>OU696696.1:47336827-52336827 GCA_916050605.2 Platycheirus albimanus | reverse complement strand
CCAAAACAAACCCAAATGTAAATTCACTTTTAATTGGAACTTAATTCGACAACTCAAATGCATAATTCTATTAAAATTCTAATAAAAAGAACCACCCTTCCATTAAAGCAGAAGCATGACACCCCATTCTCACTTGGAGTTTAGAATTATATTCAAAATGCTCTCCCTTAAAATTCTATGAACATTTCAAATCAGCCATTTTTAGACAAGTCGACCGAGTAGTGAATCTGAAAATGGAGAGGATAATTCAATGCAAAATGAAATACAATCCAAATTAATCTTTTGTTTATTCAGTCAAAATGAAATGACATATTTGTTAAAATTAAGCTGAAAGGAAAAATGAGAATTCTACAGTAAAATTACTATTTTGGAAGTGGTACCACCAAACCCAGACACAATTTCCAAGGAAAGGTGTAGCACACAGCAAATATGGGTCACTTGCTTAGTTTCCTTGTTATTTCCCAACACCCTGGTTCCTCGTGGAATAATATTTTTCCATCCTCATCAAATTTGCTTCCCACTCAATCATATTGCCATGAGAGAAAAAAAAAGTTCACATAAACTGAAAACCCTGAGCTGATTCCATTCGTTCGTTAACCTCAAAGGTACATTGTTAGTCCACACTAATACACACAATATTCAGTTTAAGGATGAAGTTTCCTTCTTCCTCCATTATTTTTTTTTTTTTTTGCTTGAAAATCACAGTTAAAACATTGGTGTGAAGGGATTGTGAGGGTAGAGATGGAAATTCTCACAGTTATACTTTCATTTATCATGTTTGGGACTTTGGGAGCAGGGAATGTTGCATACATTTGGAGCACGCTGCACGCCTACCAACTAACCAACCAACTCTTTATTCACATGCTTCAACTGAATTAATTACAGAATGTAATTAAAATTTCCTCGGTTGTTAAAAAATGGAAACCAGGTGGTTGGATGGTTGGTTGGTTGTTAAAAACCGACCAGGATAGAATATTTATTGCAAAATTTATGTTAAGCGCATGCAACAAGTGGGAAATTATAACAAAAGGTCATTCACATTGAAACAAAGTGAATTATTTAGAAACGTGTGAAGAGCATAAGCTATGGTTTTAAGGATTTTGCGGGAATTTTAACTATTCAATGGAACACAATACAACATTCCAGAGGTATATAGTTACACTTTTAAATAACAACAATGGATGTTAAACGAACAGAGTAAAAATGTACTTTTAAAAATTCCACTTCTCCAGATTAATTACCGAATAATTTTGTTTGCAATTTTTGCGGAACTGATTAATCAGCTTTCATAAAAAGCTCCCATCACGGTTCCTTGATAAAAGATAAGCAGTCAATGTGGATGACTTTCCACCTGTGGTGACAAATTGTGAACATATAAAGTAGCATCTGAGTTCATATTGCGATATGGTTCATCCCACTTCTGAAATTGTTAACAGAGCATACAATCATGCTTTTTGCGTATCAGATGAGCCTAAAAGGTGAGTTTTGTTGGCTGAATTGCATGAGCTGAGCAGTTTAGTTTTTAACCTTTGCAATGAAACTCAGGTACCGAAAATAATTCTTTACAGTGCCGTTAATCGACCCATCATGAGCTGCTGCTGCAACTTTCAATGTAAATTGTGGTAGTGTTTAGCTGCTGGATGGTATGCTTGCACGCAACTGCTTAAGCTTTTCCATTTGTCCTATTTTACAGGCCCCTTTCCTAAAATAAGGCGGATCTTCAACCCCTTCGAAATACCGACTAATTTAACTTACGTCTCTTTGTATCGACAAACACCTTCTTCGCTGGATTGAAAATTACATTTGGACGGCTTCCATTCTAATACTCATAAAATAAATTCTGGTGTGCCCCAAGGCTCCGCACTGTTTCCGATCCTCTTCCTAATCTTTATCAAAGTGATTCAAAACCAATGTGCATCGGTAACTTTTTTCACTTCCTATCCAATTCTCCTAAACTCTCTCACGGTGTTAATTCATTCGACTGGATCGCACGAACTTGCTCTGATGAATGTCTGAGAGTGGTCTGGGGACTTGAAATTTTTAAAAAAATATACACTTTTCGAAATTCTTTAATAAATACCCAATCTGAGCTAAAAAAAAAAGAGTTCGCCATTTTACCTCTAGGAAACATTTCAATTTATGAGAATAAATTTAAAAAAGTTGGTCCTACGTAAGGTACCGTTGTTAGCCATTGTTTTTAATTGTTTTTTTTTTCAATCAAATAAGAGGTAATACCTAAAACCTTACACTAAAAACTTTAAAAAAAAGCTTGACATAAGGGCTATAAAATAAAATTTTATTTCCCTTCTGTACCTACAATATAAAAAATAAAATGCACGACTGGGTCGCACGAACTTGCTCTTATGATAAGCAATTGCTTTTATTAAAAAAATTTAAATAATTTCGAAAATTCTTTGATTTTTTAAATTAGTTTAAGAGTTTTCTCGGAAAAATAAAGTATGCAATAAAATTTCGAAGCTATACGTAAATCTAGGAAAAAAAAATATTGAAAATCGTTCGACCAGTTTTTTTTTAAAAAGGTTATTTTTGAAAAACTTTTCCAAAAAATATTTTGAAATTCATTTGGGTATGCAAATATATGGCAATCTATAATTTACATTTGAAAAAATAATTTTAAAAAAAATCAATATACCCGTTTCCAACATATTTCGAAAACCAAAATTTTTTTTGAAAAAATTATAAAAAATCAAAAAAAAAAGTTTTTGAAAAATCTGAAATGCCATATTAATAAAATTATAAAATCGAATGTATAGTTTACGAGAAAATTTGATATGAAAATACTGGTTCTATGAGAGGTACCGTTATAAGACAAATTTTGAAAAATATTTTTTAACCAAAAGATAGATTGTCTTACAAAAATAGCATCCTGAAAGTTTTATCAAAATCGTCAGAGCCGTTTTTGAGAAAATCAATTTTTTTCTTCACGATTGTATGGCAGGTGCCGTTATTTTTGAGCCTAGAGCAAAAATGAAAAATATGTTCCGAGGGACGGCCAAATAAATCCTAGATACCAAATTTGAAGCAAATCGGCCCATCCGTTCAGGCTCTAGAAGCGCGAACAGACAGACAGACAGACAGACAGACAGACAGACAGACAGACAGACAGACAGACAGACGGACGGAATTCCCAGACCCACTTTTTTCGACTTCTCCATCATCGTAATGTCATGTGTGATTGTTATCTCGAAATTTTTTTTCTGCACGAATCCATAACTTGCCTTATAGTACCTATAATCGCAAGTAAAAAATTGGAATATATTTTCGAAAAGTTTAAAAATAAAGTGCACGACTGGGTCGTACGAACTTGCTCTAATGTGTTAAAATGGTCTTGTGGCTTGAGATTTTGGGAAAAAAGCGTTGAAAAAATCATATGAAATTTTATAAATCACTTTAAAATCAATACCTAAAACGTTTTTTGGAAAAAAAAAAGAAGTAAGCCATCAGGTTTCTCCTACATTTTTGAATTTTTACAAAATTTTTTTTCAAAATCGTTCGACCAGTTTTTTTCAAAAAACAGTTGTTTTTGAAAAACTTTTCGAAAATATAATCCAAATTTTTTTTTTGAGTATGCCAACTTCTAGCACTTCGTAGTTTTTACCAGAAAAATTAAATTTAAAAAAATATAGATAAAGCCGTTTTTGGAAAAAACAAAAATTAAAAAAAAATTTGAAACTTTTTTAAAAAACTCAAAAAAACATACATAGTATTATTATGACGACCTACAGAGGGGTTTTTGGAATTAGCATCCTAGCTCCAAAACTAACGGTACCTGCCATACGATTTTTTGTGAAAAATTAAATTTTCTCAAAAACGGCTCCTACGATTTTGATAAAACTTTCTGAATGATGTTTTCCGTGCAAACTTAATGTTTTGGTTGGAATAGATTTTTCAGGAAAAGTCTTATAACGGTACCTCCCATAGGACCGGTTTTTTGAAATCCGATTTTCTCGTAAGCCACTTGACGGATTTCGATGAAATTTTTAATGTAGAAGCCCTTTTATAAACGAAATAATATGAATTCTTAATTTTTCCAAAAAATGTTTTTTTGAGATTTTAAAAAAAGTTTTGTTTTTTCTAAAAACGGTTCAATCTATATTTTTTTAATATTATTTTTCTGATAAAAACTACAAAGTGCTCGAAGTTGGCATACTCAAAAAAAAAATTGGGTTATATTATCGAAAAGTTTTTCAAAAACAACTGTTTTTTGAAAAAAACTGGTCGAACGATTTTGAAAAAAAATTTTGTAAAAATTCAAAAATGTAGGAGAAACCTGATGGCTTACTTTTTTTTTTCCAAAAAACGTTTTAGGTATTGATTTTAAAGTGATTTATAAAATTTCATATGATTTTTTCAACGCTTTTTTCCCAAAATCTCAAGCACCCAAGACATTTTAACACATTAGAGCAAGTTCGTACGACCCAGTCGTGCACTTTATTTTTTACGAATGCATACACAGAAAGACAGACATACAGACGGAAATTCTTAAACCATATTTTTTCGTAGTCGCTATCATCGTAATGTCAGGTTTGATTGATATCTCAAAGGTTTTTTTTCGACGAATGCAAATAACTTCCCAGCTAACTGTTTAGGGGAAAAATAGTGCATGGGAAGCAGTTTAACCTTTTGGTACTTTTGATAGTTTTGGAATAATATTGAAGATTTTATGAACCCTTCAAGTTTACCGGTTAGGTTGTTTTGAAAAAAAAAAAAAAATTGTCCGTTGTTCATAAAGTTTTATACTGTTAAGATGACTATAAGCTTTATCCTTGAATAGGATCCAAGACCACATGATATAAACATTTAAAGGTGTTTCGTGCAAACGCTTCGAGCGTTGCTCCCATCTTATAGTGTACGTGGTGGCCCTTAAAAGTCGAGTACATCGTATATGTACAACAGAAACCTGTGCAGGTGAATTCTCGTAGTGCAAATAAAATCCAACTGACCCAGGACCTCAAAGCTAAGACCATATAAAACGGCGATTGTTCGCTGACTGGGTGCCGCTACGTCATTGGTCCATACTTTTTGAAAACGAATTTGGTGAGGTGGTCACCGCCAACCATTGACATTCAGCATGAACAACTTGAGGGTAACCACCAGCTTCATTCGATTTAACTCCGCTTAGCTATTCTTGTGAGGTTTTATGAAGTCATAGGTCGATAGGTCTAAGCTATTAAGTAAAAGTCCACTGATGCTATGGTTGACATAACATAGGCCATCGCTTCAATCCAGCCGGTTCTACGCGGAAGAGTCTTCGACAACTTGACCATTTGGATCCGTGACACCATAAGAAGTTAAAAAGCCTTTCAAATAAAAAGAATTTTTTGTTTATACCGCAGACAGAGCTTGATTTTTTCTTTTGGAACAGCTACCCTTTCTTATTGAAAAACCCTTTAGAATAATGACTTTCAATACTCCTAATTATTTCAAATACGTATGTCAAAAATAATGGCACCTATATTTGTATCGAACTGCCAAAACCCTTGTATGGCCTGTTTCCTAGCATGTGGTAACCCTTCACTTGAATCTATACTTGGATTTTTAGACCACTTTTTTGTATCTGCTTCCGAAATTGAAATATTGTCATAAAGTTTGGTATCTAAGCTTTGGTAAGTACCTTACTCGCTCAGTTTAACGTGGCGCACAAAGAGCAACAAAATACAGTTATAAAAGCACACAATATAGTACTTTTACAACACACTAATTGCCTTTTACCGCTGGATTATGCAGTGCATGCTTTAAAAAAAGGACCTTTCATATAAATGGACCTTTTATGGATTAAAAAAAAAAAAAAGAATATTTTCGTTACTCTTTGTGTCATATTTTTTGTCCATCCGGTTTCGAGAATCTTTTTTTCTCGTTAAACCATCAGATATGGCTTTGGCAACGAATTGTTCATGTTTTACACGTGAACATTGAATCCGAGGTAGCTTTAGTAAAATGCAATTTCTCCGCCCGCGTCCGTTCAACTTGCTTCCGTTGCCGTTGCCTTATACAATATCAAATCACCCCATATTTTCTGACCATCATGGTGGATAAACCTGTGTGTCATCTGCAGGTTCAAGTTCCAGTTCCAGTAAACAAAGTTACAACCCCATCTAAATATATATGCAATATGCGAATCTGAGGATATGTTTGCGCCACATACTGGTGTTTGGCATGAATTGTGTGACGGAGAGATTTCTGAAAAGTCAACACCACACACAGAAGACACACAACCATAATGAATACCTCCCGCTGAAGTCGACGATGGACGATGGACGAAGGCGAATGATGCGGTTCGGTTGAGGGGACTGATTAGATTACCCCACAGATGTAGATTAGTGCGGCTGGCCATTTTCGGTTCGAAGCAGAAATGTATCTCAATCATGTGTGATCTGGCCAATGTGACATTGTTGGAGTGTAAACCGAATTTGCATATATTACCCGGCTTTGGGTCAAGTTGGCATTTTATCCTTGTTCTGTCCGTCGGTCGTCGTCTTATATCCATCTATACCATGATGTTCCTATATAGGTATGTACTTTCAAGGACTTTGCTATACTAGCCACATTCTCCGCTCCGAGAGTACAACCCTAAATTGGGTACAGTTTGATTTGATATGTGTGTCCTTAAAATTCAGATTGCTTTCCGAAATTAATTAATTGCCATGAAAATAATATACAAAAAAAGGACAGCATTTTGCTAACAAAATATGTTCTAACCCAGAATATAAAGGATTCACAACATCAGCAGTTGTTCCTGTGGCCATATATACCAATAAACTAATAACGACAAGTAATTCATTTAAGCTAGGATAATTGTGGTAAGTGTTAATAGCAATTAAATGCAGGTTGAACATAATTTTATGTCATCGCATATATTGGATTAAATTAATTTCCTTTTATTTGCGTTGAATTCGATTGGAAGGATTTTGTTGTTGAGCATATACATTTTATTGTGCCTGTTAAAATGGTAAGCCTTGTTAAGTGGAAACAGTTTTATTTTTGTTGTTGTTGTTGTGATTGTTTGGACGAGGTTAAGCCTTTATAAAGTGCTGATGCATGATTTTTAAACAATAAAAAAAAAACATTTTGTTTACTGATCCGATTTTACGAATACACAAAATTAAATACGCAACATGCGAGAGGATTGTGGACAGATACAAATGGACACGGTTATTTGCATTTATTGAGACAAGCAGATTTGACATTTCAGGTGGATCGAAACAAAATTTGAATCGAATGGAAAACATTCTTCTTCTCCCCAGTTTTTTAAAATATAATTTGGTCTGGAGTGAAAACCTAAATCTCCGACAGCACAGATAACCGCTTTTATTGGGCTGCCTGGAAACACCGAATCGGGCTCAGAAACTGTCGACAAACTTACCTACGATTGGATCATATCAGTGTGAATTCAGACGAGGCAAGGCCAAGCTCGATTAAATTTTCACACTACAAAAATGTTAGACTTATACTCTAGATCCTCTTATCAATTTTAAAATCACATTAAAAGGCCCATCTCACATCTTGGCACTCTTTCCAAACTCATTTCACTGTGACAGGATGACTATGGAGAGCTCGCTTAGCTCCGTCAAAGTAATAACACCACCGAAACTTCTTTTTAGTAGAGAAAGGAGAAGGGCTAGATAATACGCTATAATTTAACCTCTTCAGCACCTTTTTTGGGATAATCATACGCAATTTGCAGTTAAACCTCAGCGCAGCTGCACGATATTGGCTTCGATATGCTGATGGTATTAATATTTTCGGAACGATGCTTGCCGGATTACAATTTACATCTTTCGTACTCATTTGATGACCAATTCAGTTCTTGCTGGAAATAAACGATGTGATGACTGCCACGGTGGCCATGGGTACTATAATATTGATGATATTGTAACCAATTTAAACTACTTGACAAACTAAGTCGCTCATAGATTGTGCTGACGGTTCATGTCTCATAGCAAAAAGCATGGCTGGTTTAAATCAAAAAATCAGACGCTGAATTGTCCATACATTTTAGTTGTTTGTTTTATAATTACCACTATCCTGCATCCAAAATATACATAAGACAACTAGTTTGATTCAATACATATCAAATTTTGACAGTATATGGATCAACAGTCTGATCAATAAACTTACTTTACTTAATTTTCCAGCTACATTAATACAAATAATTTATACTTTTCTTTCTTCCAGATCCTTTTTTGTCCAAATTGAAAACAGCCAGTCAACAACCAAAGCCATCAGAGCTGGAGTAGCTCAAGGATCCAAACTAGGACCATATCTATACAGTATATTCACTTCCGATCAGCCACAGCCCGAGAACGCGATGCATCTCCTGTATGTGGATGACTCACATTCATACGCCAAATCAATGTCAGCAATTATCGCAGCCCGAAGAGTTGAAGAACACGTGAGAAGACTGTTAGACTACTACGTGAAATGGGGCATCAGAGTTAATTCTGCTAAGTTGGAGTTAGCTTGCTTCAGAAGACCCGTGCGACGACAAAACACACGTTCAGCCAGTACTTGCCGCAGTATCATAATAAACCTACCAGATGGAACCCAATTGACACCCAAGCCAATTGTGAAGTACTTGGGAATCAACTTTGAGGAGAGGTTACGCTTCAACCCTCACGTATCAGCACTCCTCAAAAAAGCCAATTACGCCTTTCATCGCATTTATCCACTAATGCGAAAAAGAAATGGCCTTAACCAAAAGACGGAGTTGCTTCTATATAAGCAACTAATAAGGCCCATAGTCACATACAGTTTCCCGGTTCGGTTTACAACATCAAAGACAAGTATGAAGAAGATCGGAGTATTTGAAAGGAAAATGTTAAGGATTTGCATGGATCTTCACTTCGATCATCGACGGAAGAAGTACCCAAGCAACAAACGACTACGAAGCAGCAGCGATAACACCATTATATAAATAATATATGACGGAATCGGCTAGAAGGTTGGCGACAAATTTAGCCAACCATCCGAACCCTCTAGTGAGCACAATCAACAGTGAATAACGGCATCCTGAACCACGATACCTAGACATAACTGCGCTAATGGACGAAAGAATTATCAGAATTATCAGACGACGAGGCTATCCAGTTTTACGAGGAAGCAGCGTCAAATTACCACCGTGGCTAGTAGCCAATTCACCAACACATCAAGGACAACCGGATTTGAACAACCCGAGATGGACACCCCCATTTGACTATTAATATAAGTATAATTAATGACAATTATTTTTTTTAAATGTATTATAAAATTATCAATGTATATAGTTAGGCCCCTAATGTGCCAACAAATATTTTTAAGTATCATAAGTAAAAAAGAATAAGAATCAATTGTAAATATTATAATGTTCAATAAATAATCGTTAAATCGTTAAAAATACATATCGAATCGGTTACCGCCCGGGACCGTGTACCAATCTAGTGTACAGTGCCGAATGCCAATATTTTCATAATCTAGAACCCAGAGTTGACGTTGGCTTCCGGGTTTTGAAATTAGTATCAGTTGCTATCTCAGCCGAGAATCAAGTGTTCGCTTCTATCTCAGCCAAGAATTTAGTAGAGAGTCAAAAAAGATTAAGACTATATATTGAAGATTGTAACATTATTTGTAAATTGTAGAATTGGATTTATATGAAGAATTGTATTAAGAATAATATTAAGAATCTGTGAATAAAAACAATCTTAACAAACTGAACCTGGACCTGGACGCGGCGAGCTTACCTCAGCCTAAGATAAAAAAAAAACCATCTCACACGTAATTCTAAAGCGGGGACCATAGAAGAGGTCACCCAGTCGAATTATCTGGGCAGTTATATAGCACTATGAAGGAAGGTACATACATGTTAACAATGGAATTAAAAAAGCTCGAGGTGAGTTCGAAATTTTCTCTCCTGTGTGGAACTCTTACTAAAGATCGCTCCGCATTAAGTTAAACCTCTTCGAATCCAAAGTTAAATCTATGCTAAATGCTTATTGTCTGTGGTAGCGGTACATCCTTAAAATCAGGTGGTCGCAAAACATATCGAATGAAACAGGACCGGGGAGAAAAAATAGGATGCAGACATGATGCAAGGAAAGTGTCAGGAAGATTGTGAGCGCTGGAGTATATGCAGCCAGACTATATATATGTATGTATATATCATATAATCATTTAAAACTAACTGTCATTTTCCCATTCCAACGAATTTTCCCATAAATCCAATTATTGATCTAATAGACCGTTTGTATTTGAATTGAAGTGGTTATACCTCCGACACCAAAATCGGAAAAATTTCCATTTTCAAACGCCTCCTAATAGCCCCGACTGCAAAAAAAAACCATGCCAGACTTTTCGATTTGATATTGCACAGAGCCTATCTACACATACACGTATACGAATTTCGGGTAATAATATGAATATTAGCTATAAATAAAGTTTGTAAGTATGCCGGAAACTGGTGTTAGGAAGCTTCTCTGAAGTTTCATTTCGGCCGAGTGTGAATTTCACACACAAACTTTTTTTTTAAATAGAGAATGTTCTAAAATTCTGTTCTTTAACTTCTGCTCAGTGGCTTATATATGCTACTTACCTTTTTTTTACGTTTACTGTTATTTCATCTCGTTTCTGGCAGAAACTTCCTGCAACATTTTTAATTTTAATATTCCTTGAAGCCATAATAATGAAACACTAAATTCGTTCAGACTTTTTCACCTAAATTGCACAACTGTTTCAGATTCTTCTAATTCTGAACCCTCATCCTTTTTAATTAACTTTCAGGCTTTTCAAGAACGGACTCTTTTCATTCCAGGCTATTAAAAAATTTTGGTTTTTGAAACGAAAACTATTATTTTCTTTTTTGAAAGAATGAAATCATACAGTTTTCACTTCAAACAATAAAACTTTTTTTCATTATTCAAAAATTGCTTTCCATGATGTACGTAGCTAGTTTAAAAAAAAAATATTTCATCATATTAAGGAGACTTTGTCTTCATTTAGAGAATCCTGCAATTTTAATATTTCAACCGAAAGAGTATTTAAATACAATATTGTTATATAAGAACATACGAAAAAAATATCCTTTCTGAGTAAAAAGTAAAATTAATTTGTGCTTTCAAACTATATTTTTTCATTAAAATAGTTCTTCGCACTAGATTCTTTTTTATCATTGCAATCCTTTTTTTCAACCGTAAAGCTTTGAAAAAGTTTTTTTATATCCTTCCATATATTTAAACTGCTCCTTCTTTATCTTTATTATGAATGTGAACAATTTTTCACTTCTACGGCAGCCATGCAAGAAGTTGCCATTATAAACTTTTTCACGTGCCCATAAATTGCATCAGCATTTTGAAATGAAGCCAATACCTTTGGCAGTAATTAATGGATAAGGGAGATGTTTACTTGTCTTAGCAGAAGATTAATTCTGTTTCTTGCGGCATAAGGACATAGCAAGCAACAGTTTGTTGACTATGTGATACAAAGATCCCGATTCCAACAATAGCTCATGGTATGATGCCATCATGTGCATGTAAGGCTACAACGCAAAGGTGATAATTATTCTTAAATTTGATCAATTTTTCAAATCCAGTTATCACAAAGAGCCATTACGAAAGGTTACTTTACGTTTTGAACACAAAAATAGTTGGATACATCTGTGAGGGTATTGCTGTTCTCGTCACGGAACAGCAATTCCCCCAATCGGGGAAAGTGTTCCACAGTGGAAACTCTGATAAGTTATCGCATTGCTGGGAGCACTTTTTTCGTGGATATAAGTAGCTAGCTTTCTCCCGTTAACACACAACGGCCTAAGATTTTTCGGAATTTCCAGTCGGAATTTCCTCGTTCCTTACCAATATTGCACGTGAACGTCATTTTCACGGACTTTATACAAAATAAATTGCATGACTGGGTCTCACGAATTTGGTCAAATGTGTGACAGTGGTCTTGGGGTTTGAGATTTTGGAAAAAAGCATTAAAAAAACCATAAAAAACGAGTTAAAGCGTTTTTTTTTTTTTTTTTTTTTGAAGAAAATGAAGTAAACAGCTATTTTCCTGTTTTGAACTATCTGGAAAAAAAGATTTCAAAATCGTTCAACCATTTTTTTTTTTTTCAAAAAACCGTTGGAAAAACTTTTCGAAAAAACTTTTCTTATCGGATAACAAAAATTACTTTTTTTTTAAACTCAAAAAACTTTTTTTTTAAATTGTAAGAATTAATAGATATTATGTTGTTTATAAAAGATCTTTCACACAAAAATTTTTATCGAGATCCGTTGAGTGGCTTACGAACAAATCTTTCTTGAAAAAAACTGGTCCTATTGGAGGTACGTCAGCTCAAGAAATATCTCGACGATCGGAAGCTTTTAAATGACCGACCGTACAGCTTTCGCAGCAATCGTTCCACTGGTGATCTGATGGCATATCTCACCGAACAGTGGAACAAATCTTTGCATCGCTTTGGCGAAAGTAAGATTATTGCGCTTGATATTTTAAAGGCATTTGATAGAGTTTGGCATGAAGCTCTTTTATCGAAAATGCATGCATTTGGTATCGATGATACTTTTATTCATTGGTTTAGAGGCTATCTTCTGGACCGTTGCATTAGACGGTTTTAAGTCTGATTTCCATAAAATAAATGCTAGTGGGCCCTTTCCTCTTTTCGACTCTCTTCCTAATTTTTATAAATGATCTCTTGTCTGTGATTTCTAATCCATAAAATTGTTTTGCTGACCGTTCAACCCTCAGCTTTCTATATGCGTTTGATAATTCACGGTCTTCGGACGTGTTATTACAACGAAATCGTATGATAAGCTCGTTAAACTCCGATTTAAACAGCATTGTGAATTGGGGTACTAGAAATCGTGTGGAGTTTAATGCGTCGAAAACTCAATGCTGTCTTTTGTCGTTGAAGCTAAACATACCCTCTATGCCATTATCCACGAATGGTACTTGCATCAAAGAGGCCGAAAAGCTATCAGTACTTGGAATGTGTATCAGTGACAACTTTCGTTGGAATGATCACATACTTGAGATTGCCAAGAATGCTGCAAGATGCTAAGACTTCCTTAATAGATGCAAGAAGTTTCTTACCCCTTCTGATCTGGCTACAATTTACAAAGCGTTTATACGCCCAAAACTTAAGTACAAATCCCATCTCTGGGCAGGTGCTTCTCAACAAACATTATGGAAACATTTCCATACCTTGAGCATCGTCGAAATGTTTCATGTCTTCATTATTTTAACGACGGTTCTTTTACAAACAATACTCACTCGAGGTAGCCAGCTATGTTCCACCCCTTAAACATTTCCCCGTAACACTTGTCTTGATAGGAACGCTCATCAGTTTACACTTGAGAACAATTTCGGACGTACCGTGAAATATAGGGATTCTTTCTTTAGCCGTACAACACGAATGTGGAATGGATTGCCTGGTGCAATTTTCCCTTGCCATTTTAATCTTCAAACATTCAAGACCAATGTTCATCGACACCTCCTTTCCCTTCCTCCCTAATTTCCTATCGCTCGCGGTGTGACTAATCCGACCCAACTTTTAAAAGCAACAAGAGATGACTTGGTAAGGAGCACACACCAACTCATCTAAAGAAACTAGTCGGATGAAAGTGCGATTGTTGAAAATAGAACCTAAACATTGTGTACTCATAAAAAAAAGAGATACTCTGAACTGTGCCAACTTAAAAAGTATAAGCTATTCTCTGTGAACCTCTTAAACCTTTCGAATGTGAAGGAATTAACCCCTATCAGTATAGTTTCAGGCCAGGCCAAACATGTACCAAATATTCACAATTTGACAGATTTTTGAAAAGACCCAAGAATGCCAGATCGATATTCACCACCTTTTCGTCGATTTTAAAGAAGTCGCCTGTGACAGCTTGAATACTGACGAGCTATACACAGCCCTGTCACTTCTTGGCATCCCGTCGATTGACTATGACTATGGAGAACTCGCGCTTCTCTGTCATAGTTGGTAACACCACCGACTCATTTAATGTCGAGAAAGGCTTAAGACAAGGTGACTCGCTATCGCTATCATATAACCTCTTCAACATCCGTTTTGAGGCAATCGTACGCAACTTGCATGTGAATATCAGTGGTAGGATTTTGTATAGATCCGCTGATGATATTGAAGTCATCGGAAGAACGACTTGCCCTGTAAGTGAAGCATTCTCAAATATTGAAGTGGTGGCGGGTGGCGAGAAAGGGTCTGGCTGTAAGTGAGGATCAAACAAAGTATATGCTGTCTTCGGGTGCAGACATTATCATCGTTAACCTGGAAAAAACGTCCCGATAGGCAGATATAACTTTAAAGTAGTCAAGGCTTTGTCTGTTTTGGTTCCACTATACCCTCTCAAAGTGTTATTAGTGAAGAGATCAGTCAGCGAATCGCTCTTGCCTATCGCTGTTTCTTCGAGGAGCTTAAAATAAGGTATAAGTTATAAGGGCAAAGCCCTCTCTCAAAAGACTAAGGACACACTATACAAGACCCAAATCACCATGTCGTTAAACAAATTTCTAATAACATAATAAAACCCCTAGTTTTCCTGAAAAAGGTGAGTTTCCTGATTGCCTAAAAATAGCCATCGTAGTCCCAATATATAAAAAAGATAATCCGAAAGACACCAATAATTACAGGCCAATTTCGCTACTCTCAATTTTTTCAAAAATACTGGAGATTGCTTTTAAGGATAGAATGTTATCTTTTCTAGAGAAATTCAATTTTCTGAGCGATTGCCAATTTGGCTTTAGAAAAGGAAAAAGCACTGAGGATGCCATGACTAATTTTTTCGGTGAAATTTACCAGTCCCTAGATAAGAGCTTGAAAACAATAGGAATATTCCTTGATTTGACAAAAGCCTTTGACTTAGTCAATCATGAAATATTACTACAGAAATTATTTCAAATTGGGTTTAGGTCAACTTCGTGGCAGTGGTTAAATAGTTACCTAGGTGGAAGGAAACAACGAGTTCGAATTAATGATATTCTCAGTCGAATAGCTAGTTGCCCAAACGTAGGTGTTCCGCAAGGATCTGTGCTTGGACCAATACTATTCCTCATATACATAAACTCGATTTTTCAAATTCAACTTAATGGAAAACTAACAGCATATGCAGACGATCTAGCATTGTCATACAATTCCTTTTCACAAGATATTTTAATTGGCCTAGTAAAACAGAATTTAATTTCAATAGGAAGTTGGTTAACTCATCACAAAATGGTGCTTAGCAAAAAATCGAAAGCTATTATGTTTTCCCTATCTCGATCTTTAACAACTGATCCTATAACTTATCATCATGCTTTATGTGATACAGTATCCTGCAACAGCTCCTGCTTTCTTCTAGAGTTTGTAACAGAGAACAAATGTCTAGGGTTGATAATTGATAATAGATTAACTTGGAAACCTCAAATTACATCAGTTAAACTTTTTGCGCAAATTGGTTCCACGCACATTACTAACTTCCATTTACTATGCATTGGTGGGTTCACGTCTGGAGTATGGGCTGGCATGATGGGGTAGTGCTTACAAAACTAATCTTCAGCCTATTGTAATAGCTCAGAAAAAAATAATTAGGTTAATTACTTACAGTCCAAGGTTAGATCATGCTCTTCCACTATTTCAGTCAGTAAAGATACTTCCTTTTCGCTATCTATATATATTCAAAACTCTAAAAGTATTCTTTACCAGAAGTGGAAACATAAGGTATAGAATGAATGAGAAATACCCGCTTCGGAACAATTCCAGTGTTCATGTCCCAAACGTGTCAAAAGAACAGTGCAGACGATTTTTGCATGTTATTGCGCCATATATCTACAATAAACTTCCGGTTGAGTTATATAACATCGTTAACAACAAGTTTGCATTTTTAGGAAAATTAAAAAAATGGCTTCTCTCCAGATCGGAGGTTGAGACTCTTTTCGAAGTTATGTCATAAATTATTTCACACTATAAAAAACCCATGAGATCTTCATTGCATTGTGCATACTACTTTATACTTTTAAATGATAATACTAGTAAATAATAAAATTATTAATATATAACATTTAAATTCACGCTCACTACTGACAAATCTTGTCACAGAGTGTGTACCCAAATTTTGAAAAATTATTTTAATCAAAACTTAATAGTTCATGTAAAGAGATGCTTTTCATGTTATACTAAGTATAGATACATTTTTAATATACGTATATTTACCAAATCCTGTTTTTAAAAAATTTTTTTTTTGAAATTTAAGCATATAGAAATGTCTCTGTAAATGTATACCATTTATTTAATTTTGTTAATTTTGATTTTAATTATAATTATAATAATAAAAAAAAAAAAAAAAAAAAAAAAAAAAAAAAAAAAAAAAAAAAAAAAAACCATAGTCTGCGAGTGATATTCGTTCCTGTATGTTTGAATGCAGAGGGGAGGAGAAGATTTCACCCCAAATTTTATGGACTTAACAGCGTTGCTGACCAGCGATTACAGCTTTGACTGGTCTGGATTACAAAATATCGCGATACAGTAACTTAAAGTCCAACCCTGAAGGCAGAATTTAAGGAGGAGCATTCAAATTGAGCACGAGCATGACCTTAACCAACTTTAAGTGTGCGTAGCGGAAGGCAAGTGATGGCTAGGGATTGGACTGTCAAATGAAATGATTTTTTCAAATTGATGTTTTTGTTCCCATTCTTAAAACTGAATATTGCAATTTTTAAATATGTGAATTGGCTGTCCCATTTGTCCTTTTTTATGTCAAGTCCTCTAAAGCTAAGAAATCTTGAAAACATAGACAAAGTTGTGTGTTTTGATAGTAATAAAAAAATAAATTAAGGCAATTAAAGGCTTTGTTTCTCTCCACGTGTCCTTATTTCTGTCTCATTAAAATTTTTTCTTTACCCATTTGTCCTTAAGTGGTAGGGTTAGTTAATGCTGTTAACCTTACATAAATTATAAAACATGTGGTTCCCAAACAAGACCCAAAACACACACCCAGAAGCTTGAGAGATTATGGCCTTCGAAAAAAAAAGGATTCAACAAGCAAGTGATACATTAACACATGTGCACCCAACTGTTTGGAATCACACTCAAAAGTATGAGTGTTAGGTGCACAGGCACACATGTAAAGAAGAGATTAATTTTAAGGAAACACCTTTTTCTCGCTTGTGGCAGTAAAAAGGGTATACTCGTAGCTCGTACCTATCTAGTCTTGAAATTGGTTTAATTTAAAGTTTTAACTGGTGTTAATGACAAAGATAAAGAAAGTAGAGGAGGAATTGAGAAATTTTAAAGTTTAATGCACACAAAAATTTAGTAGAATTTGTTTGATAAAGGAAATTATCTCATTTGAACTTTCAATTTTATTTAAACTATCTTTTTTTTTTTTGGTAATACCAAACAGTTGCTGCTTTTAATATTGGTAAGGCTAAGAACACAGGCTGTTGCTTTCGATTTAACTTTTTGTGTTATAAATTATTTTAAGGATAAAAGAATTGAAAAGGGACACTCTGGCGTATGAGTACTTTTTTTACAGGGTTTTTACCACGGACCAAGAAGATACAGACCGCCAACTCACCATATGGTCTCTCTTTTTGCCTACAACCTAAAAATTAGCTGATATGCCATTTATTTTGAGATTGTGACGCTCTCTCTTGCTTTTAAAACCCATTTAGCAAACACACCTAAAAAATAAATGGCATACGCAGGTATAGTTGCCATTACAAAATTCACAGAGAGAGATGTACACGTATTCACAGACAGAAAAAAATATTTCGAGGGTGTTTCAGGCAAGGGGAGTACGAGTTGGCGGTCTGTGTATGGTCTGTGGTTTTTACAGGGTCCTGTTTCATGGCTGAAAACCAAGGTGAGATTTGTATTGTTCGATTATTTTACTATTTCATCCAATTAAACTTCGTTTGCTCTGAGTTAAAACAGTAATATACAACTTGAAACCCAATTTTGAGTCTACTGACAAGAATAAGAGAGCGAAATTTTATGTTAACATCTTACAAGTAATTCAATTGTATCAATCACAACAAAATCTATGATTTAACTAAATTCTTGGAGGATACAGGTTTTTTTAGTATTTGAATAAAGCCGGCCAAAGCTTAGAAACATAAATTACTTTCGATTTAAAATCATCTTCTCTTGAGGCACTTGTTAAAGTTTAAAAATTAAATATGTCATTGATTTGAGATTACAGCGGACTTTTTACTTGCAAGTATTGGTTTCGCGCAAGAAAAAAATCGAAGCTGTAATCAAACATGACATGATTTATGATAGAGAAGCCAAAAAATTCACCATAGCGTCCGTCGATCTGTCTGTGCGTCTGTGCGGATTTCTTACGACATGCTTTAACGTAAACGGATTGACGGATTTCCTTCAAACTTCATATATAGCAGTTGAACGGTTGTCCAGGTTTTTTTTTTTTTTGTATTTCGTTTTAGCCCTACTCAAACTAGTACTGGTATTTTGAGTTTTCTCGAAAACGGCTCTAACGATTTTGATTAAACTCAAAATTTAGTTAACCTTAAGTATTTCTAACAAAACTGCTTTGAAAAATCAAAAATAAGGCTTGAACGGCTTTTTTCGAATAGGATGGCATCGCAAGTTTTTCAGTGAAGCCTTTCTAAACGGTATCTCCCATACAACAAACCGTTGAATTTTCTCCAACTTTTGTTGGTTTTTTCTAATTTGTTCGAAAATAGCTCTAAAGATTTTAAGTAAAATTTGTGTTATAGTCTCTTAGTGTTTTTAAGAGAACTGCGGTTTTTAATTTTCGGCTAAGAACGCAAATAACGGATATCTGCTCTTAACGGCTTTTTTCAAATGGCCATACGTTGTCAAGGCAAGGGTTGTATCGAATTCACTCAAACTTTATTTGGTATAGTTACTTACAGCTGCCTATAAGATGGAATTCCATTTTTTCCATCTCCTCCTTTTTTAAATGATGGCTCCCATACAAAGAGCCACTAGGTTTTACCCAATTTTTTTCTTTTTTTATAATTTACTCAAAAAAAGGCTCTATCGATTTTTATTAAAGTTTGTATGTAATATTCATAGAGTGTTTTGAAAAAAATGAACTTTTTCAAAAACGAGTTGTTTTTATTGCCGAAAAGTTTATTTTCAACGTACTCTTGCACCAGCAGAGCATGTACGTGCAACCCAGTTGAGCATTTTATTTTCAATGTAATTAATAATATAAAAAGCAGAGATAGCGCAATTCATACATGGTCCAAAGTTACAGGATGTTGGATATTATCTTCAGTTCGGATTTAAAATGGAATATTCAATTGAGCAATTGAAGAAATGAAATAACCTCTTAAAAATGATATGTACCTATGCTCTGAGAAAAGAGGAACGCATCTCGAAACAAAAATAAAATGCACGACTGGGTCGCACGAACTTGCTCTTATGATAAGCAATTGCGTATTGGCTGCATATATGGATATTAAAAAAAATTAAATAATTTCGAAAATTCTTTTATTTTTTAAATTAGTTTAAGAGTTTTATCGGAAAAACTAAGTATGCAATAAAATTTTAAAGCTATACGGCAATCTAGGAAAAAAAAATATTGAAAATCGTTGGACCAGTTTTTTTTTTAAAGGTTATTTTTGAAAAACTTTTTCAAAAAATATGTTGAAATTTATTTGAGTATGCAAATATATGGCAATCTGTAGTTTACATTTGAAAAATAATTAAAAAAAAAATCAATGTACCCGTTTCCAACATATTTCGAAAACCAAAAATTTTTTTGAAAAAATTATAAAAAATCAAAAAAAAAAAGTTTTTGAAAATTTTGAAATGCCATATTAATAAAATTATGAATTACTTCCTGTGGCCAAAATTTTATTGAAATCGAATGTATAGTTTACGAGAAAATTTGATTTGAAAATATTGGTTCTATGAGAGGTACCGTTATTAGACAAATTTTGAAAAAAAATTTCAAACCAAAAGATAGATTTTCTTGCAAAAATAGCATTCTGAAAGTTTTATCAAAATCATTAGAGCCGTTTTTGAGAAAATCAATTTTTGTCTTCAAGATTGTATGGCAGTTGCCGTTATTTTTGGACCTAGAGCAAAAATAAATAAAATGCACGACTGGGTCGCACGAACTTGCTCTAATGTGTGACAGTGGTCTTGGGGCTTGAGATTTTGATAAAAACAAATTTTTCAAAATTCTTAAATAAATACTTAAACTAATTTGAGCTGAAAAAAAAGTACGCCATTTTATTTCTTTTATAAATTTGAATTTATGATAATAAATTTATAAAAATCTGTGGAGCGGTTTTTGAGAAAAAAAGTTTTTTTTGAAAAACTTTTTGAAAAAAATTTTCAAAAAAAATTCAAAAACGCCAGTTCATAGGTATTCAGCAAATACATTTCCTTTAAATTTAAAAAAAAAAATTTAATAAGCAGTTTTCAAAATATTAATTTTTTAATTTTTTTTTTTTAAATGCTTTTAAAAATACAAAAAAATATTTTTCAAAAACATTGGTATGCAATACAAATTGAGCTACCTACAGCTATATTTGTGTGAAATTTTGAAAGAATCGGTTAAGTCGTTTTCGAGATAGTCGAAAGCAAAAAAAACGGTACTATGGAAAGTACCGTTCTTACCCATTTTTTAAAAAAAATTTTTCAGCCATATGATTGGTCGTACCTAAAAAGCAACACTAATTTTTTTAAATAAAAATCGTTAGAGCCGTTTTTGAGAAAAATAAGCTTTAAAATAACGGTTGTATGGCAGGTACCGTTATTTTTTGAGCTAAAAAAAAAAATTTCAATTTCCCCTCTGTACAATACCTAAAAAAGTCTATATACCAAGTTTGGGCTGTAGGTCTCTAGTAGTAGTAGTAGTAGTAGTAGAATGTTTTATTCAAATATCATTTCTTATAATAATACATAGATTTTATACCAATTCACTTATTTTAATAAATTATTTTTAAATTACAATATGAGATATTTAATTTATTTTAAAACAACTTTACAACATTGACTTTCGTCGTCTGTCGCGATCTTTCCCCGATATTTTTACAAACTCTTGTTTTCATTTCATGATTATTTATATGTAGGTATATATAGGTTTTTTTTTTTTTTTTTTTTTTTTTTTTTTTTTTTTTTTTTTTTTTTTTTTTTTTTTTTTTTTTTATTAATAATTAAACTCGTCGATTAAATTTTGTCGATATTTGAGGGCTGTTTCCAGATATTTGATAAGACATAACCAATCCCTTTCTCCATCCAATAGACTGACCATGGTGTTTTCGTCTAGTGTCGCGGTTCCGAAGCAATCTCTGCGAATCCCCCTTAGTATTGGACAAAATCCCATAAAATGCATGTATGATTCTGATTCATTCATGTTGCAAAGTGAACAGTTCATATTTTCTTGTCGTGTTCTTGTTGTTCCATTTAGCTTTACGAGTCCTGTCCTTGCTTTAAAGATCCATCTTATTGCAGGGGTTTTTAGATTATCGCCGACATAGCTCCTGCCAACTTCATAGCTAAGCTGATGGTACAGTCCATGTGACCTTGTCAGATTCGCTCTTTGAAGTGCTTCTTGGAGGTCTTCGGCAACAATTTTTTGCGTTTCATTGTCCACAAAAATGTGAAATAGGTTCCTGTTTGTCACCAGTTCTTCTGGGTTAGGCGAGTTTTGCCACGCTTCAAACCAGTAAATTTGTTTTTCCATTACACTCCTAGCCAGTATTTTTGGTAGTCTGTTGTCTTCATAGCAATTGAAGACTTTTTCTATGTAGTTCAAATGGCACCGCATCGTATATTCGAGAATAGGCTTCATTTGGCATTCCAACGTAAGCGCATAGTTTGGAGTTATTCTTGGTAGACCGAGCACTTTTTTAAAAAAATATCTTTGTAACTTCTCCACTTCTTCATATTTTGTATGTCCCCAGACCTGTGCTCCATATGTTACGATAGCCCTGTAGGTCTCTATACAGACGGACAGACAGAAAGACAGACAGATAGACATACAGACGGACAGAATTTTTAGACCATCTTTTTTCGTCTTCGCTATCATCGTAATGTCATGTTTGATTGTTATCTCAAATTTTTTTTTCTACACGAATCCATAACTTGCCTAATAGTACCTACGGGTTGGGGTCGAAATACTGTATGGTCAAAATTCTGTATACAAAATACTGTATCTCAAAATACTGTAAATCAAAATTCTGGTTACACAAAATTCTGTATTTCAAAATTCTGTATTTTAAAATTCTGTATTTCAAAATTCTGTATTTCAAAATTCTGTTTTCAAAGTTCTGTATTTAAACAAAGTTTGTTTTGATAATGTACAAAAGTGCGCACTTTTGTACATTATCAAAACAAACTTTGTTTAAATACAGAACTTTGAAAACAGAACATCAAAATGAATTATATGAACAACATTAAAAACATTATCAACAAAAGCAACACTAACAACACTAACAACAACAACAACAACAACAACAACAACAACAACAACAACAACAACAACAACAACAACAACAACAACAACAACAACAACAACAACAACAACAACAACAACAACAACAACAACAACAACAACAACAACAACAACAACAACAACAACAACAACAACAACAACAACAACAACAACAACAACAACAACAACAACAACAACAACAACAACAACAACAACAAAAACAACAGCTATACATTTTCACAAAATTTTTACTGCACGTAAAAAAAGACCTGACTTGAGTCACATTGCTTATTTAAAACGAATAGCAAAAAATTTGATTTTGTTTTAAACAATTCATAAAAAGTGGACTTCATTTTTTTGAGTTTAATTTGTTATATTATTGATTTCTTTCACAGTTCTATCGAAAGATATGTTAAGTTTGATGTTAATTATTCTGTATTATTTTTCTCTTTTTTCTTTAATAAATACAGAATTTTGAAATACAGAATTCTGAAATACAGAATTCTGAAATACAGAATTCTGAAATACAGAATTCTGAAATACAGAATTTTAGTCATACAGTATTTTCAAAAAAAAAAAAAAACAGAATTTTGGTCATACAGAATTTTGACAACCGGTATTATGACCCGGTCCCTAATAGTACCTACCTATAATCGCAAGTAAAAATATGGGTTTACAACCCATATGTGAACAACAATCAAAAACTGCAATCACATTGACACTGGGATCAATAATTGCTTTCCTAAAGCTTCAGGAGCACTAAAATCAACAAAAATCGAGGCTCTTAGAATTGAAATTGACTATCACTCTTTCCAAAACTTCGGCAAGAGAAGAGCTATTAACTTAGTGAGTAAGATTCTAATCGATCCATTTCATTCCCTCTATAGCACTGCCAATGAAATTTTCAGTTCACAAACAAATAAACGCAAAAAAATTATATCTGCGCTTATTATATTTAGCCTGATACCTATTTATTTCTTTTCCGAACCAGTTTCAATTGCAGATAGTTAACCTCACTGGAAAAAGAAACTTTCTACAAATAAAAACGAGCCTAGTTGAGTTAAAAGAAAAATACCTAAGATGAAGTGGTACGAAGGCTTCACCAAGTGATGATGGAAAACGTTAACACTAACTATATCTTTTATACAAATATGGATCACATAAAGATTACAACTCGTCTTATGCAGTAATCAAATGGGAACAACATTTACAAACTTCGGTCTAACAACGACTGCTACCAAAAGAGCCAGGGAACTACATTGCAGAACTAGCAGCAATCAATAAAGCTATATCCATTGCGAAGTATAACTCAGGATGAAGTGTAATCTTGACAGATAACCTGGTGATCCTTAAAGGCCTTAAAAGCGAAACCAACCGATGCCCCACACTGGAACAACTTAGATGCACACTGACAGAAAACGTCGTATTGGCATGACGCAATAAAATTGCGGATGGAGCAGCAAAAAATGTAATTAATTACATGATAATTATTGAATAACGAAACCTCTTCCAATTGACTCGCCAAACCTATTTCCAGCAGCTAAAGATGGAGCTTGAAAACAACTATAATAACTGTCATATGTACATTCTTTCGCACTCAAAATCCTCATCACTTTCGTATTCCATACAATAGACAGTTAACAAGAGAAGACTGTATGTAAGGGTACTCCGAATCAGAGTTGGACAAATTTTTTTTACCACCAGACATCTATATAGTAACGAACTTACAGAATTATGCAAACGCTGGCTGTCAAGAAGTTCTTTCAATTCATCACATATTTCTGGAATGCCCTCTATCACGCATGATCGACCCCTCACTTGTATGTTGAGACACCGTTACATCCACAAAAACGGCCACAAATGTTGGAAAAACCATCAAAAAATGGACCTACAGATTAAACTACGTCCGAGCCAGCCGTGGCTGTTATATGCCAAAAATCGTATTCAAATTATAATGCCAGAAAATTATCTTTCGAAAAAGTAAATTTCAATTTAAAAAAATGAAAGTTATATACCTCTAAAAAACAAACAACCCTTTACCCTATAGTAGTCTGCTGTGTTTTGCATCCAATATAGTCTGTCATTTTTTGACATAAATATATTCAATATAAAATTCACTCAGAAATTTGTCATGAGATTTTCTTTAAAAATTAACCTTCGGACTTGCCTTTTATCAGATTCAGTGGCACCTGCCAGGTGACAAGACAAAGAATCAATTGTGTCACGGCAAAAACGTCATTTTAACTGCCACGAAAAAATATATTGAAAGCAACCTTAATGGCTGCTGTCAAACTGTCTCCCATCAAAAATATCAACTGTCCATCCCGATCAACATAATAATTGACTATACAGAGTCAACAAAATGTCTGGGAGTTTTTTTATTAAAAATCCAAACACCAAAAATAAAAACGCAGAAAATCACGGCTATAATACACGCTTCAAATCATTCCTTTTCCATTCCAAGGACATTTCAGATTTGATTGTCTACGTCCTCGCTTTGAAAACTTTTAAATAAAACAAAAATAAAATACAGAAAGGATAACGGATGTCCGTATCTTCATTAGCCGATAGCTATATCCGTCAGTTCAAAACGAATTGAGGAAATTTCTCCCTTGCGTCAAGACAGAACAATCAAATCCCTTTTTTTACGAGATTTATCGAAAGTTTTCTTTTGTGTGTTTTGAGGTCAGCAGTTGGAATAACTATCCTTTTTATATTGCAGCCGGTAATCGCTTTTCTAAATCGATGAAGGGTTATTTATGGCCAAGGAGGTGCCCCAATCATCCTTTCACCTCAATTTGAAGGAGACTCGTCACTTCCATACACAGACACAGACACACACACACACCAACACAAATACAAATTTGAAATAAGAGTTGAAAGCTCTGCTGTCCTCGGGATCCAAACATAAAATTTATGGATTTTAAATTTTGCACAGCTGAACTCAGTTAGATACGGGTTCTGGTTTTTTTTTTTGTGTATTCTGGAAATAGCTTCAAAGAAGGATTCATCCATCGATAACGTTAAATGTATTTAAAGCACCCTTAAAGTGAATCGAAGAAAACCCGGAATTTTTAAATAAATTTTTTTTATTCTGCCTCCAGCATTAACCTATGCAATAAAAGATAAAGTAAAAAAAAAAGAGGGAAACATGGAAAGTAAATGTTTTGAAATAAACTCACGTGTAAAAGGGATTCTTTTAACAAGGTAAGCAATAAAATTTGAGAGGGAAAAGAAAACCACTGACAGGAAAATCAATATGGCTGTTAGGAAGTTATCATTTTCCTTAAGGTAAATGGTTGGCACAGGATGTGGAGAACACAATTCTTATTTCCTTCAATTAAATCCAATCCTTATTTGGTGGGTAACACATACACACATATGTAGCATCTTAAATATGTATTTCATTTATAAGATTCAAACTTAAATAAGTAATGATTTTGTGTGAACATACATATAAACATAATACACCTGTGAGATGCTTTTTATCTTAGGCTGAGGTTAGCTCATCGGGTCCAGGATCTACTAAAAAAGCAAGAAACTTAAGTTTATAAAGGTTGTTTATTTCTTCTTAGTACTATTTCTAAAATATTTCCTTAATGCATTGTAAATTAAGAATTCATATATTACACTTTCAATACTTCAATCTACACCCTGAGATAGCAGGATCTACTAAATTCTCTACTGAGATAGCCGTGAAAACTAAACTCTCGACCGAGATAGCAGCAGACACTAATTTTAAACCTGGAAGTCCACACTTCAACTCTGAGTTTTTAGCTTGTTAAAATATTGGAGTTCGGCACTGTAAACTAGATTGGTACACGGTCGCGGGCGGCAACCGACTCGACTTGCACTACATTAAAAATTTTAGTTTTTTCAATGTACATACAATTTGACCTAAAATTAACTTATTACTATTTTTAAACTTGTCCGCTCAACAATCCTTGATCTTCTTCATAACTCTAGGTGAGATGGTGAACCATATGGGAAACGCATACGTCAGGACGGGTCTGATGAGTTGTTTATAAACAAGCAGCTGGGTTTTCTTATGCTCAGTCCATTTCTCCTCTTGAGTAGCGGATGGAATTAGTGCAGAGAAAAGTTGGCTCTCTTCAAAATCAAGTCTGCACTGCATGCTTTTTAAACTTCAGCTTGTTTGTAAAGTTGATACCCAAGTATTTCGAGGAATTTGTAACTGCAACTTCGGCGCTGTCTGGACTCGACTTGCACTGAATCAAACTGGCTGTCTTATGCATATTTCGGATGCAAGATAGTGTTAATTAGAAAACAAACAACAATAATGTATGGAAAATTCCATCCAATGCTAATCGCAAGTAATTGTTGCTGCCATTTGTTATTGTTTGTATTACATGACTATGGTGTAAAACAAGTTAGATCCAATTTGCTACGGTCGGTGAGGAGCGAAGTGCTTCTTCAACCGACTTGGAGCCTATGTGCAAATTAATTAAAAACGCTCTTCCGATTTTTTAATTATGTAAAAAAATTTTGTATTCCATTCCAAAATCTTTTTGTGCGACTTAAAATGAGAATCTATACTTTACAGTTCGTCTCAAATCAGGTTCGAGGTTTGAGGGTACCAATGAAATGCACCTGGCTATTTTGTTGGAGCATTAAAACATTACTGTGATGTCGATGTGTCAAATATTTGTCTATTCCACAGAAGGTGGTTTATAATACACTACCAGGAACGTATTACTGTTCAATTTCTTCAATGCAAGCTTCACTCATGGATAATTTAATGGAGGCAGGGATTGTATTTATGATCTATAGTACTCCCAATACGAGGAACGTTTGGTGCGCCATCTATGGACGAAGTTCACAAACATTTGATTGGTGAGTTAGGAGTGGTTTTTGTCTAGATTACCATGGGAAGCAAAAACAACAATAGAAGACATTTGTTGTAAAGTATATAAGCCAACTAGCGCCGCCATCGACGAAGTTCAGAACTAAAAAAAAACATGTTTCATTAAAATTACAAAAAAAAATGTTTATACAATGGGGTAGGTTATGATTTAACTTATTATACGCTGCCGTTGCAGTTCCACATCTGAAGAACATGGATGCGAATTTAGAAACGAATATGAAAAGCTGAGAGTGCTGTCGCCAACAAAACAATTAAGTGGATTAGAAGTCTTGGACAAGAGACCATTTTTAAATATTAGGAAGAGAGTTGATGGACCTTGGGGCACACCAGTTTTTATTTTGTGGATAGCAAACTGAAAACCATCCAAGACAAAGCATATTGTCAGAAAGGTAATTTCTAAAACATCGAAGAAAAGGGTAGTCGATACTAAATGCATGGAGATTTACATTATAACCCTGTAGTTGGTGTGATTCAGAGTATCTTCTGTATTGTGAAAGTGCACACGACTATGCTGAGGTTCCAATCGTCAGGCATACTTTCTTCCGACAAGATTGTTCAGATGAGTTGGTGTGTGCTCCTCACCAAGTCATTTTAAGCTGCTTTGAAGAGTTCAGCTGGAAGACCATCCGCTCAAGCAGCGATATTCATTAAATTGTTAAGCATATCAAATACTTGATTTCAGGCACTGAGAAATTTCCGCACTTGTTCGTTTTCATCATATCCGTAGTAATTTAAAGGGCCAGGTTGGTCTTAAATATATATGGCAGCTTCCCAATTCTTTCATGTATTCTCTGAGCTTATTTAGTTAGGAACAACATGTAAATTTGTAGATAGATTTCTATCTTTCGAAAATTCAAAGATTTGTCTTATGCAAGTCTGAGGCTAATACAATAGTGCTTGGCTTTGTGGGATGAGATGGTATATTGCCCATTCAGTGGTTTTCTAAAAATATATTTTGAAGGATATTCATCAAAAAAATCGCACTCGATTTCCAAATGCAGAACTGTTATGAACTTCGAGTATTTAATTACGAAACTCTTTCGCTTAATTACGTTCTTTTTCAAACAATTTTGAATCTAGGTATATTTTGATTTTTCCTCAAAAGATTTGGTGTCTTGCCTCCATTTCCTGATAATAGAACTAAAACTCCTTTATATATATATATATGTTCGTCCTAATTTATTGAGAAAGAAACCCAATGGAACAAATTAAGATATTCATCAGAGTAATCCCTATAATTTATACCATTAATATACACCAGCAAAGTTGAAGCCATAAAATATTCCCAGTGTTCTGCAGTAATTTAAGTCCTTTTCAAAGGAACCCATTTTACCCTTTCGCAATATGTTGTTCGCATCCACAGATATTTCTATTATGGCTCAAGCAATAAAAAGGATTCTTTTACATTATTCTCTTTCACCATTTTGTCCTCTGTCTTCCTGAATGATAGATAAGTCTGCATTAAGCGTTCCCAGCCAATATTGGATTTTGATTTGTGACGTTGACAAAACATCTGAAGCATATTAGCAACAAAAATAAAGGGGAACACCCGTTGCCGTCGTTGTCGTCGATAAGACAAATATAATTTGACACATCCTGTTTTATTGCAGGCAATAATAAAATTGAAGATAAATCATATTGCCAACAGATACTTTTTTTTTTTTGTAATATTGATTGATGGGAGGCACAGCATGTATTGTGCACACTAATGCAGAACATGGAGCAAGAATTTAAGTTATATGTAGGATTAAGGTCTTCAAAAAATTACTAAATTGTAATCACAGACAATTAAGTCTTGTTAATTAAGGTTGGTAGAAATTGCGGTTCTCATTTGAGGTGAAAAAGCTCGTAAGAAGAACCCAATTAGCGCCAGTATGCAACGTTTTGTTACCTATGCGAAGGATTAGAAGGATGTAATACATAGTACTCTTTTGGAAGACTACTCAATCTGCCAAGCCAGCCCTAGGACAATTTCAGGTAACCATACTTAAGGATATATGCCATCTAAGCAGGTTGCTGTTTGGTGGGGTATACTACTTCTGTCAAAGAGTTTGTTCAGTAAGCGGGTTCCGCGTAGAAATCCTCCAAGAACCATATCATAACCCACCACCTAGGAGCGTTGTATATGGTTCTCAAACGGTTCCTCTGCCTATATCCTTTGATTGTTTGGATTAAAAAGTACTTGTGGAGGTGATAAGTCAGGATAAGTCTTGTTAAATGTCAAAAAAATGTATGTCAGCTCAACAATTTTTCAGCGAGTTAGAGAGCATAGGTATTGCCAACGCAGTAGATTAAGAGAGAAGCAGAGGTAAAAGCAACTACTCCTGCACTTGCTGGTCAGGACAATGACTTCTCCTTGTGTTGAACAACATTTCTCTAAAGGCTGCTGGTGGTGCTTGTCGAAATAATTGCAACAAGCAAATTTTCTGTCTGGAAAAAGGAAACAGACAAAATATTGTAGCATCTTCTGTAGACATATTTACGACTAATAGGCCCCATACACTACACATGCCTGCATGCGCAAGCACAAAAATGCGCAAACACTCTTTCCCCATACACTACACATGCAAACTGTACAATATTCAGTTGTGTGTTCACCGCTGAACAGAAAACTTTAAAAAATGTCAAGCTCCGACACCGCTGCTGCGGCAATTTTGATTGCTTCTTTCAAAATCAACCCTTGACTGAGCAAATGTAGCACACACACCACACATGCTTGCATGCACAAGCAAGAAAATATCAAAATTTTTTGATATTGCTCATGCCGCTTGCACCAACACACAGTTCACACCATACACTGGCAGTTTGCATGCGCAAGCACTGTATGCGCATGCAGGCATGTGTAGTGTATGGGCCCTATAAGGAAGCTTCCAAAAGTATTATGTCCTGGAAACCGAATTAAGCGAGGCTTATGCCTAAGCTCCGAAATCCAAAAATTCACCCATATTCATTGCGACGCTCCAACAGACTTCTCTCATTATGCTTATAGAATCAACGATTGGATCAGACAACGAAGGCTTCGAGCACTTTATGAGGAAGCACGGCTTAGGTGTACGTACAGCAAATAGTGATATGCTTGTCGATTTCTGCAGTGCCTGTTATTGGGAGAATTTCATGATGGCTCAACTAAAAACTAAAACGATTCCCTCCCTCATTATACAGCTGATATCTGGAGGACCTCACTGTGAGATGTTCGTAGCGGATGAAAAACTGACGCTGCGCTGGTAGTGGCCATCACTAACTACTTGGTTTGCTAGGTTTACGAACAACTGCTACTCAGTGTCACTCACATATCAAAGATCACTGTTTGTAAAAAACCAATGCATAAAATGTAAGTTAATCTCTAGGAAATCTTTCCCAAAAATGGAAGGAAGTGCTCTTGGTGCCAATTCAATACAGAATTTTATCAGCAATTATTCAACTCATGTTAAAGTCATCTTAGAGTATTTTTATCAGCCACCAAGTACCAGGATAGGCGTGCTTTTAAAGAAAAACTAATAAGCTGAACTTGTGGTAAACTTGCAGAGTTCCGAAAAGTAAGTCCTGAAGCAGCTTCCTATATTTTGCGCTAGTACAGGCTGTTTGGGCGACGGAAACTTACCCAAGGAACTGAAAGAATTGAGTTATTGTAAGGCTGCTAAAGAAAAGAACCTTCAAACCAGAATTACTGGCGTGGTATTACCTTTCTGTCCGTTTCGTCGAATTAAATGGCAACCATTACTCTAGAAGATAAAGCTCAAGATCGAATCCATGCTCAGCAGGCATCAAGTTTATTTTTTCGCAGTAGTCGATCGTGCTTCGATCACATCAACACCTTGCCAATGATCGTTGAACAATCACCTCAGTATCAGTCACTGCCGTAACTCATGCTTGAAGATTTTGAGAAGGTGTTCCATTGAGTAAATTGCAGATGCATCTGAAGATCTAGCCCCGAGAATACTGTTGTTATTAAGGAGTCGTAAAACAACGCAAGGCATGTTGTTTTGCACAATGGACAGCTTTCCCAATCTTTTGATGTGCGTCAACGAGTGATACAAGGAGATGTCTTTGTCACCAGTTCTGTTCTTGCTGCCAATTGACGATATAATGACTTGGTATCGAAAGGTTTCCATTTCACTAGTTGAGCCATTAAGGCTTTACTGATGATATAGTATATTTAATGGCAAACAGTACTGGCGCCCTAAATCAAATGTGTAATTTCCTGACGCAAAATGGAGCAGTCGCTAGCTTAAGAATTGGCCATACACTGATGGCAACATAGCAAGGTTGTGATGTTAATGGAATCCTTATAAGATAAAAGGCGCGCTAGGAAACCGAATGATCACCGGAAGTCAACTGGAGTAGTGGGCACAGCTGAGGTACCGTGTTCTTTTTGCCACCTTATTCCCCAGGATGAATTCAAGTGGTGCCGAAACAAGAGAGAGACTCTCTAATGGAGTATTTCATCCCGTCAAAGATTCCATATTATGCCATCAAAATCTGATTTCATCTCTCCTCTAGGCTCCAGGCTAGTACTACTCAGTACTTATCAAGAGTCCACATAATTGCCCTCTTTTTTAAAAAGCCAATTTTGCTAATTACAGAATCGATGATTAATGTCGTCAAGCTTATCTCGTTTTCAAGCTATTGATTTGGAGTGGATTTTTAAATGACAAACGCCTGATGTATAAGTGACAAGGAGTAGCTAAATGAATTTCTCTTACTTTCAGCGGTTAATCCGTCGTCATTGTAAATGCCAACCTTAGAGGAAATCACAGCCTCTAAAATTGAAACGGTTAATAGTTGGAATTCGGGAAATAATACTCTCTCTCCTTTAGTTCATACGGTTAGAATACTATTGTCCTTGCTCCCCAGCTTTTTTGCACGTAGACTGGTGTCATTGAACAATCTTGGAACATTTGGATTACGCATCAATAGAACTCGAAGGCCAATCCTTAGCTCCAGTCTATGGAAAGGTTGCCTGTTTATTTCAAGGTGTTGGCAAATTCTACTAAGTAGGTCTTTGCTCATCGCCATGTCTATTGTTTCATATTTTTTTGGAGTTGCCGTTCCGTTCAGTCGAGTATGGTAAAATATAAAAAGAAATTAATTACAAAAACCTACTAAGCTCGTCACAAAAAAAAATATTTTTCTTTCCCTCTGAAAGGACCATTTCAAAAGCAAAAAAAAAACTACTGTTGTATGTTTTAGAACACCAGCTAGCTAATAGGATTTTCATACACAAATGTGCTTCCATTTATCTTATTCTGCATCATCCTGATGTACTTAAAGTGCCACGAATCTATTAATTGTAAATAATCTTGTGTAAAATTGTGGCCAAAACCGATTTGACTTCTTTCCCAGCTGAATCATATGGGAATACAAATTTTGTTCATGGTCAAAAATCACGCCTGACCAGCATGACAAGCAACTTTATCATATCCTTACATAAAACTTAAGAAGGACTACGTGCTATTTGTATTTTTTTGAATATTTTGGGAACATTTTTGACTTCATTCTTTTTGCATGTTTCCAAGCTCTTAACATACCTAACAAAAAAAACAATAATAAATTAACATACATGGCATACAAGTAACTTACAGGTGTCGTCCTACACATTGTCCTTCTCACACTTGACAAATGATATCACATACGAGCATTTGACATGAAAAATGATTTTTTAGTTTTTAAACAAGGTGCCTTCCGATTGTCCAGCAGGAAGACTATATATTATGAGGGTACCTTGCTAGGAAACAACAAATGACTTAACGACACTATCAAAACACACAAAAGAAGAAGAAAATGTGCTCCTTTAAAGAAGTGTCCTTTAAATATGCTCAGCACTTGCTATCGTTACTCTTCTCCAAAAATTTTAAAATCATACTCTTTGTTTAACAAGACGACAGACACTTAATCTGCTTGAGGCTGAAATGTCTTGGCAGCACAAAAACGATAGTAGAAACTAGAAAGAGGTATGTGTTGCCATATACCTGGTGGAAAACGTGAAACGAAAACAATTCAAAGCCTGCTGTTTCATAAGGGAAATGGAGGCAAAAGAACATTTTGGATTTTGAATCTTAGAATTCATTTATGGTTTTGAAAATAGGTTAGGTTAGGTTGAGGTGGATGTCATCTTAGAAACCAACACTCCTAGACCAAGAAGGGCTTCATTGCGATAATTAAGAGATCCGGCTGGAAGGAGACAATTATTGTCAATGCTTGTGAAATCTTTCAGGTCATTGGAAAAAGAAAAGGAAGACATACATAGTTAGGAAAGGAGCAGGGAACACAAAATGTGATCTCCTGCTCTTTTTCATGACCCCAACTTCTGCAGATGATTTAGGGAACACGCCATACATCAAGGAGTGCTGATAATACGATTTAAAAAAAAAAAAAACAAATAGTGGAATACAATTTAATACAATAGAATATAGCTAGCGCCGGGGCCTCAAATGCCACCCTTTGTTGGGAGGTCGCAACTGTTTGGATACGGTTTCGCTTTCATCCACAAGGCAAATGGCGATATCCAGGTGGTCGAACATGTAACCGAATCGATAATGTTGTGACTGACGAAAGATATTCCTCTAACGTTCTGATGGTTGATACATTCCAACTAGCTTAAATCGACTCAAACCACTACCTAATTGATGTGAAAATAACGAGTACGGATGTCCATGGCAGCTCTTAGGTGAACCGCGAACATCAACTATGCCGGGGAAATTGAATGTTGAATGACATCAATCGGAAGAGACCGCTGCAGCCCATGCCCACCGCGTATCCCTTGAGCTTGCAAGAAATTCTACGATTATTGATATGAACCCGCAAGACCAATGGCAGCAAAGTCAATGAGCCATAAAAGCGCTGCGTCAGAGAAAGCTTCTCACAACCACCCAAGAGATTCATCTGGTTCGCCTCCAAACATCGTTAGGCAACCAAAGCCAAGGCGAAGGCATACAATTCGTGGCTCTACAGAGAAACTATAGTGCGACCGGAAATCTCTGTGAAGGAAAAGAAGAGTGAAACAATAAATATCAGGATTCACAAGAATCACGGGGCTCTACAAAGATGGGGGGAAACACCATTAAATACTCCGGCAGTGCTAGTTTTCCCAAGAAACTAGGTAATTGTTAAATGGCGATGACAGCCGGAATTCCGCCAATGATAGATACCCCTGTACCAGTAATAGACAACACTGAGTTTAATCAACCCGACCAAACTGAAATCAAAGTAGCCATCACCAATCTTAAAATTTACAAAGAAGCTGTGATTGATGGTCTGCAAACGAAACTTTTTAGACACGCTGGAGATGACTTCGTGAGGAGCATACACCAACACAACTGCAAAATATGGTCGCCACATCCTGGAGAAAACCCAACAACTTAACATCGATATAAACAAGCAGTTCGTCAATTTCGAAGCAGTCTTTTAAAGCGCCAGTTTAGAGTTGGACTATATCGTGCCATGAACAAGTTAAAAATTCCTCCGAAGCTGATACGCCTAATGAAGATGACGTTGGAGAATGCTCGTTGTTCCGTCAAAGATGGTAGGGACTCACTCAACTGAAACCTTCGAAACCACCAGAGGGCTAAGACAAGGTGACGCACTTTCATGCAGCTCTTTTAACATCGGGGCCAGGGCGTAATTACTTATATTCTGAACGATTCCTGTATGTGCGTTGATATTCTGGTGGAATATCATTTCCCGCTGAATCCGAATGGCTTACTAAGATCCACTTTTAATATTAACCAGATTTATTTTTCGAGGACTTTACATTTCCTCAAAAGAGACAGTACCAAAAAAAAAAAAGATAATTATTAGTTGGAGGCAGGGATCGAACTCCGGACCTTCGACGTAGCCGTCAGACACACTTGAGTTGATTTTAATACTCAGTGATTGTAAATCACGAACAAATTTTAGCAAATCCAGATTGGTAAAAAGTATAAATGGAATTATTCCCTTGAAGAAGTAAATTGCGACAAAAAGGTTGTAATTTACTTTGAAGGGCACAAGCTTGAATTATAACTTTTAATTGTAAATCTCAACTTAGGAATTGTTGTAATTTGAGATGAATTGAAAGTTAAATTGCCAATTTTCCTATCAGTTTCGAATAAAAGCGCCGTGATTTAAAAAAAAACATGTCTTGTAAATTGCAACTGAATATTTCGCATTGGTGATTTTTCAATTCTTTCCGTGATTGTGCTTGAAAATGTCATACGGAAGACACATGCCAGAACATCGGTCACCATCTTTTAGAAATCGACACAATTATTTGGGTTCGCGGACGACATTGAAGTGAAAGGAAGCCCAAAGCAAGCAGTAACCGGTGCCTTTTGACTACTATTAGCCGGAGAGCTAGCTACGTAATAAAGTATACAATTTATAGAGCAACGAAATCTCCCTAGTTAGTCTGCCATACTATCATAATTCATTGATCCGGTCACCTGGCACCTTTCCAACGGTAGGTGTGAGAGTGGTAGGCCAACAAAGGTACAACAAATGGGGCTGTTGCTTATATTGACTTATATTTCAAAAACAGTGAGCTTTAGACAAAAAATATGTGTTACAAACTTATTGCTTAGTAAATTTCGAATAAAATTGCTGATGAAAGTTTTAACATACCATTTACCATTAGGAAGTTATATAGGTATTACTTTCAAAATTGTATGTGGTTTCCTAAAGTATGCAATGTTTTTTTGTTAGGTGCTTTACTGCCAAAATTATTTCTTAAACAATTTATAGAGATCTATATAGATTTGGTGTCGTATTATAACTTGTTATGTATTTAATTTAAATATAACATTGCATAGTTTTGGTTGTAGAAAAGTAGTACCATTGCATACTTTTGGGAACCAAATAAAATTATGGAGTAATACCAATACCTATAACTTCTAAATGGTAAATGGTATGCGAAAACTTTCGTCAGCAATTTGTTTTTTGACTAAAGCTCACAATTTTTGAAATATAAGTCAATATAAGCGAAAACCCCATTTTTTTTGACATTTGTTGGCCTACCACTCTCACTCTTTCAGATTTTGTAGCTCTATAAATTGTAATGCCCAATGATAGGTATTAACTTCGAAGTAGTCAGTGAGTTTGTCTACCTGGGCACTGCTGTGAACACAGGCAACAACATCAGTTCTGAAATCAAACGTACACTAACTCTTGCTAATTGCTTCTTTAGGCTGAATAAGAAATTGAGGAACAAAGCCCTATCGAGAACAACTAAGGAGATACTGTATAGTGCACTTATTATTCTGGTCCTGCTGTATGGGGCAGGAGCATGGACCCCGACCCACTCCCAGTCGGATGAAAAGTATCCGAGAGATAAGTTTTGCGTTAGAAACATGGCGGAGGAGATAAAAAGATGCGAGAGGCGTATTAACCACTTGCTAAGAGCGCCACGCTGTAGTTGAGCGATCATTTCTAACTAACTATCAATGGAATACAAAAGAAGGATCAAGAAGATTGTAAATTACGAGAAGATATGTGTCGCAAGAGATTTGTATAGACAGAACATACCTAGCTTCGTTCTAGGAAATGAATTTAAGAAACCGCAGTGCATGAGCTGTATAGTCTTCGCCATTTACAAATCGAAAATGCAACTCTTAAAGCTGTTTTGTGTTTCCCTTTTTTTCTTCTTTCGCTGCCTCAGTGGAAGTCATTCCTCCACTTTCCCCTTCTTCTTTTGCACATAAGTTGAAAATTTTTCGTTGGATATAGCTATTATACGTTTATTTTCATTGAACATCCTTACCAGAAGTACCTTCAATTAATAACAAAAGGTTCCTCCTTTTTTCATTGTGTCTATTGAAAATAAAACAAAACTTGAAGAGGCAACATAAGGTTTTTTGTGAAACAAATAGTACGAGTATCTCTAAGGACGAAGGAAATCTTTGAATTAAATGAACAGTATAGTAGTTGACTTTCGATTTATAAAACAAAAACAAATAATGTTGAAAATTTGAAACAGCTAGGAAGAGTGCCACTTGCAGAATAACTTCATTATTTCCTTTTCCTTGAATATAATAGGTGAAGTATTGTTTAAGGAACTGATGCTTCATGCTTGTTTCTATTAAAAATGGCTCCAAGAGGGATGATTAAAATGAAATCAAGTTGTTTCGAAGGACTTTCAAACTGGTTGTTTTATTTCCTTTATATCATAATCTTGTTATGTTGTATTGCGAATAAGGATATTTAATATTTTGAAGGATCTTCAACTAAGTAACTATAAATGCATTGATGGAAACAATGAAGACATTTTCAGCTTGAAGAAAATCGTTCATTCATTAACCTTCATAATGGAGGTTCTTTTCATGTTGAACAAAATGGTTTTGCTTTGGAACTGAAAAGTACCATGAACACAGACAGTATCAAAAAAGCAACAAAAAAAAAAATCTTCCGAGCTCAAAAGCGCAGGGACCTATAGTCTACATTCCACAGACAACAAGATCTGACAAAACAGATGCATTTAAATAAAATAATTAGAGGAACTACAACTTATGTTTGAAGCTGTCAAAAACACGATGATGTCAAGAAATTCAAAAGATGTCCAACGATTGTACTATAGACCAGCCAATTCAATAAAACGAGACTCGAACTTTTGTTAAATTGTAGGTAATTAGGAACTAGAGGCTGGCATCAGTTCAATTACTAATCGCTTATTTCTGCTACATTAAAAATGTTGATGTATTCTTTCAAAAAAACTTTTGTGGAATGGAACAGTCAAAACATCTCCTAATACATAAAAGTGGTGAAAGCGTTTATACAGGGTGGGCCAAAAAAAGTCATCCATCCGATGTTGTTTGGCTCTCATTTTTTTTTTCTAAATGAAAAACTTCGATTATGTTTTTTGATTATGTTTATTTGAACCTTTAGAATTGTATTGGTCAAGTCGAGAAGATGATATCGGCCAAATGGGCGCCGTCACAATTGATTGCTCGTTTTATAGCATTTTTCATCACTTCAGCTAGAACTTCGGGCGACCGATTCTCGCACCCGTGTCGAATGTTGTCCTTCAGGGCTTCCAGAGTCTCGGGCTTGTTCACGTAAACACGGGACTTCGAAAAACCCCACAAAAAAAGTTTGAAACGGTTAAATCGGGCGATCTTGCGGGCCAGCGCAAATCGCCAAAACGAGAGATGAGGCGACCCGGGAACTCGCGCCGCCTTCAGAATATCGGTTCATGTCAGTTCATGTACCGCTCCATGGTTTGTTCACTTGTATTCTGCATCTGTAGTCCACAAATGTCAAATCATTGGCTACAATTAAAGCAAATAAAGTGCACGACTTGGTCGGACGAACTTGCTCTAATATGTGGACAGTGGTCTTTGGGTTTGAGATTTTGGAAAAAAAAGCAGGAAAAAATGATATGAAATTTTGTTGATCACTTAAAAATCTAACTAGTGATTTTTAAGTGATCAACAAACGTTTTTTGGAAAAAATGAAATAGACCATCTAATTTCGTTTACTGTTTAGAATTTAAAGAAATTTTTTTTTCAAAATCGTTCGCCCGGTTTTTTAAAAAACAGTTTTTTTTGAAAAAATTTTCGAGTCTGCCAACTTCTAGCACTAAGTAGTTTTTACCAGAAAAATAAAATAAAAACAAAAAGATTTAACCATTTTTGGAAAAAACAAAAAATAAAAAAAATTTTTCAACTCAAAAAACTTTTTTGAAAAATTTAAAAATTCATATTATTTCCGCTTTTAAAGGGCTTCTATATTAAAAATTTCATAGAAACCGGTCAAGTGGCTTACGAGAAACTCTTATTTAAAAAAAATTGCTTGGCACTTGCAATGAAAAAAAAAAACTGAACAGCTTTGCATCCAAGAAATATCTGTGTCCATCTTAGTTGGCTACAATCTACTAGGCATACGTGGATAGGATTGTGAAAAGGGAAACAGACCAATGCATAACTCCTTTTAACGACTTCCCCGTAATACTCGCAACGCTAAAAATACCCATCAACTTACATCAAGGAGTTCAATTCCAGACGTAGTGTTAAGTATAGAGACTCATAATATTGCCGCACTAAATGAATGTGGAAAACTTACTACGACTTGCGAGCTTTCAAAACGAATATGCGTCGGTAACGCTTGAATTCTATTAAAGATAATTTATTGATAAACCCGTTAAGGCGCGTTTTTTATAAGTGAAACAAGAAGTTGAAGAATACCCAAAGAGTTCATTGAAAATGCATGATTTTTAGTGTAAGGTGTCAAGATATTAGTTCTTGACTTCTAAGTCATTGATGAAGCATCAAACATTAGCTCTGTCAAAGCTATGACGTCCACCTAAACTAAGAATCAAGCGTTTGATTTCGATGTGGAGATCGCTAACAGTCTTCAAAAGTCAACTTTTTATTTGACCGAAATAGTACTGTTCTGCCCTTTCGCTTAACGTTGGATCCTTATATATTTAAATCCGCAAATATAACGTATTAATTATGATCTTCTTCAAGGATTATCACATCCTTGTCATCATTTCAAGTACCCACACAATTTTCCAAAACTGCCCCTGAATTCTTTTCGTAAAAACTTTTTAAATGATTGCGTTTCACCATCACATCAATCTGTTCCGAACAGAAAAGAGAAAAAAGAAACAATTATCTCCAAATGTTCCTCTGAAAAGTAATATCCTCGCTAAGACTTTCTGTTCCCTTAAATTAATCGATTCGACTTAGTACGGTAATGCATTCAAGGAAACAAAAAAGTATCCTCCTATCATCCAAACTATTGGCACCATCTGAGAGCTCCCTGAATTTTTGATGAATTATTCCTTTGAGTCTGATCTTGTATAGGTATAGGTATAATACCTTTTGCCTTTCTTCCAAACGATAATAAACTTTACCCCTGACGAGCACCCGAAAGGACGATTTAACGTCAGTCGTGGTTTGTCGGTTGACTGTCATGAAAAGGCTTTCGTCTTTTTGGCGGTAATTAAGTTTACTTCGGCAGATGCCACTCATCAGTCATGTTTATGGGCTTTACTTACCTCAAAATCCGTTGAGTTGAGGTTTTTTTAGTTGGATTTAGAGGTAACGATAAATGTAACGGTAAAGGCTCACTTCCAAGAAGACAATAGTGGAATTTGAAAATTGGTTTTGCTGGCTAATATGAACCACATGGTAATTAGGTATTGTCTTACCTTTAGCCTTTGGGGATTTTGAAAACTTTCTCTATGATAGTGGTTCGGATTCCTCAAGGAGACGTTGTATTCGGAACGAGTGAAATGGATATATCCGGCGTTAATTAGGCTAGCTGAATCAGAAATTAGTTGGTAATGATTAAAGTTTTAAGACTTAAAATAATTCTTTGCGAAAGAATTAGAAGAAATAAACTGTTTCTATTTGGAAAAGTCCCGTTTGAGACTAAGTTAAAACAACATGGCTGGATGCTGAAGGAATTGGGTATTGGGAACCTGGCGGTGCCTAGAGTTGTAGCTATCTCATACACATCAATAATTGTGCTTATTGTATCTCCTAGTTGTTTTTCACCAGTGGGTGCCAATCCGGACATGACTTGCCAAACAATAAGCGCGAGTGTTAAACATCGAAAAGTTGCAATACTTCAATGCCCTGCAGGAACGCCAGCAATGATTTGGAACACAGAGGACCTGGATAAGCCTTTCAGAAAGCAAGCGACCGCCAGATGAGTTCCAAGTATGTGAGGGTTACTAACCAGCTCCTTGTGCCATATTAGAACATCATATAGGGTCTGATACCCATTGAAAAACGATTGGTTTCGGATGTAGATGACTTCACTGATGAAGACCCAGGCAAAAGGAATAAGAGCAAAGAAATTCGGTTCTGCACGTTTAATAATAAAAATCAAGGACTTTGTCTAGTTCTGACATAATCGGAAATAAAGTGGCTTGGGTGTCTTGAGAGAAATATTCTTCGCATTATACAGGGTGTTCCCTAATTCATAGGCAATATTTTGAGGCGTAATTCTTTAGCATATTTAAAAAAAAAATGTACGGCAAGGGCCTATCTCCAATTTTGATATCAATTTTTGTTTATTTACAAAAGGCTTACTTTGGTGTAACCTGAGGCGTTAGGAAATAGCGCCCAAGGAAATATCGCCCAAACCGATTTGGAAATACCGCCCAAAAAAATTTTTAACGCCCAAAATCAAAAAAAAAGAAGGAATTATCACCCAAAAGTTAGGGCTTAACACCCAAAATTCCATATCACCCAAATTAATAAATGGCAATATCGCCCAAAAATTTTATATGGGAATTGTTTTTGCAATATTTGGGCGATATTTCCAAAATTTTGGGCGTAATTTCCAATCACTATTTTAAGTAAAAATGTTTGGTTCTCATCACCCAAAAACAATTTTGAAGCATGTAACATTTACTTAATCTCTTGTAAAGTGTATTGAACAATATCCTTAAGATTTGGAAATTAAATTCGGTGCGTGGGGGGGGGGGCGACGCGGGGGGCACGCGGCTTTGCGACCACAGTGACCAGGCGGGAGCGTGCCGTCTGCGAAAGGTAACATTTACTTAATCATTTGTAAATTATAATTACAAAGTTTGTCAAAACAACCTACATCGCGGGGGGAGCGACGCGGGTGACGCGGGGCGACGCGGGGCGACGCGGGGCGGACGAGGCTTCGCGACCGCAGTGACCGGGCGGCCCGCCCGGTCACTGCGGTCGCGAAGCCTCGTCCGCCCCGCGTGCGCCCCGCGTGCGCCCCGCGTCGCCCCGCGTCGCCCCGCGTCACCCGCGTCGCCCCCCCCGCGATGTAGGTTGTTTTGACAAATTTTGTAACTATATTTTAATTTTTTTTTTTGCAGCAATCAGGAATCTACTTCGGAATTAGTTTATTCAAAACTTCGAAGAGGCTTACAATATTTGTCATCGAAAATTTTTCTTCAATCTCCGCGAACGCCCCTGGATGTAATTGAGGCTTTTCAACACGAGTCCATATGGAACACATATGGACTATCTAAGGATACTAAGTGCCCTAGGTCTTTTTTTAAAGCTTGCCTATCAGAGCCTTGTAGGCATTTGAAAATGTGTAACGTTTGCTTTATGAGATTGCAGGGTCAAGCTTTGGCAAATAATGAGGAAAACTGTTTGTGCCCATTATGCAGGCAAATAGTGGTATTTATTTGAAAAATAAAATTTTGGGCGATATTTCCCCTATTTGGGTGCTTTTTCTTTTTGTACTTGCACTTTTGGGCGGTTATTCCTACTTTTGGGCTTTAATTCCTTTTACACCATTTCGGCCTCATATTTTGGGCAGTATTGCCTTTTATAAAAACAAACTAAAACAAGGAAATAGCACCCAAAATGGAAAAATAAATACAACAACAATTTGTTCGGCTACTTTTTGGGCGTTATTTCCAAATCGGTTTGGGCGATATTTCCTTGGGCGCTATTTCCTAACGCCGTAACCTGACCCCCGTTAACAGTGATAGCTCTGTTAGTACTAATGATAGAATTTCGTTAAGGACTTTGATTTAAGAAGAAACAATGGCCCTTAGAACTGCATTTAAATTTATTTGATATCTTGTCCCAGTTTTTAGCCTGATCCATTTTTTCTTGTTAATTTTTTGACGTTTGAGTCAATTTTCTCCAGAAAATGAGTTAGAAACATAGCGTTTTATTATTTTTTTGAATGACTGTAACAATTGTTAAAATAAAGCCAGAGACAAGTATGCAGAAAAACTTACAGATTTTTAGATACTTGGGAAAACATGCAGCATATAAAAAAGGGGTTTCTTATTTTGTATTTGTCCACAACAGTTGACAATAATGGTGGTTTTAAGTGGTTGAAAGCGCATGCGCATATCTGGGGCTGCCAGGCCTCGAGTATTGAGGTGCTTATCTGGAAGTGACTTTTACGGTTGCGAAGCTCCACCGGATGATATATTCTGGTACCATGGGAGATAGGCCTTCCTGAGTGGTGAGATCATTTTTAAACACGAGGAAAAGTGTTGGAGGTAGATCGGAGCCTTGAGGTACACCAACATTAATTGTTTGACAAGTGTACTTAATTTGTTATATCGTCCACCAAATCTCTGTCAATTTGTTGTCCAACACTATCTCGACGGAAATTTAGTAGACTCAACTTATATCAAGGTTCAGATTGAGTTAGATTATAAGCTTAAGAATTTTATTAAACTTGTGTAAAAATATTATTTTTGAAACGAACCTTTACTTACTAGCTTACTTTAGGTGGGGCAGCAGTCTTTTGTGGACTCAACCTCAACGAACCTTTAATAAGCTTTTAAATGTGTCCATTTGTCCCCTTAAGTAGACGTATTAGGACCTGATGAGCTCACCTATACAAAGCTCCCAATTTTGTTGCTGTAAAATTTATTAAATTCGATTTTCTGAGAAACCAAAATATTCAATCTCACTATGAATAAGAATTCAATTTTAAATAATTCTTCCATTTATAAATAGTAATCTGGATTTTTAAATTCACTTCAATACACGAAGAATTTGAACTTTAATACATTCGAAAATACCAGCATCTCAAGGCACGCAATTTAATGTGCTTTTATTTACGAAAATCAAAATCCGCTTCCTTGAACATCATTCCTTGTTCAATGTTTACGAGCATTTGATGTTTTCTTCCTTTGGCCCCTATATATTTTCTCCAAGTTCCATTTCGATGATTGAACACAAGAAAATCATCTTGAAATGAAAACAAACCGAATGGAAAATTCATCCTCATCAATGCCAAAGCGAAAGCGTAATTTATTTCCATCCATGTAACCTACTTATTTATCCAATAAATGGAAATTTAGAACGTTCCTTCTCCTTTGTGCCTTTATACTATTTCAGAAGACTAATTACATGTCCTGACACCTTGAATCAAAATAAATTTCATATACTTAGCAGTGGCATAGCCAATGAATACCTGTGCTGTGGTGGGATTGGTTGGTTGGTTGGAACATAGCAGGTTAAATTATCTTATCAATCAATCACGCTATTGACAGGATATTTAAGGACATTTTGCGTGAAATAATTTCTTGAGGTAAATTGTTGTCTATTCTGAGGTTAGTCCTCTGTCATTTTGGAGGGTATTGGAATATTGATACCGAAATGAGTTCTACGAAACTAAACAATATCTTTTGTGTGGTTTCAATATTTAGTAATAATTTAAATAGCGGATTAAGGATTTCGATTGATGCTGTAGAAATATGTAACTGTTTGATCTGTGTCAAGGCTCAAGGGTCCCATCTAATTAATAATTATAATTACATGTCTGCACTACTATGTTGTTCGTGTATTTGACCAAAACTTTTAAGTTAAAAACAAACAATGTTTTTTATACCCTACTCCATAGAATGGGTATAGTGTATTTGGTGTGGAGCTTGCAACATAGATAAATAATACCGTTAGGTTTAGAAAATTAAATATATATTCTGACGCAGAATCAACAGCCACGTCAAGTCTGTCCACCCGTCCCTACGTATACTCTCTAAAGGTCGCACTCTTCAATCTAGACAAAATTTTGAACATATAATCTTTGGTCCAAGAGCGAGGCTAAGTTCTTGATCCGGTAAAATCCGCCAACAAACACGCCCACAATTGCCATTTTTGTCCACATTCTCTTATTGGCAATATTATTGTTTTTTGAACAGTGACGATCAAATCACATCGCCCATTTAACACATGCCAGCTGTAGGTAAATCTTCTCTCAAACAAAAAAATATATTTTAGTTTGGTTGTGGCTGACGCCCACTTTATAAAATAACGATTCTTATATTCGAGCAAAAAACCATAAATTTTGTGGATATTAATTGTACATAAACATCTAGTGTATAAAAAGAAAAAAATTGATTTTGGGTGTGGCTGCCGCCCACTTTTCATAAGAAACTTTAAAAAACTAATTTTTGCAAATGCGGTACTTATTATAAATCTACAAGCCCAAATTTGTGAGTTTCTTAGTCGAAACTAAGGAGCTTGTGTATGAAGAGAAATGTTTGAATTTCGGGCGTGGCTTAGGCCCGCATTTTACGAAAGAACAAAAAACATAGTTTTAAAAATTTAAGGTACCAATATTCAATTTAAACTATTTTGTTGGTTTGTTATACGAGAAATATATTTTTCAGAATTTTTTGTATTCTTTGAATACGCCCAATTTTAAGGGAGTGATTTTTATAAAATACCTTTATTTGGGTAAAATCGTTAAAAAAAAAACTGCTTGGTTCCGCTGTATTTTTACGAATATGCTTAAAAAATGGACTAAGGATCAACCTCGAATAGTTCTATATATTTATTGACAAATGTTTAGGACACGCCCACTTTTAAAGGGCGTTTGCGTTAAAAGCCTTAATCTCCATTAATGTTTTAATGTTTGACCGATAGTAACAGCTTTGAAGTAGGAAGATGAAAAATGTGTGTTTGTATTTCTTGGTTGAGTGGCAGGGCATGGTTCAAGAATTGTTAAATGCACCCATAATCGCAATTTCCATTCAAAATCTAATTTTTAAAAATTCAAGTTATGTCTTGTTTTCTTCAAATCGATAACAATCAAACATGACATTTACGATGATAGCGAAGATGAAAAAAGATGGTATAAAAATTCTGTCCGTCACCGTCTGTATGTCTGTCTGTTTGTCTGTATGTATAGACACCTACAGCCCAAGCGGGTGGGCCGAATTGCTTCAAACTTGGTATATGGAGTTTTTGAGGTATTGTACGGAGGGGAAAGTGAATATTTTATGGCTTAAAAACTAACGGTACCTGCCATAAACCGTCACTTTCAAGCTTATTTCCCTCAAAAATGGCTCTAGCTTTTTAGGTACTTATCATATGGCTGAAAAAAAATTCAAAAAAAATGTCTAAAAACAGTGCTTTCCAGAGCACGGTTTTTTTTGCTTTCTACTATCTTAAAAACGGCTGAACCGATGCTTTCAAAATTTGACACATATATAGGTGTAGGTAGTTAAATTTATACTGTATACCAATATTTTTAAAAAATATTTTTTTGGTATTTTTAAAAACATTTTTAAAACTTGAAAAAAAAATGATTTGAAAACTGCTCATTAAAATTATTATAAACTAGAATTATCCATTTTGGCCTAGTCGTTCGGAAGTTATGAGGGAACATACATTCTTGCGATCCATTTTTATATATATAGATAAATGTATTTGCTGAATACCAATGAACTGGAGTTTTTTCTTTTTTCTCCTGAATTCAAATTTATCCAAGAAATAAAATGGCGTACTTTTTTTCAGCTCAAATTAGTTTAAGTATTTGTTTAAGAATTTTGAAAAAAAAATGTATCAAAATCTCAAGCCCCCAGACCACTGACACACATTAGAGCAAATTCGTGCGACCTAGTCGTGCATATTATATTATATTATTTATAAAACCCATAGCATTGTTCAAATCTCAGCCTTGTGTGGTGCCACGGATCCGAGAGGTAAAATTTTTAATGACTTTTTCGTACTGATGCTGCTATATCAAAATGGCTGGCGGCGCAGCGCTTCCTTGTGGTAATGAGGTCTCCCGCTGGTCTCTGCCACTTAGGAAGAACCATGTCTAGATCATGTCGAATCTTTAAGACAACGTCTTTTCGGCTTGTGGGATAGAACTGTGATTAAAAGAAACCACAAAAGAAAAAGTCAAATCACATCAGCACATCGATGGTCATGAAATTAAGGTGTGGAGAATGTTTGGTATGTTATTAAATGTGTTTTGAGTAGTGATGTCCTCCCGGAACCATTTCTTATTCTTTAAAATCTCGACAAAAACATATCCCCTGGCTCGGATAATATCTCATAAGAAGAGGTATATTGCTACGCTGGGAACGGCACTGCGTTAGCTTTTCATCTTTCCTATTCTCTTTCCGAATGGATGAAAGAGAATGTATTTCCAACCCATACCTAAAAATTTGCATGGAAACTTTCATATAATGAGAAACGTAAGCCTCTTAGTGACCGGCAGTATGATGCTTCAAAAACTCAATGCTGTTTTTTGCATGAGAGGCACTTGTATCGAGGAAACCGAACAGCTTTGCATTCATGCTATGTAATTTGAAGCATACATTCTGTGAAACGATCACATATTTTACGTCCCCAAAAATGCCACGAAATGCTTAATCGACGTTCATAATATTTGTCCCCTTCTTATCTGTTTCCAATCTACAAAACACACATTCACCCGTAGCTTGAGCAGGTGATCCTGTTACTCATTGCCATGTTCTGGATAACATTCTGAAAAGAGCTAAGAAAATGATAATTGAAAAGACCGACCATTACGGAAAATTTTGCTTCATCTGAACATTGCCGTAATGTCCCTTGACTCTCCTTGTTGTATAGCTGTGAAATACCCAGATGCATTACTCTACATAATCAATTGCACATCAATTTGAGTTAAATATAAACTCTTTTTTTTTAACCGGACTACAAGAATGTGGAATGCTTTACCCAGCTCGATTTTTCCTCTGCCATTGTGGTTAACAAACATTCAAACCCAATGTTTTTCGGTATCTCCTTTTATTTTCTATCCAAGCTTCCTAAACGCCAGTGTTGGATAGTTACGCGTAACTATGAAATTTTAATTAGTTAAACGTAACTATTGTAACTTATGTAACTAATGTAACTAATGTAACTTATTGTAACTAAATGTAACTAACTGTAACTAATAGAATTTTTCAAATACAAAAACTCACATTTTATGTTAAATTGAAATTTAGAAGTTCTGTCCACAAACCCGATCGAATGACGATTGACTACACTGTTTAAGAGCAAAGCTGGGCCAGCTGCCAGCTGTGGCAACGCTAACCTAGCAAGGAATACATTTTTAAATTACTATATTTCTGCAAAAAAAATTTCAAAATAATAAAACAAAATAGATCTCGTTTGATTTCCTTTGGGCGAGCTAAATCTGAAATTTTAGACCAAATCTGAGATCAAATCTGAATTTACCATACAAAAATAAATCACAATAAGCAAAGAAATGTCCAGGAATCTCAAGAAAGAAGGGAAAACTTCAAATATAAGTAAAAATCTATTGTATGCTCCAAGAATATAATATTTTATTAGATTTCCTTTTCATCAGGAACATAGTAATTTCAATATGTATTCCTTGCCAGGTTGCCGTTGCACTTGCTTATAAAAGAATTTTGTCAATAGTCGATTGGGATTCAGGATGAAATGTGATTTTTTTTATTTTTTATTATTAAGTTAGAATTAGTTTTATTTAGTTACAGTTAGTTACATTTAGTTACATTAGTTACATTAGTTACGCCAAATATTGGGCGTAACTAATTCATATTAGTTACGCGTAACTAAACGAGTAACTTACTTCGTGTAACATACTTGCCAACACTGCTAAACGCTCATGTTAAGGGTATTAATAACCTCAATGTGTGTGGGGGCTGATTATACAAAAAAAAAAAACAAAATTTATCATTCAAAGTATCATACGCATTTTTAAAATTATTTAAAACAAAATTAAAGAATAAAGTTGGAAAGGTATACATATAAACCCAAATAATAAGTGAATTAATTCCAATTAAAATATAACTTTAATTAAAAATCAGTCTCTCCTTTTTGCCTTTTAGCTTCCAAACCAATTAGTAATAATTTAAGCCAAGAGCAAACAGTAAGGTATTGTTTTATTATTTTGTAATAAAAGGTATTTAAAAACAAATCTTGATACCAAAAAAAATACAGCCAGGCTTAAATTTCTGAATTAATTGGAATAATTACTGTTAAAGGACTATCTTTCCCATGATATCCAAGCTCCTTCTTGATTATTAATTAATATCTCCATTTGTATTACCACTTCAACGCGAGCATCAATTTACAACCGAAAATGGCCTCCAGGATGCTTTCCATTATTTCGCATTGAAACTCAATTCGATCTGAATTAAATTTTAATAATACGACTTAAAAACCCCCACGCCCTACAACTGTGAGCGCCATCGTGTTCTGTTTTTTTTTCGGTTCGATAGAATTATTTGTCTAGGGAATGCCTCATCCAAAGTATCAGATGTATAACAAAGTGGCCAGTCAACAGGATAATAAGGACTCATGATCCCGCTTGAATGACAAAATGGAGCTTACACAAGGGAAATGGATTTTGGTAAAATGGACATGGACATTCGACATGGATCTCAATAAAAGAATTTCGGTTTATTCAATTTTTATTTATATTTCAATTTTATCAGGTTCTGTGTGTTTATTTCATTATTAAATGTAATTTTTTTTCGAGAATATCCCTACGGGTGGCGGGATAAATGGTTGAACTATAATTGCAACGGGACGAATTGTTGGACAGGCGTTAAACATAAAAGAACACTATACGAATCCAAGGTTGTGAGGGTGAGTTTTATTTTATTTTTGTCATGAAATGATGTCCAAGAACCCAAAGGACATACCATATTTGTATAAATATAGTCTTCTTCACATTCACTGAGGAAAAAATAGGACCTTGCTTTATTTGTGGAACAACGAAAGTTGTGTGTAAGTTAAAAGTTATTATTGGTCGAGCAAACTTTTAAATTGTGTAAGAAAAAAGTTAAGAGTTGTTTAACTTTATATTTTAAGGAAATTTTAACAAAAAAAAAATAGTCTTCTGATCTTTTTAACAAACCAAATAGAAATATTTTTTTTGTTTTATAAAACAAAATTAAAACTTTGAAAGTGTACTCCCGTCCGACGACGGCCGAGGAGTCTCTACCCGCAGTGCAATCAAATGTGGAAATGGAAACTTTTGAAATATATATAATTTTTGAATTATTTATTCAAGGACTTATTTATTTAATGTCCTTTACTTCTAAGAAAATTAATGCGTCTAGACTGCTCTTTTGATATTTTTTTGTATTTATTGACAATTCAATTAATTTTGTCTTTATGGAAATCAAAGAAAAGTTAATGGTATTACACATCCAACAGATTTTGCTATGCAAATTTAAATATTTTATTTAAAAACATACTCGTAATACTGCAGAATCAGGCATAATGAGAATATTGTACCCTGGCAAAAAGAGGAGGCAGGCAGAGCTACCAATAGTAATAAATTATTTCCGGCGAGCTTTCTGACAGCCGGGTTAAGCTCCAAAGGACCTCTTTTAATGCTCATCTGAGTTCTATGAACAACAGTGGGACACTGTTACGGCAATATTAATATCATAATGGTGGATCTTAATGGCAAAACTGGATCAGCCTAGAACGCGTTATGGGAAAGCATGGAATATGTAGGTTAAGTTCCGACAATACTCGTGATATTTGCAACACTTATGATTTGTGATTGGGGTTTCTTTACACAAGAACTGCTAAAAATACACTTGGCAATCCCCATATTGTCACACTAAAAATCTAATTGAAAATTTTACAATACATAGGAAATAGAGGAAGTTATTATGCGATGTTCGTAATTAAAAAAGTTGACGCAAGTATTGCCCATTAGCTCAAATACGTTTGCTTCCTGCTGTTTAGTGTTGCTTATGACCAAATGTTCGTCCAAATTTCGACACCACTCCAGAAAATTATGGCTTTCAGTTTGATGATTCAGAGTGATTTCATGCTTACGTGAGCCATTAGTGACAAGAGAACGAGATATTCCGGAATATAATAAAAGACCTTGGACAAAATCACATATAGAAGGTGTCTGTTTACCTGCGAAATTAGTAAAAGCAAACCCTTAAGTAGCCTCTCGAATGTTTCTTAAACTAGTGCAGTCTGTTTGGGAGAATGGAGTTATCGTTTTAACCTGCGATTAGGTACTTTAAGGCAAGTTATGGATTTGTGCAAGAAATCACATAATACGAGAAGCTGCTTCAAACTTGATACTAAGTATTATTATGACGTAATACATATGGTTTTAGGATAAGCATTCTAGTTTCAAAACTAGCGGTACCTGCTATATGATTTTTAATGAAAAACGCATTTTTCTCATAAGTGGTGTTTTTTTTTTTGTTAACTTTATGTTTTTTACAAAAATATCCTTTTCAGAAAATAAAAATGGTCGAACGATTTTCAATATTTTTTTCCCTAGATTTTTTCAGCAATGAAAAATTTTTGCATACGAAGTTTTTCCAAAAATTCCTAATTAACTCCTTTTTGTCAAAAACAAAGCCTTTAAGCAATTATTATCTACCACAAGAGCAGGTTCGTGCGACCCGATTGTGCATTTTTCATATTTCAGTCTACGATCGAGTCTCCGCTCAACAAGCACCAAGCGTGCATTCGCATTGGCCGATCTTCCATCGACCACATCAACACCCTGTGATGCTTTTTTGTGTCGAGGCTGAGGTTAGCTCGTCGATGTCTAGGGTGTATCCAAAAGAAAGCGAAAACTCAGGATTATAAGAAGTTTCGGACTCCAAATTATTTAGTTATTGCTTTCAATGAAACTTAACAAAATATTTAAATTTAATCGTTAACAGTCATTTTATATAACAATCCAATCTTATTGACTTAAAGCTAGGTCTGTGCGGTTTCTAAGAAACGGTATACGATATAAACAGGTGGCCTATTGCCGGTCTAGCGATCCTCTTCGACGAACAGCGAAGTGAAAAGCCGACATAAACGGTGAGCAGGGCTCTTTGTGGTATTACTACCAAAAATTTTGAAGCTTCTGACTGGTATTCCCATACATCGTCTTCCGCACAGACGCACAGACAGACCGACGGACGGTATGGCGAAAACCACTTTTTTGGGCTTCTCTATCATCGTAATGTCATGTTTGATTAAAACCTCGATTTTTTTTTTCTGCACGACACCAATACTTGCCCTATAGAGCAAGTAAATAAAGTGCACGACTGGGTCGTACGAACTTGCTCTAATGTGTTCAAATGGTCTTAGGGCTTGAGATTTTCGGAAAAGGCATTGAAAAAATCATATGAAATTTTATTAATCACTTAAAAATCAATAGTTAAAACGTTTTTTGGAGAAAATGAAGTAAGCCATCAGATTTCTTTTGCTTTTTCAAAATTTAAGGAAATTTTTTTTCAAAATCGTTCGACCGGTTTTTTCAAAAAACCGTTTTTTTTTTTTTGAAAAACTTTTCGAAAACATATTCCAAATTTTGTTTGAGTATGCCAACTTTTAGAACTTTGTAGTTTTTATCAGAAAAATAAAATTTAAAAAAAATTGATTGAACCGTTTTTGGAAAAAACAAAAAATAAAAAAATTTTTTTAAACTTTTTTAAAAAACTCAAAAAAACTTTTTTTGAAAAATTAAAGATTTTTTATTATTTCGTTTGTAATAGGGCTTCTACTTTAAAAATTTCATCGGAATTCGTCCAGTGGCTTACGAGAAAATCGGATTTCAAAAAACCGGTCCTATGGGAGGTACCGTTATAAGACTTGTCCTGAAAAATCTATTCCAACCAAAACATTAAGTTTGCGGAGAAAACATCATTCAGAAAGTTTTATCAAAATCGTAATAGCCGTTTTTGAGAAAAATTGAATTTTCACTAAAAGTCGTATGGCAGGTACCGTTAGTTTTAAAGATAGAATGCTAATTCCAAAAACCCCTCTGTAGGACGTCATAATAATACTATCTACCAAGTTTGAAGCAAATCGGTCCAGCCGTTTAGACTGTAGGTGCCGATACAGACAGACGGACAGACAGACAGACAGACAGACAAAATTGTCGGACCCACTTTTTTGGACTTCTCTATCATCGTAATGTTATGTTTGATTGTCCAAAAAAAATTTTTTTTTTACGAATGCATAACTTGCCTTATAGTACCTATAATCGCAAGTAAAAATTGGCATTATTGGGTACTTACGAGTATCTATTAATAGTCAAGTGAGGGTGTTCATCTCGGGTTGTTCAAATCCGGTTGTCCTTGATGTGTTGGTGAATTGGCTACTAGCCACGGTGGTAAATTGACGTTGCTTCCTCCTAAAACTGGATTGCCTCGTCGTCGCTGATTCGTCATCTCATTTTTAGTGAATTTTCCACTCCTCCTTATGCAATATTCCTGCAAAGACACTGTGAATTATAAAAATAAAATATAATATTACCCAGGAATATTGTGTTCTTGTGATTCTTCTCGCTTTGCTGGGATATGGTCCATTTCATTGGCCAAAGGGGTGAGGTGTGGCGGGTATTGTCGGTGGTCGTTCTCGTTGTACACGGTGCGATGGGACGTGGAATGGCTTCGTTGGTGGCAGTAAAAACAAATCATGTGTATTGGTCGGAGGGTGGAAATGGGTAACTGCGTTACAACCTTGCACAATAATTTTCTGAATGGATGATATACGGTATTCAATTGAAACCTTTACACACGCTTAGCCGCAATGATTATACCAAAAATATTATGTACTAGCGGTACCCGGCGCGCGTTGCTACGCCCAAAAAAACACTTATGTGTATTTAATGTGAAATTAAATTTATTTATATATTTTATCTCAATGCTAGCGGATAAGCAATATTTTTGGTCGTTTTGGTTGGTGTATAAATATACAAATTTTTTGGCATACACACAAAGTGCAGTTAATTTGATTGTTAAACTAAACATGATAACATTGATAAATTGTGGCTTGAATATTTTGCTGCATTTGACAAAAATTTGGGAAAATAAAATGTCATTTGTTGTGCGATTCAATTCCTTTTCCGATGTTCAAAAGTTGTTTGGAAGATGTTTGGGTGGACGATTCTTGCAGAGTTTGATTTCGACTCAGTTCCATAAATATGATGCTTTTATTCAACGAAAGGAAAACATTTTTATAAAAAAGTTGAAAAAAAAAACTTTGCCAAGAGCCCGCATTTTTCTGTCTTCCACCTGGGCATTCCGCTTAAAAATTTATGAAAAAAACCAAAAAAGAATTTAAAAAAAAACTGAACCAAAATGGTTAAAAGCATGCATTTTTTTTCCTTCCACCCGATCGGCACGAAACCTTCACAGGAACCATCCCTGGACTAAACTATATTTACCCCGAAAATTTCATAAAGATCCATTGGGTGGTCTAGGAGTCCATACGCAACATACATATATACACACATCCGTTTTTATATATACACTAGCTTTTACCCGCGGCTTCGCTCGCGTCAAATACAGTGTCTTGGCCTTCGCACCAACTTGCTCTAATAAGACATGCTTGAGATTTTGAAAAAAAAAAAATTATTTTTCGAAACTCTTATTCTTTGGATGAATTTCAAGGTATGGTAGTAAAATTATTAAAATTTGTGGATTGGTTTCTTAGAATAAAAATATTTTTTAGGGAACATTTTCCAAAAAAAAAAAAATTTAATTCCCCAATACATACAGGTATTCTGCATTTATCATATAACTACTTATCATTTTTGGAAAAGTTAATGATCTGTTTTGAAAATATTAAATTATCAAGAGAAATGTTTTCGAAAAAACAACAAAATATTTATTAAAAATATAGGATATTTTTGGTAACTTTGTTTCCTGCCATTTTATAGGTCATACGGTGATACTAAGGCAAGTTATGCATTCGTAAAAAAAAATTCTAGCATTCAAACATGACATTACTATGATAGAAGTAGAAAAAAGTGGGACCGACAATTCTGTTTGTCTGTCTGTCTGTCTATCTGTCTATCCATCCGTCTGTATCGGCACCTACAGCCTAAACGGGTGGACCGATTAGCTTCATACTTGGTAAATAGTAATATTATGACAGTTTTTTGGAATAAACATTGTAGCTTTAAAACTAACTGTACCTGCCATACGATTTTTAGTGAAAAATTATTTTTTTCTTAAAAACGGCTCCTACGATTTTGATAAAACTTTCCGAACAGTGTTGTATGTGCACGCTTTATATTTTGGTTGAAATAGATTTTTCGGGAAAAGTCTTATAACGGTACCTCCCATAGGACCGGTTTTTTGAAATCCGATTTTCTCGTAAGCCACTTGACGGATTTCGATAAAAATTTTAATGTAGAAGCTCTTTTATAAAAGAAATTATATGAATTCTTAAATTATTCAAAAAAAAGTTTTTTGAGTTTTTTAATAAAGTTTCAATTTTTTTTTTTTATTTTTGTTTTTTCCAAAAACGGTTTAATCTATTTTTGTTTTAATTTTATTTTTCTGATAAAAACAACAAAGTGCTAGAATTTGGCATACTCAAAAAAAAATTTGGAATATATTTTCGAAAAGTATTTCAAAAAAATTGTTTTTTGAAAAAAAACTGGTAAAACGATTTTGAAAAAAATTTTCATAAAAATTCAAAAAAGTAAAAGAAACCTGATGGCTTACTTCATTTTCTCCAAAAAACGTTTAAAGTATTGATTTTTAAGTGATTAATAAAATTTAATTTTTTTCAATGTTTTTTTTTTCCAAAATCTCAAGCACGAAGACCATTTTAACACATTAGAGCAAGTTTGTACGAGTTAGTCGTGCACTTTATTAATATAAGTATGATGATAATTTTTCTTTGGCTTACTTATTTACAGTTATACATTGTTGAATATTATTTGGCAAAGAGATCTTCACAGGTTCACACCCTAACACAAAAACAAAAACAAATAAAATGCACGACTGGGTCGCACGTACTTGCTCTGTGGGTGCACAACACGATGATTACAAAAAAAAATTCAAGCATAAAAACAACTCAATTTTGAAAAATTTAATGAAAACTAAAAAATTTAGGCCAAAACTGGAAAAACCGATATGCGGGAGCTAACGTTAAGAAACCTTTAATATTTGAAACTTAGATGTCATCTTTTGGGTGCTTTAAATGATAGAAATGTTCACTTATGGCCAAATTATTAAAACTGATATTACCAATTTCCGCTATTATCATATGTAGCCAAAAACTAAAAATGCAGTTTTCTTTGAATCATCTATTTATATTACACACAAAGTTCCATAAAAATTGGGGAGAGTTTTTTGAGTAAATTAGAAAAAACGAAAAAAATGGCCAAAACCTAGTGGCTATTTGTATGCGAACAACTATTTAGAAAAGAGAAACTGAAGAAAATGCAATGCCATCTGATAGGAAGCTGTAAGGAACTATGCCAAAAAAACTTGTAGAAAACTATAAAGAACTATGCCAAACGAAGTTTGAGTCAATTCAATCAAACTTATGGCCATTTGAAAAAAGCCATTTAAACCTGATTTTCGTTACGACCATTTGAGCCAAAAACAAAAAAACGCAGTTTTGTTAGAATTGCTTAAAGTTATCTAAATTTTGAGTTTAATCTAAAATCGTTTGAGTCGTTTTCGAGAAAATTAAAAAAACCGTTACTTGAAAGATACCAGTTTGAGCCGGGCTAAAAAGAAATAAAAAATTTTTTTTTTTATACGAATGCATAACTTGCCTTATAGAACCTATAATCGCAAGTAAAATCCTCAGCAACCGTTTTTCTTCAAACTGCTATATACCAAGTTTGAAGAAAATCCGTCAAGCCGTTTAGGCTGTGGCTGGACGTGAAAAAGCGCACAGACGCACATCCGCACACCCGCACAGACAGACCGACGTACGGTATTGCGAAAACCACTTTTTTGGGCTTCTTTTTCATCGTAATGTCATGTTTGATTAAAACCTCGATTCTTTTTTTCTGCACGAAACCAATACTTGCCCTAAAAAAAGACAATACACTATTATTAAAGATAATTTACTTACTGTATGTATGTATGTACGTACGTTATGTTCAAATCGATCTGCAAGCTTAAAGTTGAATGTCACGAAGCTCATAGTAATTGCCCTGGCACTAAAAAGTCTCAAATTTAGGCGTGGCACACGCCTTTTTTATTACGCCAGCATGAACAAAACATTGAACATTGGCCACACAAAATTAATGTTATTGAATTTTTTCCTGTCTGCTAAAAAAGAATTGTGTTTCTGAAACTGGAACAACGGCTGGCTGCGAGAGGCGCACGCATACACATACAAAAATGTAGGGAATAGGGTATCCAACAGTTCGTTGAAAACGTACTCTAGCTCTCCCTTATTTTTTATTTTTTTATTTTGAAATATTTAAAATCAAATAAATTTTATTGAAATAAATTCCAATAAATACTACGAATAAATATTACTTTACAGTGGAACAAATCTTATAAATGGGCTACAAAAAATTCAGCTTGACGGTTTTAAATTTTTTTTTCTTCTAAACCATCTACATTATGGTCCCTTTCATTTAAAAGAATATATATAAAAATCCACCCATCCTAACTCTAGAAATAAGGTCACACACAAAAATTAAATTGATTTTTATATATATAGATATATAGCCTTTACCCGCGGCTTCGCTCGCGTTTCAGCTGATCAAGAAGTAGACTGTACCTTGAGGAGTATAGTCTATCGTAATCTAGCTTCTTCTTCTTTTATAGCTTTATAATTTAATACCTACATTAAACCGTGATAAAAAGAAACCAATAAGATATACCAGATTATGATCTAGCTCTGTGCAAAATTTCATTCAGATCCGTTCAGCCATTCTGGTGTGATTTTAAAAATTAAAACAAATCTATCCCACGGGAACCATACATTTTACCGGGATAAAAAGTAGCCAATATGCTATTCCAGACTATAATCTATCTCTGTGCTTAGTTTCATTCAGATGAGTTCAGCCATTCTGGTGTAATTTCATAAAAACTAAAACAAATCTATCCCACGGGAACCATACCTACATTTTACCGGGATAAAAAGTAGCCAATTTGCTATTCCAGATTATAATCTATCTCTGTGCTAAATTTCATTCAGATCCGTTCATCCATTCTGGTGTAATTTCAAAAATTAAAACAAATCTATCCCACGGGAACCATACATTTTACCGGGATAAAAAATAGCCTATCTGCTATTCCAGACTATAAGCTATCTCTTTGCCAAATTTTATCCAGATCCGTTTAGCCGTTCTGGCGTGAGTTAGCAACAAACATCCAAACATCGTAACTTTCACATTTATAATATTAGTAAGATAATGGCAAACAATACGGCTGGTTTGAATCAAATATGTCATTCATAGCTACTCAATGGAGAAGTGACTGGCTCAAAGGTCAACGTTAATAAGACCAAAATAATGACAATGGGTCAAAGCACACATCAAGAAGTCATTCTATGTCAGGCGTCCGACAGGCGTCAGTGCTCAGTTTTATAGCACTCTATGGTAAAACGGTAAAGCAAAATATGGGCTAACATACTATTTCTTAGGTTGACTGCAAACGAAAGTAAGTTGACAGAGCAGGTAATCGAGCAGGCAAGACAAAAAAGTTTGGAGTTTTGACATTTAAAATTTTTTAGCATCGGGTAATTTTGCACCGGGAAAACTTAAAGGGCTGACGAAATAACCATCCAAAATCAGTTTTCTCGTTTCGAAATAGTGCAAAATGGTGGAATGTGTCCAAGCTATATGTATTTCTCCTTGGGCAAAAGTAGCTGGAGAGCACGGAGGTAAAAACCCTAAAAATGGATGTTACTATTGTTGGCCCCATTAGGTATCATTCACCAACTTCTCTATTTCACTACTCTGGACAAATCGTGAAAGGTCCCAACGACCTAGCTCAAAATATATCGAAGAAGCTCATTGGGGATGCCTCCCATGATGACTGATGGTGACCTCGTTTGGTTCACTTAATTTGAACGCATCCGCCAGTGATTACCACAAGGATGTATAAAATAAGCACAATTATTATTGATATGTATGAGATAGTAACAACACTTTAAGCTCAAGATACTTAATCTTCCTCTAACATTAACACTTCATAGTTCCTCGCGGTAACACTTCACATAAAAGAAGTCACCAGGTTTCTGTTTTTCTCAAGCAATTTTCTTCCCGTCGTCGCATCTTCTGTAGTGCTGTTATCACGCACAAAGTTCCCTATATTGGAGGTTTGTGGTGCGGTGAGGTAACACAAACTATATCTTCACGAAAACGACTATGTTTTATAGGAGAAGTCCATCAATTCCAGAATTTCGGGTACTATAAAACCGGTTTTTGAAATCTATCTTTCCCAAAAATAACGAGACTGGCGCGACTCAAAAAAAAAAAAATATCCAGCATCTTGAAAAGAAGTTTGTAGTTCTGTTGAGTTAGATACAAATTTAATATGAAATGCAGTAAGGGGAGGACATCAAGGATCTTATTATAATGCTTATTATAAGAAGCTTTGCACTTAAAATCCAGCTCAAGAATATAACAATGGGATATCCAATTTTATCCCCAGAAGATGATTCTTTTTGAAGTGCACGTCATGTTTTTGTTTCGTATTGCTAGTTGTTCACAGAGTTGATGTATAGATAAAAATTCCCATCATAACTTACACTCCTTGTATATTAAAAATGTGCATCCTGATGAAAAACATCAAAATAAATTCCATGTTATCTTACACAAAAGAATTTTTTCTTCCATTGTCTGGTTGGGTTTTCTTGGAAAGAAATATTTTCACTTTATACTCGTATCTACTCGTCGTATTCCGAAGAAGAAGATAGGAAAATATTTCTTCGAATAATATGAACAGAGAATTTCATTTCAACTCCTTTACAGGTAACAATGGTTGGAATTTCCTGTATGGTGGTCATGGTCCCCATCTATAGAATGTGTATTACTCACTTGAGGATGTAATATTATTTTCTGAGCCTTAAAGTCAAAAAATTCTAAACCCATTGTCATTATGATTATGTGATGCGGAACTTGAATATATAATTGGTTAATTCTAGTCCAGGATATGAATATGTTTTAGGAATTATATGAAAACCGGAATCTTCATTAAGAGAGGATGTAAATCTGATAAATAATTTGAATAGAATAAGGTAGAATGCATAACATTGCTTCGTGGTAAATAGCTTCTCCAACAAATAAATTTAATACAGTTAAGTAAGGTAAGCTCCTTTCCAAGACATCAATAAACGTCGGGAATGTGAGATCCTTCATGATATAATGAAAAAGACTTTGATGAAGTATCAAGCATCTTGATGAAACCATTGTCCTATATTGTGGATGCTATATTTGGTAAGCTATTTAAGTGCTTGAAGAAATTTAAGGACTCGCTTGTTTAAACAAGGGATGTTTCCGAACTCGATGAAAACAAGTTAGGAAAGAAAGAAAAAATGCACAGGAGATTTGTTCGTTAGAAATCATTAACAATGCTCAAGGCTAATTTCTTGTGGAAGACGACACAATTTTTCACAGGTGACTATAGTATTGTAATACACTTTTTAATGAACAGTTTCATCTTCTATACTTTCCAATTGGTGAACCTTACTTTACTAAAGTACCCGATGTTACAACGGGAGAAGCTATTGAAGCTCCTAAAAACTGGCAAAGCGGTTTGTCCGGGCGAGATACCTTATGAGTTTTTGAAAAAAGATGGATGATATGGTGCCATGAACGAAGGCCATACGAATTTAAGCCATAATGGCGTAAATTCACATCTAAGTACGAATTAGTGCCATAATCAGGATATGGCCTCAATTCAACTTAAAAGGAGAACTTAAGCCGTATGGCGTTAGTTCATTTTGAAAAATGGACGTTAGGTGGGTGAGAAGATAGACAAGATGGCAGACGAGAAGACAGACGAGGAGACAGACGAGTAGGCAGACGAGGAGGCAGACGAGAAGCCAGACAAGGAGACAGACGAGTAGGCAGACGAGGAGGCAGACGAGGAGGCAGACGAGGAGGCAGATGAGGAGGCAGACGAGGAGGCAGACGAGAAGATAGACGAGGAGGCAGACGAGCAGGCTGCCTCCTCATCTGCCTCCTCGTCTATCTCCTCACCTACCTAACGTCCGTTGCTTTCTTGTACTAACTGTATAACAGAGATCAAAACATTTTATGGCATTAGTTCACATTGGACTTATGGCTATAGTTCTCATTTAAAAGTGAATTAAAGCCATATCTTGGATATGGTGTTAGTACACTTTTAAATGTGAATTAACGCCATTATGGCCTTAATTCGTATGGCCTTAGTGCATGGCACCGGATGATATCAGGGTCATGATTTCAATCCCAAAGTTTCAAAGAGATGATCGGATTCCTCAGCAACAGAGCGAAACTTGTCTTCTCGCAACGAACAAGAGGAAGGAGAATACACTTCGCTGAAACAAACATTTGTATTCCTAAGAGGATTGTCATATTGTTCTTGTTGATTATGTAAAAGCATTCGATGGACGACCACGAGATCAGACAACAAAGAGTTCCAGAACCTTTTTTCGTATGGTCATCGACTTATAGAAAGAACCAGTGACAAAAGCAATCCTGTAGAAAACCCAAGAATACATCATCGATCCCCACTATATGTTCGTCAATTTTAAAGCAGCCTACGATAGTGTTAATAGAGTTGAGTTGTATCGTGCCATGTCTTACTTTAGAATCCCTGCTAAACTTAAACGCCTTATCAGTATGATATTTGTTGGTAAAGATTCTACTGAAACCTTCGAAACCACCAGAGGGCTAAGACAAGGTGACGGACTGTCATGCACCTGTTTTAACATTGTGCAAGAAAATGTCATGCGGAACACCCTTGCCAGCACATCGGGCACCATCTTTAATAAATCGACACAATTACTTGGGTTCGCGGACTACATTCACGTGATAGGAAGAACAAAGCGTAACCGGTGCCTTCACTTGAGATGCTTTTTTATACTCAGGCTGAGGTTAGCTCATGGATGTCCAGGGCTCCAGGGTTGTTCCCAAAAGAAAGCAAAAATCTCAGGGTTGAAGAGTGTCGAACTCCGAAACAACAATATTTTTATTAATCTTAATTTGCTTAACAGTTTATTTCATATTCTTAATGATACTCTTACAATAAAAGATTATAATTCAATTCTTGTGATACCTTAGATACTAGGTCTGAGGAGATTCCTCTAAAAAGGAAGGGCTCCACGACAATAAACGAGTGGCTTTATGCCGGTCAACGATCCACCGTGACCAACAGCGAAGTGGAAAGCTGACAAAAAACGGTTGAGCAAGGCTCGGTCTATGGTACCCCTAAGAAAAGGAGTAGCCACGACAAAAACTTGGTAGTTCCAAACTAGGTCTATGGAGAAGCTTACGTCAGCAGCAACCTCATGACAATAAACGGGTGTCAGTAGAGATTCCTCTAGAAAGGAAGAGCTCCACGACAATAAACGAGTGGCCTAACGCCGGTCAACGATCCACTGCGACCAACAGCGAAATGGAAAGCTGACAAAAAACTTTTGCTTCAAAAGTTGGTGAGGCTTCTGCTGGTATTCCCCGCAGCGTACCTTCGAGTGAGAACTCTTATCCCGGTTTTCTATTTGCAATAGAACTTCTTCCAATGGCTGGGAGATCGAGTCTAATTTTCCATGCAAATTTCACATCTACTTATGGAATTTCACTGAAAGGAGAGACTGTGAATTATAAAGTTATATGTTAAAAATACTTGCAAATGAGTAATTCGTTTTGAGTGATGCATTTATTTGACTGCTCTTCTGGTTTAGGTCCTAGAAAGTGGTTGGCAGTCCAAATCAGCGGTGCGGGGTGGAGGGGCAGGCGGGATTTATTTAATAGCATGCAGTGTTGGCGTTACGTCACGTGATGGTGATTCGATTATTCATTATATGAATAAATGTATGGAATCCTCTTGGTGTTCGGTGGCGGTGGTGGAATTATTTGGGGCTGTGTTGTTGTTACGTCACGTAATGATGGTTCTATTATTCATCGAAGATGAGTAATTATATGAAATCATCGTGACGATCGGTGGCGGCGTTGTAACTATTGCGGTGGTTGGTGGCGGCGGTTAGTTGGTTATTGTGGTCGGATGCGGAGGGGGCGGCAGGAAAGGTGTAACTTCGTTACACACTACTATGGAGTCAGCAGCAATCAGAATGGGACTAAAAACAAACGAAGACAAATCGAAGTATATGCGTTCAGAACGTGACCATTGATAGGTATAACTTCGCTATGTAAACACAGGCAACAACATCAGCGCTGAAATCAAACGCAGACTTACACTCGCTAATCGCTGTTTCTTTAGGCTGAATAAGCAATTGAGGCATAAGGCCCTTTTGAGAAGAACCAAGGCATAACTGAGGGAGACCTACGTCAATTTGGAGTGCAAAATAGGAAACGGCAGGCTAGAGATCGAGCCGGCTGGAGGGGCATACTTAGCAAGACCTAGGAACATCACGCTCTAGTGGAGCCATCATAAGTAAGTAAGTAAAGTAAGTGACAAAAGCAATATGTCTAGCTTAAGGAAATCCAAATAACAGTAGGTGCACAATCGTCTTGAGTATTCTCCTTTTATTGCTGTCCTTGACAACTTGCTTGAAGGTAAAGTGGCGGACCCAAAGTTCATCAGTTATTCCTTGCCGACGATGGATCCATCATAAGCGAGGATCCCTTATATATACAACGAGCACTTGGCGAATGGGTGGACCTTCTTCAAAGAAATTGGATACTGTTTACTTTCTCAGAGCAGACTGAATACTTGTGCCACCCGTTTCCTGATTCACACCTGCCAGACATTCATATGAATGGAACAGTAATACCTAAGTGTGAAAAGTTTAAATATCTCTGATCTATTTTTAAGGGCGAATAATCTTGTAATGAAATCTCCGCTAACTTCTGCGATCAACAAATTTCCACTAAGCTGAAGAGGATACGGTTCTCGATTTCGGATAATGTACAAAACGTGTGAGAGTAACTGAAATAGCAGCAGCTGAGATGATGCAAGAGAAACAAGGCTTGATTAAATAAGGAGTACCAGCAAGCCTTCAAAAATAAAATCTGGCAAAAAAAAGAACACTACGTAGTCATCAAGTTTAACGGAGACACCCTGAGAGTCCCGTCAAAAGGCAACTTTTCAAAACGACTTTGAGGGGGAAAAAGGAATGGAAGGCTTAAAAACTCCTGACATAAGCAAATGCAGAGACACCAATATTTAGTTGGCTTCAGAAACGAATCAATCTAAGCCACCGGTATGTATGAAGGATACAACAAAAACTTACCTTATTGTCCCAACAAAATCCACCACAGTAATCCAAAGCACTTTATTTTAATTTTTGTATTTTAAGACTTAAATAAACATTATTGTTTCAAACTGCTTTATTGTTTCCCCAGACATTTATTTTCATAACACACCATTCTGGTCGTCAGAAAAAAAGGATAAAGCTGTTAAAAAAATGTCTTATCATATGTTCGTGCTGTTCCTTGCAAGCCTGAATGCAAATTGCACGCGACACGCTAAACTAAAAAGGATTTCTTAATAATAATTGTAAATTTATGACGCCCGACCCCTTAAACGACCACCATGTTGTTGCAAGGAATGTGGCTTTGTTTATTACAAAATCCTGCATTGCTGCATAAACACAAACACACACACACACAAACACCCGAGTATGTCGACCAAACACAAATAAAAAAGGACCAACAAAAAGTACGTTAACCCTTTTGTATCCTTAGAAAATTAATTACCCTTGCGCCATGCCTGTCACCCCACAATGGACTATAGCGACTAGCCTGAGGCACAGGCACACCAAGTGATGTGGGTAGGTAATCGTGCGTGGGCGGCAGAGTGCTACTTCATCATGATGTTTATAAAAGGAAACCCCCTGTATATTATGATAATTATATGGTTTATGTAAATTTATGAGGTGCATAATGGCAGAGAAACTCCTTTGCCTCAAATGGGGCTTGTTTGGTGTGTCGATTAAGAAGGAGTCAAGAAAAAGGACACGTGAATGGTGAGCCAAGTCGGTTCTCTTCTTAAAGTAAATTCAATTGAGTTATGAACGGATTTTCCTGAGTAATTGAAAAAGTTATTTCCATGCATTGAACCTTATTAAAATCAAGATGGAATTTCCAATAACTTTTCCAATGAAAAAAAAAACCCAAATCTGAAATCTCTAAATTCAATCAAAAAGATTGATTTTGGCAATTTTGCAGTACACGTCCCCTTGACCGGGCCGTTTTCAGATATTTCTTCTTTGTCGTCGGAAGAATTGTGGAATGGTAAGCGAATCTGAAAAGTACGAAAAAAAATGTAAAATTAAATTGATAAAAAAAATGAATCAATTATTTTGAAAGATTGGCATTGCCAGATCTTATGGATTTTATATGGAAAATAAAAAATTGTCTTGTGGCTTAGTGGTTAGTTTGTCGGACTGCTAGTCCAATTTTTTTGTTTGTTTAATCCCTGTATCAAATTAGGTTTTTTTCCGGTGTACTAACCCATGTGAAAAAGTTACGAATCTTCCAATTATTGTTGGCGTTACATTATAGGTCGCTTCAATTCCTGCAGAGTATGTCTTCTTTGTAGCCTGTAGAATGGCAAACCAACCATAACGGGGAATCTGTGAGACGATATAGAGCTATGTATTTCCCCTGAACCCACGGGTATTGCCATGAAATATACTGCTGAGCTCAGAAGTGTGGATTAATGGTAACCTCATTCTACAGGTATTTTTTCAGGATCAATGAACCAAGAACTGCAATCCTTCCCGATGATCTAGAGCATTAAGTTATCTGTATGTATTTTATGATTTGCAGTCAGAGATGAAGATGGCCAAACCAAGTCGAATCAAAAAGTAACCCGAGCTCTACCAAATATAAGCAACCAAGTATCGTATATCAACCACTAACAAAACTGGTATTAGTTGCTGTACTGGAGCAGAAGGAGTGCCCTCAAGTAACTCTGAGTACAAAAGATCTCACAATATTTGAGGTGGCCTTAAGTGAGGAAGTTTCTTTCGGATGGGAGAGGAGCATAAGCTTAATTTGAGGGTATTCACTTCAAAATTGCCTCCTCGGTGCAGATTCATCAGGGGAAAGCACAACGGTATTGTTTAATTAAAAAACTTCCAAGGCCTGGAAAGGGGTAGAACTGGCATCGTGCCAGAAGCCAGATGAAAGCCTATAAAAATGCAAACTATCACCCTCCGCCTTAAAGAAAGCTGTGGCTTAGACGACTAGGAACCCCAAGCACTAATCAAAGCACAAAATAAAAAAACAACAAACATTCCCCTAAAATGCTCAAAAGCCAATCCGAGGGTTTCTAGTGATAGGCGTAGACGACCCATCGTTGAGGCAAACCAGTCACCCGTTACATAAGGCAGGCATTTTCTTTAACACAATCCCGAAAAATTCCTTGAAAGCTGCTGAAAAACTTTCCCACCTGTACATGCACTTTTTTCCCAAGACAGACTTTTCAGTAGTCAAGAAATCGTTGAGGATTCAAATAGATTTTATCCTGGCAGATAACATCTTGCGGGGCATGAACCTTTGCTCAGGACAAAAAAAAAACTAGAGGACACGCCCCCTTCAGAGATATAGGGAAATCATCTTCTATAGTAATTGAAGGGGCAGAAGACATTCAACTTTATTTTTAAGGCCTCTTACAAAGTTTGGCTTTAAATTTTCATACTATGCGTATGAAAGGGAAGTACGATTTGTAATTTTACCTTCCACAGCTTCTTAATCTTAAGCAAAGCAAGGATTTCGACGGAAGTCAAACTTTTTCACGTCATTGAAAATATTCCCATGTGTTCTCACATTAAGGAATGAAGAATATGGAGTGGAGAAAAATGTGGAACGTGATTTTTTTGTTTTCATTTATTTTATGTGAAAACTAGACTTAGTTAATAATGCAAAATTATGAGAAAGTTCACATTTAACAAGAGGTATTTATAAATACTTAAAGCTCAGTATACAACTTGAATGAAAAAAATTCTTTGTTAGTACCTATTCCGATGTGGAATTCAAACCTTGGCTTCCACATCTATTATTTCCTAATCCTAGTTTGACATATAAAACACTTTTTCACGTTAATCATTTATTATTTGTTCCACACGACGTGAAAAGTGAATACGTTCCACAATAATTTTAACGCCAGATTTTCAATTTTGCAGTATGCTATACGAAATGAGAAAACCTAAGAGACGTGAAGAAACAATCAATTTGTTTGGTCAAAAAAATATAGGCTGTGGAAGGTAAAGGTGTGAAATCCAAACTGATGGATTTCCATTTGTTCTGTTAAATTTTAGAAATTGCTGAGAACCTGATTTGTTGAGTTGTTTACATAAAGCAAAACAATTGTTTTTTCAACATTCCTTAAAAACTGAAGACACCAAAATTTGATAACAAGGGAAATACTTGAAATAGTGTTGAGAAGTATGAGATTTGTTAATTTATTTCTTTTGTTCTTTACAAAGAATATTTCAAAAACTATTTTTTATCTGGCAACACCATTTTGCACTTCAATTGGATGTGGTAGATATGCAATCTAAGAGCAATGGTGGCGTTGACTTTTAACATTTTGCAAATATGTATTTGAAATTGAAATGGCAATCTATGCTATAGTAGTTGCGTTTAAGCCAGACACCAGACTGCCCAAAAAGCAACGACTGTACGACAACACGACAGTTGAAAATTGAATCCGACCCAAGCACATATACTATTGACAGAAATGGTAATCAAACTCTGAGTACAGAACAGACTATGGACCCATACCCATCGACATCGACACAGTCAGAGTAGCACAGTGTGTTCCCATGTCCTTTAACGACTATACCCCCATGGATAAGCAGGGTTCCTTCAATTTTCGGCTCACACCGTAACACCTCAGTGAATTTCTTTCCCAGTTTTATTCGAATAAAATCCTAAATGAATCTACAAAATTCATGGGGAATTCTGAAGGTTGGGGATTAATTTAGTTTGTAAACGATGGCGATGATGATGACGACGATGCGATGGTAGATACGTACAGGTGCTTCGATTTTGTACAGGTTTGGGTTGGTTTGGAATAGGGAGTAGCTGTGATTTCTGATTGAGCCCGTTTTTCCAATTGAATACACCAACCAGAATCTTTATTTTTAACTATTCATACTGTGCACTCACCGAAGAGGAAAATTAAGCTTCCATAGAGCTCGCATGCAAATTTTTTGAGGATAAATAAAAAATGGCACAACTATTCATCGAGTTATATTTCTGATTTCGCAATTTTTGTAATAACTATGAAATGAGTTTTGAACTGGGCACTGGCGCTGGAGCTGGTGAATATAAAAGGTTTTTTTTTGCATGTAATCAAATAAATAAATGATCAGACAGGATGCAATGCAATTTGGGAAAGAGCTATTAGAATCAAGAGGAATTCAATTAGCTATTGATGCGATTTTAAATTGCGAAGGTTTTCAATTGAGTGTATAATGGAAACGGGCGGTGAATTTTTCCTAAATTTTTTTGGGTACTCTTCAATTTTGCCTCTTCAATTGAAACAGTCGATTAGCTGAGGTGAAGCCACATACGAGTAAATGCTTTTTAAAACGCAATTTCACCAATGTTACACCATCCTCTTTTAAGATGCAACTGGTGGTCGTCTGATATCATTTTTTTTTTTTTTCAATTACTATTTCACCCAACAGTTTTAATCCATATAAGCCTGCGGGACCAGAAGCAGTATACATAAATTAATACTTAAGCTTTCAGAAAGCAAAATAAAAATATTCATATACGCAAAAATGACTCGCCGACAGTCTGGTCCCTGTTAGCCCGTTGCATCCAGATATACTCACACCAAGTTGATTGTAGTCTTTTTTCACTTAGTATAGCCAGCTTAGACAGAATCTTCCACTGTTCCGTTGTCCCCTAGGGTTGAAATTGAAGACTCCTCCATATACACTCTACATGCCTCTCCGCATGTCTACATCTAAACCACTGTATGTTCAGCTGTTCAACAAGGTCAGTAACGCTGCGTAGTTTATACAGTTCGTAGTTAAATCTTCTCGTTCACACTCCATTCACACATACAGGACCGAATATAACCCGAAGAATTTTCTCTCAAATATCCCCCGGAACTGTCAGTGTTAAAGCATACAGCAGACTTGGACGATTATGGCCTTTATCATTTCTTTTCAAGAGGGGGCATTAATGCTGTGCCTTCGAAGCCTGAGGAAACAGCGATTTGCAGGAGTGATTCAAATTTGGGCCTCCCTAGAACCAACCTGAGTTCCGGATGATCTCAAGAGAGTTTCTTTAGTGGCGTGTTCGAGATATTACCAAATTTTCAGAAGAAATAATATTCTCCAAGGGTTGCTTTTCTATAGTCCGTGCTAAGCAGGGTCATTCGCATATGAAGTGAAATAAGCATATTCCCCCGCCTCCTCGTTTTGACAACTACTACATAAGTCAGAGATGCCGACACCCATTCTATTCAGGTGACTTCCCATTTAATTGGTAACTGTTGGGATTCCAATCAACAAAGACAGTTGGGGTCTGCTCATCTTGAGTAATTTCTTAGTTTATTCCTTTGAGTGGTTTAGCCATAGATTCCCCGATAGTTGACAAGTGCTTATCCAGGACCATCTGTCTTTGCGAATTTCATTCCGGTTCAAGTGGTATGAGTTTTGAAAAGACTGCTTGTCTTGTTCGGAGTGTAGAACTGATTTTGGCCATTTTATCTGCCATTTCGTAACCCTCTATATTACATTGTCCTGGGACCCAACACAGCGTTACTGGGTTGGTTGAGGTAAGGTTTCTATACTCCTTGCGGCGACTTTCAACCAGTTTTGAATTTGCGGTTGTTGATGGTTGAATTTTGGGGCCTCACAGATTGTAAAAACTTCAGGTTGGAAGACGCTCTCTGGAAAACTATAAAATTTCAGCGATAAAACAAATCCACGTTTCAGACGTGAGGCGTTTGTTTATTCATGGATGCAACAACCTTTTTTTCATTCACTTTCTCGATACTATACCGGTATAGAATAGGCAAGACATTCGTCATTTCGTTGTTTCTGGAAACAATTCGGTCAAGACCTTAAATGGCATTGGCTGTTATATCCTCAGGCATTGTTGCCACCTTATTTTGGTAGGCGGTCGAACTGCACATTCTGCGTTGAAGCTGCTTATGAGTCTTAGCAAAATCATCATCTGGTATTAATGCACAATGGTGCATAAACGAGCTTTGATGGCAGTTGACCAAATGATGAAGGATTTATGAGGTGATTCGAGACAAGCGACATTGACACCGAACATGAGAGTCGCATTGCAGAGTAACCCATTGGCTGCCGAATTCTCGAAACAACTGCTGGCGCTTTGCAATGGCCAAATTCCAGTTAATGTTTCAACTGGATTGATATCTTTCCCGGCAAATGTTTGCTCTCGAACTAAGAGCTCGTCACCACGATGCACAAAATTATAAAAATTTGGATTAGTGAATGGGCAGCGAAATAATAAGGACGCCGATAACTTGAATTTCATATTTGAATGTCAAATCGCTGGAGAATGCAGTTTCACATAAATTTGTTGACAGTGTGACGAACGAGGATACCATGAAGCGACGGATTATCCGACGGAATTTTTGAACTAGCTTGATGTGCTAGGAACTCCGCTGCATAATTTACAGCTGAAAAGGTGGGATCGATCATAATTATGTTGCAGAATCTGAATCGAATTTGTGCAACGATGCGCGGTTGTCCGTTAAGAAACTGATGAACAATCATCAAGGGCAAGTTCAAAGGAGTGGAAGTCTTTGTCCCTCGAAATCCATTTTTTCCAACTGATCTTCCACTTCAATCCAAGTGAATTCAGTTTCCCTTTAAATTGGCTTTTGCGATGAAAATCAAAAAATCGCAAGGCCAATCGTTGGAACTCTGTGAGATTTATCCCTGTCCTGGTATGGCCTAGGACGGCCATGATTGTACCAATACATGCCGGGCCCTGAATTTTGGTTCGGTTTTTTGAGATTGGTTCCCTACTCTAAGGGTGGCCACCAGACCAAACAGCTGTACGACAGGATCGGTCTTTTTATGACTGTGAAAGCCCAACTGTTAGTATTGGGACTTGGTCCTTTAATTGTTACACTACAAATATGCATCATTATTGAAAAGTTTTCAAGGCTCTAACAGTTTAAATTTTTTGTTTCAAAATTTAGCCTCAAAATGACAATTGTGCACTTTCGGCATGATTTTTTGTGAAACAGAAAACGCTCTTTATTGAAAATAAAAGCGAAATACATTAAAGCAAAGTGTTTAACAAAACATATATTTTTTATTCAAACGAGATCCTTTAACAAAGCAAATGATATAATAAAATGAAAAAAAAAAATGCGTTCAGAAAATAAAAAATAAATTCAAATGGGCTTTAAGTTGTGGTAATAAGAAAGAAATAATTGAAGGTAATGACACATCATATCCAGCTCTTGAAAAAAGATAAAGTTCGAGTACCTTGACGATACAGAGGTGCACCATAATCCTTATTCTGGTTTCAATACTCTTTAGAAAACTTATAAAAGTAATTGAAATAATTATCATAAGAAGTCTACATATATAGAGCACAATCATTTAACAAAATAGTAAACAATCCACAAATTTACCCACCGCAAAAGTTAAACAAGATCTGTAAAGAATCACTTGTGATGCATACATGCAGTGCTGTAGTATTTATGATGATCGTTTTACTGGAATTAAGGAAGTCGAAAGTGGCCCATCGTCGAATGTGCCCCAACCTACCCTACCACATATTGGATTATAACGCTTTGGATTTTTACTCTAAGACAAATAATTGGTGTTACAAGTTTTCACAGGTCTATCACACAATGTCCAGCATTTTGAATGAGCTGAATTTACTTGTATATGGCATATTTAGCTTTAGTTCACTCTTTCCAGCATCAAGGAAATCATTATTGACAATAACAAAGGGATTCCCAACTTTCCTATGATCGTAAAAGACCTTTGTTGGTCAAATTCCCATTTATTCATTTCAAACCCCAACAATAATTTATTTTATTTTTCCATTCGGAATGTTCTCGCTAAGATCCATCTTTATTAAACATTGAACAGCGAAATGGCACAAAAAGGTAATGAACTTTTTTATTTCCCAAGTGTAATAAAATATATAAACCCGCATAAATACTTAGAGCCAGGACTTATAAGGATTCAGCCGCGTCGGCAACAAAACACACGGCACTGCTATATTATGGATTCCCTCTTCAATCCAGTGTCACCACAATTTATTGCAATATTTTATATATTATTTTGAAAATTTCTTATGAAGTCCTTTGAGTCCTTTAACTATTTGCAACAACAATCAGCAATTTAGTACTTCTTTTATTTCGCTTTTTTCCATAAAAAAAAAAAACAAATATCATTTTTATATTTTTACCCGAAGCACATTGAATAAATAGAATGATGCAATTTGTATTTGTTTCCAGAATTTCTTAAGAACAAGATAAATTTATTAAGATGTCCTGCATATGGCCGAAAGAATTTCAAATTATAAAACGTTGAGGAGCAAAATAGGAAACGGTGTTAAGGAGAAAATTTCGTTGTCCTTGCATATACAAAAAAAAAACACACACCTGGCCTTGTGTGAGATTATAATAAAGCTCAGCCTGGCACACATCCTTAAAAATACATGTGCCAACATTTACAATACGGACTCTCTGAAAAATATCTTCATCAAAAGTTACACAAAGTGGAACATTATATTTCGTCCTGTTTTTTTTCTGAATCTGTGTCCGGAAGGGAAGTATTTAAATTTTAAATGTTCTTCATACAGGAAAAGAATTATTTCGCTTGTGATATTAAAGCTGACTTACCCCAATGAGAATTAAAAAAAAAAAGAAGAAGAATAAAGGCCTTGAAATTTACATAAAAAAAAACTTAGAGTCGGCCATTAAAAAGGAATCGGCCATTGCCATCGGCACCGCAGGTGAAATATTTTTTTGGTCTCCCCATATTTTTTTTGAAATACACTCTCACAAACTGAAACTTAATCTGAAAACAAAAATATAAAAAGATGCAAGAAAAACAATCAATTAAAATTAGAGTTTTATTTATTTAAACTGTGGGGTGCGTGTTGTTCAAGGTTTTTTTTTTTTTTTTTGGTATTAAAAGCTTTTGTCTCACGAAACCCCTACACTATCTGAAAGTTTGATTTTGTTTTTGTTTATATTATTTTTTACATAATTCTTGAATTTCAATGACTAGGTATACGTTGCCACCCTTAGGCTAAATGGATCACCCTCCACCAGACAACTTGTAAGCATTTTATAACGACCGACGGCGACCACACCAATTGAGTCTGCTTGGAAGGCCATTAGTCTTCCCGAACTACCTTGGAGAAAACATTGTGGAAAGGAAAAAAATATGGCAAGGGACTTTCATTATTTTCAGTTTCGAAAGGTAGCTCAGGAATTGGCCATTACCTGAAGTTCTGATTTTTATTTACCCCTAGGAATTGTGTAATTTTATAAAGTCAAATAAAAATTGAATTTCGGGGCAAAGAATTAAAAAGGTGACCTTCCATTTGTTTTTCCGTTGTAAGAGTAGAAATGATGTTTTTAATTAAAGGACGTACAATTTATGGGAATGCAATTTTCAAAATTCGTTAAAGCGACTTTACAAAAAAAAAAAAAAAAAAAAAAACAGTTTTCTTACTTATTTTGAAATCGATGTTACAGGTGATTTCAATGTATAAATAACTACATGTATTAGAATACTACGTGGCTTAACTATACTGACCAGACAATATGCGAAGGAAGGTATGTTCGAGATTTTCGCTGATATTCGCCGATTTTCAACTTGACTCAGTTTGCTGAAGGGAAAGAATACTTGGCATTGAAGATCATATCACAAACACTCGAGAAATGTTTCTTACTTCTGACACTAATAAAATAAGAGTGCCCATCACATCGGATAACTCTATCGTGTCAACCAATCTCTTGTGGTCCGACAACCCAATTGAAGAAAACATCCACATGAGAATCTTCTGGCGATACGAGAAAATCTCAACAAGTTCTTCGAGAACTTTACCTGGGTCACTATGCTTAACCGATATTGATGTAGATTTCAGCAATGACATTTGGTTCTGCGTTAGGAATGACTGAACGCTTATGCACGTGAAGTGATTGGCCTCTATCAGTGTGGTTTCAGGCCCGGTTAGTCAACCGTAGACCAAATTTTCACACTTCGACAGATTTTAGAAAAAACCCAAGTATTCCAGATCGATACTCACCACATCGATTTTAAAGTCGCCTATCACAGCGTGAAAAGGAACGAGTTATACAAAGCCATGTCACTTTTTGACATCCCTGCTAAACTCGTTCGATTGTGCAATATGAGAATATGACTATTTGACTATGGAGAACTCCCGCTGCTCCGTCAAGGTTGGTAAGAACACCACCGACCATAGTTGCAAAAAGGCTTACTATTGTACTGAATTCGGTACTATTGGACTTTCCCGAGTACGCAAGTACCACTTCTCAATTTTCAGTACGATTTGTACTATTTTTAATTAACGCGCTTGTTTTTATTTTAATTTTGAATGCATTTATTACTCATTGTGATCGAGTTTATGTATTGTGTTTACTGGTTCGAAAATTAAGCTTTTGAGCAATGTTAACTGGCAAAATACGTTTGAAGTCAAATGTAGCTTTGTCTTTTGCTCGGGCAAAAGTTCTTCAAAAATTAAATTGAACATAAAGCGGTTAAGCACCACTAAAGGAGTCTGATGATCGGGTTGGTCCCCGTGAAATAGCTATAACTCCAGCCTATGAACTTGGTGGTAGCACACACAAGTTGTTGTTGTTTCATTCTAAATTTTCAATTGTAAATTCGGCAAGCAGCTGCCTTAAACTGTGCGTATAAAATTTCATACAAAAACCTCCTTAAATTGTAAAAATTAAATCTTGACCAGTGTCAACTCTTTCGCCTCATCTCCCTCCTCATACGAATCCAATCGAAATCGTTGGCTTATGAAAAAGAGCGGAGATAATAGAAAGAACCTGAATAAAACAACAACAATTACTTGTGTGTGCTTAGAAAAATGCTAATCGGTTCAGTATAGTTCGATAGAATGAAAAAACCTGTAATTGGCTTACAACTTTCATGTGGGTGCGGTGGCGTAGTGCGTAGTGCACTAGCTCCTCACACTAGTGTTCCTTAAACATCGATAGTCGGCACTTGCGATAGTTCGCATTTGTTTTGAAAAAACACTCGATAGTATCGATAGTCTGTCGATAGTATTCATCAAAAAATAAAAACAACTTTTTATCGATGAAAATATTAAAAAAAAAATATTTTGTTCAAAAGTAAACATATAATTTTGCTTTAAAAAAAGAAATTTGTTTAATCCTTTCGGCCTAAGTTTGTTTCGGCGTTCAGTCAACACTACTTGACCAGCTTAAGAAAATATCCTCTGGTTCTTCGAGGGAACTGAAATGTTCCTGTAGTTTTAAACAGATAACAATTGAATTTTAGTTCATGACCTACATGTAACTACCTACTGTTACAACTATTCCAAAATGATTAAGCCTCAAATTAATTTAAAAAATCGAGAGAATAAACCAACCTTAATACGCGGAAGAAAAAGGAAGCAAGTGTCAAAACCGAACGAAAAGTTCCTTTTCTATCTGTCAATTACATAAGTTGGCCATAATAGCCTTTAGAAATAAGAAAAAAGAAAGAACAAGAACATCTAGCCTTAAGAAAAAAAGAAATGTCAGATTTTCGGTCAAAATGTACGACTGAAAGCGTACTTCTTCAATTATGGTTAACCCTTAACCTTTTTTTCTGCGGCTGCACATGCACACAAGATCTTAGTGTTCAAACCTTGAGAGTTCAGATTCAGAGAATGTGATGTATTTGCTGCTGCAATTCATTTTTTCGCACTTGCGATAGTTGTGAAAACATCGATGTATTTGATACACATAAACTATCGATAACTATCGATAGACTATCGATGTTTAAGGAACACTACCTCACACGCTAGGTCGCTTGTTCAAGTCCAGTTCGGGCAAAAGTTCTTCAAAAATTAAATTGAACATAAAGCGGTTAAGCACCACTAAAGGAGTCTGATGATCGGGTTGGTCCCCGTGAAATAGCTATAACTCCAGCCTATGAACTTGGTGGTAGCACACACAAGTTGTTGTTGTTTCATTCTAAATTTTCAAATGTTAATTTTAAATGAAAATTTTTATTCATTTTTACTGTCAATATAGCTGAGGGCTTTTGCCAATGCTGTAATGAATAGTTCAAACAAATTGATATCTAATGATGAAATAAAATTCACTTAAAACCAATGACGTTTAGTTATTTTCATTATGTCATTTTCCGTTGGGCAATCGGAGAGAACTCCGAAGTCAAATCGTTTCTCTTCGGAGTTGTGTTTTGCGAGTCTTACCTCTTCTGCTTTGTATGAAAAGTCTGACAACGCATATATACGAATGTCACAGTTTCTATATATTTAGTATTTCAATTTGAACAATTCGAAAAATTTTAATATATAATTTACTGTGTTTTGATAATTACTATTTGGTTCTTTTGAAAATTGATACTTTTAAAAGTAGATAGTCTTCAATTTCATATAAACTCATAAATACAAAATAATTTATTTTGGTTTTCAACTTTTTGACATTTTGCCCAAATGCTATAGTCAAATCTGAACTTTATATAAATAATTGGATTATGGAGTTTCAGCCCGCTTTCAAACAAAACTTTAAATATTTTGTTTATATTCTAGCCAAAAAGCATTTTAAAATATAGTTTCCGGCAATTTTAAGGGACGTGATAATTATGCCTTTATTTAGAAAAAAATAATTTAGTTGTCATTTCACGTGTATGCTTACAACATATACGCGTTTCAGAAAAATATCTCAATTAAAAATATGTACCTTTCTGTTTTTTCTTATAGTGTTTTTATTTTTATCTTTGATCATAAGGAGAAGCTAATTTCTCCCATTCGAAAACAACATTAGTGTAGTCTTTGACAAATCTTTAACAGCAAAAGCAAATTATTTTGTTTAATAAGTCAGCTTCAGCGGTTTATTATTTATTTATTATTATTTTTGTATGCAAGTGACACCTAAATAGCTGTCACAAGAAAAAGTAACAAAAATGTGATTGTCACATGTGACAATCACCTTAGCCAGACGAAATTTGTAGATTGTGACTATCACATATCACAAATCACCTTAACCGATTCCACCCCTGGGTTTTTGGTTCTTAAAAAACAAATAAGGGATTCTGATTGATTGAAGTTTCTATTTTGCTTTATTTGTTTGATTTTGATTAACTTGTATTAGAATAAAAGCATTCACTTGAATCTCTTTTCGTTTCTTTCAAAAAAATAAATGAAAAAGTAGATATATGTAGCTACAGAAAAAAATAAAAAATAAATATTTGATACCAACGTCACTTCAACAGCTGATTCGTTACCTCAACTCGCCCCAGCAAAATATCAAGATCGACTTCAGGGTGACTTCCGGGCGAACCCAGTTTTTAATAACAGAGAATTTTTTCGTTAGGCGAGTTGAGATTTTTCAAAAAACTAGTTATGGCGACCCCAGGGCGGCATGAGGGCTCAACAAACAAAGCTTTAGGAAGATTTTTGACGTATTTCTGACAGCCAAATAATTGCCCGTTCGTTAACATCGATGATTTCAATATATGTACATCGGTGTCGGTAATTTCTTAAACAATAAAACGATGTTTCTTAACTTTTGTTACAGTAGGTGTTCTTCAGCAATGGCACCCTCTCTGATACTACACATAACTAGATATACGTACATTTTCTCGATTTAATAGAATATTTATTTTCACTGTTTGCGTTGATTTATAATTTTAAAAAGTTCAGTACCATTTTGTCTATCTCAGTTCTATTTGTTTTTCAGTTTTCAGTACAATCGACAAAAGTGAATTTTCATCACTGCCACCGACTCTCATTTAATGTCTAGAAAGGCTTACGACAGGGTGACGCGCTGTCATGTTATCTCTTCAAAATCATTCTTGAGGCAATCGTACGCAACTCGCATGTCAACACCAGCGGTATGATTTTTTTTTAATCTTTTCAATTACTTGGCTATGCTGATGATATTGACATTATTATAAGAACGAAGCGCGCTGTCAGTGGAGCATTCGCAAGTATTGAAGTGGAGGCGGCAAAAATGGGTCTGGCTGTAAATGAAGATAAAACAAAGTATACGCTGTGAAGAAGATCGCCATTGTAGGCTCGGACAAAACGTCACAATCGATAGATATAACTTTGAGGTTGTCAAGGACTTTGTCTATTTGAGTTCCACTATATCCTCTCAGAACAACATCAGTGAAGAGATCAGTCGAAGAATCACTCTTGCTAATCGCTGTTTCTTCGGGCTTAGAAGGCATCTTAGTAGCAAAGACCCCTCCCAGTCCTGTTGTATAGGGGCAGAAGCGTGGACACTAACACAATCGGATGAATACAAGCTAGGGTGCTTTGAGGGAAAGATTCTACGGGAGCAATAACTATGAGGTAAGCGACATTCAATTTCAAGCTTGAAGCTCAATTTGAAAAAAAACAGGACATAACTTGAATTTTTAAAAATTAAATTTTGAAATCAAAAAATTTGATTTTGGGCGTGGCTAACGCCCAATTTTCATTACAAACTATGAAAAAATTGTTTTTGTAAAGGTACCTATTTATAATGAATTCGCAAGCCAAAATTTTGCGTCTCTTAATAGAAACTAAAAGGTTTGTGTATGAAAAGAAATTTTTGAATTTTGGGCGTGGCTTACGCCCACTTTCCATGAAAAAATTTAAAGCACTTCCAATATTTAATTTAAACCTTTTTCCTTACGTTCGTTATTTGAGAAACATATCTAAAAAAAAATTCAATACGCCCACTTTTAAAGGCGTGATTTTGATAAAATACCTTTATTCAGGTAAGATTGTTTAAAAACTACTCGATTCAGCTGTATTTTTGCACATATGCCTAAATACTGATTAAAGCTCAATTAGTGCTTCAAATTTTTAAGACACGCCCACTTTTAAGGGGCATTTCCGTCAAAAGTTGTATAATGCATTAAATTTTTAACGTTTCTCAACTATCGGTCGCAGTTTCGAAGTAAACAGATGAACACTTGGATTTATATTCCTTGGTTACGTAGCAGAGTGTGGTCCAAGAATTGCTAAAAACATCCATAATCGCTATTTCCATTCCAAATCTAATTTTTAAAAATTTTAGTTTTGTCTTGTTTTGTTTAAATCGATCTGCAAGAATAAAATTGAATGTCACTGAGCTCATTACAATTGCCTTGGCAATAAAACGTTTTAAATTTGTGCGTGGCGCACGCCTTTTCTTATTGCGCCAGCACTTATTGAACATCACACCGCACAAAATTAATGTTATTGAATTTTTTTCTGTCTGCTTAAGAAGAATTTTGTTTCTGAAACATCGGCTGTTTGTGGGAGGCAGACGCATACACATACAAAAATATGGGGAATAGGGTATCCAACAGTTCGTTGCAAACGTACTGTAGCTCTCGCTTATGTTTCTTTTTTCATTCAGAAGAGCTGTGAACAGAGTAAGAGTTATATCGGGCTCGCTCTGAACGTCCTTCTCTGAACCAATTGTGTTAAGAGCGCTCTGAACTATTAATGAAACGAATTTAATATCCCGTTAGTTTCCTTTTCTCATGCTTTTTCAAAAACCTGCTTTTTTTTTAACATTTAAAATACCTTCGCCGGCCATATTCATTGTTTTTATTTCCTGCCGCCGCGGCGCTAAGATCTTCTTTTAATTAATTGAATTGGTTGGAAAGCGTATCATTTTTGACGTTAATATTTTTGTTCAGCTTTCAGCTGAGTCTGCCCCATCTATTTACTTGGTTCTCGTAGAGCGCACTCTGAACACACTCTGAAAGCTCTGGAGCAGAAAAGAAACACTTTTTTTTGAAAACTCGGACTCTGCTGTGAACTAAATAAGAATATTACCAATTGCAGACACTAAGATCTTTCTTTGTAATTGGTGCCAGAATATGGAAAAATGCACTTGCTCCATATAAAATAAATATAAATTTAAACAATTTTATCTGCCCTACGAAGAGTTGCAATTTCATTTTCAGACTGGACCTAATAAAAATGTTAAATCTATTTGTGTTGTCGAATCCAATCCTTGATTGTTTGTTCACAACTGCTTTCTGCTTTCTGAGTTATTAAAACTTTCCTGAAACTGATTTGCACCAAAAATTTCTTAAGCAAAGTATCAATTACTTCCTTCTCGAAACTTCTTCCATAGAATGTTAGGTACCAGTTCCAGGACCTACATAGCTTTGGTGTCTATACATAAAGTTGAAAATTTATTTGCCTTCCAGTAATTTGCACTTGTAACTACTAACTAATGCAATTGAAAATCGATAAATAAAGCAATTAAAGTTCAACGGTTCACGGTTCACGGTTCAACCCATGTGCACAGCAAATTCTTCAAATACTTCCGACAAACTTTGAACTTCGACCCATAACATTGCAAACACGTCTTCTTTCATAATCATCAAAGAAACTCCAAACACCAGGATGATGATGATGTGGAGGCGGATGGGTGTGGGTGGTGTTGGTGTGTGATGGTAGAGTTGAGGATGATGATGATGGTGATGGTGGAGAAAATTCAAAAATAATCCACTTAACGGAAAATGTTAAAAGTTTTAAGTGGCAAAATTACATGCACTACTATGTTCCGTTTAATTTTGCAATTAAAATTACGAGGACATATTGAGTGATGTGATTTAAGTGAGTGAGTGAGTTTGTTTTTATACTCGTATGTCATCCTCACTCAATGTCAGTCGTCGTCAGTATGGGAAAAACACAAGGACTTTAAGATTTTTTTTTTTTAATAAGAAGTCCTGTTTCGTTCTTCTGAATCAGTGTAGTTTGGTTTGGAGGAAACAAACCTCAATTCCAGTCCTCAATTCAAAGGAACATCCTTACAGAATGAATGAATGAATACGAAATGTAAATTGTTGCGGTTATAACAAACAGAATGGCCAACAAACAGTAGGATCTGTTCAATTGCCATGTTCAGGAGGTTTGTTGTAATGAAATATGTAGAGGAGATGTCCTGAAGGAATAGTAATGAAGTGGAAATGATTCTTTTTAATTAAAAAATAAAGGCGTTCAGTTGAGTTGGGTGAATTTAAAATGGAATAACGAAATGCAAAGTTAGGGAGGTGGCCATTGCTGCGCACGGATGGTTTATGAAAAACTCAGTCACATAAATAATTAGCTTTGAGCGTCAAATAATGTTGTTTTCAATGTTTTAATGGGATTGGCTAGACTTTTTTAAGGGATTTTTCTTAAAAAAAAAAAAAAAAAAACTGAATTAAAATCAATGTGAAGGAAAAACTTAATCTTGTGTAAAAATGCGAAGGTAATAAAAAATCTTCTTTGTTTTTATGGGAATATTCTGTCTGGAAAATGAGATTTTTGGTTTATGATGATTTTGAACCCAACCAGACCGAATGAGTTTTGAGTTTTGATCACTAAACACTTACATTCTCTGATGAAAATTCTGGATTGAGATTGATAGATGCTATTAATCTTGAACTTTTGAATGCTTCTTGTTCACTCATACTTTAAATTTTGATGGTACTTTTAGGTCTATGTTAATATCTAGTTCACTTCAGGTAACTTTATCCTTAGCCTGCCTCCAATTTTGTACTCGAAGTAGTCGAGGTCTTCCTCTGCCTGTTCGCTCCATCGAAGGCAAAATCTTCCTTGGCTTCTGACTTAATCAGGTATTGCGTTGACAACCTTACAAGCTTATAAGCTTTGATATCTACTGTCAAAGCCATCTTGATCGTTGAATACGAACTTTTTTGACTAGTGTCACTGTTTATACCTTCGAAACCAGATTTTTTCTTTGTCACTAGCATCGAGAGGACCATAAATAGTGAGCAAAACTTTCCACTCGAAAAGTGCAAGGGGCTTTTCATCTGAGTGGCCAGAGGGTCCAAGCTTCTGCACCATATAGCAGGACCTATAGGTGATGAGAGTTCTGCACATCGTTGCCTTGGTTCTTGGTGCAAGGAAATAGCGATAAGCAGGGGATATTCATATTCTACGTTTGATCTCGACGCTGATTTTGTTTTTCATTATTACCTCTGGGACAAGGTAGACAAGTTCACTGACAACCTCCAAGCTTTAAATGTAAATGGTCAAGTTCTGACACTGACAGCGAGTCGGTAGCATGCAGACCTATTTTTTTTTTTTTTTTTTGGTGAAAACACACATTGGCTTGGAAGTTTGGGTTGGTTGGGTCTCCCCTTCCCCCCACACAATCAAAGTATTGGCAGAGGACTCGTCTGAAAACCACACACCTCATCTAGGTAGAGGGCTACAATGATTCTTGGATAAACTCCTATAGGCTGAGCCTGCTAACTGAGCCAACTCTTTGACAAACGGAGTGTACCCTCACCATCCACAGCAACCTGCCTAGGTGGCATTAAGTCTGGAGTACAGTAAAATGATATTGTCCTAGGATTGACTCGGGGAATTGAGTCATTTTCCAGAAGAGTGCTAGCTCATCCCTTCCTTCTCCGTAAAAGTTTTCTCATTTCATAAAACCTCATATTGTCTTAAATAACTAAAGGTCAGAGGTACCAATCTAGGAACCATACACTTTGTTCTTTTTAGTCTTAAGGGTCAAGGATGCACCTCATGGTTGTTATATATATTGACTGGTACCAGTCACTCCTTGACGGGACGCTGTCATCACCATTAAAGAACTGATTAACTCACATTGTGTATTTACCACAGTGTTTCAATTCAATGGAAGGGCTTATGCCGGCTATTGTTGATTTTTGCACTCTTCTTTAGAAGTTTCGCACCTCTTCATCCTTCCTTCATGCAGCATAGACCTTAAGAGACGCTCTTGTTCCTTTCCTGAGCCTAAAGCCAGAACCTGTTAGCCTCCCTTTTAGCTTTGTTCGCCTGAGGACATTTTGAGTCAAGAACCATATTTTTCTCGAAAATGGTGGTGGGTAGGAAGCCCAAAACTTCTAGCACTGTGTTCCTTATTCATATCACTAGCCGATTCATCTCAGGCTCTAGCAACGTGGTCAGACTTCCGATTGAAGTCGTCTTATATCGAATTTCTTTGACAATGATGTTGTTCGCCTGAGAGCTTCTGTAGATATCCACACTCGGTTGCTCTGAATTTAAGGACATGTAGAATGCTATAAGAGTATCTTCAAAAGCTTATCAATAATTTCTTAAAGGTTCATTTAAGAGTTCATTGCATAAGGATCTTCACACATAACCACGATTTTCACACCCATTTAGTTTATTTTTTTTTTGGCCGAATCAGACTTTGTAGTTTGTACGTTTTAGCCTCTCATAGACAACGAAATAAACCATGAATCAGGTTTGTGAGAAAACCGCCTTCTATCCTCCTTCCCTGTTATTCAACTCACATCAGAAAGAGGTTAAGAGCCATTATACAGAACAAAGAACAACTTGATATTTTTTCCAATCAAATTAATAGATATGTGAATCTACATTTGCATGAGGTTCTAAGTCATGGTCATGCAGTTTTAAGAGGACATTTATTTTTTTTAAACAGGAAGTTAAAAAGGTATATGGATAGCAATTAGCCAACATTCGTATTCGTACGTCAAGAGAAAGCAAGATCGGCAATGAACATCGCCGCGCTCCGTGAAAGTTTACAGCAAAACTCGGCCATTCAAGGACTTCAACCCGGCGAATTTTACCAGGGGACTTGGATCTACGTCACACGTACAAGATCTAATTGACCCTAAGGCTCAAAAATCTTGACTACAGACAACACCGTTTGTTAGCTGGCTTGGCTTCGGAGGGTTTGGAAGAGGACCCCACTTTTGGTCGAACATTTTGGCTGTGTTAATAAACAAAATTTCCATATTTGAGACGACACGACGAGATTTACAAGGTGGAACTGCACCCTCAATAAGTAAGCATTTGGTGCAGGTCTTGCGCTGGTGACGTCATTTGTCCATACTTTTCGAAAACGGCGCTCGTGAAGCAGTCACAGTCAAATTCGAGCGCTACAGACCGATTATAACAAATTTCTTATAGCTCCAATTAAACCATATGGAATTAGATGACATGTGGTTCCAGTAGGATGGCGCTTTGTGCCACACAGCGAAAACCACGATTGAAGTTCTGAAGAAACGATTTGAGGGCAAGGTTATCAATTGCAAAAGTGACGTGAATTGGCCACCAAGGTCATACGATTTGACTTCGCTAGACTTTTCCTTGTAGAGTTTCCTGAAATTGCAGGTTAATGCAAATATAAGACAATCGACCGATCCCTTTTAGGTGAGCATAACCATTGCATATATAAACTATAGTATTCCCACTTGAGGTGCGCCATCTATCGACGAAAAACTAAGCTAACAACAATTAAAATGGTGGAAATTGCTGTTCTTGTTTCCCATGGTATTCTAGAGGTTAGTTTTTCGTCGATAGATGGCGCACCTCAAGTGGTAGTTCTATTATATAGTTTATATATACAATTACATAACACATGCCATCGGTCAAATTAAGCCGGATCCATGTGGAAGAGTCATTAAAAATTTCACTACAGCACGGTCTTTCAAATCAAATAAGAATTTTGTTAATTACTCTCACATAGCTTGTTTTATTCTATTTCGACCTCTACCCGTCCTTATTGAAAAAGTCTATATGCTTAGTCAATCTCGATTCCGCTCGTTAGGGAAGTGTCCATGAAACCACCTCTATCAACTTTACCTTGGGGATACACATTTAGAGAAAACCACCTCTTTCCTTTCCGCACCATGGAACTCAAAGTGGAATCCCTTGTACTTAAAATTTGGAGTGGAATCTCAAGTTCAATTAATTTTCTTGCATATCTTTGAGGGAGTGCTGGGGCAAATGAAGGTTGTCTTCATTTGTGAAAATACATTATTTATTTGATAATTGTCAATTGAAACATAAATATTAAAATTTTAAATAAAATAATTTTGCTAAATTTGTCATCAAACAAAACGAATCAGTACCGAAACATTGCTTGTAATCAGGGGGAATTATTCCTTTTGTAAGTATTTAATGAGAAGAATTCCGGAACTCGGTAAACCTTGAGGCGTTTGTCACTGAACTTCCCATTAGTCAAAGACTTAACATCCAGTTGATGATCTGAGGTCAATTCCGCTGAGCGGATATTAGAGTAATCAAACGAAGTTGTCATCCGACTTGGATGATACTGATTGACTTTCAAAAGTTTAACGAAAATAACTTTGTTTTTCTTTAATGGAATCAAGTGAAAGTCACCACTTGGTCGGGGATAGATCAGCAATGGTTTCACTTCCAAAACTTCTGAAGGTGAACTTGGATAGAGGTCGTTGTCGGATAAAAATCTTTCTGCAACGGTTCCTTGGATTGATGACAAGGTTAAGATCACAGCAACGCCGATGCACTAAAGTTTTAAATTAAAGTTTAATATTTTCAGTAGAATTAAAAATGTATGTAAATCTTTACCAATAATTTGGCCATATTGGATTAATTTCCTATTTTTCTAAGCAAGTTTCGAAATTTGTGTTGATCTATTCAATGTCAACTTCAAGACTATTTCGCATCTTCAGCGCTAAATTAACTTTACATCCAAGATTTCAATCTTCATAGAGGCAAGAAGATGGAATTGAATTTTATTTTGTAGTTAGCTATTTATTTAGGCAGACAACACAGTGGGGTCAAAAAAAAGTTTATTTTTTAAAAGGCTAAAATGAATATTACATTTTTCAATACAATGTTGAAACATCTGCATGAGATTCCGTCACCTTGTTTTTAGTCTTACCTCTTAACCTTTTGGTAGACAAAAATGCTCAACGCAACGGTTGCTGCTTTTATTTTTTAAGTTCAAAGCCATAAAACTTAAAATTGATTTCTTGAAACTTTACCTTGACACTAGGCGACGCCACTGGATAAAACTATTGTGCCATTACCATTTAATGAGAAGTTTATTTTATTTTCTGCGTGGCGGATTGGCGTTAAGTCAATAAGTCGATGTAAAAGTAGGTGACTTGTCACTGGTAACGTAAGAACAACAAATATCCCAGATAAAAAATAAGCTTTATGAAAAGAAAATATTGGCCAATGTAAGTGTTTGTTTAATTTTGGAAAAAAATATATTTTATTTGTTTGTTCTTTTGAATTCTTTTTCTTTTATTTGCACTATCGTTTGTAATTAAATTAATTTACTGATATCCCATACATTTATATATATTTATGAAATACGGAAGCAACGCAAGAGTGCATGCATGTTCCGATAAAATACCTAGAGGAGAATGGGACACGTTTTTTAATTATTATCCAAAATTTATTTATTTCCAACAATTTAAGAAAAACCCCTCAAGTGTTCCACTTATTGTTAGAATCAGGGATGCACTAAAAAATAAAATGCACGACTGGTTCGCACGAACTAAAGCTTATTTTTGTAATTAAGTAATTTAAGAGTTTTCTCGGAAAAACTGAGTATGCAATAAAATTTTAATACTAAATGTCCCTCTAGGAAAAAACTAGTAAAAATCGTTCAACCAGTTCAAAATGTTTTTTTTTTTTTGAAAAACTTTTCAAAAAAACATTTGAAAATTTTTTTGAGTATGTTATTTTGAGAAAATCTTTTAGTTTTTATTTGGAACAATAATCTTAAAAAAATCAACACCTATACCAGTTTCCAAAATATTTCGAAAGCCGAATTTTTTGTTAAAAAATTTTTAAAATAAAAAAAAAGTTTTTGAACAGACAGACGGACAGAATTTCCTACCATTTTTTTTTTTTTTGACTTCTCCATCATCGTAATATCATGTCTCATGTGTGCTGTGATTGTTATCTCAATTTTTTTTCTTGCACGAAAGCTATAGTAAGCAGGTAGGGAAAAAATTGAATAAAATAAATTTTGTTTGGCCGACGTACAATAACTGCTGGCACAATTAAAAAAAGGCGTGTGCCACGCCTATACCTGAGACTTTTTATTGCCAGGGTAATCACTATATGAGCTCATCATTCAATTTTAAGCTTGGAGATCGATTTGAACAAAACAAGACAAAACTTAAATTTTTAGAAATTAGATTTTGATTAGAAATAGCGGTTATGGGTGTTTTTAACAATTCTTGAACTACACTCTGCTACGTACACTCTGCTACGTAACCAAGAAATACAAATCTAAGTGTTCATCTTCATACTTCAAAACTGCGACCGATAGTTAAAAAACACCAAAAAATTAATGCATTATACGACTTTTGACGGAAACGCCCCTTAAAAGTGGTCGCGTCTTAAAAATTTGAAGCACTAACTGAGCTTTGATCAGTATTTAGGCATGTGTAAAACTACAGCTGAATCGAATGGTTTTTAAACAATCTTACCTAAACAAAGGTATTATATCAAAATCTTGCCTTTAAAAGTGGGCGTATTGAACAACTGTACACAAGAAAATGTAGAAAAATTTGTCATATAACGAATGGAAGGGAAAAAGGTTTTAATTGAATATTGGTTGTACCTTAAACTTTTAAACCTACATTTTTCGTTCTTTCATGAAAAGTGGGCGTAAGCCCATACACAAAGTTTTTAGTTTCTACTAGAGACGCAAGATTTTGGCTTTCGGATTCATTATAAATACTGTTTATTTGTAAAACAATTTATTGGTTTTTAGTGAAAAGTGGGCGTCAGACACACCCAAAATCAATTTTTTTGATTTCATACGCAAGATGTTTATGTGTTAGTAATATCCACAAAATTTAATGCTTTTCGCATTAATATAACAATTGGTTTTTTATAAAAACAATATTGATTGTTTTGTATGAAAAATGGGCGTCAGCCACGCCCAAACTGAATTTTTTTATTTAATTGGAAGAAGGTTTACCTAAAGCTAGCGCGTGCAAAATTTTAGCGTTATGCTTTTATTGTAATTGTACAAAAAACATCATTTAATTTTACCAAATTGAGGTTGTTCAACAAAAATGGCGATTGTGGGCGTGTTTGTGGGCGTATTTTACCGGTTCAAGAAAACTTCTTGTTGCCTGAGGGCTATGGCAGTTCTGAACTTCGTCAATGGCGGCTCTAGTTGTCTTATCTACCTTACATCAAATGTCTTCCATTGTTGTTTTTGCTTCCAATGGCAATCTAGACAAAAACCGCTCTTAACTCACCAATCAAGTGTTTGTGAACTTCATCCATAGATTATAAATACAATGGCTATGGGTTGCCCTCAGACAATAAGGAGTTTCTCGTTGATTTCTATCGAATGCTTTTTTCAAAATTAACAGAGACAATACGCAAATTCTTTAAGAAATACGGATATTGTTGCCTTCCCCATGATAAACCAGCTCTGGTCATCGTTAGCCGTACCTACTTAATTTGGCAGTCAGCTATCAAAAACTTGAAGGTGGCTTTACATGAAGCTGCAAGCCATGATCAAAATGACCAAAATTAAGACGTCTTCATGGATGCAGATTATAGGAAAATTATGGATGCAGCTTGAAAATCATAGTGAAGACGAACATGTTCATCTTCATCGTCTGCACTATGATTGTTGTTGTTGCGCTTTCGTCTGCACTATAATTTGTTGCAGCTCCATGTAAAGCCACATTAAAAAACTGAATTTGTGTTGGTACGGTGGATTGAGATTTATGGTGGATGTTGCCAAACCTGGCAGCACTTAAAAGTTAATTCAGCGAACTCAGAGCCAACTTCAGCTTCAAAAACCGGTGACGTTTCTTTTTCGCCAAAAATTGAGAGTTGACGCATTTTTTGCAGGAGAAGTACAAAAAAAAACGAAATTTTTAGTAGCATTCAATTTGTTAAAATAAAATAAATAAAAAGAATAATTAAATAAAATTATAGAACTAAGAAAGTGGAATAAAGTTTTTAATACTAAAATATCGCAGCAACAGTGGATTTACATTGTTCTGCATGTTGATTTCTCCGGGTTGGGTTCGGGAGCCCGTTTTTCAGAATCCTGTTTTTTAAAATCCTGTCTTTAAAATCCCGTTTTTTAAAATACTGTTTTTAAAAATCCCGTTTTTATAAAATCCCGCTTTTAAAATCCTGTTTTTTACCATCCCGTTTATTAAGTTCCCGTTTTTATAAGCCCGCTTTTGGATTGAATTTATTTAACAGCCCAATGCTGATGATGATGAGGTGACATAATGTTCATGGGCGTTATGTCGTATAAAAGGAGACAAAAAGAAAACAAAAAACAAATATTTGGAGAAGTTTTTTTATTGATTTTGTAACTTAACAAATAAAAAAATAAAGAACATAGAACATAACAAAAATGAGGTTTCAAGATTTTAGATATTTTTTCGAAATATTAAGATTAAAGTTTTATGTTGTGAGCTATACGGCGCAAAAAATCTGTTCTAGTCATTGATTTTCTATCTTTAATTATTTTAGAAATTGCTCTAGATTTCAAAACATTAATTTTTCTGAAAAGGTTTTCAGCTCCATTTTTAATTTTTTCAATTTCTGTTTTAACAACTATGTTTTCTTTAGCTAAATTTTCAATAAGTTTGTATTTATCAAAATACGAAACGGGCTAAGCGGGATTAAACGGGATTTTAAAAAGCGGGCTCACGAGAAACGGGATTCTGTTTAAACAGGATTATTAAAAGCGGGATTTTAAAAAAGCAGTACTTTAGAATCGGGATTTTAATTTTTTTTTTTTTGCGGGATTATAAAAAACGGGATTTTAAAAAACGGGCTTCCGAACCGCTCCCGATTTCTCCAAATAAGAAGAATACAACATAGAAAAGTGGCTTAACATGGAGCTGCAAGAAATTATAGTGCAGACGGCAAAGCAACAACAACAATCATAGTGCAGACGATGAAGATGAACATGTTCGCCTTCACTATGATTTTCAAGCTGCATCCATAATTTTCCTATAATCTGCATCCATGAAGACGTCTGCATTTTGGCCTTCCCTCTCCATCACACACATATGATTTATATATTTTGCATCCTCTTTTTTTGCAGATCATGGCTTGCAGCTTCATGTAAAGCTTTATCTATATATAAATATAACGAGCAAAATCCGAATTCGTTATTTCCTTTCAACGAGTCTATTCTGTTGTATTACAGCTAACAACCCTGGTTTTCCATTTTGACGTCTATGTTATGACAGCTCATTTCTGTCATCTTGACTTCAGCGCAGGCAGCTGTTTTCCCATTTTATTTTATTTTTCATTAAATTTAATTTTTTAGTCTTCAAGTTCTTATCAACAATCCAAAATCATTCTTGGCATTATGAAACTAGTTAAAAAAACAATCAATCCCACTGGGAAGACGCATTCAGCTTCTGTTATCTTCTTTCATGGATCGGGTATGTCATCACAAAGCAATGATAAGGACGACCTAGTAAATAATCATTGAGTAATCAATCGCAGGTGATACCGGATCAAATCTAATTGAATGGGTTCGCTTCTTGCTCGGGAAGGACCTGGAGTTTCCTCATATAAAAATAATCTATCCTACTGCTCCATTACAGCCTTATACTCCACTAAATGGTGAGGTAGGTTGCATTTATATAATTTCTGTCTAACTTGTCTACAAAATTGTCTCATTTCCCAGCCATCGAATGTTTGGTTCGATAGACGTGCCATCACTATAGATTCCCGGGAAAACAGAAAAAGTCTAGCCAGTATCTATGAGACAGTTCATGAGCTCATCAACGAAGAGGCTGAGCTGGGAATTCCAGCTGAAAGAATAATTGTTGGTGGCTTTTCTATGGGTGGCGCTCTGGCACTTCACACAGCTTATCATTTGAACACAGACTTGGCGGGAGTTTTTGCTTGCTCGTCATTCCTCAATCGGGATTCTATTGTTTATGATTCATTAAAGAACCGAACGAAACCTGGCACGGATCTACCAGAGCTCAAAATGTTCCACGGCAACAGAGATACAATGGTTCCTTTGAGTTGGGGCGAGGAGTCCTATCAAGAATTGACGAAGCTAGGAGTGAAAGGCCAATTTTTCCCGCTCAAAAACACATTGCATGAGCTGAAAAAAAGAGAGCTCTTGGATGTCCAGGAGTGGATTGGCACCAAATTGCCATTGTTGAGCGATGATTTGCAAAATAAGTTATAAAGGACTTGGGGTGGCTGAGAAGAGTTGAAATAAATGGGATCGATTGGGACTAGTTTGAGTTTTGTTCATTTTAGCTTTAATTTTAGGAAGATAGCTGCAAGTTACTATATAGTTCCTTGGGAGGGATATGTGACCAATGTTTTGTTTTTGCTTTTTTTTTTTGCTTTGCATTAAATAAAGTATTTTGTTTATATTTAATTAAGGACGCACTTTTAGTTTAGTTTGAAAGTAACCGCGTTTCCTTAAGTCATATATTTGACTTCTTCCATCATAGCGATTCTCTTGTGGCTCTACATCTAAGTGGGAGTAGATCTTAGATGCAGAGCATTATAACTAAACAATATTGACTTAAGTTAGAGATTCTAACAGAAAGGAGCCCCAGAAATCCTTCTTCTGTCCGGAAAGAAATCTTAACGCAGTCTTTGCACAAAGTCTCTTTAAGATCCATACAACCGACTTAAAAATTCTTCCATAAGTAGTAGATTTAAACATTTTAAGAAGAAGAAGCACCTGCTTTGTTGAATCCCAAAAAATCTAGCCCGAAATTATATTTTGGAAAGTGTTGAAAATTTTCTATTATATTTAAAAAAAACATAAGCGAGAGCTACAGTATGTTTGCAACGAACTGTTGGGTACCCTATTCTATATTTTGTATATGCCTTCGTCCCCCGCAGCCAGCCGCTGTTCGATTCGAGAAATAAGAGTTTTCTTAAGCAAACAGGAAAAAATAAAATAACATTAATTTTGTGTGACTGATGTTCAATAACTGCAAGCGTAAGAAAAAAAGGCATGTGGCACGCCCAAAGTTGAAACTTTGTATTGCCAACGCAATTACTAAGAGGTTGATGACATTTAATTTAAAGCTTGCATCTTGATTTTGAATTTCAATTAGATTTTGAATGAAAATAGCCATTATGGGTGTATTTAAGAATTTTTGAACAACACCCTGCTACTTAACTAAGGAATTAAAACCGAAATGATCATATTCTTACTTTAAAACTGCCACCGATAGTTAGAAAACATTAAAAAGCTAATGCATATTAAGACTTAAATGTGGGCGTGTCTTAAAAATTTGTACAAAAAATTACAGCTTTGATGCTTTGGTCGTAAGTCAGTTTTAAAGCATATGTGTAAAACTACAGCTGAATTGAGTCGTGTTTTAAGTTTTAACTATCTTATCCGAATAATGGTATTTTACAAGAAACCACGCCCTTAAAAGTGGGCGTATTGAAAAAATAAAAAAAATTAAGAGATACATTTTTCAAATAACGAACGGAAAAAAAAGTTAAAATTGAATATTGGTACATAGCTTACATTTTTAAAACAATGCCCGAAATTCAAAAATTTCATTTAGTACACAAGTTTCTTAGTTTCGACTAAGAGACCTAAAATTTGGGCTTGTGGATTTATTGTAATTACGTTTATTTGCAAAAATAAGTTTTTATAGTTTCTATTGAAAAGTGGGCGTCAGGAGCACAGAAAATAATTTTTTTTGTTTTATACACAAGGTATTTAGGAACGTACAACAAACGCCCACAAAGTTTAAGGCTTCTTGCGCCTATATAAGCATCGTTATCTTATAATAATAAAATTGTTGGTTTTGTATGAAAAGTAGGTGTCTGCCACGCCCAAACTGAAATATTTTAAATTAATTTAGAGAATTTACCTAAAGCTTGTGTGCAAAATCAATTGAATTTTGCAAAATTAAGGTTGTTGAACAACAATAGCTATTGTGGGCGTGTTTGTGGGTGGATTTCACCGGTCCAAGAACTTAGCCTTACTCTTACTCTAAAGATAATATATATGTACCAAATTTCAGCTTTTAGCTCGAAAATGTGACCTCTAGAGAGTAAACATATGGATGGACGGACGGAAAGACGGACTGGCGGACATCGCTAAATCGACTATTTTGATTCTGCGTCAGAATACATATTATATATACTTTTCAATACCTAAAGGTATTATTTCTCTATGTTACAAACACCAAACACAATATATCTATTTTATAGAATAAGGTATACAAAAAAAGAATTGGGTCTGCTCTATTTTGACAGTGTTTATTAGCATGCATCAGTTTGGTCTATGTAACCCTGGTAAGTACAGCCGAATAACATGGAAAGAGATTCAAACCTCTTCACGTTCAGTAACGTTGAGGCAACTTCGTTGGGAGCCAGTATTAAAATTTTTTGGATTGAAATATTTTGTCACCTGCTGCTTTAACACTTGCAAAACTGGTCAAACTAAAGACATTACTGAATTTAATATTTCGGAGGCGGATGTTTATGTTAATATAGTACATGCACATTACATTGTAGGTACTTTTTGATATATCTCCTGGTCTTGAGCGCGTAGGTGCATATAGTATTAAAAATCTCGATAAACACAAATCCACTGCCGCGGATAGTGTCTACTCCATATTTTTGACGAAGTGTGCCCTTCTCTGGTCAAGCTATTGTGTAATCTTTCCTATCTGTCACTGTCCTATTCTACATCAGGTCTCTTTCCGAATTAATGGGAAACACCATTTTGTTTAGCCCATTTCGAAAAAGGCCCACTTGCGTCCCTTCTTTTCAAGGTCATGGAATATGATAGATTTTCTTCACCAAAAAAGTTGAGTGTGTGATATTTAATATGAGAAACCAAACAAATCGCTTAATACCCTGAATCGAGCTGCGCATACCACTTTGAAATTGACAAAACTTGTGAAACTGTTGCGTGCAAATACTATAGGTATAGCTACATTGTGTCAAAATAGAGCAGAAGCAATTATTTTGCTTGTTCCGTTGGTTTTCAGAATGAGTGAAACCAATGGAAAGTGCTATTAATGACCGGTATATTCAAGCCAAGTTGGCCCGACAAATAGGGGTGCCCTTGCATAAATCTGAAAATCTTTATGAACGTTTGGGATACCCCATTATGATGAAACTGTTAAAAGTCCACATCGATCCCGTGTGGAAAAAATTTTATTCAAGGTCAAAGGTCAAAGAAATGGGTTGTTTTTTTAAATGTACTTAAAACGGTTTGTTTAAGGGAACTTTTTTTTCACAAACGTACGGGTAGCTGAGGTAAATTTCCAACACAAATGGTTATGAGTATTTTTCCGCAGTATTTAGTTAAAAAGTTTAGCAACGTGGTATATTTCACTATCACTATCACCGATAAGTGAAACGGATCTCTACATCGTTTTGGAAAAGTAAGTCTATTGAGCTTTATTTTTAAAAGCATTTGATAGAGTGTGGAAGCAGAAAATAAATGCTTTGGGTATTGACGAGCCCCTACTTCGAGACAATTGAAAGGTACCTTTCGGAACGTTCCATTCGTTTAGCTTTCGACGGTTTTCAGTCTGATATTTACAAAACGCTGGTGTACTTACTCTCTTGCATATCTTTAAAAATGATCTCTTTAACAAGGCATTTAATCCAAAGCTTTGTTAAATCATTTTTAAAACATAATGGCAAACCCTTATCTTTATAATAAAGCTTCATTCTTGTTCATAACATTAAATTATATGCGTTTTATTTATTTTTTATTATTATTTGCGAAGATACAACGTTTGATATATCGCACCTCCGGTGTAATATCGGCAGTTTTTTTCTGAAATTGAGTTAAAAACGCCATAATTTCCCATATGTCAAGTTTTGTATGTGGTTAAATCGACTGAATATAGTCAGCTATTTTTAGGACTCTTGAAGTCGATTCTGTAGGCCTATTTTAGGGCGTTTTTGCATTTTGAATAAGTAAGCAAACTTTAAACGTGATTCCCCAACATTTCAGAAAATTGCATTTACGTTGTTATTACACCGGAGGTGCGATATGTAGAGTCCAAATAAAGTTTAAAGAATGTTAAAAATCATATAAAAAGTTTATGTTTAATTAACATTTATGAATGCCCATCAAGATTAGGCTAGAGGGTAACTAGCCTAATCTCGGACGTACCTACAGTTAAATATAGAGACTCATTCAAAATTGTTGAAGTAAGTGTAGTTTTTCAACTAATTAGGTATACAAAAATTGCTTTTTCATTTAGAATCTCCAGCAACACAGTTTCAACAAAATCGACCAGATAAGGGTGGGCGTTTTGATACACACAAGCAGACTGACAGAATTGCAAGATCTACTTTTTCTTCTTCACTGTCAACTTAAGATAATCCTTGTTTGATTACTATCTCACGAATTGCAAAACTTGCCTTTAACCTAGAACCTAAATCACAGATAGAAAGAATCATTTATGAAAATGCAAGTTGTCGTTCTTTTGAAAATATTCATTTTAAATTTCAGCTTTAAAATGCAAAGAAATTTAAGTCCTTTTTGCCATTTCGCGTTATTAATACAAACAACAACAACAAACAACATTAAAATATCTCACAAGAGGATTTAATTTAAATTACAATAATTCAAAATGCAAAATACTTTTCATCTTCCATGGCCCTTTTACGGACTGCGTCCGTCATTAAAAAAAAAACTTTTCATTTTGATGAAAGTACAACTTCAAAAACTGCTCCTTCGTGATTATTCCAAAACTCTCACGTTTCAAAATATCAGAATTCCAAATTTGGCAGAAAATTTTCGCAATTACTAGATCCACAGAGGCAACGAGTTGATTCATTTACTTGCATAGCATTTGCATCACTTTTACTTGGATGCATCCCATTATCACAGCCAAGGGCAACGACGACGCCTCCACCTCCACCACCTCCATAATGAAAGGATAGCTCTTCTCCAGCTTCGATATCTCGTTGGGCAAAAATTGCTGAAATCAAAGGTACATTGTATAGTAAGTGCGATGGTCTGTATCAACAAGACCCACCTACCCACCTGCAGGCAAACATGACTTACCTATTTTTGGAATGGGGCAATCCACGCGGACACTCAATATCTCACAATTTGGCTGGCAACTGTGATTCAGATACCTTCCGATATTACCTCGGAGACGTGGATCAACAAACGTCTGCTGCAAGGACGAAGCAGTGGCAGTCGAAGTAGGGCAGGATACATTTTCACCACCTAATGAATATTCATTCAGACAGAGAACATAATTCATTTTATTGCAATGCATCGTTTCTGAACCATCGCCTTCGTTCCAAATTTCCTGATCCAGGTCCTTCATCCTTCTTCGAGCTTCAGTACGAGTAAGCAACTCACCAGCATACTCACACACAAATGCTCCACATGGTATGGGGGCATTCGTTCGCAAGGAGTATTGTTTATGCAGCAGTTTCGAGCCAATTATCTCCAAATTCAGTCGAGGACCATATTGAACAAGTCGATTGTCACAGGAAGCCGAATCGCATTTACAAGAAACCCAACACTCATATATGAGATCCTTACTATGGCGGTCGGGATTGAGAACAAGTTCGGTGTGAGATGAAATGTAATTGCCACCATGTGGACATGTATCGTAAGCGCCACAAACATCAGAAACACCTTCTGGCCCTGAGACTGAAGAACAAGTGCAAGAGTTCAGGAGAACGGAATTAAATGCATCTGAGAGATTCTCATATTCGACAGTATCAGATGTGGGTTGATGATGATGATGATGTTGCTGTTCCTGACGACGACGAGGCTCAAAGAGGACATTTTCGATTACGTATTCAATTTCGACGTTTTCGTGGTCGTAGTCGTCTTTGACTCCACACCGTTGATTCTTAATCGGATTCTGATGGGTCGAGGTCGAGGGATTGGTGGTCATTGTTTATCTTTTTATTCGCATCTGGAATGGAATGGAAATTTCGAGTGAGGAAATTTAATTTAAATTAAGGACATTTCAGGAGAAACAAATAAATTGCTTGATAAATGATTTTTTTTTATTTAAAATGTAAAAATGTTTATAAGATTTGGCATCAGTTAATGTTATACCAAACGTGACAAAGCAATTATAAAATTCGTTTCCGATTCGATGTCTGGACGATAGCTGATCCCCATTGAGATCCCTGAACTCATGTCAAATGTAAAATGTTATTCCGCGTCAGTTGAAACTGTAACGCGCACAACTATCCTTTGCCAGTTTCACAGCCGATGCCCACGCCTCGAAATCCAAACCTGTACATGGCGGTCTCCAGATGGTCGAACCTGCCACCAAATCGTTCATGACGTTATTGTCGGAAGACACTCTTCTGTCGATCTAAATATTTGTAAATTCAGGCATCGAATCGATTCACAGCTTCGAGTACGAATATCCATGGGAGCTCTTAGGCGAACAAAAACCTTGTCTTGTAACGAGGCGTTACAAATCTTTCTTTTTTTTATATACGCTGTATAAACATAACACATAAGGTATGTTTATTATCTGAAACAACAACACCAACATGGTTCTGTTCCCAAGACAAACAGCATCACAAGCTAAGCAATAGCTTAGTCACATGACATAGGCAATGGGCATGCCAATGCCAAAGAAAAGCAACAACATCAACAGCATAGTAAAGGGGGCGATCATCATGAGCGTGAGTAAATTTGCCACCAACGTTTATAACTCACATGATGTTTCTGTCGCCAAACGCAATAAGAAGGCCAGGAAAAGACACCGAAAGGCATGGAGAAATTCATCATATATTTAGAATTTATTTCTTATTTAAGGTTTCGCCGCTCTGACTTCCCCCCACCAGTGGTAAGGGGTCTTAGTGGATTTTAAGGTTATTATATTATTATTATTAAGTATTAATTGCCACCAGGGGCTGATACCTGCTGATCCACCAGAGCAATAGCCTGCCGTGTGCAACTTTCATGGTTGCTTTATTTTAAGAGAACTTAAGTATTAATTGCCACCAGGGGCTTTATACCTGCTGATCCACCAGAGCAATAGCCTGCCGTGTGCAACTTTCATGGTTGCTTTATTTTAAGAGAACTTAAGTATTAATTGCCACCAGGGGCTTTATACCTGCTGATCCACCAGAGCAATAGCCTGCCGTGTGCAACTTTCATGGTTGTTTTATTTTAAGAGAATTTAAGTATAAATTGCCACCAGGGGCTAATACCTGCTGATCCACCAGAGCAATAGCCTGCCGTGTGCAACTTCATGGTTGCTTTATTTTAAGAGAATTTAAGTATTAATTGCCACCAGGGGCTTTATACCTGCTGATCCACCAGAGCAATAGCCTGCCGTGTGCAACTTTCGTGGTTGCTTTATTTTAAGAGAATTTAAGTATTAATTGCCACCAGGGGCTTTATACCTGCTGATCCACCAGAGCAATAGCCTGCCGTGTGCAACTTTTATGGTTGCTTTATTATAAGAGATTTTAAGTATTAATTGCCACCAGGGGCCGTTATACCTGCAGATCCACCAGAGCGAAAGCCTGCAGTTTTTGCAAACCCGAGGTTTGCGTTTCTAGCCATAAGATTTCTTTGAACTAATCCATTTGTCCACAGGAATTGAAACTAGAGACGAACTCGGAATCCTACTCGGAGTCCCGCAGAAAACGACAGTAGAAGCCCAGGAGGAAACCAGCGAATTTCATCCACGCCACAGGCGGTCTTAACGATTGGATAGCAATACATACTATAGAATATAACCATGTGTGAAATGAACTAAATTTGAAAACCATTATATACTTTTAATAATAAGGATTGTGTTAAATAAAATTATTTGTGAATTTTACAAAAGGAATCTTAATCAAAGTTTAGTGTTTTTCTTTGAGAACGGACCTGGACAATCCGGCGAGTAAAACCCCGGCTGGAAAACAAAAAGCACCCATCACAATTTGGCGCCCGAGCAGGGACTTTCAAAAGATTCAACTACAATCCTACCGTAAACACAGTTCCGGAGTCTTCCAATAGGCACACCGTACCGCCGTTACCAGAACTTACCAAGTCCTAGAAGAAGATTCACCACCCGATCACCGACCGACCGTGAAGATTTTGAAAGCCACCACCGACCGTCCACCGTGTACCAATCGCAAAATGAGCGATTCCGAAGAAACGCCCGTTTACGACATAAACCCGTATAAAAACCTGGGGTTCATAAATTTCTTAAGGAAACCTGACCTTATCGAGGTGTTAAAGACTCGAGGATTAGAAACCGAGGGAAGGGTTGTAGAGCTCCGTCAACGCCTGAGCCAACACCTTAAAGAGCTTCGTGCGCACAAGTCAACGCAGAATTTGTGCGAGGAGCTGGAGAGCATCGTCGAGGAAAGGAACAACGACGACAACGATAGTGAACCTCCACTGCTCTCAGACAACTCGAAGTCACCCGTTATTACGACCGAAAACACTAAGCCAGAGACTTTAGTGAAGGGATTGAAATTCCCCTTATACGTACCGACCACCGCACCAGCCATCGATCACTCACTTCCGCCGGAGGGATCATTCCTTTTGCCAGTCCCAGAATGGCGAAATCCCGCTCAAACATTATCTGTGCCAAGACAACAAGCACCAAATACCGCCCAACAAAATAGTCATTTCGTCCCCAGACCGTCACATCTGTTCCATACGCTAGGTCCGAGGGAGGATCCCGCGTTGCCAGAGGCACGGTATCAATCGCCCCATTTTAATTGGCTGACGCTATGTCCCGAAGCTGAAACAATGAACACAGTAAGAAAATGGGGGCTGCGTTTCGACTCCACGGGCAATCCTCTGGAGTTTATGGAACGACTGGAAGAACTGACAAGTTGCTACCGGATACAAGCCGACGAGATGCTTAGAACACTCCCGGAAATCCTAAGAGGCACAGCTTTGGAATGGTATAGGATCAATCGAGAAAATTGGCACACTTGGAGTTTGTTTCGCAAGGCGTTTTTAAAACGTTTTCTACCAGCCCGTTATGTCCATAAGCTCGAGGACGAGATAATGCGAAGAAAGCAAGGACCCAAGGAAAAGGCTAAAGATTTCATCCAGTCCTTACAATACCTCATCCGCCAACATCCCAAGATGTCGGTAGTAGAAAGCGTAGATAGAATCTACGATAGTTTGCGACCCGTCTATCGGTTGTATATACGACGAAGAGATTTCCAGACATTGGAGGAGCTTATGGAACAAGCGGAAGAACTGGAATACGTCCAAAATGAAGACAGTCATAGTCGCCAGCCTATCACACGTTCCTCACCCGTACCGCCTAGGTTTAACCAAACACCGAGATTTACGCCTGTCCATCACCTGCCCACCCAGGCTTTCACGATTACCGCCACACCCAGCCAGTACAACCGAATCACCCACTGCTGGAATTGTAAGCAGTGTGGCCATAACCGAGCGAACTGCCGTCGCCCTTTTCGCATGTTTTGCTCTTACTGCGGAGAGGACGGGCGACTAACTAAGGACTGCTTTTGTCACCCGAATTGGGCAACTTTACTCCGTGACCAGAACAAAGACCAGATTAGCCAAGCCCACACAGTTTTAACCAGAGAAAGTGCAGTGCCTAAGCCATCGCTCTCCAATGAGCGAATTGCTGAAGCAGTTAAGAAAGAAGAAGAAAACAGTAAAGAACCTCAGAGTATAGTAGATCCCAACGAAATTGACGTACAAGATCCGGACCAAAAGCCGCTACAGCAGGTGGGTACCGCGGCCCGCGACGACCCTCGCTATTTCGTCTCTGTTACGATATGTGGTCGAGACTTCCAAGCCCTGCTCGACACCGGAGCTACGAAATCGTTTATCAATTTTGAATGTCGTCAGCTGCTGAGGAGATGTAAGGTGCCGGTGCGTTATCAAAGACACGCCATATATCTAGCTAATGGCACCCCGGTAATAAGCCGTGAGCACTTCACAGCCAGCATGTTTTTCGGAGACCAGGGCATACAAGGGGAATTGACGTACCTAAGTCATTTATCCGAGGAGGTAGTCATCGGTTTGGATATCCTAGTAAGAGCAGGGTTCTCTATGACGCTGTTTGGTAAGGAACTTACGAAGGGGAGTTGCAGCCAACCTAAAAGGGGTGACCAGCTCTGCAGAATAGGGGGTGACCTACGCAAAGAACGACAACCAGAACGGCTGCGTAGATCGTTGGAAGAAGAACTACCGAAAACCGAAAAATCACCTAACACTACGAATGCAGGAGTTCACCAAATCCGTTTGAAGCATGACCTGCCGTTCAAACAAAGGTTCTGGCAGATACCGCTAGATGCCGCTTCCCGACCGGCAGCAGCGTTTACGGTACCAGGACATGGCCTATACCAGTATTATGCAAAAAAAAAAAAAAAAAAAAAAATACCGTGGCTTTTTTTTCTTTAGACGAGAAAGTTCTCGTCTCCGACGAAGGAGGGGAATGTAACGAGGCGTTACAAATCTTTCTTTTTTTTATATACGCTGTATAAACATAACACATAAGGTATGTTTATTATCTGAAACAACAACACCAACATGGTTCTGTTCCCAAGACAAACAGCATCACAAGCTAAGCAATAGCTTAGTCACATGACATAGGCAATGGGCATGCCAATGCCAAAGAAAAGCAACAACATCAACAGCATAGTAAAGGGGGCGATCATCATGAGCGTGAGTAAATTTGCCACCAACGTTTATAACTCACATGATGTTTCTGTCGCCAAACGCAATAAGAAGGCCAGGAAAAGACACCGAAAGGCATGGAGAAATTCATCATATATTTAGAATTTATTTCTTATTTAAGGTTTCGCCGCTCTGACTTCCCCCCACCAGTGGTAAGGGGTCTTAGTGGATTTTAAGGTTATTATATTATTATTATTAAGTATTAATTGCCACCAGGGGCTGATACCTGCTGATCCACCAGAGCAATAGCCTGCCGTGTGCAACTTTCATGGTTGCTTTATTTTAAGAGAACTTAAGTATTAATTGCCACCAGGGGCTTTATACCTGCTGATCCACCAGAGCAATAGCCTGCCGTGTGCAACTTTCATGGTTGCTTTATTTTAAGAGAACTTAAGTATTAATTGCCACCAGGGGCTTTATACCTGCTGATCCACCAGAGCAATAGCCTGCCGTGTGCAACTTTCATGGTTGTTTTATTTTAAGAGAATTTAAGTATAAATTGCCACCAGGGGCTAATACCTGCTGATCCACCAGAGCAATAGCCTGCCGTGTGCAACTTCATGGTTGCTTTATTTTAAGAGAATTTAAGTATTAATTTCCACCAGGGGCTTTATACCTGCTGATCCACCAGAGCAATAGCCTGCCGTGTGCAACTTTCGTGGTTGCTTTATTTTAAGAGAATTTAAGTATTAATTGCCACCAGGGGCTTTATACCTGCTGATCCACCAGAGCAATAGCCTGCCGTGTGCAACTTTTATGGTTGCTTTATTATAAGAGATTTTAAGTATTAATTGCCACCAGGGGCCGTTATACCTGCAGATCCACCAGAGCGAAAGCCTGCAGTTTTTGCAAACCCGAGGTTTGCGTTTCTAGCCATAAGATTTCTTTGAACTAATCCATTTGTCCACAGGAATTGAAACTAGAGACGAACTCGGAATCCTACTCGGAGTCCCGCAGAAAACGACAGTAGAAGCCCAGGAGGAAACCAGCGAATTTCATCCACGCCACAGGCGGTCTTAACGATTGGATAGCAATACATACTATAGAATATAACCATGTGTGAAATGAACTAAATTTGAAAACCATTATATACTTTTAATAATAAGGATTGTGTTAAATAAAATTATTTGTGAATTTTACAAAAGGAATCTTAATCAAAGTTTAGTGTTTTTCTTTGAGAACGGACCTGGACAATCCGGCGAGTAAAACCCCGGCTGGAAAACAAAAAGCACCCATCACAGTCTAGGAATCTAATTTCGGACGACTTCAACCCACGGCTGTTGATATTAACCCGTAAGCTAAATGGTATGTGCTGGACATATCACAACCACCTCCGAGAAATTCCTGGCTTAACTGCGAGTGCCCTCGGGCAAACAAAGCTAAAACGAACACCTACAAGTTGTAGTTGTGGCTCAGGAAGAAAAGGTTACGCACTGTCATGCAAAATTGTAAAGGGTGGGCCAAGAGAAGTCATCCATTCAATGTTGTTTGGCTCTCTTTTTTTCTAAACGGAAAACTTCGATTCTGTTTTTTGATTATGTTTCTTTGAACCTTTAGAATTGTATTGGTCAAGTCGAGAAGATGATATCGGCCAATGATTGCTCGTTTTATGGCATTTTTCATCACTTCAGCGAGAACTTCGGGCTACAGATTCTCGTACTCGTGTCGAACGTTGTCCTTGAGGGCTTCCAGAGTCTCGGGCTTGTTCACGTAAACACGGGACTTCAAAAAACCATACAAAAAAGTCTGAAACGGTTAAATCGGGCGATCTTGCGGGCCAGTGCGAATTGCCAAAACGAGAGATGAGGCGACCCGGGAACGCCGCCTTCAGAATATGAGTTCATGTCGGTTCATGTATCGCTACATGACTTGTTCACTTGTATTCTGCATCTGTCTAGTCCACAAATGTCAAAACAGATTTTATATTGGCGGCCATTTGCAAAAATAAGAGCATTTTCCCATAGGGTGATTTCTTTCTGCCCGTCTTGTATACTTCAGAATGTAATACGGGACACTCAGAATGGGACTGATAACAAACGAGGACAAGCCGAAGTACGTATACTTCGTTTTTTTCGTACGTTTTATTTTCAAGAACACGAACGAACTGAATATTAAAATTAAGGATAGGTACAAGGCGAGTTGAATATAACTCAAGGAATATTAAATTATTTTTTTTTTCAAAGCAGAACTGAACATTAAAATTAACGATCTCTCCAGTAGAAGAGTACAAGTAAACTAAATGTGGGTCATCAACACTCAACACAGTATCATATAAAGTAAAAAGCAATCGCTCGCCATATGAACACAACTAAAAGAATAACTGAAAAAACACAGCTCAAGTTATTTTCCTACTCACTCCATTTATGAACACAAGTAAAAACGTTACCAAAAAAAAAATGGTTTTAGAGAAGTAAAAAAACACCACCATATCAAAATCGGATTTTAAAATTATTATTAAACAGCTCCTTATTTTACTACTCACTCCATATGAAACTTAAGTAAAAAAATAACTGAAAAAACACAGTTGTGGTTATTTTTCTACTTGCTACCTATGAAAAAAAGTAAAAAAATAACTCAAACAACACAGCTGTGGTCACAGACCAATATACAGACCGCCAACTCGTATTCCTCTTGCCTGAAACACCCTCGAAATATTTTTTCCTGTCTGTGAATACGTGTACATCTCCCTCTGTGCATTTTGTAATGGCAACTATACCTGCGTTTCCTGCGTAGGTATGCCATTTATTTTTTAAGGTGTGTTTGCTAAATGGGTTTTTAAAGCAACCCAGTAGGAAATTTCCAAATATTCACTACTGAAGAAGCTGCTTTTTCCTCGAGGAAAAGAAGTATCATCAATGATTTTTCTACTGAATCATAGGATGAATTTAACATGGGCTTGTCATTGGGGGTAAGTACCTGCACCCATTCTCGATGAACCTTTTGCGATGAAATCACTGCACCCATGGAATCTTCGAATTCATGAGTTCTTTTTTTGGGTGAAAAATTGGTTCTTGGGATGTGATGCTTTCATCACAGAATATTAATTCATGAAAAATGCATAGTTTTTTAGTGAACTTCCTCAGTGAAAGAACCATTGAAAATATGAATTTTTCACTGCTGAAATGTCTGCTTATCTAGAACTTGTTTTTTTAGTTATGAAAGTCACTAGAATACCTAGTTTCTTAAAAGAAAGAAAATGAATAAAATCATAAAAAAATAGTTTTTGTTGGTTTGTTTATTTTTAATTATTTATTTAAAACAATGCCAAAGAAAAAAAAACGCTTGCTGCTGTTCGGAGAAGAGCTGATCACTTCATGCGTGTCATCTTGGCGTTCATAAGAATAAAGAAACACTGTAATGAACTTCCAAGTCATGTAAAACAATTTATTAAAATTACCGTTGGTGAATTGATCTCCTTGGTCATCTTTTGATTGATCTAATGTTTGTTTAAATTATGTATTTACACTTTATGGACACTTTTTAAAAACTGAGATACTTTCAGGCACGACTGCTGTAGTTAATGACCAAATCAAAACTAAATCTTCTAGAACAAAAGAAATGACTCCCGACAAAAAAGGACCTAATTAACGGCGCCGACCGGTCGAGGGAAGACAAAAAAAGGGTTCATCTACTTTTGCATCAGAACATTTTTACTCGGAGGTCAAAATCTATTCAACAGGCAAAAAAAAGTAATCCAAAAGAATTTCAATTTAGAGCCTCTTTCCTCTCAGCTCAGGTAGAATATTTTGCCAAGCGAACAGAGTGCATGAAAAGATACATTCCTTTTCATAAGCGATATCAGCACTGTTTTGCCAAAGTAAAGATAAGGGTTGTTTTGTGAGTAAAGACTAGAAAAAGAATTCCAAAACCGATGAAAAGGTGCAGGAAAAATGTATCGCTTTCATAATTGAATTCCTTAGAGGTTTAGGTGCCAAAATAAGATATTGATGTGTTTTCTCTACCTGTTTTGGCGAGCAAAGCAGAAGATGAATCTTAAATGGCGAACCGCTGAGTGGTTGCATGACTATTCATGTGTGAAATTAGTGAACTCCTTCTCATAAATGAAAATGACATTGGTAAATGATTTCACCAAGGACTTTTTCATTGAGGAGCAAATTTCCTACTGGGAAGGGAGAGCGTCACACTCTCAAAATAAATGGCATATCAGCTGATTTTTAGCTTGTAGGCAAAAAGAGAGACCATACAGTGAGTTGGCTGGTGGTCTGTATTTTATTGGTCCGTGGCTGTGGTTATTTTTCTACTTGCTACCTATGAACAAAAGTAAAAAATAACTCAAACCACACAGCAACAACAATTGTTTTAGAGAAGTAAAAAAACACCACCATATCAAAATCGGATTTTATAATTCTTATTAAACATTTAATTGCTAACCTTTTTTCAATTTACTATTTGTTAATTGTAGCACTATTTCACTTAAAACTTTATTATTTATTTCAGCAACCACCACGAGAGACGAGACTACCACGACAACGACCGACGAAGCAATAAGCAACTCACTCAGGACTCAATTAAAACTAAACTGGTTAGATTATGCCTGATTCACAAGTCACAACCTCGCGTCACGACGAGACGAGAGCGTCGCGATTATCGCTGTCACTTTTTCTCGTTCTGATTTTTCAGTGCAATTTTCTTGTAACGATTCCTACACCCATTTCTGAGCAATTGACAACATTTTTTTTAAACTGCATTCTGAAGTCTGAAGAATATCCGTCAAGTCCTCTAGGCTGCATAAAGTGAAAAACCGTACAGATACAGATAGACGGATGACATTATCCAAACTACTCTGTTGAGTAAAATTAAAATTTCAAAAGGTTTGTCCAACCCGACTTTAAAAGATTGAACTGTAAAAAATTAAAAAGGTACCTACACATAAAAAAAAAATCAGCAATCAGCAACACACAGTTCACAAAAACTCTTCTCCAAAAATTATTTTCTATTTCAGATCTAACAAATACAAATACACATAAAGTACTGGGACAGGCAATTGCACATGCAGATAACCTCCCATCATGATATTCTTGGCACTGAAACTTATTTCACAAATCGCAACTTAAGAAAAAATAACTAACTCAAAGACTGACTGGGCTCTCAGAAATGTTCAATTTATTAGCCAGGAGCATTCATAGAAACAAAAAACACTAATCTTTGGGCTATATGATGGTATGGGCCTACGACTACATTAAGGCTGTTTTTATGAGTAGGTGTAGGTTTTAAAATAAAGGGGTTGATAGGCCAGTGCAGAGTGAGCCATGAAGATTCTGGGCTTGTTTCTATTTTCAAAAACATCTGGGAGCAGACAATATGTAACAACAAATTGTTGTCACTTCCCTTATGTGAATGTGAACAAATTTGCAGTCCAAAAATCCCAAGCAGAAAGAGTATATTCTCACAATTTATAATTGCGATGAACATTTTGGGTGCTCGTGCTCGTAAGATTGTTATTTTAAAACGCTAAGATTACACATATGTAGGTAGTAGGTACCTAGGTTTTACTTACGGTAATAATTACTCGCATAAACGGCTCTGTAAGTGACTAACAGTAAATTTTATCAATTTACATAAGTTGGAAGGAATACTTACAAGTGTAAACGCATATTTTTACGCTTACAAAAATGCTTACACTTGCACTTACAGCTACACATATGGCAGTGACAAGATTAAAACTTAAGTATGGAAAGCATTTCCTACTGTGAGTTCATCTATAGGTGATATAAACCTTCCTGTAAGTTACTTCTGTAAGACTTACGTAAGTGGTGAGTAAAATTTCGGTGTATAATCTTAGCCTAAATAATATTGCTAAGTGTTTATGTTATAGTCCAATCGACAGGTAGGTACTTTCAGGTGAAAAAAGGTCGGAAGTTAATGAAACTTGGGGATGTTGTTCAAGGATAGTTAAATAACATTTTGCTTAGTTGTTTTTTTTTGGAATTCGAAAACTCTGTGGAAAAATAGGTACGTCCTATGGCAAAAGCGTTTTCGTCTTTTTATTGGAGCGTTAAATTTCGTATAATTTTGTTGCAACAAATGAATGTCAATATGTGACCGAGATATGGCGCGTATTCGGCTTTTTTGTAGAGCGTTAAATTTTGTACAATTTTGTTACAACAAATGAATGTCAATTCGTTGCCGAGATATGGCGCATTAAAAAACAGGTCTTTTTCAAAAGTCTCGAATAAATGAAGAATTCCACTTTATTTCTTCGGATGTAGGTACTTGAATAATCGTGGAATGTTGTTGTAATTATCAATCACGAACTTTTGACACTCCTTACTCTTATCACTTATATCGTGAAATTATTGTATAGTCACACAGAAAAATTAGCTCGAAGAGCAGCCATTTCCTCCGTTAAATCAAATTGCTCCTGGTTTAATGAATGGAGAAATCTAGCCGAAGAGTGTGTGCTTCTTTTTTATTTACGTCTGGATAACATTGAAACGTAGAAACCCTATCTAGATACTCTGCTTGAAAGACTCCACCTAGAAATAAGACTGGATAATATCGAAAAAGAAAAAAGCTCGTTACACAGGGAAATTTATTCTAAGCTAGAACACAATTGAGGGCAAACAAACTTTTTCAACGATTGCCAAAATGCAAAGAAAATTTCTTAAATCTTTCGAGCAGGAGGAGAACTGCTTCCGTTAAATTTCATTCCCCAAAGAAACGATCTACCTCTAAACTGCTCTTTGTGTAATAAACGCGAAAGAGAAAATGTGGTCCACTTCATCGCAAAATTTCCCATTTTGGTGGAAATACGTCGCGTCGGCAGAGAAATTTCCTTGACCACACAGAAGTGTTTGAAATATTAAACGGCAAAAATTGTTCAAATTAATTAAAATTTCATTAATATATAGAAGTAGATAGATAAGAGAAGACTTATAATTATAGATATGTATAAATTCAAAATAGTTGTTCATTTTTCTTTTGATTGTTTTAATATCATTTTTTTGTTATTATCTGGCTGACGGCCTATCTGGCCGTGCCTCAAAAAAAGTGTTAAAAACTATGTTAAATTTGTAACTTTACTTTGTTTAATAAAAATGTATCTTATCTAATTTATCTAGGTTTCCAATTGTGTTGATGCTTTAAGTGGCGAAATATCTTTAAATAATAAATTAATTGCACTCTCAGTAGTGTTTTTATCCTAGAAAATTACTAGAGTCTATAAATTTCAATTTCGCGCGATTTAGTTGCATGATTTACTACTTGAAAATATATTTTTTTAGATATTGCCTTGACCTTTGCCCGGGTATTCTGTCTTTGGGGATTGTGCTACTGAAGATTTTACCTTGGGGATTATGTTTTGGGAAAATGTCACCAACCCACATTTTTACATTTTAGTTTTTCCACTTTTTTCGATTTTTCAATCATCGTAATGACAAAGGTGTGATTGTTATCTGAAACAATTTTTTTGCATGAATCCATAACTTGCCTTAAAGTACAAAATAATCGCAAGTAAAAGGTTATTAAGAAATTGATATAAATTTTAATCGTGCCATAGCCCAAAGATTTGTGTTCCTTGTTTCTATGAATGCTGCTGGCTACTAATTGAACAGTTCTGAGAGCCCAGTGGATCTTTGAGTTAGTTATTTTTTTCATGAGTTCCGATTTGTGAAATAAGTTTACAATGCCAAGAATGTCATGATGGGAGTGCTGTGCATGTGCACTCGGCTCCCGTCATCGAGCAAAATAATGAATTCATTTGTTCGTCTATGCCCGTTTTATACACGTCATGTCTCATGTGTCATGTCATCTCAGTTTTGAGTATTAGGAAGAAGGCAGGTACTGTTTTTTTCTCACACAGAAAAGTCTTTAATCTTTGGTTTGTGTTTTTTGTTCTCATTGAGTAGAATGAGTTAGGTACAAGAATTCGGAAATACTTCTTTTTGGCTTTAAAAGCCAAATCCTAAGGATTCGATTCGTCGTTATCTTGAGACTGTTGTTGATGATTTTTGGCAAAAATATGTGGTATGGAAATTTTTTTAACTGTAGTCTTTTGGCTGCTCTGGGGGAAATATTTTAAATATGTATTTGCAATTGTAAAGTTTTTAACTAAATTTTGGGACACACAAAGCACATACCACATAATACCCACGTACGTTCCTTTATATTCGTTTCTCTTTGTCTCGTGACTACTCTTACATATTTTCTTTATTTTGCAGAACATCTCTGATAAAAATGGTGAAGGTATTATTCCACTTTCAAATTTTCGGTAGGGTAAACTAGGATAAATATGCCTCGTCCCCGAGGTACTCCAGCGGCACTTGCCTGCTGCTCAGATTTTGTTTTTGCATATGAAATGCATATTTCTTAATGCCCGATGTGTTCATTTCTTAAGTCGAGTTGTGCATTCACGTGCTTCAGAAAGTATCTTAAGATATCCTAAGCCATTATTATATTTATATATACAATCTATAGTACCATGTAGGTGGCGTTTGAACCGATGCACTTCAGTAGAACGGCACTGAAATAATTGAAGAGAGTCAACAATCGCTCATTGGTCTTTTTTCTCTGTTCCCTTTCTGTGCTCCTAAGGCCATGTTCATAGTTGACGAACAAAAGTTAATAATGATCGGAACTCGGGAAATCGCACTTTTCGAACTTAAGTTAACTGGCTCATAGAGTTTGATAATGTTCCCCCCTTATTGTGCTTGCAGTAATTGAACAACGGAGAACGGACACACTCAATAAATGTTTTTGTATTTGTCCCTATTATAGGTGGAAAAAAGATGGAAGCTATTGAAACTTATGGGGATTTTGTTCAAGGGTGGACAAAGGGGAGGGGGACTGCAAATTGTTCGACCTTGCTCCGGTTTTCCCTCCATAACTTTTTTTCTTACTTCCTACGGTAAAAACTCATCAATTTTTTTTTTTGTAGAACGAAAATTGTTGTATGGCATTTCAATACCAAGATCTTCGAAAAATGGCCGTAGGACGTTAGGAAAAAAAGTTATAGAGGGAAAACCCGAGCAAGGTTGCAGTTTTTTTTAAATAATTTTAACTATATATGCCTGTAAGACCCAAGATATTTTTGAATGCAAACTGCACGGCATTAGTTAGAAGGAATAGGAAGATAGGAAAGATTTTCTGTTGGCACAATGGATTGAAAATTAGGTGATATATGATATTTATCTCACGAAAATCCCACGGGTGGCGTCCAGTTGAAGCTCTGGGGGAATAGTGAAAAATTGCTGCCCAGGCTAGGTCTCGAACCCACAACTCTTAGGTTAGCAACCAAGCACTTCGTCCACTGTGCCATTGCCACCCGCAGTTCCCCTGCTCCTCTTTTTTTCTGTATCGTGGTAACGAATTGACATACAACAATTGTTGTTCTATTGAAATTGTAGGAAATTCAACGCTCTACAAAAGAGTGCTGCATGTATGCCGTAGGACGTAAGGAACAAAAGGTATTGAGGGGAAACCGGAGCAAGATCGACCATTTTGCAGTGCCCCCTCCTCCTCTTTTTCCACAGGGCCCTCTTGGTCCAAAACTTCGTCAAAATTTTAATTAAATACCCCTGAACAACATTCTAAAGTTTCCTTGACTCCTGAACTTTTTCTTTCTGAAAATACCTGCCAACTAGACTAAGAAAAAATAATATATTAAAATTATCTCGGGATGACAGTAATAACGGGTACCTACGACCTGACACCTGGTAGGTAAGAGGGAATGGGTGGAGGAGTGACAAAAGTAGGTGATTTAATCGAGGAACCATAATAACAACAAAAATTCATGATTATTCGGGTACCTAGAACCGAAGAAATAAGGTGGATTTCTTAATGTCTTGGCATTTATTGTCGAATTGGGAAAAATGACCTGTTTTTCGAAGCGCCATATCGCGTTAACGAGTTGACATACAACAATTTTCGTACTTACAGATAGGAAATTTAACGTTCTATAAAGAGTTTTAAAATGGTTTTGCCGTAGGACGTTAGAAAAAAAAGTAATTAATTGAAAACCGAAACAAGGGCGAAAAAATAGAATTGGTACCAAAAAGTTTGTCAGAAACGAACTCAACGTTTGAATAGGGTTTTCAACAGTTCGTTGCAAATGTACTGTAGCTCTCAATTATGTTAAGTAAATGAGTTGTTGTTGTTTGAGTAACATACTAGATTTTAATAATTATTTATCTTTGAAAGCAAAAACTGCAAAATATTCCTGATATTGGCTAAAATTGGAATAAAGTTCCTTCTAGCACGTGCAGCGAGTAGAAGAAGATGAATGTACCTACTTCACAGTGTAGGTACACCTTAAAATGCAGGAAAAATGCCAGCCGTCCCCATCGGTCGAACGAACACTCAAGTCCATAAAAGTAATACATCGCATGAGCACAAACTACTATTCCAACAAATATATGCTGCAGCATTCATTTGCTTGTTTGGACTGAAGCCATTCAAAGAGTCGTTCCCAAAACAAAAAAATCGATAAGATTCTATTTTTGTTGGTGCCATAACCAAAGTCGTAGATATAAGATAGTACCTAGTTGTTCTCTATTCTTCGTACGTAACTACTAACTACTAGCTAAACATTTCTGAAATCCTAGTTAGTTCTGAAGTTGATTATTTTTTCTTGAGTTGCAAAATATGTTAATTCTAATGTGTGAATGTCATGTAGCTCTCCCGTTTACCCACTTTCACACATCGATTGTGTGAGTTGGGTTGGGGTTGTACATTGTATGTACTTGTACATACATTGGCATAAGGATACCTACATATATGATGATGAAAAAGGGTATTCAAAGCAATTAGGCCAGCCTCATATCTTGTTTGGAGAGATTTTGAGGATATTTACATCCCCTTTTATTTTATTTTTGAAAATACCAAGAGTCTGATTTTCGGTTGTTGAACCTTAGAAAAATTCTTGACAGTCAGGTATTGGATTTAACAAAAAATTACCTTGCCAATGATGGGGCAGTTTAAAAAAGGCTATATATTCCGTCCTGCTGCCTATTGAGAAGACTCCTTTATTCAGCCAAACTACAGCACTTGTGGCGGAGGGGGAGGGATTTTTGATCGTTTTATTTTTTACTTTCGAAATTTCACACATTTATTGGTGTTGCTAGCTGAATTTATATGCGGTATAAATTTAAAAAAAATATTTTTTGTATTTTTAAAAGCATTTAAAAACAAAAGTTTAAAAAATTCATATTTTGAAATCTGCTTTTTTAAATTTTTTTCAAAAATTATAAATGAATACATTTGCTGAATACCTATGAACTGTTTTTGAATGTTTTTTGAAAAATGTTTTCAAAAAGTTTTTCATGGATTCAAATTTATCCAAGAAACAAAATGGCGTACCTACTTTTTTTCAGCTCAAATAAGTTTAAGTATTTATTTAAGAATTTTGAAAAATTTATTTTTTATCAAAATATCAGCCCCTAGACCACTGTCACACATTTGAGCAAGTTCGTACGACCCAGTCGTGCATTTTATTTTCTAGATATTTGAATATGTGTTCATTTTCGGAAATCTTATGTCAGTTTAGTATATTTTTCACTTCTTCTAAGTTTTGCTTTTGATATAGAAACAAAAACTGTTTCATCTTATGTCGAAATGTGCATGCTGACAAAAGATGTTAGGTCATATACTTCTATCAAAAATCAAATGAAAACTTTAAAGGTACTACTTTATCAGGTGTTAGCCTAACATAAATACTTCTCAAGTCAATTTAAGATGAAAAAACTAAAAAATATTAAAAGCAAATTTAAGGCAAACACCATCTTAAGTCGACCTAAGATAATTTGTCAAATTACTTTCATCAATAGGTACCTGAGTTATAATTTTAACTTTAAAAACCTAGATGAGAAAAAGAATTTGTGCATATTAGTTTTTAAGTTTATCCTGATAACATTCACTTTTTCAGTTAATTCACACAAAATTCCAATTCACGTTAAATTTAAAAAGTCATAAAACACAAAATACTATGCTTTAATGCTTTTTAAAGCTAGAAATCTGTTCCTTACCTATTAAATACATTTTATTATGGATAATATTTTAAGAAATAAAATTTTAAAGTTAAAATTTTCGATACAAAAATGTTTGCACTGATTTTTCTCAAACAGAATTCCGTTATTGCTTACTAGTTTTGATTTAAGATATAAGTTTCAAGTTCAATAATGTGATTTCCGGATTTAAGTTTTTAAGTTATTCAAAAGTAATAAAATCAAATCTATCTATATATATAAAAATGGATCGCAAGAATGTATGTTCCCTCATAACTTCCGAACGACTAGGCCAAAATGGATAATTCTTTGTTTTGTGTTTTTGTTATTGTCAGGAGAAGGTTTGTATAAAAAAATTTTTTAAAACATCGGTTTCCCATGAATGCATTTTAAGTACATTTTGTCAAATTAAGAACAAATCTTTTGGAAGGACATTTTGAGGATGCCTACGAAGGTTTCTATGAAGATTGGTCAAAAATCGGTGAAGTAGTTTGTCAGAAATGTGTTTTTGGTGCATTTTGTCACAAATCTTCAAAATTGCAAACAATTGGGATGCATAGTTTTAACATAATGAAAATTAAATTTGATTTAGGTACTTAACTGGATTGCAATGCACCTTAAATATTTTGGAAAGTTGGGTAAGTAGGGAAAAATCAAAGTGTTTTCGACAATGAATTTAAGTTATAAATTTGTACGAGCAAACCACTTGCATTGTTTTATTTATTTTATTTATTTTTTATTTAGAGGGAATATGTCGCGGGGCTTATTGCCCTTACATTGTGCATCAAAAAGCACCTCAATAAGCAGAATATTCAACGAAAAAATCTCTTTGTGTTAGCGTTGAAACGCATGCCGGGTAACTTTTTGGATTTGAATTGAACCAGGTAAACTAATTTTTAGGCGGGAGGCGGTACGAAGTTTGTGTTTTTCGCCTTGAGAGATGTTAGTTGCGTGTTTGAGAGTCGTCAAACTATCGGCACTATTTGTTGACTGGGTCGCACAAACTTGCTCTAACGTGTGACAGTGGTCTTTAGGCTTGAGATTTTGATAAGAATAAATTTTTCGGCTGGAGAAGGAAGTTCTATATTTCAAGTGTAAACTGATGAGCATTCCTAGCAAGACGAGTATTACTGGGGAATCGTTTAATTGGAGGAACGCAGCTGGCTAAATAGAGTGAGCATTTTGTATAAGAAGCGGTAAAATAAGGAAAGATATGAAAAATTTCGACGATGTTCAAGTGATGGAAATGTTTCGATAATCCTTTTCTCCCCTATCAATTATAACGCTTTTTTCAGCTCTATCGAGCATGTTTAAACAAGTTTGAGAAGCAACTGCTGAGAGATGGGATTTATACTCGAGTTTAGGGCTTATAAATTCTGTAAATTGTAGGCAGATCAGAAGGGGTGAATAACTTCTTTTTTTTTTTTTTTGACAGGTTAATCACTTTCTATACATCAAACGCATCAAAATATAGAATTTTTGATAGTTGAACTAATTTTAATTTACTAATACTGTAAGTGTTAGATTTCCATATCCAGCTACTGCGCACCCATGTGAAGCTAAGTGTGCATAAGTAGTAAAACAAAAATTCAGCAATTTCAAAAATGTTAAAAAAAGGCGGTACGGAGTTCGCCGGGTCAGCTAGTTCTTCATAAAAACTGAAAATCTAGTACATATTTGCATGCTATTTTTACATACTTCCTCTAAAAATCGAGGTTTTGATTAAACAAGACATCACGATAATAGAACTTCTTTACTTCATATATAAACAGTTTAAGGAAAACAGTATTCGATTGTTTTTTTTTCATTTTGGTTAAGATCGGCTGAAACTTGTACCTTTCACGTAAGGGTTTTTTCGTTTAGCAATTATTGCTCTAAAATCGCTCTTACGATTTTGATTGATCTAATAATTTAAAAGAAACTAGAACATTTTGGAAAAACTACGTTTTTAGATGGTCATATCAAAAAACAAATTTTAAGGGCTTTTTTCAAATAGCAATTTTCGTTAACAAGGGATTCATCGAATTCACGCAAACTTTGTTGAACATAGTTCTTTATTTCTATAAGATGTCATTGAAATTTTTTGAATAACACCTTTTTAAACGGTGGCTCCAATACAACCAGCAACGCAATTTTGGTAAATTTTTTTTAGTTTTTTTCTAACTTTATTAAAAAAAAAAGTAAGAAGAAAATCGCTTATAACATTTTTTTAAAATTTTTGTTTCATTATTCTTCTCCTTAACAACGTAAACTCCCACCTAAGCTATAGGTAACCCTTGATTTATCCTGAATAAAATGTACCTACTTATTAACCGACAGGCAGTAGAAAATCACTAAGAATAATATTGCCAAGTCTTACTTACTTACTTATGTTGGCGCCACTGGAGCGTGGTACTCCAAGGCCTTGCTGAGAATGCCCCTCCAGCCGGCTCGATCTCTAGCCTGCTGTCTCCAATTTCGTACTCCAAGTTGACGGATGTCTCCCTCTACCTGGTCACTCCATCGAAGATGAGGTCTACCTTGGCTTCTGACTCCCTCGGGTTTGGCGTTGAAGACTTTACGAGCTGGAGCGTCGATGTCCATTCGCTCTACATGGCCCAGCCATCTTAGTCTTTGGATTCGAATTTTTCTGGCTAGGCTTATGTCGCTGTACAGCTCGTACAGTTCATTGTTATATCTTCTTCTCCAAACGTTGTTTTCGCGATTTACGCAGACAGGACCATAGATCGTACGCAGAACTTTTCTCTCGAAGACTCCAAGTGAATTTTCATCCGATTGGGAGAGGGTCCATGCTTCCGCACCATATAGCAGGACCGGGATGATGAGTGTTTTATACAGTGTCACCTTGGTTCTTCTCGATAGGGCTTTACTCCTCAATTGCTTACTCAGCCCAAAGAAACAGCGATTAGCAAGAGTTAGTCTGCTTTTGATTTCAGCGCTGATGTTGTTGCCTGTGTTTACAGCAGTGCCCAGGTAGACTTTTGTTGATGAAAGCATATACTTCGTCTTGTCCTCGTTTATTTTCAGCCCCATTCTGCTTGCTGCTGACTCCATAGTAGTGAAAGCACCGGTTACTGCTCGCTTTGTTCTTCCTATCACGTCTATGTCATCAGCAAACCCAAGTAATTGTGTCGATCTATTGAAAATGGTGCCTGATGTACTGGCATGGGTGCTCCGTATTACATTTTCAAGCACAATATTAAAACAGCTGCATGACAGTGCGTCACCTTGTCTTAGCCCTCTGGTGGTTTCGAAGGTTTCAGTAGAGTCTCTACCAACTTGGACGGAACAGCGAGCATTCTCCAACGTCATCCTGATAAGGCGTATCAGTTTAGCAGGGATTCTAAAGTTAGACATGGCACGATACAGTTCAACTCTATTAACACTGTCGTAGGCGGCTTTAAAATCGACGAACAGGTGGTGGGTGTCGATGTTATACTCTTGGGTTTTCTCCATCTGGCGTAATGTGAATATTTGGTCGGTGGTAGATTTTCCAGGTCTGAAGCCGCATTGGTAAGGACCTATCAGGTCGTCAGCAAACGGCTTGAGACGTTCACATAAAACGCTGGACAGGATCTTATAGGCGATGTTTAAAAGGCTTATGCCTCTATAGTTGGCGCAGAGGAGGCGGTCTCCTTTTTTGTGAATCGGGCAGATGGTACTGAGATTCCACTCATCGGGCATACTTTCCTCCGACCATATTTTGCAGATGAGTTGGTGTATGCTCCTGACCAGGTCATCTCCAGCGTGTTTAAAAAGCTCCGCTTGAAGGCCATCACATCCAGCTGCCTTATTCATCTTTAGTCTGGTGATGGCTACTTTGATTTCATTTTGGTCGGGCGGGTGTAGTTCGTGGTCGTCATCTAGATTAACTGGAACAAGTTGATCTTGGGCGGGATCTTGGCTGTCATCGCCATTTAGCAACCGGTTAAAGTAGTCTCTCCAGATGGCTAACATCGCCTGCGTTTCCACTATGGTATTTCCATCCTGATCTTTGCAGGGCCCAGGGCGGCTTGTGAAACCGGATGTAGACTGTTTCACCTTTTTATAGAAGTTTCGTACCTCTTTTCTGCAAAAACATCTCTGCATCTCCTATTGCCAAGTCATGTTTGATTAAAATCTTAATGTTTGTGTTCTTCACGAAACCAATACTTGCTCTTTAGAGCAAGAAGTAAAAACACTTATGTACCTATTGACGAGTACAATAGACGGAATGTGATTTTAATACCTCGTATATAGTCCAGATGAACGATGACCACTCAGGTAAATGCCAAAATAAGCGTGCCAACCTACCTACATTCGCCAAATAAGCCTAAGGTAGCCGAAGCTCATTGATATCATTTTCATCATCATTAAAGTAAAATGAGTGTTTGTATTAAAAAAATCAGAATGAGCATTTTTGCCTACATTTATTAAATAACTTCATAACTGTAGCACTGTAAGCACTGTAAATACTTTTTTATTGTTCCTTTCGAAGAATTCTACCAACTACTGTTACTATAAGACATATTATGTGTGTATATACTTTACTTATATCTTTTTAATGTGTATTCATACCCACACAATACCTCCAAAAGTCTATACAAAACCAGATGGGTACGAACCTACGAACCACCTTTCCACGTTCACAGCACCTTTTCAAAAAACAACAACTAGTACATTTCTTCAACACATTTTTGTTTGAGATACATTTTTCCCATTTGATTCCGGTTTCAAAGACGTTTTCACTCGAGAAACCCTTACTAAAGTTTATGATCGCCTGTTCAAATGTTCACTACTAAACTCTCAATTTCAAGGTGTTGCGTATGTTTGATATAAATGAAATTGAATCGACAGTGTGTCTACGAGACTATCGGTACACACGTCACAACTATTTCCTTACAAGTTCTTGACGTATGAGTTCGGATTCGGAAGCGTTTGCAAGCAGTGTGAAGTGGGGTTTTTCGAGGGTGAGGGTGTAATGTACAAATAAACGCACGAAGCACAATCAAACAAAATGTTATCACAGCTCACAGATACCGTATGTACGAACTTCGACTTGTTGTATTTGTGACCTTGTAGAAGATACATGAGACATAATACGGATACAAACATTTGAATACATCTCTGGCTGGCGGCTATGGCTACGGAAAGGTTAGTTAATTGGATTCCCCTTGTTATTATTTGTGTATATGCTGCGGTGTAAATATAGGGCAGTAGCTTAACTTTGTATCAGAAGGTCATGTATTTGTTTCATGAAAAAAAAAATGTAATTTTAATTTAACTACCTTGATCAACTGAAATCGAAATCCGATTTTTTTTTACAATCAAGAACAAATGAGCAATCTGTTTTATGAACATACATAAGTTTTTTTATATAATTTATGTGCAATTAAAGGGGTATTAATACCCTTATTAGCATTATAGCATTAGCATTAGCATTTTACTTCCTAGGAACGTTTGGAAGATTTGGATAGGATGTGTCGATGCACATTGATTGCACATTGTAAATGGGAGGGAAATTTAAGCCAATTCGAGCTTTTTAGATTCGTGTGGCTAATAAATGAGGGTCTATTGCTTTATACTTAACAATACGTCCAACATTAGGTTTTTTTTATAGGTACCTATGGCACACACGCTCAATTGATATGTATAGCCCTAGGAAATTAGGGATGAAGGGAAAAGGAGGTGTCGATAAACATTGGTCTTAAATGCCTGTTTGATGAAGATCGAAATGACAAGGAAACATTTTACCAGGCAAATCATTACACATTCGTGTTGTACGGCTAAAGAAAGAAACCCTATAATTCACGGTACGTCCGAAATTGGCCTCAAGTGTAAACTGAACGCAGCTGGCTGCCTCGAGTGAGCATTTTTTGTAGAAGAACCGGTAAAATAAGGAAAGACATAAAAGATTTCGACGATGTTCGAGTGATGGAAATTTTTCCATAATGTTTCTCCCTCCTATCAATTTCAACGCTTTTTTATAAACTCTGTCGAGCAGGTGTAAAAAAGTTTGAGAAGCACCTGCCCAAAGATGGGAGTTATACTCGAGTAAGGGCGTATAAACGATTTTTAAATTGTTGCTAAATCATCAGAAGGGGTGAAGAACTTCTTGAATCTGTAAAAGAAGCCTAAACATTTTGCAGCATTCTTGGCAATCTCAAGTATGTGGTCATTCCAGCGAAGGTTGTCACTGATACACATACCGGGTACTGATAGCTTTTCGGCCTCTTCGATGCAAGTACCATTCATGGTTAATGGCATAGGGAGTATGTTTAGCTTTAACGGTAGAAGACATCACTGAAATGCTGTTCAAATTACGGGTACGAGTATTGCGGGGAAAGTTTTTAGGGGAAGAATGTATCTGATGTTTAAGTGAAAAAAAAAAGTTTTCGTAATGCTTCTTTCGCATCCAGGACTTTTTTTGTGAATTGTTATATCAAGAAACGCATACCTATAATATTTTAGCACCAGCCCAGTTAGGGGAATTATATTCGAAGTTATGACTTGTAGACTGGAGCTATGAAATATGGGGAAAAATGTTCCAGTACCGATCTAGGAAAGCTTAACATTTTGTGGTAGTTCCTCTAAAGGAAGTTTGTAAGATACCTATCTAGACCGCAAAGCAGTTCACTTTCCTTAACTCCACACGGTTGATAATTTTTCACTGAACAATGCTGTAAAGATCTGAATTGATGAGCTATATCACTTTCTGTCGTTAGTGTTTCACTGGAAACGGATATAAAAAGCTGATGGTAATGTGAATGGCCTGCAATTTCTGGGATTTGTTTTGGCTTGTCAACAAATCTAGGTCAAGTTATTTTACTCCGGTGGAATTTGGGATTGCAGTAAGACACAATATCGACTACCCCACGCGGGTCCCTGCAATATGAACAAAAGCGCTTTAGAAGTTGGAAGAGGAATCCAATTTAATCTATCGGTAATGGAAAAGGAGTTCAACCAAACTACCTACTATGTTTGCTATTGTAAACAACCTGAAAGTTGAATTCCGCAGATGTTAAGGAACTAAAACATCAACCACCGAGTCAAAACACTCAGGAAGTACACATTGAGGAATCCCCAAAGGCCCAAGGAGGAAGCTGAAAATACTGAAGCAGAGACTACGGCACAGGTACCAGATGATGAAGAGGAAGTCTAAAGCGTTGGAGTTGACTATGTAGTGATAAGGTTTAACATCAGAAAGAGTATTACCTACCTAGTGCTATGGAAGAATAGGAATCGCTTATTCAAAATGGAACATGGATGTTGTTGGATAGGCCAACAACCGGGAGCTAATTAAGTCTAAAATACTTAAATAAATTGTTGGCATAACAGCTCCAAGCGGGGCCGGGGCCTGTGACTTACACTCTCAACTATTCCTGTGTTTGCGTTGATATTCTGCAGGAGTTGGTGGGACCTTCAATTTACCGCCGAATCCGAACGGCTAACCAGAGAAGCACTTTTCATGACATAATTACTCTTGGAGGATTTGTCACTTTCTCGCAAGAGGCAGTACGCCGCAAAAGAACTTAGGTGGAGTCAGGGATCGAACCCAGAGGCCAGAACCTTCGGCGTGACAGTCCGACACATTAACACACTAACCACTACGCCACGGGGTAGGAACTATAATATTATTTTTTTTTTTTCAAAATTTTGAGTTTGAAATTTATTTTTCTAAAACGGTTCACTAGAATAACTTGAGGTATTTAAAAATGCAATTAAGGAAAAATTGTTTGGTTTTACAAAAAGGTGTACCTATAATGGCGTTGTAGGACGTGCGGTTATGTTCTGTTCATCATGACTTTTTATTGAAGCCTCCACGCTGATCATATCCTCACTTATAGCTGGACTCATCATTTCCACCTTCACTTCAATATTAATACTCATCTGACTCTGACAGCTTGTGCCGTTCACCTCATCTGTCAAACTAACACGATTCGATTAGAAAAACTTATCTTAAATAAGGATTAACGATTGCTCCAAGCGTTGCTTTCAACGGCAATCCAAATTTTAAAAATAGTTACCCACTTAACTTCCACCGTGAATATTTTCTATTATTCTTTATTGTGAATTGCTGTAACTACATTCTTGTAGTTTATTCACCAACCATTCTTTCAACTTTACATGTAATTTCATTTTAGTCTATATCACAACCCTGCAATGTTTTTCGAATAAAAATGTAGGTAATAATAAATTATTATGCAACAAAACTTCCCCAGTTCTGCTCGCTCACGCTCAATTGAAAACTGATGACCTCATTAAGATATTGAATGTGCATCGCCAGAGATAAATTTCACAGAGCAGCAATGAGAAAAATAAATATAAAATAACACATGCCATGCAGTGCACAAAAAACTCCCTTGAATTTCCAACCTTTTAAACAAGGCCTCATAGAAACAGTCACCCTTATTTTCTCCGTTCGATTCCTACACTCGATAGTGAAAGGAATTCTCTTTCATCTTCTGAACTGAACAATTTTACCCTTCGCATTCCGATTGAAATTCTCCGGTTGCGATTTGCGACAAGCAGCCGAAATATTATTTTCTCCTGTTACTGAGCGGTGTTGGAATAGTTTAAAAAATCTCTCGAATTCCGTAAACTCGCTTACATTGTTCAATGAGACTATACATTTTTAACAAATAACTCAATTTGTGACGTCGAGTCGCGTCGCGTCGAGTAAAGTCGGCAAATTTTTCACCGGGCGGTGCCCTCAGTAAAATGACATGTGAAAAAAATATTTGTCGATGGGAAGTTATGGCAGGCATTCCAAACGTTCCATACAACGCGATAAGTCTCGCGCGGAATCTTACAAAAAACGTCACCGCCATTTTTCTTAACAGGCGACGATGGGTAACAGGCAGCAGATGCAGTGATTAAATTTGACATAAGAAAATAATTACCTACAAGTACTGTTTTGAATGTCAGAATTCCAATATAAAGGCGCCAATTTCTTGAAGCTAATATCAGCCAGCATGAGGCGTTTGCGTGGGTTCCATTTTCCTTATCTACTGTCAACATTTTCAGAGTATCGAACAAAAACAAATAACAAGTTGTATCAACAACTCAAACTACACATAATGTAGGTAGGTATAAACAAAATACATACATACATACATACATACATACCATTAAAAAGCGCACAAACACGAAAATCTCACTTATTTTCCTACAATACACTGCCGAAGCTCCGATTCCGACTATAGGTACACTGGCACTCTACGTCTACTGTCTACACTACTAAAGAGCACTGCACAAGTAGTCCGCGGAAATGCCAACTATCTTCTGCTTGTGTCACCACTCACCAGTCACAATCACAACGAAGCTGAAATACTATTTTATGGCGCGAAAACAAGCCTTGCGCTGGGAAATGTTTAATTGACGTTTGGGTTTCTTCGGAATGGTTGCTGAATTTTCTGAGCAACTGGTAGTTTTTGTGATGAAACGCGACGACTCGTTTCACTTTCGTTTTCGATTTTTCGACTGTCGACAGTTGCGGCGAGATTTGTTTGAAATAGAAGCCAGCCCGCATCGAACACGTTAGTTTCTAGACATTCTTGCGCGCCAATTGATTTATTCGGAGGGTGAGGTTTAGTTTTTGCATGACAGCCTGGTAGCTAGATACTCGGTACTTCGCAATGGAGGTCGTTGCTTGCGGTTGTTGTTGTCGAACTTACAAACTATCCGTGCGAACAGTTCGATAGGTAGCTATGTCATTGGATAGAATCTTTTTTGATAACAGTATGTTGGTTCATTTAGGATTTAGGGTGGGTGTTGCATGCCATTATCACATTTTTCACATGGATGATAAAATTAACAAACTTATAGGTAGGTACTTATATGTAAAGGGGTATCGAATTTCGGATATTATATAGCAAAATTATCATTATTTTTGTTTGCAAAAAGTTAGATATTACAACTTTGACTATAAAGGGATCAAATTCTTCCTTTTTTAAAGATGTTTGATTCAAAAGGAGGAGATAGTATACAAAGGAATCTGTGCACTACAAAGGCTTTCGCTCGAAAACAGAATTTCATTATGTCAAAAATTAAGAAGCCCTGACAAAAATTGATCGATTAAAATTAAATAAAAAAAAATTGACCTTACCTAAAAAACTTTAAAAATGTATTGAAATTTTCTAAAGGGTGTTTTTTTTTTATACGTGTGGTTTCGAGAAGAAATATAACGCATATTTTTTAATGTTATGGCCAAGAAATTAGCTGGCTCGAATAAATTCCAGCCAAGGGGCCCAATTTTCGAAAACTTATTGCAGCAATTGGGGCCGTATGTCAGCAATAACCAAAAATAGCCCAGCGGTGTTAGATCGCACGATATTGGAGGCCACTCCACAGGCCTACGACGCGAGATAATGCGCTCACCAAAAGTTTCCTTCAATAAATTGATTGTTTCGTTGGCTGTACGGCATGTTGCGCCGTTTTGTGGGAACCAAAGATCGTCCACATCAACATCCTCCAATTCAGACACGAAAAAGTCATTAATCATGACTCTATAGCGTTCCCCATTGGCTGTAACATTATGGCCGGCTTCATTTTTGAAGAAATATGGACCAATGATTCCACCAACCCATAAAGCACACCAAACAGTCAGTTTTTGTGGATGGTACGGTGTCTCAACATACACTCGAGGATAATCATCACTCCAAATGCAGCAGTTTTGCTTATTGACGTATCCATTCAACCAAAAGTGAGTTTCATCGCTGAACAAAATTTTTTTGTGAAAATCGAAAATCGTTTCCCGAGTAGGTATGACCATGTTTTTCAAGATAAATTTGCACAATTTGCAAACGTTGTTCAGGAGTAAGTATATTCATTATGAAATGGCAAACCAAATTAAACATAAATCAAGTGACAGCTGTCAAACAGACCAACTCCAAAAAAAAGTTGCCAGATTGAAAACCACACGTTTAAAAAAAAAAACCCTTTATATTGTATCTTCTGTGGTCTATAGAAAGCCATTTTTAATGCGCTCTTTTTCATATTTATACTATTCAAAAAGAGTTTTAAAGAAGGTATGTAATATTTTGCTTATAAAGCTACTTAAATAGTAGATAATATCATTGAAATTCGTTCTATACAATATAAAATTTAACGTAATTTTAATTGTCCTAAAAATTGATTTCAATAAAAAGATAAAAATACAGAATACTAACATGTAGGACCCATCGACTCGGATGCTGCCGTCGAGCCCATCGCTGTTATTGAATAAAGAGTGCAGTTTACGAGAGCACTTTGTATGAAAATATGGGTTCTCTGAGAGGTACCGTTATAAGACAAATTCCAAAAAGAATTTCTAACTAAAACATAGACTGTCTCTAAAAAATAGCATTCTGAATTTCGTTATGTGCATTTAAGCTGTAAAAAAGCATTATTATCAAAAATGCCTCAGGTTTGATAAGTTTAATCACTATCCTTAGAGCCATTTCTTGCAATTTCAAAATGAAAAATACCGAAACGTACCACTTTCAGTAAAAGAAATTAGAAATACCTCGGCAGCCGTTTTTCTTTTAACTGCTTCATGAAGTTTGAAGAAAATCCATCAAGCAACATGAGGCTGACGTGAAGCGCACATCAGAACTGACAGACCGACGGACAGTACGGCGAAAAGCACTTTTTGGGACCTCTATTATCGTAATGTCATGTTTGACTAAAAACTTTTTGTATGCATCAAACCAACTTGCCCTTTAGATCGAGTAAATAAAGTGCGCGACTGGGTCGTACGAACTTTTTGTTCATTAAACTTATTGCTCTAATGTGTTAAAATGGTATTGGGGCTTGAGATTTTCGGAAAAAAGCATTGAAAAAATCATATAAAATTTTATTAATTACTTAAAAATCAATAGTTAAAACATTTTTGGGAAAAAAGAAGTAAGCCATCAGATTTCTTTTGCTTTTTTTAATTTTTAATCAATTTTTTTTCAAAATCGTTTTACCAGTTTTTTTCAAAAAAACGGTTTTTTTTTTGATAAACTTCGAAAAAATAATCCAATTTTTGTTTGAGTATGCCAACTTCTAGAACTTTGTAGTTTTTATCAAAAAAATAATATATAAAAAAAAAAAAGATTAAACCGTTTTTGGAAAAAACAAAAAACTAGAAAAAAACTTTCTGACAAATTTAAGAATTTTTGTTATTTCGCTTATACAAGTGCTTCTACATTAAACATTTCATCGATATTCGTCAAGTGAGTTACGCGAAAATCGGATTTCAAAAAACCGGTCATATGGGAGGTGCCGTTATAAGACTTTTCCTGAAAAATCTATTCCAACCAAAACATAAAGTTTGCACAGAAAACATTATTCAGAAAGTTTTATCAAAATCGTAGGAGCCGTTTTCGAGTTGGTTTTAAAGCTAGAATGCTAATTACAAAAACCCCTCTGTAGGACGTCATACCTAATAATATTATCTACCAAGTTTGAAGCAAATCGGTCCAGCCGTTTGGGCTGCAGGTGCCGATACAGAAAGACGGACAGACAGACAGGCAGACAGACAGAATTGTCGGACCCACTTTCTTCGACTTCTCTATCATCGTAATGTTATGTTTGATTGTCCAAACATTTTTTTTTTACGAATGCATATCTTGTCTTATAGTAACTATAATCGCAAGTAAAAAAGAGCATAACTGTTTCGCAGGAATTTGCTCTAATGTGTGGTCTTGTGGCTTGAGATTTTGGACAAAATAAATGTTTTCCAATTCTTAATCCATCCCTCCGTACACTCTCTAAATTCGCAATGTTGGAGCTAGAAAGCTTAATTTTTGTATATATTCAAGAGTATGAAAGCTTGGTTTTTGTACCGGTGAAATCTGCTCACAGTCAATATTTTGTTCAACAACGTCTATTTGTCAATATTAAATGATGTTTTACGATCGAATCACAATGCTAAAATATTGCAAACACAGGGTATTGGTAAATTTTCTCTTAATTGAATATAAATTTTGGAGTTTGTAATTGTAATTGTAATTGTAATTGTAATTGTAATTGTAATTGTAATTGTAATTGTAATTGTAATTGTAATTGTAATTGTAATTGTAATTGTAATTGTAATTGTAATTGTAATTGTAATTGTAATTGTAATTGTAATTGTAATTGTAATTGTAATTGTAATTGTAATTGTAATTGTAATTGTAATTGTAATTGTAATTGTAATTGTAATTGTAATTGTAATTGTAATTGTAATTGTAATTGTAATTGTAATTGTAATTGTAATTGTAATTGTAATTGTAATTGTAATTGTAATTGTAATTGTAATTGTAATTGTAATTGTAATTGTAATTGTAATTGTAATTGTAATTGTAATTGTAATTGTAATTGTAATTGTAATTGTAATTGTAATTGTAATTGAAATTGTAATTGTAATTGTAATTGTAATTGTAATTGTAATTGTAATTGTAATTGTAATTGTAATTGTAATTGTAATTGTAATTGTAATTGTAATTGTAATTGTAATTGTAATTGTAATTGTAATTGTAATTGTAATTGTAATTGTAATTGTAATTGTAATTGTAATTGTAATTGTAATTGTAATTGTAATTGTAATTGTAATTGTAATTGTAATTGTAATTGTAATTGTAATTGTAATTGTAATTGTAATTGTAATTGTAATTGTAATTGTAATTGTAATTGTAATTGTAATTGTAATTGTAATTGTAATTGTAATTGTAATTGTAATTGTAATTGTAATTGTAATTGTAATTGTAATTGAAATTGTAATTGTAATTGTAATTGTAATTGTAATTGTAATTGTAATTGTAATTGTAATTGTAATTGTAATTGTAATTGTAATTGTAATTGTAATTGAAATTGTAATTGTAATTGTAATTGTAATTGTAATTGTAATTGTAATTGTAATTGTAATTGTAATTGTAATTGTAATTGTAATTGTAATTGTAATTGTAATTGTAATTGTAATTGTAATTGTAATTGTAATTGTAATTGTAATTGTAATTGTAATTGCCCAAGTAACATGGTTGGAGCTGCTAGTAATTAAAATGTTCTTAAACAGCTCTTAAAGTGGTAGATGCCAAGCTCATGCTCCATTTCAAAGATATTTGCAGCTCTGGGGTTTTTTGTTTTAAATCTGTCTCTATATTGCATTATAAGAACTATTCTCAGCTCTATTACTTTAAAAAGCGTTTAGCTTTATAAAAATACTCTTTAACTTCGTTTATAATAGCTGTATTAGAGCTCAGCCGGTATTGTCTTCTTGTGCTTTAGATAAGCTTTTTAGAAGTACGAAGAGTCACTTTAGAGTTTAAATAGATCTGTTTGTGGTTAAGACAATCACAATCTCAATACAAAAATGTATTGCTATTATAAAACTGTTCTAAATTTTAAATAGAGCATTTTTGTGCTACCGCCATAATAGAGGAAGAGAGAGAGAGAGAGAGAGAGATTATAGTAGTTAACTTGTAGTATGAAAATATTTGTCAAACGAATGAGTCGCTTCGTTTACCAACTTTGTTGTGTTTTTTTTTATTTGTTAAAATACGTCTTGTTCATAAAAAAAAAAGACTCACAAACAATATAACATAGTGGGAAAGTGTTTGCGGGGGAATAGCTAGACTGTAGACAAATAAAACTGAAAACAAAATCAATCAGTATGGAAGAAGTTAATGAACCTTCGACACTTTCACAGACCAAGAAAGAATAAGTTTTAATGGCTCTTTTAAAAAAATAAACTGTAAACTGAATATTGAATATGTTCCGAGAACTAAATCAGAATGAATTATGTACAAGTTATGAATTTTGTGTTAATAAATGCTTGAAATTTTTTCTGAAGTGTTTTGAATTTTTTATGAAAAAAAGAAAATAGGTACATAAATAATTTCATTGTCGTCTGATTGCTGTGCGTAAAGAGTTCACCTATTATAGAGCTGATTTAAAGCACCATTATGCATTTACTAGTTCTTAAAAAGTTCGATAAGTGTTTGTTTTTTTATTGAAATCAACTGGCAAAATCGAATCCCTATTTAGAGCTTGTTTAAAACTTAATAAAAACATCAGCCTTTTCAAGAATGTGGCATACATACTGTTTTCTTGTGTTTGTGTTATGAGCTTCATACGCGCTCCAAAAGGGTTCGTTGAGATAAGTACATTTGAAGATATTTTTTCACCAGATAATTTGTGTAGGCAAACAGGGTGTCATATGAAAAAGTATAAAAATGACAAGTAACATTTTTTTTGCACTTAACACTATCAAAACTTTTCTAAGATATTAAAGTTAAAACCTCGACATTTTAAGGATTTCGAATTAAAATCTTTTTCTTTTAATTAATTAATAAGATATTTGAATTTCCCTATAATAATAATTATTTTAACTATATGCCTGTAAGACTTAAGGTCTTTTGAATGCAAATGAGAAGGAATAGAAAGATAGGAAATCATTTTTGTTGGTACAATAGATTGAGAACTAGGTGATATTTATCTCATGAAAATCCCACGGGTGGGGTCCAGTTGAAGCTAAGGGAATATTGTAAAATTGCCGCACAAGCTGGGGCTCGAACCCACAACGTTAAATTAGTAAAGAAGCACTAATTGTACCCAAATGTTAAAAAAAAAAAAAAAAATTGGACTTCATATTCATTCATGTCACTTTTTGACTGTTAATGTCCTTCTAAATTTTGTACTTGTCAGTAATGAATAGAAAGACTTAAAAATACTTTTGTTAAGTTAAACGAGACTAGGCTCAAAGTGAAGAATTTGAAAAGAAGTGACAGGAATTACCCCTAGTACTATACTTTATTAGTAATCCTTCGCAGTCTAGGCGTACTCAGGTTACATACGTGTTTTCGCTCAAAACATATGGACAAACTGTATATGAAAAGAAATTTTAACACCGCTAGAAAAATTAACAAATATGCCAAAGCAAATATGTCCGCCGGCGCGCGCCGCCGGCCGCGAATGAGAACCTTTGAACACAATGTTATAACTTATAAGCATATATGCATCCCATTTTATTACATATCCACATCCGTTTCCATAAAAGTATGTCTTTATATTTGTACGCAAAATATTTTACAAACGCAAACTTAAATGAAGTACGAGTACATATTAATATTTCAAACGATTTGTTTACAGTATAGGACACCCTGTATTTTTTCAATCTGTCTTATCGACTTGACATTTAAATATAGGTTCTCTTAGCTCTAGTGCAACAATACTTGGGTCTCACGGCAATATAAGGGCTCGATAGAGTATGCAAAATTTGCTTCAAAAATGGTGACTATTAAAAAAAAAACAATGCAAATAAGAAATATTTATACAAATTATTTGCTGAAAATCTCTATCTTCAAAATAAAACTTTACTAAACGTTCTTTAGACTGAGTAAAACATTTATTTCAGTCTTTTCGATGTGATTTGTTAAAAAAATTTGTTTTTTAAATAAATAATACTAAAAAATTATGCTATTTGATAACTTAATATTGATTATTTTGCGGGCGCATTGTAGTTTTTCCAGGTAACGTGTTAACATTTGTGAAAAATTTTAAATCGCACTAAGAATCCACTAGAAGTTGATCGTGGTTATTTATTTTTATTAATATCAAAATTGTTATCATATTCTCTTAGATATTACTGCAGGCATCTTTTTTTTTTGTTCTTGCCAATAATAATTATTGATGGTATGCGAACATAAAATTACAAACACAAATAAAATCTCGTTCAAATACAATATTGACAGACTTTTTTTTACAAATACTAATACAATTGAAACACTTACAACCTATTTTCAAACACGAAGCTCTATATCAAACTAGAAGCAATGTTTAATAGAGTTGAATAAGTAATATAGTGCTCTTTAAAATAAATTCAGCTAGGGACTTTACATTCTAATAGAACTTTTAGTTACTATCAACACTGATTCAAAGCGCAGAAGCGTGAAAAATTTGTTCCAAATTAGCTCGAAAGTCACCAAAGAAACGAATATTAAAGCCAGTAGCTACCATATCTGCTTTCCAAGCTATGATAAGGAGCAAATTAGTGCTCTCAAACTCACAAAATTAGCTCGCAATGTGCTTGATATAAGCTCTAAGAGCGCATCTAGAGTTAATTTTGTAGCTTTTAGCTAATAAAGGCAGCTCTGGAAGCGCTGTAGGAATTCTCAACGAACTTAAAATGTTACTTGGGTGTAATTGTAATTGTTATTTTATTCATCAACATAAGTATGTATTAAAACATTGGTTTTTTTGATTAATACTTAGTAAAGTTATATTGGTTGAATTTGGACCGGTCCCGGTTTTGAAGTAAGAATATGAACATTTTGTGTTTGTATTCACAACAACAGCAGAGTGTGGTTCAAGAATTGTTAAGAATGACCCACAGTTACCACATTTTCATTAAAAATTTAGTTTTTCAAATTTCAAATCATTGTGTTCTTTAATAAGGAATATAGTTGCAAGCTTTAAATTGTACCTATGTCAATGAGCTTATAACAATAATTTGTCTTGACAATAAGAACTTTGACCATAGGGCGTGACACTCGCCTTTTTGTATCGCGCTAGCAGTAATTTAACCAACTCTTTATACATATATGAAAAAACTTGTCAACAATTAAGGCAACAAGGAAAAAATTTAAAAAAAGTGATTTTTTGTAAGAAAAATTTGGTACCAAAAAATGTATCATAAACGTATAGTTCATTGCAAACGTAGTGCAGATCTCGTGTATGTTTTTACTTACTTTGTATGGTAGCCATAATAGACCGAGAGCCAACGACATAATGAATCAAGTCATTTATATACATATAATGTTGTAAGGCATATCAGTAGAAAGCGTTAGGGGAGTTAGACAAGAAAAAAATTGTCTTGCAGTTTTTTGGTGTGACGAACATGGGGTAAATTCGACACAAAAGTGTGACAAAAATGAAATAAGTCAAGTCACATATATAATGTTGTAACTCATTTCAATAGAAAGCCTTTGATTAGTTAGACAAAAAAATTTGTCTGGCAGCTTTTTGGTGTGACGAACATGGGGTAAATTCGACACCTCCGTTTAGCCGGGAGGGGCAATTTTCTGGAAAAATGACTTATATTCGAAAAAAAAAATATTAGAAAATAACCACGCCTCCTACAAAGCTATAATACACTTTTTTTGTAAAGCCACAAATCTTTTCTTCAATTGCGTTTTTAAATAAAGTTATTTTAGTGAACCGTTTAAGAAAAATAAATTTTCAAACTCAAAACTTTGAAAACAAAATATTTCAAACTAATTTTTTTCAAAATTATACGTATTTAAATACTTTTTTTTTACCAAAATCTTATACTCTTATAAGTTCTTAGCAAAACACTGAAAACCGTATGGCTCTTGGACTTTTTGTTGCTAAGCTATTAAAAAATAACCGAACTTAAAATTATCACCTGTGCAATCCGTGTGATGATTGTTAGACTAGATTTTCTTGTTTTTGTGAAGAAGTAGGTTCGGTTATTTTTGAATGGCTTGGCAACAAAAAGTCCAAGAGCCATACGGTTTTCAGTGTTTTGCTAAGAACTTATAAGAGTATAAGATTTTGGTAAAAAAAATAGTATTTAAATACGTATAATTTTGAAAAAAATTAGTTTGAAATATTTTGTTTTCAAAGTTTTGAGTTTGAAAATTTATTTTTCTTAAACGGTTCTTAACTTTATTTAAAAACGCAATTGAAGAAAAGATTTTTGGCTTTACAAAAAAAGTGTATTATAGCTTTGTAGGAGGCGTGGTTATTTTCTAATATTTTTTTTTCGAATATAAGTCATTTTTCCAGAAAATTGCCCCTCCCGGCTAAACGGAAGGGGATAGACCCCCCTCCATCAAGATTTTTTTCTTGTCTTAACACAATTTATTCGTTTTGTTACAAAAGTACCCAAATAAGTTAATTTTTGAAATTTTGTCATACTTTGTGTCGAATTTACCCCATGTTCGTCACACCAAAAAGCTGCCAGACAAACATTTTTTTGTCTAACCTCAAAATGTAGGTAGGTATGTAAAAAATTCGAATAACCCAGTTATGGGTTTTTTATTATCTTTCTCGAAATTTGGTGAAACTTACTTTTTATGTCCCAAAGACACTGTTATTTAAAAATAAATGTTTTGATATTGATTTTTTTCACCATATTTGGACTTAATATTGGAAAAACACCCTAATTTTCTATCAAAAATTCTTACGTCTTTTTGTTCATTAAACTTATTATTAAAATGGGTGCCGTGACATTGTGCCAAGCGTCATAGGGCCATTTCGGACAAAGACGCTTTGAGTACACATTTTAATTTTTCATGCTAAACTAAATAGTAAGGAATTCGCGCAAAAACTTTTAAACAAAATGACTAAAAAACATAAGCGAGAGCTAAACAGTACGTTTGCAACGAACTGTTGGATACCCTATTCGCTATATAATTATACGACTTTCGACGGAAACGCCCCTTAAAAGTGGACGTGTCTTAAAAATTTGAAGCACTAACTGAGCTTTGATCAGTATTAAGGCATGTGTAATTTGTACTACTACAGCTGAATCGAGTAGTTTTTAAACAATCTTACCTGAACAAAGTTATTTTATCAAAATCACGCCTTTAAAAGTGGGCGTATTGAAAGAATTTACACAAGAAAATATAGAGATATATTTCTCAAATAACGAACGGATGGAAAAGGTATAAATTGACTATTGGAAGTGCCTTACATTTTTGAGACTACGTTTTTCGTTCTTTCATGAAAAGTGGGCGTAAGCAACACCCAAAATTCAAAAATTTATTTTCATACACAAACTTTTTGGTTTCTATTAAGAGACGCAAAATTTTGGCTTGCGGATTTATTATAAATAATGTTTATTTACAAAAAAAAAAAATTGTTATAGTTTCTAGTGAAAAGTGGGCGTCAGCCACGCCCAAAATCAAATTTTTGGATTTCATGCACAAGATGTTTATGTGCAAATAATACATACAAAATTTAATGTTTTGCGCTTTAATATAATAATTGTTATTTTATAAAAACAATATTGATGGTTTTGTATGAAAAATGGGCGTCAGCCACACCCAAACTGAAGTATTTTTATTTAATTTGAAGAAGGTTTACTTAAAGCTTACGTGTGTAAAATTTTAGCGTTATGCTTTTATTATAACTGTACAAAAAACATAATTTAATCTTACCAAATGGAGGTTGTTCAACAAAAATGGCGATTGTGGGCGTGTTTGTGGATGGATTTTACCGGTTCAAGAACTTGCTCTTGAACCAAAGTTTATATATACCAAATTTCAGCTTTCTAGCTCAAAAATTGCGACCTCTAGATACATACGGACGGACGGACGGACGGGCGGACATGGCTTAATCGACTAGGCTTTTGATTCTGGGTCAGAATATATATACATTTATTTTTCTATACCTAACGGTATTATTTCTCTATGTTACAAACTCCACACCAAATACAATATACCCATTCTATTGAATAGGGTATAGTTAATAGACTAGGTTACCAAGCCAACTGCGTACAGTCTCGAGTACTATAATAATAATTGTTGTTCTTATTTGGCAGGATGTCGCTTTAAAAAAGCGTCATGAGGCTGAATTTGGTATGGTGTAACAAACTTATTTGGCCCTTAGACGCTTTGGCACAACGCACAACGTCAAGGCACCATTAAAATGTAAACTTTAACTACTCGAAAAACGTTAGCTTCCATGTTACACTGATAAAAAATAAAAATTAAAAATTAAAAAGTGTAATAGGGTTTTCACACCAAGCCGAAAACCCGGTTTTCGGCTAAAAGTTTACGAAAACCTGAAAATCATTCACACCGGACTTTTCAAGTTTTCGTTTGACATTTCACTTCATTTTTACAACAACTGATTATCAAATTTTGAAATGAAAATATTTTCGGCTGCTATGATTGATTTTTTGTTGACGTTTATGCACTTTTTAGGTGTGTTTGGAAAGAATCGCAACAAACTCAGGTGTGTTTGCTTTGTATTCCAACAAGTTTTCGACAGGTTTTATATTAAACCAGTCGTTTTATAAAACTTGTGATGAGGAAAAACGTATGGTAAAACTTGTGTTTTCGTTCAGGTTTTGGGGTTTTTTCGCGAAAACCGCGCTTTAGCTCGGTGTGAAAACCCTATAAAATCAGGGTGCTTTTTCGATATTAAGTCAAAATATGGTGAAAAAATAAAAATTTTAAATTAAAAGAATTGAAATGATTTTTTTTTGTAAAATACCAAAAAACTTGGTTATCTATATGAATTTTTCTTACACATTTTGAGGTTATGTGAAAAAAGTGTTTGTATAAAAGTTGTAGATCTTTTTATACAACTTTGCCATAAAAATTTTTTTCATAGGACTTGTAGTTTTGCAAGAAATCGAGATCAACCTTTTTTACCCTTGAAACCCCCTTAAACCCTCCTCCCCCTTTCACTTCCCGATCAGAGATAGCCCGTATTTTATTTTGACTTCCATTTTTGTTATATTCTCTTCATTTACCATTGGGTGGGTTCCATTCTACTATAATTTTTGTTTTTGGTTTAAAAATTTATTGACCCTGGTTTATACATATGTTTTTGTATAGATATTATGTTTTGTTAGAAAAAAATAAAAATAGTGATGTGTATGTATTTAAAAAAAAAAAACTGATTGCCTGGTGTGTAATTGATTGTGAATGTTTTCCAAAATCACACTCTAAAAAGATCATTATAACGATGTGACATCACCTTTAACTGATCGAACTGGATGATTGTAGATTATCAGAACCAGAAAATTATAACGATAACTCCAGGTCAACCGTAGGCTATCATAAAAACTTTCCGAGGGTCTTTACCAAATAACAGAAACAACTCTTTACAAAGGAGTGGATTCAATAAATAATATTAACAGCATTACTTGTTGCATCATTTTATTAATAGAAATGTTCATTTATTATAAAAAAAGAATGTTTACCCGGAGTAAGGGTATTCCAAGGGAAAAGTTGAAAAAAGTTATGCATGGCTTAACCTTTATGGGTCGCGCTGTGGGATAACTTTTAACGATGTGCAAGCCCATACGAACCCACCGTATGATAGCTTCCCCACTATCTATACTTGCAATTGCAACGCTTGCATTTTTATGCAATATATTATTTCAAAGCATTATCATAGTTTGAGGGGTTGCAGATACGGATGCAGATGCGGATGCTGTTGCATTTTGGTTCTTTTTTTCGTTTTTTATTATTTTCCAGGCAAAACGCTAAAAAAATAGGATGGTGATGTGTGTAGTGTGTGCTTGTGTGTAGATTATATCAGCAAAAATAGCTTGCGTGTGTGGATGCAGTTCTGGGTTGAGATAAAAATGTGTTCTATTACCCAGCCCAGTTTCGAGGTGGGGTAACGGACGCCACTATTCAGTTTTTGAAAAAGTTGGAAATGAAAGCGCAAAAAAACGCACCTTCCGCATTCCCCGACGCACCCTACACACTCCAGCAGGGCTGTGTAGTGTATATTATGTTGTTTTTTAAGTGAAACGTTTTTTTCTTCACCCCGGGGGACTGCGTGGGCATTTCCACGCAATCAGCAGCGCAGCATGGCAAATGACGTTCGGGATCCATAATCGCTATCGCTGCGCTGGTTATATGGCACATGGATTTGTTGTTGTTATCTTGTGTTTTGAATGGTTTGTTTTGTTGTTGCTATATCTGTCGTGTTGGCTGACACACGCGACTGACACAGATAACTCAGTAAGAGCGAAGATGATGGTGGCAGGCGTTGGGGCGGAAAAAAAAACTACCAACACGACGACGACGACGACGACATCGTTTGATATTGAATAAGGTGAGGCTGCTCACAGCGCCGCGCCGCGCCGCGCCGCGCTGCTGCCTATAATAGCAGCAGCAGCAGCAGGCGTGCTAGAAGCTCTACCGTCAGACTGGTTGGATGAGTGCGTCAGAAGAACGAACGGTGGTGGGCCTGGGCTTCTAGAGCTGGTTCGGTTGGTTGGTTGGTATGGAATATAATAGCGGACTGGGTGAATCGTGAATCAGAAACTGACCAGCTGATGATATGTCGGTATTGTGCTGTGCTTTTTTCATGCTTATGGGAGGCCGGGCCGCCCGTCCCGCGCTCGTTGTGTTGTTTTTTTTTCTACTCTCACTTTTAGTGATAAAGTTCTTCTTTTTTTTTTTTGCTTGCTGGTTTTTTTTTTTTGTGGTGCACGAGCTTAGCGCGGCTGACCGACCACTAGCTGGTGGGTTTTTCTGTTCACCTAGTAGTTTATATATTTTATTGTTAATATTAATGCAAAATCTTGTTGTGCTAGAAGAATTTGTTTATAAACAAACTTCAATTTCATTAGTTTAAAAAAATGCAATTTTACCAAAAAATTATTCGTGTGATAACAGTCAATATGGTCTGTATTACGGTGGCTGGCCTAAAAAATAAAACACGAAGAAGCTTTACGACTTGTTCTGTGGGCCGGGTTCTTTTTAACAATTAATAAGGTTTATTGTTTAAAAACGAAAAATATTTGAAAAAAAAAAAAAAAATTATAAAATGGAAAAACATTTTTTAGTAAGTCTGTATTTTTTTTTTAACGTGTGTAGTAGATATAGATAGAATGACCAACTATCTATCATGTGTGTGCAGAAAGAAAAAAGTGTAAGCATTTCATTTTAGTTGGTGGTGGCGGCTTTGAACTTCAATATGAAAAAAATGATAAAATTACAACATTTTCTTTCTAGCAAAATGCAGATGATATTTTTAAAATTTGTGAAACATAGAGGAGGTAGCAAGATCGAAGTCTTACAACAGATGACTTCCTCGTAGGTTTCTTGACTGCCTGCAGTTGGGAATACAAAAAACAATTAAATCATGACTCCTTAAAATACAAAAACGAGGAAGAACTCACCTTGGAGTAGTTTCAAATGGATACCAGCTTGGTTATGATCAACTTTTAATATCTTTCCACTGGAACTAAGATTAAAAGGAGTATACAATAAGAGATCGCTTGAAAGATTAATAGGGTCGAAATCTCACTTGTTTTTCTTATGCGATGTTTCCTATAATGATAATGATAATTTGAGTTACGTGAAAATTCATGGAAACCCTGAAAAATGATCACATTGTTTTGAACAGTTTTCAATCTGATATTCGCAAGACTAATGCTGGTGTACCTCAAGGCTCTTTATAACGTCCTTTGCAGAAGACTTCTAGTCCAATCAATTGTTTTGCTGACGACAGTATTTTCAGCTTTCACAATACTGTTCCTGGGATGTGGAACTGCAATGGCAGCGCATGATAAGCTAATTAAACTTAAATCTTGAAAGAAATGACTCATGAGGAATTATAAGCCGTTTGTAATTTATCGTTTCAAGGACTAAGTGATGTGTTCTGCTATGCTAGCATAGTCTTTCTCACATGCCACTATCAGAGGATGGGACTTGCATAGAGGAAACTAAACTGCTTTGCGTTCATGGAAGGTCGAAGGGTATTACAATTTACAAACCACCTCCTGTGGGACGAACACATATTCGAAGTCGACATAAAAATGTCGCAAGAAATATTTGTTCCCATCTTACCAATAACTATAATCTGTCCAAGTTCTCCTACTACAGATTTGAGTTTCTAGAATAGAATTCAGAACAGAGCCTTAAAGTAGATTGGCGAATGAATAATTACTATGTTACTAAAAATAGTGCTCCAGCAAAATAGCCAGATGCATATTATTCTTATTAAACGATTTTCCCGTGACATTCGTATTTCTAGGAATGCTTATAAATTAACCCTCGCACCTAATTTCAGACAAACTGTAAGGCATAGGGACTTACTTTTTAGGCAAACGACAAGAATGTGAAATACTTTAACCAGCTCGATTTCGTCCTTATATTGTAAAACACAGAAATTCGAATTTGCATCGATATCTCCTTTCCAACTCTTCACAGCGCTCGTATTGTGTTGATGCATGATAAGGGTATTAACACAAAACTTATTTCACATTTTTATGCAACACCATTATACATACATAAGTAGGTACAAGTGTGACAGTTATAACTTAAGAGTTTATGCGGGTGTTTATTAACTCAAAACAGTTATTCTTTTAAATTCAGTTTTTAATCAAGATCGTGTTATCTTTGTTTAAAGTAAACAAACGATTCTTCGACTTATCTATAAAAATTTCTACGCATTCGATTTCAGTAGCTTTATTTTTTGAACTTTAGCTAGGGTCGACCTAGGTATTCTTGACAACACAAAAAAAAACAAGCTAATGCTAGTTAAAAACTTAAATCATTGTTAAACTGCCACGCCACTAAAATTATTTTTGCATTAATCTTTAAATTTTCACAGTCTGTTTGAAGATTACGTTTAAGGTTTTGATTTTAATAATCGTCGTCGAAGATGCAGCGTTTTGAAAAATGTTTGATGGTAAGCATTCATTTCTAATTACATTAGGTCTTAACGCCCAAAGCCATATCGCCCAAGTTTTGGACATTTTGACATTGTTATCGTGTTAAACAGCGTTGGTCTTATGGCCAGATAAAAAAAAAAATTTCAAATCACAAAATGTCATATTGCCCAAAAACTGACTCAAAATCTTCTGACAAAAGGAGTCGGAAGACCTAAATCGATTGTTATATCGCCCAAAACTATTTGATGAATTTAAAAAGTAATAAAATACAATACAAACACGAAAAAAATTTAAACTTAAAAAACAAGTAGCTCTGAATCATATATACATCAGTCAATCAAACTCATATATATACATACATATTTTTATCGTTATGAAGGAGGGAAGTGCAAAACGGGGTACTTGAAGAAATATTAAGTTTTAGAGGACACGCCAAATTTTGTTTTGCTGTTTTGATGTCATCCAAAGTAAGAAAACAATAAAAAAGAATCATTTTTGTTGCGAAAGAAATAAAGTGAACGGCTGGGTCATATAGACCGAGAGCCAACGACATAATGAATAAAGTCATTTATATAATGTTGTAAGGCATATCAATAGAAAGCGTTAGGGGAGTTAGACAAGAAAAAAATTGTCTGGCAGTTTTTTGGTGTGACGAACATGGGGTAAATTCGACACAAAAGTGTGACAAAAATGAAATAAGTCAAGTCACATATATAATGTTGTAACTCATTTCAATAGAAAGCCTTTGATTAGTTAGACAAAAAACAGTTTGTCTGGCAGCTTTTTGGTGTGACGAACATGGGGTAAATTCGACACAAAGTATGACAAAATTTCAAAAATTAACTTATTTGGGTACTTTTGTAACAGAACGAATAAACGGTGTTAATACAAGAAAAAATCTTGAGGGATGGGGGGTCTACCCCCTCCGTTTAGCCAGGAGGGGCAATTGTCTGGAAAAATGACTTATATTCGAAAAAAAATATTAAAAAACTAACCACACCTCCTACAATGCCATAATACACCTTTTTGTAAAGCCAAAAATCTTTTCTTCAATTGCGTTTTTAAATAAAGCTATTTTAGTGAACCGTTTTAGAAAAATAAATTTTCAAACTCAAAACTTCGAAAAAAAAAATATTTCAAACTAGTTTTTTTCAAAATTATACGTAACTAAATATTATTTTTTTTACCAAAATTGTATGCTCTTATAAGTTCTTATCAAAACACTGAAAACCGTATGGCTCTTGGACTTTTTGTTGCCAAGCCATTCAAAAATGGCTTGAACTTGCTCTAATGTGTGACAGTGGTCTTGAGATTTTGGAAAAAAAGCATTGAAAAAATCATAGGAAACTTTATCAATCACTTACAAAACTTTATTTTACTGTTAAGCTTAGATTTAATTTTTCTTCAAAATCGTTGGACCAGATTTAAAATTTTTGAACAAACCGTTAAAAAGAAATACAAAAATTAATTTTTTTTTAAATATAGGTACAGTAGAATCTCGAAAACATGAACATTTCGGAAAGATGAACGCTTTTTTTCAGGGAGACAATCTACCGAGCAGTTTTTAAAAAGAAAATGTTTTAATACGTCTGTTTTTTTAGGTATTTTGTATGTATTTCCGTTATTTTTAAAGTATTTAAAAAAATAAAATGCACGACTGGCTCGCACGAACTTGCTCTAATGCGTCACTGTATTCTAGCGGCTTGAGATTTTGATAAAATAAATTTTTCAAAATTCTTAAATAAATACTTAAGCTAAAAAAAAGTACACCATTTTATTTCTTGGACAAATTTAAATTTTTGAGCATAAATTTATAAAAATCTGTTTAGTGGTTTTTGAGAAAAAAAGCTTTTTTTGAAAAACTTTTTGAAATAAATTCAAAAACGTCACTTCATATAGGTATTCAGCAAATACATTAATTTGTAATTTTTAGAAAAAAAATTAATAAGCGGTTTTCAAAATATTAATTTTTTTAATTTGTTTTTAAAAACGCTTTTAAAAATACAAAAAAAATATTTTTAAGAATATTGGTATGCAGTACAAATTGAGCTACCTACACCTATATATGTGTGAAATTTCGTAAGAATCGGTTGAGTCGTTTTCGAGATAGTCAAAAGCAAAAAAAAAAACGGTCCAATGGAAAGTACCGTTCTTAGACATTTTTTAAAACTTTTTTTTAGCCATATGATTGGTCGTATACCTAAAAAGCTTCACTGATTTTTTTAAATCAAAATCGTTTTAGCCATTTTTGAGAAAAATAAGCTTTAACGTAACGGTTATATGGCCAGGTACCGTTATTTTTTGGGCTAAACAAATTTTAATTTTCACTCTGTACGTACAATACCTAAAAAACTCTATATACCAAGTTTGAAGCAATTCGGCCCACCCGTTTGGGCTGTAGGTGTCTATACTCTATACTGTAACGTGGATCTCTTAAGGTCTCAGTTTCGTGTGTTAAGAATCTTCCAAAATCAAACAATAGTCCAAAAAAATTAAAAGAAATGCAAAGATTGAAATTTTATAAAACAAATACGTTAATTTTATTTAAAACAGGAAAAATTAGGACATTTAAGAAACGGAAAAAGTAAAGTTAATTTAAATTAAAATTAATATGAAACAAGAAGACTGATAAATTAATAATTAAAATGGATCGAACTTGTGTGTGAAATTTTAAAGGCGGAGGAGAACCCGTCCGTCGAAGAAAACTCCCAAAACAAGTCTTTAATGGCGAAATATTGCTCAAGCTTCAAGTTTGATACTTTTCTGTACTGGTCAGTGGATTACCCGACTGTCGTAAGTGAAATACCAAACGAGAATGAAAATCAATAGAAGAAATCTCTCCTTTTATACAAAATTATTGATATGAGTTTTAATATTTACATTTGAATAACCATAACAACATGAACTATCACTATTATTTTTTCTTAACAAAATTTCATAGTCGGTTAAATAAAATAATAATAATATTGAAATAAATAACAACATAATAAAATAATAAAATATTGAAGTGCTACAATACATACAGACAGACAGACAGACAGACATACTTCTTCGCTATTATCGTAATGTCATGTTTGATTGTTATCTCAAAACTTTTTTTTTCGACGAATGCATAACTTGCCTTGTACATACCTATAATCGCAAGTAAAAAATAGATGCAATGTTTTTCTTTTTAGCTATGTTTTTCTTATGCTTGGAAAGACCAACAATTCGAAAAGATGAACGAGGCCTGTTATATATCTTTTCATCTTTTCGAGATTCTACTTTTTTTGAACAAATTTAAGAATTAATCTTATTTCTTTTATAAAAACTTTCACATTAAAAATTTAATCAAAATCGAAAGTTAAGTGATTTACGAGAAAATATGATGTTAAAAACCAATCCTATGGGAGGTACCGTTATAAGACTTTTCCTGAAAAATGTATTCCAAATAAAACATAGAGTTTGTTAAAATAACACTATTCAGAATTCAGAAAGTTTTTTTTTCAAAATCGTAGGAGCCATTTTTGAGATATATGAGTTTTTCATCGAATATCATATGGCAGGTACCGTTAGTTTTATAGCTAGAATGCTTATACTTAAAAAACCCCACTGTAAGGCATTATAATAATTCTATGTACCAAGTTTGAAGTTAATCGGTCCAGCCGTTTAGGCTGTAGGTGGCAATACACTTTTTTAAGGCTTCTCTATCATCGTAATGTTATGTTGGATTGTTCGAATTTTAATTCACAATTACAAAGTTGTTTCCATGAATTTATTCATTACTGTACTAAGAAGTTTCTGTTGAACGATGATAAGTTCCTACTTTCCTTTCTCATTTTATATTTAACGGATTAAATGTATAAGACTCTTAGTAGTGGAAGATTTCTTAAGTTTGGTTAGGTGTTTATATGCAAGCCTTATGTCTTGTCCAGCCTCGAAAGTCCTTAAATATTCGTTCTTGAACCTTTATATAAAGTCTTTAATAGAACTTGCCAATTTTTTTAAGGCCTTATAGCAGTTTCTATGTTTTTTCAAATGTCGAGGTTTGATTATATTATACAAAGGATGTGGCTTTCAAAAGTTTGCCTTATACAAACTATTACTTGCCAAATTTGAACAAATCGAGTTTTATTCGAGGTAAGCTAAGTTATAATTTGGACATGGCAGATTGTTGAATAACGAAACAATTTTAGAAGTGGGTGCATATTCAGTTGTTTTATTTTAATTATACGGAGTTTTTTGTTGTTGTAATTTTTCAATTAAATTCAGCTCTCAATTATTTGTTCAGATAACAATATTTTTAAGTACTAAACGGGTTATTGTAAAGCCAACTTGCTCCTTATTCGTATTGGATTTTTTCAATTTAACGTAGTTTATAATCGGAGAGCACTGTACTAAAACACTAAATAAAAGCTTAATTCTCATAGATAATTTTCCTTTTTGCATCAGCAGCCTCCATGCAGGTAACTAGCTATTAGATAAATGTCTGCAACTTATTTATTATTCGTTGATACCATTTTTTGATTAAGAAAACACTTCTTATTAAATTCTTAAAAAATCCTATGAGTTCCCTTTTGAGATACATCATTCTTTTAGTTCGAGTCAAGATTTCCTTTATTAACATTAGTTTCTTTTGGTCTTATCCTTTCTATTAATTTTTCAACTGCAGCCATAAATTCCTTAGCTAATACGCTTGCTTCGGCCATAGCCTCGTCAGCCATTTCTTCACCAAAGTCAGCCGTATCACTAGCAAGTGCTTCATCCTTTATAAAAAAAAAAAAATTTGTCCAGCTCTTTATACCAGGATATAAAAACATTTAAAAAATTGTCTTACCTCATTTATTAAAGGCGTGGCATCAGAATGCCTTATTGAGAGTACATGAAAACTTTCAAATATTTGTCTAACCTCACTTATTGAAGGGTTGGCATCAGAATGCTTTGCAAGAACGTTCAAGGCAGCAACAATGAAGAAGACAATTTTTAAGAAGTTCATCTCTGCGAGTTAGTTTTTTTTGTGTAAGGAACGATGTGTGGACTAAGAGACCGTCTAAAATGTTCTGACGAGACGTAAAAACAGTGTCTCATTCAACCATCAAACAGATAAAATTCATTACAAAATAACTTTTTAATCTTCTGTTTACTGACACGTGACTAAGTCATGTGATTTAGTGTTTTATAGGCCCTTGATAATTTTTGCGAATTTTAAGATAAAATTAATAAAATCAAGAAGCCATCTTCTGTTTAAGTGAATATAATAATTGTTAAAATTGTATAAGTAAGCAAATATTCCTCCATTCATACGTGATACGTGCTACAGTTCATGGAAGCAAACAAGGAAACACATTCCAAATATAGCCCAGTCGAATTATACAAAAAAAGGGCTGAAATGGAAAAAATTAGATAGGGGTTTTTTTTTCTTTTGATCGTTAGAGGGGTTTATAAGAAGCATATGTATCGGTTTTCGACCTCGTAACTCTATTGCGTTGGCCGCCATCTTGAATTTAAGGAAAACGTGGTTTTCTTAAATAACTCGCTTATTTTCAATTTTTCAATAAAAATGCTTATGACAAAAGTTGTTTAGAATTGCATTTCCTACAACTTTGTTCATGACAATTTTTTGCCTACGACTGATATTTTTCGATTTAATTGGAAAAAACAAAAAATTAAAAATTAATTAAATTTCAAATTTCAAATTTCAAACTACGTGTTCATCATCAGGCGCGATGGATGGCAGTACCATCCATCGCGCCTGATGATGAACACGTAGTTCGAAACGCGTCGCATTCAATAATTTGTAATGTTTTACTTTATTAATAATTGTATGTTGTGTCATAATTTGACTAGAATTAAATTTAATTTTAATAAAATTCATTTATAAAAAATTAAATTTTCTTTATTTATTTAATTAACATTAACTACAACATGGAGACTGAACCCCATAATTTTATCATAGAATTTTACCCAATTTGTTCCGTTTAAAAGTTCCATAACTTCATTCCTGTTTAGATAGTTGACATTCCAGTATGCTCTTCTTATTTCACGTAAAATCGCACATTCACCTAGAAAATGGGTTATATTTTCTCTTACTCCAGCATTGCATAGATTGCAAATGAGAGGCAGGTCCTCCCTATGGGGTACAAAGTTCAACCGCAACAGTTCGCCTCTTGCTCGAAAGATAGTAGAGATGGTTTCGGTATTAAATTGATCATTGAAATAGGACTTTTTTCCGAGTAGATAATTCAGCGCTGAATAGATTTCTCTATGCACCGACTGTCTCGCCTTTTCTATACAGCTTTGCATTATATCTTCATCCGTAGCCGCTATGATATCATAGAACATCTTTCTGCATTCAACTACATTTCTAAAATTGAGTTCAAAAGTCCTTCCACACTGAATTTTCAGCTCGTTCCATTCTTTAAACCATAGTTTTCTCTTTGAAATTGCAATTTTTGTAACTCTTCTCGGAAGCCGACCTTCTTCCATCTCCATTGTTCTACATATATAATCCGCGTGAAACTTAAGAGTTTGTATATAGAGAGGAGATAGCCCTGTCTCCAGATGGAGCATATATGAGGGTGTTGCCATTGGAAGCTTGTAAGTTCTTTTGAGATAATATTTCAATAGGTTTTCCACTGTTTCATATTTCTTGTATCCCCAATATTGAGCACCGTAGAAAAGAACTGATTTTGAAGTCGCTTCAAAAACCCTGTGTTTCACTACATTTGGTACCAAAATGTTGTTAAAGCAGTTTTTCAACGTCATGTTTATTGATGCCTTGGCTTTAACCAGTTTAGTCGTGAGATGTTTCTCCAAATTAAGAGAAGGAGTAATATTAAGTCCAAGGTAGATGTATTCCTTGACTACTTCTATGTTTTCTCCACCATAATGCCAACTTTCATTCCTAGCACGTACTCCACCTCCTTTTTTAAAAATCATTGATTTAGTTTTGACCAGGTTTACTGATATATTCCAGAGTTCACAGTAGTCTCGTAGGCGATTTATCATCAACTGTAATGATTCGGGAGATTCTGCTAGTAACACTATATCGTCTGCAAACATCAGCACTTTGAGGGTCCAATCGTTGAAGTGAATGCCACCAGGTAAAGCATTCGGTAGATCATCGATGTAGAGTGAAAATAAAGTAGGACTTAGTGCACAACCTTGTTTCAAACCAAGTTCAGTTCTGAAGTAAGCTGATAAGATTTCACCATCCCAAACCGCTGCACTTCTTTTGGCATACATGGCTTCGATAAATATGAGCAGTTTGAGTGAGAGACCTTTATTTGCCAACTTGTAGAGAAGTGATCCAACTTCAATTAAATCAAACGCTGCTTTTAGGTCCACAAAACAAGCATACACTTTTTTCCTTTTCTCCATATACAACTCCACAGCATTTGATAACCCATAAATATGATCTACTGTGGAAAAGCCCGTACGGAAACCAGCTTGAAATTCGGACAAGATTGAGTTATCATTCATCCACGAGCATAGTCTCCGTTGGATTACGCTTGTGAGGATCTTTAACCCAGAATTCAAAAATGAGATTCCTCTATGATTTTCCACTTCATTTTTGTCACCCTTTTTATAGATGGGAAAAATAATCGATTTTAAATACTCCATTGGCAGTTTTCCAGTAGCATAAATCTGATTAAGTGCTTTTGTTAAAATTGTTTGAAAATTCCTGTTGCTGTATTTATAAAATTCCATAGCGATTTGATTGGAACCGGCAGCTTTATTATCCTTGCTTGTTGAAAGCACTTCTAGGACCTCTTCCAGTTCAATATTACAGTCGATGTTCTGAATAAAGGTGCATGGCAGTGCGTAGTGATATCTCAACCAATTTAATTCCGGGTTCATTAGCCTTTGAAAGTATTCGCGAAATTCTTCTGCTTTTGGTTCAACTCTGTTGGATGTTGTAATACCACTTATTACGCGCACTTGCCTCCAAAACTCCTTACTATTCTGTATGCTTACAAGGTTTTGAGCTTGTTGCATGTCATATGCCAGTTTTTTCTTACGACATAATTCCTTATATTTTGTTTGTGATGCGCGATATTGTAGGCGAAAAAAATCGCTACCCAACTGTTTAAAAGTTCTCAGCAGTCCAAATACATTTTTCCTTGCTTTCAAACAGTCATAATCCAACCATTTTTGAACGAATTTGTTTGAGGGGTACCTATGGTGACTTGTGGGAGCCGCTTGCAGTACTATTCGGTCGAGTGATGATGCATCTAAAAGATTGGAACCCTCTGATACATGTTGAGCCAGGAGTTGGTCGAGTACTTCTCTATATTCGTGTGCGTTTGACATTTTCCATTTTATCTTGGGCAAGTAACTTGTGTATTCCAATCTCATTTGGCCATTCCGATCCACACAAATTGTAACGATGATTGGAAAATGATCAGAGAAGTATGTGTCCGCCACCATCATATCAGAAACCGAAGAGCACCAGTCTCCTTTTATGAAACAGTAATCGATCGTTGAGCTCGCTTGACCACTGATAAATGTAAGCTCCCCATTACAATCACCTTCACTTTTCCCGTTTACTACACAGAAACCAAGAGAGTCACATAAGTCGAGTAGCGCTCTTCCATTGCTATTGATGACACTGTCTTTAGAAGCTCTTGTTGCCGCAGAAAATTTTAAAAATGTGTCTTCTTGACCGATACGCGCATTGAAATCACCAATTAACATAACATTTTCATATTTGAAGTTCAGGAGAAAATCGAGCAGTTTAGTTAAATCTTCATTCCAATGGGAGCAATTTAAGTAAATGGGTACTATAAAATGTTTCTTATTGTTCACCATAATTTCTACCACACTTTTTTCCGATATTTTTTTGAAGGAACATTTTGCCATTTTAAGGTTATTTTTGTAAGCCATTACTATTCCTCCGCTTGCACGACCTCTTGTACTCGTTCTAGTTGCTGGTACCCAATCGGTTTTGAATCCGTCGAATAAGTTTAAAAAATCAGGAATTTGTTTTTCCATACACATGGGTTTCAATAAATATTATAATATCATAATTACTCAAAAAATTATTATAAATATTATAAGATAAAATTTTAAATAGGTTTATATTAATACTTAAGCTTATTTCATGACAGACGGCTAAAGCCTAAATCGAATCACAATTATTACCACTTGTTTGGCGAGAGTTGCATGCACCCATTCCCACTGCTGTTGGTTGAGCGCTGAATTGCATCATTCCATTTGACATTTGACTCGAAATGACATTGACAGTAAGTTGTATTGTTTATGTTTCTCTCCGACTGCCATACATGTGTGAATGTATGTATGTAGGTACCATACACGTGCACATTTAAATGTTTACAAAATGATGATCGAAATACTTGCGAGTATGTTAATTTGCCCATTCTATGGAATAGGGTATAATGGCAGCTTTTAGTTCCTAAAATTAGTAGAAAACCGCAAATATCAATGGCAGAATATATAAAGGGTGTATTTTTTTAAAGAAATACAACAAAGATGATTTTTTTAAATTGACATGAAATTTGCTTTATTCGAAAGATAATCTTCTGGCATTATAATTTAAATAGGATTTCTGGCAAATGACCACCGCCACGGCTGGCTTGGACGTAGTCTCATCTGGAGGTCCAATTTTCGAAGACTTTTTGCAACATTTGTGAACGTATATCGTCAATAACACTGCGAATGTTATCTTCCATGTGGTCAATCGTTTCATGCTTACCGGCGTAGACTAGCGACTTCTTATATCCCCACAGAAAATAGTCAAGCAGTGTTAAATCGCACGACCCTGGAGGCCAATTCACAGGACCAAAATGCGAAATTATGCACTCACCGAACGTTTTCTGCAATAAATCAATTGTGGCACGAGCTAAGATGTGTAATATGTTGAGCAATCTTTATTGAAACCACAGCTCCTGCACACCATGGTTTTCCAATTGATGAACGAAAAAGTCAGTAATCATTGCTCTACAGTGGACAACGTTGGCTTTAACGTTCTGGCCAGCATCGTTTTTAAAGAAGTAGACGGACCAATTATTCCACCAACCCATAAATCACGCCAAACAGTCAGTTTTTGTGAACCTTGATTTCCAAAATAAATTCTGAAAGTAAATCATCCAATTACTCCGAAGTTTGGAAGGTGGGGTAAGAGATAAGAGTTGCTTGGTTAAAAATTCCACTTAAAGTCCAAAGAGTCAGTGTGAAGCCGTAATATACAATAGAGGTTATACTAGAGAATTCTAACATGAGTTCAGTTTAGTAATCAAATATTTATCTTTGTTTCGTTTTGGTAAAACCTTCTGCTAACTTTTTTCAGCACCAATTTTTTTTTAAACATCAAAACCATATTCTGTCAAATCTGGTATCAATTCTGTTGAGAATTTTTCAGATGTCCCTTTAAATCCGGCCTAGAAAGTGGAAAATAAAAACTTATTTTCTTTTACTTTTAAATCACCACTTCTATCTCTATAAATCAATTAAAACTCCTTTATTTCTTTATTTATCTTAGCAACGCTAATTATTCACCATTTAACTGTAACTACGGTTTAAAAAAAACTGATACGATTGGTTTGGAGATGCTCCTCTTTCAAGTTGTTACCGAGCTTTCAAATTGTAAGTACTGTTTTGGCCGAATTTCTATTTCAACAGAATTATTACAGCTAATCACTATACATATATGTACATACATATTATTTTTTTAGGCGAAATGTGGCCAAAGCCAATAAGCATTCATATAACACTATTAATGATGAAACGTCTCTGCCATCGTGGAAAGAAGTTTAATCTGTGTTCATCCTTTTTATGGAAAATATTACCGAAAGAAGAAAGAACGCCTTGACGAAGGAGAGCTGTGGTTACAACAAGACAGCTCAACATGTCACACAGAACACAGTAGTCGAACTCGAACCATTGTTGACTTGATTGTAATGGACAACGATTCAGCAATTGAGTCAAATAAATCGGTCAACAAGGGAAAAACTTTTGTTCTGTTCAGAAAAAAATGGCTTCGTAAACTTCAGCATATCTAACTTCGGATGTTGTCTGTCCGGATTGTCTGGGATTCTTTAAATAAAGAATGTGTGGACGATGAACACGGACCAAGCTACACAACAAGTTCTTCTAATGCAGGTAACCAAGAGGAGGTCACAAAATTTAATTATCTGTGCATGGGCAGTCATACAGCACAAGATGGCGGAACTAACTAATTAATTATTAATACATACTATGTACCTACCAACATGTACTTAATAGTTTTTTCATTTTTATTTAGAAACAGCTTACTTTCGAAAACTTATATACCTACGTCATAGCCTTAAGCCATCATGCCTTTAACATATTATCTATTTATCACCCGTCCTAATCTTAATTTGATAAAAAGTCCCATCAAAAGTTCCCAATAGGTTCAATAATTTATAAAATTTTGTTTCCATACAGGAAACTCCCAAATACCCGCTATCGTATCCCGTTTTACTTCACAAAAATATAAACACAGTCCAGGAATAACTCCCTTTTAAAATGTTCAACTGCTTCCAACCAACAAAATTCTCATCAATATTATTTACACAGCGCAACGCATCGACCGAAGCGACGTCAAGTACCTCCCTATTTGGCCATCCCTATGTATCTCCTCTATTTTACAACATGTAATCGGTTCGAAAACCGAAACCGATAAAATCGATTTCTTCGAATCGTTTTGAAGGCATCGACTCGTTCGACTTTTACCAGGTTGCCATAAATAAGTGCTGGCATTTCCAATCATTCGATAAAAACCGTGATGGAAGACGCATCGAACCGACCGACGAACGTTAACCAGAAAAGCAAAATAAGCATACCTAACTTACTCTCCTCTCCGTCTCACTGGCTACTCTTCGTCGTAGTGTCGGTCGTTCCCGCCATCGTCGCCGCTGCTTGTTATCGCATCGGATGGAACGTGCCTGTTTTTCAATTTTACCTTTTCTCGTACATTGCTTCATGCCATACCTACCGTTGCGCACTAGTCCCCCTTTTACCGATATGGCCAGCTGGCACCCCTCTGCCTGAAGCAAGCTGAAGGTTCTTGAACCGATACACATAAATAACCTATCGATACCATGGACAAAGTGAGAGAGATACCTACTGTCTGCGTCTGCCTGCTGTGGAATATTGGCTCCGAATTTGTGTGTTATCAATGACGCCGGCCGACATAGTACTTTTACGGAGGGATAGTGCGCAGGAGAAATTCAACATTTCGTAAAATCGTTATGCCTATGCAAGGCTCCTGGCAACAACGTTCAGAAAAGACACCCAACAAAAACAAGGGACGAAGAATACCATTTTGGGGAATACGAAACGACAAACACCGAGAATAAAACATTGATTTTCGAAGAATACAATTATTTGAAATAATCCCTATTCCATGAAATGAGATTCTGTTCTCTATTGGAAACTTCGGCTTCGAATTTGCCATCATCCTTGGAGAAGCTTTGAAGAGTTTTTCCATTCCAATAGGTACTTTGGATATTATTCGAAATAATATTAAAAAAGTTTTGAGAATTTTGGTAATAACTGCAAGAAAGTATGATTTCCCAGTCTTGCAATGACCACAAAAAAATGCAAGTGATTTTTTTTTTTTTTTTTTTTTCAAATTAAAAGATGGCTACCTACCCCAAATGCTTCCCCATCAGAAACAACAGTATCTTTCCTTATCCATTAATCGGATGAAAACCAAAAAGGGAGAGGATTGAAGTTGGTTTCAATTATGTTTCAAATAATGGACATTGGACATGTATCCTTTTATTTTTAAAGTTTTGTCTGAAACTTATGTACCTATTGGCACGTTATTTTTTTTTTTTTTAATAAAAGCTTCCAGATTACGCCACTCACCATTCTGGTTCTATTTTGTTCTATTGAAATAGATTTTTTTTAGGTCTTGGAGATTTTTTTGCTGATCAGGGTTTTGAATTTATTGGAATCACAGTTTTACTTTCGAATTCGGGGAGTTGACTAACGCCGATTTCTTAAAGTTAGACTAAGATAACACGTTATGGTTTTACTTACGTAAGATACTCACGGAAGCACCTTCTGAGAAAATTACGAATACCTGTGTAAATGGCTCTGTAGGTGACTTACCTATGATAACTCAAGTCCACTTTACTTTAACACTTACATAAGTCTTACAAAAGTAACTAACAGGAAGGTTTGCATTATAGATAAACTTACAGTAAGAAATGCTTTCCGTAACTTGTAAGCTTATCACTGCGACACTGACGCGGTTGCGAATTCGGTGTGCAAAAATTGATTTTACACTACATACTTGTAAAATTCTCCTTCAACTGACAGCTTACGTAAGTTGATACAATTGTTTGTAAGTCACTTACATGAGTAATTTTTTCAAAAGTTGCATACGTGATAAAGCTTTAGACTAAGATTATGTAAGATTAGAGTTATTCTTCTTTGGCATCTTTTTAAATACAATTTGAGCATTGGATTCAACTTTTTCTTGCCCGTTCAATGTGTCGTCTTTTTCACAACGACCTAATTGGTAACATTTTGAAACAAGGAGTGTAATTTTTTGTATAAGTACAATCTGTTTCACTAGAAATTGTTGTATTCACATGCCAAAAAATAATCTGGGAAACACATTTGAGTATCTAATTGACTCAATATGCTGTTCTATCAAATTCACTGAAATGTATTTAAAAAAATATTTTTTTCATTTTGGTAATACATACTCGTATAACAATTTCGAGTTACTATACTTTTAAGTACCTACGTGTAGTTTGTAGTGTACGTGCATTATGACATGCAATAAATAAACGGCTGAGTCACTCACAGGTATTTTCACTGTGTATGCAACAGAGCACGATAATAACAAATTTGTATTTGTGATTTTATGTATCTTATCTACTATAAGGCAAGGTATGGGATCGTACAAACAAAATCCACGGCTGGAAGCACGAATTTGTTCTTAGTCTTATGTGTGACGTTGATTTTGGGGATTGGGATTTTGAAAAAAGAAAATAGCTATAGATAGTTAAATCACTAGGTTACTGGGCAGAATGAAGTAGACCATTTGATAACGTTTACTACATTGTTTTTTTAGAAAAACTATTTACATACATATACAGTTTTCGACCAGTTTTATCGAAAAACGTTTTTGAAATTCAATAACTTTTTAGTTTTTATCACGAAAAGAAAAAAGCAAAATATTTATGAAACCATTAAAGAATATTTTATACTTGAAACAGATTTAAATGTTTTTTCAAAAACTTTTTTTTTGTTTATAGGTACCTAATTTAAGAAAACCTGCATTATTTAGCTTATGCTAATGCTAAAAATCCCTCCAAATGACTTTGTAATAATACTTTGTACCAAGTTTTAAGTAAATCGGTACAGCCACTTAGGTCGTAGGGGCCGTTACATATAGATGGTGTCTGTCAATCAGACAGACAGAATTGTCAGACCCACTTTTATTGACTTCCAATTTATCGTAATGTTAAAGCGATCATAAAAACCAAACCGAACAATTTTTCCAATGGAACATTTTGTATGTTATGATTCGATTTAAAACACAAAATGCTACACCGATCGATGGAAACAAACTCTTGGTACTTAAAATTTCAATTTGGTTTTTCTGATCGCTATAACTGGCTCCCGGAAATTACGCCAGATTTTTTTTTGCAAAAAACGCCAGAAAATTTTTCATACAAAATTCTGGCCTTTTTTCCTAGGAAAAAAGCCAAAGTTTTCTGACATCCTTTCCCAGATTTCAGGCCTATTTTCCAAAAAATTTCTTATTTTGGAAAAAGAGCCAGAAAACTGTATTTTATATGAATTGCTGTTCTTTATTAACATAATAATGGTAGGCATTCTTCTCGTTGTGTTACCTATTGTTTAATTTTTTTATTGGTTACAAATAAAAGCACCTTAAAATGTTGACACCTTTTCAATTTAATAAAGTTTAAACTGTTTCAGAGACATATCAAATCACCGCGCGGAGGGAGGGCGGGAACGCAATCGCACCACCCCCCCCCCTCCGCGTGGTGATTTGATATGTCTCTGAAAGATTTACGGGGCGGGATGGGTGCGCAACACACCCACTTCGTCTTGTTTAAAAATTAAAAAAAAAAAACATTTCTGGCCTTTTTCCAAATCGTTATTTGGAAATTATGCCAGAAAATATTAATTTTCTGGCTTAATTTCCATTTCCCTTTCTGGCTCTTTTTCCACATTTCTATCTGGCCTGTGGCGTAATTTCCACCATTTCTGGCTTATTTGAAAACTAAAATTCTGGTCTTTTTTCCATTTTTGAGCCAGAAAAAAAATTCTGGGGTTTTTTTTCCAAAAAAATTCTGGCGTTATTTCCGGGAGCCGGTCTTACCGTCCATTAGCCTGGTCTGTGCGCTTTTTCACGGTATGGTTAATGGTGCAGCCTAAACGGTTGACGGATTTTCTTTAAAATTTAGATAATCCCGGAAAGAAAAACGTTTATCGAGTTTTTTTTTTATTTCGTTTAAGCCCGGCTCAAACGGGTTCCTTTCAAGTATTCGTTTGTTTTCTTTTTTAAATTTGCTCGAGATCTTAATAAAATTCACAATTCAACAAAATTTAGTCTTTTTGGATCAAATTGCATTGTTGGCTTTCGACTTAAAAGCTCACAGCAAAAATCATGTTTAACCGGCTTTTTTGCAAATATGTAGCAGAAGTTGGCAACGACAAGATCGAATTCACTCAAACTTTGTGTGGTAGGTAACCTATAGTATTCAACAATATTGCCCATAAGATTATATTGCAAATTTTGTCAGTTTCTCCTTTTTAAACGGTGGCTGCCATACAACGAATCGCTCAGATTTAGCCAAGTCTGTTTGATTTTCTATTATTCTCTCAAAAACGGCTCAAACAATTGCATTCCTAGTTTTTGACTTATAAGTTTAGAAGAATATGTTTTATAATAATTGTGCTATTGCAACCACGGAGCAAGTACGTGCGACCCAGTCGTCAATTTCATTTATCTAATAAAATAACAGAAACGTAATTACCTAGTTCAGTGCAAATGAACCCCAAGCGTACATTTTAGATAAGAATTACGAAAACACACGTAAATAAAGGATGTAGCAAAATATTTGCTCTTTAAATTGTTGTTGTTATCATTCGTTAGGTAGGTATTTACTTAATTTTAATAATTGTTTTTGTTTTGATTTTTGTATTCCAAATTGGAAGTAAACACCTCAGACCTCAACACTCTCAAATGAGCCCTACGCAACAGCCCAGTAGGAAATTTCCAAATATTCACTACTGAAGAAGTTGCTTTTTCCTCGAGGAAAAGAAGTATCATCAATGATTTTTCTACTGAATCATATGATGAATTTAACATGGGCTTGTCATTGGGGGTAAGTACCTGCACCCATTCTCGATGAACATTTTGCGATGAAATCACTGCACCCATGGAATCTTTGAATTCATGAGTTCTTTTTTTGGATGAAAAATTGGTTTTTGGGATGTGATGCTTTCATCACAGAATATTAATTCATGAAAAATGCATAATTTTTTAGTGAACTTCCTCAGTGAAAGAACCATTGAAAATATGAATTTTTCACTGCTGAAATGTCTGGTTATCTAGAACTAGTTTTTTTCAGTAGTGAAACGCAGTAAAACTACGGAATACCTAGTTTCTTAAAAGAAAGAAAATGAATAAAATCATAAAAAAAATGGTTTTTGTTTGTTTGTTTATTTTTAATTATTTGCTGCTGTTCGGAGAAGAGCTGATCACTTCATGCGTGTCATCTTGGCGTTCATAAGAGAGCTAAAGAATAAAGAAACATTGTAATGAACTTCCAAGTCATGTAAAACAATTTATTAAAATTACCGTTGGTGAATTGTTCTCCTTGTTCATCTTTCGATTGGTCTAATGTTTGTTTAAATTATGTATTTACACTTTATGAACACTTTTTAAAAACTGAGATACTTTCAGACACGACTGCTGAATTTAATGACCAAATCAAAACTAAATCTTCTAGAACAAAAGAAATGACTCCCGACAAAAAAGGACCTAATTAACAGCGCCGACCGGTCGAGGGAAAGACAAAAAAAGGGTTCATCTACTTTTGCATCAGAACATTTTTACTCGGAGGTCAAAATCTATTCAACAGGCAGAAAAAAGTAATCCAAAGGAATTTCAATTTAGAGCCTCTTTCCTCTCAGCTCAGGTAGAATATTTTGCCAAGCGAACAGAGTACATGAAAAGATACATTCCTTTTCATAAGCGATATCAGCACTGTTTTGCCAAAGTAAAGGTAAGGGTTGTTTTGTGAGTAAAGACTAGAAAAAGAATTCCAAAACCGATGAAAAGGTGCAGGAAAAATGTATTGCTTTCATAATTGAATTCCTTAGAGGTCTAGGTGCCAAAATAAGATATTGATGTGTTTTGTGTTTTCTCTACCTGTTTTGGCGAGCAAAGCAGAAGATGAATCTTTAATGGCGAACCGCTGAGCGGTTGCATGACTATTCATGTGTGAAATCAGTGAACTCCTTCTCATAAATGAAAATGACATAAATGATTTCACCAAGAACTTTTTCATTGAGGAGCAAATTTCCTACTGGGGAGAGGTACACCACAACCACACTAGTTAACAGTAACAGTACTTGAACTTGTCACACTATTATGATGAAGTGAATTGTTTTATCACCCGATGAATTTTGAAATGATATTAGCGCACCTAAATTTCCACTCAACAAAATAGGAAGTCATACAAAATACTTTTTGAAGTATCTATTGTTTTTATTATAGTGAAAAGATAAACATGGATTTTTTAAACTATGGAGTGTGTTTTGATTGATATGATTGGCAATTTATTTTCCTTTTGAAGGCGTTATTACCAAAATAGAAATGCTTAGTTTTTTTTTAATTTGTGATTTCTATTCGCAGCTGTTTCGTTCAAAATTGTTGCTAGTTAAATTCGACTTTAAATACTCGAATGAAGGCAAAAATAATGTTTACCTATGAAAACCGATAAATATAAATGTTTAAGGTACCTAGATAAATATCGAAATAAATATGTGCATTTTATTTTTCGTACTCAGCCTTGAAATTTAACAGCTGGGTCGATAAAACTGTCAAATTTCAGGGCTGCCACTGGGATAAAAAAAAAAATAAAATGCATGACTGGGCCGCACGAAATTGCTCTCATGCTAGATAATTGCTTGGTGGCTGTATAATGTATATTAAATGAAGGCACGACTGGGTCGCACGAAATTACTCTAATGTATCAAAGTGGTCTTGGGGCTGAAGATTTTGGAAAAAAGTAGGGAAAAATCACAAGTAGGTATATGAACTTTTATTTATCACTTAAAAATCACAAGGTTAAACGTTTTTTTGGTAAAAATTAAGTAAGTCATCTGATTTCATTTACTGCTAATTTTCAAAATCGTCTAATTTTCAAAATCGTCACTCCAGCCATATGTACATAGGTAGCGATAAAGACAGACGGAATGATAGACATACAGAATTGTCGGACCCACTTTTTTCGGCTTCTCTATAATCGTAGTGTCATGGTTAATTGGCAAAATTTTTTTCTTTATAAATTAGACCATTCTAGATGACGCCCTTAGCCAAGTCACACATCCAGTCCAGTTCCTAACAAGTTTCACAACAAAAAGAATACCGACCAATTTCTATCTTACCTCCGATCTCACAGGCATTATGAAAAGCTTGTGAGTCTGCAGATCACTACATTTTTTCAGCCGCATAGACTGATAACACCTACAAAATCAGGTTTTAGACCAAACTCCAGTTGTACAATTGAACTTCTCAAAATTATCGAAGAAATACGGATGTTCAGTAACTGCTGGCGCAGTAAAAATATAATGCACGACTGGGTCGCACGAACTTGCTCTTATGATAAGCAATTGCGTAATTTCGAAAATTCTTTTATTTTTTAAATTAGTTTAAGAGTTTTCTCAGAAAAACTAAGTATGCAATAAAATTTCAAAGCTATACGTCAATCTAGGAAAAAAAAATATTGAAAATCGTTGGACCAGTTTTTTTTTTTAAAGGTTATTTTTGAAAAACTTTTTCAAAAAATATTTTGAAATTTATTTGAGTATGCAAATATATGGCAATCTGTAGTTTACATTTGAAAAAAAAATTTAAAAAAAAAATCAATATACCCGTTTCCAACATATTTCGAAAACCAAAAATTTTTTTGAAAAAATTATAAAAAATCAAAAAAAAAAGTTTTTGAAAATTTTGAAATGCCATATCAATAAAATTATGAATAACTTCCTGCGGCCAAAATTTAATTGAAATCGAATGTATAGTTTACGACAAAATTTGATTTGAAAATACTGGTTCTATGAGAGGTACCGTTATTAGACAAATTTTGAAAAAAAATTTCTAACCAAAAGATAGATTATCTTGCAAAAATAGCATTCTGAAAGTTTTATCAAAATCGTTATAGCCGTTTTTGAGAAAATCAATTTTTGTCTTCAAGATTGTATGGCAGGTGCCGTTATTTTTGGACCTAGAGCAAAAATAAAAAATTTATTCCGAGGGACTGCCAAATAAATCCTAGGTACCAAATTTGAAGCAAATCGGCTCACCCGTTCAGCCTCCACAGGCGCGAACAGACATACAGACAGACAGACAGACAGATGAAGCAAATCGGCCCACCCGTTCAGCCTCCACAGGCGCGAACAGACATACAGGCAGACAGACAGACAAATGGACGGAATTTCCAGACCCACTTTTTTCGACTTCTCCATCATCGTAATGTCATGTGTGATTGTTATCTCAAATTTTTTTTTCTGCACGAATCCATAACTTGCCTTATATAGTATGTACCTATAATCGCAAGTAAAAAGCGTGTGCCACTCCCAAGGTTGAGACTTTCATTGCCAGGGCAATTACTATGAACTCAGTGACATTCAATTTTAAGCTTGCAGATCGATTTGAAAAAAAGCAAAAAAAACTTAATTTTTTAAAAATATCATTTTGAATGGAAATGCGATTACGGGTGTATTTAACAATGCGTGAACCACACTCTGCTACATAACCAAGGAATACGTACAACCCGAAGTGTTCATCTTTTTACTTCAAAACTGCGACCGATACCTATAGTAAAAAAAACATTAAGAAATTAATGCAAATTACGACTTTTGAAGAAAACGCCCCTTTAAAGTAGGCGTGTCCCATAATTAAAAAAAAATTAAAAGCTTTTTAGGCATATGTGAAAAACTACAGCTGAATCAAATAGTTTTTAATTGACCTTACCTGAACAAAGCTGTTTTATAAAAATCACGCCCTTGAAAGTGGGCGTATTGAAAAAATTTACACAAACAAATTAAAAGATATATTTTTCAAATAAAGAACGGAAAAAAAGTTAAAATTGAAAAGTGGGCGTAAGCCACGCCCAAAATTCAAAAAATTTCTTTTCATACACAACCTTCTTAGTTTCGACTAAGTAAGAGACGCACAAATTTGGGCTTGCGGATTCATTAGAAGTATGTACATCTATTTTTATTTGCAAAAATATTTTTTTTATAGTTTCTAATGAAAAGTGGGCAATAAACCAACCCAATAAAGTCAATTTTTTTGATTTCATAAATAAAATAATGTTTATGAACAAGTAATACCCACAAAATTTAATGTTTTTCGCTGTAATATAAGCATTGTTATTTTATGAAAACAATATTGATGGTTTTGTATGAGAAGTGGGCGTCAGCCACTTCCAAATTAAAATATTTTTATTTAATTGGAAGAAGACTTACCTAGGGCTTGCGTGTGCAAAATTTTAGCGTTGTGCTTTTATCGTAACTGTACAAAAAACATAATTTAATTTTGCCAAATTGAGGTTGTTTAGCAGAATTGGCGATTGTTGGCGTGTTTGTGGGCGGATTTTACCGGTCCAAGAACTTAGCCTTACTCTTAAACCAAAGATCATGTACCTAGTACCTACTTATACCAAATTTTCCCTTTCTAGCTCAAAAATTGAGACGTCTAGAGAGTATACATAAGGTCGGACGGACATGACAAAATAGACTCGGCTTTTGATTCTGAGCCAGATTCAATACCCAACGGTATTATTTCTCTTTGTTACAAACTCCACACCAAATGCAATATACCTACTCATTCTATAGAATAGGGTAGGTATACAAAAAAAATACTTCTTAAATAATTAATTCAAATTATCTGACACAAAATCTTTTAAATCAAGCCGCGTTCTGTAAATTTGTTTTGCTTACTTTACTCAATCCAATCGTGCACTTTTTTCAGTCATCCACGTTGTTCCACCTTATGAAACCTCCAAATTTGTTCGGGGTAATCATAATCGATAATTCCTTCGTATCACAATTATTAGAAGAGTATAATTTTATGTACCTACAGTATGGTCAACGTTCATTTCTGAAAACAAACAAACCCACATGATTCAACCAATTCACTCAACGGTGGCTCACAAAATAAAGAAACATTAACAACGAATACATTTCGCTACGAACAACTCAAAAATACCAGAGCTTCATGTCCAACAACAGGGTGAGCCGTTTCACTTTCTTTCAGTTTCCAAGTGAACACCAATTTATTTATTTTTTCAAAGCAAATAATCGCACAATGACGTTTAGTCGGTATGAGTACTTTTGCATTATTCTTCCACTTCCACTCCACTATGGCATCGTCTTTTGGATAGGAATTAGGAATATGATGAACCTGCTGCCACTCATATCGGTTGAGGGGATGAAGTCGTGAAAAAAAAAAAAATTCCTGAGCAACGTCGCGTCATACTGTTCAGTAAAAAGAGGCGAGCCCTTCTAACAACCTTCACACAAATTGTATGACAAAAAACCTTGCTGTATCTGAATCAATCGTTTCGTTAGCCTTGTGTCCGAGGCCATTCCATTGTCGTTGGGAACGCCAAGTTCAAGATCAAGGTTTTTTTTTGTTGTGTGCTGTTTTTCATGGTGGAAATAAAAACTAGTAAATAAATAATATTTTGTGTGTGCCCTACGGGCAAGCATGTGCGCCTGATAGCTGGTGCCAGCTAAATGTTTGTTTGTTGAACATAAATTATATGCGAGGGCTCTTGTGACGTCACAAAAACAGAACATTTTTCTGTTTTATTCATTTTGTCGAAAAAATTGTTGTTTTTATGGTGCATACTTAACAGGTGAACATGTTTAGAGCACAATAACTGTTCAACTAATAAAAATATTCAAAATATACACAAATGCTGGACTGAGGAGGGGACACGAGTCACGAGGATAAACCAAGAAAAAAAAAGGGGAAAGTAAAATGATTGCCCTAAGAAAACAATGCAATACAACACGCATACTAACACTAAATTTGATCCCATAGATATAGAACGTCACGATTTTCTTGTGCATTATATTCTTTTAGAAGGCGGCTAAGGGTAGGTAACACAACATGACACAATTGAACAATAAATTATTAATACATATTTGCTTTCCAGCAGTCAAACTGATGCTTCTTGTGGACTGCGAAGACATCTTTGATTGCTTATGTTTTATGTACGGAAATGTGCACATTAAAAACATTTTCAATAAAAAGTTCATACAAAAAATAGTGCCCAGTAGGAACAACAATGAAAATTATAATAGTACCTTTAACATTGAGGACAAACTAGTGGTACATAGTAGGTGTTTTTATTTTTTTTTTAGACGTGTGGTTTTCAATCTGGCAATACTTTCTTCGGAGATGGTTTTTTGACAGCTGTCACTTGATTTTGATTTATGCTCAGTACCTATGGTTCACCATTTCATAATAAACAGACTGAACAACGTTTGCAAATCGCGCACTCCGCACTGCGTCCAATATTCGGTCGACATTTGCGCCCAGGAATTTATTCGAGTCAGCCGCTGCGGCCACTTGCCCCAAATCATTTTTATAACATACCTAATGGAAAACCCTTATCTTTATTATAAAGCCAAATTCTTGGTCATAACATTAAATTATATTCGTTTTATTTCTTCTTGAAAACCACAAGCCTAAAAAAACACCCTTTACGTTTCTTATAGGACCCAAAAAGGCCAGTACATTAACCATTACTGTTTCCATCAAAACTCAATCCAAGTAAAATTCCAAAGAGATGAATTAAACGTGCATTGGGTCATGCCAAAGTAGAAACGCAGTAGGTACAGTGTAGGTTGATGTTTAAATGTGACTTCAAAAGCATCAGTTTGTAGGGAAACTTTAAAAATACAAATTTTGATTTGCCGATTTTTGATTTTGATTCTATAATCGTAATATTATATTCTTACTAAAGAAATTAAATAACAACAAATGATTATTGTGACGTCACAAAACACCAAGACGAAGCAACTCAGCATATACCTGAGGTAAACTTCGGTTTATTGGCTGCACACAATGGTGTAGCTGCAGCAGTAGTACGTGTAGCATTGTCAAAGTTAAATGTAGGTACATTAATCGTATTGCACGGCTACAATATGAAGTATCAGCTGCATCACAGAGAGTAGCTGAAGTGCAAAACTACTCGACTCCAACTTCACGACCGTGCTGAAAAACAACAACAAACCAAAATGGCAGACATGATTTTTGTTTGAGTTTATAGTGCTACACATTATATTCTTGCACTGCTTAGTGCGCTACTTTCTTTGACATTACTGCTGTAGCTAAATTACTGTGCTTAGCTAGTTATACCTACTATGAAATATAGACATACTTAATGCTGAAGAATGTGGAAATGTGTGAGTGTATTGCAACTGTCTTGACTGTTGCCATGTGGTGTCCAAGTTAGATCGTGGTTAGGGGCCAGTTGAGCTATCATTAAAATGCATCCGTAAAAATGCTGATTTAAAGGCGATTTAGTAAACAGAACTGGGTTTTATTGGTATCAAATAAAGCTATTTTATAGAAGAGTTATATTGTATTTGGTCTGGACTCTGGAGTAACATAGAGAAAATCAGAATACGTATCTATAAGATGCTAAAACGCCAGCACACTTGCAGAGGCGTAGTTTTTATAAAATACTTTTATTCAATTAAATTTAAGAAATATACTCGCTTCACCTGTAATTTTACGCATTTGATTACAAAACTAATTTTTAAGTTAAATTTTGTTACACGCCTACTATTTAGAGGTTTTTTTGTTGAAAATCTTTAACAGCGTTAATGTTGCAATGTTTAAAAGTTATCGGCCTTAGATTAGATGATTAACTATTTGTGTATGTAATCCTTGGTTACGTCATCATCAGAATGTGGTTCAACTTATTTTAAGATAAATCAAATTTTATGTTGTTTTGTATTTGGAATCGAGCTGTGACTGTGAGCTTAAAATTTTGTGTCGCTAAGCTCAGTATAGTAATAATAGTTTTTTCTTGGCAAAACAAAACTTTCACTTTAGGAGTGGCTCACGTCATTTTTCTTTATTGCGCTAGCAGCATATTGTCAACAGGAACACAAAACTTATTTTAATATACATTTTGTCTTTTCTGTTAAAGAAGAATTTCATGCCTGGGAGTGGCGGACGCCAACTTTTTGCTACAAGGAATAAATTAAAAAAAATTGTTTTGCATTTTATGTGAACAATGAAACTTTACAAGTTTTATTAAACGTACACTCAACGTTTGCAGAGAACAATATTATGTACCAATAGTTTGTCACAAATGAGTTCTGGGTGGAATAGGGTATCCAACAGTTCGTTGCAAATTTATTGTAGTTCTCGCTTATGTTTTTTTTACGTTTGACTAAAAGTTTTAACTCTTTTTTTCCTTTTTGGTCCCTGATTTAGCAGTTAAATTAAGGATCACTTCACTTATTATTAGCGAAGTTTAAATATTAACGTTAAATTATAAAAAAAATATTTTGAGTGTAATGACACACGGGTTGGTTAAAGTAACAAATACAAAATCCCCTTTTTTCACAGAAATGGTCTCAATTTTTTGTTTGTTTCGTATAGGTAGGTATTCCCAATTTATCACAACATTAAAAATGGAGCTCGAAAACCGTTTAAATACTTAGTTAAAATGCTTGAGAATTTTTTCTACTATAAATATGGGGAGCTGTACAGTACGTAGGTATCACTAAAAATTGGTCTTATTCATTGCAGACAACATGTTTCCCTACCAAGGATACAACTATCACTATTTTTTTATTTCGTTTCAATAAACCTATAAAATGTACTCCCAATAACATCAAGGCTGGTGTGGTGTGTCATAACTTAATCAAAATTTTGATACTCTACGATTCTCATTTCAATCATTCAATTATTTTATAACAAAATTCATCACCTGGCTGTATACAACTCGCTCTGGTGATGACTTTGTCATTGGAAAAATAAATTTAAAATAAAACTTGCACCACAAAGGTTCAAAACAGGTTAAATAATAACTCCCAGGGTGTCATGTTTAATAGAAAGTCAGCTACATGCGACCCTAATACACTTTCGAGTATACCTTTATTTCACCTGAAACCTGCCAGCTCCAGCTGACATCAACAGCACTTGAGATAACATCGTTTAGATAAAAAAAAAAAAAAAAACTTACTATTCTTGATAAGCAACTTATTCATTCAATTCATTTAATTTCCAAGATGTTTAATGGCATTATTTTAATATTTAAATTTTAGGTGAGACTCGAGACCCAAGTGAGGGTGAGCCGTTATTGTCGTGTCGTATCGCCATTATTTTGCTCTTACCAAAGAGCCCAACCATTGGACTGACTCTTCACAACATTCACAGTTGTTCACATTCACACTGAGAATAAGGTTAATAGATAACAATTCATTATGTACCGCCTCGCGCTAAATTCCCAAATCCCAACATCACATCAAGTCTCGCGCCATGCTACCGCCAACATAGCTGTTTTCCTGGTATTCCGACTTGTTGCTGGCGCTTGAATCACAGCGAAATAAATCCCTTGCCGCAACATTATGCGCATATCACCAGAAAGGTCTCTAAAATCGCAATTCATTTCTAAATTAAAGAGCACAAAAAAGACACTCAAGCAGATGAAGGCGGAAACAAAATACAAAACTACAGAAATCAACAAAGAGTAGCAAGCAGCTTGGGCCGGCCTGCCTCAAGCGCAAAGCGTCAAGGCACGGGCCATGCGGCTTGGGCTTGGACTCAGCTCAGACGCAAAAAACAACAAAACTGCTCCAAAAAATATTAATGCGCGCTTCCTTTTTTACTGCTTCACTATAAAATTTTGTCGTCTTCCTTCTCCCAACGTCGACGTTAAGTCGCGTCGCATCAGTCGTCCCAACAACAACATAAAAAGTAAGCAACATTTTCTCTTGCTCGGCGACTGGCGAGTGTAGACTGTAGATCGCCAAAAGTCCGCTAACTTAGAATTGCGCAACTTTTGTAAACTTTTTTACCAGCTGCTCAGAAAATTCAGTAGGCAAATGGTCGCATCGCGTCGTATCGTTCGCCAGATTGAAGAGAAAAATAAAATTTACTTTTCTCTGGATTCATTCATCAACCACAAACAACCACCGAGACCCGAGACCGACCAACCGCGACCGACCGTTCAAATGTAGCGGCAACTTTTAGTTTTCGACGAACTTTATGATGTTTTATCAAATTGCGCCGAGTGGTTTTATGTGTCTTTTGTTGCTGTTGTTTATAGTGGTAGTAAGTAGTAAATTTCTTTCTTTGCATGGGGAAAGGTGTGTAGTATGAGTGTTTATGCACTGCTTTACTTACTTAGAAAGATTAGGGAGGAGAATGTTGTGTGTTGTGGTTGTTCTTTTTTTTTTGTGTCTGCCAAAGAAACAACAAAAGAGTCCGAATGGAGAGTATTTTGTGGTGGTAAGAGATTTTTTTTTTCTCGAGCTAAGCTACCTCCAGAAATGTGGGGAAGTTAATAAAGTCTGATTAACAGGCAATCATGATCGTTAGATGGGCTTGGTCTGTTGGGAAGAGAATAGCACCATGTTGTTTTCTTCTTCCATTATTTTTATCCAATCGGTACGGTATCACATTCAAACAGCAAACAAACGCTTGAGCCCAATTTTTTTGGCTTGATATGGCGGATTTTTTTTTTGCATGGGGAGGGGAATGAGAATTTTGTAGACGTTGAGTTTGAGTAGCTCTAGCAAGTTAATTATTGTAAATTTTATTTTCAAGGGGAATTTTTATTACAGACTATACGGAGTTACTTGTACGTACGACAGACACAACGATGTTAAACGCTGTTGACGGGACGAGACCGGAGAGGACGGTTTAATATTTTTGTGCTGGGCATGGATTTTTCGGTGGTATAGTAGGTGCAGCAGGTTTAGATTTTGCTTGGGGAAAATAATAGGATCACAAAATTACTGTGGATGGTTCTTTTTTTCTTTTCTGAAATATGAAATGAAACCAAAATGAAGGGATTGAAATTTGATGATAATTTGTTTTATTGAATTTTTGATGGTCCACCAGATTCAAATAAATATGATACTTGGTAGCACCATAGGTAAACTGCTATAGATATTAAATTATATTTTGGTATGGTAACCATGGGTAAAATGAGTGGCGAGACGATTAACAGGGGTGAATTTAAAGTCAGGATCAACAACATAAAATATGGATTTATCTCTTAAAAAGTAGCTTGGCCATCTGATATACAATATAGTGCGAGACTGCGGCTCAAGAACTTGCTCTGATACCTACGTGAAAGTCTTTTTGAGGTCTTAGATTTTGGAAAAAGTTCAACAAATTTAAATGTATGTACCGAACAAACGTGCTCGTACCTATGTATATGTGAGAAGAAGTTTTAAGATCGAAGCTTAATCAAGTAGCCAATTCCCACGTTACCTAGAAATCACTTTGTACGAAACACGAACCAGAAATTAGCTAAAACATGGAATTCCGTGGCCGTCATTTCATGCCTTATGTCAATCGTGGAGTCCGCTGCTGGGAACCACATGCCGTCTAGGTCCATATGTTTCAATTTGGTCCATAAGAAATTGGTTATCAGTATCATCGTTCTGTAGCGCTCTTCAAGAACGTTGACAGCTTAAATAACGTTGTTTTCAAACAAGTACGGACATATTATGATACCGCTGTCTAACCCTCAAACCGCACAGTAGATTTTAAAGGATGCAATGGAAGTTGGTGGAGCTCGTGTAGACTTGTGTTGTCCCATATTTGGCAATTTTGCTTGTTAACATCCAAAAATGCTCCTGGACGATAAAGATGATAGTCAGAATTGGGGTCCTCTTCCAAACGCTCCGGTGCACAGTCACCGAAAAAACATTTTTGTCTATGGTCAAGATCTTTGAGCTAATGAGTCGATTGGATTTTGTACGGTTGTAGACCAAAGCTCCAACGCAAAATCCGCTAAGTTGAAGTACGCGAAAGGCCGGGTTCTTGAGAATTGCGAAAAATCGACTGACTTGGGGCTTGGAGAACACTTTCACAGACCGCGGAGTTACTTTGACGTATGAATGTTGGCTGATTGATTGCAGAACCGTTCCTCTCAAATTTCATGCTTTTAAAATACAAACAAAATTTACTTAAAATATTAGAATGCAATGAGTTACTTAAAACTTTGAAATTTAAATTTATTAAATTTGGAAAGAATCGGTTATGCCAATTTCAAGATATGTCGTATAAAAAATTGGTCATATGGAATGTATGCCGTTTAAGCTTTTCTTATATTTTAAAAATCAAATTCGCTAGAGCTATTTTGGAAGAAAATAAACTTATATCATTTATACCTATCCTAAAACAAAAGTTTCAATTTCCCCTCTGTTTAATGTTTAACTTTCTTGCCTCTAGTATAATGATTGCTTAAGAACCACAATTTTTTAACGTTTTCAAAAAACAAAAAAAAAAACAAACAAAAAAATGCACGACTTGGTAGTACGAACATGCCCTTATGGTAGATATTTGCTTAGGGATATGTGTGTATTTTGCAAAAAAATGTTTTTGCTTAATATCTATCTAGAAAAAAAAAAATATTGAAAATCGTCCGAATAGTTTTTTCAAAACGCGGTTTTTTTTAAACTTTTCGAAAACATATTCCAAATTGTTTTTGAGTATGCCAACTTCTAGCACTTTGTAGTTCTTATCAGGAAAATAAAATTGAAAAAAATTGATCAAACCGTTTTTTGGAAAAACTAAAAATTAAAAAAATAATAAACTTTTTTTAAAAAATCTCAAAAAAACTTTTTTCGAAAAATTCAAGAATTGATGTTATTTCGTCTATAAAAAAGCCCCTAAATCAAAAATTTCATCAAAATCCGCCCTTGGCTTACGAGAAAATCTGATTTCAAAAAAACCCATCCTAATGGGAGGTATACCGTTATAAGACTTTTCCAGAAAAATCTATTCCAACCAAAACATAAAGTTTGCACAGAAAACATCATTTAGAAAGCTATATCAAAATCGTGGTAGCTGTTTTTGAGAAAAATTAATTTTTCATTAAAATTCGTATGGCAGGTACCGTTAGTTTTAGAGCTAGAATGATAATTCCAAAAACCCCTCTGTAGGACGTCATAATAATACTATGTACCAAGTTTGAATCAAATCGGTTGAGCCGCTTAGGCTGTAGGTAACTATATAGACATACAGACATATGGACAGACAGACAGACAGAATTAAGCTTCTCTATAATCGTAATGTTATGTTTGATTGTCGAAAAAAAAATTTTTTTTTACGAATGCACAACTTGCCTTATAGTACCTATAAAAAATTATGAGTTTCATCAAAATCGTTAGAGCCATTTATGAAGTTTGAAGAAAATCCACCAAGCCATTTAAGCTGTGTAGCTTGACTTGAAAGAGCGCACATACGCATAGAGGCAAGTACGTATCTACATCATGAAGACTTATATGAACAGCATGGCGGAAACCACCTTTTAGGGCTTCTCTATCATCGAAATGTCATGTTTGATTAAAACTAATGATCAAGTTAAAATTAATGCAACATTTAGCTGTAAGCCGTGTTTGTCTTAGGTACTTTTAAAGTTTTCTACTTTGGGTCTCTCTGCAACCCCTGCATATACTGCAGAAAACTGATGTGATGGAAGCATCCATAAATAAAAATGTGAGGAAAAAGGATGTGATCAATCTATGTACTTTAAAAGGGAGCAAATAAAATTTTGTGATAAAAGAGGCTTGTAAGGCACCTTTTTACATTTTCAAGTTAAAGCTATGCCACGCTTTAGACAAATTAGGTAAAATCAATAGATTTTATAAAAATAAGTTCCCCGATTTCGTAAGATTGGATTTAAAAACGAGTTTCCTTTAAAGCACAGTCAATCTTAACGACACACACAACACCGTCTTCAATCAACCCAATCTTCCAAGAAACGTAAAATTGCACATCGTTAGCATACATATTCATATTTTCTTCTTGAATTCATTCATGGAGCCTTAGCCAGGCCAAGGAGATGAGTTTAAAAGAGTTCTTTTGGAGGAATTCACTTGTATTGGTTGGCCAAAAACTTGTTTGCTATGACATCATCGCATGGCTCTGCGTCGGCGGTATTGAAAACAGGCAACAAGCATTTTTTTCATTTAAATTCTATGTTCACTGCGCTTTTATTTTATTCGGGAATGTGTCCTTCAATTAAACGCATCGATAATTATTGAAAAAGTTAAATATTCAGTCAGGCGAAGTAAAAAAGTGCAAACAATTATTAATTAAACCTCAAAGATACAGTTAAGGTAGATTAGATTAGCTGAGGCAACGCCTTGTTTTACAAAAGAAAAAAAAAAAAAACTTCCCTGTGATAGTATACTGATAGTGTTTCCGACGATTCGGATATCAGCAAAATCCTTCAACGTTTCCAGAAGCAAGAAAAACGTTTAATCTCAAGGTAGCTTTCTTGATTTAATTAAAATGCAATTTTTTGTTTAGCCGTTAACGTTTCAAGAGACTGCATCGAAAGCGAGTTCTTCATGGCGTTGATGGAACTGTTTGTGAACAATTTCAGAAGACTGGATCTTGCAGATCTGATGCACATAGAAATTTAAATGCAGCAAAAGAAGAAGGGAAATTAATTTGTTACTTGGAGCACGCTAGGCGAATCTGGACACTATGGGTTATAAAACTCGACATAAACAAAAACATACATTACATAATTAATTTCAATTATTTAATTTTTATCAAACATGTGAGAAATAAAAAATAATATGCTTTTCATAATAATTTTTCTTTTTGTATTAGACTAACAATACATTTTAATAAAGAATTTGTTGGTATACTTGATTGTTGTTTTTTAAGTTAGTAAAAAAAGTAAGGCTTCAACAATGTCAATATTCAACATTCGAGTAACAATAAGAACTATAAAAGGTGTTTCTTTACTCGGTGGCATTCATTTGGGAAGTGAAAACATTCTACACTGTTCTACAATGAGAGTTCTATCATGTAAACAATGGGTAAAATGTTCCAAAGGTATAGGTAATATATGTACATGCAATAATTAATCATTTATACCGTAGGAAAGACCACTAATACGTCTTTGATTCCGACGTTCATTTCCAATTTAAGCGCATGCTGATTTATTTGCAACATAATTTGCAGATGGTTCTACACTTTTTTTTAAAAACCATGACTTAAATTGGAAAAAATATTATACACGAACTTGCTGTAATGTGTGACAGTGGTTCTGGGGGCTTGAGATTTTGATAAAAATAAAATTTTCGAAATTCCTAAAAAAATACTTAAATTAAATTTGAGCTTAAAAAAAGTACGCAATTTTATTTCTTACATAAAGGAGGATGTGCAATTTCGTATGGGATTTGGTCCAACCCACCAACAGAAATAAGACATACGTCGAATTTATGAGAATAAATACATTTTTTTGGAAAACTTATAAAACATTATTCAAAAAAAAAAAAAAAAACCCAAATTCATAGGTATTTAGCAAATACAAAAATAAAACAATGAGCAGTACCTATTCAAAATATAATTTAATAAAACGCTTTCAAAAATACAAAAAAATATTTTTCAAAAATATTGGTATGCAGTATAAATCAAGCTACTTACACCTATATATGGGTGAAATTTAGAAAAAATAGTTTCAGCCGTTTTCGAGATAGTCGAAAGCAAAGAAAAATTTCCTATGGAAAGACATTTAACAAATGTCAGCCATATGATTGGTCGTTACTAAAAAGCTTCACTCATTTGTATACCCTATTCCATAGAATGGGTATATTGTATTTGAAGTGGAGTTTGTAACATAGAGAAATAATACCGTTAGGTATAGAAAAGTACATATATTCTGACTCAGAATCAAAACCCGTCCGTATGTATACTCTCTAGAGGTCGCAATTTTTGAGCTAGAAAGCTGAAATTTGGTATATATAATCTTTGGTTCAAGAGTAAGGTTAAGTTCTTGAACAGGTAAAATCCGCCCACAAAAACGCCCACAATCGCCATTTTTGATGAACAACCTCAATTTGGTAAAATTAAATTATGTTTTTTGTACAGTTACGATAAAAGCATAACGCTTAAATTTTGCACACGTAAGCTTAAGGCAAACCGCCTTCCAATCCAATAAAAATATTTCAGTTTGGGCGTGGCTGACGCCCATTTTTTATAAAAAACCATCAATATTGTTTTTATAAAATAACAATAATTGTTTTATTAAAGAAAAAAACAGTAAATTGTGTGGGTTTAACTTGCACATAAACATCTTGATTATGAAATCAAATAAAATGCACGACTGGGTCGCACGTACTTGCTCTGTGGGTGCAATACTACGACGAAAACAAACTTTTCGATCAATAAGAACAACTCATTTTTGAAAAATTTGGTAAAAATTAAAAAAAAATTGGCCAAAACTGGAAGACTCGATATACGGGAGCTAACGTTAAGTAACCTTTAGTATATCAAATTTAGATGTCGTCTTTTGGGTGATATAAATTTCCACTTATGGCCAAATTACTAAAACTGATATTACCAATTTCCGCTATTGTTATGTGTAGCAAAAAACTAAAAATGCAGTTTTCTTTGAAATATTCTATATATGTAACATACAAAGTTTCATAAAAATCGGGGGAGCCTTTTTTGAGTAAATTAGAAAAAATGAAAAAATTGGCCAAAATCTAGTGGCTCTTTGTATTGGAGCCACCATTTAAAAAAAGAAAATGAAAAAAAATCAATGCCATCTGATAGGAAGCTGTAAGGAACTATACCAAACAAAGTTTGAGTGAATTCGATGCAACCGTTGACAACTTATGGCCATTTGAAAAAAAGCCGTTAAGAGCAGATCTCCGTTATTTGCATTTTTAGCCAAAAACTGAAAACGCAGTTCTCTTAAAAACACTTAATGAATATAACACACAAAGTTTAATCAAAATCGTTAGAGCCATTTTCGAGAAAATTAGAAAAAACCAAAAAAAGTTGGCTAAAACTCAACGGCTTGTTGTATGGAAACCACCGTTTAGAAAGGCTTCAGTGAAAAATTTACTAAACCATCCTATAGAACACTATGAAAAACCATGTCAAATAAAGTTTGAGTTGATTCAATCAAGCCGTTCTGTACTTATGGCTATTTGAAAAAATGCCGTTAAAACCTGATTTTCGTTACTACCTTTTGAGGCAAAAACAAAAAACGCAGTTTTGTTAGAAATGCTTAAAGTTAGCTAAATTTTAAATTTAATCAAAATCGTTAGAGCCGTTTTCGAGAAAATCCAAATTGAAAAAAACCCGTTACTTGAAAGGTACCAGTTTGAGCCGGGCTAAAACGAAATAAAAAAAACCTCGACAACCGTTTTTCTTCAAACTACTATATATCAAGTTTGAAGAAAATCCGTCAAGCGGCTTAGGCTGTAGCATGACGTGAAAAAGCGCACATCCGCACAGACGCACAGACAGACCGACGGACGGTATGGCGAAAACCACTTTTTTGGGCTTCTCTATCATCGTAATGTCATGTTTAATTAAAACCTCGATTTTTTTTCTGCACGAAACCAATACTTGCCCTATTGAGCAAGTAAAAATTTGATTTTGGGCGTGGCTGACGCCCACTTTTCACTAGAAACTATAAAAACAATGTTTTTGTAAATAAACGGTATTTATAATGAATCCGCAAGCCAAAATTTTGCGTCTCTTAATAGAAACTAAAAAGTTTGTGTATGAAAAGAAATTTTTGAATTTTGGGTGTAACTTACGCCCACTTTTCATGAAAGAACAAAAAACGTAGTCTCAAAAATTTAAGGTACTTCCAATATTCAGTTTAAACCTTTTTCCAACCGTTCGTTATTTGAGAAATATATCTCTACATTTTCTTGTGTACATTTTTTCAATACGCCCACTTTTAAAGGCGTGATTTTGATAAAATACCTTTGTTCGGGTAAGATTGTTTAAACACTACCTGATTCAGCTGTAGTTTTACACATATGCCTAAATACTGATCAAAGCTCAGTTATTGTCGAGCTGCACATTCTGCTTTGAAGCTGCCTATGAAACTTCTCACTATTGACAAGCCAACGTGCACAATGACCAAGAATTCGGCCTAAGCGAAATTGATGCGAGAATGCAAAATCATCACCTGGTATAAATGCACGATGGCACATAAACGAGCTATGAGGCCATTGACCAAACGATGAAAAGATTTTTAAGTGATTCGACACAAGAAAAATGGACTATACGAACATGAGAGTTCGGCAGTTGATGGGTCGCTCTCCAATGCGACTCTCAACTGCTGGCGCTTGACGATGGCCAAATTCCCGTTAATGTTTTGACTGGATTATTATCGTCCACGCAAATTTTTGAGAGTGCTGCACATCCTCCTAGAAGGAAGGGCTCGCAAACAAAGTGTTCCTTGGAATTGCACAAAAATATAAAAATCTCGATTGGATTAGTGAACGGGTAATAGCAGAAAAGAATAAGAAAGTCGATGGCTTGAATTTCGTAAGTCATATAGTCAAATCGCTGCAGAACTGCATTCACACAAATTCGTTGACCGCATGCCGATGAAAATGAAGCGACCAACTTTTCGAAGGAAGGCATTTTTGAACTCGCTGGATGTGCCAGGAACTCTGCTGCATATAATTTACAGCTGAAAGTGACAAAGTTCAAAGGAGTGAAAGTCCTTATCCCACGAAATCCAATTATTCGAACTGATCTGGTATTCCAATTCAAACGAATTTAGTTCCCCTTTATATTTTCTTTTGCGATGATAATCAAAAAATCGCAAGGACAATCGTTGGAAGTCTGTGGGATTAATCTCGAATTTCCCTGTTTTTCGCACGATCCAGCTGTACGTTGCCGGTCCGTATGTTGGAAAACCGTCTTTACATTACAGTACACTTTAATCTACTCCGTCGATGAATTAACAAAGTCGTCACATTTACAAGCACTAACAACTGAGGCCATTGGCAAACCGTCTTTGCTGTTTTCTTGACGGAAAAACATTGTTAACTATATCACTCTATACTTTTTACTTGCGATTATAGGTACTATAAGGCAAGTTATGGATTCGTGCGGAAAAAAAAATTTGAGATAACAATCACACATGATATTACGATGATGGAGAAGTCGAAAAAAGTGGGTCTGGAAATTCCGTCCGTCTGTCTGGCAACAAAAAGTCGTAGAGCCATACGGTTTTCAGTGTTGGATTAAAGATTAATGGAAGCGTTGAATTCTGAGAACAAAAATTACACTTAATTACGTAAAATTTTGAAAAAAATTAGTTTTAAAATTATTTTTTCAAATTTTTTTTCAAAATTTTGAGTTTGAAAATTTATATTTTTTAAACTATTCGTTAAAACAATTTAATTTAAAAACAAAATAAAAGGAGAAGTTTTTGGCTTTCCAAAAAGGTATAACACGGTGTTGTAAACGAACCCGTTGATTTTAAATATTTTTTTTTACAAAATAAGTCAATTTTTCAGAAAATTGCCCCTCCCGGCTAAACGGAGGGGAATAGACCCCCCTCCCATACGATTTTTTTCTTGTCTCAACTTAACCTACACGCTCTAGCTTTTTGGCACAACGCTGGTGAATCACCCTGTATTTGCATACTCAAATAAATTGCAAAATATTTTTTGAAAAAGTTTTTCAAAAATAACCTTTTAAAAAAAACTGGTCCAGCGATTTTCAATATTTTTGTTTTCCTAGATTGACGTATAGCTTTGAAATTTTGTTGCATACTTAGTTTTTCCGACAAAACTCTTAAACTAATTTAAAAAATAAAAGAATTTTCGAAATTATTTAATTTTTTTTAATATCCATATATATATGCATATATGCAGCCACTACGCAATTGCTTATCATAAGAGCAAGTTCGTGCGACCCAGTCGTGCATTTTATTTCGATTACATTCCAATAAATTACATTGAAATTTGATCTATACATAAAAAATGTTTTTTTTTGTACACTTTTCTATCTTTCCAATAGGGCCCCGAATTCTTGTATGCCCAAGGGCCCCGGTATGGCCTAAGACGGCCATGCATTGTGGTTTTGTTTTTTATTAGCAAAATAATATTTTATTATTTTTCAAAAGTGGAGCAGCAATTATTAATTATATTTCAATATCATCCGATGATGGAGAATTTTTCAAAACTGGAAGTTTGTTAAAGAAAAACGATAGGCATTCCGATTCCGTCAAAGATGTTGTTGCATACCTATCTATCAAACGAAGAAGTGGACTATCATTTCAGCTGTTCATGACACACACACACAATAACAAAAACAAAATCAATCTCATTCTATTTTCCATGCAACCAGAAATATTGTGAAATCTAGATCCAATCTGAGGGCGAATCCGAAAATGTCGTGGAATTCACCATTAGAATTAATTAAACTGTGAATTTTATTAAAAATTGTTTACACAATAAAAATAGATTCGAAAACTGTTCTGGGTTTGATTACGGACAGTCATTTCATGATAAGAGGACAAGACCATCACTTATCTCGTTCTTGATTTTGTAGAAATGTGGATGGTTGATGGTAGCTGGTAGGTTGCTTTTCTACTAATAAATCCCAGTTCCAGTTTCTAATATAAAAGAAAGCACGTGGTTGTGTAGTTGTTTCCTCACAAATGTAATGTGTGAAAACGATGCTGTGGTGAGGTGACTAGTGACTCGTGAGCTGTGACTAACCCAGATGCAGGTGCTGGTGCTGGTGCTGGTGGTGTTCCCCAATTCCCAATCCAATACAAAAGTGTGTCTACTCTCTACTTCTGTCTGGTGTTATACGCTTACACATATAAATTCAAACATGTAAGCAGCAGAGTATCTATGATAAATGCTTAGTCATAGTGGTTTGGTTGTTATAATGTAAAAGATACATTCAGTGTGTGTGGTAAGGTGGTGGTGCTCTGGTGACGTAGGCATGTAGTTTGTTGTCTACTTTTTTGTTTGTTTTTTTTTTGTTCTTTGTTTCTGTGTTACGTCATAATGTGAATGTAGGTGATTCCATGCGAATAGCCAGCCCCAGCACGAGCATATACACAATGATGACATTTTACACTGTATCCCGTAATAATATGGGAATAACACGTAGATACAGAGCTCATTGACAGGGAGACTATGTATGTTGTTTCTATGGAATGGGCATTGTCATGATGGGCATGAGGATGAGAATTGAGGAAGTGTATGCCGTTTGATACTCTCATATACTCAAGGAATTCAATAGATATTGGTTTGTGTGTTTTGTTTTTTCGTTCCCACCTAGTTTATGTATATTAAAAAGGTTGGTTTAAAACATGATTGTATACAAAAAACAATGTGTGAAAGTGCATATCATCCTAGTTTTGGTTATTATGATTCCCCTCTCATCGGTAAACACACTCTTGTAGATGGGTATAGGGGTACAGTACAGTACAGTACACTGTGGGAATATAGGTATATTATGAAAGGAACTCGGGAGTGGTATGCGTGGTTAAGTTATTTATTCATATGCGATGAATAAAGTATCTATGTGAAAAAAAGATGGGAAAGTTTGATGGGAAAATATCAGTAAGTATTGGAGGATATGGTATACCATGGTATTGTAGATTGTGTTCTTATGTTTGTTGGATTGACGATTGAGGGAGAAACATGAGATTGTATGTATATTGGTTTTAAAAATGTGAGTTTTTGGAATAGGCTTTCATAACTGAGAAGAATGTGAATTGTATCAAAAAACGAGATTCAACAATTTGTATACCTACCTACCAACTCAGTTATCATGTTACCATACTTTCACACCAAGGTACATACATAAGTTGCAAGGGGAATAAAATGACCTTGAATTTTTTGTACCTACCTACGTACCTATACCTATGAATAAAAACGTCGTTATAGTTGTATAGAAGAAAGTATCGCTGCAGCAGAATACATGATTTGAACAAGGGAGATATGTAGTTGGTGTACACATTAGAACATTTTAGTCCTGCCTACATTGACTATTGGTAGTTGGTACCTACCACAATCCACAATAGCTCTTAAAATCCAGTTACGTTCTTTATTCCGATTCCGTTTAGAGCATAGATAGGTGCCAAGACTGGACTTAGCCTATGAATGCAAGAACTATAGATACTTTTTCCCTATAGGTGAGTGCCCCATAATTTTTAATTAAAAATGTTATCCTACTGTTAGATTTACTCTTGCAACCAAAAGTATATGTAGGTATGTTAATCAATGGAATTAAAATTGTTTCTTAAACAAAAAAATTTCGAATGAAAAATAGATTAAATGCACGGCTGGGTTGCACGAATTTGCTCTAATATGTGACAGTGACTCTTCACTGAGGGGAAAAAAAAACGCAACGTAAAATTTAATAAATCCTATTCGATTTAACGTTGTATAATAGTACACAAACGTCTTTAACCTTACATTGATCATCTTTAATTTTACGTTGAAAATGCTTTGAATTAATAACAACGCAACGTTAATACTAGGAGGTTCATTCTTGTTTTGAAGTGAACCGTAGTCGATTTAACATTGAATTATAAAGGGACAAAAGTTGAATTAAGGATGTTTCTTTTTGGTTTAAAAATTATCGTCTTCAACCCCGAATCATTAACAAATCTGCTTATATCAAAGTGGTTTTCTTTGATTTTATGTTGGTTTTTCTCTGGGATGGAAAATTTGAGCTAAAAAAGTACGCCATTTTATTTTTTGGATATATTTAAATTTATGAGAATAAATTTATAAAAATCTGCGTTTTTGAGAAAAAAGAGTTTGTTTTGAAAAGCTTTTTCAACAAAAAAAAAATCAAAAACGAAATATCAAAGGTATCCAGCAAATATACATTTATTTATAATTTTTCAAAAATAATTAATGAGCAGATTTCAAAATGATGTTAAAAGCACAAACAAAATATTTTTGTAAATTATTGGTATGCAGTATAAATTGAGCTACTTACACTTCAAAGTTGGCGTCCGCCGGTTCTAGAAATAAAATTCTTCTCTAACAGAGTGGAGAAAAAACAATAACATTTTTGTTGTATAGTGTTCGATGTTTAGTTCATGCAAGCACAATAAAAAAGGCATGTGTCACGCCCAAAGTTTAAGACTTTTGTTGTGACACAACATCTTAAGCTCGCAGCTCGATTCTAATAACAAAATAACTCAACACAATAACAACCCTGTTTCTCGACTATTCTTGGTGAACACTTTGCTACGTAAACAAGGATTACACAACAAAATTTGCATCTTGTCATTTCAAAACTGCGACCGATATTATGCAATATTGAAACATTAATGCAGATCTAGACTTTTAAAAAAGATGCTACAAAAAACTGGGCATTTCGTATGACTTGTTCAGAAACGATAAAGCACTAACTGAGCTTTGGTCGTTTAGCTTTTTACTTGTGATTGTAGGTACATACTATAAAGCAAGTTATGCATTCGTTGAAAAAATTTGTTTGGACAATCAAACATAACGTTACGATGATAGAGAAGCCTAAAAAAGTGGGTCCGACAATTCTGTCTGTCTGTCCGTCCGTGTGTATCGGCACCTACAGCCTAAACGGCTATACCGATTTGCTTCAAACTTGGTGCATAGTATTATTATGACGTCTACAGAGGGGTTTTTGGAATTAGCATTCTAGCTCCAAAACTAACGGTACCTGCCATACGATTTTTAGTGAAAAAAAAATTTTTCTCAAAAACATCTATTATGATTTTGATAAAACTTTGTGAATAGTGTTTTCTGTGCAAAATGTATACGTTTTGGTTGGAATAGATTTTTCAGGAAAAGTCTTCTAACGGTAGCTCCCATAGGACCGGATTTTTGAAATCAGATTTTCTCGTAGTCCACTTCACGGATTTCGATGCAATTTTTAATATAGGAGCCTTTTTATAGACGAAATAATATGAATTCTTAAATTAAAAAAAAAAGTTTTTTTGAGTTTTAAAAAACAAATTAAAAACTTTGTTTTATTTTTTGTTTTTTCCAAAAACTATTTGATCTATTTTTTAAAATTTAATTTTTCTGATAAAAACTAAAATTGCTAGAAGTTGGCATACTCGAAAAATATTTGGAATATTTTTTCGAAAAGGTTTTCAAAAAAATCTGTTTTTTGAAAAAACTGGTCGAACGATTTTGAAAACAAAAATTTTTTACATTTTGAAACAGTAAACGAAATTAGATGGCTTACCTCATTTTTCCAAAAAAAATTTTAAGAAGTGATTTTTAAATGATAAATAAAATTTTCTTAAATTTGTTCCTTGGTTTATTTTCCAAAATCTCAAACCCCAAGACCACTGTCACACATAAGAGCAAGTTTGTCCGACCCAGTCGTGTACTTTTTTTTTAATACATATACGCTTAAAATTATATCAGGATCGGGTCGTTTTTCAACAATTTTAACTGAATAAAACATTTTAACTGACAAACATTTGGTTAAAATTGATAATGGGATAGTTACTCTTTAATTTTTAAAATAAGTTTTTCGTTTCTTGTACGAGAGTGATCAGGCTGGGGTGCTTTGAGAGAAAGATTCTTCGGGTGATATTCGGTCCTCTATGTATCAATGGAGTATGGATGAGAAGATTCAATGGCGAACTGTACGGGCTACACAGCGACATTGACCTGGTAAAGAAGCTGAAAATAAAGCGACATCAACCAACTTGGTGCGCGCAACTGGAGGCCACTGGCAAGGGACCGGCCTAGTTGGCAAGGATTGATGGTTAAGGCCATGGTCCACAATGGACTGTCTGCGCCACCCTAAGTTAGGTAGTATAAGTAAGTACGAGAGTGATCTTACCACTTCCGAAAAATTTTGTTTCACACACAAAATATTTAGTATTATATAAATAGACACCAAATGTTGGGCTTGTGTCTTAATCAAAAGTAGGCTTACCGTTAATTTGCAAGGTTAAAATTCTATAGTATGTTACACAAACTGCGCGTCAGCCACTCCAAAAATCCAAAAAAAAAATTGTAGAGTTCAAGAACTTGGTCTTTCTTTAGAGCCATAAAGATAATAATGTTCCAAATTGCGACGTCCTTGAGAGTGTACATAAGGATGGACGAACGGACTATCGACTAGACTTTTAATTCGGAGTACTTAAACATTTTTATATAATTTCCTCTACCTAACGGTGTTATTTCCTTATGTCACACTCACAAAAAAAAATATACCCATTCTACGTAGTAGGCTCTTAGTGGCCAAGACGTCCAATGTGAGTTTTTATTTTAATATTCCAATTGATATGATGTGGGAAAGGTTTAGCGGGTTTTAATGGAAATCGGATCTGAAACGGTATACCGAGGCAATGTAGAGATAGAGTCCTTTGGATATTCCAAACGACACTTCGGAAACAATAACGCACCATAAAAAGTTTTGTGACCGAGAGGAAGGCCATATTGACACACTTTCAATAGGCAACTGAAGGGTGCCGATGCCGTATACAAATGCTATTAGGGACCTTTTGGGTCAGCAATGTAGTGCATACCAACTGCCATGTTTTTGACACGATCGATAGTCTTTTAATGTCAATAGAATATGAATTACCGCGGGTGGCGATTGTACAGTGGATGCTTGGTTGCTAATCTAGAGTTGTCGGTTCGAGCCCCAGTCTGGTCAGCAATTTTTTAATATTCCCCCTAATACACTTATCCACTGTACCTGCAAGATTATTTTATTTAAAAAAATAAAGTGTATTTTGTCTTATTTACAAATAAAAACGATTAGAAAAACTGCCGTTCAAAAGTGCCCCAGCGTTGTTTAAAGCTGCCCCACATGAGGGGCACATTTGAACATAATTACTTCCTTCATTTCAAAAATAATATTAAATCGCAATCATTTTAAAAATACCTAATTTATAGACTCAAACTAAAGTTTATATCCATTTCTATGAGTTAAATTATGTTATATGGCAATTGTTCAAAAAAATAGATTTTTCTGACAGTTGGAAGTAAAAAGTATTCAAATGTGTATTCAAATCACCAGGATTGATCTTTTCTTATCCAATCTTTTTGACAGTCAAATGTTATATTAAATGTGTTCTAATGAAACTAGTGCCTAAAAATGCTTCAATCTCACGGTTTGTTACGCGACGGACAGATTCTTTCTTACTTACGAAAATCGTCCTGAAGCGAAATGCGTCCACGATTAACTTTGGAAAACCAGCGAAACACTGTGGCTAGAGATATAGATTTATTTAGGTCGTTGTAGATTTAACCCAGCTATAAAATCATTGCACTCAAACGTTTCAAACACCCTAAACCTGATTTTTTTTATACCTAGTTGGATCTGAAAATTTTAGTAATGTGAACCTCTTTAAAATTTGAAAAAAAATTGGGGAAATACTTGCTAACAACTATCTACTGTCTGCTCTACAACAATTCTCCTAAAAATTCTCAAGACAGTTTATCCCTCAAACTTTTGAAATATCTACTCTTCACGTATATAGAGAGCTTAAGACACGACATTTCCCCAACAACAACTACCAATCCAATCTAAATCTTTCATAATACACAGTTAATCTCAGAATAAAGTTATTCTTGTTGTATCTAACACAATATATACATATATAGGTACCTAATAAATGCTCTTGTTGCTATCATTATTCTACGAACACAGTGTCTAAGAGTAAATTGTGAATAGTTTAGAAGTTGAAATACAGATACAGATACCTACTCAGAAATAATATGGAACACCTCTTACATTATTTCAATAACAACTTGCTAGAAGCTAGACTATACATGCAATAACATGCTACATAATATATTTGATTTTCTTTATATTATTTTGCTCTTAATCGGTGTGTTGTGTATATTATGTGTATACATTTGTATAAGGCAAAACATATGTATATCTTGTTTTGCAGTGATTTATTATTTAGTTAGCTTCCTAGTTTTGATGTCAACCTATTCCTTAATGCACATACAAAAGTACTTTTTTTTTTTGCTAAACCTATAACTAACCCATCCATAGGTAGAGAGGTACATATTTCCAAAGGAAAAAGCACACACAAGACACAAGATATTCTATCTTATTTCAGTGGACATGTGTAGTAATGTCTAATGTGTATCTTTTGCTTATATAAATTAATTTATCTTCACTATCTTACAGGTATAGGAGGCATACAACAGGTGGTTGAAGTATGGAAACTTATCATACATAGATACTCGATACTCAAAATGTAATGATAAGAAAAGCACTTGCTTTGATGAGAATTAAAATTTGTATCTATCACGATAAATGTCTTAAATACATGAGTTAAAAAGAACTTAGATACATGCAACGGCGTTATAGATACAAGCCGATAGAAAGAATGGTTGTTTTTTCCTCATTTTTTCTTTTAAAAAAATGTTGTCTAAGCTTTTTTGCAAAACCAATGTTTTTAAACTTTTATGAATCTTTTTTGTTAAACAAAAGGTGTTTTAGCCCTTCATTTTTAAAGTATCATCTCTGTTCATTATGTTGATTTATCAACTGTTAGGAAGGTACCTACACCTACCTATATAAATCTTTGTATGTTTCAAAAAAGAAAAAAAAGGACACAACTCGGGGGAATACGACTCACCCTGCAAATATGCCTTTCTTCAACAACAACTTTGACATATTCTCCGTCATGTTTTCGTTGATATAATAATGTTTGCTTTCTATTGTCGATTGTAGGTAGATGATTTCACCCTTAACAAAAAAAGAAAAAAAATAACCAAATATGAAACCTTCACCTACTTTTACACACATAACGTAGTTACGCATTTTGGCGGGCAGAAGTTTAAGAAATTATCCTGTTTCTGGATCCTGATTACCTATTCCAAATTTCAACACTATACTTTTATAAAACATTTGTATTGAATACAAAATATATTTAACATAACAACATGGTGAACAAATCTCTTGTCTGTACAAGACTTTGGGTGGTATTTTGTGTTTGTAGCGACACCATGTCTAAGAATTTTCCTTTGTGTAGACGTCACACTACCAAAACCACCATTATTTCTGTCATTATTGTAGAGGGGAGAACATTTTTAATACAATCATGACGCATACCACATGCGATTTGTGTTGTGTCTTTATAGTCGTGTCTTGTGTGTCTTGTTCTTTGAAAGTATGATACGTCGTCGTGTATGGTCTGTATTTGCAATCTACAGAGGCTTGTTACTCTTGTCTAATAAATGTTCCCTGTTCGTATGATGTTCCTTCTTCCTTGGTGTTGTAACATATATACGTCGTAGTTAGGGGTATAATTGTTAAGGCAAGGATATACATAGTAAGACATATACCAACATTCCACATCCATACATAGACCAAACAAAAATATAACAATTCCGTTTTTCACACTCAAATCGGTATGCATTTGCATGTTAGTTTTGGGACTCAAATATTAACAAACATTTAAAAAAAAGCTGCCCCAACCCCCCAACCCTTAGCTATAAGCATACGACATATGTACCTACTTCTTAAAATCTGGTTTTAAAATTTTAAATTATTCATTACCGATTTTCGCCAGTACGAATTTTCAGCCCAATATGTCAGATTTCATTAGTCATTTCATTACTCATTGTCATTAGTCATTCATTACCTTTACAAAATAGGGTGCACGACTGGGTCGCACAAACTTGCTCTAATATGACAGTGGTCTAGGGGCTTGAGATTTCGATAAATTCTCAAATAAATAGGTACCTACTTACTAATTTGAGCTAAAAAAAGTACGCCATTTTATTTCTTGGATAAATTTGAAACTATGTACATATAAGATTAAATTTATAAAAATCTGTGGAGCGGTTTTTGACAAAAAAAAATGTTTGAAAAAGTTTTTGAAAACTCTTTTTTTTTTAAATTCGAAAACGAAAGTTCATAGGTATTCAGCAAATACATTTATTTATAATTTTTGAAAAAAAAATTATAAGCAGCTTACAAAATATTAATATTTAAAAAGAAAAATTAAGCAAACGCTTTTAAATACAAAAGATATTTTTTGAAAATATTGGTATGCAGTATAAATTGAGCTACCTACGCTACCTATATGTACATATGTGTGAAATTTCGAAAGTATCGGTTGAGCCGTTTTCGAGATATTCGAAAGTAAAAAACGGTCCCATGGAAAGTACCGTTCTTAAGTGGCATATACACGGGTCAAAATCAAGCATAATGAGAGTGTGTGCACCTTGATTGATGAAAAATCAAAATAAATTGATTCTTCGTCTTCATATTGATGTCCAGAATCGTACATTCTACGAAATGTCCAGTACCATACGTTTTCAATAATATTAAGGACCAGTACGGTGGATTTTGAAGCAATTTAACATTTTTCTCGGATATCCAACTTTTTATGATTCTTGCGTTGTGGATTGGTGCGTTGTCTTGTTGAAATGTTCATCGGAAAACTTAGGGAACGCTTCTTGCAAAATGTGCTTGTAGGGGTTTGCCGTCATTTGCATTGTGGGAAACTCCAGAGCAACTGTTCAAAACCAGAAAATCGCACCCCACACCACCTTCTGGGCTATGATGGCGCTCCAAAAACTCTGGTTCCTTCCTCATATCATGCAAATAGTAATTATATCTGTCAGGACCATCTGAATTGAACTTTTTTTCGTCAGAAAATACCACTTTTGTCCACTCTTTCTTCCACGTCATATATACTTCCTGCAAAAATCTATTCTGTTTTGTCTTCGTATTGGATTTAACGGTGGTTTTTTCTTTAGTTTTAGGCGCTTTAAATGTTGTGACCCACGAGTGACACGTCTAACAGTATTAAGACTACCGGTAATTAAACTCTTCGCCTTGATTTTAGCAGCAGAGTCGCTAGAATTGGAAGCCAGTCTGAGTATCTTTCTTCGGTCTGCTTCTGTTGTGACTCTTGCTTGTCTACCTTTCATATTTTTTTTATAGTTCTTTTTATCTCTAAGGAACGACCAAACAATTTTCACACTTCTTACTTATTTCTTTGGCAATTGCGTAGGGGAACCTTGTTTTCTGCGTGCACTTCTATTTTGGCTTTTTCTGCAGCGTTTAATGGTTTTCCGCGGTCCATTTTTTTTTTTTTTGTCAAACAATTATTATTTTTGATTAACACTTCTATTATTGCAATAATATTTTTTCTTCTTATGGAAACCAATAGAGACAAATAGCATACCGTTTCTATTCAAGTGGCGCAAAAAAAAGTAATTAAAAAGGTGGTATTAATAATAACATAATGGTCTTTTCCCGAATTATTCTGCCCATGCAGTTTATTCGCAATTGATCCTTGTTAAAAGAACAAAACAAAAAAAGTGGATTTATAAACTTACCAAAGCGCTACACACTTTGATAGTAAAACAAAAGTTTGTATCTATTATTCTTATTATTGTACTCTTACTTACTAGAATGTCAGCTTATTAGGCTTGACCATTCACGTAGGGAAAGTGAAGGCAAGACCGCATATTTAGTGTTTGCCCGCTTTAAAAACTATTAAAACAAGATTTTTAAGGAAAATAAAGTCTTTATTTTGCAAGTCTGTAGATTCATTTAAGTAGCAATGGTACAGGGGATGTATTGCTTTGTTGCTAACCTAGAGTTGTGGTTTCGAGTCCCAGCATTGGCAGACATTTATCAATATTCCTCCAGCTTCAACTGGACGCCAACCGTGGGATTTTCGTGAGATAAATATCACCCAATTCTCAATCCATTGTGCTATCAAAAATTCTTTTCTATCTTTCTATTCCTTCTAACTAATGCCATGCAGTTTGCATTCAAAAGACGTTGGGTCATACAGACATATAGTTAAATTATTAAAATTATTATTATACTCTGAGCGATATTATAAATAACTAAATTAGTGAAAAAAAAGTTTGATAAGAGTAAAAAAAAGTACCCACAAAAAAAAAAAAAAACGATTTTGGCCCTATGCGTGGGCAAGCCAACCCTACTATATTAAACTGGTGGCAGAACCGATTTTTCCTCAAGCAGAAGTCATAAACATAGCTTTGCGACTTACCAGAATTATAAAAGTTTTTTTTCGAAATCTAGGTTCTTGTCAATTTTTGTATAGCTTAAAGCTAAGAAGAGGCGTTCGTCTCCCGCAGCCAGCCGCTGTTTCAGTTATAGAAACAAAATTCTTCTTTAGCAGGCAAGAAAAAATTCAATAACATTTTGTGTGGCCGATGATCAATAACTGCTGGCGTAATAAAAAAGACGTGTGCCTCGCCTAAAGTTGAGACTTTTTACTGTCAGGGCAATTACTATGAGTTCAGTGACAAAACTTAAATTTTTAAAAGTTAGATTTTGTGGTAACAAATTTTAATTAAAAGTCGGTTAACTTTTCTTAACTAAACAATTTTTATTTATTTTCCGAGAACAATGTGGCTGCCGCTTTTCCAAGTACAAGAGAGATTGATTTTTCTTAGACAAAACATGTTCTATCTTACTTCAATGCTTGAGTTTCAGTGTACCGCGCACTAGGTGAGCGACACCTAGTCGCGATACCCTGCAACTCAAGCGCTAAGGCAGTAACACACTATTTGTTATACTACATAATAATTTTATACTACAATTTTGAATAAAAATATCAATTATGGGTGTATTTAACAATTCTTGAACCACACTCTCCTACATAACCAAGGTATATACAAACCGAAGTGTTCATCTTCTCACTTCAAAACAGCGACCGATAGCTAAAAAACATTTAAAAATGAATGCATATTACGATTTTTGACAGTAACGCCCCTTAAAAGTAGGTGTGTCCTTAAAATTTTAAGCACTAGTTGAGCTTTGATCGTTAGTCAATTTGTAGGTGTATGTGTAAAACTAAACCTGAATCGAGTAATATCTTAACGATCGTACCAGAATAAAGGTATTTTATAAAACTCACGCCCTTAAAGGTGGGCGTATTGGACAAATTTACACAAAAAAAAAATTAAGAGAAATCTCTTTCATATAACGAAAGGAAAATAAGGTTAATATTGAATATTGGTACCTTACATTTTTAAAACTCTGTTTTTCGTTCTTTCATGTAAAGTGGGAGTACGCCACCCCCAAAATTCAAACATTTCTTTTATAGCAAACCTTTTTAGTTTTGGTTTAGAGACGCGCCCACATTTGGGCTTGTGGATTCATTCGCAAAAACAATTTTTAATAGTTTCTAATGAAAAGTGGGCGTCAGCGACACCCAAAATCAATTTCAGTGATTTCATACTCAAGATGTTTGTGCACAAGTAATACCCAAAAAAATTTCATGGTTTTCGCTCTAATGGAAGCCTTGTGATTTTATAAAAACGATTTTGACGGTTTTGTATGAAAAGTGGGCGTCAGCCACTCCCAAACTGAAATATTTTTTTAATTGGAAGAAAATTTACCTAAAGATTGCGTGTGCAAAATTTTAGAGTATGTAGTGCTTTTGTCGTAACTGTACAAAAAACATAATTTAATTTTGCCAAATTGAGGTTGTTTAACGAAAATGGCGATTGTGGTCGGATTTTACTGGTTCAAGAACTTACTCCTTACTCTTGAACCAAAGTTTATATACACCAAATTTTAGCTTTCAAGCTCAAAAATTGCTTTAGAGTATACAAACGGACGGACATGGCTAAATTCTGAGTCAGAATATATTTACTTTTCTATTATTTTTCTATGTTACAAACTCCACACCAAATACAATATACCCATTCTGTAAACATATATAATATGGTATAAAAAGGACGTAAAAGAAAAGAACAAGAAAATAAATACAATTTCAAAAATTCCAATACAGGGTTGTCTGGTAGTTTCGATAAACAAAATTTTCTTTGTGGAAAAAGTGGAGTAAATCTCGAAAAATCGGAGCGTCCGAGTAGATTTTTATTTTTTCTTAAAAGTGGATCAAATTTTCGGCGATCGGAGCAAGGTTCTAACGCTGGATGGTTATGTCAATTTATGATTCAAAACTTTTTAGTTTAAAAGAAAGATATCGGGCCATCTCTTCTCTAGATATTGTCTGCAAGGCTGGAATTACACATGTAAGTTTTACTTGTGCCAGCCACTTCTGAAAGAAATACTACTGTAAACGGTTCTGTAATTAATTCGATCACAATATACATTAGCTGTAAGTTGAAAGACAAACTAACAAGAAAGTGTAAACGCGTTTTTTCGAACTAACTGAAATTTCACAGCTTACACACCCGGAAATGATAAGTTCACAACTCACGGGAAGCTTTACTCAGTGTACGTTCATATAAAGTGTACTTAAACCTTCCTGTAAGTTACTTCTGTTAGGCTAACGTAAATGGTTTTTGCCGGGAGCGGGTCAAAATTCTGGTTTCAAAATTCTGGCTATCTAAGAGAAAAAAAATTCTGCTGCTTATTTTTGTAACTACTTTTTTAATTATTCAAAAAAAAGTAAGAGTTTAACGATTATCAAAATTCTGCCAATTATAAATAAAAAGAAGCTTTGGAAAATGTTAAAAAGCCGTTTTTGCCTAATGGTGTCTGTTAAGGTATTACGGAAGCTTTTAACCTAGAAGTGTCTTTAAACACCAAAATTTTGAGCGGTAGCATGTTAAGCTTGTAGGTGCCAACCGATATGGGCAGTTATTTTATTTTTCCATTTATTAATTGTAAATCTGAAAAAGCCTTTTTAATTTGTATCACCTTTTAAAAACGTTGTTGGCTTGTTTTTCAGAACTGAAGTAAAAAAGTAAAAATAAAGTTTTTGCAAATGTAAGTTTATGCTTCTCTTCCCCTTCTTTCCACACACTGATGTGAATTTCTTTGCTATGAGCTAAACATACATATATTATTATATTATTTCCTTGTTTTATTGTTTATAGGAAGTATACATAACATTGTTATTTCGTAGGTATGTATCTATTTTATTATGTGTCGGTGGTGGCGGTTTTAACAAATAACAATTTTTCATACCTGAGCCCATCTGTCAATTATGCGACCCTATTCCGAATTTCACATACTAAATTTTGAGTACGTTAGTGTGATGTCAGGATACACCCGGTGTGCACAGTGTACCCTATACGAATTACGTGTAGCTACACTATACTACTCTCTCCTATAAACATGAATATTCTTCTTTGACCTTGACTGTGTTGTGTTTGCTGCTTCTATATGAAACATTCAAACATGCAAAAGAACTCTTGTACTGTAGTACCTCCTCTATATTCTTCACCATCGCCGCCGCCGCATACATCCCATATTGGAATATTGTGAGTGAGATACATCTGCAATGGTATCGGTATAGCTATAGAAAAATACTTAGATACAACACAAAGTGTAAATGTGACGTGAAAGTTATTCTGTGTGTTTGGCGAGTTGGGATGCCGAGCAGGACCGTAGCTGCTCACAATTTTTTTTTTTACGGAATGAAGGGGATTAATTCCATTATCAAGAATTAATTAACACTTAACGAGGTTTTGGATAGAAGAAAAAAGGAGATAATGATACACATTGGTTTTAAATGTCGCAATGCGAGGAATAAATTGAGTTGGCCAGAGCTTTCTATATTCTTGTCGTGCCTCTAATGACTACGAACTAAAGAAGTCTGTGTACTTAAAAGTTAAAAGTGCAACCGAAAATGGGGACATCATTTGTAGGGGAGAAGAGCAATTTAATATTTTATTCTGTTCGGTTGGCTGGTGAGGAAGAACCTAAGTTGGAAAAAACACTACCAAGAAACTTGAATTTATCCAAGGTTTTTCATCGGTTAACTCATGAACAGTTTTCTAATTCCGTCTATGTGCTTCAATAGGGTCAATAATTTTCTTTGTTCTTTGAAATGCAACAGAAATAGCACTGGATAGGCCAAGAGCACAACCTGAAGAAAACATTTTTCTTCAAGGAAAATAATTCTTCGAATCGAATCCAATGTGTAACAGAAAGGTTATGTTATGACAAATCGCGTTCGTTTTGGGCCCTCGACACTTTTGAGGAACCAACATAGCTGATGACGTAAGATGCAGGGAGAGCCGAAATGAATTCCTTTCCCATTCAGTGTTTGGCCTTGGGACTTATTAATGCCATGGTCATTGTAAATGGGAGCTTTAGAGGAAATTGCAGATTATTGGGGGTAGTTAGAATTTGAGGTATCAACACTTTCTCCTTCAGCTCCTCCGATGAGAATAGTGGCCCTTACGTTATGATTCCTTCCACCTCTGTGACATATAGCCTACCACTAAACTTGTTCCTTTGGTTGTTACAATCTCAAAAACTCGCTGTGACGCCATATAATTAGCATGTTTTTTGGCGTCGATGATCTGACTTCTCCATTGTTTCAGCTGCTCTCCAGCTAGCTCTAGGAGCCACTTGAAGTGTTACTTGGTCAATTCTCCTCAGCTCATCTTAAATGGAAGTTTATTTTCTTCTGGCTACCGGAATAGCCATCTATTTGAAAGAATTTTTCTACAAATTAGTGTCTCGATTTTCTGGCCAACTAATCGATTCGTGCAAAAATATAAATTTGAGATAGCTGCCACGCGGGACATTAGGATGATAGGGAAGTCGGAAAAAGTGAATCTGCAAACTCCGTCCCTCTGTCTGTTCGCACGGTAACGGATGGGCCGATATCCTTCCAACTACTCTTAGTAGGAAGTCATTTGTTAGTTTCTCAGGAGTTTTTTTTAGTCTGGCTCTCGGTCGAAAAGTAACGATTCCAACCACGCAATCGTACGATTTTGACAAAACTTTCAATGTTTTATTTTGTAAGAACAATCTATCTTTTGGTTAAGTCTAGTACTCAGATCGCACTAAACTAAATTTTATCTCTACAATATTAATCTCTACACACCTTTGCTAAAAAGGCGCGCTAAATTTTGAAGTTGGAGAGATTAAAGATACTATAAGGCATGTTATGGATTCATGCAAAAAAAAAATTGATATAACAATATGTTTGATTGTTATATCAAAACATTAGGCCGCGCCTCCACGAGCAATATTTATTTCGGACATTATGTCAGACATTATTTCTGAAATTTATATTTCTGTACTATGTGGGAAAATTATGTCATGAAATTTCATTCTTCGTCATGATCTCGCCGACTGGATTTCGTCGTTTAGGTAATGTTTGCGCTTCAGGCTCTAGGAAAATAAGAAGAAGCTGAATACGAAAAAAAAGAAACAAAAACACAATTTTTGGGTGAATCCCTTCTCATTTCCTACAGGACATCCTTCATTAGGATGAAAGAGACTAATTTTTTTTTGTAGAATGTCAATAAAATGCAAACAATTAAAAAACATCAAATAATCAACAAACAAACAAAATTAATGCAAGAGCAAATCATTAAAATGTCAAAATATGTAACAAGATTACACGTTTTGTTTGATATGTATGTTCAATGAACTTAGAATATCATGAAATGTCAGATTTATTTCCGAATTTATTTCTTCTTCGAAGACAAGAAATAAATACAGAAATTTATGTCTAAAAACATCAAAAATCCAGACATAAGGGGACTCCACCAGAAATATTGACTACATGGCACATTTCTTGCAATTATTTATTTCTAGTGGAGGCCCAGCGTTACGATAATGGCGAAGACGAAAAAGATGGTCAAACAATTCTGTCCGTCTGTCTGTCTGTCTGTATGTATGTATAGACACCTACAGCCCAAACAGGTGGGCCGAATTGCTTCAAACTTGGTATAAATAGAGTTTTTAAGGTATTGTACAGAGGAGAAATTGAAATTTTATTTAGCTAAAAAAAAAACGGTACCTACTAAATAACACTTATGCCTGATTCACAACCTCGCGTCACGACGAGACGAGAGCGTCGCGATTATCGCTGTCACTTTTTCTCGTTCTGATTTTTCAGAACGAGAAAAAAAGACAGCGATAATCGCGACGCTCTCGTCTCGTCGTGACGCGAGGTTGTGAATCAGGCATAAGTCACGTCACTTTTTCTCGTTCTGATTTTTCAGAACGAGAAAAAAAGACAGCGATAATCGCGACGCTCTCGTCTCGTCGTGACGCGAGGTTGTGAATCAGGCATTACGGCTAAAGCTTATTTTATAGAAAACATATGGCTGAAAAAAATTTTAAAAGTCCAAAAACGGTACTTTCTATAGGACCGTTTTTTTGCTTTCGAATATCTCAAAAACGGCTCAACCGATACTTTCGGAATTTTGCACATATATACATAGGTGCAGGTAGCTCGATTTATACTGCATATCAATATTGTTAAAAAATAGTTCTCCGTATTTAAAAAAAAAATTAAATTAAAAAATATTAATACTTTAAAAACTGCTCATTGAACTTTTTTTTTGAAATCATAAATATGTTAATGTATTTACTGAATACCTATTTATGAACTGGCGTTTTGGATTCTTTTTTTTAAATGTTTTCAGAAATTTTTTACAAAAAAAAACTTTTTTCTCAAAATCCGCTGCACAGATTTTTATAAATTTATTCTCATAAATTCAATTTTTTCAAAAAATAAAATGGCGTACTTATTTTTCAGCTCAAATTAGTTCAAGTATTTATTTAAGAATTTTAAAAAATTTGTTTTTATCAAAATCTCGGGCCCGAAGACCACTGTCACACATTAGAGCAAGTTCGTGCGACACAGTCGTGCATTTTATTTATTATACCTAAATTATGCAGCCACTTAGCATTTATCGAACATAAGAGCAAGTTCGTGCGACCTTCGCAAGACCTTCTGACAACTGTCAGAATTTATCTTGTGAAATTATGTGTTTTACATTGTTTCGCAAGCTAAATTTTGTGGAGACTTTTTTGTTAGCCGTTAGCCTGACACCTGGAATTTAGCTTGAAGTGAGTACTACTGAGCTAAAAACCCAAGCTAAAATTTATCTTAGGTGGAAATTTGTATGAAGATAAATTTTAGCGCGATCTGAGTACTAGGCTTTAGAATAGATTTTTCAGAATATGTCATGTAACCAACTGAACCAATCATAGTTCCAGTTTTTTTCAAATCAGGTCAGTTTCTTGTAAACTTTTCATCCGATTTCAACAATATTTTAGGCAATGCAAGTTATTTTTAATATATCTTTAATAATATCGCGTTTCTTAATGTTAAAAAAAAAATCATTTGAAATTGTTTTTATTTTTTTTGACTACGGGCCTGGTGCTAGTGGTGACACACTTTCTCGTTCGCATCCAACTACCATCAACCATCGCTTTTGTAATCATGGCTGTTTGTATCCAACATGAACATGAACATGGTATGGCGACGCGTGAGCACGGGCACGAGCAGCACTTTGATTTCCTCATTGGTTTGGTCTTTGGTACGGTGTAAACACACTGTGCGTGTGCACTTAAAGTGAGTTTGTTATCATCACAATGTGTGAGAAAAGAGAAGTGAGGGTGTTGATGCGGCAGAAACTGAACTCACTATAATTTGGATATGTAAGGAGGGGAATGGAGTCATCAGCTTCTGATATCATTTTCAATAGCTCAATGGTAATGTGGTGATGGTGAGTCAGAGACACTCACGCTTACGTTTTATGACCGGCAGGAGGCGATACTTTTTTTAGTTGCAAAAAAGTGCATTATGCTTTATGCGGTGACTAGGCCTACCCAAAGCCGACATAATGGTTGACTCTTTGACAGCTGACAGGTGGTTTTTGTGTGAAGCTGAAGAGTAAAGTGTTGTTGTAGGTGTCGGAATCGGAATGACATGCTCTGCTTTAAATAAATTATTTGAGAGGGAATACCATCTCAAATGAAATAAAATCGCGTCGTTCTCGGTTCGGTATCGGTACATGAATGACTCAACACAAAAGTTTTCACTGGGGTAGTGTAGTTGTCGTCATAATATTGTGTGTTTTTGAGGGTAGTCGCATTTAATGATATTGGAGATTGGAAGCAGGCAGAGGCAGGCTAACATGGATAGATGATATGAATCCAAGGTGCACGTAGAGTTCATGTTGGTGTCGATGTCGATGTCGATGTCGATGTCGACGATGTTGAACTTGTGGTGTAAGGGTGTAGCCATAGCGTATAGATAGATTAACCCCAAGTACCCCTCCTCGAGTTGGTGGTGTGTACTTGTGACGTATATTATACATAGAGGAGTAGTAAGCATATACACACGGGTACGGGCTTGGGCGGCAACGGCAACACGGCAATGGCAATACGACATGGATGGCGTGTGCCTGTGCTGTGCTTGCTATAATGTTAGAGCACACACTTCCTGTGTACAGCACAGTCGGTGTTGTACACATAAGGAAGGCTCTCTTGTTGTATATATAAATTTATACTCTTGTGTTTTGTGTATGATATGATATTGTGTAGTGTAGTATCCACTTTGACACATAGGGTAGTGTATTTTACTATTGTGTTGTTGTGAAAGATTTTTGTATTTGAAATTCCTACTAGGGTACCAGAAAGTGCAATAGGCGGCTTTAGTAAGTTTTCATAAAAAGTATTTACCTACCCAAGGAAGTGGAAGAGAACCCTATACCAATGATGATACGAAATATAAATAGGTTTTGTCTTTGTAGGTAGGTACCTAACTACATAATATTTCCTATTTCAAAAGAAATTTAAAAATTTCCATGTGGTGGATGTGTTCTTATGACATAGACTGTATAGTGTAGGTGTAGCAATGTTCTTTTTTTTTTCGTTTTCTTTTTGGCTAAATAAAAGAAAAATATGGTGAGTTTTAAAAATTCACACATCTAGGAAAAAAAATATGTACCTCCTAGATACATTATATAAAAAAAAAAACACAGGATTTGTATTTGTGAAATTCCCCTTTTTTTAATGCACTAGGTATCTACTATTTTTTGGGAGTATTTTTCTCAACAGTTAGTTTTCATCGATTGAAAAATGCACTTGTTGCTTTATTTCAATTTTTGCTTAGTTTCATATATTTTAGAGCAAAATAGTGTGTATTAATTGATATTTGAGTTAGAACGGCTGAAATTATAGTAACTTTTATCCTTCTAAAACAGGATGTGCATTATGTGAGTCTGCCTTTTCTGCATAAAGTGTTTTTTGGTGATTTTTGTGGGTACCACCCATGTACGGGTGTAGTTTTTTTTTTACTGATTTCCTTAAGATTCCTTATCGATTTTTATCAAACTTTTTTTCGTAAACGCCGTAATAAATGTGTTTTAAAGAAAAATGTGTTTTTCGTCAAAGGCTTTACAATACAGACATAGGTACCTGGTTCCAATAATTTATTTTGATCAATTTGTCCAGTTAAAAGTTAGTCTATTTTATAATGGCAGACTTATATATTGGTGTCTGTTGACAATATGCCGTTTTTATAAGGGGGTTTCTATAAGTGTTACATATTATCTAAAAATTTGAATTAAGCCGATTAAAATGATGAACCGAAACGCCCAATTTCCCAAAATTCGGGTGCATAAATCAGACTGAGTGTCAAAAAAAACCCTACGAAGTTCAAATTTGAAATTTAGCTTTTTGAAAAATTCATCTAGAAATTTAACTCGTCACTAAATATATATGATTTTCGACCGAATTTGGGGTCAACTTCCAACTGCTGAGTTATGGCCACAATCAATAGTGAAAGTTCAGAAAAAAATATGTACCTATAAAAAAAAAATTGTTCCAATAAGGTTTGGTCGTTCTAAGGAAAATAAGGAAAATGTGTGAAAAAATCAGGGATTTCTATATTTTGTTGTGATCGGTTGGTATTTTCTAGAAAACAAAAATCACCTCTTCAGTGCAATTGTCACTTCACATTTGTTGAAGGGAAGGGCGAAGGGGTCACCATACAAAAAAATACCAGGTATACACTAAACACAAACATGGTATTTTTTTCGTAACGTCACAGTCACAAGCAGCCTTTTTATGGAAGTGAATATTGGCCAAGAATCGAATATAAACAAGTTATTTTACCATATTAAGAACTATTTAAATAAAACACATTAAAAAACTTAAAATTATTAAAGTAACGAAAATACAAAAAAAAAAACATACAATTTGTTTTAATTTAACTAGAATGAGAACAAACAATATTTCACAACATTTATAATTTTATTACAGAAACAAATTAGTTAATAGTGATTTTATAACAATATATTCATAATCAAACAATTAAATGTTGCAAAATTCATTTTAAGTTTTTAGCTAAGTAAGTTCACAAATCACAAGATTTAATTTTAGTTGATTTATTCATTTTAATAGAGGGTCCGTCAAAATAAAGTGTTACCAACTCAAAGTGCAATAAATGCTTAATTTTAAGAGTTATTCATTCCAAATTTAATGAGCACACTATAAATACATTTATTTTTTAAAAATCATGTCACTTCACTGCTCAAAAAAGCTTCCTCTTGCACGGATGACAGCATCAATACTTTTGATGAAGTAATTGAACGATGCACTAAGGTGGTCCTGTGGGATCCGTGCCCATTTTTGTTGACACCTTAGCCTTCAAAACGGATTATCCAGTAGTACAACGATGAATCTTCTTACAGTAGTTATAAACAATATACCTAATAAAATTTCATAAAAAAAATAAATTTCCGCGTCGCCAGCTGATGCCAACATAAAACTAGTGACACTTCATTTGACGGACCCTGTATTTACATAAATTACACACAACTATACTATGACGTCACACACAAAGTCAGCATACCCTTGGTGCGTTCTTTTTCTGACCATAGTCAACGAAAAGGCATTCCTTTAATCCAAATTAGTTGCGATTTGTAACATTTTGACGTCATAACTGCCTTCCTAAACTCACTTTAAAGTGTCAAATAGTTACGATTTGTTACTATTTCCAACTCACCTCCTTGACATGAGTTAAGATTGTTGATCTGTCAAATTGGACGTTTTGTATTTACAAATCAAACCAAAAAATTATAAATTCTCGATTTTCTTTGAATGATCAACAACAAAGAATAAAATGAATTTTTCGTCAATTTTGAGCTATGATGGAGAATAATTTAATTAGTTCTTCAATATAAGTACAGAAGGATGTTAAAAGTGGTCGTTTGACAGTTTAACAAATTCGAACAACGTATCGGTCCTAAATAGTTTGTAAAAAATCCAACAAATCCTAACAAAGACACTTCAACAAATTTCTTTTGACATAACAAAAATTGTTGGCTATGGTTAGAAAAAGAACGAACCACTTACCTTTCTATTCACGTTCAAATGTCAATATTTCGCTCGAAAATGCAACAGGGAGAGCAGGTTAATATTATATATCGATAGAAAAAAAAATCCGCTAAATCAGCTAAAAGTCTGAAATGAGCAACATAGTTAAATAAATAAAAATAAATAAAAATATTGTGATTTTAAGTTAGTATGAATTAAATCAATTAAATAAAATTAAATAAAAACTTTAATTATTGTTTTTTTTTTCTTTTACATTTATTTTTTGTCACTTTTTATGTAGAACAAGCATTTTAATACATTTTAGTTGCGATGAAGTATAGTTATGCATTCGAAAAAAAAGAAAGTTGCAAAATCAAAAATGACATTACAATGATAGAGAAGCCGAAAAAAGTGCGTCCGAAAATTCTGTCTGTCTGTCTGCCCATATGTCTATATCGGCATCTGAAAAACTTTTTTTTCGAATCACAAACGCTACTACTATTTTGATAAATCTTTCTGAGAGTGATGTTTTTTGTGCTAACTTTTTATTTTGGAATGAAAATATTTTTCAGAACAATTATAAGATATATTATAATCCTTCCTGGTAAGAACAAAAAACTTCAAGAAATTTCCATTTAAGAATAATGGAACATGGTTTAGAAAAAAAGTAAAAAAAAAACTGGGCAACGTATAATTTCATATGATTTTTCCTTGCCAATTTTTTTATACGCCCTTAATTGTTTTCTCGATTGCAAAACATATTCCTGGAAGTTGAAAGCAATGAGAGACGGCACACTGGCCTTTTCTCTGGTTTAAGTGTATAAATTTGAAAAATCTGAACATATCCTTGCTTGCTTAGTTTGTGCGAAAAAACTGATGTGGAGGGTCATCTGTTCAAATGCCCTGAAAAAGTTTAATAAATCTAATAAAAAAGGTAAGTAAACAAAAAAATTCTGTAATATTTCAACAGAATATTGAAAAGTGAATATGTAAACAATATTTAAACAGTGTTTGATAAAAAATATCATTTTTCCTATAAAAGTGCGTATGTTAAACTGTGTTGACCACAATTACTGCTCCTAATAAAAAGTCAAAAGGGGGCAAGATGGCACACACTGCGATCTTACCTTCTCTAAATAATTTTATTTGTTATTTTGCCACATTATTTGTTTTGTTTAATTTTTTGATAAACTATATATTTGCGAATTTGCGATTAATTCGAAACAATTTTTTTAACTAGTTAAAGCTATAGAACAGCATATTAAAGTATTATTTATTTCGTATGCTATCTCTGTTCATATTATTTATTTTTATTTTTGTTAAGGCTTGCGAAAAGTATTCTTAAGTTTATTTTTAAAAATTCTTATATCTAATCTTTGAACGAAAATAACATATAACAATATGTAACCCTAAACTTTATTAATTTTTTTTTTAAAATATTGGGCAACGTATGCCGTTTTTCCCAACCCTGGTATGCCATCTTACACACCCCGTGGGGCAAAATGGTTTTTCTTGGATTTCTATTCAAAAATGTATACTGTTTAAACAGCTGGTTCAAGGGACCTTTACTTTTAGCATCTGATAAATAAAATGACAACGTAACTTTTACTTTCATTAGGTACCCAAGCGGTAAACATATTTTGCTAAGTTCTATAGCTGAAAGCAAAAAAATGTGCCATCTTAGGTCACTTTCCCCTACAATATCTTCATTTGTGTGGTGTATTTTTGTAGAATTAAAGAAACCAAGAGCTTTTTGACAAAGCTTGGTTTTTTAGTTTTAGCCGCTCAATTTTAAAATTTTTTTCTTTTGATTTTAGGTTGGAAAACAATTGTTCTGATTTTTTTTAGTTTTTGGTTAAAGTACAAATAAGGTAGGGGCTTTAAGTAGATTTTATATATATCTGCCCATATGTTGACAAGGGCATTAACGAAATGGGATACAAGTTTGGGTTGGGGTCATAATTCTGTAAGTACCAAAACTCGGATTCCGAAATTATGCATTTAAAATTCTGTATTTCAAAATTCTGTAAAAGATGAAAGAAATTTTTTTTGATAATGGAAAAAAGTGCGCACTTCTTTTTACTATCAAAACAGTTTTTCTTTAATCATTTACAAAATTACAAGTTTAGTTTCTCCTTGTAATACCTACTCCGTTTTCATAAAGAATTTGCGTCTTTAATTTCTTTTTTGTTGAAATTAGTTTTTTACTTTCTTAACTTTTTTTTTAATTTTAAGCTTTTTTGTAAATGGCAGATTCAATTTTTTTTCTCATTGAATAAAAATTGTTTAAAAGATACAGAATAACTTTCTTAAGTGTTTAAAGAATTTTATGACAGATTTTTGGACTGCAGATTTGTGGATTTACAAAACTTTGGAATACAGAATAATAGTAAAGCAGAATTTTGTACTAATTTACAGAATTTCGGTCACACAGAATTTTGTAATACAGTATACCCCATTTCAAAATAAATTTTTCCAAAACTGTTTTTGATTTTTTAAATATTTTGGAAGAGTTTTTGAGGTCAAACGATTTCAATATAGCTAGTGCATTTCTTTTTTGCTAGAGAAATATTTGTGTTGAATCGGATGCAGGCACTCGGGTTAGTCTATAAACCAAAGTTAGGGCGATAATGGGGAGCTGGTCAAAATTCTCGTTTCAAAACACTGTTTTTCAAAACTCTGCTTTTCAAAATTGTGCATGAAATAAAAAAAAAATTAAACATATCTACAAAGCTAAAAGAGACCAACAGAATATTATTTTTTAAGTGACTATAAGTATTAAAAAAAAAAAATGGTAAAATCGTGGTTCAGCAATGACATCCTTTTCAAATTCTTGATCCATGGATCAACTTTATTAAATCCGTGGATATCATTAGGTTAACTCTTAAACCACTCTTTAGCCACCGTCTAGGCTTTGAGTATGCAAACACGAACCTAAGTAAATCGATTTTTGAACTTCGCTCCTTTGAACCACTGTTTTACACTGCCCCAAAAAAAAAAAAAAAAAAAAAACTACTTTTCTATACTCTTAAGAAAGAAAGAGTTTGCAATGATTACCAAAATTCTGCCAGTTATATAGAAAACAAAGGTTTGGAAAATGTTAAAAAGCGTGAACTTTTGTACATTTTCCAAACCATTGTGTTCTTTATAACTGGAATAATTTTGAAAAGCAGGATTTTGAAAACAGACTTTTGTAACAAAAATTTCGACCCTGCAGAATTTTGACCTCAACCCAGATAATGCTATACCCACCATTTTTGTTGACCAAAGTGTTTCTGTTAAAAAAGTTATTTGGTTATAAAAAGGGAAATCTTTTGGGAGGATTATTTGTCCTTTATTGATCTAATAAAAAAAATGTATTGATTTTTATTTAAATTTTACAAAAAAAAAACCCCATGTTAATATTATTTCTGCATATATTTTATAAACCATTAATTTTAAGGTGCGAAAATTCCCCGATTTAAAATAACTCTCTTTAAAGTAATGAATACGAAACCCCAACCATTTTAAGTCCTAAGGACAAATAAAACGATTAAACTCGCACGCAATTAGAATAAAAATGCATCGCTTTGAAGGTTGGCATAGCTTAACAGCCTTTTTTTCAGTCTAGACAATACAAAAGCCACGCAACAGAACACACAAAAAAGGGGGAGAATTATCTGCAAAGGATACGAATTGTGCGTTGCAAGGGAAATTATGAACAAAAGCTACCATGCACTGCACGCACTGAGTCCTTGCACAACCAACGCTACAAGGACCATAGTGGAAAATTTAAATGTCTACGCACGTAGAACGCAGTTTGTGTTTTTATCTATGTTGAAGGTGATGTATTAAAAAAAGTTGGGAAATAGGTTGGGGGAGAAATGTGTGTGTTTTATGCAAACAAATCAAAGTGCGTATATCCTGGGGATTATAAATCCGAGCGATACCACTTTGATCTTGGGTGCATCCCGGGTATACCGCATTGAACTTGGCCTTCACTATGTGGTGAGGAAAAGTGTTCTGAAATACGTTCTATTGACACAATTTTTCATTGATTTTATACGAAATTGTTAAGGGGGAGAAAGTATCACTTCAAAAGTCTTGACTTTTCAAAGGTTTTTCAAAATGGCATCAGGCGTTATGCAAGGACGAGTTTTGTGTTTTAAGAGTCATTAGAAGGACACCTTTACGTCGGACATTTTTGAGGAGATTCACAAATTTGGAAGCATATTTTACTTGGCTATTAGTTAAGGAATTAAAAGATAAGAAAGAAAGGATTTGAAATGACTATACAATCTTTGTGGATGGTTTAAGTGTGTACTCCTAATAATTTTAATAAAATAGGGTAAGACATTTTGAGAGCAACTAATTATTAATACAAAAAAAAAAAACAAGGACATACCTATATATATATTTTTTTTTTAAATTTATTTCGCCCAGCAATGAGAAAAGCTGCCAAAGCTAAACTCAAATAAAAAACCCTACCTCTGAAGTAGACAATCTGCAAAATAGATACATACAGTCCAATCCAAAATGAAAAATGATTCCTCATCCTGACTTCAATGCAAAAAAAGGATACTTTTTTACAGTGTTTTCGAACACAACCCATAACTGAAGGGTGATATTATGGGTTGATGAAATCATCTTCCTGTTGTTGACCGATTGTCGCGTATAGATTTGGACCGCATCCAATTCAAAATTTGGAAATGTAGTCTGGAGAATAGGATAGCATAAAGTTAGAAAAGTGAGCTTTACGAACTCGGGTACAAAAATTGAGCCCCATATTGCTCCGAGTCTGCTCACAAAGACCAACAAGGACAATCGCATTCATACAAAGGAAATAAATTTACAATACCTACATAGTTGGAACACAATCTGGGTAATATACAACTCTTACCCCATTTGTATAGTCGAATAACATTCAACCAAGTACAACAGTTGGTGCTGTTATTCACTGTTAGAGCTATGTATTCTTGTGAATGGGTATAGTCTTATGAGAGTCACAAACAAATCCTTCTTGGTTCTTGTTTTTAGTGTGTTCAAAAAAAAGTTGTATACAATTTTATGATTTTACAAAACAAATTAAATACCGTTCGAAACCCTACAACAAATCAAAGCAATGGCAGAGGATCCTGTACTGACCATAAACATTTGCATTCTGGTAGGAAGCTGAAATTCCTCAAACTTGAAAGTTTCCCATCACTCTGTCTCTACACTGCGTTCATAAAAAAGGACACTGCTGTTTTTTTTTTTTTTTTTTTTTTTTTTGGGCAATGGGGTTCCATTGGAGTCTTCTTAAAAAGGACCACGGTTATTTCAAATTTTGGGAGATGTACTCTACGGAGCAGGCCAGCATAAACTCAAGGAAGTATGAATCTGATGATGACTTCTGTTAGTATCCTAAATTTTGGATTCATGCAACAAGTGGTTTGCTCACATTGATGCGCAGTGCAAATCCAATACAACCGGAAAAGAACCCTTGTACATAGTTGGAGGGTTGCAGCTCTATCAAATTGGTATACCATACCAGCATCCAGCAACAACCCCATTTCTGAGCAAGTGTTCCTTTTTTCCTTATAGAAGTTGTGAGGACATAAAGCTGTATATAAGTTGGAGTTGGCTAAGGTCAGGGCTGTGTTTCTGTATGTGGAAGCATTTTTTTTTTTATTAAATTTTTTTTTCGAGAAAGTTTTGTTCTCAAATTGTTTTTCTTTGACTTCGGATTTATTGATTAAAAGTTCTAGAAATTTTATTAAAAACAAGTCTCCATATAACTCAACCTATTTTCACACCCATTTTGATCCTTCAATTAGTTTATAATCATTCGGTTGTCAACAGTTTATTCGGCTCTTGAATTATCCTACAAATCCATATTTATTGTTAATTAAATTTTCATTAAAGTCATGTCGGTTGTTGGTTCTTCGAACTATATATACCATCAATGTCCTATATACTTATGGCGTATACGTAATTTATCGCAGCTCTGCAGAATGTGTATTCCGTTTGAAGTATATAATGCCTGCGCGTCCTTGTGAGCATTTACTCGCAGAATACATCCTTAAAACTGGCTCAACCAATCCATTCGAATCCGCAAGGGTCACTCCTCTGATTTTATGCTGGCCTATTCCGTAGATAGCATTTCCGAAATTTGAATTGGATGCGGTCCAAATCTAAAAGAGACAATCCTTTAATGTAAACAGGATTAACATCCCCTCACCCCAAAAACGTTGCTTGTTCGGGAATATACATAAATTTAAGTATAGAAATATCTTATATTCCATTTCACCCTTTAAATATCGAATCAACTTTACCGCTTTTAATTTCAGTGAAAAGTTGGTTTTTTTTCTTTGCTACTGAGTTTGGATAAGCTGACAATTGTGTTATAGGGTTGTTCAGACAACTGGTCTAGTAAAAAAAAAAATGCTTTGAGATATTAACGTGAAAATAAAAAGATATTCGAAATCGAAAATTGCTCTTTTTTTTTTGTCATGACGACCAACAAATAATTTTCAACCAATTTTTGAAGTACTTTTTCCATTTGGATTATCGTAGCATTTTATGATTTATCTGCGGGAATTAAATGAATGATATCTTTTCTAATTGGTTCATTTAATTTTTTTGAACACTTCTTGTAAAAGATTTCGTCCGTTTATGCTGCTCTAATACACGAAGCAATTTCAAAAAAACCATTTGTTACAAATGTTCGCCTGTTCCAACAACTTTTGTTGTATTTGGCTTATCTTAAAAGACATATTAAGTCGGTTGTATTGAATTTTTCCAACATTCCTTGAAACCAGCTAGCCTATTTTTCAGCTATTTTCAAAAAATGCTATCTGCAACACGAACAAATCTTCTTGACGGCTGCATGTTCCTGAAATATTGACTATAAGTTAGACTAAAGTCCAAACACGCCTAATCAGGCACAACAGTCGGCCTGGGGCGACCTTCATGAAATTCGACATGCAGCAATGTTCAAGCACTATTGAATTCAGAAAACATAGTGTGTTTTCGAGATGGTGCTTCATTCCCAAAAATCGAAGCAAGTTGATCAGCACACTGTTGTTGGTTTAATACCCGCCGAAAATAATGAAAATCATTACTTATATACTAAAGCTGGCGTATACAGTCCGTTGTGGACTACAGTCTCAATCAACATACCCTGCCTGTGTGCCAGTGCATGCATGCCAAGTTGGTTGAGGTCATCTTCCACTTGATTGCGCGTCTTAAGATGGGGTCTTCCAATACTGCATTGGCCTTCAGAGTTGCAATTGAACATTTCGCCTGCCGGTGCGTATTTCTCCATACGCTCAATATGCCCCACTTATTTAATCCGCTGTAATTTCTGCTTTATGAACAGGTCAATATCTTTATATAGCCCGTACAGATCGTCATTCAATCTCTTCCTCCATATTCTATTGAATATCACCCGAAGAAACTTCTTCTTAAAGAAACCCAGCCACTTTTCATCCGTGCCAGTGCTTCTGCCCCATATAGCAGGACTGTTATCGTTATGGCCTTGTATAGTGTCTCCTTGGTCCTTTGAGTGATCGAATTATCTCTTCATTGATATTATTTTGACAGGTTATAGTGGAACCCTAATAGAGAAAATTATTAACTACTTAAAAGTGATATCTGTCTAGCGTGACGTTTTGTACAAGTCTACGATGATAATATTCTTTACGCGAAGAAATAGCATATACTTTGTTGTATCTTCATTTACAGCAAGACCCATTTATCGCACTGACAGTGGTCATCGTTCTTCCGATTATGTCAAAATCATCAGCATAACCTATAGTAATTCACATGCAAATTGGGACTTGCGAGCATTTAACTCAGGAAAATTAAATATAAAAGACATCAAAAGAGTCGGTTTTGTTCTTACCATCCTTGACAGAGAAGTACGAGTTCTCCATATTCATTCTGCACAATCTAATCGAACAGGCTAAGCAGGGATACCGAGTACTGATATGGCTCTGAATAGCTCGTCACTATTCACCCTGTCATAGATGACTTTTAACTGATGAATTGGTGGCGAGAATCGATCTGGAATTCTGGGGTCTTTTCTTAAATCTGTCGAAATTTTAACATTTTTGAAATGGTTGACTTACCTGCGGCCTGAAACAACACTGATAACGGCGAATCAGTTCAGGTGGGCTCAAACACTAACTCAGAATAGCTGACAAGAATTTATGGGCGGCATTTAAGAGACGTATACCTCTGTAGTTGGAGCAGATGAAAGATGAAAAATTGTTGACCGAAAATATTAATGATTCAATTTCTTTTTTTGACCAGAAGGCGATTGTTTACTTTTAACAACACAAAAAGCAATCGTGTAACAAAATGTTCAGATTACATTTACCGTTAACAATGTTTCACCTTACGAAAAGACTGTCAAATTTGACATATTCAAACTAGTGTTGCCATATCTAAAGGCTTACGTAGCAACCTTTTCTTCAATAATTTAAAAATTAAATTGTTTTAAATTATTGTATATATGTAATACAAAAAAAAGATGACCTGGGTGTCGTCTTTAACACTGAAAGACTGCCGGCATATGATGGTTTTTCATTTAAGAATCCATAATGTCGCCGTTATCTTTTTGGCATTAATTGATTGCCAAAGGAAGATATGCGTAGGTTCATGCTGAGTTTGATCTACTCACTTAGCTCGTTTACGAACTATCTTGAATTTAGGATGTTGCAGGTCAGTTCCTCAATACCTAATCTAAGATTTGTTTCTCAGTCCCCATCCTGGTAAACACATATAATAACTGCAATAACTCTTTTGGGTCGTATTTTCAAATTTCTCGTACCCAAACAGCCAAGTTAAAGACAAGTCTTAAAAAGAGTTCTTTGGATGCAAAGAGGAAATCTCGAAAATACATTATGTAAAATATCAACTATCAAGGCTCAGACTGCCGACATTACAGTCCTTGAAAAGAAATACAAGACAGAACGATTCCTCCTCGATTTAGTTTAAACTTTTTTTTTGCCTTTTCAATATTCAAGTGAGCATAGTCACGAGGTGTAACCCAAAGCCAGAAAATGCATGCGAAAACAGAATGTGGTTAATAGCATCTTGATGCTTCTACAAGCAATTTATTTTTTCCTTCAAAATAGATTTTTGTGAAATCCTTTGGTTTTTCCGTGGCCACAGACATTGGAGTACGGTACGAAGAAGCATAATAAGGATGAAAATAATTGAATACAAAATGTTAACTCTATTGCAGGCTAACACGATTTTCGTTTCAAGGACTATATAGGAGGCGATTGAATGTTGCATTAATGGAGGGACAGTTTCCATCGTCTAATGTTGTAAAAAAATAAAGTGGGAAGCGAATCTGTGATAATTGCCTTTCAATTAATGTCACATAACATGATGGAAGTGGAGCTTTAAGGGAGTATGAAGTGGTTGAATGGGATCTTACACATTCAAGTGACCAGTTGGGGTCAGTCACTAGTACCTATAGGTGTATTAAAAAAGATTAAACTTAGTTTTTTTATTATAAAGGTGGTAACAGAAGTTTATGAAAGTCCTTAAATATCTATTTGAAGTAAAAGCTTAGTACTGACAATGAAACTGTGAAGATCCTATACCTACTTCTTGCAGTGTTTAATTGGAATGAACCTAAACAACCTCTTTTTGTCATTTGAAAATTCTTAAAAGTTCTCTTGAAATAACTTATATAGCTTGAGGGGAGTTGTACGGAGAGTTTCTCAGTAAGGATACACTTCTTTGAGTAGACCCACTATAATCGATCACGATCTTTGTAAGTTGGTTCGATAGGGTTTTCGACCCATGGGAGATCCCGAATGGTAAACCAAATAAACCTTTGCTCCACAGCTGTCATTCTGTATCAATAGGTGCTGTAAAATGGAGTTCAAACTTGTTTTTCGAGGTCAATAGACGTTTATTTTTTATTTCTCTTATACTTTTAGGCGTTTGAGCCGAGTAAAGAGTGTTGCACACCTCTAGGAGTGTAAATTAATGTTCGCATGTTATATGTTTACTTTGTTGCTGGTCCTTTAGTATTTTTCCCTGATAAAAGCTGGGTGTACACTAAATACATACAAACCTTCCAGAACAAATCATCTAAATGACCATGAAAACCGTTTCGAAATCTTTTGCATAGTATAGGAGGAGTAAGCGGATGTAAGTCTTAATTCCAGATCTTAGTGAAACTAAACGCAGCTTATTTTGTTTTGTAAGGAATATGATGTTGATTTTTGGATTGGTCATTGGATTTCATATATTTGTTAGTACCCCGTGGCGTAGTGGTTAGTGTGTCGGACTGCTACGCCGAAGGTTCAGGGTTCGATCCCTGACGTTGCCACCTTAAGTTTTTTTCCGGGGTACTGCCTCTTGCGAGGAAGTGACAAATCCCCCAAGAGTAATTAATATTCATGGAAAGTGCTTCTCTGTTAGCCGTTCGGATTCGGCGGTAAATTGTAGGTCCCTTCCATTCCTGCAGAATATCAACGCACACACAGGAGTGGTTGAGAGTGTAAGTCACCGGCCCCGCTTGGAGCTGTTGTGCCAACAATTTATTTTTTATTTTTTTTTCATTGGATTTCATTTATTGATACAGAAGTCTTGCATGCTGTCGGTGTACCATCTTAAATATCATGAAACAACCTCTTTGACGTTGGGTAAGGAAGCTCTATTGGGGTTATGAAATTGTCTACGTTTCAACGGCTTTGGCTCTAATAAAGCATCGCTTGCCGATAGTTCAACGAAATCAAGCATAATTCTTCGGCTCAGATAGGAATTGGATGGAAGAGCGTACGACACCAACCACGTACTGTGGACAGTGTTCTCTCTTCTATTCTTTCCGTCTTAGGTAAAATGTCTTAATGAAAACCAGGGACCCATTCTAAAACATAAATCATATTGATATCACTCTATTTTTTATATTAATTAAACAATACGATATGGAAAAAATAACAAACAAAATATAAAGAAAAAGATTAATTTATAGAAATTACTTACAAGACAAAGAATATAATATATCCTATTTTCAAAAAGACTTATTTTCAAAACTAAGGATTCCTTCTTCGTGTCTAATATTTTCATTTCTTTAAGGTGTTGTGCTTGAGTCTTTTTTTAAATAAATTCCTTTATTTTAGATGCATTTTTATTTATTTTAGCTGTTCTCAAAATCAAAACGGTAAAAATAATTTAAATAGTTATGTGTAGTAAGTGGTGTTTGTTTTAGAAGTAAAATATAAATTGGCAGCACTGTTTTCATTGACAGCCATTTTATGATTCATCTTTAATTTGGTTTGTCATTGCATCACAATCTAACTGACGCCTGAACAACGCATGTACATTGTGCAGATTTATTCCGAAAAAATTGGTTCTGTTCGGATAACGCATCGCGCACTACGTCCATTTTTATGGTTGACATAATCGTTTATCAGGGTAATGAATTCGATAAATGATGGCACGCTTTCACACGATGCTTGCTGCAAATGATAACACTCATCACCTGAGACGTTGCGTGGCGTCAGTTGGTTGCATCATTCGGTGCGTACCGGAGGAAGAAGGAGATATTACTGCTATAGGGCGTGGAATCGAGGAAAACCCGAATGAGCCATCGTGCACAACAATCAACTATAATTGTATCTTTGTTCATCCACTTAACAGACAATTTTAGGGATTGATCATGATATGCTGGCTTATACAAAACCGACTCATGCAAGAATTGAAGCAGCATGACCACCGGGATACATTCGATGAAGGGGCCAAAACAAGAATGCTGTTGATCACGGCAAAGTGATACCCTTTTCAAAAAGCCTTCGATATGTGTTTGCAAAAACTCCTCGATCAGGAAGTCGTCGGTCGGTTGGGATAAGGTTCATGGTACCTTTGTCGAGCACTAGTTATTGAACTTCCATTGCACTGAAAACCATAAACGTAAATAATGTCTGCGTATTTTTGGTTTGTAAATGTAGTCATTTGTCATTTCAAAAACGTTTCTATTAAACTGTTGCTTTGGTGTTACAAATGAAACTTCCAAATCTTTTCTACCATTTTTGTTAGCTAAGTTTTGACAGGTACAGGACAAATAAACCACTGGAAAACGGCTCTTACTCTAACGAACCTTTTTTCACTTGCTGCAAGTTTTCCAAATACCATAAAATCTGTGGTTTTTCCTTTTTTTTTGACTTTTTTTTACCAATTGTGGAGTTCCTCAAAAAAAAATATATATATATATAAAAAACACTATGTTTTGCTACGCATTTTTTGGAGAAAATCGACACGAAAGTCAGATATTTAGCATGCACAGGAAAAATGGAACAGGCAAAAAACTGGATATCTTGGAACTGAGACAATATATCAAATTTATTCAAACACATTTACAAGGGCTATTATTTTTTCTGAAAAAATCTTTAAAGAAGTTTCTATGATTAGAACAAAAAAAGCAGTGACCGTTAACGTGGCTCAGGGTACACCAAAGTAAGCATTTTCTTAAATCCCCAAAATGTATATCAAAATTGGAGATAGGCTCTTACTAATATACCAATATAGGGAAGAATCATGCCCCAAAATTTTGCCTACGAATTAGGGGACACCCTGTTTATTATGGCAATAAAAACAATTTATCTGTGTTTCATTTTATTTAATTTTTCTATTACATCTAAAAACTACTACAACTACTACTTTTGATGAATTACGACGTTAGCAGTTGAAAGCAGCCATTAACTTAACATAGATACTTCAAAAAAAAAATTATACTTAACGTATGCTTAGTCTAAGACAACAACAAAGATTGCATTTTAAATGGAGGAAACCAATTTTATCAAAACTGTTTTAGTAATTTTTGAGAAGATTAAAAAAAAACAAAATTATTTGAAAATTTATTTCCACTCTTTTTCACAGAAGGGAATTTTCGTTAACTAGATTTTAAACAATATTTTCAAAAAAATAAACAAATTTTATTTTGAGAACTCAAATGAAAAAGCAATAAACTTTCCATCTTCTCTGGCTGTGCATCTTTTTCCTTGCACGTCGCGTCGTGAGTCGTGACTACAACAAACTGCAACCTCAGAAAAAATATTATGCAAATTTTTAATTTTTTCTTCTTTTTTTTTTTTTGGATCAGAAATGTGTATCTACTAAATTTGCGATACTAAGTTTGGTGTACTTCCAATTGCAAGCAAATAATGTATCTCAAAGGACTTAAACTTCGCAATTCGCTGTTGAGTATCTAAATGCATTCATTCTGCAATTCATTTTTTTTGCGTTGGGATATCCAAGCAAGAGGCCAATTATAGATACATATTTTAAAATGCTTTATATTTTATAAGAAGCGCTAGGTAATTCATATCATCCTCTTCTGACGTCAGAAAGCGAACTGAATCCGATAGACGAGTATTTAAATAAAATCCATTTTACGAGCAAATGTTTGTCGTTTTGTTGTGTTTTTTTTTATTTTTTTTTATTTTTATTTTTTTCTGTGCCATAAACAGCGAGTAGCGTAGTGACTAGCGGGTATCTATCTATCTTGTGGGTACGTTTCAGGTTTTTTCCTAGTCGCGAGTTGGAACGGAATCACGATGTGAGTGCACAAATAAAGATTATATGGTTGAATGGGTACTGTAAGCGAGTGAGGGTGTTTTACTATATTTAGGGAAAAGGGGGCCGGCAAAAGGCGAAAGGCAAAAGGCAAAAGGTAGACCTATGGGTGCCTGGGTCTGGGTGTTTATAGAGTACTAACCAAGCCAGCAACAACAACAACAACAACAACAAGACACCATAAGCATAAGGCAAAGGCATCAGTGTGTTTGGGAAAGCATGAGAGGAGAGAGTTTTTGGTATTGTAAACGGAGCAGAGCTGAGCGGAGCAGAGCTGAGCCGCTGAGCGGCGTACAGTGGATGGATGCTAGTGGTGCAGTGCAAGTGCCTGTACCGGTGCCCACGCGGTGCTATTTGACGAGTGTGTGGGATAAAATCCGGGAACAGCGTAATACAAATGAATCTTAGTATGTAGTTGGGTAGGTAGGATATGCTATGGCATTGGCACAAAGCATAGCGATGCTGTGGGCTAGGGTGGTGGGTACTGGCACTCTGGGTACTATACACACATATATAATATATCACATAAAAAATAGAAAAACAGAAGTGTCAGCCTGAGCAGAGTATTCGTTTTGATACAAACGGAATGGTGGTGTGTCCCAGCAATGGTAGGTTAGGTATAGTACCCATGTCGGTGATGGTGTGTTGTTTTTGGCCTTACACCATGACACAAAAACAGGGAGGTAGTGTTCCAATGATATCTATACAAATCGTACCTTTATATATACTATACCTATACTGATGATGATGATGATGATGATGAATAAAGTTACACTATGAAGGATTGTCGTGTAGAAATATGGAACACATTCAATGGAGATTTCGGAGATGTAGTCTACGGAATAGGCCAGCATAAAAACAGAGAAAGCGAACCTGGCGGATTTGATTTGCATGGTTGGATCCGTATTAGGATTCATGACGGTACAAGTATGCTCACATAGACGCCCAACCCATATACACCTGAATAGAATAGTACATAGATTGTTGGAGCTTGAATAAAATAATATACCTACACCATACCATACCATACCAATGCCATGTGTATACTTGTGAGTCTAGAAACATCCAAGAAAACTATTCAAGCAAAGTAAAACTCTTCAAGAAGAGTCTCTGTGGAGAGTAGGTATATACCTACCATGAGGAAGAGTTGGTCGAGGCCAGAGTATAAAGTAGTTAAACGATTGAGGGCAAATTGCACGTCTATTATGTTGCTGTCAAGCTTTTGCTTTGTATTTTTAATTTATTTATTTTTTCATTTCAAAATGGAAGACATTAATTCAATTTCATGGCACTTAATCATTTTTAAAAGCTAGAAAACAGTTATGAGATCCCCGAAAGATGGGTAAATCCATATTTTTAGGGGGACACTTTCAGAAATCGATTTTAAAGCGAACCCTGTTGTTTAGTAGAAGAACTACCATTTTATTTTCGATGTTTCAAAAAAAAAAAAATGCGTATACGCCACAGTCAACCCAGCTGACTGAACCAAAATTTGGGGACCGATGAGTGTTCATCAAACTAAAATTTTTATGAAACACACACACCAGATATGGAGGTATCCTGGTTCAAAAAAAAAAAGGAAGGTTGCAATACATTATGTGACGAAATACAAAAAAAGGGAATTGAGGAGGCACACCCTTTTAGTATGTGTCACACATAATAATTCTGGAAAATAACGAGAATATTAATTAAAAAAATATCCATCATCCCTCCCACACATAGCAGGCTTTATTCCAACTTCACGTTGTGTTGGGTTGGTCCAAGTGCAATGCCATATCGCTTATCCAGCTCCCTTGGTTACCTAACCATATCCAGTTAGTCTTTTTTTTTTTTTTTTTTTTTTTTCTTTGCAAATAAAACAGGCCTCTGTGTGTCTGTTTGTCAGCTTTACCAGTACACCATTACACAACAAGGAGGTGGTGTTCCAGTGTGATATCTATATATACCAGCAGTTAACCATTATAAAGGATTGCTGGCAGGGTATATGAATGTGGAACACATTGAATGCAAATTTCGGAGATGTAGTCTACGGAATAGGCCAGCATAAACTCAGAAAAGCGTACCTCTGACGACACGGCGGCGCTGCGGCTCTGCGGATCTGGTGCGAGCACGGTTGGATTTGAATTTGAACACGGCACAAGAGTATATGCTCATGCTCACATAGATCTAATACAACCGGAATAGAAAGTTTGTATACGGTGGTATAATAAAATACCATACACCATCAGAACAATCACATATATACTTCAAAGGTGAGAAGAAGGAGTTGTTCAGTCAGGTTATAGTGTTGTGTTTATGTGTTGTTTATGTGTTTGAAGGAGCATCGTTTCTTTGAGAAGTTGCTTTTGAATGAAGTATCTCCTTTTTTTTATTTTTTATCATTGAGGGCGTCACAAACCGTTATTTTTTTGTATAAAAAGATTTATCTTCGCTTCTTTAATGAAGTAGGTATTCAACAAGAAGACACCATCATACAAACAAATCCTTCCTCACTTCACATCATTATAGGCACATCTTTCAATACAAAAATAATTTTTTCGTCCATAGTTCCCTTTTTTATCCTAAAAATTCAAATAATTTCTTTTAACCCAATAACCCCATAACATTGAACTTCTCAATGTAACACACACAAAACACAAAAATTGAGGCCAAAAAAGCGAAAGTAAAACACGAAAAATAAATGTCCTTCAACTTCCCGGTGCTATAGCAATGTCAAAAAGAAGCAACAGTTTTTTTTTTGTGCTTCTTCAAAAGGATTCTCCATCAAAAGGCTACCACCAAAAACCATTATTTAAGGCAGACTGCTAACAAACCTAGACGCAATCCACGCAACGGTGTGGCAGGAATAAGCAAATAAAAAAAAACACCCAAACACGGAGCATAAAAGTGAAAATTGTTGCACAAAAACACTCATCAACTTTGAAATGCGTCCTTCCACCACGGTCGGGACGCATTTTCATATTTTTTCGCACTACGCTTTTCGGTCCTCATTCGTACGCACTTGCTTAAAAAAAAAGTTCCCTCGGCTATGATGCACATTTCCACAAATCCCTTGTGCAAGATTTAGGGTTTTGATCGAGAAACAAAAAGCAACAAAAAAAAAAAAATATTACACATACGCCATAGAGAACGTGCGGATGGATGGGTTGGTTTTGGGGGAAAGCTTGATGCACTTACGGGCAAATTGGAGTGTTTTGGCATTTTGTGTACGAAGTGAAGTGTGAAAAAATGTTTTATTTTAATTTTAAAAACAGTTTGAATAAAAAAAAAAGGAAATTAATGAGGGCGTAGTGATGCAGACTCGCACTGCGTGAACGATGAATACGAAAAATTTGAATGAGGACTCTCATGACATAGAAGAGTCTTCATGGCTGTCAATTTTGTGCTTTGAAATTAGGCTTCTTTCAACATAAAAAGTCCTTGAAGCATTTGGACCAGTTTTCGTCCTTCTCTTGCCTGGCTCAGTAAAATTTTAATTTTTTTTTTCTACTTCGGTGTTTCATAAAAATTTAACTTCTCTTGGAAATTGTTAGTTTTGGAAATTTCAGTAGCTTTGGAGTTTATACTTTTTTGAAGCACAACTTTTTTGAACGCCACAACTTGCAAGTCCAAATATTTTTCAAGGCCCCATCCGTGTCAGTCTGTTTCTCATCTGAATCCAGCCTCCTGAATTTACTATATCTGTGTCGGAGACATCCCCACACTCACATCTACCTGAAACCAAAGCTCATGGAATGACATGGAGAGTCCCACATATATATTTATATATTGTGTGCGTTGGTCTATAATTGAGTTTAAAATATTCTCTCAACTTCCATGATCAGAGCTGCCAAGCGCTAAGCGCCAACACATGATGGTTATAGTAGGTTTTCCAAGTTTTCCTACTAGTCCTCCCTGGGCACCCATTTCAGATCTCTTGGTTGTTTTTCCATTTAGTTTTTCAAAAAAAAACAAGCAAAAAAAAAAAAAAAGAAAACAAAACAAAACGACAAACGGACGCGATTTTTGTTTTCAGAATCATTCCATGATTCAAGCGCGAGTGTGGGTTATATGATGATATGATATGATGTTCCAGCGAAATCAATATCTCCTTTTTGTTTTTTTGTTTGTTTTAATACTTTCAAGGACTGTCGTCCGTGAAAATGGAACCAAAACATTCAATGGAAATTTCGGAACTGTAGTCAATGGAATAGGCCAGCAGGAAACCAGAAAAGCCAACTTCACGGATTTTAAATGAATGCCATGGTATATCAGCCTTTATAGGATTTATGCTACCACTAAAGCTCACGTATACCCGCATAAATAATTTAATACAAACGACATCGACCCATACACTACACGTCTCTCTCTCTGTTTTTTCTCTCTATGTGCCTAGTTGGATGGAATTCTATAACACAAAACGATACCACCATTATACAATATACAAGTCTCCTCATACTTGAATCTAAGACATTCCATTCCATTCAAATAAGTGTACCTCTCTTTGAACCAATGAGGACCCTATAAGTAGTAGCTAGTTTACGGTGTATACTATATATAAATAGTTAGCCGAGATCAGTGTTGTGTTCGAGCGCAAATTGCTTTTTCATGACGTTGTTGCTGTCGGATAGTTTTTTTTTTCCTCCGCTTTTACTAACGATTAGAGCCACCTACTACTTTAAAGCAAGATATGCATTCCTAAGAAAAATATCGAACCTCATAGTACACAATGAAAGTGCGGAGATACCATAATGAAGTGGGAAGATTCCGTCTATCACTGTCTGATATGGCTAGGTCGATTAAGTTCAAGCTTGGGACCCAGAGTGGGTAGGTTTGAATTTTTATTTCAGGTCCGTCATAGACACAGAAACGGCTCCGAAGATTTCAATGGAATTTTCTTGATGTCATTTTGGAAATATAGCTTGCCTGTAAGCTTAAATAAAGTTTGCTGCAACAATAATGCGGCCGTTATTTAAAATTCCAGCTATTTCATACATTTTGGAAATTATATACAAATGAGTCACATACAAATTCTGCAACGAGGTTTTGAATATAAAAAAAAATTAATTTTTCTGAAGTCTTTAATAAATTTAAAATTGATGAAACACTTAATTTATCTAAAAGAAGTTCCAAAATCTGTTTCAAAATAATATTTTGTTTTTTGTTCTCGATATTTTGACTAACGAAATCTTTGAAGACTCATCAATTTTGTCTAGTTTGGGTTAAGGTTGGTGGCAGGTAATGGCAAACTGACAAAAAAGTCCAAAAAAGGATGCGCATGTAATACCATATGGATTAAGGGTATTTCTGACTTACCCCAGACAAACATATTTTTCTATAGCTATTTTTCTATACTGTGTTTAAAATTACTGTTATTCAAAAATCTGGTAACAAAAAATTTTATACGAATAAAATTCTATATTTACATCAAAATTGTTTAGATATGATTTTGAAAATTGCTCACTGCAAAAACATTATCCAAACGATTTTTTTTAAATACAGAACTTTGAATAGAATACATCAGTACATATTCATAAAATTTCTGCTTCACTTAAATCTCAATACAGGGTATTTGCCGCGAGCAAAGCCATAGTAATTTTAAAAAATAAAGTCCACTACTGGATAGCACCAACTTGCTCTCTTGGCTTGAGATTTTGAAAAAAAATTTATTTTTCGAAACTCTTACCCTTTGGATGAATTTCAATGTATGGTAGTAAAATTATCAAAATTTGTGGATTGGTTTCTTAGAATAAAAACATTTTTTGGAGAACATTTTTCAAAAAGAAATTAAATTCCCGCAATTGTAGGTATTCTGCATTTATCATATAACTACTTATTATTTTTGAAAAAGTTAATGATCTGTTTTCAAAATATTAAATTATGAAGAGAAATGTTTTTGAAAAAACGAAAAAATATTTACTTAGGTATTAATTAAGCTACTTTAACCTATTTATATATATATATATATATATATATATGTAAGTTTCCGACAGAATCGGTTAAACCGTCTTCAAAAAAGCCGAAAGCAAAAAAAAAAACCCGTCCTATGGAAGGTACCGTTCTTAGCAATTCTTGGTAACTTTGTTTATAGCCATTTGTCAGGTCATACGGTCATACATAAAAAAACTAAACTAATCAAAATCGTTTGAGTCATTTTCGATAAAAAATGAGCAACATAACTATAGTTGCAGGTACCGTCAGTTTTCGAGCTGCAAACAAAAATCAATTTCCCTTCTGTACAAACCTTAAAAACTCGATATATGTACCTAGTTTGAAAGAATTAAGCACACCCGTTTGGGCTTTTGTAATTGTCTTTAGGTACATACATATAGTCAGACGGAAAGGCAAACAAATAAGACAGACAGACGGACAGATTTTTTTGACCAACTTTTTTGGTACTCGCTATCATAGTTCAAACTTTTTTTTCCGACGAACTTGCAGTTTATGTATATTCGCATGTAAAAATTCCAGCGCATTTCAATTATTGACTTCTAAAGGAATACTTTTGATACCTTGGGTTTCATTATTTCAATTTTCATAAGGATCTCTAGTTGAGAGTTGAGACTAAAGAAATGTATAGCCTATGTAACTCACAGATAATGATTAGCTTTCTTTTAATTAAAGAATTTTAAAAACGGTTAAGTAGCTTAGGAGCGCAAGCCTTACAAATAAACGCACTTACTTTCACATTTTTACTATACAATGCAAGTTATGCATTCGTAAAAAAAAAATAATCTAACAATCAAAAATGACATTACTATGATAGAGAAGTCGAAAAAAGTGGGACCGACAATTCTGTCTGTCTGTTTAAATAATGTTTTCTGTGCAAACTTTATGTTTTGTTCGGAATAGATTTTTCAGGAAAAGTCTTATAACGGCACGTCCCATTTAAAATTTAGATGTCATCTTTTGGGTGCTATAAATGATATAAATGTCCGTATATGGCCGAATTAATAAAATTGTTTAAAACAATGTCCGTTATTATCATTTGTAGCCAAAAACTTAATTGCAGTTTTCATCAAAACATTTTATGTATCTATATTACATACAAAGTTTAATAAAAATCGGCGGATTTTTTTTTTTGATTAAATTAGAAAAAACTATATAATTTGGCAGTTCTATTAAGAACACTAAAAGAATACAACACACAAAGTTTAATCAAAATCGTTGAAGCCGTTTTTGAGGAAATTAGAAATAAATAAAAAAAGTTAGCTAAGACTGAACGGCTCGTTGTATGGGAGCTACCATTTAGAAAGGCTTCACTAAAAAATTTACAAAGCCATCCTATAGAACACTATAAAGAACGATACCAGTTAGAGACGGGCTAAAACGAAATACATTTTTTTTTTTTCATACGAATGCATAACTTGCCTTATAGTACCTATAATCGCAAGTAAAAACCTCAGCAACCGTTTTTCTTCAAACTGCTATATACGAAGTTTGAAGAAAATCCGTCAAGCCGTTTAGGCTGTGGCTGGACGTGAAAAAGCGCACAGACGCACATCCGCACACCCGCACAGACAGACCGACGTACGGTATGGCGAAAACCACTTTTTTGGGCTTCTTTTTCATCGTAATGTCATGTTTGATTAAAGCCTCGATTCTTTTTTTCTACACGAAACCAATACTTGCCCTAAAAAAAGACAATACACTATTATTAAAGATAATTTACTTACTGTATGTATGTATGTATGTATGTACGTTATGTTCACATCGATCTGCAACCTTAAAGTTGAATGTCACTGAGCTCATAGTAATTGCCCTGGCAGTAAAAAGTCTCAAATTTAGGCGTGGCACACGCCTTTTTTATTACGCCAGCAGTTATTGAACATGGACCACACAAAATTAATGTTATTGAATTTTTTCCTGTCTGCTAAAAAAGAATTGTGTTTCTGAAACTGGAACAGCGGCTGGCTGCGGGAGGCGCACGCATACACATACAAAAATATAGGGAATAGGGTATCCAACAGTTCGTTGAAAACGTACTCTAGCTCTCCCTTATGTTTTATGTTTTTTTTATTTTGAAATATTAAAAATCAAATAAATTTTATTGAAATAAATTCCAATAAACACTACGAATAAATATTACTTTACAGTGGAACAAATCTTATAAATGGCCTACAAAAAATTCAGCTTGACGGTTTTAACATTTTTTTTTTCTAAGCCATTTACATTATGGTCCTATTCATTTAAAAGAATATATATAAAAATCCACCCATCCTTACTCTAGAAATAAGGTCACACACAAAAATTAAATTGATTTTTATATATTAGATATTTAGATATACACGAACAAAGGACAAAATCAATTTACCTTAAGAATATGCAAAGCCTTCTTCGAAATACAGAATTTTGAAAACGATGTTACGACCCTTTCCATTATTTTTAAGGTTGGACAAATTTAAAGTGTTTTCCACAAACTTTGAAGCTTGGTGCTTCTCACACTTCTTTCCAAATTTTTCGCTAACTCATTCATGTTAAGAGGGTTGAGGTCAATATTCTGGGTGCAAACAATCTGTTTTCAAAACTTTGGTTACAAAATTTAAACGTCATAAGTGCTAAAAAAATTTACATGTTGGTTGTATTGTTAAGTTGAGTTTTGAGTTGAGAATTAATAAAAGCAACATCTGGCAGTTACCAGCTGGGGAGTTTGGACGTGGCTCAAAAGCTAACCATAATTGAAGAATGGGTACGTACGTTGCCTTACGAAACAGCAAAAACACATTACGTGATTTATAAACCCATCCCAACCAGAAATGACTTTTTGATAAGTTTCGGCAAGTTTCGTACGCTTTGAGTCGTACATTACGTACGAAAATCTGACATTCTTTTTTTTTCTCAAGGGTATTGTTCTTCTTTCTTTCTTCTTATTTCTAAAGGATATTATTGGTATGCTGATGTACTTTAAAAATAGGAAGGAAACTTTTCGTTCGGTTTTGACACGTGCTTCCTTTTTCTTTCGCGTATTATGGTTGGGCCTTAAGCCTCAAAGGCGTCAAAGAATGATGCAGTTACGTCATTAGTCCAAAGCTCAATTTTTGTGTACTAACAGTCGATTAATTATTTATGTTATTTACCCATTGGCAGACATTTTAGTCGCGGTTAAAAGAGTGCCGGACGGACTGAAATAATTCATAATTTTTGTGAAAATATCGGGGTGATTTGAAATCAAAAAAATTAATATATCGCAACAAGCCTAAGAGAGAAAGAATGAAACATAAAGTGCACGACTGGGTCGGACGAACTTGCTCTAATGTGTGACAGTATGGTTTTGAGGTTTGAGATTTTGCAAAAAAGCCAGGGAAAAAATGATATGCAATTTTATTGATCACTTAAAAATCACTAGTTAAAACGTTTTTTGAAAAAATGAAGTAAGCCATCTCATTTCGTTTACTGTTTACAATTTTAAGAAATTTTTTTTTTTCAAAATCGTTGGACCAGTTTTTTCAAGTTTTTTTTTGACAATTTCTAGAACTTTGCAGTTTTAATTAAAAAAAAAAAAATAAAATAAAAAAAAAAAAGATAAAACAATTTTTGGAAAAAAACAAAAAATAAAAAAAAAACTCAAAAAAACTTTTTTTGAAAAATTTAAGAATTTATATTATTTCGTCTATAAATGGGTGTCTACATTAAAAAATTCATTAAAATCCGTCAAGTGGCTTGCGAGAAAATTTGATTTAAGAAAACCGGTCCTATGGGAAGTACCGTTAGAAGACTTTTCCTGAAAAATCTATTCCAACCAAAATATAAAATTTCGACGGAAAAAACTATTCAGAAAGTTTTATCAAAATCGTGGTAGCCGTTTGTGAGAAAAATTAGTTTTTTACCAAAGATCGTAAGGCAGGTACCGTTAGTTTTAGAGCTAGAATGCTAATTCCAAAAAACCCTCTGTAGGACGTCATAATAATAGCATGTACAAAGTTTGAAGCAAATCGGTCCAGCCGTTTAGGCTGTAAGTAACTATACAGATAGACGGACAGACAGTCAGACAGACAGACAGAATTGTCTGACCCACTTTTTTAGGTTTCTTCATCATCTTAATGTTATGTTTGATTGTCAAACAATTTTTTTTTTTGTTACCAATGCATAACTTGCCTTATAGTTATAGTACCTCTAATCGCAAGTAAAAACTATTTAAAGCTGTAGGTTTGTATAAAACACCCACTTAGGGCTTATAATTTTGTAAGAAAAATTTGGTATTAAATGTTGGAAAACGGTACTTGTCAGTTAATTGCTAATGTAATGTTGTAGCTCTCGCATATGTTTTTACTTGCGATTAAAGGTACTAAAGGTAGTTCCACACTATCCCACAGTGTAATACGACATGTCAAAAATGTGTGATGAAACAGATGTATAATAGTGTGGAAACAGAATATGACAGCGCAGATCTCATATGATTTGACATGTGCTTAGATCTGAAATATTTTTTTTGGATTGAATGTAAAACCATCACACATTCCTTCACACTTTTTTTGACATGTCGTTCTACACTGTGGGATAGTGTGGAACTACCTTAAAAGGTTATTTATGGACTCGTGTGGAAAATTGTAGAGTTATAAATACCAAATTGCTACACACAGAACCGAACGCGGGAATTAGGATGAAAAAAAAATATTTTTTTTATGAAGAACGAAAACTGATAAACCGCGACTTTGGATATAGCTACGTATCCACAAACAATTATTTCCCAAAACGATTGGCGAATTAACAAATAAAAAAAAGAAAAGCACAAGCCGAAGTGCATGCGATGGCGATAGGGTTAAATTTTCGATTGAATGACACTTTGTTTGAAATGTGCGTTCGATTACGAGTAGCAATGACAGCATCCAATATATGCTGTCAGATTGGCTAGCTCAGAAAAGGGTTGGTTCGACAACATGCAATCTTGTTAATCGAATATCAATTTAATCGATTAATGAAATTGATCTGAAAATGATCGAAGATAATTTAATTGGTTGCCACAAAGGGCGTACTTACATATAGTAAGTGAAAACGGGCGCCAGAAAATTTTTGAGGAATTTCCAAACCTACGAGTATATTAAAATCGACACGGTGCACAGCAAAAATAAATGAAATGATAAATGATAAGACAAGAGTTTTTACTCCCGAATTTCGATTTTAAAACTATTTATTGGTTTGGGAAACCTTTAAATATAGGGATAAAACCCAAAATCTTTTCCAACAAATGTAATTTTACAAAATGGAATTTCAAAAAAAAAAAAAAAATGGACGCTTAACTCCATATCCAACGCCTGAAATTCTTTCTTCCTCCAAGTCAAATTTTTCTTTTTTTTTTTGCTTTTCCAAAATTGAAATCTCTCTTTTTTGCTTGCCAAACTAGAAGTAACCTTCCAGGTCCCATCTTGTTTTCCAATTTATCTGGTTTCCAGCCAATCATAGACCGCGGAATCTGATCTCGTCATTACTCAGCTATACAACATAGGTAGTAAGTGAACAGAGATCAAATCCGACGGGCTTACTCACGCTCTCTCATCAATTGTGCCTCGTCATCATCGAATTCGCCGGCACCTGGTATCATTTCCAGTGGGCGGGAATTCGATGGACGCATTCACCCCTCAACCAAGTTTTCGTATTTCGAAAAGAAAGTTTTGACGAAGACGAAAGAAATTCAGTTTTCCAGGTTTTAGCGCGAAGCTATTTGTAGTCTTCCCTATACTGGAAGGAAGGAGAGTTTAGCAGAAATTCCTATTCGCGAATGATTAACTTGTTTGGCTTCCGTTCAATTAGGGGTTGATTGGGGGGGGGGGGGGGGGTAGAAAAGAATAATAGCTAACGGTCCACCTTTTACATAGATACATTGAGTTATGGTGGGCCCTTGGCCATACGCTGCGTTCGTCGATGCTACGAACCCTTCGTAGTTGCTAGAGGTAGATGGCGTCTATGAACTCTTCCTGTTTTCGTAGCTTCGCCATTAAGATTAAGGATTAAGGTGATCGTAGTTTCATAGATGTTGTTTTCAGACCGCCGCGCCTGTCTGATGGTTTTCTACGATTGTTTTTCCAAAGTTGGTTCTCTCCGATATACTACAAATGTACCTGTATAAAAGAAAAGAAAGGAACGGAAGGAACAAAAAAAGAGATCTGGAAGAATAGTTTTTGTTAACAGAATAACTGGATGACGGAGAAGTCAAAAAAAAGTGGGTCTGGCAATTCTGTCCATCTGTCTCTCTGTTTGCAATTCATAAACCTAAAAGCATGCACCGATTTATTTCAAATTTGGTATTTAGTATAAAGTTTGGTCATCGAACCGTAAATATTTTTAATTTTTACCCTAGGCTCAAAAATAACGGTACCTTATGTCACGCAATCGTGAAAAAGAAGTTTGATTTTCTCGAAAACAATTTAGTTAAAACTTTCTGATAAATTTTTTGTTACAATATGGTTTTTTCAAATACGATTTTTGCGTAAGCAACTCTTTTAATGTGGATACAATTTTGAACACAGGAAGTTATTTATAATTTAATCTATATACATATATATAAAATTGTATGTGTGTATGAATGTATGTATGTATGTAGTGTAAAGACTCCGAAACCACCCAACGGAATTTTATGAAATGTTCAGGCTAAATATTGTTAAGTCCAGGGGTGGTTCCAGTGAAGGTTTGGTTCCGATCGGGTGGAAGACAGGCTTTTATCGTTTTTTAGTCCTTTTTTTTGGTTTTTTCATAAATTTTTTAGCGGTTTCAAACATCAACGTAAATTCCGGAATGGCCGATCGGGCCAAAAAGAGGCAGGCTTTAAATATAAATAAATAAATAAATTTAATTTCACATTAAATAAGTGTTTTCTTGGGGCGTAACAACGCGCACCGAGTACCGCTAGTGTTTTATAATTTCTCATAAAATATTATTAGCTTTTGAAATATTTTCAAAACGGTTGGATTGATTTTTTGTTTGAAGTCATTGTCGAAGATAGTAACTTAAGGTTTTACAGATTTTACATATATCTACTGAAACAAATTTCAAAATATATATTCGAAGGAAGTTTTTCAAAATAAACTTTTTTCTAGAAAATCTGGACCAATAATTGTCAATATTTTTTGTATATAAACATTATGTAATGAAATGTAATTGCATATAATATAATATATTATTAAAATAATTTGTTTGAAAACACATAGCCCCCAAGCAATTATCCAGCATAAGATCAAGTTTGCGCGACCCAGTCTTGTATTTTATTTAATAAAAACACTCATTGATTGTATTTCGGTGGAATTCAAAGAGTTTTTTGAATAGCCTGATGCTGAGAAACCCACATCAAACTTTGGCTAAGTATGTTTTCATTGATATGGCAATTGCTCCTCCAACAACATCAATAATGTAAATACCAACACCGAAGGACCATCATGCATGGATATGAAACACTTTGAATGAATATTTTGGAAATGTATCCTTCAGAATAGGCCAGCATGAACAAATGGAAGGGAATCCTCTGACAAATTTTGTTGGCATGGCATCAACATTTATATATTTAAGGATACACACAAGAGTATTTATATCGAATTGTAAATATAATATAATTTACCGGAACAGAACAACTCTGACTATATTATAGAAACCTTCTATTCCAGGATATTACAATACTTACGCACCTCCATGGATAGTTTCTAATTTCATGCTGGCCTATTCTATAAACATCAACACCAAAATTTCAACCAAGTTATATTCTTACCTGAGCTTGACATTTCTACTACATATTCAACAATGTATTGACGTCATTGGAACAACGTCACCTCAAAATAACACGCAGGTCCTTATCGACATCATCGGTGTCACATTCCTTTCCCACGATGAATAGTGAATGATAAAATCCCTTTGTTTTCCAAACAAATTAGTTTTAGCTACAACTACCCTTGGAGGTAATTGTGTTACGAGTAGTATTCCTAGATTAAATACATCATCATAGTTTTCCATAAGAAAAGTTCATTGGAATGGTTGTTCAAACTATAGAATCAAACTTCACAAAACAATAATTTATTATGACAGTTATCTTCTGGAACATTTCAAACAATTTTAAGAACGTATCTACAGACAAAGATATTGAAATGCTCCCACCACCACCGTCTTGAAACTTGTTTGGAATGAAAATTCATATATTTTTTGATCTATTCTACTATCAGCTCTTACAAATGTAGGTTTGGCAAAATATCCAAATTTCCAGGACAAAAAAATGCTGCAATATCTTAAGAATGAGGACTGCAGAAAGAACAGCTCACAAATGAATCTTAAACCCAAAATATTCATTATTGTAATGATTTGTTGTATGCATAGGTATACATTTCTACTTGATGAAAACAATAAATATTCAGAATTTCATAGAAAACATCATTCAAAAGGAAACAAGCATCTTGCTGCATAATATGTATGAACCCAAATCATAAATTTAGTTAGAACCCATGACAACAAATACCGCTGTTTTCACTTTTCCAATTTTATGCTGCCCTATTTCATAGACTACATCTCCGAAATTTGAAACGGATGTGTTTTATATCTACATGCCACACTATTCTACATAACAAATAAACAGGATATTTCTAATATATAAATGCAACCATCCAAAAACAACCCCCGGGGAGCGTTCCGTGTTACTAAGTGAGTCCAAATGGCAAGAGGAATCCTCTTCTAACCATCATAGAGGCAAAGGATCAAAGGTTGTATTATTAAATTTCAGATCCATCTATGCATGGCTTTCTGTTTTGGTTGTTTTGGATTATTTATATACTATGTACTTCTATATACTATACTATTTATTGTGAACATCAGAAATGTAGATTTAACCTGGCCTATACCAATGTCGATAGGCTGACTTCGTTTAGTTCATGCTGGCCTATTCCACAGACTACATCTTCAAAATTCCCGTTTTGTGTGTTCCATATAATAGGAACATATTGTACTGGTATTATATATGCAAAACAATCCTTTACAACACAATCAGGATATTTTTTTCGATTTCACAATAGATATGGTTTTCTAACCCACATCGATATAAGCCAACTCTTTTCTACTAAAATAGAAAAAGTGAATATAAGAAGTATTAACATACAAAATGATTTAATAAGCCCCCTGGCAAAAAATATTCTCCTAATAAAATATTGAAGTCAAAATAACTGACTGAATACAGCTTATGTTTCACTATATCTAAAGTTAGCAGGAGCACATTTCGAATGCCAATCCGAACATCCAAATAGACAAACTGTTCTACACCTAAGAGCAGTTATAACAACCAGTGTCTTAAGGAAAAAATAATACAACAAAATATTGTTCTGGACATAAATTTTATTAATCAATCAAATTAAAAATGGAAATAATTTCTTTTGTTCAAATAACCATTACTGGTGGAGATGGTTAGCCATCTCTTTTTAATTGCACCCAAGCTGTTATACAAATGCTTTGATGCAATTTGTCAACAACAAGGACTTTTTTTAACTCTCTTGCCCTTCGGCAATAGATTCCGCTTGAATGTTCATGTTGCATTCATTACAAATTTTTGATTTGCTTACGAGGCAACAACATTTGCCCGCAAATCCTTCCAAATATGTTCATCAACGGATGGGCTGACAACAGGGCTATCATTTCCTTCATTAAGGTCCTCCTCACAAGATTCCTAACACTAAAAATATCTTCTTCTGGAAGCAACTATTCTGTTACTAGTTCTAGAGTTTTCTCTTCAAAATCTAACATCACCTCGGTTTAAGATTGAAACATGATTGCAACAAGCCGTAGTTTGCCAGCTCTGAGTCCTCGATAAGTGGGTTTTCACAATACTTTTTGTGAAAGACAATTTTATTTTAGTATTTTCATGTAAATTATGAAAAATGAAATAAGACCCCAAACTGTTTTTCAAAATAAAACGAAACTAAGCCCCAAAATTAATATTGAGATCTTATTTCATTGGGGCCTTATTTCATTATGAAAAAGGGCCCCAACAAGTGATTGAAATAAGGCCCAACAAAATGAAATAACGTCCCAAAATTTGAGAGATTTCGTTGTTTTTGTTTTGTTTTTTTTGGGCCTTATTTTTTTTGCTTTATTTCCTGGGGCCTAGTTTCGCGTAACCGGCTTGAACTGGTACCTACCTTATAAGATAGGTTTTTTTTCATTTTGGATTTACTCAAAAACGGGTCTTACGATTTTGATTGATTTTTTTGTCTAATATTCTTTGAGCATTCTTAAGAAAACTGAGTTTTAAGTTTTTAGCTAAAATGCAAATAACGGAGATCTGGTCTTAACAGCTTTTTTTCAAATGGCCATAAGTTGTCAACGGTTCTATCGAATTATATCAAACTTTGTTTGGTATAGTTCCTTACAGCTTCATATTAAATGACCCACACAAAGCAGTCATTTTAAATCAGATAAATCCCCACTGTAAAAGACAAATTCATTTTTGTAAACATTTATTATTCAAATGGCCGACTGGAAGTACTGCAGCCCTTCAACTCCTCCTGGAGCATAGTGCAGCAACAAGATCGTTCAACCTGTCCCGATTTGCCGCAACTGGTCTTAAATGTGGCCTTGAGACTGAGCTAATTGTTTTGCTTTATTAACGCCAGTTTCCTTCCGACACTTCTGTTGCATGATATCTGTATCCAATTTTTTTGATATGGTTTGTGGCCAGCAGATCTTCAGAATGTATCGCAGACAACGGTTAACGAAGGTCGAATGTCTGCAGTTTGTTCGATATAAGTTTGAAGAGCATTTCCATGTTTCAGAAGATTATAACAGCTTCGAAGAGTTTTACCTTTCAAATGGTCTCCATTGGGTACCATGTCTTTCATTTGTACCCACCGTGGCGGTCATTACATCGTCAATATTGCTAGCAAGAACAGAATTGGTGACAAGACATCTTCATGTCTCACTCTTTGAAGCAAATCAGAGGAGTAGAAAAGTTTTCCCCATTGTGCAGACCGAAAAACCTTCGGTTGTTTTAGGTAGGACTCTTTAATAACAGCGATAATTTTCTCAGTGATAGCTCTTGCTTTTCAATTTACTATCGACAAAGGTACATACCCAGAAAAAGTTTTTTTTTAGTTTTCATTTCAAAACATCCCTCTGTAGTCCATTCTAAACTATGTACATTCAAGGTATCACAATCAATCACTTTTTTACGTGCAAAGCTCAAAATCTTTTTTCTGCTTCTACTTTCTCCATAATCCATATACACGCCAGCTATTTTTTGAAGATCGGTTTCTAAAGATTTGTGGGTCTGCCTTGAAGTCGACTGCCTTTAAATTGTGCATAAACGACTTGTTTTGGCAAACGACTTAACTTGATAAAACGACTGAAGAACGCGTAAGGTTTCGAGACACAAACCAATTAAGTATGGCCACCTGCGAACTAACACCTCTTAAAAGCAAGCAGCTGACAGATTGCTGTCAATTGAAGTGTGTTCAGAAAACCGAGACCTCGATTCTATTAGCTGTCATACCCTTCTTATCAATACTTTTTGATCTCGAATCACTTGACTTTGGATATAGAAATCTGTTTTAACGATTTTTGGAGAAATTGTGCTGAGCTTTATTTCTAATTCCATTGAAATGACAAAGGAATGCATTCAGATCTCCGTTTTTGAACAAACTTTATAATTGAAACGTCAAATTAAAACAAGAAAATATTTAGTGTAAATGCTCTACTATAGTTTATTTTCTATCCAATGACCAAAAACCTTGTTTTATTGCTTGGTGTGAACAGGCTACCTAAATCTGCTCAGATTCCGTTGACTGTGAAAATATTTTCAATCGTTTTCACATCTGGCCCCCGTAACCGGAGAAATACTCACTTCTACAATCAACCTTTGAAAGGTACTTCTAATGCCTTCGACAAACATATTACTCGTATGCTGCGGGAGCATTAATTTGAAGGAAAACACCAAAGTCGTTCAATTACAGAACAAAAAAGTCATCGATATTGGATCTAAAACGGTCTCCATTGACTGTAACCATCTGACCGACATCGTATTTAAAGAAGTAAGGACCAATGATTCCTTCAGCCCATAAAGCACAGAAAAAAATGTCTGGATATAACGGTGTCTCAACAATGGTTTGATATGTCCAGTAAAATTAGCAAAAAAAATATCTACAAAAATAAGCAAAGAGGAATTTTATTGTTTTATTTTAAAGAGTACCTTTTGGGGATACTAAAACCGGAAAACTCGAACAAAAAAACCCTGTGCGTCGTCCGCCATTTTGAAAAAAGCTTTAAATAGCGTTTACTTGATTTTCTCGGCCACTATTAGTCGCAGAGTACCTATTTTGGTTTCCTTTTGTAGGAAAAAATATTTTCTAGAATTTTTGTTAAACTTTTTTTTTTTGACAGCTCTTTTCAATAAATAGTTATTGTCAAAAAACTGTCAACTTTTCGAGCTAAAAATGGATTTTCAAGTTTATCTCATCCAATGTCCATCTGAACCAAAAAACACTCTAAATATTTTTAATAGAACTTTCAATTTCCTAAATACTTGTATATTTTGATTTTATGTACGTCAAAAGGCTTCCAAGATAGAGCACGACAAAATTTTCAATATTCTTCGAATATTTTGTTAATAAGCAAACGAAGTGTGCTAACGTTACACCAAAATTATTATATTGATTTAATAGAAACGATGAAACATATACCTACTCTCTAAATGCGGCAGTTTTCCTTAATGAAGCAGCCACTTAATGTCAGACATATAATGGACGTAGAGTATACGATGCGTTCCACGAACTTCCATTTAAATAAATCTGCACAATTTAAATGCGTTGTTCAGGCGTCAGTCGAATCATGATGAAACGGCAAACCACACTTCTTAAGATAAATGACAAAACGGCTGTCAATGAAAACAGTGGATCTTAAAGTTCTATACCACTAAAAAAAAAAAACACCCTAAAATAACGAACACAAAATAATCCGAATTGCTTAAACACATTCCAAATCGTGAAACAATCAATACTTCCCAATAAACGGAGAAAAAAAAAATCAAATAAAGAGAACAAAAGAAGACATCATAATATGAAAGTTAATCTAGTGAATTAATTTTGACATTAAAAACGCATTTATTGAAATTAAAACAAAAACCTTTCAAAAGCTACTGATGCTGAAGACAATATAAAACCGTGCATTGTCGTGTATAATAGAGGACGTTGTGTGAGTCCGGTGCCTCATGCATCTACCCTATTCAAAATTCATTCAAATCCGTTCAGCTGTTATGAGGAGTGAATCCGTAACAAACTTCCAAGCCTATACCAACTTTTACACTTATGTATGATGTTGGTGGGATTGTTCTTTTAAATACATTTGGTTCAACGAACAACGCAAAAATTATCCTTTGGCAAGACCATTTTTTTTTTATTAGCAATTCCAAGCAGATATTTCAATTATTTGTTCTACATCATTCAACTGAAGTCAGAACAATAATGGAATCCTTTTGTTAAGCAAAAAAAAAAAAAAAAAACCAGTAGGTACGCACATTTCACATCGTCATCTAAACCATTTTGTATTTACAAACTCCTTCAGGCAATCTCTTTGATATCCACAACGCATAATGCATGCGTTTTACAAACAAAGCTAACAATCATAGCTAACGCAGGACGCACCATATTCATCCTTATGATGACGAGGATGATTATCCTCATCGGTAGTGGCATTGCTCTTGTTATGCATTTGCTGAGTGTTTGAGTTGCGTATTGTACTCTGAAAAAAAAAAAAAAAAAAATGAAAAGTAATGATAAATATTAAACAAAAGATAAAAGAATGATAATTCAAATAGATTGCAAACTTCCACATTGCACATTACGTAGATATTAATTATAAGAAATGTAAACAAAAATGAGTTCGTCCTTAGGCCAGAGAGACGTCTGACTACGCAACTTTTGAAAAAAAAAATGATTTAAATTTTTAATTTTTAATTGTATGGTTTCAAACAGATTTTTTCGCTTATCCTCATTCCCGATCCTTATAATCCAGGTTTGTATGCCTTATTCCATAGAATGGGTAAGGGTGTATTGTATTTGGTGAGCAACAGAGATAAATTATACCGTTAGGTATAGAAAAGTATATTTATTTGTACTCAGGATCATATGTATCGAACTAACTATAATCATTGCACGCAACTTGATGTTTTTGTTGGGATAAGGAATCTATGTTGGGGTATACCGGTATACGACTTTAGACTTCAATCCTTTTGTCTGGTAACATCATGTGGAGTAAAACTTGCAGTCATGCAATATTTCTAAAAACCTCCAAATACTTCTAGTTATAGTTTATACACTATCAGTTCTCGAGAGTAAGAAGCTTATATCAAGCATTAACTTACAATCAGAGATTAGCCAACACATATTATGTGCTCACTGGCTACATCATTTAGTGCAGGTGTTAGTTGTTAGTAAGCAAAATATACAAATAGCATAACACAAGCACAAAAAATAAAAAATTAATAAACACATACATTTATACAAAATAGATACAAAAACATTGAGAACATACAAAACATAAACTATGAGCGTGGTGCACTGGTTTTAAATGTTTTTTTTAGAGAGGATTTACTAATATTAAAATCAACAATACTTTTATTTGAGTTGAAAAGTTTGCACATGCGGGTAAGAGGTTCATTCATGCCATAATTAGTACGGTGTTGGGGACAATGCAATAGCTCTAATCTACGAAGATGATGAGCCCCTCCGCGATAGTTAAAACCTACACACGATAGAAGATCGGGTGAGTCCAAAGATCCCGTTAAAAGTTGGTAAAAGCAATCAGATGGCTTACTTCATTTTTTTCCAAAAAACGTTTTATCTAGTGATTTTAAAGTAATCAATAAAATTTCATATCATATTTCCTGCTTTTTTCCAAAATCTCAAACCCCAAGACCACTGTCACACATTACAGCAAGTTCGTCCGACCCAGTCGTACACTTTTTTTTTTTTTTTTTTGATTGGAATGACTTCAAACTTTCTGGAGATTCTACTGAATTCCTCATCAAATTTACCCACAAGTTCAGTAACATAGTTAATGTATACTGCGCAGACAAAAAATGATAGGCCCTAGGATTGATCCTTGTGAAAGAACAGCCTGTTGTACACGAAGTAGATCCAAACAAAAATCTTTGATTAGTGAAAAATATGAACTGATGGGTTTGGACATCCATTACTTTTTGGAATTTCTTAGAAGTTCTGTAAACTTTTGAAGTTGTAGAAATAAGTACCAACAGGGTATTATTCTTTTTTCGGTTGAGAAAGTGTTTTTGAATGGATCGCTCTCCGGTTAAATACGTTACCCCGACAAATCACCTTTACAATTGCTCCTTTACTATCTTAACAAATCAAACATTGTCAAAGGACTCTTCTGAGAACCACACACCTCGTTAAGACTATCACACAATGGGCAATGTTTTCTAGAATAATTGAAAGCCGACTCTTCAACAATCAATGCAAACATTTGCCTTTCTTGACCGGAACACTCAACGGGTTATCAGTTGGCATAAAGGCCCGTCTGGGAACTATACACTTCACCTGTATGACTTGCTATGAGGACACTAAAATTGAATAATTAGAAAACTAGTCTAAATGGATTATTTGTTCCCAATTCAGGTGGTTGGAGCGATCTAAGAAAAAAAGTCAATAATTAAAACAAAAGAAATGCTTTACCTTTTGAACCCAGAAATTATCTAAAGTTGCTTCAATAAGTACCAATAAGGACCATGGGCAATTTTGTATGGAGTCTGGGCCCAATTGTCAACCTTGCTCAACAGTGATAAAACTTATGGCATATGAAAGCTTTTGAAGAGTACTTTATTTCATTATATGGCAACTAAATTGAAATCGAGCGCAAAAATGGTGTTTTGGCTAATTTTATAAAAAAGGATTTAAAATTATTATAAACAATATTTTTTCTGCAGCCTGCAACATCCAATAACTTTTAACCAAATGTATCCTCAATGAACAAAAACAACATAAACGTTTTTTTTTCTAAAAAACAGAATTACAGTTATCGGGAACGAAACATGTTAAGCTTTCAGAAAAGGTAAACATTTTTTTAAGTAAGTGTTGCCATTTTTTTTTTATATTTCTTTTTGCATTTTAAATACTTTTTTACAAAATGCGCCAAAACACTACTTTTGCGTTCGATTACAATTTAGTGGCCATATAATGAAATAAAGTACTCTTCATAAGCTTTCATATGCCATAAGTTTCATCACTGTTGAGCAATGTTGGCAATTGGGCCCAGACTCCATACAAAATTGTCCATGGTTGAGCAATGTTGAAAATTGGGCCCAAAATGCCCATGGTCCTTTAATGTGATAGGGTGGAAATTTAAGTTTTCCTTTGGCTTTTTATGGTCCTTTAAGCCAAAAACTAAAAACTAGAAAAATAAATCCTCTAAAACCATTATAGCTTTTATTTTTCTAGATATTTAAAAAAGTTGTTCTTTGTGTATTCAGTGTGATGATCATAAGGCATTTCATGTTTTTTATGAAGAAGAAGGTTCCATTATTTTTAAATAGCATTTTGCTAGCATTACAGTGTGAGATTAAAATTAAAAAGAGGTTAACTCACCGGGTTGGATGACTAATCTTTGGATTAACTAAATTATTGCTTTTGATTTTGTATTCTCAGTGAAATGTGAACGTGAATTTTTGTACTCATTCATGAGCACGTTACAGGCCCGGGGGTTGTTTTTGGGTGGTGGGATTGATTATAATATACAAACATCCTGTTTACTTTTATTAGGGGTTGTCGTGTTAAGTTTTGGAACGGGTCCAATACGAATTTCGGAGTTGTACTCTACGGATTAGGCCAGCATAAAATGCGAGAGTGAACCCATTGGAAGTGATGGTTGAAACTGATATAAGAACTTCTGCTAACACCTGAAATGATCCATTGTCAAAACGAAGAAGGCTCTAATTCAAATTACGTTACGTTCCGTTTCACGGACTTTGGTATGAAACAAATATTCCACTAAATCCTTTTTAAAATTCATCCTGCAGTTAATTTGACATTGGCCTTAACCGACTACAAAAAGGTTTAAATAAAACAAAAACAACTTAAGTGTTGGCCCTGACTTTGGGTTCCAATGATAAAAATGTTAACGGAACACATTCAAGGTCCTTGGATCCCTAGGTTAAGGAATAGGATATCATAAAAGTTGGAATGTAAACTTTGTGCGACAAGGTTAAGTTGGTTGAATCAGTATATTTTAGATTAAGACAACAATCATGCTCCAATAAATTCAAATAAGACTCTTAAAGGAACTCACATTAAAAAACAGCAACGCGCCATATCAATACAATACCCAAGTGACAAAACGAGCCGGGCCAACATTATGATGATTAAAAAGATTGGTCACATGTAAATTTTGAAATCGTCCAATTCAAATTTGGGAGATTCAATCTTCGGAATAGGCCAGCATAAAAAATGGAAGTAAATCTAACGGCTTTTAATATACAGCTTGTTTTGAATTGCTTCTTGTATGACCTCATTGAAGGGCTTGTGTAGTTTTTCTTACTCCAATCCAATTAAGCGATACCCACGCAACACTTACTCCTTCCATTCCGAGCGCAACAAACCCAAGACATTTCAAAAAAATAATGGTGTCTCTGGCAGGAAATGTAAGCTAAATTCAAACAAAAACCAAACAAAAAGTTAAAGGATCAAACCAACAGTCCAGTTCGTACTCCAAAATGCCAGATGAATTGTATTTTAATATCTTCAATCAATGCTTTCCCCAACAACCTAAGCACTAAAATAAAGCAAACAAATTAGATGGAAATATATAAGCCAACAACAAACCAATGAAAAGGACTCTTCAATCGAACATGACGTCACGAAACGATCCTGACCTAGGCCAATTCTAAAATTCAACCGAACTTATCAAGCTTTGCTTTCTGATTTTATGTTGGCCTGTGCTCTAGACTACTTCTCCAAAATTTGATATGAATGTGGTCCTTATTTGAACGCGAAACAACATTAAACTACATCCCCCAAAAGCTGAAACACAATGCGGCCTATCATGAGGGTTGGTTCCTTTTTCCACGAATAAGTATATAATGCTTAACGGTATCCTCTTCGTTCCGCAATCAAGTATATATATGACAAAGAGGCAGAGTTTATCATCCAATTTGAGCTCCAACAATATACACATACAGAAATAGAATCGGTTTTGTATTAGATTATATAATACTGCCTATGCCTGTCTGTATGTCCTGCACAGTACATACTTTAGCAGATTGGTTGTATTAATCCTAAATATTGTGAATTCAACCGTTTTAGCCAAACCTGGTAGGCTTATAGCTCGTTTATTTCATGCTGGCCTATTCCGTTAACTAAATCCCCAAAAATTTGTATGGATTGTGTTTCCCGACAATCTGTTATAATTGTATGCACACACACAGGATGTTTCTAAAACAACATTAGCCAAAAACAAAATCAGGATTAGTTCCGATTTCAGGAATGAGAAGAAACTGTTATAGACATTTTGCTTCCTGAATACAATAGGACTCAACTCGGCTCAAAAACAAATAAAGGATAATGGATTTTTTTTAGTATACAAATTTTAGTAAACAGAAACAGAACTTCCGATAAGATGGATGCCATCATCGAAGGATGTGGTTTATGACAATTTTTGAATTGGAACTTTTTTGGTCACTTTTATACAAAAAGCTTTGACATCATCAATTATTCCGAACTGATGAACTATAGTGATTCGGGAAGGTAAATATTAAATGAGACTTTGATGTTCTTAAGGGCAATTTTTTTAGAGGTATAGAATAATTATAAAATAAAATAAAACACAGATTAACTGAAGAAGTTGCCACAAAATCGATTTTATTCCAAAGATAATTTTTTTGAAATTTTCATCTGATTATGATTTCTGGCAAATGGCTATCGTAGCTGGCTCAAATGTAGTCTAATCTTGATGTCCAATTTTTGATCACCTTTTTCAACCACTGCACCAAAGACATAATGATCAATTATTCCACCAACCCCCATAAAGTACAATAAACTGTCAGTTTATCTGGATGTAATGGCATCTTAACAATGGCTTGATGACTATCTACATACATACACATGCACATCCATGTTTTTCAAATAAATCTGCACAACTTGCATACGTTGTTCAGGCGTCAGTCGATTCATGATCAAATGGAAAATCAAACTTATGATAAAGCACATGGGCGATGACAAAATGGCTGTGAATGAAAACAGTGCTGCCTCTAAAAAAATCACCCTTTAGTTATGTTTTTCGAAACATACCTTGCCTATATTGGTAGTCCTTTTTTTGTTTTAAAGCGTTTTTCTGTAAGGGCGGGTAGATATTGAAATGCATTAAAACAAGCTGTATGTGAGGTATTAACAATTTTTTATATTTCTTTCAAAGACATTTTTATACAATTAGGTATCAAAAATGATATCGTTCAAATACCCTCCTAATTAAGTCGTTTTCCAAGAGAGTGGAGACTTATCCCGTCCTTCTCCGTAAAAACTTTTTTCTCATCCCGAAAACCCCCTTCGCAGCCCGTCAGCTAAAAATCAATAGCTCGCAGAGAACCTGTCTGGGGGACATCAATTTCGTCGAGGTGGCGAATTATTATTCCACGGTTGGAAACAATGCTGACCCGTTAGGCGTTAGCCAAACGAACTTTCTGATGTATTACCATGACCTCCAGCAACCTGAAGCATGAAGTCCGGAGGCTGGTCATATTATTTTCATCTAGGAGATCGTTCATCAGAATAAATCGCTGCTACTTGAGAAATTGCCTATTAAAATCATCCTATTACATCCTTCACTTTTCAATAACTGTTCCGCGATAGTTTGCTTTATGTTAGACTTGAGGCAATATGTTTGTTCGCATAGACCTGTGACTTTAAGAAATCGACATGAAAGCCAAGCGGGGTCAAATCGCATGACATTGTTGGTCAATTCATGTCACCTCTGAAAGAGGTAACCGTACCCTCAAATCATTCATGGAGAATTTCAATCATGGGGTCCGCTGTGTCACACGTAAATACCGACCTGTTAGAACCGGTGCCGTGAAATAAGGTAGATAGCAATAAGGTCGAATCGGTTTTATTTCGCAAAAAAATGGAAATAGAGGCGAATTTGCGTTTTTTTCTTAGTCGACTATATTTCCAACAAAAATGGAAATAATGTCGATCACCATTTCGGTTTTATTTCCAGTCAATGCACAAGGGAATTTCTTTCGATGATATTTTTGTTCGATGTTATTTCCATTTAAAAAAAAGACAATTCTACATTATTACCAATAAAATTTATGTTTATATCTTCCTTATTTGTATATTAAACAATTGTTAAAGTTAATATATGTATATGATTATGGAAAAATAATTTTAGCATGATTAAGAAAGCTTGATTTAAAAGTACGATTTATTACGGATTTTGGAAATAAACAGTAGGTAGTGAATTATATATTTGAGTTTGCAATCAAGCCTTTCGAATAAATAGTAGTCAAATATTCGCGCGCGCGAATAAACAGTAGGTAGTGAATTATATATTTGAGTTTGCAATCAAGCTTTTCGAATAAATAGTAGTCAAATATTCGCGCGCGCGAATATTTGACTACTATTTATTCGAAAGGCTTGATTGCAAACTCAAATATATAATTCACTACCTACTGTTTATTTCCAAAATCCGTAATAAATCGTACTTTTAAATCAAGCTTTCTTAATAATGCTAAAATTATTTTTCCATAATCATATACATACATATATTAACTTTAACAATTGTTTAATATACGAATTAGGAAGGTGCGGAAAATATCCTGTTATGTTTGACCAGATATCAACACCAATTTCAATTTGTTTGCATACAGCGTTATTCCATACTATTTCGTCATTATTACCATTTGGATAAAACATATTTCGGTTTTATTTCCATATGTTTCTATGTAATTACCAATTTCAAATTTCCCACCAAAACAGGTATTACACAAATTTCCCTCGCTTTTATTGCCTACCTTTTTAATTCGACATTATTTCCTTCGGTTTAGGCAATAATGACGAAAAAGTAAATTCGGCTTTATTTCCACTGCGATGGAAATAAGGTCGATTTAATCTCATTCGGCCTTATTGCTATCTACCTTATTTCACGGCACCGTTAGAACCACATGTCATTTATATGGTCCAATTTGGGCCATAAAACATTGGTTAGCAGCTTCCTATGGAGCTCGCCATTGACGGCGATCGCTACACCAAGGTCGTTTTCGAAACAAAAACACGTTCAAACAACTACGCCGCCGGACAAGAATCCACACTAAACGGTGGCTTTTTGAAAAAACATTGTCACTTGGTGAACCTTGTTAGCACAGCAACTAATGCAAAAATGCGCCATTAAAAACAAAGACATGGTTTTCGGCCAAAATTGTGGTCCTCCTCCAAACGCTCCGAAGCCGGTGTTGACTATATGATCAATAAATATATGAAACACAAAATTCAAAAAGTCGAAGTCAGCGAAGAGCTGAGTTTTTTTTGAAGTTGTGTTGAACCGCGTTTTATGTTTTCGACCAATCTTGCGTTCCGTTGGCGTAATGGTCAAAACAGATGTGCATTTTTTTCTGTACAGTCAAAACAATTTACACATCCCCACCCAAAATATGCAGATATATGACGATGTCTCTATTCCTAAATTGGATGCCTAGTTTCATTGCAGCCACAACAACAAAACAAAAAACTGCAAATAATTGCTATCAGGCATCACTTATTTTGACAGTACCTGTCCTTCTTCAAACAAAGGCAGCATGTATTCGCACGGCGCACGCACGAGTGTCTTAAATTACACCAGTTTATTCGCAAAAGATAGTCATTCACATTAGTGTACCTTTTTTGAAACTGGTGACACTAGTGCATACGTATAGACAAAGTCTAAATTATTTTTGGCAGAAGTAGGCATCAAATTTTTCGAAGAGTATATGCACATCTATTTTAGGTGCCGAGCTGCATGCAGTCACGCGTACATTCTGACTGGACATATGAAAGTTGACTAATTGATTATTATCGAACCGTTCATCTCAACTAACTGTTAAATAGCCGACTGTGACGGGCCACAACGTCTAATTCAATGGGTTCAACGCGTGGAACTTTGCAGTTTGCACTAACGAACACTCATTTTGATTTAACATAAACTCTTAACACATTCACGTTCTGTGCAATAGTTTTACTTCCAATATTTGGCATCAGTAAGTAAATAAATACAACAGATGTTCCCAAAACAATAAACAACATGGCTGCCTCCTGTCACATGTACTGATTTACATGGGGTATTTTTGTTATGCTTACTATTACTTACTTAATGTGGCGCAGGCCAGACAATCTTTTGTGGACCATGGCCTCAACCAACAATCATACATAATCGAATCATAATCAAAATAACGAGTCCGAAGCCATCAGTACACTATCTTTCTGACTTCTTCTCTCGAGTTGTATTACGAGTTGCAATGTGGAATCATTTATTATCGTAGCATGCTTATGTTTCGATTCAATTACTCTTGCGTTGCAATGTTGTGATTCGTATAGTTTTTCAAAGTGTATGCTCTTTATTAAAGAGTTTCAATTTAATATAGAAAATTTTTATAGCTTGATGTCCGTATGCTGAAGTGAGTTCGTCCATAGACGTCACATAACGTAAGATGTATCTTTTTCTGTTGATTAAATTCGAATCGGATCTAGAAATGTTTGCTTGCATCAAGCATCCTATGATTTAGTTTTTGGCACCACCCCTAAAGAACATTTTTATATACACCTTGTCTGGTGAGTAACATTTACTTTTTCTTTTCTACTCTACTACTATTCTACTAACGCACAAACGTACCTACTATACATCTTCCTTTGTGCGGCTTGAGATGCTTGTATTCCTAGTTTCGTGCAAATTAAGATCGTCTTTGGTTGGCTGTAACATTGTTGGAGTTGCAAAAAGTGCATTGTGAACATAGGGAGATTCAATATCTCATTTATCTCTTTGAGAGGATACAAATGCTCTACGGAATACATTACTCGTGTTTGGATCTACAGTTTTCTAAAAAAAAAAAGTGGGTACTTCTTTTGTCAAATAATAATTAAATATATTTCAAACTACGAAACTACAAAAGTCCTATCGTGACAGCTTAAACTCAAATTCAAGTTTCCTTTTTTTTAAATACTACAATGTGTTGTGCTGATTTTTCTTCCGAATGGCTGTTTTTGATATGTGACAGATAAATTTGCAAAAACTCTCCTAAACACCATACATAGACAAGTACAAAATTTCATCTGAATTAGCTCTCAAATCAGGTAAATCGTTCTATAGAGAGAAAAATTTGAATTATTCCTGTGACCTTCTCATCGGAACAGAATCAGGGGTTGTTTTTGAATTACAGCTTGATATATAGACATCCTGTTTACATAATGAAGGATTGTCACGTTAATACATTGGAACACATTCAATTCAAATTTCGGAGATGTAGTCTATGGAATAGGCCAGCATAAAATCAGAAAAGTGAACCTTACGGATTCAGTAAGCGTGTTTGAATCTGAACTTTGGATCCGTGCCACAAGTATGCCCACATAGAGCCACATAAAGGCACATAAAGGCACACTAAGGCACATAGATAATCTAATACAAACTCGAACTGGATAGCGTCAGTATATAGTATATAAACACAGTTGGAACAAAAATAAAATAAAATAAAATAAAACACCATGCCAATCCCATTCCTGGCTAAGTGTACCTCTTGCAGCTATACTCAAGACTCCATGCGAAGCGTGGTACAATGTGGACTTGCACAAGGTCGGTCGGTGGAGGTGTGCTTTCGTGTTTGGAGTCACGGTTTTATTTTTATGTTTGTTCCTTTTTTTTACCTTTTTTCTTGATAAAGTTTTGTTCGGTTCATAAAGGAATTTAATGAGACTTTATTTATTATAACTTGCAAGACTATTGTAATCGTGGTTTGGTTTGCATAAAGAAGTTGAATAGAAAATAGTGAATTTAATAAAAAATACTGAATGTCCTTTTGAATTTGCGACTGATATGCACCAAGAGATGCTTTCTCAATACTCTTTCAATTGAATTGATGCATTTTTCTGCAAAAATTTATTGTAGCAATACTTTAACTGGGCTATTGGTTGAATTTTGCAATCTTAATGCATCTAAAATTTTGATTGAATTGTTAATTTCTGCTGATGTGTTTATTAGTGCAATTTTGGAACAAGAAATTAATATTTCATTTATTAGACTATTTTACAATGTTCTATTCTTATACAATGATAAGAAATACACTACAAGTGCCGTTTCAATCACTAAATTTTGTGCAACATATCACAATGAATGGAGTGTCCAAATTATGAGAGTCTTGTGCTTTTTCAGAGCAGCTTTTTCTGTTGGCTGGGTCTCGTTTCATAGAAATAACTGGGTATCTTAGTGTACGAATGTCTTTAAGATCTCTGAAAAAAAAATCCTTTCTATACAAATGGCGTTCATTCAATTCTATCTCATAAAAAAACCTCCTATATAAATTTATTGTATGTTGTATTTTTTTGAAAACAAATGTAGTCTGGGAGGAATATTGTTGAATTAATTTCAGTACCAGTTTTTTCGTATCTGTGAAATTACGTCTTACCGGCGGTATCGGTAGCTTGAAATAGATTGAATGAACAATTAAAAATAATTGGTGGTTCCAATGATAAAATTTTGGTGGGCCAAACGAAACACATTCATTTGAAATTTCGGAGACTCTGTCGAAGGAATAGGCTGCCATGAAATAAGAGACGTGAACCTTTTGGTTTTTTTTTTTTTTTTTTAGTATGGTAAAAACGAATTTTTGGGTCTATTAACACATACACATACAACACACCTACCTAAGCAAGCATGATTGAACAAAAATTTGATAAGGAAACGAGAATTATACAAACAATTTAATGATCGGAGTCATTGTTCCTAGGAATATATTATTTATTTTGCGTCAAAAACAATTCTTCATCGGCTAGCCTTTTGATTTAATGCCACTTAAGTGAAGATGGGGGAAGGTCGTAGGGGGTATCCAAAATTTTGGAGAAATAAAATAAAATTCCATCATGGTCTTATGGAAGCTACCAGTACATATAGAATGTTTTATAATAGCTGGTGGTAGTCTGGATTTGATTGCATTACAAACTGAAAGTATAAATCATTTTCCACGCAGTTGTCAAATTTTCGTGGTTCAGTGATTGCCTTTTGGTGGGCCAAACTAAGCACATTCATTTCAAATTTCGGTGATGAAGTCGACTGAATAGGCTGACATGAAATAAGAGACGTAAGCATAGCTATTCGTTTTTTTTTTTTTTTTTTTTTTTATGGTAAAAACGAAATTTCGGGTGTGACACGCTTATGTACACAAACATAATAAGAAAAGATTTTGACGAGACCGAAATGTATACAAACAATTTAATGATAAGCTTTGGAACCATTACTCCACCGGCCGTTTGATTAAAAGTCGAATGGATGAAGATGGTTGAAGAACAAAGGGGGTATCCAAAATTTAAAATGGTACGTGATTAGAATTAAAAATTGTTGGGGAATGATAAATTTTGCTTAACAAAAGTGCATGCTTTGACATAATCTGGTCAAAATACGGTTTTCTGGTGGTAGTCTGGAATCGATTGCATGTAATTTTAAAAGAATTGCATTTCAAATTCAGTTTTCAAATATTCATGGTTCCAATAAAATCTTTTCAAATCCCATTGTCGTGGGCCATAAACATAATACAATCCGACGAAATACATTTAAATTTTCGGAGATGTAGTCTATGGAATAGGCGGCCATGAAAAAATAAATGTGAACGTTTTAGTTTTTATTTTTTAGAATGGTAAACACGAATTTTTGGGTATATATATAAATTATGTATACCTACCTTAACAAGCATGATTTGAAAAAAATTGATAAGGAAACAAAAATTATAGAAACAGTTTAATGATAAGCTTTGGAGTACTGTTCCTAGGAATATATTACATACATATTTATTTCGTGTCAAAAAACATTCTTCATCGGCCAGCCATTTGATTTAATACCACTTAGATGAAGATGGGGGAAGGTCGTAGGGGGAATCCAGAAATTTGGAGGAATATACTAAAATTCCACCTTGGTTTTATGGACATTACCTTCAATACTGGTACATGTTTTTGAAATATATGTCACACACCGTTTAAGTAGCTGGTGGTAGTCTGGAATCGGTTGCATTCAAAATTAAAAGTAAATGATTTCCCACGCAGTTGTCAAATTTTCGTGCTTCAATGATTGCCTTTCGGAGGGCCAACTAAGCATATTCATTTCAAATTTCGGTGATGAAGTCTACTGAATAGGCTGACATGAAATATAAGACGTAGGTATTTTTTTTTTAATGGTAAAAACGAAATTTCGGGTCTGTGATCAAATACACGCATATGTACACAAGCGTAATAGGACACGATTTTGACGAGACCGAAATGTATACAAACAATTTAATGATAAGCTTTGGAACCATTACTCCACCGGCCGTTTGATTAAGAGTCGAATGGATGAAGATGGTTGAAGAACAAAGGGGGTTTCCAAAATTTCGGATGGTACGTGATTAGAGTTTAAAATTGTTGGGGATTGATTAATTTTGCTCAACAAAAGTATATGCTCTGACAAAATCTGGTCAAATTCCGTTTTCTGTTGGTAGTCTGGAATCGATTGCATGCACATTTAAAAGCAAATCATTTCAAATTCAGTTTTCAAATATTCATGGTTCCAATGAAATCTTTTTAATTTCTATTGTGGTGGGCCATAAACATAATAAAATCTGACGAAATACATTTAAATTTTCGGAGATGTAGTCTATGGAATAGGCGGCCATGAAAAAATAAATGAACGTTTTATTTTTTTTTCGAATGGTTAAAACGAATTTTCGTTTTGGAAAAAATTTTATAGAGGAACGAAATGCATACAAATTACAAACTATTTAATGACAAGTTTTGGAACTATTGGTCCAAAAAATACAATTTTGTGTGTTTAAAGCAGTCTTCATCAGCCGGCTGTTTGACTTTAAGCCGCTTAGTTGAATATGGGGAATGGCAGCTCGTTGAGTATCCGAAATTATGGATAAAATGTAATTCAATATCATCAAGGCAAGGAATTGGCGAATTACGTTCATTACCAGTAAATGTTTTTAAATATATTTCACATCTTATTTAAGCTTGCTGTAGTGTGGAATCGATTGCATTAAGAGCAAATCTCATCCGACGCAGTTTTCAAATATTGGTGTTTCTAATAAAATTGTTTATCATTTCGGGTAACATTTTGGTGGGCCATGACATTCAATTCAAATTTCGGAGATGTAGTCTATGGAATAGGCTGGCATGAAAAAGAGATGTGAGATTTTAGCATTCTTTTTTACAATGACAAAACAAATTTTTGGGTCAATGGCCAGGGCACACATGTACCTTAACAAACATAATTATTTTGAAAATGTTTTGACAAAGCAACGAAAAGTATCCAAAAATGTGTGTGTTTGGGTCTAAAAGCATTCTTCATCGACATCATCATTGATATAAAGTCGCTCAGATGGAGATAGATAACGTTAGGGAATAAGGCCCATTCAAAATTATAGATGGACTATAATAAGAGTTGATAATGGTAAGGGCTTCATTAATTTCGTTCATTACCAGTAATTTGACAATCTATCAAACTACGTTTTAATTGCGACAGTCTGGAATCGAAGTTTGCAAATATTCGTGGTTCCAATAGTGTCTCTTTCTCTTCCATAAAATATAATTGGTGGGCCATATTTATTGCTGACAAAACACGTTCACTTCAAATTTCGGAGACGTAGTCTATAGAATAGGGTGGCATGAAATAAGAGATGTGAACCTTAGTTTTTTTTTTATAATGGTAAAAATAAATTTCGGGGGTATGATCACATACACACACACACAAGCGAAATTAGAAAAGATTTTGAAAAAAAAAAATACATGTATAGGTACAAACAATTTAATGATAAGTTTTGGTAGCATTGTTCCATCGGCCGTCTGATTAAAGGCCACTTGAATTAAAGTGGGGAAGAACATGGGGGGTATCCAAAATTTAGGATGGAACATGATTAGAATTTCAAATGATAGTGGATCGCTGAATTTCGTTCAACACCAGAAGATTTGTTTTGACATATCTGTCAAACTAAGTTTCATCTATAGTGGTAGCCTGGAATCGCATGCAAAATAAAAAGCTTATCATTTCAAATGCAGTTTTCAAATATTAGCGGTTCCAATGATATCGTTTCTAGTAAAATTTTGGTGGGCCATAATTAAATCCGTACACATTCATTTGAAATTTTGGAGATGTAGTCTATGGAATAGGCGGCCATGAAAAAATAAATGAACGTTTTAGTTTTTTTTTCGAATGGTTAAAACGAATTTTCGTTTTGGAAAAATTTTTATAGAGGAACGAAATGCATACAAATTACAAACTATTTAATGACAAATTTTGGAAATATTGTTCCAAAAAAGACATTTTTGTTTGTATAAAAGCATTTTCCATCGGCTGGCCGTTTGAGTTTAAGTTGGTAAGTTGAATATACAGGGAATGGCCAGGTCGTTAGGGGCATCCAAAATTATGGGTAAAATGTAATTCAATATCATCAAGGCAAGGACTTGGCTAACTACGTTTATTACCAGTAAATGTTTTTAACTATCTTCCACAACCCGATTTAGCTTTCTGTAGTCTGGAATCGATTACATCAAAAGCAAATCACATCCGATGCAGTTTTCAAATATTGGAGGGTCTAATAAAATTGTTTATCATTTCGGATTAGATTTTGGTGGGCCATAATTAAATATGACATTCAATTCAAATTTCGGAGATGTAGTCTATAGAATAGGCTGGCATGAAAAAGAGATGTGAGATTTTAGCTTTTTTTTAGAATGACAAAACAAACTTTTGGGTCAATGGCCAGGCCACACATATACCTTAACAAACATGATTATTTTGAAAATGTTTTGACAAAGCAACGAAAAGTATCCAAAATTGTGTGTGTTTGTGTCTTAAAGCATTCTTCATCGACATCATCATTGATATAAAGTTGCTTGGAAGTAGTGTTAGCGCATAAGGCCCATTCAAAATTATCAATGGTCTATAATAAGACTTGATAATGGTAAAGGTTTCATTAATTTCGTTCATTACCAGTCCTTTGACAATCTATCAAACTACGTTTTAATTGCAACAGTCTGGAATCGATTGCATCAAATTTAAAAAGCTAATCATTTCCCACGAAGTTTGCAAATATTCGTGGTTCCAAAAGTATCTCTTTCTCTTCCATAAAATATAATTGGTGGGCCATATTTATTGCTGACAAAACACGTTCACTTCAAATTTCGGAGACGTAGTCTATAGAATAGGGTAACATGAAATAAGAGATGTGAAACTTTGTTTTTTTTTTTTGTTATAATGTTAAAAATAAATTTTGGGGGTATGATCACATACACACACACATAAGCGAAATTAGAAAAGATTTTGAAAAAAAAACCACATATGTATAGATACAAACAATTTAATGATAAGCTTTGGAAGCATTGTTCCATCGGCCGTCTTATTAAACGCCACTTGAATTAAAGTGGGGAAGAACATGGGGTATCCAAAATTTAGGATGGAACATGATTAGAATTTCAAATGATAGTGGATCGCTGAATTTCGTTCAACACCAGAAGATTTGTTTTGACATATCTGTCAAACTAAGTTTCATCTAGTGGTAGTCTGGAATCGCATGCAAAATAAAAAGCTTATCATTTCAAATGCAGTTTTCAAATATTAGCGGTTCCAATGATATCGTTTCTAGTAAAATTTTGGTGGGCCATAATTAAATCCGTACACATTCATTTGAAATTTTGGAGATGTAGTCTGTGGAATAGGCTGTCATGAAATAAAATATGTGCAGCTTTAAGTTTTTTTTTCGAGTGGTAAAAACAAATTTTCGGGTTTTTGGTCACAAACATAAACATAAGAAACGGTATCCAAAAAAATTGTGTGTGTGTCTAAAAGTATTTTTCATTGGCCACTCGAAGGTTGATAAAAATCCATTTAGATGAAGATAGCGTTAGGGCATAAGGCCCATTCAAAATTATGGATGGCATATTATTAGGCTTAATAATGGTTAAAGATTGATTTATTTCGTTCACTACCAGTTTTTGAAGTATCTGTCGAACTACGTTTAATTGGCGATAGTCTGGAATCGATTGCATGCTAAATCATTTCAAATGCAGTTTTCAAAAATATTGATGGTTCCAATAGTATCTTTTCTAAATTATAATTGGTGGGCCAAAATTAAGTCTGTCGAAACACATTCACTTCAAATTTCGGTGATGTAGTCTATGGAATAGGCTGGCATGAAAAAAAGATGTGTTTCTTTTCTCGAATGGTGAAAACAAAATTTCGGGTTTTTATCACTCATACATAAATAGACAGTCATAATCATTTGATAAAGAAACAAAATTTGTACACACAATTTATTGGTTATATGGAGGGCGTAAGGGGTATCCAAAATAATGGATGGAATATAATTAGGTTTTATCATGATATCGTACTTTTTCAATGCCTTTTTTGTTTTGTGTTAGGTGAACCCAAAAACCTATTTTTTTATTTCGTTTCTAATGTACAATTCTATTAATCTTATACATCATTAACACAATAAGCTTCGTTTGTATATGGTTTGTTATGTGTGTATATATGTCAATGGTAGAGCATGCTTATACTACGTATACAAATAATTTCGGGTATCTAACTGAAATGGATGAAATTTAGAAAGCAAAGTATGTACGAGTATGTATACAGTGTATACAGTATACCCATAGCATTTCGGTGCTGGTGTTATTTCCGGGCTATGAAATTTGGTGGTTGGTTTTTGGCCTTGGCCTTGGTGTACAAATAGGAAACACACTCAATTTCAAATTTCGGAGATATAGTCTGTGGAATAGGCCAGCATAAATTCAAAGATGTGAATCTGGCGGATTTTGGTGGTATATTTGAATCTAAATTTAGGGCCAATGCGACAAGAGTATGTTCACATAGATGCTAATAGAAAATCTAATACAACCGAAATTTAATGTTTTTTTTTTTGTACATATACAATACAATTTATACATAAAGGGGGAGCTTGAATAAAATGAAACCACATAGCAATCTTAATTTCGGGGAAGTATTTCTATATGTAGTATATCTAATGGGGAATCTGTATTATCCAATATTTGGAGCGATTATCAGGCATTACTGTTGTATAATAATAAAGTGTCTTTAGGGTGAATTTTGGACTTATATACGGATATATGAATATTTAGTGGATGACTGTTATAGGTATTATGAATTTTGTGAGAAGTTGTGTACTCTTTTCAAACATAGCTAGGTATAAGGTATCAGGAAAAATGATTCAAAACCAAAATGATTCTGGGTACAAGAGCTTTTAACTAATTTGTAATAAGTATTAAGTATGTTCGAATTTTTGGAAGGAAAATTATCTATATAATTAAATTCTATTTTTTAAAGAAAAGTCCGATGAAGTAGGTATATGACCAACTTTTAAAAGGTAGAGTTTTCATTTGTAAGTAATTTAAAATTTGTTGTTTTCGTACAGTGGTGTTCCGATAGTATTATATGAACGAATAGAGGATTTAAATGTAAATTGTAGGATAATTTGCAGAAATCAGTTTCTATTAGAAATCTAATACGCGAATCAAGTGGTATTGTTTTTAAATTGGTGTTATAGTATATCGATATAGATCTCATACTAGATCAGTCGAAATTTGTACCTACATACATAATGTTTTTATCGCTAAAGTTTATATATAATGAAAACTCATTCCACTACACTTGACTGAGGTGCTCTCATAGAAGTTGCTGTACCATTTTTATTATAAGCTTTTATATTATTCCAAACATTTCAGAAAAATTGAAGATAACAACTTTCATTAGGCTAGCCAAGCACCATGCAAGAAGTACCAAAATTACTTGCTTCATCGACTGAACAAGCATGCAAATTGTGCAGTTTTTTTTTTTTTCAAAAAGAGCAATGATTTCGTTTAACGACGGAACGTTGCCGCACCAGATTTGCTCTTAATCATAATACCTACTCATGATAAAAAATTCAAAATGAAAAAAATAAGTTGAAAACTTAATTGAAAACCCAACAAGTAAGTAGTTTAACTTTAGATTATTAAAATGAAAAAAAAAAAAATTCATTTCATTTTAATTTTTTCTGCTGTAGAGCGCAGCATCGAGGAAGACCCGAATGTTTCAACCCGTAATCGTGCATAACAATAATTGGATCTGTGACAATCCACTCTATGGAAAATTTTGCAGAAAGATCTAGGTTTGCTGTCCCACAAAATCCAGATCGTGCAATAATTGAAGCCTCACGACCACCATACGCACGGCTGGCGTACATTCAATGAATGGACTCGAAACGAGATTGCTGGTGATCCCAATTTTCACAAGAAAATTTAGTTGGACTAAGAAGTTCTTTTAGGGTTGAATGGCTACGTCAATGAGCTTAACTGCAGCATTGAGACTTTTGGAGTGTAGAGTGTAGCCATTGTTAAGAGGTCAGAAAAACTGACAGTTTGGTGTGCTTTATGAGCTTGTGGAATCATTGGTACTTGCTTCTCTAAACATAATGCCGGTCAGAGGATAACAGTCAATGGAAACCGTTATATAGCCATGATCAATGACTTTTTCGTTCCCGAATTGAATTGCTTTGATGAGATATGGATGTCACACAACGTGTTCACCAAATGATTTGCTGAAAGAAACGCTTGGTGAGCGCACAATTTTGCGTTCTGAACTTATGAGTTGGCCTCCAAAATCGTGTTATTGAACACCACTAGACTATGTTCTGTAAGGGCATGTGAAGTCACTAGTCTACACCGATGAGCCAGAGACCATTTACTGCTTGAAAAAAAAGACCTGGAGATTGTACTACATCCGAGACAGTCACGGTGGGCATATGTCAGAAATCATATTCAAATAAAAATAACAAAGAATTATTGTAAAAATAAAGCAAATTGTATGACATTGACATTGATTGTGTTTATTTCATTTTACAATAATCTTCCTCTAAAAAAAAACACCCTTTATGAAGAAATTGACTTGCATTGACATTAAAACATGGCTTTTGATTAATTTTATTGCATTTTTTTCTAAGCATTGAATATAAAATCTATAGTAGTCTGGAGAGCGACTAGAAATAATGCAGTTATTGGGCTATGTATGTCGCTGGTAACTATCACAATATTTTAACCTTTGTAGCTATATTTTGTTTCCAAAACAAGAAGTTTGGAGATATGGTGTGGAAAGTCTAGGTGTCGCCACAGTCGATTCTCCCTTCAGACTACTATAGATTTTATATACAATTTTGTAAGTTTTTATTTTTTAATCATTTAAACATTTTTCAATCATATTTGATACTGTATTCCGTTCACTTTATTTAGCCTCGGGACTATTTTCATTTAGGAGGAATGAATAAATAACATAAAATTTAACTCCTTTTATTTTCAAAGAATATCCCTCAAAATATTTGTGATTGTAAATTCAAAAACAAATTTGAAGCAATCCTCGAAACACATTGAAAAAATTAAAATTAAAAATATCTTTCAAAAAAGCCCAGGCAAATGTTTTTTTTATTGTTGTTTGCAAAATCAAACAAATTTTGATTGAAACAAAATTTCGAATAATAGCAATAAAGAAATATAAAAATCAAGCCTTCGAAATGAAAATCGCAATTTTCGAAAACACAATAATTGTTAAGCCATTTCAACCTAATACAGCTTCCCGTTGCCATAAAGTAATATACATAGCTTGTTCAATGAGGAACTCTGGCTAACTAATGGAATTGGTATGGTGCTAGTGCATCGTTTTGTGAGTGCTTCAACTCCAACCCTTCAACTGTGTGAACAAATTTCTATATCATTTGTATTAGATGCTCTTCTATGGGAGCATTCTTTTGGCATGTATCCAAAATTCTCATTATATTATTTTGAAATTCGAAAACCACTAGATTCACATCTCTCTGCTTATGCTGCCCTAATCCACATACAACATCTCCAAAACTTGAATTGAATGTGCGGTTCCTTTTCTTTTGTTCAGTAAAAACCATCAGAACCCCAACACTCGGAAACACCCGGGTCCGTTGCGTTTTCATGAACAAATTCGTTTTCTAAATGGCAATACATTTCAGCTCACCACCTAAAACACTCTCAGATGTGATGTTTGAAATCTTATTTTACGTGTTTTTCAACTCACTTGAAAACAATAGAAATTTAAAATACATAATCTAAAATTTAACAGTTTTAGCATCGTTTAAATAATAGTTGTGAAGTAGTGAATAGAAAAGTAGTCAAAACAAACACTTTCTGAAATTAGTGAAACAATTTCACAGTGAGATGAGAACTTTGCGTAACTAGAAATTTGAAAGCAAAGAAATTGAAAATTGAAAGCCTCGAAATTTTGAAATGCTCATGAACCATTTTGAAATGGAAAATTTTCACTTTTTAGGAATGCCCTACACCCACCCTCCCAGAGGATTTCATAGAAACAAAAATGTGACGGGCACATCTGATTTTTAAGTTGATCAGAATATCGTTTATAAAGTGATTTTAGAATATTTTGAATTTTTGAATAAAATAAAATATTGAAAAAGTTAATCTAAAAATTTGGTTCGCTCTAAGCTGAAGGATCAATTGGCTTCAGACTTTGTACCTTGTATTTATGTGGTGGACTCTCGAAAAATATTTTGTTTTTCACTCAAGGTCGAAAAAAAATGGAACTTGCCAAGCAATCGTTACCAAGAAGTCAAATGTTCTCAAAAATGGCTAATTTATTTTGATAAAACTCTCAGGTGCTGTTTCGTCGGAATGTTTTACAACGTTGTTAACTACAAAACCGAGTTAAATAAAGTGTTGAACGGATCGGTTGAAAATCTTTTATCACTTAAGTAATATTGCGTTCAAAAACTTATATTTTAGTTTTTTTTTATGATATCAAAACATTAAGTTCCTCTTAAATTTCTGTCGTTTTGTTACTGATTGGATGGATTAAATTTTTGCAATAATATAAAAAAAGACTATGAAATTAACCAGTTTGAGCAAAGCTAAAACGAAATGAAAAACCTCGACGACTGTTTTTCTTTCAGCTGATATACATGAAGATTGGAGAAAAACCCGTCAAGCCGTTTAGACTGTCGCGTGGCATGAAAAAACTCATATCCCCACAGAAATAGACGCACAGGCAGACCTACGCGACGGCCGGTATTGTGAAAACTTTTATATCATCGTAATTTCAAAAACAATACCTGCCATATAGAACAAGTACAGATTCAGCTTACAATCAATCCTAACATAACTATAATTATACTTCGATGGAGCGACCATGTAGAGGGGGACCTCCGACAACTTGGAGTGCAAAATTGGAGACGGCAGACTAGAGATCGAGCCGCCTGGAGGGGCATAATAAGGAAGGCCTAGGACAATAATGGTGCCATCATAAAACAAAAACAAAAAAAAATTCTTTCCCTCCGGCGGCGCGGCGGCGGCTGCGCGGCTGTCTGCCTGTTTGTCTGTTTGCACATCTACAGCCTGAACAGATGCATCGATTGGCTTAAAATTTGATACATAGTATTAATTTGGTTGTAATTATTATGATTTTTTTATAAGCCCAAAAATAGCGGTACCTGCCAAACAATCGTATTGAATAAGTTTCTCAAAAACGGCTTCAACAATTTTGATGAAATTTTCCGAGTGCTATTTTGTTAAGGTAATAGTATGACTGTTTTTGGAATTTGTCTTATAACGGTACTCTAAAGCAACCTTTTTTTCAAATCAGATTTGTTCGTTAACTATACACAACCGAAGAATTTACAAAATTTTTTTTGCTTTTTAAATATTTTTAAAACGAGTCAATTTAATTTTTTTTTTAAAGAAATTTTTAAAACTTAAAAAAAAAAAAACCTTAGGTATTTCAATATTCTTTTTCTTGGATTGACATTTAGTTTTTAAATTTTATTCCATGCTTAGTTTTTCATGAAAAGTCTCGAACGTTTGTTTTAAGAAACCTTTTAATCTTTTTCTCAAACCCCTTTAATACATTCCCACCAACCGATGCAAATATTCAGTGCCTCTTAAAGGGGCTGTAACCACAAGGTGCCAGGTGCAAGAGCCTATGGTTTTAAAGTCTTGTGAAAGCAACAGCTGACTGTTTTTGATAAAAAAATAAAAAATACCTACTTCCAAAGTTCCAAAAAAGGTGTTTTGACCTAAGAAAGCTGCATTTCCTTTACATTTTTATGGTGAACTGCATTTTCTTGGACATGGCTAAGAATTGTTTTGCAGAACGATGGGCGCTGGAAATTATTTCACCTTCGGCCAGGGTGAAATAGACCAGCCCTGACAATAAATTGAGATAGGTGGATTAGCATAGCTAACGTTTTTTGTCTTCTGTGATTTTATTACCATTTTTTAATTTTTTTAAGTAGGTTTAAACGATTGTGCCTCTACCCATGCTTCTGAAAACGCAATGGACCCGCTGTTATTTTGTTTTCGGGTGATGGACTTTTGATAATTGGTGTCTAAAAAGGGAACCACATTCAATTCAAATTTAGGAGATCAAATCTGTGGAATAGGACAGCATAAACTCAGAGATGCGAATCTGGCTGCTTTCAAATTTCAAAATGGTCCAATGCCAATTTTGGATTCATGCCAAAAGTCCTATAGAGGTAGGTACATCTAATGAAACTGAAATAGACATCGTGAACACCATTAGAGCGTTGGAGCCCCTACAAAATGATGTACCAATCCATATACCATTTTCGTAAGCGAGAGTCCCTTCATTGAACAAAAGTAGTGAGGACTGAGGACTGAGGACTCTATGTAAAAGCTGTATAAGGTAGAGCTGCTTGGGGTGCTTGTGTTTAGGAAAAGTTATAGATTTGTTTTCGAAGTACTAAAATGAGGGTGATTTTCATTTACAAAACGGGAGTATAAAAAGTTTGCTTTTATGATTATCTAATGGATACATTTTTACAATGAATAGATCCCCTTTCACATAGTTGTGAATGGATGGTTTTTCATTAGTATTAGGGATTGGTCGTGGGCTTTTGAAAGTTCGTGAGAACCCAGCCTTACTTAGCTCGTCCGCTATTTCATTGCCTGCAGGACCTTGGTTTTGATTCTTCATTCTCTAAGTGCAAATTATTTTAAAGTTTTGATCAAAAATAAATTCAAAATCTTTTAATATGGCTCCGTGTGTATGTGTATAATGATTTGGTAAAATGTTGTTGTTGTTAAAAAAGAAAGAGAAATTAAGACCAGGACATGAAGGATGCAAGTCACATCAAAGCTAGTTATGGATGTCAATGGTGACCACACGTGGTAAACTTAAACTTTACGAACAAAATTTCAAAAATGGACCGGGTTTAGGAGAGTCAATAATATGTGTACTGTTTAAATTAACATTGAAGGACTATCGTGCATAGTTAATAGCAGCATTTGATGGAAAATTTGGAGATGTAGTCTATGGAATAGGCCAACATAAAATCAGGAAAGTGCACCCGCTGAATTTTCGCGCAGGATTCTGTCTGAAAATACGATTTTTGAATTAAAGGATGCTCTGCATGCAGGGGTAAGCAGAAGGCTTGATAGCCTAAGGCCCAGGAATACATTTCGTACGTCGCGTCGTACAGAACGAATTTCGTTTCGAAGGATGCTGAAAACTGACCATTTTACAGTTTATATATATAAATGCGTTAATGCTTTCGAATGATGCAAAAAATAAAAAAATATGGAATAAATACTGTCAGAGCCAGCACAAATTTTGGAGATGTCGTTGGCAGAATAGGACAGCATAAAATAAGAGAAGTGAGCCAGCCTATCGGATTTGTAAAGTTATGTGTAGTCAGCTTTGAGGATTCATGCGAAAATAAACTTACACAAGGAAGAAACGATGTTTAATATTCAGTTTCCGAGTTTCTGATTTTGCCATTTATCAGGTGTGATATCTACTGTTGTCATCTATATTAAAGACAAATTTTAATCTTTTCAAGAATTTTTTGGAATCCTGCTTTAAATTGTTGTTCTTTTTCATTTTTATAGATTACCAATTCACATACAGGAAAAAGGAGAGTGTAAGTTACTAGGCCCTGGTTCCTCAAAGCTGTTCGTACCGCAATATTTTTTGTTTGTATTGTCACCATAATATGGATGAAATACAATTCGAATTCCGGATATGTTGTCAACAGATTAGGATAGCATGAATGAAGAACAGTTAACATGACGGATTCGATTAAAAGGAATGATTTGAACTTCAAAAGAAAATAACGCATCCAGAATCAAAAGTCTGTGCATAGTTGGCCCCAAAAAAAAGAGGTACGTAATGGTTGTTCCATTTTGTATTTCGAAGTCAGGATAAAAAAATATAAACTTATCATTTATCTCTAAATTTCTTCGATCTTAAAGTTTTTCAAGTAGATTCGCGGGTGAAAGTTTGTGAAAACTATCGGTTTTTTTAACAGAACGAATCCATTTAATTTCTGTTTTATTTATTCTTCATTAATTTTCACAACTGATTATATTTCAAATCTAAAGTGAAGGTTGGTGTCCATAGCATGATTCTGAACCTTCTAACTCAGGGGTTCCCAACCTTTTCTTGGTCAGGTACCACTTTTATGTCATTCTTGTTAGAAGGGACCACTATGTAGGTATAATAAAAATAAAATGTAATAATCAAACTGAAACTTTAATTTAAAACTCAATAGCAACTTACATAAAAAGAAATAAAAATATTTTTAGGATACACTTCTGTAATTTTGTATTAATGTGATTTCTGAGCTTGCATCTTCTTCAGGAGTTCGGCTATCATAATACTTATATTGTTACTCAAAGCTACACGTAAACCATTACTTACTTTCAAACGATTCCTCGCCAATTACCAACAAAGCGGAAAATCCTTGTTGAGAAAACCATAAAATAGCGCAGGGCGATTTCTTGAAGTTTTATATAAGAAATTGCTTTTTTACACCAAAACTACTCAAGTGAATTCGATTCAAAAGCATCCTTGCATTTTCTGTCATTTTGAAATTCAATGAGTTCTTCCTGGATTCCTCCTGGATTCCTTCTCATATTTGTCAAAATTTGCGCACAACGTAAACACAGAAGCACAGAAAATAGTAAAGTGCAACGAAAGAAGAAAATAAAAACAACGAGCACACGAATCAACGGTTGCTTCAAGATGGCTGTGTTGCTGCAACAGTTGCCTCGTGTATATCTAGCATTAGGTTTTGTGGTCATGTTTGGTGTAAGATAAATAATAAGGAGTGGTATTCACGATCTGGTGCAAACAAGTATTCTAAAAGTTTTGCATTTCTTGCAGATCGTGAACTCACTTCTTCCAATCTGTAGCAAAATTCACACAAATGTCAAAATCAGGTTGACACAAATGTCAAAATCAAAAGTACAAACTTTACACCGTTGTATTTTCCTGTTGCAATGGGGTTGAGGTATAGATAAAATGCAAAAGTGTAACAAATGACATCCAGTATATTTTGTTGTTGTATTGCAAGAAAACGTAGCACTTCTACACTTTTACAATGATGCAAGACAAGTTACACCAGATCGTGAATACCCCTATTAGGTCTTCAATAATTTGTGTTGATTTCGTTTGTGAAACTGTGCCACCTAGCGGGTGGGTTTCATAATAACAAAACCAATGTCAAGATGTGTTTATCAACCCAGTGTATAAAAATATGCTCACCGCCCGATTGTTCGCGGACCATATTTTGGCTTCTGCGGACCAGTGGTGGTCCACGGACCACTGGTTGGGAACCATTGTTCTAACTAGATTGTTGAATTAGAACTAACATAATATTCTAACACGATCAATGCCGTTTTTGAGTTTTTGTAAACTATAGCTTTGCACCGCAGGACTGCATAAAAGAACCACTTCAAAGTTTGACGTAAATTTGGCAGATGCGTTTTCTACATTGTTACGTTGTTTTTAATTTTATTACGTTGAGTTGATTTATTACGAATGCAATTTTCTTTAGTATCGCTTTAATTTTTCAGTTCAGTAGTATCTAGGGTTAACTAAGAATAAAATCAAGCGCAGATTAATAAAATCATAAGAAATATTTTCCAAAGAATTCGATAGGACCAAATATACATATATAGAAGGAAGGAAGCCGTAACATTCATTTTAAATGTAAACTACATGATCATGAGCTTTGATTGAAAAAATCATAGGCGAGAGCTAGAGTATATTTGCAGCGAAATATTGAACACCCTATTCGAACGTGAGCTCGTTTTGTGACAATTAAATTGGTACCAAATTTTTTTTTTTACAAAAGTTCACGCCCTCAGTGGGTCTGCCATTCATATCGACCTGAAAGCTTGTTTTTATAAATTAAAGTTATTTACGGTGATGTATTGTCGATTGCATTTTAAGATAAAAACAGGTTTTTGAAAAGATTCATGGTGCAGACAAAATGCAAAACAAATTTTCGTTTTTAAAATCATTTTTTGTGACCTTAATTTTTGACACACTTTTTCCTCTCTGTGTACAAAGTTGGCGTCAGCCAGTCCTATAAAAATAAAATGTTTTTTTAAAAAACTGGAGAAAATATAATATAATTAATATTGTGTGTCCGTTGCTTAAATACTACCAGGACATTGAAAAAAGGCCACGCCCAAAATCAAACATTTTTACTGCCAAGACAAAAGCAAATAATTTGAGTTTTGAGACATTTTAATTTAAATAAAAATGACGATTGTCAATTCACTGTCAGTGTAATATAGCCTTTAGTAATTCTTAAACCACATCCTACTACGTTACCAAAGGGAAAGGCACAAACATTTTTAATCTTCTATCTTGAAAACATACCAAAAGCGATAGTTAGCAAAGGACCCCCAAAACGTGGGCATGTCGTACAACTTTGTTTACAAAATATCAACACTAATGAGCTTTGGTCGTACTTAAGCTTAAAAAAAAGTATTTTATACGAAAAACTCTAAAGTGGTATTGGGGAATTTTATACAAAAACTTAATAAAGAAATAGTTTTAATATAACATATAATAGGTACTTAAATAAGGACTATGGTTACCTTTAATTTTTAAAATATGTTTTCTTTTCTTTTATGGAAAGTGGGTGTCAGCAGCGCCCCAAATATATTTGTTTTGTTTCTTACACAAGATGTTTATGTACAAGTAATAGCCACAACATTTTATGTTTTTTCTTAAATATGGGTTACCTAACATACCGTTCATTTATAAACACAAAATCGGATTTTATTAGTTTAAGAACATAACCTTACTCTTGAAGCAAGAATTATAAATAAAATGTAACTATACCAAATCTAGCTACATACCTTAAAAATTGCGACCTCTAGACTCTAGAGGGTTTACAGAAGGACGGACGGACCTCGCTAAATCCACTGGAATTTTACTCAGAGTAAAAACAAAATTTATGAACTTTTCTATACCTAACGGCATTATTTCTCTATGGTAGAAACTCCACGCCAAATTTAGTAGTGTACCCATTCTATGGAATAGGGTATACGAAGGTTTAAAAGAAAATTTACCTTCGTTAAATGGCACCCATTTATCCTTCTACCCGGGAAAATTTGATTTTTTTTTATCTCAGTTTAATCGGTTAAAACACTAAATGGGATAGTTTTGCTTGTCTCACTGCTTGTGTTGTCATTGTCAAATGTCTTTTGTATGTGCCCGTAAGCAACAAGGACAGAGTAACACAGAGACATGAAAATAAATGAAAAACTCGAGATACAATGTATACTTTTATTATTTTTATTTTTTTTAGTTATTTTTATCGATGTGCAAATTTATCAACGGTTCATAAAACAGGATCCACAAAGGACTTTTTTTAAAGCTCTTTTTCTATTATATCTAACTTGTTTTCAACAGCTGTCCTTGCGGCGGCGATGGATTTTTTTTTTCAATTATAAACTGAAATGTATTTTCATCTGATTCCTTCTTGTTGAATATCCACAGTGAGATAAGGTTTTTTTATATAATTAACGCGCACTCAAGGCATGGGGTTACAAATACTCTAACATTGAATTAACACCGTATAGGAATTAAAAGATGGACAATAATTTTTAGATTAAGGTCATAAAAATTCCAGGAAGTTAGAAGTTGGAACTGGTAATGGGGAATATAGAAAAATGTCTTCCCGGGCCGGGACTTGAACTCAAAACTCTAGGTTAGCATCCACTACCATCGAGAACAACTTTTCAAAAAATATCTTTCAAATCAAGTTATTGAAAACTTAAATATAAAATTCATTGTGAGAAAAAAGTTTTGGCCTGTAGAAGTTAAACCGGATGAGAGTTTGTAAGGGTCTATCGGTGAGAAACCATTTAAAGAAAATTGATATTAAATTGCACAGAACTGCCACTAACCTTAGGCTTATGAACATCACATAAAGGAGCCTGTGATGCATACTCTATATGGAGACGAACAAGACAGTTAAATAAAGTCTGGGTTTCATGTGAGCATTTTGAAATCTTTTTGACCATCTTTCAACAACAAATTCTAGCATATCTTTTTTTTTAAATTGGATTTATATGAAGTTTAGGCTCCATTTCATTCTTTAATCTTTAAAGCTTAAAACGCAATACCGAACTCATATGCTCTTGGTATCTTGGTAGATAGGTACCCGTACCGGTTTTTTTGAAAATCTGGCATTTCTCTGGATTCAGGACTGCTCCACCAGGTATCAAATTTCCCAATGTCAGCCTGCGGTCATTAGCTGAGTTATTGGTTTTAAAAATGTTCATATCGTCATGGATGCAATGTTTTGTCATTTTTTTAATGTATACTTAGAGTTTAGACGACTTCCTTGGGTACTTTTTTCTATTAAGGATTAAGCAAGGAATGGCAGAACGATATTTTTTTTATTAGACAAAAATGACATGAAAGAAAAAGGAATAGACTGAATTATTAATAATCAGAAGACTCAACAAGATTTCAAAAAATTTGAGAGACAGATAAGAAGGTAGTTCTTCTTCTTAAAATAAAGCCTTTACCACAGACCAATACAGACCGCCAACTCGTACTCCTCTTGCCTGAAACACCCTTGAAATATTATTTGTTCCTGTCTGGGAATACGTGTACATCTTTGTCTGTGCATTTTGTAATGGCAACCATACCTGCGTATGCCATTTATTTTGTTGGTGTGTTTGCTAAATGGGTTTAAAAAGCAAGGGAGGGCGTCACACTCTCAAAATAAATGGCATATCAGCTGATTTTCAGCTTGTAGGCAAAAAAAAAAGAGACCATACAGTGAGTTGGCGGTCTGTATCTTATTGGTCCGTGGCCTTTACCAACGTATCCAACATCAGTAACATTAGAGCAATTTCATTTGGCAAGAGTCAGGGTAGGTATACTTAATAATGCCGTTTAATAAAAACTCATGGAAAACTAAATTTAAGTTCCTATCTTTGATGTCCTTGTCAACTTATTTAAAATTTAATGAGGCACTTGACCACCACCACACAACATCGGACCGTTTGAAAAGAATGTTCGGTTACTTAAGAACGTACACAACCAAAGAAAGCTCTATGCATTTGAGTCCTTCTTAATTTGTATAACCAAGAATGTGATGAACGCAGATAATGGAAACATTTTGTGTCCCTTATTTGCATTAGCGCAAATGAAAATGTAAAAGAGTCTTGATTTTAACCTTATTTATTTGTATTGTTTTGTTTTTGTTATACATAATTTTTTGCTGACAAATATTTTGTTTGATTGTCATGGGTCGCACGAACTTGCTCAAATGCGTGACAGTGGTCTAGGGGCTTGAGACTTTGATAAAAATAAAATTTTCAAAACTCTCCTATAAAAACATTTCCTAAGTAATTTGAGCTGCAAAAAAAGTACACATTTTTATTTCTTGTATAAATTTGAATTTATGAGAGAGTAAATTGATAAAAATCTGTGGAGCAGTTTTTGAGAAAAAAAGTTTTTTTTGAAAAACTTTTCAAAAATAATTTTCAAAAAAAATTCAAAAAAGCCAGTTCATAGTACATATTAAAATAAAATAAAAAGCCGTTGTCGACATAGTAGAAAGCAAAAAAAAAGCTTTCTTATGCAAAGTAGGTACCGTTCTTAGACATTTTTAAAACTTTTTTTTCAGCTACACTACATTGAGAAAAAACAATTCAAACCGACTTTACAGACAACCATGTTTTTTTTTTAATGATTTCAAATACTTCGTAGGAAGTTCGCACGTTAAAAAAATTAAGAAAACTGCGCAGAAAATTAGAAAATTTAAAAAATAAAATGCACGACTGGGTCGCACGAACTTGCTCTTATGTTCAATAATTGCGTAGTGGCTGCATATATGGATATTAAAAAAAATTAAATAATTTCGAAAATTCTTTTATTTTTTAAATTAGTTTAAGAGTTTTCTCGGAAAAACTAAGTACGCAATAAAATTTAAAAGCTATACGTCAATCTAGGAAAAAAAAATATTGAAAATCGTTGGACCACTTTTTTTTTTAAAAGGTTATTTTTGAAAAACTTTTTCAAAAAATATTTTGAAATTTATTTGATTATGCAAATATATGGCAATCTGTAGTTTACATTTGAAAAATAATTTTTAAAAAAATCAATGTACCCGTTTCCAACATATTTCGAAAACCAAAAATTGTTTTGAAAAAATTATAAAAAATCAAAAAAAAAAGTTTTTGAAAATTTTTAAATGTCATATTAATAAAATAATGAATGACTTTCTGTGGCCAAAATTTTATTGAAATCGAATGTATAGTTTACGAGAAAATTTGATTTGAAAATACTTGTTCTATGAGAGGTACCGTTATTAGACAAATTTTGAAAAAAAATTTCAAACCAAAAGATAGATTTTCTTGCAAAAATAGCATTCTGAAAGTTTTATCAAAATCGTTAGAGCCGTTTTTGAGAAAATCAATTTTTGTCTTCAAGATTGTATGGCAGGTGCCGTTATTTTTGGACCTAGAGCAAAAATAAATAAAATGCACGACTGGGTCGCACGAACTTGCTCTAATGAGTGACAGTGGTTAAGGGGCTTGAGATTTTGATAAAAATAAAATTTTCAAAATTCTTAAATAAATACTTAAACTAATTTGAGCTTAAAAAACAGTACGCCATTTTATTTCTTGAATACATTTGAATTTATGAGAATAAATTTATAAAAATCTGTGGAGCGGTTTTTGAGAAAAAAAGATTTCAAAAAATATTCAAAAATGCCAGTTCATAGGTATTCAGCAAATACATTTATTTAAAATTTTTAGAAAAAAAATTAATAAGCAGTTTTTAAAATATTATTTTTTTAATTTTTTTTTTTAAAATGCTTTTAAAAATACAAAAAAATATTTTTCAAAAATCTTGGTATGCAATACGAATTGAGCTATCTACAGCTATATGTGTGTGAAATTTCGAAAGAATCGGTTGAGTCGTTTTCGAGATAGTCGAAAGCAAAAAAAACGGTCCTATGGAAAGTGCCGTTCTTAGCCATTTTTTAAAACTTTTTTTTCAGCCATATGATTGGTCGTACCTAAAAAGCAACACTGATTTTTTTAAATCGAAATCGTTAGAGCCGTTTTTGAAAAAAATAAGCTTTAACGTAACGGTTGTATGGCAGGTACCGTTATTTTTTGAGCTAAAAAAAAAATTTCAATTTCCCCTCTGTACAATACCTAAAAAAGTCTATATACCAAGTTTGAAGCAAATCGGCACACCCGTTTGGGCTGTAGGTCTCTATACATACAGACAGACAGACAGACAGACAGACAGACAGACAGACATACAGACGGACAGAATTTGTAGACCATATTTTTTCGTCTTCGCTATCATCGTAATGTCATGTTTGATTGTTATCTCAAAACTTTTTTTTTCGACGAATGCATAACTTGCCTTATAGTATGTACCTATAATCGCAAGTAAAAATTTGTTCCGAGGGACGGCCAAATAAATCCTAAATACCAAATTTGAAGCAAATCGGCCCACCCGTTCAGCCTCCAGAGGCGCGAACAGACATACAGACAGACAGACAGACAGACAGACAGACAGACAGACGGACGGAATTCCCAGACCCACTTTTTTCGACTTCTCCATCATCGTAATGTCATGTGTGATTGTTATCTCAAATTTTTTTTTCTGCACGAATCCATAACTTGCCTTATAGTACCTATAATCGCAAGTAAAAAAAATTAAAAAAAAACTGGTTGTCTGTAAAGTCAGTTTACGGACGATAATTTTACGTGATACCCAGTTCACAAAACAGTTCATGTGTAGTGTAGGTAACCAAACTACAACTACCCACCATTTTTGAATTTGTTTTCACCCCTCAACTCAAACACCAACCACATACAACCAATAGCAGCCCACCATTCTTAAAAATGTTGTCTTCCTCCCCCACAATAAATCCCCCTTTCCTAACCACCACCAATCACCCACCACACCTACAACCAAACACCCACTATTTTTGACCATCCCCCCCCCCATACAACAAATTTAACCAACCACTCATCCTACAACCACCTGCTACCCACCCACCATTTTTTCCTCACCCATCCCCCCAAACACCGCCAACCACCCATCACAACTATTTTTGACAATTCCCTCCACTACAAAATCCAACCAGCACCGATTCCACCTACAACCACTTGCACTCACCCACCATTTTTTACATTACAACTTCCAACCCCCAAAATCCCCACCAACCACCCATCCCTCCTACAGCTACAACCCAACCAAACAACATTTTTGACAGTTTTTTCCTCACCCCCTTGCAACTAAAACCCCCTTAATCCAACCACCCACCTTCCACTCACCCACCATTTTTGACAAGTTTTTTATCGCCCCCATAAAATCAACCATCTCCACCACCAAAACCACCAAACCCAACTACAACCGCTAACCAAACACCCACCATATTTGACAATTCCCCCCCCCCCCCCCCCAACCATACCAATTACCCACAACACCAAGCCTCCATCCCACGCACAGCTACCTATTATTTTTGACACCACCCACACCAACTAGAACTACAGACCATTATTTTTCACTATTTTTCCTGTTCCCGACACTATATATAATTCAGTGTTAGTTCAAAAAAGTTTTGTTCAAAGTAGTAGCCTACAATTTTTTTGTACCTATGTATACCTAACTCTTTAAATGATTTTTACATATCAATTAAAAAAAAAAAAAAAACATAAGCTAGAGCTACAGTACGTTTGCAACGAACTGTTGGATACCCTGTTCCCTATATTTTTGTATGTGTATGCGTCTGCCTCCCGCAGCCAGCCGATGTTCCAGTTTCAGAAACAAAATTATTCTTTAGCAGACAGAAAAGAATTCAATAACATTAATTTTGTGTGGTGTGATGGCATGCCCAAAGTTGAAACTTTTTATTGCCAAGGCAATTAGTATGAGCTCAGAAACATTCAATTTTATTCTTGCAGATCGATTTGAACAAAACAAGACAAATCTTAAATTTTTAAAAATTTTGAGATTTTGAATATAAATAGCGATAACGCTCGTTTTTAACAATTCTTGAACTACACTCTGCTCCGAAACCAATGAAGTAAATCTAAGTGTTCATGTTTTTACTTTAAAACTGCGACCAATAGTTAAAAAACGTTAAGAAATTAATGCATTATACGGCTTTTGACGGAAACGCCCCTTAAAAGTGGGCGTGTCTTATAAATTTGAAGCACTAACTGAGCTTTGATCATTAGTCAATATTTAAGCATATGTGTAAAACTACAGCTGAATCGAGTAGTTCTTAAACGATCTTACCTGAACAAAGGTATTTTATCAAAATCACGCCTTTAAAAGTGGGCGTATTGAAAAAATTTACACAACAAAATGTAGAGATATGTTACGTAATTGGAAAAACAAAACGAAACTTCAGGCAACCTTTCGTGAGACCAAACACTGCCCCACGTTGGGCGCCATCTGTTACGTATTTAGAAAAACAAAACGAAACTTCAGGCAACCTTTCGTGAGACCAAACACTGCCCCACGTTGGGCGCCATCTGTTACGTATTTAGAAAAACAAAACGAAACTTCAGGCAACCTTTCGTGAGACCAAACACTGCTGACGTGTGTCGTGAATTTTTCTCAACCACCGGTTAACGCTTCATGAGAGTTCCCTTCATCTATTGGAAACTTCATCAATCTGGTACTGAACTGAACTTAAACAAAAATATGCTGTGTATTGAAAAAGGAAAATTTGAACGTTTAGAAATCTTAGTGTGAATTTGAAGTTTCTTCAAGCTGCCTAGTAGCTTTCGCAACAGACGTGCGACGGGAAACTTTTCACCATCCACCGGTCAAAAGGTCTACTCAACATTCTATCACAAACTTCGTTTTACCAAAACCTTACAGAAAGTTAGATCATTCGCAACTGACGACCGGAATAAAAATATTCCTGTCCGGACAAAAGGTGCTTACTGACTGACTTGGAAATAGAGGAGTGAGTATGAATATAGATCCTACGCAACGGACGAATATCAGGAACCTATTCACCAATATTCCGGACATAAGGTACCTATACTTCAAATCTCGATGTTGTTCCTCAAGTAAAACAAATCACAAAAAACGGAAGGAAAAAGGTTTAAATTGAATATTGGTAGCACCTTAAATTTTTAAAACTACGTTTTTCGTTCTTTTATGAAAAGTGGGCGTAAGCCGCGCCCAAAATTCAAAAACTTCTTTTCATACACAAACTTTTAAGTTTCTACTATGAGACGCAAAATTTTACCTTATAGATTCTTAAAAATACCGTTTATCTACAAAAACAATTTTTTTCTAAATTCTAATGAAAAATGGGCGTCAGCCACGCCCGAAATCAATTTTGTTGATTTTCATACAGAAGATGTTTATATGCAAGTACTACCCACAAAATTTAATGTTTTTCGCTTTAATATGACAATTGTTATTTTATAAAAACAATATTGATGGTTTTGTATGAAAAATGGGCGTCAGCCACGCCCAAACTGAAATATTTGTATTTAATTCTAAGGGTGTTTACCTAAAGCTTACGTGTGCAAAATTTTAGCGTTATGCTTTTATCGTAACTGTACAAAAAACATAATTTAATTTTACCAAATTGAGGTTGTTCAACAAAAATGGCGATTGTGAGTCAGAATATATATATACTTTTCTATACCTAACGGTATTATTTCTCTATGTTACAAACTCCACTCCACACCAAATACAATATACCCATTCTATGGAATAGGATATAAAAAACATAAGCGAGAGCTATAGTACGTTTGCAACGAACTGTTGGATACCCTATTCCCCATATTTTTGTATAGTATATGCATATGCGTTCGCTTCCCGCAGCCAGCCGCTGTTCCAGTTTCAGAAACAAAATTCTTCTTTGTACAATACCTAAAAAACTCTATATACCAATTTTGAAGCTATTCGACACACCCGTTTGGACTGTAGGTGTCTATACAGACAGCCAGACAGACAGAATTTTTAGATCATCTTTTTTCGTCTTCGCTATCATCGTAATCCGTAATGTCATGTTTGAGTGTTAACTTGCCTTATATGTAGTACGTATATACCTATGTATAAGCGCAAGTAAAAATGATAACCATTGATTATTGGTAGTTACCTACCCAGGTTTATTTTTTAAAACTATGATTTTTGTTCTTTTATGTAAAATTGGTGTTAACCACTCCCGAAATTCAATGACTGTTTTTGATATTAAATTTACTCAGTTTGGGATTCTCCATAAATATCGTAAGAAGAGAGAAGTTAAAACGTGTAGGTATGTACTATTTTAGCATAAAAAGGTTTAATTTCAAAAAAAATCCTCTAAATCAGCGAATATTTCAGTGTAATTGGCCTCTAACTTCCAACGAAAAAAAAAACTTCAAGTTGCATTGTTTACTCCAAAAAGTTCATCTATTTGACAACTACCAACCGAATGTGTTCTTAGCTTTGAATATAGAATAAAAGTTTTAGCTTCTATATTTTTTTTATAGATTCTCAAAGTTCTTTTCCGATAGCTTAACTATCTATAAGAACGTCGTGCTTGAACACAAACAAAAGCTATTCATCTCAAGTTTAAAATTATTTTATCGGTTTATATTTTTGTTTTGCTTTTAAGCTTAAACTAAGCGCAAAGCTAACAAAAACTAAGTTCTATCAGAACAGAAACCAAACAAAGCTAAGTAGAGTTAACCCTAAAATCTGAATAAGTTGCAAATTAAAAAAAACAATGCTCGAAGCTCTTCAAAACAGGGTAGCATCCCATTAGAAACAAAACTCTTACCAAAAAACCAACAAAAACTCAAGTTTAGAGAGCGCCACGCCAGCCCGCCGCATACCGCCCTAACCTTAAAATTTAAATGTTAAAAAAAGATTTCAAACAAAAATTTCTTATCAACAAACTGTTAACAGCAGCGCCATTAAAAACCCATAGAAAAAAAAAAAATTATCACCAATAAACATTCTTCTCTTTTTTAACAGCCAGGCAAAGACCAAAGACTGGTGCTGGGGACGGGGAGAGGTGACAGACGAAAAGTGTACAATCGACCATTAACTTTTCTAAAACGCGACTATGAAAAAAAGAACACTAGTGTGGACTTAGAAAGAGCATTAGAAAATGGTGAACATGTGAATTTCTGACCAGGCACTCATAAAATCTAGCTACTATTTGCGTGTCTTTCTAATGCTTGTGGATGTGATTAGATTTCTCATTGCTTTTCAGATGAACTGGTTATACCGTTTTGGTATGCGGTATGCCGTATGCGCGCAGTTTTTGATGATGGCAGAGCGGAGAAATAGCGCAACTACCTGCAAAGTGGCGGGAAACCATAATGGTAGAAGCTTTATCATCTATTGATTCAGTGGTGGTTGGTGGAGTGGTGATGGCGTCTCTATGAAATATTGCGGGGGTGATGAGACATAACACATAAGACACCCACCCGGGCCCGCTGCCGTTGGATAAACTGTTTTGAAATTAGAAAATATACTCCGGTATCCATTGGATACGGAAGGATTGGATAAAAATGATCATGAGATTTTGCTCTAAGCAAAGTGTGTCTGCGATAGCTCAACTAAAGAGAAATATTTAATTTTTGCAGTTTGGTTAACTTTTTTGATCAACTTTATTAGGCGACCAGAAATATTTTGATATCTAAAATTTTAACAAAAGATGTATCTTTTATCATTTGAGTTTTCAGTTTTTAGTTGCATGATGAGTGAGCTCCCCTCAAAACAATTTTATATTAAAATATTCAACTATGTTTCCCCTGCGGGCGCAGACGTGCTGGTCTGCTTCATATAGCTAGTGAGTGAATGAAAAAATTGCCACCTTCTAGTTTGAGATTGAGAGAAATAAGTTTGCTTAATTTTTTTTTTTTTTATTTTATTTAGGTTGGTAGGACTCTTAAATGGCAGCAAATATTAGAAGTGCAGATAGAATAGTTGGGCGAGTAGAGAGTCGAGTTTTGAAGTAAAATTTTTAGTGCTTGCGCTGGTGCTGGTGCCTGTTGGAAAAACAGAGGTAATCTAAAAAACAAAAACTACACACGACGTCGTCGTCGCCAAGTGTTGCTGAACTTTGATTGAAAATAGAATGTTGGATGAGTTGAACTCAAAACATGTGATACTCGGCATTAGGTGAACATGAGAAACAGAAGGTTATTCTAGGTTTGAATCAACTAATAATAAAAAGTATAAAAACGTTAGATGCTTTTGTTTGCTGCTGATGGGAATTATATTTGTGGTGCTGGTGCCTATAGTCTATCATTGTGTGTTATGAGAGTATTGTTTTGAATGGAAATGCGCACTAGGCACTAGCAGAGTCGCAGGTACTGGTTCCTTCCCTGGAACGCTGTTACCTAGTAGAAGTGTTTCACTCTGGGAACTAACACAAAATAAAAAACACACACTTTGTTTGCAAGAGCTGGTTTGTGTTTTTTGTTTGTCAAAATGCTCTTGAAGATACAGATACAGTAGTGACTAGATAGTGTAAAAACTTTAGTTTCAAATATGTCAGAAATAGGTATTGTGGAGATAATGTTTACCTTCTTTGTTTTACATGGATGCCATTAAAAAAAAAATCAACTAACATTAGATATTAGGAATTATGTAATTATTGAAATTTTAAATAAAATATTCTTGAAAAATATCACACGGAAGATATTGAAAACAAAAATGAAATTAATCCAACACCTATAGGTAGGTACTACTAAACAGCTGTTGTAAGAAAAAACTACAGTTGAAATTTATTCTCCGTTTGAAAATGGTAGGTTTGGGTCTAATAATTACAGATTTAGAGGGAAAAAGAAGCCACAAGAACCATTTAAATTTATTTCATTGGTGGAAATTAAATTAAAATGTAGTAAAAAGATTTTAATGGACAAGTTGCATCCACATTACGGTGACATTTAAGCATAATAATAACAAAATATCAATAAAATCTACATTCATTCAAATTAACTACAGTCGTTTATGATCAATTAAAATTGCAATAAAACTTATAGCTTTAAGTATCAAGGATATAAAAAGAGTCGAATATATTCACAGACTTCGAAGACATGACCACGATAATGTGTGACAGTGGTCTTGGGTTTTGAGATTTTGAAAACCAAAAAATCATAAATTGTATACAATCACTAGCGGAAACATTTTTTGGCAAAAGCAAAGTAAGCCAATTGATTTCTTTTACTGTTTTGAATTTTAAGTATGTACTAAACAAAATTTCAAAATCGTTCGACCACTTTTTTTAAAAACTTTTCGAAAACACATTCCAATTTTTTTTTGAGAATGCAAATTTCTAGAACTTTTTTTGTCATTTTTTTTAGGAAAACAAAATTTAAAAAAAATTTATGTAAAAGTTTTAAAATAATCAAAAACCAAAACAAGTAACTTTTTTGAAACGAAATTTTTTTTTTTTTTGAAAGTCTTAGTAACAAAAGTGCTTCTGTATCCAAAATTATATCAGGAACCGTCAAGTGGCTTACGAAAAAATTTGATATGAAAAGATACCTCTATAAGACTTCCTGAAAAATCTGTTCCAATCAAAATGCAAAGTTCACTCAGAAAACACAACTCAAAAAGTTTTATCAAAATGGAAGAAGTCGTTTTTGAGAAAAATGCGTTTTCGCTCAAAATCGTATGACAGGTACCGTTAATTTTATAGCTATGTATATGTATTGCTATTCCAAAAACAACTCTGTAAGACGTCATAATAATACTGTGTACCAAGTGTAAAACAAATTTGTTAAGCCGTTTAGGGTGCATGTAAGTCTACAGATATTCAGACATACGGATAGACAGAGAGACAGAATTGTCGGAACTACTTTAATTGGCTTCTCTATGATCGTAATGTCATGTTTGATTGTTGATTATACCCTATTCCATAGAATGGGTATATTGTATTTGGTGTGGAGTTTGTAACATAGAGAAATAATACCGTTAGGTATAGAAAAGTATATATATTCTGACTCAGAACCAAAAGCCTAGTCGATTTAGCCATGTCCGTCCGTCCGTCCGTCCGTATGTATACTCTCTAGAGGTCGCAATTTTTGAGCTAGAAAGCTGCAATTTGGTATATATAATCTTGGTTCAAGAGTAAGGCTAAGTTCTTGAACCGGTAAAATCCGCCCACAAACACGCACCTCAACAAACACAATTTGTTAGAATTAAATTATGTTTTTTGTGCAGGTACGATAAAAGCATAACGCTAAAATTATGCACACGTAAGCTTTAGGTAAACTTTCTTCCAATCAAATAAAAATATTTCAGTTTGGGCGTGGCTGACGCCTATTTTTCATACAAAACCATCAATATTGTTTTTATAAAATAACAATTGTTATATTAAAGCGAAAAACATTAAATTTTGTGGGTCTTACTGGCACATAAACATCTTGTGTATGAAATCAAAAAAATTGATTTTGGGCGTGGCTGACGCCCACTTTTCATTAGAAACTATAAAAAAATTGTTTTTGTAAATAAACGGTATTTATAATGAATCCGCAAGCCAAAATTTTGCGTTTGTGTATGAAAAGAAATTTTTGAATTTTGGGCGTGGCTTTCGCCCACTTTTCATGAAAGATCGAAAAACGTAGTCTCAAAAATTTAAGGCACTTCCAATATTTAATTTAAACCTTTTTCCTTCCGTTCGTTATTTGAAAAATATATCTCTACATTTTCTTGTGTAAATTTTTTCAATACGCCCACTTTTAAAGGCGTGATTTTGATAAAATACCTTTGTTCAGGAAAGATCGTTTAAAAACTACTCGATTCAGTTGTAGTTTTACAGATATGCCTAAATACTGATCAAAGCTCAGTTAGTGCTTCAAATTTTTAAGACACGCCCACTTTTAAGGGGTGTTTCCATCAAAAGTTGTATAATGCATTAATTTTTTAACGTTTTTTAACTATCGGTCGCTGTTTTGAAGTTAAAGGATGAACTCTTGGATTTATATTCCTTGGTTACGTAGCAGAGTGTGGTCCAATAATTGTTAAAAACACCCATAATCGCTATTTCTATTCCAAATCTAATTTTTAAAAATTTAAGTTTTGTCTTGTTTTGTTCAAATCGATCTGCAAGAATAAAATTGAATGTCACTGAGCTCATAACAATTGCCTTGGCAATAAAACGTTTTAGGGCGTGGCGCACTCCTTTTTTTATTGCGCCAGCACTAATTGAACATCACACCGCATAAAATTAATGTTATTGAATTTTTTTCTGTCTGCTAAAGAAGAATTTTGTTTCTGAAACATCGGCTGTTTGCGGGAGGCAGACGCATGCACATACAAAAATATGGGGAATAGGGTATCCAACAGTTCGTTGCAAACGTACTGTAGCTCTCGCTTATGTTTTTTTATAAAAAGCAGTTAAAGTTACAAAAAAACTTAAAATTTATTAAATTAAATTTGAGTTTCAGAATCTAATTAAATTAACATCAAATATTAAAATTGAAAGGTTCTCTTACAGTGAGCGATTACTTTAATTCAAGTCACTAAGTGTTCGACTACCGCGGACATGACCCCACGCAGTTTTTTTAACCAGCAAATGGTGAAGTGAATAACAGGCTTATTAGAACAACATGGAAATCCGGTCTTACAGAACGTGCGTCATAAAGTATAAACACACAAAGTTTAATCAAAATCGTTGGAGCCCCTTGGAAATCCAAAATGAAAAAAAAAACTGTTACTGCAAAGGTACCAGTTTGAGCCGGGCTAAAACAAAATTAAAATGCATTTTTTCTTTAAACTGCTATACCCACACAAAGTTGTAAAAAAATTCGGTTAGGCTGTAGCATGACGTTAGAAAGCGCACAGACGCACTTACAGCCCGACGGACTGCATGGCGAAAACCATACTTTTTTTATCATTTCAATGTCATATTTGATTAAAAACTCAATTTTTTTTTTGCACGAAACCGATACCGACATACTTCCCTTATATAGAGCAAATCAAAATATCGAAATGAGAAATGTAATTCTGCAATACTTATACATTGAATGCCCTGTCCTTACAGCTATCGTCTTTAAAATGCTTCCGATAATTAATTGGCGTATGACTGTATGCTCATTCACTTCACTTAAGCAGCAAATACAGTGAGACTGGTTATAAGCAACCACAAGCCAGAGTACCTATAAGTTTTCAGTGTAGTATTTGAGGCAGTCCACATGTAGAAAGAGTTTGGATTTAAATGTTAACCCCGTTAATGTGAGGAAAATGAGTCTTCTGTTTTTTTTAGCGTAAAACTACAAAAAATGAAACGACGTCACACAACGAAGTTTGTTGTTACAACAACCTTTTCAACTTATGACCCTTTTAATAAAACCGTTAAAACCAGACTTCCGTTCTATTCTATGTAGTTTGAGCCAAGCACTAAGAACCCCGTAAGCGGTAAGCTTTTCATTAACACAGAGTTACATCAAAATAGCTTGAACCGATTTTTGAGAAAATTGGTAAGAATAAAATAAGAAAAAAAAGTTGGCTTAAACTGCGGGCGGCTGGTTGTATGGCAGCCACCTGTTAAAAAAAAATTGTTACCTACATAGGTAGGTAGGTATAGCGCAAAGTTCAGTTACATTTTATAGAAAACTGTGGCAGTAGTACAGTGGATGTAGTGCTTGGTTGCTAACCTAGAGTTGTGGGTTCGAACCCCAGCCCGGGTAGCAATTTTTCAATATTCCCTCAGCTTCAACTGGATGCCACCCGTGATATCTGGTGAGATAAATATTACTTTATTTTATATATTTTAAAAATAAAACTATATACATAGGTATATATCCATTCATCTTTACCGTTAAGGCTCTAACGCTAAGAATTACTCAGGCGGACAGACGCACACACAAACCGTCGGACGGCATGGCATGACAAAAAGCTATAATTGTTTTAGGCTCTTCCATCATCGTATCAATGTAATGCTTTAAAATTTAAATTTTTGAGTCTGCACGAAAGACGAAACAAGAATGTACTCTTTCCACCAACCATTTAATATTGCAATAAAACACAATCTATTGTGACTTTTATCGCCGCTACTGTAGACCGCTGGTAAATAATGATCCCACTACCATCATTTTTTATAATTCAGATGTATCCCACTTTCTCATGAGTCATGATTCGGGCTTCATGATATAGCCTTTGCATGTGTCATTTTTATAAGTCTCTTTAGTGCACCTACACACGTGAACAATTGTTTTGTTATCGTCTCAAATCCACATAAAACAAAAACAAAAAAAAGCTCTCTTATATAAATCACCACACAGCCACAATGCACAATCTAACACCGAGTGGGCTTGGCTTTGTGGAGTGGTATGATAAAAACTGGTTCCACATCTATAAAAGCCAAACACAACACAACATTGTGGAGCCCAGCCAGCGACAACCGACGAACACAGTCTCCACCACAAAAATAAAAATTCCCACATTCACACTCAACAATTTGCCTACTAAATTTTAAGAGCTCCCAGTCAAACGAAAGACAGTGCTCCATTTGATGAGGCCACCTTCATTCCGAGTTAAGGGAGGCGCTCTGCTATCCGATGCATCCACCTTAAAACTGTTTTAATGGTCGATGTTGACGACCGACGACGTAACGTTAATGCCATCCTCATCGCGTGTTTCGACTTGGCGAAATTACCCACCCAGCACCCACTTGGCTTCCAGACTGCCATTGTGCCGCGATAGAGCAGAAATCCCACCAGAATCACAATCACAATCATAAGCAGTAATGCCAATGCCATAAGAAAACACTGAACAACTTGCAGGCGCAAAGTCAAAACTGCCATCCCAAGTAGCTAGCTAATATTTCTGAGAACCTGCTGAAAACTACGGTTTGACTGAAAATAGTGCCATAACGCGTATTTGTTTGATGGCCGGCCGTTTTAACTGTCGGTGGTGCTGCCGTCGTCGCCGCCCATATTAACTGTCACACTGACTGTAAAAACCAACGAACAACGAGTTTAATGATTGACGTTTTGTGTTTAAAAACAGTTTTTAATGGCCGCTTGCGGCACTTCAACCTGACAGCACTGGCCAAATAAATAAGTTTCATGGCCGACAACGTCAGTTTCACAATATTTAACCAGGCAAGCATGAGATCGTGCAAGTGTTCGCATTCGCATTCGCATTTGCACCAGTAGTGGCAGTGCCAGTGCCAGTGCTTCGTTAAAGTATCAGCCTTAGGAAGACTTCAGTTTTTCTAGCTTCAGATTCAGTAATATTAGCCAGCAATCATCATCATTGTAGTTATGATTTTGAAAATTTTTATTTTGAGTATCTTTGGTCCTGGTCCTGGTCCTGGTCTAGTCCGTCAAAAATTTAGATTTTTCATTTTATTTTTTCTGAATTCATTTAGGATCATCGCGGTATGCAATGGGAGTGCAGCACTCTTCCCTATAAATTTTTTTACAATGGAAAACATTTTTAAAACAGCAAACAGGGAGGTGGAAAAAAGAAAAAAAGAAATCTTTGCAAGGCTTATACCGCACCGCAGCGGCAACGTTCCATTTTTTCATGAGGGCCCAGTATAGTATCGCTATAAGAGAAGGTGGCGGCTTTTAAATTATTACCTAGCTCAGCGGCCGAAATGGGCAACAAAAGCTGGTTGTGCAGAAATGCCCCGACTGGAGACGGAGACTGCTGGTGCTGGTGCTGCTGCCGCTTCTGACGACAGGCACGCGACAAAAATCGTGCGATAATATTGCTTATTAAATTTTATACCAGATGGGATGGGATGGGATTTTTAATGCTGATTTCCTGGCATTTGTGATTAACTTTACTTTTCACTATAATAAATGGGAAAGTATAACAAAATAAGCCATAAAATAAAATTAAGTTGGCGATGGCGTTAGGCGCGTTTCCAGGTGGTATTTTATAATTCTTTTTTTTTTAACAAATATCACGCACCTGCTCGTGCTGAGACCCCAATACATAGTTGCTATGACTTTAAGTTGTGCTTAAAATTTCAAAAGCGACTAAAAAATAAAGTACGACCGAGCGTAGTTAGCCGGTTTTTTTTTTTAACCTTCTGTTGGGTGAATTTTAATTAAAGTTTAAATTTAAATAAAATGCTTGGTAATTCTCTCAATAAGGTGGAATCCATACAAAATAATTGTTGTTGTAAGATTCGTTTTGACGCTACTCCGCTCGCAAAACTTTTTATTTTACTTTTTCGTTTGATTTTTAAAATTGGGATGTTTGCTTTTTTTATGATAAGTAACTGCAATCTGCAACTAGGCTTACAGAAATGCATTTTTTAGGATGTGAATGCATAAAATACTTGATAAATCGATGCCAATATGAGTTTGGGCGTTTTGCTTCTTAGTCATGCTAGTCTTTTGAGATATGGCAACGACACTGCACCAGAGTAGCAACAATTTGATGTGAATTTTGCAAAATTTTACTACTCATCTTATGGTTGGACATTTTTATGAAGCAGCATCTCAAGCCAGTTGGTTATTCGAAGGCATGAAAGCAACCAGAGTGGCGTCGAAGATGGAACTTCCGCGAAACGATGTACAACCATTTTTGTACCCTATTCAATAGAAGGGGTATATTGTAATTGGTGTGGAGTTTGTAACATAGTACATAGAGAAATAATAACGTTAGGTGTTGAAAAGTACAGACAATTTTTACTCCGAATCAAAAGTCGCGTCGATTTAGCTATGTTCGTCCGTCCATATGTATAGTTTCTAAAGTCAAGAGTTAGCAATTCTTTAGCTTGATAGCTTAAATTTGGTTTATGTTGTATAATCTTTGACCCAAGAGTAAGGCTAAGTTCTTAAACCGGTAAAATCTAGCCACAAACACTCCCACAATCGCCATTTTTGTTTAACAACCTCTGTTTTGTAAAATTAAATTATGTTTTTTGTGCAGTTTTACAGTCAAACACAAGCCTCAAATTTTGTATACACAATCTATAAATAGGTACATTTTCTGTAAATCTATTTATGTATGTATTGTATATAAAAGAAAGTCGTGTTAGTTACAACATTCATAACTAAAGAACGGCTGAACCCACTTGGCTGAAAACTGGTATGGAGGTAGCTTGGAACCTGGTGACGGACATAGGATACTTTTATCCAGTTTTCGGAAAACGTGTGAGTGTGTTATGCGTGCGAAAAAAATACACTAAAAGCTCACTTAGTAAATCTGAAAAGTCAATTATTTGAAATATAACTCAGTCATAATTTTATATATATTAATTTTTACTTGCGATTATAGGTACTATAAAGCAAGTTATGCATTCGTCGAAAAAAAAAAGTTTTGAGATAACAATCAAACATGACATTACGATGATAGCGAAGACGAAAAAAGATGGTCTAAAAATTTTGTCCGTCTGTATGTCTGTCTGTCTGTCTGTCTGTCTGTCTGTCTGTATGTATAGACACCTACAGCCCAAACTTTTATAAACTTTTTTAGGTATTGTACAGAGGGGAAATTGAAATTTTTTTTTTAGCTCAAAAAATAACGGTAGGGGGAAAGCGGGAGACTTAACACTTGATCATATGGGAGACTTGAGCCACTCTCAATAATTAACTCAAACTCCACTCAAATCGATCATGAGTAGACTCAAACATTGCATTCCGTTACTTTGTACTTGCACACAAAAATAATTCCAGATCGTCAGTATACTTCGGCTGTTAAAAGTGAAAGAGTGTTTTTTGGCGGAAAAAGTTACAAAAAAAAATAATTTTTTTTTGTGATAAAAACTGTTTTTGATTTGGTAAGTGAAAATGAATGACATTATTTTATAAAATAGATATTCGACTTTTTTATTATAAGAACGAAATCAAGCTAGGTTGTGTTCCAAAAAAATTATTAATTATTTATTGTAAAAAAAACGTGAACGGGAGACTTGAGCCAGTTCTCAAGGGGAGACTTGATCAGTGGAGACTTGAGTCTCCCGTTTGCTATGTAATTTATCGTCAGATGTTTTATAAATGCAGTAATGTCTTTCTTTCCACCCACAGAAAAGATATAAAATAAAAAAAAAGCAAACTTACTACAATCAAAAAAAGTTTTGCAGTAAAGTGAAAGTGAAACTTCTGAAGAAGTAAATTTCGATGAAGGTTAAACAGACCAATGGAAATCGAAGAACATGACAAAACATGGTTTTGTTTTGTGTGCAAAACTGACTATATAATGGATATGCGTCTTTGCGCCTCTTGCAACACTGATTAGAGGTTGATGCTATTATATATGGCAATAACATCCTTCAGTTATATATTTTACTAAGAAATTCATTAATTCAATTATTTATTTATTTTTGTTACGTTTTTTCAGCTTGTTTGTTTTTCTTTTCTTAGCCTCTAATTAGGCATCTTATTTGGGATTGAAAGTTCCTAAATAAAGTTATGCTTACGAGTTTTTATTAATTTCTCTGTTTTTTTTATTTTGTAAAAAACGTTAAATATAGTTTCTTTTTTATATTCCTGATACCACAAATATAATCAAAATAAATTCTAATAAGAAAAGAACTGATTAAATTATTTGTTTGTTTGTTTTAGTCGAAGAATTTAAGTATGATCAAGTCTCCCCAAGGGGGTGGTCAAGTCTCCCGGCTAGGAGACTAGATTTTTATAAATTTATTCTCAAAAATTCAAATTTATCCAAGAAATAAAATGGCGTACTTTTTTTTCAGCTCAAATTAGTTTAAGTATTTATTTAAGAATTTTGAAAATTTTATTTTTATCAAAATCTCAAGCCCCTAAACCACTGTCACTCATTAGAGCAAGTTCGTGCGACCCAGTTGTGAATTTTATTTGATTTTTGATTTGAAGTCAAATAAACGTTAATACAAAAACAAAATATGTGTATATGTCGATTTTGTTTTATCGTTAAGTATTTTAAATTTTTGAACGCTATAGATTTCATTTATATGAAGATGGTAGAAGATAGTTAGCAGTAGAAGATGGTAGTTGGTAGAAGATGGTGGTTGATAGAAGATGGCAGAAGGTGGTAAATGGTAGAAGATGGTAGAAGACGATAATTTTGCCTCCCAACCACCACCGCAACGACCCAACCAAACACCCACAATTTTTCATGAAATGGGCTAAAAGAAAAAAAGTTGTAGGTATCCGGTTTTTAAACATCTTATTGTTTTTGATAGGTTTAACGTACTTCAATACCTGAGTGATGCTTTTTTTAACAAGCTGTTATAAACAGATATTCTACTGAATTTTTTTTAGTATATGATACACTCGGGCGTATTTAAAATAAACTATATATCATCGTGTAAATCACCGCGATATCTGCTCGGAAGGGCAGAACAACGTCTGCCGGGACAGCTAGTTAAATATATTTATAAATGTGTATTTGAAGTTGGGAGTTTCTTTTAGGAATTAATTAAATTAAGAAATTAATTTCAATCAGTTTTTTCGTTAGTATATAAAAATAAAGTGCACGACTGGGTCGGACGGACTTGCTCTAATGTGTGAAAATGGTCTTGGGGTCAAAGATTTTGGAAAAAAAGCAGGGAAAAAATGATATGAAATTTTATTGATCACTTAAAAATCACTAGTTAAAACGTTTATTTTGGAAAAAATGAAGTAAGCCATCTAATTCGTTTACTGTTTAGAATTTTAAGAAACTTTTTTTTTCAAAATCGTTCGACCAGTTTTTTCAAAAAACAGTCCTATTAGAAAAACTTTTCGAAAAAATATTCCAATTTTTTTTTTTTTGACTATGCCAACTTCTAGCACTTTATAGTTTTTATCAGAAAAAATAAACTAAAAAACAAAATAGATTAAACCGTTTTTGAAAAAAAAAAAAACAAAAAAAAAATTAAATTTAAAATTTCAAAATTCATAGTATAATTCAAAAATTGTCAAGTGGATTACGAGAAAATCTGATTTAAAAAAAACCGGTCCTATGGGAGGGTACCGTTATAAGACTTTTATTGACAAATCTAATCCATCCAACCAAAAAATAAGTTTGCACAGGAAAATCTATTCAGAAAGTTTTATCAAAATCGTAGGAGCCCTTTTTGAGAAAAATTAATTTTTCACTAAAAATCGTGTGACAGGTACGGTTAGTTGCCTTATAGTACCTTTTATCGGAAGTTAAAAAAATATATTAAAAAAATTGTGTGTAAAGCCTTTCCATAATCCCACTTTTATTGGCGTGATTTTTTTAAAATACTTTTATTCGGTTAAAAAGGTTAAAAAACTACTCGATTACGCCTTAAAAATGACTTACAATCAAAGCTCAGTTAGCGCATATTTTAAAACAAATTTTTGGAACACGCCCACTTTAAAGATGCGTTTCCATTAAGATTCTATATGCACATTAATGACCCAATGTTTACTAACTATCTTGTGCAGTTTTTAAGTAAGAATATGAACAATTTTTTTATGTAATCCTTATTTACGCAGCGGCAGCAGGGTGTTGTTTAAGATTAATAAAGATATACACCCATAAGCACCATCACAAATGGGCTCATGGTGGAATAGGGTGTTCAACAGTTCGTTGCAAATGTACTGTAGCTCTAACTTATATTTATTTAATCAGATTACATTAAGAAAATGAAGTTTCGCTTTATTTGGTTTTGCTTTGTGCTATCAACCTAACTATTAGGTGCATTAAATTTCGCTGGAAGTTTGGCGAAACGAAATTTTGCCAACAAAATTCAGCGAGATTACTCCTTTTTACCTTTTTTTAACGAAGGTTGGAGATTTCGAATCATTTTTCACCACTATAACGCAAACGATAATTGCGAAAATTATAAAAATATATTGCACGACTGGTCGAATGAACATACTTAAAGGCTAGATACTTGCTTATTGACAATGTATTTTGAAAAAAAAAAAAAAAAAATTATTTAAAAAATCTTTGCTTTTTTTAGAGTTAAGAGTTTTCTTGCAAAAATTAGGTATGCAATAACTTTTCTGTGGTCAAAATACACATGTATATTATATTTCAGAAAAAAAAATATTGAAAATCGTTCGACCAGTTTTTTTGAAAAAACTTTTTGAAAAAATATTAAACTTTTTTTTTTTTTGAGTTTGTCATTATAAGAAAATCTGTAGTCTTTATTTGGGAAAATTATTTCGAAATAATTCAATATACCCATTTTCGAATTTTATTTTAGAAAATTATTAAAAATTCAAAACAAAACTTGATTGTCTGTAAAGTTGGTTAATAGCAGATAATTTTACGTTGACAAAACAGTTTACGTGTAGGTTGCGGTTGCGGGCTCTTCTTTGACGCTTCGGCCGATGGAGTGGAAGAGAGATAGATGCGTCACTCACAAGCCGAATGTTAAGGCCGATCGTGCCCTTCTATCGAGTGTTCCGGGCTCTCACTTGCACGCTCGGCTCAGGCGGAACATGGGAATTGTTCTTGCGTGCAGCCGGTGTTGATTGATTATCACGTCAAACAAATTTTGAAAATTTTTAAAGGTTACATAAATAGAATTATAAATGGATTTCTGCGTTAAAATTTTGATTGAAATCAGAAGAATAGTTAACGAGAAAACCTGGATCTATGAGAGGAACCATTATAAGACAAATTTCGTGAAATCTTTTCTAATTTAAAGACTCTCGGATTTTTACTTGCGATTATAGGTACTATAAGGCAAGTTATGCATTCGTAAAAAAAAAAAATTTTTTTTGGACAATCAAACATAACATTACGATGATAGAGAAGTCGAAAAAAGTGGGTCCGACAATTCTGTCTGTCTGTCTGTCTGTCTGTCTGTCTGTCCGTCTGTCTGTATCGGCACCTACAGCCTAAACGGCTGGACCGATTTACTTTAAACTTGGTAGATAGTATTATTATGACGTCCTACAGAGGGGTTTTTGGAATTAGCATTCTAGCTTTAAAACTAACGGTACCTGCCATACGACTTTTAGTGAAAATTCAATTTTTCTCGAAAACGGCTCCTACGATTTTGATAAAACTTTCTGAATGATGTTTTTTTCGCAAACTTAATGTTTTGGTTGGAATAGATTTTTCAGGAAAAGTCTTATAACGGTACCTCCCATAGAACCGGTTTTTAGAAATCGGATTTTCTCGTAAGCCACTGGACGAATTCCGATGAAATTTTTAATGTAGAAGCCCTATTATAAACGAAATATTAGAAATCTTTAATTTTTCAAAAAAAAGTTTTTTTGGGTTTTTTAAAAAAGTTTAAAATTTTTTTTTTATTTTTTGATTTTTCCAAAAACAGTTTAATGAATTTTTTTTTAATTTTATTTTTCTGATAAAAACTACAAAGTTCTAGAAGTTGGCATAATCAAAAAAAATTTGGAATATGTTTTCGAAAAGTTTTTCAAAAAAACCCGTTTTTTGAAAAAACTGGTCGAACGATTTTAAAAAAAAAAAATTGCTTAAATTTTGAAAAAGCAAAAGAAATCTGATGGTTTACTTCATTTTCTCCAAAAAAAACGTTTTAACTATTGATTTTTAAGTGATTAATAAAATTTCATATGATTTTTTCAATGCCTTTTTCCGAAAATCTCAAGCCCCAAGACCATTTGAACACATTAGAGCAAGTTCGTACGACCCAGTTCGTACGTGCACTTTATTTCTTTATGATTATATGGATTTTGCGACCTAGAACGAAAATGAAAAAGATCCCATGAGGGAACTGAATTGTCAAAAATTGCAGATTGCCAATGGATAACTGCATTATACATAGGAACAGCATTAAGAGCTTAGCTAATTATTACGCGGATGACCAAAAATTAATTTCAAACCATGTACAAGATAAGTAGAAATGTTGAGTCAGACGTTTCGTCCAAAGTAGCCATTTTGCGATGTAATGGTGATATTTGATGATATTTGAGTCAATCAATACATTTTTACTTGCGATTATAGGTACTATAAGGCAAGTTATGGATTCGTGCAGAAAAAAAAAATTTGAGATAACAATCACACATGACATTACGATGATGGAGAAGTCGAAAAAAGTGGGTCTGGGAATTCCGTCCGTCTGTCTGTCTGTCTGTCTGTCTGTCTGTCTGTCTGTCTGTCTGTCTGTTCGCGCCTCTGGAGGCTGAATGGGTGGGCTGATTTGCTTCAAATTTGGTATTTAGGATTTATTTGGCCATCCCTCGGAACATATTTTTTATTTTTGCTCTAGGTCCAAAAATAACGGCACCTGCCATACAATCTTGAAGACAAAAATTGATTTTCTCAAAAACGGCTCTAACGATTTTGATAAAACTTTCAGAATGCTATTTTTGCAAGACAATCTATCTTTTGGTTAAAATTTTTTTTTCAAAATTTGTCTAATAACGGTACCTCTCATAGAACCAGTATTTTCAAATCAAATTTTCTCGTAAACTATACATTTTATTTCAATAAAATTTTGGAGACAGGAAGTCATTCATCATTTTATTAATATGGCATTTCAAAATTTTCAAAAAAATTTTTTTTTTGATTTTTTATAATTTTTTCAAACAAATTTTTGGTTTTCGAAATATGTTGGAAATAGGTATATTGATTTTTTTTTAAATTATTTTTCAAATGTAAACTACAGATTGCCATATATTTGCATAATCAAATAAATTTCAAAATATTTTTTGAAAAAGTTTTTCAAAAATAACCTTTAAAAAAAAAAACTGGTCGAACGATTTTCAATATTTTTTTTTCCTAGATTGACGTATAGCTTTGAAATTTTATTGCATACTTAGTTTTTCCGAGAAAACTCTTAAACTAATTTAAAAAATAAAAGAATTTTTGAAATTATTTAATTTTTTTTAATATCCATATATGCACTACGCAATTGCTTATCATAAGAGCAAGTTCGTGCGACTGCATTTTATTTTGTTTGATATCAGCAGTTTGCTAATTTATCATGTAATCCTTAAAAAGAAAACCATCATGTAACCCAGTAATAGAGTTAAGTCAATATTCAATTATTTGTATCCTTTTACTTCTTCTTCGCAAATTACACCAGATGCAGTGGCCCCGGCCAATACGACTAAGAAAGTAGTTTACATTTGAAAAAACGAAATTGGAAGAAATTTGCTGGATAGATAAGTAGATATAAAATCTCGTGAAAATACTTGAGGATGCCAATAACCGCACATTCTGTTTTATGTTTTATGCATACTTTTCATGGTTTAGGTATTTCAACATTGAAAACTTAAACTGTTTTGTGGAATAAAATTGGAATTGAAAGGAATTACGTGACCATTATCTTCAAGAGGTAGGATAGCGAAATAAACTCGATTTTACTTGCGATTAAAGGTATATACAGTGAAAGCTCCCCTAGGCGGACAGCGACGGTCGAGGCACTTGTGTCCGTCTAAGGGAGTTGTCCGTCCAAGGGGGAAAAAAATTAAAAACCAATCAAAAATAGTTTTGCATATAATTTTATATGTATTAACCTATTTATTGATAGAAAGTAATAAAATTTAAATCATGCCAATTGCACTTCAAAAACTAAAAAAAAAACACAAAAAATTATTTCAGGTATATGCAAGATTATTTGTAACAGACCACAAACACACACAGCTACATTGCAATTTTGCTGTTTTATTGGTTAAATTAATTCATTTGTCCTTATCATTCTCATAACATGTGAGAAAAGCTATGGGAAAATGTATGTAGCTGATGATGTTTTTGTCCGCCTAAGAGAATAGAATTTACAAAATTGTGGCTTATGTGCCTGTCCGCGTCCGGGTAAGGGAGTGTCCGCTTAAGGGATCATAAAACGTACGGAATGTAAATTCAAGATCCACGGTCGGGATAATTTGTCCACCCAAGGGGATTGTCCACCTAAGGGAGGTGTCCGCAATGGGAGCTTTCACTGTACTATAAGGCAAGTTATGCATTCGTAGAAAAAAAATCTAAAAATCAAACATGACATTACGATGATAGAGAAGTCGAAAAAAGTGGGTCCGACAATTCTGTCCGCCTGTATAGTTACCTACAGTACAGCATAAACTGCTCGTCGTTTTCTTCAAACTTGGCACACAGTATTATTGTGACGTCTCCCAGGGGGTCTTAGGAATAAGCATTCTAGCTCTAAAACAAACGATACCTACCATATATTTTTCATGGAAAAAGTAATATCTTTCAAAAACGGCCACTACGATTTTGATAAAGTTTTCTGAATGATGTTTTTTGTGTAAATTTTATGTTTTGGTTGTTTAATAAAATTGCGTATAATTTGTTCCTTTTTTTTTTCAAAATCTAATGATCACTGTCACACATAATAGCAAGTTCATGCGACCCAGCCGTGAACTTTATTTTTGAAAGCAATGGCAACTTTGAGAAGTTGTAAATTGGTATTCCAAGCATCAATATAGTATGTTGTTAAGGATTTGTTACGTTAAGATATACCGCAACAAAAGCTATTCCTTTGTGGTTCTTAAAACCTCTTTCTGATCGTGTTGTTTTGGTCACGGTCTGACTCTTAAAACCTGTTTTCCGCTCCATCCTATCCATTCCTATTTTTTGACCCACATTTTGAGTCCGTTGTTCTCTAAAAGTTTTGAGAGTAACTCAGAGAGGATGACATAGCAGGTCCTAATCTTTCGTGTTGAGCCAGCGGATGAGCTGGAGACTCACACGCAACATTCTTTTGTGTTGAGCCAGCGGATGAGCTGGAGACTTACACGCAACATTCTTTCTTGTTGAGCCAGCGGATGAGCTGGAGACTCACACGCATATTATAGAAAGCGAGGAAGCTAACAATTAACAAGCTTTCCAACGAGGACGAAAGAGGAGTCCACAAGAAAGATCACAATGATGTGTTTTCCCTTTTTAATATTACCTGCGCGAAGGTCTACGGAATTAAGATTATTATTTTTTATAACCATTTTAGTTGGATAATGGTTAGCATTCTTTCTAACAAAAATATTCTTCGCAAAGCAATTAATTTAGGCCGGTTTGGCTTGGAGACTTTGCGCGTAGTGTCGTAGTTTTCACTTGCCTGTTGCCTGGTTTTAATAATATAATTGACGTTATACGGCTGAACACATCCACTGAGCCAATGGGGATCGCATCCTCAAAGCATGGGATCGCATGCAATGGTTGTATCACTGTTCTCGGTCACACTTCTCAGCCAACATGGGCAGGATGAGAATTAGCTTTACATGAACACCTGACAATTAAGTCTTAATTTCACGGAGAGCCTACTCGCATACAGAGTCAAATTGGGCTTAGACCAGAGCCCAAACATCTACCCCTCTATAGAATCTTAGTACCAATTTTATGGAACATGTTGAGGCATGTCCACACTCCTTGGTAAGGAGCGAGGTCTATCTTACACCTCTTGCATCCAGAAATAAAATCCGTAGATAATATTACCCGATGCCATATGTCTCCGCTTGGAGTAAACACAGCCACCACGATACTTCCACAAGGGAGCCTACCTCATAGATAGTCTCCCAGGTGACTCGGCCACATGGGTGGGCACTATCTCCCGCTGTACCAGAATAAAGCTTCGTGTGGAGCCTCGCAACCATGAGGTCACTTCCAGATGAGCACCATCAATACTCAAGGCCTGGCAGCCTTAGAAATGCGCATTCAATCATTTGCCAAGGTAGAAGCAAACAGCCAAATACGCATACCCAGCCTTCCTCTCTTAGCCGCATACAAGTTTTACCTTGCATACGTTACCGGCAAGGAACCAATACTTCAAGGAAAGGAAATACAGCTGCAGATACTCACTCCTATTTAATTTACAACAATTTCCCTGCCATTCATATTGTTCCCGGGTTGCCACGCGAAGGCGGAGGATAGGCACATCTATGCCCTCTCAAGTTCCAACTTCCACCTCAACCACATTCATGATTGGATAGAAGCCAGCTTACAAAATATCGTCGATGGTAAGCCCGGCAGGCACCCTAAAGACGAAGAGGTGCCGCAGCCTTTACGCTCCAAGGATCTATATTTGCAGCCTTGGATAAGCGTTCAAAACACCTAAGAGGGTCATAGTTCAACCCCCAGCCTATATGGGCAGTATGCTGGTGTATGACTGAGACAAGAACACCACCACGTAAAAGATCTGAAGAGGATGGCTATATGGTCATGGTGAAGTGGACAAGCCAAGCCTCCATTTTGGATGACAATTCAATTTTGGATTTTAGAAAAACAAAAAGAAATTTTTGAGATAAATATATAAAGAGAAGTGAAAAACTGTTGTGGATTTAAGCGGAAATTAAAAGAAAACTTTTAGAATAAAGAGGAAAATCGATTGAGGAAATCTCAATTTTAATTTGGAAAGCATTTGAGAAGAATATTCTGGTTGGAGGTTTTGCAAGGAGGATTTGTGTCTGGTTGTGACCGCAATTTGAGCTTGTCTTTTGGTTGTTGAAATTGCGTTTATTCGTTTTTGTTTGTGACCCTGTGTGGGGCAAATACATTGTTGTTAAAGAAGGCCTTCGCTGATTATTCGTTTTCTCCCAAGATTGTGGGACTCGTGACCCTTGCAACATTCCAAAATCATTGTGATCTTCCTTTGTGTTCCTGTGACACAAACCATTGTTTGCTTTTTTTTTATTTGCTTTTATTCTTTAATTCCGATTAGTAGCCTTCTGCTAAATTCAAAAAGCTATTGTTCTTGTTTTATTCTATTCTGATCAAAAAGATTCTGAGTTTGTATCCATAGGCGTTTGCCAAGGTTTCCCAGACCTTTAAATAAAACATTTAAATTGTCCATTCGAGAAATAAACTAAAATCTTTTATTTCACTGAAATTCCCACTCTCCTATACATTGGCGCCCACCCTGCAAAGTAAATACGTGTATTTACATTCCACCCCCTTTCATCAATCGAATATTCTTTTTATTCGATCATCTCTTAATCCTACAATAAAATATACCCACCTCACCTTCTTGCAATAATTTCTCTTCGCATACGATCACTTTGTTTTGTTTACTTTTTCATTCGACGAATCCCCCAAGCTGGCTAGCCGGAGGACTGCATAATATTGTTGCAGTTGTTGTTGTAATATTTCTTTTATCCGTTTTCTCACTTATATTGACATATTGTCATTAACGAAATTTCTTTGCGCGGTGCCGGTTGCTCATCTCTACTATATATAAAAGAGTAATTTTGTTTGTGTGTCAGTTTGTCTGTATATGGCAGATAAACTGACGACATACCAGATACCACTTACCTCGCAATGCAGTTTATCCAAAGATCTTCCCCCATTCACTGGCCAGGTTATAGGCTATTTAAATTAAAAAATAAATTATTTTAAATAGGTTTAATTTAATAATATTTGAACTTACCTCTTAGATTTATCATGAGAAATTTTATATTTCTCAAATATTTTTGACGTTTCTTCTTTTCCTTTTTTTCTTATTCGCTGTTTGTTTAGTGTGTTTTGTTTACTTCTGCCGTTGCCTTGGATTTATTTCCAAATTGTTGTTTTGGTTTGTTTACTTCTGCAGTTGCCTTTTGTTTAGTTTTGCTTACTTCTGCCGTGTTTCTTTTCTATGATTTGTGCGGTTTACACAAGAATGAATAATTTATGAAAGCAAAAAGCATGTACACTTACGCGTTGCGTTAGTTGGGAACATGCATGAAAGTATAATAAGAGTCTATTGCTCACCAACTTTTCATGCGCCGGTAACAGTAGTTGCTAAGGTTTCGCATGTATTTAAGTAGTACTGGCCTTCGCTCGCGTTTCAGCTAATCAAGAAGTAGACTGTAGCTTGAGGAGTATAGTCTATCGTCATCTAGCTTCTTCTTCTTTTATAGCTTTATAATTTAATACCTACATTTAACCGTGATAAAAAGAAACCTATGGGCTATACCAGATTATAATCTAAATCTAGCTATGTGCCAAATTTCATCCAGCAATTCTGGTGTGATTTCGAAAATTAAAACAAATCTATCCCACGGGAACCATACATTTTACCGGGAATGTAGCCAATATGCTATTTCAGACTATAATCTATCTCTGTGCTAAATTTTATTCAGATTCGTTCAGCCATTCTGGTGTGATTTCAAAAATTAAAACAAATTTATCCCACGGGAACCATACATTTTACCGGGATAAAAAGTAGCAAATATGCTATTCCAGACTATAATCTATTTCTGTACTAAATTTCATTCAGATCCGTTTAGCCATTCTGGTGATTTCAAAAATTAAAACAAATCTATCCCACGGGGACCATACATTTAACCGGGATAAAAAGTAGCTAATATGCTATTCCAAACTATAATCTAGCTCTGTCTCTAGCGCCATTCTGGCGTGATTGGAAAAATTAAAACAAATCTATCCCACGGGAACCATACATTTTACCGGGAATGTAGCCAATATGCTATTTCAGACTATAATCTATCTCTGTGCTAAATTTTATTCAGATCCGTTTAGCCATTCTGGTGTGATTTCAAAAATTAAAGCAACATTTAATTTATTGGGTAAGGTGAATTTGCTGTGATTGAGGTTAAAATTTTGAGACCAAATGCGCTTTTAATGCTTTACACTTTATACCTCCGATGATAAGAATCAATTCATTCTTTTGAAACATCGCACAAACCAGTGCGATGGCGTTGATGTTTGCGATAGCGAAACCCGAAAACCAACAAATGATGGAGCTGACTAACAAAAGTGACTCAAAACATTTTACAAAAACTAGGCCTATTGATAGTCAATTGTCAATCTTCATCCAAATCCATCAGTTGTCGGCAGCAATGAACGGATTTTCTATAAATCGTTCGTAGTAAATAGTCCTTAGGAGCAAAACCTTTGCTATACAAATTTTAGTATTATCAAAAGGAAGTAATTTCTATCACAAACGCTACATGCTAGCTGTTACAAATGCTGTGAACCAGAGGGCAACTTAGTGGAAAGACACCATCAGATAACCATAGATTTTGTATACAATGAATGTACTCATTAGTGCGATATGTAAATTTTAAATACCTGCAACCCCTGGTTCAACCATGGTATCCAAATCCGAATAAAGAAACGGAATCGATAACCTTTGTCCAAAATATCATCTGCGTTAAATAATTAACAGCTTGGGCCATACCGAAGACATTGTAAAATTTTAACTCTTCTGTTCTGGCCTATTTCATAAGCTCAGCCATCTTGGATATTTCGGAAATGTTATATCAACCTCGGTGCAAGTGAGTGTTACCATGCGTTAATTTTTTTCTTCAAATTTTGAGGTTCAAAATTTGCACTCCAGGATATTCTGATGCCAGCGCAATTTGAATTTCTGAATTTCTCTTCACTAAGATATTAAGAACAGCTGAAAGTCGAGAACACAATCATTTTGAAATTAGGGATGTTCGATTTCGGTTGTAACCCAATTTCATCCAAATTTGGTGGAAATGAGAAAATTTCGAAATGTGTTTTTGTATAGGAAATGATGTAATTTCGAATCTTATTCGGAAATGTGCTAGGAAATTACATCCTTTACCCCAACGAAATTACAGTATAAGATTTGAAGGTACCCGAAATTAAAAAAACAATAGCATCTCTGTTTGTTTTATTTAATCAACGAACATAATTTGGCAAAATAAAAATAAAAAACCCTTTTTCTTACAAAAATGATGTCTTGGTTTTTAATTTCATTTAAAAAGATATTGCATGAAAAGATTTTCCTCGGGTGCCCGGGCAACGCCATGTACTTTTTGCTAGTTTGTTTATAATCGTTTTTCTTTCTTTTTTTGATAAATAAATATTGGATTTGAAATAATCCAAAGTAGGTTCGCGGTTTATTTGTTTCGTTTCCCTTTACATTCATCGCATCCTAAAGATGTTTTAAATTCGGGTTAGTTTTTAATAGAAATAATATTGCAACAGATTTCATTTATACAAAGGACACCAGGCACCTTGCCCAAGCCGGATTGAAGCTATATACATATTTTAAGCAATCAGACTTTTTCAAGTTTGCCCAATTATTGTTCTCTAATTTATTGTGCGGTACCAATTCGGTATGTAAGTAACTCTTTTACTTATAGATAAAATTAATTAAAGCTTGATAAAGTGCAATTGATGATGATTGGAAAATGCAGATAAAATCCGTCTCTAGACCAGTGAAAACCGATGTGTGGGGATATGTTTATGGAACTTTCCCAACTGTTGATTTGATGGCAACAAATAAGTTTGTCCATTCTCTTCAGCTGCTTTATGTAGAAAGCGTCAAAAATTTCAGTAAAAACTGGAAGATGTTAAAAGCAATTTACTATCCTACATTATCAAGGAGAACAGTTTCTGAGGCACTTATATAAAGATGACAGTTTTCTGATTTGCTTAAGATACTAAGTGAGTTAGAAATTGAACTGACTTTCTTGCTGTCAAGTCTACCAAAGAACTACGATAATTTTATTTTCGCAATCTAAACTCGAGAAGTATTGTATTTCAGTGATATTTCTATTCTATTCTATTTATTTGGCGTTCTTATTTTTTTTAGCGTTTTTAAATATTTGGCTGACATTTTTATATTAGAAATATACATTTCTGGTGCGATTGAAAAATTTCCAAAAGCAAAAAATAAGAATTCCCGATTTCATTTTCCGAACATTTTAGAAGAGATACCAAAACACCCACCAAAAGAAGTATCTGGTATATTGTACAGGATACTGACCACACTCAAGAGATTTCGGGTTGTTCGTTGAAATCAATAAGGTTTTTGAAGACTCATGTTCTCAGTGTGAAAGAGCTGAAAGAAACAACAATAACAACTCGAGTGATGCGCAAACACCAAGTAGGTATAGTAGTTGCTGAAAACATTCTTTACTCTTTCAGGAAAACGGGTGGAACCCGGTTGTTGTTTTTGGGAGATGGGGTTTGATGCTTGATGGTGTACCATGGAACACATCCAATTCGAATTTCGGAAATGTAGTATACAGAATAGGGCAGCATGAAATTCAAAAAGTGAATCTGGATGATTTTGTTAGTGGATGGACAAATCTATTTTAAGGATGCGTGCAACAAGTGGTTTGCTCATACAAACGCGCATAGACAATCTAATAGGACCGAACCAGATAAGTTTTTTGTACTTATTTGGAGGGTTGGAACACTAACAAAATGGTACACCATACCAATTTTATATTCGAGTAAGTGTATCCTCATCGAGATTGGTAGTGGAAGGCCACTTTGTGAAGCTGTTCGGGAAAATGGGAGGATTTTATTTTGTTGGTAATGAAAATATTCAGAAATCAATTCAGCAAGTTCGGAAAGCGCCTGCCAAAAATGACGGAACTTTCAATAATTCATAAGAAGAAAAATTGTTTAAAAAACTTAATCGAGAATGTTCGAATATAGTTCATAATATGGAGTGACGTCTTTATCATCAAGTCCAGTCACGAAAAATTCGTGCTGAAAGAAGTGGTTTTTTTAGTTTTCTAGCTATTCCAGAATCCAAAAAAAGTCCATTTGGCAATCTGGCCGAAAACACTCACCAGATGAAAGCCAATCCAGATAAATAGTTGAAATCCTTTGCGTTTGAAAAAGGATTGTACCTTTAACATCCTCTATACTCAACCCGTGTGAAAGATTAAGTTTGTTGTATAGAGGGTGATGGGGATATGTGATGAAATTGAAGTCTGAAAAAGGACAACATCCGATTCAAATTTTGGTGATGAAGGCTAAAGAATAGGGCAGCATGAACACAAAGAAGTGAATCGATAAGGATTTTGTGTACATCCTAAATTTGGGATTCATGCAACAAGTGGATTGCTCACATTGATGCGCATATAGAGAAACTTACTCTGGCGGTGTTGAAAGTACGTAGATATTGGAAGGTTGGAGCACCAACAAAATGGTGCACCATAATACCAATCCCATTTTCGAGAAAGTGCTCCACAAAGGACTATAGTTAGAGCTGCATGTGAATTTGTGTGAGGTATGGTGTTGGCTCCAGGTCAGTTTTGTGCTAACGTATTCGGAAGGTTCGAAGGTTATTTTGAAATGTTAAGTCGATTGAAAGTTTTGTTCGGAAAGTTTTCTGGAATTTGAAAAACAAATTCATAGGTTTTCAGGTGCATTTACTTTTTTTCAGCTTTTTTCACTTCGAAAGCATTAGTTCTGGGATAGAAGCTAAGAGTCTTGTAATGTTTGTTGTTTTAAAATTGGGTTTTGTGCGTGTACAATGTTCATACTACTTCCTTCGGGGCGTCATAGACTATGCCACAAAGTTTTTGCTGTATATACAACCAGTGTAGCATCCTGAATTCAAAATCAGCCAAACCTCTCGCATTTTATGTTGGCCTGATCCGTAGACTTAACCTCCGAAATTTGAATTGGATGTTAATTCAAAGTGAAGGTCCAGCACAATGTTAACGAAACATCAATTTACATCCCATTACCCCACAATTCAAAAGAACTCCGGATGTTTTCGAGTTCCTAAACGAGAAGAAATTTTCAGTGGACCTTAGCAGCATCATGATAGGGTGTTCCGTTTTCATTTACGCGCGGTAACAAATAATTTTTTTTGGGAGCATAACATTACCGGCAGAAATTGTTTCGAAAATCCCCATAACTCGACGTTGGCAAAATAATGTTTGTCTGATTCGCAATTGTTAGATGCATCTTCTAAAAGTTCATATCGCCTATAAAGGCGCGCCGAGACTTGAAGAAATCATTGCGCTGCGGATGATTTGAATGCTCAAAAATGCCATTGTTTCCGCCAATGATGTGTGAGAACTCGGGTTATCGTTTTGATAAATGATTCGTTTTCTGCGATTGGTTTCCCTAATTTTTCTGAACGCTTCTGACGTACTAAAAAAAAGTGGTGTACCTTTCGAAACTGACTTATCCAGATATATGCTAGAGGCAGGGTGGCGACATATCACATTCAAGTGTAGTATCGGAATTTATTGGAAAAATCAACCCATGTAGCGAAGTGCCACCATGATTGAATTCGAAAAACCGACGAAACATGGTGGGATAGTGACTGAAGATGGTGCTTCATAATCAAAAGTCGAATGGATTTGATCGGAACGCCGAGTCTGAACAACAATATCCATCTTAATGGTTTCATATTTCGTTCAAAGAGCCAGAGACCCTGAAAATTTCTAGTAAGAGATACAACTCAAGTTTCAACGTCCTGAAAGAACACCGAGCAAAACTTTGATTCAATCAATTCTTGCTTACCACTCCTTCCAATATTTCTGCCTCGATCTGGTTACGTTACGCTTAATAGCATCATTATGATCTTACTATGTATATGAAATTCCAATTTTTTTTTCAAGTCAAGCGGAAATTCTAAAAGTTCCGAAACACCCTATATAAGATAATCTATCTAGGGTTGTCTATATGTGATTGCATTCCTTACACATATCCTAAACCTGAATTTCAGCTAACTTCCTTTATTTCATGCTGGCCTATTCTCTATGCTACATTTCCTAAATTTGCAATGAATGAGATTCCATACACGCACCTGACAATCCTTCGAAACATAAATGGGATTTCACTAAACCCCCATTTCTCAAAAACAACACTACAGCACCCAGGTCCACCTAGCACCCGGAAGTTGAAACCGTTTAGCAAATTAATTTTCTAACCACAAACCCATTCATCCCACTGTCAAAACTGACTATATTCTGGTCCGGTCAGTGTTCTATGCCATACTCGTACACACCTGGATATCAAAACTCATTTCGATGAGATACGAAATACATGTACCATTAGGGCAGGGACTAACAGGCTTCCTCCTATTCGGGTAAAATTAGATTACCATCTCTCCACGCACGAATATAGCATCCCTTTATCAAAAATCCTAATTTCAGATGAAACCATGCATCACAGCTTGTCCGGTTCACTTTTCTGATGTTATGTTGGCCTATTCCATTGACTGTGTTTCCAAAATTTGCATCAAATTTTGCTTATAAATTATGCATGACAGTCCTTTCAATATGCTAATGTAAACAGTTAAAATATCAATGGAAGACCATTACCCGTTCGGTTTTCAAGGACAAGTTGTGAGGACTCTAATTTTCAATACAAACTCAACTTTAGTAATCTGGCCGAATGAGTTTTTGTGTGGTTTGTATTTTTTTTTAGTGAAAACCTAAGTCCCTATTCTGGGTCCACAAAAAAAGGGACACACATTTTAGAGACTGAAAATATCATTTGATACTCTGGTTTTTTGAAAACGTAAAATTTTGTGACTGAAATTTCTAAATACATATTGTTTTTTATTTATCAGCAAGTCCCTGCGACCAAGTTGTTTGCAATACTTTTTCATTTTGTTGGTATCCCATAAACTTTTAACAAAAGATTCTCGTTTTCAAATTACCAACTTTGAATTTAAAAATTTTGATCAGTAAGAAATTTCTTCAATTTTTTTTTGTACAGGTTCAATAAATGGGCTTTAGTTTTTATTTTTATTTTTAGCATTAATAATAAAGGACTACCGTGCATAAATTCGAAATAAATTTTATGGACATTTTGGAAATGATGCCTACGGAATAGGCCAACATAATATCAGAAAAGGGGCCCGAACGAACTTTCAAAGCTAAAATGAATCTGAAGGATGCAGGTATGCTCAGAGTTTACACAAACATTTATATTTGAATGGCACATATATTTAATCTAATTTTTTAGAATGTTGTCCGCTGACCAATAATACATAATACACTACATTTATCACATGTCATCACTTTTTCAGCAGAAGGACAAAACTGTAGATTTAGCATTACATTTTACATTTGAGTTAATCATAAGGGTGGACCAGAAATCTCCTAACATTTGAAAACCCCACTGCTTCTGTGAGGATGGGGGAATTATTGCGTGGGAATATACCAAACGTGATATACCATACAGGCCATTGGAGATCATGGAACTTGTCATCATTCGCTTAAGAACAATGTGGGCCTGTGTTCTTGAGTAACAACTATAACGAAGCAAAGATTTCGCAAACGAACCTAGATACAAATTTGATAACATTTCAATATTATGCCACAAAAACAAAGCTGCAATAATTCAAAAAATTAAATTTATTGTGTGCAGAAGTTCAAGAAGACGTGCAAGTTCAGCATTAACACAGCCATAGTCGGCCCAACCAGAACATCGAGAGAGAAGGTGTACGAGCCTTTGGTCGAGACTCGAGAGCAACATGGCTTGTCCATACTCAAAAATGTTGTAGTGTTCTTACACAAGGACCTCGACCTTTACTAATACTCGAAAAAAATTTACATTAAATGTATGAATAAGAGCCTAGGGGGGTTTCCGTACATTGGTAAAAAAAAATATCTTAGATGAGGCACTTTTATAATAGTCAAGTTCATAGACAGAAATACAAACACTTCAGTGTAACTTACCCGCACTTGAAAGTGGCTGTATTTTTATTATGTATACCTAACCTATCTTGTGGGTTTTTTTTTTTAGTTAAAATATCGTTTATTCATAACAATGTTCCATTTTGATTCTGTAAAAAAAAGACACAAGCGATCGTTCTTTTTAACGAAATGACTGTACGAAAGCTAAGCAACCTGCCTTCCGTCATTGTATATATAAACTATAGTATTCCCACCTTAGGTGCGCCATCTATCGACGAAAAACTAAGCTCTAGAATATCATGGGAAGCAACAACAACAATTTCCACCATTTTAATTGTTGTTGTTGCTTCCCATGGTATTCTCGAGCTTAGTTTTTCGTCGATAGATGGCGCACCTCAGGTGATAGTACTATAGTTTATATATACAATGCTTCCGTTTATTTGAGCTCCTTCCGCTAGTTTATCAATTTTCAATTTTTGTTGCATACTTGTAAGTGCTTGTAAATTAAGTGAGAAACGAAACAGACTTATCCATTGAAAGTGAATAGCCGAAATATTGAAAGAGATACAAAACTTGCCTCCAACTGTCTTTATCGTACATTATTTGTAAATAAACACCAGTGACGTAGCGAGGGGATGCTAGGGGGCACAGGCCCCGGGTGGCGCACTTTGCCAGCGGTGCGGCGGCAATTCGGAGCGGTTAATTTTTTTTTTAAATATATGTATATAAAGTTTACAAAACGGATTCTTTCTCCAGTGCAGCAAATTTATTTAAAAAGTCTTGCCTTTAATTGCTGAACAACAAAATCCTATAAATGCTGCTACCTAGTACGCATTTAAATTTTATTCGAAGTGACAACCCTCTTCAGCTTACACAAATTATAAAACAGTACCAGTAACCAGTGATGCCACCCTATAGATGATTGAGCGCAGTATATTTGAGAAAAAAGAAGCAGTAGATCGCAATACGTCCCAGTAGATATTACAATCTAATATTGTACCTTCTAAAAATAACTTGAACTTGCTCTTATATCTGATAGTGGTCTGGGTCTTGGAGATTTTGAAAACAAATTAGTTCTTATCAGGGAAATACAATTTTAAAAAATTGATTAAACATTTTAACTTTTTTCTGAAAAATTTTACAAAGCAACATTATTTTGTTCATAAAATAAATGTATACAGATTTCAACGAAATCCGTAAAGTGGTTAGTGACCGATCCTGTGGAAGTGTAAGGTATACTGGTTTAAGACTTTTGCTGAAAAATCTATTCCAACCAAAACATATAAAGTTTACCCACAAAATTCAGGAGGCTCAAAATCCAAGGAGATGTCAGATGTGTGTTGACATTGAAGATATATATTTCTATTGAGTTAATTATGTTTTATTTTGGTCAAACGAAGTGAGGTTTATAAACATTCGAAAAAGATAAATGCGAATTGACGTTGTTTCTTTGATATCCTAAGGTTACTCATTTTTACTCGAAAATCGGAAAGTAACCACTATGTGAAAACTTTAAATATGCGGCTTCATGTTGGCTTCATTTGATAGAAAGTAGTAGGAACAAACAGTTTACAAAATTTTAAAGAGAAGTTTTTCTAAATTTTTCGACATAGTATGAATTTAAGACAGATTTTTTTTTAAACTTTTTTATATTTAAGTGTGTAAACAAATTGCTAAGTTTGGCAAAAATTAGGTCTGAACCGGGCGGCCCTTACCCACGCACGCTACTGTCTAACACTTCTTATCCAATAAAATGTTTTTTTGTCGACAGTGTACTCAGTATTATATTCAGTAGTGTATTCAGCTTTTCATATTTTCTTCCAGATTCAGAACCCTGATGTGAACTATTATGAGAACGGATGTACTAAATTCTAAATTCCGATCTTGGCAGCATTGTATTTGTGACCTGAGACCTTGAGTGGCATTTGCGTCGAGGGAATGGAACCTCTTAACGTTTCAGGTATGTCATTGTATATAATATATGTGTATCGTAATTTTATGGAACATGTTTTTTTAGTTGTGAACTTCGTCAATGGCGGCGCTAATTGTCATATCTACTTTACATCTAATGTCTTCCATTGTTGTTTTTGCTTCCCATGGCAATCTAGGCAAAACCACTCCTAACTCTATAATCAAGTGTTTATGAACTTCGTCCATAGATGGCGCCATGGCGCACCTAACGTTCCGCTTATTAGGAGTACTTTGGTTTATAAATACAATGGGTATTGGGTATGTGTATTAAAAACCACTTTCCATGGACACATATTCGAACTCGCGTGCCAAACATTTTGAAAAATGTTATGGTTTCCTAGGTCGTTAAAAGAAATATGTTTCCCCATCCGATCTGGCTTATATGTATATGCAAGTCATACATCCGCCTTAAGCTTTAGTATAATTCTCATATCTGATGGACAAATGCTTTTGTTAAACATTTTCATGTGAGGATTTTGAAAAGAACGTTGAAACTGTTAGATTGAAAAACCATTACGGAATAATTTGTTTTAATCGATAATCGCCTAAATTTTACTTGTCTCCTTATGGGTTGTATTCCTACCCTCAAAAAATTATCCTGTAAAACTCTCCGCTAGTAATGCTCTTTAGTTTAGGTATACTCTCGAACTCCATCTGGGACCTACATAAACCTTCCTAAGCCACACGACAAAAATGTGGAAATTTTGGCCTCCCTTTTGCATTCAAAACCAATGTTTACATCGGTAGCTACTTTGATCTCCAAACTCCAGTCCAAGCTTCGCAAATTTGTTACTTTAAGCTATAATATCCCCTGGTTCAATTATGTAAGAAATAATGCAACGTTCTAATCAAAGTATGAATTATTTCAAATAAGTCATGCTTTGAGAGCTAAATAATGTTTCATCATTGTAGGCTTGGACCGAACATCACAATGCGATGGAGGGCTATAACTTTGAAGAAGTCAGGGCTAAGTGTGTCTGAGTTCTTGGGCACGGACCAAGAAGATACAGACCGCCAACTCACCATATGGTCTCTCTTTTTGCCACCAAGCTAAAAATCAGCTGATATGCCATTTATTTTGAGAGTGTGACGCTCTCCCTTGCATTAAAACCCATTTAGCAAACACACCTAAAAAATAAATGGCATACGCAGGTATAGTTGCCATTACAAAATGCACAGAGAGAGATGTACACGTATTCACAGACTGGAAAAAATATTTCGAGGGTGTTTCAGGCAATAGGAGTACGAGTTGGCGGTCTGTATATGGTCTGTGTTCTTGGGGCTGAAGGTACCTTATCAGAAAGACCCTCTCTCAAAGTACTCTAAGAGGCCATACTATACAGAACCCAGTCATGCGGTAGAGGAAGACAAAAGTTATCCCTGACACATTTGAATGGAAACTAAGCGTACGTTCCTAACTGGAGCCAACTATTTAAGGATCGGTCTGCTGGTTGAGGCGGCCCACAGTGGCCCGTTTAGGCAAAAGTGCTTGCGAAATTCATTTTTCGGGTGGGTTAGTAATGCAAAACTTTTACATTTTCTGAATTAACAAATGTTTTGAGCTTTAGAAATCGAAACAATTATTTCATTTGGATGAACGGGTTAGCTTGTAGAGCCAGTCAAAGTTGACAAATATTTATGGTGAGAAAAAAAAGAAAAAATTTTGAATTTTTTTTTTATTTGAGTGTAAAAGCTGAGAAATGAGTACAAGTAAAACTTTTTTTTTTTATTTTTACTTGATATTTGTGTTAATTGCTATAATCAGAAATAAAAAAAAAAATGTTTAACTGCTAAATTTAATGTTTTTTGGAACAAAACTTTTTGCACACTATTTCAACTCTACATTGAGTAGAAAAAGAGCAGTCGCACGCAGGCAAGCCAAACTGGACGGATAATGAATCCTTATATATCTCTTTACTTACAAACAAAAACTCAGGTGCATAAAGTTGCATAGAGCTGAGCTAGAGCGATTTGATTTGAAAAAGTCAGTAATTTTTTCAGAGTTTTTTTTTGTCAAGTGCAAAACAAAAATCATGGAAAATATTATTTTTTTGTTTTGCAGGTATGAGTGTTGGTTTTAAATAAAACATTTTTTTTTTATTTAGAAGCAAAACATATTTTATGTTTAGTTTTTTAAAACGGTTGTATAGCTTATTTCTTGTAACAATTTTTCAATTTTCACAATTTTTTTTTAATTCACAAACCTAATAGCCTTGGAAATTTTCTTTAAGATAAAAAAAATTGTGGCGATATCTTTATTCGTTTAAGAGATATGATTTTTGAAACCAAAAAAGTCAATTCGGGCCACTGTGCGGCCGTGGTAAATGCAACATCATAAGTAAGTAATTCGCATTACTTTTAGAAAATACTGCATGTGGACTTGGCTTTAGAAATATTATTTGATTTTTCTATGGAAAATAATCTTAATGAAAGAATTCTGTTAATCCTATATTTGGAAATGAATTGAAAGAAGAGGATAACCTAGAAAAGTGTTCCAAAGTCTAAGAAACTTGAATCCCATTTTTTTTGAAACCAAAAGGATTGTTTTTCCCCTTAATTTAAAAAATGCCCTTTTTTCCCAGCAAAAAAAAGAAGATTATTTCAAGTTTCTTTAAAATGTTTGTAATGTTTTATTTAAAAATGAAAAGTCTCTTCAATCTGGCAATACTTTTTTGTTGTTAGTTGATCTTTTTGACAGCTGTCACTTGATTTATGCTCGGGTTGGTTTGCCATTTCATACTGCATAGACTTACTCCTGAATCGTGCAAATTTATTACCAAAATAATGGTTCTGTTCGCGCATCGCGCCATAACGTTAAATTATATGCGTTTTAGTTTTTCTTGAATATCACACGTCTTAAAAGAACACCCTTTATGCCACAGAAATAAAAATAAATAAAGGCACAAACATTTTTAATTCATTCGTATAGGTAGGTACGAACATAAATACAAATAAAATGCTCGACTGGGTCGTACGAACTTGCTCTTATGATAGATATTCGCTATGTACAGTCGAATCTCGAAAACCTGAACGCTTCTAAAACATGAACGATTCGGAAAAATTATAGCTTTTTCCGAGCGTTAACCTAGGTACCTATATTTTGAAATCTGTTAGAGTATGTCAACTTATGGTAATTTGAAGTTTGCATTTTGGAAAATAAAGTCAAAAAAATTCAATGAACCCGCTTTATCAAAAACAGTCTTTTTCAACGACAAAGTCGTTACAATATGGTCTGCCTTTAATAAAGTTTTCCAGTCAACGTGGAATTTTTTGCTTTATTTTGAAGCTGCGTTTTATATATTTAAAGCTGAAAAAATTCTTTCAGAACCGACAAAATTAATTCTTTAAGTTTCCTTATGTTAGGAAGCATGTCCTCACATCAAGTTTTTTATTTAAAAATTCTTTCCAAAACGCTTGAATAATTTCGGTGGAAATATTTTTGTAGTTTACATTTTTCAATATTCTGTATTCGGTATCAATTCCAATTCAGCCGTTTTCACGGAAATTGTGTCCGAAATAAACAGCTTGCCAAGGAAATTAAAGTGTCTGTAGAGTATGTGGCGTGGACCTACAAATTTTTCAAAGATTTTCTCGCAGATTGATTTTATAATAATTGAAAAAAAATATCCTCTTTTAGAAACTTGTCTCCTTTTTACTTCTTTTGCTTATAAAAATTGGCAAAAATGGGTGTTTTCCCCTCAACCTGGGACCACTGATGCTGGATAAAATCACTAAAGCTTTCGATTTCATTGGTGCCAAACAGCCATGAATGAAACTTTAATTCAATTTTTCCCATTTTCCAATTTTCAATTTTTTTTAAAGTAAAATTCAAATTGTTTAATGTTCTTTTAATAATATAATGTATTTCTTCTTAAATACTTTATTAACACAATGTTTTTTTTTGTGGAAAAATGTCTTATGCTTAAAAAAAAATCAATTCAATAATTACACAGTACCTTAGACTAAAAATACAAATATTATTTTCAAATATCTACACGTATAAAGACTAATAATTAGATATACATTTTTTTATATATTAACAATTGCAAATAAAACTAATTACAAATTTCCATTAAACAAAAAAATAATTATCAATATTATTAACTTCTTCGCACCTTTCAAATTTATATTTATAAAAAAAATTATTTCTTATACAACAATCCATTTAATTTGTATTTAATTAAAACAAAATTATCATTACATCATACAAAATATATGGCAGTTTGCAGTTGTGTTTGTTTTTAATTAGTTTTAAATTTACAAAGAGTGTAAATGATACATTTCACTTTAAGTTTTTAATTATTTTATAAATTAAAATTGACTTAAATGGCTAATGTTTAGTTTTCTGTAGGAATAGATTTATAAAAGTATTTTTTACATTTTATTGTTTTTTTTTTTGTATGGGTTTATTTAATTAAAATTAAATTTTATTTACATTTTTAATCTTAAATTTATATACAAATTAAAAATAAATGAAATTAAACAAGAAAATTGCTTTTAAAGCATATTTCAACTATCACAACGATTTTAAGGTCTAAAAACAAAAATTAAATAGGACAAAGGAACAGAACAAAAAATCGGATCCGAAATACTGTGACGTAAGTAGCAATGAACTCCATATTTATTACGGAATGGAACGGAACGGAACATAATTTGAAGTTAAGGGTATTGTCCTAAAGCCTTGAGACTAGGTTCGTACTAATGATCAAACATATTGCAATGCAGTCAATTCAAGGCTGTGTGTACAAAGGAACCCTTAAGGAAGCTTATGGAATGTGTTTAGTTCTTCCTATGTTATGAGTACTGAGGGGAATCACTTCCAGACTGGATTTTTTGTACTCGGCTCACATCATCATAAGCAATAGAAAATACACTCTTTTTCTCGGCTATTGGATTCCTTCGACCCATGCTGTTGAGCAGGGAGTTCATAGCTATTCCCGAATCATGATCATCCTCCAAAGTGGACACATTCAGCTGCTTTGACTGTGCCGAAGAGTCTTGAATGTAGATCTTCGAGTTAGTAACCTTGATCTCATTCTCTTTGATCGGTGAGGGTTTCGGTCGAAGGTCCTTGGGCTTGGCTTGATTTTTCGGCTGTGGTGGTGTCTCGGGGTACATATAGTGTGGCAGTTTTGTTGGAGCTAGGGGCAATTCCGAGGTATTATCATATTCATGCTCATACCGATGTTCAGAATGCTGCAACAGAGGATGATTTGCTCCGGTTTCAATTTTGGGTTTATGGTTCTTGTTCATGATGACGTCTTCCTTAAGAAGTCGAGCTCCTTTCGGCGGGGATTTACGAGGAGCTGGCTCGGGTTTGTATCTTTCATCATTCGGTGGCACCGGAGTGTTTGATGTTGTGGTGGGTGGATGACTCTCATCGGATCTGGGAAGGCGGATTTTTGTGATTCGTTTCTCGGAACCGCTTATGAGCTTCTTTGTACTTGGTTTTGACTTTGTGGGTTTGGATTCGGGCTTTTTCTTGCTGTAGTACCAGTCCATGTACTTTGGGACACCTTTTGAAGAACTCTGCTCGTCGTGTCCATCGTCCTGATCAAGCAAATTGGTATCACTTTGAAAGTCACGGTCTTTGATACGTTTTGAACTTCGGACATCTGAAGTCGATATCTTGGTGCTTTTGGATACCGTCACGCGACTTTGTGGAGGCTCTGATGCAGTTTGTGTGCGTCTTTGGGAGCTTCGCTGGATGGAATTGTCTCTGCGGGAAAGTCTTGGCTTGGGATCCGGACTTCTTAATCTTCGCTCTTCTATGTGATTTCTTTGTTCCGAGGAAGACCGAGAGTAGACTTTATTATTGCTGCCATCTGAAACGTGAATCTCGAAATGGGCATTCTGAGGCTTTCGCCCAGTTGAGGGAAGAGCATTGCTTCTAATGACAATCTCATCAGCATCTGAGTCGTCTTCTTCGGAGTTTTCAAAATATTCCATCTGGTCAACACGGACACGCTCATCGGGACTTCCTTTCTCATCGAGGGAGTCTGATATCTCCATCAGGACTTCCCGATTAAGAGATGAAGCCGACTTTTTTGAGGCAAGTTTTCTGTTTTCCTCACTCTTCATCCGACGCAGTAGACTTGCTTTAGTCTCTCCGTGATACCGAATTGGTTTCTTGGGAGGAGACCGCTTTCGATACTCGTAATAGTCATCATCGTCTTCTTCTTTGATTGGAGTTCGAATTTTCCTCTTCACATCCTCAACCATGACAACACGCTTTCGCGATTGAGTGCCTGGCCTTTGTTTTGAACGTTTCTTTTGTCGCTTTCGTTTGATCCAGTAAACACCTTCCGGACTATTTGGTGGGCTAAAGCGGACGTATTCGTATTCGTCCTCGGTCATGGAATCATCATTCTCGCTTCTTGCTCGACGTTGTCGCTTGACCGATGACGAACTCACAACCATGTCAGCTTCGGTTTGAGTACCTGCATCACAATCAGTTTGTGTTGCTATTGCCATTGATTGTCCAGGTAGACTTTGGGTCTCCAGAGCCACATCTTGTTGGGTGTATTGCAGCTCAATTTTCTCTTTCTCCATCAGAATCTGACGAAGCAGAGCATTTTGCTGCTTAAGAGAACTCTCTAGTTCCTGTGTTAGGGATTGATTTGATATGGCTGGCTGCATTTGGGTGCTGATCTCTCCAACTCCAGCAGCTCCTTCATGCAGTGGTTGGGTGTGGATGATTTTGACTTCCGGTTCGGCTTGGGAATATACTATGCTGTTGGGACCACTCTTTCCCGAAGGGAAGGTATCTTTGTAAGTGGAATGTTGAACCTCATTTGGCATTGTTTGTATAAAATTGGTCCCAGGAACAATCTGATAGTGCTCCCGAATGATTTGCTTTCCATCCGGCTGCTCCTCAATGAACCGCCTCATAAGGATTTCCTTGCCACTCTGGTCAACCATCAGAAGATGCGGATGTGATAAATTTGTTGTTGCTTTGAGGGGGAGATTCACATAAATGTTATCCTCTTCGTCGCCTTGCTTGTCACGTGTCATAAGTTGCAGGATTTCTACATTCCCATCTTTGATGAAGTACTCCCGCTTAGCTTTCAGACTTCCCCGAGCTCCACCGTTGTATTCCAAGTCACTGCCCCGATCAATCTCATGTCTTCGCATTGAATCATCATCAATTTGCTGTTGTTGGGCAGCAGCCCTTCTTTGTCTGTTGCGGTTCCGGAATGATTGTGTTCCAATGTCCTGTTCTTCGTCAATTATATCCTCAATATATACTTCGCGTTCGTTGTTGATTAAATTAGTTCTAGAATTATTATGGAAACTACTTAAATGAGTATCGTCTTTGGCTGTTTGAGTGTTCCTTAAAAAAAAAATATTATGATGAAACGAAATTCTTTGATCAAGGGATAATAATAAGGATCTTACTTTATTCTAACTCTACGTTGCTGTTCTTCAGCTGATTTGATTCGCCGATTTTGACGTTCATCGTCTCCCTCGGCATCAGCAGCGCGTCCTGGACGACCTAAGCTTTCGTCAGGCTGTTCACCATGTCCATTGTGGAACTCCCAACGGGTAGGTTTCGTTCTTGTATCGGATGATTTCTCTGCCGACCACGCCTCTCGTCTTCCCATCCATTCGGCGACCTAAAATAAAAAATATATTTTTTTTTTGAAAAAGCGATTAAATTAAAATTAATTCAAAAAAAAGAAAATAAGCATTTGAAAGCACAAAGAAATAAAATTATTGCAAAAACATAAAAAACAAAAATTAGTGTTAATTTAAAAAATAAATTTTGATTTAGTTGTTTAATTTTTGTGTAAGAAAATAATAATTTTGAGTTAAGAACCCAAAGAAAAGGATGTTTTTTTTTAATTTATTTTTTAAAACAAATGTGGGAACTAAAAACCGCAAATCTACTACAAAATGTGTGTTTACAATAAAAAAAAAACCAACAACAACGAAACTCAAAAGGAAAACTAATTTGTATTGTGCAAGAAGAAAAAATACATTAATTTTTTGCATTTTAATTTTGGCAAAATCTACCTGAACAGATTTTGTTTGCTTTCCATTTGCGATTTCCCTATGAACTAGATGAACATCGTCTTCAGTTCTACTGATATTAACTATTCTCTTGCTACAAGTAAAAAAGAGAGAACGAGAAAATGATGTTAAGGTTGTTTTTTTTTAAACTTAATTATTATTGTTTATTAATTTTTTTTTGTTTTTTTTTTAGGGGATTTCTATTGATGAAGCGAAAATGGATTGTTAGTTGTTTTTAATGGTTTTAATTTTTGTTTTTGTATGCAAGGTTTTTTGAAATGATTTTACGAAACTTAAAAAAATTTAACTAAAATTTTACTAGCATTCTCAACATTATTATCTCGAACAGAATAAAAATGGAGAACTATAGGTAAATGTTTTATTATAATAAACTCAACAGATTTTGAAAACAAGAAAAATGGTTCGAGTATTGGCTATATGAGAATTTTGATTATTCGAGACACAATCTATTGACCCGCCAACCAGGGACGAGACATGAATATCGGGAGCCTCCTAAAATACATTGTAGGCTCAATGAACAAAATTGAAAATAAAAGAAAAATGTTGGGATAATGAAAACTGGTATCTGGAAACGGACTAAAATCTTTGAATATCTAAAACAGGAAATGAAAACATTGGATTTCTTAAAAATAATTTCCTTTTGATAAATTCTTTACTTCGTTAACAGTTATCGGAAGAACCTAGAGTTTTTCGTTTTCAAAAAATACGTAATAGATTAAAAACCACTTTGGGAAAACCGCAGGTTGAAAGTCTTAGGTATCTTCAACAGATCCGTAAGCAGAGTTGGCCGAACTGTCACTTTTTAGAAAAAACTACATTTGTTACGTCTGCTACGTAGTTTATGTAATTAAATGTAATTAAATGTAGTTTATGTAGCAGACTTAGTTTGAACTGTCAAATTATCTGTCAGCAGTCAGTTTTACAGTTTTTTTTTTACGATCTCACAGTTTCCAAATCGGTAGTTCTTGGAAGACTATCAAAACTAAACTTGATTTCAATTTTTCTTTTTAGATTTTTTTATTTTTGTAGGTAATTTGTAATGTACAATAAGGAACAACAAATGTTCATACATAATAAAATACATACAAATAAAAATTCTTAAATCTCGTTGTTCGTTGGGCTTGAATCAAGACTCTTGATTCTGGAATCTTGAACTTGATACTTGATAAATTTATATTAATTATTCCAATTTTTCTATATTTACTATACGTGCATGTAGCAAACGTAACAAATTGTAGTAAATAAGGCGTGTAGTTTATTAAATTAACTACGCGTAGTAAATGATGTAGTAAATGTAGTGTAGTTAATTCGGTCAACCCTGGTCGTAAGTCATTAGGTACATTTTTTTTTGCTTTTTTTAATTTTTTTATTTCAAATTAAACTGACTTTTGACAGGGACATTCAATTTTGTCAAATCTAAACTATAAAATATCGTCTGGTTGGTCGGTATTGAATTTTGTCCATTAAATATATTATTAGCATAACATTGTTTCGCTTTGGTGTAGTAGATACAAATATAATGGCACCATTTTAAAACTTTGTTGACAAATTTAGCAACAAACAAACGGATTTATTGACCTAGTAAGAATGCAATGATATTTTGACAAGATCATTGACTTTGTTGACGTAACAGTTACAGGCCTTTAAATAATGTCGTGTTAAAAACTGATAAGTGTACCCCGTGGCGTAGTGGTTAGTGTGTCGAACTGAGACGCTGGAGGTTCTGGGTTCGATCCCTAATTCTACCTTAGTTCTATTTAGGTGTACTGCCTAAAATGGAAGTGCTTCTCTGGTTGAACGTTCGGATTCTGTGGCAAATTGTAAGTCCCTTCCATTCCTGCAGAATATCAACGCACACACAAAAATAGTTGAGAGTGTAAGTCACAAGCCCCAGCCCCCAGCCCCGCTTGGCGCTGTTGTGCCAAGTATTTATTTTTTTCTTATTTATAATTCTGATAATGAGCCAAAATGGCAACAATTGACAAAACACTACACATACAAAATACTTTTAATTAGTAGCTTTGTGCCAAAAATATAATTCTTTTTAGGCGGGAATATTCAAAATATTGATAATTTGATTTCTTCTTAAATGGTACTTCATGCCTATTTTTGTTTTCTACATTTTGACGAAGTTTATGCAGAATTATTATTTTAGAGTGACGTCAATCTGACTGAAATTAAAATGAACTAAAAAAGTTGAAAGCAAACCAGCTATGCGTTGAACTGATTTCCTGATCTTTCCCTTGAAGAACCCTTTCTTTTCTTAAAAGGCATAAAACTTTAAATTGGTAGCACTGTTTGCATTGACAGCCATTTTACCATCTGGCATATGTGATTAAAATTTAAAAAAAAAGATTATTTAATTTTTTTTGTCAAAATTCTGAAGTTTGGATTCCAGATCAGTTAAATTGTGAAATATTTAGAAAATTCAAATTTTTCAGTGCATTTTCCATGGGTGATCAGTCTGATCAACTCTGATGTTTATATTAATCTTCGAAGATAATGAAGCGCCAGAGCCGTGTAAGTTGTGAAAATACATAGGCACTTGTGTCGTGCGCACAGCAAATGGAAGTTTAGAATATTAGAACTTCAAAATACAGAATTTTAGAATTATACATATTTACAATCAAAAAATGTGATTATTTGTATTTTATTTTAATTCCTTTAAATATTTTAAGATACTTTTCTTGATTCTTGAATATAAGCATATTCTCGACTTCTCTTATTCAAAATTCATTCGCCGTTTCTTATCACAAGTACCTACAAAAAGTATATCATCATTGTTTGATCAATAATTTCGAGTGTCTACGTTATTTGTAAGTTCTTATCAGAAGAACTTTAAAGTGCTTAAAACGCATTTACCTACTTATGGACTACTAGTTAAATGCGGTTATCTCAATCATAGCGTTAAAAAGGAGAAACCATATCCATACTTCCATAATTATTATAGAACTATTCTAAATGTAACCTTCAATTACGAATAACTTAAACCAAAATAAATTACTACGGTCTTTAAGTCTTTTCAGGCCTTCAGTTTTTCAGTCTAACAGTCTTCCAGACTTTCATTCTTAAAATGTTTCAATCTTTCAAGATGTAAACTAAACAAGATTTAAACTAAAACTGTGCTAAGTAGCCGCAAAATATTCATTTTAGCCGCCTAAAAGTATGCAATATATTCGCTGTTTTTCTATTTTTTTCTTTTCACTCTACTTATCAACCGAAAGGATTAATATTTTAGAGATTAGGACTGAAATTAGTTAAAAATGTGGGATGTGAACAATAACTTTTACAATTAAAGTCTCTTAACTAAAAAGGAAGGACGCCTATGTTCAAATTGCAAAGTTTAAATTAGAATCTTCAGTTTGATCATGCAAAAGTCCTTACAAATTAATAATGTTAAAAAATGTTATTGACAAGATCCCTACTAAAAAGACAGATTTATATTTCCGAATTGAATTTTGATAAGCAAGGAGGGTAAGTATAAGCTTCTACAGGTATTTTTTTTTTCCAAGGACATACAAAGAATGACAAGTATTTTGATGAACTTACCTTGCAGCACCATAGAGCGGGCACCATGAACATATACAGCACAACAATAGAATGAGTATCGTCAATGCCACCAGTGTGGCAAGTAAAATGAGAAGCCAGAAAAGCAACTTATTTTCAGCCTTATACAATGCCTGCAAGATTAAAAGAAAAACCAAATGTTAAAAAGGACGAACCAACACAAATAAGATACAACTTACATCACTTTCAACTTCCTCCTTGGTCATTATCGCATAGGATCCGTTATGCTGCGACAGTCTTTGCTGAATTTGGGATATGTCAACCACTGACGCTCCTTCGTACAGAACTGTTGCTGTCACTACACTCCGCTCCTTTATGTCACCCTTGAGATTCTTTGCACCAGGTTCATCTGGCTGCATTGGTCGAATGTCATGAATAATCACACGCCCTCCGGTGATAGTGGACAATGTCTCAGCAGTTTTTTGCTTGTCTGGATTATACCCTGGCACAACAAAGGTCACTGTCCGCGTGCGACTCTCTGGCGGATAGATCCTAATGGTGGCCGTTGAGAATCTAACCGGAACACCTAAATCATAAGCTCTTGCTGTCAAAACGAACATATCGCTCTCAAGGGGTGATGGCGTGACCTGCCTTCGACTCCTTCTCACTGCCTCCTTCTTTGAGCGCATAAAAATCTTCTCCTGCACGGTCAATTCACCGGTGACTTTGTTAAGCGAGAATTTACTATCATAATTCCCATTGATGATTTCGTAGCGCACCTCGTTGTTTGGCGGTGTAGCATCCTTGTCCACGGCTTTAATAAACGCCGGTGAGGTAAAACTCTGTAAATCCGATGCCAAAATGAACTCGTACACGTTCTTCTCGAATGTTGGTGTCTCATCGTTAACATCGATCATCTTAATGACCAGCGGCACCTGTGCCCGATTGCCAGTGCCATCGCTGTCACGAGCCTCCACATACAAATGGTACTCTGGCATGATCTCCCTATCGAACCCGTGACTATTCGTCGAGACGGTTATTATACCATTTTCCGCATCCAAATTTAGCGAAGTGTTGAGGTAGCCCAAAATTGCTGTATACCGGACACGTCCTCCCATTCCAGTGTCAACATCGTCAGCATGCACTTGCACCACCTTCGTGCCGACTGTCATATTTTCCGGCAACTCCACAGTATAAACAGTCTGAGTGAATACCGGCGGATTATCATTCACGTCGTTAATGTACACCGTTACGTTGACAATGGCCGATAGGTTAGTTGCTGGACCAAGTTCCTGGGCTAGCACTTGAAATTCAACCGATTGACGTTCCTCATAGTCTAACAGCATGTTGTCACGCACACGTATCAAAAATGATGCGCTACGTTCAGCCACATTGGGTGATATTTCGAATGTACCGTTATTATTGAGCAGAGTCAGAGAGAATACGCCATTTTTGCCGGTGTCGTCATCATACACTCGTGGCACATAGGGATCGACGAATGTCAGTGCAGTTCCTTGCGGTGCATTCTCATCCACGCGTGACACATAGCTAAAGAAAAGAGAGGTGAAGAAGTAGAAGAGAGAAGAAGAAAATATGTGATGAGTGCTTTGTTTTGGTTTTGTTGAATCTTAAAGATGCACGTTAGCTGTTAGCATCGTCTTTGTTTTATGGCAGATACTTACTGATCGATCTCAAAGTATGGCGGTGAATTACTTCGTTCGGGGAGAAAGAATGCCAGTTGAACGGTTGTTGCAGCTGCTGGCGGCTCATCACGACCAACCTTAACCTCTTCGGCTACCACTGTTAGCAGGACGGGGTCACCCACATGTGTGATCGCGGCGATATCTTCAAGCGGCCGCATAAGGAATATTTCACCTGTAATGAAATTGTTTTGAAAATGAGAAAAATTTCATAAATTTTTAACGGTAATTTAACTTTGAGAGATGATCATTATTATAACGAATAAAGATACATGTGAGGCTTAATGAGGTATAGTTGGTAAAAATTATTGGCATTTTTGCGGCTATGTTGATCATAATGGCTATGCTTGGATATGACTTTAGTGGAATAGCTGAACGTTAGGAACTATGATTTTGTTTCTGGGTAATTTGGATCTTAATAAATAGGATTCTTTTAGTCTAGAGATATCTTAATTGTCCAAATTGCTTCTAAACTTCTTTCTGAGAATTCAAAGGCCTTAAATCATTAAAGCTGTTAAACACAACCTGATCCAACTCCGAAAGCATATTGGAAAATAAAGTGTTAATTTTAAGTTATTCTATTAAACGGTAAATATCTTTTGGCCTTTTAAAATGCCTTCTTAAAAAATAATTGAAACAATTGGTTGAGAAAGATTCGAATGTTTATGACTTATGAGTTAACACAAGGAAGAAATTTTCAATAAAATTTTTATCTTTTCCATAAAGGTCGTTCAATCACAAAAAAGGGGATTGCCCAAAATATATGGGAGAAAAACCCTGATTAGATGGAGATAAAACTGATATGGTTTAAAAAGGCATAGGTACATTGTAGATTTCAAATATGTAATTACTTTCTTTCCAAGTCATCCCCAGGACTGGCCATGACAATTTTTCCAACTTGATCGATGCATTTCTTCATGTTAATAACAACTGGTTTGAGTACCTACTAAGATAAGACACATTTGCAATGTAAATAATCGACGCTGGCTTTTTTTTGGGCATTCTAGTTTAATCGTTAAAAAAAAGTTTTGAGGGTTTCCATGAGAGAAATTAAATCCTACTGAAGGATTATTGCACAAAAGTGATTCAGCCTTAAACGTTTTTTGATCTTCCGATTTGATGGAAAATATCTATGAATTTTTCCAAATTTTGAAGGAATAAAAATTTCGAAGCATGTTGCTTTAAGAAAACGTGTATTTAGATATACAAACATAAAAATGCTCTTGTTAAAAAATTGGATGGAGAGAGATGTTTTTGTAAGAGCATTTTTTATTTTCTGAAACTATTGGACATATTGGATAACTAAGACGTCAATATTATTCACTAATCCAGCAAAACCTTAGACTTAGGCACCACTCTTTAGCAATTATGTGGTTTTGAATGGCCTGTTAGGTGGTAATTTCTTCGACAAGGAATTTCAGTTAATCCAAATGACAGAAAATGTATAGCTTCTGTACAGGACGCAAACATATACTAAAATACTGAAATCTTTAAAACAGAGAGAAAGCCACTCACATGACGCCCAAAATGTTTTATCTGATATCCAAATTTGAAATCCAATACATATTACAATTCTGTAGTTTGATTGTACATGTCTACATAATGTTTTAGTCATACGTCTATCAAAATCATTTCAATTTTATAATAAAAAGTTAACAGAAGAAGATGGAAACATTCGTCCAACATGTTGGCAAGCAAATGAAATTATTGATGCCTCCAAAAAATGGTGAAAAAGAAATCCAAAATTTATAAACGTCCACAAACGAAAACTCAAGAATTTTATCTTAAATTCTGAATATTTAAAAAATTAATCCATTGATTTTTCAAAATTTGTTTTCCTTGAACTTTTAGGAAAATCCAGACAAGGAAACTTGATTTTCGCCTTCAAAACGCCAAATTGGGTTTAGTTTGTAAAAAAAAATTAAAAATCCAAGATCCGACACATCTGCCAGACGTTAGCTATCGTGTACAAATTTATTTATTTACCATGCCAATGAAAAGTTAAGAACAGAGTGAAAAAAGAGTGTCCATTTGAATCATTGAGCTAATCATAAGGCTTGAGTTAATTAAAAATTTAGTGAATTAAATCGGAAACTCTTCGGACAAGGTATGGAAAATGATCAATATTATTTTTTACTAGCTTTTACCCACGGCTTTGCTCGCGTCAAATACGCCAAACAAAATGGCAGCGCACGTCAAATTATTACTTTGAAAGGAAAATATTTGATATCTTGCGTTACGTTATTGTAATTTTCGTAGTGACCTTTTATTGAAATTAAAAAAACTGTATAGCCTATGTTACTCACAGATAATGTAAAATCGGTTCAGTGGCTTAGGCGTGATTGACTTACAAACAAACACCCTTACTTTCACCATTTATAATATTAGTATATAATTATTAAGAGGAAAGCCTCATTGTTGGAAATTTGTTCAATATGTTATACTTAACAAGAATGGCCTCAAAACCGCACATTAGCTTTCCTCTTCATAAGGCAAGATAAATTATTTTTTTCATTTGATTGTTTGAAAAAATCAGAAACTTAACCAACTGTAGTGTTTGGAATTTGCATATTTCACAATGCGATTCTTTAAAATACAAACTGAAAATGATTTGGATTAAAATAATCAGAAAATGTTTGATTTAACCAGAACTATAAATGTGTACTTATAGCTTCTAATGTGAAATCTATTTGCATTGTACAGCATTTTATTTATATCAACTATATTTTCGTTTGATTTTAAGTCGCAGGCTTCATTGCCCGTAGCCTGCATTGTACCTATACAGTAGAATCTCGGAAAGATGAACAGATATAAAACAGATGCCGTTCATCTTTTTGAATTGTTAATCTTTCTAAGCATCTAGCACTATTTTAAGAAAAACATAAAAGTATACATACAAATATTGCATATATTTGTTAACAATTCATTTTATTAAAAAAAAAAAATTTAAAACAACAAAAATTCATAAAAAAGTCGTTCATGAGGTATTTGTTTTTAAACTTTTTATGTGAACGTCTCAAGCCGTTTGCTGATGATCTGATAGGTCCTTATACCAATGCGTCTTCAGACTTGGAAAATCTACCACCGACCAAATATTCACATAACGCCAGATATTGGAGAAAACCCAAGAATTTAATATCGACACCCACCACCTGTTCGTCGATTTTAAAGCCGCCTACGACAGTGTTAATAGAGTTGAACTGTTGAAGTTAAAAAAGAATGTTACATTTCAGTTATGTTTCTTAAATAATACCTGCTAAATTTTGTATTAGGGAGTTTTATATTTTTCTGTAAACTCAAATATTTTTATTCGATTGATTTTTCTTTTCTCAAAAGCGTTTCTTTTAAATAAATTATAAATAAATAAAAAGAGTATTTTATTTATAAATGCAATATGAACTGTATCGTGCCATGTCTAACTTTAGAATCCCTGCTAAACTGATACGCCTCATCAGGATGACGTTGGAGAATGCTCGCCGTTCCGTCAAAGTTGGTAGACACTCTACCGGAACCTTCGAAACCACCAGGTGGCTAAAACAAGGTGACGCACTGTAATGCAGCTGTTTTAACATTGTGCTTGAAAATGTAATACGGAGCACCCATGCCAGTACATCAGGCACCATTTTCGATAAATCCACACAGTAGTAACCGGTGCTTTCACTACTATGGAGTCAGCAGCAAGCAGAATGGGGCTGAAAATAAACGAGGACAAGACGAAGTATATGCTTTCATCAGCAAAAGTCCAATCCCACCACCGACTTGGTCAGAACGTAACCATTGATAGGTATAACTTCGAGGTATTCAGTGAATTTGTCTACCTGGGCACTGCTGGAAACACAGGCAACAACATCAGCGCTGAAATCAAGCGCAGACTAACTCTTGCTAGTCGCTGTTTCTTTGGGCTGAGTAAGCAATTGAGGAATAAAGCCCTATCGAGAAGAACCAAGGTGACACTGTATAAAACACTCATCATCCCGGTCCTGCTTTATGGTGCGGAAGCATGGACCCTCTCCCAATCGGATGAAAATTCACTTGGAGGCTTCGAGAGAAAAGTTCTGCGTACTATCTATGGTCCTGTCTGCGTAAATCGAGAAAACAACATTTGGAGAAGAAGATACAACAACGAACTGTACGAGCTGTACAGCGACATAAGCCTAGCCAGAAAAATTGGAATCCAAAGACTAAGATGGCTGGGCCATGTAGAGCGAATGGACATCGACGCTCCAGCTCGTAAGGTCTTCAAAGATGAACCCGAGGGAGTCAGAGGTCAAGGTAGACCTCATCTTCGATGGAGCGACCAGGTAGAGGGAGACATCCGTCAACTTGGAGTACGAAATTGGAGAAAGCAGGCTAGCTTTCGAGCCGGCTGGAGGGGCATTATCAGCAAGGCCCAGGAGCACCACGCTCCAGTGGCGCCATAACATAAGTAAAGTAAGTTAAGTTTTTAAACTGCTCTATGGTAGATTTTCGCAAAGAAAAAAGCGTTCATCTTTCCGAATTGTTCATGATGTGTTAAAACCGTTCATGTTTTCGAGATTCTACTGTATATGTCTGTAATTATTCTACTTGACTATTCATTAAATTCGAAAAAGCATTTTCGATCACTCTGCAGCATTTGGAGTCGTGTATTGGAAAACATACATAACTCGCCGTGTTAAATTATGTTTTCCAAGTCTGCAATCGTCTCTTTGGCTTATTGGTGTAGACTAGTGATTCCACTTACTTTCACAGAAAAAAGTCTAGCAATGTTAAATACCATGATCTGGGACGCCCAAAACGCGAAATTATGCTCCCACCAAAACTGTGACATATTGCGCGTACCGTCTTGTAGATATCACAGGCACAGCTCTCCCACATTATTGTGATTCAATTAAAATCATTGTAAATCACTGACCGACATTGTTATAAAAGTAGTAGGGACCACCAACCCATAAATCACAGATTTTCTATAGATGTAACGACGCCGGCGCGGCGCGGCGTCTCAAGAATGTCTTGAAGATTGTTTACACTACTAATACAGAAGTTTGGTATTTGACATATATGTAGCTATTCAACCAAAAATTAGATTCATCGCTGAAAAAAAAATTTCTGTGAAAATCGGGACGAAAAGAAACCATGTTTTTCGAAAAAAAGTCAGGACAATTTGCATACATTGTTCAGCCAATGAAAACAGTGCTGCCAACTTAAAATTCTATACCTCTGAGAAAACATCCTAAGTTCGAATACTTTAATACGAAATTGCAATTGAACACTGAAATTTAATCGTAAATTTATATGCTTAATTTTTTCTTGGTAAACCCTTAAACGTCAACATATGTACAACTATTTTTGTAGAATTCTCTGTAAATTTTTTTGTTGAGTTTTTTGAGTTTCTTATTTATTTATAAATTTAATCTTTCCTTTAACAAAAATCGGTTAAAGGAAAGATTAAATTTTGGGTGATTTGTGACAAAAACACAAAAGTACATGAGTATCTAACAATTCAAAAAAAATTTTTAACTTTGAATAAACGTGGTTCATTGCCTTTGCAAGGAAACAAATCATTTATTCAACAACAAGTGCCCAAAAAAATATGGCGTGTCTTGATTGCCAAACAAATCTAAAAAAAAGTGTCAGCAAGAATTTCATGAGAGCCAAGATTAAATTTAACAAGAATTTTTTATTGAAGCTAAGTTGTCGTTCATCAAAGGAAAAACTTATAAAGTTAAGAAAATATGCTTATGGCTGGAATCTAAATTTCAAATTAAATTTTTTGTCAACAATGTCTGATAGGTAAGGTACAGTTGTCTGCAAATCACTGCTTTTATTGATCCTAATATGTACTCGATTCCAATTGAGTTCCGCTTCTCTTTTTATTTATTAGATTTCGACAGGAAGCCTTTATTTATATTCATAAAGTTTTCAGCTAAAAGTATAGTGTTTTTCCCTTCGCTCAAAAAACAACCTCCCAAGCCTTGGAAGAACCTTCCTTAAGTAACCAGCAGTAATATAAACCACCCACGCTGAAGGTAAAAAAAGATTTATTTGAATTTTGTCTTCCAAAGAGTTTCACGACATCATATAGACCTTTTCCATGCTCCCGTTCCTGGTAACCCAAATTGTAATTAAATAATCACAAAAATTCCCTTTTCTTCCTTTTCCTCGTTCCTCAAAAAGAGCTTTTCTTTTATAAAATTATCGACTTTCTTCCACGATTTTCAAAAAAAAAAAAAAAAAAAAAAACTAACTGTTTCATGTCGTGACTGACGATTTATTCTTCCGTTTGCGGTTGAAAAGGAAAAATAAAAGAAAGCCCTCCACACTACTTCCGTAGGGTCAAAGAAATAATAGGAGTTACCTTTACCTCTATACCTATTACCTACATACCTAAGGGCAACATTCTACCAGGTTTTTTTTTTTTTTTTTAATGAAAGGTGAATGACCTTATATATGAAGTTTACACTCAACCTCAACACATAGAATAACCAATGAGTCTGGCATACATACATACCTCCTCGTAGTTTCGTAGTTAGTAATAAAATTTTCCCGCTTCCTTATATTTCAAAAAGGAAGTTGTCTTAACAATTTTATTGGAAATGACACATTAAACTTCACGTGGACGCCATTATTATAGCCGTTGATAGTGATGTCCCATGTCTGTCACCTTTTAATTGGTAATTTGTCAAATGTCATCATTTCGTGGTTTTTGACAGCCATAAGTGACACATGACGTAAGTCATGTGCACTCAACGAAAGGGTTAATGCCATCATCAAAGTCGTCAGTGACAGCGATGACGATGACGATGAGTCGATGAGCATCAAAGTCTGAGAAAGGTGCGCCTTGTTGACCTTCTGTCAACGCATTGTATGGAGTTGTACCGGCTTCACGTCGGCGTTGTCGCGGTACAACATGAAACATTCAAGAAACATGAGAAAATGGTCACAAGAGACTTAGTTTAATTTTTTTTTATTTCTGTGCTGACTTTGGCTCTTTAGAAGGACTTTATAAGTCCAAAGTTTATTTTTTTTTTTATTTGGCAGAGTTTCTTGTCATTAAAGGCGCCGCCTTTGCGCCGATATGGCAATTTGGCCAAGTAAACAGTTAACCATACTGATGTCAGCGAGAGAGGGGGCATTCAAAAGCAGCAACAACAACTCACACAAAAGGTCACACGGGGTGACTTCTTTAGAAGAAGAGCTTCTTCTCGAGACAAAGGCCTTCCATAAATATGTGAATTTGTTGTTCGACAAGGAGTCGCTCGTTAATATGTTGCGCATACATTATTTCTTAACATTTTTAATGTGAGAGCGTTTGTGTGTGTATGCTTGCATGGTGGATATATTCGACAGCACAGGAACTATACGACAACAACGACCCCTGTGAGAGAGAGACTCATGTATCTTTCTAGTACTCAACAAAACAACACAATTGTCCATTCAATTCGAGGGACTCCTTTTTGCATTTTGTGTTTTAGTTTGTTTGCATGGCTTGGCTATATGGCGATGGCGATGGCGTTGGACATTTGGCTAGAAGAAGACGCCTTCTTCAACTGCGCTTGGTTCTTCTCTATATTTGACTTTAAAATAGATAGATATGTTTGTATCTTTGTATCTTTATGCGAGTCCCAACAAAGGAAATCAAAATCGCCAACATGGAATGAGGCCTGTCTTCTTTTTTTTTTTGTCTTCGGTGATATGGTGGTGTGTTCATTATGGGGACTCGAATAAGCTGAGGAATTCCTTCTTCATCCTGTGACCCACCACCTCAAGCCCTGCACACGTCCTTGGCTAAATTGTCCAAGCAAACCAACATCGTCGTCCCACTACAATATGGCTTAAAAGATTTATTCAAATTACAAGACAAGTCACGGTTGTATGTTGGGGCGGACGACGACGACGACGACGGCGACGTTGACGATGGCGATGGTTAGGTTACGGCAATGACTTCAACGACGACTTTGCTGAGACTTGAGACACAAAAAACTAAACAGACGACCACTGACTGACTGACTTTACGTCGCGTCGCGTCGTCGATGCACTTTTGGCCAATATTGTTCGTATGTCACGTGGTTTACTATGGCATCATGAGCTGGGCATGGCACATTATGTTTGGCTATGGCTATTGCCTGCCAATGGTTTCTCCCTCTTCTGGCCATTGGGTGCTCGATGTTCTCGAGACTATAAAACTCAATAATAGGAGGAAGTTTGAGACGAAGAGCTCTTCGGAATACCAATGTATGTACATATAAGTGGAGGACAACAACTAGGAGCATCATCATCATCATCATCGTGGTCGTCGTCGTCGTCGTCGTCGTTGTCTACTCCGTCTTCCATCAGTTTCGTGGTTGTCCACATCGAGCATGGATATTCTTTCTTTATACTTTCGTGGCCATCGTCATCATGGATTTAATGAACATATTCAGTGCCTGGTGTGTACATCGTATAGACGATGATGATGATGACGACGTTGGTATATATGCTGTCCACGACATCGTGGTCGAGGGCGATGAACCGAACTCATTGGATTGCTTAGAATTCTATGTGGTATTGTCAATGAGGCAAAAAAAAAACCATACTCTAATGCGATTTTGGTGACCTCTGATTGTGTTGAGGGAGTTTGGAAGGCTTCAAGTTTTCATTTGCCTTGTAAAGTTGGTTTGTGGTTTTTATTTGTATATGTATACACAAGATGAGTTCATTTACTGGCCATTTTGTTGCATAAGCAAAGATACAGGAATAATTTAGCTAACTAAGCAGTCTTGTTTGGAATCGGGATATTGATGTTTTGCAATTGACCTGGGCAATGAACTTGAGGAATTAATTTCAAGTTAAGATTGTTTGGAGCGAGTTTAATGAACTGTGAAAAGAAATTGAACACTGGGGATTTTTTTTCTCTCTAATGATCAGACGTGGATGAGGTTTTAGAAAAGATTCTTAAAGAAGAAAATGATGTCTAAGATACCTACATTTTGGCAGCTTCTTATGCAAAAGTTTAAATCAGGGTAATTTTTCATAGCAACCCTCTTCCAACAAATATCACGCATTTCAACACGCCTTATTAACGTGGTTGACCGAACGACATATTAATGATCAAACTATATTGTGCAGGTCACTTCTGAAAAATAAAGCACAATAATTGAGATATGGAGTTCCACAGGGATCTGTAGTTGGCCCTATTTTTTTTTTTATTTTTTTTTATTTATATAAACTCACTTTTCAAGCTCAAGCTGAATGGAAGTTCAACTGCCTTTGCAGATGACACATCTGTCATCTACCGGTCAGCTTGGAAATATAACTGTGAAGTGTAAATTGAAGAATCAAAACTTCAGATCACCATCCTTTGGAGCCAATCTTTTTATTGTTTTGGAGGAAATAAGATTGTAGATACTTGAAAACCATTTGGAGTTTGGCATCAAGATCTCTAAACGAAAATGAGTGCATATTGTATCGACGAATTCCTTATTCCATGAGTTAGAGGTGACCTTATCGGGCCGTTCCATTTGCGTTGTTTTGGACGGGTTTCAGTCTGATAGTCTGAATTAATGGTGTGTCCCAAGGGTACGTTCTGTTTCCGATTTTTTGCCTTCTGTTGATATATCATATTATGACCATTAGCTTAGCGTTCTAGATATGTGTATTGCAAGCAGCGTTGCCAGATTTTTTTTTTTTGGCAACTGGGGATTTTGAAACATTTTTTGGTAAAAAAAAGCGGGATTCTTATGTCGGAAGTGGGACATGACATAGTAAAAAAAATCGTATAGGTAATCACATGTTTTTAGATATTTATTTTTCTATTTGAGTTTTAAATTTTGTTTAAGTAATGCAACATTTCGCACCTCTTTCTTTCGCCCCTGGCGGGTGGATTGTCTACACTTCTTTGTGCCACCTGACCGCTCTTCCTTAGCAAAATGCAAGCACGGCTGAGTTATCTCCGAAAAGCGAGACCGAGCTTGTCCCGAACGATCCCATATTTGAAGTCATTAAAAATGACGCGAAATGTTTCTTAACTGTAGGGCTTCTGTTACACATTTGCATCGCGAGGAAAGGACTAAGAAAAGAGCCTTAAAATGTATAGGTGAAAAGACCATCAAGACAGCATCGTCATAATGTCTCCTCTCTCACCCTGTTTTACCGCCAATTCTAGAAACTATTTTAAAGAAAAATAGCCAGATGCATTCCACCCTCTGCACAATTAAACTGTTATACTCGCATCACTGCGGATGCTCATCAATTTGACATCGAGCCTAAGTTAAATCAAGTATAGAGACTTTTTTTAGACGCACTAGAAGAATGTGAATGCTCGGCTCAAATCCCCCCCCCCCCCCATTACGAAATACAGTAATTTATAACCTATGTGCGCGGTACATATCTCCTTTTATCTTTCCAAATTTCAAAATCGCTCGCTGCGTCAACTCCAAGGAAAAAAAAGTAAGAGCTACGAAACATCCATTTCAGGCAGTTAATTGAACGGTTAGACGAAATACTTTTTTCAATATTATCATTCAATGCAATGTTAGGGCTTAGAGCTCTCAAAACAATTTCTTAAATGAAGATTCAATTCTCAGTTCAGACTGTTCAAATAAGCAAGTACGGTCCCTGAAAAAACAACATCAAACGTCCTTGAACAAAATTCTTAGATAATTTTATATTTATTTATGATTCTGAAGTATCTAGCTACTTTATCACCTCCACATTAAGCCTCTGGCATTACTGTTCAGATACTCGATACATAAATACGATACTTGAGAATTAATAATATTTTTTTTTTTCAAAGAATAGACAAGATAAGTATTTGTTATCTGTGAATACTCTCGGAGCTATATTGTGTGGACGGAGTGGAGTTTTGAAATTTAAATATTAACAAAAGGCTAAGCAAACATTACCGACCAACCAATTACAAAGGGAATATGATATACGGATGTTAAAATAATTTAGTGTCATATTACACTTTTCAGGTGTCAAGCTGTGAGTGCTTCTACACAGTGAGCAAATATAATTTGCTAAATGGTCAATTAAAGCAATAATTCACAGTATTACCACAAAATGACAGTAAGATGGATGGATTTTTGGATTTATTTATTTTTTTAAGAAGTATTACTCAACGTAGTCGTACCTAAAACAAAGAAGTGAATATATGATCGGACCTCGGACATATCTAACATCACGTTTCTCATTCGAACTCACATATTCAGAAAGAAAACAGCTGGTTTACGAAACTTAAAATATTGGTCTCCGCAAGACGAATTCAAAGCCAAAAACGAGTTATTTCAACTCTGGAAGCGCCGTCATACTCGGGAAACGAAAACTGTTATACAAATTTGAATATTTGATTTTAACGAGAACACTTTGCAATGCAGTACAGATGACAGGTTTCAGCTGCCGCAAGTTGTCAATTGAGAACGTCATGAACGGTATGAAACTTCCAATTTGTCAAGTGTCAACTGGATGACTTTTTGTAAATTTATTAAATAAAACTTAATAAAGAGTGTATCTTTTAGACGTGTAGTTTTCAAGAAGAAAACCTGCCGAGAGGCCAAATTTTCGACCACTTTTTCAGAAATTATGGCCGTTTTTTCCAAGGCATCAATTGTCTCGGTCTTATCTGCGTAGACAAGAAACTTCACATAAAACCACAAGAAATAGTCCAGCGGTGTAAAATCGCACGATCTTGGAGGCCACGCCCCACGCCACAGCTTCACGACGGCGACGCGAGATAATGCGCTGACCAAACGTTTCCTTACATAAATTGATTGTTTCGTTGGCTGTATGGCTTGTAGCGCGGTCTTGTTGGAACCAAAAATCTTCCACATCGGCCGGCTTAATTTTTGAAGAAATATGGACCAATGATTCCCTCTGCCCATAGAGCACACCAAACAGTGACTTTTTGATGAAGTAACGCTGTCTCAACAATGGCTTGTGAATTATGAATGATTACTCCAAATACGACAATTTTGCTCATTAACGTACCCGTTCAATCAAAAGTGAGCTTCATCGCTAAACACAGTAAAATTGACGTAGTGCGCGTTACGTATTTCGAACAGAACCATGATTTTGGTAATATACATTTTGCACGATTTGCAAACGTTGTTCAGGTGTTAGTCTATTCATTATGAAATAGCAATAGCAAACCAAACTGAACATAAATCAAGTGACAGTAGTTGTCAAAAAGAAAAACTTCGAAAAAAGTATTGCCAGATCGGAAACCACACGTCTAAAAAAAAACCCTTTATATTGATGCCCCTTGTTTTTGCTTGGTAAGTTTCGTTGTGTCTTGTGTCTCATTTCATTGATGTCTTTTGACCAGGTTGTCTGCAAGGAACTAGTTTGGAAAATTCTGTTCAAATCGAAAGGAACTGTCTTAGTTCAGATTTTTCTCATAGAGGTCCCATCAGTGTACTTGTGTTTTTGACGTTGTCCAACTATTGTTCGAACCGTTGTAATTAACTTAAGGATTATTAAGTGACATTGATTAGTATGATCATTGCTGCATATAATATTTAAAATGGAAGACAGCTTTGCTAAATGATGGATTTACATTGTTCTGCAACATCTTGATAGGCAGATTTCAAAAAAAAATAAATCGGGAAAGAGCTGCCATTATACAGTGTCATTAAGACTGAAAAGATAATCACATATACGTAGGTATACTCGCCAAGATGAACATGTTTGTCTTGATCTTGATTTGTCCTACTTCCTATAATCTTGATATCAAGATGTTATATATTTTTATTTCCCCTCTCTATCGAACAAGTGTAATTTTTATAATGTTGTAAGCCTATGGCGGAGTACTTACTAAGTTGTTCGTAATCGATGATAGATGGTTTCCCTATTATTTGACACTGATCTAGTATAGCGGATAAGGTTGCCTCTCTAAGTTGAATTTTTACGGAAGTACAGTTTAAGTGGTGGGGTTTTCGATAACAACAGATCCTAAGGTAGGTACTATTAAGAACAAACTGTAAAAATGTAGCACACATTTAAGTAACATAAAAACTTCTTTGACATTATTATTATTATTCTGAATGAGTAAAGTTATTTGCGCACCTGGTGGCAAGACTAGAACTAAATCTGCATACAAAATAAAAACTCAACATCATAATGAGAACTTTAATATCTTAGGAAAAGAATACCATCTAGAAATAAAAAGTCTTTTTTTTTACGAAAAAACCATTTTAAATTGCGCTTCAATTATTTTTTGAAAATATGTAATTTTTGTTCAATACTTTTCCACCTTAGCGCCACATGTTTCGACTTAATCGAATATCTCAGATTTGTTTACATCAAAATCTTACTGTCCTTTAATTAAAGCCATTGAACCCCGCTGTTTAATTTCAAAATGGATAAAACTGACTCTCATCTTGAAAAGCAATTGACTTGGAGCCGTTGTCGATACATCATGGCCCTACTTTGTTGTCCCTATGGTTGCTGGTGCCTCAGCCTCTCCCTTAAATCTCGCTTCCTTTTATTTTTTTATTATTCTATTTGCATTTCGTGGTAAGTACTTCACTCGTGATGGCTTTGCCTATGGGAATGGCATCATTTTCTTCTGCATGGATAATGCGAGTGTGTATGAAGACTCTTTGTTGCAAAAATTCTTCCTGGAAAATATTCGTGGAACGACGACGGACGCGGTGCATTTACTAACACAAAATAAAAAAAAAAAAACTTTCAGTGCTCTGTTTGTTATGCACTTTAAGGTCTGTTATTTGTTGGTCCATTTTGTAGGTGGGGAAGAGGTACAAATGACTGTACCCAGCCCCTTCCTTTTTCTTCAACAGACCTATACGACCCAAACCCAAGTGAATGACGACGACGACGATGGACGGTGTGAGATGATTTTGTTTCCCATGACTACCTCAATTGGCAGCGCCAAACGCTCAAAACTATAAAGACACACTAATTCACGCTGCAAAGCCAAGCAAAAAAAAAAAAAAAACCTTCAAACGGGCCTTACAAAGCTGCCCTCTAGTGTTGACAATGGTCAGAAGAAAGACTCGGCCTGGAGTATATAGTGTTGAGGATGAGGAGACACATGGTTGCGGTATAGTATTAGCTACTCGGCTTACTCATTAGCCTAGCCGGGTAGGTCTGATGTGCATTGTTCTTTTGTGATTGGCCTTTTATGGAAGTCGCTTAAAGGAAACTTTCTTTCCTATAAAACTTAGTGTCCCACTTCACATCGCCATCAAAATGTGTTGTTGTCTTTGTTTCCCTTTGTGTCTTTTTTTTTTCTTTCTTCATGACGATGACGAGTCACATGCTGGGATGCTGACTGGTTAAGAGGTGTTAGAACTAGGGATTCAATTTGGGCATCGAAAGACGAGAAAGATAGAATAGCGGATAGAACGCTTCATCTCGATGCAGTCGTAGTCGCAGTCAGTGAGTATTTGAATAGAAACTTATAAGATTACCATATAAAGGAATCGAAAAAAGGGTTCAATATACAGTTATGAGTACAATTTTACAGGTTGAACTTCAAGATCTATTGTTCGTTAGGTTTGAATGTGCGGTGACGGTTGATTGACGTTTAATTTGATGCACCGCAAATGCTTTAAGAGATCGTAGCTGTTGGTGTGATGGGGTACATTGGGTCGATTCATATAGTGTGATTGAGGTCAATTTTGAGCTTGTTCTTTGAAGAAGAGATGATTTTAGTGTTTGGATGCAAATGATGAGTAAGCATTTTTGATTTGATGGATCATTTTTATGAGAAGATGATATTTAATAAAAAGCAGATATCAAAGAAAAAAGAAATGATTGAAGTTAATGATGAGTACAATATCCACGTCAGATTTCAACCAAACGTGGCTATGTATATGTACTTTTACATTGCATCAATGACCTTATGTATGGTCGTGGACAATGGACATGTACCTACAAGTCGGCTGTGTCAACAGTATATGATTCCCAGCTGGAGTCTGGTGAGAATTCCAAATCACAGTCGGTGTACGCCAGGGAAGCGTCTTGTCCCTTGTTCTTTATTGCATCATAAGAGAGGATCTTTCATACATGCAACCACAGACATATAGAAACAGACCGCCAAACTCTAGGTATTGTCTCTCTTTTTGCCTACAAGCTGAAAATCAGCTGATGTGTCATTTATTACGCTCTCCCGTGCTTTTTAAATGGGAGCAGGAAGCACACGGTAAAAATAAATGGCACACGCAGGGATGGCTGCCATCACAAAATGCACAGAAAGAGATGTACACGTATTCACAGACACACAAACAAAATATTTCGAGGGTGTTTCAGGCAAGAGGAGTACAAGTTGGTGGTCTGTATTGGTCTGTGCATGCAACGAGCACTTGACATATTTGTGGACGTTTTGAAATGCAATGGGTACCGTGGTCCTGAATGCTGAATATATGGGTAGTGCCAAATCCAGGCATTTCTTTGAATGGAATAGTGATTCATAAGTAAGAAAGGCTTAAATGTGTGGGATCCTTGTTTAATGGCTAGGCAACTCTGATGACGTCATTAATCATTGCCTAAGCTTGAGGTGGATAAAGTGGCGGTAAGGCTCTGCAATCCTCTGTGACTGAAACATTCCCCCAAGCTAAACAAAAGACTCTACAACTCAGTTGTGTGTCCTCAGAAACGGTTCACAAGGTTGGACAATGTCCAAAATGTATGAGATGCTTCGTATGACAGTAGAAGTAGGAAAGCTTGTTCATATAAGAACCAGTTGCATCAGGAAGGTAAGAGAGTGTATTAATCGAAACAAATAAGGCTTTGAAGTGTCTGGGCGAAGTCAGCAGAATGAAGAGGCTTGACGATTATCAACACTCCAAATGGAGCAGTTTTACCATTCTACCAAAAATTAGCTCCATCACTGAAAAAAATATTCTTCGAAAGCCGTGTTTTTTCGAGATAAATCTGCACAATTTGCATGCGTTGTTCAGGCGTCAGTCGATACATGATAAAAAAATTCACATCGCAGATTACAAAAATGGCTGTCAATGAAAAAAGGGCTGCCAACGTGAACAAACGAGACCGAGACAGATTTTGAGTTATTTTGATTTTTAGTAGAGAAGAGCAAAAATTCACGACCTGTGAAATATAAAATGCGAATAAGAAAACACAATCACGACCTGTGAACGGGTTGCAAATAAACTGCGTACCTATTCCTAAAGCGTGTATAAAATTTGTTCCCTGACTCTTTCTTTAATTTCGCAGTTTAATTCATAACAAACTAAAACTGTATATGAGTCACGAATCACGACCTTCATTAACATTTTTCATAATATGAAGAACGGAAGTGCGATGCAAAAAAAAGGGTTGAATCGTACAATGTAACACCTAACAAACATATACAATAAGTGCGTGAAGAGTAATGAACAACGATGGGGAGTCAGAGTGACAGGACAAGTGTGTACATATCTGTATAATTGTTTCTTGCACCAATTTTATGAAAAAACACAATTCACCATCACAGTTAAAAAAAAAATAACAGCGAATTGGAAATCACAGTCACAGTTAAACCTGTGAATGAAAAATCACGACTAAGTTAATCTCTACTTTTTAGCATATAGTAATCAGGCATAGAGCATTTTTTTTTTTATTTCAAAAAACTTATGACGAATAGTTTAAAATTTTGTCGACTTTTTTTTCACGACCGTTTTATGTACATTGTGGTGTAGTTTGGAAAATCTTTTTGGAATGAGCTTGTATGAGGAGGACATTAAGGAAATTTAAGCCGGCCACACATTGTGACTAGCAAATAATTTTCTCATTACAAAACCCAAACTTCTCATTGCAAAGCCAAAGAGTGGTGTTTGGTCTGGTGTCTTCGATAGCTTTTTTAAACAAATCAATGGGATCAATTTCATTTGAAGAAACAATAATTGTGCAAAAGGCTTGACTTAAGTTCATAGGAAACAAAATTTTAAAATCACCTGGTTACTCTATTAAACTTACTGCAGGCAGAATATTGATCCCAACCCATATGGAGTTATGGTCTATCGGCTGCATGGAATCGGACTATCCTACACCCAAAAAAAACTTTAGTAAAATCATTACGAAACACTTTCCTAAATTGTTTTTTCGTACATTGTACGAAATTTAGTAAATTAAACGAATATTTCGTAGCAAATATAAGATGCAAAATACCATGTGTTACGAAAGTTTCGTAAAATAAACGAAAGTGCTTTCGTAAATTTTGTTTTACGAAATTTTAGTAATATGTACGAAAAAATTTGTTTATTCTACTTAAGTAATATGATATTTTTCTAAACGCCTAATTTCCTTTCTGTTTTGTATTACCATTACTAATATTTTCGTCAAATTACAAAAATTTTGTAAATTTACTAAAATAATTGTAAATTTGAATCTTTTCGAAATATACCTGCTGCAGGAAATGTATGTCATTATTTTTGTTCAATCACCAATATTTTTGTAGAAATACAAATATTTTACAGTTTTACAATTTAGCAAGTAAGCTAAGTCATCGTTTGTATTTCAATTGTGAAAGTGTTTAAAAATGAAAAAGTGTATACATAAGAAAGTTTTTTTGTTTAAATAAATCATAAACAGTTAAATAATAATAATTAATTTGGAACAGTAGTGCGGTGTTAGTATTAATCTCGAAATAAAATAGTAATTAAATAATAATAAAATGCTGGTACGTTTGAATTAATTTTCTTACATTTATATATTTTTCTGATTAATTTTTTTTAATTTAACATTGTGATATGTACACAATTCCGCGTAAATTGTTCTTTATAATTAGTAACACCTTTTTATCAAATTTCCAAAGCATTATAAACGTATTGTGAGTGTCAAAATTGGGTGAGTTCCATATAAGGTGTGACAAAGAACAAATTTGGGACAAGAACAAAATCGTACGTTAGGGTGGTCTATTCCCCCTAGCCCCGTTAAGCCGGGTAAGTACTATGTTTACGAATGATTTTGTGTATTGTACAAAAGATTTTGTAATTTTACTAAATAAAATACAAATTTTTTCGTACAATGTAAGATTTTATTCGTACCGTTTCTACGAATCATTTCCTGCATTGTACAGAAGCATTTCGTAAATACACTAAAGCATTCGTAATTTTTATTTGGAAAAATTAGTTCAATTACGAATGCCTATTCGTACAATGTACTAAAAACATTCGTAGTTTTGCACCACGAAACTTTCGTACAATGAACGAAAGTTTTAGTAATATATACTAATTATTTTTTTGGGTGTAAGGCCATTAATAACCTATTGAGACCAATCTATACACTTATGTCAGAAGTCAGAGTAAGCTCCGTCCAAGACAACATTGATTAAGGTCCAATCTTCACTTTGCATAAATACGTTACTAAAGTGTCCATTCTTCCCATTATCCATGCAAAGCTATCAAACAAAATTCAACCACCATCAATTGATCCTCCGCCCATAAATTACAATTTTGACTACTTGATGGCTCAGAAAGCTTCTCTGCACTTAAGAAGACTCTTCCCAGATATTTTTCATTTTCTTTTTTTTTTCAAAAAATTGCTCCAAGCCTCAAATCAGCAAAACACAACATTCAAACGTTATTCAATTTGAAGATAAATAATGTTCCTGACGAAAAGCAAAATCCAGAGACCACCCCTAATGTGCACTTTCAGCGAGTTCCATTCTGGATCTCCATCTTTTCAATCTCAACCGATGCCGAGAATGGAAATGAAGAAACTTCTAGATTTTGATTATCATGCATAGTCATTACTTATTGCAATGCAGAATCATCTTCATCTCTCATATTGATTCATTGACTTGGAACTTGGAACCTTTTGGTAGCATCTGAACTGATTGAAAATGTGATGGAGGCAAGCTGGATTCTTACAAAAAAAAAAAAAAAAAAAACACAAAGAAAAACTTAACCACATAGAAGCAGAAGATAGAGACAGGCGCGCTTGCGCACAAATTCCAAGCTTGTTCCACTAGACTCGCATGCAACCGTTTAATAACATGATACTTCCTCCGACTTACAAATTGTCCATATAAGCACACAAAACGGAGCCTATACCCAGGATAATTTACCAACCAAAACAACAACAAAAAGGAACAACAACAACAAAAAACCATCAAGAACAAACGACTTAAATGAACAAATCACTGCCAACAAATTTATGTATGTTCAAGGCATGTTGCAACATCGTTGAAGTTCTTTTTCTGTTAAAGCCTTTTTGCTGCTGCGGCTCCAAAGTCTTGTGCCTTTGCATATGGGATTGCAGTTACAGCAACTTGGTGAGAGTATAGGAAGAAGGTACATGGTACTGGTACAAGTACAGTACAGGAACTCTTTCATATACCTCCAAGTAGGTATCATCAACTTCATTGCTATTATAGAAGCTCTCAGAACAAAAAAAAAACAATAAAGATGCCTTGAAGGAAGAGAAAAAGGTAAGGAACAACAACTATGAAGCAACATTGAGTTAAAAGGAGTGCTTGTTAGTTCGACACTGTGCTGGCCAAAAACCTTTTTCTTGGTAAAACCGCACTCTGCGCTCCTGCTGCATCATCATTGGAGTGGGGTATTTGGCCAAAGAAAACCCATTAACCAAACGTTGTAACAAGGAAGTATACGTAACGTATATGCTATGCTTTGAGTAGTACCAGGAATTTATGGAAGCAAATGCATTCAAGGGAACTTGGTCAGGGGTTTGCTTTGAATAGATACCTGCACTACATGCACTCCATTTGTATACCTCTGCCTAAGAAAACAGATGAGTATGGATACACCTAGAATGTACTTAGAGGTTCCAAAAGGAAGATATAAAAAAAAAAAAAATAGTGATCCCAAGTCGTGTTGTTAGCATATAGCCCCTATTAGCATATTCGTTTGATCAAAAAGATGATGATGGGCTGGGAGGGTGGATGACAGCAGTCAGACACAGTGGGATCGTTTCATGTCAATAAAGGAAAAAAAATAATTTGTTTGTAAATTTCACATTTAAGAAAATTCTAGTAAACTTGAATTAGACGACATCAGTATGTACCTTACACGTAATTTTGACGTAAGGCAGCTGTCTTCTTGAGTTCAAATCAGGAGCGTACTGTCAAAATTATATCAGAAATATAATATTTATAGGCTACTCATGACATGGAATGACATCTACCCACACATGCCTCTAATCGGGCGCAATGATTGACATTCAGAGTGAACTATTTCAGGGCAAGGGAATGTTCTGCAGAAGCGAGAATATTGGCATTCAATGGAATTCGCAAGGTCATGCAACTTGAACGCTTTAGACTTTTTCGTGTGGAGTTGCCTGGAGTTGCAGGTATATGCGAATGAACCACAATCGACAGATTCCCGGGATGTTCGATCCTGTTTCGATCACATTAACAACTTGCAAATCATCCTTGAGCAATCATTGGAGTATCACATGCCGATTTACCTCAAGTTTGACATAATAAAGGGTGTTTTTTTTTAGCTACATGAAAAGTTTCGACGGTTGTTGTCTATGGTTTGACAGCTGAAAATGTCAAACTGTGTTGACATTTCTGTTCAGTGAGGTATGGCAAGTCACCATGAAGATTCCAAATTGTTGAAACCTACTGTGAAAAAAGGAGATCCTTTCGCGAGGTGTATAGAGCACAGTTATTGATCGTTTTCGCGCTAATTTTATTGTTCTCGATTCAAAACTATAACGATTACACGATACAGCCACGGTTTATACCCTAGTGGCACATCATCGGTCCTTATTTCCTTCAAAGTGAGGAAGGAGCTGCCGTTTTCCAACCATATTTCTCTCTTGTATTGTTATTTCAAATTCTCAAGCTCTTAACAAAGCACCCGTTGAAAGAATCGTTTGCTATACTATGCTCCAGGAGGAGTTAATGTGTTCTTCCCAATAACAACTTTTGGAAAATAAAAAGAGAAAGAATCTACAGAATTTTTTTTTAATTTCTCCGCGGCGTAGTGGTTAAGTGGGTCTTACTGTCACGGCGAAGGTTCTGGGTTCAATCCCTGATGCTGCTGTAGCTTGCCACAAAAAAGTGCAAAAGTCCCGTTAGTCTTAAAAAGTATCAACGAAAACAAGCAAATGGTTGAGAGAGTCACAAGACCTTGGTATCTCCTTGCGCTATTTCTGCTAAATTCTTCTAAAGGGTGTTTTTTTAGATGTGTGTTTTCAAAAAGAAATAAAACGCATATAATTTAATGTTATAGCCAAGAATTTAGCTTTGTTATAAAAATAAGTGTTTGCCATTATGTTTTAAAAATGATTACGGGCAAGTGGCAGCTGCAGCTGGCTCAAATAAATTCCTTGGCGATCATGTCGACCGAATATTGTTTGCAGCGCGCGATTCGTCGCGCGAACTGAACCGTTATTTTGGTAATAAATTTACACGATTTGCAAACGTTATTTAGGAGTAAGTTTATTCATTATGAAATGTCAAACCAAACTGAGTAAAATCAAGTGACAGCTGTCAAAAAGACCAACTCCGAAAAAAGTATTGCCAGATTGAAAACCACACGCCTAAAAAACACCTTTTATAAAACTCTGATGGGTTTTTCTTTCAAGTTTTTTTTTCAAAATAATTTGCTCTTGCCTTTGTTCATAATCTAACTCAAAATTGTGGGAAAGTTAAAATGTCTGTCATTTTGGCTCTTTGTTTCCCAAGAGATACCGCTGCGTTGTTTGGAGTTGTTCGGTTTGTTCCACTTATATTTGTAGAAAAGGTCCTTACTCTTTACGTTTAGCTACAAACTACAAAATTCGCACTTTTAAATTATTTCAAGTTGTGAAAGTGTATTGATAATATCAGGACTTCATCTTTGATGCTGTTGAATTAATTTTACTTGCAGAAATTATGTCAAACTTCAAAGTTTACCGGCATCAACATATAAACAATTCACACACCAAAAAATAGGTTGTAAAAGTTAAATGTCATGTTTCACGTCTTAAAGGAATCTTTATTATCCGCATACTAATCGTAGCTAATTTTTTTTAAGGGGTTTATCTTTTAAGAAAAAAAAAATAAATATGTAAATAGAACAAATTACCATATTTCACCTATACCAACTATTTTAACAACCGCATAAATTCTGTCAACTTGTCAGCAAATACCTTGACCAAATGTCTCTCTCAGTCGTATTTCTTTGAATTTTATCGCTCTGATAGCAAAACGTAACATTTACTTCGGATTCCACCGCACATCCATCAAGAAGAAGAAGTAGTGACCCTCTTTTACGACCATCAATCCAATGAATATCGTTTCCCAAAAAGAAGTAAACTCAAATTTTACGAGTATATCCTCGAAATAGGTTTGGATTCAATTTTACGCAATCAAAGTGTCATTTTCTTTAAATTTTCATTTTAAATTCACAAGGCAATCGAAAAACATCTCACATTTTGTCTTTTTTGGAATTACAAAAAAAAAAAAAAAAACATAAAAGATACAAAAATTAACTGTCAAAGTGCGAAGACCATATGCAACGCATAAATTGCATAAAGGAGGTGCAGTGTTACTTTTATCACGCCAACAGCCTCGATGGCAAATTGTTGTGAAATTTATAACTCAATATTTGATTGCAACTTTGACTATACAGAAAAAGGAAAAAACTTTAGATACTGTTTTATGGTTTTATTTTTTTGAAACTTTTATAGTACCTAGTATAAAGATACATTGTGCGGGAGAGATATACCTACTTAGGTGTGGGTGGAGATAATTTAAATGCCATACCACTCGACTATGTATCTTATTCAATTAATTTTTATTTCCACCTGAAAATCTATTACAAAACATTTGTTGGCTGCAAACTAGAAACCATATCTTTAAGTAACATCTTACTCTAAAAACGAAAAAAAAATTTTTATAGGTGGTGTTTTAAAGATTCGAATCTTGAATATAAAGCGGCGACAGTTTATTGTTTTATTCGGCTTAGCGCGGCCGGTCGTTAACTTTGCCGAAGATTGAACTTTCAAAAGTATCTTTAACAACGAAATCGACATAAAATTTAATTTGTGAAATAGTTTTAATTTTTTTTTTTTTTGAGTGGGTGGTTTGAAACAAAAAACTATCTCATGTTATCACACGGGGAAATGAAAAAATTATGTTCCAATTATGTGTTCCCATTCCCAGACTATATGTATAAAGTGGGAACTTATCTGACGGATTCCCTTCTATAAGAGCACTCATATTGACTGCTCGCAATGACCTTTAAAGCCGATTTAATTCTTTTGACCATGTATAATTAAATCTCAAATTAAGGTAGGAGTAATGTGGATAGAAGCGATACCCTTAATGGCACCTGCTGCAAGGGAAAGACGAAGCGAGCGATCCGCATCCGTCGACAAAAAGAAAAAAAATGGTGTGGTTTTGGTTTGACAAATGATCATTATTTGGGATGTCACTTGAGGTGCGGCAGAACACATCAATTTTAACCAATTTTTTTTTTTTGAGACTACACAACACAGCCAGGAAAGAGGAAACCTTAATCGGCTTAGGCGCGAGCCTCTTCCATTGATAGAAAATCTACTGTGTGGGTGCACGACGACAAGATCGACGCGACGACGACGCAGACAAAGAAGGGATTTCAATGTTAAACATAAGATTTGGGAAGGCTGCACAGGTGTATCTTTTTTATTAAATTCATTTATAAACCTACCTTTAAAGAGTCCAAAATAAATTGCTTTGTGATTGAATTAACGGTGTTGTGTGTGTGACTTAACAAGTGAGATGCGCGTTATTGCTTTGATAAATAGCTTAATAGGATTAAAGGAGCATTCTTGGTAATTTTTTTTTTCTGATATTAGGTGGTGTCACGCGGAATGCACATTGCTGCCTACACTAGATCTTTGTTCATATATTAAGGGGAAAATTAATAGTTTTTCAATTTTAAAAATGTAATCTTTTGATAGGGTTTCTTAAAAGGCTGATTATAGTTTCAGAAATTCTAACTCAATATACAAGATTAATCTTTTGGATGTAAGTCCGTTTTGAAACTGAAATTCTTCCAGAAGCAGGGACTTTTTGAGGACCTGTAACTTAGTACAATTAATTTACAACAAAAAATAGAAAAGGGGAGACTTGTAAAGCAAATTAAAATGATTTATATTATAGAATGATTTTGTAACATTGCCAACATCGATCAAGTTTAGGAGTGGATTTTTAGTGATTTACTGAAGCCTTTGACAATTTTATATACAGATTTCTTTGGGCTTATCCACTTTAGTGGTTCGCATCATATCTGAATGACATGAAGAAAAAAGTCAATTTTGGAGGAGTTCTTCAGGGGTCTTTACTTGGGCCGAGTCTTTTTTGTATATGCTTTTACTATTTGCTCAAACAGCAAAGAAGTAAAAAGGCTTTGGTTTTGGTTATTAAGAATTTGGTTTGATGAAAAAAACTCACGTTAGAAAAAAAAAAAACCTTAGCTAAAGTAGAGCATAAAGATGACTCCGACTGATTTGTATATTTTATGTTTTTTTAAAGTGTGCCAGTATCAATATTTTTAGAGGGTGTTTTCTTTAGTGGTATAGAACTTTAAGTTGGCAGCACTGTTTTCATTATCATCTGCCATGTGATTATATTAAGTTTGATTTGCCATTTCATCGTTAACCGATTCAGGAGTTATACCAAAAGCACAGCACATGCTCCCGGGTAGGGGTAAGTACATCTAATAGAATCGAAATGGGGAACACAGTTCTCTAACAATATGATGCATCAAACCAACCCCATTCCTTTGCAAGTAGTCTTCAGAGAGTGAGCCAATATTGTGGTTGTACCTCGGACTATTTAGGATTTGCTCTCAAAATATTGAATTTTACTTATGGAACAGTTTGGCTTGTTACCATTGGTACCGAAATTTAAGTACCTACTGGGTCCATACTCCATACACACCAGCCCCCACCCTACAAACTACACTTGCAATTTGCACTCGGTAATGTTCCACTTCGTAAATGTTACTGTCTGATTTTGTTGAACCCCCGTCAAAATAGTAGTCTTGGGTTACCTGATTCAAACTTATATATTCAAGATAGCAGTCATCTTCTTAACAAAGGTATCAGAAGACAGAATCCAATTCTGGTAGAGCAAGTGCACAAAGGTATCTCTGATACAACGAGAACACGCGTTCTTTAAAGCTTCTGCTGCGTTAAAATCGTCGTAGAGTTATGGTGACGAAAAATTTCAAAGTTTTTTATAAGGCTGTAAATTGTCTTGCGTAAACACTTATAAGCAACTTTTCAATAAAAAATTGGAGACGTAGTCTTCGGAATAGGCCACCATAATAATCAAAAAGGGAACCAACAGAACTTTGCTTCAAAATGTGCTGTCTGAGTTCAGGACTATGTGCATGTGGATGCACAAGACACGTTCATTTACCGAAATTGAAAATTTCGTAGTCCCTGGAATAGTATTTCGTATACCCACTCCCGCCATGTGGTGGTTTCGAACGAATTAAGTTTTAAGAAGTTTGGGATGCTGAACATTGCCAATTTTACCCTTACCAGTTTGCAAAGCGGAATGAGTGTGGTTGCATATAAAGAGCTCCAATGGAACTTCCTGGTGTAACTTCGAGTTGTTTTCAAATAAAGGAGTTTGAATGACAATCGTGTTGACATTGCAAAGGATTATGAAAGGTTGTGGAGGTTATATACATATGTATGGGCATGGTCTCCATGTTTAGAAATTTCGGATATGTGGTTTGCAGAATAGGTTTGCATGAAATACGGGAAGTACGTAAGTCTATTGGATTTGTTAAGTAGAGTGGAGTCAGCATTAGAGAGAGTGCACTCACATTTTACAGAACCTTCTTCGACAATTTAGAACAGGGTGTTTTGCTTATAAACGATTTGAGCTTCTAAATACGAAGTTGTCGCTGTTTAGATAATAATTGTATAGGGTTCTTATTTTAAAATGTAACTTTAGGTTGGCAGCCATTTTAACATCGGCCATGTCAATCATCTGAGGTTAAGTCTCCCATTTAATCATGAATCGACTGACGCCTGAACAACGCATGCAATTTGTGCAGATTTATTTCGAAAAATATGGTAGTGTTTCTGAAACTAATGGCGTACCTATTTAGTTTGTATTTGTTGTAGAGCAATAAACTCAATGAACGAAGGAACGTTTTCACACCGAAAAAGCTGTTGCAGCTGGAAAGCGCAGTATCAAGGAAGACCCGAATGAGTCGTGCACAACAATTGGAATCGTGTCCATCCACTTTTTGGAACAGTTTGAGGAAAGATCTTGGTTTGCTGGCCTACAAATTCCAAATCGTAAAATAAATTGAAGCCTTCCGAACACGGCTGGCCGGCGGGCGTTCGGGGAATGGGCTCAAAACACGATTTCTGTTGATTTTCACAACAAAATTTTGTTCAGCGATGAAGCTCATGATGGAATCATTGTGCGCGGTGGAATCGAGTACGATTCATACTATAAACTAAAAACATTTTTGTTCTTCCCTCAAATAATATGAAGAACACAACTCTTTCCTCAATTTTGAAGGACATAAAACTGGCCTTCTTGATTTTCAGGTTGAATTCGTAAATCGAAATTGTTTACTTACCTTCCTTAAAATTGTACACCCCACAATTGAATTCATACAACTTTACTTCCTTCTCCATTTTATTATTGTTGATTTAAGTATACAAAACATAACTGAATAATGAATTGAAAAAAAAATTCTTGGGGTTCTCCAAGGTGGAAATCTCGGACCACTTCTATTAAATATTTTTATAAATGACATATTTCATATATTTTTGGTGAAATTCGATACATTACTAACTACCGCCATGACTAAAGTTAAGATGCTCAATTTAATGGCTGACTTTGTGAATATTAAGGAAATCATCAAGGTCAAGTTCGACTCTTAACAAAGTCTGAGAGCTCAAATTCACAAATTTCCCAAAGGTAAATTATTTGCTTAAAGGTTTGGCGACCATTTAGTTACAATATTTGAATTAAGGAGGATTATCATTTACAATGGCTGGGTGCTGTATGAATAGGGTAGGCCCTGATTGGTATCAACATGGCGATGCCCAGCGTTGCAACTGTCTCATACGCATCAATTGTGCTTATTTTACCTCCAAGTGGTAGCCATCGGGTACTGGTCTTGTCCACCCGGACTTGACTTGCTGAACTTATAAGCGCGAGTGTTGATCACAGAAAAATAGCAACACTATAATTGCCCTGCCATAAAACTCCTCTGTTTCTCTTGTTGGGTAGCAGTTTATTCTGTACGAACCCCTCAGAAAGCAAGCGAGCGGCGGATGAGCTTCCAATTAAGTGAACCAACGGCGACGCTTACAGACAATATGGTAGGCACCCCATTGAGCTACTTCGACATATTCGGAGCTCAGGTCTTTGGGTCCTTTCACTACTATTAGTCAGGGTAGTGAAATAGAGAAGGTGGCGGATGAGCCCATATAGGACCAACGGTAGCTCTCACATCCCCGTAGTGGGTTACTGACTCTGGATTTTCTCCAGCTCCTTTTGTCCAAGGAGAGCAGCATAGGGCCTGGTCCCCCAGGTTGGGGGTTGTGCGTCGGGGTAACTTCCCTACCACGTAAAAAAATTCATAGTTCCGAAACAACCAACTGCCTCGGATATGGATGACCCTACTGATGACGACCCTAGCAAACGAAACAAGGACAACGAATTTCGGTTCTGCACGTGGAATGTCCGGACCCTTAACAGACCACGTGCAGCCGAACAATTAGTGGAAGCCCTAGATGGTGTCAAAGCCGACATCACAGCCATCCAAGAAGTGCGATGGGATGGTGAAGGCACAAGGAGGATGAAAAACTGTGACATCTACTACGGCAAGTGCTACAGGACAAGAAACCAGCGGCTATTTGGATGCGGATTTGTGATCAGAGGAAGGCTTAGGCAAGAAGTCTTGGGGTTTCGTGGCATAAGCGAACGCATTGTCACAATCCGCATTAAATCCAAATTCAGCAACATCTCGCTGATCTGCGTCCACGCCCCCACGGAGGAAAAAGATGACACGACCAAAGAAGAATTCTACGATCTTCTCGAGAAGACGTATGATGAATGCCCGAAGTACGACACTAAGTTTATTCTTGGTGACTTCAACGCCAAAATCGGAAAGGAGGGTAACTTTGGCTCGACAGTCGGAAAGCATAGCCTGCACGACAACACTTCCAGTAACGGACACAGGCTAATCGACTTTGCTGCGGGGCGAAGTGTCATCTTAGCAAGCACATACTTCCCACACCTCAATATACACAAGGGGACCTGGCGGTCTCCTGATCAAAATACCGTCAACCAAATTGATCACATTGCGATTGATAGCAGACATGCCTCCAATGTCATGGATGTCCGCACTTTCCGAGGGGCCAACATAGACTCGGACCACTACCTTGTTGTAGCTAAAGTGCGAATGCGGATCTCCACCAGACCGCAGAGTCGAACATCCACTGTGAGAAAGTTTGATGTTGCGAAGTTGCAATCGCAAGAGACCGCCACAACCTTTGCCAATCATGTCTCCTCTTATCTCTTGACAAGCCCGGCGCCTGCGCCAAACCCAGAGGCCCAGTGGCAACATTGCAAAATGGCCATCAAAACCGCTGCCACGGATGTTTTGGGTTTCATTAGGCGACCACAACGAAACACCTGGTTCGATGATGAGTGCAGGCTCGCACACTTGGCCAAAGACGAAGCCTATCATGCAGTTCTGAATGCCAGAACTAGAGCTGCCAAGAGCGCTTTCCGTGCGGTATACCAGCAAAAGAGGAAAGAGGAACATCGGCTTTTCAGAAGAAAAAAAAGAGAACTGGAAAAACGAATGGTTGAATCTATTGAGGGGTGCTACGGCAGAAGCATTGTTCGAATGTTCGAAAGTTCTACCGAAGGGTAAGGCATTCGTCCAAGGGTTACAAAGCCCGAGCGGAAGCATGTAGAGACGAGGGTGGGAATGTCGTTGTAGATACACAGTCGGTGCTGAGAATTTGGAAAGAACACTTCTGCAGACTGTTAAACGGCGAAGACAACCAACTTATCGCTGTCAGGCAGAATGATCCATTTGATTTGGATGATGATGAACAAAATTTCCGTCCTCCCGATCAAGAAGAAGTTCGGATAGCAATATCTAAACTAAAGTCCAACAAGGCTGCTGGAGCTGATGGCCTTACGGCTGAACTCTTCAAAGCAGCGGGAGATGACTTGGTGAGGAGCATACACCAACTCATCTGTACAATCTGGTCGGATGAAAGTATGCCTGACGAATGGAACCTCAGCATTGTGTGCCCTATCCACAAGAAAGGAGATACTCTAAGCTGCGCCAACTACAGAGGTATAAGTCTCCTAAATGTCGCCTATAAAATCTTGTCGGCCATTCTGTGTGAACGTCTGAACCCTTTCGCACGTGAACTGATTGGCCCCTATCAGTGTGGTTTCAGACCCGGTAAGTCAACCGTCGACCAAATTTTCACACTTCGGCAGATTTTGGAAAAGACCCGAGAATTCCAGATCGATACTCACCACCTCTTTATCGATTTTAAAGTCGCCTATGACAGCGTAAACAGGAACGAGCTATACAGAGCCATGTCGCTTCTTGGCATCCCTGCCAAACTCGTTCGATTGTGCAGGATGACTACGGAGAACTCTCGCTGCTCCGTCAAGGTTGGTAAGAACACCACCGACTCATTTAATGTCGAGAAAGGCTTACGACAGGGTGACGCGCTGTCATGTAACCTCTTCAACATCATTCTTGAGGCAATCGTACGCAACTCGCATGTCAACACCAGCGGTACGATTTTTTTTAGATCCGTTCAATTACTTGGCTATGCTGATGATATTGACATTATTGGAAGAACGAAGCGCGCTGTCAGTGGAGCATTCGCAAGTATTGAAGTGGAAGCGGCTCGAATGGGTCTGGCTGTAAATGAAGATAAAACAAAGTATATGCTGTCCTCGGGTGAAGTAGATCATCACCGTAGGCTCGGACAAAACGTCACAATGGACAGATATAACTTTGAGGTTGTCAAGGACTTTGTCTATTTGGGTTCCACTATAACCTCTCAGAACAACATCAGTGAAGAGATCAGTCGAAGAATCACTCTTGCCAATCGCTGTTTCTTCGGGCTAAGAAGGCATCTTAGTAGTAAAGCCCTCTCTCAAAGGACCAAGGAGACACTATACAAGACCCTTATCATCCCAGTCCTGCTGTATGGGGCAGAAGCGTGGACACTGACACAATCGGATGAATACAGGCTGGGGTGCTTTGAGAGAAAGATTCTTCGGGTGATATTCGGGCCTGTATGTATCAATGGAGTATGGAGGAGAAGATTCAATGACGAACTGTACGGGCTATACAGCGACATTGACTTGGTTAAGAAGCTGAAAATTCAGCGGCTTAGATGGCTGGGTCATGTGGAGCGTATGGACGAAAACGCTCCTGCCCGACGAGTCTTCAATTCCAACCCGGAGGGCCGACGCAGTTCTGGAAGACCCCATCTAAGGTGGCGCGATCAAGTGGTAAACGACCTCAACCAACTTGGTGTGCGCAACTGGAGGCCACTGGCTAGGGACCGGCCTAGCTGGCGAGGAATGTTGGTTGAGGCCGTGGTCCACAATGGACTGTCTGCGCCACCTTAAGTAAGTAAGTAAGTATCATTTACAATTGTGTTTTTCTCATCCATACAAAATTTTGTTATGACCTTTTTTTATGAAAAACCCAACTCATACCATACATTCATATCCAAAAATTATTCAGTTTCAGATGTTCAATTTTTCAAAGTCACTGTCAAGTACCAATTATAAATTAAAAACACAAACACACCTTTTGCCCAATTAATACCAGTTGATTGACCTTCTAAAAAGTCATGAGATTTTCAAGTACCTACTTAAAGTTGATATCAATATAATCCAATACTTCCGGACAATTTCGATTGGGTATTTAAAATTTTTTTTTTTCAACGTTTGTTGTTAAAAAGATTGTTTGTTTTTGTTTTATTTCCAGGTCTAAAAATATAACTATACGTCGCGTGTAGAGATTTAAACAAATATTCAAGCCTTTTATTCCAGATAACTAAACTAATTGCTTACAACATAATCAGGACTAATGGATGCGTTTGAACTTCAGATATTACCGACCGAGTATCCACCTTTTCCACGCACTAATAACATTAAAATGCTAAGAGCAAGTGCTAGATTACTCGTGTCGTGGTTCTACTCATATCTAATACCCATCATAAAACATGATCATTAGGACGGACTGCCAATATATACCAGAATATCCATAAACCCAGCTAGCTTGCCTATACCAATAGGTAGTCATCTCTTAAGTCAAACACATTAAACTAAGATCAATAAAAATGTTCCTGCATACATGCTGTCCAGTTAGTATTTTTGCTATCCAAAGAATCTTCTTTTTCATCGTCTTTTGAAGTTTGTATACAAATTCCAAACACAAACCTATAAGATACAACATAAAACCTTAGAAGAAGAAGAAAATGAAACAGCTTAGACCAAACCAAAGGTATCATTAACTCTGAAACCTCCAAAGGTTAGCTAGTGCACTCTTAATTAAATAAAACATATACAAACAAAACAAAAGATACAACACATAGGTACTCGTATCCATGATGCATTAAAAAAAAAAAAAGTATCTATATAGCTAGTTTAAACATAAAACTTACCGCTGGTATCGTTGATATCAAAGAACGAGGTAAATGGGTTCCCTTCGGAGACTAGACCGTATCTGACCTCACGAGGATTACCTTTATCGCCATCTTCGGCATGAACTTGAAGTATCTGCACCATAGCCGAGTAGTTAAGTTGGAGTTGAGCGGAGTGGAGTTAAGGCCAAAAAATGTATGCAGCACATAATGCGTTGTGTTTTGTGTTTAAAGTGTTTTTGTTGTTGCATCCCGAGTTTAGTTTTGATGGAATCACATAGAAGAAAAGAAAAGAAAAAGAAATAAAAATAAGTGAACAATTTTAAAACTTCAATCCTTTGGGCAACGTTCTAGAGGTTATTGCACCTTGCCTCTTCTCGTTGCATCGATTAATTAGCACATACTCAAGGCATTACAAAAAGACAAACGAAAAGCACACACATCTCACATGTGATGTGTCCCAAAGATATTTTACTAATTTTTTTCTTCTTTTTTTTTATGAAAGAAACTCATTAAAAGGAGACTCTTCTAACATTCTCACAATGGCATCAAGGGAAGGGATACAATATTAGTCTAATAGAACTATCTGACTCCACTATACCACCACATATCCGCCCGCTGCCGGCCGCCATTGCAGCCATTTGTATATATTCTTTTGCCACAGAGTGTGTTAATAGCACGCTAAAATGCTGCATCCAGAAATGGAGGATACTTGATAGTACTTCATAGATATCAATGTTACTTTGGATGTTGTATAAGAGTTGTTGCACACATCTCTTTTGCCGCACCATATGAACATAAATTTTATGCCAAAAGGTTATCTCTCATATGTGTTGCCTGTAGTTGTTCCTGGGGAGGGGAGAGGAGTTTTTGCAGTTTTTCCTTATCATGTGGTTGTCGTAAGGTTCCTTCGACTTGGGCTGGAGTTTTCAGTTAGAGCTCAATAAATGTCTAATACATACTATCAGATAAAAAAAAAGAGCGCCTTTGGTCTAAAAGGCACTATGCTCGTATGGACCATGTGCCTTTAGGATAACATATGAGACCGAACGCAATTTGGATATAGCTTGGGGTGCTTTTTTTTTCTTTTTTTTTTTTAGATGGAATGAGTTTCGGAATGGGCAGTGGGGATTTTTGACACTTGAGTCAAGATTTTGGATTTATGAATATGTACAAACAAAATTGGGAAAAAGTGATGCCGCGAATAGTGATTGGGCCGAATACCGAATACCGAATATTCGGTCACACTCTCGGCCGAAGCGGAGAATATTCGGCAGCCGAACATTCGGCCAACGATGTGCAATATATAGTGAGAGGCCATTTTCAGAAGCCGGTATCGTTTATGAAGATAAACGCAATCGTTTGCTACCAACGAATGCTGAAAAACTTATTTTTATTCACCATAACCTACCGTTAGTTCGTTTTAAATATTAAACAAATATTTTTGAATAAAATGGATAGATTTTTTTAAACATAATATGTGTTTTATATTTTAGATTTAAAATTCGGTATTCGGCCGAATGTTTTGAACTATTCGGCCGAATAACGAATATTGAAAAAATAGGCCGAATAGGCCGAATACCGAATAATGGCCGGACATTCGGGGCATCTCTGAAAAAAATCATCAATCTACGCAATTTGTAAAGTTCGATGTGCATTCAGCCAAACATAAAGCTTAAGTTGAAATCACTATTTCTACATTTTCTTTCCTTCTTTATTTTACAGGTGATAAGCCTTATACTACGTTTCCATTAGGGCCGAAGTTAGGATATTTGAAAATTTGCTAAAAAAGTGTTTTCATCTAGGTTTGCACATTTGGTTTGACAACAGACTTTCTTCCTTCTTTTTCTCTTTTTACAACCTTTTCATTCTTCCTTTTTACTTTGTTTACTTCTGCGACTTGCATTTTGTTTCCAAATTAACATTTAAGAAAATATCTATTCAACTTTGTTCAATTTAGTTGCGTTCGATTTATTTTCGCATAATTTTCAACCTTGATTTCGTCCAAATCAAACAAAAATTTTAAATTTTACTTTGTACCTATGGGAAATGAAGTCAAATTTGTAAATTTTCTACGAAATCACCTGTTTTGTCCTAAAAAAAACGTAGTATTATTATTTAAAACTAGCTTTTACCCGCGGCTTCGCTCGCGTCAAATACGTCAAACAAAATGGCAGCGCACGTCATACATATAATGACTTTTAAAGGAACATTTTTGATAACTTGAGTTACATTGTTGTAATTTTCGGTAGGATCTTTAATCGAATTTAAAAAAAAGTATACTTTACACTCTAATGTATTAATTGCAATAAATTTGACTTTGTATGAATGCTAGTTCTTTGCCTTTGTATTTTTGAAACCACAGCTCATCATCATCAATTAGATTCAAGAAAGGAACAAAAAAGTAATTGATCATGGCCCTATAACGGTTTCCATAGTCTGTGTAAAAAAGTTACGGACTCGACTCTGTAGCCACACCAAACTGTCAGTTTTTCTGGATGGGATGTAAGAGGGTCTCCACAATGCAATGTCTTGAAGCTTATCTACAATTGTAATGCTGTAATTTTGCTTATTGACGTAGATATTTAACTAAAAATTAGCTTCGACGTTGACCAAAATTTTGATCATAAATTTTACTAACGACGAAACCATGTTTTTCAAAACGATACTTCACAATTTGCATGCGTTGTTCAGGCGTCAGCCCATTCATGATGAAATGGGAAACGAAATTATAAAGATGTATCACATTTCGGATGACAAAATGGCTGTCAATGAAATAAAGTGCACGACTGGGTCGTGCGAACTTGCTCTAATGTGTTAAAATGGTCTTGGGGGCTTGAGATTTTGGGAAAAAAGCGTTGAAAAAGTCATATGAAATTTTATAAATTACTTAAAAATCAATACCTAAACTGTTTTTTTTTTAAAATGAAGTAAGCCATAAGGTTTCTTTTACTTTTTGAATTTTTACGAATTTTTTTTCAAAATCGTTCAACCAGTTTTTTCAAAAAACATTTTTTTTGAAAAACTTTTCCAAAACATATTAAAATTTTTTTTTGAGTATGCTAACTTCTAGCACTTTGTAGTTTTTATCAGAAAAATAAAATTGAAAAAAATAGATTAAACCGTTTTTGGAAAAAACAAAAATTAAGAAAAAATTTTGAAACTTTTTTAAAAAAACTCAAAAAATCTTTTTTTGAAAAATTTAAGAATTTATATAATTTCGTTTATAAAAGAGCTTCTACATTAAAAATTTCATCGAAATCCGCCGAAAATCGGATTTCAAAAAACAGGGGTGGAATCGGCTAAGGTGATTTGTGATAAGTGATACCTAGTCACAATCAACAAATTTCGTCTGGCTAATGTGATGTCACATGTGACAATCACATTTTTGTGACTTTTTCTTGTGACAGCTATTTAGGTGTCACAAGAATAAGTCACAAAAAATGTGATTGTCATATGTGACAATCACCTTAGCCAGACGAAATTTGTTGATTGTGACTATCACTTATCACAAATCACCTTAGCCGATTCCACCCCAGGTCCTGTGGGAGATACCGTTATAAGACTTTTCCTGAAAAATCTATTCCAACCAAAACATAAAGCTTGCACATAAAACACTATTCAGAAAGTTTTATCAAAATCGTAGGAGCCGTTTTTGAGAAAAATTAATTTTTCAAACAAAATCGTATGGCAGGTACCGTTAGTTATGGAGCTATAATGCTAATTCCAAAAACCCCTCTGTAGGACGTCATAATAATACTATGTACCAAGTTTAAAGCAAATCGGTCCAGCCGCTTAGGCTGTAGGTGCCGAGACAGACGGACATGCATTCTTACGAATGCATAACTTGCCTTATAGTACCTATAATCGCAAGTTAAAAGTGCTGCCAACCTTAAGTTATGGGTGTATTTAGCAATTTTTTAACCACAACCTGCTAGGTAACCAAGTAATATATTCCTATATTTTCGAAATGTTCATCTTCTTACTTCAAAACTGCGACTGAAAGTTAGAAAACCTTAAAAAATTAATGCATATTGCAACTTTTTACGGAAACGCCAATTAAAAGTTGGCGTGTCCTAAAAATTAGTAAAAAAAATCTACTCATTAGGAAATTTTTAGGTATATATGATGTTGTTGCTTTTTTGTTGCTGCTGCTGCTTTTTGCTGTTGCTTGGAACCGACTGGTTCCATCCATTGAGTGATTTTCCCATGTTTGGGAGGTACATTCCAATATTCTAGGAATAACTGAACCCAGAACATTTTAGATGTAACCGATACCCTAAACATTTGCCAGGCTGGGTGGGGCACTCCCCCCGTGTATTTACGATGTTCATATGAAGCTTGCGCACCGCGGCCTCGTAATCTTTCGTTTCATACTTTTTGGCGTGCACAATTAAGGGATGTGACCAACCTTGGTAGTGAGAGATAATGAACCGCCCAATGTGACAATGCACAGCTGAATCGACTAGTTTTTTAACGATCTTACATGAATAAAGGTATTTTAAAAAAAATCACGCCCTGAAAAGTGGGCGTAGTAAAAATACATACAAAAATCGTAGAGAAATGGTTAAAATTGAATAGTACGAGTAGTAGTAGAACCGTAAATTTTTAAAACTACGTTACTCGTTCTTTCATGAAAAGTGCATGAAAAATGGGTGTAAGCCACCCCCAAAATTCAAAAATTTCTTTTCATACACAAGTTTCTTAGTGTCGGCTAATAGACGCACAAATTTGGGATTGTGGATTTATTATAAATATAGTTTATTTGCAAAAACAATTTTTTGTAGTTTATAGTGAAAAGTGGGCGACAGCCACGCCCAAAATCAATTTATTTGATTTCATTAACAAGATGTTTATGCACAAAAAATTTCATGTTTTTCTCTCTAATGTATAAACATTGTTATTTTATAAAAACGATATTGACGGTTTTGTATGAAAAAAGGGCGTCAGCCACTCCCAAACTGAAGTATTTTTATTTAATTGGAAGAAGATTTACCTAAGACTTTCGTGTGCAAAATTTTAAAGTAGTGCTTTTATCGTAACTGTACAAAAAACGTAATTTGAGGTTGTTAAACAAAATGGCGGTTGTTAGTGTGTTTGTGGGCACCTCGGACAAACGGATGAACAGACATGGCAAAATCGACTAGGCTTTTGATTCTGAGTCAGAATATATTATATACTTTTCTATACCTAACGGTATTATTTCTCTATGTTACAAACTTCTTGTGTATGTACTTCTTATCTCAAAACTATGGCCAAATTTCCAATGAAAATTTGAATTTTGAAGTTCGAAAAGAAGAAAATGGCTGTGACTTGGGAAATAATATTTCTTTAAGACTTAATGACTGGTAGCCCTGCAGAGTGCAGACCACTACTATGTTCGATTCTAAATATTGAATATACCCGTAAACCAGACCTGGGTGTCAATGAAACTGGGGTATTGCAAACTTAAAAGGCAATTATCCCGTTGAAAAATTGACTGTAATAATGTTTGTTTACACGAATGTGGCAACTTGTATATGTCAATTAGAATACCTTATATCCTATAGATATGTTGATATACGATTTCAAGCCAAAATTATTGATTTTTTTATTGGTAAATCTGTAGCTGACCTTAGGCTCCTAAAGTTTAAGACAACTAAATCAATTACTTAAAAAAAAAAAAAATGAAAAAACAAAATTTTTCAAAACTATTCCAACTCTTCAACTAAACTTTTTTTTTCTCAAGTATGTAAAATGGATTGTGTATTTTTAACATTGCAATTTTTAGCAAAACTATAAGAGTGGAAATTTGTTTATGTATCCAGCAGGTTTAGGATCATCCAGGTATGATTTTTGCACAAAATCAACTATCTGACCATTGAATAAGTATACAGTGTTTTGAGAACGGTTACCAATTTGAATTTTGTTGGCATTGTATGTGTTAAAGTTTTGAAAGGATTAAGGTTTCAACTTTTTCACCATTATTCCCTTGTGAACGCAGCTTAAGACTAGATATCTACAATCATAAATATCAAACCGATAGGAACCCATTGATAAACAAAACGGTCAAACAGTGTATTTCAAGTCTCCATATTAGATATGAATCGGGAGTCACTCAGAATGTTGCTGTCATCCTTCTTAAATCTTAGATCAAAACGAATAACAAACAATAATTATTAATTTCAAGCCCCTTTTTTGTATCATCCTTTCCACTCTGTATACTATCTCCGTTGTCAAAAAATATGAAAACAGCTATACTCACGTAACTTGCTACCCTATCTTTGGAATTTTATCAGAAATTCATTAAAGTCCTGATTTATGTTCGATAAAATATGACAACAGGAAGTAATAACCCTAACACAGTCCCGTTTTCTGTATACTCTGCTGCACGACATTAAAAAAAAAAAAGAAAAATTCCTTCCTCAAACCTCAACCCCAAGCCGCAAGCGCCAGCCAGACATAGAGCCAGAACCAGAGCCAGCAGCGTCATACTTACACACATTTTTAATGAGTTTCTCCCATGCTTCTACATTTCTTTTTTAATTTGATTTTCCTTCTCATTTATGGTTCAGATTTTTATATTCATAACTGTACCTGCTCCATAATATGCCTTTACTCAAATTTATGTCCCTTTGATGGTAAGTCCCAGCTCCCAGCCCAGGTAAACTAAACTAAACTAAACTAGTAGTAAACGTACCTTGTCACCAGGAAGTATGCCAGGTGGTAATTTCGTAACAGGTGGAGCCATTGTAAAAACAGGTGGTTGATCTTGAACGTCTTGCACAATCACAACAACCTCAAGTCCAGCAATATTTCTGCTGTCTTGTCCGGACTCTGCATAGGCATCCTGTAAATAAAAAAAATGGAAAATGAATAAAAATCTCAGAATATATATTTTTTTTTTTACATTTTTTTTAATCAATAGAATCTCAGGCGGAATGAGAATTTTGCATTTAACGAGGAGTTAAATATGCACAGTGCACACTCCACTCGCTCTCGTGCGTCTGGCACTGGCATTGGCATAGAAATATCCTCTAATTAAATGCGTGTGCGTAATTAAAATGAATATCATCGTGCTCTGTTGCATTGCGGGCTTACATTATTTATTAAAACCAAAGATGAGGAGCAACACACACACACAAACACACTCAACGTTGTGTGTGCCTTTGATTAGAACTGATTTGGACCGTTTGATGGAAGTTTGAAATGCATGAATAAATTAATTGGAAATGGATACTCGAGCGACGACGATTAACATGGAGATCGAAAAGTTGCCTTAGATTAGGTTAGGTTAGGTATATGTTCAAATGATTTTTAGATAAATAAAAAAATGGACGATAAAATACACTTGGACGAGTACAACGGAACATTGTTACTTTGTGCGGTGTGTGAGCAAATAAATTGGATGTGGGCTCAAACTGAGGAATACCTCAACGCAACGGCCGGGAAGCGGGAAGTTATGGTTGAGATTTCCTTAATTCTTGGTGACGGATTCCTCCAAGTGAGTGATATAGCTACATGTAGTGTTATCTTAAAAGTATCTTATGGATGGTGCAGCTGTTGATATGAACATAACTGAAGTATGATGAATATGAGATGACTTTAACCAGGGTTTTAAAAGTGTTTGATACTGTGATGGAATTTTGTTTGAAATTTAAATTGATAATGACTAAAATATGCGGAAAAGGTGAAGATGGATGTATGCGCTAGCCTTTAGTCGATGTTTGTAACTGAATTTCAAAGATAATTCCTCCTAAAAGGTTTTTCAATAAGGACGGGTAGATGTTAAAATTTAATAAAAAAAAGCTGTGTGTGGAAAAAGGCCCATTTATGCCATTATTTATGAAATTCGACATCGTTAAAAAGTGCATCTCTGTTTCTCATGGTAACACGGGTCCAAGGAGACCAAGTTCCAATTAGTATTCCCCATAAATCCGGCTGAATTTAAGCGATCGCCTACGTCATTTTCACCTTAAGGGCATCTTCGATTGCGGTATATTCGTATAGACCTGCGATTTCAAGAAACCTTTTAAAAGAAAAAGGATAGCGGGGTCAAATCGCATGTCCTTGGTGGCCAATTCACATTACCTCTGCCTCAAATCGTTCATGCTTTAAGAAGAATGTCAATTGTGGCGTTCGCTGTGCGGCACGTACATAACTCCGTTTTGGTGCAACTACATGTCGAATAATTCCGTATGGTTCAATTAAGCAGTATTAGGGCAAGCTTTACGTGGACACCTAGCAATTACCTTAAATTCCACGCCAAGCCTACACGCATACAGAGTCAAATTGGACTTAGATCATGAGCGCTAAGATCTACCTCAAGGTAGAATCTTAGTACCAATTTTATGGAACATGCTGAGGCATGTCGACACTCCTTGGTGAGGTTTGAGGCCTATAAAACACCATTTGCATCCAAGAATAAAATCCTTGGATACCATAATGTTACCGCATTCCCATTTGGTTAACTGCAACCACCACGGTACTCCCACAATGGGGCCTACAGAGGTGACGAAGCCGACACTTCATCCCCAGGAGGGCCTATCTAACGTGGTATATACCAGAATATAGCTTCCGGTGTAGCAATAGGTCACTTCCAGATGAGCACCATCAATACTCAAGGCCTGGCAGCCTTAAGATATGTGCAATCCTACTTGCCAAGGTAGAAGCAAATAACCAAATGTGCACACCAAAACTTCCTCTCTTTGCCATACAACAAAGAAACATACTTCAAAGAAGTAATAGTTGGATAGAAGCCAGCTACAAAATATCGTCAAAACTAAGCCCAGCTAATTCCTTACAGTCGAAGAGGTGTCGCTGCCTCAACGCTACAAGGATCCTGCAACGAAGCAGAAGGAGTGTTGCGATCTATATTTGCTGCCTTGGTTAAGCGTTCAAAAAACCTTAAGAGTAGAGATATAGTTCAATCCAGGGTTTGATTTAGCAATAAGAAATTGGTTATCATCGTTCTGTTGCGCTCGCAATTGACGGTGACCGCCTCGATTGTTTAAAAGTACCGACTTGGCCGGCCAAAAAATCCACAACAAACGTTAGCTTTTTGGGGATGGATATAGTCACTTGGTGAACCTACTCGTCCTATAAAAGTCAAGTCACACTCTCAGCTCTCCATTACCCGAAAAATCGCATCATACCTTAAGATGATTCTACGGCGAAAATTGGGGTCCTCTAACAAATACTCTGAAGCCCAGTCAGCGAACAAACAGGGTTTTCTATGGTAATAAACTTTGAGCAACAGGGTCAGTTACATCTTGTTTTTGGGTGAATAACCGTCCTGAAGCAAAATTCAACAAGTTGAAGCCCTTCACGGACTGTGGCAAAGTTCTCGGCTGATCCTGCTTTAATTTGACGTACGAATGTTGGGTCGACTTAAATTTATCCACCAAACGTGATTATGAAGATCCACTACGTCTTCCGTAAAATGGGTGCAACGTTTCCAAAACGAGTTTCATTCATTAATTATTATCGGGGCATTAACATATTTAGACTTGGGTACTTGGGTGGCTCGAAGGTGAAGTGTGGATGCGCTGAAAGTATTTAATCCTATTCGGCTCCCTGATTTTGCTAGAGGATTCCAGTCAGAAGTTCTATCGATCATCTAAGCATGAAACTTTATGTGTCAAAATTTTCTAACAGGATATAAGTTCGGCTTCCACATCCTTTAAGTAAGTAAAATAATTTCAGTTTCAGCTGGATAGTCTAAGAACCAACTGTTTTAGTTTCCATTGGTACAAAGACAATTAGGAAACTAGCCGAACAGAATAGGTGAATCTAGTCGATATTGAGCAATTCAATACAAACATCTAGGAATATGTGGCCTGACATATCAAGGGTAATGACACTCAGCACCGGTCACTAATCAATACGTTACATGCCAGAAGCCCTCTTAAGTCATTATAGTCCAGTCGACATCAGTTACTTTTAGATTGATAAAGGTCAAAAGATAATGAAACTTGGATGTTTTGTTCAGGGATAGTAAACTAACATTTTTATGAGATCTTGACCTCGATGGCCTTTTGCTAAAAGAGGGGGGGGGGCTGCACATTTTTCGACGTTGCTCCGGTTTTCCCCCAATAACTTTTTTTCCTTGCGTCCTATGATAAAAACATAAAACATATTTCAGTTTTTTGTAGAACATTAAATTTCCTACAATTTGAATGGTAAAAAAATTGTTTTATGTCAATTCGCAACGAAAACATGGCGATTCAAAAAACAGCAATGTCAATAAGTGCAGAATCTCACCATATTTTTTCGTATATATACCCGATTAATCATTCAATGAAAAATGACCAGTTTCTTGAAGCGCCATATCTCGGTAACAAATTGACATACAAAGATGTTTGCACTAACAAAATTGTAAGAAATTTAATGTTCTACAAAAAATGTTTTTTCCATAGGACGTAAGAGAAAAAAAGTTATTGAGGGAAAGCCCTCGAGGTCAGAATGTTAGTTAACTGAACGAAATCTCCAAGTTTCATTCACTTTTGACCTTTTTCCACCTAAACCCACTATTCCGACATGTCGACTGGACTATAGGGTACTTCGAGAGAAAGATTCTTCGGGTGATATTCGGTCATATATGTATCAATGGAGTAAGTTCAATGACAAAATGCAAGCAGAAAATACAGCGCTGAGTCTCAAATTCCAACCCTGGATATACTGGAGGACCCCATAAGGTGGCGCGATCAAGTGGAGGACGACTTTAACTTATTTTAGCGTGCTTCAATGGAGTCAACTGGCTAGATACCCGGAATCACTGGCGGGATATGTTGGTTGAGGCCGTGGTCCATAATAGACTGCGCCGCCACCTTAATTAAGTGACTATTTCGTCTATCGCAAAACTCGCTCAAAAATCATGATGGTGTGTAATGTCGTGTAAGATTGTTACACTAAGAAATTTTCAATAGCCTGCCTGGGTATTTGTACCAATAACCGAAATATAGAATTAAGTGGGTGTCTAACGTATTTGATGAACAACTTAAATTAATCCTCCGGTTGCGTAAAGTATCTTTTCCATATTATGTGTCGTGCCCACATAAACTAATCTAAAACATGAATTTCATTTCATCATTTGTTTGAAGTCATCACTAAACACCAGACAAAAAGATAAAGTATCTAAAAGGTGGTATGGTATCCTTATGAAAAAAAAATTGTAAATAATTTTAAATTTATTTTTCCTTGTTTTGGCATTTACCTCGTTTTTATATTTTTTCTTCTCTCAAACAATTTCATTGAATGTGAACTTCATTAAGACTCGATTTAATTTTAAATCATCTTGCAGTTTTTTTTTTTTCGTTTTAATTTTTTGTATTTATAAAAAGATACACACTAACAATTTCAGCTTTACTGTGTGTTTTGCTCTGCGCTCTCTTACTTCTGGTGCCCAGAAAAAAAAATGCAATAACTACTTAACTTTATTGCCATTGCTGCTTTGCTGCAATTATAGCTACACGCTGCATACTTGCTGCACTCCCGGCCGCGATGTACGTATACGAATACGTAAGCGTCAGAGTATTGACGCCGTCACACCGCACCACGCCGCTCCGGACGCCGATAGTTTTCCCATGAAGCTGAAACTGCATGGAAACGGAGAGCGGAGCGTCGAGTGGTGCGCTGGCTAAATCGCTAAGTGTGCTTGAGTGCACCAAGCAACCAAGCCATCGTCACTCTCAGTAAGGAAGGTAGAGCGAGCAGGGGATTGGTGGGTGGTGGTTGGCTGTAACGAAATTGCAAAATGCATTTTACTGCGAAAAACGTTCAGCAAAAGCAACAACAACAAAAACGAATGACTAAAGTAAATGTATTTCGTGCTGCTGCTGCTGCTGCTGCTGCACTCTGTGTGCGCAGAATTCTGTTCGCCTGTTAGCGGTGTTCGGCGATGTTGTAACTTGTTAACATGGGAATCGGCGAGAAGTCTCGAACGCAGAGCTAGCAACTGTAGCGATAGCAACTGCATCAAGCGGCAGCAACACACAGCGTCAACTGAACCGAATGACTTGACCATTATACTGTTTCTGTAGTTGCATTGTTGCAGCAGCAGCAGCAGCAGCAGCAACAGCCCCGTGGCCAGAAATTGTAATGCAGTCGCGGCCGGCGTGGAGTATAGTGGCCAGCGGGTGATAGCGATGTAATAAGATTTCTGGCGAAAAACAAGCATTTTTTATTTATTTTTGTACTGCGCCGCGCTGCTTGCAGCGATTTTTCATGACTTTGGTATTGGCCTGGCCTGGCCATTGGCCATTGGCCCCTTTTGGTCAATAAGGGTAATTTTGGTTTTTAATGTTTGAGAATTTTTGCATGTGTCGTCGTCGTCGTCGTTCTCGCCGACGCGACGTAGTCGTTGTTGTTGGTGTATAATTTTTTTTTGAAAGTGATGTTTTAGTTTTGAGGGCAGTATTTGCTGGCGGGCAAGTAGGGTAATGTTGTTAATAAAAATGTATCTACATAATGTTCAACTAGTGGACTTACAAAAAAAAAAAAAATGCTTTAAGCTAAAGTATGAGTCAGAGAGCAGCGATAATGCGGTTGGCTGTTCGGAAGGTTATCGCCCGAAAGTCACAGTAAAGCATTGTTTCAAGAGAAGTCATGAAGTTGTTTTTGTTTTTAAATTTGGGGTAGGTAAATTTTGATTGTAAATTATTTTGCCGAACACAAGCGCGAGAAAAGTTGAGATAGTGTTACGAAACAGGGGGTCAGCATTCAGCATGTGTGCGGTGGCTTCGAATGTTCTGAAAAGTCAAAGCTTAAACGAGATCTGTTCTGAGATTGGTGTTGATGAGGTGTACCTACTGGATTTGACTGGGAATTTTATTAACAAAAATATTGATTCAGCAGTAAAAAATGTTGCGGGTAAAATATTAAATACTTTCAGAACGTATCTGCCAGCTGGTGATATGGTTATTTCGGATGTTTCGTTGTTTGCAATCCAAGTTGACATCAGTATTGTTTTGAACCTTGTATACCAATAAATGTTGTTTTGTTTTATAAATAGCGTGCACTATAAGGGTTATCAATACCCTAATCAGGAACTAACACAGTTCAAGCATTTTGTTTGTGAAATATGGAGATACCTAAAGCGTAATAGTAGCGAAAAATTGAATTAGTTACAGCATTTCAGATTCGTGTAGTGCAGCTCAGGAATGAGTCTCTATACTAGTATATGCGAAATTTGGTTCAGGGTTATTTGATAGGTAGTCCTAGGGTTGTTATGCGGGAAATTGTTTAAGGGGATAAATGAGTCTGGTTATTTTATTGTTTTCAAAAGGCTTTTTAAATGGTTTCTGTAAATTTTGGCGGGCTGTGGTGGCCATGTGGTTCTTTTGACATCTGTCAATCAGTTGCTTACTATTCAAATCATGATGCCAAATCATAATGGTAAGTTACAAGATTGAATAGAACGTAGAAATAATAAAACTTTATTTTCAAAATGAGTGAAGATTGCGCGCGTTGTGTTGTGAGCATTTTACGTTAGACGTGGTGGCCTTTCACAGTCGACGTTAACGTATGGTAGGTTAAGTTTGAGACGACCTGTTTTACAACAAATCAGCCAACCATCGCTCTTCAAAGGAAAGCATAATCGGTATCGGTAGAGAAAACATCGCCGCAGTACCTGAAAGTGTACAACAGAAACCGAGGCAGTCAATTTCCCAACGTGCACAAAAACTCGGCCTTTTGCAGATTTCAGCTTGCAAAGTGTCACAGTCACAGTCACAGTCACGTTATATATCTGCTTTGATAGCCTAGAAAGTCGATAAAGTGGGAGGGGAGGGTGTTGAGTGGTTGGTGATTGTCAGTAGTGGTGTGGTGTGTGGGGGTGGGTGTAGTGTCCGGAAGAATTGTCAAAAATGGTGTGTGGTTGGTTGGTGGTTATAGTTGGTTAGGCAAAAACTGTCAAAAATAATGGGTGGTTCGTTTGGTGGCTGGAGGTGGGATGGGTGTTGGGGAGGGACTTCGTATGGTTTGGGAGGGGAATTGTCAAATATGGTGGGTGGTTGGTTGGCAGTTGTAGGTGGTGGGGATTGTTGATTTGATTGGGGGCGATGAAAAAATTGTCAAAAATGGTGGGTGTGTGGAAGGTTGTTGTAGGTGGGGTGGGTGGTTGGATTTGGTGTTGGGAGGGGATGAGAAAAAATTTGTAAACAATGGTTGGCTGGTTGCTGTAGGTGGGATGGGTAATTGGCGGTGATAAAAGGGGGTGCTTTGGTGTTAGGGGGAGGCCAAAAGTGTAATAAATGGTAGGTGAGTGGCAAGTATTTGTAGGTGGAGTGGGTGGTTGGTGGTGATAAGGAAGATGCATTTATTGTGTGGGGATGGGAGGAAGAAATTGTCAAAAATTATCGAAAATGGTGGTTGTTGTATGTGGGGGTGGGAGGTTGATGTTTGGGGGGAAGGTGTGAGAAAAAAAAACAAAAATGGTAGGTGGTTTTAGTTGGGGTAGGTGGTTGGTGGGGTGGGTCTTTGGTGGTTGGAGAGATACTACCTAAACATAAACTGTTTTATAAACTGGTTATCACGTAAAATTATCGTCCGTAAACCGACTTTACAGACAACCATGTTTTTTTATCTCGAAAAATATGATTTACCAAACCGTTAAGAAAATATTCAAACAAAGTCTCAAAATTTAATTAACGCATAAAACTATTTTACTTGCGCGATTAAAGGTAGGTAATACATGTAAGGCAAGTTTCGTCGAAAAAAAAAGGTTTAGGATAACAATCAAACATAACATTACGATGATAGCGAAGACAAACAAAGATGTTCTAAAAATTCAGTCCATCTGTATGTCTGTCTGTCTGTATGTATGTATAGACACCTACAGCCCAAACGGCTGGGCCGCATATAACTCTAACGATTTTAATTTAAGAAAATCAGTGTATCTTTTAAGATACGGCGAATCATATGGCTGACAATTTTTTTTTAAATGTCTGAGAACGGTACTTTCCATAGGTTCGTTTTTTTTACTTTCGACTATCTCGAAAACGGCTCAACTGATATTTTCGAATTTCACACAGATAAAGGCGTAGATAGTTCAATTTATCCTGCATACCAATATTTTCAAAAAATGTTTTTTTGTATTCTTTTTTGAGTTTTTTAATATTAAGATTTTGAAAACTGCCCATTAATTTTTTTTTTTCAAAAATTATAAATAAATGTATTTACTGAATACGTATGAATTGGCGTTTTTGGATTTATTTTGAAAAATGTTTTTAAAAAGTTTTTCAAAAAAAAAAAACTTTTTTTCTCAAAAACAGCTTCACAAATTTTTATAAATTTATAATTTATAAATTCAAAATTTCATGGAAAACGGTCAAATGGATTTTGATTCTGATCTAAGACAGTAGGTTGCACATTTGAGGTAACATTTTAAGGTTTATCCTGGCTGACTTTACCTAGAAAGCACAACCAAAATGTTTGTCACACAGATGGACTTCCTTTCCTGCTACCAAAATATTGATTCATGGAAGTTCGGAGGGGACTTCTTTTCTGCACTCTTCTTTTCTGAACTCAAATTAAGAGTTTTTGAGAAAATCGCTTTGAACCATACTTTATGATAGCAGAAAAGGCAGTTACTTCAGTGAATTCTTAATTCAGTTTATCTCAACGGCAGCCTTCAAGTCTTATAAAATTAAGAAAAAAAAAACCATCGTATGATAGATACCGTTAAAAATAATAATATATTCTTTCCAAAACAGAAAGACTTTTCCTAGCTCACAGAATATTTAATCAAGATTTTTAGAGTTGTTTGCAAGAGGTTACCTTCTGTTTTTTTTGGACTAAGAGCAAAAATTTTCAAATAGACTTAACTGCTTAGACTCCAGAGCAGGAAACAGACAGAAAAACGGACGGAGCGGCATCATTTTTCGACCTTCTTCCCTCGTTTTCATCATCTTAACTGGCAATATAGAACCTATTATAAAAGTAAACGAAATGTAAGCCGTGATAAATAAACAACAAAAAATCTTGTGTATTCCAACATTATCTTTTAATGAATTCTTAACCTACACGCACACCTACCTATTCAAGTGCAAACCACTTAAGTTAAAATTACTACAAGAATCGCAGACAAACGCACAAAAAAAAAAAAAAAAACATAACCCATAAAGTTCAGGTTGCCTATAGAAGTTGCGTAATAATCAACTTGAATTCACAATAATAAAAAAAAAAAACAGGACGCAATCATTTTCATTATAGGGTGCATTACAATAAAAAGTGTTTCCGCGTTATTTTTCCTGCTTCTTTGTGTTTTATTTATTTAATTTTTTTTTTTTTTGCATTTATTTGGTCATAGCAGGCCCCAACTCACTCTGACATTCTAGTCAACCACATACCATTGCCAATTACGGCCTCAGCAACTGTGTTATAGCATAGTTGTTGGTGCCATGCAACAGACACACCCATTATTATACTCGTACCTACTATCATGCGCCCAAAGAATTCTATAACTGCATTCTATACATCCACCCTATGGAGTCCGCGGTGGAATTTTTTTTTGTCTGATAGTTTTGTGCCCATATTTCCGTCTGCGTATTGTGCCTCCCTCTCGGTCGGGATCGGGTTCGGGATCTCTTCTGAATCTCGAACTTTAATAGAAACCAAGAAACAAGATGCTCTTTTGATTTGCCTTTGGCAATATTTCACCGAGCTCTATAATAGTGTGTGGCTATTTTTATGCGTTTCCCGCGACCATGCCCGTTTACCCGTGCCCCATGTGGACTGGGTTTTATTTGTTCGCAAAGGCAATTGCAACGCAGAGCGAATCTCTTGGGTCCGTCATCAAAGAAGTATCTTTTCGTTTTCGGTGATGGAGCGCGTCATTATTGGTATTTCTGTCATGTTCGCTTCTCGAATGTTTGTGACATGACATCATGTCTTCCATAATGCTGAATTGCCTGTTCGTTACATAGTTTGTTGTTGCGTCTTCGTCCTCATCGTTGTCTCATGCGAGGCGATCCTAGAACATGATATTATTCCGCACCGTGTGTCACATATCTTTGAATTTTTATCCTGGATCGGTAATTACTATCAGTTTGAATTAGCATCAGATATCATCCTGATGTCCACCAGATGGCCTTTGGCCATTGTGCGTGTTCATTTGCAAGGATGGACGGATGGACGGGACAATGTAACGTCGTCGTCGTCGTCTACGTGTTGAATATTTTTTTCTTGCATATAAATTACCCTCTTTGGATGGCGTTGCGTTGTGCATATTTTAGGGGATGATAATGAGGCAAATTAAATCCCTGCTATATATGAACGATCAAATGACACTCCAAGAATATATAACCAAGAAGAGTAAGAAGAGCCCTTCTTGGGTGCTCTGAAGCTATATTATACTGGCAGTAACTATAAATCATAGAATTGATTGTTATCGCGCCTTCGGTGGGTGCTCCAGGGATTTTTTTTTTATCGTCCTCCGATGTTGCGAACCTCGGAGTTATCGTTTATGAAGATCTTAAATGAGGATGCTTAATTAAAAACTATAAATTGCCATAAATGTCGAACTGTCATGTTGTAGGGGGTTATTTTGGAATAACAAATCTGTTTGGAGAGTGGCACCACTACAATCTGCCCAGGCAAAGATTTTGTCCTTTTTATTTTTGTTTTAAAACTCCTTGAGATGCGTTGAATGATAAAAAAAAGCCATACCTTCCCTCCTACAGTATAGTATATATCTCAACCTATAAAAATGTATCTAAAATAATAAAAAAACTAAACTGATATTTTTTTTATGATTTTTATGAAATGATCAAGAACCTGCGAAGAAGTTTTATGATATTATTTGCGGACGATGCGATGATGACTTTTTATGACGCAATAAAGTTGTCTTGAACAACAGATTTTCAAGGACATTTTTTGTTTTTTTTATGAGGTGATTGTAAAAAAAAGTAAAGGATCGGTATAAAAAAACAAATACGATCAATATAGTGTCATCAACTGCAAGGCCAAGGATTTGGATATAAGCCACCACACGAGTTACTCGAAAGTCTATGCTTGTTTGTTGAAAATAAGATTTTAAGAGTATTCTGTATGAGGGAGTGATTAATGAAAATTTTCAAATTCTAGTATCAAAAGCTATAGAAAATAGTTGGAAAACAAACATCTCATATAAAGAAATATCACATTATAATAAAATGCTGTCGTAGAACTTCAGAAAGCATAGATAAGTTGCTGTATCGAAGGTTGGGATGCAATCGACAATCACATTTTTTGCCGGGATATGCAGGTTTTTCGGGGAGGTTTTTCCACTATAAAATTTTATACTGAACGACCGTATCTCCGCTAACCTTTCAGAAAATTGTTTGTTTTTTTTTGGCTCTTTAATTCTTTCCAAATTCTGAAACTCAACTTTCTTTATTGGTTTTCCAGTTTTAAAAAGTAGGTACAAAATTTGACATACCACTTAGACAAGCAATTATCAATACTCTTTATCACGAATTGGCATTGCCGACGTTGAAAATTAATAGAAAGAATTTTGTTGGTGGTACAGTGAACTGATTTTAAGGTGATATCTATCTCACGAAAATTCCAACTAGTTAAAACTGAGAAACTTGGAAAATTTCCGCCATTGCTGGGGTTAAAGCACACAGCTCTTGGTAAGCAACCAAGCACTACATCTACCAACCATGCACTCAGTGATGGAATAAAAATAAAATTGATGTCTGGAAATCTGAAGTGAAATATCTGGAAAATCTGGAAAAGTCTTGAATTGTTATGAGCAATTTAAAAAAGTAGAAAAATATACATAATTAGTATTTTTAAGTTTTATTTTGTATATGATAACTTATTTGCATTACACTTCAGACCACACTGCAGTCCGCTAGCAAATTATATCAATATGATAGCACAAACTTAGCAAAGCCTGAAGGCGTCAAAGGCAACAAACGAGATGAAGTTTATACACATTTATGGCGACATGTATGTTATAATTTTTGAAAATACGCCAGAATGGCCATACGGATCGGGATGAAATTTAACACAGAGATAAATTATAGTCTAGAATAGCACATAGGAAACTTTTTATCCCGATAAAATATATGGAATAAAAAAGCTCGGGTTATAAAAATAGCTAGATAACGAGAGACGACTCCTCAAGCTACAGTCTACTTCTAGATTGGCTGAAACGAGCTATTAAATTTATGAAATTTTCACTCTAAATATTGTTTAGTCCAGGGATGGTTCCAGTGAAGGTTTGGTTCCGATCGGGTGGAAGACAAAAATAAAATGCAGGCTTTTAACATTTTTTGGCCCATTTTTTGTTGTTGAATTTTTTCATAAATTTTTTAGCGGTTTGAAACATCATCAACAATTCCGGAATGATCGATCGGGGCGAAGAAAGGAAAAATGCAGGCTTTAACCAAAACTATTATTTATTCGCTAGCATTGAGATGAAATCAATAAATAAATTTAATTTCACATTAAATAAGTGTATTTTTGGGCGTAGCAACGCGCGCTGGGTACCGCTTAGTAGTAAATTATAATTTCAAAATGTTTAGGTTTTTTTATACATACGTATATTGATTTATATGTTAAAATTAAGAAATATTTTGTCATCTTGAGCTGGTAACAATATGAACCTATTCAGAGGAAGTAGGCCAACTTAATTGCGTGCAGAAGCTAAAGGCACTGGCGTATTGGAGCCATCTGTATGAACTGGGGCTACTTCAATGCTTGCAGACGATTCATGGTTTTACTTACTTTTTATTTTTACTTGCGATTAGGTACTATAAGGCAAGTTATTCATTCGTAAAGAAAAACAATTTTTTTTGTACAATCAAACATAACATTACGATGATAGAGAAACCTAAAAAAGTGGGACCAACCATTCCCTGTCCGTCTGTCTGTATCGGCAACTACAGCCTAAACGGCTGGACCGATTCGCTTCAAGCTTGGTATTATTATAATGTCCTACAGAGGGGTTTTTGGAATTAGCATTCTAGCTGCAAAACTAATGGTACCTACCTGCAATATGATTTTTTTATGAAAAACTCATTTATCTCAAAAACGGCTCCTACGATTTTGATAAAACTTTCTGAGTGGTATTTTTTGAGTAAACTTTATGTTTTGGTTGGAACAGATTTTTCAGGAGTCTTATAACGGTACCTCCCATAGGACCGGTTTCTTGAAATCAGATTTTCTCGTAAACAACTTCACAGATTTCGATGAAAATTTTAATATAAAAGCTCTTAAAAACAAAATAATATTAATTCTTTAATTTAAAAAAAAAAATGTTTGAGTTTTAAAAAAATAAAATATACGACTGGGTCGCACGTACTTGCTCTGTGGGTGCAATAGTACGATGAAAACAAACTTTTCGATCAATGAGAACAACTAATTTTTGAAAAATTTGGTAAAACCTAAAAAAATTTGACTGAAACTGGAAAAATCGATATATGTACTCGTACGGGAGCTAACGTTAAGAAACCTTTAATATTTAAAATAAGGACGTTATCTTTTGGGTGTTATAAATGATACAAATGTCCACTTATGGCCAAATCAATAATACTGTTAAAAGAAATTTCCGCTATTATCATGTTTAGCCAAAAACTAAAAATGCAGTTTTGTTTGAAGTATTATATGTATGTTACATACAAAGTTTCATAAAAATCGGGGGAGCCTTTTTTGAGTAAATTAGAAAAAATGAAAAAATTGGCCAAAATCTAGTGGCTCTTTGTATAGAAGCCACCATTTAAAAAAGAGGAACTGAAAAAAAAAATCAATGCCATCTGATAGGAAGCTGTAAGGAACTATACCAAACAAAGTTTGTTTGAATTCGATACAACCGTTGACAACGTATGGCCATTTGAAAAAAAGACGTTAAGATCAGATCTCCGTTATTAGCATTTTTTGCCAAAAACTAAAAACGCAGTTCTCTTAAGAACACTAAAAGAATGTATTACACCAAATTTAATCAAAATCGTTAGATCCATTTTTGAGCAAATTAGAAAAAACCTAAAAAAGTTGGCTAAAACTCAACGGCTCGTTGTATGGAAGCCACCGTTTAGAAAGGTTTCAGTGAAAAATTTACTAAACACTCTTATAGAACACTATGAAAAACTATGTCAAACAAAATTTGAGTTGATTCAATCAAGCCGTTGTGAACTTATGGCTATTTGAAAAAAAGCCGTTAAAACCTGATTTTCAATACGACCATTTGAGCCAAAAACAAAAAACGCAGTTTTGTTAGAAATGCTTAAAGTTAGGTAAATTTAAAGTTTTATCAAAATCGTTAGAGCCGTTTTCAAGAAAATCCAAATTGAAAAAAACCGTTACTTGAAAGGTACAAGTTTGAGCCGGGCTAAGACGAAATAAAAAAAATCTCGGCAACTGTTTTTCTTGAAACTGCTATATATCAAGTTTGAAGAAAATCCGTCAAGCCGTTTAGACTGTAGCATGACGTGAAAAAGCGCACAGACGCACATACGCACATCCGCACAGACAGACCGACGAACGGTATGTCGAAAACCACTTTTTTGGGCTTCTCTATCATCGTAATGTCATGTTTGATTAAAACCTCGTTTTTTTTCTGCACGAAACCAATACTTGCCCTATAGAGCAAGTAAAAAGTTAGTTTTTTCAAAAACGGTTTGTTCAAAATTAAATTTTTTGTTTGTTTTCTGATAAAAACTTTAAACAGCTAGATGTTGACATACTCAAAATAAATGTGGAATATATTTTTGAAAAGTTAAAAAAAACGGCTTTTTCAAAAAAACTGGTCCAAAAATTTTGAAAAAAAAATTCTTTTAAATTTAAAAAAGTAAAAGAAATCTGATGGTTTACTTCATTTTCTCCAAAAACGTGTCATCTTTTGATTTTGAAGTGATTAATAAAATTTTATGATTTTTCAATGCTTTTTACCCAAAATCGCAAACCCCAAGACCATTTTAACATATTAGAGCAAGTTTGTTAGACCCAGTCGTGCAATTTACTTTGTGTAAAAAGAGAAAAACATTTTTTTTTATTTTATAATAAGAAATGCAAAATTCAACAGGGTTTTTTAATTTTAATTCCAACTTTTTACCTAAATAACACTAAAACTGAAAGAAACCAAATGCAGAAATTAAGTACAAACATTTCGGATAGCGCGAAAACGGTAATCGTGATGTTTTCGTAGCTAGCTTGAGTTCATTTTGTCTAACAGTAGGCAAACTATGGTTTACCCACTTGTATACATGCATTTAATCGTTCAAAGTATACCTGTCTTTTTCCTTTGGGATAAGATGCAAGATGGGTAAGTTGCAAAATGCGGAATGAAAGCAAAATGAAAATGAGATACAGAAAATTTAGATGTGCTCATTTTCTATTGTAGTTAAATTGAAGGTTTGGTAGTTGGATTTTCATATTTGTTCAACAGTACAGATATATCAGAATTGCTGAATATCTGGATTCCCGATCTGGAAAATGACTCCAGATCTGTGCATCTGGGAAATGTTGAAATATCTGTAAAACTCAGATATATCTGTGCATATTCCATCGCTGCATGCACTGTCCACCCGAAAAACTCTCGTGGTCAACCAAAAGTGTTATAATGGCGTCCCACGTTCGTCCACAGCCTTTCTAGCTCTTTCATGTCAACAGTCGGCCATAGTGGTATTTTATCCTGGTCTAGCTTTACAATTTGTTCTTGAGCTATTCAATATGATCCGCTTTTTTCGACTTGCCAGCTTATCAAATTCTGGCGTGTACTTCAGCTTGATCTATGCTCCCATTAAATTTATTCACTTTCGATCAATATTGGCACCCAACGTGGGACACATGCATTTAATTTTTTTATCAAAAAAAAACTATAGCTTTTGACTCCCTTTGGTGTAGTGTTTATGTTCATTCGCTCTACATGGCCCAGCCATCTTAGTCGTTGAAACCGAATTTTTCTGGCTAGGCTTATGTCGCTGTTCAGCACGTATCTTCTTCGCCAAAATGTAGTTTTCTCTTTTCTCTTTAACGCTGACAGAACCAATATCGAATGCAGAAGTATTCTCTATAAAACTCCAAGTGTTCCGATTGGGAGAGGGGTCATGTTCTGAACCATAAAGCAGTTCTGTACAGCGTCCAGTTGCTTATTTAGCCCAAAGAAACAGCGATTAGCAAGAGTTGTTCTACGTCTACGTTTGATTTCGGCGCTGATATTGTATCTTGTGTTTACACCTATCAATGGCCACGTTCTGACAAAGTCAGTGGTGGGATTGGACTTTTGTCCATGAAAGCATATACTTCATCTTGACCTCGTTTATTTTCAGTCCCATGCTCGGATCGGATGCTGCTGACTCCATAATAGTGAAGCCACCGGCTACTGTTCAATTTGTTCTCCGTTCTCACTATCAGGTCAATGTCGTCCGCATACCCTAGTAATTGTGTCGATTTATTAAAAATGGTGTCAAATGGTGTTCCGTATTAAATATGTTGAAGCACAATGATGAAACAGCTGCATGACAGTGCGCCACCTTGTCTAAGCCTTGTGGTAGTGCCGAAGGTTTCAGGAAAATTCCTTCGAACTTTGACGGAACAGTGAGCATTTTCCAACGTCATCCTGATAAGGCGTATCAGTTTAGCAGGCACCATATAGGTCAACTCTATTTACACTTTGTAAAGGCTGCTTTAAAATTGACGACCAGGTGTTGGGTATCGATTCGATGTTAGCTTCTTGGGTTTTCTCCAGGATTTGGCGTAATGTGAAGTTTTGGACGGTCGTAGAGTTTCCAGGTCTGAAGCGGCAGTGGTAGGGACCTTAGGCTAAGACGTTAGACAAGATCATATATACGATGTTAAAAAGGCTTATGCCTCTTTAATTGACTCAGAATAGGCGGTCTCTTTGTTTTGTGGATTGGGCTGCTGGAACTGCGATTCCCATTTATTATCGACTATATAGGTACTTTCCTGCGACCATATTTTTCAAATGAGTTGGCGTATGCGCCTGACCCGGTCATCTGCAGCGTGTTAAATAAAATGCACGACTGGGTCGCACGAACTTGCTCTTATGATAAGCAATTATTGCTTAGTGGCTGCATATATGGATTTAAAAAAAAATTTAAATAATTTCGAAAATTCTTTTATTTTTTAAATTAGTTTAGGAGTTTTCTCGGAAAAACAAAGTATGCAATAAAATTTCGAAGCTATACGTAAATCTAGGAAAAAAAAATATTGAAAATCGTTCGACCAGTTTTTTTTTAAAAAGGTTATTTTTCAAAAACTTTTCCAAAAAATATTTTGAAATTTATTTGGGTATGCAAATATATGGCAATCTATAGTTTACATTTGAAAAAATAATTTAAAAAAAAATCAATATACCCGTTTATAACATATTTCGAAAACCAAAAAAATTTTTGAAAAAATTATAAAAAATCAAAAAAAAAAGTTTTTGAAAAATTTGAAATGCCATATTAATAAAATTATAAATGACTTCCTGTGGCCAAAATTTTATTGAAATCGAATGTATAGTTTACGAGAAAATTTGATTTGAAAATACTGGTTCTATGAGAGGTACCGTTATAAGACAAATTTTGAAAAAATTTTTCCAACCAAAAGATAGATTGTTTTACAGAAATAGCATCCTGAAAGTTTTATCAAAATCGTTAGAGCCGTTTTTGAGAAAATCAATTTTTTTCTTCACGATTGTATGGCAGGTGCCGTTATTTTTGGGCCTAGAGCAAAAATAAAAAATACGTTCCGAGGGACGGCCAAATCAATCCTAGATACCAAATTTGAAGCAAATCGGCCCATCCGTTCAGGCTCTAGAAGCGCGAACAGACAGACAGACAGACAGACAGACAGACAGACAGACAGACAGACGGACGGAATTCCCAGACCCACTTTTTTCGACTTCTCCATCATCGTAATGTCATGTGTGATTGTTATCTCGAAATTTTTTTTCTGCACGAATCCATAACTTGCCTTATAGTACCTATAATCGCAAGTAAAAAGTAAGGCTGTTACACCATCGGATCTAGCTAATGTGTTCGTTTTTAGTCTGGTGATGGCTACTTTGTTTTTATTTTGGTTACCTCCACAACTCATGATTGTCATCTAGATTTATTTGGAATAGGCTAATCTTAGGCTAGATCTTGGTTGTCGTCACCATTTAACAACTTGATAAAATAGTCTCTCCAGATGTCTAAATTTTCGCACGTCTTTTTTACTAAAGTATCTCCTCAACTTTAAGTTGTGGATGATCTTTCTTCTTCCTGAGTGAGCCTTTCTCATCCTTTCTTCGCTCAATGTAGAGATTTCTGGTCAACAATTATCTCTCTGGAGACAGTCGCGACTTCTTAGGTTTTTTGCCTAAGCATATTCGTAGCTGAGCCAGGGTTTTTTGTACAATGCTTGTGAGAAGCCTAACAAGCCGAACACAGTGAGAATTTGCATCTAGTTTTCCGTCAGCAAGCTTTGCATTTTTCGCAATTCTGTCCAATTTAAACCCTTGGCCTCTTACCTCTTATCTTTTCCCAAGCCAGTCAATTGTTTTACAAGATGCATTATTCTCGATTCGTGGAATAAATTTACGCTAAGCATCACTTTCTGAATTGATCATTGCTTTCAACGTTCTTCGATATTCGATTTTGTTCTAGCTTCCTAGGGATGTACAAATGTCATGTTCAGCAATTTTTTGTTCTGGTCTCTCTTGTCAGAGATTCGTTACCAGCTTTTCCTTAAAAGCCCTCATTCTTACTACTTAATATTTTAGGTAAGAATTATAAAAAAAAATGTCATACATTTGTTGAATCTTTTTCTTATATCAGGTAAAGTCTAAGCTGGTTTTGAGATCTTGCAAACTGGTCCAAATAAGTAAAGGTGTTCGGAGGAAATTTAAAAATGGAAGGAAATCATTTTAACCAAGACACCAAGTTAATCCTCTAACAAAGATGTCTGAATCGCAATATAGATTAGTAACTTTTTTAAGATTATGTTTTAAAAAAAAATGTAGGGTGTGGATTTCAAATGGAATAGGTTTTGTCCTTCATTTTGTGAGTTTTTATTCCTCCATATAAAAGTCAGTTAACCGCTGTAATTATGAACCTGGGAAACAAGCCTTAAACAGCGATAGCTATAAGAGCTACGACTTCCATAAATTTACTTAGAGCAACGCTTTGCTATTCCGCCTGTAAAAAATATCATAGAAAATTTTGTATACTTACATTAGCCAAAATGGTTAGATGATACATAGCTTGCTTCTCAAAGTCAAGTGGTCCCAATAAAAATATCGTTCCTTCTGTTGTGTCTGGTGAAACGATCTTTTGTCTAATAGCAAAAAGGGGTGATCCCTATAATTAAAAACAATAAAAAAGAATAAACGTTTTAGATACAAAAATGTTTTTTTTTTTTTAAACTTTTTTTTACAAGAACAAAAAAAAAAAAGAAACTTACCCATAGCTCGAGGTAGACTGGTTTTGGAAAATGTGGATTTTTTCTTGATATGACATAATCTAATTCGGTTCCCCGTTTGGCATCCTGAAAGACAAAGAATAAAAAGAAAAAAAGAAAATCAGAAACAATTAAGATAAACATAAATAAAACATTTTTCAGCCCGACAATTTTCTGGTCGTCCATATGAGAGGTCTTAAATTATTCAAACCCATCCATGCGATGTCTCGCATCTTATATCGAAAAGGTTCATCTGAACCAATCTGTTTCGACAAATAAAATTTACGATAATTTTGTTTTGTTTTTGTTTTTAATTCTTTTAACCTCAAGACGGACATCTATCTGATCTATAGCCGAGGCCGAGCGGATATCTTCAAAAGCCCTTCATGGCTTTATTTCTTATCTTTGAACTTTTTTTTATTGAGGGGGGCTTCTATTTTTTTGATTTAAATGTGGGTCCGTTTATCCCCTTCTTAAGTATCTCGCAGATCAAGTTTCCATTGTGTGTTAAAAAAAAGTTAAGATAGACATAATTCGATTAGGGTTTGAATTTTTTTTCGGAATCCCCCAAAAATAAAGATTTATCCAAGTCATCATCGCGGTGGTTCTCAGTTAATTATAATAAAGATGCAAAAGATACGCCTTTGAATGCGTGCAACATCGATGGTGGTAGAGGCAAAAAGGAGCTCCTTCTTGAGATTTATGTGTTTGAAACGGATACGGAAGGGTATGTTGTATGTATGTTTGAGAACCAAAAAATGCAGAAGCATTTGAGTAACGTTCACTCTAAATTAATTTCTGTCTTAGAAAAGACATGAATTTATAATTTATTGCAGGAATTCTTGTCTGATTTTTGTTAGATACGATATGCCTTGTTCCTTTGAAAACGGCTCTTCGCAGAAACGGAACTTAATTTATGGGCAAAATCTTAGATCGCGATGAGACCTTTTCAGAAATACAAAAAAAATACTTGTTGATTCCTATCACTGATGTCAATCGTCACTTGTCGGAACCTTCAAAGTCTTGTGGCACGGAATGATGCTTTAAGGCCAGCCAAAAAAAAAAGGACCACTGACTGTGGTCAGTAAATCAACAAACTCGATTCTTGCAGACATTGGTTTGGTCTTTTGAGAAGATCTCATCGCAGCTCTAGGGATCGTAATTTTTCAAAAATAATTTTTTGAACTAAAAAGCCTCGTCCAAGCGCATTGCAAAAGTAAGCTGTCTTTATTAAAGTCAGTTAATTTATTTCCAAATTGCCGCAAAGCAAAAATGATAGTTTTTGAGCAACGCAGCCGAGCACGCACATTTGGACAAATACATGATGTATCAGAAACATCTTGAACCAACTTCTAGGGCTAGGTACTTATAAATAGTATTCTCAATCTGAGTTTTGATGTCAACAACTATTTTAGGACTGACATCTCTGCCTCGGATATAATTTGGAGACTTTACTTTGACAACAGTTTTTTGACGTTTGAATAATATTCGAGTGTCTCAAAGGAAAAAATATTTAGAATCAACGTAACGAAAATGCTGCTGTGCCTGTCGACTTCTGCAATGCTTGTCAACTTGTGATTGGTGGTTCTTTATTCCTGCATAAGACCTGTTGCCTATAGGAATCTCCGCTACCAGACTCGGCTTCAAAGCGTCAAACCTCCGTCAAACGGTAGAAGCTATGTGGAGTCAAATTAAGAAAGCTTTCATGGAATCGTTACTAAAACAGTACCAACACAGACAGGAGCGAGAGGTTCCTGGATATCCCAAGACACCTCGGAAAAAATCACATATCGAAGACCGCACTTAAAGGAAGGATTAATTCAGAAACTAATGCTCAACTAAAATTGATTATACAGAATGAGTACAGAGCATCTCATAAGACAGCGCAGCGGTGTGTGAGACGTGATAAGAGGGCAAAGGTGGACAAACATGAGGAGAATGCGAAACATTCTGCCAGAAGAGTGGACGCTAGAGAGCTGTTTAAAACCACTAAAGACATTGAAGGACATGGGAGTAGCACTAACACTACCCATCCAGTGTGGGATTTGAACGGCAACCTTTTAGTGACGATAGAAGCACTTCTATGCACTCCTAAATGACGACCACAATGCAGACTTGAATACTCCATTGTACAATAATCGCGGGACTTCGAGGGGTATTGACATTTGACACCAGCAGTGATTAGAAATGTGATCAATCATTTGAGGGCAAACATATCAGTTCGGCTTGACGGCATACCTGCAGAATTCCTTAAAATAGATTCTGAAGCAGCTTTCGGTCGTTTGGTCAAACAAGTACAAGCTGCTTGAGAGACAGAAACTTAAGAAAATGACGGGATGGATGGATTGTAAGGCTGATAAAGAAAGGAAACCTCAAAAACTTTGATAACTGCCTTTGTTATTACAGTTCTGTCCATTCTTCCAAAGTCAATAGAAACCATTATTTTCGAGAGAGTAAAGTCTAAATCAAAACTAAGCTCTCAGTAGGCCTCAACCACTTTCGCATTATCCTTGAACAATCATCTGAGTATCAATCACCGTTTTACCTCATGTTTGTAGATTTTGAGAAGGCGTTCGATCGGGTGAATTGCGAATGCACATTATGCATCTCCATATATTGCTAGAGGAATCGCTGAAAAAAGTAGTACCCCGTGTCGAAGTGGTTAGTGCGCCGAAGGTTCTGGGTTCATTCCCTGACGACTCCACTTAAGTTCTGTTCCGGGGTACTGCCTCTTACGAGGAAGTGACAAATCTTCCAAAAGTAATCAATGTCATGGAAAGTGCTTCTCTGTTAGTCATTGGGATTCGGCGGTAAATTGAATGTCCCTTCCATTCCTGCAGAATATGAACGCACACACAGGAATGGTTGAGAGTGTAAGTCACAGGCACTGGCCCCGCTTTGAGCTGTTGCGCCAACAATTTATTTATTTATAATCGCTGGAAAATTGTCGCTGTTATTAAAGAGTCCTACAACAAAGGCAAGGTGTTTCGTCCATGTGGGTGCAGAAACTCTTCATTCAAAGGCAACCACACTAACACTTCTTTGTTAACTGGCTTCAATGTGGGCAGATTCACCATTTCCAAACTATACAAAACGAAAATCGTTGTGTAAGATGCTCCTTTTGTATGCACATTTAGCATCCTTTGCATGAAAAGTCCTTGATTCTGTTAGAATCCTGCATCAAAGTTGAGCCAGTATACTTGTCGCATATTCTGATGACCTATTCCAAAGTCTAAGTCTTTAATTTTTTTATCGAATGTTGCTTATAAAAGTTTACGCAAGACAACTAGAGTCTTGTCAAAAATTCCGACATTTTTATTTTTCAAACCTCTCCTATCTTTTTGATGCTGCAGAAGCTTTAAAAAACCGCGTATGTCGTGATACTTTTTTGAACTTGTATCTTCGTTAATAAGAAGGCTGGTATCTTGAACATGAGTTTGAATCATGTGACTCAAAGACTACAATGTTGACAGGGGTTCAACAAAATCAGACGGTAACATTTTCGAAGAGGAATATTGGTGAGTGTAGTATGTAGGGTAGGGGTCGGTGTGTATGGAGCCTGTACTTAAATGGCGGTACTAATAGTTTCGGAAGTAAAATTCAATACTTTGAGAGCAAATCCAAAATAGTCCGACGTACAATCACAAAGCACCACAATATTGGCCCACACTCACTGAGGACTACTTGCAAACGAATGGGGTTGGGTTGGTGCATCATTTTGTTAGAGAACTGTGTTCCCCATTTCTATTTCGATTCAATTAGATGTACCCCTATGCAGTCAGGAGCATGTACTTTCGGCATAATTCCAAAACTGACATTGTTCCATTTGAAATTTGAGAACCCCCAGATGCACATCATGTCTGTTTTCATGCTGTCCTATTACACGGTGTACCTCTCCGAAATTTGAATCGAGCTAGTGGTTCCTATTTCGTACACCATTATCGAAACCCCTTCCCCCGAAAATTAATCAAAAGCTGGCTCGTTGTGATTTCATCACTGAGTTTAGGGGATGCCATTCACAAAACTTTTTAAGGCAATCGGCATTTGAACAAAGAAATGTCCTCATCTTCGAGGCCGGTCAAACAGGCAAGAGGTTTTTTAGCGCCCATTTTCTTACTCGTGAAAAAAAAATCCTTGATGTTAACGATAGAATAAACAAAGAGCGTGGTGCACTTGGAATCCGTTCTCCTGTTTGGGACTCCAGCAGAATATCGCGGCGCACCAAGTTGAAACTTTTCAAATCCAACGTTAAATCTGTGCTGGTACCTATTTTCTTCTAAAACACGGAATTGCTTTGCCAACATCTCGAGCAGACTTTAGGCATTCATTACTTGTTGTGTGCAGTACATTCTAAAGATTCCGAAGCCGCCACCCATATGAAACGTGGAACTGTGTCACAGCACCAGCCAGATAAATTTGAACGCAGACATCATGCATCGGAAGCGGCGTTGAATAGGCCATACACCGAGGAAATCTCCTCTTTTTCAACAGGGCCGGTGAGTTCCAAAACTTCGCCAAATGTTAATTCAATATACCTGAACAACATCTCAAAGTTTGATTAATTTCCGACCTTTTTCTACCTGCCCACTGTACTAAGAACAAAGAAAAATATATAAAAATTACGGCGGAATGACAATAGTAATGGGCATGGCCTGGTACCTGGTTGGCAAGCGGGGATCGTTGGGGGATGTAAGAAGTTGGTGACTTTAACAAGGAGCCATAAAAACAGCAATATTTCATGATTTCTTGGGTATATCCGAAGAAATAAGGTGGGATTCTTCTTTTTTTTTTGCATTTTTTGGCGAATTTTGAAAAATGACCTGTTTTTCGAAGTGCCATATCTCGGTAACTAATCAACATACAAAACTGATTGAGCTAACGAAATTGTAGCAAATTTTATGTTCTACAATTTTGTCATACACGTTAAAATCATTGGAGCTATAGAAACCGAGATATTTGCGAAAAACGTTTTTTTTTAGGTTTTCGTGACCTTTTGACCTTCATAACTTTTTTTGCCAGTACGATATCAATGTCAATTTTTCACATCTTAATTAAAACGCCGTAATAAAGGTGTATACCAAAATTCAGCTTGGTTGGAATTTTTCCGCAGATTGGGGTTTAAAATGCCTAAAATGACTGGGCTAATTACCCCGGAACCGCTTTGCCAAAAAAACAGTCAAATTAATTCATCATTCAACCATGCAAGAAGAATTCCACATTAACAAGTATTTTTAACTTTTGATGTTATATAATTCACAGTTTCTTTTTGCAGGAATATTCCATAAGTTGGAGTACAATTTGCACTGGAAATCTGACTCGACCTCCCTACCATTGGAAGAAGATTCTTTTACTATAAATGTACCGGGAATAGAGTTTTCACAAAAAAGTACGCTGCTGGGAATACCAGACAGAAGCTTCACTGAAGTTTTTGAAGTAAAGTTTTTTCTCAGCCTTCCTCTTCGCTGTTGGAAGTAATGGATTACTAACCGGCATTAGGCCAACATGTTAATTGTCCTCTTCAGAGGAATCTCCACCGACCACCGTTTACTGTCGTATAGTTACTGTTCTTGTAACCATCACCACAGACCGAGTTTGAAACTACCAGTTTATTGTGGACACTCTTTCTAAACTAAAAGCCATGTTTTCTAAAATTTTTGAAACTTAAATCCTTATCCTAAAACGGCTCAGTGCAGAAACATCAGTCTTTTTTTTGATGAGATAGGTTCGATCTACACCTTCTATCTTCAAAGCATGCTCCAACTTCAAGGCACTCTTTAAAAAATCCTATCAAAATAACCACCAAAATTCACTGCCCCAATGCTGAAGCTGATTCAAGCTCACTGAATGATTAGCCTTAGCGATTTGTTCCAGATAAAACCTTAAAGCCAATAACTTGATCACCTTCTCGCCTTAATTCAAAATTTTTCATATCTCTCCACACATCGGGCGTCGGAGGCACAAAATTCCACTAAACCACTCACGACTCTCGTTCCAATCATCTAAATGTCCATCGTTCGTTCATTCAAATTTCAGCACACAAAACTAGGTCCAAGAACAAGAACCCTAATCTCTAGACGTTTTAGTGCCCCCGTTGTCCGAACCGTAAGTTATGTACTTTACAAACAAGAAAAACTTAACACCCAACAAAATTGTGAATCGAAAAAAAATTGGTCTGCGATTTTTGTATCTGGATTTTAATCTGAATCTGAATCGCCAACCCACATTCACGCATGTTATTAGATTTATGGCCACCGCACACATAGAAATACGGACCACAAGCAAAATGGCCAGGAGCCGTATTATATATTTTGCAGTCAACATTCCAGTGCTACTACACCTTTAGGTAGATCGCTAAGCTATAAGCCGACTGGCCGCGGTCGAAGCTGGCCAAAGTGTCTGACAAGCGACACGCAGACGCCAAAAAGGGAAATCAATCATTCGCTGGCCTAAGAATGTGACACAACGGACTTGGGCTCGTTTGGCAGAGACTCGGATTCGGACAGAAAAATAAATAGTATCTAGCACGTTATAGGCTTCTAAAGAGTGGGCCCAGCTCAGCCGTATAGTAGGTATTCGATTTGGTAACAGGCTATACACGCTGAGGCTATAGGCTGCTACATCAGGGACCGACCGACCGAATGTGGTGTCAAAACAATTTAATTTTAAACATCGCACTTAACACGGCATCTGTAGCGTGTAATTATCCTTAATTGCTTGAAGTCACATTGGTACAGATGAATCGTCACGTCAATGTCATCATCACCATCACCTGGTTTGGTTGGGTCTTTTGGTCCGTACAGTTGGTTGGACAATCAGACGGTATTTTATAGGATAAGGGATGCGTTGTGTAAGGCAGTTGCCTTTGCCAGGTTTCAAATGATCGTTAGGCCATCAAAAGGAAACCAGTTTAGTAAGAGATACAAATACAAGATTCAAGATACAAAACGTGAAATGAAAGAAAGAGCATAAAAAAGTGAAAGGCCACCGGTGATAATCACTTAACCACAAAAATACCCTCAAGGGGTTGCAAGTGAGGATCGATTTAATGTAGGTAGGCAGTTTGTATCTACCAAAGTATATATCCTCTGCTCTGCCCTATCTTCTTTGGAACTCATCATGATGATGATCACCACAACTACACCAACCCAACAGCCAACATCCAGGACTTGATTTTCAACAGGAAACGGTTAAGGTGATGCGATTGATGGATGTGAGTAACATCAGAGTGTAATGTGTGATGTGATGTGTATAGTGTGTGTTATGTACTTCTGTGTGGAACAATGTGGGACTCGGACTCGAAGTCAGAGTCGGAATTAGCTTGGAGGCTTTTATTTTAAGTTTATAGGCTCAAGGTGGTAATGATGAAGGTGAAATGTGAGGTTAACCGAATGAATCTGGTTTATTTCGTGCCGGCGCTGTTATTCAAGCGAATTTGTTGCCAATTTGGGGTCTCAGGTTGAAATAATTTGTAAGGATTGCATTCCGATGGGTAATCTTTGTAATTTTGTATACGGCAACATTTTAACCTTTGCAACAACCAACAACGCCTACAGTGATGAATGGAAGAGTGAAGTTGTACTATTTAAGTTGCTATATCATTTTGTTATGTAATCATCGGTGGTTTTATACGCTTCAAGGGTTGCATTCTTGAGGTACAGTTGGCCGAGTTTTTGGGAGAATGCAAAATTGCTTTTACGTCCTGTCTATGCGTTTTAAGGGATATTGTTTTGTGATAAGTTAAGGATATGAATAAACATTTTGCCCAACACTTTTGTTGTGTGGAATTTTTGAACACTTTATAAGTTTGTTTAGGGATTTCCAATAAGAGGTGTTTTGATATTCAAAGAAAAACTGCATTTTTTGAGACTAAATATCGAATGATTATTTCAATGTAAAGAGGAAAGTATGTTATTAATAATGGAAAACAATAGCAGCCACCAAATGGCGGCCACGTCTACGATTACACAACAATACTCTTTTCATGAAATTTTCCATCACCAAATTGCAAAGTGGCTGCTGTATGCCATCAATAGCTTCACGAATTCCATCTTTGAGGTATTGAATCGACGCTGGGCTGTTGGCGTAGACATTATATTTCACGTGGCCCCAAAAGAAGAAGTCGCAAGGTGTTAAATCACAAGATCTCGGTGACCAATTGTGATTAGCTCTTCGAGAGATAACACGTTCCGGAAACTTTTCCCATAAAAGATAGATGGTTTCGTTGCTTGTGTGGCACTTAGCACCGTCTTGTTGAAAGTAAACGTTGTCCAGATCAATACCATCCAATTTCGGCCATACAAAATTATTGATCCTCTCTCGATAGCGCAGTCCATTCACCGTTGCTGTTGCTCCAGCCTCATTTTCGAAAAAGTAAGTTCCAATGCCCCCGCCGGAACATAAACCGCACCGAAAAATTACTTGTTGAGAATGGAGAGGCTCTTCAACAATAAGTCTTGGGTTTTCCGAGCACCAAATGCGACAATTTTGCTTGTTAAAGTAGCCACTGAGGTGGAAATGGGCCTCATCAGCCAAGATGATCATTTTCATGCATTTGAAGGACAAAGTCATTGATGATCGGCCGGCTTGAGTTCTTGTGTTAACGGAACTTTATAAGACTTAAGATCGAAGTCTTTATGCAAAATACGGTCTAATGAGGACGTTTGTGGAATGCCCAATTCCAAAGAACGACGTGGAATGGACATACCTGGGTTTTCTCCAACACTTTAGGCTACATTAGCAATATTCTCAGTTATTCTTATCGAGTGACGTGCACGGATTTATTCTTCACATCGCTAACTGGTCCCAAAAGCTCAATTTTCCCCACCAATTTCTGAATTGCGGTCCGACAAGGTGCTTCTCGACGACCAACAAATGTTTTAGTTTTACGAACTAGCTATGACAAATTTTTACCATTTTTATGGTGAATTTTAATAATTTCAGCGCGTTGTTGAAGCGTGTATTGTTCCAATTTCATTAATGGCGTAGTTTCAACTTATCAAATGTCAAAAAATTACAGCTTCAAAGGTGACAAGTACCGAAATAGCGGGCTATTCAAAATAACACTTCTTATTAGAAAATCCTAGATAAGAAAATGTTTTTAACACTGTCAGTGTTCTTCAAATCAGACTTGTGTTCATCTTTCTTATAAGTGACAGTGACAAGGTTGAAGAATGATCAGTTATCAGAGGGTGATGTTTCAAGGACCATGAAATGCAAATAAGTCAATCAATTTATTTCATTCTAAAGCTTGGACTTGCAGTATTATTCAAAATGGCCGCTTTTTGAAGATTCGCAGCATGCGATTATATTTAAGGTAATTTTAAACCATTTTTTCTCACATTTCGGCATTAACTTGAGTTTATAATGTTGGTTTTTAATGCTTCTAGAGTTCAGAGATTATTCAAGTATGTAAGCAAGGGTTTTTGCGTAGACCCACAGACAAAAATATAACGGTGTCATATCGCATGATATTGGTTACCAATGGAAGTCGCCAAAACGTGAATTTACGCTACCAGAATACTTCTGATGCAATCAAGATACAGTTGGTCATATTGTGTGGCTTGTTGCTTGTTTCTGAACCATACATATTTTCCAAGTCATAATCTTCTATCGCGCCGGTAAAAAATAGTTTTCATTCGCCCATATCGCTCCGAATTGACTGTAACCATCTTCCCATTGGCATCTTCGATAAAATACGAACTAAATAACACCTTTTGACCATAGAACACACCAAACAGTTACTTTGTCTGGATGCAACGGCACCTCTTCGGTCAATTGTGGGTTTTCTGAGACCCAGATGGGTCAATTTTGTTTGTTAACATACCCACCGAGCAAGAAATTGTGCCTCATCGCTGAAGAAAATTACTCAAAAAATCGGTGTTTATTGTGAACTTACAACACCAATCCAATATTCCCGAATAGAAAAAAAAAATACTAAAGAACGGATGAAGTGATAATGTTTATACAAAATCATCAGCTTCCCAAGCTGTCTAAGGTCTTCCTATTAGAAGGAACTTAAATCGAATACAAAATATTCGTACGTCTTAAGAAGCCCGACAAGTTTGATTGGTAATTTTTGGCAAGAAAACTTAAAACAAAGCTTAGTTTTGCTCCAATTTCTGTTGAATTCATCATAGAGGGCGTTGTTGCGGCAGTATTTTAATGTTGGAATTTAAATTTGTTGAGGTTGCTTTCGCTTTGATACCATTAAGTATCCATCAATTAATATTGTTCTCATCCCAAAAAAAAAAAACATTAAAAAAATATCCATCATCAGAAGTCATAAAATGAAACCGATATCAAAGCAATATATGCCATTAGTTCAAAACAGCATAAGAACACACCTCTAAAACTTTTTCAATTAAAAACTAAACAAAAAAGCGACTTCTTCAGGTGTAATCCCCAATAAACTTACTAATCTTGCCGGTGCAGGATATTAAACATTTTTACAACACATTACCCAGAATGCCCATAAACTGGGCATAAACCTGTAAGTTCTTATAAAAATGATGTAGCATATACACCTTTTATTATGACCCTTAAACAGAAACAGAGAATAAGTCTTCGAGAAATTTTAAGCATCGCGCACTTCCATTTCCGTCGTCCATTAGCTTCTCCCAAGGGAATTATCTGAGATGAAAGAAAAAAAAAATCCTCCAAGAAATGACACTTGTCTATCAATCACGCCGATAAGTTCCAACCAAGACTTAACAATAAAATAAAAAAAAAAAGAATAAAACATTTCTCTGGACTCCAATCAAAACGCCTCTGTGTGACTCGCATCCCGTTTTGATGATCGATGCGATGGATGGTCAACGCACTCTTTGATAGGATTAGCTATCTCTAAGTAACTTGGATAGATCACAGCGCGGCGCACCACACACATGAACCGGCTACTTGGCTTTAAGTATCTTTTTTTTTTTCTTCTTTTTTGTTGAGGGATTGCTCAGCGAGGTTTGAAAGAAATCAGGTTTTAATTTTGTATACCTACTCGAAGACCTCTGGCCCTTCCCTTTTCCCGGTCATGTGTGATGCATTATTGATTAAGCATAAGTTAATGACAACTTATTAGTAATGCCGTCATAGATCCCGGAGTTTTCATTAAGTGATCGTTAGAAATAATGAAGGTTTGTGACTTGGTCAGAAGATTAATTAGCCTATTCAGGAAAATGGGTTCTCTTACTCTTATATTATATGATCAGGTGGCGGAAGTGTTTAGATACTGGATACTGTTAGGGTGGTCTTAGTGATTAATTAACAGAAATTTGAATGTTCTATTCATCAATCTTAAAGCAAGGACATGGAAATATTTATTGTTTAACGAAAGACAAATAACAATATATTTAAATTATGAACCACTAAGACCAGGCAACAACACGATACTTGATATCACAGAATCAGCGACTACCATTATAAGCTTCCATGGGTAATTAATGATTCCAATAGTGATCAGTTGAGCAAATAAGTTATCTAGTGAATGACGGGAATAGCAGATCTTGAAGGAGCAGTATAGTTTCGATTTCATCCAAACGTCGCCATTTTTATTTAAATCTTAAAACGGTAAATGCACTATTGGCCTTGGTACAGATGACAGATGAGTTTTGAAGGGTTAAGGAGAACCTTTTGCAGCCCTTGCACTGAGGTGTCTGGATGATTCCTATTGTGCGAACCCGTAGAGAAGGTCCCTTGCTTTATACCGACTGATATTCTGGGGGATTCCATTTGAATGATCTTCTTACCAAGAGTCCGCTTTCTATAAAATGAAGGAATACCTGCATATATCACTCATATGCCGGGATCTAATCTCGAATGGAGAATCACAAATTTTCCTCTTTCAAGTTTGGAGAGTATTAAGACCGTGTCTTTAATGAGCGGTTTCTTTTTTGTAAGATGAATAAAAAGCTTTTAGAGGCAGCTTGGCTATTTAAAAATATGAAGATCGTTTTATTTTTGGTGTTTCATACTCGGGCACTTCTTTTAAAGCGAAGACTTATGAATGGAATATGGACGATTGATGCCCCAGTCAGACTGAAAAACAGAGATTCAAAATTTCGGAAACATTTCATGTTTCCATTTTTGAACCGCCATTATGCCAGACTTCCTTTTAGCTAGAAGGCTGTGGTTTGAAGTTTTTCTATAGGGAGAGGTAACTATAGAGATGTTACGTGTGAAGTTATACGTCTGGTTCGTGACTTCCAAACACATACTAATTGATTTAATAATGTTCCAAGCTACTGAGAATCTTCGAGTTTTTATTTTAGGTAAATTAAGTCAAATTAAGTGAAATCAACCTTTTTACCATACAGGAAATAAGGAAGAAATCCCTTTGAGTTGGAAGAAACGCGGATGCCGTTTTATTAAAGAAGAATAGTTCTCCAAGGGCCAAAGCAATTATTACTACTTTTGGGAGAGTGTGAGTAAGGTTAGAATTCCAATCGAGTTCGATATTTTAGGTTTGAATGCTTTAAGGCGGTGTGATGCTTTTTGATCGAGGCTGAGGCAGCTCACCTGTGTCCAGGGATGGTTCATAAGAAAGCAGCAATATTTATTCCTTATAATAACCAATAACTATGGACTATAACTGGGATATTTCATATAGGGAACCTGTAGCTTAATCAGATTTAGGAGAACCAGCGATAGTAAGGTTGAGTAAGCAAACTGGAGAAACTTTCTCCGAGAAATGTCTGGTCGGAACAGATAAGGGCAATACATATCTGAACTTCTCTATTTGATACTCTTAATAAATAGTTCTGTCTCCAGCATTGTTTAGCACGGAAGTTCAAGTTGTCAGCACTATTTGCATTGACAGCCACTTTGTCCTCTGCCATGTAATTTAATATTAGCTTGGTTTGCCATTTCATCAGGAAAAGACTGACGCCTGAACAACGAATGCGAATTGGACTGCTTAATTTCGAAAAAAACATGGTTCTGTACGTGAAACGCATCGCGCACTGCATCCATTTTATGGTCGACATAATAGTCCATCAGAACAATTAATTCAATTATTAGCGATGGAACGTGTGTACACCACGTTCTTAATGATAATACTCATCATCTGAGATGTCCAGCGTCCAGTGCTTAGCGAAGAAGATATTGCTGCTGGTAGAGTGCACAATCGAGGAAGACCCGAATGTGTCGATCCGTTACTGAACGATCACCGGGCATGGGCTCGAAACGGGATTGCAGTTGATCCCGATTTTCACAAGAAATTTTTGTCCAGCGATGAGCTCATTTTTGGTTGAGTGGCTTGAATCGCATGGTCATGTACAATAGTGTCACGAGATGGCGTTCGATACTTGACTCAAACGGGGATAGAGATGGGCAGTAGATTTATCTAAAACCTTCAAGCCCACATGAAATCTGGGATCGAAGCCTTGTAAAATATTATTAATTTGATGATGCGATGGTACTAAGTCCTTGGTCAAGAACACAGAGATTGGTTAGTCGTCTTATTAATATTTTGACTCTAAGAAAGCAAGCTAAGACTAGGATAAGGTGTCTGTCAGTTATAAATAGGAAAAGCGAGACACTTATTCCGAAGAGGACGGTTATTACGTATTCACCTAAAATTAGAAAAAATTAGGCTTCTTTACCAAAGCGTGGGATATACCGGGTGTTTTTTTTAGAGAACTTTAAGTTGGCAACACTATTTTAACTGGCGGCCATTTTTTTAGCTGTCAAGCGATTTATTTTTAGTTTGATTTGGCATTTCAACATGAATAGGCTGAAACCTAAACAACGCTTAAAAATTGTGCGAATTCATTTTGACAATATATATACTTATGGCGCACTACGTCCATTTTACGTTTACGGCGACGAAAATCACTTCTGCATGACTGGATACATCAATAAACAAAACTTCTGAATTTGGAGTGATGGTAATCCTCAAGTGTATGTTCAGACACCGTTACATCCACAAAAACTGACTGTTTGGTGTATGCTTTATGGGTTGGTAGAATAATTGGTCCGTACCTACTTCTTTAAAAACGATGCTGCCCAGAACGTTACAGTCGATTGTGACCGCTATAGAGCCATGTTTACTGACTTTTTCGTTCATCAATTGAACAACCATGATATGCAGAAGCTGTTGTTTCAACAAGACGTCACACAAATGTCACACCGCTCGTGCCACTATTGATTTGATGAAGGAAACGTTCGGTAAACGCATAATTTCGGGTTTTGGTTCTGTGAATAGGCCTCCAAGATCGTGTAATTTAACGCCGCTTGACTATTTTCTGTGGGGGTATGTGAAGTCGCTATAATAGTCTCTTCTGATAAGCCCGAAATGATTGACCACTTGAAGGACGACATTCGCAGCGTTATTGCCGATATACGGCCACAAATGTTGGAAAAAGTCATCGAAAATTGGACTTCCAGATTAGACTACGTCCAAGCCAATCGTGCCTAAAGGGCCGGTTCTATAACTCTAAAAAGCACCCTTTAGTTTGTCAATTCAATGAAACTATTGAAAATGAATTCCTATAAAAAATGTTTCTGCTTATTAGACTGTGTGTGGGATAATAGAAGGAGATTAACAAATTACTCCAACTTTTTTTCGTCCAATCATCTTCTGCAAAAGCCATTGTCAGTACCCCAAGTATATCTAAGAGAGAGTGTACTGACTACTGAGAGAACAGCTTTCGTATAAGCAAACAAGCCCGCTTCTTAGAGAGATCAAAGTCTTATAGCATTTTAGAATTTTTGGATGAAGCTTCTTCCAAATTGTTTCTACCTCCAATTTGTCCTCTCAGTAGCATCTTAACTTAGCAAAAAATAATATTTAAAATCGATGGGAATACCCAGTTAACGGTTTCGCAGTTAAAATGGGTACTGTCTTCCTTGTTGCCTTCTCACTTGAGCCTTTCAGCAAAGAACACTTGTGTTAAAAGGGTTCTTGCAGCACTTTTTTTTTTTTTTTAAGTTTTTAAAAGAAATAAAGATCAAAGCAACTTGTAGAAAAATCCAATAATGGAAACTAACAATTAAGACCCTCACACTATCAAAACCCCAGGAAACCAATAAAATTTATCATATAAAATAAATAATTTGTAATTTAATATCATTTTTAATAAAAAAAAAAAATACTCACCTCTGGTATCATAATGATGCCGGGCTTATGGGGAAATATGAGGTCATGCGGTGTTGTAAAATTGGTAGCTGTTATCGAGCAGCGTTGCGTTGTCATGCCACCCTTTGTGTCCTTCACCGACACCTGGAAGTCATAGTATCGTCCCGGCTCTAATCGCCGCTGTAAGATCACATTCGCTTGGCAAACTGAATTGTACTTTGTACATGGAAGCGATTCGATTTTCACGGTCGATGCCGAAGCATCCCCCACCAATTCGAACGTCAGAGGATAATCGAACTCCTCGTCGGTGGCACGCAATCGATATATCACAGAACCCACCTGGGCATCGGCCGGCACTAGAACCAAACGCATTCGTGTCGATGGATCGAATTTTGGATCCACGCAATGAATATGCGTTGGCCAACACAGGACGCCAATTAAAAGGCTGATTGTTAGAATTCGATGTGTTGCATTAGCGGGCAGGAAAAATGGTGCTGATTGTTGTGTTGCTGTTGTTGTTGTTCTTCTTGTTGCTGTTGTTGTTGTTGGTCGACGCCATTTTGTTGCTGCTGATGACGATGATGATGATGGTGGCAGTGATGATGAGGATGGGGGTGTTGGTGGTGGTGGTGATGATAGTTGTGTTGGTTTGGGCTTCGGTGCTGGTGATGGTGATGGGGATATGCTGCTGGAAGCCATTTCTGTAAATTGAAATAAAAAAAAAATAAATTCATTAATCATTCTGTCATCGGGGTCTTAGCTCTTAGCTCTTAGCTATTAAAAGAGGTTCCAATTTATATCTATATATGTATGTTAATGTATCTGTTCAATGGCAGCAATGAAAAGGATTAAGTTTTGTGGGTTGGCTTGCTTTTATCGGTAGTTGCGCGAATTGCTAATGCTGTCAAACACATCCGGTGACAAAAATCAGCATAAATCACTTTGGAGTTGATTACTATGTTGATTGCCGAATAAATTGGTTAGCTGATATGCCAGGGGAGCGGTATTGCGACGATTCGAGTCGTTGTGTCGTCGATATTGTAAGAATTTGAGGTGCGACACTTGATTAGAGTGTTCGGTTCGCAAAGAAAGAAGACAAATTAAGTTGCAATCGGCTTTTGAAAGTTGAGGAAGTAATTTATTACTCAATTAAAATAAGTTCTTTGACATCATGGAACAACAAAAGAGACATTGAATGATAATCTTTAAGAAATTGAAAATTAGGCGAAGTTTTTAAACCGGAAAGATATTCTACTTTAAAAAGGACAGTGTTTTGAATTTGTTTATAAGTTCGTCTAGTACGATTTTTGGGTTAGTGTGATTGGAGATCAATTTTTTGGTTAAAGAGGAGTCAAGCATAAAATCAATGAACAATGCACTGCATCGAAAAACAAAAGAATGATGTTTACACAAGTTCTTCAAAACTTCTAGCGTCATCACACCACGCATTTCCACTGATTCTCCTATTGTTAATGTATGAGAACCACCCTAGGCCAAGGCTGGGAAAACTATTCTCAATCAAAAACACTAAGACCGCTTGGTGAAAGAATCCACAGAAAACAACGCCCTCCAGTAGCCCCCGTTTAGATTTCGAAAGACCATTTACTACTTCTTTCTTTAACAGTGAAGACTGGCTGAGCAACTAGACACAAAACAGCGAAACAGTTATTTAAATCTTTACAGATGGCTTCATTATAGAAATTGGTGTTGATGAAGGTTTCTACTCAGAACATTCGAACCAGCCAGATCGGTCAGGTTCCTCTCAAGCTGAGGTCCTGCACAGTGACGGCAGCTGTTGAACCAGGCTGCAATGAATGCAATATACCACATGCTGGTATCACCTTTTTCGTTGACAGTCAAGCAACGTTACGTAATGTAATTAAAAATTTGGAATGAGGGTTTTTCATCTACTTCGTCACAGACAACCCCCACGTTGAGCTTGTAAAACCAGCCCCACGTTGGGCGCCATTTCTGTAACGTAAATGGAATTAGAGAATTAGAGTTTCGGGATTTATTCCATAGTCAGAATCACGGACCAATAAGATACAGACCGCCAACTCACTGTATGGTCTCTCTTTTTGCCTACAAGCTGAAAATCAGCTGATATGCCATTTATTTTGAGAGTGTGACGCCCTCCCTTGCTTTTTAAACCCATTTAGCAAACACACCTAAAAAATAAATGGCATACGCCGGTATAGTTGCCATTACAAAATGCACAGAGAGAGATGTACACGTATTCACAGAAAGGAAAAAATATTTCGAGGGTGTTTCAGGCAAGATGAGTACAAGTTGGCGGTCTGTATATTGGTCTGTGGTCAGAATCCACAAAACTTAACAGTGTTTCACTTCTTTTTCAGTCTCACTAAAACCAAACCAAGTTAGCTTCAGGTTCTTGGCACGCTGTGTAAAATAAATTTCGGTTATGGTGTACTTGAGGAAACGAAAAAGGTAATGAGATGGCAAGAAGGGGATCATCCCTAAAAGTACTCGCTGCAAGTAACGAGAGATGGAACATGGAATTTGCTCGACTACTGTGAAACAACCAGGTTTTTGAAGATGTATAAGTTATTAATATGCTTATGGGTCCCAAAAAGTCTACATCAGCAATAATCTACGTGTGATCGATACAACATCAACCATGAGCCCACTAATCAAACCTATCGCAATGTACCTAATGGGATCTGCAGTTTAGTTAAACATCAGCTAAGCTTCGAATGATTGTTCTGGAAACAAGACCGTCCTACCTTGAGGGACACCCGATTTCGCAATAAATGGTGCGTAATTAGAAGACTGGACTTACGAATTAATAAGCATCCATAATTTCAAACATGAAATGAAACTAGGTGTAGAGCTCTTTATTTGAACAATATGGTCGGATTTGTCAGATTCAAAAATGTCAATTTTGCGGCGGTTTTAGAGTTTTGGAAAAGATATTTATCATATCATGTTCCTAAGTTAAGAAAATTGTTTTTGATGAAATTATTCGGTACGATAGAGAATGTATTCGGAAGATTTTCGATTGACACATTATTTGGCGAAGGATCAATATGTAGAAACAACCGCTGTATAAAGAATCTATGCCCTTCTAGAATCTTTTTTTGCTAATCGGAGTGTTGTCAAAATCAGTCTTTATTGATGCAAAAATTCCTAGAGAAAGAATTTATTGAAAAAGATTGGCAAGAATCATCACCGAAGACTTGGACCAAACCTGATCGACAGATATATTTTTGAAGCCCACTATAACCTCTCAAAATAATATCAGCGGAGAGAACAGTCGAAGAATCATTCTAATAGCAGCAAAAAATTCTCTCAAAGGACCAAGGACAAGGAGACACTATACAAGAATCTAGTCATCCCAGTCTTGATGTATGGGACCGGAACTTGGACCCTGACAAAATCTGATGAAAAGCTTCTCGGCTGCTATTAGGGTGATATTCGGTCCTGTGTGTGTCAATAGAGTGTTGAGGATAATATTCAAAGACGAACTGTATGTGGAGTATACTGCTACATTGACCCGGTCAAAGAAACTGTTATGGTGGGCTGTTTTGAACTACTTACAGACTCTAAAACCGAATATTTTTATTACCAAGGTCTGAATTAGAATTTGAAGATATCCAATCATACAAAAATTTTGAGTATAGAACACATGCGAAGCACACGCGTTTCGGCTATCCAACGAAACTGAATGCTTGGAAGCAACCCTGAATCGATATCAAATCTAGTTTTGAGCTATATAAAATCGTTACAAAAAATAAAGTTCAAACTAAGGAAGATGGTCAAGCCAATGTCCAAATGATATTTCTAAGAGAATTGTTTAGCTCAATTACGTTTGTAAAATTTGGTTTAAAAAAAAACCAAAAAAATTGGAATTCAGTGGGCTCTTTCTTAAAACAAAGAACTAAATGATTAATTTCCCTTCAAAAACTTTATTTCATTAAAATTAAACGAACGGAAACGATTGTACCTATCTGAGCACACCTCCACTGTTTTCAAAAGTCATTCATAATTTTTTTTTCAATTTTTTTTCGAAAGCTCATTGCAACTGGTTGAATATCTTACGTGACTTGAATTTTTTGAATCACAAATGCATTTTGAAATCCTTTCTGCTTATGATTAAATTAAAAAAAAAAAACATGGGTACATTTTTCCTTAATCCATCCATCACCATCATCAAAACATAGAATGGCTACCGAAACGGAAGAAGCCTCCAACGACCCTAAAACGTGACCAGAATAAACAATCATTGAAACAGAATACCCACTCCCGATCCCGCACTACTGTGAGACTTTTCTTCCATCATCGCAGTTTCAGCATATCGAAGAGCCTATCATCATCATCAGAGTGGCCCATTTGACACCTGACACCTCCAAATCATTTTAATAATAATATCTTCTGCATCCGTATTATACCCAGCTGTTGTTGTTGTTGTGGTTGTCCGTGTCGTCTGTCTCGTTGTCTAAACGTTTCACACGATTCTTATCGTTCCATCAATGCAAATTTCGCATGAAGATACCAACTCATAGTTCATAGCACAAAATGCACAAGATTCCAGATGCGTTTTCCCCCTTCCCATCATCATCACCATGCCTCTCTCAGCTATGACCATGTTAAAACATACAAAAAGACTTCATCACGATATTTCAGACTTCAAAAAAAAAAGTATCCAACAGAAGTATATCTATCTTTTATAATCAAGGGGTGCAGCTACTAGGTAAATATTGTGTTGAAGCTTATTAAATCGCCCGCCCCCTCCTAGCCATGCCTTGGCGCGCAAATATAATGCGAAAGATAATTCCAATTTAATTAAAGAAAATTTGCATATAATCAATTTGTGTTGTTGAGAGGCACGTTAGCAGTGATGAAGCAATCGACTGGACGTCCGCGTCCGTCGTCGCGCTGGTTGTTCTGGCTGACCTAGCCTCCTGGAAACACAACTACTGATCGTCGAATTCGCAGGGGGATTCTCGATTGAAGTACAGCCTATACGCCGGACAAACAAAAGCCAGCAGCAGCAGCAATGCGAAAATGAGGTGTGAAAATGCACATAGAGATACAAAATGCGCGTCGTGAATATCTCAAAGATTCGAATGGCAAAGAACAAGATCATAATTTAGCATATTCGCCAGGTGGGCGGAAAAATATGGCTCCACATTAACAACGACCAAACTGAAAATTTTCAAACTCAACCAAACTCAAAAAAAAAGGAGCAACTCTTGAATAATGAGTCTTTGAGTCCCAGTTTGACAATAGACCTACGAGAGTTATGAATGTGCTGACACAATGGACTGCGGCTGAAATACCACAAAAGATAGCGCTAGAGCGACACATTGCTCGACTAAGAGGCGGTCTCTGACATTATATTCCTGATGTAGCCGCCTTGTCGCAATTATTATTACATAGTGTTCTCGGGGTATGGCGATGGCGATGGCGCCTGCCTGCGCCTGTGTTGTAAATTTTCGTGTCGCACATTTAAGTTACAAATTTGCAATCTAGTACAAAATGAGTCATTTCTAACTCTTAAAGTAAAAAAATTGTTAGCGCCAACAATTTGTTTAACAAGTTAGTTCTTTTTTAAATCGATGGCGAATTGAGATAGGCTCAAAAGTATATAATTAAATTTATGAAGCAGTCTTTTGATGGTCTCGTTAGATAAAGTTGTTTCGAGTAATTTGTTGGACATCTTGGTTCTTTGATGGCTTCATAGAGGGAGGTCGCCATGGGAACTTTGTTCAATTCGAGGTGAGATTGTTAGAATTAGAAAAAAAAGATTGCTTTAATAAAATTGCCGAGTTTTTTTTTTTTTTAAGCTAACTTATTTTTAACGACAAAAGATGGTGGAAAGGTTAATGGGAGGTGTCACGATGGATTGATAAAAACGACAGTGGGAATTACCAGCTTCTGTATTCAAAATGATAAAGAGTGGGTAATAAAATGCGCAAAATATTGTATAAGTATATCGAATGACAGTAATGAAACAATTTATTTAAGGTTAAATAACTGAAAGTTGCATTTCGTTCGAGGATGAAACTCATATAAGGCCTTATAATGGAGTTAAGAAGATTCCTAGTAAAAGCTTAAGCTTCTTTAGGAGGGACGAATTTTTGATGAGGGATTTTTCTATCTGTAAATAAAGTTACATTTAAAGTTTATAGTTCTAGTTATCCAAAATCTCAACCAGCTCAATGTTTATCGAACACAGAGCTATGATCAAAAATTCATCTTCAGTAAAACTTCTAGGAAATGGAGGTCAACCCTTATCATACTGTTCCTGCAGGCAGGATCGTGCAAGGCTGAGGTGCTTTGAGAAATAGATTCATTGGGTGGTAATCGGTCCTGTAGAACAATATAGAACAATTTTAACCAGCTCAAAAATTTGAAAAGTCAATGGTTTAGATGGCTGAATCACCACCCCGAAGAGTTTTTGATTCCGTTCCTTCAGGAACAAAGCAGAAGATTAAAAACTCATCCAAGATGGCTCAATAAATTAGAGAGTTCCTCAACCAACTTGGCAACTAAAGCACTTGACCAGAGTCCAGATTCGTGGGAATGGAATGTTGGTTGGTGCCGTGTTCTACAATAAACAGCAAGCGATATCCGTTTGTTATGAATCACGGGTAATCCTACTGTCAAAGAATGAATAGATTCAGGCCATGCTAGATCATTAAGTTCCCTAAAATCCAGGGCTTGCTTGAAATAAGATAGTTAGGTGGGGTAAGAGTTACTGAAAAAAAACCTAAACATTTTGTATCTCACGTTCATGTTCTGGAAGTAGTTGGGATCTGAATAACTTGTAACCAAGAAGAAAGATGGAGATATTCTGAGGTATTGATTAATCCAAGACGTGTGCCAAATATACTTCAGTTGTGGATAAGTAGACAAAGGTTTCCAAGAATGTACTCATTAATTGGCAAAGTGCTGGGCAATGACAGAAAATGTGTGAGGCAATTTCTACAAGAAAGGCCCTTGAGGTACGAACCCTCCCACGAGGTTCACCTTGGCGTGGTCGGTGGCTTACGTTTTGGCACATCATCAATCCAGATACAGTGTCAAACAACCTCAAAAAAACAAGACAGAGATGTCAATTTTATATAAAACTATGGAAAAAGTCATCAAAGAAGAAGAAAATCGAGTGGGGATATACGCTCAAAAGTCGGTAGAGGTCACGACTGCCGGCGCCGGCGATGGCTTTGCTTCCCTAGAAGAGAAGTCTCCAGTGACTCAATTAAACATATGTTAAAACAACAATAAACACAACAGAAGAGGAAAGAGCAGTAGAAAGCATTCCTGCTTGCAGCAGTGGTGCCCGTGGGATTGGTGATAACCTATCCACCTCGATGAGGCACTTATGGATCTCACTGACTCTGAGGTTGGGACCGTGGGTGCTGGCGAAAGTGAAATGTCGTCGGATGAGAAATATCGCATCCTCGCAGGCGACGAATCTGGTGCGAATGTCACAGAGGCCGAAAAACCCTGCAGCTGCCAACCAAGCGACAATTTGGCCAAAAACCCGGTAGACCCGGGAGATAAATCAACTTCAACTCCGTGTAAAGGGTCAAAGTTCAGTAAACCTTTCAAAGTCTGTGTGGATACTGCCAGTTCCGGAAATCGATGATCGCATGGCCAGAAAATCTTTTGAAGAAAAATTTGCTCTAACTACTTAGATATGGGCAACGCAGGTGATCATTTGAAATTGACGGTGAGTTTTAAAGGTTTTTGAAATCTAAAGTCGGTCTAAGGTTTGGGTGGAGTTTGAAGATGTTCTTGGAAGAGAACTTCCACTCAAAAAATTTAATAAATTACTCCACAAATAACAATAGAACAGCTAAATCAAACATCCATTATGCTTAGTCAGTAGTCTGATGGAAGACCGTACGACACCAACCGCGTGCTGTTGACATGTTTTGTTCTCTTGCCTTCTTTCTTTTGTTTTGTCTGTCTTTCTGTCATATTACTGTCTTTTCTCTTTTGTCAGGTTCAGCCAAAGCCACGACATCTCTTTCTTAACGAATAGCGGTGGGCTAAAGAAGATGTTCTTATCATTTCACACAAATGAAAATGGCGAAATCAAATAATTAAATAATAATTAAATTATTTACTTCTGGTTGTACGAACAAAGATGTCCTCGTCTTACCATCAAATTCGATTAGTTGAGACTTTCCCCATGCAATGCTAATCCTAGGGGTCTGAAAGCGAGGGAAAACATGCAAAAGTTGGCAAATTCCTTGGAATTGCGGATGCTTTTCTAGCAACAACAGGACATTCACATAGCTTTTTCGTTAACACTTTTCGTCTCAGATGACTCAGATGATGAGTGCTATCATTTAAAAAACCTGGTGAGGAAACATTACATTGTTAATCGAATTAATTGCTCTGATGGACGATTGTGTCGACCATAAAATTTACATGCTGCACGATGCGTTTCACGAATAGCACCATGTTTTGCTTCGAAATAATTCAGCACATCAACGCTGTTCAGGCGTCAGTCGATTCATAATGAAATAGGAACCAAACTAAAGATAAATAACATGGCAGATGAGAAAAATTACTGTCAACGAAAACGGCGCTGCTTAAAGTTCTATAACACAAACAAAAACGAAACGCTGAAATTTCAAGATTAACAAGTAAGACTCGTGCATATATAAAATATGGCCGCTTTAAGGCGCTATTTTGAAACTGAACTCCCAAAAGCCGCTTAATAATTAATGGTGATGGGCGGTGCTCCCACCCAATTTTTTTTTCTTAAATAGAACTGAATTTTTGGAGTGTCTGTACAACAGCCTGTAACGAAGTTACACATTTCCTGCCGCCCTTCCACCACCGACCGCTGCAATAACTAAATAACCGCCGCCACCGACCGCCGCAATAATTTCACCACCGATACCAAACGGCACGAAGGATTCCATATCATATATACTATAAATAATAGTGTATGAATCACCATCATGTGACGTAACAACAACACTGCATTCTGCTGAGCAAATCCGATCGCCCCTCCACCCCGCACCGCCGCGCCGATGAGGGCTACCGCCCACTTTGGAAAAACGTATTTCTGAAAGATATGCACAAACATCCACTGAGTAAGGAGATTTGCTCGTTTGCAAGTATTTTTACTTTTTAACTTTATAATTCACAGTCTCTCCTTTTAGTAAAATTCCATAAGTAGGAGTGAAATTTTGCATGACAAATCAAACTCGACCTCCCAGCCTTTGGAAGGATATTCTATTGCAAATAGAATACCAGGAATAGAGATCTCAACCGAAGGTACGATGCGTGGAATACCAGCAGAAACCTCACCGTTTTTTGTCAGCTTTCCACTTCACTGTTGGTCGCTGACCGGCATAAGGAAATAGGAAAACCCGTTTATTGTCGTGGAGCTCTTCATTTTTAGAGGAATCTCTGCGGACCTAGTTCTAAGATACCGTTAATTATCGTGGTCGTGGACAGTTCTTCAAACTCAACAGACCTATCATTTAAGATATTATAAGAATTTGATTGTTAGCTTTTACATTAAGCTTATCATTAAGTATACGAATTAATCTGTTAAGATAAATTAAAATATTGTTCTTTCGGAGTTCGACACTTTTCAACCCTAAGTTTTCGTTTTCTTTTGGGAACACCCTAGACTTCGACGAGATAACTTCAGCCTAGTACAAAAAAGCTTCACAAGCCCTAAGCCATTCTAGTATCTGAAAAAAATTGTAAGGGATTGTTGTGATATTTTTAAAAATTAGAACTATTGTGTTTCGAGAGGAAATATTGTATCTCTGACAATGGAGTAACTCAAAATCAAACAGGTCAACAAGTTGCACTTAATTAGACTAAGCACAGTTTCGATGTGATACATCACAAATAGGTATCGGTTTTTGCATGTGAATTTAATTTCAAACTAGAACAAGAATTTAATCTTATACATATACGTGTTTAAGATTCCACGATAAAATGTTTCCTCATTATAATCCTGGCGGTCGCAAATTCCACAAATAAACCTTAATTTGATTCTGGCTGATTTGTATTCCTTCCACCAAAATAAAAAAAAAACCTTTTGCCTCATTTAACCATAATTATTTCATCAGAACACACAATAAGATACAAATCCTCCGATAAACTATCTCAAGAGTCAAGACACTGGGCTGAACGCTGAATGCACAAACGAACAAAACAAACAAATCTAGGCTAATTGCCTGATGCGCTTTGTAGATCTGGTAAGCTGGCTTCTCTTCTACGTGATTACGACTTTAATTGGGGATGCCTATATTATTGTCTAAATAAGTATCTTGTAGATACCTACATTGAGCATGAGCATGCAGCAGCTCTCCTCTAATACCTATAACGTGCCTGATTCGGTTCAATAAAATAACAGATCGCGATTGATACCGCACCAAAAAAGCAATTCACAATTGCATCCCAAGAAGATATCATCTGCCGAAACACTCAATAATTGAGTGCATTGAGCCTTCCGTTTATGCGAAACGAAAGATACTTTTTTTTTTGCAGTACAATGTATAGTAGAGATGGATGTGCCCCTTGAGAAGAGGATTGACCCCGCTCAAGGTATCTTGGTTTATTCATCGGTTTTATAGGTTCCACCCAACCCAAAAAAAAAAAAGGAATATAGATTCTCCAATCGGTATCTTAATGATTGCACCACCTTTGCACCCATGACGAAGATGATGATGATGATGATGCTGATGATGACGATGATGCAGCATAGCGAGCCAGCTCGCAGCACGATGATCTATCGTTTCAGCCATTAAACCACGCAAAATTTCATGCAACTTCCTAATTATAGTTGCTTCAGTGGGCAATCAACCGACGCGCACTTTAGAAGCCCAAAAAAAAAATAAAAAAAACTCTTCGCTCTCCCTTGCTTTTGGGTCTAGCCGGAGTAGAGTCATAGAATCTGCAGATGGTCTTGAGGACTTAAGACCGTCTGTCGATGCAACATCCGCCACACCAGGGCATTGGAAACTTCGACGAAATCACGAATCTCTTCGATTGTATCGGTGCGGTGCGGCGCGGATTCAGCATACTCCTCACCCTTCCTTAAAGTGCAATCCCACCACTCTGATGGCATAATAAGGAAGGAAAGGTCTATACGATCGGACTCGTATATTTCGTCCGGTTCTATGGTCGTTTGGGGGCCATAACATCTGCACCTCTTTATGCGGGAGCCTTATACACTTTTGTGGATTCGATTTGGTTCGATCGACGGTGATGCGACGCGATGGTGAAGGAGCGGTGTGGCTGGGCCAGCCAGCGTGCTGAGTGAGTGAGTGCGCGTAGTGATTTAAAAGGTCCGGTCGTCATCGTTGAAGTCGTCGTCGTCGTATAGTCGTTGCGGGATCGGGATAGATTCAATCCTAGCCTGGTCTGGTCACAGGAGAGAGGGCTTACAAAAAATGTGCACTATGCACGCGCATCATGAGAAATGGAGGAGGACTTGCAAGTTTAAAACGGTTTTACTAACCTGCACGCTTGACCGTAAAAAAAAGAAAAAAAAAAATACATATACATGCCTTTACTGGTCGCACATCCAAGGGTCCTCTATGCGCTGATGATCTTCCGAAAGTGTATATTGACGTTATGGTTATACTTGCTATTGCTATATGCCGAGGACGAGGAGAGTCAGTCAGTAATTGAGAATGTTTCGATTCTGACAATATGATGCGATCCAATGGTGATGGCCAAACCAAAAGGTGAAATATTTGACCGCTTGCGTGACTTTCGGTCATATGTAGAGCGTGCAGTGGGATAGTGAGGGTGGACTTTATAATGGAATTTCTAACAATCAAGTTACAGATCAGATTCTAAGTGCATCAGGTAAGGTGCACCTTCCTTCCATGAGGATGGTTTTGTCGATTTATAACGAGAAAAATGTACACAGAGTTGTGCTTAACGAGGTTATTCTGCTGCGAGACAAAGAGGCAGGATTTGGAACACTTTTATGTTCGTGATGAAAAAATGAGTTCAAACTATTGTGATTTGTTTTTTTGAAACTGTGTCATGAACAAGAAGATGCATTAGTTAAACATTAACTAGACCAGCATGAAGTTCTTTTGTGAAGAAATATTGATAAATGCAATCTTCTAGAGTTTCTTGAAATGTTTGAATTTATAGTGTACTAAACTTCTTTAAATTGAGAGTCATTAAAATGGAAGAAGAATGTTCTCGGGGAGAAAATGAAATGTTTTAATAGTCAAATGGGCTTCTTATAAAAAAAGAACTTGGTAGTTGATGAGGTCAAACTTTCGCTAAAGAAAATGATTCAGCTTTCATTTCGCCAGTAGACTCCTAAAGATCCAAACGGTAGAAAGAGACTTATACCTATATCCATTGAGCACCAGAAGTTCTGCATTGAACACGACACGGTTTTTTTTTTGACAGAAGTGAATTAGAGATCGATGGAAAGGTTCTCGGAGTTCCTCCAGCCACTCGAGCAAAATAAGAATTTTGATGATGCTATACTTTTTTGGTCTGAATCCGTAAATTAGCTGCTTGAAATGTACACATACAACACTTCTAAGGTTCTAAGACGCCATGCATTGAGGGCTGCTGCTTCTGTTCTTGGTGCAGAGAAACTCGGCGTCAGCAGTTATCAACATTACAGAGGGATTGCTATCAATAGGTTCAAGTATTGTCCCTAGTTGTCAAAACTAAGTGAAATGGTATAACCTTCAATATCCTTACAGGCTTTTTTGCTTTTTGAAAAATAGCCGGACAATAGTATACACTCAGCGAAGTAGAAATTTCATTAAGTTCGAAATGTGCTTATAGCTCTAAGTATTCGTACTGATGTGAGAAAATTTGAGACATATTGGAACTTTAAAGATCTGAAATGCACAGGAAGTCAGGAAGTCTTCAAAACGCACAATTTCCCAACAACGTACACGACGCGACGAGTACAACACGTGTGGCCTAATTGAATTTTTAAGGAACACGTGCATAAATAACTTTCGAAATCCTGTTGATCCAACAATTTTCTACTGCGGTTTACGTCTGATTTCACAATCCTCCAGCACTTGAGGAATCAGACAGCTAAATCAACCCAAAGGAGGCACACTAGTGACGATGTAATAGTTGAAAGAATTAAGCTGAAATGTTTTGATAAGTTTTTATTAGAGTGGGAAAGTCTAACACTGATCTCACAACTAGACTTTCCCCCATCACATAAGAGTGTTTAATTTTTCCTAGTTGAATTAGTTGTGAAATGTTGTGATGTGTAATGTGAGCAGGTGAGGTTGTGTGCTTTTTTTGATCTCCTTGTTGCGTGAGACACTCGATGATCGGATATCTAGTTCTACCCTTACTAGAACACACCTGGTTGAATGAGTTGTTTGTTGTGTGTTTACGTGTATAGGTGTGCTGTGTGTATTTGATCATTTTGCTTCTACCTTGAAAAGTGGTTGAATGCGCTTATAATTGGCTGCCAGGCCTCGAGAATTGAGGTGCTCATCTGAAATATATGAGCTCTATGGTTGCGAAGCTCCAGCGGAAGCTATATTCTGGTACCACAGGAGATAGACCCTCCTGGATGGTGAAGTGCTCGCCTTTCACGACAATTGGCTTCGTCAACTGGGACTTTCTATGAAGTAGGCCCCCTTGTGGGAGTATCGCGGTGGCTGTGGTTACTCCAAGTGCAGAAACGAATGGTGTCCAAGGATCCTTTTTTATAATTTACGCACACTCAAGGGGTTATTAATACTATTAACATGAATTAACACAGTTCGAGCGGAAATTGAGCCGGATAAAGCGTTCCACATTCTTGTAGTGAGGCTAAAAAAAGAATCTCTGTACTGTAAAGTAGTATGTCCGAAGTTATGCTCAAGGGTAAATTGATGGGCATTCCTAGTGGTGCGGGTGTTACGGGGGAATTGTTTTAGGTGAGGAATGCATCTGGCTATTTTGCTGGAGCACTGTTTGTGGAAGTTGCGATAAAATAAGGTAAGACAAGAAATATTACGTCGATGTTCGAGTAAAACAAATGTTTCGGTAATGGATCTTTCTCCTATCAGTTTTAAGGCTCTTTTTTGGATCCTATCCAGGAGGTGTAAGTGCGTGACCAGGAGCACCTGCCCAAATATGAGAATTATAATCAAGCTTCGGGCGAATATATGCCTTGTAGATTGTAGCCAGATCAGAAGGGGCAAAACATTTCTTACATCGATTTAGGAAACCTAATCATTTTGTGGCATTTTTGGCGACGTTAAATATGTGATCGTTCCACGAGGTGGTTTGTAATACACATACCTAGAATACAAAGCTGTTCGGTTTCCTCAATGCCATGGATAGTGGCATAGGGGGTAGGTTCTGCTATAATGAAAGAAGACAGCATTGATTTTTTGAAGTATAAAATTTCACTCGGTTGACGATTCCGCATTGGACAATGCTATCCAGATCGGAATTCAATAAGCTTAACATACGCTGCCGTTTCAGTTCCACATCCGAAGAACATGAATGTGAATCTAGAAACGATTATGAGAAGCTAGGGGGACTGTCGTCAGCAAAACAGTTAAGTGGATTAGAAGTCTTAGACAAGAGATCATTTATAAATATTAGGAAGAGAGTCGGAGACAGAACGGAGCCTTGGGGCACACCAGCATTTATTTTGTGGATAGCAGACTGAAAACCGTCCAAGACAACGCGAATTGAACGGTCCAAAAGATAACTTTAAGTCGAGCGAAGAAGGGGTATGTTTATCAAAACCAGATGCAAAGGCTTTGAAAATATCAAGCGCAATAATCTTACTTTCTTCAAAACGATGTAAAGATTGGTTCCACTGTTCGGTGAGATATAGGTACCATCATATCATTAGTGGGCATATTGCTACGAAAACTGTAGGTACTGATAGTCATTAAGAAGTTTCTCAAGATATTTCTTAATCTGATAATTTATCAGAGTTTCCATGACCTTAGAAAGAAGGGACGTAAGTGCAATTAGTCGGTAGTTTGCGGGGGATACAGATACGCCATATGTGCTGCGAATAAGTCTGCTTCCGCTTGAGAACTTTCCACAGGAGTGTCATTGTGTTAATGTCGACTAGTGTTGGAACCGAAAACAAAGTGAAGTTGAGTACGTTTGTTTACAAATGACCAAAAATGTGTACTACCTTTAGGACAATGCAGTATTTTTTGCCTAAATTTTTGATGGACACAACACCAACCCGTAAGCTGGACGCTTTCTTTGAAGTATTAAATGTGCCATGACCAACCATCAGCAACCTGCCTAGGTGGCATTAAGTCTGAAGTCTGGTCACATTGTTTTCGTCTATGAGATTATCTGCCGGATTTAAAATTAGAAATTTGAACAACCACGGCAAAAAATCATTCTCTTACACCCCTTTACCCGTCCGTTAAATTTTATAAATCTAAATTTAAATTTCGTTATTTATGTACATCAGTGCTAATTGGGTTTTCTTCAGGATAGTTTTTCTGCTCAAGAAAACCGCCATTTCTACCTTACTAACTTCCATCTTGGAAGCCATGCCCTTCCTTAAAATTGCAGTGATCTGTTCGCCACACACAGGCCCGCTTTACCCTATTTCATCTCCTGGCGAGAGATGTTACTTATAGGTTGGCATACAAAATGGCGGGGTCAAACCATATAACGAAAACGATCATTTTATACTTATAAGTTCCAGAGAAGCTATATTGGAAACACTGATTTCATCTCGAGTATAAAATGCTATCAACTTAAAGCAGCAGCTCCCAGTAAAAAAAAAAAAACAAGGAATCGCATTACTTTTCAAAAAAGGACAGACGTTTGGTCATCCCACTCTAAAAACTACATCAAGCTCCTTAATTAAAATCTTTACTACACCCCATCCATTTGAAATTTCCGAATTGTGTAGCCTTTTTAACAAAATCTTTACTTTACGATCCCAAATACCCTGTCCGGCAAGCTCCCAAAACCATAAAAACTTCAATAAAATTGTTAAATTTATTAATGCATTCCATAAAACAAAACCGAAACAAAACAAAAAAATGTGTGCGTGTACTAGTGTACACATGTAAGAAGTGAAACTTTTTTGGCAAACTAATTTTTATTTTTTTGCACTGCATTAACCGACCAGTGCAGCTTCTTAAGTCCGTTTACCCGCCTAACACATTTAATATTATACACATACACATCAAATTTCTCATATCAACCTTCCAGCGCTCATTTAACCACATACCAAGTCACATCCCTGCTACCCGCCAATTTAAAACCATCAACCACCTGCCTGCCAATGATGCCAGATGAAATCAAACCGGATTCGAAATAAAATCCCACTAATTTTGTACTGTAGGAAAAAAAACACCATATGTTGTTTAAAAGAAAGTTTAACAATAAAAGCCTACTTAATGCATTTTTCAAAAAAAAAAAAAAAAACCTTAGACCCGCACGTTTGCATTTGCGTCAAAAATTTGATATACCAGTTTCAAACCGTAGTCAATTTGATCGCATTGCACTCAACTCGTTAAGTTTACGCATGTAATTAAGTATTGAAAGCACAATATTCAGCTAAATGCAATCGATTTAATAGCAGTTTGAAACTGGAATTGAAAAATAGTTTATTCGTGTAGGGATAGCCTTTAGAAATGAAATTTAAGTCTTGTATTTTTTCATTACTTACCTAGACTATAAAAATAACAATTGTCATTATTCGGTTTTCGGGAAACAACAAAAAATTCTTAGTTTTTTTTGTAAAACATGCTCGCTGAGCTCAATTACTATTTTTTTGTAAATCAAACTTTAAGCCTTAATTGTACAAATTTTTATTTTTGGTGATAAAATAGTTTTTTAATATTTATGTATTTGGGTACATATGTACCTATGTCGTACTGAATTATCCTTAAAATAATATCACCCCATAAAACAACAACCCAATCGCAAATTTTCCAACCATAAAAACCACCAAGAATGTTTTTTCCACTACTTTACCCACCAAATAGTTTTTCCAACCATTTTGGCGGGAAAAACAACCAATCTGGGAACAAAGCGGTGACTGCCTACAGTGGTTATACGAAACAGTTTTGTCTGCTACGACACAAATAATGCATACCGTCTCTGCTACCCACCATTCTATTTTTAACAATCAGCCGCCGACCTTCCTACAGCTGATATGCAGAACCAGTTTGTGCTATTATAAAACAAACCTAACCTAACCTAACCTAACCTATAGTTCTCTCCCCATGGCACTGTGCGTGATGCGACGTTAGCTCTATATCACTCTCTCTCTCTCTCTCTCGGTCTTTCTGACTCGCTTGCTCCCTACTCTCGCTCCATGGCTATGTGCAGTGATGGAATCAAAACAAGAAAAAGATTGCGCGTAACGAAAAAATGTGACGCGTAACCGAAAAATGTGACGATAAATTTTTTTCCAACGCCGATAAAGAAGTTTCACTTCAAAAATTGTGAATTAAACAAAAACAACAATTCTCCAAAAACAATAATAAATACAACCTAATATCTTGCCGAAAAAATAATAAAAATTTTTTTTTTTAACATTTTTCGAAGAAGAATAATTTTCCATAAAATCAATATCAAATGGAATTTCCATGTTTTTCATTCTTCGTTTCTTTGCATCAGATTGCAAAGAAAAAAAATTATTTTAAAAATATAAAAGTTTATTATTTATGCATTCCAATTCCAAATAATAATAAGAATCTATACACGAAGACGTTAAGACGTAGAAAAATCGCAAGACATGATATATTTACGAAAGAATAAAAAAATTGCGAACGAAATTGTTTTCCTTCTTCAGAATTTGAAACGTGCTTAGGGTTACCAAATGGCTACCATCCCAGACACACTGTTTTAAAAAGTTAAAAATGCAAAAAAAAAACCTGGTGACATAACCAAGCAACAAGAAGCCGTTAAGAACCTGAATACCATCGAACCGATACCGGCCAGTGACAGTGAGATGTGATCGGCGGCAGCGGCAGTCCCACCACCATAGATTCTCTTGTGGCATTTTTATTGTTTCTCACCGAGCGGGAGTCCATCAAGACCATCATGCCAGGCAAAGGGTTCCTAAATTCCAACGAATTAATATTGTCGCAATCTTGCGCCGCAATAAATCGGTTTTTGTGTCTCATTCCAACAAAATGGCAGAATTTACAACCCAGAAATAAATATTTACGAGCATGTTTCATTTTTTTGCCGCATTTTTGATGAAGATGCCCCACTGTGGTCTTTTTCAAAAATGGAAATATACATTATTGGGTTTGTTGGAAAGAGTTTTAAAGGTCTACACATATCAAGACCCGATGAATTAAACAAAGGAAGTTCCTAAAAGTTTAAAAATAGAAAAGGTTATACCCCATTGTCGAATCTACCTGCGGTTTGACCCAAATTTTGTCGCTTTATTGTCTCTAAGAACTCTCACGGTGTGTGCGGTGGCGGTGGTGTTATTAGAAGGTATCTTATTGAAGTATCCTCTCAAATCCATTGATGGACCTTTTGACTTTTGGGTGGTTTTCTGAGAAAAAAAAAAAAACTCAACTATAATTATAAACTTAGCCATTCCAATATGATTGATTCTAAAGATTGTGTCGGATTAAGAGCAAAATCTGATGAGAAAAAGTATCTATGGCAGCTATTAATATCGTGTCTAAGCGGATTTAATTTCTTCTTCGATTCGAACCATTAACTGATTTATGGTCAAGATTTATAATCCTAATAACAAGAAGTAGTCCAATAGATCATCATCAACTGTGATATGTTCATACGCCTACATAAAATGGCGGCGCGGCGGCATGGTGTTTCACAAGAACAACGACTTTTGGACTTGGTATGGCTGGTCTATGCCTTCTAATTTGCATAATCACGTTTTTTTTTCACTCAATTTTGTGAAAATATTTTTTAATCAGATGTGGTAAAGTTTATGGATTAATTCTTGTTCGTTGCGAACGTCATTATGGTATTGGACAAGTTTTTTTTTTTGGAACGCTAACTTACGGAAGTTGACTTACAGCAACTGTCAGTGGGTTGAATCATAGTCGCATTGGAATGTCAGAATTCTGTTAATTGATTAAGTGACATAAGGAAATAATGCGCTTACGAAAACTTAGGTAGGTTGTTGGTTCTGGTTACAAAAAACACAAAGGCCATGCGTGAAGGCATTTTTGAGAAGCTTAAAAATTGGATCAAAAAGTTAAAAATCTTGTGATTTTATAAGTTTACGATGTTAAGTGGCTTAAATGGAGTCAAAAGCTGAAGAATAACGAGTTGAGTCATTGTTAATGACATTGTTTCGGCTTTGAAAATGGACAACAGCTTTATCGGAACTCCGGAGCAATTTCTTGAAAGAACTTCAAAAACGAATTAGAAGGGGTGCATTGGTGTTTACTTAATAAATTTAATTTTTTGTCAAATTGATCATGCCTGGCATTGCCTTTAATATGAGAGACCTAAGATGCATTCTGGGGTTCAGTCTAGATAGCCCGAAGTCGGAAAAATCGAAGAAAAAAAACTACAAAGTTTGTGGTTTGACATTATGTCAAAATGACATTGACGTTTTCAGTTGTCGATGATTTGTCATTTGTCGTAGTGTCAAAGTGAGCAAAATAGCTTGACTTTTTAAAGAACAAAGTCAAAGAAAAAGTGACACTTTTACGATCTGAGCTATTTGACATAAGGAAATATTTTGAATATAATGCTAGACTTGTAAGCTTATCAAACCTTTTAGCTTTTTATTTCAAATCAAGAATTTAAAACACAGAATAGAAGTAAAGACCGTAAGTTGATTTGAAGGCTTGTATGAGAAAAAGTAAATATTAAAAAATCACATGTAAGTATGTAGGTAGTTGATGGGGCTTACTCTGGCCTCATTCATGTTAACGGCTAGTTTTCATCAAAAAGAAAAAATTCAAGGAAGTAGGTCCACTTGAACTTTCAGTGGAGTCCTTTTTCAAGCATTTTTTAGATGCAGGTTCCTCTTCCAAAAATTGTTTAGCTATACAAATGATTACCTACATTTTCCTTTCTTCCTTTTATTTTTGCAGATCATGGGAGCCAAATTATTTGATGTAGTGACCCGATACGGCGGCGGGCGGCTCGACCTTGCAACTTCTGGAAGGTCAATCCGAAACATACACGCTCACGGGAAGCGGCCATTCGTTGGGAAGGAAGCTCCACAACCCGTTATAATTTCGGCCTTTATAACATTATTTCGAAGTGACATCACTTTAAGGTGAGTTCCATTTTGCATTGCTTTGGAAAAGTTAAGTTCCAAAGCAACTCAATCTAAACATCCACTTTCAGAACGATATTATGCGGGGAGTTCGGGTGCAGAAAGTAGCTTTGTTTAACTCTGCCAGATATGTAAGCTCGTCCAAGAAGCCACACATTTTCCTGACGTGGTACTTCATAAAATTGTCCATAAATGAAATTAACTTCCCCAAAAAGAACAATCTTACTAACGTTCTAGGGCAGCGTTGTTACTAACCCCTTCGATTTGGGTCTAAAGTGAATCCTCCCCGTGCAGACTCAATTTCTGTACCCAGGGGCAGATCACAGATCATTTGAGACATGCGCTCACCTCATTAATCCTAATTGTACGAGCTCTTATACCTGATAGTCTGGCGGAAAATCTACAAAATAAATCAATAATTATCCTTCCCATGATGTGATCCTCTCATCGGATGTCGTGCGTAAGTTTTGAGATCTACTGCTTCCGCGGCACTTTTGTGAGCCATCGTGTGATAAACAGCGCCATCTATGAGTCTGTTTGATTAACATCTGTACAGAACTTAAGTGTTTATGTAAGTGCAGTGCTAGTTTCTTCAAAATCTGTAAAAGATCTGATGCAAATGGCCCCTGGCTTTGCAATATAAACTATAGTAAAGGGTGTTTTTTTTAGAGGTATAGAACTTTGAAATGGAGTAAAACAAACATGATTTTCTTAAATTGAAAATAAAATTACTTTATTCGAAAGATAATCTTCTGGCATTATAATTTTAATATAATTTCTGGCATATTAGCGCCACGGCTGGCTCGGACGTAGTCTAATCTAGAGGTCAAATTTTAAATGACTTTTTCATTTCATTTGTGTCCGTATATCGACAATAACGCGATTTTCGTCCTATAATTTGTCAATCTTTTCGGGCTTATTGGCGTATACTAGCGACTTCACATATCCCCACAGAAAATAGTGAAGCGGCGCGGCGTTAAATTGCACGATCTTGGAGGCCAATTCACAGGACAACCATACAATTCGCGCGAATTGTATGCTATTATTACTTGCGATTATAGGTACTATAAGGCAAGTTATGGATTCGTGCAGACAAAAAATTTCGAGATAACAATCACACATGACATTACGATGATGGAGAAGTCGAAAAAAGTGGGTCTGGGAATTCCGTCCGTCTGTCTGTCTGTCTGTCTGTCTGTCTGTCTGTCTGTCTGTCTGTTCGCGCTTCTAGAGCCTGAACGGATGGGCCGATTTGCTTCAAATTTGGTATCTAGGATTTATTTGGCCGTCCCTCGGAACATATTTTTTATTTTTGCTCTAAGCCCAAAAATAACGGCACCTGCCATACAATCGTGAAGAAAAAAATTGATTTTCTCAAAAACGGCTCTAACGATTTTGATAAAACTTTCAGGATGCTATTTTTGTAAGACAATCTATATTTTGGTTGGAAAATATTTTTCAAAATTTGTCTTATAACGGTACCTCTCACAGAACCAGTATTTTCAAATCAAATTTTCTCGTAAACTATACATTCGATTTCAATAAAATTTTGGCCACAGGAAGTCATTTATAATTTTATTAAAATGGGATTTCAAATTTTTCAAAAACTTTTTTTTTTGATTTTTTATAATTTTTTCAAAAAAATTTTTGGTTTTCGAAATATGTTGGAAACGGGTATATTGATTTTTTTTTAAATTATTTTTTCAAATGTAAACTGCACATTGCCATATATTTGCATACCCAAATAAATTTCAAAATATTTTTTGGAAAAGTTTTTCAAAAATAACCTTTTTAAACAAAAACTGGTCGAACGATTTTCAATATTTTTTTTTCCTAGATTTACGTATAGCTTCGAAATTTTATTGCATACTTTGTTTTTCCGAGAAAACTCTTACACTAATTTAAAAAATAAAAGAATTTTCGAAATTATATAATTTTTTTTTTAAATCCATATATGCAGCCACTAAGCAATAATTGCTTATCATAAGAGCAAGTTCGTGCGACCCAGTCGTGCATTTTATTTTTTTACTTACGATTATAGGTACTATAAGGCAAGTAATGGATTCGTGCAGAAAAAAAATTTTGAGATAACAATCACATGACATTACGATGATGGCGAAGTCGAAAAAAGTGGGTTTGGGAATTCCGTCCGTCTGTCTGTCTGTCTATCTGTCTGTCTGTCTGTCTGTTCGCGCCTCTGGAGGCTGAACGGATGGGCCGATTTGCTTCAAATTCGGTATTTAGGATTTATTTGGCCGTCCCAAACAAATTTTTTATTTTTGCTCTAGGCTCAAAAATAACGGCACCTGCCATACAATCGGGAAGAAAAAAATTGATTTTCTCAAAAACGGCTCTAACGATTTTGATAAGACTTTCAGAATGCTCTTTTCTTAAGGCAGTCTATCTTTAAGTTAGAAAATTTTTTACCTCTCATATTTTCAAATCAAATTTTCTCGTAAGCCGTACATCCGATTTCAAAACAATTTTGGGCACGGGAAGACGTTCATAATTTTATTAATATGGCATTTAAAAATTTGCAAGAACATTTTTTTTTATTTTTAATAATTTTTTCAAAGAAATTTTTGGTTTTCGAATTATGTTGGAAACGGGTATGTTGATTTTTTTTACATTTTTTTTTCAGATATAAACCACGGATTGCTATATATTTACATACTTAAACAAATTTCAAAATTTATTTTGGAAAAGTTTTTCAAAAATTACCTTTTAAAAAAAACTGGTCGAACGATTTTCAATATTTTTTTTCCTAGACAGACGTATAGTTTTGAAATTTTATTGCATACTTAGTTTTTCCGAGAAAACTTTTAAACTAATTTAAAAAATAAAAGAATTTTCGAAATTATTTAAATTTTTTTTAATATCCATATATGCAGCCAATAAGCAATTGCTTATCATAAGAGCAAGTTCGGGCGACCCAGTCGTGCATTTTATTTATTATGATACGGCTCTGATTCTGATTTCATTTTTCTTCTAAACTATACGCTACCGACTGAATTGGTCAACTAAAGAAATTTGACTATGGACATTGTGCCTATTTGAAACAGACATAAGGTCCATAGACATTATGTCCGTTGACCTTATGTCATCCCCCCATCCATTCAACCAAGAAGTGATCTTAACAAAATTCGCTTATAAAAATTTCGAACAGAACCATGAGTTTCAAAATAACTCAAGCGTTGTTCAAACGTTAGTCTATTAATTTTGCAATGCCAAACCAAACTAAAAATTAATCCCTTGACAGCTGACAAAATGGCCGCCAGTTAAAATAGTGCTGCCAACTTAAAGTTCTATTTTTATAAAAAAAAAAAAAAAAACACCCTATACTCTCATCAGCAGCTATATTGTATTCTATCTGATGCAAGCTATATGTAGCTGTCAGCTGTCATCAAAAATAAAAAATATTGAAAGTGTTGTTAGAAAATGTTGACCACAATGTTAGGGCAACTAAAAATGCTCTTTCTGTAACTCAAACTATTTCCACGAAGTAGAAGGAGCAATGCCGTCTTTGTTACTTGAAGTATGAAGTATCAAAAGAATCCTTTAAACACCTTTAGTCAAGTAGAATTTAAATGGGTACGTATTTTTTAAGAACCAAAAAAAAACCTCGAAGGAAGGAATGATGATCTAGGATAATCTACCCAAAAAAAGTATTGATAGGTGGGATATGTAACTATAGCAGCAAAGAATTACTATTTCTGTCTTTTATGGTCGGTAAATTTTAAGTTCGGAGGTAATTCCATCGATACTTTCCTTCGATCCAACAGACACGAGATGTACGGTCCTATTCAGGTCTTGTGAAAGTCCAGAGTATTCTGGGCAATAAAAATTCTTCGAAATCGTTAATTTAATCAATACAATCTTAAGTTTTTCAACATAGGATGAAGATTCTGCACTGAAGTTAGAGGAACTCCTAGCGATTCGTTTTGAGATATCATCAACTTTGACGTAGTGTATTTTATTATAATAAAAAAGAAAAACTTTTCATATCGAAAAATTTCTCATGTTACATTTCTATTATCAGCAAATAAATCGGAATCCTCAAAACATTCAAATAAACAACATACCATTGCATACCAACCTATATCTATACACAGAGACCTTCTAAATTGATAATAAAGGTGCTCCATTGAACTTGCACTTTTTGCACTACAAACGAAAAAAAAAAAAAAAATGAAGAAAAATTACAATCTCACACGTCCTTATTCTTAAGGATCCAATAAACAATCCCATTTTCTTTATCTACTTCCAATATATTGCAATCAATTCTTCTGTCACGCAGTGCAGTACCCAGTACCCAGAAAAGTCTTCACATTCGCCTGCCAAGCAAAAGCAGACTATCTTTCGCCGCGCTCCTTTTTGCAACAACATCCCCAATCCGCATGTGGTCAGTTTTAAAAGATATTGCATTTTCGCATTCCGATTTTAACACTCTTGGCTGCCATGTTTACGGCTTGCCATATAGTCTTCTCTCGACGACGCGACGCCGACGGACGGAAGACGCGACGCGATGATAATGTGTGCAACACATAAAATACACGTATACACCGTAAAAGGATGTTAAAACTGACATTTGACACTGGTGCGCCTTATCGGTGCTATACCAGAAGTAATATCTGTCAATGTTTCTTGTATTATCCCCCCCCCCCCTCTGGTTCTGATGTTGTGTAAAAGTTGCTCCTTCAAACAAAGTTCACACTCATCTACGAACTACGATATGGCGGGTATAATACAATATACCTGGAGAACTGAGACTGAGAGGCCCGTGTGTAGTCTTTCACTAAAGAATGGCCGCATGTTCGGCAGCTTTTCCAGATAAGTCCGCGATATTTACGGCACGAATACGAATTTAAAATAGCGCGTCCATTGCCTCAATTTATACACAACATCAAGCTTAAAAAAAAAAATGTAATCGTAGATGGGAAAAGGCTACTGGAGGTCGGTTTTTGGTCTTTTCGGCCTAAACATTCAAACCTAAGGTAAATCACTATCACTGTTCGCATCACCATTTTTTTTCTGTTGTTGCTTTGTTTTGTTGCTTGTTGTTAATTTCTGTTTCTCTAAATGTTTCCCCGCTGCTGACTGTGTTTTTCTTTGAATGTATCCCTACGAATTGCTTAATTAAATTTTTTTTTGGGAACCCGTGAATGTTGTGGCGAGAGGGCAAAATTCAAATTTGATTATGAGATCAGGGAAAAGCCTTTGAATCTGGTCTTGCCCTCTTCGTCTAGGTTGCCCTTTTTTGGCTACAATTTACAAGACTGAAGAATGATTGTTAATCTGTCAGTCGTGGCTGTTTGTTTTTCTGTGATTTCCTAAAACTTCTCGTGTATAACTGGGCAAGCAAATTTGTTAGCAAAGCCACGACAGCAGCTTTAATGTACTGGCCAATTTGCAATCGAGATCTCGTCGTTTGTACGAGTGGGTTGATTTCAAGGGGGGGAAAATGGGGTACACTTTACAATTTCATAGACTTCCGATGGTCCGATGGTACAACCAAAAGGCGGTTCTCATCAGTACATGTTGACGTCCCGAAAGTTAAAAACTTAATTTCGGCGTGAAATTCACAAATTTACATTCTACAGTTGTTCCATAATTTGAAACAATGTATTTTTTTTGTCAAATATAAATGTTTTCACGATACATTAGATGTTTGTAAAGCTTATTCACTGTTAAGTAAGAAATGTGATGAGAAAGATGTTGTATAACGTATTCTATTTCGAAGTCACTGGAGATGAATAGCACACAGTTTGAGTTAAAAGATAAAATTATGGGTGTGGAACTTAAAGCGAGTTGAAATTTACATAAAATAGGGAAATTCGAGATATGTCGTGGAAAAGAAAGTGGATTCACTTTTCATCTTACAAGAGTTGAGTGCAAGGCTTTGGATATTTTGTTTTGTTAAATTTCTGTAGTCTTTAAAATTTTGGATGTACGAATCTGACTGTTCCGAATTGCCAAACCTTATGCGCGTTCCACATACTATCCACATATCAACGAATAAATTATCCGTGCGCGACCTACATCAAAATCTCACTGTTCAATTGTTATATACAGACATGACGTTCGTTCGTTGCGAACAACGAATAAAATAAATTGCATGTGAATGAAACGTGAAAATGGACGAATGTTCGTTCAGTCGTTGGTCGTTGGTCGCTTTCAATTGAATAGTCCTTTAAAGTCAACAAAAGTAGCGCACTAAGCAGCATACACGAAAATAATATTTAGCACTGAACTCAAACAAAAATCATGTCTGCCATTTTCGTTTGTTGTTTGCAGCGCAGCACGTTCGTGAAGTTGGAGCCGAGTCGACTTGTACTTTAGGTGCTCTCTATGCTGCAGCTGCTACTTCACATTGTAGCCGTGCAATACGGATTTACGTACATTTGACATTGCTACGTGCTACTGCTGCAGCTACACCATTGTGCGCGCAGCCAGTTAATTGATTCTGATAAGAAATAAAATGGCTGCCTGTGAATTGTAGGTATTTGTATTTGTATTTTTATTGGTGACTTAATTTTAAGATTTACATCTTGTTTACAACTAAGTATAATGAAGGACTTAAGTAAGAGGACATGAATATTAATTAAATAAAGAGTTAAAAAAAAACTAGTAATAATTTTAACTTTAAAAGTAAAGTATGTACCAAGAAAGATAAAATCGTAAAGCAAAAAAAAGAAAAAAAAAAAACTATGAACGGATAAGGCAACCGGAAGTCCAACTAGGACGAAGAGTAGTATAAAAAGACATCTTTCTTGAATTTAACCACACTGTCCGCATCCCTAACATGTCGTGGAAGGGAATTCCACAAACGAAGTCTAAGTAAGTTGATGAAGGAGATTCCATAAATATTTTTGGAGAACTGAGAGATGTGATCGTAGCGTCTAAGACCAAAAATGTAGCGTGCGACATTATTGAAAACAACATTCAACTTCCTCTGACTTACACTATCAAGATTACAAAAAATTTCACAGCCGTAGGTTAAAATGGGAACCACAAGTGTTTTAGCTAGAATTTTTCTTGTGTCCAGAGGGATGAAACTTCTTGAAGGCCACAAATATCGAAGAACCCCATACGCTTTCCCAACAATTTGATTGATATGGTCATTCCAACCTAGGGTTCTGTTGAAACAAATGCCCAAATTTTTAGCAGTATCTACGAATTGTATCTTCGAGTCACCAAGGACAATATCTGGAAAACAGGACAAATCCACGGGCTTCTTTGAGATAACAAGGCACTTGCTTTTTAAGGGATTTAAGGTTAGGCCACATTTGATTGACCAATGCCTAATGGATGAGAGGTCCTCATTTATTGCAGCAACACAGTTCTCAATCATGCCAAGGTGGCAACTTTTCATTAATTGAAGGTCATCCGCAAAAAGGTGCTCGTCACAGTGGTGAAGTATGTTTGGTAGGTACCTTACATAATATTGATTGACCTCTGGTATCAGTGTTGTACGTAAAGACACCGCATCGGCCGTTCTGATAGCTCGTAATGCAAGTCCATGTTCGTTTGTGAAGTTTTTGGTGTGTAGTGTGAAACTCATTCACTTTACCTTAAAAATGTACTGGACCTCGCTGTGGACAACAACAGATTATCGAAATATTTCATTCCAATAGTTCTACATTTTCATTTTTTTCTTAATCAAGCGCTTCCGCCATTCATGTTTGCAAGATTCAATTCAAACCGTCCTTCAAGTATAGGTCTAAACTGTTCAAAAATTGGTAAAACGCGATCCACAATGTTACCTGCGAAAGTGTTTCCTACTCAGCGAAGTAAAACCATAAACCTACCGATCTCACAGTATATAGAATGAAAAGAAAAACGTTCCACAACTTTTGACAGACAAATGTAATACTTCTTAAATTCACACTGTGTTACCACATGTGAAATGTGACGGAAAATGAAAACGTTTGATATTGTTCAAATAGAAACTATTAAAATTAATATCTGTGGAATGTAAAGTCGTATAATTCACGCTTGACTTTTGAACTATTTGAACAAATATTTAGATTTTCATTCGAAATTTGAACAAGGCCAACATGGAATACACGAAATGTATTAGGTGGGTGTAAGATTTCAGAAATGGTTTTATTAGTTTAAGTATAAAAAGATGTGGAAGGCAATTTTTTGAATGGAATGGTATGATTTTTTTAAAATAACTTACACGAAAAATCAGCCTTCAGCTAATGTATGCCAACAAAAGTTGTTCTTACAAAAAAAGTAGTGGAACGTAAAGATACAAATTTCATGTTTTTGAAAAAGGAAAACGTTGAAACAGCAATGTTCAGATGTCAATTTATTGGAAATAGAAACTGTGGAATGTCAATTAGTAAATATATTGCGATATCAGTTTAAGATAAAAATTCTTAATTATAATTAACATTACAAAGAAAAGTGGAATAACATTTCACAAATGAAAAATACCGATCCACAAAAATGTTCCACGTTATTTTGAGAAATTAGTACGTTTCAAAATCTACTTCATTATAGCCTTGTTGAGTTCTTGGGGAAATGGAATAGTAATATGCATTCCACAATCTTTTCACACCATATTTTGGGTACAACAATGTGAGCAACTGTCTAGAAAAAACTACAGGAGTATGGGAGAATGTGACATTTGCAAGCGTTTTCCTTGGTTTCGGGTGTACAAGTTGTGGGAGTTTAAGATGTGAAATCCACACTGGTCTCTATTTAAATGAAAATTTAATTTTTATTCAAACCGTAAACATATTTTAAAATTAATTGACATCATAAGAAACCCTACTCAAAGTAATGTTTGAAGTGTCAGATAACTCAGTATAATTTTTTGGTTCTTTTGTTATAAAATCCTCTAAATCTCAGCATGTGAAAGGAGAAAATTTTATGTCCCAAAACCTTTTCATTCCAGGATGTTAAATACTATCTCTCTGGAAAATTTTACCTGATATCGGTATATCCTCTAATTTGGTTAAGCATTCTCATATCAAATAAGATTTAAATACGTTCCACAATAGTCCACGATAACCTATTCATTTCACAAAGTGCAACCAGCTGTGAAAAATCTCAGATAGAGCATGGCAACAAGTGAATATTGTGTTTAAATTTAAAAGTACATTTGTGGAATGTAAAATTGCAAATTTCACACGAACTTCTAATATATAACTTTTAACTGGAATCAAGGACTTCCCTTAAAAAAGTTTCACGATGCATTATACACAATTTTTAGATGGTAACCTAAGGCTGTTTTAAACCAAATAAAAGCAGATTTAAAAAAATTACACCCTGAGAGCATCTGTGGAATTCATAATAACTGTATAATTTTCTCACAGTGCATTTGACTCTAGGCAATATATAGGAAGGTATATTAAAAAAAAAAAAAAGGATTCTCATGGTATACAGCAATTTTGTGTGTCTTGCAGTGTATATCTCAAGATCGTAGGGAGTGATTTTAAAGGTCGCCATCGCATCCGACTCCTCTCAAGACTATAAGAAGAGCAAAGGAAAACGATCAAACGATCACAGTCGTCAGAAGAGAAGAAAGCCTTCCATCTAATGGTCATGGTTAAAAATGCATTTCCTAGGTGCTTCACCAAAAGATACAAAGATACTGAATCTACACAAGCACATGTCAGTGTGGAGCGGAGAACTTAAAACCCAGGGGATACCATGCCAGAATGTATGACCATCAAGTCAAACCCAAAGAATCCAAAACTACCATCAACTACTCTTCACTTCACTGCCACACAGATGAATAGTGTGCCTTAACTCGCTGCTGGAACGACTCTTTGGTTCTCGTCTTCGTCGTTCGTTCATTCGGTCGATATGCGCTTATTACCGTAATTCGCTGGAAATAATTGAGACACGACGCGCACTCTAAGTTCTATTTTGATATGTGGACAAAGGGGTTAGTGGGAACAAAGGAGGAGCTAGGCTTAACCCAACTACTACTGCACCACCCTAGAATTAGTTAGACCCATGAGTCTTTCTCTGCCATTTCCAAGTTCCAACATTGAATACAAACTAGACGTGCAGACATTTTGAAGGATGTGTAGAGGTATATAATGGAATGGATGGAAGGTGACATCTGGCAGGGATTTCAAAAAGTGGGAAACAATGAGTGGGCTGGTGATAGTTGGTTTCTTGGTTTCTTGGCTTTTTGGTTTACAGCCAGGCTTGGTGTCTGCTTATAAGACGACTACGACTACGATGAGGTCTTCTGATCCCATCAACTCTTATAAGAATCTTGTTGGTAGGTTGGCGTGGCGTATAATAATGCTCGTAGGAATATATATCCGCGCGTCGCGTCTCGTCGCCCGTTTAAAAGATCCATGAGGAGGAGGAAAGCTGCTAAGAGAATTTCAGCATATCACTGAAGTGAAGCTGATGTGGGGTTACGAAATAGGTGGCTAAGATTAAAGTCAGTATGTGTCAACGGGATTAGCAGTGGATGCAAGAATGTATAATGCTGTATCTGTGTGTATGATTTGTACCGTTTAGTGAGTGCACTGAGGCGATTCAGAACTACCATGAGGATTTTTTTTTTTTAAATATTTTCAATAGCAAAAGCCGAATAAATTTATTGCTTTTTGTTTTTGTAATTGTTTTTCATTTCTTTTTATTTTTAATGACATATGATTGCTTCTGAGGAAGTTGTTTCGCTTAGATGATTATGAACTTTGGGTCAATAGTTCTCATGTTAGGGGTCAGTGATAGGTATGAGCGAGGATGTATTTTATGTTTGAGTTTCACTGATAACTGTGGGTGGGGGATTTATTCGGCGAATGTGAAGGTGTATCGCTAAAAGTAAAACAAAAATTATCCAGAACAATAATTTTAGAATGGCAAAAGTACTACAAAAATTATAGAGAAAAGTATTGGAAGACTTGCCTCAATTTGGTCTACCTATTTCGTCTTGATATCAATAAAACGTGAGCAAAGTCAAACAAGTGGTTTAAAAAAGTATCTTGTACATGCAGGACCTTGTCATTTCACTGTAATACGTTCGAACCATTTTTACCGACATTTTGAACACGAAAATATTTCTGGCATTGACTTGTTCCGCGCAACTTCATATTGCTTTGACGCTTGAACAAGCCAAATCAGGCCAACCTTTCACAAAACTTTTCACAACCAGAGGTTACGAGAGATGGTTTAATGGCTTAGACACATAATCTAGCTAACAATCCTTAAAAGCTTATCAATCAAGGTTGATATTGCAATATAAACATTTTATTGGCTAATTCTTATACTTACAAGGTACAGAATCATGCGGCTATTTTCATGAATCTGATACTCAAGACTTCAACTCTTACAAAGGCTCATCGCTTCACGAGACGCCTAGTATACTGTTCCTAGTATCCAAATAAGTTGTGGTAAATAGCTTAACTATCTATACTCTGTCCAACATAAATCGGCAGTACAAGGAAGATAGGGATGTTTGTCTCTCATTCGCACTCCTTTGTTTTCCGTAAGGGCTTTTTATACAAAAACCTTTACAGGGTTTTCGTATTAAGCTTTTTAAATTAGCAAAAATCTGGAAGAATTGTATGTTTGGTTACCGTCCTTTTTTAGATGATGTTTTAAACTGCTTTTACTAACGGAAAATAATAAATTGCTTTGTTTTTTCGAAGCAACCGCTAAAAACATTTTCAAGCCCGTAAGGGATAATATTAAGTGTCAAGAATTACAAAGATAGCTGTGGAAGTGGTCGACGGAAATTCGACAATTCCATTTAGCTGTGCGTATTTCTCAAAGATCTGTTAAATCATAACCACAAAAATCGAAACACACCGAGACAAAGTCGACTCTTCAATGTTTAGTGGCCAAAATTGAAATGATCGGCTCAGTGATAAATCAGCAAATCAAAGAAACGCATGATCGGCCGAGAACATCTTCGTGGTAATGGTATACAACTAAATCCGAGGCAGTCGATTCTTCGCAGTGCACAAGAACTAAGCTATGGCAAATTTAAGACTTTAATTTAATTTAAGAATTTAAGACACCCACAAACAAACAAAATACAAGGTAATTTCAATAAAAAGTAAATTTAACTTTCGGGTTTTTATTTTAGTTTGAAAAAGACAGTGTGATCAATAAGGATAAACTTTATTAGTATACTTATATCAATTAAGATTGCACACAGTTTACGTTACAATAATATAAAATACAACTGACTCAGAGCTCATAGACCATTTAGACAACACCATTCGTTCAATTACTGGGGCTTCGAAGTGTTCAGAAGAGGACCCCAATTTCGGCTGAAAATCATCTTTAGCTACGATATTTACAACTTAGATTTAAACAGCATTGTGAATTGGGGTATTAGAAATCGTCTTTTGTCGTTAAATCTAAACATACCCAAACCCATGAATAAATATTATCCATGAATGGAACTTCCATCGAGGAGGCCAAAAAGCTATTAAAACTCAGTGACAACCTTCGTTGGAATAACCACTTGCTCGAGGTTGCCAAGAATGCTGCAAGATGCTCAGGCTTCCTTGTGCAAGAAGTTTTTCACCCCTTCTGATCTGGTGACAATTTACAAAGCGTTTATACGTCCTAAACTCGAGTATAACTTCCATCTCTGGGCAGGTGCTTCTCAAACTTTTTTTCACCTGCTCGACAGAGTTCAGAAAAGAGCGTTAAAATTGATAGGAGAGAGAAACATTATGGAAACATTTCCATCACTCGAACATCGTCGTAATGTTTCATGTCTTCCTTATTGTACAAGTTCTTTTAAAAAAAGAACACTTGTCTAGCTAGGAACGCTCATCAGTTTACACTTGAGCCCAATTTCTGACGTACCGTGAAATATAGGGATTCTTTCTTTAGCCGTACATCACGAATGTGGAATGAATTGTATGTGGCACAATTTTTCCTTGCCATTTTGATCTTCAAACATTCAAGACCAATGTTCATCGACACCTCCTTTTCCTTCCACCCTAATTACCTATCGCTCGCGCTTTGACTAATCATTAAAATGGCTATACAAAACAATATAAAAAAGAATACTTTTTCGTCTATAATGGCGACTACTACAGAACGATGATATTATTCAGTTCCTTATGGTCCAAATTGAACCATATGGACCAAGGCAACACGTTGTTCCAGCAGGATGCCGTAATTGACAACCTAGATGACTGAATTGAGGGTCGGGACGCTGTAAATTTTCTTGTGGGGTTTCCTGAAGTCGCAGGTCTATGAGAATAACCTACAATCAAAAAATGCCGTCAAGGTGAACACAACACATGTCATCTCTCAAATTTGGCCGAATCTTCGCGGAAGAGACATTTAAAGTGGACCACTCTTGGGTCATTTTCCGTAGATAATGGAATACATAATGAGGCTTTAAAATAAAGAAAGAATTTTGTTAATACCCCTCAAAAATATATTCGAATCCAACATCTACCCGTCCTTATTGAAAACCTTTTTATAATTCATAACGATTACTTTACTATTTTCCAATGTTTGAATGTTAATATTGATTCGGTTGAACAAGAAGAATCTCTGCTTGGGTGCCTGTGAGACTCTAAAAAATTCCAGATGTTGACGCTACATCGCTAAGATTCGATGGCTATAAATTGCATACATCCAGGAAATAGACCTTAAGTTTATGGATTTTGATAAGGCTTTAGAACATGCAAGAAGTCCCATTTTCAACAATGGCCACCCCTCCGTTGTTGAAAATGAAGCAGAAACTGAGATTTATGGATATCATTCACCCGTTCACCAACCCTCTTCCTACTTGTGTGAAATGAAAGCAAGATTTTAAGGGGTCCTATATCTGAGGTAAACGGATCACACTTAAAAGCATTGGTAACTGAGGTCATCAGCTCAAAACCAAACTATTGAAACAGAGAGAGAGAGAGAGAGAGAGAGAGAGAGAGAGAGAGAGAGAGAGAGAGAGAGAGAGAGAGAGAGAGAGAGAGAGACAGACAGAGACATAACAGAGAAGAGAGAACAACGGAGAACACATGTCAACAGCATGTGGGTGCGGGTGTCGTACTGTCCACATTCCGACTTTTAACCACTCATAATAATGCTTGATTTCGCTAATCAATCGGGTAGGGATGCTTTATCAGAGTCAAGGACGTTAAAAAATTCAAAGATTGAAATGTTCACAGTAGTTGATATTTTCCTTACACTAATTTCAAGATCTGGATCGTGAAAAATGGTTCCTTTTTACGTATGTACCAAATTTTCGTGTATGGTTCTTTTCAAGTTCGCTTAACATCCGTTGTTTTAGACTTGAGTGCTCATGGTTAAAGATGAGCTGAATCAAAAGGACGAGCTGTTGAATTATTATCTAATTATTGTTATTGTTTTAATACCAAGTGCCATTGAAGGAAGTGCCCTCTATTGGGTGAATGTATCCCAAATGCAAATATTGCAAGAGTACCTATCAATATTTGATTTCGAACAAAATTGGACAAAATCATTGCTTAATATGCAAGTTAAACATATTTTCACGTATCCAGTCTATAATTTATTAATAGCACGAGCACCATTTCCCAATCAGCTGCATCTATTAGGTGTGTGTATACAAATTGCTCATTGCTCTCAAAGTTCCATTAATCATCTACAACACTGACAGCTTCATATTCAATTCATAGAGAGATGCATGACATGAGATTTCTTGGTTTATAATAATTAAGTTGCTTTTAATTATTTTCCAATCGTTTTCACACCTGCTCTGAATTATTCAAATGCAATAGGTTAGGTACTTTGTCCAATACAAAATTATTCATTAAAAATTAATTGTTGCATTCAACACACTGACTATATTATAATCCATGGAGCAGCTAATGCAACAAAGACCTTACTTTATAATAATGTATTATTTCACAATACATAATGTTGCAGGCAAAGAAGTGTTAAGATAAATGCCTAAGAACATACAAAAGACAATCTCTGCCTCAGGAAAATGTTAGACCATTAGCTGGAATGCATTGCTGCATTGAACAAAAGTCCCCACGTCGGTCGTCGAAGTCGACCGCGCCGCATGAGGCACGCAAATGATTTACGTTCTGATGTGGTGAATCTATTTTTCAAATTTGTATCTATGACTTGAGATAAAAATTTCTGACGATGGTCATGGCGTCCGAATAGTTGCTTGCAACAAAATTTATAATTTCCACTTGACAGCTGGACGAACACCACTTACCACATGCAGCCGTATGAAGAACATATTTTTCTGCAATACGTAAAACGTACGGCAAGCATGCAGAATGCACATGAATTTCGAGTTCGAATGCGCATGCGCACATGGCTTCTTAACGAGATTCTAGAGAAGTACTCTCGCCCAGCATATACACGCAGGCTTGGCATAATAAATAATAAATTTATGTGCATCCAAAATGCACCATAATGCACTTTTGCTTGGTGCTGTCAATATGCGGTAGCCTATGCGACACGGATGTCATTTTTGAGAAGGCGCGTGTGTATATCTACAGCAATCGTGCTTATGAGCAACATGTCGCAAGAGCCTTTGAATTCACTTGAGTTTCACATGCAACAAATAGTTTTTCCATCAAAATTAACAAAATTGTTTAACAACAAATACAACAACAAAAACTAAAAAAAAAATTATGGAAGACATAGTGAAAGTTTCCCAACAACATATTATTGGCGCCACTTTTTGAAAGGATGAGGACAAAAAGGCGCCAACTATACGTAACGTAAATAATAATAAACGTTATGCCGCGCGTCGCGTCGTCGTTGGTGGCAATGTTGACTTGACAGCATGTTGTGCAATAAGTTTGTTTTGGCTTAATTGTTGCATGGAATGTGCCAAGGAGCTACTGTGCGAGTGCGTAGACGCAGACGCTGTAGCAGACGCATCAACAAAATGTGGCTGAGTGAATTTCTGGAATTTGATTTGCGGATTGAGAGGTTGAAGAGTTGCCTCATATATTTAATATTTAATTATATATACATTGAATTTACAAAATTGAAAAATTGCTCAAAATTGGTTTGGAACATAGTTAAGGAAACTGATTGCCTTAAATAAAAGATAGTTTACACACCGCTTAAGACATTAAATTAATTCCAAGCATTATCATTCTATCCTTGGAAGCTTTTATAGAAACATAATCTCGTTCTCTTTTACTCCTTAGTGTTTTTAAATTACTTTTTACTATGTAAGAAGCAGAATTTCCAGCCAATATGATTTCTTAGTTTAGCGATTTGCCGTTAGATAACTTCCTTAACATAATTTCATAGAAGAAGGGAAGCAACTGTGCCCTCATTCTGGGGATCTTCATAGAAACTATACTCTGTTCCACATAAATTGGCAGTACAGGGCCGATAGGGATGTTTGTCTCTCATTCGCACTGTTTTTTTTCCGTAAGAGCGTATAAAAGCTCTTGTAGGGTTTCCGTAGTAAGCATTTCAAACATACATAATTAAAAACTCTTTTTTAAATCGCAAAAACCAAAAGCTCATCAGCAGAACCCCAAGGAAAGAAAGCTGAACGAGTTACCAAAAGAACACTGGTAACTCTGAATGCACATTCTTATGGATGGTTTCCCAGAATTTAGTATAGTGCAAAAATATTGCACGCAACTGATCTAAAAAAAGCTTCTCTATAAGACGTGTACTGTCTGTTTATGTGGAATAGAGTATATAGGGACACCTATGCGAGAGTTCTCGAGTTCTCTTACCGTTTGTTTTTATTTTTCGAAACTGACAGCAGATGTCGCTTTTTTCTACAAAAAATATGATGAAAGTGGAAGTTTCTCTTTTATTCGAACTTCAAGGTAGCTTTAAGCCTTTTCAATTTTTTGCGTGATGAGCTTTTTTTATTTAAGGACACTTTACAAATTGGCGGTCTTTTAGTTAATGTAGTTGATGTTAGTTGATGTAGTTGATGTTGTTGATGTGGTTGATATGAAGATGATGTAGTTGATGTGGTTGATGTGTAGTTTATGTAGTTGATGTAGTTGATGTACTCGTAGTTGATGTAGTGTTAGTGAAGTTGAAGTCGTTGATGTAGTGTTGATGTAGTGTCGATGGAGTTGATTTAGTTGGTAGATTTGATATTGTTGATGCAGCTAATGTAGTTGATGCAGTTGATCCAACTAAAATTTATAACTCTAATAGCTCAAGTTGGCATACAAAATATGGAACATTAAGAGGAAGGAATCTTAGACAGGGACTGACTCAGGTTGAGGAAAACGTTTCCCTTCGAATTAACCACCACAGCGTAGCTCAGGTTTATACTTTTAATTTCGTTTGAACCATAATAGTAAGGAAAGGTAGGTACAAGGATGAGAAGAATTTTTCTTAGATAGCAGAAATTGGTGTCGAAAACCCATAAGTGACTTAGCGTTTTACACTTAAAGAAACCTTGAAGGATTTGATTTAAATACATAGTTTCGATAGCTTAATCCTTGCAGCAGCGTTTTGAAATACAGAAAAGTTGCACTCGTGATTTGGATACAGTATCAAAAACGATCATTCCGAGACAAAGCACTATGGACATACTTATGTCAATATTTTAGAGGTAAATGTTTTTATTTGGTTGCCACACCTGACAGGAGTAATCAAGGGGTCAATATTTCATAAACTTAAGAACAAAAGTAAGCTTTCAAGATGATAAAGTCGTTATACTTTAAATTGGATGCAGATGTCATAGAAAGGAAGTGTCGGTTGAGAGGACGCATACGCTGAAGAACACAGCGAAAGAATCTTTCGAATGGAGTCTTCATTGTCAAAGACGCGTCAAAAACAACTTGGAGGTCATCTCACAGTCGGACAATATATATTTTCCATTATTATTAAAAGTAAGAATAAACAAGAGAAGGGCCAAGTGGCTGCCTTGTAGGACTGTAGAAGTAGCCAACCAAAAAAACAGTCTAAGGTGGACTAGCACAAGCAAGTTTGGGGTCATTTTAATTATTTTTCACAGAAGTTAAATAATAATTAATAATGTGATCATTTCCAAGCAATCAAACCTATACAAATAAAATTAGGTTACAAATGTGCCAAAAATCTAGAAGTGAATGTGGCCTCAAAAATGTTTGTTTCAAAAGTGATTGTTTATGTTCTTAAGCAGAAGCCTTTTCAAAACACACACAGTAGCAAAAATATTGCAAAAACAGAAAAAAAACAATATTCCTTCAGGATCATGATTTCTTTTTGTTTGTGTTTTATTTTGTTCACCGCACCATCGCGCAATCACTGATCGTGATTTGTATTTCTAACGAGGCGCAAATAGTTGTTTACGTACAACTTTAAATCGCTGCCAACTGCATGATGATACCTCTCCCCCCTCGTCCACCCGCATCACTCTATAAGTCTACTCATCCATGACCATTTTCAATCGATTCACAGAAATACAAAAAATTTTACAAATCAACGATCCATCGTCAGAGAATTGCCAACAAAGGCAAAGGAAAACTCTTCTGCTCCAAGCCCGAACACAAACCCGAACAAAGACGACGCTTAAGAATGAAGACGCGCGCAATTGACTCTTAGCTCGGCGAACCTGTTCCAGCAACGATCGATGACAACAAAACGACGACGTCATGTTGCATGCATTTTGAGTGCGCCTGATGGCGATATTTCCATGATGAGCAGAGGAGGGGAAAGGTTCTTCTAAGCAAATTGCACGAGCAATTTCAGGAAACCATCCACAGCCAACTTTAAAATACTATGGCATCATCGCATTGCATCGTTGAGTTTTTTTTTTTTTTGTATTCCAGCGAAGAAGTCGCAATTCGTTGGAATTTAATGCGCGTTGAAGTGCAAAGTGAAGGCTGTCGTTAGAACAATTTTCGAATTTCAATTAACGCCCTTTTTTGTGGAGAGTTTTTGATTTTCTTCGTTCACTCTGGCGTATGCGCAACGTGACATCGAAAAAAAGTTGATTGTTATTTGAAAAGGAGTGTCTAGATGAGTGGCACGTCACTCTTGGAAAGCCTCATTTGTATCAGGAAATTTCTTGTGAGAGGTAATTTTTTGGAAAAGCCCAAGGAGCTCATAGAATGTTTTTGCCTAATAGAGGTGCCTTCGGATGGCTTTGTTCTGTAAACGGCTTTTGGGTCACCCATCCAACTGATGATGCGAGGATCATTCAGACCTAAACATAAAACTTTATTTTTTTTTTTTTTTTTGATTTGATGTTTTTATGGCTTGATGCACCCGGAGATAGGGAAATGTATCTTTCAGTAATGCATCGCACATGTAACTGTTATAAACAACAAGATCTTCTTCTTACTTCTTCGTTTAATGGCAACGAGCAAGAGCAACTAGTGTCCAATTAAAAAGGAACGAATCAATCTGATCCAGTCAGCTCGATTAGGTACGAAGCATTGGATAAAGCTGATTTAATCGGGAATCATCCATTAAGTTTGAAGATGCTTCTTGCTTTGTGTGTCAATAAAATTAAATAAACATTTTACGATCACTTTTCAAATTCAGATAAAATAAATAACTATGCATTGCATCGTATGGTTTATTGTTTTATTGATAAGGAAAAAGTTTTTTTTTTTTTAAGAAATAAAATGCAATAAAAAAGAGAAAAATCCTAAGTGCACTTAGGTTTCTTGGAGGAAGGAAGCAGTATAGGTAACCCAAAACCAATAAAGTTCCTGCAAAACTAAAATTAATGATACGAAATCCATTAGGGAATGTATTCTGAAAGTGTTTGTACTTTAGGAGTTTTGTGTGAAAAGATTTGAAGAAGGATGAAGATATTTTAGGGGAACTGAATAAAACAAGTCGTTTTTACTTGCGATTATAGGTAGGTACTATAAGTCAAGTTATGGAGTCGTGCAGAAAAAATTTTTGAGATAACAATCACACATGACATTACAATGATGGCGAAGTCGAAAAAAGTGGGTCTGGGAATTCCGTCCGTCTGTCTGTCTGTCTGTCTGTCTGCATGTCTGTTCGCGCCTCTAGAGCCTGAAAGGATGCGCCGATTTGCTTCAAATTCGGTATTTAGGATTTATTTGGCCGTCCCTCGGAACAATTTTTTTATTTTTGCTCTAGACCCAAAAATAACGGCACCTGCTATACTATCGTATAGAAAAAAATTGATTTTCTCAAAAACGGCTCTAACGATTTTGATAAATCTTTCAGAATGCTATTTTTTTAAGACAATCTAGCTTTTGGTGAGAACATATATTTCAAAATTTGTCTTATAACGGTACCTCTCATAGAACCAGTATTTTTAAATCAAATTTTCTCGTAAACTATACAATATCTGATTTCAATAAAATTTAAGCACAGAAAGGATTCATAATTTTATTAATATGACATTTCAAAATTTTCAAAAACTTTTTTTTTTTGATTTTTTATAATTTGTTCAAAAAAATTTTTGGTTTTCGAAATATGTTGAAAACGGGTATATTGATTTTTTTTAACATTATTTTTTCAGATGTAAACTACAGATTTCCATATATTTACATACTCAAATAAATTTGAAAATATTTTTTGGAAAAGTTTTTCAAAAATAACCTTTTTAAAAAAAAACTGGAACGATTTTCAATTTTTTTTTTTCCTAGATTGACATATAGCTTTGAAATTTTATTGCATTCTTAGTTTTTCCGAGAAAACTCTTAAACTGATTTAAAAAATAAAAGAATTTTCGAAATTATTTTAATTTAAGAGCCATTTCGTGCGACCCAGTCGTGCATTTTATTTTAAATTACCTGTATTGAGAAGCAGCTTTATTTTTCGGGATTTTGCTATATTTGATGGGGCAAAGCAAACCAAACATTTAAACCATGTAGTTTCTCAAGCTTTGACTTCTTAAATGGTTTTGAAAGGCTTCCATAACAAGCAAAGATTCTTTTAAGAAGTCCTGGGCTCGGTAATAGTTTCGCTTGATCAGTTCATAAATAAAAACATAGTTACATTTGTAAGATTTGAAACTTACAAGTTTCCAATAAGCTTCTGTTAGAATAATAATATGAAATGTTGAAGAAGCTTTCAAGTTAAATTAACTTGCGAAAGGCTTCCGTAAGATTTTAATAACAACTGAATCAAGTTTTTCGAAGAAAGCTGCATTAATAGCTTATTGATGTTTTGTTTTTTATTTTTAAGTTTGCAGGGAATTGTACCAAATATAAACTGAGAACTATCTGTGAACACAATAATCTAAAGAATTGAGTAACTATTTAAGTATTGAAACAGCCCTTCGGTATAAACAATAAATTTGATTACATTAATTTGAAAACTAAAATTGATTCGTTATTTAATATTTTTAAGAAGCCTGCATTCTTGCTTTAAGTGGTCTTATAAAAGTTCGTTAAAACTTCTTTTGACAGGTAAAAGCAATCACCAAATTTGTTTGTAGGTCCTGTAATTGCTGTAGTTGTAGCTAATTAGCTTTATAAGATACATACTACATCGGAAACTCTCTCATTTTTATGCTTAACAAAATGTCCAAAACTTTGCTACAACTTATTTTGTGAGGCCTTTCCGAAGTAGAATTAATAGGTCGTATTAGAGAAGCGATAAAAAACACAAAAGTTCGAAAAGTGTCAAGCATGCATTGTGGAGACTTTTGCAAATCAGAATGGTAAAAAAAGTGTTGCCATCATCGCAGGAAAAAGGTAAATAAAATATTAAAATACATCGGACAAGTAGTGAAGTTTGAAAACAAATTGAAAATCAAGGAAAATTTGTCAGTACCAACGTGTTAGCAATTAATGTTGAAGTATCTCCTCTTCAAAACACAACACCAATTATTATCTTAGGTGGTTTTCGTGTACACAAATCTTATGGAATAACTTTAAGACACATCGTATGCTTGGGAAAAAACCCTATCCAAGACCCAACAAAATATTAGGTACTATTACGAGAACAATAATGCCTATCACAGAGAAAGATTTTGATAGAAAAAACGAATACATTTTTAGAACAGGCAGTTTTCAGCGTGTACAAGATTTTTGATTGAAACAGATTTGTGAAAACAAGTAAGTACGAGAAATGCTTTTCTTCCAAAAAATTGACTCTCTCTTTTCCGTCTCGTATGTGTTTTCATGTCATATGGTGGTTCAGACCTTATAGACAACGTTGCATACATTTAGGAGTGTAAAACGGCTCTCACATTATAAAGTGCGTTGCTTTAGCTTTCAGTATTTTTTGGAGGCAAAACTTCATATACAGAACACATACCTAAGTTTTAAACTTTTCAGAAAAACTAATCTACATGATGGTGAAAACCGTTTCGAAATCTATTGCATGGCTTCCGAGGAGTTAAAGGACAAACAGAAAATTAAACAAATTTGAAACTTGAAAATTTTAAAATACAGTTTTGAACAAAGATTTTAAGAGAAGCGTTGGTCTTTTTTGTTTTCAAACATATGAACTTAAAAAGATTTATATATGATAACTTAGTATCCAACCTGAAGCTTACAAGCTACAATCTATTTATTGTTTCATTAAAAACCTTCATAAAATTGTCAATTTAAGAGTATATAATTCATACAAAAGAAAACTCCTTAAACAATCTATTTAAATAACTTTATTTTTCATTTCGCCGAACTAAATCAGACCTCACAGAGCAGCTCATGACCAACAAAAGATTATCACAAACTTTCATCTCAAACAAACATTTTATATGTAAACTTCAAAACTCACTTAAGAAAAATCGGCCAAAAGCATTTTTTATATACAAACTCTACAGTAACATATAATTGTATCTTATAGAGGTAACACATTCCATTTCAATTCAGTAGCTGATATCTTGTCAGTTGTTGCAAAAACTTTAATCAATCAATTGCTTTTCAATTTAAATACAACATCCAATCTTGCTTCTGTGTGCTTGCGAATGGCATCATTTTAATGGTTTTTTAATAACACCCGAAGGCTGTCCAGTATCCAGTGTAAGTTACATAAAACTTCAAACAGGAATCTTTATTATAAATCACCTGAGTTTACACAAACAACACTTGTAATAATAGTGACAACAACAACAACAACTTCCTTCTTAAGCTTCCACATCTGATAAAAATCTCTCCCATCAATCATTCATACAATAACTTACAAATTCCACATCCAAGTTTTTATTTTTTTCTTCTAAGAAACAAGGTGTAAGTAGAATAGCCGAGTCGTAGAGAACCGAGTCGCCCAAGCGCCATCAGGTCCGGCCTCTGGGTATCCCCTTAAGAGTAATCAACTCCACCCAAACCATTGTAATTACATTCGCCCATAGCACTTTGCTTTTCAAAACTAAATCAATTTTTTATAGATTTCTAATTAAAACAAATAGTTAAAATAGAATAGAATATAGCTGGACTATGTAATTATAATGGGACGCGGCGACACTGTCTATTTTAAGCGATTTGTAAATATTTCACTTTCTGTGCGCATGCGCCACTATGCCACTTCCACTTCTACCGTCACCGTCACCGCCCGCCGCACCCACCTTAGCTGATCTATATATCATCGTGTCGGCACATTATAATAGCCAACTCTTTAAATTGGACATTAAAAATGCATTTTCGAAGCACTCCACTAGAATGGAGAATGTTGAGGTATACGATCATAAAGACAAATAACTCATGAGATGCAATTAAGTGTATGAAATTCATTAAATCTGTATCTAACAGCTTTAAACTTCTATACAGACGACGGACAACGACGACGACGACAGTGAACAACCTTGACCACTTGAAGCTTTAATGGCGGCAGTGACGGCGGCTTCGGCGCGGCATTGCGGCGTCATTCGGCGCCATCATTTTAGATTCAATTTGTCGTAATAATAGAGCAACCAGCTGCTGTTGCTGCTGCTCCTACCGCTCGCTGCTATAGCTGCCGATCGATAATTGAATCTGAAAGATATACAATAGATACAAAAAAAAAAATAATGCAATTATTTTTTGTTTCTTCAAAAATATTCGTCCTTGAGAGGTATGAATTGTGGAATTGCACATTCAAAGATTAACAGACAAACAAAAATCTCAAACTTTATGCAATTCATCATTAAAAAATTCAGTTAAACACTCACTTTGAGGTTTTTTAAAGTCTCTGCGGAATCGGAATAGATGCTGGTTGGTAAGTGAGGTACGAGTAAGCTCAAAACAACAAAAATAACATGGAAAAACCAGATACTGACGAGTATCTTGTATCTAAACTGAGATACCTATTTTTTTTTTTATTTTTTTTTTCTAAATAGGAAATCCAGTTGCAAAAATTGCGAGGGATGAGGGCGGTGGTGGTGGTAGTGGTAGTGGTGTATTGGCATGGATTGGTGGCTGACTAAACTATCTATTGCTTAATTATCTGCATTGGAATTAATGTGGCGCATATGCGGCAATAATAAATAATTGGAAACAAAAAAGAAACGATCAACATCAGTTTGGAGTGCAATCAAGTCGAAAAGCGCTAAAAAATAATTTCGCAGCATGGCCAAGCCCCTGGAGTCAATCGTATTGTAGTGCAAACAACCTCCGCACACGTAAATGTTTAGTTTTGCTGAGATATACATACAGTACGTGAAAATTAAATAGATCACTGATGTGGGCAGTGGAATTATTGTTCAGCGGACTTTGGCAGTGAGCTAACATCACAAGGTGACACTGTCTTATTTCATTTGATGTTTTGTTTTTAATTGTTATGTTTTCTAACTTGGATGCAGGATGGGAAAAGTAAGGGGGGATAAAGCACTCCAAACTATCTGTGTTATTTATGCCCAAAAAAGTTTCCCTTTAAAAACTGATCTGGATTTGCTCGCAGTTATCTAAACATATTTTGTTTGTTGCAAGTAACATACAGAACTCTGCCGTTCCAGGCTTTAAAAGACATCAACAGATCAAGAACAAAAAGCACTGTTACCTTTGAAATATAACAAAGATAAAGCTGAATAGAGCAGTTGGTCAATCAATTGCTGATTACCGAGGTTATCAACTCAACACAAATTGATTGATCTTTCAAAAGGTTTTTTGGCAGAGAAACGCTTGGAGGTTGAGTCCTATAATCCATGTTTTGAGACTTTATAAGGTTTTGAAAACTATACCAAGTGCTTCTTTATACACGGATGAACTTGAACATTATTTTGCTGTGCAGAATCAATTTTTTGGTTATAACAGTTTCAGAAGGAACCGCGGTTATTGAATTACAGACTAACAGTCTCAACCGTGTGCGGCGATTCTCTGCAGGACTGTAAGGGTTCTATACTGAACTACCAGACCACATCTAAATGGTGAGTAGAGAACCAATCCTTCTTGGAGGATTTGTCACTTCCTCAGAAATAATAGTACGACCCCCGGGAAAGAGAAAACTAGGTGGAAGCAAATTTTTGGCTTAACAGTGTGGCACACTTACAACTCATAAAGGGTGTTTTTTTAAAACGTGTGGTTTTCAATCTGGCAATACTTTTTTCGGTGTTGGTCTTTTTGACAGCTGTCACTTGATTTATGCGCAGTTTTTTTGCCATTTCATAATGAACAGACTTACTCCTGAACAACGTTTATAATCGTGCAAATTTATTACCTAAATAATGGTTCGGTTCGTGCTATGCATCGCGCGCTGCGTCCAATATTCGGTCGACATAATTGCCCAAGAATTAATTCGAGCCAGCCGCGGCTGGCACTTGACCGAAATCATTTTTAAAACATAATGGCAAACACTTATCCTTATAATATATGTAGCTAAGTTCTTGGTCATATCATTCTATTTTACCTATGCGTTTTATTTCTTCTTGAAAACAACACGTCGAAAAAACTAAAAACTCCCTTTACATGCACGGGACTCTCAAAATAACATAAAGAAACTGCCTTTTCTTTTCTAGGAGGCACACAGAAACAATACCTTAAAGCTTCCTCGGATTGCAAAAACTCGAACTCAAGGGGTTATTAATACCATTATCATACTGCGAGCGCCAGAGACGGTATAGAAAGATTGAAAAGAATTTTTGAGGTTAGAGTGGGTTGGGATGTATTAATTATACCAAAAAAATCCTGCGGCTAACATCCAGTTGAAACTGAGGGAATGTAGAAAATTTGCTGCCCACGCTGATGCTCGAAAGCCTTCTTAGTAAGCACCCAAGCACTACACTCACTGAACCTTTTGCCAAGCGCTATTAAGGAAAATATTTTGCTGGCAAGGCAGCACTTTTCTTCTTTGTTGTAAGGTGAATTACCTGAGAAAAGGAAATTCTTCCCGATAAACTAAGTAAACTCCAACTAACAGCTTGTCTTTTGATCACCAAAACACTGCAAATAACCTAAGCACCATCCTATATATGCCAACATCACTTAATTTTTTCAATTTTTTGCAGATTTCTAGGTGAAATGCCTTGAACATATTGATATCTCGAAGAAGAATGCAAACTATCAAAATGTTTGCCGAACTTTATCCACTAGGCTTGGGGTCTTTTACAACGGCTTTTGCGAAACCTGCATAGATAACAAGGGATTTTAGCACTGTATAGACTTCGGATCGGTCCCATTCATTCCTGCAGAGTATCAACATACAAACAGTAATAGTTAAGAATGGAAGACACTGGACTTTGACATTTTTGTTGCCTCGAAGTCTTAAAAACGAAGCAATCAAAAAAAAAAACTTTTAAAAATTTTTGGAAAAAATAATCAGGTCGAGCATAGCCAGCTGCTTGAGACAGTTGACTGGAGGATGGAGCTTAGTTTCAAAAAATTTTGTAACGATCATTGACGGTTGTTTTTTATCAATTCCAAGCGAATCATCCTCCCTTCCATCCAAAATCTTTAAATTTAAAGTTTCAATCTTAACCCATGCTCTCTTTAAAGTGGTTTTAATTTTCTTGAAGCGTTCAGAATATGCTTGGTTTCCACGATCAACACATTCAACTTCAAGATAAACTTGAGTATATAGTCTTCCACTTCATGGGAAAAAACATCCTTCAACCCGAGATTACGTCTGGAATATGAGTACAAGTCCTGACTCAAAAATGCAAACAGACAAAAGTCCAGGATATTTTGGTGAATCAACTTTTGCGAACTTTTCAGTCAGCTTTGTTCATCTTTCACCATAATATTTCAAGCAGGGATCTTGTCTATCAATTAAAGTTAGAACCAACTGTTTCAAGCTGACCAATAGCAACTCTACTTTTAGTGCCCTCAGTTCACCTGTAGTAAGATCCGAACATGTGCAGAAGACCGTCATGACAATCTCTTAACTAGCAAATTCTGAAGCTTTCTGTGGAGTCAAAAAAAATCACTTAAAAGTCGGTGAAAAGCATCTTCCCTGTGGGATTCAGCACCGAATCGTGGTTTACCTCCTCTGATCAAAACAATCCAAATACCTTTCGCCAAAATATTCATCCAAAACAACTAAATCCTTCTAAATCTCGACAAGATTAAGTATATACCAAATTTTTTGTCACTCGCACATCCCTCCCTCATTAATCAAATATGCTAAGTGGAAACTGCAAGGAATCTTCCCAAATACCCCACCTATTCCGCTTTCTGTTCCAAGAACACAAACAAAAACTACTCCCAATCTCCCACATAATTTTTCAACTCAGTCAAAAATTTTTAGTGATCTTATAAAAATGTCACTCACTGTTCCTTTACAAATTACAAGCATACTGCAATTGAAAAGAAAAGAAAAATAGCAAATCCGGTTGTGTTTAGGTTTTCGGCATTCGGCATCTAAATGTGGTATATTTGTTGCTATTTTGCGCCAATACCAGGTTGACTGCCGTCTAATTTAGCCAAACTCCAGAAGTTGAAGATTTGTTGTATCAGGAGTGAGCTCATGTGTGTGCAAGCGCAAGCGCAGCTGATGCCAATAAACGCAGCAATATGGCCGATTGGCAAGTGAATGCACAGAAGCCGAAGCCCAACGACAGAGAGAGAGTATAACTACATTTGTTGGAGGGAGCTTGCAGCCGGCCAATATCTCTAGGTATGGCTCTGGAGTCTGGACTGGACCACAAGACAAGAGACTTGATTGTTGTAAGTTTTGCCATTTTATTTGTATTTTGCAGTTTATGCTATCGAATCTAGTACAGCAGCATGGAACACACAAAGGCTGTTGAGGTTGACCAGTTATGTCAGAAACAGAATAGAGTTTGGAGATTTTTACCCTTTTTGTTCGGTGCGGTCGGTCGGTCGTCTAACGTCTAACGTCTATCGTCTGTTCCTTGTTTTGGATTTAGGATTTTTTTCTTCTAGCAACTTTGTGCTCCATCAGTTGTTGTAAGCTTGACTCAACTTATCATCTAACACAAGCAGCTCAGCCCGGCTGCAGCCTGATGCAATTGCACAACGCTTAATTTGTAGAGCGGGTTACTAAACCTCCTCAACTCAAGACACAACTATATATTTGAATGTATCTCAGCTGTAGGAGTTAGAGTGTAGTGTTTATGTATTTTTATTATAGAAATGAGATGTTGCGCTGTATCTTTGTTAAGTAGATACGAGAATACATGACGTTGAACAATCGCCGGGTTGTTTTTTTGGTTGGCTTTTATTTTTGGCCAAAAGGCTTTTGAACTTTTGTTATTATGCACAGCATTATAAGCTGCTCCATGGACATGGACAATGGTGTTTGGTGAGTTTAAATGAGACCTAAAAATAACACATTTTCGAGTTGGGGATTGGAGAGTTATAATCGAGCGATGCGATTTTTTGGGTTGGGTTTTGTTGTTTACCTCTTTATTGATTTTTTTTTCTGCTCACATTTTATACGGGTAAATGGATTATTTATCTTTTAAGAGTAGACTTTAGACGAAACAACAACAACAACAGTGGGGTCTAGAAAAAGAATGAACAAATTTGAACTTTTCTTTTTATGGGCCAATAGATTGGCAGTTCAATGGCTATGGAAATGAGCTTTGTGTTGAAAACCAGAAGTTTTTTCGTTATTTTTTCGGATTTTTTTTTAAACGGAAAAACCTTAAATGGATTGATTGCTGATTTTATCACCTTTTTGGTGAACTCTAACCACAAATTGGAATTCGGTGTACATATAAGGCTTTGAAGATTAGATAAAAGCAATTACTATACGACACTGGTTGAAAAATGAATCAGACAATATTCAGGACAACGTTAAAAGACACGATATAGTACCGAACCGGTCTTCAGGGTTCCTAACAATAAAAGAATACTTTAGTCTAAGAGTCTTTCCCCGACATAATTGCCTTCTTCTTATTTTTTAATTCATAAAATACTATTAGAAAGGTAGGAAAAATATAAAAAATATGCATAATTTAAAGACTATTTCACTAACTCGACGTCAGCGCCACCTATCGGATATAATAAATCATGCAAGGTAAGCCCATAGTACCCACACACTTAAGCTATCAAAATCGGCTAAGCCGTTTAGAAAGACAAGAATTTCAAATTCTTAAAAAATATGAACAAGGTCTTTACGTTCTCAAACTCGAAAAAAAGTTTCTGTTCGGAAGACTGAACGGAAATCAGTCTCTGAATCTGAAGCCGACTTCTTATTTTTCCAATTAGAAACTTCATGAAGAGCCTGTACAGAACCCAGACAGGGAAGCTTTTATTGTGTCTGAAATTATCTTGAATACGGTATGTAAGTAGCTTTAAGTTCACAAGGAAGGCCAAATGTGAATTATATCATCAAAGTGTAAATAAATGTAGAGTGTGAAGCGAAACAATTTATATTTGTGTTATTTAGAGAAAAAAAAATGAATTTTGGTGTCGGTACAGAGGATAAGTTGGTGATGAAATAAAATAGATTTTAACGCTTCATTGCAAGATGAGTATTATGATTTACCAGTGAACCGGACTGTTTTAGCACGGATGAAATACGAACTCCACATTTTTCGTGGATCGTAAAACTACCTTCAATAGGCGTTTTCCTATTCTTTTTGGTTAGCCCATAGGTATGCGTTCGAGTGGAATCAAAAGTGGTGCATACATTTCGGAGTTTTTATCAACTTTCTCATATTATTATGTAGTGCGTTGCTATTTGGTTTCCAGGATTTTGTTTTAATAAAAAGGACATTATAAACCTTTCGGGAAAAATTATCTGCATAATGATGAAAACCACTTCGAAATCCGTTGAGTAGTTCGGAAGGAGTTAGGGGATAAACATGTATTTTTCTTTTATTCTTTGTATAGATTTTGGAATGAGAGCACGTACAAAATCTTTTAAACTTAATGTTTCTTCCCTTGTTTGTGGTGTATTAATAATTTCATCGACTTTTATTTTTCGTATATCGTGTTTATGACGTAAAAGCTTTGTCAGCAAATTAGTGATAATAATTTGGCTGTTTAATTTTTTATTTGTTATTAGAAATACCTTTACTTTAAAAATGTTGGTTTACAAAAACATGATGATGTGTGTCGATTAGAATAATGCCATACCTGAAATGATAAAAAAATTTTCTGAGTTAAAATATGCATTGTTATAAATATATACAAAATTTAAATAAATATGAAATTGAATATTCTAATGAATAAGCATAACAAAAATTTCGTGTCACTCAGATATTTATGAATACAAAATAAATAAAAATTTTGAAATAAAATTTGAATAATTTTGAGCCATAAGTTGATCATAATGCAAAGAAATGCAAGAATGCAGTTTTGAGGACGCAAGTGGATTTCAGCCTTATAAGGCAGTATACCAAATTTGTAAAAATTTAATCAAAAAATGTATTATTAACAAGCTTCTAACTATTCCAACTTTTAACATTTTAATTAAAACTTGATTGAAAAATTAGTTCACATACGTTGCAAGGAATAAAGAAATGTACACCAAATCAAAATGAATGCATACAGTTTGATATACATAAATACCTAGTCTTATCTGTATCTCCGTGAGTGCTCTTAATTTTAAGATTGAAAATCTAAGATGAACCAAGAAATCGTATTAAGAAATATACGAAAGTTTCCTTGGATTTCTTTATTATTTCAAAGTGACGACATATTGGCACCCAACGTGGGGCATTTACTTTTGTTATTTGAATTAATTGTATTTAAAGAGCAAGTTTTGTTAGTTTCTTTCTTATTCAATAGTAAGGCCATATTCCATAAGGTGTACACCAGGGAAGCATCTTGAATACATTGCCTTGTATTGAAGTCCTTGACTACCTGAGATCTGGACTGCAAAGTTGACCAGTTATTCTTTGCTGACGATGGAGACATCATAAGAGATCAACTAGCACTTGAAGTATGGGTATAAGATTTGGAAGGAAATGGGTAACATATTCTTATATAAGTGCAAGTAAAAGTTTAAAAACTTGAGCTGGCCGTTTTCTGGTCTAAACATGCATATCCAAGATATTTCCTTGAGTGGAACAGTGATTCCCATAAATATCTGGGATCTATGAAAATAAGCGAAGCATTTTGTGATGACTCCAATCATAAGTGTGGGTTGAAAGAAATGATGAGAAAACTTTGCTATCTTCTGTGACTAAAAAATGCAATACAAATAACTTTCTAACACTATTGCGAGGGATAAAAAGGGGAGGCAGACTGCAAAAAGTATTGTAATGCAAACATCTTTGTTTATTTTACGCAACTAAGACAAGTAGTGTCGGTGATGTACGTTGTACGTGCGACTCTGTAAAGTGCATTTTATTTATAGCTTGCCTTTCATAGTGCCAAATTAGTCCTCGCAAGAAAAAAGCCGCTTAAAACATCTTATCATCTGTATCCTGAAAAGGCAAACTCCTCTCCTCCCCCTCCTACTATGCGGATAGGTGGGTTATAATTTCGTTCGATGTCGATTGCCTTTAAACAGTTCTCTGAAAGGCATCCCCTAAATTGTGTGATGAAATCACAACGAGCCAGCTTTTGATTAGTTTCCGGGTGAATGGGTTTTGATAATGGTGTACGAAATCGAAACCACACGTTCAATTCAAAATTCGGAGAGGTACACCGTGTAATAGGACAGCATGAAAACAGACATGATGTGTATCTGGGGGTTTTCAAATTTCTAATGGAACAATGTCAGTTTTGGAATTATGCCGAAAGTACATGCTCCTGCCTGCATAGGGGTGCATCTAATTGAATCGAAATAGAAATGGGGAACACAGTTCTCTGACAATATGATGCACCAAACCAACCCCATTCGTTTGCAAGTAGGTAGTCCTCAGTGAGTGGGCCAATATTGTGGTGCTTTTGGATTTGCTTTCAAAGTATTGAATTTTACTTCCGGAACTATTTGTACCGCCATTTAAGTACTGGCTCCATACACACCGACCCCTACCCCATATACAAGACTCGCCAATGTTCCTCTTCGAAAATGTTACCGTCTGATTTTGTTGAACCCCCGTCAACATTGTAGTCTTTGAGTCACATGATTCAAACTCATGTTCAAGATACCAGCCTTCTTATTAACGAAGATACAAGTTCAAAAAAGTATCACGACATACGCGGTTTTTTAAAAGCTTCTGCAGCATCAAAATCATAGGAGAGGTTTGAAAAATAAAAATGTCAGAATTTTTGACAAGACTCTAGTTGTCTTGCGTAAACTTTTATAAGCAACATTCGATAAAAAAATTGAAGACTTAGACTTTGGAATAGGCCATCATAATATGCGACAAGTATACCGGCTCATCTTTGATGCAGGATTCTAACAGAATCAAGGACTTTTCATGCAAAGGATGCTCTATATGGGTATACAAAAGGATCATCTTGCACAATGAATTTGGTGTTGAGGAGGTTGGGATGGTATACCCTCATCCCCATTGAAGCCAGTTAGCAAAGAAGGGTTAGAGTGGTTGCCTTTGAATGAAGATTTTCTACACCCGGATGAACCTGGGTTTAATTCTAAAACAAAGGAGTTCTAATGACATTATGTTTGCACTGCAAATCATTGTGAGATTATCTTGGGGTTATAATAATTATATAAGCATTGTGCGTTGGCACAAAATTGGGGGAAGTTCTTTGCAGAATAGGTTACCATGAAATACTAAAAGTGAAATCAGCATTAATAATTTATGCAAGAAGTGCACTCACATATGGAACCGCCCGTCGACAATTAAACAAAGGGTGTTGTTTTAAGGGAAGTTGTGGCTTGTGAGACGGTGTCTCTTTGTATCAAATTCAGAGAACTGTGGAGGCTCAAGAGCCCCAAGAAAACACTCAGACATTAAAGCAGTAGGCTCGTTCGACTAAGTCATGCACCTAAATCAAAAGTATGATTTTATTGAAAAATAACGACAGCTGGACGTCAAGCTGTAATATGCGGACAAGAAGTTGGTTCTTTGTTCGTCAAAAAATGCTGGCTGTTGAAAACAGTTAAGTACAAAGGCTAACAGCCAATACTGATGTTTTAACCACTGCAGCGTTGAGATTTGTAGTTATCAAAAAAAACTCCTGCGTCCTGCAGACGGTAAGAAAGCGAAAACAACGAGTTGACCTTGAAATCTGGTTCCGACTTTGACAGTGATGACAAAATCACATTATACATGAAAAAATTAATGTCATCCCACCCAAGTACTATTAAAGAAGCGAGAGGTGACTTGACATGGAGCACCTTCACGAACTTATCAGCACTGGAAAATCAAGGCAAGTGCACAAATATTGAAATTTGCTGTCCATGTGCCAGCCAGTTTCCGCCAGCAAGCTGACCGTAAGTCACATTCCGAGGACCCCAATTGACTAATTGAGACTAGGACCATTCTCTGGTTGGCGTGAAACAGCATCTACCAGGAAAAAACTCAGCCTTTAAATTAGGAAGCAACCACAAGTTTGCAGCTGTTTAAAAAAGCTACTTATGGAAGTGCCAAGAGAACAGAAATATGACTTTTAGTTTTGGCCTTCCTGAATAAACTTGGAGAATTGCCGCTGACCGGTATTCTATCGATACCGAGACCTTTGGTACCGCCAGATGGCTGAAACAGGGTAACGTATTGTCTTGTTATAACTTGAAAATTGACTCAGTAGCAATACTGCAGCATGGACCATATCTCAGTGTGATGGAATGATCTTGCAATATTTAAAAGAAAAGTCTTAAAAAAAAAAAAAAAATAATCGACTCACTATACGCGCTTTAGAGAAACCTTAAAAAAATGCCAAATATTAAGGGTGGCTAGTCCTTGTGGAACTAAATGGACATCGTTGAGCCTGGTATTTAATGTATGTGCTTCCATGACGACCAAACTACTGCGTAAAATTATCCATAAAATAAAATTGATATCTTCATGCATTTTCCAAAGATATCATTCCAAAGGCTATCATGATACACAAAATACTATTTTGTCGTGTGGCTGCATATACAAATTTCTATAGTATATGCGGCTCAGCTCGGAAAACCATTTTTGACTCTTTAACCTTGGTACCGAAATTCGAATACAGGGTCCATACACAACTCTACATCACCTATACATCCGAACATACACTTCCACTTATCACCCGCCAGTGTACCACTTCGAAAATGATACGTTCTGATTTTGTTGAACCCCTGTCAACATTGTAGTATTTGAGTCACCTAATTCAAACTTCCGAGTATATACAAGATAGCAGCCTTCTTCTTGACGAAGAAACTCAAAGACGAAATTCCCTTTTTTTAGCAGTGGTAGAGCAAGTTCAAAAAAGTATCTCTTATACCACGACGCACGCGTTTTTTAAAAGCTTCTATACAACGTCAAAACCGTTGGGGAGATTTGAAAAATAAAAATGTGAACATTTTTGACAAGACTCTAGTTGTCTTGCGTAAACTTTTATAAGCAGCATTCGATAAAAAAAATTGAAGACGTAGTCTTCGGAATAGGCCACCATAATAATCGAAAAAGGAACAAGCAGAACTTTGCTCCAAAATCCAAGTTGCTGTCTGAATTTAACACTATGTGCAGTGCATGCACAAGGACACCCTCGCTTACCGAATTTGAAAATCTCAAAATCCCTGGAGCAATAATATACATATTTCGTATACCTACTCCCGCCATGACGTCGTTTGGAACAAATTTAGTTTTGAGAAGTTTGAGATGCTGAACATTGCCAATATCACCCTTATTGTTTGCAAAGCAGGATGAGTGTGGTTGCGTTTAAATGGAGCTTCCTGGTGTAACTTCGAGATGTTTTCAAATAAAGGAGTTTTAATGATATCTATCGTGTTGACACAGCAAAGGATTATGAAAGGTTGTTGGGGTTATATATGTATGTATGGACCTGTTTAAGGTCTCCACAAGTTTCGGAAATGTGGTTTGCAGAATAGGTCAGCATGAAATACGGAAAGTAGGTAAGTCTATAAGATTTGTTCAGTACAGTGGAGTCATCATTTTAGATTCATATAGGTACATAAATAACTATAAATACATTTATATATAATAATAAGTGCACCTACATACATACATAGAGAACCATCGACAATTTAAAACAGGGTGTTGCTTTTATATGATTTGAGCTTCAGATAAGAAAGTTGTGGCTTGTCAAATTGTAATATTAATTGCAAAAGCTGTGTTTTTTTTTTGTATAGATATAGAAATTTAAGTTGGCAACACTATTTTCATTGACAGCCATTTTGTCATCTGCCATGTGACTTATCAAGATTGACGCCTAAAACCATGCAATTTGTGCAGATTGATTTAAAAAAAATATTTCTGTTCGTGAAACGCATTGCGCCCGAATGAAGCTTAATTTTGTTTGAATAGCTACGTCACTAAGCAAGACCACCGTATTGCCGTTACATATAGATGAACTGACAGTTTGGTATTATTTATATGTTGGTGTAATCATTGGTTCTTACTTCTTCAAAAATGATGCTTTCCGGAGGATTACAGTCAATAGAGACCGTTTTATAGAGCCATAATCAATGACTTTTTCGTTTTGAATTGAATCGGCTCAATTTTGGGTAGCACGCGGCGTAACTTGTGACACAGCGCATGGTGAGTGCAAAATTTCGCGTTTTGGACCTCATGTTAGTTCGCCGCCAAGATCTTGCAATTTAACTCCGCTGTGATCTATTTTTTGTGAAGAAATGTGAAATTGTCTACACGGATTAGCCAGAGACGATCGATGACTTGGAAAAAAACTTTTAAGGAGTGACCCAAATTGGAGACCTCAAAATGGGACTAATAAAGTCAGTTTAATAGAATTTTTTTTTTCTCATAGTTCAACAACAAATAACGAAATATTTCAAAGAATTCTCAACAGTCGGCAAAAGTTTTAATTGTTACAGAACTAGCAGCAGCGTAATCGTAGCAAATCTGGCCACGGTTATTGACTCCAAGAAACCGCAAGAGGTTAGGCAGGTGTTCCCCCACCCGCTTTGACAGAGCTACTCAAAAAATAACAATTCAATCACTACTGTAACGGTTTGCAAATATGTATTCAGAAGCGTCACACTTGACTGGCGCCCAACGTGGGACACTTTCACCACAGCACGTGTCATGGTACTTGTCAATGGACGCGTAACGCTTCGATACTGTAAAAACTCAAGCTTGAACTTAGAAACCGAGTAAAATTTTCTTTACAATGACTTATTCCTCATCAAATCAAATAAAAAACTGTCCCCATTTAATTGCATCTTCGACTTCACTTTATTAAATAATTTCCATTACAAAAAAAAGCAATCTTTTTATCTTTAATCTTTATCCATCATCAACAATCACATACTAATCCCTGAGGTAATTGAAAGACTTCCAACAATTACTGTGCCATAACATCATATAGCCCACCTAAGTATCTTCCCAAGTCAATATCATTACCATAATCATGATCATCATCATTATCACCACCATAACCACCGTCACCTTCGAGGCAGTCGTGGAGTTAATGGAAAATTAATTGAGACCCCACTGAATGAGCAATCTTTGTCACGTCAATTGCAGAAACGGCAAATTGTGTGTGAGTATCTTTTTCATCTTAAACGAAACGAAACCCTTTTTCCCATAATTAGATCCGCATACGAGAACAGAGATGCGGGAGCAATCGCTTACAAATTTATAACTTCAGAAATGTATCTTACGAAAGAAAGTGAAATCCGATCTTGAAAAAAAAATTATATTTTAATTATGAGCGATGAAGTTCAAACGTAAACCAATTAATAAACGCTGCGCAGCATTAATGTCAAAACACTGTCACTTTTCATTCGTTACGTCGCATCGAGTGTATCTTTGTATCTTTTACGAGAAAGCTTTGGAATTAAAAACTTATAAAACTGTCGCTATGATCGTGAGATTTTGTTGCTCTTGAACAAAATGTCACATCGATTTGGATGGAGGATAATATTTTTTTGAATTTAATTCGATGTGCATAATTTTATGACGGCGACTTTACGATGAGAGGAGAATCCGATTGCGCATTGTAATTTGCAGTGCGCGCCGCATTTTTGCGTCACGTTGGCGGTCGCTTCTTAATTTTTTTTTTTTAGACATTCACCTATCATTTGTGTAGGCGCGCGATCGGATTGTCGGTCCTCGGTCGTGCCGGAAAAATAAAAAAAAAAAATGAAGGCGAGAATAGTGAGCGCAACTTTCGCTGGCTGTCTATAAGTCTTGAAGCAAAGAAACCGGCTAGCTGCTGCAGCGCTAAAATTTACTAGAAAATAAAAGGAATCCCCAGCATCAAAAACCCATACAAACACACACAGAAACACCTAGTTTAGTGGAGAGATCTCTAAAAGTGAGGCCAACTAGGTATTGGATTGGATTGGATTTGAGGTTGGTTGCATCATCAATTTTTGCACGCTTGAAAATCATAATTTTCCATTTGGCGATGGCGCAGCGGTTGGTTATGCAATATCCAAGGGAGCACAGAAGTGAAGGCTCCCAGGAGGGAAAGTTGTTGCTCCCGATCGTTACGATCGATTGGTATAGTAGTTTGGAGTGGCAAACTAACTTGAACTAACAACGCCTAGTTCTTGTTCGCCATCGCGTCCGTCGTGTGGATTATGTTTTTAGAGATGATTTTTTTTTACATTTTTTTTTTTTGAAATTTTATTCGGATTGGAATGCAATGGGTTGTTTAAAGTAGATTAAAGTGCAGCAAAAGGTTGGATGTTTTTTGAGGAAGTAAATTTGCTAAAGTGGTTTCAATTTCCATAAGGCTGAAGTGAAGCCGATAGCACGAAGTTTAGCTTGAGTGGACTTAAAAGTGTTTATGCAAGAAGTTCGGGTAGAAAAGGTCAACAAAATATTTGTACAAAGCCTTTTCCAGCTAAGTACCACAAAAAATTTGAATGCCCTACAGAAAATCATAAGCTTTTACCAAAAGGAACAACATCCTAATTTGTACGCCATATTTTATTTAGTGTGTTACCTTAAGCGGCATGTAGAGGGGGCTTTTTATGAGTTCAAGCACATTTACATCACTAGCATTGGTAAATTACATTTTAGTACCATCGCTCCACTTGACTTTTAGATTTAAAAAAAATGACTAAACTGTTGGAATAACAACTCCAAGCGGCCTGGGGACAAATACTAAATTAGGCGCTCAACTATTACTGTCTGTGTTTTATGTTTTACAGGAACGGAAGAGACCTACGATTTATTAACCGCGACTGGCCTAGTAGAAATGCACTTTTGTTCACGACAAAATTTGCTTTTTCTTTCCTTTTCTTGTAAGGAGCAGCAGCATCCAGGAAAACAAAACTTTAGTGGAGTCAGGGGTCGAACCCGGAACTACAACTTTTAGGAGGGCAATTTTAAAGATGTGGGAACCGGGAACATTTTGCTTTGGTTTGTGACAATCAATTTGTGGAACTATCCTCTCAGATAGTAATGTTAAAAGACTAAAGGCGGTATTGGAGACCTTGGCAGTTTTTTTGAAGGTACATTCGCTCAGGAATCATCCAGTTAAAGAGTCTGTTGAGCCTGAAAGCATAGATCATAATTCTATAAATTTGCGGACTCAGCAAAAGCCTCAAATGAAGTTTATTATACCGGAAGAAAGCGGTCTTTATCTGATTTAATTTTTTTTTTCGAAGGTTCGCTTTGGCAGGGTATTAAAAAAATAGCTTAGACCTGCAGTTGGTTTCTAAAATCCAACTGCCGATCGCTACGGGACACAAGCCACAAGAGATTTGTAGTTTAGCCAATATTTTAATATTCGTCTGAACGAAACGACAGAATTCTTTTAATACTACTTCCAGGACTGTTTTTCATTCAGCTCTTCCCATGGCAGTAATCATTTAATTTTGACATGTGCATGTGCATTGTGCAGGGTTTCCCTTAGACAGACTTTTATTTGAATTTATGGGCTTTATATTATAAACCGGTTAAATTGCGAGAGAAACCATGACTCTCTTAAGGTTTTGAACACCAAGGCAGCGAAATATGACAGCACCCTTTCTGTCTTGATCAAGGGTAGTCCCTGCACGGCGAGCGCTGAGGTGATTTATGCACTTCGCCCTGCGAAACTTAGTTTTGTCGATTTTTTGTAGCTGGCAACTATTTACAAAGCAGTGTTTCGTTGTCAGTTCTGTGACTCCAAAAGGAGCCGGCTCTGATATGGGAGCAGGTTCACCGTGGAGGTTAAGACTTAATTGTCAGTTGTCCACGAAAAACTTATTTTTTCGTACTTTAAGCCCGTTAAAGTCAAATTACTACTGATATCTGATTTCACAAAATATAGTGCACAAATATCAAGAGGCAAGGTTGCTCAAAAAAGGACTTTCTTCAAACCCTTGGTGTTTTTTTTTTTACGTGATAACGTCAGATAAATCGGTTTGGAATATATGGGCAGCACGCACGAAAAAATGCCACAGTCACAGTCACAGTCACGTTACCTAGCTGCTTTGATAGCCTAGAAAGTCGATAAAGTGGGAGGGGAGGGTATTGGGTGGTTGGTTGGTTGTGGTGGGAGTGTGTGTGGGGCAGGTGGGGGGGGGGTAGTGTCGGGAAGAGGATACATTTTCAAAAATGGTGGGTGGTTGTAGCTGGTTTGGGTGGTGAGACAAAAATTGTCACAAAACTAATGGGTGGTTCCTTGGTGGCTGTAGGTGGGATGGGTGTTTGGTGTTGGAAGATTTGGTATGGGGGGGGGGGTGAAGCGAATTCGGATTGCCGGGAACTTGTTCCCACATTCGGCCGACATTCTGCATGAACGATTTTCATTCCAACACGATCTGATTGGGACGAGGGGGAAATCTTGAGAGATGATCCAGTTCATTTCTATACTGATGGCTCAAAAACCGAAGAGGGGGTGGCTGGCGGCGTGTATTGATACTCAGACGTACTAGATCTTAATAGTCTATTCTGTAAAACTTGGTATCCACGTTCCCATCGTCTCATGAAGCCAATTAGCCCTTAAATCACTCGTTCGGTGTTCACAAAATGTGTAACTGCCCGACAACGTCGCCAATCTCTTGGGTGCCGGGACACAGAGATATTCCAAGAAACTGCAAGGCCGATGAAGCTCGTCATAAATGGAACTATAATCAATTTCACACAGCAAGATTCCAAAACAGGATGCCATGGACAAAACAAATTTAAGGGGGACAAACTTAACTTCTTGTCTATAGCGACAAAACAGATCTGGCCAAAACTGGATCATAATTACACTAAATGTTCGTTTTCTTTTGGTGGATCACATATAAGATCTCTGGACTGGGCATTTTCTCAAATGATTTCTACAGAAGTTGCATGGACGATCAAGAAAAGGGGACCATAACTCACCTTCTCTTCCATGGCCTGTCCATTAACAGACACAACATTGCATTTAGGAGAATTCTTCTTCAACGATACTAGTGATCTAACTTAGACAGACATTCCCTTTAATTGGTGAGGTAGAGCCTTCCAAGTATGTCAGCCATTTGATAATAGCCAGGTTAACCTAACCTAACCTCTAAAACTACATAAGAAAACCACCCCATACATTTTAGATATTTAATGTTTTAAGTTGACAATAACTCTTCCCAACCTCACTCTTCAGATGAAAAATTAGGCCAATTCAAAGATGACAAAGTCTAATCGTGTGAAAAACCTATAACCTTGGCTTCTTTCCTTCTTCACCTTCAACCGGATCTGCCATAAAATATATCAAAACAAAAGATTTCATTCACTTACAAAAATCTGGGTTATCGTGAATATTTATATGCGAATTTTTTTTCTGAAACAAAAGAAGTGCCAAATTCACAATCACCAAATACATCACTAAAAGCAAAAAAAAAAAAAATTAACCAACTATAAAAAAGACAATCGATTAATTAATTCACACATCCAGGCGCAAATATCGTAAATTTGTTATAAATACTTTTTATAGGTTAAAAGGAAGGTTCCTACACCCAACGCAACAGCTTGACTATCATTTTGTGCCAAAATAATCACTCCCGTTAACAGAAATACAAATTTATGCAAATTTTACTTTTATTACAGTAATCCCACAACGCTATAAAAAAAAAAAAAAACAGACACTAATTTTCCTAAAATAGATAATTTTATGGCATATTTGCAGCAAACGTGTTACTTACTCACCCAAACCCAAACCATCATCAATCTCTTATCCAAACCAAACCATGAGCATGAGCATGAGCATGAACAGGCCAGGAACACCAAACACACAACCAACCTCATTGTCTCAAATAATAAATCGTCAAATCTAATTTGCATCTTTAAGTAACAACCATAAACAAATGAGTTTGCTTCAAGAAATTATCCAAAGACCATTCATATCCAACACGGAACTTAAAGATTTCCAACAAATCACTATAGCTTGAGAGTTGAGACTTGAGACTTGAGAAGAAACAATCTGCGAGCGAAAAGTCGGGCTGGGTTTTATCTTAACTCTTTTTTTTAACTTTTTTTTATTTTTATTATCATTCCTAATTAATGCCTGTTTTTCTGTCTAGTAAATCTTGAGCCAAACGATCAATGACTTCCCATATCGGCTGGGCTGGTGATGGCGATAGCTTGGCGACTTGGATAAGATCGATTGGTATTCTAGTTTGGGTAATTTTATTCGTGGAATTCGTATCTATTTCGATTTTGTATGCGAATTGAGATTTAAAATATGCAAACCCAACTGAATGCGTCAGATACGTATCTCATCGATTTATGCGACGACGCGACGTTTACAGTGAATTCTTTCACAAATGAAAGTGAACTTTTAATATGGAAGCACACACACTCAATAAAATTTGTATGGAGTCACCACTTCTTGTCCTCAGGGAATTCTTTCAGATGCGCATGTCTATTGGAACGAGGAAATTTTCTTTTTAAAATTTTGTAATAACTCAGATATTATTAGGTGAGTGTATCTGCAGCAGTTGGGATGCATGTGAACCACTCGCTATCCCAAGAGATATTCGACCATGCCATGATCAAAACGTTACGGCTTGTTGACGCGTTTACGGTCTTTCTAAATTTGAAAACAATTTGCTGCTTTTGTATTGGATTTTAAAGAATGTAATTATTTACAGTCTGAGTCAATACATTGGGGTCACTTGAATTAATGTTTTAAAATTTTGTGTAGCAAAAGCACACTTGTGGAATGAAAAAAAAAAACTTTACGTCTTCGGTTCCCACGATTATTTCATGGCACTCATTTGGTGAGCTCTCAAGGGAAAGCTGTTTTTTCCTGCAGCACAGATTGCTTAATTCGAAAACAGAGTGATATGGGTCGTCGTGTTTTTGAGTGAGTAAATGCTTTTATGGGACACATATCCTTTCACACTCGATCAGTTGCAAGAGTACTTAAGGATCTGGAAATACACAAGTCCGCTGTCGAAACCACTATTTCCATCTATCCTATTTATTACTGTTCTTTTTCTGAGTGGATGGAAAACAGCATTTGTCGATTCCATACATAAAAACCGCGTATATTCATCCCACTTACACTACCAACCAATTGCAATTGCGTCCCTTTTCTTTCCAAAATCAAGCAAACTCTAACGAAAACATAAGACGAAAAAATATCTTGAGAATCAGAAAACCCTGAATGCCCGGGGGTATGTTTCTTGTAGGCATATTTCATCTGTTGATGTGAACAATGTAATCAATTTTTCCATCGTTTTGAAGAAAGTAAAATTATTGAGCTTGTTTTTTCAAAAGCATTTGATAGCATGCATTTAGTATCGAAAAATCCTTTCTCATGGCTTAGAAGTCACCTTATGAAGAATTAAATTGGCGTCGTTTTGGACGCGGCTCTTTAATCTGATATTCACAAAATAACTTCTGGTGTGCCTCAAGGTTCCGTTCTGTCTCCAACTCTATTACTTCGCTCTAATAACGATCTCTTGTCTAAGACTTATAATACATTGAATTGTTTTGATGAAGACAGTACCCTCAGTTTTTCATATTCGTTTCCAGATTCACAGCACTGTTCTTCATGTCTGAAACTGCAACCACTGCCGATGTAAGCTCATTTAATTACAATGCATGTTCATTAGGGTAATGATCAACCAAGTGTAATTTAACTATTCAAATGATCAATGCTGTCATCTATCGTCAAAGCACCTACTCCTACTCCTATGACATGAGTAGTCATTGCATTGAGGAAACGAAACAGCTTCGTGGTCTAGGTATTTCTATTACAAAGCATAATTGTTGTGGAACGAACAAATATTTGACGACTCCAAGAACATCGGGGAATTTTAAGGATTTCCTGGGTCGATGTAGATGCAAACAATATTTGTCCCCATCTGATCTGGCTTTAATCAACAATGCATACATTAGCCCAAATCTTTAGTATAAAATCGGTATCGGAGCCGGTGATTCTGTTACATATTTGCATCTCCTGAAAAGAGCCTTAAAATTGATCGGTGGAAGAACCATGACGGAAACAATTGTTTCAGTTTAACATCGCCGTAATGTCTTTTGTCTTACTACTATTTCTATAAGCTAGATGTATTGTTCTTCCTCTTGAAGGGTTTTCCCTTAATACTAGCACCGTTAGGAATGCTCATCAATATACCCCGAGCCCAATTTAGGACGTACTGTAAAGTATAGAGACTAATTTTTTAGTCGTACTACAAGAATGTGGAATGCTTAACCCTGCTCGATGTTCACTTTTGATTTTTATATATTCAAACACAATGGGCATCGCTATCTCTTTTCATCTAGGCGTTGGCTTCCCAGGACTGTTGTGAAACAACAAATACTGAGTCTTGTCCCCTAAAAGCTTACAAACTTCAAACGAATTTGAGGTTCTTTCGCATCCCACCAGTGAAGGTATGTTCAAACCCATCAGCTCATCAAGGTGATTGAAAACCCTAGTAGGCAGTGCAGGGCATGTACATCGAAGATGGAGAACTATTATTTCCTCCTCTTCTTAGTCCTTACAGCTTCTGCTAAAGTCATTTGCGAGCACAAAAAGTCTACCGGCATGTACTGTACATAGTCTACCTCTTAGGCATTGTGTAATTGTAATTACTCCCATAATGGAGCTAGGATGTGAAGTCTGCTTAGAGAGACCAAAGATTTAGAACGTTCCGGATCCAGCTTCCACATCTATAGAAATACCCACAATGCTGTGCTTATTTTAAATTGGTAATGTTTTTCCTTGTTTGGAAAGTTTGTCGGCTTTGCAGTTCCATGGAATGTTTCTATGAGCAGGCATCCAACAGCGGCGAATACTGAACTGTTCCGCCATCTCTCTTAGACGTGATCGACAGTATGGAGCTGTTTGAAGTAATTGGAGATGGAATTCAAGGATTTAAGCGCAGCTTGGGTGTCCATTAGTCATAAATTCTGCATGAAAACCGGGGTGAGATACTGAGAATTAGGTGGTTAGAGTTAACACCAGCCCCCACCCTGAGATTTGTTTTGGAACCAAAAGTGAAAAACTGGATTTCTTCATCTTTCAGGGTGATCTTTTCCTCCCAGAGTGCTCTATGGGGTATGCTAAGTTGGATGTTTTTGTCAAAATGTAGTAGAAGCGTGTATTGGAAGTTTGCATGCTGAAAATATATAGGGGCTTAGATTAAATGAAATATCGACGCTGTAGAGGATACGCGGGTTCTAGACCCAATTTATTGCAAAAAGCTATTGCTGCAAGAGAAGAGAACTACTGAAGTTTTCCTTCGTCGTTCTTGTATGTTGAATTTCCAGCTTGAAATTTGAGTGACATTTTTTTTTCCATCGCCTCAAATTTTTTCGTTAATTTGTCGTATGTCGCAATATGGCGGAGCAGATACCTCACATCAACTGACCGTGTACCATTTATATCCGTGATGGACACCGATACAGCTATAGTGAGTCAAATAAACCGGTAAACAAGGGAAACACTAAAATGCCATTGAACCGAAAAAAAGTTTCACTTGCATCGTGGTTTGATAAAACCACAATTTTTTTTTTTTAAAGATTGTGGAACCATTTTCATGGAAAAACTTGGTCCAAGCTAAGGAACGAATAAATTGTACTTGGACATGTTTTTTGCATGCGGTTTTTTTTTTTAAACTCGATGTCATGACCCATTTGCCAAACCGAATTATAAAAACATTATAATTTCCAAAAAAAAACAATAACTCCTCAAAATTTTAATTATTTTAAAGCATTCCATATGGACTCCTATTCTATAGAGTATAAAATGTCGACCGAAACCGTTTAACCAGTTTAAGTTGGCCAAAATAATTTAAAAAAAGCCAATGTACTTAGCGTGGGATAGAAAGTACTTCACACATCATTATTTCGTAACAAGCCATCAAGATGTTGTTCGGATATTTAGCCCAAATTTGTCCGAAGGCGTGAACTAGATTCCATGTGACCGATGACCGATCTCATTATGGTTTCGTTGTAAGCTCTCAAATCCATTTAAGCGAAACCCAAAAACTTTTTGATGATTGATGGACGGACATCACAGTTTTGTTTGTTTTCATTCAAACCTGATTTTGTTCCATCTTTTTTTTTTTTTTTTAATTTTTTTGTGGTCGTGTTTTTAGATACAAATTTAATTAGAATAGTTTCATTAGGAACAACGAAGACGATTATGTGGAAGTAAAGGAAATTTTACCTGGAAATCCCCACAAAAAAAAATTAAAAAAAAACTAAAAAAAAAAACCCGAATCATTATGAGGTTTGGAAAAAGTATGTCATGGAGGAGTGTTGAATCAGACGACTCGGCATAGGCAGGGTTCAAAAATCTCTGTAGGAGTTATTATAATTGCGAGTTGGTTTTCCGGTTCTTTCAACTGGAATATAATTTTTTGGATTCTTGTTACTGTAACTGCTGTTGGTTGATGATCTTTGTGTGGACGGATAGATAGATGGATATAGAAACGTTAATCATCTTCCACATTGATGGCAAACATAATTTCCATAATTGAAGACATTTTAAAGTCTGTGTGTGTTGTTTTTGAAACTGTTTCAACACACGCGATATAATGCTTAAGGCGACAACACAACTCTACCTTACAAAAAAAAAAAAACATCTCGATGATTTGTGGCATGACCTTGAATGTGAGTGGGAAATGATCGATTTATCATGGGCAAACTACATATTTAAGGTATGAGAGAGTGTTGGTGGTGCTGGAAGATACACATAATATCTTAACTAATGATATTTTGAATGAGAGATTAAAATAAGATTTTGACCATAAAAAAAATATTTTAAAAACTGATTAAGAAATTTTAAAAAAACAAAACATAAAAATGAAGTATAATAAATCAAGTTTTGGTTAGAACTTCTGAAAAGATGACGGATGTGCCAATTTGTTAAGAACAATTAAGAATGTTTAGTGAATTGTTAAGAGTTTTAGGTATCGCATGTTTTGTGGAAAAACTAAAAATAGAATGTATAGTTGGTTTGCGGTGACTTATGTTCTTTCTAGATCTTCAAACTATAGTTAAGGTAGATGGTGTTACAGGGTGTTCCATTAATTTTTTGTTGATTTATATCGGTTGTTTTTTTAGAGGTATAGGAATTTAAGTTGGCAACACTATTTTAACTGGCGGCCATTTTGTCAGCTGTTAAGTGATTTATTTTTAGTTTGGTTTGGCATTGCAAAACGAATAGACTGACGCCTGATCAACGCTTCCAAATTGTGCAGATAGGACTCGAAACGAAATTGCTGTTGATAGCGATTTTTACAAGAAAATTTTGTTCAGCGATGAAGCTCAATTTTGGTTGAATGGATATGTCAATAAGCAAAATTGCCGCATTCGGTGCGATGATGATGATAATCCTCAAGTGTTTGTTGAGACAACGTTACATCCATAAAAACTGGCAGTTTGGTGTGCTTTATGGGTTGGTGAAATAATTGGTCTGTACTTCTTTAAAAAGGATGCTGGCCAGAACGTTACAGTCAATGGTGAGCCATGATTATTGACTTTTTCGTTCATCAATTGAAGAACCATGTGCAGAAGCTGTATTTTCAACAAGACATGTCACACAGCTCGTGCCACATTTGCTGAAGGAAACGTTTTGTGAGTGCATAATTTCGGGTTTTGGTCCCGTGAATTGGCCTCCAAGATCGTGACATTTAACGGCACTTGACTATTTTCTGTGGCGATATGTGAAGTCGCTAGTCTTCGCCGATATTTCTGTGATTTTCGAAGTGGATTAAACCAACAGCAGTGTTGGAAATAAAAAATCTATTTCGAGCCACTTTTCTTTGATTTTTCGAGTTCAATCGTGGCTCCGCTTTGCTACAGGATGTATTTTTCGAGAGCCGTCAAAAATTGGTTGTCATTCCAAATAAGATCGATGCTGGAGCGGCGTGAATTGATATTGCATGATAATTACATGACATTCCTCGAAATTAAAGCATGATATGGCATAAGTTCCATTAACTTTTGGCATTCCAGAAACCTCACGTTGAATACTTTGCTAAGGCTCGTGTCGAATGGGATCAAGAAATGTCGAAAAAGTTTAATCGCGGTGCTCCAAAAGACGTCTTAAAAATATTTTAATGAATCCAAAACTTCCCAACAATTGAATGTAGATAATGGGTCGTGCAGGACGATCTTAACCGAAGCAAAAGGTCGCCATTTTCTGAAAAATTAAAATAAAATGAACCTGTCAATTAATTCGCAAGGAACATCACCAATATACTTGCCAGAAAGTGTTCATAAAAAATAAGGGGAAAAGAATCATTTTCATCGCACATATTTGTTAAAAAAAAGTGTATTTTTGGACACACAAAACATATAATTGATAGGTCCCCCACTGTATAGTCCTGCTTTATCCTCACGCTAAACTTAGTATCTTCTTCCTGAATAAAGGTTATAAGGCCGATTTTATAATCCCACAACGCCACGTCGTTCAAGTGGCTGCCTCGACTGGCTTCGAAGTAGCGCTTTCTGTCACTCCAATTTTCCAAGACCTTGCTTGGATGATTTTGGCCTAAGTAGCCCAAATCGTTTCCGGATGGTTGGCATAACATTGGCGATTCACGGTTCCCAGCTTCATTTTCGAAGGAAAATGGTTCAATGATGCCATACTGCACCTAATTGTCACTCTCTGAGGATGAATTGGCTTATCGACATCAACATGCAGGTTTTCCGAGTCCCAGATGCGACAATTTTGCCACCGGATCTAGGGATTTGCTCAAGGGGGCAAGAGTCAAATTTGGCGCCTACCACCATTTCATGATTTCGTTACCATTTTAGAAATTTGGAATTTTTAATACCTTTGGTTTTTTTTTGCTCTTTTATTCTATTATTTCCTTCATCTTTATAGCTTCTTCGCCCTCAAAAGCTGACGACCGGGCTTTTCTTCCCTATCTTCATTGGTTTTCCAACGGCTGACGCCCGGAGCACCTCCCCCCTCCCTTCCCCGCTGTTGAGATCGATGGCTAGTTGATGTTCGTGGATTGAGTATCCCAGACTTTATGCTAAGGCAGCCACATGTATGTGCGCACCGTGCGATGACGGAGATCATGAATGTTGTCCACTCCACTAGCACCAGTCTCACAAAATGTTTGCACAAACTTGCTTACAGTAGGCGCGGTGGGTGCTTTATTTTCGCCAAACCTTCTTTTCAAAAAAAAAAAACTGTTTGGGCTGTACACCGCAGTCACTTTGGAAATAAGTTTAAAATATTTTTCAATGTTTTTCAAACGTAAATTGACTCATTTCCTTTCGCAAAAGTAGTTTACTGACTTTCTGTGAAGATTTCGAGTGGGAAACATCTGTCAATGTCAAAGTAAGTATTGATTTAAAAAGTTACCACTAGATGGCCCACCCTAGTATTTTGATTCATTTTTTAATTTCAAGATAAGAATCTTAGACCTTTGCTGCGATTTTGCAGCCAAAATTTCTTTCTTTGAAGTTTTGGTTACGATTCCAATAGTTCTAAGCTTCCTTATATAAATTTGTAATCGTCTTGAGTCCTGACACCAACATTGAAACAGCTCGGATGTATGATGTATTTAAAATGGATGAAGTTCTCTATGCCTCAAAATATCTTTGCTTTTAACACATTTAAGCTATCAGAACTGTTGAATAGTTTTCCCTCACAAGAATTTACTAAACAACGTTTGGTATCCTCAGGCACTGCCAGTACTATTTTAATTTGGCATGGGCGCAATTAAAGAACTGAAAAAGGCTTGCAGAATTTCGAAAATGTCTAAAAATTGCATGCATGACAAAACCAAGCAAATACCTAAATATATCACAAAAACAGGAGCCCAGAAAATAGCATGACCTGGCAAAAAAACATGTATATATTCTTAAAAAGAATTTTTCCATTAATCATGCTACTGGCAACGGATCTAAGACTAAGACGGCCTTTCAATTCAGCCTTTCAATTTAAAAATAAAAAAAAACTTCTCCATCCAAACAGCCTTCAACAACCTTGCTGAATTTATCTATCTCCATGCGGCGACATGCATTAATGTAAAACCCAATCAGTTGTCTATACCCGATAGCGTAGTGCCTACGTATAATGTACAACATTCCAATACGTCTGTCAAAACGTTAATAAAAGTGCATTTAAATATGACCGATATATCTAGGCAGACAACTTAACATACATACCTCAAACATTTATTTAGCTTTCACTTAGAAAAAAAAAAACAAAATAGAGCTTTAAAATTTAATATATTTTACCAATAAATCAGTTAAAATAAATATTTGTCATCGTAACGTAAAGTATATACTCGTAACCAACTCTTACGGGTTTGCACTCTGCAATTAACTGTTGTTTATGTCACTTCAGTTTTGTTGTCGTGTGCAATTTAAATTTTTTTTTTATGATCGTGCATTTTAATGCGTTTCCAACTTAATTGAGCGCCATATTGGGAAAATTAAAAACACAAAAATAACATCAACAACAACTACCCACAGCGCCATTTTGTCACCCCGGGGATTGCACTATCAAAACACGCGTATAATGTATTTTATATCTTTTTTTTTTTTTTTTAATAGTAAAATGAAATATAAAAATAAAACTTTAATGCAAGGTCGTGAAATAAAAATCAAACGATTTCAGCATGAATTCGCTTTGCAACAAGAAATAAAAATAATTTAAACGGAAAATCACGTTCAAATGTAATTAAACTCGGAGATCTTTTCAATCTCTCCGTTCGTGACGCGGAGGCGTTTAACAATAAAATAGAAATAGAAAAAATAGTTTATGGAATTAAAATTAAATTGGATTTATAATAAGTCCAAGATGAGGTCACAATAGATACTTTTTTAATTAATTTTTAACATTTTTTTTTTTTCGTAACAAAAATAACAACAAGCTAATTTCTTCAACTGTCAATGTGACATCTGACTCGCGTTTCGAAGTCGAAGTCAAGTCGAAAAACTATGACATAACGTCAAAGAGAATTTATGAGAGCCATCTTGTGTAATTACAACACCATCGATCTCTGCTCATCGTGACTCTATGGCTCTTTGCCCCTTTGACGTTTGACAGTTTAATACAATGTACAACATTAACCCAAGCCAACCACCACACACACACACAAACAACATGTCACCTTCAGATTCAGACAGAGTAATGGTGATTTGGTGATATGTTGATGTCTGAATGCTGAGGCTTGACTGATTGAAAACTCCAGTCGCAGTGCTTTGTTAAGATGCGTGGGCCAAATGACGTCCGCTTTTGTTACGGGACCGGGACGGCCATGATGGAAAGAAAATAAATGAAGATTTATGTAGGCTTGGAGCTTGAAGGGTTATTTTGGTGAACAAATTGTGTTGTTTTCTTCGTTCACAAGAAAAAAATATGGCGCTGAGGAATAGAACATGGTGTTATAGGTACCTACAAGTTTATATTCACAAAAGAACATCTCAATCCAGACATTAATGGATGTGTGGTATGTTTTTAGATACAAAATTTTAAAAATTACATCCAAGTCTGTTTGGTATCCAGGTATCAAATATCCCCCTCGGAATGTCATTTAATTTATCAATTTAGAAGCAGCAGAACGTCTTCGTGTCAGAGTGATTGCCACAGCACGCCGCTCAACAAACGTCAAATTATAATGACATGTGAGTGGAGTGGAGTGGATGTTGAAAGCAGTTATATGTTGTATAGTCGTTGTTGAACAACAGGTTCCACAAACAACACAGTGGCATACAATTTTCTATAGGTTGAGTTTTCTTAGAAGTCTATGATAACTTGTGTATCATGTTGGAAGAGGGGTAAGAGGGGGAAGAGAAACCCTTTACGGGGTTTCATTTTTCATTCGACTTGTTAATTGTTTTCCACTTTGAAACGGGTGTCATCGCTGATAAGCATGCATCACAAGCTTATGGCTGTTGGATTAGAAATAATATGAATAAAAATATCTTTTAAATTAGACACACACCCGATTAGATATTCAATTCATAATTTTTCTAATTTGAAAAGATACATTTTTTTTATGTATTTGTTGGTAGCAAGGTTGAATGACAAAGTGGTGTGGAAAAAATTGTGATAAAAAAGGGCGGTTTAATATCAGAGGTTGAGATAAGCCTTTAAGCTTTGTGGGGGACAATGGCCTCTAAGATGTTTATGAATGGATTTTTAAATTTTTGTGTAATAAAAATTTAGTGTAGATTTTTAAAGGTGGATGACTTTAAAAAGCGGCATCTTAAAAATTTATTTGCGTTTTATTTTCTTAAATCTTTTACAAAAAAAATAAAATTTTTGAGAGGGGCGTAAGCCCAAGGAACTTGCTTCCACAAAAGACTGAGGGAAGAATTCTTACGGTTTTGAGGAGAGGTGGTGCAAGCAAACTATCCATTTAAGCATGGCCTTCACTAAGCTGAAGGATGACACATGAAAAAAAAAATTCCATGACTTGAATTTCTCAAGATAACCTATGACTCTGATGGAAATCCTATGTTGGAGCTAAGATTGTTCTAGGCGATTTTAACGCAAAAATTGTAAAGGCTTCGGAGAATTGGTTGGAAGGTCGGAAAACACAGCTTGATTTTTAATTGAATGGGGGGGGGGGGGAGGAATGGGGGGCACTACCACCCATTTATTAAGCTTAGTACAAGCTTCATATATTTTAATCTAACTTAAAACTATTTGGGTTGGTGGTTTTGGAGATGGATTTAAGGGCAGGTCGTTCAGTTTAACGGTTTTGTGTCCATCCATGGAATTGTAACTCGCCACCTAGGCAAGATGTGTGATTACCTCTCAGACAGGTTCTCTGCAGACTCTTGATTCTTAGGCCGACGATGGGGGGAATATGTTATGATTGAGTCACTCTCTTGGAAGTTGCTGTTAAACTGCCAGACGATCCCTTCTTAGACGATCAATGTGATCAGGCTCCAGACTTTATGTCATCTAGTTAGGTTGCTGGTTGGCTAGGTCACAATTGATGCGCCAGAGTGATCGTTTGGTTCACGAGTCGTTTTAGTATCCATCCAAGAATCATAAGCCCGCAACCCATTCAAAGTGTATGAATCCCAGAAGGTACCTCTGCCCACCGTTAAATCCATACGACAAGATGGCGTTTGCTTGCATAGAGAACGATGGGGTGAGCTAATATTCCCCTGGAAAACGATTTATATTGTGTCAAGCTAATCTGAGACGATTCCATTCAAACACACTCCAGGCTGTATGGTTAGTATGGGTATGCTGGGTTCGTGAATGATAATGAATTCTTTAAAAACTATAGCCCGCCAGCTAGACGAGATGAATGGTTCTCAGACGGGTCCCCCTGTCAATCCATTAATGGTTTAGGTTTCTACAAACTCTGGGCACATTTAGAGCATTCTTTTCGAATGTACATAGTTCCTTTGCTACACCCTGTGAGTCTGATCATTGAACATTTGGAACATTAAAGAGCTGTTAAATACTTCTTGGGGTACGTACCTAGATACTAACTGATTTTCTAAAAATGTCTCCAAACTAATAAGGTATCTGGGACTATTTTTCAAACCAAATGTTCAATAAAATACATTTTCGACAAATTACATGATTTTTTTTTTCTTGATCAACTTTACAAATAAATCTTCTAAATTATAGTGATACACTCCTCTGACAGTCTATTAGGTGTTTTCGCAAAACTCTGCCCAAAATTCTTCATCATTATGGACTTATTAAGTAAAATTTACAGAAATCTGATCAAGTTCCATACTCAAAGCGACGCGACGCGACGCTTCGCTACGACAAAATCTCATCGCGAATGGCTTGACAAGAAATCGCAGTTCTGCTGAGTGATTTATGATGCGACCTGGCAAATTGCTTTGCACGCTATGTCCCAAAAAAAAACCACCAAGAAAAACACAAGTCCTGATGTCCATTATAGATACTTTTATTTCTCAAACCTCAATTTGAATCGTCGTCGTAGTAGCGTCGTCTTATCGTATTCGCCATATTTGCTGGTGTTGTTGTTGCAGCGTTAACTAAGTTGCGTTTTGCCAATACGTGCGACCATATGTCGCTGAATGTCGCCTTATTACGCGCGGGGTCTCCCCAAAGAGCCTCATAATTTTATCTCTCCACTTAGTGTGGAAAAAAATCAAATAAATCTTCAAGTAAATTGCATAAGTTGTTAAAGCTGAAGTTTTGTATCTTTTTTGTTGTTGTTCGTGTGTTTTTTTTTTTTTTTTTTTGCGGAGATCGAAGCCAAGCTAAGTAGGTCAGGCAAGGCCGCAGAGTTGAACAGATAATTTAAATTGTTTTCATCTTATTTTTCGTTTTACCTTTTTTTTTTTGGGTTTTGTATCATTTTTTTTTTTCTTCGGATTCCATTTCGAGGCATTTTTTGGCTTGGGACTTGAGATATAAAAAAATAAAGTATCTTTGCGAATCGATCATGATGAATGAGTCGAAGAATGCGGTAATTATTTGGCAGTTTAAAATTTAAGCAAAAAAAAAAAAGGAAACCAATTACAAAGCGATTTTCGAAGAGCAAAAAAAAAATGTTGGAATTATTTTTAAGAAACACAAAAAAAGGGTGACATGTGCGATGTTTTTTTTTTTTTTTTTTTTTTTTTTTGAATTTTGTAAAATGACATGCGGACAAAGGATTGTAATTTAATTGTTGAAAGAGATTTTTTTTTTCAACACTTTCGATTATAAGGTCTTTTGTGATGTCCAGTCCATCTGACATCGACAGAAAAAATTGCATAATTGGTGCGCCTTTTGTATAAGTCAGCAGCTCGTTTGTCCTTTCACTGAATTCACTTTCTCTGATTTGTTCAGTGGTCTTGGTCAGGAATGAATGGACCCTCCTTTTTTCAGGCTGAATAATTGAATTTTAAGGTGCGTCTTTTTCTATATACACAAGGTGTGGATTTTTGGGATTGGGATATGTTATAGAAATTATTTTGATATCGATGAAGTATGTTGGGTGGTTATAGGGTATCATGCAAATTATGTTGGAACAAAACAATTAAGGAACCATACACATGATATATTTTACCTTTACCTACCTACTTTAGAAAGCTATTGGTTTTGAAATTGATAAATCTTTATGATGAGATCTTTAGTAATTGGCAATGATATGGAATACTAAACAGCAAATGAAGAAGGGGCTGGCCAGTGCCAAAATTGAAATGGATACTTTAAAGAGTTCAATTATGCAACAATAAATTTTAAACATATGCGTAGCTTTCTTCAATAAAAAACAAAAAAAAAAAACTCTAAGCAATTGTTCAACGACACACATCTTGACGCACAAATGTATCCTTTTCTGATTGCTAACGTGGAGTTCAAAGCAGAGTCCTCCTCGTTAGTAAGTCAGTTTTGTGGACGTGGTCACAGCATTTTACTTTTATTGTGACGGCCATGTTGTCTTGGTGACATCTGTCAAATATCTTGTTTATTATTCACAAGCGAACAGCACTTCCAAATGATAAAACTTTATGATCGAAATAAGTGCATTTTGTATAAAATTTATAGTAGTCTGGAGATTGCGTTTGACTGTGTCGCCATCTGGTGCCTTAACAATTTGTTGCTAATAGCTTTATAAAATACAATCTGAAGATAGCAGCGACAGCTAGTACCCAGACCCACTTATTTGCAACAGAAATAACTTAGTATCAATAGTTATAAAAGGTGTTTTTTTTTAGACGTGTGGTTTTCAATGTGGCAATTTTTTTTTCAGAGTTGGTATTTTTGACAGCTGTCACTTGATTTATATGCGCAGTTTGGTTTGCCATTTTATAATGAATAGACTAATTCATTAACAACGTTTGCAAATCGTGCTAATTTATTTCCAAAACATAATGGTTCAAGCCATACAGCCAAAGAAACAATCAATTTATTGAAGGAAACTTTTGGTGACCGCATTATCTCGTGTTTTGGTCCTGTGAAATGGCCTCCAAGATCGTGCGATAAAATCGCTTGTCTACGCAGATAAGCCCGAGACAATTGACGCCTTGGAAGAGAATATTCGGCGAGTTATTGCTGATATACGGCCCTAATTGCTGCAAAAAGTGGTCGGAAATCGGGCTTCTTGGCTGGAATTAATTGGAACCAGCCACTGCGTTAACTTGCCCGACATCATTTTTAAAACATAATGGCAAACCCGTTGTCTTTATAATAAAGCTAAATTCTTGGCCATCCCATAACATTAAATTATATGCGTTTTATTTCTTCTTGAAAACCACATGTTTAAAAAAAACACCCTTTACACCTATATTTCGGTAGATAAGAGAACATCGCAGCGGTCCGTGACAATGTCTAAAAGTGTCCGCGAGGCAGTCAATTCCTCGAGTTGTAGAAGAACTCGACCATTCGCAAACTTCAACTCGGCGAATTCCGCGTTGGGACTTGGGTCTGGCTCCTGTACACAAGATCCAACTGACCCATAAGTTCAAAGTTCACAACCATAGAAAAATCCGTTTCGCTGACTGGCTTCGGTGAGTTTTGAAAGCGAACCCAATTTCACCCGAAAACATTTTTACTAAATTTCATTAAGAAATGCAATCATGTAGTCTGGCCTGAAACTTTGACTTGGACTGTATGGCCTATTGATTTCGCTGCGAAGGGTGGTGCTAGTGAGTTTTACTTAAATTGCTGTTACAATGTTGCTACTGTTGTCTCCAAATTCGCATTCCAATGTGTCTACGATCTCCTTCTATCTGATGGCTCGAACAAAGATGGGGTCTATGGAAGACTGCGAGCTGGAGCGCTTATGTCCATTTAATTTATGTGACCCAACCATCTTAACAATAGGGTACCTACTAGTTTGTCTGCTTAGGCTTGTCACTATACAGGTTGAAAGGTTCGTTGTATCTCCTTGGCCAGATGTTTACTTCCTTCATAGTTTACACTCTACACGGACAGAACTATTAATCGTACTCAAATTTGTTTGTAATGTGAAGACTTGGTCGGACGATAATTTTACGTGATAACCAGTTCACAAAACAGTTCATGTGTAGGATTCTCTCCAACCACCTCACCCACCTACAACCAACCACCCACTACTGTTGACGTTGACAATACCCCCCCCCCCCATACACCAAATTCAACCACACACTCCACCTACAACCATCTGCTACTCACGCACCATTTTTCGACTATTTTCGACAACTCCCTCCACTACACCCCCCCCTCCAATCCAACCACCCATTCCGCCTACAACCACTTGCCCCTCACCCACCATTTTTCACATCCCCCACACCGCTTTCTATGCTATCAAAGCAGATATGGAACGTGACTGTGACTGTGAATGTGACAATTTTTCGTGCGTGCTGCCCATATCTTCCAATTTATTAAACTTTATAACGTCTAAAAATACAAGAAAACGAAACGGTAATCGTATTCCAGTCTGTGTTATTTTTCGAAGAAGAGCAATCACAAAAAAATCTGTGAATGGTCTCTGATATTCGAGAATCAGTCCACGACGATATAATGGGTGGGCCTATTGCCATTACTTACTCTGGCGATACATAACCAAAAAAAGAACAGAAAATGTGAACTCTATCTGCCGTATCCTAAAAAAGAACGTCCAGGAATCAGGAACCAACAACAATAAACTATTACCCTTTTGACGCGAAGGTACAAACTTCACTTGGACAAGTGAAATTCCAAAAATTGTGAGACTTCTGTCTCTGATATGAAGCATTAAATTCCTCCCGGTTGAACATTCCCCAATTGAACAATGCTGTCAAGATCGGAATTTGAAGATCTTATCATACGCTGTCGTTGCAGTTCCCCATCCGAAGAACAGGGATATGAAAAGCTGAGAGTACTGGCGCCAGTAAAACAATTCCATTGACTAGGAAAAAGATAATTAATAAATTTATATGTATAAACATGATGAAGAGAGTTGTAGACAGAATGGAGCCTTGAGGCACACCAACATTATTATCACCGGAAGGGCAAGGTATAGTTAAAACATAAGTGCAAAATCTAGTTAAGGCTAGAAAGTAATATCCCATAAAGGGAATGATTTTTTAATGAGTTTCGAAATAATCTCAAAAAGGTGTAACTTTGTTAAAGGATACTGAGCTACTGTTTCAAATGTATGTATAGCATTTTATTTCTCCAGTACTTCTTCCAATACAGCACTACTAATACATCGAGTCCAATGGATGGCAGGGTACATGAGTGAAGAATCAAAATGGGATCTTTTCGAGAACTTCTTCTTTGTAAACACCTCAGAAGAAAAAAAATTAAATCTCAAGATTATCCCATTTGGATCACCACTTTAAGTTTTAAAAATAATTTTACATCATCAAAAAATGTTTCTTGGAAATTGGAATCCTTTCTAATCTTCGTCCAGCTATGTTCCTATTACGGAATTATAGGTTGCATCGAAAACAACACATAGGTGGCTACTTAAGTCATGATTTATGTACCCACCTTTGCAGGCAGTGTTCATCAAGTCCATCAAATGTGTCGAGAAGTGTAAATGACTTTTGTGCAAAATTAAATTCACATTAAAATAAATTATTTAAATTACACTTCTGCCAACACAGCAGCGATGACCTGCATTAACGTTTAACTTCCAATTTTTTTTTTTCCTCGCCACGTAGGTATCGTATAAAAATATTTTGCTCTCAACCTAAAGTTGAATTAAAAATAATGACAGTGTTACCGAGTGTAGCTTATATTTTTATCCTCACTATGCATTGATGAGGTTTTAATAGCCGGTCAAAGTTTTCCTTTTTTTTACAAGATGAAGCAAAAAAAAAAATTCCATTTCAACCGGTTACAGTTTTTGTTCGCTTTATTCATGTGTCATAAAAGTATCTCAAGAATGCAATATGGTTCACATGGAAGTTGGAGGACAAAAAAAAACCTCTTGCGGTTGTGGTTGGAACTATATTGATTGATGCGTTTTGTATAAAAAAATGCAAGGTTTACAACTGTTTCTTTTTTTCTTCTAATTTTAACATGGACCTAATTAATAATTAACATGTTCATTGTATCTGAAAACTGTTACCATATATCACTCTTGCGTAGAGACCAGAGATACCATAAATCAATTTTGTTCCCATCATTTGAGTTAATCTTTTGTAATAAATCTTTTGACTTTGCTTTGTTCATTATTTTGTGTTGAAGCTTTCTATTGTTTCCTTCGACGACTATACAACTTGGACGAAGGCAAAAATGCAGGCATCATGCATCATTTGTCAACATTCAAGGCAAAGAATTGAAGAAAAAAAATATCTAGATCACTGCACGCTTCTGTTCCGATTTTGTATCTCGTTTTACATTCAACGCTATCATCCATCAAACTTTTAACATTTCTTTTGAATAAATAAATACAAAAAAATAAGACAATAAAAATGATTTGCATATTTTTTAGAAATGTTTAATTGATTGTTTGATTTAAGCAGATTATCCTTTTAAAACAGCTGGATTGTAAAAAGTTACTTAATTTAAAAGTCGTTTATCATAAAAGTCGTGATTTGAGCTATGGCCTCTTTTGAATTTGTAATCAAATCAATAAGACTTTAATGTCCATTGATAGGTTTTTTATTTATTTTATAAAAAATGTAAGAGCTACTGGCGGATGAATTATGTAAAACTGTAACTCAGGAAATAAAGGCTTGTGGCAATGGGAATATGTGGATGAAGTGTTTGGTTTAGCAACCTAGAGTTGTGAATTCAAAACCAGCCTGGGCAGCAATTTTTATTTATCCCCACAGTTTCAACTCGATGCAACCCTTGGGATTTTCGTTGGCGATTTGACTAATTGCAGCAAGAAGGAAGATTATTGACTGCCTTCGACAAATCTCTGAGATACAATTTACAAACCGATCTGATATAGCCAGGATGGTGGCAATCAGCCGATAGGTTTACATGCCGCAAGGCTATTTAATCCTTTTAACGACTACTGCCAATATTATAGAGATGAGAAATAGATTTTCGTCCGTTTTTATGTGTCACTTGTGAAGATTTTTATGAAAACCTTGGGAAACTATCCAATAAAACGATCAATGATCTGATAAACTTCTTTGATGTGACAAAGTGGCTCTGAATAAATCGCTTATCTGAAACAATTGCATCTAAAAGAACTCTCGAACTAATCAATCAAAGTATTGGCTGAGGATCTGCCTCCATACACCTCGCTTAGGTGGTGCCATATCATTCTAGGAGAGTTCCTATAGGTCAATATACATTGATAACCAGCAACCTGGCTAGGGGGCATTAATTCTGGGGTCTGGTCACATTGATCGTTTAGGAGATCGTCTGGCAGACTGATCGCGGTAATCCACTTACACCCATTTTATTTCTTTGGACATTCATAATAGAGAAGAGTGTATCTTTTAATACTTGGGTTATTCGTATCAAAGCAATGTGTTTGTGTGGTCATATTATTGATTCATTAATTTTGCGCCTAATTGATAAAAGTCAGTGTCGTATGGGTGGTATTCATTTATTTGAATGACATACATTTGAACCCAGTTATCGGAAAATCCTCATAAAACAAAATGCACGACTGGGTCGTACGAATTTACTCTTATTTGTTAAAATGGTCTTGCTCCTTGAGTTTTTAGTTTTTTTTTTTTTAACTTTTTGCAAATATGTTCTAAATTTTTGTTTAGTAAGTATGTACATATATGCCAACTTCGAGCACTTTGCAGTTTTTATCAAAAAAATTTTTTTTTAAAGAATTGATCAAATTGTTTTTGAAAAAGCCATAAAACTAAAAACAAATAACTTAAAAAAACTCAGATACTTTTTTTTTAAACTAAATCATTAATATTATTTTGTTTATAAAAGATTTTTCACATTAAAATTTTTATAGAAATCCTTTGAGTAGTTTACGATAAAATCTGTTATAAAAAACTTTTCCTATGAACTGTACCGTTACAAGACTTTTCCTGAAAAATTAATTATAACCAAAACATATGTAAAGTTTATTCAAAAAACACCATTCAGAAAGTCTTGTCAAAATCGTAGGAGCCGTTTTTAAGATAAATGAGTTTTTCATACAAAATCATATTGCAGGTACCGTTAGTTTTAGAGCTAGAATGCTGATTCCGAAAATGCCTCTGTAGGACATCATAATAATACTATGTATCTACCAAGTTTGAAGTGAATCGGTCCAGCCGTTGAGCCTTTAGCAGCCGATACAGACAGACGAACAGACAGACAGACAGACAGACAGAATTGTCGGACCCACTTTTTACGACGTCTTTATCATCGTAATGTTATGTTCGATTGTCCAAAAAAAATTTATTTTTACGAATGCATAGGGGCCAGTTATAGCGATACGGAACCAAACCAAAAGAAAATGTAATTTTGTATTTTTCTTTTATACGTATAACAGAAAAATAAATAAATACATTTTTAACAAAAAGAACAGAACTTGTGCAAATTTGTATAACCAAAAAAATTCTTTGAGTTGGTTGCCATCGATCAGCAGCATTTGTGCTTTAAATCTGATTATATTAGGTATACCAAGTTTTTCATTTAAAATTTTTTTTCAGTTTATAAGTGACCCCATTAAGGAAAACCAAACCTAAAAAATTTCAGATGGAAAATTTTGTATCTTCTGATTCGATTCTTAAGACAAAAACTACACTGATCGATGCCAATCAATTCAGAGAATCTTTTTGTTCATAATAATTTTAATTTAACAAATACTTTTTGTTAAAAATGTATTAATTAGTTTTTCTGTTATACGTATAAAAGAAAAATAACAAATTTCGTTTTTAACAAAAAGTACAAGTTCAATTAAAATTTTTATTTGCAAAATAAATTCTTTGAGTTGGTTCCCATCGATCAGTGCAGCATTTGTGTTATAAATCGAACCATAAAATAGGTACTAAATTTTCCATTTGAAAATGTTTTCGGTTCTTTTTACGTATCGCTATAACTGGCCACTAAGCACATACTCCAACCAGTGTTTCTGTGGTTTTTCGAATTCAGTAATGGTCGCACTTATATAGAATAGATACCTATAGAACGAATTTCATGAAGATCGAACAAAATTCGTTCTTGTACCAGAAAAAACTGATGATGTCAAATAAAATGACATGAGATTGAGTTTCACTAGCAAACTTCAAGACCTAATGAAAATTTGGCCGTCAAAAAGATTTGTTCACGTCCAATACCGCATAATTCAACAATCTTTAAAAAAAAAACAAAAGATAGTTGCATTTGGTGCTAAGAAATGTTGCAAAATTCAATCGCGCGGTGCTTCAAAAGACGTCTATAAAATTCTGACAGGCGAGCAAACATAGGTCTAAGCACATTATCCCAAAACCAAACATCAATCGTCTGAATGGGTCTTTCAAGATAAGCCAAAACCAACACGAGCTTGAAACACTTCGCAGCAATTTTTTTTTTTCAATATTTGAACATGTTTCTCCGTCCCATCAGAGCCACTTAAAACTGTCAATTTCAAAAACAACACCACGAATTTTGTACCATTTTTTTTTTTTTCAGAGAAATATATGAAACCAATTGCAGAAGACGATCATTCTCCAACATGATACCTATAACGCAAGATGCCTTTGAAACCTGATCATATTTGAGCGTTAAAATATCAAATTGACACAGTCTTGGTTTGATACCAAATGATATCTTCTTATACCCGACGTTTAAGTATGCAGGAAGAAGCGATTGATAACTATAAGTAAGTAGGTATATAGGCACATTCAAAATTCATCTTTTGGGGAGAATCAAATCGGAATACGAAATTTCGAAAATGGGTTCAAATGCATAGAAAAGCGTAGGTATTAATCCTAATGGAAAAACTTTTAAGAAACAGTTGACTCTTTTGCTTTTATAAATATTTATTCTTGATTCCAAAATTAAGATCTTGATAAAAACTTCAATTTCGTGGGGGATGATTGATAAGTTCCCAGCCATGGCATTTTTTAATTCTTGTCTTCAAAATCTGATTCAAAAAAATGATCATTGGATAATATTTGTATCTTAACAACATTTTTCAAAACTTGTAAAAATAAAGTGCAAGACTGGGTCGAACAAACTTGCTCTAATGTGAGACAGTGATCTTGGGGTTTGAGATTTTGGAAAAAAGCAGGGAAACAGCTACATACATAGGTACCTATATGAAATTTTAATGATCACTTATAAATCAAAAGCTTAGATGTTTTTTGTAAGAAATGAAGTAAGCTATTTGATTTAATTTACTGTTTTGTATTTTAAGGACAATTTTTTTTCAAAATCGTCGGACCAGTTTTTTCAAAAGAAATTTTTTTTGAAAAACTCTTCCAAAACATAATACATTTTTTTGAGTATGCCAAAATCTAGCAGTTTGTAGTTCATATCAGAAAAAAAAATTTTAAAATTCTAGAAAACCCGGTTTTTGAAATATAAAATTTATAATCCCAAAAAAATTTAAGTTTAAGAAATTATTATTATTTTGGTTATAAAATTGCTTTCACATTAAGAATTTTATAAAAATCCCTCAAGTGGTTGTTTAGGAGGACAGACAGACAGGCAGAACTTGCCTTATAGTAGGTACCTAGACCTACCTACCTATAATCGCAAGTAAAAATTAAGTAAGATAAAACTTATCATAGACAATTTTGGCCACTTTCTGATTTTAAAAAATTGTTCATCGGAGAGCAAAATGAAAATCTTCATTTGGCAAGAATATAAAGGTACTGAGGGTTACTAGGAAGATTGAACAATCGCTTCCTTGAGACAGGCCAATAAAACAAACAAAATGTTGAACAAATCTCTGAACTTGTGTGACATGGTGTACCTACTCAAAAATATGACCTAACCTTTCCTCGCTTCTCTAATGTTATTAGTTTTTAAATCTTGAAATTCAAACCATTTCGAAAACAATAATTAGGTAGGTAATGATTTCAAGTCAAATCAAGTCAAGAATATGTATACGGTAACCATATAGATATAGGTACGTTGGTACCTACCTACCATTAAAAAAAAATTGAACTTCTTAACAAAATCCACTTTCCAAATCCGTATTGAATGAATGAATAATCAAACAGTCTGACCCAATTTCATCATCCATATACTACATCCTGAAAGCCCCTAAGGAATCTTAAATTCTCCAGACTCGTCATAACAATCCCGTTTTGCATTTCAATTTTTATGAATTAAATGCAAAACCCTCTCTGTCATCGTACCTACTCATCAAACGAAAAACGTGCTTCACATTCTCAAAAAAAAAAAAGAATCCAAAACAAAGAAGACAATTTACAAAAAAAAAGAGAAGAAAAAGAAAACAAAAATCAAAACCCCAAAAAAAAACATCCAAAAATTCCTGAGTACCTTCTGTTATTTTTTTAGAATTTTTTTTTTTGGTTTTGTTGTCCTAAGGAACACATAAAGGGCAAGCAAACACAATTTTCCCATAAGAAATTCAACACTTCTTCTACTGCTCCTTTATTCACTCCACGGACGGACGCGACGATACTGGTATGTACCTATATGTATCTTTAAGATAAAAAAAAAAAAAAAAAATTAATAATAATCGTTAACGCTTACCTGATGAAAGTTATCTCTGTGTGCCTCTTTTCTGAGCAGGTAATTAAATCCACAAAGGAAACTCCAACAACCTTGTTTTTCGAAGACAAAAAAAAAGGCCGTAATTGTTGTTGTTGTTGTTGATGATGATGTTGATGTTCTCGAATCTCTAAAGATGAGTTGTAGTTCGTTCTAGAAATAGCACCTCGTCTCGTCAAGTATCCATCATCCCTGATCTCATGGGAAATTAATTGTCTTCTCGGTACAATATTTCTATTTTTTTTTTTTTTTTTCAAATCCTTTGTTATCCTTTCAAATCTTACTCACTCCTTCTTTTTACTTTTATTCCTTCACTTGTGAGTGTTTGAAATTGAAAATAACCACACTTTTTCACTCGATCAATTATTTACACAACAATCGATCATAGTTGATCGTTTTTAATTTTAAGGGGCAAGCACAATGGAATCAATGCATTTCACAAAAGATGGCAACATTTTTTTCTTTTTTCAAAATTCCACAAAATACAGTTGTTTAAACGGTTCACGCAATTCACTCGACGCAAAGGTCAAAAAGGATCCTTTTTTTCAAAATGGCACTCTTAAAAAAAAATACACACACACACTACGTACTTCACAAAATTCTTCGGCTTTTTTCAGACACAAAACCAAAAAAAAACACGTAAAAAAAAATCACGATGAAATCTCTGATGAGGCAATTTATTCGCCACTAATTGTCGGCAATCAAAATAATAATCCCATTCACATCCTGGCCCCGATTTATCGTACAAAAAACGAAACCGCAAAAAAAAAAACGAACAAACAATTCTTTCATTCAAAACGAATCAGAAAAAAGCAAACCCTTCTAGGGAATCCGTCAAAACAAATCAAACCAAAAAAAATGCTTAAAATCCTAAAGTCTCAGGAACAACTCCGTTTTGCTTAGTTCGCGATCCGCGCGGTGAACTAATCATGCGCGATGGTCAAAATGGTACTGCGGAGCGATCGACCAAGAAAACGTTACCACAGTGTCTCACCGTAGCAGTGTATAGTACCGTCTCACGTATCATACGCAGCTTAGGCTTGATGCCCGACCGTGTGGAAAAATCTCAGTTTAATCCGTTGTGTGTCGATCTCAGCTCAGGTGAGGTATAGTAAACGATCATACCAACCAGAGGAGACAGAGAAAGAGAGAGATGAAGAGACACAAAGAACAGGTAAACGAAGCGTATAAACGATTTCCATTGATCAGGTCAGGATCATGATGGCGGGTGGGAGAGAGGACAGACAGGCACTTACCTCGACAAGTTCGATTTGATCTACAGTGGCGGCCCGGCCCGGCCCGTACAAATCGAACTTTTTTGTGCAGTTCGAGTTTAAAGAGAGGCTTCTAACAGTAACCGGTTAAAGTTGCCGTTGCAGTTGGGAAGTTGCTTGAGATGACTTTTTAAGCCTCGCTCTCTCAAATCGGATTTAAAATTCGATACTCGATCGAAGGTCTCTCTTTCTCTCTCGATTTATTGTTATTGATCAAAAAGATCGATGAAGAACAGTGCGAAGATGATGTGTAAACAAAAAGGCAAAAATCAAAACACCAAAAAGAAGCAAAGAAGAATTCCGGCTCAATTCAAACTTAGAGATGCGATTAACAGGAGTCAAAGCCGACCCGACAGTGTTGCCAAGTTTGCCAAGCCGGCAACAGAGGCGCTAGGTATAATGTTAAGCCGACAAAAAATTCTTAAAAAATGATTGTTGTTGTAAATGATAAAGGAAATAATCAAGTCCGAAATTTAAATCGAATGTGACTTGAATTATTTTTGATTTTGGGTTTTCCAGGCGAAGTCATTAATCACGGAAAATTATAATTTGGGATACGTGGTTGGAGAGGGGGAGGGAACTTTTTGGTGATCTGAATAAGGCATGAGTGGAGTAGGTATGGAGAATGTGAAGTGATATCCACATTTTGTGGTTAGATACAAATGTAAGATTTTTATGGGAAATCCATAGACAGCCGAGTCGTGTGGACTGACTGGCAGTTGGAACAATGAAATAATTTCCTAAATTGTATCTTTGTTGTTGGGAATTGATTAGGCTAATAGGAGTTGGTAAATTGCTGGCTTAGACAAAAGAGATAATATGAAATTATTTGAGAATGAAATGGTTTAACTGAGATACTTGCGGACCGTTGGATTTTGTAATGGTGATCCGATTGATACGAGTAGTAGAGCACATATTTCCATGTGACTACGGTATCTGGATTTAACAAAAATGCAACAATGGACGCACCTATTTATGTAAGAATAAAAAGAACGATTTTATTTAAATATTTTTTGGCTTTTTTCGTTAGTTCATTTTTTTTTTTGCAGAAACGAATCCCTTTAATAAACAATTCAGTAAAAGTAAAGACATCTGGCACAAAGTGTCTACTTTAGGCTTACTTGTGATTATAGGGATGTTATGGATTCGCTTTCAATGGAATCCTTAAGGTAAAAGGCGGGGTTTAAGACCAAAAGAAATATGGAGGTGAACTGTTATGAATGAAGCTCTGTTCCAGAATTTGCAGTCAGGTGGAAAGATCTGGTTGCCGCCCTATGTTTCAGAAGCAGTTAAAGTGTTGATGCCAACAGCAGCTTTCGGAAATCAAGAAGAAGAAGACACAGTTTTTTTTTAAAGCGTCCTCCTAAAGGGTTTGTGAATTGACATTCAAGCTAGAAAATTACCAGAACCAGCTTATACTTAAAATGAAGAATTCATTTTTTCAAAAAACAGCTGCTACCGACTTCAAAATACATTTTTAATTTAAAATTTCTTTTCCTGGTAAAAGTATCAAAGTTCTATAAATTCACATACCCTTACAAAATTGGAAAGCTTAAAATATCATTTCTTTGAAAAAAAAACTGGTCGAATGATTTTAAAAATGTTGTTTTTGAAATACAAAACAGTCAAAGAAAGCTACCTTATTTTACCTTATTTTCTCAAACATGTTTGACTAGTGATTTTTAAGTAATTAAAAATAATGTTTCATGTTTTTTTCCCTTCGTTTTCAAAACCTTTAGTCCGAAAGCCACTGTAAAATATTAGAGCTATTTCGTGTGACACTAGTATAACGATACTAGTAAGCAGAAGGTGTGTAGTAGTTCCAGGGCACTGAAACATCGGCACAAAAATAGTTAGAGCCTTTTTTGAAAAAAAAAACTGAAAAAATGGCCAAAACTGAAAAAAGCCGTTAAACCTGATGTTCGTTATGACCATTTAAGCCAAAATCAAAAAACCCAGTTTAATGAAAAACGCCTTAGGTTTGTTAAATTTTGAGTTTAAGTAAAATCTCTATATCCGTTTTCGAGCAAATCCAAATTGAAAAAAAACCATTGCTTGATAGGTACCAGTTTAAGCCGGGCTGAAACGAAATAAAAAAAAACCTCGACAACAGTTTTTCTTTAAACTGTTAAATATCAAGTATGAAGAAAATCCGTGCGCACAGACGCACATGCGCACAAATAGTCCGGCGGACGCTATGGTGAAAACCACTTTTTTGGGCTTCTCTATTATCGTAATGTCTTGTTTGATGAAAACCTCGATTTTTTTTTTCTGCACTAAATTAACACAAAGCTTAATCAAAATCGTTAGAGCAAGTAAAAAAGGGATACGTTAAGCTTCGAATGGACATCGGAATGAGTAGATCTTCATTCCTAGCTTTATTTTCAGCTTTTCTTCAGACAAAATACTCTTTTTAAGTAATATAGGGTTTTCTAATAGGAAGTGTTATTTGGGAATTTAAATAATTTCGATGAGTTGTTGAAGCGTGTATCGTGTATATTTTTGTTAATAGCGTAGTTTTTACTTGTCAGCTGCCGAAATAGCGGGATATTTAAAATAACACCTCTTATTGGAAAACACTATACTAAGAGAATAGATGATTTTTTTCCAGATCCTTACCCTATCGCTTGAAAGGATTGGAAAGCATAGATCAGTCAACAATGTGATTGCGCTTTCCCAATCCATTCCTCGCCACTTAAGTCTTGATTGCAATGTTCTCACGTAAAACTCTAAACTATAAATTGGATGATCCTTTTCAGCATATCTAACATTCTGTACCAGATATTTGAAAGGAACAATCAAAACTTGGGTCTTATGATTAACAAGTTCAGTACTCATAAGTCAGAAAGCAAGCTTCTCAAAAACAACATTTATTTTCTCAATGTTTCACAAAGAAAATCTTAATATATGTTCTGCCCTGAGCAGAGACAATGCTGGAACGATATTCAACCATTGTATCCCTTCCAGTTGCCAATCAATAATTATTGAGTTGCAGTCTTAAATGGCTAGTTCCCTTGGATGTTGTAGTGTTTATTTTTCAGCCTGAGTTTCCCGCTTAACAGTTGATTTTATTTGATAAGGAACCACGATGTTGTAGGGATTAGTTCTATGCAACGTTGTGAGGTCGAAATCTATTAAACTTTAGCTCTCTCTGCTGGAAGAGCTTCAAGAAGTGCAATATACTCTTTACAGAAAGAAAAAGCAACGGTGCTACAATACAACCTTGAGGTTCTCCATTTTTGACGTTCAATTCATGTGTTAACTTGATACTACTTGGACCCTTAATTTCTTGTGTCTTTGTTATAAATATAATCTTATCTGGGATGCAGTTTGTGCATAATGCAATGTTCAACTGTCACTCTCCAAGATGCCACTATCCTTAGAATGACTCCAAAATTAGCATTTTTTTGGAATCTTTGGCATACAAAAAAATTTCTAGTGAAACTTCCTAAATAAAAATATTTTTAAACCAAAAATCATTTGGAAAGGTCATTTTCTTTGACTTCAAACTGCACCTTAAAAAAATGAACTTCCTTAACATTGTTCTAAAAATGATTTCAAAAAATGCCCTTGGTTCATCTTAATCTCCAATTAAATACTTAATCTTTAAATATGCAGCCTTTTTGTTATTTACCACACAATTAACCTGGCAGACAGCAAATAAATCACTTAAGCAAGTAGTATATTCGATTACCAGTCTCCAGTCTTCCATCTCCATCTCCATCTCCGTCTCCATCTTAAGGCTATTCGAATTCCCATAATATTCAAGCCATAAGGAATACAAAACATCCAAAAACAATGCAGAGCCTGCCTATTCAAGAAATCCTTTTAACGTTTAATTATCAAAATATTACGAGTCGCATTCGGTCCAGCAGCGTTGAGCATCCAGTCCAGCATCAGAGAGTTGGACTTCATCCGTCTGCGATAATTGCCGTCACACATTCAATGTGGTTTAGCTGTTATATAGTCTCTCTCTTACTATAGTATAGCCATCAGCTCCATGATAGTCTTATAGCCTGTCTTTAGATTCTTTTTTTTTTTTTTTTGTCTATATAGATAATTGATTACAGGTAGCCAGTGTAGTCCCCAGTCATGGACGATGGACGATGGACGGCGGCAGCCGCGCCAAGCTGCCGACTTGGCCGTTCATCGGAGATCCAGATGAATGGAGAAAAGGGCGCGAGCGGTTTCGGTTTCAGATTCAGATTCAGATTCAAATGAATTGGATTACAGATCGAATTCCTTAATTCAGGTATAATTAACAATATTTCAACATTAATTCCAACCATTTAAGGGATTTATAATCCTTTCGGATGATATAGCTGGCTCTTCAGTTGTTTAGTGGAGCATGAACGAGATTTGACTGCCAGCGGTGTAATGGGTTGAGTTATTGATGTGGACGGATATGGGATGCATGGACAAGGTAATATGAGTAGAAGAGTAGATAGATGTACATACCCCAATACCCCATGGGCCATGGGGATGCGTATGTTATTTGCGGAACTTAAAGGAGATTGATGCTGTTGCTCGTGCAACAAAGTATGAAAAATAGCTGGGCATGGTATACCCTTGTTATAGGGTAACTAGCTTGAGGACTTGAAGAGATATATCAAAGCATGTGAGACAGCATAAATGAAAACAAACTAGGCATTAAGAAATTAATAATGGAAAACAACAAAATGTCATTTTTTTAGGGAACATGATTTTTCGGGTTCCAAAAATACCCTATTCTAAAGGTGCCAATAATGTTGCCAATTTAATTGGGCTCAACAATGAAGAATCTGGATATAAAACTAATTGCTGAATGGGAAACCACAAGGTCATCTATCAAGATCACTACTTTATAACAGAGCCTCAACGGAATTCGGGGTTTTAAAATGATCGCACAAATCTTTTTACGCAAGTTAGAGATCAGTTTGATGCTAGCCTAGGCAAAGATGACGAAAAAAGAGATTTAAGATTAAATCAGTCCGTGAAAGTGTACTGCAGAACCCGAGGTAGTCGATTCCTCTCCGGACACAAGAATTTTCGCCCTTTCGCAGACTAGGCGATTTTCGCGTCGAGACTGAAGCCTTCACTCGTTCTACGCACGAGATCCAACTCTTACCCAGGAACTTAAGCTCCACGACCAAAAACAACACCGTTTTTTCGCTGACTTGGGCTCAGAGCATTTTGAAGAGGACCTCCATTTTGGCCGAAAAATCGCATTTTTGGATGAACTGCTGTCTTCACAAGCAAAAATGCCGTAGGTATATGGGACGACAGAAACGCACACGAGATTCGCCAGGTGACAATGCATCCTCAAAAAGTTACTAGTAGGTGTGGGTTTCTGGCCGGCGCGGCGGAGTCATTGGTCCGTTTTTACTTGCGATTATAGGTACTATAAGGCAAGTTATGCATTCGTAAAAAAAAAAAAAAAATTCTAACAATCAAACATGACATTACGATGATAGAGAAGTCGAAAAAAGTGGGTCCGACAATTCTGTCTGTCTGTCTGTCTGTCTGTCTGTCTGTCCGTGTGTCTGTATAGTTACCTACAGCCTAAACGGCTGGACCGATTTGCTTCAAACTTGGTACATAGTATTATTATGACGTCCTACAGAGGGGTTTTTGGAATTAGCATTCTAGCTCCAAAACTAACGGTACCTGCCATACGATTTTTTGTGAAAAATTAATTTTTCTCAAAAACGGCTCCTACGATTTTGATAAAACTTTCTGAATTGTGTTTTCTGTGCAAATTTTATGTTTTGGTTGGAATAGATTTTTCGAGAAAAGTCTTATAACGGTACCTCCCATAGGACCGGTTTTTTGAAATCCGATTTTCTCGTAAGCCACTTGACGGATTTCGATGAAACTTTTTATGTAGAAGCCCTCTTATAAAAGAAATAATATAATTTCAAAAAATTTTCAAAAAAAGTTTTTTTGAGTTTTTTAAAAAAGTTTCAAAATTTTTTTTTAATTTTAGTTTTTTCCAAAAACGGTTTAATCTACAGTTTTTTAATTTTATTTTTCTGATAAAAACTACAAAGTGCTAGAAGTTGGCATACTCAAAAAAAATTTGGAATATATTTTCGAAAAGTTTTTCAAAAAAAAACTGTTTTTTTGAAAAAACTGGTCCAACGATTTTGAAAATTTTTTTCGTAAAAATTCAAAACCGTAAAAGAAACCTGATGGCTTACTTCATTTTCTCCAAAAAACGGTTTAGGTATTGATTTTTAAGTGATTTATAAAATTTCATATGATTTTTTCAACGCTTTTTTCCCAAAATCTCAAGCACCCAAGACCATTTTAACACATTAGAGCAAGTTCGTACGACCCAGTAGTGCACTTTATTTTTTTTTGCGAAAACGACGTTGGTGAGGCGATCACTGTAAATGGCGAGCGAAAAGAAATGAAGGTTAAAGAACAAAATTAAAGTTTTAAGATGTGGAAAATTGGGTTTTAATAAATCTTACAAGCTCACAGGGGTTAGTACTTTAATTAATTGAGATTTGAGATGTACCACAAAATAGCTAGATGAACAGAGAATGCCCCATAGAGCAGGACTTGGATGAAAAGCGGTCTTGTAAAGTGTCTCCCTGGTGCTTTGAGAGAGATCTTTGCTGCTAAGATGTCTTTAAAGCCGGAAGAAACAGTGATTGGCGAGAGTGATTCTTTGACTGATCTCTTCATTGATATTGATTTAACAGGTTAAAGTGGAACCCAAATAGATACAAGCCAATCAGTTTACACGCAAAAGGGTTCAGACGCTCACACCGAACTGCTTTTATAGGTTGAATTTAGGACACTTGTACCCGAGCAGTTCGGATTACGTCCTTTCTCGTGGAAAGGGCACACATTGCATTCGTTAGACATACTTTCATGTTTCATCCGACCAGATTGTACAGATGAGTTGGTGTATGCTCCTCACCAAGTCATTTCCGAATGCTTTAAAGAGCTCGGCTAGGATCTAGGAGACCATCCACTCGAGCAGCCTTGTTAGACTTTATTTTAGATAGCGGCTGCCCAAACTTTCTCTTGGTCGGGTGGACGGAAATTCCGTTCATTAGCGTCCAAATCGAATGCATCATTCTGCCTGACAGTGATTAGATTAACGATGAAGCATCGTTTAATAGTCTGCTGAAGTTTTCTTTCTAATTTTTCAGACCCGGCTGTGCATCAACTACGACATTGTCACCCTCGTCTTTGCAGGCATCCACTGGGGCCTTGTATCCCTTGGACGAATGCTTTACCCTTTGTTAAATTTTTTTAAATATTGCTTCTGCGTATCATCCCTTAACCGATTCAACCACTCGTTTTCTTTCTGAAAAGCCAATGTTTCGCTTTCCTCTTGGCCGTCAACATTGCTTGATATGGTTTGTTTTTGGCCGTGTGTGCCAGACTGCAGCCACCATCGAACCAGGTGTTTATGGTCTTTTATGGTCAGTTTCCAATGTTGCGACTGGTCTTTTGAGAGTTAAGTCCTTTTAACTTGACGCGGTTTTTTCTCACAGAAGCTGTTCGATGCTGCGGTCTGGTGGAAATCCGCAATCGCCCTTTAGCGACAACGAGGTCTTGGTCGATCACCATGAGTTCCTTACCGGAAGTGTTACTGTATGCAGGCTGTGCTTTCTAACTGTCGAGCCAAAGTTAACGTCCTTTTCGATTTTCGCGTGAAAGTCACCAAGAATAATCTTAGGGTCGTACTTCGTACAATCATCAAACGTAATATCGTAGAACTCTTCTTTGGCTGTGTCACTTTTCTCCTCAATAGTTGCGTGGGCGCAGATCAGCGGGATGACATATTGCCTATGTCCTCCTCTTATCACGAAACCCCACCAAAATAACCGCTGTCTTCGTGTTCCGTAATAGATACCACAGTCTCTGTCGGTTGACCATCCCATCGCACTTTTTGGATGGCTGTGATGTCGGCATTGACACTTTCTGGGGCTTCCACTAACTATTCTGCTGCTCGTGCACGTCACCGGATTTAGGTCCGGATATTTCACGTACATAACCGAAATTCGTTGTCCTTGTGGTCGTTTGCTTGGGTCTTCAATAATAAGATCATCCATATCCCAGGCAGTTGGTTGTTTCGGAACCAATGATTTCTTACGTGGTAGAGTGGACAAAAGGAGCTGGAGAAACCCAGAGCCAGTGACCCAATACCAATACGGAGCTGCGAGAGCAAACGTCGTTCCACTCCGCTACCTTCCTTATTTAACTTCCCTGACTAATGGTGAAAGGACCCAATGACTTATGCTCCAGCTCCAAATACGTCAAAGAAGGTCATCGGGGTACCTACCATGATGACTGTTGGAGTCGCCGTTAGTCCACTCAATTGGAACTCATCCGCCGCGCCGCTTGTTTACTTTCTGAGGGCTCATTCAGTTTAACTGAGACCCAAATCTGACAAGGCAATTATAGTGTTGATATTTTTTGTGTTCAACACGCGCTTATAAGTTCGGCAGGATGGACAAGACCAGTAGCCAGTAGGTACCCGATGGCTACCAATGGGAGGTTAAATAAGGACAATTGATGGGTATGAGATAGTTGCAATACTGGGCATCGCCGAGTTGATACCAATCAGAGCCTACCCCGAGGCATACAGCACCCAGTCTTCAATGGGTTCCTTGTTCTTGCAAAAATTGTAATGTAAAAGTAAAGCAAATAAATAGTAAACCTCTTTGGTCTTTGTAAAGAGCAACTATTTGACTAATTAGATCGCTTTTTTCAAACCTTAAGAACAAGTAAGAAGCTATAACAATACTTCGCCTAGCAGGTTGTTAGCACGTTCTTTTTGTCATGGAAAACGATATTTCCATTTTGTGGCTTAAAAAAATGTTAAGCAAACTTAAGTCCGGCATTTCAACATACACCCATGCTTATGCCTAGTTTACCCATTCTTTGAACGAATTTAAAGCAGCTGGCAATGTGGACTCCTTAAGAAGCTTATCTTGACAATAATGTAAATAAAAATAAACTTAAGACTCACACAGCCATTTTCTTTAAGAAGAACCAAATCCAAAAAATAAATAATCAAACCACGAACCTGTCAATTGCGGGACACACTCACCTCAGTAGAATACCAAACCCACGATGAGGAACGAACTGCCAAATGATTAAATGCCCCAAACAAGAAATCAAATGTTAAGATGGCAAGAGTGGCACAAGAAGAATTATAAAAAAAAAAATCGAAAATGCTTGAGGGGCTCTGCTCTGCCATATAAACATACTGTTTGAAACACACACACACACGGACATTCATCGCCGCACAAACATCAGCCTCGAACAACCTTGAACGGCATTGAGAAGTTGTTGCTTATAGAATTGATACCAACCCGTATACCCGCACTATCCCTCAGAGCTCCAACAGCTGGGGCTGACACCAAGAAGCCCCAACCAGAGTTCTATAACCGCCACAGCCGCGAGATCGACTTTAGGTAGCCGGAGCACGTTCGCTTATATATTATTACGCTCTCGAAAGCCCGGTGGCATGGAGGAGAGCAGAGATCTAGGCAGCATATCGCGGTGCCGGTGCTGCCGCTGCCGCTAACGACGACGACGACCGCGATTTGCGACCGACGCGACGCCATCCACCACGGTGATAGTTGATTTCTACATTTTTTTTTGAAACAAACTATAACTACTGCGGGCTTGAGATAATAATTAATCATTCTTTGCCAGAGTGAGTGCGTTTTGCATTGGCAAATGGTCCATGCAAAGTGAATGTTTTTGATTGCAAAAGTTACCAGTTGCCAGCCAGTTGCCTGGATTTTGATTGAAAGTCTTTTTCGAAAGTCACTATATATTGTGTCTAAGTAGGTAGGTAGGTAGCTGTAGGAGTCTCTCCTTCTCTCTCCTAACTCCACTCTCTCTCTCTCTCTCTAAGCCGAAGTCACCTACAGCTTCGATAAAGATACGGATGGAGGAAGAAGTAATCGGTTATATCATTGGAATCTCTCGAAACCTCTGACAAAACTAAAAGTGAATGCATTTGTCATGATTTGCGGCGGACTTGCGATGGGGAATTTGGTGTTTTTTTTTTGGAACATTGAATGGTTTTAAAATAATTTAATTAAAATATCTTTCCTTTTATCAGGCACCACAACCATCCACCACCGACCACGGACCGGGAAGAGCAGGGGAGTAGGTTTAATTGAAAGCGTGAGGACTTCATTAAAAAAAAAAAGCAATGATTTTCTCGTCGCGTCGTTTTGTTTTTGCGAAGAACGGTTTTTAATATGAAATTGATGAATTGTGGACAGAATTGTGGCTTAATAATTGGCTTTAACGAGGTTGAAAGTGAGATGATGATTTAATTGCAACGGTTGTTAAGGAAAATGCGTGGAAAATTAGAGTCAAGACTGCAAACTGGAGATTAGGTACGTCTTTAAGCCATATATTGTTATGATGTATTGTATAACTTCCTACAAGATCTATGTATAGAAAATATTATGCTTATCGGAGACTGCAACGCTATAGGGTAGGACATATTCTTCGCAAATAACAATTAAGCTTGTATAAGGTTTTTTTTAATTCGGCAAGTTATAGCTTGTATAAGGTTTGTATAAGGTAAGCATTCGCAAGCCACACATTTGAAACGTTGACAATCAAAATAATAACTTCTATAAGCTCTTTAGAAAAGTTTAATAGACACAAGCCTCGTTGATAAAGGTTCAGAATGGCCTTCCAAAGTTGTTAACTGAAAATTAAAAAACAGAAATTGCTGATATAAGGGGCTCCACGACAAGTCAATGCAAACAATTTGAGCAAAGCTTGCCATTAAAGGTCTTATGCAAAATTAATTAATTTACTATTATCAAGAGTTCAAATTATTAAAAAAAGCAATTGTTTTCTTTTGTCCCTCACCTACGGCATGCTAGAAAAGTTTTTCGTGGCAATGCGAAAATTGCCCTTATAAGACCTTTCTGTAAACATTTACGGCAAGCTATTGGCGAAACAGCTGTCATGAAATGGCTTGTTGAGCGAAGCTGATTGCATATCACGAATGGCTATTTGCTGCTATAAGGCCTGCCAACAAAAGCCTTATACCAGTTAAATTGTTAGTTGGGTCAGCTGTTACAAATGGAACCTGACTTCAGATCTGCTCTAGACCGTAAACAGAGGGCAACGTGAGAAGATTTTTAGAAATGTGCGAATCGGTGTCAATGCAAATGCTGAACGGGAGAAATGAAAGTGATAGTAGAGAAGGTCATTTTACATTTATAAGAGGAACTTCTATTTCAACAATCGATTACTGTCTGATACGTGGAAATATTTTTTAGATTTAATGAGGAACCGGGATACGCCAACGAACACATGAACACCAAAACTTCAATGGAAAAATTCTTTTCTACACCTCTATATTTTTTTTTGTATATAATTTGCGCGCACTCAAGGGGTTATTAATACCCCTAACACGAATTCACACAGTGCTAGTGGGAGGGAAAAATCGAGCCTGCTAAAGCATTCCACCTTCTTGTAGTACGGCTAAAATATTAGTATATTTATGTGCATTCCTAACGATGCGAGTACTACGGGGAAACCTTTTAAGGGGAGGAATGCATCTGGCTATTTCGCTGGGGCACTGTTTATGGAACTAGCGATAAAACAAGGTTAGACAAGAAACATTACTGCGATTTTCAAGCGAAACAAATGTTTCATTAATGGTTCTTTCACCTATAATTTTTAAAGCTCTTTTTTGAATCCAATTCAGGAGGCACAAGTGGGTGACAGGAACACATGCCCGGATATGAGAATTTTTCTCAAGCTTTGGGAGAACGTATGCCTTGTAGATTGTAGTGAGATTAGAAGGGAAAATATTAACTTACATCGATTTAAGAAATCTAAGAATTTTGCGGCATTTTTTGCGAAGTAAAATTTGTGATCGTTGCACAAAAGGTAATACACATGCCCAGAACGCAAATAAATCTTAACCAAACTCTCCCTCTGGCATTTAAGGATTAGTTGCATGCATATACTGCATATTGTAAGCAGCACAACCATTTCAATAAGCCCGTTTGCATATCTGGATGGATCCATGGTTCCATGCAGAAAGGGATTGAAAAGTCATAGTGCAGGGAAATAAGTCCCCGGGTACTAAGTCCACCGAGGGACTTTATTCCCAGTGGGAACTTATTCCAGTTAAGAGAATGGACTTATTTCCCATGCAAGATGGGAACGTGCTCCACTTTCTTATGCGAACTTAGTACACACTTCGAAGCATGAAGAGGGAACTTACCTCCAACAATAATAGTTAAAAATCTTACAAATTTGACAGTGAAGTGGGCAAGGAGGGCATACTGCCTCCCTGCTTGGAATCACTGTTGGATTTGGAGTAGGTGCGTTTTTGGATATGTACAAAGTTTTTTGGTTATCTAAAAACAGTTTTGCATGCACCCAACCTCGCACCTACTCCAAATCTAACAGCAGCCCAAGCAGGGGATTTGCAGGGGGCAGCATGCCCTCCTTTCTAACTTCACTTTTTTTCGATGTAAGCTTCATATGCCTTTTTTTGCATATGTCTTAATTCTTTTGTTTTGGAAAAAGAAGTGGGAACGTATTGCACATTAAAGTGGAATTAAATACACATGATTTTCTTGGGATTAAGTTCTCACCATTCATGGGAAATAAGCCCATTTCTCTTGAGTGGACAAAGTTTACCACCACGTGACGCAATACACATCTGGTTTGGACTGTCATCCACTTCCAAATAATTATACCAGAGGAATAGGCAAAAACATCTATTATGCAAGAAGAATTACACATTTACAAGTATTTTTAACTTTTGGTGATATAATTCACATTTTCTTCTTTCGAAAATATTCCATAAGTAGAAGTACGATTTGTATGAGAAATCAGATTCGAAATCCCTGCTGTTGGACAAGATTATATTTCAAATAGAGTACCGGGAATAGAGATCTCAACCGGAGGTACGCTGCGGGGAATACCAGCAGAAACCTCACCGATTTTTGAAGTAAATGCGGTAGGCCACAAATGTATTGCCGTGGAGATGCTGCATTTGTAAGGCTCACCACAGACCAAACTTTAAGGGACCGCGTTTATTGTCGTGGAGCGCTTTCTTTTAGGAATCTCTAAAGATCAATACTCTAGGGACCGTTTATTTTTGTGAAGAAAACTATACAGACCAAGTTGTGATTGTGAAGGTATTATATGAATTGAATTGTTAATTTAAGTCTATCATTAAGAATATTGAATTTGTTAACTTTAGTTTATCGCTAGGTATATGAAATAATCTGGTAAGAAAATTCCGATAAATAAAAACGTTGTTATCGATGATGAGAAAAACGAAAAATGAAAAAAAGTTATATTTTTAAAAATTTTGTTTAATGTTTAGTGGACTGTATTGAAGTAAATTCAAAATTAAGTTTAGTGACCTATAGTCCAAATGCGTTTCGCCCAGGTACAACAGTTGGGCTCATCAGTTAGATGCTGTTGTTCCCTTCTAAGACGCAAAAACGTTGTTATTTCGGAGTTCAAAACTCCCTGATTTTTCGCTTTCTTTGGGAACAACCCTGGACTTCGACGAGCTTACCTCAGCCTTATTAAATAAAGGCAACAGAAAATGTTGTGTTTTTTTTGTTTGAAAAGATTCTTTATCTTCCATGTAGGGTTATACATTTAGAGACTGGGCCAAAAAATCAACTTTTGATGTCAGAGGTCCAAATGATACACCAAAAAATCAGAAAAATTCTCCCAATTACAAATATGTATGTGACAGACGTTTTGTGTTCAGCTTTACCCCCGCCAGACACCTCTAAAGTAACCCCAAAAATTTTGTTTTTTAATTTTTGATGTATCATTTACTTGGTAATACCCCTGACATCAAAAGTTTATTTTTTGAACTTTTTGGGGTCGTCTTGCAAGGGGAAAGCTGAAAGTAAAACGTCTGTCACATATATATTTGAAATCAGTGAGTAATTCTCTACCGTTTGTATATGAATTAGAGTGGTTTATACCTCCGACATCAAAATCGGGACAACTATCGCTTTCAAACCTCCATAGCCCCGGCTGAAAAAAATCCCTGCCAGACTTTTTGATTTGATATTACACCGCGCATATCTACAAATAGGTACACCGAAACGAATTTGAATTATACCTACCACTCCCAAAATTTGCTGTCGGCTCTTGGTCTAAAGCTACAAGCTCCTTGATATCATACGACCTTGGACCCGAGAATAATTTTAACGACCGATACCAACTTCATAAGACAGAAAATGTTCTCCATTTTGTAGGAATGTGGCTACACTTTGGGAAAAACTATTTATCTGTTGATGACGTTGCAGGTGTTTGGAATTATCAAGATTGGAATGTTTAAGCAGTCTACGTTAAAACAACCCTTAAATAAAGAAACCAAATACTAAATGAACCTTTTTAAATAAATTGAACAATATTTTGTTTGCAGCTTTAATTTTGAAATCATCTTAATGGAGTCTAGGCTTTCTAATTTTTATTTTTGTCAATAAATTAATCTATATAATTGGCCAGGCAAATGCAAATGCCAGGAATTTGTAAATATTATGTTATCTTATAATTGATAATGAAAACAAAAAATACCATTTCTACTACTTGTTATGATGGAGGAATTTTGAAACCAAAAGTTATGAAAAGATACTACTTGTGGTATTTATTAATTTCTACAATATTACTCAGCCATAGAAGCCAGAGGAGCCTCCAGCTACTTCAGAAGTTGTGACTGTTTTCAGACGCAAACTACCACGACGAACATTTATTGGTTTTCTTCTTTTATTTCGCATTATCATGCTAAGTTGCCTCCGCGTATATCGCGTACCTAAGAAGGGCAATTGAATGTAAATACGAAAAAAAAGAAGAAGCATCTGCCGGTACGTTTAAGTAAAACCCATTAGCATACGCGCTAGGTTTCTACAACTAGAAGCCCTCTATGCAAACTAGAAATACGAAACAAGCTTCAGATACTACTTGTGTTCACATTACATATTGCCGGCCGGCCGCGGCCGTGCCAAGTATACGAAAAACTAAAAGTCTGCATATTTGCGGTTCAAATACCTACCTACAACAACAACAACAAAACACAGTCGTGGTGAGAACTTGACTTTTAATTAATTTCAGATCCGATGTGTACACACAACATACGTACGTGATTTAGATTGGTTTGTGGTCTCTGGTCTTGTTGTGGTGTGCTAAGTAAATAAATTTCTAAAATGCCGACAGAATGAGATTAGAAATAGACGTCGCACGTTGGTAATTTTAAGTTTTTTTTTTTTTTGTTTTTTTTTTTTGCGAAATCCAGATGTACCTACACTAATGCTCTAAAGTGTTGATTTTTTTTTTTTTTTGGAAAATGAGGAGATTCTGGTATTTGAAGGCCATCACAAGGTCTTGACTTGGGAATGATAATGATTGTTTATTTGTTTGGCACTTAATTGGAATGAAAATAAATAATAAATAAAATTAAGTGGTCAAAACGGGGAGACAAGGCAGGGACCACAAGATATTGTCTGCATAAGCAATAATTGTAAGCCAACACATTTCTTAATGCCTTGACTTAAGCAAGATTGCATTTGGACATAAATAATGAGGCAAAATATTTGATTTTGCTTAAAATAGAAATTAAAAAGAAAATGAGAAAAAATAATCGAGTTCGCACATCAGCTCTTTTGTTTCACAAAAAATAAACATTGACCTCTATTTTTTATTTTTTTAAGTGGGGTATTGGGTTTCCTTTTTATATTTTTAGTGTTTGTTTTAGTTGATATAGCTTAAGGAATTATGAAACTAAAGAGAAGATTAAAAATTTAAATAATGAACGGGGGTTTCAGATGGCTTCTTTAACACAAGATCCTATCAGTGATTGCCTAGCTCTCAATTAATTACCCTTTTTTGTGTCAAATCTTATTTTTTCCTACATGATAAACTAATACGACTATCCATCAAACTACGACACCAACTTTCTTTTTCCCAGGCATCACCTTTGAAATACTTACTAACTTACTTACTGGCCTGTGCTTGATGATGGCACTACAACGCATGGTGTTCCTCAGCCTGATTCAACATGCACCTTCAGCCGATTCGATATCTAGCCTGCCATCTTTAATTTTGAACTCCAAGTAGTCGAAGATCTCCCTTTAACTGGACATTCCATGGAAGATGAGGTCTACTTTGGCTTCTGACTCCATATGGTTTGGCGTTGAAGAGCCAGAGCTTTGATGTTGCCCAGCTGTCTTTGTCGTTGAATACGGTTTTTTCTGACTAGGCTTATGTTGCTGTAGAACACATATAGTTCATCGTTATGTAGTTGTAAGCTTTTCTACCAAATACTACAAGTGTCTTTTCATCTGACTCAGAGAGTGTCCATATGCTTCGGCACCACAGAGTAGGACCGGGATGATGAGTGTTCTATACAGTTTTTCCTTGGTTTTTCTCAATAGGGCTGGACAAACCAAAAGAGTATCGATTTGCAAGAGTTATTCTAGGTTGAATTTCAGCGCTGATATAGTTCTTCGTGCATACAGCAGTGCCCCAGGTAAACGAATTCACTGAAGTCAATGGTCACGTTCTGACCAAGTCGGTGGAGAGGGTGGACTTATGTTGATGGAAGCAATATACATACTTCGTCTTGTCCTCGTTAATTATCAGTTCCAATCTACTTGTTGCTGACTCCATGTTAGCGGAGTCACAGTTTACGGCTCGGCGTGTTCTTTCTATCACGTCAATGTCGTCCGCGAACCCAAGAAATTCGGCCGATTTATTAAAGACGGTTTTCGATGTACTGGCATGTGTGTTTCGTATGACATTTTCCAGCACAATGTTAAAACAGCTGCATGACTGTGCGTCGCCTCGTCTTAGCCCGCTGGTGGTTTCAAAAGCTTCAGTAGAGTACCTACCAACTTGGACGCAACAGCAAAGATTTTCCAACGTCATCCTGATAAGTCGGTTCACTTCAGCAGGGATTTTAAAGCTGGACATGGCGCGATACAATTCAACTCTATTAACGCTGTTGTAGGCTGCTTTAAAATCGATGTTATATTCTTGGATTTTCTCCAGGATCTGGCGTTGTGTGAAAATTTGGTCGGTCGTAGATTTTCCAGGTCTGAAGCAGCATAAAACGCTGGACAGGATCTTAAACGCGATGTTTAAAACGCTTAGCCTCTATAGTTGGCGCAGATAAGGCGGTCTCCTTTTTTGTGAATCGGGCAGATGGTACTGAGATTCCACTCATCGGGCATGCTTTCTGACCATACTTTGCAGATGAGTTGGTGTATGTATGCTCCTGACCAAGTCATCTCCAGCGTGTTTAAAAATCTCCGCTTGTAAACCATCGCATCCAGCTGCTTTGTTCATCTTTAGTCTGGTGATGGCTTCTTTGATTTCATTTTGGTCGGGCGGGTGTGGTTCGTGGTCGCCATTTAACAATTGGTTAAAGTAAACTGGATATCATCGCCTGCGTTTCCACTATGGTGTTTCTATCCTTATCCTTGTAGGGCCGAAGGCGGATTGTGAAACCTGATGTAGACTAGTTCATTCTCCTGTCGAAGTTTCGCACATCTTTTCTGCAAGAACATCTTTGCAACTGCTAGACTTCACGTTGCTGGTGTTCTTTTTTCTTCTTCCTGAGTAAGCGTTTCTCATCCTTTCTTCGCTCAGCATAGAGATTTCTGGACGCTCTAGTATATCTCTCTGGATCTCCCGTTTCGGCTTTTTTCTGACCCCGTTCCGAATTGAACCAACGCTTTCTAGGGGGTGGCTGTGAGAAGCCCAACAAATCTGACGCAGCAATTATTATGGCTTGTTGACTTTGCTGATATTAGTCTTCCAGGTTCATATGAATAGTCGTTTTATTTCTCGCAATCTCAAAGGATACCCGGTTGGCATAGGCTGCAGTGACGTTTTCTTCCGATTGAAGTCGTCCAACACTGAATTTCGGTCGGCGTAGTTGATGTTTGCCTAATAGCTTACACGGATATCCGTACTCTAAGTTTCTTAATCTAGTGCTCCAAGTCAATGTTGGCTACTCGGTATGATATTCAGAATTCTAGAGGAGTGTCTTCCGCCGTCAACCGCAAAATGATCGATTTGGTTGCAGATCAGACCATCTGGAGATCGTCATGTGCCCTTGTGGATATGAAGACGTGGGAAAGCTCCATGTATTTTCACGCTACAAAATCGATGAGCGTGAGTTCGTTAGCTGAAGTGGTGTGGTGTAGGCTGTGTTTACGATTTTCATACCAAAGATGTTTTCTCTCTAAATTTCGGATTCAATGTATCCCATTCCCAAGGCGACTTTTATGTCATATTTAAGGGCACTGCTCATAGGTTTTGACGAGGAGCTCGTAGAAACTTTCTTTGATATCGTCGTCTCTCTATTCTGTAGGGGTATGGCTAAGGTAAGGCTAAAATGTGTGGAACTGGGCCTAGCTTCGGATAGTTTTCACTCTCTCACTGGCTTCCAAAAAGCTTTAAAATTTGTACCTTAGTCTTTCTCTAACAGCGAAACCTCATCCAAACAAGTTCCCCCTTTAGGGTGGTATTTTCCATGGTTCATCATTGCACTCTTCGATTTGAACTCCTTTGAAAAATAACCGCATTCCAAAAACAAATCTTTATCTTAGATGATGTAAGCCCTCACCGAAAACCAGAGCAGAGGAAAAAAAAAAGTTGAGCAGATATTGTAACGAAGTGTCCCACTGGCCGCTTTCTCACAATTATTCAAGCCAGCTCCTACAAGTATGCAACAACAAGTCACATACCCGCACACCCACCGCACCCCATTCCACACGCAACACCCGATGCCAAACCATTATACATACCACACCAAATTTGTTATTCCTATTTATGATTTATATTAGCAATTATTATATTTTTCTAAAATTATAATTAACAGTATGTTGTGGTAAGATATTTCATAAGTAGAAGTATGTTTTTGTGGTTTTTTCGTCTTCCGCTTCGAGTTGAATCAGCTAATTACTGATAAAAAAGGATCAAGCTACCAGTCTGTCTAGCAAGAAGATCCCCTCGAACCAGAAGCATACTATTTTCTTCCTTTTTCCGCTCCTTCAGGGTTTCGGACGGACAGGGTTAAGCCCGTTTTTGAGTTTTGCATTGCCTAATCAATCATTCCTGGGCACCGTTTGCCCCCACTAGGACAGGAACGATTCCCGCCAACGTATTCCTCTCGCTTCCTCCTCCAGACGGCGATTGGACATAAGGGTTACTCGGGAGTAATCCACTAAAAATTCCTGGTTTGCCACCACCAGAACAGGGTAGGATCCTACGGGTGCACACGCTGTAGATTTGATTTTCTTAAAATTTTGGTTTATATAAATTAAATCAGTAAGAGTGTGAATTGTATTTTAGAATTAAGGAGGAAAATTGATTTAATAAAAATGGTTGAATTTAATCTCAACAAAGTTTTAATTGCTTTATTGACTTGGACCCCACTGTCGCTGCCCCAGCTGGGAAACAAAAAGCATCACAATATGAAGAAGTCAACGATTATCGAGAACCGATACAAAATCCTTTTAAAATTAATTTAAAAATTAAAACTGCTGAAAAAAAAGTTCTGCAACAAAGTTACACGCTTTCCAACCACCGACTCAATTTTTCCAATTGAAATCAAAATTGCCCACGTAAGCAATGAGCGATGTTTTCAAAAAATAATAATCGCCTTCACATGATGCAATCTTACATCAACCACCACAATCAAAGCCATTCCACAACCACCGATAACACCGCCACACATGAACCCCTTGGACTGTAATATGGACATCCAACCGATTTAATAAGCATATTCCAGCAAAGCAACAAGAATCACAAAAATATATTATTCATGGGTAAGATTAAATTTTGTCTTTATAATTCACAGTGTGTCTTTGCAGGAATAATGGGAAACGAGGAGTGGAAATTATACTGGAAACCAGATTCGATCTCACTTCCCTACCAGTTATTTTAGTACTGCATAAAGGGTTTCGTCTCTCATCCGAAGGCACGCTGTTATGGGAATACCAGTCAGAAGCTTCACAATTTTTGGTACTGATACCGTAAAGAGCCCTGCTCAACCCTTTATGTCAGCTTTTCACTACGCTGTTCGTCGAAGAGGATCGCTAGACCAGGCAGTAGACCAACCCGGTTATGTCGTCAAGCGTTTGTTTTTCAGAGGGAACACCAAAGATCAAATTTATGTCGTGGATTTTGCTTCTTTTAGTAATACTATAGACCGAGTTTCAGACTCACCCGTCTTATGTCCTGATGGTTTCTTCATTTAAGTAATGAGGAACTACAGGCCGAACCCTGCTCAACTATTTATGTCAGCTTTTCACTTCGCTCTTCGTCGAAGAGTATTGCTAGACCAGACGAAAGGCCAACCCGTTTATGTTGTAAACACAATTTTCTTGTGCAATTCGTAATTCTCGATGCGATGCATTTCACGAACCACGAACCGAACAATTTTTTTCTAAATAAATCTGCAAAATTTGTATGCGTTGTTCAGACGTCAGTCAATTTATGATGAAATGGAAACCCAAACTAAAGATGACATGACAGATGACAAAATGGCTTTCAGTAAAAACAGTGCTGCGAATTTAAAGTTCTATTCCTTAATAAAATCACCCTTTATTTATTAAATGTTTGGTATTTTTAGATACTGTGGCCAATACAACTTTTCCGGTTTCCGATTTGGCAGAAGAGACATTTTTGTTTTCCCAAGCTTGGTTCCGGATCGAATCCAATACTCTACAACTTCTTGCGTTCGCCAGTAGAAGTAGCAAAACTTCCCCCAAACTTATTTCTACAAAATTTGTTCGCCATTAAAATTAACTGACACTATCACATAATCTGCATATCTACTATTTCGTGTCCTGTCAACATTAAGTTTTGTTAATTTAATTATGACTCCAGTAGTATCTATCAAATACTATTTAAATTTCCATAAACTCTTGCAACAATGTCCGAAGTGGCAGTCAATACATAACCACCATAACCAGCTAGAGGTGCGGCAATGTCACTTGGAAATATCAAATACAATAAGTTCTCGAATCTATCTGCTCCACCTCACATACTTTACTACATATAGATATAGAGATACAGATACAGGTACATACTTAGTTAACATGAATTTTCAATAAATAAATCGCCTTCCAAATACCCATTAAATCCTTTGACACGGGCCAGCCTAAGCCAACTAACCGAATTCCCTTCGCCATTTACCCCCCTCGGCGCTGCGCAGCGGCTACGCAATTGATGATTTTCATTCGCAGATTTGAATGCACCTCTCAAAACGACTCAAGAACCAATTCAGCACCGCACTGTCAGCCTTGTGGTGTGCCACTCTGCAACATCTAGGCTACATAGATTAGGTATACATAAATATATGCGAAATAAATATGATTTAAATGCAAACTCCATTTGTGCAATCAATTCAATTACAGCCACGCCCCGGCATCTCTCTCGAATTAATTTGCGTCTCCACTCCGTCCCGAACAATCTATATATCTCCTGGAAATGGAAATTTATTTATTTGTCCGCGGGGGCATGCGGGGCATCGGCATCAGCAATGCAGTGAGTGCGTTCTGAATCGCTGTTGTTTCATTATGCGCATTGTCGCTGTCGGAAATCGGTGGCCGGAGGCCATGTGCATCCAGCCCCAAGTTTGGGCTGAGCGCGTTGACGTCTGACTAATGTCGTCGTTGTTCCATGTCGTCGAAGTCGTTGTCGTTTTCACATACGCGTCGCGTCGTCTGACATAAAAGACGACATCGTAAGGTACACACTCCCCTACCGACAACATTTTCAGCTGCGCGCATAATTTTCGCTTTTAATTTTTCATATCAATGCGCGCGACGAAGACGAATTTTTAATTTGGGTTTCGCAGCGCTAAGAATGGCAATTTTATGCATGAGACAAGCCCACTATACTCTATTGCATATATCTGCAGCTTTAACCACCTTTAAGGTGTTGACACATTGTGGTGCTGGCTTAAAGAAGATGGAAGACGCGAGCAGAGAATTCAACACACAAATTTGACAGGATATTTGTGAGCGCGCTCGCGCTGGAATAAAAATAATGCTCGACAGGATATATTTGGCTTATTATTTATTTGCCATGGATAATCATCGCTCTTCCTTGATGATGTGGATGACTTGACTTTGTATAGCATGCGTGTGCGCGACGAATTGCTTGGATGGGTGCACTTTAAAGACGTTTATTGCAGGCTTATGGATGGGAATGCTAATGAATGGAGGCTTTCGTTTGTTTCTGGATTTACAATTCCTTTTTGCTGTTTTTTTTTTTGGCTTGCGGAGGAGACAAGACCATTGCTGTACGCAGGTACGCGGGTGACAGGTATGCGTTGGCATGTGAAATTGAATGATTATGGTTTTTCCACGCACCTTTTTCGACGAATTTTTCCTCGCTTTGCTTTGTGAATTTTGCTGAAAATTTATTTATCGTGTTTTAGGTGAAGTTCCTTCGGCAATTTCAACATTTTGAATGAAATCTATAAATCACTTTCAAACGCATTGCTTCATGAATCATAATATGGTACACGATTTATTGAGAAATGGATCTACTTTATAGGTACTGGCGGATTGAATCAATATATTGGCTGAGTCGCTATTACGGATCTCAATAAACAAAAAAAAAACTTGGCTCAACAGCAACAAGCAGGGGTCTTCTTAAAAACGCTCCTTTCATGGAAAAATGCACTTCATCGTTAAATATTGGGACCTCGTCCAAATCAGTCAGTGAAAAAACGGCGCTGTCTATGGTCATGAACTTTGAGCTCCGGGGGATTTTGTCGGCTGTAGGCTTAAAAAGGTACCAGAAAATTTCCCCAAGTTGAAGTCAGTAATAGGACGAGTTCTTGTGAACGACACGGAGAGGAATCGACTACCTTGGGTTTCGCTCTACACTTTCGCGGACCGCGGCAATTTTCTCGGCCGATCTTGAGTTCCTTTGACGTACGAATAATAGGTAATAGTGAATAACTTATTTTTAAAACAAATTTTGATCGTGTTACTTGTCAAGCTGGCATATGCAATATGGAAGAATTATTTTTTCCAATAAAGTAATGAATTTTGGCGGAACGAAGTTCACCGGGTCAGCTAGTATTTATATATTGTCCGGCTGCAAGTACTGCTTTAACTCCTCCTGGAGCATAGATTGATTAAACTGGCCTTAGCTGGCATGACTGAATTTCTTGAGATTGGAGATCTTTTCCTAAAGATGACCTTCAAGTTTGTTTTTGGTCTTCCAACACGTCTAAAGCAAGAAATACACGATACAATCATAGTACAGACTTGATTCGTACCAATATCGCTAGCGATATCGTATGAGAGCATACACACAATTCGATTTACTTACGATTTCATAAAAGTAGAAGTAGACGACATCTAGTTTTCGCTCTGTCTAGAGCATTCCACCATGCGATATCGGTACAGCGGATCGTTTCGTGTACACACAGTATACAATCACAAATACAAATACATCGAATGCGAATCCAAACTTTTGAACGATAATCGGTACGCTTATTGTATCGTGTATTTCCTGCTTATTACCCTGAAAATTCCATTCAAAAATTTGTTTCGCTACATTGTCGTCAGGTTTCCCATCATACTCCAATTCCGTTGAATAAATGTCTCCATCCATTTGTCTCTGCCTGGTCCTGTTCCACAATTTCAACGTTTAATATGGTTTGGGGCCACCGGATCCTAAGAATGTACTGCAAACAATGGTGATTGAATGTCTGCTCAAGATGTTGGTAGAGAGCAGTTCCAAGTTTCAGAAGCTCAGATTTAACGTTGGACTTGAAGAGTTTCAACTTGGTGTGCAGCCATACTCTGCTGGAGTCTCAAACAGGAGAAAGGATTCCAAAGGCACCACGTTCTTTGTTTATTCTAGTGTTAACATCCAGGATTTATTTATTTTTCACGAGTCTATCTATATAGCTTGCCTTATATAGTAACAAATCAATACTCTTCAGAAAAACCTCTTACGCTGTGTACCATACCAAGACAAATAAGTCGGCTTCGACGATGAGGATAAGTGGGTTGAAACTTTGTTAACACATTTGATTGTTTCAATGTCGATTGCCTCAAACAGTTCTGTGAATTGCATCCCCTATACTCAGTGATGAAATCACACCGGGCCAGCTTTTGATTAGTTTTCGGGTGATGGGGTTTTGATAATTGGTGAACGAAATAGGAACCACGAGCTCAATTCAAATTTCGGAGAGGTACACCGTGTAATAGGACAGCAGGAAAACAGACGACGGTTTTCAAATTTCAAAATGGTATGGAATGTCAATTTTGCAATTATGCCGAAAAGTACATGCTCCAGCGAACGGGTACACCTAATAAAATCGAAATAGAAATGGGGAACACAGTTCTCTACCAATATGATGCACCAAACCAACCCCATTCGTTGGCAAGTAGTCCTCAGTGGGTGGAACAATATTGGGGTGCTTTGTGATTGTACCTGCGTCGGACTATTTTGGATTTGCTCTCAATGTATTGAATTTAACTTCCGGAGCCGTTTGGGTTGTTACCATTTGTACCGACATTAAAGTACTGGCTCCATACAAACCGGCCCCTACCCTACTATACTCACCAATGTTCCTCTTCGAAAATGTTACCGTCTGATTTTGTTGAACCCCTGTCAACATTGTAGTCTTTGAGTCAACTGATTCAAACTTATACAACAGCCTTTCTTCTTGACGAAGATACTCAAAGACGAAATTCCCTTTTTTTAGCAGTGGTAGAGCACTTTCAAAAAAGTATCTCTTATACCATGACGCACGCGTTTTTAAAAGTTTTTTACAACGTCAAAACCGTTGGGGAGGTTTGAAAAATAAAAATGTCGGAATTTTTGACAAGACTCTAGTTGTCTTGCGTAAACTTTTATAAGCAACATTCGATAAAAAAATTGAAGACTTAGACTTTGGAATAGGCCATCATAAAATGCGACAAGTGCACCAACTGAACTTTGATACAGTATCCTAACAATAACAAGGACTTTTCATACGAAGGATGCTCCATGTGCGTACAAAAGGATCATCTTACACAACGAATCTAGTTTTGAGGAGTTTGGGAGGTGAACTCTGAACCCAGTTAGTAAAATTGAATTATTGTCTTTCTCTTAAAATTAACTAGTTTGTGTTTAGGGTGAGGGGGGGGGGGTGTTGTTGTTTGCTGCCTGTTGTTTTGGAATAAACTATTTAGAATCACATCCTGATGGTTACACCTTAAAGGATTGTGGAAGGTACTTGGGGTTTAAAATATTTTAGCATCGTTCGTCGGCACAAAATTTCGAGACGTTCTTTGCAGAATAGGTTACCATGAAATACTAAAAGTGAAATCAGCATTCATGATTGATGCACAAAATGCACTCACATATTATGTACCGTCGACAATTAAGCATACGGTGCAATTTTGTCCCTTGTGAGACGGTAGGTATCTTTGTGTACCATATTCATTCCGAAAACTGTAGACAATTTATTAAGTACTTAAAAAATACAGTCATTTAAGGCACCCGTTAAAAGACTTAAGAAAAATTTTCTATCAATATTGAGACCTTAGGTACTGTCAAGTGGCTGAAACGGCATGCAGCCAAACATGGATGCCGATGGAAACGACAGACGGACAGTTGACTAAAAACAGTGGGGCTCACCAAGTAAGTTCATCACAGTATTGTCTTGCAGTTGCTCGAACATTGTGCTCAATCCACTCAGCATTCAGTTTGACAGAAAGTTATTTGCAATATTTTAGAGAAAAGTTTTTATAAAAAATATTACGACTCACTATACGTACTTTAGAAAAAAAAAAGATTTAAAAGCTGAGGTGCTGGCGATTCAGGTGGCTGATCTTTGTAGAACGAAATGGAAATCGTCGATCCTGGTATTTTTTTTATTTAATTCGCCAAAGCCATACTAGAAGTATAGGTATAGTAAAAACCCAGGTGTATGCCTATGTGTGGTGTGTTCTATGGCACATCATGTGCTTGAGAGCGTACATGATTGTATGGGAGTAATATTCTGCAACACTCAGTACAAAAATCCGCTGGTACGGAGAATCTTCATAGAATAAATCTGCATAAAATGTGGTATTTTTTTTTTAGTGGTGTGTCTTAACTTTCACAAATTTGTATGTGGTATGTAGCTCAGCTCGGAAAACCATTTGACTTGTTCACCTTGCTACCGAAATTCTAGTACGCGGTCCATACACAACAACATCACCTATACATCCATACTACAGTTCCACTAATCACCCGCCAGTGTACCATTTCGAAAATGATACGTTCTGATTTTGTTGAACCCCTGTCAACATTGTAGTGTTTGAGTAACCTGATTCAACCTTATATACAAAATAGCAGCCATCTTCTTAACAAAGATACAAGTTCAAAAAAGTTTCTCTTATATCCCGACGCACGCGGTTTTTGTAAAGCTTCTGCAGCATCAAAATCATAGGAGAGGTTTGAAAAATAAAAATTTCAGAATTTTTGACAAGACTCTAGTTGTCTTGCGTAAACTTTTAAAAGCATCATTCGATAAAAAAATTGAAGACTTAGACTTTGGAATAGGCCAACATAATATGCCACAAGTGCACCAGTTGAACTTCGATGCAGGATTCTCAATGGGATGCATCATCTTATAAAACGAATTTCGTTCTGAATAGCTTGGGAATGGTAAACTCTGCCAACATTGAAGGCAGTTAGCAAATAAGGGTGAAAGAGGTTTCCTTTTAATGAAGAGTTTCTGCATCGGGATGGACATGGGTTTAATTTTCAAATAAATAAGGGGTTCTAAAATGGCATTATGTTTGCATTGCAAATGATTGTGAAATCTTCTTTGGATTATAGATAATTATATTAGCATCGTGCGTCGGCAGCGGCAGAAAAAGTATCTCTTATACGACGACGCAAGCGTTTTTTAAAAGCTTCTTCTTCGTTGTAGAATTTTGAAAAATAAAAACGTCTGAATTTTTGACAAGACTCCAGTTGTCTTGCGTAAACTTTTATAAGCAACATTCGATAAAAAAAATTGAAGACGTAGTCATTGGAATAGGCTTACATAATATTCGAAAATCGAACAAGCTGAACTTTGCTCAAAGGTGCTGTCTGAATTTTAGAAGTAGAAGGTACTAACACATGCATGCACTGCACATGCACTAGGACACCCTCATATACCGCAATCGAATATCTCTTCGTCCCTGGAACAGTTATGTATTTCGTATACCTACGCCACGTTGCCATAGTTTGGTCGTAGTACAAATTCTGTTTTGAGAATTTTGGGATGCTGAACAATGCTAATTTCACAAAACAAGGAGGATGAGTGTGGTTGCGATTGAAGGGCTGCATTGCTTCCTGGTGTAACCGACAACCCCATTTTAACCAAAAGATAGATTGTCCTTACGAAGCAACACTCAGTTTTATCAAAACTGCCGGTTTTGTTGAAATAATCTTCTTCCCGATTATATGGCAGGTACGGGTACCAACTGTTACTTTTGAATCTATAACTTCCTTTAGAGTTTCTGTATTTGCAAGTTAAATGGGGGCGGACAAATTTTCAAAAATGGTAGGTATTTTGTTGATTGGAGGTTCTAGTTAGGGTTGGTTGGCAAGGGTGGTCCGAGTAAAAAAGAGACAGTGGCAGCACACAACCTACACGTGCACTGTTTTGTCTACTGGTTGTCACGTAAAATTATCGTCCGTAAACCGAATTTACAGACAACCTATTTTTTTTCACTTTTGATGACGAACTGTTGAACACCCTATTCCCGTATGAGTTATTTTATGACAAACTTACTTTGCACAAAGTTTTCATTGCAAAATTGTGAGCCCAACCCAACTGTTTAAACGTTATGTTTTGGTTGGAATAGATTTTTCATGAAAAGTCTTATAACGGTACCTCCCATAGAACCGGTTTTTGAAAACCGATTTTCTCTTAAGCCACTTGACCAATAATTTTATTTTTCTGATAACAACAAAGTGCTAGAAGTTGGCATACTAACAAAAAATTTGGAATATATTTTCGAATAAACGATTCTTAAAAAAATGTTCTTTTAAATTCAAAAAAGTAAAAAAAACTTGATGGCTTACTTCATTTTCCCAAAAAACGTTGTATTGACTTTTAAGTGATTATTAAAATTTCATATGATTTTTGCAGTGCTTTTTCTCCAAAATTTCAAGCCCTAAGAACATTTTAAAACATTAGAGCAAGTTCGTACACTTTATTACTCCTACTGTAAGGCAAGTTATGGATTCGTAAGAAAAAATAATTCTAACAATCAAACATGCCAGATAAGAGAAGTCCAAAAAAATGATTTTCGCCATACCGTCGGTCTGTCTATGCGTCTGTGCACGTCAAGCTACAGCCTAAACCGCTTGTCGGATTTTCTTTAAACTTCGTATATAAGAGTTATCGAGGTTTTTTTCTGTTTTATTTAAGCCCGGCTCAAACTGGTACCTTTCAAGTACCGGTTTTTTTTCATTTTGAATTTGCTCAAAAACGGCTATAACGATTTTGATGAAACTCAAAGTTTAACACTATTGGAGCATTTCTAATAAAACTGTGTTTTTTGTTTTTGGCTTAAATGGTCATAAGGAAAATCAGGTTTTAACGGATTCTTTTCAAATGGCCATTAGTTTGCAACGGCTTTTTTGATTTGACTGAAACTTTGTTTGACATAGTTCCTTACAGCTTCCTACAAGATGGCATTACAATATTTTGAGTGAATTCTTTTTAAAGGATTGCTTCCATACAACGATCCGTTCAGTTTAAACCATCTTTTTTGGTTTTTTTTTCAGTTTGCTCAAAAAGGACTCTAACGATTTTGATTGAACTTATTAATTTAGCTATAGTTGCACATTAAAATCATTTATAGCAAACAAAAGATGACATCTTTTAAATATTAAAGGTTTTTTATACCCTATTCCATAGAATGGGTATATTGTATTTGGTGTGGAGTTTGTAACATAGAGAAGTAATACCGTTAGGTATAGAAAAGTATATACATTCTGACTCAGAATCAAAAGCCTAGTCGATTAAGCCATGTCCGTCCGTATGTATACTCTCTAGAGGTCGCAATTTTTGAGCTAGAAAGCTGAAATTTGGTATATATAATCTTTGGTTCAAGGGTAAGGCTAAGCTCTTGAACCGGTAAAATCTGCCCACAAACACGCCCACAATCGCCATTTTTGTTGAACAACCTCAATTTTGGTAAAATTAGTTTGGGAGTGGCTGACGCCCATTTTTCACACAAAACCATCAATATTGTTTTTATAAAATAACAATTGTCATATTAAAGCGAAAAACATTAAATTTTGTGGGTATTACTTGCATATAAACATCTTGTGTATGAAATCAAAAAAATTGATTTTGGGCGTGGCTGACGCCCACTTTTCACTAAAAAAATGTTTTTGTAAATAAACGGTATTTGTAATGAATCCGCTAGCCAAAATTTTGCGTCTCTTAGTAGAAACTAAAACGTTTGTGTATGAAAAGAAATTTTTGAATTTCGGGCGTGGCTCTCGCCCATTTTTCATGAAAGAACGAAAAAAAAATATTCAATTTTAACCTTTTTCCCTTATGTACGTTTTATGAAAAATATATCTCTACATTTTCTTGTATACATTTTTTCAATACGCCCACTTTTAAAGGCGTGATTTTGATAAAATACCTTTGTTCAGGTAAGATCGTTTAAAAACTACTCGATTCAGCTGTAGTTTTACACATATGCCTAAATACTAATCAAAGCTCAGTTATTGCTTCAAATTTTTAAGACACGCTCACTTTTAAGGGGCGTTTCCGCCAAAAGTCGTATAATGCGTTAATTTTTTAACGTTTTTTAACTTCCGGTCGCAGTTTTGAAGTAAAAAGATTAACACTTAGATTTAAGTTCCTTGGAAACGTGTGAACCACACACAAAATTGTTAAAATCACCCATAATCACTATTTCCATTCAAAATCTAGTTTTTAAAAATTTAAGTTTTGTCTTGTTTTGTTCAAATCGATCTGCAAGAATAAAATTGAATGTCACTGAGCTCATACTAATTGCTTTGGCAATAAAAAAATTTAATTTTGGGCGTGGCACACGCTTTTTTTATTGTGCCAGCACTAATTGAACATCACACCACACAAAATTAATGTTATTGTACTTTTTTCTGTCTGCTAAAGAAGAATTTTGTGGCTGCGGGAGCCGAACGCATACACATACAAAAATATAGGGAATAGGGTATCCAACAGTTCGTTGCAAACGTACTGTAGCTCTCGCTTATGTTTTTTTATTGGTTTTTAAGATTTTTGAATTTTAATGTAAACTTGAATGTTTTACATCTGCCGGGCGTCCCGTGACGGCTAGTTTTTTTTTGAATAAATCTGTGATTTAAATGGTTTAGGAAGCATTAACGTTTCTAAAATCAAATAGGATTTGATGAATATAATGTACACTATCATAAATATATCTGAATATTATTGTTGGAATAAGTGTCGCAATTATGGCCCAGGTTCCATAATATGGCCCACTGCAATATTTTATGAATTAAACATACTAGGCACGTTCAAATCGAACACATTCAGTTGATTAGTGTTGGGAGTGAGTGCATTTTGTTAATTTTATTCGTAATCGTTATAATTTTTGGGTGAGTTTATTTAAGGATTTTTGTGTCAAAAATTTTGTAAATTAAATAAGTTTTTGCGTTATGTACAAAGTGTTATATTTTATGTTATCAAATGTGAAATGGAAAATTTGATTGTAATTAATTGAATTTGTTAAAAACTAAAAAAAAGTGAAATTGTCACGATAATATGGCCCATTCCAGGTTTTGATATAAACCAGTGGGCCATATTTGAAACATGGTTTATACTGGATTTTTGGTTTTTTTTACCAAGGAATCACACCATGGCTGGCAATGATAAGCAATATTTTATATGTGAATTCTGCATCTCTGATCATCAAAAAATATTAAAAAAAACATTGTTTTAAATATGTAGCACAGTGCTCCATATTTGAAACTAACTGGGCCATACTACCAGCAGTTTTTTTAAAGTTGTGAAATGCAGTTTCTTTAATTTTTTGTTATTAACTTTTTGTTGTTCTATTTTTCAATTATAGTTTCGTAAGACTGAAGTAATAATTTGTTTACAAAAAAAAATAAATGAATTAGACTTAAATGTATGGTTTTATTTAAGTAAATGTTAAGGGTGGGCCATATTTAGCGCACTTACTCTGTCTATTTTTGAAGAAACATAAAAATCTTCCTAATAATGTTCCTGTTTGTTTACTTTAATTTATATGGTGTTACAACCGTCCTTTCTCCGTTTTACAACCGATACACCCGAAAATACGTTTGCAACATTGACTTTTTCTTCTGTTTCACAGCATAGACTTGAAACAAACACGAGCTTAGAAATTATAAATGTATAGTTTATGAAAGCCAAATGCCCACATATTGATATGGATTTTCTTGCATTTTGTTGTGTATAGCAGTTTTCAAGTTATGGTACAAAATATCGCCCTCCCCTACTAAAGACATGAAAGGCAGACACGTAAATTATAAAAATGGAGTCACATAATTTTATTTTATTACTAATTACGAAAAATTTAACTAAAATTTAAGACCGTGAGAGAGGAAATACAAAAAAAAAAATATATAGCTATGTTTCCGAAAACAGTAAATTCGTTGTGTTATAAATAATCCACTACAGACCCCAGATCCCGTCAGTTCTATAATACAAAAATTATTAAATTACAATCAACATGAGCAGTTCTAAGAACGAACTCAAAAACAACTTCTATAAGCTTCATATTTTCTGAAACACACATATTTCTTAAAAACCATAAAACATAAATTCATTGACCTTCCCTCAGCGCACTCAGCTTGATAAAAAAAAAAACCAAACCTCCATCAAAAATATTTTTAAACTATTAATTTTACCAAAAAACCTTATAATCATTTATTTAAATTTAGCTCCAGATTGCCAGTGGGCTTTTCCCCAAATCCAAATCCAAAACCAAATCCCAGCCAAAGGTCTTAATTGATAAGGTGTCAAGCGGCAAGTTCAAACCATTAATTCACCAAAAAAAATAAATGAAAAAATATAAATTTTATTCTTAACGATATGATACACTCTGGAACTGTGCCCAGACGCTGGATGGAGATGGAGAGTATATCTATCTTGTGTCACTTTATTCTGTATTTATTATGAGTCTTCGCACTATCTCTTAATGATGTTTCTACATTTTTGTTCACAGCCAAGGCTGCTACTACTGATGCGATAATTTAAAATTACCGGCTATATAAAGCTTATAGTAGGGCCCTCCTGTTGTGTCATTAAAGAACCTTCTTTCCAATCAGACGACCGACCCTTAACGCAGTGCGGGAAAAGGAAATTCTTCCTCCAGCTCCAGTCATAATGATTGCTCTATTTGAACATGAAAATCATTTCCATTAACTTGTTTACTCTTTGTTCTGAAAGATACGTCGGTCGTCGTGTGTTACTAATTCCAATCACACCATGGATGGATGGACGCATTGGCCATTGCAGCGAGAGCGAGGCACCTGTTGTGTTCCCAACTTGATTAAAGCCAATTTATATTCAAATAATTATACAAAGCCAGTCATTTGGAATTTGAAGAGAAAAAAGTCGATGACACCAAAACAAAAGCCGGGAAATATCTGAGGTCCGCGCAGAGTGCGCCGATTTCGATTCTGATTCCGAGACTGAGACTGAGACTGAGACTGAGACTAAGACCGAGACCAAGACCGACCTGTCCTAGTTTGGAGAAATTAATTTCGTTGATTAAGACATTTTTCTTGCAATGTATAATGACAACGATGATGTTGATGTTGATGATGATGAAGATGAAGAAGTGTCGGAATGTTTATGGTCCTTTGGCTGTCAGATGTCAAAACCACATTAAGATATCGAAATACGGCTCCTCAATGATCGTGAGAAGTTGTCTTTCCTGGTATTGCCACCATCATCGGCATCGCCGCAGCCGCAGCCGCCGCTACTGAATAATACAGTAAATCAAAAAAAAAAAAAAATCGATCCGGCCTAGTTTGATTTTGTTTTTGTATTTTTTTTTTCGTTTGTATCTTAAAAGTTAACATTAAGATACTTTTCCCATTTTTGTTTGGATCAAGAGTTGCAAAATGCTACCACTGAAGCCAAAGTCGAAGTCGTATATATCGAGCAGATGCAGTTTGCTGCACGATCTTGCCAATTTATAGCCGAGCAGTCACCCTAAGTAAGGATGATGATGATGTTGTTTGGTGATCCTACAATATACAGAGGGAGCCCAAAGAGCTCACTATATACTACAACTGGCAGTAGCAGTTATACTTGTACATTTAGAAGTAGCAGAGCGGTATTCCATCGGTCACATGCAAGAGCTGTGTTATTGTGCGCCAGCACCGCTTCCAACTTGGGCCAATTTGTTGCGTGCGCACATGGTCATATAGCTTGGAGTATACCTACTGATACTAACTGCTACTTGCACTGATGTTACAACATAACTTGCAACCATTTCAGCTCCTGCGTCTGCATCTGCGTCTGTCTCCTGAGAAAGGTCTCTTCTTAAAGATGTAACTATATCTCATCATAGTTGCTTTAGGTTTGTTGTGTATAGTATAGGTACCTGCAGTACAATCTATCTTTGTATTAAGTGCAGTTTTGTATCTGTTGGATATCTCATTAGATTATTAGTTATGGTTCGAGTCGAGAGATTCAGGAAAAACTAAATTTGTTGCTCTTTGATGATGTTACGCTTGAGTTGCAATGATTAATGTCTCAATGGATTCCAAAGCCAATATGTGTGATCTGGAAAAAGTTTTTCATGTTTTAATTCGCAACGGTAATCGAGTAGGTATAGTTGTAGGTTTAGTATAGTGAGCAAATTGAAATTATGTTTTTTCCAATCGAAGGAGGAGGAGGAGGTTTTGCAACTTGGAGGTTTTGCTACTTGGAAATAAACCAGTAATGAAGTCATTGTTGGGTCGAAATTGTATAAGAGTCGGAAAATTGGCTGCTGCAGCTTGGTTTCAGGTGTGTATTTGGAGCTTATATGGTGGGAACCTTTGAACAACTTAATAGAAATTTCCTTGTAATCAAAATGTAGGACGGTACCTACATTGTGAAATCGAATTCCAATTCTTTAACGTTATTGTTCTCTAAAGAGGTTTTCAATGAGGTCGGTATTAACAAAACTTATTTTTTGTTTAGAAGGTACATGTATGCCCACCTCGGCGGCTTATTACGGTCTCACGGATCTGAGTGTTCCGATGATCAATAACTCTTCTGCATTATATAGATCCGACTGAACTTAAACGATAGCCTGTGTTATGTTCACCCTTAAGGGCACCTGTTGACTGTTTTTTTTTTTTTTTTTTTTTTGCATAGACCTCTGCAATTTCAGGAAGCTTTAGAAGAAAAAGTCTAAAAAGTTCATATCGCATGACCTGGGTGGCCAATTTCAACTCAACCTCGGATTCGTTGCACAGGATTCCAATCGTGAGGCACATGTCTGGCACATAGTACCATCTTGCTGGAACCACGTGTCGTCCAATTTACTATGATTTTGTTCAGCCATTCATCTTACAAAAGCATTTTATTATTTTCGATTGAAAATTAGGGTGCTTTTTCGATATTTAGTTAAAATTTGGTGCAAATAAAAATGAAAAAAACTTGGTTGTCTGTAAAGTCATTTTACGGACGATAATTTTAAATGATAACCAGTTCACGAAACAGATAATGTGTAAGTTGTATCTCTTCAACCACTAATCACCCACCGGCCTACAACCACACACCATTTTTGATTTTTGTCCACCCCTTCCCCCAAACATCAACCTCCCACCCCCACATACAACCATCAACAAACAGCCCGCCATTTTTGACAACCAACAACAACACTTACAACAGCCAACCAACCACCCACTATTTTTGACAATTCCCTCCTACTTCTAAACACCCAAATCCAACCACCCACTCCACCTACAACCACCTGCTCCTCATCCACCATTTTTTACACTTTTGGCCTCCCCCAACACCAAATCCCCCCCCCCCCACTATCACTGCCAACTACCATCCCACCTACAGCAACCAAAAAACAATCTAGGTACCATTTTTGACAATTTTTTCCTCACCCCCACACACACCAAATCATCCCACCACCTTCACCAACCACCACCCCAACTATTTTTGACGATTCCCCCACCACACCAAATCCCCCCCAAATCTCCTTAAATCCAAACCGCACTCACTCCACCTACGACTACCAGCCACTCACCCACCATTTTGTACACCTTTGGCCTCCCCCAACACCAAATCACCCCCCCCCCCCCCCCAACCATCACCGCCAACTACCATTCCACCTGCAGCAACCAACAAACAATCTACCATTTTTGACAATTTTTTCCTCATCCCCTCCCAACACCAAATTAAACTACCCACCCCACCTACAACCACCTTCCACTCACCCACCATTTTTGAAAATTTTTTCATCGGCCCCAATCAAATCAACCATCCCCACCACATGAGCCGCCAACCACCCAACCCACCTACAACCGCCAACCAACCACCCACCATATTTCACAACCCCCAACGACATGCACATAAACTCCCACCACCTCTACAATCACCAACCACCCAACACCCTCCCCTCCCATTTTATCGACTTTCTAAGCTATCAAAGCAGATAGTAGAATCGTGACTGTGCCACTTTTCGTTGGTCCTGTCATTGTATATACATTTTTATAGTAATTTCATGGAACATGTTTTTTTAGTTCTGAACTTTGTCAATGGCGGTGCTAGTTGTCTTAGCTACTTTACATAAAATGTGAAATAGCTATAACTCCAGCCTATGAACTTGGTGGTAGCACACACAAGTTGTTGTTGTTTCATTCTAAATTTTCAATTGTCTTCTATTGCTGTTTTTGCTTCCCATGGTAATTTAGACAAAAACCACTCCTAACTCACCAATCAAGTGTTTGTGAACTTTGTCCATAGATGGCGCACCAAACGTTCCTCTTATTGGGAATACTATAGATATAGATTATAAATACAATGGTGCTCGTGCTGCCCATATATTCCGATTTATTACACGTTATCACGTCAAGAATTTCAGTGCGTTTGTGAAATAAAAATGTAATTTTTCACCGAATTTCTTTTTTTTTTTTTTTTCTAAAAGATCAAAGATATTTGAATTTTTCACATAAATTTTGAGGTTATGTTATCTTGTTGATTTCAATTTCTGTTAAAGATGATTTCAAGACCGAAATATTGAATTACGTTGCTTTTCTTCCCGTTTAAAAATTTATAAAATTTAAAATAATCTTTAAACCATGTTTTTTTTTCAAAATGAAGGGTTTTCAATTGGCGCGAACAGATTTTGTCGGCCTGATGTGGCAGCCATGTTTGCTTTGGTGAAATCTATAAAATCAGTGTTTTATTATTCAATAAGTGGTGCCAAATAACAAATTAACAGAAGGGGACCTATAGTCCACTTCCCGCTCTTTCGCTCGAAATTATTAGCCATAAGGATATATTAGAAAGACAGAGCATTCAATGACTTTTAATGTTTAGTCATGAGCCTCCATAGTTTTCTGAAGAAGTACGATAAACATGATACCATCTATGACAAGCGACAACTTCCCTGAAAACTCAAACCTTTGCTTAAATGGCGTTGGTTCCATAATGTGAGTGCACTTCTTGCTTAAATCACTAATGCTGATTTTCCTTTCATTATTTTATGGTAACCTATTCTGCAAAGAACATCCCCAAATGCCGACAAACGATGCCAATGTAATTATAACCCCAAGCGTGAGGTGGTGAACATTTCACAATCCTTTAAAATGTAAATAGGATGTCAATAGAACCCCTATATTCAAAAACAACACCCAGGCCCAACCGGGTGCGGAAACTCTTCAATAAAAGGCAAACACACTCACCCTTCTTTGTTAACTGGCTTCCATGTGGGGAGAGTTTATCATCCCAAACTTCTCAAAACTAAACTCGTTGTGTAAGATGATCCTTTTGTACGCACATCGCACATGGAGCATCCTTCGTATGAAATGTCCTTGTTTTGGTTCGAATCCTACATCATAGTTGAGCCGGTATACTTGTCGCATATTCTGATGGCCTATTCCAAAGACCAAGTCTTCAATTTTTTTATCGAATATTTGCTTATAAAAGTTTACGCAAGACAACTAGAGTCTTGTCAAAAATTCCGACATTTTTATTTTTCAAACCTCCAATACGATTTCAACGTTGCAGAAGCTTTAAAAAAACCGCGTGCGTCGGGGTATAAGAGATACTTTTTTGAACTTGTATCTTTGTTAAGAAGATGGCTGCTATTTTGTATATGAGCTTGAATCAGGTTACTCAAAGACTACATCTACAATGTTGACAGGGGTTCAACAAAATCAGAACGTATCATTTTCGAAGTGGTACACTGGCGGGTAATAAGTGGAAGTGTAGTAGGCATGTATATTGTATAGGTGATGTAGTTGTGTATGGACCGTGTACAAAAATGTCGGTACCAAGGTGAACGAGTCAAATGGTATTCCGAGCTGAGCTGCATGCTATAGAAATCTGTGAAAGTTAACACACACTACAAAATGGTAATGTATGTTGCATGTTAGCCTTTGGAATGATATCTTTGGAAAATGCATGAAGATATCAATTTTATCCTATAAGAAAAATCTAACGCAGTAGTGTGGTCGGCATAGAGGAACTATGGGATGGTAATCTCTGGTCTAGTGGAGTTTTGTACCGAATGCGATGCAGAATATAAGTCCCATACAACCATGTACGCTCTCATAAGCACAGGATGTACCATAGAACACAATATGTATCGTAACGTAAAGATACAGATCCTCTTCCAAGAGATCACCACAAGGAAATTTGTTTCTTACAGTGAGTCGTAATTTTTCTTTTAGAAAGACTTTTCTCTAAAATATCAGAAATAACTTTTTGTCAAACTGAAAAAAGATCCATGCTGTAGCACTAATGCTGAATGGATTGAGCTCAATGTTCGAGCAACTACATGACAATACTGTGATGATCTTACCTGGGGAGCCCCACTGTAGTAGTAAAATGTCATTTTATTGTTTCTTTAAGATTGGTATTTGTACAAAGTTCACAATTAAGCATTGGCTTTTGCCGTCAGCCGAAAAAAAGAGTGTTTTCTGATTTAAAAAAAAATATGTATTCTCAGTTTATAGCTAATCACATTTATAGAGATACGAGTATATATACTTTAAAAAGCCTTATTTATTATTTGATTCCAAAATTTGTATGCGGTTTTTAAGAAGTTAAATAGGGAGTTCCAGTTTTGTCCATTTAGTATCCGTATAACTTCATCCACTGGTAGGGTGGCTTTTAACCAGACTGAAATTCTTATGGAATTGAGTACAGGACAGATTCCAATGAAGTGCTGGATATCTTCCCTTTGTCTTAGATTACACAAAGTACACTCTACCACTTCATTTGTTCTATGCGGCAAGTAGATTAGGGCTAAAAGCTCCCCTCTGGCTTTAAAAATTAGTGATATCATATCTAGACTGAAGCTATCATTAAAGTAATTTTCATGTCCCATATCATGTCTCAGTGGTTTGTAGGTGTCTCTTGATTGACTTTCTTGGCATTTTGTCCTAGAATCGTTTCTTGAAAGTTCCTCCATCTTAAACAGCAGCTCCTGTATCCGGTTTGTCAAAGATATATCACCATCCTCCATTAAAATGACATTATGCTCACTTCCTAATCTCGCCCATTCATTAAAAAAACTGTAGGTTTCTGCATTGCAGGTATTTTGCGATCTTATAGGTTAGACGATGAGTTGGCTTTTTTAGAACTTTCTGTACGTAAGAAAAGTGCAGACTGAGTGTATACAGGTATAATGGTGGAAGACCGGTTTCGAGATGCAGCATATAGCTAATTTGGTGTGTTATACGGTAGTCTAAAGATTTTTTTCAGAAAATATCGCAACAGCTTTTCCACTTCTTCATATCGTATGAATCCCCACACTTGAGCCACATAGCACATGATGGAACTAATCACTGCTTCAAAAATTTTATATTTTGCGCTCGGCGCAATATCCCTTTTGCTCGGAACTCTGGTCCAACTGCAGTTGATAGCACGTTTCGATTCTTTTAATTTTTCCTCTAGGTGTTTCCTAAAAAAAATTTTTGGGGTTATGATGACTACCAGGTATTTATATTCTCTGACTTTTTCAAGTTCCTCTTTTTCCAGGTCCACCTTTCATTTCTTGCAAAACGCCCCGTTCCGTTTCTGAAAATTAAAATTTTCGATTTTGCGGTCTTCAGTTGCAGATTTCACAAAAAGCAATATTGTTGGAGCTTGTTGATCATCAGTTGCATTCCGTTTGGATTTTCTGACAGTATTACTATGTCATCAGTATACATCAAAAGCTTTATATTAAGTCCATCAAATATTATTCCTCCCGGCAGAAATTCTACGAGATCATCCAAAAATAATGAAAACAATAGAGGGCTAAGCAGCCACCCTTGTTTAACACCTATTTCTGTTTCAAACCAGTCAGATAAAATATTTCCATCCCAAACTGCTGTAAGATTATCTTCGTAGAGTTTTTGTAGTACTTTAAGTATTTTCGTTGATTGCTGAGTTTATATAGTAAGGCTTTTCTATCGATTGAATCAAACGCAGCCTTGAAATCTACAAAGAAAGTGTAGAACTTTCTTCCACTATCCAGGTACGCGCGGGCGATGCTTTGCTTGTAAGAGACAAGATGTTATCCACTGTAGAGTATTCTTTTCGGAAACCTGCTTGGTACTCACTTAATAAATTGTTTGCGTTAACCCAATCAGTAAGCCTTTCTAAGATAATTCCTGTGAATATTTTTGTGACTAAATTGAGAAAAGAGATACCTCTGTAATTGCATGGGTCTTTTGGATCCCCCTTCTTTAGTATGGGAAATATAATATTTTTCTTGAGGCTTATTGGAACTTCACCACTGTTTTTCTTCAACTGTCTGTCGTCCGTCGTTTCCATCGACATCCATGTTTAGTTGCATGCTGCTTCATAACCCACAACACCTCCAAACCACAGCCACCGCTTCTCAAGGAATAGTTTTGGAAATCCAATTATGTTGCCCTGTCAAACACTTGTCATCCAGCACTCACATGTGGAAATTCTGGAAACTGACAGATGAGGGCGAAGTGTCAATTGAATAATAGCAGAATTCAGAACCTGAACAGCTGGTAGAGGAAGGTGAGGAATGACACCCTTCAGAAGTACTTTGTTTGGGATTCTTGTAATCAATTTGATTAAAACATTTACCGCGGTGCAATTAATCAAAATTCGATGTTTGAACGGACACAGACATATGGCACATCATTCGAAAGGAAATTTTACGTAGATCACGATTAAATTAAAACCTAAATTATTAAATGCGAGACATTAAAAATTGTTTTGGTAGCCTGAGGAAAATGGCGGAATAGACCTAGTCTAATGGAAGTTTCCGGTGATCTGATAGAGGAGAGGGCAAATCGCCTGGAAAACATCCAAAGTCATTAGAACGTTAAAATCTTAAACTCAAAAAAAAAAAAAAAAAAAAAATTATCCCTCTCGGGAACCATTTTTAAATTAATATTAGCTTTTATTCTATTCTTTTCTCTAAACGTTCGCCTTAGCTTCGCTTTCAATACAATACGTTACCCTGTTTCAGCCATTTGACGGTACCAAAGGTCTCGATATTGGTAGAAACTTTATCTTAAGTCTTTAAACAGTTTTCGGAACGAATATGGTACAAAAAGATACCTACCGTCTCACAAGCGACAACTTCCCTCAACACTGCACCCTATGCTTAATTGTCGATGGTTCCATAATGAGTGCACTTATTGCATAAATAATGCTACTTTTAGTATTTCATGGTAACCTATTCTGCAAAGAACATCTCGAAATTTTGTGCCGACAAACGATGATAAAATATTTTTAACCCCAAGTACCTTCCACAATCCTTTAAAGTGTAACCATCAGGATGTGATTCTAAATCCTTTATTCCAAAACAACAGGCAGCAAACAACAACACCCCCCCCCCCCCTCCCGCGAAACACAGACTAGTTAGGTAATTTTAAGAGAGATAAAGACAATAATTCAATTTTACTAACTGGGTTCAGAGTTCGCCTCCCAAACACCCCAAAACGAAAGTCATTTTGTAAGATGATCCTTTTGTACGCACATCGAGTATAATTTGCATGAGAAGTCCTTGTTTCCGTTATAATCCTGCATCAAAGTTCAGTTGGTGCACTTGTCGCATATTATGATGGCCTATTCCAAAGTCTAAGTCTTCATTTTTTTTTTATCGAATGTTGCTTATAAAAGTTTACGCAAGACAACTAGAGTCTTGTCAAAAATTTCGACAATTTTATTTTTCAAAATTCTACAACGAATTTGACGTTGCAAAAGCTTTAAAAAAACGCCTGCGTCGTGGTATAAGAGACACTTTTTCTACTCCTGCCGACGCACAATGCTAGTATAATTATCTATAACCCCAAGAAGATTTCACAATCATTTGCAATGCAAACATAATGCTATTTTAGAACCCCTTTATTTGAAAATTAAATCAGGTCCATCTGGGTGCAGAAACTCTTCATTAAAAGGGAAACACACTCACACTTCTTTGCTAACTGGCTTCCATGTGGGCAGAGTTTACCATCCCAAGCTCCTCAAAACTAAATTCGTTGTGTAAGATGATCCTTTTGTACGCACATGGAGCATCCTTCGTATGAAAAGTCCTTGTTTTTGTTAGAATCCCACAACAAAGTTCAGTTGGTGCACTTGTCGCATATTCTGATGGCCTATTCCAAAGTCTAAGTCTTCAATTTTTTTATCGAATGATGCTTTTAAAAGTTTACGCAAGACAACTAGAGTCTTGTCAAAAATTCTGAAATTTTTATTTTTCAAACCTTTCCGACGATTTAGACATTGCAGAAGCTTTAAAAAACCGCGTACGTCGTCATACTTTTTTGAACTTGTATATTCATTAAGAAGATGGCTGCTATCTTGAATACGAGTTCAAATCATTTTATCGAAGTTCTACCATGTTGACAGGGGTTCAACAAAATTAGAACGTAACAATTTCGAAATTGTACACTGGCGGGTGATAAGTGGAAGTGTAGTTAGGATGTAGTTGTGTATGGACCCAATACTAAAATTTCGGTACCAAGGCTAACGTGTCAAATGGTATTCCGAGCTGAGCTGCATGCCATAGAAATATATAAACGTTAACACACACGGCGACAAAATGGAATTTTATGTTGCATGTAAGGAATGATATTTTGGAAAATGCATGAAGATATCTTATTCTAAGCGAAATAAGTACCATGTACGCTCTCAAGTACAGGATGAGCCATACCCAAGTAACAATTTAGCTTGTATTAGGTTCATTTTTTGTTTTTTGACTTTGGCAAGTAATAGCTTGTATAGGGTTTGTATAATGCAAACTTTCACAAGCCACACATTTCAAACGCTGAAAATTAAAATAATAGTTGGTCCTGGTATAAGCCTTGCTGATAAAGGTACAGAATGGCATATATAAGGCCTTCTAAAGTTGTTAACTGAAAATTTTAAAAATAACAGCTGCTTTGAGGCTCTCTATGACAGGTCAATGCAAACAATTTGAGTAAGGCTTGCCTTTAAAGGCCTTATACAAAATAAATTAGTTTGCTATTATCAAGAGTCTTAGTTCACGCAAAAATTGCCCTTATAAGACCTTTTAGGTAAACATTTACGGCAAGCAATTGATAAAAGCTGTGATCGAATGGCTTTGTAGGGCAAACTTTGTGTGAATTCTGATCAAATGACTTTTAAGGGTCTTTTTACAACATCTCAAGCAAGCCATTGGCGATAGCTGTCATGAAATAGCTAATTTTTCATAGGTCAGCGGGCAATCTCCTAACCTTATTTTGGGACGCCAAAACTAAATGTCATGTGTGGTTGCCTTAATGCCCAAGAGCGGTCGCTTCCTAATTTGAAATCTTAGTTTTCTCGTGGCAGAATCTATTTCGCTTTAGCCAGGGAATGGTCCTAGATAATTTTGGGTCATCGGGATGTGATTTTCGGTCACATCTCGTAGGCAGCATATTTCAATGCCCCAGCACCAAGTTACCTCTCGTTTTCTTTAATAGAACTTGACTGGGACACGTTTATTTTTTTTTTTCCGTAATGTGATTTTGCCCATCATTGTCAAAAACGGGCAGGGTTTGTGAGAGATCAGCTCTGTGTTTTCGCTTTTTAACCGGCATCTGTGTGTTGGAGTTGGAGAGCCAGCATTTTTCAAATTAGATCGAACCTATAATGCTTTGTCCGTATATTAAAGCTGGGCTTGTGATGGTTATTGTAAATTTTAAATAGATTCACTTGTAATAAAAGTGCGCGACTTGTTTGAATGAACCTCCTATATCATGTCTTAAGAGGTCTTATGACTTTAAACGGAAGTATTAAATGACTGTATTTATTTAGTCATGCGTCCCATAGTGTCCTGGACGAATATGATACAAAATGATACCGTCTCACAACAACTTCCTATGCTTAATTATATAGATTGTTCCATAAGTGAGTGCACTTCTTGCATAAATTATTAATGATGATCTTCCTTCCATTATTTCATGGTGCCCTATTCTGCAAAGACCATCTCCAAATGTTGTGCCGACGAACGATATTTATATCCCCAAGAACTTCACACAATCCTTTGCAGTGTAAAGCAGGATGTGACTCAAACCCCTTTATTCGAAAACAACAGACAGAAAACATTAACTCCCCCTCCCATCCAGCCGGAGTTCATTTAAGGCAAACACATACTCATCCTCTTTGCTAACTACTGGCTTCAATGCGGCCAGAGGTTACCATTCCAAACTCCTCAAAACTGAATTCGTTTTGTAAGATGATCCTTTTGTATTCATGTAGAGCATCCTTCTTATGGAAAGTCCTTGTTTCTGTTAGAACTATGCATCAAAGTTAAGTTTGTTCACTTTTCACATATTATGATGGCCTATTCCGAAGACTACGTCTGCAATTTTTTTTATCAAATGATGTTTCTCAGTGTTTATGCGAGACAATTATAACCTTACTAGCGGTACCCGGCGCGCGTTGCTACGCCCAAAAAAACACTTATGTGTATTTAATGTGAAACTAAATTTATTTATATGTATATTTTATCTCAATGTTAGCGGATAAGCAATATTTTTGGTCGTTTCGGTTGGTGTATAAATATACAAATTTTTTGGCATACACACAAAGTGCAGTTAATTTAATTGTTAAACTGAACATGATAACATTGATAAATTATGGCTTGAATATTTTGCTGCATTTGACAAAAATTTGGGAAAATAAAATGTCATTTGTTGTGCGATTCAATTCCTTTTCCTATGTTTAAAAGTTGTTTGGAAAATGTTTGGGTGGACGATTCTTGCACCAAATGGACACGCACGTTCGTTCAGAGTTTGATTTTTCGACTCAGTTCCATTAATATGATGCTTTTATTCAACGAAAGGAAAACATTTTTATAAAAAAGTTGAAAAAAAAACTTTGCCAAAAGCCCGCATTTTTCTGTCTTCCACCCGGGCATTCCGCTTAAAAATTTATGAAAAACACAAAAAAAGAATTAAAAAAAACTGAACCAAAATTGCTAAAAGCATGCATTTTTTTTCCTTCCACCCGATCGGCACGAAACCTTCACAGGAACCATCCCTGGACTAAACTATATTTACCCCAAAAATTTCATAAAGATCCATTGGGTGGTTTAGGAGTCCATACGCAACATACATATATACACACATCCATTTTCATATACACAATACATATATAGCCTATAACCGCGGCTTCACTCGCGTTTCAGCTGATCAAGAAGTAGACTGTACCTTGAGGAGTATAGTCTATCGTAATATAGCTTCTTCTTCTTTTATAGCTTTATAATTTAATACCTACATTTAACCGTGATAAAAAGAAACCTATAAGATATACCAGATTATAATCTAGCTCTGTGCTAAATTTCATTCCGATCCGGTCAGCCATTCTGGTGTGATTTCAAAAATAGCCAATATGCTATTCCAGACTATAATCTAACTCTGTGCTAAATTTCATTCAGATGAGTTCAGCCATTCTGGTGTGATTTCAAAAATTAAAACAAATCTATCCCACGGGAACCATACATTTTACCGGGATAAAAAGTAGCCAATATGCTATTCCAGACTATAATCTATCTCTGTGCTAAATTTCATTCAGATCCGTTCAGCCATTCTGGTGTGATTTCAAAAATTAAAACAAATCTATCCCACGGGAACCATACATTTTACAGGGATAGAAAGTAGCCAATATGCTATTCCAGACTATAAGCTATCTCTGTGCCAAATTTTATCCAGATCCGTTTAGCCGTTCTGGCGTGAGTTAGCAACAAATATCCAAACATCGTAACTTTCACATTTATAATATTAGTAAGATTACAAGTTCTGGAGTTTCTTAAAACTAATATTCAACGACGATTTTAACGTTCTAGAAGCTTTAAGGAACCGCGGTTCTTATGGTGTAGCGTATAGAAGATGCTGTGGGTTGTATCCAGTTTGGGATTTTGTCTTTGAATAACTTTGTTGCAAAGACGGCTTCTTACAAATAAGTTAAAATCAGTCATCACCCAAATTGCCAATTTCTGTACCAACCGATGAGAACATTGTCAACAAGCTTTTGATCCACCTTCTAAAGAGTATACCTAGAAACTTTTGTTTCGGAAGTAAAATCCAATACTTTGAAAACAAATCCGAAACTTTCCAACATACCATGAGAACGCCCAACAGTCTTGGCCAATTCACTGAGGAACATTTGCTTACGAATGGGATTGGTATGGTGCATCATTTTGTTAGAGAACTATGTTCCCCATTTCTATTTCGGTTCTATTAGATTAGATGCACCTCTATACGAGAGAGCATGTACTTTGGCATAATTCCAACATTGACATTGCTAAACATTTTGAAATTTGAAAACCCGCAAGATACACTTTGTCTGTTTTCATGCTGTCCTGTTCCTCGGTGTACCTCTCCCAAATTCGAATCGAGCTAGTGGTTCCTATTTCGTTTACAAATTATCAAAACCCCATCACCCGAAAACTAATCAAAAGCTGGCCCGGTGTGATTTCATCACTGAGTATAGGGGATGCCATTCACAGAACTGTTTAAAGGCAATCAACATTGGAACAACCAAATATGGTAACAAAAGACAACCCACCTGTTTATATCGTGGGGCCATTTTTTTTTTCATCTTAGGGGTCGAGGGTAAGATGTTTCTCAGCGCCATTCGTACTTACAATACAAGTTTCGATAAGGTAGGTGCTTTAAGGAAAGTTATGGATTTGAGAAAAAAAAGATGGTTTTATTTTTTTTTTATATATTTAAAAATATTAGTACAAAAAAAATTTTCGAAACAAAAAACGATCAAAAATCTTTTAATGGTCGAACGCTTTTAAATATTAAGCAAGAACAAACAATTGTCTAAATATAATTTTTAATGTGTATTTCTTAAGAGCAAGTTCGTGCGACCGCGTTGTACAATTTAGGTATTATATTTTCGAGTGAATTCAAAAGATTTCATGCATCAACGCCAAGAGGGCTGTTTGTGGTGAGCTGAAAATGATTTCATTTAGAAATCTAAATGGCAGGCAACGCACCTGTGTGTTTCGTTTTCGGGTGATGGGGTTTATTGTACAAAATAGGAACCAAATGCTCATTTCAATTTTCGGAGATGTAGTGTGTGGAATAGGACAGCATAAAAGCAGACCTGTTTTCAAATTTCAAAATAATTCAGTGTGCATCTTGGATTCATGCCAAAAGACTGTTCCTCATGAAGGAAATAGAAATTGTTTGGGGTTGAGGGTTCTAGTTCCAACCGAAGTGCTCGAACGGTTTTTTTTTTTTTTTTTTTTTTTGAATTTGAATAGAACCGGTTTTCTTATAATATGAGACTTCCTCTTAAATGCAAAACCGATTTTTTTTTATTTAACTAATGCCTGTAAGACCCAAGGTCTTTTGAATGCAAACTGTACGGCAATAGTTAGAAGGAATAGAAAGATAGGAAATATATTTTGTTGGTACAATGGATTGAGAAATAGGTGATAATTTATCTCACGAAAATCCCAAGGGTGGCGTCCAGTTGAAGCTGGGGGAAGAATTCAAAATTGCTACCCAGGCTGGGGCTCGAACCCACAACTCTTAGGTTAGCAACCAAGCACTTCATCCACTGTACCATTGCCACCTTAACGAAGTTTCAGTGCGTATATTACATTTTTGAATATTTTGCAAACAAATAGATACAATTTTGCTAAATCTGTTTCTGAAAAACTACAGATTCCATTGTACTGACACACACCTACACAAATGTCAAAGTGTTTGTTCAAAAAAAATTTCAAGAAAAGGCTTTAGGAAAAACTATTTTAACAATTTCAAAATATTAACCTTACACAGTGCAGTTCATTTGGATAGACACACTAAGATGTTGTCTAAAATTATTTTTTTTTTACTGCGGAAGCCCTTTTTAAAACGAAATAGTTTTGCTTCTAGAAATTTTCAAAAAAGTTTTTTTTTTTTTGATGTGAAACATCTATTGGCCCACCTGGGCAGTAAAATCGATCGTAATTGTAACGAAAAAATGGCACGACCCTTGATAAAATTTTTCAAAGTATAAAGTGTTGGGTGGTTGGTGGTGATGCTGGGGCGGTAGTGGTGGAAGGGGTAGGGTGGTAGTGGAGTAGGGTTGTGGGGAGGGGGGGATGGTGAAAAATTCTGGGTGGTTGTAAGCTGGATGGTTGGTGAGGGGAGGGTTGTGGACAAAATTTTCAAAAATGGTAGGTAGTTGGTTGGAGGGAAAAATTGACTAAAATGGTATGTGGTTGGTGGTAGGTGGGGTGGGTGGTACTAATGAGTGGTTGATGTGGGGGTGGGGTGTGGGGAAGTTGGTGAAGAAAAAATGACGAAAATGGTGGGTGGGTGGTTGTAGGTGGGGTGGGTGGTTGTAGGTGGGGTGGGTGGTTGAGGGTTGGGTGGGTGGTTACTGGTGGGGTTTTGGTTTGGGGTCGGGGGGAATTGACAAAAATGGTGGGTGGTTGGCTGTTGGTTCTAGGTGGAGTCGGTGGGAATTACGTTTTTCATTCTTTTCACCAATCAGAAAAAAATTGTTAAAAATGGCGGGTGGTTGGTTGGTGGTTGAAGGTTGTGTTGGTGGTGGAGTGGATTTTGAGGAGGGAGTTTGTTGGGTGGGTGAGACAAAATTTACAAACATGGTGGGTAGATGGCGTTTGTGGTTGGGGGTTGGTAGGGGGGAAATATTGACAAAAATGGTAGGTGGTTGGTTGTAGGTGGGTGGTTGCTGCTTGGGGGGATTTGGTGGGGGGGGGGTGAGGAAAAAAATTTCAAAAATGGCGGATGCTTGGTTGGTGGTTGTAAATGGGCTGGGTAAATGGTGGTGGTAGGTGGGACTTACTCTGGGGAGTTAATCGACAAAAATGGAAGGTGGTGGGTTGGTGGTTGCAGGTGGATTGGGTGGTCACTGGTGGAAGGTATTCGGTGATGAAAAACTTATAAAAAATGGTGGACGGTTGGTTGCTAGTTGTAGGTGGGCTGGGAGTATGGCGGTGGTGGCGGTATCTGATGGGTGGGTTAAGGAAAATGTTGTTCCTATGTGTTTATAAATGAATACTTATAATCTGTAATAATTGATATTATAAAAAAAGGTGAAGACAAATATATTGATTTAATTAAGGAAACACTTAATTATTAAAAATTATTTCACTCCATATTTGTTTGATGGTTTTTCAAAATTATGAATTTCAATGTAAACTTGAATGTTTCACATCTACTTGGCGTCCCGTGATGGCTAATTTTTTTAAATTTTGATTATTTGAAAAAAAGTTTGATCAATTATTTTTAAATTGTATTTTCCTGGTTAGAACTATAGAGTTCTAGAGTTTCCAAAAAATAAAAAAAAAATAAAATAGAGTTTTCGAAAAGTTTTTTTATAAAATCACCGTTTTCGAAAAAAAAAATTAATCGGGTCGAACGTAAAAAGATAAATCAGATGATCTACTCCATTTGGTCTTTTTTTTTTTAATTTTTTTTTATACGGCACACGCGCTCAAGGGGTTTGTTATAGCCCTTTTAATGATAAGTCACAGCGCGAGCGATAGGAATTTAGGGAGGAAGGGAAAGGAGGTGTCAATGAACATTGATCTTGAATGTCTGCAGATCAAAATGGTAAGGAAAAATCGTGCCAGGCAATTCATTCCACATTCGTGTTGTACGGCTAAAGAAAGAATCCCTATATTTCACGGTACGTCCGAAATTGGGCTCAAGTGTAAACTGATGAGCGTTCCTAGCAAGACGAGTATTACGGGGGAAATGTTTAAGGGGTGGAACGCAACTGGCTACCTCGAGTGAGCATTTTTTGTAAAAGAATCTGTAAAATAAGGAAAGACATGAGACATTTCGACGATGTTCAAGTGACGGAAATGTTTCCATAATGCTTCTCTCTCCTATCAATTTTAACGCTTTTTTCTGAACTCTGTCGAGCAGGTTAAGAAAAGTTTGAGAAGCACCTGCCCAGAGATGGGAGTTATACTCGAGTTTAGGGCGTATAAACGCTTTGTAAATTGTAGCCAGATCAGAAGGGGTGAAAAACTTCTTGCATCTATTAAGAAAGCCTAAGCATCTTGCAGCATTCTTGGCAATCTCAAGTATATGATCATTCCAACGAAGATTGTCACTGATACACATACCGAGTACTGATAGCTTTTCGGCCTCCTCGATGCAAGTACCATTCATGGATAATGGCATAGGGGGTATATTTAGCTTCAACGACAAAAGACAGCATTGAGTTTTCGACGCATTAAACTCCACACGATTTCTAGTACCCCAATTCACAATGCTGTTTAAATCGGAGTTTAACGAGCTTATCTTACGATTTCGTTGTAATAACACGTCCGAAGGCGAAGGCCGTGAATTATCAAACGTATATGAAAAGCTGAGGGTTGAGTCGTCAGCAAAACAATTTAATGGATTAGAAGTCACAGACAAAAGATCATTTATAAAAATGAGAAAGAGAGTCGGAGACAGAACGGAGCCCTGGGGCACACCAGCATTTATTTTGTGGAGATCAGACTTGAAATCGTCTAATACAACTTGTATTGAACGGTCCAGAAAATAGCTTCTAATCCAACGAATGAGAGTCATCGATACCAAATGCACGCATTTTTGATTAACGAGCTTCATGCCAAACTCTGTAAAATGCCTTTGAAATTGCAGGCGCAATAATCCTGGGGTGGAATCGGCTAAGTTGATTTGTGATAAGTGATAGCCACAATCAACAAATTTCATCTGGCTAAGGTGATTGTCACATGTGACAATCACATTTTTGTGACTTTTTCTTGTGACAGCAAGTGCAGTGGTTTTGCAAGCGATGAAGAACACCTCTTCAGAAGTATAGGGGGTATACCATCCGGGACAGTGGATTTGTATATATCAAGATCTTGAAGAACTCTTGCTACTGTACGAGTGCGAAAAAATACCTGTCCCATAGAAAAATGAACGTTCTCAAGTACAGGAGGGGCATTTGTTGCGAGTCAGGGTTCCACGGGGGACTTACTTTGGGAAAGTAGAATGGCGGCGGCACGCTTGTCGTTGCACGGCTATGCTCGACGGAAATGGGGGTGGTTCTTTGCCGCTTCCACTTATCCCTCCTGCTCGACAATCAAAATTATCGTGCCAGAAAAAGAAGAAAGTTATAGGAAAGGAAGAGGAGTTTGGACAAGGAATGATGCTACGTTAAAAGGTATGAAAAGTTACCACAAATCGAAGGACTTTGACGCTACCTGAAGGAACATGTAAGTATAGTGCTTTTCAAAATCAAACTAACCTAACTAAACCTACCTAAAATTCAAAATAATAAAAAAATTGAAATTTCCCATCACCATAAATGATAATATAAAAATCCCTTCACCAAAAATAATAAAAATAATGAAATAAAATCACCTCCACCAAATTCAAATTCGTTGGTACGAATTTGCACTTATATAAATCTTAAATTTACCTTAATCTAAACCCTAAAACTAAAGCACTTTACTTTTTTATCTCCCTCCAGGTACCGTACTACTAAATTCCAAGCGCTCGCCAGATGTTATTGACGAAGGCCTGGCCAACCCACCCAAGTATCTGAAAGATACTTCCTGATGTTATTTCCATGGCCGATGTTCAGAAATAACCCCTAAAATGACCAACCAGTCGCAAACTGTTTGTTACGTAAAGTCAGTTGGTCAAGTCATACTACCGGAAACGACATCAGGACGGCTTTGTCCGCCTTCACACACCCTTAGCTGTTAAAAATTTACCAATTCATAATACCGATTTTTCAATATACTTTATAAATTTTATTTAAAAATTTCATTAAAATTGAGCTCTCCTGCTCTTAAAGAAAAAAAAAAAACTATTAACTAAATAAAAATGTAAATTCAAAATTCTTAAAAACTAAAAAAAAATGTATATATGTATATAAAAAAATTATAAACTAACCTAGTATAAAAAAAATTGAAGAAGCTTTGTTGACTGAATTTTATAAATTTTAAACAAGGACCTTCAGGTCGCAATACTTAAGACTTACTACTTTTTCTGGTCCCTCGGTGTCCTGCCGGCAGCACGTCGAAGAACTGGTGCAGTACCACTGTGTTGACTGTTATTTTTGCTAATTCTTTTTTTTTTTTAAAGTTAGATTATAAAATTCAGCACTTTCACTTCTCCAATCAAAAAACAACTTAATTACCAAAAAAAAAAAATTGAGCTTAAAAACAATGGAGAACTGAATTCTTTACAACACTAAACAGAAATTATATTGAGGAGCTCTTTAAGTTTTTCAATTCACTTTTTCTTTACAGTCTTCTTTTTCTTTAATGTTGTGCTCAGCGAAGCAACTCCTTTGCACAAAAACACAAATAAATCTGGGTATCTCCCTTTGGTTTATATATATATATATATATACTTCTGTATATATATAAAAAAAAATCCGTGGAGATTCTCGGTCTTCGTGCCGATGAAGACTTTTCTTTTGGTCTTATCCAAAAGAAAGCTTCCCGTAAGGATGTCTTCGATGACAAAAAAAAAAAACCTGGCAGAGGCTCGGGCCCGCTGGTGCAGTCCTTGGCAACTCAGGTAAGTAGAACCCAAACCTATATAGATAGTTATCCTTAATAATATACATATTAACGAAATTTCTCATTAACCGACATACCTCTGCAATTATTACTGGTGAATTAATAAAAATAGTTTCAGCAATATTTTTGTTTTTCAATATTCTCCGTCGTCTTATCTATGTGATAATTAAAAACATCAGTAACTAAAACTTGAACCATTTTCACTTAACTTACAATTCTCTTATTTTTTTTTCTTAAATTGTTTGTTTGCTGATTTTATTGAAAACTTTTCAATCTAACACTTGGAAATTTGCTCAAAAGTATCAGTCTTTAAATAAATTTGAATTTTGGATTCAAATGAACAATGGCCGTTTCAAATGTTTTTATACTTCGATCCAAATGAGCTTTGACCATGAAATCCCACAAAGGTCAACCCCAGTCTTCATGTATAGGTATGTAAATAGTTACCTCTACATCTGAGTGAGATAACTATTTCAATCCATCTCTCAAAAAAAAAATAATAGGTAGCATCTCCTATCCTTATCAATATATTGCAAATACCCCTGGCCCATATACTTAAAATCTAACTTACATACCTACATATTGCACTTATAATGATGTTTTCCATCATACCTTAACTAAACATAAACTTAATATATATTACAAACAAAACTACTTAACTTCCTCACATTTAAAAAGTCTACACACAAATAATGAAATTTCTTTTAAATTCGCCACGTCTGGCAATGCTACAATTCATTTTGATTTGACTTCTCAAACTGAACGAAATTCTTTCAGTTTACCTGACCCCCTTTCCTTCAGGTGCGAGGAAGAAAGATATCTACTTTCGCATGCGCACCTGAAGAGGTAAACATTACATTCAAACATTAAATAAGAACTGTCAAATAAAAAAGAAAAACAAAACGTAAACAAGCAACAACGAGGAATGCTGCAAATTGTAAAATGTGAGTATAAATTGTTTAAATTTAGTGCTTTTAATTATCTATGTTTCCAATATTATTACTAAAATTTGTTCTTTAAAGTATTGAGAACATTTTTCAGTAATAATACTGGAAACATATCTCAAATACAGAGCAGACGGTGGATCCGAAAAATTCCTGTGCTTGCACATGGAAATTTTCAAAACACCGAAATCTGCTCTTTTTCCAAATGTGCTTAGGAATTAAATTAAAGAAAACTAAACTAATATATTTTCTTTTACTTTTCAGAAATTATAATGAATATTGCAGGATGGCAAAGAGGCCACCCCAGGAATCCAAAAGAACCTGGCAAAAAAAAAAACATGTAGCTTCTATATTGCGACTGGTGCGCCTGAAATTCAGTGTGTGCTTTGGCTAATCCCTCTCCCATAACCACATCTTACTACCTGGCGTATAGCCTGATAGAAGGATGGCTATGAGTTCAGAAAAAACCTCCACACGAACAAAGTTTTCAGATCCAGAACTTTTACCTCACAAAGAGTCTGGTTTAACCTGACTCTATGGGCAGCAAAATCCTGAAATCCTACGACTTTGTTCCACTTCTGGCGTTATCACAAACCTTGGACTACCTCACAAGATCTCCTGACTAAGGCCTGAAGATTGTACAGCCGTTCAAGATCTGTGACACTACCAAAAGTGCGTCCTTGATTTGTGTCAAAAGATAGGAAAGTAAAAAAAAAAAAAAAAATAAAAACGCAGGAGGCCAAAACAAGTCCAAGGCGACGACCTTCAAAAAAGAAAATCGTCTCCTTGAAGTTATTTTGGGCCTCGAATCCGTAAGGTCTCGTTGGGCGCCATTGTTTAGTAGTACGGTATCTGAAGGAAATAGAAAAGTAAAGTGCTTTAGTTTTAGGGTTTAGATTAAGGTAGATTTAAGAGATTATATAAGTTCAAATTCGTACCAACGAATTTGACTTTGGTGGAGGTGATTTTATTTCATTTTTTTTATTATCTTTGGTGATGGGTTTCATATTATTATTATTTTTGGTGGCGGAATTTTATTTTTTTTTTATTATTTTGAATTTTAGGTAGGTTTAGTTAGGTTAGTTTATTTTCAAAAGCACTATACTTGCATGTTCCTTCAGGTAGCGTCAAAGTCCTTCGATTTGTGGTAACTTTTCAAACCTTTTAGAGTAGAGTCATTCCTTTTCCAAACTCCTCTTCCTTTCCTGTAACTTTCTTCTTTTTCTGGCACGATAATTTTGATTTTCGAGCAGGAGGGATAAGTGGAAGCGGCAAAGAACCACCCCCATTTCCGTCGAGCATAGCCGTGCAACGACAAGCGTGCCGCCGCCAGTGTTGTTCCATGTAGACAAAACATGTAGACTACACGATTGTCTACGTGTAGACAATTCAACGTAGACAATTCATCATAGTCTACATGTCAATGTAGACAATGTAGACAATCAATTTTGTTTCAATTTTCCAACTTTTTTTGTCTTCTAAATCATACAAATTTAAAAAAAACCACTTCTATTGGAAATGCTTACTTCATAATTATACAATAAGATGTCTTATTCATACTCGTCTTCGACGTCTTCATCAAAACAATTATATTGATTACCCTCAATTCTTAGTGAATAATAAAGATCGTTCAAAAGTCAAGCGATTTATTGGTATATACTTGAAAAACTCTTTCGATTTAAGCGAAAGAGGCTGGAATAAGAATAAGTTTTTTTTTTTGCCAAATTTGAAGGCTTTGGATGTTTTGTTGTTTTTCATAAAGAATCTTAAAAATGTTGATTTTTCTATTAAAACAGTCCCAATCTTTAATCAACAAACGTAACAGTCAACCGCTTGATACCTGTTTATTAAAGTGCGGACTGGATCAAGAAGCTCGATATAACTGCAATATGCTACATATTTGTTGTTAGATTTTATTAATATAAATCCAGGCCATCAAAGCATATTTCAACAACAAAGGACTGAATTATAAGATATTGAATTTAAATCAAACACGCAACTTTTCTAATTCAAAATAAAATATGCGACAGAATAATCAAGAATGACAGATTGGAATGGAATGTCTTCATTGTCTACATTGTCGACGTTGTCGACTTCATTGTTTACATTGTCGACATTGTCTACATTGTTGACGACATTGTCTACGTAGAAAGGTAAACAATCAAAGTCGACGCGTAGAGGAACAACACTGGCCGCCGCCCTTCTACTTTCCCAAAGTAAGTCCCCCGTGGAACCCTGACTCGCAACACATTGTTGCTTGCAGGTAACGTAGAACTTGTGGCAAAATGAGCTGCGATCATATTTGCCTTCTCTGAAGAGCTGACAATTGGTTTATTGTTGCCGAAATGTAAAAAGAAAGTCGTAACACCACAAGTTCTAAATTCTTAAGTCAGCGTCTAACAAAGATTAATCCACGAATCAAAAAAGAGAATTTTCCGGGGTTTCTTGCAGCAAATCTACTGCATTTTGATTTTGCAGAAAATCATGTATGACTTGGACCGTGGACATTCAAGCGATTAGATGGCTTTTAAAACTATTTTTCGATCTCCGAAAAAAAAGATTTCGATTGGGTTACCGTCTCTCTAAAAATAGGTATTGCTTCATATAACGCCGTTTTGGAAGAAGATGTTCCTAGAATAAGGGACTTTCTTGCTACTTGGACCTATCAACTTGATATTCCAGAAACACAACCTGAATCGTAAATGAAATTCAAGTGTATCTATCCAAATGAACCACAGTGTAATATAAACAACATTTTCTTAAAGGAAAAGTCTTGTGATATATTCCTCTTCCCTCATGTGTAAGGGTCCATTCCTTTTTCAAACCCAACCGGAAGACTTCGACAGGTAGCAAAAAACGTGCTCCACTGATTTAAACAATACAAAAAATATCGGTTACAATTTTACATCGACGTTCCATTTTTTTTTTATAAAATCTCTTGAGGCACCAACAAGTGTTTACATCACAAAAGCATTCTCCTTAATCGAAAGAAGTTCAAAAAATAATGTACCGTGTAACCCATAAGCATCATACAATACCATACCATGCTACCTGTGGTGGAGGAAACATGTTGAATTTTTATCCATAACCTCACATAAAAAACATCACATTCAATTCTTTCCACATTGACACCATCTACACTTCCTTGCTAAAAGGATCGCTCAAATAATCACTTTCGCTCCAGATCACAAATTCGCACCAAAAGTGCAGTCACGAATAAAACCAAAAAAAAAACCGAAACGTCCAGGAGAACATGCAATTTGCCGCCGAACTTCGATCACCACAACAGCCGCGTCAGCCGATATTGCCGCATGGATTGGAAAAATGTGTCCAATCTCATGGCGAGAGAAATATTATGCTTCAATGGTTGTATTTTTAATTCACCTCTCCGATGTCGACGGGATGCATTATTGCATCTTCAATGGCATGTACCGGCACCCCCACACCATCTCTTATCCAATATGTATACAAGACTTTGAGAAGCTGCATCAGCATCAGCGGCAGCAGCAGCAGCAGCACGAGTAGCTTCGTTACGCTGCGCTAGTTGCTTGTGCCATCCATGGCCTGGCCAAGCTAGTTCACAATCAACTCGATTCTCGTCGTAACAGTCGCACCGTCGCATCGTCACACGAAACATAACATAAACATTTTCTGCCCCAAGAGGCAAAAATGAGCTTAGCTGGCCATATTTTGCACCAGATCCCCGTACGCGGAAGAACGTTTAACGGTGCCATGAACAAACGCCATACGAATTAAGGCCATAATGGCGTTAATTCACATCTAAGTACGAATTAGTGCCATAATCGGGATATGGCCTCAATTCAACTTAAAAGGAGAACTTAAGCCGTATGGCGTTAGTTCATTTTGAAAAATGGACGTTAGGTGGGTGAGGAGATGGACAAGGAGGCAGACGAGGAGGCAGACGAGGAGACAGACGAGGAGCCAGACGAGGTGGCAGACGAGGAGGCAGACGAGGAGGCAGATGAGGAGGCAGACGAGGAGGCAGATGAGGAGGCAGATGAGGAGGCAGACGAGGAGGCAGACGAGGAGGCAGATGAGGAGGCAGACGAGGAGGCGCCTCCTCGTCTGCCTCCTCATCTGCCTCCTCGTCTGCCTCCTCGTCTGCCTCCTCATCTGCCTCCTCATCTGCCTCCTCGTCTGCCTCCTCATCTGCCTCCTCGTCTGCCTCCTCGTCTGCCACCTCGTCTGGCTCCTCGTCTATCTCCTCACCCACCTATCGTTCGTTGTTTTCTTGTACTAACTGTACCCCAGAGATCAAAACATTTTATGGCATTAGTTCACATTGGACTTATGGCTATAGTTCTCCTTTAAAAGTGAATTAAAGCCATATCTTGGATATGGTGCTAGTACACACTTAAATGTGAATTAACGCCATTATGGCCTTAATTCGTATGGCGTTTGTTCATGGCACCCGTTTAACTGCGTGAACATCAGTTTTATGAAAAATCAATATTGAATGGAAACATAAGGCCCAGCTGGAATGTTTTATGTAATACCCTATTTTTATTTATTTTCTTAATTTAAGGTGGCGCATATTACAGTCCATTGTGGACAGTCCGGTGTCTATCCAGTTGTCTCCAATTACGAACTCCAAGTTGATTGAGGTCGTCCTGAACTTGATCGCGCCACCAAAGATGGGGTCTTTCAGAACTGCGTTGGAATTAAAGGCTACCTAAGCCGCTGTTTTTTTCAGCTTTTTGACTAGTTCGTACAGTTCACCGTTAAAGTTTGTTCAGGGCCGAATGCGATAGATGGACGAACAAATTTTAGTTTATTTAGTTTAACGTTAAAAATAGTACCGTTGTTATATGCCAAGCGAGATGTGTAGGTACGATTGCCTCAAGAAGGTTTTGAAGAAGATACATGACCGAGCAGCACAATCTTACGAGTTTAGCAGGGATGTCGAGTACTGACAGCACTGGCTCCGTATACCTTTCATTATTCACGCTGTCATATGCTACTTTAAAAGCTAAAAATGGCTGTCCTGTAAGTATCGATCTGGAACTTTTAGGTCTTTTCTAAAATCTATCGGCATGTACAAATCATATACAATGCGATGGCTGACTTACGTGGTTAGAAACTTCACTGACAGTGGCCAACCAGTACACATGCGCGGAGGTTCAGACTTTAACACGGAATAGCTACCAAGATTTTATAGGTGACATTTGGGAGACTTATACCTCTATAATTGGCGCAGTTCAGCGAATCTCCTTTCTTTTAGAAAAAGGCACTCGACGCTGCTGCTGAGGTGCTATTCGTCAGCCTTTTATCCGACCATAATGATCTGGCTTAAACTCTAAAGAGCTCGGCCGTGATACCATTTGCTCCAGCAGTATTGTTGGACTTAAGTTCAAATATCGCTACCCAATTTTCTTCTAGCTCGAGTGTTCAGCAGATTAGTTCAATATCAACCAAATCTATGGGATCATTCTGCCTGACAGCGATACGTTGGTTGTCTTCACCGTTTACCAGTCTGCAGAAGTGTTCTTTCCAAATTCTCAACATCGATCATGCATCTGCTACGACATTTCTTCGTCTCCACAGGCTTCAACTTTGCCTTTGTACACTCTGAAATGTTGCTCTACTCTTTGGTAGAACTTTCTTATATTGCTTTTGGCGTAGCATGCCTTAATGGGTTCGTATGGTCTGGCGGTATGTTGCGATTGCAGGTCCAATCAATCTCCAACAAGGCAGTGGTCTGAGTCTATAGTGACCCCTCGAGAATTGTGGAAGTCCAAAATACTTATGGAATATCGACTTTCGATCGCTCGATCGAACGGAATGTTGATCAGAAGATCACCAGCACTCCTGCTGTATCGATCGTGGTTCGAAAGGTTGTTTAAAATCGATAAAAGGCACTTTGCTAAGACATAACATGTCTCAAGTACTATGTGAAGATACAAACCGAAGATTCCTTGTTTTTTTTTTTTTTTTGGATAAGCAATCGAAGAAAGTTTTAAAGCTTTTCAAGATTCTCTTTATGTGAACCAAAAGTCCTGTTGATCCTATTTGATTGATTTCATTTTCAAAGTCTTGGTTTTTTAAGTTCTCCCCTAATTCCCACATTTTTTTAAGGACAGTGAAGTGAGCACAGTACTTCAGAGTGTAGCTGAAGCTACTTCTGACGCTTTAAAAACAAGATCACTTTGAAAATTTAATAATCTCAACAAAAAAATATATAATATATTCCGTTAGCCCGAGTGGAAGGAGCAACGCTTAAGCGTCTTAAGATACCGATTTAGATCATCAAAATCCTAATGGTTGACCTTATGGACTGATCAAGGATTCCTCCTTCAAATTACACTATTTCCTTAATTTTCAAGCAAATAAATGCCCAACAAAGTTCACATACCCTACAATGACTTGGAGACAACGAAAGACACTTAAAACAAAAAAGAATGATGACGCTGCGAGGATGCTTAATGTCTTTGAGGCTTCATTAACAAAAATGCCCACAACACAGAAATATATCTTCTGGCCAGGTCAGGTAAAGATATACAAATACAAACATGAATATCCCGACCGATCGTCATCGCTTGGATCGGATGCCTTGAAGATGTGTTGAATCAACGACGACACCACTAAAAGGCAGAAACCCAAAGATTGCAGATCGAACTATCGACGAGGAAATCTTTGCGACATAATCTTCAGTGAATCACATAGTCTTTCTTTGGTCTTGGTATGGAGCAGCATATACTTACATACTTGCCTATACTGAAGGCGGGTGATGAAGGTGGCAACCGCATCTCAGCGATGAAATATCTCAATAAGGGAGAGAAAGATCGGATCCAACATGGCGCGCAATGTTTTCTGTGGGCACATATTATATGGGAGAACCAAGTGAACATGCTTATTATGTGTTATTACCGGGCTTAGACATGGCAACGACACATTGTTTATGGTCGACAAGGCAAAATGACGATGACAACAAGACAACGTCGACGTCGCCATCTTCGCATTGAACATCGTTGGAATGACTGCGACGCACGGGGCAACCACAATGTAACGCAGGAGCAACGAGCAGCAAATTCAAAAAAATCCACCATATTGAAGAATGCTTAAGATTCATGTGCGTTTGTAACGCGCCGAAGTGGGACACACCGCATCGACTTAATGGCTACTCCCAGTGGATCGTTTAGTGTTAGATTTGGAATAATCTCCCTAAAACGGTCGTCGTCATCGTCAGTGGTGGTGGTGATGAGGCAGCGCGGCGCGGCGCGGCGGGCGGTGTGGTAGAGTCGGCATAAGTCTTTTGCCTTTGACCATATGTTGCTGTCGCAGGATTTTGAATCTTTAAATCAGCATGCGCTTTGGTGCAATGTTAAGTGTGGTGTGGATATGTGATTTAGCCAGAGTACTCGTAAATGTTCAAAGTCGTAGTAAAGTTGTAAGACTGTAAGCTTGTTAGGAAGACTTCGATGAAATAATTGCTTATGTACTTACTACCAAGGGACTATGGACGAACATGGTTTATGTTTTGGCCTGAAAAGGTTATGCCGCAACTAAGATTAATTTGTAAGAAATCCAGGTCAGTCGGGTTGTTTCAGGGGACCTTACAAGTATATTACAGTTAATTTGACCTTCCAATTTGTGAAATGTTTGGGTGAATTCAATGATGATGGACGAATTTATCGTGATGTATACTCTCAAGATTTACCCAAGACTTCCTAAACAAAGTTGGAGTACCTTATTTATTAAAAAATTTAGTCAGCCATGTTGTTTTTTAAATTTGTCGGTTATTTTTGTTCAAAAACTCGAAATAAGTGACAGTTCAAGACAAAGTGCTCAAACGCAATACAGTTGCAGCCGCCATTTAAGAACTGTCAAAATATTGAATACAAACAAGATGACCGACCATTCGTAGATACTCTCTTGAAATCGCAATTTTGGAGCTAGAAAGCTGAAATTCCGTGTATATAATCTTTAATCCAAGAGTAGGCTAGGTATTTGAACAGGTTAAATCCACAACACACCCCCAAACACGGAGACAAACACGCCTACAATTTTGTTCAAAAAGCTGTATTTAAGCGAAAAACTTAAAAAATTTTGGCAATTAGCTACATATAAGTAAATATCTTTGATTTTTTGCGTGGCTGACGCCCACTTTTCACTGGAAACTATACAAAATTTGTTTTTGCAAATAAACGGTATTTATAATGAATCCGCTAGCCAAAATTTTGCGTTTCTTAGTAAAAACTAAACAGTTTCTGTATGAAAAGAAATTTTTGAATTTTGGGATTGGTTTACACCCAATTCACATGAAAGAACGAAAAACGCAGTTTTAAAAATTTAAGGTACTACCAATATTCAATTTAAACATTTTTTAGTTCGTTATATGAAAAATATATCTCTACATTTTCTTGTATAAATTTTTTCAATACGCCCACTTTTAAGGGCGTGGTTTTTATAAAATACATTTGTTCAGGTAACACTGTTTAAAAACTTCTCGATTCAGTTGTAGTTTAACACATACTTATGCCTAAAAACTGAATTATGATCAAAGCACAGTTAGTGCTTCAATTTTTTAGGACACGCCCACTTTTAAGAGGCGTTACTGTAAAAAGTCGTATTACGCATTATTTTTTTGATGTTTTGTAACTATCGATCGCAGTTTTGAAGTAAGAAGATGAACACTTAAATTTGGATTCCTTGGTTACGTAGCAGAGTGTGGTTCAAGAATTGTTAAAAACACCCATAATCGCTATTTCCAATAAAAATCTAATTTTTAAAATTTTTAGTTTTGTCTTTTTCTGTTCAAATCGATCTGCAAACTTAAAATTGAATGTCACTGATGAGCTCATAATGATTGCCCTGGCAATACAAAGTCTCAGCCTTAGGCGTGCCACACGCCTTTTTTTTCTTGTGCTAGCAGTTATTGTACATTGGCCAAACAAAATTTATTTTATTAAATTTTTTCCTGCCCGCTAAAGAAGAATGTGTTCCGGCCCTCGATGGACTGGACATTCAGATGGCCAGACATAGTGGAAAATCTTAGATTTCATATAAAAAAAAAAAAAAAAAAAAAAAAAAAAAAAAAAAAAAAAAAAAAAAAAAAAAAAAAAATTATTCTAGGAAAAGTCTTCTCACATATTCTTAACTACACTGAGCTGCAATGCAACAATACTTCGGCGGAACGACGACGCTGAAAAGTTACAAAAATTCTTGTGTACCTAATTGGGTGTAATTGAGGTGTCAATTTTATGGGAAACAGTATTTTCAAAAACATGCCCATTTATTTTGATTTTTTTATTGGATGGACTTTGTTAAAATCTTACTTTTTTGAATATAGAAACTCTAAGGCAAGTTATGGATTCTTTTTTAAGGCACAAAAGTAACGGTATGGTATCTGCCATGCAATCGGGAAGAAGTTTAATTCCATAAACCCGGCAATTTTCATAAAATTTTCCGAGTGTTGCTTCATAAGGACAATCTATCTTTTGGTTAAAATGTGGGTTGTTGGTTACACCAGGAAGCAATGGAGCTCTTCAACACTCATCCTCCTTGTTTTGCAAACTAAGGGTGAAATTGGCAATGTTCAGCATCCCAAAATTCTCAAAACAAAATTTGTACTACGACCAAACTACGGCAACGTAGCGTAGGTATACGAAATACATAACTGTTTCAGGGACAAAGAGATGTTCAATTTCGGTTTATGAGGGTGTCCTTGTGCAAGTGCAGTGCATGCATGTGATAGTACCTTCTAAAATTCAGACAGCACCTTGGAGCAAAGTTCAGCTTGTTCAATTTTCGCATATTATGTTAGCCTATTCTAATGACTACGTCTTCAATTTTTTATCGAATGCTGCTTATAAAAAGTTTACGCAAGACAACTAGAGTCTTGTCAAAAATTTCGACAATTTTATTTTTCAAAATTCTACAACGAATTTGACGTTGCAAAAGCTTTAAAAAAACGCCTGCGTCGTGGTATAAGAGATACTTTTTCTACCACTGCCGACGATTTCACAATCATTTGCAGTGCAAACATAATGTAATTAGAACTCCTTTATTTGAAAACTAAACCCAGGTCCATCCGGATGCAGAAACTCTTCATTAAAAGGCAAACACACTCACCCTTCTTTGCTAACTGGCTTCAATGAGGGGGAGGATATACCATCCCAATCTCCTCAAAACCAAATTCGTTGTGAAAGATGATCCTTTTGTACCCACATAGAGCATCCTTCGCATGAAAAGTCCTTGAATCTGTTAGAATCCTGCATCAAAGTTGAGGCGGTATACTTGTCGCATATTCTGATGGCCTATTCCAAAGTCTAAGTCTTCAATTTTTTTATCGAAATTTGCTTATAAAAGTTTACGCAAGACAACTAGTGTCTTGTCAAAAATTCCGACATTTTTATTTTTCAAACCTCCCCAACGGTTTTGACGTTGTAAAAAACTTTTAAAAACGCGTGCGTCATGGTATAAGAGATACTTTTTTGAAAGTGCTCTACCACTGCTAAAAAAAGGGAATTTCGTCTTTGAGTATCTTCGTCAAGAAGAAAGGCTGTTGTATAAGTTTGAATCAGTTGACTCAAAGACTACAATGTTGACAGGGGTTCAACAAAATCAGACGGTAACATTTTCGAAGAGGAACATTGGCGAGTATAGTAGGGTAGGGGCCGGTTTGTATGGAGCCAGTACTTTAATGTCGGTACAAATGGTAACAACCCAAACGGCTCCGGAAGTTAAATTCAATACATTGAGAGCAAATCCAAAATAGTCCGACGCAGGTACAATCACAAAGCACCCCAATATTGTTCCACCCACTGAGGACTATTTGCCAACGAATGGGGTTGGTTTGGTGCATCATGTTGTTAGCGAACTGTGTTCCCCAATTCTATTTCGATTTTATTAGGTGTACCTCTTCGCAGGAGTATGTACTTTTCGGCATAATTTCAAAATTGACATTCCATACCATTTTGAAATTTGAAAACCGTCGTCTGTTTTCCTGCTGTCCTATTATATGGTGTACCTCTCCGAAATTTGAATTGAGCTCGTGGTTCCTATTTCGTTCACCAATTATCAAAGCCACATCACCCGAAAACTAATCAAAAGCTGGCCCTGTGTGATTTCATCACTGAGTATAGGGGATGCCATTCACAGAATTGTTTGAAGCAGTCGACTGTGTTAACAAAGTTACAACCCACTTGTCCTCATCGTCGAAGCCGACTTATTTGTCTTTGTATGGTACACAGGGTAAGAGGTTTCAGCGCTCATTTTCTTTAGAGTATTGATTTTTTACTATGCAAGGAATAGACTCGTGAAAAATAAATACATCCTGGATGTTAACACTAGAATCAACAAGGAGCGTATTGCATTTGGAATCCTTTCTCCTGTTTTAGACTCCAGCAGAATATCGCTCACACCAAGTTGAAACTCTTCAAGTCCAACGTTAAATCTGAGCTTCTGAAACTTGGAACTGCTCCCTGATGCCAACATCTTAAGCAGACTGCAGGCATTCAATCACCATTGTTTGCAGTACATTCTTAGGATCCGGTAGCCCCAAACCATACTAAGCGTTTAAATTGTGGAACAGGACCAGACAGAGAAAAATGGATGGATACATTTATTCAACGGAATTGGAGTTGGATGGGAAACCTGACAACAATGTAGCGAAACAATTTTTTGAATGGAATTTTCAGGTTATTAAGCAGGAAATACACGATACAATCATCGTACCGATTATCGTTCAAAAGTTGGGGGTCAAATGCGATGATTGTATCGTGTGTGTACACGAAATGATCCGCTGTACCGATATCGCAAGGTGGTATGCTCTAGAGCGAAAAGCAGATGTTGTCTACTTCTACTTTTATGAAATCGTAAGTAAATCGAATGGCGTGTATGCTCCCATACGATATCGCTAGCGATATTGGTACGAATGAAGTCTGTACTATAATTGTATCGTGTATTTCTTGCTTTAGACTTGTTGGAAGACCAAAAACAAACTTGAGGGTCATATTTTTATAAGAATAGACCTTCAATCTCAAGGAAATCAGTCATGCCAGTTAAGGCCAGTTGAATCAATCTATGCTCCAGGAGGAGTTGAAGCAGTACTTGCAGCCGGAAAATATATAAATACTAGCTGACCCGGCGAACTTCGTTCCGCCAAAATTCATTAATATATTGAAAATAATAATTCTTTCATACGTTAAAACCTGATATTTTGAAATTACAAACCGACACTTTATTTTTATTTATGTGTATTTCCAATGATGAGCTCACCACTCAAAAATTTGTTTAACAAATGACTGAGCCACATTGCCACCTTGATGAAAATTTTGCGTTTTTGTTTAATTTTGGTCAAAAAAAAAATTACACAATTACAAACTCCTCAAATAATCTTACCAATAATGATTTTAGCTTAGATTTCAAAAAATTCTTCACTCGATATGTGAATTAAGTTATGTAGCCTGTGGCGGCCATATTGTTTTGGTATGACATTTGTCAAATATGTTATTTTTTAAGCACTTTCCATTGGAGGAAAAGAAGCATCCCGAAACATCAGGAAGTCTTCATTCCATTTTTAATAAATTATAAAAGTTTTAACTATAAGCCAGAAGGAATATAGAAAGACAGGATTAAATGTTTGATGGTATAATGGATTGCTATTTAGGTATTATTTATCTCATTATTAAACTTTCGAATTTATTAATCAAAAGTATTGAACCAAAATTGTAGTCGAAATTTATTAAAATTATACAAGTAAAAATTCCTTTATTGACTACAAACACACGAAAATAGAAAAATAAAAATGAAACACGAAAGAATTTACTTTTTTATTTTTTTATTTTATTCGTCGAATGCATTTCGGGCTGGCCTGCAGCTCATCATCAGCGACTCACAATCGATACTAACAATAACAATCAAACAAAGTTGTCAAAAGAAAATTATGTATAACAAAAACAAAACAATACAAATAACATTAAAATCAACTCTTTTACTTTTTCATTTACGCTAATGCAAATAAGGGAGACAAGATGTTTCCATTATCTGTGTTCATCACATTCTTGGTTTTAAAAATTAAAAGGGACTCAAATGCATCGAGCTTTCTTTGGTTGTGTACGTTCTTAAGTAACCGAACACTCTCTTCAAACGGTCCGATGTTGTGTGGTGGTTCGTTGTTATCACAAGAAGCAAAGACATGTGCAGCAACTGATGATCGATTAATTTGTTTATTTTTAATGCAACTCATGTGTTCTTTGAACCTTGTTTTGATGTTTCGTTTCGTCTGTCCTATATATTTTTTATCGCAGTCTTTACAGCTGATTTCATAAATTCCACTTTTACCGCTTGTGGGTGTAGCATCTTTAGTTGAGCCTAGAATATTCTTTAGCTTTCCATTGTTGTTGTAAACTATGTGTACGTTTTCTTTTTCTAGTATTTTTCGAAGTTTGTTTGTTATTGTTGGGATGTAAGAGAATGATACACGAAATTTTGTTGTTGCTTCTTTTTGGCTAAAAAGGGTTGAAATATTGGTTTTCCTTATGCGGTTTGATTGTTTTCTTACAATTCTTTCTACCACTGATTTCTCAAAACCATTTACATCTGCCAAATGAACTATGAAATCAAACTCTTTTTTGAAGCTTGAAATTGAAAGCGGTAGTTTACATAGTCGGTAGGCCATAGAATGAAATGCTGCGATTTTGTGTTGATAAGAACAAAATGAATCTCTTGTGATGTAGCGATCTGTAGCGGTGTCCTTTCTGAAGACTTCGAATTCTATTTTCTTATTTCGTTTTTTGCACAAGACATCTAAAAAAGGAATACAATTTTGGTGGTTATTTGTATTGTTTTGTTTTTGTTATACATAATTTTCTTTTGACAACTTTGTTTGATTGTTATTGTTAGTATCGATTGTGAGTCGCTGATGATGAGCTGCAGGCCAGCCCGAAATGCATTCGACGAATAAAATAAAAAAATAAAAAAGTAAATTCTTTCGTGTTTCATTTTTATTTTTCTATTTTCGTGTGTTTGTAGTCAATAAAGGAATTTTTACTTGTATAATTTTAATTATTTATCTCACAAAAGTTACATTGACGGCGTCCAGTTGAAGATGAGGGAATATTGAAAAATTTCTACCCAGACTGGGGTTCGAACCAACAATACAACTGTGTCATTGCCGCCCGCAAGTTTTTGTACAAAAATTACTCTTCTGATGAATCTAAGTAGAGAATTTGGCGTCTCGATTTGAAGTTAGAATCTATTAAATAAGCACAAATTACAAATACAAATATAACTCAAATGTCAGAATATTCATTAGGAAGTGATTTCTATTCACATGCAGCATTGCAGATAGTTTTGGTAATATCGACACACATGTGTGACTGTGACATATTGTTGAATATAAATCTGATAATGCAAACGTCGAAGCTTAGCAACGAAGTGTCAAAATTTAGAAGAAGCCATTTTTCTTCTTCCATTCCTTTTCAGAATGAGTGTTCCTCCGAATACAAAAAATGGAAAGTGTTATTTAATTACTGACGCCAGATCAGCTGGACAAGTTTCACGATTGAACAGCACGATCAAACTTAGTTATCAAAATAAGTAGTTTTCGTGCAAACGTTGCGTTTGACCAGCTAGTTTTCAATCAGGTATTATTCGTACATCAAAGAAACGTAAGATTGGAAAAGAAAATCGCCGCGGTCCCCGAAAGGGTAGAGCAAAACCCAAGGTAGTCGATTCCTCTCCGTGATGTCGTTCACAAGAACTCGTCCTATTACTGACTTCAACTTGGGGAAATTCTCCCGATACCTTTTTAATACTACACCTGAAAAAATTCCCAGGAGCTCAAAGTTCATTACCATAGACAGTGCCGATTTTTCTCTGACTGGGTTTTGTTTGTAGTGTTTGGATGAGGTCCCAATTTTGGGAGAAAAATCATTTTTAACGATGAGGTGTATTTTTCAATGTGTACCCCCACTTGACCGGAAAATTATATTTCGTGACGAGACGCATTTAAATATGAATTGCTGTGTAAACAAGCGACACTAGCCCACACGGGACACGAAGTTCCAGAGACCCAAGGTGACAATGCATCCTCAAAAAGTTAACGTTTGGTATGGATTTCGGGTCAGCGGGGTCATTGATCCGTACTTTTTTTCGAAAACGAAAACTTTTGGCCTTATTCAAAAATTTGAAATGAATGAACCTAGAAGAAATGTGGTTCCATCAAGATGGCGCTACGTGCTACACAATTAATGATTTGAATGTAAGGTTTTCTGTCACAGCAATGAAGTAAAGATCATTACCAAGATCATGCGGTTGGAAAACACTAAACTTTTTCTTGTGGGGTTTCTTGAAGTATCAGGTCTATGAGAATAAACCACAAGCCACCGAGGAGAGCATTTTAACGATGTCGTTTTCTATACAGGGTGTCCCCAAATTCGTAGGCAATATTTTCGGGCATGATTCTTGGGTATATTTTAAGAAAAAATTCATTTTACAGTAAGGGTACATTACCAATTTCGATATCCTTTTTTGTTGATTTAAAAAAGGCTCACTTTGATGTACCCTAACCCACGTTTACGGTGTTTACGATGTTAGTGCTAATGATAGAAACTTCTTTTAGATTTTCGTTTTTAGGAAAAATAATAGTCTTTGTAAAAGCGTTAAAATAAATTTGATATTTTATCTCAGTTTTAAGATATCCAGTTTCCAGACTGTTCCATTTTTCCTGTCCATACTAATTTTTTGACTTTCAGATCAATTTTCTCCGAAAAATGCGTAATAAACATAGTGTTTTAATATTTTTTTGAATGAAGCTAACAATTGGTAAAATAAAAGTCACAGGCAAGAATGCGGGGAACACACACAGATTTCATGATACTTGGAAAAACGTGCTGCAGGTAAAAATTTGAAAGATGGGTCTTATTGCCTTAAGCTCCATATGTTATAAATAAAAACGATTTCTTTTCAGTTTCGGTAATTTTTATTTTATGGTATTTATGTGATTTTATTTATATTAGAAACTTGAACTGAAATATTTTCAAAAATTAAAAAAAATTGTCTATCTTTTTTCTTTAAATCTTTTTCTTATAATTCCAAAAATTATTCCCACAAATTGTTTCAACGAAATCTGTTTAAAACAAAAAACCATTCAAAGTGAATTCAAATTCAAGTCTATTGTCCAAAAACTACACCATAAAACATTCTTAAGAAATTTCAATCCAAGGTTCATTAATCAAAGCTAAAGTATAGTATTAAATCTCGTCCTCTCCAGACACAAGACCACACAAATTCGCCCTTTGTCCTACTTTCGTGCGCTGCTTTTTGTTATGTTCGAAATAAGTACCAACAGTGTCCTCTCTGCTGCCTAATTTTTGTCCCGAATTCCACACAACCATTTCCATACCACCGCCGCGCCGCCGACCTATACCCAGTTAATTTATTTCTACATCCCATTTTTTTGATAAAAAAAAAAAAATAAAGAAAAAAAACAATCCGAAGGCGTAACCCGGAATCAGAGCAACCAAATATCCTATTCCTCACGATCTATACCAACGACGACGACGACGGTCGACGAAGACAAGAGTCAACAGTTGCTATGTTGCTGCAGCAACATAACAGCAGCAGCACACATATCACACAACAATAACAACAACAACAACAACAATCCAACGATCGGTATCATAGAGCAATAAATTTGGCCCCACATCCACACCGCACCAACCTACCTCCAAGCCCACCCGCCTTGGCTAAGGCTATTATTTGTACAACCCCAGTGAGTGGAGTTGAAGTTGGAGTGTGTGTATCTTTAAGATACAACTTTTTCGTCGTCCGACCAGGTGGTGGTTGGTACCTACAGAGAGACCCCAAAAACGAAAGAAGGAAAAAGCTGATTTCGTATCCACATCTGTCCAACAACGCGCCGGCCGAGTAAAAGTATCTATACACTCGCCTGAACTATAATAAGCCACAACAAACTAAGCTCCGCTCAGCCCAGCTCCATAGTCTGTATATCTAAGAAGTTCCTTCGGTATCTATCCGAACCAAAAAAAAAAAAAAAAAAAATCCACAAATCGCAGAAATAGTTGCACAATGCACAATTATGCATTGTGTGGCTATTTAAAGGAAAATAAAAGGCGCAGTTGTTTGTTTGCTTCGCCTGGATTTTAAAACTCAAACCCCAATCCGAACCCCAACCAGCCCCCTTTCGTCGACCTCTTTATCCTTAAGATAACCCCGCTGAGCTGCGCTACACTGGACGGCGCGGCGGAGGCCGCATCAGTGCAATAAATCCACTGATGATGGTGACGGTGAATTTGGTGCAAATTTAATCACAGCTCGCTGCCAGTAAATCTCTGCACATGCCAAAGACACATAGCCGGTGGTTGGAGATGGTGTTAAATCTTTGTGTCGGATTGAGGAGGACGCCTTCAGCTTCAGTTATAAGAGCTTCAGAGGACAGACACCAGTACAGTAGTCTCCTATCCTCTTGGCTACTGTGCTTACTAAACGGTGTAAACTGGGCTAACCCTCATGAAGAAAGAAGATTTTTTTTTTTTTTTTTGGTGTGGCAATTGGTAAGGAATATTAATCAGATAAATGCCGTTCGTTGTTGTGCTTTCGTATAATGGCGAATAACTGTAAAAATGATTTTTATGCAGCCATATTGACTGTGAGAGAAGGTTTAAGAGGTTTAGAGCTGCTGAAAGTATATGTTTGTATCTACCAGAGAATTGGATATCACCCAAAAGGAATGGCTGGGAGGAGATAATGGGATATGACACCTTTCGCAAGACGGCAACAGTATTTTGTGGGTTATTTGTTTATGATTATGAATGTTTTCTTGGAGGAATGGAAACGCGGTGATTTCAGGGAATCATGCAGCTCGGTCGTTTTGAATAAAAAGGTTGACCTGAATTTTAAGCTTGCGTTGAAAGGAATTTGAAAACTTTAGTTGAACCTTTGTTTCGTGACAAACAAACTTAACCCTTTCGTTGTTTGTCCAGAAAGCCTTACATAACAAAACTGTGCTAACTATGCGAAGAAAGGACCAAATAGGTGCCATCCAAACACGCCCACAATCGCCATTTCAGTTCTACAACCAATGTTTGGCAAAATTAAATTATGTTCTTGTGTACAAGCACAATGCTTAAATTTTGCTCACACAAGCTTAACATTTTTTTCTAAATGAAATACAAATAATTAAATTTTGGGCGTGGCTTATACCCACTTTTCTAACAAAACAGTCTATGTACAGTATTGCTTGAATAAATCAAAACCCTATAACACTTTGTGGCTATTATTTGAAAGTAAACATCTTGAATAAGAAAGAATAAAATAAATGTTGATTTTGGGCGTGGCTCACACCCACTTTTCTAACAAAACAGTCAGTATTGCTTGAATAAATTAACGGTTCCAATATTTTTACCTAACATTTTGTGGTTAGTTTTGTAAGAGAACATCTTGTAACTACAATAAAGAATAAATTTTGATTTTGGGCGTTGCTGACGCCCACTTTCTATAAGCAATAATAATAACTTATTTTTGAAATCGTTTGTCTATCAGTCAAAACTAAATATCTTATGTATGTTTAAACAAAATAAAATGCACGACTGGGTCGCACGTACTTGCTCTGTCGGTGCAATGACACGATGATAATACAATTTTCGAGAACTAACAACTAGTCTTAGTTCTATTAAATAAGCAAAGTTCAAATTCTGGGTTTAAAAATTATTTTTGTGCTGTTCCGCATTTTTATCATATTTACATTGTTATCAGATACAAACATTTTGTCCGTTATTTCGTCAAACTAAAACCTCCAACTGAGTTAAGTCGTTCTTAAGCAAATAATGTATTTTTAAACCAAAACTTAAAAACTACGTTATCAATGAAATATCCCCAAGAAATACTCACAAAGTAAGTACATATATCAAAATTGTTAAAAATTTTGAAAAATTTAGTAAAATCTAAAAAAAAATGTTGACTTAAACTGGAATATAAACGGGAGCTTCCGTTGAAAAAGATTTAATATTTAAAATCTAGATGTCATATGTTGGGTGCTTTGAAATATTTTATACCTTAGCAACAGTGGCGTATTCAGAAAAAAATTTGGGGGGAGCTTACATGTAAAATTTAGGTATGTATGTATTTCCCTCAGAAAAAAAAACATCTCATTATTTATGTACACATACACATACACATGTACATGTTTTTATGTTTTAAATTTGTCTTTAATAAATTAAGTTTTTTTTCACACATTAAAACATATTCTAAATTTTGTTCAAGAAACATTATTTAGTTTTGTATTATAATGTTTGTAAAAAGCTCGAATTCGAACAAATAAAGATAAGAAAAACCTAATACCTTACTACGTTTTCATTGGGGCCGAAATCAGCTCATTTCGAAATTGGAAGGAAAAGTGTTTTCATTTGAGGTTGCTAATATCGTTGACACCAGGCTTTTTTCCTTCTTTCTCTCTCTTACTTCTCTTTAGTAAAAAAAATCAAAAGAAGAAGAAAGCATTTCTTCTTTTGATTTGTTTACTACTACCGGCCGTTGATTTGGATTTTATCTCCATATTATGACATTTTATAAAATATCTGTTAAATTGAAGTTGTATTGATTTAAATTAATCGATTTGTTTTCACATAATTTGCATCGTACTTTCATCCGCATGAGATAATTTCGAAATATGAATTGGTATGGGCAATGAGGTAATTTGGAATCGAATTTGGAAATTCGTTACATAATTTGCCCTTATAAAAACGTATAGTATAAGCCGCAAACACATGGCTGTTTTTGTTTGGTAATCACAGATTTTGCTCTCAGATTTCAGATTTCGCTAGCCCAGTGAAAATCAAAACGAAATTGATCTTTTCTTTGTAATTATATCAAAATGAAAATATTTTCACACACATGTGTCGGTGCACTGAAATGTGTGCACGGAAAGAATTTTTAGATCAGATCAAGAAAAATGAGCTGTAAATCACGAAAATCTTATGCAGTTTCTCACCCTAGCTCGGGGTTTTGTAAATTACGACTCCTTGTTCGCAATTTTCAAAATTGAACGAAATGAAGATATTGACATTAAAAAATAGCAAATTATCACTTTTTTGGGTCAATAATTCGATCCTGAGAAATAAAACATTGCCATCGCGAATCGAAAATTGATCCAAATTTGTATCAATTTTATATTTACTCGATTGTAAAATGCAAAAAGCGAGTCGTAGATTTCCATTTTTTTGTTTTGAATCAAAAATATGTTTTTGAAAAAATGAGTGGTAAAGTCGTAAATTGCAACCCTATTTATTTTACTCAATTTGTAACAAATTATATCGCTTTGAGAGAGAAGCAACGTTTTCTATTTATTGAAAAGCATTTATTATTATTTATTGAAAAATGTAACTTTTACTTACTTGGCTGATTCTAGGAATCGAACTCGAGACCCTCTGCATACCAATCTAGCACACATCTACTAGGCCATGGTGATGTATCCAAGTCGGATATCAAAATTAATAATAAGAAGCAACCTGAATATGAGTTACATTATTTTAGGGGTGTTTTGAATTAAGATTGTGTTTTATTGCCGAGAAAAATATAGTCGTCTTATTTTGGACGTCTAACCTCTAATGTACAATATTTTGTGATGATTATTTAAATAAAGGTAAGAAATTGTATATAATGTGTAGTTGAAATTCAACCTTGTACTCACTATGTACATAATAGAACTACAAAAAAGGCATTATTGGAGACACAAGCTGGCCCCGGGCCTAATGACTTATATTCTGAACGATTACTGTATGTGCGTTGATATTCTGGTGGAATATCATTTCCCCCTGAATCCGAGTGGCTTACAAAGATCCACTTTTAGTATTAACCAGATTTATTTTTCGAGGATTTTACATTTCCTCAAAAGAGACAGTACCAAAAAAAAAAAGATAATTATTAGTTGGAGGCAGGGATCGAACTCCGGACCTTCGACGTAGCCGTCAGACACACTTGAGTTGAATTAATTTAATACGCAGTGATTGTAAATCACGAAAAAATTTTAGCAAATCCAGATTGGTAAAAAGTATAAATCGAATTATTCCCTTGAAGTAGTAAATTGCGACAAAAAGGTTGTAATTTACTTTGAAGGGCACAAGCTTGAATTATAACTTTTAATTTTAAATCTCAACTTAGGAATTGTTATAATTTGAGATGAATTGAAAGTTAAATTGCCAATTGTTCTATCAGTTTCGAATCAAAGCGCCGTGATTTACAAAAAAAACATGTTTTGTAAATTGCAACTGAATATTTCGCAATTGGTGATTTTTCAATTCTCTCCGTTATGGCTAGGTTAATCAAACCGTCAAAACCGATTTCCGGTATTATCATTAGTAACCAAAAATTAAAACTGCAGTTTTCTTCGAAGCCTTCATATATTACATACAAAGTTTAATAAAAACCATTAGAGCAGTTTTTGAGCAAATTAAAAAAAAAATCAAAAAAAGTTGGGATATGGAGCCAGCGTTAGGGAAATTCTGAAGAACTATGTCAGACAAAGTTTGAGTGAATTCGATCAAGCCGTTGTCAACATTTATGGCCGTTTACACCTGACTTTCGTAATGATTATACAAGCCAAGAACACAGTTATATCAAAACTGCGCTATAATTCTTAAATTTAGACTTTAATCAAAATCGTTAGAGCTGTTTTCGAACAAATCTAAAATGAAAAAAACCGTTACTTGAAAGGTACCAGTTTGAGCCGGGCTAAAACGAAATAAAAATAAACTTGACAACCGTTTTCTTCAAACTGCTTTATATCAAGTTTGAAGAAAATCCGTCTAGCCGGTTAGGCTGAAGCATAACGTGAAAAGCGCACATCCGCACAGACAGATCGATGGACGGTATGGTAAAAATCACGTAATGTCATCTCAATTTTTTTTGTCTGCACGAAACCAATGGTTACCTTATAGAGGAAGTAAAAATTTCGGACCTAGCTGACACCGACTTTTCATAAAAGAACAGAAAACGTAGTTTTAAAAAATATTGCTAGGCACAGTTCGAATAAATTTGTTGCCTACGCAATATGAACAATTTGTCTTAAAACTGTTTTTTGTGTATAGTTTTCCAAAACGCTAACGTTAAGAGTCATAATTTTTATAAAATACCTTCAATTAGTTAAATGTAAGAAAAATACACTTAAGACAGCTGTGATCTACGCAAATACTTAAAAATTCTAAACGATTAAAGCTCAGTTGGCGCTATTAAGCAAAGTTGCAGGACACGCCCAATTTTTGGGGGCGTTTTCGTCAAAAGTCTTTATCAATTTTTCACTAACTATCGGTCGCTGTTTTGAGATTAATAGATAGAAATTGTGTCCATGTATTTCTAGGGGACGTAACAGAATTTGGTTTACATATTGTAAAAATACACCAGAAAAAACACGCCAACAATCGTAATTTTTCTTCATAAGCTAATTTTGCAAATTTTAAATTATAGCTATGTTTTTTGGGTTCCGTACACAAAGGGTGAAAACGGAACCCTATTACTGAGATTTCGCTGTCCGTCCGTCACCAGGCTGTATCTCATGAACCGTCATAGTAAGAGAGTTGAAATTTTGACAGATGATGTATTATCGTGTTCGCTATAACAACAAATACTAAAAACTAAATAAAATACAAATTTAAGGGGGCTCCTTTACAACAAACGTGATTTTTTGCTCGTTTTTATAGATAATTGTACGGAACCCTTCGTGTGCCTTTAATTTTATGTCACAATGCTCATAGTAATGGTTTTGTCTTGGAAATAAATATTTCAAAAGTTGGGCGTGTCACACGGAAAATAAATTTAAAAAAAATGTGTTTTGCATTTTCTGTGAACCATGCAAGCATTTGAAGCATGAACCTTTTTAAAACGTAAAGTGCATCACCATCATTAAATTTTATTTTCAAGAAAACAAAAACTTTTAAAGGTTATAGGTTTTCATGACACACCGACTGGTCTCAACCTGAAGCATTAATTATTAGTCTTTCTTTTTACATAGCTTTGATGAACAGGCAGCACTTTTTAACAAACAACGAACAAACTGTTTATTCGTCCGGTTATTAGAAACAATCAATGGATTCGCTTGTAATTAAAGTGCACGAAATAGTGGAACGAATTCCTCTCATACATAGAAGTGGTTTAAAGACTTTAAACGGGTGCATTTAAAGACTTTATTTATTAAGTCATGAGCCTCCATTGTTTTCTGAACGAATATGATACAAAAACAAATCCTCTCGAGCAGCAACTTCCATCAAAGCAACACCCTATATGCGTATGTGTCGATGGTTCCATATTTGATTCTTGTATAAATCATTAATTCTGATTTTCCTTCCATTATTTTATGGTGACCTATTCTCCAAAGACCATCTCCAAATGTTGTGCCGACGAACGATATTTATAACCCCAAGAACCAAAATCCTTTGCAGAGTAACCAGGATGCGACTCGAACCCTTAATTCGAAAACAACAGGCAGAAAACACTAACCCTTCCCGCCCCCTATTAATTAGCAAACTGTTCATTTATAGGCGAACACACTCATCCTACTTTGCTACGTGGCTTCAATGTGGCCAGAGGTTACCATCCCAAACTCCTTAAAACTGAATTCGTTTTGTAAGATGATCCTTTTGTATGTACGAAGAGCATCCTTTGCATGAAAAGTCCTTGATTCACTTACATCAAAGTTCAGTTGGTGCACTTGTCGCATATCATGATGGCCTATTCCAAAGTCTAAGTCTTCAATTTTTTTATCGAATGTTGCTTATAAAAGTTTACGCAAGACAACTAGAGTCTTGTCAAAAATTCTGACATTTTTATTTTTCAAACCTCTCCCATGGTTTTGATGTTGCAGAAGCTTTTAAAAACCGCGTTCGCCCTGGTATAAGCGATACTTTTTTGAACTTGCTCTAACACTGCTAAAAAAGGGAATTTCGTCTTTGAGTATCTTCCTCAAGAAGACTATAAGTTCAAATCAGGTTACCCAACGACTACAATGTTGACAGGGGTTCAACAAAATCAGAACGTATCATTTTCGAAATTGTATACATTGGCGCGTTATAAGTGCAAATGTAGTATGTATAGAATGATGATGCTGTTTTGTATGAACCGAAAGTGAACAAATGAAATGGATTTTAGAGCTGAGCTTCATACCACAGAAATCTGTAGAAGTCCACACCCACGATACGATGGTCCTTAATTTTGCATGTAAACGTTTACAATAATATCTTTGGAAAACGCATGAAGATATCAAGAATTTAATCTTCTGGAAAAGCTTACGAAGTGGTTAAGAACCTACAAATCACTAGTTTTGTCGGCATGGAGGTACACCTTTTCGGAACTATGGGAAAGATGCTCTCCGGTCCAGCGGATTTGTGTGTATTATTTTGAGATCATTAAGTACTCTCAATGAGTGCAAAAGAAGATTTTTCTCATACAACCATGTACGCTTTCAAGATCAAGAGGGGCCATAGAACACTATGTATATTAAAACATTAAAGATAATCTTCCAAGAGATCACGACATCGAAGATGAGGCATATATCTGGGTTTTTCAAGGATCAGCTATATTAATATTTGCCACCTCGTTTTTCTAAGTTTTCTCTATCGAACACGTATAGTGAGTGGTTTTTTTTTTTTTTTTGCAGTAAAACTTCTTTAGGCGCGAGTAGGAAGTAACTCAGATATTTTTTTCTGACGGAAGTAATGCTCAGTATTCCAATATGGCGGCACCGATGGCTCGCATCAGCTCACCGTATGTGCACGAGCGAGTGAGAATATAAATACTATAATCTTACTCATTTGTGCACGTGCTCCATGACATTAGTGTGTTTTGAATTTTGATCAATGTAGGTAGGGATGGGCTAGTGAAAAAAATACCGATATTTATCGTATCGATATTATTTAACAGTATCGATAATTATCGGGTGAAAAAAATTAATATATTGATAGATCGTCAGTTTTCGCATGACTATTCACACATATTCCCAAAGCATTCAAAATTGGTAAGAAAAAAATAGTCATGAAGAAAATAGTATGTTTTTTTTTAATGTTGTTTTGGCTAAAAATACAAATAACTGTTTATAAACGACTTAATTTATTTGGAGGTCTTAGTATAACGAAATATCAGGTAAAATGAACGTATCTATGGATAACACTGTCAGTATTATCAAAATGCGGAACATAAGCACTTCTTAAACAAAGAGTTTGAACTTCTTTGTTCGCCTTCGCAAACTGTGTTATGTTTCATCGTGAATTTATTTTAAGTTAAAATTTATTCATTTCAATTTGGCAACCCATTGTATTTTAACAAAATATTTTTTTTTTTAATTTAAATGTAAATTTCAAAAAAAAAAATGTGATTTCTTATGTATTCATTATTTTAATGAAGATTTTTAGTTGTAGCTTTCTTTCAATCTTCCTACTTAAGAAAATGCTTGTAAATTAAGGACTTTAAGTAACTTGGTATGATATTTTAATGTACCAATCTCTGTAAATTGTGTAAAATGTTATAAAGTAAACAATTCCGCTACAATAGTTTGTGAGGGATAAACTATTGTTGTTGTTGCTTCCCATTGTAATCTAGACAAAAACCTCTAAAATCAATAGCTTAGTTTTCCGCCCATAGATGGCGCACCTCTAGTTGCAATACTATATAGTTTAGATAGGAATATAATGGATTAACTCGTTGTTTTGACTTTATGAAACCATCACAGCAACACCCTTTATAATTTATGCTTAAATTAATATGGTTACATATCTGTGTGAAATTCTTGCATAAATCATAAATGCTGATTTCTATTTCATTAATGTTATGACGACGACGCGACGATGATAATATAATTATAACCCCAAGAGTGAGGTGGTGAATATTTCAAATCCTTTGTAGTGTAAATAGGATGTCAATAGAACCCCTATAGGTATTCAAAAACAACACACAGGCCAAACCGTGTGCAGACACTCTTCATTAAAAGGCAAACACACTCACCCTTCTTTGCCAACTGGCTTCCATGTGGGCAGAGTTTATCATCCCAAAACTACTCAAAACTAGATTCGTTGTGTAAGATGATCCTTTTGTACGCACATGGAGCATCATTCGTATGAAGTCCTTGTTTTTGTTAGAATCCCACAACAAAGTTCAGTTGGTGCACTTGTTGCATATTCTGATGGCCTATTCCAAAGTCTAAGTCTTCAATTTTTTTATCGAATGTTGCTTATAAAAGTTTACGCAAGACAACTAGAGTCTTGTCAAAAATGACATTTTTATTTTTCAAACCTCCAATACGATTTTAACGTTGCAGAAGCTTTAAAAAAACCGCGTGCGTCGGGGTATAAGAGAAACTTTTTTGAACTTGTATCTTTGTTAAGAAGATGGCTGCTATTCTGTATATAAGTTTGAATCGGTTACCCAGCGACTACAATGTTGACAGGGGTTCAACAAAATCAGAACGTATCATTTTCGAAGTGGTATACACTGGTGGGTGATAAGTGGAAGTGTAGTACGGATGTATAGGTGATGTTGTTGTGTATGGACCGTGTACTAAAATTTCGGGACCAAGGTGAAAGAGTCAAATTGTTTTCCGAGCTGAGCTGCATACCATAGAAATCTGTGAAAGTTAACACACACGACAAAATGGTATTTTAAGTTCCACGTATCTAAGCGTTTGGAATGATATCTTTGGAAAATGCATGAAAATATGAAATTTATTCTATTTGTTCGGTATGGAAGCACTTAAATTAAATACCAGGATCGACGATGTCCACTTCGTTTTGCAAGGATTAGAATTTGACAAAAATGTTTGATGGTGGTGCGGTGTGGGGTAGGGACGTAGGGTGGGTCGTTGTTGTGTGGGGGATTTGGTGTAGTGGGGGGAAGGGGGGAATTGTCAAAAATGGTGTGTGGTTGGTTGGTGGTTGTAGGTGGGTTGAGTGGTTGAGGAGATACAATACGTGAATTTTTTTGTGAACTGGTTATCTTGTAAAATTATTATAGTCCGTAAACCCACTTTACAGACAAACAAGTTTTTTTTTCAAAAAGACTTTTCTTTTAAATATTGCAAGAACATTATATCATACTGAGAGAAGGTCCAGCGTCCAGGCTGTAGCATTGCTGCTGAGTCAATTAAGCAAAATTTTCAAGTTAACACAAGACAATACGGTACCCTAATTCAGCCATCTGACGCAACGGTGCCAAAGGTCTAGACTCTCAGTATCGATAGACTCTTTTGTCATAGTTTAGCGGGCAATCTCCAACTTTATTCAGAGAGACAAAATTTAAAGTCATATTTCTGTTCTCTTGACGTTTCCTTAAGTGGCTTTCGAGGCACAGTGGTTAACGTGTGGTTGCTTTAAAGGCCAAGAGCGGTTGCTTCCTAATTTGAAGCTGAGTTTTTTCTTGTTAGATGCTGTTTCGCACCAACCAGGTCCTTGTCTTAATTTGGGTCTTCGGGATGTGACTTACGGTCAGCTTGCTGCAAAATAAAATTTTCTCTCCGACGTTGACCGATATTTAAATTTTTTTTTTCTTGGAATAAAAGTTATTGAGTGACTGTTACTGAAAATACGATAGATAAGAGTTATTAAAGGACTTTTCAAAAGGTTGAGATTTATGTCTGATCTCTACATCATGAGCCTCCACAGTTTTCTGAACGGAATATTTTACAATAAGATATAGTCTGACAAGGGGAAACTTCATTAAAAACAGCACCTTATGCTTAGTTATTAATGGTTCCATATGTGAGTGCAATTTTCGCGAAAACCAGTAATGCGGTTCTTTCCCTTATTTGTCTTTTTAAAACTTCTTAAAAATTCGTATTATCCACTTTTCCAAATCTAAAAAATAAAATCTCCAAATAAAGAGCATCGATTTACTTTCTGCATAGAACTTCCAGTGACATTTTGTTATTTGCCCTTCATTTAACCTTTAAAACTGTTTTAAAAACTTGGCACATGGGTGGATGCATCCAGTCTTCATTCTTCTTCGATGAGTTGTGGCAGGATACAACAAATGCTGATTTCGCTTCCATTATTTTATGGCAACCTATTTTCAAAGACCATCTCCGAATATTATGCCAACGAACGATGCTAATATAATTATAACCCCCCAAGAGTGAGGTGGTGAATTATAACCCCCCAAGAGGTGGTGAACATTTCACTATCCTTTTAAGTGTAAATAGGATGTTAGTAGAACCCCTAAATTCAAACACAACACCCAGACCAAACCGGGTACAGAAACTCTTCATTTAAAGGCAACCACAACTAACCCTTCTTTGCTAACTGGCTTCAATGTGAGAAAGGTTTACCATACCTAACTCCACAAAACTAAACTCGTTGTGTAAGATGATCCTTTTGTACGCACATGGAGCATCCTTCGTATGAAAAGTCCTTGATTCTGTAAGAACTATGCATCAAAGTTCAGTTGGGGTACTTGTCGCATATTCTGATGGCCTATTCCAAAGTCTAAGTCTTTAATTTTTTTATCGAATGTTGCTTATAAAAGTTTACGCAAGACAACTAGAGTCTTGTCAAAAATTCTAACATTTTTATTTTTCAAACCTCTCATATGATTTTGATGCTGCAGAAGCTTTAAAAAACCGCGTGCGTCGTCATACTTTTTTGAACTTGTATCTTCATTAAGAAGATGGCTGCTATCTTGAATACGAGTTCAAATCATTTTATCGAACGACGACAATGTTGACAGGGTTTCAACAAAACCAGAACGTAACAATTTCGAAATGGTATGGAAGTATGCAGGTTGATGTTGTGTATGAACCCAATACTGACATTTCGGTACCAAAGCGAACGGTTTTACGAGCTGAGATTCATACCATAGAAAATCTGTGGAAGTCCACACCCACGACACTATGGTCTTTTATATCGCATATAAGCCTTTGTAATGATATCTTAAGATGAAGCCTGAAGATATCAAGAATTAAATTGTCTTCTTCACAAGTACTGTCGTTTTGGAATCAAAACTCAATACTTTGATAACTAATCCGAAATTGTCCAACATACAATGACAACGCCCCACAATCTTGGCCAATTCATTGAGGAACACTTGCTTATTAGATTGGTATAGTGCATCATTTTGTTAGAGAACTGTGTTCCCCATTTCTATTTCGGTTCTATTAGATTAGATGCACGTCTACGAGAGAGAGCATGTACTTTGGCATAATTCCAACATTGACATTCCTAAACATTTTGAAATTTGAAAACCGCAAGATACACTTTGTCTGTTTTCATGCTGTCCTATTACACGGGCTACCTCTCCGAAATTTGAATAGAACTAGTGGTTCCTATTTTGAACACCAAAACCACATCACTCGAAAATAAATCAAAAGCGGGTATTTTTCATTTCAATATTTAGTTGAAAATTTTAAAAAATTTAGTCGACAGCGAAACAATCAAACATGACAACAAAATCACAACCAAATTGAATTCATTGTCGGGGCCAATATTTATCATCCCGGGGGAACAGGGTTAGATGTTTTCAGTGCCGCACCGCCATCGCCAGTTGAAATTAAATTCTGAAAGGCACGTTATGGATTTGTGAAAAAAATTGTGTTAGTAATGGAACATGACATTACAATATACATACTAGGAAAGTCTATAAAAAATGGGTCTAATATTCTGTCCGTCCGTCTGTCTATTTCTTGGTCCAAAAGGAAGGTTACAAAGATATATACTACTGAACTAATTAAGGCATATTTTCTTAGAAACGACTTGAAAGATTTTGATTGATCTATCTTTTGGTTAGGATCGATTTTTCGATATTTTTCTATAATATTTTTTTCTCGTTGATTCGATTTTCTTAAATCAAACATTCTCGAAAGCCACATCACCGATTTTGGTGAAATTTTAAATATTTCGATGTGTTTTATGACTTAATTAAAACTACTTTTAAAGGGTTTATAAATTTGTTCGAATTAATTTGGAATTTGTTTTTTAAGAGCAAGTTCGTACGACCGAGTTGTACATTTTATTATATTTTCTATTGAATTCGATTTCATTTCATGCATCATAACCAAGAGGGCTGTTTGTGGTAAGCTGAAAATTATTGCATTTAGAAATCTAACTAGCAACGTACCTGTGTGCTTTGTTTTCGGGTGATGGGGTTTATTGTACAAAATAGGAACCACACGCTCAATTCAAATTTCGGAGATGTAGTCTGTGGAACAGGACAGCATAAAACTAGACTTGTTTTCAAATTTCAAAATAATTCAGTGTACATTTTGGATTCATGCCAGAAGACTGTTCCTTATGAAGAAACTGGAAATTCAAATTGTGTACCCAGGTTAGAGGGTTGGAACTCCAATGAAAATCATGCACCATACCAATCCCATAAGTGAGCAAGAGTTCCTCATTGGATAAATGAGGATTCTAATGGAAGCTGTACCCGGTTGAGTTGGCTGTGTGTTAAGAATTTTCCATCGCTCATCCTACCCCTATGGTAAAATTTCATTTGCATTAATTAGTGTTTGGTTAGGAAAATAAACGCAAATATTCTTCCGGGCTCCTCACAGAGATGTTTCGAGATTCCAAACGCTTCTATACCTGGTTGAACTAGGGTTACCATAAATTGTTATTAAAATTTCATTGAAAACGAAATTATTCTAAACAAGATTTTTATTTCAGAAAAATCAACAGTCCTGGTAAGGTATGGCAACATCATTGTCAAATTTTGAATTCGTAATGTTTGACATTTTTATGGAAATCATACTCGGAACGTTTATTCATAAAAAGGCTATTTGTGTTGTGTTGTTGGTAGTATTAGAAACACAATCTGGAATCAACGGGCTTTGATGGGTTTACAAATTCAATCTGTCGCACTTCGCTCTTGAACGAATTTCGTTAAGTTCATTCGAAATAATGAGAAAAAAATTCATGAGGCATTTTTGTTCCACCGACATCCACAAATTTGTTTTCCTTAGGTAGAGCATGATTTGACAAGCGTATACAAAAAGGCTCATGTCGGTTGTTGCCAAAAAGTATTTCAAAATTCCAACGCAGTGTTTTAAAAGAAGCCTGTTTTTGTCGAATAATTTGACACTCCGCCATAATGCTTTTAGGGCACCACAGAACGGTCAATTCCGAATATTTAAAACAAATTGAAACCAACTGGGTTTGATACCTCAAGAATAATAATGTAATGTATGTATTTATGCCTTAAGTGACAGCTGTCAACTTCATCAATTGTCATTCCTGTTTCTTAACTTCAAACTATTTTTCTAATCATCTTTCTCTTTTAATGTTGAACTAAAAGTGAAAATAAGTTAAAATAAATAAATCCTTAATTTCAAATTAAAAATTCCGTTAATCTTAACAAAATGCACAAGATGAATCAGTCTCCTTTTCTGAGATTCAAAACAGAGCAACCGCCGACGCGCCGTACAGTATTGATCTGGAATCCAATAATTCCTTCTTATTTTTGCGATGTCAGCGTTTTAGAAACCTGTAGGGGGTTTGCAGATAGGTACCTCAATTCAATTGGAAAAGTGCTTCAGAGATCGGTTCAAGAGCAGACAAAAGTTTAGTGATCTTCACGGAGAATATTGTACAAAACAGTGAATTTCGATTTCGAATATTTTCTTTTTCAAAACTTAAAGTTCAAATGGCAACACTTGTATTTTCCGAGAGACGGACACAATACCGAAATTCTGCATCCAGAACAGCCAGAATCACAAAAATCGATTGGTTTTCGCGATTTTGGATTTTTCGAATTTTGGATTTTCGGGATTTTGACCTTGATATTTTTCTTCTTTTTCACAAAAACAAGAAAATCTGACACAAGCAGCGATCATCACTTAATACTAGGTTCGCTTCGCTTACGAATAGCTCTTGCCCATCGGTGCCGGTGGTCAGAGGGTAGCTATATATAGAAAGGAAACCGAAACTTAACGCCAGCATGTCAAACATGGAAATATCTTGAGCAAAGTGCGGGCCTTCGGTAACCGTTTTTCTGCAGTATTCTGAAGATCCGCTGGTCACAAACTTATCAAAAGGGGAACTGCTGAACAGCACCGGGCAGAAAAAAATGGATGCGGACATCATGCAACGGAAGTGGCGGTAATAAGGTGATTTAAGATAATTTTTTCGTTCAAAATTGGTCTCCTCCAAGCACGTTGAAGGCACGACTGTAAAGGGCCAAGAAGTCTACCGTAAAATGGGAGCAACGCTCGTAACGTTTACTCTAACGTACAATCATCTTGGTCTAAAAGTGTTATCATATAATTTAAACGTGTTGTTCAATAGTGTTACTAGTTATATTTAATTGACATCAACGATTAAAAATAATGTACCTACAGCAGATCCAACAGATTTCACTTAAACAATATGGCCGCCTCAGAGGCCTGCAAAATCTACCCGCGCCAAATGAAAAACCCTTTTTAAAGATAAAGTTACAAAAAATTATAGAAATTTAACACCGCAATCATTTTAAATTAAACAATCACGCGGAAATGAAACTATAAAATTTAATTTCGCACATCAAATCAAAATCAACTTACCATCATCATTTTGTATAAGAAAAGCCATTACAAAGTGCCATTTTCGCATATAACTCACCTGGAAAAGAAAAAAAAGAAGAAAAAAAAAACATGTTTAAACATGAATACAAAACATACATCACAAAAGGTGTAACTTGTTAAATTTGTTCGGTCAAAATAAATTACAATGCCACACCTCTCCTGATCGCGCCCCATTCAAAGAACAAACAAAGGAATCACACGCAATATCGCATACATCACGATGAGACCCAAGGGAGCTGTGGCAGAGACCGGAGCTGATGATTCTGTATATTGCTCCTGCACCATCATCATCGTGCAATTTACCAATGCGTCCTCGGTCGTCGTCTTGGCCAATTCAATTTAATCGATCGGGCGCGAATTTTATTGAGTGCACGTGAAGATCAAGAAACACTCAGTTTCAGCTACAGCCTTTGGCTCAAACGCACACACGAAATTGAGCTTGATTCGAAGTACGCGCGCGAAAAATTCCACAAGAAAAGATTCGTTCCCATAAATCGCACCTCTGCACTTCATCGCCGCAATAATCACCTTGCTCTGTGGCTCTGGCATGGCCATCCAAACAAACACTTTAGCCCTAATGGCAGGCGAGGCGAGGGCTCGGAGCGTCTGAAGTCAGTCGTCAAGACCAGCTTACAACAATATAAAAGATTATGCAGGCTCACTTCCTTGCAAGACTTTTATTCATGGTTTGTGAGAGCCAGAATGTACCATCACATCAGGGAATGATCATCACTCCTAATAAGTACCGTCAATAATCGTCCAGTACTTCGTGTCATTTTTTGAGAACTCTGCGTTCGTTTGGCCAAACAGGCTTAGCCAAGAAGGATGAACCTTTCAGTCGGGCCAACAACAACGATGACATGGCCGAAGGATTGGCATTTTGTTCTTGATGCCATGGAATGGGATGATCCTAAATGCAATTTCACTCTTAACACACGATGTGCCATCGCCATCGTCATGGCAAATAGATGGACGCGCGGATGGATGTGGATGGGATCACAAAAGGGATAATTTAGAATTACGCGTCTTGGTGGACGTTTTGCGTCATCGTCGTTGTTGTCGTGGACGCACCATCGCGCAGACAGATTCGTCTTCATTCAACTGACAGGCAATTGTTACTGTGCCACACTAATTGACATGAATTGCGTTCTCAACGTCGCCGTCGCTCTCTTCCGTCCGTTCGTCCGTCGTCTGTAAGGATCATTACGGAAATTATGATTGCGAATTTGAAATTTCACGGCTCAATGTGAATCGTATTACATGTTTTATTGATGGTGGATCGTGGATGTTGGACAGGGCCCTTAGGGGGTAACATGGACATGGGCATGGGCAAGGCCACTGGCCGGCAATAAAGTTTATTTTGCATAATAGTTAGGCTGTGTTCGGAATGCCTAATTATTTATTTAAAATTAACATGTTTTACAAGAAACATTTGAATGAGTTCTTGGTTATAAATTTGCGTGTGATTATTGTGATGATGTGATATAAAAGTCCTTACAAAGTTGTGTCGGTAAAAAAATACTTGATCTTTATTCTCGACTCAGTTTCTTTATTGGAAAATTTGTTTCGACTAAAATAACCTAACCCGCTCTTTGACCATGCCAACCAGCTTGAGAAATTATTTGATTTCTCAATTCTTCTTGCGAATTGATTTAGTTATGAAGTGTTCAACAAAGATTGTCAGTACCTAAGATACGCTTGGTTCTCAGTCCCAAAAAAAAGGTCTATTGTATTGACTCAACTTAGCACAGGAAGCTCTCTGTTGGTATATGAGTATCATTTTTGAGCGTATGACGTTTTTTAAAGCTAATCTATACGTGTTCTACTGACAATTTTTGATGAACAGAGTATAGTTCGCAACCGGATGGCTAATTTGGAACAGAAACTGCTATGTACATGCGAAACTTAACTAAAATATTATGTGATGTGAATTAGAAAGTAATATTGCTAACTTTCTTACTCTTATAATCCTCGGGACGTGCGTAGTCTTTGCCAAGACCCTACCCACTTTCAAGCAATGTTGGCATTAATCAATTAATTTTTTAATCAATTAATTAATTTGATTAATTTTAATCAGATTAAATTAATCATGATTAAAAAAGTAATCTTAATCATGATTGCTGGTGTTAATCATTAATCACTAATCATTAACTGATTAAATTTAATTGTATCTAGTTACCATCGCGCTATCTGCCGAGACTGTTAGTTTAAGATAAAAAACGTGATTTTAATACCCTAAATCGAATAATTTTCCGACAAAAAAGTATTACTTGCATCGTGGTTTCATAAAACCACACAATTTTTTTTATTATAGGTACATTTTATTTAGGCAAAGTTAATACTTAATCGAATAATCAAATTAACGATTAATGATTAAGATTAATAATTTTAATCATTTTAAATTTGATTATGAATAATTAATCTTAATCAAATTGTTTGATTATGATTTTTAATCATTAATTTTCAATCGTTAATCAGATTAATTTTGGGCCAACACTGCTTTCAAGCCATAGTACCAGCTTTCTAAAAGATGGATTGTTCCTGATGATAACAGAAGACTGTAAGTTCTGCTATGGGAACTTCAGACACGATGGAATGTTAAGCTTTATAAGAGCCGTGACATGTTTTTCTGTTCCCCCTTTTTTCCCTCTTTACTGTGCTGGTCTTTATGTGAACTTACTGAGAGGGAGATTTAAGGTCAATTAGGCAATTGAATTGAATATTAAACAAGAAATTCGACAGGTGTCACCGAACCAACATGGCTATCACAGTCTGTCAAAATCTAGTTGTGCCAATTTTAAACCTCTGTACTGACAGGCGGCCTGAAAAACCACGATCTATACTGAGCTACACTCAGAGAAATACCTGACAGGCGATCTGTGTTAACTAAATAAAAAAAAAGTAAAGTGCTCGACTGGGTTGCACCAACTTGCTCTTATGTTTGACAGTGGCTTTAGATTTTGGAAAAAAAATTAAAGGACTAGTTAAAACGCTTTTTTGAAATAAAATGCACGACTGGGTCGCACGAACTTGCTCTTATGATAAGCAATTGCGTAGTGGCTGCATATATGGATATTAAAAAAAAATTAAATAATTTCGAAAATTCTTTTATTTTTTAAATTAGTTTAAGAGTTTTCTCGGAAAAACTAAGTATGCAATAAAATTTCAAAGCTATACATCAATTTAGGAAAAAAAAATATTGAAAATCGTTGGACCAGTTTTTTTTTAAAAAGGTTATTTTTGAAAAACTTTTTCAAAAAATATTTTGAAATTTATTTGAGTATGCAAATATATGGCAATCCGTAGTTTACATTTGAAAAATAATTTTTAAAAAAATCAATGTACCCGTTTCCAACATATTTCGAAAACCAAAAATTTTTTTGAAAAAATTATAAAAAATCAAAAAAAAAAGTTTTTGAAAATTTTGAAATGCCATATTAATAAAATTATGAATGACTTCCTGTGGCCAAAATTTTATTGAAATCGAATGTATAGTTTACGAGAAAATTTGATTTGAAAATATTGGTTCTATGAGAGGTACCGTTATTAGACAAATTTTGAAAAAAAATTTCGAACCAAAAGATAGATTTTCTTGCAAAAATAGCATTCTGAAAGTTTTATCAAAATCGTTAGAGCCGTTTTTGAGAAAATCAATTTTCGTCTTCAAGATTGTATGGCAGGTGCCGTTATTTTTGGACCTAGAGCAAAAATAAAAAATATGTTCCGATGGACGGCCAAATAAATCCTAAATACCAAATTTGAAGCAAATCGGCCCACCCGTTCAGCCTCCAGAGGCGCGAACAGACATACAGACAGACAGACAGACAGACAGACAGACAGACAGACAGACGGACGGAATTCCCAGACCCACTTTTTTCGACTTCTCCATCATCGTAATGTTATGTGTGATTGTTATCTCAAATTTTTTTTTCTGCACGAATCCATAACTTGCCTTATAGTACCTATAATCGCAAGTAAAAATGAAGTAAGGTATGATTTCTTTTTTTGTTTTGAACTTAAGAAAAAAATAAATCAAAGATTCTTTGACCAGTTTTTTTTTCAAAAAACTGTTTTTTTAACCCTTTGAAAACACATTCCAAATTTTTTTTGAGTATGCCAACTTCTAGAACTTTGTAGTTTTTGTCAAAAAAAATTGATCTAACCGTTTTTGAAAAAAAAACCATAATTTAAAAAAAATTTAAATTTTTTTTCAAAAACTCAAGAAACTTTTTTTTTTAATTTAAAAAAAAATATATATATATTTTCGTCTGTATAAGTTAAGAGTTATACATTAAATTTCATCGAAACCCGTCAAGTTGTTAACGAGAAAATCTGATTTAAAAAACCGGTCCTATGGGAGGTACCGTTATAAGACTTTTCCTGAAAAATCTATTCATACATTTTAAACAAAAACTACCATTCATAAAGTTTTATCAACATTTGAGAGCCGTTAAGAATGTCCTTAATCTGACGAAATCTCCTAAGTTACTCCGAAAATTTCTCGCCATACTCTTAGTCCATTCTAACCAAAACATAGATAATAAAAAAAAATTAGCCGTCACGGGACGCCCGGCAAATGTGAAACATTCAAGTTTACATTAAAATTCATAATTTTGAAAAACCATCAAACTAATATGGATTGAAATAAAATTTAATAATTTAGTGTTTCAATAATTAAATCAATAATTTGTCTTATCATTTTATTATAATATCAATTATTACAGATTATAAGAATTCATTTATAAGCACATAGGAACAAAATTTACATTTTTGTCGATTCCCTCCCCAGAGTAAGTCCCCCCTACCACCACCATTTACCCAGCCCATTTACCCAGCCCATTAACAACCACCAACCAAGCATCCGCCATTTTTGACAATTTTTTCCACAGCCCCCCCACACCAAATCCCCCCAAGCACTAACCACCCACCCTACCTACAACCAACCACCTATCATTTTTGTCAATATTTCCCCCCTACCAACCCCCAACCACAAACGCCATCTACCCACCATGTTTGTAAATTTTGTCTCACCCACCCCCCAACATCCTCCTAAAAATCCACTCCACCACCAACACAACCTTCAACTACCAACCAACCACCCGCCATTTTTAACAATTTTTTTCTGATTGGTGAAAAGAATGAAAAACGTAATTCCCACCGACTCCACCTAGAACCAACAGCCAACCACCCACCATTTTTGTCAATTCCCCCCGACCCCAAACCAAAACCCCACCAGTAACCACCCACCCCACCTACAACCACCCACCCACCATTTTCGTCATTTTTTTCTTCACCAACTTTCCCACACCCACCATATTTGACAATCTTTTCCTCAGCCCCCCACACCAAATCACCCGCACCCGTAACTACCCATTCCACCTACAACCGCCAACTAACCACCAACCAAATCCTCCTAACAGTAACGACCCACCCCACCCCAAAACAAATCCTACACCTGTCTCGTCATTTTTTTCTTCACCAACTTCCCCACACCCCACCCCCACATCAACCACCCACCTTCCACCAACCACATACCATTTTAGTCAATTTTTCCCTTCAACCAACTATCTACCATTTTTTAAAATTCTTTCTACAGCCCTCACCAACCATCCAGCCCACCTACATCCTACAACCACCAACCGACCATCCACAATTTTTCACCCCCCCCCCCCCCCCATAACCCTACTCCACTACCACCCTACCCACTCCACCACTACCGCCCCAGCATCACCAGCGACCACCCAACCTACAACCACCAACCACCCAACACTTTCCACTTTGAAAAATTTTATCAAGGGTCGTACCATTTTTTTGTTACAATTGCGATCGATTTTACTGCCTAGGTGCGCCAATAGATGTTTCACATCAAAAGAAAAACACAATATCCTGAAAGTTTTATCAAAATAGTTTGAGTCGCTTTCGGGAGAATCATATTTTTTGATAAGGCATGTTCCTACCGTTACTTTTCGATCTAGACCAAAAATGAAATATAAATTCGTGGGAAACTTCCAAGCAATTCTAGTACCAAGTTATAGGTAAGCAAGCTGGCCTCCTTTAAAGATTTAGAATTTGCAGGAAAAAATCTTTCCAAGTACCTACTTTACTTAACCCTGTAAATGTATCCAGATTCGAAGGAATTGTTCCATTTTCTGAATTAACAAGACTTAACAAGACTTATTTAAATTATACGTCAACAAAAAAATTGCCACTGAAATTCCTGATGTGCTTATTAATGCCAACCATTTTTAATGGCGCTTAAAAATTTATCAACTAATGGCGCTTCTCCCATTCGTTGAAAAATATGCAGTTTTGATTACATTTCTTACCGAACCGTAGCGACGTCCAATGAAAGAAAAATGACACTTTGGGACTTTGGTTTAGTCAAACTTTAATAATTTGGTTAAGACTTATTTGAAAAGAAAGTTCTTTTTTCACTAAAGCCAGGTGCCCACTAGATACCTTTCTGTCACAGAACAAGAACAGTTTAATTATTGCTCCAGTAATTACTATGGGGATTGCTTTCCTATTGTGGGCGCCTTGTCTAAGAGTCTTCCATTGTCATTAGGAAAAATGAATTTTTTCTTTTCTTTCTTTCAGGAAGACTCATAAGTAAACCATGAGAACAAAAATTATTTAGAACATCTTCAACTCTAATGACGATTGTTCATCAAGGAAATCGATACGCAAAATGACAACACCATTAGACAGATGCGTCAACTCAGCATAAAGCATCCATCAGACACAGTATAAAAGTAAGCGATCCACAAACGGTTCATCCAAATTTCCCATGAATGCATTTCCAGAACGTGTCGCATCATCTGCATCATCATGACTCGTAGAGGAAGAGACATGATACTGTTCTTTGCTGGCAATGGAATCCAATTTAAATTTAAATGTTGACAACTAGATTTTTTTTGTGAAACGTCATTCTGACACATGCGAACGAGTTGATAGTGAAGAAGACGGGAATGTGTATGGTGCTGAATGCTGATGCTAATAGATAGAAATTTTGTTTAATACACTGCTCAAATCAAAAGTGGACAGTTTTTTCTATTTCTAATGTTAAAATGCACAATTTGGTAGAAATTTCTGGATTGAAATATTAATCGATAAAATGACAATAACAACTATGGAAATGTAAAACAAGGAAGCTCACCGGGGATTAAAGAGACCTACATTTGTCTGCCAAATCTGAAGTGCAAGGAAATTTGCACATCGTCATGACAACATTCAGACTTGAAAGACTTGTAAATTCCTCAAAAGAAGCATTACTTCAGGGGAACAAATTATATCGGGGACTGGGCACAGTTGCTAGGCGCAGTAGTTAGACATACTAACCTTCAAACAATAAGTCAAGTTAACATCGTTGTGCTCCATCGAGGTTGGTAAGAACCAAGGTGATGCCTGATGCGTTATCATGTAACCTCTTCAACATCCTTAAATTACTTGCCATTATGACATTATCGGAAAAACGATGCGCGATGGCAGTGAAGCGCTCGCAAGTAATGAAGTGGAGGAAACGATTGAAGATAAAACAAAGTTAATGCTGTCCTCGGGTGCAGAACAATATCACCGCATGTTTGGACAAAACCTCACGATGGACAGATAAACTTTGAAGTAGTCAAGGACTTTTGTCTATTTGGGTTCGACTATAACCTCCAAAAATTATATTTGTAAAGAGATCAGTCGATGAATGAATCTCTTCAATAGCTATTTCCTCCTTGGACTAAGAAGGCATCTAAGAGTATCAAATCCTTCTCTTAAAGGACCAAGACGACACTGTAGGAAACCAGAACCATCCCAGTCATGCTATATTGGGTAGCAAGATGGACATTGAAATAATCGAATGAAAAGTGGCTGGGGAGTTTCTGATATAAAGAAGGCTTCTTAGGATGATATTCGGTCATGTATGTATCAATGGAGTGTGGGGGAGAAGATTCAACCTCCTTTTGTTTGGGTGAAATACAGTGGCTTAGATGGCTGGGGTAAAATGTTCAACAGCCTTCAATTCAAGCCCTGACGGACAACCCAGTGGTGAAAGGCCCAATCTAAGGTTATTTCTTCTCTTATCTCCAAGGTCATGGCAGAAATTAACACATCAGATCAAAAACAATCTTTAGTAACATAATCTTCTTAACCGGGTACATAGTACGGCTTTGGTGGCAATAAGGCCACTCGTGATATGGTGGTATATCTCAGAACATTGAAAACAAATGGTTTTTTTTTTTTAAGAATGAATTTTGAACTCGAGATTTCAAAAGTTTAGAGGGTATGTTGGCCCCTCGGAAAGTGCAGACATGACTTTGGATGCTCTCGCAATAATTCAACTTGGCTGACGGTATATTGATCACGAGACCGCCAGGTCCCCTTGTGTATATTGAGGTGTGGAAAATATGTGGTAGCTGAGATGACATCATACGTCTTCTCGAGAAGATCATAGAATTCTTCTTTGGCCGTGTCTGTGTAATCTTTTTCCTCAGTGGGGGCATGGACGCAGATCAGTGAGATGTTGCTGAATTTGGACATAAAGCGGATTGTGACAATGCGTTCACTTATCCCACGAAACCCTAAGACTTCTTGCCTAAGTCTTCCTCTCATCACGAATCCGCATCCAAATAGCCGCAGTTTTCTTGTCCTGTAGCACTTGCCGTAGTAGATATCACAGTTTTTCATCCTCCTTGTGCCTTCACCATCCCATCGCACTTCTTGGATGGCTGTGATGTCGGCTTTGACACCATCTAGAGCTTCCACTAATTGTTCGGCTGCACGTGGTCTGTTAAGGGTCCGGACATTCCACGTGCAGAACAGAAATTTGTTGTCCTTGTTTCGTTTACTAGGGCAGGGGGTCGTCATCAGTATGGTCATCCATATCCGAGGCAGTTGGTTGTTTCGGAACAAAAGGTTTTTTACGTGGTAGGGAAGTTACCCCGACGCACAACCCCTAAACTGGGGGACCAGGCCCTATGCTGCTCTCCTTGGACAAAAGGCGCTGGAGAAATCCAGAGTCAGTAACCCACTACGATGATGCGAGAGCTACCGTTGGTCCTATATGGGCTCATCCGCCACCTCCTCTATTTCACTACCCTGACTAATTGTAGTGAAAGGACCCAATGCCCTAGGCTCCGAATATGTCAAATTGAGGTGCCAACCATGCTGACTGTTGTTGTCGCCGTTGGTTCACTTAATTTGAACTCATCCGCCACTCGCTCGCTTTCTGAGGGGTGAACTACGTCCCAACAGAGAAACAGAATAGCCGTTCTGAAAGGGTAATTATAGTGTTGCAGTGTTGCTATTTTTCCGTGTTCAACACTCGCGCTTATTAGTTCGGCAAGTCAAGTCAGGGTGGACAAGACCATTACCCGATGGCCACCACTGGGAGGTAAAATAAGCACAATTGGTGCTTTTAACATAGTTGCAGCACTGGGCATCGCCAGGTTGATACCAATCAGAGCCTTCCTTATATTCATACAGCACCCAGCCATTTACGCCAGTACACTCAGTTATTTTATGTATGTTCGCTTCAAGATTCTTAATCCTGCGGATCCTTACACAAGTGGAGGACGACCTCGACCAACGTGTTCTGCCTAGCTGGTGGCAACTGCCTCACGACCAGGCTATCATAAAACTCTGATCAACTAAAGTTAACTTTACTTTGTCCACTACAATTTTTTGAGGAGTGTTTGTATACAAAAATATCAATTATACAGCCATAAAAATCAAGAAGTACAAGTTTGCAGTCCATCAAGCACAAAATGACTGAGAGATGCAGTCTGCCAAAATGATTTCACTTCATTACAGTCAAAATGCCTGCGGGTTACGTAAAAGCAGTTTACACGACCCCATTTGGCTTCAATGGCCCATCAAGACTGCTTACAAAAAAAAAATGGTCTTTTCAGCAACTTCATACTCCATCTAATGACGTGAAGCGACGTGACGACGCGACGACCGACGTACCTACGTAATGATGTGTGTTCCAATTCCAATGCGTTTTTGATCCACACCACATTTAAAAGAGGATAGTCAGCTCCGGCGAGCTCGGCCTCGTCGTCGACGTCAACAAGACTCAAGAGACTCTTGGCTGAGATTGAAAGTCTCACATAAATGATACTAAAAAGTTGCACTTTGAGAGGGTGGATGGACATAAGGGGTCCGAAATCCTAACAAAAGGAAGTCTATTCGGCTGCAAACAACACCTCCGATCCAAAGTAAGTCGCAACCTTATACACACACATCTCAGAGACAGGCAATCTAATTCGTTGCAACTACTTTCTGTTGAGATAGCGTGCGGTCTAGAGATCTGCGACCAGAGATACTGGAGCACCATCACGTTTGGCTGCAATGGCCTAAAGTGAAAGTGATTCAAGTTGTAGAGCCGATATAATAATATAGGACTTGCAACGGGACCCACGTATAGTGGGAGTGTTTAGTTCGGCCACCACCACACCGCGCCGCCACTCGAAAATGACATAATCCAATGAGGCAAATGGGGCGACAGATTTTCGGCCCGTTTAAGCCCGATAGATGGTGATAAGTTATGAAGTGTTGATAGGGGGTGTTGGCGGCACGGCAGCGGCAGTGTGGAAGCATAGTATCTATGTATGGTGTAGTGAAGCAAAGGATAGGCGCGGCTTATAGCCTTAGGGTCATTTGCGAAAGAATTCCATTTTTTTTTTTTTGTGTCTCGGATTCGATTCGGATTGTGTAGACATCTGCAGCTGTGTATGTGCGAAACGCATTTAAAATCGATCATAACTTGAAACCGTTTTGGCACCAATTGCGGCCGATTAGTTTGGCTAGATTGTAAAATGCGTTGTTGAGTTTTTTTGTTACTGTTGTTGTTATTGTGAACTGTACCTAGTATCTAATAGGACGGGCGACGGACGACCAAAGTCGAAAATGGAGTCGAGTCCTGATTAATTATTTTATCAATCTATTTTGTGTGTAATATCTATCTGAGGGTATATCGGGTTACAATCGTTGTTGTCGTTGTGGCACGACTATACGACGACGGACAGTATCTAGGAGCCTTGTTTTGTGTTGAGACTAGACTGTGTTTTGATAAAGAGGAATGTCCTCCTTTGAGTGGGTTGCATAAGTGAGCAACTACATTACGTTATTTTGGAGAATGTTATTCATTAATTCTACATGACAAGCATTTTAAACTTTTATCCACAACGATGTTGGGTTTGGCTGGATGATGTTGCCGGACAGGACACAGAAAAATATTAACATTTTTGGTGCTCAAGTCAAAATGAAATATTTAAAGCAAACATTTATAAAGGGTCAAATAGCCAATGATGACCCAACGCCAACATACACCATATAACTATGAAAATATAAAAATAACCAAACAAAAACGATATAAGAAACCATTTTGAAATGTATTTGGCGTCACCGAAACTCAAATGCCGATGCAAGAATCATAGACATGGCTTTAGTTTAATCTTTATATCTGGAAAGATGCCCGTTTACGCTTACACGTCTCCTAGATGGCACCAGAAGCGGGGCAGCATCAAAACAGATACATTAGCTTGACTCGATCAAACTTACCCATACCTTTGCAGCAAACTCGGTACTGGGTCTGATCTATAGCCCGTAGAATTTTTTTTTTTTTATACCCTATTCCATAGAATGGGTATATTGTATTTTGTGTGGAGTTTGTAACATAGAAAAATAATACCGTTAGGTATAGAAAAGTATATAATATTCTGGCTCAGAATCAAGTCTACTCGATTTAGCCATGTCCGTCCGTATATATACTCTCTAGAGGTCGCAATTTTTGAGCTAGAAAGCTGAAATTTGGTATATATAATCTTTGGTTCAAGAGTAAGGCTAAGTTCTTGAACCGGTAAATTCCGCCAACAAACATGCCCACAACCGCCATTTTTGATGAACAACCTCTATTTGGTAAAATTAAATTATGTTTTTTGTACAGATACGATAAAAGCATAACTCTAACATTTTGCAAACGTAAGCTTTAGGTAAACCTTCTTCCAATCAAATAAAAATATTTCAGTTTGGGCGTGGCTGACGCCCATTTTTCATACAAAACCATCATTATTGTTTTTATAAAATAACAATTGTTATATTAAAGCGAAAAACATTAAATTTTGTGGGTATTACTGGCACATAAACATCTTGTGTATGGATTCAAAAAAATTTAATTTTGGGGGTGGCTAACGCCCACTTTTCATAAGAAACTATAAAAAAATGTTTTTGTAAAGAAACGGCATTTATAATGAATCCGCAAGTCCAAATTTTGCGTCTCTTAAGAGAAACTAAACAGTTTGTGTACGAAAATAAATTTTTAAATTTTGGGCGTGGCTTACGCCCACTTTTCATGAAAGAACGAAAAACGTAGTCTCAAAAATTTAAGGTACCTCCAATATTCAATTTAAAACTTTTCTTTCCGTTCGTTATTTGAAAAATATATCTCTACATTTTCTTGTGTACATTTTTTCAATACGCCCACTTTTAAAGGCGTGATTTTGATAAAAATACTTATACTCTACTCGATTCAGCTGTAGTTTTACACATATGCCTAAATACTGATCAAAGCTCAGTTAGTGCTTCAAATTTTTAAGACACTCCCACTTTTAAGGGGCGTTTCCGTCAAAAGTCGTATAATGCTTTATATTTTTACGTTTTTTAACTATCGGTCGCAGTTTTAAAGTAAAAAGGATGAATACTTTGATTTTTATTCCTTGGTTACGTAGCAGAGTGTGGTCCAAGAATTGTTAAAAACACCCATAATCGCTATTTCCATTCCAAATCTAATTTTTAAAAATTTAAGTTTTGTCTTGTTTTGTTCAAATCGATCTGCAAGAATAAAATTGAATGTCACTGAGCTCATAACAATTGCCTTGGCAATAAAACGTCATAACTTTGGGCGTGGCGCACGCCTTTTTTTATTGCGCCAGCATTAATTGAACATCACACCGCACAAAATTAATGTTATTGAATTTTTTTCTGTCTGCTTAAGAAGAATTTTGTTTCTGAAACATCGGCTGTTTGCGGGAGGCAGACGCATACACACACCAAAATATGGGAAATAGGGTATCCAACAGTTCGTTGCAAACGTAATGTAGCTCTCGCTTATGTTTTTTTTTTGTAATGAGGGGATATTGGTCCCCTTATCATGTGTTAACACAGAATGAACCTTAAAAAAGTTATAGGGGAGATAAAAGGCTACAGATGTAAATTGAATTTGGGATGGAAAAATTGAGGAGGGTAAGGCAAACCACATTTGTGAAGTGCGACTAAGAAAAAAGACTCTGTGCTAAAAGTGTGTCAAAAATCAGGTTCCAGGGTAAATGAATGGTTATTGCGAGCGGGCCGAAGTAGTACGGGGAAATTCTTTTAGGGGAGGAATTTAATTAGCTATTTTTATGTCGGATAAGAAACGTCACTCGACTCAACCTTTGAGTGAAATCATGCATTGAAGATTGTAGACATATCAAACGGGAAGAAATATATGTCAAACAACGAACTAGGAAACATAAGTACTTTTGCGGCATCTCTTGCAACTTTGAATATGTGTCCGTTCCACAGAAGTCGGCAGATAACACACATACCCGGAACTGCAACTGCTCATGACATAAGCTTATAATTCCCCAATGAACAATTCTGTCAAGATCAGAATTTATCATCGTTGCAGTTGCCATTCTAGATGGATACAAGCGAAGAATATGGTTGTGAATCTAAAAAGCTTAGGGTACTGTGGTAAGCTTAAAAATATTTAAGAGATTAGAAGTCATACACACAAAAGTTCTTTAATGGAAATAAGCGAAAAGAGAGTTGGCCACAGAACGGAGCCTTGTGGCACACCAACATTTATTTTGTGACTATCGGACCGTTCAAATAACGTGAATGGAACACGGCTTGAAAGGTAACTTCTAATGTATCGAAAAAGAAGTCCTCCAGAGGCTGGGGCCAACCTTTATCAAACGCTTTTAAAATATCAAGCGCAATAATCCTGCTTTCTTAAAACCAATGTAAAGATTGGTTCCACTCTGTTCGCTGAGATATATCTACCGTCATATTACCTGTTGTTTCGAAAATCATACTGCCATTTATTAAAAAGTTAACAGTGCTCTTGACATTTCTCGATTCGATAAATAATTTAGCATCGTTTCCATGACGTTGGGACGAAGGGACGTAAGTTCAATTTGACGGTAGTTTGAGGTGGATGAAGTTCTAAAGAATAAGATAGATGGAAAAGCTTTCACAGTGGTATGTTAGCTTGGTCTGTAAACGTATTTTTACAACTGTATGAGTGCTGCAAAGGAGGCGTGAAATTAGCCCTTTCTCTTTAGAGAGCACACGAGTATAAGCCTCGTTGTTACCTACATACATAGGCCTTCCACTGATCTGAGTTTGGTGCTGAAAACAGATCAGATGCGAACTTACAGGAGACAGTCTCTTTTGCGATTGAAGTTTCGCTTTATCTCAGGAGGTTCTCAATATGGCAGAGTCGTGAATAGCTGCGTTGCGTTTGTCCTTAATCTAGCTAGTCATTTGAGGCTATGTTTCCTCTTGGAGTTTGCTTACTTCTGAAAAACTCTACATGTCGGGTACCGATAGCATTTAAGGTGACGGATTTTTAATTAAAATACAGTAAATAGTATTGTATACATATTGAGGTGAGGAAAGTTAGAGAAATTTTACCTCGTAGCTAAATTGATGAGTCGGTGTCGGAGAATGTTATCGCAAAATGTGTCGTACACGTTATGTTTAAATACCGTCGCGTCGTCGTCGTAGTTCATTCTATTGAGGGTTCACTTTTTCTAAGGCGTCCTTTCAAAAAGAAAATTGCGAATTGCTTTGATTTTAAGAGTCTAACTTACAGTTCACAGTTCCTTGTTTCTTCTTCTACTATTCATATGTGGGCGAACAATCCTAAGCAAAAAAGTCCCAAGTCTCCTTGATAAAGCTCTGTTCGGAAATCTGAAGAGTAACTTGGGTCTGGAGTCAACTTTAAAGACGCTGCGATAGGGAGTGCGGTTGGAGCTATACCGTAGATGGATTCTTCCATGTCTCCAACAAAAAACCTAGATAGGGGCCTGGCGAAATCCCTATAAGGTTTCCTGTGTCTGAAATCCGGTCAGAAGAACCACTATCTTTTTTTCTACTTAAATCTTAGGATGGACAAAAATTGACGAAGAGTTGTATGTTCCGAAAGAACGCTTTTGTATTTGCAGCTCAGAGTAAGATCACAATTTTGTCCAATCACATAAAAATAAACGTTTCTTTTTTCGTTGCTGGAATATAAAGGGTGTTCTTTTGAGACGTCTGGTTTTTAAGAAGAAATAAAACGCATATAATTTAATGTTTTGGCCAAGAATATAGCTTTATTATAAAGATAAGGGTTTGCCATTAATGATTGCGGTCAAGTGGTCGCCGCGGCTGGCTCGAATAAGTTCCTGGGTGATTATGTCGACCGAATATTGGACGCAGCGAGCGATGCATCGCACGAACGGAACCATTATTTTGGTAATAAATTTTCACGATTTGCAAAAGTTGTTCAAGGGTAAATCTATTCATTATAAAATGGCAAACCAAACTGAGCATACGTCAATTGACAGCTGTCAAAAACACCAACTCCGGAAAAAGTATTGCCTGATTGAAAAATACAACAAAACACCCTTTATATAATTGTTTATCATCCTCCTTCATTTCTGAATGATTTAAGCTGGATATTTCACTCCTGGAAAAGCGAGAGCTGTCACTGGACTATTAAGCGTTATCCATGACCATATCTCTTTCAATACATTGACTAAGTAGTATTAAAAGGTCCCATCCCGAAATATTTCAAAGTAGGTCATTGTGATTGGGGTGTTTACAATGCTGCTTTATGCTAGCATTGTTTTTTTAGCTCATCCGCAACACGTCCCTTTTCCCAGAGGTTCTCAACAGCCCTTCTAAGACTAAAAATAGTGCACTCATCCCAGCAGAGCATGTCAGTGTTGCACTTCTTCCGTGTTCAACATAATTTTGAAAAATTTCCTGTTCACATATTTCTAAATAAACTCCCAGCCCCAGCCGCATTCTTTCCGAAAGGATTTCGCCAGATTAATAGCATCGCTGGTCGCGCTCATCCTTTCACTCATGAGCTTAACTTTGGACGTTCTGCTAGGTATAGAAACACCTGTTTTGCCCACACTAAACTAATATGAAATGTAATTTCTCCTTCAATTTTCCCATCCCCATTGTGATATTCTGGAATTCAAAACCAATGTGAATCGGCCGTTTTATTGAATTTCCTATCCAAATTTCGATAACGGTCCCGTACTGTGTCATCCAATGACATAAGAGTGTTAACCACCCTTCTTCAAGTGACAGCATATTATCAACAAAAATTAAAAAGTGACCCTGCCTTAGGTAACCTTCCATGTCGACCAATCCCAATGGAATTCGGTATTGGCCAAACAAAAATTCATTTGGGGAAAGTCTGCAGAAATTGTTAACGTTTGGGAAAATCCTGTGGCAGTGCCTCACATTCTCTACACTCATTCACGAAAAAGGACTCGCTTGGTCGCTTGTTATTTTGTTGATTTAGGGTGGACGGGTTTTGTGGATGGTTGTTGTTGATTCAAAAAAGGAACCACATTCGTTTCAAATTTTGGAGATGTACTCTACGGAATAGGCCAGCATAAATTCAAGGATGCGACTCTGGTGGTTTTTCGGTAGCCCGCCTAAATTTGAGATCTGTGCAACAAGTGGTTTGCTCATACATGGATGCGCACAGAAAATCTAATAAAACTGGGACAGAATTCTTGTACATAGTTGGAGGGTTGTAGCAGTTCCAATAAAATGATACACCATAGGTACATAAGAGCAACCCCATTCTTGAGCAAGTGCCGTTCGCCATTTAAGTATAGTGAGAAGGACTCTTCTCTATAGTCTCTAGATAGGTATATGAAGTTGTATATTTGGTGGAGTTGGTTCAGGACAGCGAGGATTATAGTATTTTTATTTTATTTGGTTTGATATTAATTTTTTTTTCTTCAATTTGGCATAAAGTGTTCAGATCGTCAGCAATTGAGGTTATATTTGCAAGTCTTTCATCTTGGAATTAATTTTTAAAATCAATTGGCTTAAGAAGATAGTGTGGAACCACGTATTATGCAGCATTTATTAAGAGTTCTCCTGCGCTTAGATTGAATGCAGTTTGTCTATGAAATGGGAAAAGTTTTGTGTGCCATTCAGTTTGAGTTCCATCTCTGAATATTGTATCTGAAGACCTTATATTCAACTCGCAGAAGAATATATCTGTGCACATATGTATGTGTGTTTGCATATTTGTAGCATCAACTACTGTGCTCCGCGAATCCATCAGGTTCTCTTTTCTTAGTTTCTGCTGGCCTATTCCGAAGACTACACCGCCGAAATTTTACTTGGATGTGTTCCAAAATTCCGCGCGCTAAGCCTCCCTAATGCAAACAGGATTAAAATTCCATCACCCGAAAACAACACCCCGAGATACATTCGTTTCGTGTTTAAAGGACGACGCAGAGCTTTTCTTCTGTGGAATTGATATAGGGTGCAAAATTTTATTTTTTCTTTTTAACACAAAAACACACCACTTTTATGGTAGGAGTAATTTTCGCTTTGAAAATTCGAACTGTAACATGGCTAGTTAGCTAGTGCTAGAAATGAAATGTGTTGAAATAAAAACTAAAATGCTCGACTGTGTCGCACGAACTTGCTCTTATGCTTGATAATTGCTTAAGGACTATGTATTTGAAAACTCATATTTTTGTAAAACTCTTTAATTTTTTTAAATTAGTCTTCGAGTTTTCTTGAAAAACGTAAGGCAAAAAATATTGTTTCAAAGAAAGGCTGTTCTTAAGAGGTTTTCAAAAAAATATTTTCAAATTTGTTTGAGTATGTCAATTTAAGAAAATCTTCAATGCTTTTTACCAAACTTAAACCCACTCGTTTCCGAAAAACTTCATGATCTAAAAAGTGTTTCAAATAAATTATCAAAAATAAAAAAAAAAAAAGTGTGTGTGCGTAATTCACACTCGGTTGAAGTGAAACTTCAAAGAAGTTGGTATACCTTATTTACGAGAGAATGAGATGAAAAACTCAGCCACCCAGCACCAGTTTTCGGATTACTTTCAAACCTTATGTTATGTATGACTAAATGCTTTCAACACGTATCTATACAAATACAAAAGTTTCAACACACATTCAAGCATACAGACGTACCGACATAATTTGTCCTTTTGACTCCCTTTGAAAGTATGAACTCCAGGACGCCACTATTTAAAACAAGTCAAAAAAATATTCGAAAACTGACTATTTTCAAAAATTCAGGATACTTTTTTAAAATTTAAATAATTTTTTGAATGCCAATTTTCTATAAATACTTTTGTTATGTATTTGTTTGAATTTTACATTCTTCTTGAATTAAGTTTATTGAAACCTTTTGTACCTATATTAACTAACATACTAACTTAATCGTACCAACGCGCCTGCTCACTCGCTTTTGTTTAACATAATGCTTAGTAGACCTGAGTGAGAGGCAAAACGTATGATAGGAGAAAATGAGAGCTAGAATATAAAATACTGTGTCATAATTTTTTTTTTCATTCGTTCTCTCCGACTTGTTGCGATATATTTTTTTTTTTAATTGATTTACATATTTGCTTAAAAGTGTCATGTTGCATTTCCATTTCGTCGAGTTTCAAATTACCCCGATATTAAAGAAGTTTCACTTCAATAATAACACACCACGCTGACATCTTACAAAAAAGCTGTAATACGTAGCCGCATACAGTGTACAGTAGCTCACGTAGTTTTCACATACACTAACACACGTTAAATGCTCAAATACAAGCACGTATTAAACAGTGTGCAATATACATACACACCGACATCTGCTCTCTCGCTCTGGCTCACAAATTACAGGCGACTATGCTTAGAAGACGGGAGTGGGGACGCTACGAAGTATAGGACAAAGAGGAGAGACCGATAACATAAAATAGTATGTATATTTCTGTCTCATTCTTTCCTGGCTTCATCCTACGCATTTTTGTATTTGTGTCTCTTACCTGTCGTTTTTTCCGTTGCATCCGGTTTGAAATCACAACGATTCTAAAGAAGTTTCACTTCAAAAATCTGGGTAGTTACCAGATAAATAAGGGCAGATTACCTTCTTTAAAAATACCTCAAATACTAACCTTCCTAAAAGAAACCAATTTGGAGGAAGTGCTGTAGGACGAGTATCCTCATCCAGCTCTAAAAGGGGCACAATAGATCTTTAAGGTCGCAGTGCGCTTTTCCCCAATTTAATTCATTCATGCAACTTAAAATAAAATGCATTCTATGAAACATAACACAGTTTCCGAGCAAAGAAGTTCAAACTCTTGTGTTTATGTTCCGCATTTTTATTTATTAAATTCAGTCGTTTATAAACAAAGATGTCCGTTATTTGTATTTTTAGCCAAAACAACATTTAAAAAAAAAAACATACTGTTTTCTTCATGTCTATTCTTTTTTACGAATTTTGAATGCTTTCGTAATATGTATGAATAATCATGAGAAAACTGACGATATATCGATATATTGATTTTTTTCACCCGATAATTATCGATACTGTTAAAGAATATCGATACGATAAATATCGATATATTTTTTACTCGCCCATCCCTACATTGATCAAAACAAACAAATGCCATGGAGCACGTGCATGAATGAGTAAGATTATAGTATTTATATTCTCACTCGTTCGTGCACACGGTGAGCTAATGCGAGTCATCGGTGCCGCCATATTGGAATACTGAGCGTTACTTCCGTCAAAAAAATTATATGTATATTTCTGTCTCATTCTTTCCTGGCTTCATCCTACACATTTTTGTATTTGTGTCTCTTACATGTCGTTTTTTCCGTTGCATCCGGTTTGAAATCACAACGATTCTAAAGAAGTTTCACTTCAAAAATAAAGTTTTTCATAATTTCGAATTTTGTTAACAATGAAATTATAAAATGCTTTTTTTATAAGATTTTATAAAAATTGGACGATTTGCCAAAAACGAGAAAATCTGAATAACATTTGTTCTCTGAGCATTGACGTGATAAGAACAAATCCGAAAACTCCATTCTAACCAAAAGATAAATTTTCCTAACAAAACAGCATTCAGAGAGTTTTATCAAAATCGTATAAATAGTTTTCGAGGAAATTAAACTTCTTATTCATGATTATATATGAAATGAAGATATGATTATTTGGTATACATAATCTTTGGTTCAAGAGTAAGACTAAGTTCTTGAACCGGTAAAATCCGCTCACAAACACGCCCACAATCGGCATTTTTGATGAACAACCTCAATTTGGTAAAATTAAATTATGTTTTTTGTACAGTTACGATAAAAGCATAACGCTAAAAGTTTGCACACGTAAGCTTTAGGTAAACCTTCTTCCAATGAAATAAAAATATTTTAGTTTGGGCGTGGCTGGCGCCCATTTTTCGTACAAAACCATCAATATTGTTTTTATAAAATAACAATTGTTATATTAAAGAGCAAAACATTAAATTTTGTGGGTATTACTTGCACATAAACATCTTGTATATGAAATCAAAAAATTTGATTTTGGGCGTGGCTGACGCCCATTTTTCACTAGAAACTATTAAAAAATTGTTTTTGTAAATAAACTGTATTTATACTGATTCCGCAAGCCAACATTTTGCGTCTCTTAATAGAAACTAAAAATTTTGTGTATGAAAAGAAATGTTTGAATTTTGGGTGTGGCTTACGCCCACTTTTCATTAAAAAACAAAAAACGTAGTCTAAGAAATTTAAGGTACTTCCAATTTTCAATTTAAACCTTTTTCCTTCCTTTCGTTATTTGAAAAATATATCTCTACATTTTTTTGTGTACATTTTTTCAATGCGCCCACTTTTAAAGGCGTGATTTTGATAAAAATACTTTTGTTCAGGTAAGATTGCTTAAAACTCTACTCGATTCAGCTGTAGTTTTACACATATGCCTAAATACTGATCAAAGCTCAGTTAGTGCTTCAAATTTTTATGATACGCCCACTTTTAAGGAGCGTTTCCGTCAAAAGCCGTATAATGCATTAATTTTTTAACGTTTTTTAACTATCGGTCGCAGTTTTGAAGTTAAAAGATGAACACTTAGATTCCTTGGTTACGTAGCAGAGTGTGGTCCAAGAATTGTTAAAAATACCCATAATCGCTATTTCCATTCAAAATCTAATTTTTAAAAATTTAAGTTTTGTCTTGTTTTGTTCAAATCGATCTACAAGAATAAAATTGAATATCACTGAGCTCATTTTAATTGCCTTGGCAATAAAAAGTCTTAACTTTGAGCGTGGCACACGCCTTTTTTATTGTGCCAGCACTAGTTGAACTAATGTTATTGATTTTTTTTTTCTGTCTGCTAAAGAAGTATTTTGTTTCTGCTGGCTGCGGGAGGCGAACGCATACACATACAAATAAAATGCACGACTGGGTCGCACGAACTTGCTCTTATGATAAGCAATTGCTAATTGTGGCTGCATATATGGATTTAAAAAAAATTTAAATAATTTCGAAAATTCTTTGATTTTTTAAATTAGTTTAAGAGTTTTCTCGGAAAAACAAAGTATACAATAAAATTTCAAAGCTATACGTGAATCTAGGAAAAAAAAATATTGAAAATCGTTCGACCAGTTTTTTTTTAAAAAGGTTATTTTTGAAAAATTTTTCCAAAAAATATTTTGAAATTTATTTGGGTATGCAAATATATGGCAACCTGTAGTTTACATTTGAAAAAATAATTTAAAAAAAAATCAATATACCCGTTTCCAACATATTTCGAAAACCAAAAAATTTTTTGAAAAAATTATAAAAAATAAAAAAAAAAAGTTTTTGAAAAATTTGAAATGCCATATTAATAAAATTATAAATGACTTCCTGTGGCCAAAATTTTATTGAAATCGAATGTATAGTTTACGAGAAAATTTGATTTGAAAATACTGGTTCTATGAGAGGTACCGTTATAAGACAAATTTTGAAAAATATTTTTTAACCAAAAGATAGATTGTCTTACAAAAATAGCATCCTGAAAGATTTATCAAAATCGTTAGAGCCGTTTTTGAGAAAATCAATTTTTTTCTTCACGATTGTATGGCAGGTGCCTTTATTTTTGGGCCTAGAGCAAAAATAAAAAATACGTTCCGAGGGACGGCCAAATAAATCCTAGATACCAAATTTGAAGCAAATCGGCCCATCCGTTCAGGCTCTAGAAGCGCGAACAGACAGACAGACAGACAGACAGACAGACAGACAGACAGACGGACGGAATTCCCAGACCCACTTTTTTCGACTTCTCCATCATCGTAATGTCATGTGTGATTGTTATCTCGAAATTTTTTTTCTGCACGAATCCATAACTTGCCTTATAGTACCTATAATCGCAAGTAAAAATATAGGGAATAGGGTATCCAACAGTTCGTTGCAAACGTACTGTAGCTCTCGCTTATGTTTAGCTACTAAATTAAATGGCAGCCTATGACATGCTCATTCTTGTCAGCATTATACAGTGATGATTGATGGATTATTAAATGTGTGGAAGGAATCAAGGATATTAAACTCTTTCTTCCACAGTTCCCCTTTTGCAGAGACGATTTACTAAATTATTCGAAGCGCCATCACATGACGCAATAGAAGACAAACCACAACGAGCCACTGTGCTAAGGCAATCAAGAGTACCCTGGTATCTCTCACCTCTGATTTGGACTACTATCTGTTCCCACATACCTATTATACACAAGACACCAAGGATAAAATAATTATAGGTAATTTTTATTTTTGTCATTATAATTTACACTACCTTTACGCAATCTACAATTACAGATAGAAGTTTCAACACTGCAAACCAGAAGTATAGAACACTTTCTCTAATGCAATGCACTCAGGTGATGTTCAACGGAGCAGTGAAGCACCACACAAACACAGTATTCAGTATACAACATAGACACAGTATTCCGGAAACGATTGGAAGTCAATAAACCTGCCTTCAGAAAAATCAACCCCATTATCGGTAGGACAAAAACTGATTACTCGTGGACAGCCAGACAGTAAGGACCAAGAACTTCTTCTAAAAAAGCCAAGGCCTTTTGCTAAGGTTGTGCCCGAGCCCAAGAAAATTAATTGGACGGACGTAAATGGCTATACCGATCCATTTCCTTGCTATATTATGTAAGCAGGGTTCTGGAGTCACTTCTTCTCTCGAAGGTACTAAATTTCTGTTCGGATATGAACCTCATCCCGGACTTCCAGTTTGGCTGAAGGAACATGCATGCACTCAACCGTTCACTCTCTTATGGGACTACACATGGAAGTAATATCATAACTAAAGAAAAACGACAACAGTCGAGTGCCTATTGGGCATCGAAAAAGACTTTGATAGCGTTTGGATCAAGTCAGTTTTAAGCTGACTAGGCTTGGCTTGTCAACTCAATTGGTAAGAATCATTTACAATTTCCTAACTAATAGATTGTTGTTTGTTCAGGTTATCAAGGAAAAGACGGATAAACTCTGAGTCCTACAAGGATCGAAACTGGGGCCTTTCTTTTTCAACATCTACATTTCCCACCAGCAAAGTAACGGCCGATGACTCACTCAAATACTCTACTCCACTCTCTCCCGAGATAGCAGCACGTAGAGTACAGAAGCACATCACGAATCTGTGGGAACACTACTTGAAATGGGGCCTCGAAATCAACAATGATAAGACTGAACCTATCTGCTTCCGGACACCTATAACCAGCAACAGCGGACGAAGAAGTTCTGCAACAAGATGCCAAAACGTCAGCCTCAGCATCCATCTACCGGACAGTTCCGTAGTGGAAGTCAATGACTCTGCAAAATATCTTGGAGTGAACTTTTCTATAAAGTTCAACAAGCCACTGAAACCATGGTGAGGAGAGCCAACTTTGCCTTACACCTGATGCACCCACTTATGAGAGAGCAAAATGGATTGAATACAAGAAACTAAATGTTGATTTACAAGCAGCTCATCCGCCCAGTCTTGACACATTGTCCAATTTGGTTCGCCAACAGCGATGAAAAAAGTAAAAAAATTTTGTGAAACCCCACAACAATGAAGTATTGGCCGAATGAAAAATCAGGATTTATCACTACTGACGAACGCATGATCCAGTTATCTAGACGGATTCTAGGAAACCTAAAAGTACACCCAAATCCGTCAAGCGAAGGTACGCTGCTAAGAATACCTGACAGAAATCTTACTAAGTTTTTTGTCAGTTTTTCACTTCACTGTTGGTCGGAGTGGATTTCGGATCGGCATTAGGCCAAGCTATAGTAGAACAATTCTCTTTAAAGAAAACTTCACAGACCACGCGTTTATTGTCGTGTACATAACGCCACTTTATTAAGCGTCACCACAGCTAAAACTTACCGTTTATCGTCGTCGACACATAGACCGAGCCCTGTCTTCTGGTTTTGCATTGCCAGACTTGCGGGAGTAGCCCACCCGTTTATTGCTAGCACTTCTTCTTCTCGATAGTTTAAGGGGAATTTGGACCGACAATAGGCCCTCTTTTATCGTAGACTCTTTTTCGGAACTCCGCAGACCTATAGATTTAAGGAACAAGTTTTGCATTATAATTTCTCAGGCAGAATATCAAACCTACTCGTAAGTTCCACATATTCACTCTCCGATAGGTTGAAGCTAATACTTTTTTTTTTAATTTTACGCTCCTACATAAAAGTTCTTTGAAACCTTCCCTGATCCGTATTGATTCCGTCGTCCATTTAATTTTCCAAATAACCACTTCCCAACCCATAGTACCAGTTTTTGCGGTGTGTACAACAACATTGCTGTTAATTGAACACCGCATACTGTTGTCTAACGCAATCTTGCACCATTGATTCCCCCGAGACTCTATCGCACCTACTAAGGATGCGAAACAACCAACGACCCGACTTACAGTCCAACCATCGACGCAACAAAGAAACCAAACGAAAATAAGGTATAACAACTTCCAGACAACCGCACAACCACATCAAATCGGTTCTTAATTAATTAAATGAAAAAATCAAAACCCTCCTCCTTGCCTGCCAGCCCAAATCTGGAATATAGGTGATGAGGAAGCTCCATGTTGTCTGTCCAATAGCATCGGCAAAAAAGAAGAAACCCCTTTGCGGTGGAAAACTTGCATCTTGCTGTTGCACAATACCAAGTGCTTTACTTTTTTTTAATGCCTCATGGAAACGCGTATAAACTCGTAGATCGTGCATTGCACGGCAGAGACGTCCAATTTGTTGCGCAGACTCTCTCGAGAACTGGCCCCCGCCGCCGCCACTGCTTCATACCAACAAACAACAGCTTGGGATTGGAACTATACGACACAAGCTTGTAGGGCCCCCAACGGCAATATAGCAATCAGTGCAAAAGATTGATGATCATGAATAGAGCGTTGTAATAAAACTTATGGAATTAATCGATCGTGAGCTGAATGATAATCACCGCCAGAGTTCCCATGATTACAAATGCAAAGATGGCCGCAGCAGCCAGGGCAGCGGAGAGTGGAGATGATTGCGGCAAGTTGGAATTGGAATCCAGAACAATTCAAGATGCCGTGCAATAGTCGTGGCGTCGCGTCGCGAGTTTGTCGGGGGAACTTCTAGAAGACGCTCGATATTCGATATTCGATCACCGATCGCCATTCGCCACTTCCAGCTCCAGCTTCAGCCGCCGCCGCCGACGCCGCATCGAGTATATAGCATCTCGTTTCTTATATCGAGGGAACAAATTTCAGTGGTGGCAGTGTGGAGGCGGATGCGGCAGCTCGGGGAATCGTGTTAGATTTAAAGTGAATTATAATTGCAACTCATGTTACGGTGCCGGAAAATCATTTGAAGCGGGCATAATAATATTGATGACAGTGAGACAAAAGGGGAGTATGGACATGGAGGGGATGCAATAACGCTAGGTGCCACCACTATAACCACGACTGTCACTGAGGAGGCAAACATGTGTGGCATCATTGCTATTCCTAGCTTGGTGGTGCCGATGACGGCAACACCGAGGTGCAAACTGTTTAGCTTTCGGCGTCAATAATAAATCGCTTTATGGCACCAAAAATAGATGCGGTCCCGAATCCGCATTCAGCTGCGCGATGATGCTTCAGGTGATGAGAATGATGGAAATCTCAACTTTGCCTGTGCTGTGCTGAAGCTGACTGACAGAGGTAGAGTGTTATAGTGTGTGTTTTGAGATTCAATAAGCGCGTCGTGATACAGTGCACGCTGGAGATATGGTGTGACCAACGACGACGCGACGATATTTTTATTTTGCTTGCAGAATTCGTGAAGTTCAGCGATGAGAATGTTGTGTGAGGATTCGCGACATGGTTACTAATTGGAACTGGCTGATGATGATCATGACGCCTGGTGAAGGAATTTCATAATCATGCATTTGAGAGGTGTCCGCGTGATAAGTTCGACTTGTGGAACTGTGTAGATGTGGGGAGAATGAATTTTTACCCAAACATGAAGATTTTAATTTTTTTTTTTTCAATCAAAAGTCTGACTTGAAGTTTAGCATCACGAATTTTTGAAGTAACAAGTTTGTCAAAAGATAGAATATTGTTCTTAAAATCATATAATAACATACAGTAGACGCTCGATTTAGTGGGCTTCAGTAGAGTGCAGGATCCATCACACCAAAACCTCTTACTTTTGTGGGGACTATTTTTCAAAGTAAATAGTGAATGCTTCGATAGGGTAAACATGAATACACTATACCCGCCAGCAGTGACTCGTATTCACTTTAACGTTTATCCACGTCTTATTATACAGGGTTTTTCAATAAGAACGGGTAGATGGAGAATTATTAAATCGTGTGGAATTGCTTGAACCACATGTTTTGTTGGTCCATTAGGTTATGAAATTTGTTATGTATAATCGTTCTGCAGCGCTCGCCATTGACAGTGACCACCTCACCAACGTCGTTTTCTAAAAAGTAGAAAATCCACAACAAAAAGTAACTTTTTAAATGGTGCCGTGACATTTGGCCATGTGTCATGTGCCCATATTTCGAAATATTGTCATAATATGACACTTTCAAAATGTGTCATGTATTTCAAACTATGGCCATCTCTCGCTTTTTCAAATTGTGTTTTGGCCATATTTTTCTGCGACTTTTAGCCATATGGTCCAATGACACTTTTCTAAAAGCGTCAAAAGGCCATAAAATTCAAATTTGCTTTGTAAACGCGCCGCCCGCCGCTGGGCCGCCTCCCATTCCGTGGCGCGCTTACTCTCCCCTCAGCTTTACAAAGTCTCAAACACAAGATTATTATTAGATTAGATACCTTTCACACACGTCATTAAATGTGTTTTTTTATTCCATGACACAACGCCCAAATTTTACAAAACTTTAAAAAAATGACAAAAATCCCAAAAAAATACTACACATCGTCAAACAAAATAAAATGCACGACTGGGTCGCACGATCTTGCTCTTATGATAAGCAATTGCTAATTGTGGCTGCATATATGGCTATTAAAAAAATTTAAATAATTTCGAAAATTCTTTGATTTTTTAAATTAGTTTAAGAGTTTTCTCGGAAAAACTAAGTATTCAATAAAATTTCAAAGCTATACGTCAATCTAGGTTTTTCAAAGCTATACGTCAATCTAGGAAAAGGAAAAAAAAATATTGAAAATCGTTGGACCAGTTTTTTTTTATACCCTATTCCATAGAATGGGTATATTGTATTTGGTATGGAGTTTGTAACATAGAGAAATAATACCGTTAGGTATAGAAAAGTACAGTGAAAGCTCCCTTAGGCGGACAGCGACGGTCGAGGCACTTGTGTCCGTCTAAGGGAGTTGTCCGTCCAAGAGAAACAAATTAAAAACCAATCAAAAATAGTTTTGCATGTAATTTTATATGTAACGGGTGATTTTTTAGCTGGTTTGGTTTTGGCAACACTGGTTTTGACAGCTGACGTGTGTTTAGTACCTTGTGTTACTGTCAAACAGCTTCAGTTTGGTTTGCAATTTAACCATGGATCGTCTTACAAATGAACAACGCTTGCAAATTATTGAATTTTACTACCAAAATTCGTGCTCGGTTCGAAATGTCGAAATATCGAAAAATTGTGATCAGCGATGAGGCTCATTTTTGGTTGAATGGGTACGTAAATAAGCAAAATTGCCGCATTTGGAGTGAAGATCAGCCAGAAGCATTGCAACAGCTACCAATGCATCCCGAAAAAGCCACTGTTTGGTGCGGTTTATGGGCCGGCGGCATTATTGGGCCATATTTCTTCAAAGATGATGCGAATCGCAGCGTTACTGTCAATGGTGAACGCTACCGAGCGATGATAACAAACTTTTTTTTGCCCGAAATGGAAGTTCTTGACTTGCATGATATGTGGTTTCAACAAGACGGTGCCACATGCCACACAGCACGCGAAACAATGGCGCAATTGCGAGGCGAGTTTGGTGAACAGTTAATTTCACGTTTCGGGCCGGTCAATTGGCCGCCTAGATCGTGCGATTTGACACCATTAGACTATTTTTTGTGGGGGTATGTCAAGGCTAATGTCTATAGGGACAAGCCCGCTTCGATTGACGCACTGGAAGCCAACATCCATGCATTCATTCGTGAGATACCGGCCGATATGTGTGAAAGAGTATGCCAAAATTGAACTCAGCGGATGGGCTACCTGAGACGCAGCCGCGGTCAACATTTGCATGAAATTATCTTTAAACATTAAATTGCAAGGTTCAAACTATCGATTCAAATAAATATTTCATTAATTTTTTCGAATTTTTTGTGTTTTTTTTTTTTTTAAAGTTCTAAACCTCTTAAAAAATCACCCTTTATTAACCTATTTATTGATTGAAAGTAATACAAATTAAATCATGCCAATTGCACTTCAAAAACTTCAAAAATTATTTCAGGTATGCTAGATTATTTGTAACAGACCACAAACACACGAAGCTAGATTGCAATTTTGCTGTTTTATTGGTTAAATTAGTTCATTTGTCCTTATCATTCTCATAACATGCAAGAAAAGCTATGGGAAAATGTAGCTGATGATGTTTTTGGCCGCCTAAGAGAATAGAATTTACCAAATTGTGGCTTATGTGCCTGTCTGCGTCCGGGTAAGGGAGTGTCCGCTTAAGGGATCATAAAACGTACGGAATTTAAATTTAAGATCCACGGTCGGGAGAATTTGTCCGCCCAAGGGGATTGTCCACCTAAGGGAGATGTCCGCAATGGGAGCTTTCACTGTATATATATTCTGACTCAGAATCAAAAGCCTAGTCGATTTAGCCATGTCCGTCCGTCCGTCCGTATGTACTCGTATGTATACTCTCTAGAGATCGCAATTTTTGAGCTGAAATTTGTGGTATATAATCTTTGGTTTAAGAAAAAGTCTAAGTTCTTGAACCAGTAAAATCCGCCCACAAACACGCCCACAATCACCATTTTTGATGAACAACCTCAATTTGGTAAAATTAAATTATGTTTTTTGTACAGTTACGATAAAAGCATAACGCTAAAATTTTGCACACGTAAGCTTTAGGTAAACTTTCATCCAATTAAATAAAAATATTTCAGTTTGGGCGTGGCTGACGCCCATTTTTCATACAAAACCATCAATATTGTTTTTATAAAATAACAATTCTTATATTAAAGCGAAAAACATTAAATTTTGTGAGTATTACTTGCACATAAACATCTTGTGTATGAAATCAAAAAAATTGATTTTGGGCGTGGCTGGCGCCCACTTTTCAATAGAATTTAGAAAAAACTGTTTTTGTAGATAAACGGTATTTATAATGAATCTGTAAGCCAAAATTTTGCGTCTCTTAGTAGAAACTGAAGTTTATGTATGAAAAGAAATGTTTGAATTTTGGGTGTGGCTTACGCCCACTTTTCATAAAAGAACGAAAAACGTAGTTATAAAAATTTAAGGAGTTACCAATATTCAATTTAAAACTTTTTACTTCCGTTTGTTATTTGAAAAATATATCTCTACATTTTCTTGTGTAAATTTTTTCAATACGCCCACTTTTAAAGGCGTGATTTTGATAAAATACCTTTGTTCTGGTAAGATTGTTTAAAAACTACTCGATTCAGCTGTAGTTTTACACATATGCCTATATACTGATCAAAGCGCAGTTAGTGCTTCAAATTTTTAAGACACGCCCACTTTTAAGGGGCGTTTCCGTCAAAAGTCGTATAATGCATTAATTTTTTAACATTTTTTAACTATTGGTCGCAGTTTTGAAGTAAAAAGATGAACCCTTAGATTAAATTTATAAGCAGTGTGTTTCAAGAATTTTTAAAAACACCCGTAATCACTATTTATATTCAAAATCTAATTTTTAAAAATTTAAGATTTGTCTTGTTTTGTTCAAATCGATCTGCAATAATAAAATTCAATGTCACGGAGCTCATACTAATTGCCTTGGCAATAAATAGTCTCAACTTTGGGCGTGCCACACGCCTTTTTTACTATGCCAGCACTAATTGAACATCACACCACACAAAATTAATGTTATTGAATTTATTTCTGTCTGCGAAAGAAGAATTTTGTTTCTGAAACTGGAACATCGGCTGGCTGCGGGAGCCGAACGCATACACATACAAAAATATAGGGAATAGGGTATCCAACAGTTCGTTGCAAACGTACTGTAGCTCTCGCTTATGTTTTAAAAGGTTATTTTTGAAAAACTTTTTCAAAAAATATTTTAAAATTTATTTGAGTATGCAAATATATGGCAATCTGTAGTCTACATTTGAAAAATAATTAAAAAAAAAATCAATATACCCGTTTCCAACATATTTCGAAAACCAAAAATTTTTTTTAAAAAATTATAAAAAATCAAAAAACAAAGTTTTTGAAAATTTTGAAATGCCATATTAATAAAATTATGAATGACTTCCTGTGGCCGAAATTTTATTGAAATCAAATGTACAGTTTACGAGAAAATTTGATTTGAAAATACTGGTTCTATGAGAGGTACCGTTATTGGACAAATTTAAAAAAAAAAATTCTAACTTAAAGATAGATTGTCTTGCAAAAATAGCATTCTAAAAGTTTTACCAAAATCGTTAGAGCCGTTTTTGAGAAAATCAATTTTTGTCTTCAAGATTGTATGGCAGGTGCCGTTATTTTTGGACCTAGAGTAAAAATAAAAACAAATTTCCGAGGGACGGCCAAATAAGTCCTAAATATCATATTTGAAGCAAATCGGCCCACCCGTTCAGCCTCCAGAGGCGCGAACAGACAGACAGACAGACAGACGGACGGAATTCCCAGACCCACTTTTTTCGACTTCTCCATCATCGTAATGTCATGTGTGATTGTTATCTCAAATTTTTTTTCTGCACGAATCCATAACTTGCCTTATAGTACCTATAATCGCAAGTAAAAATGATATAAAGCTCAAATTTTATGTCATAACGCCCAAATTCAAAATATATTGCCACAACAACAATTTATTCACAAAGCTTTTGGACGTTATGTCATTTTGCCATCTGGGCGATATGTCGCCACGCCACAGTAGCCAGCTACAAAATATCGACAAAACTAAGCTCCGTAGGTACCCAGACGGGAAGTGCACATCAACTCAGCGCCGCGCCGCCGCCGGCCGTGTAAGGACTTCTCCCGTGTCAAGACAGAAAGGGTGCTTTCATATTTCGCTGCCTTATCCAACCATATTTAGCTGAAAATATTTAGCTCTTATTTCTTCTAAAAAAATACTAGCATTTTTTATTGAACAGACAGAAATTCGGACGAAAGGACAGAATGTTCGGATGCACTTTTTTCGTACTCTGTATTAGTAAGTCTAGTCAAATTGTGAACGAACCTACAACTAATTGCAAATTCACAATTTCTGTGAATGAGTTCTTGTTCTGCAAGTTTTCCGTAGAACACGAAACCACTCTACCATGACGCATTCATCCAATATGGCGGATTTTTCAAAATGGCTGTCCATTGTTTGGTGTTATAGTGTCATTTTATAAGTCATTTTATAGGTTTAAGGTTTTTCAGGACGTAATTAAATAAATATCACATTTCTGATCAAAATTTAGTCAAATATTTGCGGAATATGCCATCAAGATGAAGATAATGTTATTATAAGTCTTTTTTATGAATCAAAAATATTTTATTTATTTGTTACAGGTTCTTGTCATATTGGAAGAACGCGTCATCGTATAGAGTGGTAGACTTTTCAACATCGCGTTTGCTGCGTCAGAGGTATTGGGCTCCAGAGAGATACTAGAGCATCCAGAAATCTCTATGTTAAGCGAAGGAAAGATGAGAAACGTCTACTCAGGAGTAAGAAAAAAGAACACCAGCAACGCGAAGTCGAGGAGATGCAGAGATGTTTTTGCAGAAAAGAGGTACGAAACTTCCATAAAAAGGTGAAACAGTCTACATCCGGTTTCACAAGCCGGCCTGGGCCCTGCAAAGATGAGGATGGAAATACCATAGTGGAAACGTAGGCGATTTAGCCATCTGGAGAGACTACTTTAACCGGTTGCTAAATGGCGATGACAGCCAAGATCCCGCCCAAGATCAACTTGTTCCAGTTAATCTAGATGACAACCACGAACTACACCCGTCCGACCAAAATGAAATCAAAGTAGCCATCACCAGACTAAAGATGAATAAGGCAACTGGATGTGATGGCCTTCAAGCGGAGCTTTTTAAACACGCTGGAGATGACCTGGAATCTCAGTACCATCTGCCCGATTCACAAAAAAGGAGACCGCCTACTCTGCGCCAACTATAGAGGCATAAGCCTTTTAAACATCGCCTATAAGATCCTGTCCAGCGTTTTATGTGAACGTCTCAAGCCGTTTGCTGATGACCTGATAGTTTCTTACCAATGCGGCTTCAGACCTGGAAAATCTACCACTGACCAAATATTCACATTACGCCAGATCCTGGAGAAAACCCAAGAATATAACATCGACACCCAGCACCTGTTCGTCGATTTTAAAGCCGCCTACGACAGTGTTAATAGAGTTGAACTGTATCGTGCCATGTCTAACTTTAGAATCCCTGCTAAACTGATACGCCTTATCAGGATGACGTTGGAGAATGCTCGCTGTTCCGTCCAAGTTGGTAGAGACTCTACTGAAACCTTCGAAACCACCAGAGGGCTAAGACAAGGTGACGCACTGCCATGCAGCTGTTTTAATATTGTGCTTGGAGCACCCATGCCAGTACATCAGGCACCATTTTCAATAAATCGACACAATTACTTGGGTTTTCTGACGACATAGACGTGATAGGAAGAACAAAGCGAGCAGTAACCGGTGCTTTCACTAATATGGAGTCAGCAGCAAGCACAATGGGGCTGAAAATAAACAAGGACAAGACGAAGTATATGCTTTCATCAACAAAAGTCCAATCCCACCACCGACTTGGTCAGAACGTAACCATTGATAGGTATAACTTCGAGGTAGTCAGAGAATTTGTCTACCTGGGCACTGCTGTAAACACAGGCAACAACATCAGCGCTGAAATCAAACGCAGACTAACTCTTGCTAATCGCTGTTTCTTTGGGCTGAGTAAGCAATTGAGGAGTAAAGCCCTATCGAGAAGAACCAAGGTGACACTGTATAAAACACTCATCATCCCGGTCGGTCCTGCTATATGGTGCGGAAGCATGGACCCTCTCCCAATCGGATGAAAATTCACTTGGAGTCTTCGAGAGAAAAGTTCTGCGTACGATCTATGGTCCTGTCTGTGTAAATCGCGAAAACAACGTTTGGAGAAGAAGATATAACAACGAACTGTACGAGCTGTACAGCGACATAAGCCTAGCCAGAAAAATTCGAATCCAAAGACTAAGATGGCTGGGCCATGTAGAGTGAATGGACATCGACGCTCCAGCTTGTAAAGTCTTCAACGCCACACCCGAGGGAGTCAGAAGCCAAGGTAGACCTCATCTTCGATGGAGCGACAAGGTAGAGGGAGACATCCGTCAACTTGGAGTACGAAATTGGAGACAGCAGGCTAGAGATCGAGCCGGCTGGAGGGGCATTCTCAGCAAGGCCTTGGAGTACCACGCTCCAGTGGCGCCGACATAAGTAAGTAAGTTTGACGGAAAATTTGCAATAAGAACTCATTCGCAAAATTCCTAATTAGTTTTAGGTTGGCCTGTTTTTAAGCTAATTTGACTAGACTACATCACCGTTATTTCATTTATTATTATTTTTTCACGAATCCTTAACTTGCCTGGGAAAATAATGGTAAATTGTCTGATTTGTAGCGATTTTTCTCAAGGAATTTTATTTTGCCATTTCCAACAGAGAAAAACAACTTTCCTTGAAATCGAGAGCTGTAAGTAACAAAATTAATTCAAAGAATTTATTTAAACAACGCTAGCTATAGGTTTTCAGAAAAAGTCAGCTTTTAATTTTTGACCGACAAACTTTCGGGCCAAGTTCACTTTATGGAAAATTCAAAATTCCAGTTCATTGCACGGAGGGATATCTCAATTTTTTTGTATAGTAAACGACTTATGCGCTGTCTGTGTCAGCGCAGAATTAATGATGGTGTCAAAAAGGGATTACCAAAAAACGTCAAATGGAACTGCACTCTTAATAGGACCCATCCATATCTGAAGTTCTGTTTCTGTTTCTTTTGGCAAAGCAAACTTTAGTTTTTTTTTTTCAGCGAAGAGCTTAATCGATTGTATTCAAAGAGCAAATGTATGTTTTTGTTCATGAAATCAGAACGAAGGAAGATTTTGTTTTTGGCTTATGGTGCTTCAAGGACATCGTGTATACTACATTATAACAGATTGTCGGGAAACACCATGAATACAAATTTTTGGGGATTTAGTTTGAGGAATAGGCTAGCATGAAATTAGTTAGGCACAAGTCTATCGGTTTTTCTAAAATGGTTGAACTTATACATTAGGATGAGGATTAGAGAAACATCTGCTTACATATAAAGGCTTTGGCATAGGCATAGATTATCTAATACAACCAAAACAGGATGTTGAATTTTGTATTCTCTGCCATCAATTCCATTTCATTCACTTGATTAACACGAAGTGGATACATATTCACGAAAAAGGAACCAACCCCCATGGGCCAGTGTGTTTTCGGGTGATGTGGTTTGATGTTTCGCGTTCAAATAAGGAACACATTCAATTCAAATTTCGGAGATGTAGTCTATGGAATAGGCTGACATGATATCAGATAGCTTCATTCGACAAATTCCATAACAATTTGAATTCTGGGAAATAAGCAAAGTCAGGAGCAGGACCGTGATTACGTGTGTGAAGTCCTTTTTGAATTTTGTTGTTTATTTTTGTTTATTTCAGTTTTCGAGAAAATCATTGTTGAGGACTTTGAAGTATCTGTTAGGGTAGGAAGCATGTTATATACATTTACATGTGAACGTTTCTAAAGATTCACAATTTGATTTGTGTCGTTAGTGTTCATAACGGCTTACTTGGCATTTGTCGTTATTTTAATTGATGAAAAGTAATGTAAAACGTCGGCAAGTGGCGGATTTTCCAACAGGTTGAGTAGGCTGGTGTTTTTTGAAACCAAAAAAAAAAAAAAAAAAAAAAAAAAAAAAAAAAAAAAAAAAACAGCTCAGAACAATATAGGTATTCCATTTTATTTACCAAGTTTAAAAAACGTGAAAGACATTGAAGATTCCCTTCGAAGCACTGCGTTGCTATGTTGTCATCAAAATCAGGCTTCGTGAGTGTAGGTATGGTCAATCTAGCGCCTCTTTCTTTTCCTGATGTCAATTTCCATTTCTGTTTATTAAATCCAGGAATCTGCTACAGTAGCATCACATCATATTTCAAAGAGTTTCAACAAAGGATTCCAAATGCTTAACGAGTTTCGTTCATTATATTGCTGAGGTTCAAGTATGTTCCACCATTAGTGACCAACAACATTTTAACACATAATAGTGGAGCATTTATTGATACTTTGATGATTGTTCAAGGATAGCTTGCAAAGTAACGTGAACTACATCTGATCGACCACAACTGAGCACGGAAATCTCCTCTTCATCAATCTCACAATCATCACTTGGAAGGAGTGTGGACTGTGGAGAATGTTACAGCCTTTACTCGTTGCTCGGTTAAGTTATTAATAGACTGTATCTTTTACTTAAATCTGTGTAACAGGGTCATTAGAATGGCTGAAAAATTATGTTATTTTTACATTCTGTATCCATTCTGTAAAATGAGTGCAAAATAGCCAGAGTTCTTATGATAATATTCTCTGCTCAACAAAAATTGTCAGTACAAGGAAGCTAGGAGATTTTCGTCTAGCTGGGCCTTATGGTTGCAATCTGATGATTTAATATTAATAACAAAAATTTTAAATCAAGTTCCACTTCACTATTAATTAAACACAATATTCATTCACTGTTTTTTTTTGTAAATATCAAAACCCAACAAACTTCAGCTTTTTTCTTGAAAAATAAAAATAAATGACATTAATTCTTTAAGGCCTTAATTTCTGACAAGTTTTTTGTTATGTGTATAAAAAGTTAACGTCCGTCGCTCGCAGAAATACAACTCTTCTTTAACATACATAAAAAAATATTATAATAGTGTTCTTTAACTGTGCCCGTTATTCAACTACTGCAACCAAAATAAAAAAAGGCGTGTGCCACTCCCAATGTAAAAAAGTTTTATTTGTCAAGACAAAATCATTACTATGAGCTTAGGTAATAAAATTTTAAGCTCGCCACTCGGTTGTAAATCCTAAACATTAGCGAGAGCTACAGTACGTTTGCAACGAACTGTTGGATACCCTATTCCCCATATTTTTGTAGATATGTGTATGCGTCTGCCTCCCGCAGCCAGCCGATGTTTCAATTTCATAAAAAAAATTCATCTTTAGCAGGCAGAAAAAAATTCAATAATATTAATTTTGTGTGGCCGATGATGATCAATTACTGCTGCCGTGATAAAAAAGGCGTGTGCCACGCCCAAACTGGAGATTTTTTACTATCAGGGCAATCACTGTCATTCAATTTTAAGCTTGCAGATCGATTTGAATAAAACAAGACAAAACTAAAACTTTTTAAAATTAGATTTTAAATGGAAATAGTGATTATGGGTGTACTTAAAAATTCTTGAACCACACTCTGCTATATAACCAAGGAATAAAAACCGAAGTGTTCATCTTCTTAGTTCCAAGCTGCAACCGAAAGATAAAAAAAATGTCTACTACGACTTTTGAGGGAAACGCCTTTTAAAAATGGGCGTGTTCTAAAAATTTAAAGCACTAACTGAGCTTTGATCATAAGTCAATCAGAAGGCATATGTATTCTTACACATAGAATAGTTTCTTAACGATTTGACCTGATTAAAGGTATTTTTTAAAAATCACGCCCTTAAAAGTGGGCGTATTGAACAAAATTACAAAAAAATTTAATAGATATATTTTTCATATTACGAACGACTTAAATTGAATATTAAAACCTTTAACTTTTAAAATTACATTTTTGTTCTTTCATAAAAAATGGGCGTACAGAAGATGTACACAAGGGGTGTACAAATAATACCCACAAAATTTAATGTTTTTCGCTCTAATATAAGCATTGTTGTTTTATAAAAACAATATTGACGGTTTTGTATGAAAAATGGTCACGCCCAAACTGAAGTATTTTTATTTGATTGGAAGGAAATTTGCCTTAAGCGTGAGTGTGCAATTTCGGCGTTGTGCTTTGACAGAAACTGTACAAAAAACTTAATTTAATTTTGCCAAATTGAGGTTGTTTAACAAAAATGGCGTTTGTGGGCGGATTTTACTGGCTCAAGAACTTAGGCTTACTCTTGGACCTAGCAGGTATACCATGTTTAAGCTTTCAAGATCCAAAATTGCGACCTCTTTGTATGCTCTTCAAAAAGACGGATGATCAGAGCCAGAGCGCCATTTGCTTAAAGTGAAGGTGGTCATTTTGGAGCCTTCCAATTTTATTAAAGAACTGCATCAACCATTTCAAAGATGTCAAAACAGAAAAACATCTAAATGTTGACATTGCAATGTTTAGTTAGTGCCATCTCGCCAAAAATGTCAAACAGCTGCTCTTCAGTAATCGAAAAGTTTTACTTGTCCGCTTTCTACAAGAATGACAATGTTGCCAAAGCCACAATATCAGCCTTAGATGCAGGCATTTCGAAAATATTCTATGCGAAAAATTTCAAGGTCGTGAATAGAATGGCACTGAGCTATGTATTCAGACAATTCAGAGTCGTAAAATATTTTTGACACTAGATCTTTGAATAAAACTTGAAAAGCCGTTTAATCTTCAAGCTTACACCATATCAGCTTCCCAATTGATCGCTCGGCAACGACAGTTACGGGATACAAAAAAACTCCGAAGCCAACCTCAAAATAATCATAATGACTGATAGATTACACAAATCATTCCTCATTCCTGTGAAACCCCAGACCAAACCATTGTGTAATTTAAAATTATCACCAACAAAATCGATTGGCATGCCTAGAAAATGGAACCATCTGAAAACCTTAAGGCCACCTAGCCCTCGTGTGCCGGCAGAATAAGGAATCCAGTTAAGTATTTCCTTTCATACGGGTTACCATTTTTAAAATCTCTATCCAAAATATAGCGTGTTGAAGTTCCTTCACAAAATTCCAACACCCCACAGCACAGCGCACAGGCCTGGTCTGGGGTCTGGTCGTAGTTTAATCACTCAATTAATCAAAAAATCATAACCGCCCGGCCACATAATTAATGCATATCTTCCCAGAGCCCACCAAGTGTCCATTCCAAGACCAACACACCGCCACCGCCGCCACCGCCGCCACCGCCGCCACAGCAATGACGGATTCCCATATTATGCAATGCTCACCGAATCCGAGCATGAAACTTTGCTGCTCAAAACTCAATTTTGCTCGTGAAGTTGACAAATTACACCACCTGAGGCGTCAATGCTGTCGCCCTCGACGTTGCTGTCACTGACAAATGCAATAATTATACCGGCCGTTTGTCATCGCGTCAACTTTCAATTAGATGTCTCGCAACGACACGATGCGACGCTTCGAACGTCGCAACTGTAGGTGGACACGTCTGAGGACCATCGCATCGCATATAGTAGAGTAGCGTGTCGTTGTGGATTGCCTCCGAAAGAAATCGATTTAACCAAGAAGATTGCTACCTTTTGAATGGTTTGCAAGTTGCGAATGCATCTCGGATGGAAATGGAATGGACCGTCATAATTGAAATCTGAGTCAACACTATCCAAACTACCAAGTGTGATTTTGCAACAATATTGTTGGCAATTCCCTGGACAATATTATTCTCTGCGCAATCATGGCCGCCACCGCACCACCGCTCCGCCATTTGCAATTATTGATTGCAAGTAAGCTCCTTGGCGAGCGATAATTATCTCGGCCGATCATATTTAACGAGAAAACTGTACTACCGACCGACCGACCAAGAAAACGCTGCAGTATTTGCGGTGAAGGTGGCTCGTTGGTGGTGTGTTCTGTGAGTGGCCAATAAGTTTGATATAAATTTAATAAGGCAGTTAGTAGAACACGAGTCATTTATCATCTTATCGTGCTCGTAGATCAATTGCATTTCGGTTATCAGACAATTTATCTAAAGCGTTCCTGTGCTGTGTCCTGTGTGTGTGTGTGTTTTTTGCTTGAATTATGAGCTGCCGAAATATTGGGAAATTATATTAAGGGTCATTAGTGGCGTTTGGACATGGTCTCAGTGATTTGTAAAGAATAGTGAGTGAGGAGGCAGAACTTACAAACTATGTTAATTAAAATGGCAGCTACTTTTACACTTTGGGGACTTGCTGTTGTTGCTCTTCAGCCATTCTTTAGGGTTTGAATTTGTTTCCGAAAGTATTCGGAATATATACACGAAGATTTACTGGTTACAGGGTCGATTGTGGAATATGAACAGCAAGACCCATAGCTCTACTCTTTAGTTTATTGAGGATGACATTTGGCAGCCATCTTAAGACGCTTCTAGGCAACGCCAACTCGGTGGCAGTAGGGCTTAGGGTCATTGAAAGGAAAATCCCTATGTGCACCTCATCTGGGTAGAGGTCGGGTAACGCTTAAGCACAATTGGACCGAACGGCTGCCGGGATAAGCAGCTAGCCAGCTGTGTTGGTCAGGGCACAGACTTGTCCATGGGTTGAAGATCTCCTTGCCTAAAGGCAGAAGAACTAAAAGTAGCCGTCAACGACATGTAAAACTGGTGGCGGAGGAGTCTATTTTTTTTAAGATGGCTAACGGTAGCAGCAAGTAGCGTCTGAACCTATATTATGGGCGGATACAAAAGCCGTCTCTTTTCCCACAATGAGCGGCAAATAAAGGCATAATAAAAATAATGAATGAACAACAAGATCAAGAAACCACTGATTCTAAGGAACGAACGAAGATTGGAGCGTAGTACGTCCTGGTAGATACAAACAGTTAAAACGTGAAATGCGTAGGCCTAACATCAGCATTCTGGGAGTGAACGAAACCAAATGGAGAGAGGAAGAACTGAATATACTTTGGAATCGGGCTGACGAAAATTGTGTATTCTGGTAAAGATGAGTCAGGTGGAGGTCAAAGGCTAAATGGTATCGTCATCATGCTATCGAAGAAAGCAACGAAAAGCCATATATCCCGGAAACCATTTTCAGCGGGCTTGTAACGGCGAGTTTTTGCTCAAAACTTCGCAAATTTTCCATTATACAATACTGCGCTCCAATGAACGATGAATCAGTGGAAGAAAAGACGGTGTACAGCAGTGTTCCAGGGGCGATGTCATTATCATTGTGGTTGACTTTAATACCAAAATAAGCTCGGACAACTTAGGCCTCGATAGAGTAGCATAGCTTAGGCTAACGTATCAAAAATGGTGGTATGCTTGTCGACATCTGCAATGCTCGTCAAACTGTGCTTGTTAGTTCTTTATTCCAGCACAAGACCTGTCTTAATATCCCCTGGGAATCTGGAGATGGTCCAACTCGACCACTGCAGTATACAGCAGGAATAGATTGGGTGAGGTCATTGTGCGATGTTCGAATCGAAAGAAAAGTTGACGCAGCGTTCATCTTTTGCTACTGGGTTTGCTTCGCCTGCGAACAGCTGTTGCTCAGAGGGTATAGCAAGGAGGCCAAGATTTAAAACAAGGGTTCCAAATGATCCTATTGTACGTCGAAATTTAACTACCACAGCGGGTGTCAAAGCGTTAAACTAAGAAAAACGCTGGTTCACCAGTAGAAACTAGGTTGGTCAAATTAATAGTGCTGTAGTGGAAGCTGTATTAATACAGGCGCAAACGTGAGATTCCTGGATACCCCGAGACAAATGGAACAAAATCACATATCGAAGATCACTTAGAGTAGGGATCAATTTTGAAACTGATGTTCAGTGTGAATTGATTCTTCGGAACGAGTGCAGAGTCTCACATCGGTTTGTGAGAGGTGATAGTAGCGCGAGGGTAGACAAACTGGCGGAAAAGGCGGAACAAGCTTCAGGAAGAATAGATGTTAGGGAGCTGTATAAAATCAATAAGAACATTGTTTGACAGCGGAGTTGCACTTAAACTTACAGCCCCTTGTTGGATTTGAACGGCAACCTTTTTGTGACGATATAGAAGATCAGCTGAAGAGAAGATATGAGCACTTTTGTGCACTGCTTAATGACTCCCACAACGCAGACTTGAATCCGCAATTGAACAACTGCTAGTGTTGAGTGGAAATGCGAAGCTGAGTTTATAGTCAGGAGCACATGTGCAGAGATTGACGAACGGCATAACGTTTTTGAACGTCTCTATCTCGTTCGATTTCATTAAAATTAAGCAAGTTAAAAAAAAGGGGGTGTTGAAATTCATCGCAACCTAGGCCCCAGTATGACAAAGACCAGCCCTGGCAATACAGATTGTCGCATACTTTTTCGTCTTCTGTAGTTTTTTTTAACTTTTTTGAATGTTTTGCTAACGTTTAAAAACCTTTTGTGCCTCTACTCATTACCGAAAACGCATAAGGCCCGCTGATATTTTTCGCTTGGAATTTTTGATGTTTGGGTAACGTAAAAGTGGTTCCTTTTTCAATTCAAATTTCGGATGTGTAGTCTAGGGAATAGGACACCATGAAATCAGAAAAGTGTATCTGAAAGTTTTCGTTTGCATCCCTAGTTTGGTATTCGTGCTGCAACAAGTGGTTTGCTCAGTGTTTTGGATGCGCGAAGAAAATCTATGACAGTGCCTGGTATTGGATGCTTTTTTTCTTTTTTGGAGGGTTGGAGCTCTAAAAAAGGGAAACTGCCTGCACCATTCGGTGACTGTGTGTTCTGTGGATGGTGGGATGGGATTTTGAATATTTTAATAGTTGGGTCCAGTCCGAGTCTGGCAAAACTGGAAACCAAAGTTCTCTGTTCCTTTTATGCGAATGTGACGAACTTTTGTTTTGGATGCCAGACTCCGGACAGGAGACTTTTTGGAAAAAACTTTAAACTACTCGCATCTCAAACGTATATGTGTGACACACGCATTGTAGTCCACGAAACGTTACTTTTTCTTTGCTGAAAATGATTGGAACCGTTTTTTTTTTTTCGTTTCCGCGTGTGTTGTTTGATAAGTTTTGATATTTGATGGGTATCAAAAAAGGAACCAAATTGAATTCAAATTTCGGAGATGAAGGCTATGTAATAGGACAGCATAAACTCAGAGATGTTTCTCTGGCGGTTTTCAAATTTCAAAACGGTCCAATGCTAATTTTGGATTCATGCCAAAAGTCCTATGGAAGTGCATCTAATAGGAGATTGTGAACACAGTTAGAGGGTTGCAGAACAATTTACAAAACCCATACCATCCGTTAGCGAGAATTCCTCGTTCAACAACTAAGGACTCTATGTAAAGGTTTATAGGGTTGATATGGCTGAAGTTGGAGGGCTTCGTTATTCTGTTTGGAAAATGTTTTGGATTTTTTTTTACAAAAAAAAAAAAAACAATTTAAAAAGCGTTTTTAGAGTTCCCGTTTACAGAGGATGCAAGCGATTTCTGAAAAAAGTTATGAGCCATCCATACAAAGCTGGTTCAAGGAGGTTGCATATAAGATGAAATAGTGCCCCCCAAGTCTCAAGTAATTTTTTTAAAAAGGACCTGGTCCTGAAATGTCAATAATACTCTTATTGTTTAAAATATTATAATTGAAGGAATGTCCTTAATTTATTTGAAGCGGATCCTGATGGAAATTTCGGGGATGTAGTCTGGGAATAGGCCAACATAATTTCAGAAAAGTTCACATGCTGAAGTTCATGGCATTTTTCTGTCTGATGTTAGGATTCTCGATTCAAATGATGTTTCACTTGTTTTCCTAATCCAATTTACCGAAATAGGAAGCCTGGTAGTCCGTGGAAGAGTAAACGTATGAAGTGATGTTATTATAGGATACAGGATGTAGGAAACTTCTCATTCAGAAGAATAAATGTTTGTTGAGAGAACTGGAATGCTGCCATATCGGGTTTTAATTGTGTGCTGTTTGGTTTAAAAAAAAAAATATTAACACTGTCAGGGTCAGCACGAATTTCGGAGATGCTGTTTGCAGAATAGGATACCATAAAATAGGAGAAGTGTGCCTAACAGTTGTGTGTTTAGTACGGTAAAGTATGTATTGCGGATTCATGCAAAAAGTGTGCTTGCATAGGACCCTTCGTTCTGGAAACGGTGGAATTTCTTAATTTAACATAAAACCACGGTGAGCGATCCACTGTAACAGGCTTTTGGCGTCGTGGTCATTGTGTTGGACTTCTCAGTCGAATGTCTTGGACTTAATTTGTAATTAAATTTAATAATTTTTCCAAAATAGAACCTCTCTCGTGAAGAAATTATAAATCCACTTAGAGTTATAAATACGTTGACGAAATTGCATCTATGTTTGCTAGGAGTTGACTGGATAAGGACCTGACTGCCTGTCATCTTGTTTGAGGCTTTATGGTTGAAACGTCCTGTAAGCCGTATAGCTTTCGTCCAAAACAAAGCTGTAGGAACTACAATGCTGTTGAATACATAAATCAATTTTTAACCTGGAATACTGCAACCGATTCTCAAAGGCATTTGACAAGGTTAACTGTAATGTCCTTCGTAGTAAGCTTATGGAAAAGCTTAACTTTTCTTTTTTTTTCGGCCAAGTTCAATCATAACTTAATTGCAGATTTCGGGTAGTCGTAGTAAACTTCTCATGTTAAGCAGAGGGGTCTCAAAGGGTTTCATTTTTATACCACTACTGTTATCCATGTAGGAGTACGTAGGTAGGTAGGCGGATGGGTTGACATGACTTATCGAAGGAATAAAAGGGGTGTTAGGGGATGATTTTGGTCGGTGGTTGGTCGGGTTACGGCGATTAGTCTTTCAGACGATCTTCAGGACGAATCAATTGTGACCAGACTGCAGAGTTAGTTGATAAGATCACAAGATCACTTCTAATGCACCGCAGATATAGTTCGGTTCACGGGTCGGTTTAGATCCAAAAAAAAAAAAAATATGGGGTTTTTTGAAATGAGAATATTTTTATATGGAGAACGGGATGAGCTAGAACTGCTCTAGAAAACAACCTAATCTATCAAGTCAATCCAAGAATATGACGAACAGGACAATTGCATATGTTACCGTACTCCAGACTTTACGCCATAGTGGCAGGTTACTGGTTGGTGAGTGTACTCTGGGCCTGTCAAAGAAATGTGTACGATAACGCCTCAAAATTTGTTGAAAACGTTGCAATTGAGATGAATGAGGATTTAGATAAGGTTCAGTTGAGTTAGTCTCAGAAAAACGCATAAACACACTCAAGTCAAAATGTTTGGTTATTTCCAAGAAAGTCCATCGGCACGTCTAGTTGCTTTAGTTAAGAACTTGGCATTACCTTTCCTGAAATCAACATATTAGGTTGACAATTTGGGGGGTTTATGGTGAGGGCTTCGAATATTGTGGACCATACTCATAAAATTGCACACCTAAAAGCCCGAATCATCTAAGCCGAAACACTACTCATTCCCCAGTATATCAATATCACTGTTGTTAACTGAAGAGTTTTCTTTTTAAGAATTATAAAATTTTAAATTGGAACCCCTTTTTTGTTCCATGGCTACCTCAATAAGCAAAACTGGTGTATTTAAAGAGAAGATGATCATCAAACCATTGTTAAGACGCAGCAGTTACATCCAGAAAAAGAGGCAGTTTGGTGTATTTTATAGACTGGTGGAATCATTGGTCCGTACTTCTTTAAAACCGATGCCAGCCAGTGAGTTATGTAGATCGTTAAAGAGCTATGATCAATGACTTCTTCGTTCCTGAACTGAATCGCCTTGATGTGGAAGATCTGTGGTGTCAACAAGACAATGCGGCATTGTGACGAAGTTACACGTTTTCTCCCATTGTTTCTGTTGGCAATAACGAATTTTTAAAGTATTTGGAAGGTAATCGCATGACGCAACATAAACATTTCTTAAATGATTCACATTACTACCGCCGTATACTATAGCAACACCGTCAATCAACATGTCAACCGATGTATTGTACAAAATTTTTAACTTTATTTACTATAATTCACATTCTCTTTTTGTAGGAATATTGCATAAGGAGGAGTGTAATTTGTACCGAAAACAAAACCCTGCCAGTGATCCCGAGGGTTCTGAAATTTTCTCCAACCCTGAAGAAGTGGCTGAAATAATCCACAACGGACGTCCAAAAAAATAATCTGGACCTGACAAGATATCCAGCTACATCATAAAGAAGCTTCCCCAAGTCGTGATGATTTATTTAACAATAATATTTAACAACTGCATTAACAACAGCTATTTCCCGGAAGAATGGAGGAAAGCAAAGATCGTAGCTATTCCGAAGAAAGGAGGCAGAGGTTCGGTGTCATGATATTGGCCAATATCACTGCTAAACAGCACCAGCGAAATTCTCGAAGGACTCATTTTACGAAGACTTAAGTCATACAGCGACGGCAACAACATCATCCTAAATATGTAATTCGGAGTCCGGGCCAAACATTCGACTCTGCATCCTCTTCTAAGGTTCCAGAAGGACGTGGTCAGCACTCTCAACAACTATCAGGTGGTAGTTGGATGCTTTCTTGATATCGAGAAAGCATTTGACAGTAAATGGATCAACGGTCTGATCCATAAACTTACTTTACTCAATTTTCCAGCTACATTAATAAAAATAATCTACAGTTTTCTTTCTTCCAGATTCTTCTTCGTCCAAATTGAAAACAGCCAGTCAACAACCAAAGCCATCGGAGCAGGAGTAGCTCAAGTATCCAAGCTAGGGCCATATATCTAGAGTATATTCACTTCTGATCAGCCAAAACCCGAGAACGCGATGAATCTACTGTATGCGGATGACTCACTCACATACGCCAAATCCATGTTAGCAATTATCGCAGCTCGAATAGTTGAAGAACACGTGAGAAGACTGTGGGACTACTACGTGAAATGGGGCATCAGAGTTAATTTTGCTAAGTCAGAGTTAGCTTGCTTCAGAAGACCCGTGCGACACCAAAACACACGTTCAGTCACTACTTGTCACAGTATCACTGTGAATCTAGCAGATGGAACCCAATTGACATCCAAGCCAATTGTGAAGTACTTGGGAATCAACTTTGAGGAGAGGTTACGTTTCAGCCCGCACGTATCAGCGCTCCTCCAAAAAGCCAATTACGCCTTTCATCCATGAGATAATTAACACCTAAAATCTCAAACCACTGTACCACCTTTCTTTCCTATCTTTCTATTCCTTCTCTTTCCTCGTTCGCACATGTTAATTCATTATAAAGGTATTAATAACCCTTTGAGTGCGAGTGCATTATAAAAAAAAAAAAAAAAAATGTATCCTTACTTACTTACTTAAGGTGGCGCAGACAGTCCATTGTGGACCACGGCCTCAACCAACAATCCTCGCCAGCTAGGCCGGTCCCTAGCCAGTGGCCTCCAGTTGCGCACACCAAGTTGGTTGAGGTCGTTTACCAGTTGATCGCGATGGGGTCTTCCAGAACTGCGTCGGCCCTCCGGGTTGGAATTGAAGACTCGTCGGGCAGGAGCGTTTTCGTCCATACGCTCCACATGACCCAGCCATCTAAGCCGCTGAATTTTCAGCTTCTTAACCAAGTCAAGTTCGTCATTGAATCTTCTCCTCCATACTCCATTGATACATACAGGCCCGAATATCACCCGAAGGATCTTTCTCTCAAAGCACCCCAGCCTGTATTCATCCGATTGTGTCAGTGTCCACGCTTCTGCCCCATACAGCAGGACTTGGATGATAAGGGTCTTGTATAGTGTCTCCTTGGTCCTTTGAGAGAGGGCTTTATCGACATTTATCCACTAATGCGAAAAAGAAATGGCCTTAATCAAAAGACGAAGTTGCTTCTATATAAGCAACAAATAAGACCCATAGTTACATACGGTTTCCCGGTTTGGTTTACAACATCAAAGACAAGCATGATGAAATCATTTCTTGGACTAACTTTGAGAGAAATACAAATAATATAACTTGCAGTTCGAAACTTCTTCAATCCTGAGCTTTCGCTTCCTTTGCCTACAAAAACAGTTTCATAGGGTGTCACACAGCACGTGCCACAATTGATTTGTTGAAGGAAACGTTTGGTGAGCGCATAATTTTGCGATTTGGACTTGTGAGTTGGCCTCTAAGAAAACACTGGCTACTTCTATAAGCCAGAGATGATTGAGGATCTTGGGGAAAAAAAAGAAATGCTGCAGAGAGTGATCGAAAATTGGACCTTAAGATATTGGACTACATCCGAGCCAGCCACTGTGGCCATATGCCAGATATCATATTCAAATAAGAATTGCTCATGATACTCTCACATATAAAGTAAATTTTATGAGAATTAATACAATTTATCTGTGTTTTATTTAATTCCAACCCCGTCTATACCTCTAAACAAAACATCCTTTATGTTGCTTAAATACGTCTCGTACTGATTTTCCCGATTCTTGTTGTTTTATTTTCACATCTATAAATTGTACATTTTTTGAAAAAAAAAAAATTAGTCAAGTCATGTCTAAGCTCATGTTGGTAATAACCCATTACATGTGTTCCTCTTGATTTCAAAAGATAGATTTTTATCACCCAACACCTATCTCGCATCGTGAAAATCATAAAACATTATAATTTCACACAATTACATCTTTGAAATTGCCATACAATGAAATCCCAATCGATCCGTCATCCACACGAACCAAAAGTATATTATATTTCCCCTTCAATAAAACCAGTCGACTTCCCGAAATCCAATTCAAAAGATACAAAAATTATTATTATCTCAAAATATATCTAAGACTGTCGCTCTCACTCTTGGAGTTGGACATGCCATTCCATTTCATGGTCTATGATAGAAACGAACTCCTTTCAGCTCTCTCTTTTCCCATTTTTTTGAATAATCACGTGAAGTCAGTTATCAGATTTTTGGACAATGAATTTTACAAATTTGTAAATTGATCATGTGACTCTTTGTAATGGCTGCAGCAGCTTTTCCGCCTTCCATTTTTTTTTTATTTTTCGAATTCGAATCCCATTTGCAGCACGATCAATGAACAGTTGAGTATGGTCAGTGGCTGGTTCCTGATGGTGCGTGTGCCCACATCAATGGGGCGGCTTAGATTAAGATTCATTGAAATTAATTTGAAACAAAAACAGAAATGAAAAATTTATAAAAAAAAAAAAAATGAAAATCGATCGAACTAATCGCATAAATAAAGCGAAAGTCACGCTCCATGGCATTATGTCGATAGTCTAAGCGCGAGTAATTAATTCGCAACCGTTAAGTAAACATGATTAATAATAGCAATAAGAATTTGCTGGCTATTGCATGCCAGACAATTAGAGTGGCTGGGGGTGGGCGGATGGTTGCTTTGGAACAGTGCAGGGGTACACACACATGTCTGTATACTGGAGCAGTGGCATGGCGGCGTGGCGCAGCGGAAACTTATTCCAGAGGAACCGCCACCGAATAGCGAGTTATGTGCCGCCGCTGACTTGAACAACGACGACGACGACGAGAAGATTTACGAGCCTCCACTTGTCGGCAATCATGGTGCATGTGGACTACATTTGGCTTTGCTAATTACTGGACCACATGGGATAGATTTTTTTCTATTTTTGAAAAACTGCCTCTGATGCTATCGGTCTCTCTTACATTAAGGAGTTTAGTAAGGCTGGTTAAGCATTGACCAATTTGAAGTCTGTCATAGGCATATCATAATGTTTGGAAATTGGAACAGGGATAGTCGTGAAGTCGCTTGAAATGTCTTTAATTTTGAGAGGCATTTTATCATGATCTGTAACGCAGTTTTGAATTATTATTGTCAAATGTGTTTTGATTTGGGGAGTGTTTTGGTATCAAAAGTTGTCAGATTGATTTGTGTTTGGACCATGATACTGTTCTCAGGCTGGCTATCAACTCTATTTTGGTGGAGCTTTAACACAGCCGAAGTGTTCTGTTCTTATCTATAAGAACAAAATATAGTTCAGTTTAAAGGTTTTCGTGTCAGCTCTTTTGTTTTCAATCACTTTCAAATTAAAGGATTGGTTAATCCAGTTTGACTGACAATATCTCAAAAATTTATTGAAACACAAGACACTTAATGCATTTCATTTATTCAACTAAGTAAGGGTGCGTGCTGTGAGAAAAATAGGTTGCACAGTTCTGTTCTATCATTCTGTACCGGCACACTTAGTCTCCATGGCTTGACCAATTACCTTTAAGCTTGTAAATAGTTTTTGGGTTCTTGGAATTGGTAGACTAGCTTTAAAACTCATAGTATCTGACTCAATTAATACTACCTATTAAAATGTCTAAGAAGCTTAGCGTTTAGAAAATATTTGAACCCATCTTACGAGCACTTATCGAGTTATTACTACGTGCAAGAGTAAAGGAGAGTTGGATATGAGATAAAAGAAGATCCCGTTCACATTGATTTTGAATGTCTGCAAAGCATAGGTATGGTAAGGTTCATGTGGCTGTTAACTAGAAAGCTATAAGCTGAGACATGTAGTCCAAGAGGTACGGTTCTGATACCACAATGTTTGGGGTGTTATCTCCTTTGTTAAAAATTTGACACACTTGGAACCTATTAGAACTTCTAAAGAAGAGCACAAGAGAACCGATGTCTGTATATTCATCAATTTCATTTAAAAAGGATTCTCTTCAAATGAGCTTTCTTATGTAAGCAAGTGCAGGGCATATACAATGTACATTTGTATTAGATGGAAAGTTGTCTCTTTTTTATCCATACAGCTTCTGCAAAAGTCGTTTGCGAGTACACCAAGACAAGCCTACCTATGAGACAGTGTCCTGTAATAACACCTTTAAAATAAGTTATGTACTGTCTGTCAAAACCCTTGAGCATTTGGAATTTAGCTTTGGCCAAGTCTACTTTGTTTATAGACATGCCCACCTCAAGATTTGTCCTTTCAGTAATTACATAATACCCTCATCGTGGACCAACACCAACACAACACTGAGCGTTTATGTAAGAAAAAAAATGGTTGTCTGAAAAGTCAGTTTACGGACGATAAATTCTACGTGATAACCAGTTCACGTGTAAGTTGTATCTCCCCCACCACCACCCGCCCATCTCACCAACAACTACCAGCCAACCACCCAACCAAACACCCACCGTTTTTGACAATTTTCCTCCCCCACCCCCACACTAACACCTCCCCCTCTTCCCCACCACACCACCGCCAACCACCCATCCCATCTACAACCACCCACCATTTGTGTGCAGCCGGTGTTCATAGATTTATAACAGAACGTGACATTGTGACAATGTGACATTTTTTCGTGCAAACTGCAGGTGTCATCGATTTATAAGATGTTATCACGTACAAAAACAACCCGGGGGAATATAGAAAATTGCTGCCCAGGCTGGGGCTATAACCCCAAATTCTGGGAAAGTAACCGAACACTACTGTACCATTACCACCCGCTATGCGTAATGACAAATGAGTCTCTCTCTAAACATGACAGTACATCCGAAATTTCGCTGGAGGGTTAATTTATTAACCTCCCCAGCGACAGGAGGGTTACAAGAAAAATTTTGTATACCCTATTCCATAGAATGGGTATATTGTATTTGGTGTGGAGTTTGTAACATAGAGAAATAATACCGTTAGGTATAGAAAAGTATATATATTCTGACTCAGAATCAAAAGCCTAGTCGATTTAGCCATGTCCGTCCGTCCGTCCGTCCGTCCGTCCGTCCGTCCGTCCGTATGTATACTCTCTAGAGGTCGCAATTTTTAGCTAGAAAGCTGAAATTTGGTATATATAATCTTTGGTTCAAGAGTAAGGCTAAGTTTTTGAACCAGCAAAATCCGCCCACAAACACGCCCACAATAGCCATTTTTGTTGAACAACCTCAATTTGGTAAAATTAAATTACGTTTTTTGCACAGTTACGATAAAAGCATAACGCTTAAATTTTGCACACGTAAGCTTATAGGCTAACCTTCTTCCAACTAAATAAAAAAAAACCATCATTATTGTTTTTATAAAATAACAATTGTTATATTAAAGCGAAAAACATTAAATTTTGTGGGTATTACTTGCACATACACATCTTGTGTATGAAATCAAAAAAATTGATTTAAGGCGTGGCTGACACCCACTTTTCACTAGAATTTAGAAAAAAATTGTTTTTGTAGATAAACGGTATTTATAATGAATCTGTGAGCCAAAATTTTGCGTCTCTTACTAGAAACTAAAAAGTTTGTGTATGAAAAGAAATTTTTGAATTTTGCGCGTGTCTTACGCCCACTTTTCGTGAAAGAACGAAAAACGTAGTTTTAAAAATTTAAGGTACCTACTACCAATATTAAATTTAAAAGTTTTTCCTTCAGTTTGTTATTTGAGAAATATATCTCTACATTTTGTTTTGTTAATTTTTTCAATACGCCCACTTTTAAAGGCGTGATTTTGATAAAATACCTTTGTTCAGGTAAGATCGCTTAAAAACTGCTCGATTCAGCTGTAGTTTTACACATATGCCTAAATACTGACTAATGATCAAAGCTTAGTTATTGCTTGCAATTTTTAAGACCCGCCCACTTTAAGGGGTGTTTTCGTCAAAAGTCATATAATGCATTAATTTTTTAACGTTTTTTAACTTTCGGTTGCAGTTTTGAAGTAAAAAGATGACCACTTAGATTTAATTCCTTGGTTTCGTAGCAGAGTGTATTTCAAGAATCGTTAAAAACACCTGTAATCGCTATTTATATTCAAAATCTGATTTTTAAAAATTTAAGATTTGTCTTGTTTTGTTCAAATCGATCTGCAAGAATAAAATTGAATATCACTGGGCTCATATTAATTGCCTTGGCAATAAAAAGTCTTAACTTTGGGCGTGGCACACGCCTTTTTTTATTGTGCCAGCACTAATTGAACATCACACCACACAAAATTAATGTTATTGAATTTTTTCTGTCTGGTAAAGAAGAATTTTGTTTCTGAAACTGGATCATCGGCTGGCTGCGGGAGGCGAACGCATACACATACAAAAATATGGGGAATAGGGTATCCAACAGTTCGTTGCAAACGTACTGTAGATCTCGCTTATGTTTTTGTTTAGGACTCATAAAAGTAGTGATATGATAAGACGAGAAGCACTCTACGACAATGTTTAAGTGAAACTAATTTTTCCGTATTGGGTCTTTCACCCATCAATTTGAAGGCTCTTTGGTGAATCCTGTACAGTACAGGCAGCGCTTATATCCAACAGAAGCAATGAGGGGGTAGGTATATGGGAATAATTGTATTCAATCTTTTGACGAATGTATGCCTTGAAAATTGATACATCGACTTAGAAAACCTTAATTCATTTAACAGGAAGTGGATTGTAATACCTATAACTATAGAACGTAAAGCTAGTGCCACATGCAACGAATCCAAGTGCCACTTACGGGTAGTGGCATGAGGGTAAGGATAATGTAGGTACCGCAAGGTTGTGAATCTGCAAGCGACAAACTTTCCCTTTCAATACAGTTCTTGATCGGATAACTTATCATTTCTATGACCGTGAAAAGGCGAAAGGAGGGATACGTAAGTTCAATTGGTCAGTAGTTTGAATGGAAGAAACTATGATGGACAAATGCTCTTTTCCGTCCACTTTTTCATCCTGGGGAATATAATAACCAGCTTGGAAGCACAAGTCTTCAAAATTATAAGCGAGAAATTATCTGGGACAGTGGAAACGTGTGAGTCACCAAAGGAATCAAATGTCCACAGCAGCTGGACACAATGGTTGAAACAAGCGTAGGAACGGAGGACCAATTTGCGACTTTGTAAAAGGTGGGCCAAAAGAAGTCATCCGATGTTGTTTGGCTCTCTTTTTTTTTTCTAAATGAAAAATTTCGATTCTGTTTTTTGATTATGTTTATTTAAAGCTTTAGAATTGTATTGGTCAAGTCGAAAAGATGATATCGGACAAATGGGCGCCCTCACAATTGATTGCTCGTTTTATGGCATTTTTCATCACTCCAAAAAGAATTTTGGGCGACAGATTTTCGCTCTCGTTTCGAATGTTGTCCTTGAGGGCTTCCAGTGTCTCGGGCCTGTTCACGTAAGCACGGGACTTTAAAAAAACCCCACAAAAAAGTCTGAAATGGTCAAATCGGGCGATCTTGCGGGCCAGTGCAAATCGCCAAAACGAGAGATGAGGCGACCCGGGAACGCCGCCGCCGCCTTCAGAATATCGCTTCATGTCATGTTCACTTGTATTTTGCATCTGTCTAGTCCAAAAATGTTAAAACAGATGTGACATTGGCGGCCATTTGCAAAAAAAAAAGAGCATCTTCCAATATGGTGATTCCTTTTGGCGCACCTTTTATGGCACTTTGTTACCAAAATATGGCATTTCGAAAAACAGACCATTTTTCAAATGGATGCAAAATGAAAAAAAGTTTTGAAAAACGACCTATTTTTCGAAAAGACAATCTTGGTAACAAATTGTCATACAACAATTTTGGTTTTATAAAAATTTTAGGAAACTTACCGCCGTACAAAAAAATCCATCACGACTTTGACGTAGAATATCAGGAGAGAAAGTTAAAAAAAATGGAGTTCTCCCCTCTTCCCACTTTTCCACAGGGCAATCAAGGTCAAAAACTTACCAAATTGAACAAAATCTTCAAGTTTCATCAATTTCTTACCTTTTTCCACCTAAGCTCACTTTTTTCGAACTGTCAACTAGACTAGATGGTGCGGTTGGTGAACTCATACACATAGAAAATATAGGGTAACCCAAAAGTTTACACTGTTTGTGGAAGTAGTGATAAAATACCATTTCTGAGAAGTTCAGGTAAGGAAATCGGTTCCCTAATAAATTATTCTTTCACCTATTAAATTTTAAGCTCTAGGTTTTCCTAATATATTTCATACATCGACTTAGGAAACCTTAACATTTCGCGGTATAATTGGCGAGTCAAATATGTGATCATTCCGGAGGAAGGGTTTTGTATTGTGCATACCTGGACGCAAGAGCCAAAGACTGAATTTAATAAGCTTATTATACGCCGCATGTAGTCCAACATCTAAAGAACATGGTTGTGAACCTGAAAAAGAATAGGACAACCTGAGAGTAAAGTTATCAGAAAAACAGTTTTTTGGACTGGATGTCTTAATTCAGAGCTCAGTCATAAATATGAGAGAGTCGAAGGCAGACAAAACCAGCATTTATTTTGTCCAAAACAAGGTAAATGGAATGGCCCGAATAAGTACTTGTAATTAATCGAAAAAGGAGTTCGTAAATACCAAAAGCCCACATTTTGAGAAGAGGGCTTGACGACAAACGGTATTAACACAATTTAAATATTAAGCGCGATAATCCTTCTAGCACTCTGTTCTCAGCACCATACTTCAACTGTGCCCTCGACTTTAAATGTTGGGACACACCTTCATTCGAAATAGCTTACCTCCTTTTTTTTCTTCCACAGCACCTTTCACCTTGAAAAGACTGCTTTGTTATTTTATCCTTCATCTTCCTCAGCTTATGACCAATCCAGCACCACTTTCTTTGCTTTATGTCATCATTCACTTTTATTTATCCAGTCCTAAGCCTCTGGAGAATAAAACTTGTCATTAGCTTCGGAAATACGGATAAAATAGTAATACCACGCCAGTTGTAACATTTGTTGAGTTTAAAAAAATTAAGATTTTTAACTATGGATTGCTACACCATTAACGTTCTAATCAATAGGGTTATGTTTAATGAAAACCTTTTAAAAGTATCCAACGCAAATACCTACAAAAAGTCAATTACACTTGATTTGCCTCACTTTCTCCATTATTCTCGGAAACAATAATTTCAATGATAAACAATAACGAAAGCTGCAGGTAGATCCATTTCGGGTGTTCTTTGAACTCCACATAAGACACAAAGATACATAACATCTAAAAGATGCAACATCATTGAGAAAAAAAAAAGTTTTTATTTATCTCTTCCAGTACACATCGCGTCAACAAAAGATACACTTATTGCCAAGTTTGTTTGTTCCTATCCATAAACGTATTTATGCGTTTATTGTGAAATAGGCCCAAGAGCCAAAAGCCGAAACACACATTGCACAAGCCCAATCCCAATCCCAATTCCAAGCCCAAGAGAAGTGTATGGAGGCGGATCAGTAACATCAGCATCTTCGATGGTGGCTATAGATTTTGATTTTGAAATTGATAGTAGGTAAGGCTAGCTAACTGATTGGGAAGAAAAATCAATTGACATGAAGGTTCCCCTAACCCCATAACCCAAGTTCCATGGTGTATCGAATCTTTATGACATTGTTAAGCTTTATTTATTTTTGTTGGATTGTTTTTGGTGATCAAGGTGTGTTGACTTTAATTGGCAGAGAAGGCTAGTGTGATCAATAAATCAAAAATTTTGAAGAAAATTGATGCTTACGTAAATATCATTTGAACCTACCACCTACCTGATGTATTTACTGTAATTCCAGCATTGCCTTTGTATCTTTTAATGTTTTTATAAGATTGTTAAAGGCTAGAGCTCTGAGCAAAGGTTTTTTAAGAGGTTTTAAGGAAGCTGTTAAAGTAGTATTTTGATTAAAATTTAACAAAGGAACGTTACTCTTTCTTTCTTACTTTGAACAATAGGAAACAAATTTTACTACATAATTCCTTGTTAAACAATTTTTGAGCCGTAAAAGAAAATTTTAAATTGGACAACTTAAATTCCAAAACAGAAATGTAAGCTTAATTTTTTTGACGAAAAATATAATAAAATCACAACAAACCAAAGAAGGTTGTGGGAATGTGAGATCTTATGACGACAGCATCTGAATGTAAAATTACAAAATTCAGTTCTAAAAATAATAGATTTCAAACGTAACTTTTGGAGCTGTCCCAAATGGCTTCGGCCTGCAAAATTAAAAAACGTTATGCCCGTGCAATGTGACGCATGGACCACAAAACGCGACGAAGTAATTTTATATGTAATGTGAAAGGTCATGGTGGGCTACATCGCGTCGTCAACTCTACGCGGTGCTAGCCGGATAGTCAAAGGGTAACCTATAGACGATTGTAAGATCTATCGGATCCATGTAGATACCAGAATAACCTTCTCAGGAACTAGGAGCACGAGAAAAGATGAACTCTCTGAAGATCCAACCCCAACACGATCGTCATCCATAGGCCAAATAAGCCATTCATGAAAGGGAAAATTATATCTATCTACGTTCAAGCACTTGAGACCTGCGTACATTAAACAAGCAATACGAAGCTTAACAGCTGACTCAGACGCTCGTCAGTTTCCAAGTTGACATGACAGTTCTACTGGAGATGCGATGAGATGGAACTGGCCTGAGTGTAAGAGAATGATGTGATTTTTACTGTGGAAAATGCCACATCGATGGGAGGTCACGCTTGTTTGGACGCGGTTTCGTTGTCAGAGGAAGACTAAAGCAAAGGGTTCTAAGCTATCGCGAGGTCAGCGAGAGTCTGCAGCAATCAGGATGGGACTGAAAATAAACGAGGACAAGACGAAGTATATGCTTCCATCAACAAAAGTCCAATCCCACTACCGACTTTGCCAGAACTTGGCTATTGATAGGTATAACTTCGAGGTAGTCGGTGAATTTGTCTACTTGGTCACTGCTGTAAACACAGGCAACAACATCAGCGCTGAAATCAAAGCAGACTAACTCTTGCTAATCGCTGTTTCGCCAATGGGGAATAAAGCCCTATCAAGAAGAACCAAGTAGATACTGTATAGAACACTAATCATACCGGTCCTGCTATATAGCGCAGAAGCATGGACTCTCTCCCAATCGGACCAAAAGTCACTTGGAGTCTTGGAGAGAAAAGTTCTGCTTACGATTAATGGTCCTGTCTGCGAAAACCGACAACACAACATTTGGCGAAGAAGATACAGTGCTGTACAGCGACATAAGCCTAGCCAGAAAAATTCGAATTCAACCGCTTAGATGGCTGCCCCATGGGGCATCGACGCTCCAGCTCGTAAAGTCTTCAACGCCAAACCATCAGAGGGAGTCAGAAGCCAAGGTAGACCTCATCTGCAATGGAGCGACCAGGTAGAGGGAGACCTCCGACAACATTGGAGACGGCAAGCTAGAGATCAAGCAGCCTGGAGGGGCAAATTAAGCAAGGCTTAGGAGCACCATGTTCTAGTAGAGCCAACATAAGTAAGTAAGAAGTCAGGGAAAGAGTGACAACGATCCGTATCAAAGCCAAACTCCATTACCTAAGACTAAGCGCCTATGCGCCATGCTCCTTCAGAAGACCTCGCTTAAACAAACGAGCAGTGCACCAAGTATAACATTAAAATTCTCTTGGGAATGTTAACTGCCAAGATTGGGAGGAATGACATCTTTAGTATGACGATCGGAAAGCTAAGCCTGCATAAATTTTGATAACGGCTGCTCAGCAGCACACGCTTTTCACGTTCCAACATCAACAAGGGAACAAGGCGGTTTCCAGATGATCGAAACTGCAACAAAATCTATTATGTTGCAATTGACGAAAGACAATCCTCTAGAACTCTGAATGTTCGTATCCACTTTTTGAGGAGCAAAAGTCGACTCGGACCACTACCTAGTCGGTGCAAAACTTACTGTACGGATCTTCATGGACGCTCTTAAGAGAGCACCAACTGCGCAGAGTAAATTCACTGTTGAACGAATTTAACCAAGATAAACCGCCACTGCCTATAACGACCGCGTATCCCTTATGAGATTGCGAGAAATCCTTCCACTGATGATATGAACCCGGAAGACCAATATCAGTTTTTGTCAACAAGCCATAAGAAATCCTGCGTCAGAGTTATTAGGTTTTCTCACAGCCTCCCCCTAGAAACACCTGATTTGACTCTGGATGTGCTCAGGCAAACAAAGCTAAAACAGAGGCATGCAAGTCGTGGCTTCAGAGAAATATTAAAAAAAGACGCATTTTTCACTAATGTACTTATTAAATTACGCTAACGGTCCATTTGGGACCACAGCCTTTTCCAACATATCCCGCCAGCTATTCCGATCACTAGCCAGTAGCCACATGTCACCAGCTACACACACAAAGTTCGATGAGATCTCGGGTCCCCCACGAACCACAACTGCGTTCTTCGTCAAGGTTAAAATTGATGTTTAAGGGACCTGAATGTTCCCCAAGGAATCTTTTTCTCCAAGCACCCTAAACCCTTTTCAATCGATTGTGTCAGGGTCCACGCCTTTGCCCCATACAGCAAGACTCTATAGGATGATTTTGGTCTTTTATAGTGTCTTCTTGGTCTTTTAGTGAGGGCAAAGGAAACAGCCATTGACAGGACTGATTCTTCGACTGATCTCTTTACTTTAACAGGTTAAAGTGGAATCCAAATAGACAAACTCCTTGACTCCTTCAAAGTTAAATCTGTCCATCGTGATTCAGATATAATGTTCTGCAGCTCAAGAAACCATTCACTTTGTCCTATCCTCATTAACAGACCCATTCATCGCTCACCCACTTCAACAGTTTCCAATGCTCATGGTCACGTGCAAGTTTACATGATAGCGAGTCACCTTCCTTGACATCAAGGGATTCGGTGGCGTTCTTACCAATCTCAACGGAGCAGCGTGAGTTCTCCATTGTCAGCCTACAAAATCGAAAGAGTTTAGCTGGGATGCCAAGTTGTGACATGGCTCTGTGTAGTTCGTCTCTATACACACTGTCGAGGACCAATTTCATATGGATGACAAAAACGTGGTGAAAATCCATCTGGAATTTGTGGGTCTTTTTCAAATCTGTTGAACGTGAAAATTAAGTCGATGATTGACTTACTTGTCCTGAAACCACACTGATAGGGGCCAATCAGTTCACGCGCGAAAGCGTTCAGACGTCCACACAGAACTGCATTAAGGTGACTTATACCAGAGCCTGATAGGGCAAACGATGCTGAGGTTCCATTCGTCAGGCATACTTTCATGCGACCAGATTAAATACAGTTGAGGTGGTGTGTGCTCCTTCTCAAGTTATCTCCCGCTGCTATGAAGAACCCGAATGGGAGGCCATCATTTCCAAGAGTCTTATTGGTTTTTAGTTTAGATATTGCTTCCTGAAATTCTTCCTTGTCGGGGGAACGTAAGTTTTGTTCATGGTTTTCTTCGCGGTTTAACAGTCTGTAGAAGTGCTCTTTCCAAATTCACAGTACCTTCTATGCATCCACTACAACGTTCTACGCTCGTCTCGGCAGTCTTGCACCCTGGGTTTTGTACCCTTTGAACGATAACATTACCCTCTGGAAAATCTTTCCCTCAAAAGGTTTTAGCACTCGATTTTTCAGTTTTCCCCTTTTTCTTTCCGAAGAAAAGAGCCAGCTGGCACACTCATCATCGAAGCCTAATGAAAACACAAACATAAGTGGCAGCATTTCTGATGACCAGTTGCCACTGGTTCTCTGGGCTTGGGGCTGCTGGACTTGCCGAGAAGTCAGAGGAGACACACGGTTGACAAAAGTTATGGCGATGTCTTTTAGTCTTCCCAAAAATGATTTGTATCTTCTTTCCACACATCATACTCTAACTGTAACACCTTTTGGAGAACGAAATGTTTTATCTTAGCCAGTTTTAGGTGTGGTTTTTCGCTATTAGACGATTTTTATAGAACAGTGAACATCGTTGACTCTGCTTCAGGAATAGACGGGAACCACAATCTACCCTTTCAATCACAACGGGGATGCACTTCTTCATGACAAATTTACCCTTGAATCTTCCGGGCAAGAGGCGGGAAATAATAAAGAACATTTAAATGGAATCAAGGACCGAACTGAACTTTTTCGCTGCGCGGCTACCTTTTACACTAACCACCACCCAATGGGGCACAGCAAAAACTCCATTATTCTCGTTAATATTTTCAAAATTCAATTTTCCCCGAAAGGAACATTTAATTAAACCCTTTCAATTCCTAATGAGCATCTCTACAAGACCATACAATTCGCCATATTCGACTTATTTGGTTCATTTATTACTCTGTTCTCTATCCAATGTCCATATCCATTTTAAATGCTCATAAGCTGCTCTGGGTTTTGTCTTGAAAGCCAAACAAATTGCAAATCACTTCAACTTCCTTGTTCATGCTCCGAAGGAATAAAAATCAGCAAAACGACAAAATCCATCAAATATATAAATTTCTAAAAAAGATCCGTATCTTTAGACCGAAAATAAATACAACAACAAAAACAACAACGACGAACTATTGCCAGTTCAGTTGAACAGAACAAACGTCATTTGTTGCCAATAACGATGATGGCTGCGCCAGCTCGCGGCGGCGGCTTCGATTACCCCAGAGCAATCTGCACCATACAGCAAACAGCAAATAGTATCTAAGTATCTATCTTTTTTTTTTTTGAATTTTCTTTCTATGGCAAATTTATGAGATGCGTTTATGCGGTAATTGCCGACAAAGAATAAGAACTCTTCCAATCCAATCCAAAGCCAATGCTATAACTTAGCTGCACATGACATTTCCTCATGGAATCCCATCCCAGCAGCAGCGGCAGCGGCGCAGTGGTAGCAAGCGACAGCGACAGCCCGATTGCCCGAGACCGAGACACAGAGCCCAGTGCCCAGCAGATACTCAAAGATAGTCATTCCATCGCTCAAGATCTCACAATGTTTCCATGTTGGCACTAGCAAAAGGTCGCGCTCTCGACAGATAGACAGATGGACAAGCGCTCGCTTGGACAAGACTTAAGAGATAGATGTCCGTTTGGATTTTTACTTTGCTAAAGCTTCGATCTATTGGGATGGGGATTGCGATGGATTTGCTAAGATTTGTTGTTAAGGTTCTACGTGTGCTCCTGCTGGCTGATCGGGACCCTGCCTGAATGTGACTGACTGGCCATTCCTTTATTCTGTCCTTTTACTGAAGAATTTGCAACACGGGACCTAATTGATTTCAAATTACCCCTCAATGTTGTGTGTAGATTCTGTTGGAGTGAAATTTATTTGCCATCGTCCTGTAATTACATCGCGCTTTGTTGGATTGTGTGTTCGTGTCTTTCGGCTTTTGGGACTTGTGAGCATAATGTCATCGCGTCTTGTCAATGAAAATTAGATCACAATGGGGCCAAAAAATCAAGATCAACAGTGCAGTGCATTGAACAGAATATGGACAAAAGTAAAAACTAGGCCCGACTTCATACGAGTCACAAAATTTTATTCAATGTGGCAGTCAGTCATTGCCTAAATTTTATATTTTTGTTTTTGGAGTAAAATTACAATGACAACGCCGACAAATAACAAATGTTATTGCGCTTTCGTCGGCCATATCACAGTCAATAATGAAGCTGGGAAGAGTGAGTGATTTCTTGTGTTATTAACTTGACAAATGGCAGCTAGTGATACAAATTAGTATTTGGTTAATGGCAGCCCGATAAGAGAACACACAAGTACATAATATCTCTTCAAAAGATTTTTATGATCAAAATATTTCCGGTATGAATTTTCATTATCTTCTGTACCCCTGACCATATTATGTATGTGTAAAAGAATTTCATGATATCATCTTCCAACTGCCATTTCTCATCTGTCATCTGCCATATGTCATCTGGCATCTGGTATCTGTCATCTGAAAACTTATCAGATCAAAAAAAATTAAACATTTAATTTGGGATGAATTAAACTCTTATTTGTCAAATTTGTTTTGTTGCTAATGATAGAAACTTCGTTTGGGATTTTATTTTAGCAGAAATACTGGCCTTTTGAAATGCGTTTTAATGCATTTTAAATCTTTTCTCAGTTTTAAGAAATCCAGTTTCCAGCCTGTTCCATTTTTCGTGCCCCTGAGTTTTTTGATCTTAAGATCAATTTTTGATATAAAATTTGTATAAGACATAAAGTTTTAATATATTTTTGAACGAACGGATTTTAAAATTCTTAGAAAAACCCACAGCAGTATAAAATACTTAACATACACATTTTGCGCTATAACTAAATTTTTCTTTAAAAAATATTGCCGACTGGAATATACCCAAGAATCATGCCCTAAAATATTGATGACGAATTATGAGACACCCTGTATATTAATCATCCCAGTAGTTTTTAGGAAATTTGTGAATATGCAATGAATCTGGCTTCATTTCTATTTAAAAAAAAACCTTGGCTTGAACTGAACGGCTCGTTCTATGCGTCTTTTTAAAGAAGCGAAAAAATCGCAATGGCGATTTCAAATGGGCAAAATGGGTGCAAACGAATGCTGATTTTTTAATAAGTCTTATTTAAATATATAATGCCGTTTAATAGTGCCACCTGCTATCGTGATTTGGCATATATTTATTGAATAATAAACAACAGATCTGACAGCTGTCACTTGTGAAGGGATCGCACCAGTGATCATTTATCGTCCCGAGCTCCGATAATTGAAACCTCACAGCACACGCCTGGCGCCATATCTCCCTTTGCTTGCTACGTCATAGCAACCTAAACTATTTCATTTGTATCCATAATTATACGTCGCCCATTCATATAATAAGATAAGCATTCATAGAAATATTCTTCAAGTGCATTGCCTTAGATACATAAGATACTTTCATGTGCATGCCATACTATGAAGCGAATGACCGAATGCAAGCGACAAACAACGAACGAAAATATTAAGGGTTCATGTTACGGCATGGCCCTCGTTGACAAAATTATATGAGATACATTTGAATGTTTAGGCAGTAAATTATAATGCTGATATGGCGATATGATAGTTCAAGGTGCGAGGTGATTGGACTTCAATTATCGGAGGCCGTGGAAATCGAAACAAAATTTGAATGGAAACTAAAGACAAATTTTGTATAAAAGAGGGATGAAAATCCAAAATAAATGTTGTCTATCTTCAATCGCCAACCAGTACGTTTTATTATTTCTAAGAGCAACTCGCTCGATTTATGAAACTTACTTTTCTTGCCTTGTAGTTTTTGACTAAAAAGGTTATTCCATTTTAAAGAGCAACTCGCTTAGATTGGAGTAACCTATTCTATTCTCTACTCGCTCTATTATATAGCGTTCGCGCTTATAGAGGCAAACGACGGCGTAACCGCCAACGTTTTGAGTTTGAGCCCTTCGTAGGAAATTAAATAGTCTAAAGACAAGATCCAAGAATCGAGATCTTTGCATGGCGATCTTGCCAGGAGCGCAACAAGAAGCTCTGGACTTAGCTGCCAGCTACATCGCTGAGACAGTTATAGACATTACATGGTGATGATTAACCTAAAAAAAAAAAGTTGTAGTTTCTTCAACAACATCACGAACCGCCTAGCCCGGCATGGGGAGCAAAGAAAGTAAATCGGAAGTGATTAACACCGGCCCCCAAATCCTTAACGCCGCCAACTTAGGACAGAGCCAACCCGACCACACCGCGATCATACTGGGGTTAATGTTTATAACCGCCGTATTAGTGGGTCTAATATATCTGGGGCTACAACACTTCCGAAGGAAGCTCATCTCGGACGTGGTAGAGCACTTGGAAAAACGAAACGCCAAGGTATAAAACCTTATTGGCCATTTTTTTTGTTCTGTATGTTTTATAAAAAAAAAAAAAAAATTTTAATAATTTTCAATTTATATCAAAAAAAAAAAATATATTATATATAATGTTTTGTAATTAAATAAAAAAAAAACAAAAAAAAAAATACTCGAACGACTCATAAAAAAAAAAAAGATTTTTTCTTCTTCGTTGCTAACGGCTCTCTCTCCCACAAATTTGGGTTTCATTTTTTTCTATAGTCCAAAAGACCAATGAGTTTTGCCAAGCTAGAACTAGTCTTGGGCCAACTTAACCAAATTTACGTCAACCTTAAAAAAGCGCCGAATCGTACTAGGACTCCCATTAAAGCAGAAGAAAAACTTCAGCAAATTGGTAATCTTTTCGAAGCTTTCTCGGATCTTTTTGAAGAAGTTGACCAAAATAGAATATCTGAGTTGGAACGCATCGCATTGAAACGACTCGCCACCGAAGCCAACAGATATAAGAACGATTCTGAGGACATAGTCAACCGCAACATAAGAAGCGTGTCTCCTGACCTTGAAGAGCACAAAGAAGAAAAGCAAAAATCCCAAATATTATCTAAAACAGACACGATGAGTGGTGAAGAATTCAGCTTCAGTACAGCTCAAAAGCTGCCCACTCTGTCATTTGAGGAGAACACCCGATCTGAGAGCCTAAGAGATTTCCTAAACAGCATTGAATTCTATTACGACACGCTAACGACTACAGCCAAAGGTACCCTAATTAAATTCGTGCTAAAATGTAAAATACAAGGAAAGGCACTGACTGAACTGGGAAACACCAGTCCCAAGGACTTCACTGAGTTAAAGAAAAGCTTGCTCGAGAAATGCGGTCCAAAAGACACCATCGAACAAATTCAGTCACGACTAAGCCGAGCGACTCAAGGCAACCGACCTGCCCGAGAATTCATAACCGAAATAGAAACGCTAGTTAATCGGATGACTGAATTAGAAGTCGCATGCCACGGTGAAGAAACCAGAGCAACCCTGACCACTGCTAACGATCGTAGAGGACTAGCATTCCTAAAGCGAGGAGTGAACGATCGACTTAAACTGGTACTAGACAGCGCACGACACACGACTTTAAAAACCGCTTCCCAGCATTTACTAGAAATCGATCAAGGGTCAACCCAACCGGCGACCTTAAAATATTTCGGAGAACGGCAACAAAACTTCAGAGGATACCAAGCAAGAGGATCGAACTCTAGAGGTCGAGAAATCAGAGGCGACAGACATGCCAATAATAATTACCAACCAAGCTACCAAAATTATAACTTTAACCCAAACCATAATCACAGAATGGGTTCCCAACATATCCAAAATAATCCCCGAACCCAGTACAGAACAGGCTCCCAAAATAACCAATTTAATACATATAACCGCTCAGGATACCAAAACCGTCAAAATAATAACTATAGACAAGGTAACCAAATGGATTACAGCCAACAAGGACATCAACCTCAAGCCAATTTACCCACTAGAACCAATGTACCACACAACAACTGTCAACCGAATTACCAACCCCGTTATAACAGGGAAACTGGACAGCAAATAAACTACCCCAGCTTAAGGGCATTGGGAAACGAACAACCCACCGAGGGGACTGCCGACCCGTCGGAGGGAAGCCTATAGAATCCCTACCAAACGCAATATACACAGCGGGGATAGAAAACGGCATTTATGTACAAATATTAATTAATAATGGCAAACCCGTACGATGCTTACTAGATACAGGTGCATCTATCTGCGTAGTCAAAAGCTCTGTAATCGAGGGAAGCACTTCAATAGACAAGCAAAATATCACCACCATCATAGGTATATCTGGAGACCTAAAATCCAAAGGTACATGTATTAACACGTTGCACTTCGGACGTAACGACCTTCCTTATGAATTTCATGTAGTACCTGATTCATTTCCGATACCCGTTGATGGAATTATTGGAGCAAATTTTTTAACCGAATTTGGTGCAGTAATAGATCTTGAAAACCTACTTCTGAAAATGAAAATAAATTACAGGCAAATTTCGATACCAATATTGTCACACCATAGCTTGATCACAGTAACCGTTTCTCCAAGATGCGAAGCAACCTACTGGTTAGATACACAATATACTGACCCTAGAATATTCCATCCCCAAGAGTTGTGTAAGGGTGTCTACATGGCCGGATCAATATCACAGGCCAAAGAAGGGAAAATTCCAATTAAAATTTTAAACACCCGCGAAACATGTGTTAACCTCAAATGGGCGGAACCACAATCACTACCCGCCTCAGAATATGATCTAGTATCACCAGAAAAATTCAAACCCACAGTATCACCTACCAGAGTTAAGAAAATATTGAGTGAAATAAATTTCGAAACCCTAAATAGCGAAGAAAAAGCCGAAATAAAGGCTATAGTTACCAAATATCACGATATTTTCCACCTAGAAGGTGATAAGCTTACATTTAGTCATGTAGGACAAGCGGAAATTACACTAAAAGAAGGAGCTACACCCAAATATACCAAACCTTACCGACTTCCGCATACACAAAAGCAAGACATAAAAACAGAAATAGACAAAATGATTGAAAACGATATAATAGAACCATCTGTCTCTGCATGGAACTCTCCGATTCTTATTGTACCAAAGAAAAAGGATCCTATTACTGGCCTACAGAAGTTCCGCATGGTAATAGATTACCGAAACGTCAATGAACGAATAGAAGACGATAAATTCCCATTGACCAACATAAGTGACATCTACGATATGGTAGGAGGAGCAATGTATTTTTCATGCATTGATTTAAGCCAAGGTTATTACCAAATGGAACTTGAACCAAAAAGTAGACCTATGACAGCATTTTCCACGGAAGACGGCCATTTTCAATTAAAACGACTTCCGATGGGACTTAAAATCTCTCCCAGCAAATTTTCGAGAATGATGTCCATAGCTATGGCTGGACTCACTTACTCACGCTGCTTTGTCTACCTAGATGACCTAATAGTTTTTGGCAAAAGCCTTACCGATCACAACAAGAATTTGATCGATGTGTTTAATCGACTTAGGGAAGTAAATTTAAAAATTCATCCTGGTAAATGTGCTTTTCTGAGAAAAGAAGTTCTTTATCTAGGACATGTTATTTCCAACCAGGGACTACACCCAGACCCTGAAAAATCAGCTGCTATGCATAATTATCCCACTCCCACGAATGCTGACGAAGTAAGAAGATTCGTAGCATTCGCAAACTATTACCGCAAATTTATACCCAACTTTGCTACAATAGCCATACCTCTCAATAGATTACTTAGAAAAAAATGTAGACTTCAATTTTGACCAAAACTGTGAAAAATCTTTCCAACTCTTAAAAACAATCCTTACTAGCCCCCAAATTTTACAGTTCCCGAATTTCGAAAACGAATTCGTTTTACGTACAGACGCCTCAGGCTTTGCCTTAGGGGCTATACTTTCAAATTTCGATGAAAAGCCTATCGCTTATGCTAGCAAAACTCTCAATAAAGCCGAAAAGAATTATAGTACAATTGAAAAGGAGTTGCTAGCAATAGTATGGGCCGTAAAACATTTTCGACCATACCTCTTTGGCAGAAAATTTAAAATAATAACTGATCATAGACCTCTAGTATACCTGTTTTCCTTAAAAGAACCTTCTAGTAGACTAACCAAATTCAGGTTACTACTAGAAGAATATAACTTCTCTGTTGAATATACACCCGGAAAAGATAATTGCACAGCTGATGCCCTAAGTAGAATAAAGTTAGATTCAGACAACCTTAAACAACTCCAAATATGCGTAGTCACAAGGTCACAATCAAAGGCAGAGAAAATGGTTCAAGAAATCGAAAAAACAGAAACGGAAACGGAAGAAAATAATCGTATTATCACTGAATTGCTTAAACCACCAGAACATGGGCATAAAATAATTGAGCTAAAAATATGTAACAGTTTCGAGGATGATGAATATAGAAAAGATATAAATATGATCCTGGGACCAAACAAAGTGTTGGCATACATCCCAGAGATGAATTGTATACTCCTAAGAAAGCCCAAGGAAAGCACTACCGCCCGATCGACATCATTTTGCGATTTGTTGTCGAGGGACGTGCATAAAATCTGCGGACTATTATCAATAAATAAATTATATATTACAAAAGAAGAAATTAAAAAACTCACAGACGGCCGTCGAGAATGTAAAATTCATGAGTTACAAAAAATCTTAGGAGATATGTTTAAAAATAGTAAAGTAAAGGTGCACCTCATAAATAAATATATAGAAATTACCGATCCTCACAAAAAGAAAATATTGCTCAATGATTACCACGTATTACCAACAAGTGGACATGCAGGAATAAACCGCATGCTTAAAACGATTAAACAAAAATATTTCTGGACTGGAATGCAAAATGACATAGCTACATATGTAAAACATTGCCCAATTTGTCAGAAAAACAAATATATATCACCCAAAAAACAGCCTATGGAAATAACGTCAACTGCTGAGGCAAGTTTTGATAAAATTTATTTGGACCTAGTAGGTCCCTTGGACGAATCAGTCAATGGATACAGGTACATACTGACGTTACAAGATGAACTGACGAAATTTACGGAAGCAATCCCAATCGAGAACAAAGAAGCTAGCACAGTAGCTAGAGGACTAGTAGAATGCTTTATTCTGAGATATGGAGTTCCAAAGACAATAGCCTCTGATCAAGGCACAGAATTTATCAACAAAGTTTTTAAGGATATGTGCAAACTACTAAAAATTGAACAAATGCAATCTACAGCATACCATCACGAAAGCATAGGAGCATTAGAAAACTCCCATAAAGTCCTAGGAGCATACCTTAGAAGTTACGTATCCGAAAAACACACAGACTGGTGTACATGGTTACCATACTATGTGTTTTCCTATAACACCGCAGTACATACGGAAACAGGGTATTCTCCATTTGAGTTGGTATTCGGACGACAATGTACATTACCTTCAAATTTAACAAAACAAGTGGACCCCAGATACAATTATGAAGATTATGTAATTGAACTAAGAGAAAAACTACAAATTGCTCATAGAGATACAAGAGATGTGCTGTTAGAAAAGAAGAATACAAGAAAAGATGAATACGATAGAAAAGCTAAGAGTAAACCAATTAGTTTCGAAACAGGAAGCCTGGTCCTATTAAGAAATGAAAATAGAAAAAAATTGGATCCTATTTTCATTGGACCATACGAAGTATTGGCCGAAGATGGTGTAAACTGCGATATAAAGTACGAAGGGAAAAAAGTAACGGTCCACAAAAATCGTTTAAAGAAATTTTACATTTACATACTAAAACAATGCTTATTTGCATTAGATTAGTTTTTTAAAAAAAAAAAAAAAAGGGAGGGAGAGAGCCCTCGCATGCATATAGTTAAGTAAATTCTTAATAGATAAATACATATAGCGAACATAATTAAGTAATAAACAAATAAATAATTAATTAAAAATTAAAGTAAATTCAAAAAAAAAATATAATAAGTATAATTTAAATTTAAATATAACTACATATAGTTGATTAACTTTAGATTCATAAAACACATAAATAATATACATTTAGTTATTAATTTTATATATTATAAATGTTGAAAAAAAGTACATAATAATTAATTAAGAAAAGAAACAAAATTAAGTGTAAATAGAAATAGTTTAAGAAATAAAGAAAGTTTAAGTAACGTAAAACTAGACAAGAAACAAAATTAAAGTTAAATGTAAATAGAAAATATTGACATAGAAATTTTAAGTGAAGAGACAAAATTTAAAACTTCAGTCTAATTAATACCAAATGTAAATAAATTCTAGTAAAAAAAAAAAAAAAAAAAAAAAAATAAAAATAAAAAAAAAAAGAACGTTTAAACTGTAAGAGTGAAAAAAAAAAAAACAATAATCATTATGTAATTAAAATCTTTAAATTTCCAAAAAAAAGAACATTATTGTAAAACCCAAACAATGTAATTCCATTCAACAAAATTTAAAAAAAAAAAAAAAAGAATTTTTAACTGATCCCAAAAATGTACAATGACACAAAAAGAGGAAACCTCGCGCTACGAGATTTCATCTTTTTCCCCCAGGAGGGTGGTGTGAAGGGATCGCACCAGTGATCATTTATCGTCCCGAGCTCCGATAATTGAAACCTCACAGCACACGCCTGGCGCCATATCTCCCTTTGCTTGCTACGTCATAGCAACCTAAACTATTTCATTTGTATCCATAATTATACGTCGCCCATTCATATAATAAGATAAGCATTCATAGAAATATTCTTCAAGTGCATTGCCTTAGATACATAAGATACTTTCATGTGCATGCCATACTATGAAGCGAATGACCGAATGCAAGCGACAAACAACGAACGAAAATATTAAGGGTTCATGTTACGGCATGGCCCTCGTTGACAAAATTATATGAGATACATTTGAATGTTTAGGCAGTAAATTATAATGCTGATATGGCGATATGATAGTTCAAGGTGCGAGGTGATTGGACTTCAATTATCGGAGGCCGTGGAAATCGAAACAAAATTTGAATGGAAACTAAAGACAAATTTTGTATAAAAGAGGGATGAAAATCCAAAATAAATGTTGTCTATCTTCAATCGCCAACCAGTACGTTTTATTATTTCTAAGAGCAACTCGCTCGATTTATGAAACTTACTTTTCTTGCCTTGTAGTTTTTGACTAAAAAGGTTATTCCATTTTAAAGAGCAACTCGCTTAGATTGGAGTAACCTATTCTATTCTCTACTCGCTCTATTATATAGCGTTCGCGCTTATAGAGGCAAACGACGGCGTAACCGCCAACGTTTTGAGTTTGAGCCCTTCGTAGGAAATTAAATAGTCTAAAGACAAGATCCAAGAATCGAGATCTTTGCACACTAAAACAACATGGCCACCACAGGTTGTCAAAATTAATGGAAAATGCCTCAGACGTAAGGCCCCGACCCATAGAATCCGTTGTGTCCGTGCGTCCGGCAAATCAACTGACAGCTCGATTAAATACACGCGTTCTTACGAGAAGTGGTCCATAGACAACGCATGCGGCAACCCAACGGACAGAAGTAGCTGAACTTTTAACTTTTTCTTCTCCGGCAATCCGTTGACAGCTGGTTGACAGCAATTTTTTTTTCGATTTGAAGTCGTTTCGTTTTGACATTGAAGAAGAGAAATATATTTCTTCTTCTAAGGGTTTTGGTTACAGTTCTAATTATCTAAAGCATAATTTTTTTGTCGAAGACAAAAAAGAGAAAAAAATGGAACGTCAACGCATTCATTGGGTCACCCCCAATCCGGCGATCCGGCAAACGTCAACGGATGCGTTGCCGCAACGGACCAACGGATTCTATTGGTCGGGGCCTTTAGTTTTTAGACAAATGTGAATTCCTCGTCAACTTATGGTCCAATTAAGGAGACAGTTCAAACTAGTGGAAGAACTCCAGAAGATTGAATAAAATTTGTGTGGCCCTTTGGTAAAAATCTTATAGAAAATTACTAAGAACTATGCCAAGTTAGTACAGTTGCAGTGAATTTAGGTAATTTAAAAAAAAAAACAATTTTTTGGCCATTTAAGCCAAGAACGAAAAATGCAGTTTGTCCAAAAATAATCTAAGTTTGTTGAATTACGAGTTTCATCAAAATCGTATGAGCCATTTTAAAGTAAATCCAACCCCTTAAAAACGGTTATGTACTTTGAAAGGAACCATTTCGAGCCGGGTTCAAACAAAATAAAAACAAAAAACTTGACAACGCTTTTTTTTTACAATACTTGCCCTACACAGAGCACAATAAAACTCTAACAATCAAACATGACATTACGATTTTAGGGGGTGTCGAAAAAATGGGTCGAAAAGTTCTGTTTGTATGTTTGTCTGTTTGTCTGTTTGTCTGTTTGTCTGTTTGTCTGTTTGTCTGTTTGTCTGTTTGTCTGTTTGTCTGTTTGTCTGTTTGTCTGTTTGTCTGTTTGTCTGTTTGTCTGTTTGTCTGTTTGTCTGTTTGTCTGTTTGTCTGTTTGTCTGTTTGTCTGTTTGTCTGTTTGTCTGTTTGTCTGTTTGTCTGTTTGTCTGTTTGTCTGTTTGTCTGTTTGTCTGTTTGTCTGTTTGTCTGTTTGTCTGTTTGTCTGTCTGTCTGTTTGTCTGTCTGTATAGGCACATACAGCACATACGGTATTGTTATGACTTCTTTTCGGAGAGGTACAGATTCATAGGCTGCAAACTAAAAATGGTATTATGGAGTAGAGTCTATCGAAACTGTGAAGGAATACCAATGTGATCGGGAGTGCGTATACAAATGTTTATGGTTATGAAGACCTATCATTTAGTGCAAAATACAAAGTTTTTCTGGTAATGTCCGAGTCAATAATACTATATATGCTGCGGAATCTTGGGGCTGGAACAAGTCTGAAACTATAAAAAATCTCATCGAAACTGGATTATCACTACCGTATATCATCTCTGAAAATGCATTTCAATTAGGTACATTCTGAAACTCATGCACAGTCACGATGATAAATTTGCTAGAAAAATAATTGCAGTCTCAAATATTAAGGTCGCAATTCTCATTCTCATATTGTGAACCCTCTTTCAATTTAAGTTTGGATAATTTGGCAGAATAGAGGCCATCCCTGTTCAACCCACTTGATGAGCTCCATTCCAAAACAAAGACACGAAATTATAGAGAGAGCTTAAAGTTCACTACATAAGGAATTCCACGCTTAGTCCAGTACGATCTAAGAGAAGCCAAGGAAAAGTGGTTTTAGCATTATATGTAGGAAATGCCATTTCATAAAATTTTCAAAAAATTTTTGTTGGATTTTTAAAAAAAAATTTAAAATCTATATTTTTTGTTCCTTTTCTAATAAGAACTACAAAGTTCTCAAAATCCTAAATTGACATTTTTTTTTTTGGAAAAGTTTCAAACTAACGTTTTTGGCATAAAACTGGTCGATAGATTTTGACATTCTTTTTTCTTAAAATTCAAATTTTTGCCTTCGTCTTTCTCTCAAACGCCTCAACCGATACTTTCAAAATTTCACACATACATCTTACTTCTTACTTATATTATAAATGTGAAAGTTACGATGTTTGGATGTTTGTTGCTAACTCACGCCAGAACGGCTAAACGGATCTGGATAAAATTTGGCACAGAGATAGCTTATAGTCTGGAATAGCAGATAGACTATTTTTGATCCCGGTAAAATGTATGGTTCCCGTGGGATAGATTTGTTTTAATTTTTGAAATTACACAAGACTGGCTGAACGGATCTGAATGAAATTTAGCACAGAGATAGATTATAGTCTGGAATAGCATATTGGCTACTTTTTATCCCGGTAAAATGTATGGTTCCCGTGGGATAGATTTGTTTTAATTTTTGAAATCACACCAGAATGGCTGAACGGATCTGAATGAAATTTAGCACAGAGATAGATTATAGTCTGGAATAGCATATTGGCTACTTTTTATCCCGGTAAAATGTATGGTTCCCGTGGGATAGATTTGTTTTAATTTTTGAAATCACACCAGAATGGCTGAACGGATCTGAATGAAATTTAGCAGAGATAGATTATAGTCTGGAATAGCATATTGGCTACTTTTTATCACGGTTAAATGTAGGTAAGCTAGATTACGATACAGTCTACTTCTTGATCAGCTGAAACGCGAGCGAAGCCGCGGGTAAAAGCTAGTATGTACATAATGTGTAGAAAGCTTAATTTATACTGCATACCATTATTTTAAAAAAAATATTTTTTTGTATTTTTAGATTTAAAAAAATTATATTTTGAAAACTGTACATTAAATTTTTTTAAAAAATGATAAATAAATGTATTTGTTGAATACCTATGAACTTGCAATTTTGAATTTTGTTTTTAAATGTTTTCAAAAAGTTTTTCAAACAAAAATTTTTTTCTCAAAAACCGCTCAACAGATTTTTATAAATAATTTATTCTCATAAATTCAAATTTATCTAAGAAATGAAGGGGCGTACTTTTTTTAAGTATTTATTTAACAATTTAAAAAAAAATTATTTTTATCAAAATCTCAAGCCCCAAGACCACTGTCACATATTAGAGCAAGTTCGTGCGACCCAGTCGTATATTTTATTTTTATTTAATCTCAGTACTCAGTTGTGTAGTTCTTAGTTGTTTAGAGCCCAGGGCTCTGGTCTTAATCTACTTAAATTTTTCTTTTGCATCTTTCGAGGATCAAGAGTAAAACTCGAGAAAAATATTTCATACAGGAATAATGGCTGGGCTTGTAATTGTAATAACTGTCAATTGTAGAGCCAATTGATGCTCTGATCTGATCAAATTTATATAAGAGTAGACAAGTGACAAGTCAAAAACCAATCCAAAATCAGGAGCCAGTTAAAGACTTTTTTAAGTCTTTATATTTTCTTGATGTTGGTAACTATTGCATCCCCAACTCCTCTGATTTGGACCCCTTAAATTATAAACCACCCCACTGTTCTACTTATTGCATCATGTTAACTGCAGTGTTGCTATTGACCTTTTATTATCTCCTAAGCACATCCTTGCCAATCTACTAATGCCGCTGGTCATGATGATGGTCTTGACTCTTGAAGATGTGCTCAAATATTTTAACAATTTTACACTTCACCGATAGCATCAGCGCAAGTGAGAAACACATAAACAACATTTTGGTCCATCTGACCATCAGCAAACCACCAACAACGACCTGCCGATTAAGTTCAATGGCAAATATACACTCATCTCTTAGTCTTCCTACCGATACCACTGCCGGTCCCTGGTAAACTCCTCCACCCTACTCGCTACTCCAGAATTATCGCAGGCAATTACCGTCATTATCAACATCCTAGTTCGGTGCGAGATGTAATGAAAGTGACAATCATCGTGCCGTAGAATAAGTTGGTGTATATGCTGCACACTTTTACAATGTGTACTCGTACAAAGATTTATCGAAACCTCTGGGACGTGACTCACGTTTTCCTCACCCCAAACATAACTTTGTTGTTCACCATGGCTGGGTTTTATCGCTGGGAATCACCATCACAATCCTTCAGCCCAAAAAAAAAAAAACATTCCAACAACTATACTTTTGCCGGACTACGGCAACAACAACGACGACGGCGGACAGACCGGACGATTGAAATTGCGGCCATTTGTGCCCTAAAGTGTTTACGAATCGCCAGTACATTTTTAAACAGCTCTCGAGGTCCAATCCAAATCAAAGACCATTAATCAGCAGATTCCATGCGCAAGTCGTCGCGTCGAATGAATCTTGCGTTCCAAGCATAAGCACACTACAACAGCTACCGGGCGACGCGCTTGCAATGTTACTCCTCGTATACCACTCTACCCAAAGATCTTTTAGATCAGATAAAAAGCACAGGCCCACCAGTGGAACCCTAGGTGAAAACGTGATTAATTGATAATGATTCGAGCGCTAGACTATTATAACTCTCGTCCTATCGTCGCACGTCGCACGTCGCGCGTCGGTCGATCGGTCGTAGCTGGTCGTATAGGGTCGGTCGTCTGACAAAATTGCTATCTAGTCTGCGACGCATATCCGTTGACTGCCATTATTAATGTCCGAACATGAATGTTATATTTTTGTGTCAGCGCGTCCTTTTTTTTGCTGGAAGCACAGTGGTTGAGCCATATGGAGATATTCTTTGTGGTATGTGTGTGTCTTATCATCATTTTGTAATCGGTTTTGAAGAAAATAATATGATGTAGGTATTAATTTTGCTAGAAGGTTGAGGTTGGTTGTGTCTTGTGTCCTTGGAGCGTTATTGTGTCGTCTTTTCCTTGGAACATGCGGTGAATTCAATTTGTATTCCTTAATTAGCGAAAGGTGGAAACCTGATCAATTAGCTGGGGCTCTTTTAGTTGGACCCTATAATTTTGTCTACTAATTGGCAGCCTTTTAAGATTGAGTATTAATTTTGATTTTTAAACTTCAAGGTTAAGCCCTTTTGGAGAACAATCCTGGCAGAATTAGAAAGAAATAGTAGATCCAAAAGGCGTTAGGAATTTGTATTCAATATTACACAGCAGTACGGAAGACTTTCGAAGGAATAAACTAAACAACGGTAGGTCCTGTGAATTTGTTCACAAAGGATAACAAAGATATAGAACTTGACACACCAAGCAGGAATAAAGAGAGACAGGCCTGAAGGTCTTAAATGCTTATGATCAATCGAATTTCGGAGTAGCGTGAGTTCTCTTTAGTCCACCTGCACAATCGAACGAGTTCAGCAGGTATGCTGAGCAGTGACATGACTTTTTAAAGTTCGTCCCTACCCACGCTGTCAGTGGCGACTTTAAAGTCGATACAAATGTGGTGAGTACCGATTTGGAATTCTTATGTCTTTTCTAAAATCTGTCGAAGTGTGAAAATTTGGTCGATAGTTGACATACCTGGTCTGAAACTATAATGATCAAGATGTCATGTTTTTGGCTTGAAAAGAGTATGGTGACCATTTCTTGAAATGGCTGTTTCCTATTTTTGCATACACAAGCTTGATTTACTTAAGTTGTTCACATTCCAAGAGATGTACAAAAACTTCACGGGATCGAAAAAGTAGAAGATGTGAAACGTTTAAAATGCCAACTTGTCCCATTTTCAGTGTGAGCAGAATCGAAGAGGACCAAGGACTGGTGGAACGAAACGCCCCTTCCGTAGCATTATAAAATTGCAAAATATTCAATTCCGTCCGACCACCACATATATATAAGCCCATTGCCCATATTATGCCCATACCAGTCAAACCAGTTTTACAGTCAAATTATACCAACAATTGCAATTTGCATTGGATGTAAATGTATTGTTGTTCATTATATAATTACCACTGTCTTGCATCGGAAACATTCATAACATAGCCAGTTTAATTCAGTTAGAATCGAGTCGGTTGCCGCCCGTGACAGTGTACCAATCTAGTGTATAGTGCCGAACTCCAATATTTTGATAAGCTTAGAACCCAGTGTTGATGGGCCTCCACTTCCAGTATCCGCTGCTATCTCAGTTCTCAGCCGAGTGTTTAGTGTCCGTTGCTATCTTAGCCGAGATTTTAGTAGACCCTGACCCTGCTGTCTCAGGGTCAAAGTAAATTACGATTATAAATGTTGAAGTATTGTAAATTGAAATAATATTTGTAAATTGTAGCATTGGATTTATATGAAGAATTGCATTAAGAATAATATTAAAAATCTGTGAATAAAACAACCTTAACAAACTAAAGTTTCTTGCTTCTTTAGTAAACCCTGGACTCGCTGAGCTTACCTCAGCCAAAGATAAAAAACATATCACATGATAATAGTGGAACACTATACAGCGCCAGAAAATAGCTCCGATTAATGAGAACCAATTGAAATTGACGTATAGCACGCCAATAAATATTTAAATATCAAAGCTTGAACACAAGTCCATTGTGCCATATTGATTTGTTGAACTCTTTTTCAAGGTCGATATCAAAACTGCTATAGTTTATTAAATTTTTAAAGATTTTCAAATTAAATATCGCGAGGATTTCCGTTTTTGAAAGCCACTTCGAAATTTGCAGCACAATATATATGCAAACACTATAACAACTTCTTGATTTCAAAAGTAGTATCAATCCAGCTGCTTAGATGTCTAGCCCTCCGCCGCCGCCGCGCCGTCGTCAATTTCCTATCTCGAAGATGCTGTCTGTATTTTTCTTCTTCACTCCCAAAGAATTTTCACTTTGAAAATTGTCAAAAGTTTTCACCCTCAACGACATCTCTACAAATCTGAAATCCTGTTTCTGTTCCTTTTAAAAAAAAAATATCCTTACCAAAATGCCTTACAGCTCATTCTCATTCATGAAATCGGAACGATGAAAGATGTTGTTTTTGGCCCATGGTTCCGTAAGGATGTGTGCATTATAACCGATTGTCGGGAAACACCATCAATACAAATTTTTGGGGGTTTCGTTTGAGGAATAGGCTAGCATGAAATAAACGAGGTACAAGTAAAAGCCAGCCAGATGTGGCGGCATTGGTTGAACCCACTTAAAGGATTAAAACAACAAATCTGCCCACAAATAAAGGATAGGCATAGATTATCTAATACAACCGAAATAGGATGTGTGCTGTTGAAGCTCAAATTGCCAACAATTCCATTATACTTGAGTGGCACGAAGTGGATACATATTCACGAAAAAGGAACCAACCCCCATGGGCCAGTTTGTTTTCAGGTGATGTGGTTTGATGTTTCGCGTTCAAATAAGGAACACATTCATTTCAAATTTCGGAGATGTAGTCTATGGAATAGGCCGACATGAAATCAAATAGCTTCATTGGACAAAGTCGGTAACCAGTTGAATTTTTAGAGATAGGCAGAGTCAGGACTGTAATTTCGTGTTTGATTGGGAAGTGATTTTTTTCGACTTATATAAATATTCAACTTTTGGAGCTATGTTGATGTGAAAAAGATTTTAAGGACTTCTTAGATTATCTTTACTAGGCATTTAGTGGTTAACATTCACTTGATTTAACAACCTGCAGTTTATTATTAGAAACGGTGGTAAATGTTATTAGGTCTTAGAAAACATCGGAAGGCTAATGCATGGGAATTTGCCCATTTTCTGAAAGTTCTTAATTTTATATTTGAGTCAGCAAAACTTTCCCTGTCAAATTCAGTACCTAACCTCAAACGATTAAAAATATGTATGTTAATTGAAAAAAAGGACCTTCATAGCTTATGATTGATTTATTTTAGTATTCTATTTTCAAACAAATAATTTGGAGTAATCAATATGGCCCTCCAGCTCGACTGATAGCGTCATCTCCAATTAAGCAATAGAATTAATGTGGGTGTTCATTCAAGCTGGTCGCTTCATTGATAGTAAGGTCGAAATTGGTTTGACTGTCTACATGGTCCAGCGACAGACAACCTAGTCTCCAAAAAATTAAGTATGGCCGATTTTTTCACACTTGGCTTATGCCACTGTACAGCACGTGTAGTCCAGTATTGCATCTATCTTTTTCGCCAAATGCTTCCGATTGCTTGAGTTATTCAATTTTTGAGTTCCGCTCTTAAAACAATGGTAGGGAAATTCATTAGCTAACTTTAATTTTTGGCTATATCAATGGACTTATTTTTGAAAAACTAATCGAAAAAATATTTTGAAATTCGTTAGAGTATATATGTATGTACCTATGTATATACAAACAATTCAAAGTTTGCATCTGGGAAAATAAATTTAAAAAAGTTCAATATACCCGTTTCCATCATATTTCAAAAACCAAATTAAAAAAACAAAAAATTACTAAAAATCCACTGACATTATAGAAAGTCCCACTTTTGTCGACTTCTTTATAACCGTATTGTGTTACTTGAAAGGTACCAGTTTGAGCCGGACTAAAACGAAATAAAAAAAAACCTCGGCAATTGTTTTTCTTCAAACTGCTATACATCAAGTTTGAAGAAAATCCGTCAAGCCGTTCAGGCTGTAGTATAACGTGAAAAAGCGCATATCCGCACAGACAGACCAACGACGCGACGGACGGTATGACGAAAACCACTTTATTGGGTTTCTCTATCATTGTAATGTCATGTTTGATTAAAACCTCGATTTTTTTTTTTTTTTTTACATGAAACCAATACTTGCCCTATGGAGCAAGTAAAAAGTAATACAATTATGATTAAATAAGCTTATAAAGTTTAATTTTTGAAATTAAGTTTATCTATTTTGAACACTGCGAAGTGGCCCTCAAAATATACTTCCAACATAATTCATGTGGCTTACAAATTTAAATCTTCAACCACTCTTACCCCATAATTAACACTGAAATGCACCCGTATAATACCCAAGAATAGAACGATCAGAAGCAGATGAGTTTCTTAAAAAAGATTCCACACGAGGATTGGATACTAAAACATAAGCGAGAGCTACAGTACGTTTGCAACGAACTGTTGGATACCCTATTCCCTATATTTTTGTGTGTGTATGCGTCTGCCTCCCGTAGCCAGCCGATGTTTCAGTTTCAGAAACAAAATTCTTCTTTAGCAGACAGAAAAAAATTCAATAACATTAATTTTGTGTGGTGTGAAGTTCAATTGGTGTTAGCAAAATAAAAAAAGGCGTGCGCCACGCCCAAAGTTAAAACTTTTTATTGCCAAGGCAATTGGTATGTGGTATGAGCTCAGTGACATTCAATTTTATTCTTGCAGATCGATTTGAACAAAACAAGACAAAACTTAAATTTTTAGAAATTAGATTTTGAATGGAAATAGCGATTATGGGTGTTTTTAACAATTCTTGGACCACACTCTGCTACGTAACCAAGGAATATAAATCTAAGTGTTCATCTTTTTACTTCAAAACTGCGACCGATAGTTAAAAAACGTTAAAAAATTAATGCCTTATACAACTTTTGACGGAAACGCCCCTAAAAAGTGGGCGTGTCTTAAAAATTTGAAGCACTAACTGAGCTTTGATCAGTATTTAGGCATATGTGTAAAACTACAGCTGAATCGAGTAGTTTTTAAACAATCTTACCTGAACAAAGGTATTTTATCAAAATCACGCCTTCAAAAGTCTGCGTATTCAAAAAATTTACACAAGAAAATGTAGAAATATATTTTTCATAAAACGAACGGAAGGGAAAAAGGTTTAAATTGAATATTGGTAGTCCCTTTAATTTTTAAAACTACGTTTTTCGTTCTTTCATGAAAAGTTGGTGTAAGCCACGCCCAAAATTCAAAAATTTCTTTTCATACACAAACGATTTAGTTTCTACTAAGAGACGCCAAATTTTGGCTTGCGGATTCATTATAAATACCGTTTATTTACAAAAACAATTTTTTAATAGTTTCTATTGAAAAGTGGGCGTCAGCCACGCCCAAAATCAAATTTATTGATTTCATACACAAGATGTTTATGTGCAAGTAATACCCACAAAATGTTATGTTTTTCTCTTTAATATAACATTTGTTATTTTATAAAAACAATATTGATTTTTTTGTATGAAAAATGGGCGTCAGCCACGCCCAAACTGAAATATTTTTATTTAATTGGAGGAAGGTTTACCTAAAGCTTGCGTGTGCAAAATTTAAGCGTTATGGTTTTATCGTAACTGTACAAAAAACATAATTTAATTTTACCAAATTGAGGTTGTTCAACAAAAATGGCTATTGTGGGCGTGTTTGTGAGCGGATTTTGCTGGATCAAGAACTTAGCCTTACTCTTGAACCAAAGATTATATATACCAAATTTCAGCTTTCTAGCTCAAAAATTGCGACCTCTAGAGAGTATACATACGGACGGACGGACGGACGGACGGACGGACGGACGGACGGACATGGCTAAATCGACTAGGCTTTTGATTCTGAGTCAGAATATATATACTTTTCCATACCTAACGGTATTATTTCTCTATGTTACAAACTCCACACCAAATACAATATACCCATTTTATGGAATAGGGTATAAAAACCAAGTAACGTCAAGACCAAGAAGTAGTAGCTGACGAAGGCGGTATTACTTCTTCAACGATGCAATGATATCAAGTTGAAATAATAGAAATAGGAAGATCGAACATTCAAGGGGGTCCAGTTGTAGGTCCATTGCCTATATGTGAGTATAACATACCTGGTTCGCCAAAGCACATAAATCACATTGCAGATTTCATCTTTATATTCCTAGAAACTCACCTCTTATGGTTGCTTCTTTTTTTATTCACGCGATCTTAACGGCATCGCATCATATTGAAGTTATTATGGTTCTGTTCGCCGCAGTTTCTACAGCCTCTTCTATCACCACAGTGTGGAAGCAACTTTAATTCAAAGTTTTTTTTTATTTCGTCGTAAATTGTAGGTTCCTCCAATAAAATTGGACGTTAATTTCGCTTAAATTTTATTGTTTTTTTTTCGCTTTTGTGAAATAATTACACTAAACATCCCAGCGTCAACGCCTCTTTCAATTGAATCAGCACTTTTATGTGAGCGAGTCCGCGTTTTGTAAGATTGGAGTTGTGAACTTCTGACGGGAAAAATGAAAAGGCAATTCAATTTCGAGGGATGAATAATAGACTCTTAGGATTCTCTTTCCTGGCAAGGTTTTTAAATACACCTCTGAGGTTCACATAGACATAACCTTAGAGAAATCAGCAAGCTTCCCGTTTTTATATCGTTGTTTTGTCGGCGGCCAACTAAAAGATGGCGTATTTGTATTTGGTCAGTAATAACAAAAATTTGTCGTTGAATATGGTTTGCAGCCACCAGATCCTTATGTAAGGCAGACAACGATAAATTCGATTTTTACGATGATGATCAAAACTTATTTCCACCTGACCAGGAAAATTAGTTCGAGAAGTATGCCTGACGAATGGAACCTGAGCATTGTGTGAACTATCCACAATAAAGGAGATGCTCTGAACTTTGCCAACTACAGAAATAGTTCTAAAGGTCACCCATAAAATCTTGTCGGGTATTCTGTGTGAACTTCTAAGCCCTTTCGCGCGTTAACTGATTGGCCCCTACTATAGTGTGGTGATTCAAAGTAACCTCCGATATTATTACAAAATCAACCATCTCATCTTAGCTGCCGATTTAATGGATTCAGAAGCACCCTTTTAGACTTTGACTTTTATAGTGATTCAGTAGTATACACGCAGAAAATATAAAGAAGCTGAACATACTTAGGAACGTTAGGAATTTCTAAGACGCCTCCTTTCCAAACTCTAACTCCATCTTTGAAAGTAGAGAAATTGATTTGTCAAAATCGTGTTAGTCACTTGCAAAAGGTGTTCTTTAGAGGCATACAACTCTTAGTTGGCAGTACTGTTTTCATTGACAGCCATTTTGTCTGCTATGTGATCTATCTTCATTTTGTTTTGTCATCGACTGACGCCTGAACAACGCATGCAAGTTGTTCAGCCTGATTTTTTAATTGTATTGACTTGCTACGTTTTGGCTAGGAAAACTGACATATTTGGAGAGTTGATTATCCTCCTGTTATTGTTGAGACGCCGTTAAAGGTAGAAAAACTTACAGTTTGGTGTGCTTCATGGCTTAATAGAGTCATTGGTCATTACTTCTTTAAAAATATGACGGCATGACATGAGGGTTACAGTTAATGAAGACCGTCTTTTAGACCTATTAGTTGCGGCCTCCAAGATTCTGTAATTTAACACCGCTAGATTATTTTTTTTAGAAGTATGTAAATTCGCTGGTCTACTCTGATAAGCAAAAGACGATTGATGACTTGGGAAACAACATTCGCAGCGTTACTGCCAATATACTGTAACGAAGTTACAACTTTCCACCCGCCGCCCAATGCGCAATGACCACATTCACGCTAGGAATCATCACTGTGCAACAACAATTTCACCACCCGATTAAGCATCGATTGATGAAATCCCCCGCTGCCATATAATTTAACCACCGCCGTCAGAGTCCTCCTACTTCCATCCATACACCAGAAACACCGACAACCGCCACCGACGGAGCCATTCCACACCACATCATACACAATGACATCATCAATCACCATAGACGAAGCCATTCCACATTTTACCGCACTCAACAAAAACAACCACCGACAACACACGCCAACCCTGGGCCCCTTAGCCACTGAAATAGACTTCCAACCACTTGCAATAGCCATAACACTAGCAAGCAACAAAGAAACACAAGAATAAAATATTTCTAGATAAATTTGTATTTTATCTTTACAATTCACACTGTGTCTTTCCAGAAATATTCATAAGGAGGAGTGGAAAATGCACTGAAAATCAGATTCGAAATCTCCGCCAGTGTTTTCTGTGCTAATCAAACGCACCAAGGAACTCGTCTCTCATCTTAAGGCATACTGTATGGGAATATCAATCAGAAGCTTTTAACTATTTTATGGTATTTATACCGTAAAAGAGCCCTGCTCACCGTTTATGTTGGCTTTTCTCTCAGTTGTTTGTCGTAGAGGGTCGCTAGACCGTTTATGTAGTGGATCGTTTACTTTACAGAGTACACGCCACAGACCTGTTTATGTCGCAGCTATTTCTTCTTTTAGAAATACTGTAGACCGAGTTTATACTCACCCACCAGTTTTATGCCGTAGTCATTTCATTTAAGAACTACAGGCCGAGCTCTGCTCAAAAGTTTATTTCGGCTTTTCCCTCCGTTGCTTCGTAGAGGATCGCTGGACCGGCAATAGGCCACTAGTTTATGTCGTGGAGCGGTTTACTTTGAAGAGTAAAGACCACAGACCGGCGATGGACCCACTGACCTAGCCTTAAGTTGAAATTTAAATTTAAATATATTATACGAAATAAATTGTTAGTTTAATTTTGCTATTCATTGAATTTGGCTTGTTAACAGAAAATTTTAAATTGAAGAATTATATGCAATACATTGTTAAGTTTAATTTTAAGAAATATAATAAACGACTTGGAGTTCGCAACTTCTAAAATCAAAAGTTTTCGCTTTCTTTTTGATAAACCCTGGACCCCGACAAACTAACCTCAGCCTCGATACAAAAAAAGCATCACAATACGACGTTAAATGTTGCAAAGAGAGATCTTAAAAACCCCCTTTAGATATGCATATACTTGTTTCAATCACAAACTTAAGAGCTTATATAAACTTTATGTTTATAAAAGGCATCGCTGTAATCCAGTTTTTCCCATGGTAACAACATTGGCGCCCAACGTGGGGCCCAAACTTGAGACCCTGGGATTAAGTGTCTTACGCTCACTCCACTGGGTTGGTTGAGCTGTTGCAAGCGAATATTCTACTAATGCAAAGTGTTTCTCCTGTGGAAACCTGGCTCACTACCCCATTAAGAAATATATTTGTTAAATATCCAAAAATCGACTGTAAAACACAGTTTCAGAAATTTACCGAGAATCACTTAAAATATCGCGAAAACCTTCGACTTTGTAAAACTATCCTAAAATACAGATATCATGTTGTAATGATTATTGTTTTCGCTTGAAATAATTAATGCTGTGTCCTTCAGAACTAAAAGGCAGGTCTTTGTGAATGCGAGGTAGGTATCCCAGCACACAAAACAATTTTAACGTCACAACATCTCAGTGTCTTAGCTGGAGTGTATCTCAATCAATTATATGAATTTTTACTTAAATGAATTCGTTGTATCTTTTAAAATTTCAAACATTCCTTTGTCCAACAACAACAAAATTAAAATTAAAAATTTAAAAAAAAGCAACTAATTGCGGCGCTGGCGTTACGTTGTGTCGCCACAAAACAATACCGAATAGCCCCGGCAAAAGTTGAAATTGCGTGATGTGATGTGCCACCGAAGCTGAGCGCCACCATGTACGCGTACCCGAAGCTGATGGCTGATATACGCTCTGCTGTCCTGATTGAAATATCTTCCATAGATTGGAAATGTACGCAAAGCGCGCACAAAACAAGCCGCACAGCACAATTAATTGACTAGGCACACACAAATGAAATACCGTGATGCCAATTCGAGAAACTTGACGCATTAATGAAAGCTTCCCGCCAGCCATATTTCCAACCACCACCGAAGTCGTCCCCGAAGGTTTCCCCTCCGTCGCAGCAACGTGGATATTTAAAATACCTCATAATAAATGTTATGAGCCTTCTGGCTTGGATCTCCAACTGCATAGGTATGCTTCTAGGAGGCACAGTTGCAGCGACTTTACTGCTCAGTGGGCAATCTCGAGCAGAGATTGAGGCCGTTGGCTGCTGCTGTTGCTATATCGTATCTGCCACTGGACTGCGACAATCATCTCGCAATCGCAATCGATGCGATTGGATCGGTGATGTCTATAGGCATAGCGGCAGTATAAAGTAGTGACTCCATCTGGTGAGCAGACGCGTCGCGTTGTCGATCGCGCACATTATGAAATGCACAAACATGTTGTTATTGCCTTTTCTAGGACCTGCGTTGCATCTGTGGCGTTATTACACTTTGTGGCGGTGAACATCTGAGGGATGTTGCAATGACGACGACCAAACGGACACCATCACATTTATATAGTGATGCTGATGCTCTTCCCTGTTGTCTCATAAAAGCCAAATGATGTTTCGTGAAATGAATTTGACGTTTCAAGCGATGATATGGGATTTATTTGTGTCAGTCGCGTGAGACATATGGTCTCGTGGTCAGATATTGCAATGAAAGCGGCGCGGAGCAGCGCAGCGGTAGTATGGTGTAGTGTGCTGAATGCTGATCCTCTATGGTACGCGCTGTCACCTTTCTGTCAGAGCCATCTAGTATGTGTATATCGTGAACAAAAGGATTATTTTACGTCAGCCATGCAGACTGACAGTGAAAGACTTACTCTCTCATTGCAACTTTGGTTCAGCTGGCAGTTACAATTATTGTACTGGGTGGTTTTCTTGACGTTGGAATCGTAGTAATTTGTTGCAGGTGTGGAGCTGCAACAATGGCGGGCATTAGCAGTTTAAAGGGGTTTTGTTGCGGAAGCGTTAAGTTTGTTAAAAAAAAAGTGGATAACAGTAATTGTGGGTGCGCTTTTGAAATTTAAACAAAAGACCTGAGCAGGAAGCCTGATGTTGCTCTGATTTTAAGTGAAGGAACTGTTCGCTAGTCATTTGGTGTAACCCCAGCAGGAGTAAAACTTAAGCAAAATAATAGGATGTGGGGTGCATTGCCAGTCCAACTGGGAAAAACGTGGGAAAGCAGGCGATTTTTAAGTTCTCTGGGTTACATTAGAGTGATCTGTTTGGGATTAAAATTAAATGCAACTATCCCATGAGACTTAAATAAACTCAGCTAACAGACGACAACTTGCGGAAGCAGTTTTGTATCCTTACTTACTTTCTTAAGGTGGCGCAGACAGTCCATTGTGGACAACGGCCTAAACCAACATACCCCGCCAGCTAGTCCGGTCCTTACTCAGTTTCCTCAAGTTGAGCACGCTTAGTTGCTTAGTTGTCCTCCACTTGACCGCGCCATCTTAGCTTAGGTCTTCCAGTATACTGCGTTGCCCTCAAAGTTGAAACTGAAGACTCGATGGGCTGGAGTGCATTCGTCCATACGCTCCTCATGCCCTAGCCAACTTAACTGCTGGTCAATGTCGCTGAATAGCCTGTACTGTACAGTTCGCCATTGAATCTTCCACTCCACACTCCATTGATGCATACAGGCCCAAATTTCACACGAATAATATTTCTATCCAAGCAACCCAACCTATTTTTATCCGATTGTGTCAATGTCCACGGAATTATTAGGATCTTGTGTAGTATATGTCTCCTTGGTCCTTTGAAAGAAAGTGACGAGGCTTTGTATAGCCCGTTTCTATTCATGATGTTATAGGAGACTTTAAAATCGATAAAGATGTTGAATTCTTGGTTCTTTTCTAAAATCTGTAGAATTGTGAAAATTTCATCGATGGTTACCTTACCTAGCCTAGAATGGTTTTCACAGCACAGTAGTGCTAAGGGCTTTTGTAAAGACATTTCTACAATGGAAAGTGCCACGTCGATGGGAGGTTACGCTTATTTGGATGCAGTTTCGCTGTCAGAAGAAGACTAAAGCAAAGGGTTTTAAATTTTCACGAGAGAGTGTCAACGATCCGTATCAAGGCAAAATTAAACCGTTAAAATTTCATAAGCGCCCATGCCCTAACCCTACAGAAAAGAAAGACGTCGATACCAAATTAAGTTTCTACGAGCTCTTTCAAAAGCCTACGGGCAGTTCCCCAAACATTATAATAGTGACATTTTGGGAGACTGGAAAAGCCAAAATTGGGATGGAAGACATCTTTAATATGACAATCGGAGTGTACAGTCTGTACGACACCACTTCCGGTAACGGACTCGGGCTCATCGATTTTGTAGCGGGACAAAAACGTGGTGCTAAAAAAAAGAGGTGCGATACTTCTATAGAAGGTTGAAACCAGCGCCCCTACCATTTTATCATTTCATTACCATTTTATAAATTTGAAATTTTGAAATTTTTTTTTTTTTTCTTCTAGAAAAGTATGCCCGATGATTGGATTCTCAGTACCATTTGCCTGATCCACAAAAATGAGTGCGGCTACTTTGCACCAACAACAGAATCATAAACTTATAAGATCGTGTCCAGTGTTTTCTCTGAACGTTTCAAGCCATTTGGTGATGATCTAATAGTTCCTTACCAATAAGGCTTCAGACTTTGAAAACCTACGACATTACGGCAAGTCCTAAAGAAAATTCAAGATTCGATAACCACCACCTGTTCGTCAAACTTAAAGCAGCCTACGACAGTTAAAACAGGGTTAAACTATAACGTCAAATTTGGTAGGGAAATCTGCGACACCAGCATAAATAAAATACGGAACACCCATACCAATTCATGCGAAACCATCTTTCATAAATCGACACAATAATTTGGGTTCGCGGACAACATTGATGTGATAAAAAGAACAAAGCGAGCAGTAAACGGTGCTTTCACTCACATGGAGTCAGCAGCATTCAGCATGGATGATGGATGGATGACACGAACGATATGCTTTCATCAACAAAGGTCCAATCCCACCACCGACTCGGTCAGAACGTGACCGTTGATAGGTATTACTTCGAGATTCTCAGTGAATTTGTCTACCTGGGCACTGTTGTAAGCACGAAGAACTATGTCAGCGCGGAAATGCAATGTAGAAGAACGGGCTGAGCATAATGGTGTAGCTGCAGCAGTAGTACGTAGCACTGTCAAAGTTAAATGTACGTAAATCGTATTGCAGGGCTACAATGTGTAGTAGCAGCTGCAGCAAAGATAGTAGGTCGACTCTACTCCAACTTTACGAACGTGCTGCACTACAAAAAACAACAAACCAAAACGGCAGACATGATTTTTGCTTGAGTTCAGTGCTGCACATTGTATTTGTGTATGCTGCTTAGTGGGGAACGTTACGTTTTCTCGAAACACGATTTCTCGAATCACGTTTCGCCGAATTTTTCGATGAACTTTCAAAGACTTAGTGCAAATTTTAAAACAGTACGAATCACGATATCCCGCAAAATTTTTAAAATACTTTTTCGAGATTGGCACTACTTTAAAAAAGTACTATATAGTATTAAAATAATTTTTGATTTTTTTGGCAAAATTGAACATTCTTATGCCAGAATTTGACAAAAAATTTTATAATAATATTTAATTTTTGTTGAAATATTTATTTTTTTTCAAGAATTTTAGTTGAATAGTACGGATTTTATGCTAATATTTTCTTTGAAAATCGAAATTGTATCTCTTAGAAAATAATTTTTGGTCCTGAGAAGAACCGCATTAGTATAACGTATAAGTTATACTAAGAAAAAATCGCTCAGCACACTTCCTTATATACTCTCAATTGGACGAAGAATTTGTTCTAATTGGACGGAACATTTCTATTAGCATTTGAATGAATTTTTTGATTTTTCCCTTGAAAAAAATTGAAAAAATCGGCAAATCGAGAAATTTTCATTTATTTTGCAAAAAAAAAAAAAAAATATATTGTTGGAAAGGGGCATTCATTACCTATCAGAAAATCATAATATATGCTATCATAATAGGTGCTATATTTTAAAAGTTATTGACAAAAAACGGAGTAAAAATCGACCCTCTAGGTAGGACGTCTATTAACGAAGTTACAGCCAAAAAACAAAATGACTAAATTATAATATATATATATATAATATTATATATTATTATTTTTTTCGTTTTTAATCGTTTTAAAACCAATATATAAAGCATAATATGCGTACAAATAGTAAAACATTATATATCATTGGAAAGGTACATTCATTACCTTTAATAATATGTATAAATTAGAACGAAAGCCCAATTAATACAAAAGTTATTGATGAAAATATGAGCGAGAGACCAAAATCCAAAAAAATATTGAAACACAAAAAATTTATTTTTTCTTCTTTTGATTAAAATATATCCTTCGGGACTTCCAGGTTCTATTGATTACGAAAACTGTTTGACATAGGCGCCTGCCTGACAAATTTACATACCCTTAGTGGAGCAGCGAAGCTGCGTGAGCGCGGTGTGCCCCCGAAAAAGGAGGAGAAAATCAAAAGATCCCGCGAAGCGGGCCACCCAGGTCAAATTAATTACAAATGTTATAGACACAGGCGCCTGCCTGACAAATTTACATACCCTTAGTGGAGCAGCGAAGCTGCGTGAGCGCGGTGTGCCCCCGAAAAAGGAGGAGAAAATCAAGAGATTCCGCGAAGCGGGCCACCCACCCAATTGATCACGAAAACTGTTTGAAATATAGAAAGAAATGTGCGAAATATCAAATATATAAAAGCAATCTTTAGTTTTTGGGCATAAGAGAAGGCAAAAGCAAGAAATTCGCGCGAATGTCCTACTTTTACCTACTCTTATGCCCAAAAACTAAAGATTGCTTTTACATATTTGATATCTCGCAAATTTTTTACTTTTTCATTATTCTATGCCAACGCAATATCAAAAATTGGAAAAAGATTTAATTTTGTTTACATAATTTTAAAAAAATAAATTGAAATTGAAGAAATATCTCTTAGAGAAATATTTTGAGCTCTGAGAAGAACCACCTTAGTACAACGTATAAGTTATACTAACAAAAAATCGCTCAACACACTTCCTTAAATACTACCTCTTATATTGGTATTTATACTAAAAAATAATAGTAGTGGAAAAATTGAAAAATAGTACCAAATTTCGTTCTTGGTGATTCTCATGATTCGACCCCCTCATTCCCATATGATTTTTAAATCGTGACAGTACCGAAAATGAAAAAAAGCAAAAAATGCTACTTTTCGAGAAAACGTTACGCGGGCAAACGTTATTCGGTCAAACGTGATTTCGAGAAAACGTAATTTCGAGAAAACGTTATTCGGGAAATCGTTATTCGAGAAATCGTGATTCGAGAAATCGTGATTCGAGAAAACGTAGCCAACCCGCTTAGTGTGCTACTTTTTTGACATTGCTATGTACTACTGCTGCAACTACACCATTGTGTTCAACCAGTAACTCTTGATAATCGCTTTTTTCTTGGACTAATTAAGCAATTGAGGAATAAAGCCCTATCGAGAAGAATCAAGGAAAAATAGAACACTCATCACCACGGACCAATAAGATACAGACCACCAACTCACTGTATGGTTTCTCTTTTTGCCTACAAGCTAAAAATCAGCTGATATGCCATTTATTTTGAGAGTGTGACGCTCTCCCTTGCTTTTAAAACCCGCCCAGTAGGAAATTTCCAAATATTCACTACTGAAGAAGCTGCTTTTTCCTCGAGGAAAAGAAGTATCATCAATGATTTTTCTACTGAATCATATGATGAATTTAACATGGGCTTGTCATTAGGGGTAAGTACCTGCACCCATTCTCGATGAACATTTTGCGATGAAATCACTGCACCCATGGAATCTTCGAATTCATGAGTTCTTTTTTTGGGTGAAAAATTGGTTCTTGGGATGTGATGCTTTCATGACAGAATATTAATTCATGAAAAATGCATAATTTTTTAGTGAACTTCCTCAGTGAAAGAACCGTTGAAAATATGAATTTTTCACTGCTGAAATGTCTGCTTATCTAGAACTTCTTTTTTCAGTTATGAAAGGCAGTAAAACTACGGAATACCTAGTTTCTTAAAGAAAGAAAATGAATAAAATCATAAATAGTTTTTGTTGGTTTGTTTATTTTTAATTATTTATTTAAAACAATGCCAAAGAAAAAAAACGCTTGCTGCTGTTCGGAGAAGAGCTGATCACTTCATGTGTGTCATCTTGGCGTTCATAAGAGAGCTAAAGAATAAAGAAACACTGTAATGAACTTCCAAGTCATGTAAAACAATTTATTAAAATTACCGTTGGTGAATTGTTCTCCTTTTTCATCTTTTGATTGGTCTTATGTTTGTTTAAATTATGTATTTACACTTTATGAACACTTTTTAAAAACTGAGATACTTTCAGGCACGACTGCTGTAGTTAATGACCAAATCAAAACTAAATATTCTAGAACAAAATAAATGACTCCCGACAAAAAAGGACCTAATTAACGCTGCCGACCGGTCGAGGGAAAAACAAAAAAAGGGTTCGTCTACTTTTGCATCAGAACATTTTTACTCGGAGGTCAAAATCTATTCAACAGGCAGAAAAAAGTAACCCAAAAAAATTTCAATTTCTTTCCTCTCAGCTCAGGTAGAATATTTTGCCAAGCGAACAGAGTGCATGAAAAGATACATACCTTTTCATAAGCGATATCAGCACTGTTTTGCCAAAGTTAAGATAAGGGTTGTTTTGTGAGCAAAGACTAGAAAATTTCTTTCATAATTGAATTCCTTAGAGGTTTAGGTGCCAAATTAAGATATTGATGTGTTTTGTGTTTTCTCTACCTGTTTTGGCGAGCAAAGCAGAAGATGAATCTTAAATGGCGAACCGCTGAGCGGTTGCATGACTATTCATGTGTGAAATCAGTGAACTCCTTCTCATAAATGAAAGTGGCATAAATGATTTCACCAAGGACTTTTTCATTGAGGAGCAAATTTCCTACTGGGCCATTTAGCAAACACACCTATAAAATAAATTATATACGCAGGTATAGTTGCCATTACAAAATGCACAAAGAGAGATGTAAACGTATTCACAGACAGGAAAAAATATTTCGAGGGTGTTTCAGGCAAGAGGAGTACGAGTTGGCGGTCTGTATATTGGTCCGTGCTCATCATTCTTGTCGTGCTATATGGTGCAGAAGCATGGACCTTCTCCCACTTGCAGTATTTCGGATATAAGTTTACAACGAAACAACGATATAAGCCTAGCCAGAACAATTCGAATTCAATGACTTCGATGACTGGACCATGTATTAGTAAATATACATCAACGCTCTAGCTCGTAAAATCTTCAAAGCCAAACAAGAGAAGCCAACTCATCCTCGATGGAGTGAACAGGTAGACAGTGATCTCCGACTACTTGGAGTACGGAATTGGAGACGGCGCGGCGCTCTAGGAATCGATCCATCTGAAAAGGGATATAAAGGCCGAGGAGCATCACACTATGGCTGTCACCAAAAGAAGAAAAACTGTGTGTTTTTATGAAACCACGATGCAAGTGAAACTTTTTTTCGGATAATTGGCATTTTGAACTATTCTTGGTTTTTCCCTTGTTTACAGGTTAATTTAAGTCACTAGCTTTATGGCTGTATCGGTTTCCATCACGATGAAGTAAAAAACAACATTTACATCAATACACTGATCAAAACACACACATACCGCGGAGCACGTGCACGAATGAGCGAGAATATTTATAAATGCTAAACGCTCAGCTGATGCGAGCCATCGGCACCGCCATATATTGCGACATGCGACAGATGAACGAAAAATTTGAAGCGATGGAAAAACAGTTTCACTTTAAAAAGGATCGCCTAAAGCTGTTCAAAGTGGGTATGAGCAACAAAATTGGCAATGCGACGAAAACTCAAAAAAAAAAAAAAAGATTTTGGCCAAAAAGAATCGGTCGAGAAATCAACTTGCATTTAATACCTTCCCCAGAAAAAAGTAACTTTAAGGTAAAATCGAGAACGTACGACATAATAGCCCACACATCATCCACCACGCCACGAGGCATTTCATATCGATCTATTTAATTTGACTTAAATGGCCATTAAAAGTCGCTCACACTTCAACAGAAGCTTTTTTTGGTTAGGACAAGTGAAAAAGGATACCTCCTGGATCATGTGGTCTCATAATTATAGACCTTTTACTAATTTTTGCGTGTAGGCTTTAGCATTTCTGATAAATTATTGATGGCAATTACATGATTACCCACGTAGGTAGTAGGTATAGGACGGAGGTATTACACAACGTTGCCTCAGATTAAAAAGCACTCCTTTCCCCTATTTTTTACCTTTCCAATATCAATTCGAAAAAAAATAAAATATCTTGTGCCTTCCCAAAAAAAGCGTTATTAACTTTTTTTTTAATTTATTTCGTCTACTGTTTTATATAGATACTCCCTCTTGGCATTTAAATTCGTGTTCAAGGATTTTCAGTAATTTCCAAGTTAGAAACACAAAAATTGCTACTCACTCACGATCTATCCATGAAATGCAATAATTAAAAGAAATTTCACGATTCCCATCTAAAAAACCATGCTGCAACGACGACGAACACAGCTTCCGATAAGTGATAAAATGATTGCAACATACACCAACGTACTATAAAATTCATTTCAAGAAGTGTAGATACATTCATAGATACTCATACTAGCCCCCATTATAGTAGCTTTAGCTCTCGTTTTTAACTTGAGAAAATAAATGCAAGTTGGATAAAAAAAAAAACACTTTCACAACATTGTAAGCGTAAGGCGAGGGAAGATGAAGAAAAGGAGCAACAAAAAAAAATAAACGGAAAACTAAGAATCACGTATGATCTGGGATCAGAAAGTGAATTCCAATGCACTTAGCACTAGCTCTAGTTCAGAGCGAGTATCTTTAAGCGAAACATGAAATTAGACCGCAGGATAGATAGTCTTGGATAAATTGTATCGTCCAATATGACTTGATAATATCATGCGGTCGTCGTCGCGTCGGTCGGTGGCGATGATGAGGAGATTGCACGTCCGCATGTCGGATAGCTCCTCATCCTCGCTTAGTCTCATCCAAGAAAACAACAAGCAAATAGTATCTATGTATCTGTTGTTGGGTTGGCAAAGTAGTCATTTGCATCTATGGTAATGGTATAAAACTGGGGAAACAATCTGTGCATCATGCGGACACGATCGTTTGCTGCTCCTTTGTGGTTAATACCACTGATCACTGGTGTAAGTCTTATGTAAACAGCATTTCACTCGCCTCTGGGACTATGGTGACGATCAGTGATCTGATAATTTTAATGCTTTAATGTGGTTCACGATTATTATGTGGCGATGGCGATGGCGATGGCGATGCGATGGTGGTGATGGCAATGGCGATGGCGATGGTGGTTGCAAGGAAATTTTGCAATTGATGGTCATTTTGCTGTTGAAAAGTGCAATTTATAAATAAATTATTAAATAAAATGGTATCAATAAATAAATAATTAACCACTTTTATCTATATTTAATATTTTTAGAAAGTTTTGCTTTAAACGATTTAAACTAATCAAAATGTCAAGTAGAGCTCTCTTAAGTTGCCAGCTCTAAATAAAAATTTGAAATTAACAAAAAAATATTACTTTCTCGTAAATCTAGAGGAGTTTCATCTCACTGTCAAAGCTGAAATGTGGACATCAATTGAGCTTATAACGAATTCGATGCGCAGTATGTTTATGTGTTATATCCCACTAGCTGTTTCACACTATCCCCCACACTGAAATAGTTGTTACGGATGATTTCAACGTATACAATTCTACGTGGCACCATTATTTTCGCCAGAAAAAACTCTGGGAAATGAATGCCAAGTTATTCGCTGAATTGAACAAACTGTTGTCCTCAATTGCTCAGCTTGTTGACGAGTCAACAAGAATCCCTGACATTGCAGGTCACTCTCCATGCACTCTCGACTTGCTCTAACCTCTCATTCCGACAAATTATACACCTTGCTTACTTACTTAAGGTGATGCTCACAGTCCAGGAACCAGGATGGATATCGGCCTCAAGCAACAAACATCTCCAACCAGCTCGGTCCCTAGCTAGCTGTCTACAGTTACGCACATCAAGTTGGTTGAGGTTGTTCTCCAATTGAGCGCGCCACTTAAGATGAGGTCTTTCTCTTCCGCGTTGGCATTCGGGGTTGGAAACGAAAACTCGACGTGCTGGTGCGTCGGTGTTCATACGTTGCACATCTTAACCGCTGAATATTCAGCTTTCCGACCAGATCGATGTCGCTGTAGAACCCGTATAGCTCGTGATTGTATCTTCTTCTCCACTCTTCGCCGATGCTCATTGGACCTAACATTACCCGAAGAATCTTTCTCTCAAAGCAACCCCACAAGGTTTTTATCCGCTCATATCAATATCCATGCCTCCGTCCCATCCAGCAGGACGGGGATAATTAAGGTCTTGTACAGGGCTTTCTTGGTTCTTTGGGAGAGGCCTTTACTGCTTAAGTGGCTTCTTAGCCCAAAGAAACATTGGCAAAAGTGATTCTTAGCTTTATATCTGCACTGATATCATTGTGCGAGGTTATAGCGTGGAAACCAAGTATACAAAGTCTCTGACTACTTCAAAATTATATCTGTCCATTGTGATGTTCTGACCGAGTCGGTGGTGTTGTGCCTCTCTTCTCGATCACAGCATTTATACTTTGTTTTTTTCTCATTCACGGCGAAACCCATTTTTTCCGTTTTTCCGATAATCTCAATGTCATCCGCATAAGCCAGAAGTTGGAGGGACTTTTGACTTTCGTAACCTTTCTCGACATCAAAGGCTTCGGTGATGTCCTACTTTGACGGAGAAGCAAGAACTCTTCATGGTCATCCTGCACAAGCGAATGAGCTTGGCAGGAATGCCGACATGGCTCTATACTGTTTGACTCTATTTACGCTTTCATAGGTGACTTTAAAGAGATGGTGTGTATCGATTTGGTATTCTTGGGTTTTTTTTCAAAATCTGTCGGAGTGTGAAGACTTGGTCGATGGTAGATCTACCCCACCTAAAACCACACTGATAGGGGCCGATCAGGTCATTGGGAAAAGATTCTGGTCGATCACACAATATGGCTAACAACATTTTATATGCGCTTTTGAGAAGACTTATATTACATACAAATGAGTTGGTCCTGACCAGATCATTTCCAGCTGCTTAAAAAAAATCAGCTGGTAGGCCATCTGCGCCACCAGCTTTATGCGATTTGAGACTTGAGATCGCTGGTTTCGTATCTTGTAGGTCGGGTGGACGGATATTTTAGACATCATCGTCCAAGAAGAACGGATTATTCTGCCCTAAAGCGGAATTTTGGGCATGTTCACCGTTAAGCAGTTTTGAAAAGTGGTCTTTCCAAATCCTTAGAACCGTCTGCGTATCTCCTACTGTATTCCCGTTTTTATCACGGCAGGCTTCTATTTTGGGCTGATATCCTTGCGTAGATTATTTCACTCTTTTATAGAATTTTCTGATGTTACCTCTACCGTAGCATTCCTCTTAGACTCAATCGCTTGTTTTTCGTGTTGTCACTTCTTCCGTCTTAAAATTCGGTGTTATTCTCTCCTTTTTTGGATGTAGATCTCACGGGTTGCTCTCTCAGCAGTTCTGGTTCTTGGATCATTGTATCATGTCAGCAAATTTCTCGTGTTCCGGCAAACCCAGTTTAAGAAAACATCCCCTAGAGAACAGTATGGCTATACGATAAGGCTAACTGAGACGGTCTCAACAATTTCTTCGGAACCTTCAACTGGTCACTACAATTATTCTTCCTCCAATGCTGTGCAGCATTGCTTACATTATTCTCTGTGAGATGACACATTTTGTTCCAAGCAGTACTTCAATGTCCCAACTAAGTAAAAATAGTAAATCATATGTAAGAAATATGCGAAACTCCTCTAAGCCAACGGTTCCGACGTTCGTTGACCATGACACTCCTCATCGTTAGCTCCTATGGAAAGCTGACAATTTCGCTACTACAGAGTGACATGGCTCTTCCAATACTTGCGAGCGTTAAAGATTTTGCAAATGCAAGAGTACTTAAATATATTTTTATACACGAATCCGCTGTCCCAGATAGTTTCTTGTCCAAAGTTTTGAAAAGGTATCCTTAAAAACTTTCTAAGCCACTGAGTAATCTTTTTAATCTATCCCTGTTCCGAGTGGATGGAAATGAGTTATTTTCTAGCCCCTTCTAACTTCCTACCAACTGAGTATTAGAGTTTGGCATCGCTAAACGAAAATGAGTGCATTTGGTTTCGACGAGTTCCTTCTTTGATGGGTTAGAATTAGAAGTTATCCTCGGACCGTTCTATTCCCGTTGTTTCTGGTGCACCCCAAGGCTCCGTTTTGTCTTCAGCTATCTTTCTCATCTTTATCAATGATCTCTTGTTTAAGATACTAAGACTTCTAATCCACTTCACTGCATTGCTGACGAGATTACTCTTAGCTTTCCTGAATGTCAAAACCCAGTTCTTTGGATGTGAAACTACAGCGGTAGAGTATGATACGCTCAATAAATTCGAAGACACCACATTAACTTTGTAGAAAAAGCCCCTTATTTCACTTGAACATCGTACTAATTTTTCTTGACCCACCTTGTCTTATCGCTACTACTAAGGATTTTTTATATTGGGGAGCGAAGATAGTGGTGATCTCCGGCAACCATGTTTTTTCTGTGACATCTGTCAAATCTATTCCTTATAATTAATATTAGTGCAACCGTTGCGCGAATCGCGCCCATTTTACATTAGACATGGTGGCCTTTCAAAGTCGACTCTCTAACGTTCGATGGCGAAATTCGATACGATCAACCAGGCAATATTCAAACAGCAACGTCACCCACCGTGGTCCGTGAAAGTGTACAGCAGTACTCGAAGCAGTCAATAACTTGGCTGCGGATTTCACATCGGGATTTGTGCCTGCACTCGTACAAGATCCAACTGACTCAGAGGCATAAGATTTACGTCCAAAGACAGCTCCGTTTGTTCGCTGTCTTGACTTCGGGACGTTTAAAGAGGTTCCAGATTTTGACCGAACAATCATCTATAGCGACGAGGCGTATTTCAGACGAGTGACCAGGTGAAAATGCATCCTTAAAAATTACTACTGTTTGGTGTGGATTTTGGGTCAGCGTGGCGGGGTCATTGGCCCATACTTTTCTTGCAAACGACGTTGCTGAGGCTTTTACCGTCAATTAAGAGCTGTACGGAACGACGATGAACAATTTCGTATGGTCCAGATTGAACCACATACACCTAGACGACATAAGGTTCCAGCAAAACGACGCTAAGAAGCACACAGCGGACTTCAGGATTGACCTGAATAAACGATTTGAGGGTACGCGTATCTCTCACAGAAGTGAATTTTTCTTATTGGGTTTCCTGCAGTGGTAGGTCCATCCGAATAAAATACAATCGACCGAACCTTATTAAGGTGAGTGAACATAGCACAAGCCATCGCTCGAATTCAGTCGGATCTGTGTGGAGGAGTCATTGAAAATTGGACCACTTGTATCTGTACAATCGTAAGAATTAGAGTCAGACTTTTGGAAGATGTCATATTTCATACATAATGGCATGCACGCGGTGCTTTTAAATAAAAGCAGAATTTATTACGTACATCACACACAGCTTGTTGTATTACATTTAAAAATCTACCCACCCTCATTAAAAACCAGTATAAACATTGTTCTAGCGAAGCCAAATGCATTCCTTACCTCAAAAGGATTTGCCAATTACAAAGGAATGCCAATGAATTCACCCTAAAGCCTGGCTGCGGATGTACTACAAAGTATGGAGGTTAATTTCTCAGCCACACTTCAAGAATGTGGTATGCCTTACCCTGTTAAATTTTTCGATCGCATTGTGATTTTCAGACATTCAAAACCCTTGAGCTTACTTATTTCTTTTGAATAGGAGAATCCAACTTTCCTAACCAATCGCACAGTGTTTGTTCGTGAAAATTATAAGGGTACTAATACCCCTTTCAAGAGTCTGGAAAAAAAAAATAAGAATCAGTTCAGTTTCCTACTGATAATGGTATCGTGCACACTAAGGTTTACAGACCGTTTCAGAAAAAGGGTGTGTTGAGATGGTTTTTTTTGTTCAATCTTGATCAAATAGGGGGTACCATACGCCCATTACCCTTTGGACGAACATGGGAATCCACTCCACCATCAATTAGTCTATTAAACTTTAAGAACCCGCATAAGTGTATTGTGGTTTTCAGAATTAGAATCAAGTTCCCACATTACCAGTGATGTTTCCCAATTCAACCGAATCCGTTAACAATATTTTATGTGGTAGGTGGCCTGCTGCGCCCGATAAAACTTAGAAAAAAAAAACATCCACGATAAACACTTAAGTCCGTTTTTCTTTTTATTGCATAATTAAATATCCCAACGGCAACTCCATAGCAATTAAAGGAGAGGCCAAATGTACACGGAACACCCTCCAGCTTAAGATGCAATTAGACCAATGAACCATATGCATCATGCTTCAAGCCAAACTTAATTCCATGAAACAAGTGGCCATCAAGACAAGGAAAACATAACAACAACAACTATTACAACTGTCTTAAAAGCAGCACATTATCTATGTCTGCGGCAGATTTTGTATCTTTTTTTTTATCATTATGGGAAAATTGATGCGAATTTGCTATAAACTAACTACCGCAATAGTAATGGCCGCTGCTCACTGACCAGCGCAGAGCAGCTCAGAGAACATATCCGTCGTTTGTTTCGAACAACAACTGTAATTACGGTTATTATCGAATTCGATACAATGTTTAGTAAGGGTAACTAAGGAGCACATCAGGTACGGCGCGTAGGTCCATAGATACAAGGGAACAAGGGTGGTATATCTGCATAATGTGGCAGAAAGATGGAAAACGAATTCGGTAAGTCTCATAAAAAACAGACAGTTGTTCGGTTCCAACAGTAAATTTAACTACTGCACCCGTAAAAGTCAATTTAGTTGTTGGCTGTTGGGATTTAGGAGCATGCAAGCAGCATGCCGCCCACATAATCTTCATAATTTTCGGTCCATAGTCTCGAACTCTATGGAGTGGATGTCATGGCGGAGGAGAGCATTCGTTATAAAATGGAGGAGGCCATGTTTGCTTTTCATCATTTCTACATGATGTCGATTACGCCATTATGGAAAATTAATAGCCCGCAGGGTAGGTTTGGCCACAGTGTTGTTTTATTTCCTTCAATTTTTTTTTTTTACATTTTTGAAGTCATAACGTTCAGCTTCAGATAATAAGGGGCCGAATTTAGTAGGAAGCTGGGAATATATTGAGAGGCTATTTAAGCAAGAAAATATACCTACTGTTAACAGCAGTGCTCAAGATGGAAATAAATGAATCGTCATGGGCTAGGTAAGACTAGGAGTGGGATTGGAATTCGGTTGTCGAAGTAGTACGTTGTGGGAAAAAGGGGGAGTTATGGCTTAACTGTTAGATTTATGAATGGTAAAACATTAAGTTTAATTGAACTTTTGACATCTGACATTTATTGGTTTCTGTTTTAAAGTAAAAACATTTGGGTCATTGTTTTGGATCATACTTTATATTAGATCGTTTTTAAAGTGTCATAAAAACATATGTTCAGTTTAAGATCTTTTTAAATAATTTTGGATTAAGTGTTGTCACGTCGAAGGTGCTACAATTTTTACAAATGGTGCCAAATGTTTCTAAAGCCAGAGGCATTTAATGTCCCACTTACGGATATTTATCATCTGTTTACTTTACAAAATGTCAAAGTAGAATTGACATTCACCGCCATTCGTATCTTCTTATAAGGTGACAACTCTTGCCACACATTGGTCATACATAAAATATACACTTGAACATTGTGGGTCGTTTAAGTTTAGCATGATTTTTCCGGGAAGTATTCAACCCATTCTGATCGATGTATAGGAGATGGCGGAATGTTAATTGTATTGAACCAGTTGCTTTTGACACAGGTAAAAATTAGGAAGAAGTGATAAACAAAAACAACAGTAACATGGAACCTCTGAAATATGATGTGGTTCAATTTCAACCACTCACCGTAAAACTATAAGCTGTCCAACAAAGATTATCAGTACTAGCCATAAAGGATAGCTTAATCTAATCCTATATAAGGTTTTGTTTTTATCTCACTTCATATATGTGTATCTAATCGCAGGAATCTAATTACCTGTCAGATACAAAAAAACCTTGAACAAACGAGCTACTTTGCAAAAACCGATCTGATAGCGACCACTGGCCGATAGGTGGACGTGCCGCTAGGCTTGGTATTCCTTATAACGACTACTACTGATCTTGCACTGTAATTCATTTATTGTGTTACTGCCCTGATTAATCTAGAACAAGGGTGAGGTCCTTTGGTGAAGCTTGTTAAGAAGACCTTGATAAACTTTCCAGGAAAAGCATAAAATACTTGAAAACCGTCCTCAATGAGACCGACATCCTCTACAAAAGCTGTCCCCTCTCTACTTTTACAATCGAAGGATTGGCAGAGGACTCGTCTGATAATCATACCTTTTGCTAAATTAGTGGGGGGGGGTATAATTCTTGGAGAATTTTTTAGGTAGAACTTGCTTACTGAGCCAACCATTTGACGGACCCAGTGTAGATTTACCAACCAGCAACCTGCTTAGGCAGCATAACGTCTGAAGTCTGGTTTCATGAAGGATTCTAAGGATTAGTTTGTCAGATTAACTTGACTTCCAAGGGAGTGTTAACTCGTCCTTTTATCCCTCTCTATACAAACAACGCCCAATCTGTTCTAAGCAATTAAAGATGGGAAGGGGTACCTTCTCGGAACCATATACTTTGCATAAGGGGCATTTGGGTTAATGAATCTTGGTTAAATACTATAAACTGACCAGTGAACCAAACTATATTTCCGACGCATCAAATCTGTCCTCAGCAACCTGCTTAGGTGGCATAAAGTATGGAGTCTGATCACGTTGATCAATTAGGGGATCGTCTGGCAGATTAATCACCGTAACCTGGCCAACAACAGACTAATCATCCTAATTAGAAAGATAGGTCTACTATCAACGTTGGCAATGAATTGTTGGATACCCTGTTCCCTATTTCGATTATGTGTCGTCATCGTCCCCCCCAGCCAGCTGCCGCTGTGCAGTTTCAGAAACAAAATTCTTCTTAAGCAGACAGGAAAAGATACTATAATATTAATTTAGTTTGGCAAGCGCAATAAAAAAAAAGGCGTGTGACACGCCCCAAATTGAGACTTTTTATCGCCAACGCAAAACCATTAGGTACTATATGAGCTAAGTGACATTCAGTTTTGATCTTGCACCTCGATGTGAACAAAACAAGAAAACATTAAAACATTAATGCATATTAAGACTTTTAATGAAAACGCCTCTTTAAAGTGGGCGTTTTCTTAATAATTGTTTACAAAAAAAGCACTATATGAGCTTTGAACCCTAGTCAATTTTAGGCATATATGTGTAAAACTACAGCTGAATCGAGTAGGTACTTTTTTGACGATCTAACCCGAATAAAAGTATTTTATAAAAAGCACGCCCTTAAAAGTGGGCGTATTGAAAAAATTTGAACAAAACAAATTAAGAAATTTTTAAATTTTTAAAACTATGTCTTTTGTTCTTTCATGAAAAGTGGGCTCGAAATTCAAAAAAAAAATTCATACACAAGCTTCTCTGTTTTGACTATAGAGGCACAAATTTGATCTTGTTATTTGCAAAAATATGTAAGTTTTTATAGTTTCTAATGAAAAGTGGGCACCAGCCAGACCCAAAAGCAAATTTTTTGTTTTCATACACTAGATGTTTACGAACAACTAATACCAACAAAATTTAAGGTTTTTTGCTCGAATATGAAAAGATGAAGTAAGCCACGCCCAAACTGAAATATTTCTGCTTGCGCAAAATTTAAGCGTTGTGCTTCGATCGTAATAGAACAAAAACATTAAAACAAATTTATTTTGCCAAATAGAGGTTCTTGAGAAAAAATGTCGATTGTGGGCGTGTTTGTGGGCGGATTTCACTGGTTCAATAACTTAGCCTTACTCTTGAACTAATGAACAAATAATTTTTTTAAATTGACGTGAAATTAAGATTATCCTCAGGCTTTATCTGACTGAGCCACGGCTGGCTCGGACGTAGTCTAATCTGGAGGTCCAATTTTCGATGACTTTTTTCACCAACGAATGTTGTCCTCCAAGTGGTCAATCGTCTTGGGCTTATCGGCGTAGATTAGCGACTTCACATATCCCCACAGAAAATAGTCAAGCGGCATTGAATTGCACGATCTTGGAGGCCAATTCGCAGGACCAAAACCACGAAATTATGCACTCACCGAACGTTTCCTTTAACAAATCAATTGTGGAACGAGCTGCGTCACATTTTGCGCCGTCGCGTCGGCATGGCGTTGGAACCACAGCTCCTGCACATCATGGTTGTTCAATTGATGAACGAAAAAGTCAGTAACATTGACTGTAACGTTCTGGCCAGCATCGTTTTAAAAGAAGTATATGGATCAATTATTCCAATAACCCATAAAGCACACCAAACAGTCAGTTTTTGTGGATGTAACGGTGTCTCAACATACACTTGAGGGTTGAGGATTATTATCACTCCAAATGCTGCAGTTTGGCTTATTGACGTAGCTAGTCATCGCTGAACAAAATGTTCTTGTAAAAATCGCGATCAACAGCAATTTCGTTTCCAGTCCTATCTGCACAATTTGAAAGCGTTGTTCAGGCATCAGTCGATTCATGATGAAATGGCGAACCAAACTCAAAATAAATTACTTGGCAACTGACAAAATGGCCGCCAATTAAAATAGTGCTGCCAACTTAAAGTTCTTACCTCTAAGGAAAACATCCGTTATAGGTATTTCGAGTCAGAATATGTATTCTTTTCTATATACCTAACGATATTAGGTGTTTCTTTATAAACTCCACACCAAATACAATATCCATACTATAGAATAGGGTATAAAAATGTGTCTTGTTTTCAGTAAGCCTATATTAATACACGTAGACGTTCGTACCCTAACAAAGTACTAATTTGAAAATATTCGCTCGCTGCCAACTCTGTCACATACCATAAGCTCAGCACTCAATTGCCATAATCTCAAGTACAAAATATAGTTAAAGTAGGAACCTACTCCACCCTCTAATCGGAGCGATCAATCAAAGAATTTCCATTTCCATTCTCACAAAACCTGCACCAACTAATAGAACCTGTCAGAGCGAATCCATTACAGTGTGTTAATTATTTGTAACACCTTTTAGGGTGAAGTATCTTTTTCAACCGCAAAAGCCGCAATCAACTCGTCACACAATTATTAAACCTAACCGCAAACATGAACAGAAACACCATCTAACCGCGCGCCGCCGCCGGCCGCGCCGCCCGCCCGTTGTCCGCACCCTGTTCTCCTTAAGGAGGCGTACGATTTCATAACTAGGTACAATCTAACAAATAACATAAATATAAACTATCTATGCTTTGTATCTCTATATACTGCCTGCCTTAATAGTGTGACATGTATAGAAGATACGTCTAACGCTAGTTTAGGTTTTTTTTTTTTTTTTTTTTTTGAGTTAAGGATTTTCGTTTAATTTTCAAAAATGGCATTGCCATAAATTAATACAAATTAAAATTTTTAAACCTTAATTAACTAGATTCCCACCACCCGGGGAGTTCATGTTCATATTTTTGTTTTTGTTTCGTTACATTGGTTGGTTTTGTATCTAGTAGATACATTTTTGTAATTTCTTAAATTGCACACATAAATTTGTGACGTGACGAAGTCGTCGTATCTTACACAGTTTGAAGTCTTAATTAGAGGTGGATCGAATTTTTAGTCCAAAAATTAAGTCACAGACATATTATTTGAAATTCGAAGAAGCTAGTGTAATCGGATCGGGGTGCAATTATGGTTTGGCTGGCGCAGGTGTTTTGTAAGTGGCAAGTGGGCAGTGCCAGTGCCACACATGTTATACCAGCTCGTGGGAAGGAACAACATTGTAGATGAGAAACAAAAACTGGTTAAATTGAAATGTAATTGCTGTTATTACAAGATATGGAATTCGTTAACATTTCAAAGATATAGATACATTTAGGAGATTCATAACAAATTCATAATTTCATAATATTTGATTGGCAATGCCTATATTTTTTTTTAGAGTTAATTAAAATAAAACTGGATAGGTTCGCCCGCAGTGACGAGTAGGTATGAGGTAATCTTAATTCTAGTATCAAATATTAACAAATTTAATTAATTTTAATATCGTGTAATGTTCAAAATATTAAGGTAAGAAAATCATGAACAAAAATATTTTGATCAGAGCAAAAGATTGAACGAAATAGACGCAAAGGGTGTCACGTTACATTTAAATAACTGCTAAGCGCTATCGTCGTTTGGCTTTATCAGTGTCTGACCCATTTATTGCTCATTTACTTCCTTATGTCTACATCCACTAGAACTTTATTCCTTCTACGCTTATGTTTCTGGAATGAAATTACTTAACGAAAGGTGGCAGTTTCTAAGAAGTTTTCAAGATTTAATAAGTTCCACAAGCGTCTCTCTTTCTCTCCCTCTCTCTCTCTCTCTCTCTCTCTCTCTCTCAATTTCTCCCTCTCACTTTTCCTTCTCTCCGTCTCTTTCTCACTTTTTTCTTTCTTCTGGAAACTGCAACACTTTAACTCCTCCTGGAGCAAAAGGCGACAACCAGACCCTTCCATCTCAACCTGTTCGCATAACGACAACAAAACTGTAGCCACTACTCCAAATTCTGGGACTCGGCTTCCTTTAAAACAGTTAACTTACAAGTTTTCTTTAGTCTTCCAAAATGCGCTAATGCATTGGCAATTTAGTGTGTCCAGTCCTAAACCACAGTTCATTGTTGGATATGGCTTGCGGCCACCGAATCTTTTGATTTAACGCAGGGAACAGGGAACAGGGAACGGTCGATTCAAATCGTTTCAACTTGGTATGATACAAAATTTTCCTCGAGTTAAATACTGAAGAAAGGATCCCGAATGCACTACGAGCTTTGTCCTTTGTTTATTCTGTTAAAGATGTCCACAATCAACTGACAAATAACTTCCCCAGGCAGTTGAATAGAGTGAACTACTCCATTATTTTACAATAACCAGTGCCGTATGCTAATCCTTCAGAAGGATATACAACACCCTAGTCTCTAAACCATCACTTCTCCCCACCCTTGGACAAATTCGGTTTGCTGAAGCTAGTATACCCTCTCCCTCTCATTCCTGCTGTTAGGTTTAATATCATATGTCTGTAGAAATGGGGTTGTAACTGTGGTAAAGAACGGAGAGTTTCGAGGGTTTCCAAGTTGAGATTCCTCAACGTGTAAGGCAAGTTCGAGAATTTTCACAGATAAATACCTTCATTCGTTAACATCATCCATCGCAAGAAAGAATAAAATATGTCAGAACATCACCCTGTCGCACTTCGAATACATCGGACAGCTGTGCATTGTGCAAAACGAAACACCTTTACTGGGGATGCCTGATGCTTCCTTTGCTGCGTGCGATACTCCCGTGATTGCTCATGGAATATTCGTGAGGTACTGATGTCATCGAGACAGGATCGAACATCCAAAACCCTGATTGGTGGCTCTTGAGCGTATAAACTATTCTGGCCTCTTCCTCTCGTATTTTCAATTGGAGACAGTATACCGAAGACAACTCAGACATTATTGGTTCTATTTTCAACATACACAAGATCTGATCAGGTGATTCATATTTCCGGGCAAAGGTAAATAGGCATATCTCCTTTGGAAACCATCACAGTAGTAGAAAACTCAAAGACAAAGCCGTAACATTGGGACAGTCTACTTTTAATACCTTTCCTCACAAATATTTACCAACAATGACAGTCAGAAAATCACATTTCATTGATTCATCCCGAGGAAAGGGCTAGGAAATTATTCCCGACTCTGTAAATTGGTAATCGTGGATTTTATTCTTGTTTTTTGAAATGACGGACGCTTCCGTTAAGTATCAAAGCACGTTCTCAAAGCTGAGTTGAACTCAGACATAACTTTTTCATTTCTTTCTGCATTCTAGAGCAGGTTTGTGCGACAAACCAGGGGTGCATTTTATTTTGGTAAGTTTTCTGTTCGCATTAGGATAGACAATCATGTGTTTATACAAGGTGCGCCAAAAGAAATCACCCTATTGGAAGATGCTCTTATTTTTGCAAATGGCCGCCAATGTCAAATCTGTTTTGACGTTTGTGGACTAGACAGATGCAGAATACAAGTGAACAAGGCATGGAGTGATACATGATTTAACCGTTTCAGACTTTTTTGTGGGGTGCCCGAGACTCTGAAAGCCCTCAAAGACAACATTCGACACGAGTGCGAGAATCTGTCGCCCAAAATTCTCGCTGAAGTGATGAAAAATGCCATAAAACGAGCAATCCATTGTGACGGCGCGCGCGGCGCCCATTTGGCCGATATCATCTTCTCGACTTGAACAATACAATTCTGATGGTATTGTTCAAAAAACAGAATCGAACTTTTTCATTTAGACAAAAAAGAGAGCCAAACAACATCGGACGGATGACTTCTTTTGGCCCACCCTGTATATAAATAAGGCAAAGGATACTAACCACAATGAAGCAATTTCAGGTAGAGTGCAGAAATCATGTGAGTTTTGAAAACTATTTCTCTGTTTCATTATTTTTATACATGTTTTTTTTTTTTGTATTTTAAATAAATAAGGACCACAAGCGTTTCAAATTTCGAGGACGTTGTCGCAGGTATAGGCAAGCATGAAATCAAAGAAGTGAACCTGATGTTAGTTACGTTGGCCTTCTAAATTTTGGATGCAACAAGTGGCTTGCACACATGGATGCGCACTGCGAACACAAAATCTTATACACCCAAAACAGAAAGTTTGTACTTGTTTGGAGGATAGAGGATTGGAGCTCTCAGGATGGTCAGTTTGGAGGACATTTTTTCTATATACATTTGGGTTTGCAATCTTTGCCTTAGCACGAAATCTACATCCAAACAAATGCGACATTCCAACATTGGGGTGGGGTGGTGACATTTGGCATTGCAAAAATTTCTGTATTCGCGTAACGCGTGATGGGATTCTCACAACCACACTGAAAAATTGAGGTGGCGCAGAAATTATTTTGTGGACCACTGCCTAAACCAACATATCCCACCTGCTAGTCCGGTTTCCCTAGCCAGTTGCCTCAGCTACGAAAGTCAAATTGAGGTAGTTCTCCATTTGACGCCATCATAAGTGAGGTTTTTCAGTACTGTTGGCCTTCAGGGTTGGATTGACTCGGACGGCTGAAGCGTATTCATCCAAACACTCTCACCATCCAGGTTCCTATCCATTGTAGTTGTAGGGTGTCTTAGGGGTAGGAAACATCATCACATTTTGTGGATATTTAAGAATTTAGTAAATATTCTTGTTCGGCTTTTTTGGTCGCAATGTTTTATAAATGAAACAACAATTTCATTTTTTTCCCGACGTTTCGACGGTGGTTGCCATCTTCTTCAGGGGATCTTTTATTTACAAAAATATAAAGAACAATTAAAACTTAAAATTTGAAAGTTGAACATGAAGAGACTCACATTATGGGGATTTTTTTGAATGGTTTTTAGTTTACAGAAATGTTAAGACAAAAAATTGCATATTTAAAACAAAATAAAAATAAAATTTGTTATTTTTGAAAATAAACACTTCAAAATGAAGATCTGTCAGGGTCTCATCCCAGTCACCAGTGAACAGTAAACAGATGAAATATTTTGGGTGTCTTGTTTGCGGTTCATGTTGTTTTTGTTGTTGATAATGTGGAGTGTTTCCAAAGTGTACCGCTTTGAAACATGTCTCTCCGTTTCTAGAATTTCGGTTCTGTCAAAATCTGGTTTGTGTCCGTGTTCTATACTATGGTAGGCATTTTCTGATATTCACAATATTCAATTCGAAAAACGCTCTCGCCTTTCATCTCTTAGATAAATGGAAGAAAAGTTCAAAATTTACCTAGCTAGGTACTGATAAGCCCACAAACTTGCCAAATAAGCCTCGACGCTACCCAACCCAACTGAACGCATTAACCCAAATATTCCCATCGCTACATTAAATGTTTTCAAAGGATAGACGCCACTACAAAATAGATTTCGCCAAAGCTAGTTAGCTAGTTCCAAAGCTCCCAACGACTTTGATCTCTCTTAGAAGATGCTACATTAGCTCCAATCTAGGTATCATTGCGGAATGATATTTTTCTAGGTTGGTACACCTCCCGTACTCGCAAATGAGTTTTACGGAAGCTGTATTTATTAGGAAGTAGAGGAGACAGTTGTCAATTGTCTTGGTGCATGCACTACGCTGTATAAAAGACAAAAGCTCTGTGGATTATCTTTTTAAATTCATGACAGACCATTACAATGCTTTTCTTTGTACCGTTTGGTATACTAATACCGGCCATTAACGGTATAACATGTGCTTATGACTTTGTCAGCTGTGTTTTGTCAAACACTTCTTTTTCCAATAAACCTAACCAGAAACAATTTCCTCTTGAAGAAATCAGCACTTTAATTTTCATGCACTCTCTTGAATATGATGGGATTCAAGAAAAACGATAGATAATAATTTAAAATTTCAAAATACCAGGCTCTCTCCTATTCTTTGTCTGTAGGAACTAGGATATACAAGTTACAGCCATAATATTGAATTATGCACATCCTTTCGAAGAGTTCATTTCCTATACCGCCTGGGAGTTCCATAGGCCAGGCTGCGCTTGGCTGCGCATACCACAAGAACAAATGCACTTCAATTTACTTATTGGCACCTCATTTCTTAGGATGTGCTTCAACTTGGCTTGGCTGCATCTAGCAATAAGCCCATACCAATACCGCATTCACCATCGCCAGCAATATTCACTGAAATATGATTTTTATTATCACTTCAATTCGAAATAGGAATACGGATACGCCACACCTGCAAACCTCCATAGACATTTTTTTTTAAATTCAATTCAAGCTCCAAAGAGCGTTAACCCGGAATGGGAATATAAATATAAAATCTTTAAGGAATCTCTTATCCTCTGGAGTTTATAGAGAGGAGTCTAGAGACATAGTCAGCAGGCAGGTCGAGACCACCCAGCTGGAGTTAAGTTAAGGGCCACATTTATCATCCCGCGCATACTGATGCAGCAGAAGAAAGAACCCAGATGATGGGTTCAGCATGCTCCGAGTTGCAAATTGAAATTGGTAAAGGAACCTTCTTCTTCTTCCGTGCATCACATAAAGATACATCCAAATTACACATAAATTCGATGAACTTGATAGGCTTTTATTGCTTTGCTATCCAAGTTGGAAAAAAAATTAAAAGATCTCAAAAAATTCTTCCTGAACTTCAATTGAAATTGATGTCTAATCAGGTCAACGAATTATTGTTTCAACAACGTGCCCGAAATATATATCGAGAGAGCTCGAGCTCGAGCTAGATGCAGCACAGCACACGAAAATAAGTGAAGAAACGATCTATCATCAAGATCAAAAGAACATTGGAAAGAACTACGACCAAAAGACGAAACTCCGAAACTCTGATACTCCCCGTCAATTGAAGAATGCATTTGGCATTCGGCATGGTATACTAACGAAATGAATTAGACCTCAATCTGCATTCAAAGTGGGAAATATTTGGAGTGATCTCACTTCAAATTCAATTGCAAGAGTCTTCGACATTATCGCGTAGCACTATCAAACATCGACACCAACTGGAGCGACCGAAGCGACGCGACGACTCATGGTTTGGTAACCTGGCTGCGGAAGGCAGCCACTCAGTGTTCTCTAGCCGTGGTGGCGGCGGCGGCTTCGACGCGGTGTACTCCTCCATCAAGACTCCTCTGACGACCGAACTATACCTTTTAAACGTCTAACAACAATTTGTGGGTTGAGTGGGCCTCATCTCAAAACTCAACACTATCGATCTTGGAAGCAATAATTGCTCGAACAGCGCAACAACAACGTGACTTTTTTTATAGGTTTTCTTGGCGTGGTAATGGCATGGCGATGCGATGGCATGGTGGCGCGGCGTGACGTGGAGTAGAGTGCGGGAGATGTTGCTTTTGTTGTTATTGTTTTATGCAGACAACGTAGGTATCGGCGTATAGCTTGAGGTGAGGTCACGTAACGGATTCAGGGCTTTGAACTTGACAATGCCGTTTCGAATCGTATTCCGGGATTTTTTTTTTTTTATGAATGCAACAAAGGTATCTACATCTTACAGATACATTTATACAAATGTGAAGTGTGGATTGGTTTTTTTTATTTTTAAGTTCATGAGTGATGTAGACAACTGATGGATGCATTGAGCGACAGGCCTTGAAGATAGGGCGCAATGGGTAATCCTGCGATCTGCGATGGCTTTTGAGTGGACTGTTCGAAAATGTTTCCCTAGGAGATTTAAGAGTGATTTTCAAAAGAATTGTTGCTCACAGAGGGAATTGAAATTGATGAAAGAAAGGTTTTTTTTTTGGATCTTTTATCAATTATTTTCGGTTGAGTTAAGGAACAATCTTTTTGTTCTAGCTGTTCTGTTCTTCTGGTGATGGACATATTTTAAATTTGGTATTGTACACCAAGTTGTATAAATGACAAGTTATGTTATTGGAAAAATCGTTCTCCAGGCTTTGTTGCAAATCCACTAGCTACTCAGCTATGAAAAAAAGAATACCTGCTTCATTGCTTATTTTGTCCTAAGCAGAAATAATAAAAATGAAGTGAAAAGCTTAACTGTCATTTCTTGTATTCAGAATTCTTCAATTCTCTTTGAGATTTCGGAAATGGGTTTTGAAACTGGAAATAATTTGGTGTTAACAGAATCAAGACTACCGAATCTCAATTAACATTCATAAAGGCATTGAGCTGTCACCAGACGGTAGAACTTGTAACCAAATCAACTATCTTCCAATGAACGGAAGACACAAGATCGTGGGTTTTCTTTTAATAAGAGCGCTACAAAAGTTTTTTTAAATAAAACAAAAATGGTTTTGGACATCAATGAAATTCTTTATTCCTGTGAAAGTACGTTCAATGTCATTATGTATGAACCTCGATTTCTTTTGCATGGCCACCACGGGCAAGCTTGCAGAAGTCCAGACGCTAAACCAATTGTCGAAGGTTTTCAAGCATAAATCGGCCGATACTCTCCAAACTTTGTTTCCAATAAATTGATTGTGACATTCGCTTTGTGGCTTGTGGCGCCGTTCTGTTGGAACCACATGTCCTCCAAGTCCATATCATCCAATTGGGGCCAAAAATATTCGGTTATCATTGAACGGTAGTGATCCGAATTCACAGTAACGTGCCGGTCTTGATCATCACGGAAGAAGTACGGCCCAATGACGCCGCCGGCCCATAAAAAAACACGAAACCGTAATTTTTTTGGGATGCAATGATGACTCATGGAGTACGTGTGGATTGCTGCCTGACCAATACCTCATATTTTGTTTATTGACAAAGCCATTCAGCCAGAAATGAGCCTCATCGCTGAAGATGATTTTTCGATGAAAATACGAATCATTTTCAAGTTGTTGCTCAGCCCAATTCACGAACATACGACGCTTCTGGTGGTCAGGCTGCTTCAGTGCTTGCGTCAATTTAATCTTGTAAGGATGAAGGCCAAGATCTTTTCGCGAAATTCGTCACAGAGATGCCCAACGCTTGAGAACGACGTGTAAGAGACACATTTGGGCTTTCTGCAACTGAAGCCTCAGCAGCAGCAATATTCTCGATACTACGGGCACTTCTTTGTCTCACTGGCACGGGAACATTTTGTACTGTGCCTGTGGATTCCAATTTTTCCACTAGACGCTCAATTGTTGATCTGCTAGGACGATTATGACGAGCATAAATTGGACGTAGCGCTCTTAACGTTAAGGCCACTGACTCCGAATTTCGGTAGTAAATTTTAATAATTTCGACTAGTTGTTGGCTCGTACATCTTTCCATCATGAAATGGCAAACCTTACTGAAGAGAAATGTCAAAAGAGCGGCAAGAAATTTGGCGTCGTTTGCTGTCCCTGTCGCTCAACTTTTGTAGCATCTCTGTTGAAAAACCCTTTACTACATCTACAAGGAGAAAATTCAACCAAAAGTATTTCTTTCGAGATTTGAAGAAACTCAACAAGTCGAGATATGAATGGAAGTCCAATGTCCCATCTACATCTATATATATCCCGATGTCCAGATAGTTGTATGTGAACATCTTAAGCCGTTCTCTGACAATCTATGCGATCCTTACCAATGCTGATTCTGGCCAATGATTCTGCCTATACCAAATTTTTTTAGATCGTCCAATCGTTCTGTTTGTCGATTTCAAAGTGGCATTCTAAATTCTTTCGTGCTATAACCACTTTGACATGCCTGAAAAACTAATTCACCTTATCGACGACGCATGGCGTTTAAAAATGATCCATGCTCCGTAAAAATTGGAAAAGATTCTACCGGGACCTTCCAGTATGCTGACGCAGTCAATTTCGGGTGGTCTTTAAAATCGTGCTTAAAAAATGTGTATCAAAAGGAATGCTTTAACATCTGGCAATGCCATTTAGAAATCAACACATTTTCCTGAATTTGAAGATGACATCAATTTGATCCGTAAAACCACCGACCATAGTTACTAGTGTTTCTCTGGCTTTAAGTCAGCTGCGACGCACGTGAGATTGGATTGAAACAAGGACATATTACAATTTCGAGATTTATGGTTCTGCCCGTTTTAAAGTTGAAAAAAACATCTAAGAGGAAACAACGATGAACCTGCAGACCACGTCCAGCGACAGCGACGCACGGTGACGGTAAAGTAGGCTGGGTTGTTTAGAGCGAATGGATATCGATGCCCCAGCTCGAAAAGTCCCCAAACGCAGTAGGTACTAGAGGGAGATAAAAGCAAAGCTAGACCTTATCTTTGGTGGAGCAACCAGGTAGAGAGACTTCTGACAGTTTGGAGTGAGGAATTGAAGACATAAGGCTAGCGATTGATAGCCATTGACAGTACCGTAGGTATGAAATTATCTGAAATATTTTAATTTCACAATTAAAAACAAGAGAATTTAAATATGCAATATGTATACAGTATAATCCCCGCATAATTGCACCTCGCTTAATTGAAAAAATTAGTTCAAACATTTCCCGTATAAGTAAAATTGCTTTTTTAATGCTTAGTTCAACCCCGCTTAATTGACTTTGCTTAATTGACCTTAAAAACTGCAGCTTAACAAATTAAAACATGTACACTTTTCGTTTAATACCAAAAAATAAATTGTAGTATCTTTAGAAACACTAAAATTGGCAGCACTGCTTGCTAAATAACAAATGGCAGCTATTATTTGTTATTGGATAATAATTAGAAAATGGCTGAAGCTAAGAAAGTAGCTGTAGTAGTATAAAATGTCGAAAAGTAGCTCACTGGAGCAGCGTGCACGAATACAATGGTGTAGCACTGAATTCAAACAAAAATCGTGGTTGTCACGATAAAATGTCAAAAATGCAGCGCAGCACGTTCATGAAGTTGGAGTTGATTCGACTTGTACTTCACCTACTTTCTGTGCTGCAGCTGCAACTTCACATTGTAGCCGTGCAATATCTACGAATAACGTTCAATTAAGAATTAACTTAGACAGTGTTGCAAACTACAGCTGCAGCTACACCATTGTGCTCAGGTAGATAATGTTGGCTGCTGCGGCACTGTGATGCTTTCATTTTGTTGACAATAACAAACATAAATATTGAAAAACAAATGGGAAAAAAAAACAATTATCTAATCAAAAACTAAAATTTTATTTGAAATTTGAATCGAGGGAAGAAAAATAGAATTGAATTGTGTGCCAAATACAAATGTTCCCTCAGCACGCTCAAAAGAGTTCTTCGCGACGTGAATAAAATTGGAAGCAAATCAGGAAGCTGTGCATTATTTTGCAAACGTAAAAAAATCGAAAAGTGCAGACGTCGATGAAGCTCTTTAACCTGGTTCGGCGAAATGAGAACTTCAGGAGCAGCTATTTCTGAGTTTAAGTTTGTTCGATATTTTCGTAGGTTGACACTGAAATATTAAAAGTGACTCGTGCAATTATACGGGTTTTACTGAATTGAACAGGTCGGTCAATAAAGCAGGATTTCGGTTAATGAACCACCGCCACCGGTCGATGTCAGTCCGATTGAGCGGGGAATATTATAATTGAAAGTGAAAACATTTAAATTTAAAAGTGAAACGTGTTCGATTTAACATAAGAAACAAAATATTCGAGTTATGTTACTGTTGTGATACTTTTTTTAAGATTTTTTTATTCAAAGCTTTATCATTCCAAACTTTGTTGTTACTTTGGATGTACTGCGGGTGAGTTTATCCAATTTCAAAAAGAAGCAAATCACATAAGTATGCACATAAGTATGCAAGACACCTCTTAAAATAAATTAGATTTCAATAACAAGCTGTGCTTGGATATGTCTCACCTAAAATTTTTATTATATGCGTTTATGTATGCGAAATCAAAGGATTGAAAAAATAAATTTAAAATAAACCACTCACTCTTTGATATATTTTTTGAGAAGGATCAAAGGTATTCTATTGAATACAAACGGAAAATCAAATTGCGAATTGTCAGAAACGGTCAAATCTCAATTCAATAGTTTTCTAAAATTTAAGACATTTTTGATATCGCTTTTGTGAGTGTACCAGTATATGACTCGCACAAGCATTCTAAGAAATCCTTAACATTCTTTTCACAACAACAACTCCAAAAGTAGAATACATATAAGTAAACAAAAAAAATACTTCCCAATCAAACACGAAATCACGGTCCTGACTTTGGCTATTTCCCAAAATTCAAATAGCTACCGACTATTTCTAATAAAGCTATCTGATTTCATGTCGGCCTATTCCATAGACTACATCTCCGAAATTTGAAATGAACGTGTTCCTTATTTGAACGCGAAACATCAAACCATCACATCACCCGCAACCACACTGGCCCATGGGGGTTGGTTCCTATTTCGTGAATATGTATCCACTTCGTGCCACTCAAGCATAATGGAATTGATGGCAGAGTATACATCATTCAATTTTGGGCTCCAACAACAGACATCTATTTTGGTTGTATTAGATAATCTATGCCTATCCTTTAGGTACATATGAACAGATTTGTTGTTTTAATCCTTTAAGTGGGTTCAACCAATTTAGCCAAATCCGACTGGCTTGTACTTGTACCTAGTTTATTTCATGCTAGCCTATTCCAAAAACTAAATCCCCAAAAATTTGTATTGATGGTGTTCCCCAACAATCTGTTTTAACGTACACAGGATATCCTTACAAAATCATGGGCCAAAAACAACATCTTCCTTCGTTCCGATTTCATTAATGAGAATGAGCTGTAAGGAATTTTGCTCGTAAGGATGTTTTTTTTTAAAAAGGAATAGAAACAGGATTTCATATTTGGAGAGATGCCGTTGAAGGTGAAAACTTTTGACAATTTTCCAAGTGTAACTTTTTTGGGAGTGGCGAGTGGAGAAGAAATACGGACAACATCTTCTATAACGTGCCTAGCATTTGAGATAGGAAATGGAAAGCGGCAAGCTAGACATCCATGCATAGATTGATATCCTACTTTTGACTTCAGGAAGCTGTCATAGTTTAACAATTTCTTGTGTTCACATCACTTGTGCTGCCAACTTCGAAATTTGTTTCAAAAATGGAAATCGACGCGATTCCAAAAAAATATTTCAAAATCTAAGAAAAATTGTATGTGCCAGTAGTTTGGATATTGACTTTAAAAAAGGGTTCAATGCAACATGGCACAATGTACCGATAGATTTTCCAAAAAAAATTTAATTGAAGGTCATATTGAAAAGGATATAATATTGTAAATATATGCAACTTACCTGGTAAAAATAAGGATCATTTATAAGTATTTCATCAAGTTTCAGCAATAATATCCTTGCTTTGACCGATCTAATGAACAAATTCGTTTGACTACTCGCAATCACGATTCACGAAATCAATCATCATTTTTCAAACGACTAAACGGCTATAGCTGTCATTTTATAAAAAATTCAAATACTTTAAAAAAAAGTCTTTTGGACTATTTCGCACGCTAAAGGACTCATGATATTTTCTTTTTTTTTTTTTTTTTTTTGATTTATCAAACTGAAAGTAGGATTTCAGTTTTTTATTTTGTTTTATTCTGACAAGTTATTAATTGCTTATTTATGTTGTTTCATAAACGGAGGTTGAGGTTGAAATAAATAAAAACATTCTACATTCTTGTAGTGCGGTCAAAAAAGAAGTTTCCATACCTAACTGTACGCATGCTTTGGTAACCCCCAAGAATGTTCTAAAGTTACGTGCCGTCTGATTAGCTGAGTTAATAGTTTTGAAAATTTTCATATCATCAGCGAACACGAGAATCTCACTAGAATGAATGCACGAAGTGACGTCATTGATAGCGAGTATAAACAGTAACGGACCAAGATGGCTTCCTTGTGGGACTCCTGATTTTGCTCTAAAAGGATTAAAAACCGAATTTCTGAACTTAACAATATATGATCTATTTTGGAGATAAGAATATATACAGTTAACAAAGCCAACTGGGAAACCTAAAGTTTTTAATTTGAAAATAATTATTTCGTGTGAAATTTGGTCAAAAGCTTTTGAGAAGTCTGTGTATATACAATCCAGCTCAGCCTTTGAGCACTTTTGCATAAAGGTTAGTAGGTTAGACACAATTGAAGCATTGAAGGGAAAAGAGACAAGGAAAGATGAGAGACAATTACGAACAGCAATCAACACACCACCCCCAATTCTTTCTTATCCACATGACGGTCCTTTCTAGAAACAGAAAACTCATCGTGGAAAATGTCTGTGTCCAAAAATTAACTATTGAGCCATGTTTCTGTAAAAGCAAAAATATAATGTGGAAATGCTTGAGAGTTTTTGAAAACTTCAGCAGTTTTGCTGCGTAGCCCTCTTACATTTTGATAGAAGAGGGTAATCCTTTAGCGATTCGATTAGGTACTAAGATTCTTCGATCGAACTACAAATTCTTTCACAAGTGTTCCGGAAGGCCAAAATTTAACATCGCAGACAGAACCGAATAATGAAGGAGGAGTGGTTATCCTAAAAGATGACACAAAACTGTCAGGCTTGCTGATTTTAGTGCATTTTATAGATGACGCACTTGAAATGCAGTTACTGACAACAAGATGTTGAATTATGTCATTAGCTTGAAGTTCAGGGTCAAGTCGGGATATAAATACTGTTTTAGGCTTTGGAACGGACTCTAATTTTTTGGGAGGTTCAGAACCGCTGTTGTTATTGGTATTGGAACTACTCGATACAGTTTTCGGTTCAGGACAGGGCAGGGATGTGCTTGTTAATACACTGGGAACTGCCGGTGGATTTATATCGGAAAGTGGAATGCTTTTAGTGGCTGTATTTTTTTCCTGAAGAGAAGCAACAAGCAAGTGATATTTTGTTTATAGTTGGACTATCATTCTGCTATAACTGTTGACTTCCATGTTGTTGTTCTAGATTTTCCAACCCGTCGTGAACCCTAAGGATTCCGCATTCAAAAGACTGCTTTGCAATACCATTGTTTGGTTTCCTAAGTATGTGTCCAATCCATTGCTATTTGCGCTTTCTTATGTCGACGTCCAACCGCTCCTGACTTGCCACAATTCCTCGTTAGAAATAGTTTGTGAAGATTCACAAAAGCTTGCGATTTTCTCGACATGGTAGCCGAGTCTTTCTAGGTTTCGCAAGCATATCATAGCACGGATTTAACATTGGATTCAAAGAATCTCAACTTAGTGCGTAAGGAGAATTGACGGGATTTTCAAATTTGATACAGAGAACCAAAGGCAACGCGAGCTTTATTTATTCTGCTTTCAACGTCCAGATCCGTTCCACCATTTGCTGATACCGTACTTCCAAGGTAATTAAACTGTTCGACCTCTTCAACAGGCGTGTCATGCAGAATCAAACGTTGTTGTGAGGGGGTCCTGTAAGCTTTATTTTTGTCTTTTTGCTATTTATTCTAAGACCGCACAATTCTCCTTTCACCCGCAGAGATTGACACATCACGTTCAGCCCACGTTCAAGCGGTGTCACAGATAAGACAGAATTTACCTTCTTGTCTAGCTCTTGGATGTTACAACAGAGACTTAAGATATCACTGTCTATGATTTTTTTGTGTCACCATATTTTGGAAAGTTAAATAAGGTTGTAAGGAGTGGTGATTCGGTACCTCAATCGGATCTCGATGGATCCATTGTGTTCAGCAGGATTGTTAAGGGATCATAGGAAAGGGTGAGTGTCTACGTTATATAATATCATGGTCCTCCTTTGAACCAAGCTAGTTCTGGATGAACTCAAAAATGTTGTTTAGTGGCTTGTTTGTCTAATTCGTTGAAGAAATATTCTCTGAGGGCTGCATTTCTAATCCGAGCTAAGCTGGGGCATTTCACATTAAAAAGTCAAAAGTTCCTCTGCCCCTTCGTCCTGACACTCTCTGCATAAGTCTGATGTGCCGACACCCATTCTGTTCAAATGGGTCTCCATTAAATTGTGACCCATTAGGATTCCAACAAACAGGGACCTACTCAGGCAAGCTCATCTTAAGAAGCTATTCTGTGTTCTTATTTGAGAAGTTTGGCTATAGATTCCACAATACTCGACAAGTGCTTCTCCAAAACCATCTATCGTTTGCGGATTCGAGGAAATCCTCGTGAATTCTTTTTCCCTCACGTTCAAGTGGTATGAGTATCAACGAGACTGTTTGGCTTCATTCGAGGTAAGGACCAAATTTTTGCCATTTTATTTCCCATTTCGATATCCTCTAAATCAGAGTGCCGAGGGACACCTCAAATTGTCTGTTTAAATGTCTATGTTATTGAGGTTCATAATGGTTTATGCCCAGAGAAGCCTCATTGCTTCTACAGGTGGGAACAAATTTTCCAGAAGCTATAGCGTTACTTTCACTTTGACACCGCGCAAGCTTAGTTTGCCTAAAATTTGATTGACAAATACTAGCCAAAACATTGGTGATAAACCCTTATTCTGCGGAGTTCGTCCAAAGGTTTTAACTTTAAGCATGCTTCCACCCATTTCTGTCTGTATTTACCAATCTGTTTTAAAGCATGCAGTTGGATTTCTGGAAAACAAAATTAAGCTTTGGTTGTTCAAAAAAAAGTTAGCAAACGAATTTTACTTACTTACTTACTTATGTTGGCGCCACTGAAGCGTGGTACTCCAAGGCCTTGCTGAGAATGCCCCTCCAGCCGGCTCGATCTCTAGCCTGCTGTCTCCAATTTCGTACTCCAAGTTGACGGATGTCTCCCTCTACCTGGTCGCTCCATCGAAGATGAGGTCTACCTTGGCTTCTGACTCCCTCGGGTTTGGCGTTGAAGACTTTACGAGCTGGAGCGTCGATGTCCATTCGCTCTACATGGCCCAGTCATCTTAGTCTTTGGATTCGAATTTGTCTGGCTAGGCTTATGTCGCTGTACAGCTCGTACAGTTCGTTGTTATATCTTCTTCTCCAAACGTTGTTTTCGCAATTAACGCAGACAGGACCATAGATCGTACGCAGAACTTTTCTCTCGAAGACTCCAAGTGAATTTTCATCCGATTGGGAGAGGGTCCATGCTTCCGCACCATATAGCAGGACCGGGATGATGAGTGTTTTATATACCAAACGAATCACAGAGCCCTAATTCAAATAAAAGACCACGAAAACCGTCCCTGTATAAAATTTGATTCAATCGAACAGACAAACTCTCTTTTTGTGTTCGATTGGTTTTTAAAATCTATCTACACCCATGAAGTTGAACCCATCAGAAAAAAAGAAAAACTATACCGAAGTTGAACAAGAAGAAGAAGTAGTGCAGTTGTTAAATCCAATGTGCCGGATGGCCCCTTTTCCCAAATGAAGATCAATACCTCTGGTCTGGATGACTGCATATCTGGAACAATCCGAGTGTCATTAGGACAGTCACACCGGGCTATAGAGAGTGGGCGAGGACACTGAGTGTTTTCCTACATCATCTTTGTTGTTATGTATTTTTTTCTTTTCTGTCCTAACCCAATATTTTTCTGACTGACCATTTCAGTGTGGAATTCAGTCCAGCAGAGAAACCAAAATCGGCGGAGGAGGCTTACTTGGGCTATATGGTCATTGGAGTTGGAGTTCCTGTTGTTGTTGTTGTTGGCGTAATTATCCTTCGGTCGCGTTTTGATTATTTTATTTTTCTTTCGGATTCGTTTTATTACGAGCATCGACTATATACGTGATGATGGAACTGGACACGATCTACATTCAGATGGTTGCTTCTTGTTGTGGCACACATGATGGTGATCAGATCTCTCTGTGGCAGTTGTGTTATTAAATGTTCAACTTCATTTGCATTGAACTATGTACAAGGCATCCAAATCATGGTCCAATGGTGTAGATTGCTCTTGTTGGTTGTTGCTAGTTGCAACATTGTAATGTGCAATTTGGTTCACTCGTGGCTTGGAGATTTTCGGTTGGAGCCAAGGATTTGTCATCTCTGGGATCTTTTTCAGATATCGCCATTATACTGTGTGTAATTTAATTTTTAGAGATAACCTTATGGGTCGATTGGATGGAAATATTGTCCGGATTAAAAGTGATAGGGATTTAGGAATGCAGATTAGTCTACTTTGTATCGTTTAAGTTGGCAATTTATTCAGGAATTGGGTTTTTTTTTGGAAAATGTAATCGAATGGCTTCATGGTCATGCAAATTAAATTGGACTATTTGCAGATTTTGTCGAGCGTAAGAGAACAGTGACACTAAAGTTGACATAGGCACCAAGATTTATCAATAAATTTGCATAATTTTTAAATTTACCCTGAAAGCCTAGTTCACACTTTGAGCGGTAATGAAAAATTTATACAAATATCCAGGCGTTAGTTTTACACATAAACTGTTCACAGTATATTTTCAAATAAAACAAATATTGTGTTAGATGTCAAAACTTACAATTCCCCTGAAGCATTCTCTATGTCATCGCACATTGTGAAATCAAAAAAAAGCGTGGAATAGTTTGTGGAACGTATTCATGTTATACACTTTATAAGAGGTCAATACTGATTAGCTTTAGAAACTATTTGTGAAGTTGATATTAGGCTTCACGAGACAACAGTAAACATAAAGTTTTATAAAGAAAAAGCAAAAAAAAACATGAAGAGACTGATTTTAATGAAATTGATATTGGGTGGTGTTGGCAGCATAGAAAGAATATTCAGAAAAGCTACCAGTCGAAAGAAGTCGCTAGTGCAGCAGCTTAGATTCAGAATAGACTGGACGGAGTGTGTGGTTTGCTGCTCCCTTTATCAGAAAACTATAGTCAACCGTCAGAGAAGCCATCCTAAAGTTCAGAGAAATAAACTCCTTATCTCAGCGTCATGATTCAACAACTTAAGGTTTTATTTTAAATGCTTTTAATTTTTTTTTGTTTTAATTTTTTTTTTTAATGACTTTATTTATGTTAATAAACAGAACTGTATTAAAAAAAGAAACCTTTTTTCAATCAGTTACAAATTAGGTTTGCTTATTAATTTTGATTGAAATATTTTCCCGACACATGGAGTCTAAGAGAAAAGAAAAAACTAGAAGCCATTTCTACTAGAATCGGAGTAGAAATATGAACCCGCTCTGTGTAAGTTGATGGCCACTGCTGCTAAAATATCCAAAGTCAAACTGATCCCTACGACGTATCCTAGACAGATAATTACGCAATCAAACTGAGATTAGGTATTTATATAATCATTTAATGTTAAACAAAAACTAAGACCAACAACTAAACTAGTCAGCTGTCTTCTCGAACAATACAATTTTAAATTGGATCTTTTCAATGCTTTCCATATAAGAACTTAGTAACTTTCCAAAAACACTAAAAAAATTATTTTTTTTCTTTCTTCCAGAAAGCAGCCCTTCATCGAAATAGAGGATTTCAAATCATCAATGAAAGGCACCAGATCTTGAGTCATCTGAGTGGAAATACTTGAGCATTTCTTGTACACCATCTTGACGTCTGATCAACCCAACCCAACTGAACGCGAGAACCCCTTTTAACAGACAACTCTTCCACGTTCATTTCATCAATGTCTCCACTCATGCGGCGTTTCGGAAGATTGAGTCTGTTCCGTATGGGAGCCATACTGAGGAAAAGATATTACAATCCTAAGAAGACAGCCCTGAGCAGCCAGTAACATTAACATATCATACACAGACACAGACACAGCAATCAACACTTATTTGTAATAACCTATTTCCTATGTATTAGTCTTTATATTTGTCCATGCCAGCCTGCGAGCAGTGTAAAATGTAATATTATTTTAGTATTCTTTGAGCGAGCGAACAAGCAAGTCAATAAAATGGTTTTTTTCCGTGCAAGGTTTTCCCAAGCAAAATTGTCAGTGTTCTTATTTATTTATTTTAGTACGGTTGCGATTTACTTTTCAATGCGAAAATAAATTGCGCCTAAACAGAGTCTCACTTGAGAAAGTTATTTGAATTCTACAAGAAATAAAGCGTCAAAAGATGAGCCCAGATAGTTTAGGACATGTCTGTTTTAAGACACCAAGTTCCGGAAGAGCGAATTAATTAGCCGAAAGATGAACAAGCTTAATGTCGTGACTCTCAGATGGGAAATTGGTAGCAAACTGAACCGGTGAACAACATGGGAATCAATGTGGTCCCCCAAAAAAAACAAATTTGGCCTTCAATTAACTTCACGCGAAATGGAAAACAAATTGACTTAACTAATAGATGATGCCTGTTTCAAGCCGCTTATTAGACCTGGCTTCATGGTATAGATACCCAAAAACAACAATGTAGAAGCTGGAACTTTTTTGAGAGGACGATCCTCCATTTCCACACCGAGTTTTACCCGATTCAAGATACCCTAGCGCCATACTATTACTACTATTACTACTTTCGATCATACATCATGGATGATTTCGCTCCTAGCCGTAACAAACAAGGACCCAGAAGTTGTCAATGCATTGTAAATAGTACTTGTACTTAGAACCTAATATAGTCAGTCACTGTTCTGGGTCCAAGCTTAGTAATGTCTTATCTTTTAATCTAGTGCATAATCTTGGTTTCCATCACCAGTAGTTTCTTCAGATATTTATAATCACCAACGTAATGTTTGTTTTGATGTTCCCTTTATATCATTGCAGACTTCAAATTGGACAGTAAACTCTGGCTTCTGGGCATTACATTCCTGAACTATTTCCCTAGCCGTGATTACTGTCGAATTTCTTGATTTTTCTTGGACATTCTGTCAATGCAGACACGTTACACTCGTATTGATCACCCTGTGGAATTGCGATATTCTATACCTACCACTGCTATCTAGTAAAAGGCACCTAAAGGGAGCTGTGGCTTTAACAAGACGGCGCAAAATATCACACTATGCGTGCCACAGTTGATTTGCTGAAGGCGGTGAGCGCATGACTTCGCGTTTCTTCCCTGTGAGTTGGCATCCAAGATCATTCAACTTAACACCGCTAGACTAATTTCTGTGGGGGGAGTACGTGAAGTCTCTTGTCTATACACCGATAAGCCGGGGAGGATTGACTTCCAAATTGGACTACATTCGAGCCAGCCCCGAATTGTTTGGCAGTTAATACAATTTATCTGAGTTTTGCTTTATTTATAGTTCTGTCTCTTGGGTGGATTCTCAGGAGTGTCTTTTTGCCAATGGAACGAACTCAGAGGTCTTCCGGCAAAGCAAGATCTCTCTAAAAAAAAAAAAAAAAGGAAAACTTCTCTGTTCATGACCTAATTGAAAAAGTACGGTGTTCTCAATCCCAAGAACATCAACAAGAATCAATCCCATCATTTGCAAAGCTCTCTAGCACCTGCCCTCATATTAAAATTTGTTTCCTTTTATACTAATTTACAAAAACACCACATCGTTAGTTGCTTAGATTCACCTGCATCCTTTTCTCGATAACGTGTTGAAATCTTCTACAAATCGGCAAGAAAGGAGTTAATTTGAATGAGCTTAGTAACTACATCCAATAATAACCCCTCCTTATATATCCAACTCCAAATTGAAATTACGAGCGCCTCATAATGTCCGTGTTGTAAAACAAATTGCTACACCAAACCGCACATTGCCCATACATCATCCTTCATCAAAAAGTCCCAATCCAATACATCCTTAATTTCATCCATATGAAACATCAGACAAAGGTTACGTCTGCCAACACAAATCAGCTTTTGAACAACGTAATTTAAGTTAACTCCTTTGTTCCTCATCCGCTCATAGAAATAGTATCTAGAATAGAACACAACTCGCATGTGGCGTGTACAGTGAACACTGGTACACTGTGCACAGTGTAAACTTACCCTCATCTATGCAACTAGCAACAACCATCAGCATCGAATCCAATGAACTCCTCCATAAAAATCTTAATTACAATAATTTCGGCCTGTTCCGCCATCGCCAGGTCGAACTGCACCGCCGCCGAGCTGCGCCATTGAAGAACAGAACATCTCACTCACTCGATAGATGATGCACCAAGAGAGATGACCAATTATCCTCACCAATAGTTCTTCACTGCACAGAGATGATGATGATGACGACTATACGACCAAGAACCAACGACAGCATAACATCCAAAGCCAACCGATCGAAGATGCTGATGCTGCTCGCGCAAGCGCAAAAGCAAGCGCGTCCTCGTTTGTTTCGCACGAATTTCCATTTAAAAGAACAAATCAAAGGGCTGAGTTGTGTGCAGTTCTTCATCTTCACTGTTTTTTTTTTTTGCCGTTCCGCCATAGATCCCAATCCCACGGTCAGATACCCCGAACAACAATAGAATGAACTTCACTACGTGCATTGCCAAATAGAAGATCGTGTATCTGCACTTGAGCCTTCTTCATTGCTCTATGATTATCTGCATCTTCAATCCGCACTCTGATCAGCAGCAACAGCAGCTCAGCTCAGTGTGGAAGATGAAGCATGCAGCATAGAAATAGCAAGGAAGCAAAACAAGCCAGCGCGTTGAAATCAAGAGAACCCATGATAAAGCCAAAGTAAAGCGAGCGTGGCCTAGCGCAGAACCGAGCGTGAAGAATCATTTCTGAAGGTCCGTCATCATTGTGCTGGACCGTAAAGTATTTTTGTTCTTCCACAGCTCTCCAACACCACAAAGACCGGAGAAAGATTGAAAGATCTACCTTCAAATGATCGTGATGGTAATTTACCCGCTCAGCCTGGCCAAGACTTTTGTTACGTCATAATATTTCGTCTTGAAATTAGATAAATGGCCATAGAAAAAGATTGCCTCGAATATAAGATTCTTCTAGATAAATGCTTATTGTCGGGACGTGGTGAAGTTTAGAAGATAATCCGTGCTCGTTGTGATTTATAGGAAAGATCAAACTTACGCAAGTCGGTCTCGTGGTATGAGAAACCGGAGAAAGAGCGAGAGAGATGGTACTTCAAAGCAGTTGAAGATTAAGCCAAGGATTTTGAAGTGAGGAATTCTTTAAGTTTTTCCCGAAGAAGATTGAAGCTGAGGAGTTGTGGGATAAGGCGAGAACGATCTTTGCTTCCTTAAACTATTTGACTTCGAGATGGAAGACTTTGGTGATGAGGTTTGGGAAACATCTTCATTTTGAAGATGAAGAGCTTGTGATGCTTTTTTATACTTAGGCCAAGGTAGGCTCGTCGAAGTCCAGGGTTGTCCCCAAAGAAAGCGAAAACTCAGGGATGAAGAGTGTTGAACTCCGAAATAACAATGTTTTTTCAGTTACCAAAATATTCTTAACAGGTTACTTCATATCTTAACAATAAATTCAAGTTAACAATCCCATGTATAATAGATTTAGCAGCTTACACAATAACATCTGAAATAGTTTGGTCCCCTACGACAACAAACGATCCCTACTAAATTTGGTCTGTAGAGTTGCCTCTACCACAATAAACGGTTTTGGTCTGTAGAGATTCTTGAGAAGAAGATCTCCACGACAAGAAACGGTCGCTACTAAATTTGGTCTGCGGTGAAGCTTACAAATGCAGCAACCCCACGACAAGAAATACATGGCGTAGCGCCTTTATTTAAAAAAGAAAAATAGTAAGGTTTTTGCTGGTATTCCCCGCAGTGTACATTCGATTTGAGATCTCTTGTTCCCGGTAGTCTGTTTAAATAGAATCGTATTTCAATGGCTGGTAGTTCGAGTCTGATTTTTCATACGAATTTTGCTTATACTTATGGAATATTTCAGTAAGAAGGAAGTGTGAATTATAACATTAAATACTAAAAATACTTACATTAAAATAATTCCTTCAGTTTTTCGGATGTTTCTGCTTGTTACTATCATATATGTGTTCGGAGTTGGTTGATAGTCCAAATCAGCGGTACGGGCGGAGGGGTGGTCGGTTTTCTTCCAATAGAGGACAATTATGGTTGTGTTGCGTCACTGACTGGTCTCTGATATACACTCAACGTTGTGAAAAATCGTCGTGGTGTTTGTGGCGGCGGTCGGTGGTGGTCGGTGGCGGTTGGTGGCGGTCGGTGATGATGGTCACTGGCTTTTTTTTAATATGCATCATGGTGATTCGGGGCGGTGCGGCGGTCGGTGATGGTGATTATTGGCTGTTAATGTGCACTCATCATGGTGAATGGAAGCGGTGGTCGTCTTTTGATGGTTTTTAATACAAAACCATTGTGACAATCGGTGGCGGTCGATGACTATTGTTTTTGTTGCGTAGCGATCGGTGGCGATGAAGAAAATGTGTAACTTCGTTACAAGCTAGCTAAGCAAGAATTGAAAACCGTCCTTCTTCGCCAAAAGTATTGTCAGGCACTATGTCTCAGCAAGCCGTTGCACTTGACTAGTCAAAAATGACTTGCGGTGCTTGTCATGCTTCACACACTGTTTTCCCTCCCGAATCACAAGCTTTCCATTTCAACTTCGATTACTCAAAGTCAAAGATTTGCCAAAATGTCCTTAACTTCGAGAAATTGTCGACAACAACGCCAACTCTGTGCTTCAATATTGGTAACGAGGGCGTTTAGTAGTAGCAGCGCAGCGGCACCTTAAAGAGACCAAGAAATGTCAAATTGAAACGAAAATTGTGTTCCATGTCGGGCACTTTGTAAGTCTGTTACCGAAATGGGCGAACACGTGCGTCAACTCAGTAACTGTAAGTTAAGATCGAAAATGCATTCAACCGCACGTATTCGTTAAAAGCGTTAAACATTCTCGTTTATGGGAGTTGTGAGGTTTGCACTCCTTCCTAGCCGGCTTTTGTGGGTAACGAGTTTAGTCTTTTTTTTTGTAATTAATTTGATGACGCCTGGATGTTGTCGTATAAGAAAGTTGTTACAAACGCTCCTCCTGAAGGACTCTTCTAAACGCCGACTTCCGATACGATGTCACTCTCCTTTTTTTTCCACCGTTCGTGTCAGTCTGTACCAAATTCCCTGAGGATGATGAGGAACTCTATCGAGACACAACATCTTACATAATATTTGGCCAAGGCAATAGAGTCATCGGCCGGCTGGCTGTCGCTTTCGTGCCAATATAGCAGTGGCGCATAACGGTCTCATTTTAAGTTAGGAAACAACTTTCACTTCATGGTTTGGATTTAATGCGCGCCAGCAGCCACCGCACATACGTCAAAAAAGTCAACAATACACTTACCTTTACTACGTGTAGTCGCGTCGCGTCGCGTCGTCGGTCGTTATGTTGTCCTCTGTCAATAGCTTGCGGCTGGGTTCCAAACAAAAAACAAAAGGTTTTTCTGCACCTTTTTAAGTCTTTTTTTTGTGGCAAATCCATGCTCTTTGCTAAAAACAAAACGAACGAAAAACTAATTGGGGTCAGAGCTGAAGCGGGATTAGATGTGGATTAATGTCGGAACGATTAGACGGCCATTGTTTTGTGGAAATTAAAGCACTTTGACGGCAGGAAATTTTGTGTGTTTTTATATGAAGCAATTAACGGAATAGGTATGCGGTTTGGCTAATGAAAGATGACAGATTTATAAATGGTAGGTCCACCTAATTCATTGTACATTTTCGAGACATAAAGGATCAATGTGTTCTCTGCAAACCGTTGGAAGGACTTGTATGATGCTTAACTTTGCTCTACTTAAAAACACTGGAGGCAGTTGTTTGGATGCCGTTTAACTTACTTTCAAACAATAATTAAAAACTCCAGCAGATGAGCATGTACCTATATTAAAAAGCTCATATTTTCAAAGTACAAATTAAAAAAAAAAATTGTATAGTTTTATGAAACCACGATGCAAGTGAAACTTTTTTCGTTCTAATAAATTCACTATAAAAATCAAATTAACTTACTTAGAGCTTTTTCTTTTCCGTGCAAACACGAAATCTTTTGGCTTTCTCTTATGGCCTAATAAATTCATCGTCCGATATTTTACGCGGTGCCGTGAAATGAGGCAGTGAAATAAAGCCAAAATTTTAACGTTTGGCCTTATTTCACTTTGTTAAAATGATTCTCGATTTTTCACTTGTTGGCCGGTTTTACATCATAACCCTGAACAAAACGCAAATATCGCGGAGCACATGCATGAATGAGTGAGAATATAAATGCTGCACGGTCAGCTGATGGGAGCCATTATCACCGCCATATTGCGGTATGCGACAGATGAACCAAAACATTTAAGGCGATGTAAAAAAAAGTGTCTCAATTTAAAAAAGCTACAAATTGTAGCTTTGGAGCATCGGAATCAAAGCCGCAGAAACATTCAAAAAAGAAATGTTTGTAAATTGAAACAATTAAAAGCCGAGTCGACTTACAGAAGATGTCAGTCGTTATGTTATAGTGTAAGTAGAAGCGGGTAATAAGGCCTAGAGCTAAGGGCAGTTTTAAATAAAACAAAAACTATAATTTTACGCATATGCTTAAAAATACTTATCATCGAAGCTGAATAAGTACATACCTACATGATAGATTTATAAAATGTTTAAGGACACGCCCACTTTATGGGGGCATTTTCGTTAAAAGTCTAAATCTGTTTTAACGTTCCCTGTGCTTACGAACAATCGGTCGCAGTTCTGAAAACTTAAAATTTTATGTCACTAAGGTGGCACAGAATTTTACTTGCGATTACGTGTAGGACAAGTTATGAATTCGTAAAAAAAAAACTTACAATCAAAACTGATATGACTATAATAGGGAAGTCGAAAAAAGTGGGTCTGTGTGTATCGGTCCCTAGAACCTAACTGCTGGAACACAATAATAAACGCAGACGGAGACGCAGACGTATAGCATGTCAAAAGAAAATTTCCGTAGCTAATTAGAAGTGCCCACAATGGAGTCGTACGCATTTTTACTAATTATAAATTTAGAAGTTTATAACTACACACAACACATGCCAAAACATTCATACATACATAAATATATAGTGCTGGAGAGCTAATTAGAAACGCCAAAATCAAAAATTTTTGATGTGAAACTTCTTTAGTCGCATGAGAGTAAAGTTTTTACTGATGAAGCGGAAATTAGCGTGACTTCCGTCCCATGAAGCGAGAGTAGGGAGCAATCGAGTGAGAAAGATCGAGAGAGAGAAAGTGAGATTGATCGAACGTCGCATCAAGCACAGTGCCATGGAGAGAGAGACCTGTAGTCATTATGTATATATAAAATATAGTACTACCACTTGAGGCGCGCCATCTATCGACAGAAAACTAAGCTCTTGATTTTAGAGGTTTTTGTCTAGATTACCATGGGAAGCAACAACAACAATTAAAATGGTGGATCGTAAAACAAAAATGAAATAAGGGGCCAGTTATAGCGATTCAGAAAACCAAACCGAAAAGGGTGGAACGAGATGAAAATAATATTTTTTTCGGTTTTAGCGTTTATAGCGATCAAGAAAACGATACCAGAAAAAATATTTTACTCTGACATTTCACAAAACAGGCGTTTATCTACACGCACGCAGTGTATTAATTTTTCTGCACTGTGTAAAAATGAAATTTTCAATAAAGATGAAAAAAAAACTACTAAAAAATTATTTCGGGGTGAAACGAAGTCGGATGAGTGAGAGTGAGCAAGAAAAAGAATTTAAATGAAATTATAGTGTGAATCGATTCTTATGTGATTTTTGTTGGTGCGTCGGATCAATTTTTTCTTGATCTCAGATCAGACTTCAGATCAAATTTAACACACATTTGCACATATACCTACTTAAATAATTTGACATTTCTCAAGCGTCAAATCTGTTTTTTTTTTTTTAAATTCTGTGAAATTCATTGTGGAAAATTTTTTTGTAGAAAAGTGATTAAAGTTTTTAAATAAATAAAGGAGTGTTATGAATTGATTAATGTATTTTTCCGCAAGTGAACAAATAAATGTGAATTAAAATCATTAGTTTTCTTATATTTGTATAGTTTATATATAATAAGAACGTCAAAAGAAACACAATTAACACAATTACAAAAACAGACCAAATCTGTTTCAATTTCTTTTGGACGGGAAATCAGATCAAATCTACATTTCCAAAAAAAAAATCACATACAATTGATTTCATCTGTTTTTGTTATTGCTTTATTTGTGTTCTTTTGACGTTCTTAATATCTAAACTTTAAAAATATAAGAAAAATAATGATTTTAATTAACATTTATTTGTTCACTTGCAGAAAAATACATTAATCAATTCATTAATTAAATTAAATTAATTAAATTATGTTTGTATGTTTCTCCTAAATAAATAAAAATAAAATATTTATGAATCCAAAACTAATTTTAAAAGAATTCTCTTTCCACAAATCTGCATTTACCAAAAAAATCACATTACAAATCATTACGACACTGCGTTGCTGGCGACACTGGTGGCTCGGTGCGCAAGATATACAGAAAACAAGGTAGTATATTGCGCATGTCGTTATCCTATCTCTCTCTTTTGTGTGACGTCACTCGAATTCTATTTCTTGAAGTGAGTGCAGACTTCAGTATAAAAGTGAATACATGATTGTGTCAAAAGATGCAGATTGCAATAAGTTTTCATCTCTCAACGAATAACTGCGACACCTTCAACTTACCCACTTATGTATATTTCTGCGTAAATTATCATACTTAATAAAAAGAAGTACAACACGTTAAAACTTTAAGCACAGATTTTATTAAATTTTCTTTTAAGTTGATCTTTCTTCTTCCAAACATTGTTTATTATATTTTGATTTTGAATTCTGATTCTAAAATACATTTTACATCGAAAGAAAGTTCTTATAATTTCAGGATCCAAAGTGCAGTCGACTGCTAAAGAAAACAAATTTTGTATGTAGCCTTTAGATGGTTCGAGAGCGTATTCTTCTTCGTGGATATTGTTAAATTTGTTGAAAATAGAATCTAACTTCTTCAATTCCATGATAAATAATCCGCTTGGCTTCTGAAGACCCCCTTCATTGATTTGTCCATGTTAATCCTTTAATATCTTTCTTATCAGCAAGAATTCCTATGTTTGGTGTTTTTGATTTAAAACGCTTTAAAAGGTAGCCAGCAAGGTACTCCAAGGCATCGTACTTTACATCAGACATTTCTTTTTCATTGCTCGGAACAGTTATGCTTTTTTCGTCATCATGTACTCTCTCGCAACCAGAAAAACAGGATAAGAAGTCTGAAGTAAGTAGGGTGCTCTCCTCGTCCACTATTACTGAGTCATTGTTGAGGTCAACATCCATTTTAACTTCTTCTTCATTAAAGGACTCTACGTTTGAAGAGTCTGATATTATGCCTTAATTTCGCTTGTTGTTTTGGTCAATATTCTCCTTATTTGAAAAACTGGTGAATCGAAGATTTTCTGTGGGAATTGTATCGGATCTCAGTTTTTTGCAACTTTTTGGTGAATATACCAAAAGTTCGTGTTGCAAATTGCGAATATATTTGTCCCGAGTGAAATGCTTTGAGCAAATGTAGGCCGTTCTCACATTTATTTTATCCTTTCTGCAAACATTTATTCTGCCAAACTCTTGCCATTTCCAAATCTTTGGGAAAACGAAATAGTTTCACAGGCACATTATTAACTCTATTTTTATATTGTTTACTTTTCTTATTATTATTTGAATCACAACCAAAAACTGAACAAACCGCCATAGTTTTTATTTAACAAAATTATTCTTTTCGAAAACACAACACACGCGCTATATTTCACAATCGAAATGAAAGGAAGGAAAGCGCAGCTGTCAAACGATAATAATTCAAATGACGTACATGCGCAGAACATACACAAAATAATGCGTGGGAATATATTACCTTTCTATTCTGTATATCTTGCTCGGTGCGTGTGAATAAACAACTTCCTTGATAAATGTCAAACAGAAGTCAGTGGTCAGTGCCTCTGTCTCAGTCTGACTTATGATATTTTGTTCAAAAATTGCAACGAAAAACTTTTCATGGCCCAATTTACAACGAAAAAAATGTTTTGACAGCTCACCTTCCAGTGGAAAGCGAAAACAATTGGATTGAAACAGCAAAGACTATTTGTTCCATTTTGGTGGAATTGTCAATCAGCTGTGGCGAAAAACCAAATTTAACCATAAAAAAGAATAAATACATTTTTAACAAAAAATATGATATTTGAAATTGAAAAAACTCAAATTGAAACACACAGAAACAGTAATAATAATAAATGTTCAAATATTTCGACTTTTGCTTCACCTTCGCTTTATGCTACGTGGTTTGTGTACTTTTTGATGTCAAAACGTAACGTTAAAGCTGAACGCCTCATTGTGATTATTATTAACGAATTCCTGTGTCTGAGCTTTTGTGTAATGTCAAAGCGAAGCTCAAAGCGTCGTTGTGAAGCAGGCATTAAGTTTTTCACACAGTATACAAAAAGCTATACTACAGCTTAATCATCAATTTTCCTCGACTTACAATCCGCCCGCTAAAAAATTCTAACGTCAACTATGAACACAAACAAAATTACTAATGTTGCTTCAATTTGTATTCCTTATCTTTCAATCTGCGTTAAATCACTCCACAATCACTCCTAGCTTTAAGTTCATAATATCAAGTTTCCCGACAGAAAGACACCAAAAAAACATCTTTTTATTCAAAATTCAAAGAAATCCATCCATCAGACTGGAAACAATGTACACCCAATAAATAACGTCACCCAACTTAGCACCTGCCTCTGACAACTAAACCATCCGATTGCCATAACATTAAATCAACAAGTTCTAACATTCGAGTATAATCTCTACCAACCTCTGATAGATGGGAATTTTGTTTTCTTACCAAAAAAAAAAAGTATCAAGTTCCATATGTTGTTGTGTTCCCAATTCCGAGTGACCCACAACAAATCAATTCGAAGCTTCATAAATAACCTCTTTCTCAACTGTCGACTCTCAAAAAGTGTCCCATTTACATCTAATTGCTTAAGTTTCAAGGAATCGAAAAAGATAGCCTGTAAAAACAAAAATTAAATACCTAACGACTTTACCAAACAGGAAACCATTAAAGGAAGTTGCTTCCTTTTTGTTTTTGATTAGGTTTATAGCAATTCATGGAGAGACCACCCGCCGCTGGCCGCCACAGCCAGAGCCATTAGAGCCATTCTATGTGGCTTACCGGACCGGACCGCTGCCATTACCTTTACCATGCCCTGTTCCAGCACATTGAATGTTTCTATATTTTTCATAATAAATGGGCGATGTCTATCGCTATCGCTAGCCTTGACTTTCGGTTGACCTGAAAACACACAGAGTCTCAAACTCAGTGTTGTCCATGTCCATAGTAATTGCCATAAATGGAGTGGAACTCCCCCCATTCCCATCATACGATGGTGATGTAGGTACATATATGTATGTCCTCCCTCATGAAATGACATATTAGCCTAATCGATTTATTCAGCTGGAATTTGTTGGTGCGCTTCGAAGTCGACTTAGCGTCGCGTCGCGTCGTTGGCGGTCTATTGACATAATTCTGGTGACTTATTGGAAATTCATTTGTAACCCTCTACTGCCAATAATAATGTAGGGTGTATTAGAAACCAGCACAAGGTAACAACTTCGGGCACTGTCCAGCTGAGCACCAAGGACATGTCTCTCGAAGTTAAATTGCGTTTCAAAAAAAAAAATTTGGAATCAAGCTTGAGTGCTCGAACTAAGTGACTCAATTATAGAACGAAAAACCGCAGGGCAGGACCCCACGTATGGGTTTTAATCTGTTAATTATTTTTTTAAGCCCACCAGATTTTTTTTGAGCCACAGTCTGCATCGAAAAAAAACTAAGCCCAAAAGAAACATTGCTATAAATATTGAGCTAAAAGGTCACTCCACCCCTTCTTTGCCTCGACAGAACTCTGGGTGTTGGATTGTGGTCCCGATAAGACACACAAAAAAACTATCTGTAACATTTGGCTGCGATGTTGTGTGACCAATTGCTGCCTCCTGGAAGTGTTGTCGCACGATTTGGGTTTCGTTTGTTTTGTCGAGTGTGACTAATGCGAAAGTCATGTTTCCATTGAATTTGTATTCAAAAAGGAAACGAGAACTTCTTCGGGCTCAAAAAAAACCATAATGCAAAAAGCCTTAAGGACAATGGTTGTAGGAAGTGCAACGTGCATTGCATATACTGTCAACTGCCATCACAACACCTGTGTTAGGTCGTCGGACAAAAAAATGATATTTTTTAAGTGAAATTTTTAGTTGGAATTTTGTTTAAAAGGCGGTAAAGGTAGGTGTGTAAGACTGGAATCGGTGCTGTCATTTTAGTGGAACATGAGGTTTTGAAGAGAAAAAAAACTAGTCCACAATAATTTTGGGTTGGGTTGGAAAGTAGATAGGTGAACCCAGGTGGACTACTTGGTGCTTTGAAATGAATCAAAGATCAAGAACATTTTTGGGCGTTTTGTACAACAAATGTGTGATTCATTACTTACTTACATTCATACTTTGGAGGGAGTCCATTGTCATGTTTCCATGATTATGCTGCTCTATAAAAATTTGTCCTAGGTTCGGAGAAAGTTGTCTACGTTGATACTCCTCGTTTCGCATTTGTTGATTAGGAGGCAGACTTATCCTTGGGTTAAGGAAAATATCCAACAGTAGCAGCAGATAGTGTCTGTAATCCAAAGCTCTGATAGTGTCTAATGTCAAACTATTGGCTTAGACGTGTTATTAATCTTTCTCAGGACATCGCAAAGTAGTGGAACGAGAATATGTTTCCTTGAAGTAGTCATAATCTGCTGAGAGAGGAAGAGCTGAGTGCACTGCAGAATCGGGCCTTGTACGAGGACGTTGTACTCAGATAAACGTCTAAAAACTATTGTCCTGGAAACCGATTTTGGCGAGGCTAATGTCATCGGCTTTATGCTGCGAAATTTGAAAAGTGATATATCGGGGACAAGAAGACCTCTTTTTATGCTTATTTGAATGCTGTATTCAGCTGAGTTCATGCCAAAACTAGATCGGACAACTTAGGCATCGTCGGCAGCCTTATGAGAAAGAATGGCTTGGGTCAACTTTACGAAAATAGTTATATGCTTGTTGACTTGTGCAACACTCGTCGACTTGTGATCGGGGTTCTTTATTTTCTAACGAGGTCTGCCACAAAATTACTTGGGAGTCTCTTGGAGTATTGGGGGAAGTAATTGCGCGATGCTCTTAAGGAAAAAAAGCTGACAGAAACAGGAATCGCTTGCGGGCTGGCTTCGCTTACGAACAGCTATTGCTAAGAAGTTATAACAATGAGACCAAGGTTCCGCAATAAGGGATTTAATGACCTCCAAGGAGTTTCGTTTTGCATAATGAACACCTCTTTCGCGTATCTATGTATAAGTCATTGAGTGAGACAAAGACAAGGAGATGTTTTGTCACTGAATCTGTTGAAATTGAAGACGCGATGACTTCCAAAGTGTTTACAAACGAAGCACATATTATTCAAAGGAGTCCGTTTGACAAACTTAGCCACATAAATCCCGAGCAGCCTGCAGGCCTTCGTTAACTGTTGGTTGTTTCCCGTAAACGATCTGTTGCCTGTGAATTGTATCGCAGGTTGAGTTATGGAGTACAACCGGTCAGAAAAACTTGGATGCATGCATCATGAAACTGAAATGGCATTGGATACACCACTGATAAAGCGAAATTTATTGTTTTTAAAAATGTTCTCCATGACGATCAATTCACTTTGTAACGAAGTTACACATTTCCACCGACCAATACACATGGTGTGTTTCAACCGCCGCCAACGAAGTCCTTTCACTTCCCACCACACACAACAACATAATCAACCTCCACCCGCCGACGAAGGCATTCCACATCCCACCGCACATAACAAAATCGACCACCGACAACACCCGCCACACCTGACTACCTAGGACACTGAAATAGACCACCAACAGTTTGCAATAGGCATATCCCAGCAAAGCAACAATAATCACAAAAATAAAGTATTCCTGGGTAATATTGTATTTTATCTTTATAATTCACAGTGTGTCTTTGCAGAAATAATAAATAAGCAATAGTGAAAACTACACTGCAAATCAGATTCGAAATCTCCACCAGTTGTTTCGTTTCTCATCCGAAGGCACGCTGTATGGGAATACCACACCAGTCAGAATCTTTATAATTTTTGGTAGTTGTTACCAGAAAGAGCCCTATTCACCGTTTATGTCGGCTTTTCACTTCGTTGTTCGTCAAAGAGGATCACTTTCGCTAGACTGGCAATAGGCCACCCGTTTATGTCGTGGACCGTTTCTTAGGAACACCACAGAATTAGATTTAAGTTAAATAAAAATTGGCTTGTTATATGAATTTGTTAGTTTACTTGACGACTAATTTTATTGTTAACGATTAAGTTGATATATTGTATGAAATAATTTGTTAAGTTTCATTTTAAAAAAATAAATAAAAAATAATTTGGTGATCGCAACTGGACATCGATGAGCTAACCGCAGCCTCGATAAAAAAAAGCATCACAGCTTTTGCATGCGGTTGTACCAGTTTTTGAAGCATTTGTTCACTCCGATAAAGTTTATCTACACTTCCATTCGTTTAGAAGCCGTTCGACTTAGTTATAATTAACAGGATTTTCCATTCAGTAACCCGCCCGCCCATGGCGTAGTAGTTAGTGTATTGGACTGCCACGAGCAATGTTCTGGGCTCAATCTCTGACTCAAAGCATGATTTCTTAGAGATAACTTCCTCTTGCGAGGAAGTGACAAATTCTCCAAGAGCAAATCTTTTAATGAAAAAGTGCTTCTCTGCTAACCGTTCGGATGTGGCGTTTAATTGGAGGTCCCTTCCATTGCTGCAGCATAACAAGCCCTGGTCCGCGCCAAGCATAGTTCTGCCAACAATTTATTAATTTATTTTGGGAGTATCATTAGTCCGGTCAAAATAGACAAAAAAATAGTGCTAGGTTTGCAAAAATTCGCATAAAGCTGAAAATTGGTACAGACGTTGGGAACACCCTTTCAAATAAAGTAAGCAACATCCCCATCGATCCGACTGGTGCGTTAAAAGTTATTCAAGGTCAAAAGGTCAACTAAACGCTTTTTTCAATTTTTCTGGTAAACGGTAGGATTCATCATAAAAATACAGGAGACAAAGTTGTAGACCATAAAATTATCTACAAAACTTGTTTTTATTATTTTTTTGTTAGAATAACCATTTCGGAGATATCGTGATTTTAAAACTTGAAGGAGTCACGTTCTATATGATATGCACATATATGCCACATGCATACATTTAGTCCAGTCGACAGGTTGGAAAAAGTTGGTGGAAGGTGGAAAAAGGTTGGAAGCTAATGAAACTATCAGATATTGTTGAAGGATAGTTAATAAATATTTTAAGAAGTTTTGGACCTCGAGAGCCCTATTGAAAAAGAGGTGGGGAGGGGGAAGGGGTAACTGCAAAGTTTTCGACCTTGCAATGGTTTTTCCTCAGTAACTTATTTTCCTTACGTTCTATAGCAAAAGCATTTCCATTTTATAGTAGAACGTCAAATTTCCTACCATTTTCATGGTACCAAAGTTGTTGTATATTTATTCTTTACCGAGATATAGCTCTTCGAAAAACAGGTTATTTTTCAGAATTTGCTAAAAAATGCCAAAAAAATTCAGCTTATTTCTTCTAATAGACGAAAACTAGTGCGAGGTTTTTGTTTGACGAGATTTTCATACGAAATTTTTTAGAAACTATTAAACAGCACAAATCGTAGTATGAAAATCTCGTCATACAAAAACCTCGCACCAGTTTTCGTCTATTAGAAGAAATAAGCTGAATTTTTTGGAATTTTTTTAGCAAATTCTGAAAAATTACCTGTTTTTCGAAGAGCTATATCTCGTTAAAGAATAAACATACAACCATTTTGGTACTAACACAATTGTAGAAAATTTGACGTTCTACTATAATATGGAAATGCTTTTGCTATAGAACGTACGAAAAAAAAGTAAGTGAAGAAAAACCATTGCAAGGTCAAAAATTTTGCAGTTACCCCTTCAACCTCCCCCTTCTCTTTTTTCATAGGGCCCTCGAGATCCAAAACTTCGTAAAATTTTTATTAACTATCCTTCAACAATATTTGATAGTTTCATTAGCTTCCGTCCTTTTCCCACCTTTCACCCATTTTTTCCAACCTGTGGACTGGACTAAATTTATGCATGTGGCATATATATCATGAAGAACGTGACTCCTTCAAGTTTTAAAATCACGATATCTCCGAAATGATTATTCTTACAAAAAAATGATTTTAACAAGTTTTGTAGATAATTTCATGGTCTACAACTTTGTCTCATGTATTTTTCTGATAAATCCTACCGTTTACCAGAAAAATTGTAAGAACCGTTTATTTGACCCTTTGACCTTGAATAACTTCTAACGCACCAGTCGGATCGATGGGGATGTTGCTTAGTTTATTTGAAATGGTGTTCCCAACGTCTGTACCAATTTTCAGCTTTATGCGAATTTTTGCAAACCGAAATGTCTATTTTGACCGGACTACATCTTAGGAGTTAGGACACACATCAAAAATATTTGTTAAATAAACTAACAAAGTTTTTTAATAACAATTTAATTCAAGTAAATATGAAGGCAATTATGGAAAAATCCTCCTCCAAATTTGAACTCTAGCAACCTCTTTTAAATGAATAAAATACTACAAGATACTAAACACACACATACATTTATAAAAAAAAAAAAAAAGTATAAAATAAAGTTCAAAACATATTGCAATAAATTAATAACTACGAATCAGTAGGCAATAATTTAAGTCTTCGATGCCTGGTGGCGTGAAAATTTCAATTTATTTCCTTTATTCTTTTCAATTTGTGACTTTGAAAGGCTCGGTGGCTGGCTGGCTATAGCTGGCGATGTTTTACAACAGCAGCTAGCAGCTCAGCACCAAGGATCCTCCTGCTTAGACTTTTTATTTTGCCCCCAAACTCTCGTGAACGCTGGCTGTGCCTGTGTCTGGCCAAGAATTTCTTTATCGTGCTCACGGATCACGGTCGCAACTGGCAATGGTTACAAAATAGAAATTGTCTTCGACTTGGGAACTCACAGCTTACGGCAGCACTTAATCATGTTCTTGTAATAGAATCGAAGGCACATTGGTTCTCACCCAACTACCACTACCATCACCACCACCATCGAGGATCAGAGAAGGGAAGCCTTCCTTTTTTTGTTTTTTTTTTTTTTTTTTTTTTTTTGCAAGCAAAAATTACTTCTGGAAGCTATATATGATGTGTTCTTGTGTACCTTCTATAAACCTTCCTACATTATCTTCGTCATGGAAATGATTTTGCTTGTTAGCTATTGTTCCTGCGGAATAACTTGCGCTCGATCCTTGTAACCAAAAAAAAAAGAAACCAAAGTGAAGGTTATTAATATCAGAAGGAAGACAAAAAAGAAGGAAATTTGTGATTACACCAAAACCACCCTAGAGCTAGAGTCAGCGTTCAGCGATATTGAGAGCTGAGACTGCTCAGCGCATATATATACAAGATAGTCCAAGAGAGTGCAGTCAACTATTGACTGCGCACGTCTAATCAATCAACAGATGGACAATCGGATCATCAGTGTCTCCAGGCGGTCACAGTTCTAAAATTAATTCCTGGTTCTGGATTAGTTTGTTAGGCTTTGATTGGTCTATGTAACCAGTTCAGACTCGGTGAAGTATGATTTATGGGTGAGTGGATTCGTCGTCATCGTCATAGTCATCGTCTTTGTCGTCATCAAAGAGATTCGAAAGGAATGGAATCGTGCTTTGTCAATTTATGTGGGAATTGACAACTAGGAAGTGAGTTTTCTTAATTGGGTTCTGATAAAGAAAGGCTAAGGGCACAATCGTAACGACTTATGACATTTTGATTTTGATTTTTTTTTATTCACGTGAATTAAGGAATGATTATACGTTCCATAATCTTTTTTACTCCAAGTTTCAAACTTCACAGTGTCCGAACAGCAGGCCAAAGTTTTAAGAACTTTGTATAAACGGCTGAAAAATTTCAATTAATTTGTTTATGTTACAAAACTAAAGCTGTGGAAGATAAAGATGCGGATTTCACTCGGAGGCTCATTTAAAAGTTTGATTTCCTTTCAAACTAATGTTTTCACAAACTATATTGTTTGTTTGTATCGAAAAGGAATACTGTGGAATGTAAATTCAATTTGTTATGTGAATTCCGCTCTGAACCTCGAATTTGCAGGATTATTCAGTTTGTTTTGAAATTGTGGACTGTGACAAATATATACCACACGCTTATAAAGCCTACCCTAAATAAAAAACCCACACAAATATATATGTGCTGGCATAAGTTTTCTACCATTGCATTCCACGACCAATTATTATTAAATACACATTTATAACAAATGTCACATTTTTCTATGTCCCTTAAGCCTTTTCCATTCTGTGTGAAAAATTTCAAGCTAAAAAATAAAACGTGGAAAAGCTTGTGGAACGTATTCATTTCACAAGCGGTGATCACAATGGAGTACCAAGCTTGATTTATTTGAACTGAACTCCACAGTATATGTAGTAAACATTTTAATTTGAAAGACAGAAATAGCCAAATACTCACTTGTGGTGAAATGAAAAACTTATACATTTCAGATTCTTCTCTTCACCATATTATTTTAAATTTCACGATGGGAAGGAATAGGGTTAATAAGCGAGAAAGAAAGGCAATTATTAAGTTTAGAAACAACAAATTTGGATTTTTTTGATGTGAATACCACACATTAAACTATCGTTTGGCCAGTTCTTTCTTCAAATCAATCACATTCCACAAAATAATCAATTACGCAATATTTTAAATTTTGCAATATGCCGGAGCCGGGAGCCAAGGAAAACTATCAATAATACCTAGTTATCTTGATTCGTTTCGGAATATGATCTTATTCAAATAAGGTTGTGAAATAAGTTCAGTTTCACTTTCACTTAAGGCAGGTTTAGTAGGTTGGTTAATATTTTAAGTGACAATGAAAATTTTCAGCGTGGACTCAACAGTCATACGTTTCAAATCTTATATTTTCTTAGCAAAACAAATGAAAAATATTGAGATGTTCTGGGTGAAAATACTGTGGAACGTATTCCCTCTTTATTTCATGGAAGGTTATTACTGGGTTCAAATTGTAAAACGGTCCAAAAATAACAATAGTAAAGAAGCATCAAAATTTAAAAAAATTCCTCATTAATTTTTGCGTTTAGAAATACAAGTTGTGGAACGTAAGAAATTACACTTGGAAGTTTTTGACAAAAAAAGAATAATATTAATTTTTCCTAAAATTGTGTACTATGTTCAAACAGATTAAATATTGTTTGAAGTGAAATTTCCGTACGGTCCACGAAACAAACATACCAAATTTTCAATTTCGCATTGGAAATTTCACAGGAGGAAAAATTTGAAGTAACGTATAAGAATGCAATGTTTCCTTTAAGATTGAAAGACCTCGAAATACAACCTTAGCAAATTGCAATGCAGAGTTGGGACTTCCACATTAAAATTTTTAAAAGCTACATTTTTATTAAAACAGCAATCTGGACACTAAAGTCGTGTATCCACTCCCATTGTAATAAAAAAAACAAATACATTTCACAGTATTTTCCACTGCATGAATCCTAAAGGGATGTTCATTTAAAATGATTTTTTTGTAAAAAAAAAAAAAAAAATATTGTATTTGAATAAGAAAATTTAAGCTGTGGAAGGGAAGCATAAGAAATCCACACCGGAATAATATATGGATTGAACTGCTATTTTCACTTGAAATGTTTAACAAGGCATCAAAAACGACACGAAAAGGAATTATATTTGTTAATTACTATATTTTGTGTTATAAACAAGGCTGTGGAATGTAACAACGAAAAATCCACACAGAATTTTCAAAGACTCAATCAGAGTGAAATGAAATTGAATGAGTTCCACATAATGTTTGTTCGCCAGATTTGTAACTTAACAAAGTACGAAGACATGAGAATGGCTTAATAAACGTAAAAACTCTCACAGTCGGTGATAAGATAGTTTGTTTCGTTCTTAAAATATAAGCTGTGGATGGTAAAGATGAGGAATTTTCACCGCTATATAATTATGTATCTAGTTTTCATACTCATTCCTATTGTACGACAGGATATAATGCAATACAGAGCCAAATAATTAAGATTGGTCTTTGAACTCCTCTCTCGTGAAATAACAAATCAATACGTTCCACAATATTTCCAAACCATACTTATATGCAATTTCACAATGGACAAACTCAAGGAAAATCTTAAAGTGCGTGGAAAATAATATGATATTTGAATTTATTTAAAAATGATATATGATGCAAGGCTGTGAAATCCACGCCATAATTAATTTCCATTCCAATTGTACAGCTTAAAAAGAAATTTAAAAAAATTTAAATTAATAAAAAAAAAATAAAAACTCACCTCTTTGTACTGCAACTCGTTTGTGATCCAAACCATCAAGGATTAAATTTCGTTCTAGAAGTGGAAACTTTTTTTCATCGGGGGGGGGGGGGGGGGTAAACTCACACGATTGAAAACAACAACAACACTTGTTCACGCCCGTAACTCAATGATATAGCCCTTTAAACCCGTTTTTCTTTTTTTATATTTTTTTCAACACGTTACTTTTTCTAACGATTTGCCTTTACCTACACTTAAATCAATCACGGAACTTTAAATGAGCACATGGAACTGTTGTTGGCGCAAAAAAACACTCACACTCACCCATGTTAACCCTAATGTACTCATTTGCATAGAAGAACACTGGCCTTAGGTATTCCTTGTCGAAAAAGGACGAACTGGGTGGTCGTCGGAGTATATCGATAATTCAGTAGGAAATTGTTTTTTTTTTTTTTTTTTTTTTTGTGTTTTCAATTGAAACAACCTGTAAACTCTGGATAAGAAGGTTTCTTTAAGTGAAATTGTTTGAATTTTTATATGCAACCCGAGTTAATTCGTTTTTTTTTTTTTGCAGAAGAAGAAGGACACGATAATAACCTCAAAACATTTATTTGCATGTCAAATGAATTTAAACTTATTCGAGTTTGAATGAATATTCGATTGCAATTAAGTAAATGGGACAATTGTTGACATTCTATTGCAGACAGGCACGGGTGCTCTTTGGGGACACTTCAATTGACTGATGCATCCTTGGGGCGTGGTTTGTTGACAATGTTAATGCGGTTTTCTGGAAATGAAAAGTAAAAAGGAAATTAGAAAGGTTAAGAATATTAATTACAAGGAAAACAACTTCAAAAAGGAATTAAAGACAATATTGAAAGTTTAAAAAGTTAACGAACTATTTTTCGCAGAACAAGATTCATTATTTGGCGATTGTTCATTGATTTTGAAAAAGAATAAACCCAGTATACGATTGATAATAAAAGTTGTATACGATATAAAATAAAATGCACGACTGGGTCGCACAAACTTGCTCTTATGCTAAGTAATTACTTTGTGGCTGCATAAATGTATGTATGTATATGTAAACTAAAAACATTAAAAATAATTTCGAAAATTCTTTTATTTATTTAATTAGTTTTAGAGTTTCCTCGGAAAAAACAAGTATGCAATAAAATTTCAAAACTATATGTCTATTTAGGAAAAAAAATGTTGAAAATCGTTCGACCATTTTTTTTTTTAAAAAGGTTATTTTTGAAAAAAATTTCCAAAAAATATTTAGAAATTTATTTGAGTATGTAAATACATGGCCATCCGTAGTTTACATTTGAAAAAATTATGTTGAAAAAAACATTATACCCGTTTCCAACATATTTCGAAAACCAAAATTTTTTTTGAAAAAAATCAAGAAAAAAAAGTTTTCGAAATTTTGAAATGCCATATTAATAAAATTATGAATGACTTCCTGTCGCCAAAACTTTATTGAAATCGAATGTATAGCTTACGAGAAAATTTGATTTGAAAATACTGGTTCTATGAGAGGTACCGTTATAAGACAAATTTTGAAAAATCTTTTCTAACCAAAAGATAGAGTGTCTTAAAAAAATAGCATTCTGAAAGTTTTATTAAAATCGTTAGAGCCGTTTTTGAGAAAATCAATTTTTTCTTTACGATTGTATGGCAGGTGCGGTTATTTTTGGGCCTAGAGTAACAATTAAATAAAATGCACAACTGGGTCGCACGAACTTGCTCGAATGTGTAACAGTGGTTTAGGGGCTTGAGATTTTGATAAAAATAAAAGTTTCAAAATTCTTAAATAATTACTTAAACTAATTTGAGCTGAAAAAAAAGTACGCCATTTTATTTCTTTTATAAATTTGAATTTATGAGAATAAATTTATAAAAATCTGTGGAGCGGTTTTTGAGAAAAAAAGTTTTTTTTGAAAAACTTTTTGAAAAAAATTTTCAAAAAAAATTCAAAAACGCCAGTTCATAGGTATTCAGCAAATACATTTATTTAAAATTTTTAGAAAAAAATTTAATAAGCAGTTTTCAAAATATGAATTTTTTAATTTTTTGTTTTTAAAAATACAAAAAAATATTTTTCAAAAATATTGGTATACAATACAAATTGAGCTACCTACAGCTATATGTGTGTGAAATTACGAGAGAATCGGTATAGTCGTTTTCGAGTTAGTCGAAAGCAAAAAAAACGGTCCTATGGAAGGTACCGTTCTTAGCCATTTTTTAAAACTTTTTTTTTCAGCCATATGATTAGTCGTACCTAAAAAGCAACACTGATTTTTTTAAATAAAAATCGTTAGAGCCGTTTTTGAGAAAAATAAGCTTTAAAATAACGGTTGTATGGCAGGTACCGTTATTTTTTGAGCTAAAAAAAATTTCAATTTCCCCTCTGTACAATACCTAAAAAAGTCTATATACCAAGTTTGAAGCAATTCGGCCTACCCGTTTGGGCTGTAGTATGTATACGTACAGACAGACAGACAGACAGACAGACAGACGGATATACAGACGGACAGAATTTATAGACCATCTTTTTTCGTCTTCGCTTTCATCGTAATGTCATGTTTGATTGTTATCTCAAAACTTTTGTTTTCGACGAATGCATAACTTGCCTTATAGTACCTATAATCGCAAGTAAAAAGATGCAAATTTTAACTAATTTATATGTAATTTACAAATATATATATATATTACAAATTGAGCTTGACAAAGCATTCCATATTCATTAAGTGCGGTTAAAGAATTATACTCCATATTCAATAGCATGTCCTAACTCCTAAGTTAGGCTCGAGGTCCAAACTTTTACATTTTTACATTTGCGAGGAAATCGTTTGAGGGGAGAAATGCAACTAGATAGTTCACTATTATTATTAAATTCTTTATTTTTGGCTTGGTTAAGCTTTGTTAAGCTTTCAAATTCTTAAGAGAATCATAGTTTCTCCCGCCACATTCCTGGCAGTATCTAGACCATAACTTGAGTAATTTTGGTTGCTCATGCAAATAGATTACGGGGATTATTCCCATAAACACTGTTATAGCCCTACACTAGAAAACCTTTACGGTGTCAAATCACATGATCTTGGTGGCCAATTGACGTCAAAAAAACGTGGAATTACGCGATCAGAAAACTCTTCACGCAATAACAGTTGATCTTGTTGGGTGGCTTGTTGTCAAGTCTTTTTGGAAACACTCATCGTCCAATTCCTGATATTCAATCGCTGGCCGAAAAAAAATCGGTTATCATTCGACCATGTCGCTCCAAATTGACCGTAACCGTCTGCCCATTGGCATCTTCGAAGAAATACTGACACGTTTCGACCATAGAACACAGCGGCTCATCAGCAAGTTCGTGCGGACCAATCGTGCATTTTATTTCTTTCAAAAATTGAGCAGTGCTACGAGCACAATGAAATGTGTCATATCTATTTTCCTCCATGATTCCTAACAAAGCAGTGTTGAAGCACTGAACTAGAAAGTTAAAAAGAAACAGCTTTGATGATGCACAGAGTTCGTTGGAAGTCATCGCTTTATACTCTCAGCTAGAATGCCAATCAGTTTGATTCTTTTGAGAGTCTAAAATTTTCACTCAAGAATAAAAACTTTATTTGCCCCAGCCGTATATGTATATAGCTTGTCAAGTATGAGTATGACTTACGCCATATTTTTATAATTCTCGTTCCCCATCCGAATGGGGATGAAAACTGCTTGAAGGTAGTTATGTACCATCATTATTAATAGAAAAGCTAATTGCAATAACAGTGGCCCAAGATGGATGCTCTAAGAAGCACCTACATACATTAAGTGCAAAAATTGGCGATACCAGTTAAAGAAAACTCTTCGCCTATTTGAAACTTGTGTTGTTTAAAAATCTCCTAACTCAAACTATGAACGCCTTACTCCTGTATAGACCTAAAATAAGTGGAAACATTTGTATCTGTTTTCAAAAAGAATAAATTGAAGCCCCGGTTTAAACAGTCAGGACAAATAGTAAAGCTGTATCTGAAAACGAAAAGAGCTTTAAGTATCTCGGGAGAGTGCTTATTATTCCACGTTGTGTAATTCAAACTCTGGCTTAAAATTTGAAATTTTAAAGCGTGGAAACACCCAGTTGGAAATATGAAGGTACCTATAACATTTAGCATTTGCTAAGTCCGTTTTCCATAACCTGAAAATGACTCACGAATTTTCATAATAATATATTAAAATTTGAAGAAAAATGAAATTAGCCTTTCCTACTTTTAACTCAATATCTCTCAAATGGGCAAAGCCTAGTAACACATAAATGGTATCATAAAATGTACAAACATATTTGGCAGACGCTGAGACTCGGACCTGACACGTAGGTCTTGAGATGCGGTCAATTTCGTTGCGAGACGCCTGAAATGTCAATTTAATAAATATTTTTCAAACAAATACCTTAGACTCGAACCTGACGGCCTTGACATGGGGCCGGGTTTGAGTCTACACTATATTTTCAAAATATAATACATTTCATTCGTCGACTTATAATTCGCAGTTTTTTTTTCGTCGTCGGACGAAACAGACCAAGTTCCAAACTCTACTATTTGTATTTATTTATTTATATAAAAATATTTATATAGTTAAGTAAGTAGAATTATTTATTCATACAAATTTGAAGGTAGTTGGAGGGCCCGGGTTCGGTTTCCAGCGGCTGCCATTTTTTTTATTATTATTATTTTTTACAAAGGGCGGTCTTTACAGAATGATAATGTTTGTAGGCGTAGAAGATGGAAGAAGATGGTAGATGAAACAAGATGGTAAATGGATGAAGATGCAAGATGGTAGAAGATGGAAGAAGAAGATGTTAGAAGATGGGAAATGGTCGATGTCACAAGATGGTAAATGGAAGAAGATGCAAGATGGTAGAAGATGGTGATGGTATAAGATGGTAAATGGTAGATGGTAGAGGATTGTAGACGGTAGAAGATGGAAGAAGATGGTAGATGAAACAAGATGGTAAATGGATGAAGATGCAAGATGGTAGAAGATGGAAGAAGAAGATGTTAGAAGATGGGAAATGGTCGATGTCACAAGATGGTAAATGGAAGAAGATGCAAGATGGTCGAATATGGTGATGGTATAAGATGGTAAATGGTAGATGGTAGGTGGTAGAAGATGGAAGAAGATGGTAGAAGATGGGAAATGGTCGATGTCAGAAGATGGTAAATGGAAGAAGATGCAAGATGGTAGAAGATGGTGATGGTATAAGGTGGTAAATGGTAGATGGTAGAAGATTGTAGGTGGTAGAAGATGGAAGAAGATGGGAAATGGTCAATGTCACAAGATGGTAAATGGAAGAAAATGCAAGATGGTAGAAAATGGTGATGGTATTAGATGGTAAATGGTAGATGGTAGAAGATTGTAGATGGTAAAAGATGGAAGAAGATGGTAGATGAAACAAGATGGTAAATGGAGGAAGATGCAAGATGGTAGAAGATGGACGATGGTAGAAGTTGGTAGATGAAAGAAGATGGTAAATGGAAGAAGATGCAAGATGGTAGAAGATGGTGATGGTATAAGATGGTATATGGTAGATGGTAGGTGGTAGAAGATGGACGATGGTAGATGATGGGAAATGAAAGAAGGTGGTAAATGGAAGAAGATGCAAGATGGTAGAAGATGGTGATGGAATAAGATGGTAAATGGCAGATGGTAGAAGGTGGTAGAAGATGGTAGATGAAAGAAGATGGTAAATGGAAGAAGTTGCAAGATGGTAGAAGATGGTGATGGTATAAGGTGGTAAATGGTAGATGGTAGAAGATTGTAGGTGGTAGAAGATGGTAGAAGATGGGAAATGGTCGATGTCAGAAGATGGTAAATGGAGAAGTTGCATGATGGTAGAAGATGGTGATGGGATAAGATGGTGATGGTATAAGATGGTAAATGGTAGATGGTAGAAGATAGAAGAAGATGGGAAATGGTCGATGTCACAAGATGGTAAATGGCAGAAGATGCAAGATGGTAGAAGATGGTGATGGAATAAGGTGTTATATGGTAGATGGTAGAAGATGGAAGAAGATGGTAAAAGATGGGAAATGGTCGATGTCAGAAGATGCAAGATGGTGGAAGATGGTGATGGAATAAGGTGTTATATGGTAGATGGTAGAAGATTGTAGATGGTAGAAGATGGTAGATGAAAGAAGATGGTAAATGGAAGAAGATGCAAGATGGTAGAATATGGTAGATGAAAGAAGATGGTAAATGGAAGAAGATGCAAGATGGTAGAATATGGTGATGGTATAAGATGGTAAATGGTAGATGGTAGAAGATGGTAGGTGGTAGAAGATGGAAGAAGATGGTAGAAGATGGGAAATGGTCGATGTCAGAAGACGGTAAATGGAAGAAGATGCAAGATGGTAGAAGTTGGTGATGGTATAAGGTGGTAAATGGTAGATGGTAGAAGATGGGAAATGGTCGATGTCAGAAGATGGTAAATGGAAGAAGTTGCAAGATGGTAGAAGATGGTGATGGTATAAGGTGGTAAATGGTAGATGGTAGAAGATTGTAGAAGATGGGAAATGGTCGATGTCAGAAGATGGTAAATGGAGAAGTTGCATGATGGTAGAAGATGGTGATGGGATAAGATGGTGATGGTATAAGATGGTAAATGGTAGATGGTAGAAGATAGAAGAAGATGGGAAATGGTCGATGTCACAAGATGGTAAATGGCAGAAGATGCAAGATGGTAGAAGATGGTGATGGAATAAGGTGTTATATGGTAGATGGTAGAAGATTGTAGATGGTAGAAGATGGAAGAAGATGGTAAAAGATGGGAAATGGTCGATGTCAGAAGATGCAAGATGGTGGAAGATGGTGATGGAATAAGGTGTTATATGGTAGATGGTAGAAGATGGTAGATGAAAGAAGATGGTAAATGGAAGAAGATGCAAGATGGTAGAATATGGTAGATGAAAGAAGATGGTAAATGGAAGAAGATGCAAGATGGTAGAATATGGTGATGGTATAAGATGGTAAATGGTAGATGTCAGAAGATAGCAAATGGAAGAAGATGCAAGATGGTAGAAGATGGTGATGGTATAATATGGTAAATGGTAGATGTCAGATGATAGCAAATGGAAGAAGATGCAAGATGGTAAAAAAGGTGATGGTATAAGATGGTAAATGGTAGATGGTAGAAGATAGTAGGTGGTAGAAGATGGACGATGGTAGAAGATGGTAAATGAAAGAAGATGTTAAATGGATGAATATGCAAGATGGTAGAAGATGGTGATGGTATAAGGTAGTAAATGGTAGATGGTAGGTGGTAGAAGATGGACGATGGTAGATGAAAGAAGATGGTAAATGGAAGAAGATGTAAGATGGTAGAAGATGGTGATGGTATAATATGGTAAATGGTAGATGTCAGAAGATAGCAAATGGAAGAAGATGCAAGATGGTAGAAGATGGTGATGGTATAATATGTTAAATGGTAGATGTCAGAAGATAGCAAATGGAAGAAGATGCAAGATGGTAAAAAAGGTGATGGTATAAGATGGTAAATGGTAGATGGTAGAAGATAGTAGGTGGTAGAAGATGGACGATGGTAGAAGATGGTAAATGAAAGAAGATGTTAAATGGATGAATATGCAAGATGGTAGAAGATGGTGATGGTATAAGGTAGTAAATGGTAGATGGTAGGTGTTAGAAGATGGACGATGGTAGATGAAAGAAGATGGTAAATGGAAGAAGATGTAAGATGGTAGAAGATGGTGATGGTATAATATGGTAAATGGTAGAAGATGGTAAATGAAAGAAGATGGTAAATGGATGAAGATGCAAGATGGTAGAAGATGGTGTTGGTATAAGATGGTAAATGGTAGATGGTAGAAGATAGTAGGTGGTAGAAGATGGACAATGGTAGATGAAAGAAGATGGTAAATGGATGAAGATGCAAGATGGTAGAAGTTGGTGATGGTATATGATGGTTAATGGTAGATGGTAGAAGATGGTAGGTGGTAGAAGATGGACGATGGCCGAAGATGGTAAATGAAAGAAGATGGTAAATGGAAGAAGATGCAAGATGGTAGAAGATGGTGATAGTATAAGGTGGTAAATGGTAGATGGTAGAAGATAGTAGGTGGTAGAAGATGGACAATGGTAGATGAAAGAAGATGGTAAATGGAAGAAGATGCAAGATGGTAGAAGATGGTGATGGTATAAGATGGTAAATGGTAGATGGTAGATATTTCACCTTAACCATTGTCGAATTTCCGAAAAATTGCCAATAATTCCATTTTTTAAAACATGCAGTTTTTAAAACACAAGGCACCCTGCGATATTTCCATTATTTGTTTGGGCTGAGCTTACGATTTGAAAAGTAAATACTTTTGGTTTTAAATTTGTGTCTAACTCAAGCCTTGATCCCAAAATGTCTGTTCAAATGATAGGGAGTTCAGCGAGGCAGTGCCTTTTCTTTTTTGCAAGAACATTTATTATACTCATCAGCTCCTAAATTCAAATACTTACGACAAATTCGTCCATCGTATTTCATACATAAACTTGGCTGGGAACAGTAAAAAAAAAAAGGCAAACGATTCCTCCTTGCAAAACCTATACTTAGTCTTCTCCCCCGCACTTACATCAGCAAAAATTCTCGTCTTTCTCACACCACGCGCAAACGCGCAACAAATTTTCTCGTTTATATTCTTCCACCTCCTCTCCGCCTAGTCTACACATCCACCCACCTTTTATTAGGTAGGTACGTAGAAAAGTGAAAGACCTTGCATTCAACAAGAACTTCCAACTTGTTTTCATCATCATCTCCACCCACAAACTGGATTCGCTTCCTGAATCAGCCAATATACCCTCAACAAAGTGCAGACAACGCACCTACCTTTTTGTGTGTGTTTCACTATAAAAGAGGGGCTCTTATTGGATGAGGAAAGAATTTTCCCTGAAGCCATTTACTGTCAAAGACCTTCTTACCTTATGCGCACTGAATAGTTGTTAGCCTCTGTTCTTCCAGCATGGGTAACCTTTCATTCTGTCTTCCTAGAAATAAAACCCATCGACGTACGACGACGACGAAGACGTTTTGTGTGCTCCTAGTACATGTTCAGAATACAGAATACCAATTTGATGTTTGTTTGGAGCGGCTGCTCCTGCTCCTGCTAGAGCTCCAGCCTGAGTGCGGGTAGACTAGAATATTATTACAATTTTGCTCTGCGCACCCCTCAGGAACAAATGTCATCACGCTGAAGTGCGTTATCTTTGTGTGCGTGTGCTGCAAAGAAGTCCACAACGCACTCAGAAATATAGCTTCTTCGATAAATTTTTGTGCAAAAAATCCCATCAATATGGGCGCAATCCGAAGCATAAGAAGAAGCCTGAAAGCCAGCATCTTTCATTTTATTCGCAGAAGATAGCGAGAAGCAGGAGTGGACCACAATCCACAACTCAAATTGTTATGTGCGTAGGCTGTCCAGGCGCATGCCCAATGATGCCCATAGCTTGGCCTGTTAATGTGTTTAGAATTTATGATTTCCACAATATTACCTCACCGTCGTCGTTTGCGTCACCGCAATGAATGGTGATGGCTATGTAGCGGTTGCTATGGGACAGGCTAAAACGTTTATGCTGTTCCGTCACATCATTCACGGACATGCCTCCTCTAAATATGAGTTCTAATGTCGAAATCGAAGAAAAACCGTAATCATTAGTTGCGGCAATTATGTGCATTAATTTAGAGAGGCGCTCCACGCTTAGACGTCTACGTCCAACGTCCACCACCACCATGACTGCATCAGCTAGAATAGAGAGAGGTGGAGCAGTGCCTTATGCGCGCTGCGGGCCATTTTGGGTGGAATGAACTGCCGATATTCGTTTTGGGAATAAAAATGAAAACGAAAATTTAAGTAGGTTGTGTAGAAAAGATGGAGGATGGCAACATCGACAGAAATATCGACGTTCGACGACCAAGCAGCCGCGAGCCGACGACGACAATGACGACTACGGCGTTCTTAGCGATTGCCCCAGCATTGATTTGAAGACTACGACTTGGACCGAACGTCTCGTCATCGTCGTCGTCGTTGCCAATGGTCGTCTGTCTTCACTCTTCCATCGATCGTCGGCGTCGCCGTTGTAATGAAGCTTGGATGCAGATTATCGAATATTTCCCTCGGATGTCTTCGAACGTGCCTCATTGTGGCTTGGCCCGATAAGGAGTTGACTGTGCCTGAGCTGTAATAAGATGGCCTTGCGTATATATGAGCACTTATTACGTTGGTGGTGGACACATGCAATTCGAGACGGAAATGTGATGGATACGGATTTTTGTTTGTAACTTGCGCAATAAAAGGCTGATTTTTTAGATCGACCAATCAAGATAATTATTTGGAAGCTTTAAGTACGGCAGAATTCTTGTTTAGATCTTTTTTAAGATAAACTTTAAATACATAACCTCCTCTTTGAGACGATTATTGGGAAATATAACTGGAAATTATGGTGTGGGTTTGATGTTTCATCAGGTTGAAGGCGCCATCGCCAGTGGGATAAAAAAAAAAACACTTTTCCAGAATATTGACAGAATAATGTCGCAGCGAAATTGCATAGTCACCTTCGCAAGGTGTCCGCTGGATAACCGAAAGGGGAACTAACGGTGGCGAATGTTGGAGCCATTAGAATTTGGAACTGTGGGTTGTTAATGCCTGCGTAACCTTCTTAGGGACCAGAAGACGAAAATGAAAGATATTCCATTAAAACCCAGCCCCAAAACATGCATTGGTTCCACAAGTCTGGGTGTTAAAGGTATAAGACTGTAATGCAAGCAACAAAATATTCCTCGGATTAACAAACAAACGAACACCGGATTCAATTTCTACAGATTCAAACTTTGTCACAAAGGCAATGATGTTATTTTTATTCACCAACTTTTAACGGGATCTTTGGACTCAACCGATCTTCTATCATGTGTAAGTTTTAATTATCGCGGAGGGGCTCATCATCTTCGTAGATTAGAACTATTACATTGTCCCCAACACCGTACAAATTATGGCATGAATGAACCTCTTATCCGCATGTGCAAACTTTTTAACTCAAATAAAAGTATTGTTGATTTTAATATTAGTAAATCCTGTCTAAAAAAAAACTTGGTTGCCTGTAAAGTCGGTTAACGGACGATAATTTTACGTGATAACCAGTAAGCAAAACAGTTCATATGTAGGTTGTAATCTCTCCAACCACCAAATACCCAACCCACCTACAGCCACCCACCATTTTTGAATTTTTTTTCACCCCTTAATCCAAACACCAACCTACCACACCCACATACAACCACCAACCAACAGTAGGCCGTTTTTGAAAATTGTTTCCTCCTCGCCCACACAATAAATCCCCCCCTTCCTAACCACTACCAATCACCCACCCCACCTACAACCAACCACCCACTATTTTTGATAATTTACCCCCCCCCCCCGCCCCTACACCAAATTCAACCACCTACTACTCACCCACCCTTTTATACAATTATATTATATGACAATTTCTTCATCGCCTCTCATAAAATCAACCACCCAAACCACCAACCAACCACAAATAATTTTTGAGAATTTTTTCCTTACCACCCACCCCAAATACAAAGACCAACCAAACACCCACCATTTTTGACAATTTTGCCTCACCCCCTACCAAATCTTCCAACACCAACTACCCATCCCACCTACAGCCACCAACCAACCACCCAACATATTTCACAATTCCCTCTACACCTAATCACCCTTTTTCCTCCCCCCTTCACCACAACTGCAAACCGCCCACCCCGCCTACAACAGCCAACCAACCACCCACCATTTGTGACATTTTTTGTTCACCCCTTAACGTAAACATCAATCAACAGCCCATTTTGGAAAATTGTTCCTCCTCCCCAAACAATAAAGCCAGCCCTTCCTAACCATTACCAATCACCCACCCACTATTTCTGACAATTCCCCCCATGCACCAAATTCAACCACTTACTCCACCTACAACCACCTGCTATTCACCCACCATTTTTGACAATTCCCCCCCCCCCCCCCCCAGTACAATTACCTTTGACAATTCTCTCCACTACACCCTCCCCCCAAATCCGACCACCCATTACACCTACAACAACTTGCCACTCACCCAACACCGCCAACCACCCATCACACCTACAGCCACCAGCCAAACACCAACCATTTTTGACAATTTTTTCCTCAACCCCATCCCAACACCAAATCCCCCAAATCCAACCACCTAAACCACCTGCCACCACTTTCCACTCACCCACCTTTTTTGACAACTTTTTCATCGCACCCCATCAAATCAACAATCGCCTACACCAAAACTGCCAACCAATCAAACCACCTGCAACCGCCAACCAACCACCCACCATATTTGCCAATTCACCCCCCCCCCCCTCTCCCCCAATCATACCAAATACCCCCAACTCCAAACACCCATCCCACCTACAGCCACCAAGGAACCACCCATTAGTTTTGACAATTTTTGTCTCACCACCCAAACCAGCTACAACCACCCACCATTTTTGACAATTTTTCCTCTTCCCGACACTACCAGAAGAACTGATAGTGTAATAAAAAAAACAAAAAACCGATGATGACATACGCCTGCGCACATCGAACAGGCCGCGCAAAGATCGATCAGCTAGGTGACTAGTTACAAAGTGGATGAAAAATTTCTCCAGATTTGTCGGAGTGGACAGGGGCAGAGAAAAACTGAACGGGGACTTCTATTCAGATAACTGCGCCTTTGCTGGAAAAGGTGTTTGATTTTATGGGGACTAGCTGTCAGGGGAGGATTTAATAAAATTGTCTTGAAAGTGACAACAAGGCGCAATAAATGAAGGCACAGTCATCTTCAAAATAGCTGCGAAAAAGAAGAAGAGAAGTGTTCAGGAGACCTATTGGCTAAAACTCATTGATTGTTTCCAAGGCCAACTTCTTGTGGAAGACGACAAAACCGCTGAACCTTACTTTACTTAGGTATCCGGCGTTTAAATCGAAGAAGTAAGCCAGGTAAAGCGTTTGGGTCAGACGAGCTACCTAATTTTTGGAAAGAGATGGGTGATATCGGGGTCAGTTGGCTCATAATTCAATCTCCAATATTCAAGGAGGTGATCGGAGGCATTGACAATGGACAGAAAGTTTCCTTTGCCCATTGTGTAAAGGTGTGGAAGATACACGGAAATGTGATGGTAATCATTCAACTGATGTGTCAAACATACCATGAAGCTCGTTGAGCGAGTTTTGGACAGCCAACTGCGAAATATAGTGCTGCTTCCTGGTGACCAGAACAGTGCTGGCTTGTATCGGGTAAGTCAACAACAAATGCAATCCAACCACGACATCTGATGTAGGTGACCCTCAGACATTGAGGAATTCCAGAAACCTTTGTACGGAACGTTATGGAGAGAGGGATTAGTAACAAAAGTAAGATGGAGTCACCTAAAAATTCCAGTAAGTCCCCTGTTCTTCATTGCAGTCCTTGACTTCCTGCTTTTCAGGTGAAGTGACGGTCCGCCACAGTGTTTCAGTTATTCTTTGCAGACGATGAAGCCATCAGAAGCGAGGATCCTTCAACCTTGCAAAGATCACTTGACATATGGGTGGACGTTTCGGATGAAATATAAGTCCAACAAAGATGGAATACTTGTGCTGCCCGGTTCCGAATCTACACGTGCATATTCCATTATTGTGATGACGACATAAATGACCGCGTAACAGTGGGGTATGTGACGTGGCGGGAAAAGACTGCTATCTTCTGTGACCAAGAAATGGCTCCTAAGCTGCGGGGAAGAATATACTCCTCAGTTGAACGTCCGGCACTCACATACGGCTCACAATGATGGACAGTGTATAAGACCTATAAGAGTATACTAGCAGCAGCTAAGATGAAGATGCTTCCTATGACAGCAAGAGTAACAAAGCTTGATAAGAACTACGAAAATCGGAGGCTACACATCACGTCGTGGAATTAAGAGGATAGGAAAGCCTAAACGACTACAGTATATAGTTGGTCTCAGAAAGTGAACGATTCAAAAAACATGGAGGCTTCCCGACGCTTTCTGTCAACCTGGCTCCAACCAGGATCGAAGTAGGCAAGTAGGAGATCTATCTGAAATCATAACGGCGACGAAGAGGAAAAGCCTTATAAGCGTCTTCCTAAAAAAAGGAAACAAAACGCTTCCAAGAAGAGTTTCGAACTCCTTGACTTAGAGATTGGAATGCAGAGCATTAACAGCATCAGTTTTGGGAACGCGTCCAGCCTTATCGATTTTGAAATGGAAAAAACCATGGTGGTTGAGAAACACGTGATTTTTACTTACCGACAACACAAAAGCCACTTGGCGGTCACTAGACGGTCGGTTCTGCAACCAAATCAATCAGGTTGTGGTTGTTGGAAGCACATTCGCGGAAATCAATATCAACTCGGATCACTACCTAGTTGGACCCAAACTTTAAGTGCGGATATCCAGGAAAGCTCATAGGCGAAGAAGAAATAAACCGGGAAAATTCTGAAGTGGGCGGTTTAATTGGGAGTGATCGCTGCATCCCTTTACGGGCTACTTGTCCCTTAAAGTTTAAATGAAATCCTAAGCTTATTTAACCCAAAAGAAACTCAGATCGAGAATAGCTGATCTAATCACAACCACCTCCCAGGACCCTTCGTTCAACTCCGAACGTGGTAACGCAAATAAATCCAAAACGAAAGCCTAGCTCCAGGTTCCGGAAGAGAACTTTAGAGTCAAATCAAAAGGTTAGCAGGTAATGTCAAAATCTTTCAACTAAATGGTGTTTTTGTAGACGTGTGCTTTTCAATCTGGCAATACTTTTTTTGGAGTTGTAGTTTTTGATAGCTGTTACTTGATTTATGCTCAGTTTGGTTTGCCATTGCATTATAAATGGACTTACTCTTGAACATGGCTTCCAACTTTTGCAGAGAGTGTTCAGCGATGAAGCTCACTTTTGGTTGAATGGCTACGTTAATAAGCAAAATTGTCGTATTTGGAGTGATCATAATACACAAGCCATTATTGTTGAGACACCGTTGCATCCACAAAAACTTACTGTTTGGTGTGCTTTATGGGTTGGTGGAATCATTGGTTCATATTTCTTCAAAAATTAAGCCGGCCATAATGGGGAACGCTATAGACCCATGATTAATGACTTTTTCGTGCCTGAATTGGAGGATGTTGATGATGCCGACCTTTGGTTCCAAAAAGACGGCGCTACATGCCATACAACCAACAAAACAATCAATTTATTGAAGGAAACTTTTGGTAAGCGTATTATTTCACGTCGTTGGCCTGTGACGTGGCCTCCAAGATCATCATGCGATTTAACACCGCTGGACTTTTTTTTAGGTTATGTGAAATCGCTTGTCTGCGCAGACAAGCTCGAGACGATTGACGCCTTGGAAAATAATATTCGGGTGGAATTACTGATATACGGCCCTAATTGCTGCAAAAAGTGGTCGAAAATTGAGCCTCTCGGCTGGAGTTTATTAGAGCCAATCGCGGCGGTAACTTGCCCGAAATCATTTTTAAAACACAATGGCATACCCTTATATTTATAATAAAGCTCAATTCTTGGCCATAACATTAAATACTATGCGTTTTATTTCTTCTTGGAAACCAGAAAAAATACACCTTTTAACTTCCAGGGGTTGGGATATCACGTACAGCTTAGCTTGGTTGAAGAAATGTATTATGGATAAACAACTAGGCTCGTTGATACCGTGATTAAGTTTTCTTGTTTGTCAAAATCAGACCCGGAACTAAGATCTAAGTTTCAGCCTTTCTATACAAGCTCATGTGGTAATGAAGACCCAATCCTCAGATAAAATTCATCCATTTTTATTGATATCTCAAAAATTGTCAATCAGAATCTTTAAATGACCGCCAATCCCATAACTACAACTACTACGACCATGATATAAGGTTACCCTAAAACAACAACATCAGCAACAGCATCTGATGGAAAAGTTCTTCCTTGGTCAAGAATGATGATCATCGATATCAAAGTAATCTTCAACAACTCGAAGAAATGTTGAGGAAACACTTGGAATAGGCTTATAAAGAATTCACTTGGAGCTTGAAGTCATAGGTACCTGTGCGTACCTATCCTATACCTGTGATACCACAGAGTATTCTTCGTGATGTCAGATTTGTCTAATGGAACTCCAGATACACCCCAGATAAGCGATTAGTGTGCAATTAATTGCGATTTTCTCATGCGACTGCGCGAATGGTTGTTTGTGTGTGGAATGCATATATGTACGTATGCGAGATCCAGAACGTTGCAATGGTGATAGTACCTATAGTGAAGGTGATGCTGGCGTAACTTGTTGTAATAAATTACATAAGATACCTGGGACTTGGCGTGTAATGATAGAACTTGCGGGTTAAGGATATGGGAGACCAAGTTTATTGCTTTTCGCACATTTATCGCGCATTTCCGAACAAAAAAGTGATAGTATAATGGTTGAATGGTTGGATTTTATGGCTAATTCGGCATTTTAGATTTTATTGGTAGTGTGATGAAAATAATGGCCTTGATATCGATATCTCATTGCACTTCGTTTTCTTCTTTTTTTTTATAGTAAGGAAATATGAAGTGGTTACAAGAAGGATTTAATTGTTTCGATAAAAAAGAAATAATAAAAATTTTTTCTCATAATATCTCGTATGCAACCTCTGTCAAATGAAACCGAATACGATCCACAATCTTTTTACTTGATTACATAAATCTATCAATGCGCCACTAGAGGGAGAATATGTGTTAGGTCTGGTTCAGAGTTCACAACTTAAGATTCCACAGCTGTTATTTTGAAACAATACAAATGATTTTTACCAATATGTTTGTGAAAATAAAAATATAGTGTGAAAAAGAATGTGGAACGTATTAATATCTTTTGTTTCACACAACAAGTAGTGTGGAAATCTATTAACACATATTACGTTATACGGTCTTTTTCGGGTTATAATTTCATTTTCTCTTATTCCAATCAAGTGATACCATTTTTATTGTTTGAAAGAAATGGGAACTTTCGTATGGAAACTTATTTTCAAAGGTATATTTATAATCTATAATACTCCCAATAAGAGGAACGTTTGGTGTGCTATCTATAGACGAAGTTCACAAACACTTGATTGGTGTGTTAGGAGTGGTTTTTGTCTAGATTGACATTAGAAGCAAAAACAACAATAGAAGACATAAAGATGTAAAATAGATAAGACGACTAGCGCCGCCATTGACGAAGTTCAGAACTAAAAAAACATGTTCCACAAAATTACTAAAAAAATGTATATACAATGTACCAAAGTTATGAATGAGATAAAAAGTTATGACTTAAGGAGTGTTCACATGAGAGCGACAAACGAATGGAAGAATTGACAAACAAATTATATTTTAAACATTTTTATAACTTATGCCCTAGCTTTAACTATACCAATCGATAGAGATTTAATTTTAAAATATGTTAGTATAATAAAATATGTTATTTTTACAGTTTAAATATGTAATATTGCATTAAACAATTTGTTCAACGCAAACTGCAAAGCGATTGCAACGAACTGTCAAAGTCTATTCGCGTTCCACATGCCATCCACATTGCAATGAATAAATTATTCGCTCACGACTAAGCTCAAAATCTTATTGTTCAATTGTGATATACGGAAATTTCATGTGAATGAAACGTCAAAATAGGCGAATAGTTGTTCGTTCATATTCGTTGTTCGTTGGTCGCTCTCATATGAATAGTCCTTTAAAGCTGAACTACATATAATGGATGGAACGAGCCCGTCCGCAATTGCGCGAGAACAGCAAGCAGTTCATATCTCGAGCCCAAAATTGCGGACTGCCCCCTTTCGTCAAGTTTTCATAAAGTTTTTTTTACGGAAGTTAAATGAGTTCACTATAGCCTTTTAATGTCAAAAATTTGACATCTGACTGTTAACGGAAGTGTAAGGTATGCTTACTTTGTCTGTGACGTCACAATCGTCTTTTTGTTTATTTGAAAAATGAAGTCATTAATTGGTTTGCGCGTTTTTAATAATAGTAATTGTATGTTTTTGTTTCTTTAATGTGTGCTATGTAAAAATCAAAATTAATATAGAAAGGAAAATTAAAGACTGTTATCTAACTTAAAGGTAGCATTCGAACGAAAGAAAACTTTATCTTACAACATTTCATAGTTTTGTGTTAATTTTTGTATTATTAAGTCGTTACGGGTTTCCGACGTAGTGCGTGCAACATAGGGTTAATATTAGTATACATTTGTTATATAATTTATTACTAATGTTGTAAAATTTAGTTTCTGTTTTAAATTTTTTTTATTAATGTATCAACTCAGCATACCTGATATTTTTCGTATGATGACTTTAAATGCGTTATGTTTTGTTTTCGTGTCCATTTGACAGAACGGAACGGAACGTTCGATTTTGACACTAGCCTTTGCTTGCTTCCGACTACTTTATTTCAGCCTTAAGTGTGTCATTTGCGTTAAAATGTTGGCTAATTTTCTTTTTTAACTTTGACAGGTTGAATTGGGATATTGTATTTATAAACTGTTCGCAGTACAAATTGATTGCTACGAACGAACTGTCAAAGGCAAAGTCTTTTTGCGTTCCACATTCCATCCACACCTCAACGAATAGGTATATTTATTCGCTCGCAAAAATCCTCAAATTATCAATGTTCAATTGTGGTATACCCTTATGCTATTTGTACGAGTATAGTCGAATTTTAATACGTTAACGTCCAACTAGCGGGCACCTTTTTGGAAACGTTGCCAAAAAAAATTAAGCAGGCGTATAGAAAACGTGCTTGTTTCAGCTTCTATTAAGACTTTCAATTCAAAGGCTTGTTCAAAAAATGATCTTGGAATCCTTAAAATAACTAAAGTTTTCCAAGGACACCCAGAAAATTACTTTAATATGTTTTTGAATATTTTTGACAGCAATTTTGAGAATTACAACCAAGAAATCATGTTCACAGAATGAAGGTTTCGCTTTGTGGACAGGCTGCTTTTGACATGAAGCCTTGAGTCAGTTGTTTGTTTATGGGAGTGTCAATTCGCAAACAGCATAAATCGAAAGGTTTGCGTCTCGGAACGCTACCAAGTTGTTTTTTCTGAGAAATTTATTGGAAAAAGAGTTGTGTTTGGTTTACATATATATTCTATTTGAGGAAAGCGAGTAAAATCTCGTTGATCGATACGAGTCAATGTCTGTTCGAACACAGCAGTGTAACTATAGTTTCAACTGTGAGTAGACCGAGACCTAACTTATTCTTGATAGTCAGTCTCACTACGTGATTTTCGTTGCTTCTCTTGACGTACTTATGCGGACCTTCCACCACGCAATATTATTGCGCAGTATTATTTTGGAATAATATTGCATCGTGTAAGGACGACTCATTTTCATGCAATATTTTTGGCCAATATCTTGAGCAATAATATTTCTTTGTGTAAGGCCCGCATTAGTTCGAAAAATGTCACCTGTGTATAGAAACTACATACTGAAATTGATGAGGCAAGTAAGAGTAAGGCATCGGTCGGTTAGAGCGATCAGTAAAACGCATCAGTAAAAATTGAAAACAAATGAATTATGAGTTTTTTTTTACTGATGGTCGTTTATAGCGATCAGTAAAATTATGGCAGTAAAAAAATGATGATAGCAACACATCCTGTCTTTTTCTTCTTCTTTCTAATCTTAAATGCATCAGTAAATTTTTTTACGGATGAACGAAACAGTAAGAAACTAGAAAGAATTATTTTTCATTTTGACTGACATGACAATCAGTTGATAAGTTAAATGAGTTTTCGTCACTAAAATCGAATTATTAGTTTTCCGCAAAAAATACATTTCCGAATAGATATTTTTTTTTAATAAATTAACTTATGTTATTCGTCACTGATTGGTATATATTTTTACTTGCTCTATAGGGCAAGTATTGGTTTCGTGCAGAAAAAAAAAATCGAGGTTTTAATCAAACATGACATTACGATGATAGAGAAGCCCAAAAAAGTGGTTTTCGCCATACCGTCCGTCGGTCTGTCTGTGCGTCTGTGCGTCTGTGCGTATGTGCGTCTGTGCGTCTGTGCGTCTGTGCGGATGTGCGCTTTTTCACGTCATGCTACAGCCTAAACCGCTTGACGGATTTTCTTCAAACTTGATATATAGCAGTTTCAAGAAAAACGGTTGTCGAGATTTTTTTTATTTCGTCTTAGCCCGGCTCAAACTTGTACCTTTCAAGTAACGGTTTTTTTCAATTTGGATTTTCTCGAAAACGGCTCTAACGATTTTGATTAAACTTAAAATTTAGCTAACTTTAAGCATTTCGAACAAAACTGCGTTTTTTGTTTTTGGCTCAAATGGTCGTAACGAAAATCTGGTTTAGACGGCTTTTTTTCAAATGGCCATAAGTTCGCAACGGCTCGATTGATTTGACTCAAACTTCGTTTGGCATAGTTATTTATAGTCTTCTATATGATGGCTTTATACATTTTTCAGTGAAGCCTGTCTAAATGGTAGCTCCCATACAACGAGCCGTTCAGTTTTAGCCAACTTTTTTTGGTTTTTTCTAATTTTCTCGAAAATGGCTCTAACGATTTTGATTAAACTTTGTGTGTTATATTCTTTTAGTGTTTTTAAGAGAACTGCGTTTTTAGTTTTTGGCTAAAAATGCAAATAACGGAGATCTGCTATTAACGGCTTTTTTTCAAATGGCCATAAGTTGTCAACGGTTGCATCGAATTTACTCAAACTTTGTTTGGTATAGTTCCTTACAGCTTCCTATCAGATGGCATTGATTTTTTTTTCAGTTTCTCTTTTTTAAATGGTGGCTCCTATACAAAGAGCCACTAGATTTTGGCCAATTTTTTCATTTTTCTAATTTACTCAAAAAAGGCTCCCCCGATTTTTATGAAACTTTGTATGTAACATACATAGAATACTTCAAACAAAACTGCATTTTTAGTTTTTGGCTATACATGATAATAGCGGAAATTGCTTTTAACAGTATTATTTATTAGGCCATAACCCATAAGTGGACATTTGTATCATTTACAACACCGTAAAGATAACGTCTTAATTTTAAATATTAAAGGTTTCTTAACGTTAGCTCCCGTATATCGAGTTTTCCAGGTTTAGCCAAATTGTTTTGGTTTTTACCAAATTTTTCAAAAATGAATTGTTCTTATTGATCGAAAAGTTTGTTTTCATCGGACTATTGCACCAACAGAGCAAGTACGTGCGACCCAGTCGTGCATTTTATTTGTTTCAAAACGCATTCAAACATATTAAATACTACAAAAGAAAATCTTTACTGATGCGTTTTACTGATCGCTATAACCCACGCCTAAGTGCGGATTGGCGCTGCGAGTGTTTGAAAAAGTGTCAAGTGATGTCAAAGTCAGTAATTCTATACATAGTTGCGGTTTTATGGAATTATGGTATGGCTACAATGAAGCGCCACAGCCGAATTATGACAAAAACACATGTTCAGTGTAGCTACATACATCAACGAATGCCCCTTAAACAGATATCCATACTTCTTGAAAAAAAATTATCTTCCATTGCACATCAAAATTTTAATTTTCTTTAGTTAGTGTTTAATCATAAGCACGAGTGTCACCAGTTTAAACAGTTTCACACTACAATGAGTGGCCAACTTTTTTAGGATAAACTGTTTGTTCGCTCTCCCGCAACATGTCATCTTGAAGTACGCTTGCTGTACGGCTAGATCTAGAGTTTCACCCGTGTGTACTCTGATGAATCTAGTGTTAATGACGATACTGATGTGTGCGAACAGAAAGGTACTGTCAAAATAAGCAATGTTTGATACCAAATCCTTTCAATTTGTTCGTTTTTTGTTGTGGCTGCAATGAAACTTGACAGCCAATTCAGGAATAGAGAATTCACTCATGGCTGGGCTGCTGTTAAAGGCAACAGAGAATTTGTGCATCATTGGACTCCACACATCCCTTTAGTATCCCTGGCCATCTTCCTTGGGCATAAGAACAGACCCTTAATATCTCCAAAAACCAAAAACCTTCGGTGACGTGACCAAGTGTTGATGATTATTAAAGTGGAGCCATGGAGCTATGTCTAATCATAGGACATCCTGTGCTGTGCATCAAGACTTCTGCCATAAGTTTCTGCTAAATCCAGATGGAGTTAATAAAATTGTAATAGTTTCTTTTACAATACATCCAAATCATATAAAAATGTTGATTGGGTGCTTTGTTTTCTGCACCTCATTGCCTGTTATCCTGTAAAACAAAATTAATGTCTCGAAGTAAAAATATACATGTTGTTAACCATTTTTTATAGGACTGCCTTAAAACATACGATTCTCTACCGCATCTTAAATGCCTTTTTAAGTGCTCCACCTAAGCCATAAGTCTTACCAACTTTCGATTCATCAATCAATCGTCGTTAACAACATCCTGCTGAGCCGAATTCCTTGCTTTACATTTTTAACCCAAAGAATTACATAAAGTCTGAAGACTTCTTCCACTCCACTCATCCACTCTATACCAATACCTACTTACATATAAATATAACTACGAAAAAAAAGAACCAAAAAAAAATCTGATGGATATCAATAACGAGCATTGTCAATAATCCATCAGACAATATGCACATAACCTTGGTTTCAATTTATACGTTACGTTCAAACAAAATTGAAAAGATACACGCAGAAGCGTGGTTGATGGTCTCTTAAAGTCTAAAGATACTTCTCTAAAGGTACTCGTACTCGTACCTTACCTATTCCAGTCGATGATTTATGAATAAGAAAAATTTTAATAACAATATGCCAAACGTATACACAAAGCCTACAAAAGTCCACAAAGCCACAGATAAACAAAACTATAAAAATTTGCATCGCCAATATACACAAACAAAATGGTAAAAGATACAAAAAAAAAATATATAAGAGAAAAAGATGGACTTCATGGTCATTTCATCATAATGCCACTCAATTCCGAGATCTGGAGTTTTGTTCATCTCGGCAATATAAGCCCAGACCAGACAATGACTGCCACAGTCGAGACGATCCTCAAGTGCATCACTGGGTGGGTACTGTTTGGTTTACGCGTTGACGTTTTTAAGTCTCCTCTTATCCGAAGGAACGCGATCTCGAAACAATCGCTTGAGGAGGTACTTAAAACGAAGAGCTTACGTCAAAGTCGATGATCATGCCCCGTAGTCGACGTTGTCTCCCTGAATATTTTTTTTTTTTAAACAAATTCAGTGAGTAGCATTGCCAGATATATTGGAGTTTGTCATTACAACCATTTCTGCTTAAAATTTTTTGTTGAAAGAAATTTTTGAAACCATCATTCTAAGCTTTCATTGAACACACAGCAAGTGAAAAAATTTGTTGTAAACCGCATTTTTACATTTGTATTTAGAAGCGTCGGCAAACACAGATAATGGCTTACCGACACGCGAACACGCAACTATTGAATGCAAACTGCATTTCATCAGTTAGAAGAAATAGCAAGATAGGAAAGATTTTTTGTTGGTATAATGGATGGAGAATTAAGTATATATTTCACGAAAATCCCACGGGTGGTGCCCAGTTGAAGCTGTGGAAATATTGAAAAATTGCTGCCCAGGCTGGGCAACAATAGCTTAGCACATAAGCACTACATCCACTGTACTATTGCCACCCGTTTTGGATTGTTTGAATTCTGAGACCACTGGTATCACTGCATTTGCTTGTTTTAGAAGTTTTTAGACCTGCCTTTCCCTTTCCCAGTTATTGGAACGTAACATATAGTGCCTTTTTGACGGGGTTCTCAGGGTCTCTCCATTGAACGTTATTATAAAGGGTACTTTTTTTAGACGTGTGGTGTTCAAGAAGAAATAAAACGCATATAATTTAATGTTATGGCCAAGAATTAAGCTTTATTATAAAGATAAGGGTTTGTCATTAGGTATGTTTTAAAAATGATTTCGGGCAAGTGGCCGCCGCCGTAGCTGGCTCGAATAAATTCCAGCTGAGAGGCCCAATTTTCGACCTTTTTTGCAGCAATTGGGGCCGTATGTCAGCAATAACGTGCCGAATATTCTCTTCTAAAGCGTCAATCGTCTCGGGCTTATATGCGTAGACAAGCGACTTCACATAACCCCACAAAAAATAGTTCAGCGGTGTTGAATCGATCTTGGAGGCCATGCCAGAGGCCCACGAAGCGAGATTATGCGCTCACCAAAATTTTCCTTCAATAAATTGATTGTTTTCTTGGCTGTATGGCATGTAGCGTCGTCTTCTTAAAACCACAGCTCCTGCACACCACGAACGAAAAAAAACAGTAATCATGGCTCTATAGCATTTCCCATTGAATGTAACACTATGGGCGGCTTCATTTTTAAAGAAATATGGACCAATGATTTTCTCTGCCCATGATCACACCAAACAGTTACTTTTTGAAAATGTAACGGCGTCTCAATAATGGCTCCAAATACGACAATTTCGCTTATTAAGGTACCCATTCAACCAAAAGTGAGCTTCATCGTTGAACAAAATTTCTCTTGATGCTTCGCGCAAACCGAACCATTATGTTGGTAAGAAATGTACATGATTTGCAACAGTTGTTCAGGAGTAAGTCTATTCATTACGAAATGGCTAACCAAACAAATCAAGTGACAGCTGTCAAAAAGACCAACTCGGTAAAAAGTATTTCAAGATTGAAAACCACACATCTAACCCACACCCTTTATAAGCTTTCCTCGTGCTCTGCTGATTGCAAGATGGTAATTTTGGCTTAAGCATTTTTCAGGTTTTTGTACTTCATATTTCATCAAGCTTTGATACTCCTGCTGCCAGAACGTATAAATTCAGCTTAAGGGGCATTTTTCGATCTCTTTTGTGACTAGTTGAGTTTCCCCGCCACATCATTCACTCCACGTTAACGTGAAGATTTATTCCGTCATCACAAATCCCAGATGTTAAAACTTTTCATACTTGGGAATAACTGTTCCATTCAAATAAATGTCTGGAAAAGATAGGTGTATGGATCAAAAAACTAGCAGTACAAATATTCATTCTCTTTTGGACTTAGAAACACCCATTTTCTTCCAAAACCTCTACCCATACGTCAAGTTCTCGTTGCAGTTTTTTTTTTTTGTATAATGTACTCGCACTCAAGGGGATATGAAGGCCTCGTGTGTCATGTGCTAGACGTTCACCCAGCGGTCGCCACGGTTGACATTCTTCATAAACGATTTGAGGGCAAGGTAACTTCTTGCCGAGATGACATGAATTGGTTGCCAAAGTCATGCGTTTCGACTTCGCTGGACTTTTTCTTGTGTGTCCTCAACCGACTGCGCTATTGCGCTGTTTTTGGCGATACTGCAAGTTTGGTGTTTCGTTGATTTGCCGGTTCAGTGTTGAACCACCTTGTAACATGATGAAGTTCAAATTATTGCTTAACAATCGAGTGGATGTTATGAAACAAAGAACGTTTTTGTAGTCCATGCGGGAGCATCTAAACGAATTAAATGCCACCAGTTCCATTCTTGAAAACTTTCATTAAAGACTTTGCACAATATTTGTTCGCACCATTTTACTAATTTTGAAAAAACCTGACTTTTCTGTTACTTCTTCTCAGGGGTTTGTGCTCATTGCCGAAATAAGGTGTTATTTGGAAAAAAATGCAAATGTTCATGTTCCTAAACCATCCTAGTACTAAGGAGAACAAAACAAAAAAAGGGTTCTTCCAAATCGCTCCATCCGTTCCTGACTTTTGGCTAGACTATAACGCACAGCATTCTTTTGTAAGCATCTGGTATTTTACTCCAACGTACCCAACAAAATTCCACTTCCAAAACCCGTCATAAATCAATACAAAATTTTTGGAGGTTTAGTTAATGGAATAGGCAAGCATAAAATAAACGAGGTATAAGTCTACTTGATTTGACTAAAATGGTTGAACCCACATACAAAGGACTACAACAAATCTGCTTACAATACAAATGTTTATAAATAGGCAGAGGCATTAGGCATAGATTATATTTAATACAAATACAACCCAAAAAGAATGTCTATATATTGTTGAAGCCCAAATTGGATGATACACTCTTCCATCAATATAATATACACTTGAGTGGTATTGACACGTAGAGGATACACATTCCTGAAATAGGAACCAACCCCCATGGGCCAATGTGTGTTTTCGGGTGATGTGGTTTGATGTTTCGCGTTCAAATAAGAAACACATTCATTTCAATTTTCGGAGATATAGTCTATGGAATAGGCCGACATGAAATCAGAAAGCTGCTTTTGACAAATTGGGTACCATTTGAATGAAGGAATTGGCCAAGGTCAGGATCGTGATTTTGTGTTTCATACCAAAATCTATTTTGTGTTTTGTTGGAGACTTATATTAAGTTAATTTTGTTTTCTTTGCTTTTAATGTAAGATTTTAGGATACAGTTGATTGAGCATCGTGAGTTGTAGATTTCATTTCGATTGATTTTGAATGGGATAACTATATGCTTCCTGTAGCTTAAATTAAGTTCCTTTTAGACGTAAAGGGTGTCTTTATAGATTTCATATAGAACTATAAAACGAACTAAAAAAAAATAAATTGTTGGCACAACAGCTCCAAGCGGTGACTTACACTCTCAACCATTTATGTGTGTGTGTTGATACTCTGCAGGAATGGAAGGGACCTACAATTTACCACCGAATCCTAACAGAGAAGCACTTTCCATGACATTAATTACTTTTGGAGGATTTGTCACTTCTTCGCAAGAGGCAGTACCCCGGAAACGAACTAAGGTGGAGTCGTCAGGGATCGAACCCAGAACCTTCGGCGTGGCAGTCCGAGCTACTTACCACTACGCCACGAAGTACAACTACTATAAAATGAACTACAACTTAGCTAAATTGTATTGACGGCCATAAACTTGACGTTATTTTATGTGAATATGATTTCTGGCAAAATGCCACCTCGGCTGGTTCGTATGTAGTCCCATCTTGAGGTTCAATTTTTGGTCACTTTTTGCACCAACTGGGTTCGTATATCGGAAATAATGCGGGAATTTGTGTGTTCCAAGTTGTCAATCGCCTCTGGCTTATCGGTATGAACTTCACATACTCAAACAGAAATAGTCTAGTTCTTTAAAGCCAAATCACAGGTCCAAAAAGCGAAATAGTGTACTCGCAAAACGTTTCATTCAACAAATCGAAATTTGTGACATTTGTGCCATCTTCTTGAAAAACCATTAACCCTACATCAAGGCGATTCAATTCAGGAACGAAAACGTCAATGATCATGGGTCTAAAAGGGTTTAAACTGAATGTAACCCTCTGGCCGGCATCGTTTGAGTAAAGACTAATGAATCCCCATAAAGCAAACTATTAGATCTTGTGGATGTAATGTTTCTTGAGGATTCAATTCAACGAAAAATTTGCTTAATTCCGATGGACGTAGTGTGCTATGCGTTTCACGAACAGATTCATGTTTTAAGAAATATAAATCTGCAACATTTACATGCGTTGTTCAGGCGTCAGTCCATTTGTTAAGGTAAGACACAAGGCAGTTGTAAAAATGGCTGTCAACAAAGAACAAAAACTGTCCAGCCAACTTAAAGTGCTGTAGATCTAAAAAAGAGCACCCTTTACATCCGTGCCGACTTTCTATTCCAATTCGATGAAACTATCTCCATACCAGCATCTATGGGCTCAAAGAGGAAGAATATAATTCAAATCAATCGTTATAATCAAACCCATTAGATTTCCTTCCATTTTGTATGCTAGCCTGTTCTGAAGATTTGGTCCCCCAAATTCAAATTGTATGGTTTCCAAATTTTACATGTGTCAATCCATCTCTTAATTATCATTTGGGTCCCATCACGTTTTCAAGAAGTTTTTTCCTCACGCTCGGGTATAAATAGGGTTTAATGGATAATTATGGAAAACGGGTTCAACCAACCTCACCAAATCCCGCAAAGCTCACATTCCTACTTTCATGATATCCTATTACTTAACCTAGGTTTCCAAAACTTTCTACTGAATGTGTTCCGCATACATATACCCTCAACAAGTTTAAGATTGAGCATGGTGTGCTAATGATTCCCCAACAAAAGGCCCACATTAAAGTTGTTGTTGTCTCATTTAAACGTTGAATGTAATCGATTTAGTCGATGGTAAAAAAATGTATACAGGATGAACCATTATTTTATTGACATTTTTGAAGGTTTAGAGGATTGTGTTTTGTGCATACCTATATTTATATTATTTAAATCTGAGGCTGTTTCCTTTTGACAATCTTTTAAAAAACCAACAGAAACACCACATGAATTGGCACCGGAAAAGTACCTTTATAAATAAAAAGCTTTGAAGTATATTGAGCCAACTTCTTGTCAACTACAAAAAAACTTGAATCTAATGTGTAGCAACTGTTTGGCAACTTCTTATCAACTTACTGCAACTTTATAACTTATATCTAAAAACTTCTAAGTAACTTCCAGGAAACTTATTTTCCATTTCCTTTTAACTTTTAAATTACTTCTTCCTTAATTTTAAGAAATTTTTAAGTAAGTTCGCAGTAACTACCTAGCAATTCCTAATAAGCTTAGCAAGTTGATCAAATTCGTAGCAACATTTTGGCAATTTGTCCAAGCAACTTTAAAAAACGCCCACTATTAACTCCTTAGCACTATTAAATCAAACTGTCACTAACCTTTAAGCAAGTTCTTCCTTACTTGTAAGCAATTTTTAAGCAGGTTTGCTAGTTTATAGAAACTTCTTAGCAACTTCTCCGTAGCAACCTCTAAGCAACATTTTTAAACCGGTTCAGTAATTTCTTCGCATCGCTAACTTAACTTCTTCTAGCCTTAAATAAACTTCTTCCTCACTTGTTAGCCATTTCCAAACACGTTCGTAGTAACTTCTAAGCTATACTTCTGCCTAACTTGTAAACAATTTTTAAACAGTTTCGTTGCAATGTGGTAGCAATATCTTAGCAACTTCTCTGTAGCTTGTTAGGAACCTAAAAGCAACTTCTGCTAATACTTTGAAGAAGGTTCTTTCTTGCTTTTACAAAAATACGTCGTACCTTTATTGGTAAGTTCTTAATTGCATACATATTTCAAATCCACGTATTAATTAGTCCTTAAGAACTGATAATAAACTTTAATGTTACTTCTTAGCAATTTTAATGCTACTTGTTACATACTTTTGAGCAACTTACTTTCAGCAACTTCTAGACAGCGTCCAAGAAACTACTTATCAACTTCAAAGCTGCTTCTGAGCCACTTCTAATTAATTTCGTAACAATTTTAAAGGCACTTCCTACAAACTTTTTAACAGTTTCTTCCTTTCTATCAAGTAATTTGTATCAAATTTGGACCGATTTTTAGGCATTCGTAACAAGTAAAAGCACCTTCTTACTCTCTTTAAGGTCACGTATTAATTATTCTTTAGCAACTTCAAGGTGCCTTCTTTGCAACGTTAATTCAACTTCCTACGAACCTTTAAGCAACTTCTTCTTCAACTTGTATAAGCAACTTCCTTTAATGTTCGTAGCAACTTTTAAGCAACTAAGTGGCTTGTTAGAAACTTTAAAGTAACCTCATAAAAAAAATTCAAGCAGCTTCTTTGTTACTTCTTAGAAGTTTCTAAGTATAAACTTTTTTAGCAAATTCTAAACATCATACTATCTAAGAAGTCACAACTAAGTTTATATTTTAGCAACTTCTCGGCTGCTTCTTCGTAACATTCGCACTTCCTGACTTTCAAGAGATTTCCAATCAAGCTCACAGCAACTTTCTAGCTACTTTTAGAGAACTTGTAATCAACTTTATAACTTCTTTTGGAAAACTCTTAAGCAACTATTTCTTTATACTCTTAAGCAAGTTTTAATCATACATATTTTCTGGCAATGTCTCAGCAACTTCTAAACAACTTATTTGCAACTTCCTAGTGACTTTTAAGATACCTACTTTTTCCTCATTTGTAAGCAATTTTCAAGAATGTCCGTAGTAACTTCTAAGTAACTTATAAGTAACTTCTAAGCAACTTCTAACTAACTTTAAAGCAACTTTTTCTTTCCAAACTTTTTTGGCAAATTCTTAACTTCGTACTTATTTAAAACTCACGTCTAAATTTATATCTTAGCAACTTCCAGGCAACTTCTGAGTAACTTCTAACTTCCAAGCAATTTTATAAAATAACTTTTTGACAGTTTATTCAGAAACTTGAAAGTTCAGTCAGATTTTCCCAGCCCCATTTTATGTAAAAATGTCTAGAAATAAATTTAAGGTCTAAACCATTAAAATGGCAATGCCCTACCAGGTGGATTCAAAAAAGAAAGAAATAAAATTTACATACCAGAAACAGAAAATCCGAGGGAAGAGAAGGGTAAGAAACCTTGCCTAGGGACAACGACAAAAGCGACAGGGACAAAGACAGAGGAAAAAGAATGATGATTGATTGATGATTTGCAGATGTCCACAAGATAGACTCGTGGGTTGCGCGGAGGACGTTCGTTGTTCGTTGTTGGTAGTTCATTGGAGTGAATCTGCATATCCGTTGGATACGTTCGTATATATATCTCCTTTTGTGTACAAACTATTGCAACTTCGAGTATTGTGTGTACAATGAACTGTTGTAACAAGTAAACTTCGCATAAGTACGATCAAGAATGTATCTTTTGGCTTTTTTGTTATGTCTTGGTCTTCAAAGTAAGCAGTCAGGAACTGTGCAGACGTTATGGGATCGTGTTGAGGATTATGTTTTTCTGTTCTGTTTACTTTTTTATTTTTATTTATTTTTTTTTCGCTGTTTAAGTATCTTGAAGTGGAGTTATATGTGAGAGGAGTTGCAGATTGTTGAAAGTTCAAAATCCTAGAGACTAGGTATATAGAATTGACTACTCTGAATTGTAACTCGAGGTGGCTATAGAATTTGCATTTCTTAAATAATAAAAAAAATATTATGAGGCATGAGGATATTTTGTATTTTATAACTTTCCAATGAATTTTATTTTATTTCAAGAAATTTAAAGATCGTGGGTAACATTGGTGGTCTTTGGACGCTAAGCGGAGTGTGGTAGATCAGATTTTAAGAGCAATGGCTATTGGATCCTGATCCCTTCCGTCTTTCGGGAAGAAAAATTGCCACCATGTCATTTCAAAAAGACTCTAGAATCTTCATTAAAATGTTGGGTGTGATATTTTGTATACAATCTAGATAAAATGTTTTTTTTAGGCATATAAATCTAAACTGGCGGCAATAGGCAAAATTGCCTCATTAAGAGTGTTAATAATCCTAAAGCGAATGTTGAGACGCCGCCGTTACATTCAGAAAAAACTAACAGTTTGGTGTGCTTTGTGAGCTAGTGAAATCATAGGTCCTTTCTACTTTAAAAATGATGGTGGTCCCGCAACATCAATTTTATGGCAATTAATACAATTTATCTATGTTTTATTTTATTTTATTGTTTTATGCCTCTGAAAAACACGTTTTATAAAAGTTACTCTAAACACAAATAAAATTTTTTAAAATCGATCCACCATTTAACGGGCTATGCAAGTAAGAACATTAAATAATATAATATATCTGTTATTTCTTACTTGTTCTAATAAAACGTTTGCATTGGGTCGAATGAGGTAATTTCGTATCGAATTTCCAAATTCGATTCCAAATTAATTCTTTCCAGTTACAAAAAGAAAATTTCAAAATTATCTCATTTCCACCTTATTTGGACAAAATAACGTCGCAGATTACGTAAAACAAAATCAAACGTCTCTAATGTCAATACCATTCTGAGCGAGTCTACAATGCCAGAAAGAAAAAAATGGAAGTAAGCCTGGTGTCAAACGAAATTTGCAAACTCAAATAAAAATACTTTTACTTCTAATTTCAAAATGAGCTAATTTCGTCCCCAATGAAAACGTAGTATAAGAAGCATTTTTCTTTTATTGTTGACATAGCAGATTGACAACTGTCAATAAGAAATTTTTTTTTCTTTTTTCCTTCAGATTGTGATCTGAGCTTCATCTGAGCGTACATACTCCATGAGCCCCAAATGAATAGATGGGACAGACAGAGCTTAACTGCTGGAACACAATAGAAAAACGCAGCTGGAACCGCAGCCGCAACCGTACCGCATGCCGTACGTACCTAATTAGAAGTGCCCACAATGGAGTCGTACGTACTCCACGTTTTTTTTAAATTTCCACTGAGAAACATACATATATATGAATATAAAAGATGATAAAACATATATCGCATCATGTATAGTCTTTTCAATAAATTTTTAATTACCTGACCTAATTTCTAAAAGGATTTTATTAGCACGTTCTTTTTTTTTTTTTTTTTTTGTATGGAATGTCAAAAATACGCACGTATTTATTAAAAGTTGGCCAACTCGTCCGTCGCGGTTTGCGGCTGCGGTTGCGGATCCGTCTCGTTGTGTTCACAACATTGAATTCGTGTGTATTCAATATTTTGACATGCGATACGGCTGCGGCTGCGGTTCCGGCTCCGGCTCCATTGTGTTCCAGCAGTAAAGCTGAACACAAATAATAAACGTCAAAATGTAAAAGTGAAAAAGAAGAAAAATAAATAAAGAAGATGGCGAAAGAGATACGGCCATAACGATAATTTTTAATTTTCATAAATAAGATATTTTTAGCGCTGGCCGGGGAAGCTATAAAGGAAACAATATTAAGATTGCAGAAAAGCCAGAGGCTTAAATAATACGGTTCGAAAATATTTCAGGGCGCTAAGAACACGCTTGGTTCAAAGGATATTCAGAGATGTACAGGATGTTTCCTAATTTGTAGACAATAATTTGGGAAAAGATTTATGAAAATTTTCTATGAAATAAATGTTCTACAGTAAGAGCTAATTTGTCCAATATTTTTTTAAGTTTTTGCCCGTGGCCTAAGAAGTTTTTTTTATTTTTTAATACAAACTATATAAAGTTGTACTAGAAAAATTCAAAAATTGTATAGACAAGGATGATTGCAAAGTGAGATTCCTGGATGAAACGCCAAATTTTTGCTGAACGTAAGACCTTAAAAGGCCATTTTGATTCAGTAAAACTTAAAGTTGACTACTCATTGTCTGGAAAAAAATGTCCTTCCCCAAAGACAAAAAATTTGCTTTGGAAGAAAAAATGGAACATGATATCTTAAGACTGAGACAAGATGACAAATTTATTTAAACTCAATTACAAAGACTGTTATTTCTTCTTGAAACATAGGCCTTAACGAAGTTTCTATCATTATTAGGTACTTAAAGCGGGACTGCCGTGAACAGGGTACACAAAATTAAGCCTGTTTCATGCTCATAAATTCTTTCTTAAATTCTTGTCTACAAATTAGGAAACACCCTGTAGAAGAGAAGAGTTCCGAGGGGAGAAAATCTAGGTTTTAATCACAGACCAATTTGTGGTGTGTTTACTGCTCCCATTTAAAAAGCACGGGAGAATGTTACACTCTCAGAATAAATTGCACATCAGCGGATTTGAAGCTTGTAGGCACAAAGAGAGACCATACAGTGAGTTGGCGTTCTGCATCTTATTAGTCCGTAATCCAAAGTATTATCTTAGTAACTAAGTAATTACATGGGCAAATCTTCATGGTATTACAGACCTATGAAAATTAAACAATGGAAGTTTTTAGAACTTGTTTCTTAGAGAGGATACACTGCTGTGAAAATCCATGGCCCTCTAAGAGTTTGTAGCCAAGACCAACACCCTTGAAATTGGTTTGAGGAAGCCATAGATGGTTCGGTGCAGAGGTGGGTGGAGGAGTTAAGGGGATCTAATATTACGTGTATTTGTGTAGGTACATATAGGGAGATTATTTTAGGTACAGAAAAAGCATATCAGAAATTTCTTGATGTTTTCTTAGAGTCTACAATTGATCATTTTTAGTCAATCTTCCTACGGAGGTAAGATGCGGTTATCAGGCGAAGGCATACTCAGGAGATCAAACCAAAAAAGCCTACTCAAATGTGATGTAAAGGGTATTGTAAGGTAAGGATTGGAGATTTATTTAGACCAGCGTTTTATAAGCTTAGAGAAGAATTTGGAGTTACTTATTACTTGGTCGAAATAGGCACACAATTTTTAATTCCCAAAAATTATACCTAGGTTACAAATGGAGCAAACTAAAGGAAAACTGCTTCATTAAAAAAAAGATTTCATAGGGGGCGTGGAAGATCTTTTACTGGAGTAGGTGATATATTGACTTTTTGAAAGCTCCCAAAAATGCATAGATACTACACCGTGTTTTGAATAAGCTATGGTGTTTTCGAAGTTTTAGGGAGTCAGTAAAGGAGTGGAGAAAACATTGACGAAAAAAAATCGCCAACATCGTGTATTGTTAAGACAAAGATGAGAGGGTCCAGGTAAATTCCTTGAGAAATAGGTACCTGAAATGGCTTTAATGGGATCAGAGATTACGTGCTTGAATACAACTCTGTATTGTTTCGGGCATAGGCGGCTTGAGCAATGAGCGTGTCAAAGTTGAAATAGAATTTTAGAGGTTAAGGAAGTGGTTATAAGTTTTAAGTTTGTGTTCATCGTTATTGTAAAAAGTGTTGTATTCCATAATTTTTTTTTTAACTTAATGAGATTCCAAAAACTTCTAATGAACTTAAATGATTCAACTTTTTGATGAATACTCTCGCTTCTTAAGTAAAGTCAATGCCAATCGTTATGTTTTTTGTTTTTTTTTTTTTATATTTCTTTAGAAGACTAGAACTGAAACTATAAATTACCCAAACAAAATTACAAAACACTAACCTCGCCAAACTCAATCTAATACTGCTTCTCAGTAAAATTGCACTTTTCATCTATGCATGAGGAACGCTTCCTCACAAATGGGATTGGCAATTGGCATGGGGTTTCATTTTAGAAGAGCTCCTTCTCTCTAACTGTAAACAAAATTTCTATTTCGGTTCTAATAGATGCAATTCTCTGGGAGCAGTCTTCTGGCATGAATCCAAAATCAACATTGAAACATTTTGAAATTTGAAAACCGCCAGTTTCGCATCTCTCTGATTTCATGCTGGCCTGATCCACAGACTACATCTCCGAAATTCGAATTGGATGTGGTTCCTATTTTGCAAACTCAACTCATAAAAAAAGCACCCGGGTCCATTGCGTTTTCATTTATGATTAAGTTTTTTTTTTTTAATTTATCGGCATCGTATAATTAAAAAATTTTTACCCCGATTTATTATTTTCAAAAAATTCGTTGGATCCCCAAAACGGTGTTTTTGCATATACATACCTATCATATTCATAAGAGTGCTGTGACGTATTGCATTTAGAAAATGAATGTGCTCGTACAAATGTATGAAAACGCACCAGACCCAGCTGCTTTGCTTTCGGGGAGCTGATGGGGATTTGAACGAAATAGGAACCACAGATTCAATTCAAATTTCGGAAATATAGTCTGTGGAATAGGAGAGCATAAAATCAGAGACGATCTGAATCTGTTGGTTTTCAAATGACAAAATGTTTCAATTTTGATTTTGGATTCATGCCAGAAGACTGCACCCATGGAGCTGATTCTAATGCAAACCAAATAGAAATTCTGTTTTCAGTTTGAGGGTAGAAAGGAGCTCTAACAAAATAACACACCAAACCAATTCTATTAGTCGGGAAGTTTTCCTCTTGGTATTTTGAATTCAGGACTCTGTATGTGAAGCTGCATTATGTTGAGTTGGCTGGTGCATTATTGCGTTTTTGGGGAATTGCAGTTTCCATTTTATGTGTTGAGTTAGATTTCTTGTTTTTTGAAAACTATTTAGATTGAGGGGGAGCTTCCCTGTGACCCTGTTAAAGAAACTGATTCTAAAAAAACGTTAACCATAAACAAAGGTTAGTGCTAAGCACAGACACTATTCAAAAAGGAAATGAAAAAGTACTGCCTCACATATTCAAACCGATATTCGGGAAGAAATATACAACTCATCCAAAGCCCATCAAGCTAATATGTTTAACTATTTTCCTGCTGAATTTTTGGAAAAACATTACTGAAACTTGATAGATAAACCTCTGAATACTGGCCAGCACAGATTCAGGGCATACTAGTCTACGAAGCACCCTTCTGTGAACTTACTACAATCGAAGTAATAAGTAGGTTGTTTTTTTTTTTAATAGCTTGGGAACAATAAGGCCCGGCTAAACGGAAGACAATAAAAACCCCCCTCCCCTTCCATATGATTTTTTTTTTTTCTTGTCTTAACAACCTACTCGCTCTAGTTTTTTGGTGCACCTTTTTACCGATCAGCCAGTCCGATTCTTGCCAGTTGAATTCAGTTAGTCTTTTCTTTCACATTATCGCGCCATCTTAGATGGTCTTCCATTAGTGATTTGGTCCTTAGGGTTAGAAATTAGAATTGAATACCAGACGGGCTAGTGCGCCTCCGGTTATTCGATGTACACATGTTACAGCCATTAAAGCCTCTGAATTTTGTGCTTTCTGATCAGTAGGTCAATGACGCTGTACGGGCTACAGTTCGTGATTGATGCTTCTCTCTCCTCAATGCTCCATTGAAGCATACAGAACCGAATATCACCCGAAAATCTTTCTGTCAAACACCCCACTCAGAGCAGGGTGAGTTCTTAAAAATCATCCTGCACAATTGAACGAGTTTACCAACGAGGGCAAGTAGTAACATGGCTCGCTACAGCTCGTCTCTATTCAAGCTCTCCTAGGCGACTCTAAAATCGATAAAACTGAAATTCTTGGATCTTTTCTAAAATCTGTCCAGGTGTGAAAATTTGATCCATGGTTGACTTTACCTTACCCATTGTATACATATTTTTAAAGTAATTTCATGGAACATGTTTTTCTGTTTGTGAACTTCGTCAATGGCAGCGCTAGTTGTCTTATCTACTTTACATCAAATGTCTTCTAATGTTGTTTTTGCTTCCCATGGCATAATCTAGACAAAAACCTCTCCAATCAAATGTTTGTGAACTTCGTCCATAGATGGGGCACATAACGTTCCGCTCATTAAGAGTACTATTATAGTTATAAAGGGTGTTTTCTTAGAGGTATAGAACTTTAAACACTGGAATAAAACAAATATGATTTTTTAAATTGACATGAAATTTACTTTATTCGAAAGATAATCTTCTGGCATTATAATTTAAATATGATTTCTTGCATATAACCTCCACTGCTGGCTCGGACGTAGTCTAATCTGGAATTAAAATTTTCGATGACTTTTTCCAACATTTGTGGCCGTATATCGGCAATAACGGGGCGAATGTTATCCTGCAAGTGCTCAATCGTGTCGGTCTTATCGACGTAGACTAGCGTCTGTACATATCTCTACAGAAAATAGTCAACCTGCATTAAATCGCACGATCTTGTAGGTCAATTCACAGAAGCAAAACGTGAAATTATGGGCTCACCGAACGTTACTTCAACAAATCAATTGTGGCACGAACTGTGTTTCATGTTGCACCGTCTTGTTGAAGCCACAGCTCCTGCACATCATGGTTAATCAATATTGATGAACGAAAAAGTCAGTAGTCATGGCTCTATAGCTGTCACCATTGATTGTAAAGGGCTAACCATAATTGAAGAATGGTACGTACGTTGACTTACAAAACAGTAGAAATACATGTGATTTGTATACCCACCCCAAAATGACTTTTTGTTCAGTTTCGGCAAGTTTCGTTCACTTGCGTTTTCGTACGTAATGTACGCTTTGAGTCGTACATTACGTACGAAAATCTGACATTCCTTTTTTTCTAAAGGTTATTCTTCTTCTTTCTTTCTTCTTATTTTTAAGGCTATTATGGGCAACTGATGTACTTTACAAATCGGAAGGAAACTTTTCGTTCGGTTTTGACACTTGCTTACTTTTCCTTTCGCGTATTATGGTTTCGGGCCTTAACGTTTTCGCCAGCATCGTTTTTAAAGAAGTACGGACCCATAAAGCACAACAAACAGTCAGTTTTTGCGGATGTAACGGTGTTTCAACATACACTTAAGGATTATCATCACTCCAAACACGGAAGTTTTGTTTATTGACGTATCCATCCATTCAACCAAAAGTGAGCTTCATCGCTAAACAAAATTCGCTTATAAAAATTTCAAACAGAACCATGATTTTCAAAATAAATTTGCACAATTTGTAAGCGTTGTTGTTCAGACGTCAGTATATTGTTGAAATGTCAAACCAAACTATGACAAATCACTTCACTTGACAGCTGACAAAATGGCCGCCAGTTAAAATAGTGCTGCCAATTTAAAGTTATATACCTCTTAAAAATACACCCCTCCAATTAAAAGTTCTATACCTCTTAAAAATACACCCGTTACCATGCCTGGACCTGAAACTGCAAGGATAGGGGCCAATAAGTTCACCCACGAAACGGTTCAGACGTTCACACAGAATAGTCGTAAAGATTTTTTTAAACGTCATTAAGGAGACCTCGTAGTTGGCGCAGTTCAGAATTTCTCTTTTCTTGTGGATTGAGTATACACAAAAACTTAAATCTATTTAATTGCACTTGTTGAATAGTTAATTCGAAATAATTTTTTTAGCCTACATTTATATGATAACCTAGACAAAACAGCCAACAAATTAGTTCAGAATTTGCATGACCCATGCGCCATGTCCCATCTGCCATGTCTAATGGAGTCAAATTGGCTTCTATTTTATTTTTAATGGTCCTTAACAAGTTTAAGCCTTTTAATGTTGCTCATACTTTATAACAAAAATTGATCTTCTCAACCCCATTCGATGAGTAATAATTTTCTACTTAATCACGAACACCCAAAAAACAACCAACAAACCAATTCAAAAGCCAAGGAAAACTCTATTACTTTACACAAGCCAATCGTTATCCCGACCAATTAAAATATAACCATCTGATGGAAGGACGAACAAGAAGAAGAGAAAGTCCTTGGTATTATGTTAATCAAACGATAGCACATTCCGAGCTTGCTTTAATTATTATTTTTTCACTATCAGATCCTGATTCCAGATATAATACAAAACAAAAAAAACCTAGTAAAATAAAATAAAAACAAATTCGAACCAAAAGGAAACAATAGAAATAAAAACATAAAAAAAAATATCGTGAATTAAGATGGCGTGCGTGTTATCGTTAAGGAGCAAGAGTGCTTTACCAAATTTTGCTTATCGTCCTCGTCCTCCCTCCCCATCGCATCGTAATAAAGTTTTTCTTTTTGGAACAACTACTATTAGAGTGTATAAAAATATGACGTTTTTTTATTAATAAATACAACAAAACTTTATGTGTTTTCTTTCTAGGACACTGTTGAATGCTTTAGTGTGTTATCGTTATCGATTGATTTATCGATTTATATGCTACTGGCCATTGACTCGTTTCATATAAATTTCTTATGGCAACTCAATTAAAAGTTCAAAAATAGGTTTGACATTACAAACACAGATAACGGAGGGAGTTAAGATCCATTTTGAACTGCAACGGTAGTTTTAAATGGATTCCATTTGCAGGTCTGTGGGTTAATCTCATCGATATACTCGTATACGATTGGAGTTCATCGAACAGCACACAAAATAATTGATACGCCATAGTGCACCTTCCTCAGTTTCTTCAGTTTCCAGAGTTTTATTTTTATTTTACGAGCAAGTTAGTCTTTGGAGGATGATGATGGCGATGGCGATGGCGGTTGTGGTAAAGGTCAGATAATGATAAAGTATCTTTACAGGTATCGGGTTTGCCACTCATTTGTGCACATGTGATCCTACTCGCATGGTATCGAGGAACTATTGACCTCTATCAGGGAAGACAATAGTTAATGGCTTATGTACGTATAATGGTCGTCGCTCGTCGCTTCGTGGGGCTATGTTACGGTCAGTATGGTCCTATGGGCTATAACAATAGAAACGTGTGTGTTGGTGAATAGGCAAGTGTATTAAAGTGCAGTTGGTAATGTGCTTTGTTTGATTTTCTTTTGTTAAATTGTATAGTCATTATCTCTAATTGTGTATCATTAACCGTATGATCAAAGTTAAATAGATTGTATTGATTTTTAATTTTAAAAATTAAAGGAAACTAGGTATAACGAGAGAAGAGCTAGGTTAGCTGGAATTACGGCTGTAACGAACTAGAACGTGGAGCCTAGTACACGGATCCAAAGAAAATAAAACAATCGTAGTATGAATAGAAACTTGGAGTTTTCATTTAAACACGAGAAACGTGGACAAAGATGTCACAGACTTTCACGGTACTTCAGAAATTTCCCTCGCAATACTGTCCAACACAAAAAAAACTGTAACACTATGATGCCCTGCCGTAACAGCAGCTCTGTTTCGGGTGTCAGAAGACCTGCGTTAGCCCGTCCGAAAACAAACAAGCGAGCGGCAGAAGTTTCAAACAAGCTAACCAATGGTGGCACCGACTGTTCTTATCTACTTTGGCTAGTTTGGAGCATAATAATTTAAGGTCCTTTTAATTTTAGTCAGGGTAGTGAAGAGACTTTCAGATTCAATAAAACGGACTTTTGGCTACAGAACACGAAAGAAGATTGGAGCATTAAACGTTTGTTCCCTGCATGCACCAGGAAGGTAAGAGCAGGTAGAACGCAAAATGCTGCGGCATAACATTATCATTCTTGGAGTGAGTGGAACCAAATGGAGAGAAAGAGCTGAATAAACTGCAGAACCGGGACTTTAAAGAATGTTGTAATCTAGCGAAGAGGATGCAGACAGAGGTCAAGATTCAATGGTGTGGGGATTATGTTGACTGAGGGGAAGCTATCAAAAGTCTAATTTCCTGGAAACCGGTGTCGGCGAGGATTATACATTAATTTTCACCATTACTCAATGCAACGCTCCAACGAACGACGCATCAGCGGACAAAAAGATTCCATTTTTGTTAAAAATATGAAATATACTGTGTCAACATTAACTTTACTTAATTTGATATATATAACTTTGATATTTTAGAAATAAAAATATATATTGTCACTTATGTTTTCTCCCATATCACAAACTATTGTGTTTTAATTTTGCTCTGCAAATAAAAAGATTCACAGGTTATGGGCCCAGATACGCAACGGCAAATTCAAAATTAATAACAAGAATCAAACGAATTGATTATAGATATACTAAATAGTATTTAATTAATTGTTGGGAGGATTCACTTGCATTATATTTGAATTGCTATTTCTGGACAAAAAAATGGATTCTGATCTGCAAAGGATTGAAAAGCTGCAGAATAATGATCAATGGTTGGTCTGGAAATTCCAAATAAAGGTTTTGCTAAGAGCAAATGATTTATGGGAGATTGTTAATGGAACAACGGAGAAACCTGTAGTCAGAACTGAATCAGCAGTCGCGGACCAAGAAGAAGAAAATGGATACGATCTGATAGTAAGGCTCAAAAAGTTATCGTTACATCGATGGGGCAGGAACCATTATTACATATAATGATAATTCATTTGATATGTGGACTAAGCTTGAAAGTGTATATGAGCAAAAATCCAAAACGAGTATTCATTTACTCCAGCAAAGATTCTACAGCTTTGCTAGAAAAGAAGATGAAAACTTATCAATACACATATCAAAGCTTCAAAAAATCGTTCAACAGCTTAAAGACCTGGGCGAGGATATTTCAGACTCAATGATTATGACAAAAATTTTAATGACACTACCACAGTCATATAATCATTTTTACAGCGCATGGGAGTCAACAGCGGCAAGTGAACAAACTCTAAAAAATTTAACTGCACGTCTGTTGATGGAGGAATCGAGGATGAGCTCACAGAGCCATACTGAATGTGAAGCCTTAATTGCAAGAAAAGGTAAATCATAACCTAAGCCCATCTTTCGAGGAAACCATGATAAGGTTAAGAAATCGGGGAAATGTTTTATTTGCAAGAAAACGGGTCATTGGAAAGTGGAGTGTCCTTCCAAGCAGAGAGAGAAGACACATTTTGCAAACGATGTGTGAAGAGGTGAAGCTTTTATATCTCAAACTTTTTTTGCCGAAATTTCAGAAAAAGATGGCTGGTTTCTCGACTCAGGAGCAAGTGACCATATGACGTCTAGAAGAGAATGGTTTGTAACTTTTAAGAAATTTGAAAAACCAATTAACATTCGCGTTGGAAACGGTCAAGTAATTCATGCATACGGTTCTGGAGATATTAACATTCTAGCATATAATAAAATTGAATGGAAAGAAAAGCATATTTCTAACGTTTTATATGTTCCAGAAATTAAACTGAATTTGTTTTCAACAAGTTGTGCACTAGACAAAGGACTTCAAATGCGATCAAATAAAATGGAATGTGAGCTGCTCAATAAAGATGGTGATGTGGTTGCTATTGGATTACGGGAAAACAAGATGTTCAAACTTTTATTTCGAGTGGTAATGAAGGGTGAAACTCATGTCAATAGTGCTGTTCAAGATTCAAGCCGGATGCCAAGAAACGAACTGCAAGTATGGCATGAACGACTTTGCCACCAAAACATAAAATACATAAAAGAGTTCTTGAAATCAAACAACATATCCTATTCTGGAGATCCTTTTTTTTTCTGTGCTGCTTGCGCTTTGGGAAAAAGCCATCGTTTGCCGTTTGTAAGAAGTACTAAAAGAGCATCGCTACCTGGAGAGCTTATACACTGTGATCTGTGCGGTCCAATGCATGAAACATCTTACGGAGGATCCAGGTATTTTCTTTTAATGAAAGATGACTATTCTAGCTTTCGTTATATTTATTTTCTGAAACATAAAAATGAGGCTACAAAATGGTTGCAAAAATGCTTAGATCAGATACAAATTGATACAGGTTGCTCTGTTAAAACACTTCGTTCAGATAATGGTTTAGAATTTGTAAATAAAGACGTGAAATCATTGCTATGGGCTCGGGGTATAATTCATCAGAAAACTGTTCCTTATACTCCTCAACAAAACGGACGAGCTGAACGAGATATACGGACTATTGTTGAGGCAGCTAGATCAATGTTAAGTGGCAAAAATCTCAAGGCAAATCTGTGGGCTGAAGCAGTAAATACTGCAGTTTATGTTTTGAATAGAAGTTGTCCAAGTAGAACATTCGGAAAGTCTCCATTTGAACTTTGGTTTAATAAAAAATGTGATATGTCCGACTATAAAGTATTTGGTTGTGAGGTTTTTATGCATACTCCTAGTCAAAAAACGAAGAAATGGGACACACGATCTAAAAAAGGGATTTGGGTTGGTTATGCGGATAACACAAAGGGCTATCGAATTTTCTTAGATGACAGTAAGAGTGTAGAGATATCAAGAGATGTCCTATTTAATGAAAGTTTCAATAAACACTCAGACGAAAATATTGCCACGCCAGACTACGCATATGTGAAAATGATAGACGACGAGACAATTGATGTTCAAAGGGATACAACGTCTAATGAAACAACAACTGAGTGTCAAACTCATGAAAATAATTTAGATGAAGTCGCCAACAACCCTTGTCTTCAATTATCCCAAAATCTTGATAACAATGTCGAAAATGTTCAGAAGCAACAAAAGAGTGGAAGATGTTCGCGGAAAGAAGTTTATGGTGATGATGATTACCCTTTTGAAAACATTAAACTTAAACTTCGAAGCAACAAACAAACAAATTTTGTTATGTCTGAGGGATTTGCTTTTGTTGCTGAAATTGTCGAACCTCATAGCTATCAGAAAGCAATACAGTCTCCAGAAGCTAACAAATGGAAAGATGCGATGGATGAAGAAATTTCAAGTCTTTTGCAAAATAATACCTGGCAGTTGGTTCATTTACCTAAAGAAAGGAAGGTAATAGACAATAAATGGATTTATAAAATAAAACTTTCGAAAGATGATACAATAAATCGGTATAAGGCACGTCTTGTTATCAAAGGCTACAGCCAAAAATATGGACTAGATTATTTAGAAACATTTAGTCCTGTCGCAAAATTTGCATCCATACGAACTATTTTGGCAATAGCCGCAGCTAAAAATTTAAAACTATTTCAATTCGATATAAAAACAGCGTTTCTAAATGGAGAACTATCTGAAAACATTTATATGCGACAACCTGAAGGATATGATGACAAAAGTGGAAAAGTTTGTAAACTACAGAAAAGTTTGTATGGACTTAAGCAATCTTCCAGATGCTGGAACAAGAAGTTTACAGGCTTTCTTCAAAAATTTGAATTTAGAGTAAGTTTGTATGATCCTTGCGTGTTTATTAGCACTTCGCAAAAGAAACAAATTTTACTTGCCATCTATATCGATGATGGTTTGGTAGCAGCATCAAGCAAAGAAGATGTAGATTATCTCCTCAAATGTCTCAAGCAAGAGTTCGAAGTAACGAATGGTGATGCTGACTATTTTCTTGGACTTGAAATTCTGCGAAGAAATGATGGTGCAGTAATGATTAATCAAGCAGCATATGCGAGGCGACTTTTAAAGAAATTCAACATGGACGATTGTAAACCAGTTTCAACCCCGTCTGAGAAAGTAGCAAGTGCAGTTCCCAGAGGTGCTTATACAGGACTATTTCCTTTTCGCGAGGCTGTTGGATCGCTTATGTACTTGGCTGTTGCAACCAGGCCAGATATCTCTTTCGCCATAAGTTCCGTTAGCAGATACTTGGAGAATCCTGATGAGACAAATATATGCGCAGTGAAACGTATATTCAAATACATTAAAGGAACCATCGATCATGGAGACGAAGGTACAAGAAGATCAACGAGTGGTGCTGTTGTGGTGCTCTGTGGTGGGGCAATTTCTTGGCAGTCTCAAAGACAGAAATGTGTTTCGTTATCTACTACTGAATCCGAGTACATTGCTGCATCAGAAGCTGTAAAGGATTTAATTTGGTTGCAGAAATTATTTCATGAATTAATTAATGAAACCAAAGACTGTTCGTTATATCTGGATAATCAAAGTGCAATCAAATTGATTAAAAATCCAGAATTCCATAAGCGTACGAAGCATATTGATGTACGCTACCATTTTATAAGAGAACATTTTGAAGATAAGTTATTTAAATTAGAATATGTTCCAAGTGAACATCAAGTTGCTGATTTATTGACAAAACCTTTGCCTAGAGAAAAATTTAAAAAATTGAAATTAGCTTTAAATGTGCATGCAGTAAATACTTTCATTAATGTTTAATTTTTTTTTAGATAATAGTAATTATTAGTTTTATAATTTTGTTTAATGTATGACACAAGTAGTGGAAGTGTTAAAAATATGAAATATACTGTGTCAACATTAACTTTACTTAATTTGATATATATAACTTTGATATTTTAGAAATAAAAATATATATTGTCACTTATGTTTTCTCCCATATCACAAACTATTGTGTTTTAATTTTGCTCTGCAAATAAAAAGATTCACAATTTTATACTCATCTGAAGAACTCAGTTTACAGCAATGTTCCAGTGGGCGTTATTTTTATCATCATGGCAGACTTTAATGCCAAAATTGGCTCGGATAACGTAGGTCTTAAACGCGTTATGGGAAAGCATGGCTTAGGTCAAAGAAACGAAAACGGTGATATGCTTATTGACTTCTGCAACGCTTGTCAACTTGTAATTGGGAGTTCTTTATTTCCACACAAGACCTGCCACAAAATCTCCTGATGGTCGAACTAAAAATCAAATCGATCATTTTATCATACAGCGAAAATGGAGGAAGTCACTGTCCGATGTTCGAAACGAAAAAAAGGTTGACGCAGCACGCAGGTATTGACCATCACTTACTATTGGGTTTGCTTCGTTTACGAAAAGCGTCACTCAGAAGGTACAGCAAGAAGACCAAGATTCAACACAAACGTTCTAAATGACCCTAATGTACGTCGTAAACTCGCCACTGCACTCGGCGTCAAAACGTCAAACTAACAAAGCGCTGGATTATCGATAGATGCCATGTTGGGTTAAATTAAGAGCGCTTTCGTGGAAGCTGGAACTGAACTGTATCAAGACAGTCAAGAGACAACAAAACTTATCGCAGATCACTTAAAGTAAGGATCAATTCAGAAAATGAAATCAAGTATAGTGCATCTCATAAGACAAGGCAGGTACTGGAAGGGTGGAGTTATTGTGAAGTTACTAAAGAAAGGGAATCTCAAAAACTGTAATAACTGGTCGGTTTTTTCCGAAATCGATCGCAACCATTGTTCTCGAGAAAATAAAATCCAGGATCGAATATACCGTCTACCCTCAAAAGACAGCAAACGGGATCTCGCAAGACTTCGTTAACGGTTGTCTTTGGTATATTCTACAGATCCGGTGACCGCAAAACACATCGAACGTTAAACAATAGTAAAAACCGAACAGAAAAAATCGGATGCTGACATCACGTAATGGAAGTGGCGTTGGAAAGGCCTCACTCTGAGAAAACCCAACGACAATATAGCAAAATAATCCTTGGAATAGAATCCTCAGGATATCAGGGTAATAGACTCGTTGGAAGACCAAAAACAACTTGGAGGTCAACTGTTTTAAAGCAAGCTCGGGCTCAAGGTAGTCAATCGTGGCCACACCTAAAGCCAGTTGCGGCTAATCGGGACAGATGGAAGGATCTTAATGCTGCGCTCCGGCGGAGGAGTTGACACGCTTTGCAGCCGGACAACACATATAAGTGATTACGGAAATAGAGGAGGTGGGAGATGAGCCCGAAAAGGGCCAATAGTAACTCTCACTTCCCCGTAGTGGGTTACTGACTCTGGCCTATCCAACATATAGTTAACCGTATGTGAGTGCCGGACCCACAACTGAAGGCACAGAACACGGTTGAGCTTTCCCGACACTTCATCCACCCCACGCTTAAGCGATGATTAATGTATTCAGTCTTTTTGGACTCAGACGCTTCCTATTTTACTCCAAAACGTCCACCCATACATCAATTGCTCGCTGCAGGTATGAAGAATCCTCGCTTATGATGGGTCCACGTCAGCAAAGGTAGTCAAGTCAAGCACTGCACTTAAGAGCAGTGACTCGAAACGCTTCCCTCGTGTACACTTGCTGTGATTTGGAATTCTTCGGTGACTCCAGCTGGACATCTTACTTTTGTTATCGGAAAGCTCCCTCGTACATATTTATTGCATCTGAACATCAGTTTCTGGAACTTTTCGCTGCCTGCGGGCCACCCATATCAGATCTCCTGATTGTTTAATTTAATTTACTTTTTTACTATTGAGATACAATTTTCGAGGTTGTTAAGTTTGAAATTGTAAATCTTTGCACTTTAAAACTGTATCTGATACAATCACAAAACTGATTGTTATTTTACCGGCTCTCAATCCAATTAAAAAATATTTACTTTTTCCGACTGTAGTATCCAAAACGAACAATTATTTTGTAAGTAAGCGCGTAAAATGGCGCCCGACAGTGACTTGTAAGACGTAATAAACAACCAACTTCATGCTTCATATACGATTCCATGAACTCTACTGGAACCTATAACATCCACCAACGCGGATGACAATATTCTCTGACAATGACAACTTCTATTAATTTCTTGCATGCAAGTTGTTGTAATAGGTAATCGATTCACTTAAAAATCGAGGTAATATTTTGGCGTTTGTATCTTTGATGTTTTATATACTTCGTACTTGTAAGCGAATTCGTATCTGTGCGACACTTAAGCATGCCAAATCTAAAAGCGCGAAATTATTGCACAAAAATACCATATCCATCTGAATTGAATGATTGAATAGTTTGGTTCGCTCTGGTCTGTGAGCTGAGGAGGCCCAAAGTGTATCTATAAAATGCGGTGACCAGCGCGGCGACAAACCAAACCAAAAAAAAATCTCAATCTCGCGGTTTTGGTCAGGGCGACCGACATGACGCTCTCTTATGGGCAAATATTTAATTCATGAGTGTGCATGCTGGGCCACTAATGTCTACCAATTCGTTATGCTGCTGGCAAAGATTGGATTTATTTTTGTTAAGGTTTTTAACTTGGAAAATGGTTTCATAACTTTTGAATGCCTCAGCCTCAGCATCAGTCTCCGGGACCCGACCGGGACTTAGAAAGTGTGATGTAAGTTTGACTAAAGAGTTAGTAGTGTTACCTACTGATCAAAAAATAAAAAAAATAAAACAACAAAAATGTATCTTCATGTAAGGGAATGGGTGTTGTTAAGAAGATTTATTGGCTTCCATTTGACCAAAATAGTTTTTCATAGTGACATGCAACATGATTCGGCTCTTGACTCTTGGCTGGGATTATTTCTTCGGTCAACATTGGGAACTAATGGAAATCTCTAGGGGGCTCGCGCTTCAATATAAATTGAAATTGTCTTTACAACCATTTTAAGTCACTTAAAATTATGTTTTCCATTTCGATTAAGAAATATGCATCTCATGTTTCTCGCCATACTGACTGCAACGATTAATTACCTTTTTATACAAAACATAAGGTTTTCGAATTTTTAATTTTTATTTACAAAACCGAAGTTGTTGGAAAATTAGAAATGCATTGTGTAAGAGCATAAAGATACCGGCTAATAAATACTTTGTTTTCTGAACCAGATGGCTTCTGTTTTGTTTAAGTGTTTTCGAAACATAACTGTTAAGAAAACCATACATTAATACTCTCAATTCGGACACTTTCCTTTTAATGTGGTCTTTCACCACCGAAAAGCATGTTTTAACTTGGTCTATAGGGCAAGTATTGGTTTCGGGCTGAAAAATCGAGGTTTTGATTAAACATGACATTACGATTGTAAAGAAGCCCATGCCGTCTGTTTATATGTGTGTGCGTCTGAGCATCTGTTGGCTTTTTGACGTTAAGCTATACAGCCCTTGACACATTTCCTTCAAACTTCATATTATTGAGTGTAAGGAAAAAGTGTTGTTGAAGTTGTGATGCTTTTTTCGTTTCCCAGCTGGGGTAGCTACAGTGGGGTCCAGGGTAGAAATAAAGAAAACAATTAAAACTTTATTTTGGACTAGCTTTTGCCCGCTACTTCGAATGCGTGGATTTTAGAATAAAGTATACATATATACATATTTTTGTTTTTGCAAAACCATTTCAAAATGGGGGGGTATGCGTGGTATGAAAGCTACATACTTTACCAGCTCTACAGCCGTAAGATTCTTGGCTTCTGTATAATATTATTTCGAAGTATCATAACGGTTTAAATTGCAAAGTTGGAGGGTTAAGTTCTGAAGCAATATAACTAATTGGAATGCCTACTTTCAAAACGATGCTACGCGCCGATACTGCTTTTTATGGCAGCTCCGCTTCATCAGTTTTGGGCGTAAGTATTGCTCGTTCACCGTTCTTTATGGTTACATTATTTTTCGATTTCTGCTTTCGCTGAATGAGACATTGTCTATTTAGTTGTAAATAGCGCCATCTATGATGTTTTTGATGTAACTTCTACTCAGAACGACTAACTTATTTCTATTCATGTATATGTAGGTAAGTGTTGCGCTATTTTTATGATTTCCAGCGCCGTTATGTAAGTGAGACGCTAACTTCCTTAAAATCTTTTAATTTTGCGTTAATTTGGCCCATAGCCTATATTTTAAGTTGGCGTACTACCAATAAATCTGCGAAAACCGCATTCAATTCCATGCAGTAGTTTTTGCGTGATGCGCGTACAAACATACAGACAGACAGACAGACAAAAATTCTAAAAACGGTTGTTTTGGCTTCTGTGGGTCTAATATAGACTCCCCATATTAGTTTTGCATCTATATCTTCAATGTACAGACATCGACCCGTTACAATTTTATTATATGTATAGTTTAAATTCGACTCTTTTTATTTAAATAATTTTTCCTCCTTAACTCTAAAGTACAATTTTAATTTTTCTCTTAATGATTTATATTAAACCAAAAATTTTAATGAAATCAAACCTACAGCGTATGCACCCGTGGGATCCGTCTCTGTTCTGGTGGCGGCAGCTCAGGAAATTTAGTTGGATTACCCCGAGTAACCCTATGTCCAAAGAGTAGGCGAGAGGAATGTTTTAGTGGGAATCGGCGGGCAAGCTGTACCAGGATTAAATAATTATTGCAGGTGGAAATTCAAAATTTTGGTCTTTTAACGCGGGAAAATGGGTTTAACCCTGTCCGTACTACACAGTACACCCTGAATGAGTGGAGGACGGATAATAATAAAAAAAAAAAAAAGAAGACGCTTCTGGCTCGAGGGGATCTTCTTTCCAGTAATACTGGTAGCTTAACCCTTCTCTATCAGTTTTGAGCTGATTTAACTCGATGCAGAAGACGAAAATACTACAAAAACATACTTTTACTTATAAAATATCTTACTTTGACATAGTGTTAATTATAATTTAAAAAAAAAGAATTGCTAATATAAGAAATAAAAACAAATAACTAATGTGGTGTGGCGATGGTGCGGTATGTGTAATAGGGTGTTGAGTGAAGAATGCGGTGCGGCGGGTGTGAGGGTATGTGTCTGGTCGTTGCATACTTGCAGGGGCTGGCTTGAATATTATTGTAACGAAGTTTGTTGTGGAACGCTTTGTTACAAAGTTTTTTTTTTTATTTTGTTTAAACCCGACTCAAACTGGTTCCTTTAAATAAAGAATTTTTTTTTTAATTTAAAATGCACTCGAAAATGGATGTTGCCATAATTGTTCGTGTTTTGTTGCTTGTTGCCCCGTCTTGTTGGATCCACATCTTGTCCCCATCATGATCTTCAAAAACCGACCAAAAAAATCGATTATCATTCGACCATATGCGGTCTGAATTGACTGTAAAGTCTGCCAATTAATGTCTTCGAAGAAATAAGGACCAATAACGAACTATGTATTTTGTATGAGGATTGATGGATGCTCAAGATTTGTTTTAATCACATTAAAATTTTGCTACTTAGGCCGTGTATTTAAACTCACACCAGTTTCGCAAGTGTCATACTGGTGCATGTGCATGGCCCACTTTACACAATAAAGCCGAAAACAGATGTGCAGTCAGGCTGCACAGATGCCTGTATGCAGTTCCGAACCTAAAACAGATGTGCATAATTTCCAAAAAATTTGACGCCTACTTCTGTCAAAAATAATTCAGCCCGGCTCTATTCGTATGCACCAGTATAACTAGTTTAAAATATTGTGTGGGCCAGCTTTTGCAGGGTATAATTCTTTTCCATAGTAGGCCTAACTCATACAACATTATTTGTACTCCAACTCCACTTAAGAGTATGTAAGGGTGTCTGGCTAGTACCCAAGTCAACAGTTTCTCAGTTCAATACAATAGCTGAATAACTATAGCTAACTTGGTGTAATTGTCGACACTGGTGCGTGCGAATGCACTTCATCTTTGTTTTAAAAGGACAGGTTCTGTCAAAATATGTTATGCCAGATAGTTACCATTTTTTTTCGTTGATTTGTTGTGGCTGCAATGAAGCAAGGCATGCAATTTAGTAATAAAGACATCGTCCAGCCACTGCAGAATCTGGGTTGGCTTGTCCGATAAAAGCCTGTGTAAACTACTGTCTTGGTAGTAAAAATATATGCTTTGGGTGTGGCATACGCCTTTTTTTATCGCAAAGACATTGAACAACGGACACATCTTATGGTTTCGTGTTATTCTTTTTCAGTATAAATCATCGTGGAAGTTCGCACCCCGACACCGTCTTCAAATTGTTCAGCTGTGACATGAAAATCACTTTGGGTTTATGTGAAGTCAAAAATTGTCGTCGAAATAGCAAAACTCAACGAACTTTGATGAGGTTCGATGGAACTCCATAGGTGATTGACTTTTCTGCTCAACACTCATTTTAATCACATTAAAATGTTTTTACCTAAAGAGTGTCTATTAGCACGTACCAATTTCGCCAGTGTCATATACTAGGAAATGGAGCACTTTACACTATAAAGGGATTTTATAACACTTTCTTTGTAGTTAGACCTGATCAGGAAGCTGTCCAGTATACTGGCGGCAGGAGGTAATTAACTAATTTCCTATTTTCCCTATAGTGCGTGCGAATAGACAATGTCTATTCCCCAAAAACATCATCTTTCATCGACTTCGAGCGATCTAGATCGCGTTTACGAAAGCAACCAAAACTTATCGAATCGGATCTGGCTTCCGTTATGGCTTCCCTAAAAAGGTTTTGTTAACTTGTAATTTTATTAAAACGTGCATTCTTTAAACTTAAGGTAGAGTGTTAAAGTTACTCCAAGTTCCTTCAAACCTTTAGCCTTTGTTCTTGGAAACGCAAGTGCCCACTAGCGGTACATGAATCAGAATATTAAGTTCGGAATATTTTACAGCCGTTCCCTTGCTTTCAGCCTCTTCTTAAGTGATCTAAGACTTTCAGTGAGTAAAAAGATCACTCCTTAAAAAAAAAAAAAAATTTAACCCCGCCACATAAATCACTTCCATTAGAAATTCAATTTCATTCTTAATTACATGTTGCAATACCGTAACGTCGTCTCCTCCTCCAAAATAGTCAGTCAGTCTTAGATTGAATATCCCTTAAATGCGAATCGTTTAATGATGAGAACTCTCCTTAAGGTTTGGCCAAACACACATCAGAGCGATGCGGTGTCGCTTTGAGCGTTCCAATTTGTCCCAACCCAAAAAAGAAAACAAAAAATGTGCTAGATTATTTTGTAGGTATGTTTCAACCGGCAAAACATGCGTTTTTTTTCAAGAGCCTCTAGCTATAGCTGGAGCTCAACATTACAATTTTTTTGTTCGTTAATTGAAAACCAATATTTGTTGAAGTATAAATCACAGGTCGACTCTGGCACACAGTTGCGCACTCTGCCATTCCGATTCCATCCAAAGCAACAAATTAATGAAATCCACGTCCGTCTGTCCGACCCAATAAACATTTCGTGAACTTGCAACAGAGCTCTGGGTTTCTCGAGAAATGCATTCAATTTGATTTGCATTGGGATGTGGCGGGGGACTAAGGTACGAGTATTTGTATGTATATCGAAGCGGGCCAGCATTCATTGCGCATAAATAATGTGGGCGCTCAGATCCATATCTTTCACCATCTACATCTCAAATCAAAAAGACTTAACCAACTTCTCTCGCTGCTCAAGAAGAAGACCGATCAACTTGAATAGTGATTACGACTTACAACCACTACGAAGCGACGACCGACGAGACGCGACGACCAACCGAAGACGAAGACGATGACGTTTCCTCAATAACCCAGGTACCTATACGCTATACCTACGTCTGATCTCTGACGATGATGATGGCTTAAATCCGAACGAATTGATTTGCCTGGCAAGTCGCAATAATCAATCGGGAACAAGGCTAACCAATTCGGGAATAACAATTTCCGATTTGGTAGTGAAATCAAAGCAAACGTTCGTTGTGTTGCGTCGGTTGTTTAACTCCATCGTCGAAGAGAGAAACTCTGATTTTTCAATTGGAAGCCATTAATCTTGCGTGGCTGCAGCCTCTACTTGTCAAACGTCAATAAATGCATATGACGGCTGCGTTGTGCAGCAATTTGATGTTTTTTTCTCTTTTTGGTTCTTTAGTTCAGTATATTGTGTGCACATAAGTAAGACTTGATTTTGACGCACAACGAAAATTTTACATTGCTCAGATTAGACGTTGTGGCCGAAAAGGTTAAACGGTCTTGCAAAAAAATGATGAAAACTCTGCAAGAAATGGTAGCAGGAAATCATTATACCGACCATCTAAAGAAGTTTTCAGCCAAAAAAAGCTACCACACGTACAACTAAAGGTAGTTCCACACTATCTTACAGTGTAGTACTTGTGATGGTTTTACATTCAATCCTAAAAAAAATATTTCAGATCTAAGCACATGTCAAATCGTATGAGATCTGCGCTGTCATATTTTGTTTCCACACTATTATTTACCTGTTTCATCACACATGTTTGACATGTCGTATTACACTGTGGGATAGTGTGGAACTACCTTAAAAAGGGTCAAATGCAGATGGCGCTCTTTGTCACTATGGGGAATCAATCTTTAGTAAAGTAATAAGTCATGACGTATGAGAGAAGTACAATTCCGTGAGCTAATTTCTGACTTATCAAATAGAACCAATGCTCAGCATCGTCAGTGAAGGGCATATCTGGCATTGAGAATTCGGAATCAGTGTTTCAGAATACATACTACGAAACTAAAAGCGATCTTACAAATCGGAACCAATGCGTTATAAAAAAAGGTTCTACATTACATTGTTCAACCGCCATTACTTAAGGTCTTGTATGGGAGCGACTAACGAACAACGAAAGAACAATACCTCTGTTCGCGTACCCAAATGAAACAGTTTGCATTCGATTTCATACGTTTACATTAACACAAAAAGCGTTCGCGTACTGAGAGATGAACGAAAGAAAATAACAGCTGTTTTATTCTTTCGTTCATTTATTTGCAAGTTTTTACCCACTGATCATCTGGTAAAAACTTGAACTCTGTCAAAAACGAATGACGTAAACATTTGTTGTTGTTGATGACCCTAACCGCAAAGAGCTAACCAATCAAAAAATTCGAATTTGACGTTTTTCAAGTTTTTACACAAAAAGTGTTGGTGTACTTTTCGGTAAGTGAGAGAGATTTTTCTCTCATTTGAGAAATTTTGACAGTTTTCATTTTTTGGCACAAAAAGTACGCGAACAAACATAATTATTCGCCTATTTTGACGTTTCATGACGAACGTCATGTCCGTATATAACAATTGAACAGTGAAATTTTGAGGTTAGTGGCGCGCGAATAATTTATTCGTTGCGATGTGGATGGTATGTGGAACGCGAATAGGGTTTGTCAGTTCGTAGAAATCGTTTTGCAGTTCGCGTTGAACAATTTATTTAAGGAAATTTTACTTATTTAAACAATACAAAGTAATACTTAATAATACTAACATATATCTTAAAATTCAATCTCCATCGATTTGTATAGTTTAAGCTAAGAAATAAACTATATAAATGCTTAAAGTATAATTTGTTTCGAAAGGCGGTACCCATTGTGGTTCTCGGTCCCAACTAACATACCCCACCAGCCACCACCCACCAGCAGTCCGATCCCTAGCCTGTCACACCAAATTGGTTAAAGTCATCTTCTACTCAATCGCTTTGGGTTTTCCAATGCTGCGTTGTCCCTCAGTGTTGGAATTGAAGTCTCGACGGATGGGGGCGTATTCGTCCACCAGATAAGTTGGCGTATGCTCCTTACAAAGGCATCTCCCGCTTCTTTGAAGAGCTCGGCCGAGAAGCCATCCGCACCTCCAGCCTTTTTTAACTTTGGTTAAGATTTTATACTTGATCGGGGCTCCGAAGCCTTATCATACCGTCATCCTCCAAATCATCATCGCAGGCTAGCCTGAGGCCCTTCCGGTTTTCGCGTTAAAGTGACCAAGAACAATCCTAGTGTCGAACCTCGGACATTCATCACACGTCTTCTCGAGAAGATCGTTTAACTCCAATTGGATGTTTTATATTGTTCCTTAGTGGGGGCATGGGTGAAGATCAGCAAGATGTTGTTGAATCTAAATTTAATGCTTATACCATAAAACTCTGAAATTTCTAAACCAATTCTTCCTCTGCCTTCTTGATGTCATTGGAATCGTAGTTCTCTTGTGCTTTCACCATCCAATCGCTCTTCTTGGATGGCTCCTATGTCGGCTTTGGTAAATATATCGAGGGCTTCTACTTATTGTTCGGCTGCACGTGCCCTGTTTAAGCTAAGGAAACTCCAGGTGGAGAACCGAAATTCTTTGTCTTGTTTCGTCGTCAGTTAAGGCATCCATACGATAGGTGTTTATAACGTAGTGGTGAAATCGCAAAATCGGCAAAGCGGATGGGCCAGACGAGATTTCATCAGAGTTTTGGAGAAAGATGGGTGATTTTTTTTTTTTATAATGTACTCGCAGTCGCACTCAATGATTTAACATGTGTGAGCAAGGAGAGAAGGAATATAAAGAAAGGTGGTACAGTGGTTTGAGATTTTAGGTGATAATTATCTCAAGGAAATTCCACGGGTGGCATCCAGTTGAAACTTGGGATTAAAATATATAAGAGCATTATGAGCAGTAATGAGGCTGGCTCTTATGCAATCCTAATATATGACCCCAAGTAATGAAAGAAATTGATCTTATTCAAAGTTACTTTTTTAAACGCATTTTTCGACCACTACAAATTACCTAAACAAAAACAATTAATTCCATTCCAAAAACTGGATCTGGCAACTGTAGAAATATGAAGCGGAGAGCATCACCCAAACAAGTCAACTGAACTGTACAACATATCCAACTTTTAGCTGAACAGAGTACCTCACTCGGTGTAGATTCTGCTAGCAGTAACATTCCTTATAAGACCCACTGTTTCTCCTGAAAAATTTAACCAGCCCTACTCGGCTAGCTCAGACCCCTGTACCCTGAATACCGTTGAGCTACCTCCGCCTTGATTCCGCTGCCGAATTTGGTCCCTAAGATATGTATATGTAGAATGTACAGTAGCACATAGATGAAGATGAATAATTGGAACAATGTAGAATTTTATGTACCTATCAAATTACCCGTAAAAACGATTTCAATTTGTTGAATAGAGTAAAAATGTGAATCGAGCAGAACATGTTCTAGGTCGAAAAAAAATCAAAATAATTGAGAATCAGTTCGAATGAGCACTGTTCATCCAAAATGCAAGTCTGCAATTATAAAATTCAGGCAACTGGCTTACTCTTCAACACAGTAAAGTATGAACTTTAGTGACCGTCACCATTTAATAGAGGGATTACGGAATACCCCAAAGAATTACCAAAACATTTATTGATTCCTTATCAAGAACAAATATATTCAATCCCAAATCAAGTAAATTATGTTTCCAATTTATTGATTCCTTATCAGAAACAACACAATATCCAGTTCGAAATTAGTTTCCAATTAAAATAACGTCAAGGAGCCATTCCACTTACTTTTTTGAAAATATTAATGTAGATGTCCTGAGCTGCATGCGTATCCAATATAAAAATAAGTTACTTAAACAATCCATTAGGGAATATAGCAATTATTTCCCGGCACATTGATTCAGATTTCACAAAAATATCACAAATCACAAATACATTATCGTCACACAAAAGTATTCCTTCCGTTTAATCACATTTCACAGCAAATCGTCCTTGAATAAGACTACAAACTATAGACTAAAAATTATTCAATTTATCAACCGGCACACGTTGCAGCTCAATAATTAGAATACTTTTTGTTTTAATTGACAATAAAACAACAACAACAACGACGAAGAAAAAACCACCGACCATTTGCACGAATTGCACACGGACCTCGAATATGGACGAAACGGCGGCGCTCAACGCTCATGCATTAAAAAAGGCACCCGTAAGGCACAAAGTCTTGACCACTTCTGAACCTTCTTCTATATAAACGAACAAACGAGGACGAACAAGTCACTCGGCCGACGGACGGAACTACTACTACTCTTTACGGTTGGCTGTTTCTATTTTATTTGAATATTCTAATATTGGGAAATTGTCGGTCAGTCTAATGGAGGATAAGAAGGGTAGTACACCCTCCGAACAATCCAATAAAAACCCTCTCTTCGCCAAGACAATAAGAAAAGAGGGGGCCGCACTTTTTTCTTTCTGTTTTTTTTTTGTGTGTCTAGGACATTAGCACGTTAGGTTTTCTCCGACAGAGTTTTTGTTTTCCACACTTTTGTATTGTTTCTCCAATACTCCACCACCATAATTCACCACGATTACAATACTTGGTCAGTGAAAGCAAGGAACTCGTAGCTAGGTATACTCAGTTAAACTCCCCAAACTTTAATGCCATCATATTCTGATTTAGCATAAGGAAATTTATTCCAGGACGAAAAGGTCGACAATTTGTGTGGTTGCATGTATGGAAATAGCAAACCTAGAAAAGGATACGGACACTCTTGTATAAAAAAATAATCAATTTTATTCTTAGATCCTTTCTTAAGGAGAAATATAAGAAACAGGAACGGTTTTTCATTCAAAATGGAGGTAGGTTTTCATAACGCAGTTTTAAAATAGGCTGCTTCACTACCTACAAATCCACGTCCTCGTCGTCATATATGATAAATGCATCCTGTTGGGCACTGACAGCAGGTTTTGCCTTCGATGTAGTTTTTTTTTTGTTTTTGTTCGTCCTTATTTAGATATGAAAATTGGTTATTCATGCTGGTTCTGGTTCTGGTTTTAGTGAGTTAAAGGTGTCCTTGTGCAAAGGGATGTATACGATTGCAGTTTAAAAGAAAAGGTTAAAAGACAAAAGCATGGAGATTTCGCGGTGATAAATTCTTGGCGCTGGTTTATCTTGTTGAGGTGACCAGAGTTGCCTTCAGGGTGCATTTGAAAAATTACACGTTAATATTAAATCACTGTACTTTACTTTAGTTAAGAAAGTTTTAACTGAAAAAATTCAGAGATTTAGAACTAAAATTGGAAGATGTCCCAAAAATCCTAAAGTCAAGCTACATTTTGACATTAGTTTCAGTTTACGTAAAGCTTCCCCTGAAACCAAAACTAGTTTAATTTGTCAGCAACTTGGTGATAGCTTCGGACTTGTTGCAGCTTCTTTTAATCTTTTATTGAAAAAAGTTCTCAAAATTATCCTGCAAATATCTTCGTTAAGAACTTTGTAGAAAATGTATCTTTTGTTTCGATAAGAGCTGCATTATTTGATGAAATTTGTATGAAAATATAGACCGGGCAGGAAATCACACCATACATAAAATGTAAAACCAGAAACTCGGGAAGCTTGGACGTTTTCGAAGCATTATTTTCTTGATAACAGGAATTCGGAATAACCATTACCGAAGCTTTATCGAAGGGTATACTACCACAGTGGCTATGTTTATTATTTGAATATTAATGGCATCATGTTGCATTAAGCCAAGTCAGTAAAGTTCTTTTCTATGATGACAAAGATGTTGAGTTGAAATGCCAGACGGGTATTGGAAATTATTTTATTTTAACTTCAGTCTCAGGATGAAAGACAATTTTATTCTTATAGAAATAAGAAAATAAAACGTATAGTTTTAAGTATGTTTTCTTTTTTGGAAATTAAATTTTTCATTTGAAGAACCTTTTAGAAGCTTTATAAAACATCTTGTATGAAGTTTAGAATTAAACCCGAACTTGGAGCTTCCGTAAGGCCTTACTATCAGAAATGCAATATACCTTAACGAAGAACTTATCGCATTGACATTTTTTAATGTGTTTTTTAATGATCAAAACCATATTTGAGTTACAATGTTAGTTTAAATTTAAAGTAAGTTGATGGATCTCAAAGTCTAAAAGGGTATCAGTTTTGTAGATATTGGAACTCTACGGATCTCCTCCAAAGTGGATGCAAAACTGCATTTGGTCAGCCCGTACCTTAATATGTATCCCTTTCCAAACACTACAATGTTCTTTCTTTTCAAAGTCATAGAAACGCTGAGGAAGCATCAGAGCACGGAATATATTCAAACACAGGAACTTGTTAAGGATTGGGAGTACCTACATTTTTCGGACATAATAGATAACCAGGTGAACTGGTGTTATGGTAGTATAACTCACTGAACGGTCACTAATCTTAACATCGTTTTTTAGATAAGTTCTGATTTTAAGAGAGAGATATAGAACTTTAAGTTGGCAGGACTGTTTTTATTTACAGACATTTTGTCATTTACCATGTGATTTATCTTAAGTTTGGCTCTCCATTTCATCATGAATCAACTGACGCCTGAACACCTCATGCAAATTGTGCAGATATATTCGGTGAATGGGCTGGAATAGAAATTGTTGTTGACCCCGTTGAGTATTGGTTGAATACCTCAATAAGCAAAACTGCCGCAGTTGGAGTGTAAATAACCCTCAAGCTATTGTTGAGACGCCCGCCGCCGTTGCATCCAAAAAAAATTACAGTTCGGTGTGCACTATGGACTCGTCCTCAGTGAGTGGGCCAATTTTGTAGTGCTTTGTGATTGTACGTCCAACTATTTTGGATTTGCTCCCAAAGTATTGAATTTTACTTCCGGAACAGTTTGGCTTGTTACCATTCGTACAGCTATTAAAGTACTGGTTCCATGCACACCGACCCCTACCCTACATGCTACACTCGCCAATGTTCCTCTTCGAAAATGTTACCGTCTGATTTTGTTGAACCCCTGTCAACATTGTAGTCTTTGAGTCACCTGATTCAAACTTATATACAAAATAGTAGCCTTCTTCTTGACGAAGATACTCAAAGACGAAATTCTTTTTTTTTAGCAGTGGTAGAGCACGTCCAAAAAAGTATATCTTATACCACGACGCACGCGTTTTTTTAAAGTTTCTACAACGTCAAAACCGTTGGGGTGGTTTGAAAAATAAAAACGTCGGAATTTTTGACAACACTCTATTTGTCTTGCGTCAACTTTTATAAGCAAATTTCGATAAAAAAATTGAAGACTTAGACTTTGGAATAGGCCATCAGAATATGCGACAAGTATACCGGCTCAACTTTGATAAAGGATTCTAACAAAAACAAGGACTTTTCATACGAAGGATGCTCCATGTGCGTACAAAAGGATCGTCTTACACAACGAATTTAGTTTTGAGGAGTTTGGGGATGGTAAATTGTACCCACATTGAAGCCAGTTAGCAAAGAGGATGAGTGTGTTTGCCTTTAAATGAAGAGTTTCTGCACCCAGATGGACCTGGGTTTAATTTTCAAATAAATAAGGGGTTCTAAAATGGCATTATGTTTGCTTTGCAAATGATTGTGAAATTTTCTTTGGGTTAGAAAAAGTATCTCTTATACCACGACGCACGCGTTTTTTAAAAGCTTCTGCAACGTCAAAGCCGTTGTAGAAATTTGAAAAATAAAAACGTCTGAATTTTTGACAAGACTCTAGTTGTCTTGCGTAAACTTTTATAAGCAGCATTCGATAAAAAAAATTGAAGACGTAGTCTTTAGAATAGGCAAGCATAATATGCGAAAATTGAACAAGCTGAACTTTGCTCCAAGGTGCTGTCTGAATTTTAGAAAGTACTACCTACATGCATGCACTGCACATGCACAAGGACACAATAATATTCCGAAATTGAGCATCTCTTAGTCCCTGGAACAGTTATATATTTCGTATATCTACGCCACGTTGCCATGGCATGGGTTGGTCGTAGTACAAATTTTGTTTTGAGAAGTTTGGGATGCTGAACATTGCCAATTTCACCCTTAGTTTGCAAAACAAGAAGGATGAGTGTGGTTGCGATTGAAGAGCTCGACAACCCCTTTTTAAATAAAAGATAGATTGTCATTACGAAGCAACACTCGGAAAGTTTTATCAAAATTGCCGGTTTTATGGAATTAAACTTCTTCCCGATTGCATGGCAGATAATAACCGTTACTATTGTGCCTTAAAAAAGAATCCATAACTTGCCTTAGAGTTTCTATATTTGCACTTAAAAAAAGTAAGATTTTAACAAAGTCCATCCAATAAATAAATCAAAATAAATGGGCATGTTTTTGAAAATACTGTTTCCCATATAAAATTTCTAACCATAGTCAACAATTGTCAAGAAAAAGGCGTTCCTTTAATCCAAATTAATAACGATTTGTAACTGTATGACGTCATAACAGCGTTCATAATCTCACGTTGAAGTTTCAAATAGTAACGATTTGTTACTATTTCCAACTCACCTCCATGATATGAGTTGAGATTGTTGATCTGTCAAATTGGACGTTTTGCATTAAACAATTTAAAGTCTTTATTAAAAATCAAAACAAAATATTACAAATTATCGATTTGGGCAGCAAGAACGTCGTTATTTTTTTTCGAGTCAACAACGAAGAATGAAATGGATTTTTCGACGGTTTTGAGCGACGAAGGAGAATAATTTAATTTATTCCCCAATATACAAAAAAATGTTAAAAGTGGTCGTTTGACATTTTAACAAATTCTAACAAAGTATAGCTCCTAAATGGTTTGTAAAAAATCCAACAAATCCTAACAATGACACTTCAACAATTTTTTTTTTTTTTTGACATAACAACAATAATTGTTGACTATGGTTAGAAAAAGAACGCACCACATTGGTTCTTACATCTTTAAAAACGTTAATGGAGACCGTTTAAAGAGCCAAGATCAATGACTTTCGTTCCTGAGTTGAATCGGCTTGATGTGGGGGAGCTGTGACATCAACAAGACGGTTCATTTGTTGAATGAAACTTTTGGTTAGCGCATAATTTTTCGAGTTTTGGAGGTGAGTTGGCTTTTAAAATTATGCGAATTAAAACAGCACTATGACGATACAAACGTCGAACCTTTTCCTCGACGGATTACAGATCACTTTTCGGGCCGCTTTTTCACGTTGCTTTGGATGGTTCTTAAGCTGATATTCAAAAAATAATATAATGCTAGTGTGCCCCAAGCCTCCATTTTGTCTCGGTTTCTTTTTCTCATCTGCATGGTTGATATCTTGTCTTCAAATCCAATTGTTTTGCCGACGATAGTTCCCTCTGCTTTTCATTTTCGTTTCTAGATTCTCAATGTTTTGTTAAGTATCATGAAGACGTCTTCTTAAACCACCCGGAACGAATTTGGAATTCTACTATACTTCAAAATACAAACTTTCAAAATACTGTTCATTGGTATCTGCTAATTAGCCATCTGGACACAAGTGCACCGATGTCTGAAGACAAATTAGTTGAGCAGAAGAATTAAAGTCACTATAACTTGGTTACAAACATTGCATGAGAAAAAAGTAAAGTAGGGGGAGCTTCAGTCGGTCAAAATAGCAGTCAGTACAGCTCTACAATATTTTTGGAGTAAAATATTTCAAAATGGGTTAGTTAGAGCAACAAGGGTTGATTTTGTCTGTGTCCTGCAAAAAAAATGTTGACAAACATTCAAATCTACCATTAATGTCAGCTTTAAGAAGACAATGACTTTTGCCAAAAAACCAATGACTCCATCTGTCATCATTATTTGACAGTTGAATATCGAGCACACCTTCAAAGGACTTACTTCGATGCAAGCAATTTTAATATTCAACATCACTATATCGCTTCATCCAAGTATGAGTATGAGCACCCAATGCACAGATATAGATCCCCGAGATTTGCTGGTTCCATAATAAGCAAATGTATCCAATTTTATTTCTAATAGCTGGCAACCCTATTTTCTCCCGTCCATTGTTGACATTCATTCAAGAAGTGACCGAACTCGAGAACCATCGGTATGGATGTTTTTTTTCTGTTATTTTTTTTTTTTCTTTCTTGTTTTATCACCACCCTCTTGAATGGTTACCGTGGCTTCGGAAGTGTTCCAAAGTGGCCACAACAAACTATAAAGTGTATTATACACGCATCCCTTTTGCTAAAATTTTATAAAGGTAGACGTCAAGCACACAGTATAAGTAAGGTAGCCTCATCCTTGTGACCGACAGTTTAGTGAGTTACATGGCGGGTGATTTGTGTCCGATTGAGTGTCGGGATTACATCAAGACAAGCTGCCACGACCGACCGACGCGACGACAGCGACGGGTATGTTTTATCCTTTGCGAATCAATAAATCACTCGTTAAAAGGCAGATGCTTACGAGGATCCTCATAAAGACAACCATATTACAAGACAGCTCCTTGTAAGGAAATAAAACTTGTTGAGTAGGCACCTGTTTTTCTTTTTTTTTTTTTTGTATGTCCTTTGGAATTTTTCTTATGAACCTTTTGCGAGCGATAATTGAGGTCACCACCGGAATATTATTGTTTTTATTTTATTCTGTTTAATATTTCTTCATTTCCTCCATTTTATCGTTCGTCCTTAAAGAAAAATAACGTGGGGTTGAGTCAATATTGAAAAAGTTCATTAGGCAGGAGTAGACACAGTTTTTTTTTTGGAATCAGGATTTGTTGTTTTCTTTAATATATTGAGTAAATATTTACAGAAGGATCATGTATGTGGGTCATATTATTGAATGAGCCTTAGATGGGGGAGAGGTGTTCCAAACTTAATGAGGGTAACTTTTTGAACTGCCGAAAAGTTGTTGGACAAACATTAGTTGCATGTTAGCAATGAGTGTTGACTTGAGAGTTGAGATTTAATTCGGAATGAAATATAATGGACTCAAGCACGTATCCTTGATATCAAATATGCATTATTTCATAGTGCACGAGAGAACGATTTGATTTAACACCAAATGTTCTACACGCGTGCCTGAGCTTTGAGATGAGAAAGGAGGATAGATTTCGGATCTAGTTTAGGCTTAATATTTCATTTCCGAAGCAATTGATTTAATTTCCAACTAACTTAGACATGGCCTGGATAAGTTGGTAGAATGGATTTTGAAAACTAAGTTTTTCACTAGATTTAACATTGCAACACATGCCTAGTTAAAAAAAAACAAGGTTTGAATAAACCACAACTTCCATTAATTTCTTAAATTTTTTTAGAAGGCTAAAACATTGTTACCTCAACTTATTTTACCCCCTGGAGTAGTGGTTAGTGTTTCGGACTATCAAGCCGAAGGATCTGGTACTGATTCCAGCTTAAATTTGTAAAATATAACACCCCTCCGTTCCTGAAAAATATCAACGGAGTTCCAGAAATGGTTGAGATTGTATATCACGAAGTGCTGGCCTTGCCTGGAGCTATTACCCCAACAATATGTTTATGGTTTTGGAACTTAATGTATAGTTTGGTAAGAAAAGAGGACAGTAAAAATATTGGAGATTCTTTACGACAAACTTCTTAAGAAAGACACTATCCATGAGCCTTAAAAATATTTTTCTTTTGGCAAACAGTTCGGACTGAACCTGGCATGCTTTACCCGCCTAACGCTCATCGGAGGGAGTAGAAACTTGACTCCTCTCAGAACCGCACAGAAAAAACACATGGCGGACTTCGCATCGAGGTGTTTTGACGCACAAGAATTTTTTCAATATCCACGCTGCCATGGTTATCGTACTCATCTCAGCAACCTCTTGACTCACCATCTTCCGTTTCCCTAAATCTTAAAATTATTTTCATCTGGGCTGAACCTCTGTCTAAACTATTATGTCCTCCAGCATCTCCGGTTTCGCACAGTAAATCTTCGGTGATCCTGCGGGTTGAATTGATGTTGGCCGTCCGCTCTACATTCTACAACCATTGGAGCCGAATTTTTGTAGCTAGGTCCTTATCACCGATTAATTCGTAGAACTCGTCGTTGAACCTTCTTCGCCACACGTCGCGTCGTTCATACACACACAGTGCCGAAAATTAGTGGATTTTTCATTCAAAATATACGGTTTGGGTGATGTCTATGAGTCTCCACTTTATATTGTCATTCTGCAAAGCTATGTCTGAAATGTCAAATCAGACACGAATTCATAGAGCTCTTTTCTATACGACATCACGATCAGCATCAAAGTGGGTCTGGTTTAAAATCCTGAAAACCAAAATCCCGAAAAGCAATGAAAAATCAAATAATTCGTGATTTGAAGGGTGGCAATGGTATAGTGGATGTAGTGCTTGGTCCCTTAACCTGAGAGCTGTGAGTTCAAACCCAGCCTGGGCAGCAATTTTTAATTATTCCCCCAGTTTCAACTGGACGCCACCCGTGGGATTTCCATGAGATATTTATCACCTATAATCTCAATCCACTGTAACAACTTTCTTTCCTATCGTTCTATTCCTTCTCTCTCCTCGCTCACACATGTTAATATTCATAATAAAGGTATTAATATCCCTTTGAGTGCGAGTGCATTATACAAAAAAAAAATATTCGTGATTTGAAGTACTGCCCAGTGTCCAGTCATCTGGCATAATAATTTCAACAGTTTTTCTAATCAACAGTATTAATTGTGGAAAGTTCTTTGATGGTCCAACAAGAAGTCGAAGAATGTCAGTCCTCACTCAACAAGAAGTTTCAGAAATCTATTTGAGAGTGATAATCATCCACATGAACGAGCGAACACTAGCAAAAGTAGGAGGTTTCTACATTCGGGCAACAACCACTTGGCAAAAAAAAGTGTATGTTTTTGAAATATGCCATTTTTGATGGCAAACTTAAAGCACAGTTAGATAAACAAACTTTATGAAACTAGAACGAATGCCCGAAAAAGCTTTTTAATAAAGGATACCATTTTATTTCCCTGGCAATATCCATGTTTTAAGAGAATATTTTGGAGAACAGTAACTATCACAAACCATTGTTAGCCTCAACGAAAAGGCATGAAGTAATCCATAACTTTGCGTGTTATTCTTTTTTTTCACCTTTTCATATTACTTTTTAAAAATGATATCGATTAAGTACGAGTAGTACGTTGCTGCCGTCGTACTTGCCAATTTGGGCACTTGGGCACTCTATACCTTTTCTGGTCGTTTTACCGAATCTATCTTTGATGAGTTCGAGATTTTAGGACTTTGTTGAATTTCTGGAGGCTTGTACTCATACAGACATGACCTCAATTATTCCCAAAAAAAAAAAAAAAAAACATCGAAACAGAAACTCTTCATACAAAAAAAAACACATTGTACGTCGTAGGAGCTAGAAACAGCTATTTATCAAACTGGATGACTAAAACTATTCGCTAAAACTTCTTTTTACTTGCTCTATAGGGCAAGTATTGGTTTCGTGCAGGAAAAAAAAATTGAGGTTTTAATCAAACATGACATTACGATGATAGAGAAGCCCAAAAAAGTGGTTTTCGCCATACCGTCCGTCGGTCTGTCTGTGCGGATGTGCGGATGTGCGCTTTTTCACGTCATGCTACAGCCTAAACGGCTTGACGGATTTTCTTCAAACTTGGTATATAGCAGTTTGAAGAAAAACCATTGTCGAGGTTTTTTTTATTTTGTTTTAGCCCGGCTCAAACTGGTACCTTTCAAGTAACGGTTTTTTTCAATTTGGATTTTCTCGAAAACGGCTCTAACGATTTTGATTAAATTTAAAATTTAGCTAACTTTTAACATTTGTAACAAAACTGCGTTTTGTGTTTTTGCCTCAAATGGTCGTAACGAAAATCAGGTTTTAACGGCTTTTTTTCAAATAGCCATAAGTTCACAACGGCTTGATTGAATCAACTCAAATTTTGTTTGACATAGTTTTTCATAGTGTTCTATAGGATGGTTTAGTAAATTTTTCACTGAAGCTTTTCTAAACGGTGGCTTCCATACAACGAGCCGTTGAGTTTTAGCCAACATTTTTTGGTTTTTTCTAATTTTCTCGAAAATGGCTCTAACGATTTTGATTAAATTTTGTGTGTTATATTCTTTTAGTGTTCTGAAGAGAACTGCGTTTTTAGTTTTTGGCCAAAAATGCAAATAACGGAGATCTGCTCTTAACGGTTTTTTTCAAATGGCCATAAGTTGTCAACGGTTGCATCGAATTCACTCAAACTTTGTTTGGTATAGTTCCTTACAGCTTCCTATCAGATGGAATTGATCTTTTTTCATTTTCTCTTTTTTAAATGGTGGCTCCAATACAAAGAGCCACTAGATTTTGGCCAATTATTTCATTTTTTCTAATTTACTCAAAAAAGGCTCCCCCGATTCTTATGAAACTTTTTATGTAACATACATAGAATACTTCAAACAAAACTGCATTTTTAGTTTTTGGCTATACATGGTAATAGCGGAAATTGCTTTTAACAGTATTATTAATTTGGCCATAAGTGGACATTTGTATCATTTATAACACCCAAAAGATAACGTCTTAATTTTAAATATTAAAGGTTTCTTAACGTTAGCTCCCGTATATCGAGTTTTCCAGTTTTAGCCAAATTTTTTTGGTTTTTACCAAATTTTTCAAAAATGAATTGTTCTTATTGATCGAAAAGTTTGTTTTCATCGTACTATTGCACCAACAGAGCAAGTACGTGCGACCCAGTCGTGCATTTTATTTTAAAGGTTATTTAAAATACACAATTTTGTTGGGATAAAGTCACTCCTTCTTTGTAGTCAGTACTCATAATTAAAGCTATCTAGCAGGCACTTATATCGAAAGTGACTTAATTCGAGTGGATGTCACCATTGTATACATAAACTATAGTACTACCACTTGAGCTGCGCCATCAATCGACGGTTTTTTTCTAGATTACCATTTTTTTTACGTTTCGCAATTTTAATTGTTGTTGTTGCTTCCCATGTTAATCTAGACAAAAACCTCTCAAATCAAGAGCTAAGTTTTATGTCGATAGATGGCGCACCTATTATGTTTGGATGTTTGTTGATCAATAACTCAAGAACGGTTGAACGGATCTGGATGAATTTTGGCACAATGACAGATTATAGTCTGAATAGCACAAAGGCACAATCCCGGTAAAATTTATAGAATAATAAAGCTCGGGCTTTAAAAGTAACTAGATTACGAGAGACGACTCCTCAAGCTACATGCTACTTCTAAATCAATTGAATCGCGGCAAAGCCGCGGGTAAAGGCTAGTGGTTTATGTATTCAATGCCTTAAGTTGTTCCATTTTGGTTTTTTTGAATTATAACTAGAGTATCTTCATCATCAGCTTCTTGAAAAAAAAATTGAACAGACATATATTTCCGCTTGCTTCATATTAATTTCAAACTCTACTTGCGCTTGTCAAAACCACCTTTCCTTCAGGCTTATGCCCTTCCTTTTTATTTTGATATATACATATATTGCCTTCTATTTCCCAGAGAACTCTTATCTTGACTAACTCCTTCACACCCAAGGACAACCAAGTTGAAGTTGAATGAACATTTGCACATTTATGTTAATAATTTAAGTGGGCTTTCCGTTCTCATAGAGCTAAGTTCTGTCCCAATATCTGCAAGGACGCAATTACCACTATACCACGCCGTTGGCATATTGCCAATCAACCAAATCTTGGTTTCAGCTGCTCCAAAGTCGCAATTACCTACAAACTCCAATTGAAACAAAGTCAACTTTAAATTGGCGCCCGACATAACCTTTTAAGAAAAACGCTTGACGTCTTGCACGCAGACCTATATGCTTGACCAAAAAACTATTTTCTAACAACAGCTTAACCAGAACTTGACCAAAGGAACTACCAATCACTACAACATTGTATATTTTTATTCCCAATGGGGATGACCGATGGAGTCAGTATAGTGGCCCGTTCAAAGTTTGATTATCGTGTTTAAGTATCAAACTCCACTTTCGGCTTATCCTGATAGATGGAGGAGGAAAATGAATTATTTATATATTGTAACTGTAACTGTGTGTACAAAGCTTACGATAATTATTCGGAATGAAAATATTCTACCAAATGTGGTATTAAATGTCCGATTGTTGTCTAACTGCGTTTGCGTCTGGGTCTGCGTCTATCTGCCTGTCTGTCTGTCTGTCTATATCTGCTTTATTAGTCGTGGGTGGATAAAGGAGCGGAGCTATTAGTATATTTTATTGACTAGCTCCAGCAACTGAATTACTTAAGATGCCATTAGCGAAATGGCGCGTTGTGAAGGAGTAGATACTTATTGGTATTGGCATCAGTTCTGTTGGCGCAGGCGCAGTCCTGTCAGTAGGGCAATGGCTAAAAGTGCATTTGGCATTTAATTAATGTGATGAATGATGATGATGATTGTTGGAATCCATGAAATTGGTCGTAAATTGCATAATGATCTTCAATCGCTATACGGAAGCCTAAACGTAGGTATATGCCATGCCGGTTGCCTACGTTTTAGCTGTTCCTTAGGTTCATCTTCATGCAATGGATGGAAGAGTTCAATTGATGAGCTTCCATTAACATGCATGATACAAACACTAAAGATATAGCTTTCCGCATGATACAGTGAAAAACCTCCAACTCCATTGCGTGTCCGTGACGTAGAGCGCCCAACGCCATTGACATACTATATACATTTACATGTATAGTATGTCAATGTGTAGAACGTATGGAGCGTAGAAAAATTGAAACGGGAAGGCGAAAACGAGAAGGTAAAAACTTTATGCGTGTCCGTGATGTTGATTCGCAGAACGAAACAAAAATAGGAATGGGAAGGCGCTATCTTGTTTAGTTTTATCAGGATTAACATGCGTGTTTTGCGGTAATTTTCAGTACAAATTTCATATATTATGTGATGTGATAACAGTACCATATGCCAGGGGTGGTGGTTTTACATTTTATAAATCGTATTGAAAATCGTGTAGTGTCTTTGAAATTTCACTCAACATAATAATATTATATTAAATTTCAATCTACTCCGTGGATGAATCTACGAAACAGACACATTTGCAAACACTGGCAACAGAGGTCATTGGCTCAAGACAACACAAGGCAATAATACGACAGTGAGAGACAGAAAGAATAGAAGAAAGAAGAACAGACAACATATTTCAAAAGCCGTGGTTAGTGTCTTACTGTCCTTCATGCTACTACTAATTTACCATATAAAATGATGATTGGTTTCGCTGATATATCGGGAAGCAATGCTTTATCAGAGCCAATACCGTTGACGTCAAAATTATTTTGTACAGAGTTTTTTTTTTAGAGGTATAGAACTTAACGTTGGCAGCACTGTTTGCATTGCCAGCCATTTTGTCATCTGTCATGTGATCTATCTTCATTTTGGTATGTCATTGAATGACGCCTGAACAACGCATGCAAGTTGTACAGACTTATTTGGAATGGTCTCTTTACGAGTTTGCTGTTGACCTCGAGAAAATTGACTGGCTACGTCAATTAACAAAACTGCCACATTTGGAGTGTAGATAACTCTCCATCTATTGTTAATTGTTTATTGTTTGGTGTGCTTCATGGCCTGGTGGAATCATTGGTCCTTACATCTTAAAAAACTATGCCGGCAAGAAGGTAATATTCAATAGAGACCGATAAAGAGCCATGATCAATGCCTTTTTCGTTCCTGAATTGAATCGTCACACAGTGCTTTAACTGAATTCTAAGGAAACGTTTGTTGAGGGAATATTTAGGCGTTTTGGACCTTTAAGTTGGCCTCCAAGATCGTGCGATTTATCACAGCTAGACTATTTTCTGTGGGAGTATGTGAAGTCTGTAGTCTGCACCGATAAGCCAGATACGATTGACGACTTGGAAAACAAGATTTGCAGCGTTAATACCGATATTACGTACCAAAATGCTGCAAAAGCGTGATCGAAATTTAAACCTCATGATTGGACTACAATCCGAGCCAGCCCAGCCACAATGGTCAAATACTAAAAATCATATTCAAATAAAACTGGCAAGAAATCATCTTTCAAATAAAGTCAATGTAATGGCGTTTTCATTTTCTTTCTCATAATGCCAATTTTTCAATTAGACATTAACTTTTTTAAGTTTTTTATTCAGCCTGTCGTACCTTAAGAGTGTTTTCAAATGACAATAGTATAGTGCTCTGTTGAAAGAAAACATTTATTCTAAGCTCAATGAAGCCAGTGCCGCAGTCAAAAACTAATACAAAACAATATTGATCAAACTACCTTTTCACAGACAAAATCATCCTTTTACAACCTTTTAACCATATTACCACAAATTGCATAATTATTATCGTGGAAGAAAAAACGGCGCACTTCAGTTCTAGTTGGGGTTTTATGAGTTTCTGGCTCACGAAAACCGCCATTTCTATACCCACAGTTACTAAGGTATATATTGCGCATCTAACAAACAAATTTGTTATTAGTGTTCCATAGTCAGAGTTCACCGCCATTTTGTAGAATTTTGACAGATGTGCAAAACGCAGACATGCTCGGGAATTTAATTTTGGTGGGGGCAAACACCCCCATTTATTCGGCTTAAAACAAGCTACAAATTAACTTAATCTAACTTAAAACTAGGTTACTTATAGCTATGAGCGGGAGTTTAGGTGGTTAAGGAGAAGAATTTTCAGATCCGAAGTACTTAAGTTGAAATCGAAACTGTCAACATTCATATTTGTTTCGTGAAGCATACGGGTTAGGGGTTCGTTTGAGCCATAGGAAGTACGGTGATAGGGAAGATAGAAAAGACGTGGGTTTCTGAGATTGCGTGGATTAGTATTAAACGAAATGGAATTATAAAGTGTTGGACAGTCAACAGAACCAGAAACAAGTCGGTGAATGAAGAGGATATCGGCAATAATTCTTCGATCTTCAAGAGTGTTAAGATTAATGAGTTGAAGACGATCATTATAGGGGGGAAGTATGAGAGGGTTATGCCAAAGTAAACCACGGAGGGCAAAACGGAGGAACCTTCTTTGAATGCTTTCAATTCTTGAAATATGGACACGTTGAAATGGAGACCAAACTTGAGAAGCATATTCAAGTAATGGTCTAACGAAGGTTATGTATAAGGAGCGGGTGACATAAGGATTAGTAAATTCTTTAGACCATCGTTTAACAAATCCAAGAGCTGAGTTGGATTTATGGATTAATTCATCTATGTGAGAGAGGAAGTTAAGCTCTCGATCGCACAACACACCAAAATCCCTGATTGAATTTACGATAGGTATAGATTGGTTGGAAAGGTAATAGTTACGGGGAGGCAGTACTGAGCGCTTACGAGAAAAGGTTATGGACTGGCATTTGCCTACATTCAACTCCATACAGTTTTTTTGACACCAAATTGAGAAATTATGTAGATCAAATTGTAATTGGGTTGAATGATTTGTTGAAGATATCGTTTTGAAAAACTTAGTATCGTCAGCATACAATGATATGTTAGAATGCTTTATGACAATTTCAATATCATTTATGGCAAGGATGAAAAGAAGAGGGCCTAAGTGACTATCTTGTGGGACACCCGAAGTGGCAATAAATGGGTTAGAAAGTGAATTTCTGAAACGCACTCTGTAGGAGCGTTGGCTAAGGTAAGAGGACAACCATTTTAAGGAGATAGGTTCAAACCCAAGGGCTGTTAATTTAAAGAGTATGAGGCGATGAGAAATTTGATCAAAGGCCTTACTAAAATCAGTGGTAATTACATCAACTTCCATTCCTGATTCAAGTGCAGAGAGAGAAAAAGACACAAATTCAATAAGATTGGTGGTCGTGGATTTATACTTGAGAAATCCATGTTGCCTGGGGGATATTAGAGACCTGCAGCGGAAGCTGATAACTTCATAAATGAGACATTCGAAAATTTTTGGAATATAAGAAAGTTTTGCAATGGGACGGTAATTTTTAACATCATTCTTAGCGCCTTTTTTGTGAATCGGTGTTACAAATGATGTTTTCCATATTAAGGGAAATTCGCCTAGAGACAGAGATAAATTAAAGATTTGAGAAAGTGGAAGGGAGAGTGATTGAGAACATCTTTTTAGAAGAATTGCTGGAATGTTATCAGGCCCAACAGAAAATTCTTCACTCAGCTGATTTAATTTATTTTCAATAAGAGTTTCATCAATAGTAAGAGGAAAAAAAGGCCCAGTGGAAAAGTTTTGAAGATACCTGAAATAAGTCTCGTCAGGTTGAAAAGACTCATCAGTGAAGGATTGTTTGAAAAATTTGGCGAACAAGTCAGATATCTCTTGGGGGTCATTTGATTTTTCACTTTCCAGGTAGAGGGAGGGAGGAAAACCATCAGACTTTCTCTTATAGTTGACGAACTGGAAAAATGACTTGGGATCATTTATTAGGTTGGATTGAGTTTCATTTAAATAGCGTACATAAAGGATATTGAAAAGTTCATTGAATTGGAGATAAATTCCAAGATAATTGGAATAGTCCGAGACGGATCGAGAACGAAGAAAACGTTCCCATAGCTTATTTCTCCTGTTTCTTAAAGAACGCAACTTCCGATTATACCAAGGCGGAGACGATGGTGATGTTCTACGCATTGAGGTTGGTACATTGAGCGAAATAGATTTATACAATTCTCTATAGAATGTATTAGCTGCATCATTGATAGAATTATTTGTGAAATTGAAGGATACATTACTAAGTTACTCATTTATTCCTCTAAAATTGGCTTTGTGAAAGTCGAAAGAAGGAGTAGAATTTTCGGAGTTTATGATGGGACACTCTTTAAAAAGAGAAAGAAAAAGAGGGGGATGATAACTGTCAATCTTTGAAAGGGGAATATTCCAAAGAGACACACTAGAGTTGTCTGGGTCTGTTGAGAAGATTAAATCGAGTTGTCTATTCATAAAGTTGGTGATACCACTTACTTGGAAAAGGCTTGAATCAGTAAGCCGATCAATAAATAGGCATTCTTTTGAAGCAGTTTGATCCGAGGTAGTGAAATGTGATAAATCTTCAGATGCAATCCATTTTAAATGTGGAAGATTGAAATCACCAAAAAGAAGAATATCATCATGGGGGTCGCTATTAATTAAGATTTGATCAACTGCATCTATAGCTAGTTAATATGATTCAATGGGCTGTCCAGGTAAAATGTAGCAACACATTACAAAGATAGTTTTTTGGGGAAGTTTAATCTTTATTGATATATAATCAATATTAGATGAGGAAGAAAATGATCTAGGGTATTTTTAACGGCAATTAGCACACCCCGACAAGGGAAAACATTGGGCTCTTTGTTAAGGTCATCGCGAAAAACATTAAAGGAAGGTGGGAACAATTCTTGGCTGTTGATGCTTGGAGTTAAGTTGGTCTCGGTTAGAACATAGATGTCGAAAGGAAGAGCGTGAGATTGCTGTAAGACATTATGGGTTTTCGAGCGAAGGCCTCTAACATTTTGATAATAAAAAGTTAGAGGAAGTTTAGAAGGTAAATTAGGGACGAAAAAATTTGTTGTGGGAAAATCTACTATATGAACCATTGGTACAAGCCGACCTGTCAAAAAAAATAATATTTGGGTGTGTTAAAACTGATACAACTTTGTAGTACAAAGACAGGTCACTGTTAAATAAAATAGCGTTAGTATCGTTAAAAAGCAAATTACGGCGAAAGCTTACTTTTTTAATAACAGGCTCAGACCATATGTACCTGGTTTAGTATTATGAATAATATAAAATGGCATACAAGTGGTATATTATCCCAATACCGTCATTTATCAACCACCATTACATCGCAGGCATTACGCATTTTTGAATGACTGGTATGATAAATGCGATTTCATGTATATTTGTTTCTCCTTGCAAATAAGTTTTGAAAGTAATTAGCTTAAGTCTCACATGTTAGTACAGTTCAACTTACTTTCTTCCTCTCTTTAAAGAAAATTTTTATAAGTTATAACATTTTTCCGGAAAATATTTCTAATATCGGAAGTGCATGTTAAAACTTATACACAACGCCCTTCCCCATAGAGTAGGTACGAGTACAACATTCTTTTCCCCCAACTAAACCTCGTTAAAGACCTAACAACGCTAAACCGAATACTTCTGAAGAACTTACGTGACTTGTCACAAATCAAAAACAAATTACAAACTCACATTAAGCCAACTTACTAACAATAGAAGAAGTGTCATCAACTTAATAATTATTGCCGTGTCAACTTACATGGTTCGTTAAAATTAAATGCAAAAGAATTTTAAACTTCCATTTATTCGTAGCTCTAAGAACTCAAAGAATTCTTTTGAAAAAAAGTTCTGAAACTTATCTATTTTTAAACCTCTTTTTCTGGTATGGTATCTAATTGTCGTTGTCGTTCGGTCGGTTGGTCGCTCAGGAATAAAGACTTCGGAAGAATTTCTTGAGGTGCATTTCATTGTACATAAATGAACGCGGAGCGTCACACAAGGAACAATATGTTTGGTGTCTTGGTTTTTTGTTGTGGATTCCATGAAGTTCAGAGAGTTAATTTGTCTTCGTTGCTGACATTGCGGTGGTGGTGGTTGACTTTTTAAAATGCAAAGTAAAGTGCATCGCTATTAAAGGAAATTTCTATTGGATTTTCAGGGATCACACGTGCGTGCATTTGAAGTGAACGATGATTGTGTTCATGCATTGGAAATTATACTTCTTTGAGTGGGACTACGAACTTCTGAGTATTTCTAAAAATCTAGTGACATCCTTTAATTTCACAAACAAATTTTGTAACGATCATTACCAACAAACATATAAATACAACATCTTAACACATGTTTTGAACTATCTAAGTTTTCAGCTATAACGAATAATCAGTAGGTACAGTATGTACTCTGAAGATGGCGTTTGACTGTGTCGCCCTCTAGTGCCTAAAAACTTCGTTTCTAATTGCTTTATTCAATACAATCTGAAGATAGCATCAGCTCCAATACGCACTTATTACAAGTAATTACTTCATATCCATAATACTCAAATACTTTTTCGGATGTCAAAACAAAACGGACCAATCAACTCGTCGATAAGGCAGTAAGTATAGTGTGCTTGTGCCAAGTACAAGGTGAGCAAAAAGAAATCACCCCATTGGAAGATGCTCTCATTTTTGCAAATGGCCGCCAATGTCAAATATGTTTTGACATTAGTGGACTAGGCAGATGCAGAATACAAGGGAGAGATGTCGAGGTCGTGATAGAGGACGGTTGTGCTGTGCCAAGCACTGCCGTCCATTAATCTAATAAAAAAAAAAAGTAAACGTTTTATTGGCAAATTTTTTCAATTTTTATCGGGAGTTAAAAAAGTAACTGAGTAAATTTAATTTAAATTAAAAAAAGAAAAAAATTCATCGGTCTACCGATAAACAACCAGGGCACAAATAGTGCCCAGCAACTCGTCATCCGAAAGTCCCGTATCCTTCAGCACCGCTAGAAGTTTCTTCACGGTTATTAACTGTAACTTTGGGGAGAGTGTACAGTTAAAGCAACAGGCTGAGCGGTAAACTTTCGGAATTTTCATCCACCGCAAACTGGCGGCGAATTCAAACAACGGATTCTGTAGCAGCAACTGTAAATTCATCTTTAATCGGCTACAGAATTCCACAAGGAACATTGTCTGGAGTTTTAACCAAAGCCCACAAATGAAAAAAAAAAAAAAGGCACTACAGTTAACATTGGTGTGAGAGCAACAAGCACCACAACCGCAAACAGCAGCAACGTCATTATGCAGCAACTTGGTTTATAAAATTTTCTATTCACATAGAAATCCTTTACAAATTTTCTTTTTAATCTAACCAGTGATTGTTAATTCATATAGTAAAGTAATCGTCTAAAAGAAAAGATTTTATGTGAACGTTATTCGTGATTTCATGTTATTATTTCATGTAATTTATCCAATTCCCGTAACTCAATAGAGCGTTCCTGCTCTAAAAAATACTTTCTGTTAACTTGATAATTCTTTTATTTCATGTATTTTCAATGTGATTTCATTTTTCATACAATAAGATATAGAGCGTACTCGCTCTAAAAATTTCCATTTAAACGAAACAAATCTATATATTCTATATAGTTTATATTTTCTGGTTATTTTTTTTAGGTTTATCGTAGGCTAGATTAAGTATTTATTTGTATATATGTAAATATCCAAAAGTGACAATACGTCACGCGCAACAGTATATAGCTCCATGAGCAAGAGCAAGCTAACACTATTAATTGACATCCATGAGGAAAACATTTTAATTCCAGTGCAGGCAATACATTATAGCCGCCGTTTTCTAAATATAATTGACAAATTGTATAAGTATATCTATCTACATTGTAAAATTTTTTTTTAAAGACTCAATAAAATACAATACAATGCAGAATACAAGTGAACAAGCCATGGAGCGATACATGAACTGACATGAAACGATATTCTGAAGGCGGCGTTACCGGGTCATCTCTCGGTTTGGCGATTTGCACTGGCCCGCAAAATTACCCGATTTAACCGTTTCAGACTTTTTTATGGGGTTTTTTGAAGTCCCGTGTTTACGTGAACAAGCCCGAGACTCTGGAAGCCCTCAAGGAAAACATTCGACATGATGAGTGCGAGAATCGGTCGCCTGAAGTTCTCACCGAAGTGATGCAAAATGCCATAAAACGAGCAATCAATTGTGACGGCACCCATTTGGCCGATATCATCTTCTCGACTTGACCAATACAAATTCTAAAGGTTTAAATAAACAAAATCAAAAAACAGAATCGAAGTTTTTCATTTAGAAAAATGAGAGCCAAACAACATCGGATGGATGACTTCTTTTGGCCCACCCGTATATGGGGTTTTCGCAGATAAAAGAGAGAAAAAGTGAAGTTGGCTTAATTTTTACTTGCGATTATAGGTACTATAAGGCAAGTTATGCCCTTTTTTTGGGCAATCAAACATAACATTACGATGATAGAGAAGCCTAAAAAAGTGGGTCCGACAATTCTGTCTGTCTGTCTGTCTATCTGTCTGTCTGTCTGTCCGTCCGTCTGTATCGGCACCTACAGCCTAAACGGCTGGACCGATTTGCTTCAAACTTGGTAAATAGTATTATTATGACGTCCTACAGAGGGGTTTTTGGAATTAGCATTCTAGCTTTAAAACTAACGGTACCTGCCATACGATTTTTAGTGAAAAATTAATTTTTCTCAAAAACGGCTCCTACGATTTTGATAAAACTTTCTGAATAGTGTTTTATGTGCAAGCTTTATGTTTTGGTTGGAATAGATTTTTCAGGAAAAGTCTTATAACGGTACCTCCCATAGGACTGGTTTTTTTTAAATCCGATTTTCTAGTAAGCCCCTTGACGGATTTCGATGAAATTTTTAATGTAGAACCCTTTTCTAAAAGAAATAATAAAAATTCTTAAATTTTTCAAAAAAATTTTTTGAGTTTATTAAAAAAGTTTCAAATTTTTTTTCAATTTTTGTTTTTTCCAAAAACGGTTTAATATATATTTTTTTAATTTTGTTTTTCTGATAAAAACTACAAAGTGCTAGAAGTTGGCATACTCAAAAAAAAATTGGAATATATTTTCAAAAAGTTTTTCAAAAAAAACGGTTTTTTGAAAAAACTGGTCGATCGATTTTGAAATTTTTTTTTTGTAAAAATTCAAAAAAGTAAAAGAAACCTGATGGCTTATTTCATTTTCTCCAAAAAACGTTTAAGGTATTGATTTTTAAGTGATTTATAAAATTTCATATGATTTTTTCAACGCTTTTTTCCCAAAATCTCAAGCACTCAAGATTATTTTAACACATTAGAGCAAGTTTGTTCGACCCAGTCGTGCACTTTATTTAATGGGGTTTTCAAATAATTCAAAGGAATTTTTGAAAAAATTTCCTTTGAGGGAGGGGCGGATGTGGTTGTGTTATTTGTTCTGTTTTGATTTTCAGGCTCAGTGTGTAAGGCCTATTAGTCTTTGATCAATCAAAAATCATGCATTTTATGTTGTGGGTTCTTTTTCTTGAAATGGTTGTTATGTCAAAAAATCGTCAAAAGTGTCATCTTAGGTATTTCAAGCACTTTTATTTAGGTACGACTCAGTTTTCTATTTTGTAAGTCTGTCAAAGGAAAATTAATTCATTAATTCATTGGATTAGTCACAGACTTAGGGCGGTATTCACGTAACACTATTAAACCGCTCCTTACTTAAGGAGCCTCTTACCTTAAGCTCGGAAAGTGCTATTCACCGACCATTATTTATTACAATTCGAATATTCAAAAATGGCTGACAATAATGCCTCGAATTTCTGAATTATAATTGAAATATTCTTTTTATAGAAGGAACACAATTCCAAAACCAAGACAGATAACATCCGCACAAATTATTAGTTTCGAATAAAAACCAAATCGCATAACATGGCAATGAAAACCATTTTCCCTTTCCTAAGGCAACCATATTTGTTTGAGATAAACTCAAGAAGTTTGTCTCCTCCCAAGATTGCTATTCAATTCACAAGACCATATAACAAGGAAGTTTAACTTAAGCCATCAGCCACAACGCTGCTGCTCTATAGTGTCACCTCTAAAGAGGTGAAGGAGGAAGCACAGTGTCATAGCCATATATTTTCACCTAATCAAGGTGCCGGCTCCAAGCACGCCCTATTATTAGCAACGCGCAGACTTAAAGGAGGCCAAAAGGTGCGACGACCGTTAATCCTCTGCAACAAGCCCCACCGACGTCGAAGACATCGACACGAAAAGTAGCGCCGCCGAAAATTTCCTTTGTCGTTTCTCTAAAAAAAAATATTTGTATGTACAATTCGCGCGTATTTCAGTTTATTTTAGGGGCAATCTATACAAGAAGCTTAACTAAAAGGTTAAAATATAGCAGAAAGGAGTATATATATACGAGGAGGAGTTGCATATTTATAGTTGAATATATGTGTGTGTTGTTACGGCTGCTATAGTCAATTTTGAATGGTTTATGATTTCCTCATTAAACCCCCTCAAGGCGAGCTCTCTAACTGGCGCTGCTGATATGCATTTTTAACCTAAAAAGCATGCAGATCAAGAGGGCTCTATGCTGCTGCCATCACACACAATTATTGTGTGCATTACCATTTTTCGTCCTGATGCAGTGATGTTATAGCTTCTATAGGGTGACTGAACATAGAAGTATGTATACCATCAAAATGGTCTTTTGTTTTAATTTTTAAACACTGCAAGGTTAAGCTTAGCATATTCAAGCTTTCAGTGGCTGATTCGAAGACCGGAAAGTGTCGGAAAGTGGAGGATTGGGTAAATCGTATTATAAGTGATTCTTTCACATTCTAAACCTCTTTTTCTCTATTCGTACTATACGTCAACTGTGCCACAACTTCCCATTCTGGAACTTAGCTTCATTAATAGAAGTTGACATCCATGTTTCCTTTCAACATGAGGATTCCATTGAAAAGACTGCTTTCCTATGATGCCATTTTGGGCATTGCGTCTTTCTATGTGTGATGTCTTTCTATATCCACTTTTGTTCGTCCAGTCTCCAGTCTTAAGCTACAGTTCGTTGTGGGATATGATTTGTGTTCACTGAATCCATTTCCACGATTAACAGCCTTAAAGAATTTCAAGTAAGAGATATTTTTCTAGAGTTCCACACTGAAATAAGGATTCCGAAAGCACTTCCAGCTTTATTTACTCTGTTGCTGATGTCAAATTCTACTCCACCATCGCGTGATAGATATCTAACCAGATAGTAACACTGAGTAACCTAATGATGTGCTTTATTTGTTTTCATTTAGTTGAAGCAAGTGGCATATTTGGTTGATGGTTTTGAAGTCAAAACCATCAATAAAGTCAAATAGACTTAACTCACGGACCAATAAGATACAGACCGCCAACTCACTGTATGGTCGCTCTTTTTGCCTACAAGCTAAAAATCAGCTGATATGCCATTTATTTTGAGAGTGTGAAGCTAGTATTACACGGTCATCGAAATCTGTCATTGCAATGACATTCTGACGTCACAAGAATATATGTCATTGTAACGTCAGTTCACTGTCATTTATCACAGTGTCATTGCTAGCTACAGTGACGATCACACGAATGGCGCAAGTCTGTCATTGGTGTCCCAAAATGCAATGACGGGCAGACCTTGTCATTGTAATTTTTGACGTTCGATGTCATTGCCATGACATGCAAAAGAATGACGATTACACGACTTGACCACTTTCAAAACTTTGAAAGTTGATGGCGACCTGAAACCGCGATGACAGAAGTCATTTTTCGCAGTGACGATCACACGACATTCATAAATTGAGTTATCGTGACTGAAAAATTGACGTGAGTTTGTGAAGTTGCTCATATTATAAACAATAAATAATATAATTCCAATAATATAAAACCAAAAATGTCGAGAAAAAATATTGTGGAGATGGCGATCCTAGCAACATATTTATTGGAGGATAGTTCAGAGGAAGAAGACGACGACAACCAAAGACCACAACGAAGAGTTCGTTCTGTGTGGTCAAAAAAATGGTTGCTTCGCCGTGATACAGAAGGCTTCTGTTCCAAGTTGCTGCGGGAATTGCGAGCTGAGGAACCGGAGCTATATCGCAATTTCCTGCGGATGTCAGCCACTCAATTTGAATTTTTATTAAATTTAGTGGCTCCTATAATATCAAAACAAGACACCAATATGCGAACTAGCATTTCCGCGGAGGTGCGATTAGTACTCACACTGCAAGTGGTGACAATTTTAGGTCATTGCAGTACCTTTTCCGAATTTCACAGCCAACCATTTCTACCATTATTCCGTCTACCTTGACAACAATTACATGGCAAAAATTCCTGCCATGTCATTGTTGGGACACTGTCATTGCAATGACAAACCAATCAAAAAATCTGTCATGTTGTCCTATCAACAATGACAGGGTGATTACACGGTCATCGAAAATTGTCATTTCGATGACGTAAAAATTCCTGTCATTGTGCTTGTCATTCTGGTTGTCAGTGCAATGACAGCATTCTACGATGGCGATCACACGACATGACGACTTTAGGACAGATAGTTACGTCATTATGACGTCAGAATGTCATTGCAATGAAAGATTTCGATGACCGTGTAATACTAGCTTGACGCTCTTATCCTTGCTTTTAAAACCCATTTAACAAACACACCTACAAAATAAATGGCATACGCAGGTATAGTTGCCATTACAAAATGCACAGAGAGAGATGTACACGTATTCACAGACAGGAACAAATATTTCGAGGGTGTTTCAGGCAAGAGGAGTGCGAGTTGGCGGTCTGTATATTGGTCTGTGGCTTAACTTGTAAAATAGATTCCATTCCATGTGAGAGGCAAAGCTTACATCATCAAAATCTGTTGAGAAATATTACTAAAATCAACCACTTACGAAAATGCTACGGCGGTAGCACTGACTCTGGAATTGCTGAACAAAGATACATACCAAAAAAAGGCAGCTGCAGACGAGACGATAAAAGAAGAAAAAGAAAATATTCAGACGAGACAGATGAAAAAGAATTTCAAGAGAAGAAGATGCAACTATACTCTATTCAAGTAATTTGTTCAGTACAGGGAAGATAGGACGTTTGCCTCTCAGTCTGGCTATATTGGCTTGCATACATCGGTCTCAAGTTAAAGCTCTCACAGGGTTTCCGTATTTTGCATAATAAATTGCGGCAAATCGAGTAAATTGAACATTAGGGCTACCATCTCCTGATTTAAAACAAAAAATCAAAAATTATTTATCTTTTTCCACACCACCAAGCGGTTATTGAGAAAGGATACAAAAATTAAATCAAATGACAACACCTCCCTTCAATCAAAAGCTGAAAAAGCTACAAAATCCAAATCTCAACATAGAAATGCAGTTTTTAAAATAATGGCAACACCTTTTAGATGTGCTTTGTGCGATGACGATGAGGGTTCTTTTGTTATACTAAGCAAAACGAAAAAAAAAAATTAGTCTGTCTGCTTTTTGCAGTCAAACTGAAAGGTTATGGGTGCGGACAAATTTATAGAAAATCACAACAACAATTCTTGTGTTAGTTCAGTGGTTTGGGTTTAATTTCAGAGGCAGTTTCTGTTTTAGTTTGCCATTAGGATTACCTGCAGTCATCATTGGTAGATAAAAAGCTCCCTCATAAGGCATGTACTGAACGAATTACTTGAACAGAGTATAAGTATTTTTTTGAGTAGCTTTCTTGGAGAATATTTATTAATTTAATCTATATATATAAAAATGGATCGCAAAAATTTTTGTTCCCTCATAACTTTCGAACGACTCGGCCAAATTGGATAATTCTTTATTTTGTGGTTTTGTTATTAGCAGTAGAAGGTTTGTACAAAAGAAAATTTTAAAAAATCGGTTTGCCATGAATGCATTTTAAGTGCATTTTGTCAAATTAAAAACAAATCTTTTGGAAGGATATTTTGAGGATGTCTACGAAGGTTTCTATGAAGATCGGTCAAACATCGGTGAAGTAGTTTGTCAGAAATGCATTTTTGGTGCATTTTGTCACAAATCTTCAGAATTGCTAACAATTCGTATGCATAGTTTTAGCATAATGAAAATTAAATTTGATTTAGTTACTTTACTGGATTGCAATGCACCTTAAATATTTTGGAAAAGTGGGCGAATAGGGAAAAATCAAAGTATTTTCGACAATGAATTAAAGTTATATACGAGTATTTGTACGATCAAATCAATTTTAGTGTTTTATTTATATACAGGAAGAGGCAATACGTCGCGAGGCTTATTGCCTTTTACATTGTGCATCAAAAAGCACTGTAATAAGCAGAATATTCAACCAAACAATCTATTTGTGTTAGCATTGAAACGCATGCCGGGTAATTTTTTTTTGAATTTGTATTGAAATAGGCAAACAAATTTTTAGGCGGGAGGCGTTACAAAGTTTGTGTTTTTCTCCTGGAAGTCGGCAAACTATCGGCACTATTTTGTTTTCTCTCCAGATGGAAAAATAAAATGAACGACTGGGTCGCACAAACTTGGTCTAACGTGTGACAGTGGTCTTGGGGCTTGAGATTTTGATAAAAATAAATTTTTCGGCTGAAGAAGGAATTCGAATATTTCACGGTAAGTCAAAGATTGGGATCAAGTGTACACTGATAAGCAATCCTAGCAAGACGAGTATTACCGGGGAATCGTTTAAGGGGAGGAACGCAGCTGGCTAAATAGAGTGAGCATTTTTGTAAAAGAAGGGGTAATTTTTCCATCCATTATCCTTTTCTCCACTATCATTTATAACGCTTTTTTCGAGCATGTACTCCAGTTTAGGGCGTATAAACGCTTTGTAAATTGTAGCCAGATCAGAAGGGCTGAATAACTTCTTTGTTTTGACAGGTTTATCACTTTCTATAGATCAAACGTATCAAAATATAGGTACAACTGATTTTAATTTACTATTACTGTGATAGTGAAGCTTAGCGTGCATAAATAGTAAAACGAAGAATTCAGCAATTTCAAAAATGTTAAAAAAGGCGGTACGGAGTTCGCCGGGTCAGCTAGTTTTCTAATAAAATAAAGTAAAGTACTTCAAAAGTTTAGTTAGTTCCTTTTATTTGAATGGTAAAAAGTTTTTAAAATTAAAAGTTTTCAACAAAAGCAATGTAGAACAAAATCGGTCATAATTCATCCCCCTGTCACACTTTGAATGCAATCAAAAAGCTGCCCATTGTTCAAATTGGAAAACATTGTATTCATGTACTACTCTTTTAGCAAATCTTTTACCAGGGATGTCTCTATTACCAAGCGCGCGATCGAATAGAAACGCTGTAAGATATTGTCTTTTTCATGGGGTTCTCACTGTTTCTTCTTTGAACGTGACAGTACTTGTTGAGCGGGTCCGGGTCGTGCTCTATTTTTTGCAAGACAGATTTTTTTTGGCGTGAAGGCTTCCTCGGACTTTTGTCCGTCTCATACCTATTATTAAACTTTGATACTCCTGCTGTCATCTGATGCATTTTCATCTCAGTTGCTGTTAGTTTGCTCTCATACGTATTGTACATACATTGTCCAACACTGTGAACCTTATGTGGGTCCCGCACGCTCAACGGAGATCACAGAACATAGCGGAATTTTTCCGCCACTTCATCCACCCCACGCTTTTACGATGATTGATGTCGTCATCACAAATTGCTTCGTCATTAATCATAGATCCAAGACATTTAAATTTTCACACTTGGGAATCACTGTTCCATATTCATATACTCGTAGTTTGCCTGGAATAGGCATGTGTAGACAAATAATGCACAACGCAAGTATTCAGTCTTTTTTGAACCTATAATGTACCTATTTTCTGACAAATCGGGACAAGGGATCGTCGCTTATGATGGCTTCATCGTCAACAAAGAATAACTCAGTCCAACTGAATATCTTATAGCACTTTCCATTGATTTCACTCGAGGAACCACACATTCTGAAAACCAATGGAACAACCAAAATTGCTTCTGCCCAATGGAAAGGTTTCAGAATACTCTAGATGCTTATTGCCGCTTCTTTTTCTCCAATGAAAAGTGTTTTTACTTTTCTCACTGCTCCTTCGTACATGCTCACTCATGGTCATCCGCACATAGGTTTCTGGAACTCCTCGTTACATGGGGAGGACAACCAATATCGTCAGATCTCTTGGTTTTCTAACGAATTTTTTTTTTTAAATGATTCCAATACCTACTTTAGATTTCATCTATGTTGTTGACTTCCCCGCTACGACGAACTCGCACTGGTCATTAGACAGCCGTATCATACTCACTGTCGGCTATACAAAACTCGTTCAATGATATCCATAATGGTGTATGACATCGGCTTAAATGAACGATAATTATCACAGCTTCGTGCATCGCCTATGCATTGCGGGAAGGTAACTTTCCCTAGATTGTTCAGTCATCCCATCAGCTCTTTGAAGCTTGGGGATGAGAATAATGAGCCATCTGATCCCGATATCACCCATATTTCCCCAAAACTCTGAAGGTATCTCGCCTGGTCAAACCGCATCGTCGTTTTTGTAGTTTTTAACCGCCTCACTTTTTCTACTATAACATCCCTGTGTAGTGTGAACCTATTTAAAGTTTTATTACATGTAACTGCAAGGCGTCGCGTCGCTTTACTTTTGTGTGTGCTCATGTGTTTAACTGTGCCACAACAGCTTGCCCTGCATGCCTCCTTAAATGTTGTCTTTATGCCTTGTAAACCTTATGGCTTACAAAATGTATCACATTGTTTGGGTTTAATGTTTCAGTTTCTTTAACTCGTACATACATATTGAAAGATACAAATTTATAAATTTAACTCTTTTCCTAAACAAATCTCGTGACGGTCGGGTCGGTCGGTGGTATTTTAGCTTATTTTCCGAGTGCAGACAATGTTTTTGTTTGTAATGTTTACTTTGAGGAAAACTAGGTATATCTCAAAGGTATAGATACCTACACACACACCATCAACATAATGTATCTACAAAATTTTCAAACTTATTTTTAGTATCAAAATTATAGCCAAAAAAATCCAGTCAGCCGCTGTTGCTGCCGCAGTCATTGCATTTCTTTCACTTTCAACAAGAAGTCTTGAGAGATACAATTGCTGTTCATGTTAACCGTACAAATATGATTTGTTAATGTGAATTTTATTGCATAATTGACCAACGGACAGTATCTAGTCCGGATAGCAATAGCATACCACAATTTGCAGTTTTGCTGTAGGGCAGGACACTTGGGTGAACGATACTTGACCGGTTGACCTCATAAGTTAACCGCACATATTAAATTACTTGAACTCGTGTCCAATTCAAAGGGCTTGATATAGTGACCAATATTTTCCAGATTATGTTCCCTGAGGCCCTGAGAGCGTATACGAGCAAGCTAGTAGAGTTCGATTAGATTATGTGAACCAAAGCGCGAAAATATTGAGATTTGTTTTAGTTTTTTTTGCGAAAATAAAAATGTAACTTAACTTTTGATTGCATAGTAATTTTCGTGATGATTTTGCGAACAATATTTAAAACATGGCCACGTTTTCCTTTAAGAATCTCTATTTTTTGTAAAACTAGAAGCCTTAAGGCTCTGACCCAATGCGCACCGAAAGCTGTCGGTGCAGTTCCTAAAAATGTCAAAGAGCTTAAAAACCGCAGTGAACTTCGTTTCTTAATTAAACGCAATCAAATTTACTGCAAGCTGCAGAATGTATTCATCTATAGAAATCAATTTAGATACAATAAGGCACATTCATAGATGATGTTTAAATTGTTGCTAAGCTAAACTGGAGTTTAGCTTATGGAAACTTCATCAGGTAAACTCCAGTTTTTCTTAGCAACAGCTTAAACATCATCTATGAATATGCCCGAATATATCTTCCTCTCAGTGAAAATCTACATTCAGCAAAAATGGGCATTGCAATGACCTGAAAACTCGTGTCATTGCTGCCGTTATTGCAAGGACAGCAATTTAACAGAACTATGACACAGCATTAAGCCGCAACATACGGGAATATGGAATTCTTTACCCAGCGCCCTCTTTCTTTCTTTCCCATTTTAATATTCAGAGCTTTAAAACCAATTTGCATCGATATCTCCTTTTGAATCTTTCCCTTTTTTCCTAACGCTCGGCGCTCGCACTGTGTTTAAACCCCTTTAGTGGGCGCACCGTAGAGTTCTGGTGTAAGCCTACCTTAGAAATTCCTTACGACACATATTAATCACACATAAGAAAATAAACCAATCTTCGCCATGTTGCTCCTTGTTCCGCCGCCCATTTTTGAGTATTCTAGTTTTTTCCTGGTAAACTTATATTATATCTACCACAGTGTTTCTTTTAATTATTTTTTGTTATAAATAAAAACTGTTTCTTAATGTTAAATAACTAGAGAAGGTTTTTTCTATTTAAAACAAACGAAGTGCCTAAATAGAGGGCACATGTACATTGTACAAAAAGTTGCGACTTTAGGATAAATAACTACGTCATTATGATTTAAGATGGTCATTGCATTGACCCATTTGAAAATGCTAACCTTACTCTTTTGATATTAAGTTTACCACAAAATAAAACCTGGTCCTTTGAACACCTTTTCTCGTATACATTTGGTCTCAGTACATTTCAAAAAGGTTAATTAGTTCGAAGGTTAATCATTAATAACTTGAAATCTGATAAGTTAGTATATTGTGAAGGACTGTCCTTGAAATTAATAGAAATAGAAAATAATGAAATATATTTTTTGTAGGTGGTGGAATGAAAAATGACAAATTGTTTCATTACACTTTTTTTCGTTAACGCTTTGCGATAAACAAAGAATTATCAAGGTAAATTACTACTCAACAGGAAACAAATTAACACAATAATTTCAGGAATAAGTCACAGCCGTAAGTGAAGGACATCAGTTGAATAATTCCATGAGATTTAGATTTTCAGGGATAGAAAGGGCGCCATAAGAAATTAAACTTAATGTTTCTTTTATCGATGTTAATAATTCCATAACAAAATCCAAAAAAGGCGATTAAGTTTATTGGCTCATAAAACAACCCGAATTTTAGTAGAATGGCGGTACGAATGTTAAGAAATGGCTTATTGTCATCAAAACCAGTTTCAATATGGTCACATGGGGTTGAGTCACAACTGGGTCAACTGCTAGAGATGATAATAAAATAAAAAAAAAAAAAAAAAAACTCCACTATACCTTCGTTCCACCAACTTGTCCAATTATTTCCTAAGTCTTCTGGCTTTCCCATGCGTTCATAGATTCTAATAAGTGGGCTGGAATTGAAGTTCTTAACTCTTCGAAGTATGTAGCCAATCTATTACCATTTCCGTTTTGGTATAGTTTGTAAAATAGCAAGATCATAGCTCAAGAAAATTTTGCCTGTCGTATCTTATTTTACCGCTAACCCGTGGTTTGCCAAGAGGACTTGTTTCAACATTGCAAACTGCCCATCACAAAAATGTAGATACTGGTGTTCTTGGTGCTAAGTGCAGGTTGGCACATCCAGCCGAAAACGTAGCTTATCAGAAAATGCTGAGGGAATAGTAAACAATTCGTCCAAGGGGCATAAAGCCCGAGCAGAAGCCTAAAGAGGTACGATGGTGGGATTGTCGTAGAGATGTGCAGTCGCTGCTGAGAATTTGGAAAGAACACTTCTGCAACAGCGAAGACAAACAACTGATCACTTACATGAGATTTTATTTGGACGATAAGTGAACAAAACTTTCGTCTACCTATCCAGCAAGAAGTTCGGGTAGCAATATCTAAACTAAAATTCAACTAGGCAGAGTATAGCATACATCAACTCATCTGAGCAATGTCATTACGCGGCATCCCTTCTATGCCTGTTTGATTGTGCATGACTTAGCTGTTTATAGGGTGAAATGGGCTAAAAGCAAAAAAGTGGTATATCCGAATTCAAAAATTCTTTGTGGTTTGTATGTTACACGTACCAAAAGGCCTGTGGTGATTTTTTTAACAAGTTGCTTGGTGAAATGGGATAAAATGCTCGGAAGGGCAGAACAACGTCTGTCGGGACAGATAGTATTTTAAAAAATGAAATAAAATTAATATAAATTGTATAAATTACCACAAAATTGACTTTAATTGAAAGATTCCTTGCCTTACCATTTTTATTTAAATATTATTTCTGGTATATGGCGGAGCGCGGGGAATGTTGTTTTCGAAGTGGTATATTGCCTCTGGCTTATCGGTTTAGACTAGCGACTCCACATACTCCCTTAGAACATAGTCTAGCTGTGTTAAACTGCATGATCTTGGTGGCCAACTCACAGAACCAAACCAAACGTTTCCTTCAACAAACAAATCGTGGCACGCGCTGTGTGACATGTTGGGATGTCTTGTTGAAATCACAGCTCCGCCACATCAAGGCGATTCAATTCAGGAACTAATAAGTCATTATAACTGTTTCCATAACCCTCTGGCCGTAATCGTTTTTAATGAAGTAAGGACAAATTATTCCACAGTCAGTCGGTTTTTCTGAATTAAACGGCGCGGCGTCTAAACAATGGCTTGAGGGTTATCTACACTTAAAATTGGTTATTGGTTTAGCGATTCACCAAAAAAAACTAGATCACCGAATAAAATTTTCTTGTGAATATTGAGATGTACAGTGTTTTTTCAACCATGTTTTGGGAAATAAATCTGCACAATTCAAATGCGTTGTTCATGCGTCAATCGATTCATGACGAAATGGCATACCAAATTTAAGATAAAACATAAGCGCGAGCTACAGTACGTTTGCAACGAACTGTTGGATACCCTATTCCCCATATTTTTGTATGTGCATGCGTCTGCCTCCCGCAAACAGCCGATGTTTCAGAAACAAAATTCTTCTTAAGCAGACAGAACAAAATGCAATAACATTAATTTTGTGCGGTGTGATGTTCAATTAATGCTGGCGCAATAAAAAAAGGCGTGCGCTACGCCCAAAGTTAAAACGTTTTATTGCCAAGGCAATTGGTATGAGCTCAGTGACATTCAATTTTAGTCTTGCAGATCGATTTGAACAAAACAATACAAAACTTAAATTTTTAAAAATTAGATTTGGAATGGAAATAGAGATTATGGGTGTTTTTAACAATTCTTGGAAGACACTCTGCTACGTAACCAAGGAATATAAATCCAAGTGTTCATCTGTTTACTTCAAAACTGCGACCGATAGTTAAAAAACGTTAAAAAAATTAATGCATTATACGACTTTTGACGTAAACGCCCCTTAAAAGTGGGCGTGTCTTAAAAATTTGAAGCACTAACTGCACTTTTTTCAGTATTTAGGCATATGTGTAAGACTACAGCTGAATCGAGTAGTTTTTAAACAATCTTACCTGAACAAAGGTATTTTACCAAAATCACGCCTTTAAAAGTGGGCGTATTGAAAAAATTTACAAACGAAAATGTAGAGATATATTTCTCAAATAACGAACGGAAGGAAAAAAAACATTGGAAATGCCTTAAATTCTTAAGGCTACGTTTTTCGTTCTTTCATGAAAAGTAGGCGTAAGCCACGCCCAAAATTCAAAAATTTGTTTTCATACACAAACCTTTTCGTTTCTATTAAGAGACGCAAAATTTTTCCTTGCGGATTAATTATAAATACCGTTTATTTACAAAAACAATTTTTTTATAGTTTCTAATGAAAAGTGGGCGTCAGCCACGCCCAAAATCAATTTTTTTGATTTCATACACAAGATGTTTATGTGCCAGTAAGACCCACAAAATTTAATGTTTTTCGCTTTAATATAACAATTGTTATTTTATAAAAACAATATTGATGGTTTTTTATGAAAAATAGGTGTAAGCCACGCCCAAACTGAAATATTTTTATTTGATTGGAAGAAAGTTTACCTAAAGCTTACGTGTGCAAAATTTTAGCGTTATGCTTTTATCGTAACTGTACAAAAAAACATAATTTAATTTTATTAAATTGAGGTTGTTCAACAAAAATGTCGATTGTGGGCGGATTTTACCGGTTCAAGAACTTAGCCTTACTTTTGAACCAAAGATTATATATATCAAATTTCAGCTTTCTAGCTCAAAAATTGCGACCTCTAGAGAGTATACATACGGACGGACGGACGGACGGACGGACGGACGGACATGGCTAAATCGACTAGGCTTTTGATTCTGAGTCAGAATATATATACTTTTCTATACCTAACGGTATTATTTCTCTATGTTACAAACTCCACACCAAATACAATATACCCATTCTATGGAATAAGGTATAATAAAATGAAATGAAAACAGTGTTGTCAACTTAATGTTCTGAACCTCTAAAAAAAACACCGAGATAGGTGGTCACCAAAAAGAGTAAAAGAAGAATGCAACGCCTTCTTTGTAGTCCATCCCGCTTACAAAACTTCATTACCACACAATGGGCATTCCCAATCTGGCAGGCATTTACAACAGCGATGCTGGCGACATTGGTGAGTGCGAATAAACAGTGGCTATCATAATTTAAAGCATTATTGTAGTAGATTTTTTAATAAATTGGTGATTAGATTTTTGAATAACAGTAAGTTGTACTTATTTCACGATTTTACTTTGTGAAATAAGTACAACGTAGGCTAAATGTCAATATAGCCCATTATTTTAAAACTATAATTATTTAAGGTTATGGCTGCAAAGTATTATCTAATACTATGTTTCCACCAGCCTGATTTAGCTAAATCTCTTGATTTAGCTAAATCATTTAATAAATAATGTGATTTACCATACCTTTTCATGATTTAGATTTACGTAATTTAAGCTAGATTTATTTTAAGTTACGTATCTGTCATCTCAAATCTACACAAAATAAAATCAAACATACTCTTTCTCTTCTCTCTCTTGATTCAGCACTTCATTCAGCCAAAAAAAAAAATGATTATTTTAAAACTTTGAAATTTTTAATTTAAATTGGTTGTGGTCGGTGAGTTTTTCGGTTATTTTATTATTTATTTATGTATATTTAAAAATGAATTTATCCTTGTTAGAAATGCTAAGCAAACTCAGACAGATAAAAAACAGAATGAAATGGGCCGATTTGGACAAGCTATTTTCCGGAAGCTTTGACAGTAGAAGTTTGTGAAATTGAAATCGAGAAATGTAATGTCAAAGTTGACATACATGTCAGGCTAAATCGGGTAATTGTTCGGTGTGACCGCCTTTCGTGATTTATAAATCATTTAGCTAAATCAGGCCGGTATAGACATAGTATTACCTTCGAGTTGAAAACACCAATCTTTTGTATAAGGTCAGGCTATAGATCGGCTACTACGAAAATCGTACTTTCGTAACAAAGCATTCCTAATGGCGATCTTTCTTCCATCTTTATTGCTGCAGACATTTGATTATGCACTATGGGGAACCCTCCTCTTCAGGCATCCCACCAGACTTTTTTTTCAGTTTGCTAACTGGACTCTATATAGGAATATTCCACTTAGGGTTGTCCAATGTCCACCCGTATATTAAAATATATCTTGTTAGTTTATAAAAAAATGTAAAGCTTTAATCACAAACGTATAGTTATCTTACAAAGGAAAATTTTCTTATTATATATTTTGAAATTTGACAGCAGGTAGGAGCTGTCAATATACGAATCTGTCAGTTTCTATTTTAACAAGCTTTGAAAGTTCCTCTCACTTGTGCAGTTCTGTTCTACTTTTCGTAACTTTTTTATTTTCCCTTGTTTAAAGTTAATACTTTAATGTCGCTTAGAAATTTTTAAACAAGAAATGAATGAAGAATGAATGAATATAGTTTGTTTTTACAAACAATTTTGTGGCTAAGCTGGTTTTCCTAAAAATTATCTCTTTCTACAGCAGTGTCATGTCCAAGTGACATAAGGTTAGTTAGTCCACAAAAAGACAATTTGTTTGCCATAAAGTTAACTTAATGGTCTCTTAACACAATTTCTCTGAACACATGTGTGTCCAGTCCACAGACAGTTGTTAATTGCTTTGATACTTTCTCCTCCCACATTTATGTGTTTTGCCAAATGTCTTTTTTACCAAAATAAACGGAACTTAAAATTGAATTCTTGTCATATATGTATGTAAGCCTTTCAAAAGTTTCAAGCCTTTGAAACCGGTGTCTAAACACTAAACGGCAGCTCTCTCTAACCGAACCAACAAAACATGACATTGACTGTGCCTCAAACTCATTAGTACCCGAAAGCAGATATCTTTTTTGTCATATCTAAATTTTCCGCTTTAGTTTAGGTTAATCCACGAGATGAACTTCATTGTAAAGAAAGTTTACACAAACATATTAAGAACAGAATTCAGGAACATTAAGCAACAACGACGACATACTCTTATGTGCTTGCTGTGGTCTGAACTCTCTATAAAGTTTTGTGTGTTCAATTTTTCCGGGACACAATACACAAAGCCTTGTCTCGTGCAACTCTACATAACCACAACATTGATGGTCATAACTTTTTATTTCTTCATTCAGATTCCGGCACTAAACCAGATAGGGTAGGTAGGTATACACTCCCATATACTTAATGCATCGAACTGGCCAAAGAGCCTTAGGTCTATCTAAGTTGCTCATTTTCAGCCTTGGTTAGGGCACGAACAAAGCCATACTAGCGTTTTGTCTTAAAATGGGCATGAAATCCATAAAGATACTACATGATTCAAAATGCGCGCACCACCACCACCACTACCGCCCGGCACGACCTCCTTGGCATCCTATGAGCATAAGATTATGGCAGGGAATTACACTTCAGGAGCAGCGCAAATAAAGGGTGTCTCTTTCTGTGTGTAAGTCGTGATTTTTTTTTTTTAACATTGGAGTTGGGATATTCAAAACGGGTCTCCTAGATTAGCGAAATTTTATCAGTTTCGTCATTTAAAATTCAGATCTAATTTTCATTCGCAAGAAGTTAGGAAAGACAAATTAAGGTTCTTCCAAACTAGAGCGAACCTCTAGATAGAGCCTCCAAATTTTCAAAGTACCTGACCTGAAAGTTAAGATTTGACAACTCACTGACAAGTGGTTCATGTTAATGAATCTTGTGATGATGAGAGTGCCAAAGATCGGCGATTTTTTTTCGTTGACACCGCGAACAACCAGCGACAAATTTTTAGGATAATGTTTTATTGGATCGTTTTGGCTTTAGCTAAAACAACAAAGTAGCAGGAACCTAAAGGGACCAATACAGACAGACAGAATCGCATCTTAATTGTATAAGCGAAAAATTTAAAAGCTCATTCTCAAAATGGAACACCCTGCACAAGGCAAATAAAAACCTTCCTATATTAACCGTTCTAGATTGTTTCAATCATCGACGAGAGTTTATGGACCACGGAATCAGGCTTAAATGCCTAAACGTGATATGCAAATTGCAAATCTCATCTCTGGACGACTCCTCCGGAATACCTTTTTGTTACTTTGTTTTCCGTTCTTCTTTATTTTTTTGTTTGTCTAAACTGCACGTTCTCTGGTGAACCTTTTAAGGGAGGGTAAACAAGAAGTAGAGAATAATAAACGAACCATGATGATGGCTTGGATACTTGACTACTGCAACAACGTCCAACGCGAAATGTGATCTAATTGACAGCAAAGTTCATGGATCTAGCCTAAAATGAGAGAGAAATTCCTGACTTGGAAGTTGCAACAAGCCTCCCGATTTGGTTAGATTAAAATGGAAATGTGCGCGATCGTCTTCGACATCGACATCCACATCGACGCGACCGCGACTCTGGAAGTTTTAGCTCAATGACGGATCACGCTGATGGCTATGGCAACTGGGCTTACACTGTGCCAAATTGCTACACATTAGATGATCGCGAGGGACAGGAAACTGAATAATTATTTGCAGTCGTGCGAAGTGACCAGTACGGTGTACGGAATAAGGGAATACAGTGGATAACTGTTAATGCAGAAGGTATATGTATCTCTGCCCAAGAAAAGATAAAAGTTAAAAAACAGAATATTAAGTTTTTCCAGATACAATGATGATTGTAGAAATAAGTAATTAAAGAAATGAAGAGCACAAGAACGTGATGGAGATCTATCTTTTGTTGTTCTTGTCCAAGTATTTTGTTGGGAATGGAGTTGAACTCATTATTGTTTGGATTTGGTTATTGTGTCTTGGTCTATGCGTGAGAATGTATAAGGAAGGTTTATGGGCTGGAATGCATGGGTTGTAATTACTTGGTGGTTGACATAGGAACAAAAAAAGAATGAACTCTTCTAATTGCGGAATTTATAAGATATGAAGCAATTATCGAGATTGGAGGAAAAAGTTTTACTTGTGAAATCTTGGATCTTCGGTATGCATGTTAGGTCTTTGGATCTTGAACATGAAAGAATTTTGAAGACTAGGTTAAGACAAAAAAAAAATAACGGAATTGTGGTCTATATCCTGAATGGAAGAATGAAGACCCAAGGAAGAAAATAAGGTTTAAAACTGTTCAGAGGAAAATATATGTGGATGATTATCTTCAGCCATTTTTTTTTTTTTTTTTTTTTTTGCTTTTTCTTCGCTGTTGTTCCGACTGTAGAGCCAAAATGAACTTCCTTTCCGATTTTCGCGTTTGATGTAGCGAAGCCAGAACTATCGCCAACCATGTCTCCTTACCTTTCAACAAGCCCGTCGCCTGAGCCAAACCCAAAGGACCAGTGGCAACATTACAAAATGGCCATCAAAAATCAGCTACTGATGTTTAAAGTTTCATTAGGCTACCACAACGAAACACCTGGTTTGATGATGAGTGCAACCTGGCACATACCACCTAGAACGAAGCTTTTCAGGCAATACTGCTGGCCAGAACTAAGAGCACTTCCCGTGCGGCCTGTATCAGCAAAGGAGGAAGGAAGAAAATCGGCTTTTCAGAAAAAAAAAAGAGAACTGAAAAAGCGAGCTGTTGAATCTATTGAGGGGTACCTACTACTACGGCAGAAGCAATGTTCGAAAGTGCTAGCAAATTTAAAGCATTCGTCCAACGGGAACAAACTCTAGCGGAAGCCTGTATGCATTAGTTTGAGATCTAAGAACCCTTAAACACTAAGTACAACATCTTAAAATATTTTTCTAGCATTATAGCCTGTGGGTACACATATGAAACGAGCAGTAACCAGTGCCTTGCCTTGACAATCATGGAGTCAGCAGAAAGTAGAATGGGACTGAAAATAAACAAGCACAAGACGAAGTATGTGCTTTCATCAATCAAAATGCAATCCCACCACTGACTTGGTCAGAACATGAAATTGAAGGTATAACTTCGAGGTAGTCAGTGAATTATTTTTACCTGGCACTGCTGTTAGCACGAAAAACAATATCAGCGGGGAAATCAAGAATGATTTGATAATAACCCTATATATCGATCAAGAAAAACCATCAGGAAAAGTTTAAACAGAGAATTTTTCCTGACTAGCGTTGTCACATTACTTTACTGCAAACACTTTCGTCAAATTTTAATGATTGAATTGAACACCATTTTTTTCTGATACACATTTGCCAAGGGAAAAGAAACTAATTGGAATTGAACAGTTGGAACGGATTGTTACATTTTGATGGAAATAGTAATCAAGTATTAGTATATTTGAATTTTTTATTTTGGAAAAAAATCCCTGAGTTGTTCACCACCGACCAGTGAAATAGCATATTTGTTTCAACCAAATCATCACATACTAAAGTATCCAATTGAACATTTTTCCCGATCGGTATAACCAGCCCCTTAATTAATAAAACGCAAACTCTTCGAACCCATCCCACATAATTGAGCGGGTGTTGTTGTTGTTGTTTTTCACAAGATAATCAAATGCACCAATTGCAGTTCTATTTTTAACTTTACATTTCGCCATTCATTGAAAATGCCCACAGTAACCACATGCACTTCGGTTTGTGCAATACCTAATTTGTTTCTTTTTGTATTTAAATCCAAGTCGTTCGTTTCATTCTAAAGACCTCATATATAAGCGTTTGATTATTTAGTGGCTAGGGCTCCGATTGAATTTTTTCTTTTTTTTTTGGATATTTTCACAAACAATGGATGTTGCGGGTAAACATTTTAAGAAATGATTTGTAATCACCGGAAGCTTTTCTAATTGTTTGTCCGTTTCTTTCTAGGAAATTCCAAAGAATTTTTCAGTGTTTATTGAAAAAATGAAGACTACTACCAGAGTCGGCCTGGGAAAAAAACTTCAACATGAAAATTTTCTTTTGGATTGCTTGGTTGATAAGGACAAGGAGTGCAACATCAAAAGAAATTTTGTTGCAGCCCAGGATGGATACTTTGTTTTCATAATTATTGAAAACTTCACCCAAAAACTTACAAGAAATAGAATATTTATGTTTATCCAATTTTTTTGCCAGAGATCATCTGGTGATGTCTCATCAGATGATAACCATAATTCAATGGAAGACTTCATGTTTAATCTTCTATTAAAAAAGATGAAATATTTTGCTGCAATCGTGCAATTTTGAAAAGTTTGTGATGATTGTAATAAAAAAGAATTAGTTGAAAATTCACGATTTTCAATTTCATGTCCATTTTGTAGAACAATCGTAGAAAATTCTCTAACGGGTAAGACCGCCTCAAGACTGCCTTTGGTTTTTTTCAATCTAGTGTCAAACCCAGTATTTTTTTTTTGCTTAAAACGATGAAAACTTCCTTTTGTTTATACCTAGACTGCGGAGGTATAACCACTTGAATTCATACATTTATAAATGACAGAGAAATGCGCACTGCTTTCAAATAAATATGTGACAGACGTTTTATTTTCAGCCTACACCTTGCCAGACGTCCTTTAAGTATCCTGAAGGCATTTTCAACTTAATACCCTGAAAATTAGTGTAGTATGATATGAGATACAAAATTGAAATTATTAAACAATTAATGTATTTTTTGTATATAATAAATATTGGTAATTTCTTGCGCCAAATCAATAACAGCATTTTTGCCGTAACAATAAATAATATTTTAGCATTAGAATAGTCGGATGTAAAAAAATTGTTTGATATTATTTTTGTTGCCAATGATTGGTAGTCTCTTACGCATTTAATGCATCTGCCGCTTATGTTGTTACTAAGTCAGTTGTTCAATATATAAGTATGTATTGTGTTAATTTTGAATAAAAAGTGTTGCGTGAAAAAATTATTTAAAAAATCAAGTTAAAATTGATATTAATTAATGTGTTTAGTGGTATAAAGTAATCAAATACCATGAGTGTTAAATGTTGCCTACATTGAAGTGATAGTATAAATCAAATTGAAAAAATAATTGAGGACCGTTTTCGCAGAACTCAACAAACGCCAAAAATCGAAAAATGAGATATGGGTATCGAAATTTTCGATATTTCAAGGCGCATCGACTAAGCTTAAAAAACAGTTCCAAAAATCAACTGGTTCTATAAAAAAAACTTTGAAATCTATGAATTTTTTTTTATTTTGAAAAAAACTGTTGATTTTTGGGACTCAATATTTTCTAAGTTCAATACCTCATTATTGCTATTCTTCCGGTTTACTATGACAAAGTTGTCTTAAAGGGGAAAGGCGTTTTTATATTTTTAAATATATTTTTTAATGTTTTGACACCCACACAAAAAACCTTCTGAAAAATTTACAAAATGGTATTGTTGAGTTTTGCGAAAACGGTCCTCAATTTTGTTCAGTGAAACATTTTTAGAAAAATGTCATAGAATACTAAGTGTAAGAAAATTTCGAAAATATATATTTGCGGACTTTAACCTTCCTACTAGAATATATATGTACCTAATGTGAGTGGTTACAACAGTGGTTGCTACAGAAAATTTACTGCAATTTCAAAAAACCCAATTTTGTTAGATCAACCCGTCTCTGAATCATGTAAGTAAAAAATGTCAGCATTGCCAGCTCTATCAATGCTTCATACTTTCCATACAATTATTCTGATTTATAGGTAGGTACAGCTTTTTTTGAAAAAACTACAGAAACATCATCTTCTTACCTACATAATGCCGCCTAATTGGATTATTTGTTATCAATCTAGAATAGAACCAGAAACTAATAAGCATTGTTTCATACCAAACAAAAGTGTTCTCTCTGAAGGGTGAATATAAAACGTCTGAGACTCACATATTCGTAATCAGGAATAAGACCAGAGTATTTTGACGTGTTAATCGTAGGGTTATAGTTGGTAAAAAAAAAGTTTCTTAAACTTTTTGTAGAAAATGCAATTCAGGATACTTTAAGGACGTCTGGCAGGGTGAAGGCTGAAAATAAAACGTCTGACACCTTACATACCCTACATACATATTTGTAATCAGGACAGTTATTCTGATGTTTTGATGTATCACTCATGTGGTTCTACCCCCACAACAAAACCTGATTTTTCGCTCCTTTTGAGGGGGGGCGTCTGACAAGGGGAAAGCTGAAAGTAAAACGTCTGTCACATATTTATTTGAAATCAGTGTGCATTCCTCTGTCATTTATATGCTTAGTAATTCAAGTGGTAATACCTCCGACACAAAAATCGGAAATATTACCGATTTCGAACGGCCTCCTATACAGCCCCCGACGAAAAATAATAAAATAACCCTGCCAGACTTTTAGATTTGATATAGCATTCGCACATTTAATTAACACAATAGCAAATAAGTTTAACCGAAAAGCAAATAAGTTTAACCCAAACGCAAATATATTTAACCCTTTAGCAAATTACTTTAACCCAGAAGCAAATATGTTTAACCCAAACGCAAATATATTTAACCCTTTAGCAAATTACTTTAACCCAAAAACAAATATATTAACCCTAAACGCAAATGCATTTAACCTTTTAACAAATTTATTTAAACTAATAACAAAAGCTTTGAAATCATAGGATATTTTTTTCTGAATATAGCTTGTATAATGCACTTAGCTATAAGTCAAAACTGAAAAAATTAAAAAAAACCCGTTGTTTTGCTATTTGACATTCTCTCATTATAGTTTATATTCATTTGGCGTTCTACTTTTTGTCTGTTGGTGAGTTCGAAAAACCAGGTTTAAAAAATTATCAATATTAAACTATTAAACTGTAGTTAAGTACCATATACTCGTAAGATAATATGAAATGAGTAACGACGAAGATAGTTCAAGCAGCTCCGACCAAAGATCTCAAAATTCTAAGCTGTTTGGTGAAAGTGGCGATGAAGCTGAAGGTGAGTAAAACGAAAATTATAAATTGAAGACAAAACACAGGAATGATTTCGTAACCCCAGAAAGACGTATTCGAGCCCCGAGGCGAAACTACTCACGTCCCAGTTTTGAAAAAAGTAGCTTTTGGTTGCTTGTTATGAAGAAGGAATGACTATTTCTGAAGCTGCTAGTAGCACCAAAAATAATGAATTACAAGATTCTCACAAACTCCACTTGTAACTCTAACAAGTTTTTTTCTTTTCTCCAAGAACTAATGGAAAAAGTTAACGAAAGACATCAAAATGATTGTTTCTTAATAATGGATAATGCTAGAATTCATAAAACACAAGAAGTTCGAGATGTTATATCTGCTACGAATTGCATACTTAAATTTTTGCCACCTTACTCCCCAATGCTTAACCCTATAGAAAAATCTTTTTCGAAAATGAAAGGACATGCACGATAACTTTTAAGTGAGCTAAGCAGAGACCAAAACTTGGTTGCTGTTATTGAACAAAGCTTGCAGCAAATTACACAGGTGGATTGCGCATTGCGCAAACTATGTAATGGATATGGTTCTCCTCATTCCAAAGGCAGCGAATGAAGAAAATGACTTCTAAAAATATGTGTTTAATTATTTTTCAAAAGGAAAATGACAAGTTTTGATGTACAATAATTATGTTAAATGAAATAAATTTTCTTTTCAAAGCCATCTTCTATTGGTTTAAATATATTTGTTAATTTTTTCAGTTTTGCCCAATGAAAAACAAAGTTTGCTAAGAAACAAAATATCAAAGTTTCTTAAAGTGACTTATAGCTAAGCGCATTACAAGCTATATTCAGAAAAAAATATCCTATGATTTCAAAGCTTTTGTTATTAGTTTAAATATATTTGTTAAAAGGTTAAATGCATTTGCGTTTAAAGTAAATATATTTGCTTTTGGGTTAAAGTAATTTGCTAAAGGGTTAAATATATTTGCGCTTGGGTTAAACTTATTTGTTTTTCGGTTAAATTAATTTGTTAAAGGGTTAAATATATTTGCGTTTTGGTTAAACTAATTTGCTATTGTGTTAATTAAATGTGCGAATGCTATATTACATCGCGCATATCAACAGAAACACGTAAACCAATTTTCGTTATACCTCCACTCCCAAAATTTGCTGTCGGCTCTTGGTCTATAAACAAAAAGAAGTTTCGATTGTTTTAAGCAAAAATAAATATCTACTGGGTTCGACACTAGATTAAATAAAACTGCACTGAAAATAATTCTGTTGTCATATTGACAATTTTTGTAGTCAATATGAATACATGGCTCAACCAACAACTTTGATTGTCAATACGACAACTTTTGAAAAGGTGATTGTCATAGCGTGAAAATCAGCGTTTGCGATTGTCATATTGACAATTTCCAAATCCCGGTATTTTCATTTTACGAGCGATTGCGATTGTCTACAAATGAAAATACTGGGGATTGTTTTCATATTGACTATTTTTGGTTTTCAATATGACAACCGCAAATTTGCGGTTATCATATTGAATACTACGATTGTTGTATTGAAAATCGCAGTTGTCAATATGATTACTGCGAAAACTCCAATTGTCATATTGAACACTGCGGTTGTCATATTGAATACCGCTAAAGCTGCGGTTGTCATATTGAAAATCGCAGTTGTCAATATGATTACCGTGAAAACTTCAATTGTCATATTGAATACTGCGGTTGTCATATTGAAAATCACAGTTGTCAATATGATTACCGTAAAAACTTCGATTGTCATATTGAATACTGCGGTTGTCATATTGAATACCGCTAAAACTTCGGTTGTCATATTGAAAATCGCAGTTGTCAATATGATTACCGTAAAAACTTCAATTGTCATATTGAATACTGCGGTTGTCATATTGAAAATCGCAGTTGTCAATATGACGACTACAAAACTGCGGTTGTCATATTGAAAACTGAGATTGTCAATATGAAAACCACGGTTGTCATATTGAAAATCGCAGTTGTCAATATGATGACCGCAAAACTGCGGTTGTCATATTGAAAACTGAGATTGTCAATATGAAAACCACGGTTGTCATATTGAAAATCGCAGTTGTCAATATGATGACAGCAAAACTGCGGTTGTCATATTGAAAACTGAGATTGTCAATATGAAAACCACGGTTGTCATATTGAAAATCGCAGTTGTCAATATGATGACCGCAAAACTGCGGTTGTCATATTGAAAACTGAGATTGTCAATATGAAAACCACGGTTGTCGTATTGAAAATCGCAGTTGTCAATATGATGACCGCAAAACTGCGGTTGTCATATTGAAAACTGAGATTGTCAATATGAAAACCACGGTTGTCATATTGAAAATCGCAGTTGTCAATATGATGACCGCAAAACTGCGGTTGTCATATTGAAAACTGAGATTGTCAATATGAAAACCACGGTTGTCATATTGAAAATCGCAGTTGTCAATATGATGACCGCAAAACTGCGGTTGTCATATTGAAAACTGAGATTGTCAATATGAAAACCACGGTTGTCATATTGATAATCGCAGTTGTCAATATGATAACTACGATTGTCATTATAATAACTGCGGTTGTCAATATGATAACCACGGTTGTCAATATGATAACCACGGTTGTCAATATGATAACAATTGTTATCATATTGGCAACCGTAGTTATCATATTGACAACCGTAGTTATCATATTGATAACCGCAGCTATCATATTGACAATCATGGTTATCATAATGAGAACTGAGGTTTTCATAATGAAAACCAGCAATTATCAAATTGAAAACAACGACTGTCAATTTGTTGATACTCATGGTAGATGAAAATTGAAAGTTGTAGTCTTCAGTTTCATAGTTGTGGTTCTCAATTTGATGTTTTCTACTGAAAGAGAAGATTTAATCTTTAGTAACTCCAACTTAAAATTTATACTTACTATTCAATGACTCGTCGTCATTTTTTAATCACCATATTTCCATTCTGAAAGATTAAAATCCTGAAAATGAACCCTTTAAATAAAAAAAACAGTATTTTCAATAACAAAACTTTATAATATTTATTCATCTTAGGACCTTAACATAAATTTATACTTAAAGTTAGAACTTATAAATTAATAATTAATTAAATAAGAAAGTTATATATACATATTTACGTTTTAATACCATTATTTAAACTGTCAATAATTGCAAACATTTTTGGAGACATTTGATTTTTAACGGATCTATTTTTTAAATAATAAAAAAATTCAATAAAGCGCCAAAAGTTTTCACAAGCTGGCGGATATTTTATATTAAAAACAAAAAAAGTTTTAAAACATATATCTACCGCTCTTAATAAGTGTCCTAATTTTAATTTATAGCTATCCAGTATAATATAATACTCCTGGGCTTCTTTCTGCATGCATATAAATGGCTGTATGGTTTCACCGCGCGATCCAAGAAATTCCAAGTGCTGTTCAATTTGCTGAATGGACTCTCCTGCAAAAATGAATGCTAGCTGGGAGTCCTTGATGGTATATTTCGTTGAAGTTTTGTCGCCCAAGTTCGTTTTCCTTGAATGTGTTTTTGTTGGCACAAGGTAATGGTGGAGGCTATTGAGGACGGAAAAAACCACTTGATCTGAAAGAATATAGAGAGAAAAAGAAAATTGAAATAAAAAAAAAACATCAAAAGATCAAAAATTACCATTGTTAAAATCTTTGTCGCAGATATTTTTAAGCCTGTCGATGGCCTTTCTATCCTTCAAGTTGCTTATTAAGAAGTCCTTCAATGCTTAAAGCTTTTTTCCCACAAAGTGAGGATATTTGAGCTCTCAGGGTAGATCGTTTGGAAATCTTTGTCAATCTTTAAAAAAAAATAAAAAAAAAGAAAAAAAAGAAAAAATAAAAAAAAAAGAAAAAAAAAGAAAAAAAAGAAAAAAAAGAAAAAAAAGAAAAAAAGAAAAAAAAGAAAAAAAAGAAAAAAAAAGAAAAAAAAAGAAGAAAAACAAAATAAGAACACATAAGAAAAATAAAAAAAAAATTATATGAAGCGAAATGAAATGAAATACAACATGTTAACCTACCAGCCTGTATCCGTTTGGCTTTTTATATTGAGGCCATTTCTCAAAAATAGTCTTTTGATCGGTGGAATTCATAATATCTTGAAGTCGATATTGGCTGCATGACTGCCACACACAGTCAAACTCTTCTGTCGACAGATTGTCGAATTTCAAGCTGTTCACGCAAGTTTCTGCATCTACCTCTGGATCTGTAAAAAATAAGTGTTATCTTAAGATATTTATGTTTTATATGTGAAATTATACTAAATTTGATGTTTTCATTTTTTTCTGGGGATAAAAGTTTCCTCTTCATAGCTTTCAAAGTCTTAACAGCTCTTCTTTTGTTAAAGAACTTAGTGTAAATTTTTCCTCTTTTTCCCTCCGATCTATAAAATTCAATTTTTTCGCTGGGGAAAATCTGTACTATTTCATCTTCTAGTCTTTGACTAGTACCCAAGGAAAGTGGGATATTTTCCTCTTCAAAATATTGAGCTATGAGCTCTACTAGTAAGTTTCGTTGATGACTTTGAAAGCTGTTGTTGTTCTGCTGGTAATATTCTATCAATTGTTTTCCCCTCACTTTATGGTCTAGAATCTTTGTCAAGCTGATGTAAACGTTGTCAGGTGGCTCTGGTGAGAGAGACAGGCTACGAACAGAAGAGCATGGAGAAGAAACACCTGCTCCGATAGTTAAATCATGAAATGATGAAGATGATGATGGAAGTGTTTCAGATATTGGTGTCAAGCCAATATCATATCTCCATCTTTCAATATTCCGCTCGAAAACAATGAGTTCTCCGATTGAAAAGTTCCTAAGAACATCTCGTATGTGATACCATTTTATGATTTTTAGGATTTCTATGTCGATTCGACCTTCTGTTGAGATGGAATAAGAAAATGCAAAGTTATAATAAACCTAAAAAACATCTAATCTTAAAACACATGATTTACAAACTGATACCTTTTAAACTCGGGAAGAAATGCTCTTGATTCCATTTTTTTAACAGGTCCTTCATATCCTTATCAGGGTCATCTTCTCGTTCTGCTGGAAAACTTAGTAAGTCTCCAACTTGAATGCATTGGCCGGGAGTCAAAGTAATGACTTGCAGGTTTTCGTTTATATATTGATTGTTATCTAGTTCTATATCGGCGAGGAGTGGCTGACTTTGATTTTCTTCAAACACCCCTTCTGCGTTTTGGTCCGTGACTCCGGAATTAATGTTTTCCATTTTTGCTTCGTTAAATTTTAGTTATACAAAAAATATTCTTTAATTTTTATAAATTGTTGTCCTTTGTGTGTTTTTATTATGGTAAGTGGAGGTCCCAACAAGTCATTAAATTTTATCAAGATCCGATCCGAACCGATCGCCTCAACGACTCACACAAAACTGAATAAGTTCCCCAATCGAAACTCAAAAACAAAGTTTGAACAAAATAGTTCGAAAACAAGATCCTCGCACTTTGCACACACAACATAGTTCGTAAACAAGCAGCACAGCACACACAAAATAGTTCGTAAACAAGCATCCTCCACAAACAAAATAGTTCGAAAACAAGATCCTTGCACTTTGCACACACAACATAGTTCGTAAACAAGCAGCACAGCACACACAAAATAGTTCGTAAACAAGCATCCTCCACAAACAAAATAGTTCGAAAACAAGATCCTCGCACTTTGCACACACAACATAGTTCGTAAACAAGCAGCACAGCACACACAAAATAGTTCGTAAACAAGCAGCCTCCACACACAAAATAGTTCGAAAACAAGATCCTCGCACATACAAAATAGTTCGAAAACAAAAATCCTGCCTATGTATACCAAATAGTTCGTCAACAAACTTCCCACACAAGGAGTATGTACATATGCACATAGATCGCAAACAAACTTCCCCTAATGAGCAGATTCACACTCTTGTGAGCTATGACAGTATCTCTCTTAGCATACAAAATGAATCAGCTGATATATAAAAAAAGATGCAGATAGCTATCGAACTAAAAATCTTAAGTGGATTTATCAAGCAAAGAAAGTTGATAGTTTCTTTAAGTGAGGTTGCACTGTAATGAGGCTGTTATTTCGAAAGAAATATAAGTAAAATTAGAAAAATATACTGATAGTGGACGAAAATATTATCTTACAAATAGAATTTACTATCATTTGAGTTACTTTATGTTTAAAATGGTGTACTGTATAAAGCATTCTTATGCATTACAGTGAAACCTCTATTAAAGCGATCATAAGAATCATTGACATTTGTTACGTGTTCCTTTAATCAGCAGAGTCGAAATATTTAGTTGCGAAAAGTGGGACAAAAATAAGAGACGACTTAAGAATATAAAATGAAACAGCTGTTGCAATATTCAGAAAACCTAAAATCAAAAAAAAAAAAGATGCAGATAGCTATCGAACTAAAAATCTTTAGTGGATTTATCAAGCAAGGAAAGTTGATAGTTTCTTTAAGTGAGGTTGCACTGTAATGAGGCTGTTATTTCGAAAGAAATATAAGTAAAATTAGAAAAATATACTGATAGTGGACGAAAATATTATCTTACAAATAGAATTTACTATCATTGAGTTACTTTATGTTTAAAATGGTGTACTGTATAAAGCATTCTTATGCATTATAGTGAAACCTCTATTAAAGCGATCATAAGAATCATTGACATTTGTTACGTGTTCCTTTAATCAGCAGAGTCGAAATATTTAGTTGCGAAAAGTGGGACAAAAATAAGAGACGACTTAAGAATATAAAATGAAACAGCTGTTGCAATATTCAGAAAACCTAAAATCAAAAAAAAAAAAGATGCAGATAGCTATCGAACTAAAAATCTTAAGTGGATTTATCAAGCAAGGAAAGTTGATAGTTTCTTTTAGTGAGGTTGCACTGTAATGTAGGTATTTGAATTGGTTATCATACACCGGCTATCATAATTGTCAATATGATGACTGCAAAGTTGCGATCATCATATTGACAACCGTAATTGTAAATGTGATGACTGCAAAGTTGCGATCATCATATTGACAACCGTAATTGTAAATGTGATGACTGCAAAGTTGCGATCATCATATTGACAACCGTAATTGTAAATGTGATGACTGCAAAGTTGCGATCATCATATTGACAACCGTAATTGTAAATGTGATGACTGCAAAGTTGCGATCATCATATTGACAACCGTAATTGTAAATGTGATGACTGCAAAGTTGCGATCATCATATTGACAACCGTTATTGTAAATGTGATGACTGCAAAGTTGCGATCATCATATTGACAACCGTAATTGTAAATGTGATGACTGCAAAGTTGCGATCATCATATTGACTATCCTATTTTATGAATATGAATATTTAAGAAGCTTGGGTTTGTAATTTACCGTTTTTTTTTTTTTTTAGGAAAATAATTTGATTTTATTGAATTAAATTATAATCACTTTTATATAATTTTTTTCTTAATTTAATTTATTGAAAAATAACTCAGAGCTTTTTGGGGGGTGCTATTAACCATATAGCTATGCATATGATTAAATACGACGCATTCAAAGAGGAATCTCAGCTTTGAAAAAAATGATGTTGGGGATTTTTGATTGAACGTAGGTATAATTTGTAAACGATTTGTTTTACTTTATTAAAATGTTTTAAGATCAGGAAATAATAATGATATTTAATGAAATATAAGGCATTTACGAGAGGAATATGAACTTTAAATTGCAAGACTACCATGTAATATACCAATATTTGTAATTGAAAATTTACCATACAATATAAGTAATAAAAGAATAATTATATTTACCATAATGTTATTACCTTAATGTTCTTCTTCTTAAAATGTTGTCTTTTTAGGCATCTTCTTCACATTTTGCACTTTATATCAAATAAACTTTTAGGTTTTATAAAATTAATTTTAAACTGACTCAACAGAGCACTTAATTGACACGTCCGACTACTTTCACTTCCACAAATTAACTGAGCTTCACATCGAAACTTCTTTAATAGTCTGAAAATAATGTTGTTATATTGACAACCGTGGTTTTCAATATGACAATTTCGAATGTGGGATAGTCATATTGAAAATCGAAATTGTCAATATGATGACCACAAAGTAGCGATCATCATATTGAAAATCTTAATAGTCAATGTGATGAATGCGAATTTGCGATCATCATATTGACTATCGTGGTTGTCAATATGAAAATTTTAATAGCGTCAGTTCTTAATTTACCGTTGGTTTTTTGTCTGGAAATTGTATACTTGATTTTCATATTGACAACCATAATTGTCAATGTGATGACTGCAAAGTTGCGATCATCATATTGAAAATCTTAATTGTCAATGTGATGAATGCGAATTTGCGATCATCATATTGACTATCGTGGTTGTCAATATGAAAATTTTAATAGCGTCAGTTCTTAATTTACCGTTGGTTTTTTGTCTGGAAATTGTATACTTGATTTTCATATTAACAACCATAATTGTCAATGTGATGATTACGAAATTGCGATCATCATATTGAAAATCTTAATTGTCAATGTGATGAATGCGAATTTGCGATCATCATATTGACTATCGTGGTTGTCAATATGAACATTTTAATAGCGTCAGTTCTTAATTTACCGCTTATTCTTTGTTTGCAAATTTAGATTTGTTTTACACTGAGAGAAATCCATTTCAAATAAGGAAATAACTTCCTTTCTTCAAAGTAACTTATTTCATTTTTACTTCAAATACATATAGAAACAGAAAGAAAAGTAATGCACAAGAAAAAATCCAAGTCGAGATAACAATCAATCATGAGATTTAGGCTAACAGAACAGGGAAGAAGAAAAATTAAAAAAATTTTAAGAATGAATGACAATATACTACTTAGGGGAAGTATAGTTTTTACATAATATGTATGAAAGCACTATGTTAAATAAAACACTTGTTTAATTTCCACTTATATCTTATATATATATATAAGTGGAAATTAAACAAGTGTTTCATTTAACATAATGCTTTCATCATATGTATTCCACCAATTGCCAACAAAAAGCTCTATTGAGTTTATAAAAACTGATAATATGTATGTTTACAGAATATCGAATTCTGTGAAACAAAAGGTTAAAAAACTTAATTTTTCTTGGAAAAAGTAAAATTTCTTATTTTTAGTAGGTTTTGATTGTTTTTCGCCATTATCCGTTATTTTTAACTTTTGAGCAAAAATGTTTAAACTATGAATAGCTAACCGTTGTTAAATAAGGAGAGATTCAAGCGTTAATTCTATACGCTGTAAATGGATTTCTAAAATAATATAATTTGTATAAAATATATACAAATAAAGCCTGTATGATCGCACCCTGTGTGTGAAAAAATACGGTCATAATTGAATTTTTTAACGCCTGCAACGATTTTGATAAGACTTTCTGAGTTCCATTTTGTCAGAGCAATCTATCTTTATGTTGGAATGGTTTTTTTTTTTTGAAATTTGGTTCCTACATTCCATAGAACCGTTTTTCATAAATCAGACTTTCTCGTAGATTATACAACCGATTTCAGTCAAATTTGAAACAAAGGGAGTCTTAGGAAATAATAATGCATTTGAAAACTGTAAATTTTTTTTTTTTTTGATTTTTAATAATTTTTCAATTTTTTTTTTATTTTTTTGAATATTTTAAAAACGGCTTAATGGAATTTTTGAAAAAAAATTTTGAGATAATAATCACACATGACATTACGATGATGGCGAAGTCGAAAAAAGTGGGTCTAGGAATTCCATCCGTCTGTCTGTCTGTCTGTCTGTATGTCTGTTCGCGACTCTAGAGCCTGAACGGATGGGCCGATTTGCTTCAAATTCGGTATTTAGGATTTAGTATTTTAAAATCAAATTTTCTCGTAAACCATACATCCGATTTCAATAAAATTTTAGGAGCAGAAAGTGATTCATAATTTTATTAATATGGCATTTCAAAATTTTCAAAAACTTTTTTTTTTTGATTTTTTATAATTTTTTCAAAAAAATTTTTGGTTTTCGAAATATGTTGGAAACCGGTATTATGATTTTTTTTAACATTATTTTTTCAGGTGTAAACTACGTATTGCCATATATTTATATACTCAAATAAATGTCAAAATATTTTTTGGAAAAGTTTTTCAAAAATAACCTTTTAAAAAAAAAACTGGTCGCACGATTTTTAATATTTTTTTTTCCTAGATTGACATATAGCTTTGACATTTTATTGCATACTTAGTTTTTCCGAGAAAACTCTTAAACTAATTTAAAAAATAAAAGAATTTTCGAAATTATTTTAATTTTTTTTAATATCCATATATGCAGCCACTAAGCAATTCATAAGAGCAAGTTCGTGCGACCTAGTCGTGCATTTTATTTTGTATGTAAAGGTTTATTACTCAGAAATCCAGTACCTGAATAGCTATTACTGAAAATATGATTTTTAATTCATTAAGTGAATTGATTCATACTTCTTTTAAATATTTATCTAAAACTTTAATTTCATTTTATTAAAAAAACGTTGTAGATACGTACGATCGCTTTTATTGAAAATTTGAATTTAAGTAATAATATTTTTTGTAATTCATTTAAATTTGTTTTGAATTATATTAAAGAACATTGTTCTATAAGGTCATATTGGTATCGTGTATGTATAATAAGATATAGATTACTTTCGAGAAATTATGTTTTCGAAAACATACGATATTTCATCATAACAGTTTGGAAGAAAATTAAGGCCCTGGGTCTATAGCAGTATCTATTGTATTGGTGTAGTAAAAAGCTTTCTTCGATTTAAACATTCTTTTCTCTAAGTGTTCTAAGAACTCGATTTTCATATTGACAACCATAGTTTTCAATATGATGACTACAAAGTTGCGATTATCGAATTGACAATTTGAATTGTCAATGTGATGACTGCAAATTCGTGATCATCATATTGAATATCCTGGTTGTCAATATGAACATTTAAATTGCATCGGTTTTTAGTTTACCGTTTGTTTTTGTCTGGAAATTATTTGCTATATGACTTGCTTTTCATATGTAATGAGAGAATTTGATTTGAAGTAAGAAACTTGTCTTCTCAATCAACTTTCTTTAACTTTGTTTGCGATACATTTACGGTAACAGGAAAGAACATTGATGACCGCACTTTTATGTTGAAACTTGGAATTTCTTTTTTAGTAAAATATTTGTATTTCTTCGATTTTCATATTGACAATCGAAATTGTCAATATGATGATCGCATTTTTTAGTAAAATATTTGTATTTCTTCGATTTTCATATTGACAATCGAAATTGTCAATATGATGACGCCTTTTTTAGTTGAAAATTTATATTTCTTCGATTTTCATATTGACAATCGCAATTGTCAATATGATGACGACTTTTTTTAGCTAAAAATTTGTATTTCTTCGATTTTCATATTGACAATCGAAATTGTCAATATGATGATCGCATTTTTTAGTAAAATATTTGTATTTCTTCGATTTTCATATTGACAATCGAAATTGTCAATATGATGACGCCTTTTTTAGTTGAAAATTTGTATTTCTTCGATTTTCACATTGACAATCGCGATTGTCAATATGATGACCGTTTTTTTTTTAGTTAAAATTTGGAATTTCTTCGGTTTTCATATTGACAATCATGATTGTCAATATGATGACCGAGATTTTCAATCAAAACTCTTTATTTTTAAGTTTTCATATTGAAAATTACAATAGTCAATGTGATAATCGCAAAAGGGCGATTTTCATATTGAAAATCACGATTGTCAATATGATGACCGAATTTTTCAATACAAAATCAGTATTTTTGCAGTTTTCATATTGAAAATTACAATAGTCAATGTGATGATCGCAAAAGGGCGATTTTCATATTGAAAATCACGATTGTCAATATGATGACCGCAATTTTGAATTGAAAATTAATATTTTTGTGGTTTTCATATTGACAATCCCAATAGTCAATGTGATGATCGGAAAAATGCTTTCTTCATATTGACAATTACAATTGTCAACTTTTTTTCAGAAATACGATGATTTTCATATTGACAATCATTGATTTTCAATATGATAACCACAAAACAGTGATCATCATATTGACAATCAATGATTTTCAATGCGACAACTTCAAAATTGCGATCATCATATTGACAATCAATGATTTTCAATGCGACAACTTCAAAATTGCGATCATCATATTGACAATCAATGATTTTCAATGCGACAATTTCAAAATTGCAATCATCATATTGAAAATCTAAGTTGTCAATACAACAATTTTGTTAAAAAACTGGGAAATTACAATCGCAAAAATAAAAATGTTCGTATTGACAATTCTGTTTTTACAATTGTAAAATTTTTTCATCATATTGACAATTTTTGTAGTCAATATGACAATTTGCAGTTGACAACCGCCGATTGTCAATATGACAACGCGTATTTTTTTCAGTGTGAAGGCAGTCTTGAGACGGTCTTACCCGTTCTACGTTTGTTCTACAAAATGGACTTGAAATTAACAATCGTGAATTTTCAACTAATTCTTTTTTATTACAATCATCACAAAACTTTTCAAAATTGCAGGACCGCAGCAAAATATTTCAACTTTTTTAATAGAAGATTAAACATGAAGTCTTCCATTGAATTATGGTTATCATCTGATGAGACATCACCAGATGATCTCTGGCAAAAAAATTGGATAAACATTAATATTCTATTTCTTGTAAGTTTTCGGGTGAAGTTTTCAATAATTATGAAAACAAAGTATCTATATTGGGCTGCAACAAAATTTCTTTTGATGATGTACTCCTTATCAACCAAGCAATCCAAAAGAAAATTTCCATGTTGAAGTTTTTTTTCTCAGGCCGACTGTGGTAGTATAGTCTTCATTTTTTCAATGAATACTGAAAAATTCTTTGGAATTTCCTAGAAAGAAACGGACAAACAATTAGAAAAGCTTCCGGTGATTACAAATCATTTCTTAAAATGTTTACCCGCAACATCCATTGTTTGTGAAAATATCCAAAAAAAAAAGAAAAAATTCAATCGGAGCCCTAGCCACTAAATAATCAAACGCTTATATATGAGGTCTTTAGAATGAAACGAACGACTTGGATTTAAATACAAAAAGAAACAAATTAGGTATTGCACAAACCGAAGTGCATGTGGTTACTGTGGGCATTTTCAATGAATGGCGAAATGTAAAGTTAAAAATAGAACTGCAATTGGTGCATTTGATTATCTTGTGAAAAACAACAACAACACCCGCTCAGTTATGTGGGATGGGTTCGAAGAGTTTGCGTTTTATTAATTAAGGGGCTGATTGTACCGATCAGAAAAAATTTTCAATGTGATACTTTAGTATGTGATGATTTGATTGAAACAAATAATATGCTATTCACTGGTCGGTGGTCAACAACTCAGGAATTTTTTTCCAAAATCAAAAATTTAAATACTTATACTAATACTTGATAACGTATACTTGAATACTTGTTCTGACCAAGTCAGTAGTGGGATTGCATTTTGATTGATGAAAGCACATACTTCGTCTTGTGCTTGTTTATTTTCAGTCCCATTCTGCTTCCTGCTGACTCAATGATTGTCAAGGCACTGGTTGACTGGTTACTGCTCATTTCCTATGTATCGGTACGGTACCCACATCCCACAGGCTATAATGCTGAACAAATATTTTAAAATTTTGTACTTAGTGTTTAAGGGTTCTAGATTTCAAAGTAGGTAATGCTAAAGGTTGGCACTTTTTGGTCGATGGTTGACTCGATTTGCCTGATACCACACTGGTATTGGTTATACATAAGATTTATGTATGTATCAATTTATGAATATATTGTTAGTTTTAATTTTATTTAAGAATGTACCGTTAGTATTTAACGAATTCAAATATACAGATCAGACGTTAACAGAATAGCCGGCAAGATTTTATAAATTTCATCGAAATAGAATGCCTCCAAGGCATCCAGGAATATAAGTATCATATTATATTCGAGCTAAGGAGCCGGAACATCATGACAATAAGGCTCTTTTACCATTTTATTGACATGGCCACAACGTTCTTTACACAAACGACTAAATGCGAAAAAGCGAAATAATTTGTCTGAAGAGGAACACCTTCTGCCGCCTCTACAATTTCAGAAGGAACGATATCTCTGGCGCATTAACAAATGTGACCTTACCAACCATCAGCAACCTACCTAGGTATCATAAAGTTTGTAACCTGATCACATTGATCTTCTAGTTGATCATCTGGCAGTTTAACAACAACTTCCACCTGAGTGTTTTTTTCTCCCACGTGCATCGGCCTTAAAATCAAGGGTTGGAAAAAAAAATATTTAAAATGCTGGTCACATTTTCTATATATGCAATCTAGCATGTTTTATTATTAAAGCAACATACTTAGATATTGTGCTTGATTCATTAACAATATTTTCTTGACCATTTTACAAATAAATCTTAGCTAAATTGTTAAGTTTTTATTTTTCCCAAGGTTCATATTTAAATGAAAAAGGAATTAGCTTTAATCTATTTCAATAAATCCCACTCAAACTAATGAAGAAAAATGATCCTAGTGTTTTAGAAATTGTACCTACTTTTCAAATGAGTCACAACATTCAACAACAAAGCCAATCCACAAATTAATTCTTGGACTTGATTTTTTTTTTTTATTTTGAAAAGGAACAAAATTGCCTGCTGATTGCTCGTTAATTATTTCCCTTGAAAAAATACAATACATCACTTCCTGAATGGAATTCACAACAAATCGCAAATTATTTGGTTCGTGTGTTCCAATTGAAGGTCACCTCTCACCACTTACGAACCTGGAACTAGCCCACCCACACATGCCTGCATATAAAATAAATGCCCACATACTGTTTTCCTAGGATTAGAAGTCAACCAACCCGCACGCCAGCCTAGCCCAGAGCCAGACTCTATTTATTGTTTAACTTTCACTGAAACATTATAATGTCGGTAATATAGTGTGTATAGAGGAAAACCCCTTCAAAAGAAACTTACCAATCCCGACCACTGGAGGTGCGGGAATCCCGCTTAAATCATCCATCAAAATGTCTGCGGTCCCGCCAACGTCACATCACAAAACCGCTAACTCACTCTCAAAAAATAAAAACAAACAAAAGCACCCACAACAACAACTAAAGCAACAGCAACAGCAACAAGAACAAATAACAACACGACACCAGAACCAGATTCCAGGTGAAAAATTATTGTTGAAATTCATGAAACACTTCATCACGTGACCATGTGTGCTGCTACATGCATTCAGAACTCGAAATGCGGAACCGCGCGGCGCGTAACCGTATAACCGTAACCGTACCCGTACCCGTACCCGTAACACAAATACAACGCGCAACGTCAACGTCTGTTCCTACTATTTATGTCATACGTCGCTGTCGTAATCTGCACGTGCTTGCGATAGCTTGCTTGCGGTTTGTAGTGCAACGCTAGATGCCAAAAACAGCTCTAAGGACTGCCATTCTATTGGTATGTATGTATATGTGTACGTATATGTGGAAATCCTGTGGCCACAACTTGTAGACACGGGGATAACACGGCTCAGATATCTAACAACTACGACGACGACGACGGACAATTAAAATAACCGCTTCCCTAGTTAACGTGTTCCGTTATAAGATTGCGACTAATTCAAGACCTGTATTAAGGGCTATGGCAGGCCCAGTGGAATCAGACGGGAAGACTGGCTGTTGTTGGATAGCTGGAAAAAAATAACAAACTCTTAGGCTGACGCTTGTTGCCCAGGATACCCCCTCACACATAGAAATTCTAATTGAATTGGAATTCCCAGATGGTAGCGGCAACGGCTCTCTGAACGGAGGCACTCTCTTGAAATTGATTGCAATATTATTTCACAGCCAAATCTAGATGGAAGGGTTTTAAGTTGCCAGTTGGTAGGTAATAGTTGCTAGTTCCTAGTTGCGATTGCTATACGACACCACCACAAAAATTGGCGCTGCAGAAACTCCTTTGCAACACACCACACGCCGCGCCGCGCCGCGCATACCGCCCGCTTTTATTGATGGACAGGTGAGTGAAAACCGGAAACTTTTACTTTCTGTCAATATGGTGTCAATAAGCCGTCTTGTAGTTGGAAATCAATGGGTTAATGGGATAAGGGGAGTCTTATACTATAACATGCTGCATGCCGCAATACGATCCGCGCCGTGCCGTCCTGAACATTAGGTGAGGACGACGCTACGTAACGGTATGGGAAATCCGAAATCGAAGTTAATGAGTGGGTCGTATATTTTTCAAAGGGCTGCCATATTATACCTTCTTTTATGTTTTTTTTTTCATTTTTTTATTTTTTTTATTTGAAATTATCGAGTATGTGTTGGCATCGAAATGCCTAGATTTAGGGGGTAGGCTTCGTTTTAAGGTTGTGTTGTCATAATTTAGGGAAAAGAGATTGTTTACCTTCATTAAAGGTGTTTGTAGGTCGCGGAATGTAGGCCAAGTCGAAAGTTTATTTTTCGTATTTTTTTTATACTGGATGCAAAATTTTAGCTGGAAACACATATGAAAGTGATGGTTTTTCGTTAAATGTGCCACAATAACAACAACAACAAAAAAGAGAGAGTGATCTTTGGAAGTATGAAGTACATAATGTATGTCTTTGAAAATCTTTTTCATGCGAACACAGCCTGAAGTGCATGCAATTGTAAATCTCAAATCCAAAAGAACGCAGTTGTGTCCAGCTGATATACAAAATGTCACAGTGACAGTTGTACCTATACAGCTGCGAAAGGACAGCAATTTAAATCTTCAAACTGATATAAATCAACAAATTGTTTAACTGGATAAAAGAACAAAAAATGCATTCACGAGCTTTCGGCATTTTATATTATATAATATGAAGTTATTGTCATGACTCATGATACAGAATTTTGTATTTTTTAAACTCCTCGGTTGCGACTCCCGATTGCAGTTTCCTTAAATTGCCATTGCCGAGGGGCAGGAAGCAGGATGGCTATGAATATACACATGGTACTCTATAAGTATACAAATCTTTCCAATGTCTCCAATAATATGTATACCTACTATATACACATAAATAAAAATGAAGTGTCTGTTTGTAATTTCAAAATATCAGCTTTTTACTAATTGCGTATGAAAGTCAATCAATTTTTAAAATTGTTGTCTGTCTGTTTGTTCCGGCTAATCTCGGAAACGGCTGAACTGATCTTGATATGGAATTTTCACTGGCGAATAGTTGAACTGTAGGGATTAAGACTATTTTAGTAAGCCCTATAGGTGGCGCTGCGGTCTCATTTTAAATTTTTTTTTTTTTTTTTGTATGGGCTGGTTTTGGCAAGACTTCTGAATCTCATCGAAGGTGTATTACTGCTGGGAATTGGAACACCAGACAACTTTTGGTTCAAAAAATTTATTTTGTGGACTGTTTCTCGGAACACCATAGGCATAGTTATAAGAACTACCGCTTAGTGTCGTCGATGGCTGTTGTCTATATGGTTTGACAGTTGAGAATGTCAAACTGAGTTGATATTTCTGTTCAGTAAAGGTTTGGCAGTTCATTATGAATCGTTTAACGTCGGAAAAAAGCTTCCAAATTATGGAAATTTACTTTGAAAAAAAAAAATTAATAAATCTGCTCGCGAAGTTTATAGAGCACTTCGTCCATTTAACTATCAGCATCATAATCGATTCAATTTGACTGCAATTCATGCAGTTATTAATCGTTTTCGCACAAATGTTACTCTTCTGGATTCAAAACTAATAACGAATCATTTTTCTACATACAATTGACTGTTTGATGTGGTTTACACGCTAGCGGCATCATCGGTCCTTATTTCCTTCGAAATGAGGAAGGAGCCGTTGTAACGGTGAATGGCGAGCGCTATCGAAACATGCTGACTGAAATTTGGTTCCAAAACAAGATGGCGCAACTTTGCATTCACCTAACCATCCATTTATTGCAAAATCAATTTGGTGACAACTTTATTTCCAGAAGTGCTCCTGTAAACTGGCCCCTCGTTCGTGGGACCTAACACCTCTCGAATACTTTTTATGAGGCTATGTAAAGTCAATAGTTTATGCCGCCAAACTAGCAACTCTTGAAGTATTGGAAGCCAATATTTAAGCCACCGTTAACGCCATACGCCAAATTGGAAAATTGATATACTGATCAATAGGAGTATGTAACTCGTAGCCACGGCGGACATGTCGGAAATCATATTTACAAAATAATCCCATGAAATTATCTACCAGATTATAGTAGTAAAATACTCAGACCAACAATATTTGTCTTGTAAATGTAAAGCTCTCAACCTCTTAAAAAACACCCGTTATAATCAAACCGCTTTGTCTTTAAAAGACACTCCCTAAGACAGAATTCATCTTCAATTTCATATCGAGCCCTAGCCAAAGGATATCTTCCCTGACAAGATTTATGCAAAAATGAAGACAGCAGGCTAGCATCAAGTTGCACAACAATCCTTCTGGGAATAAGAAAATGGGAAATTTTAGTTCAGTAATTGTCAGCCTTCCACAGAACAGTAAATTTAGTATCATGAATCGAATATCCATTCACAAAGAGACATAAATATTGTGTCCACGTCCACTGTGGCGTATACGCGATATTCAACGTTGCTTGTCCTTACACAAAATTATATGTAAAATGTTTTGATATTGTATAGAGAACCAGGAACGTATAAACACTTTTTTTTTTTTGTCTTTGTGACCCTAGATGCACCTCTTAGTCTTTGGCTTGTGCCAAATTTTTTTTTTTTTCACATAAAAATTGGCAATCAATAACACGATTGTTAGTTTAATTGTAAGACAAAGTTGTTAAATAGTTTTCTTTCGTCATCCATCACCATTCAAGAGCCCTAATTAATAGCGTTCGGTTTACCTACGAGTATGTACATATGTAGTCCTTTTTTCTCTAAAAGCAAAATAACTTAGCGGGTTAACTGTCGCCTACTGAAATTAGTCCTTAACACGCAAGTTTTCTTATTTCCATCCTTTTCCCCCGAACAACTTATTTGTACGTGTCAATTGCAAGTTATAAGTGCACTTCCAAGACCTAGAGCCAATATTTCGCGCACCTTGGAATGAAATTTTGTTTTGATAACATAATAAGTGACATTATACAATATACACCCCCAGCAACCAAATTCCACATGGCAAAATGGTCGTGACAACAATGTGTTCGGAGAATTTAAGTAAGCTATTTGGTTTCGTGACACTCTCAATGATTGAAGAATGGAGGATGTCCCGAAGCAATTTAAACCATATTAAAACAGAATTTGACATTTATCATAAGAGTATAGATAGTTGTATATAGTTTCGCCTTCAATAAGGTTTTTGAAATCTGCTTGCCTTTTTTGAATTTATCACAGACATACAGATACCCTCAAAATATTAAATATTTTGCGGGCAATTCAAGAAAATGTATAAAAAAGGTTCAACCAAAAATTTTAAATTGGCAGCACTGTTCTCATTGACAGCCATTTTATCCTCTGCAATGTGATTTATCTTTAGTTTGGTTTGACATTTCATCATAAATCGACTGACGCCTGAACAACGCATGCAAATTGAGCGGACTTATTTCGAAAAACATGGTTCCGTTCACGAAACACGTCGTGCACTGAGTCCATTTTAAGGTCGACACATCATGAGGACATGTAATTCGGTTGACTATGGAACACTTTCGTACCACGTTTACTCTTAATGATAATATTCATCATATGAGACGTGCTTTCCAAGGATGGTATTACTGCTGTAGAGCGCGGCATAAAGTATGACTAGAAAGAGTCCGTCCGCCATCGTGCACAACAATTGGATCTTTTGTCCATTCACTTTATTGAAAATTTTACGGAAAGATCTTAGTTTGCGGGCTCGGTGCGTATATTTGGTGAAAGAGCTCGAATCGAAATCCCGATTTTAACAGTAAAATTTTCTTTAGCAATGAAGCTTATTTTAGGTTGAATACGGCTACGTCAATAAGTGAAATCTTAAGTCATTGTTGAGACACCATTACATCCAGAAAAACTTACAGTTGGGATCATTAGTCCTTGTTTCTTTTAAAAACGAGGTCATATAGGGTTTAATTCAATAAAGACCGTTATACATATATACACTGGACGTCCAGTATAACGAAAGATATAATGTTCAGCCAATTCGTTATATCGAAAGATTCGTTGTATCGAAACCAGTTTCAGCTTAAAAAAAACGCATTTATTTAAAAGCATTTATTTTCAGATAATTTAATAAGTTTTTATTATATCATCAACGGTTTTACAATTTTACAAATTGAATCAATTTTGAGAAGAAAAAAAGTATGTATAATGTATCAATGGTGATGGTGAATTGTCTTCTTTAACATACCTCTGGAACAAAACGCATACAAAACCAATCTTTAAAAAGGGTGACCGTCATCCAAGCAAATTTAGTATGGCCATAGTTGACTGGCAACTGTTCGTTTTTAAAAGAATGCGGGTTCTTGGATTTGCCAATAATGAATGGCTTAATTTTCTTGGATCCCGTTGCATTGGAACATGCTAAAAACGTTATCCGTTCCTTGGAAGTTTTTCGTCCTGGAGCTGTATCTTCCTTAGAGTGTACATAGGTGGAATCCGGCAGCATTTTCCAGTAAAGCGCTGTTTCGTCAGTATTAAAAACTGCATCCAAAGAAAGTTGATGTTGCTCAATTATTTCTGAGAAAGACTTTTTAAAGGGTTCAAAAAGCTCAGCCTGTGAAGACAACTTTTCTCCCGTTGTCTTGAGCAAACGAACTCCAAATCTCTTTTTAAATTTAGAAAGCCATCCATCGCTTGCGATGAAATTAACGGTCGAATACTTTTTGTGTATGGCTTGAGCCTTAGCCTTTAGTATGGAGCCATTTATAGGAATATGATTTTCACGCTGCTGGAGAAACCATGCGAAAATTTCTTTTTCCATTCGTGGATACTCGCCTTTTCTTAGTGACCGCCTTTCAGAGGTTCCCTTTTTGGTTGCATTGAGACTCCTCAAAAGCAATCTTTTTTGCGTCCTTATTGTACAGATGCTGGACTTCGGAATTTTGTATTTCTCAGAAATTGTTTTAAGGGAAACTCCAGCACTGCATTCATCAATGATCTTAATTTTTTCAGCTATAGACAAGCGCTTCCGAGCTACCTTCATTTTAGATGCAGATAAACTTAACGAAGCACTCACTTTGAAATGAAATATTGATTATGATAACCAAAAAACTTATTTTAAAACAAATTTGAACTGCATCTACGCAATAAAAAGCAAGAACTGCGAAAAAATTCCAAAGACTTGTAACCAAAACAAAAGTTCAATTGTAAATGAAAAGTTTTTTTATGCAAACAACTTCAACGCAGGAAAATACTACCTACTGAGATCTGTAAGAAAAAAACTAACAATTTGCATGATTTCAAACGCACAAAAAAACTATTGAGATCTGAAAGAAAAAAATAACGATTTTCATTTTTTGTTTTGTTTGTTTTCCTTGAGATTGAACAGTGTTCGTTATATAGAGTAGTAAAATGTAACATTATTCGTTATTTAGAGATATCAATGGACTTCAAATGGTAATTCGTTATACTGGACATTCGTTATATCGGCATTCGTAATACTGGACGTCCAGTGTATACAGTTTAAACATTTTCACAAGCTTTGTTTTTTAAACTTTACCCATGGTCCACCCAGGTTTTTTTGACAACCGTAAGAGCGGTTCGGCATACTTTTATGTGAGTATGAATGAACTACAGCTTCAAAAGCTGATGGCAAATTACTTCAAACCTCCCATTTATCTCACTTTCGTGTTATTGCTTCGATTTGGTTCAGAATAAAGGGATACCTCAAATATAGCGGTTCAATTGTTTGCTGATTCTCTCAAAAAAGCCTTACAAAATTTAACTTTGTGAGCTGTGAAGTTGCAACAGTTGCATGGTTTTAGAAACGTGCAAGAATCATTGTCCTTAAAAGATTAATGCCAGTTAGCCCTCATTCTTCTCGTGCTAACAGGCTAAAAGTAAAAAGGACTTTCCAGGGAAAAGGTTATTCAAAAAATGCATGTGAGCGAAAATATTCTTTAATTTTGTACGTTTGAATGCAAGTTTTTGTGCTATCGGTGCAATAGGAAAAAGGTTACATAATGTAATTCGATTGAAACATGCAATCGTTGGTGGGTGAAATCAAAGACAATTAGCTAGTCAATAGAATTTAGACTGGTCATATGTAAAACACCATCCAGAAAATTTTATCAAAATCGAGACAAAGATGTTTTCGAGAAATGAAGCTTTTTGTTAACGATTGTGTTGTAAGTGCCGTTGTTTGAGCCAAGAACCAAACAAACAAAATGCCTTGGGAACTAACTACAACGTTTGAATCGAATCAACCCGCCCACTTAAGCTGGTGAGGTGCGAAAAAATTACATCATTTCCGGACCCGAACTTATCATAACTTGCTTCTGTGGTGAAAAACTCCATTTTTGGATAAATTACGGTTTTCAAAACTTTAAAAATCATTGAAATGAAAGAGAAAAAAAAATGATCTGCTAAATAATAGCGCACAAGTTACTTCCAAAAAAAACGACTTCAATTCAAATTTGAAATGATCGCAAGTTAACAATCTCAAGGATCTCAGCCCTGTGCACCTATACGTACAAAGAGTTGGAAGGGCTTAATGCGTTCATTTTCAAGGAACCGCATATTGATTTGAAACATTTAAATGCATTTGTATCCTTTATTAATCAAAAGTGTTCAGTAAAATCTCTAAAAACTTAAGCTATTCACCGACAATTGTTAGGTCTTACAATATTGTCAAGTCTACCAACCCTCTGACAATGATTTGCCAATGAGCTGACAATAGCAAATATTTTACAATGCATACAATGGTCTTACAATTTTGCTGACAATTTATGTAAGTTCACACGGTTGTAAGACTTTTATGACATTTTTTCACTGACAGATCTGACAATATTGTCATATCTTCTTCAATCGTCTGTAACGAAGCTTTATGTTTTCAGCTTGGTAACATGTTCTATTTGTATCGAATTTATCTGATCGATTTGAATTGTATTCTATATTTGTTTATTTGCTTACGAAATAACTTTAACACTTAGAAATTTGTATTGAATTGGTTTTATATAATGTTTTCAATAACAATTGCTTTATAAAATCAGTGCGAATTCTATAAAATTTGATATAAGGTTTTTTTTTGTGAGTTTATAACATTTTAAAATTGTGTGGTTTTTAAATGCTTTCAATATGTTTAATAGTGTTTTTCATTTTTTGATATAATTCTTTTAATATTGCTTATAATCTTTATTCTTGAAATTATATGTCCTATGTCCCTTTTTTCTACTTATGACTTATATCGACATAATTTTTAATTTTTAATTTTTGTTTTCTAAAATCTATTTTATATTTTATAAAATTTCGTTTTGTCAAATGAAATGAAAAAAAAAATTGTAATGTTTATAAACCGTATCAAATATTTAAAAATTGGCGCATCTCATAAGCTCGGATCTGGTTTTTAAAGTTTTTTTTTTTTAATTATGCTGCTGATTTTGTTTTCTATTGATAAGATAGGTGCCGTGAAATAAGGTAGATAGCAATAAGGCCGAATGAGATTAAATCGACCTTATTTCCATCGCAGTGGCAATAAGGCCGAATTTACTTTTTCGTCATTATTGCCTAAACCGAAGGAAATAATGTCGAATTAAAAAGGTAGGCAATAAAATTTGTGTAATACCTGTTTTGGTGGGAAATTTTAAATTGGTAATTACATAGAAACATATGGAAATAAAACCGAAATATGTTTTATCCAAATTGTAATAATGACGAAATAGTATGGAATAACGCTGTATGCAAACAAATTGAAATTGGTGTTGATATCTGGTCAAACATAACTGGATATTTTCCGCACCTTCCTAATTCGTATATTAAACAATTGTTAAAGTTAATATATGTATATGATTATGGAAAAATAATTTTAGCATTATTAAGAAAGCTTGATTTAAAACTACGATTTATTACGGATTTTGGAAATAAACAGTAGGTAGTGAATTATATATTTGAGTTTGCAATCAAGCCTTTCGAATAAATAGTAGTCAAATATTCAATAAAATTTCAAAGCTATACGTCAATCTAGGAAAAAAAAAATATTGAAAATCGTTGGACCAGTTTTTTTTTTAAAAGGTTATTTTTGAAAAACTTTTTCAAAAAATATTTTGAAATTTATTTGTAGTTTACAGTTGAAAAATAATTTAAAAAAAAATAAATGTACCCGTTTCCAACATATTTCGAAAACCAAAAATTTTTTTGAAAAAATTATAAAAAATCAAAAAAAAAAAGTTTTTGAAAATTTTGAAATTCCATATTAATAAAATTATGAATGACTTCTTGTGGCCAAAATTTTATTGAAATCGGAAGTATAGTTTACGAGAAATTTGATTTGAAAATACTGGTTCTATGAGAGGTACCGTTATTAGACAAATTTTGAAAAAAATTTCAAACCAAAAGATAGATTTTCTTGCAAAAATAGCATTCTGAAAGTTTTATCAAAATCGTTAGAGCCGTTTTTGAGAAAATCAATTTTTGTCTTCAAGATTGTATGGCAGGTGCCGTTATTTTTGGACCTACAGCAAAAATAAAAAATTTGTTCCGAGGGACGGCCAAATAAATCCTAAATACCAAATTTGAAGCAAATCGGCCCACCCGTTCAGCCTCCAGAGGCGCGAACAGACAGACAGACAGACAGACAGACAGACAGACAGACGGACGGAATTCCCAGACCCACTTTTTTCGACTTCTCATTCATCGTAATGTCATGTGTGATTGTTATCTCAAATTTTTTTTTCTGCACGAATCCATAACTTGCCTTATAGTACCTATAATCGCAAGTAAAATTTTTTTCAAAAAACAGTTTTTTTTTGAAAAACTTTTCGAAAACATATTCCAAATTTTTTTTGAGTATGCCAACTTCTAGCACTTTGTAGTTTTTATCAGAAAAATAAAATTAAAAAAATAGAGATTAAACCGTTTTTGGAAAAAACAAAAGTTAAAAAAAAATTTTGAAACTTTTTTTAAAAACTCAAAAAAACATTTTTTGGAAAAATTAAGAATTTATATTATTTCGTTTATAAAAGGGCTTCTACATTAAAAATTTCATCAAAATCCGTCAAGTGGCTTACGAGAAAATCGGATTTCAAAAAACCGGTCCTATGGGAGGTACCGTTATAAGATTTTTCCTGAAAAATCTATTCCAACCAAAACATAAAGTTTGCACAGAAAAAATCATTCAGAAAGTTTTATCAAAATCGTAGGAGCCGTTTTTGAGAAAATTTAATTTTTCACAAAAAATCGTATGGCAGGTACCGTTAGTTTTAGAGCTAGGATGCTTATTCCAAAAACCCCTCTGTAGGACGTCATAATAATACTATGTACCAAGTTTGAAGCAAATCGGTCCAGTCGTTTAGGCTGTAGGTAACTATACAGACAGACAGACACACGGAAAGACAGACAGACAGACAGAATTGTCGGACCCACTTTTTTCGACTTCTCTATCATCGTAATGTCATGTTTGATTGTTAGAATTTTTTTTTTGAAGTGAAACTTCTTTAGAATCGTTGTGATTTCAAACCGGATGCAACGAAAAAACGACATGTAAGAGACACAAATACAAAAATGTGTAGGATGAAGCCAGGAAAGAATGAGACAGAAATATACATACTATTTTACTGACGGAAGTAACGCTCAGTATTCCAATATGGCGGCACCGATGACTCGCATTAGCTCACCGTGTGCATGAACGAGTGAGAATATAAATACTATAATCTTACTCATTCATGCACGTGCTCCATGGCATTTGTTTGTTTTGATCAATGTAGGGATGGGCAAGTAAAAAATATATCGATATTTATCGTATCGATATTCTTTAACAGTATCGATAATTATCCGGTGAAAAAAATCAATATATCGATATATCGTCAGTTTTCTCACGATTATTCATACATATTACGAAAGCATTCAAAATTCGTAAAAAAGAATAGACATGAAGAAAACAGTATGTTTTTTTTAAAATGATGTTTTGGCTAAAAATACAAATAACGGATATCTCTGTTTATAAACGACTGAATTTAATAAATAAAAATGCGAAACATAAACACAAGAGTTTGAACTTCTTTGCTCGGAAACTGTGTTATGTTTCATAGTATGCATTTTATTTTAAGTTGCATGAATGAATTAAATTGGGGAAAAGCGCACTGCGACCTTAAAGATCTATTGTGCCCCTTTTAGAGCTGGATGAGGATACTCGTCCTACAGCACTTCCTCAAAATTGGTTTCTTTTAGGAAGGTTAGTATTTGAGGTATTTTTAAAGAAGGTAATCTGCCCTTATTTATCTGGTAACTACCCAGGTTTTTGAAGTGAAACTTCTTTAGAATCGTTGTGATTTCAAACCGGATGCAACGGAAAAAAAAACAGGTAAGAGACACAAATACAAAAATGCGTAGGATGAAGCCAGGAAAGAATGAGACAGAAATATACATACTATTTTATATTATCGGTCTCTCCTCTTTGCCCCATACTTCGTAGCGTCCCCACTCCCGTCTTCTAAGCATAGTCGCCTGTAATTTGTGAGCCAGAGCGAGAGAGCAGATGTAGGTGTGTATGTATATTGCACACTGTTTAATACGTGCTTGTATTTGAGCATTTAACGTGTGTTAGTGTATGTGAAAACTACGTGAGCTACTGTACACTGTATGCGGCTGCGTATTACAGCTTTTTAGTAAGATGTCAGCGTGGTGTGTTATTATTGAAGTGAAATTTCTTTAATATCGGGGTAATTTGAAACTCGACGAAACGGAAATGCAACATGACACTTTTAAGCAAATATGTAAATCAATTAAAAAAAAAATATATATCGCAACAAGTCTGAGAGAGAACGAATGAAAAAAAAATTATGACACAGTATTTTATATTCTAGCTCTCATTTTCTCCTATCATACGTTTTGCCTCTCACTCAGGTCTACTAAGCATTATGTTAAACAAAAGCGAGTGAGCAGGCGCGTTGGTACGATTAAGTTAGTATGTTAGTTAATATAGGTACGTGATTTGAGTGCTGTCTAACAGGAAAAGCTTTACAAAAGGTTTCAATAAACTTAATTCAAGAAGAATGTAAAATTCAAACAAATAGGTACATAACAAAAGTATTTATAGAAAATTGGCATTCAAAAAATTATTTAAATTTTAAAAAAGTATCCTGAATTTTTGAAAATAGTCAGTTTTCGAATATTTTTTTGACTTGTTTTAAATAGTGGCGTCCTGGAGTTCATACTTTAAAAGGGAGTCAAAAGGACGCAAAGTATGTCGGTACGTCTGTATGCTTGAATATGTGTTGAAACTTTTGTATTTGTATAGATACGTGTTGAAAGTATTTAGTCATACATAACATAAGGTTTGAAAGTAATCCGAAAACTGGTGCTGGGTGGCTGAGTATTTCATCTTATTCTCTCGTTAATTAGGTATACTAACTTCTTTGAAGTTTCACTTCAACCGAGTGTGAATTACGCACACAAATTTTCTTTTTACGAATGCATAACTTGCCTTATAGTACCTATAATCGCAAGTAAAAAACTTAAATGCCATCTTGTAGGTGCTGTACGCGATATAAACCTTACCTTACTTATACCCAGTTCAAGAAAACCATTTAAACCAGAATTTCGTTGTTTGCATTTTTAGATAAAAACTAAAAATGAATTTTTCTTAAAAGTACTCTACTCTCAGCTACATACAAATTTTAATTAAAATCTGAGGAAATAAGAAAAGACCTAAAAAAAAAGTTGCAAAATTGCAATTTCATCTCTAGAAAACTACGCCAAACAAAGTTTGAGTGAATTCGATCAAGCCGTTGTTTAGCAAAATGAAAAAACATCGATAATCGTCATGGCATTGCGAAAACCATTTTTTGGGTAATGTCTTGTATGTTTGATAAAATCCTTGATTTTTTTCCTGCACGAAACATAACCAATACTTGCATAAGACCAAGTCAAATGGATCCCATATTTGGAATGGTGTATAAACTGAAATTAAGTTTTCGTTAAGTCCTATTTTTGTTGGTGAATCTTCTTCCAATTAAATACAAATATTTCAGTTTGGGCGTGGCTGACGCCTACTCTTCCTAAACAACCGCCAATATCGTTTTTATAAAATAACAATGCTTCCATTAAATCGAAAAAAACATAAAATTTTGTGGGTATTATTTGTACATAAACATCTTGTGTATGAAATAAAAAAAAATTCATTTCAGGCGTGGCTGACACCCACTTTTCATAGAAACTATAGAAAATTGTTTTTGCAAATAAACGGTATTTATAATGATCCACACAATCCCAAATTTGCGCGTCTCTTAATCGAAACTAAGAAGCTTGTGTATGAAAACAAATTTTTGGATTTTGGGTGTAGCTTACGCCTACTTTTCATGAAAGAAATTTAAGCTACTAACAATGTTTTTATAAAATACCTTTATTCAGGGAAATCGTTAAAAAACTACTCGATTCAGCTGTAGTTTTACACATAATGCCTAAAACTTGACTAAGAGATTTAAATTTCTTTTACAAATTTTTAGGACACACTTACTTGTAATGGGCGTTTCCGTCAAAAGTCGTAATATGCATAATTTTTGTTTATGTTTTTTAACTATAGGTCGCAGTTTAGAAGTAAGAAGATGAACAATTTGGTTTGTATACCTTGGTTATAAAGCAGAGTGTGGTCCAAGAATTGTTAAATACACTCATAATCGCTATTTCCATTCAAAATCTAATTTTTAAAATTTAAGTTTTGTCTTGTTTTGTTCAAATCGATCTGCAAGCTTGAAAATTGAATGTCACTGAGTTCATAGTAATTGCCCTGGCTATAAAAAGTCTCAAATTTGGGCGTGGCTCTCGCCTTTTTTTATTGCGCTAGCAGTTATTGAACATCGGCTACACAAAATGAATGTTATTGAATTTTTTCCTGTCTGCTAAAGAAGAATTTTGTTTCTGAAACTGGAACAGCGACTATCTACGGGAGGCTAACACGTACACTTACTCACTCATACACTCAACAGTTCGTTGAGAAACTGTAGCTCTCGCTTGTTTTTCTTTTTTTTTCTAATATAGTTCGTCTGCCAGGGTCTTTCTTATGATGGAAGCCCTGTTGACCGATTTGCTTGCGATAATTGTTTTCAATTTTTTTTCAAACTGCTTCCTTGAAAGCTAATCCTAGGAGGGAAATACTTCCCACTGAGGGGAGATGGTAACTTGCTTTGCATCACAAAACGTGTATGTTTAAAATACACGATATTCATCTTATTTAAATTAAGACCTAGAAAACAAAAAATTAAGTAGTCCAATTATTTGAAAATTAAAAAAACAAAATGCAAATACATAATGAAATGGCTTAATTTTAAATTTTTATTGAAAAAATTCTAATTTCTTTTCTCTTAAACTAAACAAATAATAAAATACAACCCCAAAGAAGATTTTTGAGATTCGATTCAAAACTTTATGAAACGCCTATGAGTACAAATTTGTGAACATAATAACACTCGGATAATTAATTTTTATCATTATTTTTGAGTTGCTTTCTAAGTTTAAATTTTTAAACACCAATGGAGATTTTTTTTTCGATAACAAAATCACATAGCTATGCGCACTAAATAGATAGATATGCGTGTAACGTGTATGTATGTATGTAGGTATGTGCAAAATCCTTAAAGTCATTTCATAAGACAATAATTATTTTCTTTATAATACTTAAGGTTTCTTTTTGATTCAGTCTACAACTTTACTAATTTATGGTCAAGAAAAATGAAACAATAAAAAGGGTTCTAAAGCGATAATGGTGGTTCAAAAAAAAAATAAACAAAAATTATATATAAAAACTATGAAAACAATATTTTTGTTTAGGAATATATAATTGAATATAAATGTTAGGTTGTGTGTGTAAATACTCTGATTTCCAATTATTAAAGTTCGAAACATAAATTATTATATATTTTCGAAAATCTAAAATATAAGATGACGAGATTATAAACGAACTTTGAGAGATTCCATACGGCTGACAATGCGACGACGCAATTCAGCATATCTGAAAGAAAACAGAAAGAAAAGGTAAGAAGTCTCAATAAAAGTCTTAATTTTGTTCTTACTTTTCTCTAACTTTGGCGATTTCACGCTCCAACTCGTCGTTGTAGCGATCTAAAATTGCACGGCACTCTGGTACGGAGAGGTTTATAAATTGAGCAACCTCATTGCTGAAATTATCAAAAAAAAAAATACATAATTGATTTCCATAACAAACTTTAAAATTTTGAAGTAGTTGATAACGCACCTTATTTCTTGAGTCCTTTGGGCATCCATGAGAAACATTCGAGCTACATCTTCATGTGGACCAAGCATTATACGAACAACTAAAGGATAGTCTGTTTCTTTTAATCGTTTCTGCTCTCCATTGTCTCGCAAGATGAATAGCGAGAAATTCTCTGCTGGGCTATCGACTTTGTATTTCTCTAAAATGAGATTTATGACCTCTTGAGTTGTGACCAACGACGTTACCCAGACACTCATTTGTGATCCATAGGGCGGTGTGAAGAATGATGTTTCTCGATTGTAGAAATGGCCATTGATTGAGCAACGGCGCTTTAGCTTTGTACGAGATCTGGAAAAAAATTTAACATCTTAGTGTGGACGACATTTAAAACACTTTGTGGAGTCAGTATCTTAGGCAACAGAATTTTTATGGAAATGACTACTGTCAGACTATGTTGGAGAGCGATTACGGCTGTGGGGTTTGTAAACTAGACATTTTGATGATTACTTTTTCGTGGTGTTCTCACAGAGACTTTTATTTTGTCTATCCAATGAGCTTGAAAAACTCAACAAAAGAAAAACAAAAATAGTCTTAGTAAAAGGTCCGAATAAGTCTTTTAAACATCGCATATAAGCGTTTTATGTGAACTTCTCAAGCCATTTGCTGATGACCTTATATGCCCAATCGGATAAAAAGTCACTTGGAGTCTTCGAGAGAAAAGTTCTGCGTACGATTTATGGTCCTGTCTGCGATAACCCCGAAAACAACATTTGGCAAAGAAGATACAAGCATGAACTATACGTGCTGTACAGTTAAAAAAGATAAACGGCTAAGATGTCTTGGCACGTAGTATATGAACGAAAGCGCACTTGTCTGAGAAATCTTCGATTTAAAAATTGATAGCCAACGCAGCAGTCTCGAAGACCGCTTCGAAATGGGCGCAGTGATAGCCAACGCAGCAGTCTCGAAGACTGCTTCGAAATGGGCGCAGTGGTGGCCACATTTGGAGGATACTGGCCAGGTATTAGACTGGCTGGAGGTATGTTGGCTGAGGCCGTGGTCTACAAGCTTCTTCTTCTTCATATAACAGGAGGCAGGACCGTGGCCATTTGTTTTGTACAGCGTCTCCTTGGTTATGCAAAATAGGACTCTTTTTCAAATTGCTAATTAAGCTTAAGGAAACCGCACGTTCTGACCAAGTCTATAGATATCGGCATGCAACGTCTTGCACTCGATGCAGAACAATGCACCTGGAACTGTTAAATTAGTTCTTGTCACCACAATAGTGTCGTTTGCCATACCAAGAAATTTTTAAAGATTTTTTAAGCTATCTTCAATATGAAAATAAGCTTTATCGTGCTCACCTGCCAATTTAGACTTAACGACGAGCCTACTCGCATACGCAGTCAAATTGAGCTTTGACCAGGACCCTAAGATAGACACCTTAGTACCAATTTTTTGAACATGTTGAGGCATGTCCACACCATTTGTTGAGGAGCGAAGCCTATCTAACATATCTTGCATAACTAGTATCCCATTCGTTTTCGCGTTCGGTTAACCACAGCCACCACGATACTCCCACAAGGGGGCCCAACTCATAGACAGTCCCAGGTGACAAAACCAAGTTTCGTGAAACACAAGAAATTCCCCAAACAGGTTGAGGACCTACCTCCCGTGGTACCATAAAATAGCTTTCAGTGGAGCTTCGCAATCTAAAGGTCACTTCCAGATGAACACCTTAATACTCGAGACCTGGCTTCCTCATATATGCGCATTCAACCACTAGCCAAGGTAGAAGTAAATGACCAAATACGACGCACACCAAGCCCTCCTCTATTTGCCCCATACAAGTAATACTTGCATACGTTCCCAGCACAGGAATCAATACTGCAAGACACAAGGAAATATTTGCGCAATTACTTACCCTTATTTCGTTTAAATCTATTCCCCTGCAATTTATATTGTTCCAGGGAGACCACTAGGACACGGAGGATGAAAAATCCCCCAAAGGCAATCATCTATCACTCTCAAACGTTCGTTTTAAAATATTGGACAAGGCACAAAATGCATGAGGCAAAAATTACCGAAACTCAGATAAAGATCGGTTTAGAAATTTGAATGTTCATTTGAAGTTTGTAGGCAAATTTAAAGGACCATTTCAAAACTCACCTCTTATTACCGGACCTTCTCTTGATTGCAGTCGATCCAGTCCTTGGCGGTCTCCTCAACACCACCCCATCTTCAGTTACATGAAACTGCTGACCATTGACATAAGTTTCTGTGGCTGTAAGTTCTCCCGCAACATCCGAACTATTTGTATCTCCTCCCCTGCTAGTGTCATTGTCACTGCCATTGTTGGGATAGCAATCCATACGAATATTAACATATCGTGGTTCGTTCCGTTTAATTGTCGATGGCTTACGTGGCTTCAAAGTCGAAGATTCATCTTCACTGTCAGTGAATTCAAAACATGTCGGCCCAGACTTTGAACGATTAATGCCTTTCTCAAAAATCGCCGACCGACCATTATGATGATTATGATTCAAATTGGCTGAGCCTGATTTCTGCAAGGCATAATTCCTCGCCGAGGAATGTTCAATTCCACTAACGACCCTCCTGCAAAGAGTGTCATTGATCATCGAAGGATCAATAGTCCGTAGAGCTTGCTCACAATTGAAACTCTTGCTCATTGCATTCTCGCCGTACAATTTTAATGAATCATTTATTCGCGATGGATCGATTGGTTGGTTCTTCTTTAGCGTGTCCTCGTTGATTTCTGGGAAATCATTTGAGCCATTTACGTATTCTTGATGGATGCTCCGTTTGAAGTCTTCAAAATCCATTGGTTTTAATGTCTCGTCGTCGTTGTCAGTGGTTGGATTGGTTGTTGCAGTTTCTGTTGTTGTTGTCGTTCCCAAAGATGCTGATGCTGTAATAAAATTGTCAGAAGATGTTTCTGTGGTAGTGCTGCTGCTGCTCGGATCTGATGCACTCTTGGTTGGAGAACTTTCACTGGACGATTGCGAAGATGGCAACTTAACTGGCATTGTTTCATAAATCTTATCCTTTTCACTAAATCGCCGTTCAACCTGAAATTAAAAAAAAAGACAAAAAAAAACAAACTTAACTTAGTCCCTGTATCTTTCTTGCTTGATGATCTTGTTGTCTTACTTGAAGTAAATCATCGATTTCATCCCATTCCAAGTTGTTTATATTGTCAAGCTTCGAAGGAAGTGTAGACGCTGCACTTGCTGTATTGGTTGTTAACGTTGATTGCGTCGCTGTTGGTGTAGTCGGTGTTGTTGCGTCCTCCGAAAGTGGATATTCATTTAAGCTGCACGAATCAAAGGTCATACTATCTGATAGAGAAACATCTGTGGATAGGTCATCTACTTGGTTACCAGTCGTCGTTGTTGTTGTTGTCGCTGGATCAACAGACTCACTGCCATCATTTTCTTTATCAGAATTATCCTGTTCAACTGTGCTACTTGTTGAATAACGTCCAGAATTTCTTTTACGTATTGCAACAGTCCGCTGATCGTCATCTTCTTTCAAATGAATCACACCTTGCACACCCCAATACACCCTTAAAGCACCTTCAAGTATCAGTCTATTGTTAACCTCACGGCTACGCACCTCTAAACTTTTATTGTCATAAAATTGATTATATAGCTAAGGATTGGAAGTGGAAGAAATGGGGAATTTTAGTTATGAACTTTAGAGAGGGGGGTTGACATTTTTAAAACAAACCTTTAATTTGGATTCCAAATGATCTCTTGGAAGCGCTGGCGCTCCATTACTGTTCATCCGCTGGATACCTTTCTGTCCGAAATTCTTATGCGATTCTACACGCGTTCCATGGCCAAAGAGTTGCGGGCCAAATAATGCTCCGTAACATGGCACATGACAATAAGGCACTCCTTTATGCTAGACAAGTAAGAAGACGAAAGAAATTTAACATACAAATGTTGGATTCCATTCCACTAATATGAATATGATAGAAGCAGCTATAACTTAAGGGTAGTCCGTATGAGGGGATACAAACATCAGCTCGGAAATAAAACTGTTTGGAGCAACGAACGAACAAAGCCCTATCTTGGTCTTAGTCTTTGGTGTAACAAAAAAGGCTATTACAATCTCTGATAAAATCTTATTAGATGTCCTCGAGACAAAAGTCCTTCGAACGGGTAGAATTCCTGCTTGGTTTTAATCAAATCAACATTCTGGCGAACAAAATACACCGAAGACCGACGCATATGCTTAATCAAGAAATACGTTTTCAATGGTTAGGAAGCCCTGGCCGTATGCAATATTTAGATGGACACATCTACTAAAAAACATGCAAGGTAACCTGAAAAACAACAGTATTTCGGGAAATTTAAAAACTTCCCAGAGGACTGGCAAACTTTCCTTCTCGAGCAAGCAAAGGATGAAATAGAGTTTACACTCAAGAGGCCAAAAGTAAGTTTGTGAAGTGATGGATCCTGACTTGATCATATTAACACCTTGCTTATCCGTCTCTTCTCGAGGCATCACCTGTGTTCCAGGCACCAATATAACTCATGTTTGTGGATTGTGGGAAAGCTAATTTTAAAAAAGTGTTCACGGCACTGGCGAAGAAATAAGTAAGGTGGTCAAAATCTCCAGAAGAGGGAAATCAATGTCATCTGAGTTTCGGAAAAATATGGGAGACATCATGTTCAAATAGGTTATGCGTTATACCTTATCCAAGGAGAGACTACAAAGCTCCACAATATGCCTAAGAAACTTATCTTCTCGGTCTTGATATATGGAACTAGATATTTTATCCTGTTCTGTGTGTATTAATGGAGTTTTGGCGGAAGGTTCAACCGAGAACTGTAGAAGATATACTGCGACGTGGACCTGATCAAAAAGCTGAAAATTCAACAGATTAGATAGCGATGGGATGTAGAGCGTAAGGGCGAAAACCCACCACCCCCCAGACGCCTCTATATCACCCCTGAGGTAGACTGCAGCAGTGGAAGACCCCATTTAAGGTCGCGCGATCAAGTAGAAAGCGGCCGAAACCAACTTGGTGTGCGTAACTTCCAGGAACCGGGCCTGGAAAGGGTATGTTCGTTAAGTTAGATGAAGCCATCAGCTACATAAAGTGTGTTCGGCAGCTGCAAGCCGTTGAAAATATTAAATCATGTGCACAAGCAGCTGGATATCCCAAGACACCAGGGACAAAATCTTTTGTGCACCGCTTAATGACGACCACAACGCAGAATTGAATCCAATTGTAGATTCAACATGCGCGGGTCTTCTAGATGTATTGACACAAGCCCCTCAACAAGTAAAGAGATAAGTAATGCCAAATGCGATCGATTTTCTAAAGGCAAACAAAGCAGCTGGACTTGATGGTATACCTTGAAAATTCCTAAAAGTAGTCCCTAAATCAGCTTTCAGTATTTTGTTCTTGCTCAAACTTGTACAGACTGTTTGGGAGACTGAAAACTTACCCAAGAAACATGAAGAATGAATTTATTGTAAAGTTGCCAAAGAAAGAAAAACTCAAGAAATGCAATAACCAGCGTAGTATTACCGTTCTGTAGTACGAGGCAACCATTATTCACGAGAGAAAATTCCAAGATCGAATCTACGCTCAGTAAGGATTAAGCGGATTTTCGATCGTGCGTCGACCACATCAACATCTTTTGCGGATCATCATTGAACACTCATCTGAATGTCAGTCAGTTTGTAGATTTTGAGGAGTTTATCGGGTAAATCGTGAATGCATCTGGAGTCTTAAAGAGTCCTACAAAAACGCAAGATTTTTCGTTTTGCACAATGGACAATTTTCTGATTCATTTGGTGTGCGTCCAAAAGAGGGGCAATTCTGTTCTTGCATTCAATTGACGATGTGATGATTACCACGATGGACAAACTAATTCACTTAGACAATGCTGACGATATGTCTCATGGCAAACAACAAGGCTGGTTTCAATACAAATATGTCACAGAACTCAATGTAGAAGGAAAAATTTATCACATCATTCCAATTTATCTAAATTGTAGCCACTGGCAACGCGACTTCGAAAACCTGCTGGAACTGTTATATCTAATGTTTCTTATTATCGAAAGTCTAAGGACGAAGTATGTGATACAAAAGGAGCCAAAATTCTCGCGCTAGCAGATGCTTTTGACACTGGCGGCGTATTAAACGGAAGAAACCCTGTTGAATAAAATCAAAAAAGCAGCAACACAAAAGACATCAAGAAGAAAAGGGTTGGAAAAGAAGAAAAAAAAATGGTTTGACGGTGAATGTTCGAGAGCTTGAAATTCATCTTTCGCTTTTTTTAATCTAGTGAGAACGACTAACAACTTTTACTTCAAAAAGCTTTATGCAAATGCAAACAAATGTTATAAAATGATAAGACGAAAAAAGTTAAATGGATCAAAGAAACATAAAGATAATAAACAAAGCTAAACTCTTCAGCGGAATTCTGGAAAGCAATAAGGCTTGTAAGTAAGAAAAAAAAACGACATGCGTAGTTATCAATATAGAGGAGATAAAGATTCATTTTATCAAATGTAGCACCTTACATATTTGAAAACTTAAATACACCTATCACGCTAGCTGGGGTAGAAATGCTGAAAATGAAAAAGCGCGTTTTAGGAAGGATAGAATACCATTTGAATATTTTTAAAAATTAAACACCTGATTTCGTAAACCTTTTAATTGTGGAGTACAACAGAACTTTTTAGACAAGTGATGTTCCTGGAAGTTTTCGAAAAGCAATTATTTTTCCACTATACAAAAAAGGAGATCCTGAAGAACCAACTAATTATAGAGGCATTTCATTTCTCAACACACAGTGGCAAAAATATTTGGCTCCATACTGTTTAACAGGCTAAGCGAGTGGGTCGAAAACAAGCAGATTTTGCACGAATTCCAAACGGGTTTTAGGAAAAACCATTCAACGTTAGATTAAATTGTTTACTGTCGATATATGTGTCGCTTATTATAATAGTGGTGTAACTCCATGTAATTGCATTCCGAGATAATGAGCCTTTTGCAAAAATATGTATAGAAAAAACACAATAAGAATTTCCGCTTAGTTAATATTTTCTTATTATTGTTAAAAAGTTAAACTCTTTAAAAATCGTAACAGCTTAGGAAATAAAATTGAAACTAAATAAATAAATTAAGTTAAAAAAATTTAATTGGAGTTACTTCACTCTTAGAGTCAAATTTGGAACTTCAACCATACATGATTTCGTCATCAGATGAACACTCATCGTCATTATGTATGCTGGAATGAGTCGCAATCTCCAAGGGAAGGTTTCTATAATATTGGGGATGAACTAATGGAATGTAGGGTGGAAGATCAAGCATATCCCTCTTCTTTGGGGCAGTAACAGGTCTTCTTGAAGGATAGAGTGGGGCCTGTTGAATGTTGAAAAGGGTGGTTATTTTTTGTCGATTCCTTTTTTACTCAGATCAACTTCATAAAAGGGTGTTTCTGGATTAAGTGTTTCCTTGAATTCGAATTGTAGAGGATGATCTTCTTCGAATCTTATCCATCAATCCAGAGCCAACTAAAGTCATATCCGGATTTTGTCTTCTTCCTATTTGTTATGGATGCTTCCAAAGCAGCATTGCTTAAAAATTCTGAATTTTTGAAATCTTCGATTATGAAGTGCGGTGTTTTTCGTTTCGATCCAAAAGACTGGCGTTCTCAATTATACGAAATTCCCCATCGTTGGGAAGATAGGAATGTCCTGATACCAAGAACTTATGGTCTATAGTCTTAATATTTTTATGTGGATCTTGAACAAGCTTGAAAAGCGAAAGCGTAGTTTTTATGTTCCTATTTTGTCCAGTGCAAGAATCGGAGTACATAATAACGTTGTTTTTTTAATACTGCATAAGTTTTTAAGTGTTTAGTTAGACAAAATGCAATGTCTGGAGATCCTCTGCATTCCTTCAACTACATCCCAGAAAATTATGTAGCCTGTGTTGTTACTGAAATAATGTATTCCCAAGTTGTACAAATTCATATTCCTTTTGTAGTATGCCACCGACGTTGTTAGCTTTGGGAAGGCTAAGGCTTTTTGTAAGTCGAAAGTTAGCACGTAAGCTTCATCAATTTTTCTTGTGTCATTTTGAAGGCTTTGGTACGCTGCCTCTGCTTTCCGCAGATGAAGTTATCTTTGCTTTTGCAACTCATTTCTTGTCTCTTCATCGGTTGTTTGAAATGAAAATTGAACTTTGTGTTGAAAAATTTCATGTAGCATTTCAATTTTTTTGGTTCAACTCCTTCATTCTCACATTTTTCTTTATAGAGACCGTACATTTTGATTTTAATTCAGTATTTAAATACTTTCTATTTGGATTAATTCTGCGTATGTAATGGCTTTGATAGGCAGGAAAACATTGAATATTGGCAACAATATCCGAATCATCCAACTGTCGAGAAGTAGTTGTTCCTCGCTAATCCTTGGACTGAGAAACGTCATCTTTGTCAAGGCGTCGATATAGTCTTCCATCGCTGACTTGAAACGTCTTCATAAAATATTTCTTGAAATAAACTGCTTGTGTGTTGTTGCAAGATTTTAAGAAGTACTTAAACGACACGTCTTTTAATGGACGTGACCGGTCTTTTGGGCGTTTTCGGCTGACTATTTTTTTTTTTTTTTGCACTGAAGCGTACAAATATTCATTCTGTGTATTAAAGCCTTTTAATTTTAAAAATGAATCAAACATCGCGTGTTTTTTCATTTTCCGTGAACAGCTCAACACATTTTTTGAGTTTTCCCATTGTTTTTTAGTGCTAAGAGCTTTCACTGTTTGTATGTGCTCGAACAATTTTGTCACAGTAAAAGTGAATCAAGTCCGGATTTACTTCTCTATTAAACTGACTTGGGACTTACTTCACTATTATAATGAATATAATGCCTTAAATGTCCCTTTAAAAACGAAAATCTCTTATTATATAAAATATACTGGATATTTGGAGTTGATTCACTATTGTACTGAAAGGTATTTGAAAAAGTGAACCGATGGTGCAAAGAAATCCATATTTGAAAAAAATGGAGTTACACCACTATTATAGTAAGCGACACATATATAAAAAAAGGGAGGGAAAAAGCTGTACGCTTTTTTGTAGATTTTCGGGAGTATAAGTACTTAGGAGTCTTAATTGCTTCTAACCTAAGCCTTAATAAGCATCTGCAATACAAATTATCCAAAGCTAAACGTGCTATTCGGAGAAGTTGTATAGATAAGAAAAACATTTCACATGGAGCGAAGTATAACATCTTTCGAACAGCTGCACTACTAATTCTCTTTTACGGCGGCCAAGTATGGGGATGTCTTTTTTTTTTTTTTTTTGAGACTGTGGAAAAATTCCTTCATTTTCACATTTGAAATACTTTCAGACTGCCTGGTAGTTCACTAAATTATGTGTTATATTTGGAAACAGGTATAGCACCACTATTTTTGGCAAGAGTAATGGCGATGGGAGAATAAAGAATTCCAAGACTCGTTCTCGCCTTAATGAGTGGATTTTACAGTATTAATCAACGATAATCCTGATTATCTGGAGTTAAAATTCCACAATTTGCTTAAGAACGTTGGAAATATGATGTTATGATAAGTTCACTAAGGAAGCGGAGTCGCCACATTACAGAAACTACTACTGCAAACTGAATCATTTTTTAAATAACACCACATATTTCCTCACACAAAAAAACACAACTCCTGAACAAATCGCACCTTCGCTCCGCCCTGGTGTAATAACGACGTAAATGCAATTTTCTGAAATGTTGAGTAATCACGTTTAAAGTTTGCTTGCTTATTCAAAATGCAAAAACGCCCTAAAATAGGCCTACAGGATTGACTTCCAGAGCCCTAAAAATAGCTGACTATTCAGTCGACTTTACCACATATAAAACTTGACATTTGGGAAATTATGGCGTTTTTAACTCAATTTCAGAAAAAAACTGCAATTGTGTCGATATTACACCGGAGGTGCGAAATCAGCATGATATTTAAAGTAAGAGGCAAAGTCCTTGAATCGAAGTATATTCCGCTTCGACCAGAATTACCTTTATTGTGCAATCTATGCAATTTGAAAGTGCGCGAAGATGTTGTTGTTGCCCTATGCTCCATGAGGAGTTGAAGTGCTGCAGAAACAGCAGCCTGAAAATATAGAATAGACTCTATCTTTATTGATCTGTTATTCCAAAATAAGTCAAACAGTGATCTATGTCAAGTCTTTGACTACATCTCCAGGATCATTCTGGAGACTCCATTTAACATAATTTAATGCTTACATAAATTTAAAATAAATTGTTGGCACAACAGCTCCAAGTGGAGCCGGGGCCTGTGACTTACACTCTCAACCATTTCTGTGAGTGCGTTGATATTCTGCAGAAATGGAAGGGAAAGAAAAAAAAAAATACACCAAATAACTCGCTCGCATTCGCAGCACAGCATCCAACAATACCCACCCTCTCCACCCGCGCCACCCATAACTGTTGCTTTCTATACAATGCAAGCCTTTTGTGGGGCTTATCGCAAGAGATTTTGCATTGGATGGTGAGCAGCATTTGATGTATATTTCTTTCGTGTTTTTTGTCTATATTAATTCCCGTTTGCAAATTGTTTTATGGGCATAACACCTAGGACAGCTTGTTTATAATTGGAATTAATTTGGGCCTATACTGCACGGCTGAAATTAGTTTCGTCAAAGTTGAATCTTTTGTGTTTAGTTTTTCAAAATGGTAAGTGATTTTTGTGTTGTATATTCAAATGTTCGTGGGCTAAGAAAGAATTTCTTTTCTGTGTACGCCCATACTGTGCAATACAGGCCAGCTGTTTTGGCATTAAGTGAAACCCAGGTTGGACAGAATACTGATTTATCAGAATTTTGTTTGTTTGGATATAACTTAGTGCCATTACTTTTTTCCCACCATGGTCTTGTCGTTTATGTTAGGAATGATATTGCTTGCCAGAGCCTTCCCCAATATGGGCATTGTTCTAATACGAACTTTAACTTCCTGTGGCTCAAATTCACTGTCCGCAAGCATATCATTCATTACTGTTTTCTTTACAGGAGTCCGAATCTTGACAGCATGTCTACTTGTGATGAGTTAGATGTTTTGTCAGATTCAATTTCCCGAATTGTTTCCCATTGTCCTCACACTGAAGTCGTGATTACGGGCGACTTCAATGTACACAATTCAAGTTGGCTCCGATATTCTGGCCAGACAACACTCGAAGGAAGGTATACCGAGATCTTTGCTGAGTATAACCATCTTAACCAGCTTGTCGATGAGCCTACTCGTATACCGGATGTTGATGAGCATTCCGGCCATACTCGACTTGTTCCTTACTTCCCATCCTGATAAATATACTATTCAAGTAACTTCCCCATTTGGCATCCGGACCATTGTGTCATTTCAGCTAATTTCTCGATCTCCAACCATCCAGTTAAAGAAAAAATTCCCACTAGGACCGTTTGGCAATACGAGAAAGCCAACTGGGACGGTCTGAATAATTTCTTTCGCAACTTTAACTGGTCATTATGCTTCCTCGATAATGACATTGATGCCAGTGCTGAAATGATTACAGAAGTGATTTTTCTTGGAATGAGAACTTTTGTCCCTCACAGAACAAAATGTATCAAACCAAAAGAAAAGTCTTGGTTTACCGAAGAGTGTAAAGAAGCTATCAGGTTGAAAGAAGTAAGCTTCCGATCCTACAAAGCCAACCCAACTGAGGAAAATCGGAAGAAACACAAACAAGTTAGGAACTCGTGCAACACAAAACGAAATTTTTACATGACCAGAAGTTACGGCAAAAAATTCTGCAATGTCCCAAAGGCAGTAAAAACTTCTGGTCATTTGTACAAAATGTCAAGAACTCAACGTCATCATCAGTTCCAACGCTCATCGTCGACGATAAACCTATTGTCAGCTCTTCAGAGAAGGCAAATATGCTCGCAGCTCATTTTGCTGCAAGTTCTACGTTGCCTGCAAGCAACAATGCCCCTCCTGTACTTGAGAACGTTAATTCTTCTATGGGACAGATATTTTTCCGCACTCGTACAGTAGCAAGAGTACTTCAAGATCTTGATATACACAAATCCGCTGGCCCAGATGGTATACCCCCTATACTTCTGAAGAGGTGTTCTTAATCGCTGGCAAAACCATTGCGTAAGCTTTTCCATCGCTCCTATCGTTCAGGAATCTTTCCTAGTAGATGGAAAACAGCATTTGTCCAGCCCGTCCCTGAAAAAGGTGATTCCTACTCCCCCACCTCCTACCGACCAACTGCACTTACGTCCCTTCTTTCCAAGGTCTTGGAAACCCTGATAAATTGGCAGCTCAAGAAATATCTCGAAGATCGGGAGCTTTTAAATGACCGGCAGTACGGCTTTCGCAGCAATCGATCCACTGGTGATCTGATCTAATCTGTAATCTGTGCATCGCTTTGGCGAAAGCAAGATTATTGCGCTTGATATTTCAAAGGCATTTGATAGTTTGGCATGAAGCTCTTTTATCGAAAATGCGTGCATTTGTTATCGATGATACTCTTATTCGTTGGATTAGAAGCTATCTTCTGGACCGTTCAATACAAGTTGTATTAGACGGTTTCAAGTCTGATCTCCACAAAATAAATACTGGTGTGCCCCAGGGCTCCGTTCTGTCTCCGACTCTCTTTCTCATTTTTATAAATGATCTCTTGTCTGTGACTTCTAATCCATTAAATTGTTTTGCTGACGACTCAACCCTCAGCTTTTCGTATACGTTTGATAATACACGGCCTTCGCCTTCGGACGTGTTATTACAACGAAATCGTATGATAAGCTCGTTAAACTCTGATTTAAACAGCATTGTAAATTGGGGTACTAGAAATCGTGTGGAGTTTAATGCGTCGAAAACTCAATGCTGTCTTTTGTCGTTGAAGCTAAACATACCCCCTATGCCATTATCCATGAATGGTACTTGCATCGAGGAGGCCGAAAAGCTATCAGTACTCGGTATGTCTATCAGTGACAACCTTCGTTGGAATGATCATATACTTGAGTTTGCCAAGAATGCTGCAAGATGCTTAGGCTTCCTTAATAGATGCAAGAAATGTTTCACCCCTTCTGATCTGGCTACAATTTACAAAGCGTTTATACGCCCTAAACTCGAGTATAACTCCCATCTCTGGGCAGGTGCTTCTCAAACTTTTCTTCACCTGCTCGACAGAGTTCAGAAAAAAGCGTTAAAATTGATAGGAGAGAGAAGCATTATGGAAACATTTCCGTCACTTGAACATCGTCGAAATGTCTCATGTCTTTCCTTATTTTACAGATTCTTTTACAAAAAATGCTCACTCGAGGTAGCCAGTTGCGTTCCACCCCTTAAACATTTCCCCCGTAATACTCGTCTTGCTAGGAACGCTCATCAGTTTACACTTGAGCCCAATTTCGGACGTACCGTGAAATATAGAGATTCTTTCTTTAGCCGTACAACACGAATGTGGAATGGATTGCCTGGCACAATTTTTCCTTGCCATTTTGATCTTCAAACATTCAAGATCAATGTTCATCGACACCTCCTTTCCCTCCCTTCCTAACTTCCTATCGCTCGCGCTGTGACTTATCATTAAAAGGGCTATAACAAACCCCTTGAGCGCGTGTGCATTATAAAAAAAAAAAAAAAAAAAAAACTTACAAATTAAGGCCGAATCCAAAGGGCTAACAGAGAAGCATTTCCATTACATGATTGATCCTCTAAGAGGATTTGTCACTTCCTCGCAAAAGGTGGAATCAGGGATCAAAACCAGAAACTTCAGAGTGGCAGTCCGACACACCAGCCACTACGCCACAGGGTACTACAATGCTTACATACATTAACTATTATTATGCTTCTAAGTTGGTTTTCTTTCTACGCTTTCGTAGTTACGATTTGGCACTAAGAATATTTATTTAACTGACGAATGACGGATAGGTACGTGACCAGGGTATCAATTAACATAAATTGAGGAAAGGAACATTCAGAATAGGTCTTTGCACCCACTTATCCAGAATCAATCACAAATCAGCTTCAATTTGAATGAAAGAATCAACAAAAATCAGTACACACTGCCATTCTTAGCTTAAACAAATAAAACAATCTCAAAAACCAAACAAACAAAAAAAGACAAATCTTAAAAGATAAGAAAAAAGATACCTAATAGTTTGCAGTTGCAGATAGCTATGTACTTTTTAATTGATTTGAAGCTTTCCAAGTCTCGGAGACAAAACACAAAGAGGGAAACAATTAGGGTCATTGGCTGTTAAATAAGTCGCCTCTTCTTTATTTGTTCAAGTAGTCAAGTAGACCAACCAATTAACAGTCAGAAACATAACTTACAAAGGCAAACAAAAATGAGAGTCGAAGGAATATAGAACCGCACCGCATTTCGTCAAACAAAAGTATCGTTTGTACGAGCGCACTACAACACGAAGAAACCCTTAACTATACATTTTTTTTTTTAAGTTTACCTCAGCATGTTGACCCGGATTCAATCGTTTTCCACATTCCTCACAGCGCAGACACTCCGGATGCCAATCATAGCCCAACGATTGTTTCCTTTCAGCTGTGAAATTGAATTATTTTTTTTTATTAAAAACTATATTTTTCCGATGGAAATTGCAATTCTTACCAAAGTAGACTGGCTTTCCACACTTGTGACACTTCCACATGGCGATAATGCAGCCAGATGCCTTGCCTAGAAAAACTCTAAATCCACCCACAGAACTCCACGGAACAAGAACAAAACAACAACAAAAAATGTGTTCCAAAGAAACTTTCAATTAAATGAAAATGCGAGTTTCAAGAACTTTGGATTCCCATAGAGTCGTACTCGTAAGTTGTAACAAAGTTATTCATAGAATTCTTTCAAATCACATAAAATTCTGGTTAAAAAAAAAATTAAGACAATCTTCCTAGATCTTCGTTCCTTGCCCCGGGGTCGGGGTTGTAGTTGTAGAATAGTCGTCGTCGTAGTTGTCCGGTTGTTGGCTATGGCTAGATACGCCTACAATAATTATATCGTTTGACTCTACTTGCACTCGACGTCGACAGTCGACACTCGACTCGGATCGGATCGGGAAATGATGGGGTTTTTTTTTTTGTTTATGGATGCTTCTTTGGTAATTGATCGATGTTTGTGGGAGTAATCATTTCTTTGTTTACTTTATTGTCTGGATTTCTGTTCTATAAATGAGAGGGATTCCCTCCTACTCCTATATTGAACTGGAGAAAGGATTTCCTACGGTTTTCTTTTTCTTTCGGATTTAGATTTTCCGCGAAGACCGAAGAATAGTAATAGTTGGTTGAGTTCTTTGTGCACCTAGTAAATCCATATATGTCACTTTGACATTTACAAAGGTTATGGCAAAGTTACGATGGTGTGGAACGTATACAAAACATGGTTATTGTGAATTGGGTCTGGATATGTCCGTTAAGTATGTGCCCTGCAAATTGTTTTTAAAATAGTTTGCATTGTCTGAACGCATCGCAATACAAAACAGACCCAACGACTGAAGAATTGTTCTCTCTTTTTGCCTAGAAGCAGATAACAGCCCCTGGCATGCAGTGTTCATATTAAAAACTACTGCCCTATCAGAATACTACAGAATTAAAAGCAAAGCTTATTTTCCTGTTTACATAATGGAATGTTTGATTTTGACGGAAATGTTCGATTCCTGTCAGATTTCATATGAAGTTAATGGAAAGACATGTTAATAGAGCAAAGAACTCACACTTAACACGTCTATAGAAATAAAGAATTGTTTTAAAACTTTGCGACCATGGGAAAACTTCAATGGACTTAAAAAAAAAGTATGACATCTATATCAATAGTTTCCTTCGTGGAACGGTGGAAGCTAAAGTGTGAAATCCGGCCGTCAACTTTTTAAAGTTTCAAGTTTTTTAATCACAAATGGCAGACTGACATTCACAAAATAAAATTGCTTAGCAAAATCGGATAGTTCACTTAAATAAGGCAATACCACACTATAAGGTACTGCACTGCAATAGTTGAGTAGACTACCAACTATACCGTTTACTGTCCCGAAGTGCAGTTTCGCTGAAGCATATTGCGATTTTATTCATACAACTTCTTTCAAAGAATACGTGCAGTTTAAACTGCACTGCGCTGTAATTGAACTGCACGTATTCTTTGTTTGAAATTGTATTAATTAAACCACACAACACAGCTGTGTATGACACTATACGGCATAGTTTTCTCTCTGAAGAGCAGTTCCATCGCTGCTTTACAGCAAAGTTGTACGCAAGTTGGGGCTGTAGCACAGAAAGTAGCTGAAGTAGAAGTTTGACTCGGCTTCAACTTCACAACCATGCTGTACTGCATTTTTGAAATTGCAAAAAAAAAAACCCACAAACAAAATACCAAACACGACTTTTTTGGTTGAGTTCAGAGGTAAGGTGGCCTTACATGGAGCTGCAACAAATTATAGTGCAAACAAAAACGCAACAACTAGTACAGACAGACGATGAAAATGAACATGTGTCCGTCTTCACTATAATTTTCAAGCTGCATCCATAATTTTCCTATAATTTGCATCCATGAAGACGTCTGCATTTTAGCCTTCCCTCTCTATCACACATGAGCTACTTTTTTGACATTTTGTGTAACAGCTTATTTCCCGGACGCCACACATGTAGACATTTGCATAATACACTCACACATTTTCCACTCACACAGACAAACTTCCAGTCAACTGGAACACATACCTGACAATAATTAATAATGTAGTAACTTCCTTGCCAGTAGCTGGCATGTGTGGCAGCGGGGTAGCAATATGATTTCACACACAGTCATCATACGCATTTCCATTCTCAGTCAGATGTCGAGTGGACACAATGCGGCGGTGTAGCTGCAGCTGTAGTAGGTAACAGTAACACTGTCGAAGTTAAATGTACGTTAATTTGCATCTGTAGCACAAAAAATAGCTGAGGTATAAGTTGACTCGTTACTCCAACTACACTGCGTTTTTGACATCTCAAAAGAAAAAAACCCAAACGTCATGCCAAACACGATTTTTGTGTGAGTTCAGCGCTTCATCATTGCATTCGAGCGTGTGTTGCTTTAGTGAGCTACTTTTTCGACACTTTGAACTTCAGCTTCTTTCTGGGCATCAGCAATTTATTTTCAATGTGCCCTGGCAGTAAAATATCGTTGGTTGCTCTCATTCAATTACGGATGGGCCCGTTAATACAATCTCATCTTAATGCAATGAAGTTTTGTGAACCTTGCCCTTGTATATATAGCGTATAATATTATGAAGAAGCAGCTGTTTGTGCTGCAGGGGTCTGCCGCTTGAGATCACTGCCTCGCCAGCAGTTTGGACTCTTTTTTCCAATTATGACTATCCCTTGTCTATTCTTTACATATTGTATATAAATTATATAAGTTTAATTAGTATAATTTTTTGTTTTTTTTTTCATTGGTTTTATTAGTTTTAAAAAACTCTTAAATTTGATTGTAAATGTGATTGGAAGTTGGTTTTTTGTTTGAAAAATTGAAAAACATTTAAAGTTTAATAAGTTTAAAAAGTTAACATCTGTTTTTACATTACAAACTATTGGTTTTTAATAAGAAATTGATTTTTGATTTAAAAACATTTAAGTTGGATTCGTTTTTAACATCTGTCGGGAGTCGGTTGAATAACTGCAATCCCTTATACAGAAGATGGTTTTGTGTTTGAGCTTTCCTATACAGTGGTAACCGAAAATCTCCAGCATTTCTTAAAGCATATCTCTCATTTGTTATATACTCTACGTTATTCTGTAAATAAATAGGATACAAATTTAATTTTATTTTTATAATGATAATTAACGCATTGTATTTTAAACGTTGAATTACATTTAACCACCCAAGAGATCGTAACATATCAGATATTGGAGTATACCTGTTTCTTTTAAGTATAATTCGCATCGATCTATTTTGTAAAACTTGAAGCTTTGTTTGATTTTCGACGGTGCACATATAAATTATTGAGGAACAGTAATTAAAGTGGGGGAAAACAGTTGTATTATAAATTGTCAGGGCACAACTGGTTGAGATGCAATTTCGTATTCTTCTAAGAAACCCTAACTTTTTTGATATCTTAGCACACAATTTATTTAAATGAAAGTCAAACTTTAACTTATTGTCAATAAGCACGCCGAGGTATTTGATTTCATTTACGCATTCAATTATATTTCCGTTAATTGCAACATTTATATTAGAATCACTACCATTTATGCACATACATTTTGTTTTTGATGTATTAAGTTTCAATTTATTTTTACACAACCATTGATGCATTGAATCCATATCTCTCTAGAGAAGAGTTTCCGCGACAAGAATATCCTTACCACTCAGATATATGAGGGTATCATCCGCAAAAAGACAAATCTTACACGTTGATAAAGCGTCACCACAATCATTTATATAAAGCAGGAAAAGCAAAACTCCCAATGCTGATCCTTGGTTAACCCCAATTTGAATATCCTGAGGGCTTGAGAACGTTTCATTTATTTTGACTCTTTGTTTTCTGTTTGACAAATAGCTTGTAAACCATTCAAGCTCTTTTTCCCGAATGCCATATTTGTAAAGTTTTTGTACCAGAATTGTCCTATCAATGGTTTCAAAAGCTCGTTGCAAGTCCAGGAATACAGCCAAAGCAATGTTTCCTACTTCTAATTCCTTTTTCCAGTCGTTGATGATCCAGCACAAAGAAGTCTCACAGGAGTGGTCATGTATAAAACCAGATTGTTCTACGCGGAGAAGTTTTTTATCATCAACAAAACTTGTAAGCTGATTGCAAACGATAACCTCCAATATTTTTTCATATGCAGGTAGCATGTTGATAGGCCTAAACTGTTCTAGGTAACTTGCGTTCTTTACTTTTTCTATTGGTATAACATCTGAAATTTTCCAGCTTTCAGGAAATCTACCTGTGGTTAAAGATAAGTTTATGATTTTGAGCAAGGGAGGTAGAATAATATCTCTACAATCAAGCAATATTTTACAATTTAAACCGTAGCAGTCATTTTTGGAGTTCATAGACTTAATTGTTTCCTCAAGTGTTGTTACATCAACTAACCGAAAATTAAACTCACTTTCATTAATTTGTATACTATCAGAGTATGAAATATCTGGTATGTTACGATTTATCTCACCAACACTTTCAATGAAAAAGTTATTAAATGTGTTAGCAGTTTCCAAATCCGATTTCATGTCAACACCATTTATTTTAAAGTTATCAAAATTATTTTGCTCTTTTTTCAAAATTTGATTTTTCAAAGTTTTCCAAAGACCCTTTTGGTCACCCGCTTTTTCGATTATCTTTGATTCAATATAGCTGTTTTTGGTTTTATTACACTGAATTTTATATACATTTCTAGATACTTTGTACTTGTTCCAATCCGCTAAAGTATTCGTATATATGTTGCTCTATTATAATTGATAAAAAATAAATTTAATAAATAAAATTTTGGCCGTGGTTAGAAACCGTCTGCCAGATGCCAACTCATATGATTTTTTACATTTTTATAATTAAAAAGAACACAATTAACAATTTTATTTGAATTTAGAAAGTGTAAAAATTTATATAATTCTGAGGTGATTTTTACTAATAGTTACTTTAATATGAATATAAATATCTTTAATAAATTATCCATGTACATTTTAAATCTATATATGCATAATGCTTGCTAGAACAAAAATGTTTTTTTTTTTTTTTTTTTTTTTTTTTTCTTTGATCTAATCGTAAAACCTAACAATCGATCCTAATTTAAAAAATCTTTTCTATACCTTAAGGTTTCAATGCAAAATTGGGCAAGAAGTTTCCAGTTCTGTCCATTTAAAAGGATAATGGATTCTGCTTCACTTAATATTGCTTTTTGGAAGTATACAAATCTTAATTCTTTTAAAATGGGACACACAGATAGAAAGTGGTAAGATGTTTCTTGTTCTTGCAAGTTACATAGTGAACAAAATGTATTCCTATCATTAAAATAAGGTCTGTAGTTTAAGTCGAGAAGCTCTCCCCTGATGCGGAAAATGTTACAGATTTCAAACACACTAAAATTATCAGAAAAATAATTAAGTTCGTTTAAATTATATTCAAGTTTCGGGTACAGTGATCGACGCGATGAGCCTTTGGCTTCCTCTATTAAATCTGATCTTATTCGTGCATCTATTAAATGAAGGATGTTTGTTAGTATTTCCCTTAGAGATGCATCCTGCATATCTACAGAGCGTAATGTAGCTCCACACAGCAGGAATACTTGCTCCCATTTTTTAAACCAGCTAATATTTTTGTATATGCTATGTTTTGCAAGTATTTTTGGAAGTCGATTATCTTCATACGCTAGTGCTTTTGAAATGTATTCAAAATGCATTCTTAAAGTATAAAGGTATATAGGTGAGAGGCCAGTTTCAAGGAGAAGCATGTAGTTTGGAGTTGACTGTGGTAAACCAAAAGTTTTTTTGAGGAAAAGCCGTTGCAATTTTTCTACCTCGTCATACTGCTTGCATCCCCATACTTGACAGCCATACGTCATTATTGACCTTAAAGCGGCTTCAAAAACTTTAAATTTAACGCTATGTGCAACATTCTTGTTCCTAAACAGACTTTTCCACGTTGAGTTTATTGCAGCCATTGATGTTTTAAGCTTCACCTGGAAGTGTTTTTTTGGGTTGAGGTTAGGAGTGAGTATCATACCCAGATAGTTATATTCATCAACAACTTCAATGTTTTCTCTTTCCAGAACCCATCTTTCATTTCTACAATGCCTGCCTCTTCCTGATCTGAAAATCATAACCTTGGACTTTGCTGTATTGATGACCAAATTCCATAATTTGCAATAACTGCTTAATTTGTTTATCATAAGCTGAAGGCTTTCCGGTGAATCTGCAAGTAGCACTAAATCATCGGCATATAAAAGGCATTTTATAGTGATTCCTGCAACTCGTATACCGTTTGGCAAGGCTTCGACTATATCATTAATGAATAATGCGAACAACACGGGTGATAACAAGCATCCTTGCCGTACCCCGCTTATAGTTCTAAACCAATCAGATAATTTCTCGCCGTCCCATACCGCAGATGAAGTGTTCTCATATAGTTTTTTTAAAACATGTAAAACTTTAGTCGATATTCCTAGAACGTTCAATTTATAAAACAGTGCTCCGCGATCAATACTGTCAAAAGCCGCCTTAAAATCGATAAATATAGTATACAATTTTTTCCCGTTTTCAAGGTAGTAGTCGACTATGTTTCGTATAGCAAAGAGATGGTCAATCGTTGAGTAGCCTGCACGAAAACCAGCTTGAAACTCATTAAGTAGCCTGTTCTCTTTCACCCAAACTTCCAGCCTATTTAGAATGATTCCTGTAAATATTTTTGCAATAACATTCATGAGAGAAATGCCTCTATAATTTTCCACATTATTTACGTCACCTTTTTTGAATATTGGGAAAATTATTGATTTTTTAAAACTTTCTGGCACTTCAGCTGTACGTAATATTTGAGAATATGTTTTAGCTAGATTTTCTAAAAAAGTATTAGGAGCGTTTTTGAAGAATTCATAAGGAACCCTGTCATCTCCTGGTGCTTTATTGTCCTTGGCTTTGTTTAAGACAAACCGTATCTCACCTAAGTTGATATCCTGATCTAATGCGTTTACAGTCACTAAGTTTTCAGCAAAGTGTACTGGTTCTGGAATAAGTGCCGGATTTAAAAGATTCTTAAAATAATCAGCCAGTATGTTGGCATCCAAAGTTTTGCCTATCTTAAGTTTATTTCCATTTAGTTCTCTTACAACTTTCCAGAACTGAGCCGAATCTCTTACACTATTTAAATTCTTTGCAATGCCCAAAAAGTACTCATTTTTTTTTTTTTTACAAAGTTCTTTGTAATACGAGTTAGCTTGAACATAAGATTTACGAAAAAAATCTCCCTTTCGCACCTTTGCTAACCTCAAGAGTTTGAAGGACTTTGCTCTAGCTTTCTCACAATCTGTATCGAACCATTTTTGTTTTCCTCGAGCTACGCATCTTCTTTCCGTTGGAGACGCTGAATTTTTAATAGATTCAATTAGGTTTTCAATTTGCTGACTAACACTTTCTTCACTGAAATCTGTTTGCAGGGTAAGTTCACCTAATCTGGCACGATAATTTTCCTTCTCCTGTTCTCTCCAAAAAAGCCTAGGCAAAAGACCAATATCGTTTTCAGGCCTAACTTTTTTTTTTGTCATAGTGACTATTATGGGCATATGATCTGAAAAAGTTAATGTGCCCACATTGAAATCTAAAATGATCTCGAACCATTTGCCAGTTATGCCACAATAGTCCGCCACAGACGCACCTGGGCCTCCGATAAAGGTCAGCTCCCCTAAACTGTCCCCGTTAATGGAACCATTCAGTAAAAAAATATCAAAATTCTGGAAGAGCTCCAGCAACTTTTTTCCGTTTCCGTTAATAATTTTATCTTTTGAATGTCTTGTCAATTTGAATTGCGCATTGAAAAACATCGTTTCACTTTCTATTTGTTCTTCTCCCATTCGCGCATTAAAATCTCCAATTAACATTATGTTATTGTGATCTAAATTATTTAGTAAATTATTTAAACTTGAAAAATCTTGCTCCCAATTATTACAATTTAAATATATTGGAAAAATGTAATAAAACTCATCCAGAATAGTCATTTTTAAGGCTGTTTGGTTTTCGATGGTTATAAAACTACAATTAGTATTAACTGATTTATACCCAAAAAGATAACCACCAATTGCACGTCCACGAGTATGTACTCGTGTTGCTGGGATCCAAAATAATTTATATCCTATGAAAAACTTTTCAAACTCAACATAATTGTTCAGCATTACATGTGTTTCACAAAGAAAGAAATAATCAAAGCTATTTATATAGTTAAAAAACGATGGAAAAAGTAGTTTATTTCTTAAACCACCAACATTATATGATAATATATTCAAAGTACTTACATCTAATTCTAAATTAATTTCGCTATGCGAATTTCTATTTTTAATCTGGCAGACGTTTCTTTTTCAAGCAGAATCTCTGTTCAAATTTTGTTGCATACTTCCAGGCGGTTGATTATTTGCGTTTATATTTTCGTGGTTGTTGTCTCCGCTAGCGTTAAACTTCATTATATTTTTGTTTGTTGATCGTAAAAGCTCTGCGTTTGACAGGTTGAACCCCGAATACAATTCGCCGAGAATCATACAGCCGTCAGATCTGTCAGCCAGTAAACCCCTCTCTCTGCACCAATTGAAATTTCTCTCTGCCACCACTAGTGATTCACCTCTGATTTGGACTTCCTCATTCGGTTTAGACTTTTTTATTGCCCTTCTCACACGCAGCAATGCTTGCCGTACTTTCCTTTTTTCAAAGGGATAATCTCTATGGACCAACATACCAGTGCCTTTGAGTTTGCTTGAATTATGAAGCACTTCATCAACATAATCTTTTGAATTAGTTTCCACCAAAATATTGCAGGTTTGGTAATTTGAGGTTAACACACGTATTGAGTTGATAGAAGCCTGTTCATCTGGTACAAGTGAAGTAAACAACTTTTTAACTTCTTGGCGATGATCGATGTTCGGGCGTTTGGCAAGTCGAACGATGATATTTTTTTCACAAGATTTCTTAGATAGGGAATCCACTTCTCTTTTGAGGGAATTGCACTGATCTTGCATTACCTCTAGTTTCGTTGTGAGCTCCAAATTTTTAGTTTTGAGTTGTTGGATTTCTTCATGGATACTTGTGATGTCATCTTTTGTTGCCAAATTTGCATTTTTTTCGTCCAGAAGATTTCCCATAAATGTCTTCAAATCTTCTACTGACATTTGTCCTACTGCCATAGTTGTTATGATTGTTGTTGTTGTTTTTTGCTGTTTCTTGGATGATATACAATTTTCTGGTGAAGTACAAGCAAGGGACCTTTTTGCACTCATTTACACCTTATTATTCACAATTTTTTTATGTTAACTTTTATGTTACTTATTTATAAAGCACTATTAAAGGTTTTATATAGCTATTTAAGTTTCTATATTTTTTTATTTTTGAGATAAAACACTTTTTTAATAGAGCTCCACTACTCAGATGTCACTTAATATTCTTCCAGAGTTTATGATTTGATAATTTTTTCACGTTTTAATATTTCCAAATTTTGGTTGTACCATTCTGCACATTTTTTATTAATTATAATTGACTTTTTCAAATGATTCAATGAATTTCGTATGGCAATTTCAAAAGATTTTGCACAGAAATTTACTTCATCGTTCAAGGGCGGCATTTCTAACATATTTTTATTAAATTCATGAACAAAGCTAATTTGTTCATATTTTACATAATTTATTTTACTAGGCTTATGGGAGATCAACTGTTTGGTACATAATTTAATCCATATAGTTTCATGGTCCGAAATTTTCCAATCCCGACGTACCTTTACTTCAGCGTTTAATGTGTAATCAGCCAGTACATAATCAATAAGTGTACTTGATACACATGTAATTCGAGTTGGTTCTGTAACCAAACTGTTTAAGGCCAATATTGTAAAGAAATGAATTTACATGATTAAGTTCATAATTATTTGTACTTAAAAAGTCTATATTAAAATCACCTGTTATTATAACATTTTCATTTTCCTCTATATTTTCAGCAACCCATTCATTTAATATTTCAAAAAAATCAATCACCCTTAAAACACTGGATCTGTATACCACAATAATATTCCACTTTTCATTTTTGAATGTTATTTTTATTGATGAAATCCAGATCTCAATTCCACGTACAAAAAAGTTTTTTAAAGATGACTTAATCGATTTTTTGACATAAATTAACAAACCCCCTGTATGTCTTGAGACAGACAAACATTCATCATTATTTCTTATAACCGGGTAAAACCTGTTACGGCGCCTGCAGGATAAAAAGGGGTTATAGTTGTGTAGGCACAAAAAAGCCATTGTTGCGAGTCAGGGTTCCACGGGGGACTTACTTTGGGAAAGTAGAAGGGCGGCGGCACGCTTGTCGTTGCACGGCTATGCTCGACGGAAATGGGGGTGGTTCTTTGCCGCTTCCACTTATCCCTCCTGCTCGACAATCAAAAATTATCGTGCCAGAAAAGAAGAAAGTTAAAGGAAAGGAAGAGGAGTTTGGAAAAGGAATGATGCTACGTTAAAAGGTATGAAACGTTACCACAAATCGAAGGACTTTGACGCTACCTGAAGGAACATGTAAGTATAGTGCTTTTAAGATTAAACTAACCTAACTAAACCTACCTAAAATTCAAAATAATAAAAAAATGAAATTTCCCATCACCAAAAATCATAATAAAATGAAATCCCGTCACCGAAAATAATAATAAAAATGAAATAAAACCACCTCCACCAAAGTCAAATTCGTTGGTACGAATTTGAACTTATATAATCTCTTAAAACTACCTTAATCTAAACCCTAAAACTAAAGCACTTTACTTTTTTTATCTCCCTCCAGGTATCGTACTACCGAATTCCAAGCGCTCGCCAGATGTTATTGACGAAGGCCTGGCCAACCCACCCAAGTATCTAAAAGATAATTCCGAACGTTACTTCCATGGCCGATGTAGGGAAGTAACCCCTAAAATGACCAACCAGTCGCAAACTGTATGTAGCGTACAGTCAGTTGGTCATGTCATACTACCGGAAATCTGCATCAGGACGGCCTTGTCCGCCTTCACACACCCTTAGCTGAAAAGTTTAGCAATTCATAATAACTACAAAATTTCACACTACTTTATAAATTTTATTTAAAAATTGCATTAAAATTGAGCTCTCCTGCTCTTAAAAGAAAAACTATTAACTAAAATTTTAAATTTCAAATTCTTAAAACTAATAAAAAGAAATGTATATAAAAAAAAAATCTGTATTAAAAAAAAACTATAATAAATTAAACTAAATTACGATGAAAAGTGCTTTTACTGAATTTAATAACTTTTTAAAAGGACCTTCTGGTCTTAATACCGAAGACTTACTGCTTTTCCTGGTCCCTCGGTGTCATCAACCTGTCTTCATACTCTATATTGCACATCAGTATCATCTATCTCGTGGACAAACCTCTTCATCTTTGCATCTCTTACAGCTAAATACTCCTCTGCTCTCTTACACTCATCTCTCAAATCTCTAACACTACTTATACTACACCCGAAAATCAAAGTGGCAACTCTATCTTTGATGTTCGCCCTAACCATCGAAATTAGATCACTCTCTGCTGGTCTGCTTTGCATTTGCAGTGTCAATCCCCTTATATCTGCATAGAATTCATCAAATGTCTCGTGGGGTTGCTGCTTTCTGTCCATGATCGCCCTGAGAATTTCATGGTCACGCCTGTTAGCTTTAAATTGCCTGAGAAGTTCTGATTTCAAATCGAAATAATTAAGTAGATCGTCACCCTGATTTTCTTCTAGAAACTGCCAAAACCACCTCTCAGCAGAGCCTGAAACAAGGTGGTGGAAGTTCGCGAACAACTGTTCATCTGATAGTCCGCTTTTCTTTTGAAGTGTTTCCACGCGAAACAAGAAGCTCTCAACTGATAGTCCTTTCGCCGATCCATCGAACTTAACCCCCCATTTATGAACATCAACCCTTGGGTTAATGCCCCTAAAAGAGGAATCAATATTCGGTGGATGGGAAGTCGATTGATGTTCCGAGTGGTTAGTGTGTTGGGTTCTCTTGTGAGCGTCTGTAAAGCCATGTCTTAAGTACTGTGAATAAGTATTGTCTTGTTGATGTTCACGTTCAAAGATAGGTCTGTGTTCTGAATCGTGTCTGTGAGTAGTGTTTTGTACTAAGTTATTGTTGTTCATGTAAGGATTTCTGTTAATGTCTTGTCTTTGTTGTTGTTTGTATGTAACGTCTTGTTTCAATGTATTGGTACTGTCTTGTTTAAGGTATGGGTCATAGTTCGATGTATGTGCAAATGTTGTGTCTTGTATGAAGTCTTGTTTGATTGTAGTGTCTCTGTGACTAGTCATGGAGAGTTCCAAGTTATTCAGCTTGGAATGCACCACTTGCATGTTCTTATCCAAAAGCTTCATAACATCGGTCAAACCTTCTGCCAGTATCCCGAGTGTTTTGGTTTGACTCTCCCTAACAGTCACAGAGGCCACTTGTTGCATACGTTCGTAGATGTCGTCCGTAGCTAAAGAAAAGGACGAAGAATGTTCGTTAGTCACTCTTCCTCTCTCCTCTCCAACCGCGGAGCGATTTCGGTCCATGGCTTGTTGTTCTTTAAGTACTTGTTCTTGTTCTCGTTGTAGTTTATGCGTATTTTGTAACAGTATTTCGCGTTCGTTAGTATAAGTACTAGTAGGTTGAGTCTTACGTTCTTTGAACACGTTATGTCCAATTGAATCTTCAAAAGACTCCGTCCTTGTATTGTTGGTTGTAGTGTTAATTTTTACCAGAGCTGGTAAGTTCACGTCGCTGTACGTTTTGTCCGTGCCATGTATGTTCATGTTGCGTATTAGTTTCGTTATGTCAGTAAATGTCCTGTTCGAGTCGTATTCGTTTTCGGTTTCGTTTTGTGTTGAACTAAGACGTGAAGTCTTTGGATCAGTTCCCGCGTTCTTCCCACCTTCCGCCATTTCTCCCTGACTGCCAATTCTGTTTTGATTCCAACAAAAAAAAACAAGTTCGAAGAAAAGAAAATGCTTCGGCGAACAAAAAGGAACTAAACCAAAAAGAAAAAAAAATAAATTAAAAAAAAAAAAAAATTCCAACAAAAAAAAAAAAAATCAAAAATGTTGAAAGGTATTTAAAAGCGAAACCCACCAATTGCGAAAATTAAAAAAAAACTAAATAAATAAAAAAAATAAAAAAAGTGTAAAAATAAAATCAAAAAAATATAGATATCTTTCAAAGATTTCAAAATGAAAGTAAAAAAAAAAATGAATTATGTATTAACAAAAAAAATTGATTGATATAAAAAGAAAGATATAAAAAAATAAATAAAAATTAACTAAAAAGTGTTTAAAATTGAAAAAAAATGATAAATTATATGTACGCTTAGGTGTGTATAGGTTGACAAAGTTTTCCTTTCCTTCTGTAGTTCCGGTAGTTGTCCTAGTTCATAGTTTGTTTTGTCAGTCTGAATTGCGACTGGTGCGCCTGAAATTCAGTGTGTGCTTTGGTTTATCCCTCTCTCATAACCACATCTTACTACTTGGCGTATAGCCTGATAGAAGGATGGCTATGAGTTCAGAAAAAACCTCCACACGAACAAAGTTTTCAGATCCAGAACTTTTACCTCACAAAGAGTCTGGTTTAACCTGACTCTATGGGCAGCAAAAGCCTGAAATCCTACGACTTTGTTCCACTTCTGGCGTTATCACAAACCTTGGACTACCTCACAAGATCTCCTGACTAAGGCCTGAAGATTGGACAGCCGTTCAAGATCTGTGACACTACCAAAAGCGCGTCCTTGATTTGTGTCAAAAGATAGGAAAGTAAAAAAAAATAAAAATAAAAAAAAATAATAAAAAAAAACGCGGGAGGCCAAAACAAGTCCAAGGCGACGACCTTGAAAAAGAAAATCGTCTCCTTGAAGTTATTTTGGGCCTCGAATCCGTAAGGTCTCGTTGGGCGCCATTGTAATCTTAAGGTCGAGTTCGGGCGCGTGCCCATCCTCGTTTCATACCTTGACGTGTTTCTGTTGCGGACAAGGTAATATTTCCTTCAAGTGTGCTGCTTGTCAGGAAAACCAAAATGTCGGCAGTGCACTCGGGACTCATCCGCCGACGAAGAAGACCGTCCCGGAGAACCATGTACCGCATCAGAACCTAGAAAAATAAAAATTTTAGAAAGAGATAAAAAGACTGATGTGACAACTTACCAGGATCCTAGTCCAATAAAGAGTCTCCACCAGAGACAACTAGAGTATGATGAAGCCCGAAGAAGGATTTTTGGCGAAGAAATAGTTACTGAAATAGTAAAAAGTAGGAATTATTTAAAAATATCTAGGCTAAGGGAGAAATGTGCAATATTTAGACGAAGAAAGAATCAGATTGAATCTTCAATTCTGACGATTTCGGATGACAATAGGCCGTATGTTAAAGTGCAATTGGGAGGTGTAGAGGTTTTAGGTTTGTTAGATAGTGGAGCGTCCGTTACATGTTTAGGGAATGGTGCAATAGATTTTATTAATAAGAAGAATATTCAACTTACAAAAATGAACAACCAGATTAGAACTGCAGATGGAAACCATCAAAAGATAGAAGGTAGATTCAAATCGATTGTCTCGTGGGGTGGCAAATCCCATGAATTGGAAATTTTCGTTGTCCCTAGTCTTCAACAACCTCTATATCTGGGTGTAGATTTTTGGAGCAGGTTTAAAATAGCTCCCAATATCGTCAGCGAGGTTGCCGTACCTCCGTCATCGAAGGAACAGCCTGCTTTTCGCGACCTTTCTCTAGCGGAAGCACAACAGCTGGAGAGAATCAAGTTACTGTTTCCCTCCTTTGCTACACTTAAGCTGGGTAAGACAAGCCTAGAAGAGCACATAATTGAAGTGGATGACGAACAAATTCCCATTAAACAAAGGCACTACCCAGTTTCGCCAGTCGTACAGAAGCTCTTGTACGAAGAACTCGACAGAATGTTGGCACTGGGAGTAATAGAGGAGAGTAACAGTGCTTGGAGTTCTCCAGTAGTTTTAGTGAGAAAAGGTGGCAAAAGCAGACTGTGCCTAGATTCACGGAAGGTTAATGATAGGACGAAGAAGTTTGCTTATCCTCTTCCTCATATTGAGGGGATAATAAGCCGACTTCAGGATACTAAATTTATCTCCAGTATCGACTTGAAGGATGCGTTTTGGCAGATCCCTCTGGAGGAGAAATCAAGAGAGAAGACAGCTTTTACAGTCCCTGGTCGACCGTTATACCAATTCACGGTGATGCCGTTCGGATTGTGTAACGCTGCCCAGAGAATGTCTAAGTTTATGGACAAAGTCATTCCTGGTCGTCTTCGACAGAATGTCTTTGTCTATCTCGATGACCTTTTGATTTGTTCTCCAGACTTCCAAACGCATATTCAAGTACTGGAGGAAGTTGCCGTATGCTTGCGTCAAGCTGGCTTGACGATAAACGTCGAAAAAAGTAAGTTCTGTTTCAAGGAAATCAAATATTTAGGTTACGTTGTTGGAGACGGCTGTATACGGACTGACAAGGACAAAGTATCGGCGGTCGAAGAGTTTCCAGTGCCCAAGACACCGAAACAACTCCGAAGGTTCCTTGGCATGACGGGGTGGTATAGGCGATTTATGCCAAACTATGCCACTATTGCCGCCCCTATGACCGATTGCTTGAAGAAAGGACAGACTTTTGAAATGACTGACGAAGCACTGACTGCATTTCAGCTACTCAAAAAGAGTTTAGTTACAGCTCCCATACTGACAAATCCAGACTTTTCTAAACATTTCTACATACAATGTGACGCTTCAACTTCAGGTGTAGGGAGTGTGATCTTTCAGATGGACGAAGAGAAAAATGAACGACCCATAGCATTCATGTCTCAGAAGCTGAATTCCGCTCAGCGGAATTACACAGTGACTGAACTTGAATGCTACGCAGCCGTTTTATCGGTAAAGAAGTTCAGGGCTTATGTGGAGGGTTTACCCTTTACTATCATTACCGATCACACAAGTTTAAAGTGGCTTATGACTCAAAAAGACCTTGGAGGACGTTTAGCCCGTTGGAGTTTTAAGCTCCAAGGTTTTGACTTCGTGATCGAGCATAGAAAGGGTGTCCAAAATGTAGTCCCTGATACTCTCTCAAGAATACATATGGAAGAGATCACGACCGAAGATTTAACACCAGAAGTTGACTTTAGCTCACCATATTTCTCTTCTGAGGAATATGTCGAGCTAAAGAAAATAATAGAACGCGACCAAGACAGACTTCCTGATATTTGTATATCAGACGGATTTGTATATAAACGAACAGACATAAGAACAGGCGACGCAATACAAGACGACCGAGCATGGAAGCTATGGGTTCCTAAAGAGTTGTGTGAAGGGCTGTTGATAGCAGCACACGATTCACCTGCGTCGGGACATGGTGGCATATCGAAAACCTTGTCAAAATTACGGCAAAAATATTTTTGGCCGGGGATGGCCACCGATGTTCAGAAGTGGGTACGATCGTGTGACACTTGCAAGAGTAGTAAGTCTGTCAACATAACGACTCGGCCGCCGATGGGACAACAGACAATTACGGAACGACCATTCCAACGCCTATATATTGATTTCCTTGGACCGTATCCAAGAACAAAACAGGGCAATACACATATCTTTATAGTATTAGACCATTTTAGTAAATATGTATTTTTGAAAGCAATACGAAAAGCAACGTCATCTGAGGTAGTGAAATTCCTCGAAGAAAATGTGTTTCATGTTTTTGGTGTACCAGAGTATGTACACTCTGACAATGGTAAACAATTTGTGTCAGAATTGTTTACTAGTTTCTTGAAGCGATATGGTGTTAACCATGTTCGCACTGCTTTTTATTCACCTCAAGCAAACGCTTCTGAAAGGGTGAACCAATCTGTTCTGTCGAAAATTCGATCCTACCTTGGTAGTGATCAGAAACATTGGGATCAACACGTAAGTAATGTTGCATTTTCACTGCGAAGTGTTGTGCACGATGCAATAAGTGTTGAGCCTTTTTACGCAGTTTTCGGAACTCCCATGATCCAACACGCAAAGACGTATGATCTCATGCGAAAATTAAATCTAGTCAAAGATTCAAGAGTCGAGATTCTTAACAAAGAAGATCGGTTAGAGCTCATTCGAGCAAAAATTTTCGAAAATTTAAAAATTGCACACGAGAAAAGTAAAAAGGTATATAATACCAGAAATAGGGATGTGCAATATAAAACTGGACAGGTAGTTTTCCGCAGAAACTTTAAACAAAGTTGCAAAGCGGAAAACTATAACGCAAAATTAGGAAAAAAATTTCTAAAATCAATAATTTTAAAACCTGTTGGGAATTCCCTCTACGTGGTAGGCAACTTAAACGGTGAAAAAGTAGGAACCTTTCACGCAAAAGACCTACATGTCTAATTTTGTGTTGAAATGTGACGCACTCAGATGGTGTTGCTTTCGACAAACTGTGATATTAGGTTAGTTTATTAAATGTTAGTATAGTAGTGTATACTAGGTATTTGTAATCACAGTTTGTGTATTTATATTATAGTTATATATTATTATATATATATTATTTATTTATATTAATCTGTGATATTTTTGATGAGTCAAAAGTACCTGATAAAGTTTAAGTATAGTTTTATTTACATTTATTTATCTGTGATATTTTTACCTTTAGTTTAAGCATATAGTATATTTATTTATTTATCTTTATCTGTGATATTTTTGAGAAGTCAAAAGTACCTGATTAGTTTAAGTAGAGTTAGTTATTTACATTCAACTATCTGTGATATTTTCTTTTAGTTTATAGTACCTGATTAGTTTAAGTATAGTTATCTTCTTTTATCTGTGATATTTTATTTAGTTGAAGTATAGCTCATTAATTTATTAATATATATTTTCTTTTGTGGTGTTAGACTATTTATTTATCTCTATTAATTGTTTTCAGTGTACCTGGTTATTTATGTATAATTATGTATGTATGTAGGTTTTTTTTTTGTGAAATTCTCAATGTTCCTCACATCCAAATAAAATAAAAACTCAGTCGGTAGAGCATGAGACTATCTCAGGTAGTGGGCTCGGCCACACATTACGGAGACACAATATACATTAAAGGGAAACATATTTTATCTTGCAGGACCTTTTTTTTTTACGGTGTAAGTGACCTCCCGACCACTCAGTCACTTCCACCGAGCCTGTTACGGCGCCTGCAGGATAAAAAGGGGTTATAGTTGTGTAGGCACAAAAAAGGAAAAAACCTACCTGACCTACCTTAAGGTTCAATAGCTCCTTGCTGCGGCGCCGGCGGTGATAATACGCGGTGGCGGTAGGCTACATGTTTTTTTATCCAGGTCCTCCTTCTTTCTTCTTTTTTTTTTTTTTTTTTGGGTGGCTTCCTGCAACATTCATGATTTCTGTAAAAATAAAAGAAAATATATTAGTTAAGTTTAATCAAATTCCTAAAAAGAAAATTTGAAAAAGAACAGATTTCGGTGTTTTGGAAATTTCCATGTGCAAGCACAGAAATTTTTCCGAGACACCGTCTAATCTGCATTTGAGATATGTTTCCATTATTATTGCTGAAAAATGTTCTCAATACTTTAAAGAACAAATTTTAGTAATAATATTGGAGACATAGATAATTAAAAGCACTTAATTTTAACTATTTATACTCACCTTTTTCAATTTGTTGCATCCCTCGTTGTTTACGTTTTGTTATTTGTTTTTTTTGACAGTTCTTGTTTTATTTTTGAATGTAATGTTTACCTCTTCAGGTGCTCATGCGAAAGTAGATATCTTTCTTGCTCGCACCTGAAGGAAAGGGGGTCAGGTAAACTTGAGTGAATTAGCTCAGTTTAAAATTAAAGTCAAAATGAATTTTAGTGTTCGCAGATGGGGTGAATTTTAGGGAAATTTCTCGATTTACACTTAGACTTATTAGATGTGAGGAAATTGTGTGGTTTTATTTAAAATATGTATTAAGTTTATGTTAAGTTAAGATATGATGGAAAACGTCATAATTAGTGCAATATGTAGGTATATAAGTTAGATTTTAAGAAGATAGGTCAGGGGTAAATGCAATTTAATGATAAGGATAGGAGATGCGACCTATTATTTTTTTTATAGATATGGATTGAAATAGTTATCTCACTCAGATGTAGAGGTAACTATTTACTTACATGTAAATGAAGACTGAGGTTGACCTTTAAGAGATTTCATGGTCATAGAAGATTTTATCGGGATACGAATTACAGAGTAAACGGCCATTGAGAATTTCAAATTCAAATTTCAAGCCATTTCTTTTAGAATTATCTATATTCGAAAAAAAAAAACTTGAGAGAAAAGGATTCGAGAGTATACTTTAAGTGATTTTACAAGTAATAAATGAGAATTTCGGGAACTGATACTCCAAGAAGGTGAATCCGTGGAATAGTAGGAATTTGGGAAAAATAAATACCAAACAATCGTTTTGCAGAGGTTCAGGTACTACTTCCTTGAACTGTCTGAGACCTTATCGGCGGTCCTGAGCCTCTGCCAGTTTTTCTTTCAAACAACATCAGTGGAGTCAACTTTAAGGAAAGCTTGCTTTTGATAACTCAAAAGTAAAAACTTTTTACGGCGCAGAATCAAAGTGTCCTCGATTTTTTTTATACATACCAAAGTATATATATATATAAATCCAGAGAGGATATATTTGAATTTTTTGTTTTGATGTGTGCAAAGAAGAAGCTTCGCTGAGTCCTTCCAAGTGGAAAAAAAACTGAATTTCTAAAATTAGTTAAATACTTACCTAGTGAATTTTTATTTTATTTTGTGTACAGAATTCAGTTCTCCGAATTTTCCTTTAGTAATTTTTGTAAATTAAAAAAGTGATTTCGTTTGTGGTTGCTGATATTTGATAATTTCATCTTCTTAAAAACAACGCTGAAACTACAACAGTTCTTCGAAGTGCTGCCGGCAGGACACCGAGGGACCATTCAAAGTAGTAAGTCATACATATTGAGACCAGAAGGTCATTTAAAAATTGTTAAAATCAGTAACAGCAATCGTAATCTTATCGATCTAGGTTAATTTTTTTTTTTATTATTATATTTTTTTTTAGTTTTAAGATTTTGAATTTACATTTTTCTTTTTAGTTAATAGTTTTTTTTTGAGCTGGAGAGCTAAATTTTAAATGAAAATTTTTTAAATAAAAATTATAAAGTCATATGAAAATATTCTGGATATGAATTGCTAATTTTTTTTATAGCTAAGGGTGTGTGAAGGCGGACAAGGCCGTCCCTATGCAGAGTTTCCGGTAGTATGACATGACCAACTGACTGTACGCTACAGTTTGCGACTGGTTGGTCATTTTAGGGGTTATTTCCGAACATCGGCCATGGAAATAACATCAGGAAGTATCTTTCAGATACTTGGGTGGGTTGGCCAGGCCTTCGTCAATACCATCAGACGAGCGCTTGGAATTTGGTAGTATGGTACCTGGAGGGGGATAAAAAAGTAAAGTGCTTTAGTTTTAGGGTTTAGACTAAGGTAAATTTAAGTTGTATATAAGTTAAGTTCGTACAAACGAACTTTAACTTTGGTGGAGGTGGTTTTATTTCATTAATTTTATTATTTTTGGTGAAGGGATTTTTATATTATCATTTATGGTGATGGGATATTTCATTTTTTTTTATTATTTTGAATTTTAGGTAGGTTTAGTTAGGTTAGTTTGTTTTTAAAAAGCACTGTACTTACATGTTCCTTCAGGTAGCGTCAAAGTCCTTCGATTTGTGGTAACTTTTCAAACCTTTTAGAGTAGAGTCATTCCTTTTCCAATCTCCTCTTCCTTTCCTTTAACTTTCTTCTTTTTCTGGCACGATAATTTTGATTGTCGAGCAGGAGGGATAAGTGGAAGCGGCAAAGAACCACCCCCATTTCCGTCGAGCATAGCCGTGCAACGACAAGCGTGCCGCCGCCCTTCTACTTTCCCAAAGTAAGTCCTCCGTGGAACCCTGACTCGCAACAAACCATTTCACAGTCTTTTATATCATCAGTGTGATGGGTTTCTGTTAGTAGCACAAAATCGAAATTATTATTTGAAACAATGGTTTCAATCAACGTAAAATTGCATGTTATACCTTGCACATTCAAACATATACCCGACAAGTAATTTAAAGATTTTTCATCACACTGTTCTTTTAGTTGCTAGTATGAGATACGACTTCTCTTAGTTTCTAGCTTTTTTAAATAGACGGGACAGCTGTTGTAGTCCATTGTATTATGGTTCACATCTAAGTTGAGACCCAATTTTTCATTTGAAACAATGCAGTTCACACAAATATTTTTTTAGGTTCACTGCAAGTTTTTGATTCGTGATCTCCACTACAGCTTCTGCAACATTGTTTATTTTTACATTCCGTTGATTCATGGTTAAATCCCAGACATTTATAACATCGCTTCACTCTAATTTCTTCAAATACCTTGCATCTATCCCACCCGATATTAACTTTACCTACGCCTTTGGCTGCTTGAAAGCTCATAGCATCTAATTCTACCATAGCATTCCAATAATTATAGCTTTTATTACCCCTCTTTTTTTCAACTTTCATGATTTTAACACATTTGATCTCACTCTTATTCAGCATTTGATTTTGTCCCCTTAAACTTCTCTCAATTTCTTCTTCATTTTTTTCTTCACTCACACCAGTAATAAAGAGCTTTGGTTTTCTAATAACCGGTATTTTAATTTCATATGATGCACTGAGCTTATCTTCCACTGCACTTTTGACAACATCTCTATCTCCTTAACTTTCACACATTATCGCTACAACTCCATTATTTTGTGCCGTTACATCAATAGATAATAATATTCAGTTTCAATGGATCAACATTACTTGGCAAATCTTTTTTAGTTTTTTCACCGCTCTGGTTTGTTAATGGTTTAAGAATAACCTTATACTACGTTTTCATTAGGGCAAAAAATGTGATTTCGTTGAAAATTTCCAAATTTGAGTCCACTTTCCATACAAAATAATATTAAAATTTTGTTTGATTTGGACGAAATCAAGGTTGCAAATTATGTGAAAACAAATCAAACGCAACTAAATTGAAACAAATTGAATAGATATTTTCTAAAATGTCAATTTAAAACAAAATCCAAGGCAACGGCAAAAGTAAACAAACCAACATGCAAAGCAAACGGCAGAAGTAAACAATACAAAATAACAATTTTGAAATAAAATCCAGCGCAACGGAAGTAGTAAACAAAATAAAACAAGAAGAAAAAATTAAAAGGTTGTAAAAAAGAAAAAGAAAGAAGATAGCCTGATGTCAAAACAAATGTGGAAACCTAGATGAAAACACTTTTTTAGCAATTTTTCAAATGTCCTAATTTCGGCCCTAATAAAAACGTAGTATTAGATCGATTTTTAAGTTGGCTCGCATATGTTTCCTTGTTCTTATTAATTTCTTTTGTTTTTTCACATTCCTTTAATGAGTTGAGTTTATCTAAAATTTCGCTCACTGCTTTTTCTTGTTTTTCAATAAAGGCCTTGTTCATATCAACCGATTTAAGGATATCTTCCAGGGGCTCGTAAATGTGATCTTTATCTAAACAATCAATAACCGGGCCTTTTGTTAAACAAGTGTCACAGATAAACATAATTTTTTTATTTGACCGCACAGTGTTTGCATCATATTCCGATATAACCGTACATTTTTCATGAAATAAGCATTGGCAAAAACCACCGCATTTAATTACAGTTTTTCTTTTACCGAAAACTTCATCGCATTTTTTACACTTTTCTTCCATATCCACAAAATTTCAATCAACAGATTTAATTTTAACAATAAATTTTCGCACCAACTTCTTAACACGTCCGATCGGCTTAAAAAGTTCACTTTTGTTTTTAATTATATAGTTTCCATATACAATGTTCTTAACTCCCTTCCCTGTAGAAGTACAGAAATAACCAGTGGAATATGTACGTAAAAGAAGTACTTCCTTTCCACTGAAAAAGGATAGGCGATCGGGAAAAAATTCAGTTATTTACCTACTGTATATAAGAATATATGAAGGCACTATCTCTTTCTAAAAAAGCAAAATATCAAAAAAGTACTGCACTTCCCCGCCAATAAAAGTACTTCCAAAGCACATCCAAAGTACTTCTGGGGATGCACCTACTTCAATGGATGTACATCTGAAGTACTTTTTTGAAGCGCATATTCCACCAGTTATATTCGTACTTCCAAAGATGCACGCGCAGTGAATGTAGAACTACGAACCGAAATAGACATGAAGTCAAAAAAAAAAAAAAAATTAGGAAAAATGCATTTTTATGATAATAATTTTATTATTAAATATATTATATTATTATTTACATTTGTATTATTAAAAATATATTTATTATTAAAAACAAACAAAAATATCACAAAAAAATAAAATAACTTACATAAAAAAAGGATTCGCCATATTCTCAAATTATACACAACTCAACTTAAAAACTGTTGATTATGTTTTGAATCGAAGATCACTCTGACAAAAAGACAAACGACAACAAGAAAAAAAGAGACAACATTTTGCATTACATCCTGGATTTCTCCTTCGCACAGTTCAAAAGGGAATCGTTAATTGTTTTTTCAGGAGAAACCAAACTACTTCCTTTGATGTACATATTTCATCGATTGTTACCGTACTTTCTTGTTTGCAGGGGTATAATCTATGGCGCAGGGGAAGTAGTAAATAAAAAAACCCACACATTCGAAGGATATATTTTTAGTTGTAGTAGTGTTTTCTAGAAAACTGCTGCGGTTTGGTTTGCAGGGTTCCATCTGCCACTCCTAAACCATATCATGCTGAAAGATAGCTGTAGAGTTCTCACACGCGTGGCTCACCAAAAAAAATGAGTACTGGAACAAGGCTCCAAAACTTGCAGAAAAAGTTAAATCAACTATAAGCGGTGTTGCCAGCTCATGTTTAGTTCAAGTGCAATACCATAGGCTTAGAAAAAAGCCTCTAATTTTTCGAGTTGTGAACTTTCAAATTATTATGCTTTATAAGAACACCCTTTAAATCATAAATTAACTCACTCATTTTCTGAACGAGCCCATTCAATAAAACTTCTCTATCTCGCTGCTACGTATGACATTGGCGCTGCAGTCTATTCGAACTGCTTCCGGCTGTCATCATTTGACTCCGTTCTTTTTCTTGTAGGCCATTGAACAGAAGGTACGTTTAGTTTATTTTATCCACAAACATCCATCATTTAATATAAATACTCTGCCTTAAACATGTTTGCAATAAAAAGGCTCAATATTAAATTATTTGTGAAACAAGTTATTAAGTGAAAATTTTCTGTGATTTCAGATCCAAAAATGGGTCGCCGTCCCGCAAGATGGTAAGTTTATTTGTAAAGAAAAAAAAAAAATCAAACATGACTTGGAATATTTGTTTGTAACAATCAATTCTCTTTTTTTTGCAGTTATCGTTATTGTAAGAACAAACCTTACCCCAAGTCACGGTTCTGTCGTGGTGTCCCAGACTCCAAGATCCGTATCTTCGATTTGGGTAGGAAGAAGGCTACCGTTGAGGACTTTCCACTTTGCGTTCATTTGGTCTCTGACGAATATGAACAGCTTAGTAGTGAAGCCCTTGAGGCTGGACGTATTTGCTGCAACAAATACCTTGTAAAGCACTGCGGTAAGGATCAATTCCATATCCGTATGCGTCTCCATCCATTCCACGTTATCCGCATCAACAAGATGTTGTCGTGTGCCGGAGCTGATAGGTGAGTTGACTATAAAATAATGCATTGTCATTTATTTTCTTGGAAATATTCCTTTAACATGATGAAATTGCCTCGAGCACTGGGTTATGATTCAATTCAATGATTACATACTTTTTGACATTCTTACTGAAGTTTTTTTTAAAAATATGTCGAAAGATTTTAAAGACTAAACATTTCTGTACTTACTAATGGGGTTTGTGTTTGTTTTTCAGGCTCCAAACTGGAATGAGAGGTGCCTTCGGTAAACCACAAGGTACAGTTGCTCGTGTGCACATCGGACAGCCAATTATGTCTGTGCGCTCCAGCGATCGTTACAAGGCATCAGTCATTGAGGCTTTGCGTCGTGCTAAGTTCAAGTTCCCAGGAAGGCAAAAGGTATTGTAATGCATTTTTCTTTTAATTTTGGGGTGGGCATGGGATTATTAATTCAATTTATTTATATTTTAAGTTTAAAAAAAAAATTTAATTCGCCTACAGCGTCCAACAAATACCTATACCTTCCTTTTATTAATCAAATGATCCAGAATTTACGATCCGGTGATACAATTTCTCACTTCCGCGAATATTGATTACATTTAACTACGCTTTCAGGATCTCTTTGTCAAACTAAGCCAGGTTTTTAAAATTCATGACATTATTTTGTAATATACTTTGATTTCTAGAAACAAAAATCTAGTTGGCTTCAGACTTCTATCTGTACGGCGTCTTTCTGCTTTTTCAAACAATTGATTCAACTCCCGGTAGTGCTCTCAGGTTCCTTTGAACATTCACTGCCTATTTTTAGGTAAAAGCAGTTTTCTCTACGCTGACATTATCCACTGCTGCTAGTTTGTGGATAGGTAATTGATTTGGTCTTGATCAAGTTCTTTGAAATCCGAAAGAAATCTTTTATGATAAGACGCCTTCCGTCTGTTTAAGTGTACATACTACATTCGTTTTTCTGAATACCAAGTCTTCAGAGAACTAAGTAAGGTTAATGACTTAAAATCATCATCATCATCAGATCCTCTAACCCCGCTCGGGGCATAGGGCGCCAACAAAACGTCTCCATGGTCTGCAGCTAGGTATCTTAACTCTGCCACGTCTTTCTCTGGGAATTAGCTTCTGCTATACCTGTTGACTTCCATGCTGTTCTTAATCTTCCAACCACAATTTCCTGTTAAAAATTAGTTTCACAAAAGCCTGCGATTTCCTTGAGATAGTAGCTGAGAGACTGCAAGTTTCGCAAGCATTTAATAGCACGGTATTAAAGTTGGATTCGAAGAACCTCAAATATAGTGCGTAAATTTGAGACAGAGCCAAAGGCAACGCGAGCTTTATTGTTTCTACTTTTTACCTCCAGATCCGCACCACCATTTGCTGATACAGTGCTTCCAATGTTATTAAACTGTCCGAACTCTTCAACAGGCGTGTCATGCAGAATAATACGTTATTGTGAGGGTGGTCCTGTTAGCATTATTTTTGTCTTTTTGCTATTTATTCTTAAACCGCACGATTCTCCTTTTACCCGCAGAGATTGACACACCATGTTCAGCTCACTGATGTTATTTGCCATGCGACATCGTCGGCATAGTCTAAATGGCTAAGCCTTTCAAACGTTCTCCATTGAATGTCCTGCCGTTGTTCCGTCGCTAGCCGTCAGTACATCATCTACCTATAATTGGCGATAGAACATCCCTTGTCTCACACCCTGAAGCACTTCAAGAGATGGATAGCTGCAAATTATGCAACACGAAACACCTTGCATTGTTGTCTTGTAAGACTACTCCCTTATAATGGCAATAATTTTTTGAGGAATTCCTCTACCAAGAAGTGATCTCCATATACATTCACTGTTAACTCGGTCAAAGGCCTTCTCAAAATCTACCGCTCTTCTTCAATTGATTTCAAAAGTGTCCCATCCACGTCCATTATAGGATGATTGGGGTTGCTTTTTCTTCTTGCAGCGTTTTCCGCATTATCAGCGAGCCTGTCTATCCTCACCCTCCTCCCATCTTGTGTGCTACCCGATATTCCCTTAGCAATTCAGCCCTTCGTTGAGCGTCTGTCTCGGCATTTAATAGCACCTTCAACATTTACGAAGCTCGGTGTGTGTCTTGTGATATCCAAGAGTCTCTAACTCTCGTCTGCTTATAACTCTACGAAACTCGATATTGTCCAAAAGTTGATGAAATCGAAACAAATCTATTGACTCGCCAAGCGTGGATGCAAAAAAAAAGTTTGAGGATCACAAAAGGCTCAAGGGTTGGGTTCGATATCCCGCTTTTTATAATCCCGTTTCTTAAAATCCCGATCTTGAAATCCCGCTTTTTATAATCCCGCTTTTTTAAAATCTCGCTTTTTAAAATCCCGTTTTTTACTATCCCGTTTCTTATTATCCCGCTTTTGCAATCAAAAATAGTTGTTTTATTTTAAAAAATCGCGCGATTTTTTAAAATAAAACAACTACTTTTGATTGCAAAAGCGGGATAATAAGAAAATTTATTAGAAGACGGGATTTTAAAAAAGCAGTATTTTAGCAGACGGGATTTTAATACTTTTTTTTCGGGATTTTTTAAAAGCGGGATTCCGATACGCTCCCAAGGCTCAATCGCTGAACAAAATGTTTGTACTGAATAAATAAAAAAAAAATGACAATCGCCGTCTCAGTTTTGCAACATTCAGAGGAACTTACGTCGCGTCGTGTACACATCAAAATGGTCACACTTTTTTTTCATTTTGGTTGGCTTCTAAAGGTTTTCGATATGCATTTTGGAAGCACAAGCCCTTTGAACAAATCCGGGATACCACTGTTGTTACTCTTTTAGTATAGTATAGTAGTATCTCGTGCGGTAACAAGGATGCTTATCACTTGGTAAAACCCTTGCTCTTCCTCGTGTCCAAATACTCTTATTTAAGGTCGTAAAAATCCGGTCATCATACTCGTACCTAACAAACCAATAATGTGCCAAGATCTAAAGCATCTTCACTTCAAAACTTGAACTTTGAATTCATGATAATATTTTCTTGTTATTGCTTCCTTTTGTACTTTTTTTTGATGATGGTCAACTGTTAATGTAGCAGATGGCTTTTGTGCAGTGTTTTGTCTTTTTATCGCTTACCCTTGCCACTTACACATACACCACTTTTCTAGAGTGATTCGAGAACCGCGAAGCAAAATTAATTTATGGAACTGATGGGGATGTGTCACATCACAAGAAAATAAGCTAATTGTCACTTTAAATTTTCATGAATAGAACCCACAGTTGTTAGAAAGTCTTCCAGTTTGTTTTAAAAGCCTATTTTGCCGAATAAGCCGCAGTTGGCAGAAGTGAGCAAATGGAGCTGAGGCGTAAAGAAAGAAGCAGTAAGGTCTGGTTCACTGTTTTTTCTGTTTACTCGTTTGCTTCTGTCTATAGCTTTTTGTGTCAAGATAATTTAAAAAAGAATCTAAACTGTCTAATGTTAAGTACTTTACTATAAAAGATACATTTGAGTAGACCAGATCTAGTCCTTCATACTATTTTATGTGTGGTAAGAATGCAAAAATTAAATGAGACCCACCTGTGCCACGTTACCTAAATAAACCAGGGTTTCAAGAGGGCCAAGTCCATTCCAGTCTCAAACAATTTTATTAAATTTTGAAATGCAAACATCAGATACAAGATACTTATTAGACAAAAGCAAACATGTCAACGTTGAAAATCTTAGCCCAGGCGGGTGCCCAATTGATAATTTTTATCGCGCAACAGTTTTATTGCCATGGGGATCGGTATCTGCTAGTGAGTCGTTTGTTAGTCATTAGGCTGGCCGGGAGCATAGTCTTAGTAATCACTTGTGTATGAAAAATCTTTTGAAGCAGCATCCTTCCGGAGCAGATCTAGTCCAGAAATGGTATACTATTTATGCTGTACTGGGTGTGCATACAAGGATGCAAGAAAAATTAAATGAGTTTGTGTGCCACGTTACCTAAATAAACCAGGGTTTCAAGAGGGCCTCTGCAACTCATACAATACAACTATGTACATTAAATTTTTGAAATCAGATACCACAAATACATATACATACTAGACACAATATTTTTTTTTTTTTTTTATGAAATTGAAATCCTACAACTACTTCCTTCCATTTCCATATCTTTTCGAATGTTTAAATTGTATACGAAGCTGCATCTTTGAGAAACGATCTAGTCCTTCATACTATTTAATGTTGTTAAAGATGCAAGAAAAATTAAATGAGTCCCACCTGTGCCACGTTACCTAAATAAACCAGGGTTTCAAGAGGGCCAAATCCAACAGCCGACAAACACTCATACAATTTTATTAAATTTTGAAATGCAAATACATACATATATTAGATACAAGATACTTAGTAGACAGAAACAAACATTGCAAAGTTGATAATCTTAGAACAGGCGCTTGCCCAATTGATACTCTTTATCGCGCAACAGTTTTATTGCCAATGCTATGGGAATCGGTATCGCTAGTGAGTCGTTGGTTAGTCAATTGTGCAACCAACAGTTGTTCCGTGATAGAAAACATCAAGTATTAGTATTTAGTATTTATTTATTTCAATGTCTGCTTACACATTAAGAAAAGACTTCTTTTAAGCTAGTGATAAGCTAAAAATGTTGACAATCAATTTTAAGAAGAAAACTACTTTACATACATAATTGTGATATAATAACATTAATGAACAAAATTTAAGATACATAATTTTATAAACAAAGTTTACTAAAAAAAAAAAAAAAAAAAAAAGAAAAATACAAGTATGAAAAATCTTTTGAAGCAGCATCCTTCCGGAGCAGATCTAGTCCAGAAATGGTATACTATTTATGCTGTACTGGACTTCCGCAAACAAGGATGCAAGAAAAACTAAATGAGTGTGTTCGCCACGTTACCTAAATAAACCAGGGTTTCAAGAGGGCAAATGTACCTCATACAATACAACTATGTACATTAAATTTTGAAATCAGATACCACATACATACAAGTAGACAAAAGCAAACATTTCAATGTTAAAAATCTTATCCGCTGGTATTCACATGCAAGTTGGTTACGAGTACGATAAATTCGCCGCTCTAAAAAATGTTTTTTTTTTTTTTTTTTTATACCCTATTCCATAGAATGGGTATATTGTATTTGGTGTGGAGTTTGTAACATAGAGAAATAATACCGTTAGGTATAGAAAAGTATATATATTCTGACTCAGAATCAAAAGCCTAGTCGATTTAGCCATGTCCGTCCGTCCGTATGTATACTCTCTAGAGGTCGCAATTTTTGAGCTAGAAAGCTGAAATTTGGAATATATAATCTTTGGTTCAAGAGTAAGGCTAAGTTCTTGAACCGGTAAAATCCGCCCACAAACACGCCCACAATCGCCATTTTTGTTGAACAACCTCAATTTAATAAAATTAAATTATGTTTTTTTGTACAGTTACGATAAAAGCATAACGCTAAAATTTTGCACACGTAAGTTTTAAGCATACTTTCTTCCAATCAAACAAAAATATTTCAGTTTGGGCGTGGCTTACGCCTATTTTTCATACAAAACCATCAATATTGTTTTTATAAAATAACAATTGTTATATTAAAGCGAAAAACATTAAATTTTGTGGGTCTTACTGGCACATAAACATCTTGTGTATGAAATCAAAAAAATTGATTTTGGGCGTGGCTGACGCCCACTTTTCATTAGAAACTATAAAAAAATTGTTTTTGTAAATAAACGGTATTTATAATTAATCCGCAAGCCAAAATTTTGCGTCTCTTAATAGAAACGAAAAGGTTTGTGTATGAAAAGAAATTTTTGAATTTTGGGCGTGGCTTACGCCTACTTTTCATGAAAGAACGAAAAACGTAGCCTTAAGAATTTAAGGCATTTCCAATGTTTAATTTAAACCTTTTTCCTTCCGTTCGTTATTTGAGAAATATATCTCTACATTTTCTTTTGTAAATTTTTTCAATACGCCCACTTTTAAAGGCGTGATTTTGGTAAAATACCTTTGTTCAGGTAAGATTGTTTAAAAACTACTCGATTCAGCTGTAGTCTTACACATATGTCTAAATACTGAAAAAAGTGCAGTTAGTGCTTCAAATTTTTAAGACACGCCCACTTTTAAGGGGCGTTTCCCTCAAAAGTCGTATAATGCATTAATTTTTTTAACGTTTTTTACCTATCGGTCGCAGTTTTGAAGTAAACAGATGAACACTTGGATTTATATTCCTTGGTTACGTAGCAGAGTGTGGTCCAATAATTGTTAAAAACACCCATAATCGCTATTTCCATTCCAAATCTAATTTTTAAAAATTTAAGTTTTGTCTTGTTTTGTTCAAATCGATCTGCAAGAATAAAATTTAATGTCACTGAGCTCATAACAATTGCCTTGGCAATAAAACGTTTTAACTTTGGGCGTGACGCACTCCTTTTTTTATTGCGCCAGCACTAATTGAACATCACACCGCATAAAATTAATGTTATTGAATTTTTTTCTGTCTGCTAAAGAAGAATTTTGTTTCTGAAACATCGGCTGTTTGCGGGAGGCAGACGCATGCACATACAAAAATATGCGGAATAGGGTATCCAACAGTTCGTTGCAAACGTACTGTAGCTCTTGCTTATGTTTTTTTTATGTAATTGAGCTCCTCCTACAGCTACTTCCGTCCATCTCTTTTCGAATATTTAAATTGTATACGAAGCTGCATCTTTGAGAAACGATCTAGTCCTTCATACTATTTAATGTTGTTAAAGATGCAAGAAAAATTAAATGAGTCCGACCTGTGCCACGTTACCTAAATAAACCAGGGTTTCAAGAGGGCCAAGTCCATGCCAGTCTCAAACAATTTTATTAAATTTTGAAATGCAAACATCAGATACAAGATACTTATTAGACAAAAGCAAACTGGTCAACGTTGAAAGTCTTAGCCCAGGCGCGTGCCCAATTGATAATTTTTATCGCGCAACAGTTTTATTGCCATGGGAATCGGTATCTGCTAGTGAGTCGTCGTTTGTTAGTCATTAGGTTGGCCGGGAGCATAGTCTTAGTAATCACTTGTGTATGAAAAGTCTTTTGAAGCAGCATCCTTCCGGAGCAGATCTAGTCCAGAAATGGTATACTATTTATGCTGTACTGGATCTCATAACAAGGATGCAAGAAAAATAAAATGGGATCTACGTGTGCCACGTTATCTAAATAAACCAGGGTTTCAAGAGGGCCGAAAACCCCCCATACAATTTTATTAAATTTTTAAACAATGCAATTATGAAAATACGTATTATTATAATTGTGTCCCCTTTTGGCTATCAAGAATTGGATTTGGGATAATATTTGCAGACCGCTATATGAACTACCGAGGTTGAAATTTTCAACAGTTGTATTTTACTGACCACTTATACTATCGAGGAAAGAATTACTGAGTTGTGACTGAAAAGTCTTCAGTTATTCAAAAAAAAAAAAAAAAAAACACATCCCTTGGTCTTATTCTATGTAAAACAACATTTTTGATTGTTGTATTTATTTATTCGTTAACAAGGGAAAAAACAAAATTATATGTTTTATGGGTGAGGTGGCTCGCCCGACATCGAGACCATTCTCAATGAAATATATGACAATCTTCAAACATAAAAGGATGTCTTTGTCTCCTAAGAAGTACAAATATTGGCAGTGGAACAGTGTAGGCTTTTAAATGAAATCGTCGCATTTCACAAAACGTGGCTTACATTCAGCAAGTCTTAGAGATGTTTTGGTTCCAAGGTATCCTGATCTTGCTACGAAGATTTAAATTTTACACGAAGCTGCATCTTTGAGAACGGATCTAGTCCAGAGATGGTATACTATTTACGTTGTACAAGATGCAAGATCAAACAAATGAGCTTTTGCTTGCCACGTTTCCCAAATTAACCAGGGTCTCAGCGGCCAATGAAAGCTCATACAATGCCTTCACTAAATAATTTTAAAATCGAATTCGTAAGGCACTCTTGCTTTTAGGAAGTACACAACATAGTTCCCTTAGTTCTTTATAAATTGGTCCTTCAATTTATTTTGTTGGTATTCAAATTGAGAACTGAGGAAGACTAAAATATATATTTTATGGGTGAGGTGGCTCGGCCGACATCGAGACCATACTCAATTAAATGTATGACAAAATATTTTAAACCACCTTTTTCTGTTATAGAATTTTTTTTTTTGAATATGTTGCTAATGTATTATTTTCTTTGTTACAGATCTATGTCTCAAAGAGATGGGGATTCACCAAATACGACCGTGAGCGTTATGAGGAACTTCGTGACGATGGCCGTTTGGCACAAGATGGTTGCCAAGTCAAGTACAGGCCAATGCACGGACCAATGGCCGCCTGGGAGAAGGTTCAACGTGAAATTTACGCTTAGAACTGTATCCTTCAAAAGTGATTTTTTTTATTGAAATAAATATGGCATCAAAACATCTTATGTCTAAATAAAATATTTTTATTGTGAATTATTTGTTGTTTCTTCATTTTGTTAAAAAAAAATGAAGTGGGAACACTGTTTTACTGTAGCACTGTGCATTTCGTCTCCGTATATTTTTCGTTTATCACAAGTTTATAGTTATTGTTAATTTGTGTTAATTATTTCGTTTGACTGGTTAACCGTTTGTTCGTATTTTAAAACATTAATATCGGCTTTCTATGCAGTGATAAGTGATTTTTTTAATGTTTTACTAAAACATAAATACACTTAGTAAAATCATTCTCTTACCTGTCATTCAAGTCTAGGTAACAATAGTCTACCAGTGTCGGTTCTGTTAAATATTTGTTGCATACTTTTAGGAGGTACTGCATACTTCAAGTTTTTCAATCTTGTTAACAGTATAGTCCTTTTTTTTCAAACACTTAAAACTTAAATTTACTATTCAAAAGTTAACATAATGTCTGAATGTGGGAAATGCTTAAAAATCTGCGACTTTATGATTGATTCAATCATGTGCCATGGTAATTGCCATAAAACATTTCATGTTAATTGTATTGGTGCCCCTTTCAGTTCAATTAAACTATTCAACAAATCCAAACCGTTTTACTTCTTTTGTGATAAGTGTGATCCTTTTGCGCAATCTAACATTATTCGTGACGTTCTCTACAATACAAAAATGATAGATAAACTTCAAAATCAATTACTTTTACTTAGTGACACAATTGAAGTTATCTCTAATAACCCAATTTTAAAACGTAAGCAAACGAGAAGTGCACTTAAATTTCAAAATGCCCCTGGTGATATCCAATCTCAAAAACGCAAAGGCGGTGAACTCGATCTAACATTACCAATCCCTTCAAAAAAAAAAAATAATAATTCCGGTCTTGATACCCCACCTGTGCTTGCTTCATCTTCTGAGACACCAACTCCTCTTCCTGCTTCACCGACCCAACCCGCTTCAACTCAACAATCAGCTGCAATGAATCAACCTTTAGTTGAATCCGTTCAACTTAATACTGAATCACCTTTCCCCTCGGAGGAGCCTACAGCGTCAACATCAACAAACTTAACATCACCTATAACTGACCATCATTCTAATCGTCCACTTTCTCTCCCCGTCCAAACACCTTCTAACTTATCGACGATATTACAAAATGATTTTACTTCGCCTTTGGAATCTGGATTAAAAATTGTGGAAGGTCAAAAAACAATCTTTATCTCGAAACTTGAACCAGCAACGAATGCTCTAGACATAAAAAATTTTATTAAATCTAAAATTGGTACATTACGTTCAATACTAGTCGAGAAAATGCTTCATCGTAACTATTCAAAATACTCTTCGTTTAAGATAAAAGTACCTGACTCAGTTTTCTATTTACTGAACTCGCCGTCGTTTTGGCCAAATGGAATCATTCTACATGAGTTTCAAAACAGATCGTCGAGGAAAACTTCTCACCATTTTCCACAACACCTGACAATGCCATTCTTCAATCAGAGCAGCTACAACAATTACTAATGTATTACCAAAATGTAAATGGACTTCGGACAAAGACCAATAAGGTCTATATGAATATTAACAATACTCCCCACGATGTTATTATCCTCACAGAAACTTGGTTAAATTCATCTTTTCTGGACGCAGAGATAGTTGATCCCAGCTTTCAAATTTTCCGCCGTGATCGCCATTCAGATTCTACTACAACAACCGTTGGCGGAGGCTTGTTGATAGCTGTTCGTAACCATCTTTTATGTAGTCTAGTCAACGATTTTTTGGATTCCAACTTGGAAATTCTGTGCGTGAAAATAAAAATTCAGTCTGGTCATATATATGTTGTTGCCTGTTACATTCCACCTTCTTCAAACTACGATACTTATACTAAGATTATTGACTGCCTGGAAATTATTCATGAACAAATTGATGATACAGATGAGTTCATAGTAATCGGAGATTTCAATCTACCCAACCTGAGATGGACTAAATCAACTGAATGTGATGTATTTCTACCCGTCAACGCGACAAGTGATAACGAATTCCTTGTGATCGATGGAATGGCCTCCCTTGGACTTAATCAATTAAACGGCATCAAAAACCAATTTGGTAAGACCTTGGACTTGGTATATTTTTCTGATGTCATTAACTCTGATGCTGATGTATTTTTATGTGATACGAAGCTTGTAGAGGAAGATCGTCACCATCCTACTTTATCTATTTCACTTAGCTTAAATATTTGTTGCTTATCTGATATTTGTAAGGATCAGCATGAATTCAATTTTAAAAAATGTAATTTTACACAATTGTACAACTTACTTGATAGTCTTAACTGGAATATGTTGTTTCTTAATATGGATCTTGACAAGATGATTTTACGTTTCTATGAAATACTATTTGACTGCTTTTTAGAAACTGTTCCTTTGCGCAAAATACGAGTCTTTAACAACAGCCCACCATGGTTTGATCTTCAGATAAAAACACTTAAGAATAAAAGAAATAAGGCTTGGTTAAGGTTTAATCGATACAGGACTGATGAAGCTCTTGATAATTACATTAAACTAAAAGATGAATTCATTAACTACTCTAATTTTCTCTATTCAAATTTCATACATAAAACAGAAAACGGACTTAAATCTAATCCTAATAACTTCTGGAAGTACGTTAATTCTAAAAGAAAATGTGACGGGTACCCAGCCAACATGAGCTATATTAATTCAACTAGCCACTCACCAGAAGTCATAGCAAACATGTTCGCCGAATACTTTCAAAGTGCTTTTAAAAATACTTCTGCTAATGATCCTAACACAACTCCAAATTTTAATATTGACCAATTTCCACACCTTAATTCAATTAACTTTACTATCTCCGAAGCAACTATACTTGACTATATAGAAAAGTTAGATGAAAGTTTTAGTCCTGGTCCTGATGGCTTGCCTTCATTCATGTTAAAAAAATGTGCAATATATATGTCGTACCCATTGTTTGTGCTGTTCAACCAGTCAATAAGTAGCTCTAGGTTTCCAGATCTATGGAAAACTGCATTTCTTACTCCGATTCACAAGAAAGGCAAGAAAAACTTAGTATCAAACTACAGACCTATCGCTAAACTGTCCGTCATTCCTAAACTGTTTGAATCTATTGTCTGTGATGTATTGTCTTTTCATTGCACCTCTGTTATATGTGAAAACCAACATGGTTTCGTAAAACAAAAATCTACGGTCACAAATTTATTACAATTCACGACTTTCTGTATTGATTCATTCGAAAAATTTCAACAAGTAGATTGTGTTTTTACTGACTTTAGTAAGGCATTCGACAAATTAAATCATAATATACTGCTCCACAAACTACATACTATTGGACTAAATGATCGTTTTGTTTTGTGGATATCCTCATATCTAAAAGATAGATTATATAGTGTTGTTTTTAAAACTGAGCGTTCTAAATGTTTTCGAGTCAATTCAGGTGTGCCACAGGGCAGTCACCTTGGTCCGTTATTATTTGTGTTATTTATTAATGATCTTCCTTCCGTTTTAGTAAACTCTATGTCTTTAATTTATGCCGATGACGTGAAAATTTTTCGAAAAATTGACTCAACTGTTGATTGTGAACTTCTTCAAGACGATCTTAATAGATTTTGGAACTGGTGCAATACAAATAGTCTGTTTTTAAATATCGACAAGTGTAAAACCATGTGTTTTACTCGCAAACATAATGTATTTTCTTATAAGTATATGTTGAATACGTCGCTCTTGTGTAACTTGTCAAGCTTTACGGACCTTGGAGTAGTGTTAGACTCAAAGCTTTCCTTTACTGATCACTACAATTACATAATTAAAAAAGCTAACATGACACTTGGTTTCATTAAAAGGTTTGCTCGCGAATTTCGTGATCCTTATGTCCTAAAGACTCTTTATGTCTCTTTTGTGAGATCAATTCTGGAATATGGGTGCATCGTATGGGCCCCTTACTACGCTGTTCATATCAACAGAATAGAGAGTATTCAAAAAAGATTTTTGAGATTTTGTTTACGTTTTCTTCCATGGTTAGATAGAATCGTTTTGCCACCTTACTCTCAAAGACTTCAACTAATAAAACTTCCATCCCTTTTAAGTCATCGTGAGTACCTACAATTCTGTTTTATTGTGCGGTTAATTAATGGATCAATTACAGCCCCATCAGCCCTTTGTCGTATTAATTTTAATTTTAGTCGTTCCAGTTTAAGAAGGCAATTGCCTCTGTGTAACATTTTCAGTAGATCCAACTACGGCGCCAATAGCCCTCTCAATCTCTTGATCAATATATTTAATAAGAACTATGCCATATTAAATTCTACAAATGATAATGTTAAATCTCACTGTTTTAAAAATAGATTTTTTATCCAATATTTATAATATACTCGTAGATATAAGATTTATGTATGTATCAATTTATGAATATATTGTTAGTTTTAATTTTATTTAAGAATGTACCGTTAGTATTTAACGAATTCAAATAAATAATGAATCTCAGTATTCAATAAGCAAGTACATATATGTTGCCATGCCGTTCGTTGTTCGGAGCGTAAACACAAATTTGATCATTCAATTCGTAACTTTTCCTTTATTCGATTTTCATTAGAGCCACTAGGTATGTACATCATAATTATGGTAGAGAATCTCTTTTATTATTATACTCTTGTCTGCTTAAAACAAAATGTCCAATTTCCAATAATTAGAAGTCAACTAAAGGGTTTTCACACCGAGCTAAAAACACGGTTTTCGTTGAAAACCACCAAAACCTGAACGAAAACACAAGTTTTACCATACATTTTTGCTAAACACAAGTTTTCGAAAACAACTAGTTTTATATAAAACCTGTCGAAAACTTGTTGGAATACAAATTAAACACACCTAAGTTTGTTGTGATGCTTTCAGAACACACCTAAGTTTGTTGTGATTCTTTCAGAACACACCTAAGTTTGTTGTGATTCTTTCCAAACACACCTAAAAAGCGCAGTAAAGGCACCTTAAACGTAAAAAAAATCAATCATAGCAGCCGAAAATATTTTCATTTGAAAATTTGATAATCTGTTGTTGTAAAAATGAAGGGAAATGTGAAAAGAAAACTTGAAAAGTCCGGTGTGAATGATTTTCAAGTTTTCGTAAGCTTTTAGCTGAAAATCGGGTTTTCGGCTCGGTGTGAAAACCCTATAAACCCAAGAAGTATAATTCTACTTCGCAACGTGAAACATAAAAACATCTCTAGCAATATGTTTGTTCGCGCACCTTTTGTGCCAAAAAATGAAAACTGTCAAAATTTCTCAAATGAGAGAAAAATCTCTCTCACTTACCGAAAAGTACACGAACACTTTTTGTGTAAAAACTTGAAAAACGTCAAATTCGAATTTTTGTATTGGTTAGCTCTTCACGGTAATACTACGTTTTCATTAGGGCAAAAAATGTGATTTCGTTGAAAATTTCCAAATTTGAGTCCACTTTCCATACAAAATAATATTAAAATTTTGTTTGATTTGGACGAAATCAAGGTTGCAAATTATGTGAAAACAAATCAAACGCAACTAAATTGAAACAAATTGAATAGATATTTTCTAAAATGTCAATTTAAAACAAAATCCAAGGCAACGGCAAAAGTAAACAAACTAACATGCAAAGCAAACGGCAGAAGTAAACAATACAAAATAACAATTTTGAAATAAAATCCAGGGCAACGGAAGTAGTAAACAAAACAAAACAAGAAGAAAAACTGAAAAGGTTGTAAAAAAGAAAAAGAAAGAAGATAGCCTGATGTCAAAACAAATGTGGAAACCTAGATGAAAACACTTTTTTAGCAATTTTACAAATATCCTAATTTCGGCCCTAATGAAAACGTAGTATAAGGGTCATCTGCAACAACAATTGTTTACGTCATTCGGTTTTGACAGAGTTCAAGTTTTTACCAGATGAAATTTCAGTGGGTAAGAACTTGCAAATAAAAAAACGAAAGAATAAAACAGCTGTTATTTTCTTTCGTCCATCTTTCGGTCATCTCTCAGTACGCAAACGCTTTTTGTGTTAATGTAAACGTATGAAATCGAATGCAAACTGTTTCATTTGGGTACGCGAACAGAGGTAATGTGGAAGAAACATTTTAATAAAAAATTAGGTTACGGTTTTAAGAACACACCCATTAATTCAACCATTTCTGTTCGCAGCCATCCCTGTTAAGGTGCAATGCTGTCAAAAAAAAATTCATCATCTTCCATCCCTTGTCATCTGTCAAATTTGGTTAAGTGGATGAAAAAAAGAATCGATACCCTGCGAAAAAATTAAACTTCTCATCAAAAACAAAAAATTTGTCCAACCAATAACTCTCATTACTCCTCCTGATTAATCAGTAAATACTCAATAATCCTGGCACATCGGGAGGCACCTACAAACTTTTCCCCAAATCATTTGTTTCACTGGGCAGAGTGAACTGATTTAATTAACCAAAAGGATTCGTGTGAAGGCTAAAGCGAACCGAACCGAACCGAAAAGAAAAATGCACAATGGAGCTGCAGCAGGCCTACGAAAATACATCATTGCTACACTTGCTCTTCTCGTGATATTCATCTGTAGTTGCACAGTCACAGCAAATCTAGGTGACCCTTATAAAATTCTTGGTGTCAATCGTCATGCCACCACCCCAGAGATTCGACGTGCCTATAAACAATTAGCAAAGGAGTGGTAAGTAAATTAATAAAAGGAACTCAGAATTCAAAAAAAAAAAAAAAAAAAAAAAGGAACCAGTTAAATCGAATCCCTTGATATTTTGTTTTATAGGCATCCAGATAAGTCCAGTGACCCAGGAGCAGAACAGAAGTTTGTTGAAATCAAACAAGCCTACGAGTTGCTGAGTGACGCAGACCGGAGGCGCGTATACGACCAGCATGGCATCACCAACGAAGATTCGCATATGTTCCGACAGCAACATGACTACAGTCACTATGGTCGCTTCGCACCTGACCCTTTCGAAGAGTTTTTCGGTCAACGTTTCCACTTTGACCAAGACATCAGCTTGTACCACAAACTATCAGTGACAACCAAATACTTTGAACAGACAATCGTTCCCAAGAGCGCAACAGTGCCGCACATATTGATGTTCTACAATGATTGGTGTTTCCGGTGTATACGAGCGGTTGGGGTGTTCAAGAAAATGATTGATGCTCTCGAGCCATTGGGTTTGTAGTTTTTTTTTTTCTATTGGACGGTTAGTTTTTATGAATAAATTTTATTTGTCTTTCCGATAGGGATTACGTTTGCAACAATCAATGCCGCACACGAACAAATGCTTCTGCGCAAGGTAGGCGTCGATGAAGTGCCAAATATTATACTTGTTCTCAACGGTCATAGCTACATCTACAGGGAGAGCGCTTATAGTGTTCAAAAAATTGTCGGTAAGTTGAGTGACCTCATAATTACAGTTATACCTAAAATAATAAGTACACCTGTACAGAATTAATTTAATTAGTTTCCATGATTTGTTAATTAAGGACGCAGAATGAAGAACATTTCATATTCTAACACCTACAAATATACCTACAAACCTTTTGAACTTCATTAATTCTACCTTGAACTTCAAGAAATTGAATTGATATTAACGAAGTTTAAAGGCAAAACCCTAAGTGGGACAGAGTGTCATACCCAATGCTCAAAACCAACCTTCCAGCACAAACACAGGATCCTGAGGTTATATAAGAACGTTTATTCAACTGGTATTATACCTCTTAGTTGCTTTCTCTTGTGTTATTTCGTTTTCAAAACCTAAAAAAGAATAAGTGGTTACCGTCCCAAATCACTTCTTCCATTCCATGTGTCTAAAATAATAGAAAAACAAAAACCAAACAGCTGCAACGGTCAACACATCAGTCAGCCTAACCAAGTTGCCTTCAAACCTGAAAAAGGCCACATTGAAACTCTCCATCACACAATAAATGTTTTTTTCATGTCGTATTTGACTTTGAAAAAGCATTTCGTAGGCTAGGCAAGCATCTGATTCTGAAAATACTTCAAAGTTGGAAAGTTGATCCCAAAATTACACTATACTTACTTCCTAGCCAGTTGCCTCCATTTGCGCACACCAAGTTGGTTGCGGTCGTCATTCTCCACTTCATCGACTTGATGTACGGCTTTCGCAGCAATCGTTCCATTGGTGATCTGCTCCCATATCTCACCAAACAGTGGAACCAATCTTTACATCGTTTTGGCGAAAGCAAGGTTATTGCGCTTGATATTTCAAAGGCATTTGGTAGAGTTTGGCATGAAGCTCTTTTATCGAAAATGCGTGGATTTGGTATCGATGAAACTCTTTCTCGTTTGATTAGAAGCTATCTTCTTGACCGTTCCATACAAGTTGTATTAGACGGTTTCAAGTCTGATCTCCACAAAATGGTGTGCCCCAGGGCTCCATTCTGTCTCATTTTTATAAACGATCTCTTGTCTGTGACTTCTAATCCATTAAATTGTTTTGCTGACAACTCAACCCTCAGCTTTTCTTATCCTTTCTTTTTGGTAATTCACGGCCTTCGCCTTCGGACGTGTTATTACAAGGATACCGTATGACAAGCTCATTGAACTCAGATTTAAATAGCATTGTGAACTGGGGTATTAGAAATCGTGTGGAGTCTAATGTGTCGAAAACTCAATGCTGTCTTTTGTCGTTAAAGCTAAACAAACCCCCCTATGCCATTGTCCATGAATGGTACGTGCATCGAGGAGACCGAAAAGCTATAGCAGTGACAACCTTCGTTGGAATGATCATATACTTGAGTTTGCCAAGAATGCTACAAGATGCTTAGGCTTCCTTAATAGATGCAAGAAATGTTTCACCCCTTCTGATCTGGCTACAATTAAAAAGCGTTAATACGCCCTAAACGCATGTATAACTCCCATCTCTGGGCAGGTGCTTCTCAAACTTTTTTTATACTTGCTCGAAAAAGTTCAGAAAATAGCGTATAAATTTATATAAGAGAGAAGCATTATGGAAACATTTTCATCCCTTGTACATTGTCGAAATGTTTCATGTCTTTCCTTATTTTACAAGTTCTTCTACAAAAAATGCTCACTCAAGGTACTCAGCTGCGTTCCACCCCTTAAACATTTCTCCCGTAACACTCGTTCATCAGTTAACACTTGAGCCCGATTTCAAATGTACAGTGAAATATAGGGATTCCTTCTTCAGCCGTCCAACACGAATGTGGAATAAATTTTCTGGTTCGATTTTTCCTTGCCATTTTGATCTTCAAACATTCAAGGCCAATGTTCATCGACACCTCCTTTCCCTTCCTCCCTAATTTTCTATCGCTCGCGCTGTGACTAATCATTAAAAGGACTATACAAAAAAAAAAAAAATTGGGCTTCCAGTACTGCGTCGGCCCTCAGGGTTGGAATTGAAAACTCGGTTGGCTGGTGCGAATTCGTCCATATGCTCCACATAATCCAGCCATCTAAGCCGCTGTATTTTCAGCGTTTTGCCTTGGTCAATGTCGCTGAAAAGTCCGTACAGTTCTTCATTGAATCTTCTCCTCCATACTCCATTGATATATATACAGGATCGAATATTACCCGAAAAATCTTTGCCTCAAAGCACCCCAGCCTATCTTCACTCGATTATGTCTGTGTTCACGCCCATAGAGCAGGACTGATTAGTCTTATATAGTATCTCCTTGATATCTCCTTCTATGTCTGAAGAAACAGCGATTGGCAAGAGTGATTCTTCGACTGATCTCTTCACTGATATTGTTTTGAGAGTCTCGTTATAGTGGAACCCTTGGCAACTTCAAAGTTATATCTGTCCATCGTCCGCACCCGGGGACAGTATATATGCACTTTGTTTTATCTTCATCAGCAGCCAGACCTATTCTCGCCGCCTCGACTTCTATACTTGCGAATGCTCCACTGACAGCGCGCATAATTCTTCCGATGATGTCAATATCATCAGCATAGTATTCGAACGGATTTATAAAAATCGTACCGCTGGTGTTGACATGCGAGTTGCCTACGATTGCCTCAAGTATGATGTTAAAGAGGTTACATGACAGCGCATCACCTGGTCTTAAGATTTTCTCGACATTAAATGAGTCAGTGGTGTTCTTACCAACCTTGACGGAACAGCGCGAGTTCTCCATAGTCATCCTGCACAATCGAAAGAGTTTAGCAGGGTTGCCAAGAAGTGGTATGGCTCTTAATAGCTCGTTTCTATTCACGCTGTCATAAGCAACTTTAAAATGGATACAAAGTCGGTGAGTATCGATCTGCAATTAATGGATCTTTTCTAAAATCTGTTGAAGTGTGGAAATTTGGTCGACTCAACGTTTGACTTACCCGGCCTGAAACCACACTGATAGGGGCCAATTAGTTCAGACATTCAAATAGAATGGCCACAATTCAGAGTATCTCCTTTCTTGTGGATAAGGCACACGATTCTGAGGTTCCATTCGTCAGGCATTCTTTCATCCGACCAGATTGTACAGATGAGATGGTGTATGCTTCCCTACCATGTCATTTCCCGCTGCTTTGAAGAGTTCATCCGTAAGGCCCTCCGATCGAGCAGCCTTGTTGGACTTTAGTTTTGAAATTTAATTTTGAACATATTCTTGGTCGGGTGACCGGAGGTTTTTTTCATATCATCCAAATCGAAGGGATCATTTTGCCTGACAGCGACTAGTTTGTTGTCTTCGCTATTTAACAGTTTGCGGCATTCCCACCCTCGTCTCTGCAGGCTTCCGCTCGGGCTTTGTACCCCTCTGACGAATGTTTTAACCTTTCGTAAAATGTTTTGCTCCTGCCGTAACACCCTTCAATAGAGTCAACTACTCGCTTTCTAATTCATTTGTTCTCACAAATAGTTAAAAATAATGTTGGTCCCAGCCCAAGGCCAGACAGATTAAAAAAAAAAAAACTAACTTCCTGTTGGTATAGCTCACAAATCCCCATCACATTCAAAAATAAATCATTCACCAAAAAGGATCCTCTCAACCAAATTCAGAACATAAATAAAAGAATTAGAGAAAAGTTATGGAAATCAGATTGTTACCACTACTCTAACATAAACCCAGACTGCTCCCAGCTTACTAACCGCACAAACACTTCCAAGACCTCCATCGAAAACTTCGTATCACTTCGATGACGGCATACAGCCGTTACCCATCAACATCAACTACGGAAGGAACCACCCCCTTACTGCTCAACGTGCAACTGTTTCATTCGACATCAAACATATTCTTAACTGAAGACATATTTTTCTTGTCTTAAACATTTTTTTTTTTTTCTAGAATTTATAAGGAAGAAAGTACCATACAAGCTGATTCAGACTATCAAAGATGACACAATAGACAGTTTCCTAAGTGGCTGGATGGATAATCGTGTCCGGGCTATTGTAATGGAACCTCGCCAACAGCCACGCTTGAGATATCTTATCACTGCCTTCGCATTTCGACAACGTGTTGCATTTGGGTAAATAAACAAAAAGTTTTTTTTTGTTGTTGTTCTGAATTCACGTTTTATTCATTGTTTTGGGTTTTAGTTTTGTTCATTTGAGCTCCAAGGACACCAAGGGCATACAAGAGCGTTACAAGGTACACCCAAGTCTAGACACATTGCTTATATTCAATGAGGACTCAGTCCGTCCAGTTGCAAGTGTTTCGATGTCAGATATTCCCACCCAAACATTGAATAATATCATTTCGACAAATCAATATTTGGCATTGCCGAGATTATCATCCCAAGAAATGTTGGAAGGTAAGTTTTGATTCGAAAACTCAAAACTCAAAAAGCTTAATCGATTTTTTAAGGTGTTTGTCCCGCCGAATGGAATCGTCCAAGGAAACGCCTGTGCGTTATACTTGTCACTGAAAACACTGACGCCCACAACTATGCTCGAAACGCCCTCCGCCAAATCGCCCTTCAAAGTGGATACAGTTCCGAACGTGTGCGCTTCGCCTATATATTCCAGGTGAGTTACTTAATAACGTACAAATTTGTGAATTGTGTGAATCATTATTTTTTATTTAGGATAAGCAAACAGATTTCGTTAATGCCATGTCGAAGGGCTCCTCAGACGACACGCTCTTAAGATTGGTGATCATCTGGCGTCGCGATACATCGCACATCAAATATGAATGGGTTAGTGGAACTCGCTTAGGCATCGAACGCAAAGAAAACGAATCCGACGAACACACTCTTAATCATACAAAACAAAAACTGGACGATGCTATTCAACGTCTTTTGAGAGCATCAGAAGCTTTGAGCTATGAGGCGTTTGTTAAAGTAAATTCAATTTTTTTTTTTTAATTTTTGCATTATTCATTTCAAAATCATATGCCTTTTAAGGATCTCTTAGATGAGCATGCTCAAGGTCTGCTTGGCAAAGTTATGACACGTCTGCTGTACTTCACTGAATACATGATTGACAATATCGAACAGGAACACGTCCTGGCAACACTATCCCTTCTAGGAACAATTGCATTTATGTTTGCCGTTGGCTATGTCATGGTCTATCTTGTACGAGCCGAAGAAGAAACCCTAAAAGCCAAGGGTCAGTTAAATAGTAACGGAAGTAAGTCATTTTACATGCCGGAATGTATTTTAATTTTGTTTTAATGTTTGTAGCTTATATTCTCACAGCATCACAAAAACCCGGCTCTTATGTTCCGGAACTTAAACTTCACGAGTTGAGAGCTGAGAAATACAATGGACTGGTGCGTCTATTGAAGCCTGGTTGTCGTACGATTATTCTTGTAACGGATATGCAAACACGACCAAAGCTAATACCGGGATTTCATAAGTCTGTTTGGCCATACAGAAAGAGTAAAACACTTATGTTTGGTCATATGTTGATCGAAAAGGGTCTCAGCTGGTATGCGGAATTGTTGCGTTTGTCCCTCTCCGAGTCGCGTGACTTGAGGATAAATCCACGCAATTGTGTGGGTACGGTGATTGCTCTTAATGGGCATAGAAAATATTTTTGCATGTATCATGCTAAACATCCCGAGACCACTCGTGGTGAAAAGGTAAGCATTTTTTTTACAGAGTTTTTAAATATCAAATCAAAGACTAGATTCAAAGGGTAGCTAACTCAACGAAAGGCTGAGAGCTCAAACAATTTCCTAAGTTTTTTTCTATTGAGTGCATTTCCTCAAAAAATTGTCAAGGTTTGGTTAGGTTAGGGTATGGTGGCAGTTAGCTAATGGGCAATTCCAAGACAGAACCATTGTACCCTCACCACCCAGCAACCTGCCTAGGTGGCATAAAGTCTGGAGTATGGTTACATTTAACTCTCCTAGAGTTGGTGTGGTAGATTGAGTCTTTATCAAATCGAATGTTAGCTCATCCCATCGTTCTCCACAAAAACACCCTTCAAATCCCCCCCATCAAGCAATTCAAAGGTTTGGCAGAGAAACCGTCTTAAGAACCATACATCTCGCCTAGGTGGCGGGCTATGATTCTTGGAGTTTTCTATGCCGAACCCGCTTACTGAACCAACTCTTTAACCGAACCGTTGTACCCGTGTCAACCAGCAACCTGTCTCGGTGGCATAAAGTCTGGAGTACGGTTACATTGGGGTGTCTTATGGTTGGCTTGGCAGATTAAAGCGTCATCCAAGAGACTACTAGCTCATCCCGTCCTTCTCCGTAAAAAACATCCTACTACAATCTTCCAATCCCACGTTAAGTTGTTTAGTTACGGTAACAAAACGGCGCATACCAGCGCTAATTGGGTTCTTCTTAGAAGTTTTCGGCTCAATTGAGAACCGTCATTTCTACCTACTTACCTAAGTCCAAAGTAGAACTATTGTAAACAAGTTTGGGGTATTACCCAGTTAAAACTTAAAGAACCAATGTCGATGTCTCAACATGCTTACTGCAAAGGGAAATCGGTAGAAACTGCGCTACATTCACTTGTCCGCACTATCGAATACTCCCTCCATCACAAGGAATACACAATGGTGGCTTTCCTCGATATAGAAGGCGCTTTTAACAACGTCGACACATCTGCAATCGCTAATGCACTCTCAGGTCTGAAGGTAGATGGCTCACTTGGTAAACTGATCGACCAAATGCTGATAAGTAGGGTGATCAACTCAAAACTGGGTGTAACATCCGCAAGACGATCTGTTAGTAGAGGTACGCCACAAGGTGGTGTCCTATCTCCACTCCTTTGGAATTTAGTGGTAAATGAACTGTTAATAATACTGGAAGAGGGGGGATTCAATGTGATTGCCTATGCGGATGACATTGCTATAGCCGTTTCAGGAAAGCATCTCAGCACCTTATGTGAACTTCTTCAATCTGCACTCAATAAGCTCACAAATTGGGCAAGTCGTTGTGGACTAGGTGTTAACCCCCACAAAACTGAACTTGTCCTCTTTTCAAGGAAATATAAAATTCCACACGTCGACCCTCCATCTATTAATGGTATAAGTCTTATATTCTCTGACGAAGCAAAATACTTGGGTCTTATTTTGGACAAGAAATTAAGCTGGAAACCCAATATACAAGAAAGAGTAAGGAAAGCCACAGTAGCCCTTTTCTCTTGCAAAAAAGCCATCGGCAATAAATGGGGTTTAGAGCCCCATGTTATGCATTGGCTATACACATCGGTGATAAGACCGATTCTCACTTACGGGGTGGTCGTCTGGTGGCCTGCCCTAGACACAGCGTCGAATAGTGCTAAGCTCAGTAAAGTCCAACGTACCGCCTGCCTGTGTATAGGTGGTGCGCTGCGCACTACTCCCTCTGCAGCGCTAGAAATACTATTCAACCTGCTACCCCTAGATATTTTCAGCAAGCAAATCGCTGCTTGCTCAGCAATTCGCCTGAAGGCGATCTCTATATGGAAAAATAATAATTATGGCCATGCTAACATACTGAACACCTTCAGTATTCCCCAAAGTAACATAGACTACTCCACATCCCAACTTCATTTTGATAAAAACTTCCAGGTAAGCATACCCTCTAGATCACTCTGGGAGGAAAATGCCTTCCAGGACGACGATCAAATTCAGTTTTTTACCGATGGGTCGAAAACAAATGATGGGGTGGGGGGAGGTGTATACTCTAATAGACTAAATCTTAGTCTCTCCTTCCGTCTACCAAACCATTGTAGCGTGTTCCAGGCGGAACTAATGGCAATTAAAGAGGTTTTATCTTGGCTTAAAGAAAACGTGGTATCTTCTAAGGATATCATCATTTTCTCTGATAGCCAAGCCGCGCTGAGGTCCCTGGATTCCATCTCCTATAACTCTAAAACAGCTCTCGACTGTCGATCATCTCTTAGAGAGATGACGGAACAGTTTAACATTCACCTCTGCTGGGTGCCGGGGCACAGAGATATTCCAGGGAACTGTAAGGCCGACGAACTTGCCAGGAAAGGAACAACACTACCTATATTAACTGAACACAGTTACCTGGGTATTCCCATCGCTACATGTAAACTTTTGCTAAGGCAAGAAGCTATGGACAGAACTAATCTTAGGTGGACAAGTGGCAACACATGTCTAGCGACAAAACGGATTTGGCCAAAGCTGGATTCGAATCGCTCTAAGACTTTGATCTCTCTGAGCAGACGGCACATTAGCTCCATTATAGGTGTCATTACAGGACACTGCCTCATAGGTAGACACGCCATAAGACTTAGCGTGTTCGCAAACGACTTTTGCAGAAGTTGTATGGACGAAGAGGAGGAAGAGACAATTGCCCATCTTCTTTGTACATGCCCTGCACTAGCTCACAAAAGGAAGCTCCATCTGGGAGAATACTTCTTCAACGATAGTAGTGATCTGTCTAACGTGGACACTAACTCTCTTCTAAAATTCATTAGAAGCACAAACTGGTTCTGAGTTACTAGGGGGAAACACCCCATACTCGTGGTATCACAACGGTCCTCTTATGGACTAAGTGTGTTGGTCTTTTCAGCCAACAGCCACTTTAACCTAACCTAACCTAACCTAATTAGAGCTGCTATCGAAGGGCATTCGAGAATTAATTGGTAAGCCTATCGGTTCCTCAATTATAAAAATTGTTAAAAAAAAACACAATATATCATCCATGCAGGAGTGTTCCTCCGTAATACAGGAATGTGTCCTAAGTCCGTTTTTGATATTATACCTAAACACAACCTCAAAATTCACACCTGGCCAGACTTCCCTTAGATTGACGATATCGAGTTCAAAACAAATCCCACGATATCTGGTCTTCTTCTTAATTAGTTGTCATTGATCGGACCATATGGTGCGATTTGGATCGCTCCTATCGATCACTGCGATAACTATCTATCTTATAAGCTTCGCTGAAGAACCTACCAGTGTTGGTGCCGGAAGGAATGGTAGGGGTACCGGTACTTTTATTCGATTTGGATCCGGCACAATTTCGTCCATCGACTTATCCCTACCTTTTTTCTACCAATTTTCCTTTACAGCAAGTATTGGAAGCCCCATTCTCTTTTTTTTATTGGTATAGGGCAATGAACTCAAGCCTTCAACTTAGTAGAGTTGTAGTAGTAGTTGGACTCACTTTCAAAAGAAAGCCCTCCATGTGTGCTGTTCTCTTTTCCAGCCCATACTCTCATAATACGTATCTGAAACTACCAACTAGTTGAAGTTACACATCCCTTCTTTGCAGGGTCATGGAAACGCTAAGTAAGATCTTTAGAAGCGAAATCTTCTTAATGAGTTGCAGTATGGTTTTCGTAGCACAATCAATTTGAGTCCTCTTATCGAAAATGTGTGCATTTGAAATGGACGAAATTTTTCTTCGATGGACCGTTTTCAGACTCACATTCACAAAACTAATACTGGTAACCTTGTTCTTATGATGTGGCACAGAAAACGTCTGCGTATGATATGTAAGCCAATTATATTTCGGTTTGGAATTTCATTGTTCAGCGGGAAATTCCATTCAAATTGATCGCGTGGCTCACTAGGGAGATCTATTCGATTTAACATTATAAGACTTTTTATGAAAAATATAATTTAACCTTAAGATTAGCCATAAACCCATAGTTTCACACAAAAAATATTTTCAAAAGATTTGGAGCCAAATTCGTAGAATACTCGTAAGAAATATTTTTTACCAAGTTTGAAAGATGTTGTGAAATTGTAGCTGGATATGGCGGTATCCCTTTGTGATGTGGCCGCAACCCCGGCGCAAGTCGTCCGTGCTGAGCTTCATTTTCTTTTTGTGCTAACCAAGCATGTTGTGCCCTGTCAAAATACTCACAAGGGATCGTAGCGATTTCTTTTTGAGCTTTTAAATCTTCTCTGTCCTTTGTTTGTTAAAGTAGGGAAACAGTTTTCTGGTCATGACACAGGAGTCGAGCGAGTTCTATTCATCGTTAGCTGCAGCGAGTAATGTTAAGTTCCTTTCTTGCCAGCTCATCAGCTCTTTCGTTTTCTTGCACATCGCAGTCACAAGGAACCCAGCAGAGTCTTATGTTATATTGCGCGCCAAGAACCTTTAGCTCTTCGCGACATCAAGTTACAATCGCCGCTTGGCTGTCAATGAAAAAGGTGATATCAGCATGTAGTATTGCCTTCATTGCAGCTTCTTGAACAGCTGCCGTCACTGCCAGGACCTCGGCCTAAAATATGCTGCTGTAATCGGGGAGCCTAATTGATCCGGCTAGTTCGAGTGCTTATGAGTAGAAGTCTGTACCAACACCAATTTCCATTTTGGAGCCATCTGTTAAGATTTGAATGGCTGATTTGCATCGTGTCTGGTTGTTGAGCCAGTCTTCTCTATTAGGTAAAGATGTGGTGAATGGTCTTTCGAAATCTAAACGGGGTGTTGTGTAGTCTGTGCATACATTGTAGCCCGTATATGTCTGTAGAATATGCGAATCACTCGGTTTCCAGTTTGAGTTTGGCTTAACCGAAGGGCATTGTTTGCTGCAGATTCTTGCACAAAGGTGTCCAACGGTTTATGATTGAAAATACCTTCCAGCCCTGCAGTAAGGGTGTTAGGAGTTTGTTTTTTGAACTTTTTATTTAATGCACCGAACTGAATTAATTAAAACAACCGTCACGTTTGCTTGGTCAAATAGCACTCTTTTTTTATTCAATATTTTCAAAGCAAGCCAAACCAATGCACTCTGTGCAATTCAGCTTAATTAACCTTGCTCGTGTGGAGTTCATATAGCTACCAGGTTAATATTGCCGAACAGCACAAACTACATTCGTTTGACCTGATTAATATTATTCTAAGACTAAGCATTTTGAGACTTTACAAGGGTGGTTTTCATTGCCCCGATGATGCCTATTCTTTGTATTCTTATAATGGTTTTTAGGTTGGAAGCAATTTTTGTCGCTTACCACCAGACCAAATTGCTATTATGTTTGTTTAGGTCCCACTATTGTCGTATACTTCCACATGATAAACTTTGGACTAGGTCCCCAGGTGTTTCCAAATATTCGATTACAAGCATAGAACGCAATCATTGCCTTCTTGGCTCTTTCTTTGTTGTTGAGATTGCAGTTCAGTTTTCTGTATAGAACCACACTAAGGTATTTGGCGTAATTTGGCAGGATGAGTAGAACCCTTTCTATTGGAGGAAGGTTAAAAGCTGGTATTTTTCTTTTGTTGGTAAACAGAACCAGTTCTGTCTTTTGTGGATTGACCGGTAGCCCACATTTTCTTGACCAGGTATTTACCAAGGACAAGGCGCCTTCTATTTGTTCCCTTTTAGTGGAGAGGAAGTTTCCTGCGGCTGGCAGAGCTAGTTCATCTGCACATGCTACTACTTTGACTCCACTATTTTTAAGTCTTATAAGAATCTCTTTAACCTAGAGCCTTTGCGACCGCATGTTAGGTACCTTTAATCTCTAGAATAAAGTGGCGATACCTTTAAAAAGTGTCTAATTTTGATTTCCAAAGAATTTTTGTGTAATGCAATGAGTGTACGATTTATTAAGCTTTTTTTTTTGTTTGCTCTTTAACTTTTTCGTCAACAGAGAATGCTGAAAATGACCCGTCAACTAGTCCGTCGCAGTGACGATCCAGAAGCTGGTGCTTTCCTTGGCATGGAAAGTGGATCAGACGAATCCGAAAACAGCGAATTCGAACCAAAGATATTACTCGAAGAAAACCTACTCGATGGTCTGAGTAATTGGTTGGATCGTCTCTTTGAAGGCACTACACATAGGTACTATGTAAATTACTGGCCCGATTTTCCAACAAAATAATTTTAATTTTTGTCGAACAAAAAAGTAAGGAACTTTTGTTAACTTTTTGTGTTTTAAAATTGATTTTATTTCTTAAACCAAAAATTAGTTTAATCTATCATAGACACTAAATAATATTTATTATACATCTTGCATGTAGTGCGGCGTACATAATAAATGTATGTGCTGGATAACAAAACATACATAAAATAAATTTATATGAATTTGCATATAAACAATAGAAAATATGAGGGTATTTGCCACTAACATAATTTATATTACCCCTCATTTTATGTTGTTTGTTTGTACCTTAGTTAAATAATTATGAATTTATTTATTTTAGTAATTACAACATAAGGACATACATACATATATATTATATTTTATTAATATAATTTTGCTTTTAAGGATATCTTTTTGTTGTTGTTTTAATATAACTGTGTTTTTGTTTTTAGAGTGCCCTTGCAAAGAGTTTTCTTTCAATAGCATTGCATCGCTACGAAGCTTCCACTTTCTATATTTATGTGTTTAAGGAATCTGGGGTGGTTTTTATATAGCTGGTCCGGTTGCACGTACTATAGCTCTTAAACTTATCCTGGATCATAATGCAGCAACTAGATCTTTTCACCTGGCTTTAGCTGTGGCCATGATTGTATTGAGATTGAACTTCTTTAACTCACTGCTGTTGTTTGCAAGTTTGTTTTTGGTCTTCCGACGACTCTGTTTCCCTGAGCATTCTATTGAAAGATTGTTTCGCTATATCAGGTTTCCTCAGTGTATTGGCCGATCTCTACAGTCAATTAATTCTGCCCGGTGGATTGTCGAACAGGCCGACGCGACGTTCTATATATTTTGTGGCCACCGGATATCTTTAAAATGTACGACAAACAACGGCTATGCAATTTGCTGCTCGAGGTGTTAGCAGGAAATTTCCATGTTTCAGAAGCATATAATGATTTACGAGAATTTAGGATATATATATGACTTGATCAAAAACGTCGGGTTGTATGAAATGAGCTTTAGTGGCGCCAAACGTGGGGCCTTTTAAATTGGCTGTAGGGTCAGCCACGATGGTATTGTTTTAAAGAGCTGAGTCATTCTAACTGGTCGCAACCTGTGAATAAAATACTGTATTTGAGGATAAGTGCACTGTGACCTTTAAATTCTTATCTTTTTGGCCATTCTCCCGACTTATAGTCCCTTCAAAGAACGTAAAGATTTGAGATATTTTCAAAGAAGTTTACCTGGCCTTCTTTTTTTTTGGTACGACCCAGTCTTATGTGCGTAAGGGCTCAATACCTTCCTTGATATAATCTAATGTTTCCTGTTTATCACTTTACTTTTTCGACCTGGGGTGTTAAGGTGTCCTTTAAGTTTCCAGTGCTCACTGTGCGGGAATCCGTTATGATCTTTTATCTGTTTTTACTAAGGCTTATGCCTGCTTCACAACGACGCTTTGAGCTTCGCTTTGACAGAACGCTAAAGTTCAGACATAGGAATTCGTGTATAATGCTCACAATGAGGCGTTGAGCTTTAACGTTGCGTTTGGCATCAAAAATTAAGTACACAAACCTCGTAGCATGAAGCGAACGTGAAGCAAAAGTTGAAATGTTTGAAAATTTGCACGCGTTTGACGTTTCAAATAATTATTATTACTATTTCTGTGTGTTTCAATTGGGTTTTTTCAATTTCAAAAATGAATTGATATCCCTCGGTCAATGTATCATCGCTTTTTTGTATTTATGTACTTTATATGTGTGCATTTATATCATAGTTTTAAGCATTTTAAGGATTTGGAACAAAAAAAATTAAAAAATTATTCCGGATCTTTTTCTTTCGTTGCTTCGAGGTTCAGGGCGAAGAATCCTTCACCATTTCTTAGATTTAACTCCCGAACCCACCAACGACGATTTGAATCGTCTTTGTCGAACTCCTCCCATGCTAAAAAGGCAGTATAAGCCACTTTTCCAAAAACTTCTTTAATTGAAATTAGATTTTCTGTTGAAAAATTAAATATTTGTTTCCTCAGAATTATTAATTTCGATTATTTGATTTACTGAAACGTCAAACATGTCAGCTTTCATCTCGACGCGTCCGTAATGCCTGTTCGATGTAACGTACGCGAAGCTGAGGTGAACGCGTCGTTGTGATTCATTACATTATTAGGTAATAAATCGTTCTTGGTTATAATTCCCCAGTTACATTTGTACCTGTCTTATCTTGAAGATTTCTTTGCACGTGTTTAATATTTCAGTCTTCTCTTTCTAGTAGTGCTTTTGCACATATAGTCAGCTTCTTAGGTTTTAAATTAAAAAAAAGGCAAAAAACGATAAAGAACTAAGAAAATTCTTTGCATTAGCATTTTAAAGTGTGAATTTGTTAAATAATTTAACATTGATTGTTCCTTTATTTTCATAGAATCTAGTCATAAAAGTTATAAATAAAAATATTTATATACAAAACAAAAAAATAAATATTTAATAATATAAGCATTGAAAAAAAAATATACTATTATTATTTTTATTATTTTATACGATCGCATAGAAACTTGGAGAATTTATGAAAACACTTTAAATAATATTTATACTATAAATCTAGTAAAATCTCTTAGCAAACGAATATAGCAACAAAAAAAAAACATTAAAAATAAAAAAATAAGTAGCAAAAATAAAATCTGATCACACTACCAACTCTAAAAATATTTTTTTTTAAACTATGCAAAGTAATACAGAGGCACAAAAATAAAATAAATAAAAATACTTTTTTTTTTTTTTAAATAAATCAATTAAATATCTCATAAAGAACGCAAAATAATTTAATATTGTTATTGTTAAATGCTAGAATAATTATATACCCAATCTAAATACAAAAACAAAAAAAACACATCTTTTTCTATAACTAAAATACAAATAAAAATAAAACTCTTTGCATTCAACATAATTATTATACTCGGTGATCTATATAGTAACGGCGCCATAAATAAAAACCCTTAACAAAATAATAAATAAAATAATAGAAAATAAATAAAAAGAAACAAAACAACAACAACAACTACTGTATTAACTAGTGTGTAATTTTTGTTTAATAATGACTATATAATATACATAATATAAAAATTGGCTGAATAAAAAATATTTAATAAACAGAATATAAAGTATTATATTATGTCTTTTTACTTGCGATAAGGTACTATAAGAACAAACACACATAACATTACGATGATAGAGAAGCCAAAAAAATTGGGTCCGTCAATTCTGTCTGTCGGTCGCGTTGGTCTGTCTGTCTGTTTCTGCACCTACAGCCTAAACAGCATTCTAGCTCTAAAACTAACGGTACCTGCCATACGATTTTTCATGAAAAGTTTATTTTTTTCAAAAATGGCTCCTACGATTTTGATAAACATTTCTGAATGGTGTTTTGTGTGTAATATATTAAAAATCGAGGACGTGGGATGAAACAAGAAAAAAAAATGTGTGTGCGTAATTCACACTCGGTTGAAGTGAAACTTCAGAGAAGTTGGTATACCTAATTTACGAGAGAATGAGATGAAAAACTCAGCCACCCAGCACCAGTTTTCGGATTACTTTCAAACCTTATGTTATGTATGACTAAATGCTTTGAACACGTATCTATACAAATACAAAAGTTTCAACACATATTCAAGCATACAGACGTACCGACATACTTTGCGTCCTTTTGACTCCCTTTTAAAGTATGAACTCCAGGACGCCACTATTTAAAACAAGTCAAAAAAATATTCGAAAACTGACTATGTATTTTCAAAAATTCAGGATACTTTTATAAAATTTAAATAATTTTTTGAATGCCAATTTTCTATAAATACTTTTCTTATGCGTTTGTTTGAATTTTACATTCTTCTTGAATTAAGTTTATTTAAATCTTTTGTAAAGCTTTTCCTGTTAGACAGCATTCAGATCACGTACCTATATTAACAAACATACTAACTTAATCGTATCAACGCGCCTGCTCACTCGCTCTTGTTTAACATAATGTACAATGCTTAGTAGACCTGAGTGAGAGGCAAAACGTATGATAGGAGAAAATGAGAGCTAGAATATAAAATACTGTGTCATAATTTTTTTTTTTCGTTATCTCTTGTTGCGATCGATTTTTTTTTTTTGATTTACATATTTGCTTAAAAGTGTCATGTTGCATTTCCGTTTCGTCGAGTTTCAAATTACCCTGATATTAAAGAAGTTTCACTTCAAAAATATTTACACTTACCATTTATTACATCAGTCACATTAACACTTATATTTGAACATCTATTGTGATTGTTCAATAATTGTTTTTTACGTGCACGAAATTCGCGACTACGTTCTGTTGAACTTTTTCCTGGATTTTTTTTCATTTTAATTTTATTTTCATTTTTTTTTTGCGTCGATATTGACGACACATTTCGTCATTAGTTTTCGGCATCTTATAAAATTTATTATTTAGCACAACAAGATATAAAAATACTCAGAAACACACAGTTAAATAATAACACACCACGCTGACATCTTACTAAAAAGCTGTAATACGCAGCCGCATACGGTGTACAGTAGCTTTTACATACACTAACACACGTTAAATGCTCAAATACAAGCACGAATTAAACAGTGTGCAATATACATACACACCGACATCTGCTCTCTCGCTCTGGCTCACAAATTACAGGCGACTATGCTTAGAAGACGGGAGTGGGGACGCTACGAAGTATATTTCTGTCTCATTCTTTCCTGGCTTCATCCTACGCATTTTTGTATTTGTGTCCCTTACCTGTCGTTTTTCCGTTGCATCCGGTTTGAAATCACAACGATTCTAAAGAAGTTTCACTTCAAAAACCTGGGTAGTTACCAGATAAATAAGGGCAGATTACCTTCTTTAAAAATACCTCAAATACTAACCTTCCTAAAAGAAACCAATTTGGAGGAAGTGCTGTAGGACGAGTATCCTCATCCAGCTCTAAAAGGGGCACAATAGATCTTTAAGGTCGCAGTGCGCTTTTCCCCAATTTAATTCATTCATGCAACTTAAAATAAAATGCATACGATGAAACATAACACAGTTTCCGAGCAAAGAAGTTCAAACTCTTGTGTTTATGTTCCGCATTTTTATTTATTAAATTCAGTCGTTTATAAACAGAGATGTCCGTTATTTGTATTTTTAGCCAAAACAACATTTAAAAAAAAACATACTGTTTTCTTCATGTCTATTTTTTTTTACGAATTTTGAATGCTTTCGTAATATGTATGAATCATGAGAAAACTGACGATATATCGATATATTGATTTTTTTCACCCGATAATTATCGATACTGTTAAAGAATATCGATACGATAAATATCGATATATTGTTTACTTGCCCATCCCTACATTGATCAAAACAAACAAACAGTGTTGCCGCAAGCCAAAAAAAAAAGTCGCTAGATTGAACTTAAAAATCCGCTAGATATGCCAAAATTAAAATAAAAAGTCGCTAGAAAAAATATGTAGAACAAATATCTATACTTTTGCAGGTACATTTTCTTTTTCAACGAAAAATCCACACTTAATCTGGACTTATCGCACTAAAATAAGTATTTGTAGACATAAATTGGAAGGTACTAGTCAAATAAAATGATACCTTTTGCTCAAAACTTTATTTGACGGCTTGCTGGAGAAATATTAGTAAAAAATCTGCAAAATACAAGTAATAAGATTCACATTTTATAGGAAAAAACCATTTAAAATTACATAATGTATCTACGAGTATCATTTCACATGATAAACAGAAATATGAGGTATGCTGATTGGACGTGTGACGTCACTATCATCAGATTTTTTTTCGAAGTTAAGATCAATAAATGTATTGAGCAGCCGGTTTTTATTATGTTTTTGTAATTTTATAATTCTTATAATCATACGACAATTTGTTTAAATACTCAATTCAAAAATATAGTCTTCACTTGAGAAATAAAATAATTTTAAAAGATGATAGTGACGTCTAAAAATACCAAGATGGAGATTTGTATGTGTCTAGTCAGCATACCTGGTATTTGTATCATGATGGACGTAATATATACAAAACATATGTTTTTGCAATAAGTCGCTAGAAAAGTAGCTAGAAATATCTAGCGACAAAAAATTATTTTTTGTCGCTAAACTTTTGAAAATTCCGCTAGATATGGTGACAAAGTCGCTAAAACGGCAACACTGCAAACAAATGCCATGGAGCACGTGCATGAATGAGTAAGATTATAGTATTTATATTCTCACTCGTTCGTGCACACGGTAAGCTAATGCGAGTCATCGGTGCCGCCATATTGGAATACTGAGCGTTACTTCCGTCAGAAAAATAGTATGTATATTTCTGTCTCATTCGTTCCTGGCTTCATCCTACACATTTTTGTATTTGTGTCTCTTACATGTCGTTTTTTCGTTGCATCCGGTTTGAAATCACACCGATTCTAATGAAGTTTCACTTCAAAAAAAAAATAAAGCACATGAATTCTAGAATTATTAATAGGTATATACGAGTATATGCAACCTACTTTATTTGATTGCCGCTTTTCTTAGTTAACAATCGTTTTACATGATGTGCTGTGTTTGAACTTAATAAGTACCTATTCTGAAATACTAAAAACGAGAAATTTCTAAAACTCTTTCTTTTCAAATAATTCTAACCTTCCCTTTCCTAAAGAAAACTAGACTTATGTATGATTTTTACAACGATTGCACAAATTACTATAGGTAAAAAGAAATAAAATTTTTACAAATGCATAGGTACACAAATAGGTATTTACGCAGGAAATTACTATTTAAAGTTAAAAAAAACCTTATAAATTTTGCAGAAACCCGTAGAGCTGGCAACCATATCGCAGTACGTTTGAAATCTTTGCAGCAAGATTTTTTCACCGTTCTAACATCCATAGCTGAAATTGTTATTGAGTGATATTTTTATTGGGAAGTGGTTGTGTGAGTGTATTGTGTTGAAATCGAAATTTGGCAAATTCTTGCTATCTGTGCTGGTCATAAATATTTGCAAAAAAAAAAATGCACGACTGGGTTGCACGAACTTGCTCTAATGTCTGAGAATTGTTTATTGGCTGCATAACTTATATTTAAAATTATTTCGCAAATTCTTCTATTTTTCAAATTCAATTAAGAGTTTTCTCAGGAAAATTAAGTAAATTAAATTTCAAAAATTGTTTTTTTTTTTTGCAAACTTTTTGAAAACATTTTTCAAAAAAAAAAATTCGAAAGCGATAGTCCATAAGTATTCAGCAAATACATTCAAACCAATACATTTTTGAAAAAAATAATGGTCAGTTTTCAAAATATTAACTTTTTTCCAAAAATTTAAAAAATGTTTCAAAAATACATAAAAATATTTTTAAGAAATATCGGTATGCAGTATAAATTGAGCTATCTACACCTTTATATGTGTGAAATTTCAAAAGTATCGGTTGAGCCGTTATTGAGATAGTCGAAAGTAAAAAAAACGGTCCTATGGAAAGTATCTTTCTTAGACATTTAAACCTAACGGTTATATGGCAGGTACCATTATTTTTGTTTTACAAAAAAATTAAATTTCCCATCTGTAGGTACCTACAATATGTAAAAAAAACTACGATATAAAAAAAACTTTTTTTTCCACGAATGCATAACTTGCCTTATAATACCTATAATCGCAAGTAAAAATATTGAAAATTGCCAAAAATATAAATAATATCAAAATATTTCGAAAATCAAATATATTTTTTTTAATTATTAAAAATGACTACGATGACTACATATTTATTAAATTGAAAAATATGTATCTACATATTTATATTTTTCAAACCCCGTCGGCATTTAGCTTTTATTTGAATTATTAGCATTTTAAACAAAAATACTGCTTTTCTACTTGGCTATGGCTATGCATTTACATACAAACGATTTTCCTTGTATGTATAGGTGTAAAATACAACCAGTTCCACTCAGTTTCCATGAAACACTTCAACTCAACATTTATTTCATTACTTATGATATGACATTCTAAACAACATTTTCTATTATTCTTGCAACATTCTACTCTTCTTCGCAATTTTCTCTGCCAGCACATTGACAGCGACATCCAACGTTCAACATCAATCGCGTAATTTTATACTCATTGACGCCATTACTATAGTGTCTTGTCTATATACAAAGGCTCAACAAACAAAGCTAATATATTATTTTTACTTTTAGCTTTTCAACTGCTCTAAATAAACGATTATATTACTAAAGACTTCAAAGTTAACTGGGATTTTTTCTTTGAAGTTAAGTACTGACATGAAGTCAAAATAATATCATTTTATTTTATAGCCCCTGAAACAAAAAATATGTAGGGGAGACCGGAAACAAAAGTAACACGTCATGAAAGTAACAAACCTATTCACAGCTTGAATGAACGTGCCACAGTGAAAAGAAAAAGTGCATTATTTGAAATCGTCGTCGTTCTATTAAAACTCCCTAAGTCCATTATTTGTGTTTTGAGATATTTGCATTTAAAGCTAGTAATCAATATAAAAAATCGAAGAATTTTTTGGATTTCGGGAGTTTTAATACTATATATGTAGTTTGATAATAGAGGAACGTAGAGCTTAGGGAGTTTTGATAGAACATAGATCTTGTCATTTGAATAAACTTGGCGTATTTATCTCATTTTTACTAAAAATGGACTTAGGGAGTTTTAATAGAACGACGACGAAATTTTGTTCGTTGCCACTTTTTTAGATACAAAAAAGTGTTAAATCTTAATATTTTAACGTAAGTTTCTACTTAAATGTTATTTAATACATTTTTTGCCTATCCTCCTTCATCATTAAAATAACTCTTAGAATCTGAGTGAGTTATTTAGTTTTCTCTTCTAAATCAGGGAATGTGGAGTGTGGACAAAAGTAAAAATACTACTTTTAACGTAGAGGAAATATTCATATTTTAAATTATCTCATGGTGTATATGTTCGGTAAATGAACTGAATTTCTATTTTAAAATATTTTTTTTTATGTTCACTAGATTACTGTGAAAGCGACTGTTTTTTTTATCCAAAAGCGATATTATACTGTAATATTTAACGAAATATAAAAATGAATATTTCATAATATCATGCGCAAATAAGTGTTTTAACTACTTTTGTCCTAGGACATATAGGACAAAAGTATAAAGAAAGGGGTCTCAGAAAAAATACCACAGCTGCGGAGATTCGTCAATTTAATAAAACTTAACTTCGCTAGTTCTTAGATAAAAAATTCATCTTTTATTTGATATTTGTTTTGTTTTTTGTTATTCGAAGAAGCAGGAACTCCAAATGCAAAAGTGTTACTTTTCTCCCCGGTCTCCCCTATGCTATGCACATACATATTATAGAAAAGAAAAGAAAAATGCAAATGTTATGTTCCTTGCGTTTTTACAATAATTTTATTTCAACAACACTTCGGCTGAACAAATTCGAGAAAATCAAAATAGTTATGACACTTGTTTAACAAGTACAGTGTTTTTGACGAGTAGAGGAGGTTGGGGCACTTCTCTAATAACGTTAACTACTTGTACTGGGGGTTCTGTAGCAATGTAGCCTCCTGCACTAACCATCGCAAACAGAAGCGCAAAAACGATGAAGAATATCTGCAAAATAAAGTTAATTAGAAACTAAATGGTTATTTGGTGAAGTCTCTAAAAATATAATTTAGGTTTGCACAGAGACTGTTTTCATGTTGAAACATTCATTTAGAAGTAAGTGCTTGTTATAAACTTTTACAAGATCTTGATAGATAAATATTTTTTTAAATTTCATTCTTACTTTCATTTTGAATTGTGGTATGGTTTGGCAATAATCAATTGGAACTGATGATAAGCTCGGAAATTGGATCAATATTTATACAAAAATATTAAAAGTGCAAAGTACTAAAATCAAAAAACAAGTATTTCTTGGCACATAAGGAGGCTTTTAAGTTAAAATCATTTTCGTCAGCTGAAACTAGTTTGATCGCATAAATTCTAAAAAGCATCAAATAATTGAGAACAAAAAATTATCCGAATAAAATATAGGGCACTCACCTCTGTATTTAAATGTAATAAAATAAAGCAATTTAAAGAATACAAATTAGGAACAGCACGATGTCAGATTTAATCAAAATAAGTGCACAATATATCATACTAATATCATACTAATGTGAAAGTAAGGGTGTTTGTTCGTAAGGCTTTTACGCCTAAGCCACTGAACCGATTTTAAAAATTCTTTCACTAATAGATAGCTACATTATACATATGTGAGTAAACATTTTTTTAGTCTCAATTAGAGTACAGAGAGGAATTTGATTTTTTGCAGCTCAAAAACTAACGGTACCTGTCATATTAGGCTCATTTTTCTCGAAAACGATTTAAATGATTTTGATTATATTAGTTTTTTAAGTATGACCGTATGGCTGGAAAAAAAAGTTACCAACAATTGCTAAGAACGGTACCTTCCATAGGACCATTTTCCTTTGCTTTCGGCTATTTCGAAAAAGATTTAATAGATTCTGTCGAAAATTTACACATATATAGATTAAGGTAGATCAATTAATAACTACAGCATACCAATATTTTTAATAAATATTTTGTTGTTTTTTCAAAAAAACATTTCTCTTAATAATTTAATATTTTGAAAACAGCTCATTAACTTCTTTTCAAAAATGATAAGTACATAGTTACATAATAAATGCTTAGTACCTAGGTATTGGAGTATTTAAATTTTTTTTTTTTTTGAAAAATGTTCTCCAAAAAATACTTTTTTTGTCCAGGGTCACTTGTTACAATGAGAAATAATGTCAGTATTTTTTTTCAGCGGGGTTTTTTTTACTATTTCTTTCTAGAGCGCGAGAGCTTAAAATCACTCAAATTACCTCCAATGCCAATACAAACAATAAAAGAAAGCCATATTTAGTTGAATTTACGTTTTTAAAGATTTAAGGATTTAACATAGGTATTTAACATTTGTTTAACATATTATATTTATAAAATAATATAATATCAGGATGAAGGGTTTTTAAAGTATGCCTTTCTTCTTTATTTTTTTTTTTTTTTTTTTTTTTTATAATGCACTCGCACTCAAAGGGATATTAATACATTTATAATGAATTAACATGTGCGAGCGAGGAAAGAGAAGGAATAGAAAGATAGGAAAGAAAGGTGCGTATTGTCATTGGAGGTGATTTGAGTGATTTCAGGTTTTCAAACTCTTGAAAGTGTAATATTTGATCAGCATTAGCAGAAGACATCTTGGCGATAGTTTGTTTAGGAAAGATCGCGCCAAAAATGTTCTCGTTTGTGTGAGTGAGAAACAGCTTTACCTATCTACATGTAAATTCCAGAAATTCTTTTAAAAGAAAAGAGCCAAACTACTACTCGTATGTATGCTTTTAAAGCTCAGCATTGTATTTATATTTTATAGTATTCCCAAGAAGCGGAACGTTGTGTGCGGCATCTATGGACGACGTTCACAAGCTTTGATTGTGCAGTAATTTTAGTGGTTTTTGTCTAAACTGCCATGGAAAGCAAAAACAACAATAGAAGAAATTCGATGTACAGTAGACAAGACAACTAGTGCCGCCATTGACGACGTTCAGAACTAAAATAAAATGTTCCATGAAATTACTATAAAATATAAATACAATGGCTCAGCTTTCTTCTATTCGTGTTCGAATTCGAAATCAAACAGAAAACAAAATAGAAAAAAAAAAAACGAATGTCAAACAAAGAACAACAAGTCGGTATTAGATTTTCTTATAAAATAATATAAAATCTTCTTTCTTTTAACCCACCCTGTAGAAAAAGGAAGCAAAACAAAATTTATTGATTTATTGATGCCTCATTTGTAGAACTACATATTATACATGTTAGCTGGTAATAAAAAACGCAGAAGAAAACACTTGAATTCAATACCGAGGAAGATTAACCTAAACGAATGCCTATACAAATATTTATGTATGTATAATGTACTTATTTTGATTAAATCTGACATCGTGCTGTTCCTAATTTGAATTCTTTAAATTGCTTTATTTTTATTACATTTAAAGACAGAGGTGAGTGCCCTATATTTTATTCGGATAATTTTTTGTTCTCAATTATTTGATGCTTTTTTAGAATTTATGCGATCAAACAAGTTTCAGCTGCTGAAAATTTAAATAAATTTAAACTTACAAGCCTTATGTGCCAAGAAATACTTGTTTTTTGATTTTAGTACTTTGCACTTTTAATATTTTTGTATAAATATTGATCCAATTTCCGAGCTTATCATCAGTTCCAATTGATTATTTCCAAACCATACCACAATTCAAAATGAAAGTAAGAATGAAATTTAAAAAAAATATTTATCTATTAAGATCTTGTAAAGGTTTATAACAAGCACTTACTTCTAAATGAATGTTTTAACTTGAAAACAGTCTTTGTGCAAAACTACATTATATTTTGAGAAACTGCACCAAATAACCATTTATTTTCTAATTAACTTTATTTTGTAGATATTCTTTATCGTTTTCGCCCTTCTGTTTGCGATGGTTAGTGCAGGAGGCTACATTGCTACAGAACCCCCAGTACAAGTAGTTAACGTTATTAGAGAAGTGCCCCAACCTCCTCTACTCGTCAAAAACACTGTACTTGTTAAACAAGTGTCATAACTATTTTGATTTTCTCGAATTCGTTCAGCCGAAGTGTTGTTGAAATAAAATTATTGTAAAAACGCAAACATAACATCTGTATTTTTCTTTTCTATATGTACATATTATGTGCATAGGGGAGACCGGGGACAAGAGTAACACTTTTGCATTTGGAGTTCCTGCTTCTTTGAATAATAAAAAACAAAATATGTATATCAAATCAAAATTAAATTATTTATCTAAGAACTGGTGAAGTTAAGTTTTATTAAATTGACAAATCTCCACAGCTGTTGTATTTTTTCTGAGACCCCTTCCTTGATACTTTTGTCCCCAGGACAAAAGTAGTTGAAAAACTTATTTGCGCATGATACTATGATATTATTCGTTTTTATATTTCGTTAAATATTATTATTTAATATCACTATTGGATGAACAAAAACAGTCACATTCACAGTAATCTAGTAAACATAAAAAAAAACTATAAAAAAAGAAATCATACTCATTCTGGGAGGGAGATAATAAACATAAATAATATTTTTTCGGTTCTTTTATCGAACATATTCAGATACACCATAGCCACATGAGATAATTTAAAATATGAATATTTCCTCTACGGGAAAAGTAGTATTGTTACTTTTGTCCACACCCCACATTAGAAGAGAAAACTAAATAACTCACTCAGATTCTAAGAGTTATTTTAATTATGAAGGAGGATAGGCAAAAAATGTATTAAATAACGTTTAAGTAGAAACTTACGTTAAAATATTAAGATTTAACACTTTTTTTTATCTAAAAAGTGGCAACCAACAAAATTTCAAATAATGCACTTTTTCTTTTTTTTCACTGCGGCACGTGGAAATTACACGACCCATCGACAACTGAAAAGTGTAGTATGGAGAAAGCTAAGTTGTTTACAAAACGGCAAATAAGTAAATGCTCTAACACATTCATTCAAGCTGTGAATGAGTTTGTTACCTTCATGACGTGTTTCTTTTGTCCCCGGTCTCCCCTACATATTTTTTGTTTCATGTGATTTTTTTTTGGGTCGCTTGATCAAATCTTTTTCGTGTGAAATATGATCAAACATCAAAAAGTGTTTTTCTTTTGGGCAATGATCATATCTTTTTGTGGTGTTTGATCAAATCATACCTCCCAAATGAAATCTCATTTTAAATTGAGATTTAACACACATTTGCACGCACACTACAATAATTTGACATTTCTCAAACGTCATATTTTGTTGGTTATTTTTTTAGCATTCTGTGAATTTCATTGTGGAAAAAGAATTCTTTTTAGATAAGTGATCAAAGTTTTAAAATAATAACAAATAAATACAAACGGTTGAAGTGAAAATTAATTGACAATTTAAAAATAAATAGGTATGAACTATGAACTTGCAAAATTAAAATGAACAGAGTGTATAATGAATTGAATCGCTTTGAAAAGGATGCAGTGATTGAGCCCGGATTTTATTCCTACTTCATAACATAGCTGTTCCATAAGTTGGCAACGGTTGTGTCGAATTCACTAAAGATTTGTTAGGTATAGTTTTTTATAGCTTTCCATTCGATGGCTTTTCATTTTTTCCGGGAACACTTCTCCCATACAACGAGTCATTTGTAAACTTTTGTTTATTACTCTGACAATGTTCCTGACGAAGTGATTTTAATGCATCCTTTAAAGAATCCTAGGTAGTTGTTATTTTATATTTATGTAGACATATTTAAGGGTGTGGGAGGCCATTTAAATAAACTATCTACTTTGCGGCAGAACTAAAATTAAATAATGTCCACCCGAATCGAAATTCCGTTTACAAATTGTTTGCATTCCCTCTTGCTTGTGTGTAAAAATCTGACATTTGCTTGGTTGGGTGGGTTCAGCCGGTGAACTTTATTTAATCAATATTAAATTATGACTCAACTGCGAACAAAACTTTCCGACTTACAGAACATTAAAAAGACATTGAAGTACATTTTAACTTATGAAATAATTAATTGCAGCTACATTATTATATTAATGTCGAAATATATTACACGAAAATCTAAAAAAAAATTGCTTAAAGATTATTCCAACGAAGATAACATGACAGAAAAATCAATCTCGTTAGACATTGTCGTATGGTTAAACACGCCTCAAATTAAGAACGTCAAAAGAAACACACACAATAACAAAAACTTATCTTAGCTATCTGCCGTTTTATTGGACAGCAAATTTGATCAAATTTTTGATCAAATTTCCTTTTCCCAAAAAAAATCCACATCAGAGGCTATAAAATAAAATGCTATTATTTTGACATATTTTGGCAGTACTTAACTTCAAAAAAAAAAAAAAAAAAATGTGTGTGCGTAATTCACACTCGGTTGAAGTGAAACTTCAAAGAAGTTGGTATACCTAATTTACGAGAGAATGAGATGAAAAACTCAGCCACCCATCACCAGTTTTCGGATTACTTTCAAACCTTATGTTATGTATGACTAAATGCTTTGAACACGTATCTATACAAATACAAAAGTTTCAACACATATTCAAGCATACAGACGTACCGACATACTTTGCGTCCTTTTGACTCCCTTTTAAAGTATGAACTCCAGGACGCCACTATTTAAAACAAGTCAAAAAAATATTCGAAAACTGACTATGTATTTTCAAAAATTCAGGATACTTTTATAAAATTTAAATAATTTTTTGAATGCCAATTTTCTATAAATACTTTTCTTATGCGTTTGTTTGAATTTTACATTCTTCTTGAATTAAGTTTATTTAAATCTTTTGTAAAGCTTTTCCTGTTAGACAGCATTCAGATCACGTACCTATATTAACAAACATACTAACTTAATCGTATCAACGCGCCTGCTCACTCGCTCTTGTTTAACATAATGTACAATGCTTAGTAGACCTGAGTGAGAGGCAAAACGTATGATAGGAGAAAATGAGAGCTAGAATATAAAATACTGTGTCATAATTTTTTTTTTCATTCGTTCTCTCTCAGACTTGTTGCGATATATTTTTTTTTAAATTGATTTACATATTTGCTTAAAAGTGTCATGTTGCATTTCCGTTTCGTCGAGTTTCAAATTACCCCGATATTAAAGAAGTTTCACTTCAATAATAACACACCACGCTGACATCTTACAAAAAAGCTGTAATACGCAGCCGCATACAGTGTACAGTAGCTCACGTAGTTTTCACATACACTAACACACGTTAAATGCTCAAATATAAGCACGTATTAAACAGTGTGCAATATACATACACACCGACATCTGCTCTCTCGCCCTGGCTCACAAATTACAGGCGACTATGCTTAGAAGACGGGAGTGGGGACGCTACGAAGTATGGGACAAAGAGGAGAGACCGATAATATAAAATAGTATGTATATTTCTGTCTCATTCTTTCCTGGCTTCATCCTACGCATTTTTGTATTTGTGTCTCTTACCTGTCGTTTTTACTTGCTCTATAGGGCAAGTATTGGTTTCGTGCAGAAAAAAAAATCGAGATTTTAATCAAACATGACATTACGATGATAGAGAAGCCCAAAAAAGTGGTTTTCGCCTTACCGTCCGTCGGTCTGTCTGTGCGTCTGTGCGTCTGTGCGGATGTGCGGATGTGCGGATGTGCGGATGTGCGGATGTGCGCTACAGCCTAAACGGCTTGACGGATTTTCTTCAAACTTGGTATATAGCATAGTTTGAAGAAAAACCATTGTCGAGGTTTTTTTTATTTTGTTTTAGCCCGGCTCAAACTGGTACCTTTCAAGTAACGGTTTTTTTCAATTTGGATTTTCTCGAAAACGGCTCTAACGATTTTGATTAAATTTATAATTTAGCTTACTTTAAGCATTTCTAACAAAACTGCGTTTTTTGTTTTTGCCTCAAATGGTCGTAACGAAAATCAGGTTTTAACGGCTTTTTTTCAAATAGCCATAAGTTCACAACGGCTTGATTGAATCAACTAAAACTTTGTTTGACACAGTTTTTAATAGTGTTCTATAGGATGGTTTAGTAAATTTTTCACTGAAGCCTTTCTAAACGGTGGCTTCCATACAACGAGCCGTTGAGTTTTAGCCAACTTTTTTTGGTTTTTTCTAATTTTCTCGAAAATGGCTCTAACGATTTTGATTAAACTTTGTGTGTTATATTCTTTTAGTGTTTTTAAGAGAACTGCGTTTTTAGTTTTTGGCTAAAAATGCAAATTACGGAGATCTGCTCTTAACGGCTTTTTTCAAATGGCCATAAGTTGTCAACGGTTGCATCGAATTCACTCAAACTTTGTTTAGTATAGTTCCTTTAGTTCCTTACAGCTTCCTATCAGATGGCATTAATTTTTTTTCAGTTTCTCTTTTTTTTAATGGTGGCTCCTATACAAAGAGCCACTAGATTTTGGCCAATTTTTTCATTTTTTCTAATTTACTCAAAAAAGGCTCCCCCGATTTTTATGAAACTTTGTATGTAACATACATAGAATACTTCAAACGAAACTGCATTTTTAGTTTTTGGCTATACATGATAATAGTGGAAATTGCTTTTAACAGTGTTATTAACTTGGCCATAAGTGGACATTTGTATCATTTATATCACCCAAAAGATAACGTCTTAATTTTAAATATTAAAGATTTCTTAACGTTAGCTCCTGAATATCGGTTTTTCTAGTATCAGTCAAATTTCGAAAAGTTTGTTTTCATCCTACTATTGCACCCACAGAGCAAGTACGTGCGACCCAGTTGTGCATTTTATTTCCGTTGCATCCGGTTTGAAATCACAACGATTCTAAAGAAGTTTCACTTCAAAAAAAACGTGTTCGTCTCGCGACGCTCGACAGAAGTGATAACTTAAACTAATCTAAGTTGAACTATTTAACATTGAAAATGTTTGACTTAAGAAAAGCTTAGGTTTTTACTTAATATGATAATGTAAGGATTATAAAATGCACTGTGGGTTAAAGTGAGATAGGAGCAGCCTCCCTACTGCTGGTGTTTGCGTGAGAGAAAGGAAAGCCATACAGAGTGGCACCGTAACGCGTTACGTTACAAAACGGTTTACCCTCCAATAAGAAGTTATCACTTCAAAAGTTATAACTTCAAAAATCCCAGTTAGTTTTGAAGTAATAAAATCGTTTATTTAGAGTAGTTAAAAGAACACATTTCTTTTTAATTGTTTGCATTCTTGGAAGTCTTGTTAAAGTCTTTTACATTCTTTGCAATCAATTAGATTCTTTCATTCAGTTTCCGTTGGAGGAAAAGAAGCGTCCAGAAACATCCGGAAGTCTTCTGAAACCGTTCCATTGGTACTGAGAAGAGAATTTTGCTTCTGGATTTGAAGTCAAAGTTCACTCAAGAAGCACGAATACAAATATAACTCGTCAAATGTCACCAATAGAATTTTCATTGGAGAAATGTCTATTCGCATTCAGCAATGCCGAAAGTTTTGGTAATGTCAATAAATATGACATATTTTTGAATTCAAATCTGATGATGAAGACATCGAAGTTCAGCAACGAAGTTTAGTGAGTGGTATTTAATACGGGGAACCATTAAAAATCCCTTTATACCGGGCTACGCACACCACTTTGACATTGGCAAGTCTTGGGAAGCTGATGCCTGCGATACTATATTGTGTTAAAATTGAACACAAGCGATTTTGCTTGTTCCATTGGTTTTCAGAATGAGTGCTTCCCTGAGTGAAACCAATGGAAAGTGCTATAAGTTTTTGGATTACATTGAATGTAATGCAGTCATTTGACTACTTTGGAGTCTTTTTATTTTTACTGCTTGAAGTCTTTTTTACTGTCTTTAAAGCAGTCAAAAGATTTCAGCAGTTAAAAACCTCCAAGCAGTAAAAAAAAAAGAATAACAAAAGATTGCACTCTTTCACAGCTCTGCAAGTGACAAGGTGTGGTTAATAATGGATTTAGAAGCCGTTAGCAAAACTTTCTCCAAAAACTATCCCGAACTAAGTGAATAATATAATACTTGAAATCGATTAAGTATCTCTCTTCAAGAAAGAACTAGCCTATTATTACAAGAATTGCATTAACGATCAAATGCCAATATCTACATACCTAAATACTTTTGTGATAAAAATTTTGAATATTTATTTTGAATACGTTTGAAACTATACAAGTCTTACAACAATTTTGATTGATGAAAGCCTTAATAATAAAAATCAGTTCAACAAAATTTAAAAATTTGAGGTGGAATAAAAGCTATTTATTTAGCAATGACACACTGTGAACAATGATCGTGCACTGACGGTGCAAGGGCCTTTTTTCTGGTCCCGTCAGAGTGTCATTGCTATGACCCATTTCAATAACTGTGTATTGCTAACTTAACACGTTTGAATATTTTTTCTAATTCTACTCGAAGATTCCACTGTTGGCGATAAATTCAGTCTAATCGTTATTTCCATGTAGATAGCTCTTGTTTTTGACCAAGTTATTTTTTTTTTATTTTATTATTTTGTGGGTACATTGAAAGCAAATATCAAGTCACAATAACTCACTTCTTAGTCATACCTTTTACAAATAAAAATTCATTAAGAATTGAAATTTTTTTAAATAGTTTTTATTTGGATTTCGTTCGATTTAAATTATAATAAACCAATTAAATAATTCTTATTTTACATTTATTTAAAAAAAAATAATTACAAATTATAATGTTTTTTTAATGTATTTTATTGTTGATTTCACGGCATATCTAAAAGCTCACAGATATTTTAATTTTATAATTAATAAAAAACTTAACTTACAAAATATTTTGATATACCTAATGCATCTTAAATTATATTTATAAGTTCACTTGATTTTTGTATCGGCATCTCTATTAAGAAATATCTTTTAAAAGAAATTTTCGATTTAAATAGACAGTTTTAAATATAAAGGACACATTTTTGTTTTATTATAGTCTAGTACTGTACTTCTTGTGAAATGAAAACTTTTCAATTTTGCAACTAACATAAAGTTTCTCTTACATGAAAGTTATATCTTTTGTTTCATCTTATCAAAAATGAATGAAAAGGGTAAAAATTGTTTACACTTTGATTTCTTGGACTTCATGGAAATTTGAATTTGCTAAAATATTGTAAGAAAAAGAAAAAAAAACACTCACATTTAATTTAAAAAAAAAAAGTAAGTATACGCCACAGTGAACAGTATCTTTGATTTTTTTTAAACAAAAAATTCATTACGGTTCCTCCAATAATGAAGCATCAAACCCATTAGCAGGCCAGGGGCCCACTACCACTGGTTCCACAAATGACTACAATGAACTTATATGAGAGTGCTGTTCACTATAGAAATTAAGGGTTTTCATACTAATCTTTTGAGCAACCAAACAGATGATGTTCCTTGACAAAAAGTATATCTATTGGAAACCTGGTTGAAATATGCACTGTTCTGTGAAAATAGACCTTAAAATGAAGTCCATTGCAGTGGTGCATCACTTTAAAGGAATTGAGGATTAATCACCCAGGCAGTTAAATGTAATGAGTGAAGGTAAGGATATAAATAAAACCCAACAAGTCACAAGGCTATCAAGGCCATATTCTCAAATATAAATTAGTGAACCAGAAACCACAAATGTGGCAAGAACAGCTTATTTGTCTTAATAAAAAATATTTCACAGAACATAATTTAGTAATGTGGCGAGGAGCATTGCTCCAAAAATGTTGTCTGGTTCTGTATACCCGAGTCCCATTTCAAATAAAGTTTCGACTTTTTTTTTTGAGAGAAATTTCTGATAAATCTATGCGTTTTTTCCTTAAAATAAACCGATTCATAAGATCATACAACAAAAAATAAAAGTCCTACAAAATAAAACCTTTTTAATCTAGATTTAACAAACATGCAATCGAGACACATAAGGCTTCCACAAAAGCAGGTAACTTTTGTTAACCTAAATTAGCTTAATGTAATTAAAAATTAATAAAAATCTAAAAAAAAATCATTTGCGTTCGCTCGTGATCCAACAACATTATCTAAAAAAAAATAAAACGAACAAAAATTATCACCAACAAAATATAATGGAAAACATTGAACGGAGGAAACACTTTTATAAATCTTATGAGAGATAGGGTTTTTATTAAGAATTAATATTTGTGCGATGAGCTAGCTCTATATTATAGTTCTTCCAACCAACAACTTCTATCGCTTTGATTTGCCCTTCATTGTGAGTCGTCGCCAGAAGCTTTGCTTCTCTCCATTTGCTTGTCCAGCGCCAGAACTATCAAAATCATAATCTCTACTTTGGATGGAACTGCCATTGTTGTAGCTGTCATGGTTGCTGGTGCCATTCGATGGTTTCTCACCTCGCAGCATATCGAGGAAATTATCTGATTTCCGTGTGGTCTTTTCGCCAAAACGGAATGCATCTGCACGAATCTCGGACTTTAAGTGTTCGTGATTGGTATTCTCGATTTTGAATTCATTTGGGTCCTCGACAAAGGCCTGTTGAAGATCTCGCATGATCTTCTTGCGTATTGTTTTTTTCATACTCAGATGGCGTTCTAGGGTTTTGACGTCTCCACTTGTCAAAGTCTTGTTGTTGTCACGCTTTTTCTTGGAATGTTTCTTATTCAGATCGACGGGATTGTTGTGGACATAGGCATCGGTATTATTGTATGTTGTGATTCCATTGTTGTTTGTTGTAGTTGTTGGTCCTGTGGCGTATGTGGAGTAGTTGTTGATTCCGAAGATATCACGAAGATGAGGTATTGAACGGTCTGATGACGACATTTTGTATTATCTTTTGTATACTTCTGCGTTTTTATTCAATATGCTTGGTATGTTTTGATAGTTGAAATATTGGCCAGAAGACAATCTGAAATTAAATAAAACAAAATTTCAATTAATATTTTTTTAATTTATATTTTTGCAGAGTTATTTTTTAAAGTGTAGTTAATAACATTTAAGAATCTTAGATATCAGATTAGATTTCCACAAAACTAGAACCAGGTCTGAATTTTATGTTTCTTTGTCGTCGATACCAATTAACACCCAACTACCCAGTAGCGTAGTAGTTAGTGTGTCGCCCAGCTACGCCGAAAGTTTATGGGTTCGATCCCTAACTCCACCCTAGTTCTCTTCCGGGATTCTGCCTTTTACGAGTAAGAGTAAAGCATGACATTTAAATTGCTTCTCTGATAGCCGTTCGCATTCAGCGGTAAATTGTCACTTCTCTGGCGCACTCTAGGTTTCAAAAAGTAGAAAATGATTTTATCAGAACGAGTTGAGGTTTTTCAAAAAAAACAATTTTTGACCACTTCAGTCCGAATTTAGAGCTAAACGAACAAAACGATTATCAAAAAAGAAGATATGAATTAAACAAAGGACGCATATATTGACTGTGAAATTTTAACTGGTATTGCGTCTCATTTTATTTTGTTCACCGTTTTTCAATGTTTATTGTCAATAATGTAGCTTTCACTTCAAGCGCATTGCCCAGACAGCGAGCTTTATTGGATAATGGCACCTATGAGTATTTTTGGTTATATGTCTTGTGAGCTCTTGGTTTAAATGGCGCCCAACGTGAGGTTTAGTCTTTGAGATAAGTCTGCTGCTCTTCTGACTATATATCGATGGTCAACATGAAGCCTGCTGTCGTTGCCCGAGTGTTCTTCCCAAAAATAGTTCTCCCCTTGGAAATCTGTCTCACATTACATTGTCCGTCATATGGGACGGGCGTCTTGTCTGTCTGCATTTTACTGTGGAGGTTTTATCAATTCAGTTGTTTCTGGTTATGGGCATTTTCGTTGGTTTGACTTCAGGTAAACACTTTTAAATATTAAAAAACGCATCTTATGCGTGTCTTGTTGTTCTTATCAAAAAGAGTTCCTTTTAAAGTTTACGTAAAGTATCATCGAAATAAATGTAGGTACTTGCTTTGGAATTATGTTCAGTAACCGTCTCAAAACAACACCCCTTATGTAAAGATTTTTCACTTTCTCTTAATAGTCTTGAAATATATTTATTCTGTTCGTTATTGAATAGGCAAAACATTGTGTAAGCATGAAGCTGCAAAATTTTAACAACCGATTTGTTAAAACCAAGTACCAGAAAATAACTCCGAGTTCTGGGAAGGAAAGCTTATAAAAATATTGCAAAATCAGTTTACTTTTCCTCTCAGCCCACATACGTACAATAGTATTGTAATTTGTTTTCCTTGTATCATTACAACAGCAATAAAGATGTCTGCCTCTACTATATAAAACCAAATGTTTGAATCTCAAAATAATTCCATTAATTTAACATTTTAAATCCACCATTACAATGCTCATCAGCCGTGAATTTGTATCTGAAGAACTGAACTAAATTGAAATTGCGAACAAAGTATGTTGTTACACATTATCTAGACAACAAGGTGTGAAATAAAATAACCACGCATGCAGTGGTGCAATAAACTGTAAACTATTGCAAAATACTAGTTGCTTTGTACAAAAAAATTATACAAAAAGAAACAATTACCCTTGCGTTAACATGCGTTCGAATGGCCAAATAACCCAGTACCAGTACTCTGTGCCAGTGTAGAAGATGGGAATGTGTATTCTTTTATACAGAAGGTCATTCTTTGGCTTGTGGTCTTAATTGTTTGCATTTCAAATATTTTGGAACTAGAGCGGATGCAGTAAGAAAATATTATTCTACTGCGAGATCTTGGCTTAAGCAAGTAAAGTTATCGTATAGGAATGGAATGTTTGTATCAACAGATCGTTTACCTTGACGCAGAAAGGAACTTTATGTTTGTTCTTTGAACTATAGCCCAGGGTCGACTTATAGGTTCACTGGACTATCCCATGAGTTGGCGAAAGTTTTTTCCTCCTAGAATTGTCAAATTTCAAAAATTAGGAGCTCAGCTGATCGTGTACGACCACAGTACACATATCTAAGGTATAATATTGCAAAAAAGTAAAAAAATCAAAGGTTTTTCCTTTCACATGAAATTTTATCAAACAATTAAAAATCACTAGTTTAAACGCTTTTTTGGAAAAAATTAAGTAAGCCAACTGATTTCTTTTACTTTTTTGAATTATTGGAAAAACAAAATTTTAAAATCGTTCACCCAGTTTTTTGAAAAACTTATCGAAAATATATTCCAAATGTTTTTTTGAGTAGTAGTCCGGTCAAAATAGACAAAATAAAGTGCACGACTGGGTCGTACGAACTTGCTCTAATGTGTTCAAATGGTCTTGGGGCTTGAGATTTTCGGAAAAAGGCATTGAAAAAATCATATGAAATTTTATTAATCACTTAAAAATCAATAGTTAAAACGTTTTTTGGAGAAAATGAAGTAAGCCATCAGATTTCTTTTGCTTTTTCAAAATTTAAGGAAATTTTTTTTCAAAATCGTTCGACCAGTTTTTTCAAAAAACGGTTTTTTTTGAAAAACTTTTCCAAAATATATACCAATTTTTTTTGAGTATGCCAACTTCTAGAATTTTGTAGTTTTTATCAGAAAAATAAAATTAAAAACAAATTGATTAAACCGTTTTTGGAAAAAACAAAAAATAAAAAAAAAATTTTAAACTTTTTTAAAAAACTCAAAAAAACTTTTTTTGAAAAATTAAAGATTTTTTATTATTTCGTTTGTAATAGGGCTTCTTCATTAAAAATTTCATCGGAATTCGTCCTGTGGCTTACGAGAAAATCGGATTTCAAAAAACCGGTCCTATGGGAGGTACCGTTATAAGACTTTTCCTGAAAAATTTATTCCAACCAAAACATTAAGTTTGCGGAGAAAACATCATTCAGAAAGTTTTATCAAAATTGTAGGAGCCGTTTTCGAGAAAAATTGAATTTTCACTAAAAGTCGTATGGCAGGTACCGTTAGAATGCTAATTCCAAAAACCCCTCTGTAGGACGTCATAATAATACTATCTACCAAGTTTGAAGCAAATCGGTCAAGCCGTTTAGGCTGTAGGTACCGATACAGACGGACGGACAGACAGACAGACAGACAGACAGACAGACAGACAGACAGACAGACAGACAGACAGAATTGTCGGACCCACTTTTTTAGGCTTCTCTAGCATCGTAATGTTATGTTTGATTGTCAAAAAAAAAAATTTTTTTTTTACGAATGCATAACTTGCCTTATAGTACCTATAATCGCAAGTAAAAATAGTGTTAGGTTTGCAAAAATTCGCATAAAGCTGAAAATTGGTACAGACGTTGAGAACACCATTTCAAATAAATTAAGCAATATCCCCATCGATCCGACTGGTGCGTAAGAAGTTATTCAAGGTCAAAAGGTCAAATAAATGGTTCTTACAAATTTTCTGGTAAACGGTATGTTTTATCATAAGAATACATGAGATAAAGTTGTAGACCATGAAATTATCTACAAAAGTTAATTATGAACATTGGCTTTGAATGTTTGAAGATCAAAATGGTACCAGAAAATGTATTTCACATTCGTGTTGTACGGCTGAAGAAAGAATACCTATATTTCACGGTACGTCCAAAATTGGGCTCAATTGTAAACTGGTGAGCGTTTCTAACAAGACGAGTGTTACGGGGGAAATGTTTTAGGGGTGAAACGCAGCTGGCTACCTCGATTGAGCATTTTTTGTAGAAGAACTTGTAAAATAAGGAAAGACATCAAGACATGAAACATTTTGACAAGGTTCAAGTGATGGAAATGTTTCCATATAATGCTTCTCTCTCCTATCAATTGTAACGCTATTTTCTGAACTCTGTCGAGCAGGTGTTTGAGAATGGGATTCAGAAGGGGTAAGAAACTTCTTGCATCTATTAAGGAATCCTAAGCATCTTGCAGCATTCTTGACAATCTCAAGTATGTGGTCATCCAACGAGGTTGTCACTGATACACATACCGAGTACTGATAGCTTTTCGGTCTCCTCGATGCACGTACCATTCATGGATAATGGCATAGGGGCAGGGGGTATGTTTAGCTTTAACGACAAAAGACAGCATTGAGTTTTCGACGCATTAAACTCCACACGATTTCTAGTACCCCAATTCACAATGCTGTTTAAATCGGATTTTAACGAGCTTATCATACGATTTCGTTGTAATAACACGTCCGAAGGCGAAGGCCGTGAATTATCATACGTATACGACAAGCTGAGGGTCACAGACAAGAGATCATTTATAAAAATGAGAAAGAGAGTCGGAGACAGAACGGAGCCCTGGGGCACACCAGCATTTATTTTGTGGAGATCAGACTTGAAACCGTCTAATACAACTTGTATTGAACGGTTCAGAAGATAGCTTTTAATCCAACGAATAAGAGTAACATCGATACCAAATGCACGCATTTTCCATGAAAGAGCTTCATGCCAAACTCTATCAAATGCCTTTGAAATATTAAGCGCAATAATCTTGCTTTCACCAAAGCGATGCAAAGATTTGTTCCACTGTTCCGGTGAGATATGCCATCAGATCACCAGTGGATCGATTGCTGCGAAAGCCGTACTGCCGGTCATTTAAAAGCTCCCGATCTTCGAGATATTTCTTGAGCTGCCAATTTATCAGCGTTTCCATGACCTTGTAAAGAAGGGATGTAAGTGCAATTGGTCGGTAGGATGAGGGGGAATAGGAGTCACCTTTTTAGGAACGGGCTGGAGAAATGCTGTTTTCCATCTACTAGGAAAGATTCCTGAACGATAGGAGCGATGGAAGAGCTTACGCAATGGTTAGGCGATCGATGAAGAACACTTCTTCAGAAGTATAGGGGGTATTCCATACGGGCCAGCGGATTTGTGTATATCAAGATCTTAAAGAACTCTTGCTACTGTACGATCGCGGAGATATACCTGTCCCATAAAAAAATTAACGTTCAAGTACAGGAGGGGCTTCGTTGCTTGCAGGCAGCGAATAGCGATGAGCGTTGGAACTGATGATGACGTTGAGTTCTTGAAGTTTTTTACAAATGACCAGAAGTTTTTACTGCCTTTGGGACATTGCAGAATTTTTACTTGCTCTATAGGGCAAGTATTGGTTTCGTGCAGAAAAAAAAAATCGAGGTTTTAATCAAACATGACATTACGATGATAGAGAAGCCCAAAAAAGTGGTTTTCGCCATACCGTCCGTCGGTCTGTCTGTGCGTCTGTGCGGATGTGCGCTTTTTCACGTCATGCTACAGCCTAAACGGCTTGACGGATTTTCTTCAAACTTGATATATAGCAGTTTCAAGGAAAACGGTTGTCGAGATTTTTTTTATTTCGTCTTAGCCCGGCTCAAACTTGTACCTTTCAAGTAACGGTTTTTTTCAATTTGGATTTTCTCGAAAACGGCTCTAACGATTTTGATTAAACTTAAAATTTAGCTAACTTTAAGCATTTCGAACAAAACTGCGTTTTTTGTTTTTGGCTCAAATGGTCGTAACGAAAATCTGGTTTAAACGGCTTTTTTTCAAATGGCCATAAGTTCGCAACGGCTCGATTGATTTGACTCAAACTTCGTTTGGCATAGTTATTTATAGTCTTCTATATGATGGCTTTATACATTTTTCAGTGAAGCCTGTCTAAATGGTAGCTCCCATACAACGAGCCGTTCAGTTTTAGCCAACTTTTTTTGGTTTTTTCTAATTTTCTCGAAAATGGCTCTAACGATTTTGATTAAACTTTGTGTGTTATATTCTTTTAGTGTTTTTAAGAGAACTGCGTTTTTAGTTTTTGGCTAAAAATGCAAATAACGGAGATCTGCTCTTAACGGCTTTTTTTCAAATGGCCATAAATTGTCAACGGTTGCATCGAATTCACTCAAACTTTGTTTAGTATAGTTCCTTACAGCTTCCTATCCGATGGCATTGATTTTTTTTTCATTTTCTCTTTTTTAAATGGTGGCTCCTATACAAAGAGCCACTAGATTTTGGCCAATTTTTTCATTTTTTCTAATTTACTCAAAAAAGGCTCCCCCGATTTTTATGAAACTTTGTATGTAACATACATAGAATACTTCAAACAAAACTGCATTTTTAGTTTTTGGCTATACATGATAATAGCGGAAATTGCTTTTAACAGTACCTATTATTAATTTGGCCATAAGTGGACATTTGTATCATTTAAAACACCCAAAAGATAACGTCTTAATTTTAAATATTAAACGTTTCTTAACGTTAGCTCCCGTATATCGAGTTTTCCAGTTTTAGCCAAATTTTTTTGGTTTTTACCAAATTTTTCAAAAATGAATTGTTCTTATTGATCGAAAAGTTTGTTTTCATCGGACTATTGCACCAACAGAGCAAGTACGTGCGACCCAGTCGTGCATTTTATTTGCCATAACTTCTGGTCATGTAAACTTTTTGTTTTATTGATAACGGAGTTGCACGAGTTCCGAACTTGTTTATGTTTCTTCCGATTTTCCTCGGTGGGGTTGGCTTTATAAGATCGGAAGCTTACTTCTTTCAACCTGATAGCTTCTTATCTTTACACGCTGCAATAAACGAAGACTTTTCCTTTGGTTTGATATCTTTTGTTTGTGAGGGACAAAAGTTCTCATTCCAAGAAAAATCACTTCTGTAATAATTTCAGCACTGGCATCAATGTCATTATCGAGGAAGCATAATGACCAGTTAAAGTTTAGAAAGAAATTATTAAGACCGTCGCAGTTGGCTTTCTCGTATTGCCAAATGTTATTATTGATTGTTAGAATTTTTTTTTAACATTATATAACTTGCCTTATAATACCTATAATCGCAAGTAAAAAGTCTGGATCGATGAGAAATAAAAAGATCTCAGGTTTAGCAAAGTGGCGAGTGAAGAAAACAGAATGCTGCGCTTTGTGTTGATTCGGAGATCTTTAAAAGTTTTGTTTTTAAAACTTTATCTAGTCGAATTCAATTAAAAAATTAATCCAAATATTTTTGTTTTCTTTATTTTAATTATTAATAACTAATTTTTGTTTTAACAAGTAAATTACAGTGATTTTTTAAACATTTCCCAATGTTTATTTAACTTTCCTTTGAACCAAAATGTTTAGTTTTTTTTTTTGTGCAATTTTATTCTTTTCAACGTATTAATACTATTTACTATTCTTGAATTGATTTGAAATAACATTTGTTGTAAGTTTTCTTTTCAAGACTTAAATATTTAAGTGTTTTTTGTAATCCTAAATGTATGTGTTCTTTGCTTTTAGTTGACACAGCAAAGTTTCACAGTTTTGAAAACGTTTTTTTTTTTTTTTTTTTTTTTACATTGCAATTACATGAAAAATAAAAAATTAACCAAGAATCTTCGTGAATCTAAACAAGGTTTTTGAAAAATGAGACTTAACATTTCTGAGTGAAAAAGAAATCATATTTTTGAATAGATGTTTTTTTTTTTTTTAATTGACATGACAACAAACTTTGGCTCTCCTGAAAATATTCATTAAAATGCCACTCTGCCGGAAAGTATTTACAACATATTTACACATATATTTTAATAATATTGATACAATTTTTAAAAAAAATTCAGAAGTAAAATATTTTTAAAAATTAAATTAAAAAAACAGACATTTTCTTATGAGTCTTTTTCGAAGGCTTTTCCAAGTGGTTATAATATATAGCTTCTTCTTCTCATTGAGCTTGAGAAATATCCAGCCATTGCGTTGCGTTGGTCGGTCGGTCTCGGCCCTTGGTTCGACCGATTAAAAAAAAAAAAAGTACGCCATTGATTTCAACAAATCGCTCACGAATATTGCACCCCTTAGCTTTTTATTACCATTACTAAAGCTGGATCGTCAGATACATTATCGATTCGATATGTCGTTCCAATAAATATCGTGGTCAAATCACCATTTTTCATATCAAAACTTTGATCGTTGATTGTTATTCGAACAGTCCCACCCAACAGTACAAAATTAAGTTCATATTTCTTCGCACATGAAGCTTTCTTTCGTGTTTTCGGTTTAAAACGCAAATACCCAAATTTCTGAACAGTATATGCACTGTGATAGAAGGCAAAGTCTACACCATCGATTTCTTCAAATATTAATTCATCGGCTCTAGAGGAACTGCATCCATCTGGTTTAAGAAGTCTAGCTAAGCCCTCGTCGCTACTTATGGTAGTTTTTCCATTGTTTAACATTTGCACTATCCAATCGAGTAGGATATCCTTTTTTGGATTAATTGAATTCATCGATGTGAATCCTGAATCAAAATTTCTTTCATTGACAACGTAAGATGATGATGATGATGATGATCCTTCGGGCAATTGCATTCGTCGCACCCGCACGGATACATTCTTATGGAATTCTTTGTTGCGATTGTTGGTTGATGAAGATGAAGATAGAGATGCCTGCTCATTGGAACACATAGAATTCATTTTCGATATGTTACTTGAATTTTTTAATTGTTCAAACAGATTATTTACATGCAACGATGACACATCAGCTATGGACTTGTCATGTTCGGTATGAAAAGATTTGTGTTGTTTTTGTTGTTTTTGTGATTTTTTTCCTTTTTTTACAACAACGCTTGTAGCCGGGGGTGGCATTAGTGTCCCACTCAATCTTTCTTCCGGACTGATGTCGTCGGGTTGAACTGGATTGACAAGCTCTTGAATATTTTCAGCAATAGTTTCAAGTCGTCTTTTGTGGAAACTCAAATTATTATCATCTTCCGAAGGACAATCGCTTGAGGTAACTGGGGTTTCTTCTGCTTCCTGCCTCTTCTTTGACTGCGTCCTCCGTGAATTGGAGTTTGTCCGAGATGAATCTGTAGAAGAACTGTTAGTGGAAAGTTGAGCAGAACAATGGGGGATATTTTGCACTTCATCCTGCTCTTCTTCGACGATTTGGCTCTTCTTGGTTTTTTTGTTTGCCTTGGTTTTCGAATGAGAGGTGGTGGTGTCTTTTGAAATCTGCCTTTCGGTTGTTGATTGTTGTGGTTCGGCCTCTAGCTCACTCGTCGTAGCCTGGTGATGTTCTTCATTATTCATATCTCTGTTTTCGGTCGTTGAATATGTTTCTTCTGGAATAGCTGGAGGAAGGTTTCCAGACTCGGTGACTTTTTTCTTATTTTTCTGTTTATTTTTGTTAGTGCTTTTTTCCGAGGTTGATTTGATTGAATTAGTATTCGCTACTAAATTATCATTCTTACTCGGTTCCTTTTTCTTTTTTGTTTTGGGTTTGATAATGCTCTCTGGGAAGTAGGGCCTCTTCCCAGCAGTTAACATCGCGTATATGTCGCTAACATGTGTATATTGGGAGTTTGGACATGACCAATAAGCCGAAGGTGGTTTTGTTTTCCTGGACGAGCGACGAGGTCCACCACAGTTATTGTTGTCACTGTTGGTAGTCGAACTTGCATTATCTTCGCTTTGGCCTGAAGTTTGAGGTTGATCTATGAGGGTTTTTGTTTTCTTTGTGTACTTTCGTTTTGGAGGTGCTTTAGGTGGAGGAAGAGCTGGAATTTCGACGTCAATAGCCACAGGTTCAGTGCTTTGTTTGGAAGAATTTACTGGGCTGGCATTTCTATTTGAGTGTCTAGACGAGGAAGGCATTGGTGTGTCTTTTTCTGTGATCCTGTCAACGGCCTTACTATGTTCATTTTTGTTTTGTTTGGAAGTCCTTACGGGGCTGGCTTTGCTATTTGAGTGTAATCTAGACAATCTAGACGGGGAAAACATTGGAGTGTTTTTTTGCGAGTTCCTGTCAACAGGATAACTGCGTGGAGGAGTTTTTGCTGGACTATTTGGACTCACCGTAGATCTTTCGTTATCTAAATGCAATGAAGATGTATGACTTGTTGTCTCTTCAGTTGTTGTAGCTCTTTCAGAATTATTGTTGTTGTTTTTAGCTGCTGTCGCTGATTTATTGGATTTTCGAGGTTCTTTTGGGAGTTTTCCAAGAGTTTTTTTATTAAGAGGAGAAACTGGGTTCCTTTTAAGGATTTTTTCGGGAGTTGTGTCACTTGATGAAGATGACGCATCAGAGTTGCCTTTGCTGTAAAGTTTTCGTTTGGATACGTTAAGTATCTTCCTTTTTGAAACCTTCTTATTCGCTTCCAGATATTGTTTTAAATGCTGAGGAATTGTTTTTTTACTTCTTTTCTTTTTGCTAATTACTTTTCCAGGATGTTGAAACTTCTCAAGGGAAATCTTATCCGAACTGACTTCGTCGACAAGCTGGTCCTTTTCAAACGACTTTGAATTATGAAATGAACTTAGACTTAAGTCACAAAACGCATCTGGTGGCGGCAACACTTCAGCATCTTTGCTTTTGTTAAGCCGAAGGCAACGTTGAGAGTATGTTACATCATGCGGCTTATCGATCGCAGAAAAATACGATTCAGTTGAGTGGGAAGAGTTTTGTTGACGTTCCTCACGTTGGTTCTCATCGATCGTAGAAGTTTTGAGTTGAGGTTGATGAGAAGAGAGGTTTCCATGCTGTTCATCGACCTTTGATGTATCCCGTTGAGACCGCCCAGACGAGTTTTGTTCACGCTCCTCATCACGTTGCTGCTCATCGATCGTTAAAGTTTTGCGTTGAGGTTGCTTAGGCGAAAAGATTCTACGCTGTTCGTCACGATTCTCATCGACCTTTGATGTATCCCGCCGCCGAGACCGCCCCGACAAGTTTTGTTCACGCTCCTCATCACGTTGCTGCTCATCGATCGTTAAAGTTTTGCGTTGAGGTTGCTTAGGCGAAAGGATTCTACGCTGTTCGTCACGATTCTCATCGACCTTTGATGTATCCCGCCGCCGAGACCGCCGCGACAAGTTTTGTTCACGCTCCTCTTCACGTTGCTGCTCATCAATCGATAAAGTTTTGCGTTGAGGTTGCTCTGACAAAATCCTTATAAGCTCTTCCCGCTCCTCATCACGTTGCTCTTCGATCGTAAACGTTTTGCGTTGAGGTTGCTGAGACAAAAGGTTGCTACGATGTTCTTCACGAGATCGCAGTGACATGGATTGTTGACCCTCATCATCACTTTGCTGCTCATCGATCGTTAAAGTTTTGCGTTGAGGTTGCCCTGACAAAATCCTTATAAGCTCTTCCCGCTCCTCATCACGTTGCTCTTCGATCGTAAACGTTTTGCGTTGAGGTTGCTGAGGCAAAAGGTTGCTACGATATTCTTCACGAGATCGCAGTGACATGGATTGTTGACCCTCCTCATCACTTTGCTGCTCATCGATCTCTAAAGTTTTGCGTCGATGTTCCCCTGACAAAATCCTTATAAGCTCTTCCGGCTCCTCATCACGTTGCTCTTCGATCGTAAACGTTTTGCGTTGAGGTTGCTGAGGCAAAAGGTTGCTACGATGTTCGTCACGAGATCGCAGTGACATGGATTGTTGACGCTCCTCATCACGTTGCTGCTCATCGATCTCTAAAGTTTTGCGTTGAGGTTGCTCTGACAAAATCTTTTTAAGCCCTTCACGTTGCTCGTCAATCTTTAAAGTATTGCGATTGGATCGCTGAGGCAAGTTATTTCCACTGTGCCCATCGATCGTAGAAAAATCGGATTGAGATTGCTGCGACAAGATTTCTACGCCCTCCTCATAAATTTGCTGTTGATCAATCGTAAAAGTTTTGCGCGAAGAAGATCGCCGCCGCGGCAAGTTGTCTTCATGTCGTTTGTCACATAATTCATCATCGATCTTTGCAGAAGACTGTCGAGATTTGTTTAAACGCCCATCGCTACGCCGAGCACGGACACGCAAGTCTAAGCACTTGTGACTTAACGACAATTTGTTGCTACCCCGTGAAGTTGTTGAACGATGCTTCTGTGAATTCCTTCGTTTAGAACGAAGCCTGCCTCTTTTATTTTTCGAAGGTGAATTGCCATGACTTTTGTCCGGACTTGAAGAGTCGTCAGTTATGATATCGTTCCATCTTAAACTTATTGCCGGAGGCTCTGGAACCTTTCCTTTGAATGCTTCACCGTTCGATATGGTTGTTGACGATATGCCATTCGATGCTGGACTTTCAACTCGGGTCGCCTCTCTGGTCATATTGTTATGGATGTAGTTATCGCTTCCAGAGGATTGTGCAACGTTATCGCGCATTGTGGACGTTATTTCATATGGCGTTGGGCTTCGAATCGGTTGAGTTACAACGTCTGTGAAAGTGTTTCTGTGGGGAACTGGTTGGTTGAATATTTGATTCACTGGGATAACTACCAATGGGCAGTTTGGTTGCATATTATTTTGCAATTGTTCCACGAGCTCAGCAGTTGCTGTTTGCTGGTTTGTCAGACTCGGCAAAGGAGTGGCCTTCGAGAAAACTGGTATGCGTGATGTTTTTTGTACTGATTCTACAATCTTTTGTGGAGAATTCCCTTTAGATAGCCCCATGCCTAGCCTCTTTAGAAGAATTTTTCTCTGCTCAGGAGTTGCAATAAGCTTTTTTGTGTTCTTAATGGGAGTCTTGACTTGAGCCTTTGGCAACAGAGGATGTCTCTCATGATTATGATTCTGTTGGTTTGATTTCGCAGGTGACAAAGTTAGTTTGCCGGATGAGATGTCACATTCAACCGTATACAATCGACTTGGACTTTTTGGGATGGGATTCTCCTTTCTGATAGTTGTTTCACCTGATGATTGGACAAGAGCGTTAAGCATATCATTCTGCAGAGCTAATGCACGCATCAAAGTTTCGGTATTGCTACTATTGTTTGGAAGTTGCTTACCCATGGAATTCCTTCTATCATCTAAAGAGCCTTCACTGCTTATTGTTATTGGCGTGGGTAGTATATTTTCATCCGGCCTCACTGAATCATTTGATTCTCCAATTTGACAGGGAACATCAGACGTGATTGGGGTGCTGCATGTTTGCGGGAGGAATCGACTTTCGTTTAGAAATGCCTTTTCGAATTCTTTCAGAAGTGTCCGTCTACCAATGTTGATGGGTCTTGAAACGGAGCCGATGGACGATAATCTTTTCGGGGATTTAGGCACAATAAATGAGCAGTTGGGTTGAGAAGCAACTGCTGCTTCACTTATGGCACAAGCTGCTGCAGAAGAAGTAGGTTCATCTGGTTGCCGCAAAGTTTCATTATTATTATCATTGACGTGGTCGAGCCTTTGTATTTCAATTTGCAAACTTGGCCTCTGGCTTGGAACATCATCGAATATTTTTTGAGTTTGGACGTGCAAACCTTTCTTTTTTCGAATTAAATCGACGAGTTTGTGTCCATTGCTGGCATCAAACACCGAAGCTTCAAATTCACCCAAACTCTCCCTGGCATCATTTATTTTGCAATTTTTCGACTTCTTGGGCGGGGAACACTTTTGTTTATTTGTTTTAGATGTATTTGATGGCATTTTTGTAGAACATTTAACCGATTTATTTGAGAATTATTTCAGAATCTTTGAAATTATTATAAAAATAAACACAATTCAACATAAACATTCGTTGTTCCGTTAAATAAAATTGAATTTTGTCTTGGCTGTCAAGCGGAACGGGTGGACATAGAATGGATAGACAATAATTTGGGTTTACACAAAAGAGTTTTTTTTAAAGCGTGTTCAGCGATGCGGTTGTGCGATAGTTCGCAGCCAGTTTCAATTTAAGTATTTTAGCGAGATGAATGAATATTTCGATTGATGATATCATAATTAGTTAGATTTTCATGTTTCTGTATCTTGATGTCTGCAAAAAAGGAGGCATTTATGTGAAAATTATATATATTATCTATGGAGAGCAAGTCAGAATGCGAAAAATTTGGAAATTAAGGTTATGGGATGAGCCATAATTGAAGACCAATATTATGAGAAAAATTTACATATTCTTGTTGTTTATGAAAAATTACTTCTCATCTGCAATCGTGTTTTTTTTTTATTTATTTAATCGTTCGCTTTAACCCTGACGCCACACACGCCAGCTACTGGCAAGCAAGTTACTACATGTGTCAATTGTCAGATACATATCTATGTGTTCCAGTTGGTTGGAAGTTTGTCTGTTAGAGTGGAAAATCTGAGTGTATTGCAACTGTCTTGCCAGTAGCTGGCATGTATGGCGTCCGGCTAAGCCACCAGAAATATTAGGTATTTGAGTTTTGATTTTACAATTAAATATTGCCAAGAAAGTCTAAGATTAATAAAATGATCAAACTTTTTCTACTTATAACAGTAAGTCTAGGTATCAACTTAGGGAAATTTCTTAATTGCTTTAGCTATATCGCATTTCATTTAAAAAAGATTAATACAAATAATAAATTTGAAATTTTTAATGTGCGCATGTTGTCTGACAATTGATTACTAACATCACCTAATGTCCTCAAATTATTCATCATTTTATGAAAATGCAGTCCAAAATGAATAATACAATAAAATGAGAAAATTATTATATTTCCAATTGTTCTCTTATTTTCTAATTGAATATTTTTTGATTATAGTTTTTATTTTTGAAATAGAATTATTGTTTAATCAAAAAATTATTCGCGTACAAGCAAATGCCTCCACCGAAAAACAAAAACTTTATTTTGCATTGATGATGTAAGCCCACAAAAATAACCCAAATGAAAATATCATAACGCGAAACAAGGTGAAAACCAAAACAAATTAACCTATGCGAGTGCAAACGCAGAGAGAGGAACAAATGGAAAAGTTTGCTTTCTGAAAGAGACAGAAATAAGTACTAAAATGTCAAATTAGAAAGGAACAAATAGTATGTGAATCGTGTAATTCATTTTCATAAACAAAAAACAAATCAACCAAAATGGCGGACCACTTATTGTATTTACTTCAAGTGAAATAATTTTTGTTGGTTTTGTATTGTATCCATTATCGACTATCCAGCTTCCAGCGGATTAAGGAAGTTTGGTTCACATCAAGCTTTAAACACGAATTAACTATGTGCAATAGAAAATGAGGTAATAACGAAATTATTTGATTCTTCTGAATATTTTTATTTGTAAGAACATAACCTTCAAACTTTTGTGTTCACAGATTCCACCAAAACGGTGGCCATGGAAATGGTAGCACTCAATGATTCATCTCGTACAAAATTATGGTACTGCCGGGCGAGGTGGTGCTACGTGAACATGTATCTGATACGATAACTTTGGTTGGATAAGAATGAATGGTTTGAATTTTTTTTTTTTTTTGAACAGGACGCGATTGGTCTTATAAGAGTATCTTTGGGGGCAAAGGTGTAATGGTAGTTCGGTAGGTAGGTATAAATGGTGGTCTCCGAGCAGGCTTGCCTAGCGAAAACCCAATTAGAGATACTCGGCTCCGTCTTGGCGCTACATAAATGAAATGAAACTTAAAAAGGTAGGTGAAGTGGTTAAAGATGATAAAACCATGTTTCCTTATTTCTCTGGTTGTTCTTCCTAAACTATTCGTTTACTATTTAATATGTTTATTAATTATATCATGGCCGCGTCAATTTCCAACCCCAATCATTCTGCCAAACTAAGAAGGTTGCTGGGTGGCAGTGGCATGACATGAATGGTCGTTTGCCAACGTCGGGGTAGTTGCCCCAGAAAAGTAGATCCCTTATGCGTCTGATCGAATGACGAATGTGGGTAATGTGTCGTAGTTCGATATCGTTAACGTTATAGTCAATTTGAACCTATCTCTTTTTGTTTGATTTTCCTTGCTCGGACCAAAAAAGGGAATTTCCAGGTAATGACACGATGAGGTTGTTAAGACCATACAAACAAAATGAGGTAGGCTGTTCAAGGGACGCAGTTGAATAAGTGAAATATCTTGTGAGGAGTCCTAGAGAGTGTAACAAACACTCCTGTATCCTGTAAATAATGATTTTAACTAATGCATTTAAGTCTTAGGCCGTCTAACTTCGGCGGAACTAGTTAGAAGGAATTGAAAGATACGAGTGAATTGAAATATGTGGAATTTATCTCACGGCTCACGGGCTGCATCCATTCGAAGCTGGGTATGTAGATCAAACGCTGCTTAGAGTGGAAAAGAATATCCCGATCGATACCCAATTATAAAGTCGCCTATGACGGCGTTAAAAAAGACGAACTCAAGAGAGCCATGTTACTACTTGGCATCCCTGCTCAACTCATTGGATCGTGCAGGATGACTGGGGGGAACCTGCCCTACTCCATGGAAGTTGGTAGAAACACCAGAGACTCCTTTGATGTTGAGAAAGGCTAAGACAAGGTGTATCCTTTTAAAAACCCTTCTTGGAGCAATCGCATGCAACTCGCTTGCAAACACCAGCGGTTCGATTGAGTATAGATTCGTTCAATATTTTGGCAGTGCTGATGATGACATCGGAATAACGTTGCGCGCTGTCAGTGGAGCTTTAGCAAACATTGAAGAAGAGGCGGCGAGAATAGGTCTGGCTGTTGAAAAAAACAAAGTGCAGAACATCACCGTCGAAGGATTAAAAAATTGTCACGATGGACAGCCAAGGAGAGCCTTTACAAGACTAATCATCCCAGACCTGCTGTATAGGTTAGAGGCGTGGACCCTGTCTCAATCGGATGAAAAGTGGCTGGGCTGCTATCAAAGAAAGATTCTTAGGGAATATGAAGGACAAGAGTCAACAATCAACTATTCGGAATATTAAGCTACATTGACCTTAGATGGATTGTGGCACGTGGAGCGTATGGACGAATACGCAGCAGCCCGCCGAGTCTTCACGTCCAAGACTGGCGGCCAACGCAGTACTCAAAGACCCCATTTAAGGTAGCGTAATCAATTAGAGAACGACCTCAACTAACTTGGCTTTTGTGGCTGGAGGCTACTGGCTATTGACCGGATTGATTGGCGAGTGTATTGGTTGAGGTTGTAGTCCACAAAGGAATTCTGTGCGCTATCTTAAGTAAAGAAGTGTAGGCGAGTATAGGGCGTATCTTGGATTATAAGCCCTATTGGTACCGAATATTTTGCTGCAGGCGTTTAAGTCTAGTCTCTAGTTAAATAGAGTGAAGGGAAGTATCTTAGACCTGTATGTTGTGTAAAAAACGAATTTATGATCATATATCAGACATCTCTTTTAAGCAAATAGTGACAGAACCTACAAGAATAACGCAAAACTCATCTACTTTAATAGATTACGTGATAACAAACAATCAAAATGTACAAGCCAAAGTAATTAACGAATTTAAAATCAGTGACCACGAATCATTAGTAATCACTTTTGAAAAAAGCCGGGTTAATAAAAATCAAACAAAAAAATTGATTAATTCATTGGTATTTAATGAGAACGTTTTTCGTAGAGAACTTATTAATTATGAAATATATTTAGCTTCCAATGAAGTAAACGAATCGGCCAAATCTTTTAGTGAAAAAATAAAAGCAATTATGGGTAAAATGATGATCTCCAAAACAATAAGTACAAATGGATACAACACGGATTGGTTTAATCAATTCTTGTTCAATATGAAGATGAACAAAATCCACCTATATCAAAGAGCAGTTTGGACAAACAACATTAATGATTGGAATGCGTATAGGTTGTGTAGAAATAAGTACTCAAATGAGCTCCAATTAGCGAAAAATAATTTCATTGCAAAAAAAATTGACCAATCGTCGGACCAAAAAACAATGTGGAAAACAATAAAAACATTAGTACTCAATGAAGAAAGAAGTGAAATAAAAGAAATTGTGTGCGATAATGTAACTTTTAAAAATAAGAAAGATATAGCAAACAAATTGAATGAATTTTTTGTAAGAAGTGTTGAAGAACTAAATGATAGAATTCCTTTCGAACAATTTACGAATTTAATAAGTGTAAATAATGAAAATACTTTCAAATTTAAATTAATTAATATCAATGAACTTAAGAACACCCTGAACAAAATGAATGGTAAAAAAGACTACAACGGTTTGTCGACTAAAATGTTGTTGGCTGCTTTTGACATTGTGGGTCCCTGCTTCTTGGACCTTATCAATGGATCGCTGAGTGGTGGCATTTTTCCTGATCACTGGAAGGAATCAAATGTAGTTCCTATCGAGAAAGTCAAAAAAACGGTAAATCCAGCGGAGTTTCGACCAGTCAACATGCTTATGACTGAGAGTAAGGTCCTAGAAAAAGTGGTACATAAACAGCTGCAGAGTTATATGGAAGTTAACCGCTATTTATCGGACTTCCAATCCGGGTTTCGCGAAAAACACAGCTGTGAATCACTTCTAAATTTAGTCGTTACGCAATGGAAAACAGAAGTTCACGATAAAAAAGTCGTAGTTGCAGTTTTTTTGGACCTTCAAAGAGCATTCGAAACCATAGATCGGGACATACTGGTTCAGAAGTTGTATAAATATGGCGTGGATGGAGTAGAACTCGAATGGTTTAAAAGTTATTTATCAAACCGATCCCAACGAACCAAAGTGGCTGATAAATTATCTGAAAATATGGCGGTAAGACTGGGTGTTCCACAGGGAGCAGTTTTGGGAACACTCCTGTTCATAATTTACATCAACGATTTGGAGAACGTCCTTCATCATGCACAGGCTAGACTGTTCGCTGATGATACTCTTATATTTGTTTCTGGAAGTTCTGCAGAGGAGTGCATCTATCGATTGAATGAGGATTTAAAGAACTTAGAGTACTATTTTAAAATGAATAAATTAAAACTTAATATAGGCAAAACAAAAGCAATAATAATTAATGGAAACTCTACTGAAAATATTGTAATTAATGGAAATGTTATAGAAAAAGTAAACGAAATAAAGTATCTAGGCGTTATCATAGATAAAAAACTAAGTTTCGAGAATCACATTACCTATATATGTAATAAAATAGCAAAAAAAATTGGGTTTTTCCATAGAATACGGCGTAGGGTATCATTAAATTGTGCAATAAAAATATTTAATGTGATGATTAAACCTCATTTCGAATATTGTTCAACAATTCTATTTTTGGGAACTAACCAAATGACTGAGCGGTTACAGAAACTGCAAAATAGAGGTATGAGGTGCATTTTAATGTGTAATATGCTAACACCTATACAATTAATGCTAAACACTTTACAATGGCTTACCATTAACCAAAGAACTATTATGAATGTACTTGTATTTATATTTAAAATAAAAAATAAATTATTGCCTAATTACCTATATAATTACCTATATAATCAAATAGTTTATGTATCAGATGTACAACCATATAATTTAAGAAATGCAAATGATTTTAGACTACCTTTCTTAAGCACAAATAAAGCTCAGAATATTTTATTCCATAAAGGCTTTCGATTATTTAATAACTTGCCAATTCACTTAAAGTCTGAAAATAATGTTATGGTATTTAAAAAAAATCTGATATTGTATGTAAAGTCTAATTATGTATAATAAATTGATCAACCAAAGATTTTTCTTTGTACTAGTTTTAAGATAAACATTGTAATTTTAATAGCTAAAGCTAAATAAAGAATCAAATCAAAAATCAAATCAAATCAAAGAGCGTTAACTCAGTCTTGCTTCGGTAAACACTTTGTCCTTATCTGGCATGGCATCATCTTTCTATCCATATTATATCTATTTACCACAGTACTGTTCATTTACTTCCGCTTTTTCAAACCACTAATAAGTCTTAACTGATTAATAAATCTTTACTTTTATTAAGGATGTTCACTGTTCATCCAAGAATGAAAGAAATAATTTTGATTGCGGAAACCATTAATTCTTAGTGCGTTAAGTCCAATTCTGTGTGCGTTCACCCACAATGTTGTTTTATATCTCATAAGTAACTAGAATTTCTTTAAAAAACAACAAAAAGCAACCTCCCGTTAATCAAAATGACCTTAAAGATATCCAACTTTTTGGCGCACAAACATATACATATTTGTTTCTAATTAAGACCCAAAACCATGTAAATTGCCATTGTTTTTAAGCAACCGTTCCCCCTCAAAGATTGCCAGACTGCCACTATGCATAACAACTTTAACTATTGTCTAAATAAAACTATTTTCCCCTCTGCTGCTGCTACTGCTGCAAAGAAAAAAATCAAGTATATGTACAACTGACAAAATAATTTCATGCTCATAGGCAGGCACAGAAGAGGGCTCCCAATCTTACACAATTTCTTGCAGAATCACGCTAACAACAATAATTCTACTGTGTGGAGGCCACTCAATGGGAAACTGCATCACGCAAAGCAAAAGTGGTAAAGTGTTGCACAACATACTGTGTATTCTAAACAGATAAACAGAGTATTTACAATTACAAAGGAATCTTTTAATCCTACTTTCATATGCGAGTGGTAAGTAAAGCTAACATGTGTTTTCTTGGCCTTAAAGTATTAAACAAAATTAAACAAAATTCTGCGATCTAATAAGCCAAAAATGCAACTTAAATTGTAAACGTTTATAAAGGGTGCTTTTTTAGAGGTATAAAACTTTAGGTATTGTTTCAATTGACAGCCATTCCGTCATATCTGCCATGTGATTTATATTTAGTTTGGTTTGCCATTTCATCATGAATCGACTGACCCCTGAACAACGTATACAAGTTGTGCAGAAACGGGCTCTACACGAGATTGCTTTTGATCCCGATTTAGGGGAAAGTGGGACACATTTGACACTCAATTTTAAAGGGTCTGTATTTTTGAAAACTATTGATGGATTTCGGTAATTTTTTTGTGTTTAATATATTGGATGTTTGGGCTACGACCGGATTGCACATTTTCCTTTTTTAAGATTTTTATAATTTTTAAAAATATATTTTGTAAAAAAAGTCATTTGACTGTGCAAAGGGAACATTTGACAATACCATTTTGCGCCCAATAAGTATCACCGTCTTTGTCTTTTTGGTGTTTGAATGGAAAGAAAAGCCACTTTTTGTTAAACAATTTATTAAATAATATACAAAAATATAACATAAGGAATTCGTTTTCATTCGTAAAAAAAGGAAAAAAAAAACATAAATAACTTTATTCGCAAACATAAAATCTATCAGTCCATTAAGAAGCACCTTGGTATTTATGTAAAAATAATAGAAAGGAAATTTTTTTAAATAACTTACTTAATATATAAATTGCCAAAGTCGACGTCAAATAAATATTTTTGGCGACATCGAGAAGTCGAGGCTGGGTTCGTGGGTGTTGGTAGTTTGAAGTTGATTTCATTTCTCAAAGTCAAAGAAATGTCGTCAACGGCTGGTTTGGTAAAAACATAACCTGACAATGATGATTTACGAAGATAGTTGACAGTACAAATTTTGTGGCTGTGGACTTCTCTAATTTCCCCCGCGTAAAAAATGATTTTTTAGAATTTTCCCCAAATTTTACCAGAACATATTGCCCGACTTCCAATATCACATCATCTCTAATTTCAAATAGCTCAGCCTTTTCCATTTCGAAATTTTCTGGATCAGAAATGAAACCGTTAGATTTGTCCGAATCAGCATAGGAAACTTTTTTAATGCTTTCATCTGATGAGTCCAAATCTGGAGGGGGCGTTTTTGTTTTAAACTTTTGTTTTGGCTTTTTCGCCCCTTTAGCAAAGATTTCAAGTGTTCGTTCAGCATTTCGTGCATTTTTCTGATTTTTACATTCTCCTATTTGGCGCTTTCCTGTGGAGCTCGTAAGAATACGCGAGCCTCCACTCCTTGGAGTTCTGTTTGGTGTGGAAAGACGCAATATGAGTCTTACAGCCTCAGGTGTAAAAACTTGGATTGGAGTTATGGCATTTGAAGATGTGTTTTGTGTGGAAAGACGCAATGTGGCTCTTCCAGCCCCAGGTGCTCGAGCTTGGATTGGAGTAATTGCATTTGTAGGTGTGTTTGAAGGTATATTGGTGTTTAACATATGTCCAATGTACTCCTAACAGGAGTCAAATGTGCCCCATTTGCAAAAGTCAAATGTGCCCCAATAGCTCATTACAACTTTTTTTTTATATTATCAATGTTGCACTTTCACAAAACTGACTTTAATTTATATACTTAAAAGGATAGTGCTATCATAATACTGTTTCACAATAAAAAGATCTCCTTCACAAAGTTCACAAAATGCGTACTTACTTGTGGTCAAAAATTACATCAAATCTCTGGAAAGCACAAAAAAACGTGTTTCTCTGGAAAGAGGTGAAGCAAAACTATCAGAGTTCATTACGTTTCTTTTCATTAAATACGGCTTCGTTCACAATCCTAACTTTTCTTCTTAAAGGCTGCGTTCACACCAAAACTCGCAAAGTCAAATGTGCCCCAACGTCAAATGTACCCCAGTTTACCCTACACAAGAAAATTGTGTCAACTGATGAAATGAATTTTTGATTGAATGCAAAACTGCCTAATTTGAAGTGTAGATAACCCTCAAGCCATTGTTGAGACTCCGTTGCATACAGACAAACTGGCAGTTTGGTGTGCTTTAGAATCTGGTGGAATCATTTGTCCTTAGTTCTTTAAAAACGATGCCAGCCAGGTAACAGACAATGGAGACTGTTATCGAGCCATGATTAATGAATTGTTTGTCTCTGAATTGTATCGCCTTGATGTATGAGAACTCGTGTTCCAAAAAGACAGCGCGTGCCATAATTGATTTGTTGAAGGAAACGTTTGGTGAGCTCACAATTTCGCGTTTTGGACCTGTGAGTTCAGGAGCGTGTATTTTAACACCGCTAGAGAATTTTTTGTAGCCATTATGTGAAGTCACTAGTCTACACCGATAAGCCAGAGAAAATTGACGACTTTGAAAAGAACATTCACCGCGTTATTTTCAATATACGACCCTAAATGTTACAAACAATGATCGAAAGTTGGACTACATCCAAAGCAGTCTTTCAAATAAAAGTGGCAACGAATTATCTTTCAAATAAAGTGAATGTTGTTGAAATAATACAATTTATCTGTTTTTATTTCATTTTGCAGTTCAATACCTCTAAAAAAACACCCTTTATAACAGTCTAGACAAAGAAACGCTTCAACATTGTATATAAAACCTATAGTAATATCACTTGTGAGTTTTTATTATTGTCTTGTTTTGCCGTTTAAGAGCGCTGCTGCTGCAACAAATGTGTAAAAACAAAATTCATTTTATTATTTTCCTCCTAATAAGAGCTTTCGTTTCAGTATTATTTTCCATCTCTTCCTTCTTCACTAATAATCTGAAATGAGTTAATGTCTTGTTTTACCGTCCGCGGCTAACCAGCAAAACTCCCAAGTGATAGAACTATAGGTACTATATACAATGGCTTCAACTGCAAATTTTCAACTATAAAACTGCATACTACTTATAAAGGGTGATTCATTGTGAAGTTTGATTTATAATGTAAAATAAAACACAAATTTGAAAAGAACAAATCATGGCATTTACTTTTTGAAAATGACATCATGTACATGTTAGCCAAGACTACGTCTTTTTTCTCGTTTTTTTTATGAAATATGGATGATAACAATTCCACCAGCCCATAAAACTCACCCTACTATTGTTTTTAATGGATGTAATGGTAGCTCTTGGTACTCTTCGGGTCGCTCATAAGCCCAAATACGGCAGTTTTGTTTTTTCACTTATCCATTTTACCAAAAGTGAGCGAAACAAAATTCGCGCTTTGCGCATTTCGAACAGAACCATGATTATCAAAATAAATTTGCACAATTTGGAAGCGTTGTTCAGACGTCAGTCTATTCATGTTGAAATGCTAAACCAAACTTAAAATAAATCACTTGACAGCTGACAAAATGGTCGCCAGTTAAAATAGTGTTGCCAACTTAAATATTCTAAACCTCTAAAAAACACCCATTACTAGCCTAGCTCTTATCATGTTCTTACATTCCCATGAGATTTTGGCCAGCGTTTTTAGCCAAAAAACCGTTTTGATTGAATGAACTCGTAATACTTTTATAAGATAACATAGATAACAAGCTGTTAAAGCCAGATTAAAACAGGGATTTTAGACTCACCTTTAGGAAATCTTTAAAAATTGCTTCCCACGGATCTTAAGAATTCCGTAACTTGCTTATTCGACGATAAACTTGCTTCACCTAATACTAAAACTGTCAAAGAATTGACTTAAATTTCAAAAAAAAAATATTTAAAACAACGTCAACACTTATAGCACTTTCCATTGGTTTCACTTGGGCATTGTATTTACATTTTTATAGTAATTTCATGGAACATTTTATTTTAGTTCTGAACGTCGTCAGTGGCGGCGCTAGTTGTATTATCTACTTTACATATATTGTTGTTTTTGCTTCCCATGGAGTTTAGACAAAAACCACTCAAATAACTCTCCAATCAAAGCTTGTGAACGTCGTCCATAGATGCCGCACAAAACGTTCCGCTTCTTGGGAATACTATAGATTTTAAATACAATGACTTGGGGAACCACTCATTCCGAAAACCAATGGAACAAGTGAAACCGCTTCTGTTTTTAACACAATGAAGTATTCGCAGGCATCAGTTTCACAAGTTTGCCACTGTCAAAATGGTGTGCGTAGACCGATTCGCGGTATAAAGGCATTTTTACTGGTTCCTCGTATTAAATACTACTCACTAAACTCCGTTGCTGACCTTCGACGTCTTCATCATCAGATTTGGATTCATCAAAAAATCACATTTGTCGATATTACCAAAACTTTCGGCATTGCTGCATGCGAATAGACATTTCCCCAGTGAATATTCTATGGGTGACATTTGTGTTATATTTGTATTTGTGCTTCTTGAGTGGATTCTGACTTCAAATCCAGAAGCAAAATTCTCTTAGAATCGTCAGAAGTGTCATTTGCTTACCAATGGAACGGTTTCAGAAGACTTCCGAATGCTTCTATACGCTTCTTTTCGGCCAATGGAAAGTGCTATTAAAATCCCATGCTATCATTGTAGAAACCGGTATACACCTTTTTATAATAATCTAAATTTTGATTGCACATTATCATACCAGTCTCACGATCTTTTTGCACAAACTTGCGTACAGCAGGCGATGAGTTCTTCAATCCGCCCAAAACTTGATTTTTAAAAACGCAGTTTGGGCTACACAGCACTCACTTTGGAAATAAGTTTTCAATATTTTCCACCGTTGTTCAAGCGCAAAAAGACTTATTTCGTTCAACGGAGATATATGATATTGACTTCCTGTCAAAATTTCAAAAAGAAACCACCACAGGTGGCCCACCCTTTAGAGCACATCCACCATATCGTTTTCTTTGTTCACAAATCTTCAGATACAACAGCTTTGTTTGTTGAGCCCTTAAATCACCCTGGGGTCGCCCTAGGGTCGCCAAAACTGGTTTTTTGAAATATATCAACTCGCCCCAAGAGAAAATTCTCTGTTTTTTTAAACCTGGGGTCGCCCTGAAGTCACCCTCAAGTCGATCTTGGTATTTACGAGTAGTTGTGACGAGTTAAGGTAACGAATCAGCTGTGAAGTGACTTTTTCTGTCAAGCATTTCTTGTGTATTTTTCTTCTGTAATTGATTTTTCATATCTTTTTTTTTTCGAAAAATGTAAAAGAAATGCATTTATTTTTGATAAAAGTATACAAAAATCATACAAATAAAGCAAAATGAAAACTTTTGATTTGTGTGTGGCAAAAAATATACCATCAGCAGCCCTAATGCGTTTTTTGAGAACGATAAAACCCAGGTTGATTTGACAATTATTGGAGTTGTCAAGAAAACCAGGGGCGACCCTGCGTAAAGTTCAACAAACAAAGCTAATTTTTAAAGCTTTCAATTCAAGATGAAATCATCCACATTTTAAAAATCAAAGCAAAACGATAGAATCCTATTGAGCTATCGTGCAAACGCTATCGCTAACAATTTTAAAGTGACAAAACGATATCGTCAAAATGATAGCGGCTTTTAATTTTACGTGAAGCAAGTCTTACGTCGAAACAACACCTTCTGGCAATATTCGAGTTACGGAATGACCTTCCAGGTCATCTTAGCTAAGGCATGCTTAAACAGTTTTCAAAATAATCGGTTTTCAATAATATAAGCTAGTTATGAATCATTTTTAATCTAGAAACAGTTTGAATTTACTCCGTAAGTATGGTTTTTTTGTATCATTTAAAACCTTCAACCTCCCATCTCTAATACTTGCCCCGTTTTGCTATTTGTGATATCAAGTTGTGGCATAAGTTGACCATCTGTGCTCCACGTTCATTTCCATATTTAAATTACAACAAAAACTTCTAACAAATATAACACGACACAACCCAGAGGTTCATAATCCTCTTTATAAGCTCATCGATATTTTTGTGGTTAACCACAATCTTTGGCTTAACATCCCAGAACTCTGTCCCCTCCAGCTCTTTGGATCGATTGCTTTTAATTCCATTCTTCATGTTCCACTTCTGGTTCATAAGAGCAATAAGAGGTGTCTAGGAGCACTTACAAATTAAAAAAAAACCTACACCTCAACTTGAGTATTGTGTTCGTTAAGAGCAATTTAATTTGTTTACAAAACGCAATCCCAAGCCCCAACTTCAACTGCGCAACAAGCTATAGCTGCTCTCCAAGCGAACATCGGCGGAGCCAGTAAGTATACCAGCACGTAGGTTGATATTATTTATAAGCAAATTTAATGAATGCATACGTTTCAACTGCGAATTACTATTTAAGTGTTCTTAGTAGATACCGCTACAAGCCGCTTCCAGTAAGCCTCCACAATACAATATTGCATTATGGCATAATCTTTGCAGGCCATCGATTTTCGAAAAGAAAAAAAAAAATGAAAAGAAAAATGATAAGACTCAATTTCTGGCTCTTGGAGTTGGAATCTATCCACGCGTTCCAACCATGCAACCACCACATAAAGTCTTATTCAGAATCAAACAATTGGATCAGAGTGTGGTAAATGACTTGGTTTTGGTTTGGATTATAGATACTACCCAATACCACGATCAACAATGACGACGACCGACCGACGGAGACAACGACGAAGCCGAAGCCGAAGTCGAGGTTTTAGTTTGCAGGGGCTTCCGGAAAACTGTTCGTTTTGTGGTTGTCACAGTGGATTGCGCAGTGCAGTTCATGCGATTGCTACTCTGTCTTGCAAACTCTGAAACTAATCGAGCTTTGAATTACCAAAGAGCAATGTTAGTATGGGAAAATATTCTGAGTTGCGATATAGTTTACATCAGACAGACAGGCTATGACGCTGGAAGTAAGCCTGTGATGGGTGTAGGACTGTCGTTGGAGTGTTGGACTTAAAACAGCACCGAGTGACCTTAGAACAACGTCCTACGTAGTATTTTTCTTCTGGTGTCATTAATAAATAGACACGGCGGGCGCGGCGTGCAAAGCCGAACTCATTTATTTCTCCATTTTTTTTTGTGGTGTCTAATTTTAACTTAGTCTGCTGCTCAAATATACCAGCGAGCAAACAAAGGGAATCACCTAATTTCGATTTTTTGGAATACCACAAACGCTGTTAGGCCAAAACCGTGATGGCTTGTGGGGGAAGCTCTTGCATGATATGGGCAGGCATTTAAATTGTAGGCACAAGTAAACCGAATAATTTTGTGCCTGATGGGGGTCGAAGAAGATGTTTTAATTCGGATGAGTATACATGAGTTCCTTATGCTGGAAGCTGGATTCATTTCCGAAGATTTCGTAGTTATATAAGATAACACTAGATGCAACACTGCGCGGGTAAGAGCCGAGTTCCTTAGGAAAGTCGTCTGGAAATCCAAGTTTAAAAGCCATAGGCAATTGATGGGGTAAAGAGCCCTGCGTAATCCATAAGGCTATACAAATAGGTGATTAGACCGGTTCTCACCTATGGGGTGGTCGTTTGGGAGACTGCCTTTGACACAGTTACACATTTTGATAGGCTAAAGAAAGTCCAACGCAAAAACAAATTTGGCGATAGCTGGATCCGAAACGCTCTTAAGCTTTCGTCTCCCCAAGTCACAATAGGTCAATTATTAGTGTGATCAAAAGACACTGTCTTATAGAGTCAACGGTTCAACGGCCTTGGCTTTTATAAAGCATCGCTTCCCATAAGATCAGAAAAATCAATCATCATTGCGCGTGGTTATCAGTCGGACGCAGTACGGTACGATATCTGCCGTTTGCTGTTGACATGGGTTTTCTCTTCTGTTGTGTCTGTCTCTCTATCTTGTTTCAATTGTTTTGTCTTAAGCCGCTCTATTTACGATTCTGAAGAGACTAGGTTAAAAATGTTGTGTTAGCCTAGCTAGCAGATGCATCCGATAAAACTGTTTTGGTTTTTGCTAACTCTGCCAAAAACTGATCTGAAAATTAGACTTTAAAAATGTTACAGAGTTTCTTATAAAAAAATGTAAGTTTAAGCTTTAAGGGCACATAAATCTACAACTGAGTAGATCTTCACACCACCTGTTCATCGTTTTTAAATTTATTTTAATATATTTATTCAGCTTAATACAAGCAATTCTTAAAAACTAAAACATAAGCTTAACTTACTGCTAATTTAAAATTATTTAGAGAGGGGTTGAATAGGGAGTTTTTCAGAGAAGAAATATTCGTATGAAAATCAAAGGTGTTCTGAAAATTGTTAGCCAAGTGCAACATCCTTGAGATTGGCTCAAAATATCCGTAGTTTGTGCAGTGGAGAGGCGGGCGAAACAGTGGAACGGATCGAAGATTACGTGAATTGGTATAAAGGGGGATCATTTCGAGAAGTGTGTGAGAATTTATAGTCCCCATTAGGATTTAGTACAGAAAAGGGTCTGTAAATTAATCAACTATAATCGATCTTCGTAATGGGGCAAGATTAGGTTATCAGACCAATGTAGACCCCTAAGGGCAAACCGAATAAACCTACGCTGCACAGCTTCAATTCTGCGGCAGTGGGTTATGTGAAATAGAGACCAAACTTGGCTGGCGTATTCGAGAAGGTGCCTAACAAAGGTGATATAAAGGGCTTTTGTAAAGTAAGGATTAGAGAATTCCTTAGACCAACGTTTTATATAGCCTAGAGATGAATTGGCCTTATTAATTATTAGGTCAAAATGGGAACGAAAGTATTACATTCTGGGAGGTGTGCAGGACCTTTTACGTGAAAAGGCATTTGGAAATATTAAGTTCTAGGCAGTTCATGTTGCAGCCTACGCCAGTTTAAATAGAGAAGAGATTTAGAATTTCTTTTAATCTGATAAGTGTTATCAGGATGAAGTTGGAGAATGCTCTTTGTCCCACTAAAATTGGTAGGGATTCTCCTGAAACGTTGAACACTACCAGAGGGTTCAAGACAATGTGACGCTCTCTAATGCAGCTGCTTCAATATCGTGCTTAAAACGTTATACTGAACACCGATGCCAGTACACAAGGCACCATCTTTTACAAACCGATACAATTACATTGACGTGATAGGAAGGGCAAATTAAGCCGTAACCGGTGACTTACTATTGAGCCAACATTAAGCAGAAAAGGACTGAAATTAAACGAGGGTAAGACGAAGTACGAGTATATGCTTTCATCAACAAAAATCCAACTCCACCACCGACTTGGTTAGAAGATGCTTCGAGGTAGTCAGTGAATTTTTCTACTGGGTACTGCTGCAAAGGTAAACTCATGTACCACCATAAGCTAGGAAAGCCGTTTTAAGAAGAACCAAGGATAGGTTCGTCAGAACATTCATCACCCCGGTCCTGCAGAAGTATGAACCCTCTCGAATGAAAGTTCCCTTGCAGTATTTGTTCGATTTATTATCCCTCCATTTTTACGTTGAAGAAAACACCTGGGAAGATGAAACAACGAAACTTAATGTGCATTACAGCGACATAAGCCGCGTTAGAAAAAATCGTAAGCTGTGGGTCATGTAGAGCGAATGCACATCAAATCTCCAGCTCGTTTGACCGATTCAAGTCACATTTGCGAGGAATCATTTTACCCTCAAATCGTTCATGCAGATATGCAGATATCAATCATGATGGCGTCTGCTGTGGGCTAGCTGCTGAAATCACATGTCGTATAATAGGTCTATAAGGTTCAATTTGGATCACAAGAATTTGGTTATCATTGTCCCGTAGCCACACCCAGAGAAAAACAAAAGTAAAATCAAAGAAAACCACTTTGAATTAAGCAGATTTCGGAATGATTCGGGGTTGAAGACGAACATTTTAGAATCAAAGAGGAACATCCTTAATTCAACTAAATTAAATCGACTAGATACGGTTCATTTTGAAATAAGAATGAACCTCCCAATATTAATTCAAAGCATTTTTACAAAGAAAAATCAAATACGATTATGAAATTTTACGTTGCTTTTTCCCCCAGTGACGGTGCGGTGCGGGTGCTTGCTTCACCAACATCGTTTTTGTAAAATTACGCACCAATAACACCGTCGGTCGGCTTGAGATGATTTTTCAGCAAAAATTGATTTCCTCTTTCAAACACTCCGAAGGATAGTAGTCAGCGAACAAACGGAATTGTCCACGGCTATAAAATTTGAGCTCCTGAGTCAATTAGATATTCTATTCTTGTTTCGGCTCAAGTCTTGAGCACAGGGAGGAATCGTCTGCCTCGGGTTCTGCAGCACACTTTCACTGACCACGACGATGTTCTCGGCCGATCTTGTGTCTGTATGAAGAACGAATGTTGAATTGAATGTCTACCGTAAAATGGGCGCAAAGAGCTCATAGTTTGCACTAAGGAACACTTAATTTGATAAATGATATTGAATTCCATGAAACCAAAAAACCACTCTAGATTTGATCTCGAGCACTTTTCATTTTCCATGAAGTCAAAAAAGCAATCTTAATTCGATCTCAGATTGAATCCAGGTTTCCTTTTTGCGAATCTCGATTCAGAGCCAGATTTACACACACACACACAATTGACATTCCTAAAAGTCATCTGTTGGAAATTGTGGTTTTGTGAAAACAAGCACATTTATTTCCAAAATAAAATTTTAAATTTTTACTTGCGATTATAGGTACTATAAGGCAAGTTATGCATTCGTAAAAAAAATTTTTTTTTGACAATCAAACATAACATAACGATGATAGAGAAGGCGAAAAAAGTGGGTCCGACAATTCTGTCTGTGCTGTCTGTCCGATTTGCTTCAAACTTGGTAGATATTATTATTATGAAGGCCTACAGAGGGGTTTTTGGAATTAGGATTCTAGCTTTAAAACTAACGGTACCTGCCATACGATTTTTAGTGAAAAGTTAATTTTTCTCGAAAACGGCTCCTACGATTTTGATAAAACTTTCTGAACAATGTTTTCTGTGCAAACTTAATGTTTTCGTTATAATAGATTTTTCAGAAAAAGTCTTATAACAGTACCTCCCATAGGACCGGTTTTTTGAAATCCGATTTTCTCGTAAACCACTCGACGAATTTCGATGAGATTTTTAAAGTAGGAGCCCTTTTATAAACGAAATAATAAAACGTCTTAAATTTTTCAAAAAAAGGTTTTTTGAGTTTTTTAAAAAAGTTTTAAAATTTTTTTTTATTTTTTGTTTTTTTCCAAAAACGGTTTACCTAATCAATTTTTTTTAATTTTATTTTTCTGATAAGAACTACAAAATTCTAGAAGTTGGCATACTCAAAAAAAATTTGGAATATGTTTTCGAAAAGTTTTTCAAAAAAAACAGTTTTTTGAAAAAATCGGCCGAACGATTTTGAAAAAAAATTTCCTTAAATTTTAAAAAAGCAAAAGAAATCTGATGGCTTACTTCATTTTCTCCAAAAAAAACGTTTTAACTATTGATTTTTAAGTGATTAATAAAATTTCATATGATTTTTTCAATGCTTTTTTCCGAAAATCTCAATTGGGGCTTGAGATTTTCGAAAAAACCATTAACACATTAGAGCAAGTCCGTACGACCCAGTCGTGCACTTTATTTTTAAAGTGGAGCAGCAATTTATTATTGATTTATATTTTTCAATATCATCCGATGATGAAGAATTTTGCAAAACTGGAAATTTGTTAAATTAAATTGAGTCAAAGGTCTTGTTGCATATCAATCAAAAGCGGGCTAAAATTTCAGCCGTTAAGGGCACACACACAATAACAAAAACAAAGTCAATCTCATTCTGTTTTCCAAGCAACCAGAAAAATCGTGAAATATAGATCGAATCTGAAAATGCCGTGGAATTCACCATAAGTTTCATCAGTTGGACGTGCTGTTCAATCGTGTGACTTGTCATAGTGATTTGGCACATGTCAGATTTGACAGATGTCACCAAACCAACATGGCTGTAATAGGCCGCCAAAATCTTCCCACGCCAATTGAAAAAGCCTTTAATAACCTTCACTATAATTATCATTTAAAAACAAATCAAGTTCTTAAAATAAAAAGCTTTAAAGATAGGACATAATGAATACGTTTTTTTACTTACATTTCCCCTTAATTTGATGAAGATTAAGATATCACGTGAACATTGGTCAGATACTTTTGTTCCTTAGTCTTGCAAGAAGCACAAAAATTCAAAACTTCAGCAAATGGAATCTGCAAAGAACAATGAAATAATTAAAAGATTAAAATAAAATCTCAAGTCTACAAAAATTAAAACTAAAAACTAAAATCCGTTATAATTACTTTATTAACTACAAAAATGTGACATGGTATCCCTGGACGATGATGTTGCGCCTACTTAAATATGATTTAAATCTTAAAATTACCTCTAATTAAAGTTTTGCTTTTGTAATAAAATTATTAAAAAAAAAAAAATTAAAAAATAATAAGAGAATTAGCAAGGCGCTAATTGTGGCAATTAGTATGCAGAAGTACCTTTTTTTGAATTAAAACTTCATTTAGCCATGGGAAAATGTGAGACCTCGTTTCGGAGATGGTCAAAATAAAGATATTAATCATTTCAAAATATTTACAATAACATTATAACGTGGAGTCGTAGATACATAAATAACGCAGATATTTTGTTAGATTTTTTATGAAGAGCTGTGTCATGTGAGATGAGGAACATTTTGATTTTGAGAAAGTATAAGGTTGTGCTGGCTGCTGGGCTACAAAAGAGCTTGAATTCAAATGCCAACATACATGGTTGGGTTATGACGAAGAACAATGAGACGGAAGCAGTTGGGAGGTATGATTGATTGTGTTTAAGTTTCTGTAGATGCAATCTTAAGTGCAAGTTTTGTTTAATTTTTAGGTTTGAAAGGAAAAGAAAGTTCTTTTTTTTTGTTAATTTAAGGTGCATGGCATTTCAGACATTCTCTATTTCAAAAGAACCCTCATTTGTTTTATTAATGATTGAAACAAAAATCTTGATGAAGCACTTTCTGTATGTTTTTTTGTAATAGATTGGCTAAGAAATTACAACTCCGATAAGATTGATGTAACTATAACTCCATTGAGGCATCACAAAATCCTCAAAGAAGTAACCAATATTGTAAATGCATTCCCCTGTGAAAGTTTAAGAGAACACTTAGTTAGCTCGGGCTTTGTCGAAGCCGTAGCTAATAGTGATAACAACGGCTTCTGGAAAATTTGTTCTCACTGTGCGAACTGCTACAAGAAGCGCTTTTCAAACTCAGCAACCGCGCCAACATCTGCAGGATCAATGTTTGTTTACAGGGAAAACAACATACCTGAAATCAGCCTACCTGCAATAAATGACATACGGTTACAAACTTGTGTAAAGCTAGTATTACACGGTCATCGAAATCTGTCATTGCAATGACATTCTGACGTCACAAGAAAATAAGTCATTGTAAAGTCGGTGCACTGTCATTTTTCACAGTGTCATTGCTAGCTAAAGTATGACGATCACACGAATATCGCAAGTCTGTCATTGGTGTCTAAAATTTCGATGACGATCAGAGTTTGTCATTGTGATTTTTGACGTTCGGTGTCATTGCCATGACATGCAAAAGAATGACGATCACACGACTTGACCACCTCTAAAGTTGATAGTGACTGAGAAACTGCGATGACAGAAGCCATTTTTCGCAATGACGATCACACGACATTCATAAATTGAGTCATTGTGTCTGAAAATATTGACTTGGTTTGTAAAGTTCCTCGATCAAAATAATTTATGTAAATTAAAAAGAATAAATAATATACCAATAACAGCAAATGAAAAAAAAAAATCAAGAAAAAATACATTGGAGATGGCGATTCTAGCAACGCATTATATTATATTGGAGGAAAGAACAAGAAGACGACGACAACCAAATACCATCACGAAGAGTTCGTTCTGTGTGGTCCAAAAAATGGTTGCTACGTTTTGAAAGAAAAGGGTCATATTTTGAAGAATGGAAGTACCTTGCGAATCTCTTGAGTGATTAAGTTGATTGGTAATAACGGGTTATGCGAAAGGAAAGCCAAAGTGACGGCACTTTTTTGTCCTGAAAATCCTGTTGGAGGGCTTCACATGCAACGCAACGTCTGTCTGGGCGTGAGTGCTTTACTGAAAATGTCTTAAGTGGAGTCCCAAAGCTCGGGGACTCAAGTGTTCAGTTAACTGCTATGGATGGCGATAGGAACTTTTTTTAATTTATTCAGCCAACCTTGAAAACAAAGGCACGGCAGAAATTCTTGCCATGTCATTGTTGGGACACTGCAATTCCAATGACAAATTAATCAAAAAATCTTTCATTATGTCTTATCAACAATGACAGGGTGATTACACGGTTACAGATAACTACGTCATTATGACGTCAGAATGTCATTGCAATGACAGATTTCGTTGTCCGTGTAATACTAACTTAACAGTATTTATATTTACATAGCCCTAATAAGACCGATTATTTCGTACGCATTATAGTTCAAACTAAAGTCTAAACTAAACTAGCTCAAACATGTTTTAATCTGAGGAGGGGTTGTTCCCCAAGCAGTGGTCTAAGAGTGAATCGTTTTAGCATAATTGCTTACGAGTAATATGAAGGCTAGAAAAAGCTTTCTTTCTGAAAGGAGACATTACTTTCTTTACGCTAAGATAGCCTGGACAACGTAGACCTTGAGTGCTTCATAAGAGCTTGTTGATTTCTTAAACGCTCGTCAGGTGTTGGTAGGTGTAAACTTTTCCCACTAAAAAACCGTCGGAAACTTAAATGGGTCTCCGCTGATGGTTAATCATGAAATCAAATCAGCTATTCGGAGAAGTTCCGAAACTTTACTAGGGCGGTGATTTAAAACAAGGAACAGGGCTTAGAAGTCTTTTTTGGACGCTGAATCTGAAACGGTACGGGTAAAATTACATCTCAGAGAACTCAAAAGAAGCAACCAAAATTGTGATGCTCACGGAAAATTTGTGCGTTTGGTCGGCTTCTCAATGCATTTAAAGTGCAACAGAGTGACCCTCCGACAACGATTCTCACTTCCGATTGAAATTTTTTTAAGTTATGACTGCCACAGGTGTTAAGGATGAGGGACTCGTTATCCAATGGTATACCTTTTTTACAAGTAAAACCATTTTGGACTATGCTGGATGATTCCTGTTTAATGGCAAATGACACTGGTGTCCTTAACCAGAAATGTAATTTGGGTCAACAAACTGGAGAAGCCGCTAACACCCGGAACCAACAATATCAATTTATTATGAGACTGGAAACAATAGACTAAATATTCACATTACTCCAGATCTTGGAGAGAACCCATGAATATAACATCGACACCCACCACCTGTTCGGCGATTTTAAAACAGCCTACGACAGTGTCAATACAGTCGAACTGTATCTTGTCATGTCCAACTTTAGAATCCCTGCTTAACTGATACGCCTTATCAGGATGAAGATGGAAAATGTTGCGACTAAGATGGCAGGGCCATGTAGAGCGAATGGACATCGACGCTCCAGCTCGTAAAGCCTTCAACGGCAACCCAGAGGGAGTTAGAAGCCAAGGTAGACATCATCTCCGATGGAGCGACCAGGTAAAGGGAGACATCCGACAAATTGGAGTGCGATATTGAAGATAGAGATCGAGCCGGCTGGAGGGGCATACTAAGCAAGGCCTAGGAGCACCACGATCTAGTGGATCCATCATAATCAAGTAGGAGACAATAGAGGAGATCACACAGTTTACCTAACATGGGTGGCTATCTTTCTCTAATGGCTTGGAAGACCAAAAGAAACATAGAATCTGAGTCCCAGAATAAGAGAGATGAAAGGATCTGGTTGTTCTGAAGTTAAGGTGTTCCGCTTCCGGAAACACAAGAAGCATTAGGAATCTTCCTGTATATTTTCTGTGATCTTTTCTTAAATCATAAAGGTATGCCGAGGAACTGTCTTAGAAGATTCAGATGTTTCTAGACTCTTCTGTTCGTCCAACGAAAAGCGCCATAAATAACAAGTATAATCCAATGTTCATTTGAAACGTCATCATAAAGGCATCTTTTAAATTTCATGGGAACAAGTTTGTATTTTTTTTTTATAATAACATCCGTAAACAAGCAACCTATTTATCCTAATTATATCTGATATCAATTAAATAGAATTATATCTAACATCTTCTTCAATCCATAACTTTTCGCGATCTTTACACAGATCTTTGATGCATCCAAATTAACAACTCGCCTCAAGTCATACAGATAGAAAGTTGTATAAAACATCCAGAGCCAGACAATCAACTTTGTATCTATCTCCAGACTCATCACATTAAATACCCATCATCATCTGTCTAAATCATTATTGCATACCAAAGATGCAGCAGCGCCATGCTATTGCTGCCGTTTTGCTAGTTTTTTGAATAATTCGACATCATCTTCTTTTTCTGTTGATGATGCGGAACTTGTGTATTTGGATAAACAAAAAGCTTGGTCACCAAATTTAACCTTTTTTCTTAAAAGATTAAAAAAAAAAAAAAAAAAACATACAGATACAATAATTTAAGGGTCTATTCCCCTCGTTAATCATTAAGCGTTTTACTTTCCTTCACAAATCGCAAATAAATTACATTTTCACTTCACACATGTCCGAGGTGCATTCATACTTTATCTTAACAATAAATTATTTTCGGTTTCCTAATGGCGCGCCATGCCACGCCGCGCCGCCGCCGATAAGGTCATGCAGAGATTGCAATCTTGTAGATATCTTGTTGCTTCGTGATGCCTCTCTTGCAAGATCCATCTCTCCACGAGAAACTGACGAGTCTTCAATCTTTTCCGCTTGGCAGCGCTCGACGCCGTCTTGCACTTTTAACGCCTAGCGCCTCCACTATACAATAATAGGAAAATTGAAGTGAAAATCTAATTTCCACCCACAAGCTACAAGAAGACAACAAAGCCCCGGTGGCATGGCGGTGGCGTTGGCGGCGCATGACCCCGTTTGTCGGCCATATTTATGAGATGGTAAAAAAAAAACATTCAGGAAAACAAAGAACCTCGTACTTACTCGTTTATATACACAATCAAGAAGGTACTTCCTTCCAAATCTAAACCGAAAGCGCATTATATGCCGGCGAAGATGTATATCTTCACCGACAGATGGCGCCGATGAGCAGCCACTGAATCAAAACAAAACACAATTTGTTATAACAAAACCATGTATTAAGTACTTATTAATAGTTTTCAAGGAAATATACACAAGAATTAAGAATTAACATAAATTTCACTTTCAACAAAATAAATTACGCTTATTTATTTTGACTCTTTTTTTATTAATTACCGTTGCCGGTCGTCATCAATCTGTTAAAAAAACGTTTTCGTTTTTGAATGGTCTACCACTTTATATGTAAATTAACATCATTGAGGAACAAAACAACAACAACAAGAGTATACAACAAACAGGAGGAACATTTTCATTAATTTTTTTTTTTTTTATTATTTTGTGACTAACAATGCGATCATCGGACCGACAAAAAACCGAGATATCGCGCCAAACGTCCGTTCATTCGTTGGCGTTGGTGTTGGTTGGTTGGCTTGGCTTGGTCGGATTTGGATTCAGTGTTGGACCAATCCGTAATTAACAACATCAGCAGCACATTATGCCAACCAGACCACCATCGCCGCACTGCTTTGTGTTCGCAGTGTTCACGCTCTGAAAATTATTTAATTTACATTAAAAAGTGAAAAAAAGAAACGTAAATTCGGGAAACCAAAACTATTATCGGTTTTAACGCATACAAGTAGTTCATCGATGGAGCATTTCAAGTGAAGTGAAAGAGGTTAGAAATATAATGATTGGGGATACAAATTTGGTGTATTTATGGCTGAAACTTTCTTTAAACGATGGCTCAGAAGAAATTAACAGAAATAGACTAAGGGCCAGTTGTACAACAGTGGTCATCCTCGGATGAAAATTTAAAAACAATTTACCTCGGTTCGAGTTTATGTAACCAAAGTTTAGAAGTTGGTTTGAGAATTAAACCATCGATAAAGTTAATCTACGGATCAAGAATTTCAAAACGGGGTTCAGTGCTGAACCACTATTGTAGAATACCGGTAATAAAAGAAAGACTTGGAAATGATCCTAATGAATACCCCACCTTTTAAGGCAGACCTTAAGTTCACGAATCGACTGACGCCTGAACAGCGCATGCAAATTGTGCTGTTCGTAAAACGCGTAGCGCACTACTTTCATTTTACGATGAACACAATCGTCCACCAGAGCAATTATTTCGATTAAGGATGCAATTTTTTCGCACCACGTTACTCTAAATGTCACGTGTCGGTCGTAGCAAAAAAGCTCATCCTGCTGTATGGTGCATCACCGAGGAAGACCCGAACAAGACCATCCCCCATCGTGCACAGCAATTGGATCTGTGTCCATAAACTTTATTTAAAATTTTGGGGAAAGGTCTTGGATCTGACCTAAAAAATCCAACTCGTTCAAGAACTAAAGTCGCAGGACCATAGGGCACGGCACGGCTTCCATTCGGTAAATTGGCTCGAAACGAGATTGTCGATTTGCACTGGAAAATTTGGTTCAGCGATGAAGCTCAATTTAAATCGACTGGCTATGTCAATAAGCAACACGGCCACACTTGGAGTGTAGACAAATCTCCTGCGGCTCACATTCACTGTCCGCAAGCATATCATTCATTATTGTTTTCTTTACAGGATCCCGAGTTCTGGCGGTATGTCTACTTGTAATAGGTTAGATGCTTTGTCAGATTCAATTTCCCGAATTGTTTCCCAGTGTCCTCACACTGAATTCGTGATTACGGGCGACTTCTTTGCAACAATTCAAGTTGGCTCCGCTATTCTGGCAAGACAACACTCGAAGGAAGGTATACGACCGAGATCTTTGCTGAGTATAACCATCTTACTCAGCTTGTCGATGAGCCTACTCGTATACCGGATGTTGATAGGCATTCCGCCCATACTCTTGACTTGTTCCTTACTTCCTATCCTGATAAACATACTATTAAAGTAACTTCTCCAATTGGCACCTCCGACCAGTGCTACCACTTCAGGAAAAAAAATCGAAGCAGATTTGAAGAAAAAATTGAAGTAGATTGAAAAAAATCGAAGTAGATTTCAAAATTAAACTTTTTTATAAAAATCTAAATCTAGGGTGGGCTATTTTGTGGTTTATTTTTAAATCGTAGGTTATTTTGACATTGACAGCTGTTAATCGCTTGAAATCTTAAAAGATAGTCAGTATCATAACTCCGCGAAACGAAGTGAGTGGCCTTATGCTTGAACAGCGTTGGAAAATACTGAAAACTTATTTCCAAAGTGAATGCTGTGTAAGTTCGTTGGGGCTAAGAGCAGCTTGAAAAATCAACTTTTCTGATGAGGCGCATATTCATCTCAGCGGCTACGTTCAAACAAAATGTCTCGGGAAAACTCGCCAGTTGTTGTTGAGAAGCCAATGCATCCACAAAGAGTCTGAAAGTTTGGTGCGTATTGTGAAGGGATGTGTTCATCGTTCATTAGACCATTTTTGTTCGAAAATGAGACTGGGAACAACGTTTCTGTCAACGGTTTGTTTTACAATGTGAAGGCATGGATTTGGACGACCTTTGCTTCATGCACATGCAGGTTAACGCGCTATTTAACACATCAGCCAATTCTACAATCGATCTTTTGCTCACTAAATTCCAAAATCGTGTTATCGATTGGGCGCATCTGAGCTGCGATTGGACTACTTCGGACTTTTTTGTGGGAAACCGTGAAGGACTGACGTTATACCAACAATCCGGAAGCTATTATATCACTTAAAGCCAATATTTCATAAGAAATCCGTGAGCTACAGCCCGAAAAAAAACTTGGGTTTGGACACCCTCTAAATTATTAATTTTTTTTAAATAGCCTTAATTCAATCAAACGAAAACCAAACTAAAAGTCTTTCCAACTTCTTATATATATTGTTTCATAACACTTTTTAATCTAATTTAACAAAAAAAAAATATTTTCATCTTCATTTCTACATGTGTAGTATGTAAAACAAAAATAAGAGTAGATTTCGCCTTTTCTGTAAAATTGAAGAAGGTTGAAACAGATATTCTTAAAATGAAGCAGATTTCAGTATTTTGGTGATGGTGCGAAGTAGGAAGTAGATTTTATTTTTTTTTTATAAAAAGAAGCAGATCTACTTGAATTGAAGTAAAGTGGTAGCGCTGCCTCCGACCATTGTGTCATTTCAGTAAATTTCTCGTACTCCAACCATCCAGTTAAAGACAAAATTCCCACAAGGACCGTTTGGCAATACGAAAAAGCCAACTGCGACGGTCTAAACAATTTCTTTCGCATCTTTAACTGGTCATCCTTGATAATGATATTGATGCCAGTGCTGAAATGATTACAGAAGTGACTTTTCTTGGAATGAGAAAGGAAAAGTCTTGGTTTACCGCAGCGTGTAAAGAAGCTATCAGGTTGAACAAAGTAAGCTTATAAAACGAAACTTTAACATGACCATAAGTAACTGCAATTTCCCAAAGGCATTAAAAACTTCTGGTCATTTGTAAAAAACTTCAAGAACTCAACGTCATCCCGAACTGGTGCTCATCGTCGACAATCAACCAACTGTCAGCTCTTCAGAGTAGGCGAATATGCTTGCAGCTCATTTTGCTGCAAATTCAGCTCAAGAAATATCTCGAAGACCGGGAGCTTTTGAATGACCGACAGTATACGGCTTTCGCAGCAATCGTTCCACTGGTGATCTGATGGCATATCTCACCGAACAGTGGAACAAATCCTTGCATCGCTTTGGCGAAAGCAAGATTATTACGCTTGATATTTTAAAGGCATTTGATAGAGCTTGGCATGAAGCTCTTTTATCGAAAATGCGTGCATTTAATATCGATGTTACTCTTATTCGTTGAATTAGAAGCTATCTTCTGGACCGTTCAATACAAGTTGTATTAGACGGCTTCAAGTTGCTGGTGTGCCCCAGGGGTCTGTTCTGTCTCCGACTCTCTTTCTCATTTTTATAAACGATCTCTTGTCTGTGACTTATAATCCATTAAATTATTTTGCTGACAACTCAACCCTCAGCTTTTCATATACGTTTGATAATTCACGGCCTTCGCCTTCAGACTTATTATTACAATGATACCGTATGATAAGCTCATTAATCTCCGATTTAAACAGCTTTGTGAATTGGGGTATTAGAAATCGTGTGCTCAATGATGTCTTTTGTCGTTAAAGCTAAACATACCCCCTATGCCATTGTCCATGAATAGTACTTGCATCGGGGAGGCCGAAAAGCTATCAGTACTCCGTATGTCTATCAGTGACAACCTTCGTTGGAATGATCATATACTTGAGTTTGCCAAGAATGCTACAAGATGCTTAGGCTTCCTTAATAGATGCAAGAAATGTTTCACCCCTTCTGATCTGGCTGTAATTTACAAAGCGTTTATACGCCCTAAGCTCGAGTATAACTCCCATATCTGGGCAGGTGCTTCTCAAATTTTATATTACCTGCTCTACATAGTTCAGAAAATAGCGTTAAAATTGATAGGAGAGAGAAACATTATGGAAACATCCCTTCAACATTGTTCAAATGTTTCATGTCTTACCTTATTTTACAAGTTCTTCTACAAAAAAAGCTCACTCGAGGTAGCCAGCTTAAACATTTCCCCCGTAACACTAATCTTGTTAGGAACTCTCATCAGTTTACACTTGAGCCCAATTTCGGTTGTACCGTGAAATATAAGGATTCCTTCTTCAGCCGTACAACACGAATGTGGAATAATTTGCCTGGTACAATAAATTTTCCCTTGCCATTTTGATCTTCAAGCATTCAAGACCAATGTTTTCATAGACACCTCCACTCCCTTTCTCCCTAATTTCCTATCACTCGCGCTGTGACTTATCATTAAAAGGGCTATTCAAGCCCCTAGAGCGCGTGTGCCCTATACAAACAAAAAATCCACTTTTGTCAGAGAAGGTTGGTTGGTTGAAGACAAGACTTTAGATATTTAAACGCTGAAGCTGTTCCGCAGAGCAGTTATTAAAAAAGATCAGTGGATATGACACATAAGCAAAGATTGTGATTGCAGCTGAATTTTTGGCAAAAAAAAAAAACAACAAGGCAGCCCAAATGTTTTCAATTGGCACCTTATTGCAAGATGCTATGATTTGTTTTTGCAAATGGCGGCAAATGTCAAAACGAAACCGTTCATCAGGACTAAAATGATACATGTCTTGTTGACGTGTGTTGTTGTGGTGTCTTAATGACATACTATACTTTTGACAGCAACTGAGTATCTGGTGTCAAAGATACATGTATGTATGTAGATATATAAATTAATTTGTCAAAACAAAACTTGATGTCTACAAATACAAAAAGTAAGGACTTAATACATAATTGAAAAAGAAATTTGTCCGTTGACTGCCAAGGTTCATATGACTTTTAATATTTTTACCCATCCTTCTAGAACGTTTAACATGTAAGAGTTATTGGCAAAGTTTTCTTCTTTCTGGTCACTTGCAGACCTGGGTCAATCTTTCACTTCAAAAGATCGAATCAATCAAATATGGTTCATTTGAAAGATTTGGTCATTTCAATGAATCATTCATTCAATCAAAAATGTTTCGGTTTCGGTCATTTCGATCCGATTCAACTGAAACATTTTGAAATTTGATTTAAAATATTTGTTGAACCGTTCCATTTTGAATTATTTTTTTGTTTCGTTCATTCTTATCCCAGATGTTTGAATTATGAATTAACTCAACTCTCAATCTCAACTGAGTGTATGTACTATGTGAATCTGTGATTGCCATTGCCTTTGCCTGACCCTTACCTTTTGCTTTTTCCTGTATGTTACTATAAACAAAATTTTATACTTTTTTCTTTACAGATTGGGATAATTAATTTTAATTAAGTTTAGTCAAAAATCTTTCTGCATCTGAATTAATTTTTATGTTTTAAGATGGTGGATTTGGGCAACAAACGGAGTTCAATTTGGATGCACTTTTCCCTGGCATCTGATGGAAAAGCCAAGTGTAATTTTTGCCAAAAGAAAATAAGTTTTGGCGGTAATGCAACCGGAAATTTGATAAGGCATCACGTTGGTGTAGCATTAGAGAAAGCCATATAATATCTTCCCGACCCGATTGCCCCAAGAAATATATTAGGAACAGATAGCCCAAGTACATCAACCTCTTTCATTCGACAAAATGTTTCTTCAACATTAAGTTCTCTTCACATGCAACATCTTCAACAACATAAAACAACACCCATCAAATAAATTCCGACAATACCATTTCAAGCAACAACCCCATAATTTTGGCGACAACATCTGCAACTGCTAGAAATCATCTATATGCACGACAGCAATCGATGTCTTCCTATATAAAAAAAAAAACAATTTCAGTGTCAATGTCAAAGCAACTTGACGAACAGTTGGCCAAAACCATTGTTAAGGAGTACTATCCATTTCCAATTGTGGAAGACAAAGAATTTAAAAAGTTTATGAACATATGCTCTGTCCAAATTACTCCATGCCAACAAGAAAAACGGTGTCGAATTCCTTAATTCCCCGTTTGTTTAACCAGACAACAGAGAAGGTCAAGCATTTGTTAGCCAATGTTCAAGCTGTATGCGTCACAACAGACGAGACGGTTGGACCTCAATGACCCAACAAAGCTATATAGGAATGACGGTCCACTTTATCGAAGAAGCAATCGATTCGTTAACTTTAAAATCTTGCCTCTTAGAATGTATTCCCTATGATGAGAGCCACACCATCAGAAACCTTGGAAGTTTGCTCAAGTCTAAGCTTGAAAATTGGGGTCTGGCAGATAAAGTGTATTGCGTTGTGACGGATAACGCTTATAATGTTGTTGGTGCTGTTAAGTTTAATAATTGGAGTCACTTTCCATGCTTCGCACATTCATTGAATTTAGTTGTTGCGATGGGATAAGTATCCTTGACACTCAATTCAGGAATGGGAATTGCTAGGAAAGGCAACTGACATATTTAAAATCTTTCACGCCATCACGGAGGAAATGTCAGCCGAGCAAAATGTCACCATTGCCAGATAGTCGAGGTAGACCAGATTTTAATGGCACTTTCAAATTCAATAAGTAGCCGATTTAAGAACTTGGAAAATCTTGTGGATGAAAAGGTAGCACAGTCTACTTTATTGGGCCCAAAGGTTCAAAAAACATGGATTTTCTTCCACCACGGTGTTTGAACGGTGTGTTAGGGATTTAAAGTCAAAAAGTTTGACTGCTCCCTCGAGGTCCAATACCATCCAGCCAACACAGGCTCCACCTATTGCAACATCCGAATCCGAAGAATCGACATCAAGGCAAGAAGTCCATTCGCTGATCTTGGGAGACTTCGATTCCCATGTAGACAGCATTAGTGCAAACCCCAACCAACATGCAGCAACCATAGTTGAAATTGATAAATATCTTAGCGAGCCTCTTATTAGACGGAGCGACGATCCCTTAAAATGGTGGAATGACCGAAAACATGTGTACCCAAGGCTATAAAAACTAGTTCTTGAAAGGATTTACATAGCGGCAACAAGTGTTCCCTGCGAAAGATTATTTTCAGAGGCTGGCCTCACTATTGAGAGTAGGCGAAGAAGTTTGAAGCCCACAAAAGCTGCACAATGTCTCTTCTTAAATTACAATAATTTGTAATTAGTTTTTGATGTGAGGGCAATATTTTTTGTATTATTTTATATTTTCTTTTGTTTGTTATTGTTATGTTGTTCTGTTGTTTTTTTTATTTATTTATATTAACATATATGTAGTGGCATATAAATCAAGCACATTTAGTTAAAATGAAGACACTTAACCTTACTTCTTTTTCTTAATTTGTTATTAAATTCACAAAGCCCATATTAATAATTATTTGAAGAAAATGGAAACACAATTTTAATCTTGGTTTCTAGGATCTAAATCACATCCTTTGACTGACACTTAATTAATTTTCCATAAACTTCAATAAATAATCACAATTGACAATTGAATTTACAATATAGAGGTAAGGCACTAACACGATTCAATTTTATAAGAAAACCATAAAACAAAAAATTAAAAAAAATTAAAATTCACTGTCGTTTTCGGAATGAATTCACCAAAGTTATTAAATGATTATCCCTGTTCTTCGATGCCTTTGTCCTTGAGCAAGGCGATGCTATCCTTAGCCCATCGCTTTACACGCAATGAATGGAAAACACAGGAGCAGTTTTTACAGGACAAATAGATTGCAAAACGTTCTTTAAGAAAGCAGCCTCACTTGTAGAGGCGCAGCTGTCGGCAAAGTGCCGCCATAATATAAAAAATTTACTTACACCCACGTCCCTAAACTTATCCTCAACCACTAATTCTCTCATTGAAGAGGAATCAACTGGTATAAACAATTCCTTCAACTTCATAAGAATACAAGAGAAAGGTATTGTGGAAGCCATAATTTCAATCAAATCAAATGCCACAGACCTAGATTTAATAGAACCTAAGTTCCTTAAATTGTTGCTATCATATATATTACGCTTCATAACTCACATATTTAACAGCATAATAACCACATCTAAGTTTCCGTTAGATTGGAAAAAGGCCAAAGTTTTTCCTGTCCCTAAAAAGAAAAATGGAACTGCTATAGAGTTCCGGCCTATTGCCATTCTCCCGACTCTTTCAAAGGTGTTTGAGAAAACTATTTTAAATCAGCTACAAAATTACTTAACGATCAACAACCTCTGTCAATCTGGTTTTCGACCAAAGTGCAGCTGCAAATCAGCCTTACTTCTGGTGCCTGATGAAATAAGAATCGCAATGGACAATGATCACTGCTAACATTGTTGGACTTTTCAAAGGCCTTTGATACTGTAAGCCATCCAATTTTCTGTAATAAGCTAAAAAATAGTTTTGGATTTACCTTAGAGTCTTGTAAGCTAGTTCATTCGTACCTTAACGGCAGAGAACAATGTGTAGTGGTAAATGAACAGTCTTCCACCTTTCTGAATGTTTTAACCGGAGTTCCTCAGGGATCTATCCTCGGACCCATCCTCTTCTCACTATATGTCAATGAGCTGCCACATATTGTTAAAAACTGTATGATTCATTTATATGCCGATGATGTGCAGCTCATTATTAGTAGACCCTTTGCAGCAAAAAATGATGCCGTAGCCTTAATGAACGAGGATCTGGACCTCATTCAACAATGGTCAAAAAGGAACAGTCTTTCCTTAAATCCTCTCAAATCAACAGCACTTCCGATACATCGTAAAATCTTTGATGCTTCGATCCTAAGCCCCTTAAAGCTGGGAGACGAAATAATTAATTATGTCAGCACAGCTAGGATTTTAGGACTAATTTTCAACCGCACCCTACATGGAATGACCATCTTAATAGTGCCATTGGAAAAGTCTATGGTAGTCTACGCGCTCTTCAGGTAACTCGAAGTTTCACTCCAACAAAAACTTAATTGCTACCTGCCAAAACTCTCTTACTACCAATTATGTTATATGCATGCGAATTTTTTTTAAAATGGACTCTGCCACTAGCAGCAAATTAAATGTTGCATATAACAACATTACCCGCTATGTTTTTAATCTGTGACGGTATGATCCACAGACCACTATACAGACCGCCAACTCGTACTCCTCTTGCCTGAAACACCCTCGAAATATTTTTTCCTGTCTGTGAATACGTGTACATCTCTCTCTGCGTATGACATTTATTTTTTAGGTGTGTTTGCTAAATGGGTTTTAAAAGCAAGGGAGAGCGTCATACTTTCAAAATAAATGGCATATCAGCTGATTTTTAGCTTGTAGGCAAAAAGAGAGACCGTACAGTGAGTTGGGGTGAAAAATTGTGGATGGTAGGTTGGTGGTTGTAGAAAGAATTTTAAAAAATATGGTAGATAGTTGGTTGGAGGGAAAAATGGACTAAAATGGTATGTGGTTGGTGGTACTGGTGGGTGGTTGATGTGGGGGTGGGGAAGTTGGTAAAGAAAAAAAAAAATTTGTCGGTGCAGTTTTCAAAAATGCTTGAGGGTTAGTTGGGGGCCTTGTGCGGGATTGGATATGGGACTCTTTTTATCAGCCCGGACTCTTTTTTTATGTGAAACATCTATTGGCGCACGCGCACCTAGGCAGTAAAATCGATCGTAAATGTAACGAAAAATGGCATGACGCTTGATAAAAATTTTCAAAGTGGAAAGTGTTGGGTGGTTTGTGGTTGTAGGTTGGGTGGTCGTTGGTGATGCTGGGGTGGTAGTGGAGTAGGGGTTATGGGGGGGAGGTGAATGGTGTGGATGGTTGGTTGGTGGTTGTAGGTGGGCTGGATGGTTGGTGAGGGGGAGGGTTGTGGAAAAAATTGTCAAAAATGGTAGGTAGTTGGTTGGAGGGAAAAATTGACTAAAATGGTATGTGGTATGTGGTACTGGTGGGTGGTTGATGTGGGGGTGGGGTGTGGGGAAGTTGGTGAAGAAAAAAATGACGAAAATGGTGGGTGGGTGGTTGTAGGTGGGGTGGGTGGTTGAGGGTGGGGTGGGTGGTTACTGGTGGGGTTTTGGTTTGGGGTGGAGGGAATTGACAAAAATGGTGGGTGGTTGGCTGTTGGTTCTAGGTGGAGTCGGTGGGAATTACGTTTTTCATTCTTTTCACCAATAAGAAAAAATTGTTAAAAATAGCGGGTGGTTGGTTGGTGGTTGAAGGTTGTGTTGGTGGTGGAGTGGATTTTGAGGAGGATGTTGGGGGGTGGGTGAGACAAAATTTACAAAAATGGTGGGTAGATGGCGTTTGTGGTTGGGGGTTGGTACGGGGAAATATTGACAAAAATGGTAGGTGGTTGGTTGTAGGTGGGGTGGGTGGTTGCTGCTTGGGGGGATTTGGTGTGGGGGGGGAATTTGTTAAAAATGGTGGATGCTTGGTTAGTGGTTGTAAATGGGCTGGTTAAATGGTGGTGGTAGGGGGGACTTACTCTTGGGAGTTAATCGACAAAAAAGGTGGTGGGTTGTTGGTTGCAGGTGGATTGGGTGGTTACTGGTGGTAGGTATTCGGTGATGAAAAACTTATACAGAATGGTGAATGGTTGGTTGCTAGTTGTAGGTGGGCTGGGAGTATGGCGGTGGTGGCGGTGTCTGATGGGTGGATTGAGGAAAATTTTGTTCCTATGTGTTTATAAATGAATACTTATAATCTGTAATAATTGATATTATAATAAAATGATAAGACAAATATATTGATGTAATAAACGAAACACTAAATTATTAAAAATTATTTCACTCCATATTTGTTTGATGGTTTTTCAAAATTATGAATTTCAATGTAATTTCACATCTGCCGGCCGTCCCGTGACGGCTAATTTTTTTTTTTTTTTTGTTATTTTTATTATTTTTTTTTTCTTTAAATTAAAATTTCTGTACATATTTATGTAGGTACATTTACATGAAAGGTTAACTTTTTCTTATAGCTGAAATATATTTAAAAATCTAAATTAATTTAAAGGCTGCAAAACTTTATAAGACTCCTGTCCTACTTTGTAAGCGATTTTGATATAAATAAATACAAATACAAACACAAATGTTGTATTGACTTTTGCGCCACCTTGCTTCCCAATATAGCAAAAATGTATCGCTTGGGATTCACTTCCTTGAAAAGCTAATTAAATATTTATCAAATCAATATTTAAATTAAATAATTAAACAATATTATTTTACTAACGTAACTGCATAAAAAAGGAACACTCATCTAACCCATAGCTGTTTGCAATTATAAAATAATGAAAGCCAAACACGCATGTTCCTACGTATTTGAAAATATATTGAATGATTTCTTGATTTATTAATTCGTATCAATAAAACTAAAAAAAAAGAAATTAAATTAATAAAGAACACCTCAACACAAATTATTCAAGACTGCGTGCGGTGCGGTAGTGACTATGAGATGAGGAGTGAGGCACATGCACAAAATAAAGCAAAACTAAAATGACGTAACTGACGGTTGCGTCATGGTTCATGAAATTTTTACAATTTCATAAAAGAAAAAAAAAAGATTATTATAAAGTTAATAAAAGAACAAAAAGAATTAAAGCCTCAACACTGCGAGTTTAGTGTATAAAACGTGACGGTCTGCAATTGAAGCCACAGCGCCGAAGACGAGCCGCCGCGGTGCTTCACTCCGCCACAGCCGCAGCCGCGTCCGACCAAGCGAAGCGACACGTCTGCTCTTCAAGTAACAACACACGTATTGTGTTCTTATTAATGTTTCTGATTTTTTTTCATCTTCTGCTCCAAAGTTGTTGCAATATTGCGCCAATGTCTGCAACATGAGAAACGTTGCGCGATAATGGCCCTCATATGGCTTTGTACTCGAATCCCAAGATTGTGTTATTTTTTTCTGTTCTTGGTTTTTTTTTTGCATGGAAATTTTAATGAGAAGGAAGCCTAAGCAATTCCCCTCTAGAAACCTGGCTTTATTTTTTTATAAAAAAAAAATGATTTGTTATTGTTTGGGATTCCTTGAGGCAGTCACATAAACACACACAAACCGGAGATCTCAAGACTCTACTCATTGACTCATAGACGGATTACAGAATTTATTTTTTTTTCTTGCTGCGGCTCCGCTAGTTATGATTTCATTGAAGGAACCGAGAATTGCGTGAACTCACTTTTGCTGTCAATTTTATTAATGTGGGTTGGAAATTTATTTATTTCTAATGATTTAAATATACATAAACGTATTACCGGTTAAAGGTGTAATATTGAATTAAATCCAATTAAATAAATAGGTGACCACATTGAATACCGAGATTTAGAATGAATCATAATGACAGTTACAAGTCTCAAAGAATGGATTAGATCATAGCCAACATAAAAATAAGTTGCATCATCATCTAGCAATCAAAATACAAGTGAGTCAAATGTAGTGAATCAAAGAATTGGTAGAGATCCCGTCTGGGAACAATACATCTCGATTATGGCGGGCCTTGATTCCTTGAGGATTCCTAAGTCAAATTCGCTTACTTAGCCTAACCAACCTGCAGCAACCTGCCTAGGTGGCAAAACGTCTGGAGTCTCATCTCATTGATCGCCTTGGAAATCGGTCTGGCAGTTCTAGAGCAACTTCCAGGGGAGTGTTTGACTCATTCCCATATAATTCTTTCCCGTCGATCTAAAAATCAATGGTTACGAGAAGGAAACCATACACCTCCCCTAGATGGCGGGATATGATTCCATATGGATGGACACAAGAGCAACCGGTAAACCGAACGAATTCTTCGATGTTTTTAATTTACGCTCATCATCCAGCAACCTGCCTAGGTCGTACAGCATGTAGCCTGGTCACATTGATCGCCATCACTGCCTAAAATCATCCTATTAAATCCATTTAATTCCTTTTAAAGTCATGCTAATAAAGCGGTGCAATCCAAAGCTAATTGCGTCATATAGAAAATGAGTTTCAAGATCAAATAAAAACCGACAGTTCTACTTACACCTGCCTATAGTGAATTTGAGATCAAAACTCAGGGAAATTTCAGTTTTCATCCCTGAGTAACTGAGCAGAGCTTGCATAGGCACAGTTTTATCTCAAGCATCTTACCAAGTTCCAAGAAGAGCGAATGGCTATAGTGACCTAACTGCTGAAATGGAAGGAACCATCAATTAGCCAGTGAATCCAATTGGCTAGTCGAGATACAACCATACACGTCACGTCCCGTCCTCATCAGAGTCAGAACCACAGACATACAGATACAGACCACCAACTCTTTATACAGGGTGGGCCAACAGAAGTCATCCATCCGATGTTGTTTGGCCATTGCATATATAAACTATAGTATTACCACTCGAGGTGCGCCATCTATCGGCGAAAAACTAAGCTCTAGAATACAATTTCCACCATTTTAATTGTTGTTGTTGCTTCCCATGGTATTCTAGAATTTAGTTCTTCGTCGATAGATGGCGCACCTCAAGTGGTAATACTATGGTATGTACAATGGTTTGGCTCTTTTTTTCTACATGAAAAACTTCGATTCTGTTTTTTGATTATGTTTATTTGAACTTTTAGAATTGTATTGGTCAAGTCGAAAAGATGATATCGGCCAAAAGGGCGCCGTCACAATTGATTGCTCGTTTTATGGCATTTTTCATCACTTCAGAATATCGCTTCATGTCCGTTCATGTATCGCTCCATGGCTTGTTCACTTGTATTCTGCATCTGTCTAGTCCACAAATGTCAAAACAGATTTCACATTGGCGGCCATTTGCAAAAATTAGAGCGTCTTCCCATAGGATGGTTTCTTTTTGCCCACCTTGGCTTGATGTTCATTTTATTTTGAGTATGATTAAGCTTTCTCTTAAGCTCATCCGTGCATTTTAAATGGTAAACCAAAACACTAAAAAATAAAATGCACAGGCAGAGATGCTGTGATTGCCATCTTTCAGCTTCCATTCCTATTTCTTTTTCTATAGCATCATACGTTACATATAACGTGCAGAACAAAATATTTAAAGGGTGTTTTAGGCCAGAAAAGTACGAGTTGGCGGTCTGTATTGCATGTCTGTGGTCAGAACCCCAACTCTGCCCTTTGGTGTGGGAGGGAGTACCCAAACGTTCTTTGGTATAGTGGATTGACATTTTTGTGTTATTTATCTCAGGAAAATAATACGGGTACTGTCCAGTTGAAGCTGGGGGAATAAAGGAAAATTGATGCTCAGGATGGGACTCGTACCCTAAACTCTCTGACATCACAAGAAAAGTCATAAACGTACTGCCGATTTACAGTCAACGGCCCCCGTGTCAATGATAACTGCATTGACCATCACCACATGACCGATTGGTGCGAGTCTGTCAATGTTGTCGCAAAATGCGTTGACGTGTAAAGTGTGCCAATGCGATTTTTCCTATTCAGATTCGCTTTCAAATTTACATTATATGTCAGTTTTTTTTTTTTTTAATAAATGAAGAGCTCACTTGCACATGCGGTTTTCGAAGTAGTACATGCTTAGTCATGCCCATTATGATTGGGCCTAGCGAAATCTTTACAAAGGGTGTTTTTTTTAGAGCTATAAGTATAAAATAGAAACAAAATGTATTAACTGCCATAAAATTGACATTATTTGCGATTTGGATAAAGTCCAATCTTGAGGTCCATTTTACGCCCATTCTTTGCAGTCGGTAATAACGCGGCAAATGTTATTTTTCAAGTCGTCAATCATCTCCGGCGTACCGGTGTAGTGTAGACTAGCGATTTTAACATACCCCAAACAAAATTAGCTTTATTAAATCATTGTGTGACATGTTTCGTCGTCTTGTTGGAACCACAGTTCTCCCACATCAAGGTGATTCAATTAAGGAACGAAAAAGTAATGGACTATGGGTCTATAACGGTCTCCATTGATTGTTACCCTCTGACCGTCAACGTTTTTAAAAAAGGTCCCTTTAAATGAGTCTACCAGCCCATTAAGCACACCAAATCGGGATCAAGAGCAATTTCGTTTCTAATCGAGCCCATTGTTCATCTCATGTCGCCGTGTTCGGTGGTCGTGCGCCTTCAATTCTTGCACGTCTTATATTTTTAAACTCAGCAAAACAAGTTTCTTCCGCCTTTCCGCAGAACTTTCCATAAAGTGGATGGACAACAGATCCAATTGTTGTGCACGATGCGATGGCGGTTTCTCTCATTCGGGTCTTCCTCGATTTTAAGCTTTACAGCAGTAATAGCTTCCTCGGTACGCACTGTAAGACGTCTCAGATGACGAGATATATCATCCATCGTTAATCGAATTAACTTTTTTGATGGCCTTTTGTGTCGACCACAAAATGGCCGTAATGCAGGATGCGTTTCACGAACAGAACCATGTTATCCAAAATAAATATGCATAATTTGCATGCGTTGTTCAGGCGTCAGTGGATTCATGATGGAATGGCAAATCAAACTAGATGAATTACATTACAGGTAACAAAATTGTTGTCAATGAAAACAGTGCTGCCAACTTAAAGTTCTGTACCTCTAAAAAACACCCTTTTTCATTTCAAAATGTACTCTTAATTCTAATCCTAACTTCCTAACCACTTATTCACGCTCCCATTTCTCAAAAAACCCAAAGCTTCTTTTTCCATGTACATTCTTTCAAATTATGTATCAACTTAAAGTTCAGAGAAAAAGGCAACAGTATCTTGTATAATCATTTTATAAGACGGAAACATACCACGACCATAAAATGACCAAATCGAATTCAAGGAGGTGGTATGACATTAAGTGTAGTTGTCTTCGCCTTTGCCTTTGCTTGCCCGCAACTAACTGGCAAACAAAAATCTTTCCACAAAACGCTTTGAACGTTTTGTTGTTGTTGTATTCAACAGAAACTGCATCCATCGGACTTCGGAACAACCCGATGAGAGAACAACCACGTATCCCCATAAATCATTCTAGACCCCAAAACAAAAAGACAAAACATTTAGACCTCAAAATGAATTGCATGGTACGGTTCATGTGCATGGGACATGACTGTGGGAACTGGGAACTGCTGTAGTTGGCTTGTGAGTCATATTAATGTGGTGGGTGACAGGCACTGTGAGCTTTAGTAAGTAACCGGCTTTTTGAATAGGCCACATGTGAGTTGAACTGGTTGCCATTGCCAGTGGCTTAATATACTTTTGCAACCGTTTTCGCACACCGAATTTTGTAAGCCTGCTCATGAAGTTGAAAAGTTGAAACAATCATCCCGAAAAGTTACTTACTTAATTCTTTTGAATTTGAAACTATTTTTGAACCCCATTTATGACAGCTTAATGATACCGTAATTCAAAGATACAAAATTGGATGGATGAAAGCTACCTGATATTCTAAAAAGCAGTCTGAACTCCACAAAAGTCTTTCAAAATGTGGGTGTTCTCTCCTTTCTCAAGTGTTTATTCTTTTGCCACTTAAATTTAAGTTATCGTACCGTCCACAAACCATACACAAACTATAACTTTTGAGATCAATCTTTTCCAAGCCAATGACCTATTTGGATGAGGTAAGTGATCGGATCTTAAATTAAATTATTTTTGCACAAATCGTGACTTCATCGCCGCCGTTGTCCACGTGACAAATCAACTTTCAAATGTATCGACATATAGAAACAGATACTTTTTCAAGTGAAGAAATAATCTTTATCACTTGCATGTTTAATTGTTGGTTTTTTTTTTACGATCGCATAAGCATAAACCCAAATTATAAACCAAAATGAGATTTGTATCTTTAAAGGTTTAAAAATTTTATTTTTGCAAACAAAAATTAATCCGCAATGGTCAATGGATGATGATGTTGATGATGAAATTCAATTAACGTGAAAGTACATTAATAAACAATGCTTTTTGATTGATAAGTTAAATTAAGTTGAACTTATTTGACACTGCGGTACCAGTTCTGCTGATGAATTGCCACATTTTACATGATGTTATTCATAAATGTATTTTACTTGTTCAAAAGATAAGAAGACACTTCAAAAGTATTGTATAATTTTAATAATTAGAAAGTTTTGCTTAGATTGAATAATATTTAAAATCTTCAAATCTAAAGTTCGCAACTAAAATGTATCTTTTGTTCATCTCAAATGATTTCAATAAATTTTAACATAAAACAAAAACAGTTCAGTCCAATTGTAACTAAGCGTTACATTTTTGCACTGAAATAAGTCCAAAGAATGGGATTAGGAAGTTTGGGAATTTTGGTACATCTATTTTCAGGGCGGAAAGTCTGGGATGATGACCAAAGAGGGGTAGGGAAAGAAATGAGAACATTGTCCGCTACGTGAGCAATGGCATGTTCGCGATGTTCGACTAAACTCGCCGGATAAGGGAGGGAATTTGCCCCCGCAGCTAGACCTATCTCAAAATATAAAACATGTCAAAATAACATCACATACAACCACTATTCACAATTCGCACACACGCACATTTTAGGAGGAGTGCTGCAACTCGGCCATGTCCCACCCCAACTGGAATTCGACAGCCTATAATTATTTGAACTCCCCTTCACTTAATAGGCGAGTATCGCTGTTCAGCTGTTTACTGAAGAACTTAAAAAAGGACGGTTGTTTTAAGATCATATCGCTTTATCCAGCCCCTTTTTCTCTTATAAATCGCCTGACCTCTTTTCCCCTACCTACAGAGAGCTCTTTGTGGGCAGTTAAGGGGATTCAAAATCTTGCGGATCAAACAGGGGGATTGAGGAACCAGAAACCTCTCTTGGCAGTTTTAAATTAGGACAACTAATTATTAAAACATTAGCGAGAGCTACAGTACGTTTGGAACGAACTGTTCGATACCCTATTTTTGTATGTGTATGCGTCCGCCACCTGCAGAGCAGACAGCAAGTATCCAGTTCCAGAAACAAAATTCTTCTTTAGCAGATAGGAACAAATACAATATAATTGATTTTGTGTGACCGATGTTCCATAACTGCTAGCGCAATACAAAAAGGCGTGTGCCACGCCCAAAGTTGAGACTTTTTATTGCCAAAGCACTTACTATCAGGTAAGTGACATACATACAATTTTAAGCTTGTAGCTCCATTTGAGCAAAACAAGATCTAACTTAAATTTTAAAAAATTACATTTTGAATAAAAATAGCAAATATGTGTAAATTTAACAATTCTTAAACCACAACCTGCCCCTTGAAAGTAGGCGTGTCCTTAAAATTTGTGAACACAAATTAAAAACACTAATTGAGCTTTGATCGTTAGTCAATTTTTAGGCATACATAGGTGTAAAACTACAGCTGAATCGAGTAGTTTATTAACAATTTTACCCGAATAAATTTTTTTTTTTTAAACCACCCCCTTTATAGTGGGCGTATTGAAACATTTTAAACAAACAAAAATTAAGAGATATATTTTCCATACAACGAATTAAAAAAATTGTCAAAATTGAATATTGGTGCCTTAAATTTTTAAAACCATGTGTTTTGTTCTTTCATGAAAAGTGGGCGTAAGAAACGACCGAAATTCAAAAATTACTTTTCATACACAAGCTTCTTAGTTTCGACTAAAAGACGCATTAATTTGTGCTTAAGGTTTATTATAAGTCTCTAATGAAAAGTGGGCGTCAGCCACCCAAACTGAAATATTTTTATTTAATTTAGAAAAGATTTTTACCTATAGCTTGCGTGTGCAATTTAAGCGTTTTGGTTTGATTGTAACTGTACAAAAAACAATTTAGTTTTGCCAAAGAGGGGTTGTTCAACAAAAATGGCCAATGTGGGCGGATCTCATCAGTTCAAAAATTTAGCCTTCATTTTGAACCAAAGATCATATATACCAAATTTCAGCTTTCTAGTGCAAAAGTTGCGACCTCTAGAGAGTCGCAAAATCGATTAGGCTTTTGATTCTGAGTCAGGATAAATATTGTTTTCTATACCTAACGGTATTATTTCTCAATTTTACAAACTCCACAACGAATACAATATACCCAATTTATAGAAAAGGGTATAAAAATAGCCCAGTTTGAACAAAAAAAAATGTTCAAAGAAAATTTTGCTGCATTTTTGGCAGAACTTACTACACAGCAGCATAATTTAAAATGTTTTAGTGTGTTTAATAAATTTGTATTGTACAGAAAAGATCAGAAAAGCACAGAATTTGGGTATTCACTAGAAAAAATCTTTCTCCAATCTTTTCTTCAACCTGTCAAATTTGTAAAAGAAACTAGGTATAGTATTGTACCTATTAAGAAGTAATTTCCGTCACAAACACTGTATAGACGCTATGATCTTCAGAGCACAGATATGCAGATACAGACCGCTAACTGGTACTCCTCTTGCCCTCAAAATATTTATTTTATGTACATACATTTCTGCCTGTGCATTTTATTTATTTCGTGTATTGGTTTGCCATTTAAAAATACACGGGAGAGCTTAAGAGAGAGCTTAATTAACTCAAAATAAAATGCACACCAAGCTTGAAGGCAAAGAGAGAAAATATAAAGAGTTGGCTGTATGTGCCTGTGCTTCAGAGTGTATTGCATATTAGCTATTTTAAAGGAAGTTTGACGCACCAGATGACACCATAGTCAAACGCTGTCACTAGAGTAGTTAAAGCGGGGTTCACATGGGTATGGGACAATGCAGGTGCCAAGACAATCATTGTTTCATGCAAACAACTGTTTCCAGGACAAGACAATTGTCAATTGTCTGAGGTAGCCTGTCGAGCTATCTCTGAGAACAATATCGATATATCGACTGGCTGGCACTGTCTTGTTCAACCCCGTTCAAGAAGCTCGGACAAGACAATTGAGTATTGTCCCCATTGTCTTGTCTGCGTGTGAACGATGCTTTAAACTCAGTTTAGTACAATAGCTTCTGCACCTACTCTAAAGGTGGTGGTAGTGCGTGAGAAATGTCAAAAATATCAACTGATTTGTAATTTAAAATTATTTGAGTGACCTAAAATTTGATCTTACAATTTTCTTAGCTAATAGGAAGCTGTCAACAAGTGTGTGGCCGTCTTTTTCACTTCGTACTTATTCTGACAGTTTTCACGTTTTTAACTGTTCTGATCTAGTTTTCGTACAACTCGTGTTCATAACCACAAATACAAGCTCTTCTTTTTCTTTAACAAAAAACTAGGTAACCAAATGAATAAAATTAAACGTTGGCCAACAGTTCTTGAGAGAAACTTCCTGCTACTCATTAAATTTGAATTACCTTCATTACACTATTAACTATTGAAATAAAAGAAGAATCAAGATAAATTAACATATGTATTATCAGAAGAAAAATATTCAATTCAATGACCTTTGCGCGTTTTCTTTCGGTATAATCTTCCTCGTCCAATGACAATATTGATGAATCAACCAACCAAGACAAGATACAAAAGTCGTAACTAAATTATTAAAAATAACCAGAAAATGCATACAACAATCTCGATTTCATTTTGGAACCAGGTTCATATATATGCATTTTAAGTCTTCTTGTGTCAACTTCCCTTTCGATGTGAATTTCACTTTTCTTTGTCCTAAAAACAAAACAAAAATTAAACACAAAAAAAAACGATATCAAAATTAATTTCCGAGCTGTCTTTTGTAAAGCTAATTTATGAGATGGCTTCGTGAGTCACAATGCTTAGCGGATGACGCTTTCGTGAGTATACTATACTCGAACCGTGTAAAGCTCAAAAAAATACGTTAAATTTACAACAACAAAACAAATCTTGAGAGTTCACAAGACGAATAATTTGATCTTGTTCGGATGATTACATCTTGAAAAGGTTACTTACCTATACAATATCCACGCGTATAAATATATACCAAGAGCGATCTTAGATACTCGAGATGCTCAATGGATGCTGGTTAGTTACAGTTATACAGGCTTATAGCCAAATGGTTATTTTGGATGCGAAATGCATCTCATGGATTATACTGTTTGGATGTGTACACATCAGAGTGCAGTACGAGTATATTTTTTTTATGTTTTTTGGACGACTTTCATTTTTGCTCGTCGTATTTTGGATTAATGTATTTAAATACAACTAAGGTATCTATCTATCTTCATATTTCCAAAACAGAAAAAAAACTCTCTTGTGTGGACAAGTATACATGGACTGTAAACAAGATAGAGCCAAAAACATTTCCTTACCGAAAATAAAAAAAAGATTGTTTTAAACATTTGCTATACTTACATCTTAATTGGTTTCTTTTTTGCTGACAAGATCTCTGAAACATAAAGAAAAGAAAATTGTATTAAAATTAATCAATTAATATAAGAAGCGAAAAAGAAGAGCACCCAACTTTATACTGGACACAGACATAAAATACAGATAGCCAACTCGTACTCCTCTCGCCTTAAACACCCTTAAGATATTTTATTCTGTGCGGTATACGTATAACTCTGCCTGTGCATTTTATTTTTTAGTGTATTGGTTTACCATTTAAAATGCACGGATGAGCTTAAGAGAAAGCTTAATCATACTCAAGCTTGTAGGCAAAGAGAGAGTTGGTGGTCTGTATTGTATGTCTGTGGAGCTGGATGGAATTTCTTCCCAGCTGCTGATGATTAGGTAGGTAGAAATGGTGGTTCTCAATTGAGCTGAAAACTCCTTAGAAGAACCCAATTAGCGCTGGTATGCCCCGTAACTAAACAACTTAACGAAGGATTGGAAGATTGTAATAGGATGTTTTTTACGGAGAAGGACGGGATGACCTAGTACTCTCTTGGAGGAAGCCTTAATATGCCAAGCCAACCATATGACACCCCAATGTAACCGTACTCCAGACTTTATGGCAACGAGGCACAGCGCCGGATCTAGGATTTGTTCAAGGGGGGGGGGGGGTAATTTTGTTTTCTTTTTTAAATTTACCTACAAAACTTGAACTCGTATCGTTAGCCTGTTTTTATCTTTATGCTCTAATGCTTGATGCTGTTGACAATAGCTTATGTACGATATATGTATGTCATAAAAGTCTTAAGAAAATAAGGTATTGCTAAGGGTTCTCATGTTACTGATTACTCAAAATGCAAAAACCTTTGGGGTATGTGTCATAATCCAGATTGATTTGATAATTTTACTATTTCAATAAACGACAGCGGGAACCTGCTAATGTTGTTTATAAAAAGTAAAAAGGCTGTATGCTTATTTGTGATTCTGTCCGATATTTTGATTGCACATTTAACTTTTACTCACCGATATACAAAATCATAACTAATCCATAGAACAGCTTTAGTGAAATAGCTCAGTAGTACACAATGAAAATTCTTTTTCATTTTTACTTGCTCTATAGGGCAAGTATTGGTTTCGTGCAGAAAAAAAAATATAGGTTTTAATCAAACATGACATTACGATGATAGAGAAGCCCAAAAAAGTGGTTTTCGCCATACCGTCCGTCGGTCTGTCTGTGCGTCTGTGTGGTTGTATTGATGTGTGCTTTTTCACGTCATGCTACAGCCTAAACGGCTTGACAGATTTTCTTCAAACTTGGTATATAGCAGTTTGAAGAAAAATGGTTGTCGAGGTTTTTTTTTGTTTTGTTTTAGCCCGGCTCAAACTGGTACCTTTCATGTAACGGTTTTTTTCATTTTGAATTTGCTCGAAAACGGCTCTAACGATTTTGATTAAACTCAGAATTTAACTTACCTAAGATATTTCTAACAAACTAGCGTTTTTCGTTTTTGCTCAAATGGTCGTAACGAAAATCAGGTTTAAACGGCTTTTTTAAATGGCCATAAATTCATCATACTATTGCACCCACAGAGCAAGTACGTGCGACCCAGTCGTGCATTTTATTTATTTCAAACATTTAACTATTATCTTTTGATAAAAACAATTAGGACCACTTTTGAAAAACTCGTACATTAGAAATTTTATAGTTCACTAGCTATTCCGACAGACGTTGTGCTGCCCTAACGAGCATCAGATAGCGCGATGATACAAACCATGATAGATACAAAAATGTTGAACAATGGGGGATAAGTTTGACTTCTTAATTATATTTATACCGTCCATTTAATTTGTCTAAGATATTAGAACATGGATGATTTTTTTAAAATTAAATAAACTGAGAAAAGTACGTATACGCCCGAGTGTACAATACTGTTTTAGTGTTGTTTTTAGGTTGAGAAATGGGCAATGGCAACAAATTTTTCTTTTAAGTTCAATCCGTTCGCTAGTTAACTTTTTTCATACTAAATCAACAGCAGTTTTAAATCAAATCATAACACAAGATAATTTGCATTTGAAAAAATTTCAGTTTGGTTTTTCTGATCGCTATAACTTGGCCCCTAAGTCTTATATCACTTTTTTGCTTTTAGCCCATTTCACCCTATTAATAGCTTAGTCTTGCCAAAGACTTTTATCACCTATTCCACGCGCAAATTACAACCTTCAAATCTTTGTGGTTTCTGAGTTAAGTCTTAGTAAACAAACAAATAATATAGAAGATTTTCAAGGACTCGGCGCGTCGAACCTTTCTTCACCGTGTGGCTAAACTACATGACACTGGCGTAGCGAGGGGGGGGGGCGAGGGGGGGCACAGGCCCCGGGCGGCACTTGGCTAGGGGCGGCAATTTGGAGCAGTTAATTTTTTTATATTTAGAAAACTTTTTCTTTTCCAAAAAAAGAATTTATTTAAAAAGTTAACCAGCATTAACACTGCTTCACAGTAAGTAATTGGTAGGTAGAGGTATCTTATATGTAAATAATAGGAAGGGCACTCTCTATGCAACTCCTAATATAGATAGGTACCTACATACATATGCAATCAAAAAAAAAGGCAAAAAACTATTTATATACAGTGGCCGAAATAAGTATAAAGACAGCCATTCTCAAGCTGTTCAATATGACGTAAGAGTTAAGAGTTAAAAAAAATTATACATTGATTGTAGAAAAATAAGAGTAAAGAATGCGAAATAAGTATAGTCAAGATTTGTCAATATTTTATTCAGTTACCTATTAATTTTGAAGTCAATTTTGAAGTTAAGAAAAAATAAAATTGCATGGAAAATTAATGAAAAAATCCTAATTTTCTGAGGAATTTGAATTTAGATAATTAAAAATTAATTTACATTATTAATTTGTTTAATATCCTGAGGTAAGTCATTTTTATTCGCTTAGAGATTGGCAAATCGGTAAAAAACCAATAGGAAAATTTAAAATTTGCAGCTTCATTTTTGTTTCACTTGCTATAAAGTATTAGGGACAACAGTGCACAAAATTTTGAAGAGGGCGGCAAAATTTAGGTCTGCCCCGGGTGGCACCAACCCTCGCTACGCCACTGACATGATCAACTTTAACCAAACCTTCCAGAAAAACTGATGGAACAATAGAAAAGTTTTTTTTAGATGTTTTTTAATCCATCAACATCGTAGCCATCCTTCGATAAAATTTGACTTTTTGTAACTTGAAAGACTATATATATATATAACTATATTTTGACGTGAATATAGTATTTAGTTTTAACTGACTCCCGAAAGCACTAGAATCGCACTTCTCCCAAACGAAACATAAAAACTTGAAATTTCTGAATCCGTGAACATAGTAGCCATCCTTTCGATGGAATTTGACTTTTCTTTAACTAGACAAACGGTCTATGGTTTTAGATTTCAAGAATTCCACATAAACATCCCAAGAATGTGTCGCTTCTATGATTACTGAATTTGTATCGAAGTTGACCGTTTTGTTATTAAATTCTTATTTTTTTTTAATAACGCTCTTATTTCAGAACATCAAGGCATTGAGCCAACAAAAAATAACTTTTATAGATCCAGGTGCTGAAACGAGTCAAAAATATCAATCATCAACTCAAACTGAAATGATTTATCCATTATTCAATGCCTTAATAGCATTTAGTAAATAATGCAGAAATAAATTATGATTTAAAGAAAGCTTCCTCATATTTGAAACTTGTTTCAGCAAATAAGATATTTGAAATGGAATCTTACTTGTAAAGTATATACTTGGAGACCTTTTTTTACTCTCGTTTCTTTCTTCATCTTCCAATTTTGGGCCCCCTTGAGGGGCGACGAATTTGTTTAAAGGGCGACGAAAGTGGTTCATTACATATTTCTTTCATATTTGGAACATGAAATAAATAAACATTGCATTACTTTGGCGCCCTGTTCAAATGTTGAATACCTTTTTTTTTGCTCTCCTATATTTCTTCATCTTCCATTTGGCGCCCCCCAAGGCCAGGCGCCGGGGGCAAGTGCCCCCCTTTGCCCCCCCCCCCCCTTAGATCCGGCGCTGACGAGGCAGGTTGCTGGTTGGTGAGGGTACAATGGTTCTGTCAAAGAGTTGGTTCAGTAAGCGGGTTCGGCATAAAAAACCTCCAAGAATCATATAGCCCGACGCCTAGGCAAGGTGTATGGTTCTCAACACGGTTTCTCTGCCAACCCTTTGAATTGCTTGATGGGATGATTTGAAAGGTATTTTTGCGGAGAGGGATGGGATAAACTAGCATTCCTGCTGATGCTTACCAAGCTGCTCAAAAAGCTACGACAAAAAACATCAATAAGAGCTCAACCGCATCTTCAAAATAGCTGCTTAAAGAAATAAAATGCACGACTGGGTCGCACGAACTTGCTCTAATGAGTGACAGTGGTTTATGGGCTTGAGATTTTGATAAAAATAAATTCTTCAAAATTCTTAAATAAATACTTAAACTAATTTGAGCTGAAAAAAAGTAAGCCATTTTATTTCTTGGATAAATTTGAATTTATGAGAATAAATTTATAAAAATCTGTGGAGCGGTTTTTGAGAAAAAAATTTTTTTTGAAAAACTTTTTGAAAAAATTTTTCAAAAAAAATTCAAAAATGCCAGTTCATAGGTATTCAGCAAATACATTTATTTAAAATTTTTAGAAAAAAATTTAATAAGCAGTTTTCAAAATATTAATTTTTTAAATTTTTTTTTAAAAAAATGCTTTTAAAAACACAAAAAAATATTTTTCAAAAATATTGGTATGCAATACAAATTGAGCTACCTACAGCTTTATGTGTGTGAAATTTCGAAAGAATCGGTTTAGTCGTTTTCGAATTAGTCGAAAGCAAAAAAAACGGTCCTATGGAAAGTACCGTTCTTAGCCATTTCTTAAAACTTTTTTTTCAGCCATATGATTGGTCGTACCAAAAACGCAACACTGATTTTTTTAAATAAAAATCGTTAGAGCCGTTTTTGAGAAAAATAAGCTTTAAAATAACGGTTGTATGGCAGGTACCGTTATTTTTTGAGCTAAAAAAAAATTTCAATTTCCCCTCTACCTAAATAAGTCTATATACCAAGTTTGAAGCAATTCGGCCCACCCGTTTGGGCTGTAGGTCTACATACAGACAGACAGACAGACAGACAGACAGACATACAGACGAACAGAATTTTTAGACCATCTTTTTTCGTCTTCGCTATCATCGTAATGTCATGTTTGATTATTATCTCAAAACTTTTTTTTTCGACGAATGCATAACTTGCCTTATAGTACCTATAATCGCAAGTAAAAATTTAGTGAGGCGAGGCGGTTAAAAACTCCAAAAAATACAAAGCGGTCGAATTTCTGAGCTTTGCAAAAAGATGGGTGTATGGGTGACCAAAACAACTTATTACGATGATAGCCAAAGATTACCACCCTTTGCGGTTAGAAGAAGGACCTAAGCTTGGAAAATTTGTTTCTCTTTTATGCCCTGCATACAAACTTCCAACAAGAAAAACTTTGTCGATACGTACAACGCATAATGCTATATGCTCCAATTTACTTGGTTGCTCAGAATACAACCAGCACCACAGCAGCGAAAATATGTATGTGTGCTTTTTTAAAGGACCAGATCTTCAAATAGAAGAACGAACATAAAGTTGGAGCTATTGTTAGTGACGATTCCAAAAGCATTATTTCTGTACTGTTTTGCTCAATTGTTGAACTTAGTGGTACAAGCTGCATGTTTCAAAAAACATTGAAGGAACTCTAAAAAAAAGTGAAAAGCGTTGTTGATTTTTTTTAAAGAGGAAAACAAAAGCCATTTACCCAAACTCAAAGAAATTCAAACTCAAATGGACTTTTTTTACACCGAAGCTACAATATTTCACCAAAGATTCAAAAACAAAGGTTTCCGAGATATAATTGAAATTTTTTAACAGCAATTTTTACTTGCGATTATAGGTACTATAAGGCAAAGTTATGCATTCGTAAAGAAATCTGATGACTTACTTAATTTTTCTCAAAAAAACGTTTTAACTATTGATTTTTAAGTGATTTATAAAATTTCATATGATTTTTTTAACGCTTTTTTCCCAAAATCTCAAGCACCCAAGACCATTTTAACACATTAGAGCAAGTTCGTGCGACCCAGTCGTGCACTTTATTTTTTAACAAATTTAAACAGAAAGTTGCATCTCAACAACATGTTTCATTTCAAATTCCAACCGCATCTTCTTCTCATGTTGAGGAAGTAAAGGGTGTTTTTTTAGACGTGTGGTTTTTAATCTGGCAATACTTTTTTCGGAGTTGGTCTTTTTGACAGCTGTCACTTGACTTATGTTCAGTTTGGCTTGCCATTTCATAGTGAATAGATTTAGTCCTGAACAACGTTTACAAATCGTTCAAATTTATTACCAAAATAATGATTCGGTTCACGCGACGCATCGCGCGCTGCGTCCAATATTCGGTCGACATAATCGCCCAGGAATTTATTCTAGCCAGCCGCGGCGGCCAATTGCCCGAAATCATTTTTAAAACATAATAGCAAACCCTTATATTTATAATAAAGCTAAATTCTTGGTCATAACATTTAAATATATGCGTTTTATTTCTTCTTGAAAACCACACGTCTAAAAAAACACCCTTTAGTATCATCTTCAACATCATCAGCCAATGCTTCTGTTTGGGATGCTTTCGATAAAGGAGATCTCAAGTTTGATATCACAAAACACAGTATAGTTGCTGCTGGGATAATTGAACTCGAGAAATACTTAAACGAACCACCACTAAAGAGAACAGAAAAATCCTTTACTTTGGTAGAATTCCAGAAAATGAAACTATTTTGCACAACTCTAAGGCAATATCATACAACGTTCCAAATCCAATAGTTTTGTGAGGGAAAAAGAGGAGAGGCAAGTATTTAGTTGGCCACAGAAATGGAACAATGAAAGCCCGGGAGGCTTCTCCACGCTTTCTGAGATCAACCTGTCGATCCTCACATTCAATCACAACTCTCAGACTTGTCTAGTAAAGGTCTGAGAGTTGTGATCCACCTGAGATCACGATGACGCCGAAAAGAAAAAAAATCAATTATTTAAGTCCTCCACGGTCTGGTTGTTGTAAATATACATATCTCTTAGGCCATAGACATAAGGCATCAACAAACAGCTTTCCGGTCTAGGAATGTGTGTTTCAAATCACCTTTGACCTTGGAGGAAAACACATTCGACGTCACCAAAAATTCCATCAAGTACCTAGGTTTCTTAGGACGTTATTGCAAGGAATATTTTTCCCCATTTGATATACCTTACCTACCTACGAGTATGAGGCATACATATTGCTTGAGTAAAATTCTCATATTGCGACAGGATAAAGGCGAAAGAACAATAATAGAAAGGTTTTATCGTAACTTCTATGATATTGCGATGCTCCTTAAAAATATACAGTTCCATTTCTCTTCTTAAAAAGTTTCCCTGTAATACTCGCTCCTCAGGAAATTAATAGTCATGTGTTGACTCTGACTTACGATTTCGGGTTTACTGTTAAGTAAAGACAATGAATTCTTAGACGCACGACACGAATGTGAAATACTTTGCCCGACTTAATTTTTCCCTCCCGTTGCCGTTGTGATATACAGAGATTCAAAACCAATGTGCAACAGTATTCTTCCTCTTATCTTTACATGTAACTTCCTTATCGTTCGTAACTTCAGTCCTTATTTATCATAAGGGTAATGAACATAATATAGAATCTATAAAACTCTCACTATGGAGCTTGATTATGACGCCCTCTATATTCCCCTAAATTGTATCTTAAAGTTGATATCAATCAAAAAGATGGGATTTGGAGATCTTACAGGTCACTAAAAATCCTAGCGGTCACCTGTATTTACACAAGAAAATATAATAAGAAAATTGGTGCTCGTAACGTACGAAAGGCAGTTTCAAAGTTTACTGGCCCAGCTTGTAACATTCTTAAAACTAATGTCATAGTTCAACTAGCCTTCGGTTTTAAATTGATGAGAATATTGTTTCCTTCGGCTCAATAAAATGGACGCCGCCTCCTTTCCTGTTTTGCGTAAAACAATACAATGTCGAACTCTAAGTTTTAGCCGAACAAACAAAAACCTTGAAAAAGTCACCACCATCATAATCTACCTGATCTTACATTTTTTGTCTCTATGCCGGAATGAATCAGGAAATCATACGTCACGCTCATCTCAAAACTCTATACACTTCCTTGTTGTAAAAACCGAACGTTAGAGCGACGACAATGCCTCATAAATATTGCATTTTCTTGTAAAGACAACAACACACACAAAGCCATGTTCGTAAACTTCCCCCTCACAATGTCTACCCCACTTAGTAATCTGCGACCTTAAATTCAATTAGAAAAATTAATATCCACTCTGTAGGATGCGATTAAAGTCTTCGTTCCAAGTTCCAAGAAATAAACTGGTCACATTCACATTTTGCTGCTCCATACACTCACTCACTCAAAACACACTTCTTCTTCTAGCTCTAGCTGCTTGTGCAGATACAAAAACTTCACAAATCGCAAAGCTATAAGCTGCACATTAAATATAGAAATGCGAGTATCATCTATATCTTTTAGATAGATAGAAGAAGAAGAAAAAACAAACCTTCAAATTCAGTCTACTTGCAGTGTGCAGAGTGCACAAAAAAAGTGTACAAGTAATAGATACAAAAAAAAAAAAAATAAGAAAAACTGCCCAGACAATCTTGAGCCAATGCTTAACGGTCCGCTTTTGTGTCTCTAGCTCCAAAGTCGATCGGTTGATTCCATCTGTTGGCTTTGGCTTTGGCTTGGCGGCGGCATAGATCGCAGTGTTTTGTGCTGCCTTGTGTGCTTGTATGCCTGCTTATGCCACCACCACCATCTCTCGATCATTAATCATTTTTACTTGCGATTATCATTATAGGTACTATAAGGCAAGTTATGGATTCGTGCAGAAAAAAAAATTTGAGATAACAATCACACATGACATTACGATGATGGAGAAGTCGAAAAAAGTGGGTCTGGGAATTCCGTCCGTCTGTCTGTCTGTCTGTCTGTCTGTCTGTCTGTCTGTCTGTCTGTTCGCGCCTCTGGAGGCTGAACGGGTGGGCCGATTTGCTTCAAATTTGGTATTTAGGATTTATTTGGCCGTCCCTCGGAACGTATTTTTTATTTTTGCTCTAGGTCCAAAAATAACGGCACCTGCCATACAATCTTGAAGACAAAAATTGATTTTCTCAAAAACGGCTCTAACGATTTTGATAAAACTTTCAGAATGCTATTTTTGCAAGAAAATCTATCTTTTGGTTTGAAATTTTTTTTCAAAATTTGTCTAATAACGGTACCTCTCATAGAACCAATATTTTCAAATCAAATTTTCTCGTAAACTATACATTCGATTTCAATAAAATTTTGGCCACAGGAAGTCATTCATAATTTTATTAATATGGCATTTCAAAATTTTCAAAAACTTTTTTTTTTTGATTTTTTATAATTTTTTCAAAAAAATTTTTGGTTTTCGAAATATGTTGGAAACGGGTACATTGATTTTTTTTAAAATTATTTTTCAAATGTAAACTACAGATTTCCATATATTTGCATACTCAAATAAATTTCAAAATATTTTTTGAAAAAGTTTTTCAAAAATAACCTTTTAAAAAAAAAACTGGTCCAACGATTTTCAATATTTTTTTTTCCTAGATTGCCGTATAGATTTGAAATTTTATTGCATACTTAGTTTTTCCGAGAAAACTCTTAAACTAATTTAAAAAATAAAAGAATTTTCGAAATTATTTAATTTTTTTTAATATCCATATAATGCAGCCACTACGCAATTGCTTATCATAAGAGCAAGTTCGTGCGACCCAGTCGTGCATTTTATTTCATCTGCGCGCATTTCCATTATACACTTTCTACACGAATCTTTCTACCTATTCTCTATTCTCCACTCTATTCGGTGCATCTAGACTCATTCACTGAAAATGAAAATAGAAAAATAAATATTTCACCGATAGTTCCATTTGGAGCTTTTTTTTTTGTTCGGCCTCAACACGATACAGTTGAAGCTGTACTCTCGAAGATATAATGTAGCAACTGACTTTGCCCAGGGGCGGATTTGTCAGCAAAAGTAGATTAGTAAGTCGATATTAGGAACTGCAATGACTGAAATTTTGTTTTTAACAGAAGTTCTAAACAAGGCCTTAAATAAAGTAAGTACACATTTTTTAATCAAACGCAGTGAAATCGGGGGTAATTGATTAAAAACAAAAAAAAACATGGTTGTCTGTAAAGTCGGTTTACGGACGATAATTTTACGTGATAACCAGTTCACAAAACAATTCATGTGCATAGGTATCTCTCCAACCACCAACCTACCAACAACCACCCACCATTTTTTAATTTTTTCACCCCTTGAACGCCAACCTTCCACCCCCACATACATCAACAAACCAACAGCCCACCATTTTTGAACATTTTTTCCTCCTCCCCCACACAGTAAATCCCCCTTCCTAACCACTACCAATCACCCACACCAACTACAACCAACCACCCACTATTTTTGACAATTCCACCCCCCGCCCTAAACCAAATTCAACCATCCACTCCACCTACAACCACCTGCTACTCACCCACCACTTTTGACAATTCCCCCCCAAACCACCGCTCCACCAACCGCCCACCACAACTATTTTTGTTAATTCCTTCCACTACTCCCCCCCCCCAATCCCAACTACCCATTCCAATACAACCACTGGCCACTCACCCACAAATTTTAACATTCCCCCCAACACCAAATCACGCCCCAACATTACCAACCACCCATCCCACCTACAGCCACCAACCAACCACCCAAAGTTTTTGACAATTCCCCCTACACCTCATCACCCTCCCTCCTCCCCCCTTCACCACCACCGCTAACTGCCCACCCCACCTACAACAGCCAATCAACCACCCACCATTTGACATTTTTTGTTCACCCCTTAACCCAAACACTAACCTAACAATAAAGCAAGCCCTTTCTAAATAGCACCCACCATTTTTGAAAATTCCCCCATGCACCAAATTCAACCACCTACTCCCATTACAACCACCTGCTACCCCCACCCCCTCCCCAGTACAACTATTTTTGACAATTCCCTTCACTATACCCTCAACACAAATCCAACCACCCATAACAGCTACAACAACTTGCCACTCAACCAACACCGCCAACCAACCATCACACCTACAGCCACCAACCGACCACCAACCATTTTTGACAATTATTTTTCCCTCACCCCCTCCCAACACCAAATCCCCCAGATCCAACCACCTACCCCACTTTTTCATCGCACCCCATCAAATCAAATATATCCACCACCAAAACTGCCAACCAATCAACCCACCTACAACCGCCAACCAACCACCCACCATATTTGACCATTCACCCCCCCTCCAACCTTACCAAATCCCCCCAACTCCAAACACCCATCCCACCTACAGCCACCAAGGAACCACCCATTAGCTTTGACAATATTTATCTCACCACCCAAACCAGCTACAACCACCCACCATTTTTGACAATATTTCCTCTTCCCGACACTACCCCTCCACTACCTCCCCCCCTTGCCAACACACACTCCCACCACAACCAACCAACCACCCAACACCCTCCCCTCCAACTTTATCAACTCTCTAGGCTATGAAAGCAGCAAGGTAACGTGACTGTGACAGTGACTGTGACTGTGACTGTGACATTTTTCTGTGCGTGCTGCCCATATATTCCTAACCGATTTATTAGACGTTATCACGTCAAAAATCAAAAACTCACAATTATAGGTTTTCTGGAGTTGTTTCTTGTCAGAACGAAATGCATCCAAAAATTGCGAGATCATTGGATGCGGATCGAAGAAAAACAAAATAAAATCATTATGAGGTTTCATTTACATCAGATAGTTTTGCTTAACGTAAACTGGTATACAAATAAAAATGTTGTGAAACCAGTATTTAGTTGGCGTTAAAATTGTCATCACAACTTCACTTCACACATTTCAATCAAAACTTCTCAAAAAGTTTGACATTTCCATGTTTTGTTCTTTTATTTTACTGACGTTCTGCTCTGATTTCGTTATAAAAAGGAAATGTTCTGTAGAATTATGGTGTAGTTTGACAGCGGCTTTTTGTTCTGGTAATTATTTACTGATTTCAATTAATTGGTTGTTTTTATTTGAAGTAAATCGTTCAAGGAATAATATTGCCCCAAAGTATTTTAATTTTGTTGTTTTTACGAGGAATGAAGTGTCAGTAGCGTCTAAAGCAGCAAGACAATGGGACAACACTAAATTGTCTTGTCCGAGCTTCTTGAACGGTATTGGACAAGACAATGCCAGCCAGTCGATATTGCCCTCGCAGATAGCTCGGCAGGCTAGCTCGGAGGACAGTATAATGACAATTGTCTTGGGCTCTGCATTGTCTCATGTGAACCCCGCTTAAGGGTATACACTTTTTTTTAGATTTTTCATTATTTCTTTATTTCATTCCAAAAATTACAACAAGTGAGAAAATAAACATTTTATCAGCAATACAAATATAAGATTAAATACATGTATGAAAAACTTAATATAAAAAATATGAACATCTATCATTAACACATGCTTAATTTGACAGCTGTACAAGATATGAAATGAAATGGTTAGGTACATTCTGTTATTCATAAGAATAAGTGATGAATGAACCACTATGAAACATTTATAATTACAAATTGTTTGTGGGGGCTACACAGTAAATAACTTAAATAATATAGTTCCAAAACATATGAAGTCTTTACAAAATGTAATCATCTGATCATATTAATGGATTAAGATCTCTATATGATTAAAAAGGAAAAGCCAGCGTTTAATTTTAGCTCAAAATTTTGATTCATTTCTCTCACATCTGGATTCCACAGGCAGTTTATTAAATAAACGGGGAGCGGTTATGGAATAAAAATGACAAAAATGTGATTTGAAAATTCTGGGAATACTCACAAGATGGCATAAATTGGATCTCAAACTGAAAGCTTCCTGAACTCTGACATCATTATAACCTTTACTTCTAAAAAATACTTTTAAAACACTATAAAAATACAAATGCCTTACCGGAAATATGCCGAGGTTAGAAAACAAAGCGAAACTCTGGGTGCCATGCGAGGTACATCAGCAAAAGCAGATAATTTACCTTTAAATTGCTGTAAAACAAAGAATTTACAAAGATCAGAAATAATACAGGACCTAAAACCGATCCTTGGGGAATGCCCATTTTTTGATAGGATAAGGAACTAAGTTTATTGTTAACTCTGGTCTTTTGGTTACGATTTGACAAGTAAGAACAAAACCAATCATATACAAAACCTCTAAATCCTGCCAAATAAAGTTTTTTGAGTAGCAAATTATGGTCTACTGTGTCAAAGGCTTTAGTTATGTCAATAAATAGAGCCGACTATCGATCATGAGCATGATACAACTACTAAAGATAGCGCCTTCCAATTCTCATTTTTGATTCGTTTTGCGCATTACGTCACTGACGCACATGCCTTCTCGTTTTCCCCTTTTAATTTTTGTTTCGTTCTACATTCTATACGGTCTACACATTGACATTCTATCCATGTATATAGTTTGTCAATGTAGTTGTGCGCTCTACGCCACTAACGCATAATGGAGTTTGACGTTTTATATCGAAACACGCGCAATGCCATATCTTGTTTAGTTGTACCATGAGTGACGGATAAGGAATGTTGTCAGTTTGGAAGGATGGGTATCGTGTACACATTATCAAATATATGTAGTTTGTTGACATTCACAGCAGCCCCGTTCAGACTCCGATTTTTACAGAATACAACACGTAAGGGAACGAGAATTTTTTTATTTTTGTTTTTAATTCGTGGCGATGCGTCCGTTATGTCTGCTTTTTTTGTGCATTTTCATGATTTCAAGAAGCTCTTTAAAGTTCCCTTCTTTTTTTCTCAAAACAAAAATATTCGCTGCAATCGCAAGTAGCATCCCACACCGACTCGATTTATAGCATTCTATAAATTCATCGAAAAATAATCTATCGAAGACCTTTTTTTTTGTTTTGACTGATGTTTGACGTTTTTGTTGTACACATTATCGAACTAAACCACGAGGAGGCCCTGACTGTCATACCATTGCCAAAAAAAAATTTGCGGTTATCCATCCTGATCGACGAATCATCAGTCTGATGTACTATCATTCTTATCCGAATTCAGTCTAAATCCATCAGTCATGATCATGATCGATAATGTGTGGTGGGTACACATAACATAATGCCAGAAATAAATATTGCTAATGAAAGCGCGGTCTTAACATGACATTGTGTCAAGAGAATAAGCCCTGTTCCTTTTCCCATAAATTTTCACGATCAGATTTATTGCTTCTGTCATCTGAATGGTTATCAATGTGTCAAATAAAATTTCTTTTCTCTTCCTTTAATTCTAACTGACAGATAAATTGTGCATAGAGGCATAATGCAGAAGAGGGATTGACAAGCTGGTCCTGTGAAGCCAACAAATTTTTGTTCATCCAAGTACATATGTGTAAAAACGTGCACGTGATAGCAACTCATCACTAGATTGCAATTGTAGAGCCGAAGTTTTCACAATTACGCACGCACACGAAATCAAATTATGAAAACAACAATGCTTACATAATATTAGCTCTGTTCCTTGAGAGCTGAAGTTGGCATGGGGTATCCACAGATCGTTTTTTTTGAAAACCTGAACTCGCTCTAACGAATTATTTGAAACCTAATGGTTACCAAACTTCAAATCATAAATCATATTCTGTTTTTCTCATTTTATTTTTCGACGGAAGTATTTACAGCTTGTCATAATTTTGTTGTTGTTTTTTTCTTATCCCTTTTGTGAGCAAATTTTATTCACATTATATTATTTGGAGAGTGTCCATTCGCACGCAGTGGTGTCAGCAGTTTCACTAACCCTGACGCCACACATGCCAGCTACTGGCAAGTTATTACATGTATTAATTGTCAGATACCTATTTGTTCCAGTTGGCTGCAAGTTTGTCTGTGTGAGTGGAAAATGTAAGTGCATTGCAACTATCTTGCCAGTAACTGGCATGTGTGGCATCCGGGTAAAGAGTGGACATTAGTGACATTCTCTTGAATCATGAAACCGTTGGTATAATCCACTTACAGACAACTATATGTGCTCGAAGCGGATGGAAATGCAAAGAAGGAACTAAAATGTTCTAATTACAATATTTTCAAGAACGTATTCAAAACATTAACTTCATTCCTCTACTTAGGGTATGAGCAGTCGTCTAACAATTTCCTCAACATACATTTTTGTGGCCCGTTTCACGGGATCAAAGCATCTTAACTTCTGCCATTAAAATTGGACAAAATTGCTGTTTCTTCTCTCTGTCAAAGTGAAATAAATTGCGAACGTCAAAATTCGGATTATTATACAAACAATTTTTTTTGACATTTTCTATAGCAAACCTTGTTTCTAAGTATGTATCTCAACCTATTGCTCATCAACATTTGAATTTAAAAAAACTCATGATGTACAGTGTACATCCTCCCTTCCAAGGATACCTATGTACCTAGGAGGAATGAAAATATAAATGGACTTACGGCCTTTATATTAGAAACCAAATGTGCTCCTGTGAGCCAAATTACCAAGTCCGATCGTGGACTTTTCCTCCGCACCACCACCACTCTCTTTTGTTAGATGTACAAAGTTGTATCTTAAAGTCAGTTACCTCGTTGGTTTTCCTACTTTTTTTTTCTTGTTTTTCCTATTTAATCTTTTTTTTAGCGCAAAGGTTGAAGAAAAATGTTTACTTTTTCCATTTACTGTTATTTTAATTGCTTCAAAGAATTGCATCTTATGTACCTACCGAGCAAGCTATAGACATCACATCACACAGCGAGCTCTGAATCTATAGAATACCTTGAAGTCTAAACGGTGATTCTGCGATGCGAGCGAGCGAGCGACGAAAGAGCACGTCTCCAGATAAAGACTATATAAATGATATTAAGTATTGGCGTATTTTTCTTGCGTCTCCATTTTTTTTTTCCTGTTGATGTATCTTTTTTTCTCGGTCACGATTGTTAATAACAACAACAATAAATGAAATAACGACCATTTAAGTTGAGGATTGGTTAGGGTTTGGCACTCTCTCACAGTGCTTTTGAAGATAGATGTTTCCTTGATCTTTTATGTAATGGAAAAATTGGAATTTGAAAAACTATGCCTGCGGCCGTCTCGGCGCGGTGGGAGGCTGACTGGAAAATGCACTGCTTAGGAGGTTGAAATGAAAATAATTGGTTGCATTTAAATTTGGTTTGGAAATTCTAGATTCGGCTTCTTAGTGTGTTGGGAAAACTGTGATTGAGTTTTGCGGTTTTGGAAGTCTCGAACTCGCTTTATCAAGGAAATTAAAGTTTTTCGAAGATATTAAAAAAAAAACTAAAATCAGAAAAACGCTTGGATTAATTTATTTCACCGATGACGGTTGGGCCATAAGTGGCAGAAGCTGTCAGTTTTCAGAGTTGCCACTTGCAGGAAAAAGTGACAAATATTTGAAAAGTGCACTCTTATTGGAACATCCTTTCTACCTTTTCCTATTTAAGTAGATAATTTGTCAAGTTCTTTTCTTTTTTTTTTCAAAATAAATTTGACATTCTGTGCACAACTTAGAAAGGTTCAACTTTAAAAAAAGTGGCATTAACAACCGGAAGCCATCTTTAATTGTTTAATGAGTGTTGAGCATTCCGGTGGCTCTTTAAAAAATAAGCTTGTCTTTCATAACTGTATCAAGTGATTTATGCATTTGATTGGTCTGCTTAGAGCTAACAATAGAATTAGGCATTCACAAGGCCAATCGTTTGTCGGAAACCATATTTGCTTTATTCCTTAAACTTAAGCCAATGTCGACTAAGGTTTTCTTGACAACCCTAAGAGCTGTCAAAAAACCTGCGTTTTTCGGTTCTCAAAAAAATAGTTAGGTCTGTCTGAATATAGTATACTTGTCACAACCACAACCCACAATATCAACCCAGGTCCGCGATTCAATAGCAGATTAGTTACCTGTAACTCTTGTAGCATTGGACGCCATACGGCCAAATTTATTGGAAAAAGTGAAAAATCGGACTGGTCGAATGAAATATGTAACTCGTAGCTCCAGGGGACATGCCAGAAATGATGTTTAAAAAATAAATACCATGAAATTATATACCGAATTGTAAATAATAAAAATTTGATTTCAGCAATATTTCTTACTTATACTATTATTTGAAGTTCTCAAGCTCTTAAAAAAGCACCCTTTATTTATTTCAAATAAACGTGCCTTAGAGAGTTGCAAGTTTTGGCAGTAATTGCTGCAAGTAATTGGTCTTGTGAATGTGATCATGTTGCTTCTTACTTACTTAAGGTGGCACAGCCTTAACCGAAAATCCTCCCCAGCTAGGCCGGTCCCTATCCAGTGGCCTCCAGTTGCGCACACCAAGTTGGCTGAGGTTGTTCTCCACTTGATCGCGCCAACAACTTAGATGGGGTCATTCTGAACTGCGTCAACCCTCTGAGTTGGAATTGAAGACTCGGTGGGTAGGTGAGTTTTTGTCCATATGTTGCTTCAGAGAGACTTAAGAGACTCGCCAAGAATTCAATTTCGAACACATTCGCCTTAGAATTCACTATACCTTCAATAAATCGATGTGTTTCTTGGCATTGACATCAGCTTAGCAGTTCACATATTGCCGCAAAAGCAAGTGATTTTGGGATAAGTAAGTATTTATTAACACACTGTGAAAATTAGAAATGCTTTGTCAAAATCACAGACAATACAGACCGCTAACTCGTAGTCCTCTGGCCTAAAACACTCTTAAAGTATTTTGTTCAGCATGTACATTATGTAGTTATTTCTCTGCATGTGCATTTTATTAGTTCGTGCATTGGTTCCCAATTAAAATACACGGAGGGAGCTTTAGATAGAGCTTTCACATTCTCATAATAAAATGCAAATCAAGCTTGTAGTCAATGAGAGAAACTAGTTGGCGGTCTGTATTGTATGTCTGTGATCAATATGTTGAGTAAATAAACAGCTTTAGTTAACTATTATCTGCGTGACATTTTGAAGATCCGGGTAACAGAAACCATAACCATATCCAACAATGAACTATTACCTAGCACTGGACAATCAAGATTTATTGTAGACATTGAACAGAAAAAAGGGTGCTGGTTTGACCATTCACTATTAGGAAGTCCAATAAAACCATAGGGAAGCAGTCTTTTGAATGTATTCCTCAATGTAAAACGCGGTTTGGAAGACTAAATCAAACCTATAGAATTAGGTGTCGTGGAAAAAAAGGGAAGGGTCTGGCTGCCTCCCTTTGCTTTAAGAAGAATATAGAGTGTTGATTCCGAAAGCAGCTTCCGAAAACCTAGAAGTAATTGTATCTGTTAGTCGTTAGTGTTTCGGACTACAATCCCTGGTTCTGCATGAATTATGTTTACAGGGGTTTAAATGGAAGACAAATCCTGCAAGGGCACACCTTGTCATGAACAAGTGTATCTCTGCCATCCGTACGGACTTGGGGTGAATTGGTAGTCCCTTTCATTCCTGAATAGTATCAACACAGTATTAATTGAGAGTCTTAAGGTACTAGGTCTAGGCTCTTTAAGGATTACATTCCAATGATCCCGAGTCAAAATGTATCTTACTTTCCTTAATTCGAAAGTATAATTTTTTAAATTATCACACACACACCATGCTACTATCTAATTTGTGAGATGATTCATGTGTCACATAACAACTCTCCAGATAATATACTTTCTCAGATAGATACCTTTTGGATGGTATAATCAAAGGTAATAATCTTCAAATCATCATCACACAATGCGAACTCATGAAGTTCAATTACACCTCAACCGTAGACATCTTCCATAACAAAATATAAATAAATGATTGTCTTCACAAACGTAATCATATCAAATGAATAATACCCTATAAGAGGTTATATATATGCGAAAAGATACACAAAATATCCCCGCCACTTAGCTAATCATGTGCATTACATTATCTCAAAGATTCATAATAAAAATAATAATTTCATTTAATCTCAACTCGTTTGAAATGCCTCGTCTCGTCGTCGTCAATCGTCGTCGTCAGCCTCAGCAGAACAAGTGAGTGAGATGAAAATTCCCACATACCCGTAACATTAAAATTTTTACTTTCGAACAAAAGCTGCTTACAATTTAAATAACCTAACCCACCGAAGTCAGAGTCAGCTTGCTCCTTTGGATCTGTGGGGTTCATAAGGGAGCCGGTTGGTCTCGGTGCGGTGATGCCGCCACCGCTGCCACAGCCACTTGCTGTATGCTTTGGCCTGGTGGCAGCGCGTCGCGGCGTGCATCCGTATCCGTATGAGTACCTCACATGATTACTTCCTAGTTGGAATTGATGCAGCAAGTACCTCAGTTCGCAATTCGCAGTTCGCATCTTGTATCTAATCAAACGCGTGTATGCGCGCATGATGCATGAACCATGCCTCCAAATGAATATGAAATCACTGAAATTTTTTTTTTTGTATATTTATGTGAGATGGATTTAAGAAGTGAACGTTGCCAAGACATTGTACTTTTGATGATGCTGATCTGAGCTCTGAGGTGATGCCGTGCCGCCGCGCCGCTGCGTTCGCCGCCTCGTCAGTATTCCAAGGTGATGAAGATGCCACGATGGAACAACCCGTCATTTAAGAGGATCTCGTGAAATAAAAAAAAAGCAGCGCCATAGTGTTGTGCCAGTTGGTAATTTGCAACAATTTTCCTAATTAGCGCTATCTTTTGGTGAAGACAGAAGATACAAATCACATGAGCGAATGGGTTTGCGATGATAATACATCACGGATTCATGCGGTGATGATGCAACAGAGGCAAGCAAACTGCGTTTCATATCGTTGCTAAAAAAAAAAACAAAAAAAAACTTCCAGATGCTCGTAATAAATTCATAATAATTTTCGTTTGTGTTGTTTGAAAAGAAAATTAATGACAAAACTGGTTGGGAAACTTGCAACTTGCAACTTGAAACAATAATAATTATAAGATAGATCCGCGGCTGCGGTAAATTCAATACCTAGTATATAATCTCGAATAAGCCAGGTCTTTTCTTTGGGTATAAGTTAAGTACACCCTATGCCGTTATGTTTCTAGGGGTGTTTGTTGTACAAGTTGGGCCATAATCACGTGGGCAGTATAACAGTTTAAGCATGGTCATTTAAATGTTTGTTTGAAATAGTATTTTTGTCGCGATATTTGATCAACTTTGTTTCGGAAGAATGGTCAAGTTCATGCATTGTCCAATCTGCCAGGGTGCAAATAAATACAGGAAATCAGTCTCCCATAGGACTTCGTTCCAGCTAAGTGGGAACTAAATCCCTTTTGGTGAAGTGGACCTAGTTCCCGTGCGAGTTTTAAATAAAATTCAATAGAATCCCATTGTAACGAAATAACATATTTTCCTTCCACCTCCCCCGATCAACACGATGATTTTCTATCACGTGACGCAAATACCCACCGCTGCAGCAAATCCGATCACCCCGGCACCCCGCACTGCTGATTTGGACTGCCATCCACTTCTAAATACCTTATACCTATACCAGAGGAATAGGCAAAAACATCTATCATGCAAGAAGAATTACACATTTACAAGTATTTTTAACTTTTGGTGTTATAATTCACATTTTCTTCTTACAGAAATATTTCATAAGTAGAAGTACAATTTGTATGGGAAATTACAAATTAGACTCGACCTCCCTGCCATTGGAAGAAGATTCTATTTCAAATAGAGTACCGGGAATAGAAATCTCACCGCAGGTACGTTGCGGGAAATACCAGAAGACTCACTAGTCACCAAGTTTTTTTGAATAAAATTTGTTAGGGACCGTTTGTTGTCGTGGAGCGCTTCCTTTGGGAATCTCTACAGACTACCGTTTATTGTCGTGGAGTTGCTGCGCCTGTAAGTTTCATCACAGACCACATTTTATTGTCGTGGATGGAACTCTACAGAGCAAATTATAAGGGATTGTTTAATGTCGTGGATCGCTTCCTTTAGGAATCTCTACAGACCAGACCACCGTTTGCTGTCGTGGGGTTGCTGCTCCAGTAAGCTTCACCACAGACCACTGTTTATTGTCGTAGAGGAAACTCCAAAAACCTAGTATTTAAGATATCACATGAATACAAATTTTGTTGTTTCAGAGTTCAACACTCTTCAACCCTGAGTTTTCGCTTTCTTTTGGGAACAATCCTGGTTATCACGGGACTTAAACGTTAATGTTCACATCCAGACGATGTGGTAAAAGATTTTCATATAAAGCTGGATCTCAAGCGGTACCGAGACAATCTAGAGATAGAGATCTTTGGATATCCCAAAAGCCAAGACATGAGGAAGTTAATTATAGAGCAGCTAAAAAAGGCAGTGCAAAAGTATTGGCAACAAGATAGAAAGACCAGTTTCGAAAAATTGGCGAAGAGTACTATTAAGAAGCTGTAAGAAGGGGAAACGCAAGATTGTTGTATAACATACATTTTTGGCCAACAACGATGTACGAATCACACTGTTCTCGAAATGAGCGGCAACCTTGAGTGTCAATAGATAACCAGTAACGAAGTTGGAAGGAGCATTTCTGTGCACTGCTCAGCTATGAACCGAGCGTAAACGAAAATTATGAAATGTCGACCATAGACCACATGTAAATCTTCCAGAGACATTTATGTTGACAAACTGAAACCGACAGGTACAGAAATAAAGACAGCGATCCTACTCTTGAAGTTCAACAAAGCGGCTGTACTTGATTGTATACCTTTCGAACTTCTCAAAGTAGACCCCAACTAGACAGCAAGTATTATTTTTTGACACTGGTTAAAGCTGTTTGGGAAAACACAACCTTTCCCATAGATTGGAAAGTCAAGTTATAGTTAAGGAACCGAAGAAAGTTGATCTCAAGAATTGCAACAACAATTTTGTCCGTAATTCCGAACGTAAAGCAACTTTTATTCTCGACAAATAAAGTCCCAAATTGAGCCTACACTCAAGACGCAGTAAGCTGAGTTTTGGAGTGAATGATGTTGTGTCGATCCCATTAACACCTTACGAATAATCCTTGAGCAACATCGAAGTATCAAACACCGCCCTACCCCATGTTCGTCGACTTCGAGAAGCCCTTTGATGGCAATGTCATCTGGAGAGCTCCTGATGGTAGAGGATTCACTGATAAAAATGTTGACAAACTGAAAGAAAACCCGTGTGGTTAGGATTCCCTTTTAACGAGAAATAAATTCTCGTCTCCCTAAGAAAAAGTTAAACAAAAAGTCAAGAAAACTGTTCTCCAATTTTTTTTACTTTGACAGGAAATGACAGGTAGTATTTGCGGCCATGTTTTAAACAAGATATCCGTCAAATTGGCTGTCATTTAAAAAGTCTGTTTTGCCATTGAGCATTCAACATCTTCAAATTATCATAGACAACGACACAGACGTATCTTCGCTAACTGGACTCTCGAGCAATTAGAATTTGACCCTGCATTTAGTCTGAATCCATGTCTGATGATTAAGTTGGGTGAGCGGTATTGAAAACGATGAATGAGTGAAAATTCCTGCACCGCAGATCATGGTTCTTCAAACCAGTTTGACACTGGCAAAACTTTTGAAACTTGTGCGTAAGAATAGACATTGTGTCAATTGGGCAGGAGCAATTTTTCTTGTTCAATAATTTTTCAGAATGAGTGGTTCGTAAGGTCACCACAATTCAGACAAGGATTCAATTGGGGAATGGCGGAAATTGAACAATATTGTGTCATTTATTGTGTAGTGCGGTCCAAAAGAAAATATATAAAATACTCTTTTAAAAACCTTCCTGGTTTGAGCCGAAGGATGCTGACGACATTCAAACCAATTTGGTGTAGCTATCGTAAATCCACACAATGCTTTGAACACCCATCTTTTAAGTCTCAAAAAGCTGAATGGAACAACAAAAACACCTTGAATGATGCAAAAGCACCCCACCAAGTAGTAGCAGTCATTCGCTAACGCATTCAGGACAACAACGGGTGTTACCCAGGTGTCTCTTATGGGTGATGGTGCTATTTGATTCGCTTATAAACATGGAACACACCCAATTCAAAATTTTGGAAATGTAGTCTATGGAATAGGCCAACATGAAATAAGAAAAGTGAATCTAGTGGATGAAGTTAGAACGGTTAAACCCTACATTTGGAATCCTTGCAACAAGTGGTCTGCTCATATTGACGCGCAGAGACCGTCTTTTACAAAAAATTAACATAGAGTTTGTAACATATTATTGGGAGGGTTAAGGCTCTGATAGAATGGTACACGGGTACACCTTACCAATCCCATTTTCAAGAAAGTGTTATACACAGAAAAAGCAGTGGGGACTGAATAACCAACGAGGTTTGGAAATAATAGAATTGGTTCTTTTTCTTGTTAACAAAAAGTTTCTTCTACAATTTTATTGATTTTGAATTAATTTTTTCCAAAGAAAAGAAATTGACCTTTGACTCATTGAAGTGTAATACATTTTTCACCGGTCTTAGCATCTTTTCAATTCAGTGTTCCAATCTTTTTAGAATTAAAATGCCAAAATCGACCGATAAATTTTATGATTTTCCAAATTATTCCGGGAGCGGCAGACTCATATTTCAATATTAAATCTTCTTCATTTATTGTGTTCCTATAAAAGTATATGCTGTCGAGGATACTGACCAAACGAAAGCAAATTCAGTTAGAGAGCTGAAATAGTGTACGTTCGGAGAACAAAAAATGTGACTTGGTATTCTCTATGCTCAATGCTCTACTCACAAAAGGGGACCGGGTTATTTTTAAGGGGGTTGGTTGGGCTTCTGCAAAAGGACCACATTCAATTTAAATTTCGGAGATGTAGTCTAGGGAATAGGACAGCATAAAATCGGAAAAGTGTATCTGAAGGTTTCTGTTGGTATCCCCAGTTTGGTATTCATGCTGCAACAAGTGGTTTGCTCAGTGTTTTGGATGCGCGAAGAATCCTTTTTCTTTTTTGGAGGATTGGAGCTCTTCAAAAAAAAAAGAAAAAGGTACAAAACTCTCATCATACCAATCCCATTCCATGTCCTGGGCAGCATAGAACTAAAGATATAGGACTGTGATGTACAGTACAGAGTGAAGCTGTATTGGGTGAGTTGGTTTGGCTCAGGTCAGTGATGTTGACGTATTTGGAAGATAGTGAATTTATTTATATCGATTTTAATAACTTCTAACAAGGTGTCAGTAGCAATACCTAATCTGTTTAAATGATTTTTTTTTAGAGTTATCGAACTATAAAATTAAATGAAATGAAACACAGATAAATTGATTTGAAAGTTAATTCTTTGCTGACACAATGCCACAACGGCTGGCTCGGAGGTATTCCAATCTTGAGTTCCGATTTCCGGTCACTTTTTTCAGCATTTCAATAACTCGGCGAATGTTGTTTTCCAAGTTATCGTCAATTGTTTCTGACTTATTGGTGAAGACTATCGACTTCACAACCCCCCCCCCCCCACACACACACACACAGGAAATAGTAAGCGGTGCTAAATCGCACGGCCAACTCACAGGTCCAAAACGCGAAATCATTTTGCTCATCAAACGAAAAAGTCATAGATAATGGCTCTATGCTCTATTTACAACGATCTCTATTACCTTTAACCCTCTGGCCATCATTGATTTTTAAAAAGTAAGAACCAATGATTCATCTAGCCTATAAAACACAAGAAACTGTCAGTTTTTCTGGATGTAACGGAGGCTTGGAGATAATCTACACTCCAAATGCGACAGTTGTGCATTCAATCATCGCTTTATCGCCGAACACAATTTTTTTTGTGAAAATAGGGATCAACAGCTATCTGCTATCTCGTTTCAGGTTTCGTTGTTCAGGCGTCAGGCGATTAATGATAAAATGGCAAACCAAACTAACAATGAAAACAGTGCCAACTTAAAGTTCCACCCTTTATACTGATTTTATAACATTTTTTTACTTAAGACATTACCCATGTACATTTTATTTTTAAATCGACAACCAATAAATATATACATTATGACGTTTGATTTATTTTCTGTACTCTTAACTATTTGCTTGTCATTTAAATATTTATTTTAGCTTAGAAAATTGAAATTAATTTTTTTTTAGCAAGACAGTGTCTATTAAAATACATTGTCTTGTTGCATATGTCACACTGAGATGAGTGGCCACTTCAAAGAGTAAAAGAAATTCAACGCCTTCTTTGTAATCAGTCGCTTTCACTGAACTTTATTACTTTGCTAAAGTTATTTATCCTCAATATCGCAGGCATTTACAGCAGCGATGCTGGCGACACTGGTCAGTGCGAATGAACATGGGCTGTCATAATTTCAAGCATTATTGTGACCAGATAGTTCCTCAGGTTGATTGCTGCAGAGATTTGAGTATGCACTGTGAGGAACCCACCACTGTAAGACATGAAAGTAGTAAGACAAAATAAAGAATTGGAATCTCCGAAAGAAGACTTTCAAATCCAAAGTTTATCGCTGCTTTCTTTGGTCGAACTAGCAACTCTAGGTTAGCTGAGTCTACAGACAAACTCACATGCTCAGCGACCGTTTGATGGACACCATAATGGAAACTACTTTTCTGACGTCTCTATCATCGAAGAGTTCGAGTTCATTAAAACCCCGAATGTTTATTTTTACACCAAACCAATACTAACCATTTTGAGCATGGACAAATTTAAGGGGTGTTTAAAATCATCGCAACCTGGGCCCCAGGATGACAAAGGCCAGCCCTGCCAATTCTTTTAGGTGGATTGAACCAGCTTGCTTTACGTCTTCTGTAATTTTGTAAACTTTTTTCACTGTTTCGAATACGATTTAAAAACTATTGTGCCCCAACTCATTGCTGAAAACGCACCAGACCCGCTGTTAATTTTTTCCGCGGGTGGGTTTTTGATGAGTTTGGTTTTTGGGTACCGAAAAAGGAACCAGATTCAATTCAAATTTCGGAGATGAAGTCAATGGAATAGGACAGCATAAGCTCGGAGAAGTAAATCTGGCGGTTTTCAAATTTCAAAACAGTCCAATGTCAATTTTGGATTCAAGCCAAACCATCCATACAGAACTGAAATAGAATTTTTGAACAAAGGTAGATGGGAGCTCTTACAGAAAGTTGCACCAAACTAATCCCATTCGTTAGCAGGAGTTCCTCGCTCAACAAGTGGGAACTCTATGTAAAGCTGTATTGGGTTAAGATGGCTGGGGTTCGAGTGCTTCTTCATTGTGTTTGGGGAATGTTTTGGATTTTTTTTCAAAACTATGACTTCACGTTTAACAAGTTAAAACAAAATCAGAAGAGGATCTAGGTATGGTGCAGATGATTTCTAAAAAAGGATATCAGCTGGCCACATCAAAGCAGGTTCATAGACGTTGTTTGAGTTGACTACGTATAGAAATGAAAAAGTGAAAAAGTACACTCCAAAGTCTCTTCTCAACTGATTCCAAAAAAAAATTAGGACCGGGTTTTGGCATTTCAATAATATTTTTATTGTTTAAATATTTATTGAAGGACTCTCGTTCATAATTAGAAGAGAAATTCGATGGAAATTTTGGAGATGTAGTTTAGGGAATAGGACAGCATGAAATCAGAGAACTGCATCGTTTGTATTCTCAGTTTGGGATTCATGCTGCAACAAGTGGTTTGCTCAGTGTTTTGGATGCGCGAAGAAAATCCATGATACTGTCCGATATTGAATGCTTTTTCTTTTTTGGAGGATTGGAGCTCTTTAAAAAAAGAAAAAGGTACAAAACTCTCACCATACCAATCCCATTCCATGTCCTGGGCATGGAACTAAAGTTATAACGTTATAAGACTGTGTGCAATGTGATGCTGTATTGGGTGGGTTAATTTAGTTCAGGTCAGTTGTGTGTTTTTGGGATGTGGAAGATATTTTTTGCTTTTCTGTTTGAATCTTACAGGAAACCAGAAGCCATGTTTTATATATAAACTTATGGAGTTCAGAATTTTTTTTTTGACTTGCAAACTGTAGCAAAAATACCATAACCTCAGTCAGAACTATAAGAAGTATATGCAGCAAGGATAAGCTAGATTCGGTTATTTTGAATATATTCTCATATATTTGCACGAGAAAACCGTGCATATTCTGATTAGTTGGGCTCGTACGCCCTTATATTAGCTACGAACTCTTAAATTCATTGAAATCTGAATAGTCACAAGACCCTAAGAGGACATAGAACGAGAACCCAAAACAGATTTTTAGAAATGAAAGGAAACCAAATAACATTGATGTTACAAATATGGTCTTTGTCAACGTAATGACGCAATCAATCTTTGAAAATCATACTAAAAATTCGTCCCACCCGCTTTTGTTTGTTACCACTTGCGTTTTGATAAGTTTTGATGTTTGGGTAACAAAAAGGAACCACGTCCAATTCAAATTTTGGATATGAAGTCAGTGGAATAGGGCAGCATAAGCTCAGAGATGTTTCTCAAGCGGTTTTCAAATTTCAAAACAGTCCTACGCCAATTTTGGATTCACGCCAAGAGTCCAATGGAGGAACATCTAATAGAAATGAAAAAAGACCTTGATTAAGTTGACCACGTATAAAAATGCAAAAGTGCCCCTCAAGTCTCAACTAATTATAAAAAATAGGACCCAGTTTTGGATATTGAGGGACTACCGTGCATAATTGAAATACACATTTGATAAACATTTCGGAGATGTAGCCTACGGAATAGGGTATCATAAATTAGAAGAAGTTTGCCTAACTAGTTCTTATATAGAATGATGAAATATGCTTTTCAAAAAGTAGGACCCATCGATGTTTTTTTTATTCAATTATCCTTGAGGAAACTGTGAAAGTTTTTGATTGGACTTAAAAACCCTTTTGATTTTTGAACGGTTAATAAAACTTGCAAATTAATTCCTTGCTCGACTGTCAAGATAATATTTACCAGCTTCTTATCATTTTGGAACATATTCGGGCGTGTAGTATAAATCGTCTATATTGCCCCGGGGCGAAGTGGTCAGTGCTTCGGACTTCAACGCAATAGTATATGGACTCACTCCCTCATTTCACCTTAGTTTTTTTTCGAATTTATTGTACTCTTACGAAGAAGTAACCAGTCCAACCATAAAATTCGGCTTGTATAGTCTGGAACACTAACTTCCACGCCAAAAATCCTGTTTTACTAAATATGGTCTGATCCTGAGGCATACTTATAAGAAAAACATCGATGGGTCCTAAGTATGCACCCTCAATTCGTACTTCAGCATACTAAATATAACCGATGGGCATACTTTTCCTATTTTATGGTGTCCTATTCTGCATAAAACATCTCCAAAATTTGTGCTGACCCTGACAGTGATTGTTTTTTTTTTTGCGTGGTTCCCAGAAAAAAAGGTTATCATATTGAAACCCCATGTGATGAGCATTCAAATTCACTAATCATAAAGGCATTCATCATAGTGGACAGTTTTCTGTATCCAATACCATATACCTACATTACATATATACTGGTCCACGGACTAACAGACTTCCTATTTCGGTAAATTGGATTAGCTCTGCAAGTGTAGCAGCCCTTGAACCAATAGTCCTCCCACCAGATAGAAAGTTCAGCACGTTCACTTTTCTGAATTTATGTTGGCCTATTCCATAGGTTGGATCTCCGAAATTTCGTTGACACACCAAAAGCCGGTCCTGATTTTAAAATTAGTCGATATTTGGGTACTTTTTCATATCTTTACGTTGGTCCGTTGAACTAGCTTTGATGTGGCTGATTGATATATTTTTTTCAGAAAATGCCTGCCCCTTTTGTAAAAGTGAACTCGCCAAATAGTTTTTAAATTGTTGTTTTTTGTCGCACCAAAAACAACGTTTTGAAAATAAGTCGAAAACATTTCCCAAACAGATTGATGAAGCACTCCAACCTCAACCATCTCAGCCCAATACTTATTACATAGAGTCCTCAGTTGTGGCACTACTGTGCATCACTGTGAAGTGTTCCAACCATCTAAATGTCCTTTTTCATTTCTATTAGATGTTCCTTGGCATGAATCCAAAATTGGCGTTGGACCATTTTGAAATTTGAAAACCGCTTGAGAAACATCTCTGAGTTTATGCTGTCCTATTCCACTGACTTCATCTCCGAAATTTGAATTGGACGTGGTTCCTTTTTGATAACCAACCATCAAAACTTATCAAACAATCCAACCGTAAATAAATTATAGCGGGTCTAATCGTTATCAGCAATTCAGTTAGTTTCAGGTGGTTTTCAAAAAGTCTAAAAACGCATTTTTTAGCCGCGGCGCGGCGCTTTGCCAGGGATCTGGCAGCCGAAACAAAAAACTTCATCATATTCGCCAAGAATAGACAGCGTTGGTTTCCTGGTTTACCAGATTTGTATTAAATACCTATGTATTCTTATTTTCGGGAAACAAGTGCATGGGGACCCAACTATAATACAAAAGAAAATACTCAAAATCCAATCCCATCATCCACAAAATCTCACTTTCCCCGAATTGGATAGAGTAGCTTATCTTTGCATATGCTTCTTACTGTTCCAACTGAGGTTAAATTTTGATGGAACTTTTGTTACAGTTTGCATCAAGTCAAAAATAAGGTTAGACATGGTTTCTGATATCCTGTAAGATTCAAACAGAAAAGCAAAAAATATCTTCCAAATCCTAAAAGCACACCACTGATCTGAGCCAAATTAACCCACCCAATACAGCATCACATTGCACACACAGTCTTATAACTTTAGTTCTATGTCCAGGACATGGAATGGGATTGGTATGGTGAGAGATATGAACCTTTTCCTTTTATTTTAAGAGCTCCAACCATCCAAAAAAGGAAAAGCATTCAATACCGGGCAGTGTCATAGATTTTGTTCGCGCATCCAAAACACTGAGCAATCCACTTGTTGCAGCACAAATCCCAAACTGAGGGTAGGATGCCAACGAAATCATCTAGATACAATTCTCTGATTTCATGCTGTCCTATTCCTTAGACTACACATCCTAAATTTGAATAGAAAAAGGAACCAATTTTTTTTTAACCAAACATAAAAACCAACAGCAGTTGGTCTTTGCGTTTTCAGCAATGAGTTGTTTTTGAAACGTAATCAAAAGAATCAAAAAAGTTTGCAAAATAACAGAAGATGAAAAAAGTAAAATAACTATCTGAATTGGCAGGGTTGGTCTTTGTCAGCCTGGGGCCCAAGTTTTGATGGTTTAGAAAAACTGATCAGGTATAGCCATTATTTCTGCACGAATTACTGCAGGGAATTCAATTCAGTTTTCACCGATGTATTGCTGGAAGACTTACCCAAAATACTGCTGTAAAAAATTTTATTCCGATTGTTTGAAACTAATTCCAACCTATTACCATTAATCTTAAATGGCGTCCATATTATGCCGAATGCTGCTGTTTGGCCAAGCTGAATAAGTAGGTAACTCTTTGATTCGGTTCGGTTCAGGCTAATTTTTGGCACACGGCACGTCACAAAGTCCAATCGGGACGTCCTTACCTATTGGGTTTGGCCCATCGGCATCATTGGGCATAATATAATATGGACGCACCTTTAAGCAATTCGTAGCTGAAGTGAGAAAACATGGGAAGATAGCACCAGCTGTCGTCTTTTCGGGGATTATGTTGCCACTTTACTCCCTGGAGGTTAAACGTGTTTGCGCTATCTTTGAAACTATTTGTGGCGCGGAATATGAGAGTTTATTTAGCAAGGCCCAATCATAATACGCGAAACAAGAAGAAAGCAAGTTTCAAAACCGAACGAAAAGTTTCTTTCCGATCTGTCAAATATCTATATCAGTTGGCCGTAATAGCCTAAAGAAATAAGGAATAATAATAGCTTTGTTCGCGTACCAAAATCAAACAGTTTGCATTCGATTTCATACGTTTACATAAACCCAAAAAGCGGTCGTGTACTGAGAGATGATCGAATGAAAATAACAGCTGTTTTATTCTTTCGTTCATTTATTCTCAAATTTCGACCCAGTGAAATGTCATCTGGTAAAAACTGAAATCTGTCAAAAAGAATGACTAAAAAATTTATTGTTGCAAATGACCCTTACCGCGAAGAACTTGACGTTTCCATTGTATTTATATTTTATAGTAATTTCATGGAACATTTTATTTTATTTCTGAACGTCGTCAATGGCGGCACTAGTTGTCTTGTCTACTTTACATCGAATTTCTTCTATTGTTGTTTTTGCTTTCCATGGCAGTTTAGACAAAAACCACTAAAATTACTGCACAATCAAAGCTTGTGAACGTCGTCCATAGATGCCGCACAAAACGTTCCGCTTCTTGGGAATACTATAAAATATATATACAATGACGTTTCTCAAGAATTTACACAAAGTGTTCTCCTACTTTCCGGTAAATGAGAGAGATTTTTCTCTCATTGATTGAAGAAATTTTAAACGTTTTCATTTTTTGACACAAAAAGAACTCGAACAAAGCTAATAATAAAGTTCACTTTTCTTTCCGTACGGTTTGTATGACTGAAAGCGTACATAACGTACCAAAACAAAAGTGAACGAAACTTGACGAAACTTATCAAAAAGTCATTTCGAGTTGTATTTCTACTCTTTCGTAAGGCAACGTACATTACGTATACATATTCTTCAATTATGGTTAGCCCTTCAAGATTGGATAACATCGGACCCAATTGAGGTGGCCATATGCCAGAAATATTATATTATTCAAAAAAAAAATTATCTTCTAAATAAAATCAATTATTGTAGTGAGAAAAACCACTCAAATAAAAAAATATATTTTTGCAAACAATCTTTTCAGTAAAGCGGGGATGGGAGAGATATTTCGTTGCGTTTACTTTTCACTAATTGCATTCCAAAATCCAAAGATTCATAATCTTTTAGTTAATATTTCAGCTTTTCTGGCACAACCTTGTCGATGTTGATTCTTTTTTGATTGCGAAAAAAAAAGAAGTTAACAGCAATATCTTGACCTCAGTTTGAACCCAAAACTTATTTAACTGCCTTCGCAGCATTGACCTTCAAAAATGAGTTGAAAAAAAAAGAAAAAGAAAAAAAACGTTAGTATCGTAATCGAATAAAATAAAATCACCCCGGGATAAGCCTCCATTTTTGGTAAAATATAAAATTAAGATCAATTTAAAAAAAAAAATAAGACATTTATTGCCTTTGTTATTTATGATGTTGGAGTTAATTATGTGAAGATTTGTTTCATTCCAAAATCTATGATCTGGATTTATTTTATTTGTTTTTGGCTAGCTCTTGATTACGTAATAAATATGGTCTAATCTAAAAGAAGAGATAGTACATTTTGGCCAATACCCAAACATATATTGTATCCATGAATAAATAATTTTATAATTATCTTCAATGCCTATTGAAGTATTGATTAACTTTTTCCGGAAATATTCATGTTCAATTAGTTAGAATTGTGTGTTGTCTAGTTGTCTTTGATTTAAGATTTATTATTAACTTAAGCTTTGTTTTCTCAAAATAATTTTTAATAAATGACATAAGTTCATTTAATTGAATTCCATAGATACTAACTGATTGCCCTTCCATCAATTTCCTTGTTTAAAAAGATAAATTGACTGCTGGTTGGATAAGGTTAAGGTGGCTAACAGCTAGAAATGTATAAGCTGAGACGCATAGTCCAAAAATAAACCGATTTGATTGCACAAAAGTTTGGAGTGTTATTCCCTAAAATCTTACAACTTTAGAAGCGTTCAAGAGAATTGATGTCTAAAACCATCAGTTATTAATGTAGTTTAAGAAGATGTCTGCTAAAAAAAGTTTCGTTTATAAGAGTTGGACAATTGTCTGCTCCTCTTCTTTGTCCATACAGCTTCTGCAGACAGAGGTCGTTTGCGAGTAAGCGTGTCTTCCTTTGAAACATTCTCATTTAATGACAATTTGACATAGAGTCAGGGTGATTTGAAACTCGACGAAACGGAAATGCGCCATGACACTTTTAAGCAAATAAATTATACAAATTAATGTATCGCAACAAGTCAACAGATGACCGCGCTTTATTGTGACAAAGTCCTTAAGAAATTGACATCACACTTGTGCCCAGATGCAAAAACGACTTCGTGATCCGTCCATGATGTCACGGTAAAGGGTGGACAGTACAACGGATACTTACACAATCATTAAGACTTTGAAACTATTTATGTACACGAAACTAACACTTGCCATTTTGAGCAGATACAAAATTAAGGGGTGTTGAAAATCACCACAACTCGGGCTCCAAGCAGACTTAAACCAGCCCTGCCAATTCCAAAAAAAGTTGGATTTTTATGTTTAAAAACTACTGTGCCTCAACTCATTGCTGAAAACGTATTAGACCCGCTGTTATTTATGTTCGCGAAGGTTTTCGATGGATTTTGATGTTTGGTTAACACAATAGTGGTTCCTTTTTCCATTCAAATTTAGGATGTGTAGTCTAAGGAATAGGACAGCATGAAATCAGAGAAATGCTGTAGCTGAAGTTTTTCGTATGCATCCTCAGGAATTCGTGCTGCAACAAGTGGCTTGCTCAGAGTTTTGTATGCGCGAAGAAAATCTATGACTCTGCTCGGTATTGAATGCTTTTCCTTTTTTGGTTCATGACTCTCGCCATACCAATCCTATTCCATATTCTGGGCAACATAGAACTACTTGTTCAATGTGGAGTTGGATTGGGTGGGTTAATCTGGCTCAGATCAGTGGTGTGCTTTTGGGATTTGGAAGATATTTTTTGCTTTTCTGCTTGAATCTTACAGGATATCAGAAGCCATGTCTAACCTTATTTTTGACTTGATGCAAACTGTAACAAAAGTTCCATCAAAATTTAACCTCAGTTGAGGTTCTCTCTCCTATTCGGGGAAAGTGAGATTTTGTGGATGATGGGATTGGATTTTGAGTATTTTTTTTTGTATTTGCTCGAGAACACTCTCTATTATAGTTGGGTCCCCATGCACTTGTTTCCCGAAAATAAGAATTCATAGGTATTTAATACAAATCTGGTTTACCTGGAAACCAACGCTGTCTATTCTTGGCGAATATGACGAACGTTTTTTTTTGGTTGTCAGATACCTGACAAGCGTCGCCGCCGCGGCCGCCGCTAAAAAATGCGTTTTTAGACTCTTGGAAAACCACCTGAAACTAGCTGAATAACTGAAAACGATTAGATCCGCTATGATTTATTTCTGCGTGGGTTGTTTGATAAGTTTTGATGTTTGGTTATCAAAAAGGAACCACGTCCAATTCAAATTTCGGAGATGAAGTCAGTGGAATAGGACAGCATAAACTCAGAGATGTTTCTCAAGCGGTTTTCAAATTTCAAAACAGTCCTACGCCAATTTTGGATTCATGCCAAGGCATCCGCCATATAGAACTGAATTGGATGGTTAAAACTCTTACAAAGTGATGCACCAAACCAGTCCCACAACTGAGGACTCTATGTTAAACTCTATTGGATTGAGATGGTTGAGGTTGGAGTGCTTCGTCATTCTGTTTGGGAAATGTTTTCCACTTATTTTTAAAACGTTGTTGTTGGTGCTAAAAAAAACAATAATTTAAAAAATATTAAAAGAGTTCACTTTTACAAATGGGGCAGGCATTTTCTGAAAAAAATATATCAATCAGCCACATCAAAGCTAGTTCAACGGACCACGTATAGAAATGAAAAAGTACCCAAATATCGACTAATTTTAAAAACAGGACCGGCTTTTGGTGTGTCAATGAAATTTCGGAGATCCAGCCTATGGAATAGGCCAACATAAATTCAGAAAAGTCCACGTGCTGAACTTTCTATCTGGTGGGAGGACTATTGGTTCAAGGGCTGCTACAGTTGCAGAGTTAATCCAATTTACCGAAATAGGAAGTCCGTGGACCAGTGTATTATGTGTATGTAGTGATATAGGTACCTATAGAGGATGTTGAACACATTTTAGAGTTGGGAAAGTAGGATGAATGCCTTTGTGATTAGAGAACTGGAATGCTAAACACATGATAGGTTTTAATGATGCCCTGTTTATTCTGCGAAGGATTTTAGAAAAAAATTGAATCTATGAACATTGTCAAGGTAAGCACAAATTTCGGAGGTTTTGTTTTCGAAATAGGACACCATAAAATAAGAGAAGTGTGTTTTTTGGTTTTATTTAGTACCTATGTTGAAGTAGGTTTGTTTTTGGGATTCATCCAAAAACTGTGTTTGCAAAGGACCCATCGATTTTTTTTGTATATATAAGTGTCTTTGAGAAAATTGTGATCATGAAAGAGGTGAATTTTAGCGTATCGCTGAGGGACTTCAGTGCCGAGTGTCATGTTTTTTCCATTTATCTTTATATGGTTCATATTCATAAGTTAATTATATATTTGGTGTGTTTTTTTATATTTGTTACTCAACTTATTTAATTTAAATAATCAAGCTTATCCAAGAAAATATTGCATCTTACTATACATAAGTCTATACGAATAAATACATGAATAAAAGAAGAAATCCGAAAAATACTTTAATCCTTTTACCGATTTGCATCATAAACACAAAACGAATTGAATATCTTTGTTCTACTTAAGCTAAGTAAAAAAAAAAAAAATATTTCCCAATTAGCCAACAGTTAAAGTTTCACTCCACTATGTAATTAAATCGTTATACGATACCTTATAACTTAAGTATCTACCAACTTAAAGAAAATTCCCTTCCAGCACTTAAATCCGAAGACTTTAAGAAAAACATTACCAACGAACGGTACTAAGCACAAGGAATAAAAGTAACAATTAATGTTACTACCAGTTCTTAGAAAAAAAGAAGGCCATTCGCATACACAATATATGATGCTTAATCCACAACCAAGTCTGCATCCAAGTGAATAAGATACAAAAATGTAAAAAAAAAAAATTCAGATAAGATAGATTCTTTTTACTACTATGATGTTGAAGTAGGTAAAACCAAAAGTTAGTCTAGGCTAGATACTTTGATTTAAGCAAAAAAAGATACCCACAAACACACACAGAAAAATGAAGCTTTCTGCAAAAGTCTGTATGAAATTTAATATCTTTTAGTTTCATCGAGATTCGAGACCCTTTAAACTTCACCTCCAATGCATGGGGATGGTACCTAGTGATGTCGATGTGTATAGAGTGAAGTGTTGCTATTGCTACTGGAACTAGATGATGATGCCTACTGGACTGGACATAAGTCTTTAAGAAATAAAAAATTGAAAATGATATGCCTTTGCCTAGATACATTAGATACGAGTAGGTAGCTGTTTCGGAGTAATGAAATTGAAATTGAAACTAAAAACTTCGTCATCGTTGTGTGCACTTGGCATTTTGCAATTAACTTAGTTCTTTTTTTTTTGCCTCTTTTATTTTTGCTTTTTATTTAATAACATACTCGTTCCATAGCTTCAATAGAACCGCCCGACAGCGACAGGCCTTCCCTTCCACATGAAGAGCAAACTATTCATACCTATGTATAGAAGTGAAATAGGTTAGATACAAATAATTTTTTTGTTTTTAAGGTGTGACACAGCTTTTTGTTTATAGGTTGCCTGGAATTATTCTAATTCCTTAATAAATTCCCTTAATAGATTGAGGCGTGAGTCAGGACGATAAATTAAAAGGAGAGGTATGGTACAATGATTACATTGTTGGGTATGTCTTTGTACAAAAGTCGGACCGTTGATATTTTGGATAAATTAATATAATCATCGACAAATTTGAAAAATTTAGTTTGTTGAAATGGAATAAAACGAGCTGTGTGTGTGGTATTAACAAAAATGTCCTTTTTTTAAGGGTCCATGTATGCCATTATGTATTAAGTATGACATAGACCAAATGCCCACCTCGGCTTTTTAAAGTGGCACGGATCCGAGTGACACAATCTTCAATGAATCTTCGGCAAACACCAGGCTGAATTTGAGGGATGGCCTCTGTGTTATTTTTACCTTAAGGGCATCGGCGGATTATGGTCAATTCGCATATACCTGGAAACCCCACTAGAGAAAGTCTAGCGGGGTCAAATTACATGATTTAGGTGGCCAATCCATGCCACCTCTGCGAGACATAGCTTTATACCCTCAAATCGTTTATGAAGAATGTCAATTGTGGCATCACGAAGTACCGGCCATTCTGCTGGAACCACTAGTCATATTGGTCTGTATGGTTGAATTTGGGTCAAAATAAATCGGTTATCATCGTTCTGAACGCTCTCATTGAACGCCCATTGACGGCGAACGCTTCACGTAGTTTTCGAACGAGTACGGACCAATGACGCCGTGCATCGCCATCATTGGCTGAAATTCACGCCAAACGGTTACTTTTCGAAGATGCGTTGCCACAGTGAACCTCGTTCGGGTTGGTATCATCCCATATACGACAATTTTGCATTGACAATCTTCTAAAAATGAACCTCTTCGCCTCAGGTGATTTTTTTGCCCACATTGGGGTCCTCTTCCAAAGGCACCGAAGCCCAGTCAGCGATCACCCCGCGTTATCTATGATCATGAATTTTGAAATACTCTGTTGCATCTTGTTTAGTTAAGCCCAGGTCCCGACACGAAATTCTCGAACTCTGCAAATGGTCGCGAGTTCCTGTTCAAGGCGAGTAATCGATGGTTTCTGGATTTGCCAGATGCATTCACGGATCATGGCTCTGACTGATTACCAAACCGGTCGTTTCTAATTTGTTTACCAAACATTGAAGAATCTACCATTTTGTTATTAAAGTTGTATCATTTGGACGTATTATTCAATCGTGTAACATTTCCTTCTTCATTTGTCATCAGTAACTGAACAGAAGACAGATTTGACAGGTGTCAACAAAACAATATGGCCGGGCTACCAAAATCTACCCGCGCAAATTGAAAAACCTTTTATTCTTATATTAATTCATAGCTGTGTGCAGGATTTTATTCGACAAGTGCTTAGAACTGTTTCCGTTCGGTGTGAACACATCTTCAAAACACGAGATCTTGAATCACAAATCAAACAGAACAACTAGAAGTCACTTCCAAAGCTGATTCGTTGCCTCGACTAGCCCCTAGGAAAACACCTAGATCAAATTATTCAGGGTGGCCACAGGTTTAAGGAAACAACGATTCCTAGTGAACGCAAGGCGACTTCAGGCTTAACAAACAAAGCTTATGACATGCTTTGAGCCTCCTTGAAATGATAGTTAACGGGTTGTAATTCTGTAGTACAAATTTGTGTCCTTTGTGTTTTAGATATTGTGAGGATCGTTCAGTTAAAATCCATTTAGGAACGATTCAAAGTTGGTTGAAAATAAAATTTCTAAACAGTAAAGGCCCCGACCCATAGAATCCGTTTGTCCGTTGCGTTAGGGGTGACCCAATGAATGCGTTGACGTTCCATTTGTTTCTCTTTTTTTTCTTCGAACATCCTGCAAAAAATTATGCTTTACATAATTACAACTGTAACCAAAACCCTTAGAAGAAGAAATATATATCTCTTCTTCAATGCCAACACGAAACCACTTCAAATCGAAAAAAATTGCTGTCAACCAGATGGAGAAGAAAAAGTTAAAAGTTCGGCTACTTCTGTCCGTTGCGTTGCCGCATGTGTTGTCTATGGACCACTTCTCGTAAGAACGCGTGTATTTAATCGAGCTGTCAGTTGATTTGCCGGACGCACGGACGCAACGGATTCTATGGGTCGGGGCCTTAACTCTTTTTTATGTCATAGGCTTCTCATACCAGCGGGTGGATTATCTTTATTACAAACAACATTATGTGGCAATACCACTGGATTTATCACACACTTTGAAAACCAAGCTGCACTATCCTTACATTTTCCTGCTCTCCTCACTCTGCGTTTTCACTTCGAATTCGAATAAAACATATTTAAGCGTCCATTTTGTCCTTTTTGACACATCGTACATTAACAAATTGTAACATTAATGACACGTCAACTTTGAAGAAAGCAGATTACATAAATGCAAATTGTTGACATTTCATAATAAAGGAACGACAGAAATTACCTATTGCATTGCATATATAAACTATAGTATTCCCACAACAACAATTTCCACCATTTTAATTGTAGTTGTTGCTTCCCATGGTATTCTCGAGCTTAGTTTTTCGTCGGTAGATGGCGCACCGCTGGTGGTAGTACTATAGTTTATATATACAATGCCTATTGTCAACAATAGTTGACTCCATTGAATAAAAGAAAAGGGAGTGGCAGAATCTTCTACCTAATTCTTTTAAATTTAAAAAAACCACTTAACCGTCCATTTTAAGATGGATTTTACTGAAAATGAACCATATGAGAAATAATTCAAAGAATCACACACTTTCCACAATCACTAAAAAGTATTTAATCAAAACTATCATTTTGAACAAACTTATCTATAAAACTGTCTGACAGCTAAGTTCATAAAACGGTCCATTGAATAGCCGAACAGCGAAAGCTTTCCCATTTGATCTTATTTCATTCACATACATTTTGATGAGCCATTCTACTACTTGGCCTGGCCTTTCTTTGCCAACACAACAAACGTCTTGCATCTTTCTAGCCTGCACTTTGTATCTTCAAAACAGCAACAACAACAACAATTATGCTACTATCAGGCAGTTAAACCACTGACAGCAGCAGCAACAGTCTTCAACTTCAAACTGAAGTCACTTTAAAAAGCAAACACAGAAGAAAAAAAAAATACAAACACATTGAAGATAGGGCAAACCAGTTTGTTCTTAACCTAGTTTTACTTTCTTTAGCCTCTCGTCCTCATTGTAGGTTGCTGTTTAAGTTGCTGCTTTGCTATTGCTATAGTGTTCTCTTGCATTTTACAGGCATCCCCATCCATCCATTTGTGGTTCTAGAATTCAATAGAAATCCCACTTATAAACTGCACGATGTCGTCGTTAGTGTGTATGGATACTGGCCTGGTATACTGGGACTGCGGAATGGATGCAATATTAATGTGATACCCTTCTTGTTCTTTTGACGATGTTGAATTGAAACACTTTGTAAAAATTTAATCATAATGAACTGTTTTGATAGGAACAACATTAACTTTTTCAATTAAAATAGTTTGATGTGCAAACATCGAAATTCAAAATTGAGTTCTGTCAACTATGATGAGGATTCTCACCGATAGATGGAAGTTATGACATGAATTAATCAAATGTCAATCAACTGTGAGTGAAGAATGAATTAACAATATAGTTGACAGCTGCTGGAAAGAAGCCATTTATCTTAAACAAAGAAAAATGGCACTCTTGAGTTTTGACGTTTGATTCTTACTTTGGTTGTACGAAACACAATTAACTGGTGTTTTATATGGATGCTCAGCCTTTCAAAATATTTGTTTTTTGCTACGGGTTCGGTATATGTTTAGTTTAGAAACTTTTTTTTACATACAAACATCAACAAGTATTTTTGCTCTTCAATGACATTAGCGTAGATTGTTGTAGAACTAGAATGCGTCATTAAATTATAGTGTCATTATAATATTGTCATAAAAATGAAGAAATAACTATGAATAATGACGAACCAGAAATGAAAATTAACTGGTCACGACAAACTCTTACTATCTTGAGTTATTTTAGCTTCGTACTTCATCAAGAATTTAGAAACTACACATTTTGACAGATCTCATTTTTCTTAAGTTATTAAAGCTCCACAGATCTGTCACGTCAGAGATATCCAACAACTTTTTTTTTTTGATTCTGAAATATATTTTGTTACTAAAAATAATTTCTTTTCAAACAATCAGGAAATTCTGGATTCGTTTAAATACGGTTTTATAAATAAGTACCCAAACCTAAAATGACATTTAACGATTATGACATTGAAAAGAAAGCAATTATAAGTGTGCCTGGTTAAGATTCTGACCCCAAATCCGAAATAAAATTAGAAATGCTTTCTAATGATTCTGTACGACCAAATAAAAACGCTGATGGCTTCGCAAGCACAACAGACAACACGAAAAGACTTTAAAAATGATCCAAAGAAACGTCAAATCAAACTGGTTTTCAAACAGTTATTTGAGGAGGTACATTGTATTTGCTGAAAAGTGCTATTGACGGACCATTATTAACTTTAATTCGAAAAATGAATTATTCCTTCTTCGTGCACCTATAGTCTCGTTTTTTTTTTTTGAGGACAGTGTCCATTCGCACGCAGCAATCTTATTCTTGATCGTTGCCTTAAGAGCACTAAAAAAGGAACAAAGAAAAACGATCGACGAACAGACAGTTCACGCTTTGTTTAAATTCACGACAGCACTATGCGGAACTGCACCGCAATTAAACGTATTTCTTGTATTAATCTGTATGAAAAAGGCACACTACACTGCTACGGAACTGCACTTTAGCGACAGTAATCGGCATAGTTGGTAGTTTACAAAACGGAAGGCTGTGGCGGTCTTGACTCAAAGCTGAAAGTATATAAACCTTTGAATTGTGCTTCAAAACAACAAATAATATGCACACATAATTATCTGACAGCTGTCAACGCGAGTCCAACACAAAAAGTACGTGCAGAGATATACAAGTCCATTCAAACATATTTATTGACAGGAACATAAAATTTAAGAGTGGATCAGGTAACAAAGGGGCACCCACCACTGGTATATTCTGAGTTTTGTCTGTATTTGAGTGGAGTGGGATAAGATTTTTACTTCTGTTAGGCGCCGAACCTAAAAGCATGTTGATTTCGAAAAGCTGGCGATGTCTTAAAGGAACTGTCAAAATCTTTAACGACAAATCATAAGCTTTCCTTCACGTATTTGTGTCTTAAATATTGAATGGTGACATTCAAGCTGCGTACAAACTGGCCACTGCTTTTCCTTACTGTCTCTGTACTCCGACATATGAGGCGTTTTTCTTTTTTAGTTCACAGCAGAGCCTGAGTTGTCAAAAAAAAGTTAGTGTTTCTTTTTTGCGTCAGAGTGTTCAGAGCTAAAAATTCGTATTTCTTTTTTCCTTCAGAGTGTGTTCAGAGTGCGCTCTACGAGCTCCAAATAAATAGATGGGGCAGACTGAGCTAAAAGCTGAACAAATATATAAACGTCAAAAGTGAGACGCTTCCAAAGCAATTCGATTGATAAAAAGAAGAAATAAATAATAAATAAAATTAAAATGGCCGAAAAAGGTATTTTAAATGTAAAAAGAATTTTTTTTTAGGTTTTTCATTTGGCATGAGAAAGAAAAATAACAGCGTTCTGAAATTCGTTTCATAAATAGTTCAGAGCGCTCTGAACACAATTGGTTCAGAGGACGTTCAGAGCGAGCTCGATATACTCAAAATCTGTTCAGAGCTCTGAATGAAAAAAGAAAAACGCCTATGAATAACGAAAATTTTGTATCTAGGGCTTTCTTAAAATCTTTGTCATAAGCTTTCCATATTTTCAAAGTTGGAAAAGCTACGACTTTAGATTAAAACCCTCTGGACAAGATTTGACTCTAACACTTTAACACTGTGTGCGTTTGATATGTTGTTTTCTTCTTTGAGATTTTGTGAAAATATTTTTAATAAGGTTATGTAAGAGGATTCAGCCTCCGCATTCTTCTGAACAAAACAAAAAAAAACTGTTTGTCTAAGCAGAACCCATCATACTAATCAATGGCTTTACTTTTGAGCTTCTACAAGTTATAACGTTACAAACAAGGTTATGCGGTCTTCAACATTTGTATTTGGTCTTAACTTCCAGACACCAAAAATATTACAAAACCTTGACACTACTGATGTTTAACAACATGTATTTCCAATAAAAGTCCCATTTTAGCTTGCAACTACACCACCTGTCACCGTGAAGGCCAAAAACAACGGCCTGTGGGTTAAGGCTTACTCTACTACATTTGTCGTATAGCTTGCAGGTAGTATACTGTTATGGAAGAGTTTCTGCATATGGCAACGACGAAATAGAGTCCGACGGCAACGAAAACAACATGATTGATTAGCTATATCTAAATGCAACCGTTTGTCAAAATGATTAGTTTCTCACTTAATTATACTATCGCCCGTTGAATCTTTAAAGCGCAATGTTCGCCCAAGGTTGGCATTGAAAAATTAACTTTTTCTACTAACTTTCTCATATTTGGCCAACAGGCTTCAGCTTTTGAAACATGAAACGCCTACTTAAAATGAAAAAAATGCATTATTCAAATGAATAAAGTTAAATAAAATATTTCCGCTGCTATTAATAATTTTATTATTTTTATTTTTAACTGTTTTTTTTTTTTGAAAATGTTCATGGCACAAGTGAGAATAGCTTTCATTATCTTTTTTTCCAGATCTAGTGCATTTTTTTTTGTTTTGTGAAAAATAATATCTCTTACCAAGACCAACCTGTCAGTTGGCCATAAAGCCGGTAATTCGATATCACAAAAACCTAACTGGCGACGACGGCATGCACCCGGTGCATTTTCAATTATGTTGACTGATTATCACATAATTACCCTGTTTGTACATAAGTACTCATACAAACCATTTGAGCAAATAGAAATATAAAAATAAAAGTCCAAAAAAAGGGGTTAAACTAGAGTTTGTGTGGTTTGTGTATGTGTCTTTCTTTTCTCAGCTCAGACTAACTATTTGTCTTGATTGCATTCCATATTCGTCACAGCAGTGCGCCGCGCCGCCACCGTCGTTTCTTGTTTGAAGAATACTTTTTCATTTCCATGATCATGACATAAGGTCAACAAACCAATATGGCCCCAAGTGTCATTGTCATTTGCTTGGCAGTTTGTTGTCAGTTTGTTTGTTTTGTGAGCCATACTTTTTTTTTAAGTCGCTTGATCTTTGATGGGAGCAAAATTTGTTCGTGACTTATTTTTTGGGTTGATAGGAATGTTTATAAATGTTTGTTTCTTTCTTTTTTTTCTTGAATTTATTTGTATCAGCTGCCATTGTTTTTTCTTTTTATTTGATTGAAAAATTCCTTAAACCCAAACGAAACATTCGTTAAAAATTAAGGTGTTGAGTTCTTTTATGAAAGTTCATAGGATGATAGAAAGCTGTCAAAGTTTTCATTCCATTAGAAAAACAAACATGGTGACCGACCTGTCTAAGAAACTGTAAATCTTTATGAACCTGTTTTTTTTTAACATTTAAATTTAATTGAAATACAACTCATCACACTTTATAAATAATAATTTAATGCTATGTTCCGTTCAGGTCCTTTTTGTGTATGGAAGTGTGCAATTGCCAATGAATCATTTCAAAGGAGGAAAACGTTTGTGTATAAATCTTAAAGTTGCAATAAAAAAAAACAAATAACAATATTATTAAAAACTTTATGGCAGGTTAGAGTTTTTTTAATGATACAACTTTTACTGGTTTGCATAGTGGCGTTTTATAAATTATTCAATGCCTGGTTCAAATTTAATGTTGAAAAACTAGTTTTATTTTTTTCTGCTGATATTTGCATAGATCAGGCAATTTATGAGTCATTATTATATTTATAGTCAATTGAATGATTTATTTTTATTTACTTTAAACAATAAACAAATAAGATACTACGTTTGTATAATTTTGCCACCTCTACTTGTCTGTCAATTGTTTGTGCTTTCACATGTTAACTATACTGAACTTTGATTTCAAATTGTTTGAGACCACTTTACATGAAAGTTATGATTTTAAATTGTTTGAGACCACTTTACTTTAAAGTTATGGTTTTATCACAATGTAGTCTCTACATTAAAGTATTAAATCTACTACAATTGCAATTGAAAAGGAAATAAGCAAAGGGGAAAAGATGGCCGTCATCTGTCAAACTGAAAAAAACATCGAGGGGTTCACATGGGACAATGTGGAGACTAAAAAAATGAGACAAGACAATCATTGTTCCATGTGAAAAGCTTGTTTCCAGGACATGACAATTGTCATTATATTGTCCTCTGAGGTAGCCTAGCGACCTCTATCTCTGAGGACAATATCGACTGGCTGGCATTGTCCTGTCCAACCCCGTTCAAGAAGCTCGGACAAGACAAATTAAATAGGTATTGTCCCACTGTCTTGTCTGTGTGTGAACGCTGCTTAAAGAACTTAAGATTCTTGTTGTGCAGCTAGAAAATGAGTCTCTATACTTAACAGTCCATTCGAAGATATAGACTCGAGGGTAAGTTGCTGGGCATTCCTAGCGATGCAAGTACTTATTACAGGGAAATTGTTTAACAAGAAGAATGCATCTGGATTTTTAGCTGGAGCACTGTTCAGACACGAAACATAACGGCAATGTCCAAGGGAATCAAATGTTTCATTAATGGTTGTTTCACCTTTCAATTGAAAGGCTCTATCCTACATCCTATTCAGGAGACGCAAATGTGTAACAGAAACACCAAACCAGATCTGAGAATTATATACTCTATAGCTTCTGCCTAATATTATGCTAAGTAGATATAGCCAGATCAAAAGGGGAAAAACATTTCTTACATTCATTTAGGAAACCTAAGCATTTTAGGGTATTTTTGGCGACGTCAAAAATATGTGATCATTAAACAAAAGGTGGTTTTTGATACACATACCTAGAACGCAAAGCAAGTCCTGGCTAGTGGGAAGTGGGATATGGGATAGGTTTTGCTTGAACGACAGAAGACATCAGAATTGAGTTTTTGAAGCATTAAATTTGGCGTGGTTGATAATTCCCCTAATGATGTTAAGATCGGAATTCATTGAGCTTACGAATATGCTGCCGTTGCAGTTATTCCACATCCAAAGAACTAAGTTGTGAATCTGGAAACGAATATAAAAAGCTGAGAGTACTTTTGTGAATTAGAAGTCTTAGACAAAAGATCATTTATAAAGATAAAGAAGAGAGTCAGAGACAAAATGGAGCCTTGGGGTACACCAGCATTTATTTTTTAGGTAACAGACTGAAAACCTCGAGAAAAACGGGTATACGACGGTTCGAAAGGTTATATATAGTTGTCCATGCGAGAAACAGTTCGATCCATGTGAGAAACAGTTAAGATCGACACTAGCGGCTCAAAGTGTCTGGCGTTGCAATTTGTAAATAGTCAAAGCAAAAACATACATTTACGGGAAACTGCTGCACGTTTTACGAATGGAGGATATTGCGTGATATAAAAACTACTTTCCCAGCTCCACAGGCTGTAAGAATTTTGGCTTCTTTGTTAGTATTTCGAAGCAACATAATCGGAATACCAACTTTTAGAAAGAAGTTTTGCGCGGTGTCCGGGTCCAGAAAGAGTGTTAAGAAATTCTACCGGATAAGTGGTAGCATAGGTGCGGTCTTCAACTATGTTCGTTCGTCTCTAAATTTTTTTTTTTTTTTTGTACTGGGATGTACACATATGCAAGTATGCCAGCTGCTTGATCATTTTTGGGCGTAACTATTGTTCGGTCACAAAGCCAAGAATTTCCATGGTACATTTTACTTGAGAAATAAATGAATTACTCCGCCAAAGGAACAATCTTAAAAAGGTTCCCTGGTAGAGTTACTAACCCATTCGCTTCGGGATATGAACCCTACTCGCTGCTTCCACGCCATGCCATCGTACACTCGTCCCAAACGATAAGGCTACACTCTGCAAGAATTTTCACCTTGACACTATTTCGCGATACGGGGTTTCATTTATATAAAATGTGTGAGCGATTTTACTTTAAGGAGTAAAAGGGAAGCGATCTCCGAAAAGGCGGCAGCATCATTCTGCATAATATTATTGACACGCCTAATGATAAGTTGTAACCGGTTAAGATAAACCTTTGAAATAAAAAACAGTCCCCTCTGTGAATTTTTTTGAGTAACAATACTATAGGGACGACTAATTTATCCCTTCACATAATAGCCCATTCAAATTAGGGTTTCACCACAACGAATGTGGGTACCAATTTTGCTTATTTGACTGGACTATAAGTACTACGCTAGTTTCCTCAAAATTTGTTATGGTTGAGATATTTTTCTGCAGTAAAGTGGGATCCTATGTTTTAAATTAGACCTTTGCAATACATCGCATCGATGAAAACTGTATTCAGTTCCAAGCAGTAATGTTGAGTCTAGAAACAGACGAATAAGACAAAAACAAATTCTGCAAACTCTTTTTTTCGCTTCTTTCGCTCTTATAAACCCTAACTCTTACTAGCCTAAAAAAAAATATTACGTATACGCCACAGAGACCCAGTTCAAAAACAATTTTTGTTTTTATATTAAATTTTTTTTTGAATGGACATCGTAATGAAAAACAAAACCTTTTATTACAAGAGAGGACACTAATATTACTAAGAAACAAAAAGTAATTAAAAATATTCTCCAAGGAGCACTGGTAGGCACTATAATGCCATGTAAAAAGTAGGACAATGTATAATTTCATCATGATACTAGCAGATACATATCAATAAGGATGATGGTATTATATCGTGATGTAATACTATTTTCTTTGTTCTTGTCATTAAAACCAGACAGAGTTAGATTTTCGTATGAGTAGATGGCTAACTAGGTCAACACAAAGAACAACCCCAACTAACCATTTGCCTTTGTCCTGTAAAACTGGTACAGCACAAATAGGTGGGCTCACGGAACAATGCGAATTAAGAGAACTTAATGGGTGGTTTACTGTGGGTAAATTAATATACATTAGAAGATACGGAATACTTTTGCATGTTTAAGGTCAGTTCTAAATGTTTTGAAGTGAACTGTTTGCATGCCTTTGAGTTTGGATAAGTTTTCATCCCTGAATTCTTTTCTACCAAAATCTTAAAGAAATAATGTCTTAAAGATCATGCTAGACATTGACTCTTTATTAAAGCACAAAACCACTCTGGAATGCTTGCTTTTCTGGAGTTTAAGCCAAACAACATCAGCAGCACATTAATTTGCATAAATTTCCAGCAAATATAAAAAAAAAAAAACTGGAAACAAATCGTACAAATTCATATTTCTATTTTTGGAATAGACTAGACATTGAGCTGATTGATTGAGATTATATCTGCTTTATGCAAATGAAGTGCAGTTTATAATCTTTAACCGGAAGATACATTAACTATACTTACACGATGTCTACATGTCTATCCAAGCGGAATATTAAAAAGATACACTCGCCAAGTCGCAGTCGTAACACATTTGGAAAGTTATTTTTTTTATACTCGCATATGCAAGACATGTCTTAGCGCCTTAAAAGTAGCAAAATAAATTGTCCAGGTAATATAATTTATTTTATTGAAAATAGATAAGCAAAATATAGAGCAATGTGATTGAGAATTCACATCATAGGGCCAAATAATTAAACAAATTTTAACAAATTTAAGCAAAATAAAACTCAAATGCCATTTTTTAACTATGATTACCACCAAAGATGACATAATAGCGTGCATTGTGAATTTGCAGGAATATGACCAAAAATGTACATTTTCCATGAAAGGGGCAGGGTATACAAGCCCATTAAAAGGATCAAAAGATTTCAAAAATATAGCGGGGACAAAAACAACTTCTTGTGAAAACTGACACCCACTTGATACAGTCTTATGAATTTAAACCTTCGAAGGCGTGAATATAATAATAATGTCAACTTTAAAGACTTTTCACACTATGGCTCAAGCCTAGATTACGAGCAAAAAGATTACGAAATCCTATCTAGTCGTTTACAACGAACGCACACTAGATTTTGCTTGATGTTTCATTAACTTTGACACCAATTGTCACATTTTTTTTAGAAAATTATAAACGCAACAGACCGAAAATTCTGTGGACCACAAAAATGAAATTTTAGGTCTTAAATTTTTCTGTTACAAAAAAAAAATTATTATAATCATTAATTTTTTGATACAAATATAGCAACCTTCAAAGAAAGAAACTGTTTAGTTGTTATTTTTGTTTTGATTTGACACTCTTTTGACAGCTGTCGTTGTTGTCAGTTGTTGTGCTGACACAAGCTAAACAATTTAAAAGGTGTTTTTATTTCACAATCAAGTAGATTTCGAGAGGAATTTGTCATTGTTTTAGAGTTTTTGTAGATCTATGATTTAATTGGATGTGAAATAGCCTTAAGCAATTGAGTCTCCTTCGTGACATTATATATAATATGCAATGTCTTGAGAAACATATAATGTCATTAAAAATGGCAGTAATTGTGGATACAACACATCTGACTGGAGACATCTGCAGGCAACACTTTTTAAATATCGACCAGTCAGTTTTGAATCATTTTATGTCATATTTTTCCATAACAAATTTTGCTAGCCATATAATCCATTTTGGTTTTATTGAAATGTACTCTGGTTGGAAAACAAAATGAAGATATGACTGTTTTTCTTAAATGAATAGTACTTTGATGGTACCATTTTGACAGTGGTGCCCTCTATATTCCCAAACTTCGTTCCTAATAATAATAACTAGTAAACGAAAAAGATGATTGCTTAAGCAACGATCTTGTTCTTATCTTAAGCCACGTGTGTCCATTGCATTAAAATGCTGGCTAAATTTGATCCCATGGCTAAATTTTGACAAGTAAAATTATTGAAAATATCTTCAAAATGGCAGTATTCAACTGTTGAAGAAAACAGATTTCTTGAAATATGTTGAAAAAAAATAGCACGAATGGGTCACAGGAACTTGTTTGAATGTGTGACAGTGGTTTTTGGGTCTGGAGATTTTAAATTAAAATTTGAAAGGAAAAAAATCATATGGGTTAGCATTATCTTAAAAACTACAAGATAAGGATTTTTGTTGTATAAAGAAAAGAAAATCAAAATCGTTCTACCAGTCTTAGAAAACTTTCCTACATGTTTGAACATGAACATGCGAATTTTTAGAACGTTGTTGTTCTTATCAGAAAAATAAAATTAAAAAAAAATAACTGGAAGCTTTTTTAAAATATTAAAAAATTAAAGAAACTATTTCATTTTTTTATATCAAAATAATTTTTTTCTCCGATTTTAGAAACAACATATTATTTTGTTTATTCCTTTGTGGCTTCCACATTAAAAATTTCATGGGAATCCATTGAGTGTCTTACGAGAAAATCGGTGTTAAAAGAACTAGTTTTGCGGAAGGTACCTTCCTTGAAAATCTATTCCAACCAAAAGTTACATTTTCCACGACAAAAACTCTTCAGATAAATTATTTATTAAAAATTAATATAGCAGTCTTAGAGCTAGATTGCCAATACGGAAAACTCTTCTGCAGGACGGGTTGTCTTAAAAAACTGTGTACCAAGAGAGAGAGACAGATTTCCGTCTGACAGATAGAATCGTTTGACCTAATTTTTTCGACTTCCCTATCATCGTAGTGTCATGTTTTTTATAGATTTTTATTTGTTTGGTTTTTCACGAATCCATAACTTGCCTTAAGGACCAACCATAATATTGAAGAATGGTTACGTACGTTGCCTTACGAAACAGTAGATATACCTATATGTGATTTGTATAAACAACGGAAAATGACTTTTTGAAAGTTTCGGCAAGTTTCGTTCACTTTTGTTTCCGTACGTAATGCATAGGCATACGCTTTCAGTCGTCCATTTCGCACAAAAATCTGACATTTCTTTCTTTAATTTTTTTTTTCAAAGAGAAAGAAATAAACTAAATGCTTCTTATTTCAAAAAGCTATTATGGCCAACTGAAGTATTTGAAAGATCAGAAAGAAACTTTTCGTTCGGTTTTGGCACTTGCTTCCTTTTACTTTCGCGTATTATGTTTAGGCCTTTAATCTTTAATAAAAAGTAAAAATTTGCCCAACGATTGTTTAAAATTCTTACTTCCTTGTATTTTTTGTAAGGGTTGGGGGAAGGGGGGGTGATTGCACACTGAATCAAAAATTTAAAAAAAGGTACGAAACCTCGTTGAAGCGTTCGCACTGAAGAAAAACTCGGTTTTATTTGACGTTTCACAAATATGTCACTGTTTGAAGGAATTTTACCCCCATAATAAATACTTTGAATGTTAATTGAAATAGCACTCAAATATGAAACACACACCTCTCGTTTTTTTTTTTATTGAAATCCCCTTAACGAATAGGATACCAATCAGGTGGTTTGCCCTAAAGGTTTGTTTGATTTTACATTTCACAATTTTTGAAACTACAAGTTTATAAAAACTAAAAATTTATAGTTAATCTTGTTGTGGGCAAACCTATTAGTGACTGATGAAAGATTCAATGATGAGCTTTTTTTATAGGTATGTATGTATCATCTTATTTTATTTGAACTTCAAAAGTATTCTATCATTTTGAAAAACACCTCTGCCCTAGAAAAAAACGCCTTCTTATTTTGCTAAAAAGGCAGTTTGTTCTATTTTTCCTCCAAAAAAGTAAGGGAATGGCACTTTAATTTTTTTTTTCAAACCACAGACAAAGATTCTGTGAATCTGTCCTGCATTTAATTTAAGACCTTTTAAGCTTAAAAAAAATACTATAACGATGATATAGACAGTATGTCCAAAATTAAAGTGTATATTTCACAACAAATGCAATTTCAGCCATACAAAAAAAATGTGGAGTTAAATATAACCAAAACGAAACAAACGTTTACTTTTAAGTCTCCCAAAAAAATGAAATACACCTGCTTTTTTTTAATCCAAACAAGTATCTTGAAACAGTTTTTTTAAACACTGTTTTATTAATATTTCAGAAGTGCGGTGCTCCGGTGTGGTGGAATCATAACCTCCTGAAGACCGGAGAGTTGTTTGCTCCAAACCACTGTATTCATTTTAACGTATATCTATATCCAAGTAAAAATACACCTTTCACTTTGTACTCAAAATTCAAGCAAACAAAGAAGATATGTTAATAGTCTCTACCTACACATTCGTAATGTTCATTTCAAAAGCAAGCTCCAAATTAAAGGCACTCGGTTAAAAAGTGCATTTTTTTGAACAAGACTATTTACATACAAAATTACATTTCACCAAGTTTAAAAAAAAAATACCTTTTTGAATTGGCAACCACAAAAAAGTATATTTATTTCTGCCAAAATGTGATCCTGGACATCTCAAGGATAATATATCTGTGGGCTCTCGATAACGCAGCAGTTTTGTATCTTCGACTGATTGTTTTTTTATTTAGTGTCAGTTGTAAGGAAGATGACAAAGATTAAGTTCAGAGAGTTTCAAGTACTTTTCACGTTTCACCACGTTGCGATTGTGAATCAAGAACAACCTACATTAAACGAGGAGAAGAGCGTATTTCAAAAAGAACACAAAAAACCGACCAAAGATAAAAAAAAAACACGACAAATCGAGGAAGAAACAAAAACGAAAACCCAACGAAACTGGTCGTGATGTGGTCTCCTAATTAAATGAATTTGAAGGTGGATAAATCAGATTCAAATGCTGCACTGGTTGAATTTGAATGTATCTTTCGGATGCATGACACGAAACACCGAAATAACACAACAACAACTCGCGTACGTACACTTTACGGATTTTTTTTTTTTTTTTTAATTTTATTATATTGTTGGTTGCGATTACTTTTAAATAAAAAAATTTAATTTGAATTTCAATCACGTTCCGCACGCGCACTCCGCACCACTTTTACTCCAATTTTTTTTTTTTGTCAGCTTAAGGTTTTTTTTTCTTTATTTTTTTTTTTTTTTTTTTTGGTGATTGACAACGACGAATGGGTTGTAGATATCCAGCTGCTTCCACAAATTCTATTTTGTTTAATATCCAAAAAGTTGTATATTATTAAAAAGACTTCAAACCAGCCTATTTAAATCCCAGAATCGTTGGCGAAGATGTTTTTTAAGTATTAACCTTTTTTTTTTTTTTGTTAAATCCACCTACAATTATTCAGAAACCGCAAAATATTAAAGGTCAATTTTTTGACTTAACCACGATGAAGTGACGATACGGACTTCACAAAATTTGTATTCAAATGCGAAAAACAGAAGAATGAACAAAAACCAATATACTCGACGAGTTAACTGCAAAGCTCTTCGGAAAGAACTGATCTGCTATTTGGATGCGGTAGTTGGACTAACCTCTCAGCTCCCAAAAACAGTCTGGCCAGGTGTGCTGGCTGGTGCTGAAGCTGGTTGGTTGGTTGGTTGGTTTTGGTAGTACAATAATACACAGTAGTGGCGAAACAGGTAACACAAACCATGCAGTAGTCTGAGCTGAGAGGCATTTAACTAGCAAATCAAGTTGATTGCACAGCACAGCACACGGCGGCCGGCGTTCTGTACGACGATGTGGATGACGGCAGCCTGGTATACCATCGGATGGATGGATTCTATAGTGAATAGAGATACCTTGATGGAAACATTTTAAGAGAGTTTAGATTAAGATTTCTAACTAAGTGTTAAGAAGAAAAGGTAAAGTTTTGTTTTGAATAAAACTTAAGAGAAAGCTTGGAGAATGCGCATGTGGGGTTTATTGTATAGCACTTGGCAATTTAAAAAAAAATGTGCTTCATTCCAAAAAAATTTAAAACTTTTTATAAATCTTAAAAAACTAAACTACTTAAAACTTTTTTTTGAACTTTTTTTAAAGGTTTTTATTTTAAGAAAGAAAACATTCAGAATTATGTTTAAGGAAGGTGTTCATTATATACAATGCCATATGACTTTATGCTTTAGTTCATTAAAACATGCAATTTTGACAGTAGAAGTAGTGGATTGTTTCCGGAGGATTCTTGACGACCAAACAAAATCACCTTTAAATACCGGATGAATCCCCCTTTAGCTTTACATGAATGACAAGTTATGAGATTTGTTTCGATTTTGGCCATACTCGTGGTAAATGATCTTTTTATTCTATTTCTACTCTTTTCAAATTTAATATTACCCGACCTATGTTAAAGAAAAAAAGCTCTCATAAAATAAATAATAAAAGTTTCGTTGAAGGCTTCATTTTATTTGCGATTATAAAACTATAAGGCAAGTTATTTATTCCTGCAAAAAAAATTAACGACTGGGTCGCACGAACTTGCTCGTATGCTATATATTTGCCTAGGGACATAGGAAACAAAAATTTAGAAAAATCTTCAATTTGTTTAAGAGTTTTCTTTCAAGGAAAAAAATACATTTTTTTTAAAGTGATTTTTTTTTAACTTTTTAAAAAAATATTTTAAAATTTTTTTGAGTAAGTATGTCATTATGTATAAGAAAATCTTTAGTCGTCTCTTCACCTAGTAAAATTATTTAAAAAAAAAATTCAATCCACTCGTCTGTAAAGTACTATGCGTATGTTTTTTTTAGAAAATTACTAAAAAAACGAAAAATTACGTTTTAAAAAAATAGTACCTACCCTAACAGTTTTATTAAAAACGTAAAAGCCGTTTTCGAGAAATCGAACAAACTTTTTGTTCATGATTGTATCGCAGGTACCATTATTTTTCGACATAGACCAAGAATGAAAGAAGGCCTCCCTAGGGAATTCCAAATTATTACTAAATACCAAGTTCGAAGCTAATGGGTCCATCCGTTAAGGCTGTAGATAGAAGAGGTGAGAACAGACAGACAGACAGACGGACGGGATTTCCAGACCCACTTATTTCGACTTCTCCTTCATCGTAATGGCATGTGTGATTGTTATCTCAAAAATAAAAAAAAAAAATTCGCACGACTCCGTAACTTGCCTTAGTACCTATAATAATCGCTAGTAAAATTGAGATAATAATCGAGCATAACAAAACCACATCCAAATATCCACTTCTTGTCCTGTAGCTCTCGCACTTCTGTGATGGCTGTGATGTCGGCTTTGACACCATTCATATCCGAGGCAATTGGTTGTTTCGGAACCAATGATTTTATACATGGATGGTAGAGAAGTTACACCTACTCACAACCCCTAACCTGGGGGACCCAGGCCCTATGTTGCTCTATCTGGACAAAAGGAGCTGGAGAATCCAGTCAGTAACCCACTACGAGGCTGTGAGAGTGAGATGTACCCTTTGTCCCCTTTTGCTGCTCATCCGCTAAATTGTCTATTTCACTACTACCCTGACTAGTAGTGAAATAACCCAATGAAATACATTTCAATAATTTTTGCATAATTTTTGAACAAAAGCAATACGCATATACAATTTTTTACTTGCTCTATAGGGCAATTATTGGTTTCATGCAGAAACAAAATCGGTTTTAATCAAACATCACATTACGATGATAGATAAATTCAAAATAGTGGTTTTCGCCATACCGTCCGTCGTCGGTCTGTCTGTGCGTCTGTGAGGATGTTTGTCTGTGCGCTTTTTTATGTCAAGCTACAGACTAGACCACTTGACGGATTTTCTTTAAACTTCATATACATATAGCATAGTTTAAAGGAAAACGGCTGTCGAGGTTTTTTTTATTTTACTTTAGACCCGCTCACACTGGTACCTTTTAAGTTATGGTTTTTTTTCATTTTGAATTTTATCGAGAACGGCTCTAACGATTTTGTTTAAAATCAAAATTTAGCTAAAATTCAGCATTTCCATTGGCTTAAATGGTCGTAACGAAAATCAGTAAACGGCTATTTTCAAATGGCCATAAGTTCGCAATGTCTTGAATTCCTTACAGATTGTGGCCGACGCCCACTTTTCATACAAAATTATCAATATTGTTTTTATAAAATATGAAAAATATATCTCTTCAATTTGTTTTGTGTAAATTTTTTTACTACGACCACTTTTAAGGGTGTGATTTTTATAAAATACCTTTATTCATGTAAGATTGTTAAAAAACTATCCGTGCGGATATGCAAAGATGTTTCTTCACTTTCGATGCAGAGTCGGCAAACGGGGTCTATCGCTAGTCTCATGTTGTGAAGGTGTTTTTTCAGAGAAAATAGTGTCCGTTATGATTCCAGTCATTGTTTTGAAAGTTTTCCTATCTAGCTTCAGTATAGGAATTTTGTGCTTTTGTTTGAATATACTGCTGGTACAAATTGTTTTTAGTAGATTTGACCCAGGAGTTGTTTGCCGAGTTACATTGGATTCCCTGAGCAGTGTTTTTGAAGCAGTTTTTATTTACTCCGCAGAAGGGTTCAAGGCCGATAAATGGCAATGAGGCGCCCTCTTTGGCCAGGGTGTCAGCCCTTTCATTACCATCGAAGCCCTTTGTGTGCCGGGATCCAATAGAGAATCACAAACTTGTTCCAAGTTCAGTAGTGAGCAAGACAGTCTCTTGGACTAGAACGGATCTTATGAAAGAGGAAAAGCCAGAGCTTTTAAGGCAGCCTGGCTGTCTGAGAAGATGAATATTTTTTTTATTTTTGCCGTTCGAATGAAATTATTATATCTTCGCGCATTCGTTAATAGCGAAGACCTCTCCCTGGAATATGGACGAATGAGGACCAAGGCTGTCTGAGAAGTTCGCGCATTGTGATTCCCCAAAAAACCGGAACCAGTAAGTACCTACCTGTTTCCATTGTTGAGCCATCCGTATACCAGACCAGGGTCTCTTATATATTGTCAAATATGGTGGGTGGTTGGTTGGCGGTTGTAGGTGGGTTGGGGCGGTTTTGGTGGTGGGGATAGTTGATTTGATGGGGGCGATGAAAAAATTGTCAAAAATGGTGGGTGAGTGGAAGGTGGTTATAGGTGGTGTGAGTGGTTGGAGGTGGTAAGGAAGGGGTATTTATTGTGTGTGTGTGGGGGGAATTATCAAAAATGGTGGGCTCTTGGTTGGTAGTTTTATGTGGGGTGGGAGGTTGATGTTTGGGAGGAAGTGGTGAAAAAAAATTCAAAAATAGTGGGTGGTTGGTAAAATTATCGTCCGTAAACCGACTTTACAGACAATTAAGTTTTTTTGTGTAAATTTTTTCAATACCCCCACTTTTGAGGGCGTACTCTTTATAAAATACCTTTATTCGGGTAAGATTGTTAAAAAACTACTCGATAAAGCTGTAGTTTAACACAATGCTTAAAAATTCCCCTCTATCATGGTAATCGATCGGAGAGAAATCTCAAATTCGGACGAATTGTACGAATTTTGAATCATGGTAACCGTTCCGATTGACTTATCAGAGATCCTTCCGAAACAAAATGGAGTATGCGTTGAAATTGCCAAAATCAGAACAACGCGTTGCGAATTCGTGCGATGCCTGACGCTTAAGTGTCAAAATCAAAGCGACGCACACAGAATTCTTGCGATGCATGGCGTCTCATGGTTTTTGTTTCTCCGAATTTTTTCCGGCAGACATTTGCATACGGTTGTTCGTCGGAGAACATTAAAGAGAAAGTAAAATAAACAAAAAATGTTTGTGAATATGTCGTCTGAACTGTTAGTTGAATTTAACATTAATTTATCTTAGTTATATTATTTATATGTGTGTTTTGTTTATAAAAAAAGATACATTAAAAGCAATACAAACGGCTGGTTGAAATGATGAAGGCCAAGCCAGACATTGCCAGGAACTTCACCAGCCGATAGCTGGTGTATTTCTTAAGGATTTTCTTTTTTCTTTACTTCTTTCTCTTCATACCTTTCTGCGTCTAAAAATAGCACTGTGCTGTCCATATTTTTTTTCTTACTTTAAATGAGATCGATTTAAATGAGCTGTGAAATAACACAAACATTCACTTATAAAAAGATTTGTCATTTCAGTCTTATGATTTATGTGAATTACTTTGCGATGGTAAACGTTTTCATTTTCGTTCCGATTCGGATACCATGAACAAGAAAATCCCGAAAATCGGAACATTTCTACGATCAGAGGATTCTCCGAACGGATACCATGATAGGGGGGGATTAGCTAACAATCAATGCTCCAATTAGTGCTTCATATAAGGACAGCAATGCTCCAGCTCGCAGTTTTCAACGCTAAACCAAAGAATCAAAAGCCAAGGTAGACCTCATTTTCAATTGAGCGACCAGGTAGAAGGAGAGTACAAAATTGGAGACGGCAGGCTGGAAATCGGGCCGACTGGGGCATTATTGAGGACTCATGAGCGCTGGCCATCAATAGAAGAAAAAAAAGGCGGTACGAAGTACACTGGGTCTATTTTTTGTATTAATATAAAAAAAAACATTTCCCATTTGTCGAAAATTGGTTCATTGTTTCTTAGTATAAAAAAAGAACAAAAATTATGTTTTCACCGTCAAAATCAAAGCCATTCAAATTCCTCTCTAAACATATTTTTAAACTATGTATATTTATTTCTCATCAGTCATACAAAAAATGCTTACTTTGTATTTAAAAAAAAAAAGTATTGATGTTCATCTTATTGAAACACATTTAACTAACAAATTCTAGAAAAAACCACAAATCAATAATTTAGCGCAACAAGAGAAAAGAAAGCACAAAGTTAAAAAAGTTAAACAAAGAAAAACAAATCCATTTTTGTTGTTCTTAATCTTAAAAATTAATAAATACCAAAAAAAAAGAATGCACTGTTTTTGAAAATATTTTTTTGTTTTTTTTTCTGTATTTTTCTTTGTTTTTAAGATTTTTTTCTTTTGTTGTTTATACATTTGTTTACATTGTTTTTTTTTTTATTTTTATTTTATTCACATCATAGCTCATATACAAAAATGTATATAAATATTAAATTCAATATAAGCAATTTATATTCTTACTTATCGAGAACATGGGATTAGGATGGGAGGGGGGGAGAAGGGAGAAGATCTTACGTAAATGGGAGGAAACATAAAAAGGATGTTTTGACATTCTCTCAGACACACCCTTTCTTTTCTTTTATACTTCTTTCCTAAATTAATAAATTACAAAATAAGTCTTAGTTTTTTTTTTTGTTTTTTTTTTTTTTTTTTTATAAAAAAAAATTTGAAAACGTGTTTAACTGAAGAAAACTAAACAAAACAAGAGTGGAACGTGCACACCGAAGGAACGAACGAACACACACGGCGACGATGCGACGATACAGACGACGACGGCACGCAATTAGGTGGAATAATGTGGCTTCATTGGAGTTTACAACTCATCGTGTTCGGTTGAGTCTTCTTCGACTTCTGGAACTCCTTCTTCTTTGTCATCATCATCTTCATCCTCATCATCTTCCTTGGTGTCGGCGCTGTTCTTCTTACTCTCTTCTTCGTCCTTCTTTTGTTGTTCGGCATCTTGGGCTTCTTTCATTTTCTTTTCACCAGCTTGGGTTTCGGTAACCTTAGCGGCCAATGCAGAGGCATATTCAAGATCATCAGTGATGAGAACATTATCGAAGATTGTACCAGACTTGACTTGCCACAAATCATAACCAATGGTGCAGATTTCCTTGCGCATGTAAAGATTCTCATCGGCACTGTATTCAGGATTGTCAATTTCTGGATGTTCCCATGCACCCTTGTAGTTGGGATTGTCCAATTGTTTGGGTTGCCATTCGCCCTTGTAATCTGGATTGTCGACCATTGGTGGTTCCCATTCTCCGTCCATTTCATCGTCCCAATCTTCTGGTTTGGTGGCATCTGGGTCTGGAATGTGTTCTGGTTTGTCCCAATCTTCTGGTTTCTTGTCATCTGGATCGGGGATGGTTGGCTATTAAATAAAAGAAAACAACTTATTAGGAAATCTTTATACAATTTATACGAACAAAACAACCAACCTTATCATCCCAATCTTCTGGTTTCTTTGCATTTGGATCCTTGATCTTCTTTGGTGGCAAAAAGTCCCAATCATCTTCCAAATTACCTGACTCAACCTTGGAATCATCAATAAGTACTTCGTAAGTGTTGTCTGGCTTCACGATCAACGTGTAGAAATGTGTGTAGACATCATCCTTGCAACGGATATCCTTGTTAATCAAATGGTTCTTGCCCTTGTAGCTGAAGATGACATGGACTTTCTTGGTTCCTGGTCCGCAAATATCAGGTCCGAACATAATTTCGTAAGGAGATTCACCATGCATTTCGGTTTGTTCAAGGGAACAGTCAAACAATTTGACATAACCACCACCGCAGTCGATGTTCTGTTCGTGTTTCACAGAGAATTGGATAACCAGTGGCTTGCCTTCGTTGGTGAAGGGATCGAACTTCTTCGACAGAGCATAGAATCGGGCATCTTGAGATGTTTGCAGACCTACAAATAAAGATATTGTGTCGTGAGTTATGGCGGGTCATTGGACTCTCTACTGGAATGTTGTGTAAAGTTTTGATTAGCATGCTTCAGTTAAGAGTCTTGAAATTAACATAAGTTATAACGATTTCATGGTGATAATGGGTCGTTTAATTTTAGTAGCAGAAGAGGTAAATAAACTTAGAAAAAGAATTTTTAAACCCTCACGCTTTAAACAAATATTGATCACCTGAAGATCCAAAGCATGCTACAGTTGAATAAATATTTACTCAAAATGAGATCATCATTAAAGCTAATTGAAGAATAAAAGTGGAGCATCAAGGAAGCAAGATTCTGTTTTTTTTTTTAAACCTATTTGTTAGATCGTTTCGTTTGATTGTTGCTAGGCCAATAATAATTATGAAACACTTCTAATTATTGCTAATTTCCCTGCCGCATGTAATTAATCTTGGTTCAATGTTTGCCAACATTCTCATTTAAATAATATTCATCATGTTTCCAAATGGCTTTATAAATCAGTCGAGGCAGGGCCAAACTGGAAACATTGATAGTTGATTCCAGAACCTTCGAATCATGCATCCAATTTCTAAATTCCTGTCAATTCGTCGTTAAGCGTCGTAAGCAACGCATTGTAAGTAGTCTTTCTGCAAGATCTAATATCGGATCTTAGTCCCAAGCTCCAAGTGCATCATTATTTTTTGCTGACGATGGACCCATTAAATGCGTTGGTCCTTCGTCGCTGCAACGAGCACCTGACGTATGGTTGGCCGTTTTTTTACCGTATAAGTCCAAAAAAAGGAATGAATACTTGTGCTGCCCGGTTTCTGCCCCACGCATGCCTATTCCAGACATTTATTTGAATGGAACAGTGAATCCCAGGTGTGAAAAGTTTGAATATCTTGGATCTATGATGAATGGGGAAGCAACTTGTTATAACGAAATCAATCTTCCGGGTGTATGAAGTGGCGGGAAAACTCCGCTATCTTATGTGACCGAAAATTGCACCCTAAGTTGAAGAATCTACACCTCAGTTGTGTCCGGCGCTCACATACGGTTCACAAATGTTGGACAATGTACAATGTGAGAGTATATTTATAGGAGGTTTGATAAAGATACTTCGTATGGCAGCAAGAGTAACAAGACTTGATCGAATAAGGACGGTAATCCGAGTCTTCACTTCAAAAATACCATTAAAAAAAAGCATGACCAGCTCATGATCGCAATGAAGGAACAGCCCCCGTCTTGTTGTGAATCAAGCATGATGCTGATGTTACACAAATGAAGTCAGTTATTGTATAGCTGACTGCGAAACATAAAAGACTGTCTCCTGACCAGTTGTCTAGCTGGATACATTGAAGAATTTCGAGTCACAGAAGGTGGTGTGCACCAACAAAAAGAAAGAAGTCATATTTTCATATCTTGAATAGGTAGGTAGGAAATAGAAACATTGGTTTTCGTGAGCTAGAAACTCATGAATAAACCAATTTGCGCTGGAGTGCGCTTCCTCCAGATAGTTCTCTCTGCCAAACTTTTGGTTTTAAGACCCAAACGGTGGAAGTTGCTCTTGAACCGCCAGAAAATCCCCTAGGTGATCAATGCGATGACCAGACTATGTCCGTCAGAAAAGTTTATGGTTCCAGGAAGGTACCTCTCTCCTGGAAAATGACTCAATCTGCCAAATTAATCCTAAGACGATTTCATTTTTATGATGTAAGCAGACTCCAGACTTTATGCCACCTAGGCAGAGGTTACTGGTTAGTAAGGGTATACTAGGTCTTACAAAGGGTTCGCTCAGTTAGCAAATTCGACTTAGGAATTCTCTAAGAATCGTTTCCAGTCACCTAGGCGAGATGTACGGTTCTCATAAAGGTATAGACCTCAAAGGACATAAGTTCTTCTTCGCTGACGATGGAGCCATTATAAGAACGAATGTTAGATATAGGCAACAACGATGACTTAACGTAACAGTGGATTTTCTGGAGGTAAGTGGGTACCGTCTATGCCCAAAGTTCCATATTTGTTTGAATACATGGGATCTTTGATCAATAGCAAAGCACATGATTAAGAACACCTTCGAAATGCTCCCGAAAGCTGAATGTTAGATCTGCATCCACACATGCTTCCCAATGTAAGACATGTACAAAACTAAGGCAGTGAGTTAAGGGCAGCTTAGTTGAATATGCTTCAATACCAGCAACAGCTAGACAGAAGCGAACGAAAGCAAAGATCTTAGAAAGTCTTCGTCAAGCATATCATCTTGTTTTATGAAGAGATTTCGGAAACCCAGTCAGGAAGCATGGATTCTCTCCCAATCGGATGAAAAGTCACTTAGAGTCTTCGAGAGAAAAGTTTTGCGTACGATTTATGGTCCTGTCTGCGTCGTAAAACGAGACCACAACATTTAACGAAGAAAATACAACGACGAACTATACGTGCTGTACAGCTACATAATCCTAGTCAAAACTAATTCAGCGAATAAGATGGTTGGGCCATGTAGAGCGAATGGACATCGACGACGCTCCAACTCGTAGTCTTTAACGCCAAACCAGAGGGAGTTAGAAGCCAAGGTAGACCTCATCTCCGATGGAGCGACCAGGTAGAGAGAGACTTCCGACAACTTGGAGTGCAAAATTGAGGGCGAGTCTGTTGGGGGGGCATACTAAGCAAGGCCTAGGAGAACCACACTCTAGTAGAGCCATCATAAGTAAGTAAGTCAGGATAAAACAAAACCAGCGAACTCCAATGTCGAAACATTGAGTGGGTTGAGGATTGGGATCGTATTCGAATCATGCAAACTACGGTATGTATGGACAAGATGGGGTTTTTCGATTTTCGTGTCTTTTTTAATCAATTTATGACTTAAGTTTTGGACAGGAATAGATACGAGACCGCCGAAAACGTCAGAAACCTCCAAGAATTGAATTAAAGTCTCAACGTAGTCACATTTATCTAAGCTCAAACAATTGAAGGGTTTAGGTTTTCAGATTGAACCTACATTTTTTTTTTTTACTTATCAAATGAACTTTAAAAAAAAAGAGTAGATATGCTAAATAAAAGTCTAGAGTTAACCACCGATTTGAATATTTGAAATGTGAGTCAACAAACTGCTTATCTACTCCGTCGTCCCAGGTACCTATAACATTTGCATAATTTATAACCGAATTTTTCATGACATAACTGTAACATTTCAAGAAATTTCTTTAAATAAAAAATTATTATCAGCTTTTATGAGACAACAGCAATGGTAACCCAATTAAATTATATTTCTTATCTTAACTTTGAATTCTTTCCTTAAAAAGACACGTCGGTCGTCGATACTAACGTTGCAGTTAAAGTGTGTCAGTAAAATATTAATTTCTGGGTAGGTACCTACGTTGCGTAGCAACATTTCAAACTCAATAAGAATATTAAAAATAATTAAGAGATTAAAATTGCTACGACAATTTAAAGTAAATAACCCCAAGCCAGGCCAGGTAGGTATCTAGACTAATTAAGATCCCATTGATAGTGAACTGAATGGTGACGAAATTGGTAACCGAACCGACTAGATAATGACACAACAACGACACGAAGCCCAACTATTGAAGCGGTAAATGTTTTTTTAATTATCTTTCCGCCATCAAACCCAGGTATATACCTACCTACAGGCAGACGGAACAAAACAGTCCGTTTTAGCTTTGATTTTAAAAAAAGGCGTAATTAATATGCACTTAACCGGTAACCTCTTTAATTGATTTACATAGATTGGTTAGCTCCAGCTTGATTGGGACAACTTCCAAGAAAGAAAGAAACATAAGGAACCACCTCATAATCTCGATTTGGTGGCCGTTTCATGAAGAAAATTTGAAAAGTGCCATGTGTCATGGTTGGTTCTAGATCAGTCATCAATCACCGGGTTGTGATAAGAAGACTAAGTAGAAGAGTTGGTTTTGGAAATCAAGATCTCATGAATTCTTAAAAAAAAAAAAAAAAAACAAGACCATTCCAACAGCGCAATTCAATTCAATTGGCCAGGAGTAATAGGCAGCACCTATAGATTTGTTGACTCTTTAATGGGATAATAAAAGAATAAAGCAAGTCATTTCACCGACCGACCGCCCACAAAAAATATTTAAGAATTGGAATAAAGAAAGAAAAACACGAGTTCGTCGACATTTGAAATTTGGAAAACATGCAAAACAAAGCGATCAATAGCCGGACGAACGTTATAAATGTTTGTACATACAATCATGACACCGACACCCATATAAGTGCTCCCGGAATTATGATAAATTATTACTTCCCTTCCTTCTATAGGTAGGTACTAAGTACTTGGTAGGGGGATTGATTGTGTGAACACATTGGTGGACACTTGATTAGACAAAAAGGAAAGACAAAACCCAAACTATTGTTTCTATTAATAAAAGGCTTTTGTTTTATCATTTTTTTTTTTGTGTTCTTTTCTTTTTTAAATAAACTATTTATAGGTCAAATATTTTTAAAAACGAGCTTCCACACCCAAAAAAAAAGCAAAGAAATTAAAAAAAAACACTCAACTCTTCCATAAACTTACCTTTATCGGCTTCCTCATCGTTGAAGAATTTTCCAGAACTTCTGATAAACTTTCCGAATTCCTTGCCTGGATGTTTACTATAAACCCACGAATCTTTCCATGAATCTGTTCAAATTTGAAAAAAAAAAAAATTATGTTTTTAATTAGCTTTTAAAATTTTCATAGACACCGACACCGACAGGCGAGAGAAAAAAAAATAACCCACGTCAGCAGAGTTTCCTGCTTTTGCTGGGCTGTGGTGACTGGCAAGGCAACGGGCAACGGCCACGGTGAGCATCATCATCACACCGACCCAAGACCAAACCGAACCCAGAAAAAGATTTAAAATTACAAAAACTTACCATCTTTAAAATTTTCCTCAAAGAACACTTCGGCGCTTATTTGCTGGCAAATAGCAACCAAAACTAATAATAAAGCACTAGCGCGCTGCATTTTGTTTTAGACAAAAAAATTTATTAATTACTTTTCACAGCAAAGAATAAGTTTCTTTTATTATTTTTTTGAAAATTTCCTGGGAATTCTCAAACCCACTGAGCTCTACGATTCAAAGGATAGACGACGAATAAATGCAGGGAAGATATTTCGGTTAAATAAAATGTCATCGAAACGGTGCGGTTTAATTTTTTTTTTTGAAAAAATGAGACGATACGATAAATTTGTTGAAATAAACTATTTTTTAAATGGATAATGTGTAGACAAGAGAGAGACAAGTGGATTCTCATGGAATTCTTTGCGATGATGGAATAGAGAAAGTTATTAGCGGCTTTTCGGAGGTATGAATGAAACAAAGATAGGACTTGATGTTGAATAGTACACGAAATAATTGTAGACAGATGGAATAATCGGATTGGATTGAAGTGGACCAATCAAAATCAACCAACACAAATTTGTTATCAGGTTTCACCGTTGAACAACAATGGCGCTATGAAATTGTATAAGGGTGACATCTATGTTTGGAGAATGTGCAATTTTATTATGGTATGGCCACATTGAATAAATCGCGGTTACAATTTTTTAATTTATTTTCATCCAAAAATTCTGTAATTAAGGCCGTGTTTCAATTGGCTGGCTGTCAGGCAAATTGGGATAATATTTATAAAATGGTTAATTAAGACTATAGGAAATAGGTGATAATTATCAAGATTATGAATAAAAACGAATATGTTCAGTTCATCTTGATTATAGTAGGTACCTACATATATTCTTCTGCATTTGGATAGTCTTATAAATTTTCATAGTTCATTCCAGCAATTTTTCTCGTTCTTACACCAACCTTAATAATTTCAATTCGTTATAAATGTTTGTGCATACAAACTTTTTTGACTCTGAATGCTAATTACCTGAACGCCACAAAAAAAATGATTTTGACTGTCGTGGAGCTATACAAAATTATAGTAGGATTGCATTTCTTGAATTTTGAAGATCAAGGCATCGTCGCAGAACAATGTAATATATTTGATGAAGATAAAGGTTTTTCTATAGGACGAAAATTGATATCCAAGTGGGAAATATTGGTTCAAAGATATCCCTTTCCATCCAAATGACACATCAAAAACTTAAAATTGTATCCATTTTGAGGAAAACCTCCAGAATTATCCGGGGGATCAAATTTTGCCAGCATTTCAACACGATTGACAAACGTCCATATGGTTACAAAGAATTAAGAAATATTTTGTATACAATAATTATTTGTTATAACATTTTATACTAGCTGCTAGCTGTCAAAACTAATTAGCCATTGTAATTAATATAGTAACATTGTATGTTAAGTCCAAATGGATTAAAAAATGGATAAGAAATCTATATAGGTACATATAGGTTTACATAGACATATATTAGCGTTTAGCGTAAGCAATTCAATATTAGGAGTATTCGTTCATGACTTTCCATAATATCTCGTTCGAAGCGTTCTTTATATCATGGGCGAACAGATTTTATCTCGTAGCCATTTTCTGCGAATACTATACGTTTTCGAATTTTGATCGAAGAATGATTGGCTGCCCACAATGGTGCAGCTGCTGCAGTAGGACGACGTAGCAATGTCAAAGTTAAATGCACGTAAACGTATTGCACGGCTACAATGTATGAAGTAGCAGCTGCAGCATAGAGAGTAGCTGAAGTACACGTTTACTCGACTTCAACTTCAAGAACGTGCTGCACTGCAAATTAACAACAAACCAAAATGATATACATGATTTTTATTTGAGTTCAGTGATACGCATTGTTTTCATGTATTCTGGGGCCGAATTACCGCATCCGTAGGTGAGCAATACGTCACTGAATTATTTGTATTTGGCATTACTGCTTACGATATCGAGCTCGGTATCGAGTATCGAAAACAATTTTTGGCATTCCCTTGTCAGTAAACGTGTGTTTTTTTACTCGATTGATGCGAGGCAATCGTAAACGATTCAGCAGTCACGGATAGGAACAAAAAAAATATTCTGGCTGATAAAATGTAAGTTATTTTATTTTTAATACATAATATTAAAGCAAAATATCAAATGTGAAATGTTTTAGGATGAATTTGAACAAAATCAACACCATACAAAAAAATATCCTTCATGGCAGAGCATGCGGATTTGGCCAGACACATTTTTCCGAATTTGGCTCAAGGGAAGACAACAAGTGTTAGGCTGTATATACATATACACCCAAGAGAAGGGACAAAACCAAACTAGTTCTGCAAGGAGAAGATACCATCCAAAAAATGCCTTGGAGAAACACATTCAGCTCCAAGAAAGCAAACTTTATAATTCAAGAACGACTCTTGGAAATTAAAGAGAATAAGCACAAATGATTTTTTTAAGTTAAATGAAATTAAATTGCAAACACAGTAGCTTCAGTTGGAAGATTAAAAAACATCAATGAGTATCTTTTAATGTGAATGTTCTAAATACTTTTTTTATTTATTATAATAACAATAACAGCTGTGACAAATAGGTAAATGATAGATGTGTAAATGACGTTTATAATGAAATGTAATAGATTTACCCTAGTACAATTAAGAGTGTGCTCGATACGTGATGCTTCGTATGCCATCATCCCGATGTGTTGTTTACGTAAATCAGTAACGTATGAAAGTTACTCACTTGCTCACTGATGCCGTAATTCGGCCCCTGCTTAGCGCGCTATTTTTGGACATTTACTTTGACATTGATGCGTGCTACTGCTGCATCTACACCATTGTGCGCAGCCAGTAAATCCCAATTGGACAGCTCATAAAGGTGGCCTGACATGCGAGCTGCAACAAATTATAGTGCAGACGAAAACCCAAAAACAATAATTATAGTGCAGACGATGAAGATGAACATGTTTGTCTTCACTATAATTTTCAAGCTGCATCCATAAGACGTCTTCATTTTGGTCTTCCCTCTCTATCACACAAGTATGATTTTTATATTCTGCATCCTCTTTCTTTGCAGATCATGGATTACAGCTCCATTTAAAGCCGCCTTAAAACCTAAGCTAAGGGTGGTATTCACAAATTACTATTAAGTTTAAAGCCTCGTAAGTCTTATTCACCAAGCAATACTCTTACGTTACAAGCAATATCTTCGAAAATGTTCGAAATCATTTGTCTTTGAAGCAGTTTGAAGCTTATGTCAATTTAATGAATTGAAAAAAAACCTAATTTCTTTGAAAGATTTAAATTCACATTTCGAAATGCCATGGTTTCTGCATCCTCTACAATATGTAGATTTGTAGGTAGGTACTTGGATCAGGAAAAAACGGTTCGTTCAAAAACTCACACAAGTACCTATCATAGGAATACTTCAAGGCTTTATGTGATTAACCTGGACCCAGCCTGCGTGGAACTGTCTACCATCCAAACACAGATTTAAAAGACTGTAAACTATAAAGGAATTATGAAGCAAAACAAACTTAAACAAAGTATTCTTCCATTTCAATGCTGCGCTGACGAGTGAAATAACGGAAGGAATGATGCTCAAAAAAAGAAGCTCCCGCCTTCAAACAGGATAGGTACCATGTTAAAAAAGCTTATCCCGCTTTTGTATTCCTGTAAACCTGGGGTGGAATCGGCTAATGTGATTTGTGATTGTCACATTTCTGACAATCACATGTGATAAAATAATTTTGTGCGTCTGCATAATGTGATCACCGGAATTTTGTTTATTTTCATTATGTCATTTTGCGTTGGGCAATTGGAGAGAACTCCGAAGACAAATCGTTTCTCTTCGGAGTTGTGTTTTGCGAGTCTTACTTCTTCTGCTTTTTATGAAATATGCGGTCTGAAGGCGCATATATACGAACGTCACAGTTTCTATATATTTTGTATTTCAAATTAAACAATTCGAACAATTGTAATATATAATTTACATTAAGGGACGTGACAATTATGTATTTATTTAGAAAAGATTAATTTAGTTGCCACTTCACGTGATTGCTCACAACATATACGCGTTTCAGAAAAATATCTCAATTAAAAAAATGTTCATTTCTGTTTTTTTTTTTTTTTTATTGTTTTTATTTTTACTTTAATCATGAGGAGAAACTAATTTCTCCCAATCGAAAACAACATTAGTATAGATCTTTGACAAATCTTTGACAGCAAAAGCAAATAATTTTGTTTTATAAGTCAGCGTCAGAGGTTTATTTTTTATTTATTATTATTTTTGTATGCAAGTGACACCTAAATAGCTGTCACAAGAAAAAGTCACAAAAATGTGATTGTCACATGTGACAATCACCTTAGCCAGACGAAATTTGTATATTGTGACTATCACATATCACAAATCACTTTAGCCGATTCCACCCCTGAATTTTGTCTAGGCTTTCAAGACATTTTTTTTGGGACGCTTTAAAATCTTCGGTAGTCGATTTAAGCTCTAAAACAATCTTGAGATTAAGACTTCTTAAAAATCACAAAAGACAGGTCCTTAAACACATACATATGTAGGTTCCTTATTTAATTATTAAATAATGTTTTTTATTCATTTCAAATTCAATTTTTTCATGTGAATACACGTACGATATGAACATAAATTATTTTATTTCACCACATTTTTTGATTCAGATTCACACTCTGCTGGAGGTGTAAAAGTTAAATTGAACATATCGATTATAATCGAGTATTTCTCGAAAGAAATTAATATTATGCTTGCACATTTTTGTTTTAATTCTAGATAATTTTTTAATAATGATTACTATGCTTAATTTATTTTTGTTTCTTAAATAAATTTCAAGTTAAATCTGATTTCGTCGATGAGAATTCTATTCATCAGAGTTGGATTCATTATCTTCTTCTTCATTTTCTTCTTCTTCCTCATTGCCTTCAGTTTCTTCTTCGCTAGAATCTTCCTTCTTTTTTGATGGTCGTCCACGTCCTTTGGTATTATTTGACTTCTTGGCTTGGGCCTTATTGCCATTTCTTTTGGTAACACCCTTTGGACGGCCACGGCCGCGTTTCGCTGGGGTCTCACCATCGGTGTTTGCGGCAGGTTTTTCTTCTTTTTTAGAGTTGGATGAAACATGAGATCGCTAAATATGGAAAAAAGGGGATTATAATAAATATTTATTTGTTAGATAAGTTTACTCTGTCAGAATTTTAAGGAAATGCAATTACTTGTTTTAAGAAAAAATAGAATTTCTTGGAGAAATTGACCTGACCTGACCTGACCTGATACCTAAAGTTCAAATAAAGACAAGAGGTCACCCTTTCAGCTGTATCTGTCTAAACGTGAACACAAGGCAAGACATTATGTTTTCTTTCACGAACTGAGAATTGAAATATAACAGTTTCGTTCGTTTACTTTTGTGCGCTAAAATGGGTAAGCTGTCAGATTTTTAAGAGGGGATAAACTGCGAAAAGTAAACGAACGCGTTGAACAACAAACATTTTTCGCAGTTCTGTGATTTTCCTTTAAGAAATTGAAGACCTTTATCGACTTCTTGAAGATTCCGGTGAAGTGGAAGCAAATTATGATGGATCTTGCATCAGTTCCTCAGGGAAAAAAGAACTACATAAAAAGCTTCTTCGAAGATAAACTTATTTTAGAACAAATAGGTACTTAATAGTTTTAGGACATCTCTGAAAAATATGAGTTTTCTGACACCTCCAAAAAAAATGAATCTAATATAAGCGTACCTAAGTGCATAGCGAAATCCTTTAGCAAAACTTATTTCGTTGGTCCTGAGGGAACGCCAACACAAAAAAAAAACACGATACATCAGTATAATTTCTAAGATAATTTATGTTTACATTTACCTACTTAAATGTCAAATTCGTCTTTTGACAGAACTCACATTTTGCATTACCTACTGAGTAGGTTACTAAGAAACATATAGTTCACAACTGTCATTAACATGGTACACAATATTAATCAGTCATACAAACCGTAAAATGATTCAGTTGTAACATGAAAGATAGAAGGTTTAAGGTTTGTTATTTTACTTTTGTACGAATTAATAAATAACAGACGTTGTTCGTAGAATAGGGCAGTTCAGAGACAAAAATTTTAAATTTGCTTAAATTATGAACGTTCCTTCAAATTTGAAGGGTAGTACGAAGCTCGAGCTAAATTTTAGTTCACATTCTTCTCTCCAAACGTTGGCTAAAACGCTAGCTAAGTTTTGACAGAAGAGCGTTTCGTAGAAAGTGCCATTACAAACCGCTGTTCTTTAAAAATTATTGATGCAGGTACATGGTGTTGATTCTGACTTTAATCATGGGGAATCAAATGTTTTTTTCTTTTCAAAAGTATTGGAAATGCTAGGATAGATGCAATAACAATAAGTGCAACAAATTTAACTGATATTATACCCATGCATACACCTTTGAGTTTGAACTCAATAAAATTTGTATAAGATTATTTTAAGAACCCTTTTAACGTCTAAAGCAATAATCAAAAATTATACCGAGTATATTTACCTTTTCAGCTGTTGAAGAGCGTCCCCTTTTTTTAACTTCAACGTTTTCAGAATCTGACATTTTTGTTGATAATATCTTATTTATAACTATTCAAGTATTGAAGCCCTGAAAGTTATAAAAAATAATGTTAATTTAAATGTTCACAAAATATTTGAATTAAATAACTTAAGTATGTAAATAAATGCTGAACCATCACCATGAGCAAACTTAAATCAATGCGTTCTTAAATGAAATAAACCGTTCCCTTTCGCTGAGAAGGAGAACTGTAAAGTGATTGCTACGAAGAGTAAAAATCTATTTGCGTTCCACATACCATCCACGTTGTAACTAATATATTATTCCCTCACGACTAACCTCAAAATCTTACTGTTCAATTGTGATATACAAACATGACGTTCGTTGTTCGCAACGAATAAAGGCTCACTCAAACCAAAGCGGCTGCGATGGCGGTGGCGACCTAGCAGCAGCAGGTCGCTCGATAAAAAGGCGGGCAAAAATCTGCTCAAACCAACGCGATATTTTCAGTCGCGACCAAGCCGTCAAAAGTATCATAGTTATAGTTAAATTGAAATCGTTTTATAACATTTAATAATTAATATCTAATTATTCCCACAAAAATGGATGAAGCTTTACTACTTTTAGACGAGACAAGAGTAAACAAAATTTCATAAGCGTATCTTGCATATTTCTCATTATATTTTTCAAAAACATTTATTTAAAAAAAATTCAAAATGGCTTGCAATACTTTCAAACGATAAATAAAAAGATATCACGAATGGCAGTTGCGATACGGCGGGCAAATGGTGCATGCAGCGTTGCACAAATATCGCAGCAATGGATCGTATTCACAACCCACATATCGCTTAGGTGTGTGCCATTTGTATGGTTTGTATGTGCATCATCTGTTTGGTGATCGCCACCGCCATCGCAGCCGCTTTGGTTTGCGCGAGCCTTAAAAGAAATTTCAAGAATAAAACGTCAAAATATATGAATAATCGTTCATTCGTTGTTCCTTCGTCGTTCTCATGAAAAAATATAGCCCTTAAAGGGATTGCTGCGAACTGTCAAAATCTTTTTGCGTTCCACATACCATCCACATACCATCGAATAAATTATTATTCGATCGGCCAACCTCAAAATCTCAGTGCTTAAATGTGGTACATGCTGTTCGTAAAGTTCGCAAGAAATACGGAAGGAAACATCAAAATAAGCGTTATTCGTTCTCATATGAATATTCTTAGGCCAGAGTTGTACAATAGTGGTTACTGAACCTGGTTTACAAATTCTTGATCCGTGGATCAACTTTACACTCTTGATCCATCGTCAGTTTGCATATGCTGTGTATTTTCATTTTACTTAGTCGCCAGGAAATACTAAACATTGCTTTGAAAAATTATATTTTTATTTTCCGCATGTGAATTAGGATATTCTTTTGTATGAAAAAGTTTTATTTTATTTAGAAAATCTAATTTCTCAGTCAAAAACACTAACTTTGTTTCTCAATGTTTCAAAAATAAAATTTCTCCAAACCTGGTAACGCTCCTGCTAATGAACCTGTTTGGCAAATCGTTTTAAAAAAGTGCAATCAAATTCAAACAAAAAAAAAACTTTGTTATGACTATGAGATGATACCGTGCGTTGTTTTCGGTTGTTCGACTTTCCCATCCCCAATTTCATCTCTAAAGTTTGTTTAATCATTTTTTGTGAATGGATGTCTCTCTTTTTCTCTCTGTCTCCCTACTCACCTCATTTCAAATACTAAAATGAATCTTCCGCCCACAAAAACTATAAGATACAAAGAATCTATCCAACAAAAAAAATAGTTAAGGACAAAACTAAGGCGCGCATTCGCTAGGCGCATGAACTATTTTCGTGTATCTACAACAAGTATCTACGCATAAACTCCATGCATATTGCATACTGGATCTAGTTTTTATTTTATTAAATACTTCTTTTTTTCGACAAAATTTCAAAGATACAAATCATTCGAAAAGAATACTTTTTAGATAAAAAAAAGAAATGGCCTTCGAAAATGTAAGGTACATAGTTGGGCTCCCTGAGGGACCTTGATTTTGATTTTTATAAGTTTCACTTTATTTCAGTTTGATTTTTTTTTTTTAATATTAACTTATCTTTATGTTAAATATCGTTTAAAATTGATTTAATCATGATTTTAAGTCAACGAACTTAACTTTCAGTTCAGCTGGCGTTCGAGAACAAATTTTTAATCGATATCCGATTTCTTTTTCTCAAAAGCAAAAAAAAAAAAACACATTTATGGATATTTGCTAAACAAAAAAATGTATCTCATTATTAAAAAGCCACAGATCCAAAGTTGGTTTCGTTTAATAATCAAAGAATCACCAATTTGAAAAAAGGGATTAACATAGGGCAGGGGCGGGGGTGTTAATTGGATAAATACATTTATATGAATGATGAAGTTAAGTTTGCAAGGGAAATTTTTAAGGATAACCTTTTCTTTGTATAGCGAGGTGTTTTGGTGTATTTTTTTTTTAATTTGCCAAACTCACCGATAGAAAAATATCGTTAACCGTTTTTTTTTTTTTTTTTTTTTATCAAATAATTTTTTTTCTCCACTTAGTACACTATCGAAACCAAAGCGTTCCTGCTCGTATCGCGCTTTTGACTTTTATGCCAGCATAAACCTCTCCAGAGAACAGAAGGAAGCCTTTTAGAGATGGAGTATTGCGTGGATGGAATGGTACGAAATATTTGCTCAGGCTGCACTCCCAAAAAATAAAAGGGAATACACACTGCGCGCCACCTTTCAATACGCAGATGTGCTCAGGAATATCGGGGAATAGGGTGTTATATTCTTGTACCTACATTCGAATATAGTATGTTACTATTGTTTTTTACATATTGTTGTTACACATATAAGTATCCTTACCTAGAATCTATAGAAACGGCCTGGGTTAGGTACGTGAACGTGTAATAATGGCTTGAATTTTAAAATATGGGGTTGATTTATATTTATTTCAAAATGTGTGGTATCTGGTATGATTATAGGAATAATAATAATGTCCTTGATGTGTAGAGTCCTTCGCTTATTGTGACGGTTATAGGGGATAAAATAAATTAAGAAAAAAACAAGACTGAATTAATATTAACTTGCATCAGATTGGTAGCCAGGGCTATGTTTTGAAGGGGGATTTACATTGAAATCAGTCTTGCGTAACCATATACATACATATATGACTTACTTTACTTGATGGCAAAACTATATTGGACGGAACAATGCGTGAAGCAGAGAAGTCCGTAGCTAACCAAATACAAGAAATTTAGATAGCTTTGTTTCGTCAAGTGTTCGATAAGTTTAGAGGGTCAACTAGTGCTTCTGTCAAAGCTTAATAACTCCGTCAGAATGTACATATATTTTTCTTTTCTTTTCTTTTATTGCTGTCAATTGCCAAATATTATTGTGTCAGATTGTGATTGAATCGCTCCATGCCCTACAAAGCTCAACTGAATGTGTATTTTTGTCCATTATAGGAGTTGGACCTTGGTTCACTGACATAAGCTACGGATCCGTTCGCATTCCAAAGTCAACAATTTGACAGCTTGGCTCGTTTTAAATGCGTCAAGCAGATATTTTGGGTTGACAGATATTTCGACACACTTCTGTCTATTATGGGTAAGTGTTTTGCTTTGTTTTAGGTAATAGAAAGAAACGTTTCGTTCGTGTCTGGGAAGACTGGGATTTTTTTGAAGATGGATTATGCTCTTTTTCATATGAATTACTGCCTTGGCACAGTGCCCTTGACACAGTGCTGTAGCTGTAGCTGCAGCTGAAGTTGAGTTTACTTTATTTTACTACAGCGTCAACTACAACTGCAGTCATGCTATACGAATAACGTTCTCTTAACCGTGACAGCGCTACGTTTTACAGCTACACCGTATCGGGGTATCGCAACCCTCAAACCCATCTCTTAATACGTGCCTGAATAAATGCACATTCGCTTAAACATATTTGAGTCTGGAAATCGGATTGCATGCATTTGCCCAAGAGAATGAGGTTTGAAGATGGAGATGTAGATTCTGTGTACCAAACCAACCGTGGTCATGGAAAAGCATCCCCGTGGTGAAATGGCGATGTGTTGCTGTAGCTGAGCAAATATTCGAATAAAAGAAGAAGGTAGAAGGATTTTAACGATGCTTGTTGTTCCTATTTTTTTTTTTTTGAAGAGCGAGCGAAAAGAAACTGGGATACAAGAAACAAGAGCACTATCGCGAATGCGAGAATACTTTTGTTCTATGATAATGGCGATGTCGAAGGCGATGCGAAATGCGATGCGTGATGGTGAGGTTGGATTGATGGAGAGTTTTTTGTTTGAAGTATGGAAACAGTATCTCAATTTTATGGTTGTCATTGTCATTGTCATTGGCAATTTAGAGCATGTGTATTGCAGTCTGAGAAAGTTCCGATGAAAATGGAATTGATAATGAAATGAGCAATTTTGAAAACTGTGTAGGTAGCAAAGGTAGATATCTTTTTGCAGATGCATTATGCTTGGTCCATGGCTTTTGAGAAAGCTTTTGACATACAAGAGGGCGGATTTTTGAATATGAAACTTTATTACAAAAAAATGTCTCCTAGAGATACATAGGGTGTACCTACATTATTTGTGAATCAATAGGTGTATTCACGATCTCGTGCAAACAAGTATTGTAAAAGTGCGAAATTGTTTGTATTTCTTGTAGATCGTGAACTCACTTCTTCCAATCTGTCGCAAAACTCACACAAATGTCAAAATCAAAAGTACAAATTTTGCACCGTTGTATTTTCCTGTTGCAATGGGGTTGAGGTATAGATCAAGTGCAAAAGTGGAACAAAATAACAGGCAGTATATTTGTTGTTGTATTGCAAGAAAACGTAGCACTTCTCCACTTTTACAATGATGGAAGACAAGTTACACCAGATCGTGAATACCCCTAATGTTTTTCCAAGAAATTACTTAAGCTGGTTGCTATATGAACAATATTAACGTTTAGTCAAAGACATTGTTTATTCGGGTTCCACTAAGGAAATATCAGTAAAAATATCACTGGATAAATTTTATATTACTCTTTCCAATCGCTTTCTCTCCTGGCTTAGAGGCATCGTTGCAGCAAAGTCCTCTTTCAAAGGACCAAGGACTAATCATCCTGCACTCCTGCTATATGGGGAAGAAGCGTGGCCCCTGACTCAAGCGGCTGGGTTGGCTGCGACCATACCAAGCAATATAAGTGAGGCTTAACTAGGGCTAAAAAAACTTATGAAAACATATTCCAGAGTACTTCGCTTTGCCTGTGATGTTCTTTTAAATTTAACATTCCTTACTGTTTGAAATTCATTTTTATTTGTTGCTTGTTGCTCACCACTTAAAAAATTTTTGAATCTTCTTTTATAACAGTAATACAATTTCAATAGCCTTTATTTGATATTTAATGAGCCTCATCTTCGTATATTAGAGCTTATACAATAATACAATCATCTAGGGGTTTTGTTGGTTAGCTGCGGAATGAGTGTTGTGTTGTGCTTATCTTTTATCTTCTTTGTTTGTTGGTTGTGTAAAAAATCTGCAAAAAATGCCTTCTAGGTGCTATGCTATTGCTTGTTCCAAAAATTGAAATTGAAAGATGACTTTATCCCTTAGGTAGAACCAACAGTTACACCAACAGTTGTAGTGGACAAATTAAAATCTATCAGAATATCACTGAGACTAAGGTTCTGTAAGCAGCAACATTGAAGAAGGTGATATTATACACTCTCTGATTGAGGAATGCTGTTGAATCATGTAACTATGGAAAAAGGAGCAAAACTTTTAATGCCCGCATCCCGAGACGGTAGGTCAAATAGATGCTGATGACCTTGATAGGACAAGAAACCCTGCCAAGATAATAGGGTTCATGTTGAGAGTGTGATTGGTCTTCTCCGACAAAAGTACCCGATTTTAACAAATCATCAAAAATAATCGGCGATGTAATGTACTTTTACTACATTGTCAAAATATGCTGTGATTTGACTAATTCAAGTCCATCCATATAGTAAATATAACATAAACAAATACTCTAATAGTGATTTTTTTTTTATTAAATCATAAATTCAAAAACAAAACAAAAACAAAATTTAGGGTATTTACGGAAAAAAATTCATATTTCAATCAATAATAATGCAATTTATTAAAAGGGCAACAAAAGCAAAATAGGATCAAAAAAAGAAAAGTTCATACAAAATAAACATAAACATATAAACTTAAAAAAAAACTTAATTAAATATAATTTATTAGGAAATATTTAAAATTTTCTTCGAAATTGCAGGAAAATCAGCTTTTGTTTGCCTTCTACGTTCGATAAATGACACTTGAAATTGGGCAGCCGTCAAAATGTATGGAGCCAAATATTTTTCTTTCAAACGTCAAATGAGAAATAATTTGTTATTTTTCGTTGTTTGTTGTGAAATTATGCCAGTCTGTGATAAATACAAACAAAAATAAATAATAATGAAAGAAGAACCCAATACCACGTTTTGATTAGAACAAAAAATGTGATTTCGTAGAAAATTTCTAAATTTGACCCCATTTCCCATACCCATTTTTCCCATTTTTTTTTTTGATTTGGACAAAATCGAGGTTGCAAATTATGTGAACAGAAATCAAACGCTACTATATTGAAAACGATTGAATATAATGTATATTTTCTAAAATGTTAATTTGGGAGAAGTAAACAAAACAAAATAACAATTTTAAAATGAAATTCAGCAACGGCAGTAGTAAACAAAACAAAAAAAAAAGCAAGATTGAAAAGGTTGTAAAAAGAAAAAGATAAGGAATATAGTCTGTTGTCAAACCAAATGTGCAAACCTAGATGAAAACACTTTTTTAGCAAATTTTCAAATATCCTAATTTCGGCCTTAATGAAAATGTAGTGTAATATGATGTTCTTTAATTATCCGATTAATTTATCAATTAGCAATTATATAATGTTAACTTTTTTCAATGACAAAATAGAAAAACCAAATGACAAAAAGTCAAATTGCCCAAAACAATTTTCATTTAAAAGAGCAATTCTCGATTTTGAGAACAAATCTTCCAAATTTGAATGATACTCGCTATCAACAAGTTATCCAATTGAATAAAATGCATCTAGTGTAACGAACACCCAACTCTATTAACCTGAACGATACCAAAATTTCAAAAGATGGCGCTTCAATATCTGTTGAACTTCAACAAACAAACAAGCCATCTGTCTCTTTTCTTCGTGTTGCTTTGTGCCAAAAATAAAATTTTGTGTTTACCGGCGCGAAGCCGCGAACACGCCGATTTGCCGAATGCCGAACAAAAAATGCCGATGCCAGAAACAGAATAAAATTCTGATTCTTCTATATTCTTGATTGTGTTGTTGAACGTGAAGGTATATAGTGCGCTTGTGAAGGAAGGAAGACACATTTTGGAGAAAAGAAAATTTCAACAAGAAAAATAAATTAATTTAAATTACTTCACATTCATTAAATTTAATCAAAACGTGAGTATATTTTTCATTTTTTCTTTAATTAATCTTAAAAATTTTGCAATTTATATTAGTTTAATTGAAAGTATTAAATAAAACCCTTTCCAGTGAACATTTATAGGTATTAAGATTTTAATAATGGCGTGTATTTTGGAATTGGCGTCATTTTTCTTTTGCGTTTTTGCACATATTCGCCCATTTATGATTTTTTCTTAAATCAAATGTAATTTTATTAATTTTTGTTGAAAAATAATGAATTTTTTTAAATTTTTATTGAAAAAAATTATTTCCAAGCTAATTTTGATTAAATCTTGGCGCCAATTTTCATTTATTTTTTTTCTTTTATCGGTGAAAAAGGGTATCGTGATTTTTCTTTCCATATTCCATCCTTTCTACTTTCTGGTGTACCTACAGAAAATGGACAAAAAAAATTTATATTTAATTCGTCGTTTTGTTTAATTTATGAATGAGCAATTTTTATCGTACATAGATTATTTTTTTTTTGGGAAGCTTCATTTATTAAATTAAATTGGGGTTGAAAACAGGAACAAAGAGGTCATCATTTCATTTTTTTTTTTTTTTTATTGAGTTCTTTAATCGGTCGGGTGAATAGGGTATATTGGCTTGGTGTAGCGACGGCGACGACGTGGTCGTCCGTGCTACAGCTTGTTTGTTCTGCTTTCATCTTGGTATCTTGGATATGTTTGTTTTGTTTTTCTGACCTGTATTTTCGAAAAAATAACCGCCTATTCGGTGTGGATTGTGCATCTGTGTTGGTTAGGTTGGAGTGGAAGTTGTGCGCTTGGGTGGAAGGAAACAAGCGTTAAAATAAAAGTGTTGCCAGCCAGATTTTTTTTTTGTTTGAGGTGATAAATTTTTTTTGTAGCTTAAAAAAAGGTACCTAATGGTTGGATTTTTGTCACTGGTTGATTGTATTTTTTTTTAATGAAACTGCAATTAATTTGGCAGTTTTATTGTATTTTTTTGGACCATGCTGAGAATCAACGAAACGAGAAATCTGAGTTGCTTAAATGAAGAGTTTTGTTTAGGCTAGGCCCACATGATTGATTTCATAAACGTGCCGTTTTGTATCGATTTGTTGATTTGAAGTCAGTCAGAATACACAAGAAGCGATGAGTAAGTGGAATTAAACACGGGGAACGCATAAATATCTTTGTATAGTTAATCGAACTGCGCAAAATAGTTTGAAATTGACAAAACTTCTTGTGAAACTGGTGCGTGCGAACAGACATTGTTTTAAGGTTGACCAGAAAAAAATGCTGCCTGGTCTATTGGTTTTCATTCCGGCAACCACTTATTCTGAAAACCAACACTACTTGCCTAATAAAAGTGGCGCAGACAGTCCATTGTGGACGACGCTCCACATGGCCCAGCCATCTAAGCTGCTGTATTTTCAGCTTCTTAACCAAGTCAATTAGTCAATGTGGCTGTAATGTATAGCCCATACTCAATTGATGCATACAGGGCCGAATATCACCCGAAGAATCTTTCTTTCAAAGCACTTCAATAATGCTCCACTGACAGCGCGCAACGTTCTTCCAATAAATAAGTCTGTTCCTTTACGTTTGTGTGTTAAAATGGGGATGCAAATCTCGCAAAATGAGAAAACTTATAAAAAGGTAAAGGAACGCGTTGAAAAAAAAAAATATATCGCATCTTAAAAACGAAAATGAAACTAATTTTTTTTGGCGGTGGTTTTCCCAAATTTATTTCATAAGATAAAAACCTTTTTCGACTTCTTGAAGATTCCAAAGAAGAAGAACATTATATTGTTTTTCTCGCATCAGTGCTGTAATCCCTTAGGAGAAAAGAGAAAGGGCTTCTTCGAACACATTTTCTTTCTTTTCGAAAAAAGTGTTTGTTACACATTTTAGAACTGAAGGGTCATTGTTTGAAGATATCGGTCTGAAAAATATAAGTTTTATGACATCTTCGAAAAAAACTAAGCCATTAAAAAGGATAAGTGCAGAGAAATGCATTGGAATATTTTTGTGGTTGGCGTTGATTGACTCTTAGCGAGTTTCATTCACGAAAAGAATTGCTCTTTCTGTCAAAAGAATTGACCTTTTTCACTTTTGAGAGTTTCATTCATTCAAAAAGTGCAATTCTAGATCGATTCTCAACACGAAAGAATGCATCTCTCATGGGTTGGGAGAATCGTTCTGAATACTTTTCTGCCAAACGTCAGATGAGAAATAGTTTGTTATTTTTTGTTGTTTGTTGTGAAATTGTGCCAGTATGTGATAAATATAACAAAAATAAACAAATAATGAACGAATAACTTAATATGTACTTTAATTATCCAATTAATTATCATTTATCTAATGATTACTTTTTCCAATGACAAAAAACCAAATACCTATGAAATGACAAAAAGTATAATTCAAATTGACATGGATACCCAAACCAAGTTTCATTCAAAAGGGCAATTCTCGATTTTGAGAACAAATTTTCCAAATTTGAATGAAACATTAGTATCCCATTCAACAAGACTTGTTCCTGAGTGGACTAAGACTCCACTTCAACATCAACAAGAACATAAAAACGCATAGGTATGGATTGGTTAAATGTTCAAGTAAATTTTTCTTAACTGTCAAATTTGAATTTTGACAGAGATTTCTGCCCTAAAACATTCCTTGGGCTAAAATCGGCAGGAAGGGGAAATGTTGTGAGCTCTCTTTTTTGCCGAAAACTACCAATTTTTTTGAGAAAATTGGCTAGAATTCGTAGAAATTTGTTGTTTTCACCGAATATCACCCGAAGCACCACGAGTTCTCAATAGTCACCCGACCTTTTTACTTTAGGCCGCGCCTCCACGAGCAATATTTATTTCGGACATTATGTCAGACATTATTTCTGAAATTTATATTTCTGTACTATGTGGGCAAATTATGTCATGAAATTTCATTCTTTGTCATGATCTGACCGAGTGGATCTCGTCGTTTAATTTTAGCGCTTCAGGCTCTAGAAAAATTAGAAAAAGCTGAATACGAAAAAAAGGAAACAAAAACACAATTTTTGGGTGAATTCATTCTTATTTGCTACAAGACATCCTTCAATAGGATGAAAGAGACTATTTTTTTTTTGTAGAATGTCAATAAAATGCAAACAATTAAAAAACATCAAATAATCAACAAACAAAAAAATAAATGCAAGAGAAAATCATTAAAATGCCAAAATATGTAAAAAGATTACACGTTTTGTTTGATATGTATGTTCAATGAACTAAGAATATCATGAAATGTCAGATTTATTTCTGAATTTATTTCTTCTTCGAAGACAAGAAATAAATACAGAAATCTATGTCTAAAAACATCAAAAATCCAGACATAAGGGGACTCCACCAGAAGTATTGACTACATGACACATTTCTTGCAATCATTTATTTCTAGTGGAGGCCCAGGGTTAGGTACATACAATAAGGCAAGAGCTTTGTTTGTTGAACTTTACCCAGGGTCGCCCTGGGTTTTCTTGACAACTCCAAGAGTTGTCAAAAAAACCTGGGTTTTTCGGTTCTCAAAAAACGCATGACGGCTGCTGATTGTATATTTTTCACAACGCACAAAATCAAAAGTTTCCATTTTGCTTTATTTGTTCGATTTGTATTTACTTTCATCAAAATAAATGCATTCACTTGCATTTCATTTAGTTTTATCGAAAAAAAGACATGAAAAATCAAATACAGAAGAAAAATACACACGAAATGCTTGACAGCAAAAGTCACTTCAACAGCAGATTCGTTACCTCAACTCGCCCTAGCTAAATAGCAAGATCGACTTCAGGGTGACTTCAGGGCGACCCCAGGTTTCAAAAAACAGAGAATTTTGTATTGAGGGCGAGTTGAGGTAATTCAAAAAACACGCTGTGGCGACCCCAGGGCGACCCCAGGGTGACTTCAGGGCTCAACAAACAAAGCTAAGTTATGCATTCGTCGAAAAAAAAAGTTTTGAGATAACAATCAAACATGACATTACGATGATAGCGAAGACGAAAAAAGATGGTCTAAAAATTCTGTCCGTCTGTATGTCTGTCTGTCTCTCTGTCTCTCTGTCTGTCTGTCTGTATGTATAGACACCTACAGCCCAAACGGATGGGCCGAATTGCTTCAAACTTGGTATATAGACTTTTTTAGGTATTGTAGGTACAGAGGGGAAATTGAAATTTATTTTTTTAGCCCAAAAAATAACGGTACCTGCCATACAACCGTTACGTTAAAGCTTATTTTTCTCAAAAACGCTCTAACGATTTTGATTTAAAAAAATCAGTGTTGCTTTTTAGGTACGACCAATCATATGGCTGTAAAAAAAAGTTTTTAAAAATGGCTAAGAACGGTACTTTCCATAGGACCGTTTTTTTTTTACTTTCGACTATCTCGAAAACGACTCAACCGATTTTTTCGAAATTTTACACACATATAGCTGTAGGTAGCTCAATTTGTATTGCATACTAATATTTTTGAAAACTGTTTTTTTGTTTAAAATTTTTTTTTAAATTACATATGTACTTAAGAGCCAATGCTTTGTTATAGGCACCTTTTTTAATTTGTTCTTTTATTTGAAGTTTAATTTCAAACGACAAGGTGTTTTCTTTTAATTTTTTTGTTTATGAGCACAATTTGCAATATGTTTTTGCAATACTGCATAATCAGAAACACACAACATAGTAGGCGATAGTTGTAAAGGGAAAGTCTTTTTTATTTGTACACGCCTGCATAATGTTTTCGAAACAAAATACATATAAGTTTTTCTGAGCTACTATTCTTAAGCTTGAAAATTAGAATATTAGGTATATTCTAATTTCCAAGCTGTTAACGTTATATAAAATGTTGGTCTAATTTCCAAGCGATTCTAATTTCCGCGAGTTCTAATTTCCGAGCCTTACCTGTAATACATATTTTGAAAACTTATTAAATTTTTTTCTAAAAATTTTAAATAAATGTATTTGCGGAATACCTATGAACTGGCGTTTTTGAATTTTTTGAAAAAAAAAATTTCAAAGTTTTTCAAAAAAAAAAAATTTTTCTCAAAAACCGCTCCACAGATTTTTATAAATTTATTCTCATAAATTCAAATTTATCCAAGAAATAAAATGGCTTACTTTTTTTCAGCTCAAATTAGTTTAAGTATTTATTTAAGAATTTTGAAAATTTTATTTTTATCAAAATCTCAAGCCCCTAAACCACTGTCACACATTCGAGCAAGTTCGTGCGACCCAGTCGTGCATTTTATTTTTTTAGTTCTTACGTGACTGGACTTTTATTTAAAGCCACGTTATGAATTACAGGATGAACTTTTCTTTTATTATAATAGGTACTAGCTGACCCGGCGAACTCCGTACCGCCTCTTTTTTACTTGCGATTATAGGTACTATAAAGCAAGTTATGCGTTCGTACAAAAATCAAAAACATGGTTGTCTGTAAAGTCGGTTTACGGACGATAATTTTACATGATAACCAGTTCACAAAACACTTCATGTGTATAGGTATCTCTCCAACCACCTAACCTTCCTACAACCACCCACCATTTTTTTCACCCCTTGAACACCAACCTCCCACCACCCACTTACAACCACAAACCAACAGCCCACCATTTTTTAACATTTTTTCCTCCTCCCTCACACAGTAAATCCCCCCTTCCTAACCACTACCAATCACCCACACCACCTACAACCAACCGCCCACTATTTTTGACAATTCCACCAAAAATTCTAACAATCAAACATGATATTACGATGATAGAGAAGTCGAAAAAAGAGGGTCCGACAATTCTGTCCGCCTGTCTGTCTGTCTATGTCTGTCTGTCCGTGTGTACTTATGTCTGTTTGCATAGTTACCTACAGCCTAAACGGCTGGACCGATTTGCTTCAAACTTGGTACATAGCATTATTATGACGTCCTACAGAGGGGTTTTTGGAATTATAGCATTCCAGCTCTAAAACTAACTTCCTGTCATACGATTTTTAGTGAAAAATTAATTTTTCTCAAAAACGGCTCCTACGGTTTTGATAAAACTTTCTGAATAGTGTTTTCTATGCAAACTTTATTTTTTGGTTTTAATAGACTTCAGGAAAAGTCTTATAACGGTACCTCCCATAAGACCGGTTTTTTTAAATCAGGTTTTCTCGTAAACCACTTGACGGATTTCGATGAAATTTCTTTAAAGTCAAAAGAATATTAATTTTTAAGTTTTTGAAAAAAAGTTTTTTTTGGTTTTTTAAAAAACATTAAATTTTTTTTTTATTTTTTGTTTTTTTTTTTTTTTCAAAAACTTTTCAAGCTATTTTTTAAAATTTTATTTGTCTGATAAAAACTACAAAGTGCTAGAAGTTGGTATACTCAAAAAAAATTTGGAATATATTTTAAAAAGTTTTTCAGAAAAAACTGGTCAAACGATTTTGAAAAAAATTTTCGTAAAAATTCAAAAACCTAAAAGAAACCTGATGGCTTACTTCATTTTCTCCAAAAAAACGTTTTAGGTATTGATTTTTAAGTGATTTATAAAATTTCATATGATTTTTTCAACGCTTTTTTCCCAAAATCTCAAGCACCCAAGACCATTTTAACACATTAGAGCAAGTATTTTATTTTATTTTCTGCTTTGTCAAACAGGTTTGGTTTATACATACAAAAAAAGGAGGGTAATAAGGCCTATGGTGAATTTGTTTAGGCCTTATTAACCATCGACACAATTTGTAAATAAAACCAAATAAATCATTATTCAGACTATGATGCATAATTTAAAACATAAAAGTTAGTGCAAGCAGGGAACAATAGAACACTACAGCGCAATTTATTTATATAAGTGTAATATTAAAAAAAAAAAAAAACGATTTTGTAGGTTGATTTTTTATAATTCCACCTGCAGAACCCCTCTCACAATAAAAAACACATAACTGATGAAAGCGAGCGAGCGAACAGGTAGCAACAAGTTTCAAATGCCATTTGTGAGTGTTGGTTGCATAGAAATGTGTTCCCAAACTACTACGATTATTTTAAAACGTTTTTCTGTGACTTCGGCCTTATTAACCGATAGGCCTTAATTCCCCCACCTACCTTACTTACAATGTTTTCTTCTGTCTATATAGCTTTTTGTATTATAATTAAAAAAATCTTGAAACAGCATCCTTCCGGAGCAGATCTAGTCCAGAAATGGTATACTATTTATGCTGTACTGGATAGGTGGGCTAAAGGATGCAAGAAAAATTAAATGAGTCTCACCTGTGCCACGTTACCTAAATAAACCAGGGTTTCAAGAGGGCCAAATCCACAGCCAACAAACACTCATACAATTTTATTAAATTTTGAAATGCAAATATATATATTAGATACAAGATACTTAGTAGACAGAAACAAACATTGCAAAGTTGATAATCTTAGAACAGGCGCTTGCCCAATTGATACTCTTTATCGCGCAAGTTTTATTGCCAATGCTATGGGAATCGGTATCGCTAGTGAGTCGTTGGTTAGTCAATTGTGCAACCAACAGTTGTTCCGTGATAAAAAACATCAAGTATTAGTATTTAGTATTTATTTATTTCAATGTCTGCTTACACATTAAGAAAAGACTTCTTTTAAGCTAGTGATAAGCTAAAAATGTTGACAATCAATTTTAAGAAGAAAACTACTTTACATACATAATTGTGATATAATAACATTAATGAACAAAATTTAAGATACATAATTTTATAAACAAAGTTTACTAAAGAAAAAAAAAAAAAAAGAAAAATACAAGTATGAAAAATCTTTTGAAGCAGCATCCTTCTGGAGCAGATCTAGTCCAGAAATGGTATACTATTTATGCTGTACTGGATTTCCGACAACAAGGATGCAAGAAAAACTAAATGAGTGTGATAGCCACGTTACCTAAATAAACCAGGGTTTCAAGAGGGTAATTGTACCTCATACAATACAACTATGTACATTAAATTTTGAAATCAGATACTAAATACATACTTAGTAGACAAAAGCAAAAAAAGCGTGTTATTCTTTATCGATATAATTTCTGTGGGTTTTGCTTCTTTGACTGTCTTTCGATAGGCTAGAATAATTCGGTGTTTAAGTTGATTTTGTTTCTTTAGTTTGGAAGCATTTTTGACGTGTTTTCAGCAGACCCTGCATTAAGTTTCATTTTCAATGTTTTGTTGTTTTGGGTGAGCTTAATAGCGGGTGACATATCTGGGGATTCGTTTCCCAGCAGAAGTTTGGTTATTGGGTTTTCGCAGTTACTTGGCATCGTAAAGATTAAATTTTTGCTTCTTATCTCTCGGCTTTGCAATTCAAGCTCTTCTTCAAGCAAACAACAACGTATTTCAAACGTGTGCAATTTTTGGGAGAGCTCCTGGTTCTCTTTACGAAGATGATCAATTTCATTGTTGAGACAACCGATGTCATCTTTTGAGGCCATATTGGCCAGGGCTGCGTCAAGCGAACCATCAATAATGTTTTTAATTTGATTGAAGTCAGCATCATTCATAGAAGTCATGTTTTGTTGGTTTTTGTAGAACTTCGGGGCTTTTCGAATGTTTGACGATATGTTTTGGTTTTCTTCCGGCGAAGTCTGGCAAATTTTTCTTTTGTCAGTCATGTGATGCGGTTGATAGCGGTGTTAATAGATTTTGGTCGCGATATTTAACACTAAACCTATCGTTACCTGTGATCTGTCGATTACTTTACAGATGTAATGTATAAAACAGTAAAGATGTTCACTTTTAGATAATTTACAAGTTTTAAAAATACACAAAATTCAAAAAAATTTTAGGAGCGATTTAAAAGTCAACTATTCACTTCAAAAACAGTGTTGCCAACCCAAAAGCAAACATTTTTATGTTGAAAATCTTAGCCGCTGGTATTCACATGCGAGTTGCGTACGAGTACGATAAATTCGCCGCTCCACAAAATGTTTTTTTTTTTTTTTTATGAAATTGAAATCCTACAACTACTTCCGTCCATTTCCATATCTTAAATTGTATACGAGGGGCGTTCAATATGTTCTCGGTATCGGGGTGAAGCTGTGGTTTTATATATAAATTGACTTACATATTTATCAAGTAATACTATTATTTTATTGCATTCATATAACATTTCATATAAATGTGATTATTATTTCGCGTTTCATCTCTAGTGTTAAACAGAATCATAATGGCAACTGAGACGATGATGGTGAAAATTGAGCATCGCGCTGTAATTAAATTTCTCACTAAGCAAGGAAAAAGTCAAAAAACTATTCATGAAGAGATGGTGGCTGTTTACCAGGGTTCCGCACCTTCATTATCAACTGTGCAAAAGTGGTCAAGTGAGTTCAAGAGAGGCAGAGAGAGCATTGAAGACGACCCCCGCTCCGGCGCCCCGGCTACTGCTTGTACGGGAGAAAGCATCAAAGTAGTCGAAAAACTTGTTCTTGAGGATGCCCGAATAAAGGTGAAAATGATGGCAGAGATCACCAAGCTTTCAACTGGTACCATTCACACCATTCTTCATGACCATCTTAACCTTTCAAAGGTCAGTGGAAGGTGGGTGCCACGAATGCTCACAGCGCCTCAGAAAAAAGTGAGAATCGCATGCTGTAGAGAGCTTTTGGAAATGTGTAGTGAGAACGCGGACGGTGTTATGGATCGAATTGTTACTGGGGGCGAAACATGGGTTCACCACTATGACCCTGAAAGCAAACAAGGAACAGACCCCCCGAAGAAGTTCAAAGTCACTCCATCTGCCGGGAAGCTCATGGCCACAGTTTTTTTAGACTCAAAGGGAATCTTGCTCATTGAGTACAAAAAAAAAGGTGAAACCATCAACGCCACATCCTACGCTTCCACTTTGCATAATTTGCGGGAGGAAATTAAAAAGAAAAGACGGGGTAAACTCGCAGCGGGTGTGTTGCTTCTTCATGACAACGCTCTTGTTCACACGGCGCGAGTTTCCAAGACTGCTGCGCGAGATTGTGGTTTCGAAGAAATCCAACATCCACCCTATAGTCCAGACCTTGCCCCTAGTGATTATTTCCTGTTTCCGGATTTGAAAAAATGTCTTCGTGGAAAAAGATTTTCGGATGATGAAGAACTCAAGTCGGCAATAAATGGGTATTTTGCAGGGAAAGAGGAAATTTATTTTTTTGAGGGTTTAAAAAAGCTTATCTCAAGATGTAACAAATGCATTGATGTTAGGGGAGATTATATTGAAAAATAAAAACAAATTAAATTGAATTCGCATTTTCCTTCATATCGATACCGAGAATATATTGAACGCCCCTCGTATATAGATTATTTAAAATCAAGTATCTTATGAGCCTAAAATAAGGTCACAGGAGGAAATGAGCAAAAGGAGCTGAAGCGTCGTAAGGAAGAAAGAAGATATTTTGCAGGGTTTTTTTTTTTTTTTTTTTTTAAGTCAAGTATCGAAATGAAAACTGAAAACATTGCTTTAAAAATTTAAAAATAAATCTACGCTTTAGTGTGTCGACTATTTACAATGTTTGCTTCTGTATATATAGCTTTTTGTATTATGTATAATTAAAAAAATCTTGAAACAGCATCCTTCCGGAGCAGATCTAGTCCAGAAATGGTATACTATTTATGCTGTACTGGACCCCCTTGGACAAGGATGCAAGAAAAATAAAATGGGATCTACTTGTGCCACGTTATCTAAATAAACCAGGGTTTCAAGAGGGCCGAAAACCCCCCATACAATTTTACTAAATTTTTAAACAATGCAATTATGAAAATACGTATTATTATAATTGTCCCCTTTTGGCTATCAAGAATTGGATTTGGGATAATATTTGCAGACCGCTGTATGAACTACCGAGGTTGAAATTTTCAACAGTTGTATTTTACTGACCACTTATACTATCGAGGAAAGAATTACTGAGTTGTGACTGAAAAGTCTTCAGTTATTCAAAAAAGAAAAAAAAAAAAACATCCCTTGGTCTTATTCTATGTAAAACAACATTTTTGATTGTTGTATTTATTTATTCGTTAACAAGGGAAAAAACAAAATTATATGTTTTATGGGTGAGGTGGCTCGCCCGACATCGAGACCATTCTCAATGAAATGTATGACAATCTTCAAACATAAAAAGATGTCTTAGATGTCTTTGTCTCATAAGAAGTACAAATATTGGCAGTGGTCATATTTTTAAGAACAGTAGGGTTTTAAATGAAATCATCGCATTTAATAAAACAAGGCTTAAATTCAACAAGTCTCAGAGATGTTTTGGTTCCCAGGTATCCTGATCTTCCTACATGCCCATCCACAAATTGGTATTAGTTATTTCCGGTGAAGTTTCTGGTTCAGAGAAAAGTCTTTTTCGAAACTTTGTCGCATGCTATGCGATCATTATCCTTTTGATTCATGTTCTCCATACGTACGGAGGCATAGTTGATTTTCACCATGTTTCAGGGTCTTGTTTTTTTTTTTGTCCTCCAGCAAAGCGACTTCCTTGCTTCCAATTTCGCACACGCTACCTAAGGTGGGGTCTTCTAGTAATGCGTTGGCACTCGAGGGCTTAGGCGTATTCGTTTATAAGCTCCATAATCCCTAGCCATCTAAGCCGCTGTTTTTTCTGCTTGCTGACCAGATCAATTTCGCTGTATAGCCCGTTCGGTTCGTCATTAAATCTTCTCCTTCATACTGCATTTATACGTACTGGGCAGAATATCACCCTCTCCCTCAAAGCACCTCAGCCGATTTTCATCCTATTGTGTCAGGGTCCACGTTTCTGCCAATGCGAGTACAGTAGGAATGAGATATTTGGGGTTTTGTATAGTGTGTCCTTTTACTTGGAAAGAGGGCTTTTCTACTAAGATGCCCTTCTAATCCCGAAGAAACAGCGATTGGCAAGAGTGATTCTTCGACTGATGTTGTTCTGAGAGTTTATATCTGTCTATAGTGATGTTTTGCCCGAACCTAGAGTGATGATGTTCTGCACCCGAGGACTGTTTTATCTTCACTTAAAGCCAGGCCCATTTTGGCCGCCTCCACTCCTAAACTTGCGAATGATCCACTGACATCGCGCATTGTTCTTCCAATAATGTCAAAATCATCAGAATAGCCAAGTATTTGAACGGATTTATGAAAAATCGTACCGCTGTTAATCAAATGCGAGTTGCGTAAAGATAAATTCGCCGCTTCCCAAAATGTTTTTTTTTATGAAATTGAGATCCTACTTGTCCATCTCTTTTCGAAGATTTAAATTTTACTCGAAGCTGCATCTTTGAGAACGGATCTAGTTCAGAGATGGTATACTATTTACGTTGTACAAGATGCAAGATCAAACAAATGAGCTTTTGCTTGCCACGTTTCCTAAATTAACCAGGGTCTCAGCGGCCAATGAAAGCTCATACAATGCCTTCACTAAATAATTTTAAAATCGAATTCGTAAGGGCACTCTTGCGCTTAGGAAAGTATTCAACATAGTTGATAGTTCCCTTAGTTCTTTATAAATTGGTCCTTCAATTTATTTTGTTGGTATTCAAATTGAGAACTGAGGAAGACCAAAATATATATTCTAAGGTAAGTTGGCTCGCCCGAAATCGAGACCATTCTGGATGAAATATATGACAAAATAAAAAATAATGGCTTGGAAGTCTAGTCCTTTTTTTAATTGCTTTTGTCTGTTTTCATGTCTTGGACATTCTTTGAGTTAAGGGTCATAGACATCACCCAATAATCTTTGATCAATTAATAGGTACATGGAAAAAAAAAATAAGAATGCTTTCGGATAAACGGATTTCGGAGATTATTAGTTCGCAGGTACTTGCCCTGTGGGTGCAATAGCACGATGATAAACCTGATTTTCGTTGCGACCATTTAAGCCAAAAACGAAGTCAGAAGTAACAAATTTGCCAAGGGTAAATCCTGTCATTTTTTTAAACATGAGCACACGGCACCAAAAAAAAGCACAACCGCTTGCGACTTTGGCATCATTTAAGAGTAATCTTTGGCAGTTGGCAGTTCTTAATCGCACATTGTCTGGATCACAGACCAATACAGATCGCCGACTCGTACTCCTCTTGCCTGAAACACACTCGAAATATTTTTTCGTGTCCGTGAATACGTGTACATGTACATCTCTGTGCATTTTGTGATGACAACCATCCCTGCGAGTGCCATTTATTTTTGTGGCGTGTTTACTGCTCCCATTTAAAAAACACGGGAGAGCGTTACACTCTCAGAATAAATGGCACATCAGCTTGCTGATTTTCAGCTTTTAGGCAAAAAGAGAGACCATACAGTGAGTTGGCGGTCTGTATCTTATTGGTCTGTTGTTTGGATTATGCTCGCAAATTTATTTTGTAATAGTTTGCGACTATGAGTGCAAACTTGCGTTCTTCACAAAGCATTTACAAAATAGATTTAGTTTTTCTTCATTTTTACTGCCGGCAATATCGCACCTCCGGTGTTAATAACGACGTAAAAGCAATTTTCTGAAATGTTGAGGAATCACGTTTAAAGTTTGCTTGCTTATTCAAAATGCAAAAACGCCCTAAAATAGGCCTACAGGATCGACTTCAAGAGTCCTAAAAATAGCTGACTATTCAGTCGATTTTACCACACATAAAACTTGACATTTGGGAAGATATGGCGTTTTTAACTCAATTTCAGAAAAAACTGCAATTGTGTCGATATTACACCGGAGGTGCGATATATTAAAGATTCATCAAGGCGATCGAATACAGACAAAATTATAACTTACGTAAGGTGGCGCAGACAGTCCAATGTGGACCATGGTCTCCACCAACAATCGTCGCCAGCTAGGCCGGTCCCTAGCCATAGCCAGTGGGCTCTAGTTGCGCAAACCAAGATGGTTGAGATCGTTCTCCACTTGATCACGCCACCTTAAATAGGGTTTTCCAGAACTGCGCTTCATTCTTCCAATAATGTCAATATCATCAGCATAGCCAATAATTGAACGGATTTAAAAAAATCGTACCGCTGGTGTTGGTCATGCGAGTTGTGTACGATTGCCTCAAGAATGATGTTGAAGAGGTTACATGACAGCGCGTCACCTTGTCTTAAATTTGTAACAAGATATGTTAATAGAGAGGCATAGGACTGTATCGCTAGCGCCGTTTGAAGTCTCAAGTATGTATTACGGTGATTAAGAAATACAGGAAGAAGATTTTACTGTACCTTCCTTGATACCTTTCGTCTGTCGTCATTTGTAGTTGCTTCAAATTTGAAAACCAGAACCATTTGTTTCCAATTATTGTTTAAATACAAATTTCTATCTGTTCCCCACTGATGTATTAGACAGAGTCAGGAAAGAAGTTAGTTTTTCATTTCAATCAGGAAAATCGAAGGGAATGCTGCTGGTGCTGTGTAAATGTCCAGACTCAGAACACAAAAGAGTTTATCCGTAAAATAACTGCTCTACCAAAATTTGAGGGCTTTTTTGAGCGAGTATGTATCTACACTATACACAACATACCTACATTAATTATTGTTTACAATAAATAAACTGCTGGCTTTGATATTAGATGAAACTTTTGATTGAGCGTTTTACCTGCAGGATGCACCCAAAATAATGAGTTTTTGATTGTATCTTTCGGGCAATTGGTGCAAAGTGAAAAATGACTTCCTCAAAACTGTATTAGCACTTTCCAATGGTAGATTTCTGTAGAATCACTACCATATTCGAAGTCACGAAAAACGTTAACACTTCGAAAAACGCTCCCAAGCCGCCTACACTTAATTTTTTTTTTTTTTTTTTTTTTTTTTTTTTTTTTTTTTTTTTTTTTTTTTTTTTTTTTTTACAAATTTTTAAACAAAAATGTAGATTTATTCCAAAATTTAAAAATCAACGGTTTTCGTCTTCCAGAATCCAAAATGGCAGATACTGAAGTTAAGAGGAAGGGACGACCAAAGAAGAGGGAAGCCGAAGTTGAGGTAAGTACAAATTATAACACACCCTCCCATAAAATAATTAAAAAAAAAAAATCACATTATTATTTTTAGGCAAAATCACCACCACCATCAAAGTCCCCACCAAAAAAGGCCGCTGTCAGTAACGGCGATGATGCAGCAGTTCCAGCCAAACGCGGCAGAGGGCGTCCACCCAAGGCCAATGCGAAATATTTAAAAAAGGCACCAGCAGTACCTGGCAGAGGACGCGGTCGTCCACCAAGCAAAGCAGCAGCACCTGCAAGCAAAAAGAAGGATGCCTCTGAAGATGAAGAAGAAGAGGAGGAGGAAGATGAAGACGAAGAGAAGAAGGCAGAGTCTTCAGGTGACGCTGATTCTTCTTAAACATTTTTAAAATAAACAAACTAAAACGAAAATATAAACAACATCAAGGAAGCACTACATAAACATACCACAACACAAAAAAAAAAGAAAATAAACTTGAAATAAATTAAACAATGTATTTACAAAAAACAACAAACATTTTCATGATTTAATATTTTTAGTTTTCTTTTTTTTATGATTTTGCTTTTTATTTGTATATCCTTAGCCCTATTATTTTTTTCTTATTTTTTATTTTTTTTTTTGTATAGTGTCACACACCAATTAAGTTAATTGAAATGTAAAATTTTGTTTAATTTTCATTTTCTTCTTAAATATAATTTTAAAATCAGTTCTTTTTGTATTTCCTTTTATTTTATTTTAAAGCCTGTACACATGAATGTTTTTAAGTGTCCCATGAATGTGGAGTTTCTTTTTTTTTTTTTTGCTAAATATGATATAAAAAAAAAACAAGTATGTTAAATTAATATTAGATAAAATGAAGTAAAAAGAAATATATATATGTAAGCGTATGTATTAAAAAAAAAAATAAAAAAAAAAACAAAACAAAAACATTACCGTGTAAACCAACTTAATTACAAAAATAAAAAAAAGTTCGATTTACTTTAACTTGCTTGTTTTTTTTTCAACATGGCGCATTTGTTCAAAAGTTGAAATAACAATTCATTTCTACACTTCACTGTAAGGGCATTCAATGCAGTGGGCTTGGACATTTCTATAAGTTTTCAGTTGTTTCTCCAAAAACCTTTAAAACCGGGAATTTAACAAAGAATTGGTTCTTTATACCCTATTCTGTAGAATGTGTATATTGTGTGGTTTGGAGTTTGTAACATAAAGAAATAATACGATTGGGTATAGAAAATAATATATATTCTGACTCAATCAAAAGCCTACACTCTGTTTAACATAAATCGGCAGTACAGGGGAGATATGGATGTTAGGGTTTCATTCGCACTCTTTTGTTTTCCGTAGGGGCTTTTCATACAGCGTCCTTTTAGATTACGCAAAAAAAAAAAACTTATAAATATAAATACATAACACAAAACTTATATAAATACACCTCACATTAATACCACAGTCCAAATTACGAAAAACAAAGGAAATACCAAAAAGAAATAAACTTTTCTTATAAAGATTAATTAATAAGTAATAATTAAAATTTTGAAACTACATTTTAACGTATTTTCCATACATTAAAATAAATGTTTAAGATGAAAACAAGATCTCCACACTCCACGACAACCCTCATCGTTAAGAATTTTGTTTCAAAGCTTAGAGCTTAAAACTCAACAGAAACCCAACGAAAAAAACGGTTTACGACTTACCAAAAGCTCTGAATGCAACTCAATTTAATAGGGATTGAATTTTGAATAGCAGCAGCCACATCCAAAAGCCAATCAGTGGTGCACACTCATATGCGGTCTGAATAAGACGTTTAGGATCTTCGCCAGATGCAATTGAAAATTCACTGGCGGGTAAACAATTTAGTATAGTGCAAAAAATAGTCACACTACTGATTTAAAAAAGCTTCCCCAAAAGGCGTGTACTGCCGGTTTATGTTGGTTGTAGTATAGTCGATTTAGCGATGTTTATTCGTCCGTTTTTGTAGGTACACTCTAGAGTTTACAATTTCGGATCTGGAAAACTTAAATATGGTTTACATAGTTGTTGGTTCAAGAGCAAGTTTTTGAACCGTTCAAATCCACCTACAATCGACATTTTCATTCAACAACATCTATTTGGCCAAATATACGTTTACTGTAAATTAACGATCAAAGCACAATATACTTAAATTTTGCACAAACTTGCAAAGCTAAAATTGAATACAAATATTTTAGTTTGGGTGTGACTGACGCCCACTTTTTATAGAAAACCATCAATATTTTTTTTATAAAATAAAGAAACCTAAAGTTTTGTGGGTATAAGTACGTAAACATCTTTACATCTTATGTATGAAAAATAAAATGCACGACTGGGTCGCACGAACTTGCTCTTATGATAAGCAATTGCTTGAGTATGCAAATATATGGCAATCTGTAGTTTACATTTGAAAAATAATTTAAAAAAAATCAATGTACCCGTTTCCAACATATTTCTAAAACCAAAAATTTTTTTGAAAAAATTATAAAAAATAAAAAAAAAAGTTTTTCGAAAATTTTGAAATGCCATATTAATAAAATTATGAATGACTTCCTGTGGCCAAAATTTTATTGAAATCGAATGTATAGTTAACGAGAAAATTTGATTTGAAAATACTGGTTCTATGAGAGGTACCGTTATTAGACAAATTTTGAAAAAAAAATTTCAAACCAAAAGATAGATTTTCTTGCAAAAATAGCATTCTGAAAGTTTTATCAAAATCGTTAGAGCCGTTTTTGAGAAAATCAATTTTTGTCTTCAAGATTGTATGGCAGGTGCCGTTATTTTTGGACCTAGAGGAAAAATAAAAAATTTGTTCCGAGGGAGGGCCAAATAAATCCTAAATACCAAATTTGAAGCCTCCAGAGGCGCGAACAGACATACAGACAGACAGACAGACAGACGGACGGAATTTCCAGACCAACTTTTTTCGACTTCTCCATCATCGTAATGTCATGTGTGATTGTCATCTCAAATTTTTTTTTCTGCACGAATCCATAACTTGCCTTATAGTACCTATAATCGCAAGTAAAAAACATAGGTGTCGGTTTACGGGCGATAATTTTACGTGACAACCAGTTCACAAAACAGTTCATGTGTAGGTACCTCTCCAACCACCCACCATTTTTGAATTTTTTTTTTCACCCCTTAACCCAAACACCAACCTTCCACCCCCACATACAACCAACAGCCCACCATTTTTGAACATTTTTTTCTCCTCCCTCACACAAAAAATCCCCCTCTTCCTAACCACTACCAAATTCCCCCCTACAACTAACCACCCATTATTTTTTACAATCCCCCCCACCAATTTAAACCACCCACTCCACCTACAACCACCTGCTACTCACCCACCATTTTCGACAATTTTTTCATCAAGAAATAAATATGAAAATAAATGAAATGACAATGAAACCACCCACAATATTTGACAATTCGCCCCCCCCCCCCCCCCTCCAAACCATACCAAATCCCGGCAACACCAAACAGCCACCAAGGAACAACTCATTATTTTTGACAATTTTTACCTCATCACCCACACCAACTACAACCACCCACCATTTTTGACAATTTTAACTCTTCCCCCCCCCCCCCACATACACACCCACCACCACCACCACTTAAAATCACCAACCACCAAACACCCTCCCCTGGCATTTTTTCGACTTTCTATGCTATCAAAACAGATATATAACGTGACTGTGACTGTAGCTTTGTTTGTTGAACTTTACCCAGAGTCGCCCTGGGTTTTCTTGACAACTCCAAGAGTTGTCAAAAAACCTGGGTTTTTCGGTTCTCAAAAAACGCATGACGGCTGCTGATTGTAGGTATATTTTTCACAACGCACTAAATCAAAAGTTTCCATTTTGCTTTATTTGTTCGATTTGTATTTACTTTCATCAAAATAAATGCATTCACTTGCATTTCGTTTAATTTTATCGAAAAAAAGACATGAAAAATCAAATACAGAAGAAAAATACACAAGAAATGCTTGACAGCAAAAGTGACTTCAACAGCTGATTCGCTACCTCAACTCGCCCCAGCTAAATAGCAAGATCGACAGGTTTCAAAAAACAGAGAATTTTGTATTGAGGGCGAGTTGAGGTATGTAATTCAAAAAACGCGCTGTGGCAACCCAAGGGCGACCCCAGGGTGACTTCAGGGCTCAACAAACAAAGCTTGTGATACTTTTTCATGCGTGCTGCCCATATATTCCGATTTATTATTTTATATTCACGTCAAAGAAAAAAAATGTTTTTGGGTGTGACTAACGCCCACTTTTTATTAGAAACTAAAAAAAATGTATGTTTGCAAATAAGCGGTACTTCTTCTAATAAAGCCACAAGCCTAAATCTGTGCGTCTCTACTCTAAACTAAGTATATGCCTACTTTTAAGGGCGTAATTTTTATATAATACCGGCTAAGATTGTTGAAAAAACTACTCGATAAAGCTGTAGTTATACACATTATCAAAATTAACTAACAATCAATAGTGCTTTATATTTTTTAACAATTTTTAAAGACACGCCCACTTTAAAAGGCGTGTCCGTTAATAGTCTTAATCTGAATCAAGTCATTAATGTTTACTAATTATCGGTCGCAGTTTTAAAGTAAGAAGATACAAATTTTTGTGCTTGTATTCCTTGGTTAGGAAGCAGAAAGCAGGGCGTGGTTCAAGAATTGTTAAAGACACCAATAATTGCTATTTCCATTCTAATTGCCCTGGCAATAAAAGTCTTTACTTTGCGCGTAGCACACGCCTTTTTTTATAGCGTCAGCGGTTATGGACCACCGGCCACACAAAATGAATTTTTTCTTGTCTGCTAAAGAAGAATTTTGTTTCTGGAACCGGACAGCGGCTGGGGCTGCGGGGGGCGAACGCATACACAAAAAAAAGAGAGATAGGGAATAGAGGGTATCCAACAGTTCTTTGCAAACGTACTAAACGTACTGTATGAGGAATATAACTATTCTTACAACATTTCAAAATTTACCATCAAACCAATAACGTTGACTACACCCCTCCCCCGCAAACAAAAATAGACAATGGTCTACGTACATCCTCACTAGGAGAGCGCGCTTGTTTGGTTGCGGACTCGCTGTCAGAGGAAGACTAAGGCAAAACTACAACAACTATTCCTTAAAAGTGCCCATGCCTCCAAAGAAAGTTTCTACGAGCCAGAACCTATAAGCAATGCCACAAACATGGGACATCTAACAATCGAAAAAAAAAAAAATCCAGCACGACACCACTTCCAATACTCATACGGACTCAGACACATCGATTTTGTTACGGAAAAAAAAAACATGTTGCTGGGCACTTACATCAGCAGTGACCACAACTGCAAATTCTGGTTTCCCCAGTGTATGCTTGACATCATCATCCACTTTCGTTTGTCCAGTTCTAAGCCAGTTTGTTGTTGGATATGGTTTGTGGCCACCGGGTCTTTAAGATGTAAAGCAGGGAACAGTTCACTAAAGTCTGTATTTTACTAAAGATCAACATCTTTCCCAGAGCATTTTCAAACATATAGCAGTACATTTTTCGATTCAAACATTTTCCCCTTTGTACGAAGCCAAATTTGTGTAGGTTTCTTCACTGGAGAAAGTATTCCAAAAGCACAAAGAGCTTTATTTATTTTATTGTTGACGTCCAGGGTCTGTTCCACCTGACGTCCAGGGACTGTTCCACCGTCAGGTGACAGATAACTTCCCAGGTAGATATAATGAGTGACTCCCTCTGTTATATCCTGTCTTTCAATTGAATGTTGTGCACTAACTCCTTGCGTTGTACAATTCTTTTATTATATCAACCATTTTACTGGGAATGTCTCCATCAGCATCGAGAAATCTCCAGACAACACCTCAATTAACGCGATCAAAGGTCTTCTTGAATTCGATGAACTTGAGGTAGAGCGGCGTTCGATACTCTGATGATTGCTCAAGGATTTTTCTTAAGATTTTATTGTGATCGTCCACTCCGAAACCCCGCTTGGTTGGTCTTGAGCGTAGCGTCGATTCACGACACACACAAGGAACGCGAAGCTTTTCAAAGAATTCCCATATCTCACGAAGAATACAAGATGAGGCTCAGTTCAACACGGACCGATAGAGCCTGATCTGTGTCAAGACACAAAGTGCAATACCATGAACATCACAAAACTACCTCTCAACTGTTTGAAGTCCACAACGCTCTTTTTCGTTGCATCTCAAGCCTTACAGGCTTCATACATAATATAATATTTATTTAGATAATACAGGTTCCTAATTATTTTAAACGCTTTGCAAAGCTTTCTCAAAGTAACTGGACAAATGCGGGTAGATAGGGTCATACTGCGTGGTGTTTTTCCTTCTTGAAATATCTCTATACCTTTGTAAAGCACCGGATATAAGTTCCAATCTGAAAAGAGCATAAAATCAATAAAGATACAACTTATGTATAAAAAGGTACTTTTCTCTTTCAGATGTGTGTCCCTCTAGCCATTGAATAAGTCTTTCGTTTGACCAATTGGCTGCGGTATGTGGACTCTGTAATTCCATACCGCCGTGACCAAATAATAGAAACAAAATTATATACGAAGGCACAGGTGATTCTCTTTCAATTGAATGCTCCACCAGTTGTTCAGGTTTTTGTAGAATCAAAGACGACATTGCACGAAGAAGTCTATTGCAAATGAATAATAAAATCAATTTAAAGTAAAGTAGATAGGTTTACCTGAAGGGCTTTCCAAGTTCAGCGAGATTGGGTGCGATTGTTTTTAATGCATTTTCCAGGAAAATACAATCATTCTTTAACCGAGATCTTCCAGCCGACGAAAGGGGTCTTAGAATGATGATATTATTAACAAACAAATCAATGCATCGTATAGCCAATTGTTCGCCACTGTAAAGGAAGTATTTTTTAATATAGTAATTGTACCTAGTTGTTGGAAAATTACCATTTTCGAATAGTTTCCTTGTCATCGAATGGCACAGCGTGATTATTCCATGACCGATATATGAACTCTTGTAATTCTTTCATGTACATCGAAGGACCGGCAATGGATATTTTTTCTGAATTCAATCCGGGCTCCCGATGCATGCTTAAAAGGATTATTCCAATTGTGGATATCATAGAATCTGAAAAAAAAAAATGTATTCATTATAAACTTGTGAGCTTTCCAGGTAAGAGTGAGTGAGTGCTGATACTTTGGAAAGAACACTTTTCGAGACTGTTAAACGGCGATGACTACAAACTAATCGCTGTCAGGCAGAATAATCCATTCGATGTGGACGATGATAAACAAGACTCCCGTATACCTGACCAGGAAGAAGTTCGGGTAGCGATATCTAAACTAAAGTTCCACAAGGCAGCGGATGTACTTCCGGCCGAACTCTTCAAAGCAGCGGGATATGACTAAGTGACGAGCATACACCAAACTCATCTATACCTACAATCTGGTCGGATGAAAGTATGCCTGACGAATGGAACCTCAGCATTGTGTGCCCTATCCACAAGAAAGGAGATACTCTAAACTGCGCCAACTACAGAGGTATTAGTCTCCTAAATTTCACCTGGAAAATCTTGTCGGCTGTTACTCTGTGTTAACGTCTGAACCCTTCAGCGTGTGAATTGATTGGTACCAATCAGTGTGGTTTTAGGCCAAATAAGTCAAACATTGAATAAATTTCCTCACTTCGACAGATTTTAGAAAAGAGCCAAGAACTCCTGATACAGCGCCAAGTCACTTCTAGGCGCAAACCTGCTCAACTCGTTCGATTGTGCAGGATTGATATGGAGGCCTTGAAGAAGTAAATAAACCTTCCTAAACCATTTCTAGCGCTAAACTGGATCAAACCCAAAGAAAATGAATGGAATCTCAGTACCATCTGCCCGATTCACAAAAAAGGAGACCAGTGTCCAGTGTTTTATGTGAACGTCTCAAGCCGTTTGCTGATGATCCGCTAGGTCCTTACCAATGCGGCTTCAGACCTGGAGAATCTTCCACCGACCAAATATTTACAAATCCTCTAGAAAACCCAAGAATATGACATCGATACCCACCACCTGTTCGTCGATTTTAAAGCCGCCTACGACAGTGTTGATAGAGTTAAATTATATCGTGCCATTTCCAACTTTAGAATCCCTGCTAAACTGATACGCTTTATCAGGATGACGTGGGAAAATGCTAGCTGTTCCGTCCAAGTTGGTAGGGAGTTTGGACTCTACTGAATCTTTCGACACCACCAGAGGGCTAAGAAAAGGTGAAGCACTGTCGTGCAGCTGTTTTAACATTGTGTTTGAAAATGTCATACGGAACACACCCATGCCAGCACATCAGGCACCATCTTTAATAAATCGCCACAATTACTTGGGTTTGAGGACGACATTGACGTGATAAGAAGAACAAAGCGAGCAGTAACCGGGGCCTTCACTACCATGGAGTAAGCAGCAAGCAGAGTAGGACTGAAAATAAACGAGAACAATACGAAGTATATGCTTTCATCAACTAAAGTGCAATCCCACCACCAACTTGGTCAGAACGTGACCACTGATAGGTATAACTTCGAGGTAGTCAGTGAATAAGTCTACCTGGGCACTGCTGTAAACACAGGCAACAACATCAGCGCTGATATCAACAAACGCAGACTAACTCTTGCTTATCGCTATTTCTTTGGGCTGAGTAAGCAATTGAAGATTAAAGCCCTATCGAGAAAAACCAACGTGACACTGTATAGAACACTCATCATCCCGGCCCTGCTATATGGTTCGGAAGCATGGACCCTCTCCCAATCAGATGAAAAGTCACTTGGAGTCTTCGAGAGAAAAGTTCTGCGTACGATTTATGGTTCTGTCTGCGTAAACCGAGAACACAACATTTGGCGAAGAAGATACAGCGACGAATTCAGCGACTTAGATGGCTGGGCCATGTGGAGCGAATGGACTACGAGTCAGAAGCCAAGTTAGACCTCATCTCCAATGGAGCGACCAGGTAGAGACCTCCGACAACTTGGAGTTCAAAATTGGAGGCGGCAGGTTAGAGATCGAGCCGGCTGGAGAGGCAGTGGAGCCATCATAAGTAAGTAAGTGTCTGAATCAAGAAAAGCAGGACCAATTTGTACCTCGAGAGGCTTCCCGAAATTTTCTGTCGCGAACCCTTACCACTAGGTGTGTAGTGCCTAACACATGTATTAAGAGGCCGGCTGGAAGAAATGGCCTGAGTAAGCATTTATAGCTTAATATAGCGGGTGGCAATGGTACAGTGGATGTAGTGCTTGGTTGCTAACCTAAGAGTTGTGGGTTCGAGCCCCAGCCTGGGCAGCAACTTTTCAATATTCCCCCAGCTTCAACTGGACGCCACCCGTGGGATTTTCATGAGATAAAATATCACCTATTTCTCAATACATTGTACCAACAACCAAATCTTTCCTATCTTTCCTTCTAACTATTGCCGTGCAGTTTGCATTCAAAAGACCTTGGGTCTTACAGGCATATAGTTAAAATTATTTATTATTATTTTAATTTAGTTAAAATAGTCCCGTTATAATTATGTAAGATATAATAACTTAATTCAAACTCACCCATCAGCTGCTGCAAAATGGCTTGAACTAAATGTTCACCTTGCTGCAAACTCTTCAACACAGTTTCTGCGGGTTCGGATTTACAAAAATTCTCCCCCAAATTCCAGATCATTCTCTTAACCGAGTCCGAATGGTAGAAGAGAATGTTTGCCAGGTTAATATTCTGCGTTTGTGGAATATTTGGAATGTCTAAAAATAAATTTAAAAAAAATATTAAAATTAGAAAGAACAAAACAAATCCCAGAGACAATTTTACCAACTACTTGTTTGGAATCGGTTCCCAACTTAATTTGTGCTTCCATCTTTGACCAAAAATCTTTGCTGCACGAATTAAAGACATGAGCAACTTTGTTGGCCAGATTAGCATCAACCATTGCCGAGCTCAACTCTGTCGAAGCCACTCGAATGAAAGTATCAACTGTTTCATTTGAGGGAAGATCCACACCAGCAAGGCAGGCTTTCATATTGGCAGCACACTTGGTCAGGTAGCCCACTTCGAGTGGTTCAAAAATGCTATCATCGAAGACAAAGGTGGAGCCAAGTTTCGCCTGCAGGCCTCGAGCAGACGATAGCAATTTGGATAGACCTTCTTGCAAAGCCTGCGAAATGTGTGCTGAGCAATCTTTGAATGACTTTCTAAAAAGATCTTCGACAGATTTCCAAAACTTCTTCTCAATACTGATCTCGCTATCGGAGACTCTTGAAAGTTGGTTCACCTCTTCCAGGGACTTACGAAGCAGGATGATTTGTTCACAGTATTCATATAGCTCGTCGTAGATCAGCCAATGCAGTGATTTCCAAAGCTTCGCTCGGAAATGTTGTGTCGTTGTCAGGAGCGGTGCTTTACCCGGGCCACGATGGGATGATGAAGTGCCACCGCCACCGCCACCTCCTGGAGATCTGTTGCTTGAGGAGACTTTGTCGATCTGGGAGCTTGTGGAATTGAATGCGGATATATCTGTCCCGGAAAAACACTCCTTCAGGGATTGATCGATTTCAGCTATAAATGTAGTCACCAAATTGTCCAGCGATACATCGAGGGTTTGAAGGTTTATGAAAATCTTTAAAGAATATGTAATTTTTCAAGTCAAATTTGAGAATACAAAAAAGTTTACTTTGATGGTGTTGGTAACTTGGATTTCATTGCGTTCCTTGAGTCCATTGACCAATTGCATCTGAGCGAGATTTTTAATCTTTTGTCGACTACCAATTACATAAGCACGCTCCTCTTGGACAAAGTCGATCTTATTCAAATCAGGGTCCTCGATTAGCGGTTCTGCAATAGAAAGTGAGGTAATCAATGCTTTGCTTTTAAGAACATATTTAAAATTGAGATCTTGTTGTCGAGCTTCAGAGCTGGAAGTAGAATTTCAAAAGAAGAAGATGGGTTTTTTGGAAGTGAGGAGGTACAATAAAATATTTTCTGTATGAAAGTAATCGATGGAAAATTAGAAAGCCTAGATGCCACATGAGAAAATAATGCGTACCTATGCAGAAACGCAAATGGTTATGCTAGGTCTATGAAAGCTACCGTTGTTGTTTATCAAAGCGACGGAACTTGATGCATGTAAGGCACTGGAGCAGATTTCACAAAGATAGGCGACGATGTTTTTAAACATTAAAAATGTACTTGAGTGAACTAAACACTATGAGAAAATTGCTTCACAGTCTCGCATGTGTCTCCTCTTACCTCCCGACAATCTCGACACATGCGCCAATCCCAGAGGACCAGTGCTGTGGCAACATTGCAAACTGGCCATCAAATATGCAGCTACTGATGTTTTGGGTTTCATAAGGCGACCACAACTTGGTTCGATGATGAGTGCGGGCTGGCACACACGGCCAAAAACGAAGCTTATCATCAGGCAATGCTGCAGAGACCAGAACCTGAGCTGCTAAGAACCCTTCCCATGAAAGAAGAACATTGTCTTTTTAGAAAGAAATGTAGAGAACTGGAAAAGCGAGTGGTTAAATCTATTGAGGGGTGCTACGGCAGAAAACATGTACGAAAGTTCTACTAAACGGTAAAGCATTCGTTCAAGGGGTACAAAGCCCGAGCGGAAGCCTGTGGAGAAGAGGTTGGGAATGTCTTAGTAGATACGCAGTCGGTGCTGAGAATCTGGAAAGAACACTTTTCGAGACTGTTAAACGGCGAATAAATCCAAATAATCGCTGTCAGGCAAAATGATCCATTCGATTTGGACGATTATGAACAAAACGTCCATTCGACCAAGAAGAAGTTCGTGTAGCAATATCTAATCCGAAGTCAATAAGGCTGCTAAAGCAGATGGCCTTCCAGCCATAAAATTCATCTGACAATCTGGTAGGTTGAAAGTATGCCTGACGAATTGAACCTCAGCATAGTGTGCTCTATTCGCAAGAAAGATGATCCTTTGAACATTTTCGAGCGTGAACTGATCGGCCCCTATCTGTAAGGTTTCAGGCTATCGATCAAATTTTCACACTTCGACAGATTTTAGAAAAGACCCAAGAATTCCAGATCGATACTCAACACACCACCTCTTAATCGATTTTTAAGTCGCCTATGACAGCGTGAATAGGAACGAGCTATACGGAGCCATGTGACTTCTTGGCATCCCTGCTAAACTCGTTGTGCAGGATGACTATGGAGAACTCGCGCTGCTGTGTAAATGAAGATAAAACAAAGTATATGCTGTCCGCGGGTGAAGAAGATCATCACCATAGGCTCGGACAAAACGTCACAATAGACAGATATAACTTTGAGGTTGTCAAGGACTTTTTCTATTTGCGTTCCACTATAACCTCTCAGAACAACATCAATGAAGAGATCAGTCGAAGAATAACTCTTGCCAATCGCTGTTTCTTTGGGCTTAGAAGCCATCTTAGTAGCAAAACCCCTCTCTCAAAGGACCAAGGAGACACTATACAAGACCCTAATCATTCCAGTCCTGCTGTATGGAACAGAAGCGTGAACACTGACAAAATCGGATGAATACAGGCTGGGGTGCCTTGAGAGATTCTTCGGATGATATTCGGTCCTGTTTGTATTAGTGGAGTATGGAGGAGAAGATTCAATGACGAACTGTAAGGGCTATACAGCGACATTGACCTGGTTTAAAAGCTGAAAACACAGCGGCTTAGATGGCCATCTAAGGCGGCGTTATCAAGTGGAGAACGACCTCCACCGAGAACGGTGTGCGCAATTAGAGGCCACTAGTTAACGAGGCCTAGCTGACGACGATTGTTGGTTGAGGCCGTGGTCCACAATGGACTGTCTGCGCCACCTTAAGTAACTAAGTAAGAGAAGTATATTAGTTTTGAGGCTTAGTAGAAAACCCTCTTAGCAGGATTCTACTCTGGATTTTTCTACACTATCATTCGCCTGCCTTTCATCGGTTTCGAAAAGCCAGTGCTGATTTCGAGGCAACATTAAATGGGAGCAAGGGGCTTCTGTTGCACTGCTTGGGGCTGTTTAATGAATTTAAAGTCCAAAGCTGGGTTATCAAGAACTGCTTCCTAAATCCTCATAAAACGCAGAATATTTGCAGAAAATTGTATTGCGGTTGCCTTCAACAAGTCTAGACTATAAGACTATATGAAAAAGTAAAAGGTTTTACAGGATTCGGCATAAATGGAGATCATTCTGCATTGCACGAGATTAAACTTTGTAACGTAAAGTGGGGATGACCGAAATTACATTTTTGAATAACAGACTCTATGTCCAATATCCTCTCTGAATACAACAACGAGAACAAATTTCCAAGCAGTGTTTAGCAGCAAGAAAGAATGACCATTAGATGGTATACTGAGGATTCAAGAACTGCTAAAGGGACTTGGGCATAGAACCAAAGTCTTTAATGTGAATGGGTCAGTCGTCAAGCATATTTAAGTGGAGAAATGTGCTGACTGACTGATGAAAAAAAAAATGCAGAAACACTCCTTATTACACTACAACCAGATAAATCAAAAAGAACCCTAGCTATACAGAGAGTCAGATGAAACAGACTACAACTTACCTAATTCGAAATGGATGCTAGCTTGCTTTAAAACATCCTTGGTATTATCCTTCAGCTTCTGGGTCAAGTTCAGAAGGTTGCCGCACGATCGCAGAACATGTGAGACTTCGTGCAGATTCCCAAGCACCCGAGTTTGGTTCTCAATCAATAAATATTGCGAGTCTACTTGATTCTTTAGTCGATGGGCTGTAGCTTGAATGCGTTCCACATCTCCCGAGACAGTATTCAAAGCAACATCCAAACGACCTGCATGTGTGGCTTGAGATAGCAATGCACCATGCTGTTCACGAACTTGTGATTTTAACTCGAACGAAATTGTTTCCAGACCTTTGGATAGTTCGTGAATTTGGGTAGAAATGGTCATGTTGGCGATGGGCGATTTGTCGGCTTTGTCGTCAAGGAAAACCTTATAGAAATCTTTGGAGGAGAATATTTGTTAGTTTATTTCAACAGTAAGCAGACGCAAGGGTATTATATGTTACCATTTTCTTCGATTTCTTGATATATATTTTTATTGGCCATCATAATATTTGTGTTTTATTTTTTATTTTGTATTTCAAGAAAATACGCCGTCAACGTAAACAGATATGCAGATGACAGCTCAGCGACAGCTGGAAATTGTCAACAAAATACAGGGATGTGAAACCTTTTATTTACATTGGAACGAATAAAGAATTCTGAAGATGGAACCACAGGAAATCGAGGCAGATCAGTTATCGACAGACGACGCAGTTACGACAACTAGAGGATATTGTGAGTAGTGTTAGCAAAGCGTAAAGTAAAAAAGCATGCTTTCAAATGTTTGCTCCCTCGTAACAAATAGTAGCATGATTTTGCACTAAACTTCCATCATTTTCGTTAACATACAGTTGCAGGTAAAGCGTAAGCATCCACAGTCGCTAAATTTTTACTTTTATTGTTACTGGTGCTGCTGGTTTCAAGCATTCTTAAGAACAAATTGTATATAAAATCTATATAGTACCATGGATATGGAATGATTTCATTTTGGAAGGATAGGTGTGTACACACTATCAAACAAGTTTCTTGTCAATCACAGCAGCCCCGTTCCCTTTCTGGAATTTTGTACGAATCCTTATGTCAATTGCACTATAATGTCAATCAGACTCAGATTTTTATAGAAATCAGCACGGAACGAGGCTTGTTTTAATTTTGTTTACCTACTTTTAGGCCCGTATTTATCGAACGCTCTCAACTTAAGAGCCTCGTAAGTCTATTCATCAAGCACTATTAGTACAGATTTACGAGCGCTCGCAAAACTTATGAGCGGTCAGGACCACTCCTAAGTTACGAGCGGTATCTTCGAAAAATATTCGAAATCACTAGTCTATTCGTACGCAGCAGTGTAACTAACGTTATTTGAATGCTAATTCGGCAGTCTCGAAGGATTGGTTAGTAGTCTTCCAGACTACTGAACAAAGTTTTAGTAGAGTACCGATATCGTTTAAGTTGTTGGGACTATGAAAAATGGAGTAAAAATGACTTTACCCCGCAAAGCAGACAAACGAAATCATTCAGAAAAGTTAATTGTGGTAAGACTGCTGAGTACGAATAGACTACGATATTTATCGATTTGACGTTTGGAAAACAGAATACTCATTTGTCATTTGTGAATCATTGAAATGTGAAAAAAAAATTGATGAAGCTGTACCGGAGTTTGCTGCTGTGAGTATTTTTGTTCCTATTTAATTTATTTACTTATTTTCTCAATTATTATATTATTATAGCCAAAGAAAAGAACCTTCAACCGGTCGAGTTCGATGAAGCGGTGGTAATATTTCTTGTGCCAGTACGCAATAATAATCAGGATGGCAGCCGTCCCCACTTGAGGCGGTGGACATAATAATGATAGTTCTATGAGACGTAAGCAAGCAATAATGGCGACGACATCGTGTGCAGTTTGGAAAGTGTAGCCGATAAACTAATAAGCAAGAACCAATGGTAAGTATTATTTTCAACTTTTGGTATCAATAGTAATGTATATTAAAAAATAGATCTTTATACAGTGCAATCTTGATATAGACATGGGAATAAAGAACATGGGTGGCCTTCAACAACTTCGTCGCGTAATAACCAGGTCGTGGTATGATAACCGCTCCGAATATGAAAATATAATCTAATCACAACAAGAACCAATATCGCAATCAATGGGTCCTATAATGCAAGGCAAAGTAAGTTTTTGCTTAAGGCTGCAGACAATAAAGATACTTAAACATAATTAATTTATTTAAATATAGGCTTGCCTTCATCATCATCCTTATACCTACCAACAAAAACAATTACGATCATCAAATAAACCGAATTTAACGGCATTTTTTGATTAACCCACCGAAGAAGAAGAAAATATATATCAAATCAGTTATTTCGAAAATGGTCCAGATGAACGTGCGTTAATTATACTTCCTGTTTATAATTCTAGCTAAATATTTGCATTTGGCGAAGTTGGCCAAGTTAAACGACGCTCTGCTGCCAATATTGTGACATTTTTGTTAAGTGATGTACCTATCTATCTACATTATGTATGTTTACCTATGCCTTAGAAATTTAATTAATAAAGTGCACGACTGGGTCGTACGAACTTGCTCTTTTCCTGAAAAATTAATTCCAACCAAAACATAAATTTTACTCAAAAATACCATTCAGAAAGATTTATCAAAATCGTTTTTGAGAAAAATTAATTTTTCATAAAAAATTAAATGGCAGGTACCTATACCTTTAGTTTTGGAGCTAGATTGCTAATTCCGAAAATTCATCTGTAGGACATCATAAAAATTCTATGTACCAAGTTTGAAGCGAAGCGGTCCAGCCGCTTAGGCTGTAGGTGCCGATACAAACAGTCGGACAGAATTGTCGGACCCAATTTTTTCGACTTCTCTATCATCGTAATGTTATATTTGCTAGTTAGTAAAAAAAAAATTAAAGCATCTGCCAACCAATATCTTCACAAATTGGATTGGTTCCGTCCAATTGCAAGAGCAAGTTAGATTTTTTTTTACGCAAAAATTGTATTTTTATTTTCTTATAAAATAACAGAACTATAAAGCCATTTTTGTGTGTACTTCTTCTAAGACACACCAACAGTGCGACCACGACGACCGATTGTCTTTGTGTGTTGACCACGGATACGGAGATCCCAGTAATGACGCATACCGCGGTGTGCCTGGATCTTCTTTAAACTTTCCAAATCGTCACGAAGTTTTGAGTACAAAGATGAGGAAGTGTATTGAGTGTACTTGCCATCGACTACATCCTTCGCCCTGTTGAGGAACCAGTTAGGAATTTTGTATTGCCTTGGTTCTGGATGATGGTGACAATTTTGTCGATTTCTTCATCAGTGCACTCGCACTTGGTGAGATCAACTTCAGCCTGCTTGAGAACAATGCCGTATTCATGGCATTGTCTTTAAAGTAATTTTAAACTTTGGGAACCTGCAAAATAAAGAACATTTTTTACATTTTATAATAATTAATAATATACATAGATTTAAGTAGTATTACCTGTAATCAAAGACCTTCTTTAGCTTTGAGTTTGAATCTTTCATTTTTGCATTACAAATTTAATTTTTGCCTGGCTTATTTTGATTTTTGTTTGACATTTGCTTTCGAAGAATGAGTTTAGGGTGCGTTCCGGAATAAGGAATCCGCCATTTTTCGAATATTCAAATTAGAGTTAATAGTGTTCGATGAATAGCACTTTTCGAACTTAAGTTAAGAGGCTCTTAAAGTTACGAGCGGTTTGATATTGTTCGATAAATATGGGCCTTAGTTTTTGATATTATTATTATTTTCAATTCGCGACAATTACTGCTTCGTAAGGTATTTATTTTTCTTTTTACGTCCGTAATATCTGCTTTTTTATACTTTTTCATTACTTCCAGAAGCTTTTTGTACCTCCCTTCTTTTTTGTCACGTAGCAAATACTCTCAGCAAGTTATATCCCACCATGCGCGACTTGATGTAAAGCATTCTATAACTTCGTTTAAAAATACTCTATCGGAGTCCATTTTATATTACTAAATCACAACCTTCGCGAGCGTGGTTTTGTTTTGAATGATGTTGAACGTTTTTTTGTACACATTAGCGAACAAATCCACGAGCAGCCCTTGCATGTCATTCCATTACCAAAATAATTTGCGGTTATCCATCCTGATGGACGAACCATCATTCAGATGTACACAATTATCATTCATATCCGCGTTCACACCAAATTTGTCATTCATGTTCGATAATGTCCATAAAATCAAATGTTAGGTGATAAGCACACACAAACTGGAGTTGAGGTTGGCAGTTGTTTTCATCACGCGATAGAGAGACACGGACTCCCTATAACCTGGACGCAACACATGCGAGCAACTAGCAAGACAGTTGGAATATACACACATTTGCCACTCAAACACACAAATTTCCAGCCAACTGGAATACAGATAAGTATCTGACAGTTAATATATATAGTAACTTGTAGCTGGCATGTGTGACCGCAGGGTAAGCAATCATTATTAGTATGGCGGGTGCCAACAGTATTTTACAAATATTTCATGGCTAAACGTAGTTTGTGTACGAATCATCTGTTTAGTTTATCCCCACCACCACCACCATTGCTCTAGTTATTTCAAGGCTAAAACTTTTCCCAACCTAGGAGATTGAATGTTGATACTTGTCCAAACGACAAATGTATCGCGGAAGATTCCCGGACTAGCTTCTTTAAAAGTTTGTATACCCAAGTTTCGATGTGTACTGACCTTAATTTTGAGTTGCCTTATTCCAGCTGGAACCTGGAACGCAGTCAAAGAAAAATGTCACTTCACTTCCAAAAACAAGAAAACAAAACAGAAAGAAAATAGAAAACGAAGAGACTCGTCTCGTCAACGAAGAACGGCATTTTTATAAACCATCACTTGGAAATAATAAATATTCTAGATTATTCGCTAGCATTTACTTGTAAAATAAAACCTAATTACAAATTAAATAAAAACAAACCATGGGTCGCCGCAAATCCAAGAGAAAGCCACCACCAAAACGTAAAAATATCCAACCACTTGATTTGCAATTCAATTGTCCATTTTGTAATCACGAGAAGTCTTGTGAAGTAAAAATGTAAATTAAAATCATCAAAAAAAATTATCAAAGAAATTCTTATAAGACTTGTTTTTTTTCAGGGACAAAAGCCGCAACACAGCCAGGATAACCTGTCGGGTGTGCATGGAAGACTATCAGACCAGCATCAACTTCCTTTCCGAACCAATCGATGTCTACAACGATTGGGTAGATGCCTGCGAGACAGCTAATTAAGCTTATTTCTTTTTTTTATAATTTTTTTAAACAAAAAAATACTTACTTTTCTTGATGAAGGAAACAACAATTACAATTTAAGTCCAAGTAACTATGTATTACTTTCTATTTAAACATAAATTTGTGTATTTTATTGTGCAAAAGAAAAAATGAACTCTAACTCACTTTGGTGGTGCAAAAATAGTTAATTTAAATAAATTATCAACTAACTAATGGAATTTGGCTAAGAAGTTACCGCCTTCGTCGTGCTTGATGTAGGATATAAAGACGTTGTATAGGGCGGTCATGACATTGACAAACATCACCCGGTACTTGGGGTCGAGGTATTGGAAGTTGATATACTGCGCTGCGGGCCACACGCACCAATCCGTCTGAAAAGAGACAAAATGGAAAATTAAATGGGAACTTTGATGTCAACTTCGAGCACTACATTTTCTGAAAAGGATTTAGTTAATTCCAAGCGGTTATATGGACGTAAAGACTATACGAGTGGAACTCGACTGAAATATCCTGAGCTTTGCTGCTATTGTCCACGGTAGTTCACGGAGGAAAATGAGGTGAGTTTTCTTTATTAAAAGCAGATAGTCAGTTGACGTCTGCATTCATTGAAACCTTCTGCCCCGCTTGAGAGACAGTTGATCAAAGTGGACTAGTCAGTCTCAATGAATGAGCAAGGATTAAATTAATATCTTAAACGCATTGAAACATTCACAAAAAATTGGCGTAATAATATGTTTAAGTATCCCCAAAAACCCTATTCCATTCGAGACAAAATGGACCATTTTCATTGATTGTACCCGTTCAATTCAACTAGCACCAAGGTGGTTGTGTCTCGATGGACAAATATTTTAGGTACTACAGTCGGCCTAAGCGTACTATAAAACCAATGTTGAACAGTTAGGTCCAGTTAGTACGACTAATAGTCACCCTGAACTAGAGAATATAGTTAAGCAGTTTAGTGGGGCAATCAATGAGGCATATGAACTCAGTTGCCCTACAAAAACTGCTAGAAAACTGAAAGACGCTCCATGGTGGAGCAATAATCTTTCCAAACTAAGATCTAGGGTAAGAAAACTCTTTAATGAGGCAAAGAGAACTGGAGAGTGGCAAAACTATTCTGAAGAGCTTACCAAATACAACAAAGAACTAAGGAAGGCCAAAAGAAACAGCTTCAAAACTTTTTGCGAAGACATATCCTCCACACCTGTAGCTGCCAGACTACACAAAGCACTGTCGATGGAGAAAACTTTAACATCATTGGCACTTAGGAACGCAGATGGTAGCTTCACAGAAAATGAAGATCAAAGATCTAATTTGCTACTGAGTACCCACTTTCCAGGTAGTTCACCCATAGTGAACGATAGAATTGAAAGAATACCTTTCAAACCAAACAGAGAAGACTGGAAGATAGCAAAAACTATCTGTTCAGGAAAAAGAATAGAATGGGCAATTAGTACCTTTCAACCTTTTAAATCACCCGGCATAGATGGCATCTTTCCTGCCTTACTGCAACAGGGCAAAGATGAATTAATTCCGTACCTAATTAGCATACTTCGAAGCAGTATTGCACTTGGGTATATACCAAGTCTGTGGAGAAAAGCTAAAGTTATCTTCATCCCAAAAACGGGGAAAAAAGATATAACTCATCCGAAGTCATTCAGACCGATAAGTCTAACATCTTTCCTACTGAAAACTTTGGAGAAAGTGATCGACAATTACATCAGATCAGAAGTTCTAAGGAATATGCCTCTGAATCAACGTCAGCATGCCTATAGAGCGGGCAGATCAACAGAGACCGCTCTCTTTGAATTAACGAACACTATAGAAAAGGCACTTGACGCCAAAGAAACCGCCCTAAGTGTGTTCCTCGACATAGAAGGTGCTTTTGATAATACCTCTCACGAGGCAGTCAAAAAAGCACTAATTAGGAAGAGTGTTCCCATCACAATAACCAGATGGATAGACGAAATGCTGAGTACTAGAATAGCAGAGGCACATTCCGGACAAAACGTACAGAAAATCATCACAACAAGAGGATGCCCGCAAGGTGGGGTTTTATCACCCCTGCTGTGGAGCCTCGTTGTGGATGAGCTCCTAGAATGTCTTACTTCTCAAGGTATACAATGCCTAGGCTTTGCCGACGACATTGTTATAACAGCCTATGGAAAGTTTGAAGAAACCCTCTGTGACATAATACAAAGGGGATTGACAATAACAAGTAAATGGTGCGCATCAGTGGGACTAAATATCAATCCATCAAAAACCACAATCGTGCCATTCACAAAGAAAAGACTTCTACCGCACATGAAACCCACCCGGTTAAAAGGTGAAGTAATCGATACGAAGAGGGAGGTCAAATTCCTAGGAATTAACCTAGATAGCAAACTCCTCTGGAACAAACACCTTGAAATAACAGTCGGGAAAGCCTCATGATATGCAGACGTCTTGCAGGAAAATCATGGGGATGTAAACCGAATATAATAAGATGGATGTACACTATGATGGTGAGGCCCATTATCACCTATAGTGCGGTTGTGTGGTATAAAAGAACCAAACTAGCTACGACTAGAAAATCACTTGAAAAAGTGCAAAGGCTCGCATGCTTATGCATTACAGGAGCAATGAGAACTTGCCCTACGGCAGCAATGGAGGTCATCTTGCATCTGACCCCATTACACTTTGTGATACAAAGTGCAGCTGAGGGAACAATCATGAGGTTTTCAAAAGAGGGCACCGGCAAAGGTAAACAAATAAGCCTTAGACAAAAAGACACCCTGTCCAAAATAATACCCTCCCTTGATATTCCAAGAGATAGCATTTACAAGTTCGACAAAAACTTCCAAACGAAGTTAAGTACCAAAAAAGAGTGGCTAGGAGAAACAGAAAACTACACCTTTAAAGCAAATGCCATCAAGTGGTACACTGATGGATCAAAAACTATTGAAGGAACGGGTGCAGGAATCTTTAGGCCTAGAACCAAAGTCTCTGTTCCAATGGGACAGTCCTCAAGCATCTTTCAAGCAGAAGTTAATGCGATAGGAAAATGCGCTGAACTAAACTTAAATAGGAACTATCGCAAGCAAAACATTGCAATAATGTCAGACATTCAAGCAGCACTTAAAGCCCTTAGCTCATACGGTATCAGTTCCAAACTGGTATGGGAATGCCTAGACAAACTCAACACTTTGGGCAGGGAAAACACAGTCACTCTCCATTGGATACCAGGCCATGTTGGTGTTGAAGGCAATGAAGAGGCTGACCGTCTGGCGAAAATAGGGGCAACAACACCCTTTATTGGACCAGAACCCTACTGCGGCTTTGGGGAGAATGTGATCAAAAACAAGATCAAAACAAATGAAGAAGTCAAAAGATCCAACCATTGAAAAGAACTCCCAAAGCTAAGACAGGCAAAAATGTTACTGGGGAACTATAACCTAGAAAGATTCACAGCCTGCATTAACTTAAACAGAAACAACCTAAGAACTATAACGGGCTTTCTCACAGGGCACTGCAAACTTAAAAGACACCTCAATATCCTAGGGCTGTCTAGCAGCGCAACATGCAGATTCTGCGATGAAGAAGAAGAAACACCGGACCACATACTAGGTAGATGTGGTGCACTTATGCACATAAGACAAAAACATCTGGGTAATTACCAGATAGAGAAGGGCAGGTTACCTTCTCTAAAAATACCTCAAATACTTGGCTTCCTAAAAGAAACCAAGTTGGAGGAAGTGCTGTAGGATGAGTATCCTCATCCAGCGCTTTAGAAAAGGGGGCACAATAGATCTTAAAGGTCGCAGTGCACTTTCCCCCAATTAATTCATTCATTCATTCATTCAAGCGTACTATAACAGATCGTGACACTTGTTTCACTTCGGAGAGTTTTCAACCCATCTGCTAAAACATAACATCGACCAAATGAAGAAAGCAGTGGCTTCACTACAAGCCAATGGCCCAGTAAAGAAGGTCAACCCTGTATTTTTTTAACCTGATTTAAAGAAAACGTGATATCCTCCAAGGACATCATCATTTTCTCGGATACACAGCCTCTCCTCTGTAAAACAATATCTGGATTGTAGATCATGTTTCAGTGAGATGGCGGAACAGTTTAACATACAACGGCAGGTGGCAATGGTACAGTGGATGTAGTGCTTGGTTGCTTAACCTGAGAGTTGTGAGTTTAAGCTCAGCCTGGACGGTAATTATTATTTACTCAAGTGGATGCCACCCGTGGGATTTACGTGAGATAATTATCACCTAAGTTCTCAATCCACTGTACCACCTTTCTTTCCTATATTTCTATTCCTTCTCTCCTCACTTGCACAATTTAATTCATTATAAGGGTATTCATATCCCCTCGAGTGCGAGTGCATTATAAAAAAAAAACGGAGCTGCAAAGCCGAAGAATTTGCCAAACTAGGAACGAAATTACCCATTTTAACTAAAATATATATTGTCCGGCTGCAAGAACTGCAGGACAACTCATGGAGCAGCAAACAGCTCATTCCACCTGTACCGGTTCGCAAAAACTCGGCTTAGCTGTGGCCATGATTGCATTCCTTGAGATTGATCTTTTTTAACCATTGACTCTGAGGTCAAGATGTTTTTGGTCTTCCCACGTGTCTATTACCCTGAGGATTCCATTCGGAAGATTAGTTCGCTGAGTTGTATCAGGTTTCCTCAGTGTATGTCCAATCCAGCACTACTTCTTTTGCATGATGTCTGCATTAAATTTTGTCTCCGATATGGCCAGTTCCACGTTACATGCTTTGCGGCAATCGGATCTTCAGAATGTAATGCAGACACCGGTTAAAAAGGGCTTGCAGTTCGTTCGAGATGTTTGCATTTTCATGTTTCGGCAGCATATAACAGCATTTAATGTTGGAAGCGTTCCAAACAGAATGGATTCCAAATTCTATTTGTCAACATCCAGGTCTGTTCCGCCATCGAGTGCTAAATAAATGCCCAGATAACTAACTTGCGTGTAACCTCCTCTACGATTCCCTGCCTTAGAATAACATCTTTTGTGTAGTCTTGTCTTATTACCGTTGATGATTAAGACAACCAATTGACTAAGCTTTCTGGGTATTGCCATCGCTACATGTAAGATTGTTCTAAAGCAAGATGTTAATGAAAGGAAAAATCTAAGGTGGACAGAGGTCTGTCTAGTGAACGAAATTAAACCCGAAGTAAAAATGTTTCTAAATTCATTAAAAACGCATATACGCTCGTTGACAATGACACTGCTCATGTTAGCTCTCAAGCTAAAGTTCATAAATTTGCAGCACAATTTGCTGTAAATTCGAGGCTACGACAGAGTGACTTGGCTGCTCATGTACTTGAGAGCGTGAACGGTTTTGTGTGCCAAATCTCTTTTCGCACTCGTCCAGTTGCAAGAGAATTTAAAGGTTTCTACATACACAAATCCTCTGGCCTCAGAAGTTTACCCCAATTTGAAGAGGTGTGCTTCCACGATGGCAAAACCAATGCGTAAGCTTTTCCATCTTTCATACTCTTCAGGTCTCTTTCCGATTAGATGAAAAACAGCATTTGTCTACCTAGCCTATTCTCGAAAAAGGCTAATCTTCATACCCCTCAAATTACCGACCAATTGCCCTTACGACCTAATTAGGTCGAAAGTTCTTGTAGAGGCTCTTGTCGGGATAAGCGATTTGTTCAGAGCAACTTTGTCGAATGGAGGAAGATGATCAGATCTTTGATCCTTCTATTGAATAGTTCCCCATGGTCTTCATACGAAGCTTCACCTAGGGATCGCGCCCTTATACCGGTCAAAGCTCGGCAGTGACACAGTAAATGAACGCTCCTACTGTATGGATTCCTGATAAGAGTATCCATAACCAATTGAATATTCTTGGTTCGGAACAATTTGAGGGATTAAAGGTTTCAAATGTTACGATACTTACAATATAAATATACGGAAACTTGCTGATGACCTCATCGTTTGTCTCACGCAACGTCTTGTTCTCCAGATAGCAGGCGGGGTAGAAAAAGAGTAAGATGCAAATTGGAGACATGACCAACTGTAAAGAGAAAGTTTAAAACTCTAGAAAGGCATCTTTAAATTCAGGTAACCAACTTGATCTATAAGGATCTTCTTGATGGAATTCCTTGTGTTGACCGCTGGCATTATCCTGTCCATCCATCCGTATGAATAATGATGTAATGGACCTTGGAGCGCACCCACAACAAACATTCGCCCTGCAAAATAATAAACTTTTTAGTAGGTCTAAAGTCTAAAGAATCGCAAATGTTGATCTTTTTTTTGTCGGCGTTTAATATCAGCTTGGGTGCATGAAGGTCAAGCATTTAAACCATTACATGCCGTTGTAAAATTAATGACCTATAAAAATATGGATCTGAACTGATAGTGGAAAGAGAATGTTGACTGTCATCTGAGCCGAACCAAAGTGAATCGATAAAAACTTACACATTCTAGCCACATCGTAGCGCTCCTTAAGCAATCCCTTCCTATATTCTAATTCCTGGGCAGCAACATCGCCGACAACCATTAAAACTCCCGAGCTTATGACATTCGTCGCAAGAAGATACTTCCCAAATAGTTTATTCCAAACTCTTTGAATTTTGCCTGGCTGAGATGGGGTTGGCTTTTGTGGTACTGGCGGGAGATTCCTTGTTCCTCGATGCAATAATGTTGTCCGTGACGTTGAATGCACAAGAAGCAATGACACGGATGGAATTCTCTTTCCTAGTCCAACAAAGGTGCTGGTGCGGGTGATTTGTGTGATCATGATGCAATCGCAATAGTTTTTTGTTGGCAGTTGTTATTTTTGAGAGTTTTTCAAATTGCACTTCGTTGGTGGTCTAATTTTATAGTTAGTTTTATAATGCATAACTTTTAATTGATTGTCAATTAAAATTTATGACCGTTAAATAGATTTAGGTACGCGGGTGACACGGGCACGATTTTTGTTTCATCATAACTTTTCCAAGAGGAAGACGGAACAATAGAAATTAATTGACAGGTGGCGATACGGTCAGGTGTTTTCATAGGTGTGTTCGTTTTTTTTTCAAATCGCATAAACAAACAACAAAATAGATCTGTTCACAAACGGTGATTTGCTGCAAACTTCAAAGCATTCTTATGTCAGTTGAATATATGATTTATAAAGCAGCGTTCACACGCAGACGAGACAATGGGGCAATACTCAATTGTCTTGTCCGAGCTTCTTGAACGGGGTTGGACAAGACAATGCCAGCTAGTCGGTATTTTCCTCAAGCGGGGTTCCCTTGGGACAATGCAGAGGCCAAGAAAATGAGACAAGATGTTCATCAACTGTTTCTCATGGGACAATGCAGAGGCCAAGACAATGAGACAAGACAATCATTGTTCCATGTGAAAAACTTGTTTCCAGGGCATGACTATTGTTATGACTTATTGTCCTCTGAGCTAGCCTGGCAACCTATTTCTGAGGACAATATCGATTGGCTGGCGTTGTCCTGTCCAACCCCGTTCAAGAACTTCGGACAAGACAATATTGAGTATTGCCCCATAGTCTTGTCTGCTTGTGAACACTGCTTAACTCAAATGTCAATCAAATAATAGCTTTGTTTGTTGAACTTTACCCAGGGTCGCCCCAGGTTTTCTTGACAACTCCAAGAGTTGTCAAAAAAAACCTGGGTTTTTGCGTTCTCAAAAAAAAACGCATTAGGGCTGCTGATTGTATATTTTTCACAACGCACAAAATTAAAAGTTTCCATTTTGCTTTATATGCTTTCATCAACATAAATGCATTCACTTGCATTTCTTTTGCTTTTTTCGAAAAAAAAAGATGAAAAACCAAATACAAAAGAAAAATGCTTGACAGCAAAAGTCACTTCAACAGCTGATTCGCTACCTCAAATCGCCCCAGCTAAATACCAAGATCGACTTCAGGGCGGCCCCAGGTTTCAAAAAACAGAGAATTTTCAAAAAATGAGTTGTGGCGACCCCAAGGTGTCTTCAGGGCTCAACAAACAAAGCTAATGTTCATTGGGGAGTGTCTCTTCGCACGCAGCATTTTCGGATTTGGTGTTTTCGACAAAAATTGTGATATATTTTCGAAACCAAATCTATTGACATAGCAGTCTAAGCTTAGCAACTAAGTTGAGTGGCCGGTATTTAATATGAAGAACGAGTAAAAACCCCTCTGGGCTGCGCTAACCTTTAAAAAGCTTGTGAAACTGGTGCATGCGAGTAGACACTGTTTCAAAATTGAGCAGAAGCAATTTTTCTTACTATTAGATTTCAGAATGAAAGATTTCCCAAAGAAAACCAATGGAAGGTGCTATTTTTGTCAAACTGCGTTGTACAGAACAGAGCATTGTAAAAGAACCGTCAACATTTGAATGACAAGTCTCTTACAACAAAAAACAATCCTTCCTTCCCACACGAATTCGTACCGTAAACGGTTAAGTTTAGTACCTTGTGGCGTAGTGGTAAGGGTGTTAGAATGTAACGCTGAATATTTTGGGTTCGATCTAGCAAGTATTTTCCCGGGTCAATGGCTCTTGCAAGCAAGTGGTAAGTCCTTCAAGAGTAAAACAACAAAAAGTGTATCTCTGCTAACCGTTTGGTTCGGTGGCCTGTTATAGTTCCCAACTATTCCATAGAACATGCTGCTATTACTACAATTTCAGGGGAGCCTCCGTTAAATGTGTAAAGGCCTCTAAACTGGAAATAAACTATAATCCCCGATTAAATAGAACAGACTCTGTTGCATCGCAGTAAAAGAAACTCTCCTGACGTCCGAAGCCTTGTTAAATCAAATTTGAAGCCTTTTGACTTTTATAGCACACAAATAAACCAGCCTTCAAATCCTCAAGATTCGTTTTTAATTCCAGTTAAATCCTTTAACAATTTTTAAGAATAGCACATTCATAGGTGTGGTTTGAATTAATGTTTATCACTTCTTCTCTAATTTACAAGTTTGCACAGACAACTTTTTGAAAAATATATTAGGTAGCCTCTATTCAGCATCATCTGGTGGAATACCAAGTTCAGCATTACTCCACGACGATGGATCGGGATAATCGAATTCACCCTTGAATCAAAGATGTTCCAAAATTAATATGATTTAATTGGAAAAGTAAAATTTAAAACTCACAGTAATGTGTTCGTGCTCGGTGAAGATGTGATACAAAATCCACCACCACATAAGGCCAGCTACAGCTTCGGCACCGATTCTTGTTGCAGTTGATGGAGGTGGTGGGCCTTCACGGTAGTTGACGCTATGAATTTAAAACCAATTAATTATAAGGACTCGCAAAGGATAGCGTTGAAGAATGAATTGTAAATTAAATTATGTAATTCCAGTTAACCTCAATGGGCTTTGTTTTTATTTGGACACAGAAACCAAAACTTTGACTAGGAATGGATATTACTTACGCATGACTCCGGCGAATGCTTTGGATGCTGGTTGATTTAATTGGCTGACGGGCAACCAAACCACATAATGCTCGTCCGAGAAGCGCTCCTCGAGAAGATAACATTTTGCCGTGGATTTTATAAAAGTTTATGGAAAAAACAGCAGAATATTTCGGATTTTTTTCTTTTAGCTGACTTGACAGCTGACAGTCTGCAGTAATGTCAGAAGTGACAGTTGGTGAAAATTGTTGATAAATTGGTGAAATTCCTTTTGCCATCTAGGGGCAAATAGAAGAAGTCTGAAACCCAATTATTGTTGAATTTGGGGCATGCTCACATTTTTTTTTTTTTGTTAAACAAAGCAAAATGTCATTGCATAAGATGGCATAGAGCCTAAAGCCTAGTGGCCCAACCATAATATGCGAAAGAAAAAGTAAGCAAGTGTCAAAACCGAACGAAAAGTTTCCTTCCGATTTGTAAAGTACATCAGTTGCCCATAATAGCCTTGAAAAATAAGAAGAAAGTAAGAAGAAAGTAAGAAGAAGAATACCCTTTAGAAAAAAAATAATGTCAGATTTCCGTACGTAATGTACGAATCAAAGGGTACATTACGTACGAAAACGCAAGTGAACGAAACTTGCCGAAACTGATCAAAAAGTCATTTCGGGTTGGGTATACAAATCACATGTTTTTCTACTGTTTCGTAAGTCAACGTACGTACCATTCTTCAATTATGGTTAGACCTTTAAGACGGCACACTGCCCTTTTCTCTGGTTCTAGTGTATGAATTGTAAATGTCTGAACACATCCTTGCTTGTTTAGTTTGTGCGAGAAACTGTGGACGTTCAAATTAATTAAAAGATCTTAGAAAAAAAGTAGGTAGGTGAACAAAAAAAAAAAAACATCTCGTATTATTCATGTTAAAACAAAATATTGAAAGGTGAATATTTAAACTACATTTAAACAGTGTTCGGTTAAAAACATATAATATTTTCTATAAAAGTGCCATATTGCGTATGTGGGTTAAACTGCATTGACCAAATTTACTGTTTATCATAAAAAGTCAAAAAAGAGGCAAGATGGCGTACCATTGCGATGTGCAAAATGGCATGTGGCGAACAGAATTCCTCTTCAAAATTAACAAGAGTAACGAGCAAGATTTTTGTAACACCCCGAAACGCAGTTCAGCAACAACCCATGTGGAACTGAAATGAATTCCACATTATTAGTGAAGTGGATCGTGGAATCCAAAACCGTTTTCTCTTGTCTGGCTGTCAGGCATTCACATTTGATCTGCGTACTTGAGCAAATCGTTCAAAAGAAATAAATTAGTTTGCTTTCGAAATCATTTTATGTAAAAATTAAAAGTATATTGTTTTTATAAAATAAACGACTCAATAATATAAAATATCGTTTAATATTATTTGTGGTTACATACATTGGAGTTCTTTTCCCAAAGTGGTGACCCCGACGTGATCGACGTCTGAAAAAAGAGCAGTGACGCGTCTTGCAAAACTCAAGCGACGCATTTTTTTCATTGGATTTGGTCGCTGTCGCAGACACAAGGCCAGCTCCACAATCCTCGTTTTCAATACCACCGCAGCATCACAATCTTCAGGCAACGCTAGTGAGCGTGCAGAGAAGCGACACCATCATTGTTGGTACCAAGCAGCACCAGCAAGTGTTGCGTAAAACGCACCATAGCACCGGCCACGCGACAAGCAACGGTACACACCGTTGGTTTTATGTCCCGTTCGTCAGCAGCAGACAGCAGTAGCACCAACAACGGCACATATCACGTGCTTGGGTTTTCTATCGACGGCAGCAGCATTGGCAAAGAAACAGCAAGTAGCAGTAATTTCATTGGAAGACAAGAAGTCCCGTTCAACAGCAGCAGATATAATATTCAAAACTTTGGTTTTGTGTCTATACATATATGTAACTTTTTGTATATTAATAAAGCATTGCCAGCGCTTCTCGCTTAATATTTTCTTTTGGTTTTATATAAATTAACTTTTTCTTCTTCTGGCTCAAGTAGAATTTAATTGCATGCCCTATATTATAATTGTTTCCAACTCGTCGTTGTTTGGTTAAATCAACTAACGTGTTTGTGTAATTTTCTTTCATACAGTTTTGTAAACGCAACCAAATTGGAATGCCTGACCCAGTAGATGGAATTAAACCGGGTGTTGGGGATGACCAGAGTGCGTCACGTCCCGCCAGCCTTGCAGGGAGCAACCCAGAACCTCCGAGTACTCAAGTAAGTGCTTTGGCATTCAAAAATTTGCCCTTTTGGCCCGATAATCCGGACGTGTGGTTTAAAATTGTTGAAGGGCAGTTCGCGGCAGCCCAGGTTAGGTCGGATAATTCACGATATTTTACGGTACTCGGTCTACTTGACACGCGAACGGTGAACTTATGCAGGGACGTAATTTTGAATCCGCCCGGTAGCGGGTTATACGAGCATTTAAAGTCAACAATTCTTTCACGCGTTATTGAGTCGGAGGATGTTAGATTTCAGAGATTGTTGCACGATACCGTACTGGGTGACAAGAAACCAAGCGAACTTTTAAGGGAAATGCGTGCTTTGGCCGGTGATCAATTTCAAGACTCGTTTTTAAAAAATTTATGGTTACAGCGCTTGACTCAGACCGCTCAAGCCATTTTATCGTGCTCACCAGACGAGTTAGACACTCTTGCTAAGTCGGCGGATAAGATCGTCGGTTTGGTATCGAATGAGGTTTTTACGTTGGCCAGCAAAAAGTTTGAAGTGAATCAATCCTCTGAAGGGACGAGTAATGTTTCTTCACCATTAGAGGAATTGCAATCAGAAGTGGCAGCCTTGCGTAGGCAGTTTAGCCAACGACCTAGACGAGATAGGTCAGCGTCTCCACGACAAAGTTTCAATTCCCGTGAGCGATTTAGCCAACAATTGTGCTGGTATCATCGTCGTTTCGGCAATCGCGCTCGTAAATGTGAGCCACCATGTAACTTCAAAAGTCAGAATCGGACACTTTCGGAAAACGGAAGGCCCAGTCGTTAGCGGCTTGCGATTCGGGCACACTTTCCTCAAACTGCCGCCTCTTCATTAAAGACTCAGCCAACAAATTAATTTTCTTAATTGATTCGGGAGCGGACGTTTCAGTTTTGCCCGCGACTGCGGAAATTAAAAAACGACGTCCCAAGCTAAATCAACTTTTTGCCGCCAATGGCTCCTCAGTGGCAACGTTCGGTCGCATACGACTTGTTCTCAACTTAGGTCTTCGCCGAAGTTTTTCTTGGGTTTTTGTCTACGCTAATGTAAACAAACCGATTTTAGGCGCCGATTTTCTTCGAAACTTCGGGCTTCTGGTTGACATTAAAAACAGTCGCCTTGTTGATCCTCAGTCCAACTCACTCTCGTTAGGTAAACTTAGGCAAGATTCGACACAGAAACTTTCGGTTTTAAGTCAAGGTGTAGTCGATGACAATATTCATCAATTAATCAAGCAGCACAACATTGTTTCTAAAGAAAATGTTTTTGTACGCCCTATTCAACATGACGTTAAGCATGTTATTCTCACAGGGTCTACACGACCAATCGTCAGCAAGCCACGTCGTCTTCCTCCAGATAAGCTGAAGGCTGCTAGAAAGGAGTTTGATTTTTTGTTGCAACAAGGCATTTGCCGTCCAAGTAGTAGCCCTTGGGCCACGCCTTTGCATCTAGTTCTCAAGAAGAATGGAGAATGGAGACCCTGTGGTGACTACCGTTTGCTCAATGCGGCTACTCAACCAGACAGCTACCCGATATCGCATATTCAGGATTTTGGTCATCAATTGCATGGCCAGACAATTTTTTCCACAATTGATTTGGTACGTGCATACCATCAGATACCTATTGATGAGGCTGACATTCCCAAAACAGCGATTACCACTCCATTCGGACTTTTTGAGTTCACCAGGATGACATTTGGCTTAAGGAATGCTTCCCAAACGTTTCAACGTTTTATGCACTCGGTTTTTCGGGATCTTCCATTCTGTTTTGTGTACATCGATGACATCCTGGTGGCCTCAAAAGACTTAGCCCAGCATCTGTGCCATCTCAAGATTTTATTTGAGCGTTTAGAGAAGTTTGGGCTGGTAATAAATTCCGAAAAATGTAATTTCGCTAAAAGCAGTGTCGTTTTTCTCGGCCATCTCATTTCAGCAGATGGTATTAAACCACCGCCGTGCAAAGTAAAGGCAATCGTTAATGTCAAGCCACCCAAGAATATTTCTGAGTTGAGACGATTTTTGGGGATGCTCAATTTTTACAGGCGTTTTATACCTAAGGCTGCTGAATTGCAATTTCCCTTGACTGAGCTTCTCAGAGGAAAGATTAAAAAAGGCGATAAGACGGCTATCGAGTTGTCTTCAGATGCGATTGCCGCATTCGAACGATGCAAATCTGAACTGTGTCAAGCTACTCTCCTGACATTTACAATTCCCGACGCGAAATATTCCCTATGTGTCGACGCATCAGATTTTGCGATTGGAGGCGTTTTGCAGCAGTGGCATCAGGGTGCTTGGCAACCTCTTTCGTTTTATTCAGTAAAGCTTAACCATGCTCAACGCAAATACAGTACTTACGATAGAGAACTGTTAGCAATATACCTCTGCATCAAACATTTTCGCTATTTTCTTGAGGCACATCATTTCACTATTTTCACGGACCATAAACCTCTCACGTTTGCCTTTCGGCAAAAAGCCTCAAAGGCGTCACCTCGGCAGCTCCGACATCTCGACTTAATTGGTCAGTTTTCTACTGATATTCAGTACATACCGGGCAGGGAAAACGTGGTAGCTGATGCACTTTCGAGACTTGACGAAATCTCCCTTCCGTCTCAAATTGATTTCCGTGCTATTGCCGAAGCTCAACATAGCGATCAAGAGTTGCACAATCTGCACTCCTCTGAAACGTCTCTACATTTTGAGAAGTTTAACATTCCGGGTTCAAAAGTTTCAATTGTATGCGATACGTCAACTGAGGTGCCTCGTCCATATATTCCTAAAGATTTTCGGAAGTTGGTTTTTGAATCGGTTCACGGTCTCGCTCATCAGGGTGTGAGGTCGTCGGTAAGAGCGGTAACAAAGAAATACATTTGGCCAGGTATTAACAAAGACTGTCGAAGTTGGGCAAAAGCGTGTATGGCCTGCCAGAAATCGAAAATTTCTAAACACATTCGAAGCCCAATCGGAAATTTTCCTCCGGTTTCCAAACGATTTGATCAAATTCATATCGATCTTGTAGGACCTCTTTTGCCTTCGGAAGGCTTTCGTTACTTGCTCACGGTGATCGACAGGTTCACGCGGTGGCCAGAAGCAATTCCAATTTCTGATATAACGGCTGAAACGGTCGCGAATGCGCTGTTAACAAATTGGTTTTCTCGGTACGGTGTACCAACTTTCATTGTGACCGACCAAGGGTCACAATTTGAATCCGGGTTGTGTAATGAACTTTGCAAGCGTCTTGGAATCGAGCACCATCGTACCACAGCTTATAACCCAAAAGCTAATGGGTTTCTTGAGCGGTGGCATCGTACCCTCAAAGCTGCACTTAAATGCCACAATGATATTCAATGGTCCAGAAAACTACCGTTGGTTTTAATGGGACTTAGAGCAACATATCGTGAAGAATTTGAAGCCAGTGCAGCTGAGTTAGTATTCGGCCAAAATATTCGTTTACCTTCAGATTTCTTAACAGCAAATCACACAGTTATGCCGCAATCAGAGTTTGTCAAAGAACTTTACCGGCATTTTGAAACCGTTCGTCCATCCGTACCTTCGCGTCATTGTAATTATAAGCCTTTCGTGTTTAAGGAAATCAAGAAATACGCTCGCGTTTTCGTAAGGGTCGATTCAGTTCGCAAGCCTCTTCAGCAACCTTATGACGGACCGTTTACTGTTCTCGATCGCAACGAAAAAACCTTTAAATTACTCATCAATGGCAAAGAATCAATCGTCGGAATTGACCGGTTAAAGCCTTGTTTTACGGAAACAGATACGAGAGACATCGTACAACAGACAAACCCAAAATCTAATGTAATAAAAAAAGTTTCATTTTTTGAAAACCACACTTCCGTATTACCAGACCAAAAAACGCGAACAGGGCGTTCTATTCTTCGCCCAAGTAGATATCGTTGAATTCAGCTCCCTGCATTCAACTGGCGGGGGAGTGATGTGGCGAACAGAATTCCTCTTCAAAATTAACAAGAGTAACGAGCAAGATTTTTGTAACACCCCGAAACGCAGTTCAGCAACAACCCATGTGGAACTGAAATGAATTCCACATTATTAGTGAAGTGGATCGTGGAATCCAAAACCGTTTTCTCTTGTCTGGCTGTCAGGCATTCACATTTGATCTGCGTACTTGAGCAAATCGTTCAAAAGAAATAAATTAGTTTGCTTTCGAAATCATTTTATGTAAAAATTAAAAGTATATTGTTTTTATAAAATAAACGACTCAATAATATAAAATATCGTTTAATATTATTTGTGGTTACATACATTGGAGTTCTTTTCCCAAAGGCACACTGCCAACTGACGCTCCTTACAACTTACATAGAATTTTTGACAAAACCCTAATGTGAACTATATCCAACAAGATTAAGATTTTAATCATTAAGAAGGAAATTTAAGCCAGTGGCCTGGCTCAGAAGTAGTTTTTAAATTTTTCTTAATACAAACTCTATATACTGCATTGATAAATAAAATAAAATAAAATCAACCAAGTAGAAGACTCAGCACTAATAATGGACTGTTGAATTATTGATTCAAAATATGGATATAGTTCACATTAGGGTTTTGTCATAAATTCTATGTAAGTTGTACTAGAAAAATTTAAAAATTGCGTATTGACAAGGTTTCTTTCACTGTATGTCAACTCATGATTCCAAAGTGAGATTCCTGGATGAAACAGCTGATAAATGGAATGTTTACTTTTAGCATCTAATAAATAAAATGACAACTTAACTTTTCTTATTACTACCCGAGCAGTAAAAGCGGTAAACATATACTTTGGTAAATTCTACAGCTGAAAATAAAAAAAAGTGTGCCATCTTAGGCCACTTTCCCCTACAACCGTTTTATATATCTGATTTTCCGTAAGACAAATAATGAATTTCAGTAAAATTTTAAAAAGTCTTAGTCTTCAAAATTACCAAAAAAATGAAAAATTGTTGGTGTCGTACGAGATCCCCAAGAAAATAACCAACGGTCAAAATTCCTAAAAAGTTAATTCCAACTAGGTTTTAGCAACGAATATAATTCGATTAAATCGCATGATAAAGTTTACGTTTTTCAAAGCCACTATATTCTTATTCATTGGGTTTTGAATATTAACATTTCATTAGCATATTATGATTAGTAAATGGAGATTATCTAAACTAAATCAAAATGCCTCAAATCCAACACAACCCGTGGTTGCTTGCTTGTGTATTATCCCAAACCAGAGAGCTCGGGAGATCTATGTCGAATTTTCGCACTAGCGCGATCCTAAAGGCTGAACTATAACAGTCGGAAACAAACGGAAGCTAGTGTCAAAACCGAACGAAACGTTGCCGTCCAACCTGTGAAATGAACACGCTACTCATAATGGAACGGATTGCCGCGGAAGCAAAACATGTATTTTCCTCTGAAAAATAAGATACATAAAATCATTATATTCTCTCTGCTCTCTGCTGTGAAGGCACACACAAAGTCATCATAACTCGCTCACTCTTACATTCGCTTTCACACTCACTCTCATATCTATTCACTATTCACAGTCATATGCAAATTTACGTGCGTAAAGTGCGATAGCGAGCGCAGTTTACGTCCGTAAATTAAACTGATCGAAACGGAGCAATCAGCTATTTCGGGCGTGAGATACGAATTGCTTGTTCTCACACATTTACGGACGGGCCCGTTCCCGCCGTTCCGACCATTAAGGGATAACCATAATTGAAGAATGGTACGTACGTTGACTTACGAAACAGTAGAAATACATGTGATTTGTATACCCAACCCGAAATGACTTTTAGTTCAGTTTCGGCAAGTTTCGTTCACTTGCGTTTTTACGACTCAAAGCGTACATTACGTACGTAAATCTGACATTCCTTTTTTTCTAAAGGGTACTCTTCTTCTTTTTTTCTTCTTATTTTTAAAGGCTATTATGGGCAACTGATGTACTTTACAAATCGGAAGGAAACTTTTCGTTCGGTTTTGACACTTGCTTACTTTTTCTTTCGCGTATTATGGTTGGGCCTTTATAGTTCAGCCTATAGTTCAGCCTTAATTATTCACACAGGCACTTTGGCAGGTGCCCAAATGACTCATAACTTATTTTATTGTAGAAGTATTAATCAATCCAAACGACTCGATGCCTTTTCATTCTACTTGTCACAGTGAAATAATGAGATATAAACACAAGTACCATCCCTTCTGTGACTTTTCTCCCAACGGAAATGCAACCTCAAAATAGCAAAAAAGTCGTCTTATATACATTTATTGTATCTACCTACATAATGTAGGTATAAATCAAACACACACACTTAAAAACACAAATAAAAAAGATACAATATTTCTTGAACTAATAGGTATTTTAAATCAACATTTTATTTTTATTTGAATTCATCGTTCTTCAAAAAGTCTCGAAAATACAAATAAATTAGGACTACAAATGAAACACAAAAGTATCTACAAATGCCTTACTGGCAATGACAATGAGTAACATATTATAAAGTTAAAGCAAATGTGTTGTGTACATATTTTGATACACTAAGTTCAACTGGCTCGTTGGTCTAGGGGTATGATTTCCGCTTAGGGTGCGGGAGGTCCCGGGTTCAAATCCCGGACGAGCCCAAGAGAAATTTATTTTTTAATAATTTTACTTTTTTGTATCATTTTTGTAAGCAATAACGCATTGATTGATGTAGAGATACATTTTCCTCTAATTAGGTGTGGAGGGTGGTTAGAGATAAATTTAGTGCAGTAAAACAAAAATATTTCAGACTAGCTTTTGCCCGCTACTTCGTACGCGTGGACTTAAGAATAAAGTAGGTATCTCAGTATATTTTTGTTTTTGCACAACCAGTTCAAAATGGGGGGTATACGTGGTATGAAAGCTACAAACTTTACCAGCTCTTCAGCCGTAAGATTTTTGGCTTCTATATAATATTATTTCGAAGTATCATAACGGTTTAAATTGCAAAGTTGGAGGGTTGAGTTCTGAAGCAATATACCTAATTGGAATGACCACTTTCAAAACGATGCTACGCGCCGATACTGCTATTTATGGCAGCTCCGCTTCATCAGTTTTGGGCGTAGTATTGCTCGTTCACCGTTCTTTATGGTTACATTATTTTTAATGAGGCATTGTTTATATATTTTTTTTTTTTTATAATGCACTCGCACTCAAGGGGATATGAATACCCTTATAATGATTTAACATGTGCGAGCAAGGAGAGAAGGAATAGAAAGATAGGAAAGAAAGGTGGCAAATAGCGCCATCTATGATGTTTTTGATGTAACTTCTATTCAGAACGACTAACTAATTTCTATTCATGTATATGTAGGTAAATGTGGCGCTATTTTTATGATTTCCAGCGCCATTATGTAAGTGAGACGCTAACTTCCTTAAAATCTTTTAATTTTGCGTTAAGTTCATTGAATAACGTTCGATTGAAGCAATATTAAAAAACAACCAGAATTATATATTTTCCTGCGATAAAATGTAGCCTATATTTTAAGTTGGCGTACTACCAATAAATGTGCGAAAACCGCATTCAATTCCATGCAGTAGTTTTTGCGTGATGCGCGTACAAACATACAGACAGACAGACAGACAGACAGACAGACAGACAGACAAAAATTCTAAAAACGGTTGTTTTGGCTTCTGTAGGTCTAATAGAGACTCCCCATATTAGTTTTGCATCTATATCTTCAATGTACAGACATCGACCCGTTACAATTTTATTATATGTATAGATGAATATATGGCATCTTTAATGTGCTGTATCTTTGCTTTGAAGAACTGAATGCTATTTAGTTTTTTTTGGGAACAACAGAGGCTTAGTTTATACGCGGTAGAAGTGATAACTTCAGAAAACCAAATATGAAACATCGAAAAGATGCTTTGTAGACAACAGTGAAAGCAAATAAAGCTACGAAGCATCGAGGTGCAAAAAGGTGAAGAAGACTTTTATGAAACACTTTGCATTTTTATCTCTCAATTTGAAAGATGTAGAAATATAATTTGATTCTTTTGAGTGTCGTTTATTTTCTTTTCTAAAGTTTTAAATCACAACGTTGCTAAAGAAGATTTTACTTCAAAATCTATTTGGATGGTGTTTTTATGAATTTTGAAAAAAAAAGAGTTGTATCGTAAGATAGAAAAATTTTGGATACTCGTAGTTATACTTTGGAGTCCCCAATGTGAATGAAAGGTTGAAAGATTATTGAAAACTTGAAGGTCGAATTTTCTGAATGTAGCTGATGCCCAGAAGTCGGAGTCCTGTTTAGACCATCCTAGGTAGTGTTATAGACTTGCTGATTTTTGAAAATTCTTATATAAATTCTTATTTATATTTGGATTGGACACATCACACATGATTTTTGGCGCTAGGTTGTGATGCATATAATTTACAATAACTTAGTTTTTCCCATTTATAATTGTTTTATCAACAATGCTAGTACTAAATTTACACTATTTGTAGTTTGTTATACATAGTTACAATAGCTACCGACAGTTGGAGTGGGTAGTCTAACAAGACTATATTAATAAATGTACAAACAATTTTGACAATTTTTGGAACGAAGTTCCTTATCGCGCGTTGTGAAAGGGGGCTAGACGGAAAAAATTCTTACCAAAAGTTGTCACGACACTTTTTGCTATAGTAAGCTATTGTAAGCTGTGCGGCGTGCGCATGTTTCTCTGTCTGTCTCTCTCTCTCTCTCTCTCTCTTATAGAAAGCAAGCCAGATATTTTCATTTCTATTTCGCATTGAACAGTGTGGTGTCGCGACGATTATTTTTGTTGAGTGTATACAGGTTTTTTGTACATAATAAATCCTTCTATATAATTATTATAAATGTGAAAGTTACGATGTTTGTGTGTTTGGATGTTTGTTGCTGACTAACGCCAGAACGGCTAAATGGATCTGGATAAAATTTGGCACAGAGATAGCTTATAGTCTGGAATAGCAGATAGGCTATTTTTTTATCCCGGTAAAATGTATGGTTCCCGTTAGATAGATTTGTTTTAATTTTTGAAATCACACCAGAATGGCTGAACGGATGTGAATGAAATTTAGCACATAGATAGATTTAGTCTGGAATAGCACAAAGGTTTCTTTTTATCACGGTTTAATGTAGGTATGGAATTATAAAGCTATAAAAGAAGAAGAAGCTAGATTACGATAGACGACTTCTCAAGCTACAGTCTACTTCTTGATCATCTGAAACGCGAGCGAAGCCGCCGGTAAAGGCTAGTAATAAATGGGTTGGGTCCGATTTGCCGATTTTTAAAATGTCGATTTGAAAAAACCGATCGTCATAATGTCGACTTTTGAAAAGTCGATTGGTAAAAATACCGCCAGATCAAAATGTCGACTCTTATAAAGTCGATTTTGAAAATATCGACTCGAAAAAAGATCGACAGTGGCAAAGTGAATGATTTTCACATGCATGCGGCGCCGCATGCATGTGAATATCATTCACTTTGCCACTGTCGATCAGTGTTGCGGCCCTACTACTATGATTTAAAAATAATTTAAAAATTTAAACTGTCGATGCAATCAAAAGAACTATATTTTTTATCAGGATGAAAGTCGACATTTTTTACAGACTCTTTTTCAATCGACATTTTCATTGTCTGGATTTTAAACTGTCAACTTTTTTTCTGTCGATCAATTTTCAGTCGACATTTTGATAGTCGATGAAATTTGTATTTATCCAGTCGACATTTTTTTTGTCGACCATTCGTACGTCTCCCGTAATAAATATTATTATAACTTAAAAAAAATAAAATTTTATTACAATTCCTTCACTAATTAATCGAAAGGAACTTCGTTCCATCCGGGTGTCCCTTGACACCTCTCAACTTTTTTTTTTTTCAAATGTCCGCAACAGAATATTTGTTCGCAGTGGCTATTCGCACGCAATAGTGTTACCAGTTTCGATAGTGTCGACCCAGATGACATATTTTTGAATCGAGAAACTGTTGGTTTTAAGAGCAGATATTTCCAGCTCGTTAAACGTAGTTCTATCCCGTTTATTTTTTGTGATTTAATGCAAATGTGGTTTTCATATACATATGTACTTATGTATACGAAATTATATAGTAAAACTATTAAATATCTTTAGTTTGAAGGCTTACTTAAAAGGATAACAAATAAAGCGGTGCTATATAAATATTAGTTTAAATATCATATTCCTAGCGGGATACTACCATCACAATGGTATTCCCTAACAGTCCACAATCATAGCATGTAAAATAGTCCATACATTATGGTCTCAACGAATAACTGCATTTGAGCCAAGGTGTAGTAACGATATTGCACCTTGATTCCTCTAGAAAGGGAAGAGTATGCAACCGGAGAGGTTTTCTTTAATTTTCCATAGGTTATACCCAAATGGTTATAACATTTTTTATTGTTTATGGTTATTATCTTCTAAGGTTCATAGGACGGTCCGCTGTCTCAATGCATTTGGCTGCAACCGTTTACTATGAATTCTATAGTTACTCTCTGACATTACTATTTCCAACTACTCCTTTTACCTTTACTATTTTTGATATCGATTACTTAGTCCCCAATACTTATTATCGATCGCTTGAATTTTTCATTAGCGATCTCAATATTTCCATGTAATCCTCTTATCGTTGCTTATTGATTATTCTTCATATTGCATAATTCCTATAACCACTCGTTGTTGACACATTAATAGTGCACTGACACCAGGACCATACCATCACATTGAGTCAGCATTAACCCACTTATAGTATTCATATGTTGTGCCATCGCCTCGTCACACTGCCTATGGATTTTCCTTTAGTTGACATTGCATTCTCAAAGGGAATCTCCTTTGGACTGCGACTGTGAGTGTATGAAGTGAAAATTGACGATGGGTTGATATAGTAAAATACTTTTTTTTTTTTTTTTTTTTTTTTTTTGATTTGATATCTATTTATTATGCTTGCTTACACTTATTACATAATTTAGAATATAGACATAAAGAACTTATACATTAATACATAATAATATAGAATTGGATTATAGTGGCATTTTTTATTATGAATTTTTAATAGTACTAAAAGCCACTCTAGCAAATATTAAATAACAGTCTTAAGCGAACATTAATGTATGGGGTGAGATGTGTTTAAAGAATATGTTTTTAATTTAATAATAGAAACTTAAACAGAATACAAAAACAAATTGAACATTAGTGGACGTAGGTTAACAAAACTTCGATTTGCCTATGATCGCAATCAAAAAGCCAAATTTTAACTTTCTTCAAGTATAGCGGTAAAGAACGAATACAGCGAATACAAAAGGGTAACGTATTAAACAGTTTACAGGACACAATGGAGTAGAAGTTTCTTAAATGCGTGGTACGGAAATGTGGGACAGATACAAGACATTCACGAGAGCTTCTTGTATTGAGCATATCAGAAATTGGGCTCTGTAAGTAACCACCTCTCATATAAAAAATCTTAGAGGTCTTAAAATAGTAAAGGTGTCTGACAGGCAAGATGTTTAAGGTTCTAAATAGCTCAATAGTGGATGTTAACCGCGTAGCGCCACAAATCATTCTTACTGCACTTTTTTGTAGTATGAGAAGAGGTTGAATTTTCGAGTGATATGTTCCACCCCAGCAGCTTATGCCGTATTGAAGCTTGGAATGAAATATACCAAAGTAAGTAGTTTTTAAGGTACCGTTATAGCAGAGTTTTCTGAGGTGGTAAAGATTGCGAAGTGTAAAGCGTAAATATATCTTTAAGGCAGCAATATGGCTAGACCAGCTCATACCAGTATCAAAGAGGACACCGAGGTATTTGAATTCATCTACTTCATCTACTTTGAAACAACTATCACAGCAATTTTTTTCTGAATCGTATGTTAAATGATTATCATTGCATAAACAATTAGTGATCTTATATTTCAAACAGTTTTGAGTATGAAAAACAATTTGCAAGTCAGGAGAATCTCTAGTTTTTAAGCTGAAATACATAACTTTCGTCTTGTTGCTGATGTTAAGCTTGTGTTTAGAAAACCAGATACGCAAAAGATGAATATCATGATTCAGATCAGCTACTAGATCAAGAGCACTTTTAGAATTATAGGCTAACCCTAAGTCATCTGCAAACGCTGTTATTTTAGCTGTAAATTCAAGTTTGAACAGAGAATTTATATAAATAAGAAACAAAATGGGACCTAAAACGGACCCTTGGGGAACACCGATGTTCGAGATCCTAATGTCACTCAGTTTATCCTCAATTTTAACTCTTTGAGTTCTATCCTTAAGGTAGGACTCAAACCAATAGAAAATAAAACCTCGAAAGCCCGCCATGTATAGTTTATGAAGGAGAACCTCGTGATCAACGGTATCGAACGCTTTGCTAATATCAACAAATAAACCGGCACAATATAATTTGTCATCAAGGCCCTTGTTAATGAACGAACAAAAGTCAAGAAGTGCATCTTCGGTAGAAAGACCTTCTCTAAAGCCGAACTGCGACGCATTGAAAAAATTCCTGCGGTTCAAAAAACAAAGCATTCTGTTTTTAACTGCTTTTTCGAAGACTTTAGAAATCGAGGACAGCAGAGATATAGGTCTATAATTATTAGCCTCCTTCTTACAACCTTTTTTATAAACTGGAACTACAACAGCACATTTTAAAACCGCAGGGAATTCACCAGAACAAATGCTTAAGTTGAACAAATGAGCTAGGATGTCAGATACATTATATGCAATCATTTTCAAAATATAATTGGAAATTCCATCATCCCCACACGCATGCGATTTCCTAAGCGAGTTAATTAGGCTGTTAACCTCAGAACCAGTAATGGGGTCGAAGTAAAAACTTCCCTGAAAAGTATCTTCCACGAATCCAAGGTCAAAACATTGAGCCAAGCAAATACTAGGTTCAGATATACTTGGGTTGCCAACTGAACCAAAAAAATCATTAAATATGTTGGCAACATCAAAAGGCTCATCAAACTGAACTCCATTTCTGTTCAATACAATGTGACTCGACTTATTAGAATTGTTAGGATTGATTATACTGTTAATAGCCTTCCACTCTTTTCTAGGATTACCAACAGAATTATTTAATAAGGTTTGATAATATCTATCACGGCAGGATTTTATTTGCTTGTTGACGATTTTACACTTTTTTCTATAACGTTCCTTCAGGATATGGTTGGATGGATGCTTCAAACACTTAATACTCAATTTATTTTTATATTTAATTATATTAACTAAGTGATTGCTTATCCAAGGCTTCAATTTCCTTTCAGATTTTTTCGGTAAGTAGGTATAGCTGTTGTTGTTTATATAAGCTTGTAAGGTGAGCAAAAAAGTACTATATGCATTAGAAACATTGTCAGCAGCATGAACTGCTTCCCAATTTTCACAACGGAGGGACATATTAAGAAGATCAAACTTTATCTTTTTAATGATAGATGGTGTTGTGTTTTTTTTCGACTTCAATGCCGTTAAGCCTTTCAACAATATTCCTGTCATATTATGATCCGATATGTGCAGATCAAAATTAATACCGAAAATATTATTAGGACAAAGTTCTTTGAAGCGGCAAAGAACATGATCAAGGCAAGACTGTGATATAAGTCTCGTAGGTTAATTTATTATGGAAGACAACCCATTTTCGGCAATCAAAGTGAGATAAGAATCACAATTAGCATTCGAAGTTAAAATGTCAATGTTTAAGTCACCAAGGATAACAAGGTTAGCTGACGTAAGATTTTTTAAAAATGTTGCAAATTCGTCCAAAAACAATTCTACACTATGGGCATGCAATCTATATACACAAACAAAGATGAACACCTGGTTACATATTCGACAACGAAGCTCTAAGACATCAGCAGACAATAAACTATGACAAACAATATCAACATCCAATGAATCACGTACAAAAACTCCTACTCCACCTGCAGAATACGTTTCATTAGCTTTCGTATGGAAGTTGTAACCTTCTATACGGTAATTAATATTTTCATTCTGGTAAATCCAGATTTCTGAGACAAAAATTAAACCGGGCAAACAAGGAAGTGCTTCAAGATTACATACAAGCAAATCGAAATTTTGTCGAAGACTACGTATATTTTGATGGACAACAAATAAAGGAATAGTTTTATCGGAAGTATTGCAAAAAATTTCATCATTTACGGACTTAATAATACTAATGGTCGGGTTGTTACTTGTTAGATCATTATTTAAAAGTGAATTTAACATGTTAAATAATTAAAAAAACAAAAACGAAAGATTTGAAAATTAGTCTTTCAAAGACCTCAAAACATCAAATGATCTAACATTAACAATCCTACCCTTATCAGTTTTTCTCAATAGAATTTGTGAATTTTGGAACCATAAGTATTTATAATTTTTTTCCATTTTAACCTTCTTAGCTTCATTATAAAGAGCGCGAGTGTAGCTAGTAAAACAATTATTTATATAAATTGGCTGTATGTTCTCCGTATCGAATACTGAAGAGTTAAGTTTCTTTCCCACTTTCCTCTTCTTAATCATAATCGACTGTTTAACATCTTGAGACGCGAGATGAACGCAAATGACATCGGTAAACTTTTTGGTGTTGTTTTTGTTAGGACTTGAAGGTCCAGTAGAATGACGATGCACAATTCGCTTCACAAAACATTTTTTTATATCCACTGCAGGTATGGTGACGTCTAATCCACATTGAAAAACTTTTTGAGCACATTCAGTTGCATTGTTATTGTTAGCCCCAGGTACCCCAGTAATTTCAATAACATTCTCATTAAGTTTTTGTTCTCTCCAATTTAACTTGCTCTCGAGAGTGTTTATTTTTTTCTTGAGCAGATTATTTTCGTCTTCCAGCTTATGAAGAGTGCTGAGAAAGTTGTTATTAATTTTTTTTAGGGAAATAATTTCATCATACAGCAGATCCAAGGTTATCACGCCCTTTATTTGATGAATTGAAGAATCAGTAGATCGAATTAAATTATCATCAACATGCACTGGCTCAGTCAACAACTGATGGTTTAGTTCGTCATCATTTTCAGATGACAAAGACGCATCACTTTTAGGTGTTGCATTGAGAGGTGCACCCAATTGTTGTTGTTTGGGTTCGATTCCCGCTTCTTCTCTTGTTGTCGATCGAGAAGAATTTACTTTTTTATTCGCAGATGTTGTTGCAGCTATATCGCTGTTATAGAGATAGGCACACTTATCACAACGAAAGCAAGAGTTTTTTGATTCAATTAAAAATTGAGGATTAGATTCGGTTAAGTTAGCACAAGAAGCGTACACTTAATTTTTGCAGTATCGTTACGAATGTTTTTATTGCAAACTAGGCAAAGCATTTTGATAAAGACTGTTTGTTCGAACTTGACTTTAAGAACAGAAGAGCGCACCCCACACACGTCCGTTCACAGCGACGTTCACTCACGACTTTTGTCAAGCCGGCGCGGCGTGAAATTTGACGCTGGGTTGTTAAAGTAGAATATTTTGTTGAGCCGACGAGCAGGCGCATGTTAATAAAAGTGAAGGTGGTTTATTTTACTGATGGTATACTTTCATTATAGACATGACCTTGTATTTTGACAAGTTTATTAGATGAATTATAATGGCCACCAGCTGCTTCGAGTTGAGCTCCTTTCACTTTCGCAAACATGAATGGAGATGAAAATTTGACAGCTGTACCTTTTATACCTTGCTTTTGTCTATTATATCGCATTGTGACATCTTAAGCTATGTACAGACTATTGTCAGGCCTACCATTGCTCTGACAATGACCTGCCAATGAGCTGACAATTGCAAATATCTTACAATACAAAATTTAAAGTTCATACGGTTGGCAGGTTTTATCCAAGAACCTGACAATTGGTTGTCAGGTTGAAAATTGTAAGTTCAAGCGGTTGGTACACAGATTTTTTACTGAATTGTCAGAAATGTCACCTCATGCGTCAGGACTTCAAAGACATTTTTAGTAAATTCAGAAGTGGAAAAAAATGGAACAAACAAATGAAGTTGCGAATATTTTGGCTGCGTACACATAAATATTAAAAAGCAGTGAATATGAAGCAATCATTCCAAAGCAACGCCGCCCGCCGTCATTAATTTGGTGTTAGTATTAATAAATTTTTATTGACAATTTTTAATGAAACTGACAATGACCTAAACCCTAAACGTCCTACAATGATCTGACAATGGATAAATTGTGTGTTCAGACGGTTGTAAAAGATACCCGACAATTTATTGTCCGATATAGTAGTAAGTATGACAATGGCCTGACAATGATCTGACAATTAATTTTAAGTTCACACGGTTGTTAGACTTTAAGGACAATTTTTCACTGACAGATCTGACAATATTGTTTATATCTTACAATCGTCTGTACGTAGCTTGATTGAATTGAGCAATTTTGACAAAGTTGCCTGTCAGCTAAACTGATGCATGCGAATAGAGATACTGCCCAGATAAGTAGGTAGTTATGAGCCTAAATGTGGATTATGGTTATAAAAACCAGTTACTTCGGTAAACATTTCCTTGGTTTTTTTTTGTTAAAACTTGCAAAACTGGCCAACAATATACAGTTTTGCTTAATTTTTAAAAAGAAGATAAAAACTATTAATTCTTGATTTCAAATGCATCGCCAGCAAAAGCATTTGTTATGAAATAAAAACAAATGCTTTTAACCGACAATCGCCGTTAACATTTTGTAACACAGTTATCAATTATTGTGAAAATATACCGTTACTTGGACCATATTGGTATCTCATGTCCAGGAGCTAGCGCTCTGATTATTATAAGGGAATCCATATTGCCATTGCCCCGTACTCTTGAGTGGAGGCAAAAGTCTCATACATGTGCGGATGCATTACTATTTAATTTAGCATAATAATCGTGCACTTATTTGTGCCATTGGACATCCAACCCTCCCGAATCCCGATCCCCCATTTATCTTAATGCATAGTTGGGATTTACATCTTACAAAAAAAAAAAATGCACTTTTCCTTTCGGTGAACAAATATTCTGTTTAACATTTGCGATTGCATCGTTTTTGTTTTATTGTTTTATTGTTTTGAATATGCATTATGTATAACAGTTTGGAAATGGAGAAATGGCTGTGTTATTGAGTATTTCGAGCTTTCAAGGAGGTGGTCCTCTTGGTGATGCTAATAGTCTCTAAAGACTATGGCGACTCGTATCAAAGGTTACGATAAGGTTAGAGAAGTTGAAAAATTGCATTGGAGTCAATGATGATATAATGTATGCAGCAGATACTGTGGTGTGGAAGCTATGGAAAGCACTTTGATAAATCGAATAGAAAACAAATAAAATAATAAATAAAAACAATAATAATAATAATTGCTCAATAGGAAGTGATTGTGCCATATTTTGATCTCTTAATATATTGAAACAAATAGGTCTCTGTCTGTATAGTCTGTTGTGTCTTGAGACTTGAGCTAAGAGATTGTGTTTCAAGTGGGTGGTCTGGAATTGTCTACACGGTTTTCTGTCCGTCTTGACTAAGATGATTTATTTTTTTTTAAATGAAGAAATCGTAGTAGGAAAATTTGGACAAAAGTTACAAAAAATATTTAATTGTTTGGAATTTTATTGGTATGTGCAGAAAATTTTGAAATTTTTGAATGAAACAACAACAACTAAAGTGTGCTACTAATGAGATTTTTGTATTACAGCAGACTGTCTCACTGTTTGTTGGATTCTCCAAGATTTAAACGGTACCTACTTATGGAACCGATTTTCTGAAATCTGACTTCTTCGTAAACCAAAGAATAAATCTCCATAAAATTTAACACAAGGGAATTTTCAAATTTCATCTAATTTCAAAATAAAAAGGCGTTTTTTTTTGAATATTTTGGAAACTTGTTTGAACTTCTTTTTCAGTTAAAAACTAGAGATTTCCTTGAATTAAGTTTACTTCAAAATATTTGAAAATATTTTTTTGTCGACAGTTTTAAACCTTAAAAACGAAAACGATGTTGAATATTTCGCAAGAAAACCCTCAATCCAAATAAATTAACTGAAAAATGTTTGATAAACTTTCCAAATTATTTTGTATAATTTTCTTTCTTTTTCAAAATTCAAATAGAAGCCTTTTTCCAGCACAAGGGCAGGTTCGTGTAACCCAGTCGTGCATTTTGTTTTAACTTGATTAGCGTCAGAAAGGGCCTGGCGTCCTATGGCGGCCTGTGACGGCCATGTTATTTTGGTGACTTCTGTCAAATCTGTTATTTGTTATGTAGTTACTGATCCATATCACCATGGCAAGTTACACTTTGAAAATGACTGGCTCAGTAATAGAACCGCCAACATTCGTACGTCAAAGAAATGCAAGATCGGCCGAGAACTTCGTTGCGATCTGTGATGTGAAGTTTCGAGCAGAACTGAAGGCAGTTAATTCGATTAATTCCTCCACGTGCACAAGAGCTCGGCCTTTCGAAAACTTCAGCTTAACTAATTTTGCGTCGCGATTTGGGATACACTCGTCTATGATCCAACTGACCTCGGAGCTCGGAGCTCGGAGCTCAAAGTTCATGACCACAACAGGTCCCCAATTTTAGCAAAACAATTATCCAACCAAGAGGTTCACCGGATTACAATGCATCCTCAAAAATATACCGTTTGATGTGGATTTTGAGCCGGTGCGGCGGGCGCCCAGCTATGCCCGCAACTTCCATCAAAGCCACAATTGCATATAATAATTGTAGCAGTAGTGTCAGGGTGCGTTTTAGAAATGTCAGCAAAACTTTCTCCGGTCTTGCTAAGGAGTTCTTAGAGGTCAACGGATGCAGAGTGATGTCTGTTACTTTCCTTTTGTTGGGAAGCATTTGCTTTTTTAGTTTTCTTAGTTTATATAAGCTCGGAAAACAATCTTTGTGCAGTGCATTAACAACCGATTGAAGCACATTATATTTTTTTTTTGAGCAATCCAAATAATGCTAAGGTTTCTTGTGAAGTTAATGTGGGACAGTTGTTAATCCCTCGATTAGTCAATACAAACTTGGTCACTTCTTCCTTTGAGTTTTTATTAACGGAAATCCATTTTCTCCTAGAAAAAGCCAAGTATTTTGCAACAAGAAAAAAAAACAAACATTAACAAAAAAAAAAAAAAAACAGTTATTTAGTAAATGTTAGAACAGCCCCACACCTTTGTATAGCTAAATATTGCACTTTTGTGTCATCAGGCGTCATTGGACCGTACTTTTCCAAAATCGACTCTAGTACTCCTAATAAGTGGATCGCTAGGTTCGTCACCCATGCACGAAGTTCACAAACACTTGATTGGAGAGTTTGATAAGTGTTTTTTGTCTAGATTGTCATGGGAAGCAAAAACAACAATGGAAGACATTCGGTTTACGAGTAAAGTAGATAATACAACTAGCGACGCCATTGAGGGAGTTCACAACTAAAAAAAACATGTTCCATGAAATTACTTTAAAAATATATATATATACGTACCAGGCCAGTGCATAGAATGGTATTGGTAATTCACGCAATTTTGTGTGGCCCAAATTGAATCCAGACGACAGGTGGCTCCAGCAGAATGGCACTATGTTCAACACAAAAAACGCGACCGATTGAAAATCTGCATGATCGATTTGAGGGTAAGTTTCCTGAAGTCGCAGATCTATTAGAATAAACCACAATCAGCCGATGCCCTTAATGTGAACATAACACTGGCCATCGCTCAAATTCAGCCGGATCTATGAAAACTTTAGTCATTAAAAATTGGACCATTCGGATTCGACCCACACCGTAAGAAGCCAAGATGTCATTTTTGTTGTGTATTTTGCATATCTTTTGGAGTTTTCGCCTTTGCTGCTTGTCACTCGTTATCGTCGTTATCCAGGCTTCATTTATCACTTTGGCTTTGGCGTAGTGTTTCCTTAGCCAATTAAATGTCCACGAAATACAAAATTATTTTTAAAAATTTAATCCTAGAAAAAGATGACAAATGGACTTTGTTTTAGTTGGCTAATTGCAAATACACATCCTGTCAGCATGATGTCTTACATATTAATCCGTTTAATGCAGGATCCAATAATTGCTTTTAGTCGAGTTCGAGTCTCCTTCTGATGGAATGCTGATTGATTTTACATAAATGCACTAGAGTATCTACCTGATGGACATTATGTTTCCCAACAACTGCAGACGCAGATTGCCTTCTAGGCTCTGGAGTCTGGAATCGCTTCTGATGTATTGGTCTCATGCAGAAAATTGAAGATGATTGATTTAGAAATGCATTGCATGCAGCATTGTTGCGTTTCGCAAATTCGATTTGTAATTGATTTTTTGTGTTCTGGGATAAATTTAAAAATATCGACGGACTATGATGCATTTGTATACTCATATCCAGAGTCCAGAGATATATTTTTAGGATACGGCTGAGGGATGCAAATTGATTTTATTGGCAGAAAGCAGAATGCACTGTTTAAAATAATTAGATTTGATGATGTGGTTCGATTTGGCACGCAATGTGAATTGTTCGAATGCTCTGTTTTGTAACCTATCGACGACGATGGTGAATCTGGAGATGATATGGCTCAATTTAAACATGGTAATGGCACTGACGTGATTGATGGGATAAATGATGCTATTATCTTGGGCTTTTAAACAAATTATTAAGGTTTAATATGCTTTGCGTGACTCGCATCTTTACCATAACTTTCAATAATTTTTTTAAAGACTTAATTATCTTCTTTAAATAAAATCTTTGAATTGATTCATAATAAAAAAAAGAGAGTAACCTATAACGCATTCCATTTGATCAAATTCGGATAAGCCAAAAATAAGAATATTGAAATAAATTGCTTTAAAAAGATAATGCAAATTTGACATCTGCTATGTGATTTATCTTTAGTTTAGTTTGCCATTTTATCATGAATGAACTGATGCCTGAACAACGCAAGCGAATTGTGGAAATTTTAAGCTCAGAACGAGATTGCTGTTGATCCAAATTCACAAAACTATTTTGGTCAGCGATGAATCTCATTTTTGATTGAATAGCTACGTCAGTAAGGCGTCAGTTATAGCGACCAGTAAAAAGCATCAGTAAAAATCGAAAACAAATGAATTTGGAGCTTTTTTTACTGACGGTCGTTTATAGCGATCAGTAAAATTATGTCGGTAAAAAAATGGAAATAGCAACGCATCCTGTCTTTTTCTTCTTCTTTCTGGTCGCAAATGTACCAGTAATTTATTTCCGGATGAACGAATTTATTCCGGATGAACGAAACAGTAAGAAACTAGAATGAATTATTGTTTCATTTTGAGTGACATGACAATCAGCTGATACGTAAAATGAGTTTTTGCCAGTAAAATCTAATTATTGGTTTTACGTAAAAAATACATTACCGAATCAATATATTTTTTTTAAATAAATTAATTTATGTTATTCGCCACCTATTTCTATATACTTTTTGTTTCAAAACACATTCAAACATAGTAAAAACTACAAAAGAAAATGTTTACTGATGCGTTTTACTGGTCGCTATAACTGACGCCTAAGCAAAACTGCCGCATTGGAATGAATTGAATACCCTTGATGAGGGGGAGCTGTGGTTTCAACAAGACGACGCAACATGTCTCACAATGCGTTCCACAATTTTATTTTTGTTGAGGGCAGCTTTTTGTGAGCACATAATTTCGCTTTTTGGACCTGTGAGTTGGCCAACTGTAAAAAAAAGCGGCAGCCTTCTCGAGATGTTTGCAAAGCATTTCCAGGCTTCTGGCTGGTGTCTATTTTTTTTGTCATTTTGACGTCGATTCTTAGGCCGTTCATCCACATTTTGTTTGAAGATAGTAAGACAAAGGGGTGTTCTTGACATGAAGCAATAATGTCGTCATCACATGGCTTAACATCCATTGGATACCATCTTTCCGATTTCGACCAGTGCAGCGTGGCAGCCATTACATCATCAACAACATTTGTGGCAGTCTTCTAAATTTAGAATATGTCACTAGCTGTCACTTTTTTGTTGTATCGTAAAGTGCAACATGAAACACCTTAACATACTTATGTCAAAAAAATTGTTGAAGCGTCATTGGTAAATGGGTTTCTAACAAACCATTTAGGAAACATATACGTGTAAGATATTTGTTAAACTGTCAAACTACCATTTTAAAACAAATTCTCCTACATTATTTAACACTGGCGAAAATTGAAATTTATTTTTATCCTGTTGATCACCAAGAGTAAAATAAAATGTTTGAATTGTTTTCCAGACAAAACGTCCACTTTGACAGATCAACACTCTCACTGAGTTGGATATAATAACGAATCGTAACTATTTGACATTTCAACGTGAGTTAAGGATAGACTAATTGTTGACTTTGGTTAGAAAAAAAGTGCACTTTTTGACTGGTTGTTATTTTGTACGAGTCTTTTTTGATAGCAACATTTCTCAGTGACATTTCTCATACCAAGGGCAGAGAGAAAGAACTAATAGAGAGAGAGACAAATTTCCTGGCCTCCGTCCCCGCAAGGTTCGCGGGGATTTCTTATAACGAGTTGAATTCCTATCGGTGTATACATTTTTTCACCTCGGGCAGAACAAAAAAAAATAAAATCAATGAAGTCAGTTATGGGATTCTGACATTTGTGTCTCTTTCTCTCTTATTTAAAGGTCTCTTGATTGCACGAAGAGTACAAAAGAATTGTGATGAGGATCTGTTCAGAAACTTTGTAATTTACAATATATAAATCCGCCATTCTGTTGAAGCTTGGGGATAAACAAAAAAGATACCCAGAGGGGGCTCGAACCCACACCTCTAAATTATAAAAAAAAAACAAGTCCAATATCATGTATGAATCTCCATCTTAGGTATACTATAGTAAAAGTTAATAAAACAAAGCCAGAAAACAAGAAGAAAGAATGAATAGGAATTAAAAAAGAAAAAGAAATACACAAACCAAGATGAAAACACATTTTTAGCAAATTTCCAAATAACCTCATTTCGGCTGTAATGAAAACTTAGTATAAAAACACCATCACTTTTGATTTCCAACTTTTTCGCGCCATAATAGAATATAAATAACAAACAATGACAGCTGTCAAAAAAGCTGAATGCAATATCGGACACAAACATTTTTCGATTTTTGTTCCACTTACAAAATCTCAGAGTTCTCAGTTGGTGGAACTACCATAATTTGGATAGGATTTATTTTCACGAATGTTTTCATTATCCGTTAATAATGTGGCTCCATCTGGCTTAAACTAGAATTTTCTATATCTCTGTTGTAACTTAAAATACAAAACCCCGATGGAACACTTTTTTTTAATTTAGAGCAAATAAAAATTATTCTGAAACTCATATTTCCTGAACACATCCCAATAGCTGACTACATCTGACATTTTTCCCACATAGGGCAGTCCACGAAGCTATCCCTTTCTAATTTTTGGGTTAACACTTTGAGGGAACATTGAATAATCGGGCAAAATATAGGTATATGTATATTGAATTCTCACAATTTTCGTAATTAAAATGTTTTTTTCTGTTCATATGTAATTATGTATATATTAACTTTTTTTTGTATGATTTATTTAAACATTTGGAACCTATTTTGAAGGAAATTTGCTTGCCGCCATCATTGTTTTCCCTCAAAGTGATTGACACTGACGTATTCGTGGACTGCCCTATTGGTGAATATGTTCATCAACTTGCCAAAAGAGAGCCACCGTCGAAGTTGACTCTCTCTATTAGTTTCTTCTCTCTGCCAAGGGGTCTCCACGCAATAGAATCAAGGAAAATAAGGTGGAGTAGCGTTTTACACTCCGATGGTTGTTCTCAAGGTGATAATTGTATAAACACATGATCAACCACTCCAAAAATCCCGTTTCGTTCGCCTAATACTTTTGTGAAACTTCCTATAAATTAAAAAAACTGACACCAGTAGTGAAACTGGCGGCACTGGGAGGTGCGAATAGACACTATCTTAATAAAAAAATATAACTGTCAAATTTGTATATGCGTTAATAAACTCAACGAACGTATTAAAGCTGCCATCCATTATGGAGTGCACTTTATGCATGCGTGCATTTGCAAGCTCAAGTCTATCAGAGCTGGTGATAAGGCTTCCTGTGAGCTGTGTGCACATAAAAGATCGAAAGAGTAGGTACCGGATTTAAAGAAGAAAGGAGAAGAAGCTGTAGGTATACAATACTCAGTTAAAGCTGAGAAATCGAAAAAAAACTGTAATTTCCCAAGCCTTCAAATAGTAAGTGACCAATACGAAAATTTTATGTTTACCTACATAAGTTTTATGGCCTGATCCACCATAACAAAAGAAGCCTTTAACTTATCCTAAAACTTATTTGAAGAGTTTTTACAACGAAGATTTTACTTCTCCATCATAATGCGAATATCGTTTCTTTTTTGACACTCTCCCGCCATTTTTTTACTAGCCCTGTCAAAATGAAAAATACTTTCCGCCAAAATTTTATTTTCTCCGATTTCTTTGATAATTATCTTGGAAGAGCCATAATACAAAATGAATTATCTTTTCTCATCATAACCGGGGTGGTTATACCGACTTCATGTTGGCGGCCATCATTAATCATTTGACTGATTAAGCAATCTTCCCAAAACGACGTTCTCACACACGCAAACGCAAGTGTGAGATTCTTTCATCAACGCGTCAAAACCGTCAAAATTATATTTCCCACCTATGTATGTGTATGTATATGTTGGCGGTTGCGCAGAAGTGATTAAGTGAACCTGTACATGGAACACCATTTCGAGTTGTCTATCAACTGCCAACACTTCTAATGCCATGGACAAGTGATAACCATAAAAGTTTACCACCCGCTGCGTTGACAAATTGACTATTTACTTGAGCTACTTGACGCTTGCTTCCAGCTGCAAGTGCAGCATCATCGCTTCCTAACAATTTTGCTGAGGTCCGCGTCCGGTCGTTGTGTGCTTGGTGTTCGCCTGTGCGCGCTGTTCATCATTACTCTTTAACACGTAGCATCACATCGAGTCGCGCCGGTTGGAATCCATCGTCATCGTGAAGGTGAAGAAACATATAAGTTCTTGCAACACCATGCCTACCTATAAGACTAAGACCTAACCTATTCTTAAGTTCGTTCTTCACCTTTTAAGGCAGCATCCAAGCATAATCTCAAGGCGGATGTTGTAGTATATTCCACAACAACGATCAGGGAGGATAAATCTAATCTTCTCGAATGTTGAGAATATGTCCATGTGTCGGCTGTCGGAGTTGTATGACACGAGAAATCCGCTGAGAAATCTCCTTCATTGACCTTGCGGACAGAAGTTGACAGATATCAAATTGCGCACACATTCGCTTTTCGTTCGCTCGGCTCGCGCTTGGGCTTCACGCCTGTGCCTTCAAGCGGTGGCATACAATATAAATTTCTTCTAATTTTTCTGTGGCGCCACATATAAACTATACGAGCGCACCATCTCTAGGATTAGATATCCTAGAGCCGGATATTTACCATGCAATGCAAATTCTAGATGCTTAACCATGGCAGGCAGTTCTATCAGGGAGAGAGAGAAGAAAAAAAAAGAAGCCAGGAGCAACCAGCTGCACCGCACGTCCGTCCGAGTAACGCCCCATCATACAGCGTTGGAAGCTGAAGCACAGGCGAGCTGCTATGATGGGAGTGCGCGGTATACTTTGTGATTTATGCGGGATTGTTTAGGTTTCTTGGGGGCTTCTTATAGATTTATACTGTGCGCACAAGGATTATACGACCTACGTTCATTTTATCTGGATTCTTACGTATATTTACCAGGTAGAGATTTGCAAAGAGATCTGACAATCTGTTTGAGATGTAACATGTAACTTTGCAGATAGGCAGACCATTTGTCTGGGCATATGGCTATAAGTCATTTTAATTGTGGGCTTCTTGAAAGTATAGGTAGGTACATATGGCTATGAGGAGGAATAGTGCTTATATTGCATCCTCATCACCTGGAGTTAGATTTTCTGATTTATAACAAGAGTGAGTGCGTATCTAGGAGGAACATTTTTTGATCATATGGGGCATCGCGCATGGATTTAGATTTCACTTGCTGCTAAACGTGATATGGAAAGTGATCCTGATCATGAGTGGCATATGAAAAGCCTAAACCATAATGGCCATCATGGATCATGTTTTGATACTTTCAAGTATTTGAAATACTTTCCTGACTTAAAGTCAGTTACTCTTGCACTTATTGAGGTTGGAAAAGTGTTATTTTATTTGACTTTTGAGATCTTAATACTCCACTGTCAAGTTGCTAAAAAAAATGAGGAAAAACAAAAAAATGGAATTGAATGTCCTTCAACCAAACATAAAATCTAAAAAAGAAACCTCGAATGTGTAGGGAAATGTTTTTTCCTCAACTAATGTACTAATGAACAACGTTAACGGCTTTGTATTTTGTAATGAAACGCCCATACCGCCACATTATAAAATTCCAAAATAAGCAATCCCGTACGACCACCGCACATTCCTTGAGAATTTCGCTCCTCACCGACCGACCACAGCATACTGTGTCGATACCAGTCAAGCCAGTTTTACACCGATCACAGTCATGTAATACAAACAACAACCAATGGCAGCAACAATTACTTGCAGTTAGCTTGGAACGGAATTTTAGTACATTTTTGTTGTTTGTTTTATGATTAACACTGTCTTGCATCCAGAATATGCATAAGACAGCCAATTTGATCTAGTGCAAATTGCAAATCGAGTCGGTTGCCGCCGCATCCGTGACCGTGTACCAATCTAGTGTTCAGTGCAGAACTTCAATATTTTAACAAGCTTAGAACCCAGAGGCCGGAGTTGACATGGGCTTCCCGGTTTAAAATTAGTGTCCAGGTCCACTGCTATCTCAGTCGAGAATTTAGTATGCACTGCTATCTCTTTATCTCAGTGGAGAATTTATTAGATCCTCTATCTCAGGGTCAAACGTACAGTCTGTTACGGCTGCCTAGAAATGAAGGCAATTGGAATTGGAAAACACGAAAAATACCTCTTTCGAGTTGATGTTCCATGTTGTCCCTTATCTTTTGTTGTTTGTTCGTCCTGTTTGTGTTCTTTTTAGGTTTGGGTTTATCAAAGCCGATCTAGCATTCTGGGGATGGAAAAATGTTTGTTGTTAGCAATGTGCGATGTTTTCCTGTTTTTTCCTTTTTATTATTTTAAAAACTTACCGGTGATATTCCTTTTCTTGTCTGGCTTCGTCTATTTTTTGTGTGAATTTGTGTCGTAATATTTATAAAAAAAAAAAAAACTTGGTTGTCTGTAAAGTCAGTTTTGCGGACGATAATTTTACGTGATAACCAGTAAGCAAATCAGTTCATGTGTAGGTTGCATCTCTCCAACCACCAAATACCCAACCCACCTACAGCCACCCACCATTTTTGAATTTTGTTCACCCCTTAACCCAAACACCAACCTACCACCCCCACAAACAACCACCAACAAACAGTCCGCGGTTTTTGAAAATTGTTTGCTCCTCCCCCACACAATAAATCCCCCCTTCCTAACCACTATCAATCACCCACCAAACCTACAACCAACCACCCACTATTTTTGATAACTCTCCCCCCCCCCGCCCCTACACCAAATTCAACCACCCTCCCAACACCTGCTACTCACCCACCCTTTTATACAATAATATTATATAACAATTTCTTCTTCGCCTCTCATAAAATCAACCACCCACCCCACCTAAAACCACCAACCAACCACAAATTATTTTTGAGAATTTTTTCCTTACCACCCACCCCAAATACAAAGACCAACCAAACCCCCACCATTTTTGACAATTTTGCCTCACCCCCTACCAAATCTTCCAACACCAACTACCCATCCCACCTACCAGCCACCAACCAACCACCCAACATTTTTCACAATTCCCTCTACACCTAATCACCCTCTTTCCTCCCCTCTTCGCCACCACCGCAAACCGCTCACCCCGCCTACAACAGCCAATCAACCACCCACCATTTGTGACATTTTTTGTTCACCCCTTAACCCAAACACCAACCAACCACCACATCATCCACCAACCAACAGCCCATTTTTGAAAATTTGTTCCTCCTCCCCGAACATTAAAGCCAGCCCTTCCTAACCACTACCAATCACCCACCCACTATTTCTGACAATTCCCCCCATGCACCAAATTCAACCACTTACTCCACCTACAACCACCTGCTATTCACCCACCATTTTTGACAATTCCGCCCCCCCCCCCAGTACAATCACCTTTGACAATTCCCTCCACTACACCCTCTCCCCAAATCCGACCACCAATTACACTCCTACAACAACTTGCCACTCACCCAACACCGCCAACCACCCATCACACCTACAGCCACCAACCAACCACCAACCATTTTTGACAATTTTTTCCTCAACCCCATCCCAACACCAAATCCCCCAAATCCAACCACCTATCCCACCTGCCACCACCTTCCACTCACCCACCATTTTTGACAACTTTTTCATCGCACCCCATCAAATCAACAAGCGCCACCACCAAAACTGCCAACCAATCAAACCACCATATTTGCCAATTCACCCCCCCCTCCCTCAATCATACCAAATACCCCCAACTCCAAACACCCATCCCACCTACAGCCACCAAGGAACCACCCATTCGTTTTGACAATTTGTGTCTCACCACCCAAACCAGCTACAACCACCCACCGTTTTTGAAAATTTTTCCTCTTCCCGACACTACCAATACCCCCCCTCCACCGCCTGCCCCACACACACTCCCACCACAACCAACCAACCACCCAACACCCTCCACTCCCACTTTAACGACTTTCTAGGCTATCAAAGCAGCTAGGTAACGTCAGTGTGACTGTGACTGTGACATTTTTCTGTGCGTGCTGCCCATATATTCCAAACCGATTTATTAGACGTTATCACGTCAAAAAAATGATGAGAACAAATTCAAGTGGAATACTAATTTATATACAAATTTAGAAGATGATAGATGACAGATCCCAGCTGTTTGAAGTATTAAGAATTTCGATTCTCGAAGATTTTCATAGTTCGGGATCGGGGCTATTGCATTCGAAGTATGTTCGAATGATCTAAAACCGATTGAAGGGGGGATCATACTAGGAGTGTTTTTGTTGGGAAATGATTCTCTCTTTTTTCTTGGTGGGAGGGGCAGCAGACATGAACGAGGCGGCGTAGTGCGTTCCAGCAAGCTTGATGTCCTTTAAGGGGAATCCTGAAAATATCGCCAATGGGATTCCAGGTGTGGTGGGGGAAGGCATCGCTGCAACATCATCTGCAGTTGTCTTTTCGGTGAGTGGTGACTGAGAGTGTGAGTTTGAGATGAGTGTTTGTGATCGTCGTTGGCATGCCTGCCTGACATGGGGACTCCCTTGGATTCTCATTTTACCTTTGACTCTACAAAGCTCAACAATTTCAATCGTTAAATATTGTAAGTAAACTAAATTTTTCCTGCAATTCGGCGGCTATTAAACAACGCCGAAGACTTAGTCTACCCGGAAGCATATGTATTGTGGTTCCATGGAAAAAAATTCAATGCTCATGAAATTCTAAGTTTCAAATTTCACCCATGTCAAGTCCAATAAATTTTAGGGCATGTGGAATAATGTTTTTTATCATATAACTTGACCATTCTGTGATCGTTTCTCTTTCTCTTGAAGCTTAAAAACTCCTTACACAAAGTTGCCATTATTGAAATGTCAAACCACAGCACCGTCTCCGATTTCACAAACAAAACCAACAAAAAGAGACCATTGCTCCTTCAGCAGGATTAAGTCTATTCGCACGGCACACGCATTGGTCAAACAAAATATCCTCCAACAATCTTCCCATATCTTATCTATGATCACGTCCAAGAAGCCGATCCTCATAAACAATTCCCTGATGCAGGAAACCAAAGGAATGTACTATAAAGAATACGATGCGACATGGAAAGCAAGCAAAATACAAAGCCAGAGACGCGCCACAAAATAAAATAAAATTTTACCGCACTTACTCTGAAGCACACATAGTTGGACTCCATCCGGTGAAGCTTCAATAAATTTCGAAATTTCGCGCTTGACCGCTGCCGGACGGTCGGTCGTCGGAATCGCGTCGCGTCGGTGTCGCTGGCCATGGCAGTGCCACCAATCAAGAGTTCAGTGTGGGGCCGTAATAAAGCCGTCATTGTCTTTCAGGATAATATTCTGCGAATAATTCGTGTGTTCATAAGTTCACATATGTGGTGTATACTTCACAACAGCCTTGACTAGCCACAGCCACTACATAAACCACCGCTGCTGGCTGCTCGATCATGGGAACATTTTCACTACTTAATCGTCATCGTCTTCACTGTGTGTTGTCGTGTCGCCTTTGGTCAAGGAGCGAAGCAGTGGCATGGCGCAGAGCACATGGTCACTCTATCATTATAGCCATATAGCCACCATGGCAGGAGATATGAGGCACAGACAAGAACAGTTTCCACACACAATAACTCTATTTATCTATGTCGTCCGTCCATTAGGAGAGCGAGCACGGCTCAGATTCAGATTGTTTATGTTTTGCTCTTGAAGCCAGCGACAGGGTCAAGATGAACTCTCCACGAACGAAGGAGTGTGTGTTGTATATCTGAAATACCCGTGTGGATCTTGTAATAATAACATCATTATTTATCTGAAAGTATCCGGCAATCTTTTATCGAATGCCTTGTTATCGGAATCGATCTTCATTGTGTGTTGATCGCGTAGTTGCAGAGATACATTTCGCGTCTATGGGAAAGAGGAAAAACAAATGCGTTTTGGACGCGTGTTTTATGTTCGTCTAATCTTCCAAGTTTACTGCTCTTTGGCTTTCCAGTGCTTGGATGTCTTGGTGTGGTGTCATCTCATGAGAACTATAGTTTTGATTGGAGCTTGAGCTAAATATAGAAAACTACTTATTGAATTATTAAACAAAAGAGTTGACAAACTTTAATTGTTTGATCCAGGGAGGTGTAAGGATAATATGATGACCTTGAGGCTTCCAAGGCAATGTTGTCTTCACCTGCACACTGAGCCGTGAAGGGCGAATTCTTGCTCTTGCGATTCTAATTTCTCGTTTTATATACAAAGCCAGCTTGGTGGTTTTTTAGAAATTGGTATGAAGTGGAAAAACAGCCTCATACATTGGAACCGTATCAATACAAACAATGATCTCTTGAAAGCTGAATTTGAAGGTAACAGTTGTGTACAAAACTTTGGTTCTCCTTTTGGAATATGCAGATTTGACGTTTTAGTTTTTGTGCATTAGGCAGAGAAATTGATATCGGCTAAGTGGCCGCCACTAGATGACCATTCGAACCGGATTTATGGCATTTTCCGTCACTCTTGCCAGAACTTCAAGAAATAGCTATAGCTCTGAGTTGATTCAACTCCGTGAATTTATTAAAACGGACAAAAAAGTCTCTAACGGTTAAGCTATCTGCACTCAAATGCAAGTTACCAAACAGAAATATTAGGCAGCCTGGAAATCAAGCCCTTGGAATTTCAATCGGGCTTGTGCAGCATGCGACATTGCTCCAATTAGCTGAAGACACCTGTTTTCCATTTCAAATTCATCGAACTGAGAAAGAGGAGAATGTCTTTGAGGATTGCTCGCCGCTTTAAAAAAAACGTTAATAGCGAATCATGCATTAACTTTGAGCTGGTGTAATGACTCCTCAGGACCTAGCGCGGATTTCCAGTACCCCAGAATCTATAATTTTCCTTATTGAAAATATCCGTGGGGATTAAAATGGGCCTCGTCGGTCGCTCTCACTGATTTTCAAAAAGTTGTCTCTGTTGTGTCTGAGATTCAATACAACTTGAGCGTAGGTTACACGGTAACAGAAAGCAGCTGATGCAGCTTCAGTAATTTGTTAGTAGCACAGTCGCCGTCTTCTGGTCGATACTCCAGAGTCCTCTTTGACATCTTCAGCAGGAGCCGACCAGACATGGTAGCATTTAGTGTTGCCCCACACTATTTAAGATGAGCGGCTAAATGTCGACAAAGTGTTAACGTGGTTTAACTAGGAAGACCGGGAAATTTGAACCGAAATTTAGGCTGAGCCAACACCATCTCTTAAATATTCCGTGGACATAACCGAAGTTATTATTCCGCATTCTTCAGGAATATTTCATGTCTCGAAAATAACTTCTTATCGGGTGCACTTTCATTAAGCCAACTTCATAACATAAACTAACATGATAAGCCAATGTGCTTCCTAAGTGTGTCGGACTGCTACGTTGAATGTTCTGAGGTCGGGGAGGTAGATTGTAGGTCGCTTCCATTCCTACAGATTATCAACCCACACACAGGAAAAGTTGAGAGTGTAAATCAATAAGTGTTGGCTGCAAAATAAAGACAATATTTTTGCATCTTATAAAATTGTTAAGAAGCATCCAGAAGCCTTCTCAAACCATTTCAAAATGACACTTCTGACGATTCTGAGAAGAGTATTCCGCTTCTATGTTTGAAGTCAGAATCCACTTAAGAAGAACACATTCAAATGTGTCTCGAATGCTCACTACAGAATATTTTCCGAAGTGTCTATTCGTTCGCAACATTACCGACGAAAGAGCTGGAACGTAGCGTGAATGCTATGAAATGGAGTTATAATCATTTATCCCGTAAATCGGGCTGAGCACACCAGTTTGACATAAAAAAATGGTGGACACAGTGCATGCGAATAAACACTGCGTCAGAATTGAGCAGAAGCAATTTTCCTTCTTCCATTTTGTACACCTGAGCCATTGTGTATATAAACTGTAGTACTACCGCGTGAGGTGCGCCATCTATGGACGGAAAACTAAGCTCTAGAATACCATGGGAAGCAACAACAACAATTTCCACCATTTTAATTGTTGTTGTTGCTTCCCATGGTATTCTAGAGCTTAGTTTCTCGTCGATAGATGGCGCACCTCAAGTGGGAATACTATAGCTTATATATGCAATGCCAGCAACAGTTTTGAAAACAGCTACCAGAAGAAAAATTCCTAATTGTTTCCAATTTAACTACAATTTGCCACGATTCTAAAAAATGCTCCAGAAACACCATATTAAAGACAGAAAATCGATTTTTTGAAATATGTATCTAATAATCAGCCTGAAGTCATCAAGAAGAGTAACTGTTCACTTAAACGTTTTACCTCAAGGACTGCAAAGAACTAGGAAACACTTAACATGCATTAGCGTACCACTGAAATGCTCCAAGGAATCTGTGGCCGTAGACCAGACATACATTATTTCGCACATGTCCTATCACTTAACACGTGCGCCTGCCTGCCTGTTATGCCTGCATGCCTGCTCAATGCCATTCATTTTGAAGTCTCATCGACAGAACACGGGAAGCATCGTCACTCACAGCACAAACGATGATGCGATTTCTATGTACCACCATCATCATGTCCAAAATGGAACATCGACTTAGCACGACATCTACCGGATAGTGATGATGCCAAAGAGATGAGAGAGGCCCCCAAAACAAAACTTGCTGCATCTAGCACAGAACATCCCAGACACGACTCTTCCCAGAGCCAATTAAGAAATGTTTAACTCGCAAAAGTGTTAAAGTGTGTCTTATATCTTAAGCCTGCTTATACGATATTGTGACGCCGCGTCCGTCACGTCGCGTCGGTCTTAAGGATAGGACCAATAACTGGCTCTGGCGAGTTCTTGAAGAGCTTCGATTAGGATAGCATGAGTTGGGCGTACGTCTGTGTGAGTGCGATGTCTACACCCATTTAAATTGTGCAATAAACATAAATTTAACCAGAACATATGTTTCCGTGGTGAAATTTATGATGTACATCCGTGAAACATGGACTTTTCTGCAATTAAAAACCAAGTGCACCAAAAGACGAACACACACTCAAGCCAAACAAACAGGAAGGAGCACTGTGTTGGGATCTTTGAGCGAAAATCTTCTCATCTTAAGCGTTGTTGTCTTCGACGGGCGGGGTAAGTGTCTTATAGTATCGTGCCTTGCCACACATTCTGTTAGGTGTTTCAAGTGTTAAAACATTTCTAGGATCAAGGTTTTTTGTTTCCTTTGGAAGAAAACTCTTTCATGGAGTTAAAGGTGTTGGTTTAACTGAGTTCTAAGAGAAGGCTTCTTTTATCCGATTCAGCATCAATGTAAGCAACGCATAAAGTGGTGCTAAATAAAAAATCTGTCAGCTGCATAAAGCAGCGTTCACACTGGGACAAGACAATTGAAAAATGCTTAATATATTTTTTAGACTTCTGGAACGGGCCTATATGACGAGACAGTGGCAAAAGTTTCTCCTGTGTAGAGACTTGTGACATATTGACATAAGCCGTAAATCTCACAAACTGAACAAACACTGTACAACGTAGGTGCTGTGTGTAACTGGCTTTAAAGATAGTATTTAAAACTCCTTTACTTACTTACTTACTAACTCCGTGGATCACGACTTAAACCGACATACCCCGCCAGCCAGTCCGGTCCCCAGCTAGTCGTCTCGAGTTACGCAGGCCAAGTTGGTTGAGGTCGTCCCTTACTTAATCGCACCACCTTAGATGAGGTCTTCCAGTACTGCGACTCTGTATTTTAAGCTTTTGACCAGTCATCCTGCACAATCAAACGAGCTTGGCAGGAATTCCAAGATATGACATGGCTCTGTAACGACTCGTCCCTATTCACGGCGGCTTAGGTGACTTTTAAATCGGTAATCCTCAATTTAGATAGAGCACATGATGCCGAGGTTTCATTCGCCTGGCATACTTTCATCCGACCAGATTGTCAGATAAGTTTGTGTTTGCTCCTCAGCAAGTGATCTCCCACGCCTTTGAAGAACTAGCCCGGGAGACCATCTGCTCTAATGGAGTTGTTAGATTTTATTTTGTATATCGCTTCCCGGACTCCTTCCTGGTAGGGTAGACTCAAGTTTTATTCACCATCGATCAAATCGAATAGATCGTTGGTTGACTTGACTGTCTGCAGAAGTGTCTTTTTCCAAATTCTCAGAACCGAATGCCCATCCACTATGACATTCCCACCTTCGTCTCTAAAGGCTTCTGCTAGGGCTTTGTTCCCATCGGGCGTATGATTTACCCTGGTAGAACTTTTAGTGCATCTGCATTGCTTCTGCCGTAGCACCCCTCAATAGATTCAACCACTCGCTTTTCCAGTTCTCTTTTTCTTTCTGAAAAGCCGATGATCTTCCTTCCTCTTTTGCCGATAGAACACACTGAAAGCACTCTTGTCAGCTCTGGCTTTGGCCTGCAGAATTGCTTGATAAGCTTGGTTTTTGGCCGTATGTACCAACTTGCACTCATCATCGAAGCAGGTGTTTCGATGTGGTTGATGTCTATTGAAACCCAAAATATCAGTAGCTGCCTTTTTGATGTTCAGTTTGCAAAGTTCCCACCGGTTCTCTGGGCTTGATCCAGGTGCCGAGCTTGCTGAGAGACAAGAGAAGACACGGTTGGCAATAGTTCTATCGGTGTCTTGCGATTGCAGCTTTGTAACATCACAGTAGCTGATTGATGACGTGGTCTGGTGTAAATCCACATTCACACTTTAGCTACTACGGGGTAGTGGACCGAGTCTATGGTGACTCATAGGAAAGAGAGCGGGTTGGCGAGACCCCACGTGTGTCGCTTCGTCCACGCGATCAGTTTTTTTAAGGATTATTTGTTCCCGTGTAAAGTGCAATTGATTTAAAGGATATTCCCAACGGGTCGTCAACGTCACTTCAAAAACCAGCGCACTGTCACTCGAATGGTTGACATTGATCCTGATTTTCAAACATTCATGCCGAAATCATCATTAAACCACCCGAGATGCTCGGGGAAGTGATAGGAATCGCATTAAATACAAGCTGCCTTACTTGATTGATGTTTTATTCAAAAACTCCTTCATGGTTTCCTGATACTGCTGTCGGGAGCAACACTGTAAATTTTTCTAGACTCTAGACTCTAGAGCATAGAGCTGCAATCAGATTCTTCAATCCCTCAACTATTCCCACGACTCGAAATTTTGAGAAGCTCCATCCTTCGAAGCAGTTGACCTCCTGGTTTTTTTTTGATCTTCTAACGCGCCTTTCACTTTGAAAAAACTGCTTTGCTATAGTGTCCTTGGTCTTCTCCGTATGGCCAGTCCAGCGACACATCAACATCCAGTCCTACGCCACAGTTGGTTGTTAGATATGGTTTGTGGCCACCGGATGTTTAATATGGCAAGCTTCCCAAAAGTCTGCCTACAAATAGCAGCACAGATTTCAAACTGGATTCAAACAGCTTCAACTTTGTAAGAAGCGGAACCGTGTTCTTGATTTTCACACTGGAGAACGGATTCCGAATGAACTACGCGAGCTTTACTATTATATTGCCGACATCCATGGCCTGCTCCACCATCAAGTGACAAATTAGTTGAATTCGAGGTAGTTGAACTGAGTTCTGAGTGAGAACAAAATCGGTGAAAGAACATCACCCTGTCTCACTCCCTGTAAGACTTCGAATGCCAGGGCCATTGTGCTAATCGAAACACCTAGCGTTGTTGTACAATTCTGTTATTCTATCAACGATTTCAATGTGGATGTCTCTAGCATCAAGAGATCTCCAGAGTACATCACGACCAACACTGTCAAAGGTCTCTCGAAATCGACGACAAAGAGCCAGCCGGCGCGCGGCGTTTGATATTCCGATGGTTCCTCAAGAATCATTGCAAGGTGTGAACTTGATCGACATATGACTGACTACTCCAAGACCCCGTCCCTCCTGGTACCTCTTGTGCGAAGACTCGATTCTGGACTCCATCATCTGGAAAATGATAGTTGCCATTTGGCAACTACTAAAATACGGACAAAATGGTGATACCACTCCAAACGTTTCAGTTTTTGAGATCACCTTTTTTCGGTAGCTTAACGATAATTCCTTCCTTCCATTCCCTGGGAAAGGCTTCGTACTCTCAAACAGCCTTACAGAGTGGCAACGAAATACTTGTTTCTAAGCTGGGATCTGAAACTCGGGAGGTACGTTATCAAGTCCAGCTGCTTGTTTTTTAAAAGAAAGTAAGTATAATCACAGTCCTTATTTCTGTACTTTCGGTGGGTTCAATATTAATGCTTCAGGAAATTCTGTAGGCCCTTTCAGTTCTGCAATAGGTGTGGGCTCTCGGTCAAATTACCATTTCTTTAGGGGGCACTGCAACACAAAACATAAACCTACAAAGTCCAGCTTTAACGTATAAATATCCCTTAGAGGTGTGAAAAAAAGATCTATTCACGATTTTCATTAAAACTTCATAGAAACGTGCCCCGCAGCCACAACATACCAACCAAATATAGACCGAAGAAAATTCTATTCCCACATGTTCCCAAGTCCAGCAAGGAACAGCAATCAACGTTAAAAAAGTTCTATGAAGCGATTGATTTAAATTTTCAACATTTCAACATATTGACATGCATTGCATGTTTTCGTTTAACACCAAACATTCAGATAAGCAAAGCATTTAGGAACGAGAAACGAGGAACGAGCCCCACGTCAGGAAGGATCCTTCTACGAGTAGATGCGTTCAGAAACTTGCATATCGCTTCAAAGAGGCTCCATCCACCGCACATTCTCCTCCTTCGCCTGAATCAACTGGTGCGACGCAATGGCAACAACGACGAATACGAAGACTCCGACTCCCCAACTCCGACGCGAGGTGCGATCTTCTTCCTCTCTGGCTCTGGCATATAATTTCCATTTCGTGTTAATTTGAATCGACTTATGTTGTTGTTAAAAGTATTTCAAAAAGAAATCATTTCTATACTAACCAATACCCACGAGTACCAGAGATGTTCCTCTATATAAAGCCAGCCAAAGGTGCCCATAGACAAAGCTAGATCATTGCTTTCAGCCCAAGAAGGAGTACATATTCCATGTACTTTTAGTGAGTGAAGCATAACCGGAGTGAATGGGAGTAATAAATTAGCTGATTATCATCAAAACTAGGTCCGTTTTTTTATAAAACGACATTTGAAGATGAGGTGAGTTCAGTTATGGGAAGACATTCGAAGATTGCTCTCGTTACTTTTTTTTTTTTGATGAAAAATAAGCCTTATCTGAGGAAGACTATCAATTTGAAAATGTTGTAACTTGTAAGGATATGAAATAGCGTCCATGGCCGAGCAACAATAAAAAAGTTGATAAGAATCAACTGAAACGATTACTTATTAAAAAATGCTCTCCTTGGTCCAAAAAGATTAAATCGATGTAGGGTGTTAAAATAAGATTTATTCGTAAATAAATCTCAGATAATGAATTTCATTCGGAGAATTCATATAACAAATCTGGTGAATTGTCAAGATAGTTTTGTGAGTTTCTTCAAATTTCCATCTGCCAAATCAGGAATAAGCCTCTGCGCATTTCTAGAAAAAAAAATCTTCTTTAGAAGACAGGAGAAAAAAATAACATTAATTTTGTTTGGTCGATGTTAAATAGCAGATATTTATTAAATAAGGCGTGTGCCACGCCCAAAGTTGAGACTTTTTATGGCTAAGACAATATTAATATGAGGTTAGTAACATTCAATTTCAAGCTTGAAGTTCGATGTAAACAAATCAAGACATTACTTGAATTTTTAAAACTTTAAAAATTAGATTTTGAATGGAAATAGCGATTAAGGGTGTTTTTACCAATTCTTGAACAACAACCTGCTACGTAACCAAGGAATACAAAAACCGAAATGTTCATCTTCTAACTTTTTACTTATTGTTGCGACCGATAGTTAAAAAACATTAAAAATTAATGCATATTACGACTTTTGAAGGAAATGCTCCTTAAAAGTAGTCGTGTCCTAAGAATTCAAAGAACTAACTGAGCTTTGATCGTTAGTCAATTTTTAGGCACACTCGTATGTGTAAAACTACAGCTGAATCGAGTAGTTTCTTAACGATCTTACCTGAATAAAGGTATTTTATAAAAATCACGCCCATAAAGGTGGGCGTATTGAAAAAATTCACGCGAAAAAATAGAGATATATTTTTCATATAACGAACGGAAAAAAGTTTAAAATTGAATATTGGTAGTACCATAAATTTAAAGAAAAAACTACGTTTTTCGTTTCTTCATAAAAAGTGGGAGTAAGCCACACCCAAAATTCAAAAATTTCTTTTCATGCACAAGCTTCTTATTTTTGACTAAGAGAATACAGTTTACATATTTGGAAAAACAATTTTTTAAAGTTTCTTATGAAAAGTGGGTGTCAACCACGCCCTAAATGAAATATTTTTATTTAATTTTAAAAATTTTAGCGTTGTGTTTTATCGTAACTGTACAAAAAACATACATTAATTTTGCCCAATTGAGTTTGTTTAACAAAAATGCGTGTTTGTGGGCAGATTTTACCGGTTCAAGAACTTAGCCTTACTCTTGAACCAAAGTTTAGCTTTCTAGCTCAACAATTGCGACCTCTACAGAATATACATAAGGAGCAACCTCATCTTTATCAACTATCTCTTGTTTAAAGCCGCATACTTGTACCTATACACTGGTGCAACGTGATTGATGAACAATCAAACAATTTTGATTTTTCTTTAACCTAACCCAAAATGACTTTGATAAGTTTTGGCAAGTTTCGTTCATTTTTGTTTCCGTACGATATTGTACGCTTTTAGTCGAAAATCTGACATTTCTTTTTTCTAAAGGCTACTATGGGCAACTGATGTACATATTTGACAGATCGGAAAAAGCTTTTCGTGCGGATTGGACCGATAGAAGTAAACAGACCAGGCAGCCAAACAGCTAGACATTTTAGAAAACGCACTGTAACAAAGTTACAACTTTGCACCAACGGCCCAATGTGCAGTGACGCAACAACAACTTCACCGCCCGATTAATCATCGTTCGATGTTTTTTTTTTAAATAACCGCCCCACATGATGCAACTCAATCGCCGCTAACGCACAACAACATCATCATGTACATTAATCGCCACCAACGAAGCCATTCCACATCCAACCGCACATAACAAAAACCACCGACAACACCCGCCACACCTGTCCTCCTTGGCCACCGAAATGGACCTCCTCCAAATACTAGCAATAGGCATAACCCATAGAAGCACCAAGAAGCACAAGAATAAAATATTCCTGGGTAAAATTGCACTTTATCTTTATAATTCACATTGTGTCTTTACAGGAATATTGCATAAGGTTGAGTGGTGCTAATTAAACGCACCAAAAAATTCGTTTCTCATCCGAAGGCACGCTGTATGGGACACACACACACTTACAAGCACTGGCAACTGAGGCCTTCGGCTCAAGACAACACAAGACAGTAATACGACAAAGAGAGACAGACAGAACAGATGATAGAAGAACACACAAACATATGCCAAAAGCTCGCAGTTATTAGTTTTGACGGTCCGCCATCTTACTACTTACCACGCGCAACGATGCTTGATGTCGCTGATCTATTGGGAAGCGATGCTTTATCAGGTAGTAATACCATAAAGAGCCCTGCTCAGTGCTCACAGTTTATGTCCACCAGTTTATGTCGTGGATCATTTGCTTCACAGAGTAAACACCACAGACCTATGTTGCAGATATTGCTTCTTTTAGCAATACTGTAGACTGAGTTTAAACTCACCCGTTTTATGCCGAGGTCCCTTCATTTAAGTAGGAAGGAACAACAGGCCGAGCCCTGCGTGGGCTGTTTCTAAGAAACCCCACATACCTAGTTCTTAAGTTGAAGATTAAATTGAAGTATTTTATGAAATAATTTGTTATTTAATTTTCCTTCTAATTTAATTGTTAAAAAATTAAATTGAAATATTATATGAAATACATTGTTAAATTTCATTTGGAAAAAAAAATAATTTGGAGTTCGCAACTTTTTAAATCCTGAGTTTTCGCTTCCTTTTGTATATACCCTAGAGATCGACGAGCTAACCTCAGCTTCGACACAGAAAAGCATCACAAATTACACTTCACTCTTAAGCTTTTGGTGGTCAAATTTGAAACGACCGGTTTGGCAATCAATCAGCCAACCAGTCGATTGACACTAACCCACACGAAGTACAACAGGTGGAAATGCATCCTCGAAAAGAAACCGTTTGGTGTGGATTTGAACGGTGATAACCAATTTCATGACGACATTTTTTGGTGCTAGGTGCCACATGGCGGACTCCAAGATTGACATTCTGCATGGTTGATCTTGTGCTTTTTTTTTGAGGCGATAGATCGATGCGCTTAAGTGGAACATTAAACGGGCCGTTGCTCAAATTCAGCCATATCTAAGCGGAAAGGTCATTAAAATTTGGACCACTCGTATTCTTGGGCATTTGAGCAATGTATTCCATAAATAATGGCATACAACACCTTTCAAATACGTTTTTTTTTAATATCTAATACAAAGCTTCCTTTATTCCATTTCAACATCTACGCACTCTTATTAAAAAATCTTTTAATATGTTTTTCGTGGGTACAGTATTGTCAAAAAATAATTCTAAAACACCAATGTTAAAGCCGAAAACAGATGTGCTGAGGGTCTGCACGCAGCGCTGCATGCAGAGCCGAACCTAAAACAGATGCGCATACTTTTGAAATTGTAAAATGCCTATAGTTCTGTCAAATCGAAGGGAGAATGTTGTGTCTGTCTGCACGCAAATTTAAAAGATTTTTTGCTTTACTCGTGTGGTTAACTAGTCCTCGTTCAAAATACACGGGAGAGCGTTTATAAACATTTAAATAAAATGTAATTCACATGATTTTAAGCTTTTATACTACGTTTTTATTAGGGCCGAAATAAGGTAATTTGGAAATTTGCTAAAAATGTGTTGGTTGAACACCAAGCTATCTTTTCTTGTTTCTTTTGTACAACCTTTTCATTCTTTCTTCTTGTTTTGTTAAGTTTACGACTGCCGTTGCCCTGGATTTTATTTTATTTTATATTTCTTTCATTGTCTTGTATTTTGTTTTGTTTACTTTTGCCGTTGCCTTGGATTTGTTTCCAATTTGACATTTTAGAAAATATCTGTTCAATTGTTTTCAATTAACTTATACATTATGTATGTTTAATCATTTATACACTACATACAATAGCAATTTAAGCATTTAATTTTAAAATTATAGTTTTTATTCAATAGAAATTATCAAATCCTTAATTTGTACGTGCTTTATGCAACATTGTTTCTCTACTAAGATTGTGTTAAGTTTTCTAGCTGGAGCCAAACTCAACTTCTCAGTTCAAAAAATTCAATTGTGTTGACTAAAGCAAACCTTGTTTATTGCGTGCGAATAAACGCCGAACATCTGTTTTCGGCAAAACCAAGGTACATAAAGTAAGGGTAATATATTCCCGCTCATTTTTTTTTGACATCTGTCAAAACTTTTCAAAATGACTGGTGCATGTGACCCTCATACATTTATTGTATCCTAATTCTTAACTTACATAATTGTGTGCGGATTATTTTCTTCCTAATCCATTAAAACTTTTATAAAAATTATAAATATGCGGTGTGCTATGTTCGGGTGTTGCGTAAATAATAAAAAAAATAATAATGCTGACATTTCTTTCCACGCGTTCCCAAAAAAACAGAAAATGTGCAAACAGTGGGTGTTCTTGTGCCATAGAAAGGGTAAATTAAATACTAATACGGCTAGAATTTGCTCTAAGCATTTTAAGGAAAGTGATTTTGAAGTGATGAACCCCCCGTAGATGATTTGGAATCTCTACAATACGATGGACTCGAACATTTGGCGGGGTATATTTGTCATAGGATTAAAAAGCTGGATCTTGTTGTGCAAAGCCATCAGCAGGAATCTTCGTTTTCTTGGACGAATCAACTCACTGAAGGATTTCTTCAAAAACCAACAGACAAAATGATGGCAGAAATGATAAAGTTGGAGTCAATCTTTAAGGAATTAAACAAGGATGCTATCGTTTATTCACGCCATTATATAAAAAATTTCATTAGTTTATCTAATCATATTCCTTTGGACATAAAAGTTAAACAAATCTTTTTTCGATCCAGGATGTATTTCCGTATCAAACAGCTTAACACTGTTCAAGAAAATTCCAGAAAAAGAAAGAAAAAAATCAATAAAATTATATGATGATTTTTTTATTCAATTTGGGAAAAAATATATTAAACCTTAATTTCTTCTTAGATATTGTCGACTAGCAATAAAAGTATGTCTTTTAAAAATAGTCCATACGAAACCTTAGGCACTTTCATACAAAATATTTGATATGGTCCCTACCAGGATTTATAATAAATAAAAGGAAGAACTCCTTGACGACTACCGCATCGAATCACCTTTCACATAATGCTGTATGATGGTACCATTATTTGCCCATTTGAGCATCATTACCGATTTCACTGTGTCACTGTGAGATTGTTGTAAGTATCGATGAAGTGCTCTTGAATTAGATCATCGTATTGGTCTGCTTCTTGTTTGAGACGGACTTTGATTTCGTTGCCTTATTGTTGTTCGAACTCACTGCGTCCGATAAGGAAGACCACTCGCACGGGATATCCATAATTGGAAGTGTCCTATGTGTAATGAATTTTGAATTAATCTTACAAATTGTAATTGGCGAACAACAAAGCTCTTACATTGAAATACTCTTTGTAACGATTAAAACTATCTGTTCTCTTGTCTAGGTAATGGCCATCCATTTCAGCATGCATCGCTCCAACCATGTTATAGTTGAATTCCGATTCATTTCCAAATGTTTCTCGTATGTTTTGCCTAGAAATAGAACGATGTTTAACTCTTAAAAATTTTGTTTTTGTGTTCTTTAACGGAAATACAGTGGTCCCTCGGTCATTTCTGCTGGATTCATGGAAAAACTTACATCCACAAGGATCCATCGGTAAGATTAAACCAGAAGTTATTCGTAAGATCACATTTTTCACACTTCTAGCCAGTGGGCGAAATTTTTCTATCATTATTATATTGCTGACTCGGCCGCAAGAATATAATCCACCGGCTGTTGAACAATTAATGGTTATTCAATACTTGAATAATAAAAGATTTCAGCCACCTTTGGCACCACAATAACATGGTATATGTCCTTGTTGGAACTATGCAGGCTTTTATTGTCAACGCCACCTTTGACACCGATAGCCAGAAGTGTTATCAGTTTTCAGCTCCTGAAACAAAAAAAAACTGAATTAAAAAACATTATACATACTTTATATACTTACCACTGCATACAACTATGCATAGAAGCATTTATAAGCTCAATTCAGTTCATTATTTTCTTTTAAAACAATTAAATTTGGTAAAATCAATATAATGTGTACTGGCGACAGTGCCTTGGGTCACATGAAGACGCCATTTTGTTTGTTTACTTTTTTGACAGATGCGGAATATATTACCCTTACTTTATGTACCTTGGGCAAAACTGTCTGTCAAAATAAGTAATGCCAGATACTAATTATTTTAATTTTTTTCGTTTGTTGTTGTGGCTGCAGTGAAACTAGGCAGCCTTTTTAGGAATAGAGACATTGTGCCCAAACGGCATCTAAGTAATTAACACTACATACGTTCGCGACACCAAATGTCGCATAAGTATTTAGTTGCTACCTACTTGTTATTTTTATACTTGTTTGATTTATTTTATTTTAATTGTTTTTCGTTGCTTTTAAATTCTCAATCAAATTAAATTCTGACAAATATAAAATAATTATTATTATATCGAGACTGGCAGTTTAAGAATATTAATAGTTAATAAGTTTGCTTTTGAAAACAAAAAGAATAAATAAAACTAAAAGAATCAAAATACAATTTTAAATTTTATAAATATTGGAAACGTAATGACTTCCTTAGCAAAGGAAAGGGTAAGTTTTTTCCTCCACGCAGTTGTCTCTACCAACTGAACTTTCGACAGACATCGTGCAGCGCAAGGCTGCGTGCATACTCTGGAAAGTGACAGCTCCCATAAGAACCTGTGTAATTTATTTTCTCTGCATGCGCAAAGGCTGCACATCTGTTTTGACCATAAAACTTAAAACATTCTGCACATACGTTTTAAAACAATCTTTTTCAACTCTCTCAAAATGCATAGACCTCTATCGAACGATAATCATAAGAGCCATTTTCTCAGAAACTATCCAGCGGTGTATTTTGTTTTCCGAGGACGCAGGTCCTTGTGAGAAGGACACAAACCTTCCAAGAGTTAGTCTCATGATGAGGTAGTGCCTCTCTGTTAACCATTCGGATTTGTGGAGCGATAAATTGTATATAGGTCGCTTTCCCTTCCCTTCCTGCAGAACATCAATCAACACACAGAAATGCTGAAGAGTGTCAGTCACAATAGGTCTGGGATCCCCCAGAGTCTATCGTGGCATAATATTTGTTTATAAAGCTAGAAAGTGAAAGAAAAGGGTAATATTCTCACTCCCAAAATTCCACTTCATTGACAATAGAGCAAACCTTTTCTATTTGTCGCACGATAAACTATAACTGCAAGTATTTACCTTCGGGCACACGGCACCATTTAAAATCATGTAATCCTCCTTCTTTGCTTGGAAAAGCCAGAGAGACGAGACAGGTATTATTTTCCTTTCCGCCTGATGTTTTGGCCTTTTTCCTGCTTCGATAAACCAAACACAAATTGATCATCATGCCACAAGTCTTCAATTATATAATATTTTTATTGGGCTACATTATTGGCGATTATTATTTTTATTGGTCTGACAGGTCCGTGTACTGTCAGACAAAGCAGAAAACATGGTTTTGTCGAGGGGGGTAGAGAGTAAGAAGGAGATGGGAAGTTCCAAGCTATTTAAACTAATCGTACAATAAACTAATCCGGCCGCCGAAATTATCCGCGAGGTAACATCAAGCTCCAAGTTGAGAGTTCGTTTTCTGTCTGTCTTTGGCTCATCCAGAGATTGCGACCTTCTATAAGTTCAGGTCGAGTTAAAAAGAGAGTTCCCTTTCCAATCTACAATAGCAAAGTCTTTAAATCAATTACAAATCTATTGGAACCTTCAATTAGCTCGGCTTTGGCAAACTATGAACGATGTAATCTAACCCTTAAAGGTCAATGGGGCTCTGAGTTTTTTTTTTGTTACATGGAAAGTATGGTGTTTTTTTTGGTTATGGTTTTGTTGTCTAAAAGTCTAGCCATTGTCAGTGTCTGTGGCTGCGTGGCCTATAACCGCAGCATCGTAGTCTTGTGGTTACAAATGATTTGAGACTGGATCTCATCGTCGTCATCTACATTGATTCGGATTCGCGTTCGAGGAAGTTGTTTTTTTTTTTTTTTTTTGCAAAAATCTTGATTAATGAGAAAAATTATAAATGATTGGGCTTTCAATGAATCTTTTGTTGAAGGAATAGACTAACTAATCGCTGCACGCTTTATTGAAGCTAGAGTAAAATAAATAACTTTCTCCGGAACAGATGTTTTGCTTTGTAATTTTTGTTTTGAATCTGGCAGGTGGAAAGGGTTGCGAAATAGCAGAATGATAGTAGAATCGAAACTATTGGTAGGTGCTACATTTTAAAAAATTTCCAGGTATGTATCTTACGATATTCCCACGGGAGACATTCAGTTTCATTACTTCCTCGATGCAAACGAAAATTCTGTGCCAAGTTCCTTTTCTGTTTTTTTTTTCTTATTCTGAACTGAAGAGCACGCAATTTATCAATCAACAACTAAAACAGAAGTGTCTTCCGGCATGGTAACTACCTAAATATCGTACCTTCTATAGTTCCACATCAACTTTCAAATAGAGTTGAACACAATCGGAGAAAATATCTGTCACCAAATATAAGTATGTATGTCTGAGCATACTCCGTCGAAAAATAAACTCTTACTGATTTTGACATTTAAGCTGTCAAAGTTGATAGAGAAGTATCCGAATACGTCAAAGAGAAATGTCAAAAATGTTTCCGTATGAAAACAAATAAATATTTGTGATTTTTGTATGCAAAAGCGATCGGACTTCCAAGAAAATAAACGAAAAAAATCTTCCTTTATAATTTAAAACAATTTTCTTGTGAATAAACAATAGGTTAAATAGTGCCAAAGTGTTTTAAACAATTATTCTATAAAAAAACTTGTATTGTGCGTTTAAACACGGAATAAAAGTGCGACTGGTTTTGGCGCGATTTATTCACTTTCGGTGGATTGATTAATAATTAAAAAATATATTTCAATAATATTTACTGTGTTTTTATTTATCGGGATAGCTGTTGAATAAACACAATAAGTTGATTCCAATAAAATAATATAGTTTTATTGATTTCGTGCTGCCAAAATATACAAACAAAGTTGGACATTATTTTGCCGCAATATTTTTTTTCTTTCCTTGGCGGGATTTCACTCGCATCTTAGAAATGCGTTTAAATTTTGAAGAGGCCCATACGATTGGAAAAGTAAAGAAATGCTCTTCTTTGCTTGCAATCGAATTGCTACTACAACCGTGTACACAGCAATTTGTCGGCATATTGTAAATGCACTTCTTTATTGTAATTTAAAGAAAAATAAAATTCTTTGGAGAATCCCGCCAACGAAAGAAAAAAAAATATTGCGGTAAAATATGTCCAACTTTGTTGGTATATTTTGGCAGCACGAAATCAATAAAACTATATTATTTTGTTGAAATAAACTTATTGTGTTTATTCAACAACTATCACGATAAATTAAAACACAGTAAATATTATTGAAATATATTTTTTTAATTATTAATCAATCCACCGAAAGTGAATAAATCGCGCCAAAACAAGTCGCACTTTTATTCCGTGTTTAAACGCACAATACAAGTTTTTTTATAGAATAATTGTTTACAACACTTTGGCACTATTTAAGCTATTGTTTATTCGCAAAAAATTGTTTAAAATTATAAAGCCAGATATTTTTTCGTTTATTTTCTTGGAAGTCCGATCGCTTTTGCATACAAAAATCACAAATTTTGATTTGTTTTCATACGGAAAGTTTCATTTGACAATTCTGAGCGAGTGAGAGGGAAGTATATTGCCGTTTGCTTAAAAGCCCTATTGAGATAGGTCTCATGACTTGACAGCTTATTTCCAAAACGTTCAAACTTTAGTTTCTCTAACTGTTCAAGATGCGTATAAAAGCTGCAAGTTGTTCGCTTTTGAACGACAAGCTGAATATGTTCCAGTTATGACAGAAAGGTGCCCAATCGTTCTAACAATAGAGACTCAGTTCTTTTAACAGGCTTAGAACTTTCCATTGGAGGAAAAGAAGCGTCTAGAAGCATATGGACGTCGTACAAATCGTTCGGCGTTTTGACATTGGCAAAACTTGTTAAACTTATGCGTGCGAATAGACATTGTGTCAAAATTGGACAGCACCGTTTCGTTGGTTCGCAGAATGTATTGTTCCCGGAGTCAATGGAATAGGCTTTTTAAAATTTAAGACAAAATCAGTTAAAGGCTTCTTACTTACTTACTTTACTTGTGCGGCTCCACTTGAGCGTGGTGCTCTTAGGCCTTGCTCAGTATAAGGATGGGGTCTACCTTGACTCCTGATTCCTTCTAGCTTGGCGTTAAAGACTTTACGAGCTGGAGCGTCGATGTCCATTCGCTCTATGCATTACATGGTCAAGCCATCTTAGACGCTTCGAATTTTTCTGGCTAGGCTTATGTCACTGTACAGCACGTATAATTCGACGTTGTATCTTTTTTGCCAAAATGATGTTTTCTCCGTTTACGCAGACAGGACCATAAATCGTTCGCAGCACTTTTCGCAGCAAATTCGGAGTCGAACCAGGGGTTTTTGGGTGAGGCTAAGAGAAGCCCAATACCTCTGACGCAGCACTTCTTATGGCTGTGTTGACAATTGACATAGCAGCCATTGCTCTTCCGGGTTCATTTCATCAGTCGAAGGGTTTCTCGCAAGCTCAAGGGATACGTGGTCGGCACAGGCAACGGCGCCAGCGGTCTCTTCTGATTGAAGTCGTCCGAAATTGAATTTCCTCGGCGTAGTTGGTGTTCGTCTAAGAGCTTCCATGTTGGAGATGGAGTGAAAGTCTTCTGTCAAATGAAAACCCAAATGCGTACGTGATTTATTTGAACAAAATTCTAAGATAACGTGATAACGTTAAATGGCAAAGAAAATGATATAGCAAATCCGATAAGTGTTCGCCTACTCACACCAAACAAGGTTTTTGATTTCTAGAGAGCGTCCACACCAAACATAAACTCCTTTATATTTGTCAGTTAAATATGATAGGCCTGTTCAAAAACGGAAATATCAATACATTTCATCCATCATCTTTGCGGAGGCAGAAAGAATTCTCAGAGCAGTTTATCTTCATTCACTTCATTCAAATTGTGTAAAACAAACGCTTGTAGTAATAGCTCATTTATGTTTGTTTTTTTGCCAATTGGTTGATGGAAATTTGTTGACAACATTAATTTTGTGTATCCGTTGTTCAATTACTACTCGCGCAATAAATAAGGCGTTTACCACTCCCACATCTTAACATTTGTATTACAAAAACAAAACCATAAAAATGAGCTTAGTAACATACAATTTTAAGTTCGCAGCTTAATTCTTACTACAAAACAACACACATAATTTGAATTTTGAAAAATTAGATTTTGAATTAAAATGGCGATTGTGGGTATTTTTTAACAATTTATGAACCACACCCTCTAGCTACGTAACGAAAGATTTTAAACACAAAGTTTTCATCTTTTTACCTCTAAACAGTGAAAGATAGAACATTAGAACATTTATGAAAATTTGCACATGGGTACCGTACATTTTTAAAAGTACGTTTTGTTTTTGTTCTTTTAAAGATGGGCATGAGCCGTACCCGAAATTTTAAAATTGCATTTATTTATTTTATTTTCCTGGAGTTTAAGCTATTCATAAATGTATTTAGGCCAATGATTAGGACTTAACCTGGGTTCTAACTTTAAAAGTGGGTGATGTTGTAATCCTTTGATCCTGCCCCCTTATCAAAATCGTCTTCAATTAATCAACCTGAACTCGCTGCAAGAACGAAGGGAAATATCCGAGATTCTCTTTATTCATCGACTCCTCTCCGGTTCCGTTGACTGTGAAAAACCCTTTACAATTCTATTTTCTTCAACACGAACCCTCGTAACCTAAGAAATCCTCGCCTCTTCTATCTTCCTCCATACCGTACCTCATATGGCTCCAACGAACCCTTAACTCGAATGTTGCGGAGGGTAAATTCGAACCAAGACTTTTTCGACTTTAACCTCAGTACTGTATGCCTTAAACTCCTACTCTGGAATCACCCTCCCAATTAGTTTTAAGTTTTACCTGTATAGTTTTTAAGTTAGAGTAAGATACTTGAAGCTTGTACTAAGCTAAATAAATGGGGGTATTGCCCCCACCAAAATTAAGTTTATTCTAAGCTACTAAATGTCAAGCACTTATTGGAAAACGTTGTTACTATTGTCTGTCACTCTACAAGGTGGGAAAAAAGAAATCAACCTATTGAAAGATGCTCTCATTTTTGCAAATGGCCTCCAATGTCAAATCTGTTTTGACATTTGTGGACTAGACAGATGCAGAATACAAGTGAACAAGTCATGGAGCGATACATGAACTGACATGAACCGATATTCTGAAGGCGGCGTTCCCGGGTCGCCTCATCTCTCGTTTTGGCGATTTGCACTGTCCCGCAAGATCACCCGATTTAACCCTTTCAGACTTTTTTTTGGGGTTTCTTGAAGTCCCGTGTTAGTCCGAGACTCTGGAAGCCCTCAAGGACAACATTCGACACGAGTGCGAGAATCTGTTGCCCGAATTTCTCGCTGAAGTGATGAAAAATTTCTTAAATCGTGACGGCGCCCATTTGGCCGATATCATCTTCTCGACTTGACCAATACAATTCTAAAGGTTCAAATAAACATAATCAAAAAACAGAACCAAATTTTTCCATTTAGAAAAAAAAAGAGAGCCAAACAACATCGGATGGATGACTTTTTTTGGCCCACCCTGAAGTAAGTCGGTACAAATAAAACACATTGCAACAAATAATAAATTCTTAACGTTCGATTTTGGCAAAATGAATGATTCTGATGTGATGAATTAAATGATAAAATTTTTTTTCAGCGATATCGATTCGACAAAGAAACAGCAACATTTATCATACATTTGCTCAATATTGAAGAAGTTAAAGAGTTACCAATTTCGGGAAGCCTTCAAGGTCTCATAGTGCTTCGGTTTCTTGGCAGAAATGTGTGTGCACCAGAGGGATGTTGGTAAACAAGAAAACTGGAATTGCAGCTGCCGAACTTTATGAAATTCCAACCCACAAGTCAGGAACTTCATTTTGATGTCGTTTTTAGGGTTCCGTACCCAAAGGGTGAAAACGGAACCCTATTACTGAGACTTCGCTGTCCGTCTGTCCGTCTGTTCGTCCTTCACAAGGCTGTATCTCATGAACCGTAAAACTTAGACACTTGAAATTTGGACAGATGATGTATTATTGTGTTCCCTATAACAACAAATACTTAAAACTAAATAAAATAAAATATTTATGGGGCTCAAATACAACAAACGTAATTTTTTGCTCGTTTTTGCTATGTTTGTCCGTCCATCACCAGGTTGTCTCTTTTCTTCTTTAGAAATTTCTTGAAGTCTGGAATTTACAAATATATCTGTCCCTGTTAGTTCTTCTTTTTGCTGATTTGCGACTTTTCCTTCACTCACACAAACAGCTTTACCTACATGTAAATTCCAGAAATTCTTTTAGAAGAAAAGAGGCAACCTTTGTATGCTTTTAAAGCTAAGTTTTCTTCTATTCGTGTTCGAATTCGAATTCGAATAGAAAACAAAATAGAAAAAAAAACAAATGTCAAACCACAATCAACAAGTCGGTATTAGATTCTCTAATAAAATAATATAAGATCAGGATTAATTGTTATCAAACGTAAGTTCTTCTTTATTTTATTGTCATTAGAGGTGATTTGAGTGATTTCTAGAAATAGTAAAAAAAAAAACACAATGCTGAGAAAAAATATTACTAAAATTTCTCAGTGAAATATTTGAGCAGGGTTAGCAAAAGACATCTTGGTGACAGTTTTTTTTTTTAGAAAAGATCGCGCCAAAAATGTTATCGTTTGTGTGCGTGAGAAAAAGCTTTATCTACATGTAAATTCCAGAAATTCGAATTCGAATAGAAAAAAAAGAAAAAAAAACAAATGTCAAACCAAAATCAACAAGTCGGTATTATATTCTCTCATTAAATAATATAAAATCAGGATTAAGGATTTTTAAACGTAAGTACGCCTTTCTTCTTTATTTTATTGTAAAAAAAACACTTTGCTGAGAAAAAAAATTACTAAAATTTCTCAGTGAAATATTTGAGCAGGGTTAGCAAAAGACATCTTGGTGACAGTTTTTTTTTTTAGAAAAGATCGCGCCAAAAATGTTATCGTTTGTGTGCGTGAGAAAAAGCTTTATCTACATGTAAATTCCAGAAATTCGAATTCGAATAGAAAAAAAAGAAAAAAAAACAAATGTCAAACCAAAATCAACAAGTCGGTATTATATTCTCTCATTAAATAATATAAAATCAGGATTAAGGATTTTTAAACGTAAGTACGCCTTTCTTCTTTATTTTATTGTAAAAAAAACACTTTGCTGAGAAAAAAAATTACTAAAATTTCTCAGTGAAATATTTGAGCAGGATGGGCAAAAGACACTTGGTGACAGTTTGTTTAGGAAAGATCGCGCCAAAACTGTTCTCGTTTGTGTGAGTGAGAAACAGCTTTACCTACATATAAATTCCAGAAATTTTTTTAGGAGAAAAGAGCCAACCTGTGTCATTGTATATATAAACTATAGTACTATCACCTGAGGTGCGCCATCTATCGACGAAAAACTAAGCTCGAGAATACCATGGGAAGCAACAACAACAATTAAAATGGTGGAAATTGTTGTTGTTGCTTCCCATGCTATTCTCGAGCTTAGTTTTTCGTCGATAGATGGCGCACCTCAAGTGGGAATACTATAGTTTATATATACAATGCCTGTGTATGCTTTTAAAGCTCAGTTTTCTTCTATTCGTGTTCGAATTCGAATAAAAAACAAAATAAGAAAAAACGAATGTCAAATAAAGAACAAGAAGTCGGTATTAGGTTTTCTTACCGACCAAATTTTAAAATCTTAAAAATTAATATAAATAATAATAACTTCTTATTAAAAAAAATTCTATGTAATTGCTTCTTACTGCTACTTCTTCTGCTGCTAATACTGAATCACTGAATTAATTATGAATTTTATTAAGACTACTGTTAATCCTAAAATATTAAATTAAACTTACAAAAGAAGTACTGGGAGGTCTCGATCCGATTTTAAAGAAGTTATTATACATTATAAGTTTAATACAAATTTAATACTGATTTCTTGGTCTTTGTTTGACATTCGTTTTCTTTTCTATTTTGTTTTCCTTTCGAATTCGAATTCGAACTTGAATAAAAGAAAACTGAGATTTAAAAGCATACATAGGTTGGCTTTTTTCTTCTTTGCGGATTTCTGGAATTCTTGAATTTACATGCATAGCTGTCTCTGTTTCTTCTTCTTTTTGCTGATTTGCCAGTTTTCTTTCACTCACACAAACAAGATCATTTTTGGCGCGATCTTTCCTAAGCAAACTATCAGTTCGTTGTCTTCTGCAAATCCTAATGCCTGTTACAATGAGAAATTTAAGCAAGTGTTTATTGAATAAAATAAATATTTAAGGGGACTCCCATACAACAAACGTGATTTTTTTTGCCGTTTTTATAGATAATGGTACGGAACCCTTCGTGCTCGAGTCCGACTCGCACTTGCCCGTATTATTTTAACATCATCTATAATTTTGATGTGTCTCCTTATCAGCTTCCGCAGAAGTTCTTTTTCTGGGTGCGACCAGTATTCTTGCCTTTCGTGTTTATTTTTTCCCTAATTCATCTAAACTTAAATTAACGATTCTTTATTAAAATCAAAACTAATACCTATTTCAAGTGTGAATTTTACATTTTGGCAATTGGCAACACCACTTTAATTTGTGGAAAAACAGAAAATAACAGTTTTTTGTTAAAAATGTCTGCCTGACATTTTGCGCTATCATAATTTATATTCAAAGTTTAATTGTAGTAGATTTTTTCATTAGGCTATGACTAGCTAAACACAGCTAGAAAATTGTTTATGAATAGTAGCTCTGTTTATCTAAAGAAGTCAGCTTAACATGCAGATTAATAAGTGCCAATTTTAGTAGACATCTATGAATAGGGCCTAAGATTTTTAGCTTCGGCTGATATAGGTACACAACATTCTGGTATTGTTGCCGTAATATATATATTCATTATATGAAAACTAGGGAAAATCAGCTACACCCAAAATGAAATATTTTGCGTTCTAACACAAAAAATGTTCAAGTACTTACTATACTAATAGACACAAATTTTTATTAATGCATGGAGGAACTTTGATGTAAGAAAGATTTAAAAACCTTTTGATTTTCGATTCCTTAATAAAATTAAAAAATTGTTTGAACACAATTTGCATAAGCCCTTGCTGCAGGGTATTAACTTATACATATATGATTTGAAGATAAGGTGAGTCACTACTCTCACTAGGCCTTTGACTCCAAAAATAATCTTCGTAAAATGTTACTTCTTTGACTTGATTTCTTCTTTTAATTCAAATTGTAGTAGATCAAAGTTTGGTGTTAAACGGTTTCATTTAATTTGCTCTTTCTCAACAGCTTTGTAGAATAAAAAAGTTTGATAACTGAACTTCTGTGTATATCGTTAAACGTTTAGATACTCATGCCCTACACTGCTCTATAAAACGATGATATTTTGATTAAATCTTTATCAAAACTATAAAATTACAAATTAGTTTATTTACATAAAAACACATCATGAACAACAAAACAACAACTTTTCTTATCATCGCGCGGCCACTTTTGCGGCGCCTAATCTTAGCTTAAGTCTTCTGGAAAGGTAATTTCTTGTTTCACATGTCTTTGTTAGTTAGATTTCAATATGATGTATCTATTGGATTTCGATTGGTTGTAGAGAAGAAGTGACGCAATGAAGTGTAATCTACCTCACACACTTGAACGCGCGTTTCAAACAAGTTCCAAATCAGGCCTCCAAATTCGGGGATATTATTTATTCTTGAATTTTATTTTAAGAACTAAAAGCTATTGTGCGTACAAAAAAAATGTGATATGTAAAAATTATATCTGAAAAATTCCTATAAATACGTTAATATTCTTCGATTTAGCATCAGTCGTTTGATTTGAAATTTACTGAACAGACAAATTAAAAAATAAAATGAAATTCTTCCTTGTGTTCTTAATGTTTGTTGTGGCCATCGCTGCCCAGGGCCACAGACGTCATCACGGGAACGGAGGTTTCGGTGGACCAGGAGGTGGTTTCGGTGGTAACCAAGGATACGGAGGCGGTTATGGAAACCAAGGATTTGGAAACCAAGGTGGTGGTTTCAGTAGGGGAGGTGGATCTTCTAGCTCTGCCAGTGCAAGTGCTCAATCATTCAGTGGTCCAGGAGGTAGTGGTTCAGCTGCAAATGCCGATACTGACACTCAAACATACGATCGTAAATAAGTTTAAATAAAAAAACAAACAAACAAAATATATTTTTAAGAAAAGCTTAAGTTAAATAAAATAAATGTGTCTTTAATATTATTTGTGCATTTCATATTTAAGACTGTAAATGGTTTAAAACTTTCTGCGGCACGGTGGTGTTTTCTGTTCGAAACATAGACTTTTGGTGTTACGTACTTTTTAAAAGTGCCATTTTTCTACTCAGAAATTTTTTTGAATTGATACTTTCGACGGCTCTGCTGATATTTTAAAAATCATTAAACTCATTGCCTTATTAATACAATTATATTTTTTTTCGGAAACTACATGGCCAGAAAAATTTGCGAAGATCTGATATGTTTTTATGCGTCCAAAATTTCTTCAGAGTGTCCCTTTCCTATATATTACGTATTCATTCCTCTAACGTGTCCCCGTGCAAGTTCTTACCGTTTTGAAACAGTTCATAACTCAGACATCGATCGGATAAATCATTGATTTTTCAGCTGGAAAAATAAAATTTGTGTGAATCCGTGAACTGTTCGTTACGCGTAAAATTTTCCGACCTTTTCTAAGAATTTTCGAAAGTTTACCTATAGGAATAATTTTAACTAAGAAAGAAAATTGCAAAACCTTGAAACGTTATTAAAAAGACACTGTAATTGTAAAATAAAAAAAAAAAAAAACTGTTCAAACAAGTGTCAAATTTTTTGACGTTCCTTAGAGTTTCCCCAGTAGTCGTGCATTAAAAAGTAAAAAACTAACGTATTTGCAGTTCGATAAGTAAGTACTAGGACTTCCACAAACGATATTTTTTTTTATAATTAGTATAAAACCTTAATTCTTTAGCATTGTTTCCATTGACAGCCATTTTGTCATGTGCCATTATGGGATTTATCTTTATATTTGTTTGCTGTTCTATCATGAATCGACTGACGCCTGAACAACGCATGCAAATTGTGCACTATACTTCTATTTTACAATCGACATATTTGTACATAAGAGCAATTAATTCGGTTAAAAATTTAATAATCATAATCATCTGAGAAGTCTTACAGTGGGTAGTGAAGGCTAGGCTTATAAAATCCAACTCGTGCAACGTGCAAGAATTGAATTCGCACGACCACCAGGCACCGCCAGCGCTGCGTATGTACATTCGGTAAATGTGTTCAGCTATTCAGCTCATTTTTTGATCAATAAGCAAAGCTGCAACATTTGGAGTGTAGACAATCCTCAACCGGCGCAGTTCGTGATGGTTTATGAGCTGTGGGAATCATTTGGTTCTTACTTTTTAAAAACGATGCCAGTCAAAGGGTTACAGTCAATGAAAACCGTTATAGAGCTGTCTTCAATGACTTTTTCGTTTCTATTCTGAATTGAATTGCCTTTACGTATGGGATATGGGACAATTGGTTTCAACAAGAACAAGATGGCGCAACATTTCACGCAGTAAGTGCCACAAGCCACAATTGTTTTGTTGAAGACAACGTGCTAGACTAATTTCTGTAGATTTATGTGAAATCCCTATGGTCTACATCTACACCAATAAGCCAGGGAAGCACTACGAAATCTCGCAATTTAAAATCTCGCATAACGAAATCTCTAATTTTTTTTTAATCTGAAAACGAAATCTCGCAAATTAAAATCTAGTTTTCATAAACTCGCAAATTACAAAATATCGCATTAACGTTTCACACCCGAAAATCTCGCAAATTTCAACTAAAACATCGCACACCAAAATCCCGCAAATACAATTATGAAAAGTAATAACGCTGAAAAATAAATGGACGACTAGAATAACCCTAAGCGGAGCAACGAAGTTGCTTGAGTATGTGTGCCCTCGAAAATTGGAGTTCAAATCCCTTGATCCCGCGCAGTGGGACACCCAGTTACTGTTGTCCTTCCCTAGAATACACTGGTATAAGGACTAGTCCATATAAATTTATTAAAGTCAAAGTAAGATCATAAATGCAATTACTAAAAATATTATTTTTTTTTAAAGTCAGCCTTTCTGCCTAAATGGGTTAGGGAGAGCCCCCTTCGCATACGATTTCTAGTTTACAAATTTATTTTGCTTCGCAAACTCAAACTTTTACTCCTTCGTAAAATACTATTGAAAAAAGTTGACTACAAAAGTCTTGTAACGAATTACTTGTATATAATTAATTACAATTTGTTGTTTGCGAGATTTGGGTTTGCCAGATTTCGTAACCATCCCATAAGCCAGAGACGATTTATGACTTGGAAAATGAAATTCGCCATTGGACGAAATCTGAGTCCGCCATACGGTGTGGTCATAAATATACTAGAAATTAATCTACAAATAAAAATGGCAGAACTATATCTTTCAAATAAATTCAATTTTATGGAAATTAATACAATAAACATAATATGTGTGTATTTAGATTGGTTGTAGAGAAGTGGCACAATGAAGTCTAATCTACATCACACACTTGAACGCGCGTTTCAAGCAAGTTCCAAATCAGGCCTCTAAATTCGGGGATATTTTGTATTCTTGAATTTTATTTTAACAGCAAAAAGCTATTGTACATTTAAAAAAAAATTGTGATATGTTAAAATTGTATCTCAAACTTTCCTATATATACGTAAATATTCTTCGATTTAGCATCAGTCGTTTGATTTGAAATTTACTGAGCAGACAAATTTAAAAAAAAATGAAATTCTTGATTGTGTTGCTATTGTTGGTTGTGGCCATCGCTGCCCAGGGAGGATTCGATGGTGGATTCGGTGGACCAGGAGGTGGATTCGGTGGTAACCGAGGAGGATTCCGCAGGAGAGGTGGATCATCTAACTCTGCCAGTGCTAGTGCTCAATCATTCAGTGGTCCAGGAGGAAGTGGTTCAGCTGCAAATGCCAATACTGACTCTGAAACGCACGATCGTAAATAAGTTAAAAAATAAGAAAACAAAAATTATCTTTAAGAAAAGCTTAAGTTAAATAAAATAAATGTGTCTTTAATATTATTTGTGCATTTTATATTTGAGGTTGTAAATAATTTAAATCTTTCAAGGGCATTGTGGTGTTTTTTGTTTGAAAAATGGACTTTGGGCATTTCCAAATTGGTGTTACCTACTTCGAAAAAATGTCATTTTTCTTATTAGACAAATTGAATTGATACTTTGACGACGTCGTTGATACTAATTTGTATAAAGTCATTAAACTCTTTGGCCTGTTTGTATACGTAATTACTAGAAACGATTTGATATCTTTGTATCAGTCCAGCACTTCTCCAGAGTTTCTTATACACTACAGGGTCTTTCATTAAGCGCTTCCTAACTTTAAATTTAAATAAAACAAAATGTGTGTGAAATATTACGGAATGTCGTATTCGTTTGAAAGGCCTATCGATGCCATTAAGTGTGAAATATAACATCGTTAAAACGTTCGCTGCGGCTTATCTTGGTGGAGCGCATCCGAAGTGTCCAATTTCCCATGACTTCATAAATCAGGATGTATTTGACCTATGGCATTGTTTATGTTTGCTTTGACGACAGCTGTAGTTTGTGGCATATTCCCGTGACTTAAGAAAACCCCACAAGAAAAAGTCTAATATTGTCTAATCACATGATTTCGCTGGCCACTTCACATTCTTATTGCGGTTATGGCAACCGTACAATGAGCGAAGCGCGCGGAACTTTGTTCGAACAGAACACTCATTTTGATAAAACTATTTTATCGTTTGTACGTGTTGTTGAACACTATACACACGTCCATGGTTATTTTGCAAAACAGACTTAATAGGCGTTTTTCTTTTTTCATTCAGAAAAGAGCTCTGAACAGAGTTCGAGTATATCGAGCTCGCTCTGAGCGTCCTCTGAAACAATTGTGTTCAGAGCGCTCTGAACTATTTATGAAACGAATTTAACGCTGTTATTTTTCTTTCTCATGCCAAATGAAAAACCTGAAAAAAAATTGTTTCTACATTTAAAATACCTTTATCGGCCATTTTAATTTTATTTATTATTTATTTCTTCTTTTTATCAATTGAATTGGTTTGGAAGCGTCTCGCTTTTAACGTTTATACTTTTGTTCAGCTTTTAGCTCAGTTTGCCCCATCTATTTATTTGGAGCTCGTAGAGCGCACTCTGAACACACTCTGAAGGAAAAAAGAAAACGAATTCGAAGCTCTGAGCACTCTGAAGCAAAAAAGAAACACTTATTTTTTTTTGACAACTCAGGCTCTGTTGTGAACTAAAAAAGAAAAATGCCTAATGAATGACAGCCATTTTGACAGATGTAGCTTCAACAAGATGGCCACTATCAATACTGTTAAAGTTCGGAAGTCCCTATTGGAAGACCCTTTATATTTATTCCTCTAACGTGTCCCTGTGCGTGTCCCTATCGTTTTTTTTTGTTCTCTACTTAAATATTTGTTAAAATAGTCTATAACTCAGATATCGATCTGATGAAACTATTCTGGCAGCTGGAAAAATAAATTTACTTTTTATTTTTCGAAATATTTCTGACAGGTTATTTCATAAAAATTAATGATAAGCTTATAATAAAAGATGACAAGTCAATATAGTATCTTTAATACTAGGTCTGTAGAGTTTCCTCCTCCTCATGGCCTAATTCCGCAACTCTGACAATGCAATTCCAGAAGACAAAACGGTTGAGCAAGGCTCGGTCTGAGTGTCCACGACAATAAACGGGTGGTTCCAAACTAGGTCTGTGGTGACGCTCCACGACAATAAATAGTTTGGCATAATGCCGGTCACCAATCCACTGCGACCATCAGGGAAGTGGATTGTTGAAAAAAAAAACTTTTCTTCAAAAACTCTGTGAGGCTTCTGTCTGGTATTCCCGCAGCGTTCCTTCGGTGTGAGATCTCTATTCCCGGTACTCTATTTATAATAGAATCTTCTGCCAATGGTAAGCTGGTCGAGTCGTATTTGCAGTGCAAATTGTACTCTACTTATGGAATATTCCTCTAAAAAGAAAATGTGAATTGTAACATCAAACGTTAAAAATACTTGTGAATGTGTTGTTCTTCTTGCGTGATGAATGTATTCTACTGTTCTTCTGGTATAGGTACTGGGAAACGGAGGACAGTCCAAATCAGCGGTGTGGGGTGCAGGGGTAATCAAAATTACCTTAGTACAGGGTGCGCCAGAGAAACTTACTTATTTGAAAGGTCAATAAAACAAAAGTACTTCAGTTATTGTTTTAAATTTTTTTTACTTGCTCTATAGGGCAAGTATTGGTTTCGTGCAGAAAAAAAAAATCGAGGTTTTAATCAAACATGACATTACGATGATAGAGAAGACCAAAAAAGTGGTTTTCGCCATACCGTCCGTCGGTCTGTCTGTGCGTCTGTGCGTCTGTGCGGATGTGCGGATGTGCGGATGTGCGGATGTGCGGATGTGCGCTTTTTCACGTCATGCTACAGCCTAAACGGCTTGACGGATTTTCTTCAAACTTGATATATAGCAGTTTGAAGAAAAACCATTGTTGAGGTTTTTTTTATTTTATTTTAGCCCGGCTCAAACTGGTACCTTTCAAGTAACGGTTTTTTTCATTTTGGATTTGCTCGAAAACGGCTCTAACGATTTTGATTAAATTTAAAATTTAACTTACCTAAGATATTTCTAACAAAATAGCGTTTTTTGTTTTTGGCTTAAATGGTCGTAACGAAAATCAGGTTTAAACGGTTTTTTTTCAAATGGCCATAAGTTCGCAACGGCTTGATTGAATTGACTCAAACTTCGTTTGGCATCGTTCTTCATAGTGTTCTATAGGATGGCTTTGTAAACTTTTCAGTGAAGCTTTTCTAAATGGTAGCTCCCATACAACGAGCCGTTCAGTTTTAGCCACTTTTTTTTGGTTTTTTCTAATTTTCTCAAAAATGGCTCTAACGATTTTTATTAAATTTTGTGTGTTATGTTCTTTTAGTGTTCTTAAGAGAACTGCGTTTTTAGTTTTTGGCAAAAAATGCTAGTAACGGAGATCTGGTCTTAACGTCTTTTTTCAAATGGCCATAAGTTGTCAACGGTTGTATCGAATTCAAACAAACTTTGTTTGGTATAGTTCCTTACAACTCTCTATCAGATGGCATTGCATTTTTGTCAGTTACTCTTTTTTAAATGGTGGCTCCCATACAAAAAGCCACTATTTTTTGGCCAAATTAAGTAGGTTTTTCTAATATACTCAAAAAAGATTCTGCCGATTTTTATTAAACTTTGTATGTAATATATATAGAATGTTTTGAAGAAAACTGCATTTAAGTTTTTGGCTTCAAATGATAATAACGGACATTTATTTTAACAATTTTATTAATTTGGCCATAAGCGGACATTTATATCCTTTTATAGCACCCAAAAGATGACATCTAAATTTGATATACTAAAGGTTTCTTAACGTAAACTTCTGTATATCGGGTTTTCCAGTTTTAGCCAAACTTTTTTAGTTTTTCCAAATTTTTTCAAACATGAGTTCTGCATATTGCTCGAAAACAGTGTTTTAATAATACTATTGCAACCTCAGAGCAAGTACGTGCGACCTAGTCGTGCATTTTATTTTATTTGAGAATACAATATCCCAATTTTTTTTTTTATGCAGTCTTAAAAATGACATCGGATAAATGGCGACCCCCATTGCGCATACACTGATGAAGTCGATTTTTGAAATTCGTATCCACTCTTCGCAGCATATCAATCGGTATGTTGGCAATGGCGTCGCGAATGTTATTCTTGAGGTGTACTATGGTCCGTGGTCGATCGACATAAACCAGGGATTTCAAATAACCCCATTAAAAGAAATCGCATGGAGTCAAATCTGGAGAGCGTGCCGGCCATTGGAGATCGCATTTTGACGGGCAACAAAATCGCGTTCAGTTAATTCTTGCACAACAGCCAATTTATAGGGATGAAATTGAAGGTCTTTATGGAGAATTCGTCGAACAGTGGTGTCAGAAATTCCCATAGCAGCTGAGTGTTTGCGAGCCGAACGCCGGGGAGAACGCACAACTGACTGCCTCACTCTTTCGATATTTTCCGGAGTTCTGATGGTCCTTTGAAGTCCATTTCTGGGTTTAGCGACACTTCCACACTTCCGAAATGAGTTAACCCACGACAGAATCGAATTACGGCCAGGAACGAGTCTGTGAGGAGGAATTTCAATTTTCAAAGCGAGCGCGGAAGGCACGTTGCATAGCAACAAGTGAGCGACCGTTAGAAAAGAAGCTCTCAACTGCGAAGGCCCGCTGCTCTCTAGACCAGAGCATGATGGCAACTGACTGGAAGGAGAAACAAACTTGGGAACTTCCCCCTCCAGATGCGCCCCCTCTTGCATCTCTACCCGCCCAACTCACCGCGCGGGAATTTTTTCAAATAAGTAAGTTTCTCTGGCGCACCCTGTATAATGGTGGGTATTGCGTCACGTGATGGTGATTCCATTCTCGTATTCTATTTTAAGAAATTATCTTGGTAATCGGGATGGCTAGAAAAAAAGATGTAGCTTCTTTACATCCCTTCTTCGATAGATTAGAAGTTACCTATCGGACCGTTCATTGCGCGTTGTTTTTTGGCAATTCTTAGACTGCTTTCCACAAAATAAATGCTGGTGTGCCCTGTAGAGTCGGCTCGGCAATGCACGCACGATCTTTGCTCGATACCAATGATGACTGATCGTACATGCACACGAGACAACCAAAGAGATAATTAGATAATTGTACATGGTATATGTATATTGCATGTTCACTCGCACCCACACTTGTTGTGTATACTTACCATAGTTGCTTTGGTAAAAGCAATAACATTTACCAACAAATATCATAGTGATCAGTACCAGATACTACATGCCCCAAGGTTCCATTTTGTCTTTGACTCTGTTTCCCATCTTAAGTGTTTTAATGAAGACAATACCCTGATCTTTTATTCGTTTCCAGAATAACAATAAGTGTGGAACTGCAACAGAAGCTTATGATAAACTCATTGAATTCCGATCTTGAAAGCATTTTCCAATGGGGAGTTATAAACCGTGTAGAATATAATGCTTCAAAAACCCAATGCTGTCTTCTGTCGTTTAAGCATAACCTCCTTTGCCACGAAATGTTAAGGTGTCCTAGTTCGATGCTATTCATATTTTCCCCTTCAGATTTACCTTAATTCTACTAGGCATACATATGACCGAAGCTTGAGTATAACTCTCATATCTGGGCAGGTGCTCCTGTTACGCATTTGCGTCTCCTAGATAGGATACAGAAGAGAGCATTCAAATTGATAGGTGAAAAACAGGCCATCATGGACACAATCGTTTCATTTGAACACTGGGGTAATGTCTCTAGTCTCACTTTGTTTTACCGTTACTTTTATAAACTGGAGCGAAATAGCCCGTTGCATACCTCCTCTGAATCATTTTTTTTTTGTAATACTCGCTTCAATAATAGTGTGTCGCTCAGTTTTCTTTTGAAAATATTTTCGGAACTCGGAAGTACCTACTGTTAATAATGGGGACTCATTTCTAAATAGCACAACACGAATGTGGAATGCTTTTACCCGATCAATTGTTCATTCAGTGATTTCATACAATCAACGGTTTCCAAACATTCAAAACCAAAGTGCATCGTCAACTCCTTTTATCTGCAATTTCAATTTCCTACCCCCTCTCCGTACGGTATTAATACATGTAAAGGGTATGAAAGACCCTTTAATGCGCCTTCTCTACATCAAAACAAAAATACTCATTAAAAATTTCGACAAAACGTTTTGCATAAACGTGCCTTCAAAACGACTGGTTTTGTGGGTTTTTGGAAAAACTCAAAACCTTACCCCTTTACGAGTTTGTAGCAATTTAAATATTGTCTTGTTCTCATTTCAAGCTTCTATTGCATCCGTTAAGCTGGGGCTTTGTATAGTTATTCAGCTTTTGAAGTTTTTTTTTTGGTTTTTATGATAAATGAAGGAAATTAAAAAAATCAAATACTTGAAGTGAGAGACATTGACGTATCAACTTGTCCAACTGAACGACATGTGTCAAACTAGTTCCAAATCAAGCCGCCACATTACGGGGATTATAAGCTCATTGAAAGATTAAAAAGCTTTTGCTCGAAAAAATATTAATTTTTAATTATTATTTTTGTGATATTTTTTTTTCTATAAAAACGCAAATATTCTTTAATTCATCATCAGTTGATTATTTTGAAATTTGCCGAGCAGACAAGATAAAAAATGAAATTCCTCATTGTTTTCCTTACGTTGATTGTGGCCATTGCTGCCCAACGAGGCTTTGGTAGAAGCCGTGGAGGTGCTTTCGGCCAAGGTGGTGGATTTGGAGGTAATCAAGGGTATGGAAACGATTATGATGATGGATACAATCAAGGATATGGAGGTGGATATGGTAATCAAGGAGGCCATGGCCGTCGAGGAGGTTTTGGAGGTGGAGGCAGCTCTGCTAGTGCAAGTGCTATTTCATCCAACTATGGAGGTGAAAGTCTTTCGTCTGCAACGGCTGATGCTGATTCCGAAACATATGATCGTAAATAAGTTATAAAAAATAGTATTAAATGTTTTAAGATTTTAAGTGTAAATAAATAAATGTTGTTTTAAGATTAAAATTAAAATTTAATCTTTTATGTTCTTGAATAATGTATGAATTTTTTTTGTCATTTGAGGTTATGTCCATTTGGGAATTTTTTTATTCAGTAATGAATAGTGATGCCCCAAGGCTCCTGATTGTCTTTTATTCTTTTGTTTTCGTTGCATAAGACCTTTTGCTTAATAAGCTTTTCGAGCCGAATAGAAACTTTGGTCTTCGTGTAAAACCTCATTCCCCATTTTGTTTTTGTTAAAACCCCTCAAAACCTATTTGTAATCTGAAGTACGTAGACGTAGACACCTTTGAGGTCAGTACTTGATATCCAATACCGTTTGGTAAAAAGAAATGTATCAAAAGAAAAGAATATTGTTTGGTATTAAGAGTGACATTTAGCCTTTAACCACAACAGTCGTTATAAAATGGTCGTCAATAGTGTTTTGATGATTAAGATGCAAGAAATAACTGTACCAATCTAGTGATCGTTGGATCAAGTTGACATCTTAAGGCGGGTAAAAGTGTAGTAAAATACCTTGGTATTTGGCTGGAACAGAATCTCAATCGTCATTATCAAGACGCAAAAGTCATTGCTATACTGTTTCCAAATGGTAGAAATGTCAATGTCAACTTTGACGTTTGTCAAGTAAACCATTACAAAATACACATCAACAAGTCATAAAGAACGAAAATGATGAACGAATAGGCCAATTTCCCTCACTGATTAAGATTATAAGATTGAGTAAAACTATCATTCATGTTGCACTCAACGACTACTGTGAGCGACGAGCTTTACAGAGCCATGTTCAACGACTTTCTCCATTAGATGTTTTGAGCCTAGAGAACACGTGATTCTGACAGGATGGACCAGCAGCGTATACTGCACGAGCGGAATAGCCAGCAAGATCACCCATGTCAAAGGTTCCGGACTTCTCTTTCTGTTTTTTGATTGTTTTAATTGACGACACGAGTCTATGTCAACAAGCCGAACACTCTTGAAACCTTCAAAAAAACTTATCATCAGAAGTTCTGGAAAGAGTGGGACCGATTGATCATCAATTTCGGTTGAAGTCACTTAGCTGATATCATTTCTTAGGATAAAGACGTCACATAATCATTTTTCAAGGCAGAAAAGAAAAGTTTTTTTATTCATGAAAAAATTGAAGATAAAAACAACGGGTTTCAACTTTTGCGTCATCTTTAAGAGTCTGCTCTATTAGGGGTACTTCGACTCCTTGGCCTAACTTTGATGACAAATTTCATTTACTAAACATTTAAGCGCCTATCTGTCTAGCTTTTTTGAGGTGATCACTTCTTATAAATCAATGACACCGGCAGCATGCACGAAAAAATGTCACAATGTCACGTTCCGTAGAGATAACGTCTTATAAATCGATGAACACTGGCTGCACAAAAATGGTGGGTGGTTGCGGTTGGTGGTTGTAGGTGGGATGGGGGAGGAAAAATTATCAAAAATAAAGGGTGTTTGGTTTTGTGGTTGGTTGGTGGCTGTAGGTAGGGTGGGTGGTGGGGGAGGTACAACCTATACACGTGAACTGTTTTGTGAACTAGTTATCACGTTAAATTATCGTCCGTAAACTGACTTTACAACCCAGTTTTTGTTAGTACTTTCAAGTACAGAAAAACTTTTTTGAGCATTTAGCAAGCATGCATTCAAAATCAATGGTGCCATCACTACTTTTTACTTTAAGACTTTTAAAGACCAAATTCTTGAACCGTTAAAATTAGCTCACAAACACGCTGACTATAGCCATATTTGTTGAAAATCATTTGGCAAATTATTGAATGTTTTTGGAACACATATTATATCTTCTGTAAGTTAAACCAAAATTTGAATTTTGGCGTGGTTGACGCCCACTTTTCATGAGAATTTATAGACACTTATGTTGGCAAATTAACTGTAATAACAGGGTGATCGGTATAAGGTTCATCGAAAAGATAGAGCAAGTAGGATGGGTTCAATTAAGACAAAAGTCATATGAAGGGGGTTCTATTCCGCTTCTGTTTAGCCGGGAGGGGCAATTTTCTAAAAAAATACTTAAATTGGAAATTTTTTTAAAAAATAACAGAGAAGTCTTCTTTTACTGTCGCTTTAAATAAAGTTATTTAAGTGAACCGTTTTGTAAAATTAACTTTCACACTCGAAATTGTGAGAACAAAATTAAACCTACCTTTCTAAGTAGTATTTTTGTTGTCAAAACTCAATGCTATTATTACATTACATTACTTTACATTACATTACATTATTAATCTACTACTTCAATGAATCGATCGAAGTAGACACACTTACAAGCACTGGCAACTTAGGCCTTCGGCTTAAGACAACACAAACACGACAGAAAGAGACAGACAGAACAGAAGAAAAAAAAAAACACAAACATGCTATTACTAGTCTTAGTCTAACACTGCAAACCGTATTATTTGCTCTATTACTTTTTAAAGTGAAACTTTTTTTTCATTGCCTCAAAATTTTTCTTTTATCTGTCGCATGTCGCAATATGGCGGCGCCGATGATGCCTAGCATCAGCTTACCGTGAAGCATTTACTATACTCTTACTAATTCGTCCACGTGCTACGAGGTATATGCGCGTTTTGATCAATGTATTGATGTAAATTTTGTTGTTCACTTGATCGTGATATGGACGCCGATACAGCTCGTGAGTCAAATAAACCGCTAATGAAGGGAAACACCAAGAATAGTGCAAAAAGCCAATGATTCGAAAAAAAGTTTCACTTACATCGTGGTTTCATAAAACCTCACAATTTTTGTTGCCAAGCTATTCAAAAATACTTCTTCATATCGTTTCAAGTTTACTGTATTGTGACAGCTATCGCCAAGTGACAGAGTTGTGCAGTATGCCATAGATGGCAAGGCGATGAAAGCGTGCTTTGACTACATTTGAAAACATCAAGGAACTTCGCGAACAGATTTCTTTTCAATGTAAATTTCCACAATTAAAAAGCGTTTTTCCGGCGGTAAACAATGCCAAACCTTATAGAACAGAAATGTTAGCACAGTTTGATATTCTCAACTGTCAAACCATAGACAACAACCATAGACACATTTCATGCAGCTAAAAACAAAACACCCTCTACTGGAAGAAGTGTATCTTGTCCTAAATTTTTGAAAATTAAAAGAAGGTTACTCTTTATTTTTGATTAATGTCACAAAATTCCTTGCAAAACCTCCAAATGATTTTTTCTTTGAGTTTTCAATCGACTAAAACTTCTTCGACTATGACTCAAGTGCTAATTCCTTTGACTTTTTGACCATCTACTTAGAAGAAAGTGTGCAAATTTCTTCACAAAATGTTACAATACATATACAGCGCCGGATCTAGGATTTGTTCAAGGGGGGGCAAAAGTTGAATTTGGCGCCCCCCCGCATTTTTTTTTTTAAGTTTACGTACAAAACTTTGCTTTAATGCTTGATGCTGTTGACAATAGCTTATGTACGATATATGTCATAAAAGTCTGTGTGAACCAACCTAAGAAAATAAGGTATTGCTAAGGGTTCTTATGTTACTGATTACTCAAAATGCAATCTTGGCGTACATATGTGCAAAATAAAACTTTTGGGGTATGTGCCATAATCCAGATTGATTTGATAATTTTTCTGTTTCAATAAACGACAGCGGAGAACCTGCTAATGTTGTTCATAAAAAGTTAAAAGGCTGTATGCTTATTTGTGATTCTGTCCGATATTTTGATTGCACATTTAACTTTTACTCACCTTTATACAAAATCATAACTAATCCATAGAACAGCTTTAGTGAAATAGCTCAGTAGTACACAACAAAAATTCTTTTTCATTTTTACTTGCTCTATAGGGCAAGTATTGGTTTCGTGCAGAAAAAAAATCGTTTTAATCAAACATGACATTACGATGATAGAGAAGCCCAAAAAAGTGGTTTTCGCCATACCGTCCGTGCGTCGGTCTGTCTGTTTCTCTGTGCGGTTGTGTTGATGTGCGCTTTTTTACGTCATGCTACAGCCTAAACGGCTTGACAGATTTTCTTCAAACTTGGTTTTGTTTCGTTTTAGCCCAGCTCAAACTGGTACCTTTAATGTAACGGCTTTTTTCATTTTGAATTTGCTCGAAAACGGCTTTAACGATTTTGATTAAACTCAGAATTTAACTTACCTAAATGGTCGTAACGAAAATCAGGTTTAAACGGCTTTTTTTAAATGGCCATAAGTTCGCAACGACTTGATTGAACTGACTCAAACTTCGTTTGGCATCGTTCTTTATAGTGTTCTATAGGATGGTTTTGTAAATTTTTCAGTGAAGGCTTTTTAAATAATAGCTCCCATACAACGAGCCGTTCAGTTTAAGCCAACTTTTTTTGGTTTTTTCTAATTTGCTCAAAAACGGCTCTAACGATTTTGATTAAACATTGTGTGTTACATATTTTTTTAGTGTTCTTGACAGAACTGTGCTTTTTGTTTTTGGCAAAAAAATGCTAATAACGGAGATCTGGTCTTAACGTCTTTTTTTCAAATGGCCATAAGTTGTCAACGGTTGTATGGAATTCAAACCTAGCGCCTTCACGTTCTCTTTTTTGTTTCGTCTACGTCACGAACACACATCACCCTTGCATTTTTCTTATGTTTTGCGCTCTACGTCAAGGAGACACATGCCAAATGGGAAGGTCCTATCTGGTTTGTCGTCAACTTTTGAACTATGCTTAACTGGCTGCGCAAAATAGTGAAGCTGCAGCAGTAGCACTTAGCGCCGGAGTAAATGTCAAAAAAAGTAGCTCACTAAGCAGCATTCACGAATACAATGGTGTTGCACTGAACTCAAACAAAAATCGTGTCCACCATTTCGTTTGTTGTTGTTTTCCATTGCAGCACGTTCGTGAAGTTCAAATTCAGTCGACTTCAACTTCAGCTACTTTCTATGCTGCAGCTGCTACTTTACATTGTAGCCGTGCAATACGATTAACGAACATTTAAATTTGACATGCTACGTACTACAGCTGCAGCTTCACCATTGTGCGCAACTATATACGACGAACAGATGATGGTTCACTCTTTGTTTATATACAAGACCGCACTACGTGGAACTGCACTACAATAATTGAAATGCACGTATTCTTTGTATGAAATCATATGAAATAAGTCGCACTACACTACATTTGAGCTGCATTTTAGTGACAGTAAACGGTTGGTAGTCTACCGAACTATTGCAGAGCCGTTTGCAGTACCAAAAAAAGGGATTTTTCCTACATTTGCGACTCTCTTTTACTCTAACTCTTACTTCTTTTTTTGCTCATCTTTTAATTTTGCGCCCTGCTGAAGGGCACCGAATTAGTTTATCATTTTCAAAAGTTGAAGACCTTTTTTTTTACTTTCGTTTCTTTCTTCATCTTCCAATTTTGCGCCCCCATGAGGGGCGACGAATTTGTTTAAAGGGCGACGAAAGTGGTTCATTACATATTTCTTTCATATTTGGAACAAGAAATAAATAAACATTGCATTACTTTGGCGCCCTGATGTTCAAATGTTGAATAACTACTCTTTTTTTTTTTTTTGCTCTCCTATATTTCTTCATCTTCCATTTGGCGCCCCCAGGGCCAGGCGCCCGGGGCAAGTGCCCCCCTTTGCCCCCCCCCCCCCCCTAGATCCGGCGCTGTACATATACGAATAGTTTGTTGAATTTTATTAAATTTTTTGTATCATGGTTACTAATATGTTTATGTTTACGTTATTGTGAATTGTGATGTTTTGCATAAATGAATCGATATCACGCGGTGACAAATTATGCTTTTGCTCAGTTTAATCCCGTTTAATGAAATAAAATTAAAATTAAAAAAATTTGCTATTTGTTTATATTAAAAAAAAAATTAAATAATCTCATCTTGGTGATATCATAAACGTGCGGCTTTATTAATCAAACCTGCTTGCTTGAATAACTTAGAAGTTGACGTGTACCAAAACCTGGTTAAATTTTGTGCAGCTTGTGTCAAACAAGTTCCAAATCAAGCCTCCTAGTTCGCGGGGGACTTTTTTTCTTTAACTTGTGAAATAGAATTTATAAGAACAAAAAGCTTTTTTGAAAATGTTTTTAAATTAAATTGCATTTTTTGATATAAATACGATCAATTTATTCGATGCAACATCAGTATTTTGATTTCAAATTTACCGAATAGACAAATTTAAAAATGAAGTTCCTCGTTGTGTTCCTTATGTTGATTGTGGCCATCGCTGCCCAGCATGGTAGACATCATGGAGGTGGTCGTGGCTTCGGCGGAAACCAAGGAGGCTTCGGCGGAAACCAAGGAGGCTTCGGCGGAAACCAGGGAGGTTTTGGTCCACGTAGCTCAAACACTGCCAGTGCTAGTGCTCAATCGTTCAGTGGTCCAGGAGGAAGTGGTTCTGCTGCAAACGCCGATACCGATTCACAAACAAATTAATGACCGTTAATAATTAAATACATATAATTATATACCTTAAAAATAAATAAGTTAAATAATTTCGTTCTTTGTTAAGATTTATGTTTGAGTTTTATTTTTATCGGCGCGCGTTCAAGGGGTTGTGAATACCCTTTACATGAATTTACACAGTGGAAGGGTTTAGTTAAGTTAGATAGGAGATTAAAGGAGAAACCGACGCACATTGGTTTTGAATGTTTGGAAATCGTTGTTTGAGTAACCAATTGTCCGCGTAAAAGCATTCAACATTCGTTTAGTGCGGCTAAGAATTGAGTATGTGTAATACCTTACAGTTCATCCGATATGAGACACGAAGGTAGACAAATGCCATGCCAGTCGTTTCAGTTGTTTGTTTTGGAGGGGGGGGGGGTATATTATTTAACGTCATAAAACTGCATTGAATTTTTGAACCATTAAGTTCCAAACGATTGAAAATTCCCCATTCTGTAAAGATCGGGACTGAAAGTCTTACATACATCCGTAAAAGAGGTTTGTAGATCTTTAACCGAATATCGAACGCTGGGGGTATTGTCGTCAGCAAAGCAAGTCAGTGGATTCGAAGTATCAGACAAGATATTGTTGATGTATCTGAGGAATATAGTCAGAGGCAGAAGGGAGCCTTAGGTCACAAAAAAATTCATGATCCAAGTCCAAACAATAGCATAACTTTCTCCAGAATGATGTCAAGACTGGTTTCCCTGTTCGGTGAAATATATCATCATGTCATCAATAAAAACCTTTTCTTCTTTATTTCTGGAAACCGTTTGGAAGCAGCAACACTGTTACTTCTCCTGGAACAAAGGGTGTAAACCGATCTCTCTCTGTTCCGAGCACAATACCTCAGCTGTGACCAAGGCTGTAAATTTTGGAACTGAGCTTCCTTTCTTTATGATAGTTGATCTGTATGTTTCCTTTGGTCTTCCAACTCGTATGGCCAATCCAACGCCACTTCCTTTACTTTATGTCTAATTCACTCCTGTTTGAAAAATTGTCTAGAGTTCCACACTGGAAAAAGTATTCCAAACGCACTACGGGCTTCATGTATTGTATACTCTATTGACGTCCAAGTCTGTTCCACAACCGAGTGACATAACCTTCCCAAGTAGTTGAACAGAGTTCAATTCTCTATTGTCTCTTATCCCACGACAACTTGCTGTTATTGGTGGCGGCTATATTTTTGGCGTTATTCTTTTAACCAATTGCTTCTCCATTTTGTTGAAGCAGATAACACATTTAACTGAGGGCACCAGTGCCGTTTGCTATTAAACAGATAACATTAGCAAAGTCCAAATGGTAATGAATTCCCATTTTCTCTGATTTTCACCCACCGTGGCAGTAATTACGTCATCATTCGCATTAAAGAACAAAAACAGTGAGAGAACTGGGAGTGTTCAATTCCACTGTTCAAAATGAATCACATTGCGGTGTAGTACGATTCTTTTATTATAGCAACCATTTTACTGGTGATGTCTCTAGCATCTAGAGATCTCCAGAGAACATCACGATTAACGCGATTGAAAGTCTCTTACAGGCTGAACACAATAGTGCAGCTGCAGAAGAAGTACGTAGCAATGTCAAAGTTAATGTCAAAAAAAGAAGCGCACTAAGCATAATGTAAGAATACAATGTGTAGCACTGAACTCAAACAAAAATCATGTCTGCCATTTTGTTTGTTGTTGTTTTGCAGTGCAGCGCGTTCGTGAAGTTGAAGTCGAGTGGACTTGTACTTCAGCTACTCTCTATGCTGCAGCTGCTACTGCACATTGTAGCCGTGCAATACGAATTACGAACATTTAACTATGACAGTGCTATGTACTACTACTGCAGCTACACAATTTTGCGCAGCCAATGATCGACGATTATGAGCGCCGTTTGATACTCCAATGGTTGCTCAAGGATTATTCGTAGACAAGGTGTTAATGTGATTGACACATGATCGATCACTCCGTAACCTTGATTGATGCCTCTTGCGAGCGGATTCATTTATGGATCTTACCTATCCTTTCGAGAATTTTAGTTGCCAGTGCCACTACCCTCGGGAATATGAATAAAATCACAACTTAATGTCTAGAATACCTTGCTGATGGTAGGTAGGTAGAAATGGCGGTTCTAATTTGAGTTGAAAAACTCCTTAAAAGAACCCGATTAGCGCTGGTATGCGCCGTTTTTTTACCATTAACTAAACAACTTAACGAGTGATTAGACCATAAGACAGTTGCATGTAACCGAACTCCAGACTTTATTCCACCTAGGCAGGTTGCTGGTTGTTAAGGGTACACTGGTTCTGTCAAGAGTTGGTCCAGTACGCAAGCTCGGCGTAGAAACCCCCCAAGAATCACAAACCCGCCACCTAGGCGAGATGTATGGTTCGCCGTCAAAAAACTTGATTGATTAGAGGGATTGCGAGAAAAGGACTGTGAAAGGGAAGGGAGGGAAAGGGATACAATTATAAGCTGCCCAGACACTCCTAAGTCGACTTCAAGCAACCAAACTATATACAATATGCCACCTAGGCAGGGTGCTGGTTGGTAAGGGAACATTAAGTGAGATGTATGAAGTATGACGCTCAGATGGGTCCCATGCTGATTACCTTATTGCTTGATTAGAGGGATTAGAAGAATTTTAAGGAGGGGGATGGGATGAACTAGTTTGAGGATGTGATTATCGGTATAAACGATTTATTTATAGCCACTTTGTCGCATTCAGGACGTTAATCAAATCTTTGATTTTTTATTTGATAGTTCCAACCCTTGCATGCTTTTTCGTTCCCCTGAAAACCACTGTGCCCTGAAAACCCAGAGCAGAGTGATAGTCGAAAGAATTCCTATCTACTAATCGACGTTTAGCCCATTGTTGACTGAAAAGTTGTTCCCAGTCTCATTTTGGGAGAACTATTTCCATGATTCCACCACTCCACAGGATGAAAGTAAGCTTTACGTCAACACCTAGCAATTAAGCCTTAAATTCCACGGCGAGCCCACTCGTATACAGAGTCAAATTGGGCTTAGATCAGAGCCCTAAGATCTACCCTAGGGTGGATATCTTAGTACCAATTTTATGGAACATGTTGAGGCATGTCCACACTCGTTGGTGAGAAACGAGGTCTATCTTACACCTCTTGCATCCAAGAATAAAATCCGTGGATACCATACGATACTCCCACAAGAGGGCTTACCTCATATAGATAGTTCCCAGGTGCCGAAGCCGAGACTTCATCACCTAGGAGGGCCTATCTTCCGTGGTACCAGAATATATATAGCTTCCAGTAGAGCTTCGCAACCATGAGATCACTTCCAGATGAGCACCATCAATACTCAAGGCCTGGCAGCCTTAAGATTTGTGCATTCAACCACTTGCCAAGGTAAAACAAATGGCCAATTTCTATTTCCTTGCCATTCATATTGTTCCCGGGTTGCCTAGCGAAGGCGGAGGATAGGTACGTCTATGTTTTCTTAAGTTCCAACTTCTATCTCAGAGCCACATACACTTCAAAGAAGTAACGCTTGGATAGAACCCAGCTACAAAATATCGTCAAAACTAAGCCCAGCAGGTTTCTTAAAGGCGAAGAGGTGCCGCAACCTCAACGCTCCAAGGATCCCGCAACGAAGCAGAAGGAGTGTTGCAATATATATTTGCTGCCTTTTCTAAGCGTTTAAAAACCTTAAGAGAGTCATAGTTCAACCCCCTCCATCACTCCACAATCAAAAATGCAATTCTAAGTGGATACATTGGCTTCTCGACTATAACAAGCCCCAGATGCGGCAATTTGGATTGTTCACGTAGTCGCCGAGATGAAACTGTACCTCGTCAGAAAAAATGATTTTTCGCTGATATCGTTGTCCAATTCAAGTTTCTGTAAGACCCAAATTGCGATGTTTGTGAATTGAAGGTCACACTCTCAGTACGTACGACGACGCAGGGACAATGAGTAATGTCCACTAGCATTATACCAGTACCACGAAAATTTTGCAAAAACATGCATAGAGTAGGCGCAATTCTCCTTTTCCGTCAAAACTTCTTTTCGGAAAACGCACTGTTTGGGCTACACAGCACTCACTTTGGAAATAGGTTTTCAATATTTCCCAACTGACCGACGGACGCGACGTCGTCATGTCAGTGCGAATGATGTATAAAGATCGCGTGTCACAGCACCTACTCATATGTTCTTTGACAATTTTGTCACTTGGTGACGTTTATCGACTGACAGTTCCAATTAAAATAGCTTTTGTGAAGCAACTGTATTTTTGACCAATAGGAAATATTGTGCATCATTGTTATTGTATTTATAGTTTTGAATATTTAACTTTACATGACTAATATAATTGACTCAGCATTCAGGTAAACCATTTGAGAAACTTTATATTAAATACCTACCTTTCAATTGTCTGTTAAACAAGTTTTAAGTGATGTTTTTGACAAAAAAAACGTCAAAAAAAAGAGTCTCGAATTGAGTTTAAAAACCAGTCAAAAGATACAATTTATAATTATTAAAAACAAGTTCCACTATCAAATTCAATTATTCATATTTTTTTATATAATGTACCTATTTTTATTGTCTTTTATTATTTCCTATTAATCAATAATAATGTTATCATTCACCTGACTTAGACTAGTTATCTGAATACGATTAAATGGACCGGTATATCGGTAAGAATTTGGAAAACTAAATTTATTCAAAGCTTTTTTTTTCCGTTTAACCTTTGCGTTTGATAAAACCACAGCTTTGAATTTGACCACAATTTAATTGGTATTAAATTATTACGTTGATTGCCATTAATGACGCGTATACAAGAACATAGAACAACAAACGCAAATTCAAATCGTCTACACGCTTAGTTTAAGTTGGAAGTTCTTGAAGTTTGTATCAATGCCAATTATTATGAAAGAGGGGTAAGAATAATAAAGTCTTTATTGACACCCATCCATTTTAAATCCAAATAATCAGTATAGTTCATTTTGTTGGTAAGTTGTTAGAATGTTCTTAGTGCGTGGTGCTCGGAAGTTTGCAGATTTTGGGATATAACCGCAAATATAAGAGAGAGCAACAGTACATTTGCAACGAATTATTAAATACCCTACTCGAACATGAGTTCTTTTGTGACAAACTGTCAACCTGCGTTTCTTTAATCCAAATTAGTTACGATTTCGATTTATAGCTATTAAATAAAAAAAAATAAATTGTTGGCACAACAGCTCCAAGCGGGGCCGGGGCCTGTGACTTACACTCTCAACCATTACTGTGTTTGCGTTGATATTTTGCAGGAATGGAAGGGACCTACAATTTACCGCCAAATCCGAACGGCTAACAGAGAAGCACTTTCCATGACATTAATTACTCTTGGAGGATTTGTCACTTCCTCGCAAGAGGCAGTACCCCGGAAAAAAACTTAAGGTGGCAACGTCAGGGATCGAACCCTGAACCTTCGGCGTAGCAGTCCGACACACTAACCACTACGCCACGGGGTACTACTATGTAGCTATTATGACGTCATAACAGCGTTCCTAAACTCACGTTGAAGTGTCAAATAGTAACGATTTGTTACTATTCCCAACTCACACCTCCATGATATGAGTTGAGATTGTTGATCTGTCAAATTGGACGTTTTGTATTGATCAATTCAAAGTCTTCTTTAAAAATCAAACAAAAATATTACAAGTTGAAAACGTCGTTATTTTCTTTGAGTGATCAACAACAAAGAATAAAATGGATTTTTCGGAGTTATGAAGGAGAATAATTTACTTATTTCCTCAATATACACAAAAATGTTAAAAGTGGTCGTTTGACAGTTTAACTAATTCTAACAAACGTATCGTTCCTAAATGGTTTGTAAAAAACCCAACAAATACTAACAATGACACTTCAACAAATTTTTTTAGATAACAACAATTATTGTTGACTATGGTTTGAAAAAGAACGCAACACATATGTTTTTTGTCTGTTTCTTTCATGAAAAATAAAAGTATTTGACGGTGATGCATATTATATTATGATATAAAAAGTTATGTGATTAAAACTTTTGCAGTTCATGGGTCACAGTAAATGCAAAACACGTTGGCCTTATTCTTACTTGCGATTATAGGTGCATTATGCATTCGTAAAAAATTTTTTTTTTGGACAATCAATCATAACATTACGATGAAAGAGAAGTCAAAAAATTATGTCCGACAATTCTGTCTGTCTATCTATCCGTATGTCTGTCTGTCTGTATAGTTACCTACAGAACAAATGGCTGGACCGATTTGCTTCAGACTTGGTAGATAGTATTATTATGACGTCTTACAGAGGGGTTTAGCATTCTAGATTTGAAAGTGACTGTACCTGAGATACGATTTTAGTGAAAAATTAAATTTTCTCAAAAACGGCTCCTTCGATTTTGATAAAACTTTCTGATTAGTGTTTTCTGTGCAAACTTTATGTTTTGGTTGAAATAGATTTTTCAGGAAAAGTCTTATAACGGTACCTCCCATAGGACCGGTTTTTTTAAATCAGATTTTCTCGCAAGCCACTTGACGAATGTCGATGAAATTTTTAATGTAGAAGCCCTTTTATTAAAGATATAATATAAATTCTTAAATTTTTCCAAAAAATTAAAAAAGTTTTAAAATTTTTTTTTTATTTTTTGTTTTTTCCAAAAACGGTTTTATCTATTTTTGATGTGAAACATCTATTGGTGCACCTAGGCAGTACAATCGATCGTAATTGTAACGAAAAATGGCATGACGCTTGATAAAATTTTTAAAAGTGGAAAGTGTTGGGTGGTTGGTGGTTGTAGGTGGGTGAGGGTTGTCGAAAAAATTGTCAAAAATGGTAGGTAGTTGGTTGGAGGGAAATATTGACAAAAATGGTAGGTGGTTGGTTGTAGGTGGGGTGGGTGGTTGCTGCTAAGGGGGATTTGGTGAAGGGGGTGAGGAAAAAATTGTCAAAAATGGCGGATGCTTTGTTGGTGGCTGTAAATTGGCTGGGTAAATGGTGGTGGTAGGGGGGACTTGCTCTGGGGAGGGAATCGACAAAAATGGAAGGTGGCGGTTGCAAGTGGATTGGGTGGTTACTGGTGGTAGGTATTCGGTGATGAAAAACTTATAAAAAAATGGTGGATGGTTGGTTGCTAGTTGTAGTTGGGCTTGGGGTATGGCAGTGGTGGCGGTATCTGATGGGTGGGTTGAGGAAAATTTTGTTCCTATGTGTTTATAAATGGATATAATCTGTAATAATTGATATTATAATAAAATGATAAGACAAATATATTGATTCAATTAACGAAACACTAAATTATTAAAAATTAACTCACTCCATATTTGTTTATGGTTTTTAAAAATTATGAATTTTAATGTAAACTTGAATGTTTCACATCTGCCGGGCGTCCCGTGACGGCAATTTTTTTTTAAATTTTATTTTTCTGATAAAAACTACAAAGTGCTTGAAATTGGCATACTCAAAAATTTAAAAAAAAATGTTTTTTGGAAAAACTGGTCGAACGATTTCGAAAAAAAAATTTCTTAAAATTTCAAACAATAAACGAATTCAGCTGGCTTACTTCATTTTTTCCAAAAAACCTTTTAACTAGTGATTTTTAAATGATCAATAAAATTTCATATCATTTTTCCAAAATCTCAAACCCCAAGACCACTGTCACACATTATAGCAAGTTTGTCCGACCCAGTCGTGCATTTTATTTAAAAAAAAATTGAGATAACAATTAAACATTACATTACGATGATGGAGATGTCGAAAAAAGTATGGGTCTGGAAATTCCGTCTGTCTGTCTGTCTGTCTGTCTGTTCGCACCTTTCGATTGTGAACGGATGCTTCAAATTTGGTATATTTAGTTTTTAATTAGACGGCCCTCAAAATTATTTTTAATTATTGCTCTAGGCCCGAAAATAACGATACCTGTCATACGATCGGGAAGAAGAAACTTGATTTTCCAACGGCTATAACGATTTTGATACAACTTTAAGAATGCCTTTTTTTAAAGATATTCTATCTTTTGGTTAGAAAATATTTTTCGGAATATGTCTGAAAACGGTATCTCTCATAAAACCGGTATTTTTACACATGAAGTCATTTATAACCCTATTGATATGGCATTTCGAAATTCTCAAAAACTTTTCTGTTTCATTTTCAATTTTTTTTTTAATGGTTTTCGAAATATGTTGGAAAGGGGTATGTTAAGTTTAAAAATTTCCATATATTAACATACTCGAAAAAAATTCAAAAAAAAATTTTCGAAAAGTTTTTCAAAGGTAACCTTTTTGAAAAAAAACGGTCTAAATTTTTTCAATATTTTTTTCCTAGATAGATATTAATCCATGAAATATTATTACAAACTTAGTTTATTTTCTCTTAAAAAAATAACTGGGAATCACGAACTTGCTCCAATGTGTGGCAGTGGTTTCCGGGTTTGAGATTTTGACAAACAAAAAATGAAGGGAAACATCATATCACATTTCGCTAATCAATTAAAAATTCACTAGACAAGACGATTTTCGGAAAAAGTGAAGTAAGCCATCTGATTTTTTTTACTGTTTTGAATTTTTAGAAATCTTTTTTTCGAATTGTTCGATGAATTTTTAAAAATTTAAAACGTTTTTTTTTTTTGAAAAACTTTTCGAAAACATAATTCCAAATCTGATTTGAAAAAATAGTTCCCATGGGAGGTACCGTTATAAGACTTTTCGTAAGAAATCCATTTTAACCCAAATATAAAGCTTACACAAAACTCGCCATTCTGAAAGTTTTATCAAAATCGTAGGAGCCGTTTTTGAGAAAAATAAGTTTTTCATTAAAAATATTATGGCAGCTAAACCGCACCGTTAGTTTTAGAGCTAGTTCCAAGTTTGCAGCAAATCGGTCCAGTCGTTTAGGCTGTATGTAACTATACAGACAGACAGACATACGGACAGAAGGACTAACAGACAGAATTGTCGGACCCACTTTTTTGGCTTCTGTATCATCGTAGTGTCATGTTTGACTGTCCAAATTTTTTTCTTTTTACGAATACATAACTTGCATTATAGTACCTATGTAAAATCACGAGTAAAAATCAACTTGATTTAGCTGGAAGTTTACGTATATGCTTAAAAAATGACTGACGATCAAAGCTTATAAGATTAAAAGCTTTAAATCTTAAAAACGTGCTTGATTCTTTTTTAACATAGTTTTTGTACACTTCGACTTTTAAGAAGCGTTTCAATTTTTACAAACTGTTGGTCGCAGTTTTAAAGTAAGAAGATGAAAAATCGTTTTTGTAATCCTTGGTAACGTTGCAGGGTGTGGTTCAAGAATTGATACACCCACATGCGCCACTTTCACTCAAAACCTAACTTTTCAAAATTCAAATTCAATGTTGTTTTGTAGTTAAAATCGAGCTGCGAGCCTTAAATTTTATATCACTAAGCTCATTGCAATGGTTTTGTCATGGCATTACGAATTTTATACATTGAGCGTGACATCCGCCTCTTTTTATAACGCTAGAAGTAGTAGAACAACGGACACACAAAAGTTATGTTATTGTTAAGGGTGTTTTTAGACGTTTGGTTTTCAAAAAGAAATAAAACGTATATATAATTTAATATTTTGGCCAAGAATTTGGTTTTATTATAAAGATAAGGGTTTGCCATTATGTTTTAAAAATTATTTCGAACTAGTTGCCTCTGCGGCGGGAATTATGTCGACCGAGTATTGGACGCAGCGAACCGAACTATTATTTAAGTAATAAATTTGCACGATTAGAAAACGTTGTTCAGGAGTAAGTCTATTCATTATGAAATGTCAAACCAAACTGAGCATAAATCAAGTGACAGCTGTCAAAAAGACCAACTCCGAAAAAAGTATTACCAGATTGAAAACCACAACGTCTAAAAAATCACCATTGACAATAACCTGCTCGTTTTATTTTTGAGAGTGGCAGACGCCATCTTTTTATACTCTTTCCAAATCTTATGCCACTAAGACAAAATTAAAGAAAAATTGTTGACCGTGTACTTTTGTAAGAAAAATTTTATATTAAATAGTTTGTCACAAACAAACTCATGTGGGAATAGGGTATTCAACAGTTCGTTTGCTAATGTACCGTAGCTCTTATTTATGTATAATTAAATAAAAATTGTTAACGAATTAGGAAACACCCTGTGTTAAAAGAGTTTGCACGTCAACTCTTTTGTTTCGCAGGCCAGTACCATTTGGAACGCTTCGTATTCCGTACTCTGGTCTTAATTCATGAAATGGATCCCAAATTTTCTATCTTAAAATGCTTTTAAAAAACAGTTATTTTTTGGCTAATAAATCTTAGATGCAGTCAGAATTTTTTTAAGTCATTTCCTGATAAAAACAGTTCTTCCTGACCAATTATTATGAAGAATTTTAAAAATATACCCTGCTTTCTAAAGATAAGCGAAAACCCATTACATTGTTTTCCACAACTCAAGACTAAAAAGTAAAAGCAACCATCACTCAGACTGTCTTCAAACTGAGCGGAGTATGCAATAAAGGTCGCACTTCCTTGCTCCAAGAATCTCTGTGTTAGCCATATGCAGCCTGCAGATTCATTTAAAATATAATCAACCAAATCTCAAGTATCGATCACGTCTTGAGATTTCGTTTTTATCATGTGATCAAAGTCTCTGTCAAAATAAGCTGTCCTTTCTCTTGTCAGTTGGACAAATCAAAGGGCTGCCTCCGAATAAAATCGTTCCTTTCAAATAATTCCATACAATGTTGCTTGATGCCTGATGCTGGAAAATTGCAGCAGGAAGGTGCACAAAGCATTTACTCATAGCCTTTTGGCATTCGACTACTGTCAAATCCGAATTTAGAAAACATATCCCCCTCCCAAGTCCCAGAGACTGATACCGATGCCGACACATATAACAAAAAGCCATTCTAAAAAGACCAAAACAACATGTTCGTGTGCACCTCCTGAGATTTTGAATGCAATGCCATTTGCAGGTCTAATTACAAATTACCATCTTGGTCGGGCAATAAATTTCTCATGCCCAATCTGACAGTGTTTTTATCCCGCCGCCACGCCGCGCCACTGCCTTAAAGTCATGTTTGCCCGCCTGGTGTGCTACAACAACAACAACAACAACATTTTCCCAAAACCATATTAAATTTCTTCAAATTTCTTTAAGGTACTTTCAATTCATCGCGGCGACGACGCGACTGACGACGGACGGTGTGGCTGGCTCGCCAATGAATCCCCCTTCACATACACTACCTCCATTGCCTCGTGTTCAGTGAGTCCATTTGGCCAAATCTCGTGTGCAACATCGTGTAGTAAGTGTGTACTCCATGAAACAATGATCGAAGCCAGGTGAGCAATTAAAATCATAGCATAAATGGCCGATCTAAAGTAACGACCACGATAATTACCCACTGTTTTCAAAAGGTACCTCATTGGGATATAACTAGTATTCCTGAGGAGGCTGGTCACTGCGCTGCGCTGGTGCAAGTCAACTAGCCAACTACTCTTTTTGAGATGGCACGAACAAGCTTGGGCGCACATTAAACTGTTGGATATGAAGATAAAGTTACTATATCGTTGCCTCAGCATCTCAGCGGCTGAAGCCGACAACGCGAGGCAGCGGAATGGAGCTGCTCAATTCGACGTGGTTTTAAGGAGCAGCTAACTGGGCACAAATGGGCAAAGCAAACAAACACTTACGCTATCTTAATTGAACCGAAATATCACACATTAGAGTCTCAGCGCAGCGTTCGTTGGTCGGTCGTCGCGTCGTCTGGGAAAAATGTTATTGGTATTTATTAATGCTTAATTACCTGGCTGGGCTATCGTCGGCGGGCATGTTAAATGCCAGCAGAAAGATACTAAACCTGTAAGGAAGCAGCTGCTTGTGATCCGGTCTGCGATTCCATAACGAAAGGAAGTGCATCTTCGTGGAAGTTTGGTTCCGTACACTTGCAAGATTTTTTTTTTGGTCTGGTAAGGACATTTTATGATTTTTTTTTCTTAATGAAACTGCATTGTTGTCTTGATGGCTTTTCTGGAAATTAATTGTGAAAAACAACTTAAATTATTACCCAACCTAGACCCAATTTTTTTAAAATTTTTGTTCAAAATTATGATGTAAGTCCTTGATAGTCATTAGTTTTGATGACTGGTTGAAATATTTGGTTATCCATAATTAAAGTTTATTGCACAATAAAGCCATACAGAAAAGTTCCAGCAGCAGTGGTCTGGAAGACATTTCTCAAGCATATTGGATGGCTATATCTCAGAGGAGCTATGATTGTCTAGGACAGCACTACCTATCAGGGATGGGTATTAACTTTGGAAGGCTACGATAGAGAGTTACCGTTTATGTATGAATAAACGAGTAACTCCACGATCTGAGATGTAAGCGCGAAAGACAAACACCAGCAAACAAGCCTTCTTAGCAAAGAACTTTATTCGAATGCAAATAGGTTAATAAGTCCAAATTGATATAAATATACCGGTCGTTAAATACCGTCTTTCTATAACTTTATTTATTATCTCCAGGCAGGTCTCCAGCCATATTTCAAGTCCCTGGACTTTCGGAAACGATATTTTCCTTTACTCTTTTCTTCCACTGCTGTGGTGTGGTACCGAAAACTCTTTGAATTGGATCGTCGTTCGATGACCCTTCGTTCTTCATGGCACAGCTATCTTAAGCGTTTTGTTAGGAAATTTCTGAATCTAGGCAAGTGTCGTTGTATCTTTTTCGGCAAGAGACGCAACGTTTAATCATAAATCGTACGAAATACTTTCCTCAAACTAGGAAATATCCATGCTTCTGCACTTATAGCAATCTAGGATAATCCCTTAATCTTTAATTGCTTATTAAGCCCATTAAACAGCAACTATACTCTGTCCAAGATAAATTGGCAGTACACGTCTTATGAGAAAACTTATTCAAAATTAGTAGCATGCCATACTTTTGCACCATGGTAAATTGAAAGGAACCCCACATAAAAAGTTTTTACCCGCCATGGAATTTCAAATTGCTTTTGACGTAAATCCAAGCTTATTCAGCACACATCTGAGTGTGCACTTATTGGCTGTGGCCTGTGGCTGCTGTTTTTCAACCCTCATCAAACTGATGTGCATTCAGAGTTACCAGTGTCCGTTTTTGGTAATTTTTTTAATTTATTTTAGTTTGGGCTCTGTTAAGGAGCTTTTGGTTTTAGAGTTTTGAAAAAATGTTTGCTTATTGGTGTATTTTTTTTTAATTTTTGTACAATTTGTATTTCCAAGTCGTGTATTTTGTGCTTAATCTTAGTATTTCGAAATATCTTAAAAATCATCCAAACACATAAGTGCCGAAAAAAAATGAATAAAATATTTTGTTAATATATTAAAAAATTAATTTACATTTATTTTTGTTATACTTGTTTATTTAATTTTAAGTTATTGTTATATGAATGGTGTTGTCTTTGGTCACAATTCGCCTAAAAGTATACTACAGTAATTATTGTGTAATAATTCTGTTCGACCAATACTGTACTTGAGCATTATGAAATTTGAAAGCTCTGAAAGCTTTAAAAGCATCTTGAAAGTTCTGAATGGTTCCAGTATTGGATCGTTCGAGAACCTTTATACCAGTATGAATAGGACATCGCAAACGGAAACGGGTCAGTTTCATTTATTAAGAAAAGTGAGTTTGATTTATAGAGACTGAAGTTGTGATATAAAAGTAAAAGAAAAATAAGCTTTATTTTTCGAAACTGAGACTACAACATTACCTACATTATATTAACCTTAATGAATAAATTTATTTTTTGTTTGTTCTTACCTATCTTACCTCTTTGAGGTGTGATAAATAAAACAAATTAAATGTGAATTCCAATCTTAAAAAAGGACGGTAACCCTTCAAAATATTCTTTCAGATTTTTGCTTATTTGAAATGCTTACTACGGAAACCCTAAAAGAGCTTTTGTTAGAATAGCTTACTTACTTACTTAAGGTGGCGCAGACAGTCCATTGTGGACCACGGCCTCAACCAACATTCCTCGCCAGCTAGGCCGGTCCCTAGCCAGTGGCCTCCAGTTGCGCACACCAAGTTGGTTGAGGTCGTTTACCACTTGATCGCGCCACCTTAGATGGGGTCTTCCAGAACTGCGTCGGCCCTCCGGGTTGGAATTGAAGACTCGTCGGGCAGGAGCGTTTTCGTCCATACGCTCCACATGACCCAGCCATCTAAGCCGCTGAATTTTCAGCTTCTTAACCAAGTCAATGTCGCTGTATAGCCCGTACAGTTCGTCATTGAATCTTCTCCTCCATACTCCATTGATACATACAGGCCCGAATATCACCCGAAGAATCTTTCTCTCAAAGCACCCCAGCCTGTATTCATCCGATTGTGTCAGTGTCCACGCTTCTGCCCCATACAGCAGGACTGGGATGATAAGGGTCTTGTATAGTGTCTCCTTGGTCCTTTGAGAGAGGGCTTTACTACTAAGATGCCTTCTTAGCCCGAAGAAACAGCGATTGGCAAGAGTGATTCTTCGACTGATCTCTTCACTGATGTTGTTCTGAGAGGTTATAGTGGAACCCAAATAGACAAAGTCCTTGACAACCTCAAAGTTATATCTGTCCATTGTGACGTTTTGTCCGAGCCTACGGTGATGATCTACTTCACCCGAGGGCAGCATATACTTTGTTTTATCTTCATTTACAGCCAGACCCATTCGAGCCGCTTCCACTTCAATACTTGCGAATGCTCCACTGACAGCGCGCTTCGTTCTTCCAATAATGACAATATCATCAGCATAGCCAAGTAATTGAACGGATCTAAAAAAAATCGTACCGCTGGTGTTGACATGCGAGTTGCGTACGATTGCCTCAAGAATGATGTTGAAGAGGTTACATGACAGCGCGTCACCCTGTCGTAAGCCTTTCTCGACATTAAATGAGTCGGTGGTGTTCTTACCAACCTTGACGGAGCAGCGCGAGTTCTCCATAGTCATCCTGCACAATCGAACGAGTTTTGCAGGGATGCCAAGAAGCGACATGGCTCTGTATAGCTCGTTCCTGTTTACGCTGTCATAGGCGACTTTAAAATCGATAAAGAGGTGGTGAGTATCGATCTGGAATTCTTGGGTCTTCTCCAAAATCTGCCGAAGTGTGAAAATTTGGTCGACGGTTGACTTACCGGGTCTGAAACCACACTGATAGGGGCCAATCAGTTCACGTGCGAAAGGGTTCAGACGTTCACACAGAATGGCCGACAAGATTTTATAGGCGACATTTAGGAGACTTATACCTCTGTAGTTGGCGCAGCTTAGAGTATCTCCTTTCTTGTGGATAGGGCACACAATGCTGAGGTTCCATTCGTCAGGCATACTTTCATCCGACCAGATTGTACAGATGAGTTGGTGTATGCTCCTCACCAAGTCATCTCCCGCTGCTTTGAAGAGTTCAGCCGTAAGGCCATCAGCTCCAGCAGCCTTGTTGGACTTTAGTTTAGATATTGCTATCCGAACTTCTTCTTGGTCGGGAGGACGGAAATTTTGTTCATCATCATCCAAATCGAATGGATCATTCTGCCTGACAGCGATTAGTTGGTTGTCTTCGCTGTTTAACAGTCTGCAGAAGTGTTCTTTCCAAATTCTCAGCACCGACTGTGTATCTACAACGACATTCCCACCCTCGTCTCTACATGCTTCCGCTCGGGCTTTGTAACCCTTGGACGAATGCTTTACCCTTTGGTAGAACTTTCGAACATTGCTTCTGCCGTAGCACCCCTCAATAGATTCAACCATTCGTTTTTCCAGTTCTCTTTTTTTTCTTCTGAAAAGCCGATGTTCCTCTTTCCTCTTTTGCTGGTACACCGCACGGAAAGCGCTCTTGGCAGCTCTAGTTCTGGCATTCAGAACTGCATGATAGGCTTCGTCTTTGGCCAAGTGTGCGAGCCTGCACTCATCATCAAACCAGGTGTTTCGTTGTGGTCGCCTAATGAAACCCAAAACGTCCGTGGCAGCGGTTTTGATGGCCATTTTGCAATGTTGCCACTGGGCCTCTGGGTTTGGCGCAGGCGCCGGGCTTGTCAAGAGATAAGAGGAGACATGATTGGCAAAGGTTGTGGCGGTCTCTTGCGATTGTAACTTCGCAACATCAAACTTTCTCACAGTGGATGTTCGATTCTGCGGTCTGGTGGAGATCCGCATTCGCACTTTAGCTACAACAAGGTAGTGGTCCGAGTCTATGTTGGACCCTCGGAAAGTGCGGACATCCATGACATTGGAGGCATGTCTGCTATCAATCGCAATGTGATCAATTTGGTTGACGGTATTTTGATCAGGAGACCGCCAGGTCCCCTTGTGTATATTGAGGTGTGGGAAGTATGTGCTTGCTAAGATGACACTTCGCCCCGCAGCAAAGTCGATTAGCCTGTGTCCGTTACTGGAAGTGTTGTCGTGCAGGCTATGCTTTCCGACTGTCGAGCCAAAGTTACCCTCCTTTCCGATTTTGGCGTTGAAGTCACCAAGAATAAACTTAGTGTCGTACTTCGGGCATTCATCATACGTCTTCTCGAGAAGATCGTAGAATTCTTCTTTGGTCGTGTCATCTTTTTCCTCCGTGGGGGCGTGGACGCAGATCAGCGAGATGTTGCTGAATTTGGATTTAATGCGGATTGTGACAATGCGTTCGCTTATGCCACGAAACCCCAAGACTTCTTGCCTAAGCCTTCCTCTGATCACAAATCCGCATCCAAATAGCCGCTGGTTTCTTGTCCTGTAGCACTTGCCGTAGTAGATGTCACAGTTTTTCATCCTCCTTGTGCCTTCACCATCCCATAGAATAGCACCTCACGGAAAACGAATGAGTGTGAATGAGAGGCAAATATCCCAATCTTCCTGGTACTGCCAATTTAAGTTTTAGAGAGTATAGCAAGATTTGTTCTAATTTTTGCTACATTGTTTGTTTTCGAGCTTATTCAACCTGCTGTATAGAGACCTAAAGGGCATATCGTTCAACTGTGGTTTATTCGTATAAACCTGCTTATTCAAGAAACCCCACAATAAAAAGTTTTTGAAGATGCATTGGCATCTGGTAAAGCCCGAGTGGGTTGGTGTGGTTCCATATAATGTACGGCACAGATGATTTTTCATCCGAAATTTAGGAGCAGTGTTGCCGCAGGCTTTTTCAAACAGTTTAACAATTTTTTCCAAAAAGTGCAACAAATGAAAAAAAATTTAACAGACTGACAAAAAAAAATAATAATAAAAATATCGTTTTCCAACTCAAAAAAATCAAAAAAATTAGAGAAAAAGCAAGATGGATTAGTTTCTTGCGTTTGTGTTTCAGCTGCAGCAGGTTGAGGATTTGTGCTTTTGACTTTTGATCTTGTTATAAACCTAAAAACCAACACATACATTTTATATTTGTTTGCCAAAAAAGTTTTTCTGTATTGACCCACCTGTCCATTTTGTGTTAAATAGATAAAAAAAAGCAAAACAAAAACTTTTAGCCGAGAAAGACGTTCTAGTTCTTATTCGTTAAAAGTAGATTTCAATTCAATTTCACAAATTTTGTTTGCACATTTTGTCTACGGCAACTGCGATCTGCGATCTGCGAACTGCGACACTGCGAGACATAAAATAACTGTATTTATTGTATGCTTGTTGTTTCTCGTTTTCATTCCCATTTCCCACTTGCAGTTTGACATTTCGCTATGCTTGTGATTTGTGCAAACAAACAAGTTCATTCACAGATGTCGCTGGAAGTTTGTCCGAAAGAAAAAGGTGCTGCTAGTTAAACATTTTTCCATATTTTTTAAAGAGCAAAACATATAAGATTTTAGTGGAAAAAAGTGTAACAAAACCGGTGAAAAAGTAACAACGTAACCAAAGTATACAAAAATTAAAAAGTGTAACACTATTGTTACACTTGTAACATTGTGGCAACACTGTTTGGGAGCCCTCTTCGCTCTTCCAAACTCTCCGAAGACCAGTCAGAGAACAAACGGCGTGGAGTATGGTCATGAACTCTGAGCTTCTGGGTCTGTTTAATCTTTTACGGACACAGGCTAATCGTGTACCTTCACAAGTTGAAGTCTACGAAAGGCCGAGTTCTCATGCACGATGAGTAATCGACTTTGTCCAATTTTATGAACCGCGGCTATGTTCTCGCCCGATTTTAGTTTCGTTTGATATACAAATGATAACTGATTTATTACCGGGCCGGGCCGGGCGTCTTAAATTTGGTCACCAAATGTTGAAGAGAAGACTGTGAAGGGCCAGCACGTTTACCGTAAAATGGGCGCAATACGTGATCAATTACTGAAGAATAAAAAACAGATTTGACAGATGTAAGCAAAATAACATGGCCGGCGGAATCAACCCTTTAAAAACCAAGGAAGACGCTCTTGCTGCCGTCTTATTCTCGTATATTGTACTCTATGCTGGCTGCCGCGACGTCAGTGAAAGCAACCAGCAGCTGTGTCTACTCATCTGAGTCTGATCCCATTGTTGTTGTTGAAAGTCTTGAAAGAATCTTAAACGAAAAGACATCATTCTTTTACTTGATTCTTACTAACTCAGCAACGGCTGTTCACGAGACAAAAGTTTTTTTTGACGTGATAACGTCTAATAAATCGGTTTGGAATATATGGGCAGCACGCACAGAAAAATGTCACAGTCACAGTCACTGTCACAGTCACAGTCACGTTACCTAGCTGCTTTCATAGCCTAGAAAGTCGATAAAGTGGGAGGGGAGGGTGTTGGGTGGTTGGTTGGTTGTACTGGGAGTGTGTGTGGGTCAGGCGCGGGGGGGGAGGGGGTAGTTTCGGGAAGAGGAAAAATTGTCAAAAATGGTGGGTGGTTGTAGCTGGTTTGGGTGGTGAGATAAATATTGTCAAAGCTAATGGGTGGTTCCTTGGTGGCTGTAGGTGGGATGGGTGTTTGGTGTTGGGGTGGATTTGGTAAGGTTGGGGGGGAGGGGAGTGAATTGTCAAATATGGTGGGTGGTTTGTTGGCAGTTGTATGTGGGTTGATTGATTGGCAGTTTTGGTGGTGGGGATATTTGATTTAATGGGGTGCGATGAAAAAGTTTCCAAAAAAGGTGGGTGAGTGGAAGGTATTGGCAGGTGGGGTAGGTGATTGGATCTGGGGGATTTGGTGTTGGGAGGGGGTGAGGAAAAAATTGTCAAAAATGGTGGGTGAGTAGCAGGTGGTTGTAAGTGGAGTAGGTGGTTGAATTTGGTGTATGGGGGAATTGTCAAAAATAGTGGGTGGGTGATTGGTGGTATTTAGGAAGGGCTGGCTTTATTGTGTGGGAGAGGAGGAACAAATTATCAAAAATGGTGGGCTGTTGGTTGTATGTGGTGGTGGTAGGTTGGTGTTTGGGTTAAGGGATGAACAAAAAATGTCACAAATGGTGGGTGGTTGATTGGCTGTTGTAGGTGGGATGGGCAGTTGGTGGTGGTGGTGAAGGGGGGTAGGGAGGGTGATAAGGTGTAGGGGGAATTGTCAAAAATATTGGGTGGTTGGGTGTAGTTGGTGTGGGTGATTGGTAGTGGTTAGGAAGGAGGAATTTACTGTGTGGGGGAGGAGGAAAAAATGTTCAAAATTGGTGGGCGGCTGTCGGTTTGTTGATGTGTGTGGCGGGAGGTTGGTGTTCAAGGGGTGACACAAATTAAAGAATGGTGGGTGGTTGTAGGTAGGTTGGGTGGTTGGTGGTTTCAGAGACCTATATACATGCAGTGATTTGTGAACTGGTTATCACGTAAAATTATCGTCCGTAAACCGACTTTACAGACAACTATGTTTTTTTTCTGTTGGCCTTGTCATTATCAGACAAAACGGTAAGCAATGCTCGGTCTGTAGCACCTTTTGTGGAAGAGTGTCCACGACAATAAAATTTTTTCTTAAAACTAGGTCTGCGGAGTTCCAAGACACAATCCATGACAGTTAAGTTAACCAGGAAAAGGAAACGCTCCATGACAATTAACAGTTCGCCCTAATGCGGATAGCAGTTCACTTCGAAAAACAGCGAAAGTGAATGCCTAAAAAAAAACTTTGCTTCAAAACTGAGTGAGATTTCTGTCTGGTATTCCCAGCAGCGTAACTTCGGTTTGACTTTTGACATCTCTTTTCTTGTGACTCGTTCGCAATAAAGTTATCTGCCAACAGCCAACGGAAGGGATAGGAAGGCCGAGTGTGATTTTCAGTGCAAATTTTACTTATTCAATATTACTGCAAAAAGAGAATGTGAATTATAATATTAAAAGTTAAAAAACCCTGAGAATACTTAAATTTTCGTGCATGATGAATGTACTTAGGCTGTTCTTCTGGCATAGGTTGTTGGAAATGTATAGCAATCCAAATCATGGTTGCGCGGTACCGGGGTCGTCAAATGCATATGTGTAAGATCAAAGCTGAATCGAGTGGTTTTTTTATTAACCTAAAGAAAGGTGTTTTATAAAAATCACACCCCTTAAAGTGGGCGTGTTGGAAAACTCAACAACACAAACTCTGTTTAGAAATATTTTTCATAGTAAAAAGTCAGATATCCGTTATGAGCCTAAGAGCCAAAATCAAAAAAATCTGTTCTGTGTAAGGGTCATTCTAAATATTGAATTGAAAATCTGATCAAAAACGTTAGGGCCGATTCTCAGAAAATTTAGATAAATGAAAACTTTCAACACAGTTATTTCTGCGTTTAACACTGTTTCAACTATTAACCACCTTTTTTTTAGGTGCGGCCACTTGGAAATGTCAGAATCTTTCATAATTCTCCGGGCTATATTTCTCTGCACCTCGGAACTCTTTGCAAACTCCAAGGATTCAAGAAATATAATTTACTGCCTAGACTTCAAATTTGAACTAAGAACTATCTAGTAACTGGCTAAGACAGTGGATATCATCACAATCATCCACAGACGTGCACGAACTTAAAACTCCATAACCACTCAATTTCCCAGAGCTGCTGCCTTCTCCTCCGCCATCATCAATCTGTGACGAGATTCATCCCAAGGTTTCTTTTCCTTTGTATTTTTTGTTTTGTTTTCAAGAAATCTTGAAATCGAATATAAATAAATCCATGGCATGTCCCATCATCAATTTTCGACACAACGTGCCAACAACTAGACGGCTCGACTCGACTCGACGCATCGACTTTAGCCAGGCAATGGCACAGACAAATGCGTCGATAGATTCAATGGCATATCTATCACACATCATCATCATCTTCATTCCATTCCAAGCCGGGCTATTATCAGCCCGGCAAATCACGATAATCAAACTATGATTTGTGGTTATTGATTCTGATGCCATTACCTGGCACTTTGTTCCTTCACAGTTGGGGCAGTGTTCCAATGCCCACGCAAAACATGATAAATCTTCTGCAATCCTCACTTCTTTTCTTTTCGTTGCAGTCTGCCAGAACTCAAGTCATCCAGTCATGCTTATATGGTTCTAGATCCGTTGATGGAAAAATCAACACAACACAGTTGTTGTTTGGATCCAATGGTTAATGCTTGATGGCAACAACGACGCCGACGACGCGACGACCCGGCGTAAGATGCTGAGGCGAAGCGAATACCACTGAATCCACAACAATCCCGGCCAATATGGAAGCCTTGATTTGTGGCATTCATTACATCGCATTTGCGTTTGAAAAATTCCTCGAGGGTCGAGCAGAAGGTCAGCGTATAACGCCATGAATTCAGCTGACCAATTCAAACGGCAGGGTGGTGAGTTCCAACCGCCAGGTGGTGTTGGTGGTGGTAGAATGATGGTGGAGTCAAGCTGGACAACTGGACAAATGAGAGATTTGATTAACAATAGTTTACGGCCGTAATAGATGAGCCTAGCAGTTGGCGGGATGCGAGATTAGTGCGCTATGGCACGGACGGCACTCTTTAAATAGCTCCAAGGGAGGGAGCAAACATTCTGAGAAATGGCCAAACCATTTGATATCATTTGTTAGATGCTATTTATAGATTTGCACGTGGCTTGTGGCGTTCTTTTTTTTTGGAGTTTGTGTATTTTATTTAAATTCTATTGCGAATCGACACTGGGTTGCAGTTGCAATTGCTGGGCGCAGGATTAGGATGTGCATGGGCATTGGTCAGCAATAATCAGCAATTCCGGATGAAGAGAAGAGATTGGGAAGATTAATGGAGCGGACGAGGTATTATGTGCAACAGAATTATGGTCTGTGTTGATTCTAATACGGATGTACAGATGGAAAGTAAACATTTGATTGCAATTTAGAGATATGGATTCAGGGAATTGGATGGATTTAATAAAAATGCATTATTTCTCGTGTTCTCTTTATGAGGACATTACTGTTTTTTTTTTCTTCTTCGAAATGAAGTGCATGTTTGATTCAGGAAAATTCATGGTGGAATATTCATGGACACTAGAGGATACACTACACACTTAATTGAGAAGACGTTTATATTCGCTCTGAGACAGATGAACATCTGGTTGGCATCGATACTGAATTCTTAGATTTCCTGGCCCAATAAAATGAACGCAATCAAGGGTCTAACAGTACCCTTATCATAAAATAAGAAAGTGCGGCGCTTAGGAAAATTGGATAGATGATAAATGGAGATTCCAAATTCGGTTTGAATGCCTGTAAAATACAATGGGAAGGAAAAAGCAACCCGGATAAAGCATTACACATTCTCGCAGTGCGGTTAAAAAATGAGTCCCTATTAACGATACGTCCGAAATTAGGCTCAAGTATACATATATTGAAAAATGGGTATTCCTAGCGATGTGAAGTATTACGGGGAAATCGTTTGAGATGAGACATTTGTCCAATTATTTCGCTGAAGCTTTTTTTATAGAAATAGCAATGCTCCTGTGACATATTTGCGCGCCACCTGAATAGAATACAGAAAAGAAACTTAAAACTGAAAGATGTAAGAAAAATGCTGAAAACATTTGTTTCACTTGAACAGCTTGTTGCAGTTCCCCCTTCTCCGCTTTTTCCAATCTACCCCTGAACAGGATCCCAAAGTTTCATTATCTTCCGACATATTGCTACCTAAGAATATCTGCCCACTGGACTAAGAAAAAAAATGTAAATTAAAATAACGGTGTGATGACAATAATAATGGGTATGACCTGACACCTGCTGGGCAAGCGGGGATGTGGAGGGAGTGTCAAAAGTTGGTGATTTTAGCAAAGAACCAAATTTACAACAACATTTCATTAATATTTTGGGTAAGTCTGAAAAAATAAAGTGGAATTCTCCATTTTTTGGCATTTTTTGGTGAATTTTGAAAAATAATCTGTTTTTCGAAGTGTCATATCATGTTAACGAGGTGACATACAAAAATTTTTGTAACTACGAAGTTGTAGGAAATTAAAAATGCTTTTTCCTTTGGGTGCAAGGATATAAAGTTATTTTGGGGAAAACCGAAACTAGATCGAAAAATTTGCAGTTTTACCAACTCGCCCCCCCCTCCTCTATTTGCACAGGGATCTCGGGTTCAAAAATTTAGCACAATGTTATTTAACTACCCCTGAGCAAAATCACCAAGTTTCATTAGCTTCCGACCCTTTTCTAGCTAAACCCACTTTTCCGACCTGTCGACTGGGCTATACAACACCGTCGGTGTCGTAGGAAACTCGGACGTTTTGCGGCATTTTTGGCGACGTCCAGATTGAACACATGACTAGACTAGAACGCAAAGCTGTTCAATTTCCTTGATGCAAGTGCCACGGATATAGTTTATGCTTTACAGATTTCGTTTTATGAGTCCGCAGATAAGGGGTTATTAATACCCTTCATATGAGTTAACACAGTGCGAGCGTTTAGGAAGTGTGAATAATAGCTAAAAAGAGATACCGGTGCACATTGGTTTTGAATGTCAGAAAAATTGAGCTAAGATAAACACAACAACAACAACATAAAAAAAAAGGATCGGAGACACAACTGAGCCTTGGGGCACACCAGCATTTATTTTGTAGATAGCAGACTGAAAACCATCCTGATTCCAGAACAACATGAATAGGACGGTCCGTAAGGTAACTTCTAATCCATCGAGGAAGGGGTATGTCGATTGCATTTTCGACAAGAGATAGCGTGATGATAAAATTTATCAAATGCTTTTGGTATATCAAGTGCAATAATCTTACTTTCTCCAAAATGATGTAAAAATTGGTTTCACTGATAGGTGATAGGTGAATCATCATATCACCAGCGGACTTTTTGTTACGGAAAGCGTCCGGTCATTAACAAGTTTCCGTTTTTCATATTGTTGGTAGGAAACAAGTGTAGGGTGTATATGGAATCACCTGCACTCATGCCGGTTTATAATTTTCGAAAATCTCAGCATACTATCGAGTCTTACCAGAATCGCGTAGAATTGTGTACACTGAAATCGAACGCAACAACGATTTCGAGAGCTTGGTAAGAAAGGAATGGTGACACTAAGCTGTTACTATGTATTTGCGAAAAACGCTGAATATTACAAATAAAGTAGGTATTCCGTCTTTGTACAAGACTGTACGTACCGGGACGACTTAAAAAAACATAACTCGCACGAAAAAGTGTCAGTCACAGTCACGTTATATATCTGCTTTGATTAGAAACTCGATAAAGTGGGAGGGGAGGGTGTTGGGTGGTTGGTTGGTGATTGTAAGTAGTGAGTGTGTGTGGTGGGCGGGGGGTAGTGTCGGGAAGAGGAAAAATGGTGGGTGGTTGTAGCTGGTTTGGGTGGTGAGGCAAAAATTTTCAAAACTAATGCGAGGTTCTTTGGTGGCTGTAGGTGGGATGGGTGTTTATTGTTGGGGGGATTCGGTATTGTTGGAGGGATGGTGAATTGTCAAATATGGTGGTTGATTGGCGGTTGTAGGTGGGTTGGTGGTGGTCAAAAATGGTGGGTGAGTGGAAGGTGGTGGCAGGTGGGGTGGGTGGTTGGATTTGGTGTTGATAGGGGGTAAGGAAAAAATTGTCAAAAATGGTGGGTGGTTGGTTGGTGGCTGGAGGTGGGATAGGTGGTTGGTGGTGATGGGGGTGGAAGTTTTAAAAATTGGTGGGTGAGTGGCAAGTTGTTGTTGGCTTTAGGGGGTGGGGGTGGAATGAATTGTCAAAAATAGTTGTACTGGATGGTGTGCGGTAGTTGTGGTTGAATTTGGGTGCATGGAGAGGAATTGTCAAAAATAGTGGGTGGTTGGTGGTGGTTAGGAAGGGGAGGGGGCTTTGTTGTGTGGGGGAGGAGGAAAAAATTTCAAAAACGATGGGCTGTTGGTTGTATGTGGGGGTGGTAGGTTGATGTTTGGATAAAGGGGTGAAAAAAATACAAAAATGGTGGGTGGTTGTAGGTGAGATACCTACACATGAACTGTTTTGTACACTGGTTATCAAGTAAAATGTTCGTCCGTAAACCGACTTTACATACAACCATGTTTTTTTTTAAAAGGAAAGAACAATGGAGAGTACCAATTCTCCAATGGACAGTTGTTCGATTACTTACCTGGGGAATATGGTCGAGGCGTCCCAACTCCATATGACAGTTTCGACCAATAATCGGAGTTCACTGGATCCATAAAGGAAAATGTCTTGCATTGGCATATGCCATTATGGTTGCCGGGTTAGCTATTCGAGAAGGCTAAAAAAACCAGTGCATTAAATCATCATGACTTCTAATACATCTTCCTAGCCGCAGTGTTTGCAGTCCGTAAAGCTGCAAACCATCTTCCAACGTCATCAACAGTCAGGAGGCCATAAAAGCCTTTTCCAGTCACTCTAAGATGGTTTCCATTATATGAAGATATTTATATGATAATTAAATGGCTGACATAATTGCCAAAACCGATTCATCTCTCGAACCAAGTCAAATGGTAAGTAACCTCAGTATGTATACCACTGAAAAAAAAAACGGAATTGTTCAGGCTAACATCAAAAACAGCTAACAGCAGATGCTCATCAGCTGAAACTTGGAAAAAAAAAAAACAGACCTTATTCTTATGGTTGGACTCTCAACGGGTCCCAATGTGCATTTTTAACCCAAATGAGTAAAATAGGGCATCAGGTCTGTTGACTTATGGTAGGGTATTCGGATTCTACTTTTATCCTGCTAACCACAATGGATCCAACGAGATCCCAGTATGATGATGATGTTTGAAAATAACTTAATGCGATTGAGAATAATGTTTGAGCTATAAGGCAGGGTTTCGGTATATGTAGAGTGGGAGATGTTGGGTTCTATTGGCTTTTAAATCTCGTCTTAAATCTTCATAGAATTAATATTATTTATCCTACATAAACATAGTAGGGCTGTCGTGCGTAAATATTAATGCTTTGATGAAGCAGTCGTTGGAATAGGCCAGCATGAAATAGAAGATGTAACCCTAACAAGCAAGGCCAACTCTAAGTAGGATTTAATAGACCAACATACACAATCTAATGGTCCGTAGTTTCAAGTCAAATAAGTCCTGGGTGAGTTAGGGTTTTCGGGTTTTTCCCGTTAAGGGTGCTTAGGGACCAGATCACATTACAATGAGTTTGGACAAGGGGTTAACATAACATTTTTAAATAAATTAAAAGGCTAACTTTGGAGATGATAAATTAATCACGCCCTGTTAACATGGTGATGACGGTTTTCGTTTGAAAATTTGGACCAGCAGTCTTTAGAACAGGCCAGCATGAATTCAGGGAAGTAAAATTGATGGTTGATCGTTCTTCGTAGATATATTTTTACTTGCGAGCTTAAGTACAGTACCTAAACATATGAGTATAAGTTCGTGTGTCCCAGTCGTGCATTAATATTTTAGTTCGGTCTCTCTTCCTTTATTCTTTTATTTTTGCAATTTTTTATTTTCTTCGAAATACAAAATACTGTTTACTGCTACTTGGGCCCAAAGGGGACAAGGACCAGCCCTGCCAATGCAGAACGGTGGCGGATTGACAAAACTTATTTTTTTCGTCTCTTGTAATTTTGTTATTTTTAATTACTGTTTCGATGCCCTCAGCCATTACTGAAAACACATCAGATCCGCAGTTTTTTTGCATGAGTTTTTGATGGGTTTTGAAGTTTGGTTGACAAAAGAGGAACCACATTCAATTCGAATTTCGACAACGAAGCCGATGGAATAGGACATCATAAGCTCAGAGATGTGTCTCAGGTGGTTTTCTAATTTCAAAATGGTCCAATGGCTCTCAGAGGTACACTCATATAGAACTAGAACAGAAATTGTACCCACAGTTAGAGGGTTTGAGCTCTTACAAAATGATGCACCAAACCAATCCCATTCGTAAGCGAGAATTTTTCGTTCAACAAGTGAGGACTCTATATAAAGCTGAATTCATGGGTTGAGGTGTGTTTTGTAACTGTGTTTGGGGAATATTTTGGATTTGTTTTCAAAAAAATGATTTCACGAATTCCAAGCTAAAACCAAAAGCAGAAGAGGGTCTAAGGTGCAGATGTTTTCTGAAATAAGGATATACGTTGGCCGCATCAAAGTTAGTTAATGAACGTAGTGGGTTTCAGTGTGTCAATAATATTTTTGCTGTTTAGAAGGACTACCGTGCATAATTAGAAGCGAAATTTCATGGACATTTCGGAGATGTAGTCCACGGAATAGGCCAACATAACATCAGGAAAGTGCACCTGTTTAATGACTTCATGGCATACTTCTGTTTGATGTTAGAATTTTGTATTCAAAGGATGCTCCCTGCCATTGATAATCCCCTTTAATAAAATGGGAAGTCTGTTAGTCCGTAGACCAGTGTTTATGTATAAAATAATACAATAATAGGATAAAGGATGCAGAAAGCCTCCCATTCAAATGAATGCCATTATGTGTCTAGTTCTCCAATCATAAAGGCATCCTACCTTATCAAATCTTACATTTGTTCAACACCCCATACCCTATAACTACATCACTTTGTATATATGTACTGGAACATGAACTAACAGATTTCATTTTTCCGTAAATTGAATTAGCTCTCCACGTAAGCATCCTTTGAATCGAAACTCCTAACACCCAGGCAACAGACAGGACTATATGCCATGAAGTCATGAACCCGGTTTACTTTTCTAATATTATGTTGGCCTATTCCGTAGGCTACATCTCCGAAATTGCCATTGAATTCCGCTTCTAAATATATCACGGTAGTCCTTCATTAAAATTTTAAACAGTAAAAATAGTATTGACACAGCTAAACCCGGTCCTTTTTTGAGAATTAATTGAGACTTTGGGAGCACTCTTTCATTGGACCCTCTTCTGCCTTTGGTTTTAGTTCGGTAAAATTGGAATCACAGTTTTGAAACTAAATCCAAAACATTCCCCAAACAAAATGAAGAAGCACTCTAACCCCATTCATCTCAACCTCAACCCAGTACAGATTTACTTAAGTCTTCAGTTGTTGAACGAGGAACTTTTCCTAACAAATGGGATTGGTTTACTAAATCAATTTACATTTCAGTTCTCATTTGATGTAAATCCTAGAGACTGTTGGCATGAATCCAAAATTGGCATTGGACCGTTTTCAAATTTTACAAGCGCCTGAGACACATCTCTGATTTTATGCTGTCCTATCCCATTGGCTTCATTGCCGAAATTTGAATTGAATGTGGTTCCTCTTTTGTCAACCAAATTTCAAAATCCATCAAAAACTCATGACCACACAAATATCTAGTGTGGTTTCAGTAATAGCTGAGGCACACTCATCTTTTAAACGCAATCGAAATATTTACCACAAATATCAAAATTACAAAGGACGAAAAAGAAAAATTTGCCAATAAAGAGATCCAACCCCCCAAACAAGAAAAGGCATTCCATGTACCAGCAGAATCATAGACTTTCTTTGCGCATCCAAAACACTGAGCAAACCACTTGTTGCAGCACGAATCCCAAACTGAGGATACAAACGAAAAACTTCAGATAGATACACTTTTCTTATTTCATGCTGTCCCATCCCCTAGAAAAAGGATCCAGTTTTTTTTGGTAACCAAACATCAAAGCATTTCAAAAACTCTCGCGGAAATACCTACGAGTAAATAACACCGGTTCTGATGCGTTTTCAGCAAAGCACAACAGTTTTTAAACCTAATCGAAAAAATCAAAAAAGGTCACAAAGTTAAAGAGGACGAAATAAGATACCTATCCAAAGTCGAGATGATTTTCAGCACCCTTGACCTTTTAAGGCTGAAATCTTAGAAGTCATCCGTACCTCGTTCAAAGTCAAAGTGAAAATTTTAAATAAATCTTTACCCAATCACAAATGACGCAAAATGTCTTCGCAATACCACATAACAATATACATAGCTCCTATCTGAACCAACCTCCTCCGTTCTCACCCAGCTCAAAAAACTATCCTTCCAAATTGTCTATAGGACAGTAGTTGTTGTGTGCTGCATCATTTTAAAGCAGCCCCAACTCAAACATAATAATGGATGAAGTTTCTATTTCGGGTGCATTAAATTCTCTTTGTGCCTCCATGTGGGCATGGGCATACTACTTGTTGCGTGAATCCTAAATTCAGGATGTTAATGAAATTTGGCAGATTCACTTCCTTTATTTTATGCCGGCCTATTCCGTAGACTAGATTCCCAAAATTTGAAACGTTTGTGGTCCTTATTCATACGCAAATTGTCAAAGCTCATCATTCTAAAACAACAAATTAGCCCGTTGTCATTTTAGCTAACAACCATTCTATTATGTGGTGAGGAATCCTCAGTGTCCTCTTCCACCTCTAGCCTATTTATAAGGATACATGCGTGTGGTATATCATTGCTCGTGGAACCTGATTTTTCTTACAATTGTTAGATACTAAAAGGCAAGTTATGGATTCGTGAAAAAAAAATTTGAGATAACAATCAAACATTACAATAGGTACAAATGACAGGTTTGGTTAATATAGCTGTCTGTCAGGTAACTGATGTAAACTCTTAGACCTACTTAGAATCACCTCACTAATTAAACCACTTGGAGCTTTCGAGATATCTGGAATCGTTGAAGAAGAAGTCTTTGAAATGTCAGTTGCGTTTAATGTAATATGAAAAGATTTGTAATTGTTAGTAAAGGTTATATGAAAGGCAAATAATAAAATGTCACTGGAAGTTTTAAACGGAAAGTATTTGGATGTGTTTATTTTTAGAATTTTTTAGTTTGCGATTTTTGAGAGTTTTAGATAGCCATTTTTCGGATTTACAAAACATTGAAACACTTTGGTCCTTCGAGCCGGATTCCCCGTGTGCGACATTAAGATTATGCTGAGCATTGTAGGTGACCCCGAAGCATTTCAATTGGCTGGGTGTGATCAGTGCCCCGGAATGACGATGAGACATATTCGATTTCCCTATGAAACGTTATATTCTACACTAAGTCTTAAAGCGAGTTAAAAGTCATATAGTGAATTTTGGATAGAGTTCTGGCTAGATCTGTTAAATCACTAGTTAAGCAATTGTGTTTGTTCATTTTAAATCTAAGCAAGGGTTTTTAGCCAGGCAGTACATGAGCTAAATTCCAAATTTCAGCTATGAGCTACTCAGCAAAAAGTCTCCACAAAATTTAGCGAGTGAAAGAGTTGTTTAACGCGAAAAAAAATTAATAGAAACAATTTAAAGTTTTATATCATTGAAAGAGAAAATGGAATTCTTATACGAGTATTTAGACAAAAATAATGTTGGCGGAAATTGCGGAAAAACCAAAACCAAAAAAACTGAACAAAAGCAATTTACGGCAACAGAAATGAAGAAGCTATCTATGCTGGTGGAAGAATGCCCGGCAATATGGGACCTTGGAGCCAACCGACAAAGTAACAAGGAGGAGGTAAATTCGAATTGGCACTACATATCCAAAGATATGGATAAATCAGGTATGTACAAATCTTTCTTTAATATACACCTAGTGGGCGAGTACAAAGCAGCTTGGAAGTCACTCCGTGACAGTCTGCGGTATCACACAGGTGCGAGGAAAAAATATAAGTCAGGAAAGGCTTCAAGAGAAGATTATGAAGGCTTGCATCTTTCTGAAAAGAGAGAGTATAGACTGGGAGTACTCTGAGGTGTTATCCTTCTTTACTCCACTTTCCGAGAAGCGCAAGTAAGTTGTTTTAAAATTGATTTTTGAAGAAAGTGGACCAAAAGACTAACAGGAAGAGTAAGTACTTTACAAATTCTCATTTATGGGCACAGTTTTAATTAATTAAGTTGCAGCCTTGTATATGAAATCTATAGTAGTCTGGAGGACGAGTAAGAGATAACTGGGTTTGAAGACACATAGATGTCGCTGATAATTATCACATATTTAAACCTTTCCACCTACATTTTCTCTCCAAACCGAGAAATTTGGAAAAAAAGGTTTGAAGACTCAAGGTGTCGCCACAGTCGATCCTGCTATCCATATTACTATAGGTTTAATATACAATGGTTACAGGCAATACGACCTCAAAAGAAAGATGTCCTGCTGGAATCAGTTGCCAACCTGACGCAGACTGTCACGGAACTGATTTCATTTTAAAAAGATGAGGTTCTCCTCAACAAAAATTGCAGCATTAAAGCCTGCTAGCAAACCTGGATCGTCGCAGAGCTGCGAAAGCTGTGAAGGCCACGAAACTAAGCTTCGATACGCTCAAAGAATTGTAAAACAGCTGTTTATCTCTCCAACTCCAAAATTAAGCACGCCTTTTAGCAAATATTTGTATGTAGAGATACAATTTAGTTTAGGGCGAACTGAGTACTAAACTTAAGTTTACATTCAGCGGTAGGTATAAGAATATTCATCTAAATAGTTCAAATTGATTAAGAGTTCCATTTCTGGTGAGCTGATCGGCTTTCCAATTCCATGGAATGTCTATGTGTCTCAGCATCCAAAAAAGTTGAAGGCTAAACTTGTCTGGCATCTCCATGAAAGATGATTGACAGTACCGGGCAGTTACTAATCTTGTGGAAACAGCACTGAGTGATTTGAGGGCTGCTTAGCTGTCTGAGAAGATGCGGATATCTGACATGGATATCATATTTTCCTTACTTCTTCCGCTGGGAATACGCGAGACGGAATGCGTAAGGTTTACTTCGTGTAGAAGAACACGATTCTCAATGGAGTATGGAGAAGAAGATTCAATGACGAACTGTACGAACTATACAGCCACATTCACCTGGTTAAGAAGCTGAAAATACAGCGGCTTAGATGGCTGGTTCATGTGCAGCGTATGTACTAAAAACACTAACCCGACGAGTCTTCAATTCCAACCCGGAGAGCCAACGCAGTTCTGGAAGACCCCATCTAAGGTGGCATGATCAAGAGGAGAACGACCTCAACAAACTTGGTGTGCGCAACTGGAGGCCACTGGCTAGGGACCGGCCTAGCTGGCGAGGATTGTTGGTTGAGGCCGTGGTCCACAATGAACTGAATGCACCACGTTAAGTAATTTAGTAAGAAGTACACGTCGCCATCCGTATAAGAATAGAAGTAGAGGTCGCCATCTATTCCAGCTTTGTAACCATCTGTAACTAAAAAGAACTGAATCATCTCCTCAGAATTCCCCCTCATCCCAAGCGGATCTTGATGAAATGGTGACTTGAGGGTGTGTTGTAGTCAGAGTGATTTGGGATTGGTCCGAATGAATTCAAAATTCAATGGTATGTCTATTTGAGTTATTGAGAAATTGAGAGATGGCTCGGAGGCAAATGGCTGTACTCGTGGCCATTTTCTTGCTAAAAAGGTCACTGAAAGTCCTGTTTTGAATAGCATTTGAATAGGCTTTAGCTTGATAAGAGTTTAAGGAGGCTTTCCCGATACCTCAATGACAAAGTTTTTACGAGTACAACCTTTTGCTTCCAGGCCGAACAGAAGCTCGTTAAAGAATATGATAGAACAAATGTTCCACCCTGCGATCTACCTCTACTGACGATGATATTAAAGTCGGAAAAGTGGGGCTGACTCTGACTGGCAGCTTGTTTGCCTGTCTAATTAAGGCCCAAAAATACAGGTACTTTTCACACAATCATGCACCAAGTTGTTTTATTTTAACGAAAATAGCTCCAACGATTTTTATAAAACATTCTGTTAAGAAATCGAGTCCGCTGGGTTTTCACGACTTGCGAATACCTTAAGTCTTAAAGGATACACCGATGCATATAGGTTTCGAATGTCTGACAATCGCAATGAGAGGAAAAAAACTAGTCTTCATTTTAAACAGAAAGTTAGGAGTTAGACTCGAAGATAAATTAATGGGCATTCGGTGGAAATTTTTGAAAGAACTACCTCCTTAGCCTGAGAAACTACGATTGGCAAGAAGTTTCAGCTGTTTCTCTTGCGGGAGTCAATTTGAGCCTAGAAAAACGAAGTCTCTATAGCCCCTCGAAGTCATCGGTAGTGGTGACGTCACGGCTGACCTTGATTGAAGCTACAAAACAAACATTCCATTATTTCAATACTTAACCGATAGCAATTGCAACAGCATTCGTGGTTACGCAAAAGAATTTTAAGCAGTGTCATCCATCTTATAGTCCTGGTCCTTAAGAAACAAATTGCACTTTCATCTCTTCCAACAATCTAAGCTCCTACGCAAACATTTTACTCCACACGCTCTTCAGCTCTCTTAAGACAGACGCCACGGCTTCAGTTTCGCTTCAGCTGGCGGCGACATCTATCCACACTCAAAGGCAAAAGACAAAGCACCACAAAACGGATGCAGACTAAGGCAGATCTGCATCGAGCGATACCTTGGAATCTGCTCTGCAGCACTCGTGCTCCGTCACGATAAAGAGGGAATGTGTCTACAAGCTACAACTATAGCTCTCGTAGTTGCACAAAAGACCATCACCTGGTGATATGTTGCACATTCATTTCAGGTGTTAATTGTAATCTTGTTAGCGATGAACCATTTCCAGATTAATCGCGACTCGATTTGTGTGTCTAAGCTCAGCTCAATGGCGATGGCGATGGCAATGGCAATGGCGTGTGTTTGCTGCAGTGTGTATGTATAGTGTAGGGGTTCCATCGCTATGTGGAGTGCTCAATCAGAACACGCGGTCGGTGGTGGTGCGCAATGCGCATGCCCATGCTCAACTGACAAACAATTGTGCGCATTGATCATGTCCTACGCTCTACCTGAGCTGCAACAAGGAGCCACATTTGCAACGTTAGACGTCTACCTACCTACCTGTTGCTATTGCTATCCACTTTGTTCACTATCATAGACACAGACACACAGGTGGTTGGTGCTCTGGGTCGTTATGTAAGACTTATGCATCCTATGTTCCATGATGTTCTACGTGGGCGGCTGGATGTAGATACTGTAAGGAAGAGATCATTGAATCAGATGCATCTTCATTGCTAGATGTAGATCGCCATGTAGCTTCTATGAACTCCTCAGTATGGATATTTTTGCTGCTGTGTGGTCAGTGTTTTTCCAATTTTAATGACACCCCCGCGAACATTAAGTGCACACGATGTACATAACTTCCTGCTTAAGGAAGTCATTTTGAGTCCATTTATGTTTTTAAATTGACTTTCGTTTGAACGCAAGGATTATGCAAAACATAATCTTTGAAATATTGCGTGTGTTCGTTTTGCATAAATGTAAGCTTTTACTTTATGGCCGTTCTTCGAAGACAGGTGTGGGTTTGGTTAGTTGTTCCTTTGTGATGAAGAACGGAAACTTTTGAAATAGAACACCTCAATGGCTTAAGTATCCTCTACAAACATTAAAGTTGCATTGTAATTAAAGAAAAGCTTCATCTAGCGGAAAGCCTAAGAAATAACTGTATTTCTATTCACAGGATCACATAGGTGTTGTTATGCTGGTTTTTGTTGTTGTTGTAAGAAATCATTACCATGAGAAACTGTGTTTCGTCAAGTGTTCGATAAGTTTTCCTACGTTAGTGAAAACTCGCTCTTGACTACTCTCAGAATGAATACTCTAAATAAACGAAAGTGAAGAAAGTATCTGTCAAAATAAAACATCAACCTACTTCGCGCTTTAAAAGTAAGCTGTCAGATTTTCGTCATTATTTATACGTAAGAACAAATATCGAAAACTTGACGAAACAACGGAATATGCATTTAAAGTCCCATCATATCAATTTCTTAGTCTCATTTAGTTACGAACGACTCGTTGTAATATTTTTTTTTTGTATCGAGGCTGAGGCAAGCTCGTCGGTGTCCAACGTCCTTTCCAAAAAAAAGCGAAATCTCAGAGTTGAAGATATTTTAAGCTCCAAATGTACAGTATTTTGTGTTTATCATAAATATGCCTGACAGATTATTTCATATAAACTCAATGATATACTTACAATAAAAGCTAACAGGATGAAAATAAGCTTTACGTGAACACCTGACAATTAAGTCTTAATTTCACGGCGAGCTTACTCGCATGCAGAGTCCAATTAGGCTTAGACCAGAGCCCTAAGATCTACCCCAAGGCAGAATCAAGTTCCACCCCAAGGCAAATCAAGTTCTACCCCAAGGTAGACTCTTAGTACCAATTTTATGGAACATGTTGAGGCATGTCCACACTCCTTGGTGAGGGGCGAGGTCTATCTTACACCTCTTGCATCCGATAATATCATCCGTAGACAATATTACCCAATGCCATATGTTTCCGCTATGGAATAAACCACAACCACAAGGGGGCCTACCTCATAGATAGTCTCCCAGGTGACTCGGCCACCTGGGTGGGCACTATCTCCCGTGGTACCAGAATAAAGCTTCCGGTGGAGCTTCGCAACCGTGAGGTCACTTCCAGATGAGCACCTTCAATACTCAAGGCCTGGCAGCCTTAGATATGCGCACTCAACCATCTGCCAAGGCAGAAGCAAACAGCCAAATACGCATACCAAGCCCTCCTCTCTTAGCCGCATACAAGTTTTACCTTGCATACGTTTCCAGTAAGGAATCAATACTTCCAGGAAAAGAAATATAGCTGTAGATACTCACTCCTATTTCAGTTACAACAATTTCCCTGCCATTCATATTGTTCCCGGGTTGCCGCGTGGAGGCGGAGGATAGGCACGTCTATCCCTCTTAAACTCCAAACTCCAATCTTAACCACATTCATGATTGGATTGAAGCCAGCTTACAAAACACCGACGATGCTAAGCCCGGCAGGGACCGTAAAGACGAAGAGGTGCCGCGGCCTCTACGCTCCAAGGATCTGCCGAACAGAAGGAGTATCGCGATCTATATTTGTAGCCTTGGTTAAGCGTTCAAACACTTAAGAGGGTATAGTTAACCCCCAATAAAAGCTAACAATTCATTTCATATAATAGGTTAAATACTTACAACTCTGGCGATGCAGTTCCAGAAGACATAACGATGAGCAAGGCGTGGTCTGTCGCTACCTTAAGAAGAATGACACGACAATGAAGAGTTGGTTCTGAACTTGGTCGTTGGTGATGCTCACAGAAACAGCAACTCTATGACCTGACCATATCATAAACGGTGGTCTGCACAGTTTCCTCCAAGGAGAAAATACTGCACGACAGTAAACGCTTTGGCCGGTCAGCAATCCATTGTGACGATCGTGAATGGGAATGCTGACGAAAAACTTTGCTTCAAAAACTCGGTGAGACTTCTGTCTGGTATTCCTATTCCTAGCCGCGTACCTTCGTATGAGAACTCTATTCCCGGTACTCTATTTATAATAAAATCTTCTGCCAATGGTAGGGAGGTCGAATCTGATTTTCAGTGCATATCGTACTCCTCCTTATGGAACATTCCTGCATAAAGAAAATGTGAATTATAACATCAAAAGTTAAAAATACTTGTAAATGTGTAATATTTTGTGCATGATGTATGCATTTGGTTTTTTTTTGGCGTAAGTATTTTGAAATTAATGGTAGTCCAATTCAGTGGTGTGGGGTGCAAGCCGGGGTAATCACAATTGTCTTAGTAGAATGCAGTGTTGGGTCATTGCGTCACGCGATTGTGATTCCATTTGTCATCTAGTCATCTAGTCATCTAGTCATCTAGTCATCTAGTCATCTAGTCATCTAGTCATCTAGTCATCTAGTCATCTAGTCATCTAGTCATCTAGTCATCTAGTCATCTAGTCATCTATTCATCTAGCCATCTAGTCATCTAGTCATCTAGTCATCTAGTCATCTAGTCATCTAGTCATCTAGTCATCTAGTCATCTAGCCATCTAGTCATCTGGTCATCTAGTCATCTAGTCATCTAGTCATCTAGTCATCTAGTCATCTAGTCATCTAGTCATCTAGTCACCTAGTCATCTAGTCATCTAGTCATCTAGTCATCTAGTCATCTAGTCATCTATTCATCTAGCCATCTAGTCATCTAGTCATCTAGTCATCTAGTCATCTAGTCATCTAGTCATCTAGTCATCTAGCCATCTAGTCATCTAGTCATCTAGCTATCAATTCATCCTACTGTGCGGTGAAGTTCCAGAATACTCGAAGTCCTTATTTTATAGTTCGTTTCGGTGAACTGTACAGCGCGAAGAGATACAACCACTTTTTGTGCTCAAATAAATATAGTGGTCATCAACCTTTTATCGTCATGAAAGACTTCAAGGACCGAAATTGTGATCCTACTTCTAGGAAATATTGTAGATACCAGACTTACCAGCCAAGTTCTTGAGAGACAAAATCTTGAACGGAACACCAGAAGGCCGACCAATAAAGTCCCGAATGGTGAAATCTCGACCGACGAAATCCGCACTGTCCAATTGCTATTTTCCACTGTCCGGTTTCCAGCAGTTGGGATTTTTGATGAGGTTGTTTTAACCGGGAGTATTCGAATTGAAGGATTTTGGGATTTTGTGCAATTAGTTGCCGAGATTTTTTTCAATCGTTCTTCCAGACGATCAATGTGACCAGACTCCGGACTGTGTGCTACCTAGGAAGGTTGCTGGTTGGTCAAGATTAATTTCATGCTTACTGGGTAGGTTTTGTGTCTGTTCATGGAATCATAACATAGCTTAGGCCGATGCTGAAGAATTGAGAAAGAGTCAAAACTATCCCCTGGAAGTAATTTTTAAATTACCAGACGATCCCCTAGCCTAGACGATCAATGTGATCAGACTCCAAACTGATTATAGGCACGTTACTGGTTGGTAAAGCTAGAGATAACGTTAAGTCGATTTGGTGTCCATCGAGGAATCATAAACCCGCCACCTGTGTAAAGTCTATCTTTCCCAGATGGTACCTCTGCCCATTTTCAATTGCTAAGTAAAAGAAGGGAGAGAGAGAGGATGAGCTAACACTCTATTGTGAATTGACTAATTCTACCAGGCAAATCCCTAGACGATATTATGTAACCCAGACTCCAGAACCATCTAGACGGTTGCTGGTTAGTAAGGGTTCAAATCGGTCCATCAAAATTCTTTATGAACCATAGCCCACTATCAAGGCAAGGTCCTTTGATTGTTTAGGTCCAGAAGGTGTAGTTCTAGTAGAGGTGCAAGTGGTCAGTACAAGCTCTGAATATGTCCCACTTCGTATCATTGAGAAATGTGATCAAATCTTTGACCCTTTTATTAGATAGTTTCCCAAGGTCTTCAATAAAAACTTCACTAAGGGACCGCACCCCTAACACTAGATTGGGTTGGGAGCTTGAGTCTTTCAAGAGCATATTTACTAGAAAACATGGAACCATGATAATTTTGGACACGCAAAATCATGCAAATTTCAACTTATGGTTTTCACCGAATCATGCAAACACAATGTTGAGTATGCCAATCACAAAAGACCAACCTCGCCTGTTCCTCGATTAAGTTGTCAACAACTTTTGCACCTTCTACGAGTATATCCACACCTGGCTGAAAGTGAAAACAGCACTTTCCAAAGTCAATGGAAGCACACGCACCATGTCAACACGCCCAGTAACACAACGACGACTTCCAACTCGCGTAATTTCCAATCAGGATTTCAATAGCATCATCACATATCCATGTTCAATATGGAGTCCGAAGTGTTTTGATAAATGTTTTTACGTTCGTAATTGAACTTTCCGACCTTTTTCGCAGTCTCAGCTCCACTAGTGGAGTCGTTGTTGCCGCCCGCCGCACTCACCCAAAAGTGAGTTTTAACGCACCGAATGGACAAATTTATGGAATTTCTGTGCGTTGCGTAAAGGGCGCACGAATCGAACACACGTTCTGGTTTAATGTATTCAACAGTTGATTTGTAGATTCGTTACGCTGCCGCCGAGGATTTATGGTGACTTTAACTGAATGTGCATTGTACGGAGTGTGGAAAACTTCCGTAGCCATATCGTTTAATTGCACAATTTGAAGATGTCAACGAGTTATTGAAGACGAAAAATACTTCAATGGAACATCATGAGGCTCCCTCAGGAGCCCTTGTTCTTACATAATCCATATGCCAGCCTAAAGACACAATGGCATCGAAAGAAAAAAAAAAAGAAGAAGAAGGAAATCAGCCGATCAAAAAATCCACGTTTCGAATTCCACGACATCTCGAAGATAGTTTCACTATGTTCAGCAATTGTGCCGAACATGTAACCTAACAAATTTCCTTTCAATTGTTGTACGAGTATACCACATAGCCCACTGCGGGCTTGGTATACTCTCGTCAGTCCTATAAAAAAAGCCTGATATCTCTGCTCTAGTGTTGTTTAATCGATTCCTTATAGTAAAACACTTTTGTGATCAGCAAGGCAAGATTTGAAAGAAAAATCAATTCCCAAGAGATGGAGAATTCAGATAAGACTTAGGGCTAAAGGTGAATTTGACCAAGTGGATTAGTTGTTGTATAGTCGATTCATTTGGTGTTTAATTTGAAACTCTGAACAAAGAAAATCTTATAGTTCAAAGCAGATGTAACCTACAAAGAGTCCTCTATGCACTACCTATGTGTACCAAGACAGACCAGACAAGACCAAGAGATTCCTGGATATCCTAATGCACCTGGGACAATATTAAATATCGAAGATTACTTAAAGAAAGGATTCATTTTAAAACTGATGCTCAGCGTAAATTGATTTAACGAAACGAGTACGGAGGATCTCATAAGACAGTGCAGCATTGTGTGAGACTTGATGAGAGGGCAAGGGCGGAACGAATTTTGGAGAATGCGGCACATGCTGCAGGATAAGGCGGGATGCTAGGGAGCATTATAAAATCACTATGGACATTGTTGGACAGCGGAATAGAATTAACATTTACATTGCCGTATTGGATTTGACCGGCAACCTTTTATTGATAATAGAAGGTCAGCTGGAAAGATGAAAGGAGCACTTTTGTGCACTGCTGAATGACGAGCACAACAAAGAATTGAATACGCAATTGAATAACTCGCGCTGGTCTTCTTCGATTTTTGTTACCAGCACCCAAAAAGTACAGAGTTAAGAAGTGCGATGCAAACAACCTGGATACTGAAGTAGCTCCCAGTAATTCGACCAAAAAGCAGTAAAGGCTGTTTGGAAGACGGGAACTTACCCAACAAAGGGACTGGAAGGATGGAGTTATTGTAAACCTTCCAAAGAAAGGAAAACCCAACAACTGTAATAACTGTAGAACTATTACCGTTCTGTCTGTATTTCCGAAGTTAATGGCAAACATTATTTTCGGGTGGGTAAAGTCCAGGACGCGAGTTTTCGCAGTCGTCTGTCAACCACATCAACTATGAGAATCATCCTTGAAAAATCATCTTATTATCATTCGGCGCTGTGCTTCATGTTTGTAGATTTTGAGAAGGCTTTCGATTGGGTACATCGTGAATGCATCTGGAGATCGCTCGTTGCGAGAGGTATCCCTTCTAAAATCGTCGTTGTCATTGAAGAGTTAAGGAGCGAAAAACTTATCTTCTTGTCGGCAATTGACAGCGGTGGCTAACTAACATAAGACGCCGCAAAAATTCCCTCCAAACTTATAGCACGCCGCTGGTGTTCACATTTGGTCGTTTGATATCAGGCCAGGCAACTTATATACGATCTCCGTTTCTCTTTTCTTGATGGAGTTCTTATTAAACCTTGTGGCGTAAGCCAGGATGGAGGTGGGTATTGATAGCCCCTTTATTCCACGCAGGTTGGCGCCTGTTACTTTCATTCATCACTTTTCCGTGTGCTTTGATATTCTGCAGAAATAGAAGGGACCTTAAATTTATCGCCGAGTCCGACTTAATTTTGGAAGATTTGTCACTTCATCGCAAGAAGCTTTACTCTAGAAAAAACCTAAATCACACCCAGAACCTTCGGATTGGCAGTCCGACACGCTACCAATACGGGATACTTACCTTCTCATCTGAAAGCAAAACATTTATACTCGCTGGCCATTTCAAAAAGGCGTTTGCTCCTTTTCAGCTTTTATCGGTCTTGAACTAACAACAGTCCTTCCGAATCAGCCTAGAAAAGGAATTTTATACTCACCATATTTGTCTACTGGCGAAATTCATATAAACCTTAAAGAACCACATTAAACCAACAAGTACACGGAAACAAGAGCACGATGAAGACAGAGGACAATGAGGACGACAAAGAGAGCTGCTGCTGCTTGCTGTTGAGGTGAAATTGAATGTCAGCGAACTCCCTCCGAATAGCATGTTCAAAGCCCCTTTGACCTCTTCATTTTTAAATGCGATGTTTCTGGTGTTGGGCTAGAGAAGAGATAATCATCGGATGAGGTAGAGTTGTTGTTGTTGGGCATGATCCTTAACTAAGAATGGGAAGTCTATTTTCGTTGGCAGGAGTAACATGGCTATGGCTTAAATGGGACGTGTTATTGGCCAAAGAATAGGTTTTTTTTCCAGCCAGCGACGTCCACCAACTCAACATGCTTGGTTAGAGGATTATTTCTTTTCCTTTTGTTTGGTTGCTTCCCAAAGGTGGTCGGGTAAATTATTGTGGAACAAATGGCACCTGTTCCAGTGTTGGGTGATGTTTGTTGAAATTTACAACATAGAGGCATGTTGTAGCAAATAGCCAACTATGGAGCATGGAATTTTTATTGAGTTCAAGGGGAGTTATGCGAAACACTGGGTTGCTATTTCGTTTGCGTTGATGTTGAAGAGATTTGTTTAAAATTTCTTGGGATTAAGAAAATTGGATAATTTTGAAGAACCAGATAGATCCACGCGATATCATGTCACAAGTGATGAAAATAACTTCGCGCACATTGTTTTGTGACTTTGAGAGCACACCGAAAGCTTCTTTCGCCTTTCCAGATGACCAATACCTTCATCATCGTCTGTTTCACAATCTTAAGTCTTGCCAAGGAAAGAACTAGAACACGTTAAAGTGAAGGTCATAGGGAAACAGATATTTTGGCTTCAGCTATGCTTGAATTTTAAATAGACTGCATAATGTACCTTGTACATCACAGATGATTCAACAACGGTCTCAGTAAATTTGTGCACTTATCAGGAGCCAAAGCTTCATACCGACGAGTCATGCATTACCCTAACATTTTCCTAGTTGGAAGTATATATTTATTTAAGGTGGAACTGGCACGTATAGTCAGAACCAACAACATAGTCAACATTAAGTTGGTTGAGATCGGCCTTCACTTGACCATGGCAACTAATTTTAATTAAAAATCCCCAGCTGCTGGGCTGTCCCTCACAGTTGGAATTGAGACCTTGGCCCAACCAGCTAAGCTGAAGTGTACTGAGCTCTTTAATAGGTCAATTTCGCTGTATAGCCCTAGCAGCCCTTGATAATAACTTCTCCTCAACACTAGATTGATACATACAGGACGGAGTATCTTTCAAAGCACTCCAGCGGCTTTTTTCGGATTGTGCCAGGGTCCACGTTTCTGCTTCATACAGGAAATATGGGATGATGAGGGTCCTTTGGGAGAGGGCTTTGCTATTAAGATTCCTCCAAAGCCCTAAGAAACAGCACTATGCAAGAGTGATTCTTCGACCGATCTCTGTCGAGACGTTCTCACCATCGGAATCGGTGGTGTTCTTACCATCGATCGAGTTTGCCAGGGATGCTTAGTTGTGATCAGCTTTTTCACACGGACATATGCGACTTTATATTTGATGGAAAGCTGGCCAATGACGGTCTGAAATTCTTAAGTCTCTTCTGAAATCTGCCGAAGTGTGAAAATTTGATGGATAGTTGACTTACCTGGGCTGAAACCATACTGAAAAGGCCAAGCAGCTAACTAGCGAAAGGTAGATGTGGCAGTTTAGAGTATCTTCTTTCATGGGGATAAAGCACACGATACTGAGGTTCTATTGGTCAGACATACTTTCATCCGAATAGGTTATACAGATGACTTATCAAATCATCTCCCGCTGCTTTATAGAACTCGTCAGTCTTGTAAGATTTCAGTTTAGATATCGCTACCGGTACTTTCTCCTGGGCTGGTAAACTGTGGTCTTGTTCATCATCGTCCAAATCGAATGGATCATTCTACCATTTACCAGCACTGTGTCGTAGAACCCCTCAATAGATTCCACCGCTCGATTTTCAAGCTCCATCTAACTCTTCCTGCGAAGTCGATGTTCCTTCTTCATTTGCTGTTAAACCGCATGGACAGCTTTTTGGCAGCTTTGGTTCTACCCCACTTTGATAGGCAACATATAGGCAATGATCATCGAACCAGTTGTTTTCTTGTGGTCGCCTAGTGAAAACGAAACATCAGAAGCTGCATTTATGATGGCCAGTTTGAAATATTTTCACTAGTCTTCTAGGTATGCGGCAGGTGCTGGGCTTGTCTAGAGGTAGGAGGAGACACGATTGGAGAATGTTTTGGCAGTCTCTTCCGATTGCAGCTTTGCGACATTAAAATTTCTCACTGGAGCTGCTTGATGCTGCGGCGTGGTGAACATCCGCAATCGCACCTTATCTATTACAATGCAGTGGTCCGAGTCTATGTTGAATCTTCGGAAAGTGCGGATATCCAAGACATTGGTGGCATGCCGGCTAGCGATCGCAATTAGGTCAATTAAACTGATTGTATGCCGATCAAGAGACCAAGACAGTCGCCCCCCTCAACCCATAGCAAAGTCGAATAGGAGTCTGTCCATTCCCGGAAGAGTTTTCAAGCAGGCTGTCGCATCAAAGTTGCCGTCCTTACCAATTTTTACGCTTAAGTCACCAAGAAAAATCTTGGTGTCGAACTTCGGTTGTTTATCATACATGCCTTCTCAAGAAGATCCTTGCAGTCTTCTTTGGCTGCGTTATCGTTCTCCTCAGTGGAAGCATTCAAGCAGATCAAAAAATGTCGTTGAATGGAATCTAATGCAGTTTGCCTTGAAACCTTTAGACTTTTTGCCCAAGCCACCCTCTTATGAAAAAACCCACTTCCAAATTACCGCTGTCTTCTTGTCCTGTAAAACTTCCCGTCAAAGAAAACGCAGCTGTTTATTCTCCTTGTGCCTTTCGCACTGTTGTTCTTCCTGTATAGGTGTCATGACAGCTTTGATCCTATCTAGGGCTTCCACTGATTATTCGAATGCACGTGGCCTCTTTAATGTCGAGACTTTCTTCGTGCAGAACGAAATTCGTTGTCCTCGTTTCTTTTCCTGGGTAATTATAAGTAAGGTGATCGATAATGGGTGCAGTTGATAGTTTGCAACCCTTACAATAATTATCGGAATCTTTACTGGTCACTCCAACGAAGAAAGCAGCTCACCTGACTTTTCTCCTGCGATTATGAGTTAAAAAACTACACGTAGCATCGCCAATTAATATTAAACAGGTTTTTGAAGGAATCAAGGAGTACTTGGATAAATGTGACTTAAAAGTGGCTATTCCTACATAAAAGGAAAGTCCTTAAAACAAATTCCCTTTCGAAAAAACGTAGCGCCTTTGTGAACAAACATATCAGCGTAATCTTTGATTAAATGGTAATGAGTTAAATTTTCCATTATTTTCTCTGAATTAAAAAAAAAGTAATACTTCGCTCAAGCCCAGCCTCCTGACATAATGACCCAAAATCATGGGTAAAGACTACTCCTTTTGAAAGTCATTATCAGGCGCGTGCACTCCCGAATCATTTCCCATAAAAAAAAGTGAAATCGAACAAGATCATTGTAACAGGTGCTGCGCGGAGCTCACTGGTCCACTCCAAAACCTGAGAAGTTCTTACTGTGTACACAAAGCAATCCTGATGCAAGAATTCGATAAACGAAATGAAAATATTTACAAAATTACCCAGCTTCGTCGTCGCGTCGTCGTCGATTCTGGTACACATGAGTTAAGAAGAAGGTTCCGCTTGGCTTGGCACTTCTCAAATATTGCGAAGATTCAGCGATAGCCAGATGCAACATCATTAAGCTGACTCAACTACCGCCGCGCCAGTGGAGGAACTAGCGATGCTAAGGTGGGAATTAATACGTTGGTCCCCACGTTCCGGCGTAATTAAGATAAATTGAAAAACGTCGAAATGCAGGAAGGAACGCGAGAGAACACACACAAAAACCAAATTGATGCTCCAATACCGTGAAGCGGGGAATGGTGGTGCGGGGCGCCAATGTGAAATCGATATTTTATCGGAAATTAATCAAGATACTTGTATGTTGAGAGTGTTCCGGCTTCTGCAGATAGTGGATGGTCTGAACATGAAAACCTCTACCCTCTATATATGCTCTTTATGATCATAGCTCACAAAAGAGTGTGGTGTTTGACAGCAAAAGCAACAGGAAGGTAGTGGAAGTGGACTGAGACTTTTTTTTTATAAATGCAAGGCTTAATTAGGCCATCGTATTGTCAGATACTTTATCCTTCTCGAAATCATAAATCATTTTGAATTCCTGTGGCAGTGTGTAATAAATCCTGCCGAGCGTTTATTGCCCAGGACAGAAAAAGAAATAATAAAGTTGTAAGGGGTTTCCTTGAATTAAAAACATCAATTAGGCACCATTGTGATGAGGGTGAAGGCATTCCTTCAAGGCATTAAAAAATTTATTGTAAGAAGTTTTTTTAAGTTCAATAAAACTTTTGGAGGTAAGCGATTTATTGAATGGCATTGAATCTTTTCAAGATCTGTTTGCTACTCAACAAAAGGAAGTCGCTTTCATGGGCATTTCACATGAATTTTTAATTTCCTTAGGATCTTCAGAGAAAGTTTTTAATTTACATGGTGCCCATAGCCAATCCAGCTTTTGCGTTGGTACTCTTCAGGAAGGCAAGAGATCTAACATTACCCTTCGAAACCGAGCGGTTAACAGAAATGCACCATTGAAAGAATCAATTAAACAAAGTTTCCTCAAAAATATAAAAGACCTGTGCAGAGAGATTTTATCTGAATTCATCCTCGAAACTACTGTCATTAGTAAGTAAAAACATATGCGGGAGCTACAATACGTTTGCAACGAACACTCAGCTACCCTATTCTTTATTTTGTATGTTTATGCGTTCGCCCCCGGAAACCAGCCGATGTCCAGTTTCAGAATCTAAATTCCTTAGAAGACTGGGAAAAAAAAACAATAGCAATAATTTTTAAGTTGCCGATGTGTATTTAACAACTCTTGAAACACAACCTGCTTCTTAACCAAGGAATACAATCCGAAATGTTCATATTCTTAGAAAACATTGAAACATTATTGCATATTAAAACTTTTAACAGAAACGCCCCATAAAAGTAGGCGTTCCTGAAAAATTTAAAAAAAAATTTAAAGCACTAACTCAGCTTTGATCCTTTGTCAGTTTTTAGGCAAGCTACAGCTGAATCGAATAGTTTTCCCGAATAAAGGTAGGGTAAAGTCGGGGGATATGGCACCCATTTTTCTTTTTCCATATAACTTCCAAATTAAAAAAGATTTTTATTTCAAACCAAAATAATTTTATTATCAAAATAGTTTATAAGCAAAAAATAGGAACTTCTTTCAAATTCACAGTCAGTTGAATAATTTTTTTTTTCAAAATAAAAAACCTTAAAGAAAAGACGTCTTAAAAAATGGAGGGTGATATGGCACCTGCTTGAGGGTGAAATGGCACTTTGCTTTTTCTTGCTGTTTTTCCACATTTGTTGCAGGTGTTGTTATATGCGATGAACAGGAATTCATGTGATTAAAAGTGACATATTATGCAGTTTAGCCACTCGTCCTGTTTTGTTGTAAGGGCATAATCCCCACACAAATATTTTCCCCGAAAGCTTTGGTACCATTTGAGTCATCTTGCAACGATATTTGCTCATCGTAATCTGACGTACTGTCCTCGGCCGGCGCGGCGTTGATTTTCTGTTTGAACTGTTTTTTTTTTTTTTTTTTTTTTTTTAATTTAAGTAAGTGCCTAGGTTCAAAATGAAAGTAAAGTGAGAGTGGGAGAATTGGCACCGGGGGCCATATCACCCGAACTTCTGAGGTGCCATATCACCTTTTTGACTTTGCTTCTGCTATTCCAAATAAAATAAGAAATTAAGCTCGCACAGTTATAACGGTAAACAAACCCACACAAACACGGTTATTTCTTTTTTTTCTTTTTAAATTAAACGCCTGGCGTCAAATATCTTTGAATTACCATGAACTTCACTAATACACAAAAAAACTTTTTGCTTAATACGCACCCACTATTTTTTTTATTCGGCTGTATTAATAGTATTTCAAGGGCTGCAGAGATTTGAACTGGACAATCTAATAGCTTACGTTAAACTGATTGATATGTTGTTCTCTTTGTTTTGAAAAGAAGTCAGTAAGTGGGAGATATTAAAAGGGTGCCATATCACCCGTGGTGCCATATCACCCGACTTTACCCTATTTTATAGAAATCACGCCCTTAAAGGGGGGATTGAAAAAATGTTCAAACAAAAACAAAAAAAAAATGGTTAAAATTAAGTATTGGTACTTAAAAATTTTAGAAGTATGATTTTTGTTCTTTCATGAACCACAACCTAAAATATTTTTATTTAATTTAGAAAAGATGCAAAAAAAGCTGTTAATATTTATTGTTATTATTATTATTATTTTTTTTTAATTTCAATTCAATTGGCCATTTAACTCACATTTCTTTTAAAACAGTAATATTTTATGCTTTAAACTCATTTGCTGTCGCAACGAAAACATAACTCAAAACATTTAAATTGAATCTGACATTTGACAGCCATCAGCAGCTAAGAAGTAAAAAGTAGTAGTCTTTTATAGCGAGTTTCATTCAAATTTAAAAGAACTGTTCTCAAAATAGAGAATTGCACTTTTGAATGAAACTTGTTTTATGACTGACAAGTAATTGACAAGCACACAAATTATTTTGACATAACATGCAGAAATAACAAGATATGCCTAGTTGATATTTTCAGAATGCCATTTTGGTGTCTTATGACGTCACAATCATCTTTTATTGTTATTTTATTTTTTAATGAATTTCATTTCAGAATTCAGAATCCAAACGAACTTTTTCACGATTATTACATAATATGAAAATCAAAAAGATTAAGAACTGCTAAATTAATGAATTTATTTATTTCACTTCCAAATAAAATAAGATTATTGTGACGTCACACGCCGCAAAGTCAGCATACCTCTCATGTCTGTGCATCTATTGCTATTTGACGTTTTGTCATTTGGTGTTTGGCTTTTATTATTAGAAAAAGACTGGATAATTGCAGGTTGGTGTTCACATTATTTTTATTTTATTTGTTTTGTTAATTATTGTTTATTTTTATAGAGAAAATTACAAAATGATGGAAGTGGAGGAATGCGACGTGGAGTTGTGCGACACGACCGATGGAATTGTCGTGTATGCGGAGGGGTACGTTAAAGTCCGCGTTAAAAGCAATAAATTTTTGTTAAACAAATTGAAAATTTAAATTTCATGAGGATGTTTCTTTTATAGGTGGAGAAACTGGCAGACTTTTGTTAGAAGAAGCCATTTCCTTAAATTTATGTACCCCTTCCGAAGCTGGCGAGCAGCATCCAGGACCACTGCAAGACTCAACACCGGATTGTGTTGAACAAATAGCAACGTTTTCACCAAATGAGGGCAGGGTTATTCAGGTATGGGGAGAGCTGGAGACAAAAATGTTGCTCTCACTCTATGCCGAAAACCTTGCCCAAATAGGTCCCCAAATAGGTCCCAAAAAATCTTTTGCCATAAAAAAGGCTTTGTGGAAATACGTGGCGATGCAAATCAACAAGGAGTTCAGGACAAACTATTTAGCTGTCCAAGTTGAAGGGCGATTAAAAACGGTCCTTAAGAGAACAAAAAGATCCTTGGATTCAAATAAGGTAAATGGTGCTACTCGTATGCAAACAGCATACGATAGGGAAGTTGAGAGGGTTATCGGGATCGACAACTCTATCCTTCCCGAAGTGACCATGGGAGCGGGCGTCACAAAAAGAAAAGCCGAGACGTCCATACGAGTAGCACCACTTAATAGAAAAGTGTTGAGGACAGTGGGTACCAGTGGTCCTAGTTGCTTGTCCGCTTCGGCAACTTCAGTGGCAGCATTAGCAGTCTCTGATGAAAACGACGTTTCCTTCGCTAGGTCGACTAGCGACTCAACAGGTCGAGCTCGAAGGAAATTGTCAATCCAAGAGCAATTTCTTTTGCAAAAGGAGAAGCTGTGAAAAGAAAAGGAAGAAAATAAGGAGCGGCAACATAAAAAAAAGGGAGCAAATCAAGGAACTCAACCAAACACTCCAGACACTTTTCAAGAAAGGCAATTAAAGACTGATTTGAAAATCATAATTTTTTAAAAGACTGTATATATGTTAATAATGAATTTTTTTGTTTTGTTTTGTTTAGTTTGTTTTGAATTCTTATTTTTTATTTTGTGTTCCTATTAATGTCTTTAAGTTGAATGAATTATTTTTATGTTAACTATAAAGAAGCAAGAAGCTATGTCGATATTTTTTTTTATTTTTGTACATATTTATATTTATTTTATAAGTAATTATTTATAAAATAAATAATTATAAAACTATACACTTAAGACAATAGCATTTCTTTTAATTTCACCTAATCTCCGAAGGTGTATTGTTGCTTCAGTTTCTAGAGGTTCTTCAGGTGTTTCGGATTCACTTTCTCCGCTTTCATCGGGCCAAATATCACATCTATCTATGCACATATTGTGCAGAACACAGACGGCCAAAACAAATCTGCACATACTCAGAACTTTGAAAAATTCCAATGTTAAAAGTTGCCTGAACCTATTTTTTAATAGCCCAAACGCATTTTCAATTTTAACTCTGCCCTTGGCGTGTTTGTAATTGTATCGTCTTTGAGCTGCAGTTAAACGACCATTGTCCTTGAAAGGGGTCATTACCTAAAATATGGTATTGGCTTCCACACATTGTTGGTAATTTATCCGATATAAATGACAACTGGAAAACACGGGCGTCATGAATTTTACTCGGTGACCCAATAAAGATATCTTAAAGTGTTTTTCTGCGTTTCAAATTCCTTGCAATGTTATTGACAACTGGTCATGGCGATTTATGTACGTAGATCTTATTTTGTTGGCTGGTTTTCGTACTGGGATATAGGAACCATCTATACACCCAATGATGTTTTGGATTCCACATATCTGAAAACCACGGAAATCGGTAAACCTTTATGAACTTGTTAATTTAATGGCAATTCTCTGTAAATTTGCTTGCATTGTTATCTTTCTCCATTTCACTATTTGGAAATTTTATATATTTTGGCATTTCGGGGAGATTTCATAGAAGAAATCTAGAACCAGGTTTAGTTGTCGATGCATTGTTGATTTGGTAATGTTGAATAAATTAGAGACTTCTCGGTATGAGTTCTTGTTTCCAGTGAACCTGTAGTATATATTTTATTTCAGAATATTATAATGGGTATTTATTTATAGTTAGCCACCATAAGAACGCATAAATTTGTGATTTGGCATCAACTGCTTTCCTGCCACCTACATTTCTCCTATAGAATGGAGATTGTTGGAACTCTTCGGTCAGCATATCTGCGGTCCCTCTGGATACGCGAAAGTTTTGTCGAAACTGTAACAATATCAAACATATTATTAAGTTATTTAATATACTAATATATGTATGTATATATAAAAATTAATTGGTGTCTGTTTGTACGCTCCTAACTCAGCTGAATATCATGCAATTTGCATGAGGATTTTTTTGTTGGATTTGTTTTCAACCAGGTAAACACACAACGGAGCCGGTTTTTTTTTCACTTGCATAAACAAACGAGAGTCTTCTCCGCCTGTGCAAGTGACCCGTTCGCCAGAGCTGCTCTACTCGGAAATGCCTCGATATTATATTTGGAATGCGCCGTACAAAAAATTTCAACGTCGAAAAAAAGGGCAAGCTGTTGCCGGATATGCGGATGTGTATTAATCTGATGCGCTTGGTCGTATCTATGCTGTTCATCCAAAAAATGACGACTGCTTCTATCTGCGATTGCTTTTGGTCAATGTGCTTGGTCAAACTTCGTACGAGAACCTGCGGACTGTTGATGGTGTGCTGTGTGCCACATTTAGAGAAGCCTGTCAGCGGATGAATTTGTTTGCCAACGACAATCATTGGGACGCAAGACGCAACACTTTCTCACAAAACGTTTCTCCTTTCGTTGATTTTTACTTCAATTCGGTCAAGATCCGATATAGCGCTTGCGATTGCCTCTTCTCGAATAGCGGCCACGTTGTTGGAAGGTGGTTGCACAGCACATTCAGCGTTAAAATCGCCACTGAATCTGCAGTTGAATGACGAACCAACATGCAATATTTCAAGAAATTCTGCTATGGCACAAGTATTGAAAACTTTCAAAATTATCATCTGATATGAATGCTCTTGATCGAACAATGAAAGATCTACAGAACAATATGAGACGCTTTGGAGGAGCAATGATATTGCTAGCCGGTGCAGTGATTTCCGTCAAATTTTACCAGTAATCCCGCGATCAACGCCTGCAGATGAACTCAACGCTTGCCTAAAATTATCGTATTTCTGGCGATATGTAAAGAAGCTGCAGTTGACGACGAACATGCGAGTTGATTGCAGAACGATCCATCAGCCGATGATTTTGCAAAAAAACAATTGGCAATTGGAAATGGTCGAATTACCGTTGATGCTGCAACTGGGGCCTGATTTCGTTCCCGCTGAATTGTGAATTCACATCATAGAAGGAAGAACTCATCAGCACAGTGTTCCCTAACATCGGTCACAATTATTTGAACCACGATTGGCTCAGTGAACCTGCGATATTAGCTGCGAAAAATAAGGACGTCGATGATTTGAATTTAAAATAAAATCGCAGCTCCACTGCATTTGTTCAAATCGGTGGATCGCATAACAAATGACGACGAAGCAACAAACTATCCAATTGAATTTTTGAATTCGTTGGATGTTCCCGGTCTACCACCACACAATTTGCAACTCAAAGTCGGCTCTGAACCAACCAAAACTATGCAATGGAACTAAGTTGACAGTGAAGAAACTCATGAACAACGTCATCCAAGCGACAATAATCAAATGCAAGTTCAAAGGCGAAGAAGTTCTCATTCCAAGAATTCCTTTGATACCAACCGACTTGCCATTCGAGTTTAAGCGGATTCAGTTTCCCGTTCGACCCGCATTCGCCATGACAATTAACAAATCGCAAGGCCAATCGTTGCAAGTGTGTGGCCTTAATCTTGAATTCCCTTGCTTTTCACAAGGACAACTGTACGTGGCGTGTTCGCGTGTCGGAAAGCAATCTGCATTATTTGTTTATGCACCGGACAAAAAAACAAACAACGTTGTTTATCACAAAGCGTTGCAGTGACCTAATCATTTCTGCTTAAATAAAAGTAATTTTAATCAATTTAATATCAATTGTTTAATTCTTTCTTAAGAGAGTCTCGACTTTCGAAAGGGACATTTAGTCAATTTGGGGCGGAACGAAGTTCGCCGGGTCAGCTAGTAATTAATAGATACCATTTACCTCTAATTCCGAAAAGTTTTCCACGACATCAGAAGCAAAATGTTTGATTCTGTGTTTTGTTGCTCTCACTCCATGCATTTTCGAAAAAAATATATCTTCATCATCAGATGATGAAGAAGACGAAGACGATGCAAACAAAAACTCCACTAAGTTTATAAAATTTAAATTTTTAAGTTCTTCGGTCATTATTTGTTTACATTTGATTTATTTTGCAGAGACTGGCACAATTTCACAACGAACGAAAAATAAAATGACGTTTGACAGAAAAGTATTCACATCGATTCTCCCAACCGATGAGAGATGAATTCTTTTGACAGAAAGAGCAATTATTTTCGTGAATTAAACCAGAGTATATCTACTAATGAGTAGGGACACTCTACTCACACTTAGAACATCAACCAATACAAGAAAACCCTAAAAAAAAAAACTATTATAAGTGAAAACAGGCAAGAAGTACTGATTTCTAGCCTTTCGTAAAATAGCTTATGAAAAAAAGAGTACACATTACGTTTTGTAGGTACACCCACACACACTTATCTTGTATAAGATACATAAATGTGATTTTCCAATAATGTTTTTCTTAAAGCGGGCCGGTTGTTATTTAAGTGTAGTAGTATTTCTGTTAGCAACAATATTGATTAGTGTGACCAGGTTTAGCTTTCATGTAAACTTAGTTCCATTTGCAACAATTTTTGTGTAAAATTTTGTAGAAGCTGGTCACACTAGTGAAAAGTAACTAAGGCGACGATTTTGTGTATACATTTTTTTTGTACGTGTTTTTAAAAGCGTGCTACTTTGAATCTCTATCTCTCTTTCACTATTACACTTCTTACTGTCGTCTATTTCTTATTATAAATTGTAAACAAATAATAAACACGTGGAGAGTGTCCCTACTCATTAGTAGATATACTCTGAATTAAACTCGCTATTAAATTTTGTAGTAAATCGAAGTTTAAAACATAACACACCGGTTACATGGGTCATAATAATAAAAATTACTTAAAATTACTTGTATTATTGAATAAAATCAATTTAAAAATTATCGGAACAATCAAAGACAGATTAATGAAAAAAAGAGGGCACAACTAGATCCTTAAGGAAAAAGAAAGTGAAAGTGTTCTTGACTGTTCCTTCAATTTCTGCAGACTATTTGCCCACACATATGAATGGTTGAGAATTTAAGTCAATAGGCGTTGGCTTCCCGGAACCGTTTCGTTCGTTCCCACAATATTTATTTATTTTTATTGTGCTTGGCCTTACCCTCCTACAAACGTCTATGATCCTATACGGGTCAGAATGCATGCTCAACCATCAGATTCATTGGACACTGATCAATTCAGTAAGATCTTTGTTGCCATCGCATCACCAGACTGTCATTCCCACATACAGGTTCAAAAACTCGAAGGGTTTTTTGTTCTTCAGATCTTTTCCGAGTTTCTGAATCATAAAGATAAGAACTGGGGTAATCCGAACAAGCACATTATATACCTTAAATTACAAGCTTACAATATAAATATTCTCAAATATCATTCCCAGCTTCTTAAGATTGAATAACTGAACTGGAACACCTAAAATCCCGTCGCCGAAATGACCAATGCCATTAATTTTAAAAGCCATGTAACTTATGCAAATCCAGAAACAACATTCAGAAAAGTCTTGGCCTTGAGAGGACTTGTTATGCCGTGAAGCCATTACACGCATGGTTAGACTTAATATGATCTCCAACTGGCCATTAGAAGGATTTACGAGCGCAAACAAATGCCGTAAAAATATTAATTACTCCCATAACGACCGATGGTTATTTATAACACTCGCTGGGCATTAAAATCGCACCATACTGCCGCCATGCGCATGCGCAAAGTAATCCGATAGGAATCGCGCACTTGCAACTTCCCGGAGGTAGTAGCACTAGGTACTGGAAGCTTTTAGCCCACAACTTACGATTGCGCCCCAAGACATCAGAATTCTCTTTTTTGCGTCACTTACACCACATAACAGTGTCTCTAGTTGCGATCAATGTGTCACAATTTCTCGCATAAGACAGGTGCAGGCAGCACAAATTTATATGAGGTGCCTCTAGCTCCAGCAGACAACAGCTATAAGGCAACATGCATTTCCAACCATGATCGGTCGGTCGTCGTCGTCTTTGCAGTCAAAATCACCCGCACCTTCCTTTTCCGAGCGCTAGAGAGCACCTCAGCGAAATTAATAGATACAAACATTATCGGACTCCACGATCTTAATGACTATTACAAGTTGTCAAGATGGTTATCGGCCAAGCTAACGTGCTGGATATGGACGACCGCGACCGGTGGCGTTGTTGGCTTGGTTCGGTCTTTGATGGTGTTCCCAGCCAGCATCAGCATTGTGGTGCGGCGCGGCGGTGTCCGGTGCATCTATATGCGACATTGCTGTGACAAAATCTCATGTTCGATGGTCTTTTTTTTATAGCTGTTGTTGTTGTTTGGTGTACCTTGCTACTTCTGGCCAAAATGGAAAGGACTCATGTTGAACATTATGTCTAATTATGAGACATTAATTACAGCGCCGTTTAATCGACGCGACGCGACGCGCCTCTTTACTTTGGTGTCGTGTTGTTGGAAATTGCCTGTTTTTTTTTGTATATTAGAGGCGCTCTTGGCTCTGAATAAATAGGGAAGAGCAAAAGTCTTGAACTTGTCTTCCATGTAAGCGAATGACAAAACCGTTTTGGGTAGCTCGCAACATGGGCTTTGGCCGAACTGAGCACATATGAGAAATGTCTACTTTTGACTGTTTGACGGTGCATGGAGTCTTTTATGGGTTAGTTAGATGATGCGGGGACATTATTCGGAGGTCCTCGGTTGGTTGAGGGATGTTTGAATCATATCTATAGACTGCATCTCTTCCGCCTTTTGAAGGTTTTCCATGGCTTACGAGATGATGTTCCTGCGATAGTTGAAAATAAGTTTAGTTGGCTTGATTGCGTGTTGCAAAATATGATGTTTTGATGCTTGGGGTCGGTTTTGATGGCAATCTTGATGAAGTCCTGTCATTTGATAACGTTATGTTTTCGTCAGTTATATAATATAAAAATGAAAAGTATCGCAGTATTCTTTGACCTGACTTATATCTTGCGTTTCCGTACCCAGCGGGCAAGAGGGATTTCGCATGAAAATGTATGGTCCGGGAAAGAGACAAAAGGGGTTTTCAATAAGTGCGGGTAGACGTTGAAATGGAAAATACAAACTGTGTGTGAGGTATTAACAAAAAATTAATAGACCCGTCTTTACAATATGGTATCATTCAAATGCCCGCCTTGCCTTCTTACGGTGGTATACTGGTCTGAGTGGAAAGTTCAATTCAACCTTTGCGAGAGAAAACCTTACCATCAAATGCTTCATGCAGAATTTCCTCGGCGTGGAACCAAACGTTGAAAAGTCTATTGGGCCTCTATGTCTACCGTAAAATGGGAACCGGAAATGGGTATTCAGGAAATATTTGCCCAATAAGTTCAGTGTCTCATGAGTGGTGTGAACTGGAAGAACGAATGGTTGAATCTATTGAGGGGTTCTACTGCAGAAACAATGTTCGAAAGTTCTACCAAAGGGTAAAACATTAGTCCAAGGGTTACAAAGCCCGAGCGGAAGCCTGGAGAGGTGAGGGTTTGAGTGCCGTAGTAGATAGATACGCAGTCAGTGCTGAGAATTTGGAAAGAACACTTCTGCAGACTGTTAAACGGCGAAGACAAGAACTAATCGCTGTCAGGCAGAATGATCTATTCGATTTGGACGTTGATGAAAAAAACCTTCGTCCACCTGACCAAGAACAAGTTCGGTTAGTAATATCAAAACTTAAGTCCAACAAGGCTGCTGGTGCGGATGGCTTAACGGCTGAACTCTTTAAAGCAGCGGGGGATGACTTGGTACTCCAAGGCCTTGCTGAGAATGCCCCTCCAGCCGGCTCGATCTCTAGCCTGCTGTCTCCAATTTCGTACTCCAAGGTTGACGGATGTCTCCCTCTACCTGGTCGCTCCATCGAAGATGAGGTCTAGCTTGGCTTCTGACTCCCTCGTGTTTGGCGTTGAAGACGGAAAGGAGATACTCTAAACTGCGAAAACTACAGAGGTATAAGTCTCCTTAATGTCACCTATAAAACCTTGTGGGCCATCCTGTGTGAAAAACTGAACCCTTCGCACGTGAGCTGATTGGGGCTTTCACTATGACCTCTCAGAACAATATTAGTGAAGAGATCGGTCACTTTTGCCAATCGCTGTTTCTTTAGGCTTAGAAGGCATTTTAGTAGCAAAGCCCTCTCAAAGGACCAAGGGGACACTATACAAAACCGTCATCATCCCAGTCCTGCTGTATTTGGCCGAAGCGTGTACAATCACACAATCGGATGAATACAGGCTGGGGACAGTTGAGAGAAAGATTCTTCGGGTGATATTCGTCCCATATGTATCAGGAGTATGGAGGAGAAGATTCAATGACAAACTGTACGGGCTATACAGCGACATTGACCTGGTTAAGAAGCTGATGAGAATACAGCGGCTGGACAATGTGGGACGTATTGGCGAAAACGCATCATCCTGACGAGTCTTTAATTTCAACTCGGAAGGCCGGCTCAGATCTTGAAGACTCCATATAAGGTGGCGCAATCAAGTGGAGAACGACCTCAACCAACTTAGTGTGCGCAACTGGAGGACACTGGCTAAGGACCGGCCTAACTGCCGAGGATTGTTGGTTGAGGCCGTGGTCCACAATGGACTGTCTGCGCCACTTTAAGTAAGTAAGTAAGTACCCGCATATGGCCCATACATTTTACTCGTATTTATTCCACATAAAACATATAGACAAAGTGATTATTAAGGACTTTGATTTGTTGGTACTCTGGATGCCCCGAAATCTCCAATTTTCTTTGTTCTATATCCGCTTAGATGAAAATGTGCTTCGTAAAAGTTTCTTAAAATTCTTCGTCATTCTAGGCGATATTAAGGACAGTTCTGCAGTACTCCAAAGTCCAAATACATTTGTACGTCACCAGGTTTGAGCTGTTAGACCAACTGGATCTTGTTGGGGTAAAGGTGCAGATCTTACCTCCAAATCCGACGAATCTTGCCACACGGTATGCCTAACTGTGTTGAACATCGTGTCGTAGTGCCCATGTTTTGTAATCGACTAAAACTCTTTCACTTACGAACTGGATGTTTTCGATCGGTCGTACATAACGAGGTCATATTTCCAAAGTTCCCCATATCGCTCAAATTTGGCGACTACAGCACGAATAGTGGGAGATGTTGGAGGATCACAAGTTTCATAAAATCTCGTTGACACGTCGAGTACGAGTGTAAATTATTTACCACCTGCTTTCCAAAAATAGTTTTGACAATTTGTTTCGGCTGTGCGATTGCATAGTGCTTCATGTCAAATCTTCCAATAATTGTAAACGAAAGAGTTATTAACTTTTTGTTTCATAGGCTGCGATGCTTTTTTATACTTAGGCTGAGGTAGGCTCGTCAAAGTCCAGGGTTGTTCCCAAAGAAAGCGAAAACTCAGGGTTGAAGAGTGTTGAACTCCGAATTAACAATGCTTTTTATTTATCAAAATATCCTTAACAAGTTACTTCATATACGGACTTAATAATAACACTAAATTAATGATTTCATATACAAAATAGTATTAAATAGCTTAAATAATTTGGCCTCTAGGGTTTATCCTACGACAAGAAGCGATTTCAACTATATTTGGTCTATAGAGTTGCCTCTATGACAATAATTGGTTTTAGGTCTGTAGGGATTCTTAAAAAGAAAAGCTCCACAACAAGAAACGAATTAGGTCTGCAAAGATTCCTGAACGGAAGCGCTCCACGACAAGAAACGGATTAGGTCTGTAGAGATTCTTTGAAAAGAAGAGCTCCACGACAAGAAACTGATTAGGTCTGTAGAGATTCCTAAAAGGAAGCGCTCCACGTCAAGAAACTGATTAGGTCTGTAGAGATTCTTTGAAAAGAAGAGCTCCACGACAAGAAACTGATTAGGTCTGTGGTGAAGCTTACGACTGCAGCAACCCCACGACAAGAAACTGATTAGGTCTGTAGAGATTCCTAAAAGGAAGCGCTCTACGACAAGAAACTGATTAGGTCTGTAGAGATTCCTTGGAAAGAAGAGCTCCACGACAAGAAACTGATAAGGTCTGTAGAGATTCCTAAAAGGAAGCGCTCCACGTCAAGAAACTGATTAGGTCTGTAGAGATTCTTTGAAAAGAAGAGCTCCACGACAAGAAACTGATTAGGTCTGTAGAGATTCCTAAAAGGAAGCGCTCCACGTCAAGAAACTGATTATGTCTGTAGAGATTCTTTGAAAAGAAGAGCTCCACGACAAGAAACTGATTAGGTCTGTGGTGAAGCTTACGACTGCAGCAACCCCACGACAAGAAACTGATTAGGTCTGTAGAGATTCCTAAAAGGAAGCGCTCTACGACAAGAAACTGATTAGGTCTGTAGAGATTCCTTGGAAAGAAGAGCTCCACGACAAGAAACTGATTAGGTCTGTAGAGATTCCTAAAAGGAAGCGCTCCACGTCAAGAAACTGATTAGGTCTGTAGAGATTCTTTGAAAAGAAGAGCTCCACGACAAGAAACTGATTAGGTCTGTGGTGAAGCTTACGACTGCAGCAACCCCACGACAAGAAACTGATTAGGTCTGTAGAGATTCCTAAAAGGAAGCGCTCTACGACAAGAAACTGATTAGGTCTGTAGAGATTCCTTGGAAAGAAGAGCTCCACGACAAGAAACTGATTAGGTCTGTAGAGATTCCTGAAAGGAAGCGCTCCACGACAAGAAACTGATTAGGTCTGTGGTGAAGCTTACGACTGCAGCAACCCCACGACAATAAACGGATTAGGTCTGTAGAGTTTCTTAAAAAGAAGAGCTCCACGACAAGAATCAAATTAGGTCTGTGTTGTAGCTTACAATGGCAGCTACCCCACGACAAGAAACTGATGGCCTAATGCCTTTACTTCAAAATATGTTAAGGTTTCTGCTGGTATTCCCCGCAGCGTACCTTTGAGATCTCGTATTCCCGGTATTCTATTAAATAGAATCGTATAGGTACCAATGGCTGGGAGCTCGAGTCTAATTTTCCATACAAATTCTGCTTATACTTATGGAATATTACAGTAATAAGGAAGTGTGAATTATAACATTAAAGATAAAAAATATTAGTACTAAAATAATTCCTTCTGTTTGTTGGATGTTTCTGCTGGTTATTATCATATGTGTGTTCGGAGTTGGTTGGTAGTCCAAATCAGCGGTACGGGGCGGAGGGGTGGTCGGTTTTGCTCCCATAGAGGACAATGGTTGTGTTGCGTCACTGGCTGGTCTCTGGTATACACTTAGCGTTGTAGAAAAATCGTCGTGGTGATTGTGACGGCGGTCGGTGGCGGTCGGTGATGATGGTCACTGGCTGATGCACTCATTATGGCGATCGGGGGCGGCGGTCGGTGGCAGTGAAGGAAATGTGTAACTTCGTTACAAGGCTTTTGGCCTACCCTGTATATCATTATATAATCTTTCCTGAAAGACATGCCAATTCTTGCTTTCTTGTGGCTCTTGCAACCACAAAGTGAAATTTCATCAGAATCCGCGATTTCCCCATGGGACATGGCTCACATCTAACCGCCCTTTGTATCCCTTATACCCAAATTGTAACCACTCATAACACTCAAATTCTATTAACAGTCACGATTCTAGTTTTTCCCGACCGAAGCCCATTAAAAAGATTTATCCATCCCAAACGTTATACAATACCTCCTAATGAATGCATTTTCTATCAACAAAGACCCAATAGGGCGCTGGCTAAAGCAGGAGCATTAGCTTTACAAATCAGCGCTTGTCACCATTTAGTCAAAATGTAACCAACACTTTCCTTTGGCACCTAAAAAATATTTCATCATACTCCAACAACTCCTACAAACCTTAAAGAGAATGAAATCCATCAAAGTAAGTCAACTTGTGACCCCGGAGCTAGAGCGGGAGCTGGAGTAGGTATATGACATCGCGGTCGTCGCGTCACACGGAAATGGAGTCAACTCTACAAATTTATTCATGTCAACTTTGCAGGTGACTTGTAACATTTCATGACTTTTCTGGGGCTGACAAAACATTGACAAAACACTTGCAACTGCACTTTGCCTCTCCAACAAACTCCCAAGCAACTCCAAATTACTAAAGACTTATCTCTTTTTAAGAGCGATTACAAAACAAACCTTTTCAACTTTGGCGCAAAAGATACAAACAGAAGCTGTTTAGTAGCAGTTGGCTGGGAGCTGGGTGCTGGAAGCTGGAAGCTGGCCCTCACAAAGCACATTGGGGTACCACAAATCGTGGTTAATTAAAAGTTTTCCGCTTTCCTCGTTTTATCTTGACTTGACACTTGCTATAGGTGCCTCTGAGGCATGTTGTCGACGATGGCCAAAACCCCAGAACCAAACTAAAAGATACAAACTGCTCTCGGATAGATACTGTGGAGTATTCCTAAAAGGAATGTACTTTTTTTTATTGTCTTGTTAATTCATCTTGACTGGCTGGCTCTTAGCTCTGGAGTCTCTGAAGTCTCTGCGGCCGAGACTGATGATTTAATTTGATAAAGGAAAATCACTGCGAAGGGAAAATAATTAATGCCACACACTGTGGCATCACGATTCTCACAGTACAGGACCATCAGCAGCTGGGGGGCTTACCCAACATTTGGAATGAGACCCTTGTTTTTTTTTTGATAATAAAGCAATGGGGAGAGATGGAGAACAATAAAAATGCTTCCCAGGGACCACAACGCTATAAAGAAAGACTTAAAGGTGTCACAATCTCAACGCTGCATGCCGGTCAAAACATTACAAAAGACAACAGCAGGAGCAGAGCATCAGTACGCGAAGCATATCTCAAAACCTGGCACCTCAGCTACTGCCACTGGCACTGCTGCATCGCGGCTGGCTAATGAATTTTTAATAAGACCTTTATCGATTCCTAATTGCCATTTTGCGAATCGCTTATTTCTGAATCAGTTAACACAACAAATTATGCACGGCACGTTTCCTGCTGCTGCTGGCGAATTAAAGGCAACAGGCCCGTGGCTTTGCTCGCGGTCTTCTCTAAGTCTTAAGGCAACTATGGCGTACGTGGTACACATAATTTGCATATCCTCTGTCGAAGAGGAATTTAAATTGCCAACATTTTTGAGCAAGGTTGTGTTTGATACGGAGCGAAACAGTAGAGATCGAATGTTTGTGGTCACTTTTGTTTTCAAGAAAAAATTATTCAACGAAGGAAGAACTTATCGAAGAACCGAACAGTCGCTGAACAGTACCCTGAGATACTAAGTCCTTCTGTTTGGTGAAGGGATATATTGAAATTACTAAAATCGGACGAGGAAATCATTGCTTAATAGCTTCATGTGAAATATTCCTCAACGAGCCCGACGGGTTGTAGTGCGACATGGATCTAGCCAGGAGAGTACGTATTCAACGACCTCGATGGCTGCGGCTTATAGAGCGAACAAACAACAACACTTTGACCCGTAGGATCTTCGGAGCAACCACACTTATATCGAATGGACGGGAGGGGAACTCAAACATATTGTTTTTTGAAATCAAAGAAGGTTAGCTCTAAACAGCACTCGCTGAAACGACCTAATGGTTGAGTCACAAATTAGCTCTTGGACGGAGCTAGCTTAACTTCTCCATTTATGTTCTGCATATATTCATAGTAATACGAGCACGCTGTGATCATCATACTCATCGAATTTTTTACAAAAAGCGCTCACGAATCTGTAAACATGTCAGTCAGCTGTGGCTACGATTTCCACTGTAAGTTTGCTTCTCTTCACACGCGATATTCCAGCGTTGTTCTTGGTTATACGTACAACCCGTCGAATAGTGGGGTTACATTTGAAGGACTGCCTAACAGCGTTGTCCCTATGCTTGCTAAGCGTGTGCCCAACTGATCTTAGAGTGTTTTACGTCAAAATTCCTCGGTGGATATAACGAGTCTTTAGGATGCACATATAAACAACGTTTCACAAAAGCTTGAAGCCTTCTAAACAGATAATTCACTAGGCTTTGGAGGTTTTTCAGGCATCCAAGAGCACGGAATTGTCTTTAGTCTCAAATAATCCTCAAATAATCTTGACACATCACCTTAACCCCGTTAACATTACGACGAGCATCTTTCATCGACATAATCCCAATGACTTAGCCTAAGACTTGCCTTTCTGTTGCATCAACGGTCAAAACACTTTTTGTCTCACTCTAGAGCTCTTCCTTGTGCTCCAAGAAATACCTTCCATTATTGTAGAACTCTTTGTTCACACGAGAATGATTTGCTCGACGCATGTTTTACCACTTCAAAAGACCATTTTTGCCTTTTCAGTGTAAGCTTGATTCTAACCCTACTTTGGAATACACAGGTATTCTGGTAATACCATGCCGATAGTAATTCCAGTTCTTAAGATCACCAATTGGTAGCTTAACAATATCTCCTCCCAGGCGTCTTAGTAGGATCCCTTTCAAGGAACTCGATAGTTATGAAATAAAGTCTTGCTGTTTCGTTGTTTTTAAGGGGGTGATATCAATACCTCTGTAGGATCAGCGTATTTTATTCAGAACCATTGTTGAGCAACCACAGAAAAGATTCTTCCATCTGCCAAACTGATCCTCATTGAGTAATCCTGCTTGCGATGTCTTCCGTATTTTCTACTAGTCTGTTCGATCTCATCCTCCCGCTCCCGGCACATCTCACTCAGAGATTAACTGATACCTGAACCCTTAGGTAAATGCATTGCTGCACATCATTTTGTTGAGCGTTAGACTCATCGTCTGTTTCAACTTTCAACAATATGTGATCCTGTCCTAAGTGCCTTGTAATGCATTTACAACATCCGTTGCAACGGATTTTCCATACCCGAGGAACTGTATTTTTTCCAGATCAAAAATATTCTTTGTCCTTTTCTGTACCCCTAACAATGTGTGGACGAAATTTCATTTTGATCGGTCGAGCAGGCGTGAAAACGTAACTTCGTCTTCAGTACCTACTCGTAAGTTTGGGACACTCGATACTTTATGATACTATTGACCGCTGACCATGTGAGAAGCAACATTGTTTAGATAAATTCTTGCCACTTTGGCGCTGGGACTTATTTTTTGTCATTGAACATGCCAGCTATGGGGGGAATCTTTCTTTCTTCTAACTTAAAATATTTCTAACTTAAAATATCAAACTATTCGGGATAATATGTATATTGTGATTCGGGGAATCAACGTTTGAGTCTCCCTTTTGTTCATCTGGTACTTTCTGTGGTTTGCTTGCGTTGCGATAAGGTTATGTGGTGTAGGGAACAATTTGAACTTTGTTCCAATATGTAATGGGTAACGCCGCGGTAACGATTTACATATTCAATTCGGTCAGTTCATTTGACCACAATTTTTCTAATAAATCTGGACGTATGGCGTCATTGGTGGCTTGAATATTGGCTTTTAATTCTTCAAGAGTTGCTGTGTTGTCATTATAAAACAATGACTTAACAATTTCCACAATTTGTGACGAAGTCACAAACCTTTTCCTCTCTTTATATATTTTATACACAATTGTACGTCATGTATTGCTCAGCTAAAGGTATGCATTACTTGATTCAGACGTACAGACCTGAAAGTATGCAACGGAAACTTCCCTTCAAGCACACATTGTTGGTGCATAGTAATAATTACATAAATACCAGACATTGCCGAAACCAGTTTTGCATTCGTTCTCTCAACTCACATGTTGTTCTTGTATGAAAACCATCAAGAGGAAGTCAGCGAATGCACTGAAATTGGAGAAAAATACCTTTTGCAATATAAGTAAGATTTATTACTTGCGCAAATATAAGGCATTTATCTTCCCCTAGGAAAACCAGGGGTACGTAGTGTGCCGAGAGAATCCAACTTTTAAAGTCGAAACTCGCACGGCTAAATATTTTCCATTTTCCGCTTCCCGTTCCGTTTCCCGATTTGCAATTACCGTTCCATTATATTATAAGATTATTTTAACTTTGCTTTGGTACCTTACCGGTCCCTGTTGATATTCCGGGCATTGGTTTGAGTCGTAGCCGTTTGGGCCCTCCTGTTGATATTCCAGGATTAGGTAACTTCATTTTATTTGGCCATTCCAGTCCCTGTTGATATTCCGGGCATTGGTTTGAGCCTTAGCCGTTTGGGCTTATTTACAGTTTTATTATTAAGTCCGTAGTTTAAACATTACTTGAATTGTATAACGCATTTGAATTATATAGAATCCAAAATAAGTATAAACCTGAATTGTTTTTCAAAGGAATGATTGTAAGTGAATTGTAAATGAATTGTAAATCAATATATATCCTATTTGAAATTGTAAAATCCTGAATTGTATAATAGAACACCGAATTATAACTTATTAGAATAAACATTTGAATTGTATTTACTTTTAACGATAAATAAAGATTTTAACCTCCATATCCGGAGTTTTATGTGTTTTCTTCGGCTGACTCTGGAAACCGCTGAACTACCTCAGCTATAAACAAAGAAACACTCACAAATTTAGAAGCGTTGTTCCGGCGTTAAACGATTCATGATGAATTGCCAAACCTGATCTGACAGAAATGTCAACATAGTTTGACATTCTCAACTTTCAAACCGTAGACAACAACCATCGAAACTTCTCATGCAGCTAAACAAAACACCCTTTATTTTGAAACGTTTCAAAAATCAATTCAGATTGTAAGCTCCTTAGCCATAGCCAAAGTCGTACGAATACTTTTCTCCGCCACTGTCGGAGTAGATTTCGTGTGCCGATTCTGGACGATTCTAAAATCCTTTTTTGTTTTGACTCTTTCTCTTTCATTAGACACAGCATAGCATTAGTATGCATGTGTATAGGGGTTCAACTGAATGACATCATTAAAATGCCCTCTTATCGAGAAATTTGATTTTATGTCCCATAAGCTTATAGTGCGACAGCGGCATTCATGGTGACCAACGCGACCGACGCGACGAGGCGCGGCGGAGTGCTTCCAATAGAATAGTTCAACAGAATTCCGAAGAAAGAACCAGCCAACTCTATAATGGCTCGAAGTCGATTGCAGTTAGTGCACGATGCCAATTCGCATATCCGAGATATCGAAATGGAAAGTTTATGAGTTTATTGTGTTTTGGAAGCCAACATTGTTTTCGTAGTTGGGTCGTCTTATGGGTTCCTTCAATGGAATGTGCAATGTATGATGGTACCTTCCATTCAAAGAGACTTAATTCTATTGTTGGTTTCAGAGAAGAACTTCTTATCAGTTGTGATTTAGAATAAGCGTATTATTTCGTTAGGTACCTATAGTTTATGTTATTGCATTAATAGTTAGTATTTAAGGATGGAACTGGCCACTCTTGTGATTGCTGATTGCTTTAATAAAAAATTTAAAAAAGCTATAGTTATACTAATGTCCTTTCTATTTCATTGCAGCTAATATTTGTGACGTCCTTTCCAAAAAAAATATTTATTTGACTTAGAATAATGAGAGGCGCCAAACATTTTGGCAACGTGGGCAAATTAAATGACATTTGACAGCCAAAATTTCAGTTAAGTTTGCAAAAATTTAGACCGAAGAAACTGTTTATGGAGGTGTAATTGAGCTTAACTAGACTAGCAGTAATCTTTATTAATGGCTATCGCAACTATAAACATGAAGATTTATAAAGAGATTGCAAGCCAACTGCAAGTCTATTGACATTGAGTGCTGGGTGGTGTTGGCAGCATAGAAAAAGTTGTTCTCTGTTCTTCCCTACAAGTTGAAAATCTGTTAATGCATTTTTAATATTAAGTACATAAGTTAATTTTTTTACGATGCAAGGTGCGCTACAAATGGCAACGGTTCAATACTGGAGTAAAATAAAATACATTTAAAAACCTAATAATGGCTGCCGAGGACGACACTAATCCATAAAAAACATACGGAAAAGGTGTATTTACAAGTGTATCGCAGATCTGAATTAGGAGAAGCAAGAACTTCAATAATATTTGCAACGAACTGTTGTATACAAAAGTGCATTTGTGGCAAACTTTTTGATACCAATTTTTTGTTTGCAAAAATCCATGCTCTAAACGGATTTCTCATAAATCACTAAAGATTAAAATGTCTAGTTTTTTTCAAGAAAAATAAAAGTTAATGGATTATTAAATAAGTTCGACCACTTAAAACTTGAAAACGACTAGACCGAATTCATTGCATATATAAACTATAGTATTCTCACTTGAGGTGCGACATCTATCGACGAAAAACTAAGCTCTGGAATATCATGGGAAGCAACAACAACAATTTCGACCATTTTAATTGTTGTTGTTGTTTCCCATGGTATTCTAGAGCTTAGTTTTTTGTCGATAGATGGCGCACCTCAAGTGGTAGTACCATTGTATATATAAACTATAGTATTCCCACTTGAGGTGCGCCATCTATCGACGAAAAACTAAGCTCGAGAATAGCATGGGAAGCAACAACAACAATTTCCACCATTTTAATTGTTGTTGTTGCTTCCCATGGTATTCTCGAGCTTAGTTTTTCGTCGATAGATGGCGCACCTCAGGTGATAGTACTATAGTTTATATATACAATGCCGAATTGAATACTTCCTTCTGTGGGTTTGTTCGTAATTTCTAATTAAAGGTTTAGGAAAAAATAAAGTCAGAACATATTGTTATATGAATGGTTTTTGTCCTTGGTTACAATTCTCCCAAAATTATACTACAGTACTTATGCTGTAATAGTTCTGACCAATACTGTACTTGAGCATTATGAAAATTGAAAGCTCTGAACGCTTTAAAAGCATCTTGAATGTTCTGAATGGTTCGAGTATTAGATTTTTCGAGAACCTTTATATAGTATAAATAGGACATCTCAAACTGAAACTTGACTGTTTTGATTTTAACCGTGGGTGGTGGCGATTAAATGGTGAATAATTAGTGGTGCTAAGATAAATATATAAATAAAGAGTTTGAGTTTGATTTATAGAGATAGAAGTGGTGATTTTAAAGTAAAAGAAAATAAGTTTTATTTTCGAACCTAATACTAAAAACAGTACAATATTAAACACTTGGCGCTGCAGGCGCCTATTTCGTTATTTTTGCAGATCAAATTCATTATCGAGTGAAACAGTTCACATTTACGAAATATATCATTGCAAAATCTTGTTTTTCGATATTTTTTGTTATTATTTGAGAGCTTTGAATCAGAAAGATGTTTGAATTTGGCAGAAACAAACATAATCATGTGTTTGGCTACAATGCGCCAGCTGGGTGCTTGAAAAGCATCTATATTAGGGGTTGTTTTGCTAAGATTAAACTCAGAAACTAAATCTTCAATTTAAATAAAATGCACGACTGGGTCGCACGTACTTGCTCTGTTGGTGCAATAGTACGATGAAAACAAACTTTTCGATCAATAAGAACAACTAATTTTTGAAAAATTTGGTAAAACCTAAAAAATGTTGACTGAAACTGGAAAAACCGATATACGGGAGCTAACGTTAAGAAACCTTTAATATTTAAAATTATGATGTCAGCTTTTGGGTGTTGTAAATGATACAAATGTCCACTTATGGTCAAATTAATAATACTGTTAAAAGCAATTTCCGCTATTATCATGTATAGCTAAAAACTAAAAATGCAGTTTTGTTTGAAGTATTCTATGTATGTTACATACAAAGTTTCATAAAAATCGGGGGAGCCTTTTTTGAGTAAATTAGAAAAATGAAAAAATTGGCCAAAATCTAGTGGCTCTTTGTATAGGAGCCACCATTTAAAAAAGAGAAAATGAAAAAATCAATGTCATCTGATAGGAAGCTGTAAGGAACTATACCAAACAAAGTTTGAGTGAATTCGATGCAACCGTTGACAACTTATGGCCATTTGAAAAAAAGCCGTTAAGAGCAGATCTCCGTTATTTGCATTTTTAGCCAAAAACTAAAAACGCAGTTCTCTTAAAAAAACACTAAAAGAATATAACACACAAAATTTAATCAAAATCGTTAGAGCCGTTTTCGAGAAAATCCATATTGAAAAAAACCGTTACTTGAAAGGTACAAGTTTGAGCCGGGCTAAGACGAAATAAAAAAAACCTCGACAACCGTTTTTCTTGAAACTACTATATATCAAGTTTGAAGAAAATCCGTCAAGCGGTTTAGGCTGTAGCATGACGTGAAAAAGCGCACATCCGCACAGACGCACAGACAGACCGACGGACGGTATGGCGAAAACCACTTTTTTGGGCTTCTCTATCATCGTAATGTCATGTTTGATTAAAACCTCGATTTTTTTTTTCTGCACGAAACCAATACTTGCCCTATAGAGCAAGTAAAAATTCTTTTCATTTAGGGGGTTTATAGTTTGCAGGAGGCTTGAAGGCTAGATATTACTTGCAAGACCTAACTGTTTATAGGGGAAATGGGCTAAAAGCAATAATCTGGTATCCGTTTTAAAAAATTCTTATTGTGTTTGGTAATTAATTTTTACTGAGGTGTGATTTTTGTAACAAGCTTCTTATAGGGTACCATGGGGTTAGAAATGCAGTAGCTATCCTCTGACTCTCTCTTGCTGCATTTACTGTCCATCCAAAAACGCCGAGAGTTTTTATTTGAGAATGCTGTTACATGTAATCAAGGGACTAACATCGTCATCCATCTTTAAATCTTTAAAAACCGTCGAAAGTGAATTGTGTTATACATACAGAGAAGCGTGTCCGAAGCTTGGCTTACTAGAAGATGAAAAACATTGGAATAATAACACTAACCAACATTTACGAGTTTCCCAAATCCATTACGCACTCTGTTCGCAATCATTCTGACAACTTGTGCACCATCTGCTCCAAAAACACTTTGGGAAAGTCATAAACAAAGCCTTAGCTAGGATATCCTACGGCTCAAAAAAAACATCCAAATCAGGAATGCAATGAGACTGAGGACACTTTTAATAAAGCACTTATTTTACCTAAATGGGTAACCAAGGATTAAACACAAATTTTATGTCTCCTCACTGCAGCACTGCAACCGATAGTTAAAAAATATTGAAATATTAAAGCAGATTTAGAAGAAAACGCCCCTTAAAAGTAGGCGTATCCAAAAAATTATTTTAAAAATTACCAAGAAATAATTGAACTTTGGTGGAATGTCATTTTTAAGCGTATGCGTACAACAGAATCGATTAGTTTTTGATGTGAAACATCTATTGGCGCACCCAGGGAGTAACATCGATCGTAATCGTCACGAAAAATGGCATGACGCTCAATAAAATGTTTCAAAGTGTGACTGGAGCGTGTTGGGTGGTTGTAGGTTAGGTTTTCGTTGGTGGTGGTGGAGTGGTAGCGGCGGAGGTGTTGGGGTGGTAGTGGTGGCTGGAGTATGGGGGTTATGTTGGGGGGAAACAAATTGTCAAAAATGGTGGGTGGTTGGTTGTAGGTGGGGTGGGTGGTAACTGGTGGGGGTTGATGTTGTGGTGGTGTTTGGGGAAGTTGGCGAGGAAAAAACTGTTAAAAATGGTGGGTGGTTGGATGTGGTTGAAGGTTGTGTTGGTGGAGGTGGGGTGGTTTTTGACGAGGCTTTTGGGGGTGGGTGAGACAAAATTTACAAACATGGTGCGTTGTTGGTTGGGAGTTGGTGGTTGGGGTTGAGTATTGGTAGGGTTGGGGGTGGGGGGATATTGATAAAAACGGTGGGTGGTTGGTTTTAGTTGCTGTGTGTGGTTGCTGCTTGCGGTTGGCTTGGTGTGGGGAGGTGAGAAAATAAAATGCACGACTAGGTCGCACGAACTTGCTCTTATGCTAAGAAATTTCTTTTTGGATGCATATGTATATACAAAAAAATTTAAAATAATTTCGAAAATTCTTTTATTTTTTTAATTATTTTAAGAGTTTTCTCGGAAAAACTAAGTATGCAACAAAATTTTGAAAACTATATGTATATCTAGGAACATAAAATATTGAAAATCGTCCGACCAGTTTTTTTTTTAAAAAAGGTTATACCTATTTGAAAAACTTTTCCAAAAAATATTTTGAAATTTATTTGAGTATGTAAATATATGGAAATCCGTAGTTTACATCTGAAAAAATAATGTTAAAAAAAATAAATATACACGTTTCCAACATATTTCGAAAACCAAAAATTTTTCTGAAAAAATTATTAAAAATCAAAAAAAAAAGTTTTGAAAATTTTATTGAAATCGAATGTATAGTTTACGAGAAAATTTGATTTAAAAAAACTGGTTCTATAAGATTTACCGTTATAAGACAAATTTTGGAAAATATTTTCTTACCAAAAGATAGACTGTTTTAAAAAAAAAATTGTCAAACATTTCGGATGGTTATAGGTTGGTTATTGGTGTGGAAGGGGGCAGGAACAAATTGGCAAAAATGGCGAATGGTTGGTTGGTAGTTGTAAGTGGGCTGGGTGTTTGGCCGTGGTGGGGGATTTGATGGGTAGGTTGAGGAAAAATGTGTTCCTATTTATAAATGAATATAATATGTAATAATTGTTGTTATAATAAAATGATAAGATAAATATATTGATTTCATAATGAAACACCAAATTATTAAAAATTATTTCACTCCATATTTGCTTTGATCGTTTTTAAAAACTATAAATTTTAATGTAAACTTGAATAGTTCACAACCGCCGGGCGTCCCGTGATGGCTAACATTTTTTTTTATTAATTTATCTGAATAAAGGCATTTTATTAAAAGCACGCCCCTAAAAGTGGGCTTGTTCGAAAACTATACAGAAAAAAAGTTTTTTATGAAATATCGTTGTTAAAGCGTACGAAAAAAATTGGTTGGAATTGATTATGAGTGGGCGTAAGCCACGCCTGAAATTAAAAAAAAATGTCTAATGCACAAGATATCCACGCCAAAAATCAAAACAAATTTCTGTCTTCCTCAAGATGTTCACTTTCATCAAATAGCTACAACATTTTAGTTTAGTCGCTCTAAAACAAAAACCGTTTAATTTATGAAAATAATATTGATGGTAATGTATAAAAAGTGGGCTTCAGCCACGCCCATATTCTCATACCTAATTACATTTCATTTAATGTAATTTACCTATGGCTTGCTCACAACTTAATTACTGTGGCTCGAACGTAACTGTAAAACAACATAATTTAATTTTGCCAAATGAAGTTGAATAAAATTGCGGGGTGTGTTTGTTTGCGGATTTTATAAGTTTAAGAATGAAGCATTTTTCTTGAATCAAAGACTATATACATATACCAAATTAAAGTCCTCTATGTAGCTTAAAAATTGGAATGTCTAGAGAGTATACGTATACGGACGGACTACGCTTACTCGAATTATATTCCAAAAACGCCTCCAAAAGACTCCTTTCAGTCACAAAACATTAACTTAAGTAAGCGATTCATATTCCCTGAATCAATTTTGAAGAAAACCGTCCCAAAAAAGTTACGAAACAATAAAATCTTGTTGTTCGGTCAAATACCACCTGTAAAATCATCACCGGTGTCCGGTTCCAGAGCTACCAAAATGCAATCATACTTTACGCAATAAAGATTACACCAAATTAAATTATTACCTGCAATTAATTTTACACCTCCGTTATTGAAATATACTGCGGGAATTCCCATCTCAATCGATGCCGACCAGTTACCTAACCACGATCCAGGAGGCAGACTAATCCGGACCTGGCCTGGCCATGAACATTTAAATTTAAATTTAAACCGATCTCACCATTACTCCAAATAATCCCAAATTAATTAAAAAAGAAAGAACGATCACTAAGACTTCCGCTCCTGCGTAACGGGTGAGCTTCATTAATTTATTGCAATTTTTTGTTTGTAAATATCATTTCTTCCGATGCAGTTACTTGTACTTTCTGTTGAAGAGAAAAACGGATAGAAAACGTACAGTTTATGAACAGACAAAAGATGACGCTGATTTTGGCGGGGACCCGGTGACACACAACAAATGACCATCGTCGATGTGCTAACAGCCATGAGTGAGTAGTGTGATCCCAATCGTCGGTCGGTTGGTCGTCGAATTATTCATTCGGCCAGTCTTTGTTGCAGCATTATGAGCTAGACTGAGATCAGACTTCTTTTCCAGCTGTGACGATCATGATGAAACTCAAACCCGATTGGGATCAACACTGCGTTGTCGTCATCTTCGTCTTCGTCGGTGGCGGGATTAAAATTTATGACACAAGCCGTTCTTTGAGGCAATTTCAAAGAATTTTATTTGCATAAGGATGTCTTGCAGCGATGAAGGTCGCTCCAAGAAACACTGTGTACACCGGGAGCACATCCATTGTCCGGTGATTTCACTTTCAACATGGAATCAAGCATAATTCCCAGTCTTTGTAAGATTTTCGTCGCTGAATCGGACACACAAAGTTGTTTTGTTTAAATATTTCACAATGCAAGTTATGCGAAAGTGAATTCGGATACGTTTTCTGCGTGAGATACGAGCATTTGTCAGGCTCATTTCGGTGCCATGCCGAAGCCGATATGCCGTGTTTGGTTGTTTTACCCGAAAAAATATATCTCTGAAGAATTAAAGTTTTGTTAACATGTCATGTGGCGGTACGCTACTACTTGTACTTCCAGATGCGAAAGTGAAAGATCAAATCGGGATTCAAATAACAACATCCAACTGAATTTTTTAGTTGCGTGCAAGTTTTTTTCTTTGACTGACAAAATGTAATGGACTTGATAAGGTGACAACTGAAATTGGGTCAGGAAATTTGATAGTGCAGCCGTTTAAAGCATATTTTGAAAGGTACCGTGAAAGCAGGAAGCGGTTGAATTTGGCTTAAGAGGTTGTGATAAGTAGGTGAAACACAATTTTTACCGCTTGTCACGCAATACTGTTAAGATGTTGGTACTTTTCTGTACAATAAGCTTTAGTGAATTTGATTGAATGAGTCATCTTCGGAAGAGTATATTTTATTGCACACGTAAGTTAAATTTGAGGTGAACTAAAGATTTCTTGATTTTGTGTTGGAGAGCTTTAGAAAACTCGATAGCCCTAGTCTCGAAGAAAGGTAAGCTATAACATAAGGGGACCGAGCAGCTAACGGTATTAGCAAACAAGCAAGCATTGCTCGTCAATATGTGATGTTTTTTTTGTCGAGGCTGAGGTTTGCTCGTCGATGTCCAGTGTTGATCCAAAAGAAAGCGAAAACTCAAGATTTAAGAAGTTGCGAACTACAAATTATTTATTTTTTTTTTTCCAAATGAAACTTAAAAAATTATTTCATAAAATATTTCGATATAATTTTAACAATTAGATTTGATCGCAAAATTAACTAACAAATTATTTCATATAACGATCCAACTTTTATTTAACTTAAAGCTAGGTCTGTGGTGTTCGTAAGAAACGGTCCCCGACATAAACGGGTGGCCTATTGCCGGTCTGTGGTATTTACTCTTCAAAGCAAAACGCCCCACGACATAAACTGGTGGCCTGTTGCAGGTCTAGCAATCCTCTTCGACGAACAGCAAAGTGAAAAGCCGACATAAACGGTGAGCAGAGCTCTTAACGGTATATCTACCAACAATTGTAAAGGTATTCCCATACAGCGTGCCTTCGGATGAGAAATGAATTCCTCTGTGTAGTCTGTTTAAACAGCACTGAAACAACTGGTAGAGATTTCGAATCTGGTCTTTGGTATAAATTCCACTCCTCTTAATGTGTTATTCCTGCAAAGACATACTGTGAATTATAAAGATAAAATACAATTTTACGAAGGAATATTTTATTCTTCTGATTCTTGTTGCTTCGCAGAGTTATGCCTATTGCAAATGGTTGTTAGTCGGTGGTTGTTTTTGTTGTGTGCGGTGCAATGGGGAATGGCTTCGTCGGTGGCGGTTGATGATGTTGATGTGTGCGGTGGGATGTGGAATGACTTCGTCGCGTCGGCGGCGGTTGAAACACACTATCTGTATCGGTCGGAGGATGGAAATATGTAACTTCGTTACAAATTTTGTCCTTGAGTAGTACACAAATTGTATATGGGGGTCAACGCTTTGAAAGTATGATGAGGAGCCTTTCCTGTAAGGCAAACGGCACCAAACGGTTTCCCAAAGTGGGCTCTATATGTGTTCAACTATAGGAATTTTTAAAAGAAGCGGATTTGATTGTTGACATGACGATGAACGTGAATTCCCCAGAGGATCCAATCCTTGGCTAATTCCTTCTTTAAACGCAATAGCTCTTGTAAGCCGGACATCGGATTTCTGGGTGTTATATCTTTCGTACAACAATGCCAATAGCTGTGCTATGCTATCAAAACCGAATCGTCAATAACCAAAAGAAAATCTCCCAAATACTGCAGACTATAACTGTGGACGACGAATGTTGCAGTCAAGGAAGATAAGACCACGGTATATGCTGAGGTCAACATCACCATCAACACGGGAGACCTCAACAGTACCAAAGTTGGCCCGGACAACAAAGGCATTCATCACGTTCTGTGCAGACATAGATTGGGTCAGCCGAATTATAATTCTGATAAGCTTGTAGGTTTTTATAACGCTCGTCAGCTGGTGGTAGGTGGAACTCTGTTTTCAAACAAAATCTTCCATTAAGTCACCTGGGTCTCCCCAAATGAGTGAACATAAACGGCGGAGGAAATCACTTTGCCATGTGAGGGATGAGAGAAAAGCGGATGGAAAAGCGAACATCACCTCCGACTAGCAACAGTAAAGCTACGAACAACTCCTGTACAGCAACCAGACTATTGACCCAAATTTATGTCATGATCTTGCCAGGACTCTTAACGGCAAGGCGTCAAACGTGCGTGTTCAAGCATAAATGTTTTCGTTGAGAGGATGTGGGAAAATGTTAAGATGGTTTTTATTCAAGCTGGATCTGGAACTTTGCCCAGGCATTCTAAAGAAAAATAGACACCAGAGCACTTGAGACTAATAAATCGAAGGAAATTGGTTCTGCAAAAAGTTCTTGACAGTAACGGGTAGTCTCTTAGTTACGAAGGTGGAAGGAGCTGAAAAACGAACAGTGTGCAATCAAACACCGGTCATTCTTATTTACTTAATTAAATAACAAGAACCCATTGACGTTGCTACAAATCGTGGTGGTCCTGATCCGTACATACTAATATGCAGCCAAGCTAGTTGAAAATCTCCCTCTACCTGGTCACTACATGAGGTCTACTTTTTCTTCTGGCTGCCTATGGGACGGCATTGCAGATTTAACAAGTTAGAACGTGGAACTCCATTTGCTCTACATGACCCAGGTCATCATGACCGTTAAATATGTACAAAAACTTCTTTTTCAAAGATATCAAAGGACTTTTCATGTGACTGGCAGAGGGACCAAGCTTCTGCACCATATACGGGATGATGAGTGTTATTTACAGGGTCTTCTTGGTTCTTTTCGATAGTGCTTTAATCCGCAATCGATAACTAAGTCCGTAGATCTACCAAATGCATTAATATTGACAATTCGAAAAGTCAAAAAATAACAACAGCGATCCTAACCTAAAAGAACAACGAAGCAGCTGGACGTGATAGCATATCTGCCGAATTTCCAAAAGCAGACATCGACTTAAGAACTCGTTAAGACTGTTTGGGATAACGAAAACTTTCCAGAGAATGGAAAAATGGAGTTATCATAAATTTACCAAAGAAATGTGATCCCAAGAAGTTTAATAACAGGCTTTGTTCCACCATTTACTCTACGTTCAATGGGAGTCAAGCAGGGCTTGTGGTCGATCTTGCGTCACCAGCTTGCCATCTAATGCATGCAAAAATAGATTTCAAACTAATCTAAAACTTTTTCAATAATGACGTTCCGTTCCTCTGAAGGCCTACCGTTTTAGATAATAAAATCCACATTATACGTTTAAAACAAATAAGATCCATAAAAAAAGCAATCAGTGAAAGCAACCAATTTCCAACCTACAATGCTCCTCGTTAGTGTAACCTAGCCTAGTTTCTGGATCACACAATCACATTCAATGTCAAAACATTTATAACTTTTTTTTTTCTAGGTAAGTAAGTGAAATCAAGTTCAAATTGGACATCATAAAACTGTCCATATGACAAGAGATTGCCCTTTGGCGCGTTATCTAGGACAAATTTCATTTCACTCGTTACATTATTTGACTAGATGCCCGACGCGACGCGACGCATGCTGGAATATGCTCATAAAACAATTTTACGGAACATTAAGTTACCGGCGAAGGCGGCATAAATCATTTTGGCCTCTTTGAATTATATATACTATGTGTCCCGGCCCTCGATGGACTGGACATTCAGATGGCCAGACATAGTGCAATTCTGTACCAAGCGAGTGAAAGGAATCTTGGATTTCATACTGGCTTTGCCAATATGTGAATGATGGAAAAATGTGTTCGTTCAAACGTATTTTGCCTATTTGATTGGAACTTTGTTGAGTATTAATTCGAATATAAAAGCTGGGTTCCTCAATAAACACGTGTGGGACTTTTGTGCGACTTACCATTACAGTAACCCAATAATACGCTTATTGAAAAACTTCTTCAATGAGCTATGGAACCAACTGACGATGGAAGGATTAGAATCGATTTTCTATACTTCTGAATCGGAAAAAATGCTGTGTACCGTTGAAGACCCATATTTGGCTGACAAAGACAGAGGTTAATCCTTTTTTAAGTAAAAGAGAATTGCACAATCTCCAAGCTCATTTGCTGCAAGACATCCTTCGGGAGGATGAAAGTGACTTAATTTTTTTTTAGAATGTCAATAAAATGTAAACAATTAAAAAACATCAAATAAATCAACAATCAAAAAATTAATACAAGAGCAAATCATTAAAAAGTTAAAATTTGTAACAAGACTACACGCTTTGTTTGATATTTGTGTTCAGTGAATTTAGAATATCAAGAAATGTCAGATTTATTTCCGAATTTATATCTTCTTCGAAGACAAGAAATAAATACAGAAATCTATGTCTAAAAACATCAAAAATCCAGACATAAGGGAACTCCACAAGAATATTGACACATGACACATTACTTGCAATCATTTATTTCTAGTGGTGGCCCAGGCCAAAGTTAATAAGATGCGGGTGATTATAATACAGGAATAGAATCATTCCGTTGATTGCTACCGTTTCTGTAGAGATATGAGCTTGAAGATATATTATATATATAACCACATTTGGCGGATTTTGTACAGAGTTGGGTGACGCAGGGATTGGACCACTTTGGACAACCTTTTCACAAAACCAAGCCCTAAGTTGGTATTTATACAACTTTTTTCAATGTGTGCCAAGAAGTTGAGCTCTCGATCATATAATATGCCCAGGTCGCAAATCGACCATGTCAATTTTCCATATCGTTAATAGTAAGAATAAACATAAGCGACACCTACAGTACGCTTTCAACGAACTGTTGGATTCCCTATTCCCTACATTTTTGTGTGTGTATGCGTTCGTCTCCCGCAGCCAGCCGCTGTTCCAGTTTCAGAAACAACATGTACCTTTGAGGACAAAGACTATCAATCCTGGACAACGCCCTTGGCTTACCACGGATATACGTTTACTTATCGAAAAACGCGACATGGCCTATAAACGCTGGAAGAGATATAAACTAAGTGTTTTCCATCAAGAATATTGTTATCTACGAAATAGAGCTGTCGCTCTCATTCGTTCAACTAAGGCTCAAGTTTACGCCAACCGACTAGACGCTTGCTTAAGCGGTAAAAAAACTTTGGACAAATTTACGGAACTTAGGAATAGGAAAACAGCAAAGTGAAGTCTACAAAAACATTGATGTGAATTTGCTAAACCAGGATTTTGTTACTTTACCTAATGTATCACATGCAACACAATCGCCATCTCTAGTTAATGTCCCCGAAGAAAACATGTCTAGTCGCAAGTTCGGATTTATAGGAATTGACCAGGTTCAAGTAGTTGAAAGTATATTCTCCATAAAATCGAATGCTGTTGGAATTGATGGTGTCCATCCTAAATTTTTAAAAAATTTATTACCCATAGTGCTGCCCTTTATTACTTTTGCTTTCAACAGCATTTTATCGACCTGTATCTTTACTACAGCCTGGAAAAGAGCCAAAATCATACCGGGTCCTAAAAATTCAAATGGTAAGGATTTTTGTCCCATATCCATACTCCCCTTTCTGGCAAAGGTTTTCGAAAAAATAATGAAAACACAAATTAACTCTTTTTTAAACGCCACTCATGCACTTACACCTTTGCAATCTGGTTTTCGCGAAAAGCATAGTTGCATAACTGCCTTGTTGACAGTAGTTGATGAAATTAGACAAAGCATTGATAATGATCATATAACTTTTCTTTTGCTGCTTGATTTTTCACGAGCTTTCGATACGGTTGATCACAATATTCTTTGCAATAAGCTCTTAAATTGTTTTGATTTTTCATCCTCTGCCACAAGGCTCCTTGTTTCCTATCTTTCTGGGAGAGAACAAGCGGTTTATGCGAATAATGTATTATCCCACTTTATAACTGTCCCTGCATTGGTGCCGCAAGGTTCTATTTTGGGGCCTTTGCTTTTTTCACTATACCTACATCAACGATTTTCCATCTATCGTAACAAATTCTTCAGTTCAACTTTACGCCGACGATGCTCAACTTCAAATAAGTTGCCCTCTTGGACTTATAGAAGATTGTGTTAGTCGAATCTATGCAGATCTAGAAAACATATCCAATTGGGCAAAGAAAAACCTTCTCTCAATTAATTCCACCAAATCTAAGTGTATTGTCATCTCTAAGAAATGTACTTCCACCTCTTATTTTCCCACTATCATCATTAACAACAATCCCACAGAATATGTTACTACAGCCAAGAATTTAGGAATGGTTTCAATAACACCCTGACTTGGAGTAACCACATCAGTTTAGCAGTAGGTAAAGTATATGATGTCTTAAGATCCTTATGAGCATCACAGTATTTCACTCCTATTAAAGCTAGAATTTTGTTAGTCAAATCACTTATCATACCTATTCTTACCTATGGATGCGAGGTATATGGGAAATGTGATACTGTGTGTAAAAGAAAATTAAATGTGGCTTACAATAATGCTATTAGATATGTTTTCGGACTCCGGAGATTCGATAGAGTCTCTAATTTCTCGAGTAAAGTTTGCAGCCTCCCCTTCGATAAGTTATTACAATTTCGATCATTAACTATGCTCTTTAACATTCTACAAACCCACCAACCTTCGGATCTGTTCAATAAAATTACTCTTTGTGCATCAACTATGTAGAACGGCGCAGATACTTTAACCGTGTTTTACTTGTTCAACATCAGAGCGTCAATTCTTTATTCATGCCGTCCGACTTTGGAACTCTCTCCCACGACATTTTAGGAACTTTGGTGATAGGAATGGATTTCAGAATAACTTAAGGAATATTATTCAATTACATAACTGAATTATTCTTGTAGATATTAAGTAAACTTTTTTTTTCTCAGAGTTTGAACGATTTAAAAGCCTCTATGAGTTGCTTTCATGTACAATTTTTTTCTTTATTTAACTTTGCACTACCTGATAAGATTTTTGTATCTTAATGTGTATGAGTATCTATGAAATAAATAAATAAAATAAAATAAAAAAAAAATAAAAATCTTACGATTGACTTCGACAAGGCTTATTATTATCTGCAAAATATCTGACTTAAATTCATGTTTTCATGTCAATTATTTCGACAGACGGCAATTAATGCCATTGTTCTATTTTCTTTATAAACTCTGTTTTATTGTAATCTTATATTATTTAATAAAGAACTTCATAATAATAATAAAATTCATGTTTTCAGACTAAATAAAATCAACAATAAACCGTCATGGTACGACTGAATCTGTTAACCGAAGAGTGCTTGACTATAGGCCAACGAAGAAGAACATGGTGGAGTAGAATCAGTTTGGATTGTTTCGGTCAAAGGAAATGATGGAATGGTGTTGTACGCTATGTAGCAAAGTAAGCTTAGATACATCGCCAGAGGGCGTAGTCGATGGTGAAGAAATAAAGTAGAAAGAAGCCATGTGCCCCTTTAGAGAAGAAAATAGAATAATAAAATTAAAATTAGTATCAAACACAAAGTAAAGTTTTCGCATCAGCTCTTTTATTTTCATCAAGCCTAAGTTTTCAATTTCCTCAAAACGGTTGAAATTAAAATTTCTGTTTAAAAAACCAAAAACGAGTTGATGCTACATACATACATACAGACAATTATTGTAAGATATGACAATATTGTCAGATCTGTTAGTGAAAAATTGTCCCAAAAAAGCCTTACAACCATGTGAACTTACAATTAATTGTCAGACAATTTTAAGACATTTGCATTGCATTGTAAGACATTTGCTATTGTCAGCTCATTGGCATAGGTCATTGTCAGATCGTTGATAGACCTGAACCTGACAATATTGTACGACCTGACAATCGTCTGTACAAAGCTTGAGTCTCAAGCTAAAATTATTTGTCCTGGTCGATGGAGATGTTGAGTGTTGAGAGCTTTTAAATAAACGGATTGATATCTTATGAGCTGAAAACAATGCACCAATATAAGATGGTATGAAAGGTGCCAAATTCCTCCAGAATCATGTAAATTCACTTCTTCATACACCGAGAGAGTATCTTCGCTCATGGTTCTTTAAACCAAAAATTATTGGACAAAGGTTCTAACAAAGAAGGCGCTGAGACCACAAATCAATTCTTTCAATTAATTCCAGACTAAATTTCTATATCCAAACCTAACTACTAGAACGCATTGAAGTTCTGTTTTAGAAACTAAAATTCCAGCAAAAAAAAATCCGCGAGACAAAACTATTGGAATGCTGCGGGATGCTTTATGTTGCAACCATTCCGTCTGGTAAAACTTCCTTTTGGGATTCTTCACTTCTTCGTTTGGAATTTCTTTCATAGACTTGTTTGTTAATTTCCGAATATAGGTTTCCATCCACAAGCGAGAGTGCCTGAATGACCTTATAAAGGAACAGCCAGCGGGAGCATGAACAACAACAACAACAGCAACAACTTTAACAACATAGATTAGCCACAACCTTGCTGTCATGCCAAGTCAAACTATAGATCTTATTGGACTTCAATAGCTCCCTGGGGTGAGCTCAACAAAAATAAAAAAGAAAGAACGTCCAAAGCCTAAAGCAAGAGTCAACCGTGCTGATGTGTATCTAGTTGTTTGTGGGTTGTTTATTTATAAATAAACCCAAACGAGTGTTACGATTGGAGCACCACACCGCCGCGCCGGCCACCGACCGTACAGTATGAGGCTTCCTACTGTTTTTCAATTACTTCAGTTCAAGAATGATTCATTTGTTTGACTTTGGCGTGGTCCTTAAGAAGTGAAAAGCCTTAAAATAGAGGCGCAAGCCAGTAAACAAACAAAAAGAACTTTACACATAGTTTCACGTGAAATTGAAGCCATCAGTCATGACCGTGGTCATGATTTGGATTCCAGTGACGTAGGAGATACCAGAGATGACAATTTATAAAAATTGAAATTTTATTAAAAGAAATCAAACACCCTAGAATAATTTGTGACATTTGAAGGAAGCATATTGAATTAACCAGCATCATTTTATATAGGGTCTTGGTCTAATTACTGTCAATAAAGGAACTCAAATTTAAAGACCTTACTTTGCCAGGAATCAGCAAAAAAAACTGTGCCTGAACCATCAAGATGTGTAGATATGTAATTAAAGGGTTTTCCAATTTAGGGATTTCTGAATTTTGACAGGTTATTGCGGCCATATTGTTGAAGCTCCATCTGTCAAATGTGCTGTCATAGCATTCAATAACATGTGCAAAATATCAAAAATGTTTTATTAAAGTAGGTCGTCTGTTCGTGCATTATTGCGAGCGTTGCATACATTTTACTGTTGCCATTTTTATTTTTCTCAGAGTTGACTGATTAAGTAACGAACCGTAATATTACCAAAAATATCGCCGTTGTAAATCAAAATGTACAGGATAATCCGATGCAGTCGATTCCGCGACACGCACAAGAACTAGGACTTCCGCGGACCAGAACTTGATAAAATATGCGTCTAGAGAGAGCTTGAAAATCGAGCGGTGGAATCTGTTACAGCAGAAGTAGTGTTCGAAAGGTCTATCAGAGGGTGAAGCATTCTTCTAAGGCGTATAAAACACGATCGTATACCTGGAGAAAGGAGATTGACAATATCGCGAGATGCACAGTTGAAAAACAACAGCAGACAGTTAAAAGGCGAAGAAATCTAACTGATCGCATAATCGGTAGAATAATCGATTCAATTTGGACGATGATGAACAAAACTCAACCAACCAGGATGAAGTTTGGTTACAGATATCTTAACTAAGGTCCAACAAGGCTGCTGAAGCAGATGGCCTCCCGGCTGAGCTTTTTTAAAGCAGCGTAAGATAACGTGCTCGCCTATAAAGTCTTGGTGGATATTCGGTGTGAACGTCTGAACCCTTTCGTGTGGTTTTAGGTCAGGTTAGGTTAGATTCATAAGTTGCTTATGACAGCGTCAATAGGGACGAGCCATGTCACTTTTTGGCATCCCAGCTAAACTCGTTCGCAAGTGCAGGATGATTATGGAGAACTCACGCTGCTCCGTCAAGGCTGGTAAGAACACCACCGACTATTTCGATGTCGAGAAAGGCTTAAAACGAGGTGACACGCTATCATGTAATAATGTATCAATTCTCAAACTTAAAAAACGCGATGCGACTTTCTTTCCGAAAGTATTAGGTATGCATTGGGATACCAGACGAGATTCCTTCAGTTCGTCATGGCGTTTGGAAAAATTGATTCTGTCTTGCTGCAAGAATGAAGAATGCCTGCTAAGTGGAAGGCCATTAGTGTCATGGTGACAACTGTCAAAAGATCGTTTAATTTTTTTTGGGACCATTTATTTATGATGGCTTAGGCAAGCTGTTCTTAAGATATCGCAGGAGATCTTTTTGCTGACAATAATTGTCTTATGTGCTTACTAAATTCCAAATCTCGATGAAGACCTCCTGTGTGAATTCCAACAGAAAATAGTTCCAGTTTTATAGAAGCTAATAGAACACTCCGCAAAAAGCTATTTGACCAAAGACAAAATTTCCAACGTCAAGCAAAATAAAATTGTCGTTTCACGGTCCTTTAACTTTCCGGATCATATTGACAACTCTTACCTTCTCTTAAGCTACGAGCAGACGGCATATGAAAACCCGCAAACGTTTGCGATTCTGACGTCACGTAAAAACTCGCAAACATATCGCAAATTCTATACCCACATCAGTGCTCGCAAACGTGCATATAGGGTTGTTCACACGATATGCAAATTCTGTCCCAAAAGTCGCAAATGCATTTGCGATCAAGGCGTCGCACATCATGTGTTCGCAAATCTGATCGCAAATGTTTTGGTCTATATGCGAGGTGTTCACACGATGTGGAACAATATCCGCATATCATCAATTTCCAGTCATATGCAGGTTTGCGAACATTTGTGAAACTTTGTGTTTTATGTATTTGGCTTGGGATTCTTGACGTAGCTATAATCTTGAATATTAAAAAGTGCTTTAATTATTCAAAATGTCGAAAAAAAAGTGGGCTTCTATTGCTATTTTGGCATTGGATATGCTAGAAAATGACGAAGAAAATGAAAGCCGCGAAGAATTGAGTTTAAAAAAAATTAAACGGGTTCGTAGTGTGTGGACAAAAAATTGGCTTCTTCATCGCCAGACAGAAGGCTTTTGCGCTAAATTGATGCTGGAACTACGTTCTAATGAACCAGAATTGTATCACGGTTTTGTTCGTATGTCGGCCGATCAATTTGACCATTTGCTTTCCTTGGTAGCGGATACAAATATGCGATCTTGCATTTCTGCTGACTCTCCGGTTCTTGGCTACAGGCGACAATTTTCGGTCTATGCAATATCTTTTCCGCATTCCAGTCAATACCATCTCATCAACTACCCATTTTAATAGTAATTTTGTATCGAAATTTGTCTTTTTATTATTTTTTTTTCAATATTCTCCTTATAAAACAGAGAATGTCACCTGATATTTGATCGCACATCAATGCATTTGCGATGTCCTGTTTTCGTGTAGTTGCAAATGATTGGGATGACCGCAAATGCTCGCACATGGCTGCAAATTGTCACAATTAATTTGCAAGAGTGTTTACACGATATGCAAAAAAGTCGCAAACTAATGTGCGACTTGGTTGTCGCACATCATCCGCACATGGTTTGCGAGCATATGCGGACTGTCCCAAAGGGGTGTTCAGACGATGTGCGACCAAGAATCGCAAATGATGACGTAAAATTGACGTCAGAGTCGCAAACATTTGCGGCTTTTATATGTCGTGTGCTCGTAGCTTTACACGAACGAATCGCAATTTTACCTTTTGTTCCCGTAAAGTGGGAACTCCGTTTTTATTTTATCTCAATATAAAAGGTTTTCACATTTAAAGACCATCAGCCCTGAAAGCCGCATCAAATATCAAGATGAACCATAACAGCGCCAAGAAACTTATCCCGATGAAAGCCAAAGATCTAGCCAGACTATAAAACAATGATAAGCAATAAAATCCTGTCCCAGACAGACATGACTTCCAGCGTTCGTTAGAATTCCACAATTCGATGCTCATAATCTCGAACGATTTGTCGGTTCATTTAAAAGTTCGTTCCAATGTTGGCCTATAATGGTTGAAGGTTGAAGATATTCAGTGCGATGAGTACATTCCATGCTGAGTAGTTTTCCTGGTGGGGTGGATACCTATGGAAGATATGTTAGATGGACGATGTGTTAGACTGTGCCGCCACTGCGATTAGATTCGCAATTAAAACTCTTCAAACACATTCGCGGTGGATCTCATCACTTTGAGATGCACAACCAAATCTGATGGGTCCCGATGGGCAACGACGGTCAGTGATGGCCACGCGAATTATTATCAGGTTCTGAAGGCCGACGACGCACGCGACGATGGCAATATGTTATCTTCGTAAAATGGTGATGCTGAGCAAGCCGATTGAATCAAAAGTTCCAAACAGCCCATCAACTTTAAGGAATTTCTTTTCAAATATTCTTGAATGTGTTCAAAAACGGTGGATCAGGGCAACAAAAATATTATGTCCTTCAGAACTGAATAGAGAATCACCGCGAACAATCCCCTGGAGCGGAACTCTCCACAAATGGATACAGGATAGAGAGGTGTAAAATAACAAAGTCTTCCGATATTATGGGTTGCCGCCGTTAGTGTATCCGTTTTGTAGTGAATGTACGTATGTTTGCGTGTCGTGAAACTGGGAGAGGATGGCTGTTGCTGAGGTTTTGAGTGGACTTCTTCCATTCCTGAAATTGAAAACAAAACACGTGTACGTGTAGGGATCGCTGTCTTCAGCTTTATTCGCTTCAAGATTCAAAACCCTGGCATGCATTCGCCCGAGGCTGACGCAAGATTTGTTTTCATTAGTAAGCAGCTACTCCTAGATAGGGTCCATAAAGGAGCTCAAAATCAATAGCTGGAAGATCCAGTACGGATAGGAACAATTGTTCCACTTGAACATCGATGTTATGTTTCTTGTATCATCTTTTTAATTGCTCCTGCTATAGGGTTTTTAAGGATTTTGGCAGTCAGTGGCGACCATGTTGTTGGTTGTTGGTGACATCTGTCAAATTTGTTATTTATTATTCACTGTTACTGTTTTGAGGCCTCATTTTCGTAGATTTTGTGAAAGCGTGTTCTATCGGGTGAATCGTGAATGCATCTGGATCTGGAGATCGCTTATTGCGGAAGGGGTCCATGATAAAAGTGTAGCTATAGAATCCTACAACAACGCAAGTTGTTTCCGACTGCTTTATGTGCACCAAGGAGTGAGATAAGGGGATTTCTTGTCACCAATTCTGTTATTGCTGGCAATTATCAATGTGATGCCGTTGAAGGCCATACACTAAGGAAACCTGATGACAATATAGCAAAACAATCTTTTGAATGGAATCCTCAGAGTAAAAGAAGCGTTGGAGCTTGGAAGAATAAAAATGACTTGGAGGTCATCAGCTGTTCAGGAAAAGCTCAATCTCAAGCAATACAATCATGACTATAGCTAAAGCTAGTTGGGGCGAATCGGGGCAGGTCGAACGATCTTGTTTGCTTCCTTGTGGTCCAGGAGAAGTTGAAGCGCTGCAGTACATGCAGTCAGGAAAATATATATGCTTATTGTTGCCAAATCACAGATAACACGACTGAACAGCACGTCCAAATGATAAGACTTATCGAAATGATACCCATTTTACGGTAGATGTGGTGACCCTTCACAGTCGACTCTTTAACATCGCCTTGGTTCGTGAAGGTGTAGGTACAGCAGAACTCGAAGCAGTCGATTATTCGACGCCGTGCACAGGAACTCAGCTATTCACATATGTACTTCAAATTAAGTCTTCACGCATACAAGATTAAAGGAGCTCAAAGTGCTTGACCAGGCTACGCTGCTTGATTGATGAATATGTTTCGGATCGTTCGGAAGCTTTCGGCCATAAAGTAATCTTATTTGACGTATGCTTGTCATATATGGGACGCCACCAACCCACACGAGGTTCACCAGATGATAATGCATACTTTTTGGTGTGGATTTTGAGGCAGTAGGTGACGTCATTAGTCTGTAGTTTTACGAAAATTATGTTGGTGAGGCGTTCACCGTCAATAGGGAGTGCTTGAGAAGGATGATAATCAAATTCTTAATGCCAGTATTGAACCATTTGGTCCTAAGAAATACGTGGTTCCAGCAATGCGGTGCTCAAAAAATCAATTATTGTATTGAACAATGCCCCCTAACACTTGCATCACTAGGAATGTCCATCAATTTACCCTTACCAGAGAGAAGATACTTATAGAGAGATGCAACTTCGACGATGGCTCTCTTTTAGCCTACAAGCTGCGATTCGGCCAGCAACTTGCATCTGTATTAAACTCCATATAAAAAAAATGTGGGGACAATACAGATGCAAGTTGCTGTACTTATTCACCATGTCCGGAAAATGTCAGATGTAGTCAGCTGTTGGGTTATGTTCAGGAAATATGAGTTTCAGAATAATTTTTATTTGCTCTATATTAAAAAAAGTGTTCCATTGGGATTTAGTATTTTAAGTTAATTTACAACAGAGATATAGAATTAATTCTAGTTTAAGCCAGATGGAGCTACATTACTTGCAGATAATGAAAACATTCGTGAAAATAAATTATGGTAGTTCTACCAACTGAGACCTCTGAGATTTTGTAAGTGGAACCATTGTATATGAAATCTATAGTAGTCTGGGGAACGAGTAAGAGATAACGGGGTTTGGAGACACATAGAAGTCGCTGATAATTATCACATATTTAAACCTTCCCACCTACATTTTCTCTCCAAAACGAGAAATTTGAAAAAAAGGCTCACGGTGTCGCCACAGTCGATCCTGCTATCCATATTACTATAGATTTCATATACAATGATGGAACAAAATCGAAAAATGTTTGTATTCGATATCTCACTCAGCTCTTTTGACAGCTGTCAGTGTTTGTTATTTGTATTCTTTAATGGCGCGAAAAAGTTGGAAATCAAAATTGATGGTGTTTTTATACTAAGTTTTCATTAGAGCTTTCATCTTAGTTTGTGTATTTTGTTTGACACATGATTATCTACCTTCTTTTTCTTTATTTTATTTACTTTTACTAGAAGGTATACGCTGGATGGAGATTCATATGTAGGTACATGATATGGGACTTGACCTCTAGGTCTTTTTTTTTTCTTCAGTTGGATTTCACCCATGGGTTTTAATGAAATAATTACGATCCTCAATTAAAAAAAAAAAGAATAAAAATCTTTGGTAAGCTCGCAGATGAAAATAGTGATTCTATGAGATTATTTTTATTAAATAAGTAAATTATTTTGTATTAATAGATCATGGAGCCATCGGGGTATATAAACGAAGTTCTATTGGGAAAAGGGCGAAAGAAAATTCGAATTTTCTCAGCCAAACAAGCTGAAAAGCTTAAGATCTTCGCATATAACTTTAAGTTTTTTTATTTGTTTTTGTTTCTATTTTTATAAATAATTTAAATGCTGTGAAGTTATTTTAGTTTCTTTTTTTTTTTTAAATTATTACATCGTGATGTCTTTGAAGACTGAAGGTTTTATGTTTTTAGTTATTTCTTTTATATAATAAAAAAAATTAATAATTAAATCTTTAAAAAAATTTGTTTCTTTCAAAACTCCGTTATTTTTAAAACTCTTCTTTTCCAAATTAAAAAGATTTTTTATAATTTTTAGGTCTGCCTTAGGTTTGAAACCATAGGAAAATGGTAAAGATTATTACAAACTTATAACGTTGCCTTCAGCTTCAGACCAATAGCCAATATCATTTTAGCAACTTCTAATGTGGGCCTTACACCACGCAATATTATCGCTCAAGATATTGGCCAAAAATATTGCGTGAAAGTGAATTGTCCTTACACGATACAATATTATTGCCTTCATACACACAAGCTGTGTGAAAATGATTTTTTTGTTTACATAGGAATCAAATTTTTAGCTACCTACTACCTGAATGTACTTCAATCTTCATCTTTCTTATTTTTGCGTTGGCCATGTTTGTATTTAATAAAAAAAAAAGTATGTATGTGAAGCAAATATTGAGATTTGTCTTTAATTTGCCTTACACGACGCAGTATGCTGCGCAATATATTGAAGAAGTTCCAAAAATATTAAATTGATTTAACATTCCACAATATATTGGGCAAACCGAAATTACTGCGCAATAAGGACCTTACACGGTCAATATAACTGTGCAATACCGAGTACTGCGCAATAATATTGCATGGTGTAAGGCCCGCATAACAGTTTCTTTCGTTTTACTCAAAATTCTTAAAAGTGGAAAAGAAGAGTTCTGAAATTATAAATTACAAACTTTCTGAACAGAACTATCTACTTTAGAATTCTCTTGTACTTTTCTTACAACCAAGGGACTTTTAAATAAGAGAGAAAGAGACAGTTATATGATTCTTAACACCCAAAAATAAAATACACCACGATCTACCTTTAGAACTATTCGCGCAATTTATTGTTCCAAAAAAAAGTTTTTGTAAGAATCTGTTTTTTGGTTTATAAAAGTTTTCAACATGTTACATGCTGACTCTTGAGTGCCTCTCGGTGTTTTGCAATAAAATCCTCCGGACAATTCGCCCACATAGGTAGCTCCAGATCTGGCAAATCCTCATGTATGCTTTTGAAAACCATTGGATCCGAATAGAATTTTTATTTGAAACATAGCTCACTGCCTGAAAGGAAAATTAAAAGAATCATTTTTAAAACTAGGTTGCTTTAATATTCTAAAAAAAAAATTAAGCTGAGAAGACAATGCAATCAACTCAGAAAGTACCTTATCTGTACAGCTCTCCTCGTAAGATTCTCCGGTTCAAGAACTTCCTTAACTTTGCCGTAGGATCCCTCGCCCAGAACACCACCCATCAGGTACTTCCCTACCATTTTTATATTCTTTTTCTTTGGCTGATAGATAATCTCGGTGCTGTTAAACGATTTTCCGAGAAGTCAGTGAACATTTTGATAGAAAATTACTCGGTAGTGGGTTACTTGGAGAAAAATGCAATTCATTTGGACTTTTTTTTCGATTCCACTTGATAACTTCTCACAATAAGTAGGTACAGCTTCGCCTTCTTCTTTTTTATATCATAATCCACGATTTTAACATTTTTTTTCTCGATTCTTGTGCCCGTGTTTTTAATATCTTGTGATTTTCTTCACTTCACTCGCAGTTCCTTTTTTTTTTTGTCCGATAAGTAATTTATTATGCAAATATTTGCCAACTATAAATCGCTGAGAGATCTTATCAAGGTTTTTTTTATTGTATTTGAGTATTCCTGCAAAAAAGAAATATTTATAAAGTAAAAAGAATGCAAAAAAAGATTATTGTTTAAATTACAAACTTCTTCCAAATCACACATCACGCTTTTCAATTTATCAACACAAATGTCACAAATGTCAGAATCTCACCGCTGACTAGATTGATTTTTTTGTTTTGTTTTTTTTTTTTTTGTTCTGCTCGAGGTGAAAACATGTATACACCGATAGGAATTCAACTCGTTATAAAAAATGTAAACAAAAATCTGTGCGATGACGGAGGCGAGGAAAGTTGTCTCTCTCTATAGTATCTTCTCTCTGCCCTTACCCTCGGGTCTAACTTTTGACGTACTGTTAAGTATAGAGACTCCCTCTTTAGCGTGTAACGAAGTTACACATTTCCTGCCGCCCCTCTGCCTTCCAACCGCCAGTGAGGCTAGAGCCAGATAAAAACCACCACCGACAGCCCGCCGTCATCGACCGCCACCACAATTCCACCAACGCCACCGAACGGCAAGAGGATTCCATACAATTATTTATGTAATGAATAATAGAATCACCATGACGTGACGTAACGCCAACACTGCTTGCTATTAAGGAAATACCTTTCCACCCTGCACCGCTGATTTGGACTGCCGACCAATTCCTAGTACCTAATCCAGAAGAGCAGTCTAATAAATTCATCACTCAAAAAGATTTACACATTTGCAAGTATTTTTAACTTTTGACTTTATAATTCACAGTCTCTCCTTTCAGTGAAATTCCATAAGTAGAAGTCAAATTTGCATGGAAAATAAGACTCGATCTCCCAGCCATTGGGAGAAGTTTTATTGCAAATAGAAAACAGGGATAAGAGTTCTCACTCGAAGGTACGCTGCGAGGAATACCAGCAGAAGCCTCACCATGTTTTGAAGCAAAAGTTTTTTGTCAGCTTTCCACTTCGCTGTTGGTCGCTCGCTTATTGTCGTGGAGCTCTTCCTTTTTAGAGGAATCTCTGCAGACCTCCGTTTATTGTCGTGTAAGCCTCTCCATAGACCTAGTTAGGAACTACCCGTTTTTTGTCGTGGCTACTCCTTTTCTTAGGAGTACCATAGACCGAGCCTTGCCTAACCGTTTTTTGTCAGCTTTCCACTTCGCGGTGGATCGTTGACCGGCATAAGGCCACTCGTTTAGTGTCGTGGAGCCCTTCCTTTTTAGAGGAATCTCCACAGACCTAGTATCTAAGGTATCATAAGAATTGAATTGTAATCTTTTATTTTAAGATTATCATTAGGAATATGAAATAACCTGTTAAGCAAATTCAGATTAATAAAAATATTGTTGTTTCGGAGTTCGACACTCTTCAACTCTGAGTTTTTGTTTTCTTTTGGGAACAACCCTGGACATCCATGAGCTAACCTCAGCCTGAGTAGAAACAAGCATCACAAGCGGCACGACACGAGTATGTGGAATTATTTACCCGGCTGAAATTTTCAGTCTCACTAGATTTTCAGACTTTTAAAACCAAAGTGCACGCACTGAGTGAGGTCATAATAGCTAAAGGATTTCAGCTAGAATTTGGTAGCAAGGAAGTTATGTCCATCTGTGTTGGGGGTATTATCTGTTTGTTGCTCTTGCGAAATTGTTCACATCCTACTAATTTGCACCACTGACTTGGTAAAATCTTGGGCGGAGCTGTTGGTTATCACACTAGTTGTTCAGTAGAGACAAAAAGATTGAAGCAATTGTACCAATTTTTCCTTCAGAACTCGATATGTTGTTGGCGGTAAGTGGCTAAGTGAATTATCTGAAAAAGAGTGCCGTTTCTATTGGACTTAGAAGCGCTGATTGCGGTTAAGTCGTTTTTGTGCCGGAGACGTCATTGATGGGACGTCCCATGATGCGACCATGTGAGGTGTTGTCTTCCATCTTTTTTTGATGTGACCAAAGATTGCGATTGCCAATTTTCATTTGTTCGAGGGTTCTTACAATTTGAGCTAAGTTACAATTATCTCGAAAATAAGAGAACTGATTCATATTCACCTTAATAAGCAGATAAGGTGCTGGAATAGGAATTAATAAAATGTATAAGGAATTACGGAGAACAAGAATTCCCTTTGCTCTATGAATGTGCAATCATTTTTGATCAATCAAGTACCCATTCGATAGATTGACTATCCTTCTGTAACAAGTAGCTTCAGATTGAAAGAACATGCGTTTACATAGAACACTTAAGTCTCTGTTCATCTCGTGAAGAACTTTCTCAACTACTACAACTCACTAATCACATACTCCAGACATCCATCCTCCTGCAGATTTCTCCAATTCCAACCAAGCCAGCATCATCATCATCATCAGCAGCAGCAGCAGCCTTGACTACTTTCATTCCTCGAATGCAGATCAATAGCCTTCTTACCATTGAAGTACTCGCTAAAGTCTTAAGCCAGGCCGTATATTTCCCGAATGCATGCAAAGATACAATTACTCCCTAATTTATTGGAGCATTTTGCATTTTGCATTTCGCATTTACGGATTCTCAAGTCTCAACCACCGCCAAATGCTTCCTGATAATGTTGCCAGTGCCAATGCTGGGTGCATGATGGTGGTTCTCTTCCATGAATGCTGATGGCCCACAACATACTCGTACTCTGCTCTGGCCAGCAATCACAGAATTGCACGATATTCCTATTAAAATGTTTACCTAAATGCCACACATTTCAAGGAATCCGCCGCATTGGGAGCGGATGCGGATGGATCAAATAATCATCTGGATTCTGGACAAGGAGGAGAGATACAAATATTGCAGGTTGTGCTGTGTGATGTAACTTCTGACTTCAATTAATTTACAATTCTGGATTTTTTTCATTTGTTCCGACCAACAAGACAAAAGTTGAAAATTGAATAAAACAAAGAGACGCAACATATCAATTGATACAAAGCTCCTTATGTGACCAGAACCACGCAATAAATCTCCAACTGACCGCATTAAAGCAACAAAAATATCACAAGAAGTATTCCGACACACGCTACAGCTACAAGGTCCATGGATGGATCCCCACCGAGGGATAAGGACTAACTTAAGTGCCATGCAATTTCGCTGTACGCACTAAGTAGATTGCTTAAGTGGGCTTGTTTTTTGTCCTCGTGTGTCTCTAGTACAGTTGGAATTCACAGTGAACACGCGAGTAATTTATGTAATTTATAGGCATTCGGAGGAAATTAACGTGCCTGAACCAAATTAATTAAGAAAATAGCATGCAATCTGGATCAGGTGCACCGTTCTTTGATGTGAAGTCATTGAAGTGGAAGGAAGTTCTCACGATCCACAAATGAAACTTGTTTGATTTGCAATTTGATGTGATTGCAATATTTCCATCAACCAAATCTATGGTTTTATTTAATATTAAAGAAGCTCCTTGCATATAAAGTAGTCCCTCGTGGAGCAGTGGTTTCTGTGTCGGACTGCTACTTCCAAGTTTCTGGGTTCTGTTCCTGATTCCACCAAAGTTTTTTGTCTGGGATTATGACTAGCTGTTAGGATCTGCGTAAAAATTGCAAGTCCCTTTAATTCTTGCAGAGTATCAACGAACACACAGGAATGGTAAAGGAATGGTCACTATGCCTCGGCTCCGATGAGTTTATCGCATTTTCCCTGAAGTAAAAAAAAAAAATTAGTGAGAGCTAGAGTAGGGCAGAGTGGGGCATTGTGTCATAGGGTAAGAAGTAACAGCTAAAAAAAACTGGGTTCTCCTTAAAAGTAAGAATTGCGTGAAAGAGAAAAATAGAATTGATGATGATAGACAAAATTGGTTGCAGTGCATAATATGCAAAAATGGGCATACACCAAGTGCGCTAAAGGATCTCTTCGTGTATTCGTATGATTAAACTGTAACACGGATGAAGATTTTTCCTTCTAGTTCTATATACTTTTTTCTAAAGATTGAATTGTGATTCTTATTTTTTGTTTTGAACAAAAGTTTTTTTTTAACAAAAGCTATTTTTACAAAATGTTTAAATCTCTACTATATGTATCACTACTATATATAAAAGAGTAATTTTGTTTGTGTGTCAGTTTGTCTGTATATGGCAGATAAACTGACGACACACCACTTATCTCGCAATGCAGTTTATTCCAAGATCTTCCCCCATTCACTGGCCAGGTTATAGGGGACCAGCAACTTTGTGCATGTGTAAAACTCACATCAATATAGTGCGGTAATTCCTTCATCCAAATCTTGCTTTTGTAATGAAACGACTGAGAAAGATACATTAATTAAAAATACGCCCGTATCAAAGAGAACCCCAGTGTCCCTTGTCTACGATGGTGAAGCTCGAAAATAATACCAGCAAGATTAATTGTGTTAAAGTAGTATGTAGTAGTAGGTAGGTATTTTATTTCTGAATATAAAGAACATTAATATTTCATTTCATTAGATACAAGAAATTATATTTTACTTACCGCAGTTTGCACTTCACGATCGCTGGACAAAGAATGAATAATGAAACTCAAAACAAAGCGCATTTGGCATGGCCCAATTGAGAATGACAACGAAGAAGAGTGCAAACTACGGCAAGTACGAGACGGCTATATAAAATGTAAATTCATAAGTTCTGTTTGATTGTCAAATTTGTGGCTGCATTCAAGTCATTGGTTTACATCTGTGGCTGTATTCAGGACGTTCTTTCACACCCAGAATGAAGAATTTTGAAGAATTCGAGGAAAGAAATTCAACATTTAACGTGTTCCTTTTCTGTGATTTGTGCGGTTTACACATGAATGAATTTATGAAAGCAAAAAGCAAAAAGCATGTGTAAACATACACTTATGCGTCGGTTGGGAACATGCATGAAAGTATAATAAAAGCCTTTTGCTCACCAACTTTTCATGCGCCGGTAATAGCAGTTGCTAAGGTTTTGCATGTATTTAAGAAGTATGAATTTTTTCATGCACACATGGAAAGTTTGCAAGGAAAATTAAGTTTCGTGTGTTTAGGCTTTACAAACGCGAAAATTTTGTACTCTCACGGTTACAGGCGCTCGCCGGTGAATTTATGCATGTGTAAGCCCGCCATTATTTCTTGCATTTCAGCTGAAAGGGCGTGTTTGGCATATGTTAGAAATAAATAGTTTGTTGAGAGTTTTGAAATGAAAGAATGGATTGCCAAGCGCCAGTGGATAGCAAAAGTAAAAATGAACTTGCAGGTGTAAGCTCATGAGAAAGTGAAACAAAGTTGGATGGTTCCCAACTTTTCATCCGCCAGCTATTAGAGTTGGTAGGATTTTACATTTAACTGTCATCTTTTTTGTTCGCATCAATATGATTGATTGGAGTTTTTGCACACTGAATAAGCCAAACGATAGCACTAAAAATCTTCAGGCTTTTAAGGTTCACGGACATTATGTCTGTTTGAAATAGGCAAAATGTCCATGGACATTATGTCCAATTGGAAATAGTCATAAGGTCCATGAACGAAATAGACATAATGTCCATGGACCTTATGGCGAAATCGAAAATTTAGACATATCTAATTAGTAAATTTTGAAATAGACATAATGTCAAGATAATGGAAACGCAAAAAAAAAATCACAAATGCATAAAAAGACGAATTTCTGTTTTGGAACGTAACTGCTATATATTTTTGTTGATATTTAACCACAATGCCGGTTTGAGTAATTGTTTGTCCATAGTCAAATTTCTTAAGTTGACCCATTCAATCGGTAGCGTCAAGTTAAGAAGAAAAATACCATCGTAATCAGAGGCCCATTATAAAAAGTAGACCTAAACAAAAGCATTTCATATATATAAAAAACTAGCAAAATGTACCCGGCGTTGCCCGGGCACCCGAGGCAAGTCTTTTCATGCAATATCTTTTAAATGAAATTAAAAACCAAGAAATAATTTTTGTAAGAAAAAGGGTTTTTCATTTTTATTTTGTCAAATTATGTTCTTTGAGTAAATAAAACAAACAGAGATGCTATTGTACCTTCAAATCTTATACTGTAATTTTGTTGGGTAAATGATGTAATTTCATAGCACATTTCCAAATAAGATTCGAAATTACCTCATTTCCTATACAAAAACACATTTCGAAATTTTCTTATTTCCACCAAATTTTGATGAAATTAGGTTGCAACCGAAATATAACATCCCTAATTTCAAAATGATTGTGAACATGTCTAGAGGAAAAGTCGATTTATAAATAAATCCAAGGCAACGGCAGAAGTAAACAAAACTAAACACCAATTTGGAATTAAGTCCAAGGCAACGGCAGAAGTAAATAAAAACACTTTTTTAGCAAATTTCCATTTTTTCGTATTTGCTCTTCGATACAGCGGCTGCGTTTAGGGCATGAATACAATTTAGCGTTGCCGACAGCCAGCTACTGGCACAAAAATTGCAACAAATGCATATTTTCCATTCACACACACAAACTTTATAAATATGCAGGCTAACTGACAGTAAAAGAAAAGAAAGTCTGGTAATTCAAAACGGGTGTGTCAAAAAAATCAAATTGGATTTTTTTTTAAGAATTATGGAAGAGTCCACGAAACTAACTGCGCCAGTAAAAGAGATTCTAAAAATTATTTAAAAATACGTTTTAATACGATAAAATAAATACAAAAATTCTTTTTTGGGTTTCTCATTTCATTTGGAAGATATTTCATGAAAAAAAGACTTACCTCGGGTGCCCGAACATGGCCGGGCACTTTTTGCTAGTAATATACATATATTCTTTTAATTTTTATTTAATCGAATTAGGAGTTAAGTTTTTTCTTATCAGCTTTTCATAAAATTATAATTGGCTTAAAATAACATTTATTTTTCTACACAACTTTGTGTAGCTATGCCTTTGTTACAATAAGCCCCATTGTCAGGGTAAGTTGTAACAAAACGTTTTTTTCTCAATGCAATATCTTGACATTTTCTGAGCAGACTTTGTTTGAATTTTCTATGTATATCTTGTAGCTGAAACATGGTTCTTAAATTTTAAAAAGGTTTCGTTAACTTATTTTCAAAATCTTAGGAACTAGATTTCTTTAAAAGTGTTACTTTTAGCCCCAATCTGCTCTGAAAATGAATGGATGAATACCTATGTAAATCCAACCCGAGTTCGTTTGTGACAAACTTTTTCGCACAATTTTTTTTTTTTTTTTTTTTGCAAAAATGTAAGTGAGTGCGTCATAAATACCTAAGACTATAAACCAATGTCATGTATACGGTTAAAACCTCGGTTTTTTTTCTGCACGAAACCAGTACTTGCCATAAAGCAAGTAAAAAGGAAACAAAAATTCTAAAGATTTAAAGTGTCAAAAGGAATCCAAAACTTTTCCAAAATTACTTTAAAACTCACCCGTTTGAAAATATTTCAAAGCTTAAGCCTTCTTCTTTGATCTTATTAAAACCAAAAAATATAAAATATATCCAATCTCAAAGACCGTCGTAATTCCAAGAAATATAGGAGCTCATTTTCACTCCTTTACGTAACCCAAACGAATGATTTATGCAAATGCAAACCATAAATCATCGCCTAATCCTCACCGTTCAGTGTTGGTGGCAAATTGCTCTGATTTAATCGCCAAAGCCAGCCCAAGATCGTTTGATATATGGCTTCTAGCGCGCCCATATCGATCAAGCCGCTTAATCGTCTGTCTACGGAATGTATATCTGCTCTCAGCAGCTGGTTTCATGTCCATGTCCGCACGTGCGTAAGACGGTAGTCAAACTACCTACCCCAGCCAAAGGTGGTGTAATCCCTTTCGGCTGGAAATGGGAAGGTCAGTGGAACAACCTAGCACTGATATTAATCAGAGCCTAGCCACTTTGCAGTACCTTACGCTCACGCTCACACTACTCTGAAGTGATGGCTAAGGCAAACACCACCTGGACACAATGTGCATTTTGCTGTGTAACGTGTAAGTTATGATTATTGGAGGAAGTCTGGTAATGGACTCCTCGACGATGATAGCAATGGCTGAGACAAATGCTATGTCTGCCTGCAGCTTATGTGGTGTAAAACTATATGAAACTTTGGAAGGTAATTAACGTTTGTAAAAAGACAGCATCAGTAGCAACCACCACGACGAAGGCTGACGCGAAGAAGCCCATGCGGCTGGTTGATTGTTATCCTGATTCCAATGGAATTCGTGTAATACGCAGCGTCGGAATTTCTGTTTACGACGGGCAAAGCATTCGCATTTGGCATTTCAGTTAAACTTTATGGTTCTATTGTTGTAGTTTTTTTTTTCTTATTATCATCGCCTGAAATGGTGCTGCTTCGTTAGCGAACATTTCAAGGAAAAACAAAGCTACAGGAGCAGTGATGGTGATCAGTGGAATTGCTTTTAAGATGCTTTAAACGGTTAATTAGACACGATTTTCAATTTAGTTTCTGGGAATGTCTGTCCACCGAATTTGGGATTTCAACCCACCACCAAGACACGAACCAAGCAACTTAAAGTGAAAACCTTATAGTTTTCATGTTTTTTTTTATTGGACCCTCTTGGCCAACAAAATCCTCACTAACAATTTGTTAGCACTATCTCCAAATTTCCAATTCTGAATGAAACTAGCAAAGGAGTTAATATAAAAAGTATAAAATTCTAACAGGCGATGAAAAATTGTTTAAAGATGGCTGCAGTTGTCAGTTCAATTGAAACATTGCTTAAAATTATAAGCAGGTTATGTTGGCTCCACTAGAGTGGGGTGATCTTAGGCCTTGCTTAATATGGCCCTCCAGCCGGCTCGATCTCTAGCCTGCCAACTCCAATTTAGAACTCCAAGTTGCACTACCTCTACCTGGTCGCTCTATCGGAGATGAGGTCTACTTTGGCTTTGGACTCCCTCTGGTTTGGCGTTGAAGACTCTACGAGCTGGAACGTTGATGTGCATTCGCTCTACATGGCCTAGCCATATCGTCCTTGAATTCGTTCGAATTTTGCTGGCTAGCCTTATGTCGCTGTATAGCACGTATAGTTCGTCATTGAATCTACTTCGCCAAATTTTGTGTTCTCGGTTAACGCAGACAAGACCATTAATCGTACGCAGAACTTTTCTCCCCAAGACTCCAAGTAATTTTCTTCCAATTGGGAGAGGATCCATTCTTCTGCACCATATAGTGTCTTCTTGGTTCTTCTCAAAAGGGCTTTATTCTTCAATTGCTTATTCAGCCCAAGGAAACAGAGATTAACAAAAGTTAGTCTGCGTTTGATTTCAGCGATGATGTTGGTGCCTGTGTTTACAACAATACCCAGGTAGAAAAATTCATTGACTCCAGTGAATAAACTGACTCCATGGTAAAGAAGGCTACTGCTCGCTTTGTTCTTCCTAACACGTCAATGTCGTCTGCAAACCCAACTTATTGCGTCGATTTATTAAAGATGGTGCCCGATGTGCTGGCATGGGCGTTCCGTATGACATTTTCCAGCACAATGTTAAAACACCTCCATGACAGTGCGTCACCTTGTCTTAGCCCTCTGGCGGTTTCGAAAGTTTAAGTAGAGTCTCTACCAACTTGGACGGAGCAGCGAGCATTCTCCAACGTCAACCTGATAAGGAGTATCAGTTTAGCAGGGATTCTAAAGTTAGACATGTCGCGATACAGTTCAACTCTATTAACACTGTCGTAGGCGGCGTAATGTGAATATTTGGTCGGTGGTAGATTTTCCAGGTCTGAAGCCGCATTGGTAAGGACCTATCAGATCATCAGCAAACGGCTTGAGGCGTTCACATAAAACGCTGGACAGGATCTTATAGGCGATGTTTAAAAGACTTATGTCTCTATAGTTGGCGCAGAGAAGGCGGTCTCCTTTTTTGTGAATCGGGCAGATGGTACTGAGATTCCACTCATCGGGCATACTTTCCTTCGACCATATTTTGCAGATGAGTTGAGAAATGCTCCTGGCCGGTCATCTCCAGAGTGTTTAAAAAACTCCGCTTAGAGACAATCACATCCAGCTGCTTTTTCATCTTTAGTCTGGTGATGGCTACTTTGATTTAATTTTGGTCGGGCGGATGTAGCTCATGGTCGTCATCTAGATTAACTGGTACATGTTGATCTTGGCTGTCATCGCCATTGAACAACTGGTTAAAGTAGTCTGTCCAGATGGCTAATATCGCCTGCGTTTCCACTATGGTGTTTCCATCCTGATCCTTGCAGGGCCCAGGGCGGCTTGTGAAACCTCATGTAGATTGTTTCACTTTTCTGTAGAAGTTTCGCACTTCTTTTCTGCAAAAACATCTCTGCATCTCCTCGACTTCTCGTTGTTGGTGTTATTATTTCTTCCTCCTGAGTAGGCGTTTCTCATCCTTTCTTCGCTCAACATAGACATTTCTGGATGCTCTAGTATCTCTCTGGAGACTTGTATGCCTCCGTTTTAGCTTTGTTTGCCTAAGCACATTCGGAGTCGAACCAGGGGTTTCTGGGGGGAGGCTGTGAGAAGCCCAATACCTCTGACGCAGCACTTCTTATGGCTTGTTGACATAGCTGCCATTGCTCTTCCGGGTTCATATCATCGGTCGGAGGATTTCTTGCAAGCTCAAGGGATAGGTCGGCACTGCATAGGCGGTGGCGGTCTCTTCCGATTGAAGTCGTCCGACATTGAATTTCCTCGCTGTAGTTGGTGTTCGCCTAAGAGCTTCCATGGAAATCCGTACTCTAAGTTTGCAACGACAAGGTAGTGGTCTGAGTCGATGTTTGCTTCTCGGAATGTACGTACGTTCAGGATGCTGGAGGAATGCCTTCCGTCAATTGCAACATGGTCGATTTGGTTGCAGGTTCGACCATCTGGAGATCGCCATGTGCTCTTGTGGATGTGGATTTACGTGGTAATCGTGTGCTGCATAGCACCATGTTCTTCCCCGTTGCAAAATCGATGAGCCTGAGTTCGTTATCGTCCGGTCGTCATACCAAAGATGTCCCCTCTCCCAATTTAGGCATTAAAGTCTCCCAAGAGGATTTTAATGTCATGTTTGTGGCCCTGCTCATAGGTTTTGGCGAGGAGTTCATATAAACTTTCTTTTGTAGCGTAGTCTTTCATTTCTGTAGGGGCATGGGCGCTTATTAGGCTTAGGTGGTGGAGTTCGGCCTTAATGCGGATCGTAGTCACTCTCTCGCTGATCAACACGTTTTGCTTTAGTTTTCCTCTGACAGCGAATCCGCACCCAAACAAGCGCGATCTCCCATCAAAATGGCATTTCCTATATCAGAAATTACACTCGTCTGTCATTCGCAGGTGCGATCCATCCCATCGCATCTATTGGAGGGCTGTTATAGCAGCTTTGAAACTGGCGAGGGTCTCAGCTAGCTGTTCGGCCTTACGCGGCCTGTTAGGCGTTCGACAGCCTATGGGTCCGATGGGCCCAACGCTAATCTTTAGTTCACCTTTTGACTATCCCAAAAGTTACGCTTCTTATACTTTTGATTATTTTTATCAATACAGAGTGTGAACTATAAAAACAGAACTCAAAATTGCATATTAATGCGTTTTTTTGTTGAGTCTATACCATTCCATTTGATGCTCTGGTAGAAAATAAGGAGGGTGATGGGTGGGACTATCCGAAAAACCGAAAAAAGAACAGCCCACGGTGACCTGTCCAAATTGGCGGGCTTTCGCAGCGGCGGCATCGTGGGTGTCAGGTTTACAAATCCGGATTTAAGATTTCTTGACATTACAGATGTAACTCCCCACCAGCAAAAACCAACTGGGAACCTTTCTCACAGTTCAAATTAATTATGAGAGTTACCACTGCTCGAAATCAAAAATTGTGACAAATATTAGTTTTTTATAAGTGGCCATTAGCCATGTTATCAACGACTATTACTGATCCACCATTATACTCACAGAGAAGCTTACCAAGTATATATCGCATTTGGCTAAAACGAATTTATCATACGACACTAATTGAGCTTCCGTACATCCAGGTGAGTGTACTTTTAATGAGCTCACGACTTTCATGTACGTTTTATTTGGTGGCGTATACAGCTCGCAATAGCCACGACTCAATCGCTAGAAGCGATGCTCTAACTAGCTCTTGGTCGCGTCTTCAATTCCAAGCCAAATGGAAGACACTCGAATATACAATGAACCAAAAGTTTTGTATAATATTTCTTTTATTTTCTTTGACATATGCAAATGTTTCGCATTTATTTGTTAAGCATTATCGGACTGTAATATTGGCATAAACTAATAAATGAAGGCGCCATATTTGCACCGGTGCAACGCGACGCGGCAGCATCGACTCCACATGGCACCTGTTTCTGATGCCGTTGCCGCGCTGGATGGGACAAAATAAACAAAGCCAATCGATTGGGGGGATAGCCAAAGAGACAAATGGAATTAGAAAGTGAAATCCTTTTATCCGGGCGATGTCTAGTCTATAGCTGGGGTAATGGGCGAGGGAAGCAATGTGGTGAACATCCTCGTTGGCCAGGTCGGTCGGTCAGGTAGCAAAAATGGAAAGTTCCAAAAGGTCAGGAGATTTGGTATTTAAGAGAAAGATAATGAAAGTCGATTTCGAACTATTAAGCCAGGAAGCAAGAAATTATGGGCAATTTAGTTGGGGAAACCTTTTTTTTCCTGGAAGCTCTTGACACAGCTAGCGAAGTTATCCCTTTGAGCCATCTATTTCGAAATTAATTTCTTTTAATTTTCATTTCAAGCAACTTGGTAATTGGTTCCTATATGATCCTCAACCTCCCGGCTTCATAGAACAGCAACTTTTCCTTGGTTAAAGCGTAAAAAAGTAGGTACTTATTATGGACCATAAATTTTTGTCTTAAGGATCCAATTTTAAAATAATTAAAAATCCAGTCCCAACCCACCAGGAGGCAGGAGCTCATCACGATTTTGTATCTTCAAGTCTGAAATCGTTAAAAAAATTTCATTCCTTTGGTGATGTCTGCTCCTGCGGTACGGCGTACATATGATGCTCCCCATCATCGTAGACTAATCGAATCGACATTCCAGAAATGAGATTAGAAGCTAATTAGCCCCTTCTAGCCACATCCACAAGCCACAACAAAGATGTTATGACCGTTTTCCTGTTGCCACTGTTGCTGCTGCGCGTCATAAACAACCAGCTCAACGTTATAATAAAACTTTATCACTCAGCAACATATGAAGCATCCACAGCTAGACCCATCATTCTGATGCTCTGGTCCCACACATGAGTCATGGCCATGGGAGAGTCTTTGGGGGTAAGGCATCGTCATTCATCGCAGGTAATCCTGATGGTTGGGAATAATTATATGCAACGCCTAGCGCTTATCGCGCTCAAATAAATTTATTAGCTCCACAAGCTTAATGGGATTATAATATGAGTTCGTCAGGCATATATGGCCCGAAGGCTCTGTCCCCATCTCCATCTCAACGGAGTGGGCACTTGCATGCGGACACATAATTACTGAACCCTAATGACCTTTTAGGTAGTTGGCTAGCCGCTTACAGGCACTTACCAGCCATTAGCCAACATGCTTGCTTGATCACACACAACAAGCGAGCCAGATGCCAGACAATAATGCATCCTCAATGTCATGGTCATGAGAGTGTTGTATATGAAGCTCGGAATTTAACACCTTCCACCTCGGACTATGACCACCTAGGTAGTCGATATTCAAGAGTGTGAATTACCGAAGTGATAGCCGCCATCATCAGTCGCACTAAGACATCATCCCATTTCGATCCGATCCCAAGAGCTGAGGTGCCAGAGCGGGCAAAGATTGTGTCAGCTAGATTAAGCACGCTCCGCTCATGTGGTGCCTATATGGGAGACTCTATACTTGTCACAGTCTCATGGGTGATGGCTCCTTGCAACGTGTGGAAGGCTGATTAATTTTTTAAGCCTCGTGATCGCGTTCGTTAACCGAAAAGCTATGTACTCATCTGCATATGGCAACAAATTTCGCGGCAACTGTTTCAGACTAGGTGTCACGCAGGACTATGAATGGGTTAATGCAGATCATTGGCTTGCATACATTGAGATCTGGGAGTGCTTTGGAAGATCAGTTGGGTTAACGAGAGCCGTTGAGTCGATGTAAAAGGTAAATTAATGGGTTCGGTTTGTCGTTTGTTTTTTGTAAGTTAATTTGAATTTCTGAGATGCTTTCAGTCGCAGGGGAAGAGTGAACTAGGAGCTGAAAGGCCTTAGGTGAAATTTATTTTTAATGACATCGTTGAAATATTTTAGAGAGTTATTAAGGATAGCCAAATCTGATTAACATTAACAATTATCATCAATCTTAAGTTGGATCTTGTTGGATCGTTTTTTTTTTTCTTGCTTTCTGAGGACGAAATAATAATAAGTTGGTCTTACAACTCACTACGCTAGAGTAAGGATTCGAGGAGAACCGAAATATTTGGAAAAGGGATATCATATCAATAGCTTGAATAGTCAACTGGATTCACATGGCAATAGCGATGGAAACTAATTCCACTCCTAGGTAGCGCTGCATACTATTTTAAATCATTACAAGAAACATAGCGGCGTCACAGGTTAATACAAAATGGCCAAATAATTACTTACTTGCTTCTGCTTCGGGAGGATTCCCACCATGCGATTCATTTGAGGTAATTGGTAACCATTTTTTTACACATTGAGCGATGTTGGGTTTTCATGCGTCTAGAGTTCGGAGATTATTCGCGTTTACACGATCTTTTGTAGTACCCCGTGGCGTAGTGGTTAGTGTGTCGGACTGCCACGCCGAAGGTTCTGGGTTCGATCCCTGGCGACTCCACCTAAAAAAATTTGCTTTACGGGGTACTGCCTCTTGCGAGGAAGTGACAAATCCTCCAAGGTTATTTAATGTCATGGAAAGTGCTTCTCTGTTAGCCGTTTGGATTCGGGGGTAAATTGTAGGTCCCTTCCATTCCCGCAGAATATCAACGCACACAATGGTAATGGTTGAGAGTGTAAGTCACAGGCCCCGGCTTCGCTTGGAGCTGTTGTGACAAAAAAAAATTTTTTATTTTTTTTTTTACACGGTCTTTTGTGTAGCCCCACAGAAAAACGGTGTCAAATTGCATGATCTTGGTGGCCAATAATTGACGTCACCAAAACGTGAAATCACACGACCCGAAAAATTCTAACGCAATAAAGACATAATTGGTCGTGTTGTACCGCTTGTTGCCACGTCTTGTTGGAACAACATATCGTCCAAATTATGATCTTCAATCGCCGGCCAAAAAAATCGGTTATCATTCGACCATATCCCCCGAATTGACTGTAACAGTCTTGCGGTCATTGCAAAGACCCACACAATGACCAGCACACGAATTTTTTGGTCCTTGCAATGACCAATAACAATGACCGTGTAATAGCCCTGCCATTGTTGATAGAACGCAATAACCAGTTTGTTTGACAAGTGTTCTTTGCAAAGACCATGTCCCAACAATGACCAGGTAGGAATTTCTGCCGGGCCATTGTTGCTCGCAATGACCACTTTTCATGGTGGTTTTGTTGTTGTTCAATTTCAATGGGCTGCCAAAGTGACAGATCAGATTTTGACGAAATCTCTCACTCTTGGTGTTGTGGCATTTGGTTGTTGTCGTCGTCCTCGTCTGTGCTACTCTCCAATATTTGGGCTGCGAGAATCGCCATCTTCAACTTTTTTTTTGTAGTATGACATTATTTTATTATAACAATAATTAGGTACATATATTTCATTATTTTTAATTTAAATTACCTCTGTTCGCGTACCCAAATGAAACAGTTTGCATTCGATTTCATACGTTTACATTAACACAAAAAGCTTTCGCGTACTGAGAGATTAACGAAAGATGAACGAAAGAAAATAACAGCTGTTTTATTCTTTCGTTCATTTACTTGCAAGTTTTTGCCCACTGAAATTTCATCTGGTAAAAACTTGAACTCTGTCAAAATCGAATTACGTAAACATTTGTTGTTGCAGATGACCCTTACCGCGAAGAGCTAACCAATCAAAAAATTCGAATTTGACGTTTTTCAAGTTTTTACACAAAAAGCGTTCGTGTACTTTTCGGTAAGTGAGAGAGATTTTTCTCTCATTTGAGTAATTTTGACAGTTTTCATTTTTTGGCACAAAATGTACGCGAACAGAGGTATTACTTTATCAAAAAATTTCATAAAATTCACGTATGTAAATATTTTTTAGAGAAAACAAAAATGACAATCGTGATTGTCACTCAATTTATTAATGTATACCTGAAACGTCAAATTTACTTTGGCCTTTGTCATTCAAAGTGGTCATGTCGGGTAATGGTCGTTGTTATGCTTGCCATTCCAAGGACACCAAATTTGAAGAGGACCAATGACCAACTTGCCGCGGTTATTGTATTTTGAAATAACAATGACAGATTTGCTTCATTCGTGTAATGATCATTGTAGCTAGAAATGATACTGTGAACAGTAACTAATGATTCAGAGTGTCAATGCACTGACCATTTACAAGGACCGTCTAATGCTTAAGTTTTAATGATTTTGATGCATTGTTTAATTGTTAAGTGATCCATTATCGTAAATGCCAAACATTCAACTAATATTATGACAATTCAGATGACAGTTGAGTTTGAGCAGCGCTGACAACTTGAAACCACGAAATGAAAATACTGTATTTGGTATGGAGTTAGGTACAGAAAAGTATAACTATTATTCTTAGTTTTTACTAATAATCGAGTCGATTTAGTGATGTCCGTCCATGCGTCCGTATTATTTCTTTCAAGAGCTCGCCATGCAAACACTTCCAAAATGCATGCAAACACTTCCAAAATCACCTCTTTTAAATTTTTTTTGCCCGTAAATTTTCTCTAATTTGAATAAAAATATTTCAGTGACGCCAACTTTTCATAAAAAACCATCCATATTATTGTTTTTATAAAATAACAATGCTTATGTTAGAGCAAAACATTTTTGTAATTATTAGTTGTACGTTAACATCTTTTGTATGAAAAGAAAAATATTGATTTTGGGTGTGACTTTGACGCCCACTTTCATGAAAGAACAAAAAACATAGTTTAAAAAACATAGAGAATCAACCAAGAATCCTCGGCATGGCAGTGTCCGATACACCAACCACACTACCAAGTAGAACTAACTCCATGAACTAAATATTATAGAATTGTTTGAGTCCCATATTTCAACAAAAAAATTTTATTTTATAAGCTCCAATTACTTTATAACCAGGAGACTGGACATTTTAAGGTCCACGATGACTCCATGTCTGCCTAAAACCACTCACTTAGCTCCAATCTACTACTCATAAGCAATGATTTCCGTGAACATTGAACATGAACATGTTTATCAAAGAAATGGCTGTCAAAATATTCATTTCCTGCATACCAGGAGTTTAAGAACTACACCAACGAAAATCACATTATGACAGCCGTTGAAACCTCCAACAAAGTGCACCCCCTACCGCGAAGAAAAAGAAACAAACATTTATCTGGAAGGAAAAGCTACTCCTTTGCATGAGGTCAAATGCTATCACCATCGTCGTCGGTGCTGGAGCGTTCATACAAATGGCTCTATTCATGTTGGCTCCTTCGCAAAGAAATGACCATAAAAAAAACTATCTCGCTTATATGAAGCCGGCCTACAAGAAGAAATGTTAGTAGCGGTCGCTGATGCCAACGACGAAGCGAACCAAGCCGCACCACTGTAAAATGTAAAATTTAAAATGTTTTGCGTTGATCACTATACCATACCATACCAGGAACAGGTGTCAATTGAGTTGCCAGCGCCCGAAACTTGCAGCGGAGTGGCGGCAGTAGAGCGGCGCTTTTCTCCATTAGTACCAATAATAACATATTGACACGTATTAATGGCCGCTGTTCGACGGATCCACGTATAACCGTAAAATATTGCTATCACAACAAAAGCCCAGGGGGTGAGGTTTTGATGATGCAGCGCAGCGCACCCAACTTAACTTTAAGAAAAAATGGCCACAGCCAGAGCTCATACATGAAAATCGTGAGCTCATTAAAAACAGTCACCTGACAAAGATATTATAGATGGCTATCTCTCGGGCAGATGGAGCTACTTTCTGATTCTCAGTCTCAGTCTCAGGACTGCGATGGCGATCAGTGATCAGTGATCAACGCTCATTCTTCAGCCCGCCGCGCCATTGCCGCCGCGTCGCTTCGCCATAACAACACCGATCGATTTCAATGGTGTCGCCAAAGATCGTACTCACTGCAAATCATAAACGATATCGCTCGCGATAGTGACGCTAGTGAAAAAAATCCGCAAACATTTATATCGTGTGTGTTATCGATAGTGAAATGGCTGTCGCGACTATCGGGCAATAAATAATAATTATAATAGAAACTTCAAGTTGCTGCTCGTTCACATTGCTGGAATCGATATATGCTGTTGTCCAGAAGGACTGGCGAGGGAACCGAAAGTGAAATCCATGTGCAGTGTCACGGGATTGTAGTGAGGGCAACTGGACACCAAGCATCCAATATGTACACATAATTTGAAACATGACAAGAAATTAGTTTCGATTCGATGGAGTTTTGTTTTCTAGGACACAAAATAGAGTGGGAGTGGGTGTGATGTGAATATGATATCCTCGGGGCATTGCATTTCATGGGGCCGTAACTGCCCTTTGTTTTTTTTTTTAAGTGAGACCACATTCGTGACTATATGTGAAATCGAAAATATGAAAAATGTATTTCTATTTATTTCCTTGACCACTGTTATACTGACAATGTTATGTTTTCTTGATAACTGTGTCAGGAGGCTAAGGTTGCCCATTTAAGAACGACATAAGGAACAAATGGTAATCTTTAAATTTTGCATGCAAGCGAATAGAACGTCTTTTGATTCCCGCAGAAATCAAAAATTAAAATTTACAAGATCTCGGGGGAAATTGTTTTTGTTGTAAAGGAAACATTTTTGCATTTTGGTAGAATTGGATGTGAGAATTTGTAAATACAGGTCTCGATAATGTTATCTTTGAAAGGTGGACCTTGTCAAATTTTTTATTTCAATATATTTTTTATTTCAAATTAATCACCCTATAAGAAGATGTTATAATTTTTGCAAATGGCGTCGCACGTCAATCACATTTGACATTTGTGAACTGGACAGCTGTGGTGCGTTCGTTTTCTCCAGATGTTTGTTATGTTAAAATTAAGTGTTGAAATGTCATGTTAGAGATTGTTACGATTGTTACAATTTCAGTTAAGAACGACTTTTGTTGTTCTGTCAAACGAAATTTAATGATAAGGTTTGGAAAATTAAGTCAGAAGAAAATATTGTCTCCTTGAAAAGGGAATAATTATTTCTTATGCGAATGAAAAACTACTGCAAATCTTTTTTTTTATTACTGTTTGTTTTCTTATTAAACGTAGCCAAGTAATAATGACAGCCTTTTCCGGAATATATCCGAGACTTATTTGTTGTCTCCATTCTTTGCCTTTTCTACAGTTTCTGTTTGATTCTCCTGTTGGCTCACATTTAAGTGATCAGGTCCCATTTGTTGAATTTGGATGACTTTTTCATTACAGATTTTTGTCTTCGAATGCTGGTTTGGAAACCATCCGACGATAATGTTGAGATCACCTAATCGGAGTCGTAGTTCTTTTGCAGTGCATAATGGCGGACAAAGTGTCTCAAGATGTACCCATGGTCATCTTCTATTTCTTCGTGTTTGCCTTCGACGACTACAGTGCCTTCCAATGCTTTCTCAAAAAGCTCACTTGGTTTGACTGCTGCACATCCATGCAACATTAGATACTTCAGTTCACATCTTTTTCCTGACATGGAATCTACTTTAATTCACTTCCTCGACAGTTGACCTAGTGCGGCCACCGAATAAACCAGATTGTTGGCCACATCCTTGTGGACCACTTCCTCCTGCAATATGAATGTTGGTCGATATGCTCTTCATCTTGTCCTTTTATAATCCTCTTTGCCGGCTGGGGAATTTCCATCATCAAGGCACTTAAAATGATTTTGAATACCTAGTAAAATACTTACACACAATTTCCTGCATCCTCACAAGCATTTCTTGCAGATTCTTTGTCTTGTTGGCTGATTTTGTCTCCTGGGGAATCAAGAAAATTGAAATCTCTCTTGATTGAAGTAAGTTTTAAAAGTATTAAAAGCACAAAATCGAACTGTCTAGCACAAAAATTTCACCTTTCACCGATCGAACATGTGTATGTATATTCCATTTTTATTTTATTTCATTTGAAGTTATATTTATTAAATAAGAAATACAAAATTCAAATCTCTCGCAAGCTAAAAAAGCAAGTTCACTTTGTAAAATAAATTCCGTCCTCTGTCACTTTTGACAGATCAACATTTTTAACTCATCTCGCACTATAAATGCAATTGAAAGATTAACTCTGCACCGCCTTGTAGGAACATCAGACATGATCTTTTAAATTAAAATTTTTGGAGTGGACAAGCCACTATGATATCAAAAACTTGAAAATCAATGAATGTTTTTATACAATAAGATTGATGTGATGTCACACGCAAAGCCCGCGTACATTACATTTCTATTCACAGTCAAATGTCAACGTTGTGCCCGTAAAATGCGATACGGAGCGCAGTTTACGTCCGTTAGCAAAACTGATCGAAAACTTTAAGAAACAGAACGATACGCTATTTTGGGCACGAGATATGAATTACTTGTTCAGACCGCACCCATCGTTTATTCGGTTCAACGGAAAATGCATCCGAAATTAATAAAAATTCAACTCTGATTGTTTTGTCTTTCCAACTTCTGCTCAAATAAATGAAGTGGATGGCTTACTGCCATAATACATACATACATACGTTCTTTCAAACCCCGAAACGATGTCATCAGGTGGATGTAATATTCAGCACTGAACCACGGCTTAACTCGATCTCGAATTCTTAATCCACGGATTAACTTTATTTATTCTGGCATTACTCCTTAAACACTCGTAAGATACTCTCTTAAATTTGATTTTGCAAGCACCAAGGTATTCCGTTTAAGAATATGTGGAACCCCGTGTTCTTCAACTATAGTCTTAAAGTAGGACATACAATACACCCATCGGCGGGGGGCGTCGGCGTCTGTGCACGTATTTTTTTTAAGTCAGTAATATGGAGTATCTAGTAACATATTTGAAAGCCAAATCCATTGCCAGACTCGGATCGATAAATCCAAAATATTTTGTTTTCTTATGTCGGCGTTGCTATAAATGCGTTCTTTCTTCAGCGAAAGGTGTCAGTTTTTTTTTTGACAGCTTAACTGCCAGAGGAACATAATACAAAAATTGAACGAAACAAGATAAACTATTTGTTTCATTTTGATCGAAATAACAATCAGCTGATAAGGAAAACGAAATCAGACAAATAAATAAACAAAAACTATTAGTTCAACTGAATATTTTACTACCAAAAAAATTCTCTGAGTTGGTTGCCATTCACCAGCATTTATACCATTTGTGTTTTAAATGGATTCACAACATACAAAATTTTCCATTTGACATTTTGTTCGGTTTGGTTTTTCTGACGCTATAACTGGTCTCTAAAGGTTTTATTCCAAGTTTGACATGTATGGGCCACCTTAGAATATGTCCACTTGTCTGGGGTGCACATATGTATGTGATACAAATTTTCCTTACCCTTCAATTATTCTGTCTTCAAAAATACATGTTTCGTCTAAAGTGTCCCTAAGAATTAAAAGCGACTTAATGTTGAAATCTTTAGTTTCTGTGAGCAAGTTGAAGTAATTTTTAAGTCGCATCCTTAAGTAAGAAAAAAAAATCCTAAGAGTAGCCCTTATCCTCAAAAGAAGACCTGTACAGTCCATCTTCATAATTTGATGTCATTTTGAAGCAATCCAATACAGCAATCGAGTTGACAGAAAGTGTCAATATTATAGCCAGAACCTTATTTTTATTCCTCAACAAGGACATCAAGCCGACTGACTGATTAATGGATGATCGATGAAGCACCTTAAACATACCTATGGCATATTTCGTAAGCCTACTGCGCTCGGTTTCAGTAAGCGAGTAATATTCCTCTTTAGCTTAATTAAACAAATGGCCATTTATGTACATGTTTGTACACCTTAACCATCATCCACTCTTCTCACGGTTTGTCCAGTTCACTTGATGTCTATGATCCCATGCTTAAGTGATGCTGAAATGTTAAAGACCTCCCTGGAGCGGTTAGGTATTCTCATAACTTGGCACAGACATTGAAATTCAATTGCTTCATGTGCTTCACTCTGTGTCCAGTGTCCGATGGCCGACCCCAACGCCACCGTAGCACCAGGTAAGAGAAGCTGCTAATGGATTCCGCCTGCCAATTGCTTGTCGCCATCAGTGCAGGTTTTGCTTCCCTCTTCCTCCGTTTTTTTTTTTTTTGCTTATTAATTAAACAGTTTGTCCAGTCAGGCAGAGTCGTATCAACTGATGTTAGCGTTCCATAATGATGCTTACTTTGATACCAATGATCGCAAATCACTGGGTAGGTAGGTACCTGCAACGCCATGATTGGAGTGTGCACACCAAGGAGTGTTTGCCTTGGTGCTTTAAAATAATTCCACCGGCTAAGTGTTAATTTCTCCACTTGGTGTCTTCATGAATTTGCATACAACATCTTATATACTCGTACCTATTCCAAACATAGGGATAAAAGGATGACATTTTGAAGGACGGGCTGGGCAGGTGGATAGTTTTCTAATGGCCTGAGATGAGTTCTAATAAATCAGCAAACAAAATGAGGATGGTAAGACAAACATAAATCAGTAAAAAGGAATTCCGACGCTTGGTTTGGCAGGATTCACTTAATTGAAAGTCATTTTAATTGGTCCACCTGATGAAGCATTCACTACTTTGTTAGGGGTGTCAAATTGAACTTAAAATATAATGGAAGCGTTGCTAATTGAAATACAAATGTTTCGATCAAAGTCCTGGAGCTCAAAGCATCTCAATCAAACTTGATTCAGATAAATTATCTGACGACGAAAAGATGGAAATGTCTTTCGGCGATCATTCAATGCGCATTCAACTGCCAAATTCATGCGCAGAACGTTGATGGCATACAAACCACCCGGAGATTTGACACCGGAGTTAGAAATAAGGACTTCCATTTCGTTGATCGATGGGTACCTAACCTACTCGTACCTACTCAGAGCATCAATGGAAGATATTGACGTGCAACGGCTCAGGAGTTGTTGAATGTGGTCGTGCTTAGCTCAATGTTCGAATGTCTACTTGTCTTTTTATTTCTACCGACTAATTAAAAGACTTTATAAGTAAGTAAAATGTTCCTCAGGAAGATGTAAGTATCTAACGTTAGGTATGCAGATTAGATGGTTCTAAATGAGACCAAGCGATGAAAGTTTACTCTTTTTGTTATTAAAATTTGAATGGAACTTGGCTGTTATGCAAAACGGGGTCAAATCTTAAGGTAATAGCTTTGTAGTTGGACTCTCTAGCTTAAAGGAGCTTAGCAAAAAAAAAAAAAAAATTTTAAAAACCTCCTTGAAATATACCATACATTTTAAACGAAAAGGACTGTCAAATTCAGCATAATTCTCTACCTATTGTGAATGTCTACACGTGACATACAAATTGGAAAATATTGCCACTTTTAATGTTGTATGAATATAAAATGTTTTTTTTTTTAAGACGTGTGGTTTTCAAGAAGTAATAAAATGCATATAATTTAATGTTATGGCCAAGAATTTAGCTTTATTATAAAGATAAGAGTTTGCCATTATTTTTTAAAAATGATTTCGGGCAAGAGGCCACCGCAGCTGGCTTAAATAAATTCCTGGGCGATTATGTCGACCGTATATTGGACGCAGCGCGAGATGCGTCGCGCGAACCGAACCATTATTTTGGTATGTGTACGATTTGCAAACGTTGTTCAGGAACAAGTCTATTCATAATGAAATGGCAAACCAAACTGAGCATAAACCAAGTGACAGCTGTCAAAAAGACCAACTCCGAAAAAAGTATTGCCAAGCGTTTTCGAAAAGCATTTTTTCCTGAAAATGGCTCCGAAGATTAACGAACTTTCTGATTAATGGTTTGTAGGTAGTATATATATATAAATGGCAGCTATGTCAACAAGCCATAAGAAGTGCTGCGTCAGAGGTGTTGGGCTTCTCACATCCTCCCCCCAGAAACCCCTGGTTCGACTCCGAATGTGCTCAAGCAAACAAAGCCAAAACAGAGGCATACAAGTCGTGGCTCCAGAGAGATACTAGAGCATCCAGAAATCTCTATGTTGAGCGAAGGAAAGATGAGAAACGTCTACTCAGGAGGAAGAAAAAAGAACACCAGTAACGCGAAGTCGAGGAGATGCAGAGATGTTTTTGCTGAAAAGAGGTACGAAACTTCTATAAAAGGGTGAAACAGTCTACATCCGGTTTCACAAGAAGCCATTTAGAAACGCAGGCGATGTTAGCCATCTGGAGAGACTACTTTAACCGGTTGCTAAATGGCGATGACAGCCAAGATCCCGCCCAAGATCAACTTGTTCCAGTTAATCTAGATGATGACCACGAACTACACCCGCCCGACCAAAATTTAATCAAAGTAGCCATCACTAGACTAAAGATGAATAAATCAGCTGGATGCGATGGCCTTCAAGCGGAGCTTTTTAAACACGCTGGAGATGACCTGGTCAGGAGCATACACCAACTCATCTGCAAAATATGGTCGGAGGAAAGTATGCCCGATGAGTGGAACTCAGTACCATCTGCCCGATTCACAAAAAAGGAGACCGCCTTCTCTGCCCCAACTATAGAGGCATGTCTTTTAAACATCACCTATAAGATCCTGTCCAGCGTTTTATGTGAACGTCTCAAGCCGTTTGCCGATGACCTGATAGGTCCAATGCGGCTTCAGACCTGGAAAATCTACCACCGACCAAATATTCACATTATGCCAGATCCTGGAGAAAACCCAAGAATATAACATCGACACCCACCACCTGTTCGTCGATTTTAAAGCCGCCTACGACAGTGTTAATAGAGTTGAACTGTATCGTGCCATGTCTAACTTTAGAATCCCTGCTAAACTGATACGCCTTATCAGGATGACGTTATAGAATGCTCGCTGTTCCGTCCAAGTTGGTAGAGACTCTACTGAAACCTTCGAAACCACCAGAGGGCTAAGACAAGGTGACGCACTGTCATGCAGCTGTTTTAATATTGTGCTTGAAAATGTAATACGGAGCACCCATGCCAGTACATCAGGCACCATTTTCAATAAATCGACACAATTACTTGGGTTTGCTGACGACATTGACGTGATAGGAAGAACAAAGCGAGCAGTAACCGGTGCTTTCACTACTATGGAGTCAGCAGCAAGCAAAATTGGACTGAAAATAAATGAGGACAAGACGAAATATATGCTTTCATCAACAAAAGCCCAATCCCACCACCGACTTGGTCAGAACGTAGCCATTGATAGGTATAACTTCGAGGTAGTCAGTGAATTTGTCTACCTGGCACAGGCAACAACATCAGCGCTGAAATCAAACGCAGACTAACTCTTGCTAATCGCTGTTTCTTTGGGCTGAGTAAGCAATTGAGGAGTAAAGCCCTATCGAGAAGAACCAAGGTGACACTGTATAAAACACTCATCATCCCGGTCCTGCTATATGGTGCGGAAGCATGGACCCTCTCCCAATCGGATGAAAATTCAGTTGGAGTCTTCGAGAGAAAAGTTCTGCGTACGATCAATGGTTCTGTCTGCATAAATCGCGAAAACAACGTTTGGAGAACAAGATATAACAACGAATTGTACGAGCTGTACAGCGACATAAGCCTAGCCAGAAAAATTCCAATCCAAAGACTAAGTTGGCTGGGCCATGTAGAGCGAATGGACATCGACGCTCCAGCTCGTAAAGTCTTCAACGCCAAACCCGAGGGAGTCAGAAGCCAAGGTAGACCTCATCTTCGATGGAGCGACCAGTTAGAGGAAGACATCCTTCAACTTGGAGTACGAAATTGGAGACAGCAGGCTAGAGATCGAGCCGGCTGGAGGGGCATTCTCAGCAATTCCCAGGAGCACCACGCTCCAGTGGCGCCATCATTAGTAAGTAAGTAAGTAAGTAAGGTATAGTTTTTATTTTTTTTTACTGGAATACATTTGCCAGGAAAAGTCCGGTTAACAATAGTTAAACACTTTCAGATCCATCTTTTTAAATCGAAATTTCTCGTAAACCACTTCATCGAATTTGATAGCAATTTTAATGTAATAGGTCAATTCATAAAATTCAAAAGTTCTCATTTTCAAAAACTAATTTTAACGTTATACTGGGTTTTGAGGTTATTTCGTATCAAATTTTCAAATTTCGAAATTAGCTCATTTCAAATTTTCAACTTCATTTTAGGGAAATAAGGTTTGAAATTAATAAAAATTATTTAACAACAAACTTCATTCTATTAAAATCTAACCTAAATGATGGAGCAACTTTTCGAGTTGAAGCGAAATTAGCAATCTCAAACAAAAAACACTGTTTCTTCTAATTTCTAAATGATCTAAATTTAATGTTTCAAAAACGATTTCTTTTTTCATTTTTTGATAAAAATACAAAGTTCAATCAGTTCACAAAGCATTCTTTATAGTGAAAGGGTTTTCTATAAGGCACATTAAAAGCTAGTTCAACCAGATAACTTCACAAAAAAAATATTTCCAACGAAGCAAGGATGAAAACTATTGCTGAAAATGTGATAACATAAATGGCTTTCAAGTCAGTCTTGTCCTCAAATCTAATATGTATTTTTTAAGAACAAATCAAAACCCAACCACCATCCCAAGCCAGTCTAAAAACAGGACTTCAGATTAAGTCAATTATTAAAGCCCTTGCCCAACCCTGTGACCCTACAGACGATACAACTTCTCCTTATCACGTTTCCCTTAATAGCTCTTTATGCCCAATGGCGATGGGACATTGAGCAAAGTTTCCCATCTCTGCCAACAGCATGACTCCTTCCGTTTCTATCGCTTTCATAACGCGAGTAATGACCCCTACCATCCAACCTCCATAGGTATCCAACTAACTGATTTGAGTCAACAGCCACAGGTTGCTGCCACAACCGTCCGTCGCCATCGCGAATATCAAAGTAGGAAATCTCTTCATTTTCCTTTGCTCCATAATATCGGAACTTGGACGAATGCATCTCTATTCTGCATCCTTCTTTCAAAAGAGTCTCGATTTATAGTAAATCTGTGTGCAGTTGAAAAAGGGCACTTTTACTGGTCCATCCTATATCCACGATGATGATGATGCGCAACCTGATACACATTGAATGATAGACCATGGGGTTCACTACGCCAAAGTCACATTGAAGAGATTTTGATTCCGGTGTGCAGCATCCTTTTAACAATCGCCCAGCCCGCGGATGCATTTCATACGTGCAAGGCACTAGTGAGCACCTAACAGCGATTCTATCGTCTTTCCTTTCCGAATAGCGAGTGTATTAAGGATGAACCATGAGGTCAAAAGACCAATCTAACCTTTTCGTTGTGCCAGCAGTTATATAGTCTTGGTCTTGGGCCATTCTATATAGCTTCAGCATCTGCAACCCGGCCAGCCATCACGGGAAACGTTTTTATTTCTTCGTTGATGATCGTTCGTGCTCTTGTTTCATGCACGTGAACTCTGTGCAAAAATGGAACTACCACGAGCCATGAAGAGTTATCGAAACAACCACGATGATGCGGCGATGATGATGATGATTTGGCCATTGATAAATCCCTGTTCTGTAGAGCGAGCATCAAGCAGGAGTAATGCACGCTCGCTCGCTAGGGCCTTGCGCTCGCGTCTCTTTTGGACGTAATCCTCAATCGAGGGGGAACAACATTTACGCGATTGTTCGACACAAGTTACTTGTCCGCAAATTAACTGGAAGATCAATTTTGTTGGCAGCCAAGATCATGGTGGCTCTGTGTGGTGGTGGCTGTAGCTTGTTTGGAATCAACATCATCAACAACAACGAGCAGAAGAAGAATCTTGTGTTCAAGATGGTCCAGAATATGGTTAACCAAGCAGAAGTGACGGTGGTTATTACTGTTATTACAGCTCCAACCATCGATCGATAAGGTGCTTTATGGTGGATTTTTCATCATCAGTCCCAGTTGGCCTTAAAGTGCTTTTAATTGAATAGTCTTGCGCGCAAATTCCTTACGGGAAAATCATCAAGGTGCGCCATGGTTAGGGTCAATAGTATCATTAAGCGAAAGGTACCTTGTGCTTAGAAGGCTGGATTTTAGTTGGATTTTAGTCAAGCGAGGACTTCAGCTGTCTATTAGAAAGGTAGTGATTCGATGAGGGAGCCAATTGAGTAAATTTGAATTACCTTAACTTGGCTCATGAAGTTAGTTTGACGGAGCTATAAAGTAGCCTGCAATATTTGATTATAGCCACAACTTAGGGAGGCATCTGCAGCAGTCTAATGATTTTCTATTCTTAATTTTAGTTTCGAATTAAGTTATGGGCTGAAGCTGGAGCAGGAATGGAGAGAGCGCCATTTTTATTAGGTACTCCTAAATCATTTTATAAGTTTAGAGGTTTAAAGTGAAGCCACTATCTAGACTTATTATTAAGCCTTTCAATATACTTTCTATCATGAACTCTGCATATGAGTATTTAAGTGCTCCTGAAGTTCGGTGGAAAGAAACTCATTTTTTAAACTGTGTCATCACTTGCGAATGTGTGGTAAAGCCTCTGCCAGGTGACTTAACAGTGTAGGCCCAGCAGTACATTAGTGTGGTTTATACTTGAATACAAAGTTTAGGAATAATTTAACTAGGTTCGTTTTTGTATAATCATAGTTTAGACGGGCCCAAGAGAAGTTTAAGATTTAACCCACCGATTTCCACGGATTAAATTAAGTTGATCTACGGATCAATAATTCAAAAACAGGTTTCTGTGATTAGTGGAGCGACAATTTTCTCTCAATTTTGTGGTATGGACTTGCATCGACAACTGTCTAATCTCTAGTGTCTATGGATGGACAGTGGAAAAGGTGTACATACTTAAAAAAATCATACACATCAACTGTCCTGCAGCTTCAAGCGAAGGTCTCGCAAGATGGTACTGCACTTCAGTAGAACGGCACTGCAATAATTTGGTAGACTACCAACCATGTACTGGCGCTATAGTGCAGCTCCGCTGTACAAATTTCATACAAAGGAAAAGTGATTTTCAATGTTCAAGAGTTGACGCTGGTAAGACTGCTGCATGCGAATAGACACTTTTTTTAAAATATGATACGATTGGCTATTGATTTCGAAAGGGAGTTTGATAGGGTGCATTCACGAAAAAGGAAACAGCCATTTTGCGAAGTTTTGAACTAAAGTGAATGGTGGTCGATGAATAACATTTTTCGAACATAAGTTAAGAGGCTCATAAGGTTACAAGCGGTGTGATGGTGTTCAGTGAATACCACCTTAAATGTCCGCATCCGAAACGTCCGATTTTCCATTACTCTGGAGCATAATTCAGGCTGATTTTTACATTGATTTTGTTAGCTTTCATGACAGTAGCTATTCCTGGTTTATTCGTATAGACCTGTTACTATCAGGAAACCCTTCGGATGTCAATTCACATCGCCTGAGAATGAGATGACCGTGTTTGGAAATCGCTCGAGCAAAATGTCCACTGTGGCACAAGAAATGTTTTCATCTTAAAAGAGGGGGAATATGATTTGTACCTGAAAAAAATACCAAATCTTGCTGTTCTCCTGCTGACAATTATTTTCCACAACTGCATAAACAACAGCTATTTTCCTTCAGCTTGGAAAATATCTAAAGTTGTTCCCGTGCCAAAGAAGACCAACCGCGTTTACGTCAACGGATATAGACTAATCTCACTTTTTTGCCGTGTGACCAAAATTTTGGAGGAACTCATCTTAAAAAACCTTAACGTTTTCTGCCGGGATAGAGATGTTATACCGGAGTTAAAGTATGGCTTTCGGAATAAGAATTCCACCATTCATCCGCTGCTGGGCCTTCACAGCGATATAGTACGTGGACTGAAAGAAAAGAAACGGCTGTTGCGTGCTTGCTGGACATGAAAAGGCTTTTGACAGCGTTTGGATAAAAGGACTTTTTCAAACTCTCCGAACTTGGAATACCTAACTGGTTGGCAAGAATGATCACATATTTTTTTACTAATAGATTTTTGTATGTACACGTTAATCTTCAACGAAAGTAATTGGCACTGGAGTACCACAAGAATCTGGTCCTTTGCTCTTCAACATATATACCACCGATCAACCACCCAACACCTCAGGAACGAAGACAAAACTATATGCTGATGACTCCACTATGTACATATGCTACTTCTCCATCACCAGGAATTGCGGCCAGTAGAGTGCAGGTGCACATCGAAAACCTTTGGGACCATACTATCGCAAATTGGGACTGAAGATCAACAGCAACACGACGCAACTCATCTGCTTCTGGACACCAGTAACTGTTTCAAGAGGACGACGGGGTTTTGCTACACGCAGTGATAACATAAGCATACAACTGCCAGACAACACCGAGGTTGCCGTTACAAATTCCACAAAGTACGTGGGTATTAACTTTACAAACATTCTGAGGTTTAAGAAGCATGCAGACTTGATTTTGAAGAGAGACAACTTTTCTCTGCACTTGTTCCATCAGCTACTCAGGAGGCGAAATAGACTGAGTAAGAAAACCAAGCTGCTTGTTTATTAACAACTCGTTAGACCCATCCTGACATATGCGTTCACAATCTCACCAACAGCTATGAAGAAGACCAAGCTATTTGAAATTAAGTTTCTCCGCATCTGCACAGGGCTACTCCGCAATAAAGTGACGAAGAAATACCAACAACGAAACAGTACGAGGAGGCTAAACTGATTCCTATTAATGAATACATGCCTCATCTTGCAGAATAATCAGTAACCTGGAATATCACCCGAATATGGAAGTACAGCAACTACGTCAGCAACAACTTGAACCTAGCCATAGGTACCTCAATGCTCGTGCCATAATACAACGAAGACATCATCCGCAACAGCGACGCACCATTCTACTAAAGGAACAACACTACATTAAATTGCTTCGCACATTGAAATTCAATGAGCTATTCATACGCTGCCATTGCAGGACTGGATTCGAAGGACAATAATCTAGTTCTTGGACAACAAATAGACGATGGAAATAGAGAAGAGACTTGGAGACACAAGATAGCCTTGGGGCACACCAATATATTTTGCAAATATCAGACTAAATACCGTCTAAAGCACCGGAAGTTCAACAGTCTGAATGTTAGTTTCTAGTTAACCGAAGAAAGGGCTCGTCAATACCAAGCGTATGCTTTTCGACAACCCAGCTTGATGCCTTGACTCTAGAAAATGCCTTTGCGATTAGCTTCCTACTACAATATAATGCGTGAAATGGCTCTACTGATCTTATTTGTTCTTACTATTCACGTGTACAATCATTCCAGACCCTTGATTTTTCCTACTTCCATACAATGATTCTGGAAGCAATCATAGCTTTTAAAGTTCTCGCAAATTATTAAAAGAATATTTCATATCAACTTGAAATGTCAAAAAAATAACTTGTTGACCCAAAAACTTTGCTTTCCCTTTTACTTGCATCAAATCAAGTAGATTAACAAAGTGTGAGTAAGCATGAATCACATCCTCCAATATCCAAAAGTTTACACTTACTTTCCTTCAATTTTATGGGAAAATATTTTCGAATTAAAAAAAATTCGTCACAGAAATCAAAATGTCAGCGAAATAAATTACACATCTCGCTGGTAATCGGGGCAATTATCTGCACTTCTAACTTCGAGAGCTCTTACACTGCCGCGTTCCCAAAATGTCCATTGCACGCAACCACATGTCACATTACCTACTCTATTGCGCGCGTATCGCGGTTCTCGTCATCTGTCAGTGACTACATTTACCGTGGTATTAAGTTGTCAAAAATATGAATTTGACATTTTAATAAAGACGTCTGGTGTAGGTACTGCTTCAGTGCACATTGCTCTTAGTCAATTTGTCGCACGCACGCAAATACACCCCACTCCGTGATACCTTGCACGTTGTTGCACTACTTGCGGAGCGAGCGGCAAAGTGACAGAATCGCTATTGCGCCCGCGCAGATCATGTTAAGCGGTTAAATTACATTTCAAGCTCGATGACTGTCACTTCAAGTGTAGGTACTGTAGTGCTAGAGTAGAGGCAGTGCAGTGCGGGAACGGTAATTGAGACAAAGCAACGAGCGAATCAAGCCATTTGAGTAATTGCGAATCTTAAGGACTAATCAGAGCGTGCGTCGCTTGTCTTCTTTTCTTTTTTTATTTGCTCTTCATCATGTAATGCACACCACGTGCGTTTGCAACTGGTTTCATTTTCCAGACATTTCGCTTGGGTTTCCTTCTTCCAGCCTTGGGCATACCCTGTGACTGTGAATGCACTAAGAGGCAATAAGTAGTCGTCATTCGAGAATCGCACAGTGCATGAGCGGATGGAGAAAGTGAATGCAACTTGGAGCCGTGCCGCAGCCGGTGCGGAGATAAACTATAATGCACATATACGTATGACATATCCGGACCAAGACATTGGAACAATTACCATTCATAAATAACATCGCCCGCCGCCTGCGGTAATTGCATGCTGGACAGAGGACAGTGCCAAGGCAAGGGATTGGATAGAAGAGAAGAGTCATCCACCTTGCATTGTTGTTCACGCTGCGCTGGTTTGTCCCATTGCAGGCTTTCTTCTATGTTCAAGTTAAGTTTTCGTATATGGTTACAATGCCAACCGAAAGTAACTTGAAAATGGTGCTACATGTGTACCTTGAACATTGTTCCTACATCTGGAGCATAATTCTTGAGAGGTCATAAATTTGTGACATCCTAATGCAATATGTGTTGGCAAATGCAGCAAACACTTGAATATGGTGTGCTCCTTTCGAAAGTGAGCGTGATTTAGTGAGGACCTTGAGATAGGGAGATTATGGGTATACAGAGGAGTGAATTGCCGCTAATGGAAACATTTGTTTTCAGCCGGGTAATGGCTGAAGAAATGGAATCAAAGTAATTATCAACGCTTAAGTGTTTTGGTTATTAATTCAATATTTTAGCTGTTTTAAGTGCTCGATTTGACATCCTTTGGGAAAAAACTGAAAAGGATTGGAGAAGGACATCAATCTGGACAAATAAGAAATGATAAGTTCAATGGAACTTAAAATATTAATAAACAGGGCTGATTGAATTCAACAGCAGCCTTCCAAAATATATTTTTTATAACAAAAAGCTCTTTATATCGGACACAAATTAATCTGCCAACAAATTAAACTTTACATCGTTTTGGAGAAATTAAATGGTATACCGCAAGGTTCTGTGCTGTCTCTTACACTTTTTATTCAATTTAATAATGCATTCTTGTAAATTGCTCTTCTAAAGACAGACTTTCAGCATTTTATAACCGTGTCCATGTCCAGTCCAGATTCACAACCATATTCTTCGGCTGTGAAACTGCAACAGCAGCGTATAATAAGCCAATTAAATTCCAATCTTGACAGCGTTGTGCAATGGGAATTACCAAATTTGGGGATATAAATGTTTCAAAATCTCAATGCTGGCTTGTGGCTTCATCATCATCACCGAGGAAACCAAACAGTTTTGCGTTCTACAAGCGAACAACGACCTATGTACATACAAATGAGCGAACATTCATCGATTTTGACGTTTCATTCACATGCAATTTATTTTATTCGTTGCGAACAACGAACGCCATGACCGTATATCACAATTGAACAGTGAGAATTTGAGGTTATGGGCACGAATAATGCATTCGTTGCTATGTGGATGGTATGTGGAACGCGAATAGGTTTTGACAATTCGTAACAGTCAGATTAAAATTAGCGACGAACAACTTGTTTTCATTAAATTTCTTTTTTCTTCAATCAAAATGGAATTTTTAGATTTAATGTGTTTCTATCATTTTTAAATAGTTTTAATTGCAAAATATTGTTAAGAAGTATGTAAAATCTCATTTATTCGTTCATGCGTTGGTCGCTCTCACGTGGAAAGTCCTTTAACCTCTTCTCTTTTTTCTTCGCACTTTTTCTTTTGACAGGTGTCAGTGTCATTCGTCTGAAGTCTGCTGTCATATATCTGCAGTCACAGGGTGACTCCAAAACACTACAAATATATTATTTATATGGAAAACAAAATTAAGGTTAAAATTTTGAAAGTTTTTCACTTGGATCTCCTTGATACAAAATTAAAAGGGATAGGGGGTTTCCAGCCTCTATTTCAGTTATTGTTTCATTCGTTGTTCGCTTTCATGTGAAAAGTCCTTAAACCCCCTATCTTTTTTCTTCGCACGTTTTCTTTTGACAGATGTCAGTGTCATTCGTCTGAAATCTGCTGTCATATATCTGCAGTCACAGGGTGACTCCAAAACACCACAAATATATTATTTATAAGGAAATACAAATTTAGGCATACATTTTGAAAGTTTTTCACTTGGGTCTCCTTGATACAAAATAATAGGGGATAGGGGGTTTCCTGCCTTTCTTTAGTCTATCGTTTCTCTTATAATGTTTCAGCAAAACAGTGAAGCGCACCCCCCTCCACCCCTCCATCACAATAACCAATTTTCCCAATGCTGGCATCGCTAGAAATGCCCATCAATTAACCCTTAAGACTGGCTTTCGACGTACTATAAAGAATAGAGGCTGATTCTTTTGTCGCACTACACGAATGTCGAATTCTTTAACTGGTTTGTATTATCAGATATCTAAAAAAAGGTTTTTTAAAAGTATAGAACTCCTCAATATTGCATTTCGAGCAATAAAACGCCACGGCTGGCTTGGACGTAGTCTAATCTGGAGGTCCAATTTTCAATGTCTTTTTCCAAAATTTGTGGCCGTATATCGGCAATAACGCGGCGAATGTTGTCCTCCAAGTGGTCGATCGTTTCAAGCTTATCGGCTTCACATATCCCTACAGAAAATAGTCAAGCGGCGTTAAATCGCACGATTTTGGAGGCCAATTTACAGCACCAAAAGGCAAAATTAAGTGCTTACCGGACGTTTCCTTCAACAAATCAATTGTGGCACAAGCTGTGTGACATGCTGCGCTGTCTTGTTGAAACCGCAGCTCCTGCACATCATAGTTGTTGAATTGATGAATGAAAAAGTCAGTAATAATGTCTCTATATAGCGGTCACGATTGATTGTAACGATCTGGCCAGCATCGTTTGTAAAGAAGTACGGACCAATTATTCTACCAACCCAAAAAGCATACCAAACAATCAGTTTTTGTGGATGTAACGGTGTCTCAACATATACACTTGACACTTGAGGATTATCATCACTCGAAATACGGCAGTTTTGTTTATTGACGTATCCATTCAACCAAAAGTGATCTTCATCGCTAAAATAAATTCGCTTACGAAATACGCGATACGTATTTCGAACAGACCCATGGTTTTCAAATTAAATTTGCACAATTTGGAAGTGTTGTTCAGACGTCATGCCAAACCAAACTTAAAATAAATCACTTGACAGCTGACAAAATGGCCGCCATTTAAAATAGTGTTGCCAACTTAAAGTTATGTACCTCTAAAAAAAAACCCGTCATAAGAAATGTGCATCAGTTCCTACTTTAATTTTTATCTTATCTTCTTTAAAGCTCAAAATTATTCATTCACTCACCTAAAGGCTATATCACACTGACAGTGATTTCACTGACCACTGGCAGGCAGTGACGTCACGAAAACTGAAGTGATTTTTACGCCAGTGAAGCAATTGCTCGTCAGTGGTCAGTTGAGAAAAAAAGGTTAGGTATCACACCTACTGGCAGGCCTGTGCCAGTGTGTCCCAAAACTCACTGACACCTCTTGCTAGTCAGTGATATTTTCTCCGAGTCGGTCAGTGAACTGACGCCTGAAAAACTGACTATCACACTACACTGACACGTTCTTCACTTGCACACGACACTGGCAAGTGGCGTCAGTGAAATATACTTGAAATCGGGTCAGTGAGCTGCTTTGCTATCACACTGACTTTTATCTTTAAACACGATTTGCGACTAAACTAGACGTGCTAGAGGCATCAAAGTTGACATCTTTAAACTTGACTTGTGTCTAAACTAAGCGACTAAGCGACGCATATTCGTGATCTAAATAAAATGCACGACTGAGTCGCACGTACTTGCTCTGTTGGTGCAATAGTACGATGAAAACAAACTTTTCGATCAATAAGAACAATTCATTTTTGAAAAATTTGGTAAAAACCAAAAAAATTTGGCTAAAACTGGAAAACTCGATATATGGGAGCTAACATTAACAAACCTTTAATAGCTATTTAAAATAAGACGTTATCTTTTGGGTGTTACAAATGATACAAATGTCCACTTATGGCCAAATTAATAATACTGTTAAAAGCAATTTCCGCTATTATCATGTATAGCAAAAAACAAAAAATGCAGTTTTGTTTGAAGTATTCTATGTATGTTACATAAAAAGTTTCATAAAAATCAGGGTAGCCTTTTTTGAGTAAATTAGAAAAAATGAAAAAAATGGCCAAAATCTAGTGGCTCTTTGTATTGGAGCCACCATTTAAAAAAGAGAAAATGAAAAAAAATCAATGCCATCTGATAGGAAGCTGTAAGAAACTATACCTAACAAAGTTTGAGTGCATTCGATGCAACCGTTGACAACTTATAGCCATTTGAAAAAAAGCCGTTAATAGCAGATCTCCGTTATTTGCATTTTTAGAAAAAAACTAAAAACGCAGTTCTCTTCAAAACACTAAAATAATATAACACACAAAGTTTAATCAAAATCGTTAGAGCCATTTTCGAGAAAATTAGAAAAAACCAAAAAAAGTTGGCTTAAACTCAACGGCTCGTTGTATGGAAGCCACCGTTTAGAAAGGCTTCAGTGAAAAATTTACTAAACCATCCTATAGAACACTATGAAAAACTATGTCAAACGAAATTTGAGTCAATTCAATCAAGCCGTTGTGAACTTATGGCTATTTGAAAAAAAGCCGTTAAAACCTGATTTTCGTTACGACCATTTGAGGCAAAAACAAAAAACGCAGTTTTGTTAGAAATGCTTAAAGTAAGCTAAATTATAAATTTAATCAAAATCGTTAGAGCCGTTTTCGAGAAAATCCAAATTGAAAAAAACCGTTACTTGAAAGGTACCAGTTTGAGCCGGGCTAAAACAAAATAAAAAAAACCTCAGCAACCGTTTTTCTTCAAACTGCTATATACCAAGTTTGAAGAAAATCCGTCAAGCCGTTTAGGCTGTAGCATGACGTGAAAAAGCGCACATCCGCACATCCGCACATCCGCACATCCGCACAGACGCACAGACGCACAGACAGACCGACGGACGGTATGGCGAAAACCACTTTTTTGGGCTTCTCTATCATCGTAATGTCATGTTTGATTAAAACCTCGATTTTTTTTTTCTGCACGAAACCAATACTTGCCCTATAGAGCAAGTAAAAATGCCAGTTCTGAAAAATCAAAAAAAAAGTTGGTAAAAAAAGTGTTTTTCAAAACTTCCCAAAAAATACGGTACTTCAAATTTTTCAAACAAAATATCAAAAAACAGGTCAGTTCACTGACGGGGTTTCTTCACTGGCACAACGAGAAATTTCGTGTGTTGCTAGTGATGGGACAGGGTCAGTATACTGACGCTCTTGTCATAAAAGTGTTTCAGTGGTCCTATGCGCCAGTGACTACTTATCACACTTGTCATTTTTCGAGTCAGTCACTGACGCGATTTGGGCTGGTCAGTGAACACGTCAGTGAACTGACACCTTCAGTGGCGTCGCGGAACCTGCTTTCACACGGATGACTTCACTGACGGCATTGTGACGCGATTTTGACGTCACTGCCTCCCAGTGGTCAGTGAATTCACTGTCAGTGTGATATAACCTTAAGGGAAATATTAAAAGTCTATGGCTAGAATAAGAAATTTCCATACGTTGCTGGCTTTAAGCTGAACAAGATTTCTTTTGGGGTTGGGGGGCCTTAGGTATACTTCATATATGTACTTATCAAACAATTTGCTAAAGAAGAATGACGTCAAAAACTAGCAAAACACAAAATTTAAAAAGGTACCCTTAGTCAATTTCAACCAATTATTTTTTTCAAAAGGAGATTTTTTGTGTAAACTATTAAAAAACGCCCACTTTTAGGGGCGTGATTCTTATAAAACACCTTGATTCCTAAAAATCGAATCGATTAAGATGATTTTGTTATTGTAGATAATTAATTTGTATTTATTCTTGATTCAGCTATAATATAACGCATAATGCTTTTAAAATAACTCACGATCAAAGTTCAGTTAGTGTTTATTATTTTATAAGCAAAATTCTGGGACACACCCACTTTTTTGGGCCGTTTTGTTTGTGTTTGTATCTTTAATAGCATTAAAATCGATTTTGTACTACCCATACTCTTTTTAATTTTTCATTAAAAAAATCTTAAATGTTTAATGTATTTATAAAACGCCCACCGAGGGCGTGAATTTATGTTAGAAACATTGGTATCAAATAAAGATTGTCACAAACTAACTTATGTTCATATAGGTTCATGATTGCCTGTCACTTTTATTGACAATTTCTGGAGCGATTGTCAAAAAAAAGGGTTTCCAACGCAAACAAATCTCTTAGGCGGCCAAATGTTCATGCAATATTAAATTCGAAAAGCAGCAAAACACAGATGGTGGATCGACCAAAAGCCGAATCGAGTTGATCGACATCCTGCGTTCTTGGTTCAATCCACGCCAAAAAATCATAAAATTACATTACATATTTCATATTTTTCCTCCTCAATTGGAGATTTACAATTTACATTTTCCAGGAAGGCATTCAATTGAACACACGTTCTTGCATAATGTAATACATGGCCTTATCCGGTTCCTGTTCATCATTGATTTCGTCATAATTTACAAAAACAAAGTAGAAAAATCACCCATCCTTGCTGTGAGGAGTGCATTCGTTGGCAACTTTACACATTTTTTGTGGGCGGCTGCGAGAGAGTATTCCTTTAAAAAATGCAAAGTGGCGCATGTGGTGTGGTGCGCATAATCATCTTCGTTGTCTTCCTCCACGCGAGTAAACTCATCATTTGATGTCACCATGGACATTTAAAGCTGGCATTTCAAACGCATCCCAAAATGATGCATGGTATGTTTCAGCTACTGTAGCTCGCCATGTCCACTATGCCTGAATGTCCATTCCATCAGATTCAACAGATACCGAGCGAGAATGCAAATAAATCAGGAAACTTAACACGCTGTTTATCAGTGATATCGCGCTTGAACGTGGTGGACTAAACATGGACACACCAGACGCGTCAGGCATCATACTGTGATAAAAGGTAGTTTAGCGAGTGGACTCTAGAGACAGCTGCTATTTGCGAGTTTTTTTTTTTCCTACTCGTATTTAAATATTTTTACTCGCATAATTTGTAAGATACTTTATTGGTTTATGTTCGAAGCAGTTACCATTTCATGTATTTCTTCCTGGATTTTGACAATTTGGATGGCGCTGTCACAGTTATAGTACTTATTTAGGACACACGCACTTCTAGTTGAACAACGTTTAAAACCCCGGCGGGCGGTGCAAATAAAACGTTGGCAAAGTAACACAGTTTTCTTAGATATACCGCCAAGCCGCACCACTGGACACTTGGAACAAACTACAAACGTCATTTCTGGATCAGGCATGATTTTGTTTGTTAATTTATTTCGCTTAATCCTTTTGAACAAAAATTAGGTTACGTTGAATTTATTCGATGTTTTGAAGGAAGCTTGTGAACCAGAATTCCTTTGAACTTTATAACTTACTTTTCATTTGCATTTTTCAATCTTCCGGAAGCTAGTCTATAAGGACTAGTTTACAGTGGTCTTCAATTATTTCTTATATCGTCACTTCCATGCTGTATAGGGTTTAATAAGAGAGGGTATATTTTGGCGGCCTTTGGGGACCATGTTGTTTTGTTGACATCTGTCACAAAATATTTGGCAGATGTCACCAAAATAACATGGTCACCAAAGGATGACAAAATGTTACTGACCCAGGAGCTCAAAGTTCATCGTTTGTTCCTTGACTGGGCTTCGGAATGTGTAAAAGAGTACCCCAATTTCGGCGAAGAAAACATCTTTAACGACGAGTCAGATTTTTATATGAATGACTGTGTTCACATTCACAAGCAAACTAACGACATGTGGTAACAGTAGGATGGCGCTAAGTTCCACACATGACACCACGATTGACGTTCTGCATGAACGATTTGAGGGTAAGGCTATCTATGGCGAGGTGACTTTGTGGGGTTTCCTGAAGTCGCAGGTCTATGCATATTAACCAAAATCAACCGATACCCTTAAGTTGAACAGTACCCACGGCATCGCTCAAATTGAGCCCAAACACACAAAATGACAATATTTTCTTATTAGCAGCTCAACTGGTTACTTGCATGGATTTATAGGTACCTACCCTTTTTGGATTGTCCTTGAAGATTGTTGTTCAATCACAATTGTTAAGTCGATTTGAGGGGGGTCACGAACGCACCTTTAAAGCTGCGCTAGGCTCAACTTGATGTAAATATTTGTCTTAATGTGAAAAGGTATTGCTTTAGTTACCTCTTACGAAAATGCGCTGGGAGGCACTGGCGTCATGGCGCTCCAGTAAAACTGTGCGGCACTCTAAACAAAGACAAAGTCTATTCGGATGTCTCCTACACAGGAATGATGAAAAAATTCCCCTTTATCATTACAGCAGAAATTGTACCAGGGGATTGACTTCTAGGGGAGTTCGATGACGCTCCTCAGTAGTTAGTCTTCCATATCTACAGTTCCAGGCTGCGGAATGAAAGTACTTAAAAACAGACCCGGATAACTTGTCAACCCTGGTGGAAACCTCTAACAACGAAGTTCCCCTTTACAGACGAAGCAAAGAAAGCCTTCAACTGGCACTGAACACCGCACCCCTACTCGTGAACCCAGACTTTGGATTTGATCCTCTAAGTGATGATATTTATGACGAATTTACTACCACTCTTTGAAATTCAACTCCGACCAACGGAATCACAATGTGACCAAGCGTGAAAGTCTGGTTGCTGTCATTTGAAGTTTCGAGCTTACGTTGAAAGACATCCGTTCAAAATTGTGACGGACCATGCGAGTTTTAAATGGTTGATGAGCCAAAAAGACCTAAGAGTTCGGTAAGCGATATAGAGCTTGAAGCTTCAGTGATTCCATTTGCAAACTTTTCAAAACAAAGACTCATAACCATTAAGATATGTCTTGTTGGGCTTGTTATTTGCAAGACATTATCCAATCAATTCCACAAAATAGTCTTCCCCTAATCAGAAGATGGATCTATTGGCACGTAGCATTGGGAAATGCCCTCATGCTTTTGGCTGTACCTTACAGTGCTGCTGCAACAGTTTTGAAATGATCGTCTTTGGATTCATGAAATACCCGCATCTATGGCAGAGTTTACCTCACAGACACACGTCATCAGAACGACAACATTTCAAATTGATTTGGATACCTCCAAAAGCATCAGCAACAACAACAACAAACATATAGTTTCTCTCCCATGGGAAACCAATTATAAATGTGAAACATTCTCCCCGAAGCGAAAGCCAGCCAACAAAAGCCTCAAGCCCCAAGTCCCAAGATTAAGTATGAAGGCGGTGAAGGAGAATCAGAAGAAGAATAAAAGAAAAATGCTTCCATTTATGACTCCATCAGTCATTTGGCGCTGTTCATGTTGCATATATGGTGGCAGCAGAAGCAGAAGCAGAACCATGCACTCAGCCATCAATCTAGACTAGATGCTTCATTATGTAGTTCGCAATTAAGAGCCCGGTGCACAAGGCAACAACTGCGAACAAATGGCACAGCAATAAATTCCATCGAATCGTAGGGAAATTTCGCGCAAAGTAGTCGAGTCGCGTAAAAGATGCGATTCGTGGATAGGCTAAGTGATTCTCTGATTCCAATTTGGAAATGCCTAGCTATAACTCTAACTCTGTATATTTGACGACATGACCGACGCAATGACGGTGCGGTGGCAACTACGCAGCATATTGCTGTGCAATGTAGGTAGACAGGTTATAAATCTTGACGCGCGTTACTTCTACAGGTGGTGCTTGATTTGCATGCGAACTGCAAGTTGACCGCAACGACTACCAACTCTGCCGCCCCTTGCTGCCGATGCCGATGCAGATGCTGATGTAAGAAACAAGCCGTACTGTCTATCTATCACGCTGTCTAGTGTCTGTCTGTCCGGTTGAGAGGCTTTCCATCTAACGATCGGTGGGTCCTCGTCCTCGCGTCAGAGGTGTTGGGTGGGAGAGTCAATGCGTATGCACTACACCGCATATGGACAGCAGACGTGTCGTGTAATTAAAAGTCAAGGAAAATTAACATCTTTTCCTGCGTGTGGCATTTCTTGAGCTGTCTGTCAATAAATTTCGAATTCAAATTTTCGCGCCATGAGAAATTTACAGACATGGCAAACGTAACGTTACGAACAGTCAGTCGCAGTCGTCTTTGTGAGAGGTCGGGGTCATTTTGGTGTGATGTGCGAGTTGAGTATGTGGCGATGGCGATGGCTACTCTAGGACTTGCACGTGTGGTTCGTTTGGATGTTATTTGCATTCTGTCAGGTTGGAATGAATGAGGGGTACATTTGTTTAAGCCGATGAATTTAGTTCCCCGTAATTGGCCGGGTCAATTGTGGTCATTAATTTTGTTTGAATGGCGTGGAGTGGCATGGAGGGTAGGTACCTTTCCTGTTGACAGATGATGCTGTGTTAGAATGAGAAGAAGATAGCGTAGAATCGTTAGAAAGGTCTATATAATGAGCTTCTGTTTTATTAAAGACTGCTTTACTTGGGAAAAAGAGATATTTGGCCGACGACTTTCACAAAAGTAATCACTTTTTCGAGTATCTTATTTAAGAGACATGAACCTTCTGTTACTTTCTTGGATACGAGTTTAAGTCTACGTTACAAACATTTTTAGAGAACTTTAAGTCGAAAGCTGTCAAATTGCGTATTTGGAAAACTTCCATTTTTTGTTTGTAAATGAGTTCGCATGAATTTCTTAAAGGCTTTCTGAGGTTTTTTTTTTAACATAACCCACAACAATAACCTTATATTGCAGTTTTATCTTCGTAGGCTCGTCCGCAATATTTTTGTCTACATATGTATATAAGTAATGAAAAGATACAAAGCCGAAAACGTGAGAATGGAAAGAAGAGACGAGATCATTACGATGGAAAGTCTGGAATGTAACTTATAATTACAAGCTTAGTTTATTTAATCTTATCATTTTTCCATCGACGGAATTCCTTTTTTTCGGTATTCGAAGATAGAATCTATAATGGCTGTCTCTGGGATAAGTCCCGAGTTAACTGTTGTGATTTAAGTTTCATAAATCCTGTTAAAATGTTTATTTATTTAAAAAAAGCTCACGACAACACTGGAAAACACTAAAACGAAATGGGAATAAGAAAATGTCAGCTTGACATTTGTTTGACAATAAGATATTTAGTATAATTTTCAGTAGGCTCGTGGTGACAGTTACGCATGACACTCTTTATATTCCAAGCTTCTAATTTTAGCGGCATTTAATACATTTAATGTAATGGCGATAAAAGTGACACCTAGTATACACTCATAAGTCATCTCATAAGTCATAAACTATACTCTCTCATGGTAATATTAAGACAACAACTTTAATGGAAATTGTAGTAGATTAAAAGAAAGTATGTAGTGTTCTATTAAAGATTTTTCGTTCACATCACCTCCATTTGAGTGCCAAGAGCAACATTCAAATATTAAAACACAATTCCATAATATGCATTTCAGTTACTTAATACAACCCGTCTACACCAGAAGAAGACTCACAACAAGGCATAGCTTAGCAACCTTCATTGAAACATAAACCTTGAGGGCGATGTATCTGATACACACCTTTCCTGACCAAGATGACCACGTTAAGTAGTTTGTTTCACATTACCCAGGGAACCTACAAGACAGTTCTTCTTCACATTTTTTTGGGAAGAGAAAAATAAAACTATAAAAAATACCTTCAGGCCTAAAAACCATTCCAGCACACACCATTCCAATCTGTTATAGCATTCTTCATTGCCAGTGCCAGAAGAGATACATGATACCAAAAGCTGTGCCATATGCTCTTACTGCCCTCTTCTGGTAGGAAAAAAAAAAACAAAAGACAATAAAATAAGAGACTTTTCACATGAAACCATTAATTCGGTTGGAAATGAATAAATCCGAACGCCTGATATCCGCAGAATCACCGTTACTTTAGCACATAATACATTTTGTGTGACCATCATGACCATAGTCTTAGCCAAAAGTTTAATCCCTTTCGTGGACTGTGAATGTGAAAAATGATGAAATCTTTAACCGAAACGAAATTCTGCACCAACTCAAACAGGAACAGAACACGGAAAATATTCTAATTGCCAGCGGCACATCTCTAGCGATTCGGCTAGAGATGTGTGTTTCCAACTTAATTAGTATGGCAAACAGTCAAATAACAACGTAGCCTTAGGGTGCGCACACAATATTGAATGCGCATTGACCCGTGTCGTGGAATGTCAGATGACACAGAGCATTATAGAGATACGTACGGTGGAACGGGCATAGAACGTGCTCGATTATGCTTGGACAGTCACGAAGAAAGATACACCGTTGCGTTGTTGGCCCCATTGAGTCATTATGCTTTGATTTTTAATTTATTACTTTCGGATGCGCCCAATTCTTGTTAACTAATTTCTTGATGAAGGCATGAAGACAGGTCCTCCTTTACACAGCAAGAAGCATGTACCCATCATCTTGGAAGAATTTAATCGGATGGATGACATCCTAACATGCGGATTGCGGACATAATAAGGGTTGCTCTGGAAACGTCGGCTGCCAATCGATTTGAAATTAATCTTACTTTAAATTATCCTGATCAGCAACATGCTAAAGATCACAACAACAACAACTGAGATCATTGTCCTTAATGATTTTTATTTTGAAAATTGGATGATTGGACATGAACATACCAACAGCCATGATTTTGACCCGTGCGTTCTTTTCAGATATGAAGAAGATAAAGAAATCGGCTTTTTGCGTGTTCTTGTTGCACGTTTTAATGCGTAAAAATGCAATTTGGGAGAAAATTATGGTAAGAGGGAGGGAAAAACAAATTATATCAGGCCCATTAGGAATAAGATGGCTTAGATGGAAAGGAAACATTTAAGGCACTAATGACCTCTCATACAGCTCCAAGCGCAATTGCAACAGTTTCGTTGGAATTATGCGTGGATTTTGTATATGACTGGCTTTTGTAACCATACTCGAATTTCTGGACAAAAAGATGGCGGTGTATCATAGAGGTTACTTTTTGTTTCAAAATCAACTGACTGAAAACACAATGAAAATACTTATGACATACATTACAATACAATACACCATTATATAGCCTGGTTCCTTGTGTCATTCAAGTTAAGAGCGCTTTAATGATGGAGCGGGAATATAAACTTTAACGCGACAGATAAAAACGAAAGGTTCCTGTGCATATCCCGGGACAAAATCAAATATTGAAAATCACTGAAAGTTGGAATCAATGCAAAAAGTGACGCTCAAGCTCAACGGAAATTGATTTTGACTGAACCTGAACGATTAGCGATCACCTCATCAGATATGTAGAAGGGTGGTCAAACTTGAGGAGTATGCGGAGAAGAGGAGACGCATTGAATCACTAAACACTTACTATCCTCTGTTGGATTGAACTGCAACGGTGCATAGCTGGGCTAACGACCTATCGAATGTTTAAATCTCGCATTCATGATAAAACTTCCACTTTTTAATAAATTGATTTTATCAATACAAATAAATTTCAAGACTGGGACGCACGAATTTGTTCCTATGTGTGACATTGGTCTTGGGACCTGAGATTTAAGAAAAGCAGGGAAAAATCATGAAATTTTTATTAATCACTTAAAAATTACTTTTCACACGTTTTCTTGAAAAAAAAATTCAATGAGCCATCTGATTTCTAAATCGTTCGACCAGTTTTTTGCTTCTATTTTCATTACTGGTCTTCTGTTGACACTTGAAGGCTATACCGATTGTTGTCAAGAATGATGTGATTGGTACTACCTAGGTTCTTAGTTATTTTATACAGCACTCTTGGGTCTTCTTATTGCAGCTTCGTCAGCACTATCCCCCGATTTGTCCAATCTGGCCCTTCTATCTCGTCTCAAGCACATCTGCATTACCTTGTAAGCTGCTCTATACTCGTTTCGCAGAACTAATTTCCGATGAGCATCAGTTTCATTATTTATGTACAGGGTCATTCATTTCATCGTTTCAAGTTGGTAGTGTTAGCATTTGACACCTGTCAAACTCACTTGTCATCTGAAGTGTCATAATATTAATGAAATGTTTTCCATTTACGCAAATGGATCGCGATAGCGATATTGCTGCTGCAAGTGAAAGTGTCGCTGATGATCCGAATTTATCGATTTCCCCCATGTCTTTATTGCGTGAGAAGTTTCCAGGTCTTGTATTTTCATGTTTTGACGAAGTCAATTGGCCACCAAGATCATGCGATTTGACACCGTAAGATTTTTATCTGTGAGGCAACGCAAACGACCGTGTTAACGCGAATAATTCCCGACGTCTAGACGCATTTATGCCCAACGTTACTCAAGTTTTTGCCGAGATACTACCCGAAATGTACGAAAAAGTAATTAAAAATTACCTCAAAAGAATCCCATTCAGTAAATCTTCCCAACGCAAAAAGAAAATAAAATATTGAATGACCCTATATTTATTTTGAGTTCGACGATGTCGGTAATACAGATCCAGATTAGTTTCCATAAAAACCGTTTCAATCTTTCCCCACAACGTCTGAATGGGACCATTTTCGCTTAAACCCACATTTAATGAATTGTCGTTTAGGTTCACGACACATATTTTGGTCGATGTGAGCGGTTGTATTGAATTTTTGTCTGGGTGCTGATATTGGAACGTTATGGTTGCTCTCTGCAACCGCACTCCTCTTGTTAGTTACATCGCAAAGTACTTTACTCCGTAGATGTTGGATAACAAAATGGTCGATTCGAAAATCAGAAGAGACCCAGGTTACTTTATGGCAAGATCTGTGTGGAAACAGAGTACAACTAACATCCAGCTGAGGAGCGATGCAAAAAATGAAGCATATCACCATTATTATTTCGCTGGCCCAATTCAAGTCAAAACCATGTAAAATATGAAATGAAAAATTGTAAACAAATTTGTTAAAAGTTCAACGAACTAATAAACATCATTATTATATCGAGCTCAAGGGCTCGTTGTCCGGGCCAAATTTGGCATTTAGGTCCTCCTTAATCATTAAAATCAGATTAGTTGAATAGAATGTGACAGAGATGTTATGTTGTTTGTTCAAACTTCAACGCACATTGTTCTTTGACATACTCTTTGATTTTGTCGCTGTCTCAACACTCTTCGTTCTTTGTCGTGTAAACACAGCTTAACACCAAGCGATCTTTAATCTTAAATATATTTCATAGACGAACTGAACTGATTTGCAAAATGTCACAATGACAGTTGAATATGATGTCTCGACTCTCGAAATAAAAATCATGTTAGTCTTTGTTGCAATGGGAATTGACTTGGTGCATCAATCCCATAACACACATTTCTTCCCATAAGATCAGATTTCTTTCTCAAACGTTCAATCCTCCAGCTTTATATCTCGCGGACACAAGCCAAGCCGTGTGTTATCCGATCGATTTGTCAAAACCCTTCTGTCCTCAGATTATATTTATTCACTAGTCTGTGCCCTGGTCAATCTGTTTCTATGTTGAATTAATTGCAACATGTATTGGCACAAACGTTAGCGATCCGTTAAACCTTTCATGTCCAGTCCATGTGCATTCCATTTGACAAGTGCTGCAGGCGGCCACAGACCGCCACCGCTCTCCAGATCCTCTCCCGTTCAGAATAATCTTTTATAGAATAAAAAAGCATATATCCGGTGTCTGAAGGCGTCTCATCAATCCTTTCCATTAATTGATAATCAATAATTCTGACGTCTTGAATTAAGAACAGGAATCTAATTGCGTTCGATGCTTTGCTATAGATATCTTTGTTGTTGTCATAACGTAGTCTCCATTCCTTTAATTGATTCTCGTTAGGGTACAGATATTGTCATCATAAAAAAATTTTACGTCATAGTCCGGAACTAGCATCTGTGGCAACTTTTGATTTGAAGTGTAAAATGTTAAACTTTAAAATGAGCTAGAAAAACTCGCTTGCAACTAAAAATTGCACTCAACTATAAGGGCGACGCGCACTACTACTTTTTTTTGTCACGGAGCAGTTTCATTCTTCAACACCGTTGCCTTATATGGGAGTGCTATCAAAGAGCAGCTAAGAGTGCGCTGAACCTGTAACTTTAGTTGTTCCCAATATTTCATTAGTGACAGCAAAGGCGAGCAACTGAAAGTGAAATAGTTGCATGCAACTTAAAAGTTTACCAATGATAGGGATCAATAATATTGTAAAGCTCGAATTTTGTGTTTCATCTTAGTTCTTCTTATCTTCTTCTTCTTAAGGTGGCGCAGACAGTCCATTGTGGACCACGGCCTCAACCAACAATCCTCGCCAGCTAGGCAGGTCCCTAGCCAGTGGCCTCCAGTTGCGCACACCAAGTTGGTTGAGGTCGTTTACCACTTGATCGCGCCACCTTAGATGGGGTCTTCCAGAACTGCGTCGGCCCTCCGTGTTGGAATTGAAGACTAGTCGGGCAGAAGCGTTTTCGTCCATACGCTCCACATGACCCAGCCATCTAAGCCGCTGAATTTTCAGTTTCTTAACCAAGTCAATGTCGCTGTATAGCCCGTCCAGTTCGTGATTGAATCTTCTCCTCCATACTCCATTGATACATACAGGCCCGAATATCACCCGAAGAATCTTTCTCTTAAAGCACCCCAGCCTGTATTCATCCGATTGTGTCAGTGTCCACGCTTCTGCCCCATACAGCAGGACTGGGATGATAAGGGTTTTGTATAGTGTCTCCTTGGTCCTTTGAGAGAGGGCTTTACTACTAAAATGCCTTCTTAGCCCGAAGAAACAGCGATTGGCAAGGTCATCTTTGTTCAATGTTAAAAAATTGATGACCAAGGTATTGCCTTGATTTCTTAGTGATCACATTATGGGACTTCTTAATAAGCAAGTTCCTTCGACCAAGTCGAATATTTTATTTAATCTTCGAGTTCTTCTTCTCATGGCCACGCAGAACAGAACGCGTGGGGTATACCTACAACACCAGAACTAGACCTTGAAGCGTGCACCAAGAGCATGTCCATTTAAAGCATCGATCGTTGGTCATCCATCAGCTATAGCATCAATTAGCACGCTTCAATGGACAAACATATTGGCCATTTTGCAAATCCGCCGATAGAGAACTTTTTGTCCTCTGTGCCATGCTCATGTGCAACTCCCGGATAGATAAGCTAAGCGCCCCATGTGTACCCGTATGTTATGTTTGCCTGCCGCCTCTAAGACTTATGAACGTCGCTCTTTGGGATCTGGGATGAATGGATCGATCAAACTTGTCGATTGCCGATTGGCAACGACGACATCGAGGAACATCGACCGACAACCAGACGACAGCAGTCAGCCAGCCTTTCAGCTTACCAGTGCCAGTGCTGCGCAGCGGTTTGGTCTTATTAAAGTGCTTATTAATCAATATCAATTGCGAAGTTTGATTCGCGATGGCTTGGCTTGGTTATGATGAGGAGGCTGCCTGCACCGATTCGATGCCATCCTCCAGCGCTGCGCAGAGCGGAGAATAATTATTATATGGCCGCACTTGAACTAGTTAGTCAGGCGGTAATTTGATCTCGAGGAGTGTGCTCTGGAGATCTGATGGCAGCAGGTTCTGCGCGCATGTGCGCCGTTCCAGAATTATGTTAATCGACATTACAAGTTACTAATATCATAATATTAGTGCAGAGGCGGACTGGATGCAATTGATACACTTAAAGTTGATGTTGTTGTTGTTTTTGGAATCTGTAGATATACAAAAATGAAGTTTATGGATGAGAGGAAGGTCGGTTTATTCTCGCTTGACTTGGTGCCGATTTGTGAATAATTTCATTAACTTAATAGACGGTTCGTGTCCACTGATGATGATGGAGCATGGGCATGGTACGTTTGGTGAGCAATTTGGTTTTAAGTGCCACAATAATGATGATTTGTGAACGATGGGTTTCTGTGAGTTCTGCGTCACGCTTGTGATTTATGTTGAGGATAGGAATGTTGGATTCGTATTTGAACTTTCCAGGAAGTTCAAATCACTTACAGGATATAGTGCACACAATTCACCTTATCACGTTCGTCACTCTGAATTTTTGTATAAAGGGGCTAAAGGTTAATTTGTGGGTGTTATTTGTGGAGCATTCAATAGTGGAAAATCTTACCAAAAAAGTAACCTCGCCATTACCTCGCCTTTAAGATCCTCTCAAGCGTTTAATGTGAGAATCTCAAGCCGTTTGCTGACAATTTAATTGGTATTTACCAAACCGGTTTCAAGCCTGAAAAATCTACAACCGATCAGAACTTCACATTGTTCCTGATCTTGGAGAATCTCCACAATTCGAGATCGGGACCCACCACCTGTTCAAGGATTTATAAGCAGCTTATGGAAGTGTTAACAGCTTTTGAACGAAGTTGGAAAATTTTTACTGTTCCGTCAAATTTGGAAGAGATTCTACTGAAACCTTCGACATCACCACTGGGTTAAAACAAGGTCATGCAGCTGTTTCAATACTGCGTGCTTAAAAAGGAAATACGCAACAACAATCCCCGTTCATCAAGCGCTATCTTAATAGATCAACGCCATCACTTGGGTTTGCTGACGACATTGATGTGATAAGAAGAACAAAGCAACCACTAGTCGGTGCCTTCACTACCATAGATCTTCACAGCAGCAAGCACGGCTGCGAAGTATATGGTGTCATCAACCAATATCTCATCCCACCACCGACTTGATCAGAACGTGACCATTGTTAGGTTTAACTTCAGGGCAGTCAGGGAATTTGTCTACGCCTAGGCACGCTGAGAAACCAATCTTCAGACTTTTTCCCACGCAATGGTACTGTTGAAGAGTTTTTGTTAAAAGTGTGTGCATAGCTTAACGATCTGTTTGGTTTGTGTACGAAGTCCAAATCAAACTGATTTTTTGTTTTTGACGTTTCTAATTTGCGTTTCTGTTTGTAAAATGGCGCGTGACAGTGTAGGAATACACAATCAGTTGGATTTACTTTCGTCTGAGGCGGCATTTTCCAGTGTGAATTTAGATGTCGAGCACAAGCTAGAAGGACAGCTGCTACAAAAATAGTAACTTGGATAGATCTGATTCATGTATAAATAATAATATAATATAATAAAAAAAGACTGCGTTTTTCTAAATTATTGCAACTGTGTTGCTCGGCGACAATTCAACAAGTACAGTAGGTGCGAAGTGCTTGGTTCTATCCCAGAGTAGTGGTTGCCTGGGCAGCAATTTTTCTATATTCCCCTAGTTTCAACTGATAGATGCTCCCCTTGGCGCAGGGAAACTGGTCCCGAAGTCAGAAGTCCCGAATTTGACTTTCGGGACTTATAACCCACTCAGGTAGGTCATAATCCCCGAATATGAATGCGGGACTAATGACTCACTGTGCTGGGTCATAAGTCCCTTTTTTATTTCGTTTCTAATGGGACAAAAGTCCCGAATGAAACCATATTTAAGTATTTTGAGCTTGAACAAAAAAGAAAATGCAGCACGCTTTCTAGCAAGCGCAGTGAGCGCAAAAACAACATAGAATCAGATTGATTGAATTCGCGCGAATTTGTGTTTTTTCACACCTCAAACTGATTCTATGTTGGGCAAATTTTTTTGCGCTCACTGCGCTTGCTAGAAAGCATGCTGCATTTTCTTTTTTGTTCAAGCTCATCATACTTAATCATATGAAATTATTTGATTTGAAATATTTTGGTTTGATAAATAAAAAATGTATAGCTTAAGATTTTGTTGTTGCATTCCTAAAAATGTTAAATCTAATACGATGACTTTCTGATGCCGTGACATTTGGCCAAGCAGACATTTCTGTTAGCGTTGAACTATTCTTTCTATTGCCTAGCACTCTATTTTTGCTGTTATGAGTATGACAGCAAAAACCATGGAACTAAAAACTGTCCAATAATTTTTTTCTGAAAAAATTTACCAGGCGGGTCAGAAGTCCCGAATTTAGTTTTCGGGACTAAGGACCTATCATGGTGGGTCAAAAGTCCCAAATTAAGATTAGGGACTTATGACTCACCATAATGGGTCATAAGTCCCGAAAGTCAAATTTGGGACTTTTGACTTCGGGGCCAGTTTCCCAGCGCCGCTCCCCTTGGGGTTTTCGTGATTAAAATACCGCCTTGTAGTGGAACCACTGTACCAACAAAAGTACTTTCCTGTCTTTCGATTTCGATGAAACGAAAACGCGTCACGGCAAAGAAACAAACAAGGAAATATAAAGGATTGAGTTTGCAGGATAGTGATAAAGAATAAATATAGTTTCAAGATGATTATCACGACTCAAGCATGTCAGGAGAAAACGCTGGAACACGTATAGAACCTATAAGAATAAGTGAATATCTTGTCCTGAAGCCTGTTACTTAACCGCTTGATTATTAACGATACTGATTAAACTTGCAACCTCCATGCAAATCAAAATTAAAGACAAAGTTTGCTGACGTAAGTAGGTATATGTGGGTCAGAAAATGGTCAGCACAAGTATTCAGTCTTTTAAAAGTACCCATTATCACCTTAAACGTAGACCCAAACGTCAAGTACTCGTTGCAGGGATAAGAATCCTAGCTCATGATAGCTGCAATGGTGCCATCGTCAGCAAAGAAAAACTTATGCACTTTTTGACTTTGGAGTCCGTTATTTTAATTTCAAGAAGGAAGTCAAGGACTACAATAAAGAGCTGGGAATGGCTCCCTTGGTTTTACACCTACTGTGATTTGGAATTCTTCAGTGTCTCAAGCTAGACATTTTACTTTTGTTACTGCTTATACATGTCCATGACCATTCGCACTTGGGTTTCTCAAACTCCTAGTTGCCTGATGGCCACCCATATCAGATCTCGTGGTTGTCTATCGAATTCTTATATTGGGAGAAGAGTACTTTTTCTCCACGATTGAGGGAGCCGATTATCTCTTTGAAACTGGAAGATGAGAATCATGAGTCATTTAATTCTAATATCAGAGATCTTTTTCAGAAACTCAGGAGGTATGTCGTCTGCAACAATCGCTTTGCCTTTTTTGAAGTTTTTCACCTTCCACTAACTTCTGCGATTCTTACGTAGTGAGTAATCTCAGTAAAATAAGGTTCTCCGATTGTAAAATATAGAGCTACAGTTTTTTTGAGGTGGTTGCTGTCTAAGCTGTGTTGTTTTCGCGAAGCTCTTGAATAGCTTGGCTTGTATCAGAAGCTGGGGAAGAAATTTCTTCCAGCTCATTACTGTGCTTGAATTTGGACACACTTTTTCTTCACCTCTTTCTTTCAGCTTCTGCGTTCTAGTTCGAGACGTGTCCCTTCATCTGTTTGACCTAAGGGACACTTTGAAAAAAGCTTGGAGAGCCTTTACCAGGTCTATTTGGCTTTTTGGTAGTGTGTTTTTGAAAATCCAAGAACCTAGTAGCGATTTGGAACTTTTCAATCAAGTACACTGCAGGCAATAGCCTATACCTAACCGTGGCTTAAGCAATCAGAAGTCTCGCGGATTAATTCCAGATCCATCAAAACAACACACAGTGGTCACTAGGAATAGTTTTCAAAGTACGGTTCCATTAAGTGTGCTATGCAGTCATTAACATCAATCAACAAAACGGAAAATCTAGATGCAAAAGCACATAACTATTCTACAACAAGCCCTCAGGCCATCATTTGGCTTGGCTGCACCATAGGCAATAGGACAATAGGAAATATAACCTCAATTCCTCTTTTTCGAACTGGAATAGGATTTTTTTGTTGTTGTCCTACCTTCTTCAAATCTAACTCGCTAATTGCTCCAGGTTCAGTATAAATAAATTGTATCACATTAGAAACTAGTGCAAATGATTCGCCATTAGCAATGAACTTGATCTTGGAGGCGTCCCCTTCCATAGAACATACATAGAACCATCTGGCTTTATTAGCCTGATGGCACCATCGACTATACTATACTATGTAAAGAAGTTCACATCACCGCACGACATTGCGCGCGCAAATTGTAAATTAGTGCCACAATAAAATAACGAACTCTTTCCTTCTTTTTTGCATTCAATCCAATCGATAGTGAGTTGCTCCAAGATACTCTTTACGACAGATGGACAGGTTTTCACTCGGACGACGGAAACGAAGACTTGCAATTCTATAAATTCTATGTCGCGCCGCTTCGGGAGAAACTAGAACGCTTCACGACCTTGTGGACATTTTTGATTGCATTACACAGTACACACAATACACAAACCTCACCACACAGCACCAGCTCATCGCAGAAGTCGGAGCAGTCGGACGTCGGACAGTCAAATCGCGTGCGTAGAAATTTTGTCATTTATAGAATTTGGTAACGAAATCAGACCAACGAACGATCCAAAAGATACTTTCTGTATCGGTTTCTGGATCTGTGTCCCATGGCGCACAGCAGGATTTATGGTGATATTATTTAGTGAAGCTGTGCAAGTTTTTTGGAGCAATGCTTGCACCCAAAATCAGTTGGAGGCCGATTTCGCATAATCGTGTCACCATTACTCCAAACAGGAAGTATGTATCGCTTAGAACAGAACACATACTCGTCGTCCTCCGTCCTCCAGTTCCAATATGAGATTCATTAGCGGCTTACTAGGTGCTGTGAAGATGGTGGATGATGCGTCTCCTCAAAACTGCACGACTTGCATTCGACATTAATGATGCGAACTTTCTTATGGACTTCTCCTAGATAGCCGAGCTCGAACGTTTGCTAAATTAATTACCAACTGCGAAGTCATGAACAACACGCAGCAAAGAAACCTCGCTAAATGAGCTGCTCCTATGCTCTCTGCCGTCCACAGTCCACACCGTCCGAAACAGTGTTGGATGTTACGCTCGCAGCACAGCAGGTTGGTGGTACAGCGATATCTCGTTGCGTAGCCATATTTACAAGGAGGTGTTAAACGATTCAGGATCATTTGGCCAAGTAAGCTTGGATGACGGCAACCGACGCGACGGGCGATTAGTTGGTAATTGCGGTGGTTTTAATTAGCGGTGTTTAGTTGCGAACAAGTCAGTAAATTAGAGAACATTTTTTTTTTTTTTTGTGTCCAAGCCAAATGGGTGCGGAATTCGCTATCTTATTCCAAAAATGATTAATTGTGAATATAGGCTTTAGTAGCTAAGATAGATGATTGGTAACTTGAAACTTATCCTTGACCATGTTGAAATGTTTGGTTCATAATTCAGTCTGCGATAAATAAAGTAGAGTGGCTATTAATAACACTTTCCATAGGGTGGAGTTTACATTGGGATCTTGTTGTTTATACTTTTTTTGTGTCTTGTTGATGACTTTAAAGTCTTCAATTTGAGATGAAAGCATTAAGACTCTTATTTTGGAAAGTCTTATGTTTCAATAATTTAGGCTTACTGCTTTGAGCTGAAGTTCCCAGAACTGTTCAAGTCTTCAAAAAAAAAAAATTATGTGTGGTTTGAATCGCTGATATTGTTGAAGAAGATTTCTTCCAAATGTACTTTTCGTATTTGTCAGTAGTGCAGTAGAAATGTACTTCTCTCGCCAAGTTTACTGTTGAAGGATTTTTCCCTTCCTCGCAAGTGGCAGTGCCCTGGGGAAAAAATCATCGGTGCAACCAGGGCTTGAACCCAGAACCTTCTGCGAAACAGCCCGATACAATAATTTTGAGACGACAGGTTCGCTTTCCAATCAGGCAAAATTTGAAAGTGTATAGCAGAACCCAAGGGAGTTACTTTCTCACCGAGCACATAACTCGGCTTTTCGCAAACTTCAACCGGGTAAATTTTTCTCCGCGGAACTACATCCTTTAACAATGCAATTGACCCTGGATCTCAAATTTCATGTTGGAAGAGGACCCAATTTTCGCCCCGAAAGCATTCTAAAATGGTTCTTCAGTATTTCGAAATTTTTGGTTGCATCTGTTTTTTTTTTTAAATCTAAACACGATAAGAAAAGGCGATTTCGGAGGTTTGGTGATTTAATGAACGCTTTTCACACTGATATGTATAATAAGGTTCACTTGGTATATTTTTAGATCACTCACTTTTATATGGTTTGCTCATACCAAATTTTTTCTGTGATATTATCAAAGTGTTCCCTGAAACAATAATTGTATCTCGCGTCGTGAGCCTGTGACGTGCCCTCCAAGATCATGCGATTTAACACCGCTGGACTATTTTTTGTGGGGTTATGTGAAGTTGTGACGTCGCTTGTCTACGCAGAAAAGCCCGAGACGGTTGACGGCTTGGAGGAGAATATTCGGCGCGTTATTTCTGACATGCGGCGCAAACTTCTGCAAAGAGAGGTCGGAAATAAGTAAATTGATCCCCTCGGCTGAAATTTATTCCAGCCAGCCGCGGCGGCCACTTGCCCAAAATCATTTTTAAAACATAATGGCAAACCCTTATTTTTATAATAAAGCTAAATTCTTTTCCATAACATTCAATTATATGCGTTTTATTTCTTCTTCAAAGCCACACGCCTAAAAAAAAGTGTGTGCGTGTAACCTTTACGCGCGATTGAAATAAGACTTACAATGTTTTCTAAAAGCTCAACTTTAATTTCACAGCAAGACAACTTATCTTTATAAATTCCATTTAATGGTTTAAATATCAAACTACATAGAACTTAGCAACGAATTTTTTTTCACACCCCAAATTGGTTCTCTCTTGGGAAAAATTTGAATTGTAATGGCCTTTTGACGCTTTTAGAAAAGTGTCATTGGAACATTATGTCGCAGAAAAATATGGCCAAATGACACTTTGCCAAAGCGACAGATGGCCATATTTTGAAATATGGCCACATGACACATTTTGAAAGTGTCATATTGCCATACTCAAAATATGGCCATATGACACATGGACATATGTCACGGCACCAAACATACTATTTTCTTCATTTCTATTCTCTTTTACGTATTTTGAATGCTTTGGGAATATGTATTAATAAAATCATACTAAAACTGACGATATATCTATATTTTGATTGTTTTTCAACCGAGTCGACTATTAAAGAACATCGATACGATAAATATCGATATTTTCTTTCACTTGCTCATCTCTACATTGATCAAAACACACAAATGCCATGAAGCACTTGGACGAATGAGTAAGATAAAAGTATTTATATTCTCACTCGTTCGTGCACACGGTGAGCTGATGCGAGCCATCGATGCCGCCATATTGGAATACTGAGCGTTACTTCCGTCAGAAAAAAATCCGAGTTACTCCCTAGTCGCACCTAAAGAAGTTTTACTTCAAAAACAATCATTATAAGTACTTTTTTTCTAGTGATGTAACCGCTTACATACATTTTGTATTAAATTAATAAAATAAAGCTGCCATTATGCAAGACTTCGTTTAAGATTATCACGCAATCAATCCAGCTTCTGATAATAAAAAAAATCAGAACCCCAACCGTGAATCAAATGGGTTCCCCTAATGAGACAAGAGCGGCTTACAGCGTCAATCGAATTATTTTCGAACAGAAAATCAATTAAAAAAAACTCACTCTCAAAATGAATACTGCATCCCATAAATTCCGAGTTAGGTCCAACCGAATATGACTCAACTCAGACTGCTTCAATGGCCAAAGCGACGATCGTTAGTTTGGCTTGTCAGGCAATAAGACTTCGATTGGACTGGCTATACGGTATGGGCGCTTGCTAATCACTTAATCAGTTTTTATCGTGCCGCTGAAAAATTCCACAAGGTTTGAAATTTTACTATTTATGCCCGACAAAGTATCTTTTGACTAAGATTTCGCCAGTTTTTTTGGAGAGTGTATTGCAAAAGACCCCAGGAGTACAACAACCACCGTATCAGATGGTGTTCATGACATTTTATAAGAAAGAAAACTATATTGCTGGCGAAATTCATCTAGAAACTTAAAGGGCCCCACATAAGGGAGAGGCTTAGCGAGCAAAACTAATTAAGCAAAACGCCATCGTATAGTTGTCACGCTGCTGTGCCGCTCCACGACAGACGCAGACGCCAGCCACGGTGGACTGTTAGGAGCCTAGTATTTCATGATTATTATGATATATGTTTTTACTCAGCATTCCATTATCCTTAATGTCGTTACATTAGGATTTCTTGCGTCTAAGTCTGTTTTATGAATGCTGCGGCGCTGCAATGTGTCCGACTCAATATTGTAAGCGGCTGAGTTGAAAGCTAAAAATAAAGTAAAAAGGGAGACCATTTCACAGCTTAGGGTCGTTGCCATTGTAACATAGTGCGGAGTCCTACAGACTCAATATAAGATGAAAGACTTAGCTAATTAATTTTGTTTCTTTGGGATCGGGAACAAATAATTCTTAAATCGAATTAACGAGGTCATAAACTTAAAGTTATGGTCTTCTTCAATATGCAGTATTCGCTCCTTACTCGTATATAGGAACATACATAGAATTGGCTTCATCTTCACATTGTATGCGACGAAGATAATTTTTGTCCGTAATAAAAATGCAGTATTGCAACTAATTGAACGTGAACTGTTTTCGATTCGAAAATGGTCCAATTAAATAGTTTAATTTGATGGTATGCTATTAACTTAATTTAAACTTGCCAGTTGACTGTTGCTTTACTGTTATCGAAGTCAGTGTCAAAATCCTTAATATTACGTTTTTCGTAAACTTTTATGAACACATAATCGACAAGTAACTGGTTTTTTACTTACATAACTGTTGAAAGATGCTTAAGAAAGCAGTAGATTATTATTTGTCTACGGGACTCTGCTTCCACTTCGACTGCTCATCTCCATGTCGTGGTAAATAGTCTCAATGTGTAACGACTGCAGGGCTATTAAAAGATTCGGATCACTACCTAAATTGTGAACTTCGAGTGCACATTTGAGGCTGCTCCCTCGACACATATCTGAACATTCGAACTTGCTTTTTTCGATACAACCTCATTCTATACAAATCACTTCAGTGGCTGTGAGAAAATATCCAGTTCCTATAATGCACTCGCTTCAAAAACCTTCTGAATCCCAGTTTCAATTACTTGCAATTCCATAAAGACTGATCTACGACCAGATCTTCACATTGTGCCTGTTCCTAGATGAGACCAACAGCCTGTTCACAAATTTTACAGCAGCTCATGACATTAAAACTATTGAAGAATTATATCGTGCCATGACGTCATCCGGATAAGACGTTTCACTTTCGCTTGCTCACTGTTCTGTTAAAGTTGTTAGGGATTCTACTGAAACTTTCAACCCCACCAGAGATTAACAGTCCATTCAACAGGTCGGAAAAAGTGGTTTTAAGTGGTATAGGTCGGAAGTTAATGAAAATTGGGGATGTTGTTCAAGGAAAGGTAACTAACGTTTTGCTACATTTTTATCCTCGTGGGAGCGGAAAGGAAGGAGGTGTGTGGGGGGGGGGTTGCGATTTGTTTCCCTTTCTCCTGTTTTCCCTCAATACTTTTTTGTATTAGTAATGTAACGAAATTACACATTTCCAACCTCCGGCCAATACACATGATGTGTTTTTACTGCCGCCGACGAAGTCAACCCACTTCCCGCCACACACAACATCATCAATCGCCACCGACGAAGCCATTCGACATCCTACCGCGCACGACCACCTGATCCCCTTGGCCAACGAAATGGAGCTCCAACCACTTGCAATAGGCATTACCCAGTGAAGCAATAAGAAGAACAAGAATAAAATATAACCTGGGTAAAATTGTATTTTATCTTTATAATTCACATTGTGTCTTTGCATTAATATTGCATAAGGAGAACTGTAAAATGCACTACAAATGAAATTTCACAAACAAATCAAGGACAACCGGATTTGAACAACCCGAGATGGACACCCCCACTTGACTATTAATATAAGTATAATTAATGACAATTTTTTTTTAAATGTATTATAAAATTATCAATGTATATAGTTAGGCCCCTAATGTGCCAACAAATATTTTTAAGTATCATAAGTAAAATAGAATAAGAATCAATTGTAAATATTATATTGTTCAATAAATAATCGTTAATCGTTACTACAAATGATATGAGATTTGAAAGCTCCACCAGTGCTGATTAAATGCACCAAGGAATTCGTTTCTCATCCGAAGGCACGCTGTATGGGAATACCAGTCAGAAGTTGTACTTTGTTTTGGGTAGCTATACCGTAAAGAGCCTTGCTCACCGTTTACGTCGGCTTTTCACTTCGCTGTTCGTCGAAGAGGATCGCTAGACCGGCAACAGGCCACCAGTTTATGTCGTGGATCGTTTGCATCATAGAGTAAACACCACAGACCTGTTTATGTCGCAGATATTGCAATACTGTAGACCGAGTTTAAACTCACCCGTTTTATGCCGTGGTCCCTTCATTTAAGGAACTACAGGCCGAGCCCTGCTCAAACATTTATGTCAACTTTTCACTTCGCTGCTCGTCAAAGAGAATCGCTAAACCGGCATTAGGCCACCCGTTTATGCCGTGATGGGTTTCTTAGGAACCCCACAGACCTAGTCTTAAGTTAATGATAAAATTGAAGTATTTTATTTGAAATAATTTTATTATTAATTATTAAAAAATTAAATTGAAATATTATATGAAATAAATTGTTAAGTTTCATTTGAAAAAAAAAATAATTTGGAGTTCGCAACTTCTTAAATCCTGAGTTTTCGTACCCTGCAAATCGACGATCTAACCTCACCCTAGACACAAAAAAGTATCACACTAAGTATTTTATTACTTAGGTTTGTATATTCTAGATTCCATGTATTAGTTAAGATTGATATGCAGTATATTTACATGAAGGACTCACTTGATATTTCTTGGGTGTAGACTTCCTTTCTTTGCCCCTTAGTCGCTCGAGACTAATTTGTGTTTGCAATAAGCAGAACTCAAGCTATTGCTGCAGTATCAGCTTGCAAGAACTATGATGGTCTAGCTTTTGCGTGTTTAACTGCGTTTTATTGTATTAAATGTTCGGTGTCTTGAAAGGTGTATGTCGGTCAGCTGTGGATTCATTTCAGGAATACTATTGATTTTTTTTCCACAGCTTCAGCTATCAACATTCCCGTCGCTCATTAGATTTTTCAAATGGGCTAGGTCTCACCATTTCAACTTTTGCTATCCATAGGTCAAAGATACAGAAGTTAAAAAAAAAGTAGTTTTTGGTCATTCATTCGCAACGGAAGTTGCTTGGAATATGCCATCCTCTGAGAAAACCTATCGACATTATAGTGAAACAATCCTTCAAATGGAATCCTCAGGGTAAGAGACGGTTTAAAATAAATAAATAAATAAATTGTTGGCACAACAGCTCCAATCGGGGCCGGGGCCTTTGACTTACACTCTCCTCGCAAGAGGCAGTACTCCGGAAAAAACTAAGGTGGAGTCAGGGATCGATCCCAGAACCTTCGGCGTGGCAGTCCGACACACTAACCACTACACCACGGGATACTACGTAAGAGACGGTTTGGAAGACCAAAACAACTTGGAGGTCACCTGTTTTTAAAAAAAAGATCGATCTCAAATTATTGAATCCTGGCCACAGCTAAGCCCAGTTGTGGCAGATGTAAGGATCTTTTTGCTTCCCTATGCTCCAGAAGGAGTTGAAGTGACAGACAACATAATTATTTAGACAAAGTCCTTCTTTAGTTCCAAGTCCCCTATTGTGATGCAGAGTACCCGTATGCAAAAAATGCCTGAAGAAGGATAATGAAGAGAATACATAGAAGCTCGTAACTTGTCCTAGCCGTGTGTTCCTGCCATTTTCAACGGAACAGAATTTCACAATTTTCTGGAACACAACTATTTTCTTCCCTCCGAACTTTTTAAATTTAAACTTAAGAAAGAACTTCAAAGGGAAGAAAATAGTTCTGAAAAAATAGAAAATCAACTCTTCTTGGTATTGCTTTCAGGCTTATTTTCCCAAAAGAGCTATTGCGTGTAATTCCTTCAAGCCAAGCAACAAAATTCCTAATTAATTGCTTTGTTTTTTCACTGAAACCTCATCGTGGTATCGGCATGAATGAATCGCTTGAACTCCTTTGAACCTGCAATAATAGGAAAAATGCATGTAAAAACACAAGTCATGCATTATTGGACGCCTCTTGGGTATTTATAATCTGATGACCGCAGATTGCATCTGTCGGGCGGGTAAGAAAACAAAATGTCCCATGGCGCCTCCTGAATGCAGCAACCAAAGACCAAACAACAAACAACGCCTTTGCCACAATAAAGCCAAGTATCGCTCCTTTATTAACTATTTCGCAATGTAAACTTATTTCAGGTGGAGTATGAGGACTGGGGACCGAAGACTATGGAGATGTGTGCGCTTGGAAGCGTACGTACTTTATAGCTCCTCATTTGCTGATTCATCTATTGGCGCGGAAGGAATCCGCTTCGGTCCAAAGACCAAAATCATTACATGTTCTAATCGCAACAGTAAATAAGGCCCCAGGAAAATGTTTAAAACGATTTTGGTGGTTATGGAGGTACCAACAACTGTTTTGGATGATCTCGGGTAGCTTCTGCCAGAGAACTAGCTTGGTTGCTACAAGTGCGATCCCAGCAAATGATTTGCATCCATTACACAGGTGGTTGATTGTTTAAATTACAGTGCTTTATGGTTATTTTAAGTTGTTGGTTGTTCACTTAACCGGTGCCGGAGTGCGGTGTGATCGTATCATCATTGTCGTCGCCCAGCAGCTATATGGTCTTCCATGCGCAGTCTGCAAAATGAATCTTTATGAAGCAGGGAAAATATTTACTTATGGCCAATGGCTCTTGAGTTTATATATCGGTTTTTGTTTGCCGTATAAATATACTTAGGACGCTCCAACTTATGGAGGAGCTTGTTTAAGGGCAATGGCAAACAATGGCTATAACGTTGTCGTCGTCGTTGTGGACAATAGTCGCGGCTAATTGAGTATCAAGTACATATAGAGAGGTACATATTGTTTGACGACGTCACTTACTTGAAAAAATAAATTTCTTAAAAAGGATTTTCAGAAACAATAGCCCTTGTTGTCAATAGTCCTTCCTTTGGGTCGCCCTTGAAACTGTCGTCAAAATGTTCCCACTTTCAACTTCGCACCAACGAATGGATGAATTTTATAGCCTATTCACACCGCACTCGTTTTGGCTATTCGTTTACCAAATCGAGTAGAGCGTCCACACCGAACGTTTACTCGTTTTTGTTTGACATTTCAATTGTTTGAAATTGAAAATTAAAAAATTTCAATTAAATTATAGTGAAATATGAGCCTTTGGTATGTGGTACAAAGATAGTTTTGTGTTTCAAAGAGGACCAGCCCTAATATTTGGAAGGAGATCAAACACAAGGAAATTGTTAACAAGCACTCTTAGTTCATTGGCTGCCCAATAAAGTTGCTCATCAAGAAAGAGCCCGACTAGGAATTCAATTGACGAAGAAAGAACAAAGAACTGGAGACCGACGAGCCTAAAATTGAAGACGTTGGCAAGGATGATGGCACCAACAAGGATGCCGTTAAGAAAAAAACTTAAAATAATGTTACGTTTATTTATTTCTACTAAATGATTTTAGAACTTTGCTTTGTATTCTTGGCGCTTCTTTTTCTCTGCATCATCTTTAGGCGATTCCATTCCTTCCTTGGTCACAAATACCAGCCTTTATATTCTTTGAGTTGCTAGGTGCTATATTCATGGATAATACAATCTGCCAATTAGTAGAATTTTGTTTTGCTAGAGCAATTCATGGGAGACGTTCAATGGGGCATCTTCGGAGTCAACAACACCCTTTGTTAGAAATAGATATTCTGGACTGGAGTTAGATATCCGCAGTTGTCCATGACACACACTCACAACGTTATGATGTTATGCTTCTTCTGGTTCTCAAAGAGAAAGGTACTTGAAGTGGTAGAAAGAGCAGGGCCCGAAATTCTAGATGACCCTCGACAGACCGTGCTTCATAACCAAATGGTACTTCCATTCGCTGGTACCTAATTAAAATAGAAAACAATCATATAAAAGTATTTCTAAAAAATATTACCGCTGCCAAGAATGTCTTCAAATCGGAGAATAGAAATATTGAATTTGTTTTGACAGCAAGAAGTCAGCTGTTCTTTTTTTTTGAGAATCTGTTCACAATAACATCACAAAAAGATCTGTTCGCGTAGTTCATCTTGAAATTGCAACTCGTTTTCCAGTCGTTTTGCGGAAAACGAGTCGTTTTGCAAAACGAGTTGGGTATGGAAAATGTATGGGAAAACGAGTCGTTTTGGGTAGTCGTTTTGCGGAAAACGAGTAAATGCTCGTTTATGGTTTGGTGTGAATAGTTTATAAGATGCAGCTAATATGACGTAGAACTTGTGTAGAAGTATGCTGGGGATACCTTACGTAAAAATTTTAGATGTCTACAATATTGTAAAGGGTTCTTCAATCAGGGCGGGTAGATGTCTCTAATATAATAAAGCTGTCTTTGAACAAAAAAAAATCTGTTTAGAAACCCATAAGTTTCCCTTTGTTTATGGAATGCAACATCGTTCAAACGCCCATTTACGTTTCTAACGTTGACCCGAATCCGAGTGGTTCAATTTTCAATACCTCTTCCGCATAGATCCGGCTGAAATTTTAGCTATGGCTTGTGTTATGTTCACCCTAAGGGCATCGGTCGATTCTGATTTATTCTCATAGACCTCTGCCACTTCAGGAATTCCCACAAGAAAAATTCTACCGCATGACCTTGGTAGCTAATTCACGTCACCTCTGCGAAGATGTCAATCGTGGCGTCCACTGTCTGACACGTAGCGCCTTCCTGCTGGAACCACATATGGTCCAGATCCATTTTGGTTCAATTAGGGTTTCTTAGTTTTGTAGCGCTCGCCATTTATGGTGACCGCCTCAACAACATAGCTTTCGAAAACGACAATGAAGCCTCCACTTGGTCGAAAACCACACCAAACGTTTAATTTGAAGAGATTTATTGTGAACCTCTCGTGTGGGTTAGTGTCATACGAAAATGTTGCTTAACCCGCTAGTGGTGACCATAGACATATTATTATATGGACTGCTGGTTGCCATCTTCACGTTGGTTCCAACATAACTAACAGCGCCACTCAATTACAGCGGGGAATATACTTCAACATAATGAGAAATATAAATTTAAATATAAATAAAATAAAATAAATAAATTGATTTTTGCCATAGACAATAGACATACTATACAGTACCTAGTGATTGACATTTTTGCATTGAAAATGACATCGGCATCATGAAAAATGTGATGGATATTAGTATTCCTATTCGCCTCTGTAATTGAGTGGCGCGATACGAAGGTATCGATTTTGAGCAGCATTTGTATGGAAACTAAATTCGACTAGCAGTCCATACATAATATGTCTATGGTGGTGACGTTAATAACGGGCCCATATGAACAACATTGAAAACCGGTCTCACAGACAGGCGGGTCCCCACTGGCGGGTTAAAGTAGTTCCACACTATCCCACAGTGTAATACGACATGTCAAAAATGTGTGATGAAACATGTGTATAATAGTGTGGAAACAGAATATGACAGCGCAGATCTCATACGATTTGACATGTGTTTAGATCTGAAATATTTTTTTAGGATTGAATGTAAAACCATCACACATTCCTTCACACTTTTTTTTTGACATGTCGTACTACACTGTGGGATAGTGTGGAACTACCTTTATTAATACAGCCATTCATCAAAAAATAAACCTCGAAAGGCCGAGTTCTTGTGCACAGCGAGGAATCGACTGCTTCAAGACCTCCTGTATACATTAACGTACAGCGGTGGTATTTTCTGTCGATTTCAGTAAAATCTTTATGTTTGGTGGTTGATTGTGGCGCCCCCCTTTTGGTGTTCAAACTTTGTTTCTAGCAGCCAATATAAATATATTTTCCGCTGATAGAAGTGGCTCCTAATAGTTGTTGACGTCTCATGATAACTGGATAGGGATTATTATTATTTGTTGTTAGGGAGAGCTTATACAGCTCAGGCACTGCGGTATCTCAGAGATTCCTATTGTGAAAACCCATGTGAAATTCTAGAGTAGCTTTGTTGCTCCAGACAGAGACCAGAACTTTAAGATATTCTGTGGATGGAAAGTTTTGAGTTTTTCCACGGGAACGATCTCGAAGCCAAGTATTCGCTTTCTGAGGCGGAGGAGTGCTGGGCATTCCGTGACGATATGCAGAGATGTTTCTGCACTTTCGAGGCATAGACGGCAAACGGAGTCTGTTGCTAGTCTCATGTTGTGAAGGTGTTTTTTCAGAGGACAATGTCCGGTTATGATTCCAGTCATTGTTTTCAGAGTTTTCCTGTCTAGATTGAGTAGGAATTTTGTGGTTTTGTGTGAATATTCTGGTACAAATTGTGTAGAGCAGATTTGACCAGGAGTTGTTTGCCAAGCTGCATTAGATTCCATGAGTAGGATGTTTTTGGCAGTGCTTTTGAAGTAATTAGTATTTACTCCGCAGAAGGGTTCTGGGCCAACCAATGGCAATGAGGCGCCCTCTTTGGCCAGAATGTCGGCTCTTTTATTACCATCGTATCCCTTATGTGCAGGGATCCAATGGAGAATCACAAAATTGAACCTTGCAAGTTCAATGAGTAGTAAGACAGTCTCTTGAATTAGCTTGGATCTTATGACAGGCGAAGACAGAGCTTTTATGGCAGCCTGGCTGTCTGAGAAGATGAATAAAGTTTTATTTTTGGCGTTCGAGTGACAAAGTATCCTCGCGCATTCGTTAATAGCAAAGACCTCTGCCTGAAATATGGACGAATGAAGACGAAGGCTGACCGAAAAGTTCGCGCAAGGTGATTCCCCAAAAATACCGGAACCAGTACCTGTTTCCATTTTTGAGAAATCCGTATACCAGACCAGGTCTTCGCTAGAAGGGTGTGGTCTAAAGTTTTTCCATTCTTCCTTGGGGGAATGACTACGAGTACATAGAGAAATTTTGTGTGAATTTATGTGTGGGAATTGTGACATCCAGACACATGCTAAATTCCTTAAGATTTTCCAAGCTGCTGAGGAGCGATAGGTGGCCCCTTGCATTTGGGTTGGAGGTTACATATTCTTGGTGGAAGAGACGATGCAAGCTCAGTGTTGCTTCCATTCATATGAATAGGTGGATTGGAGGTAATCCCAAAATTACATTGAGTGCAAATGTAGGTGTGGTCCGCATGCATCCCGTTATGCATGTCGTTGCTAGTCTTTGTATTTTTTCTAGCTTCATTATGGCAGTATTTTCTTTAGTTTTTGGCCACCATACCAGCGCTGCATATGTTATTGCGGGTCTCACAACAAGAGTGTAGAGGCTATGCATCATTTTGGGTTTGAGCCCCAATTTTGTCCGCAAATACTACGGCATGTCCAGAGAGATTTTGATGCTCTGTTAGAAATGCGTTCTAGTTGAGGGTTCCATGACAATTTACTGTCCAGAACGATCCCTAGATATTTTGCTTCTTTCGAAAATGGGATTGTGTCACCATATAGAGAAGGGGGTGTGAGACGATCTACTTTTCGTCTCTTAGTAAAAGGAACAATAACTGTCTTTTTGGGGTTAATGGAGAGACCTTCGCAGATGCACCAGTCTCGTACAATGTCCAAGGCTGATTGAAGTCTATTCGATATTGATATTTCTGATGATCCCTGTATGACAATGGCTAGATCGTCTGCGAAGCCCACTGCATAAATTCTGTGGGTTTCGAGTGATCTTAGCAGGCTGTCTACAACGATGGACCATATAAGTGGCGAGAGGACTCCGCCTTGTGGGCATCCTCTGGTTGTGATTGCAGAAATGTCTATATCTTCAATTTTACCCTGGATAATTCTACAACTAAGCATGGACATGATCCAATTGCATAAAACTTGTGGTACGTTGTGGTACCTGAGTGCACGCGATCTGTTGACTCAAAAGTGGTGTTATTGAAGGCTCCCTCAATTTCAAGGAAAGCGACTACACACATTTCCTTACCATGGATGGAGGATTCAATTTTTGTGACCAAATCATTCAGCGCTGTTTCAGTAGATTTTTCAGGTTATTATGCATATTGTGTTTCCGATAGAGGGGAGAGCATTAGAGAGGTGTCGCGAATGTGTATGCCAATAACTTTCTCCATGCATTTCACGACAACGACATGAGGCTGATTGGGCGGAAGGATTTAGGACTTGGTTCCAGATCCCGTCCCGCTTTTGGTAGATAAATTACTGTAACCTTTCGCCAACTATCAGGCAAGTGTCCGAAAGCGAGGATACAGCTAAATAATTTTGAGAGAATAGTTGCTCGTACATTTGTTCCCTTTTGTAACAGAGCCGGAAATATGCCGTCTTCTCCTGATGCCTTAAACGTAAACGGTTTCAGTGAGGAGATCGCCCATTTGATGGTGTTACAGATATGTCTAGCTGTTTTCCAGTCTCCAATTGTTGGGATCCTTGACGGTTCCTGTTGTGGAGATAGGTTTGTGGTTGGGGAGTCCAGAACAATTGATTCTGGAAAGTGGGTTTTTACAAGAAGCTCTAGAGTTTCCTTCTTGCTTTTTGTCTGAGTTCCGTTCTCATTGGTAAGAGTACCTATGGTGACGTCAGACGCTATGACTTTATGTAGACGACAGCTGGAGGGAACGTCAGATATTCCCTCCACAAATCGCCTAAAAGACTCCTTTTTGGCTCTTTTTATTTCACAGTTGTATTTGGTTAGAGCATTAGAGTAGGTTCGCCAGTCATCATTGCGTTTGGATTTATTGAAGAGTTTTCTTACTCTTGATCTTTGTTTCTTTAGGTCATTATTCCACCAGCTGGTTTGTCTCTTGACTGTTTTAATTTGTTGTTCTCAAAACCAGAGATAATTGAGTTTTTTGCGTGTTTGGCAAAATACTCGAGTTTATCTTTGGTATGTTAATGATAGGGATACAACCAAACCATTTGTTAAAGTAAGTTGAGAACAAGCCCTTCAATGCTTTGAGTGTTGGATACAAAAAAAAACGTTCCTCAAAAGGACACCTACTATTCCAGTTAAAGTGAGATCAACAAAGTTTTGAATAAATAATGACCTGACCAAGCTCAAGTAGAGACAATCCAGAATGATGAACCAAACAATGCAATCAACCATCACTATAATGGTCATCAATCATCTCATTTAGATTTCCATGGAATGCCTAGCTTTGCATTATTGCAGTTGACTAAAGAACAAGAGCATCAACACTGATATAGAAACCAGATACCACACTGGCCAGACTCAATTTAAAGGCAACGCAAGAGCAAAAGCAATAAAAGATGTTCCAAAATAATCGCTCAAACCTCTTATCCTGACAGATTTCACTGGCTTGAGTCCAGCTCTGACAGGCCATTTCAATATCAATATTTTGTTCCTCGGCCTGACACACAATACAAAACAATTTGCATAAAATGTCGTTAATCGTGACTGCGTTGAAGAGCATCCTTCATTAATCTCCTCACGCTAAGTCGAGCTTGGACTATATGCGTGCTTTTCGCGCTTGTAGAAAAAACAAGCGTTTAAGTGATGCGCGCGCAAAATGCTTTAGAGTGTGTGATGTGATAATGTTTCACATCGCAGTCTGTGGTAGGGCTTGGGGCACAACATACAAAAATTGAATTGGATGTTCCCAAGTCCTATTTATAGCCAGGACACAAGAGCATCTCAAATTGTAATCCCATTCTTATTGTAATAAGGATGAAAGATATGACAAGAGATGAGCTCACTCTTATACCTATTCCAGCTGTGGACAGCAGCTGCGCTGTCCTATTCGGCGTTGGAATGAAATTAATAATTGTTGTCTGTCTGGCTGTCTGTCAGGATGTCACTCCATCACTCTAAACTGCTTGGTTTTGTTGGAGGTTTGATCTGGGCAAATGGATGCGAAATTAAATCAACAAGTTTCGCTTCGGATTTGTTTTGCTATCACGCTTGTTACAGCTCGTAGGGGCGGGCGTTTGCCTTGACGCTTTTTTGCACTACACGTTCACGTACACACTTTGTCCAGATTTCAAGCCATGTTCTAGAAATAGATGCGCAATGCATGTTAAAATATTAATTAAAATCTATTCACACTCTGGCTTGGGGGGCGATGATTAACCCAGAGTGCAATGTGAGATGGGTTGTAGCAAGTAAAGCTGACAACGCCTTCCTTTGAATATTTACGCAGACTCCATGGGTTAGGAAGCACCCGCTGGGGTGCTTGGGAGTGTCAATGTGATGCTGTTCTATGTTATTACGAAAGTGAAAAGTTCTTAGATTTGTAAAGTGTGTATTTATTCCAAGGGAACTTCTTGTATTTGGTTTAAAATTATTTTATGAAACTGGTTTTGGCTTATCCAGAGGACTTAATTGAATTTCAAGGATAAGGCCTTGAATTCTACTTACCCTGCTCTGGGTACAAATGCTATAAAAAAAAAGAGATCATAAGAACTTTGCGTTGAGCTATTTTAAAACTTAATTTTTCGATGTTAGTTTTTTTTTTTCGGTGAGAAATGTAGTGTGTAATTATTGAGAAACACAACTTTTAATTTCGTTGCAAAAAAAAATTGTTTTAACGCTACAATATTTAGGACGTTCCTGAAAGTGTGCACAAAAAAAGTTATTAAAAGACAATTTCGTTACCCATTCAGGCAAATTTTTCTCCAGTTGGTCACGAGCACTGTTAGTTAAACTATACTCTGTCCAAAAAAAAATTTCAGTACATTGAGCATTTCTCACATTAACACACAGGAATTTTCGTAGTAATTCTTTTAACATTTTCGAAGGCTTCAATTCCAATATTTAAAACGGAGTTCGGAGTTTTTCCTTGAAGAACCCCTTAAAGGCTTTTGAGGGCTTTTTATTGCCAAAAATGGCTAAGGACAGTACCTTCTATAGGACCGTTTTTTTTTTTTTTTGCGTTTGACTATCTCGAAAACTGCTAAATCGATTGTGTCGAAATTTAAATAGCTCAACTTTTACGGCATATCTACCAATATTTTTCAAAAAGACGAAAAAAGATGGTCTTAAAATTCTGTCCGTCTGTATATTTGTGTTAGCTCAAAAAATTACGGTACCTGCCATACAGCTAACTGTTTCGTAAAAGCTTATTTTTCTCAAAAACGGCTTCTACGATTTTGCCTTAAAAAAAATCAGTGTTGCTTTTTAGGTACGACCAATCATCTGTCTGAAAAAAAATTTTTAATTATGTCTAAGAACGGTACTTTCCATAGGACTGTTTTTTTTTTTTTGCTTTCAACTATCTCAAAAACGGCTCAACTGATACTTTCGAAATTTCGCTCATATATAAGTGTAGGTATAGGCTCAATTTATACTGCATAAAAATATTTTTAAAAATATTTTTTTTTGTATTTTTAAAAGCATTAAAAAATTGAATTTGTACTGTGTGCCAGTATTTTAAAAAAATATTTTTTTGTATTTTTAAATACATTAAAAAAAAATTAAAAATAATATTTTGAAAACTGCTAATTAAATTTTTTCTAAAAATTATAAATAAATATAATTGCTGAATACATATGAACTATCGTTTTTGAAATTTTTTTTTCAAAAAGTTTTTCAAAAAACCTTTTTTTTTTAAACCGCTCCACAGATTTTTATAAATTTATTCTCATAAATTGAAATTTATACAAGAAATAAAATGGCGTTTTATTTTTCAGCTCAAATTTGTTGAAGTATTTTTTGAGAATTTTCAAAAATTAATTTTTATCAAAATCTGAAGCCCTAAGACCACTGCCACTCATTAGAGCAAGTTCATGCGTCCCAGTCGTGTATTTTATTTAATATACCTACACTATGTAGCCACTTAGCAATTATCGAACATAAGAAAATGTTCATACGACCTTCACATGACCTTCTTTGAACTTCCATGCAAAATGACAACTGTCAAAATTTATCTTGTGAAATACCCTCCCGGCCACATGATTCGTTAACGTACAACTAGCGGCAAATTTTATAATGAGGTTGTCGAAAACGTTGCGACAAAACGTAACGCAAGCGATAATAAAACGTTCCAGACGCATAGGAGAATGGATACTTTTTGACGAAGAGGTTTTAGAACCACTGATGTGACTTGTATAGTATTCGCTTAAGACGAAAGCGAAAGGCGGAGCTAAAAAATAAATAAAAACGCAGCCATTTTGTTTTATTTTTATTTTCTTGGAACACAAATCACAAATAACACAAAACATTATTATTTTAATATTAGATATGCTTCTAAGGGCCTTAGTTGGTATCATCATCTAGAAATAAACAAAAATAATTTAATATAAATATTATAATAAGAATATTGGAAAGAATAATGAAATACTTACTTACAATAATTGAGTTTCGTTTTTTATACCCTATTCCATAGAATGGGTACATTGTATTTGGTGTGGAGTTTGTAACATAGAGAAATAATACCGTTAGGTATAGAAAAAAATATATATTCTGACTCAGAATCAAAAGCCTAGTCGATTTAGCCATGTCCGTTCGTCCGTCCGTCCGTCCGTCCGTCCGTATGTATACTTTCTAGAGGTCGCAATTTTTGAGCTAGAAAGCTGAAATTTGGTATATATAATCTTTGGCTAAGTTCTTGAACCGGTAAAATCCACCCACAAACACGCCCACAATCGCCATTTTTGATGAACAACCTCAATTTAATAAAATAAAATTATGTTTTTTGTATACAGTTACGATAAAAGCGTAACGCTAAAATTTCGCACACGTAAGCCTTAGGTCAACCTCTTTCCAATCAAATAAAAATATTTAAGTTTGGGCGCGGCTGACGCACCTTTTTCATACAAAACCATCAATATTGTTTTTATAAAATAACAATTGTTAGATTAAAGTAAATTAAACATTAAATTTTGTGGGTATTACTTGAACATGAACATCTTGTGTATGTGAAATCAAAATATTTGATTTTGGGTGTGGTTGTCGCCCACTTTCCACTAGAAACTATAAAAAATAGTTTTTTGTAAGTAAACGGTATTTATAATGAATCTGCAAGCCAAAATTTTGCGTCTCTTAGTAGAAACTTAAACGTTTGTGTATGAAAAGAAATTTTTGAATTTTGGGCGTGGCTTTCGCCCACTTTTCATGAAAGAATGAAAAACGCGTTATTTTAAAAATTTAAAAAATTTACCAATATTCAATTTAAGCTTTTTTTCCCTTCCGTTCGTTATATGAAAAATATATCCACATTTTCTTGTGTAAATTTTTTCAATACGCCCACTTTTAAAGGCATGATTTTGATAAAATACCTTTGTTCAGGTAAGATCGTTTAAAAACTACTCGATTCAGCTGTAGTTTTACACATATGCCTAAATACTGACTAATGATCAAAGCTTAGTTAGTGCTTTAAATTTTTCTTAAAAATCTTTGGGGCACGCCCACTTTTAAGGGGCGTTTCCTGCAAAAGTCGTAATATGTATTTTTTTTTTTAATTTAGAAACCTAACTGTTGAGATCCCTTAGACACTATATTTGATGCGAGCTGACACAAAATAAATAGAAGTTTCCAATTTTTAACAGACGCAGACGGTTGTCAGAAGTTTTTGTTGACTCTAGTGGCCTCTGATGCAACAGAATTAAAATCTAGTAGCCATCAAATAGCTTTTGTGGGGCCTTTTTATAACATCTCAGGAAAACTATTGGCAATAATTATCCTATAATGGCTTGTTCAGCCGAGCTAAAAAATTCATGAAAGCCTATTTGCTCCTATAACACCTCCCATCAAAAGCCTTTTAGCAGTTAAATAGATAGTTTGCGTAATGAACACCAAAATAGTTTCCATAAGACCTTTACTGTTTCTTTAGTAGCTGGTAAAGAACCTTATACAAGTCAGATTGTTATAGTTGGGAAACAAGAGTCGGCAGTTCTCAAATGGTGCGTTAGATACTCTGTTTTTGTTTCTTTTTCTGCATTGATGCATTTCAGACAAAATATGCTCTAGGTTAAAAGTTTAATCAGACTCACTAGGTGCTCTGCATGTTGAATTTAAAATCTTATTTCTTGTGGCCTTATCAAGAACTTACCAATATGGTTACATTGTTGCACGCTTTGTATATAACTAAAAATGTCACAGCACGAGAAAAACACATCAATATTATAAAACCTCCGAGAGAAACAAAAAAAAAAAACCAAAATGCTACTTTTGCATGCAACCACAAACTACGTCATGCGTCCATAATCCAAACAAATCAAGATTGAACGTTCTGTGCCCTGGCTGTCTGCTTACCTGCTGACTTCTTCCTCAAGTTCTATGCCAACTGCCAAAATGTCAATGTCCAACTGTTCTATGTTCCAAAGATTCTAGTTACCTTACCTCACCTACCGGTCGTACTGGTCGCATTATTTTATCCTTCAAAAAAAAAAAAAAACACCACACAGCACAGTGCATATTGAAAAGTCCAACTTCTTGGAAAATTAAATAAATTCTTCCAAAGCCTCCCTATACCAGTCGGATACACCACATACATGTATCTATACTAAAAGTCCAAAGGCTCTTCAAGATTCTATGCCTCTGTGGTTAACCGCGGCAGGGTCCATCCAGAACCAGGACACGCAATCGGTTCTCTGTTGATTCTGTTGGTGCGATTTGTTTGCAGCCCATTTTAACATAAATTCGCGTGCTAGAAACAGGTTAACACCGATCGCACCACCAATAGCTGGCCCAAAGGTTTTTCAATTAATTTAGAGATCATGTTCTGATTATGTTGGTCAAACATGGAATTGAACAAGCAGCCTATACCGTCACCGCGTCGCGTTTATTCCATGCGTCGTCCGTCCGTCGATAGAGCTAGAGTCATTGCCAATATGTTCATTCTAGGCTAAGATCGTCGGTCGCTTGACTTTCGATTTGAATGCAGGTCGTCATCAGGTACAACCGCATTGCTAACGTCTGTCCGTGCGTCGGTCGGTCCATGGACTTCTTCCAACGAGCGAGGGTCTAAATGTTGTAGTGGCGGGGGACAGGGCCAGTTTGGGAAGAATTTATTGCCCATTGAGGTTAAATATTGGGAGGGCTGCTGTGAATTAAAGATGGCTCTATGCGAGGACACTTACTTCTTGAAAAGACCTTTAAGTGGCAACTCTTAAATCTGTAATTTTGTATTACACTGGTAAACATTGTGAGGTTATGTGTGAGAAAAATTGGCCTATGGGAGAGGACAGTAAAGTATGATTCAGTAAAGTACATTCCTGCCTTAGTTCCTATAAAATCCAAAACAGAGCTAAAGTTCGACTCTTAATTACCTAACCACGTTGTGATAATCATTCCCCCTCCCGAACTTATAGGTCTTACTTGCGTTTAAGCTGATTCCAAACGCCATGCCATTATAAGTTGGTGTGGCGGCACGGCACACCTCTCAATCGTAAAGTAAACCGTTTCCGTGCATCCCAAGTTGCAATATTACTCGGTTCACTGGCGGGTTCGGTGGCTTCTTTCAAGCCAATACGCGGATTTTAGAAGCGCCCATCAAGATTTCAAATCTCACACTAAACCTTGACACATCGTATTCGTAGCTTAAGCTGACGCTATGCAGCATCAGCAACAGCAGCAGCAGCAAACACACCATAGTAGCACCCATCGCACCTAAGTGTCTAAGAGTGTGTCCTATCTCTAATCAGGAGAAGTCAAACTGACAGCAATTAAATGTAGAGTGCTGTATGTGAAGTTGGAAGAGGCGCGCTGCGCTACCTGGCGCAAACACGTATAGTGTAACTGAGGTAGCCAGTTCCATTTCACACGGAGCTACTGCACTGCTGCTGATGTGGTGGAGCCTGGTCTGGAGTGTAAGCAAAGATTTCATTAGATTGCATGTTAGAGGAAAAGCCTGTGTTGTGTGTCGGGTGATGTTCTGACAGAAGCACAAACAGCACCTAGTATCAAGGATGATAGACAGTCAGTTAAAAAAGACAGACGCGGAAGATTCTTTTCCGAACTGGTCTCAGAGAATAATGGAATAATAAATTTATTTGATGAGCACGGATGTCTAGGGAGGTGATTTAATAATGTTGTCTTTTCAAGTCGTAGATTTTGAATGCAAATTGCTTATCCCGAGACACCTTCAAGAAAGTTGAAGGGGGACTCTTCAATGCGGAAGTCTTATAAGGTGAAGGTTCTTCTTCTTTTTTGCTTCCCGTTTGGTCTTTTCTTTTGTGAAAACATAGTCCTTAGCCTGGAAATATTGACATCAAGACTTAGGAATTTAAATATTAGATGCAACCAACGATATCAAGTTGGCACATGAATATAAGGAAGCACTTTCGTTCTTGGCAAGTATCATAGCAGATTGTTTCAAGGAATTCAGCATCATTTTAAATTTTGAATTTAAAAGTGACTATAAGGCTAAGACTACAAGCGTAAATTTAACTTACCACTTAAGTAAGTCTTACAGAAGCAACTGACAGGAAAAAATGTTTCCCGTTAAGTTGTAAATTTATCACTGGCTGAGTGTGTTAGGTGCGAGATTTCCGTAAGTGTCAACTTAAAACTCACTGAAGTTGATAAAATGTACTCTAAGTCACTTAGATCCAGTTGTACAATCGTGGTTCATCCTCGGATCAAAATTTAAAAACAATTTGCCTCGGTTCGTGTTTGGATGATTAATGTTAAGATGGTGGTTCAAGAGTGCTTAAAGAGTTAACCCACCGATTTCGGTGGATTAAATAAAGTTGACCCACGGATTAAGAATTTAAAAACGAGGTTCAGTGCTGAACCATTATTGTTCAACTGATGGTACTTACAGAGCCATTAACACGTGTTATTTTTTCACCAGATTCTAACGTGAGTAAAACCTTTCATGTGTAATCTTAGCAAAGGCGAAACAAAAAATTATGACTTCAGGCGTTCACTGAAAACTGTTTTCTTGGAAGCCCGTACTGGAACAAATGAATCCCTCTTAGCCTTTCACTAACATTAGACGGAGGAAAGGTGAAGACTGTTTATTACATTACATTGTCCTAGGAAACGAAAATGGGTCTCATTCAAATTCCTAAAAACCAATAAATCGTTTGTTTTTTGATCAACAGCTTATATCCGCAGGTTAAGATTGAAGAGTTTTTATGTTCCCTTCAAAGAGTCCTTATTATATTTACTCTTTATTTCTACTTGCGTGTCAAAAAAAAAAAATCACCCATGGCGTTACAATCGTGGAGAAGTAAAAAAAAGGGCCTGGAAATTCTGTTCTTCTATCTGTAGCTTTGTTTGTCGAACTTTACCCAGGGTCGCCCAAGGTTTTCCCGTTCTTAAAAAACGCATTAGATCGACTTCAGGGTGACTTCAGGGCGACCCGAGGTTTCAAAAAACAGAGAATTTTCTCTTGAGGGCGAGTTAAGGTATTTCAAAAAACGAGTTGTGACCCCAGGGCGACTCTAGGGCGACTTCAGGGTTCAAAAAACAGTGCTATGTCTCTGTGTCTGTGGTATTCGTGGATTAGGTGGATGATTCGTTTTGGTTGAAATTTGGTACACAGTAATTTAAGGATGTCTTGCGGAGGGGTTTTTGGAACTGGCATTTTAACTCTAACGCTTACCTGCCATATTAATTATGGCGTGAAAATGATTTTTGTCATAAACGTCTCCTACGATTTTGATATAATTTTTTGAATATTATTGTTTGTTATGTAAAGTTTATTTTTTGATTTGAATAAATTTCTTAACGGATTTTGATAAAATCTTTACTTTGAAAACTTTTTTTTTCAAAATGATGTGGCTTCTAACAAATAAAAAAAATTGAGTTAAAAAAAGTTAATTTGCCTTTTTAATTTTTTTTGAAAACGCTTTGATTTTTTTAAATTTTTATTTTGCTGATAAAACTAGAAAGTTCAACAAAATTTTGAACATGTTTTCCAAAAAATCACCGTGTTTCGATAAATCTGCTCGAACGTTCTTAATTTTTTTTTAAAGAGTACCAAGCAAGGATGCCAATCTACTACATATGTAGTAGATCTGCTTCATTTATTTTTTTATATGCGTCTACTACGTAGCAACTCTAATCTACTTCGTTTTTCTCATTTTTATATAACGATCATAATTTCATATAATATGTGTTGAATTGATTCATTTTTGCACATCGAAAAAGCCATTTGCTTAATCTGAATCCACTCATCGCAAAAACCTCCTAGTTACTACAATTTATTTTCCAAACACCTTAGGCGTCAGTTATAGCGACCAGTAAAAAGCGTCAGTAAAAATCGAAAACAAATGAATTTGGAGCTTTTTTACTGACGGTCGTTTATAGCGATAAGTAAAATTATGTCGGTAAAAAATTGGAAACGCATCCTGTCTTTTTCTTCTTCTTTCTGGTCGCAAATGTACCAGTAATTTATTTCCGGATGAACGAATTTATTCCGGATGAACGAAACAGTAAGAAACTAGAATGAATTATTGTTTCATTTTGAGTGACATGACAATCAGCTGATACGTAAAATGAGTTTTTGCCAGTAAAATCTAATTATTGGTTTTCCGTAAAAAATACATTACCGAATCAATACATTTTTTTTAAATAAATTAATTTATGTTATTCGCCACCGAATGGTATACACTTTTTGTTTCAAAACGCATTCAAACATATTAAATACTACAAAAGAAAATGTTTACTCATGCGTTTTACTGGTCGCTATAACTGACGCCTTACTATCGTGTAGAAAAAGAGCAGATAGATACATTGGTGTTGCCTGAATATATGCTTACACTAGCTAGTCTACCACATAGCAGTGCAGCAGCCGAAAGGCAGTTTTCAGATTTTAGCAACGTAAAAACAAAATAAAATGCACGACTGGGTCGCACGTACTGGCTCTGTTGGTGCAATAGTACGATGAAAACAAAGTCTTCGAGCAATATGAAAAACGAATGTTTGAAAAATTTGGGAAAAATAAAAAAATTTTGGTTAAAACTGGAAAACCCGATATACCTGACTTACTTAAAGAAACCTTTGAATATTTCAATTTGAGATGTCATCTTTTGGTTGCTATAAATGATATAAATATCCGCTAATGGCCAAATAATTTAAATTGTAAAAAACAAATTTCCGTTTGAAGCCAAAAACTAAAATGCAGTTTTCTTCAAAACATTCTATGTATACTCAATACAAAGTTTAATAAAAATCGGTAGAGCCTTTTTTGAAAAAATTAGAAAAAAACTAAAAAAAATTGGCCAAAACCTAGTGGCTCTTTGTATGGGAGCCACTATTTAAAAAAGAGGAACCAAAAAAAAGGCAATGCCATCTGATAGAGAGTTGTAAGAAACTATACCAAACAAAGTTTGATTGAATTCGATACAACCGTTGAAAACTTCTGGCCAATTGAAAAAAAGACGTTAAGACCAGATCTCCGTTTTAAGCATTTTTCGCCAAAAACTAAAAACGCAGTTCTCTTAAGAACACTAAAAGAACACACAAAATTTAATCAAAATCGTTAGAGCCATTTTGGAGCAAATTATAAAAAACCAAAAAAAGTTGGCTAAAACTGAACGGCTCGTTGTATGGGAGCCACCATTTGGAAAGGCTGCACTGAAAAATGTATAAAACCATCCTATAGAACACTATAAAGACCTATGCCAAACGAAGTTTGAATCAATTCAATCGACCCGTCTCGAAGTTATGTTTAAACCTGATTTTCGTTACGACCATGTTAGCCAAAAACAAAAAACGCAATTTTGTTAGAAATATCTTAGGTAAGTTAAATTCTACGTTTAATCAAAATCGTTAGAGCCGTTGTCGAGCAAATCAAAAATGAAAAAAACCGTTACTTGAAAGGTACCAGTTTGAGCCGGGCTAAAACAAAATAAAAAAATCCTCGACAATGATTTTTCTTCAAACTGCTATAAACCAAGTTTGAATAAAATCCGTCAAGCCGTTTAGGCTGTAGCATGACGTGAAAAAGCGCACATTCGCACAGACAGACCGACGGACGGTATGGCGAAAACCACCAAACAATGAAACAAAAAGTTCCTTTTTCTTTATGTGTTTATTTTAATGTACCTAAAGTTTCTATTTATTTTAAAACTAACTAAACTACAAATGGTACCTATGAAGTTGTAAAATAAAAGGCTGTTATTGTTTTGAATACGAAATATACATATATAAATTTGTTTGTTTTTAAAATATTTTGTATTTTTCACAATCTACTACACTTTTTTCAAATCTACTTCGTTTTTTTCGGCAATCTGCTTCATTTTTTGGGTTCAGCATTGGCATCCCTGGTACCAAGTCATGCTACACCGTCTTGCATTTTATTTTAGTTTGATATCATACACTGCAAGTCATAAGAATTGAAACAGGCATTTTTAAAAAGTTATCCTAGTGTATATCCTTCAATAATGGAATCATTTGTACTGTCGTACTGTACAGCCCTCAGAGTATTCAAAACTACTTCGATCTTCCAGCGAATCGTATAGCGAAAGGAAGTAGTCTAGGAAAATCTCATTCCATTAGGCAGATTGAATGATTTGAACTTAACTAACGCTTCCTTGGCATTATATTCCTGCCATCCTTCTTAAGCTTTTTGTGTGAGCCAGCCCCATAAATTTTCTATTAGGTTAAGTTCTGGGGAATGTGGTGGCCAAGGCAAAAGGTGGACGTTTTGGCTTTTAATGACTTTACAACTCGCACTGTGTGTACATGGGCATTTTCATGATTTCTTTTCTCAAATTATGGAAGTTGTAACCTTAAACTTTTTTCAGAACTTCGAATATTAAGAAGAACCGTGGATAACCTTGCCTCAACGCCAGCTTTATTTTTGATCTTTGAGGTAAGGAGTACAGAGTTTAAAGCCATTTCTTTAATATTGCGGCTTTCACGACATGTTATGGCTAACAATTGACAATCAAAGACCTGCGATGGTCTGTGGTGTTTCTTCTAAAAAGAAAACGTTCCATGACAAATAGAGATTAGCTTAACCGCAACCCATTCCGACGAACAGCGAAGTTAAAATCTGACAATAAACTTTAACGCTAAAACTTAGTAAGATTTCTGTCTGGTCTTGTATCAGCTTAACTTTTGGTTGAGGTCTCTAACTCTATTTCGGTGCAGTTTACACTCCTCCTTATGTAATTGTTCTAAAATAAAATAGAGAGTGTGAGTTTGTAACGAAGTTACACCTTTCCCTTCCACCACCACCGATCACAACGATGATTTCCTACAATTATCTATGCAAATATACATACCTAATGGAATGACCATCCCGTGACGCAATACCCACCGCTGCAGTGTAAAAAGTCGAATCCGATTACCCCGGTACCCCGCACCATTGATTTAGACTGTCATCTACTATTTCCTAATGCCTATACCAGAAGAAAAGGGAAAAACATTCACCATGCAAGAAGAATTACTCATTTACAAAGATTTTAAACTTTTGGTGTTATAATTCACATTTTCTTTTTGCAGGAATATTCCATAAGGAGGTGTTAAATTTGCAATGGAAAGCAAACTTGAGGTCCATACCATTGGCAGAAGATTCTATTACAAATAGAGTACTGGGAATAGAGATCTCACACTGAAGGTACGCTGCGGGGAATACCAGCAGAAGGCTCACCAAGATTTTGTCAGCCCTCCACTTTGCTGTTGGACGCAGTGGATAGTTGCCCGGCTTTGAGCCAAGCCGTTATTATCGTTGAGCGCTTCCTTTTTTCAGACCACCGTTTATTGTTGGGGTTGCTTGGTTGTACCTGTAAGCTTCACCACAGACACAGACCGAGTTTGGAATTGCCAGAGTTGTGAAACTAGGCCACTCGTTTATTTCGTGGGGGAAACTCTACAGATCTACTTTTAAAGAACCGTTTACTGTCGTGGACTGTTTTTTGGTACTTCAAAGGCCTAGTATTTAAGATATTATTTGAATTGAATTGTTATCCTTTATTGGAAGCTTATCATCAATTTTATGAAGTAACCTGTCAGAAATATTTCGATAAGTAAAAAATATTGTTATTTCGGCGTACAAAACTCTGAGTTTTCCCTATCTTTTGGGAACAACCATGGACATAGACGAGCTTAGCCTAGTCACAAAAAAGTATCACAAATTATATTATTATTTGATGTGCTAAGGAGTGAAACTAACAGTTGAGGAAAATGACAAACAACTTTGATTCTTTGACTCTCTTTACTTTTTGTCAACCTTCAAGTGACCCTATCGTTCCCTTAAAAATGAATTCCAATGCCCTTAAAGCTCTTCTCTCTCGTGTTCATACTCTATTTTCCTATGCCCTATATATATAACGGTAGTTTTACTTCTCAAAACGACTTGCTTCTAATCTTTTGACTTGCAGTGTAACCCACTGGAGCTGCCTATACAAAGACTGAAGTGATAATATTCAATGAATTGTAGGTTTTAATATATGTACATCCATACTATAGAAGAGATGGTAAAGAATACTCAACTTTACTGACCAAATAATGGAAGGGCGGATTGTTAGCTTAACTGAAATCATCCTCATGTGTAGTTTTGGATTTAATTTTTAAATTATAATTGACGAATGACTAAGGACCATATCCGATTCAAATTTTGGAATTGTAGTCAACGGAATAGGCTCGCATAAAATAAAGGAAGTGATGCTTCTGCCAAAATTCGTAAACATCCTGAATTTAGGATTCACGCAACAAGTAGTTGGCCCATGCCCACGTCGAGGCACATATTTAACCTAATGCAAACGAAATAGAAACTTTGTGCACATTTTAAGGGGTTGGGGCTCCATTGAAACGATACACGATACTATACACAATATGTGAGGATTCATGATTTTGAAGTTGAAGTGAAGAGTAAAGTGCAGTTGGCTCAGGCAAGCACCAGGATATTGTAAATATTTTGAAGAAATTTCTTGTAATGTTTTGTGGTTGGTATTTTAGTTTTGAATGAACGAGGATTTAGTATTTCAAAGTAGCTGCATTTGACTCTGAGAAGTAAAGAGAAATATGAAATTGTTCTTGGAAGGTAAAGACTTCTTTTTGGAAGCATTATCGTTTACAATGGGCTATGAACGTTCTTCATCCACCTTAGCCTACTTCTCAAAAAAAGTTCTCACTTATTCATCCTAAGAGCTAAACTGGCTTATGCTTGGCCTAACTTTGTGCATAATTTGAGTTCCGGTTGCATTAGATAATATCTATATATGTATGCGTGTAACACAGCATGAATGTAGAAAGCATCCTAAATTTGTATTGTACCATGCCAGCTAATTCCGTCACGCGTTGTCTTCCATAAGTTCATGTTAGCCTATTCCATGGACTTGGTCTCCAAAATTCGAATTGGATGTGGTCCACATTTCAACGTGGAAATCGTCATCACTATGTTTAAACAGGACATCATTAATTTGCCAGCACTATCGAACTACACACACACGCACCGGTTCCATCCGATTTCAGGAGTGGGTGGAGGCGCTTTGGTTATCTATAAATCAATTGCTTTCAAATCTCAACCCACTATCTAAACAGCAATGGTCTAGTCTATTGCCAACATGAACCTGAATAATTAGAAATATGTACTTGAAAACAAAATGCATGGCCCAGGTTCAACATGCTTCCTCTTCCGCAAATTTAGGTTTTCTATGCACGTCTGTGTGAGCATCACGAATTCTAAATTCAGAATCAACCAGGCCAATGTTTGTCAGTTTTACCTCTGTGATCTTATGCTGGCCTATTCCAAGGACTACATCTCCAAAATTTCAACAAATTTATTTCATATTTATGCACGAAATCCTCTCTGTGTTAGTGTTCAATAAATATTTAATTAATTGGAAAACCCTCACCCAAAAACAGAACCCAACCCAGTATTGAATGTGATTCAGTTTCCAAATAAGAGACAAATTCAGCCCACAGCATTTTCCAAACTAAATTTTATTTGAATTGCTTTGAAGTACGTTTCGAAACAGTTATATGAATTGGGTAAAAGATACACATATCTACATGCCAGGGACTTCTAAAGGAAAACACACTCAAAGTATAGATTTTCAAGAGCGCAACTTTCGGTAAGGAGTTGCAAAGTATATTTTCTTAGAAACAAACTTTTTCGTTTCAAGGATAACGCAACTCTATCTTTGTGGCAAATTATGTCAACAAAAGTGCACAACTTGGTCGCATTTACATGATCAGTGACGTCTCTTATATTTGAATAAATAAAATGCACGACTGGGTCGCACGAACTTGCTCTTATGATAAGCAATTATTGCTTAGTGACTGCATATATGGATTGAAAAAAAAATTAAATAATTTCGAAAATTCTTTTATTTTTTAAACTAGTTTAAGAGTTTTCTCGGAAAAACAAAGTATGCAATAAAATTTCGAAGCTATACGTAAATCTAGGAAAAAAAAATATTGAAAATCGTTCGACCAGTTTTTTTTTAAAAAGCTTATTTTTGTAAAACTTTTCCAAAAAATATTTTGAAATTTATTTGGGTATGCAAATATATGGAAATCTGTAGCTTACATTTGAAAAAATAATTAAAAAAAAAATCAATATACCCGTTTCCAACATATTTCGAAAACCAAAAAAATTTTTGAAAAAATTATAAAAAATCAAAAAAAAAAGTTTTTGAAAAATTTGAAATGCCATATTAATAAAATTATAAATGACTTCCTGTGGCCAAAATTTTATTGAAATCGAATGTATAGTTTACGAGCAAATTTGATTTGAAAATACTGGTTCTATGAGAGGTACCGTTATAAGACACATTTTGAAAAATATTTTCCAACCAAAAGATAGATTGTCTTACAAAAATAGCATCCTGAAAGTTTTATCAAAATCGTTAGAGCCGTTTTTGAGAAAATCAATTTTTTGCTTCACGATTGTATGGCAGGTGCCGTTATTTTTGGGCCTAGAGCAAAAATAAAAAATACGTTCCGAGGGACGGCCAAATAAATCGTAGATACCAAATTTGAAGCAAATCGGCCCATCCGTTCAGGCTCTAGAAGCGCGAACAGACAGACAGACAGACAGACAGACAGACAGACAGACAGACAGACAGACAGACAGACGGACGGAATTCCCAGACCCACTTTTTTCGACTTCTCCATCATCGTAATGTCATGTGTGATTGTTATCTCGAAATTTTTGAAGTGAAACTTCTTTAGAATCGTTGTGATTTCAAACCGGATGCAACGAAAAAACGACATGTAAGAGACACAAATACAAAAATGTGTAGGATGAAGCCAGGAAAGAATGAGACAGAAATATACATACTATTTTTCTGACGGAAGTAACGCTCAGTATTCCAATATGGCGGCACCGATGACTCGCATTAGCTCACCGTGTGCACGAACGAGTGAGAATATAAATACTATAATCTTACTCATTCATGCACGTGCTCCATGGCATTTGTTTGTTTTGATCAATGTAGAGATGGGCAAGTAAAAAATATATCGATATTTATCGTATCGATATTCTTTAACAGTATCGATAATTATCGGGTGAAAAAAATCAATATATCGATATATCGTCAGTTTTCTCATGATTATTTATACATATTACGAAAGCATTCAAAATTCGTTAAAAAAGAATAGACATGAAGAAAACAGTATGTTTTTTTTTAAATGTTGTTTTGGCTAAAAATACAACAAATACAACATCTCTGTTTATAAACGACTGAATTTAATAAATAAAAATGCGCAACATAAACACAAGAGTTTGAACTTCTTTGCTCGGAAACTGTGTTATGTTTCATCGTATGCATTTTATTTTAAGTTTTATGAATGAATTAAATTGGGGAAAAGCGCACTGCGACCTTAAAGATCTATTGTGAAAGAGAACGAATGAAAAAAAAAATTATGACACAGTATTTTATATTCTAGCTCTCATTTTCTCCTATCATACGTTTTGCCTCTCACTCAGGTCTACTAAGCATTATGTTAAATAAAAGCGAGTGAGCAGGCGCGTTGGTACGATTAAGTTAGTATGTTAGTTAATAGGTACGTGATTTGAATGCTGTCTAACAAGAAAAGCTTTACAAAAGGTTTCAATAAACTTAATTCAAGAAGAATGTAAAATTCAAACAAATACATACATAACAAAAGTATTTATAAAAAATTGGCATTCAAAAAATTATTTAAATTTTAAAAAAGTATCCTGAATTTTTGAAAATAGTCAGTTTTCGAATATTTTTTTGACTTGTTTTAAATAGTGGCGTCCTGGAGTTCATACTTTAAAAGGGAGTCAAAACGACTCAAAGTATGTCGGTACGTCTGTATGCTTGAATATGTGTTGAAACTTTTGTATTTGTACAGATACGTGTTGAAAGCATTTAGTCATACATAACATAAGGTTTGAAAGTAATCCGAAAACTGGTGCTGGGTGGCTGAGTATTTCATCTCATTCTCTCGTTAATTAGGTATACTAACTTCTTTGAAGTTTCACTTCAACCGAGTGTGAATTACGCACACAAATTTTTTTTTCTGCACGAATCCATAACTTGCCTTATAGTACCTATAATCGCAAGTAAAAATAAAGTAGGTAACCGTTTTTTTCCTCAACAAGTAACATCTTTAAAGATTTCATATCACTTTTTAGTTTGTTCCTTGCAAACATGTGACATTTCAGTGTTCATTATGTCCGACAGTAGTCTTGTTGTAAAGGCTTTTAAGAAAAATTAGAAAACAAAAGCCAATTTCATTAACTTTTATAAAAATCACTATTCCAAACGATTTATGTTTTGGTTGGAATATATTTATTTTTCAAGAAAATTCTAATAACGGTACCTCCCGTTGAACCGGTTTTTTTAAATCAGATTTTCTCGTAAGGCACTTGAATTTTGTCGATGAAATTTTTAATGTAGAAGCCCTTACCTTCCGTCCTCCCACTGGGGTATGAGATACCCCACAAAAAATTGTAAGCCGTGCCATAACCGTTACAATTTTTTCTTAGCCATTTCATGCCTATGTGAGTAAATTTAGTTTTACATTGTCTGCAATAGAAGAAGGCCGTTTTGAGCAGTTTTTTTTTTGTTCCGATACATAGTTTTGCCGTGAAAGTTTGTGTGTTTCACCCCAGTGAGAAGTTGATGTTAGTATTTTGTAGTTTTTGTGAATAAAGTTTTTAAACGCTCTAATTTCGTGTTCTAGTTATTTATCGAGGATTTTAACATAAAAAAATTACACAGAACGAACAGAATTGTTTAAGCTAATTTAAGGTTTGTTTAATCATACAAAAAGTTGAATTTTTCTAGGAAATTACTGTTTTTTACAGCAAAATGTCTTTTTCACGAGACGAAGAATTGGAAAGGCTTATATTAGAAACTGAAAAGATATTAGAAGAACCTGATTTGTTTGCCGGTGATGATTCGGACAATGATCCGGATTATATAGAAGAGCAGTCTGACCTTGAGAGTGCCCAGAGTGCGGAAGAAGATGAACTTGAAGAAGTGCATCCTGCTCCACGAAAAAAAAGAGGTTGGCGATAATAAAAGGGAAATCGGGCTACAAATGGAGTTCGGCTGTACCTGAAAAACGTGGTAGGCATCCGATACGAAACCTTATCACGCATTTACCAGGTCCAAAGGGTGCAGCTAGAAACATTTCGACCCTTGGAGGCTTGAAATTTACTTTTTACGGACGAAATTTTATGCAAAGTGGTAAATCATACAAACGAGCAAATAGGGCGCATCTGTTCAGTAAGTTATGATATATTGAGACCATACCAAGGACCGACGGACAGTGATGTAAAGAAAGCTGCCAAACTACACCGCAGCGAGTTGTGGTCGGTAAGATTCGGGAACTGTATTTTAAGAGCAACGATGTTGCAGCATCGGTTCGAATTTATCGCATCGTGCCTTCGTTTTGATGATAAAACGACAAGAGATGAACGCAAAGTGAATGATAAGTTCGCACCGATTAGAGAAATATGGGATCTCTTTATTACAAATTGTAAAACGTTATATACTCCGTTCGAGTATTGCACAATTGACGAGCAGTTGATGGATTATAGGGGTAATTGTCCGTTTCGAATATATATGGCATCTAAACCAGACAAATACGGAATCATGCAATGGTACTACACGGACTTGCACAACCAAACCGAAGAGCTCCTAGAAAATAATTTTTGTACGAACTATTGTATAGCCTTGTTGAACCGCATCTAAGAAGAAGGACACAAGTACCGAGCCTAAGAAGGAGTTTGAAACTAATCATTGAAGGAATACTTGGCAATGAATCTCAAAATGAGCCGACGACCAGTGTAAGAGCTCATCAACCAACAACTTTGGAATACGGTGGTGTTTTCATTGATCAATTATTGAAGATCATATCAAAGTCATTTATTGTTAAATAAACTGAAAGCATTATTTTAATTTTGTCATTGAAAATATTAAATTAAAAGAACGGTTGTGCGAACTCCACCGGTAAACCTCTCTCGAGCGCGTGTGTACTAGTGTTGAGTCTTGACTCTTGAGTGAAATGTCTAATTGTGCAGATTGTAAAAAAACTACTCGTCAATCAGAGTATGTCATCTGTAAAGGAGGATGTTGCCAGGCGTTTCATTTTAAATGTTTGAATCTGTCAAATTATGAGGTGAAAGCTCTGCAAGTTTCTAAATGTGTTGTAATTTTATGCGAACATTGTCAAGAAAAAATTAAATCATTGCAAACTGTCTTGGATAATTTAAATGAGATAAAAAATGATCTTGCTTCCTTTGATAAAAAAGTGGAAAGAGTATTGGAAAGTGGTGTTAAGAGCTTCAATGAAAAGAGTGTTATAGCTGAAATAAAAAAAGTAAAGGAGGCGGTTGTCTCCGATAATAAGCAAAAATCGTTCGCTGAAGTTATTAAAAAACAAAGTGCGGTAGTAGTTAAACCAAATAATCCTCAAAGTGCGGACAAAACGGAAGCTGATTTGAAATCGAATTTAAAACCTGAGGAATGCGGTATTCAGATTTCGGGAATTAAAAAGCTTAATAGTGGAGCTATTATTGTTGCTTGTGATAACGATAATTCGGTTGAAAAATTTAAAGGTGACATTCAATCAAAACTTGGCGCATCTTATAATGTGAATAAAATGGCCGGGAAGCCTCGGATTCGTATTTATAATTTTTCGGAAGAGATGAATGAAAATGAAATAATAAATTGCCTTAAGAAGCAAAATGCACTCTTAAAAGATAAAGAATTAAATGTGAAGGCAATTCGGAAAAATAAGAATAAAAGATATAACTCTTTTACTGCAGTTGTGGAGTTGGATTGCGAAAGTTTCAATGAGATAATAAAAATCGGGTCTGTAAGTTTAGGTTGCGATAGATGTGATGTTAGTGATGCAGTTTATGTTAAACGATGTTATAAATGTCTGGGTTTTAACCACATTGCAAAAGACTGTCGGCAAAAGAAAGTGTGTTCTAAGTGTGGCGAGGAGCATGAAGGAGATGGTTTGGATTGTCAATCCGATGTATTGAAATGTGTGAATTGTACACGGTACAATGCTGACCTTAATGTTGGCTTGGATACAAATCATCACGCATTTGACCAAAGTTGTGAAGTTTTCAAAAGAAAGCTTTCTATTGAAAAACGGCGTTGGTTGTAGCAAACAAAAGAATCATCAAATTCAAATTCAACCATTCTTTATTATTTAAATATACAAGGACTTCTATGCAATAAATCGGAACTCGAGTTATTAATAAAAAAGCATAAGCCTGACTTGATTTTTTTGAGTGAAACCCATATTACAAGTGATATTGAAGCTTCTGAAATAAAAATAAATAACTATGTACATACAGTTTGTGAATCGCATTCGCGTCATACAGGAGGTGTTATTGTTTATTCAAAAAGATGTTTACAAGTAAATATGATTACCATGTCAAAAATTAATGAAGCTATTTGGTGCATGAAATTATATATTTGGATAAACAATATTAAATGGGCTGTAGTCGTTTTATACAGATCGCCAAGTACTCCGGTAAGTCTATTTAAATCATTTTATACTAACTGGTGGATGCAAAACATGGAAGATGAGCTTAATGTTATTGTGGCAGGTGATTTTAATATCAATATGTTGACTTCTAGTCCCAATGAAAGCTCAATGCGCAGTATTATCGCGGATCATGGAATGAAATTACTCGTAACATAGCCTACAAGAATAACAAATAGTTCAAAGACCTTAGTTGACTACGTACTTACAAGTGTAGAGAGGAGTAATGTGAAAGTTATTATGGACAATAATGAAAAGATTTCTGATCATGAAACTATTCGAATCGAAATTAATAATAGTAAGAAACATGACAGTTGCAATAAAAGAACTATAACATTCATGAACTACAAAACAGACGTTATGAATAACTTACTTAGCTCGGTGAATTTCAGTGACTTATATTTTAACGAGAACTTAGAGAACTTGTCCGCTTTGTTTCATTTGAAAATTGTTGAATGTTTGCAAAAAATGACTGTAAAAAGATAGTGCGAGGTGAAAATTCAGTGCCTTGGTTTACGGGTGAACTAGATAGTCTAAGACAAAATAAAATAGCAGCATATAATCGAGCAGCTTATTCCAATGATCAAGTTCTTTGGAATTATTATAAAACAAAGAGAAATAGTTTTAAAACCGCAATTGTTGCAGCAAAAAACAGTTATATAGAAAGTCAAATTATTTCAAAAGGTGGGGATCAAAAAAAAATTTGGAGGGTCATTAAATCAATGATTTTTAATCAGAATAAAGAAAGCAGTTTTGCATCAATTATGTTTGGTCAAGTTAAAGTTTCTTCAGCTAAATCGATAGCAAACAAATTCAATACCTACTTTGTGGAAAGTGTTGATGAAATAAATAAATCGATTCCAAATGTGCAATATAACTGTATATCTACACCTGTACCTGCTAGATTTTACTTCAATTACTGTGATATTAATACAATCTATGATATAATAAAAAAGTGCAATAAAAAGAAAGACTTTAATGGATTAAGCTGTGATATGATTTACCATTCGTTAGAAATAATCGGTCCTATTTTACTTAAAATTATAAACAGTTCATTAGAAACCGGTATTTTCCCAAGTTCTTGGAAGCAGTCTGTGATAATACCTATAGCAAAAGTGTGCAATACCAATAAATGTGAAGAGTTCCGTCCAGTAAACATGCTTAGTTCAGATGAAAAAATATTAGAACGCTTTGTAGCGAATCAACTAGTCAATTATCTTGAGAAGAACAATATTTTAATAGAGGAGCAGTCTGGCTTTCGTGGTGGTCACTCTTGTGAAACAGCGCTTAATTTTTTAGTTTTTGACTGGAAGAAGGCCGTTGACGACGGTAATTCTGTTATTGTCGTGTTTTTGGATCTAAAAAGAGCATTTGAAACCATTGATAGAAATATCTTGTTGAGAAAACTTTGGGAGTACGGCATTCAAGGCAAAGAACTGGATTGGTTTCGTTCATATCTAACGGGAAGAACTCAAAAAACTAAAGTCAATAATGAATTTTCAGAGGCAGTGGAAGTTACGTTAGGAGTACCTCAAGGATCTGTACTAGGAGTGTTTCTGTTTTTAATATATATAAACGATATCAAACACAATTTAAAGTACTGCAAAGTAAAAATGTTCGCTGATGATACACTCATTTACCTTAGTGGAAAGAACATAGATGAAATGATCGTGCATTTAAATGAAGATCTTGTTAATATTAGTCAGTGGTTAAAAGTTAAGAAACTCAAGCTAAACGTTAGCAAAACAAAATGTATGAGCTTTAATTGCAGATCTAACATCTCGGTTTTTATGAACAATGAGCAAATCGAATTCGTCAAATGTTTTAAATACCTCGGAGTTGTTTTGGACAGTGATTTGAAATTTGAAGAACATGCTGATTATATTTGTAAGAACATTTCAAAAAAAGTTAATTATTTAAAAAGATTGAGGAGTGTTGTGAACATGAGAATAGCCTTACTCTTATACAATTCCCTAGTGTTACCACATTTCACTTACTGTTCTACGCTCTTGTATACGTGTTCAAATGAAATAAAAGACAGACTACAAGTTCTTCAAAACAAAGCAATGCGAATGATTTTAAAGTGTAATATATACACACCAATTCCGATAATGACTCAATCGTTAAATTGGATGACTGTCAAACAGTATTTAACCTTTAACTCTATGGTTTTCATCTTTAAAATTCGAGAAAATTTGCTCCCCGAATATTTGAGAAATAACTAGGTTTATGTTTCTGACGTTCAACCATATAATCTAAGAAGGGGCAACAACTTTAGACTGGAAAGATTCAACAGAAGCAGCACACAAAACTCACTGATGTACAGAGGACTTCTATTTTTTAATAGTCTACCTGAAGAACTAAAAAGTCAACATCGATTACAAACATTTAAACAAAAACTGTATATTTTCATTATAAATAATTTGTAAAAGATAAACATTATTTAAATTTAATTTTATATATTAGCCGTCAACATATTTTCAAATACCTAATTTTGTAAATTTCATATATTTATTTTGTAAAAGTTTTCTAAACTAATAAACAAATACTACTACTACTAAAATACGTTCGTTGTAGTTTCTGTGATAGGAAAAAAGATAAAAAAAAAAAAACAAAAAAAGTGTGTTTGACATGTCTATTGCCAATGTGTGAAGATCATCGCTCTATGAATTGCACAGAATGCAGGCAATAAAAAGTTGATTTTTTCATGAAATTCATATTATTTATGTTATCCGCTAACAGTGGTTGGCGACAAAAAAGTTATAAAAGCCTTAAAAATGCTTAATTGACATTTTTTTGAAACATATTTAACGGTTTTTTTTTATGACTTTTTAAAAAACGATTTTTTGTAATAAACTTACTTTTTATTTTTTTTCTTAATATTATCTTTAAATTATTTTTTTTGTGCAATGAGTATTTATTTTTTTTGTTTGAGTGAAATATATTATTTAAAATTAATGTACTTAAAATATAAAAAATTAATAAAAAAAATAATTTAATAAAAATAATAAATTTTTTAAATATTTATGTTTGGGGTATGTCATACCCCAGTAAGAGGAACATGTAAGAAAATATAGGTTGGAGGACGGAAGGGAAGACGAAATAATTTATTTTTTTAAAATTTTTGGAAAACAGTTTTGTAGAGTTTAAAAAAAATTGTTTTTCTCAAAAACATTATTATAACTATTTTTTTTTAGTTTTATTCTTTTTTTTTTTTTAATTACAAAGTGCTAGAAGTTGACATACTCAATAAAAATTTGGAATATATTTTGGAAAAGTTTTTTCAAAAAAAAAACTGTTTTTCGAAAAAACTGGTCGAACGATTTGGAGAAAAAAATTTCCTGAAATTAACAGAACAGTAAACGAAATCAGATAGCTTACAGAATTTTTTCCAAAAAACGTTTAAGCCCCAAGACCACTGTCTCACATATAAGAGCAAGTTTGTCCGACCCATTCGTGCGCATCATTTTTATTAATTTCGAAAAATATTTTAAATTGTTTTAGAAAGAGAAAGGGAAATAAAGAAGCTTTTTAAAATCATATTGCCATTATCCAACTTCAAAAGTATTTCTGAAGATTATTCTTTACAAACTTGCAGCAAATGGGGCCAACTATTAAGGCTGTGACCTGTGAGTTCCGATGCCGGCGACAAACAAAATGGTCTAAAACGCTGTATTCCATATTCCATTTTTCTGCCGCCGGAAAGTGGTATCTCATTTATAATTTTAACTTTCGATTAGAAAAGTCGGAGTCCTGAAAAAAATAAAATGCACGACTGGGTCGCACGTACTTGCTCTGTGGGTGCAATAGTACGACGAAAATAAACTTTTCGATCAATAAGAACAACTAATTTTTGAAAAATTTGGTAAAAACTAAAAAAAAATTGGCTAAGACTGGAAGACTCGATATACGGGAGCTAATGTTAAGTAACCTTTAGTATATCAAATTTAGATGTCGTCTTATGGGTGATATAAATTTCCGCTTATGGCCAAATTAATAAAACTGATATTACCAATGTCCGCTATTGTCATGTGTAGCAAAAAACTAAAAATGCAGTTTTCTTTGAAGTATTCTATATATGTAACATACAAAGTTTCATAAAAATCGGGGGAGCCTTTTTTGAGTAAATTAGAAAAAAACGAAAAAATTGGCCAAATCTAATGGCTCTTTGTATAGGAGCCACCATTTAAAAAAGAGAAACTGAAAAAAAATCAATGCCATCTGATAGGAAGCTGTAAGGAACTATACCAAACAAAGTTTGTTTGAATTCGATACAACCGTTGACAACTTATGGCCAATTGAAAAAAAGACGTTAAGGTCAGATCTCCGTTATTAGCATTTTTTGCCAAAAACTAAAAACGCAGTTCTCTTAAGAACACTAAAAGAATATATTACACCAAATTTAATCAAAATCGTTAGAGCCATTTTTGAGCAAATTAGAAAATCTGAAAAAGTTGGCTAAAACTGAACGGCTCGTTGTATGGGAGCTACCATTTAGAAAGGCTTTACTGAAAAATTTACAAAGCCATCCTATAGAACGCTATACAAAACGATGCCAAACGAAGTTTGAGTCAATTCAATGAAGGCGTTGCGAACTTATGGCCATTTGAAAAAAAGCCGTTAAGAGCAGATCTCCGTTATTTGCATTTTTAGCCAAAAACTGAAAACGCAGTTCTCTTAAAAACACTAAAAGAATATAACACACAAAGTTTAATCAAAATCGTTAGAGCCATTTTCGAGCAAATTAGAAAAAACCAAAAAATGTTGGCTAAAACTTATCGGCTCGTTGTATGGAAGCCACCGTTTAAAAAGGCTTCAGTGAAAAATTTACACAGCCATCCTATAGAAAACTATAAAAAACTATGTCAAACGAAATTTGAGTCGATTCAATCAAGCCGTTGTGAACTTATGGCTATTTGAAAAAAAGCCGTTAAAACCTGATTTTCGTTACGACTATTTGATCCAAAAACGAAAAACGCAGTTTTGTTAGAAATGCTTAAAGTAAGCTAAATTTTAAGTTTAATCAAAATCGTTAGAGCCGTTTTCGATAAAATTCAAATTGAAAAAAACCGTTTCTTGTGAGGTACCAGTTTGAGCCGGGCTAAAACGAAATAAAAAAACCTCGACAACCGTTTTTCTTCAAACTACTCTATACCAAGTTTGAAGAAAATCCGTCGAGTGGTTTAGGCTGTAGCATGACGTGAAAAAGCGCACATCCGCACAGACGCACAGACAGACCGACGGACGGTATGGCGAAAACCACTTTTTTGGGCTTCTCTATCATCGTAATGTCATGTTTGATTAAAACCTCGATTTTTTTTTTCTGCACGAAACCAATACTTGCCCTATTGAGCAAGTAAAAATTGTTATTAAAATCAAAATGTGTCTGTGTCTGTACGCATGGGCGTGACAATTTGCATGTGAAATTATTTTTAAATTAACGGTATAATTCTGATAACGCTGCAAGCCTATCATAGGGTTTTCAAACCGAGCTAAAACGCGTATTTCGCGAAAAAACCCCAAAACCTGAACTAAAACTCAGGTTTAACCATACATTTTTGCTCATCGCAAGTTTTATAAAACGACTGGTTTTATATAAAACCTATTAAAAACTTGTTGGAATACAAAGCAAATAGACCTAAACTTGTTGTGATACTATTTTTATATGCAAAAAAACTTGGTTGTCTGTAAAGTAGGTTTACGGACGATAATTTTACGTGATAACCAGTTAACAAAAAAGTTGAATTTTTTTTCTCACCCCTTACCACCAAGCGTCAACCTCTCTCCCCAACATACAACCACCAACCAACAGCCCACCATTTTTGACAATTGTTTTCTCCCCCCCCCCACAAACACATTAAATACCCCCTTCCTTACCACCACTAACCACCCACACCACCTACAACCACCACCAACCATCCACACCACCTAAAACCACCAACCAACCACCCACTATTTTTGACAATTCCCTCCCAAATATAAAATCCTCCATCAAATATAACCACACACTCCACTCCACCTACAACCACCTGCTACTCACCCACCATTTGTGACCATATTTTTCTCAACCCGACCCCCCCTCCCCCAGTACAACTATCTATGACAATTCCCTCAACTACAACCTCCCCCAAAATCCAACCACCCATTACACCTCACCCCTACTACCAAATCATCCAACACCAACCCATCCCACCTACAGCCACCAACCAACCACCCAAAATTTTTGACAATTCACCCCCCCCCCCCCTCCCTCCAATCATAGCAAATCCCCCAAGGAATCACCCATTAGTTTTGACAATTTTTGTCTCGCCACCCAAACCAGCTACAACTACCCAACATTTTTAACAATTTTTCCTTTTCCCGACACTACCCCCCCCCCTGCCCCACACACACTCCCACCACCACCAACCAACCACCCAACACCCTCCCCTCCCACTTTATCTTTCTAGACTATCAAAGTTGCTATAGTAACGTGACTGTGACTGTGACATTTTTTCGTGTGTGCTGCCCATATATTCTGAACCGATTTATTAGCCGTTATCACGTCAAAAACACACCTAAAAATAATAATTATAAACGTAAAAAAAAATCAAACACAGCTGCCAGCATTTTGTGAAAATATTTTTATATTGAAGAGAACCAGAGGTATGTAAAATTGGAAAAGGTAGGTCTACAAAGCACCATAGTCACCCAACTCCCCTCACATTTAAATATTCCATCCTCTTGTTTCAGGTTTCAGCGAGGAAGACCTCCAGACAAATGCCGAGTTCTTTAAGCAGCACGTAATCAAAACACCCAAGTCCTACTATTGCTATGACCGTCAAGTCGAGTCAGATGAATTGTTTGAGTTCAAGTTTGGGAAACCAAGTATGCCGATCTGTCTCTCAGTCCAGCCCACAAAGCGGCCACAGGAATTGTCGACCCGGAGAAAGGTATTTGACTGCGATTTCCCCGTTTTATTCGGATACGAGATGTCAAAAAATTTGAAGATGCCACCTCCGCAAGTAGCGGACATGTATTCCAATCAAGACCAAATTAAGAATCAACAACAATCATCCAAGGATACCGAGGATGATTTTTATTGAGATTGAGATTGAGGTTCAAAGTCAATTTAAGTCAAAATGAAAAAAAAGGTTTTACATTTTCTGCGAAACATGAAACTGCAAAAGTACTACATGAATTTATGCAATTTTTGGAACTACGGTACTTCCTATCTTTGAAGGTTTACTCTTCTCCCAATCGGCTCCAAGGATTTTGATAAAATTTGATAAAATAATAATTAATTTTGTGGGTATTACTTGTACATAAACATCTTGTGTAAGAAATCAAAAAGTTGATTTTGAGCTTGGCTGACGCCCGCTTTTCATTAGAAACTATAAAAAAATTGTTTTTGCACATAAACGGTATTTATTATGAATCCACAAGCCCAAATTTGTTGCTCTCTTTCGAAACTAATAGGCTTTTCACACTGGATCAAAAACTCGGTTTTTGTCTAAAAGGCTTTTCACACTGGATCAAAAACTCGGTTTTTGTCTAAAATCCCAAAACCTACATCAAAACCACAAGGTTTTCCATACATTTTTCTCTTTCATAAACTAGTAGTTTACATACTTGCAATCGCAAGTATGTGAAAACAAACTGATCTTTTGGCACCATCAACTCGTCGATAAAACAGTTTAGTGTTCTCAGAGTATGGGACTTTTACCGACAAAAGAGAGAAAAAGCGAGGTGTATTTCTTATTTGAGTGGGATTTTCACTAAATGTGAAGGGATTTTTTGGAAAAAGTACTCTTAAGCACTCACATATTCATGAAACGTCATACAAAACCTAGTTTTTGTTCAGTGTGAATGCTCCAACCACAGACCATACACAGACCGCCAACTCGTACTCCCCTTGCCTGAAACACCCTCGAAATATTTTTTCCTGTCTGTGAATACGTGTACATCTCTCTCTGTGCATTTTGTAATGGCAACTATACCTGCGTATGCCATTTATTTTTTAGGTGTGTTTGCTAAATGGGTTTTAAAAGCAAGAGAGAGCGTCACACTCTCAAAATAAATGGCATATCAGCTGATTTTTAGCTTGTAGGCAAAAAGAGAGACCATATGGTGAGTTGGCGGTCTGTATCTTCTTGGTCCGTGGCTCCAACTGGGTTTCGTAAACTTTTTGAGTTTTTGGTCCAGTGTGAAAACCCTATCAGAAGGTTGTGTATGAAAAGAAATTTTTGAATTTTTGACGTGGCTTACGCCCACTTTTCATGAAAGAACGAAAAACATAGTTTTAAAAATTTTACGTAGGTAGGTACCAAAATTCAATTTTAACTTTTTTTCGGTTCGTTACTAAAAAAAAATATATTTCTACATTTTTTTTGCAATTTTTTTCAATACGCCCTCTTTTAAGGGCGTGATTTTTATAAAATAGCTTAGTTCAATTTTTTTTTTGTTAACTTAGTCTTTCTCTTGTTTTAAAGTACAGAAGAACGATATTCCTCGTTTCTATAAAGTACTTACATACCCGATTATGTCCAGAAAAGTTACAAACTTACCCATTGCTCTTCATAAGCTAGCTCAAACCATAAAGATGAAATTGTTTGAAATCAAAAAACAAAACTCTGCTTCACTTTAAATTCTTCAGAATTTTTTATTTTTTTGTATACAGTTTTCTTTATAAAAATTATAAGCTTTTTTTTTTGCTTTAAAAAAACATTTTTCTCATAAACAGGATCGTTAAGCCTTAAAAAAAATACAATACCTTCATTAAGTAATACATTTTATTCTTTAAATTAAAATTCTATTATAGGAATATCAAAATCAATACTGTCAAATGTATATTTTCTTAAATATAATTTTTAATTCTAAATATAAAAATAGTATACACTAAAAATTTAAAAAAAAATTAAAATAGTTAAGCCTTTCAATTAAAACAAATTTTTAAAAATATGGCATCGATGGTTTGTAAAACAAGAAATAATCAAAATATTGATTGATAAAAAAGTTACAAAAAAACATACAGTCAATCTTAAAAACTATAATGGAACTTTAAATGCTGCCTTATTTTAAACTTAAGATCTCTTTTGTTCCTTAATTTTATTCATATACTAAGAGAAGGACGTTTTCTTTTGTCTTTGCTGTTCTTACCAAATATATTGCCCAGCACCTGTAATACAAAACCATTATGAGGAAAATACTAAAAAAAAAAGATCAAATCAACAACAATTAAGTATTGACAAGGCTCTACAAGAGAGGGCGCTTTCAACTTACTTTGGATACACTATTCACTCCTAGTTTTCGTCTCATGGGCAGAGTTTTCAACAAATGAATAGCTCGAGCCTCACGTAATATAGACTGAAAGGCCAACATTACCCCAGCAAAACTCTCAGCCGCTGACACCTCATAGAACTGACAGGAGTATTTGAGTGACAGTTCGTGTCCATCGTCTACAGAAACTTGTCTAAAATACGAAATCTCTTATGTAAAAAAAAAATCTAGGTTTCTAAAAACTCAGTCCTTCCTCACCTGGAATGTTCTAAATCTCGTTTGTTTCCCAATAACAGGGTGGTATAGTAAGTTGGCAACTTCAGCTTAGCCAGCTGCTCCAAGTAGTTTTCAGCCGCGGAGAAACTTTTGCTGTCAATTATAGAATAAACAACAACGAACGTATCCCCCCACTGGACGTGTTCGTAGAATCGGGTTGATACCTGTTATAAGATCAAAACGTTAAACATTAGTTTTTCAATTTTTTGACATCAACCGAAGGGCAGGATATTTGATTATTAAGAAGGATATAGGGAACAGGACTAGGAATTTACTTCGTGCATACATTATGCTTGCCTAGTAACATTGTTACAAAACTTGAGCGAATAAAATTTGTGGTTAGGTTTGTTTGTCGTTATTGTCAGTTCAGTTGGGTTTGCTGATCGAATTTCGCGCGCATAGTGCAACCGCAAAAAACAACGATAACGAGCAAGTTGAACACAGTGTGTCCAGTGGAGAAGGAAGAGGAGAAGCAGGGACTTCTTTATTGGTTTGTTTTGCGAAGCAGTTCAAGGTTCGCGTGTCGTCTCGCAAATAATGTCATTTTACTTTTGTTTTTGGATCGACTCTGATATTGGTGGTTTTGCCAGGCGCAGCAAAGAGTCTCGATTAAGACACACAGTCATGTGGAGTGGAGTTGCTGTCATCGTCTATGGTTGCACGAAGTGGATTGTATTTCATGAGTGTGCTTCATAATGTTTTGTATTTGGACGTTGTAATTTGTTGTTTGTACACCATAATTGTTTTAAAATAAGAGTGAAAATTGTGAAGCAATAAGTTGATGTGATAGTTTGAAGGGGCGGGGGGGCGGTACAAAGATTAGACTTTTGAATAAATTCATTTGAGAAGGGGGATATATATCATTTTGATGATTGATAAATGATCGGACAGTGCGCAGTTTTCCCATGCATTCGAAGTCCGACAGGAAGAAACACAACAGGGTGATGTTCTCTCACCGATTTTGTGTGGACCAGATCTGGACGTCAGGAATAGAATAAATAAAGTTCGTAGTGCTAGAGTGAAACTCCACAAAAATTGAAAGGATATGGTGGCTGCCCTATGCTTCAGGAGGAGTTAAAGTTTTCCTGCCAACATCAGCTTCCTGTAAACAAGAAAAAGAAAATGGAAGAGGACGATAAAGGATAAAGCATCTGTTAAAACACTGATGAAATTGAATAAAAAATCATTTCTTTAAAGTGACGGTACCCTTTTTTTATTTTCAAATGTGCATACCATTTTGGCCAGACGCACGGCACCTGTGTCTCCAGACTCGCAAACAATTTAAAAGTAGTTTCTTATAAATCTACTGCCCAATCGAGGGAGATCTGTGGAAAGTGTGAATTGAGATATTCACAACGCCAGCCGTAGAATCAAACAGCTAAACTGCATCCGCAAATGATCAGCAGCACATTTGGCGATCATTTCTGTGACGAGTGCCTGCTGGCCCACTCAGTTTAGAACGAAGCTTATAAGGCAATGCTAAAGTCCAAGACCAGAGCTGCTATGAGGACTGCCTTTTGAAAGGTGCTACTCGAAACGTTAAAACGTTCGTCCCAATAGCCAGGAATACACTAATTCTAATAAGAAATAATGGAAGTCAGCACGGTAAATTCCTTGAACAATCATGGCGTTACTGATGAGGTGCTATCGGTTTTACCGGAAGAACGAAGAGAGCTATAAGTACATTAAATGGGAGACAAAGACACATTTACTATCTGAGCACAATGTTGTAGCTGCAGCAGTAGTACGTAGTAGAAATGTCAAAGTTAAAAAGAAATGTCAATTAAATGCATGCACGAATATCGAATACAATGTGTAGTGCTGAACTCAAACAAAAATCAGGTCTGCCATTTTGGTTTGTTGTTTTTTTTTTTTGCAGCGCAGCTCGTTCGTGAAGTTGGAGTAGAGTCGACTTGTACATATCAGCTACTCTCTGTGCTGCAGCTACTACTTCACATTGTAGCCATGCAATACGATTTACGTACATTAAACTTTGACAGTGCTACGTACTACTGCTGCAGCTACACCATTGTGCTCAGCCAGTTGTGCTGTCTTCACATGCAGTCCATCACATGCAACTTTGAAGACATTATTCTTCGGGAATAGAAGACATCTTTAAAGTAAAACTCGTTCTCAAAGGACGAAGGAGAAAATACAAAAAATTATCGTCAAACCCTTTCTCCAGACTGTATCCTACACCTCCAAGACCACTTAGTGCTTTGAGTATCAAAGGGTTGGTTTGAAGTTCTTCTTCAATGTATATGTTTTGTTAGAGCTAAACTCTAAGACTTGACAATATGAATATCGCAAGTATCCTTACCCTGACTCTTCATGGGAATGTGAACCACTGCTTTGGTGGAAGGACCTCTTCTGGCCTCACACCAATATTTCAAAGAGTTTTAACATAACGCTAAGTAGTTAGGAAAAACAGAAGAATATTCGACTTGAGACTCGCATTATAAACCAGGTCTTGATCGATTTCAACAATCTTTTCCGAATTATCTAGCAGTAAGTCAGAAAAAAGAAACTATCTAAAATTAAGAACCAAAGAATAAACGAGCTTACGGTTAAGAAATGCCTCTTAAATTCCATTTTCTTCTTCAGATCCTTTTTTGTATAATAACGCACAATTTTTTTAGCCCAGATACTTGTTATTCAAATCATTATTGCTTGAACATCCAATCTAAAAGATCTGTTTCCAAGGAACTCCGGAATTGAAAGTAATCTCGGAGAAAACTGTAGGTATAAAAATAATCACAGTTTCACAATTATTACGGTTCAACCGCCCTTCAATTTGCTGATGCCCGCTACTGCATCGAATCCATTATGAAATGTAGAACTCCTCAAAAAAAATACTTGCATGCATGTAATTGCCAAAACCAGAGCGTATCTCATTTCCCTTTCTTTCCTCCAGAAACGTGAACGCTTGCATCAAATAACACAGTTCAAGATAAGTAGAATTTCAACTGACTTGTTTCCAAAGAGACACTTCTTACAACGCTTGTCCTTTGGAAGCATTCAAAAGAAGCCTCCTGAGGTAGACAATGATACGCCGAGAAATCAAATTATAAATTATATACACACACTCACAGAGAGAGGTCTCTGAGAACAACAACTCCCCCTTTAAACCTGGAGGCGGGAAGAATGATATATGCAAATGTGCTTCCATGCAAATCCAGACCGAGAATTGGAAAAGTGAGTTGCATTGCAACTCGAATCTGAATCTAGGTCACCACACTGCATTGAAGCAAAGTCAGTATGCCAGCGATGTCCGACAATTGTGATTCTGACAATTGGAGAGCCTTAAGGCGAAGTGCGTAGGTTAACACAATCATCACTGCAGCAGCAACAAACGTCTTCATCTTCTTCCGTTGATTGTGAAAGTCTTCATTTAAGCGGTGGTGGCGGCGGAGTGGCGCCGGCGAAAGTGCTACCATTCTTAACTTTGAGGAGTTTAGGTTCTAGAACAAGCTATTCAAAAAAGGTAATAGGAATAAAATTGTGCAACAAAAAGTGAAGAGCTCGCCAGTGCGGTAGTTGCAGAATGTTTGGAATTCGGTTTTCACATTTTAATACCCTTCAATGTTCTGACGATTATACATGAATTTAATGACAATTAAAAACGATATGTTTGAATTATGTGGTCTATGAGGTATGAAATCCTGTTAAGGTTTCATTCCCAGTCTCGCATTTCATCTGTTTCCAATTGACTGTAAATTATTGATATGTGAAATTGTGAGGTATTTGTTGAAGAACATTCTGATTTGCAGAACTGTCATTAATCTTGAAACTTTGAATTCCAGTGTTTTAAATATCGCGACAGCTGTTTAATCCCTTGCCACTCATAAAGCTAAGCTTTTTATATTTACATGGTCATTCATTTAGTGCTTTCAAGTTGGTAGCGCTGTCATTTGACACTTGCCAAACTCAGCGGTCATCTGAAGTGTCATATTACCTCTGTTCGCGTACCCAAATGAAACAGTTTGCATTCGATTTCATAAGTATGCATTAACACAAAAAGCATTCGCGTACTGAGAGATGAACGAAAGATGAACGAATGAAAATAACAGCTGTTTTATTCTTTCGTTCACGTATTTGCAAGTTTTTACCCACTGAAATTTCATCTGGTAAAAACTTGAACTCTGTCAAAATCGAATGATGTAAACATTTGTTGTTGCAGATGACCCTTACCGCGAAGAGCTACCCAATCAAAAAATTCGAATTTGACGTTTTTCAAGTTTTTACACAAAAAGCGTTCGTGTACTTTTCGGTAAGTGAGAGAGATTTTTCTCTCATTTGAGAAATTTTTACACTTTTCATTTTTTGGCACAAAAAGTACGTGAACAAACATAATCACTAAGCAATTGAAGAACGCGTTAAATTGATTAAAGAAAGATTATACTATAAAAGTGGTTGTTGGAAAAATAAACACCGATTTTTCAACGACGATATGTGTTACCAACAAAACCGGGCAATAAGCCACTGAACACGAGCAATTATGGCTATATTGCTTGAGAAGTTTCCTGATCGCGTAATTTCAAGTTATGTATATGGCAAAGTCAATTGGCCAATAAGATCATACAATTTTACGCCGTTAAATTTTATTGAAAACCAACATTTCTTTACAAGTGATAAAAAATTACCTCAAGAGAATCGCTTGCTGCGAATCTTCCCGAGGCTACCATTTGAATAATGACAACCCTATAATGAAATAAAATGTTCATCAAGAGATGAGTGCTAAGACATAATATCCATTTTGACGTAACTGTCAAATAAATTTGATGAGCCTTGGGGTTCAAGCGAACGTGCAGATGTTAATTAAACTGTCAAACAAAATACGTTTAAAGTGGTTTTTAAATGAACTTTTGACAGTTTGACCACCGTCGTCTTTTTAGTGACATTAATTAGAATTTCCGTGAGAAGAAAGTCAATAAGTTGTTCTTGTCTTCTCTCCCTCTTTACGCCAAATTGTTCCCATCATTCATTGGATAGGTTGGTGCAGGGTTAAGTATAGGATCAACTTATTTCCTACAAATATGTTCCAAGAAGCGGTAGCTTTTTTAGTCTACTCGTAATTAACTCAAGACTTGCAATAGGATTACTTGTCGCGTGAACTTTAATCTAATGATCAAATGAACGGAATCTGTCAAGATTGATGAATACCTCAGTGCAATGGATAAAACAATGCAACCAGCGACGAACAGGGCAATCCCATAATACAAAGTACAAGATGCAACTCCCAAAAAGAGAATCACGTTGGAAGTTGCTCGTAATAAATGTAAAGTAGACTGCTGAGTGTTGACTCAAGTATGTTTCCCCAAATTAATAAAATTTTCACTAGGAATGATTAAAGTGTTCGCCCGTGCATTAATCTTCCGAGAAGCACGGAATCAATACTTTCAAAAACTTCCGGAGGAAACAGTGGATACATACACCACGTTGTTAAACAACGCACTGAAAAATTCATATAAATGACGAGTCTTCTTACGAGTATCATTGAGGCATTCGTAAATCTTCTCCACTAGCCTGAGGAGAATTCCGCACAAAGATCTCGGATTATTCGCTTACAAGGTCCAATTGAAGGCGCACGATCATCTGCGTCTTTGGGCCTTAGAGCAGCTTGAATTGGACAATAATTTTGGGCGAAAAATCATCTTTTCTGACGAGGCGCCTTTTCATCTCGGCTGCTACCTTTACAAAATAAATCGTCGATCCTGGGGCCCGGAAAACCCGCACATTATTGTTGAGAGTCAAATGCGTTCACAGGGAGTGACAGTTTGGTGTGGATCGTGGAACGAGGTTGGCAACAACGTTTCGGTCAATGGTGGGCGTTAAACTTTTTTTGTACAGAAATTGAAAACATGGATTTCGACGACCGGGACCGACCTTTGGGTCATGAAAAATGGAGTGGCATTCCACACAGCCCATGCCACAATCTATCTTTTGTGTATCACACTGCCAATTTCGTTATTAACTGTCTAGGCGATGTCAATTGGCAGCCTCGGAGCAGCGATTTGACCCCTTTTTTGGAGAACTATGAAGGTTCAATGTTATGGAAGAAATTTGGAAATGATTCAAGCACTTTTAAGGCCAATATGATCCAAGCACTCCGTAGCTACAGCCCGAAACCATCAACAAGCTCTTGGAAAATCGGAGTGACAGAATGCGCTACTGCCAAGCCATCCGATTCATCCACTTGAACGACGTTGTGTTTCATAATTAATGGGAAAGCCATAATACATGGACAAATTTAATTTTGTTCATTTTATTGCATTTAAAAAAAAACTTGTATTTAACCCACTCTTTATAGTGATCGTTGGAGCTAGTGGACGTCCACAGACGAGTAAAAGTGTTAAAGTATCTACGTTTCTGGTTTGATCCGATATGTATAGGGTGTTTTTTTTTAGCTGAATGAGAAGTTTCGATGGTTGTTGTCTATGGTATGACAGTTGAGAATGTCAAGATTTTTTTGACATTTCCGTTCAGTAAGGTTTGGCAGCAACTTTGATATCCAGCTCGAAGGACCCAATGTTCAGCTGAATAGCCTTTTTTTAATCTTTCATTTAATTTTGCACTTTTAATAAATAAAATTCAAAAAGAAAACACAACAGAATGTCAATGTCACTTTCAAAAAAACATTAATCTTAAGTTGGTGATAGTTCATTCTTTCAATTTAAGTTAACTAGCGTTTTACATGCGCTGTATTTTTGAAGCTTGTAATGAGACTTCATTCTCAATAAGGCCAAAGGGCCGATGATTGCCCTGTGTGGTTCAGTGCTGCCGCATCTCAAAATAAGAAGATTACATAAGCAGTGTCTTAAGGCATCCGATGAAAAATATAGAACACCAAAATTCGGAGTGCAAAAAGGAAAAGGTCCTGTTCAATGGGGCAAATTTAACCAGGAAAGATAAATGCTTGTTGAAGCTATTTCGGGGACTCGGTGGGATAGTTATGTATTTTTCGAATGGACTTGTTGCGTTGGGCTTACTTCCTCAATGATTAATATTTTGAAATAGAGGGCGCTCAAGTGGTCCCACAAGTGCCAACTCACAGATCCAACAAAAAGACACAGACCCAAAGATATTTACAGAAACGAATTTTTAGCAAATAAAAGAAATTAGTTTTGTTTTCTTGCTAAACCAGGCACTTACCGAAACTCTTTCCCGTGGTGTTGTAGGTTCTGTTTCCTGGCAAAATTCACCTTGCTATATCGCAGCATCAAAACCAATCACCAATATCAACACCATCATCTCTAGTTGTCCCTAGCGGCGACTCCTGATTATCAAATAAATTATGACATTGCCAACTAGATTTTGCGTAATTCTGGGCCTCTTAGTGCTCCTTGCTGGAAACGGTAGATCTATGAATTCGACATCGAGGCCAGCGTGTCCTACTTATGAACAAGCAACCCGAACAAGAATCCCATTTAGCAAAACTATGTGCCAACATGCTGTACTTCTGTAACTATGCACTGCAGACTCCAATGTTTCCACTAGCGCCTGTTTTGGACAAACTTCACCACCGCAGCCGCAGCCACCACATCGACGACGACGATGGGTCTGTCTGGTCTAATGGAAAAATCCGCTGATATTTGCATAATAATCTCAAATTCACAAGTAATCAATAATTGAAAAGGTTACATTTGGCAAGGAGGCTAATTTAAGGTACATTTGTCAAAGTCGCCGCTTAAAGCCGTTTTCAGTTTTCAGTTTCATTTGGTTGCCTCAAGCAAAGATTGGGTCAAAACCTCTAGTTTGCGAGCATAGCAGCAAGAGGACAACTATACTCTACAACTTTACAACACAACGACGACGACGCGACGCAAACAAGCAGTTAGCATGTTGCGGGAGGAGATAGTTCACTTAATTTGGCATTAGGTGCAACAAGATGCAATAAATAAAAATGAGTTAACTGGACATTTAACGTAGTTCATGTGTGTTTTGACTTGAAAGATATTTATGTTAATCGTTGCAGAACAAGCGTGTGACTGTGCATCGGTGTCTGTGTGTGTGTGGGATTTTAAATTGCCAATCGGATTGCATTTCCAGCTGCAGCTCCAGCGATGGCTTTTTTTCTTGCTGCACATTTATTTTTATAATTGGATTTTTTCAAACGTGGATTGGGACTTCTGTTTGGCCTAAATTACTGATTTAAGGGGACTTTGACTAAAAACTACTCAAAGCTTTATCACACACAAAAATTTGCATTATTTTTGAGTCCTGCAGGAAGTTTGAAATCGGATAACCCTAATGGCGGCGGGTTAGGGCATTCGACAAGTTCCACGGAGCCAAAGTTCATTTTGGGGCGATTATTGGGCATTCCTTTTCAAGGAGGGGGTAGCAGGTTGATTCAGCGCTCATTCTAGACTACAATAAGTTTCTTTTCCAGAATTAAAAGCTACGCTCAGACGCTGATTTCTGTGAGACTTCCCGGCCCGAGTGCTATCCCACCGTCTTGTCGTCGCAGCCCCTTTAAATGGCTCGTTGTTTTGATGGATCGTTTTCCCTGCGGTTTAATCCGGCTTTCGTTCCTACGGGCTGCGGCCTCTTACAGACTTTGGTGGACTTATCACACTCGTTAAGGTCGAGTCTCCTATTTGAGTCGACACTGGCTTACTAGTGTTTAGCTGACTGATGGCGCGTGGCTACAGTGCACCCCGATTTTCTTGAACTTTATTGACAGTTCAGCTTTTTTGGCGGGCTATGGCCTACCACAGATTCGGCTGTTGCCAGCAGCTTCTACTGGAGCAATAACCCTCTTAGGAGAAGCTTATCCCCCAAGTAGACGTGGACACCTTGAAGTTGCTTCTACTCTAGGCCTCTTAACTGCACCCATTTTGTTGTTTACCAGAATTTTTATTGTCTTCTTGCAGTTCTGTATCTGGCTAGTTGCGGCCGCTCAAGACCATACTAGAGTGTGTTTTCCTAGATCGATTACATTGCCTCCAATGCTGCCGTCAGAAATCATAGCTTTATTTGGATTCTGGAGCCGAGAGTTCCGCTGCTCGTCGAGTTTGCATGTCCGGCTTCAAAAAAAGTTACTTTAAAATAAAGATGATATACTCGTACCCCCTGGCCGCAAGCCATCCAATAGACATGGGTCACATAACACCCTGGATAATTACCTCTGTTCGCGTACATTTTGTGCCAAAAAATGAAAACTGTCAAAATTTCTCAAATGAGAGAAAAATCTCTCTCACTTACCGAAAAGTACACGAACGCTTTTTGTGTAAAAACTTGAAAAACGTCAAATTCGAATTTTTTGATTGGTTAGCTCTTCGCGGTAAGGGTCATCTGCAACAACAAATGTTTACGTCATTCGATTTTGACAGAGTTCAAGTTTTTACCAGATGAAATTTCAGTGGGTAAAAACTTGCAAATAAATGAACGAAAGAATAAAACAGCTGTTATTTTCTTTCGTTCATCTTTCGTTCATCTCTCAGTACGCGAACGCTTTTTGTGTTAATGTAAACGTATGAAATCGAATGCAAACTGTTTCATTTGGGTACGCGAACAGAGGTATTAATTAGGGTATTGGATAGAAGGGGGTAGGGAAAGATTGAAAGTCCTCATCTAATGATACAGAGAATTTTTACCCTTCTTAAGCCCTTAAAATTCAACGCTCAAGTTCTCGAGGTCAGAACAGACAGACAGCGAAACTGATAGAAATTGCAAACCCACTGTTTCCGACTCCCCTATCTTCTACTGACTCTATAGAGACGCTTGCTTTGTAGGGTAAAATAGATCCTCGGTCACGTAAAAAACGTCCATATTCCAGCAAATGAAATATGTATATGAACAACTGCTTGCAAAACAAGGATTTGTGGTATTTCAAAGAGTGCTTTATGACACATTTCTTACTTCGCTGCATTTGTCCCTATGAGTCAATGTTCATCACATTCATGGCTGTGTCGAGTATGACCTTAGCCTGACCAACTAATCGGTTTTTCTAAAACCGCTATGGGCACTTGGGGTCCTTCCAACTCACAAATTTTTTACTCGAGTCGTATGGCAAGATAACAACTAGCTTTTTTGTTCGAAGAGTTGCGCTAACATTTCAATGCAGACAAAACTACAACACCGTTGAGCAGTGGTCGTTAGATCTTTTTTTTGACTGCCACTACAAAGCTTTATTAAAGGTTTAAAGACAAAATCCATTTCTGCTATCCAGTTCCAGTTCTCCAAAAGACTATTGCTTTAAATATTTGCGAGGAAATCTGCACCCAAAAAACTGTTCCGAAGTTTTAATCCCATTTCGAGTAGACCTGAAAAATATTTTTTGTAATTAGATAACATCATGATTTCGCGCTATTGCGATTCCTGAAATCTTGACTCCATGATCTTATGCATCTTTGCCGCCTTAAAAGATAGGATTGGCGATCTTTTAAAGCAATCACACCCATTTTCCAACAAATTTATGAGTCTCCTAAGCTCAGATGGAGATCTAGATGCGATAAAGCTTCCAAATCGATGCATTGCTTAATTCACGACTCCAATTCATTACCCAACCCTATCCCACATTGTCGATTAGGTGTAAAATTCACCTCGCAGAAATAATTCTGAATTTCATAACTCAAGACTTCTCAAAGAATCAATACAAAAATCTGAATCCATGCATTCAGTAAGGGCATGCAGAGCACTCACGATTCTGACTAATTAAAACATTCATCACTTTGCTGTCAATCGATATCGCACGATATAACTTCTCCAACGTTCTGCCCCTTTTGTGCTCCAGCCTAAGTCCACTCGCAGGACTTGTTTCGAAATATTATTTGGGAACAAAATCTCCGACGCGACGCGATGTCCAACCAAACCACGAATAAATGTGGCGGCGCGGAATTTTTAATTGCACATTTCATTTGCCACTAAATGGCATTCCTTGAAAGATTGGCCAGCCACACTGTTCTTCGCCAAGCCATTGCCATAGCTTCGATACAACAGCCCACTCAATTTTTGGAGAATAAAGCTGACGATGATTGTGTAGCGTCGTCGTTGGAAGGAGTGTAGAAGGGATATAGACCTTTTGAACTTGCGGCGCGGCGTTCCGAAATCTTAAATTCAAAAAGCCACGCTGCACCGACACGTTTTGGGTAGATCGCAGTCAAGTGGCTAAGTTATAGACTTCCCATTTGGATCTTTGTACTGCGCCCAGCGCCCATGTGAGCGCTGAGTCTGTGGCAATGACGCACACGAGACACGATTGGCGGCTTTGCGCCAATTTCTATGAATGGCTTGAGGAACTGACCAAGTGCTACAGTTCGCATGGTAGGTACTATCCAAAAAAATAAATGAATTAAAGAAAAAAAGTGTTATAAGCCTCCTCAGAGTCTTCGCGGTACGATTGCCAATTGCATTGTTAATAAAAAAACTAAAAGAGTTCCGAGGCAATTAACGTTATTGGGTCACTGGATTGCGCCTTTGCATTCGATTCTGTGGGCTCCAAAGGCTCTCCCGATCGCAGATAGATGCTTGGAGGACTGCGCGACATGTGTCCAGACAACAAAGCGCTTTGCCGACTAACTCGGGACACCGTAAAAAAACAACAACATTGAACAGAAAAAAATTAGAAGCAGCTCTCTCTGCGCACCCATTGCCAAATGAGGAGGCTGCAATTAATCACTGTTTACAGCTGTAAGAGGCTTGCCTGTCGTTGTCGTTGTTTTCATCGACCGACCACGAAGACAGTGGCGATTGGTCATGGGAATGCAGTCAACTGTGAAGGTTGTGAAACCAATTGAAGTGACGCCGCGATGCGGCTAGTGGAAATCAAGGTTAACTCGATTGGATGCATACAATTATTTCACGGATACTTTGAAATTTGAGCTGCGTCTGCAAGGGCGTACAATTTGCTGCAACAAAAGGATCAATTAATATGGATGATCGGGATCGGGATGGATGATTTGACATACGGGAAGATAGTTTTTAAGGTTGAAATGTTACAATAAGTTCAACTCACCACGCATTTCGAGGTATCCATTATTTCCACTTCGAATGTGTCGGTTTCAAAAGATACTTTGTGACGATAATGAAAATCTGGAAAGAAAAAAAACAAAAGGATTTGTATTAAAGGTACGAACAAGCAAACGTCACTGTTCGGATCAAAGCCACATTTTAATACATCTCGCTGACAGCCGAAGAAGAGTGTTACGGCATTATCAAGAAGACGATTGATAATACCCAAAGTAAGATGTCAAAGACAGCTCTTGGAGACTTTAACGCTGAAATCACTTGAAAGTCGCTTGAACATTCTGAGTTGGAGACTCAGAGTCGGACTATAGTGAGAAAATACGTTCGCAAGAAGTCACCCGAACTTACCACCAGCAACTACTGTTAAGGCAAAAGCAATGTTGTTAAATTCTTTCCGAGGGAAAAACCTTCATTCGAAGAATCCAACAACGAGGTGAAGCCTTTCGAGACGACCGTGTCTGTGCAGAGAATTTAGAAAAAATACTTCTGCAGATAAAGAACAAAGACAATCAACTAACCACTGTCACGCAGAATGATCCAATCAGCCTGAACGATGATGAACCAGACTTCCGTCACCCAGCTAGAAGTTTTGGGCGAACGCCTCAACACTTAAACGCGTGAACTGGGTATGGTTTCTGGCAATATGTTCACAGATTTTTTAAAGACAGAGAAATTCGATAATCACTATCGCTTTTTTCGAATTTAAAGTCACCTACCAAACTCGTTTTTTATGGGGAGGACTGTGGAGAGCTCACGTTGCAAGGTCAAAAACGGAAAAAATATCACTGACTCCTTTGATGTCCAAAAAGGCTAAAGACAAGGTCACTTGCAACATCCTTTTTTGGGTGATCGTTAAATGCTGAAAACTCAGGTCGCTAGAGCATGCGGAGCGTATGGCTAACTTCCCAGCAGCTCAACGAGTTGTCAGTTTTAACCCTGAAGCACAATGCAGGAGTAGAAGAACCCATCAAAAATAGCATTATTAAGTGGAGGCCGACCTTTACCAGCTTTGTTTACCTAGCTGCAGGCAACTGGTTAAGAACCGGATTGGCTGGAGATGTATGTTTCGTTAAGCCGTGACACACAACGTACTGTTAGCGCAAGTAGTAAGTAAAAGCTCTTTCCGTTGGTTAAACTAGTCAACTCTGACGCAGTGTCTGGTTGCACGCACCAGTTTCACGACTCTCACACTGGGGTGCGCAGCCTGATTCGTGTAATGTAAAGATTCCTTATATTCTTCTTCGTATTCAGTACAACTTACGCAACCTCACTGCTCTCGCAGACGTTTGTATCATCAACTTCTTGATTCAAAAATATGTCACTAACAAACTGTTGAAATTAATGACACTGATGCATGCGAAAACTCCCCAGGAAAAATGCTCTTCTTAAATCCCAATCTTAAGAGTTATTTTTGAGTACAGGGTCAAGGTTTTCGGAAGAGTTTTGATTACTTCTCGAAGCTATTGATAGAAGCAATTCTTTTAAAAGCTTTCAAATTTGTGTATAATTTTTTTAAGGCGTGTCATATTTCACAATGACTTCTTTTATCAAAAACATCACTGACAAGCCCACCCACCAGATCAAAATAAGATGATGTGATCGTTGACAAATGATTGATTAAGATCCAATGTGTCTCATTTTAAGTTGGGAACTACATATCATCCAATTAAATGAGGTTCCTCCATCCACCGGAACGATTCAAATTGAAAATTGGTACCTAACTATATTAGGTTGCACAAGGTGCTATATGTCACCAACATCAACATCCGTCACCACTCAAGTCACCGCAAAATCAAACGCTCGGCTGCACCATCTATCTCAACATTTCAAATGCAACGATCTTGAGGACAGGTTTCGGATTCTTTACAAAAGTAATCTGCGGCTGAGTGTTGCTGGCGCTGCACCACCACCGCTTTGGTACCACTCTAATGCCGTGAGCAGAGCATTGTGTGTTGGGCTTTAAGTGATTTTATTTGCAAGCGTTGCGGGATATGTGATACAAAAACAAAGACAAGACGAAGACAACGATGCAAGATGCGACCTACCTTCCATCTTTTTGGTGGAGGTGCTAACTTCCCAGCAACAAGTGTTACTACGACAGCTACGGTGCGGGGAATGCTGGCGTTGGTTTAAACAATTTTAAGGATGTTGCCATTTCAAAAAAAAATATTCTACCTACTATTTGTTGGTAAACAAGCTGATCTCAAAGGGTCGTCAACATTTACTTATGTTGTGATTGAACTGTCAAAATGTGTAGGGGAATTAATGTCGTTAATAAGACCGTAAACGTGATAAAAGCTATAACTTTGACGTTAGGGTCTATTCTCGGAAATAGAACATGATTTTGTTGAAGATAAAACCAGCAAAAAAATAAGTGTACACCAAGGTGGTGTCTTATTTCCTTTACTCTTTAGGGAAGATAAGCCAAGCTATTTCGCTGGATCATTTCTTATATAAAAGTAATGATAAAATAAAATGACACAAGAAGTTCAATTGAAGCCAATGTTAAACCTATCAATGTCAAGGTTTTTTTCTCAATCCTATCCATAAAACGCGAATGTCTGACGGTAGCAACTGCTCCGGTATGAGAATTGGTGGGTGAATGTATGCCTAGAAATATTATATCCAGATCAGAGCGGGAAAAATGTATTCCATCGACCAAGGAAACCTGAACATTTAGCGACATTTTAAGCTAAGTCAAATATGTGTTTGATCAACACATACCTTGAACCACGGACCAATATACGGACCGCCAACTCGTACTCCTCTTGCCTGAAACACCCTCGAAATATTTTTTCCTGTCTGTGAATACGTGTACATCTCTCTCTGTTCATTTTGTAATGGCAACTATACCTGCGTATGCCATTTATTTTTTAGGTGTGTTTGCTAAATGGGTTTTAAAAGCAAGGGAGAGCGTCACACTCTCAAAATAAATGGCATATCAGCTGATTTTTAGCTTGTAGGCAAAAAGAGAAACCATACAGTGAGTTGGCGGTCTGTATCTTATTGGTCCGTGCCTTGAACGAAATGCTCGGTGTCATCGATGAAAGTGCCATTCATGGTGTAGAATTTCCATATCCAAGTGTGAACCTACCATTATACTTCTAACTAGACGTTGTACTCAGATATAAGAAAACCTAAGCCAAAGTTGGCAAACCAACGTTCGCCATATTGGTTCCGCCATTCTACTTTCCTTTGAATGTGTTTTTTTAGGATGCTGTGAATTTGGAAACGAATATCCTCAGCAAAACAATTTAATAAATAAGATATGAAAAAGTCAAACTCCATTGGGTGTCCATGACGTAGAACGCACAACGCGTAGAACTCACAAGAACGTATAGAGCGTAGAACGAAACAAAAATTAAAACGGGAAGGAGAAAACGAGGTGAAAACTGCATGTGTGCCCGTGACGTAGATGCGCAGAACGAAACAAAAATGAGAATTAGAAGGCCCTTTCTTATTTAGTTGTACCATGGGCTTTTGCCAGTTAATGACAGATAAATGGTAGAGTTCAGGATGTTATAGGCTTTGTGGCATGATTCAGTGCCACTATGAATCAACGAATGAATGAAGTTATATGGTGGAACAAGATATGTTCTTGATCTTGATTTCTACAAAAAAAGAACTACAAAACGAACCACTGTTTGCTTTTATTGAAAAAAGGCTATAGTATTTATCTTATCGAGCTTCAAAAAGCTCTAAGAGATTCATGCCATCCATTTGAGTCTACTTGGCTGAGCAGATACCAGACTTAATGTCACACAAAAGACTTACTGACTGACATTTCCTTGATATAGAAAATAGAACTTAGCTCATTTTCTCGAGAACGACATTGACAATTTTGAAAAAACTCAATAAAACTTTTTAAAAATGCTTTTGAGTTTACTTTAAATGAAAGCTTTTGGCTAGGAATACAAATAATGCCAATATTAATTAAAAGTTTTCAACATTTTATGACTGCAATGACTAACTGGCTAGCTTTTGAAAATGTCATTTTAACAGCTTTAATATTATTATTATATATTATATTCACCTGGCAATGATCTACCCACGAGAATAGGGCAGAACAGGAGATTTATGAAGTGGTGCTGAGAAAGAGCAGCAATATGATATAGCGCCATGCCAATATATATTACTCCTACCGCACCACAAACTTGATATAGGGACGCGCCACGACAGATGCCATTTCAAATGGCATTGAGGATGCCATTTGATGGTTGAAGTTGCATCCATCTATCTACCTCTCAACGCTATAGCGAGGGTTCACTCTATAAATGTGGGACGCAGGCACGAAAGCAGGTCGAACTGTAATTCGAGAGGATGCTTGCGGGATATTTTTGTTTGTTTATGTTTCCAACTACCAGAGGGCGGAGGGAGGGTGGAATAAAAAATGCGCTCAAAAGGCTTTTAAGCCAATTAACTTGACTCGAAGAAACCAGAGGGCGATGTATGGATGTTGCGACAAAGTTGAAGATTAGTTACGGTCTGGTAAGGAAATAGTTTTTTTGTTTTTTGTATTTCTGAGGAATGGAAGTGTTGCAAAAATTAATGATATAGCATGCAATGCAGTGCTACCACTTCAGGAAAAAAAATCGAAGCAGATTTGAAGAAAAAAGTGAAGTAGATTGAACAAAATCGAAGTACATTTCAAAATTAACCTTTTTTATAAAAATCTACATCTAGGGTGGGCTATTTAGTGGTTTATTTTTAAATCGTAGGTTATTTTGACAAGATGTTTCCCGCTTGAAATCTTGAAAGATAGTCAGTATCATACCTCCGCGGAACGAAATGAGTGGCTTTATGCTTGAACAGCGTTAGAAAATATTGAAAACTTAATTCCAAAGTGAATGCTGTGAAAAGTCCGTTGGGGCTAAAAGCAGCTTGAATTGGACAACGATTTTCTACGAAAAATCAACTTTTCTGAGAAGGCGCATATTCATCTCGGCGGCTACGTTAACAAACAAAATGTCTCGGGAAAACTCGTCCGTTGTTGTCGAGAAGCCAATGCATCCACAAAGTGTGTGTCAGTTTGGTGCGGATTATGAAGTGATGGGTTCATCGTTCATTAGACCACTTTTCTTCGAAAATGTGGCTGGGAACAACGTTTCGTTCAACGGTGGGTGTTACAGAGCAATGTGAAGACATGGATTTGGACGACCTCTGCTTCATGCAAGTTAACGCGTTATGAAACACAGCCCATTCTACAATCGATCTTATGCTCACCAAATTCCAAAATCTTGTTATCGATTGGCTGCTTCGGAGCTGCGATTTGACTACTTTGGACTTTTTTGTGGGAAACCGTGAAGGACCGACGTTATGCCAACAGTCCGGAAGCGATAATATCATTTAAGGCCAATATTTCCCAAGAAATCCGTGAGCTGCAGCCCGAAAAAAACTTGGGTTTGGCCACCCTCTAAATTATAACTTTTTTTAAATAGTAAGGCTATTCAATCAAACGAAAACCAAACTAAAAGTCTTTCCAACTTCTTATACATATTGTTCCATAACACTTTTTAATTTAATTTAACAAAAAACAAATTATTTTCATCTTAATTTCTACATGTTTAGGTAGTATGTAAACAAAAATTAGAGTGAAATGGAAAAAAGGGACTAGATTTCGCCTTTTTCTGTAAAATTGAAGTAGGTTGAAACAGATATTTTTAAAATGAAGCAGATTTCAGTATTTTGGTGATGGTGCGAAGTAGGAAGTAGATTTTAAATTTTTTTGATAAAAAGAAGCAGATCTACTTCAATTGAAGTAAAGTGGTAGCGCTGATGCAATGTGGGTTCTTTAGAGGGTGTTCTCTGAAGAGTGGAAACGGATGGGAATAGGTAAAGAATGGGTGAGTTTCATGGTACATGCGAGATTTCAGTGGTTTGAAGAATATCTTACGGATGGATGAGGAAGAATGGGTTGGTTTTTTGTTGTGATATACTTTATTTTATTACTTTTGTTGGTTTTTCTTGAAAATTGCATGATATGGTGTGTAATTTAAAAGGCTAGAGGATCGCATGTGAAATGTGATCGACATCTGAGTGAACGTGTTTTGTCACTTGGGAATGGTTGGTTAATGGTTCCATCTCGCTTATAACCTTTAAGAACAGTTATTTATAGTTAGAGGAACTGTTGAATTCAACAGCTTAAGCTCCGTGATAATGATCATGCATGCACAAATTCCAATCACAGGCAGTAGCTGCTGGTGAAGCCCTCACCGCAGCCTTTGTTTTTTATAGAAGTCCTGCTTTAAAGGTAGCGCATTAGGTTGTTTTGGGGGAAATACTGTGTTTCAGTAGTTTAAAGAGACTGAACACTTGAAAACCCAGGAAACGACAAAGAATATTCCTCTCAAAGCCCCTCAAGGCTTTTTTTCCGATTGTAACAGGGTCCAAGTTTTGCTACATAAAACATACTACTTGAACCTTGACAAAAGGTCCAAGGAAACAGCGGTTGGGAAGAATGAACAGCGAAAGGGTTCAGCCTTTTACACAGAATATCCGACAAGATTTTGTGGCCTACTTTAAGAATACTTACACTTCTAGAGCCCACAGTATCTAATTTTTTGTGGGCACAAAATGCTGAGGTTTAACATGTCAAGCATACTTTCAATCAACCAACTAGATTGTACAGATTAAAGGTGTATGCTCCAGCTTCTTACCAAGATTCGAATTCAACTACTAAGATGGCTGGGCCATGAAGAATGGACGTTGACGCTCCAGCTCGTAAAGTACTAAACGCCAAACCAGAGGGAAGGTTGACCACATTTTTGATAGAGCGAATAGATAGAGAGAGACCTTTGACAACTTGGAGTGCGAAATTGGAGACGACAGGCTAGAAATCGAGCCGGCTGGAGGGGCATACTAAGCAAGGCCTAGGAGCATCAAGCTCTAGTGGAGCCATCATAAGTTAGTAAGTAAGCTCCTTACCAAGTCATCTTCATCTGCTTAGAAGAGCTCGGACAGACTTCCGCTTTAGCGGCCTTGTTGGACTTAAATTTAGATATCGCTACCCAACTTTATTCCTGGTTGTGCGGACCTGTTGATCATCGCCCAAATTAAAAGGTTAATTCTGTCTGACAGCGATAAGTTGGTTCTCTCCGCTATTTTCAAATCTGCAGACGTGTTCTTCGGAAAGTACGGATAAAGTTCGAAGACGTTGGTGGCATGCCGTAATGACGGTTGCATTACAGTTGCATAATCGTTAATTTTAAACTTTAAACGTCAATTCAAAGCACTTCTTTTAAGATTCTTAGAACAGCATTATTTCAATTTGCGAACTTCAAAGCAATGTAGATGGTTGTCAGACCCATGTTTTTAGTTTTCTATAATTTGTTTTTATCGTAAGCAAAATTTTCTTTTTACGAATGCATAACACGCCCATATAGTTTTTAGTATGTAAGAAGATACAAAATAGTACGTATCCGCCCGAGTAGACAATAAATTAAATTCTAACCAAACTCTATAATGTAATATTAATCAAGTCTATAAAATTTGATCTATTTGTCAAAAGCTTAATTAAGAAAAAATACTCACCACCAGTAGAACTGTATTCACCAATGTAACGTCTCGTCAAATATCTGACACTGACAGCTGAAAAGAAAAATGAAAGGAGAAAGGCAAAATTATAATTTATACAATGTAACACTTGTAAAAATAAAAAATAAAACTAACAACTAAACAAAATTTCAATTGCAATGATTGTTACTGTCAACATTACATGCCATAACTGATTTTGTAGGAAACTCCACAGCAACAACAAAAAGCATGTGTGAAACTCCTCCGTTTTTCATGAAATCTCAACAAAAGAGGTTAATTATTAGCAAACACACAATAATCACACCGTGAACGGTACACAGATGCGCATCTTTATCCAATCAACCATCGGCATAGCGACAGCCTCCGACACGCAACACCATAAATTTCATTTTCACCACTCTCTGCTCGCAGTATGCAGCGCCGCCACACCGAGCTGTGTAGCGCAGACGCGTTTAGTTCCAACGCGTCAGCACTTTATTGAGAGTCAACACATTCTGACCTAAGACACCTATAATTACAGCTCTAATCAGTTTCAGTCTATGCGCTGTGCAGCATGGCACAAAGGTCAAACATTTATAATTTTGTACGATGAATTGCGTGTGCGCTACACTACGCGGCACATTGTGTGTGCATAATGATGTTTTCGTTTGTATTTAAGGTTGTAACACAGAAACACAGTTGTTTGTTGAATAAACATGGTAGATGGGTGGCGCTGGTGCGATGGTGGCGGGAGTATATTTTAGGCTTTAAGCTTGTTCAGGGGAAGGCTGGCACTGGGGAGGGCTTACCTAGTTAGCAGATGAAGGCTCTGATTGAGAGAGACAAATTTATTAAAAAGTGATTGTTAAGTGAAAGTGTGCGAACGCAAGTGATTGCAAAATAAATGTATGTTTTGAAAATCAACGTTGTTGTCAAAAAGGGAGACCTGCAGAGAAATATCGATTTTGTTTGATTACTTAAAAAAGAAGGGAATATGACGTCGCCTTTAATAATATTCGGAATAGAGAACAGACTTCAGGAAAAATTGAGAAATAATTAAAATATACTTTTGAAGACAACGGAAATATTTTTACAGTATCAAGGGGCCTCAGAAAAATGTCTCAACCATCGAGAGGTTCCGAGGTGTGACTGAACCATCTCCCAGGCGTTCAATTAAATTTTGTATTCCTAGGATGAGAGGATACGTACCAAGATTTTGAATAGGCTTTTTTGCGTGACAAATATTCCTCTTGGGCCTCATGCTCGCACTCACATGTTTCTTGCACAGTGTAATTTTTCCTGTGTGGAGGCCGAAAATCGCTCCATCGTTGTAGATCGTTTCAAGATAATGGAAGTTCAAAGTCAAAGTTATCAAACCATCTTTAGAGTGTAGGGGGCCCCATTTGGCCGATTCGTTTAAAACTGTATAAACCCGTTTGTACCAAGAGTTCTAAGTAGATATTAGCTTACTTGTGATTTTTTGTTCACAGGTATAACTGTGATTGTGATTTCCAATTCGCTGTGATTTTAAACTGTGATAGTGAATTGTGATTTTTCACAGAATTGGTTGACAATGAGATACAGATCACAATTCACAAACCACACATCATTCACTTGTCTTTGCCACTCTGACTCCGCACCGTTCATTCTTCATTAGGTACTCTTCACGCACGTATTGTATTTGTTTGTTAGATGATACGTTGCAAGTTTAAACTCTTCTGCTTTTACATCGCCCTTCCAATCTTTATGTTATGAAAAATGTGAATGAAGATCGTGTCGTGATTCGAGACTCATGAGCGGATTCTGTTTGTTATTTAAACTACGAAGTGAAGAAAAGAGATGGGGAACAAATCTCAATTGCGCTTTAGGAATACGCAGTTTATTTGCAACTCGTTCACGAGTCGTGATTGAGTTTTTTGTTCACAGTTCATATTTTACAGGTCGTGAATATTTTCTCTTCTCTAGTTCTTAGGCCTGCCTCCTCTCTGACTCCCTTGCATTCGTATTGGAATGTTGTATGATATTGTATTTTTGACAATGTTCTTGAGATCTCACCTTTTTAACTGACAATATCAGCGAAGCCGATCGTGCTCTTTTTCTTGCAAGATGGTATTTTTTGCGTGAAGGCTTCTTCGCATTTTCGTGCTTCTTATATGGTCAAGTTTTCTTACTCCTGGTTCTCGGTTAATTTAAGATCCCAGAAAACGGCAAACAGAAGTATTCAGTATTTTTTTGGACTTATTCGGTACCTATTTGCCTCCAAAACTTGCAATTCTCACTCATAAGTGAAGTGCTCGTTGCAGGAAAGAAGGATAACCGCTTATAATGGGTTCATCGCATCGTAAGCAAGGAATAACTGATGCACTTTGGGGTCCGTCACTTTACGTGAAAGTGTACAGCAGAACCCGAGGCAGTCCATGGTGTCCGCTGAACTGGAAAGTCAGGGAAAGTCAGGGAAAGTCAGGGAACAAAATTTGGTCAGGGAATGTCAGGGAAAGTCAGGGAATTCGGGAAGTGGTCAGGGATTTTTTTCTGTATTAATTTTTTCTTATTGCTAAACTTGTTTTACATTTTCTTACATAAGAAATTTTTTCCTGATCAAACATTTCGTTTAGATAACATCTCTGTTTAAAATTATTATTTTTGCCATACCTGTACCCGTGAATGTGTCAAAAAATTCAGTGAAACAATACTAACTTCGCTTTACAGAATGTATCCATGATACAACTAATAACTCATGATACAACTAAAGGCATTTCCACATTATCCTACAGTGTAGTACAAGATGTCAAATAAAAGTGTAAAGGAATTTGTGATGGTTTTACATTCAATCTTAAAAAAATACTTCAGATCTAAACACACATGTCCAGTCGTATGAGATCTGCGCTGTCATATTCAGTTTCCACACTATTATACACTTGTTTCATTACACATTTTTGAAATATCGTATTACACTGTGGGATAGTGTGGAAATACCTCAATAAAGATATGGCATTGCGCATAATACAATGCAAAACGTCAACTCCACTGCGCACCGATAACGTAGAGCGCACAACACATCAACAAATAAAACGGGAAGGCGAAAACGAGAAGACGTAAACTCCATTGCTCACCGATAATTGTATCGTGTAAGAACTAAACTAGATAGCGCCTTCTCGTTTTAATTTTTGTTTTCTTCTGCTCATCTACATCACCCGACACACATCGGATTTGCATTTTTGTTTTTGTTTTGTTCTGCGCTCTACGTGGCTCTACGTCACGGACACATATAGAGTTTGACGTCAAACGGGAAGGCGCTATCCGGTTTACTGCTGGAACACATACACAATAGAAAAACGCAGACGAAAACGCAGCCGCAGACGTATCGTATGTCCTTTCACCGAACCCGAACGGCTTCAATAATTGCTTCGGAATCGTCCATTGCTCTAATTTTTTATAAGATTTTATTAGCAAGTTGCTCTTTGTTTTTGTGAAATGTCAAAAATACGCACGTATTTATCAAAAGTTGGCAAACTCGTCCGTTGCCGTTTGCGGCTGCGTTTGCAGATCCAGCTCCGACTCCATTGTGTTCCAGCAGTAAGTTGTATCATGATATTTATCTGTTTTTCGATTTTCGTAAAGCACAAAAGAGACATAAAAATAACTACTGTTAAATTTGACTATAATTTCTTAACTTAACATTAATCTTAACATTGTACCAGTTAAACAAAATAAAATTAGCTTAACTTTATTTAAAAGGGTTTAATGCATTTTGATTTGGTCGTCACTTTCGTTAAAATAACAATTTTTACTTGCTCTATAGGGCAAGTATTGGTTTCGTGCAGAAAAAAAAAATCGAGGTTTTAATCAAACATGACATTACGATGATAGAGAAGCCCAAAAAAGTGGTTTTCGCCATACCGTCCGTCGGTCTGTCTGTGCGTCTGTGCGTCTGTGCGGATGTGCGGATGTGCGGATGTGCGCTTTTTCACGTCATGCTACAGCCTAAACGGCTTGACGGATTTTCTTCAAACTTGGTATATAGCAGTTTGAAGAAAAACCATTGTCGAGGTTTTTTTTATTTTGTTTTAGCCCGGCTCAAACTGGTACCTTTCAAGTAACGGTTTTTTTCAATTTGGATTTTCTCGAAAACGGCTCTAACGATTTTGATTAAATTTATAATTTAGCTTACTTTAAGCATTTCTTACAAAACTGCGTTTTTTGTTTTTGTCTCAAATGGTCGTAACGAAAATCAGGTTTTAACGGCTTTTTTTCAAATAGCCATAAGTTCACAACGGCTTGATTGAATCAACTAAAACTTTGTTTGACACAGTTTTTAATAGTGTTTTATAGGATGGTTTAGTAAATTTTTCACTGAAGCCTTTCTAAACGGTGGCTTCCATACAACGAGCCGTTGAGTTTTAGCCAACTTTTTTTGGTTTTTTCTAATTTTCTCGAAAATGGCTCTAACGATTTTGATTAAACTTTGTGTGTTATATTCTTTTAGTGTTTTGAAGGGAACTGCGTTTTTAGTTTTTGGCTAAAAATGCAAATAACGGAGATTTGCTCTTAACGGCTTTTTTTCAAATGGCCATAAGTTGTCAACGGTTGCATCGAATTCACTCAAACTTTGTTTGGTATAGTTCCCAACAGCTTCCTATCAGATGGCATTGATTTTTTTTCATTTTCTCTTTTTTAAATGGTGGCTCCAATACAAAGAGCCACTAGATTTTGGCCAATTTTTTCATTTTTTCTAATTTACTCAAAAAAGGCTCCCCCGATTTTTATGAAACTTTTTATGTAACATACATAGAATACTTCAAACAAAACTGCATTTTTAGTTTTTGGCTATACATGATAATAGCGGAAATTGCTTTTAACAGTATTATTAATCTGGCCATAAGTGGACATTTGAATCATTTATAACACCCAAAAGATAACGTCTTATTTTAAATATTAAAGGTTTCTTAACGTTAGCTCCCGTATATCGAGTTTTCCAGTTTTAGCCAATTTTTTTTGGTTTTTACCAAATTTTTCAAAAATGAATTGTTCTTATTGATCGAAAAGTTTGTTTTCATCGGACTATTGCACCAACAGAGCAAGTACGTGCGACCCAGTCGTGCATTTTATTTTATTCGTGCGCAGTTATTATTTTCCACTTTCATTGAAATCGGTACTGCATACTTCTAACTTTAGAAAATATAAGGTGAGTTCTTTTGGTTTAAGATTTTTCTAACGAACTCAATGCAAATTATGTACGTTTTCTACGTTTTTAATGCAGTAACATAAATTATACGTAAAAATTATACGTATTAAAAATAAATATTTTTCTAATTTTTTGGTCAGGGAAAATTTGAAAGTTGGTCAGGGAAAGTCAGGGAAAGTCAGGGATATTTATTTTGAAAAATAGTGGACACCATGCAGTCGATTCCTCGGGTGAGCAAATGAACTATTGGTGTTTCGCAGACTTCAGCCTGACGAATTTTGTTTGGGACTAGGCATATGTCCCTAAAAATCCACCTGTCCAAGGAAGTCAAAGTTCATGACCATAAATCATCTTTGTCGACGAGGTGCCATTTTCGGATGAATGGTTGTATTAACAATCAAAATTCCAGTATATGGATCCTCAAAATATAAATATACAGTTTGGTTGGATATTGGTCCGGTCGGCGATGAGTCACTGGTCTGTTTTATCCTTAAACGACTATGGTAAGCGGTCACGGTTAATGGCGAGTGCTACAAAGTGAACTATATGAACCTCTAAACTACACGTGGCTCCCGCAGGACGGTGCTAATTGCCGCACAGCGGGCGCGAAGATTGACATTCTACATGAACTACTTGTGGGAAAGGTTATCTTTTGCAGGGATGACGTGAATTAGCCAGAAAAGTCATTCGATTTGACCCCACTAAATTTATTCTTTTTGGGAAGACTCATTGAAAGTTCGACGACTCAGACCCGTTCCACCGTAAAGAGCTGAGGCGGGCATTTGAACAATTCCATGTATGCGCCTCATTTCAACATCTACTTTATGATCAATGCACCCACAAAGGATACATTTTAAAAGACCAGAACCTTTCCCACCAACATTATTTCAAATTCTACCTCTTTTGTGTTATAAGCGTGATCTTTATCAGCGTGCCTGATAGATTAAGTAAAACATTTTTTTTTGTAGACAGATAAGTCTTGTTAAACAACTGGTTCGGTCTAAACCACAAATCTGTCCAATTTCAAAAAACCCGTGAGAAATTTCCAAAAATTAATTGAAAGCACCATCACCAAGGTCTAAAAAATTGTAGAGCCTTTTCATTATTTTTCACGTTGGCATTCGCTTAATTCATCTAAAAAAACTGAAGGAGTGTCTTACAAGCCAAGCAACCAAAGAGTCACCTTAAAATGTCAACATGATGAAGTCCTCCAGATCAACAGACCAAGCGATCGATCGTGATCTGGCTGCTAACATCATTAAAAAATTGCTCTAAGCATTGACCTTTAAAACTTACAAAAAAGAAATATTTCAAATTCCTCAAAAGAGTCGTGACGTGATGATGGGAAAGAATATAAAAACAGCTCTGAATTTTTGTTTCCCACTTATCCAAGTAGTGTGACAAGCTATAAACGACACCTCTTCGACTCTGGAGGCAGTTAAACTGGCGCCAATCGTATTACCATAGTAATTACATCTCAGCAGCAGCAGAAGTAGGTAGTTGTTATTCGCACTCCAAGAGCAGACAACGATAACAAGGGTACCTAGATTGCTCTTCTCTTGTCATAACAACCGCGACATCTTGCGGCGATCGGAATTATGCTAATGAGTCTGAAATGCTGTACGAACAACATGAGATAGTGTTCAGGCGTGCGACAGCAGTACACTTGTTTTCTTGTTTTTTGTTCATTATTTTTGCCACAACACACAAGTCCGTCTTGAGGCGATTACACAACTTTCTTTGATATGTTTAAACGTGTAGGTTAAACATATACATATATAGAAACGAAATATTTAACATTAAGACCAGAATGACAGATACAAACAGTAGTCAGGTGTCAAAATTTTAACTTCTTGACAGGTGTCAGACTGAAGGGACAAGCCGTCAAACTGGCCCAACATAGAGTCCTTGTGTCACTTTTGACGTTTCAAGGTTAAGATCAGGTTGTGGCTTGGCGGTATACTCATTTTTAGAACCACAACTATTTAAAAGAAATCAGTAAAAAATAAAGTAATTAGCAAGAAGGGAAGCTTGTCTTTAAATGTTTCCATTATAAACATTTCTTTCAGTCACTAATGCCAAAGACTGTAATAAAGTACGCATCAAGCTTTCAAACTCGAGCAGATAAAGCGTTAAAGTTTCCCAAAATAGCCCTTATTTAGAGAAACTCCCATTTGTCATTTCATGCCTTCTCGAAAATAAAATACAATTAGTTTAAAAGCAAGCTATTTGTCTGGCGTCCCTTCACAAAACTGTCTTTTTTTGGCATGTTTGTGTGCTCTCAGCTCTCGCATTGTAACAGAGCATAGCATTGGCTCGCTGCATGTGCCGCGATCGGCTGGCGTGGTGGTCGCGCAACTGGCAGCACCTCTCTTATGTTTACCGCCAAAAATGCCGCCGTCCATTGGCGCTATGTCAAACAAACATAGAAGGTTAAATGTGTATCACCTTTTTGAATATCGAGCACCATCTAGTGGAATGACATGTAGAAAGGCATCCCCAGGGAGAGTATTAGTTAAACCTAAGTGCCTTTTAATGGACTACTGGTATACACCTAACATTTTGTACGTATGTATGTTTTTGAAACACTTTCAACGCACTGTCGCGGTCGCGTGAAAATGCAATGTGCTGGTTACTTTGCATTTCGCCGATCTGTCATTTTGTTGGCGACGACTCGACGAGTTTGTGTAAATATATATTTTTTTTTCTGCCATGTTGACATACAAATAATGGAGCCATTTTGATTTAGTTGCAGTCGATTGGTTTGAAATGAAAATAAATAGAGCGAACAGATTTATTCCGGATGTCCACTTGGTTAACTCGATTCATGTATGTGAACATATGTATGTATATACGAAAGTTAAATTATTATTATGTATATGTCTACAATTTATAAATGCGAAGTGCGAAGACAAACAATGTTGCAATTGCAGCTGGTTTTTATTGCTTAATAAAGCGACCACTACCAGTGGCTTGCTGCTGTTGGCCCCACTGCCACTGTCACACCACATACCACACGGAAGAATTCACTGGCTGTACCAATAAATTTTATTTTAATATTTTTTTCCAATTGAAAAGACCACCTGACATTGGCAATAAAAAGTGAATGAAGAAAAGTGCAAGTAAGGTGTTTGGTTTCTGTTCTAAACGTTATCGTAATCTGCTTTTAACGTTTTTTCTAACCCAAACAAAATTGGATTTGTCTTTAAAGTCAAGAATTACTTTTCCTAAATGTCAAGTAACTTTTGTTGACAACTGGACAATCAGAGGTAACAAAACTGACAGTGAGGTGTCATACAAAACACATTTATATATATGATTTACAGTTATGCGCATAAGAGAAGTGTTTCTTTTTTCCTTTACTGGCAGCGCACAATGGTGCAATAAAATTTACATGCATTTAACTTTGACATTGGTACGTGCTATTGCTGCAGCTACACCATTGTGCCGAGCCAGTTATAGAGTGTAATCAGATTTTCATCACAGCGAGTTTTATGAGCTCCAAATAAAAAAAGCTAAAGCTGAACAAAAATAGACGTCGAATTGCCATACCTAAATGAAAAAAAATGCCAAACTAGACTTTTCCAAACACCAAACTAAGTTTAATTTCATAAAAACTCTGCAGTGGCGGGCGGACATTTAAAAAACAGGAAAAGACAAAACAGTTGTTAAAATGGCAGCAGAACAGACGACAGCTAATGGCAAGACTACACTAGGCGGAACTCAACTGCACTATTAGGGTAGACTACCAACTCGCTGCCGTTAACTGTCACTGAAGTGCAGTTTCACAGCAGCGTATTGCGATTTAACTCATTAAATTTCATACAAAGAATACGTGGATTCAATTGCAGTGGGGTTTAGCCTAGTGCGGTCTTGCATTAAATGCTTCGATACGCTCAGAACACGCTTGGCTCAAATGACGTTTAGAGCTCGATAAGGTGGAGCTGTCTTCAATGAAAAAAAAGGCAAATGTATTTACACAAGCCTAGCGTCCATTTTTTGACCGAAGCTTACACCTGTATTTGCAAATATTTGGAGGAACTTTTAGAGATTGTAGCCCCATTCATTCAATTCATTTAACATTTAAAAGTGAATTGAACATAAAAACCGTACAAAACTGCATTTAAATTGGCTACTAGTCCCAGTTTAACATAGCTTCCAAGTTCAAAGTCAAATCTGCTAGGTGGGGAGAGTATTTATACAAAGTATTTTTTTGTATACCGAGATTCATTACAAAAACAAACAAACCACAGCTTTGTTCGCATACAACTTTGTACTATTTTTTCCAGATCTTGAAGAAGAGATTGGCGATTGTCCATGAGCATGACCGACCCGACCATTAATGTACACATGAGTGGAGAGCACGGCCAACTTACTTTTAATATGGAAACGATGTAAATTATTCCAATTTAGGATATCACTAAATCTGATGTTAGACTTTAAACGGTCACGGGTACGCGCTTTGCAAAAAAAACAAAAACAAACAGAACTTATTGCTTTTTGGAGGGAAATCAAAATGAACGCATTTGAGTGGGAATTCACTGGCACGAGCTATTAAACTCTTAAAATATGTTGCTGCTACTTGTGGGTACTTTCACTTGCTCCAAAGTGAAGCTGATTTTCTTTAATGAGGCACTTTATGTATTTTATATTGTTCATTAACCAACATGATCGGAAAAAGATAGTTTTAAGATACTGAGCTTAGGGAAGGTTTTTTTTTAATTATTTAATTTATTTACATATACTCGTATCTATCGAGCTTTAAACTCTGTTGGACTTAACAGTATATGTCTCTATACTAAACAGGATGTCCATAGTTTGTCCCTTCCTTAATCATTCGAGTCCCTTAAGTCACTTTCAAGTTAAAATTAAATGCAAGCTATGGAATCACAAGTTCATGTTAAGTTAGCTAGTTTCCAAAAAACTAAGCGGCAGTTTTTTTTAATTATTTTGTGATTTTAAGATTATACTTTAATTTAACTTAAATATTTTTGTAAACTCACCTGATTTTCCTACTTTGGGTCCACCAAGCACAACAACTCGAATTTTATTTAAATTGGTCATTATTGTTTGTAATTATTCGAATACACTCCACTTCCATAAATATGACCAAAGTTATTATAACTTGTTCCTTAGTTCAGCTATCTCGAAGAATCCACTTTTATAAAATGTCAAAACAATTCAGTATTACACTCAAGATGCACAATAAACACAACATGCAAGCTATGTTCAACTCACTTATCTTAAGGCTCGTTTACACTGTCAAATAAAACAACACAAACATAACAGCAAGCAACAAAGAAATATTGCCTTGTTAACCTGAACAAGCAACAACACCGTTATTTTATGGTCAATAAATTGTCAAGTTTAAACACAACAATGTTACACACAGAGATGGCACAACTTCCGTCCCACTTTGTCTTTGTGTGAGCGCCTCTCTGCGGGCAAAATCAAAACAAACACGCTGTTAATTGAAATCGATTTTCAATAACTTAATTACGATTGTATATCACTCTTGTTGAGCTGTCACATTATGCAACGGTTTCTGCGCTAATGCCAAAGTGATTTTTTTGTCTTTTTGGATGCTGGAATACTGTAGTAACTGTGTGTACACTGTTTTCTCACGCTTTTACATCGGCAGGTTTCATGCTGTGCTGGCTGTTGGCCATCTGTCAAAGCATTGGCGTCTTTTTTCGAGGGGTAATTTGACTTTTGTTAAAATGCTAACAGCAGATTTTCGTCCGGACGTCAATGCAGTTTTTTTTGTGTGTGTGTGTAAGAAAACGAAAGTAATTGACCCGGTTAAATAAAAAACAAACACGGTATGGGCGCTCTTATAATTAATTTATGATCATTCAGATCTGATAGTGTTGTGAAGTGCAATGCCGGCGACGACAGTTTTGACACTTGATCGTCCAGCCTGAAAGAAAAAAGATAAAAAGAAAATAAATTAGATATTCCCCGTTGAACATTTTATTTGAAAATAAAAGTTTAAGACTAAAATGTTATGCATAAAATTATGTTAAGCACCGAAGGCACTTCGATAAGTGCGTTTCGCAGCGTTATCAATACGTTAAACTGCCTTAAGCTACCGTCTGACAGCCATTAGTCATTTTGAGCCACCCTGTTGTACCACAAAAGCAACAACATGCCTTTTTAAGCGGTGTGAATTTCGAGAAAAGTAATAGTCTCGCACCGCTGCTTTGACAGTATGGCCTCGGGGAGAGAAATTGTAATATCTACCAAAAGGTGTGTGTTGGCTGCTTTAGATTTAAGCCGCACTTTGAGAGACTTATGGAAAAAATGGATCAGAAAGGATAGTCTTTATATTGTTATGTTTAAATATATATTAATGCACAAATAATATGAGTCATGATGATAACAATGTTGCGTCACAATGAGTCGAAAGACCCGCTTTTATTAACTTATGAACCAGTTCGAGAAAAAGTGACACAAAACTAATTATCTAGGCACTCATCATTTTCGCTATAGTGTCATGTTGAGATGAGTATCTTACTTGCTCACGCACTTTTATACTCCGTTTTTGGTATGTTCCAGAGTCAATACGTGCCACGATAGTTCCAAAAAAAGAACACTTCTTAGCCATATACTTTCAAATGTTCTTATATGCATAATGCGCTCTTTTCATCGTGTTTGCATAAGTTAACGAAACTGAACAAAAAAGAGATGTTTACATGTGATTCTAGAAATTGACAGCTCGAGGGACACGCCAACGTACCAAACTAAATCTTTATACTGATGATGTCGCCATCTAGTGTTGAGACTCTGTGAAACGAAACTTATATGACCATATATCAAAAAAAATTGACTGAAGGCACAACATTTTACATAACATTCTGAAATCACTTTTCCCTAAATTCGCTTCAAAGCAAACAAAAAACTTAGCGTAAGTGGTGGCTATACTTTTGATCGAATAACTTCTTTTATTTTTAAAAATTTGGCGCTGGGAGATAAGACCGATGTCAAAACTTCATTTAAGATATGTTCATACACTTCTGACAGTTTGTGTTTGTTTAAACTTTCGAAAGCAAAACCTTTCACTCGGTCAATGTTGAATGTGGTTTTTATTTCATCTCTACTGATCCATAAAATGATGTACATATATGTATACAACTTTCAACTGCTTCCTTGTCAAAACACCACACCTTTTCTTCGTTGAATATGACTGATGATGACATCTTCTTTCAATATTCCCAATCGAATCCTTTCAGTTTTTCGAAGAAGAAAAAGCATTTTGAAACCACAATAATTACTGGACTACATTGTGAATACCACATTTAGTGCAAAAACTGGAGCATATAGGAAGTCCTTTGATTGACATATTTGGACCACTACACTCAGTGGACTCTCCTCATTTTGTTTACTTTTAAGAATAAAAACAAAAGAAGAATCAATCCAAGTTACATATGGTATTTAAAAGCATAATCAAAAGGAACATTAAATATTGAGGCTAACGAACCGGGCCGTTGCACAACTTCCACACAACCAGAAATAGGTGGGTCATTCATTTAGTTCGTTCTTCGTTCATTCCGAAATAATGACGTTGAAAACATGAGTTTATAGTTTTGGCGTATCATTACCCCCGAACTGACATATCTTTGAACTGACATCTGACATTAATTTTATCCAACAACATTGTGTGCAGGTTTTTATTCAAACAGCATCTCGAATAGGCTCAGAAAATAATCGAGCTATTGCCGAGCAACACACCGACCACGACGAGACGCGACGACCGACAACGAACGGGCGTCCAAGTGTGCGTTCAATGTAATCAATAATTTTTATGTGGAACGAAATTACCAACTAACCGCTTTAATTCAATTTGATTAACCATTCAATTGTCTAGATGCTAATAAATTGTAATTTCTTTTGATCACTTCTCCACACATGAGGATGCCATCGCATCGCCACGATGACGATGACACGACGCGACGTTGAACACCTGATATGACGGCATCAGTGCGCACTCAACCGTCAATTTAAGCTCGTCGTTGAAGAGTACCGAGACCTCAACACAACGAGTCAATCATTGTCAACGTGCTGGACAAGCTATCGCAAGAAAAACAAAACCATCAAGCGAAGCGCGGGCGAGTAAAGATCGTCATCAAGCTTGTCTTCGTCGTCATCACATCAGAGTGATGATCTCTGTGATCAGATGGTGATCAATGGAACTCAATTTCAATGAATCAAGAATGCGTCGTCAAGTAAAAAATACTATCCCAGTCCCAGACATCAGACGTGCAATTGAGAACGATGTAATCGTTGTTATCTAATTTGCTGAATAATTCACATCAGATAATATCGTGGATTAATTTTTGACAGCTCGTTGATCAAACAAAGATGGATACGTTGACGGAAGTGTCATGTATAAGAGAATTTTCAGAATAATGGTGAAAAAATTAGTTGACCTAGATAAATGGTAAATTAATGGAAAACAAATCTGAAAAAATAATTAATTAAGTGATTCGATGTAAACCAGTCAAAGGAAGAAAGTTCTAAGAGAAAAAGTATATATTCGAGCTAAGCGATCAATCATTGAGCCTTGCAAGTGACACATGAATGCACAATAAGTTGTAAAAATCAATGTCTCATTTTTTTTAAATTTAGAGATCAACCTGCTTCTCAGTTTCTACAGACTCCACTGTCGACTTGCTGAGCAAGAGAATTATTTAAAAAGTATATTAAATAAGGCTTTCGGGATCAATCTTTTTAGCTTTCAAACATTCGACCGTGAGGCATAAACGAACTTCTATAACTGTTAACTTCATTCGCCCATATGCTCCACCTGAGGACAGCTCATCAATAAGTAGGCTAATTATCTCCGCCTCCACATAAATACTTGCGAGTGATACACTGACAGAACCTTTTGCCTTTCTGACAATGTTGATGTCAACAGCATAGCCAAGTAATCGAACAGATCTATTTAAATCGCAACGGTGCGGTGGCGCTGGTGTCAACACCAGAGCTGTGTACGGTTGCCTCAAGTAGGATTTTGAAGGAGGTTTTATGGTATCGCTTCAAGTTTTGAACAAACCAGTCAATTTTGTGGTATAACGATTACGACCTTTAACCGTTATTTATCCGACAGACGGCTTTACATTACAGAACCTGACATTTGAAAAAAGTCGTTTAAACCTTTTTTTCAACTAGGTATCCAAATTCTGGAAAGATTATTAGCTAAGATTAAAGGAATTATATTGAGTGCGAATTGTCACTCCCAAAAAATATTGCGTGGCTGACATTTAAGTTACATATTATGTACGTATTTCTGCTACTTGAGTGGATGTTGACTCTAAATCAAGTACATTCCTTTCTCGGAACTGTCAAAAGATTTTTTGTGAGCTAAAGGAACGGTTGCAGAGTACTTCCTGACCTCTCCCATTATTGATAGTGATATACTCTAGAGATTGTAAAAAAAACTGTTTTAATGACAAGAGTCATTTTATTTCTTCGCAAAACAAACTGTTCACAGTTGACGTCATACAATATCAAGTCTAAGAGCTGCAAATGGAATGACATTTATGCATCGTGTCATACTTGTCAGAAAGTCTTCTTTAGCTTTTGTCAGAGTAGAGCAAACACAGCACCCACTCATGATCTTCCAAAATATTAACAGAAATATCACCACTCACATGCACCAAGTTGCATTCATTCTGCTCAAATGTCATCCAAACAAATCCTTAGTTGATGTCTATAAATTTTTATTATGCGTTGCATAAACTCTTCCTTACTTATTTTCATTCTATTCATTTGTATAGGTACTCGTAGCTAGTCAGAAAGAGGATGACAAATGCTTACTTCCTTGCAACTCATTGACCTACACTCTAGCCAGACACTCAACAAATCATGTCCGACTTAAGTGCGGGACATCTCTTATGCGAGTACGTCCGACCGAACACAGACTGGACTTTTTCTAACAAATTCGACTTAACGCAAAATCCAATTGCTCGTACATTACGTGTTTGTTGTCTGTCCAAGTGTCCATAGCATCCACCGACACCCCTTCTTTACCCAGCTCTTATACATATAACCGAGATAACAAGCTCTTGAACACATGTAGCCATTGACGAGCATGAGGACATTTTTCATATACGAGGCGACCTCTGTGTCCAAAGTGGAAAATCAAATATGCAAATGCGCACTTCCTTGTGGAGTGGGTCTGAGTAGGTACGTGAAAAACTTACGTTTTCATGAATTGATCACTTCTTTCACATTTGTCAAACATATCACACACACAGTTTTACTACCACATGCACGCAGGGTTCAGCATTACAATGCTCAGCGTATAGAACTTAATCATTTTAGCATGCAAGTCGCAAGTCTATATAGTAGGGTACGAGTAAGTGAGGCGCACCGCGTGTGCTTTAGATGATGTGACATGATCTTCCCGCGCGAAACATTCGCGAACATAATTTACATTCACCGAGCTGAACAGCATACGCGAATATGTTTCTGTTCGTCTTGCTGTTTTGTTGTCAGAAGACCATGTTGTTGTGATTGTTGCGAAAGTTGAAGAAGAGTTAAGAGTGATGGCGCAACAATGCGCATCTTCAAATACATGCTACAACATCACTTGATTGCACTGCACATGCGCGTACCACTTACTTGGATGTTGTTTTGTTTTGGGTGGGTCACTAGACTTGAGTCGTGACGAGCGCAGCGGTAAGATCTAGACTAAGACTTTCTAAAGTGTCTGCATCTTGGAGCCCTGCATATATCTCGAGAACAAGTGAAAACGGAAAGGGCTTAGCAAAAAGTACCCGTGTGGTACGTAAGGTTCGCGATTGCGTTCACATCACTCAGCTCCTTTATTTTTACTTGCACTTCTTCGCTTGCCTAAAACAAAATTCTGTTTTGCAAGTTTCATCGTTCCTGTACTCGCTCTTACAACGAAGACAACGCCGACAATTATCGCAATCAGACACTTTGAAACAATCTGTGAGATGCGGTGAAGGAATCTCAGGTTCACACTGCTGAATCTGAATGGTAATTCCTTGAATTAGAAGCATACAAGTGCGTACAACTTCCTGTGCCGATGCTGATGCTGCCAGTCCTGCACCGGCTGCTGATCGTTCATCAAAGAACGACCACGCAGGAATATGCAATCGCACTTTGCTAGAACGTGTGAATAACACGAGTGATAAGATCATATGAAAAGTGGCAAAATGTTTTAGGACCTGAAAAGGCTGTCGAGTTAAGTTAATGGAATCCGAAGACCTTCGGGTACCTTCTGTAGAGTGGTAAGACGAATTGAGTAATGTCGTACTTTATTAGGTTTTGAAGATAAGAAATATATTGACAATTAAATAGTTGATAGGATACAAATTTTAAAACACCGTTCCCGGGTAAAAATATTTGTAAGGACTTGATAAGCATTGAAACCCGTAATTTGAAATACAGAAAATTGTTACTTCCAAGGGAAAGTATATTTCTTGTATCGTCATAGGAAATCTGATCTGAGGATGAGCCTGGTTTAACGCAAAGTGGTTCGGTTTCCTCATTTCAAGTGCCGTCCATAGATAATGGCATATTGTTTAGGTTATGCTAAGACGACAGACAACAGCAATGAGGTTTTGAAGAAATTAATGCCATTAAGTCGTTGAAGCTTCCCCAATGGTCAATACTATTCAGATCGGAATTCAATCATCTATCATTTGCCGGTGTTGCAATTCCACATTTAAAGATTTAAAATCTACAACCAAAAATGAAAACCAAATGGTACTGTTGTCAGCAAAAATATTTTGTATAACAAATTGAAAGATGACTAAGAGAACTGGAGACAGAATGAAACCTTGAGGCATGCCAGCATTTATTTTCTAAATTTCATCGATACCAAATTCACACATTTTCGATAAGTAGACATATTGCTACGAAAACAGTTCTGACCAGGCTTGTCAGATGTGGCGATTTATCGCCTAACGGGCGATTTTTAATTTATTTTGGAGACACAAAAATCAGTTTGGCGATGTACCCCAAAAAAGGCGATATTTTTCGTTTTTGGTGACTTTAAATTTTTGAATCGAAGTCTCAATACTTTTTTTATTTTTCTCATTAGCATTTCAACCTTAGACTTTTTTCCATTCCTGCATTCTGAATGGAGTCATCGAAACAGTAATTTTGAACGTAGGCACTTCAGATCGATTTCTTTCTCTAAATGACGTACGTCAAACCGAATTCGTTCGTTCGTTTTCTAACCATAGTCAACAAAAAGGGGTTCCTTTAATCCAAATTAGTTACAATTTGTGAATATATGACGTCATAACAGCGTTCCTAAACTCACGTTGAAGTGTCAAATAGTTACGATTTGATATTATTTCCACTCACTTCCATGATATGTGTTGAGATTGTTGATCTGTTAAATTTTACGTTTTGTATTAAACAATTCGGAGTCTTACAAGTCAATACAAATCAAACCAACAAATTACAAATACTCGATTTTAGCAGCAAGAACGTCTTTATTTTCTTTGAGTGATCAACAAGAAAGAATAAAATGGATTTTTCGCCAATTTTAAGCGATGATGGTAAATAATTCAATTAGTTCCTCGATATACAAAAAAACATTAAAGGTGGTCATTTGACAGTTTAACAAATTCTAATAACGTAACGTATTGTTCCTAAATGGTTTGTAAAAAACCCAACAAATTTTAACAATGCCACTTCAACAATTTTTTTTTTTGACATAACAACAATTTCTTGTTGACTATGGTTAGGAAAAGAACGCACCAAATGTTTTGTTATGTGAAAAAAATTGTTTGAGTTTGGTGATGTTTGGAGTGGAAATTTTTGAAATTTGGCGATTTCTTGGCGATTTTAATTTTAAGTTTGGCGACTTCGCTTTTTTAAACCTGACAACCCTGGTTCTGACAACCATTAAAAACTTTCCGTTTCTGAACATAGTCCTTTCCATGACCTTGGAATGCAGAAACGTAAGTAGAATTGGTTGGTAGTTCGAAGTGGATCACGATTAAACTTTTATGGAAACGGGTTTGACAAATATTTTGCCTTCAATCTTAAAGAAACCTTTATAAAAGTAAATATCTAAAATGTTTGTATTTGGTTGAGACTGGTTCTTCGTCAGGAATTTCAAATGAATGTTGTTGGAGATTGCATTTTCGAAAGGGATGCCTAGAATCATTTTTTACATGACAGTGCCATCTACAATTAATGACGTTGAACTTCTACTTTCCGGATCTGGAATCTGGAAATATACGTTGCTTTCATCGAAGATTTGTTCGTTTGGTTTTGCGAGTAATTGGCCGGGATGATCCGTATAAAACTGAAGTCCTTATAAAAATGGGCTCAAACTTTAGCTTCTGAACCTACCAACAATAAGATTTCAACGTGGTTTAGGTGACGTTCTCTTTATACATCAGCTTTTAAATGGCAATATGCATTCTTCTAGCCAGAACGAACCATTGAGTAGAATGCAATATACAGCCATAAGGTCTAACAAATTTTATCTCTACTTAAGCGAACCTGTACTCAGAAACTCACTCCTCCCCTGAGTCTTATTATCTAAAATGATTTATAAAATTGTAGTCTTAAGTTTTGTTTAAGTTTCGTTTTAGCTGTTTGAATTAAGCTGAATAAATGAGGATTTTGCCCCCCAGGCACTAGAGGGCAACAAAGTTAAATGCAATTTTTAAACACACTCTGATTCACAGCGACATTTCTGCAATCATTTCAACGAGACTCGAGACATAATTATGTCATTTAATCGGGAATAGAGCCATCATATTCAACCCTTGTGGCATTGTATCATGATATCTTGTACATATGTGAGTGTTGCCTGAGTGCTGTTTGATTTAAGATTCAAGATCGCATGGTCTTAAGGTGGATGCACATGAGGATTAATGTCAAATACTTATACATTTAAATAGAAATGTTGATAAGTGCACACATACCCATGATATTATTATATTTAGGTCTGAAACTCACTTTTTTTTCGAACTCATAAAAGACACTTTTCGATTTCCGTCGAGGTCATTGCGACATTTTACTTGATTAATAAGCTCCAAGTTGACAGCTTTTTTTGTTGATAAGTGATAACATAAAATATTTTTTGCCAATTACATTTGCTGACCATGAAAAATTAAGATACCTCAGCCCTGTCACTTTTATTAATAATAAGATCAGAGTCACGCTACAAATTGCGCAACGCATTAATCTTTTAGATAAAGTGAAGTGCAGCAATGCAGTTTTCTTTTCAAAACATCACTCGATAGCGCAACGAACGTAATTTTTCTTAAATTAATTTGACTGATTTTTTTTCGAAAAATAAAATAATAAAAGTGTTAATACATACTTAAGTCTTTAGTTGGGATCAAGAATGGGAATGCACAGAAAAGTGAGTTCCTGTCAAATGGAACTCACCACATCAAAGGATTTGTGAGAAAAATCTCTCAGAGGATATAGCATATAGATGTTACTGAGAAGCTCTTATTTTGATGTGATTTTAAGCATGAATAAAAAACCAGTCAGTCGGAATATGAACAGTGAAACAGAATTGATCCTCGATAATTTGGTAAGCTCAAAACAATACGTTATTTCAACAACACTTCAGCTATCATATTCAACCGTCGAATTGTGATGACATTTTGTAAGCCTGGTGTGTGTGATTAAGCTTTGTTCACACGAAAGAAATCGTGAAAAAGTTAAAACTGCCAAACACTAAAGGAACGCCTGAAAATATTAAATAAATAAATCTGTATAATTCAACAAAGAACATTATGTTTCTGTCACAGTTTCTTAACTAGACTGCCATTTGACATAACCGATATTTCTGTCAATATTTCTGTAAGCAGTGGTGAGTTAAAATACAATAATTAACCAAATTCCTTTAAAACTCGTGTATGCTGCTTAGAGATTCATCTTAAAGGAAGCATACATAACCTCGTTTGATTTCCTGTCATACATTGTAGCTCAATATTTCTTACAGGAGTTATATTGCAAAATAACGGTTATATATACCCTTTAATACGCAATAACCTTAAAAAAAAGTGAACGCCAAAACTGGTTAAAAAGGAAAAGCCTTAGCAGGTCTGCGCTCTAAGTGGGTATATATGGTTTTTTTTTTTAATTGACCATCGATAACGTTCCAATTTGATTTTGGGGCATTGTTCGAGCCAGGTTTAAGCTCCAACTAAAGTTGCTGTGGTAAGAGGTGAAACACTTGCGCGTTGATTTTTTGAATTTAATTAGAAATTATTAGTTCCGCGAGTTCGAAAGTAGGTATAAGACAATGATTGCAATTTCCACTGGGAATAAGCCACTCTCAACTATATGGCCATAACTACCTAATTCCATTTCGTATTTCTAGGTAAACCAAAAGTGGTCTCAAACACAAAAAATGTGTGTAAGGTACGTGCGTTTAACAATCACCGTCTTCGTCGAGTCGGGTGGGTGCTGATCGTGGCTCGTGGGTAAAGTAAGTAAAGACGACCAACACACGAAGTTACTACTGTGTTCCTTCATTGGATCTATAAGCTCCTTTCTACTTCGCGTCTTGTGTTTGAGATTTAGTAGACTTACTTGGCAATGCACGCGCCGCTGCACCATCACCACCGCCGCGCCGTAGAGACCAAGGGAACAAGGTGGAGTGCGCCGCAAGTAACACGTGTAGCTGGAGTATACTGGACAACTCTATAGGCCTGGCAAACATGCATTAATTATACACCATTTCGAGCAGACAGAACCAGTGAGGGAGGAACGCTCATTTTGTCACTCTCTTCTTTTTTTTAGTTTGGAGTGGATATTGTTGTTGTTGCTGTACTGTTGTACTAGAAGTAAGTTTTGAATTTAAGCAAGTTTTGAGATCTTTATAAGAGTGTCGTCGTCATCGTTTTCGATTTCCGGGATAGCGCCAAATGGTAAGCCCATACATTTTTGGATTAATATTTGTATGCTTTATGAGATATTTAGCATGTCATGTTGTATAATTACATCTTGGACACTTGTGCATAAATAAAGATTGGAAAGGCTAACGAATCAGTTGAAAGTGTGCATTATGAATCCGTGACAGAAATCAGAGGCAATGGTGGGCTTAGATATTTAAATAGAGATAAAGGGATTTTAAGTTTATCCGTAATTTGATTCAAGCTTATTCCATTAAAAGATCGTTATAATGTTAAATGCTTTGACGTGAAATGTCTTTAAAATCACACCGGATCATACGGATATTAGGTCAGAGATGTAAACCGTAAGGAACATGTCTACTTCGTCTAACCGCACCGTAACAATTACAAAACTTTATAGTCTTAGAAATATAAACTAACGTCGCTTTTATGACCTAAGACCGGGTGTAGTAATTTGGAAGTAAAAATAGCCAAGAAAGGTATAAAATATTATTAAAATGCAATATTTTTGTTCAGCCCGTGCTAAAGCCAGCTTGTAACATATTTAAAGCGTTCCTTCTAGTGTTGGAGTGGGAATAGGTAATGGAGCATATAGCAGGCACTCCCGGGCCGAGTGAGAGATGTGGTTTCGAGAAGGGTTACAAAAATGTTTGCTTCAGTTGTAAATTTCTTCTTTTTTTTCAATTTATCTTGATGCCAACAAAGAACTGCGACAAACGTGTGAATACACATACTGTGTTCTCTCCCTATGCTGCCAATACCACCAACTACTATAAGTATTAATTTCATTGAAATCTGTTCCTTCACGTTTATTGTTGCGATCAATCCAATTTTAAGCACGTAAACTCCAAAAATATATAAAATGCACGACTGGGTCGCACGTACTTGCTCTGTTGGTGCGATAGTCCGATGAAAACAAACTTTTCGATCAATAAGAACAATTCATTTTTGAAAAATTTGGTAAAAACCAAAAAAATTTGGATAAAACTGGAAAACTCGATATACGGGAGCTAACGTTAAGAAACCTTTAATATTTAAAATTAAGACGTTATCTTTTGGGTGTTATAAATGATACAAATGTCCACTTATGGCCAAATTAATAATACTGTTAAAAGCAATTTCCGCTATTATCATGTATAGCCAAAAACTGAAAATGCAGTTTTCTTTGAAGTATTCTATATATGTTACACACAAAGTTTCATAAAAATCGGGGGAGTCTTTTTTGAGTAAATTAGAAAAAATAAAAAAATTGGCCAAAATCTAGTGGCTCTTTGTATAGGAGCCACCATTTTAAAAAGAGAAACTGAAAAAAATCTATTCCATCTGATAGGAAGCTGTAAGGAACTATAACAAAAAAAGTTTGAGTGAATTCGATGCAACCGTTGACAACTTACGGCCATTTGAAAAAAAAGCCGTTAAGAGCAGATCTCCGTTATTTGCATTTTTAGCCAAAAACTAAAAACGCAGTTCTCTTAAAAACACTAAAAGAATATAACACACAAAGTTTAATCAAAATCGTTAGAGCCATTTTCGAGAAAATTAGAAAAAACCAAAAAAAGTTGGCTAAAACTCAACGGCTCGTTGTATGGAAGCCACCATTTAGAAAGGCTTGAGTGAAAAATTTACTAAACCATCCTATAGACCACTATGAAAAACTATGTCAAACAAAGTTTGAGTTGATTCAATCAAGCCGTTGTGAACTTATGGCTATTTGAAAAAAAGCCGTTAAAACCTGATTTTCGTTACGACCATTTGAGCCAAAAACAAAAAACGCAGTTTTGTAAGAAATGCTTAAAGAAAGCTAAATTATAAATTTAATCAAAATTGTTAGAGCCGTTTTCGAGAAAATCCAAATTGAAAAAAACCGTTACTTGAAAGGTACCAGTTTGAGCCGGGCTAAAACGAAACAAAAAAAACCTCGACAACCGTTTTTCTTCAAACTGCTATATACCAAGTTTGAAGAAAATCCGTCAAGCGGTTTAGGCTATAGCATGACGTGAAAAAGCGCACATCCGCACAGACGCACAGACGCACAGACGCACAGACAGACCGACGGACGGTATGGCGAAAACCACTTTTTTGGGCTTCTCTATCATCGTAATGTCATGTTTGATTAAAACCTCGATTTTTTTTCTGCACGAAACCAATACTTGCCCTATTGAGCAAGTAAAAATTATAATTTGTTACCTCAGTTTGTTGTGTTTGTTTGTTTCGACGTTGATAACACGAGTAGGTCCCTCTTCGTTTCATTCCTTCTTTCATATAGATTGAGATCAATACACAAATGTATTTAAGAATAAAATATAGAGGTCTAGTCACCCACTTCTGACTCATTAACATGCGATTTCAAACATAAAACTGCTCCAAATATTTATTTATAGAACACTTAATTATGTCAACTCTATCTTAAGGAAAACAAACTTCGTTATAAATTATTTATTTCTGTTACAATTTCAATTTAGCACTGTTCGCGTGCATAGCTTTTTATCAATCCAGTTCAGTGGGTAATATGGACTATAAACTCTATACTTAACATAAACCCCAGACTGAAACCATGTGCAGACTTACGAACTAAAAATTACCTTTCAAGCTTCGAACTTTATCTTTATTAATGTTCAATTGAATAACATTTAATCGGTGAATGGCATTGTTATCTTCGAGCAAAGAAATGTCAGAATTAATGGACCCTTGATCGTAGAATGGTGTAAATAAAATGGCTCCATGCGGTGTAACATTTGCTTGAAAATATCGCATGGTGCGTGCTGTTACTGTGATTAATGTTAACATTCCATTAAAATGTGTTATCTCACAATGGTTGCGAAGTTTATTTTTTGCTGATCGTAGTATCCCCTGTATACCACCAATGTGCTTTAGCTCAGCAATTTAAAAATGAACTGTCATTGTGTTTTCGTATAGTAAATGTGGAACTTGCTTGCGACTATCATTTTTTATTTTTTCATATTTCAAGGAATTCTTTAAAATTAATGTAACAAGAGAAGGTTTCGTTTAGGTTAGGTTGCCATGAAAAGAACAGAATCTGATAAATAGCTTCTGAAGGGCTTATTTATCAGCGTGAGGCCAACATGTGGAAACTATCATTAATTATTGCGTTCACAAAAGTTACAAATGACAGTTTTATACACAGCCATTTTTTCATGATTCGGTTAATTGATTGATATTTACGTCAGTTTTGACAGAAACGTCAATGACATTTTTTTCTTTTTCAAGTTCAGAGTGTGTTTGATCTCTGTTACCGAAGATATCCAGTGACACAAGTTGATGACATGTCATTCATTTTGTATAAACATATTTGTTTTATCTCTCATCCCAGTCTTTCAACACAAGTGTCACAATCTGCACTTTGCAAGTGTTAAATATATTTTATGTTACGAGTGAACAGTATTCATTTTGTTTCTTAAACCCTAAAAGTTATTACATCATGAAAAAGCGACATTCACAGGTCAAAGGGCTTAGTTCATAAGACATTACTGCATTCCAACCACGAACACACACCTTCATCCTACCAACTTTTTTTTTTATAAAGGTCATCCTTAAGCCGACCTTATTCCTTTCAAAATCCACTACGCGCATTTTAAGATATGAATCTGTCTGCACGTCACATATACACCTGGTGTTCAAATAAAGAAACTTGTAAGAAAACCAAAAATATAATCTCCGTATCGATGCCATCAAGTCACATTTTGCATTTTTCAAAATTCTGTTCAACCTCAAACAGAGTTTTCGCCAAAAAAAGCAAATGACATTCAGATTATGACAGTCAATTAATGGAACCTGTCTTCTACTCTCTTTTTATTGTCTTTGCCATTTTTATTTTGTGTTTGCAGTTCTTTTTTCTGACGAGACGTATACGTTCAGTTCTACAGCCGATTAATCGGATTTAGGTCATTCCCCCTTCGTTACAGTCACCGCAGTCATAACTGTTATTGGTATCATTGAGTAGTAGTCGGCTTGTTGTTTTGCATTCAAATCGAATTTCGAGAATATTCTGTTACAAAGCAGCAGACGGCGATATTTCAAATCATCATAATTACCCAGCAATCAAAGATGACAGTTGAAGATCGACACTGACAGCCGCACTTACACGTATGTGCTCTTGACAGTTCGTTCCTTTAACGGGTTCATCCCTTTATGGCAGTTGACTTCATGGTTTAATGAACGAGTTTTGATTACAATGAAATGTCAGATTGTGGAATGTAATATTTATTCGAAATCTTTTAGCCAGTGGCAGTTCTACGTGTTCAAAAAATACGGTAATATTTGTGTTTTCTTTGATGCAAGTAAGATTGTCAATAATTTATGATATAGCGTAACTGTATGCCTTTGGTATGGAAGGACCGAAGTGTAGTTTTGGTACTTTGCATTGATGGCATCTGCGACCTGCCTGGGATCGTACTAACGAATTCAGAACATGATATCTTGCAACAGGTGTCCTTTTTGGATTCTTAAGTTTTACCTTTTGATTTTTAGAGATCACATTGAAGACTGAACGTGTAATGAACTCTTTTTTGTATTCGTTCCACTTTTCGTGAGTAGGATTGTTATTTGCATTTTAATTTAATTGATATAATTTGAAGAAAGTAAATTACATTATGTCGATATGGGAAGAGATTCATAACCGGTGGCAGATACGAGTAAGTAGTTAGTGGGTCATATTTTCTTTGATTCGTCGTAAGACTTCTAAGTTTACAATTTACGACACACATTTCATGAACACCCTTCTGTAATCCAGGCGTTCCCGGAAATATAATCATGTTCATCTTCTGTCTCCGAGGAAAACTGGAACAGGCAAAAACGAATCGTTGTCCTTTTACGTATACTGGCCTGTGTGAACAAAACTTAAACAAAACAATGGCTTTACATTTTTATTATCTCCTACGAAACAACTTCGTATGGGAAAATTTACGATCTGTCAGAAAAGATTTCTAATAAAAATTGCGACAGCTCGTGGCATAATAAATATTGTAATAGAACTTTTCATTTGAGACAAATTATCGCCCAGAAGCATTCAAACCGTTCCATTGGTACGAAAATGACACTTCTGAAGATTCTGAGTTTGGCTAGTGGCGTAACAGGTGACATACATTATGTTGATATAGGCATTGAAGCTGAGCAAGGAAGTTGTGTAAGCGGTACTGATGGAGTGGAGTTATGATTCAATCACCTCCTAGTTTGACACTTGTCTAAACGGTTGAACTGAATAAACACTGCGTCAAAATTGAAAAGATGCATTTTTCCATTGGTTTTCAGAATGAGTGGAAACCAATGGAAAGTGCTATAAGCTTTACCATAGTTTATGTATGTGTATGTGTACGTACACATTAAAATAGGACTAGTACTTGTGCACTGCATCTTTCTTTTATCTATTCATTTCATCGTGAATCGCCTGTCGCCTGAACAACGCATATAAATCATGCAGATTTATTTCGGAAAAACATGGTTTTGACAGCGAGGAGCTTTTTTTGTTGAATGGCTTAATCACGTACAGAAAAACTGGCACTTGTGTGTGCTTTATGAGCTTCATCCTGACTTCTTTAAAAACGATGCCGGCCAGAGGGTTAAGGAGCCATGATCAATGACTTTTCCATTCCTGAATTGAATCGCCTTGATGTGGAAGGCTGTCGTTTCAAGAAGACGGCACAACATGTCACAGTGAGTGCCACAATTGATTTGTGGATAGAAACGTTTGATGAGCGTACAATTGCGCTTTTTTGACCTAAGGGTAGGCCTCTAAGATTGTGCGGAAATTCAATATTGGACAATTTATTTGTGTCTCAATTAATTTCAAAGTTCTATGCCTCTATAAAAAACTTTGTGCTTCTTGAGTCGTTTCTCAGAATCTTCATCATCAAGTGTCATTTATTTACCAATAGAATAGAACGTTTTCAGAAGACTTCCGAATGCTTCTGGATGCTTCTTTTCCTGCAATGCAAAGCGGTATTAATTTAAAGGCTTTCTTTAATTTTTTATATCTTCTCTTTGCACAGGAAGGGACTGAAGAATTTTGTATACATAAAATCGAAATAAGTCCCAATTCCAACCCAAAGCTGCAAAAAAAAAGTTTCCATTGTGCTGTCCATATTCACTTATTAATTAGGCCCACGTCCAAAGTTTTGGGAAAGAAGACAATTGATTCACCTTATCCCGAGTTTAAAAATTCTCCCTCAGATAATCATGATGATGATGATTGTGGAATCTTAAATGCCACATTGAATGGATGTCTGAAATTCCATTCAATAAAATTCGTTTAGGAAGAAGTAAAAAAAAAACTCAACATGAGCATCGCCAACAGCGAAGCATTTGCTGAGTCAAATTTAAAGGTTAGCATTTATTATCTGCCAGTGCCACCGAAGTGCATACATTATATCCATGAGCTGTGCAGTCTTCATCCGGGGAACCTGTGCGTCCATCTGATACCCGTGTACATACATGTATCTACCTATTCGGATGTTTGAACTGACATTGAAGCTTCCTAACATCTGCATTTTGTGTGCGTCCCTGATGGTTCAGTCGGTGGGTTACTGAGACTCACTCTCATGGTTAAACATTTTGTGGAGCAACACTCAAGTTAGGTTGCGAAACTCCCGCCGGGAGTTGTTTTTTTTTTTTTTTTTTTTGTGGTCGTTAGTGATTTCGTTAGATATGCGTCTGAGCTTACGAATTGAATTTAACTGCAAATGTGTGCATATACGAGTATACGCGATGCCGCGGTTTACAAATCACTTCCATTGTGCGCATGGTGTGTAGGTAATACGACCACCACCACCGCACTGTTCTACACCGAGAGAACCTACCGCCAGTTCTTAAGTAGGCCAGTCTTATTGGTGATTTCTAAGTCACAGACAATCATTGGCTAGTAAAGTGATCGTGAATTTCCCTGGAAATATGGCGAAAGAATAAATATCGTGAAATTCCACTTTCAATATTCTAGGAGCTCTGTGATATGGAGCTGTGACCATCAGCAATATGACCTACAGCTATGCTTTTGCTTTCTTTTCTTTTGAGAGGTTATAGTGGAACTCTAATAGACAAAGTTCTTGACTACTTCAAAGTTATATTTTTCTCCATCGTGACGTTTTGTACGAGCCTACGATGATGATGTTCTTCATCTGAGGACAGCGCATAATTTTTCTTGTCCTCATAAACAGCCGGACCCATTCCCGCCACCACCACATAAGTACTTTCCAACGGGAGTTTCGTACGTTTACTCCAAGGAGGATGCTGAAGAAGTTCGATGATAGCGCGTCACCTTGTACAAAGCTTGGTTGGGAGCCCATCCGCTCCGGTCTTGTTGGACTTTAGTTAAGCGATAAGTTGGTTGTATTCGGCGTTTAACGCTCTTCAGAAGTTGTCTTTCCAAACTCTCAGCACCAACTGTGCATTTAATACGTCATTTTTTCTCCTCTCGTCTAGACAGGCTTCTACTATTGAACATTGCCTCTGCCTAGGCACCCGTCAACATATTCACTCGCGTGCTTTTGGAACTCGCTCTTTTTCTTTCTGAAAAGTTTATGTTGCTCATTTCTTTTACGCTCGTTGTTTACACGGGCAGCACTTTAGCACCTCTGGTCCTGTACTGCAGTATTGCTTGATAGGCTTATATTCGCTCACAACGGTATGGGCCAGCCGGCATTCATCATCAATCTAGGTATGTGTTTCGTTGTGGCATTGAATATATATTTTTATAGTAATTTCATTTTGTTTTAGTTCTGAACTTCGTCAATGGTGGCGCTAGTTGTCTTATCTATTTTACGTCAAATGTCTTCTATTTTTTTGTTTTTGCTTCCCATGGCAATCAAGACAAAAACCACTCCTAAATCACCAATCAAGTGTTTGTGAACTCCGTACATAGATGGCGCACCAAACGTTTGGGAGAAGCTACTATAGATTATAAATACAATGGTTGTGGTCACCTAGTTAAACATCAGTAGCGGCATTTCTGAAAGCCAATTTGCATGTTGCAATGTTGCCACGTTTCCCCTTGGTTTCGCTGGTGCCGGGCTTGCCGAAAGCTAAATGAGACGCGGCGGTTGGCAAAAGTTCTGGCGTTATCTTACGATTGCAGCTTCGCGACATCAATTATTCTCACAGTAGCTTATCTGTGCTGCTGTATTAACGGATATCCGCATTCGTTATCAAGCTTCTACAATACAGTAGGTAGTCCAAGTCTTTCTTGACTTCTCAGAAAGCGCAATTATCCAAGACTTTGCTGGCATGCCAGCTATCGATCGCAATATGATCAATTTAGTGGACGATATATGTATTTATTAGTAGACTGCCATAAGTCCCCTTGTGTAGTGTATGTTCGGGAAGTTAGTACTAGCTATGCTGACGCCTCACTGAGCAGCTAAATCAATGAGCTTGATTCCGTTACCAAAGTGTTGTCGTGCAAGCTGGTGCTGGTGGATTAAAGTTACCTTCCTTTCCACTGTTCGCATTAAGGACACTAAGAATAATCTTAGTGTCATACCTCAGGCACTCATCATGCGACATCTCGAGAAGAAGCCTCAAATAAATAAATGAAGACTTCCAACCACTTCATGTGCTCGAGCAGCAAAATTTACTTTGCCATCTACTATAGTTAAAATTTTAAAAACTCCTGGAAAATTCCAGTGTCACTTTGAAAACTATCTCCTTGCGTCACTTTTAATCTATAAACACTGCAAACGCACATAGAGGCATGGCATACCCTTTGATAAGCAATTACCAAGTATCACCTTTCATTGCTGCTAACATCATCCCATAAGGCACTGCTGCACCTTTTATCTCGTTGTGATCTCCTTTTCATATACACACATTGACTAGAGCTGATGGAGATACAAAAGATGGCCACCCATTTTGTTGACGGCCTGGTATCTGGCATGCATGCGAAAAACCACCGCAACGTCGCGTCGTCATCGTCGTCGGAGCAACTTAATTAAAATTGCTATTCTCGTATACCCTCGTTCAGAAAGCATCACCAGCTCCACAATTGAAGTGATGGTAATGTTATGTAGGTACTACTATGTTGCATGCCAGACTGACTGCACGTCGCGTCGTGCGTCGTATCTGGAAATTCTATAGTGATCCCTGATCTTGATAATCATGGCCGCACAGGTAATTGCAGTCGATGTCCGATCTTGTTGATCAGTGATGCTCATCACCTGGATATCTAATTGAATTTGATTACTTCATGTCAGTCACGATTTTTCACATCAATGTTTAAGCACGTGTGAAATAAAGTGGCAGAAAGAAATACTGAAAGTGATGGAAGAAGAAAACGAACAAGGAGTGGTGCGAAATTCTTGGATGCGCCAGCACTTAAATGGGAATAAAAAGAACAGTCAACAATTATGGAGTTGTTCTTCTTGGGCATATTAGAATTTTCAAAATTGAATTTGAATTTGAAACTTATATGTACCTAGGTACCTACTGTCAGTGTCAAACTAGTGCAAAAGATGGCAAACTCCTGTCAAAATGTCAAATACAACACCACTATTGGTGCGTTCTTTTTCTAACCATACTCAACATTTGTTGTTTGGTCAAAAAAAATTAGTTGAAGTGTCATTGTAAGGATTTGTTGGGTTTTTTATAAACCATTTAGGAACGATAAGTTGTTTGATTTTGTTAAACTGTTAAACGGCCACTTTTAGCATTTTTTTGTATATTGAATTATTCTCCTTCGCTCAAAATTAGCGGAAAATCCATTTTATTCTTTCTTGTTGATCACTCAAGGAAATAAACACTTTCTTGCTACTAAAATAGAGAATTTTTAATGTTTTGGTTTGATTATTAATAAAGAAAACGTCCATTTTGACAAATCAACAATCTCAACTCATATCATAGAGGTGAGTTGGAAAAAGTAAAGTACGCCTTTTTGTTGACTATTGTTAACAATAGTTGACTATATTTAGAAAAAGAACGCACTATCTGAGGTGCGTTTTTTTTCTAACCATAATGAACTTTTGTAAAGAATAGTTAAACACGGTCGTTCCATTCAAAATTGTTAAAATTTGTAACTACCTATTTGACATCTATCGTCATTCCTAAACATAAGTAGAAGTGTCAAATTGGTAAGATTAGTTACAATTTTCATATGACATCCATTATATGAGTTGATATTTCAAAGTGGACAATTTGTTTGAAAAACAATCGAAACATTTTATTTAACTTTAGGTGATCACCAGGATGATGATAAAATGGAATTTTCGCCATTTTCAAATGGTGCAGCGCATCTGTTTACCATTTTTGACGTTTCATTAGGACTCTCTGTTATTTTTTTGGCAACAAAAAATTTAATATAAGTAGAAACTTCTAGCGAGAGAATGGGCTTCGTTGGGTTGAAAATGTCAAATTGGAAAAGAAATTTATGACACACTGTTTTCAAAATGTCAAAACCAATACCACAATAACTGTTTCAATTAAATTTCGATTGACGTTTCTGTAGGCCCAGTCAGGTAGTGTAAATGTTCTCGCAAATGTCATCATACATTCCCAAAGTCTATATTAAACGCTTATTTTTACATATCGTTTACCCAACACTACTGTCAATCTCATGACTTATAGATTAAATTGACAGATACATTTATTCCACAACAATAAAATAAAATCTATTAAAATTACTACAACTCTATAAAAAACACACCATTTGTCAAGTCCAAACGATTTTGTTGTAAATCACACTCCACGATTGAGTGCGGTTTTAATTTATGTTAAACAAACTTGAGTTACAACCTATATTATACTTTTTTCCATAAACATTTGCTTACGGGTAGAGAACATAAAAATGTCATGACAAAACCACAAAACACGACGTAATATGCGCACCACCGCACCACTTAGAGATGGAGACAGTGTGACGAATGTCAAGAATCTTGCTCCAAATTGCTTGCGCTTACAAGCTCACTACTACTTATTGTAGGCTTACTTGGGGGAGAGATTGTAGACATTCGGGTCTACAATGGGTAACCACATTCAATGCATGTGTCCAGAATCGCGCAACTTCTCACAATCGATAGCAAATTCAATGCGGGATATGCATTCAGTATGCGGCATGAGGGACAGATGCTGTTATGTTGCAATTCCGATTGAGCTCAGGAAATAAGTACACAATCTTATGAATGATGAATTATGAGTTCGGGGTGCACGTTTTGTAGGTCAGCGCAATATTTCAAATCGAACTGTCAAACAACTGCCACTAATAATAGTGATAGAAGTGCAAGTCCAATTGAATTCTGAGCGCCAGCCGCTGCTGGTTGTGCTGCAGGGTCCTTGAAAGTCAATAATTGAAATCGTGCAGAAATCCTTCCTTCCATGGTGTTGGCTGCTTGGTCTGATGGCCGGCCACAGGGAAATTTATAGATCTGATAATAGACTTGTATGGTTGACCACTGGCTACGCAGCAGAGCTGGCCACAACACCATTTGCCCTCAGTTGCAACGGCAGCACAAGGAGGCTCTTAAATCATTCTAAATCACTCAATTCACCGCCCTCAATCGCCTGACGGCTATTGATTTCTTTATGAACTTTTCAGTGAATGTTTTATTGATCGAGTTATTATTGATTGAACATTCATTGTGTCGCTTAATGCAGCTGGAGGATTGATTGACACGCTTGGTTTTAGGTTATTGATTTGTGACAACACTCAAGGTCTTGGGAGACAGAATAAGTAAGGAACTGAACTTCGACATACAATTCTTTTGTGTATTTAAGGAATAACATGATGTCATTGCAACGGTTCTTGAAAGTGATTTGAAAGCTGGGAAACATTTCACAGAGGTGAGTTTTAATCATTTGAGGTTATGTTGTAGTATAAGCATACTAGCTACAATTTTTGAAATTTCTTTAACGGGAGGATCATCACTTAAACTGTTAAGAGAAAAAATGTCTATTCGAGCAAAAACCTTTTAAGATGATTTTTTAATCAGCTGAATATCCCAGGGCCAACCCTGCGGTACTTCAATAGATAACTATCTTCGCCAGAGGCGACGCGACGGTTTGGGAGTCAGAAACTCATAACTTCCAATTTAAGCTGGAATGCGCCGTGTTGGCCAGATAACTTACCTGACCTTTAAGGTACTAAAAAGTGTAAAATGATGTTGTCTGTTGGTGGTTTGTTATGTTTGAGGCAATCAATCTGCTAGACAGTTCCCCGTTCGATCTATGTGACCAGACTTTATGACAAACTAGTATGTTTTTGGTTGATTTGGACACATTTTGTTTGGCAGAAAGATCGCTAGAGGATAACAGATCTGCTATAGAAAAGGGGGAGTTTTTTGTAAAAGGTGATTGCTTGGAATTGGAAAATCCACTAGACAGTGGTAACTATACTTCATTATTTTTCGAGAATGTGGTCAAGTCCTTGATGTTTTTGTTGGAGAGTTCCCAAATGTCTTCACCTAGGGACAGTAGCCTTATATAGAGATAAGTCAGCGGAATGACATAAGATATGAACGCCTGTCTCCTTTCCTATTTCGATAACTAGCGGAATGTACACCATTCGGACAGTGGCCCGTCTAATTTCTACCACTCTGAATGTCAGACTTATTTTAGCCACGTCTTCCTAGATATGAGGGGTTTATGAATATCTGCCCTTTTTATGAATTGACACAGTACGAGCGTTCAGGAATGTTGAATACGAGATAAAAGCAGGTACTAATGCAAATTGGTTTTGAATGTAGTCTGTAAGTCACATTGAGAGGGGAAAATCGAGTTGGGTAGGGCATTCCACATTATTGTAGTGCGACTAAAAAATGAGTCTCTTTATAATTAACAGTACGTCAAAAGTAAGTTTCGAGGGTAAATTGTTGGGCATTCCTAGAGATTCAAGTTTTATGGCTAAATTTTTTAAGGGGAGAAATGCAACTGATTATTTGCCCCTGCCCTAGTGGAATGTTAACTTTTTTTAGTTTTTAGTGTGGCTTGTATTTGTAGTTAACACAAACACAGAGAAGTTATTGAATGATTGCGGTATACATCTATGGAAATTCAGTTCTTCTAGCATTGTCAATAATTGTGTGTCACGTGTTTTCATTTCGGGAAATCATTAGCCCTGTTTGGCCACATATAGGACCACTTCGGTTCATTTTAGTTTATTTCATACCTTGATTACCGAAATAGCTAAGGTTAATCGATTTTGACAGAAAACGTTCGTTCGGTGGCTTTTTCTAATGTCATCTTTCATCTACATTATCGACCGTAGAAGTTCTCCTTTCAGTGGTTCATAACAAAGCATAACAAATTATTTTTAAATGTTCCATGTGAGCACTGATTAATTACAATCAATATTTAGAAATTTTGGTTGGGCAACATAACGATGATACGGAGTTCGAAAAAAGTGGGCCTGGGAATCCCGGATGTCTTCGTCTGTCTGTCTGTTCTCACCTATACAGCATGAAGATATGGGCCGATTTGGGTGGATTGGTAAATTTAGTATTAAAATATGTACTTCCTTGGCCGACCCTTGGCAAATATTTTTAGTTTTTACTCTAGGTCCGAAAATATAGGTAGGTATATGACAGGTACCTTGTCATATCATCGTAAAGAAGCTGATTTTTTTTTTAAATGTCTAAAACGGTTCTTTCCATAGGACCTTTTTTCGACTATCACAAAAACGGCTCAATCATAAGTAACTCAATTATTAATGCTTACCAATATCTTTAAAAATAATTTTTGTGTATTTTTAAGAGTATTTTTTAAATTTTTTTAACAAAAAGTAATATTTTAAAAACTGCTCATTAAATTTTTTTTTCAAAAATTATCAATAAGTGTATTTATTGAATAGCTATGAACTGGCGTTTTTGAATTTTTTTTTTTTAAATATTTTCAAAAAAACTTCTTTTCTTAAAAACCGTTCCACAGATTATTATAAATTTATTCTGATAAAATCAAATTCATCTAAGAAATAAAATGGCATACCTTTCTTCAGCTCAAATCAGTTTAAGTATTTATTTAAAAATTTTGAAAAATTAATTGTTATCAAAATCTCAAGACCCAAGACCACTGTCACACAATAGAGCAAGTTCGTGCGACCCAGGCGTGCTTTATATTTCCTTTGGTAAATATTTAGCTTAGCTCCGAAATTGTATTGCATATTTATTTTTTCCGACAAAACTCTTAATTTAATTAAAAAAAATTATAAATAAATTCTATTTTTTTGTCTAGCCGATGATGTTTTTTAAATCGAGCAAAATGAAACAGAATTATTTATCTTAAGGCAGATTCGACTTAAGACTATTTTATTGTGATTTTAAATGTTAGTTAAATGAAATCTTTAAAAATAAGTTTCGCAGACAATTGTTTCTTTTTTATTATTTCTATAGATTGGTCTATTAGCGTCAAGGGATAGGTGGTGAGCTTATTTTCAATTTTATAAGAATTAAAGAAGGATGCTAAGCTTTTAAACGATTTCTAAAATTACTTATCAAAACACTGAATTTCTTGTTAACTACTAAACTGCTTTTTATGATAGTTCTGCACTTTAAAAAAAATTGGAGAAATCATGGCCTTGAAATCTAGGCAAACTCTTCGAAGGAAACTTTACTTAAAAATAAAACTTAATTTTTGTCAATAAAATTTTAAAGAAATATATCTTCAAAACTTTTTTAGATAACTTACTTCTTCATTTCAGACATTTTCCAAAACAACTGAGAATATCAAAACTAAATTTAAATAACTGGGTGCCGAGATTTGATTTCAAAAAACAGATCTGCGCTTAACTTAACTGAAAAAAAATTAAGAAATATGTTTTTGGCCATGGCAATACTGCATTTTTTGCAGACAATTTTTCGGGGAGCCTCAGACATTTTGCATCAAAAATTTGGTGTAGTAAAAAAACTTCAAATTTTTTTCTAAGATTAAGCACCTAAATGAACAAGGAAAGTTTTTTAAGAAATAAAAACTAAATATTTCAGAAAATAATTTTTCTTCATTTCATGCATATGTATTTAAAACTTTTCTTAAATTAACGATTTTTTTTCTTAATTATAAAACTTCGCATAAACTATGTCAAAAATAATTTTAAAGCAATACAAAATTTCAGATATTAAAAAAAAAAGAAAAAAAACATTTTTAAACAAAAAGTTTTGTATCTTAAATCTTAAAAGACTGCGCATTTCTAAATACCTTGGTGCCATTTTATTTATCTTAACAAAAACTTTTTGTGCGACTTTCAAATTTTTTTTTTATCTATCAAATCTTAAGACCTATCTGAAATTGTAAATCATTCTTTGTTATCACTCACACCCAAAAATTCCAATAAGTTTTTGGTCTACACAGCTCATTTTTCTGAACTTAAGTTTCTAATTCAATGTATTCTTAAACACAACACCCCTCTAATTGATTAATTTTTAACAAAAAAAAAAAAAAGAATTAATAATAACCATTTAACCGAACGTAGCCTTGCAACATGCAACAGTGTCATTCAACTTAAAAAAAAAAAAAAAACTATGCAAAAGAAAGACAACATTAATAAACACCTACTTAACAGTCTGAACCGAACTCATAAATAACATTCTTATCTAGATACACTTTAAAATACAAAATGCCACACAGTTTACACAAACAAATTGCCAACGCCAAAACAGTAAACCAATCTGTCAAATTCCACCCACAAGCTCACACTTGGAATGGAAAAAATACTCTCATTAATAAAACATCATTGTCGCCCAAAATTGCATCGATAACGGCGACAGATCGATATGTTAAATTAAATTCCAAAACGGTTTACACTTGAACTTGACAGTTGACAGTAGAATGTGATTTATTGCCACGGCTGTCCGATTTGACAGCCAAGGCTTCACTTAACCAATCGCAAGCAAAAAGTCAGTACGAAACAAAAACTTACCGAAAGTATCTTCGATTTTCCTGTCCAATTGTTTATCAAGCTCTTCGCCCTTGTTTAGTGTAATCCAAAAGTAGTGTTCCCGCACTCAGCGAAAGCAATTTACACTTCAAAGCCTATAAGTAGGTACGTGGTGTAACAATGAACGGTTCGCTTAAAGTATTGGCTCTTTTAAGCTAACAGGTTGGCGGCTACTGGATGGCGCTACCATTCATCAAATATTGCGGCTTCCGTTGCACGCGCGCGGCCCGTACAAAACACTTAGCATTAACTTCACTGCGGTATTTGGAAGCAGGCGCCCGTAATTGCTTTCGTTTTCATTGAACTTGAACAAAAAAAAATAACCAACAACTCAACACTCTTGTGTATTGTCAGTTTTTTTTTAGTTTTTCGTTAAAATAATTTTTTTGTTGTTAGAATTAAATTTGAACTGTTTTACTGTTTTCCACTTTAAATTTCAAAAAGAGATTTTAAACGCTTCCGTCATTCAAAGTCTTTGAGTAAATTTCCGCACACGATATGATTATTTCTAGGCCGTTGGAGCAGAGATCGGTTGGGATGTACTCGTTGCACGATCAAAAGCAGACTGAAGTTGCGCACGTCCAGACCATTGCTTTAAATCCAAAACGAGGGTGTTCTTTTGCCGTTGCAACAACCAAACCAATGCACAGACACAGGTTGTTCCATGAGGCACAGTGGATTGGCACTGTGAGAAATCTATAGAAAATGTTTGCAAAGATCAGTCGGTGCTCGGTGGTGCCGCTTTTTTGCACAGCACGTTGATTTGATAGTGCATGTGGTATCAATTCAACGATGAAGAGTATGAAAACTTAACGAAAAAAGAGTTATATGGTTGTTTAAAGAGACCGGCATTTTGATCTTTTTATCATTATAACGATCTTTCCTTCGGGGGTGATTTAATTGCGTTCCACACACAGCTCTTAAATAAATATTAGAAGTCACTTTTTAAGGCTGATATGTTTTTGTTTAAAGGCTACGTTTTCAGGGGTTTCATTGCATCGTTTGGGGGAGAATAATTATTAGTTAATTATTATTTAAATCCAGATAAACACTTTCTTGTGTTGTTCAGAACATTCTTAAATTTTTCGGAGCAAATCCTAAACCTAGAGTTCTGAAATCTGAAAATACCTTCTGATATGGCTTGGGTGTGTTTTCCCCTATGGCGCATCAATGACTCAACGGGTTAGGCTGAAATTAGGGCTTACTCTTTATTCGGGACAATTAAATGTTTCTCTGGGGGAGTGCCTTACATATGTATGTGTCAGTTTGTATATTTGAAATGCTAGATTTTATTAAACTGATTTTGATTTGTACCATACTAGCTGTCCCAGCAGACGTTGTGTTTCCCTTCCGAAAAAACGCGTGCGATGATAGAAACGATGACAAACATAAACATTTTATACATTAAGCGATAAGCTTGACATCTTAATTATATATTTATACCATCCAATTATTTTGTCTAAAATATAAGAACATAAAATATGTACAATACCTAATTTTATTTGCCCTATTTCACCCTATAAACAGCTTGTTAAAAAAATCACACCTCAGGCCTTTAAGTATACACAGCGGCGGAACTATGATATGTTGAGGGGGGAGCAGTTGAATTTGACCCCCCTCCCACAGATCTAGGATTTTTTTCAGGGGGGGAGGGTGTAACCTGTAGGTAACGTGTAACCTATCAAACACAGTGTTATGTTTTAATTTTTAACTAATAAATATACATATTAACAAACAAATAATAAGGTTTTATTTATACAATAACTTTATAATAATATAGATAATTTAGGATGGTTATATTTTTGACGCTTTGAGATGATAGAAGAGAGAGCGAGCTTAAGTCGATGGTTTTTTTTTTAGGTCAGTAATGGCTGATGCACTTCCGGATAATTATTGGCAAGTTGGTATAATTGATTGTGGAATTGTTGTGAAATAATGAATGCATTCAGAATGTCAGATACTTCACACAGTGCGAATTTTTAAAAACAGGTTCCACTTATCTGCTTTTAGTCCATTTCACCCTACAAACAACTAACTATTGCAAAAAATACTTTGCCCTAAAAAAAAGAATTTCTTTAATTGGAAGTGTGGTTTCTGAGTTAAGTCTTAGCAAACAAACTAGAAGCTTTTCAAAGCTTTGGGTGTGCCTTTCTTTACTTTGCGGGTGGCAGTGGTATAGTGGATGTAGTGCTTGCTTGCTTAACCTAGAGTTGCGAGTTCAAACCGAGCCTGGACAGCAATTTTTATTTATTCCCCCAGTTTCAACTGGACGCCACCCGTGGGATTTTCGTGACATAAATAACAGTAGGAATTGGTGCAGTTGTGGATGGGAATTCGGAGCGAGACAGAGACAGCAATAGTCGAGAATGAGATAGAGTGTCGGTTGAACGTTTGAATTGATTTGAAAATTTGAACATGTAACGGAATTTTTGATTGTAGGTGAATTGGTGGTTGTTTTTTTTTTTTGTATAGGGTTTGTGCCTGATGAGAATCGTTATGTAAATAACGTGCGTTGAAGAATAAAAGAACGATACAAATGAGTAAATTCAAATCTGATAAGTTACGGTTGGAATTTTTTTAAATAATCAAACGGTCATTTCTTAGATGTGTATTTTGAAAAAGAAGGTGAAGTGAGTATTGTTTGTTGTTGTTGATAGGGCTTGTGCCTGATAAGAATCGTTATGTGCATTACGTGCGCTGAACTGGGAAGAATAAAAGAACGATGCAAATAAGTAAATTCAAATCTGGTAAGGTACGGTTGGATTTTTTTAAACAATCAAACGGTCATTTCTTAGATGTGTATTTTGAAAAAGAAGGTGAACTGGGTATGGTGGTGGTTTGTTTGATTGTTTGTTGTTGTTGATAGGGATTGTGACTTGTGAGTATCGCTATGTGTATTATTTACTTTGCATCTAGAGCCGGAATGGATGAAAATGCTCTAATTTCACAAACAGATAAAAAACGTGACTTTATCAGACCCTATGAAATTAAATTTATACAAATCTGTAAATAAAACAGTGCAATAAAAATTGCTTTCCGAAACTCGGATCTTTATGAATACTCTATGCCGCCAACGTCTGACCATCACATATGGAATGTTAAGACAACATCACAACGTGATAGTTAGAGATTTGAAATTTTTTTCGGCTATTTACTTGTGAGAATTGATAATAGAGTTAGAGTTAAGTAGAAAAACGTTACGAGTGCGTAGAAGGAATGGATGTTTTGGTGGTCCTTTTTAGGTTTACCTGTGAATGTACACCGTGGAGTAGATAACCAAGATATGGTCAGGATATAAAAGCGAATGTGCTCTTAGTTTTTAATTCAGTTTACAATTCTGTTCACTAAAGCAACAAGAAAACAAAAAAAATGTCGTTTATTAATAAAATCAAGGCAGCCGTCAATATCAAAAAAACATCAACGAGGAAGCCAATCATGAGTTTGGCAAAAATGATGCAGAAAAAACAATTCCCTATTACCAAGGCGAAAAGGATTTCGACCAAATTTGGGGAGCAAATTATGGTCGAGCTGGAAGACTACCAGGTATTTATACATTTTGCAACTGAGACTTTGCAGTAGGTTATTGCAACTTCTCGAATTGCATTTAAATATTTTTATTTTATTATTTTTTGCAATTTTTAAACTTTCCCTTCTTTTCTCAAAGGTTTTCCTGCCGAAAAGGTGCAACGACCAATTGGATGACGAGGACGTGCAGGAGCTGCAAAATTGCTGCCTAGAGGTGGTGGAGCCCTACGGGGAAAATTCCTTTGTGGTGGACTTCCACCTTAAAGACCAGCAACAAGAAAAGCAACAACACCAACAGGATCAACACCAACAGGATCAACAACAACAACAACACCAACAGCAACAACAACTACAACAACAACAACAACAACAGGCACAGGAACAGGAACAGCAGCTGCAACAACAGCTTCAGCAACATCAGCTACATCAACAACAGCTTCAACAACAACAGCTACAGCAACAACAACAACAACAGCTAAAGCAGCAACAGCAGCATCACCAGAAACCCCATAAAAATGGGAGGAAGCAGAAGCTTCATATAGTTTCTGAAGAGGTAACGACCATTGACCCGTCGTTATTTTTTGAAAACGACAATTTGTTGTGTTCACAAAAAAGTTTTTTTAAATAAATGAAAAAAATTAAAATTCAGTCGTTATTTTTTGAAAACAACAATTTGTTGTGTTCACAAAAAAGTTTTTTAAATAAATGAAAAAAAATTAAAATTCAAAAATAAAACGTTCTTTTTTTGTTGTTTTCGATTGATTTCAGCGCATTGAAGTTATGGGAGATTTCAACACCAAAATAAAGAGGTTTAATTTAAAAGGTCGGAAAATTGATTTTAAAATCAGACCTGTTCCGTGTCATGAAGAACCAACTTCATGGATTAAAGGTGGAATTGAAGACATGCTGCGATTCGCTGTAGAGGGTCTCGACGAAACGGACAAAGTAGGGATTACTTTTGGAGGAAAAACCTTTATGCACGAACGAGGCAGTGGATGGATTAACTTCAAAAGCTTGTCAGAGCTTAGTTTTGACAACATTTGGGAAATGATAAACAAAATCTTTCAAAGTAATTCCGGTGGAATAAATACGGATGATTTTTGTTTATCAATAACTTCTGTAAAAATGCCAGCTGGGGAAGGAAATAACAGAAAACCTTCAATAATGTACAACTCATTTAATGAGGAATGTGTCAGGCGCAAAGGAATAATAGCAATTAAAAACAAAGACAATTTATGCCTGCCTCGAGCTTTGATTGTAGCGAAGGCATACACAGACAAGGAAGCCCATTTTGAGAAAATAAAAAGAGACACCGGCAAAATTCAGACAGAGAGAACATTAAAACTTTTAAAAGATACGAAAATCAATATCCCATCAGAAGGATGTGGAATAAATGAGTTGAAATCATTTCAATCTCATTTAAAAAATTACAAAATTACAGTGTACGAATATAAAACGAAGGGTCGTAAAATAATTTACGAAGGATTTTCAAATGACGATGATAAAAAAATAAATTTATTGTATTACAATAATCATTTCAATGTCATAACTTCTTTAACGGCCGCATTTTGTTGCAGTTATTACTGCGAGATGTGTCATTCACCGTATAACACAAAAAATGCTCATCGTGATTGTTTTGGTCTTTGTTCGCAATGCCAGCATTCGCCAAAATGCAAAGAAACACTGAAAAAAATTCTATGCGAGGACTGCAAGCGAAATTTTAAAGGAACAGAATGCTATGACAACCACAAAATGAGCAGCTCGTCAGGAAAACTGTCAATCTGTGAGCAAATAAAAAGATGCCTCACTTGTTTAAAATCCTATGGAGGTAGCCGACAACATATTTGTGGTGAGTTCTTTTGCAAGAACTGTAAACAACATGTACCCGAAGATCATATGTGTTTCATAATGCCTGATACGAGAAAACCAAATTTGGAAAATTTCTTGTACATATTTTATGACCTTGAAAGTCGCCAAGAAAAAGTTATTGGAGAAAAAGAAATACACGAGGGAAATGAAGCAACAACAACAAAGGCCTTAATAACACAACATGAACCAAATTTATGTGTGTTTCAAAACAAATGCAGCCATTGCGTGGAATTTCCTGATTTGTATTTCTGTCAATATTGCAAATTATCCTTGAACGTTCTGAAAGGAGAAGACGTTATACCTAAGTTTGTTCATCATATCCTCGAAACTCGGAAAAAATTTAAAAAAGTGATAGTAGTTGCCCACAATGGTCAAGCTTACGATCATCAATTTATTTTGAGCTATGTTCTAAAAAAAACAGAACTAACCCCCGAATTGATTATGAGAGGAACAAAGATTATACTGATGCAAATAGGAAACGTAAAATTTATTGACTCGATAAACTACTTTCCCATGGCGTTATCGAAGCTCCCAAAAGCGTTTGACTTGCCGTCGGTTTTAAAGAAAGGTTACTTTCCGTATCTTTTCAACACAAAAGAAAATGAAGAGTACATTGGAACATTACCAGCCATTGAATTTTACAATGCGAATACTATGAGGTCGGAAGAACGCGCTGATTTCTTAAAATGGTATTCTGAACACCAAAATGATTATTTTGATATGAAGCACGAACTCGTCGAATACTGCAAGAGTGATGTAAGAATATTGACAGGGGCTTGCTTGCAATTTAGAAAATTATTTCTTTCGCAATGTAACGTTGAACCATTTTTAGAATCAGTAACGATTGCTTCAGCTTGTAATCTGTTATATAGACGCAACTTTCTCAAACCAAACACTATCGGATTAATACCCAAAAAAGGGTACAGATGCATTGACAACCAGTCACCAGAAGCTATAAAGTGGATGATTTGGGAAGAGCAGAAAAGAAACATAAACATCAAACATTCTTATAAAAGCAAAGAAGTAATTATCAATGGAGTAAAAGTTGATGGTTTTTGTGAAGAAACCAAACAGATTTTTGAATTCCATGGGTGCTATTACCATGGTCATCCTCTCTGCTTGAAGCACAAACGCGATGATCCTCTACACGAAAATGAACTTGATACATTAAATCAGAGGTATGAAAGAACCATTGCTAAAACTAACAGATTGAGAAGCTTCAACTACGAGGTAATTGAAATGTGGTCTTGTGTTTTTCAAACTCATCTTAAGTCATTTAATAGAGAAGAATTGAATTTCATAAACACGCATCAACTTATTCAAAGCTCCCCACTTAATCCCCGTGATGCCTTTTATGGCGGCCGTACCGGAAACACAGTCAGTTTTTATAAATGTAAAAAAGGCGAACAAATTAATTACATAGATGTTTGTTCTCTATACCCATGGGTTTGTAAGAACGGAAAATTCCCCATTGGCCACCCTAAAATTCACTTAACTGGCGATGCAATCTGTTCGACAACGAAATTGGATGGGATAAATGGACTCGTTAAGTGCAAAATTTTACCTCCAGAAAACCTGTTGCATCCGGTATTGCCAATGAAACAAAATGACAAGCTCATGTTTTCATTGTGTAGAAGCTGCAGTGATGAAAAAAACAATGAACAAATGTGTACTCATACTGATGAGCAAAGAGCAATGGTCGGGACTTGGGTAATTGACGAGGTCATAAAAGCAGTTGAAAAAGGGTACATCATACTTTCCATTTTTGAAATATGGGAATATAATGTAGTCCAATATAACCCAGGCAGAAATTCTGATGATGGATTGTTTACATCTATGATGAATAAGTTCCTAAAAATCAAACAAGAAGCATCTGGATGGCCAGCTGAATGTTCATCTCACCAAGAAAAAGAGAAATATATTTCTGATTTTCTTGAAAAAGAAAATATTCAGCTAGAATTTTCAGAAATATGTGGCAATCCAGGAAAGAGGTCACTTGCAAAGCTGATTTTAAATTCGTTTTGGGGAAAATTTGGACAGCGTGAAAATCAACTTCAAACTGTTGTTCTGAACAACCCTTCAACTTTATTTCATCTACTTACGCATCCATCGATTGAAGTACTTCACATTCTTCCTGTAAATGAAGAAAACGTTGTCGTTAACTTTGAAATGAAAGAAGAAGCAATCGACTCTTTATCGACAGTAAATGTTTGTGTTGCTGCTTATACGACTACTTTAGCTCGGTTAAAACTGTATAGCTACCTGGAAAAGTTAGAGGAAAGAGTTCTGTATTACGATACTGATTCGGTAATATATGTTAGTCGTCAGGGGGAATTTGAACCTCCTACCGGACAATTCATCGGAGATATGACGGACGAATTGGAAATGTATGGAATCGGAAGTTATATAACAGAATTCGTCAGCGGAGGCCCTAAAAATTATGCCTTTAAAGTGTTCAGTGCAAAAGACAAGATGGAACATGTTGTCTTCAAAGTGAAGGGGATTTGTCTCAACTATGAATCATCTCAAAAAATCAACTTTGATTCTATTAAAGACGCTGTTTTAAATTCTTCTTCTTCCTCAGACAGTGAAAATATTATTATTAAATCTAATAATATTCGTCGGACAAAAGACCATCAAGTGCTTACCATACCAGAAGTAAAAACCTACAAAGCCAAATCGGAAAAACGTCGTTTTCTTGAAGACCATAGCTCTTTACCATATGGATTTAAAAGACAACGTTGTAATTCAAGCAATTCTGTTTAAAATTATGAAATAAAAAAAAATTTAATGAAACTTGTTGTTGTACTTTTTATTTGAAAAAGAAATTTTATTACATTGTCTGGTTCACTTCTAAACTTGTTTAGTAAACTTGGTGGATTTTCTTTTGTTCAGCTTTTATCCATGATGCATACATTTGATTGAGGCAGGATGGTACTTTCATATTTCAGATGAGATTTAACCATTCGGTTTGACGAAGACAATCAATCAATAAACTTTTTTTAAACAATTTTGGTGACTCCTTGATCAAGCGGATTATATTCAATTATACGATCATGAAGCATAAGACAGTAAGCTGAAGTGTTTACAGGAATATTTTGTGACGTTTTCATCTCCAAACGTATATCGATGGGGCCTGTTTTCATGGTTTCGTTTTGATGTCTGCAGTCTATAACGAAAATTGGAGCACGTGATTTAAATAGACCCCAAGAAAGCAGAGGCTCAGTGATGGTTTTATTGTAGTAAGTTTTTTGAAAATCAGTGTACATTTTATAAAACAAACTATATCTATTTTTATCAAAAGAAACATTGAGATCTTCATGGGGATAAACATCTGAGTTAAGATATACCTTTAAGTCTGTTAGATTGCAATGATCAAACGTTGTAGGATCAGCAGATAATTTTTTATTTTTCTCTGTTTGTAGAGCAAAGACAATATATCTAGGTTTTTCAATTTGTGTTGTTGTCTTTACATTCCATATGTGATGGTCAGAGGTTGGCAGCATAGGGTATTCATAAAGATCCCAGTTTCGGAAAGCAATTTTCATAGCACTGTTTTTATTTATAGATTTGTATAAATTCAATTTCATAGAATCTGATAATGTAACGTGCGGTACTTTCCATTGTACCTTATGAAGTTGTACTTGTACATTTTCATCTGTTTGCGAGATTAGAGCGTTTTCATCCATTCTGGCTCGGGTTATAATAAGATCATGTCGAGCGTTCGGAATAATTTTTTTATAATCTTCAGCGAACCCCAAAAGTTTATTTAATGGTATACAGTAATTAAAATAATATGAGTTTAAAATATTAATAGGAGAATCAGGAGACCAGGATGCATTTAAAAGCATGTCACTTTCATTTTTAGTTAAAGATAAATAGTTTTTGAGCGTTGAAGTTATTCCAACATTTCGATTATAGTCAATTTCTTTGCCATTGAGTTCATAGCGTATTTCATCGAAAAGAAAAGACATTGCATTGTTGGCTAGTTTTGTGGTGGCTATTTCTTTTAGAGGGTCTTTTCCATCTGTCCTCGATAATGAGCCTTCAACGTATAAAAAACTTTCCGAAGGAAGGACATTAAGATTTTGATGTTGAATACAAATCTGTATGATGTCATTTTTCTCAAAATTTTTTTGATATGGTGAATAAGTATGATATTCATATTTAGAAATGCTTTCATTGATTTCAGGTTCTTGAAAAATGTTTAACATAGTTTGGTTTTAATGTTTTAGGGTGTATCCTAATGATAATAAATAGTCCTGATTATCTTTTGTAAGACGAAGACGACGTGTTACCACAGCTGAGTTCGAAGATTGATTGAGCAAACCAGTATTTTCAACAATGTTTTTATAAGAAGATGAGTCAGCTATATTTCCATACACAATCATTATTCTGGTTGTAAATGTAATCGAACCGTTATTTTTTCTCCTCTAAAATTAATGTCATTACCGTCTTGATCGACGAACTTTAAGCACAACGATGTTATTCGTTTGACGTTCACAGGTAAATAAATAACATTCCTTGGAACTTCTACGATTTTATAGCCAGGGCTTACTTTAACAGCAAATTCATGTAAGATGTGTGCGGATTGATTATTTACATACGCCCCATCGATTATATTACATTCAACGCGAATGGCATTGACTCTATTTATGTCAACGTAAAGATCCGATTCATGTAATAAGTTTGATTTTAACAATTTCTTGCTAAACCCTAAAAGAGGCCCAATAGAATTTAGTTTAGAGAAGTCAATGTCTTCCGAGCTGTAAATTTCACATTTCAAAGTGTTGTTATTTGCCTTGATATTAATTTCAGCTCTTCCTTTTCCACTTTTATTTTTTTTGTTAATTTCAATAAGTTTTTTTTGTATTAAATTATTTATATCTTCTATTTCATATGAGCCTATAGGAAACGAAATAACACTATCACCTATATGCAGCAAGTTATTAAACTCATCCACATTTGGTATAGAGTTATACGTTTGGAAATCTATTAGCCCACATACATAATTAGCTTTCAAAACAATTGGGGGGAAATACTCAGCATTAAGATTGGATTCATTTCCACTTAAAGTTAGTGTTAACGACATGTTGATTAAAAGACGAATGACTCAATTTAGATTTTTCTACATCATTTTATTCATTTCTTATTTTCGGTTTTGAAAACATTTTCACATTGTTCTAATAAAAACCTTAAGCATAAATGCCCACATATAAATGTATCAAAGTCTTGTTCTTGAATATAATTATAATTTATTTTAATACCAAGATAGCTTATTACTTCAGTTGGTGGCCTTAAATTTCCAAAACTATCGAAATATTTTACAATATTATTTTTTTTATTTCTAATATATGCTACCCAATGAGTGCCAGTGCCAGCTTCACGATCTAAATTTATAACACCACATTCCCTACCTACTGGTGCTTTTGGCAATGAGTCTCTCATAAAAACTCCTCTAAAATATTTTAAGTGTTTCTTTCCAAATCGTTCAATGTCAAAATTGCTTAAGGGTCGATTGGGTAGCAGTTCAATTAGTTTTTTGGGTTAATGAAAAGACCAAGACCATTTTTATATGGCTGCAAATATAATCCATTTCCTTGAATAGCAACTGCTTCCATAGCCTTATTATGTCGTTTGTTTTCTTCAAGCTGTCTTTTAGCAGCTCGTGCGTCATTCAGAGCTTTTGCGACACCTGCCGCTCCACCCGTTAAAGATCCAACAGCTGATAAACCAGCTAGAATTGGAGCTAGAAGTGGGAGAAAACCACCACTTTTTGGAAGTGGAATTATTCTCGGTGTTGGAATATGAAGTTTTTTCTTGTTTTTTAAAACATTTTTTGCAGCCTTCACAGCAATATTCGCTATAGATGTTGTGCCACAACAATTGACATTATTTTTAATAGCGTTTCTTGCTTCGCTGATGGCCTTCTTAAACAAATTTTTATTGCAAACCTTTTTTTTCGCTTTTGTTTTATTAGTTCTTTTAGTTTCGTTTTTAGTTATTTTACCACCCATCCCAAATTTTGTTTTTGCTTTCATCATGTTGGTGACTAAGAGTCCGCTTAGCTTTTCAGAGGCTGATGAGTCGCTTGCTTTGAATCTTCTCCACGCCTGCTCGGTAAGAACTTTATCGGCAACGTGTCGATCTGAGAGAGAGCTACTTTTAGAATATGCAATATCGTGTTGACGACAAGCCTCATCCAGCTGATTGATTCCCTTATCTCCTCTTCTCAAACGTTTTTCTAATTTTGTTCCAGGGCCACAGTAATTATAGGAGGGAATATGTAGTTCAAAAGGCAGTTTGTCGATAACTTTATTCAAAAGTCCTTCACCTTCAATTGATTTTCTTTTTTTATGACACTGATATTGAGTATTATGTTCAATCATGTTATGATAAAAGTACCTTCTTAGTTGAGGTTTGAAACATGTATGAAAGTAAGTATATAAAAACGAAATGTTTTATTAAGAAAGCTGTTAGTTGTCATTATGCGCTTCGTTAAGCAGTCAGAAGTCATCAAAGTAAAAAATTTCGATTCGAATGTAAAAGTCAAAAGAAAACATGGATCATTATTTCCAAACAGTATTCGAGGAATTATCGTTGGACCATCAAACTGTGGAAAAACAAATGTAATGCTAAGCATTCTTCTTGATCCTATTGGATTAAAGTTTGAAAATATTTATATTTATTCCAAATCCTTACATCAACCCAAATATCAGTATCTAAAAAAACTAATTACATCCATCAAAGGAATGGAATACAACGAGTTTTCAAACAATTGTGAAATAATGTCTCCTTGTGAAGCTAAACATAACTCAATATTTATTTTCGATGACGTAGCATGTCAGAAACAAAATAACATAAGAGATTATTTTTGCATGGGTCGTCACAATGGGGTTGACAGTTTTTATTTATGTCAGTCCTATACCCATATACCAAAACATTTAATTCGGGACAATGCTAATTTTATCATTCTTTTCAAACAAGACGAATTGAATTTGAAGCATGTTTACAAAGATCATATAAACTCGGATATGACATTTAATCAATTTAAAGAGCTGTGTTCACACTGTTGGGCAGATAACTTTGGGTTTCTGGTTATAGACAAGGAAAGCAATATTGAAAGAGGTCGTTACAAAAACTGTTTCAATAAAATTGCAATACTATAAATATACATTTATGATAACAATCAATACATTCTGGCAACAACACTGTTTGGGGAAGCTTGTTCTTCGTAATTATCGTAACAAAAACATAATTTTCCTTTTTCCACTGCTAGCTTAAATTTGTTCAATAACAAAAGAAAAATGGATGAAGGCGTGTTAAATGAACTAGTTAAAACCAAAAATGTTTTACGAAAAAAATATTTACAACTAAAAACTGGAAACATGATGAGGGGGGCTGAGTTGGAAAATACTTTCAAACCTATTGTCGAACCCTTGAAAAAATTGGTTGAAAATGTTGACAAAGGAAAACCTCAACAGAAGGATGAATTGCATAAAATTGTATACAAAGAGACCCCAAAACAGAAGTATGAAATTAAAACGTCTAAGCGTTGTAAGCTGCAATTCAAATCTTTTGATGAAAACGACGCAGAAGAAGAAAATAACGAAGAAACAGGATCTCCAACACTAGGAATGAATAGTGTAGATAATTCGTTTTTGTTCAGTACCCCAAAAAATTTAGTAAGTCCAAATAAAACATCTTCTTTCGATCAAAAAATATTGTCAGAGTCAAATCGTGATACAGTATATGGTCCATATTTTGATGCAAATACACAATCTATAAAAATTGGGAAATGCAGTTTTGCGATGAATGATCATAATATTAATATTGGCGATGAAACTTTCACTCGAACTCCTGGTCTCATTGAATTGGTGCTTAAGAAAAATCCACGTAAACAGAAATATACTTCTGATGACTTAGAACAATATGGAAGAATTTTACATAAAACTAATGCACATAGAATTAATCACGACAGTTCTTCACGAATCAAGGCCAATAGAGGTGTTAAATATACTCAAATAATTAAGGAACTTATTGACAGGCTTACAAATGAAAAGGGAAAAATAGGCACATCATATTCTGATATAACTGCGATGAAATATACAAACAAAAATATTGAATATGTCTATTGGAATGATCCAAATGAGCTTGTTAATCGACTAAGACTTTTAATGGCATCTAAAAATGCTGGAAACAATAACCACCAAAATGAAATCAATTCTATTATTGAAGAACTAAAGGAGTCAAACATTATATATTAGCAATATTTAAAACCAAATCTTTTACATATAAACAATGAACGTTGACAAGTTCGGTAGGAACTCCAATACTTTTTCAAACACCAAAAGCCTTGTTGGTCCTCCAGGAATAGGATTTAAACTCTTACCATCTGGTAATTTTGATATGGAAAATAAATATTTAAGCAACATTGGTAAGAAACCCAAGTATTTACACCAAGCCGTCTCCAAAGGATATGTTGATGAACAGATAAGCCTACAGGAAGCAAGTGTTAGAAAGCACATCGAGTCCTCTTTGGAGGAAATCTTAAGAACTATAAATAATGAAATTAGTATACTTAGAAACCACATAGACTCTTCTTTAAAGGAAGCACTAAAAACTATGAAGCAGGAAAATATAAACTTACAATCACTTTCGAGGGAACCTTTAGATTTTACGAATGATGCTACTAAAAAGTTTGTTAACGAACAAATTAAAAATAAGATTGAAAAGTTCATTGAGCGGCGTATTATATATCCGACAGCAACACCATTGGTAGATCGCAAGTAAAGTCTTACGAATTTTTTTTTAGTAAGCAATCAAAACTGAAACCGAAAAGATCTTTAAAATGGACTCCGGCCTAATATTAAAAAACATTCGTGATTTTTTAAAATTGAAAAGCCATTCAATATTAGAAGAACACTACGAAGAGTTTTTAAATTGTATTTCTTTGCTTAAAAAATTTGAAAATACAACCTACATTGAAACAATTCATGGACATCACTACTCTAATTGTTGCTGGTCATCCAACCATTGTAAACTAGGACCAGACACTTGTGCCTGTTACATTATAGAAAAACGTTTAGTTAGAATTAAGAAACTGATGTTATTATATAAAAGATTGCAATAAAAATAAAAAAAAACATATAAGTCTCCATTTTTTATTAAGCTGAATTCACTCTTTGTAAATATGAGTAAGCGAAAGGTTGTTGAAGAGTTGCATAAGACTGCACGTAGAAATTTTAAACGTCGTCATGTTATTATCAAGGGGTATGATGATTTATGGCAAGCTGATTTGGTTGAAATGATACCTTATAGTGAACAAAACAAAGGTTTCAATTATTTAATGACAGTCATTGATGCCTTTTCCAAATTTGCGTGGGTCATACCAATGAAAAACAAAAAAGGTATAACTATTTCAAAAGGAATGGAGGAAATATTTCTTAATTCTTCTAGGATTCCTAAAAATTTACAAACGGACGATGGAAAAGAATTTTTCAATTCAAACTTCAAAGCCTTGATGGAAAAATATAAAATTAACCATTACTCTACATTTAGTTCATTAAAGGCTTCAATTGTTGAGAGATTTAATAGAACTTTCAAAGATAAAATGTGGAAAGAATTTAGTTTCAATGGCAGTTATAAGTGGATAAATATTTACAAAGAAATACTGCATGAATACAATCACTCTTTTCATCGAACCATTAAATGTAAACCTGCAGATGTTAACAAACAAAATTCAAAGTCGCTATTACCAATTTTCAAAACCAAGAAAGAAAAACTAAGCAAACAAAAATTTAAAGTTGGTGACAAAGTAAGAGTCAGCAAGTACAAACATGCATTTGAAAAAGGTTATACACCCAATTGGACTACTGAGGTTTTTAAAATAAGAAAAGTCCAATTAACAAAACCAGTCACATATCTTCTTGAAGACTACCAAGGGAAACCAGTTCAAGGTGGTTTTTACGAACCTGAACTGATGAAAACTAGATGCGCAGATGTATTCCTAGTTGAAAAAGTTTTACAAGCGAGCGGAAATAAAGTTTTAGTGAAATGGTTGGGATTCTCTCCAGAACATAACTCTTGGATCAATAAAAACGAAATTCTGTAAAATAAAAAATAAATTTGATTTTTTAAAACATTGGAATTTGTAATTTTATTTTTATGACATGTTCACATTTTTCTAAGTTTGTTATTATATACAAAAACATTACACGTTATTTCATTTTCATAAATTTAAGTTCATACGTTGCTCCAACTTGTCTAGTTATTTCAAAGACATAGCCTCCTCCACCAATTGCTGCCATGCTGCTTATTGAAAGATCCGAATATCTGTTCGGTAAAAATACCTGAAAAAATAATGAAATAGATATAATAATAATAATATAAAAAAATAATTAAACCTGCCTTATATTCCCCAAGATCTGCTACAATGCGATCGCCCCACCGCGTTTTTACTTTTTGTAATGCATAAACGTTATAATTAAAATTCATTTGCAAATCCGACAATTTTTTCGTAGGCTTGAAACCATTGTTTTCGTTTATTGTGTTTGCCTCTCTCACAGCAAAATCATCCAGGGTGAAGATGGAATATTCAGGTTCCTCGAAATGCATGATGATAATGATGAAGAATGATGTTTTGCCGTGATAACTTCTTGAAACCAACTGTGCTCATCATAAACACATATTTTCCTTTTTATAGAAGTATCCCACCCAATTTTCGTATACAAATTTTCGTATATAAATTAAGAATGTTCTTGTTTATGTTAATTTAGGAAAAATTTAAACATGAACATGAAAACAATTGTTACCCTTATTATCATTTAAGCTAATGGGTACCTAATACAAGAAAATTACGTTTTGGGTTTTAAACGTAAATGATGTTATAAACGTAATTTACGTTTTGGTTTTTAAACGTAAATCATGTTGTAAACGTAATTTACGTTTTGGGCCTTAAACGTAAATCATGTTTTAAACGTAATTTACGTTTTGGGGTTTAAAATGTAAATAAGGTTGTTAACGTAATGTACGTTTTTATTAAAAATGTAATTTAAGTTTTGGGGTCAAAATGAATTATTTTAAATTTTCAAACAAGGTCTTTGTTCGCACTTGTAACGTTTTTCTATTTTACTTCCCGATATACTCCTGATACACACACACAAGGCACAAACCCTATAAAAAAATTACTAAATTAATACCACCCCCAATTTCTATCACCGCATGGCTCACTTCATTTTTCAAAAATTTAAGAAATGTCCCTTACACTGTAATAAAATTCAACAGCTCCTTTCTCAGATTTGAAATCAAAATCCTCCTACATAAAATCTTCAATTTCTGCTTTACTCAACATGCTTTCTGCTTAACATTATCATGATATTCATAACAATTCATCCTAAGGGTGTGCATTTTACTTCACATATCATCCGATAAAAAATCACGTCCACGATATACAAAATCATTACGAAACACTTCATAACCTGGTCATCAATTTTCCTTCAATACATTTGTCTTGTTGTTGTGTTTTGTATTGTACTTCCCCATGCAAAGTAAATAATACACATAGCGATACTCACAAGTCACAATCCCTATCAACAACAACAAACAATCAAACAAACCACCACCATACCCAGTTCACCTTCTTTTTCAAAATACACATCTAAGAAATGACCGTTTGATTGTTTAAAAAAATCCAACCGTACCTTACCAGATTTGAATTTACTTATTTGCATCGTTCTTTTATTCTTCCCAGTTCAGCGCACGTAATGCACATAACGATTCTTATCAGGCACAAGCCCTATCAACAACAACAAACAATACTCACTTCACCTTCTTTTTCAAAATACACATCTAAGAAATGACCGTTTGATTATTTAAAAAAATTCCAACCGTAACTTATCAGATTTGAATTTACTCATTTGTATCGTTCTTTTATTCTTCAACGCACGTTATTTACATAACGATTCTCATCAGGCACAAACCCTATACAAAAAAAAAAACAACCACCAATTCACCTACAATCAAAAATTCCGTTACATGTTCAAATTTTCAAATCAATTCAAACGTTCAACCGACACTCTATCTCATTCTCGACTATTGCTGTCTCTGTCTCGCTCCGAATTCCCATCCACAACTGCACCAATTCCTACTAATAACACCTAAATTTCAATCCACTGTACCAACAACAATTCTTTCCTATTTTCTCCTCGCTCGCACATGTTCACTCATTAAAAGGGTATTCATATCCCTTGAGTGCGAGTTCATTATATATATAAAAAAAAAAAAAAAAAAAAAAAAAAAAAAAAAAAAAACCAGGTTAATGATTTTGACCAAACCTTACAGAAACAATTTCAAAACAATACCAAGGATTTTCTGAAAGTTTGAGCCCAATTTGATGGGTGATTTCGAAGTTCATAACATATTTACAAGCAAACATACATCCATTTTAATAATATAGAATACTAGCTGTCCCGGCAGACGTTGTCCTGCCCTTCCGAGCAGATAGCGTGATAAGTTTGACTTCTTAATTTATTACATTTATACCGTCCAATCAGTTTGTCTAAACTATGAGAACATGGATGGTATTTTTTTTTTTTTAAATTAAATAAACTCAGAAAAGTACGCATACGCCCGAGTGTACCTTACTGTTTTTTTTTCGTTGTTTTTAAGTTGAAAAATTGGCAATTGTAAATTTTCCTTTAAGTTCATCCGCTCATAAGTTTACTTTTTTTACTGAAAATGTGAGTCATTATTATTGAATGGTTATAATTTAATAACTTAAAAAACAGAAGTCGTATTATATTTTTTATTGTTTTATTTGATTTTTAATGCTAAAATTATTTTATTTTACTAACGTAGTGAAAGCGGATATACAATATTTTTAGCTTTTTGTTAGGTGTATAAATGTATACATTTTAAGGTGTTCCAACTCTGGAGCATCCGACATACAACTGGCCGTGGGAAAAGCATGCCTTTTCTAAATTAGGGCCAGCAATAGTTAACGACCCTGCGCTTTATTGATGGTGATTGCGAAGGCTAGGAGTAACGGAAATTGCAGTAATTTAAAGCTCAACAGCAAATCTGTCGAAAGCATTGGTATTTGCGGAATCCAGGACAACTTCGACTTTGCTCTTGCCGGTAATAATTTTGGCCTCGATTAAATTTGATAAGAGTTTTTTTTACGGCAAGTCTGGTTCCATTGCACAGTTTCTGCGGTTGCACGTTGTGCATCAACATCAACGGTGAACCTATTTTGAGAACTAATTCATTTGGTGGCATTCCAGATTGTATTTCATTTGTTTGCCGGAAATTTCAATTTGAATTTGATAGTTTATTTTGTTGACGTCATCGTTTTTTTTTTTTTTGGTGCATGTTTGCAAAGCCAATCGTTATTTTTGTAGTTGGTCAGGACATCAACGAAAACCTTTTGCACAACATCGTTAGTTGAATGTTCCAACAGGCAAAAGTTTAGCGTTTTCCTCGCTACCTACCAGTTTAAATTTATGATTATCGTTAAGTTAAACTTTTTTTCTAGGAAATTAAAAAAAAATCAATAGGATACCTACTATTTTTTTAACCATATTTCACCCTTTAAACAGCTAAGTCTTGAAAGAAATATTTAGCCCTCAAGCCATCCGTAAACTACAATCATTAAAAACAAAAATTATTTATTAAATTACCTAAACATTTCCAATATAGAAGCTCTTCAAGGACCCGGCGTATTTTTCTTCGTCTTATCTGCAAACTGGATGGTCGATTTGGACAAAACCTTACAGGAACATTCTCGAAATAATACCAAAGATTTTCTGAAAGTTTGAGCTCAATGGAGTGGGTGGTTTCAGAGTCCATAATATATTTACAAAAAAACATACAAACAAACATATGTAACGGGTGATTTTTTAAGAGGTTTAGAACTTTTTTTAAAAAAAAAACACAAAAAATTCGAAAAAATTAATGAAATATTTATTTGAATCGATAGTTTGAACCTTGCAATTTAATGTTTAAAGATAATTTCATGCAAACGTTGACCGCGGCTGCGTCTCAGGTAGCCCATCCGCTGAGTCCAATTTTGGCATACTCTTTCACACATATCGGCCGGTATCTCACGAATGAATGCATGGATGTTCGCTTCCAGTGCGTCAATCGAAGCGGGCTTGTCCCTATAGACATTAGCCTTGACATACCCCCACAAAAAATAGTCTAATGGTGTCAAATCGCACGATCTAGGCGGCCAATTGACCGGCCCGAAACGTGAAATTAACTGTTCACCAAACTCGCCTCGCAATTGCGCCATTGTTTCGCGTGTTGTGTGGCATGTGGCACCGTCTTGTTGAAACCACATATCATGCAAGTCAAGAACTTCCATTTCGGGCAAAAAAAAGTTTGTTATCATCGCTCGGTAGCGTTCACCATTGACAGTAACGCTGCGATTCGCATCATCTTTGAAGAAATATGGCCCAATAATGCCGCCGGCCCATAAACCGCACCAAACAGTGGCTTTTTCGGGATGCATTGGTAGCTGTTGCAATGCTTCTGGCTGGTCTTCACTCCAAATGCGGCAATTTTGCTTATTTACGTACCCATTCAACCAAAAATGAGCCTCATCGCTGAACACAATTTGAACAATTTGAACATTTCGAACCGAGCACGAATTTTGATAGTAAAATTCAATAATTTGCAAGCGTTGTTCATTTGTAAGACGATCCATGGTTAAATTGGAAACCAAACTGAAGCTGTTTGACAGTGACACAAGGTACTAAACACACGTCAGCTGTCAAAACCAGTGTTGCCAAAACCAAACCAGCTAAAAAATCACCCGTTACATCCATTTTTATATAGAAGAAGATAGATAGAATGTTGAGAAATCTTGAAAACTTATTTCGAAAATGAGTGTTGTTAGCCCAAACATTAAGGGCGAAAAATCATCTTTTCTGGCGACTACGTTTACAAACAAAATTGCCACATATGGAGGTCGGAAAATCCGCATACGTTATTGTCGAAATGTCGATAAGCCAATGCATCCACATAGAGTCACAGTTTGGTGCGAATTATAGAGTGGTGGCATCAGTGGACCGCATTTGTCTTCGAAAATGAGGCTGGGAACAATGTTTCTGTCAAAGGTGGGCGTTACAGAGCCATGCTAACCGACTTTTTTTTACTGAAATTGAAGACATGGATTTGAACAACCTCTAGTTAATGCAGGATGTCACACCACGCCACACAGCCCATGCCACAATCGATCTTTGGTGCACCGAATTCCCAAATCGTGTTATCATCCGTCTTGGTGATGTCAATTGGCCGCCTCGGAGTTGCGATTTGACCCCTTAAGACTTTTTGTGGGGAACCGTGAAGGACCGATGCTAAGTTAATAATTCGGAAACGATTTAAGCATTTAAAACCAAAATCATCCAAGCGATCCTTGAGTTATATCCCCAAACGACCAACAAGATATTGAAAAAACTTGACAGAAATGTTTGCCACTAAGAATTAATTAATAAAAATTTTGTTTTGCATTTTTTGTGAACCATGAACTGCAACAGTTTTAACCAAATAATTTTTTGGATCGTGAAATCTATCACAATCATAAACTTTTATTTTACATGAAAAAAAAAACTTTTTGGGGTTTTAAGTATTTATGGCACACCCACTTGGGGCTTAAATTTGTTCAAGAAAAATATGGTACCCAATAGTTTGCAACAAACGAATTAATAATGAAATAGGATATTCAACAGTTCGTTGCAATTGTACTGCAGCTGTAGCTTATAATTAAATTTTATTTTCGCTATAAGAACTACAAAATTATATCTAGCATAATATTTAAACAAATTAAGTGCACGACTGGATCGCACGAACTTGCTCTAATGTGTTAAAATGATTTTGAGTGCTTGTGATTTTGGGAAAAAAGCGTTAAAAAAATCATATGAAATTTTATAAATCACTTAAAAATCAATACCTTAAACGTTTTTTGGAGAAAATGAAATAAACCATCAGGTTTCTTTTACTTTTTTGAATTTTTACAAAAAAAATTTCAAAATCGTTCGACCAGTTTTTTTTGAAAAACTTTTTGAAAACATATTCCAATATTTTTTTGAGTATGCCAACTTCTAGCACTTTGTAGTTTTTATCAGAAAAATAAAATTAAAAAAATATAGATTAAACCGTTTTTGGAAAAAACAACAATTGAAAAAAAATTTTGAACCTTTTTTAAAAAACTCAAAAAAACTTTTTTTGAAAAATTTAAGAATTTTTATTATTTCTTTTATAAAAGGGCTTCTACATTAAAATTTTCATCGAAATCCGTCGAGCGACTTACGAGAAAATCGGATTTAAGAAAACCGGTTCTATAGGAGGTACCGTTATAAGACTTTACCTGAAAAATCTATTCCAACCAAAACATAAAGCTTGCACATTCAGAAAGTTTTATCAAAATCGTAGGAGCCGTTTTTGAGAAAAATTAATTGTTCACTAAAAATCGTATGGCAGGTACCGTTAGTTTTAAAGCTAGAATGCTAATTCCAAAAACCCCTCTGTAGGACGTCATAATAATACTATCTACCAAGTTTGAAGCAAATCGGTCCAGCCGTTTAGGCTGTAGGTGCCGATACAGACGGACGGAGAGACAAAATTGTCGGACCCACTTTTTTAGGCTTCTCTATCATCGTAATGTTATGTTTGATTGCCCAAAAAAAAAAATTTTTTACGAATGCATAACTTGCCTTATAGTACATACCTATAATCGCAAGTAAAAATTGGAATATATTTTCGATTTTTTTCAAAAAATCCGTTTAAAACCCCTTAAAAAAAAAACAGTTGAACGATTTTGAAAATTTGTCTTCTTGAAAAAGAAATCAAAGCACGTACCTACTTTTCTTTTTACTTTTTCGGAAGAAAAACCATTTACATAGTCATTTTTAAGTGTAGTGTAAGTGTATAAAAAAATTTTATATGTTTTTATACTACTTTCAACTTTTTAGTTTTTCGAATTTCAAGCCTCAAGGCCACCGTCACCCCTTAGAGAAAGCTTGTGACTTTTTTTTTTTTTTTGTAAAACTTGAAAGAACTTTGATTGTACCATAGCTCTCTGAAGCCTCTTGCTTAGATCAGGCATAAGAACGAGTTCGTGCGACCCACACAGTTTGCATTAGGAAAGACAAAACATTTCACAAAACCATCTTCTGTAGATAAAGGCTGTATTTGTTTATTGAAAGTTGTATGTGAAATGCGGTTGATAGTGCCGACCTGACCACCCAAAAGTAGATTAATTCGGTAACATAGTTAGATTGTTGAAAACGTGTGAGTTTGGAGAACTCATTTTCTAACTCATTGGTGCACATTGATGTTGTTTTTTTTTTCTTCAAATAAGGACCACATTCGATTCAAATTTCGGAGATGTAGTCGACGGGATAGGCCAGCATGAAATCAAGGAAGTGCATTTGGTGTTAGATTTGTAAGCATCCCAAATTTTGGATGCAACAAGTGGTTTGCACACATGCATGCGCAGCGCATACAAAATCTTATTTACCCGGAACAGAAAGTTTGTCCTTATTTGGATGGTTGGAACTCTAATGAAATGATGCACCATACCAATCCCATCCTTGAGTAAGTTTTCCTTATAGATAAATAAGTTGAGGACGGTATGTGTAGAAAGGTAAGGTAAAATGGCAGACATTTGTATTGGCTTTTATTCCTCTTCTTAAGTTCTTGGCTAAAAGTTTTGTCTTGGGTGTTTCTTTGAAGTTTTCTACAAAGTACCTCCACTGTACCACAAGAGGCACGATTTTCATATGCACCTTACCATCAGTGGGGTTCAAAATGGGTTGGTTAACCCTTTGCATCTCTTGAAAGCGGAAAATCCGTTGAAAATATACTTCCCTGATTTCCTGCTGGCCTAATTCGTAGACTACATCTCCAAAATTCAAATTACGAGTAGATGTGTTTCATATTAAAAGTGAAAATTTATTATAATGTATGTCAACCAAGATAACTCCAAAGTACAGAGACAATAACCGAACCGGAGGCATTTTTTGAGACCAGAGTATGCTTAACGAAATATCTCATTTTGCCACCCAAGCCTTAAGTTAATAGGGGGTTTAAAATTCTACCTAAGCTAAACAAGTACAGATCATTTCGGTTGTGAAAAATGGAATAAAACAGATCATATCAGAAAATTATAAGGCATGTATTGGTTCCGAGGAAAAAAATATAGAGATTTAATTAAAAATGACATTACGATGATGTGATGTCTGTACTATTGTGCGCCCTAAAACGGTTTGATGAAATTTTTTCAACCTTCATATATTGCAGTTTAAAGATAAATCGTGTTGTTTTTATTATTATTTAAGCCCGGCTCGAATTGGTAACTTTCCAGTCACGGTTTAAAATAGTTCTAGGATTTTGAAGGCAGGTTTTAACATCTTTTTTCTACTTATGGGCATTTTCAAACAACTTTATCGAAGGGCTTGACACTGTTCTCAATCTAAAACCCCTAGACCTCTTTGTGAAAGAATCTTCGCAAACAAGTGCCCTCTGGTTAAGCCAAAACCAAAACTAGAAACCCAGCACAGATTCTACAGAGATTTACCGGCTTAATGTTTGCACCGACTACACCAGTTCTATATTTAACAGAGAAGACAGGCAGACACAAAAAAGCTAAAGAGCTATTCACATCTTTGGAATTGGAAGTTGGTGCTGGGTTCCTGGTCACATCAGTCCATGGTGTGCTAGGAAACGAAAGAGCTGATGAGCTGGTAATAAAGAGGTGATCCCTAGAACTCAGCCATTCAGTCTCATAAGTAAAGATTCCAACTTGTTACATTAGGCAGACGATTGGGAACAAAGTACTCGCTGCAGATAACGAGAAATGGAACTCACGACCCAGGAAACTGTGGCCTTACTTTAACAAACATAAAACATACTCTTGACTTGTTCCTTACTTCCCACCCTGATAAATATACTATTAAAGTAACTTCTCCATTTGGCACCTCGGACCATTGTGTCATTTCAGCTAATTTCTCGATATCCAACCATCCAGTTAAAGAAAAAATTCCCACTAGGACCGTTTGGCAAAACGAGAAAGCCAACTGGGACGGTCTGAATAATTTCTTTCGCAACTTTAACTGGTCATTACATTATGCTTCCTCGATAATGACATTGATGCCAGTGCTGAAATGATTACAGAAGTGATTTTTCTTGGAATGAGAACTTTTGTCCCTCACAGAACAAAATGTATCAAATCAAAAGAAAAGTCTTGGTTTACCGAAGAGTGTAAAGAAGCTATCAGGTTGAAAGAAGTAAGCTTCCGATCCTATAAAGCCAACCCAACTGAGGAAAATCGGAAGAAACACAAACAAGTTAGGAACTCGTGCAACTCCGTTATTCATAAAACGAAATTTTTACATGACCAGAAGTTACGGCAAAAAATTCTGCAATGTCCCAAAGGCAGTAAAAACTTCTGGTCATTTGTAAAAAAACGTCAAGAACTCAACGTCATCATCAGTTCCAACGCTCATCGTCGACGATAAACCAATTGTCAGCTCTTCAGCTCGCAGCTCATTTTGCTGCAAGTTCTACGTTACCTGCAAGCAACAATGCCCCTCCTGTACTTGAGAACGTTAATTCTTCTATGGGACAGGTATTTTTCCGCACTTGTACAGTAGCAAGAGTTCTTCAAGATCTTGATATACACAAATCCGCTGGCCCGGATAGTATACCCCCTATTCTTCTGAAGAGGTGTTCTTCATCGCTGGCAAAACCACTGCGTAAGCTTTTCCATCGCTCCTATCGTTCAGGAATCTTTCCTAGTAGATGGAAAACGGCATTTGTCCAGCCCGTCCCAAAAAAAGGTGACTCCTCCTCCCCCTCCTCCTACCGACCAATTGCACTTACGTCCCTTCTTTCCAAGTTCATGGAAACGCTGATAAATCGTCAGCTCAAGAAATATCTCGAAGATCGGGAGCTTTCAAATGACCGGCAAAATGGCTTTCAGCAATCGTTCCACTGGTGATCTGATGGCATATCTCACCGAACAGTGGAACAAATCTGTGCATCGCTTTGGCGAAAGCAAGATTATTGCGCTTGATATTTCAAAGGCATTTGATAGAGTTTGGCATGAAGCTCTTTTATCGAAAATGCGTGCATTTGGTATCGATGATACTCTTATTCGTTGGATTAGAAGCTATCTTCTGGACCGTTCAATACAAGTTGTATTAGACGGTTTCAAGTCTGATCTCCACAAAATAAATGCTGGTGTGCCCCAGGGCTCCGTTCTGTCTCCGACTCTCTTTCTCATTTTTATAAATGATCTCTTGTCTGTGACTTCTAATCCATTAAATTGTTTTGCTGACAACTCAACCCTCAGCTTTTCATATACGTTTGATAATTCACGGCCTTCACCTTCGGACGTGTTATTACAACGACACCGTATGATAAGCTCATTAAACTCCGATTTAAACAGCATTGTCAATTGGGGTATCAGAAATCGTGTGGAGTTTAATGCGTCGAAAACTCAATGCTGTCTTTTGTCGTTAAAGTTAAACACACCCCCTATGCCATTATCCATGAATGGTTATTGCATCGAGGAGGCCGAAAAGCTATCAGTACTCGGTATGTGTATCAGCGACAATCTTCGTTGGAATGATCATATACTTGAGATTGCTAAGAATGCTGCAAGATGCTTAGGCTTTCTTAATAGATGCAAGAAGTTTTTCACCCCTTCTGATCTGGCTACAATTTACAAAGCGTTTATACGCCCTAAACTCGAGTATAACTCCCATCTCTAGACAGGTGCTTCTGAAACTTTTCTTCACCTGCTCGACAGAGTTCAGAAAAAAGCGTTAACATTGATAGGAGAGAGAAACATTATGGAAACATTTCCGTCACTCGAACATCGTCGAAATGTCTCATGTCTTTCCTTATTTTACAGATTCTTTTACAAAAAATGCTCACTCGAAGTAGCCAGCTGCGTTCCACCCCTTAAACATTTCCCCCGTAACACTCGTCTTGCTAGGAACGCTCATCAGTTTACACTTGAGTCCAATTTCGGACGTACCGTGAAATATAGGGATTCTTTCTTTAGCCGTACAACACGAATGTGGAATAGATTGCCTGGCACAATTTTCCCCTGCCATTTTGATCTTCAAACATTCAAGATCAATGTTCATCGACACCTTCTTTCCCTTCTCCCCTAACTTCCTATTGTTCGCGCTGTGACTTATCATTAAAAGGGCTATAGCAAACCCCTTGAGCGCGTGTGCCGTTTAAAAAAAAAAAATAATAATAATAAGACCGAGAAGATTCTACAGCTCAACAAGAAATCACTACGATCACTTTTGAGCACAATGACCGGACACAACATACTGGAATACCACAAAAAAGAAATTAAAACTCAGCACGGACGATGTTAAAAAATCAACTAACATCAAAATCATAACCTAACATAGAATATCCATCATAATTCAGTTTCGATGAGAAAGTTGCAAGTGGCTTACAATACAATTGTGCGCTATGTATTTAATTTACGCCGTTTCGATCATGTATCTATGTTTGGCAAACAAATCTTGGGTTATTCACTTGAAGAGTTTTTGAATTGTAGAAGCTGTATCCTACTTTTCAAGGTGATAAGAAAAGATACATTTTGCAGCATCCAGTAGAACAGTAGCAATATAATTTTTCCAACTTTTAACTGTTTGGAAAGCAAGAGGTTGTTTTTGTTCATTCTATAAAGCTATATAGAATTCATTACCCTTATCAATCCGTAATTGTAAGACCAGCCAAAGTTTTAGGAAATCTCTATATGAGTTTGAGTATGTTAAAACCCCCAATACTAATGGTATTTTATCTTAGAAGGGTTCTAGATCACTTCTTTCATTCTCCTCTTCTATTTATTTCTTTCTTTTCCCTTTTTCGTCCCATTTCTCTTTCCTTATTACCTATCCTCTTTTTGGACTTGATAACGTCTAATAAATCGGAATATATGGGCACGCACGAAAAAGTGTCACAGTCACGTTATATATCTGCTTTGATAGCATAGAAACTCGATAAAGTGGGAGGGGAGGGTGTTGGGTGGTTGGTTGGTGATTGTTATTGGTGGTGGTGGTGAGTATGTGGGAGTGGTAGTGTCGGGAAGAGGAAAAATTGTCAAAAATTGTGGGTGGTTGTCGCTGGTTTGGGTGGTGAGGCAAAAATTGTCAAAAGTAATGGGTGGTTCCTTGGTGGCTGTTGGTGGGATGGGTATTTGGTGTTGGGGGGATTTGGTATGGTTGGGGGGGGGGGGGTGAATTGTCAAATATGGTGGGTGGTTGGTTGGCAGTTGTAGGTGGGTTGGCGGTTTTGGTGGAAGGATGGTTGATTTGATTGGGGGCGATGAAAAAATTGTCAAAAATCGTGGGTTGTTGGTTGGTGGCTGTACGTGGGATGGATGGTTGGCGGTGTTGGTGGGGGGAATGTACAAAATGGTGGTTGAGTGGAAAGAGTTGTTGTAGGTGGTTGGCGGCGGTTGTTGTGGGATTGGGTGAAGAAAAAATTGTCAAAAATGGTGGGTAACAGGTGGTTGTAGGTGCAGTGGGTGGTTGAATTTGGTGCATGGGGGGATTTGTCAAAAATAGTGGGTGAGTGGTTGTAGGTGGGGTGGGTGATTGGTGGTGGTTAGGAAGGGGGGGCTTTATTGTGTGGGGGAGTAAGAAAAAAAATTCAAAAATGGTGGGCTGTTGGTTGGTGGTTGTATGTGGGGGTAGCAGATCGGTGTGTTTGGGTTAAGGGTGCAAAAAAAATACAAAAATGGTGGGTGGTTGTAGGTGGGTTCAGTTGTTGGAGAAATACCTACACATGAACTGTTTTTTGAACTGGTTATCACGTAAAATTATCGTTCGTAAACCGACTTTACAGACAACCATATTTTTTTTTAAATTAACTTAAATAATTTGAATTGAAATCTGCATTGTATTAAAACATTATTTGCACTCTTTGGCCTCTTGTGTTTAAACAAAGTTTTAAGTACTAATACAAAGAATTTACTTCTTTTTGTACTGCCTATTTTAAAATTAAATAAATGAAAAAAAAATAAATGATTTTGAATAAGAATGTGCTGAACGCAGCAAATATATTACCAACTTAGAGATAATAAAATTTAGTATTTTTATACCAGATTTAATTTCCTACAAGTATCAAATTTAGCTTAATAAAGTTTTTCTTTAGCAAAACGTGATCAGGTGAGGTTGCATCATCAGTTTTATTCTTTATATAATAGACGTTAAAATTTTAGAAAATAATCTACACAGCCGACTTTTGCAGAGGAAGTAATGACGCAGATGCGCATGAGGACATTCCGCACTTTTTATATCACTGCCCAGCACGCTGCCGCTGAAGAAATAAATTCTTAGAAACTAACTTCTTCCAAGACTTAAGAAGAACTATCTAAGGTAACTCGTACAAACCTCTTAAGATTTATCAAAGCCTCACGTTATTTTTCAAAATTTAAAGGTTTAACATAGGTAATTATGCTATGGGGCCCAAAAACACCCCATTGTATCACAGTCACAACGGATCTTCATTGATCTAGTACGTGTGACTAAACTTAAAAAGACTTGATTATTTAGTGCACTTTATTATACATTCGTAAATTACCATACTCTTATCCTCACTTTCATCTCATCACAATCTGCTTTAAATAAATCTTATAGCACCAGATATCCGCCCCCACTGCTGCAGAAAACACGCAAATTCAATAACCGACCCAGTTATATCGAACGGTTAAAAAAAGTATGCCGCGATCAAACGGTATTTCTGCTTTGGTCCATCAAATAATTTACCTCCCAAGATTTAGCGCGTGATAAAAGAAAAAGGATCTTCAATATCCCGACCCTCAGCAGATTCACTCTCGCCAAAGTGAAGCACTAGGGTACTGGGCAATTGGGCAACCACCATCCAGTAAAACATGCAAAATTTTTGTAGGTCTTGGTCCACTGAAGTGAGTTTTTTTTTTTTTTGGCCTAAAGAAGGATTTGAAAAATAATACCACTGACACACAGAGGTGGATACCGCGCAGTGTTAATTTATTACGCGGAAAGATGCGCTCTTTGACTGAGTTAATGTTCTGTCAGATAATTGGTTGTTTCGGTGAGCGCTTTGGCGAATGTTTCGCGTGACTTCAAGGAACACGCTTCTCGGTAAGATGTGAATCACCTTTATGGATTAAATAATGCGTGCCATTGGCGATATTGTTTTCGAGGGTTTTTTAATCGGTCAGAATCTTTTAAGCTATGTACCTAATTTAAAAAAAAAAAAAAAAAACGGTTTTGTGGCATTCAAATTATTGGATATCATTACCAAAAGGAACTTGATTTAAGGTGGAAAGAATGTTATGTGGGTTACGTTGGAGATATGTAAGCCATTTTACTTCTTTCTAAGATTTAACGTTAGGAAACTTAAACATTTTTTAATAAGCTTAATAATATGTTCATCTACCCTTGTTCAGAATGATTTCATAAATATGATTGGGAATCGACTCGTTAAATTTTTCAATATAGTCTAAAGAAATGGCTAACCAAGTGCGCTTGATCCCTGTAATTAGTTGCGCTTTGTAAGAACATTGTTTCCAAGACTTGTTAACTTTACGAATTACCCATATCCAAAGGTTTTCCATTATACTGGTTTCAGGTAAGTAAGGCGATAAAATAATATTTTGGCCCTTAATCCGCATGACACCACCCGGGTGGTGAAGGTCTACTATATCAAGTTACTAAACAAATTTTTAAAATGGGGAAAAGCATTTTCAAATACGTTTTTTTAAAGTGTTCGCATTCATGGTCCATGTTTGATGTAAAGAACCTTTAACTCGCACAAAATATTTAATGAAAGAAAAATGTGATAGATTCTTCGAATGGAACGAAATTTGTGAAACAATATTTTGAAAAGCGTTTAAGTAAACCAAACCTGGAATTTCCTTGCCTCTTTCATTTATTGGATCCTTGATTCATGTAAAATGAAATGAACCATCCTTTATTTAAATCAAAATTAATATTTCAAATGTGAATCTTACATTTTGGCACCCACTTTCATACGTGCAACAACAGAAAATAACAGTTTTTGTTAAAAATGTCTGCCTGACATATTGTGATGTCGTAATTTGAAGTATATTATTGTAGTAGATTTTTTCATTAGGGTATGACTAGCTAAGCAGACGATGAAGATAAACATGGTCGTCTTTACTATAATTTTCAAGCTGCATCCATATTTTTCTTTTCTTAAACATAATTTATTTTTTAATTGCGCATACGCCACAGTGTACGATTCCTTGTAACTTAACATTTTCTTTAAGACATGAAGCTTATATTTTTACGACAATTAATCGATCATGTTTCAATCACATCGGAGCATTTTTGATAATTCAGCAGAGCTCAAAAGCCTCACTAATGGCCCCTATATTTGAGCATTTTATCGAAAATTACATACCAATGTGGATAAAAAGTTTTTGTAAGACAAGAAGCATCACAGACGTTATTTTGGACATCTTTTGGCAATATTCTTAGCTAACTATGTGCGTTAGTGAGTTGTGACCATTAAACACATGATGATGATTTTAGAAACTTCTTTGTGGGAAAATATTCTTAGCTATCCCACTTTTAATGACCGAGCATTTTGTGAATTTTTTAGAAGTTTGTAACATCCTTGCCTTTCTTTTAGCGCTCCTGATTTTGCAAATGTCATAGACTATTTTGTGATTTTTCTTAACCATTACCTTTAAACAAGACTTCTTACTTTTCATGTCAGCAAGAAAATTAACGAGAATGGTTTTGATATAAGCTAATACAAAAAGTAAAGTTAATTGGAAAAACGAAGATGCATAATAATAAATGAACCTTAAGTTGGTATGAAACCAGCCACACATAACCATATCCATTGGATTCGCAATGAAAATTGTGTGTACAACCAATTGGTCCATACATTTGTCAATATTGACAGGACAGTGCACATTTTAATTGACTTTGATAAGTGTTCTCCGATAATCGATGGAAAAATATGCTGGGACATACATATTTATTTGATATTGCTTTTTCCATTTAGGCACTATGGGAGAGAGCATTATAAAAAGGATTCATAAGGAGGATAAATTACGAATTATAGTGGCTTAGAATTTTTAATTGGCCTTATATTTGTGTTCAAGTAATACAAAATTATGCATACTTTCCAAATTCAAATAGGTACATTGTTAGTAAAATACGACAAATTTAATTCGTTTATGGTTTGCTTTTGAGAAAGAAAACGGGTTGGCTGACGTTACAATGTTGGAAACAATTTGAACACCAAGAAGTATTTAATTTCTTAAAAAACTAAGAAAAAGAAAAAAATGCACGTACTTCCTCTATGGGTGCAATTGCACGATGAAAACAAAATTTTCGAGCAATTAGAACAACTCCTTTTTGAAAAATTTGATAAAAACTAAAAATACAGTTTTCTTTGCAGCATTATTACTATTATATATTGAGCAAATAAAAAAAAACTAACAAATTTGGCCAAAACCTAGTGGCTCGTTGTATGGGAGCCACCGTTTAGAAAGGCTTCACTGAAAATTTTGCGCTACTATGAAGAACTGTGCCAAACGAAGTTTGAGTCAATTCAATCAAGACGTTGCCAACTTATGGATCTTAGGTAAGTTAAATTTTAAGTTTAATCAAAATCGTTAGAGCCGTTTTCGAACAAATCCAAAATGAAAAAAACCGTTACTTATGAAAGGTACCAGTTTGAGCCGGGCTAAAACGAAATTAATAAAACCTCGACAATCGTTTTTCTTCAAACTGCTAAATCCGTCAAGCCGCTCAGGCTGGAGCATGACGTGAAAAGGCCAACATCCACACAGACAGACCGACACGGACGGTATGGCCAAAACCACTTTATTGGGTTTCTCTATCAACGTAATGTCAGGTTTGATTAAAACATCGATTTTTAAGTGCAAATAAAAATTCAAAATAAATTTTCAAAATAATTCTTTTCAAAATTTTACGTTGTCTTTTACTTTTTGAAAAAATCTAAGATCTAAGATCTATTCCTTAGGCTAAGATTTCACATGTAAATTTTACTTACCTTTTACGTTAGTCTTACAAAAGTAACTTAAAGTCAGGTTTACACAATACATAGATGAACTTACAGTTAGAAATGCTTCCCGTAAGTTGTAAGCTTATCACTGCCGGGTGTGTTGGCCGTGAGATTTCCGTTAGTGTCAAAACGCGTTTACACTTGTAAGTTTCTCTTTCAACATACATCTTACGTAAATTGATAAAATTAAAGTGAAAGTAAGTGATTTACAGAGCCGTTTACACGAGTAATTTTTTCAGAGGATGCTTGCGTAAGTAAAATGTACTTGTGTATGTCCACTTATGGCCAAATTAATAAAACTGTTAGGTAATAATTTTTTCGTATTTCTTATAAAAAATATGTAAACAAATAATTTTGCATCTCTGGCTTATTTAGGCCATCTGTTGCTATCGAACGTCCATTTTTTGAAATCCTAGATCAGGGGTGGAATCGGCTAAGGTGATTTGTGATAAGTGATAGTCACAATCAACAAATTTCATCTGGCTAAGGTGATTGTCACATGTGACAATCACATTTTTGTGACTTTTTCTTGTGACAGCTATTTAGGTGTCACAAAAATGTGGTTGTCACATGTGACAATCATTTAGCCAGACAAAATTTGTTGATTGTGACTATCACTTATCACAAATCACCTTAGCCGATTCCACCCCAGGTTTTGTGTTAAAGTTGTTTTTGCTACAGTTCTTTGGTGTTGATTTTTGGAGTTGTCGGTTCTTTTGAAATGGTTGTTGGTATTGCTGCTGGTGGTAATGGTGTTGATGAATGCGGTTTTGTTTTTTGTTTGTATTTTTGTTATTGTTGTTGTTGTCGAATGTTGTTGATTGTTCTTGTTGTTGGTTGTTGATTGTTGTTCTTGATTGATGTTGTTGTTGTCCATTGTTGCTGTTGGTCTAGCTTCTAGCTGTTGATTGTTGTGTCTGATGTTGTCCTTGTTGGTGTCGGTGTTGTTGCAAATATTGTTGTTGTATCCTATATGTTGTTAATGATAAAGAATTTGTTAAAGTTGTTGTTGTCACTGATTTCATTGTCGATCTGTAGTATGTATATGTCGGGTACGGGTACTTGAAAGGTACATTTCCAAGCCGGGCCTGAACGAAATAAAAAAAAATCGACCGCTTAGGATATAGCTTAAGGTTGTTCCACACTATCCCACAGTGTAGTACGACATGTCAAAAAAATTGTGAAGGAATGTGTGACATTTGATAAAGTTTATACGTGACCTTTTTGTTTGAATATTTGGTTATTTCTTGATGGGCTTCAGGTCAATTGTGTGTGATGGTCTTACATTCAATCCTAAAAAAAATATTTCAGATCTAAACACATGACAATTCGTATGAAATCTGCGTTGTCGTATTCTGTTTCCATACTATAATACACTTGTTTCATAACACATTTTTGACATGTCGTATTACACTGTGGGATAGTGTGAAACTACCTTTAACGTGAAAAATTGCACGTTCACACAAATAGATGACCCATGGTAGGGCGAAATCCACTTGTTTGGACTTCTCTAACATCGTTGTGCCACTAAGAGTTGTCCTAGCAAGCAATAACTCAAAATAAGAACTTCAAAAATACAAAATATTTTAATGTGAAAAATCATTCTATTGGCACACCTTGGCATTAAAATCGATCGTATTTCGAGACGACGAAAAATGGCATGACGCTCGGACACCATCCGGCCAATAAAATCTTTGATGGAATAGACAAAATACTTGCGATTATAGGTACTATTAGGCAAGTTATGCATTCGAAAAAAAAAAAATTTGGACAATCAAACATAACATTACGATGATAGAGAAGCCGAAAAAAGTGGGTCCGGAAATTCTGTTTGTATGTCCGTCTGTCTGTATCGGCACCTATAAACGGCTAGACAGATTTGCTTCAAACTTGTATAGTATTATTATGACGTCTTACAGAGCGGTTTTTCGAATAAGCATTCTAGCTCTAAAACTAATGGTACCTGCCATACGATTTTTAATGAAAATCTCAAAAACGCCTCCTACGATTTTCATAAAACTTCCTGAATGGAGTTTTTTGTGTAAACTTTTTTATGTTTTGGTTGGAACAGATTTTTCAGGAAAAGTCTTATAACGGTACTTTTCATAGGACCGGTTTTTTTAAATCAGATTTTCTCGTAAACCACTGGACGAATTTCGATGAAATTTTTAATGTAGGAGCTTTTTTAATAAAAAAAGTTTTTTTGATATTTTAAGAAAAAAGTTTTTTTTTTAATTTTTGTTTTTTCAAAAAATGGTTTGATTAATTTTTTTTAAATTTTATTTTCCTTATAAAAACTATAAATTGCTAAAAGTTGGCATACCTACTCGAAAAAAAATTGGAATGTGTTTTCGAAGTTTTTCAAAAACAAAACGTTTTTTGAAAAAAAAATTGGTACGACGATTTTGAAAACTTATTTCCTTAAAATTAAAAACAGATGCCTTTCTTCATTTATTCCCAAAAAGGCTAGCTAGTGATTTTTAAATAATTAATAACATTTCATATGATTTTCCCCTGCTTTTTTCCAGGCCCAAGAGCACTGTCACACATTAGAGCAAGTTCGTGCGACCCAGTCGTGCAATTTATTTTTTTTTTTTTTCGAATGCATAACTTGCCTTATACATAGTACCTCAATAGTCAAGGCGTCAGTTATAGCGACCAGTAAAACGCATCAGTAAACATTTTCTTTTGTAGTATTTACTATGTTTGAATGTGTTTTGAAACAAAAGGTATATACCAATAGGTGGCGAATAACATAAATTAATTTATTTAAAAAAAATATATTGATTTGGTAATGTATTTTTTACGGAAAACCAATAATTTGATTTTACTGGCAAAAACTCATTTTACGTATCAGCTGATTGTAATGTCACTCAAAATGCAACAATAATTCATTCTAGTTTCTTACTGTTTCGTTCATCCGGAATAAGGAATAAATTCGTTCATCCGGAAATAAATTACTGGTACATTTGCCACCAGAAAGAAGAAGAAAAAGACAGGATGCGTTGCTATTTTCATTTTTTTACGGACATAATTTTACTGATCGCTATAAACGACCGTCAGTAAAAAAGCTCCAAATTCATTTGTTTTTGATTTTTACGTATGCTTTTTATTGGTCGCTATAACTGACGCCTAAGAGCCAACGACATAATGAATCAAGTGATTTATATAATGTTGTAAGGCATATCAATAGAAAGCGTTGGGGGAGTTAGACAAGAAAAAGTTTGTCTGGCAGTTTTTTGGTGTGACGAACATGGGGTAAATTCGACACAAAGTATGACAAAATTTCAAAAATTAACTTATTTGGGTACTTTTGTAACAGAACGAATAGGTTGTGTTAAAACAAGAAAAAAATCTGAACAGAGGGGGGGCTATTCCCCTCCGTTTAAAAGGGAGATGCAATTTTCTGGAAAAATGACTTATATTCGAAAAAAAAATATTTAAAAATAACCGCACCTCCTATAATGCTATAATATACGTTTTTGTAAAGCCAAAAATCTTTTCTTTAATTAGATTTTCAAATAAAGTTATTCTTGTACATCGTTTTAGAAAAATTAATTTTCAAACTCAAAACTTTGAAAAACAAAAATTTCAAACAATTTTTTTTCAAAATTATACGCAATTAAATATTAATTTTTTTTCAAAATTTTATGCTCTTGTTAGTTCTTAGTAAAACATTAAAACCGTATGGCTCTAGAACTCTTTGTTGCTAAGCTATTCAAAAATAACCCAACTTAAAATGATCACCTGTGCAAACCGTGTGATGATTGTTAGGCTAGATTTTCTTGTTATTGTGAAGTAGTAGGTTCGGTTATTTTTAAATAGCTTAGCAACAAAAAGTCCTAGAGCCATACGGTTTTCAATGTTTTACTAAGAACTAACAAGAGCATACAATTTTGAAAAAAAATTAATATTTAATTACGTATAATTTTGAAAAAAAATTGTTTGAAATTTTTGTTTTTCAAAGTTTTGAGTTTGAAAATTAATTTTTCTAAAACGATGTACAAGAATAACTTTATTTGAAAATCTAATTAAAGAAAAGATTTTTGGCTGTACAAAAACGTATATTATGGCATTATAGGAGGTGCGGTTATTTTTAAATATTTTTTTTTCGAATATAAGTCATTTTTCCAGAAAATTGCACCTCCCGTTTAAACGGAGGGGAATAGCCCCCCCCCCCCCTCTGTTAAGATTTGTTTCTTGTTTTAACACAACCTATTCGTTCTGTTACAAAAGTACCCAAATAAGTTAATTTTTGAAATTTTGTCATACTTTGTGTCGAATTTACCCCATGTTCGTCACACCAAAATGCTGCCAGACAAACTTTTTTTTGTCTAACTAATCAAAAGCTTTCTATTGAAATGAGTTACAACATTATATATAGTTTTACTCCATATTTTCTTTAACGGTTTTTATTAATTATGAATTCTAACATAAACTTCAATATTTACCATCTGATCGGCGCCGGCGGCATCCCGTGAGGTCAAACTTGGTTTAAAAAATTATTGTTTTATTTTATTTTTGTAATCCAAACATCGTAAATCCAAAGAGATCAAATTCATTTTCTTTATTAAACATTTTGTAAAATATTGGTATATGATACAAATTCAAAAAATATATATAATTTTATACAACATAATATTTCGAACAAGAGAGGAGAAGAGTGTAAACAACAAACATCACAATGTCTGCTCAAGATTCATAAAAATGTTTTTCAATATAACGAGGCAATGCAAATGCAGCCCTGTGCATGGCTGTAGAGTAGAACTTCACTCCCATCTTGTCAACTTCTTCATTTGTAAATTGTCTGGCAGGTTCACCGCGAAGCGATCTAGACGTATCTAAACTTCCAATCACAAATCCAATGTTTCCACTTGGATATGATGGTACTGAAGTCACTGCATATGCCACCTGGGCGAAATGCTGCTTACAGCCTGCCATGGTTTTTTTTATATAATCTTGATCCAGCCAGTAGCTGCCACCTTGCGACGAAACAATTCCACCTTTTCGTAAAGCATTTTTCATAAGTTCGTAGTAGCTTTCTTGGAATAGACTGACAGCGGGTCCTATTGGATCAGAACTATCTGTAATAATGACATCGAACTCGTTTTTATGCTGCTTCATATACTCGAAGCCATCACCAATGGTCAAGTGCATCTTGGGATGTTCGAAGCCACATGCCATCTTTGGGAGGAATTGTTTCGATAGATCAACTACTCTGTCATCGATCTCCACCTGATGAACCTCTTCAACATCTGGATGCTTGACAACCTCGCGTGCAACTCCACCATCACCTCCACCAACGATAAGCACCTTGCGGGGTGACGGATGACAACATAAAGGGAGGAATGAGATCATCTCCTGGTAGGACATCTCATCACGCGACGTACATTGTATAATTCCATCGAGAATGAGACACGTCCCAAAAGTCGCCCTGCAAGAGGACAACATATTGAAATCACGATTTAAACCAAAATTATCTGACTTACGTTTCCACTATCTTTATGTCCTGATACTTGGACTTCTCTTCATGGAGAATCTTATCAACCTTCAGTGAAAAGCACTGACCAGGCCAAAGATCATCTTGGATTTCACTAAACCAACCATTATGAATTGTGTTCATAGTGTTAAAGCTTATATTCCTTTTTAATAAATTGTTAAAAATAAAAGTAATGCCGGCCGCTTGCCCAAAAAAGGCTGATAACGTCGTAGAATCGGCAGAACCTGTTGCTAGCTCTTGCGCTAGCTCTGGAAGTTTAATTGGAATGCAAAGATTAAATGATTCGGGGATCACTTAAAAATTTAATCACTGTATAATTAAATATCGAAGCACGTTGAGTGTATTTTTTTCAATATTTGTTTTTGATAATGCTGATGAAGCAACATGTGGCAGTTTTTGTTTGGTTTGGAGTAATGTATTTATAAAATAATGCAAAAAATGGTCTGTTCGATTTGTTAGGATAAAGAGCATAAAGTGAAACTGTCAGATATTTCTCTTTAACAACTCAAAATGCAACTTCAAGACCATACTATGTTTTATTTGTTTTAAGGTAAGACCGCACTAGCCGGAGATGCACTTCAGGAAAATTGAACTTAATTCTAGATTTTTGATGACAAAACAATACGGAATTGATTGTATGTAAATTAGAAATCATTTTGCTAACTATCGCTTTCAGCAGTTCAATTGAGGTGTGATAATAATTTGTGTTGAGCGGCGCAATGTGGCCTAGTGCGATTTTACCTTTAAATCAAACAATAATGTCATAGTATTTTCCTTTGTTAACCCAGAATTCAAACACATGCCAGCTATTTTATCAGGGTTATCCCCTGCGGCCACACATTCCAGCTACTGGCAAGCAAGTTAATTGTCAGATTCCTATCTACATGTGTTCCAGCGGCCGGGTAAGCAAGTTGCAATAAACTCATTATGCACACACACACAAATCCTGCTAACTTGACGGCCCACTGGCAAGACGTTTCTGTTGACAGTTTCACTGGAACTTGTTTGAGTTCAGTGCTACACCATTGTATTCGTGCATGCGCTTCTTTTTTCGACATATACTTTGACAGTGCTACGTACCACTGCTGCAGCTACACCATTGTCAGCTACCTTCAATTATATGTATAATTCTGTCATTTTTGCGTAGTTGCAATACAGAGCCGTTGGCATTTGCAGATAATCACAATTCGGCAACTAGGCCATAAAACTTCAGTGGCAGTTTCATACAGATTAAAATTTTAAGGAGATGCAAACGATTTGTAAACAAGCTACAAATAAAAATGGAAAACATTTTTAAATTAATAGAAACCTAATAGGAAGAACGTAGAACTACGGAATATGAGCTCGAAAGCTCACATGGCATGTGGCCGCAGCATGATCAAGGGTTTTGCGCACCCTATGTAAAATTAAGTGTTTGAATCTATAACCTATATACGTACCAAATTTGAACTGCATTCAATGAAGGATTTAATGACATTTAGTTTTCTATTGTGGAGCCATTTCACTGTACGAGCAACATGGAATGTGTATTTTCATTATTTTAATATACAAATATAATTCAATGTACAATTGTTTATTGTATGCAATAAATTGAAATTAAATTGAAATACTGTGCGGGTCCGATCCGACTCCACTGTTTTACACCCTTCGAACAAACTTTTAAACGACATACACTATGTGTCCTTACCCTTATGTGGATTCTATGTTTAACTGTCAATCGCCACTGTCACTTTGCTGTCAATTTATTGACCAGCTGATTACCCAAACAAGAAACTTCGACAAATATTTTTCATTGCACAAAATAAATCGTAATTATTTGTTTTTAAATCAAATTATACATTCAACACAAAATTATTGATTCTTACAGATAAACTCAGACAACTATGGGCGGCTGGATTCTTGAAGTTGGTAAAATGGCATTGTACATGACCTTTCCCGTCGCACTCTTCCATTTCTTCAACCAACCGGAATACTTTGAAGAATGGGTAACCAAAACCAAACGTGAAATCTACCCACCGGAGAATGAAAGCCACAGAAAAGAACTGCAAGATGCAATTAAAATGATACGCGCAAAGAAAGAAGAGCAACAATTAAAAGCCTTTGAGGAGTTAGAAAACAAGCGAAAGCAATAATAATCAATAGTCTTATGCGTATTAATTAATTCAAAAATAAATTTTATAAAAATCTTGTGAAATTATCAATTTTTATTTATTTATATAACTGTCAAATAAACGTCATCGGCGAGATCACTGGAACAAGAAATGAATTTTGGAACGTAAACAAACAACTGTCAAAAGTCAGTCCTCAGTCGGTCTGCAGTCTGCACGTGTTGTTTTGTTTTTCTAGCTAGCAAACAGGAAAAGACTGATTTTTACTAAATTTTGTACATAAAAATGGGAGGACATCATAAAAAAACAATTCGTGCGGAAAAGGCCAAAGTCAAACTAAAGGGCGCCAAATTGCCAAAAGGCCTCAACATCACCAAAACCGACTTCAAAGTTCGAAAAATTGTGATCAAAGAACAACTAGCAGAGTCCCAAGTTGAAGATGGCAAAAGAAAACTTAACATCAAGGTAAGTTCTCCTTAACATCGATCAGTAAAGAGCCAGCAGCTTTATTGATCGTCTTTAAATTTCACAATTCAGGAAACCCTAAGTCGCCTCAAGCACAGTAGTTCTTCATTTCGTACGGAAGCACTGCGAAACCTTCGAGAATCAAGTTTCACTTCTGACGACATTTTTCGGCATTTGGGTGACTTAATCCAATCCATTGCCGCAATCAGTCTTGACATTGACAAGGATACCCGTAAAGAATGTTTCAAAACCTTAAGTAGCTTGTTGGCCACCTTGCCCAACGAAGCAGTAGAGCCATTCTTCCAAGCCCTGTCATCGTATCTGCGTTGTGCTATGACTCACATCCAACCATCGATCCAGGAAGACTCCCTACTCTTCCTGGACGTGCTTCTTTTACACATCCCAACGCTAGTAGCCGCAAATAGTACAAAGATATTCCAGAATTTCATTGATATGATTTCAAAAATCCGTACAGATGCCAAGCCAGGACGCACACTCACCGTAAACATGGGCAACAAAACAACAACAATTCAATGGCGAAGCAAAGTCCTAGAACGTCTCCAAGGAATGCTCAAGACCCTCATCGAAAATCGTCGCAATCGCTTAACAATCTCTTCAACTGAACGAAGCTCCCAATACAAGATCACAAATACTTTTAGCCTTGTCCAGCCACAGTACTTCCCTGTGGTCAAATGGCAGTTGAATGAAAACTGTGACCTATCACAAATCTTTAACAAATCTATAAGTGAGAAATCGGCTTCCAAGGCAGATGAGAGTTCCATTCTTAAGGGATACATCGAACATCTAATGCCTCTGCTCTTCGAATCCTGGTTGGAAGTACGACCAAGTGAGAGTAGTCATTCCTCCGAGGTGATTCTATCTCATGACGCCGCCCATACTCTAAAGATTGTCCTTGAAATACTTCAAAATCTCTGGACACTTACGGAAATGCTAGAAGCCGAGATCAACAACACCGACCTAAGTGTATGGTTCCGCAAAGAGTACGCCGATAGTTTTGTTAGTAATTTCTTGGGCACCTTCCCCTACAAACAAGGTGAAGGTTCTCGTTTATCAAAATCGAAGGGAGCTGCCTCAGAAAAAGATGTCCTCGAAGCTGGTGGCCAACATTGCTTGCTTCAGAACACGACGCTGGCTTATTTGATGTGTGTTTTTTATGAAAATAAGTTGGACAAGAATGTGGAGAAAGTAAGCGAGATGCTGAAGTTCCTAACAAGTAAGTTGTTTGTTTAACTTTTGAAAGATAATTATTATTTAAAAAGTTGCATCTAGAAATTGTATCCGAGATACGGAGTACGCATTTGGACAACTTTCAGTGCCTCGAGAAGGCCTTGAGAGCAAACTTGTTTTTGAGTGGGATAACGTTGCTTAAGTATGATGAAGAGAATACCCGAGCTTTGCTGAGGACAGTCATAAAAACCGCCCGGGATAATCTGTTTACGAAGGACGGATCAACAAAGGTGTTGATTCTTCTGTGTAACATTGTATCTTCACCAAAGTTGTATGCGCTTTATGGGTGAGTTCTTTTTTTCTTTGTTGATTAAACTCTTATTCAAATCCTTGGAATTTTTTAGAACCTCCGAGTTTGATTCGTGGTTGTCAGATCTGCCTCGTCAGGTTCTTCTTAAAGCGGCAATACCGCAAGAAGCGCTTTTGGCCTTATCTAACCTTGGCAAGCAAAAGAACATGGTGTTCCTTAAAGCCCTACCGTCTATTATCGTGGAGGTTATTGGTAAGATTGATCTCAATTTTGTGTTGCTTCTTTGTTATCAACTTAATTTTTCATTTTAGAAAACATTCAAAAAGTCCAGGTTCTGGGAAGCGAGAATGCTTTTGAGGGCAAAAAACTTATTATGAATTTGTTTTTTTGGACCGAAGGTTTTAGTCGGGAAACCCAGAAGCAGTTGGAAGAGAAAATCGATTCACATGTAACTGACAAGCGGATCGCTAGCTATTTTAAGTTTATTGTAACAAAATAAAATGAAAGGCCAAATATTTAAGGAAATGTAACTGGTTCTTTAATTTAGGAAGTTTCAAGAAATTGCTAAAGAAGCGTCTGGACAACTTCGAACGATTATAGAAGCGTTCTTATCTCTCGTTCTTATCATATTTCATTGAAACATTTGATTAAAAAAATGCCATAAGTTCTGTCCCCCACACAAACACGTCTTATTCAAATAATAAACCAGTTATCAAAATTCTTTTTACGATATTTGTTGACGTTATAAATTTGTAGGAAATTATTCAAAGTGGCCACCCTTAGCCTTGAAACACTTTCTTAAACGATCCGCCCATTCATCTATCGCCGCACGCACGACTTCCAGGGGTAGCGAAGCTGCTGTCTTCGCCAAATCAGCTTTAAGAGACTCAATATTTCGATGAGGCTTCTGCTCCAAGACAGTCCATAGACGGTAGTCCAGCGGATTAAGATCCGGGTTGCCCAAGGGCCAATCTTTAGCGGCGATAAGCCCCGGTAAATTGTCCTTAAGCCAAAGTTGGGTGGTTTTGCCTTGTGAGCCGGCGCAGTCTTGAAACCATCACTGAAGCTGGATGATGGCTTCTTTGGAATTTTCCAAACTTTTCAGCAGCTTCCTTGGAGCTATGGGCGTAAATCCTGTCGTTTTGGCGATTAAATTTCTGTTCCACTGTGAAAAGAATATTTTTGTGTCCTCCGTTTGCATGTCTTCGAATCAACACCTTTGATCTTGTCGCTCTTATCTTCCGCAAAGCCTCAGTCAGGCGTTGTCCAGTACTTCTACGGTAAGCGCCAAGCCTTAGGTCTTGTTTTATGAGGCGTGTCATCGTTCTTGTGGGTATTTTCATTTCTCGAGCCAAAATTTTCTGTTTGCGAAGTGGATTTCGTCGGATTCTTTCCGCAACTGCTTTGATTACTGCTGGCGTCCTACTTTGGCGAGGTCGGCCACTTCTTGCTCTATCATCAACAGAGGATAATTAAATTTATTGTTTTTAATTTGTAATAAAGTTAAATTTAAATAAATTTATGTGAGTTTGTGATTTCAAGTTTATTGTTTAATTTCTTTCTTATATTATGGGAGGTATTCTATACTTTCGATATTTTGAGTGTTTCAGCAATTCGAAAATCTAAGTGGGAGTTTTAATGCATTTGTGCAGTGCAATATTAGCGATGCGGTTAAATTCAACTGACTCATAATTGTTACTTAAGCTATCCATTTGTCCGTTATATGTTTTGAGAACAACAACAGATCAATACAATTTTTTTTTTTGGCGTCTTGTAAGTTATGGACAGAACTAATGGCAGGACTACGTAAATGTGAAAGTTTCAATAACGCCAGAACGGCTGAACGGATCTGGATGAAATTTAGCACAGGGATAAAATGTATGGAAATGTATGGCAGCTTATAATTGTCTCCCCTTCCATCCCTTTCCTTTCGCAGTCCTTTTCTCGCAATCCCTCTAATCGATCAGGTTTTTGACGGGGGAACTTTCTTGAGAACCATACACCTCGCCTAGGTGGCGGGTTTGTGATTCTTGGGGGGTTTCTACGCCAAGCCCGCGTACTGGACCAACTCTTGACAGAACCAGTGTACCCTTACCAACTAGCAACCTGCCTAGGGAGCATAAAGTTTGTCTTATGGTTGGCCTGGTAGATTGAGTTACCTTTCCAAAAGAAAACTAGTTCTTCCCGCCCGTAAAACACATACTATCCCATTCTTCTAATCCTTCGTTAAGTTTGTGATGCTTTTTTATACTTAGGCTGAGGTAGGCTCGTCGAAGTCCAGGGTTGTTCCCAAAGAAAGCGAAAACTCAGGGTTGAAGAGTGTTGAACTACGAAATAACAATGTTTTTTATTTACCAAAATATTCCTAAAAAGTTACTTCATATACGGACTTAACAATAAAACTAAATTAATAATTCGACGTATAATATAGTATTAAGGAATAATAGCTTAAATAGTTTGGCCTGTAGGGTTTACCCTACGACAAGAAACGATCCCTACTATATTTGATCTGCAGAGTTGCCTCTACGACAATAAACGGTTTTAGGTCTGTAGAGATTTTTGAAAAAAAGCGCTCCACGACAAGAAACGAATGCTACTAAATTTGGTCTGTGGTGAAGCTTACAACTGCAGCTACCCCACGACAAGAAGCGGATTAACAATTTGGTCTCTAAAGTTCCCTCCACGACAATAAGCGATTCCTACTAATTTGGTCTGTGGAGTTTCCTCCACGACAAGAAACAGATTTGGTCTGTAGAGATTCCTGTTAGGAAGCGCTCCACGACAATAATCGATTCCTACTAAATTTTGCCTGTGGTGAAGCTTACAACTGCAGCTACCCCACGACAAGAAACGGATGGCCTAATGCCTTTACTTTAAAATTTAATAAGGTTTCTGCTGGTATTCCCCGCAGCGTACCTTCGAGATCTCTTATTCCCGGTATTCCATTAAATAGAATCGTATACCAATGGCTGGGAGTTCGAGTCTGATTTTCCATACAAATTCTGCTTATACTTTTGAAATATTTCAGTACTAAGGAAGTGTGAGTTATAACATTAAAGACTAAAAATACTTGTACTAAAATAATTCCTTCTGTTTGTTGGATGTTTCTGCTGTTCGGAGTTGGTTGGTAGTCCAAATCAGCGGTGCGGGGCGGAGGGGTAGTCGGTTTTGCTCCTATAGAGGACAATGGTTGTGTTGCGTCGCTGGTTGGTCTCTAACATACACTTAACGTTGTGAAAAATCGTCGTGGTGATTGTGACGGCGGTCGGTGGCGGTCGGTGATGATGGTTATTGGTTATCTTGATAATTGAAGGCGGCGGTCGTCTTTTGATGCTTATTATTACAAAGCATAGTGGCGATCGGGGGCGGCGGTCGGTGGCAGTGAAGGAAATGTGTAACTTCGTTACAAGTTTTTTAGTTAATGGTAACAAAACGGCGCATACAAGCGCGAATTGGGTTCTTTTTAAGTTTTTTTTCAACTCAAAGAACCGCCATTCCTACCTACCTACCTACGAGAGACGACTCCTCAAGCTACAGGCTACTTCTAGATCAGCTGAAACGCAAGCGAAGCCGCAGGTAAAGGCTTGAATAAAAACACAAACTGATTTCCTTCGTCGAATCAAATATTTTTCAAGGAAAAATATTTTACATTTTTTTATTTAAATTATGCACGACGTTGGTTGTTCTTTTATTTTGTTGTTTGTTTGTTTATACATTTTACATTATATATATATATATAAATACAATATTAAAAATTATTTAAATAAACCATTATGCCAAAGAAACAGTTATGCTAGAGATATTACTTTTGTTTTTGCTTTGTTTAAATATCTTTATGTGTAATGTAATGTTGTACAACATATATATAGTTTTATGTATATATATGTTTTTTTTCTGCTTATTTAAATTAGAATTAAAAAAAAGAATGGGCTAAAATAATAATTATTAGAACACTAAGATATTTGACTATTTAAAACAAAACATAATAACTTAGGTATATTTTTTTTTTTTTTTTATTTCCAAGAGATAAAAACAGCGTTTTATTTTGTTTATTTTATTAACCCTTCTATTGTTTAACCGCATTGTTGGCGTTCATAAATTATTATTATATTCATATCCTATTTTTATTAAATTTACTTAAATTGTTTCTTTTTTGTTAATATTTTCCTCCTAAAATTTTATTGGGCTTCCACAATTTGTCAGTGGTTCGTTCGTTTGTTTGTTTGTTGTTTTGTTCAATTTTGGAAGACCCATTAAAAGTTTTGTAAATCTATTCAATTAGCACACACAAACTTGACTTAACTATATTTAAGAAATGTTTTTTTTTTATTTAGTTTTATTTCATCTTTGTTTTTTTAATATAATCTATTGTTTTGTTTTTTTTTTTTTAATTTTTATTCTTTGTGTTTGTTTTTTTTTTTGTCATCGTTTTTAAAATAAAAGAATTCATATTTGTTTTTTTTTTAAGAAATTTCTTATAAATCATATAGAAACAAAAAATGTATATAAAATAATAATAATAAGATATGTAATAAGCTTAAAAATAATAAATTGCAAATAACACGAGAGGAGAAAATTAGAGAAGCTTGAAATGTGTAAGAAGGTGGAATAGGACAAATTTTTTTAACGATTACAAGGATATTTGATTTGTTGAATAAAAAATTTCCCGTATATATTTAATTTTTGTTTAAAATTTAAGACTGTTTTTTTTTTACGATTTTGTTTGATAGTAGTGTTTTTTTTTGTATATAATTTGTTTAAATTTAAATGGCATGTGGGGGCTTTTATCGCGCAATTCCACACCACAATCCCGCTGAGTAATTTATGTTAATCAAAAATTTATTTATTTTCTTTTGTTGAGAAAAACAATTCCTAATCGGAGCCCTCATCGTCTAATAATCCGGAATATTTATTTGTTGTTTCAAGGATCTATATGTGTTTTTTTGGAAGAAGTTCACCACAAAGTTATAAAACAATTTAACAAAATTAATAAATAAATAATTTTGAAAATGTATGCAATGTGCTTACCGGTCCTGCAGTAGGTGGCTGATACTTTGGCATTGGCCTCTCGGGCTTTGGTTCCCGCTTTTGTTTGCTGTCATCTCTTGGCCTATCTTCTCTATTATTTGGTTTGTCCTTGTTATAACGGTCGTTTCTGGAAGAAATATAAGCAATCATTTGTTATTGGTTGCTTTGGAATAATCGGCTTTCAGGGAAATCAAGGATTGAGAATCAAATTTGTTTGCGATTGTAAGATAAGCAAACATATGCCATTGGATGATCGTGAAAATCTATGCATTTAGCAATTTAATTTTTGCCTCGCCAACTATAAAAAAACTGGAAACAACTTTTGCAGAACAACCTGTGTTTAGGGCAGACTAATGTAAAGGAAGAGTCTCCTTGTTCCTACAAGCTGTGGCTTCTGAGCTCAAAGTGCTTTTTTTACTTGCGATTATAGGTACTATAAGGGAAGTTATGCATTCTTAAATAAAAATTCAAAAATAACCGAACCGAACCTACTTCTTCACAAAAACAAGAAAATCTAGCCCAACAATCATCACACGGATTGCACAGGTGATCATTTTAAGTTCGGTTATTTTTGAATAGCATAAAATTTTGATAACAAAATCAATATTTAATTACGTATAAACGGAGCAGAGGCACATTCCGGACAAAACGTACAGAAAGTCATCACAACAAGAGGGTGCCCGCAAGGAGGGGTTTTATCACCCTTGCTGTGGAGCTTAGTTGTGGATGAGCTCCTAGAATGTCTTACTTCTCAAGGTATAAAATGCCTAGGCTTTGCCGACGACATTGTTATAACAGCCTATGGAAAGTTTGAAGAAACCCTCTGTGACATAATACAAAGGGGTTTGACAATAACAAGCAAATGGTGCGCATCAGTGGGACGAAATATCAATCCATCAAAAACCACAATTGTACCCATCACAAAGAAAAGACTTCTACCGCACATAAGGTCAAATTCCTAGGAATTAACCTAGATAGCAAACTCCTCTGGAACAAACACCTTGAAATAACAATCGGGAAAGCCTCAAAGTCCCTCATGATATGCAGACGTCTTGCAGGAAAATCATGGGGATGTAAACCGAATATAATAAGATGGATGTACACTATGATGGTGAGGCCCATTATATCACGAACTAGCTACGACTAGAAAATCACTTGAAAAAATGCAAAGGCTCGCATGCTTATGCATCACAGGAGCAATGAGAACTTGCCCTACGGCAGCAATGGAGGTCATATTGCATCTGACCCCATTACACTTTGTGATACAAAGTGCAGCTGAGGGAACAATCATGAGATTTTCAAAAGAGGGCACCGGCAAAGGTAAACAAATAAGTCTTAGACAAAAAGACTCCCTGTCCAAAACAATACCCTCCCTTGATATTCCAAGAGATAGCATGATTAAGATTTACAACTTCGAGAAAAACTTCCAGACGAAGTTAAGTAGCAAAAAAGAGTGGCTAGGAGAAACAGAAAACTACACCTTTAAAGCAAATGCCATCAAGTGGTACACTGATGGATCAAAAATTATATCTGTTCCAATGGGACAGTCCTCAAGCATCTTTCAAGCGGAAGTTAACGCGATAGGAAAATGCGCTGAATTAAACTTAAATAGGAATAATCACAAACAAAACATTGCAATAATGTCAGACAGTCAAGCAGCACTTAAAGCCCTTAGCTCATACAGTATCAGTTCCAAATTGGTATGTGAATGCCTAGAGAAACTCAACACTTTGGGCAGGGAAAACACAGTCACTCTCCATTGGATACCAGGCCATGTTGGTGTTGAAGCAATGAAGAGGCTGACCGTCTGGCGAAAATAGGGGCAACAACACCCTTTATTGGACCGGAATCCTACTGCGGTTTTGGGGAGAATGTGATCAAAAACAGGATCAAAACAAGCGAAGAAATCAAAAGGTCAAACCATTGGAAAGAACTCCCAAAGCTAAGACAGCCAAAAATGTTACTGGGGAATTACAACCTAGAACGATTTACAGCCTGCATTAACTTAAACAAAAACAACCTGAGAATCATAACGGGCTTTCTCACAGGGCACTGCAAACTAAAAAGACACCTAGGGCTGTCAAGCAGATAGAGAAGGGAAGGTTACCTTCTTTAAAAATACCTCAAATACTTAGCTTCCTAAAAGAAACCAAGTTGAAGGAAGTGCTGTAGAATGAGTATCCTCATCCAGCGCTTTACAAAAGGGGGCACAATAGATCTTAAAGGTCGCAGTGCACTTTCCCCCAATTAATTCATTCACATTCACGTATAAACGGAGGGGAATAGACCCCCCTAACTAACAATGTTTTTCTTGTCTTAACACAACCTATTCGTTCTGTTACAAAAGTACCCAAATAAGTTAATTTTTGAAATTTTGTCATAGGTTAGGTTAGGTGGCTCTGGCTATCAGTCAACGACTGACACACTTAGACCTAGACCAGATATTAGGTCCATTGTGATACCACATATGAAAGTTTAGTAAGGCACTACCTCACTAATTTTAAAATTAATTGGAACTTTTAATAAAGCGATGGAGACAGTGTATGTCTGTCTGAGTTGGATCATTGATATCGTTGAGGAAGAAATCTCCCAAATGTAGTTTTCGTCTTTATGAGAGAGCAGGGCATGAACAAAGAAGATGTGTTATAGTCTCTTCTTCTTCCTCGTCCATGCAACTTCTGCAGAAGTCATTTGAGAAGACACCGAGTCTAATAGCATTTCTGCCTATAAGACAGTGTCCAGTTATGACACCGATTAAGGAGCTAAGGTGAGATCTACCGAGAGATAACAAACATTTGGAACGTTTTGGATCTAGTTTTGGCCAGACCTGTTTTATCGCCTGACAGGTGGTCAAGTTTGACTACCTTAGATTTGTTTCGTTCATGGCATCGTGTTTTAGCATGAGTTTACATATATACCAATATTCCTCCTGTTGGGTGAAAGTCTTGCAGTAGTTTCCATTTCTGGCGAGTTCATCGGCCTTGCAGTTTCCTGGAATATATCTATGTCCCGGCACCCAAAAAAGGTGAATGTTAAACTGTTCTGCCATCTCCGCGAGAGATGAGCGACAGTTGCGGGCTGTTGCTGAGTTCTTGGAAACCGCCTCGAATGATTTAAGGGCTGCTTAACTGTATAAGGAAGATGCTGATATTCGACGTGGATATCACGTTTTCCTTGAGCCAGGATAGAACATCTTTTATCGCCAGAAGTTCCGCTTGGAACACGCTACAATAGTTAGGGAGTCGGAAAGAGAGACTAAGATTTAGTCCTTCTGAGTACACACAGCCCCATTTCTTTCATACTTTGTATAGAATTTACCAGTACCAGCGTTTAGGAAGGTTGGATCGGAGATACCGATGCGTATTAGTTAATCATGTCTCCATATCGCGATGGCAGGGAATATTGTTGGAAGAAGCATTTTTTCGGGGAGGAATAAATCTAACTATTTTTCTTTTATTCTGTTTATTGAAGCAGCGGTAGAAAAAGGAGACGCAAGAAATATTACGACGATAAGTGAGCAAAATCAAAATATGTCCTTATTAGTATCCATCATCACTTTTAGTGCACTCTTTTAGATTCCAGAAAACAAGAAAGGAGCAAGTGTCCGATATGGGGATTATACTCAAGCTTTGAACGAATGTAGGTATGGATTGTAGATTGTAACAAGGTCAGATGGAAGCAAAATATTGTTTGCATCTTCCAAGGAAACCTCAATATTTTGAGACATATTTTGCGACTCAAAAGATGTGTTCGTTCCAGAGCAAGTAGTTTGTAGAACGCAAAGTGGTTCGGTTTTCTTAATACACGTAGTGTTTATGATTTAACAAAAGCATTGAGTTTTTGAAGCATTAAATTCTACACGATTGATATTTTTTACATTGGACTAAATAAATATGAAGAGCTGAGTGTACTGTGTCGCCAAGAGATCATTAATAAAGATAAAAAAGTGAGTCCGATACATGAGACTATATAAACGGCAGCTGCGATAAAGATCCTTCCAATGACATCAAGTGTAACAAAGCTTGAAGAAGAACAAAAATCCGAGGAAGCCTTTACGTCGAAAATACCATCTTTGCGAAAAATAGAGCACAACCGACTCAGCTGATATTCTCACCTTCAAAGAAGAGCCCCTGAATCTTTTAAACACAATCGCGAGCGAGAAAGAGTAAAGACAGGCCTAAAAACTTTTAGTATAAGCAAATGCAGCGACAATTGGCCTCAGAAATGGAACAATCCAAGACAGGGAGCTTGTCGGCCTTTGTTGGATTTTAGTTTTTGTTTCCTTAATTTCTGTTACTGAGAGAAAATGGTTCTTTGAATGCAAGAATGACGGGCCTTTCTAGCTTGTTTTAACTTTAAGGCATTGATAACTTAGTTCACACACCTTGAAACATCTCTTGAAACAACTCAAATTAAACCATGAATTCTTTTTGGGTTTGAAAAAAATCTCATTCCATGGAATAATTCGAATCAAAGTTAAAGTTTGAGGTGTTACTTGCAACATTTATACAGCTAACTCCCAAGCCTAAATACAATCGATTAATAGATTTAATTACGCAATTTAAATAAGTGGTTCCCGGTGTTTAAGCAAGAAAAACAGTGTTATAGTCCTTACTTTTTTTGTAAAATATAGCGTAATTTAATAAATATAAAATATTACGCCCTGGAATCGATATCAATTAAGTAGGTCAGGTAGAAATGAAAATGAAAAATGAAGGTAGCATGAAAATAAAATGCACGACTGGGTAGCACAAACTTGCTCTAATTTTTTAACTGACTCGAGAGTTTTTTTTGGAAAAGCTAAGTATGCAATATTTCTTTGCCAAATGAAAAACGAAGCATTGTAAACTTTGTTTTTTTTTTTTTTTTTTTTTGAAGACTTTTTTGCACAGACGGACGGAAAGAATTTAAATGCACACTTTTCCCAGTCACCACAACATCGTTATGTCACGTTTGATTGATAAACTCAAAATGTTTGTTTTCCACGAATCCATAGCACTCATATAGACCTTTCCATTGGTTTCACTCGGCTAACCACTCATTCTGACAACCAATGGAACAAGCAAAATTGCGTTTGCTGAATTTTGACCCAGTCTATTCGCCCTCACCAGTTTCACAAACTGATGTGCAAAAGCCGGCTAGCGGTAAAAGGAAAATATTACTCCTTCTCATTCACTCAACTTCGTTGCTCGGCTTCGCCCTATATCATCAGTTTTGGATTTAACAATGTGTCAAATGTGTTGAAACTACCGAAACTTTTAACAATACTGCGTACGAATAGACACTTGTTTGAGTTTGTTACATATTAAGCTTTAGTTCTTGATTGGATTCTGAAATTGCCTTTTCAGAACCGTCAGAAGTATCATTTTAGTACCAATGGAACGCTTTAAGATTATTTCAAGGAGCTTTTGAACGCTTCTATCCAATGGAATGTGCCAATAATCACAAATAAAAATTGACAAATTAAGTTTGTTTGATGTCCCATGCCCCAGTGCGCACTGAGAATAAATCTCTGTATGAAATGCCAAAAACCCTTCGAACACATCAGCGCATTATCAGTTGAAAAACATAACTTTCTTTTTCAAGTACCAACAAATTAAATGGTGAACTCTATATTTAGGGAATGGCTTATTATTATTTATCTGATTCTTTTCCAAATCATTGAATGTTAGCAAAAACGCATGAACAAATCTCATATTAACCATTTTGTGACATGTCATAACATTCAAGTTGCCTCAAATTTCGATTTCCAAACTTACATATCAAACAATGACATAGGGTGAGTCAGTCCGTATCCAGTGCGCGCACCGGGCTCACATTGAACACAGTGCAAAAACATGAGTGTTGCCATGAGCATTCAACAAAGTGAATTGCACTCTCTAAAGGGCTTTTTTTTGTTTAGAGTATAAACAGAGCAGAGCATGCCCAGAGTTTGATCTTTAAGCTCAGAATGTTCAGATGGGCCATTGTAATGAACTTTTAAATTAACAGTTTCCCCGACTATTTTCCCATTGCTATACCGAACTTTACCATGGTACCCAGCCGGAGCTACAATGAGACTCTTTAAAAGTCCAAAAAAGGCATAGCAGTTGGATCAGACGAAAAACCTTGAGTTTTTTTGTATTTGCTATCAAATCTCGAAAGTAGGAAGCTTAAGACAAGCATTAACTTACAATCAGAGATTAGCCAACACATATATGATGTGCTCATGTTCATGCCATAATTAGTACGGTGTTGGGGATAATGCAATGAAGACAGTGAGCCCCTCCGCGATAATTAAAATCGATACAAGATAGAAGATCGGTTAAGAGTTCGTGAATAAATATTATATCATTGATGATACGTCTTTGTGACAAAGTTTGAATCTGTAGAAGTTGAATCCGGTGGTCGTAAGGTGGGAGGTTGTAAGGATCTGCCCAAAAGAGACCTTTCAAAGCAAATCGAATAAAACTACGCGTCTATCCTAGACCTATGAATATCATAGAAGGGAGACCATACCTGTGATGCATATTCTAGATGGGGGCGAACAAGACAGTTATATAAAGCTAGCGTTACATAAGGATTTTTAAATTCCTTCGACCATCTTTTAACAATTCTTAACATGGAGTAAGCTTTTTTGACAATATTATTATTATTATTATTATTTATTACAATATAAAATAAATTGACATTATAATTTACATAACAGCACTAGCTACCAGGGCTTTTGGCTGGTTCGTAATAAATTAATTACTTTAACAGGAACTGATAGATGGAAATAATTATTGGGACTTTTGGGAGACAAAAATCCCTTGCTCCAGGTATGAAGCTTGGGAGTTCTAGTCCCCAACAGCCCCAAAGTTAAAGTTAAAATAGTTGATGCTATACAATTGAATCTAGATTAAATGTGGTTAGGGTGGTATATACATTTTGTATGTTTTCGGTTGAAATAGATGACAGAAGATGAATAAGATTGTTATTAAAAAGTTGTTTACATAGATTGTTTACGGTGAGGCATTCGGATGTAAGGTGTTTTATGGATAAAACTTTTCTGGATTGACAGAGATGGCAGATCGGAGGGTTCTCCTTTTTGAGTAGGAAGCTAAGTGTAATTTGAGAAAACGTAGACGGAGAAAACATTTGTTCATTTTGTTAGATGTATCGGTTGGGTAGGTGGCTTTTTCTGCTTTAGGGTTGATTATAGAGTAATAATGTGTATATGAATTCCATTCGTTAATTCTTAAACTATCCCAAAACGAGCTGATAAGTTTCAAGGAATCTTTTTTTGTTGGGGGGTATGAAACTGTGATCGACTGATCAATGGCTCTTCTAGCTGACGAGTCTGCGAACAATAAAGTTGATGTGTTCCGTGAAACTCAAAGTCTAAAGTTTACTCCCAGATCTTTAAAACTAAAAACTTGATGCAAATCTTGCTGTGATATATATATGTCATATGAACTTGGTTCCCGTTTCCTTCTAGAAAAGGTCATTGTGTGACATTTTGCGGGATTCAGGTTTAAGCAATTCTTGCTGCACCGGATAGCAAATCTGTCAATTTCGGCTTAGCTGAGTTAATAGTTTTGAAAATTTTCATATCATCAGCGAACACGATAATCTCACTAGAATAAATGCAAAAACTGACGTCATTGATAGATGGCTGCCTTGTGGGAATCCCGATTTTGCTGATTAGAAACCGAATTAAATTTTGGAAAAAAATGGGAGATACCGAGGTCAGATGGCTCATGAGTCATGATTCTCATCTTCAAGCTTCGAAGATGTGATTGGATGTCTAAATAATGTAGGGAAAGTTGAATGGAAGGGATATACTTTACACTAAGCTGACAATAGCCGTTCAATAAAGCTGATTTCACACACCATGCAGATCGTTGAGTGAGTATAGCCGAGGGGAATCAACAACATTATGCAGTCCAAAGTATTGGGATCATTATGGAATAACATCGGTATTTTTTAGAGGAATTGCTGTTATCACATATTGTCGGCCCTGATGATGGACATGCACAAGGGAGCAGTTACAAAAGTAAGATGTCCAGCTGGAGTCTCCAAAGATTTCCAAATCACAGTAAATCTAACACCAAGGAAGCTTCTCGCATTCCCTTTTCTTTTTTGTAGTCCTTTCTTACCTGCATGCAGGTAAAGTGACGGAACTCAAAGTGCATCACAGTTTTATTATATAGCTGAATGTTTAGGAAATAAAATGGGTACCGAATAAGTCCAAAAAAGCCCGTTTTCTGATTCACAGATGGAACATTGATTGCCAAGTGTGAAAGTTTAAATATCTGGGATCTATGATTAATGGCGAAGCAACTTCACGACAGATCACATCAATCTTTGCGTTATCTTGGGTTGGATAAAGTTGAAAATACCGCTATAGTGATTCTCTGCTGAAGGGAAGATTCTACACCTCAGCTGTATGTCCGTGCACAAACGTATGAGTATGACAACAGCAGAGATGAAGATGCTTTACATGGCAGCAGGACAAAGCTTGATTGAATAAGAAGTACCAAAATCCAAGGAAGCCCTCACGAAAATACCATCTTGCATAAAATAGAGCACGGTCGGCTCAGCTGGTATTGTCACGTACAAAGGAGACCCTGACAACGACGTCAAAAAGACAATATCATTCAACGTTCCGTTACCATCGCGAGAGAGGAATAGGAGAGGCAGGCCAACTTTACGACGTAAAGTTTAACCCGAGTTCAGATCCCTAAAAACAACGTTCGGGCAACCAAGGACTACGATTACTTCAAAGACTTTACTTCAACAAAATACTTTCGTGGGGTCCTTAAAAGTGTTATTGGCAAGATTTTAAAGATAACCCAGCCAAGTCTTCAGAGACTTGTGTTCCATCTGTCTCAATTCATTCAATACAAAAGAAGCAAAAGAGTACTAACCTGTCATTTCTATCGCGATTCCTATTGTTGTCACGGTTAAAGTCCCGATTGTCGCGACCACGGCGGTCATCTAAAAGAAGAAAATTTAAAAAAAAATTATTACATAAAGCTTCTGAGTTGAAAGTATGTTAGCAACTTACCACCACCCACTCTGCGGTCTTGAGTCCTACGATCGGGACTGCTTTTTCTTCCGCCATCGCTATCCTCATCCCGTCGACGCCAGCTGCTGATAGCAGTGTTCCTAGTTTCTTTGTCGTCTTTGTTTAGCTCAACTTCAGCAATCTTTTCGCTAACATCTTCTTCGCGTTCCTTTTGTTCTTGTTCGCGGCGTTCTCGCTCCTGGCGACGTGTTTCTTCCAAACGATCCTCGATTTGTTTTTCGCGGGCAGCTGTATCAACTGGCTTAGCTGAACCGAAGACCTTTTCTGCTGGAATACCAGCTGGACGCGGTGCTGCCTTTGATTTGGACTCAGACTCAGATCCAGAATCGTTTTGCTTTGGTTCGCCATCGGAATCTTCTGCCTCCGGTTTATTGACTATCTCGGGCAATGGCAATGTCCTTGGCTTCAAGTTCAACTTGGGTCGCTCTAGAGGCGGGCCATCGTCTTCACGCCTACTGCGACCTCCGTCGCCGCGTTCAAAGCGTTCGCCGCGATCACGATCGCGATCTCCTCCACGGTCACCGCCACGATCCCGATCACCGCCACGATCACGATCACCGCGATCACGGAAGCCGCCGCTTCGGTATCCATCGCTACCACCGCCGCCGCCACCCCCTCCACGGGGAGACGAATCGTATGCTGGACGGTCTCCAGTGCGCCACGAACCACCGCCTCCCTTCTCCTGAGAACCGTCACGAGGAGCGCGATCTCTGTTGAAGCCACCACCGCCACCACGATCAAAGTTTCGTTCATAACCACGACCACCGCCGCCGCCACCACCACGACCACCCTCATCGTCACCGCCTTTATCGCGACGCCAATTTGTGGACTCGCGATTCTCACCAGAACCGAAGCCATCATAGCCTCTGCGATTGTTGCGATCACCGCCGCCATCCCGGTTGCGTCTCTGATTGCTTTGCTGTTCGTTTTCATTCGACACTTCAATGCGCACCCGACGGTTCTTGACCTGAGGATCAGGCATACTGATCACATGAATTAGGTCATCGCGCGTCTCGAATTCAGCGTAGCCAAAACCACGAACACGCCCAGTTTCGCCATCCTCACGTGGCAAGCGCAACGAAACCAACTGAACTGGGTAAAAGAATTCATGAATGTCATCTTCGTTGGCGTCAAATGGCAGATTTGAGATGTAAGCCAGGAAGGGCGGCTTGTGTGGTATGGAATCATCGTCAAAGATGCGACTGGCACGGGGACCCGTTGGCAGTTGAAACACTTGTGGCAGGGAGCCGTCGTCTTCGTCACTTTCGTTACCATAATTTCTCACTTTCTTTGACACCTGAGCAATGCCAGCTTGGAATTCCCCGTTGGCAAGGAATGACTGCAGGGGCATAGAAGTCCCTTTGTTTTTCTTACCCTTTTTACCTGTGAAAAAAGCAAACAAGGAGAACAATTGTAATATTTTCGTGTAATTTTCATAGTTTCAAAATTTTTTTTCGATTTTAATTTTATTTTAGCCACGCGGAACAAAAAAAAACCCCCAACCGATTCATTGTAAAATGAAATGTCAGAAATTTTCATTCGATTATAGTTCAACACAGAAACACTGGATTGGTGATATTTTAATTTTATTTTGTAAACAAATTTGCGAAAATCAAAATTGATTTCATTAAAATAAATGAAAATTGATTTTATTATGCTTATTTTAAATATATTTGTAAAAGAAATTCCGAATAAAAAAACCAACCTGCAGAAGCCATGTTGAAAAGACTATCAAATTTAACAATGCTGCCAACAAAGCAGTACAATAACTGGAAGGTATTTTTCCACGAAATCAAAAATCGGTTGCCAACTCCCAGAAACAAAATAAGTTTTCATGCATGGGATCTTTAAGTGGCGATATACTATAATGCTACACTGGGAAGCAACAAAATAGAATTTAAAAAATAACTTTGGAAAATATATCGATTTCTCTAATATAAAGCAGATTGAAGAAGGTTTTTTTGATCTTATCTCGTTCAACAAATGAATACGAGACATATTATAGTGCTCTGTTGCTTGGTACATTTACTAAATTAGAAACAGTTCGTTTTATAATCCAACTGTTCCCACTTTTAGCAAAATTTTTATTACATGTGTTTCTCCTCTGGCAAAAAAACGAATGCCAACTACTGGCAAGCAAGTTACTACATATATTAATTGTCGATACCTATCTGTGCTCCAGTTGGCTGGAAGTTTGTATGTGTGAGTGGAAAATGCGAGTGTGTTGCAACTATCTTGCCAGTAGCTGCCCTATATGTGGCGTCCAGGTTATGTTCTGTCTAATAGTTTTGGATTTTCATTTGCATTGAACAAAAATAAAGTGGAGGAGGAATATGTCATCTTGCTACAATTTGTTAAGACTCGATGAAAGAAGTCAAAGGGAAAATTTGGAAATTGGTGTAACAACGAGAAAAACTGGCCTATACTATAGAAATTCGATTTTGGTGAGTTGAACAAGAATATCGAATTCTATAGAAATTATACGAAACTTCAAATGGAGAAGAATATGCTACAATCAAGACTATAATTTTAATTTCTTGTATTTCTTTGATGTTTTGAATATTTAGCTCTCCTCTTTTCGAACGAGTATGATATTTTTATATTTCTTTTTTCTTTGCAAAAATTAAGATGCAGAATAATGTAAATCCAGCAATATCAAAATGTATATAAAACGAACGCACAACTCACTTGAATATCATTTTAAGCTCATGTACTGCTTCCTTTATATCTTCAAAATATAAACTGCATCTATGTTCGCTCCGTAAACATATGACAGCTCTGTGACAAAGCAAGAAATTCATACAAAAAGAAAAACTTTATTTTATTAAAAAAAAGTTTATTCTAAATTCGTTGTTCAATAAACCCCCAAAAATGCCGGACTACTTGGGCACCGATCAAAGAAAAGTCAAAGGTGAAGAAAAAGAAGAGAAGGAAATCAAATCGCTAGACGAAGGTGATATAGAATTGTTGAAAACCTATGGCCAAAGCCAATACCACAAAGCAATCAAAACCATCGAGGAAGACATCCTCAAAGCCATAAAGCAGGTCAATGAGCTTACTGGGATAAAAGAAAGTGATACTGGGTTGGCTCCTCCAGCCCTATGGGATTTGGCTGCTGATAAGCAAACCTTACAGAATGAGCAACCTCTTCAAGTTGCAAGATGCACTAAAATCATTAATGCCGATTCCGATGATCCCAAGTACATCATCAATGTCAAGCAGTTTGCTAAGTTTGTGGTTGACCTGGCAGATTCTGTTGCGCCAACAGATATCGAAGAAGGAATGCGTGTTGGCGTTGATCGCAACAAGTATCAGATCCACATTCCGCTTCCACCGAAAATCGATCCCACTGTCACCATGATGCAGGTAGAGGACAAGCCCGATGTGACGTACAGTGATGTCGGTGGATGTAAGGAGCAGATTGAGAAATTAAGAGAAGTCGTCGAGACACCCTTGCTGCATCCGGAAAAGTTTGTTAACCTGGGTATTGAGCCCCCAAAGGGTGTTTTGTTGTTCGGGCCTCCTGGCACAGGAAAGACCCTATGTGCTCGTGCAGTTGCCAATCGCACAGATGCCTGTTTCATTCGTGTCATTGGGTCTGAGCTTGTGCAAAAGTATGTGGGCGAAGGAGCTCGCATGGTGCGAGAACTATTCGAAATGGCCAGGTCCAAGAAGGCCTGTTTGATCTTTTTCGATGAAATTGATGCCATCGGAGGAGCCCGTTTCGATGACGGTGCAGGTGGAGATAATGAAGTCCAGAGAACTATGTTGGAACTGATCAATCAGCTGGATGGCTTCGACCCTAGGGGAAACATCAAAGTTCTAATGGCCACCAACAGGCCCGACACCCTTGACCCAGCACTCATGCGTCCCGGACGTTTGGATCGAAAAGTCGAATTCGGTCTGCCAGATTTGGAGGGTCGGACGCACATCTTTAGGATTCATGCCCGTTCGATGTCTGTGGAACGTGATATTCGTTTCGAACTGCTAGCTCGCTTGTGTCCCAATTCAACTGGAGCCGAAATTCGATCTGTCTGCACTGAGGCCGGTATGTTTGCTATCCGAGCTCGCCGTAAAGTCGCCACTGAAAAGGACTTCCTCGAAGCTGTTAATAAGGTTATCAAGAGCTATGCTAAGTTCAGTGCCACACCCCGGTACATGACCTACAACTAAAAGTAATTTTTGAACATAATTTTTGTAAAGCCTCATCGTGAAATGAATAAATTTAAATTATAAAACTGAGGTTCTTGTTTTCTAGCTTGGTTATTTGTTAATCGTTTTGATTCCAGCTGAGTTCTGAGAGTGTTCCTTGCAGCTAAGAATTCATCAATTATAGAAGGTAGCAGGCACTTTCTTCATCTCACCAAATGTATGATGCAGTACTTTCTCGCCCTCTTTATTCTTCATCTTGCAGTGTCCAGAAGGAAGGCAGCCGTTTTGATCCTTGCTGTTTCTGCTTCAGATTATGTAGGCTGCGAATCATTCTTGGTTGTAGTTTCCAGCAAAGTTTTGTGTTATCTTGAGTTCTTTAGTTGTTTAGTAATCTTGTTTTCTTATCACGTTCTCTCAAGAACTGTGGCCCAGTTTCAAAAGTCAAGATTAGCTATTTCGTTTCCAGACATTTATAAATAATTTTTGAGCTGACTCTATAGGAGCTTAGAGCTTTAAAATCATACTCAGGGAATCCAATGTAGCTTGGCAAACAACTTCTGCTCAAATATGCTATAAACAATTTGTACCAGTATATTCAAACAAAACCCACAAAATTCCTACTCAACCTAGAAAGAAAAACTCTCAAAACAATGACCGGAATCCGGATATTGTTCTCTAAAATAAACACCTTCACAACATGAGACCCCGTTTGCCGACTCTGCCTCGAAAGTGAAGAAGCATCAATCAATATCCAGCACTCCTCCACCTCAGAAAGCGGACACTTGGTGATGAGATTGTTTCCTTGGAAAAACTCAAAACCACCCACAGACTATCCTTAAGTTCTGGTCTCAGTCTGGAGCAACAGAACTGCTCTAGAATCTCACACGGGTTGGCACAATAGGCATCAACGATTGTATTGTATTTTTCTGCTTCGTCTAACAACTCCGCATTTTCAGCGCCCTCTCGTGTAAGTCATTTAAAGTGTTATGTGGTCAAGTGAGCACAAGAACGTTGATTGATCTTGAAGTTCACTTAAGAAGAACTGTCCCATTCGAAAGTAGACCTTTTCTAATTACAAAACGCGCCGCATATTGAGTCTTTTATAGAATAAGGCAGTGGAGATTTCCCTCCAAAACATCCACTATTAAATCAAGCAATGGAAAACTAAATGAAAAAAACTTAAGGAATATGGAATCTCAGACATCTGTCTAAAAATTAATCTACGTTGCAGTATTTATTTTATTTATTGTCGACCAACACATTTGGAAAACTTTTAAGCATCCACGATATTTGTCTGTTCCTTTAATTTGGAAACAAACGTGCATTGGTCGCCAAGAAGCCTCATCAGTTGACCAACCAAACCAGCTTCAACCATCATTTTATGTCGTGTCAGCATAAAAGAAACTTTTCATAAAACTCTGAAAATTTACATTAATTGGTATCGGGTCAACTCAATCTTCGTGGCGAGAAGAAGAAATAAGTCCATCGAAAATGACAAAACCTTATTGTCTGATATGTTAACTCACAAAAATTCAAATACTAACTGCCATTTCAATTTGTTAGCACTTACCAATCACAAATTACTGAAACCGTTCCCTTGGCACGGAAATATCTCTTCTGTGTCAAACCAGCGGTTTCAGAAGACTATCAAATGCTTCTAGCTTCTATTTCTCCAATGGCAAGTGCTAAAAGTAGTCTTGAAAGCCAACAAGCTACCTTTTGCCAGAAAACAGGGGCTCAGGCGGTTACTAGGGGAATCGGTGTCAGTAACCATACTCTCATAAAAGGACATGATAATCAATCGAACAACCAAACTAATAACATTCGAAAAAGTCTCTAAAAATCTTGAATGTGCCTAACCTAGAAGGCTTTATTTTGATTCCAACCGAGTTAAAATCGATTCATCATTGAGAGAAACGCAACGAATTAAATTTTTCAATTTTTTTTTTTTATCTTTTATTGTATGATGTACAAAAAGCGTCCAAATGCACTTAGTTGGCAATGGTAACTTCGACCTCTACACCAGGTTCAATGTTGATGGATGTGATCTTCTTGACGATCTCAGATGGCGAGTGCAAGTCAATGATTCTCTTGTGGATTCTCATCTGGAAAAGTCACAAGAGTTTTTTGTTAACAAAATGAAAAATAAAAAATTAGAGTTGTTTTGTAAAACACTGAGAGCCAAGGTGAAGTTGGAATTCTTCAAGGAGGACTATGAGTGTTCGTTTGATCTGAGCAAACCACTGATACTGACTATGAACTGATAATTTGCTCATAGTTCCATATCGGTTTGCTGGAAGCAGTCAATACAATTAATTAGAAGGAGAAATTACCTGGAAACGATCCCATGTCTTTGAACCTTCACCACAAGGTGTCTTACGGGTGGTGATGCGGAGGATCTTGGTTGGCATGCGTACTGGTCCCTGTAAAAGACAACAAACCATTAAAATCATTTACAGATTCGATTCCATGATACTACGAACGATGAAGGATTTAATTAAAATGTTCAACTAAAATGGATTTTCTCTAACTCATTGGATAGCTAAGAGACATAATATTTCAGACAATTTTATTTTGCATTTATTTTAACTAGGAAAAGAATCTGAATGGATCCCAATCCTCCAGGTAAATGCGGGAACTGAGGTGACTTCTTAAAATATATAATAGCTTACCTTAACACGGAGCTTCTGGTTCTTAGCACCTTGGATCAAGTCACGGCAGACATTTTCCAACGAACGCACATTCCTTGAGGTCAAGGTAATGCGAATACGATGCACAGATGCAGAATCTCCACCTTGGGGTTTCTCGATATCTTTAACAGCAGCAGCCTATTTGAGGTTAGAAGACACGTGGATAAAGTTAGTTCAATAAATTAAAGCTTTTAATGTAATAACTTTGCAGAAATATGTTTGATTGAATGCATATTATTTTGAAAATGACACTCACCATATTTAAGCAGAAATCTGGTCGAGTTATTCAATTAAATTTTAAAAAATTGAGCAGCGCTGAACCAGCTTTCTTGCAAGATAAAATAGTAATGGAAAGAATTTAGGGCGCCATGACATGAAGTGTCATCGCCATTTTGGGAAATTTTCCATGGTTAATTTGAAGTTTCGGTCTTATGGTATGCACACATTGCATGTGATGTGAACCTTTCTACTTTTTTAAGCCACCTTTACATGAAGCTGCGAGCCATGATCTGCAAAAAAAGAGGATGCAAAATCTATATATCATATTTGTGTGATAGAGAGGGAAGTTATAATGAGTTTTGTGACCTTTTTAAATCTTACTAGATGTACATGTGTTTTTGTGGGCTATAGGTCAATAAAAGATGATTTTAAGTTTTTTTTGAAGATTAACGACGTTTCGAGCATGGTTACGCTCTTCATCAGGTAACAATATTAAAGGACAATAGATTTTTGTTATACATGTTAAGAAACAGGCTATAAACACAATGTGTATGAAAATGAGCTAAAAATTTTAACAAATTAAGTTAGTAACTGACGGATAATTTAAAATAAAATTGGAATTACTTAAAACAATCAAGATTTGGATCAAAAACATCCATTGCAGATCACTTTATTTTCACTTTAAGTGAATATAGCCCACAAAAACACATATACATCTAATAGAGAGGGAAGGCCAAAATGCAGACGTCTTCATGGATGCAGATTATAGGAAAATTATGGATGCAGCTTGAAAATTATAGTGAAGACGAACATGTTCATCTTCATCGTCTGCGCCATGATTGTTGTTGTTGCTTTTTTGTCTGCACTTGCAGCTCCATGTGAAGCCGCCTATATTCTTCTGCATTTATAGGTTCCTATAATTTCTTTAGTTCAGGCCACAGACAAACGATACAGACTTTCAATTCGTTCTCTTCTTGCCAAAAACATTTTAAAAATATTTTTCTCAACACGGTATGTTGTTTTATATGTTTCCATTTAAAATGTACGGGAGCACACATCGGAGATGTTAAACAGAATCACAATAAAATGCACATCAATCTTGTTGGCAAAAAGGTAACCATAAGGAGTAGTGTTGTATGTCACAACAATTTTCATGTTCAAGATTAAAATTTTCGTTCCTGAATTCTCATCACCTGAACGCAACAAAACAAATTATTTTGACTTCTGTCAACGTCAAAAATTTCCCAAAATGGCGACGACACTTCATGTCATGGCGCCCTAAATTCTTCCCATTTAAATTATATCTTGCAAGAACGCTGGTTCAGCGCTGCTCAATTTCTTTAAATATAATTGAATAACTCTACCAGATTTCTGCTAAAATATGGTAATCCTCCTTTTTAACATAATATGCATTCAACAAAACATATTTCTGCAAAAATATTTAACGTTAAAAGCTTAAATTTATAATTTATTGAACTAACTTTATCCACGTGTCTTCTAATCTCAAATAGGCTGCTGCTGTTAAAGATATCGAGAAACCCCAAGGTGGAGATTCTGCATCTGTGCATCGTATTCGCATTACCTTGACCTCAAGGAATGTACGTTCATTGGAAAATGTCTGCCGTGACTTGATCCAAGGTGCTAAGAACCAGAAGCTCCGCGTTAAGGTAAGCTATTGTTAAAATAAAAAGTCACTTCAGTTCCCGCATTTACCTGGAGGATTGGGATCCATTCAGATTCTTTTCCTAGTTAAAATAAATGCAAAATAAAATTTTCTGAAATATTATGTCTCTTAGCTATCCGATGAGTTAAGCGAAAATACATTTTAGTTGAACATTTTAATTAAATCCTCTATCGTTCGTAGTAACATGGAATCGAATATGGTCATGATTTTAATGAATTGTTGTCTTTTACAGGGACCAGTACGCATGCCAACCAAGATCCTCCGCATCACCACCCGTAAGACACCTTGTGGTGAAGGTTCAAAGACATGGGATCGTTTCCAGGTAATTTCTCCTTCTAATTAATTGTATTGACTGCTTCCAGCAAACCGATATGGAACTATGAGCAAATTATCAGTTCATAGTCAGTATCAGTGGTTTGCTCAGATCAAACGAACACTCATAGTCCTCCTTGAAGAATTCCAACTTCACCTTGGCTCTCAGTGTTTTACAAAACAACTCTAATTTTTTATTTTTCATTTTGTTAACAAAAAACTCTTGTGACTTTTCCAGATGAGAATCCACAAGAGAATCATTGACTTGCACTCGCCATCTGAGATCGTAAAGAAGATCACATCCATCAACATTGAACCTGGTGTAGAGGTCGAGGTTACTATCGCCAACTAAGTAAACTTAGACGCTTTTTGTACATTATCGAGAAAAGATTAAAAAAGAAAAACACTTGATACTCTGTTTTTAATTTGGTTTTTAATAAGCTTGTTTTTTGCTGAGAATAAGAGTATTTTCGAAGCTTGATTTTCTCTTTGAGAAACGATTTTAATAAGAAGCAGTCGTTTGAGGTCAAAATCGCATTAAGCCAGATGTAGCTTAGATACTTTGTGTAACAACAGTTTGGTTGCTCTTGTCATGGTTTTTTAATGGCTTGTCTTTCAATTTAAGTTTAATAAGACGTCCTCAAGCTATGGTTTGTTTTTTTATTTACAATGATTTGACTCAAAGCCACAAGGTGACATAGAAACACTGGTTTTGAGTTCGTCGATAACGACTGTTTATAACAATTTTAATCGCTGCTTATCTCTACTTACGAATGACAAAAAAAACTCAATTTTTTTGATTATCAAATTCAAGTTACTTTTAGACAAGTCATTTGCGATACCACCTTCGAACTTATTATTGAATTCTGAAGATTTTTGTTTCGATTTCTTTCCAAGCTTTTGATCCTTTGCAATTTTGAACAAGTTCAAGGTATCGGACAGGGCAGCGAGCTTAAAATCTATGCCACCAGACATGATCAGTCTACAGTCTTTTTGTATTTCTGTGAAGTCATCGCAAGGCAGTACTATGTTTTCTGCGAGAGCTTCCATTTGTATGGAAACCATAGCTTGTTCAGCATCATCGAAATTGACGTTTTTCTTTAGGTTTGTTGAGAGTGCGATAAGATATTTGGTAGCTTCCCACGGATTAGTTTGATGCTCTCCATTGAAAAATCTTACAGCACTGGCATATGATGCCATAACGTTCCACACATTGTTGTGTATGCATGGAGGTGGTTCTTTTGAGTATATCGATGTGAACACGGGGATGTTTTCGCATATCTTCGGTATGTTTTCCTCTGAAATTGGAACAATCAACTTGCTGGTATGCATCGACCACCATGGTGAGTATTTAGGCAGAAGTTTGACAATTTCACCATTTTCGATCTGGGATTGGAAGTCTTTCTTTTCCTGATCCGTGAGACGGTTCCATATTTCGTCAGAATCATTGATATCGATTCCCTCTAACCGACAAGCAATATCATTTTCTATAAGGATACGTTAATGGACTTTGTTGGCTATATTTTTAAATGAACATACCATCTTCCTCATCATTGTCGTCATCGGAATCCAAATCTGGTGGAGGAGCATCCAAATCAAATTCATCTTCTTCGAATTGGTGATTCAAGCGATTCAGGATATCATACATTTTCTTGACATCGTCGGTAGGTTGGCCATTCGCTGCAATTTCATCTTCAACACATTTTTTGTAAAATTCTTCCGAACATTTTTGGTGTTCGTTGGATTTGTAGCAGGCTAGTGAACAGTATGGGATGTTACATTTCGGACAAGAGTACTTGAAGTCATTTTTATTGCAACTGGAATATTAGTTTGTGTAAATAAATGAATTTTTAAATAATAATTTAAGTTTAATTCAATAAACATACATTTTACACAAATTAGATGAAGACATGTTTTTGTTTATAGACCTACCACTCACTATTCCGTTTTCCCTAAGAAAATCAGCTGCTTTTGTCATTCGGAGTCTTCCGAGTATGTTCGTCGATACTTGCTATATTTAAAGCAAGTGCAGGCTTAAAGGTCTTCGCACAAAAATTGTTCCAACATTTCGATAATGTGTAATACTACGTTTTCATTACCCTCACGTCACACATGATAGCTACTGGCAAGCAAGTTACTACACGTATTAATTGTCAGATACCTATCTGTGTTCCAGTTGGCTGGAAGTTTGTCTGTGTGAGTGGAAAATGTCAGTGTATTGCAACTGTTTTGCCAGTAGCTGGCATGTATGGCGTCCGGGTTAGAGCCGAAGTTAGCCTATTTCGAAAATGGAAGAAAAAGCGTTTTCATTTGAGTTTGATAAGTAATTTGGTTTGAACCCAGACTAACTTCCATCCTTTGCTTTCTTATTTCCTTCTCTTTCCTTTCTCTTGTTTTGGTTTGTTTACTACCGCCCGCCGTTGACTTGATTTTGTTTCTAAATTGACATTTTAAATTATTGTTGTAAATTTAGGTGCCAATCGTTTTCACATAACTTGCAACCTAATTTCTTCCAAATAAAAGATTTGATTTTGTATGGGAAATGAGATTTTTTTTAATCGAAGTTGGAAATAAGCTACCAAATTACCTCATGAAAACGTATCTTGATTTTTGCAACAAAAAAAAACCAGACATATAAAAATCATTCTCTTTTGAAAGAGGGGAGATAAAATGCAGAATATCTTGACAAATAAAGATCAGTCAGAAGGAGAAATCAAGATGAAATTCATGGAGGAGCAATGCATTTTTTTACTTTTCAACATTTTTGTTTCTTTCACCGAGATTTATGTAAACAAAATTATAGCAAGGAAATCCGAGTACTTAACTGTGTATTCTTTCAGTCTTCTTATATAATGACGTATACTTCTCCCGCGCTTAGCTTTTCCAGATCAAGAAGTTGCAGAGCAATGTAAATCAACCATTAACGTCATTCTCTTTATTTACAATCTTTTTGTCCTATAATTTCAGAATGACTATAAATTCTAGAAATTTTTGTTAATGTTATTTACAAATTTAACTTCGGAAGCATATACTCAAAAAAATATCGATATGAGTTCAGAAAGTTTATATTTATGTATAATTACGAGGTGGGATCTTCGAAAGATGTTCGAAATTAACTGTTTATTCGAAATCACAAGTTTTACTGGTATCATTTGTTCAACTCTGTCGGAGAAGCGGATTTACGTGAGTGGTTTTAGTTGCTTTTTATCTCACGAAACGGTCCTTCCAAATAAAGTCAAGAAAGCAGAACAACAACCGGGGTCCCAAAGGTATAAATACTCAAAATAAAGTATACCTGAAGTGTGTGTGCATTTCGTGTTATTTTTCCTTGATCCCATAGAAGGTGAAGAGTTGACTCTGGTAAACCTGCTGCCTTCAAATATACACAAACCCCATTATTATTTCTATATTTTGACATTTATTTTCGAAAGTAAGTTAGGGTGGGTACGTTCACAGAAAAGAAAACAGCAATTTTTCTAGATTTCGAATTAAAGTTAATAATGGTCGGTAAAAAACAATGTTGGAAAAGTTAATGGCTTATAAAGTTAAGAGCGGTTTTATAGTGTTCCGTGAGTACCAACCTTAATATAAGTTTTTTTTTATATCATAATAGTGTAATAACCACCATGAAAGATGAGAGAGTACTATAGATTTTGTATAATTTCTTCTCTGATGAAGTAAAATGTGGGAGTTTCGTGTATAAAATTCTAATGACTTATAAAGGTAGTTCCACACTATCCCACAGTCATTGACATACTATAATGTATAGTATGTCAATGCCCACAGTGTAATATGACATGTCAAAAATGTGTGATGAAACAGGTGTATAACAGTGTGGAAACAGAATATGACGGCGCAGATCTCATACGATTTGACATGTGCTTAGATCTAAAATATTTTTTAGGATTGAATGTAAAACCACACATTCCTTCACACCACGGACCAATAAGATACAGACCGCTAACTCACTGTATGGTTTCTCTTTTTGCCTACAAGCTAAAAATCAGGTGATATGCCATTTATTTTGAGAGTGTGACGCTCTCCCTTGCTTTTAAAACCCATTTAGCAAACACACCTACAAAATAAATGGCATACGCAGGTATAGTTGCCATTACAAAATGCACAGAGAGAGATGTACACGTATTCACAGACAGGAAAAAATATTTCGAGGGTGTTTCAGGCAAGAGGAGTACGAGTTGGCGGTCTGTCTGTATATTGGTCCGTGGTCTGTATATTGGTCTGTGCTTCACACTTTTTTTAACATGTCTTACTACACTGTGGTATAGTGTGGAGCTACCTTTAAGTAAATGACTTCTGGCATCACTCTTAAAAATAAAGTACAGAACATCGAATTCGGAGTAGGAAGTGAGCATGCGGTGCCGTCACCGTCATCCATCGCCTTCGATGACAACAACAAAATTGACAAGTGTGCTTTCCTCAACTGACATAAGGCTGACGAATTTCTTTACAACTTTTCCTCGTCGTGCGTTCGGTTCGTGCCGCCGCGAGTTTTTCTGCAACCAAACAAAAATTCGTGCAAAAAAAAAAAGAAATTAATAATCAAGTAACATATTCACACGGCTGACAAATAATTAACACACACAAATAAAAGAAAATAAAATGTCTACAGAAAAAGTTGTGAATGGAAATCCTTCGGTGGACAATCGTCAACCTAGGCCTAGCGTAACTCCTGCCAAGGTTTCTGTGGTTTTGGGCGCCCAATGGGGTGATGAAGGCAAAGGAAAAGTCGTCGACATGCTGGCGACTGAAGTGGACATTGTCTGTCGGTGTCAGGTAAGTTCATTTTTAGAATCACATTTTTATACAGACATATATTCCTTCATCCTTCCCAAGAGCTCTTTCAAGTCCTTTGAAAGAAAATACTTTTGAGTGAATTCGCCAAGGGCATTCTTTATTTTATGTATCCTCAATGAATTGTCTTTCTTCTCGTCGACTCGACAACGACAGCGACGTTCTCTTCTCACAATGAAACGCCTTAAAACGAAACTGTTTACATAACATTTTCTCATTCGCGCAATCTTATCACACACAAAAATGGCCATAATTGAATACAATGTACCTACTTTTAAATGCGAAGAGTCATCGTTCGTACATGGTTCGCTATTCGCTTCTCGCTTCGCCTTCGCCCATGAATGCTTACGCGCTTGTCTACGTCTAGTCACATGGTTCTCAAATCGGTTTGGGATTTATTTTTTTTTGCGTTCTTGTTGAAAATTTGATTTTAGCTAATTTTTTCCTCTCTATTATCTATCTACACTGGCCTCGTCGTCGTCGTAGGGGTGTGTATGATACAAGATACACTTTCTATTCATTTGCTTTGCTTTGACAAGGCATTTTGTGTGAATTTTAAATGTGGCTATCTGTGGCGTTTGGTTCATGGAATAACAAATAATGCCTACATCAGCGGCAATTCAAAAAAAACTATTGCTAATGGCGCCTCAAAGCATTTTCAATGAGTTTTTGTTTCTACTTTTTTTCTTGGAAAGGTTTAATCCGCTGAGAAGCGCCTTTTTCAGTCGAGTCCACAAGTGTCCACATTGTCAATGCCCTTAAGATTAATTATTTATTGAAAGAACAAATTATGTATTATAACTAGTTTAGAGCACATTTTGAAGTGAGTAAAATTATTTTGCGTTCTATTTTTTGTTTGAATATAGAAGAGAGTTGGTTGTAGAGGAATAAACCAGAATTTGTCTTCCGTGGAATAATTTATGAATGTGTTTAATTACTATGTTGATCTTGGCGTCTGTTAACAATTATTAGACGAACCAGGAATGGGGCAGTTTTTTGAGTCGTATGGGTTCACAGTAAACAAATTATAAAGCGGTCGTTAGATTCTCAATTTCTCAGCAAAGTAGAGTTCCGCTTGCCAACTCTGCTAAAATTCCTTTTTTTGTCTTGCTTAAGTCAGAGCCATATTTGCACGAGCTTACTTATTATGTCGGGAGTTGAATTACTTCAGATTATATAATTTTTTATTAGAGTCGTTTGGCTTTTTGGCTTTTAAAGCCCTTTCAAACAAGCGTTTAATGTTGAATGGTCATTTGATGAGTCATTTTAAATTTCATTTAATTTGATATGGCTTTATGAAATGTTTGATATATACCTACAAATGGAAGATTAATGAAATCGTTCCCAACAATACCTATCATTATCAATTAGAAATTTAAAATAAAAAAGTAGTTCCTTTGGTCTTGCGTTCGTTTCGCCCAAGCATAAACGCTCATCAGTTAGGTTATCAATAAACTTTGTAGGTACTTTACTTGCTGACCCTCCCGGTATCGCTCGGATATACCAAAAAAGATTCGAATGCCTGATAGGAAAGTTCACGATCTTTCTGCTTAGTCTTTACCGGACGTATTTTCATTTAGGTGTCCTGTATTAAATGTTAAATATATAATCTGTAAGGCTGTTCTAAAAATTGATTTAATAAAAGAAAGACGGCAATTTTCGTTATGATTTGCTAACAATGTTACAACCATAACAACTGTAGAACCAACTTTCTTCCGCATCACCCCTTGATTGTGTAAAAAAAATATTGAAATAGCCAGACTTCTTATAAAATCTGATGAGTATGTTTATTAAAAGTTCCAACAATAAGTGTCCGTCTTTAGAATCCATTAGAAACCAATTTATATCTTCCAAACTTCTCTCCTGGGTTCCAGGCCATATTGGTATTCCCGGAAACGAGAAAATCTGATTTCAAAAAACCGGTCCTATGGGAGGTGCTGTTATAAGACTTTTCCTGACCAATCTATTCCAACCAAAACATAAAGTTTGCACAGAACGCACTATTCAGAAAGTTTTATCAAAATCGTAGGAGCCGTTTTTGAAAAAAATTAATTTTTCACTAAAAATCGTATGGCAGGTACCGTTAGTTTTGGAGCTAGAATGCTAATTCCAAAAATCCCTCTTAGGAAGTCATATAATAATACTATGTACCAAGTTTGAAGCAAATCTCTACCCGTTTATGCTGCAGGTGCCAATACAGACGGACGGACAGACAGACACACGGACAGACAGACAGAATTTTCGGACCCACTTTTTACGACTTCTCTATCATCATAATGACATGTTTGATTGTTAGAATTTTTTTTACGAATGCATAACTTGCCTTCTGTTTCCTGCGAAAGCACCACATTCCCAACAGGCACATCACTTACAACTTCCAATTCACAAGAGATGAATGCAAAAAACTCTTCCGCATCCGAGTCGGTAAAGCACTCTTCAACAGCAGACACCATTTCAATGGCCAAACGCAAGAGACGTGTGCTGAATGCAAGACTAATCTGTCGTATATTCAAAGATTAAAAAAAACAAAGATTCATTTATTACATGTTTTATAATGAATACAAATATACATAGAAGTTTATGAATTGGCTTTGCCGTCAGCTCGACTGGTAACTTTAAATATTTAAAATCTTTAAACTTATGTTATAAAACAAAACATGTTCATTTGTTATTTTGAAATATTATACGTATAATTTGTGAAATTGCTGTGAACTACGAATATTCCGACATTTGAAGCATTCTATAGTGGTAAGAAGTTCTGACAAAGTTAACTATTTTGTCCAATCTGAACCGTTTAGGATTTCAATTGTTTCCTGCATTGATATGGTGGATTTACCGAAGCATGCTCTTCTATGTTGTCTGAAAATTGGACACACGCTTAAAAAATGAAAGCAATCCTCTTTAGCCCTCAAATTGCACAAACTGCAAAATTGGTCAAAGTTTCCTTTGTATGGTTTTCCATTCAAATTTAGAAGCTCGCATCTTGATTTGAAAATAATTGAGATATCCTTGTAGGAGAGGAAATCCTTGAAGTAGGTCCTGTTACAAAAGTTAAAATCGAGTTGGCAATAAAGGATTCTGCTTTGCAATTGAATGGCTTTCACGATAATTTGGTTTCGATCAGCGTCTTCAGCTTTTTTTATTATTTCGTAGAATTTTGACTTCATCAAATTACTGTTGCTAAAGTCCATTTGAACACCATCACCACAAGAGACAGCTATGTTTTCCCATGTACTCAACCACAAATCTTTATTCCGAATCTCATAGAACATCATTCTTCTACATAACCGAGTATCTTGAAGATCGAATACTTTAGTTTAGATGAAGTTAGAAGTTTTGCAAGCCTGTCTCCAAATAAATTGAATAATTTGGAGAGGATATGGGAATATTGCACTTCTTCTTAATGAAAGTCCTCTGGAACTTTTCAATATTCTCATATTCTTTCATACCCCATATTTGGGCAGCATAACAAAGGGAAGATTTTACGACAGCATTGAAAACTTTATATTTTGTTGACAAATTTATATTAGCGTTTGAGAAAACTTTCTTCCAAGTAAGATTTACCAGACTGTGATTTTTTAGCTTTCTCTGCAAGGTGTTTTCTAAAATCCAGGGTTGGATTTAGTATTACACCCAAATAATTGTACTCCTTTGATACCTCCAAAGTACTTCCATTGAAATACCGGTTATTTCTAACACCACTCCGGGAGGAACGCGAGATCACCATGACTTTTGATTTTTCAATGTTGATGATTAAACCCCAATTGTTACAATATTCCGCAGGGCGATTTATCATTAATTGAAGGGTTTCTGGAGATTCTGATAATAACAGAAGGTCATCCGCATAGAGTAAAACATTAATTGTAATACCAGCAATTCGGACACCTCCTAGAATGATCGCAGCTATATCATTTATAAAGAGCACTAAGAAGGCATCCTTGTTTTACTCCAGAAAGCGATTTGAATGGCTTTGAATATGTTTTACCATCCCATACTGCTGTTTCGATACCTGTGTACAAACATTGAATTATATTGACGAATTTTGTTGACACTCCAAGATTTGACAGTTTGTAAAATAGAGCATTTTGATTGACCAAGTCGAAAGCAGCTTTGAAGTCGACGAACAGAGTGTATACGTTTTTATTTCTTTTTTGAAATGCTTTAACGATTGAAGTCAGAGTATACTAACTGAATGCCCAATATCCTAGCTCATAGGACATAACGAAGAAATATCCAAGCTGGCAGACAATCTCAATTCTGCATCTCTAGATTCCATCCAAAACATCAAATCTGCAACCGCTCTTCATCACAAATTTAACGACATCTAATCTCCAACAAAAAATGTTTTATTTTTGAATGGGCACTGTTAAGTCCAGCTTATGGAAGTTGCTCAGCTCTAAAGCTTTCTTAAAACAACATTTCTTAAATGAAAATTAATACCAATATGTACAATTTGTTAGCCTATCGCTATATAAAAAAAATATAAGTGCCCCAAGGCATTTTTGCCTCCGAATGTCTTTCTAATCCACTGGTTTGCTTTACTGACATCAGTACTCTCAGCTATCCATTTTCGTTTTCATATTCACAACCCTGTTCTTGGGATGGGGAACTGCAGCAGCAGCGCACGATAACCTCATTAAATTCCGATCTTGGCTGTATTGTCTTATTATCTTAATTTAATGGTAAAAAAAACTCCTCTTGGAGTATAGGGCAGCTACGAGATCCTTTAACCTGCCCCGATCCGCCGCAATTAGCCTTATCTATGGCCGTGATTGCATTCATTGAGAATGCTTCTTTTACTACAGATGACTCCTATTTTTTTGTTGGTGTTCTGAAGCGTCTGTTACCCTGTGGATTTCCTCAGTGTATGGCCTATTCAACACCACTTCCGTTGCAAGATGTCTGCATTCAGTTTTGTCTGCCCGGTTAAATTACAAAGTTCAACGTTTGATATGGTTTGCGCCTAGCAAATCTTCACAATATACAACAGACAACGGTTAACGAATACCTGCAGTTTGGTCGATATTGTTGGCAGAGTATTTCCATGTTTCAGAAGCATATAACAGCAAAGATTTAACGTTGGATTCAAAGAGTTTCAACTTTGTGCGTAGCCATATTTTGCTTGAGTTCCAAACAGGAGAAAGAACTCCAAATGTACCACTAGCTTTGTTTATTGTACTGTTAACATCCTGGTCTGTCAGATGAAGTGCCTTACAACTGCCTTAGAATAAACTGTTATTTTGTTCTTATTTGTGTTGATTATTATGCGAGCTACTTCTCCATTCAGTTGCAGCGTCTGACATATTTGATGCAAACCAGCAGCCGTGTTGTTTGCCATGAGCCATTATAAATCGTCAGCAAAATCTATGTGACAAAGTTTGTCAAAACGTCTCCATTCATCCAATCATCCTCATTTCGGACCTTTTTTGTAACGGCTGTTATTATCGAGTTATAGGATTCACATATTTTCAGAATAAGCTTCAATGTTAGGATGTCTGCGAGCTACGAAGGGTAGGCGGCCAACTTCATTAAGGAGTTTTTTTTTTTAGTCGTGATATGCAGAAGGCTCTTAAACTGCATCTCAGATCTTCTTGATAAACAGAAAAATCCAAATCCAAAAGTCCACAAAATTATCAGTATTAAGGTGTTAGTGTGGGACGAACTGTTTTTAAGAGAAAGGGTATTTTATAATGCTAAGCCTGGTAGCCATCTTTTCACTTAAAAGCTCACATTTCCTTAAAATTTCATTGAATTTTAATTAAAATTAAATTTACAATCCAATATTATTCCTAAAATACCTAAAGTATGTGACTGTTATTGAAATGCATTAAGTTGATCTCAGATATTAAAACCCGAAGATATTCCCTTATTTTCTTACTTACAACCGGGCAAATCGTTCAATGAATTATTAATTGATTCCGGTTGAAATTAAAAGTCGAATAAAAAATGTAAGTTCTTAAAGAACAGTTAGGAATGATAAACGCCATTAAAATTTGGAAATCGGAAAGACTAACGCTGTAATCCCTGCTGAATTTTTTTGTGCTCCTATTTCTTTCTAAACCGTTCTGATTTCGTCCAGAAGTCGGTCTAGATATTTTGCTGGGGGATACGCGGTAACAAATTGTTTAAACCGGTTCCTTTTTTCTTGTCCATGGTAATTTTTGATTCCAGGCCACTTTTATTTTAAACCTGCGCAATAAATATGCATTTTTTTTTTTACTATTTTTTTATAACATTACGAGACAAGTATCCAAAGAACCCACAGATTGTACGAAGCTATGGAAAACCCCTATCAGGTAGAAATGTTCCCATACAAATGTTTGACTCTCAGTTTATTTTTGTTATCAATTATCGCCTCAAATCCGAAAAGTCAAACAAATGTACACTTTTGCAAGATTCCTGCTGACAAAAAATGTACACTTTTTGATTTCCTCTGAAGCCATGCAGTTTTGCAAATACCTGATGTTAGTTCTTTAAGTATTTTAGGAATAACATTCTATGGCAAAATTAAGGAACTGCCTAGGCTTAACATTATGTGGTGAGCGACGATTAATAATAAACTTTAATTTGAACAGCATTTTTGTTACTTTTTTCTTAAGCATTTTTTTTTTATTGAACGGTTCATAATCTGTAGCTTTAAAAGTTAACTAGGATCAGAATAATGTACCTTGGCTTGAAGGGCTGTTGATCAAAATTAAGATTTTGATAAATATGAGAACTTTAAGCGCTTGTAACGAAAAGCGACAGTAAGTAAGTCCCAGGATGAGACGGGCTCAGAAGTATAGTAAAAGTTTGTTTGTATATTTCAAAATAATCGGGTTCCTGCAAAGATTCAAATTAAATCGATGTGTACTTGCTTAAGTTTTTATTTAACAAAAAAGAATCTTTACATTCTACCAAGCCTCTGTCGAATAGTGGGCGTGAATTAAATAATCTCCCCATCGCATCGTTGTAAGCATGTTCCTATGACGCAAAACATACATCGACGTCAACGAAAGTGGTCATTCCTTTCGAAAGTGAAAACATATACAAAGTCATAGTTTTTTCTTTTTCTTTTTGTTAGTTTCAAGGTCACACGTGGTTCAAATAGTTACACTTTTCTAGGATCTCGAGAGTCATTATACAAGATGCTTGGATAGTTCAAGTGTTGGTATTGAATTTCATAATAATACAAAGAACGACAGCGTTTAAATTAAGAAAAAAATAAGTGAAAAATTAATTTTAAGAAGAATTAACAATAAACTTGCAAACAGTCTTGTATTCATCTGAATCCCATAAATTTAAAGAACAATTTGCGTAAGAATTTTAAATATTTTTTTCTTGGCAGAATGTCAATGTTTTTTTTTTTTTTTTTTTTTTTTAATTTAGCTAACCCGTGATTTTTGGTTTGTTTTGAAAATGCTTACCTACACATGCGGACTTTGGATTCGATGAGAAAAAAAAAAATAGTATTCAGGTTTGCTTGTTCAGAAAATAAATATATGGATCATTAATTTTAATTTAAGTAGCTGAGAAATGATGACAATAGCTTTTATATCTTCGTAGTTCTTGTCATCTTTCTATTATTTTTAATGAACAAAACGAAAAGCAAAATATAAGGGCGGGCAAGCTAGTTAAAAGTTAGGAATCGTTTGAAAACAGACAAGACCACAAATCGTACTCAAAACTTTTTTTCTCGAAAACGAAAAGTCACTTTTTTCAAGAGGGCCCGGATGATGAGTGTTCTATACAGTGTGTCCTTGGTACTTCTCGATAGGGCTTTATTCTTGCTGAATCCATGTCACTACCATGGAGTCAGGCACCGATTACTGCTTGATTTGTTCTTGTTATCACGTCAATGTCGTCCGTCAACCCAAGTAATTGCGTCGTTTTATTAATGACGGTGTCTGATGTACCAGCATGAGTGTTCCGTATACCCTTTTTCAAGAACAATATCGGAACAGCTGCATGACAGGGATGTTGAATATTATGTTCCAATAATTGTAAACTATTATTTATCACCTGTTATGTTTAAATTGTTTTTAAACTATGTATGTACCTATTTAATTTTTCATTAGTTACGAGTTAGTTGTTTTTTGTTTTTCCCTTAAGCAACATTAAATACAAATTTTGTCTTAAAATAAATTCAAATTAGTTTTCCTTTATTTCTTGTTTTGTCGGACACTGGTAATTAGAAAAATTAAATTAATTATTTCATCAGGTTATGGGCCCAGGAAGACATCAAGAATAATAGAAACGAAAAATATTTGAGAAATTTAAAATTAAAAGCAAAAATAAAGATAGACAAGATGGCGGATGCAAATAAAAGTTCATTTGTGAAATTGAACAATCATAACTATTTCAATTGGAAATTTCGCATGGAAATGTTGTTGGTCAAACAAAAATTATGGAAAGTGATAACTGAAGATCCACCAACACAACCTGTGGTAAATGCCGAATCATCCATACAACGAGCATATGAAATATGGTTTGAAAATGACGAAGAAGCTCGTGCCGTAATTGGATTAAAGGTTGAAGATGATCAATATTGTCATCTTCGTGGAAAGAAAACTGCGAAGGATTGTTGGTTGGCATTGAAAGGACACCATGAAAAGGATTCATTGGGCAATAAGGTGAGTCTTATGCGTCGAATTTGTGGAAAGAAAATGGCTGATGATGAAAGTATGGAGCATCATCTTAATGAATTCAATGAACTATTTCAACGTTTGGCCGATTTTGGTGCTAATCAATTGGCAGAAGATTGGCGTGTAGCTATAATTTTATCGAGTCTGCCGAAATCTTACGATTCAATGGTGTCGGCTCTTGAAATGAGAAAGAATGATGAATTAACAATGTCCTTGATTCAATCGAAATTACTCGATGAATATGCTCGACGGCATGATGGAAATGAAACCAACAGCGATTCAATACTGAAGACAGCAGAGGCAAAATCATGTTTTTTCTGCAAAAGAACCAATCATATTAAAAAGGACTGCTTTAAGTATAAGGCTTGGAAGGAAAAACAGGACAAGGAAAATAAATCAAATTGGAAGCAGAATAGCTCAAAGAAAGAAAAAGCAAATAAAATTGAAGAAAAAACACCGGAATATTTGTTTGTAATGATGTCATCAAACAACGGTTGGCTGGTGGATTCTGGGGCAACGAGCCACGTGACAAGCAACAAAAGTTTTCTTACCTCAGTTGATAACACGTACAAAGGTGATGTAAACTTGGCGGATGGCACAAAATCTACAGTCGCTGGAAAAGGCAAATGTAAATTAAAAATACAAAATTTGAATGGTGATGTGTCAGTTGCAACAATCACAGATGTGCTATATACCCCAAACATTGATGGCAGCATTCTGTCTGTTAAAAGATTAATTAGCAACGGTTATACTGTTATTTTCAGTCCAGAAATCAGTGAAATTAAATACAAAGAAAAACAAGTGGCCGTTATTGATGAAACGGACAATTTATTTAAAGTGCGTCAACCCGGTATGGTTTGTGCAATAAAAGATTCAAACTTATCGTGTGATGGATGCATTCATTATTGGCATCGAGTCTTTGGACACCGTGACCCAGAAGCAATTAGAGAAATGGTTAAGAATGAATTAATTGAAAATATAAAAATAATTGATTGCGGGACGAAACAGCAATGTGAGGTATGTTTACAAGCTAAAACTACTAGACTACCATTTCCGAACAGATCCAATACAAAATCAGGAGAAATATTGGATTTGGTTCACACGGACGTTTGCGGGCCAATGCAAACAACATCATACAGTGGAAAACGGTATGTTCTCACATTTATCGATGATTTTTCGAAATATACTGTGGTTTATTTTTTGACTCGAAAATCCGAAACCGTAGAAAAAATGAAGGAATACATAGAATTCACAAAAACGAAGTTTGGAAAGAAACCAAAAATAATTCGCTCTGATCGAGGAGGGGAATACATTGGAGACCAGGTCACATCATATTTGAAGAACGAAGGTATTCAGACGCAACTAACGACACCATATACTCCTCAGCAAAACGGGACAGCGGAACGCAAAAACAGAACTTTAATTGAAATGGCACGGTGTATGCTCACAGATGCTGGATTGTCAAATATGTTTTGGGCAGAAGCTACGAGTGCTGCAAATTATATTCAGAACCGTGTACTTACCAGATCAACACATAAGACGCCATATGAATTGTGGACAGGTCGAAAGCCAGATACTCGTCACATGAAAATATTTGGAAGCAAATGTTTTGTCCATGTACCACAGCAAAAGCGACAAAAGTTGGACAATACAGCAACGGCTATGATCCTGGTGGGGTATGATGAATGTTCAAAAGCGTATCGTTGTTATGATTTGAAGAACAAAAAATTAGTTATAAGTCGGGATGTGAGATTCATTGATACTCCAGCACATAAAAATGAGATCATGATTGATTTAACGGCAACAAAAGATGTTCAAAAAGATTTATATGTGCAACAGTCCACAGATCTGGATATAACAGTAGTGCCAAATGAAGATTCAAATTTAGAATTGGACATATCTGCATATGAATCAACAATGACGCAACCAACAAATTTAGAATCGGAAAATACAGAAAATGAAGGGGAAAGCAGATATCCAAAACGGTCAACACGAAATATTTTGCCAACGCGTTACAGAATTAATGCAATCATAGAACCAAAGACATTGGCACAAGCTCTAGCAAGTGAGCAGAAAACAAAGTGGATTCAAGCTATGGAAGAAGAAATGAAATCACAAGCCGAAAACGAAACATGGGATCTATGTGAATTACCAGAAGGGCGTTCAGCAGTTGGAAGTAAATGGGTGTATAAAGCAAAAACGGATGCAAATGGTAATATCTGTCGTTATAAAGCCAGACTGGTGGCACAGGGTTTTTCACAAAAGTTCGGTGTTGATTATGATCAGGTATTTTCACCGGTTGTTAAGCAGACAACATTCCGTATTTTGCTATCAATTGCTTCAAAAGAAAAATTAATTGTTAGACACCTGGATGCAAAGACTGCATTTTTAAATGGGAAGCTAAGAGAAACCATCTTCATGAAGCAACCACCGGGTTTTGAGGATACAAAACAACCAAATTACGTTTGTAAGCTGAAGAAAAGTATCTATGGTTTAAAGCAAGCTGCACGGGCATGGAATGAAGAAATCAATGATATTCTCATCAACATTGGTTTCAAACAGAGTAAGGCTGACCCGTGCTTATATACCAAAAAAGAATCAGACGGTTGGGTTTTTTTATTAATTTACGTTGATGACATTGTGGTAGCAGCAAAAACACAAGAAACTATCGACCGAATAAGAGCAGCAATAAACAGGATGGTTGAAGTAAAAGACCTGGGCGACATCCATCATTACCTTGGTATGGAAGTAACTACAGACAACGATGGTAATTTTTGTTTGTGTCAGTCAACTTATATTGATCAGTTAGCAACAACTTTTGGATTGGCAACAGCAAAACCATCACCAGTACCAATAAGAGTGGGATATGGCAAATCAGATCTAAATGATGATGACCTATTGTTGACAAATTCACAATATCAACAGTTAATGGGTTCACTTTTATACATTGCGGTGAATACCAGACCGGATATCAGTGCTGCAGTGTCAATTTTGGCACAAAAAACAAGTCAACCACATCAAGAGGATTGGAACGAATTAAAGCGGGTTCTTAAGTATCTAAAAGGAACAAGCAAGTTGAAGCTCAAATTGAGGAACGAGAACAAACACCAAGGTTTTTTTGGCTATGCGGATGCAAATTGGGCAGAAGACAGAATAGATCGCAAATCCAACAGTGGCTATGCTTTTTTGTTAGACGGTGGTATGATCAGTTGGATGTGCCGCAAACAAAATTGTGTAGCACTTTCATCGACCGAAGCGGAGTTTATTGCACTAAGTGAAGCATGCAAGGAAGCAATTTGGATTCGTCGTTTATTATGTGACATGCAACAAGGCGATAATTCACCCACAATCATTTTTGAGGACAATCAAAGTTGTCTAAAATTAATTACGGGTGAAAAATTGTCAAATCGAACCAAACATATTGACACAAAGATGCATTTCGTCAAAGATCACATTGATGCTGGTGCAATTGAATGCAAATATTGCCCAACGGAAACAATGTTGGCCGATATGATGACTAAACCATTAGCTGCACCAAGATTTGAAAAATTAAGATGTGAATGTGGTTTAAATTATTGAGGAGGGGTGTTGAATATTATGTTCCAATAATTGTAAACTATTATTTATCACCTGTTATGTTTAAATTGTTTTTAAACTATGTATGTACCTATTTAATTTTTCATTAGTTACGAGTTAGTTGTTTTTTGTTTTTCCCTTAAGCAACATTAAATACAAATTTTGTCTTAAAATAAATTCAAATTAGTTTTCCTTTATTTCTTGTTTTGTCGGACACTGGTAATTAGAAAAATTAAATTAATTATTTCATCAAGGGAGTCACATTATCTTAACCCTGTGGTGGTGTCGAAGGTTTCACTAGAGCCTCTACCAACTTTGACGAAACAGCAATTATTCTCCAACGTCATCCTGATAAAGCGTATCAGTTTAGTAGTGATTCTAAAGTTGGAACACTGTCGTAGGCTGCTTTAAAATCGACGTATAGCTGGTGGGTATCGATGTTTAATTCTTGAGTTTTCTCCAAGATCTGGTAGGCTACTTTGATCTGGAAATGGCTACTTTGATTGCATTTTGGTTTGGCGGATGTAGGTAGCTCATGGTTGCCATCCAGATTAATTGCTACAGGTCGATCAGGTCGATCATGGTCTAAATTTTAGCTGTTATCGCCATACAACAACTGGTTAAATTAGTCTCTTCAGATGGATAACATTAACTGCATATCCACAGTAGTGTTTCCATCCCCATCTTTACAGGGCCCAAGTCAGTTCGTGAAACCTGATAATGATTGTTTCACTCTTAAAATTTATAGAATTTCAAAATGAACTCACAAAATGAATGCAAGTTTCTTTCACTGCAGGAGTAACCCATCTCATATTCCCTCAAAATCTGCGAATACGCAGAGTCCTAATTATTTGCAAAGCCAGACAATCAAACCAATCGTACATAATGCAGATATCATGCAACGGAAACGTCCTTGGATAGGCATGGCACTAAAGGAAACCTAACAACAATTTAATCGAAATGAGAAGATGAACAGTCTGGAGTTCATTGGTGTTAATAAAACTCGCTCTTCGGGTATACAGTAGTGGCCACAGCCAAGGCCAGTTGCGGCGAACCGGACAGGTGGAAGGATCTTCTGCTCTAGAGGGAGTTAAGTCGCAGCTGTTCTTAAAGCCGAGTCTTCGTTTTTAAAAAAATGATTCCTGTAAAACTTTTGAACAATTTAAACGCGTTGAAGAAGACCTAACATTTCGCGCTGGAAGCACGTGCCATTATTTCCAGCAGATGAAACTGTAGTGATGCCAATATAGAAAGCCGTACCAAACGAATATGAAATGCTTTACCTGGCACTACTTGTCCCTCCCATTTTGAAATTCAGAACTTCAAAACCAATGTGTATCGATATTATTCATTCCAATCCTTAACTATTTTTTCTCAAGCACTCTTTTAAACTATTAAAAGGGTAGTCAATATCTCATATCCTAGTCTACCACTGGTATCACTTTGTCAATCTATAATAAAAAAAAAAAAAAAAATGAAAAATGCAAAGCAACTCAATTAAATATAATCAATCTTTTATTTTGTATCGTTTCAGGGTGGAAACAACGCTGGACACACTGTTGTCGCCAATGGCACAGAGTTCGATTTTCATCTATTACCAAGTGGCGTCGTAAATGAGAAATGTGTTTCCGTCATCGGTAAGTTATAGATCTTTATCATGTTGTACGTACACCACACCACACTACATCCAATACAATAATTAATTGTATCAGTCCTGAGTTTATTTATTTGTATTTCACTTGAAGCGCATTTGTCTTTCCGGGGATACAACAACCAAATATATTATATACCTACGATACGAAGGCAACGTACAATATATACAACATCCATCCATCCATCAATATATCCAAATCGATTTAGAAAGGTTAGGGACACTGCATACGATGATGATAGAGTCAATTTATAAGAGCTTGTACATGTTTGTTGTCAGTGTGTCGTCAAGTTTATAATGGTCTCCTTTTTAAATGCTCACCGGCTATTGATGCATGAATTTGTTGGCCTTCTATTGAAAGCAAAAGAAAAAAAAAGAATCTAATATTGCTCCGATGCAGCTAAGGGGTGGGCGCAATCACATTTTCATTTTCAATGGCTTTTGGTTTTTAGTTTATTTTTGAATTACGAATGCCAGAAAACTTTCTGGCTACAATGAAACTACACCATCGCCACTCAAGGCATTGCAAACCTTGACATTCTAATAGGTCTTACACATACCCTATTGTTGTTACTCATGTTGTGATATAAATATTTATCGAATTAAGAAAACTGTATAGTCTCGTGTGCAGTTTGCCTAAATAAAATAATTTCCATATTTGCAATGTTTACGTATGCTATCATCAAGGCGAGTCATTGTACACATTTATTAGAACAACAACTGATGACTCGTGACGATGATTTAAAGCCTTGCCTCGTGTCCTAGAGTGGGAGTATCTTTGCATTAATTTATTGCTCATAGATAAATAGACAAGGTGCGAAAAGTTTACACTAAGTTATGTAAGCAAGTGGAAAGCGTATTGTTTCTTTATTTTTTTTTTTAAAGAGGTTGTCGTTCATACTCACTCAGTAGAATTTTGTCACGTGAAAAGTATTTGGTATAGAAATTGTTTAAGTGTTAAGCCGACTTAAAATAAGCTTCATAAAGCTTAGGTTTTTGTTTTTAAAGCACTTAATAGTATGACCCATGTGATAGGCTTTTAAACGTTTGGTATAATGTACGGCGAATGCTTCCACTTGATTAAAAAAAAATAAATATGATTGATGTCAACTGATTGAAGTAACATCCGCGTGATCGTTTAAATAATTTTTTAAACTTAGGTTTGTACACTTCGGTAAATTACAGCGTGTATGCCGTGAACAATAAATATCACGTGAATAACGATAACATGTATGAAAGGCAATTTTCAAGGCAATTATTCTCGTATAAATAGCTATAAAATAAATAAATACATTGTTGGCACAACAGCTCCACGCGGGGCCGGGGCCTCTCATTTACACTATCAACCATTCCTGTGTGTTCGTTGTTATTCTGCAACAATGGAAGGGACCTACAATTTACCGCCGAACCCGAACGGCTAACAGTGAAACACTTTCCATGATATTATTTACTCTTGGAGGATTTGTCACTTCCTCGCAAGAGGCAGTACCTCGGAAAAGAACTAACTTATACTCTACTCCACTGCTGACTCCACCCAGCAGTGGAGTAGAGTATAAATAGCTATGTGTGCTTTCAACTCGTCCAAGAGATGACAGGTTATTTGTTACCTCAAGCAAAATAGATCGCCTTCAGTGTGACAAGTTTCGAAAAACATATCGTTGAGGTTTTGCAAAAAAAGATTTGTGCCCACCGAAGAGCGTCTTCCAGGGCTCAACGAACAAACTTATTTACTTACTAAAGGTGGCGCGGACCACGGCCTCAACCAACAATCCTCGCCAGTTAGGCCGGTCTTTAGCCAGTGGCCTCCAGTTGCGCACGCCAAGTTGGTTGAGGTCGTTCTCCACTTGATCGCTCTGCTGTATTGTCTACTTTTTGACCAACGCCACTATAAAGCCCGTACAGTCCGTCATTGAATTTTCTCCTCCAAAGTTCATGTGGTGCATAGAGGACTGAATATCACCCGAAGAATCTTTCTGCCAAAGCACCCCAGCCGAAACGTTTTGGGTGAATACAGTTCTTAAAACATTACCTCAATTTTTAGGTCAAATAATTGGTTAAAAATATAAGCGTTGAGACTAAAGTGCTGAGTTATTAGATAACTAGAAACTCTTAAAGTAAATTTCATAGTGAATGGAACAAGAAAAATTGCACATGTTCCGACACTAGCAAAACTTTCGGCAATATTGCATGTGAATTGACACTCCCTAGCAAATATTTTGTCGTGGATATTTGGCACACTTTTGAATTTGTGCTTCTTGAAAGAATTATGACTTCAAATCAAGAATCGAAATTCTCTTCTCAGCATCTCCGGAAGTGTCATTTTCGTAAGAATGCAATGAAACGGTTTGAAAAGACTTCCTGATGCTTCGGAACGATTCCTTTTCTACAATGGAAAATGCTATTAGTCACTAACTCACTGTTTCCGTACTAATTTTGCACTTTTCGAAATGTCATTTTTAATTTGAAGAAAGTTAAATAGTAAGAAAGGTGCTATAGTTCTTGTTGTTCAACGGACCTTTCCAAAAGGCTGCACTTAAGTATTTTTTTTTTTAGTTTGGCCATTAAATAAAATGTTTTGTTTAATTTTGCGTTCATTTAACGCAACCACTCAGTATGACGAATTAATATATTATTTGGACATTTTATAGAACCAGAGATAATTTTTAAATTTCTCGTCTATTAAACGGATTTGAAAATATTTTTACATAAGCCTTTTCTTTGGAAAGATTCCAAAACGATTAAATTAGAAATATTGTCGAACAAGTATTTTATTTTATTTTATTTTATTTTAAAATGTTTTTTTTTTAATTTATTAAAGTCACCGGACCATTCTCCAAGTGCAAAGGTTTGTCTGGCATAATTTTATGAATTCAATTTAAACAAATGAACAATTAAAACTTTTCGGGCCATTTATAGTTATTTTGTCGGTACATTACTATAGCTTTGAGGGACATTACGATGTCCTTATTTATGTTTGTAATCGAATCCTTTCGTCGTGCTGTTGATTCTGCCTTCCTATGATATATTTTTGCTATTTTTATAAAGATTTTTTTTTTGAAAGTAAAAAGCAAACTTAAAAGCAGCCTTCTGTCTGGTAATTTAATCAAAACATAAAAATAAAAACAAAATGATGGATCATTGTTATTGGAAACAATTCTTTATCTGGCTAAACTTTGATCATCAAGTACAAGTCCGAGTAAGTATTGCAAAAATTCTACTTAGACTTGGAAGGTCAAATTTGAGATAGTAAATGGTCTATAAAAGAGTCGCCTTTGTGTTTTGTGGTATCTTTGGCACCAATATTAGAGTGCAGTTTAATCTGGTTTTTAATTTGATTTAAAAAAAAAATAATCTTTTAAGTTCTTAAGCAATATGGTAGAGGCCTGGTCATCTTTTTTATTCTGAAATTAACGAGTCTGTGATATAATGTGACTCTGAACATTCTGCGACACGAGTTTCCGATAATGGATTATAATATACGACATTTGTTTGAATATACAATGTACAACTCTACAACAGAAAATTCAAGGGGACCCAAAAATCTTTGATTTTCACACATTTAGCTGGAAACGTGCCAAAAGGCAAATTAAGTGTAAACATGTGAGTTATGATTTATGGACATTTTCAGAAAGCACATATTGTTGTTCTGCTTCTTAAAGACATTGCGGCGTCTAAGAATTCACTTAGATTTAGTAATATACTGTTGCAAGAGCATTCAGTGCGGTCTTTTGTTTGCTTTTTTTAGGAGCAACATAAATACGAAAAACCCTTAGAACTCGATCTGCTCCGAAAATTTTGGTAAGCACACAACCAACTCCTTTGATGTCGAGAAAGGCTTAAGACAAGGTGACACGCTATCATATAAACTCTTCAACATCCTTCTTTAGAGAATCGTACGCAATTTACAACAACTTAAGTAGAGGAGGCGAGAATGTTATGTCTGTTAATGAATATAAAACTAAGTATATGCTGTTCTCGGGTGAAGAACATGATAATCTGAAACTCGGACAAAGCGTCACGATATGTACAGATATGACTTTGTAAGTTCTCAAAATAATATCAGTGAAGAGATCTGTCGAAGAATCACTCTTGCCAACAGCTATTGGCAAGAGTGATTCTTCGACAGATCTAAGAAGGCATTTTAGTAACCAAGCCATCTCTCTCTGGACCAAGGAGACACTATAAAAGACCCTCAGCATCCAAATCCTGCTGTACGGGACAGAAACTTATAACCTCACACAATCAGATGAAAAAATGGTGGAATAATAGAGCAATTTTTCTTGTTCCATTCACTATGAAATTTGCTAGAAGAGAATGTTTGTTATCTAATAACTCAGCACTTTAGTGTCAACACTTATATTTTTAACCAATTATTTGACCTAAGCTTTGAGTTTATGTTTTAAGAACTGTATTCACCAAAACGTTTCGCATACAGTGCCGTACCATGAGCTTTGATGGCTGTGCCGTGTGCCCTGAAGTCGCCTCAGATCGTTTTTATTTTTATTTTTGAAAAACCTTGTATTATTTTGATTTAGACTAGCTATAGGGGACATAACTGAGCATGCTTTGCTGTCAAAATCGCAAGTGTTAACAGTTTCACACTCCCATAAAGCAATAAAGTCCATGAAGTATTTTAATATGAATTCCTCTGACACAAATTGACAGCTGTGACAATTGACGGTTTAAAATTTAAAACTCCAATAAAATAAAATAAAAATCAATTCTGACAGATGCCTTCGTCAATCAATAGTATATTTTTTCAATGTTTTTTGAAAAACTTGTTGGAATATTGACGAAAGGAGTTTTTCTTACATTCATATATATTTTTAAAACTGAACAAATATGTTTTTTAAATATTTAAGAAACAACTACAGGGTGGGCCAAAAGAAATCACCCTATTGCTAGATGCTCTCATTTTTGCAAATGGCCGCCAATTTCAAATCTGTTTTGACATTTGTGGACTAGACAGATGCAGAATACAAGTGAACAAGCCATGGACCGATACATGAACCGACATGAACCCGGGTCACCTCATCTCTCGTTTTGGCGATTTGCACTGACCCGCAAGATCGCCCGATTTAACCGTTTCAGACTTTTTTGTGGGGTTTTCACAATAAAAAATCCATGGAAAACCGTCTAACCAACTCGACGGAGAAATCTGATTTGAAAAAAAAGGTTTCATGAAAAATACCGTTATCTATTCCAACCGAAAGACACACTTTATATATGTAACAAACACGATTTAGAAAGTTGTATCTAAATCATAGGGAGCGGTACCGGTATGACAGGTACCATTAGTTTAAGAGCTAGAATGCCAATGCCAAAAACACCTCTACAGGATCTTTATAAAAATACTGTGTACCAAGTTTGAAATCGGTCCAGCCGTTCAGGCTGTAGGTAACGATACAGACAAACAGACATTTATGTACATGATTGGCTGACTCACTTTTTTTGACTTCCCTTTCCGAATGCATAACTTGCCTTATAAAAATTAACGCAAGATTTAAATTTGCCGCCATTTATGCAGAAAAGTGTTGGCAACCCCTTAAAAAAAAAACGACAGCTTACAATAATTTAGGGTTGGTAAAAATGGAGCGTTACACGATAAAACAACGTACTTTATGATTCAATAAAAAAATTACAATCAATAATAATAATTTTAACTATATGCCTGTAAGACCCAAAGGTATTTTGAATGCAAACTGCGAGGCAATAGTTAGAAGGAATAGAAAGATAGGAAAGATTTTTTTGGTACAATAAATTGAGAACTAGGTGATATTTATCTCATGAAAATCCCACGGGTGGCGTCCAGTTGAAGCTGGGGGAATATTGAAAAGTTGCTGCCCAGGCTGGGGCTCGAACCCACAACTCTTAGGTTAGCAACCAAGCACTTCATCCACTGTACCATTGCCACCACTAAAAACTGTGACTTCTATTCAAATCTTGCGTTAATTTTGGGACACCCTATAGTACCTGCAGTCGCTAGAAATACACATATTTTGGTGTAACCTCAACAAAAACATGGCCCCATTTGTTTTATAATCTTTCAATTTGTGTTGCATGAAGTGTCAGCTAGTCAGTAATTAACACTTGGAGGATTTATCACTTTTTCGCAAAAGACAATGACCCAAAGGAAAATAAGGTCGAGTAAAGGATCGAAATCGGAACCTTTGGCGTGGCAGTCCAACAAGATAACAACCACGCCACAGGTTTGTAAAAATGGCAACTAAAACTGGGAAACATAATAACATCATAAATAAAAAGTATGACTCAAAGCCTTTACAATGGTTCCCAAAACCGCTGAGAATGTGAGGTCCTATAATATTATTTTGTGTTTTTTTATCAACTAAGAATGGTAGTTTTAAATCCGATCTTTTGGATATTATTGAGCTGGTTTTCAATAAAAGCCCAGTTTTAATAGACGTATTTTTTGTTTGTCCAAAATTAAAAAAAATCAAAATTTCCAAACTGCGATTTTTGTTTTGTAGAACAATAAACCAACCCATTAAAAAAATCATTTAATTAAATCCACCTTAAATAGGTGCACATGAAAATAGGCCTCAATAATTATAATGATAAAATAAGTGCTGACCAACTAGCATAATAAACCTTCAAGATAAAAGCCAACCTTGGCCGCTATGAGATACTGCATTTATAATAAGTCAACGGACATTGTAACAATTTTCCGCAAATAAATAGATATTTGTCATTCGTGTCGAAAATAATCTATTTTAAATCAAACTAAAATGAAAGTCCTTTCAATTTATCTTTCAGAGTGTACAATTGAAACTTCGCCAGCAAATCCATTGACTTTGACCTACAAAAGTTATCCCCTTCCCCTTCCTCTACCTCGACCTCCACATCCGACACAAACACACCGCTGGCGCTGCTCCTATCTTCTAGCTTCTACTTAGGAAAGCGATGATAGACAAGAATTTGCAATTTCAGTTTCGATTCGGTTGGTTACGTTATACCGAGCGCCCGCCCGGCGCGGCCCCCCGTAATCGTAATGGTTTGTTTGATATTGTCTATTCATACTTGCTAATTAGCGGAACCCCATCAACAAAATAAACTTTATTAGGTTTCCCTGTACCTCCTCGTACATGTACCATGTGCCATTATTAAATTGGTTCAACTCGGTGACTTGTTCCGTTGCCGTTGTTGTTGTGCAACCAAAGAGACATGCAGGCTCCCATGTCCCATCACAAGACCGAACTATAATTAGGCTTATTACTTCATGTCTCGGAAACACAAAACTTTTTTAAATAGATTTCGTGTCCCATTGTACCGTACTCGTGCGTTGTCGTTGTCATCGTCATCGTCTCATGTTTAATTGTTTATGAATAATTTTTAGTTTAATTTCCTTGTTGTTGCAGGTAATGGAGTTGTTATTCATCTTCCAAGCTTATTCGAGGAGCTCCGAAAGAACGAAGCTAAAGGCTTGCAAAAGCTACAACACCGTCTGATTATCTCGGATCGTGCACATTTGGTGTTTGATTTCCATCAACATGTCGATGGCATGCAAGAAGCCGAAAAGGGCGGAAAATCTCTTGGAACAACCAAGAAGGGTATTGGTCCAGCTTACGCCAGCAAGGCCACACGCAATGGCATCCGAGTAGGTGACTTGTTGTGCGACTTCAATTTGTTCACGGAGAAGTAAGTGCGATTTGGAATTAATAAGCGTGAACAGTTAATTTTTTAAATTATTGACTTTTTGATTTAATTCCCATTTCAATATAAAAATAGATTTAACTCGATTGTGGCGACACACTTGCGTCTGTTCCCCACAATATGCGTTGATGTCGAGGCCGAATTGCAAAGGTAAATAGAAATTTGGTTGAGTCACCGAAAGGGATGTTGGTCCTGAGAGAGGAGTTTTGTGTTCTAGGTATAAAGAATACGCTGATATGGTGCGGCCATATGTTAAAGACACAGTATGCTTCCTACACACAGCCCTGCGTCAGGGTAAGACTATCTTGGTCGAGGGCGCCAATGCGGCTATGTTGGACATTGATTTTGGCACATATCCATATGTGACTAGCAGCAATTGCAGTATTGGTGGTGTTCTAACTGGTTTGGGACTGCCACCCCAGTCGATTGGAGATGTTATTGGAGTTGTCAAGGCTTATACAACTCGTGTAGGGGATGGACCATTCCCAACTGAACAGTTGAATGTAAGCTCTAATAAAAAAAAATTGTTGGTGTTTGCTGAATATTTTTTTTTTTCTTATAGGAATTTGGTGAACTCCTTCAGACTAGAGGCTTTGAAGTTGGCGTGACCACGAAGAGGAAACGTCGTTGCGGTTGGTTGGATATTGGTTTGCTTAAATACACCTCGCTGGTCAACGGGTACACTTGCATTTGCTTAACCAAATTGGACATTCTTGATACATTCAAAGATATCCAAGTTGGCATTGGGTAAGTTCTTTTTCTCTGCTCGAATAGAACACTTATTTTTGGTCAGGTGGTACATACCCATCAAACCTTTTACCTGCTCTGAACCCACTGATTAATGCAACACAGGGCTGTAGCTCTGTAAAGATTTAAAAAAATGGCCTTTGAAGAACAGACTGGAAAAACGAGGATGTGACAAGAGACTTCGAATATGGAGTTCGGAGTCGCAGCGGATGTCTTTTCAGAGACGCTTAAAGTTCTTTCAGCTCCCTGATTTCGTAGTGTATTCCAGGCAGACGTCTTTGGGGGCAATACCCCCATTTATTAGGCTTAGTACAAGCTTCAAATATTTTACTCTAACTTAAAACTATACAGGTAAAACTTAAAACTAGCTGGGTGGGTGATTCCGGAGAAGGAGTTTAAGGCATATGGAGTGCTGAGGTTAAAGTCGAACAAGTCTTGGTTAGAATTTACCCTCCGCAGCATTCGAGTTAAGCGACCGCAAAGAGCAAATCTTAGGAAACGACGCTGAATGCTCTCGATTATAGAGATATGAATTTGTTAGTATGGTGACCATAATTGACAGGCGTTTTCAAGGAGCGGGCGTACAAAGGTTATATAGAGAGATCGGGTGACGTATGGGTCGGAGAATTCTTTGAACCATCGTTTCACAAAACTACAAAACTGTAGAAATCACATCGACTTCGTTCCCATTCGCAAGAGCTAAGAGCGTTTACGATACAAATTCAAGTTGTTGAAAATGTTGTTTATTTCCTTTATAATTGCCCATTAACTGAAGGGATCCTATGGTGGATCAAATGTTCCCTATCATCTCAAAAAGAAAAACACTGAGCGGTTTAACACTCCTGGTACAAATAAACACAATATTTCTGGATTTTCTTTGACTTTACATTTTACACTCCAAAATCGCGAAACAGTTTCTAGTCAGTAAATTTTAAGTATTTTTTAAAACAATCATCGTTCAAACGATAGTCGAGAACTTGATATTCAATTATAAGCTTTGTTCGTTGAGCCCTGAAGTCGCTCTGGGTCCCCTAAAATCGTTTTTTGTATCAAATCAACTCGAGGTTTGTTGTCAAGCATTTCTTATGGACTTACGCCCTTTATTTTAATTTTCATTTTGTTTTTTCGAATGAAACTAAAAGAAATGCAAATAAATGAAATCACCTCAATAAAGTAAATTGAAATCGAAAATAAATAGCAAAATAGAAACTTCGTGGTTGTGAGTCGTGGCAAATACACAATTAGCAACCTTAACGTGCTGTTTGAGAACCGAAAAACCCACATTTTTGAAACGACTCTTGGATATGTCAAGAAAACCTGGGCGGACTCTGTATAAAGTTCAAAGAACAAAGCTACTTTCTTTGCATAACCTAACGACAAGGTTTGTTCGTAGAGCCCAAGTTTTACCCTGTGGTCGATCAAAAGTTGAGTTGAGTCAAACTGTCAGAGTTGTGAGTCATTTTTGTGATTGTTTTCGAGAGAAACTGAAAGAACCAAAAGGAGTCAGGATTTCGTTTTTCTGAGACAGCTCGTGGGGTAGCAAAGAAAGCCTTTGTCAACCATGGGTACATTACACCGAACAAAACTGCTTTCGTGCTTTCTACAAAAAACACTGAGAATTAATGAAACGTTTTTTCTTATCACTTTTTGAGTATGATATTGCGTCGCTGCTAGAATGAAGCGAGCAATATTCTCGGTTTGGGGCATTTTCACTTTCGAATGTTTTAAAGGCTTCTAGGGTGTGTAGCTTTTTTGAAATAAACGTGAGGCTAGTCAAACTCAATTAGAGATTTTACATTGAGAAATTGGGTATTGGCGCAGTGTCGAAGATGTCAAAGTATAGGGTTACCAGAAGTCGAAGATCTACAATGCTTGCTCTTTATGTTACCAAACAGCTTATTAGTTTCAAACAATGGGGAGAGTACGATAACTGAGGCGCCAAGATTTAATAACGGTTTTGTGTAGGGGCGTCAAATGCAAGTACTTTTTACTATGGGAGGGGGGGTCTACCTCACCCCGTTTAGGAGGTAGGGGCGATTTTCGAAAAAAATGTCTTGAATGGAAAAATAAATATTAAAAAACAACGGCAATACTTAAAATACATTACTATAACGGTTTTAAAAGCCAGAAGTCTGTTCTTTAATCCTACATTTAAATTAAATTACTCGTTACAATAGTTTTCAAAATATTCGCATTCAAACTCGAAATTTTGATAAAAAAACGTAACAAAATATCTTTAAACCAATTTTGTTCAAAATTGTGAAATGGATAATAAATTTTTTTTTCTGTGATCCGATGCTTCAATAAATATTTAATCGAACGCAAAAAACCAAAAGCTTTTATGTCTTCTAGTTCGTGTGAAAATTGAAAATTACTGAAACTACTTTTTTATGAAATTTTAGATTCTTGGCATTTATTGTGATTTCATTATAGAGGATTAATGTTGATGAAAGGTTTATCGTTGAAAGTAAAGTACAGCAATTCAGTTAGCGTTACCCAGAATGCATGCCGAGGAATTAGAATTGCGTTGCATTCCACTTTCTAGTCAGTCAGTTTGTGAGTAAGGAGTCAGTTGAATTTAAAGGGTAATGTCAGTCTCGTCAATGAAGTCATCGTCTAGGTTTTCACTTTGGACCAACACTTTCTCTCCCATAGACAAGACCTGACTATACTTTTTTGTATGTCCAATGTCCGCGACGCGGGCCACCCAGGTACTGTTGATTAAAACTACTATTGATACAGGCGCCTGCCAGGCAGCTGGAACTACCCTTAGCGGAGCAACGAAGTTGCGTGAGCGGGTGAGCTCCCGAAAATGGAGTTGAAATGCCTAGATCCCGCGGAGCGGGCCACCCAGGTACTGTTGATTAAAAATACTATTGACATAGGCGCCTGCCAGACAGCCAGACCTACCCTAAGCGGAGCAACGAAGTTGCGTGAGCGGGTGTGCCCCCGAAAAGAGAGTTAAAATCCCTACATCCAGCGAAGCGGGCCACCCAGGTGCTGTTGATTAAAAATACAATTGACACAGGCGCCTGCCAGCATACACCCGACCTCGCACATACCCCAAGTCCTATAGTGTGCCCAGGCAGGGGGGTTGCAGGGGGGAAGCATGCCCCCCCTTACATAGGTCATTGCTTATACACTGTAATATTATGCGTCGCGGATATTTTGACGCGGATATTTTGTCCGCAGACATTTTGTCGCGGATATTTCGACCCGGATATTTTGTCCGCGGATATTGAGGCGTGCAGCCCGAAAAGGGAGTTAAAACCCTTAGATCCCGCGAAGCGGTCCACCCAGGTACTGTTGATTAAAAATACAATTGACACAAGTGCCTGCCAGCAACGAAGTTGCGTGAGTGGATGTGACCCCGAAAAAAGGGGTGACACGCCTCAATATCCGCGGACATAATAACCGTGCAGCCCGAAAAGGGAGTTAAAATCCCTAGATCCCGCGAAGCGTGCCATTCAGGTACTGTTGATTAATCCTTAAAGTTAGATCACCGTAAATACCAAAAATAAAAATCTCATAAAAAAGAAGTTCAAGTAATTTTCAATTTTCACAAGAACTAGAAGACATAAAAGCTTTTGGTTTTTTGCGTTCGATTAAATATTTATTGAAGCATCGATCACAGGAAAAAAAATTTATTTTCCATTTCACAATTTTGAACAAAATTGGTTTAAAGATATTTTGTTACGTTTTTTTATCAAAATTTCGAGTTTGAATGCGAATATTTTGAAAACTATTGTAACGAGTAATTTAATTTAAATGTAGGATTAAAGAACAGACTTCTGGCTTTTAAAACCGTTATAGTAATGTATTTTAAGTATTGCCGTTGTTTTTTAATATTTATTTTTCCATTCAAGACATTTTTTTCGAAAATCGCCCCTACCTCCTAAACGGGGTGAGGTAGACCCCCCCTCCCATAGTAAAAAATATTTGCATTTGACGCCCCTACATAAAACCGTTATTAAATCTTGGCGCCTCAGTTATCGTACTCGTGCCCAAACAATACATTCAGCATCGTTTAATACTACTAGGAACCTTTTATTTCTTTTAGTTGAAGAAAACTGCTACGGACATAAATAAAAATAAGTGCGTTGATACTTTAACCCATCCTTAATAGTTAACTTTATGTAGTTCCAAGGATTTCGATTATAAAAGGTGGTTCTTAAGAAGTATAGAACTATAAAAAGAAATAAAATAAAGATTATTTGTATTAGTTGACATGGAGCGTCTTGTTGAAAGCACAGCTCCCGCACATCAAGGCGATTCAATTTAGAAACGAAATAACGCTCTACATTGACTGAAATCCTCTGCCCAGCATCTTTTTTTTTTTTTTAAGTAAGGACCAATGATTCCACCAGCCCATAAAGCACACCAAACTGTCAGTTTTTCTGGATGTAATGGCGTCTCAACAAAGATTTTTGAGTATCATCTACCCTCCAAATGCGGCAGTTTTGCAACGTAGCCGCATTCAGCCAACAATGGGATCATTGTGCGCGAACCGTTTCACGAACAGAACCATGTTTTATCGGAATAAATCTGCACAATTTGCATGCTTTGTTCAGGCGTCAGTCGATTCATGATAACATTTCAAACCAAACTAAATTTAAATCACAGATGACAAAATGGCTGTCAATGAAAACAGTGCTGCCAATTTATACCTCTTGAAACCCCCCTTTATAAGGGACATTTTTCAAAGCCAAACAAAAGTCTTCAAGAATTGATAGTCTTTTGTTAGTCAGTTCAGTTTACCAAAATAGAAAGAACAAACCAAACCTGATATAATAATTAATTTTTGTTTTCTATTTTACAGATACAAAATCGATGGAAAAGTTCTTGATCACTTCCCAGGTACTATATCTGAACTGAGCAAAGCTGAAGTTATCTACACAACTCTGCCCGGTTGGAATACCTGCACCGAAAACATTCGCGAGTTCAAGGAACTACCAAAGAATGCACAAGATTATGTACGATTCATTGAAAGCCAATTGGACGTCCCAGTGCGATGGGTTGGCGTTGGCAAAGGACGTGAATCAATTATCAATGTTGACTAGTAGTTTATTGACTTTGTATTTTACTAAAATATTATCACCTCCTTGTCCTTCTTTATAATCAACAACAACAACAATAATTAAAAAAAAAAACTTAAACCATAGTCATGTAAGTAAATTTCAGGTAAACCCATTCTCGCATTGGGCTTTTATTTTTTTTGTCTAAGCGTCAAACAAACTCAATACAATTACAAACAATAATGAGTTATGGCGCACACATACACACATACAACATATTTTAGAAAATTTATATTCTTTTGGATAATTTGTTCTTGGTTTTTCGCAAAAAAAATATATATTTATCACTATACATAGACAAATATACAAAAGAAAATATTTATTTTTTATTATTTCGAAACAAACAAAAAAAAACATACTAATTTTTGATGCCTTATTGTCTGACGATAAAACGATAAAATAAATAACTTTTTGGACAATGAAAAACACAATAAAATCTGTAAGTCCAAGAAAACAAAAATAAAACTGTACTTAAAAATATAGAAATTTAAACACGAGTAAAATAAAGTTGCGTTTTGTTCGAATTTTAGCGGTTCGCACAAAATAAAATTATACACACACACACGTTAGTTTGTTAAACGCTTAACTAAATCAAGTAAAAAAAAATTAAAATAAATCAAAATTCGATTGTCTTGGAAGGATTAATAAATTGGTTATTTTTTTATTTTATCCATCCAGAAAATGTTACTTAATTTGTTTTATTCCATAAAGTTTTTCAAAGCCTTGTTTTTGTGATTCTGTTTTATTTTTTTTTTTACCAAAAAGAACTTAAATTAAATTAAATATATTTTTTTATTTCTTTAAGAGAGAACTATATTTAAATGAGGAGAAAATAAATCACAACAATAATGACAGCAATATGTAATGTTTTTAGTTTTAATTTTAAATACCATTTCATTCAAATGGGTTGAAATTAAAGAACAAAATCAAAAGTTAACATCAAAAAGTGTATTGTAACATTATTTCTAATAAAAAGAAAATCGAAAAAAAACGTTTTTTTTTTTGTTTTATTGCATCGACGAAACATTTTCTTTTGCTTTTGTAACGAAAATTCGATTCAATCAGAAAAAGAAGAACCAAAAAAAATCATGGAGCAATGCACGTTCATCTATAGGTGGGTCATTCCACCTGGTCATAGTCGACCTCGGTTCCACTCCTGTAACGGATATTGCCTGAAAGATAACAAATCCCATATATAATCCGAAAATCAACATGAGTTTCGTTAGCCGCCATATCTGTAACGACCAAGCTACAGGAGGACCAGATTATGACCAAGATTCCCACGTTGGTTACCATTTGAGGACCGTTTTCGCAAAACTCAACAAGCGCCAAAAATTCAAAAATGAGATATGGGTATCAAAATTTTCGTTATTTCAAGGCGCATCGACTAAGCTAAAAAAATTGCAAAACAAAAAAAAAAAAAATCTGTTGATTTTTGGAACTCAATATTTTCTAAGTTCAATACTTCATTATTACTGTTCTTCCGGTTTACTATGACAAATTTGTCTTAAAGGGAAAAGGCGTTTTTATATTTTTAAATACATACATACATATATTTTTTAATGTTTTGATACACACACAAAAAACCTTCTCCTGAAAAATTTACAAAATGGACTTGTTGAGTTTTGCGAAAACGGTCCTCATTTGGTATCGAGAGTTCCATCCTGGTAACCTAGATCTCAAGCCATTTCTATAACGTAAATTTCTGTAACGAAGATTACACTTAACGCGCACAAAAACGCCATTTCTGTAACGAAACCCCATCTTTCAATGCACCAATATGGATGAACTATAACACATTGCCCATATTCAAGAAAGGAAATAAAAATATTAACCATCACAGAAAAGTATAAGATCAACCCATAATCTTACACCTTTAAATAGAACTCACTTCGCTGTTGTGTGGGTTCTGAAATATTATCATCAATATAAAAAAAAACTAAACAGAAGTTAATCAGAAACTAGTTCATACCATCAAGTTATTACATCATCAGGAAAAGTTAAAGTTATGAAATTCAATTACTACGTAATCACTCAACTCAAAAACATAACCAAAAATCGTCTTCTTCTTCCGTTCTTCAACCACGAACTAGACATCTAACATCTAGGACCGTTGAATTACTTCAGTGGCCCGTCCATGCCAACTTCGGGGTTGGTGTGCCATAGGTTGCCCAGCAGCAGCGGCCTGCTTGTTATGCCTACGCTATGCTCATCGACAGGGAGGGATCTTGTGCGAGGACCACAGGCGGTGTTATAACTTTTAAACAAAGCAGACCTGTCTGGTGTTGTTGACTAATATGTATTGTTGGGTTTTGCTGGAGCCCGATACCATCTTTGCAAATTGTTGATAGGATCTGAAATTGAAAAGTTCTCGAAAAGGGGGTAGTAGTAAGAGAATCACTATCCATCCTGATTGTTGGTGTCTAACGATTCCAAGGTCTCGAAAAGATTGTGTTGGGGTCCATAGAAGTTCGTGGCCCCGGAACCAAAGTTTGAATTCCTGTCTCTATGAAGGGTCCTAAAAGTGAATGGAGAAATCGGAATGAAGGGGGAGGGAAAACAAGATGGAGATGTCCCCTCAGGCCTCTTAACCCACCCAATAGTGTTGAAAGAATTTATCTTCAACACACCATGGGATCCAAATGACCTAATAATAATGTGGATCCCCCAAAATTGAAGACAGGATATATTAAGGAAAAATCCTTATATACCGCTCGGTAGTGGTCTCACTGCTGCTGCTCCATTGACGCCGGTCAACTACTCCTCGATATGAATTTTTCTTACACATTCATCTCGATATTTAACTCACAAAAACATAAAAGGTAATATTATCACAAATACTATAAATTCTCATGACATTCAAAAATAAAAAGAAGTGGATGTTTTGTTTTCATAAACGTTATAAAAATGTAAGGTTTATTTTTCATCAATTTTAAATCAACAAATAAATATACTTAAAAATTCCTATATATCAAACTCAATTTGTACCAAGGAAGTCTCATCTAATCTTCAAGACTTAAGGCATTATTCTCAAATAAATTGACCATCCAAAAATATTGTATTTAACACAAAATTATCTTCTTTAAAAAACCTGTCCCAACTCATTTTAATTTTTAGTTTTTTTTTATCTTTTGTAAAATTCCCAAATTTTATTTCTATATTTTCACCAAAGTACCAATCAATAAAATTTTAAAAAGTTATAGCCATCGTAGAATCCTCAGGCCTACGGGACCTATAGAGGAGGCTGAGCTGGAATTATTCTTCAGCTAAATATCTTTCTTCCCAAAAAAAAAAATGAAATACGACTCTCTACAAGGTGTATTAACCCTGTTAGAGATGTCTCGCTTTTCGTAATTCACGTTACTATCGTTTATCAATATTTTATAATTTTGTTCTCAAAAAAAAAGTTAAGGTCTACTGTTTGTAGAACCAATATTGTACGTAGTAAAAATTATCACTTGTCTATTGTCTTATATATTCATCAAGGCCAATATCAATACAAATATTTCAATATACTGTATAAAAATATAATGGAACGAAGTCACCGATACTTTAGAAGAGTGCACTTTTCCTCGTAGGTGTATGTTATTCAGGAACTGATGATCTGTTGCGAAAATATTTTTATAATATGGTTTTGATGATCTTGTGATTACTATGTATTCTATACAAAATACATATGGTGTTGAGTGACTGTACAACAACAAAATAAAGATTACGATTTAAGATATGCGGACACTTGTACTGGTACTTGGTTTTGTTACCAACTTTTAACTTTTGTTTACCAAGGCAATACCGGATTTGGTATACCGGATTCAATTACATTAACGTAACACTCTTTTTCACTTATTGGTGTTTCTTGTGACTGATTCTTTCTTGATGTTCTTAGGTATCTGATTCTTCTTCTTCTACTCTTGTGGGTGGTAATTCTGATAGTCATTCAAATTCCTATTAAAGACTACAAAATCTATCGCTACCTCAAGTATTTAATGATTCGTTAGAAAAAAAAATACATATTTCATACATACTTAAAATTCTTTCAATAAAATAAAAGATAGTTAAGTTGGAGTTGTATCAACTCGTCGTCAGGATGGTATGTCGTATGATGTACGCAGGGAATGCCACCCAATTGGTAAAAGCCGCAATACTACCAATTGGCTACCATGTAGGTCCACGGTCGTCGTTCAACGCGTGGCCACAACGTCCATGCATACGATAATGTGTATGAATATCTTGGGGAGGGTCCAATGTTTTCCGTTTTGGGCAGAGTTGTTGTTCCACAATCAATGATGCAGAACCCACATGAAGAATGATCAAGTGTTTCTTTTGGTATACCCAATAAGAAGGCGTGGAAATAAGGCGTTGTTGGTTAAAGCTTTTATTATAACCAAACAAATTTAGGTCGCAGGTAATGTTTCGGTCGGCGTGATGAAAATTCTAAATGCGGGCGGTGTTGATGGGCAAAAATGTTTGGAGCACAAAGAAATTCCGTAAATGTGCTGTCTAAACTTCGGTTTCAAAATTACGGCAAACTACACAAAAAAAACTATCGGCGTGCCACCCAAGGAACTAACCTATTGGAAAAAATGTGGGTGGTCATATAATTGTTACCTAAAGAAAATCTAGGTTGAAAAAAGGAAATTTATGATTACCTGTATGGGGTTTTTATTGCTTCTTATTTTGTTCTGGAAACTATATTCCGAAATTGCAAGGGAGGTCAAATTTCTTGGCGTGCACTGGTCACACATGTGCGCCAGCAGGCCTCGTAAAATTGTGGCGTGTGGTTCCCTTGGGAAGCACGCGGTTCTTGGCGTCACTTTTTGGGGTAAGCAACACAATTTCTCTTCAGCCATGATCACAGAAATGTCACCAAAATTGGTATTAATGTAGGATCCAATTCATAATTAAAACAAACAATCAACTTTGTCCAGTTTTAAAATTAATGCACAATTTTATTCCTATTTTAGATATTCTTTTTCTTTATGCTTCACTTTTAACATAACTTTACAATTTTATTCCTATTATAGCTTTTCTTTTCTTTATGCTTTACTTTAACTAGAACTCGAATTGCAGACCGCCGCGCCACCGTGTTGTTACCTCGACGTTTCCAACTTAACTCTCTAGTCCAGTCACAGTTTTTTCCATTAGATGAGGTCCCACAGGTACATGCGGGACATGAGACGATACCATCCCCACGCCTTCGACACCCAGCTCATTATCCAGCCCACCCCGCACATTCCAGCGATTAGTCATATGCACGCCAGTATTCGCCTTGCCATCTCGTAGCTATTTCTTGGAATTTTGTGGGTTCGTGGCGGTTTTTAAACGATACACAAAATAGGTCACAATTCACATGCAATCTACTTTGTATATCGACTCGTCATCGTTGCATTGTTATTGACTGCACTCAAATTGGGATGCAATCCGATCTGAGTGCAGTCGTATCGTTGTCGCTTTGTTTGTTCTGTATGACTATGACTGTGATGACTTCACTGTGACTGGAATGTGCTGATGTCGCTATTATATTTCGTCGGCGGTCTGCAAGTAGTTTAGGATTAATAACGTTATAATGATTCATGACTTACAATTAACTTATCTTTAATGTTGTAGGAATGCGTGTTCCTACATTAATATACCTTAGGTTAAATTTAAACTTTAATTGGAATTTATTTAGCCATAAACAGGCTCACTTGATGGTAGTTACACCGCCAGAAGCGTGCACACCAAAAAAAAATTATTTTACATAGCACCAGGCAATAGGTGGTGTGAGAAAAAAAAAATGAAGCCAAAAAAAACTTACTTGCTTATTCCTTGCAGGCTATTTTGGAGCCTAGCTCCAATAAATTGTTCCTTTAATTTGGAGGAGTTCTGGTCGGTTCAGAAGTTGGCACAACAAGAATTATCCGGTGCGCACTTTGTGCGCAAGAAACTTCGCTTGAAATTAATTTTTTTTTCTTTGTTCTTAACAAATGCGTATGTCACTCCCTATAGCTAGACGTTTTCTGCGTTCTTTTCTCATATCGTTCGTATGGGAGATAAACTGGTCGACAGTTTCCATATATGTTTCGTTGAGTAAATGTCATTTCGTTGACATCGAGGAATGTTTTCAGAAGGTTGACTAGTTAGGGTGGGTACACAATGTGTTTTTGCCACTGATCTCTATAAACACTGGATAGCGTATTCCCTAGAAAGTATAACAGTTTTTGTGTGGCAAATTGAAGATGACAATTCCTCTGTGGTTGGAGGTTGTTTACCAGTTTGACAGCTGATTTAAAAAAAAAAAAAAAAAAATCTAATCAAAGAGAATTAGGTAATTTATGATTTAAAATATTGTAATTATTATTAATTTAAAATAATTAAAGTATTTTTTTTAATTCTAGTGACAAATAAAATGGTTAAAAATGGTGTATAGTTGCAGACACTGCAAAAAATCAGGTGGAAAAGAAGGCCGAACTCTTCATAGGTAAGATACTTTTGTGTGACTCTGTTCTGACCACTTTAAAGGAAATTGCTTATAGGTCTATGTAGAACATAGTGGTATAGCAAAGAGAGGCATAGCTACAATGACTCAAATCCTGTAATACACATTGAAATCAAAAACTTAGAATGCAGCTTTCTAGTACATGAACAAGGGATTACAAAAATGTATCAACCGTCAATGTAGGTCTTCTTGTATAGCAGAGAGAGGCATATGCATTTATGCATTTTTTCCAAAAATTGATTTTAATGACAAAGTACTAAATGATTTTGCCTTTCTCTGCCAGACTACAAGACATACAGAGACAAGTGATACATTTTTGTAATCCGTTGGTTATGTACTAGAAAACTGCATCCAATGTTTTTATTTTCAATGTCTATTACAGGATTTGAGTCACGGTAGTAACATATACATATTTTAGAATTTTGGTAAATTGCTACAATGACTCAAATCCTGTAATACACATTGAAATCAAAAACTTAGAATGCAGCTTTCTAGTACATGAACAAGGGATTACACAAATGTATCAACCGTCAATGTAGGTCTTCTGGTATAGCAGAGAGAGGCATATGCATTTATGCATTTTTTCCAAAAATTGATTTTAATGACAAAGTACTAAATGATTTTGCCTTTCTCTGCCAGACTACAAGACATACAGAGACAAGTGATACATTTTTGTAATCCGTTGGTTATGTACTAGAAAACTGCATCCAAGGTTTTTATTTTCAATGTCTATTACAGGATTTGAGTCACGGTAGTAACATATACATATTTTAGAATTTTGGTAAATTGCTACAATGACTCAAATCCTGTAATACACATTGAAATCAAAAACTTAGAATGCAAATGTATCAACCGTCAATGTAGGTCTTCTGGTATAGCAGAGAGAGGCATATGCATTTATGCATTTTTTCAGGTTAACTGATATGAAGAAATCTTGGTCGCAGTATTTGCAGCCGTGCCGTGCCTACAGTTGAGGCATCTTGTTGGGTACGCAGAGAGATAGACTGGCTGAGCACAATGGTAGGAATGTCAAAGCTTATGACAAATAAAAATACAATGTGTAGCACTGAACTCAAACAAAAATCATGTCTGCCTTTTCGACTGTTGTTGTTTTGCAGCACCGCACGTTCGTGAAGTTGGAGACGAGTAGACTTGTACTTACCAACTACTGCTACACCATTTTGCTCAGCCAGGGAAGGATATGATGGTCTTAGCCCAATGCTCCAGGACTAGTTAGAGTGTTGCTTCCAATTCCAGCTGCCGGAAAACAAGAAGAAGAAGAGTATACAAAATTAACAAAGTTAATTTAATCTTAAAAGATTTATTTATATTTATTTTTAAAATCTTCATTATATTATGTAAGTTAAAATTTAACACTGGACAAACGAATTTTGTTTATAAGCATACTTTTGAAATTTGATAACTTTTGAGAATCAAGCAATAGAATAGTAATAATAAAATTCACATAAAATCAAGAAGCATTTATTTTAAAGTAATATGTATATTTGTGGAAAAACATATTCAAATAGTTAATACTAATCAACATTTAACATTACGAATTTTGCTACTATACCCTCAATAGTTACATGTTGCACAAATGTACATGCTGTTTTATTAATAATAAAAAAATTAATTTTGTTAAGTTTTATGTATTTTCAAAGAGGGTGCGGCCATTGCAATATTGGCTTGAATATTTGTATATTTTATAAATATGAATCGGCTTCAGTGAGTTATCTCGGAGAGCGTTTCTTTATGCACGCCTCCGAAAAGTATCAATTCTCCATTACCAGCCACCATTGAAGAAAGTATCAATCGTTCCGGAGCACTTGTTTGATAGATTTAACTCTTCTATATTCAACGCATTCTCAAATATAGTTTTAGGAATTTTCATAAGACGTTTATTATGTTAAATCGAAAGCATGTTTAGATTTTTTAATATTTGACTATTTACTTCATCTTCGAAGATCGAAATCCAGTTGCCTATTTTTTCTAAATTAGTAGAATCGATGACGAGTGAGTTCATTGACTTTTGATTTTTAAACAAACCACTTGGAAGCTGTGTAAATCCGTTCTCACTCAGATCCAATCTTTTAATATTTTGCAATGGATTAAAAAGCGGTGCTGGAATTATGCTTAAATTGTTGTGACGGAGATTAAGTTCAGTCAGATTGCTTAGCCAGTTGAATGCTCTCTTATCAATATACATAATATTGTTGTGTGACAAATTCAGTATTTGTAGTTTATTAAGTCCAAAGAATAAATTCCTATCGATTAATTGCAGAGCGTTGTGTTCCAATAACAATTCATTTAATTCTTTATTTAAAGCGAAGAAATTATCAGGCAAAGATAAAAGTCGATTATGTCCAAAACACTAAGATGTCGCATGGATTTGAATAATTGAAACGGTAAGATGGATAAATCATTTCTACTGATAAACAACTCCTCTATATTGGGTGTTGGGTCAAATGTTTTCCTCGGAATGTCTGAGATATTATTTGATGATATATTGAGAATTCTTAAGTTTGTAAAGTTTCTAAGAAATGATGTATTATTTAGTGTGTTTATTTGATTTTGATCCAAATACAATTCCTGCAGATTGTTTAATTGATCAAAAGGCGGTATAGTGCAGCTTTTGGTATCTATTTCATTGTCAGTTAATTTTAGAATTCTTAATTCTCGGACAAGGTGTGGATATATCCATCTTAAACAACCGAGTGTGTTATAAGACAAATCGAGAGTTATTAAATTTTTGAAAATATTTCTATATTGCGAGAAAAATACCACAAGTTGAGCATCTGTTAAGTAACTGTCACTCCATTTCATGTGCTTCACAAACCGAAATTGATGTAGTTTTAAATCAACGTTGCTGGTTTCTAGGCAACGCAGTAGTGTGATATTTTCATAATTCGAATGCTTTTTTGTCAAAAAATGTTCGCTTATATCGATTAAAGATGTATTTTCACAGTGCAATTTTGAAAAATTATATGGGCTCTCAGGAATTGATGTGGTAATGCATTTCGCATTTAGTTGTTGTTGATCGTTTGTGGCGTCACACCAATTGAACACACTTAACCATGCTAGGACCAAAGTAATTTCGGATAGAATCTCCATATTTCTGATTGAATTTTGGTTCTATTTAGTAAACTATAGTAACTGCGTAGAATCATTGTATCTAGAAAAGAAAAACATATATGTTTGGTTATTTTGAACCATATAAACAGTAAAGTGCACATGATTTTGTAGTAAATTATAATTGGAGTTATGTATCTTAAGGGAGTACAGCCTAATTCGTGAGTAATGATCAACTTTAGGTATGCGAAACTCATGCAGACCATGCAGAGTCAACCAGACTAAATTAAGTCGGAAAAGTTATTTGAAAGAAAAACTCAGGCTGCGAGGGACATTATGTCCAAGACAATAATGAATGCTAAGGAATAAACAATCGTGATTACGAGTCTAACGCATCATTTCTCACGACATATTACATCTATGAATAGAAATACTTATTTTTTTTGGGAACCAAAGAAACAAAGTTGACAAAAAACCTGAATGTTTGGTGTCAACTCCAAGTTGTGTGATTTTTAGCATCAATTATAGTCAAATGTCAAAGGACATGGGTTTTTAAAATAGGAAGCAACAAAATTGTCAACAAGGGAATTTTTACAAACAGTTAATAAAAATGATAAAAATATAGCCAACCTGTTCCTCCTCCGTGTGCCTTATCTCACAATCGCCACTTCCAATGTTCTTCAAGGAAATTTCACTTTTCAGATCTTGAATTTGTTGCTGTGATTTTTTGAGTTCGTGTTCTATCACAAAAATGCATTAGTTTTAGTGTGGATGCAAGAGTTGGAAAAACAAAATGTAGGTATACTTACTTAGTTTAGCTATTTTGTCTTGGTAGTTCTTTAAGTCTGTTTCCATAGTACTCTTCTCATACGCTACTGTTTCAAGTTGTGCCTAAAAGCGACAAAATAGTTTGAATGAACCTTTATTACGGAAACAAACTAAAATTACCTTTAGAGCGTAGACTTTCTTATTTTTTTCTTGAAGCATACAACTCCTTGGAGTCGGTGGTGATATGTCTGTCGTCTTCCTTGGAGTCTTCATCGGACTGTCTGTTGCGTAGGTAAACCGATTACCAGGCGGAGTGAACATGTGAAGCGAAGCAATACTCCGACCAAGAGTTTCTTTAGTCAAAGATTCTTCATCCAATAGTTTTTGAAAGAACGTTTTAACATTTTGTTGCCATATTGGAAAAAATTGATAGGAACCTCTGAGAAGTTGTCCATTCGAATTGGTGGCGGAAGAGCGTGTGCGTCACCAAAAAGCAAGATATATGTAGCACCCTGAAGAATCACTTCAAGTCGAAGGAAACGCATATCACCCATGTCATTGCGGATATTAATGTAGACGGATTGTGCTTCGTTAATGGGAATGCCACTGGACCAGTGACAACAGTCAATATCAGCCATTCGAACACAAAGGAGAGGTTCCTGATCAGATCTTGGCCAATTTAAGGGGAAATGGCAGCCAGGCACAGCATCGATGTACGTTACTCGTGATTACAAATCGACCTGGAAAAAGAGAATTCGATAGATAAACTGGAAAATTAAGATACGAAACAAAACACTTACAGGCTTGGTGACATAGCATTTCTGTGCGAACTGAAGTTTGTGACTGCTTCGATTGTAGAGTTGGAATCTCGGAGAAAACGTCACCACACTCGTTCGCGAATATCGTCCTCGTCCGCGACGAACTTCAACGCCAATGGCAAAGCTATCATTGGAATTGGCTGCCTTCAATTGTCGGTAGACAATCTCTTTGTGTAAGCTGAAGCTTTGGCACCACTAGAAAACACTTCATCTATTAATAAACCTTTCATTCGGAACAAAATGTAACCTACCTGATTATTCGTGCCAAAATTCAATAAACTCTTACCAATAATGTCCAAATTATTAAAATTTATGTTTGCTATTTGCAATGGTTCGGTGTCGGCTGTTGAATTAATGAAGTTCACTTCCACAGTAATGAGAGCATCTGCTGAAATAATGCAATGCAACCCACTGATCTTAAGTAACAATTTCTTTGTTATTGATTATAAAACTAATACATTTAATTTAATTAAAGCTAATAAAATATAAATAATTATTACACGAACTCTCATTTAACCTTTCTACGAAAAGTAAACAAACCCCAATTTCGACATTTGAGACACTATTATACTGTTATACTGGTATACTAATAAACAAACGAAAATGGTTTGTTTACCAGTATAACAACTCTTCAAATTGCCACACCATTTTGAATTGATACGCTATCCAGTGTTTATAGAGATCAGTGGTTTTTGCTGACGGATACTTGCGTGACATAATTTCTTGGCAAAAAGAACTTGCATTATTCAAAAAGGGTTCTTTTAGCTTTTTATGGTGTGAGTTAGATTAAGTATATTTTTGGGTGTAGATAGGTGGTAAATAAGTATGAACGATGACAGTAAAGAATCTAAGGGGGTTGGTACGTGAGCGGAAAGGTGTCAGAAATATTTTCCTTACAGTTTGAGTTAACTATATTTGCTTTACTTTTTCCCTTAAAGAGATGTTTTTTTCGGAAAGTTAAACAGTAGTTTAAAATAAATACAATTGCATAGTGCATATTCGATTTGAATGTCTGTTATAGTAATGGGAGCGACAAATCAAGTAAAACATTCTACATTTGCGTAGTGCGGCTTAAGAAGCCGATTTATAATCAGATCCCGGCAGATGTTGTTCTGCCCTTCAGAGCAGATAGCGATAAGTTTGGCTTATTAATTATATTTACACCGTCCAATTTGTTTGTCTAAAATAAGAGAACTTAAGATAAATTAAACTCAGAAAAGTACGCATACGCCCCAGTGTCCTATACTATTTTATCGTTGTTCTTATGTTAAAAAATGGGCAAATCCAGCAAATTTTCTTAGTATTTCAATCCGTTCATAAGTTACGTGTAATCTATCAAACACAGTAAGAATTTTTAAAATCGGATACAGTAGCACCTCGACAATTCGAACTATTAGAACCGACCCTAATTCAAACCTACGATTTGTATTCAATAAGTTGAATGAGAAAGGTGTAAAGTGGTTTAAAGTATAATTTATTTCTGGCATTTTCAAAGTCTTGCGTTTTCAGCTTGAACAGAATATGGTAAAATCTCCCTCATAGTGCTTTATTTCCCAACTCAAAACTTACATGCTGCTTGTGTGGCACTCTTCCCTTTTTCTAATTCGCCCGAAATTTCACATTTCTTCTTAGAGTCTGCTTTTTTAATTGGTTCATATTAATCGGAAAATATACTGCTTTACTTAAAACAGGAATTTATTAAAATAACAAACCATTCTCATAGCCAGATGACACAAAAAAAAAAACAACTTCACATTATAGGAAAATACTTTTGACTCTGCAACTACAAAAGCACTAAGCAGATCAGAAGCTTACAAAATCAAATTCAGAGTTACTTTTTCCATTGTATATACATTTTTATAGTGATTTTTACTTGACTATTTTCAACTAAAACCTGATGACTTACTTACAAACTGACTGACTGGGACGTCGAATGCAATGCAATTCTACCTCCTCGTGGTACATTCTGCGTAACGCTAAATGAGTTGCTGTACTTTAATAAAAATACCAAAAAAACAAAAACCTCATAAGAATGTAGTTTTAGTAATTTTCAATTTTCTCAAAAACTAAAAGATACAAAATTGTTTGGTTTTTTGCGTTTAAGTCAGAATTAATAATAGCATCGAACATGAAAAACCAATTCAGCATTTAATTTCACAATTTGGAAAAAAAAATGGTCTAAACTTTCTTTTTTCATTTTTGTTATCAAAATTTTGAGTTTGAATGCAATTGTTTTGAAAACTATTGGCATAAATAAAAAAATTTAAATTGAAAATTAAAGAGCGAAATTCTGGCTTTCGAACATGGTATAGTTCTTTATTTTAGGTGTTGCCGTTGTTTTTAATGTTTTTTTTTTGACTTAAAGTATTTTTTTTGAAAATACATACCACCTACCTTCTAAACGGGGTGAGATAGACCCCCCCCTCCCATAGTAAAAATGTTTCTTGGCGCCAAAGTTATCGTACTCTCCCCAGGTTACGCATTACATTTGGCATTCAGGACCTAGCAACAAAACAGAAACTTAAAACTTACATTGGATTGTCGACCAAGACCAAAAACCCCAAACATCGTCCAGTGTAAGGGTAGGTAAATCTTGAGAAACTGAAACAACATTTAAAAAAGGCGTCAAGTGCAATTTCTTACAGTTGTTATAATAACCGCTAAAACAAAGCTAATATTCCCAATAAAGTCTTAAATAACCTTAAAGGGCACAGTTGATGCTGAATATCTGTAGAAACTGCTTCAAACTTTATTTAAAATTGATGGCAGCCAAAAATTCGCAAACTCTCAGGTTAACAAATCTTGATTGCAGCAAAGAGTTTCAAATTCTTGACCTATAAAGTTATCGCTAGACTAAAATCAAACAAACCTTCAAGCAAAAGATCTAGGGTAAGGAATTCTAGCTGTAGTAGGAGCAACACACTGTTGTTGGAAGAAAACATTTCTGAAGAATGGAACCTCTGCACTGTTCGTCATCTGCGCAGTCCGCAAATTTGAAAATTATTTTCAACATTATAGCAACTGCAGAACAGAAGTAAAGGGTGTTTTTTTTGCATAGAGGTACAGATTTATAAAATGAGATAAGAAACTGATAAGTTGTATTAATTTCCATAAAATTGACTTTATTTGAAAGAGTATTCTTTTGCTATTTTTTTAGCTGGCAACAGGCTTGAAATGAAATTGCTGTTGATCCCGATTTTCACATAAACATATTGTTCAGCGAAAACCCCCATTTGTCAAAAAGTGGCGCCCAACGCACGTAGCCCACCGAAGTTTTTTTCATCTCTCCAAAATTTAAATCATGTTCTAGACAAAATTTTGTTTCAAATACACTTTATTTCACTTTATTTTTAGTTTTATTTCAGGTATGTACATAGGTCTACTGCCATAAAAATAACCGGTTTATGTGATGTACTTTATAAAAAAATTGAGAGAGGATTTCAGACTGATGACATTTTTTTTGTACTGACTTTGCTAATGCATTTGATAGAGTCAATCACGATCTTATAGTTTTCAAATTATCAGTAAGAAGTAGGTACTTGGATTTCATTCCAAATTTTCGATCTGGTTTTGCATATACTTGAAAAATAGAATTCAGTATATATGTTTAAAATGGCAACGTTATTTAATTTATTTATATCCAAAAGCTATTGATGTAACTTCGGGAGTCCCGCAAGGCAGTCATATTGGTCCTCTGCTATTTATTTTATTTATAAACGCATATTCCTTATTTTAATTCCTCACAATATTATGTGCTAATAATGCAAACATTTTGAAGCATGTGAATTCCATTGAAGATTGTTATATGTTACAGAAAGACTTTATTATTGGCTTATCTTTGTGGTGTATAATAATAATGGTCTCTTCGTTTTCCATCAGTTTTGTTACTGGAGTAAAACGTGCTCTCCCCTATTAATTTTACGGATTTGGCATGTCGCTTGCAATAGAATCGCACAATGATCGCAAGAAAAAATGTCCGAAGATTGGACCCTCTGCGTCATCTGTGTTATCCGTAAATATAAAGGGTTTTCCAATGCGAGGTGTTATTTTGAATAATAAAACCGCTATTTCGATAGTTGTCACTTTTGAAGCTGTAATTTTTTGACATTTGACAAGTAGAAACTACGCCATTAATAAAAATGGAACGATACAAATGGTGAAAGAGACGGTTCGTAAAACTAAAACATTTTTTGGTCGTAGTGAAGCACCTTGTCGGACCGCAATTCAGAAATTGGTGGAAAAATGTTAGCTGTTGGGACAAGTTAGCGATGTGAAGAACAAAACCTGTGCACGTCGCTCAGAACAACTGAGAATATTGCTGCTGTTACCCAAAGTGTTGAAGAAAATCCAGGTTTGTCCATTCTTCGTCGTTCTTTGGAATTGGATGGTATTGATCTGGACCACGTTTACTTCCAACAAAACGGAGCTACGTGCCACACAAGCAACGAAACCATCGATCTTTTACGTGAAAAGTTTCCGGACCATTTTATCTCTCGAAGAGGTGATCATAATGTGCCACCAGGATCTTGTGATTTAACACCCTGCGACTTCTTCCTTTGGGGCCACGTGAAAGATAAGGTCTACGCCAACAGCCCAGCGTCAATTCAAGACCTCAAAAATGGAATTATTTTTCATAAAATAAAGGATCATGTGAAAGTCTTAAGCCGTTTATTGGCTATCTTATAATTCGTTACCAAGAATTCTTCATGAATTTTGAAGAATTTGTAAGGAAAAACATTTTTATTGTGGCAAGGCCAACTTTGGTAGCCGCCGCCGTGATTAACTGAGACGCCATATAAAAACAACGATTTGTTTACTGTTTCGTAAAAATTTGGAGAAATTCAACTCATCATATTACTTGGGCAATATCTTTCATAGACCAAGAGCCCACAGCAAGTTTTGGGAGTGTAAAAGTCCCGAAAAATATTTATTTAAAAGATAGATCTTGCATTGCTAAACATGGAAATCAAAATCTGGCAGTCAAAAGTGGGGGAAATTGTGCGTAATACTACATCAAAAACGGGATTTTATCGACTTTTTGGATTCTTATTTAGCTCACCTATTTTTTTTTTGCAAATCAAAATTTGAGCCACCCTAAGCACGAATATGTGAGACAAAGGGGTTGCCAGACGCCCGCAAAAATTCCCAATTATCGACTTTTTGGATTCTCGTTTGGCTTACCTAATTTTTTTTTGCAAATCATATATTGAGCTTACCCTAAACACGATAACACGGAACGTTCAATATATCCAGGAAGCTGTGGATACGGAAAGCTTAGTCTTAACTTAGAAAATATTCAGTTTCTGGAACTGCACCCTCTTCCTATAACACCTTTTCTCTTAGCATTTTGTCAACACAATTTTAAAACATGTGCAAACTGACCTAATTGGATATGTTTTCCTGGTGTTATCCTTCCCCTTGTTACACAGTAGACTGTGTCATTGCAGAGTAATAAAATTCTCCTGCTAACCTCTTCTGTTTTTCCATACCGTATATCTTGGCCGGTTAAAAGGCATCGGACAAACTCTTCTAAGGCTTCTGGAACTTCTTCTGGAGAATCCAAAAAGTCGATAATTGAGAATATTTGGGGGCGTCTGACAGCCCCTTTGCCCCGCTCAAAACGTCTGGGACTCATACATATATTCGTGTTAAGGGTGGCTCAAATTTTGATTTCCAAAAAAAATTAGGTGAGCCAAATGAGAATCCAAAAAGTCGATAAAATCCCGTTTTTGATGTAGTATTACGCACAATTTCCCCCACTTTTGACTGCCAGACTTTGATTTCCATGTTTAGCAATGCATGATCTATCTATTAATATAAATATTTTTCGGGACTTTTACACTCCCAAAATTTGCTGTGGGCTCTTAGTTTATCATAAATTCAAACGATTCATTTGTTTGTCGATGTCATCAATGTCGTTGGAAGAACCGAGCGAGGAGTCAATTGTACCTACTTTCTCTGAAGATTGGACTAAGTTTATATGATCGTGGCCGTTTGTGGGTTAAAAGGTAGAGTTAAATGTTTCTTTTTGGACACTGCTTAAATTGGCTTACTACATCGGACATCGAGCGCAGAGTATATAATAATAATAATTCTCAAATAACACTTTCTGGTACGGCAGCTTAAATATATATGCACCAACTCTAAAGAAAAACCCTCACTTTTGACTAACCCCTGCGTTTGAATATTCATACTCAGCAGGAATGAAAGGGACCTATGATTTATCGCAGATCCAGAAAGCTGGCAGAGATGCGTAATTCTTCATGGCTATATTTTTGCAGGCTAGCTCACCGAAAAAAAAACTTAAAGGTCTTCAACGCCAAACCAAAGGTAATCAAAAAGTTGTGAAAGGACTTGAGTAACGCAATTTGAGAAGGCAGGCTAAAAACTTCGATCTGACTGGAGTGTCATTAGCCTTGGAGCTAGTAAAACGGAGTTCACATGGGACAATGCAGAGGCCAAGACAATGAGACAAGACAATCATTGTTACATGTGAACAACTATTTCCAGGACAAGACAATTGTCATTATATTGTCTTCCGAGCTAGCCTACCGACCTATCTCTGAGGACAATATCGATATATGGACTGGTTGGCATTGTCTTGTCCAACCCCGTTCAAGAAGCTCGGACAAGACTGATTGATTATTGTCCCATAGTCTTGTCTGCGTGTGAACGCTGCTTAAAGCAAAAAGGATACTTTACCAATGCATAAGAGTGTCCCTTAATTAAAATTTCATTTAAAAAAAAATATGGCTTTCTCAATTACTTTGGCTAAAGATTAATATATTTTTGAACTTCTAAACTTAAATTAACGCATCCATATCTATGTACATTACTTACATAAATATTAAATTATACACTTCACTATCTATTTACGTTATATAACTTATTTCTACACAGAAGCTTTCTTCCAAACTAAAGGTAGTTATTACTTATTTCTGGTTCTGGACTTGATGAAATCGATGACATTGTAGAATCACAATTCGCCTCTGTTCCGCTACTTAAATCTCGTTCGCGTTTTTCCCTACGCTCCCGAGCCCGACGGTTTTGAAACCAAATCTTGACTCTTGTGCTAGTGAGGTCAAGCTTTGCTGCCAGCTTATTAGCATCTTCCGAACTGAGGTACGTCGAGGTGTTGTATGAATTTTCCAAAGCCTGCAGTTGAACGGGTGTAAATGGAACCCTAGGCAATCTTCCGGGTGTTCGTTTGACCGGTCCAGCACGAAAAGATCCTTTGGACAATAAAATATCGTTTTAGAGAATTGTTCCAAATATATATTTTTTTTTTCAAACTTACTTGGAAGCTTTGGTGGATGATACCTCGTGTACTGCAACCAATCAAACATCAAATGCTGCTGTTGTTGTTGCTGGTGGCTTTCTTGGAAATCCGTTTTAAAGCTTCCGCAATGTTCTGGTGACTCGGCTTTAAACTTAATCCTTTCTGTGAGTCCTATGCTGAAATTAGTTCCCATATACTTTTCTCCAGCACGATTTAAAATGTATTCGATGGTAAAGTCTGTCATGATGATTATTCCAAAGTAAAGTTAGTGTCTTCTAATTTGTGTGTGTTAACGATGCTGATCCTTACACGTTCCTTCAAGGACTGACCTAATTCCAAAAATCCACTCAGCATTTATAAGATCTTCATTTGGCTATCGTTTCATCCCTTCCAGCTTGATTTTACTACCCAACCAGAAAATAGGTATCTCATTCGTCCTTTTTGCAAGGATAATGCAAAACTAAAGATTAACAATAATCGAATCCATTGAAGCGCAAATTAGGGCGTAACCTATCAGTAAACCACGTGTTTACATATGTAGCATTATACTTCAAACAAGATACAGGTAGGCTGGTCCTTTTCCATATACATATATACACAATCAACATTCACACATGATCCTTGTCCTGGTTCCCTCTGTTTGTATGTTTATAATTCTTGTTTGGCCTTCCGCCATATCAATTGAAAAATAATTTGTTGACTATAAACATTGAACAACCAAAACCAACCCTATACACATCACTCATCGTCATGAGGAATCATTTTCAAAATCCTCAACCCCTCAATCGTATATCATCCTCATCTCATCACAATAATTCAAAACATCTCAAGTATCGAATTTCTTATCAAAAGTGGCGATCTGTGAAACCCAAAATGATTGAAACATACCGCAGCTATTAACATATCATATCATCTCATTGTTAAATGGTTGCAATTTATTTGTTGTTACAGTTTTTTTTTTTTTTTTTTTTTGTACATATCCTGGATCCTTGATGAATTCCTGAAATAATTGAAAATGTCTACTTCTGGTCTTGCAATGGGCATGGCATGGACAACTGAAATCCGGATCCGTTTTTAGAACAACTTATTTTGTAAGGATGTTGGTTCATGATAATAATTATCGAGCTTATCCCTTCGTTTGGGATTTTTTTTTTGTCCTTCTGTTGTCTGTTGAGTGGAGTACTCTCTGGTTAGCCTCAAGTACCTGGTGATTTTTCAATAGTGTATAAAAGTGCGTTTCTGAGATGACAAATGACTTGATTACTGCCACAAATTGCAGTGACAAAATGGGAAGCCCTGTTTTAGATTTGTTTTTTGAAGATTGCATGTTGTGATAAAAGCGACCGAAATTGAGTAATTTTTGGATTATAATTATAACGCTGCGCTGTACTGCTGCAAGGACGATCCCAATTATATTTTTTATTTGAACGTAATTAAATGATTGTCGCATATTGCCAGCTGAGAGGAGGAATATGGTCACGAGAGTTAAGGAAAACGTTGTGTGACTTACGGATGAATAAGTTAGATTTTTATCTTCAGAATGGACCAGGATAGTTTGAATTTTAAAGCTAGAAACTATATTAATGAAAATTAATGTTTAAAGAAGTTCTGTAGAGAACTACCACAAAATGCCGATCAGAGGAGAGTCCTTTCGCTCCAATTTTGGTCCAGTGCTGTTCAGAAAGAGTCTGCTAAGACTATTAGTCCAACGCAGATATCTTGTGGATTTTTACAGCGTATCTTACCTGTCTGTCACCAGGACAGCTAGTTTAAGATCAAAAACGTGATTTGAATACCATAAATCGAATAATTTTCTGAAAATGTTTAGTTAAATGGCTACGATCCGAAAAAAAGTATCACTTGCATCTTGGTCATAAAACCACACAATTTTTTACTTGCGATTATAGGTACTATAAGGCAAGTTATGCATTCGTCGAAAAAAAAAGTTTTGAGATAACAATCAAACATGACATTACGATGATAGCGAAGACGAAAAAAGATGGTCTAAAAATTCTGTCCGTCTGTATGTCTGTCTGTCTGTCTGTCTGTCTGTCTGTCTGTATGTATAGAGACCTACAGCCCAAACGGGGGGGCCGAATTGCTTCAAACTTGGTATATAGACTTTTTTAGGTATCGTACAGAGGGGAAATTGAAATTTTTTTTAGCTCAAAAAATAACGGTACCTGCCATACAACCGTTACGTTAAAGCTTATTTTTCTCAAAAACGGCTCTAACGATTTCGATTTAAAAAAATCAGTGTTGGTTTTTAGGTACGACCAATCATATGGCTGAAAAAAATTTTTTTTAAAATGGCTAAGAACGGTACTTTCCATAGGACCGTTTTTTTTGCTTTCGACTAACTCGAAAACGACTCAACCGATTCTTTCGAAATTTCACACACATATAGCTGTAGGTAGCTCAATTTGTATTGCATACAAATATTTTTGAAAAATATTTTTTTGTATTTTTAAAAGCATTTTTAAAAAAAAAATTTAAAAAATTAATATTTTGAAAACTGCTTATTAAATTTTTTTCCAAAAATTTTAAATAAATGTATTTGCTCAATACCTATGAACTGGCGTTTTTGTATTTTTTTTGAAAATTTTGTTCAAAAAGTTTTTCAAAAAAAACTTTTTTTCTCAAAAACCGCTCCACAGATTTTTATAAATTTATTCTCATAAATTCAAGTTTATCCGAGAAATAAAATGGCGTACTTTTTTTTAAGCTCAAATTAGTTTAAGTATTTATTTAAGAATTTTGAAAATTTTATTTGTATCAAAATCTCAAGCCCCTAAACCACTGTCACTCATTAGAGCAAGTTCGTGCGACCCAGTCGTGCATTTTATTTTTATTGTGACAGCAGTTATTGTACATCGGCCAAACAAAATTTATTTTATTGAATTTTTCCCTGCCTGCTAAAGAAGAATTTTGTTTCCGATACTGGAACAGCGGCAGGCTGCGAAGGAGGCAAACGCATATGCATATACAAATACATATACAATAAAATGCACGACTTGGTCGCACGAACTTGCTCTAATGTGTGACAGTGGTCTAAGGATTTGAGATTTTGATAAAAATAAATTTTTCAAAATTCTTAAATAAATATTTAAACTAATTTGAGCTGAAAAAAAAAGTACGCCATTTTATTTCTTGGGTAAATTTGAATTTATGAGAATAAATTTATAAAAATCTGTGGAGCGGTTTTTGAGAAAAAAAGTTTTTTTTGAAAAACTTTTTGAAAAATTTTTTTAAACAAAATTTAAAAACGCCAATTTATAGGTATTCAGCAAATACATTTATTTAAAATTTTTAGAAAAAAATTTAATAAGCAGTTTTCAAAATATTAATTTTTTAAATTTTTTTTTTTAAAATGCTTTTAAAAATACAAAAAAATATTTTTCAAAAATATTGGTATGCAATATAAATTGAGCTACCTACAGCTATATGTGTGTGAAATTTCGAAAGAATCGGTTGAGTCGTTTTCGAGTTAGTCGAAAGCAAAAAAAACGGTCCTATGGAAAGTACCGTTCTTAGCCATTTTTTTAAATTTTTTTTTCAGCCATATGATTGGTCGTACCTAAAAACCAACACTGATTTTTTTAAATCGAAATCGTTAGAGCCGTTTTTAAGAAAAATAAGCTTTAACGTAACGGTTGTATGGCAGGTACCGTTATTTTTTGAGCTAAAAAAAAAATTTCAATTTCCCCTCTGTACAATACCTAAAAAAGTGTATATACCAAGTTTGAAGCAATTCGGCCAACCCGTTTGGGCTGTAGGTCTCTATACATACAGACAGACAGACAGACAGACAGACAGACATACAGACGGACAGAATTTTTAGACCATCTTTTTTCGTCTTCGCTATCATCGTAATGTCATGTTTGATTGTTATCTCAAAACTTTTTTTTTCGACGAATGCATAACTTGCCTTATAGTACCTATAATCGCAAGTAAAAATGTGGGGAATAGGGTATCACAGTTCGTTGCAAACGTACTGTAGCTCTCGCTTATGTTTATATGTAAATTTTGTTTAGGCAAAGTTAATACTTAATCGAATAATCAAATTAACGAACGATTAATGATTATGATTAATAATTTTAATCATTAAAAATTTGATTATGATTTTTAATCATTAATTTTTAATCGTTAATCAGATTAATTTTGGGCCAACACTGCTTAGTATCGTTAAATAACGGTGCGAAAATGATGCACAAAACAAAGCTTCCATTTTTAGCTCTATTGAATGTATGCCAAATTTCAAATTCAAATGAGTTCAATTTCTTGCGTCAAACTGTGCACTATCAAATTAATAAGTTTAAAAAAGCATAATGACATAAGAAACCTAACGAGATCAGGTGCTTGACGCAAAATGTTTTATAATTATAATCTGGTAGATAATTCCATGTCTTTTAAGTATTATTTTTACATAGTTCATTCGATCAGTTCAATTTTTCGCTACTTTTTCCAATAAATTTGGCCGTAGGGCGTCAATGGTTACTTGAATATTGGCCTCCAATGCTTCATTTTGTCAGCATATATCAATGACTTAACGTAGCCTCATAAAAAGTAATCGAGAGGAGTTAAGTCGCACAGACAAGGGGGCCAGTTAAAAGGACCATTTCTGGAAATAAAGTTGTCTCCAAATTGATTTGCGGAAGAAATACGAACCGATGATGCCGCCAGCGTGTAAACCGCACCAAACAGTCAATTAATGGATGTAATGCTTAAAATGTAATGGTGTAAGTTACAAAAACAAAAATCATGGTTTTTGAATCCCATTATCGATCTAATGCTTCTACTCGGAACTGGGTTTTAGACAGGTCCAATATAGAAGTGGTAAATGAGATCAAGTATCTTGGATTTGTCTTCTCTCACAACTTAGGTATAAGAAGATATATTGATCAAAAAATCACTGTTGCTAAAACAGCATTTAACATGATAACGGGAAAAATCAGCGATATGTGAACACATCTTGGACCACCCAGACGAACACCACTGGATTCATTTTGAACAGGCTAAGGTTCTAGCTCACGAGCCTCACTACAATCCTCGTCTTGTTCGCGAAGCGATTGAAATAAAACGCCACAAAAACTTCAATCGGGACAATAGTTTTAAATTATCGCGTGCGTGGGATCCCATTTTAAATAATTCACGGTCGATCCAATTGCCATTGCGAACACCCTGTGATGTAGTGAGCATTACGGTTTGCTCCCAACCTTCTACATCTCATCAACAACAAGAGATAGAACCTCCTACGCACCGCTATCCCTTGCGTAGCCAAAATCTTATATAACATTTTACTGGCAGTTTCCCGGTGACCACGCCCAATGTAATTTGTAGCGAAACGTTCGGGGTGAGTACAGAATTGCACTCACTAAATATTTAATATATTGTTTATGCGGCTTATCCTAAAAAACTTGTCCAACAACCGCGAAAACCTTAAAAGTTATACCTTAAAAGTTATATGATGTGGTCGTCTTTTTTTTCGAAGTCCTATATATGAAGTAAGTAAATTGTAGGATTTTCATTTTTTTTTTAGGATAGTTATTGTCTTGAATGGTTTCTCATTCTCCTTGTTCCTTTGATAGTCGGGCAAAGTTTGATCTCACGAGAATGCTCCAAGGTTTTTTTTGACTGCGGACATAGCTTGGGGTGAAAATATGCTTAAAAACGGAAACAACTATACTACTCAAAACAAAATAGGGCCCAGCCAATATTTATTTTTAATTTTTACGGCTTGTTGTGATCCCATTTTCACAGTGTGAAATTTAAAAGTTCGTTCTGTGAGTAGATATAATAAAATTAACATTTTTCACTAAAGATTATGTAAACTCAATTTCTTAACTCTAAGCTGAAATTATTCCTGGAAAAAAATGAAATTAACATTCATATTAAACTAAGAACTTTGTGGGCCCTATTTTGTTTTGAGTAGTTTATAAGTGGCACCCGATAAAGACAAGTCATGGAAGTGAAAGTGATAACACTACATTCTGGCTAGTAGTAAATTGGCTAATTACGTATGGTTTTATGAAAATGTTGTTGAACTCGGGGCATATTTTTGGGAAATTTGGTGTGTCTTATTTCCAGGAAATGGGTTGCTTATTTGAATGCCAATGTTCCTATTTAAGCACTCTGCCCTGGAGTCCAGATCAGAGTAACCTTAAAGCTTTGTGGGTAACTTACTCAGTTCCCATAAGAATTAGGTTCCATTAAAAGGTATTGTTTAAATCGGCAGATAAAACATTCTTAAAAATACTTAGCTAGTCAAAAAATTGCCCCCTCCTGCCCTCTTTTAAAAGATCCCAAATAAAAAACTTGTTTCACTTGTATGTTAAGATTTCATTTATATTTTGGTGTAATTTTTTGTTCCACGATTCCTAAAAAACGAAGACTTCTGAAATCAGACTTACTCAACCTCGCACAAGTTTTGAAATTTGGAAATTCCAAAAGCCCGTGGTCTAAAATCTGCAAGGACTTGCCAAAACCAGCACAGTTGACTAGTGGATTATCAAAGGAATCGAAATTCTCCGCGGTATCAGGAATAGCAACATACTTTCATTGGAACCGAATTTTTTCGGCAGGCATGAATGGCTATGGCTGTGTTCTATGCAGATGCACACTTAGTTAATGCGTTCTTCAATGTCTATTGAGGTAGGGTAGATGATTATTTGGCATTTTTTTTAGTTCTTGTTGTAAATAGCATCAATTCCGTTTTCTTTGATTTACTCCGAGTCCGCAGCCCGTGGCCCAGTTGTTCACCTTCCTTAAAGCCATTTCTGTCATTTGACTGGAAACCGATACAACCAAACCATCCACACTTATTGGATATTGATTCTGTATTCGTAGGTAATGCTTGAAACAATTGACTATGTTTTCCTTATCCTTTGTTCCAGTTATGTTCCACAAATGATAAGTAAAGTGAGCCTGTTTATAATAATAGAAAAGAAAACAATGTTCCTGAACTGAATAACTCCGCCTTTTGTATATAATATGCAAATCCTCTTTGTCCCGAAGAATGTATCTCAAGATTTTTCTTTTCTTTGCTATTTAAGAAAACATATTGTCTCCTTGTTTGCCAAACAAGACCAGATTACTAACATAAACAGCATTAAAACTAAAGCTGATTTTTGTCCTAAATTGATCTTGAGTATCGTGCAGGAGCGGATGTACATAAATATCTTGCTTTGCTCATTTATAAATGTTTAGGCAATAAGGAACCATTAAAGAGGATTAACACTGTATGGGAGTATCTATAGATGTTTTCGCACAATGACATTCTTTGTTGAACGTCTTTGAAATATATATATCTAAACGGGACTTTTATTTGATCAAAATTTAAAAACTTGTTCCCAAAGAATTTAAGTCATTTTAATAAAAATAAAATTGTATTATGGATAGTTAAATAAAGTTGTTGGAGCCACATGGTTTCGGATGACCGAGAACAACATGAAGCTCAATAGTTTGCGAGAAAGCTGGAAACCTGGAAACTGTTAAGATACCTTTTGGCAAATCGATCGAAGGATAAAGGTGTTTTTTTATTGGAGTCCAATAACTCAGAATGATTAAACTGGATTTAAGGGATCCAAAGAAGACATTTAAATGCTAGCTTCACAATTCACAAATAAAGAGTTTCCAATATACGTGTCGGTCAAATAAATTGTTTTTTAATTGAGTTACTATTACCAAATCAACATGGCAAGTAACACGATTGAGCAACACGTGCAAATGATAGAACTTTTATTACCAAAATGAGTGTTCGCAGGTGCAAATGTTACGCTTATTTTACGGTAGCCATGCGGCGTGGTGGCCCTTCACAGCCGACTGTTCAACGTTTTCTGGCCAAATTTGCGACGACTGGTTCAGTTATCAATCAGCTGAGAACATTGCTTCGGTACTGGAACAGTCGTTTTCTCGCCGTGCATAATAATTCGGCCTTTCGCAGACTTGACGTCTGTACTTGTCACAAGATCCAACTGATCTAGGAGCTCAAAGTTCATGACCTCATTTTTGACAGAAAAATTAAAATTGTATATAGGACAAAACTAAACCCAACGTCACAAGGTGACAATGCAAATATGTGATCGTTCCAAAGAAGATGATTTGTGATGCACATACCTAGAACGCAAAGCTGATCGGTTTCCTCAATGCAAGTGCCACTCATGGACAGTGGCATAGGGGGTAGGTTATGCTTTAACGACAGAAGACAGCATTGAGTTTTTGAAGCATTAAATTCCACACGGTTGACGATTCCCCATTGTACAATGCTGTCCAGATCGGAATTTAATGAGCTTATCATACGCTGCCGTTGCAGTTCCACGTCCGAAGAACATGGACGTGAATCTGGAAACGAATATGAGAAGCTGAGAGTACTGTCGTCAGCAAAACAATTTAGTGGATTAGAAGTATTAGACAAGAGATCATTAATAAAAATAAGAAAAAGTGTCGGAGACAGAACAGAGCCTTAAGGCACACCAGCATTTATTTTGTGGGTAGCAGACTGAAAACCGTCTAAAACAACGCGAATTGAACGGTCCGAAAGGTAATTTCTAATCCATCGAAGAAGGGTTTCATCGATGCCAAATGCACGCGTTTTCGATAAGAGAGCCTGGTGCCAGACTCTATCAAATGCTTTTGAAATATCGAGCGCAATAATCTTACTTTCTCCAAAACGATGTAAAGATTGGTTCCACTGTTCGGTGAGATATACCATCATATCACCAGTGGACCTATTGCTACGAAAACCGTACTGCCGGTCATTAAGAAGTTTTCGTTTCTCAAGATATTCCTTGATCTGAAAATTTATCAGGGTTTCCATGACCTCGGAAAGAAGGGACGTAAGTGTAATTGGTCGGTAGTTGGAACGGGATGAAGATACGCCTTTTTTTGGAACGGGCTGGACAAATGCTGCTTTCCATCCACTCGGAAAGAGACCTGTAAAGTAGGACAGCTGGAAAAGCTAACGCAGTGGTTTTGCCAGCGTGGAAACACACCTCTACAACACAACTCTTGCAACTGAACGAATGCGAAAGGAGATTTGTCCCATAAAAACCATTTACGCTCTCAAGAACAGGAGGAGTCATGTCACTCTGTGGTAGTATCGAATTGGTAGCGAACTTTGCTGCAAATAAGTCAGCCTTTGCTTGAGAGCTTACCACAGGAGTGTCGTTATCGACTAGCGTCGGAACCGAGGACGAAGTGGAGTTTCGTACGTTTTTTACAAATGACCAAACATTTTTACTTCCTTTGGGACATTGTAGTATTTTTTGCCTTAATTTTTGTTCCTGTAAAAACTTGATTCTTGAATATAGACATTACAGGTCTGTCTTGCTTGTTTGAACTTATTCCGGTTTTCCTCAGAAGGGTTGGCTTTGTAACATCGGAAGTTAACTTCTCTCACCTCGATAGCTTCTTTACAGCTCAAGTCGAACCATGAATTCTCCTTAGGTTTGATACTTTTTGTCCTATTCGGAACAAAATTTCTCATTCAACAGAGAAAAATGTTTGTAATCATTTCAGCGGTGGAGTCTACGTCACTTTCAAGGAAACATAGTGACCAGTGAAAGTTTTCGAAGAATTTATTGAGACCGTCCCAGTTGGCTTTCTCGTATTGCCATACGCGGTTCTCCTTGGGATTTTTTCTTTAACTGGACTGTTGGAAAACGAGAAAAAAGGTGAAATGATGCAGTGGTTCGACGTGCCTAGAGGCGATAATACATAAAAAGTGTATTTATCGGGATGAGATGTAAGAAACAAATCAAGGGTGTTTGGCGTGTGACCTGCAATGTCAAAGATTCTTGTTGGCTTGTCAACTAGCTGAGTTAAGTTGTTTACCTCAGCTAAAATATCGGCATACCTTCCTTCGCGTGTTGTCTGGCCAGAATATCGAAGCCACGTAGAACTGTGTACAACGATTTCAGTGCGAGGATAATGGGATACAATTCTTTGGATTGAGTTCGACAGCGCATCAAATTCTTTAAAAGTCGAGACACTGTCCAGAACTGGGCTTCTATAAATAAAACATATATGGATGATGTGCATGCTTTTATAACGGTCGTGCGAATTCGACGCGCGCTTCAAAATAATTCCCTTGACCGCTGCTGTAATCACAGAAGATATAGTTAGCACGCCAGTATGGAATACAATACCCAACTGAATCGGATCATATTAAAGGAATAAAAAGAGCATGGGAGACTTGATTATAAAGAAATTAGATGACTCTTTACCCAACAGGACGTACGAGGTCATAGTTCAGCGTGGTGGCACAATACATTATTAATTCTATTTTGTAAACAAGTTATTTATGCATGGAATAAAAATATAAAAACGATCGGAGATTAGTTTTTACCCATTTTCTTATGTTGTTCGGCATTTTCAAGGGGGGGGGGGGGGGGGGCGCTAGTCAAATGTCGGAAAAGAGTGGATTTTTCACATTCAATTCTTTAAAATTCTGTTAAAATGTTATTCATTGAGTTACCACCATAACTTTCATTTCTTTTCACGTATAATTTTATAAACTTTCATTCCTAAACCATTTTGTTTAGTAAATTAGCTGATATTAAGATCTTGTTTTAATCCATTCCAACATATTTCCCCACCCTTAATGAAAACCCATTTATAAAGGGTGTTTTTTTTAACAGCACTGTTTTCATTGGCAGAAACTTTGTCATTTCTCATGTCATTTATCTTTGATTTGGTTTGCCATTTCATCATAAACCGACTGACGCCTGAACAACGAATGCAAATCACCAGAGCAAAAAAATCAATTACATACATCAATAAACAAAACAGCCGCATTTGGAGTGTAGATAATCCTTAAAGCTTTAACTATCATTGTGGAGACGCCCGCCGCCAGCTTAACCTTATTTATTTACATATCGTCGGTGACGCGTGCGAAGTGTTTAACTCGAAATACATATACCAAAAATGACATTTTGGTGCCAATGGTTAGATTTAAGATTTAATTTACACAACAATCCCTTAAACCAGGTATCCCCCTTTTATTCATAATAACCGTTTAATAGCACTTTCCATTGGAGGAAAAGAAGCGTCCAGAAGCATCCGGAAGTCTTCTGAAACCATTCCATTGGTAAGTGTCATTACTTCTAACGATTCTGAGAAGAGAATTTCGCTTCTGGATTTGAAGTCAGAATCCACTCAAGAAGCACAAATACTAGTATAACTCAAATGTCACCCATAGAATATTCATTAGGGAAATGTCTATCCGCATGCAGCAATGCCGAATGTTTTAATAATATCGACAAATGTGACATATTGTTGAATTCAAACCTGATGATAAATACGTTGAAGGTCAGCAACGAAGTTTAGTGAGTGGTATTAAATACGAAGAACCAGTAAAAATCCCTTTATAACGCGAATCAGGCTACGAACACCACTTTGACATTGGCAAAACTTGTGAAACTGATGAATGCGAATACTACATTGTGTTAAAATTGAACAGAAGCGATTTCGCTTGTTCCATTGGTTTCCAGAATGAGTGGTTCCCCGAGTGAAACCAATGGAAAGTGCTATAATTGTCAGTTAAGAAAAAAGTGTAACTCCACGAGCCACGACCTAACAATATAGTACACAAAATGTGTATCTCCACCATTTGTTGTAGTTGTAAAACGCTGTGAGTGACATCGTCTTGTAAAAAACCCAAGTTTTCGTGAATAAAAGCTTATCTTAATAGTATGTATAGTTGTGATATCATTTATTTAAAAACAATTTCACGTTAAGAGCCTAACAAGACTTTTTTAATAAACTATATCAATATTTTTGGCAAAAAATCATAGAGTGACAAAGGAGTTACACAATTTCTATGCACTTCTTGTTCTACTCCTCTAGAAAAAAAGAGATACACATTTTTCTTGTGGTAGCCTAACTTTTAAAGTAATTAGTTTTTTTTACTTCAGTAAAATTTGCTACAATGGAGTTACACACTTTGCACGCGTCACCAACGATATGTGATTGTCTCTTTGTCGTGACACATTTTCGTTTCATCTTCATCGAGTTTCATATCACAACGATTTTAAAGAAGTATCACTTCAAAATGTACTTTAATGTAAGTCTATAGGCTGAACTGTTCTTGTTTTTTCATTCAAATCCTTCATCTATACATATAATAAAATTTTAAACGGGTCGATGTCTGTACATTGAAGATATAGATACAAAACTAATATGGGGAGTCTCTATAAGACCCACAGAAGCCAAATCAACCGTTTTTAGAATTTTTGTCTGTCTGCCTGTCTGTCTGTCTGTCTGTCTGTCTGTATGTTTGTACGCGCATCACGCAAAAACTACTGCATGAAATTGAATGCGGTTTTCGCAGATTTATTGGTAGTACACCAACTTAAAATATAGGCTATATTTTACCGCAGGAAAATATATAATCCTGGTTGTTTTTTTAATATTGCTGCAATCGAACGTTATTCAATGAACTTAACGCAAAATTAAAAGATTTTAAGGAAGTTAGCTTCTCACTTACATAATAAAATAGCGCCACACTTACCTACATATACATGAATAGAAATAAGTTAGTCGTTCTGAATAGAAGTTACATCAAAAACATCATAGATGGCGCAATTTACCACCATATAGACAATTCAGCGAAAACAGAAATCGAAAAATAATGTAACCATAAAGAACGGTGAACGAGCAATACTTACGCCCAAAACTGATGAAGCGGAGCTGCAAGCAATAAATAGCAGTATCGGCGCGCAGCATCGTTTTGAAAGTGGGCATTCCAATTATGTATATTCGTATATTGCTTCAGAACTTAACCCTCCAACTTTGCAATTTAAACCGTTATGATACTTCGAAATAATATTAAACAGAAGCCAAAAATTTTACGGCTGTAGAGCTGGTAAGGTATGTAGCTTTCATACCACGCATACCCCCCATTTTGAACCGGTTGTGCAAAAACAAAAATATACTGAGATACCTACTTTATTCTAAAATCTACGTGTACGAAGTAGCGGGCAAAAGCTAGTTATAAATAAAAATGGTGCGAGTGCTTTGCAACGAATAATTCGCGTGTCTTAAATGACACATTTTAATGACCAGAATATAAAAAATTAGCTTGATGGTTTATATAAAAATATTTTCAGTATTATTTAATCATGTTTTTTATGAGAGATTGTCATGAGTAATAGTTTCAAATTGATTGCCAAAATATGTACTATCAAACATAGTGTAAATGTAATCTTTCTGACAAGTTTTTTTTAAAATAAAGGGTGTTTTTTTTTGACGTGTGGTTTTCAATCTGGCAATACTTATTTTCGGAGTTGGTCTTTTTGACAGCTGTCACTTGATTTATACTCATTTTGGTTTGCCATTTCATAATAAATAGACTTACTGCTGAACAAGTCTTCCAAATTGTGCAAATTTGTTTTGAAAATCATGGTTTTGTTGGAAATACGTATCCCAATTTTCATAATCGATTTTGTTAAGCGATGAAGCTCACTTTTGGTTGAATGGATACGTCAATATACAAAATTGTCGTATTTGGAGTGATCATAATCCACAAGCAATTGTTGAGACATCGTTACATTCTCAAAAAATAACTGTTTTGTGTGCTCTATCTGCAGAGGGAATCATTGGTCCATACTTCTTCAAAAATTAAACCGGCCATAATGTCACAGTCAATGGGGAACACTATAGAGCCATGATTAATGACTTTTTCGTGCCTGAATTGGAGGATGTTGATGTAGACGACCTTTGGTTCCAACAAGACGGTGCTACGTGCACTACAGCCAACGAAACAATCAATTTATCGAAGGAAAATTTTGGTGAGCACATTATCTCGCACTACTGGCGCCCGAGCAGGGACTGGCATACATTTTAGATTCTTTCATCCGTGCGAGTTGTTGTGTCCTTTCATACAGGAATTCAATTTGCTCAATCGAGCAAGTGTTACAACTGTACCCATGCGAACACAGTAAACCATATTGACTCTCCAGCAGCAAATACTCCATATCCATGCAGTCCTCTTCCAGGCCTGTGGCGTGGCCTCCAAGATCGTGGGATTTAACACCGCTGTTCTATTTTTTGTGAGGTTAGTTGAAATTGCTTGTCTACCCAGTTAAACCTGAGACGATTGACGCCTTTGAAGAGAATATTCGGTGCGTTACTGCTGACATACGGCCCCAATTGCTAAAAAAAAGTGGTTGAAAATTGAGCCTCTCATCTGGAATTTATTCGAGCCAGCCTCGGCGGCCACTTGCCCGAAATCATTTTTAAGACATAATGGCAAGCCCTTATCTTTATAATAAATCTAAATTCTTGGCCATAATATTAAATTATATGCTTTATATTTCTTCTCGCATGCTAAAAAAAACACCCTTTATATGACATTTTGGTATTGACGCATCACATCCCCAACAGTTAATACATTAAAGTCGTGTGATTTGCTTTACTTCTGTACTAGGAATTCTGCCAATAGTTTATCAACAGTGTTGAATATAATAGCTTCGACCTTTGAACTTTACCCAGGGTAAAAACAGGTTTTCTTTACAACCCCAAGTGTTGTTAAAACAATCTTGGGATTTTTTTACTTTTATTAAAATAAATGTGATTCTTTTAAAATCTTTCGGAGAAATGAAATGAATAATAAGAGCTAGTGCGTGAGCCCACGAACAATAATTGACAGCAACAGCAAGTTCAACAGCTGATTAGATAATCTCAATTTGGCCCCAGAAAAAAATCTAGCAGGCAGGGTGACTTTAGAGGTTAGGGCAAACCCCAGGGGTGGAATCGGCTAAGGTGATTTGTGATAAGTGATAGTCACAATCAACAAATTTCGTCTGGCTAATGTGATGTCACATGTGACAATCACCTTAGCCAGACGAAATTTGTTGATTGTGACTATCACTTATCACAAATCACCTTAGCCGATTCCACCCCAGGTTTCAAGATACAGACAATCTTCTCTTAGTGCTGGCAACGCCAGGAAGGCTTTAGGGCTCAACGAACAAATCAAATGTCTCGAGTATCGTAAAAATGACAATCAACATGTCACTATATTATCCGCCAATCCAAATGTTTATCCCAACGTGCGTAATAGGGTTTTCACACTGGACTAAAAACTCAAAAAGTTTACGAAACCTAGTTGGAGCATTCACACTGAACAAAAACTAGGTTTTGTTTGACGTTTCATGAATATGTTAGTGTTTGAAGGTATTTTTTCCAAAAAATTCCTTGACCTCGCCTTTTCTCTCTTTTGTCGACGTTGTTGGTGCCAAAAGATCAGTTTGTTTTCACATACTTGCGATTGCAAGTAGGTTTTGAGGAGTTTTATCAAAAACTACTAGTTTATGAAAGAGAAAAATGTATGGGAAACCTTGTGGTTTTGGTGTAGGTTTTGGGGTTTTAGACAAAAACCGAGTTTTTGATCCAGTGTGAAAGCCTATAAGGATATATAACTTTTAAAAAACATCGTTTTTTTGGATATTTTTGAACAAAAAAAATCCAAGTATAGGTACCTACAAGATTTTTAATCAAAAATATATAAGCTGGTTTCCTCAAGTCTCAGGTTGCATAAATTCCTGATCCGACAATAAAAAGATTTGAAACTTCCGCATTTGTAAAATCACTCTACCTTTTTCCCAAAATCAATTTCGTAGCCCCGGATTTCCAAGGATGAAATATATTACACCAAAGTAAGAGTATAAAGGAACCGCAACTGTAAACAGTTTAAGTCATATTTTCTACTTGAATAATTAGTTTTATAAAGAAGCATTATAGTATGAGTCGAAATATTATAGTGAAACATGATACTTAGTGTTGTACCCCAGAAAGTGCCGAAATTGGAAGGGAGAATTTTCACTAAATCAGACGAGTGTAACATTGCTTATGTGTGCCTTTTAATTTTTTGTGGGAAGATATTCAAGAAGATACAAAATTAATATGAACAAATATAGTTCAAATTATAAGTAGATTCAAAAACTATACGAAGAAAGAATTTAACAGATTGCAGAAAATAATTACATTCATGAGAGCAAAACTAAGGACTCTACGAGTACTCACATTGCGGTTCGTTCCTTTGAGCTTAATCCGATTGTGTTTGCAAAACAAATAGGGATTTGTTTTATTTTAAAGAAGACGATATACGATGTAGGAAGTTCGAAATAATGGGAAAAAGGACATGCGCCATGGAATTATCTTAAATGCGCATCTAGGTATCGATTTCAAGTGCTATATGTTTTTGAATAGTGTCATTTCGTGGTAGGTATGAAACAACGAAAATTCTCGGCACATATTATAAGGAAGCAAAATGAGAATATATTCAATCTTGTGGTTAAAGTTTCACTTAGAATTTTTTCAAACACACCCGGTCCCGGAATTAAATTCAATAGGATGTTAGTTTGCACTTTTGAAGCAGGATTAAAAGCAAATAGGATCAGATTATTATTTTACATTTCAAAATTTTGTTTCAATATTAATCAGAATGAGACTCCGCGAGAATCAAATGGTTTACTCTGGGACAGGGCAAAAGAACGGGCATTTCTGTTTAATATGCAAATTTTTCTGGGTCACAACATCCATCAAAATTGGATATTATGACGACAGCAAGTAATAAAATCTGACGGGATTCACTGAAAAGAACTTTCTTAAACCGACTTCAAAAAAGCACCATAGTAACAGACATCTATCATCGTGGTGGTCAAGAGCCCTTCTTGGGTAATAAAGGTTTTTTTGAGAGGTATAGAACTATGAAATGAAATAAAACAGACTGTATTTGAATAATAATTCTCTGCCATATTTACTTATTTGAATATGATTTCTGTCATAAAGCCACCGTCGCTGGATGGGTTCGGATGTAGTCCAATCCTGAGGTCCGTTTCCGATCACTCTTTGAAGCATTTTGGGTCATATATTGGCAATAGCTCAACAAATCTTTGGCAAATCTCTGGCAAATCTCTGGCTTATCGGTGTTTCTAGACTAGCGACTTCACATACCCCACCGTCTAGCGTTAAATCGAACGATCTTGAAGGCCAAATCACAGGCCCAAAACGCGAAATTATGAGCTCATCAAACGTTTCCTTCAACAAATAGTCCGGTCAAAATAGACAAAAAAATTGTGATAGGTTTGCACTTATTCACATAGTACTGAAAATTGTTACAGACGAGACGTTGGGAACACCATTTCAAATAAATTAAGCAACATCCCTGTCGATCTGACCGGTGCGTAAGAAGTTATTCAAGGTCAAAAGGTCAAATAAATGGTTTTTCCAAAATTTTCGACCTTGCAACTGTTTTAAAAAAAGGTAAAATTTTGTCCTTGCGTTCGACGACGAAAACATGTTCCTACAATTGTGTTAATACAAAAATTGTTGTATGTTAATTCGTTACCAAGATATGGCGCTTCGAAAAACAGGTCTTTTTCAGAATTTGCTAAAAAATGTCATGAAATGTCAAAAAATGCAATTTATTTCTTCTGATATACCCAAATAATAACTTTGTTTGTTGAGCCCTGAAGTTACCCTGGGATCGGTTGCCCTGAGGTTGCCACAAATCGTTTTTTGAAATACCTCAACTCGCCCTCAAGAAAAAATGTTCTGTTTTTTGAAACCTGGGGTCGCCCTGAAGTCACCCTGAATAAGTCAATCTTGCTATTTAGCTGGGGCGAGTTGAGGAAAGAATCAGCTGTTGAAGTGACTTTTGCTGTCAAGCATTTCTTGTGTATTTTTCTTCTATACCTATTTGATTTTTCATATCTTTTTTTCGAAAAAAAAAACTTAAAAAAATGCAATTGAATGCATTTATCTATATATGTATAAATAGGCAAGCAGTTTTTTTGTGGTACCAATTGCGAGGTGGTTACTCAACGGATTGAGATGATATATATATCGTTGGAAAGGTATTACTGAGTAGGTGTGCTGGGAATATTTTGTTTTGTATTTTTTGAAAATACAGGTGAAAATGTCTTGGTGTGTTTTTTTACCATTTTTTTTGTATAAATTCGCTGTGAAATTTTTTTTCCAAAGTCTTGGGCATTTTAATGGCCGAATTTTGGCCACTGGGCGATTCTAGTTTTAATAAAAATAAATACAAATCGAACAAATAAAGCAAAATGGAAACTTTTGATTTTGTGTGTTGTGAAAAATATACAATCGGCCCTAATGCGTTTTTTTGATAATGGAAAAACCCAGGTTTTTGTGACAACTCTTGGAGTTGTCAAGAAAACCTGGGTAAAGTTCAACAAACAAAGCTAATGATGAAATAAATGTTGTTGTAATCATTTGTATGTAGTTATGGTTATATTTCGGGTATATCAGAAGAAATAAATTACATTTTTTTCTGCATTTTTTAGCAAATTTTGATTTGAATCTTGCTTAATTTATTTAAAATGCGGTGTTCCCATCAGTTGTACCAATTTTCAGTACTATGCGAATTTGTACAAACCAAAATGTCTATTTTGAACGGACTGAAATCAATTGTGACAAATGCTTAATGAAATGTTTCGCCATCTTGTTGAAACCACAGCTCCTTACATCTGACCGGCAACGTTTTTTAAGAAATAAGGAACAGTGATTCACCAAAGCACACTAAACCTTCAGTTTTTTCTGGATGTAACGGCCGGCGTCTAAACAATGACTTGAGGATTTTTTACGCTCCAAATGCAAAACAAAAAATGACTTTCATCGCTTATATAAACTAAATATAGAAATATAAACAATCGCCATGCGTTTCACGAACAGAACCATGTTTTCAAAATATATCTGCACAATTTGCATGCGTTGTTCAGGCGTCAGTCGTTTCATGATAAAATGGCAAACCAAACTTAATTTAAATCACTTATGACAAAATGGCTGTCAATGAAAACAGTGCTGGTGGTAACTAAATGGTTCTAACCTCTGAAAAACACCCTTTATATCCTGGCTTAACATGGTATGAAATTTAAGGAAAGTTGAATAAGACAAAAGAGAGATTATTTCATAATGTGAATTCTTTATAAAGAAATGGAAGGGAATAATCGAACCGGGGAGAACATTCCACATTCGTGCCGTGCGGCTAAAGAAGAATGGTCTATAATTAATGGCTAATCCGAAATTGGGCTCTAAAATAAACTGTTGGGCATTCCTAGCGGAGTGAATATAACTTTGAAATTAATACAGAGGGAATAAAATAAGGTGAGACCAGTACCTTTACGACGATGTTCATAAGTGAAACATACATATGTTTCCGTGATAGTTCTTTTAACTATCAATTTAAAGGCTTTTTTTATAATTCTATCCAGGAGACGCACATGTGTAACAGGAAAACCTGTCCATCTATGAGAATCATACTCAAGCTTTGGGCGAATGTATTGCAGATTGTATCAAGATCAGATAGGAAAAAAATATATTTCTTCCATCGTCAAGAAAACCTTAACATTTCGCGGCATTTTTGTCAAAATCAAAGATGTGTTCGTTCCACAGAAGGTGGTTTGTAATAAACGACGTTCAAGGCACATTTCCATGAAGGCGCAGTCACTGATGGAAATGTGTTATTGAAAAGTTCAAATTGGAGATTTGAGAAAATATTGAATTTTGTTCGTATAGTTGGTTTTGTTTTTTTAATGTTTGTTTTTTAATAATGGTAGGAAAATTTTGTGTTGAATATAGCAACATTCGTGGGCTAAGGAAGAATTTTTATGCAGCATACGTTCATACTGCAAAAAACAGGCCAGCTGTTTTGGCATTAAGTGAAACCCAAATAATTGAAAATTCTGATCCGGGTACGGGTAAAACTTAGTGCCATTGTTCTTCGCTTATCACGGCCTAGCTGTATACGTAAGAAATGATGTTGCTTACCAGCTTCTACCACAATATGGTCAGTGTTCAAACACTGACTTTAATTTCATGTGGTTTAAATTCACCGTCAAAAAGCACATCACCCATACATGTTTTATTTATAGAAGCCCGGGTCTGGACAGTGTCTAGACTTTTAACGAATTCGATGCGCTGTCGGACTCAATCCAAAGAATTGTTTCCCATTATCCTCGCACTGAAATCGTTGTTACGGGCGATTTCCCTTCGATATTCTGGCCAGACAACACCCGAAGGAAGGTATGCCGAGATTTTCGCTGAGGTAAACAACTTAACTCAGCAAGTTGACAAGCCAACAAGAATCTTTGACATTGCAGGTCACACGCCAAACACCCTTGATTTGTTTCTAACATCTCATCCCGATAAATACACTTTTTATGTATTATCGCCTCTAGGCACGTCGAACCACTGCATCATTTCAGCTTTTTTCTCGTTTTCCAACAGTCCAGTTAAAGAAAAAATCCCAAGGAGAACCGCGTATGGCAATACGAGAAAGTCAACTGGGACGGTCTCAATAATTTCTTCGGAAACTTTAACTAATCACTATGTTTACGTAGACTCCAGCGCTGAAATGATTACAATTATCATTCTCTGCGGAATGAGAAATCTTGTTCCGAATAGGACAAAAAGTATCAAACCTAAAGAGAATTCATGGTTCGACTTGAGCTGTAAAGAAGCTTTCGAGGTGAGAAAAGTTTGTTTCCGATGTTACAAAGCCAACCCTTCTGAGGAAAACCGGAATAAGTTCAAACAAGCAAGAAAGACCTGTAATGCCCATATTCAAAGAATCAAGTTATTACATAAACAAAAATTGAGGCAAAAAATACTACAATATCCCAAAGGAAGTAAAAATGTTTGGTCATTTGTAAAAAGCGTACGAAATTCCACTTCATCCTCGATTCCGACGCTCGTCGATAACGACACTCCTGTGGTAAGCTCTCAAGCAAAGGCGGACTTATTTGCAGAAAAGTTCGCTACCAATTCGATACTACCACAGAGTGACATGACTCCTCCTGTTCTTGAGAGCGTAAATGGTTTTTATGGGACAAATCTCCTTTCGCATTCGTTCAGTTGCAAGAGTTGTTTTGTAGAGGTGTGTTTCCACGCTGGCAAAACCACTGCGTTAGCTTTTCCAGCTGTCCTACTTTACAGGTCTCTTTCCGAGTGGATGGAAAGCAGCATTTGTCCAGCCCGTTCCAAAAAAAGGCGTATCTTCATCCCGTTCCAACTACCGACCAATTACACTTACGTCCCTTCTTTCCGAGGTCATGGAAACCCTGATAAATTTTCAGATCAAGGAATATCTTGAGAAACGAAAACTTCTTAATGACCGGCAGTACGGTTTTCGTAGCAATAGGTCCACTGGTGATATGATGGTATATCTCACCGAACAGTGGAACCAATCTTTACATCGTTTTGGAGAAAGTAAGATTATTGCACTCGATATTTCAAAAGCATTTGATAGAGTCTGGCACCAGGTTTTCTTATCGAAAATGCGTGCATTTGGCATCGATGAACCTCTTCTTTGATGGATTAGAAATTACCTTTCGGACCGTTCAATTCGCGTTGTTTTAGACGGTTTTCAGTCTGCTACCCACAAAATAAATGCTGGTGTGCCTTAAGGCTCTGTTCTGTCTCCGACACTTTTTCTTATTTTTATTAATGATCTCTTGTCTAATACTTCTAATCCACTAAATTGTTTTGCTGACGACAGTACTCTCAGCTTCTCATATTCGTTTCCAGATTCACGTCCATGTTCTTCGGACGTGGAACTGCAACGGCAGCGTATGATAAGCTCATTAAATTCCGATCTGGACAGCATTGTACAATGGGGAATCACCAACCGTGTGGAATTTAATGTTTCAAAAACTCAATGTTGTCTTCTGTCGTTAAAGCACAACCTGTCCCCTATATCATTATCCATGAGTGGCACTTACATTGAGGAAACCGAACAGCTTTGCGTTCTAGGTATGTGTATTACAAACCACCTTTTGCGGAACGATCACATATTTGACCTCGCTAAAAATGCCGCAAAATGCTTAGGTTTCCTAAATCGATGTAAGAAATATTTTTCCCTCTCTGATCTGGCTACAATCTACAAGGCATACATTCGCCCGAAGCTTGAGTATAATTCTCATATCTGGGCAGGTGCTCCTGTAACTCACTTGCGTCTTCTGGATAGGATCCAAAGAAGGGCCTTAAAACTGATAGGAGAAAGAACAATTACCGAAACATTTGTTTCACTTGAACATCGCCGTAATGTTTCTTGTCTAACATTGTTTTATCGCTACTTCCACAAACAGTGCTCCAGCGAAATAGCCAGATGCATTCCTTCCCTTAAACAATTTACCCGTAACACTCGCATCGCTAGGAATGCCCATCAATTTACCCTCGAGCCTAACTTCGGGCGTACTGTTAAGTATAGAGACTCTTTTTTTAGCCGCACTACAAGAATGAGGAATGCTTTACCCGGCTCAATTTTTCCCTCCCATTGTAATATACAGACATTCAAAACTAATGTGCATCGATATCTCCTTTTATCTCCTATCCTTCTTTCCTAACCGCTCGCACTGTGTTAATTCATGTTAAGGGTATTAATAACCCCTTGAGTGCGCGTAAATTATAAAAAAAAAATGCGTGCGGACTGTGCGAAGAATAATTTCTAATGCTAAATATTCAAAACGTATAAAAATAAAACAAAAACCACGTCTTAACCAACTTTGAAAGATGCAACGCCTCGATTTATCGACTTTACTAGCTTAGAGATGTGGATAGGGGCATTAGCCTGCTGGAACTTCCATTCCAAAGGTTCAAGTGACAAACCGAACCGGTCTTCTCAGTTAAGACCACCAAAAGTTAAAATGTTGTAAAATGTAAATGTAAAATGGGCCAAGTGCAAGCAGAATACACCCTACCGAAGCCTCATTTTGATGCTAAAAGACATTTTGTTCAATCTTGTATTATAAACATCAGATTTGACAGACGTCACCAAAACAACATGGTCGCCACAAGTCGCCAAAATCTACCCGCTTTAATTGAAACAGCCTTTTTTACAATATGTAATTATTTTAACAAACATTTGAATAAAAATGTTTCATCATTTAACTTAACCTTAAATTTAGAAATTATAATGAAGTCACTTTCGCAATCATTTCTGATGACGTTAAATTAAATATTATCTTCTATTTGCAGTTTATGGCTAATAATAAACTTCTACAGATATGTACACTACACAGTAAGTTGATTTAAAGTTAAAGAGAAAGTTATTATACTAGCCTGTGCTTGAGTGCCTGAGATACAAGCATAGCATTCATCCATGTTCCATGCATAATTTACAGAGCTGAGAACAATGTCGTGACTCGTGACTTCAAAGAACCAAAACCAGAACCTGCATTCGATCGACAAGCCACTTGCCACTACAAAAAATAAATATCTACAAAAAGGTGCCTACACAAAGTGTAGGTTCTTTGGATTTCAGAGAGCCAGAGCATTGGGGCAAGAAATCCAAACGTGGCCAATCCATTGACCAGTTCAAGAGACACCTTCTTACGCTTCGGTTGTTTTGCTCCGCAAGAAAAATATTTCTTAGATACAATTTGAGATTTGTTTATCATCACTTTTTTCGTTTGTTTTTTTATGAAACGTTTTGCCGGATTGAAAAAAATGGTTTGTGATAAGTTCTTAACATTCAACAATGGAGTTAAAATGCCAGCGCTTGGAATCGGTACTTGGCAGGTAAGAGCTATTAATTTATTTATTTAATATTTTTGTTGTTTAAATAAATTTGACAATTATGCATAATTACTGGATTGAATGGTTTGAATAAACCCAAATAATGAGTCAGCTTAATTTAGGGAATTTTTGTTTGGTTTTGGAAAGATTATACTTTTTTTTTGTAATCAAACTAGTTTTGTGTCTGTTGTTTTTGGGTTTTTTTTTTGGGATGTGTGTATCTTTTTTTTTTTTGATAATTGGACTTTAGAGATGAAAGTATCTATATACATAGTAATAAGCTTGCAAGTGAATGGGGGGGACTTAAAATTAGTTTGAGTTCATAAGAATACTGTCAAAAAGTCTAAGAAGCTGTGCTCCTTTCAGTGAAGGTATACCTTCTTAAGTAAAATGTGCTTCTGGCAATGCTTGGGCATCTTTTACAAGTTTGGAAGATTGTACCACCTACTGATAGCCATACCGTTATCTACTCTCAGCATTGTATATAAAATCTATAGAAGTCTGGAGAGCGATTCAAAAATAATGCGGTTGTTGGGCTATGGATGTCGCTGGTAATTATCACGTATTTTAACCTTTTTACCTATATTTTCTCTCCAAAACCAGAAGTTTATATGTAGATATGGTTTGGAAAGTCTAGATGTCGCCACAGTCGATTCTTTCCTCCAGAATACTATAGATTTTATATACAATGCTCTCATCTAACCAGGGAATCCATTTTTAAAACACCTGTATTCGTGAATGGGTACCGGAAATCCGTTCGGCAATCATCATTATCAGTTATTTTGGACTACTTCGGATATAATATAGAAATAAGGGCAATTCGTAAGATGTACCTATCTATAACTGTGTGTTAACTATAGCCAAGTCTATTGGCAAATCGACTTTTAATTAACCGTTCGGATACTGTAGAATGTAGATACTCGTACGACGTACATATACATATACGTACATATCTATCATTCCATCAAGGCTTGCATTCATGGTAAGTTAAGTGTCAAAAGGTATAACTCCTTGTTCATTTGAAAAAATTTTACGTACCCTTTATGTGGATCAATAACAAGCAATGAAATATGCAAAAACCTGCCAACGATATTGGTTTTTAATTATAGCTCTCGATTTTGCAATTAAAATCGTATCAGAAGCATTTAATTCGATGAAGTAGAATAGATATAGATAAAAGATATATAAATATGTACATTCCAACCTACCTGCTTAATGATTCTTATAATTATTGTAGATACCTTTTTCAAGGGCATGTTATGGCTTCTTAATAAAAATCGAACTAGAAATTAAAGGTAATCAAAAATAACAAGATGTAAGGGAAGACAAAGTAAGGGGATGCAGTTGATCTCTTTTTGTCTGTTTTTTTTAAAGAGGCTTTTAGAGGCTCCCTCTACAATCCAAATTTTCTACAGGGTTTTCCGATAAGAGGTGTTATTTTGATATTCAAAGAAAAATATCAGTTTTTGAGATAAATGATTAGATGTTTATGTATTTCAATGTAAAGAGTAAATTATGTCATTAATAATGGACAACAAAATCAGCCAAAAGACCGCCACGGCTACGCTAACACAACAATATGCTTTTCATAAAATTTTAAACCACCAAATCGCAAAGTGGCTGCTGTATGCCCTCAATAGCTTTACGAATTCCATCTTTGAGGGTCTTGAATCCACGCTGGGCTGTTGGCGTAGACCTTATCTTTCACGTGGCCCCAAAGAAAGAAATCGCAAGGTATTAAATCACAAGATCTCGGTGGCCAATTGTGATCACCGCTTCGCGATAACACGGTCCGGAAACTTTTCACGTAAAAGATCAATGGTTTCGTTGCTTGTGTGGCAAGTAGCGCCGTCTTGTTGAAAGTTAACGTTGTCCAGATCAATACCATCCATTCCGGCCATACAAATTATTAATCATCTCTTGATAGCACAATCCATTCACCGCGTATAGCTGTTGCTCCAGCTTAATTTTCGAAAAAGTAAGGTCCAATGACCCCGCCGCGCCGGACCATAAACCGCACTAAACAGTTAGTCGTTGAGATTAGAGCTAGGTGGAAATGGGCCTCATTAGCCAAGATGATTTTTCGATGAAATTCCGGATCATTTTCATGCATTTCAAGGACCCAATCAACAAGGACACGACTCGACGAGGAATGGACAAACCTGGGTTTTCTTCAACACTTTGGGCTACAGCAGCAATATCCTCAGTTGTTCTTGAGCGACGTGTACGGGTTTTGTTCTTCACATCGCTAACATCACATCGTCCCAAGAACTCAAATTTTTCACCAATTTCTGAATTGTGGTCCGACAAGGTGTTTCACGACGACCAACAAATGTTTTAGTCTTACGAACCGCCCCTGTCAAATTTTCACCATTTTTATAGTGAATTTTGATAATTTCAGTGCGTTGCTGAAGCGTGTATCGTTCCATTTTTATTAATGGCGTAGTTTCTACTTGTCAAATGTCAAAAAATTACAGCTTAAAAAGTGACAACTACCGAAATAGTGGAAAACCCTTTATAAGCCGGCTTTTATGAAAATCTTTCCATTATAACGTTTTTAAATACGACTCGATCGATTTTAATGAAATTCTGTTTACATAGGAGTCCATTTTAGGGCATACTTTGATGATAATTTGATGTTCATGTTCTTGAAACATTTGTACAGCAAAATCCTTCTTTTTTTTAAATTGAAGCCCTTGTCATTAAAAGTCTTTTAACTCTACACTTACAACTCTACAGAGGCAAATAAACAACAAATATGTAATTATTAGACTCCAAGCAACATCCATTGCAGTTTACTTGTGTGGTTCGAAAGCGTGTTAATGTTAAATAAATTACCCGGCAAGTCAACTGCTTTGTAAACTACAATATGTATTTATTTATCTTCCCAGTTGATCAGCAGCAAAAACTCAAAGCGTCAAGGCCAAATGTATTCGATAAGAATGCATGAGCAATCTCCACTTGATGAATCCAAACTCCAGCAACACAGTATATGTATATGACTATGCATTATTATAGTAGACATCTAATTAAAATGATATTATTAGAATTTACACTGGTGGGCAAAATTAGATGAACGCGATTTAATTTTTATTTTATTTTCGTGACTAAGTTTCGTTTCATCTTGATGAAATAATAAATTGGTAAAATGTATATGTATGAAATTCTACTCAGTGTAGGGTACCCTTATACCCTCTCTGACATTTTTAAAATTGTTTTTTTTTTTATGCATATATGATTCAATTTAACCGTTGCAAATCGGCTACAGCGATCTTCTAGCACATGGTAAAGGGGTTTTTTTTTTTAAGAGATATAGAACTTTAAGTTGGCAGCACTGGTTCCATTGAGAGATATTTGGTCATCTGCCATGTGATTTATCTTTAGTTTGGTTTGCCATTTTATCATAAATCGAATGACGCCTGAACAACGTATGCAAAATGCGCCAATTTATTTCGAAAGACACGATTCATGGATCGAAACTAGATTTTCACAAGAAGAGTTTGTTCAGCGATAAAGCTCATTTTTGGTTGATGGCTGCGTCAATAAGCGAAATTGCCGCATTTGGAGTGCAGATAATCCATTTGTTGAGACTCTATTACATCCAGAGAAACTGACAGTTTAGTGTATTTTATGGGCTGATGGTAGAATCATTGGTCCTAACTTCTTAAAAACGATGCAGGCCAAAGGGTTTCAGTCAATGTAGACCGTTATAGAGCCATGATCAATGACTTTTTTCGATCCTAAATTGAATTACCTTGATTTGGGGGAGCTGTGATTCACACAGCAATATATATATAGCAATTTATATTACAGTTCTTTACCTCAAATATAATCAGGAAGGGTAAAACAGCAAACAAAAAGCTAGATCCACTCCAGACTCAAAACAAAGCTGCGGGATGTGCACTTAAACTGTACGAACTTGCATAACCTCTGCTATCAATATCACTGCAGTTCAAGAACAATTCAGCTGTCTGTTTCTTGAGCTTCTTTTCTTATCAATGCAGACAGTTAATAATGTTTTAAATATCAAAATCCATAGGTGGTAAAGCAAAGATTATGAATATTGAATACGCTATACATTTACACACTCCAACTCACATGATTAGGAACAAGTTAATTTCATTATTTCAATTTAATATAATTTATTATAACTCTAAAATATTTCTCATGAATCATAATAAATGAGGAATCTAACAAACGGTTGCTTGAATAAGTGAAAACTACGGAATTTTTGGATTTTTTCTAGTACATTCTTAATTCTATGTACCTAAGTTGTACTAGAAAAATTAAAAAATTGCACATTGACAAGGTTTTTTTCACTGTATGTCAACTGATGATTGCAAAGTGAGATTCCTGGATGAAACGCCAAAAATTTTGTTGGACTAAAGGCCATAAAAAGCTATTTTGAATCTATGTATATACGTTTAGTATATTAAGCACCCAATCATCGTAATGTAAATGTTTACCTCAACATTTGTTCTGCACAAATCCATTTTTTGTATTATAAAACTTACATATATCGCAAAAGTATTTTGAGAAGAAAAAAATATTTAAAAAAAATCTTAAGTTTTGTTAAAGAATTTAGGAGTTTTCTTGGAAAAACTAAGCATGCAATAATTTTTCATTGCTCAATATTTATCTAGGAAAAAAAGGGTTTTTTTTAAAGTGATTTTTTTTTTACTTTTCTGAAAAATGTTTGAAATTTTTTTGTTGAGTGTGTCGCTATGAGAAAATCTGTAGTCTTAACCTGAAAAAATAATTAAAAAATCCACACTTTTCTAAAATATTTCGAAAACCAAACATATTTTTTTAAATTAGAGACTTCTTATTCTTAATCTTATTTAAATCGGAATAATGGTTTACGATGAGACCTCATTCGAAAAACCGGTTCTATCAGAGTTACCGTTATAAAACGAATTCCGAATAATTCATTCTTACCAAAAGATGTTGGGCCCTATTCATAGATGTTTACTAAAGTTGTGATTTACTAACCTACAAGTTAAGCTGAATTCTTTAGATGAACACAGCTGCTATTCATAAACAATTTTCTAGCTGTGTTTAGCTAGCAATAGCTTAATGCAAAAATCTACTACAATTATACTTCAAATTATGATATTGATAAAGAATCGCTTCCCGATCGATCAGCGAAAGCAAGCATCACTGCGCGTGGTTAGTGGTAAGATGGCGGACCCTACAACAATAAACCACGGAGCTGTTTACTGTTGACATGTTGTTCTCTTTTCTGTTCTGTCTGTCTCTCTTTGTCTTGTGTTTGTCTGGGCTCTGGGCCTTTGGTCCTTGTCACCCGTGCCTGGCAAAAAATAAATTAATAGATTCATTAATAGATTCATTTTAATCTATACATACAATAAAATTGTAACGGGTCGATGTCTGTACATTGAAGATATAGATGCAAAACTAATATGGGGAGTCTCTATTAGACCCACAGAAGCCAAAACAACCGTTTTTAGAATTTTTGTCTGTCTGTCTGTCTGTGTGTATGTTTGTACGCGCATCACGCAAAACCTACTGTATAGAATTGAATGCGGTTTTCGCAGATATATTGGTAGTACGCCAACTTAAAATATAGGCTACATTTTATCGCAGGAAAATATATAATTCTGGTTGTTTTTTTAATATTGCTGCAATCGAACGTTATTCAATGAACTTAACGCAAAATTGAAAGATTTTAAGGACGTTAGCGTCTCACTTTCATAATAAAATAGCGCCACACTTACCTACGTATACATGAATAGAAATAAGTTAGTCGTTCTGAATAGAAGTTACATCATAGATGGCGCTATTTACCACCATATAGACAATGCCTCATTCAGCGAAAGCAGAAATCGAAAAATAATGTAACCATAAAGAATGGTGAACGAGCAATACTTACGCCCAAAACTGATGAAGCGGAGCTGCAAGCAATAAATAGCAGTATCGGCGCGCAGCATCGTTTTGAAAGTGGGCATTCCAATTATGTATATTCGTATATTGCTTCAGAACATAACCCTCCAACTTTGCAATTTAAACCGTTATGATACTTCGAAATAATATTATACAGAAGCCAAAAATCTTACGGCTATAGAGCTGGTAAAGTATATAGCTTTCATACCACGCATACCCCCCATTTTAAACCGGTTGTGCAAAAACAAAAATATACTGAGATACCTACTTAATTCTAAAATCCACGCGAACGAAGTAGCGGGCAAAAGCTAGTTTTAGATAAATCAGTTAAAAAGACATCAAAATATTATACAAAGATGATAAAAAACGACTTCAAAATGAAGTTCCTGGCTTGTGAATGGGAATTAAACAAAGTGTGGAAGCTGTTATCCCAGTTTTTTACAATTAAAGAAATTAGCAGATTTATGACAAATGTTGCTGTTTCTTTGTCGAATCGATATCGTTGAAAAAAATCTTTATCATTTAACTCGAGTCTATTGAACTCTGCCTTATAAATTTTCTTTTGTCTGGCTGGTGGCACAATTTCATCTTTGTCTTCCAGAATTAAAAAATCTCCTTCAGTTTCAACGTCTATTGACATTTTAAAATAGTATTTTCAGAATTTCCAAGGTATTTTTGTTTGTATCGACTTGCTACTGGCAGACAAAAGTACCTACCTATACGTTCTTCAATTATTGTACGACAGTAGTAGTTTAAAAGTAACTTAAACACTACATCAGCCACTTTTAAAGTTAAACCCCAGGTTAAGTCCTAATCCTAGGTCTAAATACGTTTATGAATAGCTTAAACTATAGGTTTGGTTGATCACAACTTAGCAGCAGTTTAAGATACGTCTATGAATACAGCCCATTTTGTCCCGAAAAACTAGCACCCTGAAAGTTTGATGGTCAATATCGTTGGAGCCGTTTTTGAGAAAATTAAACTTTTTGTTAATGATTGTATGGCAGGTACCGTTATTTTTCAAAATAGAGCAAAAATTAAGTACCTAAGTATAACTTTGGAAATTATACGAAAACGAAAGCCAAAAATCCGTTACGCAACCCACTGCAGCAGCATATCATTAATATAGGGTTCCCACAACTTTGTTTAGTGATCCGATCATATAAAACCGCCACATTAATTAAAGATACAAAATAAATGGTGGCTTTACATTCGTCCGAACAATTTCATCCTTCACCCATAACCCATACACACTTTGTTTTTTGATCTTTATCCAGGGTGTCGACCCAGGTTTTTTCGATAACCCTCGGGTTCTAAATAAAGAGAATGTTCTCGTTAGGGCGTGTTGAGGCTTTTCAAAGCAAATGCAGAGCGACTTCAAAGCTATTATTTAATTTTATTAAAAATCGCCCTCAGAAGACGTTGTCTGTAGCTTAGTTTCTAATGTATTTCTTTATTGTTCAGAACTTCCATTCCCATATTCAATGAATTACATAGCATCAAATTATGTACCTTGTTTAGTAATTTAATTTTAATACAATATTTCACCTGCTGTTTTAATTTTTTCTTTGATTTCATTCATTGTGAATTTCAGAGCAAATCTATTTAAAAAAATTCTAACTGCTATTAAGCCCTCCCAGCATAGTTGTTTTGCTGGGAGTTGGTTGGATCGAGTTAATTGTTCTTCTGAAAATCTCTACTGACAGTTACATTTTAAATCTCATTAGCTGGAGCTGACAGTTAAATCCTTCCTCGGGCGCCAGTTTTATAATAACTGATTTGCACAGAAATGATCAAGAAGCACGTGTCGGTGTCCAGTTAACTTAACTGATCGTTATATTTGGGAAGAAGCATCAAAAGACTTGGGATTGTTTTAAATGCAATATAAAACGTCCAAGCTAAAATAAAATCAGTTTCTGTTTAAATATCGGTACTGTGCTTTTGCTAAGCTCACAAAAAGCTTTAATGCTAGTATCTTAGAAATTATAATTTTGCTAAAAGCTTTTGATTGCCATTTTATAATTGAAGAAATCTCAGCTAAAACCATTTTCTAATTTTTTGGCTTGTGTGCATGATAAAAATGTGTAGTCAAAAATGTATTTTATTTATATTTACCATGTTAATGCAACCATCTTGAAATAAATATTATTTCAGGCACCTGAAAACGAAGTCGAAGATGCTCTTAATTTGGCCCTTGACGCTGGATACCGGCACATCGACTGTGCTCCAGTGTATTTGAATGAAAAAGTCATCGGACGAGTTTTGAAATCATGGATTGATTCTGGCAAACTAACTCGAGAGGAGTTGTTTATCACCACCAAGCTACCACCCCCAGGTAATATTTGTTTGTTTTTAAAATACGAACTTGACTAAATTTAAAAATATCAGCTCTCAAACCCGAAGTAGTCGAAACTGTTTTGAAGCGTTCTCTGGCCGATCTTCAGTTGTCATACGTTGACTTGTATCTGATCCACGTGCCTTTTGGTTTAATTTTTGATGAAGAAAAAAAGGACTTTGTTAGAGACGAAGCTGGGGTTGTTGTGGACATGACCACTGATCATGTAGCCATTTGGAAGGTAAATACAGTCGTTTGAAAATAGTTTTCTGAGCTTACGTATATAATCTATTGAATTTAGAGTATGGAAGCTATGGTCGAGAAAGGACTTGCCAAATCAATTGGCGTTTCAAACTTCAACATGAAACAAATTCAACGGGTTTTGGATAACTCCTCCATTCCACCAGCTAATCTACAGGTAAGAACTCAAAGCTTTGAATTCACTCAAAACCATGAAACGCCCATTTCCTTATACAGATTGAGCACCACGTATACTTGCAACAAAGGGATCTTATCAACTTTTGCAAAGCAAAGGGAATCACTGTTACTGCTTACGCTCCGTTGGGTTCTAAAGGCATTGCCACCTTAAACAAAGCAGCAGGTGTTGAGTAAGGATTTCAAAAACGTTTATTTCAGTTTTGAGTAATAAATTTGTATTATTTTATAACACAGCCGCCAACTGCCTGATCTCATGGACATTGAAGAAGTCAAGAGTATCGCTGCTGCTCACGGCAAGACTCCAGCCCAAGTGCTACTTAGATGGATCATCGAAAACGGATTGTCAGCAATTCCAAAAAGTACCAACGCAGAGCGATTGAAGCAAAATTTAGACATTTTTGATTTTTCACTAAGCAAGGAGGAAATCGAGAAGTTGAATGCATTGGACGCCAATATTCGTGTTTGCGACTTTGCATTCTTTAAGGGGTGAGGGAAATTTAGTAGATTTTCATCCAGGACTGTGATTTTAATTCATATTCTCTTTTTTTTAGGGTGGAAAGACATCCCGAATTCCCATTTGCTAACTAAAACTTCTTCTTAAATAAATGATGTATTTAATTTAAATAATTGTTCAAAATGATATTCTTATCAAATAAATATAATTCACTAATAAATTTAAATGCTTGCCAATCAATTTGTTTGTTTTTGAAAATCTTTAGAAACAAAACTTATAGGTACTTACTTATGTTGGCTCAACTAGAGCGTGGTGTTCATAGGCCTTGCTTAGTATGTCCCTCCAGCCGGCTCGATATCTAGCCTGCCGTCTCCAATCTCGCATTCTATGTTGACGACGGCGGGCGGTGCCCCTCTGCCTGGTCGCTCCCTCGAAGATGAAGGGTAGGTACATTGGCTTCTGACTCTTTCTGGTTTGGTGTTGAAGACTTTACGAGCTGGAGCGTCGATGTACATTCGCTCTACATGGCCCAACTATCTTAGTAGGTGGATACGAATTTTTCTGTCTAGGCTTATGTCGCTGTACAGCACGTAAAGTTGTCGTTTTATCTTCTTCGCCAAATGTTGGTTTCTCGGTGAACGCAGAACAAGACCATAAATCGTATTCTTCTCTCGAAGACTCCAAGTGACTTTTCATCCATATAGCAGGACCGAGACTATGAGTGTTCTAACAGTGTCTCCTTAGTTCTTCTCGATAGGGCTTTATTCCTCAATTGCTTATTAAGCCCAAAGAAACAGCGATTAGCATGGAGTTAAGCTACGTTTGATATCCGAGCTGATGTTGTTGCCTGTGCTTACAGCAGTGCCCAGGTAGACAAATTCACTGACTGCCTCTAGGTTATACCTATCAATGGTCACGTTCTGGATAAGTCGGTGGTAAGTTTGGCCTGTTGTTGATGAAAGCATATATTGCGTCTTATCCTCGTTTATTTTCAGACCCATTCTGCTTGATGCTGACTCAATAGTAGTGAAAGCACTAGTTTCTGCCCGATGAACTGGCATTGGTGTTCCGTATTAAATTTCCAAGCACAATGTCACGTGGTCTTAACCCTCTGGTGGTATCGAATGTTTGCAGTAGAGTCCATATCAACAGTTTAGCAGGGATTCTAAAGTTGGACATGGTACAGTATAGTTCAACTCAAAGACACTTCTTAGATCTTGTTGACATGGCTGCCATTGGTCTTCCGGGTTCATTTCATCAGTCGAAGAATTTCTCGCAAGCTCAAGGTCGACATAGGCAGCGGTGGTCTCTTCCGAATAAAGTTCTCCAACATTGAATTTCCTCCGCACTCTAAGTTTTGCTCCAACTAGGTATTAGTCCGAGTCGATGTTTGCTCCTCGGAATGTACGGACATTCAGGATGCTAAAGGAGTGTCTTCCGTCAACCGCAACATGGTCGATTTGGTTGCTGGTTCAACCGTCTGGAGATCGCCATGTGCTCTTGTGGATGTTGTCGGGACGTGGGAATCGTGAGCTGGTCAGCACCATGTTTTTTCCTGCTGCAAAATCGATGAGCCTGAGTCCGTTACCAGAAGTGGTGTCGTGCAGGCTGTTTTCCGATCGGCATACCAAAGACATGTCCTCACTCCCAATCTTGGCGAGGACCTCATATCGTCGTCTTTCTCTTCTGTAAGGGCATGGGAGCTTATGAGGCCAAGGTGGTGGGATTTGGCCTTTATGCCCATCGTTGTCACTCTCTCTGACTTCGCGAAAGCTCAAGACATTTTGCCTAGGTATTCCTCTGACAGCAAATCCGCATCCAAACAAGCTCGATCTCCCTTCGAGGTGGAATTTCGTTTTATAGAAATTAGTCTTCTGTAATTCTCGGGCCCGACCCATCCCATTACATCTCCTGAATGGCTGTAACATCAGCTTGGAAACTGGCGAGGGTCTCGGCTTTGCGCGGCCGTTTTTCGTTTGCGGGGGGGGGGGGTTGAGATGGCCGTCTTCAACATTATTGGTTTGGTCATCCGAACCATATTTTGCATTATTCATCACAATATCCTTTCCCTTTCATGACCAGCTTGTAAGGCCTGTGCATGAAATGTAGATCCTGTTGGGGTTGGATCTTCAGAGCGTGGTATCTTTCCTCCTGCTTCTAGTTCATGAGAAGGAAACTCGGGTATTTACAACGTATGAATCCAACGTTCGTAGTTAGTTCACCTTTTGGCTATCTAGCAGACACCTCTAGATGACGATGCGCTTTTGCCCACCGTGAGGACTAAATAGAACTAAGTAAACCTACTGTTTGCTGGGATTACAACTAGATATTAAGGCAATCAATCATCCGGTGTATAAGGGGATTTGAGGTCGTCGATTGGAATGTAAGTAAGTAAGTAAGTAAGTAAGTAAGTTCATTTATTTACATTTCAATATAAAAAGGAATACAAAGAATGAATTTAAGAGCTATGGCTAAGCCGTCAGCCTGGTTAGCAAATTTATAAATATTTATTTTATTAATTTAATTAAATTTTCAATAATCAACAAAAAAGAAAAAAAAAAAAAAAAAAAGGAAAAGAATAATTAAAGTTTCAAACGTATTCTGATATCAATAGCAATCTATACTTGTTAACTGTTTTTAAAAATTCGCTTAAAGTTTTCCAGTCACACTCGTTTAGAATTTGGATAGTTTCCTGCATAGTTAGTGATTTTTTTCCAAAGAAAACCTGCCTTTGCTGTTTGAATATTGGACATATACTTATGAGATGGAAGCAATCTTCTTTCGATTTTAAGTTGCAGAGCGTACAAAATTGACTAAAGCTTCCATTATAGGGGTTACCATTTAAGGAAAGGAGCTCACACCTTGCTTTGAATATCAAGGATATTTCATCATAGCTAAGGGAGTCGTGAAAGTAGTTGTTTTTATTTAGATTAAAATTAAGCTGACTGTATAAAATTCTGCTTTCAGACTTCTGAGCCTTTTCGATGAACGCATCTCGAATGGAGTCTTCGTTTTTCTGAATAATGCGGTAGAGTTGATCTTTCAAATCGCGTTGGTTGTTCACATCAATATGTAAGGTTTCTCCACAAGCGTTGCCAATAGAAACCCATCTTTCATACCACCAGTCCTTGTTCCTCAACTCATACAAAAATAGTTTTTTGGAAAGTCTTGAGTCCTCATAATGAGAGCATACCTTTATTATGAAGTCAGCCTGTGACTTGAGTGTACTCGTCAAGAGTTTTGGTAATCCAGTTTCCAAGTAAATAGCATAACTAGGCGTATTTTGGGGTAGATGAAAGAGCTTTTTTATGAAGTTCCTATGGAATTTCTCAATTTGCTCGTACTCATATGACCCCCAAACTTGTGAAGCATAGCAAAGAGTTGCTTTGACAACTGCATTGAATATCTTATATTTTGCAGATAAAACTATTCTTTTGTTTGAAAACACATTTTTCCATGAAAGGTTTAGCAAGTTTTGAGAGCTATTGGATTTTTCGGTTAGGTGTTTGTTGAAATTTAAAGTTGGATTCAGTTTAACTCCCAAATATTTAATCTCCTTAGCTGTCTCCAAAAAATGGCTATCGTATGTCCATTGTCTTTCATTGTGAATTCTTGGATATCGCGCAAACACCATCACTTTTGACTTCTCTGTATTAATTGTTAGTCCCCATCTCTTGCAGTAACACGATAAGCGATTAATCATTAATTGCATATGTTCTGGTGATTCGGAAAGTATGACAAGGTCATCTGCATACAACAACACATTAATGGTAGAATTTGCAATCCTTACTCCTCCAGGAAGATCATTAGCTATATCGTTAATAAACAAAGAAAACAACAATGCACTGAGAAGACAACCTTGTTTCACACCAGTATTTGTCTCAAACCAATCTGAATAGGATGTGCCATCCCAAACGGCTGCATTTGTATTTGTGTACATTTCCTTGATAACTCTTATAAATTTTGAAGATATGCCAATTTGAGATAACTTATAGAAGAGCGCATTTCTGTTAACGAGGTCGAAGGCAGCTTTAAAGTCAACAAAAAAAGAATACACTTTTTTGTTCCTGGCATGAAACGCTTTAAAAATGGATGTAAGAGTAAATATCTGATCAATGGTTGAATAATTCTTTCTGAAGCCAGCTTGAAGATCAGATAGAATATTTTTCCGTTCGACCCACTTTTCGAGTCTCTCAACAAGAACACCGCAGAATATTTTCGCTATTACATTCATAAACGAAATTCCTCTGTAATTTTCCACAACATCAAGAGGTCCTTTTTTGTGTATAGGAAAAATTACAGATTTTTTAAAAGAAGAGGGGATTTCAGCAGTGAAGTAAAGTTTGTTGAACAGAATTTGAAGGTTGTTAAAAAATGTAGGTGTTGCATTTTTAAAAAACTCGTATGGTATCCCATCTTCACCTGGAGCTTTACCATTTTTCGCATTTAAAATCACAGCTTGTATCTCCTCAATCGATATATCGGCGTCTAATGTGTCATCAACAGTTAAGGGTTCAGCGTAGGAAAACATAAGATTAGAATCGTTGGAAAGGAGTCTAAAATGAGCTGAAAGATCTGCAGCAGATACGCCTACACCAATTTTATAATTCATCCCATTGATCTCCCTCGCGATCTTCCAGAAATCCTTTGAGTTTCTAGTTTGACCCAGTGTAATTGCTTGTTGATTTTCAAATTCAATTTTCTTTTGAAGACAAAGGTTCTTATAATGTGTATTAGCTTCGATGTACCAAGTTTTAAGTTGATGACTATTCAACGTTCGCATGGCTCGCAGAAGAGCAAAAGATTTTGTTCGAGCTTTCCAACAGTCATTATCAAACCACTTTTGTTTATAAGATGTATTATGACTTATAATTTTGTTTGGTGCAGAATTCCGAATATATTCTGTGAGCTGATTGGAAAGTACTTCTGTGGGTTCAGTGATCAACTCGTTTTTAGAAAATAAATCGTCCAGAATACGCTGATAGGAAACTTTTTGTTCATTTTTCCAACAAAGACGAGGTAGCAGGCGAAGATTTATATCTCTTGGTGATGATTCGCATGAGAGTTCCACAACAATAGGCATGTGATCTGAATAGTTTTGACATTCCACTTCAAATTTATTGATCCGTTCAATCCAGTCATAGTTTACAGCACAAAAGTCAATTACAGATTTTCCTTGACCACCGATGAAAGTGAAGTGGCCTTCCTTATCTCCTTCCGTACAACCATTCAGAATTATAAAGTCGTACATTTGGAGTAACTGAAGGAGATCTACTCCATTTTTATTGGAAACTGTGTCCAATGAATTTCTGTCATCGTAAAAAATCGCAGGGTTTGATCCATTTTGTTTAATTGTAGTTTGTGAATTCCCGATTCTTGAGTTCAGATCACCAATCAGTAAAACGCTCATGTCAGCTAGGTGTTGCATTGTGTCATATAATTTTTCAAAATCGTTTGCCCATTTGTTACAATTTATGTAGAAAGGTACGATACACATATTCTTCTCTTTCAGACAATTAACTATTATTGTACCTTCACATTCACCAAACACATATGTATTTAATAGTGCTGTTCGTATCCCATATAGACAACCTCCACTTGCGCGTCCTTTTACAGAGCTCTTAACTGCATCAATCCACATAAGTTTGAATCCACTAAAATAATTCACAAATCTACTAAAATTCTCATTCGTAACGTGCGTTTCAAACAAGAAAAATATTTCAAAATTCTTAACGTAATTAAAAAAGTTTACAAACAAAAGCTTATTATTTAATCCTGAAATATTATATGATAAGATTTTTAAATTTAAATTATTATTAATTTGGCTGACGGCATTTAAATCTCAATTTATATTTGTTCTATTACAATTTTGATTTGTATATGCCATCCCTGGTGTATCTGGTTCATCTGCTACAAGGTACATAAAGACAAGGTAATATATTCCCGCTCATTTTTTTTTTGACATCTGTCAAAACTTTTCAAAATGGCTGGTGCATGTGACCCTCATACATTTATTGTATCCTGATTCTTAATAATTGTGTGCGGATTATTTTCTTCCTAATCCATTAAAACTTTTATAAAAATTATAAATATGCGGTGTGCTATGTTCGGGTGTTGCGTAAATAATAAAAAAAATAATAATGCTGACATTTCTTTCCACGCGTTCAGAAAAAAACAGAAAATGTGCAAACAGTGGGTGTTCTTGTGCCATAGAAAGGATAAATTAAATACTAATACGGCTAGAATTTGCTCTAAGCATTTTAAGGAAAGTGATTTTGAAGTGATGAACCCCCCGTAGATGATTTGGAATCTCTACAATACGATGGACTCGAACATTTGGCGGGGTATATTTGTCATAGGATTAAAAAGCCGGATCTTGTTGTGCAAAGCCATCAGCAGGAATCTTCGTTTTCTTGGACGAATCAACTCACTGAAGGATTTCTTCAAAAACCAACAGACAAAATGATGGCAGAAATGATAAAGTTGGAGTCAATCTTTAAGGAATTAAACAAGGATGCTATCGTTTATTCACGCCATTATATAAAAAATTTCATTAGTGTATCTAATCATATTCCTTTGGACATAAAAGCTAAACAAATCTTTTTTCGATCCAGGATGTATTTCCGTATCAAACAGCTTAACACTGTTCAAGAAGAAAATTCCAGAAAAAGAAAGAAAAAAATCAATAAAACGATTTTATAAAATTATATGATGATTTTTTTATTCAATTTGGGAAAAAATATATTAAACCTTAATTTCTTCTTAGATATTGTCGACTAGCAATAAAAGTATGTCTTTTAAAAATAGTCCATACGAAACCTTAGGCACTTTCATACAAAATATTTGATATGGTCCCTACCAGGATTTATAATAAATAAAAGGAAGAACTCCTTGACGACTACCGCATCGAATCACCTTTCACATAATGCTGTGTGATGGTACCTTTATTTGCCTTTTTGTTATTTGTCTTTATGTACCTTGCATCTGCTACACTCCACCCATTATGACGTCTATTTGACAGCATACTTTCACTGACAGTAGTGACAGCTCCAAAATTCAGATCACCAAAAATATTTTGCAATTCTGCTTCTCCGCTTTTGTTTTGGTATTTTAAGATGTTGTTTTTGTTTAAATAAAATGTTTTTTCACGAATTATTAATGAATTGTTCTTAATAGATATCATTTCTTTTGGATTGCATACTTTAACCACTTTTCGATAACCAAGCAGGATGCGGTGTTTGAGTTGGGATTGCTTGCTCCGATCGCGTTGAATAAAAGCACCTGTGCCTTTCAATTTATGTGCGCTTTTTAGCATTTTTGTTGCGGTTTCGTTAGATCCCGTGTTCAGTTTAAGTTTGATGGCATTATTGTTTTCACTGAGTTTAACAGCTAGCGACATTTGCGGTGCTTCGTTGCCCAGCAAAAGTTGGGTTATGCCTTTAATCTTTGCTTGTGGGTCATCGGTGTTTTTAGGAATCGAAAATATCAAATTCTTTCCACGAATTTCTCGGCTTTGTAATTCTAATTCCTCTTCTAGAACACAGCAACGTATTTCAAACTCATGTAATTGCTTGCACAAGTCTTGGTTTTGATGTCGTAGATGATCCAGTTCCTGGTTTAATTTACAGAGGTCATCTTTAGTTGCCAGATTAGCTATGGCAACTTGAAGAGAACTGTCGACAATAGCCTTGATTTGTTGGAAATCGGAATCCGTCATAGACATTTTTTGGTTCTTTTTGAATATTTTGGACGATCTAATAGTATTTGATGAAGTATTTGGTATTTCTTCTGGTGAAGTTTGACAAATTTTTCTCTTGTTGTCGGTCATGTGACACAGGAATCCGTTTAAGTTATTAAAATTTCGACTTAAACACTATCGTTACCTGGTATTTTAATATTTGTACGAGTATTTAAAAGAAGACTTCAACTGAGTGCACTTTTAAGACTTAATTATACGTTTGAAAATATTTAAAATTGAAAATTTTTTAGAGCGATACGAAAGTTGAACTATTCACTTTTACAACAGAGTTGCCAACCATTGGATTGGAATGTATACGCGAGACAAACCTCATCTACACTTCCACTCTCGCGTCCTGCACGTGTGCCTATAAAATTTTAGTGACGAATATGTGCCAAGTTTCGTTTCTCGAGTTACAAAGCTCTGAATCCACCATTTACAGTTCTCTATGTGGGATTTGTTTGCCCAATTACGTCCAGGGTTCTGAGGAGATGACTTGTTGACATCGCTGCCACTGTATTCCCGGTTTCCGGGTTCACATCTAAAGTTGCGGAATTCTTCTGAAGGTCTAGGAATAACGTTCGTCATAAGCGTTAGCCATACTTTACAAATAAGATCCCTCAGAGTTCACCTTTCTCAAGCTTAAATAAATGCAAAACATTGAAAAATTGATCAGTTTTCGAATCGTTTAATTTATTTTCATAAATGCAACCTAAACCTATACCAAATTAGTCTCTACAAGCTGCTCCTTTGTCTCCGACCCAACAACTGGATCTTCTTCAGGTCTTTTGGGATAAAACATTGTTGAGATAAGTTTGATAAAAGCAAGCTGAGCCACGGATGATTTTCTTGGAGTTGCTCTTCCAGATGCCACGTTTGATGTAGTAGCAGGACTAACACCAACACAAACGCTAAATTTCAAATACAAATTTAAATATCACAACGCCATTCTTCGCTAATTGATTGTTGTTTTGATTTATTTGAAGTATAAACTATGATTATACTATATTTTTGATTTTGGTATAAAAAATAAACTTTAACATTATTTTATAAATTCTCTTCTTTGTTTTTTTTTTTTTTAGTAAAATTAGGTACAACAGTTAAAATTAATTTAAAAAAAAATAATAATAAAAGGAAATTTTAAAAACACAAAATGAAGTGCAAGTTAAGATTAAACCTTTAAAGACGGACTGGGAGCACAGAATACTAATTAGTTTTGTTAATATTATTCAAACAAATTAATATTAAGCATAATAACAACAAGGCATTAATAAGTAATAAGAGTTAAGAAATTCGAGGGTGTTCCAAACACACACACACACTGGAGGAGTTTTTTGTTGTTGAATCAATCCAATTGATCATTTGTGATTTTTTTTTTATTGATTGGAATCAATGGACATACGTAGAATGACGACGATTGCTAAAAGAGGGAACAAAAAAGCAGTTATAAGTGCCAAGAACGCACACACAATTAATGTTTACTTCTTTCTTATATCACTAAACACTAGGAAGAATATCAAGTGGAACTCACGGCGTTCTTGTGTCTTCGTCAGAGTTTCGCCTGCAATGTAAAGCAAAGAAAGGTAATAGGCTGACTTTAATATCGAATTCATAACTAAAGATGGCAGCACTCGTCAACAAAAGCTAGAGAACGTGATGGCCCAGATCTTGAAAGGAACCTTGTCCTATTCTGTAGCTTAACGTTGGTTGTAGTTAATAGCAGACAAATCCTTGGGATGTACCACACAAAAACAGTTAAGAAAGACCTGCTCAAGATGTTGGCAAAGCTAATTGCTGTTTCAAAAATAAAAGCCTTAGCTACACATCATCGAAGGTCCGGTGCGTAATCGTCCATACGCTCTACAGCCACTGCCTTCTAAGCCACTAAATGTTCTGCCTTCTGACCAGGTCAATGTCGCTTTATTGCTCGTACAGTTGGTCATTGAATTTTCTCCTTCATACTCCATTGATACATACAGGACCCAATATCACCCGAAGAATATTGATCTTAAAGCACCCCAGCCACGGCCTTATACAGCACGACTCTAATGAGTAGGGATTTGTACAGGGTTTTGTACAGGGTTTTGTACTAAGATGGCTTCTAAGCCCGAAGCGGTTGGCTAGAGTGATTCTTCGGCTGCGCTCTGCACTGATATTATTTTGAGAGGTTATATGGTCCTTGACTACTTCAAATTCATATCTGTCCATCGTTACGTTTTTTTTCGAGCCTTAACAGCATATACTCTCTTTTATCTTCATTAACAGTTAAACCCATTCTCGCCGCTTCTACCTTTACCTTAATACTTGCATCTACTGACAGTGCGCATCGTTCTCAAAAATGATGTTGAAGAGGTTACATCACCTTGTTTTAAGCCTTTCTCGACATCAAAGGGGTTACTGTTGTTCAATACCAACCTTGCATCAGCGCGAGTTCTTCAACAATCTGAGCTATCAAAAGAGTTGAGCAGGGATGCTAAGTAGTGACATGGCTCTGTATAGGGGCCAATTAATTCACGCGCGCAAGGATTCAGATGATCACACAGAACAGCTGACAAGATTCTATACGCTACATTTAGGAGACTTATACCTATATATTTGACGCAGTTCAAAGCATCTTTTTTCTTGTAGATAGGGCACACAGGATGCTGGGGTTGGTTCCATTCGTCAGGCATACTTTCATCCGACCAGATTGTGCAGATAAGTTGGTGTATGCTCATCAGCAAGTCATCTCCCGCAGCTTTGAAGAGTTCAGCCTGAAGGTGGACTTGAGTTAAGATATCAATACCCGAACTTCTACCTGTTCATCATCGTCCAAATAGAATGGATTGTTCTACCTGACAGTTAAATAGTAAAGCAGAAGTGTTCTCTTTAAATTTGCAGCACTGACTGCGCATCTACTACGTCATTTCCACCCTCGTCTCTATAGGCTTCCCCTCGGGCTTTGTACCCTTTGGTAGAACTTTCGAACATTGCTTCTGCCGTAGCACCCCTCAATAGATTCAACTATTCGTTTTTCCAGTTCTCTCTTTTTATATCTGAAAAGCCAAAGTTCCTCCTTCCTCTTTTGCTGGTATACAGCACGGGAAGCAGCTCTGTTTCTGGCCTGCAGAACTTAGTTTTTGGCTTGCACTCATAATCGAAACAGTTGTTTCGTTGCGGGCGCCTTATGAAACCCAAAACGTAAGTAGCTGCGTTTTTGATGGCCATTTTGCAATGTTGCCACTGGCCCTCTAGGTTTGGAGTAGGTGCCGGGCTTCTCCAGAGATAAGAGGAGACATAGTTGGCAAAGGTTCTGACGGTCTATAGCGATTGCAGCTTCGCGACATCAAATTTTCTCGATGCTGCGGTCTGGTGGATATCCGCATTCGCACTTTAGCTATTTCAAGGTAGTGGTTCGAGTCTATTTTGGCCCCTCGGAAAGTGCAGTCATCCATGACTCTAGTGGCATGTCTGTTTCTATTGCAATATGATCAATTTGGTTGACGGTATTTTGACCAGTAGACCGCCAAGTCACCTATTATATATTGATGTGTGATAATAAAAAGGTGCCAGCTATGGTGACTCTTCGCCACGCAGAAAAGTCGATTAGTTCGAGTCCGTTACCGGAAGTGTTGTCATGCAAGCTGAGCTTTCCGACTGTCGAGCCAAGTTTTTTTCCCCCATATTCGCCTTAAAGTCACCAAGAATGATCTTTTTCTCGTACTTAGCTTATGTTGAAGAGTGCTGTCGTCTTAATGTTGAAGTTGGAAATTTGCAGACCCGACGTTCGAATAAAGCACATTCTTACCTTGGTTCTTCAGAGCGTAACGCCACTGAAGCAACCTCAAATATTCCAATAAAGAAACACAACATTAATGGTCCAAATATTGCACCTTGCCATCCCAGCCAATACATCCCACCAGCAATAGCCAGACCAGTTAAATACGGGTGTCCACCACTTAACAGAAAAATGAAGAAAAGAGTCATTTCGTGCGTAGCTGGAAAATAAAAAACTCACCCCTTCATCTCGGCATAGATGGCTTGCTCAAAGTACGGCGGAATAAAGAACATCAAGAGGAACAACAAAAGTCCAGCGTAGAACTGATCTTGAGCTAACCATAATTCAAGAAATGCTGGCAAAGAACACCAATAACTACCCAAGAATGGAGCTGCTGACAATATAGCCGCAGCAGCCGAGGGCAAAAATACAATTCTTGCTCCAAATATCGTATGAACAAGCCACGTAAAGAGTCCTTGAAACACAGAACACTTAAACATTGAAATTAAAACTCCAGAAATTGAATTCTCCAGAGAATCAGCTATTTTCGATCCAGATGAGAAGCCCATATACTTGGTGACTTGCAATGGAGCATACTTAGTATCACTGCTGCTCAATAGGTAAAACAAACCAGTAAAAAATATTATCTGAAAGGATTTGGTTGTTAATTTAATTTAATATTACATATTCCAGTTTGTTTTTGAAACCCACCATATCCAGGATAAACTCAACACATGCCTGTCCTCCTGATAGAATCAAAGATATGATCTCGCCGGTGAAACTCATTATCATCGATATATTCGTTCGTATGATGTGCCAAAGTGATTCGGCCACTTCGAGGATCGTTTGAGTGTTGCTCTGAGCCCAGCCGATGATGCCCTGTTTCGCCACTAAAACTAGCTCTTTAAAATGGCCTTCGTTAAAAATTAATGCCGATTGTTAGCGTGAAACACATGCAGTGCGGGAGGACGCATTTACAGATGAGAAAATTCTTCATTATAAATTATTATTGCTTGGTTTGTTGCTTTTTTTTTGTTCGAAAGTGTTTGGTGTACGTTTTTTTTTTTTTTTTTTTTTGTGAATGGAATTTTTCATTTTTATATTACCCGACTGAAAAATGTGTGTTCCGATAAAATACAAGCTAACAACTTTCGATACAGTAGACGAATCTATTGGGACCGATATAGTATATAGATATAGCAAGTCAGTTGGTCATAGCACTATACTGTCCTTGGATTTCGCAAAAATTTTCCTTGGTATCAAAGCTACAGAATATGGCGGTGGAAAGTATACAGAGTTTTTCAGAAGAAACAGATACAAAAGGTGCTTATTGTGCTCGAGCTCCTTTCGAATCTGAGCTAAGTACCGTAGAAAGAACAAAATTCGTTATGACCTTCAGTAAGTCGTGGCGTAGTGCTCAGAATGGCACGCTGAAAGAAGTCATAAAGAAATTCGGGTTCTGAAGTACGGTCTTGATCTTTTCATTCCTGCGGAGTATTAATAGACACACAGGAATGGTTGAGAGTCATTACTTGGCATCAGCTCTGCTTTGAAGTTCCGTTCCAAAAATCAGTTGATTCAATTTGATTGATTAATGACTACAAATGGCATTGAAAATCCACGATGTAATCATAACATGAAAAATCTTTCTACGTGATCGGGAAATAGCTCGAGTCCTTTCCCCAATAGGAACAATATTGTTTTGGCAAAGTTTAAACTCATTAAAAAGCTGTCAACATTTCGAGCAGACTGCTAGCCGTTGCCTGCGCTACTTCTTAAAGATCCGGACATCGCTATCCATCTCCAATAACGACTTGAGGCAAACTGCATAAACGGAATTTGATTTCGGCATAATTCAGAGAATATGACTGTGAATCGGCCACCCGTTGAGGAAATCAGATGACAACATGCTAGTGCTTCCCATTGAGTACAAGAACAGCTTGGTGTTCAACTGTTATAAAGAAAAGTCAGTTCCAGAATATGCAACCGTGGTCACTGCGTAGGAACTTCGAACTGAGAGAGGTAGAAGGACCTGAAGAAAATACCCCAATCAACTTTGCATCTAGGAGCTATTATTGAACTTAAGAAGGAAGGAAGAACCTTAAATTTTTGGATGGGGATGGGTGATAGGCACAGATTCAGAGTGAAGTATGCCGTCTAAAGATCAACGCCCTGTGGTTAAGCCTACGTTGGGGGATAATACAACCCAGAAACAAGATAAATGAGTATTGGGTACCAGGTGATAAAGAGGGAGGTCAACGTCTGAATGGTGAGGGTATTATGTTGAAAGTGGGTTCACCATCATCTATTTCTACGCTCGGCAATACGAAGAAGCGAAAGAAGAGAAAAAGGTTTTATACTCTCGTCTAAGCCTGTTTACGTCAGTATTAATTAACAAGGGTAGTCTCACCGCCCAAGTCGGACTCGTCAAAAATGGTCTGGAATGCTTGTTGGAAACAAAGTGACTTGCTGTCGGACTTTATTGCCTCGTTTGTCGCCTTTTATTGGGTTGGATTGTACTTAAACGTGACAGCCGAACACTCGTGATTCAACAACGACGGAGGAAACCATTATTGACAATAAATAAATTATTGGCACAACAGCTCCAAGCGGGGCCGGGGCCAATGACTTACACCCTCAACCATTCCTGTGTGTGGGCTTATAATTTGGAGGAATGCAAGGGACCTACAATTTACCGCCTAGTCCGAACGGCTTACAGAGAAGCACGTTCCATGACATTATTTACTTTTGCAGGATTTGTCACTTCCTCGCAAGAGGCAGTAAACCGGAAAATAACTTAGGTGGAGTCAGGGATCGAATCCAAAACCTCCGGCGTAACAGTCCGACACACTAACCACTACGCAACGGGATGATACAACCGTTAAATGCCTGCAAATAAAGCCAATATCTGTCTTAAATGAAGCATCACCCTCAACATCAAAGCATCGTGGCTAAACGAAATTATCAATTTTTCCATTCAAGCACAGGTGACCTTGCGAAAACCTCAAGAAGTTTAGATATGCAACAAATCATAAATCATCCTGCCCTGAATGCTGACGGCCTTTTATATGTGACAGTTGAACTGAAGTTATAGAGATTAAAAATATAGTGTTGTGCCCTTCTCAATGACGATTCTGGTACGAAGAGGGCCGTCATGGACTCCATTGGATATAAAATTGACGAACCTCAAAACGTATGTATTACAAATCGAAGCTGCGATCAGCCTACTGAAAACAAATAAAGCTGTTAGAAACGATGGCATATCACCAGATTTGCTTAACATTGATCCAGCTACCAAGGCTTGAATTTTTATTCCAATAACGACGTCCGTTTTGTCGCCTATCCCAGGGACTTGGAGAACATAGTTAGTATAAGCCTGGCCGAAATAACTTAACTGTCTGTTGTTTAAAAAAGATTTGGTCCGTGGTTTTCAAATGGCGAGTGAAGGACACAATTTGATTCCAGACTCAAGAGGTACCAAGCAGGCTTTCGCAGAGTGATCGTAATAATTTACCTAATGAAATCCTCAGTCCAAGGTGGAGGTTGTTCGTCAGCACCCTATCCTGAGATACAAAAAAAAAAACACACAACTAAGATGTTCCTTCGTCCAAGGGGTAAAAAATGGTACAAGGCTGGGAATAAGGTAATAGATGCACAGTCGGTGCTGAGAATTTGGAAAGAACACTTCTGCAGACTGTTAAACGGCGAAGTCAATCAACTAATCACTTTCAGGCAGAATGAACCATTCGATTTGGACGATGATTTACAAAACTTCCATCCACCCGACCAGGAAGAAGTCCGAGTAGCGATACTTAAACTAAAGTTCAAAAAGGCTGCTTAAGCGGATGGAGTACAATTTTTTGAGATGAAAGTATGCCTGAAGAATCGAACCTCAGCATAGGGGCACACTCCACAAGAAAGGAGATACTCTGAACTGCGCCAGCTAGAGAGGCATAAGTCGTCTAAATGTCGCCTAAAAAATCTTATCGGCTGTTCTGTAAGAAAGTCTTCACCCTTTTTGGCGTGAACTGACCAGCAAGCTATACAGAGCTATGTCACTTCTTGGGATCCCTGCTTAACTCGTTCGATTGTGCAGGATGATTATGGAGAACTCGCGCTGCTCCGTCAAGGTTGGTAAGAACACCACCAACTAGTTTGATGTCGAGAAAAGCTTTAGACAAGGTGACGCGCTATCATGTAACCTCTTCAACATCCTTCTTGAGACAATAGTACGCATTTCGTATGTGAAAACCAGCGGTACAGATGCGTTCAATCATACTTGAATAAGCTGATGATATTGACATCATCGGAAGAACGATGTATTGTAGTGGAGGCGGCGAAAATGGTTCTAGTTTTGAATGAAGATAAAAAAAGTATATGCTGTCCTAGGGTGTAGAACATCATCATCATGGACTTGGCCGAAACGTCACGATTCAATGGACAGATATGACTCTGAAGTAGTCAAGCACTCTTGTCCATTAAGTTTTCACTATGACGTCTAAAAACAATATCAGTGAAGAGATCAGTCGAAGAACCACTAGCAAAGCCTCCTATCAAAGGACCAAGGATACACTATACAAGACCCTAAGCATCCATTTCGGCTGTTAAGGGCAGAAGTGTGGAACCTGACTCAATCGGAAGATATCCATCTAGTCAAAGAGTTCTCATCACCGTCGATGGACACTTATATAGCTTAACGAGTTCTAGGTCCTAAAAGGAAAAGAGAAGAAGCAAATTCCATTTAAAATCTCTGAGAAGTATCATTGCGAGAATGATTGAAGACTGGACTATAATTTTGCATTCCCTACTTTAACCGATTATAGAGATAAGACTAATTTAAACGATTACGGCTTACAAATCAAACACAAATCACACTTTCTACAAGTTTAGCAAGCAAAACCTCTACTGCGGGAAAAACATTTGTTACAAGCGATCAACAAGCTGATCTTCTAAAGCTTTCTAAATAGATAGCGCCAACACCGTAATTATTGTTAGTATTGAAATAGGTACATTAGTATATGTTGTAATGTATTTATGTATTTTTTTACAACAGAAAACATTTTAAATAAAAACTTACGAGGATTGTCAACAATTTCGCCAAACGTACTCTTAAGTGCGTCTGTCGGAACTCTCGGTCCAAAAGTATCAGACTTATTAAAATCTATCCAATACTGTATCAGTCGATCCCATACATCCAGTATTTGATTCTTGAGCTTTACACTATGCACTGGATCAGCATCTTTTAACCAATCGTCAATATACTGTTCGATTTTACGCCTCCCATAATGATGTGCATTATCAAGAGCATCATCAATTGAAGACTGCATATTGGCGGGAAGAATATCAACCAGCTCTGGCCGGTCGGTGAATGTCTTATTTATTAAATCCTTACCCAAATAAGCTACTTCAATGGTTTCGGAGTAAATGTTCACACAAAAGAATACTCCAAGGAAGACAATGATTAGAATCATAAGAATGATCATGAGGATAGATGTCACCAGGTCAACTGATGATTTGAGTGAATTTCTTACAATACTGTTGATTTTGTAGTTTAATTCCAGAACTCCTGGAAGACAGAGCGGCAGAACAGCACTGTGATGTTCGAGAGCCCATGCCTGGAGACATTTTTTTTCGTTGTGTGTTATAATTTTTCAAGAAAGAAATGACTTACCTTCAAATTAGTGTAGACATTATTTATTTTGTCCATAATGAAAGTTGTAAGTCCAGTGACTTGTCCAACGGTGTACACCAAATGAATCGTGATTGGAATCGCAGCCAAAATGAACACAAACACATTACGATACAGGAATGTAGCCACGCAAGCACAAAAGAGCATCTTAAAGTAGAAATCACTCAGTTGATCGTCGTCTTTAGACTCGGTTTCCAATTCGATTGAGTCGAGTGTCTCGGCCATGGAATTATCTTCGGTGTCAGGTGTTTTGCTCGAACTGATTTCATTAAAAGATTGTACAAACGCATTTTTGTCCATAAGAAGCTTTAGTTTGTCCACTATTGAACTGGATTCTTCGGTTTTGTTTAGGTAGTAGAGAATGGCAATGCCTACGTAGGCCATAATGAGCATAAATGCAGGTACCTGCAGGGCTCCCAAGAAACTGCAAGCATAGCTGACTACAGCTACCCATAATGATTGTCCAGCAATCACAAATCTCGATGAGTTTTCCTGTCTCCAGAAGAAGTAAACAGATGTGAGATACACCACAATTATGGTGATCAGCTGCAAACAAAAGAGGAGATTTAGTATTTTTTTAATTTTTTAATTTTCAAAAATACTCACAAGATACAAATTCAAAATTGCGATTATTTGTACAAACAAGGAATGGCTGAATGTTATTAGCCGCCAGACAGCACAAAGAAATCCTTTTGGGGCATACAGATAGAGTAGTTTGATGCATGTAGCTATTCCCATGCCAGCTGTGATGATTTGCCAATGTTCTCGCAACCAGGCGACTAATTTTCTTCCACAGAATTCTGTTGTTTCCAATGGGGCCAGGCATATTGCAACCATAACATTTGAATCACGATCTTCCAGTCCTTCGAACCATCCTTTGAGGAGATGGGCTAGTTTGCGTTTGAATGGAAAGAGAACTGCACCCATAAGGAAGGCCCAAAGGAGTGGTTTGACAAATGGTCCTAGGATGATGCAGACTGCAGCGAAAGCAGCCAAGCCTGCTGCTATTAAGAAGTTATACATAGCAGCTTTGAAGCCTTCATGATTTTCTGTCCGCATTCGCATCAATTTGTTGAGGACACTATCAAAGGAACGGTCCCGTCTTATGGAGTCTTGACGGTTCATGGTTGTAGGTAAGTTTAAGGTGTTTGATGGGTAGATATTAAGGAAGGTGTGCTATTCACGAATCTAAAAATAGAATAATGATCTTGCAAATTAAATAAAAGTTCAATGACAATGACTTATTAATGTAATTTAAAAAAATAATTTGAATAAAATAAGACAAAACAAGCTGATGCCTGATTCAACCAAGCAAACACCGCAACTTGCCTGGAATTCACTAACTCTCTAAAAATAAATCTAGTCATAAAAAAATGCAGCTCTGTCAGAGCTTTGTGTGTAACTTCATTCCTCTCATTCTGGTTAAGTGATATATATCTATTGTTAACTAACGCGTTTCAAGTGTATGAGATGCTTTTTAGATGTGAAGGTCACATCCTGCTTAGGAACATCCTAAAAGAAAAGAGATTTGAACGGACATGTTGGAAGAAGACAAACTCGTACTATGAACACTGCTATGGAGTTCTAGGATACGACACCAGGAACCCTCCTTACCATAAACCATGTTCATGAAACGAATCCGGCACCTGGTCACTTACAGCAGTGCAGTGGTGGAAATGAAACTCAGATTGATAACCATTAGGTAATCAGTTCATGAAGCCTCAGGTAAAAGATTGCAACGTGTTAATGGAAGAGGCTGCCATTCTTCTTGTGGTGAGGCGGTTCGAAATTCAAAAAAAGGCAAAGCGGTTGGGCCACACGAGATTGGTGATACATAAGTCAGACGGCTCATGAATTTCAGCTTCAAAGAGGCAATCGCATGCCTAAACAATGGAAAGTTACATTTTCTGAATGTTCAATCGAGCTGATGTCACACACCATGAAGATCTTTGAACGAGTTTTGGATATGAATGAGAAATATAATACGGCTGTGTGAAGTCAGCGGGAAAGTTAAAAAAAAAAAAAAAACAATCCGTATCAAGGCCTAAAAAGAAGAGAAAAACGACCCAAACATGACATTTAAATCCTCTTGGGAGACTTTAACGCCAAAAACTGCGAAGGAACACACCTTTGGTATGTAAATCAGAAAGCACAGGCTGCACAACACCAGTTCTGAAAACATGATACTAAGCAGCACACGCCTCCCACGTCCCGACATCCACAAAGGCGATCATGTTGTGATTGACAGAAGACACTCCACAAGAACTAGATGGTGCAAAACTTAAATAACGGATATCCATTGAAGCTCTAAGCCGGAACGCAGGAAAGAACGCTACAGCCTATGCCCACGTGTATTCCTTGAGCTTAAGGGAAATCTTACGACAGTTGATATATTGGAAGACCTGCCATTGGTCGAGATATAAGACGCGTATTCGGCTTTTCACAGCCTCCCTTTAGAAACCCTTGGTTAAACTCCGAGTTTGCTCAGACATACAAAGCCAAAGCGGAGGCATACAAGTCGTGGATTCAGAGAGATACTAGAGCGTCCAAAAATCTTTAAATTAAGCGAGGGAAGGATGAGAAACGCTTAATCAGGAGGAAAAAAGAACACCAATAACCCGAAGTAGAGGAGATGCAGATATGTTGTCGCAGCGACTCACTACTTTAAGCAGTTATTAAATGGCGATGTCAGCCAAGATCCCATCCAAAATCAACTTGTGTCAGTTAATCTTGATGAGGACTACGACCTACATCCGCCTTATAAAATTGAAATCGAAGTAGCCTTCACCAGACTAAAGATGAACAAAGCAGCTGGATGCGGGGGCTTACAAGCGAAGCTTTTTAAACACGCTGGAGATGACCTGGTAGGGAGCATACACCAACTCATCTGTAAAATATGGTCGGAGGAAAGTATGCCCGATGACGATGAGTGGAATCTCAGTACCATCTGCCCGATTCACAAAAAAAAGAGACAGCCTTCTCTGCGCCAACTATAAAGGCATAAGTCTTTTAAACATCGCCTATTAGATCCTGTCCAGCGTTTTATATGAACGTCTCAAGCCGTTTGCTGATGATTTGATAGTTCCTTACCAATGCGGCTTCAGACCTGGAAAATCTACGACCGACCAAATTTTCACACTACGCCGGATCGTGGAGAAAACCCAAGAATATAACATCGACACCCACCAACTGTTCGTCGATTTTAAAGCAGCTAATAGAGTTGATAGAGTTGAACTATATCGTGCCATGTGCAACTTTGGAATTCCTGCTAAGTTGATTCGCTTTATCAGGATGACGTTGGAGAATACTCCCTGTTCCGTCAAAATTTTCAGGAACTCTACTCGAACCTTCGACACCATCAGAGGGTTAAGACAAGGTGACGCACCGTCATGCAGCTGTTTTAACATTGTGGTTGAAAATTTAATATGAAATACCTATGACAGCACATCGGTCACCATCTTTAATAAATCGACACAATTACTCGGATTCGCTGACGACAAAGGAAGAATGAAGGAAGAACATGGAGCCAGCAGGATGAGAAAAGGAGAAAGTAAACGAGGATAAGACGAAGTATATGCTGTCATCAACAAAAATCCATTCCCACCACCGACTTATTCAAAACGTGCCGATTGATAGGCATGACTTTGAGGCAGTCAGTTAATTTGTCTACCTGGGCACTGCTGTAAACTCAAATAACAACATCAGCGCTGAAAACAAACCTTTATTAACTCTTGCTAATCGCAGATTCTTTTGGTCTGAATAACAGAACACTCATCGTCTCGGTCCTGCTATATGGTGCAGAAGAATGTACCCTCTCCCAATTGGATGAAGTCACTTGGAGCCTTCGAGAGAAAAGTTCTGCGTGCGATTTATTGTCTTGTTCTGCGTAAACCGAGAACACAACGTTTGGCGAAGAAGATACAACGACGAACTATACGTGCTGTACAGCGACATAAGCCTAGCCAGAAAAATGAATTCAACGACTAAGATGGTTGGTCCATGTAGGGCCAATGTACATCCACGCTCCAGCTCGTAGTCTTCAACGCCAAACTAGAAGGAGTCAGAAGCCAAGGTAGACCTCATCTTCGATAGAGCGACCAGTTAGATGAGATCTCCGACTACTTGGAGTACGAGATTGGAGACGGCAGGCTAGAAATCGAGCCGGTTGGAGGGGTGTATTAAGCAAGGCTAAGGATCACCGCGCTCTTGTTGAACCAAAATAATTAAGTAAGTAAGTAAGTAAGAGTTCTAATTATGAATTTCATCGTGTTGACAAATTATTTCGTTGGCGTGGTGGGTCCCTGTTGGTTGGAATCCTAACGAATCACAATTAAATGGGAACCGACATGAGAAGAATAGGCATCGGCACATCTGACTTATGCATAGGATGTCAAAACGAAGAGGCATAGGAATTTAGAAATGCGAATTCCCCAGCTTAACACGAACTCGAAAGGCAACCCTCGGAGAATATTTCTTCAACGAATTGGGCGATATCTTGACCAAGCCCCTGAAGAACATCCATGAGATCGGCCAGTACTCAGGTTGGTTCAGGGAAGACCCACTTACGTAGACAAATTACCTAAATTCCATTAATTCTCCACTCACCCCTTCGCTATCTAATCCTCGGGATGCAATGGATCAACTGCGATCCGAAGGAGGTTGTGCGGTTTTACTAAATCTCCACCCCTACAACCTTGCCTACCTAACCTTCCACTGGGGCCTATTTCGGACGTGGTCTTGTTATTTAAAATATTTGTATTGCAGTCATATTTGGTGCAGCATGTTTGAATGTTGAATGAAGGATAAAAACGAAATAGTGTATATGGAATAACCAGCAGTGGTATACTTTGTGGTATAAAAAATAGCACGGTTGGCAAGGTTGCTAGATTTAGCCAATATTTAAACACACAAATAATTGAGCTTTCACTCCCAAAGAAAAAACTTAATATTGTTCCTGTTTATCTTAACTGTACCAATTGGACAAATGATTTTGAGAATCTTAATGATCTTTTATTAAATGGTTGCTCGAATGACTTAATGATAGTTGGGGATTTCAATGCCAGAATAGGTTCTTTTCAAAACTCACATTCCCCGGTAGTGTCTTTGCCTAACAACTTAAGTGAGAAAAGAGAATCGAAAGATGCGACTGTGAATAATCAAGGCAAACGATTAATAGAAATGTTTGATAGTTTCAGCCTGTATGTGCTCAACGGAGTTTCAAAGGATGACTGTCGTGGTGAACTCTCCTTTATTGGAGGTCAGGGCAAGTCTTTAATTGACTATGCTGCTATCAATGGTGACTGGATGAACTATGTGACAAATTTTGAAATTTAAAGTAAAAACTTTTCAGCACATCTCCCATTAGTGATCTCTTTTGATGCAACCTGTGAAATACCCCAAAGACAGCCAATCTTAGTAAGAAAATTGAAATGGAGAGAAGACTTTCAAGCTCGATATAAAAGGAATCTTGATCGCGAATTAGAAGAGATCTCAACAGCAATCTCGCAGATGCAGAGTACTGACCAACTGCTGAATCACATACAAAATGCTATAATAAAAGCAGCTCCTCAAAACCTAAATTCGAAAAAGAATGAACGGAAAAGCTTGTGGTTTGATGCAGAGTGTAGGAAGCTGAGAAAAACTTGTTTCGCGCTTTTAAAACTATTTAGAGCTACAAACTCAGATATATTTAAAACTCAGTATCTACATAAAAATGAAAGCTATAAAAAACTGTGCAAAATGAAGAAAACCAACTTCTACAACTCGCTTGCACGCAAGCTCGAATTTTCTAAAAATCCAAAGGAATTTTGGAAAATCGTCAAGGGTATAGGAGATCTTCAATCGACTTCAAGTGTTCTTGTGCAAACTGAAGTGTTATCAGAGCATTTTAAAAACCTTTTAAGCATCCATACAGAACAGCTCAATTATCATTTTGCACTTCCTGATATTCATATAGCAGAATTAGACCACACGATAACTATTCCGGAAATTGAAAGTGCTTTGAAACAAATGAAAAATGGTAAAGCATCTGGTTCCGATGGGATACCAATAGAATTTTATAAGTTTTCAACGCACGAATTTATGGGTAAATTAACGCATTTCTACAATGAAATTTTTGAGAATGGTAATGTACCGGCGGACTTTAAGAAGGCTCTTATTTACCCTATATTCAAAAAAGGTGATAGTGCCATCGCGGTACCGAACCTGAGAACTTTGCCGCCCTAGGCAAATTGTTATTTTGCCGCCCCAAAAATAAACGAAAAAAAAAAATACAAAAACAATAACATTTACATAGAGCTTTTTTAGTAATAATTAAGGGCTATCGACGAAATAAAGTTTTTTTTTACAATTTCGAACCTAAAATGCTGCTGCATTGTATATATAACCTTTAGTATTACCACTTGAGTTGCGCCATCATTAGAGGTTTTTGTCTAGATAACCATGGGAAGCAACAACAACAATTAAAATGGTGGAACGTAAACAAATTTGTTGTTGTTGCTTCCCATGGTAATCTAGACAAAAACTTCTAAAATCAAGAGCTTAGTTTTCCGTCGCTGGATGGGGCACTGTAAGTGGTAGTACGTAGTACTATAGTTTATATTATATACAATGGCTGCTGGGAGCGATTTCATTTTTGCAAATCTCGTAGCGAATTCTTCTTCTTCAATGCGATAGAGCATTTCTTTTTCAATACAGAAAGTTGCAAGACCGTTAAATCTTTCTTAGGTCATTGTTGAGCGCAGATAGGTTTTTATAAGCTTCAGTTTCGAGAAGCTAGCTTCACTTGAAGCAACACATCAGGGAACGTTATTAATAGCTTAAATGCCGTTAGTAAATTTGGATATAGTTAAGTAAGATAGTGAGAAGCTAAATTTAGTTTAAAATTGACGAAGGTTTGAAATCAATAGCAGTAGAAGTTTGGTTGAATATATTAATTTCATTCAAGAGATCTTTCGATATAGGTAATATCCTTTTGAACTTCGTTGCCAAATTTTGTAGTTAATATTGTTTTAAGTAGATCGCAGTCTTTCAACTCGACCTTCTTTGAAATATCGCAAGGAAATCCGAAATTTTGGCTGAGAATTGTATATTGAGCAAAGCGCTCATCGAGAGAAGATAACATAACATCGATAACGTAAAGAAGGAATCAGCTTTAAATTTTAATTTTGGATCGATGGCTTGAAGAGATTGTTCAGACTGATAACGACGCGACGGCTAAGCAGGCTCATAGAATTGGACACAATAAAATCCACTCTAATGTTCATTTTTGTAGCAATGTTTAAAGCATTCTTGTATAATGTTTAAAAAAAAACTTCCTTTGAACGGTTTATCTGGAGTTTATCTATTTTGATTGAATTAGTTTTGAAAGAATATTTATTTTGCATAAAAACTCGTTCCACATTACCGTTGACAGTACAAACTTGAATCTGTGTATGCGTTTACTCTTCTTTACTTTTGAAATGGTTTTACTGATTTTAAGTCAAGGTGCCGCCCTCCTATGAGCGCCGCCCTATTCAATTGCCTGTTTTGCCTACAGGCAGGTTCGGCACGCCATGCAAGAAAACTATAGAGGTATTTCGTTCCTAAATTCAATAAGAAAAATATTTACACAAGTAATGTACAATAGACTGTCGTCATGGGTTGAGTGTAATCATCTGTTGAGTAACTGTCAGGCGGGCTTCCGAGCAGGGTATTCAACGATCGATCAAATATTCTTACTGCAAAGCACTGCGAGGAATTTCATAGATAACAAGAAAAAATTGTACTGCTTTTTTGTGGACTTCAAGGCTGCCTTTGACAAAGTCAATAGAAATAGCCTTATCTTTAAACTGTGCTCCACTCATAAAATATCAACAAAATTTATGAGATTATATCAATTTATCGGGATCGTCTGCCGCTGTTTATGGAGACTCGCAAAATTCAAGTTTTTTCCCAACGACAACCGGTGTACCCCAAGGATGTATATTAAGTCCTATTATTTTTGCACTTTTCGTCGACGACATCGTTAAAAACTTACCGGGGGGAGCAAGATTTGCTGGTCTAACCCTGAAAGTCTTACTTTATGCCGACGACTTGGTCGGTCTTGGCAAAGGAACCAAAATCTCTCCAGCTAATGATAAATAAACTGGCTGAGTACTGTAGACTGTGAGATCTCCAGATTAACACTGAAAAATCCAAGGTCATGGTGTTTGGAACCCGTAGACAAGTTGAAAATGAATTTTGGGTTCTGAACAACGAGAAACTTGAAGTTGTTCGAGATTACAAGTATTTAGGAGTGACTTTTACTTCAAACCTGAGATGGAATAAACATATAGAAGCAAAATGTTCTGCAGCGAAAATTGCCATAAATACAATGTGGAAAAAATTTTATAGTAATAGCAACATTTGTATTTCTGCAAAATATAAAGTTTTTGAGGCTACAGTTAATTCATGTTTGTGCTATGGTAGTGAGGTTTATGGGTGTACACCTGTAGAAGAGTTTGAGAAGCTTCAGAGATTTTTCTTTAAGCGCTTGTTTCGGCTTCCTAATACAACCCCAACGTACGCAATATATGTAGAGACCGGGTTACGAAATATCTTTTTGCGAAACTTAAAAACCAATGCGGATTACCCTGTGAGGACAATGCAAAAGGACAACGACAGTTTGCAAAAAACGGTGATACTATCGCTGCTAAGATCTAAAAACGGGCTCTTTGAAGATTGGTTTAAGTTAGCACATGACTTCAATCACACGCTCAACTTTACGGGCAACTTTTTAGAATGGCAAGGAATCTTCTATGACTTGATTGCAGTTGTCGACGAAAAGATCTATCTGGACAACGTCTTAAAAGCATCTTCTTCGGAGACTCGTTTAATTTACAGGAACCTTAACCATCGGTTAGGGAGTGGTAATTATTTCACGGATGATTTGAGTATTGAAAATATTAGTTTTATTTTAAGGGCGGGAACAGAAATACTTAATCTCAATTTTATTCCTTACAGGGAAGATTTAACAGGAATATGTGGCCTCTGTAATCTCAACGAAAGAGAGGATATTATTCACTTCCTTGGTTTATGTCCCATTCTTCAAGAGATTAGGGACTCTATTTTGGAAAGAGTAGAATTACTACAAACGAATGTTATGGAATACTAAATGGCGAAGCGTCCTGGAAAACCCTAGCAAATTATTGTAGACATGCCTTTATATACAGAAATAGTTTCTTTTAAATATTATTTTGCATTAAATTTCAATTGTAAGCCTACTAACTAAAAGTGCGGAGAACATAAGAAGCGCCAACAACGAGCGACTAGGGGCGCTCGGTGTGAATATAACCCCCATCTTGGAGTGGATTAAATCCCACTTATGCTTCGTGTGCAATCCAAGGATAAAATAAGCTAGGCTTAATATATTCTTGATTATACATATATCCCAATTTTTAATAGAGAATTTTGTATACCTACTCAAAATTCAATGTGAAACGATCACTCTGGCAGACGGAAATATCCATGCCATATTTATGTTATCATTATAATGAATTGTCAAACTTTTTCAACACAAATAAATAAAATAATAATAATAATAATAAAATTCGATTACAAACTGTGCCGCATTGTCCTGGACAAAAAGGTGAATATTCAGCAGCTTTGATGGCTGGAACTGAAACACAACTGAGGGAGCACGCAGCAGTTAAAGACCCTATCAAAGGGTTTTAAGTCTTCTATATCAAATAAACTAAAAACTAAAGAAAAACCCAAACTAAACTCCTTTATATTTACATAAAAACACGGCTATTGAAGCACTTTGAGCGTGTCCTTACTTGACAAAATAAAACGTACCCACACCCCCACCAGCTTACATTGCAAAAATCCACTTGCCGACGATCTTATGTGAATGTTTTAATTAAAAGTTCGATTCGATTTTTATGAAAAAATCTACACCACGGTCAGTGGCCACGGTTGACTTTGTGATGCCTTATACAGAACTTAGAGAAGCTATCAAATAAAAAGAAATCAAATGAATCGGATGACTCAGCGGGTTCCTAAAGCAAACATTATTTATTTCAACAATATTATCTACAGAGTGTACAGTGAGTAACAAGACAAATGAGTTTCGATTGCTGTAATCATCGCATCACAAGAATACAAGATTCCGATTCCGAATAATTTATGCCGCACCCGACCTTCGACAAGGCAGCCTAATTTAATTTAAACTAAAAAAAAATGAAATGTTGAGTGGTGTGCCGTAATAATCTAAAAATAACACAAAATAAATTTATGCAAACTATTTTCTTTTAATCTTTCTATTTCCACGGCGATTTATTGAATAAAACCAATAAATCGATCAAATTTTAATTCATTAATTTTAATTACAACAATAATGTGTTTTTTAGAAATCAATATCAAATGAAAGAACTCACCCAAGAAAAAAAAACTTAATTTTATTCAAACATAGTGCCACACTTGATTGGGAACAAATTTGGGCTGGTTTCGTGTGTGGTTGGAAGGAGGGCAGCGACTCGGGAAATCGTTTCGTTGTTTTGTATAATTTTCTGCAATGTCAATTGCCGCACTTGTTATTTTTATTTGTTTGTAAACAAAATAGAATTTATTTTTGTCGTACGGTGCGTCGTCCACAAAAGAAAACAATTTTAAATATCAGAGCCAGTGCCAGCGCCAGTAGGTAGGAAGGAACTCGATCCACAACACAGCTGATTTTTGCTGAAGCGTGAAACTTGAAAAAAAAAATGGAACTCGTTTTGTTGCTTGTTTGCAGCCAAGTTTTGCAGACAAGTTGCGTCATTTTGACGTGACGTAATTTGAGAGGCAGAAGACACATTCTAGTGTAAGGATGTGCTCACACAGAGTGAGTTTCTTTATTCATTCTGTATATTCATATACATTTTTTAATTTAAAATACCTTTTGCGGCCATTTTAATTGTTTTTATTTCCAACCATCGATAAGAACTTCTTTTTATCAAATGAATTGGTTTGGAAGCGCATCATTTTTGACGTTTATATTTTTGATCAGCTTTTAGCTCAGTCTGCCCCATCTATTTTATTTGGACCTCGTAAAGCGCACTCTGAACACACTCAGAAGGAGAAAAGAAATACGAATTCCATGCTCTGAAGCAAAAATCAAATTTTTTTTTTGACAACTCAGGCTCGGCTGTGAACTTAAAAAACGCCTATTATTGTTGCCCTTACAAAATTTGGAATATAGAGAGCAAATAAAAACATGTTCTACTCAAAGGACAGCCGTCAAAACAACCAGAAATCATCGTTTTACCTGACCTGTGCGAACACAACATATTAAACTTAAGTCTGTCTGTGTGAGTAGAAAATGTGGGTGTATTGCAACAGTAGCTGGCATGCGTGGCGTCCGTGTAACCCTGAGGCCTCACAAGCCAGCTACTGGCAAGCAGGTTGCTACATGTATTAACTGTCAAATTCCTATCTGTCAAATGTCAATTTTTATTTCAATTTGAAGATGAATTTTGAATTTTGAAAACACAACATGAAGAAAAGATAAAGGAAAGGTTGGGTGAAGCCTTTATTAATGAAAAGGTTTGTGATAATTTTTTTAGAAAACCTAACATAATTATACATATAATTTATAGTACAGGAACCAGGCTACAAAACTTGCAGGAAATGTCAAATCAAACGGCAGAGCTACTGGCAACAAAACCGTCTTGCCAGTTGGCCGGCAAGTTGCCAAAGTTTGTCTGTGTGATTGGAAAATGTGAGTGTATTGCAACTATCTTGCCAGTAGCTGGCATGTGTGGCGTGCGTCCGTGTAAGAGAAAATTATAATCAGAAAAATAATTGCATAGATTAATTTAATTATTGTGAAGTCGATACAAAAATATAAGAAACGTCAAGTGTAGCGCGGGCTTTAAGAATTTTCGTTTTCTTCTACTGTCATTCACTTTGCAGATTTGATGAAAATGACAGTTGTAATTTTTAAATAAACGTAAACAACAAAATGGGTATGGCTTTGAATAAAATTTAATAAATTTATAAATAATCAATGTTTTCAGATGAGGAACTCCAATATTTGTTAAAAATAAAGAAACTACAAGATGAGGTTATTACTCTCCGCACAGAATTGCCCTCTATCTACAGTAAATATTATAAACTAGCACAAACAATTCAACTCAAGCGCCTGGTAAGCACCCAAAGGATCAAATAAAACGTCTTTCTAAATGACCTGATTTTGTATTTTAGCTCAAAGTGCAGATAGATATTCCAGTGACCGAGATAGAAATCCCAGACCAAAGCGCCATACCGATTAGCAACCAAACCATTCAACCAAAGTTTAAGGTAAGAACTCGGCTTCTTTTCCTCACAAACCTGCAACAAACATTGTTTATATTTCAGACAGAAGATATCGAGCGGGATTGCGCAAATTTGGTCAAAGTATTGGACTTTATTTAATTTAGAATTCATCTTATAAGATCGAGTTTATTAAGAAAATGAGAATAAACAACCTCCAGGCACTCAATACGCGGCTGCAAGCGCTGAAAATAAAATGATTACTTTACTTTATTTGTCTGCATTTCTATTCGAAAATCTTACTTTGAACATCGCTATAATAGGCTTGGTATGGCAGAGGCTTCCTCGTGTCCTAGTTATAAGAACATACTTTATTGCGAGCTAAAAAGAAAGAGTATAATTTGTTAAACATCAGACCAGGCAATAGATCAGCCAGCTATACTTACGTCGTCTATAACTTCGTTGATGACTACGTCCTTGATATTTGTCGCCGGGATGAATAGACTGCTTTTGCGCGACAGAAACTTCTCTGTGGTGATTTGTAGAGCATATTCAGCAACAAACAACACTTTCTCTGAAAAACAAAGTCAATTGGAATTCCAAATTGAAACGATTTGCAACCTATTACCTGATTTTACCAACTCAATGGTTGTGTATATTAAAAATCCCAAAGTAAAGGAAGATATCACATCAACCACAAGCAGCCGGTTCGGGGTTGATACGACATAAGCCAGATATGTTAGAGCTAAGGTAAGAATCGCTTTGAAGCGAAAGCTTCTCTCGTTGGAGTAGTTCTTGTTGATAATTTGTATCTCGAATGAATCACGGTTGTAGTCGACAATGTTTAATTCTAGTTCTCGTCCTCCAAATGAACGAAACTGATTACTGTAGGTTGCCGAAGCAGAAGGGGTTGTTTCGGAAGAGGCCATTGAGTGGGCGTAAATGTGCCTGCTTGCGGTACCTTTAGTATGATTACCCTCTTATTTTAACTGATAAGAACTAAGATCATCAAGTAAATGACTTTTTTTTTTGAGTTTGGAAACATTTCAAATAAATTAAATGAAAACAATAATTTATTTATTTGTTTTTATTTTTATTTATTACTTTTTTAAAATACTATGTTAAAATTGAAGAAAATAAACATGCGATGTTTTGTGTATTTTGTATAGGTAGTAGATGCTGTCAATGACATGAATGTACTAGATTGTTGGTGTTGAATGCGCTTCGTTGTAAACTATGAAACTGTTCAGCGGTTTCCAGTAATTTCACAAAACGAAAATTTAATAAAATTAATCCGTTTTTAATTTTGTATTCTGTCACCGTGATTGATTTATCTCTATTCGTGTTTTCATAATTAAAGCTTACACTGCTGTTCAAGAGTGGTTTAAGGAAAAACACACCAATTTCCACTGATTAAATAAAATTGATCTATGGTTGTAGAATTTATTGTAAAATTTGTCCGCAAAGTAAAAACACAACTTATTTGTAGAAACAAAGGCCAACAAGAGACCGGAAATATATTTATCAAGTAATGACAATGAATTAGTTCAGCTGACAAAGTTGACATGAAATAATAGGGTGATGTTACAATTATAGTTATACATTCAATTTCAACACCCCCACTGAATGTATATATTTCAATTTTTAAATTTAAGCCCGATGGCTGTTGAACAGAACAGATGCTTCTTGTAGTCTACTGCTTTGGTGAGGAAATCGGCAACCATCTCTGAAGTGTTTGTGTAGTTCAATTTGATCCGCCCTTCTTCTATCTTGTCTCGAACAAAATGGTGTCTGACATCGATATGTTTCGTTCGAGGATGATAAGCGTTGGTAAGTCCCAAACTGAACGCACCTCACAATGAATTGTTGTGCATGTTGAAGTATGTTCAAAAAGTTCAGCTTGAAGACTGTTGAGCCATATTGCTTCTTGTGTTGCAGATGAAACGGCCATATACTCAGCTTCGGTTGAAGAGAGAGCTACAGTTGGCTGCTTCTTGGTGTTCCATGAAACTGCTGCCTTTTGGGAAAGAAAAACATAACCGGTGGTGGATCGCCTATCGTCGCTGTCATTCGCCCAGTCTGCATCACAAAAACCAAGTATGTCAGCATTGTTATTAGACCTTTCAAACACCAACTTGGCATCAGCAGTTCCCTTTAGGTATCGAAGAATACGTTTGACAGCGGTCCAGTGAGGTTTTCCAAAGCTGTTATTGAAACGCGAGACATTGCTTACTGCATAACTTATATCCGGCCTGGATACCTGAGCAGCAAACATTATGCATCCTACTGCTTCTTGGTATGGAATGTCACACATTTCGTTTTTTTCTTCCTCTGATTGTGGACTCATAAGCTTGGTCAACTTCTGATTAGAATCCATTGGAGTGCTTACAGGATTGCAGTCCACCATGTCAAAACGGGGAAGTATTTCACGAATATAGTGTTCTTGGGTCTATACTAATGGTACAGTTTTTGCGATCACGTTTTATTTGTATTCCCAATACAAATCTAGCCTCGCCCATGTCTTTCATTTTGAAAGTGCTGTGAAGATAAGATTTTAATTTAGTTTTGATATCTGAATTTTTAGAAAAAATTAAAATGTCATCGACATAGATTGCAACTATGACGAGACTGGATTTCTCGTTAGAGAAATATACGCATGGATCAATTGTGGATCTTTGAAGGCCAAAATCCTTTAAAGCAGCATCCAGTTTCTGGTTCCAAAGTCTGCTGGCTTGCTTTAAGCCATATAGAGATTTTTTAAGACGGCAAACTTTGCCACTCTTGTCCGAAAATCCCTCTGGTTGAAGCATGAATATCTCCTCGGGTAGATCGCCCTGCAGGAATGCAGTGACTGCATCCATCTGATCTATATCAAGATCTAACTGTGCTGCCAAAGATATCAGAAGCCGTATCGTACTATATCGCGAAAACGTCTCTTCATAGTCGATACCTTTTTTCTGTGAGCAACCCTTAATAACTAAGCGAGCTTTGTAGCGACAAATCGCACCTTTTGAATCGCGTTTGGTTTTAAAGACCCATTTGCAGTTTATTGGTCTTTTGTCAAAAGGCAGATCGACGAGCTCCCAGGTAGAGTTCTCTTTTAATGAATTTAGCTCATCCGCCATTGCTTGTCGCCATAACTCTGAATCTGCTCTGGCGAGAGCATCATTTATAGTAATAGGGTCATGCAACTCACCTGATCTTACTGCATACGATATAAAATCTTCTCTTACTACAGGTTTCGGAGCTCTCTCAGATCTTCGTCGTTGGTCTTGACTATTGATGTCGATCATTGGCACAGAGTGTGGTAGTATAAACTCATCTTCACCCTGTTGTTGACTCGCTCCTACATCGCAGCTGTTATCACCAAAATCTAAAACTTCCACGTTTTCGGGTTTCAGTTCCGCTTCTGAGCTGTGATCAGAGTCAACACCATCAGTTTGACCATCCAAATCTATGTGACGACTTATTCCTTCTCCCGAATCAGCACCAACATCTGAGAATGGATCTATATAATTAGTTGAGTCAACATTTTTAATTACCTCTACGGAAGATAAATTCTGATCTTCAAAGAAAATGACATCTCTGCTTATTATAATTTTATTTTTAGCTGGATTATAGAGTCTATAGTTTTTCGTTCCTTCGCTGTACCCAACAAAAATACATGCTTCCGACTTCGCATCCAATTTTTTTCGTTTCTGCTTCGGAACGTGTACCATTGCCTTACATCCGAATGTACGCAAAAAACTCATATCCGGAACCATGCCATTCCACGCTTCCTCAGGAACTTTAAGTGTTGACGAACTGCTGGGAGATCTATTGACCAGGAACACTGCCGTTGAAACAGCTTCAGCCCAAAACTGTTTTGGAAGGTTAGCATCAAGAAGCATACATCGTGCTTTCTCTATTACAGTCCTGTTCATGCGCTCAACCAAACCATTGTGTTCAGGTGTGTATGGCGCTGGTGACTGATGACGAATACCAAATTGTCTCAATAGCGAATCAAAATCTTTATTGTAATATTCAGATCCATTGTCTGTGCGTAAAACTTTTATTTTCTTGCTGCACTGGTTTTCTACAAGAGCTTTAAACTCCTTAAAGCGAATTATAGTTTCTGACTTCGAATGCAAGAAATAAACAAAAGTCTTGCGAGTATAGTCATCAACAAAAAGCAAAATGTATCGTGCACCACCCATACTAGGAATGTTGATTGGACCACACAAATCAGAGTGTATCATTTCCAACACTTCATTGGCTCGGGTTCCTGTATTGTTGAATGGTAATCTACACTGCTTCCCTCTTGCACAGACTTCGCAATTGATTTTGTCGATGACTCGAAATTGCTTGGAATTCCCAAAACGATCACTCAGAATACGAAGACTAGCTATGTTCAGATGACCCATTCTTCTGTGCCAACGGCGATATTCTGATTTCAATTGGCACACCGCATAAACCCGATCCTGTGTAGGACAATTCAACTTGAAAAGTTCACCATCTAGTGAAGCAGAAGCAACCAACTCCTTCTTTGAATTATAAATTCGACATCCACCTGAATCAAAAATAACTTCATTATTTTTTCGAACGATTTGGCTTACCGAGAGAAGATTCGCGCATAGATCTGGGATGCAAAGAACATTTTCGACTTTCAAGTTCGATTCTGCAGCAGGTAAGTACACGTTTCCAGTACCTTTGACATCCAACCGCATGTTGTTAGCAACCACCACCTCACTTTTAGCAGCTTCACTGACATCAGACAACAACCGTGGGTTCGTACACATATGTGCTGATGCACCAGAGTCCACGTACCACGCCCCAGGTTCCACTGAAGAGACTGCAAAGGATGTGTATAGCACATTTCTTGAGTTAGGCGGTGTGCCCTTGATGCTCCGTTGTTTGTGTAACGTAAAAATTTAATAATTAGAAGTTTAAAAAGGCAGAGATTTTCAAAAGAAATGTCCCACCATGACGTAGAAGCGACATCTGGAGTGAACGAAGGAAAATAACCGATTACCTCACATTCAAATTTCCAAATGTTCCCTACATCCGGTCCAACTGCCAACAGGCTCTGACCTCCCCTCCTCAATATCCTATGGATAATAAAGATAAGGAAACCAATGTCTACTAACAACTGTACCTATCTGGGAGGAAGTAGAAAGAGACAAGCAATATTTAAGTCCTTGACTCCTATATCAATGGACAGCTGATCCAAGATCCTATAGCCAAGCAACGGCGTTCCTAGAAAACTGAGAATCGGAATACTTACATGTCACTAACGCTGCCTCCAGCTCCTTCTACTTCCTTCTCGTCCCTTCTAACCCTAATCCATCCCGGTCACAGAAGCGTGAACCATCCATCGGCCTATCCTAGGTACTGACCACTAAACCCCGCAGAACAGCCTAATGGATATCCAATGCCAAGTCCACGCCTATCCACTACAAGCTCTAGGTGTTCTGCTTGCAGCATCCTCTTATTATAGCCTACACCTGGAAACCATAAACCTCACAAACACTCCCATAACTATACCTAGACCACGAATGCTACCTCTAACTAACTCATTTTCATATCCAGAGACCTCGCTCCGGTTTGCATCTAAATGTCTAAACATGGCTGTTTGTTTTACGTGCACTGGGATGAAAGTAACCTTTTGTCGGCAACGCCCCCTTTCTAGTCGACCGCCCGCGAAGGTTGGTCAGATAGAACGGCATGCGACAACTCAAGGTTATGGCCGAGATCGACCGTCGCGGTGGTCGGCAGTACCCTAGCCACAGCTAGCACAGTCTGGCCATGGGTACTTGCTCCGGGATCTATACGACCGGTGTTACCTCTTTTTTTCTTACACTGCCGACCGATGAACTCTGGTGGTCGAGTTCGAATACTGATTTTAAAAAGCTTATTGGCCCTCATAACTGACAAAGATTAGATGGTCTTGAATTGACCGATAAAGCAAGTGATTATATTGTGCACCTCATATTACCATGAGTGAACGTAGACGACGAGAAAAGAATTGAGATGTATTATCACGTTAACCCACAGAACTCAAACCGTATTTCGCGCTATGGAAAGCTCACCACAGGTGTTCGTGGAAGCTATGGCTAAAAGATACCGTCTACGCGTTCGGTTGCCACGATGATACACCGAGCGCGGACGTAGAGGTGTCTAACTTACAGGGGAGGGAGGATCTAGGATGGTTGTCGATCCCCCTGGTCTCTTTACCCTCCCATTTGACGTTAAAAATCATCTCTCTTAACATCAACCTTGGTTGACCGTAGACCTTTGAGTCCCCAAGACTCAATAAATTTTAATGGGCAACCCCTAATCAAGAAAGCAAGCAATAACTTGCCTGCTTAAATACTCGTCTCAATCCATAACATGGTAATCAAACGAGGAACTATTCCCTCATACTCTACAAAAGAGATCTATACTAAAAGAAACCAAATGTACACACACCGTAATATCATTCCGAGAAGAAGAGAGGAGGATACCACCCTCCCTAGGATAAACTTACTTCATGATCGAAATCTTATCAAAAATCATCTAAAAGAGAAATCTAAAAATTCTTCAAAGGAAATGAATAAACCGGAAATCTTCGTATAAACGTTATAAAAGATGGTTTTGTTTTATTCAAAAGTAACAAAGAAAACTATTAGCTAATGTCTCAGAAATATACTTAAAATTTACCTTAATGAACTAAATGGATTCGTACAAAGTGTACGGACAAATGACTAAAGTTAAGCTATATAACACTATCTTAATTTTCTTGAGTTCACAAAATGACTCTTAGTACAATTATTTGAATTTATGACAGTATAGTTCAACTATCTGCACCTTCTTAAAGGTGAGTTAAAAGAGATTAAAATTGGAACGCAACAATGTTCAAATTATTTAAATTCTAGGACAATATTCAGTTTATTGTTTAGTATCAGTAAAAGATACTTTATTAAAGTTAGAGTAAGTGTAGTAGGGCTTAGTAATTTCGAATGTAAAAGAAAATAAAAAGAAAATAATAAATGATAAAAGTGAAGAGTAATGGACAACGATATACACGACAAAAGAAACAGTAACTAGATCCAAAGATGACCAAAAAGGTGAGTTACCTGGCCTAGTACCGAGAGCAATGACACCAAGAACGAAATTTGGCGTCAATACTTAACGCGGCGGTGAAAATTGCCAAAATATTTAAAGGAAGCTAACTTCAAACGATGTACGCAAATTTACATGGATCATATCCATGTAACCTGAAGACGCTATACTCAAACACTTCACCGTAACGTGTTTGTTTACGGATAATTAAAAATATAGTCGGAATACAATCTTAGTCTTCGTTAACCATACCGCGGTCTAATTCAAAAGAAGAGAAAAAAAAAAATCACAAAAAAAATAACGAGACGACAACGAAAGGAAAGATACCCGGAATAGATGATTGTAAATTAACTACTAGTACCATATATGCGAGATCCCAATTCGATCACTCGCATATACTCGATAAAATTCAATATCAATAGCAATATAGTGTAAGGTAAAAATTATAGGTTTATTTATTTGTTTAAATACAATACTACCAATAGGGCAGTAAGGAATTTCGTAGCTTCGGAAGTGCACTCCTGATCGCTGAAAAGTAAAAAATTTGTAACTACTCTTAGCTATTGCTTATTAAAAATTGATTGTTATCCAGCCTTGAGCACACAAGTAGAATGCTGAAGTTGAATCTCAACGCAATTCAACAATGTAGTTAAAATCAAGCTACCGTCTTGGATATATTCGCGACAATGACGACAATGATCATAAAAAGGTAAAAGTTCAAGACACTAATCAATAGTAGCGGACTAACTAGGGAGTCTATTACCGATAGACTCTTTTGATGTAAATCATTAAAAGATATCATACCTAAACACGAGTGCATACAGGCACAGGAATTCGAAATATTCATAAAAAAAAAGAAAGGAAATGCACGCGACGTTAATGAGCGAACGCGGCTGGTCGCTACCGACACAAAACACCGAAAAAGAAAGAAAAATTATTAGTATAAGTCAGAAACGACTGAGTGTGAAAATAAAAAGAAAAGTTTAGCATTAATGCTTAAAGGTTTTTTTTTTTTTTGTACATAGGCGGATGCCCCTAGTGATAATTGAGTTTAAAATTGCCTTCTGGTTATCAGTACCGGAAATAGCAAGAGCTCAAGCTCCATAGGCTCTAAAATCTCGTTAAAAGATATCGATCTGAACACACACTATGCTCTAAACAACTCAATTTCACTACACTCTATCTTGGATAAAGGTATATGTTCGTCTATTTAACTATTTCACACTAATAATCAAACACAGTAATTATATATTTTTTCTTAGGATAAAGATATCAAAGATAATGATATATATAATAATATAGATATATAAAGTAATATGCACATGACCATTGGTCCTTGGATGAATCTCAGTATACATTAGTGCTGTATACGCCAATAAAAAAAAATCACCACCGTCCGTGGTAATTGACGTCGTACGTTGGCGTTGAACGCCGAGTATATGTCACCATGCGTTTATCGGTAACAAATTTTTGGCATAGGGGATCCGAGCTTCAGTGCTCTCTTCGGGATCACCAATATAATTAATTTCAAAAGGGTTACCTGGGTATTGATGTGTAATTTACAACTTGCAGGGTTCAGCTGGTGCAACACTTGAAAATTTGCGGGAACAAATGATGAAAGATGTTGAGAATACTGCTGCATCCCTTGATGATAATTGTATTTTTGATATGTGAGTTGACTGGAACTGCTGAGGGACCGGCATCTGTGGCTATGCACACGCCTGGCGTCCGGTTGAGTCGCTCTCACGTTGATGATGCTATTCTAAAAATCCCTCGCTGGGGCCTTCAGCCTATCGTGACTGGGTACCTCCTGTGTAACAACGGATCGTAAGGCAGTGTAGATAGCTGGAGTAATGATGTCTCCAGATACGTCTCCTGTTGCGCCGGCAGGGCAATGAATGTATATATAATATGGTGTTCCTTACCAAGGAGCACCTGGGTACCGTGCGTAGTATATTTATGTGGTTAGGAGCGAGCCAATATCTGGATCAACGCTCCGTTACCACGTGTATATACACTCAGGATCCACCTGGCGACAATACGCAATTGTCGTTGAGCGTATTTTTGCAGCCACCAGATATCAAAATAATTGAGAGAATTCTATTCCAATACGTAGGAACGCATAATTGCATATATTTGTGTGTATATATAGATAATTCTAGCAGTCTCAGGGCACAAGATGTCGTTTTGCACATAAAAAAAAATTGTGTGAGCGTTGCTTGACTTGCGGGAATAATGGCACGAGAGGAAAATGTGCATAAAAAAGGAAAAAAAATTTCGCTGCAGCCCCGCCTGCTCGTTCTAGGATGTATGATGCTGGTTTATATTCCTCCAGGGACGTGATTAGGAACTCCTATAATAAAGATTTCACTACATTAGCATCTCTGCCAAGTGACGCTACCAAGAATTTTTATGATTGTAGCAACGCAAATAATAATTGTTTGCCCCAATCATTAATAATTGATTTACTTACCTAGATTTCAGGAATATTCCTAACGAAAAGTAATTATTTTACCAATTGCAGTAGCAATTGGAAGGATTCTCAGTAGAGAAACCGAAACCACCACAAAATGGGCGCGGCTGCCTTTTTTTTTTGTTTTTATCTCCTGTGTTCGGCGGTGGAGATGTTGCTGTGTCGACGTCTGGCTTCGAAATGAATTCCACATTCAACTTTCTAGCCTATATTTCCCCTCTTTCCAGGTAGCCGCACGCCATATTGATTTTTGCTACTTCCTTTCATTATTACTCGTTGCCATACAAAGTACCGAGTTAGAAGGAGGAAAGTAGCGAAACCTAATGGGTAGTGCTCACTAAGCTACATTACAAAGTGTAACATCACGCTGGGTATTACATAGGTTCGATTAATTGGGTGCACGCGAATTTATGTGAATAGATGTCAAGTGTCTTTGGAATTATGGTTCTGCTTTCGTGTAAGTTGATGCGGTTGAGAAATGACACGATTTCTGACAACTTTTACTTTCAATATCAAAAACAATTCTGTGAAGATATTGCCTAAGAGTTGTCAACTAGACCTGAAAATGGTTTGACACTTCTCGGTTGACGTTTCTTTGCAGGGTTTAGCACTACTAAATTCAATGCTCCACACCAGTGACATCTAACACTTTCTCGGGGTTCTGCATATTAGTCATTTTGCAGATCATATAAAGGTCGGTTGCTTTTGGTTCTAACCTATTTTAACCTAATACGTTCACAGTGTTTTGCCTATTGGCGTAATGGTTCTGAGTATGACTCGATTAATACTCAAACCGCTGTCGAAAGATAGAAACCGGTCTGGCAAGTGTTATCACAGTAGAACACGAACCAATGAGTTAATGTCTTTGCTCGGTTGCTTGTTCTTACTGGATCTGACTTTTATTGGACATTCACTTATATAGACGTAGTCTTCGTGAGCGATTGATTGTCATGGTGAACTTCCAGATTTGTCACTAATTCTGACTCAATTGTCAAGTAGTGTGAACTACAGAATGTGATAAGCATTCTAATACTCTCTACCCTTATATCATTTGATCTCTACTCACATTATTTTTAGATATTAGCTTGCTGATCTTTCACCACCGTGTCATGTTTAATATGCTCACCAAAATATCTTTTCCTGCCTTTCTCCACAATGCGGCTGTCCTGCATTCACATTTCCGTGTGAACATGGCTTCAATACAGAAATAGCGAGTAGCCGCATACTCGTCATTTCGTTGTATTTCTATAAGGTGGGGAAACATCTGCCAAATGGAAGGCAGACAGAATTTGGAAGTGCATTGGAAGGCCATTCTGGAAATGACATTTTTGTCTGGGTGGATTCTATTTGTGGAATCCTTTCAGGAGTGGGGTAAAATGACTGCGTTCAAGGTAGAGTGAGGCTATGAATAATTTCGCTGGTAGATGGCATTGGTAGGAAATTTATTTGCATGCCATTCTGCAAAAAGTTTTCCCTACAAAGCTTGGAATTTCGACTAAGCCTGCTTCGTCGAACTTCCAAGAAAAAGGAGAACTTCTCACCATTACTTACGACTGGTGCTTCTTGCCTTTCGTATCACACTGATACTGCAACTCTTTACCGTCTAGTTGGTGGAAGACAAAAAAAAAAAAAATTTTTTTTTTTTTGGCATGGAATGTGTATTCAAATTTCGCATCTGAATTATGTATGTTCTGTCATACCATTGTTAATCCCAAAAAAAAATTTTTACAGGAAACACGTTCCTATAGTGCGTCAGGGTTTTTCTATTCTATTGGTCCTCATTCAACATAAAGAAATCCTCGCATGTACAGACCAAGAGTCTCATGCACAGCTGAGAGCCGGGCATTTGATTGCAAAAAAAAATTTTTAGAGGTCTTCTACCTTTTCAGGTGTCTTAACACAATATTTGCTTATAGCAAAAAAAAATTTAACTTTGATGTCGATTATGCCAATAGAAAATTTTAAAAGTAAGTCAGGTTATATGGGTCTAAATCAGGGGTATAATTAAGGTTCGATTATCTTATCTCTTTAAGTCCTTAGTATGACACGTCCACTTGTGTCCGCGCCTATCTTCAACTTCATATAGGTTTTCACCAACTTTATTCGTAACGCGAACTTTAATAAATTTCGGGCACAACTTCGCACTCAGGTGCTTCGTTGCGTCGCTTAGAACATGATTTCTTCGATATATCTCGTCACCTATTTTAAATGTTACAATTCTGCTACGGATATTGTAAGTTTTCTCATATGCTTCATGAGTTTTAATCAAAGCTTGCTTCAAGTAGGAATGAATGATATTCATCCTTGCAACCTTGGGAAGCCAATCTATCTCCGAACAGTTCAGTCCACCCAACTCCCTCAAAAGACGATAGTCTGCCCCATGTTCTATCATACGTTGTCCGTACAGGGCTTCGTATGGAGACATCGTAAGAGTTGAATGTACTGTCGTGCGTAAAGCACTACTGATCGAAGACAGATGGGCATCCCAATCCGTCTGTCGAGGATTGACATAAGATCGAACAGCTGCTAAGATTGAACGGTTCACTCGTTCACTTGCATTCGACTGGGGAGCATACACTGCGGTTCGGTAGTGTTTGACCCCGAAAACACTTAAAAACTTTTGGAACTCCTTCCCAACGAATTGTGTACCATTGTCAGAGAGAATACTCTCTGGTACTCCGTACATCAGAAACACATCATCCTTCAGAAATTTGACCACGCTCGCGGCTGTTGCCTTGCGTAGTGGTTTGATGAAGACAAATTTAGTCAGTTGGTCCAACACGATCACTATATAAACATTACCAGCTTTCGATCTTGGGTATGGTCCAAGAAAATCAACATACAGATGTTGAAATGGCCTGTCTACTTCGAAACTGTTTCCCATTTCTGCTCGTAATGTCATATTAGCTGCCTTACTGGTCTTGCATGTCTCACACCGATCAACATAAAGTTTGACCTGAGTGTACATACCGGGCCAGTAGAATCTGTCTTTTAACCTATAAACTGTCTTCACCACCCCACCATGCGAAGCGCGCGGCGGATTGTGAGCCAGAGAAATAAGCGATTCGGTCATCTCTGAGGGAACCCACAACTTCCAAGTTAGATCGTCAGCCAAGGGATTACCACCCACATGTTTGGTGCGTTTGTATATATACCCTTCCGACACTTTAAGGTCCGGTAACCGCTCCTGTTCCTTCCTGATATGGCTGATGATATTTAGATAACCTTCGGATTTAAAGGATGGATCCTCCAGGTCGATGTGAAGTACCTCCGAGGCATCGATCTGCGGTAGACATGAAAGGAAAGCTGACACTGTCAACTCATCGTCTTCATAAGCTCTGGATAGAGCGTCTGGCACGACATTTAGTGTTCCCTTTCTATGCTCTACCACAAAATCGAAACCTTGGAGTCGCATACTCCACCTCGCTAATCTTCCGGTTGGATCTTTCATGGTCATCAGCCATTTCAGGCTGGAATGGTCCGTAATGACGCGAAAATGGTATCCCTCAACATACGATCTGAACTTTTGGATACCTTCAAAAGCTGCTAAGCATTCGCGTTCAGTCACCGAATAGTTTCTCTGTGCAGCGTTTAGTTTCCGGGAGAAGTAGTATATAGGCTGCTCCGCTCCGGATTCGTCTCGCTGACAGAGCACACATCCGATGCCAGTCGCGGATGCGTCGCAGAGAATAATGAATTCCTTGGAGAAGTCCGGATTGACCAATACAGGCGCCGAAGTCAAGGCATGTTTGATTTGCAGGAATGCTTCTATAGCTTCTGGTCCTAGCTTGAAGGCTTTTCCCTTTTTCAACGTCTCGGTCAACGGTGCAGCTAGGGTGCTGAAGTCCTTTACGAAGCGTCTATACCAACCTGCCATACCGAGAAATCGGCGAACTTGGCGAGTTGTAGTTGGCAAAGGGAAGTTAGTAATCGCTGCGATCTTGTCCGGGTCGGCTTTCAAGCAACCCTGACCGACCTTGTAACCGAGATAGTGAAGCTCATCAAAACAAAACTTCGACTTCTCGACGTTTATCGTCAGTCCTGCATTCGTCAAACACTTTCCGACTATCTCCAGAGTCTCCAGATGTTCGTCGAAATTCCTCGACACAACCAACAAATCATCTAAGTACACGAATACTTGATCTCGTAACCCCGACGGAATTACGCGACTCATGAGGTAACTCAAACTTTGTGCCGCATTACATAGACCGAAAGGCATGACCTTAAATTGGTACAGTGGTCTGCCTGGTACTGTAAAAGCGGTCTTCTCCCTCGAACTTTGCTCCAGCGGTATCTGCCAAAACGCATCCTTCAGATCCACGCTAGAAATATAACGTGTTTCTGTCAGACGTGCTAGCAGCCCCTCTATGTGCGCGATTGGACGCGCATCCTTCTTCGTTACGGAGTTCACCTTTCGAAAGTCCAAGCACAATCGGTTCTTGCCAGGCTTGCGAACAAGCACCACTGGAGAACTCCATGCGCTGGAACTTTCTTCGATTACTCCTAACGATAGCATACGGTCCAATTCCGCGTACATTAGGGTTTGTATCGCTGGAGAAACGGGATAGTACCTCTGCTTTATAGGTACGGCGTCGCCCGTGTCTATGTAATGTTGCACTAGTTTTGTTTTCCCGAGTCCATTGACTGCGAAGGAAGGAAATCCACGAACAACTGCTTTTAGTCGCTTAGACTCTTCACTATTTAACTTAATCTGGTTGGTGGGTCTCTCGTCTGGCCCACCGGTCGCCATCCCTGAAAGACTTGCAATTATATGTGGCGCGATTTGGAATTTCTGCCAAAAGTCAACGCCTAAGTACAGACGTTGGCTTAGCGTTGGCACAATGTACAAATCGATATCTCTTGTTACTCCCTTGTATTGGATCGCTGTTGTGATCACTCCGACTATGGATTGCTTGTGTCCATCGGCCGTGGACACGGTAGTCTCTACCTTCCTTATCGCAACGTTTTTGTCTTTCAAATAGGGGATGATATCAGTGCCTAAGCAACTGATGCTTGCTCCTGAATCGAGGAGACCTAAAAAGCTGTCATCGAATAGACCGACCGTCACATAAGGACGTGGGTCATTCGATTCTCGTCCTATTGTTGCTGACGCTATGTTGCGATAAGTAGTCCGCTTCCGATGGAAGCGCTCCCTTATTCTTCGTATCCGTTTGGATAACTCTGGAAAGGTGACAACTCTTTTACGTACCTCATTATAGTTGCGTAGCCTTTCATGGAAAGGTTTACGGTATAATGGTTCTGAAATGTTCATATCTAAACTTAAATCTGTATTGGGTTTTGGTTCTTCGTTTATTATAGGGATTGTTCTACAATCATTTTTATTGGGTTCTAATAATTCATTATTGTTCTGGTTTGGTTTTAAAATTGTGAATTTCGGAAGTTCAAGCGGCTTTGTCGGCTTGGACACTTGAACTCCGGGTGTATTTAATCGGAGCGAACCCCCCCGGTTGATGGGTTGTTCCTCCTCTCGTTTCCCGCTAGGCACTTAGGACACGATGGACTATATGCGTCTGCTAGTCCGCAGCGGAAACAAAATATTTTATCAATGGGCTTGGGACAATCACGGAAGCTGTGGCCAGGGACTTGGCAATTCCAGCATTTCAATGTGCTTCTATCCCTTTGAATCGCTTCAATATGTGATGAAGGTAATGCCACTGTCAAGTCTTGACAGGGTTCTTCCTCTATTTCATTCACAAATCTCCGGGCAGGAGGGCGTTGTGCGGATGGCACGAAATTTGGACGTGTTGTGTCATAGTAGGAGTGTGACTTCTCAATTGCACGGCATAAATATGCTAAGTCTCGAAGACTTGAAGTACTGTACGTTATGAGTAGCTCGCTCATCCTCCTCCTGACATTGGTTTTGATGATTTCGATTAATTCTTTCTCCGTGCGCGGAACTCGCATTTTCGAATTAATCTTCATAATGGCATCGTAGAAGTCAGTGAATGACTCGCCATTCTGCATTTTCCTATCTGATAGCTTACGGAAGAGCTCAGTATCCGTTTCTAAGCTGCGATACTGCTCAACCAAGGCAGTCCTCAGGTCAGTCCAACTAGACTCTCGGTTTCGCTTTAAATATACCCAGTACCATGCTTCAACTGAACCGGAGACGAAGTGATAAAAGTTCATCACTATCTCGTCCCATGGTACATTGTTACTGTACCGGATACAATCCAGACGGAACAAGAAGTCATCGACAGACATGTTCTTGCCGTCAAATTTTAACCCCCACTTATGATATTGAGGAACTCGGCTAGATGAAGTGGTGTTCGAACCGGTACGCCTACGCGGAGACGGCGGTGAATCATCATCGAAATTAAACGTATTCATCTTTTGCAAGAAATCATCTACATTAGCACCTCTAGTCATTTGTGATGGATTGACACCTTGTAAGCATAGATTTGCTCCTGGTGGATACGTTGGAGTAGCCATTGCTGCTAACTCATCCTCAGCCGGCATATGGTCCGTAAGGTTTCTTCGGGCACCCTTACTGCCAGATGGAGCATTAATGGTAACTACGCGTGCAGCGTCCGTACCATTAGTAGGTTTGCTAGGCGGTTTACGCGAGGTTGACGTTTGAAGCATCGGTATAAGCTGAGTAGGTGGTCGTAGTGGTGGTTGTACCGGGGGTTGCACTGGTGCTTGAGTGGGAGGTTGCGTCGCAGCAGGTGGAGGTTGACTTTGCATGCTACTTCGAATTATATTAGCAACTTGTTCAAGTAGGTAATTCTGACTTTGGGTCAATTGCTCTTGAATAAACCTTCTCTCATCGCAACGATGCGCTTCAATAGAAGCTGACACAATGTCTTGGATATATGCTGAATGATCAGCAGCATCCTTGCGACGTTGTGCTTCCTCTGCACTCACATCTTCTACATCTCCAGGGTTAATCCCTGTATCATTCCCCGTTTGGTCGAAACCACCTTCCGATTGATCATCATCCGGATCAACTAACGGAGGTATTGGACCTACGCCTTGACCTGGTCTCAACGGCATAATTATTACGTCACGTATATTAGGGTTATAAGAGCTTTGCTTCTCAACTCTCTGATTTTTACCGCTCATTGGACTAAAGATAAAATTAGTGGAACTAGTTTGGAAAATCCGATAATTGAGGATAAAATGTGAGTAGTCCGTGAGCTATTTCCTCTAACGGCTGCTACTCAAGTATCAATAAAAAAAAAAGAAGAAGAAAAAAAAATAGGGTGTCAATAAAAGACAAAGTGAAAACAAGTAATTTTAAGTAAGTGTATACCGTGGGCTATACCTCCAACGGAAATATTTCAAAATTTAATAATCTGCAGAAGTTATATGAGTATAAATTCAATAGTGCTTAAAATTAAGTGCGAATAAGTATATCTTATTCAAAAAAAAAACTTATGTGATACTATTAATAAGGATATCTGGAAAATATTCCAGATGAATATTCAGATATATGCTTATCTATATACTTAAATATATAAGCAAATTCAAAAATCTTATTTATTGAAATTTGTACTTAATAGTCGATATTAATACGATACTCTACAATCAATACTAAAAAAAAATTATGCTTAAAAAGGTGGGTATTATTTCATAAATTCTCAAAAATCTCAAAAAAAATCTCAAAAGTCTAAATAACTCAAAAAAAACTCGAAACTGTATAATCTCAAAAATCTCAAAAATCTCAAAACTATACTTAAATGTATCTCAAAAAAAAAGTTTATAAACTGGGTTTCATAAAGGATTCGGGAGGTGGTACCCCTCCCTTCTTCGGAATTTGGCGTGTACATTTCGGCTCGGTTTCTGAACCGATAAAAAAAACTTAGAGTGTGTGGTCTTGATAAAGCTTTACGGCGTTCTGAATATTAAAGAAAAGACAATTGCTCATAAACGAAAAGTTGATCGGGTAAGTAATGGTAACATTACGCTACTGCTGACGTACATCGGGTATGAAAACACCAATTACCGGTTAGCGCTTCATGTCCCATTGCTTACCGTCACTTCCTAACGGAAATCAAAACTGACTCAAATCTTCAATTACAAATAGGGTTAAATAATAATTAAAAGTGAAAAGTTGATTTTTATATGGAACGAATTTGGGTCGTGATTGAACGGATGACCAGCTTCTGCAGCTGACGTGCGTCGGGCAAAAAGCTCCAACCACCGGTCAGAAGACCTGCTCACGCTATTCTCTCGTGACCGGTATCTCAGACGTCACCTTCAGGATATGTCAACACCTCAGCAACTGACAATCAAGCAAAAATTACTGCTCAATCCGGACAGAGGTCGTAAACAAATCTAAGGGACAAGAGGTAAAGGAAAGTGGATAGACCTAATGCAACAGACTGATTCGGGATGTATCACTAAACCACTGGACAAAATAGTGCCTATGCCACAAATCTCGATGACGTTCCTCCATCTAAGATACTTGAACATCAAAACAAAAAAAAATTCAACCAAAAACTGAAAAATTGTCAAAAATTTTCGAAAATTCTTAACTTCTCTCTACGTCACTCTGAATCGACCTAACTTTAATCAATTCAAATCTAATCTTCTCAAGCTAATTCGGGCCCCACGTTGGGCGCCATCTGTAACGTAAAAATTTAATAATTAGAAGTTTAAAAAGGCAGAGATTTTCAAAAGAAATGTCCCACCATGACGTAGAAGCGACATCTGGAGTGAACGAAGGAAAATAACCGATTACCTCACATTCAAATTTCCAAATGTTCCCTACATCCGGTCCAACTGCCAACAGGCTCTGACCTCCCCTCCTCAATATCCTATGGATAATAAAGATAAGGAAACCAATGTCTACTAACAACTGTACCTATCTGGGAGGAAGTAGAAAGAGACAAGCAATATTTAAGTCCTTGACTCCTATATCAATGGACAGCTGATCCAAGATCCTATAGCCAAGCAACGGCGTTCCTAGAAAACTGAGAATCGGAATACTTACATGTCACTAACGCTGCCTCCAGCTCCTTCTACTTCCTTCTCGTCCCTTCTAACCCTAATCCATCCCGGTCACAGAAGCGTGAACCATCCATCGGCCTATCCTAGGTACTGACCACTAAACCCCGCAGAACAGCCTAATGGATATCCAATGCCAAGTCCACGCCTATCCACTACAAGCTCTAGGTGTTCTGCTTGCAGCATCCTCTTATTATAGCCTACACCTGGAAACCATAAACCTCACAAACACTCCCATAACTATACCTAGACCACGAATGCTACCTCTAACTAACTCATTTTCATATCCAGAGACCTCGCTCCGGTTTGCATCTAAATGTCTAAACATGGCTGTTTGTTTTACGTGCACTGGGATGAAAGTAACCTTTTGTCGGCAACGCCCCCTTTCTAGTCGACCGCCCGCGAAGGTTGATCAGATAGAACGGCATGCGACAACTCAAGGTTATGGCCGAGATCGACCGTCGCGGTGGTCGGCAGTACCCTAGCCACAGCTAGCACAGTCTGGCCATGGGTACTTGCTCCGGGATCTATACGACCGGTGTTACCTCTTTTTTTCTTACACTGCCGACCGATGAACTCTGGTGGTCGAGTTCGAATACTGATTTTAAAAAGCTTATTGGCCCTCATAACTGACAAAGATTAGATGGTCTTGAATTGACCGATAAAGCAAGTGATTATATTGTGCACCTCATATTACCATGAGTGAACGTAGACGACGAGAAAAGAATTGAGATGTATTATCACGTTAACCCACAGAACTCAAACCGTATTTCGCGCTATGGAAAGCTCACCACAGGTGTTCGTGGAAGCTATGGCTAAAAGATACCGTCTACGCGTTCGGTTGCCACGATGATACACCGAGCGCGGACGTAGAGGTGTCTAACTTACAGGGGAGGGAGGATCTAGGATGGTTGTCGATCCCCCTGGTCTCTTTACCCTCCCATTTGACGTTAAAAATCATCTCTCTTAACATCAACCTTGGTTGACCGTAGACCTTTGAGTCCCCAAGACTCAATAAATTTTAATGGGCAACCCCTAATCAAGAAAGCAAGCAATAACTTGCCTGCTTAAATACTCGTCTCAATCCATAACATGGTAATCAAACGAGGAACTATTCCCTCATACTCTACAAAAGAGATCTATACTAAAAGAAACCAAATGTACACACACCGTAATATCATTCCGAGAAGAAGAGAGGAGGATACCACCCTCCCTAGGATAAACTTACTTCATGATCGAAATCTTATCAAAAATCATCTAAAAGAGAAATCTAAAAATTCTTCAAAGGAAATGAATAAACCGGAAATCTTCGTATAAACGTTATAAAAGATGGTTTTGTTTTATTCAAAAGTAACAAAGAAAACTATTAGCTAATGTCTCAGAAATATACTTAAAATTTACCTTAATGAACTAAATGGATTCGTACAAAGTGTACGGACAAATGACTAAAGTTAAGCTATATAACACTATCTTAATTTTCTTGAGTTCACAAAATGACTCTTAGTACAATTATTTGAATTTATGACAGTATAGTTCAACTATCTGCACCTTCTTAAAGGTGAGTTAAAAGAGATTAAAATTGGAACGCAACAATGTTCAAATTATTTAAATTCTAGGACAATATTCAGTTTATTGTTTAGTATCAGTAAAAGATACTTTATTAAAGTTAGAGTAAGTGTAGTAGGGCTTAGTAATTTCGAATGTAAAAGAAAATAAAAAGAAAATAATAAATGATAAAAGTGAAGAGTAATGGACAACGATATACACGACAAAAGAAACAGTAACTAGATCCAAAGATGACCAAAAAGGTGAGTTACCTGGCCTAGTACCGAGAGCAATGACACCAAGAACGAAATTTGGCGTCAATACTTAACGCGGCGGTGAAAATTGCCAAAATATTTAAAGGAAGCTAACTTCAAACGATGTACGCAAATTTACATGGATCATATCCATGTAACCTGAAGACGCTATACTCAAACACTTCACCGTAACGTGTTTGTTTACGGATAATTAAAAATATAGTCGGAATACAATCTTAGTCTTCGTTAACCATACCGCGGTCTAATTCAAAAGAAGAGAAAAAAAAAAATCACAAAAAAAATAACGAGACGACAACGAAAGGAAAGATACCCGGAATAGATGATTGTAAATTAACTACTAGTACCATATATGCGAGATCCCAATTCGATCACTCGCATATACTCGATAAAATTCAATATCAATAGCAATATAGTGTAAGGTAAAAATTATAGGTTTATTTATTTGTTTAAATACAATACTACCAATAGGGCAGTAAGGAATTTCGTAGCTTCGGAAGTGCACTCCTGATCGCTGAAAAGTAAAAAATTTGTAACTACTCTTAGCTATTGCTTATTAAAAATTGATTGTTATCCAGCCTTGAGCACACAAGTAGAATGCTGAAGTTGAATCTCAACGCAATTCAACAATGTAGTTAAAATCAAGCTACCGTCTTGGATATATTCGCGACAATGACGACAATGATCATAAAAAGGTAAAAGTTCAAGACACTAATCAATAGTAGCGGACTAACTAGGGAGTCTATTACCGATAGACTCTTTTGATGTAAATCATTAAAAGATATCATACCTAAACACGAGTGCATACAGGCACAGGAATTCGAAATATTCATAAAAAAAAAGAAAGGAAATGCACGCGACGTTAATGAGCGAACGCGGCTGGTCGCTACCGACACAAAACACCGAAAAAGAAAGAAAAATTATTAGTATAAGTCAGAAACGACTGAGTGTGAAAATAAAAAGAAAAGTTTAGCATTAATGCTTAAAGGTTTTTTTTTTTTTTGTACATAGGCGGATGCCCCTAGTGATAATTGAGTTTAAAATTGCCTTCTGGTTATCAGTACCGGAAATAGCAAGAGCTCAAGCTCCATAGGCTCTAAAATCTCGTTAAAAGATATCGATCTGAACACACACTATGCTCTAAACAACTCAATTTCACTACACTCTATCTTGGATAAAGGTATATGTTCGTCTATTTAACTATTTCACACTAATAATCAAACACAGTAATTATATATTTTTTCTTAGGATAAAGATATCAAAGATAATGATATATATAATAATATAGATATATAAAGTAATATGCACATGACCATTGGTCCTTGGATGAATCTCAGTATACATTAGTGCTGTATACGCCAATAAAAAAAAATCACCACCGTCCGTGGTAATTGACGTCGTACGTTGGCGTTGAACGCCGAGTATATGTCACCATGCGTTTATCGGTAACAAATTTTTGGCATAGGGGATCCGAGCTTCAGTGCTCTCTTCGGGATCACCAATATAATTAATTTCAAAAGGGTTACCTGGGTATTGATGTGTAATTTACAACTTGCAGGGTTCAGCTGGTGCAACACTTGAAAATTTGCGGGAACAAATGATGAAAGATGTTGAGAATACTGCTGCATCCCTTGATGATAATTGTATTTTTGATATGTGAGTTGACTGGAACTGCTGAGGGACCGGCATCTGTGGCTATGCACACGCCTGGCGTCCGGTTGAGTCGCTCTCACGTTGATGATGCTATTCTAAAAATCCCTCGCTGGGGCCTTCAGCCTATCGTGACTGGGTACCTCCTGTGTAACAACGGATCGTAAGGCAGTGTAGATAGCTGGAGTAATGATGTCTCCAGATACGTCTCCTGTTGCGCCGGCAGGGCAATGAATGTATATATAATATGGTGTTCCTTACCAAGGAGCACCTGGGTACCGTGCGTAGTATATTTATGTGGTTAGGAGCGAGCCAATATCTGGATCAACGCTCCGTTACCACGTGTATATACACTCAGGATCCACCTGGCGACAATACGCAATTGTCGTTGAGCGTATTTTTGCAGCCACCAGATATCAAAATAATTGAGAGAATTCTATTCCAATACGTAGGAACGCATAATTGCATATATTTGTGTGTATATATAGATAATTCTAGCAGTCTCAGGGCACAAGATGTCGTTTTGCACATAAAAAAAAATTGTGTGAGCGTTGCTTGACTTGCGGGAATAATGGCACGAGAGGAAAATGTGCATAAAAAAGGAAAAAAAATTTCGCTGCAGCCCCGCCTGCTCGTTCTAGGATGTATGATGCTGGTTTATATTCCTCCAGGGACGTGATTAGGAACTCCTATAATAAAGATTTCACTACATTAGCATCTCTGCCAAGTGACGCTACCAAGAATTTTTATGATTGTAGCAACGCAAATAATAATTGTTTGCCCCAATCATTAATAATTGATTTACTTACCTAGATTTCAGGAATATTCCTAACGAAAAGTAATTATTTTACCAATTGCAGTAGCAATTGGAAGGATTCTCAGTAGAGAAACCGAAACCACCACAAAATGGGCGCGGCTGCCTTTTTTTTTTGTTTTTATCTCCTGTGTTCGGCGGTGGAGATGTTGCTGTGTCGACGTCTGGCTTCGAAATGAATTCCACATTCAACTTTCTAGCCTATATTTCCCCTCTTTCCAGGTAGCCGCACGCCATATTGATTTTTGCTACTTCCTTTCATTATTACTCGTTGCCATACAAAGTACCGAGTTAGAAGGAGGAAAGTAGCGAAACCTAATGGGTAGTGCTCACTAAGCTACATTACAAAGTGTAACATCACGCTGGGTATTACATAGGTTCGATTAATTGGGTGCACGCGAATTTATGTGAATAGATGTCAAGTGTCTTTGGAATTATGGTTCTGCTTTCGTGTAAGTTGATGCGGTTGAGAAATGACACGATTTCTGACAACTTTTACTTTCAATATCAAAAACAATTCTGTGAAGATATTGCCTAAGAGTTGTCAACTAGACCTGAAAATGGTTTGACACTTCTCGGTTGACGTTTCTTTGCAGGGTTTAGCACTACTAAATTCAATGCTCCACACCAGTGACATCTAACACTTTCTCGGGGTTCTGCATATTAGTCATTTTGCAGATCATATAAAGGTCGGTTGCTTTTGGTTCTAACCTATTTTAACCTAATACGTTCACAGTGTTTTGCCTATTGGCGTAATGGTTCTGAGTATGACTCGATTAATACTCAAACCGCTGTCGAAAGATAGAAACCGGTCTGGCAAGTGTTATCACAGTAGAACACGAACCAATGAGTTAATGTCTTTGCTCGGTTGCTTGTTCTTACTGGATCTGACTTTTATTGGACATTCACTTATATAGACGTAGTCTTCGTGAGCGATTGATTGTCATGGTGAACTTCCAGATTTGTCACTAATTCTGACTCAATTGTCAAGTAGTGTGAACTACAGAATGTGATAAGCATTCTAATACTCTCTACCCTTATATCATTTGATCTCTACTCACATTATTTTTAGATATTAGCTTGCTGATCTTTCACCACCGTGTCATGTTTAATATGCTCACCAAAATATCTTTTCCTGCCTTTCTCCACAATGCGGCTGTCCTGCATTCACATTTCCGTGTGAACATGGTTTCAATACAGAAATAGCGAGTAGCCGCATACTCGTCATTTCGTTGTATTTCTATAAGGTGGGGAAACATCTGCCAAATGGAAGGCAGACAGAATTTGGAAGTGCATTGGAAGGCCATTCTGGAAATGACATTTTTGTCTGGGTGGATTCTATTTGTGGAATCCTTTCAGGAGTGGGGTAAAATGACTGCGTTCAAGGTAGAGTGAGGCTATGAATAATTTCGCTGGTAGATGGCATTGGTAGGAAATTTATTTGCATGCCATTCTGCAAAAAGTTTTCCCTACATTTGGATGGACAATTTCGTGCAAAATGTCCTTAATTGTTGCACTGAAAACACCTTGGTCCATTGCTACTGCTTGTGCTACTAGTACTAGCAACACCACTGCTCCCATTGCCCTTTTTCTTTTGTCCTTTTCGAAGGCCACCACGTCCATAAAAAGCCACCGTATCAGCTTCATCCGTCTTCACGTCTTGCAGTATTTTTGTTTTGATTGAGTCACTGGTAATTGCAACGCCACAACTTTCGATTCCCATAATCATTGGTTTGTACTGTTCACTCAATCCTGCCAACAACAGTGTACCAATCCATTCTTCGGTTACTGTTAGGCCGATACCATTTAGTTTGTGGGCAGTTGTAATTATTTCATTTACATACTGCTCCACGGAAGAGCATTCTTCCATCTTCGTGGTAATCAGCTTTCTCAACAAACCAACTTTTCTAGAGAGTCCACTATCTTGAAACGCTTTCTCAAGATTTTGCCAGCACTCCTTTGCCGTCTTTGTGTTCTGCACGTGGACGTAGTTTACTGGATCGATGAGCAAAATAATTTTGGATCTCACTTTGAGAACCTTTTTGCTGTCCAGAGGCGGTTGAACATCATCTTTTGCTGAGATACACTCCCATAGATCCTCGTGCTCAAGATAAGCCTGCACTGCAAATTTCCAAGAATCGTAATTCTCGCGTCCTTTCAATTTCTCAATAGATGGTAGTCCGTTGTTCGACATTTTATTTTAATCTCTTTATTGCAAGAGAATCAATTGAAGAAATTATTCAAAAATTATATCTTTAATATCTTGAATCCTTTTTCCTTTTAAAAATTAATTTGTTGCAGCGCCTGGGCCCATAACCTAATGTAAAATTTGTCCGCAAAGTAAAAACACAACTTATTTGTAGAAACAAAGGCCAACAAGAGACCGGAAATATATTTATCAAGTAATGACAATGAATTAGTTCAGCTGACAAAGTTGACATGAAATAATAGGGTGATGTTACAATTATAGTTATACATTCAATTTCAACAGAATTAAAAAACGAGGTTCAGTACTGTAACAAAACGTTTTGTTTTATATAAAAAGGATAAACATTGTCTGACTTGTTCCAGCGATATTTATTATTCTTGGTAAAAGAAGTTCTACGAAGAAGAGGTTATTTATAAAGGGTGTTATTTTTAGACGTGTGGTTTTCAATCTGGCAATATTTTTTCGGAGTTGCTCGTTGCTCTTTTTGAAAGCTGTCACTTCATTTATGCTCAGTTCGGTTTGCCATTTCATTATGAAAAGACTTAACTCCTGAACAACGTTTGCAAATCGAGCAAATTTATTTTGAAAATCATGGTTCTGTTCGTAATACGTATCGCACACACTACGTCCATTTTTCGGTGTTTAACGATGAGGCTTCATTTTGGTTGAATGGATACATCAGTTCACAAAAATGCAGTAATTGGAGTGATGATAATCCTCGAGATTATGTTGAGACACCGTTACATCCACACAAACTGACTGTTTGGTGTGCTTTATGGATTAGTGGAATCATTGGTAAATATCGCTTCAAAAATTAAGCCGGCCATAATGTTACAGTCCTTGGGGAACGCGATAGAGATATGCTTAATGACTTTTTGTGAATGAATTGGAGAATGTTGATGTGGACGATATTTGGTTCAAATAAGACGGCGCTTACATGCCATACAGCCAACGAAACAATAAATTTTATCGAAGGAAACTTTTGTTCAGCGCATTATCTCTCGTCGTCGTGGGACGTGGGGCTGTGGCGTTTCCTCCAAGATCATGTTTTTTAACACTGCTTTACTATTTTTTGTGGGGTTATGTGAAGTATCTTGTTTACGGGGATAAGCCCGAGATGACATTGATGACATACGTCCCCAATTGCTGCATAAAGTGGTCGAAAATTGGGCCTCTCTGCTGTAATTCATTCGAGCCAGCCGCGGTGGCCACTTGCACAAAATCATTTTTAAAACCTAATGGCAAACCCCTATCTTTAAAATAAAGCCATAACATTAAATTATATGCGTTTTATTTCTTCTTGAAAACCACACGTCTAAAAAAAAACTCTTTTACTTGGCTTGTGGTAAAATTTACGATTCGTTGCAAGAGATTCCTCAAGCAGGTTTCAAGTTTTTTTAATACCGTTACATGCAAGAAAAAAAGTAAAGAAGCTGGGTGTACATTTTATTTTACTTTTCTGTGGTTACATGAATACCCCTACTATGTTGTCCTTATCATCTAAGTTTTCTTTAAAGAAACAATTTTTTGCTGAACTCGGCCATTTTTACAAATCCAATATGAATATTTCAACCTGAACTCTTCCATCCAAACACTTCAACACTCCTTGCGATGTATTTTTTTCTTGTGTTCATACAAAATCTATTACAATTTAAAATTGGATTTTTTTCAACCTATCTCCGTCGTCGAAGCTTCGCAACTTCGCGTTATTAAAAATATTTTCCAATATGGCGGTGATATGTTGTGGCCATTCTACATGAGTATGTCAATTTAATTTGCAAAAAACCTTAAATAAGTTTTATAAAATTGTTTAAAATTATAACTAAACAACTCATTAATATTTATTAAAGAAAAATTTGTAAAAATAGTGCTTCAAACTTGTGTAATTTGTGCTTAAAAAACAAAACTAAAATTCCGAAAAAGAAAAACTTCCTTTCGAGGGGTATATTCTAATATATATACCTTACCGTGCCGTGCGTGTGTGTAGCTAGCCGAGCGAGAGCAGCCGAATTATATATAACATAATAATATAGTTGAAGAAGAAAAACAAGGAAAAAAGATATATATTTTTCTTTTTTCATCGGTTTTTCGTATTTTTTTTTTCTTCCTTCCGTAAATTTCCCAGCGAGAAAATAGAAAATTTGTACAAAAAAATAGTGCGAAAGTTTTCACTTAAAACAAAAATAAAAAAAAAAAAAAAACATTAGAAGAGTGTACTGAGGTAAATTTTCTTCTTTATGTTTTAAAATTAAATAATTTTCTTTTAATTCTTATAATTTTGGGATGTTGGAAGTGGAAAATTTGTTTTATTTAATTTGGATATGCAGTGCGTTGTTTCGGGGGTTCTGTTCGGGAATCGTGTAAAAAGCTCCTCCAGCACAGGCAGCAGGCTCAGTAAAAAGAAGCAAGAGTAGCTACTAGTTCCATTACCCTCGGCCAGAGCCTCAGCCTCAGTCTCAGTGTTGTGCTGCGAACTCGCCGTCGCCGTCGTCGCCGAGTATTTTCCCTGCCTTCACGATCAACAATGACCGCAGCAGCGGCAGAGCTCGCCTCGCGTAGCCTTTTTTATTTAATTTTTTTAGTTTATTTTGTTGGATTTACACTTCTGCTGTGTTGTTTCTGAGTTTTGCCGATTTTTTTTTGTATATTCGCTCATCTTGCGACGGACGACGAACGACGGACGAGTTGCTTGGTGGATGATGATGATGATGGTGATGATGGTGTGTATGGTGTTTCCCCTGGCCTGTCCCTGAAGCGGCGGCGGGCGGTGGCGGCGGATCGAATCACCATTTTCTCTTTTGTCTTGTCTTGTCTTGGTCTCGGCTCGGCTCTCGGTTTTAATTGAGAAATTCTTATTTGAAAAATTACAAAAAATTTCTTTGAATTTTGTTCAATTTTTTGAGTTTAAAAAAATGCTTCCAGTCGACTCTGTTGGGTGTAACAATAAAAAAAAATAAATTGTATTTTTTTTTAGGTGGAATACCTTTTTCCCCACAAAAAAAAAGAAAACCAAAACCAACCCACTCGTTCTGGTTTTCGTTGTCGTCGTCGTCATCATCGTCATTGTCGTACGTATTTTCACATTTCGTCATTATTCTGACTCCCTCGTATATTTTGTATGAAAACGAATTGACGCAGGGTCATGCTCCGTGCGGTTGTGGTGTTGGTGAAGTCAGAGTGTGTATTCTGCATCCTTTCGAACGTACCGATTCTATTTTTTTTTACACCATTTATTGCTTTTTGTTATACATTTGCTGGTTTGTCTTGTCTCTTGTCGTTGTCGTCCTCTCTGTTCTGTTCCATTGGGAAGTTTATTGGAGCGCCTTGGTGTATCCAAAAGTCAAAGTCGTTTATTTTTTCGTTTTGGTTCTTCTTCAGTTTAATGTTAATAATTATGTTGGAGGTGTTATTTGGGAGGTTTTCTTTTTTTTTGCATTTTTTTGGGGATGGATAATCATTATTCAGGTTGATAAACGGGTGGTTTTGTTTGCATGTTTGGACTTGTAATATGCTATGTCACGCATGCCGCCACACAGTCACACAACAAACAGAACTCAACTACCCCAATGCCGCCGTCTTTGCCAGTTTTAATTGTCAAGGAGTTGCCATTGCCGAGTCAGTTTAGTTTTTGCATGTTTACATATAGATTATATTTATTTACTTATACATACCTTGTAGCTTGTAGGTACCAACAACGTTTTGGGGGTAAAATAAAATAAGGGAAAGTTGTGTTCAAATTTATTGTTTTATTTGCGAAGCGAACATTTTGCGCTTCTTGGGGGAAGAAGAAGCAAGAAGGTTCGTGTGTTGGCGCACCGCACCTACTTTCTTCTTAAGTTTATGAATGAGAATGCATCTTTTGGTTATCTTATAAACAAGGCATTGTATTGTAGGTTAACATTTGTTGGTCTAGATTGACTTTCAAAACTTGTGAAACATTCCAGTCTAGTCTGGTCTGGTTGTGTATCCATGAACCATCAACAAGACCTGTCATTGGTTGTCTAAGCAGATGTCATGCATTTTAATCGATAATGTTTGTACAAGTTCGGGTGTCCTTTTCGATGTCAATTTGGGGTCCCTTCATACAAAGTAGGTAGGTAGACATTGAGATCATTTTACTCTCTTAATTGGGGTTGCTGTTGCAAAAAAGGAAAAAAGGAAAATCGCATCAAAGGGCGACGATAAAACAAAATTGCAACTGTCGACTTAAATATTAATTTTGTTTAAATGTTTCCTCAACGTAACTTGCCTTGGTAAACAAATTGTATTGTTGTTGGATCTGGGGTTGTCATATAGGTACTCGATACAAAGTAGATCACTTTTATTCACTATTTTTTAAATGCCAGGGAAAAACCTCGCTCCTTAAAATCAGTGGTTGGTAGGTTGGTACATACAATTGTGCAATCCAAATAGGTTCTTTTTAACGTTTTAGCAATCGATTTTAATTTTCATATCGGCCAGTTTTGTCTTAAATCAAAGTTTTGGAGTTAAATCAAACTGGGGACCTACATTTTTTAGAGTGTGCTTAAAATCTATTTTCAGGGAAAGGATCATGCGGATCAATTGTAGGTAAACTAACAGTAACTTCTCAGCTTTTTTTGTAAAGGGTTTTCCAATAAGAGGTGTTATTTTGATATTCAAAGAAAAATGTCATTTTTTGAGATAAATGATCACGGTCCGGAAACTTTCCCCTTAAAAGATCGATGGTTTCGTTGCTTGCGTGGCACGTAGCGTCGCCGTCTTGTTGAAAGTAAACGTTGTCCAGATCAATACCATTCAATTTCGGCCATAAACAAATATTAATCATCTCTTGATAGCGCAATCCATTCACCGCGTAGCTGTTGCTATAGCGTCCAGCCCCATTTTCGAAAAAGTAAGGTCCAATGACCCCGCCGGACCATAAACCGCATTAACAGTTACTCGTTGAGATTGGAGAGGCTTTTCAATAATAAATCTTGGGTTTTCCGAGCCCCAGATGCCAATTTCTGAATTGCGGTCCGACAAAGTGTTTCACGACGACCAACAAATGTTTTAGTTTTACGAACCGTCTCTGCCAAATTTTCACCATTTTTATAGTAAATTTTAATAATTTCAGTGCGTTGTTGAAGCGTGCATCGTTCCATTTTTTTAATGGCGTAGTTTCTACTTCAAATGTCAAAAAATTACAGCTTCAAAATTGACAACTACCGAAATAGCGGGCTATTCAAAATAACACCTCTTATTGGAAAACCCTTTAGTACCCCGTGGCGTAGTGGTTAGTGTGCCGGACTGCCACGCCGGAGGTTCTGGGTTCGATCCCTGGCTCCACCTAAGTTCTTTTCCGGGGTACTGCCTCTTCCGAAAAGGGGGTTGAACTATACCCTCTTAAGTGTTTTGAACGCTTAGCCAAGTTTAAGTTTAAGTTTGCCTATCCTCCGCCTCCGCGTGGCAACCCGGGAACAATATGAATGGCAGGGGAATTGTTGTAAATGAAATAGGAGTGAGTATCTGCAGCTATATTTCCTTTCCTTGAAGTATTGATTCCTTACCGGTAACGTATGCAAGGTAAAACGTGCGCCAAATAGACGAAGGCTGGATGTGCGTATTTGGCTGTTTGCTTCTACCTTGGCAAATGGTTGAGTGCGCATATCTAAGCCTGCCAGGCCTTGAGTATATATCTAAGCCTGTCAGGCCTTGAGTATTGATGGTACTCATCTGGAAGTGAGCTTATGATTGCGAGGCTTCACCGGAAGCTTTATTCTGGTACCACGGGAGATAGTGCCCACCCAGGTGGCCGAGTCACCTGGGAGACTATCTATGAGGTAGGCCCCTTGTGGAAGTATCGTGGTGACTGTGTTTACTCCAAGCGGAAACATATGGTATTGGGTAATATTATCTACGGATTTTATTATTGGATGCAAGAGGTGTTAGATAGACCTCGCCCCCTACCAGGGAGTGTGGACATGCTCCAACATGTTCCATAAAATTGGTACTAAGATTCTATCGAGGGGTAGATCTTAGGGCTCTGGTATAAGCCCAATTTGACTCTGCATGCGAGTGAGCTCGCCGTGAAATTAAAACTTAATTGTCAGGTGTTCACGTTAAGCTTATTCTCATCCTCTTCCGAGGAAGTGACAAATCCTCCAATAGTAATTAATGTTATTAAAAGTGCTTATCTGTTAGCCGTTCGGATTCGGCGGTAAATTGTAGGTCCCTTCCATTCCTGCAGAATATCAACGCACGCAAAGGAATGGTTGAGAATGTAAGTCACAGGCCCGGCCAATTAATAACTATCAACATTTTGAAGTTGGCTTGTACAAAAAATGATCGACCTCGTTAGGGGTGGTGTTAAAAATAAATGAATACATTGTACTTACACTCTCAGCGATTCCTGTGGAAGGGACCTGCAATTCACCTCTAAACCCGAACGGCTAGCAGAAATGCATTTTTTGTTACAAGTTTTAATTTAAGGGGATTTGTTTTTGAATTCAGGATATGAACACAAAACATTCGGTGTGCAAGCCTGACATGGTTTAGGTTGCTGTCAGCTAGAGAGGTATAAGCTGATACCTACCTACCAACCAACAGTTCAAATGAGGACTGTTGGTTGTGATACCACGAGGTTGGTGTTAACCCGTTGAAACTTATACGTTTAGACCACCAGTTCCTCAATGTTATTGAATAAGGATTCTCCTTAAAAAGAGTTTCCTTCTATTAGCAAGTTCAGGGTATATAGGAGGAGGAGAATTGTCTCGTCCGCTTCTTAGCTCATACAGCTTCTGCAAAAGTCATTTGCGATCACACCATGTCTTGCTCCGCGCTTGTCTACCAATGAGAAAGTGTCCTGTAATCACGTAGCTAATATCGATAGCACATTAAGAGAGATCAAAGTACTAGAGTGCTTCGGATCCAGCTTTTGTCCAAACCTATTTGTCGCTAAACGTGTGTGTTTCCAACTTCCCACCTCCTCCTCTGGAGCATCTTGCTTTTGCAAAAGTTTACATCTAGCAATGATTAATACCCAGAAAGCTGCGCTTAGTTAAAATGGTCAATTTCGTTCTTTGTTTGGGAAGTTCGTCTGCAAGAGATTGTTAAATTGTTTCGCCAATTCTCTGAGAAATGATCGACAGTCAAATGCTTGTTTGAAGTTAGGGACTTCAGCGCAGCCTGGCAATAAAAGAAAATGTTGATGTCCTTGGAGGACATCACGTTTTCTTAAAGCCTGGATAAAATCTCAATTGTCGCCATTAATTCCCACTGGAACACGCTACAATGGTTTGGAAGGAAGAAGGAGAGGCTTATATTTAGTCTGTTAAATAAAACAACCCAACCAATTTGAACCATCAGTGAAAAACTGATGACTGTTACGATATTCTTTTTTAGAGAGAGCGTTTTTCTCCCGATTAAGTGGGCTTTCTCTTTCCTGCTAGAAGCAGTAAAAATACCAGACATTTTCTTAGATTTCCTATCGCTCTACGGGTTTTTGCCATTTAGAAGAGGGTGAAACCATGAGGCTTTTGAGGCAGTGGAAAGACCAGAAATGTCCCTAGCCTTACCACTGATTTGAAGAGTGTTAGCTACTCTTTCTTCTTCACTCCGACTTCAGGTAAAAGAGGGTCCTTTTTATTTTTGACCATTCCATTCATATTCCATTATAAGAATCCAAACAAAAAAGATGGCCAACTTTTGCAGGATAAACTTCTTTCTCGTAGTCAGTCCCGATAGTTTGGTACTTTGGTACCTACTCCACTTAAAGTATGTAAAGTTGCCCGGCAAGTACCTCCCTCACTCAACAATTTCTCAGTTCAAAAATTCCATCGTGTCGTCTCTAGCAAAACTGCCTTAATTTTCGATACAGGTGCGTGCGAATACGTCGCTCCATTTGTTTGAAAGAAGGCCAGTTACTGTTTGTTTTGAAGAATTTGGGTTGGCCTGCCCCACAAGAGCCTGTGTAAATTATTTCAACTGCACATCTGTTTTCATCAGCTCAAGAAATATCTTCAAGATCGGAAGCTTTTACATGACCGCAAATACGGCTTTAGCAGCAATCGTTTCACTGGTGTCTTACCGAAAAGTGGAACAAATCCTTGCATCGCTTTGGCTAAAGCAAGATTATTGCGCTTGATAGAGTTTCGCATGAAGCTCTTTTATCGAAAATGCGTGCATTTGGTATCGATGATACTCTTATTCGTTGGACTAGAAGCTATCTTCTGGACCGTTCAATACAAGTTGTATTAGACGGTTTCCAGTCTGATCTCCACAAAATAAATGCTGGTGTGCCCCAGGGCTCCGTTCTGCCTCCGACTCTCTTTCTAATTTTTATAAATGATCTCTTGTCTGTGACTTCTAATCCATTAAATTGTTTGGCTGACGACTCAACCCTCAGCTTTTTATATACGTTTGATAATTCACGGCCTTCGCCTTCGGACGTGTTATTACAACGATACCGTATGATAAGCTCATTAAACTCCGATTTAAACAGCATTGTGAATCGGGGTATTAGAAATCGTGTGGAGTTTAATGCGTCGAAAACTCAATGCTGTCTTTTGTCGTTAAAGCTAAACATACCGCCTATGCCATTATCCATGAATGGTACTTGCATCAAGGAGGCCGAAAAGCTATCAGTACTCGGTATGTGTATCAGTGACAATCTTCGTTGGAATGATCATATACTTGAGATTGCCAAGAATGCTGCAAGATGCTTAGGCTTTCTTAATAGATGCAAGAAGTTTTTCACCCCTTCTGATCTGGCTACAATTTTCACTAAACTCGAGTATAACTCCCATCTCTGGTCAGGTGCTTCTCAAACTTTTCTCCCCCTGCTCGACAGAGTTCAGAAAAAAGCGTTAAAATTGATAGGAGAGAGAAGCATTGTGGAAACATTTCCATCACTTGAATATCGTTCAAATGTTTCATGTCTTTTCTTATTTTACCAGTTCTTCTATAAAAAATGCTCACTCGAGGTAGCCAGCTGGGTTCCGGTTCCTTATACAATTCCCCCGTAATACTTTTGCTTGCTAGGAAAGCTCATCAATTTACACTTGAGCCCAATTAAGGACGTACAATACGTTCTTTTGCCTTGCCATTATGATCTGCAAACATTCAAGGCCAATGTTCATCGACATCTCCTTTCCCTTCCTCCCTAATTTCCTATCGCTCGCATTTTGACTAAACATTAAAAGGGCTATACGAAACCCTTCAACACGTGTGTCTAATAACAATAATAAAACAAAAAAAACTTAGACCACCAACTAGAAACTAGCCAATTACCATGTTTACAAGCTTTTTTTTTAACAACATTTCAGTAACAGAGAAAGAAAACATTTAAAACGTTTCTACTTTGCACTACTTTTCCATTCAAGTTAATGTCGTTCAGCCTATCCACAGTCTGATATTTTAGAGCCATCTTGTTGGTGCTCATTGAGATCAACATCTTCAAATTTAGGCCACAAAACATTTCTTATTATCGACCTTTACCTCTTACGGCTTATTTTTGACCTTTCGTTAGCTTGCCAAAAACTACACACCAAACACACAAACCGTGATTTGGAAGCAATTAAAGAAATCATTGTTTTTCCAAGTTTCCAAGTGGAATATTGATGAATTCCCTACTATAAAGCCGCTGAGTTATTGTGGAATATAGAAAATCACACAACATTGAAGTAGATCCACAATTTTTAAAATGTTTCATTTACATTAACTGTTGACTAATTTTGTACAACAATTTGTTATTTATACACTGTTTTGTTTGTAATTTGATAAGCCCATTATAAATTTATAGTATAAACACAACCCCCTACTGCGAGCGAGGGGTGGCAAACGATATTTTTTTGCAAATTTATTTGAAATTCAAAAGCACATACAAAAAAAATTGATTTCATTTTCACTTTGGTACGATGATGCTCCAAAACTTAATTTTGAATGAGCCCTGCTCAGCCGCTTGGTGCTACAGGTGCTTTTACAATTTTCAAACAGGTAAACGGAAAATCCTGACTTTGGTAATATTTCGGTGTTATCTGAATTTAGATTTATTTAGGGAATTCTTGAGAGCGTTTTTCTAAAATAACGTGTCGTCTTAAGGACTATTTACATGAGAGTGACCAGCTAATGGATGAATTGACGAAGTTATGACATTGAATGCATTTATGAAGCCATTTTTTGGCAACAAATAGACAAAAGGGATTGCAATTCTTACAAAATAAACTGTTCACCACAACCTACACAGTGATTGCTTGGAATTGTGAAATTCTCCATACCAACTACACCCTTCGAATAAATTTAAGTCTTCAATTGGTGTAGTAAGCGTAGTAGACATGCTGTTCGTTGTTCATAAGTCATAGCAAATAACAGACGTATCATGTGATGAAATGTAAAATTTCATGCCTTTTAGTACGTTCAGAATAGACTTAGGCATCGGTTCATGATTGATTTGGTTATCAGAAAGGCAAATCGTCACTTTGCCTTGTTTAACACGGTTAGAAATCTAACTTTTTAAAACGAATGTTTGCACTTGTTGTATGTTCTTTTGTTCCATTTTAACTATTAAAAGTTAAGTTTCATGAGTATACTCACTTTTGTAAGCCGAATCCCACATGGGACTTGTTACTGTGGCCTAGAAGTCCTATTGTGTCATGATTCATGAGTATTTAAGTAAGCCAAAAAATATTTTCAAACCTATTATGAAGGAAATAATACTCTTAGCCTGATCTTGTTCGTGGACAAAATGTTTAGGCTCAAATTAGTACTCTGAAAGTAGGCTCACTAAAAACCCTAAATTTTTCTTGTCACTGTTAATGATAGTCTGCGTAATAGTCTGATCAACAGCTAAGTTTGTATCAGACCTTTGACATGCTTGATATTTCGATCTGCTCTCACAGTTTCGATTGTTTGGGAGTGGTTTTCCAATAAATACCACAGACATGGTCAAGCTATTCCTAGGCAGCTCGTCAGAAATTTCGTTGCTGTCAATACTCTTTACAAGCTTTACCTTTTTGTGCCTAGCAAGAATTTTCAAGTCATCGGTTCACCTACCTCAAATCAATTATGTATTTCAAGACTGAGCTTTGAAAGCTGTTTGGCTATCAGAACAGGTTGGTTTAACGCAGTCTTTAATAGCATTTCAGGTTTTAATACCTGCCGCATTTAAATGACAAGAAATTCAGTTTTTGAAACCGTAAGTATCGAGGTTTTATTTGTAGGTCCATAAACGCTCGCTCTCCCAGTATACCTGCCGAAACATCTTCGGTACATCATTGGAGTTCCATTTAACATATGCTTGACATTATGTATCTATAATGTCAAGCATAGACGGGGGTATAAGAAATTCAAGACTTTTAGATAAGAATCCAATTTTCTAGCGAACAAGGAACTCTTTACGAAATGATTAAGACGAGGGCGATTTCTTGAGAGTTTATTCAGTTCATTTCAACACTAATGGTTCAAAAGCCGTTGGGTGGCTGCGTGAAGTCAGAACGACTGGATATTAGTCTCTCATTCCGTATCAATAACAACTTTATCGTGTTTTGGGCGGGGGTACCTTTTCTGTTCATGCCCTTCCCTCTCGCAAAGACATTCACCGTCTTCATAGCTTATTGAAACTTCCAAGTGGTTTAATAAGTGACGTAGTGGCTTACTTTTCTATGTGGTATCACAATGGACCTAGCATTTGCTCTTAAGTGTGTCAGCTGTTTCCTGGCAGCCACCTTAAACTAACCTAACCTAAACTAGGAACTAGAGTAGTTTTAGAAGAAATAATGACAATTCTTCGTTATCACAAGACTCTTAAGTTTGTATCGCAATATTGAACGCTGATTATAATATCAAAGTCATCAGTGTACTCTGAGGGGAAGAAATGTTTCCACGACTACGGTTGGTATGGTTCTCAAAACACTTGTTCACCGCTACACGCCACTCTCAATTTTGACACGGTTTCGAAACCCGTTCTATTCTGTAAGGCTTCGTTATAGAAACTGTTGTAATATCATGGCGCATCAATTTCTGTCGCAACCTCCTCATGCTATGTGCCTATTCAAACTTCTCTCTTAGTTTATAGAAACCTATTTTGACGCACCAGAGGGCACCACAGTCGAACGCCAGGATGACAGTACTATAGATGCTTATAGTTGTTGGATATTTTTGATTGCTTTATACTCGTAGATCTGTCAATGGCCAATGATCGCAAAAGAGGTATGAGTGCTGTAACCTGTGGATATTATCTGACTGTGGTAAATCAAGTCCACTGATAAAGAGTAATCATTTGACTTTTCAATATGTTTTGGCTTCAATCCTTGATTCCAGCAAAGTTTTTTTTTTCGGGGTACTGCTTCTTGGAAGAGAGTTACAATTAATTTTAGTCTTGTAAATGAAAGTTTCTTCCATTCCTTGCAGAGTACCAATAAAATAAGTCAGTATGCCTCAGGTCCTCCTAGATTCGCCGCGCACCAATATTAATTTATAACATGGCCTTAATCTGTTTGTAAAAGCTTTACTTACTTATGTTGGCTGCACTAGAGCGTGGTGCTCCTAGGCCTTGCTTAGTATGCCCCTCTAGTCAAGTTGTCGGAGGTCTCCTTCGAAGATGAGGTCTACCTTGGCTTCTGATTTCTTCTGCTTTGGCGTTGAAGACTACGAGCTGGAGCGTGGATGTACATTGGCCCTACATGGTCCACCCATCTTAGTCGTTGAATTCATTTTTCTGGCTAAACTTATGTCGCTGTACAGCACGTATAGTTCATCGTTGTATCTTCTTCGCCAAATGTTGTGTTCTCGGTTTACGCAGAACAAGACAATAAATCGTACGCAGAACTTTTCTCTCGAAGGAACCAAGTGACTTTTCATCCAATTGGGGGAGTATCCATGCTTCAGCTCCACATAGCAGGAGTATATAGTGTCTCCTTGGTTCTTCTCGATATAGCTTTATTCCTCAATTGCTTATTCAGCCAAAAGAAACTGCGATTAGCAAGAGTAATTCTGCGTTTAATTTCAGCGGTGATGTTGTTAGCTGTGTTTACAGCAGTACTCAGGTAGAAAAATTCACTGACTACCTCGAAGGTATACCTATCAATGGTCATGTTCTGACCAAGTGGGTTTGTAAAAGCACCCTCGATATTAAAGAATGTTACATTTTCTAAGCAAGCTAACAAATTCTACTTCTTCGACTAGGAAGTAGAGAACGCCATTCAACGGATGTTTCTTTCTGGATGCATACTTTTATGAACGTCGATGACAGAAGAGTCCCTCCAAAGCTTTCACAGTACATGACTTCAATTGGTCTATACAATTAAGGGTCGCTTAATTTGCATTTTGCCTAGTTTGGGGATGAAAATCAAGATAACTTGTCACCACAATATTGACAAAGATTTTAATGATTTACTATTTTTCCCTTTTCTCATCGGTTGGGTAGTTTTTAACGATCGAAGTGACGTTTCGAAACAGAAGACCGGAAACCTTCTCTCTTTTCTAAACAGGACGAAGTGGTTCTGAAGGCACAATGGCAAGAATGTGACTGTCCCTGAAGCTTTTATATTGTTTTCAGTAGGAAATTGTGATGAAGTGATGTACGACACGCGCCGGCCGTGTACCCAAATTGAATTTTTCGGATTGGGATTCGCTGTAATGCTGATCAGGCAAACCTTTTGGTTGCATCTAGATTGCCCTGTCTGTCATTCAGCTAAGTACTCAGTTAGATATAACTGGACTGGAGTTCTTATATTGACGGTTTCCATCTTCAAACCTGGGTTGCCTTAAATTTGTGCTGCCTCCTGAGAGAACTGTCGGGGTTTGATACCTGAATTCAGCAAATAGCAATAGATTACTGATCTTGTCGAATTCCCTTCTCGATGAGTTGAGAATAATTCATAGAAAATGTGGTTCACTCGCAGAGTATCATAAGCCGGGCAGGCATAACACACCACACTTGGAAGTACACCACATTTTGTTTCTTGACAATTTCATTGCCGAAATCTAACTGGCCCACCGGCAACAAGCCCGGTATCAAGTCTATTTTGAACTGTTTGAATTTGTTTACAATATTTTTTCAGGTTTAATTAAAAACAGAGGTGTAGATATGAAGCGGCCGAGCACATTGACACTCGCAACTAGTTTGAATCAGTTTAAGTTATCCACTTATCCCATACTTGAAACCTTTATTTAGTCACTCCTACACCTAGACCGTATTATAGTTTGTGAGATTTTCAAGGTCACAAACTGTAGTCACGTAGAGAGACAATCGAACTTAACAGACACTATTCAGACAACAAAGTGATGAGTCCAGAAAAATTGTTAACTTATCAGTACGGGCCATCTGACCTATTAATTTGGTGCCCATACCATCACCATCCAACTTTTTAGTTTTTCACCAAAATTTTTATTTAAATATTCGTCGTGACTCGCTCGTGAGTTCGTTATCGTTGTTGTTGTTCACTATCGCCAGCAACAATTGTTCATACCTTTGCCTTGAAAAAAAAAAGAAATCAAAACATTTGATTTTTTTAATCGCATTTAGCCAAGTTTTTTATTTTGTTTCTACTTTGTGAAAATGAAAACAAAACGGAACACATAACATCAATAATGATGACGAATTTTTTTAATTTTTTTTTTTGATTATAGTGGCGGCTCTTTCTTATTCAAATCCCATCCCAATAATTATCGCAGATATTGTGTGTGTGCTGAATATTTCTTATTCACTTTGCTGCTACTCTTATCAGATAGATAGATAGCTTCCAATTCCAACGTACATAGGTAGTGCCTCCTCGTTCCTCGTTGCTCGTTCACATTTTACAAACATCCAATCCATTCAAAATCACAGCGACATGGCACTGCGCCGCTTGTTAACAATAATTTCCTAACCCATAAATTAGCTTTGCATATATAAAAAAGTAAAGAGCGGCGATTTACGCCGCCACTTTCCGTTTCCATCCTCCCATGCACGATTGACTTTTATGTTTTTGTAGGGTTTTGTGTTTTTTTTCTTTTTTTTCTTTTTTTTTCGACGTTGGTGGTTGATTTTGTGCGTGAAAACTCTAAAATTACTGAAATCAAAACAAATACAAGCTTTTCATTCATTCATCGAGCGAAAGAGAGGAGTACACTGTTCGGTGGTGCTCAGTCTCTCAGTTAGTGAGTCAACCATAGACAATAATAAAACTTTTTAGGTATCCATTGAAAAGTTTTTTTTTTGTTGAAGAAATATTTTTGTATCAAATAATGCAAGTGGGGTCTTTGGGTCGGGTCGGGTTGGGCCTCAGGAGTCAGGACTCGGGATGAATAAAATGTTCATGGTCTTTGGAATAAACGATGACGTTGGTTGTTGGCCAACCACCTATCTCACTGACCCACCAGCCACCACCATCATCATCATCGATGAGTTTTGTTTCATAAATTCTTTTAGCCACATGCATACCTAGCCAATTCATTATCTTCGTTTCATTCAATTTTTCAAAAAGAGAGGAAAAACTTATTTGAATTCCGTTCATGAAAACAAAACAAAACAAATAAAAATCCTAATTATGGTTCGAAATTTACACAAATTACTATTTCCACAGCGATTTCAGCGTAAACAAAAGATAGGTACATTTTTTGTAACATCATTTTTGATGCTACGTTTTTGAAAGTTCATTTATTTTCAGTGGACATTGTTTGAAACAAAAAAAAAACACGTGCTTTTTCAAGTCACAATTAAAAAGAAATCAACAAATAAAAACATATTGTAGACGATTTTTCACGGCTGTTATCTCAGATGATTTAATAAAAAGACGATTTTATTGATGTTTACTAAGGCGTATTGCAGGTTTCTGCTGATAAGACGGTTTTTTTTTTGATACCTTATGTTTTGATTCTAGATAAAAAGATCAGCTTGCACGTGTAAACTATTCAATCAATTGAACCCAATGGCTTTGTGGTTTAACTGTCAGACTGCTTGGTAGGGCTGCTTGGTTTAAAGCCCAATTCCATTGTAGAGTTTTATTTTTCATTGGCTGGGGCAGGTTGGGCTAGGGCCAGTAGCAGTACAAGAGTGGTTGAACCTCAAATTAAAGGTTCACTCTGGTTTGCTTCTTCCGACTCGATAGCCTGCCGGATCTTCCTGGTCGCTCAACCGCAGATGAGGTCTATCTTGGCTCCTGAAAATAGTGTGGTCAGCATCGACCCAGCTATCTTTACCGTTGTGTACTAATTTTACTGATAAGGCTTATATTCTTGTACACACAGACAGTAGTTCAAGTTGTATGAAAAGCTTTTATCTCGAATACTGCAAGGGACTTTTGATCCGACTGGGAGAGGGTCCAGGACTGGGTGATGATGAGTTTTCTGTGCAGTATCTACTTGGTTCTGCTCAAAAGTCTTTATTTCTCAATTGCCTACTAAGCCCCAACAGCGATTAGCAGAAAAATCTGTGCTGATGTTGTTTTTCTTTTGTGCAACAGTGGCCGAGAAGTCAATTTCACTGACTACCTCGAAGATATACCTATCAATGGTCACGTTCTGGCCAAGTCGGCGGTGGAATGTGACTTTTGTTGATAACAGCATATACTTAGTCTTGTCCTCGTTGATAATCGATTTCATTATGCTTGCTGCTGACTGGCCATGGGAGTGGCGGGAGAACTATGACTCTCTCAAGCCTTTGAATGCTTAACCAAGGAAGCGAAGAATTCGACAATACTCTTTCTGTCCATTATTTCGAGTCTCTGACTTCGAAAGAAGGTGGCTCTGAGCAATTGCAGCTATATTTATTTGTCTTAAAGTTTTGATTCCTGTACTGGAAACGTGTGCAAGTATATTTTGTATGCGGCAAAGAGAGGAAGGCTTGGTCTGCGCATTCGGCCACTTACTTCTACCTTGGCTTGTGGTTAAATGCGCATATCTGAAGGCTGCCAGGCCTTGAGTATTGAGGTGCTCAACTTTAAGTGGCTTTATGGTTACGAAGCTTTAACGGAAGCCATATTCTGGTACCACGGGAGATAAGCCCTCCTGGGTAGTGAAGTTCTGGTGTTTTACGACACTGGGCTTTGTCACCTTCGACTATCTATGAGGTGAGGTATGCCCCTTGTGGGAGTATCGTGGTGGCTGTGGTTACTCCGAATGCGGAAACAAGAGGTGTTAGATAGACCTCGCTCCTCACCAAGTAGTGTTGACATGCCTCAACATGTTCCATAAAATTGGTACTAAGATATCTACCTTAGGGTAGATCTTAGGGCTCTGGTCTAAGCTAATTTGACTCTGTATGCGAGTAGGATCGCCTTCTGGTGGTGACGAACGTTTTGTAAAAAAACCCTACCGATATTGACAGAACAGCTAGCGTCTCCCAACGTCATCGATATAAGACGTCATCATTTTAGCAGGAATCCAAAAGCTGTTCATGGCATGATATATTTTTTCTTTTTATTAACACTGTCGTCAGCTTCTTTGAAATCGATGATCAGGTGGTGGATCTCGATTTACATTTTGTAGGCTTCTTCCAGAATCTGGCCCAATTGTTAGATGTAGTTTGTTGTAGATTTTCGTGATCTGAATCCGCAATGGTAAGGACAAATTAAATCGTCAAGAAAAGGCAACTCTTGATTTTCATTTAGATTGACTGATAAGGGTCACTCATTGGGTTTTTATTGTCGTCGCCATTAAGCAACTGGTTAAAATTGTCCCTCCAAATAGATAACTTAGTCCGTGTGTCTACTAATAGTTCTGTCTATCCATTATTGCAGGGTAGAGGTCGGCTAGTGAACTGATATCGATCGATTCCCTTTTCTATATAAGTTTCGCAAATCCCGTTCTCGTGAGTAAGCCTTTCTCATCATTCCTTCCCTATCTTGGAGTTTACTTAACTCGTAGGCCTCTTCTTTTTTTGTCTTCTATGTTTGGCTGAGCACATTCGGAGTTAAAACAGAGGTTTCTCATAGATGGTTGTGAGAATCCCAGTACTTCTGACGCTACGTTTCCTATAACTTCTTGACATAGCTGCCATTGGTCTTTCGGGTTCATGGCGTAAGTCGAAGAATTCCTTGCAAGCTTCACTTCCGATAATAGTATTTCAGCATTAAATGTTCTCGACAAAAGTTGTTGCAGGTTCTGCCAAAGATGTCCTCGCTCCCAAATTTGGCGTTAGGGTCTCCGAAGAGAATTTTAATGTCGTAGGTCATTTTTACTTGCGATTATAGGTACTATAAGGCAAGTTATGGATTCGTGCAGAAAAAAAAATTTGAGATAACAATCACACATGACATTACGATGATGGAGAAGTCGAAAAAAGTGGGTCTGGGAATTCCGTCCGTCTGTCTGTCTGTCTGTCTGTCTGTATGTCTGTTCGCGCCTCTGGAGGCTGAACGGGTGGGCCGATTTGCTTCAAATTTGGTATTAAGGATTTATTTGGCCGTCCCTCGGAACAAATTTTTTATTTTTGCTCTAGGTCCAAAAATAACGGCACCTGCCATACAATCTTGAAGACAAAAATTGATTTTCTCAAAAACGGCTCTAACGATTTTGATAAAACTTTCAGAATGCTATTTTTGCAAGAAAATCTATCTTTTGGTTTGAAATTTTTTTTCAAAATTTGTCTAATAACGGTACCTCTCATAGAACAAGTATTTTCAAATCAAATTTTCTCGTAAACTATACATTCGATTTCAATAAAATTTTGGCCACAGAAAGTCATTCATAATTTTATTAATATGACATTTAAAAATTTTCAAAAACTTTTTTTTTTGATTTTTTATAATTTTTTCAAAACAATTTTTGGTTTTCGAAATATGTTGGAAACGGGTACATTGATTTTTTTAAAAATTATTTTTCAAATGTAAACTACAGATTGCCATATATTTGCATACTCAAATAAATTTCAAAATATTTTTTGAAAAAGTTTTTCAAAAATAACCTTTTAAAAAAAAAAGTGGTCCAACGATTTTCAATATTTTTTTTTCCTAGATTGACGTATAGCTTTTAAATTTTATTGCGTACTTAGTTTTTCCGAGAAAACTCTTAAACTAATTTAAAAAATAAAAGAATTTTCGAAATTATTTAAATTTTTTTTTAAATATCCATATATGCAGCCACTACGCAATTATTGAACATAAGAGCAAGTTCGTGCGACCCAGTCGTGCATTTTATTTTATTTTGTAGGGGCAAGTGCGCTTATAAAGCCATTGCATTGCTTCTCTTGGATCTTCTCTTACATCTTTGAAACTAACGAGGATCTCGACTTGCTTGTTCAATTATGCGCAGCCCTCGCACGTACCACGTGCATACTAGTAAATCGTTGCCTGTGTGAGCGTATCTAATCTTGGCTCCCAGATCCAGAAAATATAACTGGTGTACATATCTGCCATCCTATACTATCACCTTTCGGTTATCCAATTTACACCGCGTTGAATTGACGATGCGCAGCAATGAAATTAAAATGAAAGTAAATCGCTAGCTTAGGATCGAAGATGATAAAGATCATTCTGGAGTTTAAGGCAGTCATAGAATAAGCATCGAAATTATGTATTTTAATATCATCGTGGATATGAGACTAAAAGAAGATTTAATTTTATCAACAAATTCATTAATAAGAAGAAACAAAAAGAAGTGGTCCAAAATGACTTCCTTGCGGTACTCCAGAAGTCACGAATTATTTTACAAACAATCAAATAAAAAGAGTTCACCCTGTATATAAGATTAACAATATCTTTACACTCCGGATTGTAGGCATGAAGCTTCTCAATTAACTTCTGTACAGTCTGGTGTATGCTTGGGCTTATGAAACAGATCTTCTCTTCCCTGTTGCTAATGCTTGGTGGAGCACTGCAAATTCCCTACAACCGAACAACTATTAATTTCTTGTAAAACTTACTCCCATTTCTTTTCTTTTGATAAATTTTTTAAATTCATAAAATTAACTTTTAATTAATATACTTCTTTGTTCTCTTTTAATTCCAGATTGAAGATACAAAGTATCAAAATGTTTAATTTAGTAAAAATATAAATATATCCATCTACGTTAACCATCTTAATCTATATATCTATAATATAAATATTTGTGTTTTAAGTAAGTAATATACATAAGTAATATCGAAGGACATTATTTTATCCGGATTAACTAACAAACAACAAGAGTTGTTTTGTTAATCCCTGGTCTGGTCTTTCATCTCTCTGTGTGTTGTTTGTGGTGTGGTTTGGTGTGTATACAAAATCCAAATCCAAATCCACACTCATAACCTAATCGAATAAAAACAAAAAACAAAACAAAAATTTTGTAATTGAATTCTATTTGGAATAGTGTAAATTTAAATTCGTAAACACGGGGAAACGTTCAAAGAAAACATCCACAAAAACCAACAAACCAGTTTCCAGAATGACAACAGACACCCGCCGACGTGTTAAACTATATGCTCTAAATGCAGAAAGGCAATGGGATGATCGTGGGACAGGCCATGTTTCATCTAATTATGTCGATAGGCTTAAAGGTAAAATTCATTTAATTATAAATATTTTTTTTTAATAAAAAACTAAATAAAATTTTAATTTTTAAACCTTTAAGGCATCTCATTGCTAGTTCGGGCTGAATCCGATGGTTCGTTACTTTTAGAAAGTAAAATCCAACCAGATACCGCCTATCAAAAGCAACAGGATACTCTAATTGTTTGGTCTGAGGGAGATAACTTTGATTTGGCATTGAGCTTCCAAGAGAAAGTCGGTTGCGATGAAATTTGGGAGAAAATTTGTCAGGTAAGCTTATTTTGTTCTTTAAATTTAAAATTTGTTTTGTTTTTGAATTCTTTAAAAAAGGTTAACGAGGTCGTGGTAAATATTGACTAATTTTTATTGTACAAATGACCCAAAAACAAGTATTTTATTAGTTTTAAAATTCAAATGTTTTAATCTTGTTTGCTAAATTTTAAGATTTTTAATATTTTGTCTTATTTTTTGCACTTCTTTCTTTTTTTTTTTTCCTCAAAGAGTTTATAATTTTGACTGGGATCAGTGTTTCACTGAATTGCATTTTAATAGAAGTGTTCAGATTGATCACTCCAAGCCTCCCGGTTTTGAATTTTTTTGTCTGAGGCCAACAAAATGCTGACTCGAGATTTTAGGAAATATTTTAATTTTACATTTTTTTTGAAGAAGTTTTTAAAAACTTCTCTTAAAAACATGACAATACCAACGCGCTCAATTTTTCTAAAAGCATATTCTTGGCGGGAAGACTGCCTCACAATTTCGTGCTCTTTTTCTAACTTTTTCTTGCGAATAATTTGTTGCTTTGGGGTCGCAATAGAGCAGCCAAGTTCCTTTTTTTTTTTTTTTTTTTTTTTTTTTTTTTTATAATGCACTCGCACTCAAAGGGATATTAATACCTTTATAATGAATTAACATGTGCGAGCGAGGAAAGAGAAGGAATAGAGAGATAGGAAAGAAAGGTGGTACAGTGGTTTGAGATTTTAGGTGATAATTATCTCATGGAAATTCCACGGGTGGCATACAGTTGAAACTTGGGAAATAAATAAAAATTGCTGCCCTCGGCTGGGTTTGAACGCACAGCTCTCAGGTTGAGCAACCAAGCACTAAATCCACTGTACCATTGCCACCCGCAATTATTGAGTGTAGAACACCAGTTTTTATGTCTTCCATATGTTGTCCGGTTGCAAAGCAGCTCTTCAACTCCTCCTGGTCCCGATTCGCCGCAACTAGCCTTAGCTGTGTCCACGACTGAATACCCTGAGAACGAGCTTCCTTCAAAACAGATGATCTCCAAGTTGTCCTTGGTCTATTACCCTGAGGATTCCATTCGAAGGATTGTTTCGCTGTACTGTCATTAGGTATCCTCAGAGTATGGCCTATCCAACGCCACTTTCATTGCCTGATGTCGACATGTAATTCTTTCTGTCCGGTCCTATTCCACAGATCTACGTTCGATATGGTTTGCCGCCACCAGATCTTTAGAATGTACCGCAGACAACGGTTAACGAAGTCTGGCAGCTTGCTCGAGATGTTTGCAGAGCATTTCCATGTTTCTGACGCATAACGCAACATAGATTTCACGTTGGTGCGAAGCGATGTTTCGCTGTAGTTCCACACAAGGGAAGAATTTCAAATGCTCCACGGGCTTTTTTATACTATTGTTAATATCCATCTACTTTACATTAACTTCCCACCATACTATTAAAATTACTTCTCCATTTGGCACCTCGGACCATTTTCTCGATCTCCAACCATTCAGTTAAAGAAAAATTCCCACAAGGGCCGTTTGGCAATACGAGAACGAATAATTTCTTTCTCAACTTTGACTAGTCATTATGCTTCATCGATAATGCATTGATGCCAGTGCTGAAATGTTAACAGAAGTGATTTTTCTTTTGTCCCTCACAGACCAAAGGAAAAGTCTTGGTTTACGGCAGAGTGTAAAGAAGCTATCAGGTTGTAAAAAGTAAGCTTCTGATCTTATAAAGCCAACCCAACTGAGGAAAATCGGAAGAAACACAAACAAGTTAGGAACTCGTGCAACTCCGTTATCAAAAAAAAAAAAAAAACGAAATTTGCACATGAGCAGAAGTTACGGCCAAAAATTCTGCAATGTCCCAAAGGCAGTAAAAACGCTTGGTGCGTAGCGACATTTTGCCGGAGTTACACACAGGAGAAAGGTTTCCAAATGCACTACGGGCTATATTTATTCTACTTTTAACATCCAGGTCCGTTCCGCCATTAAACTCCTCTATGGGTCACTGCCTTAGAATATCTTGTTGTGTGCTTTTGCCCGTAGTCATTTATTTTGGTCTTATTTGCATTAATCCAGCCACTTCCCCATGTAGTTGCAGCAAATGACATAGTTGATTTAAGCGATGAGACATATATCGTCAGCATAGTCTATGTGGCTAAGTTTGTCCATTGGATACCATGCCTTTCAGTTTAGCCCACCGTGGCCTTCATCACATCGTCAATTGCCAGCAAAAACAGAATTGGTGACAAGACATCTCCTTGTCTCATCGAAGGGGTCGGAAAGCTGTCCATTGTGCAAAACGAAGCACCTTGCGTTATTGTAAGACTCTAGTACAGCGGTAATTGGTACTCAGACGATTGTTCAAGTATGATTCGCAAGGTGTTGATGTAACCGACACACGATCGGCCACTACGAAACCCCGCTTGGTGCCTCTTGAGGATAGACTCGATCCTGGAGTTTATCCTCTAGAGAACAATGGTTACCATTAATTTCGGAAAAACGGACAGAATGGTGATACCAAGCATTGCAGTTTTTGAGGTTCCCTTTCTTTGATATCTTCACAATAACCCCATCCTTCCAGTCCCGTGGGTAAGTTTCGTTCTCCCAATTCCTTCCAGGTTCCAAATAAATATCTGGAAGAAGCCTGTGAGGATCCGAAAAGTGATGTAGTTTTTGTGTTACCATAGATCATAGATTTCTTTCCACAACATCAACTCATGTTCCAAGTGCTCGTTGCTAGAACGTACTAGCATAGTGGCACTGTCAGCAAAAAGTAGCGCCCGCCGGACAAATTTTTCAGTGCTTGACTCTCAATTTAATTTAAATTTTAAAACACGAGCTTAGAATCGCCCTAGCGTTTACTAATGATGCAGTTTTTAATTCTGTGTTGATGGTTGTCAATGTTTTTCTTTTTAAACACAAACCGCACTTTCTTACACAACCACTTGAACTTTTAGCATTAATGCCACTTGTAATTGTCATGAACTCGTGACGGTCACAAGTACTGGTGATAGTTTGTTTTGGTTTTATTTGCGTCATCTGCAAAGCTGAAGGCCTTGGGTTCGATCACTTAAGTTTTTGTTCAGAGAGAAATCCTCCGAGAATAAATCTTGTTTGATTTAAAGTTAAATTACCTGCTCGAGTTAAATTTAAATGCAACAACTTTTTTTCCATTTGTTCTTTTGTTTTGAAACGATTTCAGCTTTATACAATGAATACTTGGTCTTTTATATCTTCTCGAACATTCGAAGCCAAGATTTTTTTAATGAAAAGAACGGGTTCAACACAAAACAGACCAAATTGTAAATGCTAGTTTGATCAAGTAGCAATTTATTTCATGTCTTAATAAATAAAATAAATTGTTGGCACAACAGCTCCAAGCGGGGCTGGGGCCTGTGACTTACACTCTCAACCACTCCTGTGTGTGCGTTGATATTATGCAGGAATGGAAGGGACCTACAATTTACCGCCGAATCCGAACGGCTAACAGAGAAGCACTTTCCATGACATTAATTACTCTTGGGGGATTTGTCACTTCCTCGCAAGAGGCAGTACCCCGGAAAACAATTTAAGGTGGCAACGTCAGGGATCGAACCCTGAACCTTCGGCGTAGCAGTCCGACACACTAACCACTACGCCACGGGGTACTACTTTATTATTTCATGTCTTATTCCTTTAAAATGTTGGTCGCAGAGGGAATTTCTCTGACTTCTCTTCCATCCACTAAGTCCTTAAAAAATTCAGATTCTGTGAGTCAGTATTTTTGAAAGTGTCCAAAATTAGGTTGGCCCTGCCACTACGTGACTTTCTATATAGCTTTTACTGCTCCATTGGCATCTTTTGAAACAATTCTTTCCAATATCCTTTCAAGTTGCGAGTTCCTATAACTAATGACTTTTTCACGTGTAAAATAACTTGTTATACAATCGGTAGCAAAACAAAATATGACATAATGCTTGATTCGAAATATAGAAATGTGGGTTTGAGCCCTACATGTCATATTCCCGCAGCTTCATCTGAATATAACAAGAACTAGTTTATATATATTTTTTTATTTCAAACTGGTGCTGATCTTTATTCGAACACAAATAAATTGGAATAGCGTAAAAGCGAAACTTAGGATCATTATCAGGAATAACTTATTTCTGAAAATGCTTTACACTCGAAGATGCTTTTCAAATACATATTCAAAAGTTAGGCGCACTGCGATCTAAAGATATACCTATTGTGTCCTCTTGCGGTGCAGGATGAAATCGCTCATTAACAAAAAATTCTTTACGTTCTATTTAGAATTTTAGGTAGTATCCCGTAACGTAGTGTTTAGTACATCGCAGTACCAAGCAAAAGGTTTTCATGGTATTGATTATTACTTTTACTACTGCCAGGAAAATGCAAAAAATAGATCTTTGCTTGCTGTTGAGGTGGTCCCCTCCATTCTAGCAAAGTATCAACGCACACACATGATTGTTTGAACGCTGTTTGTCACACAAAATGTATTTTTTTAGTTTTCAGAGATTGCTCTCTTCCATCGGGCAGCATCCCAGATATTTTCGAACTCTGGTAAATTACACATTTGGGTATTTACAAAGACATGGTCTGGCTTTTCTTCATGAACCACAGAATCCACATATAACAAAACTGGCTAAACCAAGAGAGCTGAGGTGCATTCTTATAGTAAGGGAGGCGACCGCAAAATTATTATATTATTTCATCGGGGCATCGAAAGAACTCATTGGCAGTATTAAGGCCAACAAAAATTAGGGAACAAATGCATTTATTTCAACTATTTCATCTTCTTGTTTATTTTTATTCTTATCGGCATTGATAATAATTCTGCTGAGGGCATCAGCATTCGAATTTTGTGTTCCCTTTTTGTACAAAATTTCGTATTTAATCTCCGACCAAATGCTTAGGTAACAAATGAAAGGTATAACAACTGTCCTCTCCGCCAATCTAGTGGTCGGTTTTTAAGTTTTATAGTGAATAACACGCTGTCCAGTTTTTAATTTTTTTCTACCATTAGACGGTCCTTGTAATGGTCCTTGCAAGGACAGTCTGACGTCATTATTACGTATTTATCTGTCCTAAAATCGACATATCGTGTAATGGACATTGTAAAATGCTGTCCTTGCAAGGACAACCACAATGTCCACCACAATGTCACAATGTCATGTGTCCTTGCAAAGACAAATTACAAGGACCGTGTAATGGTCCTTCCATTGTTGATGGGACACAAGGACACATTTTTTGACATCTGGTCCTTGCAAAGACCATGTCCCAACAATGCAACAGCACGAATTTCTGCCGGGACATTGTTGCTTGGAATGTCCACTTTTCAGGGTGGATTTGTTGTTGTTAAATTTCAATGAGCTGCCATCAGATTTTGACAACCGTGCATGCATTTGCTCTGTTCCTACTCTGAACTTTCTTTTGGACCACACAGAACGAACTCTTCGTGTTGGCCCTTGGTTGTTGTCGTCGTCATCGTCGTCGCTGCTCTCCAATATAATATGTATGTATGTGCTGCGAGAATCGCCATCTGCAACTTTCGATTGTAGTACGACATACCTCCCTGTTATAACTATAATTTTATTATATTATATTTAATTGAAATTATTTTATCGAAAAACTTCACACTCATACCTCTCGTGAATATTTTCTAGAGAAAAAAAAGACAATAATAGTCACTCAATTTATAAATGTCCCCGAAACGTCAAATTTTCTTTTAACAAGGACCATATTTATAAATGTCGTGTAATGGACATTGCAAAAAATTGCATTCTTCAGCGCGGTTTCATTCACTACCAACTGTCAAAATGGTCATGTCGTGTAATGGACATTGTTATGCTTGTCCTTGCAAGGACACCGAATTGCAAAAGTAACAATGTCCACTTTGGTGGACATTGTACTTTGGGACAAGAATGCCAAATTTGTTTCATTCGTGTAATGGACATTCTTACTAGCAAAGACAAGATGAAGAATGTCAATTTACTGACAGCACAAGGACACATTTTCTGTGACGTCAGACTGTCCTTGCAAGGACCATTTACAAGGACCGTCTAATGGTAGCTTTAATACAAACTCTATTATACTGCATTGATAAATAAAATAAAATAAAATCAACCAAGTAGAAGACTCAGCACTAATAAAAAGTTTTATAGGGAATATCACCACCTTAGAATCCTTTGAACATGAAATAATTCTGTCGAGGTAATTTTACGGTCGCCTTCCGGACTTTTAGCTAGCAGTCACCAGTAAGGATTTCGGTGAATATTTTTAGGATATTCATTTTAAGGCTGATGCAGGTCTTGAACAATTTTTTTATCTGGGCTGGTGGTCCTGTTGTCACTCACTTGCCCCTCCTGGGTAGGATTCAAAAAAGAGCATTAAACAGATATGTGAAAAAAAACATTTCCAAACGTTTTGTTTCACTATAACCTCGATAACATTGTTTTATCGCTACTTTCATAAACAGTACTTCAGCGAAAAAGGCAGATACATTCCTCCCCTTAAACAATTTCACCGTGACACGCGCATCGCTAGGAATGCCCACAAACCCTCGAGCCTAACTTCGGTCTTTGTAGCCTTACTACAAGAACGTGGACTGCTTTACCCTGCTCGATTTGTCCCTCCCATTCTGATTTACAGACAAAGACATTCAAAATCAATGTGCATCGGTATCTCCGTTCTGTGTTTATTCATGTTAAGGGTATCAATAACCCCTTGATTGCGCGCAAATAATAATAAAAAAAAAAACTATTCTTGTCTTTAGTTCCCTAGAAACACTTGTTTAGCTTGCCCCATCAAGGATGTTTTTGATTACATTCTCTCTTAATCCGCAGTGGGGCTCTGGTTACTAACAAAAATAGAATTTGCGAGGTAGCAAAAGGCATACACAACAGGTACACAAAAGTGTGGTATATCTTTCAAAGCAGCCATGAGCGTTGAGAACGTGTAAAGAATTTAGTTTGTAGTTAAGACAGAAAAACAACCAACTTAAAAGTCTTTTTATCGTTTAGCCATGATTTGATTTGTTCTTCGTCGCACATTTCTACTTCACCAAAAATATTAAACAAATGCCTTCAAAGCAAACAGGACCACAATGAAAAGTTTTTTCTTGTACAAAATCTGCTTAGTATTTTTGTTTGCAGTGATATTTCTAGCGATGAAAAGGATTCAATGCCAATTGAATACTTACCTTCATAGTTGGGGACTACTCTGTTTCACTGAACAAAACTTGCGAGTGGATCAAAAGCTAATCTGAATGGACAGCACAAATCTTCAATACCTTCAAGCAATTTCCTTCCAAAACATTCCCACTAGTGCAATTTGACACATCACGATCTGTAACCCAAAATTCACGACAATCATTCATCAGCATTATTATTTATATATTTTACACAAGCATAACGAACATCTTAGCAACCACCACATTTATATACTCCGAACTCTAGGTTAGGTTAGGCAAGGTTTGATGGCTGGCTGAGGGAAACAAGTTCCACTACACCACACTCAGGTCTATATAGACCCATTCCTATACCAAACATTGAGGGCTTACCATTTCCTCATCTTAAAATACTCGTTTTCGTTGTGTTGCTTCCAGCCATCCGGTCCGCCTTGTGAATCAGTAAAGATCTGATATTGCACTTTGCGACAACTCTTCGATGTTATCAAATTAGTGTCTGCTAAGAGTGTTATTTCTTAAATTGAAGAGGCTTGGACAGTGACAAAAGAATTGGATTATATCCTCATGTTCATCCTCGTCATTGCAGCCTCCGCAGAAGTCTTCTTCAATTAGACTTAGTTTTATACTTCGAACCCGAAGTCTGTTTTTTGCGCTGTGCAGTAATATGCTTGTGAACCATGGAACTGCACTTGCAACAACTAGAAAAGGTTATAATACCATAAAGCCCTGAGAAATATAGACTATTTCTACCCTTGATCTTCACTCAAACAAAGTGACGGAAGTCATGTCACTCTAATCGGTGTCAAAATATGAAAGCCTTGAACCTCAAACATAGACTAAAATATCTTCACTTAAATTTGTATCAAACTGCTAACGAGGATTTAGTGTAAATGAAGCTTTCAATTTTGTGTGGGATTGAATCCGAGGAAAGTGTTGGGTTTTATTTTTAAGTCCTCCTTAATTTTTTTTTGAAAACAGCTTTTTTTTTAAGTTTCAAAATGTGTATTAATTAATTAATTAATTCTTCCAGGTGCAAGGGAAAGACCCATCGGTCGAAATCACCCAAGACATTGTCGAAGAGTCCGAAGATGAGCGCTTCGAGGATATGTCCGATACGGCACCACCCATCGAGTTGCCGCCATGCGAGCTGGGACGACTCGAAGATATTGCAGAAACAATACAAAATTGTTTAACCACACCCCTGCGCAAAGAGAAGCTTTCAACGGCTCTGCAATCAGAGAATTACATCAAGAAACTCCTCAATCTCTTCCATGTGTGCGAAGATTTGGAGAACACCGAAGGCCTCCATCATCTATTTGAAATATTCAAAAATATCTTTCTGCTGAATAAAAATGCACTCTTCGAGATAATGTTTGCCGAGGACACAATATTCGATGTAGTTGGCTGCTTGGAATACGATCCAAATCTCACTCAACCGAAAAAACATCGCCAGTATCTAAAACAACTGGCAAAATTTCGTGAAGCTATCCCAATACGAAACCAAGACCTGCTGGCAAAAATTCATCAAACGTTCCGAGTGCAATACATTCAGGATATCATATTGCCAACACCTTCGGTTTTTGTCGAAGACAATATGCTAAACACACTCTCCAGTTTTATATTCTTCAATAAAGTCGAGATTGTCACACTGATACAAGAGGATGAGCGTTTTCTTGTCGATATGTTTACCCTGCTAACCGATCCGAATACATCGGAAGCGAAACGTCGCGATATTGTGCTCTTTTTGAAAGAGTTTTGCAATTATGCTCAAAATTTGCAGCCACAGGGCAAGGATTCATTTTATAAAACCTTAACGTGTTTAGGTATTCTGCAGGCATTGGAAATAACCTTGATAATGGCCGATCAGAAGACAAAGTCCGCATCGATTGATATTCTGACTGCAATTGTTGAATTTTCGCCATTGGTTGTGCGTAATTATACATTACAGCAAGTGAGCAGGACTGACGGGGTGAGTTTGTTATTTTTTTTTCAAAAATTCCTATTTTTCTAATTGAATATATTTTTAATTTGATTGCAGGGACGAATGCTACTTAATATAGCTATTGAACAAATGTTGACTGATTCCGAGCCAGAATTGGGTGGAGCGGTGCAATTAATGGGTGTGATAAAAATTCTCTTAGAACCGGAGAATATGCTCACCGAGAAGGGGGACTTCCTAAATTTCTTTTACAAGCATAGTATTCAAACGTTAATTGGTAAATTTTTTTTTTTTTCATTTTTTCTTCTGAGCGTGTCTTGACAACTTCTTTGCTTACAGCTCCACTTTTAATGAATACAATTGGTGATAGACCACAAAACGAAGATTATCAAACGGCCCAACTTTTGGGATTGGTCTTGGACATTCTATCATTTTGTGTCGAACATCATACGTATCACATAAAGAATTTTATAATACAAAAAGATCTCCTTAAGAGAATACTAGTGCTTATGAAAAGCACACATACGTTCCTCGTTCTTGGCGCCCTTAGACTTTTAAGAAAAATAATTGCACTTAAAGACGAGTTTTATAATAGGTAAGTTTAAATGTTTCTTATTATTTAAATATTTTAAGCTTCAAGGTACCTTTACTATGGCTTTGCTATTTTTTAGCTTAAACTTTTGCTGTTCCTTGAATTTGTTTCACCTGTTCTCTTGTGTCTGAATTGTGTATAACTTACTTTACTTTTGTTGAAACAATAAGAGCGTGGTGCTCCTGTCTTACAATTTCGTACTCTAAGTTGTTGGAGATCTTCCTCTACCTGGTCTACCTTGGCTCCTCCCTCTCTCCCTCTGATATGACGTTGAAGATGTTACGAGCTGGAGCATTGATGTCCATTCGCACTACATGGCCCAGCCATCGTAATCGTTGAATTCAAATGTTTCGCCTAGGCTTTTGTCGGTAAACGTAAAGTTCATCGTTCTATATTCTTCGCAAAATGTTTCTATGTTTCAGACAGGACCATTATATCGAACGCAGAACTTGATTCTCGAATACTCCGAGTGTCTTTTCATATAGCAGGACCGGGATGATGAGTGTTCTATACAGTGTCTCTTGGTTCTTCTCGATAGGGCTATATTCATCACTTGTTTATTTATCCCAAGGAAACAGCGATGAACAAGTTAATCTACGTTTATTTCCGCGCTGATGTTGTTTTCTGTGTTTGCAGCAGTACCCAGCAAGACAACCTCGCGTAGCAGTTATACATATCAATGGTCATGTTCTGTCCAAGTCGGTGGTGGGATTGGACTTTTGTTGATGAAAGCATATACTTCGTCTTGTCCTCGTTTATTTTCAGTCTCATTCTGCTTGATGCTGACTCCATATTAGTGAAAGCACCGGTTGCTGTCGGCCTTGTTCTTCCTATCACGTCGATGTCGTCAGCAAACACAAGTAATTGTGTCGATTTATCAATGATGATGCCTGATGTCATGGCATTATTGTTACGTTTACCTTTTTAAGCACAATGTTTTAAGTGCGTCACCTTGTCTTAACCCTCTGGTGGTGTCGAAGGTTCCAGTAGAGTAACTACCAACTTTGACGGAACAGTGAGTATTCTCTAACGTCATCCTGATAAAGCGTATCAGTTTAGCAGGAATTCTAAAGTGGGATATGGCCTCTAAATTTGGCGCAGAGTAGGCTGTCTCTTTTTTTTTGTGGATGATTGCGAGATTCCAATCATCGGGCATACTTTCATCAGACCATATTTTACAGAAGAGTTGGTGTATGCTCCTGTCCAGGTCATTTCCGCTTGTAGCCCTTCATATCCAGCTGCTTGCATTTTTAGTCTGGCGATGGCTACTTTGATTTCATTTTGATCACGCGGATGTAGATTAACTGATACAAGTCGATCTTGGGTGGGTTCTTGGGTGTCATCGTCATTTAACAACTTGTGTAAAGTAGTCTCTCCAGATATCTAACCCCGCAATAACATATGCAGCATTGGTATGGTGGCCAAAATCTAATGAAATTACTGCAATAAAGAAGCTAGAAAAAATACAACGACTTGCAACGACATGCATAACGGGATGCATGCGGACCACACCTACCTTTGCACTTAATGTATTTTTGGGATTAACTCCAATCCACCTATTCATAAGAATGGAAGCAAGACTGAGCTGACATCGTCTCTTCCACCAAGAATATGTAACTTCCAACCCAAACTCAAGGGGCCACCTATCGCTCCTCAGCAGCACGGAAAATCATAAGGAATTTTTAGTATGTCACAATCCCCACATATAACTTCACACAGAATGTCTCTATAGTCATCCCCCCTAGGGAAGACTGGGAAAACTTTAAGTCACACCCTTCTAGTGAAGATCTGGTCTGGTATGGCTGAAAAATGGAAACAGGTACTGGTTCCGGTATTTTTGGGAAATCACCTTGCGCGAACTTCTCAGTCAGCCTTGCTCTTTATTCGTCTATATTTCAAGCAGAGGTCTTTGCTTTTAACGAATGCGTAAGGATACTTTGTCACTCGAACGCCAAAAATAAAACCATATTCATCTTCTCAGACTGCCAAGCTACCTTAAAAGCTCTGGCTTCGCCTGTCATAAGATCCAAGCTAACCCAAGAGACTGTCTTAATACTCACTGAACTTACAAGGTTCAACCATAACCGGGCATTGTCATCTGAAAAAACTTCTTCACAACATGAGACTAGAACAGACTCCGTTTGCCGTCTATGTCCCGAAAGTGAAGAAACATCTTTGCATATCCTCACATAATGCCCAGCACTCGTCCGCCTCAGAAAGCGAAAACTTGGTGTCGAGATCGTTCCCTTGGAAAAACTCAAAACCTTCCATCCACAGAATATCTTAAAGTTCTGGTCTCTGTCTGGAGCAACAGAACTGCTCTAGAATCTCACATGGGTTGGCACGATAGGAAACTTCGGGATACCGCAGTGCCTGAGCTGTATAAGCTCTCCCTAACAACAAATAATGATAATAATAATAGCTAACATCGCCCTGGTATCTATCTCTCTATCCTCATCTTTGCAGGCTCCTAGTTAATCCTGATGTTGATTGTTTCACTCTTCTATAGAAGTTTCGTATCTTTTTTCTGCTAAAACATCCCAGCATCACGACATCACGGTGTTGATCTTTTTTTCATTCTTCTTAGTATGCGTTTCTCATCCTTCCATCGCTCGATGTAGAGATTTCTTGACGCTCAAGTATCCCTCTTGAGCCACGACTTGTATGCCTCTGTTTTGGCTTTGTTTTTGCCTGAACACATTCGAGGTCAAACCAGCGTTTTCGCGGGAATGGCTGTGAGAAGTCCAACACCTCTGAAGCGGCATTTTGTATGGCTCGTTGACATGGTTGGTCTTCCGGGTTCATATTAGTAGTCGTAAAATTTCCAGCATTGAATTTCGTCGGCGTTAATGATTTTCGCCTAAGAGCTTCCATGGATATCCGAGTCGACATCAGCTCCTCGGAATGTACGGACATGTACCGCCATGTGCCATGTGCCATGTGCCATGTGTTAGTGCTCTTCAGCAACATGCTTTTCCCGCTACAAAATTGATGAGCCTAAGTCCGCTTTCGGAAGTTAAAGTCTTCCAAGTGAATTATAATGTCATGTTTGGGGCACGGCGCGTAGGGGCATCTGCTTAAGCTTAAGTTGTGGAATTTGGCGATGGATCGTTGTCACTCTCTCGCTGATTTCGCCAAAGCGTAAGACCCTTTTCTTTAGTCTTCCTGTGACAGCAAAACATGTCGTGATCTCCCATCGCATCTCCTAGAGGGCTGTTACGTCAGCTTGGAAACTGTCGAGGGTGTGAGCTAGCTGTTCAGCTTCCCGCGGTCTGATTAATGTACGCACGTTTCAAATGCATACACGTAGATCGTTGTCATTCCGTTTGCGTCAACATTATGACTTTGTTCAACCGATCTTGCATCACAAAGAAATTTTCCCTTTCATCTTTTCTTCCGCTTCTGGTTTCTGAGAAGGTAAGTCGCGTTTCTACTACCCATGAATCCTATGGATCCAACGCTTATCGTTAGTTCAGCTTTCCACCAAATGTGTCGATTTCCATACCTATTACCCAAATCACTTGTCGTGGATAAGGTTGAAAACAGCAACAATTTCTATGACGATAGCGAAATGAAGTGTTCCTTCCAGAGAATCATTTTATTTTTCCTTGGCATCAACTTTCTCGTCAAAGTGTAACCGTTTTTTGAATTCTTCTTCCCTAAAAGTTTTCCCATTATCATTGTACTGTACATATCTCTATGCCTTAATAACTTATTAATTTCTATTCTTTCAGACATATTGTTAAGGGTAACTTATTTGCACCAGTTGTTGACGCATTCATTAGAAATAATGGCAGATATAATCTACTCGAATCGGCTATATTAGAATTATTCGAGTACATCAAACTCGAGGACATTAAAACACTTTGCGTCTATTTTGTTGAGAATTTCAGTAAAATATTTGATGAAATCGAATATGTACAAACGTTTAAGTATCTGAAGACCCGATACGATCAATACCAAGACCGAATAAAGGATCGCGACAAGTTGGCTATTGACACGTAAATTACTGAATCATTTTAACTATCCAGTCTTTGTAACATTTTTTTTTTTCTTTTTCTTCAAATAGCACTCTGCCAATAATCAGAAGTGGCCGATTTCGTCGAGATCAAAGGCAGCTGGACGAAGATGAAGAGATGTGGTTTAACGAAGAAGAAGATTTTGCCGAAGAGCTCGATTCTTACAATGTTATGAAGAGTAAGTAAAAACGCAATCAAGCTTTTTGGGTTTGGTTAAATCATCACTGTTTGTAGGTAAACCAGTCGAAAAGAATGGTCCTCAGTCCGCGCAGCAAAACAAGTCGCCGAATAATTCGTCGACAGCGATTCACTCATTGACAAACAACAGTAGTTTAAACACATCCTCGACGTCGTTGTCACCTGGAAGTGTTAGTGGAAGCAGCAGCAGCAGTGGTTCGTCGACCGCATCGTCTTCGCCTCCGCACTCATCTAACTCACCGCCACAGGGGCATAATGCTTCCCTGACTATGCAGCAACATCCGTTGCACAATTTCCAACAGCAGCAGGTGACGCTAACTAGCACGCAACAACAACAGCAACAACAGTCCAATCAGCAAACCTCTGCTGCAGCGTTAGTGATTTCGCACCAACAGCAGGAGCTGTCTCTGTCGTCGTCGTCCTCGAATTCTTCTTCGTCGTCTTCTTCGTCATCGTCCGAATCATTGTCACAACAAAAACAACAAAATCAACAACAATCCCAGCAAAAGCAAAAGGAACAACCGCAGCCGCAAGAAATTAAAGATAAAACAACGATCATTACGAATTCTAATGAAGTGGTAGCAGCAGTCTCCCAACAACAAAACACACAACTTGATCCATCATCATCATCATCTTCGTCTTCTTCGTCATCGGAGGAGGAAGAAACGACTTCGGCTTCTTCGTTAAAGATTTCACATGCCTGTAGTAAAGCAGATGGTGTTGAGGGAGCAACAAACATTTCCACCATCATAACGACTGGTAATACAATTTCCACCACCACTACCAATAGAGCGACTGCGGAAACTGTAGCAGCCGTTGTTGATGCCATAGCTGCTAGTACTACTTTAAACAGTACAAATTGTGATGGAATATTGGGTGTTGGTGCAGCAGCAGTATTGTCTGCGGTAACTGCCAATGGTGAGGCTGATGCTGTTGAAAAGGAAACTGCGTTAGCGTTAACAACAACTGCGAATTCTTCAGACAATGTTATAAAAAAGGTGAGTCAATGAACGAACAAAAAATATTTTTACCAAGTATTGTGCACATCTAGGAATTTAAGTTTTTTAAACCAGGTTTTACTGTGTAAGTCCTGGCTGTCTCAAAACAATTGCCAATTGACGAAACGACCATAAACTATCAATAAATCTGACTCTCTACCGTAGATCTATTTCGGACACTTCGAGGCTATAACAACGAATTTTAAATAGGCTCAAAATTCTTCTTCCTTACTATATCTTTCCCCAACTTCTTTAGAAGAGGGTCAGACTTAGGCTGCTTGATGCCTAGCTTTCTTACCAAAATGTTGTGTTCTGTGGTGTATCCGCTAAGTAAATTTTGACTGGTTGTGCAGGGTCTGAGTAAGAAGTATTTTGCACGTCCCGTCGGTCGTCTTAGAGCTTTCACCGGATAAGAAAAAAAGTAAACATAAATGAGTTTATTGTTCCTTCGTCCTCCTGACTGTTGCCTGCTGTTAAACAGAAGACAGTTTAACGTTCTCCGACAAAGAAGCCTATGCTGGACGTGCACATTAGAAAATGTAACTTCAATATAAATGTGATGTTTACCTGTTGATAGCCTTACTCTTGCCACTTAAACATTACAAAAGAATCTATACACTGTACAATAGGAGCCGCAAAAGTTCGAAGAGATCCATAAAAACAAACGAAGGCCGTGACGACTTCCACTGGAAACTTGGGTTTCGGTATCCAGATTTATTTGGTTATTAAATAAAGTTCCATGAATCAGTAACTACCGATTTGAATGTCTTTGTTGTCTTCTCATGGCCAGGGATCACTACAGCACAGATTACAGGAGACGATGTAAGGTTTCACACTGTTTGACCAAAGAACAGAATGCAGTGGAATCTATTGAACAGCGAGAAACAACATGTTGTCTATTTGCCGTCAACTCGGATCTGACAACAATGGTCTGGAAGCAATATCACTTCAACCTTTCGGCTGTGATCATCAGCTAAAAAAGCTCACTGTTTTGAAATAAAAGCTCTCAACGACACACATTTTTAGACCACTTTAACAACAGAACAGAAAAGTATTGTGCGAAGAAATTAGAGTTGTTCATTGCCTAAAAGTGTATCAAGTAGGTCTGGAAGTAGAAAATCCTGGATACCCCAAAACAACAAAGACAGAGTCACGTTCATAAACAAGAAGTCTTTCTCTTTTTACCTGTGTTAAACGTGACCAAGGAAGACGTTGAAATATTGGATCTCGAAATCTCCTCTCCTCTATCATTTATCACGATTGAACGTTCTCGTTTGTTTCGTTTCTTTTTATACACCTCTTAAGTAAGTTAAGATCATTCCCAGGAAGTTGTCACGTTATTTCTCATATGGTTTCCGGAAGCTGTTATCGGCAGCAACACCTTAGTCTTCCTGGATCATAAAGCGGTCACCTTTTCCGTTCACGTTATCCCAGCTGTCACCAAATTTTGAGACTCGGCTTTCTTTATTACAGTTGTCGTCAATGTTTCCTTTGGTCTTCCAACCCGCCCCACACCTTGAGGATTCCATTGAAAAAGATGCTTTGCTATGACCAATCCAGAGCCACTTGTTCTATGTTTAATCTTCATCCAGTTTTCTTTGTCCAGTCCTAAGGCACAGTTCCTTGTTCCAACATGGTTGGTGGCCAGACATTTTTTTTGGAGTTCCAAACTCCATAAAGGATTCCGAATGCATTACGTGATTTATTTATTCCCAGGTAGTTATCTGCTATCTCAAAATAACCTGCTGTTGTTGGTTCAGTTAATCCCTGAAAACTCGGTTCCCCACTTCGTTGAAGAGATTGATACGTTTGGTTAAGTGCACCAGTTTGCAACTAAACAGATGTCATCAGCATTCTTCAAGCGGTTTTGCTTGTGAAATGGGCTCTATTGTATACCAAGTCACTCATTTTCACCCACCGTGGTAGGTATAATACCATCAATTGCAAGTAAGAACAAACTTCATTTCAGAACACTATCCTGTTGAACTACGAATCGGAATGATGGCCTTGCAATGTTTTACGACTCTTTTATTATAGCACCAGTTTTACTAGAGATGCCTATAGCATCAAGAGATCTTAAGATAACATCGTTTTTAACGTGATCAAAGGCGTTCTCGAAATCGCCGAACATGAGGCAGAGCGGCGTTTGATACTCCGGAGATTGCTCAAGTTTTATTTGTAAGGTAGTGATGTGATCGACACATGACCGACCACTGCAAAGCCATGCTTGGTGCCTCTTGAGGTGTTGACTCGATCCTCGAATACCGAATAAATTCATTGGAAAAGATTTCGTTTTCACAAACAGTCTGAATGAGGGCGAACAAAATGCAGTCTGCTATCCGCAAAATAAATGCTGGTGTGTCCCAAGGCTCCGTTCTGTCTCCTACTGTCTTTCTTATCTTTATTAATTAATGATCTCTTGTCTAACACTTCTAATCCACTAAATTCTTTTGCTGATGACAGTACTCTCAGCTTTTCATATTCGTTTCCAGATTCACATCCATGTCCTTCGGATGTGGAACTGCAGAAGCTCATTAAATTTTGATCTTGACAGTATTTCCAATAAGGAATTATCAACCGCGTGGAATTAAATGCTTCAAATACTCAATGCTGTCTTCTGCTCCTACGCCACTGTCCATGAGTGGCACTTGCATTGAGGAAACCAATCAGCTTTGCGTTCTAGGTATGTGTATCACAAATCATCTTCTGTGTAACGATAACATATTTAACGACGCCAAATGCTTAGGTTTCCTAAATCGATGTAAGAAATATTTGTCCCCTTCTGATCTGGCTATAATCTGCAAGGCATTCATTCGCCCGAAGCTAGAGTACAATTCTTATATCTGGGCAGGTGCTCCTGCCACACATTTGCGCCTCCTGGATAGGAATAAAAAAAGAGCGAGATAGATAGGCGAAAAAAAACATAACCTTGGGGCTTATTCCGAAATTCGACGCGGATCGTATTAAAAGCGATATCTCGTTTTCGACCGCCTTCGCTTTTGGGTATTATCAAATCAAATGGCGTAAATAATCTTTCCACTGCCTTCCACTTTTTCCAAATGATCTTTCCACTTTCTTTCCAGAATTCCGCCATCAATTATTTATTTTATCGTTTTTGAAAAGATATAGGCAATTGTTTGCGTTTAAAATTTTAAATTATAAATAATTAATTTAATAATGTATTTTACAAAACATATATTTTTTGTATGGCCCACCTCCTGTTCCGTGAATGGCATTCTGATTTTGTCGAAGTTTTGATTTGATGTGGTACTTAAAATCCTTCCATACCTAAAGTACAAATTAAATTTGGATTTATACAAATTAATGATGGTCATTTGTCATTTGATTGTATTGCACTTACTTTTTTCCAGCCATCCCTTGATTTTATAGGAAGACCATTTAAAACATTTGTAATGCCTTCCCAAAGAATAACACTCTTTGCTTTGTATTCGGGTGCATTTATATACCCTTAGCAAGTCCACTGTTCTCTTTGAGAAACGCAACGAGTGCAGAAAACTGTTGAGCGGTAGTAATTTTTTGACTCCTTTGTCTACGAAAAAAAAATCACAAAAAAATAATAAATTCAACTAAAAAAGCATTTGTAATACACAATTTAAGGTTTAAGTAACTTAAATCTTCTTGGTTTTATTAAATATTTACATTTTTTAAGATCGCACAAGCAATCCGCCAGCAATCCGTCACCTAAATACCTATCGCTTTCACTTTCAATAGAAATATGACATTGGAAAGTGCTTTCGCTCTACTTTTGGTCGAATGGAAAGCGATTCGTATTTGGGAATATGAAAATACAAATCCGCCTTCGAAAGCGATCCGCCGCGCATTCTGGAATAAGCCCCCTAGTTTTATCACTACTTTCATAAACAATGCTCCAGCGAAATAACCAGTTGCATTCCTCCCCTGAAACAATTTCCCCGTAACACCCGCACCGCAAGGAATGCCCATGAATTTACCCTACAGCCTAACTTCGGACGTACTGTTAAGTATAGAGACTCTTTTTTTTAGCCGCACTACAAGAATGTGGTTTGCTTTACCCGTCTCGATTTTTCCCTCCCATTGTGATATACAGACATTCCAAACCAATGTGCACCGGCATCTCCATTTATCTCCAACCCACACTTTTTAAACGCTCGCACTGTGTTAAGTCATATTAAGGGTATTAATAACCCCTTGTGTGCGGGCAAGACAGATTGTCCAGAGTGATAAAAAGAAAACTGCCAAGTACCAAAAGTCTGCTTTTAGATATTTGGTAGGTATGCCATCAAGTCCAGCTGCTGCACATGTCGGTAATTCAAAAAATGTTCATGCCACTGAAAATTGTATTTATGCCTAGAGTTGATAATTTTCATTTATGCTCTGTTCGGCGTTGAACAGTGCACTTCCAGCTTCGTTATTGGTCTTATATTGACAGAAAAAGATTCCGTTCGTGCCAAGAACAGGGTAATTGTTGCCATACAATCAAACGGTCCATTCCTTTTCCAAAGCTGATATTTGCAACATGAACCTAAATTTGAATTTGATAAATTCATTCACGATTCAGCTAGTGTTAGCTTGACAGTCGGAAGATGTCGCACCCTCAAATTATATTTATGCCGTTTAGTAAGTTTGGTGCCCTAGAAAAACTTTCATTATGGCTTCTGTCCCATATGTTGTCATATTTTTTTTTTTTATACACACGCGGGGTTTGTTATAGCCCTTTTAATGATAAGTCACAGCGCGAGCGATAGGAATTTAGGGAGGAAGGGAAAGGAGGTGTCGATGAACATTGATCTTGAATGTCTGAAGATCAAAATGATAAGGAAAAATTGTGCCAGGCAATTCATTCCACATTCGTGTTGTACATGCTATCTGAATACACCCGTCTATTGAAGTCGCATTTTGTGAAACAAGCTCTACTGCCACACCGGCTTCAACCAACATACGTCGCCAGCTAGTTTGTTCTCTAGCCAAATGCCTCCAGTTACGCACGCCAAGTTGGTTGAGGTCATTCCTCAGCCATCTAAGCCGCTGTATTTTCTTCTTTTTGACCAGATCAATGTCTCAATTTGTGATTGAATCTTCTCCTCTATACTTCATTGATGCACACAGGGTCGAATAATCCCCGTATAATTTTTCTCTCAAAGCACCCTAGCCTGTGTTCATCCGACTGTGTGAAGGTAGGGACCACTTTTCTGCCACATATAGCAGGACTTGGATGATATGTGTCTTGTATAGTGTCTCCTTGGTCCTTTCAGAGAGGGGGCCTTGCTACTAAGATGCCTTCTAAGAACGAAGAAGCAACGATCGGCAAGAGTGATTCTTCGACTGATCTCTTCACCGATAGGTTATAGTGGAACCCAAATAGACAAAGTCATTGACTACTTTAAAGTTGTAAGCTATTACGTACTACTCAAGGATAAATTCGTTCCTTAACGAGATACAGGCATCTATTCGGTCTGTTTTGTGAAGTTTAGTGTTTCACAAACTCTACCACAACCGGATGAACTTAATGCTTCTTTCTTATCGAGTCAAGTGTTATCACTTGTCAATGTCCAAAAGGAAAGCTTAGATCTGTCCACTTAATCATGAACAGTTACTACTTCTAGTATTCGTAGAAGAACCCCGAGTCACTTTAAACTGTAATTTTTTCCAATTAATCTTGAAACATATCTTTTTTTTATTTTTACAGGGTCTTGTTGATTACGAAAGTGATTCCAATGAAGAGTACGAAGATGAAGATGAAGATATGCCTGATCAAAAGAAGCCTCGCCTGGCATAGCAGTATAACAATAATTATCAGCATTATCATTGTGCGAATTAGGAATACTGGACATTTTAAGAGGACAACAAAAAGAAAATTTAAAAAATTCAAAAAAAAAAAAAAAAAACGGAAAAATCTTCAGTGAGACTATATCACCGTCATAAGTGTTTAATTAATATCTTCAAATGGATGTTTGAGTTCAACAAAAAATGAAAAAAAAAGTCTCATCCAACCAAACCAACACAAATAAACTCACACTCCCCCAACACACACATAAATACACAACACACGCGCAGAAGAAGAAGAGAGTATTTGTAGTAGTTATACAGATCTATTATAGTAAAAATAAAAAAAATCAAATAAAAATAAAACAAACAAAAAAAATAAATAAAAGTTTAAAAAAATCTAAAAACAGAGAAATTAATTTAATAAAAGAAAGAAAAAAAAAAACAAAAACAAAAACAAAACAAAAGAACAAAAAGCAAAAAAAAAATACCATTGCAGCGTTTTGCTATAGCAACAGCGTTCTGCCACTCAGTTTTTAATTTTTTAATTAATTTTTTTTAATGAAAACCTTATTTATAGAGCACATTAGTTTATATAAAAAAGTATATATATATAAATATAAAAAAAAAATTAATATTAAAAGAAGAGAACTTTTAAAATGTAATAAAATCGTAGTTAATTTGAGAGCCTTAAAAAAAATCAAAAAAAAAAAAAACGGATCGACCCGACCGACCGACACCACCATGCCCCCAAAAAAACAAAGTGAGCAGTGAAAATATGCAAAACTTAGATCTTAGACAAACAACTCAATACCGAACCCATCATCATTATTCATCGTAACGTATTTTTTTTGATGTTCTCTCCGTTATCTTAGAAATTCCAGTGTTTTTTTTTTCATTACAATTTTTTTCTTTACAAAAAGAAGAATTGAATTTCGTGTTTTAATTTTGTAATTTATTATTTTATTTGATTTAAATGTCTGCCCCTTAAAAAAAATATTCCTATTATGATTAATTTGTTTTCCAAATTGCTTTATTTCCACTTCTATATTTGTAATATAAACACAAAAAATTAAAAGAAAGAAAAATCTTCAAAAACTATTGCATTTTTTGTGTGTTTATCGGATATACACTGAGTTACAAAAAAAGTGGCGCACTCATATTTTTTAACTTCTTTTTGTCATTGTGGCAACCAACATGCTGCTGTTTTTTTGGAAAGTGCGATATTTGATTTGTTTCTTCGGTATTTTGTTGATTATTTGTATGCTTGTTTTCAAAAATTTATTTCCTTTCCTGCGTTTACAAGTACCAAGTAAAAAAAAAAAACAATTTTTTCGTTCTTGTCGTTGAGTATACTTCTTTTAAGCTGTGTGCTATGTTTTGGTGAGTCAACTTTAATGGATTTATTGCCATTGGATTAAGTTTATTAGTTTTTTTTTGTGAAAAGAAATGCAAGTTACGTCAGAGGAAGTTTCAATGCAGTAGCTTTAGAAGAGAATGGACGGAGTGTGCGGTATGCCGCTCTTTATCAAAAAACTAGAGCCAACCGTCAGAAAGCCATCCAATGGTTCAGAGAAACAAACTCCTTCACTCAGCGTAAAGATTCAGGTCGGCCGAATTCAACTTCTGCTATTTCAAAGTCTTCGAAATGGGAATCTAACAGCGGTTTGCGGTTGAAAAGTCTCAGGTTCAAAACGGTAAGGGGGACAACTGTGGAAGGCGATCTAAGAGAAAGAAGACCCGCTCGAGTACTGCTGCTCACGGTAAAGCACAAGCGATGCCGATTAAATTTTGCACGCATTCACTAAGCTTGGACCGAGGCTGACTGCAGCAGAGTTATCTTTACTGATGAGTCCACATTTTGTCTGAGATCTCCAGATGGACGTAACAGAGTCTAGAGACGACCAGCGAAGATTGCCCAAAGAGGAAGCTTCTGGGGAGGTTAGGTCACGGTTTGGGCTGACATTTCCCTGAGTAGAAAAACCTTGCTGTGCATCGTAGAAGGTTCTGTAAATTATAGCTAATATGCCAACAGCATACTCAAAGAATAAGGCGTTCCATTCAAGCCGTTTATTGGTGAAAACCTCTGACTGATCCAGGACAATGATGGGCGAAAGGTACGTTATGGATTATTTGGTAGAAGTGGAAATTGCGGTTATGGATTGACCTGCAATGAACGCGTACATGAATGCTATTGAACATGTTTAGGACGGTGACCAGAAGCCTAATCCAAGGCATGCACCGTCGAATTAATGCTTTGATTGATGTTCGCGGAGGCAATGCCCACTTTTAAAGGAACGAAAACTCGTTGAAAAAAAGGTTTTTTTTTTAAGTTTTTTCTTTAATTATTTGTGTTTAATTTCTAAATTCTTCCAATTTATTTATTTTTTTAGTTTTTATGCTAATAAGCAGAACTTTATTTAAAAAAAAAAAAGTTTTTTAATCATTTAAAAGTATTGCAAAATTTCAAGGTGCTCCACTTATTTTGTAACTCAGTGTATTTTGAACAACTATTGAGCACTTTCTTTTCTTTTTGTTTATTGTGATAAATTTTCATGATTTTAAAATTGCTTATTTTTGGTACAATGTGAAAACCAATCTACCGTAGACCGTGAATAAAGTTTCCCGGGAAATGCTTCCGTTTCCGGTGTTCGAAAAATTCTAATTATGGAGAATGGTACGCGAAAGTTCCACACGAAACCTAGGGCTATAGTGAAAAAGGACAATAGAAATGTAGCTGTGATTTTGAAACACAACGATACAATGTAGGTAAGTGCAAACATTTATTTATTTATCCTATTTTTACTTGCGATTATAGGTACTATAAGGCAAGTTATGGATTCGTGCAGAAAAAAAATTTCGAGATGACAATCACACATGACATTACGATGATGGAGAAGTCGAAAAAAGTGGGTCTAGGAATTCCGTCCGTCTGTCTGTCTGTCTGTCTGTCTGTCTGTCTGTATGTCTGTTCGCGCTTCTAGAGCCTGAACGGATGGGCCGATTTGCTTCAAATTTGGTATCTAGGATTTATTTGGCCGTCCCTCGGAACATATTTTTTATTTTTGCTCTAGGCCTAAAAATAACGGCACCTGCCATACAATCGTGAAGAAAAAAATTGATTTTCTCAAAAACGGCTCTAACGATTTTGATAAATCTTTCAGAATGCTATTTTTGTAAGACAATCTATCTTTGGTTAAAAAATATTTTTCTAAATTTGTCTTATAACGGTACCTCTCATAGAACCAGTATTTTCAAATCAAATTTTCTCGTAAACTATACATTCGATTTCAATAAAATTTTGGCCACAGGAAGTCATTAATAATTTTATTAATATGGTATTTCAAATTTTTCAAAAACTTTTTTTTTTTGATTTTTTATAATTTTTTCAAAAATTATTTTGGTTTTCGAAATATGTTGGAAACGGGTAAATTAATTTTTTTTTAATTATTTTTTCAAATGTAAACTACAGATTGCCATATATTTGCATACACAAATAAATTTCAAAATATTTTTTGGAAAAGTTTTTCAGAAATAACCTTTTTAAAAAAAAACTGGTCGAACGATTTTCAATATTTTTTTTTCCTAGATTGACGTATAGCTTTGAAATTTTATTGCATACTTTGTTTTTCCGAGAAAACTCTTAAACTAATTTAAAAAATAAAAGAATTTTCGAAATTATTTAAATTCTTTTTAATATCCATATATGCAGCCACTTAGCAATTGCTTATCATAAGAGCAAGTTTGTGCGACCCAGTCGTGCATTTTATTTTTTTTAATTTCTAAAAGAAAGAATCACAAAAATACTAAACACTTGTTTGTTAATTCGTTTTTGGAAGAAATTCTTGTTGAAACTTTTTGTATCACTTTATTTCTTCAAGTTTGCTCCTCTTCAATAATTAGCGAAAATAATCTTTGATAAAATAAAAAGTTAGTCTTGTGTGCGTTTCGCCAAAGCTTGCATTGCGGTCTCATCAGTTAGATGTCGTTCATTCTCTTCAAAGACGCACACAAGGCCAGTTCATACTCTTCTAAGACGCACAGAAGGCCAAGGAACTACTTTTTATATTTTATTTCAAATTAATGCAACAACCAGACCCCCCAATGGGGATTATAGGTGTATATAACAATTCAAACAATGCAAACTGAAATATTCAAATTTTTACTTCAAAACTGGGACCGATAGTTAGAAAAATAAAGTGCACGACTCGGTCGGACAAACTTGCTCTAATGTGAGACAGAAGTCTTGAGGTTTCAGATTTTGGAAAAAAAAATCGGAAAAAACTATGAAATTTTTATTGATCACTTAAAAATCACTAGTTAAAACGTTTTTTGGAAAAAATGAAGTAGGCCATATGATTTTGTTTATTGTTAAGAATTTTAAGAATTTTTTTTTTCAAAATCGTTCGACCAGTTTTTCCAAATAACAGTTGTTTTTGAAAAACTTTTCCAAAATAGCTATATTCCAATTTTTTTTGAGTATTCCAACTTCTGGCACTTTGTAGTTTTTATCAGAAAAATAAAACTAAAACAAAATTTATAAAACGTTTTTAGAAAAAAAAAAAAAACAAAAAATTAAAAAAAATTTAAAACTTTTTTAAAAAAACTCGAAAAACCTTTTTTTTTGAAAAAAAGAATTTATATTTTTTTGTTTATAAAAGGGCTTCTACGCTAAAAATTTCATCGAAATTCGTCAAACGGCTTACGAGAAAATCGGATTTCAAAAAACCGGTCCTATGGGAGGTACCGTTGCAAGACTTTTCCTGAAAAATCTATCCCAACCAAAACATAAAGTTTGCACAGAAAACATTACCTACTCAGAAAATTTTATCAAAATCGAAGGAGCGGTTTTTGAGAAAAATTAATTTTTCACTAAAAATCGTATGGCAAGTACCGTTAGTTTTAAAGCTAGAATGCTAATTCCAAAAACCCCTCTGTAGGACGTCATAATAATACTATGTACCCAGTTTTAAGCAAATCGGATCAGCCGTTTAGGCTGTACGTGCCGATACAGACACTTTTTTAGGCTTCCTATCATCGTAATGTTATGTTTGATTGTTGTTTTTTTTACAAATGCATAACTTGCCTATAGTACCTATAATCGCAAGTAAAAAGTGGGCGTGTCCTAAAACTTTGTGAACAAAAACTAAACCACTAACTGAGCGAGCTTTGATCATTCGTCAAATTTAAGGCATTTGTGTAAAACTACAACTGGGGTGGAAAAGGTGATAGTTGATAACCAAAATCACCGTGACTGTCGCCCTTTAAAGTACATACATATATATTAAAATATATTAACAATTATTTTTATTTTTATTTAAGAACATAAACAAATTCATTGAAGACTTAACTAGTTGGTATGTTCAGAAAATGTATGCGTCTGTCGTCCTTTGTCTTCTGATCACTTTCAGCGCAGAGATTCTCAACTCTGCTGTCGCTTGGTCAGTATAACTTTGTTATAGACGTATTAATTCGCTTAGAACGAAAGAAAATTATTTAGCTCAATAGGTTTTGGACTCAGGAAAAGCAATTTATTGAAAAAGACAACAAACAAAATTGTACATACATTCCCAACACAACATTTCGAATACATTTTCATAAATGCTCACTTAAAACACATCAAATTCAAATAACTACGTCTTCGCACTTCGCGTGCTTATATATGTACTTGTACATACAAATAAACGAAGATGGATGCTTTCGATTTAACTAATACGTCACCAAAGCTAGTCAAACCCATCACAATAGAGCGAAAACCCACAAATTGTCTTAATCTAGTACTCTTATTTAGGTTTAGGTACCTTTTCAGAGATCTCAGTTTCAGTATCTGCCAAAGTGACGTAATGAGACCTTCTTTTTCTGAACTGAACTAATAGTAGCTTTGTTTGTTGAACTTTACCCAGGGTCGCCCCAGGTTTTCTTGACAACTCCAAGAGTTTTCAAAAAAACCTGGGGTGGAATCGGCTAAGGTGATTTGTGATAAGTGATAGTCACAATCAACAAATTTCATCTGGCTAAGGTGATTGTCACATGTGATAATCACATTTTTGTGACTTTTTCTTGTGACAGCTATTTAGGTGTCACAAGAAAAAGTCACAAAAATGTGATTCTCACATGTGACAATCATCTAGCCAGACGAAATTTGTTGATTGTGACTATCACATATCACAAATCACCTTAGCCGATTCCACCCCTGGGTTTTCCCGTTCTCAAAAAACGCGTTAGGGCTGATTGTATATTTTTCACAACGCACAAAATCAAAAATTTCCATTTTGTTTTATTTGTTCGATTTGTATTTACTTTCATCAAAATAAATGCATTCACTTGCATTTCATTTAGTTTTATCGAAAAAAAAGACATGAAAAATCAAATACAGAAGAAAAATACACAAGAAATGCTTGACCGAAAAGTCACTTCAACAGCTGATTCGTTACCTCAACTCGCCCCAGCTAAATAGTAAGATCGACTTCAGGGTGACTTCAGGGCGACCCCAGGTTTCAAAAAACAGAGAATTTTGTATTGAGGGCGAGTTGAGGTAATTCAAAAAACGCGTTGTGGTGACCCCTGGGTGACTTCAGGGCTCAACAAACAAAGCTTATGTCTTCGCGTGCGTATAAACATACAAATAAGAAAATGGATGCTTTCGCTTTAACTTATACGTCACCAAAGCTCGTAAAACGCACCACAATATAATACAATCTAGTAGATACTTTTATTTAGGTTTACCTTTTCAGAGATCTCAGTTTCAGTATCTGCCAAAGTGACGTAATGAGACCTTCCTTCCTGAACTGAACTAATAGTAATACAATGACAAAGCTAAAATCAAAATGTCAAAATTTTAAGTGCTGCCAAGAACCCACCAAAATTTGGTGATCGCCTTATATGATACACAGAAAAAGTAATAATCTAAATCGACTATCACAAGAGTGACAGTCAACTATCACTTTACGTGATTCCACCCCTGAACTATTTCGTTAATGTTGTTGTCCACTTATGGCCAAATTATTAAAACCGTTTAAACTTTTTTTTGCATATCAAGCCAACATTTTTAATACTACATTGTGTCAAAATCAGAATTCAACAAAAATGATTGGAGCCATCTTTACTGTATAAACTATAGTATGTACTATAAATAGGAAGTAATCAATGTTGTTATCAGTGGGTAAATAGGCGCCGCTGTTATCTTCAGATTATCTTGTATAAAGCTATTAGAAACGAAGTTTTGAGGCACTAGAAGCCCCGATGTTTTTGGGCACCAGAGGGCGATAGAGTCAAACGTCATCTCCAGAGTACTATAGGTTTTATATACAATGGTATCAGTTTTGTAACTATTATCTCTGTTCGCGTACCCATATGAAACAGTTTGCATTCGATTTCATACGTTTACATTAACACAAAAAGCGTTCGCGTACTGAGAGATGAACGAAAGATGAACGAAAGAAAATAACAGCTGTTTTATTCTTTCGTTCATTTATTTGCAAGTCAAAAAATTCGAATTTGACGTTTTTCAAGTTTTTACACAAAAAGCGTTCGTGTACTTTTCGGTAAGTGAGAGAGATTTTTCTCATTTGAGAAATTTTGACAGTTTTCATTTTTTGGCACAAAATGTACGAGAACAGAGGTATTATGTGAAATTTCATAAACCTCACGCAACTGTGACATAATGGTAAATTGACTGCAAAGTATTCGCTGTCCTTAAAGGTAAGAACGCACAGATCTCCAATGACCTTGACTTCGAACGAAAATCAAGAGCTCATAAGCTGAGCCATATGCGCTTATGGTTCCATTCTCAAAGCTAAACGCACTTTGTGAATAAATATTTGTAAAAATATAATTACTCCAAAATTTTAAAAAACAAAGCTATTTTTATATTTTCAAGAAATTCTCAAACCGCTTTAGGCCTGTTCTTCCATATCTAACATACACAAGAGCAAAAATATTTGTGTGACCTAGGCTAGTTGTGCATATTATTATATTTTTCAAAAAAAAAAACCATTGTTGAACCTTTAGAACTGTTGCTCAACGACTTCAGTGCGCAAACGTTTGGCCAATGTCTTACGAAGTTGCATAGAAGCTGAATTTCTCTCTGAGTGACCAGCAGCGTTGCCCAAGACATCATCAGAGTTTCCATCAAGTATCTTCTGTGCCACTTGGGCAGACGAAGGTCTATCACTTTTTTCCGCAGAATCGTTGAGTTGCTTTGCACGGGTTTTCTTCTTTATAGCAATAATTTTGTCTCTCTGCTGACGAAGATACTCCTGTCGAGATTGAATGTCCTCAGGATCAATCTTAAAAAATAATTTAAATAATCTGACAGTAGGAAAAAATCTCCCAACTTTGAAATCGAACCTTCTGATTCTCAAAGAATATATTAAGCCTTTCGAATTTATCAGCTACTTCTGGTTCGTCCGGAGTAACCGCCGCCTCTGGGGTGTCGAAATCTTTTTCAACAGATTTTGCAATCAGCTCCTCAGCTCCAGGAAATCCCTCTAGATCTTCTCTAAATAAATTATAAACCAAATCCTTAAATCTAAGTCGGGTTCGGGACTTAAATACAAAACTTTTGTTACTCTTTAGATGGGTTTTCCAAAGTGTCATCCTTTTCCGAGGACATTGATTGTTGTCTTCTTTCTATCAGATCCAATGCTTGCAACTGAATCTCTACATTCCGCTGAGTCATCATTCGGATGAACATTTTTATATCATTAGCTGCCCAAATCTAAAAAAAAAAGAACAAACCAAGTTAGGAGTTCCTCTCCTTTGCCACTTTTAATGGGTTTTTTATGTAACCTGTTGAAACAGTCCCTGATGAAAATTAAATGAACTTTCGCCCTTCTGTGTGCGTCCTTCTAAGCAGGCCATTTCAAATTGTTCCGGGGTGATTTGCATTTCTTCCATAAAGCTGCCTAACATAAAGTCCACCAGATTCTTGTATTCATCATGAATTTTTGTATACTCCGGATTGGATTCGTCAGGCTGGATATTGGGATCAAAAACTGGAATAGAGAGCAACAAATTCAAATCAGTATAACCAAAAATATTTTTTAATAAAAGCATTCCTTACTTAATGACTTCTCTTCGATGAATGTTTGGAGTGGAGCATTCCAAACAGGGCCATGGAGAAAACATACCAAAGAATCGAAAACCCAGGAATTATCTTCAGCCATCTTGTTGGTTCAGTACGAATTTCTTACTTCTTTTGTGTGTTAAAAAGAAGTTTTGGTGAAATGTTTTCCGTGGTGGCCACATGGGCCAGTTCTGGTAACTAAGGTAACGCAATACGCAACAAAGGGAAGGTTCAGCGAAATGTCATGCTTCCATGTAGTTAAGGTTAACAATACAAAAAAGCCATAAGTATAAGGGTATAAGGTTAACTGGCAGTTGGGACTATTTATGAAGTTCGAATTGAAAATTTATGGGAAAAAGGAGTCAACTCCATGATTTAACTAATTTGAATGACAATTATATGTATACACCTTCCTTAGGAATACATAAATGCTTCCACGAGATTTAAACACAAACTAAAAGGACTTTTTTACTAGCTAAAGGTTACGGTTTCAGTCCGTTGTGGACAATCAAAAAAGTTGGTTGAGGTCGTCATCCACTTCATTCTGTCGTTAGAAATCGGTTACCATTTTTCAGTAGCGCTCGCCATTGACGGTGAATGCCTCACCAATGACACCACCTGACCAAAATCCACACCAAACGGTAACTTTTTGAAGATGCATTGTCACCTGGCGGCAATACTGCTTGTTAACACAGCCATTCTTATAAAAATGCGCCTCTTCGTTAAAGATGATTTTCGGCCTAAACTGGGGTCCTCTTCCATACTTATTTGTCAAAAGTGTTATCATTTGGACGTATTTAGTAATCTAACTTGCCATTGTAATTTGGCATTAGTAATTTGATCAGTAAGGTTTGTTTGTTGAGCCTTGAAGTTACCCCTGGTGAAAATTCTCCGTTTTTCAAAACTGGTTCGCCCTGATATCACAATGAGGTCGATCTTGGTATTTTGCTGAATCGAAGTTGAGAACCGAAAAATGCCACATCAGTTTAAGAGACTGCAACTTCTCCTAAAGGCTTAACTATAAGCAATTCGTGTCTCACGCCCGAAGTGGTGGTACGGACGTTAACTACGATATCACATTTTACGGACATCTGACTTTGAATGGAAATGAGGCGGGAAAAAATATGACTCAAAATTTTGAAAGCTTAACCAAGGTAAAATTGGAACAGGTAAGTCTACAAAGCAACACAGTCACCCAACTCCCCTTACATTGAAATATTCCATCCTCTTGTTTCAGGTTTCAGCGATGAAGACCTCCAGACACATGCCGAGTTCTTTAAGCAACACATAATCAATACACCCAAGTCCTACTATCGCTATGACCGTCAACTCGATCCAGATAAATTATTCGACGCTTTGCAAGTTATGGGAAACCAAGTCAGTCGGTGAAGGGTGTCATGTTGTCGTGGTAGTAATTACTAATTAGTAATTGCTGGGTGCGTGCATTAGGTACAAGCTCTAGGCAGAATAGCTTTCGTGATTGTTCTTCGTCGGGACCTAAGGAAACACCGTCATTTAAGGCTACCAGCAAACTTTTTTGTTTACTCACCAATCAGGTATTTGCTTGGATCGAAGGAGTCATTGGGATTGGCCAATAAAATTCACAAATAATACGACTATATTTTTGTAGGTTAAGAAAATGCAATAATACGAAATTTGACAGTCGGCAGTCAAAAATATGTGAAATGTCAATCTAAAGCTTGAAATGTTCGGTGTGAATGATTTTTAGGTTTTCTTAAACTTTTTGCTGAAAACCGCAACTTAAGGCATGTCCGATTACTAAATGTGAAGCATTCCTTCCTATCATGGTATCCGTTCCGTTCGGAGAATCCTCCAATCGTATAAATGTTCCGATTTTCGGGATTTTTTTGTTCATGGTATCCGAATCGGAACGAAAATGAAAACGCGAACCATCGCAAGTATTTGACATAAAACATATGACTGTGAAATGACAAATCTTTTTCAAAGTGAATGTTTGTGTTATTTCAGAGCTCATTAAAATCGATTGATTTTAAGTTTAAGAAAAATATGGACAGCGCAGTGTAATTTTTAGAAGCAGAAAGGTATGAGATAAGAGAAAAAAGTAAAGAAAAAAGAAAATCCTTATGAAATACATCAAATATTTTTGAACTCTCAGATGCAGCGTAAGTGGAATTACAATCGATCAAATCAGGAAATAATTCTAGTATTTTTTTTTTTACACCTTCAAAAAAAATTATCGTTTGAGTAAAGTTTTATTCGAATACGTTTTAAACGAAGTTCAAAATAAAATTCGACCAGCTTCTCGATCTGATGCTTTGACCCCTGAACAAAAACTAGCAGCTTGTTTAAGATTTTTTGGTGAAGGAAGCTATCAGCATGGTGTAGGTAAGGATTATGATTCACCGTTGGCACAATCCACTTTTTCCAATGTTCTTCAAGAATTGCTAAATATTCTTGAGGAAACGCTCTGCCCTAAATGGATTTACTTGGAAATGTCAAGAGAACAAGTAGAACAATCCAAAACACATTTCCAGACAGCAACAGGATTCCCTGGTGTGATACTTTGCGTCGATGAAACCCATATTAAAATCGTTCCTCCTAAAGATGACAAACATCTATTTTACAACAGAAAAATATTTCATTCCCTAAACGTTTTAACTGTAAGCTAAATTAAAACAAAAAAGAAAGCAATACATTTATACTTGTTGAGCCGTAAACAGCAACTTCCAAGGAGCAAATCATGACTGTCATGTATGGAGTATAAGCCCCCAACGACATCATTTTGAGCAGAGGTTTCAAAACGGTGTAAGGGATGAATTTATCTTAGGTATTATACAGGGTGATTCACCAGCGTTGCGTTGTGCCAAAAAGCTTAAGCGTGTAGGTTGACTTGAGACAAGTAAAAAATCGTATAGGAGGGGGGGGTCTATTTCCCTCCGTTTAGCCGGGAGGGGCAATTTTCTGAAAAATTGACTTATTTTGTAAAAAAATTATTAAAAATCAACGGCTTCGTTTGCAACACCGTGTTATACCTTTCTGGAAAGCCAAAGACTTCTTCTTTCATTTCGTTTTTGAATTAAATTGTTTTAACGAATAGTTTAAAAAAAATTAATTTTCAAACTCAAAATTTTGAAAAAAAATTTGAAAAAATAATTTTAAAACTAATTTTTTTCAAAATTTTACGTAATTAAGTGTAATTTTTGTTCTCAGAATTCATTGCTCCATTTCGTGTTTTTGTGAAGAAATAGGTTCGGTTATTTTTGAATACCTTGGCAACAAAAAGTCGTAAAGCCATACGGTTTTCAGTGTTGGATTAAAGATTAATCGGAGTGTTGCAAACGAAGCCGTTGATTTTTAATAATTTTTTTACAAAATAAGTCAATTTTTCAGAAAATTGCCCCTCCCGGCTAAACGGTGGGAAATAGACCCCCCCTCCCATACGATTTTTTACTTGTCTCAACTCAACCTACACGCTTAAGCTTTTTGGCACAACGCTGGTGAATCACCCTGTATATTGAAAATTTTAAAACAAAGAAATATTAACTTTGTTCTTTTTTAAGGTGATGCTGGATATCCATTAGAACCATGGCTTATGACTCCTTTTAGGACACCAATTCCAAATAGCCCTCAAAGTCGTTACAATAAATCTCATTGTAAAGCCCGAAACGTAGTGGAAAGAACAATCGGTTTGCTGAAGAACAGGTTTCGCTGCTTGTTAGCAGCTCGACAACTACACTATGCTCCCCCTAAAGGCAGCCCAAATTGTGAAAACAACTTAAATTATTCAGTTCATTTCAAAATATACATAATATTTTCAAAAAAAAAAACCTTAAATTAATCGCTTAAATTATTTACAAAAAATAACAAAAAATTTAAAAACAAAATTCATTAAAAAAAATCAAATTTGGCAAAAAAATATCACTTTTGCAGCATCCTTTCCACTCTCCGGATCTCCAACTCCAGCATTTTGGCCACCTTGAGCATGTCTTTGTTATGCTGCTTCACTTCTTTCAACTTTTCTTTTAGTTGTGACAGATTGTCATTCACTCGTTTGAATTTACGAGCCATGTCCTTTATAAACCGGCTAGTACTCTCCTGGTACTTCATCTGGTTGGCAAGCATTTGAAGAGAAGTGAGTGGCTTTCTTCCTCTCGATCTTTGCTGCATGAATAATGGTGATGATTAGGCTCAGCGGGGATATTTTGTATTTCATTTGCGTTGTCGTTGACGTTGTCGTTGTTCTGGATTTCTCCAAACGACCTCGCTCCAATACCCGTCACTGAGCCCCTGGTGTTCATCAGAGCAATAACGCTCTCTTCCAGCCCGGTAAACGTTTTTTTGCTTAAACGGGCCGCCGCCTGTAGCCGTACATTCTTTTGCGTTGGCCACGAGTTTCTTCTTGATGTATGCTTTGTAGTCACTCCATACCTAGAAAAGAAAACACTTGTTATCTACGAATGTACATTTATGTAACAATTTTTGTTTATGTACATACTTTTTTCCAAGCTAACACTTCTCTGCATGGTGGACCCAGATTATTGAGAGCCTCCGTAGCGGTGCTCCAAAAAGCGTTTGTCTCTTCGGGCGATCGGCTGGTGAAGTTCCTGGCAATGTCTGGCTTATCCTTCATCATTTCAACCAGCCGTTCGTATTGCTTTTGATGTGTCTTTTTTTTCCTAAATAAAGAAAACATACATAGGTATATATAAATATATATACTTATGAACTAAGATAAATGAATATAAAATTCAACTTACAGTTCAGACGCCATATTCACAAATAATTAAATTTTTTTTTTATTTCCTTCCTTTATGTTGTTCTCCGACAAACTACCGAATGCAAATGTCTGCCGGAGAAAATTCGGAGAAACAAAATCCTATGAGACGCCATGCATCGCAAGAATTCTGTGTGCGTCGCTTTGATTTTGACACTTAAGCGTCAGGCATCGCACGAATTCGCAACGCGTTGATCTGATTTTGGCAATTTCAACGCATACGCCATTTTGTTTCGGAAGGATCCCTGAAAAGTCAATCGGAAAGGTTACCATGATACAAAATTCGTACAATTCGTCCGAATCTGAGGAGATTTCTCTCCGATCGGTTACCATGATAGAGGGGATTGTCAGCTTTTTAAATTAATTCGTTGCACTGGAAAAAGAATCCGTTTTGTTCCGGGGCGTGTGCTCCCCTTGCCTACCTCAATACTCCAAAGGTTATGTGAATCTTGCTTTTTGTGCTTGAATGGAAATTGAAACATTTGTTTGGCTTTAGCGATCGGGAATGGAAGCTCATAGCATCCTTCTTGTCTGGTAGATTGCAAAAAGTGTTCCTAAGTTGGAAATGTTCAGTTCCAATACGTCTTTTACAAGGAGTTCTTAAGGGGTCGATTCTCGGTCCAATACTGTTCTGAATGTTCATAAATGGTCTCCCTTCATGTTGTTCAAATAACGGGTGATTTTTTAAGAGGATTAGAACTTTAAAAAAAAAAACACAAAAAATTCGAAAAAATGAATGAAATATTTATTTGAATCGATCGATAGTTTGAACCTTGCAATTTAATGTTTAAAGATAATTTCATGCAAATGTTGACCGCGGCTGCGTCTCAGGTAGCCCATCCGCTGAGTCCAATTTCGGCATACTCTTTCACACATATCGGCCGGTATCTCACGAATGAATGCATGGATGTTGGCTTCCAGTGCGTCAATCGAAGCGGGCTTGTCCCTATAGACATTAGCCTTGACATACCCCCACAAAAAATAGTCTAATGGTGTCAAATCGCACGATCTAGGCGGCCAATTGACCGGCCCGAAACGTGAAATTAACTGTTCACCAAACTCGCCTCGCAATTGCGCCATTGTTTCGCGTGCTGTGTGGCATGTGGCACCGTCTTGTTGAAACCACATATCATGCAAGTCAAGAACTTCCATTTCGGGCAAAAAAAAGTTTGTTATCATCGCTCGGTAGCGTTCACCATTGACAGTAACGCTGCGATTCGCATCATCTTTGAAGAAATATGGCCCAATAATGCCGCCCCGGCCCATAAACCGCACCAAACAGTGGCTTTTTCGGGATGCATTGGTAGCTGTTGCAATGCTTCTGGCTGATCTTCACTCCAAATGCGGCAATTTTGCTTATTTACGTACCCATTCAACCAAAAATGAGCCTCATCGCTGAACACAATTTGAACAATTTGAACATTTCGAACCGAGCACGAATTTTGATAGTAAAATTCAATAATTTGCAAGCGTTGTTCATTTGTAAGACGATCCATGGTTAAATTGCAAACCAAACTGAAGCTGTTTGACAGTGACACAAGGTACTAAACACACGTCAGCTGTCAAAACCAGTGTTGCCAAAACCAAACCAGCTAAAAAATCACCCGTTACTACAGTTCACTTATATGCAGACAATGTTCAGCTTCATAGACTTATTGGTCTATAGCAAATGGCCTACTCTTAATCCTTACAAATCTCTAGTCATCCCAATATCCAAAGGAAAAGTAGATCTCGGAACTCTACCATTTCCATTACGATATTACGAAATCTACTGCTATGAGCTCTTCTTTACTATCGTGATGCGATTGTTTTTTTAAGAAATGTTTAACGCGTACCTACATTTTAATTATAGTTATAGAAACAAAAAATAAAAAAATATTCGTTTCCTTCAAATTGAAAAGTAATGTTGTAGACCACATCGAGCCCGACAATTAGACTATAGATTCCCAACGAACAGCAAATTAATGCCCATATGTCGCCTATCATGCTTCATCATTTCAACACAATGGAAATTGAAGAATCAAAACCAAGATAAATTCCAGCACTTATTACTCAACCATCTCTTTCCCCGTCTCTCGTCAAAATAATAGGTTCTTATCAAATGATAAGAAGTAAATAAACATCCATACATAGGTACCCCTATAACTGATAAACCTTTACTGATTACAATTATTAGGTGCCGCCGCCGCAACAACTTCGTATGGTTTGACGTTAATTGTTTTTAAAAACCTTTTCTCAACATCAGTATAATGGGTATATCGGTTGAAGTTTAGCAGCTTTCATGTTGAGGTTTTTTTTGCATTTCAAAAAATTACGTCCGCGAAAATATCTTTTTTTTTTCATACGAAATACCTTTTTTTCGTAATTTTCTTAAATTAAAATGGCGTTAAAAAGCTGTTTCAGCTTTTTTGATTGTGACAGTTCCGCCGGGGAAACTTGTGAAGGTGGCTTTTGTGTGTGCATTCCTGGATATCAAAATTCCACTGGGACATGTCTCAGTTGTCCAAGTAAGGAGAACATTTTGATATTATTTTTATTTATTTTCCATTTTTTAAACTTGCCATATTCACTCAATTCTAGATTTAATCCTTATACAAAATTTTCTGTTACAAACACTGTCATTGTATCTATTTGTCAAGTAATTTTGCATGGATTGTACAAAATTTTGATGATTATCTTTGCAATTATTATATGGACTGCATAATATTTTGTTTAGATAACATCGGCGTATAAAGAGACGTTATCAATCCCAAAAACAAATAACAACAACAATTGACTGTAATACAAACAGTTAATTTCTGTTATACTAAAAATTAAGGGATATTGCCAAGCCCAAAAAACATTATTTCCGTTTGTTTAAAATAAACATTATGAATTAAATGTAGTTATTTGTTCACCTTATAGATGTCGCTTGGCTATAGCATCTCCTCTCAATATGCTAACTTAGGGCCAGGCGTACGAAAGTGGCTCAGCCCGGGATCCTGGAACCTCGAACAGCATTGAACCTCAGCTGAGGTCAGTTCAAATCTCTTAAGTAGCGAGTTTTAATAAAAATTTAAAGATTTGCTCGTCAAGAAACTTTGTTTCTTTTTTCTCTTAAGCTCATAAATGTACAGACGATTGTCAGGTCTTACAATAATGTTTGTTCGCGTACTTTTTGTGCCAAAAAATGAAAACTGTCAAAATTTCTCAAATGACAGAAAAATCTCTCTCACTAACCGAAAAGTTCACGAACACTTTTTGTGTAAAAACTTGAAAAACGTCAAATTCGAATTTTTTTATTGGTTAGCTCTTCACGGTAAGGGTCATCTGCAACAACAATTGTTTACGTCATTCGCTTTTGACAGAGTTCAAGTTTTTACCAGATGAATTTTCAGTGGGTAAAAACTTGCAAACAAATGAACGAAAAAATAAAACAGCTGTTATTTTCTTTCGTTCATCTCTCAGTACGCGAACGCTTTTTGTGTTAATGTAAACGTATGAAATCGAATGCAAACTGTTTCATTTGGGTACGCGAACAGAGGTATTGTCAGGTCTACCAACACTCTGACAATGACATTCCAATGAGCTGTTAATAGCTAATATCTAACAATTAATTCTAATAGCGAGTTTCATTCACGAAAAGAATTGCTTTTTCTGTCAAAAGTTTTGACCCTTTTCACTTTTGAGAGTTTCATTCATTCAAAAAGTGCAATTCTAGATCGATTCTCAACACGAAAGTGTTGATGGGTTGGGAGAATCGATCTGAATACTTTTCTGTCAAACGTCAGATGAGAAATAATTTGTTATTTTTTGTTGTTTGTTGTGAAATTGTGTCAATATCCACCATTTTAATTGTTGTTGTTGCTTCCCATTGTATTCTAGAGCTTAGTTTTTCGTCGATAGATGGCGCACCTCAAGTGGGAATACTATAGTTTATATATACAATGCATACGGTGATTAAAACGGGTTAACTCGTCAACTTATACTAGTTATACTAAGGGCCAGTTGTACAATCGTGGTTCATCCTCGGATCAAAATTTAAAAACAATTTACCCACGGTTCGTGTTTGCATAATCAAAGTTAAGACGGTGGTTCAAGAGTGGTTTAAGAGTTAACCCACCGATTTCCACGGTTTAAATTAAGTTGATCACCGGATCAAGAATTTAAAAACGAGGTTCAGTGCTGTGCTGTGCTGAACAACTATTATTTCCATTAAGGAAATAGAAGCATCTATAAGCATCCAGAAATTGTCCATCGATAGAAAAATGACACTTCTGACGATTCTGGCAAGAGAATTTCGCTTCTCGAATTGAAGTAAGAAATGTCAACCACAGAATATTCATTGGGGAAAGTCTATTTCGCATGCGAATGTTTTGTGAATTTATTGTCAAAATATCTGATAAATTGTTGAGTTTAAATCTGATGATATAGCCGTCAAAACCTAAGAACTTAGCTGAGTGAGCGGTATTTATTACGAGAAACAAGTAAAACGACCATTTTAAAGCGAATCGAGCTGCGCACACTACTTTGACATTGGCAAAACTTTTAAAACTGAAGAGTGCGAATAGACGTTGTTTCATTATTCATTTCTCTGTACAAACAATGTCAGGGGTAGGTTCATAAAAGAACATAAAGGCTGAACTATAATGGACTGAAACAAAAGGAAGCTATAGTGTCAAAACCAAACGAAACGTTGCCGCCCAATCTGTGCCGCGGAAGCAAAACATGGATTTTCCTCTGAATAATAAGATGACTGTGAAGTAGGGAGGACATACATATATACATAAACAAAATTTATATACATATACATACATACATAATGTACATATTCTCTCTGCTGTGAAATCACACACAAAGTCAGCATATCGCGAGCGCAGTTAAAGTCTATACTCTATTCGAGGAATTTGTTCAGCACAAGGAAGATAGGACGTTTGCCTCTCAGTCTGGCTATATTGGCTTGCATACATCGGTCTCAAGTGAAAGCTCTCACAGGGTTTCCATACTTTGCATAGTAAATTGCCGCAAATCGAGTAAATTATACATTAGGGTTACCATCTTATGATTTAAAACAAAAAATCAAAAATTATTTATCTTCTTCCACACCACCAAGCGGTTATTCAGAAAGGATACAAAAACAAAAACAAATGACAACACCTCCCTATCAATCAAAAGCTGAAAAAGCTACAAAATCCAAATCTCAACATAGAAATGCAGTAGCGAGATCCCTTTTTTAAAATCATGGCAACACCTTTTAGATGTGCTTTTTGCGATGACGATGAGGGTTGTTTTTGTTATACTGAACAAAAAGAAACAAAAATTAGTCTGCTTTTTGCAGTCAAACTGAAAGGTTATGGGTGCGGCCAAATTTATCGAAAATCACAACAACAATTCTTGTGTGTTCAGTGGTTTGGGTTTAATTTCAGAGGCAGTTTCTGTTTTAGTTTGCCATTGGGATTACCTGCAGGCATCATTGGTAGATAAAAAGCTCCCTCATAAGGCATGTGCTGAACAAATTACTTGAATAGAGTATAATAACTAAACTGATCAAAATTGGACGAAACGGAGCAATTGGGCGTGAGATACAAATTGCTTGGTCTCGCACAATTACGGACGGGCCCGCCCGCGCCGTTCCGACTGTTATAGTTAACAGGAAAATGTAGTTTTCCCATTCGTCAATCGTCTCTGACTTATTGATGTAGAAAAGGGACTTCACATACCTCCTTCGGGCTTATCGGCGTGGACTAGCGACTTCACATATCCCCACAGAAAATAGCCTAGCGGTGTTAAATCGCAAGATCTTGGAGGTCAACTCAAAGTTCCAAAACGCGAAATTATGCGCTCACCAAATGTTTCCTTCAACCAATCATTAAAGCGCTGTTTAAAATGTTTTGCCATCTTGTTGAAATCTACCTATCATCAAGGCGATTCAATTAAGGGACGCAAAATCGACTTGACCAATATCTAAATTGCAAATACGGCGCTTTTGATTATTGACGCAGTCTTTCAACTAAAAGTGAGCTTAATAGCTGAACAAAATTTTCTTGAGAAAATCAGGATCAACAGCAGTCTCGTTTCGAGCCAATTTACCAAATGTACGCGGTGGTCGTCGGTCATGCGGCTTCAATTCTTGTACGAGTTTGATTTTGAAAGCCAGCAAACGAAGATCTTTCCTAAAATTTTTACATTATGTTGGATGGACACAGATCCGCCAACAGTTGTGCACGATGGCGGGTGGACTCATTCTGGTCTTCCTCGATGATTAACTATTATTGCCATTTAGAGTAAACGTGGTGCGAAAACCTTCAATCGTTAATCGAATTAATTAAATAAATCTGCACAATTTGCATGCGTTGTTCAGGCGTCAGCATTGTATTTATAATCTATAGTACTCCCAATAAGAGGAACGTTTGGTGCGCCATCTATGAACGAGGTTCACAAACTCTTGATTGGTGAGTTAGAAGAGAGAAGAAGACATTTTTTTCAAAGTAAATACGACAACTAGCGCCGCCATTGACGAAGTTCAGAACAAAAAGAACATGTTCCATGAAATTACTATAAAAATGTATATACAATGGCGTCAGTCGATTTTTATAAAATATCAGCCAAACTTAAGATAAATCACATGTCATATGGCAAAATGGCTGTCAATGAAAATAGTGCTGATAACGTATGGTTCTATACCTCTTATTTTTTAACGCTTTATTATTTTAACGCTTTATCACGTCTTAGCGACACAACCAATCATCATGAATTTTGAAGTACTTACACAGATTTTCATGGGCTTGCAAAAGGTATTTTTCATCTTGGTGGAAAACAAAACTTTTCCCCGAGGATAACAAATTTGTATATGGTCGTCCGATATACCAACTTGCCCTCCCTGCTAGTTTGATATTAAAGGAAGTTTTGTGTGAGCCTTTAATGGCTGAATCACAACGACGCGTTCACCTCAGCTTCGCGTACGTTACGTCGAACAAGCTTTACGGACGCGTCGAGATGAAAGCTGACATGTTTGACGTTTGAGTAAATCAACTAATCAAAATTAATAATTCTGAGGAAACAAATATTTTATTTGTCTTGCAATGGAAACAGAAAATCTAATTTCAATTATAGAAGTTTTTGAACAAGTGGCTTATACTGCCTTTTTAGCATGGGAGGAGTTTCACAAAGAGGATTCAAATCGGCGTTGGTGGGTTCGGGAGTTAAATCTTAGAAGGGATGAAGAAGGATTCTTCGCCCTGAATTTCGAAGCAACGAAAGAAAAAGATCCGGAATAAATTTTTAATTGTTTGTACTTGTTCGAAATCCTTAAAATGCTTAAAACTATGATATAAATGCACACATATAAAGGACAAAAATACAACAAGGCGCTGATTAATTGACCGAGGGATATCAACCCAATTTTGAAATTGAAAAAACTCAAATTGAAACACACAGAAACAGTAATAATAATTATTTGAAACGTCAAACGCGCGCAAATGTTCAAATATTTCGACTTTTGCTTCAGCTTCGCTTCATGCTACGTGGTTTTTGTACTTACTTTTTGATGCCAAAACGTAACGTTAAAGCTCAACGCCTCATTGTGAGCATTATACATACATGAATTTCTATGTCTGAACTTTTGCGTTCTGTCAAAGCGAAGCTCAAAGCGTCGTTGTGAAGCAGGCATAAATCATTTAATGTAACTTTCATGAACAATTTAATTCACCGTTTATGCAAAAAGTAGACACTACCTATTAATAGTGCATTACTTTGAAATGAGAACTTTGAACGATTTTATATATTTCAATATTTTTTTTTTAGATCATAATGATGCATGTTCATTTGAGCAATGCTGTTCAGAAACATATCTTACTTGTCGCGATGGATATTGTCATTGTCGGTTGGATCCGCGTTATGACGTAAAATGCAATTACATAGGGTAACTATTAAGTGATTTTAAATATCTATATTTTTCGTATTGCGACATGACTCCTTTATTTGTCCTTGCAGCAGCTCTTCAACACCAATGTACATCACTGCATCACAGATTGCTCTCTCAGCTGCCTTAATTATGGGAATGGCTGCCTTGTCAATGGTTGTCTATAGGCTTTGCACAAAACCAAGGTATTTAAGGTGAGTTTGGAATGTCTTACAACTAATTTATAAAAATACATAATTTAATGAATTCATGCAGTGCACGGCAAAGAGCTCTCGCTTCTCAAATGGGATATAATATCGAAAATGAAAACCTTAGCTATGCCAATTATTTTCGTGCCTCGCTCACATCCATGCAGATAAGAGTGTTGACACGCATGCGTGACAGACCGCCAACATATGACAACCGACCAGCGCCGATAGCCCTGCCAGAGCCACCGCCACCCTATGAAGGACATTCAGAGGTATTTTTATGTAGTATAGTAGTAATACCACTAACTTTTTTTTTTTTACAAAATATTCATTATTCAAGGGTATTGCAATGCCACCACCTTATATAGAAGTTGTAGTCAGCCCCACAGGATACACAAATACAACATTTGTTGATCCTGAGACTGATGGCCGTCAAGTTAATAGAATAACAGTGTGCCCAAATTGTGATACAAGCCAACAAACAATTGATAGCAATAATTGTGATAAGGACAAAGCTGATGAATCGCCGCCTGACAAGACTGAAACTCGTGGCGAGAATCGCATACCTATATAGTTTACGAGTACCTATACTTAATTATTTAAAAATGTTTGCTCCATTACAAGTTTAATAAAATTTGATACAAAATATTGCCTGTAAACACATTTTCAAGTTTCTTTTTTGTTCCAGCCCCAGGCAGACTGACTACAAAAAAAAAACTCAACTTTCTGTTAAGATTTTAAAAAAAGTACGCATACGCCCTGGGCAACTTGCATTTTTTTAATATCTGTTTGAGAGCTATTTATTTTTTTTAAATTAAACCCTAGGTACCTTTGCATCCTCCAAGTATAAAAAAGGTATTGCTGAGGACAGATTGTGTTAGAAAATTAAGAAAAACGGTTGATCGGTGTTTTTTTTTTAAATGTTTATCATCTTATTTTGTTCGATAAAGTTTGAGAGTACCTGTTGTTGATTGCATACTTTTTGGTGATTTTAGTTTGGTTTAGGGATGAGATAAATTGTCATGGTGAATAAACCAAAGCGCAAACGGGGTGGAAAAGAGTAAATAATTAGAATTTAAGATTCATGCATTTATAAAAATAAAATTATAAAAATGCTTTAATGATTTCAGGATTCAAATTGATACAAATCAAGGTACATCAAGGAAAATTAGTGTTTTAAATTGACGTGGTAGCTTTTCATAATTTTGATAAGAAACAAGGTAGGCTTTACATGACGCTTCTCGCATTCTATGGTGGAATTAATTTGTATTAATTTAACTTCTTAACCAATCAATAATAATTTTTAAAAGGTTTATTAGTTTATATTATAGGAGTATAGAGTAGATCACAAGGTAGTGTAGATGTTTGTTAGACGAGATAGGAGAACCAGATTGAACAAATTGGCGGAGATCGCTTAGAGGGCAGCAAAAAGAGGCAACGAAGGGTTGCTATAAAAAAGTTACTATAAGGAACGTCTGTGAAATTTTGTGCACTGGTCTACAACAATTAGAGCGAATTTCCAAAAGCATTGATTATGACCCCTGACAGGTCAGAACGAATGAATTGAATGGCAACTATTATAAGTCTAGATGCACCGAGCGGGGCTTCGATCATGCGATTAATCCTTCAAACGCTGCCCTACGTAGTGTTCGTCGATTTGGGAAAGATCTTTGATCGTGTTAATCGTGATGTAATCTTGAGATATCTTGATGCTAGAACCTAGAAGCATTCCTAACAAGAATGTTGCTATAATCCCTCCTATCATGGTAACCGATCGGATAGAAAGTTCCTCCGATTCGGAAGAAATGTACGAATTTTGTATCATGGTAGAAGTTCCGATTCATTAATCGGACATTCTTCCGGAAAAAATTGAAGCATGCGTTTAAATGCCTAAATTACAGCGACGTACATTGAATTCATGCGATACAACCTGTCTATTTGATTTGTGTTTCTTCCTATTCTCTCCGACATATTTTCAAATAAAAAAGAAAGACAAACGATTAATTTCTTGTGTATTTGTTTTGTGATTCCCCTTTTCTTTGTTTGAGGTTCTCTGCTTGCATTAATATATTTCATCCCTTAAAAATACGGCTGTGCTGTGCAGGATTATTCCACTACAAAAGAGGTTCATACTTTATTTTCCTTTTCCTTATGCCACGTGTGCGCGTCGGTACGCATTTCTATTTCTCTTCCGATTCGGATACCATGAAGACAATAAATGCTTCGATCGGAACTTTTCTCCGATCCTAGGATTCACCGAACGGATACCATGATAGGGGCCAATATTTAGTGCAAATTGGAGGAGTTCCCACAGTATTCAACGTCATTGCATAAGCAATCATTTTGAATTCCTCGTCTTTCAGCACATTTAGCAGTGAGTGAGGATAGGACAACAATTTGTGTGTGGCGTGAACCTACTGCAGATCGTCTTGCAGATGTTACACCCAGTTTTGAGTTTATCACCTTGCTTATCGGCATTTGGTGGATCAACTCGCCAAGCAAAAGCTGAACTATAATAGTCGGAATGGCGGCGCGGACGTATTTGTATCTCACGCCCGAAAAATTGCTCCGTTTCGTCAAATTTCGATCAGTTTAGTTTACGGACGTAAACTGGGCTGTGGGCTCGCTATCGCATTTTACGGACGAAAATTTGACATCTGACTGTGAATGGATATGAGAGTAAGAGTGCGAGGTATGCTGACTTTGTTCACATTCATCTTATAGAGCAGTCCACGAATATAAGTTTGTTCAATGAAGAAAAACTAGATCAGAACAGAACAGAACAGCACAAGTTTGTGAAAACTGTCAGAACAAGTTAGAACAGAAAAATGTAGTTTCGTATTTGACAGCTCCTCTATCAGCTGTGAAATTTTAAATTTCAAATAATGCAGATCCCGTTTTTGGAGAACACTCCACAGTCAAAACTTGACCTGATGCGGACCTAATTTCTATTTTTGCACTTTATCCATTTTAGTTTTTGGTTTATAATTTTATTTTATTTTATATCGTCGCAACTTTTCAAATAATTGCAAAAATTCAGTTTTCAAATAAGTCAACTGACACTTTTGACAGTTCTCACGCACTTGCACCACCTCAAAAGTAGGTGTAGGAAATATTGTTCTAAACTGTGTTGGACAACTTCATTGAACACAAAGTGACAGATTGTAGAACAGAAAAGAACAGGATTTTTGCTCATTGAACACCAAATTTTGTACTTTTCAGATCTTTTCTGTTCTTTTCTGTGCAGCTCAGATTCATTGAACACACTATATGTCAGTCTCAATCCCTTCGAGGGAAAACATTGTTGGCAGCATTTCATAAAAAATATTTTCCAAATATTTAAAGAGACCACCAAAAAGTGAACAGAAATTAATTACGAAAATTAATTGTGAAAATCTCATATATGTATAACTTATTTTGTCGGATAGTTCAATGTTTTTCCTCTAAGTGCCAGCGAAAATTTAGAAAGAGATAGCTTCGTGGACAGCCCTATTGTTCAGAGGTAAATAAATGGTTTGCTTCCGCGGCAATTCGTCCATTATGGATTGCGTGTACACTTCACAGGTTCGACGGCAACTATTCGTTCGGTTTTGACACTAGCTTCATTTTGTTTCCGTCTACTCTAATAGGGTTTTCACACTGGACCAAAAACTCAAAAAGTTTACGAAACCTAGTTGGAGCATTCACACTGAAAAAAACTGGGTTTTGTTTGACGTTTCATGAATATGTGAGTGTTTGAAGGTACTTTTTCCAAAAAATCCTTTGACATTTAGTGAAAATCCCACTCAAATAAGAAATACACCTCGCTTTTTCTCTCTTTTGTCGGTAAAAATCCCATACTCTGAGAACATTACAATGTTTTATCGACGAGTTGATGGTGCCAAAAGATCAGTTTGTTTTCACATACTTGCGATTACAAGTAGGCATTGTATTTATATTTTATAGTAATTTCATGGAACATTTTATTTTAGTTCTGAACGTCGTCAATGGCGGCACTAGTTGTCTTGTCTACTTTACATCGAATTTCTTCTATTGTTGTTTTTGCTTTCCATGGCAGTTTAGACAAAAACCACTCAAATTTCTTTCGAAGTCAAGCTTGTGTTCGTCGTCGCTAGATGCCGCACAAAACGTTCCGCTTCTTGGGAATACTATAAAATATAAATACAATGAAGTAGGTTTTGAGGAGTTTTATCAAAAACTACTAGTTTATGAAATAGAAAAATGTATGGGAAACCTTGTGGTTTTGGTGTAGGTTTTGGGGTTTTAGACAAAAACCGAGTTTTTGATCCAGTGTGAAAAGCCTATAAGGCTAGATTACACAGGTATGTTTTACTTCCGAAAGTTACTCACATAAGAAACTTCTGAAAAAATAACTAATGTAAACAGCCCTGTATAAGTGATTTACAGTAAATTGTATCAATTTACGTAAGCTATAAGTTGAAAGAGAAAGTAACAAGTGTAAACGCGTTTTTTGACACTTACATGTAGTGTTGGCTAAACATCGAAATATTTTACTATCGATAGTATCGATGTTTTTCAGAAAAACTATCGATACTATCGATAGTTTTTTAAAATCATTAATCAATCAAAGTGAAAATGAAATAATTCTGTTTAAATAAAAAATAAAACAAAAAACAAGCTTTAAACAAAATAAAACAATGCCATGTTAGTTTATTATAAGTTCAAGAGAAATGTGCAAAGCATAGGTAGAAGGAAAAGCAAAAAGAAACATAAATTAAGTCTTTAAAAAATTTTTGAATTATGTTTGATAAAAAGCAAATGGTTTAAGTTTTTATCTTTGAGGCGATTTCTTTTTTTTCATTATCTCTCCTGCTCTGGAAAAAAATTCGTTCAGAAGGAACCGAAGGAGCTGGAATGCAGAGATATACTTAATCGCGATTTCTCGTAGTTAACTTGTTGATTGATTCCAAAACGTAAGTGAACAAGAACTTTTATACATTAAAGATTTTTCCAAGTAGTGACGTATGTCAATTATGGCTTCTGCTTCTGTCAAGCGAGTTTTTTTTTTTTTTTATAATGCACTCGCACTCAAGGGGATATGAATACCCTTATAATGATTTAACATGTGCGAGCAAGGATAGAAGGAATAGAAAGATAGGAAAGAAAGGTTGAACTTGACATCTGGTCACGTACAGTGTTATATTCCATTGAAAAAACGTTTTCACTTGGTTTGAAGAGATGCGTTCCAAATATTCCAGATTAAATAAAGAAACAAGGAAATAGTTTATCCGGAATATTCCATTGAGTAAAGAAACGCAAAAAAGGCGTTCCATACCTATATTCCGAATATACGGAATGAATAAAGAAACTCACTCATTACTACAGTTTGTGTATCAATGAACTGAAATTTGAATTTGCAAGCATACAGGGATGTCGAAGAGCGAAGACAAATTTACAAAAAAGTTATATTCAATTTTGATATTAAAATATTTGTCCTCTTCGATAGTATCGATAGTTTTTAACTATCCATACTATCGCCGATAGTTTAAAACTATCGATAGTATCGATAGACTATCGATGTTTAGCCAACACTACTTACATGTGTACTCTTAAGGGCTAACCATAATTGAAGAATGGGTACGTACGTTGCCTTACGAAACAGTAGAAATACATTTGATTTGTATACCCAACCCGAAATGACTTTTTGATAAGTTTCGGAAAGTTTCGTTCACTTGCGTTTCCGTACGTAATGTACGCTTTGAGTCGAGGTACATTACGTACGAAAATCTGACATTCCTTTTTTTTCTTTCTTCTTATTTCTAAAGGCTATTATGGGCAACTGATGTTCTTTACAAATCGGAAGGAAACTTTTCGTTCGGTTTTGACACTTGCTTCCTTTTTCTTTCGCATATTATGGTTGGGCCTTTAGCCTTATATCTGAGGGTGCATTTGCAATTGCAGATGTTTCGAGTTCGACGACGTTGTTCAAAGCGCCATCTATATCAAGAAAAGCCACCATTGTTTATTCCTTAAGGTGGATAGAGTATTCTGTACTGTAAGTGCGGGCAGTGCAGTTTCCAAAAATAAAAGGTCATTTTCCTGAAACATTCTAAAAATTCCCATCAAAGAGAATACAAATAAAAAGACAAAACGTTTTGCAATTACTATTTCAAAAAATGCTCTTTAATGCATTGTTTTGAAATTGTTTTATAAGCATATTTTTTATTATTATCATTATTATTATTATTATTAATTTTCTTTTTCCTTAAAAACATAAAACATTAAAACGAATCCGTTCTTGAACATGTAATATTTATAGTGAATTCTTTTTTTCCATTTTTTGCATGTTTCTTTTGTTTTACTTAAATTTTTTTTTACAACTAATATGGTGGTTTGTTTTGCAAGTGATGACTGTCTACTACGTTTTATTATTAATTAATTTTTGTTTGTTTTGTTTTTTTTTTTATTTAATTTTAATTTTAATTTTATTTTTTAGTTACCATGTAAGTTTTCTTAATTTATTTTAAATTTTTTGTTTTTGTTTTTCGTCACACTTGAATTATTTTTTCTGCTTTTCTTTTTTTTATACTTTATAAATACAAATTACAAATAATACATTTACACGAATTATAGTTACATAATTAAAATTAAGAAAAAAAAAATATTAAAATTATAATTAAATATGAAATTTATCAACAATAAAAGTTTGTATGCTTTTTTTTTAATTTTTTTTAGTAAGTTTTAATTGGTGGTGGTGGTGGTGATAGTTTGGTGTTTGGAAAAAAAAACAACATTTTTATTTTAAATTTAAATTTAAAATTAAACTTAATTGTGTGGTAAAACTTGTTTATACTCAAAACGAGTGTCTGTGTGTGTTTGTTTTTGGGGGTGAGATGTGTTTTTGTGTGCTAACGATGTCCTGAGATGAAGGGAAAGGATTTGTGTCCACAGGAGATACGAGAAAATTTACACTAATTTAAAAAAAAAAAACAAAAACATAAAAATAACAACACACAGCCGCCGGTCAGGGGTTGACAAAATAAAATTTGTTTTTATTTTAAATGTTAATAAATTTAAAAAAAAAGGATTATTTGTTTCTAATTTGATTTTGTTTTATATAAATTGTTTTCTATTTTTTTTTCGATTTTTTTGTTTAATTTATGAAATTCTATATAAATTAAAGAACATAGTTTTTAACATTAATTTTTAGTGATTTAATTTAATTTTTTTTTTTAACATTGGTGTTGTTCTTTATTTTTTGTAAAAACAAATAGAAATGATAAAATAATTTATTGTTGTCTGTTTTATTATTGTTAAAAAAAAAACAACTGAGAAAAAATCGACCACTTTGTGCTTTCTTGCCATCCACACAGATATACTCCTACAATTCGTCTACAATATTCACTCCTCTTCCTGCTCCAGCTCCAGCTCCAGCTCCAGCTCCAACTCCTGGAGCAATGAATGTTTGAGTTTTTTTGTCAATTCTTTTTGTTTTGACATCGGATTTATCGAATTTGTAGGATGATACATCTTTATTCCATTTTTTAGCATGTTTTTTGAGATTTTTTAACCATTTTTTTGCATGAACATTCTTCATATCTTTTTGGATTGGTGATGACGAAGGTGGCTGCTTGACAGCTATGGAAACATCAGAGATGATTCTGTGAACTATTGGTGTTGATCTGGTGGTTGGTGATTTTGCTTTTGATGATGATAATATTATTGATGATTGTTTTCTAGTTGTAATTTTGGGCATTGGCGATGGTGTCGCTGCTGCTGCTGCTGCATGACGGTATTTGTAGTTGTAGTTTGTGGTTGAACCTTTATGTTTTTTCTTGTGTTGTTGTCCAAGAATAATTGTTTTTATTGCATTTGCTGTCCAATCAATGTCTGCTGCTGCTGCTGTTGCTGTTGTTGTTGATGATGTTCTTGTTGTTGTTTTTGGAAAAAATGGTATATTAACTGTCGGTATTGTTGTAGTTGCTGCATCTGCTGCTGCAGTATTAGTTGCTAGTGATTGATGTTTTAGAAATATTAATTGTATTGGTTGGGGATTGGGGTTTTGTTGTTGGTGTTGTTGCTGATGCTGTTGTTGGTGTTTTTGCTTATATAACAATGATCTTATCTTTCAGCTCATTTTGACGCGCTTCCTTGGTGGTCCAATTGGTGGGATTTGTTGTGTGGCGAGCGCTCGAAATGCCTCAGCTATTAAATGCGAATGTGTCGTAATCATATTCTGCCATCCATTTGTTTCCATAACATCTGTGGCATGACTATAATTTAGAAAAGAAAATATGCATAAATTAATTTTTTTTTTTAAATAAATTTAATTTTATTTTGTTTTCAAAACAAAACTTACGTATTGATGAAATCTATCGTTTGTGCTTTCAATTGATCCGCACTATGGAGATCGGCTAAAATTAGGGTTTCAGCTGCTGTTTCAACAGACAAATTAACACACAGCGCTTCCTCACACATCACTTTTAATTTTTCTAATGCATACTGAAAATAAAATCAAAGAAAAAAATATTGTTAAACAGTTGATTGATGGAAAGTCAAATTTAGACGTTATTTTTAAAATTGTATCAAGAATATAGTGTTTCACCTAATTATAGCGTTGAATATGGAAAACAATTCAGAATTTTTCTATAGAAACTAGGGACATCTACCGTTGGTTAAGAACAACATAAACCGAAGTAAATACTAGTCGACCATGCATGTCTCCAGATACTATTAAGAAATCAGTTACGGCACCACAATTGTTGCCTTTATTAGACGCCAAGCTTTAGTGGCGCTGTGAGGTACCTCGGACCAACATGAAGCTGGCAACTGACAGTCCATTTGTAGTATGTCAATACTTCCTTCGTGACAGGGTGTGTCAATGATATTCTGGTCAATTGATGGGTTTTTTTGTCTCGACAAAAAATTAAAGCTAAAAGCGACCAGCATTACTTAACTGCCTTAGTGTAGCTAAAATTTTACTTGGTTTTTTGACAATTAGGTTGATTGTCAATGTTATTTGGATTGTCAGAAGCTTTGCAGCCTTGAAAGCTTTATCCCACTGAACCTCCTAAATTAGACTTTCCATAGAAACAAACACAGCTTTTGACACAAACAACTCGTCGATAAGACATTCAAGTGTTCTCTGAGTATGCGATTTTTTATTAACAAGAAAAAAGGAAGCCTTTCGTATTCCTGAAATGCCAAAAAACACACAATTTTTGTATATTATGAACGCTCCAAGGAGGTTACAGTAGCTTTTTAAAGGTTTGATTTACTGTGAAAGCTTTAAAGCCCAATCATAAACACCAAAGTTTTTAATGTACTTTGAGTTTTTAATTTTAGTTAACAGTGTATTACGTGATCATCTTTTAGAAACGATGTTTGAGGCACCAGATGGACCACAGTCAAACGTCATTAAGAGAGTTAGTATCTTATATAGAAATAAACACACCATTTAGAAAGGATGAACTCGTCGGTAGGGTAGTGTGTTTTCAAAGTTTAAGATGTTTACTGACAAAAATGTGAAAAAGCGAACTGTGGTAGGAATTTTGTTTGTTAAAAGTTTCTAGAAAAAAGTTAAGTTTCTTGAAACCTTAAAAAAACTAGGAATGCATCATAAGCAATGGTTACTATCATCAGGAGAAGTTAATAACCTATAAAATACGCACAGAACTAACTATGTATTGGTCGGTTCTAAATCAAACACGACTTCCTGAACACTCAAGTTCCTGTTGGTTTTTCCAAGAGCGCAACTATCTTGGATACAATAAAAATACTCTGGAACCAACTGAGAACATAATTAATTTGAGCGATTCACAATCGAGAAAACAAAGAAAACACAACTCTTTTTAATTCAAAAACAAGTACAAACAAAATGGCGTTTTTTCAAGCTTTAGCACTGAATGTTTGTTTCTTTTTCCGTTCAGAGAATGATCGAAGCCTGTTCAATGAGCTCGATGTAAATACCAAAATGGCGAAAGAGGCAATACTCAACCGAATCAATTGCAATTTGATAAGACAGAACACGCTGTCAAACTACTTTTTTGACAGCTTAGGTCCCATCATAAGTAAAGAAATTGAAAAGCTTTTTGTGCTTTAGCTCTGTTCAGTGACCTAAATGAAAATGAAAAGCTCCCATTATTGTCAGTGTGAACGCTTTGACCCATCTGATCTGATGGAGACAAATTTTAGTCGTTTGGGAAAAAAAATAAAAAAAAAAAAATACAAAATTACAAAATAATTACCTTATCAGCAGCAGCTAAGAGATCATCGGCCATTTTTTCCAAATTGGGAGCCTTCCCTGTATATATGAAGCGTAGCATTTCTTTTAGTACCTCATGATCAACATCTGTTATGGCTACTCGATTTAATTTACGCTCCTCCATCTCATGCTCGAACATCGCAGCAAACACATCACTTCGGGCTACGAACGGATGAACATGAAAAAAAAGATAGAAACAACAATTAAAACCTGACATTTCTTCATTAAAAATTCTAAATTACCCGCTAATATTGCTTTATGCGCTTGAAATTCACGTCCGCCTACCGCCAGTGTGACATCACTGAATTTCTCATTATCAAAGAGATTTCCCAAATCCTCGGAGAGCTTACATTCGGGAACTTTAAATTGTACGATATTACTTTGACCAGAGATATTAACACTATCAGCTACAACGCTAACTTCACAGAAAATTGTTAATTTATCTTCTGGCAGGAGACCATTTGCTTCGTCCAACAGGAAATCTCGTCGGATGAATTTTTTGAAGCCCCAATCTTTGCCTTGTACGAAACGGTAAGCTCTGTAAGAAAAAAAAAACAAAAATTAATTTAAAGATACAAGATACAGATACACTTGAGATTATGCATTCATGAACGCCACTCTTTTTAATTTGCATGTAAAAAAAAAAAAGTTACTTTACTATGGGTTCCCATTTTTGTGTCTGACTTTGGGTAACAATATTGACTGAGAGAGACTGACAACCTCTAAAATGGAATAATGAATTCAAAAATATACAAAAATCTTTTTCTTTTAATAACAAAGACTGACTCAGGTTTACGTTTTTGAATTGATTTCTGTGTTGAATTCATTAAGGATGCAGTTCTTATTGAAATCGTTGCAGATAGTTGCAGGTCGATATTTTTGTTTCAACTTAATGACATTCAGATGAGCAGAGCAAGCATAGTGTCCTTGAGATGAAGGTGCTGTACTGATAAAGTGTTTGTGTTATTGATTTAATTTATATAGACTTGCTTCTTAGCTTTCCTAGTGAGTCCTTGAATTTATATTTCCAGTCAGGGGCGTATGGCGTATGCAATATGCACACGACGGCGACTTTGTATAGAGGCAGACTTTTAACAAAGGAAATTGTTTTCTATTTATTAATATTGTTTCCTTGAGCCTCAAACAAAAGTTTTTTCTGCATAGCAGACAGACATAAAACTACAGTGTAATAAGGTAAGACAGTCTTTTTCAGTCTAAATAAATTTCAGTTAATTGGCAAGAACACATAATTCCGGAGTAGACAAAGTTACATAAGAAGAATGTTTCGCATATAGGCCCAATTAATGTTATATAACCAAGAACGCACTTCTGTCAAAATGACATGAGTAAATGAACGAATCACACACTTATCACAACTGACATAATACGCCTTTCGTTAAGTTTCGTTAACATGAAATAAGAATTGTAATAAAAATCTGAATCCATTTGTAAAATGTAAACATGACACATGTTTAAAGCTTGGATAAGACGACGCGTAAACAGTGAATAAATAATGTACCTCAAACGTCATTTTGACATAAAGCACCTGTCATAAACGATGAAATAAAAATGCATTTAGAGTCACAAAACTATGTTAATGGTAGGAGTTTTGAAGAAGAAGTTGACATACATACATGCTTGGACATGCAAATTAAAATTGTGTCTTGAGATGGGACAAAAACAAAGACCGTATAGAACTGTCAATTTTCTTAGATAAATGTTTTCAAATCTCGTGTTAATGCTGCTATTGGTTTTAATGATTATTACTTTTAAGAAAAGAATTTTATGTTAAGTCAAGTTTTCGAAAAGTTTAAATTACAGACGTAAACATTTTTTTGACAAATTATACACCAAATATGTCTCCTATTTCGACAGTTGTTTCCGTCCAATATCAGCGTATTCAGAAAACCGAGAACTCCATTCTGTGAACGACTTAATTGTTGAAATTTGAGAACTTGTTGTTAAGAATATCAACCAATCATTTTGTGGGTGCACTTGCTATATTAAGACAAACCACTTGACTTGAAGTAGAAAGAAAGCAATTTGAAAAATTTGCAGATAAGATGAGATGAGAAAATGTGTCGAGACCTTAATTTTTGAACAATCTCCCATCAATTAAAATGTCAAACAAAAAGTCACGTCCGGTGTAAACGCTCTATAAATGTATTTGTAGTAGATTAAAGTTTTTTTGTTGAACGATTTCACCTACAAAATAATTTTTCAAAATGTCAATCAGAAAATTTGTAATAGAATTTGAACATTTACATTTGCCCTGACCCATGATGTAAATATAATAACAAGTACTAGAACTTAAGTGCACTTGGTTCAAATGTGACCAATTCTTGAACTAATAGCGTTTTCGTTTGGCCTCTCAATTATTCAAAATATTCTGAATGCGTTCATTTGGTACTAGATGACAGTTCTTCTTCAAAAAAAAAAAAACAACATATATTCCGCAATTAAGTTCAGAATCCAGACCACGAATAACGAATATACATAGATACTTTAGATGTCAAACTACAAAATCAACATTATTTGATAATTTGGGAATTAAAATACAATTTGACAAATAAAATAGTTTGAGAAGCTATGTTTTATGAATGCATAAACCAGTGTTGTTATATGATAATAATATTTTTTTTTTTAATATTTAAAAATAATTGAAACTTACCTCTGTGATTCCATTGCTTTGGTTTCTTCTCTTTTAGCATTTAATATAGAAAATTTAAATTTGGCTCTTACTTCTGATTTATTACACGATACTAATAGTAGATATAGGGATAAGTAATCTTTGCTTTCTTCATCTAAACCTTTTGGATTAACTCGTAAACACCTATACAAAAATTTACAATTTGTTTATACGGTTCTTTTTTATTTTGTTTTTATTTTAAATAAACTTACCATTTCAATTTGTCATTAGCACCCGCTGAGAATGTGGATGATTTAAGGACTTCGCCCATTTCTTCGCGGCAAAAACTAAAATTATTTATAGTCCACATATAGCTGAATTTAACAACTTTCACCTTGAATAAACAAAAGAATTTCTTTAAAAAAATTTGTATAATCTTTATTTGGATTTCTAAATAATAAGGAACACAAAATGAATTATTATTTATTATTGGCAAGATGATGCAGTGTGGTGAGTATATTTAGAGAAACTTTTGGGGACAAGTTGGGATGGTGGATGAAGAAAATAAAGAATTAGAAAACGCCAGATTTAAGTGAGATTCTTCGTTTCTAAAAGGGGAGCTTCCTTTAAAAGCTCTAAAGATCCGACAATTTCGACCTGTTTATTGTCAAAAAGAATTTGGCTTTCCTTAAATCTTAAAAGAAATCGAAGCCTAACAAATTGGTAATACAAATTAGTGACACGACATGATGACTAGAATTAAAATTAATATTTGAAAGCTCAGCAAAAGCTTTTGCGGAGTTATTTTGATATTGAACTAAAAAAAATAAGTATACATTTTTATTTAATCCTAACGGGCTTGAGTAACTTGGCTTCCTAATTTTCAAAACAAAAGCTTTTGAAAAAGCTTAAATCAAGTTTAAACACTGTTTTGATACTTCCTTTCTTGGACTGGGGATTTCACTCAAATGCTTCATTTGGAATATATAATTCATCTCGAAAAGAAAATTTTATGGAATCACCCCTTCAGTTTTCGCCAAACAATGCTGAAAAATCATGTAGGAAAAAGGACGAGATATCTTTGAAACTAATTCAAATCCAAAAAACAGATGATTCGTCGGGATTGCAATATTTTTTATTGCTAAGTCACTTTAACGTGAGTTTTTCCTATCTTCTGCACTTCCCGAACATAATACCTTTCCCACGATGTTAAAAACATTCATCCCAGTTAAGTTCAGGACAAGTAAATGGTTCCGAAAGGCGTATCATTAAGTTTTCAATACAAATGATGATTATTGCGAGCTGGTTTTTTCCCAAAGTTTTTTTGTTCGGTATTGTGATTGTTAAGAAAATTAAAGTCAACATAAATATATAGAGATCTAATGTTCTAAGAGATCAGCAATTTCACCTTGAAAATGGATGAAACATCAAAAATATTTTAAAGTAAAGCAGGAAATCCAACAATTCTATGTCGGGTCGGCGGTATGCATCATCCCAAAGAATTATTAAGTGATTAACGCTGTTTATACTGCCAAAACTATTTACGACACAGCTGGTATTTCAAATAAAATAAATATTCATTCAACTTACAATCGACAAAAACGCAAAACCAAACGAAAAGATCTCTCCCTTCGTTTCACTCCAAATTCAACGATTTCACTTCAACATGCCTTTTGATCTGAACTGCTGCTAGCTGCTACTCTCCTACTGTTTATATCTCTATATACACTCTGTGTGGCGCACATTATGCACATTTTCAATCCAATATCACAGGGAAAGAGAAATTTTTTTATACTTCAAAAATTTCAATATAAAACATCTCTTAGGTAACAAAATTATAAAGGCTAATAAAACACACAGATACACTCTCTAAGTATTGCCAGCCATGTTTTTTTTTTTTTTTTTTGTATTCAATAAGATCTTCAAGTGAAGGGTGATTAAAAACAAAGCTGCGCGCGCAAAAAAAAAACACACACCAACTACCTAATAGATTTCAATTACAAAAAAAAAGATACAATTTGTATCTTACTGAGCACGTTTGCTTTCATTTTTGTTTCTTTCCCTTTTATCTGGCCCCCGCTTGTATTTATGAAGTGAGCAACATTATTGCATAATTCGAAAGACACAAAAACTGACGCTTAAGAGTGGTGGAGGAGGAGGAGGAGGCGGCATGCTAGCTAACACAGGCAATCATGAAAAGGTGTAGCAACATTTCTATGCTGCTGCTGTTAATCTACAGCCAAGACACTATGATGATATTGCTGCTGGTTTGTTGCTGGCAAGGAAGGTTTTTATTTCTTTAGCTTACTTTGAAATAAGCCTGTCCATATGATCCATGATGGAGTTTTTACGCAATAAAATATATTGGAGCCGCCGCACGCCGCCGCACGCCGCCGCTGCATGCCGCGCCGGTGGGAAATATAGAGCCCACCATCACAAGCCATGTGCTTAGGAAATTAGACAAAAAGGCAATGCTCGCATGTATGCAAGCGTTCGTTTACGTCGCCGTCATCGTCGTCGTCGGTGGTTTTGGAAACAACTTAACAAGGCTTTCAAAATAGTTTTGCAATCCTTTGACATTTTTTTTTTTAATTTTAATTTTTTTTTTTTTTTTTTTTTGAACAGCAATATAATGTGCTCATGCTCTGCTCATAAACAACTCTTTAGTTGGTGTTAGCGTGAGTGATGGATACAACTGCTAAAAATTAAAATAAAACAACAACAACAACAAAAAGGAGAAGGAAAATAGTATACAACACGCCCGAAAGTATAACCGTATTTGCTCAAAGGGGACTTTCACTTTCGTTTTCTCCCGCGCTTTTGTTGTTTGCTTATTTATAAAAATGTCTCCTTCCCAAGTTTTTGGACTTTTGTTTTCTCCTCAAAAGAAAAAAAAATGCAATTGTTTAAACTGACGGATATTATTGGGTTTTATAACTCAATCGAAAGTTAACGACCGGCTTTCATCCTGAATTGGGGATTTAAGATTGAATTTTTTATAACAAAAAGCGCCATCTATATGTGTTTAACGATTTATTTACAACCGGCAGTTACTTTTTTTGGAACAAAGAGGCGTTTTTTCTAAAGGCTATAGTTTAAAATCATTGAAGATAGACAGCTTCCTATTATTGCAGCTTTTAAAATGATTTGATTTCTGACATCTGTCAATTAAGCTACGTATACACGAAACAAAAAGGATTGTACTAGAAGAAATCGATTAAGTAAGATATTTCATCTGAAGCAATGATTTTTCCTACGGCCGGCCGCGGTGGGGGTAAAAGAAGAAATAAAAAATGTGTGTTTTAAGATAAATATTTGACATTTGTGTGATTTCCCTTAAGTTATATGTCAAACGCACATTCATTGCACCATCTTTTTGGAATAGCAGGAAAAAAAATGAAACACAAAGCGGCTCCATAATGGATATATTGTTGGCTTCACTCGAAAACTATCGTTTTCTTTTTTCGATTGAAATTGTAGTAGATTTAATATATTTAAAAAAGATTCAGTTTCATTTTGCTAGGACTCATGATTCAGAAATAAAAAGAATATGTAAGTACAGGATTATGCAAAGCTTAATTGTAGCAGAATAGTAAAAGTAAATGAACTAAACTGCAGTGTGCTGTAGTGGAACTGCGCTTTGCCACACTTTACGACACATATATGTAGTTAATTATCTCACCAAATTTGTCGCATAGTGTCTGCCGTACCGATAACCTTAAAAAGAAGCCAAATCATTGTGTATTGACTCTAATGACATACTCCAATGACGGTGTTTTGGAACGGTGCCCTCTAGTACTCTTGAATTCGATTCTTATAGCTAATATATAAACCACAAACAACATAGCACAGACAGTAAGAGGAAAGTAAAGCAACGTTCTCACGCAGACAAGACAATGGGACAATACTCAAATGTCTTGTCCAAGCTCCTTGAACGGGGTTGGACAAGAAAATGCCAGCCAGTCGATATTGTCCTCAGAGATAGGTCAGCAGGCTAGCTTGGAGGACAATATAATGACAATTGTCTTGTCCTGGAAACAGTTGTTCACATAAAACAATGATTTTCTTGGCCTCTGCATTGTCCCATGTGAACCCCGCTTAAAAGAAGTAAGAAAGAGGGATGGATCCCAGCTGTCATTGTAAGATACTTGAGACGGAATCCAATGTGAACTATTCGTTTACGCACAGAAAACGAACACGCGTTAGATATTTTTTATATACAATTTTTATATACAATTTTATTTTTTCTTTTCTTCTACGCCAACGAAACGATTGTTTCTCTTTTATATCGTTCTTCGTAGAAACGTTTTCTGACACTTTCACCTAGGAAAAGTTATCGCTTGCTGTACGTTAACGAATAGTGTGGTTAGGATCCTGCATTAGTTGGTTCTCGGTGGAAGTTTACTTGGAACTTATCTGTGTTTCCATAATTATTAGCTGGAACCTATACAAATTAATTAAAATTCTTGAAATGAAGCGCTCATATAATGCCATGCAACTTAAGACGAGTAGTTTAGCGATCATATACAAGACGCTTGTTGTACAAATTTAACGAACCCCCTGGATTGATTTCCTTGTATTCACACACCTCTTAAAGTGAAGTGTTAAGTATGAAGTCTAAAGGTAATAAACAATTCAATTTGTTTTAAATTGCCAAAATTATTTCCGACTTCAAGTTTCTTGTAAAGTCCACTCTCCAAAAAGGCCAAAAATTACGTGAAGGAATTTCGTATCCCACCTTTCACCAAGTAAAAAAAAAACTTATGTTGTATCATAATTTGTATTGTTGCCTGTCTTCTTTCAGTTCCAGCCATGCCATCTGCTTAATTTCCATCAATGGGAAGGGTTCCTCAAAGGTTTTCAGCACCAGTCGTTCAGTAGTATTACCCCCACAAAATTGGGACCATTAAACACAGACAGTACCGCAGTAAAAAAAACGGCCCTCCAATTAGTTTTTTTGTTTTTTGTTTTTCAATTACCAAAAGATAAATGAATTATTATTGGATTCTTCGCACGCGATATTATAATTTTATTTCACATCGCAAACAAAAACAACACATGGTATCATAATAATGTACTTCAGTTTGTTTCACTATCGAATTAAAATATCCCGATAAACTCGAACTTATTGCTTCCATTTTACGCCATTAAAAAATATACCATCACCATCATCAGCCTTTAAATGACCTAAAAATAAAGAAACTTTTTCTTATAATAAGAGTATCGAGTAACACAATGTATGAGTGTGTGTTTTTGTTTGTCTTGGTTTTCTTTCGGCTTTCAGATTATTATAGTGAACAAAATATACCAACTAAGGCATACCTTGAAGAAGTATATCTCTCGAATGAAATAAAATATATTTATAAATCAAGGATGTCTCGGTACTTAAGATGTACTCTGACTCCGGCCGATCAAATGAAGGCTGTCCCTTCACTTTGTTCTCAATGCAAAATAAGTAATTTATGCGTAGAGAAAGATTTTTTTTCGTATTTCGTATGCTATTTCGTATATATTTTTTCAATGAAACTTGAGATATTTTGAGCGTAGACGCAAGTATTGAACACTTTAAGTTATGAAATAATTGATTTTTTTTTATCCATAATGGAATAGAAGATACAGCTCTCTGGAGAAAGATAAATTGTCGCTAAATAAGTTTAGTAGTAATCCCTCTTTAACTCCTTCGTAGGTTTCGTAGGCTTTCGTACTTTAAAAAAAAAACAGGATTTTAAGGAATGTTCACAGAATATTGAATTTTAAAATTTGTAAGTACACTAAAATATACAGTTTTTATTGTTTAAATATGTTAAATTGATTGAAAAACCGTTTGCTGCGAACTGCAAAGTGCTTGCTACGAACTGTCAAAGTCTATTCAAGTTCCAAATAACATCCACATCGCAACGAATAAATTATTCGAGCGACCTTACTTCAATTACGAAATATGTTTGTTGTTCGCAATTTGCTATTTTACTAAAATAGACAGTTTTTATTGTTTAAATATAATATAAAAAAAATGTTTGCTACGAACTGTCAAAGTCTTTTCACCTTCCACATAACATCCACATCGCAACGAATAAATTATTCAAGTGACCTTACTTCAATTACGAAATACGTTTGTTGTTTGGAAGAAAATCAAGAAATTTGAATTCAATGAAACGTCAAAAAAGGTTAATATTCAATCATTCACGTGTGAAGTCCTTTAACAACATTATGAGAATTTTCAGCGTGCACTGCTGGTGGAAGATCGAGAACAATTTATAGACAAGCAGTCTAAGTTCCAAGTTGGTTTTTGAACCTGGAGACAACTGGCTAGAGACCACACTAACTGGGGGTATGTTTGTGGACTGTAAGCGCCAACTAAGGCGGTACATGTCTTAGTTGCAGCAGCGTAGCTAAGCAGATCTCAATGGATCTATTGGGCTTACCAAAGTAAGGTAGATAATATACGGAAGGGGTAAGGGAGGGGAAATAAGTGGACTCTTGGGTATGTTAATTTGAAGCCGCTCTAAATCAATCTCAATCTGAACTCTGAATAAACTCGTTTTCTCGCAAGGGCTCCCTTCCAGGTAGATTCTGTTTTTTTTTTTTTTTTTTGGCGGTATAGGTATGGAGGATGCTGTTTGATACTGTTTTGTTTGACTTTTTGTTCCAATCTCTATCACAGTGTCCTTAAACTCTTGAGTTAACACCTAGACTTTAACAATGTCAAAGTGTTTCTAGCTTCGTATTTAAAAAATAAAGTTCCGGTGAAATGACGTGATGCAATGCTCCCTCCCCTTAAATAAGTTTATTGGCACTGCCTGAAATCCAGGCCCGCACTACACGAATGTGGAATTCATTTGAATTCAACCCAATTTCTATGTTGAGTATTTTTTGCTCAAATTGAATGTCAGCTTCCACATATTAGCAACCACATTTGTGAAACCCAGTTGTTTATTTTTTTTTGGGTTCTGACAACAATCTTAAAAAAATCCAAAAAAGTGAAACAAAAAACAAATACGTTCCACAATCTTTTCCACGCTATCTCAAGGCACGAGGAAAAAAGGAAGATATTTGTCAGAAAAATATAAATGTTGATGAAAAAATGTGTGAAATCCACGACGGTATATTTTCACTTTAACTATTACACAAGGCTTTAGGTACAAAATGTTTGTCTCAAAATTAAATTTCAAATTCGTCCATCTTAACTATCGCATTTCATTCGGACGAAAGACCCACGAAAAATCAATATCTAATCCAATAAAAGTCTCCTTGTCGATGTAGATGATGCTGCTGCTGCTGCTCATGATGATGATGATGAAAAAAACTTCATTTAAAAAAATCCGTATTTTCTCCTTCAATTAATTTTCATCCAAACTATGGATACTTTCCACTTTCTAGAGAGTGGCTATCATCGATTTCGTCGCCGCTTCATTCTACTCCATACCACTCCAAGTTGTTGTAATAGGAAAGTACTACGTTTTTTTTATTCATTCATATTATTACGGCATAAGATACAACACCACCTTCGAATAAGTTTCAAATACAACAACAACAACAAAACTATTACTCTCGAGGCAAACAATGAATTTTTATTGAATGTCTCTTCACATGCATTTCTCTTCCTTAAAAACTTTACTCTAAATGCGAGTTAAAGATATTTAACAAGAAAAAATTCATATAATAATCGTGCTACACATTTTTTTTGCTTTCAGATACATTTGTATCTTTTACATCTTTCTTCGATTCAATATTATGTAGATGAGCTTTCTGCTGGGGCGACTACTATTTTAGAAAGGGCGGACCTTTCTTTACTCTAAGGGACTTGGTATGGTGTATCTTTACGCCGCCCACATGGTCGTGACGACACATTCGAATTTGGACAGAGTAAAAAAAAAAGAAGGAACATCCACTTCCGTACTTTCTTCATCATCGATCGACGACGACGAGACGAGGGAGAGATTTGTTCGATGTTTTGTATCTTTTTTTTTTATATATGGCGATGAGGAGAAATAATTCAATAAATCAACCGCCTTGTGTGGCAGCAGTTTAGTTACCGCTGCCACGACATGTTGTGAGAGTGACCCCAGCTTAACTGTTGGCACATTATTCGCTTTTCAATAAAAAAAAAAAAAAATAAAAATAAAACTATATTTATTCAAAGTGATTTGAACGAAGGAGAAATTGTATTTCAAGCGTTTCTCTTTGTAAGTAAGTAGATAATTTATAAAAAAAAAAAAAAGAAGATTGATCTGTATCCAAGATTCCAAGGTTTGTATTTCATAGACATTTTTCTCATCCAATGACTACCTAATTAGGTCAATATAGGTTATTAGAATGTTTCACCATGATGATGATTGGGCGACGACTATGACGGTGATGACGCCGCGCTGCTGCCGAGCCCATGTAAGGAAATGGTTATGAAATTTTTTATTAACTGCTACTTAATAAAAACTTGAGTTTTTTAACCGATTAAGGCGGTTTATATGCGAATTATGGAATTTTATTGAAAACATGCTTAAAGAATTCAAAGTATTATTTTTTTTTTTTAATTTAAAGTAAATATTATGATTGTTGTGAGAGAAGTAAAACTTGATTCAGTGCCATTTGAATGGGATTTTAATTGAGATATTAGTTGGCAATTATTTGATTGTCAAGAGTGAGAGCAAACAATTGATCATAATGGTTGTTTAAAGGTCATTTTTGTAATTTATTTGTATCTTTTGAAGTGCAATCATAATATTATTATTAATGTATACAGCATTTAGTTTTTAAAGCTTTAGAGGACAAACTTTGATCTTCTACTCATCAGAAGTTGTGTAAAGGTTTTGTGAGTGAAGTCTTCCTGACAACTTAGTTGCTCTTTATTAAACAATAATTTAGAAAAAAAACCGAACAGAACTATGAACAAAAATTGTTCTTATATCATTGCTTACGGAAGATGGGCGTTAGAAAATACTACATACAATTAAAAATTTACTTCTGCTGTCAGATACAAAAGGCTGCTTGCAAATGAAATCACTTAGACCATTCAATACTTCGTTAAAGGAATTTTATAGCTCCCCGCAACTATCAAATACGAGATTTGAGATGACCGTAAACCCAGACGCCCACTAGATATATAATTTTTGTCATGGAACAGTTGAGTTGATCATACGATACATTATGTGAAACTCGGTATTTTAAACCTATAATTATCAAAACTAAACTGTTTCTTGACAAAAAATATTTAAAAAATAAATGAGGTTTAAATAATAGTTGCGCGCAACTAATTTGCAACCTTATCAGTCACTTGCCATTTATTAATTGACATTGTTCATTAATAGGCGTTTTTGTTTTCATTCAGAAAAGAGCTCTGAACAGAGTTCGAATATGTCATGCTCGCTCTAAACGTACTCTGAACCAATTGTGTTCAGAGCACCCTGAACTATTAATGAAACGTATTTAAGCACGGATGTTATTTTTTTTTCGCATGCCATTTGAAAAACCTGAAAAAAATACTTTTATTTAACATTTAAAATACCTTCGGCGGCCATTTTAATTGTTTTTATTTCCAGACTTCTTTTCATCAATTGAATTGGTTTGGAAGCGTATCACTTTTGACGTTTATATTTTTGTTCAGCTTTAAGCACAGTCTGCCACATCTATTTATTTGGAGCTCGTAGAGCGCACTCTGAACATACTCTGAAGGAGAAAAGAAATACGAATTCTATGCTCTAAAGTCTCGTAAGCAAGAAAAAAAAACACTTATTTTTTTTTGACAACTCAGGCTCTGCTGTGAACTAAAAAAATAACGTTTAATAGTGGAAAGTGGAACAAAAGCTTTGAAATTACGATTTCCAAAAAGTTGACAATTCAAAGACAAACCCAGTTTCTATTTTCCAGTCTGTCAAAGATCTGGTACCTATGTGTTTTGAAGGTAGGCAAGTTTCTGTCATTACATATAATATGCAATCATGTCGTTGATTAGTAAAAGAACTAGCCGGTGAACGTGATTTAGGAGAACTAGAGAAATTAGGTCACTTTGAAACGCAAGAAAAATGGTTTTGAGTCAATCCTCCTCTTCTTCTGCTTAGAACAATCTTTTTAACTGTCAATTTACTTTGACAAACGAAATGCCAAAATCTGTCTTAGTTCTTAAACTTCATTTAGCACGCAGTCCATGATTCTAAATTATTGGCAAGCCGTCGTCTGTCACAACCTTAAAAAGCTATTCGTAAATAAGAGATTGGGCAACGTCAAAAAAGCTGGATTTAAAGCAATATTTTTTGACAGTAGCAGCTTTTAAATCAGCGATTATTGCAGTTATAAGCATGTAAAGGAATACTTTTTTTACTCACGAGGAACAAGTTTCAGTTTCGCATTTATATTTTGTTTTAGTTCCAATACGGCCGCCATGTGCGCAGAGAAACTTTACCAATACCCCATATTTGATTGCTTACTTTGATCTTACTTGCACTGAACGCAGCCAGTGTTCAGTAAACAAATGTCAAACAGATACAGTTTGACGTATTTTTCTAAATTTTTTTTATAAAACAGGGTGCTTTTTAATTACAAACTTGACATAATCATATCTTTTTTATGACGCACTTCTGAGTTAAACTAAGATCAAATTTTATCCCAATAATTTTCAAAACAAAAACACAAACGTCACTAATCTTAATGCGTTATGTTAAATTCATGTTCAAGTGTGGTGAAAATGTGATGTAGACTAGACACTTCAGAAAAAAAAGAGTGCTCAGCATGGAACTCACCCGCTGAGAGCAGCGCAGCCTGTAAATATATATGTGTCATTGTCCCTTAGTTCAATGGCCATACGCCCATACCAATACCATAAGTAAAAATTCCCAAAAAAAAAATTATTCGTGAAATAGATTGTGGGGCGTCAGAAGAGAAGCAGAAAATGTTTGATGATAGGTAAATGACCAGATATACAGATACATTTTGAATAGCAACAATGCGTTAACATTTTTTTTTGGGACTTTATTTTTATTTGTTTATAAATAAAAAAAAATTAAAGAAAGCCAGGGGACCAGTTGAGAATAAAAATAAAATTAAAGATTTAAGGGAATTGAACTTGGAGTTATTGGATGATCTGAACAAGGCCAAAGTGTTGTTTGATATAGTTGACTGTGCTGATGATGGCTGGTTGGCTGGTTGGCTGGCTGGTTGACTGGCTAAATGGTTAGTCCATTGACTGTTTGGTTACTTGGCTGGAAAGGCCACCGAACGCATGACGATGATAAAGGAGCTGGAAGGTAGGCCGTGGCAGTGGCACAGGCAGTAGTCGTCCACACAGTGTCTGTACACATAGACATGCTGGTTTGTATGTTCTGGCTAATATGTCGTTGTCGTCTTCCATCGTCTGTTGGCTGTTATACTGCTCCTGTTGCTCTGCTCATCCCTATCTCATCAGCTACTAATGCCTCATGGATTATACTATTACGTTCTGGTGATAGGGTTTTTGGTTTTTTTTTGTTCTACTGCCATTGCCACGCAACGGAGTCGTACGTTAAACTCATTTACTTTGCGCCACCTCTTCAACGTTCTTGTCGATCGACCGTCCGCCGACCAACCGACCGACGACACGGCGACGTCCGACGTGACGACGATGACGCCGAGAAATATCCAAGGAGAAAGATGCCTTTGCTAAATATTGGACTGTCTTCAGAAGCTTCGAATAGGAGTTTTATTTTTGTTTGAGTATAGAATACGAAGACGAAAGAAGCAGAAGACATTTTAGAATTTCACCTTGGAATACGCGTTTATTGAACTGCCCTGAACGTTTGAGACATGATAATGGTTATGGTGATGTTTGATGTTCTCGACGACGACGACGATGAAGATGACGACGAAAGCGATTGTTGTTGGTACTTGGAAGTTGGAACTTGGAAGAAGACAAAGCAGAGAGAGGGTGTGTTTTGTTTTATATATATTTTTCCAATCCAAAGCAAGGTCACTAAACTAAAAATGCGTTGTCTATCCTTGAGAGGGGTATACATTTTTTGCTGATACTTGAGCTTATGATTATATTTTTTGTGTTTGAGCAATAGCGAGGTGGTTATGTCTGCGGCCTTGGCAGTTCATTATGAACTTTCGGCACACACCTCATGAGGTCATAGATACAAAAATACAGACAAAATCGATATGAAAAAAAGTGATTTTTGGAATGTCAATGCGATTAGCACTCAAGTTTGTGTTATCATTGATGAAAAACTTAAAAGCTTTATTTAGCACCTTTGTTATTTATTTGACAGCAGCAGCTTATAGACGTATGTCGTATGAGCTTAGCTATGAAGTAAGACTTTATTTCTTAAAAACAAAACAAACTTGAAGTTTTAAAAAAGAGGTGGAAATTACATATTTTGACAAGTGTGGTGACATTATGTTTCGAATAATAGAACTTCTTTACAAAAGATGACACGGTAAAGTACAGTGAGCGTAATGGGTTGGAAATAACACAGTTTGACAAGTAAAAATGTATGATTATGGCAAAGAGCTAAGTGTAAGCTTAGTGTCATCCAGCACTGCCAATTTCTTGGTTGAAGGTATAATAAACTACCTTATGTAAGCTATGGAGTAGTCATTTGCATTATGGAATTATGAATTTATTGATGCTGGTGGTAAAAACCAAGTGTGGTGAGTTTATGTTCAAAACGAGAATATATATGCTTTGACCAAAAATCTAGAGCCATCTATTTAATGCCATAAGAGAATTCGAAAGAAACTGCGGATATTGAAAGTTTATTTGTTTGATTAAATGAAAATTTAATGTGGTAAGTTTGCGTATTACTAAATAGTATAACAGTTTTCACCTATTAAACGTTTTCATTCATAATAACTGTCACTTTAATGTCTTTATTCTTTATTATTTAACAAAATACTAAACACATAATAAACTAATCTCCACCATTTAATATTGTTTCACCTCATCCACTACACACAAAATTAACAAAAATCAAATATAAATCAAAATAATGAATCGCAGATCCAAACCATTCAAAAAAAGACCGATCATCAGTTTTTTTTTTTTTTTTTTTTTATTACAACGCGAGTGAGTAACACCATTAATAAAGATGTCTCACACGAAGTGGTTGAGAAAATAAAAATAAACCCGCAAAAAAATGTTAACTACACCACCTGTCAATTACTTGTCTTGTTTTTTATTCTCTCTCTCGCTCTCCACTTTTGTCGAGAAGGTCCATAATCTTTTCAATTGTAATTACAATTTGAAAGCCAAATGACATTTCGGAACATGATTATATTTCCTGATTTAATAACAATTATTGCGCATGAGAAGTACAAACTTTGTATATGTAATACAATTGTGTAATTCATAAAAGTCATTATCTGACAGGAGAAGTGGTGAGTTTAATTGGTATAGTTTTGACGTTTTTGATGAATGTTATTTGAATCGAAAAGAACTGTAGTACCTAGATTTGGTCCATAGAATAGATTACCTAACAAGAAAAAAATCAAATTTTCTTTCTTTAAAATTTACGACAACTTCGTCTGGAAATTCCCCACATTTATGGAATTTTTCAAACCAAAATTCCAATTTTGACAAGTGATACCGTTTTCTTCAAAAAATTACACGTTATCTTAAATAATGGAACATAATGATGAAAAGTGCTTCCACGTTTTTCAAACTTTCGTCATGCATATTAAAATATACGTAACACACCAGTGGGAATTCCCCACATCTCGGATGACATTTTTATAATAATTGCTTCCCAGTTCAGATAAAAAATACACGTAATGATACAAAATGCTCAAAAATTATTGTCTCGCTGAAGAAATGAAGAATTTGAGTTAAAATTTCAATCTTCTTTAGTGTTAAGTCAACTCACCACAGATATGTCAAATCTCCAATTACTTCTGGAATCAACATAAAAACATGTGTAATGTATGTAAAACTAAGTATAACAGATATACTTTGTAGCATTTGAAAGTTGCAATATCATTTTAATCATCACTCACACACACACACACACACTTCCAGAACTCGATTTCACCACATTTTCAAACGTCAACGCATCTTTAATTGGACCGGAAAACTATTTGATTTTACATTTGTACAAACAAAAAAAACACTGCTTTCATATATTTCCTAAGGCGCAGCAGCACTGTCCCTATGTAGAAACTGGATAAACTTGAATAAGATTAGAACTGGAATCAAGAAATCAATGACAAATCGTAGATCCCACGGCATGGCATCGCAAACTAAAAATGCAATTTTCTAATGCGAAATCAGATCTTTGAAAGGAATCAAAGAAAAAGAAAAGTTTTTTCTGTATAAATGTTGTTTTGCATATAAAAACTTTTTCCGACTTCCTCTTTGCAAAAAAAAAAAAAAAAAAAAGAAATAAGAAAAGAAAACCAGAACACATCAAAAGAAGAAGCAATAAAAATAGAAAAATTGCCGGCAGCATCAGCAGCGGCAAAAAGGCGATAAATTCAATCAAAGCCAAGACCCCAAATAAAAGTGTGCACTTAGACTGTCCGTTGAACAAGCTTCAAGAAGACAGGAAGGTTATTGAGTTTAATACTTTGGTGGATTCATTTTAAAAAGAAAAAGATACAGAGATACGAGAATGACTATTTAGACAAACAAAGGCTATACAAAAGCAAGCAAGTAGATTTGGAGCAACTGTTATATTTTTTTGTAGGCTCTTTGGTTTTTGTTATAAATTGTACTGACCCGCTTGAGAGTCGTCGCCGTCGCGTCGTCGTCCCAACTCCCAAGTCCAAGTACGATGACTTTCAAAAGAATCTTCCTCTCGTTTGTTCTCTCTTATATATTTTTTGTATCTTTTTCCCGCATCTAATTTGTAAAACCTAGCACAGGTTATTTCCATTTATGGCAAATTCGCTGCGTGCACGACATCGAGATTGAGAATGATAGCCATTTTTCTAATGTAATTCTTGAACATCTCTCCACTCACTGCGGATGCTGATGCCTCTCCATTTTTGAGGTAAAAGAACGTGGGCAAAAGAAACATACTCGCAAATGGGTAAATTTAATGTGTCCCTGTCCAGTTGTAGCTGTATAGCTAGCTAGCTGGCTATAGGGAGTGTATCTATGTGAGATCACATATTTCATTAGAAAAGACGTTCTTCGAGAAGTATTTGGGTGGAAAGGATGAGATTTGCTAACCCAACACACGACCGGCAACGGCAATCCACAATCCACCATCAGGGAATAATAATAATACTTTTTTTTTTTGCTTCCCCGAGTCGCTCTGCTTACGTTTTGTGAATTTTTTTATTCTTTTCTTTTATTTTTTAATTTGTTCCCTTCCTCTCTAAAGTGGAGATATGGTTCGATGATCTCTTTAAGCGTTCAGTTCTGAGTCTAACTAACACGTTCAGTTCAATGTACTCCTCACCACATTTACTGATGGCCATACTTTTCTGACCAAAGTATAGAAATACAATTGCTGTTGCTCTTTGCCTTTGGCTTCTGGTGGCTATATAACTTGGGGCCCTGAGAAGCGTCATCATCGTGGTCGTCGTCGCACAGAGAAGCCTATTATGGGCACCATTAGAGGAGATACAGAATATATATAAAAAAAAACACCGCACTATATGTACACACATATCCCTTGTCGGCAGCGACACAGAAAAATGTATACTACTCCTCGAATGGTTCTGGCTCGTCCTCCTCAATGCTGTCTTTTCTTTTCATCATTCTTTGGATTTGGCTTGGTGGTGTATAGAATATCAATATCTTGGGAGTTTCGGGTTTTGGTTATAGGGATTCTCTTTGCAAACGTTTTTTGCATTCGAAATGGGATTGTTAGATGCGGCAAGCAATGATGCCCCATCATCATGTTGTATATATGCCATTGCCTTTTACCTCCACCTCCTGAATCTTGTTATGGGATTAGGTGGTGCGTTTGATGCGGCACACAAGACGACATACAGCAGGAAGTTGGTTGCATGCGCAATGAATTCGTCATGGCTGCTGATGGTTCTTTTTGGGGAGTGTGTGTTTTGTGTATCAAATGTAATCCAGAAATAAATAAGAGAATTTTTGTTGGAGGCAATCCAATATTTTGAGATTTGATGCACTGTTGTGTGTCAATGAGGAAAGATTTATTTGCCGCACTGGGTGGCAAACTAAATCCAGAACATCGAATTTAGTTCTGCTGCGTGCGGGCATCGCTAAAGAATGTAGAGTTTGTAGTAACAGAAAACTTTGACATTTTGCAACTCCTTGGTTTGTTTTAAAACAAAATCACACAGAGACCCACCACACCTTACAACTCAACACAATTTGATGTTGAGTTTCTTGGTCTACAAAATAGAGAATACAAAGCCAGCTGTTGTTCTATTCAAGAGCTTTGAGCGTAAATCAGGAAAGATTTCGTACACGTGGTGAGTTTTTGAGATTGATCAGTGATTGATTTGACATTTGTCAATCCACCACGATTATAGGTTTCTTTTCTTAATTTTAAACAAAGTAAAAGCAAAATGCTGTTCTTACAGTTACACAAACTATTACAAACTCACCATGCCTCACAACCAACCACAAATTGTACTCTTATCATTTTACATCGCCCGAGCATCACATTCATAATGCGATAATCTGAGAAATATTGACATATGGGTATGAGATGTTGGATATGTGGTGGATTTGTCAAGATTATTTTGTTCATAGAAAATAAAATCAAAGTGGTGAGTTCCTTCAGATTACTCACTTCATTAAGAATATTTTTAAATTGAAGTGTGGTTCGCAACAGTTTTCTAAAAATAATCCGTCTACTAACTCACCACAACGTTGTTTTATTTTTGTTGCATTTCGGTCTGTCACTCCCTTTTGTTTATGAGCAATTATTAACTTTAGTAAGACGATTTTGATAACCACCACACATGAAATATATTATTTGTATGACCTTTCGGCCAAAAACCAGGTCAACTTTAATAAAATTTAGTTTAACAAAGAGTGCTTAAGCCTTACCACAATATTTAACAAGCAACTGTCAACGGAAGCAATAACTGTCACTTAACTTTAGAAGAACTGTCACTTCATAGAATATTTTTTTAAACCATACTTCCTGCACATAAATTAATACAAAAATTAATTCAAACTGTACTAAATGCATTCTTGGCTAAACTCATATAATTTTTTTGTGTACTTCAAATAAAAAAAAAAAGAAGAAGAAGAAAACAAGGTCTCCGAACTTCTACGTTGTCGGTCACTCACGCCAAGAACCCTCTATTTCTCGTTGCATGCAATTAATTCCTTTTCCTTTACATGCTAATGTGAATATTACGATAAAGGTATATTAAACCGCCAGCAGGAAAACACAACCGCTGCGCTGGCTGGCTGGCTGGGTGTTGCTGCTGCAGTGCTGGTTATTGCCCCTCTCAATATATAAACTCACCACATTGTGGAATGAGAGGACTGTGCTTTGCATTCTTTACAAAAGAAGACTGCCTGCAATAAAGACAAAAAAAAAAAAAAAAAAAAACCAGAGAAAAAAAGGAACAAAAACAATATGTCAAAATTAAGGGACATTAACCGTCAGGTTTGGGTGAGTAATGTACAGAATGAGAATCACATCAAAATCAACAGGCAACAGCAGCGCGGCGCAATGACCGTTGAGGCCCATTACAAGCCCAAATTTATGGGCTGTCGTGATTGAACTTGGGATTTAGAATGACCGCGACAAATAGCCAGTCATTGATCACACTCTGACGTGAACTTTAATATATTTAAATGGCCGACCATCTGTCAAACATAATTTGAATAGTAACCTCACTTTGTTCACATATTATGTTCTTCCCCATATTCGTACAATCTATTTTTGTACTAAAGATTAGAATAAGATCGTATTTAATCTCTTTGCCGATTCAGATAGACTCTAATTGATACAAAACAACGATTCACAGAAGAAAAGAAACTATACAAATACCTAAAAAAAAAAATCCATTGAACTATACTCGGAACTAGCCAAAGTCAAGTGCGTACATTCTCAGGGTTCTTGCATCCAATGCCAAACGGTTTTATGTTTTTTGTTGTTTCGTTCGCTTGTTTGTAATTTTGCTTCTTTATACTTAAAGTTCCTTGTATAGTTTGTCCCCTCTTTTCAAGAAATGATTTACGCTAAATAGAGTAGAAGTGGGGACAGAAATCCAACGAAAAGTGACGTTTGTAACGTTACACGGCACTGTTTAGTACAATTTTAGAACAGTTGTACTACACTATACTATACCCATCGATAACGGTTTGAAAGGGCAATTATTATAAAACAAAAAAGATTGTTCAAATAAAGAGGAAGAGACTACTACATATAGCTAATCTAATAAACGAAATCATAAATATAAAAGCAAACCCAAGGTTATTTTAATTATAACTAAAATGCGTGTACTAAAAAAATAAATTCACGCACCTTGAACCGTGAACCTACACATGCCAGCCAAGCAAGCATGTGTGAAAGCATTTTTTTTTTTGGCTAGTTTATGGGAATTCTAATATATCAAGAAGAGCAAACAAAAAAATTAAGATAAACTGGAAACACAACTTTATAGGAGAAACCCATAAGGAACAACGTCAACGTTATGTTCAGTGGGTGGTCGAGATTTTGGGTAGGTTTAGGTAACTACTTAGATTTATTTATTTGGCTTTTAAAATTGACAGCTTTTAAGATAACTTGTAAGTTAAGTTTAGGTTTTTAATTGTTTGTTCTCAAGGTGAACGACCGTGAATTTATAAATATGACCTTTAACGAAAATTGATAGATAGAACAGGGTATTGGACTGAGAGTCTAGAACTTTGATCAAGCCTTGAATGATGATGATTCATTTTTTTTAAACAAACTTTAATAATTTTGAGAGGGAACTTAATTAGTTTATTGAATTTGAAAGAATCAGCTTTGTAGAATGAACGACGGAAAGTTTGGAAGAGTTTGACAAGTGAAATTGTAATTGTAGGAAAATCAATGAAAGCTGTCAAATGAAAATTTTACATTGGCAAATTTTTTATTAGCTGTCAAAAAGAATTTTGACGTTTGAAATATAACATCATTGCAAAACATTGAAACAATTTTTAACTGTCAAATTAAGTTTCGACATTTGATAAGCTTTTTTCAAGTCTATGCAAAATTAACACATCAATCCTTCGATCAATTCTTAAGTCACCTTAAAAGATTTCAACGCAGCTCCGTTTACACACAAATAAAATGCACGACTGGGTCGCACGAACTTGCTCTTATGATAAGCAATTGCGTAGTGGCTGCATATATGGATATTAAAAAAATTAAATAATTTCGAAAATTCTTTTATTTTTTAAATTAGTTTAAGAGTTTTCTCGGAAAAACTAAGTATGCAATAAAATTTCAAAGCTATACGTCAATCTAGGAAAAAAAAAATATTGAAAATCGTTGGAGCAGTTTTTTTTTTTAAAGGTTATTTTTGAAAAACTTTTTCAAAAAATATTTTAAAATTTATTTGAGTATGCAAAGATATGGCAATCTATAGTTTACATTTGAAAAATAATTTAAAAAAAAATCAATTTACCCGTTTCCAACATATTTCGAAAACCAAATTTTTTTTTGAAAAAATTATAAAAAATCAAAAAAAAAAGTTTTTGAAAATTTTGAAATGCCATATTAATAAAATTATGAATGACTTCCTGTGGCCAAAATTCTATTGAAATCGAATGTATAGTTTCCGAGAAAATTTGATTTGAAAATACTGGTTCTATGAGAGGTACCGTTATTAGACACATTTTGAAAAAAAATTTCAAACCAAAAGATAGATTTTCTTGCAAAAATTGCATTCTGAAAGTTTTATCAAAATCGTTAGAGCCGTTTCTGAGAAAATCAATTTTTGTCTTCATGATTGTATGGCAGGTGCCGTTATTTTTGGACCTAGAGAAAAAATAAAAAATTTGTCCCGAGGGACGGCCAAATTAATCCTAAATACCAAATTTGAAGCAAATCGGCCCACCCGTTCAGCCTCCAGAGGCGCGAACAGACATACAGACAGACAGACAGACAGACAGACAGACAGACAGACAGACGGACGGAATTTCCAGACCCACTTTTTTCGACTTCTCCATCATCGTAATGTCATGTGTGATTGTTATCTCAAATTTTGTTTTCTGCACGAATCCATAACTTGCCTTATAGTACCTATAATCGCAAGTAAAAAATCAAAGAGAACTAAAGTTCATTGATCAATGGTCTTCCTCTCAATCTCGTTGATTTTTTCAGAAACTTAATACGAGATGATGTAATGATATCGAGGTGCATGACCCCGAAAGGCTATCAAGTGACAGTTTCCGCTGTCAGAAAAGTTATACCTTGTTTTGACCCATGCCATAACATTTTCAGTTGGGGGGACTAAGTAACTCAATACACTGCACATCCTCACAAAAAAAAAAAAAAATGTAAAAAAGGGCTCTAATAAAAAAAGCAAAAAGTTGAATAAAAATATAAAGAAAACTCACCTGAGTGTAACACCAATTTTCAGCAACTGGTGTGTTAACTTCCGCTAAAGGCGGCGACGGTACACGACTAACCGCCATTGTACTACTTGATGCGTGCAGGTTAGATGTTACTCTAGCAGTTTGGCCTGCCTGGCATTCGTTTGGCAATCTGAAAAGATACGATCAAATGAAAATATTAAGTATATGATTGGCAATTGAAATGTATAATAAAATAAGAAGAGAAGTTGAAATTAATGTGTTGGAATAATTTAAATGCAAGACTTTGAGTGGGGTGTTGTTTAATGTTCTTTTGAAAGCAGTTATTGTCTGACTTCATGGCACTGTTGTACAGTTGCATTTCTCTGAGTGCTATCGAATTGACTCGTAATTTGTTTTAATGGCAACTTCTGTTGCACTAAAATGTTTTTGACATCTGTCAAAATTATTTAAATTTGTTGGTTAAAGCTGTGTTTCAATTGGGGAGAAACAAAAGGCCAAGACTGACAGCAATAAGACATCGAAGTGTCATTGTTGTCTTAAGTTGTTTGCAATGGCATACCCTGTTTTCTGAAAAACTCCGCCACAAAAACTTTGTGCGCTATGTTTGGTTGTGTAAAGTGCGAACATACCCCAAATCTGTTACAACTGTCAGATTGAAACGTTTTTTAATATTTTTTTTTTATTTCTTCGGCTTCTAAGAGCCATTCAAGGATTTCTTTGTCATGGTTTGAGTTTTATAAGAGCAAACAATTTGGAAGAAAGTTAGTTTAAATTGTAAACGAAAAGTTTGACAGATTTTAAAGATCTGTCAAAGTTTCTGTTCACGATAGAGCCCTATTTCTTTTTTGAAAAAAATACATTCTAACCTGAAACAAAACTGCTTTCAATACATTCAATCGACACCAAAAAGGATGTAAGGTCATTACCTTAAGTTCAGAGAGGATGGCATGTCAATAGGAGAGCAAACCAATAAACAGCTCATATAACTGATGTTAAAAATTAATGAACATTCCCAAGAAACGACAACCGAAGGCGCGACGCTCACTTCTTAAGTGCTTATCCTTGGGTAACCACAGGTGTCACTCTTTTGCCCACAGGTAGTAATTTTTATTTAATGTGCCCAGTGCCGACCATTCACGTTTTCTTCTCGTCGTCATTGTCGTCGTCGTCCGTCGCCGTCTTCGTTGTTCGTCCTTCGGTGTTCTTTTATTTTATAATTCTATAAAAGTGCACCTTTATTTATCCTGATGTGGTTGAAGGTATATGTACTTTTTTTTCTTTAATTTAAAAATGGCCTTTTGTCAACAAGCACAAACACAGGCACATAACACACATAAGATGATCAATATAAGAGGTATCTCTGCTCAGAAAACAACAAAAATAACCCGGGAAGGATGTTCAGTGCACTGCATAGCACGAAAGGAATATATTTCATAAAGTAGCACGAGGATACTACACAGCAACTACAACAGCAGTTGTAGCTTGTAGGTCGTATAATGTGTTGAGAAATAAGAAAACGAAGGAGCCTAGGAGAAGCACAAAGCACAGCACAATTCACAACATCATCTTCTCATGGGTTTCACATTTGGCCATTAAGTCGTTGTAGCCTTTCGTGTTCGTGTAAAGTAAAGAAGTTTACCTTCTTCTTCAACCACTTTGTCATCTCTCATATATATTTTGTATTTATATAATATGTTTAGTACACTTACACGTGTTCTCTATATGCGATTGTGTTTTATTTTTATCGTGTTTACTTTTATCTTTATTTTGTTGTTGTTTTATTTTTTGTTCGATATGCATCTTGACCCCAAAGGCGTACGGATAAAAAATGTGAATGGGCCAGAGGACACTAAAAATGAGATGAAGGAAACATAACATCTGCTACGTTTTCTTTTTATTTTTCTTATTAATGAAGGGACTCGTGTTCCCTTCAAGCTCAATGACAGTTCTTCGAAAGTTGGGTGCAAAGAGAGCAGTAAACGTTATGAAAAATAAAATTTAGGGTATCCATAAGGATTAAGGACATATTATTGATACCATTGCAGCGTTGGAGACATGAAATAACCCGCCAAGTAAATAAGACGTCCGAACTAGGACATCGTCTGACACATCAGACAGATTTCACAGGATGTGAAGTGTGAGCAGTGACAGAAAACAATTCTGGCGGCCATTTTTGTAGCAAAAAGTTTGTTAAGTGAAAGCATTATCAGTGAACAATATAAATGTATTTTTAATAAAATATCAAGCTTGCGCTACAAACTTGTCAGTTGTTAGAAAGTTTCAAATGTCAGGTAGCCATTTTGTTTTACAATTGTCAATTTTGCTAAGGTAGGTACATAGTTGTGACATAAAAACAAAAGTATCAAAGCAAAATTCAATCCAAGCGTGTCAGTTTGCTGGTAAAATGTCTAAGGCATTTTAGCAGGGGAAAGAATCTGTCAAATTAATATACACATTTTTTACTGTCAAAAGTGCTTCGTTTGTCAGTTAGAACAATAAGTTATGATCGCAGTTTGTTCTAAGCCCACAGGTTTCATTTTTTTTCCAAATAATTTAAGCTTCCAAAATAAAGAACGATTTATAAATTCAAATTTGGTTCATTAAGTTTTTCTAGAACTGTCAAAGACAAGTCCAACACAACTGTCAAACCCTACCTTGTCAGTTTTGGTAAAGCACGTATAGCACTAGCATAAGACTTTCGTTTTTGTGGCCAGCGCTGTGTTCTAGGGAGCGCTGCTATTGTCACTGTTTTAGAGACGATGTTTTGGAACATAGAGGGCGCAAAAGTCAAACGTCATCGTAGGAATTTAAAGTTCAAAACTCAAACCAAAAGATCACACAAAATGTCAATTGAAATAGTTCTTATGTTGAAATGACCTCATGTGGCCATTTTCTTTCACCAGAAGTGTTCACACATTGCCATCTGACTCAGTGATTAATAAATGACCTATGCGCGCTGGCTTTCATTGAAACAAAGTCACGCCCACTTTCTGTTACTGTGTTTAAACTAGATCAACCATGACTTAAACATGTATTGAATAAGGTTTATAGGAAATTAATTTCACGGTTTTTTGTTTTTCTCTTCTGTATTCTAGCATGACTTCATGTATAGTAGAATATCTCGTGTTCATTTCTATTAATCGTTTTCGTTAGTCATTGAATGAATTCCCTTCCTAATTGAATAACATCATCTCCAAGTGTATATTCATCAAAAAAAAAAAAAAAAAAAAGTTAAATCAAGTTGACCTACAAACCAGGCAAAAAAAAAATATAAGATATCATTTATGCCCAGTCAGCGATATTCGCAGCCACATTCATTTAACAATCGTTTGATTGTGCGACCTGATTTTGGGCATTTGTTCTGAGTCTTCCATTAAATTGGACTGTGACCGTTTTTTTTTTTTTTTTCTTACTTTAAAATTTTGGATATAAACTAACTTCCACGTATTGTTCCACATGACTGAATCAAATCGAAATCGAAACACACACATCCAAATAATTCAGTCCTTCTGAAAATACGAACATACGATACGAAAAAGAAAGAATCTAATCAATTAAGTGAATGTCATCGTTGTCCTTCAAATGACTGCACGCATACGATTGACTTAAATGTTTTCTCTCTGTCTTTCTCTCTTTGTCAACAAGGCCATCTTTTGACATGCGACAGTGATAGAAAATTAAAGAAAACAACGTAAAGGTATTACTTTACGTTAGACAGAGGCCATTATTTTAAAATAGACAAGTCGGTTATAAAGAAAAAGAAAAAAAAAAATGGCGTCTGTAAGTGTCAAAAACTATAATGAAATGACAGTGACACCTAGTTTTAAAGAAGTGTAAATTTATCCAAGAATTATTGTATAAGAACTTAAACCCCATCGAAAAGAACAACGGAAACTAGTAAACGAGGTCAACATAATTAAAGTTCAATACTTCATTGCTACCTCGCACGCATTTTCGATTACAATATCGATAAATCACGATGAGATTATTTTTTGTGAGTGTGCTAGCTAGACTATCGGAAAATTAACCTCCATAATTATTGTGATGATGCGATAACACGAACTTTTATTTATTAATTCGTTTCCTACTGATAAATCATATATATTCGCGAGATATATATTCGACAACTTGCCATGATGGCCATGAAGCAGAATTGTTTAAGAACAAGAACAAATCTGACAGACAACTTCATACCAGTTAAGCGGTATACAGCTGTCATTTGGCAGGTTTTGTGTGTCTATCGTTTTCTTTCGTATTGATTTTAAGTGACTTATAATTAAACAATTTGCATTTTTATCGAGCAAATTCAAAAATAGCCAGCAACTTTGGACAAAAATAAACCCCAGACGAAATGCAATTAAATTAACAGAAATAGAAGAAACAAAGACGCGTGCGAGCGGCAAGCACAAAACAGATTTAATTTATGACCAAAAGGTTTTTATGCGGCAAACAGATGTTTGGAGTTGATGACTTTTTGAAAAATCACTTTATTTATTACAAATTTGCAGTTATCCGATCATAAAATATTCTGAAACAAACGTCAAAAAAAAGAAAATGAACCATGTTTAAGTGTTAAATTAACATAACTGATCAGTTTGATGTATAACAGTTTGTTAAAAATGTTTACTGATTCCAAACAAAAATCGGAAATTCTCAGAATTCGAACTATTCCTGCAGGCTATTTGGTCTTAAATGTGACAATCGATGGAGTTGAATTTTTTTCAAATAGAAGAAAGCTGGCTACTAAAATGTGTTGGCACTATAGTTAATGGAGCAGGCAGCGCCAGCGCCGTGTGACTGAGCCACAATGAGTGTCGTATTTGCAACAACTGTCAAAATATTGAACTGACATGAATACAATACAATGCCACTGATATGCAAACGGAGCAGTAATATGGAGTTAAGAGTTGGTTTACTTCATTCGTGGAACATTCTTGACATTTCATTTATTATTTGTTAAATTAGGGACGAGTTTGGAAAAATGATTCTGTAATCAACAACAAACTGAATTTTGACAGGTATTACGCTACGGCTGGTTTCTCAGTTTAAGCAGTTTAGTCAACATCTACCTTAAACCACCACGGGATATTGTTGTCTGTTAAGTAAAGCTTTAGTTTAAGCATCCATATCAAAATAGACACTATTAAAATGAGACTTAATAGAACTGCAAAACGAAAAGTCAGCAGAGACGGCATTGGCACTATACAAAAATGTTTAAAACTAATTTTCTTCTATACTTGCGACAATGAACATTGTTAACGTTTTTTGTGATTATCAATGCATTACATGATTTAATTTTAACGTTAAACACTGTGAACACATCTCTAAAGCGAAACATAAAGCTTTTTCAACAAATAGTTTGACTTTGAATTAAGTCAAGCCTCAAGCGCCATTGCCATTTCGTTTGCTATAAATTTGACATTTCAGCAATGTGACATTCGAAATTGTGGGGTTTTGAAATTGTTTGAAAAATAAAACTTTTATTCCTTCTTTCTCATCATTAAATTCCGATTAAAAATATATTGTCGAATTGAAAAAATACAAATTTTTCATTTTGACATTTGTTAAGGAAATAAAGTGGTAACACTTTAAATGGAGTTCACCATTCTCATGGAAGAAGTTTTTTTTATACAAACATTTGATTTACAAGTTTTTTTTTTTTTATAGAAATTCTAAAAAAGTTTTGAAAAATCCCAATAATTTCTATTTAATTGACTTCAAATATTAAAATTTATATTCCAGAATCACAAATAACTGTTCAACTGTCAACTGGGCGTGGGGGCACACAGTGTCTTACCTTTCAATTCGTTCATAAAATAAATCCATTATATTGCGATCAAATTCAATTTGTATTAATTTTGCATGCGACATTTAGATTGTTGTATATAAATATGATTTTGTATAAATAAATAAATATTAACAAATTAAAAAAAATAATTAAAAATTAAATAACAAATTCATAAAAAAAAAAATTATTCCTAAATCTAATTTATGACACTCGGAAAATAAATTCACTGTCATCAACACAGAAAACTAAAAATTATACTAAAAGCGTTCAGGTCAAACATAATTGTATGACAAGACTAAAAACAACAACAAAAAACGACTTAAATCAAACGGAACAAGTTCATAAGATTAGCACAATTTATTATCACATTTATGATGTACGATGTACGGAGTTAACAGCACTTTAGTATAAAATACAGCAATACACGTGCCAAACAAAAAAAACACAACATTTTAACAAACAATCAAAACAAAAAAAGCTCTATTTCGGATGAACAGCAGCTGTCATTAGTTGCTGTGGTGAGTTGTGGGGAAATTTAATCAAAAGACGAACTGTCACTAGGTATAGGTGTTTAATAAATAATATCATCTGCTTGGTCACCACTCTTTAACTCTTCGACTCTGACTAATGCAATATTTTCAGTAAAATTCTGATTTTCCCTCCTCAAATTTTTGGATGTACGAAAAATTGTTTCTATTTTATTTGGAACGCAAAAGAAAACACATTTTTTTTGTTGGTGTTGTTGTTTTGTTGAATTAAGGATATATAGAAGAGTAAGAAACGGGATTGATCCATGAAATAGGGAAAAAAGGGAAAGAAAAAGAAGCGAGTTGTCGAAAACAATAGATCACCCCGTAAAGGGAGATGAATTTAACGTACATAAAACTCGTACCTATCCGGAAAGGTGCAAAATAACAATGGGACACATTTTTGATTTTTTTTTGCCTCGGACAAGGGAAGAACTAAATCCTTGGTGTTTGGTTGTTGAAGGAAGCGGGTGTATAGAGATTAAAGTTACTATACAACACATAATATCCGATTTATTGATCCTTTCCTATACCTATGGATATGGATAGGTGAAGGTAGGTAGGTACCTGGTCTCTCTCTGTCTGATGGTGTTGAGTCTTCGTCGTCGGTGGTTGGGTAAAATAGGATAAAGAAAAAAAATATAAGAGAATCCATAAAATGTTTTGATCCTTGAAAATTGGATTGAAAGCTAGAAGAAAAAAAAAATGTATCGAATTGCACAGGATATGGATTAAATTCAGAAAAATAGCAAAAAAGAAACACCTCTCCCTCATCTCATCCATCAGATTAAGGAAAATTCTTTTAATCTCTATTTTTTTTTTTCGTCTTTTCTAGCGAATTCTTTTGTGGAACTATTGACCTGATTTTAATATAAAATTTAATTTGGTTGCAATTGCAAGTATCATGTAGCCATCCATATACACAAAAGGTGTACTCCAGGTGTACTCCTTGAATTTGACAAAGGAGACCTCATCAGTGGTAAAATTCCAGTGTTGTTAGTCGCGCTGACAAGTTGCAATGCACACGATAAAGTATAGCAAGGATAGATGGCGATGATGATGGTGGATTCGGGGTAAAATGAGACAAGAGTTTACCTTGGGAACTTGAGATGTATTTATTTGAAAAAAGATTTTTATTTCTCACGGTCCATGGAACACTTTGATTTTAAATATTCAAGTGTTTTCCAAAGAGAGGGAGCCAAAAGTATATTGGTACCGATACCGACCGTTAAAGAAGAATAATCAAAAACATTCATAACGTCGCTTTGGTTTGACATTTCGTTGCGTATTTTGAACAACTGTCAAAATCGTTTCGAGTAGGAAAATGTGTGTCAATTTTGTTTTTGTTTTCAACTAATGTCATTGTTTTTCACTGAAATTGATGAACTTTGTTTTTGTTTTCGCGTGAGTTGTCAAATTTGCGAGTACACACAAATTTTCTTAAATAAGCAATACTGCCTAAAGTCAGCTTTTTGTTTATAAGTAAGTAAACTTTCACAGACAGGAGAGTAGCAGACAAATTTTTGAATTTTTATTTAAGCAGAGTCTATTCGCACACACCAGTGTCGCCAGTTCCATTAATTGTGATATGTTTTAGAATTAAAAAAAAAAAAATTGATTTAGTCACCTGCCAAATAACTGGGCATACGGTTAGCACAGTTACGAAATTATATGAGCCTTTAACCCCTAAAACGGGACACCCACCAACTATTACATTAACGAACAGACACTGCCAGAATTACAATAATGTTAATGTCATGAAAACAACTGAATGATGTCTTTACAGACAAGCTTGTTTTTCTTACGCACATGATACAACGCAATCCCGTTCTCATTTTTGTTTCATTCAGCGCATCTACGTACTTCAGGGACACACATCGTCTATGCGTTTTTGTTTTTGTTTAGTTCTGAGATTTACGTGGCTCTACGTCACAGACACACATAGAGTTTGACGGTTGGCATTGTATCATGCGCAATGCCATATCTTTAGTTGTATCATGGCTTACGCATATAATGTTTGCTCTTGTGACGTCAGCAGTGCACAACTATGTGGGTTTTATAGAAACGCTTACTTTCTGACAACTTTTAAAAATTCTTAACGAAAACTGGTTTACCCTCTTTGTTGATTAAAAACTTCAAATAAGAGAAACATGAAATTATTTGCTACTCTGACGTTGACATTTGAAATCCTAGTTACGTTTTTGCAAGTTCCTTCAAGTTTGAACGATTGATTCAAGATTTTCTTGATGTCTAATTGAGAAACATATTTAGAATTATGCTCTAGGGTTCGTTGAAGAGAATTTTGCTTCTTGATGAGAAGCTGTGGCACATACAATTTGACAGTCCAAACTTTTTGGTCCAGTTAAAAATAAATATTGTGCCACGAAACCTGCGACGTAGCAGAACGTCAAAACTGAACAAATTGGCTTTTACTGTATCTGTTTTTGTTTGCCTTGCCTAACTGAACAAAAAGGTAAGCTCCGTTGTCTACTTCAGCATGAAATTGAGCTCAATTTTGACAAGAAATTAATAAAAGTCATTTTCATTTATTAAAGTAAGACACAACCGAGCTCAAAAGTGTGCTCAGTTTAAATGCTGACGAAAAACTTATGTCTCTTCGAAACAAAGCTTTTTTTCTTTGTGTTTAATTGAGCACATTTTGAGTTTAATTCCTAAAATTTCTCCAAATTAAAAAACGTCAGTGAACTTTTTGTATTTAATCAAAAAATGATAAATTAATTCCCAGTCTCTAAATGGCGACTGACATCTTTTCAAAAATCGTTAAAATCTACAAGGCCAGGAATTACTGTGTTTCATGCGAAATCTCTGTTGTCATCCGATTTCAAGATTATAATGAGTCAAATTCAAAATAAATTCTCGTTCATATAGGTTCCGAAAAGATTTCTACATCCAAAAATTCTTTTATAACATTTCTAGCCCTTTAAAACAAGACATACAAAAAAAAAAAACTTCCCCACGCGCGCCCACATAACCTTGATTAGAACTTCTTAAAACAACACGTTCTCATACTCTTCTCACAAGTCTGTATGTATTGTATTCACAAAAAAAAAAAAATAACAAGAAACACAAATCTACACGTGCCGTACCGTACATCGATTTTGAAGGACAAAGCTCCAAAACATTTTTCATATGAGCACAAATTCTATCTTAAAGATATATTTTGAACTGCAAAATTAAATAATAAAAAAAAACTTTATTCGCAGAAATTTAGGTATGTGATTCGGTGCTCATAGTTCATAAACAAAATGTCGATAAACTTTTGTAACATTGTATAGTGTACTTCAAAAACTGAGGTGAAACTTTTATTCGATTTGCACACGTTTTAGTGATTTTCAAACTTTGTTACTTGGAAATCGTAAAAAAAAAAAAAACTTTGATAAGAGTGCAGTGCATGATACCTTTACTCATATTAATTGTGTGTTTTTGTTTAAGTAAACTTTTTGTGCAACTTGAGATAGATTTTTTGCTGTATTTGTAAAAAGATACTTTTTTTGGATGTGACCTTCACTTTATGACTCTGTTTTGTTATTTTTAATTTGCAAAAAGAAAAAATAAAGATTGTGTATATATGACTCTTAAGAATCTTGACTCATTCAAGGTTGACCAGCAAAATAAGAGCATGGGGATTTCAGAAAAAGCTGAATTATTCTGGTTAGATACGAGAATATGAGTGTGTTGAAAGGAGAAATTCAATATTTGAATCTTTTATTGTGGTTTTAATATTATTTTCTTGTAAATAAAGGCACAACATGTCTGACTCAGACTATTAGAAGTCCTCGCCGTCATGCCAGCTTTTCCAAAAAAGACACACTCAATAGAGCTTTACAGCTTGTAATTGACCAAAGAGTGGTGTTCAATCCCACTTCTGAACTTCGAAATAGGTTTGAATATCACCACATAACGAATTGAATTGTGTCAATGTTCAAAGTCAGGAATAGAACAAGAAAATTATGCAACACAGACCATACAATCCCACTTCTGAACTTATTTGGTGACAAAAGGCGATAAATAGTAAACATAGGGCTTCCAAAGCAAAATACCACCTAAAAAGGCACGTGGAAATCCCACTTCTGAACTCTCGATGACAAAAGGGAGCATTTTTAAACATAGCCTCAGGTGAAAATGAAGCTGATTTTTTTCGTATTTCGATTTTTATCAGGTAGTGGTTGCCATTTTAGACCACCACACCGAGCACAAAAAAATATTTATTTAAAAAAGTTACTATTTTGACAGGCGTTTGTTTAAAAACAAAAACACAAATATAATGTTTTATCAAGTCAAAACTATTTGGGGCACAGCTTTTTATTTTGTTATCACTGTTTGCCAATTCAAATGGATTTAAGCTTAATCCAAACACACAATTATTTGCACAAATGATGACATAAATTCGCCTAGCTGCTAAAAAAAAATTCAACTGTTCAAATATTTGCCTAGTTCACCTTAACTATGAGCTGGTTAATTTTATTGTGTGTGCAAAAATGTCTCGCAGCTATACATACAACGTTTGCACTAAAAAACTTTTCACAACAATTTTTTCCTCTCCATCTCTTTAACCAATTTAATCGAATTTTCGCTTATAAAATCAATAAAACCGCAAATCTTTTTTAATGGGTTTCAATTAATCACCGGATTTTTTTTTCTTTTTTTTTTTTTTTGCTTTGCATTAACAATCCTACTACTCTCGAAAAAATAAAGCTTACATAATCGTTTTGGTCGTGGTCGTGGGAAAGTGTACATTTTCGCTCACCTTTCTTTGCTACTTACTTAGTGGCTGCTGGTCCTAAATTGGTCTTCTCAAATTACACCACTTTAATGGAAATCTTTGACTTCTTTTTTTTACGGTAGGTGAGGTGGTATGTAGAAAGTACCTGTCTGTATATACATACTTATACATTATTGAAATCTATACCAAGACAAAAAAAAATAATATGTCTTCTCCCCAATAAAAGAAAATACTTTAATCTTCTTTTAAATGTGAGAGGAAACAATCACAAAAAGGTTACTCAAAAAAAAAAAAAAAAAATAAGATGCTGATGAAACTTTTTGAAAAGAAAGTGGCTTTGCACATAAATAAACATTTATTATGTATTTTTATATTACATAAAAAATTGTGAATTTTAGAAAATTTCACAAAGTTTTACATTTCAAATGACAGCATAATCACGGTAGGAGGGTATCTTTTAGTCGCACACCATTAACTTTGGCAGCACCTTTGTTTTGACATTTTGAACTGCAAACTGTCATTGAAATGTCATTTAAGCAAGTGACAATCTGAATATGAAATGACTTTCTGAAATTGTTATTAAATATTTATAAAAAAACATGACATATATAACAGTTTTATATAACACTTTATTTTATCGAAATAATTGAGATATGCAGAAAGTATTCGTTAAGTTTTGACATATCAACAACTATAAAAAGAAAACATGGATGGCATAAAAATCGAAGGAATTTTAACGAAATTGAAAATGAACAAGTGGATAAGAAAAACAATTCATTTTAATTTCGGAAAATGTTGTAACGTATACAAGTTTGAGTTAATGAACAAACTTTTTATTTATTTAGCATATGTGAATCAAAGCTGCTTTTTTTACACTGGATCGTCAAGCTTCGCTTAGTTTGCTCAATTTGCAAAGGAAAGCCACATTTTTTGCTGTGTGCAAAATTAAGTAATTTGAATCACAATCAATCGAAGCGCCAACTGTGGACAGAATATGAAAGTTGGGCGGCTACAGAAGCACTCTTAACAGCAGATTAAACTAAATTAAAAATAATTATTTGAAATCGTTCAAATGCGCTTGTGTTGTGTCTGTTCATACAGCGAATACTTAACGAGTAATAATTATATAAGAGTTAACAAAGATTTCTGACATATGAAAACATAGTCTTTTGAGTTTCTTACATGATTTCAGGTTTCACAAAGTCCAATTTTAATGAAATAAGTGAAGAAGTAGGTAATTTTGTTTAACTCATGGATGGAAACTTTTTCGATAAGTTTTGACACTTGAACTTCAAAATTGTTTCAGGAGGCAGGAAGCCTATGACAGCCTTGTTCGTGTATAAAAACTTGCAGAAATTGTTTGCACTTCCCAGCAAGCTAAATGAATTTATAAGTTAAACATAATTTAAAAGTGTCACAATTTTTCTGACAAGTTCAAAAATCTCAACTGAGCATAGGTTAAGCTTTTGACATGTAGTCAGAGCAAAAGAATTGAATGTCACAAAAGTCATAAAGCAAAACGAAACATATTCTTAAGTTGACAAGGCGGGCATATGAACTATAATAGTTTATCTGGTTTAATCTTTGCAAAACTATTCGAATCGGTTGCAAACAAAACCTACTAGTTTAACCGATTCAAACAGTCTATTCCGTTCTGTCAAATGAACATGTCACCACCCACAATGAACGGAAGTATCTGCCAAACAAAATAATTAAGTAAAAATTCTGTTAAATGTTCGCCTGTCAAATGAGGCAGGAAAAATATATCGAAAACTTCACAAACTTCACGAATGAGAGCGATATCTGTCATAAAAGGCACGGATATGAATTTATTGTATTCGCTTAGTTAACGACGGAGACTGCTCTTTAAGCCATCTTTCTCTTTCAGTCATAGTCATAGCTTTTATCACTTTTCTGTTAGCAGTTCCTCAAAAATAAAATAAAAAAAACATTTGCTTCGAAACTTGTTCAAAAATAAGCTTTTTTCAAGAACTTGACAGCATTTAATACAAATACATCTGTCAAAAAGTAAAAAGTTTGACATTTGTGCCAACTTTTAAATACAAAATTTCCCTCGGTAGCGATATCCCTGATTGAAGTTTCTCTTTTAACTTCAACTCCCATGCACTTCTTAAACGCAATTTAAAACAATCTCTGATCGATATGGATATGTCCCTATATAAACTTTTGGCGTTTGTGCAATCAAATCATAAAAACATAAAAAATAAAAACAAAGAAAGCTAAATTCCCCATCACCACCCACCCATATTCAGTCAGAGTGAAAATCCACAAAATTATGTTACAACAAAAAAACCATACGCTTCACTTATAACAATCAAATATAAAAAAAATAATGAAAGTGCTATCAAAAGATGATGATGATCGTTAAATGATCTTCTCACATCAAAATGTGCCATGTGCGGTGTGCCTTAGCTGCATGCATTTCTCCAAAACCAAGAAAGAAATTCACATAAATACAATTATTCACCCAACACAATCAAAAAATAAAAAAAAAAAAGAAAGAGAGACCGCATCGTAATGGTTTTGTTGTAAAATTTAAACCAACGAAAAAAAACAGAGAGAAACCAAAAATGAAAGGCGAACACGGAGGAGAGAGTTATTATACAACACCAAACAACATTGGGAGGGAAATTTGAATTTCGAAAATTAAATATCGCCGTCGCAATGGCTGCTGCTTTGTGACTGTGCGAGCGCGAGGGGATCATTTACATATTTTTTTCTTAGTTTTTGTTATTGTTACCGTTAGTGCACTCTTTCTCTTTGTTTTCCTATTTTCACCTTTCGTTTTTTTTTTCTGTTTGCCTCGATCAATGTGGGGGAGAAAAAGAGGGCGATAAACGATCTACTGTTGCAATTTCACACTCAATAGAAAAAATTGTCTGTTCGATTGCAACATCGAACATGTTGCAAGTGTGGTGAGTTTTGATACATTGGATTCCGATCGATTACTTGTGTTTCAAATTAATTTAATGATTAGATTGAATCTTTTTTTTTTTATTAATACTTTGTGTCTCTGTGTGTGTTCATGGAAAGTTTGTTTAGAGAAGAGAAAAAAAAAATGATGCTTGGTCGAAACTATTTCAAGCCTAATCGATAATTGAAGTGGATGACATTAATAGATTATAAATTAAAAAATTGTTTGTATTATCCATCGGGATGGGGGCTTATGGTGATGGGATTTTCATTTTTGAATTGGCTGGTGGTTAGAGGATGAAGTAATTAGATTCGTTTTTTTTTTGTGGGATGAAGAAATTTCTGTCAGCCTCAGCAATGAGGTTTTTGTTGAATGTTTATAAATTTCGGACTTAATTGTCAACTGATAAAAGATTTGTAGGCCTCCACCAGAATGGGATCGGGCACATCGATAGCATTCGGTATTGTTTAAGTGGACTTGCTCTGCTTAATGAACGTCTTCTTTATTGTTGTAATGGCTTTGAATGTGGAACAATTTAAACATTGATTTGATATTTGTTTACTTTTGTACTGTTTACTTTAAAGTGATATCATAAATTTGGGAGTAAAAGTGGCTGTCAGATGAACACTGACATTTTAATACAAAGATAAGATGAATGGACAAGAATCTGGCAGGAATATTTTCAATACGAGGGTGTTATGCGAGGGTGTGTGATTCAAAAAACGAAAACTACAGGGGTTATCCCATTTGTCAGAATCAAAAAGGGAACAAGTGTCAGAACCGAACGAAACTTTTCATTTCGTTCTGTCAAGAGAACACTTTAAACCCAATTTGGACGTAACGTCATGAAAGCATCTGTCAAAATAAAACATCTATTGTTCGAAGTTATGGTCAGCTGTCAAATTTTTCTCCGAAAGGACAACTTTCATTCTTCGTAAAACTATCGAAAACTTGACGAAACAGTTATTCACTTTTATAGGCACATAATTTGAAGTGTCTTTTATTCGCTCAGTTTAAAGTGTATAGTTTTAAAACAGGAAGATCTTGATAAGAAAGAGACGGAAAATTGCATTTTCTTCTCATTTCATGGGGAAGGTTGGTCCAGCAAGTTGGTTAAGTTGGACAAATAGCTGAAAGGTGGTAATTAAACCATAAACAGAAATATTGGGACACACGACAGCATCAGAAGAAGTCAAGGGCTGTTAGCTTACATGCTCAACCATTCAAATTATGTGCCCTGATACTCTGCGAGCTTCCAAGGGACCTACAATTCACTGGCTAGCAGAAAGGCACTTTTTGATGACAAGGTTTAGTCTTAAGGGAGTTCTCGCTTCTTCGGAAGAGGCATTACTTTAGGGTCCCACCCAGAACTTTTGTGGTGTGACAAAACTAACTACCACGCCAATTGGGACAGAATATATGAGTTAAAAAGTTTTTGTCAGGTAAAAACGCCACTCAACCGGCAAATCAGTTTAGTTGAAATTAAAAAAGAACCATGTTTTTTCTCAAACAAATTCGGTACTTAAAGATGTCAATATAAGCATGTCAAGATATAAAAAAAAAAAAACGACACACTCGTGTCAACAAAGACTGTTTAAAATTTGTTTAACACTTGAATTTAACAAAAATTTAAACTATTTGAAGAGTTTCTTAAACTTGAGGTAATTTTTTGACACAGTTTTCTTTGCTTAATGTCTGAATCAAAAACATCATCTATAAATTCAAATGAGTATTATTAATCCACAAGAAACTATTTTTGATTTCTATAAACCAAACAAAAAAAAAAATTTCTGAGAATTTCAAAAATAAGTTTGAGTGAAGAAAAAAAAAATAACCCCATTCTTTCTTAAGTAAACAAAGCAATTGGAAGTGTCTGGTTGTATGTCGACGTAAATTATACTTATTTATCCTTTCGATTGAAAAAAAAAATAAAAATTAATTTAAAAAAAAAAAATAGGAATCATTCCACAAGAAAATATAAATTTCCGACGGATATGAAATGCAAATCATTATTAGATGATAATTGACGATGATCGTTTTGAGGTATTTTTGAATATTATTTAAAAGAAAAATTCATTCCAGATGAAGGATTGGCCTCGAGGGAAGTTGGCTAAGCGATCTTTCCCGCATTTTTGTATTTCTGTTTTCAGTTCACAAATGTTAAAATTTTGGGTTAGATAATAGGAATAAATATGGAAACCACAGTGTCTTGGAATGAATGACAATGACAGCAGTACCATCCCCTTGGGAAATGAAAAATAGGTACGTTCCACAATCTTTTCCACGCCACATTTCCACATAATGTAATTTTCATTGAAAAAGGAATCAGTGCATGTAAAATGAAGAGTATGACAGTAGATTTTGTGTGTGAAAACGAATGCTGTGAAATATGTATAAAGCTGTGAAACTTCCGTTTTCCCTCGATATTTTGAAGAATCTTAACTGGTGACCGAGACATAAATGAGTTTCTCGATTTTTATTAAACTTACTTTCAATAGCCCGGTGATCACCTCGTGCGAAATGAAAAATGAATACTTTAAAGTGAAAAAGACGAGAGAAAATATAAACTCTGTTAATATGAATAGTTTAAGACAAATGTCACACTTGTCCACGTTTCTTTAGATTTTCTAGAGTGGTCTCACATTTCTAAATTGAAAAATATATGAACAGTAAAAGATTTGGGAACCTATTCAGTTTTCATTTCACCTCAGGGGATGTGAAAAAGGTTCACATTTGTCGCACAGTTTAATTTGATTGGGAAATAAAAGCTGTGGAAGCTAGAGACGTGATATTGAAACATTTGATAATTGAATTTCTGGGTTCAGTCCACAAATGTTGAAATGAAGGAACAATTTGAGGAATAGTTTTGTGTTAAGGTCCAGTACATAGTTCCTATGAAATGAAAAACAAAACATACGTTCCACAATATTTTCCCCGACAAATGTTCGCATAATGCGATTTCTATTGAAAAAGGAAGCAGTGCAAGAAGAGTGAAAAGTATGACATGTGTACTAGCACTAGGCTTGATAGGAACCAATCTTGGTTGGTGGCAGAACTTTAGATGATTTTTTTTTGGCTTAAGCTTTCATACACTAAAATTCTCAAACAAACCAGTGTTTTTCACTAATGTCAGACTTTTCCATGTCTCTTGATATTTTCCCCAGTGGTCGCATTGCGAAATTAAAACAAAAATGGCGAGGAAAAGATTTAAGAACCTATAAAGTTTCCATTTCAAGTCTAGGGATGGTTTTTGTGTTTGAAAAATATAAGTTGTGGATGTGGAAGGTAAAACCGTGAAATCTTAGTATGGAATTTTCATTTTCACTTTAAATGTGATCCACGCTTAAGCATTAACCTTCTGTAAAGCGAACGAATTGAATACGTTCCACGATCTTTTCACATTGCATATTTGCAAGCGATTTCACAAAGAAATCATATGAAACCCAACGTGAAAAAGTACAACATTTTTGAATGAACTTGGTTTCTGTCAAAATAAAAGCTGGGGCAGTGTTAAAATTCACTAACAAATATTTGTGAAGTGAAAAATACTACGGCAGGTTAGGTTAGGTTAGCCAAAGGTGAGTTTAGAGTTATAAGCTGACACACTTAGTCCAGAGAAGGCCGTTGAGATATCACAAAGTTTGGGGTGTTATTCCTTGAAAAATTAAAGACTTAGAACCAATTTTAGCTTCTTTCCAAGCGTACAAGAGAAGTGATGTCCAAAATCCATCAACTCAATCAGTGGCTTATAGCTTTAGCAACAATTTACATGTAAAGTGAGAATACCCAGAAAGCTATGGCTTAGTTAAAATGGGTAATGTTTTTTATTGAGAAGTTCGTCGGCTTTGCAATTCGTAACAGGGGTGAGTGTTAAACTGTGCCGCTATCTCTCTAAGAGTTAATCGACAGTCGGAAGCTGCTTTGAAGTTTGTGGAGGACATAACGTTTTTTTAAACAAGCACAAAACCATTATTTTCGCTTGGAACACGCTACAATGGTTTGGCAGACGAAAAGAGAGCCTCAGAAATACTTGGGGAAGAGCAATTGCTTTCGTTTGATTGATGGACCCTTTTTTGCTGTCCTTATAAGAAACAGACTGAACTAATTCGAATCAGCGGAAACACAAAGCTTTAAAAGAAGTTTCAGTTTCTCCTTGAATTTTCAATAAGCGTCGCAGTTTTAATATCATGACTCACGACTATTACAAAATTGTACTGAAACAATGGCTTACAACCTGGAAATGTGAAACATCCAGAAGAGGTAGTGTTTTCTCTGAATGCCCTTGCTGGTTCAAGACGAGGTCTTTTTAGGTTTCTTCGTAAGGAATCAGATTAACGACTTTCAGAAATGTTTGAAGATTTCCAAACTTAAAAAAAAATACTGCCATTTGATTGGAAATCGAGGGTTCTCAAATATTCAGATCAAGAAATCGATTTTTAACGAAATTCTTCGAAGTAGTCACAATATTTCCTTAATACGGTTGATAAATATCAATTCGCTTGCGATTTGGCAAGAAGATGCAAGTTCTATGGGATATTGTTAAGGCCTTCCAAAAAACATTCAGACTATCATGGTTTTTCTTGTTTTGAAGTATCTCGCAGGGCCAGCAGAAAGGAACACAAAACTACAACACACACTTAACGATGATGATGAATAACGAAAAGCAAAACGACTCCTCCATAATACCAGCCGCCAACAAGGATTCTTAAAACACATTCCATTCAATTTCAACGCTTTATCACTCTACAATATACAACCCGCGAAAAACTTCAACGCCACTTATTTTTTTTTTCAGCCCTCGATTATGGTTTCTTTATGAAACTGACCTAAATTCTTTTTCTTCTGTGATAATTTATTTTTTTTTGAGCACGTTAAGTTTTTTTTTTTCTTCCACTCTTCTCCAACAATTTTAAGGTTAAACGAAACAATGAAACACAAAGGCAATCAAAAAATTGTTGTACATGATTTAACCAAAAAAAAAAGGGGGGACACAAAAAAAAAAAATAAAAATATCAACAAAATTGGGTCAAAATGTTAAGAGCAACTACATACTCCCTCCTGCCTATCTCTTACTAAAAAAAAAAAAAAAATATATCAAAAAAAAAGTATCGCGTATCTATCTTTGGAGTGGTGTATCTTTTGGGGTCAACCTCGTTAATTAATTATATTTGATTCAATTTTTTCCTTTTCTTGGTTTTTGGTTTTGTGGGTTTTTATAGATATTTTAAGGTGTCAACACACCAGTAAAGTATGGCAGCCATTAAATCACGACACGATACTTTATCTAATTTTGATCCCAAAAAAAAAAAAAAGATACTTTACCTTTTATCACAGAAATTCGCTGCTGTACAAAATTCCTTTGAATTCGGGCATTTAACTAATAATACTAGGCACATAGGAGATTGTTGCTGCTGATTATTGCTGGTATGTTGCTGTTGCTGTTGCTGTTGATGATGGTGATGATGATGGTGACTGCTGCCGCTACTATGGTGATGATGATGGTGATGTGACGACGACGATGATGAAGAAGAAGAAGAATGATTATGATGATGATGCGCTGGATTATTCGACTGATTCTGCAATTGTTGCTGTTGCTGATGCTGCTGTTGGAGATGCTGTTGGATAGTGTGGCTAATCCTATTTAACGTGCTATTACCGCTCGTACTTGCGACACCAGCATTAACGGTATTATTTGTACTATGACTACTACTGCTAGCTGCAGCAGAAGTAGACGCAGAAGAAGAAGAGGAAGCAGAAGCAGACGTAGAACTACTACTATGCAGTAGATTGTTGTTTCTGTGATTGCCAGGTGGTGTTGGTGTATTGCTGCGGGTACTACTACTTGATGATGATGATAAACTACTACCAAAATTTAGGTGACCCAAATGTCGATCGATTGGGCAATATGGTAAATTTGGTGGTGATTGTCTATGTTGCTGTTGATGATGATGATGTGTAGGAGGAGCAGAATTTGATGCAGAAACAGGAGGAGGAACGTTATTTTGCTGCAGCAGCTGTGAGAGGTGCTGCTGCTGGTGTTGTTGTTGTTGCGTAGGCTGTTGTTGTACTGGTGGCGGTGTTGGTAGAGCTACTGGTGCAGCAGGTGAAGTTAAATTATGTTGCAATTGTTGGCTGCTGCTGCAGTTAATATTATTAACTGTTGCATTAGCAACTGCACCTAAAACAGCCGCTGCTGCCGAACTCGATGATGTTGTTGTAAAACTGGTATTATTACCAAGAATGTTATTATTGCTGCCACTACTGCTCGAAGAATTTGTGCTGCAACAACAACATCTATGTGATTGAAGTTGCTGCTGCTGCTGCTGCTGCTGCTGTTGCTGCTGATGATGCTGTTGCAGTTGTTGTTGAAGGAGCTGTGAACTACTTGCGATTTTCTTTTTAATTTTCACATAAGGATGGAACATTTCAATTCTTTTACTTATGTTTTTTTTTCTTCAAATTTTTTTTACTAACTTTGGAGAAATAAACTTTTTTTTTTTTTGTGTTGTATCTTTAACAATTCAAGGCACTTATAGACACTTGCATATTTGTATATTTTTTTTTGTTTTATAATTTTTCACACTTTTTTCACTCAATAGATACTTTTGTATCTCAAAGATACTTTTGTATCTTTTTGGTTCCGAAACCCGGAAATTAACAAAAAAATTAAAAAAAAAACGAAAATAAAAATTAACAAAATATTTTTGTATCTACAATTCTTCTACATAAGTATCTATATATCCAATTTTAGGGCAGAAAAAAAAAAATGATATCTATTTCTCTATCTGTGCTCTATTCCATGCTGAGATACTTTTTTTTTTTTTTATTGGTCTTGTTATAGATTTTTGATTGGGTCTTGTATATAGTAAGTAGGTTGGTTGGTTGGTTTAGGTTGTGCACGCCGCCGTTTCGGGTCAAAATGATATAAAGTATATTTTATACGAACAAAACGATCCGCGCTGAACGAACGTTGCTTAACAACTGAATTACTTTAGTCAGTGAATTTTTCGAAATTGAAATTTTTTCGCCTCGGCCCCAAGAAAAACGAGCTTGTATGAGTGTGGATTTCTATTTTTATTCATTTGAATGTATTGTGATGTGAGTGAGTATATTTTACCTCTCTAAATGATTTTTTTTTTTATTCTGTTTTGTATTTCAATTATTTTACAAGGGAAGGTTGTTGTAGAGTTTATAGTGTTGTGTGGATGTGGATATAGACGATAGAGTGTGGATTGTGAGTTTGTGTTGGTAAAAAACATGCGCTGCCGATACGATACGAAAACGAATACGAAACGATACGATTTCGCAGAGCATAAATGTTTCATTTCACGAAAATAGAGAGTGAGATACTTTTTTTTTTTTTGTTAACATAGATACTAACAGTTATTGCACGTGTATTGAGGGTACTTAATGATATCAAGGTAAAATACGAAACGAAAAAAAAAATAATGAAATAGGTAGCAATAGCAAAAAAAAAAAAGAAATCGCATGTGTCGACAATTCGACTAGAGATGTCGAAATTTGTTTCGTTGCGAGAGGCTTTTTCAAATTGTTGTTGTTGTAGACGATTACATTGGAGATTGGAATTGGATGATATTTTTGTATGGCATGGGGTATATGGGGACTGGGACTGGGACTGTATGACTGTGGGACTTGGGGGACGATAGAGAAAATTATTATGAAGAGAGGACGCACTCTGGTGGCAATATTTGAAAAGAAAAGACACAACTAGGGAGAGGAGAGAGATTGGGATGATTTCTAAAGAAAGTGTAAAAAAGTTTTCCCCTTTTTTTTTCTTCTTCTGTTGTTTTGTTGTAATTGTAAGTGAATGTATCTTCTCTAGATACAAAAATGTTTGTTATACCTAACTATTTTTTTTAATGTTTCGACATTTTTTTTTTTTGATATCTCTCGATCCTCTCTAAGAAAAGGGGGAAATTTTTGTTTTAATTTTTAATTGTTTGGTGTTAATTTGAGTGTGATAAAACGGAAGAAGATGGATTGAAGGGAATTTCACAATTTCAAATTGTATCTATGAAGGTATAGATAGATAGATAGGTTGGTTAGGTAGTGCTGTGCCTACACGAGTTAAAGCGGTAGTAGGTACCTACCATGCAATGAAGTTATGATACCTAAAAAAATATGGGTGTAGGTACATTTCTTACAATTACAATATGTACCTATTTTAGGTTAACCCCATTTTTGTTGGGTGAATATATTGAGAGTTTCTATTTGTAATGAAAATTACTTTACATAATAACTTAAGTAGTGCCGCCATTGTTGCTCATGATGGTGGTGGTGGTCGGGGTCAATTGTTTGTTTTTTGGGTTAAAGATACATAGTTATCGTTAGATGGAAACAAATATGCTTGAATAATTTATTTTTTGGGATAAGGTTTCTAAGAGATAGTTTTTTAGGAGGTACTTTTAATTTAATTAAATATTTAAATACCTGCTGAGCAATATGTAATCTTCCTTTCGATTCTAGGAAAGTTGGAGAAGAAGATGGACACTATACGCTGGTCTTTAAAGAATTTATTGAACGGAATTCATCGAGTTTTTTTTTTTACAATAGTTTCTGTAAGATGTTAAGACCCTCTATAAGCTTTTAAATCCGGAACTGCAGTTTTTTTTCCGGACTGCGTTAAAGATTGTGAAGTTCCATGTTGTGAGTGAAAAACCGTGGTTACGAAAAAGTGACAGTTTGTCGATTTCGAAGGGCGCCTTTCCAGCAAATTCAGTGAACCTTTTACCGAAGTTAAAGCATAGTACGCAGCTCGAGCTAAAATTTAGCTTCCATAAAAAATTCTCTCCAAAATTTAGGCAAACTACAATTTAGCAAACCATTTTTGCCGAGTGGTACTCCAGCTGAAATTTCAAATTTTTGTTTCGCAGTGTACATTTGTCAGCTGTCAAAACGTTGACAGATTTTTTCAGAGCGCAGCTAAAAGGGGAAATGGTAGGGGTTAAATCTCCTCCGCAAATTTGTTGAAGGGATAAAAATGTCATTTCGAGTAGAGATACAAGTACAGGGTTTTCCAATAATAGGTGTTATTTTGATATTCAAAGAAAAATGTAATTTTTTGAGATAAATGATAGGATGTTTATTTCAATGTAAAGAAGAAATTATGTCATTAATAATGGAAAACAATATCAGCCAAATGGCCGCCATGGCTACGTTTACACAACAATATCCTTTTCATGAAATTTTCCATCACCAAATCGCAAAGTGGCTGCACGCTGGGCTGTTTGCGTAGACCTTATCTTTCACGTGGCCTCAAAGGAAGAAGTTGCAAGGTGCTAAATCACAAGATCTCAGTGCCCAATTGTGATCACCTCTTCGAGGGATAAAACGTTCCGGAAACTTTTCCCGTAAAAGATCGATGGTTTCGTTGCTTTGTGGCACGTAGCACCGTCTTGTTGAAAGTAAACGTTGTCCAGATCAATACCATCAAATTCCGGCCATAAAAAATTATTAATCATCTGTCGATAGCGCAATCCATTCAACGTAGCTGTTGCTCCAGCCTCATTTACGAAAAAGCAAAGGTCCAATGACCCCGCCGGACCATAAACCGCACCAAACAGTTACTCGTTGAGGATGGGAGGCTTTTCAACAATAAATCTTGGGTTTTCCAAGCCGCAGATAAGACAATTTTGCTTGTTGACGAAGCCACCGAGGTGGAAAAGAGTCTCATGAACTGAACTTTATAAGCCTTAAGACCCAAGTCTTTAAGCAAAATACGGCGTAATGACGTTTGCGGAATGCCCAATTCCAAAGAACGACGAGGAACCTGGGTTTTCTTCAACACTTTGGGCTACAGCAGGAAAATTCTCAGTTGTTCTAGAGCGACGTGCACTTGTTTTATTCTTCACATCGCTGACTTGTCCCAACAACTCAAATTTTCCCACCAATTTCTGAATTGCGGTCCGGCAAGGTGCTTCAGGCCGATATAAAAATGTTTTAGTTTTACGATTCCTGTCTGCCAAATTTTCACCATTTTTATAGTGAATTTTAATAATTTCAATGCGTCGTTGAAGCGTGTATCGTTCCATTTTTATTAATGGCGAAGTCAAATGTCAAAAAATTACAGCTTCAAAAGTGACAACTACCGAAATAGCGGGCTATTCAAAATAGCACCTTTTATTGGGAAACCCTTTACAAATAATTATTGTTCTGTTAAAAGAACAGAGAACAGCTGTATTTTCGTTTCTTTAAAGCTTCTGTCATCGAATAATTTTGTGTTTGGTCTTGCAAGAAAAAAGGATATTGGAGAATTTTTTTTTTGATGAGTGTTTTGGATTCTAGTGTGTCGCCAACACAGTCAAACGCAATCTCCAAAGTAATGCAATTATAGCCTTGGGCTGACCACCCTGTTTGTGGCAAGAGCACTTTTTAAAATTCACTTCAAAATCATTGACATCAATTTTTAGAGAACAGCTGTTTGTAGTGGCACTTTCTACACAACGCTCTTCTGTCAAAAATTAGCTGGAGTTTTAGCTAATGTTTGGAGAGAAAAATGTTAACTAAAATTTAGCTCGAGCTGCGTACTAGCTTTAAAAATAAAAATGGAAGAATTCGCTGAAATACAGAACAAGTGAATGGGCTTTCGAGTCGGTAAAGTTTCAAATTAGAAACAGAATAGACAAAGAACCTGTCCATTGAAGAAACCGCCAGGTGGTCCAGTCCCTTCCTAGTTGCCTCCAGTTACACACGTCAAGTTGGTTGAGGTTACAGTTGAAGACTCGGCGGGCTGGTGCGTTTTCGTCGATACTCTCCACATGACCCAGTCATCTAAGCCGCTGTATTATTTTCATTTCGAGCAACTCAATGTCGCTGTACAACCCGTATAGTTCGTGTTTGAATCTTCAGCTCCTTAGTCTATTGATACATACAGGACCGAATATCACCCAAAGAACCTTCCTCTCATAGCATCCTAACCGATTTTCATTCGATTGTGTCAGGGTCCACACTTCTCCCCCATACAACAGGACTGGAATGATCAAGGTCTTGTATAGAGTCTGCTTGGTCCTTTGAGAGAGGGTTTTGCTACTAAAATGCCTTCTAAGCCCGAAGAAACAGCGATTGGCAAGAGTGATTCTTCGACGGATCTGTTCACTGATGTTGTTCTGAGAGGTGTGATAGTGGAACCCAAATAGACAAAGTCCTTGATAACCTCAAAGTTATATCTGTCCATCGCCACGTTTTGCCCAAGTCTACGGTGATGATGTTGTGCACCCGAGGACAGCACTGTTTTATCTTTATTGGCAGCTATACATATTCTCGCTGCTTCCACTTAAATACTTGCAAATGTTCCACTGACAGTGCTCATCGTTCAGCAAAGCCAAGTTATTGAACGGACCTATGAAAAATCGAATCGTTGGTATTCGCTTGCGAGTTTCGTACGATTACCTCAAGGAGGTTGTAGAAGAGGTTACCACCTTCCACCTTGTCTAAAGCGCTTCTCGAGATCGTAATACTCGGTGGGGCTCTTACCAACTACGACGTAGCAGCGTGAGTTCTTCATAGTCATCCTGCATAATCGAACAAGTTAAGCAGGAATGACGTCCCTATCAACGCTGTCATAGGCGACTTTTAAATCAATAAAACGGTGGTGAGTATCGATCTGTAGTTCTTGAGTCTTTTCAAAAATCTGTCGAATTTTGAAAATTTGCTCGACGGTTGACTTACCGGGCCTGAAACCACACTGATGGGGGCTAATTAGTTTAGGCTCACATTCATCAGGTTCCACTCGTCGGGCATACTTTCATCCGACCAGAATGTGTATGTTCCGCAGCAAGTCATCTTCCGGTGCTTGGAAGAGTTCGGCCGGAAGGCCAAAATCTCCAGCAGCCTTGTTGGACTTTAGTTTAAATATCGCTCCCCGAACTTCATTCTGGTCAGGTGGACGGAAGTTTTGTTCAATATCGTCCAAATCGAATGGATCATTCGGCCTGACAGCAATTAGTTGGTTGTATTCGCCATTTAACAGTCTGCAGAAGTCTTCAGAACTTCATAAAATATTAGCAGACTTTCTGAGAACAGCATCACACCGTAAGGGTGGCAAAGGAAAGCAACAGAGAATGAATGTTGAGATCCCTACTCTACTTGGGAGATATTTCCCACAAGAACGCTAGAAATGTGGTTTCGTACATTGCTCACCGACTGACTTCCCAAATGCAGAAGAGAGTGAAACATTTGGATTTTCCGTCAACGAAGTTGGCGAATGGAGTTGACTTGATTCTATTTTCGGAAAGCAACACAAATGTCCCGAAGTAGTATGTCGAATCTCCGAAAGTTTTCAGACAACGTTTCTAGAAAATTTTTGGCTGTTAGCAGCAAACTGTTAGCAACCAGAAGCTGAGACGTCACACACATAAAAAGCTGTTTGTCATAAAAACACACTCTGAAGAAGCCGCATGACAACATCACAAAAAAAATTTTCAGACTAATTTGTTTCAGCTGCATCTTGTGCAAAACATGGCCTGGCCATTGCTTGTGGAAGGAAGTTACAAAATGCTTCACTCGTATCCTGGACAACCGCAGACTGAACCCAGACCACCGGCAACGCCATCCATCAAAGTAACCACTAGCCACAGGACACAACTCTATTATATTTGCAAAAGCTGTATAACGAGAAAAAAAGAGGCACATATTGGCGCCCAACGGGGGTTACTAAAGTATCTATAGACTAAATGTATAACATTCTTAATCCCTAAGGGGAAATTATAATAAATACAGTTCATCTCATATTGACTAGTCATGCAAACCATAGTAGGGGTGTTGCTTAGCTGCATTATGAGTATTCTTTGTCGCCTGCTTTGACAAAAACTCAGCAAGCCCGTTATAAATCCTTTTGTTATAGAAACCATCTGGTAGCTGCTTCTGCATGCACAGTTGGTGGTTAGGCCAGGTATCTTTCCTTTAGTTGTTGCTACAGCATCCTGTCACAACATATCGGTGTAGGTATAGTGTCAAATTAATCCGCAAAAAAAATCCTTCCTGCATGCAGGTGTCTATTCTCAATTCCCAGGTTAACCTAATTGTCTTCTTTATGAATAACAAAGAGTAACTCAAATATTATAACCAAAGACACAAAAGATTTAATGCCACCCTCAAATACCTACCTAGACCTAGAAGCCTACAACAACAACAACAAAAAGTATCTATTAACACACAAAAAAAAATAAAAGGAAACGAAAAACCATCACAAAGTACTTCCCATTCTTCCTTATCACACACATTCTTTACCCTTTTGTTCCCATGTCAATTATTTATCCCTTCTTCACAAGATATTTCCCATAAAAATGAAAGAAACAATCGTAACCAGCATCCCTTGGAGAAGGAGAACATTAAAAAAGACCGTATCGTATCCCTTTTTTCCATTTTCCTGGCGCTGCGCTCGCTGTTGACTTTAACCCAAAAAACATCATTCACATCATATTTTTAATCACCAAACGGGAGAAACTCCTCAAAACGGATGGAAAATTTGCAGAAAAACCAGGGAACACAGGAGCAAGCAAAAGGATAGAGAAGTGCAAAAAAAAAGCCCAACCCAAAAGCATAAATGGTCCTAAGTGATTTATGTGGGTCCTTCGTTGGTCCTTAAAAATAAAAAAAAAATAAAGAAGAAAGAATGGAACCCTCTGTGAAATGGGAGGAAATTAAACTTTTGACATGACTGTTGGGATGACTGTGGATGTTGGAAACACTTGTGCGTGTGCCTCAAGAAATGGCAAATTGAAGGAGCACCCTCTCCAAATAAAAGAAAATGTGGAGACTCGAGAGAAAACATTTTTCTCCGGCTCTCCACGTTTCTAAATCTTGGTTCTTTTCTTAAATATGAAATAGAGATCAAACTAACACACACACACATTGTTGGTTGTATCCAAAGAAGAGAGAGAATATGGAATCTAACCTAAAACAAGAAACAACCTGCTATGCTCACTTACACTACGAAACCTATTTCACAGCTACAGAGATGCCTTTTGTGTGATGGCTTCGTGTTCGTCGTCGTTCTATATCGAACAGAACAGAGCAGAACAGAGCACATAAGTGAAGGCGAACGAAAAGTGAAGATAAAACCTCATTTCCACGCTTGACATCTGCTTAAGCTAGATAAAGATGAATGGCTAGGAGATTGCGATCTGCGAACTGCGAGTGGGTAATGCCATTTTATTAAAGCACAGAGAGTGACTTGCACAGGCATGGGCACGGGGCCCAGCACACAGAAAACAGAACAGTGGTGGTGGCTGCGATGATGACACACAAAATCTTAAATTGGTGTGGTTTCAAGAGTGTTAGATACTTTTTTTTTGGACAGCCGAAGCCAGCCATTCATCCATCCATCCATATCCAAGAACCCAGAACACCAGAACTAACTTACTCATCCCTATGCCATTCATTGTCATCGTTTCTATGAGGCTTAACGCTGAAGGGGGTTAAATCATTTAGGGTTAGAGAGGGCACCAAACACACAAAGTTCTGTTTCTGTTCGTGTGTAGCGTGTAGCGTGTACTGTTCTATAATGAGAAAGAGAACAACTATTCGAGAAGGTCACCGCTACAGCAACAACAACTACATCGCTCTGGGGGACACAATATAATATGGAGAGTAAGCGAAATTAATCAAAGCTGACATAATGAAAATTTTACTACAACTGGGGGTGGTTTTTAGTTAAGAAGGTATGGGAGTGGGAAGGTGGGGGGGGGGGGGGAGGTTAGGTTGTCGTTTTTAGACCTTGGGAATGTTTTATCATCAAGGAAGTCACACGTTATTTTAAATACAGCAACTACAACAAAAGTGTTTTATCGATAAACGATGAGTTAGATCATCGATTTATTCGAACTTGACGAGGGAGTTTAGTTTATTTTTAGTAAAAAAAAAAAACAAAAACTAGATATAAAGATTGATGACTCTTTTGATCTCGAAGATAAACCCTTTTGCTGAGTTTGACTACTATTTTGATTAAGAGGTCATGACAGTTCACTATGGAGGTTAGAAACTAGAACGTGTTTGGCTGAACAAAACCAAAATTTTATTTTTGTTGGCAGTTTTTTTCTATACAAGGCTGAGTTTTTAATTATTTATGTTGTGTGGATGTGTTTTTTTTTTTTTGCGATGAAGGTGATATTTTTTTATTTATAATCAAAACGATCTTGAAAAGTTGAATGAACTGAAATTTATTAAACGATTTTAGATCGCAATATTTGCGACCTTAAGTTTATTAAAATTAATTTTTTAACATTTCAGCAGAGATCGAAAAAGATTTTAGGATAGTTTTTTGTATCATTCAGAGCAGGATCGGAATGTCAAAATTTCCTATTTGCGCAACGTCAAAGACTTCAGATCAATTTATGTTTGCTTTTCCGTTCAGAGCATAACTAGAGTGGTTAGAATGCATTCAGCAGAGCACGAAACGTCAATTGACAGAAATCAAACGTCATGTCAGTGCACAAATCATAATCCCGAACGATAATCGACAGAACTCATTTTATTTGTTGTGTGGATCACGCATGGTGGCGGTTAAATTGAACTTTTGTATTTTTAGTGCTCATAATCAGTCATAACGCTAACTCAGAAAATGCTTTTCGAGCTAATGGTCTGTTTAGTGTTCAATTTTGAACAAAAATTAACAACCATCGAAGCTTCAGTTAAGTGCATTTTGCTCATAATAACTTTTTTGCAGAATCTTCAGAACCACAAAAGAAATACCGCATAGTTTTGTGGACTCTACTGTAAAAAAGAGAAGAAAAGTGGTGAAAGTTACAGAGGTAAGTTGTAACAGCCACAAAAGTGAAAAATGTTCGTCTTCGCCAAGGCGGGCAGTCTTTCAAAATCGCTTCTGTTTGAAATGCAGGTTCTTGAAATAAAAGGGCTTTTGTTACATTTGTTGTTTTAACTACTCGTCGAGTGTTATATTTTTGTAAATAAAGTGCGGTATGCTGGATTTTTATATGCATTTTTGAAGTGAAATTTCTTTTGAATCACTGTGATTTCTGTGATTTGAAATACTATGAAACATAAATGCGTCACGACAAAGATACAAGCACATAAATAAATACGGGCAAGCAGACGAGAAAATGAGATAGAATACATTACACTACAGAAAAATGCAAGTGACAGTGGATTTCACATCTTAAAGGAGTGTTCACATGAGAGCGACCAACGAATGAACGATTTGGCGAACAAATTATATATTTAGCATTTATATTATACACCTTTTTTCTTAGCTTAGTAATTTTAATTGTTTAAATAAGTAAAATTGCATTAAATACAATGTTCAACAAGAACTGCAAAGTTATTTCTGCGAACTGTCAAAGTCTATTCGCGTTCCACAAACCATCCACGTTACAACGAATAAATTGTTAGCTCACGACTTACCTCAAAATCTTACTGTAAATTGTGATATACGGACATGACGTTTGTTGTTCGCAACGAATAAAAGAAATTTCATGTGAATGAAACGTCAAAATAGGAGAATAATCGCTCGGTCGCTCTCATGTGAATAAGGACTACTAAAGGGTAGTACCTACTTACCACCTTAAAAACACTAACCAATTAGTTGCTAAATTATTTTCGCGGCACCTTTCTTTAATAATTTTACAATAATTAAGAAAAAAAAAACGTTCTACAGATTGGGGGAAAAGTGATATTAGCATTAACAGTTACTTGGCTGTAACCATCATTCACAGCTTTCACTTTTTGACAGCCAAACAATTCGTTTAACAAAAAATGTCTCACGCTTTGAGCTCATTTGATGTTGAAAACAATGTGGAACGTATTCACTTTTCATTTGAATAAAGGTAAGAACAAATTTAAAAGCCTACTTACTTCTGTGAAACTGAAATTGAATGCGTTCCACAAACTTTTCTACGTCTTATTTCGATTATTTGACAGTAAACGACTTAAAGAATTGTTGCAATAAAACTTCAATGCTGGATAAAGTATGACATTTGTCAATCAATTTCTATTGTTTTAACATAGAGCTGTGGAATGTGAAGTTTTTAGTTCCACATTTATGAAACGCTGATTTTTTCATATACAGTTTTCTATACTTAACGCCTTGTGCTTGTATTAAGTGAAACGAATATTAAACACGTCCCACAGTCCGCCACGTCAAAAAAAAATAACTCCGAAAAGTGTGAAATGTTGACAACAATCTGCTTTGTTTCTTAAAAAATCAAAGCTGAAGAATTTAAAGGTGCTGAATCCAGCCTGTTTGTATGAAATAAAATAGGTTCCACACTCTTTTTAATTTTGAAATGTGAGATCACAAGGGAAAAACTCAGGAAATGGAAAAGTGCCGAATTAATTGAATTTTTATTTTTGTTTATTTGCTTTTTTTTTCTGTCGAACTTCTACTTGTAAAATCCACGTTAAATCCTGATATTCATAGCTCCTGTGAAATTAAAAATCCAACCGCAACCAGAAAAAAAAATATACGTTGAATGAAAAAATCTGACATGTGTCAAAATGATTTAAGCCAACAGCTGTGGAACGTAGAGTTGTAAGTTCAACAAAAATATCCTATCTGGAAGTCTCGTTTTCACTCAATCTTTGTATAAGGCTTTGCACTTGTGCGGGGAAGTTCAATTTTTCCACATAGGTAAGTATATCTCTGTTTGGGGATGAACAAATATTTTTCAATAATTGCATGCCCCTCGTATAGGGTGATGCAGATATTCATATCTGATTGCAATAAATCAATACAAAGCTTTTGCTTCTGAAAAATCTCGAATCACTTTCAAAGTAATATACTTTTTGACCTCATTATTTAGGTACACTAATCATGATGTCACCTGGTCAAATAATCAAAGCCTTATTTTTAGCTAAAAGATTTATATAATCCCTATCGATTTCGAACTCCCCACCGCGACCGCTATACAAAAAAAAAAAAAAGATATAAAACCGATACACTCCATTGCAAACGAATTACTTCCGTCTTTCTCAATGAAAGTCAACAGCGTGTCGCCTCATCATCGTCATCATCCACAGCTCAACCTCATGCATTTCCGAAAACTAAAGGCAACCAAAAAAAAAAAAAATTAATTATCATCTCTCTAACTTTTCGCCCTACTTCAAAAGTTTAATTCAATGCTAGATACTCGTACAACAACAACAAAACTCAACTGTCATACACAATTATTATTATGAATTTCCATGAGACCGTCATCAATTAAAAAAGAATTGAGCACAAAACTTAATCGAATCGATATCACTTTTCGAAGGCAATTTATAAACACAATTTTCGCAGTGTATGTACGAGTTTCCGTAAAGTTACTTTTAAACATATTTGTAACTTTCAATGGGTCCATATCCATATCCATACACTTCATCGGCGGCTCCACAAAAAGTGCTTAATCGAATAAAAAAAAAGATACTTTCTAGTACAACACCACTTTATAGTAAAAGTACCATGTCTCTCCTCTATTATGGGGAGTCCCCCTTCGCAGAGCCCCCACACACTTGGAGCTTAGCACAAGCTTATTGCATAACTCTCAAACTCTCGATTTGCCATCGCTATAGCCATGTGAATGCAATGCATTGCACAGCACAGGCACACTACGCTACAACGAGAGGGACGGAGTTAGAGGGGAGCTAATACTAGGCGCCATGCTTAGAGTTCACATTCTGAATTTTTGTTGTATAAATTTTATATCTTTTCGGTTTTTGTTTTGATTCCATTTGAATTTTGTATTTCTTATGCTTCTTCGTGTCTCGTGTGTATCTTTCAGCACACCAACTCACCATATGGTAAAATAAAATATTCAGAGGTGAAGATAGAAGAAAGAGAGAGTCAGCAGTGGCAGCTCGATGGCAGTGTGTATAATGGTTATGCCTTTGGGACTAACCAAGTGGGCTACGTGAAGAGAGTGGGCTTTGAAATCCCATCATCGATTGTTGGTTTTTTTTTCCCTGAATTTGGCATAAAGTTAGGTTTTTTTTTTTTTTTTTTTTTTTGAAAGATACACTTTTCGATGATTTTGCTTTTTGGTGGACAAAAAATGATTTTATTGCGTGACCAACGCCTCGACTGCCATTCTCCGGAGGCCATTTCGACAATGGACGGACGGATGGACGGACGGACTTTCTAAAATAACTTTTCAACACAAATATTTTTGTTTTCTTTCACCATGTTGTGCCGGGTTGCAAAAGAGAAAAAGCCAACAGACCACCTCACCAGTCACCACTCACCTCCAATAACGACGACGACGACGCGACGACGTAATGCACCAGGCGTAGTCGGGTTTCAGGGCAGGCCAGGCTAGTCAATCGTCCAGGCTATTTCGCTGCCATCACGCAATCGAAGCGAACCGAACCCAAACCCACCACAAACATTCACTTTTGTCGATTTTTCATGTAGTTTGTTGTTGTTGTTGTTGTTTTGTGTAAATCGAACCGCATCGGTTAACACGAGGAAGTGAGATTATTTTTCAGCTCATTTCACCTCGAAGAAGTTTTACACGATTTGATTTCTTCGTTTTTGTGTTTTTTTTGTGGTCTGTCATCTGGAAGTCATTTTGGGAGCAGTTACATAAAGTGATTCGTTTTTTTTTTTTGCTTGTTTGGGCATTTGGCCCTCTCCCCTCATTAATCATCAAGGTCAAGTGAAATTAAAAAAAAATAATACCAAGACTTAGAAATCGCATATAAATTTTCTCTTTGTTGCATAAAAATAGAGGAGAAATACTATCTTTTACACACCAAAAAAAAGAGAGATTTTATAGATAGTTTTCTTTGTATCTTTTTGTTTTAAATGGCAGACAGAAAGGGTACAAAGATACTCATCGTTTCACATTTGAATAAAGTATAATTTCTTTATTTTTTCACTTTTTTCTATTTTTTTTTGGGAGAGAAAGATTAATATATTGAAAGAAAGTATTACACAGCAGTTATTTAGATATCGCTTAAATTGGTGAGCATAAAAGATAATTGTGGAGTCAACAAGCCATGGAAGAGAAAAAGAGACGGGCTAATTTGTTTTAATGATAGGTGTGAAATTACGAAGAAATTTAAATGTTTGGTGTTCGCGTTGGTGATGATCTTCTTTGATCTATTATGCTGGGTACCTTTTGTAAAAAGGGAAAACTTCAATTTATATCGCAGCTATGGAGTCATATCCGCAGTTTTTTTTTTAAGTTGTAATGCAAGTTTCTCATATTCAAGGGAAAGGTGAAAGATTGAAAAACATCTCAGGAAGAATACTACCCCAAAAGTTTAATAAAAGAGGGATGTGTTTATCCTTGGACCCCCTCCAAAAATTACTCTTCATGAATAAGATTTCGGAAAATAAGATTTATGAGAGTTTCACAAAATGAAGACAGGTAGAGTTTCATGTCTGTAGTTCAATTGGATCAAGACGATGAGGTACTTTGCGCATGTAAATATCAATTAAACAGTAGATGGATATCCATTCCATTTGGACGACAATGACTAAAACTTGCGTCCACCCGACAAAGACAAAATTGAGGCATCAAAGCATTGGGCGATGATTTGGTGAATAATATATACACCATTTCATCTGGTCGTTTGAAAGTAGGTATGCCTAGCCTGACGTAGGCAACCTTAGGATCTTATGCCATATTCCCAAGAAATGAGTTACTTTTAACTGCACCAAGTACAGAGGTATATCCTAAGAAACATCTTTGAAATCTTGTCGGATATTCTGTGTTTAAACCTATTCTCGCGTGAACTGATTGGGCGCTTTTAATGCGGTTTAGAGGCCAGTTAAGTCAACCATCGACCAAATTTTCACACTTCGTCAGATTTTAGAATAGACCCAAGAATTCCAGATCGATATACTATAGACCTTTCCATCGATTTTAAAGACGCCTATGACAGCGTCAATTACGACGAGCTATATGCAGGGTCATGTCACTACTTGGCATCCGTGCTAGTTCGATGACTTTGGAGAACTCGCGATGGTCCGTCAAGGTTGGTAAGAAAACAACCGACTTCTTTAATGTCCGAGAAACGCACAAGGTAACGAGTTATCATGAAACCTCTTCAACATCATCAATGTCAGTGAAGCATTCGCAAGTATTAAAGTGAAGGCGGCGAAAATGGGTCTGGCTGTAAATGAAGATAAAACAAAGTATGTATATGCTGTCCTCGGGTGCAGAACATCATCACCGTAGGCTCGGACAATACGTCCCAATGGACAGATATAACTTTGAGGTTGTCACGGACTTTGTATATTTGGGTTAAACTATAACTTCTCAAAATAATATCAGTGAAGAGATCAGTCGAATAATCACCCTTGCAAATCATGATACAACTAATAACGATATGTCATTGCGCATGGTGCTATACAAAACGTCAAACCATTGTCAAACTCCGTGTGTTCTTATGACGTAGAGAGCACAGAGTAGAACGGAACAAATGTTAAACGGGAAGGCGAAAACGAGAAGGCGCGAACTTCAGGTGTTCTTATGACGTAGATCCGCAGAACAAATGAAAATTGGAAGGCGTTATTTCTAGTAGTTGTATCATGCTTGCATCTTAGTAGCTTCTTCTTCTTCTTCTTCTTCTTCTGAACAATATGTCAAATTGTCCTGCTTTTTCCCAGAAGTTAAGATTAAAAAACATGCTATAAATGTCTACAAGCAGATAGCGTGTTTCTAGATATTGCGTTCATGCAATCAGTTTTGACGCACTGAATTATACCATAAGCCAAATCATTCCTTGAACTCTGCCATCCATCGTCTTGTCTGTCAGGTAAGTGCTTCACATGGCGAGTGGAGACAAGATGTGTAGCGCTACGGTGGCAAAGATTTGATGTTTTGTAGAAGGATGGGAGATTTTATCCAACGCACATATAAAGAAGCACACAATAATACACATATATATATGTACATGATCGAAGCACTTTTTACTACCGAAGTTCATATAAGAATGTCAGTTAGTTGAAGATGGCTGCGTTTAAGAGAATAATAAAGGAATTCCAGTGTTCTAGTACGTTCACTTTATGATTTCAATCGTAATATTAGTAAGTTTTTTGACATCTCTACGGTACAAAATTAATTTTCTGAAAATTAAATAACGCTAACAAAAGTCAAATTTCAGCTCTTCAAATAGAAATTTTCCTTTGGTCATAATAGCTCTTTCTGCGCAGCCAAAACTGTAGAGCACAACGATTAGTTTTAAAAAAGCAATATCTGCTGCTTTTAAAATAAGAATAAGTTTTAGTTCACAAAATTAACACGTGCAAACAACTAATTAACGGCTACAGCACCCTTATGGCGATTTTTGTTGGTCACGTTTTTGCTTTGAGAGCAATTTTTTTTTGGTCTGACAGCAAAATTTTGATTTCCTTTGGTCAAATCAATCTTTTTTTTAAGCTCTCAGAGCAAAATCGGAAAGCTCATTTTCAATCGAGATTAAGCACATAACTTCTTGCACACACACACAATAATTTTTGACATTTCTCAAACAGCAGGTTTTAAAGTTTTTTTTTAGCATTGCGAGAATTAAATTTTTTAGTTAAAAGAAAAATCTTTTTAGTTATGAGGTGTTCCAGTTGTTGGAAAATAACAAATATTGTTTAATCAATGTAAACATTGTCATTTTGACATTTGGCGAGTAAAATCTGAAATCTGAGTGCAAAGTCTGTGATTACCAATTAAAATCGCCATTAGATTTGACCTTGTGTCATGGGCTGTAAGAAATGTGACAACAAAGCTACAACATGCAGGAAGGACAGAGACGAAAAGGTGTTTACAAAAAAACATTTAAAAGAAAAGGTAAAGTTACAAAAAACACAGACTAAAATAAAAATGAAAAAGAACGGCAACATTTACAACATTATGTTGTGCCAGTATGAAGAGCTTGCAATCCATTCTTTATTTAAATTTTAAACAAAATGTTTTAACTCAATAGTTTATTAATGTGTTTTAAAAATGAAACGACTATTAAAATTTTCATTCTGCAGCACTTGTTTTAATTAAAATCACACCGTTCTCAAACAGGAGTAAGCAGTCAACCATCCCACATAATTTTAAAATTTGCTGGAATTAGGATTACATCTAGGGAATTTGTAAATGACTTCAATTCAACTTCTATTCCACGGGTGTCTGGCATTCTTAATGGCCATCAACAAGTAACAAGAAGTTGTCTTGTAGTTACTGCGTTTTGTTCGTGGACAGCTAAATGTCGAGTGTTCGCGTGTCGGCAAGCCACCATGAATTCATTTCAATAACGAACAAGTTTTACCTAATTTTATTAGGCGGAATTCGACCATACAGCGGCATCTATTGCCAATCACAATTAGAGTTAGAAAAAGGCAGAAGATCAGAACAGGTAAGCGTTTCTATGTTTGGATCAAGAAAATACAAACTTTTTAACATTTTTTGGGTAAAACCGAGCAACTCAAATCAAAATCATGAAACAGTTGAGTAAAGAGTTATGTGGATGGAAATTAATGTTTCATGGTGCTTGGAATTTTGTGTAATTTATTTCTTCACCTGGATAATTTAACTCAGAAAAAGTCTTCATATTGCGCAAGATCCTAGTAAGAACAAAGAATTCAGACGGGAGGTCCACCTACCGTTCATCGATATCAAAGTGGCTTACGACAACGTAAATAACGAAAAACTTTATCGTGACATAACCAGCTTTAGAATTCCTGCTAAAACTATTTAAATATCTTATCAAGAAGAAGTTGGATAACACTCGCTGTTCCAAATTGTTAAAAAGTGGAAAGCATTATTTTGAAACCTTCGACACAACCTGAGGGATAAAATAAGGTGACACACTGTCATACTGCTGTTAACTTAACCGCCATTGAAGCATGTGTCAATCCACTTCTATGAATGCAGAAGTTTATTCTTGTCATCTGTCAAAAAATGACAGCAACATTTCTAACCTGTATACGATGATGGCAGCACAAACAGGCTATTCAAAACGAAATTTCTAATTGGAAAACCCTATAAACAATCAATTGAAAAGTTTTTGAAAGTTGAAACATCACAATACCAAAAGTCAGTTTCACATAACAAAAGCCATTGCTAAACTGAACATTTTTGCAATCCCATAACTTGAATTTCATTATCTTTTGTAAAGCAATCAACACACAATTAGTAGTGTAAAGTCGTTTGTTTCCCATTCAGATCGACGCATAATGTTGATTATCTAACCGGCCTAGCTTTCATTTTCTCGAACAAAATGAATACAAAAAAAAAAAAATTATTCGTGAAGTGAAATGTTACATTTACTATACCATCACCAGCAACCTTACTATACAACACTGCTTACAGTCATTTCATTTTCATATAATATTAAGTGAAAGTAAATTGTTTGCATTCGAAAATTAATACAAACATAAAACAAAAAATTATAAATAAAAAATACAATGCAATCCTAAAAGGTGCAAGAAAAAGGTGGTAAGTAAGGGTAATGTTGGCGGCGCTGCTTTAGCAGGAATTATGGACATACTTCATAAGCAGCAAATTGCAGATGCGTGACAAATTGCTTTTATCACTTGGTGAAGCAAAAACTATCCCCAATCCCCATCACCGACGAACATAAATTTTAAGACATTCCCGTGATGCAGACGACACACCACACACAACCAGCCAGCTCAGCTTGAGGATAAGGAAGTATCTCGTCTCAAGTGTCACAAAGTCATCTCAACGTCACATACAAGATTCACAACACACACAAAAAGGAGATGTCACGAAATTTTCTCCCTTTTCATGGCATCAAACTTACAAGTACAAAACAATTTTTTATTATGAAATAGATGTTTCAAAAGACAACAACAAAATCAAACTTTCCAACTTTCAATCTACTGAAACTGATGATGGAAAACAATGAGCCCTGTGTGCTTGCATGCGCTGTTGCTCTTGCATCAGCACTTCAGCATCAGCAGTAACAGTAACCCAACACCTTCTACGTTTCTTTCCACCTCAGTTTCCATCTCTCACTTTCCGAACTCACCTCACCCAAAATGTCAGATTTCTCGTTTTAAGTCATTTGAAGTTTCTTAGATAGAAAATTATGTCACCCACCTGGAATGAGAAGAAAAAAAAAACACACACACATAATTAATAAAAAATGCAATTTAATTCGGAGACAAAGAAAAATTTTATAATCTTAGCAATGTTGTTTGTAATTTAAATTTCTAATAAAGAAGGGGGGTTAAAGTAGCAAACCGCGTTCTTTCAGATTTATCAATCAACTAGTCAGTCGATGCATAAATTTATAGCGGCAGTTTTTATCACTCATTTATTTATGTTCAGTGATTTATTTCTTGGCATTTTTATTTTGCTTTAAGTCAATTACAGGGGAATGCTTATTGGCTTTTGATGTAAATGACTATCAAAGTACAGCGAAATACTAGTTTAGATGCATAATGAGGTGAGCCAATATAATAGTTTTCGATATCACTGCCCCTCGTAAAAATAAACTTTTCCATTTGAAGAAGTCTCTCGAAACAATCAAAGGGTATTGACTACCCTTTCAACACAGTGCGATAGTTTTAGAAAATCGTTGGGGAAAGTAAACAGGATATTCCGAAGCATATTGATTTTGAGTGTCCGACTATCAAATTCAAAATCAGAAAACATTACCAAAATATTCTGGTGCGACAAAAAAGGAGCCCCTGTATAAAAACTTTGGGAGAAGTCGGATGGGGGACCGTGTGACACCTATCGCGTGCTGTTGACATGTGTTTTTTGTTCTTCTTTCATCTGCTCTGTCGGTCTCTTGGTTGTGATATTGTCTTGTGCTGACTTCAGTAGCCACTAGAGGGGATTTCAATATGAGCGGGTAGATTTTGACGGCGACGTTATTTTGGTGACATCTGTCAAATGTGTTGTTTATTATTCAGTTACTGATGCCAAATTACTCGATTTGCACGTCTAAATGATACAATTCAAAATGAGTGCAAACTTTGCGCGTTGGGCCTATTTTACGGTAGAGGCACTTCAACGTTTAGTACCAAGAGAGTCCGAGAACATTGGCCCAGTCCGTTAAAGTGTAGAGAAGAACCAGAGGCAGTTAATTCCTCGTCATGCACAAGAACTCAGCTTTTCCCAGCCTTCAACTTGGCGAATGTACGGGTAACACTTAGGAGCGTTTAAAAGGAGGAATCAAATATTACATGAATAGCTGTGTTTCCTAGCCGTTACAATATTGCCGGATACGGGCCAACACCAACCCACACCAGATGACAATACATCCTCAAAACGTTACTGTTTGCTGTGGATTTGGAGCGCTACAGAATGATGGCCAAATTTAACCATATAGGTTAGCTTAGGTTAAGGTGGCTGTCAGTCAACGACTGACACACTTAGACCAGATACTAGGTCCATTGTGATACCACATATGAAAGTAAGGTACTACCTCACTAATTTTAAAACCAATTGGAACTTTTAACAAAGCGATGGAGACAGTGTATGTCTGTCTGAGTTAGGTCATTGATATCGTTGAGGAAGAAATCTCCCAAATGTAATTTTCGTCTTTGTGAGAGAGCAGGGCATGAACAAAGAAGATGTGTTATAGTCTCTTCTTCTTCCTCGTCCATGCAACTTCTGCAGAAGTCGTTCGAGAAGACACCGAGTCTAGTAGCATGTCTGCCTATAAGACAGTGTCCAGTTATGACACCGATTAAGGAGCTAATTTAACCATATGGACTTTGACGATTTAAGATTCCAGTAGGAGGGGGTGCCACACAGCCAGCGGGTGAAACGATTAACATTCTGAATGGATTTGATTTGAGGGTAAGGCTATCTTTCGCAGAAGTGACGTGAACTGGCCACCACATCAAAATCGTACGACAATTTAATAACCCTGATTGTTCCCTGTTAGAAACAACCTGATTTTGGATCATAGCAGCCCTGATACTGATAGGCCGTCTGGTAATCAACTAGGTTAACATCGTTGGACGAACTCCAGCTGTAACCACACAGTTAAATGCTTTCAGAACTTCTCTAGCTGGCCGTTGGTAAAGTATTCTGTATTCAATTGTCAAGTTAGGTATCTCTGTTGATGTGTTTTGCCGTGTGTTGTGCAAGGAAGCTAAGACTTTGGACAGTTCTACATTGTGAAAGGGGGTTTACATGGGACAATGCAGAGATCAAGACAATGAGACAAGACAATCATTGTTCCATGTGAACAACTGTTTCCAGGACAAGACAATTGTTTTTATATTGTCCTCCGAACTAGCCTGCCGAGATATCTCTGAGGACAATATCGACTGGCTGGCATTATCTTGTTCAACCCTGTTTAAGAAGCTCGCCGAAGACAATTGAGTATTGTAACATTGTCTTGTCTGCCTTTAAACGTTGCTTGAATCTAAAAAAAGAGGACTGTAAACAGGAGTGCAGCAACTCGCAACTAATCCTTCCGAGACCTTAAAATACCCTTAAGGACTATTTACATGAAAGATACCAACGACCAGCGAATGAACGAACATTCGTCCATTTTGACGTTTCATTTGCATGCAATTTATTTTATTCGTTGCGACAACGAACGTCATCATGTCCGTATATTCACAATTGAACAGTGAGATTTTGAGATTAGTCACGCACGAATAATTTATTCGTTGCGATGTGGATGGTATGTGGAACGCGAATAGGGTTTGACTATGCGTAACAGTCAGATTGAAATTATAGCGACGAACAACTTGTTTTCGTTAAAATTTCTTTTTTCTTCAAGTAAAATGAAAATTTTAGCATCTCAACATTAGATTTAATGAGTTCCTTTCATTTTAAAATAGTTTTTGTTGGAAAATATTGCTTAGAAGTATATTCGTACATTCGCTCATTCGTTGATCACTCTCATGTGAATAGTCCTTTAGTTAGTTACAGCTTTCGACTCAAAAATCTCCTTACAATTGGAATATCAGTTTACATTAGTTAGGTTTAACTCCGCTGTGAGAAGGCTAGGCGGTTCCAAAATGATTTATGTAATCGCGAGAGTAGAGGAAATGCTCTGCATATCCAAGACTTTCCCAGCTATAGAGATCTATACCCATTAGTGATGGTTAGGTTCCAAAAGACATACGAAAATGACAACACACAGTACTTTCCATAGGGCAAGCCATCAGGGAAAACTAACTGGGCATTGTCCGAATGGATTTGACGAACCCCAATTCTCGGGTTTTCAGCAAAAGACTGTGTGGTTTGTTCCAACTGGTCCAAACGTCAGAAAACACGTCAATGAATATTTGAAGACAAAATTTCACTTTTTTCAAAACCGATCGATATAAATATCATACAATTAATAAATGCCCCCCTTTAGTATGTTCTTTTTCCTTTTCGAAATACACCATGTGTATTACTACTGTCACCCTCTCTGACAGCAATCTGCCCGTTTCGCATCAAATTATCGCTCCTTTTCTTCTGTCACTTTTTACCATTGACAAACAAACAAACAAAAATAATTTATCATTTTCCTTCAATAACTTTTTATGTATATCAATTTGATTTAAAAAAAAAAATAAACTCCATAACATATTCGTACTGCCAGCTGTCCCCCCAAAGTGTACACATTTTCTCTTTTTGTTTGTTTCCCAATTGATCTTTCGTCCCCCCACATCAATACAATAATTGATGTGACACAAGAACCAACCAAAAAGAGGTCATCACTCCTCGATTGTTCGTTCGTTGCGCTGTCGTTGAAAACCGATTGAGAGATTAAGAAAGCAAAAAAAAAAAAAAAAAAATGTCACCCTACTTCTTACAACAAGTAGCTGCTATTCCTATACAGTGTTACATATGCAACCAGAGAGATAGCATAAAGAGAGCGATGTAGCCGTTCCCCGCGGACCCGCGGCGCGCATTGACATGTTTATCAACGCAACTGTCATTCGCCATGCTGCAATGCCATAACTGACACAAGTGTCAACAATAATTGTAAAAATTTTATTGCTGCTTGTCTGTCATTTACTCGTAGATTGTTGTCTCTTACCAAACATACTCAGAAGCTCATCGAAGCGAGCTGTCATTGTGCTTCTGCTTATGCCATCACGGAAACCATCGATTCGTTCAAACAATCGAATTGGGAATGACTGATGGAAACCGGGTTACCCTTTTATCTAAAATAACGAAGCGAAGCATTTTTTTGGTAATTTTGATAATTTCTCTCATAAAACGCACACATAATATGGTTAGCAAAAAAAAAAAAGTTGCAAAATGTCTGCCTATCTGAGCAGACACAACATTTATGCCGGTTATTTTTGGTTTAATTTCCTCTCTCCTTGACACGGCATCATCATCATCTTCATCTTTTTTTTGATTTCGAAAACTTCTTCGACTCGATGCAAGCTCTTCCCCACCGCCCGCCACTGCTACCGCCTATCGCCAACATCGTCGCCGACATTTTGGACAAAAAGCCAAAGAAATATAATATAACCGTAAATAATAAAACAAAGAAAAGTATGTTAACCTAAAAAACATTTTTGTCTGGTGGCGGTGGCTTTTTTTTATTATATTTTTTTGGTGGGCTCGTTCCACTGAGACTCTGGCGGCTGCAGACTCGAGTCAGACGCCGCCGCCGACGTCGTCATGTATATCGCAACAACTCTTGTTGCGAGTCTCATTTTGTGAATATTGTTTTTTTTTTTATCAAAGCTTACCTAAGAGGAGAAATCGAATAAGAGTTAAGCCAAAAAAAAAAAAAATCTAAATTATGACACACAGACGCTGCTCAAGCTAACGCGAGCGAGTGCCTGTCACAGACAGAGCGTGGAAGAAATTTCAAATTTCCTTCCCAAGCGTCTCTCAAACTCTGAATCATTCTTTAGACCAAACACACACAAAAAAAAAAGAAGAAACTTCCCTCCTCCCAACAATCCCTGCGTTTAGCCCAATCTAATGCAAATCAAAAATTAAAACCCATAAATGCGGTCCGATAATGACGCCAAAAAAAAATCCGTTTTATGGGGGCAGCACGAGCGATACGTTTATTAGTACCAAAAATGACCGCCTTTTGTTTAGTTTGTGTTTTAGTTCTGTTTCACTGTGTTTCGACCCAAAAAAGTGGAACAACAGCGCGGCAGCGGTAAGATTAATTTATACAACAAAAAGTATTAATTGGGTTAGAGACGACGACGAGAAATAAAATTTCATTTGCCGCGGATTATAATTGTATTTCTGTTTTTTTTTTTTTTTTTTTTTATTATTATTATTTTGAATTCATTTTGTCGATTTTCTTCAAAACGACACGATAAAATGAGGGTCATCGATGAGCTAGCTAGCTATATAGTTGTGCTGAATTCATTTTGTTTGGGTTTTTTTTTTGTATTTTTTTATTTTTTTGGGGGCGACTTTCCCGGTTACATAAAGTCGGATGAGCACGGTTTTACAAATAGCTGACATGAATTAGTTACCTAGAACTGAATGAAATATTGTGTACGATCACGTGGAGGTAAAACGTTGTTGTAAGTAGATGACAGACTTGTTAAATCACGTTGTTGTATTGAGTAAACAATAAATACATTGTATTGTAAGAATGATTGTGTTATGTCATCAACATTTCAACAATAATAATAAAAACAAAGCTAGCATGAATGAAATTGTCAATAAATAATTGTTAAATGCGGTTAGAATGAAGGTTCTTCGATTAAGCGGTTTTGTTTTAGAATTGGCGGCATTTTGTATGTTTTCAATAACAAGGGAAATAGTGACAGTAATTGACAGAGTTGTTTTGATGTAAGAACATGGCGATGAAGATGTCTCACAATGGACACTAACAAACAAATTAAAAATAGAAGGAAACTTGGTTCGTAGTGTACTTAGTATCAAACGTGTTTGAAACGTCAAAAGGAAGGCTGAATTTTGCACACGATTTTGTGGCAAAGATTTTGGAGCAAAAAGAAAGAAGAAGGCCAAAATGTATCTCGTTGTAAGATAAAGATATGGCGCGGTTTTAGGAAAGACTTATATGTCCACTTATTTGACAAAACAACACATGGCAGAAGCCCAAACCTATCGGGACTGTACCTGTTCACACTGACATTAACCGCACCACTTCCTACTGTTAGAGAATTGCTCAATTTATTATAATTAATCTAAAGTAAAACCTTATTGAAATATGTGAGACAGAAAATGTAACATGAACCTAAGAATTACTTATTAAATTATAAAGTTGAATGATAAGAACATTTTATGAGATGGCAACTCTTTTTCTTTCCGGTTTGCTTTTTCTCACTCTCTATCTTTACTTCAATAAATCGAGACGTTTTTGTGGATCCTTATAAAAAAGTTGTTTTAATTTCTATCATAAATTTTGGTAGCAGAGCGTAGTTGAAGACGATCAAATACGATTAAAAACAACTTAATTAAAAATTATTCGTGGTCTATAATTTAATTGCCGCTGTTGCGCCTTTTTTTTCTACTAAATTTGGACCACTGGTGAAACAGAACCGGTTGAGGTTATCTTGAGTGTGCTGTACTTGCGCTGTTGTTCGATTGAAATCTGGTTTTTTGTAAGGCATCCCCCTACTTTTTAAAGAGGTAAGGGAAATCAAATAATAAAATTCGAATAAACACTGCCGCCAAATTATTCTTTTCATATCCCTTATCCGTGTCGCTTGGAATAAACATCATTGACGAATATTGCACTGGCGCACATTTAATTGGCAGTTTTAATCAGATTAGGAACGTTTCTCAGACTCAACAATCATGGGCAATGAAAAAGGTGGTACATTGGCATCAGATGACTCTAATTTAAAGGGGCCAGACGAATTAAAAAAGGCAAAAAAAGTTCGGGCTTCTATACTAGGGCTCCTCACAAGGCAACGGAAGATTTTTAGTGAGAAGAAGTCAAAAATTACATATTCTGCGTTGTGTGTTATGCTTCAACTCGTGGACAATTATTACAAACGTCATAATTCTATAACCCAACTTATTTTGGAACTAAGCTCCGAGGCCACTGAAGATGAGGATGCCACTGATAAGGAGACATCGTTTACCGCAGCTTACACTGAATTGAAGACCGATGTGTTAGAGCTTATGGAAGAGAAGAAAACCGATCCAAACAATTCCATTTTGCTTCGTGATCAATCCAGCATTTCATCGCCTGCACCAGTACGATCTGTTCGACTGCCTAAGTTGGAAATTCCTCGGTTCTCAGGCAAATATTATGAGTGGCTTGATTTTAAAAATGAATTCGATTCCATGATTATCAAGGACACCAATCTCACCGATGTGGATCGCTTTAGATTTCTTAAATCTGCATTGAGTGATGGTCCAATGCGTATTATCTCTAATATGGAGGTTACCGCTAAAAATTTTCCGAAGGCATGGAAGGCTCTTACGGATAGATATGACCATGCAGCTCTAATTTTTAGATCTCATATTAATGAAATAATGTCATTACAGGGAGTGTCGGGATCCTTTTCACAAGCGTATAGAGATTTAATTGACAAGGCACAGTCACACTATCGCTCGCTTCTATCGTTGGGGTCTGCAGAGAACGTCGCTGAAAATCTACTAATTTGCCTTATATTGCGTAAAGTGGATCTCAACGCGCAGGCTAAATGGGAAGAATACACGGATGATGAAATTGCAACGTGGGATAAATTTACAAAATTCTTCGAAAAATATACATCAACGCTGGAGCGTATGGATCAAACAAGACAAGAATCCAAGAAAATCTTCACAACAAACCGATTGCCACAAACAGGTAAAAAGTCTCATACCACTCTTATTACTTTAAATGATGCAAAGTGCCCCAAATGCCAGTCTACACATTTGATGACAGAATGTCCATTATTTTTGGCTCTTAGTCCTAGGGTAAGATCTGAGGAAGCTAAAAGGCTTCGACTATGCATGGCGTGTCTAAAATCGTCACATTCATACAGGTTTTGTAAGGCTCGTTGTGAAAAATGCTCAAGGAAGCATCACTCATTACTCCATTTTGAAGATGTTCAAGTAAATTACCAACCGTCAAGTAGCATTCCACGTCAAGCACTTCTAGCTTCTAAAAACTACGATGAAGAGCACGTATTATTAGCATCAGTAATTGTTAATATAAAAGTTCAGGGTGGTATAGCCATTCCATGTCATGCTATATTAGATTGTGGTTCGACAGATAATTATATCTCGGAAAGGGTTGCAAACATAATTAATGCACCTAGAATGAAGAATGAATCTTTAATTGGAGGTATTGGAAATATTGGTGTAAGGACAAAGGGCATCTGCAAAATAAAGGTTGGTTCAACTTTTGATAAATCCATAGATTTTGAAATGCATGCTTCAATTCTTCAAAAAATTACTGATTACTATCCGCCCATAGCATTCGATATTTCAAATTGGAAAATTCCTTCGCATATTCAACTCGCAGACCCTGACTTCAATATACCGAAACGCGTTGATCTTTTAATTGGTGGAGGATTATTTTGGAAACTTATAATAGGAGAGCGATTTTCTTTGGGCCCTGACCTTCCTTTTTTGTGTAACACCATGATAGGTCATATAGTAGTTGGACCTTGCCAATCATATGTACATTCTTTTTGTAGAGCACTTCACGCTAATCGACCTATTTCGCCAGAGTTGAAATCATTAAATGATCTTGTGCAACGATTTTGGGAGTTAGATTCATTTAAAGATGGAAAAATTTCGCCCATTTCTAATCCAAAGGACAAGTTCATAGAAGAGCATTATGTCTTAAATACAAAACGTGACATTTCTGGAAGATATACCGTGCGTTTACCCTTTTGTGATGATCCATCAAAATTAGGTGACTCCTTAAACATTGCAACACGTCGTTTTCTAAACTTAGAACGAAGGCTTGATAAGGAACCTGATTTAAAACAAATGTACAGAGAATTTATAGAGGAGTATGAACACCATAGTCATTTGGAAGTTGTTCCTAATTTCGACGCATCCATTCCACATTATTTCTTGCCTCACCATTGTGTTTTTAAAATGTCTAGTTCCAGCACCAAACTAAGAGTTGTGTTTGATGGATCTAGCAAGACGTCAAGCGGAGTGTCTTTAAATGATATCCTCTATTCAGGGCCTAAGTTGCAGGACGATTTAATTATCATACTTCAGAGATTTCGTTTATTCAAATACGTCATTACCGCCGATATACAGCGAATGTATCGCCAAGTACGCATTGACTCTAATGACGCAAATTTCCAATTGATTTTATGGCGCAACGATAAGATGTCTCCAATTAAAGTTTTGAGGCTCTTAACAGTCACTTACGGAACTGCGCCAGGCTCATATTTGGCGATAAAGACTTTAAACCAACTTGCAGAAGATGAATTTCAGAATTTTCCCAGTGGTGCTAAATTGCTTAAGCAAAACTTTTACGTTGATGATGCAATGTTTGGAGCAAACTCTGTCGAACAATTGAAGGAATATCGTCAGGAGTTAGTTGAAATTCTAAATAAGGGTGGTTTTAAGCTATGTAAATTTTGCTCTAATTCACCAGAGGCAATTGATGATGTACTTCCAGAAGCTAGAGAAAGGTTCCTCCAGATTGATGAATGTAATACAATAAAGGCATTGGGTTTGTTATGGCAGCCTGAATTGGACATATTTCGTTTCACTTTTCAAGAAGAGAAAGGTATATCATTAATTACAAAGCGGGTCATTTTATCAGAAATTGCCAAGTTATTCGACCCCATTGGATTCATATGCCCTGTAGTAACGTTAGCTAAGATTTTCTTTCAAAGCTTATGGAAAAAGGAACTAGATTGGGACACTACATTGTCTGAAGATCTTTCTGATAAGTGGGTGAGTTTTCGAAACAACCTAGCGGAATTAAATAATATTAATGTTCCTCGACATATATTCGGTGGCAGCGATATCAAATTCTCAGAAATACATGGCTTCTGCGATGCCAGTGAAAAAGCTTACGGAGCTTGTATATATATGTGGTGTCTTCATGCTAATAACGCCATCACAGTCACGTTTGTTGAGGCCAAATCAAGAGTTGCACCTAAGAAAACGATTACAATTGCTCGTCTTGAGCTATGTGCAGCAAAACTTCTTGTCGATATGGTTGAGCGATTGCAGCACAAGGTATTAAATGACAGTATCATTGATAGAACCGTTTATTGGACCGATTCCACTATAGTTCTTAATTGGCTGCATGATGAACCCTGCAGATGGAATACATTTGTTGCACATAGAGTTGCACACATACAAAATTTAACTAATTTTAATCAGTGGAAACACATTCCTGGAGAATTAAACCCTTCAGATTTCATAACTCGAGGAATGTTACCATCTGAAATTTCTAATTCGTTGTTGTGGTGGAACGGCCCTACCTTTTTAAAAAAACCTAAACCAGAATGGCCTCCAGAATACAAACTTTTTGCAAAGGCTTCTGAAATTGATGAATTTCGTCCGCAGAAATATGTATTGATTGCACTTGAAAGATCTGATATCACCGATTCTATGTTATATTCATGTGGCTTTAGAGGTACATGTCGATCCTTTGCATATGTTTTGAGATTTATTCATCGGTGCAGAACTCTAGCGGAATTGCATAAGAATCAACCCGTTAAGGAAAAGGTTATGAAAATAAAAACATATGCTGACGTCCACATACCCACGTTAGAGGACGAAGTTTCTGCTGAGGAAAAATTTATAAAAATAATTCAGTGTATACATATCTCAAAAGAATATGATTTACTCACTAAGGGATGCGATGTTCCAAAGGATAGTCCATTGAGCTGTCTATCCCCGTTCATTGATGAAAATGGATTAATTAGAGTAGGTGGTCGTATAAAAAATGCTCGCATAGCATTTGATGCCAAACACCAGATACTTTTGCCGAAAAATCACCCTTTTACTGTTCTCGTAATAAAATATTATCACCATACTAAACTTAGTCACGCAGGACCACAGATGGTTTTATCAGCTGTTCGTAATCGTTATTGGCCAATTGGAGGTCTTCAGTTAGCAAAAAGTATAACAAGGAAATGCATTTGGTGCTTCAGGGTACATCCAAGGCTTATGTCTCAGTTGATGGGGGATTTGCCAGAAGATCGCGTAGTACCGAAAGAATTCAAGGCCTTTGCAGTCACGGGTATCGATTATGCTGGACCAATCACTGTACGACACCATATTCGTTGCCGACAAAACAAAGAAGTCCACTTAGCACTTTTTGTATGCTTTGTTACCAAAGCTGTTCATGTGGAATTGGTTCCTGATCGAACTACTGAAGCTTTTATACGGGCCTTAAAAAGATTTGTTGCAGACCGTGGCTCTGTTTGTAAAATATATTCAGATAATGCTGCATATTTTGTGGGAGCTTCAAACTATTTTCGGGAGCTTAAAGAGAGCATGCAGCGAGATAATAAAAACATTAGAGCAGTGTGTAACAGGGAATTCATCGAATGGTCATTCATACCTCCTCGTACGCCTCATCAAGGAGGTTTATGGGAGTCCTCTATTAAAATGTTGAAACGTTTGATTCGTAATATAGTGGGAACTATTGAACTTTCTGAGGATGAGCTTCGAACGGTTGCGAAACAAGCTGGAGCTATAATGAACTCTAGGCCCATCACCCCATTGTCGTCGGATCCCAACGATATGGAACCATTGACTCCTGGTCATTTCTTGTTTGGTGGCCCTCAAACAGCAGTTCTAGCAGCTCCTGTATTAGCCAAAACTCCGAATTGTGTGCACTTGGCTCAAAGGATGAGGTATACTTCACAGCAACTATGGAATCGTTTTTATGAAGAATATTTACAAATTCTGCAACCTCGGTCTAAATGGCGTTTCAAGCAAAAAAATGCTAAAATAGGTGATATGGTTCTTATGAAAGTTGACAATACCGATACATTGAAATGGCCATTAGGAAAAATTGTACAGATTCTACCAGATCCTAAAGGTGTCGTTAGAGCTGTAATAGTCAAAACCAAAAATGGAGAATTCAAGCGTGGAATCACACAGTTGGCACTTCTACCCATTGAAGAATGTAATTTTTGAGCTTATTTGCTCAAAAGGGGGGAGTATGTTAGAGAATTGCTCAATTTATTATAATTAATCTAAAGTAAAACCTTATTGAAATATGTGAGACAGAAAATGTAACATGAACCTAAGAATTACTTATTAAATTATAAAGTTGAATGATAAGAACATTTTATGAGATGGCAACTCTTTTTCTTTCCGGTTTGCTTTTTCTCACTCTCTATCTTTACTTCAATAAATCGAGACGTTTTTGTGGATCCTTATAAAAAAGTTGTTTTAATTTCTATCACCTACTTTGAGGAAACAACCAAAAAAAAGTCGTACGAATGTGGGGTCCATACGCTTTTCAATTCGTTATTTGCATTTTGCGTTAATTCAAAGCTGGAACCGATATCACCATAATCAAGTCTGTGATCTAGCTAACAAGTCTGTAGTGACATGTCTGTGTCAAAGGCGGTTATGTTAACTTTAACAAACAAGTTTGCAAGCGTATTGTTATGTCAAAAAGTGTGCAAAATAGACTGAGATGGACAACTGTCAAATATTTTTCATGCTGTAATTAATCTGAATTATGGATTTTTAAACAATGAGGGGCGTCATCTAGGGAAACATTTTCTGACAGCACAACCCCAATGGCGAAACAATTTTCTTTCGGTGAAATAAAAACTTTGAAGTTAAAATTTTTATTTTTATTGTCAATGGAGGGAAAGAAACTGTTTACTGTAAAATTTTCTGTCGAATTAGTACGTATTGTGACAATTGAAGTAGTCATCACGCTATGCTTGAAGTTGATTAAACAAATGTAGTTAGCATACCTATCTTGAATATTATTGTGCGAATACAATTCAATGAAGTGGGCTTTTGAGTTCCAACTAATTTTAGAAAGCTTATTGATTAACATGAATGGGAAATGAATAATAACGTTTTCCAACAAGAACTTTTCAAAAGTTTGAAGTCAGGTGGCGTTTTATTTGTTTCTAAAAACACAATAAATAACCATGATACTACTTAACCAGATAGCGCCTTCCCGTTTTCATTTTTGTTTCGTCTACGTCACGGACACACATCGCCTTTGCATTTTTGTTTTTGTTTTGTTCGGCGCTCTACGTGGATCTACGTCACGGACACACATGGAGTTTGACGTCAAACGGGAAGGCGCTATCTGATAAATATAAATAGTTTACTAAGCCTACTGTCAAAACAGAATTTGATTTATACTTTTAGACTGTCATCTGTCAAAATGTCAATTAAAGTTCTGTCAAAGCGATTAAAGTGAACTTTGTCTCTATTATTGGCCCGAGGCATGTATTTGCTTATTTAAACATGACGTTTTGACATAAGAACACGCTTGTTCATGTCCATTATAGTTAAGCAATTCATTGGATTCAAAATTTGTTCTACCGCTCGGCTGACGGTTAGGAAGAAAATTTTTTAGAAGGTTTTTGAGCTCTCAACTGGAAAACTTGAAGATTTAGATATCATACGTATATGGTATGGAACAGCGACCCATTCAAGGCGCTCAATGGCATTTTTGCACCTCTTCGAGCGAAGACTCGCTGAAGTTTTTAGAGTTAAATAGAGTAAGTGCAAGTCAATAGTCCGGGTTAATCTTCTTTTAAGGAAACAAAGGTAGCTGAATGGACAAAACACGATGAGCTGTTTCACGGCTTACAGTATTAGCACAGTTAAATGGGATCTTAACTCGCAATCAACATGAACTGCGATTCCATTCGCACCTTTGCGCACTGGCACCGTGCAGCAACTGAGTTTGGGGTAAGTTTCAACTCAAAAGGAGTTTGATTCCGGACACACCTGAATGGTTTGGAGGGATTGACAAATTGTCGTTTTGTTTTAACGTTAAAACTAATGGCGGCAATGTTGGGAACAATTCATGTGCACAAGTGAAGTTACTCCGAAAGATATAATCATTGTGAATCACTTGGGCCTTTATTCTTTCCACGGATTCATAATGATCGACTAATGCGTATCCTTAACAAAGTACAAAAATCATTTCACACACTATCGAACTACTTATCCCTTCATTTTAAGCTCATTGTGGTGAGTAACACTTCTTGAGGTGAACACAAAAAAAAAAAAAAGGAAACGAAACTAAACTAAACAAAAAATTGTAACGCATCGTTGTCGGCATAAACGTAAAGTGGCGATTACATCATAAATACATTAATTCACACTTTGCCGTCTGCCTGGTGGTTTGTTTGTTGCTTGGCGAAGGGAACCGGGAACAGGCAAGTTCGGCGAAACTCAACAAAGATGATGGAAAGGCGATCTCAATTCGAAGACCATTGGCAGATGCTAAGTACCCTGCTGCTGCTGCTAGTGCTGATGTTGTTGGAGCCCTAAATTTTTTTTGTTTAATGTTTACAATTCCCACACCAAAAAGGGAAAACGTAGCGTTGCGCTATACGCTTCGCAAAGCTCCAACAAAAAGATACAAAAAAAAACTCTTGTGCAACTGAAATTCAAAAAAAAAAAAAAAAAACTACACAAAGTGATACTATTTCTTTTGGGGAAAGCGAGTGATTGTTTTAGGTCTGTGTTTTTTCGAAGGCTTTCGATATTGGCTTTGGCTTGTCATTGCCATTGGGTGTCTCTCTTTTTGAATTGTAAAATGTGTACATCTGGTATCTGTGGGCCTTTTGGTTTGATTGATCGCTGTTGAGTGTAGTTTAGTGTAGCGCTGTATTTAACGCGATTAGTTCCCTTTTATGGCCTCGAGATAGCCCTTAAATCACGCAGCATAGCACGAGCACTAGCACGAGCACCAGCACAGAGCACCACTTTCCAATATGTGTATCAAAACCATTGCCAACTGTCATCGTGTGGGCTGGATTATTTATTGTCTTCAATGAAAATGGTAACAATGCATAGTGTGGCCGTGGATGTGGCTGTGGCTTGGACTGGGACTGCTGTAGCTGCTGCTGAGACTGACCTTCTCTTTTTTTGGGTTTGTTGTGTGCACATCCTTTTGGTGGTAATCGTTGCTTTTTTGGGACAGCATATAAAGCTGCGGCTGTGGCGCTTTCGAAGGGAAAGTTTTCTTTTATATCATTTCCATGGAGAAGAATTTTTTTTTTTGAAGTCTTTTGTGTGATTTACGACACAAACAGAGCGAAACCGAACTGAATGTGAATATTTAAATTGTTTGTATTTCGTTGACGTGGGTGGCTACCAAATAGTTTACATTATGTATTAAATTTTGGTGGAAACATAAGTGAGAAGTAGCACAAAGTTTTGCCAAAAAAAAAAAGGTTGCGTATACGCCATGGTGTACCTACGAGAGGTAGGTATTCGAATCAGGGAAACATATTTCGCAGTCTGCTGCACGAAAAAGAAATTAATTATTACCATTGTCATGTCGAAAACTATAAAACTTGACATGTATTTCAAAAAAATTCAAGCCTGTCACTGAAAAGTCAAACCTAGATAGTAGAAAGCCCAAGAAAATCTTGACATTTTCCGACTTATTCAGAGCTGACGTGCAAATTTTTTGTAAGGAAACAAATTATTTCTTTTTTAGTTTCTATTCGTCATTGTCCAGTCATGTGGTCGCCAACGCAAAATTGTGTTAACGCATTGACGGCTGCATATCAGCCTAGCGACGTTGTTGACGTGATGAGGGTGGATAGCATTTCGGAGAGGGAAGAGTTGGATTTTAAGATGAAATTTTAACAAGTAACCAAAATAAAGTTATCCAAGAATTCCCATATTAAGGTAGGTGTACACCAGGGAAGCGTCTTGAGTCCCCTGCTCTTTATTGCAAGAATTTGTTTGAAAGCAAAGTGACGGATCACAATGTGCATCAGTTATTCTTTGTTGGCGATCAATGGAGGCAACATAAGCGAGGATCCTTCAGCCCTGCACTTTACGTATGGATGGAACAGTGATTTCCAATTGTGAAAAGTTTAAAAATCTGGGACATGGAGGTGGATGAAGTGGCGTGAAAACTCTGCTTTCTTCTGTGAAAAAGATGGTGTACAATTGTGCGCTTTATTAATACGTATCGAGACTACCCGCCCGCGGGCCCAAAACAGACACCAAAAGGTGAGAATGCATTGTCACCTGGTGAACCTCGTGTGTGGTGGTGACCTCCCATATCCGGCAATTTTCCTTGTTAACATAGCCATTCTTCAAAAATCTGGCTCTCCACTAAAAATAATTTTTCTACCGAAAAATTGTGTGCTTTTCCAAATACTCCGAGGCTCAGTCAGCTCACAAACGGCATTGTGTATGATCATGAACTTTGAGCTCTTTCGTCAACTGGACCTTGTACGACCCAAGTCCCGACGTGAAATCAGCTTAAAGCCTGCAAAATGTCGAGATCTTATGCACTTTCACTGACCGCGGCGATTTTCTCATCCAATCTTGTGTTCCTTTGAGGTACAAATGTTGGCTTTGTATTACCGAACCGGTCGTTTCAAATTTGGCCACCAAACGTTGACAAGTAGACCTTGAAGAGCCACCACGTATACCATAAAATGGACGCAACAAAGTTCACTTGGACGTGCTGTTTAATCGTGTAGCTTGTCATGGTGATTTGATATTAGGAGCTGAATAATAAACAACAGTTTTGACAGCTGTTAACAAAACAACATGGCCACCACAGGCCGCTAAAATCTACCCCGCGCCAATTGGAACAGCTTATGGTAACTCTCGGTGTAGTAATTACTCGTAGTGTGTCGGACTGCTACGCTGAAGGTTCCCGGTTCAATGCATTACTTCATCTAAGTTTTCCCGGGGTACTGCCTGTTGCGAAAATATGTCAAATTCTCCTAGAGTAAAACTTGTCGAAAAAAGTGCACCTCTGTTTATGTCATAAAATAACTATTAACAACCAAAGGAACGGAAAATGAATGCGTTCCACAAAACTAATCACTCCAGAATTTTTATTCGCACCACAAAAGGAAAGTGAAAATGTTTGACATTTGTCATGCGATTTGTTTAGTTTAAAAAAAGAGATGGAAGTCAAATTTAAAAAGAGCTTCCCGCCCAGTTCCCATGATGACACTACGCAATTGATCCGCTCTCAGACGTCATCCTCAACTACAAAGTTCCAACAAAGATTCTTCAAGAGGCATTAACAAATTATTGATTTCGAATTCGCCTATACAAACTAACTTAACCCGCCCACCAAATTCCACACCAGAGCACCCTGTGCAATTTAAAATCACGTTAAGTTTCAAACTATTTTGAATTAATGACCAAACTTTGTTTGCTTCTGCTTTAAAATCTGCTGCCTGCCACCTACTTAAACAGCTTTGATTGAAACTTTTTTCCACATCTTTATACCAAAAAAAAAACAGAGTTCATCTCACTAAGTGAATGATTGAATGAGTTTCACTTTGTTGCCGTTGCATCTCGTTTCACTGTTGATTAAAATGTTTCTGTGAGTGAGCTTCACTTTGGAAAAAGGCGGAGATTCCATGAGCAAGAGCAACCAACAACGAAACAAACAAAAAAATACTTGGCGCTACTACTTCACGAATCAATGATGAATGGGATTTGGAAATGGATAGGATAGGATGACGACAACGAATGAACGGTAAAAACGGCTAAACTGAAATTACACTATGCATACAAAAAATGGAGTCTCTTGGCTAACATGACATGTACGTCACTTTAGTTTGGTTTTCTTTCCCTGCGTGTCTCCGAATGACTGAATGTTTTCCGCACACTCCTCGTCTTGAATTCCCCATTAAAAAGTCACGATCTCACTTCTGACTCTAATTCGAGACAATTCATTTGCCTACCGGCATCTGTAACATCTAACAAAAGTGAAGCCCGACCAAAAGCGGCTGGAATACATAGGCTTGAACTGTGGAGAAAATCTCTCCTACTTCTTCTCGATTTGATAAGAAAGTTACGTGAAACAAGAGAGAAAGACCCATGTCGAGCTGTCACTCTGTGTTGCATTGCGAATTGCCATCAGAGTTGTGCAGCAACCAGCAGCCAGCAGCGCCTCCTATCAATGGGATGTGTTAATAAATTCAACTAAATATATACGTACTCGTACACAAGCTGAAAGGAAATATGACATTTCAACCAGAGATTGACTTTCGTTTTCATTTTCGTTTGCGCGCACGAAGAAGGTGAATGTATTCAATTTGTGTTCATTGTTGTTGTTGTTGATGTTTGTGTCTTGATTTGGTGAAGGTGTGGGTGTTAAAATGCGGAAATGAGGAAATAGTGAGTTAGTGCATGATTTTTGCCGCCCGCCGCCATCTCCAGTGTATGCTGCTATTGTATGGTTGGATTTATTTACAATATGAATGGCCATTGGCCAGACCATGTTGAGTGAATGTGAATTAATGAACCATTGAATTGAAATATGGTCTTCGTCTTCGTGATTTCATCCTTTAGTTAGAGATGTATGTATGATTTGATGAAAAAGGTGTAGCCATGGAGCATGCATGTAAGAACACCAAATAAAAATGAAGCTGGAAAATTCGTGATTCTGATAGTTTATGCATGCGTTTATTTTTAGCATTTACATTCTTCCAAAACGGCAAGAAGTTCAGACTTTAACAATGCCTTTTTTGATTTTACATGACACAACACAACGAAAAGTGTTCACTTTCTGTACGCAAACGGTTCGTTTGCGAATTCAACTTACGAAGAATGGTGAAATTAATAATGACAAAAGACAGTGCTTCATAAAGATGCTTCAGGATTTCCAAAACTTGGAACTATTTTTTAAAAAACGCATTCCAGACATAAGTTTATAATTTAGAAAACGCCGAAGAATGGCTTCGATATTTGCAGACAAATGCATTGGTGATGTTGGGGCATAGTGGATTTTTGAGAAGACTTTCCGGTTGTGTTGTTTACGCTGGAGGCATCGTGTTTTATTGGAATACACCGCGGGCCAAACAAAAACTGTAGGAGGCGAGCGCTACACTCGCATGCGCAATGACATTACTGGAGAGCATGTGGTTCTAATAGAATGCTCCAAGAGCGAATGGGTTTCAGCCGGCTAGATTGCCCGGTTTCGCAGTTTCAGGCTTCTTTTTGTGTGGTTTTTGAAGTCACAAGTCTTTGGCGGCAAGCCTAAGACACTGAAAGCCTTCAAAGAAAATGCCCGCCATGAATACTAGAACTTATCGCTGAAAGTTCTGTAGTGGCATATTGGTTAGTGTGTCGGACTGCCCGGGGGAAGATCTGGGCTTAATCCAAGATTCTACCGAAGAGTTTTTCCGTGGTACTGACTCCTTCGAGGAAGTGACAAGTCGTCCAGTAGCAAATCTTGACATTTCTGCTAACCGTTTGGACTCAGCTGTTGATTGTAGGTAATTAATCTCGTATCAACCCGGCACATGGATAGTTGGGATGTTCGCGTATATTTTATTACTTTTAAATACGGTAAGAAGTTGCCGGACAAGAAGAAACACGTGCTTCTTGTCTTGAACTATTCTGTTCTTCTAACAGAACAGAATCGTGGGAAAGAATCTCATTTCGTCATCGTTTTCTCTCTGTGCTTCAAGTGACTCCAGCCACCACATTAACATTTTAAAAGAGCGAAAAGAAGATGCGTCTTTTCCTGAATAGGCAAACAACTAACTTTTCTGTGAAACGGCTAATGTCCTAAAAACATTCAAGGGCAACAGAAGTAGTGAATAGTGTTTGGACTAATGTCATACACTCAATGACCCTTCCAATAGCCACCCCTGATCAAGTGCTCATTTTATGATGTGCTTTATGAAAGTTTAAGAAATTACTGATCCACTTTGGGATAAATCAGATTTCCGCCAAAAAAATACCTAAGCACTGTTATACTGTTATACAAAGTAAAATAGGTACTACTCCATCTCCCTGGGGTACATCGATTTTGATTCGGATTTTTATATGTTATATCAGAACCCTTTAAATAGCTGATATTTTATGTCCATAACCATAACCATACCCAAGTACGATTTTGGAAGCATCTTTCTGTTCTAGATCGCCAAAACAATATGAAACTACCTTATAAATAACGATGCCCTTTACTTAACTGCATTTAATGTTGATTTTCCCACGTTCAAAATCACTCATTAGTTTTGTTGTTTTAAAAGCAGCTCAACTACATGATATCATCTTAATTGAACGGTAATAATCACAGCTTCGCGTGTCAACCATTTATTGTGTGTTGAAAAAATTCCACTTTTACTGGCTTTCGATTACTTTTTTTTAGCTTGGTGACGGTACTTGTACGACATCTGAATTTGAATTCTCAGAGTTTTCCCCTAAACTCAGCAGGTATCTTGTTAAGACCCAGAGGCTAAAATAAATTATAACAAAAATGGCATCGACTTCAAAAGTCGACCATCTTTCATACTTTTATTTTAAGTGTACCTTTTGAGCACACCACAGAGCATGGCACCGGTTATTGACAATTACAAACGTCACTTTATATAGCATAACAAATTATGTAACATCGATTCATGTGTGTTTTAAGCTTTAAAAAAAAGTGCATATTAATTAAGTGAAACACACGTTGTGCACTTTAAACGGACAACTACAACAAAAAGAAGAAAAAGTAGAAAATGCGCCAAGCAGATAAAAAGATATTATTCACCTTTCGTTTATCGAATGAGAGTCTGTCTTATCTTGCTGCCATATCGATCACTTTAAGGTGAAAACACACATTCGCATTAAAAAAAAGTGATACTGACAGTATAACTCGACTTGTGCGAAAAGAGCGAGTTTTCACTTTTTGTAGAAATTTTTATAAAATTATTGTTAGAGATTACAAACAAAAAATTATTGACACGGAATGCTGGATGAGATTGAAAAGTTCGCATCTTAAAATCATTTCAGGGCTGTTGAAGTGTCAAAATGAGTCAAGATTTATGAAGAAAAACTACTGGTGGTTCACTCTTTTAAACAATTGTGCTTACAGCATAAAGCTAAGAGTTCTCGTGGAAAATAAATTTGAATGCAAGAGTTAAGTTGGAATCCACAACTTAAAATTCCACAGCTTTAATTTCCAAACAAAATGAATTGATAAATGTCATACGTTTCCATGCTAAGCTCAAGCTGGTCGCACATAGCGAAAATTGAAATATTCTGTGGAAAACATTGTGGAACGTGTTCATTTTTTATTAGACAAGGAGTGAGTTCTAGACTTGAATAAAATCTTAATTTAAATTGCATATATAGCTACATATAGGTATGTGTGGAAACGGAAAGTTCTCACAAAGTCAGATTGGAGTTTATTTTAAATTCCCCGGCTTTTTATATAAAAAAAATGAAGTAGAACCTTTAAAATAAGCGCTTTTAGGCATGGCTAGTTTAAAACTTGCCGTAGAAAATTATTTCAATCTTTTTCATTTTGAATTTCTAAGAGATTTCGCCGCTTTCAATAGCCTTGTAGACAATTCTTTTTTCGTGAAACTTTTACCTTCCATAACTTCAATTACTAAAAAATATATATATTGTGACAGCTGTCACATTTTTCATGTTCTAAGGACATTTTCTTCACATTGTTAAGCAAAAAAACATTGCGTGGAAAACGTTGTGGAACGCATTTGGTTTTTCATTTCAATGGAGTTAAGTTCTTGCTATTAATTGCCAAATTCCGGCGTGGAATTCGTTCCATTACAACTTATATTTTGAGAAAAAAAGTTTAGTTCGTAGGAGGTGGAAGTTCTTTTATTAAATGCAAAAGGAATATATTTTACAATTTGATACAAACCATGTCTTCAGATTCACAACTCGAGATCAGCAGGGAAATGTCATTTGTATTGTGGAAATATCTGACAGTTGTCAAATCATTGTTAAGTTGTGAATTCCCTTGGACACTTTCAATATTTTTCACTATGCGATGTATGAAAATGTATAAAAGGAAAGTGGAAAGGTGTCACATTAAAGGCTGTGGAAAGTAAAGGTGTGAAATCCACCACAGAATATAATTTTCTTTTTACACGCACTCAAGTATATTTAAGTAAGCAGACAAAAAAACCTAGGTGACTTACATTTTTACACGAACACTGACTCTTCATTTCGGTGAAATATTTGCACAATTTACACGTTCCCTTGCACATCCAAAGATCAGCTTGAGATATAATATATTTGTTTTAATAATTTCTAAGATCCATACATGTTTACCATAAAATGCAACTTCATATTGTGAATTTGGATTGTTTACTTTTTTTTTTAACCAAACCCAAAATGGCACACCCGACGACAGCGACATGTTCTTCTTAAAATTCTACACCTCTGTGCATTTTTTAAAAGTAAACAATCAAATTTCAAACGAATTCACAACTCGAAAGTGCTTATCGTTAAATTTTATGAAAAACATATTCATTTCAAAGAATCACATGTCACGTCCTTGAATTCAGCCACCCCAGAGCCCAGACACTTGTATAGTTAGCCTTTTTGGTTAAACTTTGTTTTTTGCCATTCTTTCAAATTTAGCCGCAAATAAATTAGCAAACGATTGCAGACCTTGAAAATCATCAAATAAAATTAGTCAGCACAGCATGTCATTGTCAGTCACTTTCTGATGTGGTTGACAGATAACTAATAAAATATATTGGTATGTGTTTTGTTTTCTTTTTCTGCTATAGCTGTTGCTATTTGCGATCTGTCAAAAATTTGTAATATATAATAATAAAAACTAATAAATTAAAATTTAATCGAATTTGTTATAAAAAATCAAATTAGGGGAAGCAAGAGTGATTTTAAATATTTTTATTGAGGAATGTCAAAATGGGACATAATGTCATGTTTGTAAATCAATAGACTTTTTTGTTGTTTTTACTTTTGTGAGAGGGTCACGTCTCCAGACAAAACATCAATAAGTATTAGTTTTAGCTACAAACCCATTTATTTATTATTTATATTTCGAAAAGCAAGAGATAGAATATATGTAAAAATTCTAGTAGTGTACCTCTGACGTCATTTTGACGTAAGCCAGCTGTCATATAAGGGTGACATTATTCGGGTGACATTAAAGAGAACATCTTTAGCAAACCTGTATTATTAAAGGTAGAATAACTTTCAAGACAAGTAAGACTAATTAATAACTTCTATAGTAACCGTGTGTCACTGTGGTCTGTGGTGACAACCCTATTGCAAAAAGATAATGTTCTTTGACGGATGACAAAAACGTGGTAAGAAAACGACTTATTGAAGTGCTTTTTGCTAATAAATAATAAAAATGCCATTTTGGTTTAAGAGAATTAGGGAATAGACCACTGTTGGCTGACCAGTGGGAAATTTAACCTAGGTGCAGCAGAAGCACATTTTTTATAACACCAAGAGGAAAACCATTGTATTGTTGAACATCATCGGCAAACATTTGAATGGAGAATCAAGGTACTTCATTAATGTTAATGGAAAAAAGAAGAGGTCCTAGGATCGAACCCTGAGGAACTTCTCTAGTGTTTGGGAGGAAACTTTGAATACTAATTATCGTAAAAAAAAAAACACTTGTTTTCTGTTGCGAAGGTAGGAGAACAGCAAAAGCATTGCAGAGGTTGAAACATAAAATTATGAGAACTCATCCTAAGATGAAGGTATGCCAAGAAGAACAATAGACGATTCATGGTCTTTATCTAGGGCAAGTCTGATGTCTTCAGCAATGTTTATGATGGCGGTCGTACTAACTAAGCTTTTTTTCAGGAACCAGACTGCTTAGATGAAGGAATGTCTTCTAAGATGAGCTTCTGTTTGTTTTTGGGGATACCTTCGGGAATTTTGGATATGGAAACGGAAGCGCAGAGACTTGCTTCAATTAATTTCCACTTTCCAGAATTGGGAAGTCGTTTCAGTTTCATAGTTTCGTAGTTTCGATTGCTCAGTTTCTTTTTAAGCTTTTTGAGATGATAAAGGGTGTTTTTTTAGAGGTACAGAACTTTGAAACGGAATAAAACAAAGATGATTTTTTTTTGAATTGACATGAAATTTACTTCATTGGAAAGGTGATTTTCTGGCGATTTAATTCAAATTTGATTTCTGGCACATGGCAGTAACGGGTGGCTCGGACGTAGTCTAGTCTGGAGGTCCAATTTTCAATGACTTTCTCCAACATTTTGTGTCCTCCAAGTGGTCAATCGTTTCGGGCTTATTGGCGTAGACTAGCGGTTTCACATTTCCAATCAGAAAATAGTCAAGCGACGTTAAACGCACGATCTTGGAAGCCAATTCACAGGACCAAAACGTGAAATTATGCGCTCACCAAACGTTTCCTTCAACAAGACAATTGTTGTCCGAGCTGTGTGACATGTTGCGTCTTGTTGAAACCACAGCTCCGTCAGTAATCATGGCTTTATAGCTGGACTGTAACGTTCTGGCCAGAATCGTTTTTAAAGAAGTACGGACCAATTATTCCACCAACCCATAAAGCACACCAAACAGTCAGTTTTTTGGATGTAACGGTGTCTCAACATACACTTGAGGATTATCATCACTCCAAATACAGCAGTTTTGTTTATTGACGTCTTCATTCAACCAAAATGAACAAAATTTTCTTGTGAAAATCGAAAATCGTTGCACGAGTTAAACCATGTTTTTCAAAATAAATTTCAACAATTTGAAAGCGTTGTTCAGACGTCAGTCTATTCATGTTGAAATGCCAAACCAAAATACATATAAATTAATCACTTGACAGCCGATTAAATGGCCGACAGTTAAAATAGTGTGTGCCAACTTAAAGTTCTATACCTCTAAAAAACCGTTATAACTTGTGTAGATATAGAGATAGTACGCCTACTGCTAATTAACGTGGTTTATTTGATTTTTTTTTTTTTTTTTAGCAGCAAGAAGTTCTATCAATCACAAAAATAAACGTGAAAACTCATTAAAAAAGACAGATTTTAATGCAATTTATATTGCATAGTGATGTTGGTGTTGGCAGCATAGAAAAAGGAACACAAAACAGCGACCGACGGTTGGGATTTCTGTTTTTGTCTATAAGTCGAAGCTCAAAAGTCATCTGGTGTATTTTAAAATAGAAACGGTGGAACAAAAGAGTTAAATGATCTTTTGACTTTCATTCTTTTGTATACACAGCTTAGGACCTTGCAATAATTTTAATTAAACAGAACTAACTCATAAACAGCTGATATAGAAAATGACAGTTGAAGTCTCGTTAAAATGACAATAAACTTTTGTTGTAAAAAACAAATTATCGAAAGCCATTATAGAAGGAGACCCATTCCTATCTTATTCTAAGAATACACAATATCGGCTGGCTTCTTTTTGACATCTTCTGCGGATAATGTATTGGAAAGCGGTAATTTTTGATATGATTAAAAAAAAGATGTACATCAGGGAAGCGTCTTGAGGCCCCTACTCTTTATTGCAGTTCTTGACTACCTACTTTAAAAGCCAAGTCACGAACCCCTTAGTGTATCAATTAGTCTTTGCTGAGGATAGATTCATCATAAACGAGGAACCTTCATTCCTGCAACGAGCACTTGACATATAGGTGGACGTTTTGGAGGGCAATGGGTACCGTATAAGTCCAAAAAAGACTGAATACTTGTGCTGCCCGTTTTCTGATCCACATATTCTTATTCCAGACATTTATTTCAATAGAACAGTGATTCGGAAGTGTGAAAAGAATAAATATCTGAAAACTATGATTGATAGCGAAGCAACTCGTGATGACGACATCAATCATTGAGAAAAAGTGGGGTAGATAAAGTGGCGGGAAAACTCTGCTATCTTTAGTGCCCAAAAAATGCCTCTGATCATCGTCTGGTTACAAAATCAATAATTAACAGAAGATGCGATGGACTGATTTGAAGATCCCTGATCTACCGAATTGTCGCAATGTTACCTTATTCCATGTAGTTTCAATAGAAAGTATTTTTTTTTTATTTCAAAGCAAAAACCAACAGGATACTTTCTGCTAAACAATTTAACGCAACAATGTAACTCCAATTTCGTGAGCTTGTTATCATCCACACAGTATAGAAAGTTAAAACTTTCAAAACTCACCTTTTGCAGAGTTAAAACTTTTTTTTAAATACAGATCAAGGCACCTACTACTTTGTACTTATAAAATGATTAATTGTGTATCGTGCCTCCGAAGACAAAATAAATTTTTTATAGTTTTGGGTAAATTCAGCCCATAAACTATAAAATGATGATCATTCTGGCTAACTGGGGATAAAAACACCAAACATCACCGACTCATTACTAAACCACCGGTAACCAGTCATTCCGGTCGAATGAATTAGTTATGCATGGTGGCGCCTTTGTAGCCATAACATACGTGCCTATGCATAACCATTGACTATATCTCCCTGTGCTGATCTTAACTAGTGGCTAGTGGGTCAGGTTAAAAGACCCGAATTCTTTGTTTGTTGTCTGTCCAAGGGTCCAACCATGTATTTACAGATAGTCACTCAAATGTTCACCTTTGATGGCCAAGATTGGACTAAATAAAATAAATGCATGAGCGATTTTGGTTCAAAAAAGAGTTCAATCATTTTTTTTTAACTAACCTGCTTCTCTTTGTGTTGAGATATGTTTTTAAATCTTTTCAACACTTAACGCCTGGACGTTATTTGTTTTGCCGTAAAAATAAAGCAAAGATATTAAAAAAAAAATGTGCTTTGTGCTTGGCCATAAAATTAAAAATTGTTACTTTGTCTATTACTTTCCTTGCGTTGCCACCTTAAACAATCGAGCCATAAAACACTTCCCTAAGTCGTAATCATTCGCTTGATTAAGTTGTTAAAATAGTCGTAAATACAAAAAAAATGGCGTAAAGCTGATGAATGACACTTAAAAATTAATTTTACAATTTTATAACTACACTCGAAGTTGTCAGATAATTTTTTGTTTGTTAAAATTATGAATTACACTCCGCATCACTTGATTGTGGTTTTTTTTTTTTCATACATAATTACATTTTAGTGACATCTATTAATGTTGAAATTTATTTTCCAAAAACGGGATTAAAAAAAGGAATATAAAAAATCTAGCGAAATATCTCGACAAAAAAAGAAAATGACATTTCTTTTGAGAACATCAACGATTGACACAACTTAATAATACCTACTTTATTCAAATTTGTCAGAAAATTGAGCTTGGAAGTCAGGGTTTAAGATTTGGGTATCTTCCCGTTTAAAATAAAAAAAAAAATGTTAAACTTTGACAGGTGATTTCGGCCATGTTGTTGAAGATACATCTTCTGTCAAACTGGTTACCATTTATCTAGTCTTTCTTTGCAAAATCAACATGGCGTTCAAAAACATGTGCAAATTACTAAATTGTTTTATGAAATTGGGTCTTAGCTCATTTTACGTTCGCCATAATCGTCTTTCTGACAATCAGTGAAAAATGCGCACTGAACAATACGTCAACGAAACGCAAGATTCGCCCAAAATATCGCCGGTGTTCGTGACAGTGTGCAGAAGAATTCAAAGCAGTAGACCAAGCTTAAGGAAACTCGCGTCATGAAAAATCATGAAACTTTTTGAATGCGCGATACCCAGCGAAACATTTTGACGATGTTGTATTCAACCAGAGATGAGCTGAGTTGTGATTTCCATTCACAGGTATAACTGTGACGTGATTTTCAATTAGCTGTGATTTTTAACTGTGTGGATTGTGATTTTTCATAGAATTGATGCAGAAAACAATTACAAAGATACATAACACATCATTCACTTGCCCTGCCACTCTGACCCCGCATCGTTCCCTCATTACTCTTCAGGAACTTATTTTATTTGTTTGTTAGATGTTCTACGTTGTACGAATCAACTCTTTTCTTTTTACATCACACTTTCATTCTTTATGATATGAAAAATGTTAATGAAGGTCGAGTCGTGCTTCGTGACTCATAATCGAATTAATTTTGTTGTGATTTAAACTGTGAAATGAAGAAGAGTCAGGGAACAAGTCTTAATCACGCTTAAGTAATACGCAGTTCAATTTCAACTCGTTCACAGGTCGTGATTGTTTGTTTATTCACAGTTCATATTTCACAAGTCGTGAATTGTTGCTCTTCTCTAATTCAACTGTCAAATTAAATTTTTAGTAATGGAAAGGCTTGCTGGAAAGCCTTTAATAAATGCTGCACATCTAAAGTTGTAGAACCCGTGGCGTAGTGGTTAGTGTGTCGGACTGCCACCCTGAAGGTTCTGGGTAAGATCCCTGACGACTCCATTTAAATTCTTTTTCGGGGTACTGCCTCTTGCGAGGAAGTGAAAAATCCTCCAAGAGTAATTAATGTCATGGAAAGTGCTTCTCTAATAGCCATTCGGATTCGGAAATAAATTGTAGGTCCCTTCCATTCCTGCAGAATATCAACGCACACACAGGAATGGTTGAGAGTATAAGTCACAGGCCCCGGCCCCGCTTGAAGCTGTTGTGCCAACAGTTTTTATTTTATTTACTGCACATCTAAAATAATTAAATTCACAAAAACGGACGGAGCCATTGTGATGAGAATGTTCGACACAATTATCTTCACTGATAGAAAACTGTCAATAAATGACGTGAGCTGTCAGAACCGTTTTTTTTTTTTTCTCAAAAAAAAAAAAATTCTTTTCGTTACGAACTTTGCAAGCGTTTTCCACGTGGATCTCTTGGCAATAAAGTAAGCTTGTAATGCCCGCATGGAAGATCCAAACCGTCTATGAACGCTATCGTCAATTACAGTAAAACTATTGATTTGGCCACCACAACCAATAATTTCGTTCTCGTCAGTATTACGATGCACTCATCAATGTTACTTTTCTTTGAGTTTGTGGCTTCTAACATTTGCAAAAGAAGGCCGAACCTTATCTACTTAAAGGCCTCTTATTTTAAATTAAGGTCATTTATGTGGTGGTTGCAATTATGTGTGATCCTTCCTGTGAGAGGGTCATTATTTAGTTATATCTCACAGCTTCCTCGTACACCTTGAACGAACGATTTAAAAAAAGACTCGGCATGCTTGTGATGGATCTTCAGAAGTCAGGTCCAGCTCAATATGCGGACAAAGTAAAAGTCCACGAAAACATATTTTTAAGCCTGAGCTGTATTTTTGAGTGACGGCAGCACGATTCAAAGCCGTTCTTAGCCCATTACGTTCCGCGCTTAATTTAAGGTTACTTGGCTGAGAAACAAATCACCTTAGAACCGATATTCTTACCTACTAACCTTGGCTTAATTTACGGCACATGAGATGAGTTAAATATTCTTTAAAGACAGGAGCTACGAACGATCCAAAGAAGAATTCACGTCTGCAGTTCAGTGGGTATCGTCTTTTTTAAGGGTTTCATCAAGAGAGCAATTTCCATATTTAAAAATTCAAAACGAAAACGAATAGCAAGCCTTAGCACTTCTGATGGATTCAATAAACGCAACCAACGGTATCCAGCGTCTTTTTAGCCTTAGGACTGCATTATTGAACAAGAATATTTTTTGAAAGAGGATCAGAGGTATACTTAGTTATAATCCAATTTGAGGTCTTAAAATCTTTAGGAAAAGAAAGAGATTTTGAAAAAAAAAGAAATGCATTTAAATGAATCGAATTTTGCCAGTAGGCGAAAAATTTCACACAAAATAAAACTGTTTTCCAATTAATTAAGGCTGCTACTGTTTTGGAACACTATTTGTTTCTCATTGCTTTGATACAAAAAAAAAAAATGATGCCAATTAATTATTTGAAGGCTGAAAGCATAACTTTTTATTGTAAAATACTATTATTTTTCTTCCGGCATACAGAACACGCTAATTTAAATGACAATGCATCCGAAGGTATCCCTGACGCGATAAACGATAGCTATTATTTCTACGACTACGACAGGCTTGCCAGGTAAAGTATATTTATTAACAGCATAACGTACTTATTACCTGCTCTAGTGCTATTATCTTTGAACTTCATATTCGTGTCAACTTATGGCTTTGGAATTATTTCACATTAATTGTCATTAAGTGGAAAAAAAAATCTCAAATTTTGCATTGCTTTGCACAGGGCCAGTCTAGAGTTTCACCAAAGACTTCATTTCCAAGAATCACCTCAAGGCAGGCGCTTAAGTTAAACTTGTTAACTGATGGTGGAACTCGTTCAAAATCAACTTGACAGTTTTTGAAAAAAAAAAAAATCATAAAGGTCGTTTAAGACAAATAATTAAAATGTCGGTAGCTGGTAGGTGTACCTTTTGTCTGGCATATACTGTGCATTTGTTATGTAAGCTACATAAGTTGAAGTTTTTGTTGCGTTTATGGGGTATCAATTAAATCAAATTTTGTACTTACTAACTTGTGGTAAAAAAATGGTTTTAAATTTGTCTTTAAATTAAAGTTCAAGTTACCTGAAACGAGAAAAAAAAGAAACTGTTAAAATATAATACAGTGCATTGTAAAGGTAAAAAGGTAAAAGAAAAAGCAAAACTCAATTCAAAAGCGTTTAACTTCCGCCATTCTACATATCTCCATATTTTTAAAAATCGTTCAGCATTATCTGAACGAGCTTGCCTTAGAATCTACATAGGTCGAAAAGGCATTTGAAAGAAATAAAAGAGCTGACCAGCTTGTCAGGCAAGGATCAGCCATTAACTTCGAACTCGTGGAAGAAGTGAAATCATGGTGTCCACTATTTTTCAAAATAAATATCCCTGACTTTCCCTGACCAAAAAATTAGAAAAATATTTGTTTTTAATACGTATAATTTTTTCGTATAATTTATGTTACTGCATTAAAAAGGTAGAAAACGTACATAATTTGCACCTTATGTTTTCTAAAGTTAGAAGTATGCAGTCTCGATTTCAATGAAAGTGGAAAATAATAACTGCGCACGAATAAAAAAATTGTTACTTTAAAGAAAGACTTGTTTACAGTTTCCAATAGTTTATTGTGGAAGTAAGGTGCGATACCATGATTAATAACATACGAGTATGAACATTTTGTTTTCCCCAGCTTAAAATTGCCAGCAATTTTGCTGTCAGGAAACATTTGTCGAAATATATCTGAAATTTCTATTGATGTGTTCAATGATGATCTCGTTGAGACAACGTAGAGACACCATTGGATGTCAGCGGTGATTGAATCTGATTTATTAAAAATATAGTTAGTAAGGTCTTGGGAATGTGGTTTTGTAATATTATTTTGTTGAGTTTCTGATGGAATCATACAAGGAGTTTCTTGAATATTGGAAGAGGAGGGCTGAATCGTATCTTGCATACTGGAGGAGGCTAACGAATTGGTCGGTGGATTAGATGCCATAAATAAAGAATTTATTTTTGGTAATGTTGCAGCTTTACTATTGGTAATATGCATTGCTCCGTTTTGATGTGATATAAAAGACTGTTTCCCCATGTTGCTCAGTTCGAAATCCTTCTTGCACAAGCGACATCTTGCCTTATAGACATAACCTTTAAAATAAAACTTACTCTAAATCGAAGTACCTAAAACTCGAAAGGACGCACCAAATGTTATCCACTTACATAAATATTTTTTTATTAAAAACACAAAATGGAATCGTTCATTTGCTTATGTTGAACTGTGCAATTCCACATATAAAACCCATTTATTGTAGTTTGAAATTTTTCTTAAACTATGCCTCAAAATATTGCCTACGAATTAGGGGACACCCTGTACTTAAAAATGTAATAACGCACAAGAAAACAAATTTTCTTTCAAATCTGAGATCCTAAATAATGATCATGTTGGGTTTTCTATAATTATCACATTTTTTAACATGGAAACAAAATAAAAGTTCCAATTCCCAAATAGACTTTCATTTCATTTTGACCAGATAGAACCTCAGATCCAAATATCAAAGGCAAATATTATGCTAATAAATAATGCAATTCATTGTTCTTGAAATTAATTTCCTGCTGCGAATGTTAAAAATATAAAAAAAAATGCTATTTATGTGCGTGGAAACACTGTTGGCTTTCTTAGGAAAATTTAATTTGAAAGGTTGATTGAATAATCCCATACTAGTTCTTAAATTTGTGTAAACCCTAATCTAAAGCTTTGGTTTTCCAAAACAAATCTTAAAACATTCAACCATTGCTTATTTTCACATTGATAACGTACTGGACGTTCGAACATCAAGATTTTTTTTGGGAGGAAGAAATCAAACGCTGCAAATTTGTTTTGTGTTCACAATCACAAAATAAAGTAGCTTAGATGATTGGGCCATGTGGAGCGTATGGGCGAAAACGCACCAGCCCCGACGAATCTTCAATTCCAACCCGGACGGCCGAGGCAGTTATGGAAGACCTCACCTAAGGTGGCGCGATCAAGTGGAGGACGACCTCAACCAATTTGGTCACGGGTACAGGTATGGCAAATATAATAATTTTAAACAGAGATGTTATCTAAGCGAAATGTTTGATCAGGAAAAAATTTCTTATGTGAGAAAATGTAAAACGAGTTTAGCCATAAGAAAAAATTGATACAGAAAAAAATCCCTGACCACTTCCCGAATTCCCTGACTTTCCCTGACATTCCCTGACCAAATTTTGTTCCCTGACTTTCCAGTTCAGCGGACACCATGGAATAGTAAGAATAAAAGTGCTTAAGAATTGTGCTACATCCAGAAAGTTATTGCCCACTTATTAAAAGGTCTCGCCCAATAAACTTTTACCAAGGACTCGGCCAGTTATAACCGGAATTGTTGCAGTTATCACTGGACCCCGGCCAATAAAAGAACATGCCGCAAGATTGGGCATTCCAAATATCGTAAACTGCCGAAGTTGTGGTCTAGAGATAGAAAACGAAACAGATCAAAATTTATTTGGGTAGACCTCTGTAGATTTGAATGAATTTTAACTAAGCGAATTTATGAAGCAGACGATTAAAGATGTTCCTGCTCCCTAAGTTCGATCCAATAAAGAGCAATAATGTCTCCCGAAATGTTTTTTTTTTTTTTTGGAGAATCGTGTTGGAAGAGGTTTTTTCCGCAGAGGTCAACATGCCGTGAAGGCGAACTAAGTTTCCGAGTTTTCTAGAAAACCCCTTCTAATCAATGAAAATAATTAATTGAGACAAGCTATGTAACTAACAAGCAGATGTGAATTAAGTAAATAAACTGAATATATTGGCCCTTCCTCTATAAAAGGAATGTCTTAAATTCTCTCCAGTAGCAAACAAATTGGGTCTTATTTTGCACAGCAAAAAAGCGAGAAATCCAATATTTCAGAAAGAGTTAGGAAAGCTTAAGTAGATTTGTTTCTCTTTCAAGAACGCAGTATTGGAAATGAATGGGGTTTTGAGCCTTGTACACTGTACAGTCCATTTGCTAACACATCGATATTCAGACCGATTTTTGCTAAAGGAAAGGATTAGTCGTGTGAAAGAATGCATTCGTCTAAAGTGATAAATTCAGTGAAATACAACGCACTGTTTAGAGCACATTCAATACGTGTTTCGTTGTGGACTATTCCACCTGCAGCACTCCACAAACTATTTCATGCAACACTCCTAGACTACTTAGCAAGCAAACTGCAGCATGCTCAGCAATTCGTCTCAAATCTCACGAATAATCATAAATTTCAGCTTTCCACAAAATATCATAGACCACTTCACAGGCCAACTACTCTCTGATTCCTTTAGGAGAAAGATCAGTTCTTCACCGCAAGGTTAAAAAAAAGTGATGTGGTGAGAGAAGATGTTTACTCTAACAGAAATTAAAACTCAGTCTGCTTCTGTTTTTTAAACCATTGAAGCGTATTTCTGACTGAATTAAAAGCAATGAAGGCAGCCTTATCCTATAGCTTCAAGATAACGTGATATCTGCCAAATACATCATCATTTTCTCTTAAAGCCAGACTGCTCGGAATTCCCTGGATTCCATCTTCACAAACTAAAAAACAGCGGTAGAGTGTCGATCATTTCACATCAGGGTGATGGAAAGAGGACATTCACCTCTGGTGGTTTTCAGGACACATATATGTGTCACGGAGCTATATAAGCCGATGAACACGCCAAACAAGGAACAACATTATCAATTTGCTAGGCGGACAAGTAGTAACATAAAATGTCTAGCGACACAAAATATTTGGTCAAAGTTGGATCCAAAACAACCTTACACTTTTGATCTCTGTACATTAGCTGTATAATAGTTGTCATCTTCTCATTGGTTCCTTACACGAACGATAGTCTTTAAGTGTCAATAGAAGACTATAGTAACGAAGGGAGAAAGAAAACTGATCAACAAAGAAGCTGGATTGGATAGAATGCCTGCTAAATTTCTGAAAGCAGACCACGACTTGGCAAGCAAATATTTTGTTGCCACTGGTAAAGGCTGTTTGGGGAATCAAACTTTCCCAGAAAGGGCGAAGTTATCGTCAAGCTACCAAAGAAGGTGATCTCAAGAATTTTTACAACTGGCGTGGTACCACCATTTTGTCCATATTTCCAAAGTTAATGACAACCATTATTCTCGAGAGTTTAAAATCCAGAATGGAGTCTACGCTCAAGAGAGTGGTCGATCCTGTGTTTTCCATTAAAACCTCACGAATCATCATTAAGCAATCATTGAAACAACGCTCTACCTCATGTTCGGGGCATTCCAAGTAAGATTGTTGCCATAGTCTTACAAGAACGGAAGGTGTTTCAAGGGTTTAGCACAGTGGACAGCTTTCCGATGCATTCGGAGTACGACAAGGAGTGTGACAGACAGGGTGGTACTCTACCACCGATTTCTTTCTTATTTGCAAAAAACTGATGAAGTTATGAGTTATGACTGCCAAAATTGATGAAAATGTGGGACTTGGTATTGAATGGGATCCGTTTCATAAGTTGATGCATTTGGACTATGCTGACGACATTTCTTAGTTATCAGTTGATTGATGGTTGAGCAGATCCTCGACCGTCAACAACACAATAAGCATAGCTCGAAGTGCATTCGGAATTCCTTCTCCAGTGTGGAACTCTAGAAAATGTAGCTTCGTACCAAGTTGTATCTGTTTAAATCCAACGTGAAATTTGCGTTGCTATGTACGCACATTCGTGGAAATGCTCTGCCAACATCTCAGAATACTACTCTCGTTGCCGTTACAAACCATTCAAAAAAGCTGGAATTCAGCTGTTTCATAGGAAACTCATTTCCAGAAAATGGAGTGTTGGACACGGCTTATGTATTACAATGCGAAAAGAGAGAGATGGAAGCCCTATGCCCCAGGAGTTCAAGTGCTGTAACTCACAGCAGCTTCCAGAAACCGAGAGAGAACAGAAAGATAGTGACTCCATTGCAAGTTCACACTTCCTTTAAGTTCAAAGTAAATAAATTTCAGCGTTTACACACTTTATTTTGAAAGAGTTTCAAGCTATTTCTATGAATTCCAAAAATGATTCCCTTCTTGATTTTAAGGCGCAATCTGAACGAAACGACTATTCGTTACTTGAACATACACACACAAACATATAAAACCTAATGTTAATTTGTGTATTTATTGGAAAAGCACTCCAAAAAGTATCGCAAAGAATGTTCGTCCATTTCATCACACTCTCATGTATAAATGCCATTTAATTCATCGACAAACAATAACTCGAATAAAGTTTAGTTTATTCAATGCCTGCGAGTATTTGATTAAAATACAAAAAAAAAATATATTTGTATCTTCACCTCACGTACTTAGTAAAGTATCTACAGCTTGTTTCATCAAAATACAATTACCAGACCAGTCGAGTGTGACGTTCTGTGTGAACACACACTGCACTGCATCTGTATATACACACTTCTCTCTCTCTCTCTCTATCGCCCCACAACAAGTACTTATGATGCCTTTTAAATATAATGACACCGAGAGCCCATATTAAAATAAATATAAATCAAAGCATGTGGACATGAACGCCATAAAGTATCTAAAAGATACTCATTTCAAAGTGCCCCTCATCATCATCATCATCATGATCGTTGTAGTCGTCTTCGTATAGTCGTTGCAGCGCAACCTTGAGGTATATTTTCAAGGTGCTCACGTCAAACACAGCACAACAGACAGCAGAAGCAGTAGAAGCAGCAGCTGAAGCAGAAGCAGCTAGCACCGACGAGAGCACTTGTCGTCGTCGCGACGGTCGGGCTGAAATGGATTGTCGATTGGTGTAGAGCTAGACCTAGAGCTAGATACTTTATCTTTAAGCTGCGAGAATGCCCACAAAACAATGATGGTGGTTGGTTAGTTACATTTCCCGCATCTTTAAGAAAAATACACTAATTCCGTGTTTGCACACTTTGACTGATGCAAAGCGCCAGCAGCCATCAGCTGCGTCACCACACCGAGCCGCCCCTCGCAAGTCGCAACCATGTAAACTATTATTAAATAATTTTCTTCTCCTTTCGTTGCTGTTGTTGTTGTTTCCCGCTTTTTGAAGAGAAAATGAGGTTTAAATATAAAATTAATGAGATTAGCAAGAGCTAGGTTTTTTTTTTCTTTCTCGAAATGATATGCGATGATTGGATTGGAGGGGAGAGAGCTCCTTCAAAAGCAAAGCAAGGCTCTTTTTCTTGTCAGGATTTTCCGGGCAATTAACTTGACTGAAGGACGACGACGACGACAATTTTTTTTTTGTGCCTCCTAACAAACTCTCCTTGAACTGGGTACTCCTACCAACTTTGTGAGCTATGTGCGGGAGTCGGGAGTACAGTTAGAGAGAAGTTAATTAGGATAATTTTGTATGATTTTTTTTTTGTGTTCTCCTATTTCTGTGTTAAGAGGATTTTTTTTTTTTTTTTCTTTGAATTTTGTTTTCTTTTGGGAGCAAGGATCCTTGGGTTATAACAGCACAAAGGAGAATCGGTTCAAGGGCGTCGCACCTTTGTTTGGACATTCGGCATTTGGGGGCAAACGTTATTAAATAAAAAATTTAAAAAAAAAAAAAAATTAATGACAGTATAAATACAAATTTGTATTCCGATATGTGTCCGTGTCCGTCCGTCGTGGTCGGCGTCGTAGTCGTCTTCGTCCGGGAGGAGGGACTGGAGAAGAAGCGCCGGAATAAATAAACACGCGCGTGCTGTGCTGCTCATCGTTTTGGAGAGTAGCAAAAAAACAACGTTTGGTTTTAAGAACCAACCTTGAACGTCTGTTGACCCAAACGCAAACGTCAAAAAAAGAAATATATGAGCATTTTTTTGTGTGTGTTTGTTTTTGTACATTTGACAAGATATTGATGGAAAATCTGGTATAATTTTGGAGAAATATTTTTTTTTTTATTAATTTATTGTGAACTCGATTTATTGCGTTTCATGTCGTTTCTATTGCTGCCTCCATTTTTTTTTTTTTTTTTTTTGACAAAGTGGTTCGTGTAAGAATATAATCAGTTGGGATGACAGTTGGGGAAAATAAATTCTACCATATTATGACAGAGATGTAGTGGATGTGTGGTGAATTGGAAACTGACGAGAGGATTCTTTTATTGATTGATTTTTTTTTTCTACACTTCAATGTGGAGGAGGGCCTGTTTGAATTTGAAATCGTTTATTATTATTTCCAACAATTATTTATCAATTTGCAGAAATAAAACTCTAGCAAGAACTTTTGACGAAATTGATTTGGGTCAGTGCATCAATCAATGTCATGGAGATGGTGGTAGGCTTTCGAAAAAATGAAGGGATGAAAAATTAAGTTTGACCGTCTTCTGGGCAGTCGAAGGACCATAATTGTGGTGGTTTGGAACGTTTATTTTTTGTATCTTCTTTTGGGTGAAATTGGTTTATAATTAGGATTTCAAACAAATCCTTTTTGTTTCGGGGTTCTTTGTTACAGAATTTTAAAATATAGAAAACAATTAGGTAAACCCATCCAAATTAGCATCACCGCATCAGATTCCTTTTTAAGGAGAAAAAAGTATCTTTTATAGAACGAGATCTGAGAATATAAAACGAAAAGATTTAAGCGGAAACGCCAACAAAAAATAAGCACATAGTTATACATTAAAGGAAAAGAAGTTAGCTTTGACAATCCCAAGAAATAGTGGAAAATAGTGGCAACACAAAAGGTAAGAACATCATAGCCGTCCTAGACATTGCGTGTAATAAACGCAAGCTCAAGTGATTGTTGCTCAAAGGATGAGTCAGATGGATTTTTTTTTTGAATTTTCTGAATAACACAATGGGAGTGGGAAAAATGGTGCCGGATGAAGAATCCCACATTCGTGAAGTGCGGCTAAAGAAGGAATCTTTGCACTTAAATTTCTATGAGATAATTATCACCTAAAATCTCAAACCACTGTACCACCTTTCTTTCCTATCTTTCTATTCCTTCTCTCCTTGCTCGCACATGTTGAACCATTATAAGGGTATTCATATACCCTCGAGTGCGAGTACATTATAAAAAAAAAAAAAAAAAAAATATAGGATTAATTTAAAACCCAAGGGGGAGTATAGAAGGAGGCACCAATGCTTTCCCGAAATCTCCTAAAAAACATTGCGCTTGCAAAATTGAAAAAAAAAAAAAAATGGTGGTCTGTAAAGCCGGGTTACGGACGATAATTTTACGTGGTAACCAGTTGACAAAACGGTTCATGTGTAGGTTGTGTGCTTTCGCTCTCTCTTCTCCTCAGACGCATCGGCCGATGGAGTGGAAGGGAGAAAGCTGCGTGACAAGCCTAACGGTTAGGCCGATCGTACCTCTCTATCGCTTGCTCCGAGCTCTTGCTTGCACGTTTGGCTCAGGCGGAATGCGACAATGTACGTGCTTTCAGCCAGTGTTCACCGATTTATAAGACGTCATTACGTTAAAAATATAATGATTCGATCAAAACCAACCTTCCCAGAATCACAAGCTCGAAAAATTTGAAGATTGTTTTAAAATTTCATCAAAATCAGTCCAGCCGCTTTGGAGTCCGTAGGGTACATATATTTACATACACACATCGACTTCCATGTATAAAACATGTGCTCGAAAACGATGATATAAGTTATTGAGTTTCATCGATGCAATTCATGGATTTTGAAACGACGAAGAAAGCATTAACAATCTTGACATGGTTGGTAATTCCCACTTTAGACCTTAATGATGTTGAGGAACAAGTTTGTGAAACTGGAAATCTGATACACTAAGGATTCTGTCGCCACTTAAAAACTTTAGAAGGTTAAATGCTTACCTAACATAAAATGATATCGATGATAATTAGGAAGAGAGTAGGGCATGACACGGAACCCTGCGGCACTCTAGCATTTATTTTATGAATATCAGATTCCAAACCGTCCAAAAGAACGTAACTTGACTTGATTTTCCTTATTAATAATTAATCAACTTCCAAGCACAGTTTTATCGCTTCCTCCAAAAAGAAGGTACCATCATATTACCGAAAACACTCTCACTTTCACCGATTTTAACAAAAAAAAGTAAGTTCTGAGCGGCCGATCAATTTAAGCAAAATTTGTCCGTTCTCGCAGTTCACCAATTGGGTTTTGCTGTATTAACCCAGATTGTGTGTGCAGCTCAATAAATACAATTATACTTTAAATTCAAAATATGTTTGGAAAGATGATTAGCAAACCAATTCGGTTGGTACCGCAATCATTTCTAGGGCTATGGATCTAAAGCTAGATTAGTTTCGTTAAGTTTTGTTAACGTGGAAACTCAACACAGGGGAAAGTTTGACAGTTGTGATTTTTGTACTTACGTTGAGTCTATTCTCATACACTAGCGCCACCGGTGCATAACCTGGTGACCTCTTTTTGAAATTTAATTTTAGTTCATTCGACTGCCAGCGATATGGACATACGAAAAACTTGGCAACAAAGTAACGTGAGGAAGAAAAACTATGAAGAAGTCGTTGAAATCTCCTTTTCTGTAAAGTAATTACTCACCACAGGGAAACGCATTTTAAATTGTTGCATTTTTTCTATACTGCCAACTTCACCAAACATTTCATTGAGTTTTGACATAAGCTTTATGTTTGCTCATGCGCCGTCCGTAATATGTATTTATGCCGTGCAATCTACCACAAAAAAAGATCATCCATCATCGGCTTTTCAGAAAAAATAAATGAGGGGCAGAAGCAATGTTTGAAAGTCCAACCGAAGGGGAAAGCATCCGTCCAAGGGCTACAAATTCCGAGCGGAATGTTATAAAGACGAGGATGGGAATGTCGTAGATCGTAGTAGATGCAAAGTCGATGCTGAGAATTCGGTGAGAACACTTCAGTAGACTGTCTAACGGCGAAGACTACCAACTGATCGCTGCCAGGCAGAACGATCCATTTGATTTGGGTGACAGTGAACAAAAACCCGATCAGAAAGAAGTTCGGGTAGCGCGATATCTAAACTAAGGTCCAACAAGACTGCGGATGGCCTCTCGGCCGAGCTTTTCAAATCAGCAGAAGATGACTTAGTGAGGGGCATTTATCAACTCATCTGTACGATCTTGTCGGATGGAAGTAAGCCTGATGAATGGAACTTCAGCCATATCCACAAGAGAAAGGAGAGGAGAGTCTGTAGAGTTGTATTAGTCTTCAAAACGTCACCTATAAAATTTTGTCGGATTCTGTGTGAACGTCTGAAAATTTTCCTGCATGAACTGATTGGTCAAAGTGCTTTTACAGCAGATTTAAGAAAAGACCCAAGAACTCCAGATCGATACCCACCAACTTTTTATGCGTTGTAAAGTCGCCATGTGACTAGGGCCGAGCTACATAGGGCCATATCACTACTCGGCATCCTTTCTAAGCTCGTTCGATTGTGCAAGAAGACTTTGGAAAACTCTTGTTCCTCCGTGAAGATTGGTAAGGAGACCACCGAATCACTTTTGCTCATCGCTGATTTTCCAAGGTTAGGAGGCATTCTAGCAGCAAAGCCTTCTCTCAAAGGATTATAAGAAGACGCTTAACAAGACCCTAATCATATCAGTCCTGATATTTGGGACTGGACCCTGACACAACCGGATGAAAAGCGGCTGGGGTGTTCGTGTTGAGAAAGATTCTTCGTATGCTATTCGGTGTTTTTTATATGTATCATGGAGTATGGAGAAGAAGATTTAACCACGAGTTCTGCGAGCTATACATTGACCTAGATAAAAAGGAAAAAATGGCCGAAGCCACCGCTGGGTTTTGAAACCCTGAGGGTCAATGCAGTGCTGGAAGACTATATTTAAAGTAGTGCAATCAAGTGGAGGACGTTTTCAAAAAACTTTGCGTGCGTAAGGAAGACATAGGGACCGGCCTGGTATCTTTGTTGAGGCCGTGCTCCACAACGAACTATATGAGCCACCTCAAGTAAGTAATGTCTTAACATGGTAACTCCAGTTATATTTATTGGTCCCTCTTTGGGTGAACATTTGTATTGCAGAGACACGTTAACTGTAATTTCGACGAAACTCGAGGCCCCATATTAAACTTGTTTTAACACATTTTGGGATAACAACTTCGGTTAGAGATTTTGAATGCGAAATGTTGTACGGCGAGGGTAATGGTGATCTCCAGAGAGTTCAAAATAAAGCATTTTCAGGTAAAAAACATAAAAGCTCAAATACCCCCGCTTTAGGCACACAAAAAAACGTCTCTACAACTTGTACCCACAAAACTTTTCGTTTTTAAAAAATGTCCCTCTACCTGAACAACGAACTTGTCGAGTTGTAGAGGCTTAAGTAGGGTCAAAGATTCTTGCGGCGTTGTGTCACTAGAAGAGTCCCGAAAACCAAAGGGTGTTTCACCTCATCCTCACCCTTTCCTTCCCCTCCTATCCAACATCCACAAATCCCTCCTATTTCACTCCCTCTCCCCTCCCCCCCCCCAATCCAGGGTGTCATGTGACCCGTGCCCATTGGATGGTTTGCAGCCAGGGGGTATACCGGCTGTATTCTAACGGAACCTCTTTGAAACAGGCAAAATCGAAGAGTAAGTGCCTTATCTGCTACAGGGGGTGTTGCAGATGGACTTGTTTTCCCCCATAACTCGTGGGACCAAAAAAAATGAATGAAAATAATAATAATAAACAACAAAACAAAATAAAAACAAAAACAGTTGAGACCGGTTCTCCTTCTAAACCGGGCGACAGCACGGCGCTAAAGCTGTCTGGCGTTAGTTCTCCTGCTACATTGTGCAGTGGAGGGTTTGTGGCTACTCATGGCCCCTCTACAAGCGGTGTTCGCAGCGAGAAGAGAGTAGGCAAAGTTCTCTCTAGGCATGGGAATGGGACTAAGGACACACCTGGTCTCATCACCACTCCTAAAGCCACAGGGGTTAAACCTCTTCCGAAGGGCTTAGATTTGCAAAGCAGAAGAACATCTAAGGTCAATCCTGGTAGGCCTTCTGCTTCCAGCACCCCGGGGGGTAACCCTCCTCTTAGGAAAGGACAACGGAGCATAGCTCCCTCAAAAGTCCTCTACAAAAACCGTCGCTATGCTGAACGGTCTCGACTACTCATAGAAGCAATTCCAGAGAGTGAAAGAACCGTCCAGCAGAAAGAAAAGTTGAGCAAGGCCTTGAAGGTATTGACCGAGGACAAAAAGCCAGAGGACTGTACGTCCAAAAGGCAGAGGTCAATGGAGGAGGCTGCACCGGTTCCCAAAAGACCTAAGGGGAACAAAAGCAACCCTCCCTATCCTTCTGGGCTCGATAAGCAGAAATCTTTCAGCGACGCCTTGAAGGGAAAAATAGTTATCGCCGTTATTGACAAGAGCGATCCAGATGGCACGATCTCTTCCGATAGATGGCAACTAGTGAAGATGAAGCTCTCGGCTAGCTTCTTAAGTTTAATGAGGGCAAATCCTGGTACACCTCCCATCACTAGTGATGGAGGCTGGTACCAGGGGCATGTCAAACTAGTTGTCTGTGAGGACCAAAGATCGTGTGATCTGTACAGGCTTGCGATCGGTGGTCTTGGGGAAGTATGGCCAGGAGCGAATCTTGAAGTCGTAGCAAAGGAGGATATCCCGAGCAGACCCAGGACTCGCACCTGGATCCCAGCTGAACCCTCCGCATGGGATGATATCATCCAAATAATCAGGGTAAGTAACCCGCATATACCGACTCACAACTGGAAGGTCGCCAAGCTGGATGAGCAGAGGGGTCTTTATAGATGCGCGCTAATTGTGATCAATAAGGAGTCTCTTGCCCATTTGGCACAGACCCAAGGTGTGATTAGGTATGGATTCGAATCCATAACCCTAAAAGTCTATAAGAAAGACGAGTTAGAGGCAGGTATTATTCCTCCACATCCTTCACTCTCTGAAAACGAGGTGCTTATGTCGGAGGCATCGACTTCTCCACCCGAAAATGTGAGGATCACCTTTCCTTCCATGGGTGAGGACGCGGATGTCTCTGACTCTTCATCCTCTACAAGTAAAACGTTGTCTTCTCTTACCTTTGACGAACAGTTGATAGTAGAGACGTACGACTCCTTAAAAGGCTCTCTGAATGAAGATGAACTTCTCGGTTTATCTTCAGATGAAGACCTGAATAACACAGTGGTGGAGGCTTCTCTGCCTGATTGTAGCAACAATGCTGCAGTTAGTTCAGATTAACCTCCAGCACTCCAAAAAGGCTTCGGCCTCACTCCTCCTTCGGCTGTCAAATACTGGGGAGGATATAGTCCTGATCCAAGAACCATGGATACACAACAACCAGGTCCGTGGACTCAGGACTCCGGGATACACACTGTATGCATCAGACAAAGGTAACTTGAGGTCATGCATTATGGTGAAAAGTAGCATTAAAGTATTTTTACTCCCTAATTTCAGTGACCAAGATACGACTGCCGTAAGGCTAGAAACGGCTAAAGATTTTTACTGGCTGGCATCGGCATATCTTGCCCACGACCTTCCTATCCCTGGTGATAACCTAGATAGGCTGGTCAAGGAAGCTGAATCAACTAACACTGCACTCATCATCGGTAGTGATGTCAACGCCCATCATACAGTGTGGGGCAGTTCCGATATAAACAATAGGGGTGAGTTACTTTTTGATTTTATCTTAAGCACTAACCTAATTGTAAGCAATATAGGTAACGAACCTACATTTGTTACTAAAACCAGACGAGAGGTACTTGATATTACTCTCGTCTCTGATATCATTTATTCAAGTATCAAGGATTGGAGGGTGTCACCTGACCATTCGTTCTCTGATCACCGTTACATCCAATTCAAGTTAGAAGATGATCCCCCTTGCCAGGTAGCTTTCAGAAATCACAGGAAAACTAACTGGCTAAAGTACAGAGATACACTTAAAAACCTGTTAGATTGTAATCTCTCAATACCCTGTAATACCCAGGAGCTTGACAAGAAGGTTGATGATCTTACATTGGCCCTCAACAATGCTCTGGCAGCCTCTTGTCCTCTTATAACACCAAGAGGCAAGAAGAAGCCTTACTGGTGGAATACAGAACTAGAACCGCTTAGGAGAAACAGTCGTAAATTGTTTAACAAAGCCAAAAGCTCAAGAAATGAATCGGACTGGGAATCATATAAGAAGTCCCTTCAAATATACAAAAAAGAACTTAGAAAATCAAAAAGAATGTCTTGGAGAAATTTTTGTGGTAAAATCGAAAATGTTTCTGAAGCATCAAGGCTTAGGAAAGTTCTCTCAACAAACCCAGTTGTACCAAGTTTTATGAAAAACCTGATGGCTCCTGGACGACATCAAGCGAAGAATCGCTCAATTTACTACTGGATACCCATTTTCCTGGTAGTTCCTCTGATATCAGTAATATTCACTCTAATAGGTCAAATATTCAAAATATCCCTGAAGGTCTGATCAACAGGGACAAACTGCTTTGGTCACTGAACAGCTTTGAACCTTACAAGTCTGCCGGCCCAGATGGCAAAATACCTGCCGAACTTCAGAAGTCTTCAGATATTATTCTACCTGTATTGGAAAATATTATGAGAAGCTGTTTAGAACTGGTTCACATTCCCCGGTCATGGAGAGAAGTTAAAGTAGTGTTCATACCAAAAGCGGGAAAAAGCTCCCAAACCAACCCTAAAGATCTAAGACCCATAAGCCTATCATCATTCCTTCTGAAAACCTTAGAACGTCTGATTGATATATATTTACGCAATAACATTGATGCTAAATTGTTGTCGATGTCTCAACATGCTTACTGCAAAGGGAAATCGGTAGAAACTGCGCTACATTCGCTTGTCCGCACTATCGAATACTCCCTCCATCACAAGGAATACACAATGGTGGCTTTCCTCGATATAGAAGGCGCCTTTAACAATGTCGACACATCTGCAATCGCTAATGCACTCTCAGGTCTGAAGGTAGATGGCTCACTTGGCAAACTGATCGACCAAATGCTGATAAGCAGGGTGATCAACTCAAAACTGGGTGTAACATCCACAAGACGATCTGTTAGTAGAGGTACGCCACAAGGTGGTGTACTTTCTCCACTCCTTTGGAATTTAGTGGTAAATGAACTGCTAATAATGCTGGAAGAGAGGGGATTCAATGTGATTGCCTATGCGGATGACATTGCTATAGCCGTTTCAGGAAAGCATCTCAACACCTTATGTGAACTTCTCCAATTTGCACTCAATAAGCTCACAAATTGGGCAAGTCGTTGTGGACTAGGCGTTAACCCCCACAAAACTGAACTTGTCCTCTTTTCAAGGAAATATAAAATTCCACACGTTGACCCTCCTTCTATTAATGGTATAAGTCTTAAATTCTCCGACGAAGCAAAATACTTGGGTCTTATTTTGGACAAGAAATTAAGCTGGAAACCCAATATACAAGAAAGAGTAAGGAAAGCCACAGTAGCTCTTTTCTCTTGCAAAAAAGCTATCGGCAATAAATGGGGTCTAGATCCCCACGTTATGCATTGGCTCTACACATCGGTGATAAGACCGATTCTAACTTATGGGGTGGTCGTCTGGTGGCCTGCCCTAGACACAGCGTTGAATAGTGCTAAGCTCAGTAAAGTTCAACGTACCGCCTGCCTGTGTATAGGCGGTGCGCTCCGCACTACTCCCTCTGCAGCGCTAGAAGTACTATTAAACCTGCTACCCCTAGATATTTTCAGCAAGCAAACCGCTGCTTGCTCAGCAATTCGCTTAAAAGCGATATCTATATGGAAAAATAATAATTATGGCCATGCTAGTATACTGAACTCCTTCAGTATCCCCCAAAGTAACATAGACTACTCCACATCCCAACTTCATTTTGATAAAAACTTCCAGGTAAGCATACCCTCTAGATCACTCTGGGAGGAAAATGCCTTACAGGACGACGATCAAATTCAGTTTTTTACCGATGGGTCGAAAACAAATGATGGGGTGGGAGGAGGTGTTTACTCTAATAGACTAAATCTTAGTCTCTCCTTCCGTCTACCAAACCATTGTAGCGTGTTCCAGGCGGAATTAATGGCAATCAAGGAGGTTTTATCTTGGCTTAAAGAAAACGTGATATCTTCTAAGGATATCATCATTTTCTCTGATAGTCAAGCCGCGCTGAGGTCCCTGGATTCCATCTCCTATAACTCTAAAACAGCTCTCGACTGTCGATCATCTCTTAGCGAGATGACGGAACAGTTTAACATTCACCTTTGTTGGGTGCCAGGGCACAGAGATATTCCAGGGAACTGTAAGGCCGACGAACTTGCCAAAAAAGGAACAACACTACCTTTAGTAACTGAACACAGTTACCTAGATATTCCCATCGCTACATGTAAACTTTTGCTAAGGCAGGAAGCTATGGAAAGAACAAATCTTAGGTGGACAAGTGGCAACACATGTCTAGCGACAAAACGAATTTGGCCAAAGCTGGATTCAAAACGCTCTAAGACTTTGATCTCTCTGAGCAGACGGCACATTAGCTCCTTTATAGGTGTCATCACAGGACACTGCCTCATAGGTAGACACGCAATGAGACTTGGCGTGTTCGCAAACGACTTTTGCAGAAGTTGTATGGACGAAGAGGAGGAAGAGACAATTAACCATCTTCTTTGTACATGCCCTGCACTAGCTCGCAAAAGGAAACTCCATCTGGGAGCATACTTCTTCAACGATATTAGTGATCTGACTAACGTGGACACTAACTCTCTTTTAAAATTCATTAGAAGCACAAACTGGTTCTGAGTTATTAGGGGGAAATACCCCAAACTCGTGGTATCACAACGGTCCTCTTCTGGACTAAGTGTGTTGGTCTTCTCAATCAACAGCCACTTTAACCTAACCTAACCTAAAAAATGTCGGCTCAATAAATGCCGTTTGTTCAATTAAATCGGAATTAATTCAAAAGGAAAAATTAAAGCCTATAAAAAAAATAAAAAAAAAAGACAATTGCTTTCAATGTTCTGCAACACCAACTCTGTTTACCATCTCCGCAGGCAAACAATCGTCTATCGTTTACTTACTCTTCCCAGAGCATTGCAGTTCAGCGCTGCATCAGGCCATGCCTGGAAGCGCAATGGCCTGAATCGCTAATTTAATTAATTTTCAAAATGGGAAGCAAGTCCATAGGGCAGATACAAAGACCACCACCATCACCATCATCATCATCATCACAACCTCCTCCTCGTCATAAATGTATAATAATCATGCTCATCGTCGCCAGCATTTCATATATTATTATGTCGCCTTAGTCTGCCACAGCAGGCCCGATAGGCTTCAGCTGGAAACTACATGAGCCAATATTGGAAATTAAAAAAACCCCAAGACACGATGACGATGATAAACCATCGTCATCGTTATCGTCATGAAGGGCAAAACAAGTACCTACATTTTGGAAAACACACAAGTATGTATAGTTGGAAAGGAATCAGGAGCGGGACTGGATGCACTGCACATGCACCAGCACCAGCACCAGCACATTGCACACGCTGCTGCACGGAACAGCGCGTAGTACTTTATCATCATTCTCGATTCTCGAATATGTGTGGCCATGGCCAGGCCAGAGAGATAAAGAAGAGGAAATGGGTGCACCCAAAAGAGGCATATATCGCTGCTGGACAAATTTACAATCCAACCAGAACGACAGACAACAATGAGAGAAATATATCGAAACATTGAAACAGTGTTTAATATCCTGGTAGGTGGTAAAGAAAGCAGGCAAGCAAGCAAAAAAAAAAAAAAGAGATTGAAAAGGTTCTTCTTCTTTGGTCTTTAGTCTTTAGTAGTCTCCAGTTTCAATTTGATTTGGTTGGCATAGTCTTGTTGCCACAGATCAAGAAGAGACCTGTGCGGTGTGCGCTGTGCACGACTGGGACTTCACTGTGTGACGGCCGACGGTCTAACTATCTGACAACAACGATGACGCTACCGACCACCCAGGGCGACAGCAGCGACATGGTTATTCTACGGTGGCGGTGCGGTGCCAGTGCCAGTGCCGGTGGTGGTGGTTCGTCATCGTTCCCCGATTTTCTTTGAGGATTCCTATAATTTCTTGGGTTTATCTTCAACCGTATACCCGACCGACCCGCACTGTGTGTGTGATGATGGAAAAGTCAAAACACCGCATATACTGATGATGATGGTGGAACTTATCTCTTTTGCGGTCTGTCAATAGACCAAGACGCATCCCAAACGGATGGCTAATATTCTTAGCTAAAGTATACTCCTTTTTTTTTTTTTTTTGTACTTCTATAGAATCCCTTAAGAAAAGTAAACAAAATGTGAGAAAGGATTCAATGTTTGCCTGAGTCAAGTGAGGGCACTGTTGGTGGTTCACTGTAGATGCGCCTGCCACACTGTTTAATTAAGGCGGGAAGCCATGACAGGACAGACAGTCGTGTGTGGCAGTGGCAGCAGGCAACACAAGACTTCTAATTGGAATTAGGATTATTTTTAGAAAAAAAAAAAAATGTTTTTACTTTTGTTTTATGAACTTAAAATTGTTTTATCGAAATGTGGTTGTGGGAAGGAACACTTTAAGATAATATTATTTGTCCGAGCTAATTTTTCAAATTTTGCTGCGCCATTTTGTTAGAACCTTAATGAGCTTCTTGCTGAACTTGTTCGACAGTTGGTTCTCTTACAATTTTGTATTCATTTTGTTGTTTTAATTGTAGTAGATTAAGATTAAGTGTTGAATGGTTTCACTAAAAAGCTCATTCACGTTTAAAGACTCAATCACAATAGGCATGATTATTTAATCGTAAGATAATGTCAAAACTCAAGGAAATATTTGCCAAAGTACGCATAATGGAATTCTGAGCTCAACTGTCTGTCAGATATTAATTTTCTTATATAGGCAGTTTTTATTTGCATGCACAACTTCGATCCTGAGCTTTGGTTTTGTCCATTTTTTTGGCACACGTCTATATGGAGGGGAGGTGTCATCGAAGTAGACACAGGCGACATTGGCGATACAAGTGCATGTGAACAGGTACTTACTTTGTACTAGATTCACAACTGTCAAACTGTACTCGATGCTAAAGGCCCAACCATAATTGAAGAATGGGTACGTACGTTGCCTTACGAAACAGTAGAAATACATGTAATTTGTATTCCCAACCCGAAATGACTTTTTGATACATTTCAGCAAGTTTCGTTCACTTTTGTTTCCGTACGTAATGTCGTAAAATCTGCCTTTTTGAAAGAGACAAATGCTTCTTATTTCTAAAGACTATTACACTGGGCCTCCACTAGAATTAAATGATTGCAAGAAATGTGCAATGTAGTCAATATTTCTTGTGGAGGCCCCTTATGTCTGGATTTTTATTGTTTTAAGACATAGATTTCAGCATTTATTTCTTGTCTTCGAAGAAGAAATAAATTCGGAAATAAATCTGACGTTTCGTGACATTCTAAGTTCACTGAACATACATTTCAAACAAAACGTGTACTCTTGATACAAATTTTCACATTTAAATGATTAGCTTTCGCATTAGATTTTTTTTATTATTTGATGTTTTTTTTAATAAATTGTTTGCATTTCTATTGACATTCTAAAAAAAAGTGTAGTTACTTGCAAATGAGCTTCGAGATCGTGCAATTCTCTTTTGCTTAAATGCATTCACCCAAAAAGTATGTTTTCTTTTTTATGTATTCTGCTACGAGATTCACTCGGTGAGATCATGACTAAGAATGAAATTTCACGACATAATTTGCCCACATGGCACTGAAATATAAATTTCAGAAATAATGTCCGAAATAAATATTGCTCGTGGAGGCGCGGCCTTATGTCCAACTGATATATCTGAAAGATCGGAAAGAGACTTTTGGTTCGGTTTTGACACTTGCTTAATATTTCTTTCCCTAATTATGGTTGGACCTTAACTCTTGTTCGTGTTTGTGAAAGTGAACGATACTTATCGAAAAGAAGCTGTCATTTAATGAAAAACAAATTGTTGACGTTTGGATGATATGGAATTTCTTTTCTATTCAGAACAACGAAAAACATATTTGCTAAGTCAAGAATTTGAGGTAAATCAACGTGTGCATAATTTTATGAATAGGTAAAGTTTACGAATTTGTTGCAATCACTTGAACTTATGTATATTCTGAAGTTCTTCTGTCTTTGGAATGTGTGAGAATAAACATTCTTATTCAATAACGCTTAGAAAGGACAGACTAGACCTTTAAGGTCACAGAGCACATGTCTCAAAAGTAATTCATTGATTCAAACAAGAATAAAAAAGCGAAAGATTTTTGTGCGATTCCCAGGCCGAATCCACATTCGTTGACTAGTCTCCATAATCTAAACAATGCGTGTCCGAATTCACACAGAAGGTGATATGTGGGTGAATCTGGCTGGATACTCCACTTCACGAGATATTGTGTTCTTCCTCTAATATAAGCGTTAAAGTATTTTAATGTATTGATCCTTGCCTGTTCATTTCTAAAGGGCTTTTCAATTGGGGTCGGTAGATTTTCGCGGCCATTTTGTTTTGGTGACATTTGTCAAATTTATTGTTTATTTTGCAGTAAATGATGCCAAATTAACATGGCATGGCAAGTTACTCGACAAAACAGCACCTCCAAATGATAAAACTTCGCATTGCGCCTATTTTATGGTAAACGCAGCCATGTTGTTTTGGTGACATCTGTCAAATATTTTGTTTATTATTCAGTTTCATATGCCAAATCAACAAATCATGGCAAGTTACACGATGGAACAGCACCTCTAAATGATAAAACTTTGCGTTGCATTTATTTTATGGTAAACATAGTGGCACACACGGTCGACTCTTCAACGTTTGGTGGACAAATTTGAGATCAGCCGAAAACATCACTGCGATCGGTATCGGTGTAAGTATACAGCAGAACTCGAGGCAGTTAATTCTTTGCCATGAACGAGAACTCGGACTTTCGCCAACTTCCACTTGGCGAATTTAGGGTTAGCACTTGAGCCTACACCCGTTCAGGATCGAATTTACCTAGCCTAGAGCTCAAAACCGTTTGTTCTCTGACTGGGCTGCGGAGCGTTTGGAAGAGGAGCCACTTTTGGCCTGGTGACGAGGCGCATTTTTGGTGTTACCAAGCAAAACTGCCGTGTATGGTGACAATACATTTTTAAAAAGTTTTTGTGTGCTTTTTGAGTTGGCGGGGTTATTGTTCCGTACCTTTTCAAAATGGTCTTTATTGAGACGTTCGAATTCAACATTCGGCTACTGGAATCCGTGCCACAGTAAGGAACCGTGGTAGGCCTTTGAACGATGTCATATTCCACAAATGATGGCATCAACGATTCCAGCGATCTAACACACAGACATTCACCGTCTCCATCGCCTTATGAAAAATTCCAAGTGGTTTAATCAGTGAGGTAGTCCTCGTTATTTTATGTTTTGCCTTAATAAACTAAGTATTGGTCTAAGTGTGTCAGAAGTTTTCTTGACAGCCACCTTAACCTAACCTTACCTAACCTAAGAGACCCTTAATCCTGTTTGACTCTGAGATAGGAACGAGACAGCGTCTCCAATGCTTACTGGTTGAGCCCTTAAATCCGAATGAATTTCTAGTCAGATTTTTTTAAGTGAATTCTGGTGTGCCACAGGGCTCCATTTTGTGTCCAACTTTGTTTTTTTTTTATATTTCACTCTACGAAGTTAAAATTTTGCAATTATCACGGGAAACTGTTCTGTGTTTGTAGATAAATATAAATTGCAAGAAATGAGTTCAGTAGCTCAGTGTTCAGTGCAACTACAAATGATCAATTTGACACCATAAACTGTGTGATGTGACATATTCCGTAGGGCATGCCAGACACATTTGTTTTGTGGTTAGAACGCAACCTACCTTCAATAAATTTTACGTCAAATCGAAGAAATTAAATGTCACAATTGACGTTTCCTTCGTAAAATTCTAACACTTCCTCAAAATAGTTGAACATAACTTTTTTAAATGCAGGCTTCTCTTCAAACTTCGTTCAGACTACCTTACCTTGAAATGACATAGTTGGCCCAAACTTGTTGATGAAACTTTTCTTTAAATAAAAATACAAAACTAAACAAAAAGCAAACTATAAAGGTGCCATCAGACTTCAAATGTAGGTCAAAACGTGCAGTCAATTTCCCAGTGATAACTATCATGAAATTAGTCTCGTCCTTAATGATTGTCCTCATATTCAGTTTGACCCATAAAACAGAGCATTGGTAGTAATTAAAAGTAAAAGCATTCTCACAACAAATATACCTCATTATAAGGGCGTCGTTAACTTGGTCTATATACAACATATACGAGGAGTATGTGTGCCCATGTAAGTGCCCATGCCCGGCCCGGACTGGCCCGACCCGACTCGCTGTCCCTGAATGACACTAAATAAAAACGAAAACGACAGAAAGTAGGTAAAATAAAACATTTCAAGTAAATTAAGGCCATCATCGATTTGAAGTATGATATATGTGAACATTACCTTCGGTCTTCGTCGTCGTCGTCATCATCGTCATAGTTGTTGTCGTATCGCAGTTCACAGATACTTTATTTAACCTACAAGCGCTACAATACCCATATAGCATACAATCTGACAGAGCAGCAGTAGCAGAAGTAACACGGTCTCCCATATCCCCAGTCCCCATAGTTCCATTCCAACTATACGCCAGTTGGTGGAGGTATTATATGGTGCGCAGGTATGTGCGTCCAAAAGGGAATTTTTTTTTTTTTATATAGAACACGCTTGTGTGCACACAGTCATATCTTACGCCGCCGATAGGTTTTTGATATCAAAATGTTGTATCTTTCTACATACCCTCTATCATCAATTACATTGTGGGTGACCTGAATGTTAGCATACTGGCACCTCTTAAGAGATAGCAACTTCAACCCTATATACGACGAATCTATTCGTACGTATAGTTAGTATAGTGCGGTGGGGTATTCCTAATGTGTCATGGGAAAACGCACACCCAAGCGGAACAAAAATATGACAGAAATACGGAAAAGGAAGCCAAAGGGACGTAACGGTGGACGGTGTAATGGTGATACCACTTTTTTCGATATACACACAAATACTCGTATATGTACACAAATACAACATAGTAACGAGTTTTTTTATTTTTTTGGAGGACAGGACTTATTTTGTGATAGCCTTGGCAGAGCCACTCAAGTGTGAGGAGGTATTAAAAATTGATGTTGATGACAACTTAAATCCTTGATGAGGAAGGATAACAGAAAAAGTAACGACAATATATTATTTGCTGCAGAATAATACTTAAAAAGCATTGAATGTGTCCTTTTCCAATATATGACTCAATGAATTCCAATAACGAATCACAATTATTTACCTGAACTCCTCGATCCGCCAGTTATAAAATCCAAGTTGACACAACTTGGAAGCAAACTTTGAGGCATAAAATTTTAATTTTTGGCGAATTTAAGGCTTGTCGGAAATTTTTAGGTTAAGAAATCAGGTGTCTTGAAGTACTTGTCAAAATCACCTCCAAGCCCTCGTAGTCATAAAGTAGCTTAACTGTTTTTAGACTTGCATATAAGGTCAAGGATTTATGAAAGCAAAGCTGCATTCGGACTGAGCAGAGCTGGTGGGTTTCTGGTAGTAAGGCTCAAATCAAAACTTTTGATTTCGTTCTTGGCAATCCATAAAATGTATGGAAGCTGGACCTGAAACGGTACCAAAGTTGTCTAAAGATGGAGATCTTGGGGTATTCCAAGACACCTGGGATAAAATTACAGATTCAAAATAAGTAACAGGTGATTTTTTTTAATGTATAGAACTTTTAAACTGACAACACTATTTTTACGAGCGGCCATTTTGTCAGCTGTCAAGTGATTTAGACAATTTGCAAAATTGCCGTATTAAGAGTGATGATAATCTTCAAGTGTTTGTTGACACACCGTTACATCCACTAAAAATTACAGTTTGGTGTGCTTTATGGGTTGGTCAACGGTGACCGCTAAAGAGCCATGATTACTGACTTTTTCGTTCCACAAATGTCACACACCTCGTTTCACAATTGATTTTTTGAAGCAGGTTGAAAGCTTTTTTCAATTGTTTTCTGCGTTACATCATCCGATGTAACCAAAGGAAACATTGAGGTCAAATGTCATGAAGGAAGCTCATTCCCAGAATTTGCACAGCTGAGGTATCGTGCTAGGAACAGAGACAGGTGGAAAGATCTGGTTGACACCTTACGCTAGAGGACGAGTTAAAGTGATCTTGTCACGGAGAGGAGTCCAGCTAATAGAAATGTAGGCCCCTTTAATTCCCGCTTCCTACAGTGTATCACAGGACCTTTATACTGAAAGGAAGGATATCGTGAGATCAACAATCCTCTTTCCTTTGGTGATGGACGGTGTTTTGACTATCAGAACTAGCTTTTCTATGAATGGGGATAAAGAAAAAAGTTCGAGATCTTTGGAGATAAAATCTGGTTTCTGTCAAATATATTATAGTGGGCTTGGCCTGATAAGAAATGCCAACATGTGCAGGTGAATGGAGGATTAGTAATACCTATGTCAAAGAGAATAAGACACAGAACGTCAATCGCTATAAAAAGGAAAGTTGATCTGCCTTAGATTTGAAGTTTTGAAGGCCTGTGACGTGGAAAAACTCCGGCAAAAAGCGACGTGTCATTTAATTGTAGTGAAGTAACGTCTTAGAGACTAGGACAATTGACACAAGACAAATTTGAAAAATTGGTCTCATGACACTTTTCTAAAATTTCATGATGGCGAACTTCGTAGGATATGTAGAAACTTTTAGTTTTCCTTAAGCCAACCAAATGGGGTGTATCTATTCTAGTCAGGGTTCCTGTCAATTCTTTAATTGTTTACGAAACTAATTTGTCTGTATCGATAGTAAGCAAAGCAAATGACGATCCCCTAGAAATTTATATTAGTCTGGAAGATGAATCCATAGCCAGCTTGCTTGATGGCTGGGGTAAATAAGACCCTCCAAAGGGTTCGAACACTTGCTCAAAGTCTTAACAAGAAGCTTCACACCAGGGACCGCACCCTTATCCTAGCCAAAGCAGACAATTACATAGAAAATAGACTGCAGACTTCTTTTCTATCTCGTTTCTACGTTGACTGTTTCAGCGAGTGAGCTGTGAATTGTTGATCCTTGCCTGGACAGCTCATCAGATCGCTCATTTCCCTGAATGTACGTAGTTTACATGTTACCCCTGAGAGCAAACTGGAATACAGTCTCTGGAAAGACACCAGCACCGAATCTACACTCCATCTAAGAACCGTCTGTGAAAGTAGTTTAGTCCACGTTTTGTTAAATGTCGCTTTTACAGTGACTTAAGGCCTTGATTCAACTGCTTGCCAACCGAAGAAATTGGGTAAGTTGGTGGACCCGTCTGCACTCCCTCCTGCTCGCCCATCAGTAAACCCATCTCTTGCGAAAGTTATATAAGGACAAATATAAACAATTGGCCTTTTGAACCGCTTTGTTTGCCTTACATTCAATTTTTTTTTTCAATTCTTCAATTCATATTTATTTAAGAAATTAGTAAAAACGCTGTAAAGAGCAAAATGTCAGAACATCGATGCACATTTTTGGCCGTCACGTCAGTTGCGAATTTTGACAGCTTTAATCGGAAATTATGTGATCCACTTCTTAAATAAAGTGATTCGATACTTTTTTTAAAAATTTTAAGAAACTTCTTCATATTCTAAATTGCATTGCAGTGGCATCACTTTTATCATACCAGTTGATTCGAATTAGAGCAAACATTTTGACATTAGCCCACCTGCCAAGTTTGGTCACTGGGGGGCGATGAGTTGAGTGTTTTTGATAATCACCACCAGAGTCATCCATATAAAATACAAGTCCGTAAACAAAATTTTGACAATTGAATCTGTCATCGGACAAAACACAAATATTAAAACGACAACTAGGTAGGCCGATGGCTCGTGTGTGTCGTGTTGGCATAGGGATATTATTATAGTCCTATTTGATTCTCATTTATATGTCAGTTCGTCCTTCTTTATACAACTTTCCATAACAACAACACCGCCATCATAAGCCTCAATAACTATTATTAAAATTATTAACACGCCTCTAGTATAGTGGTGTCGGTGCTTTTGGGATCAGGGCTTTCATTTCCATGTCATAATTTTCTTTGCCCCCCCCCCCCCCCGACTCCACCACTCCGCCTTGAACAAAAAAAAAAACTGAAGCATATACGATAGCCTAAGGCATATGTCAGTTATATGGATTAGTGGATATTTATGTCAAATTATATTGAGTTAACCTCATTAAGGCCAAATAGGGAGAACCCAGAAAAGGGGAGCCAGCAAACAACCACCCCCTTCCCTACACTACCACCCACCACCAACCACCCTTCCAGTATAATGGAGTCATTGAAATTCATTCGCATGCATGAATAGATAAATACATAATGCAAAGAGTCATTTATTAGCTGTGTATGCCAGAAAATTGGGACACGTATTATATATGCATATTTTATCAGGACGACTGGATGTGGAAATGAAAAAAAACACACATACACACACACATACCAATAATAAAGGGAGCACGGATAATGACGATAATGTGTAGTCTGTAGTAGTCGACAAAGGAAGGAACAAAAAAACAGTAAAAATCATTTTGTGAATCGAGCACTTAATTGAAATTACGTTAATGTACTAGTACGGTTTGTATAAGGGAGAAGGGGGTTGAACAAAACCCCATCTACAAATAAGCATAATGAAAAACATATATATGCAAAGTTGTTTGTTAATTATACCGGGTGAACACCTCGAGGGATAATACGGACTTAATTGAACTCATTATATCTTTTTCGGGAACAATCTATTTATACTTTAAGGATACTTTTTTTTTAATTAAGACAAATGTCTTGGTCCCAGGAACTGGACAATGACTCATTTTGAATTCCGAATTCCTTAACTACATATCCTTTACTAAAGAAACTCGATACATTTATCTGCGGGATAAAAGTGCGCTACGCCATTTTCATCAATAACTCACCATCAACATGGGGTTAAGCAAAAGGATGGCGGTGTATCAGTTTCAATGATGAGGTTTAAATTTTTGTGACACTTCTTTGTAGACGAGACTAGGTTTTCAAGGGTTGATGGTAATTCAACATAATTGGGTGGCAATACCTGACACACTCAAAATTCAACCTTTTAAGAACAATGATCAGTCCAATGTTTGCATAAAAGTTGAAAGGGGAGACAAGTGTGTTCCAGCAAAAATAGAGAGCGTGCAGCACCGTACAGACACGTGAAAAAAGAAAACAATGTGTGTGAACGACTTTCTTTTAACAGCAATTTTTGGGCATAAATAAACATAAAAAAAGTGCGTGCGAGCGTACAAAGTACACCACATACACATGTCAGAAGTGAAACTTCTTTGGCAAACTAATTTTATTTTTGTTTGCACCACATCAACCGACCAGTGCAGCTTCTTAAGGCCGCTTACCCGCCTAACACATTTAATATTATACACATCACATTTTTCATATCAACCTTCCAGCGCTCATTTAACCACATACAATAACCTGTTACTCACATCCCTGCTTCCCGCCAATCTATTAAAACCATCTCTCCCTATGGCACTGTGCGTGATGCGACGTTCGCTCTATCTCACTCTCTCTCGCGATCTTTCTCACTCGCTTGCGCCCTACTCTCGCTCCATGGCTATGTGATTCATGCTACGTTCGCCCTTTCTCACTCTCTGTCAATCGGTTTCAATCGTTCTCTCCATTTTCGGGGACGGAAGTCACGCTTATTTCCGCTGCATCAGTAAAATGTTTACCCCCATGAGCCTAAAGAAGTTTCACTTCAAAAATGTATTTATTGCGGAGATAAAAATATTCACAGAAATAAAAATTTACCTCAATTATAAACCACGGTGGCTTTTTTCTTAGGCATAAACACGCAAGCGTATACACACGTATTAAAACACATATTAACATACCAACAACGTACCGTCACTTAGTAGAGGAGTGGGGGGAGGGCTACGAAACATCGCACAAAGAAGAGGCCTAGAACTAGAATATACAAAAAAACTTGGTTGTCTGTAAAGTCGGTTTACGGACGATAATTTTACGTGATAACCAGTACACAAAACACTTCATGTGTATATCTATCTCTTCAACCACCAACATTCAAACCACCTACAACCACCCACCATTTTAATTTTTTCACCCCTTGAACACCAACCTCCCACCCTAACATACAACTACAAACCAACAGCCCACCATTTTTGAACATTTGTTCCTCCCCCACACTGTAAATCCCCCCTTTCTAACCACTACCAATCACCCACCCCACCTACAACCAACCACCCACTATTTTTGACAATACCCCCCCCCCTGCCCGTATACCAAATTCAACCACCCACCCAACCAACAATAACCTGTTACTCACCCACCATTTTTAACAGTTTCCTCCCAGACACCACATCACCCCAGTCCCACCACCACAAACACCCACCCACCCCACCTAAAACCACCAACCAACCATAAATTATGTTTGACAATTTTTGGCTTACCACCCACCCAATTACAACCACCAACCAAACACCCACCATTTTTGACAATTTTGTCACCCCCCCCCCCCCCCCTATCAAGTCTTCCAACACCAACCATTCATCCCGCCTACAGCCACCACCCAACCACCAACCATTTTTGACAATTTTTTCCTCACCCCCTCCCAACACCAAATCCCCCAAATCCAACCACCTACCCCATCTGCCACCACCTTCCACTCACCCACCATTTTTGGCAACTTTTTCATCGCACCCCATCAAATCAACCAACCTCACGACCAAAACTGCCAACCAATCAAACCACCTACAACCGCCAACCAACCACCCACCATATTTGCCAATTCACCGCCCCCCCTCCCCAATCATACCAAATCAGCCCCCAACACCAAACACCCATCCCACCTACAGCCACCAAGGAAACACCCATTAGTTTTGACAATTTTTGTATCACCACCCAAACCAGCTACAACCACCCACCATTTTTGACAATATTTCCCCTTCCCGACACTACCCCCCCCCGGTTGCCCCACACACACTCCTACCACAACCAACCAACTACCCAACACCCTCCACTCCCACTTTAATGACTTTCTAGGCTACCAAAGCAGCTAGGTAACGTCAGTGTGACTGTGACTGTGACTGTGACATTTTTCTGTGCGTGCTGCCCATATATATTCCAAATCGATTTATTAGACGTTATCACGTCAAAATGTGTATTGCATTCTCTCTCATTCTCACGCCCGCTGGCTTAATCCTTATATTTATGTATAAGTCTCTTTATCGTGACGCATTTTCGTTTCATCGAGTTTCAAATCACGATTCTAAAGATGATTCACTTCAGAAGATAAGAGAAATTCAGCATCTCAAATAAATACAACGATATCAAATTTTACATCTTTCTTCTTCCTCGTGTTATACTTATACTATGTGCGATAGCGTGTAGGTATTTAAATTATCGATTTAAGAAACTTCGATTGAGAAGTTCTGACAATTTTGTCTATGCACGAACCTTGTCTCGATCTTCTCAAATTTTGATTTTGATAAAAATCGGTTAAGTTATTTACAAACAACATTACACTTTTTGTGATTAGTTTTGGTTCTTTTTTCATCAAAGTATGGTGAATCGTGACTAGTTTATATTCCCGGAACTAAAATCAAACTGGATCGCGACTCCACCTAATTTATTGAAATTCAGATACGAGAGTAAATTTGTTCTTCCGAGACACGATGTCTCTCAGAGAAACAACATTTTGAGTTTTGAGATTTCCTATAGATCTATTCCTGCACATAATCTGCATCTGATACTCCAATATATAAATCTACTGACTTAAGCGCCATCTACATGTATTTTCGTTCTTATTGAACTAGAAATATAAAGTCAGGCAAGTTTTGGTTTCATTATAAGAAACATTTACATTTTCTATGAAATACTGAGGCCATTGATTGAGCAGATCGACGGAAAACAAGAAATAATAATAAGACATAGAGACAGACAGTGCAGAAGAGAGAAAACTTGTCAACAGCACGCGGTTGGTGTCGTACGGTCGTACGGTCCTCCATTCGGTTACTAACCACGCGAGATGATGATTGATTTCGCTGATTTATAGGGAAGTGATGCTTTTTAAGAGCCAACGCTGTCCAGAAACAAAAATCGAGGAGGCACGTTAAATATGTCTTCCAAAAAATATTTAAAGATTCAATTTTTAGGTTAAAAAATAATATAAAAATATAAGTTACTTACTGCCTCTTTCACATGTGTTTTTTTTCGAGATTATTTCTTACCTGAAAAATAAAAATAAAAAATGTTATAACATTTTTCTAAAAGGAAGCAGTAGAAACAATAAATAATATAAATTAAATTATACGGTTACAAAATGCAAGTTGAATTTCAAATTTTAAGTTATAATTGTTTAAGACATCAACGGGTTTCAATGTCATTTCAAAAAAAGCACGCTAGCGATTTGGTTGCTTGATTTACTACTTGCACATCTTTCTTTGTATTTTTGTGTTGGAAATTTTATTTTCGGAGATTTTCTTACTGCGATTATGTCGTTGGGCTGGTAGAAATATGGCTGGAATTAAAACCTGATGCAGCAGTGATGTTAAATTTTTCAATTTGTGTTCACTTTCTGTACGCAAAAGAAAAGTAAAAAACCAATCTATGCGCGCCAGCATTAATTTGAAATTTCGCGACAGATAATTTAATCGGTGGTTTTAAATATGTATTACCTACAAAAATATTTTGTTGAGCACATTCTGATCGTGGACAATCGTTTGTTCATTGGATCTATATACTCAAGGCAAACAATAGGGTGTTTTTTAAGAGCTTGAGAACTTTAAATACTAATACAAGACAGAAATATTGTTGGAATGAATATTTTATTATTATTATCGTGCAATTTCCGATTCTTCGGTAAAAATGCTCTATGAACTTCGGGAATAGATTAATTTTTGTCAAAGAAAAATTCAACAAAAACAACAAAGCGTTGTTCCGGCGTTAAACGATTCATCATGAATAACCAAATCTTACTGAGTCCAAAACAGTTTGACATTCTCAACTGTCAAACCATAGACAACAACCATCGAAACTTTTCATGCATTTTAAATAAGACATAATTTGACCACTTCCAATAACAAGGAGATTCTAATATGTCCTGAGGCGAAACAAATATATTCGTAAATTTTATTTCCCAAGAATTTAATTTGAAATAAAAAAAAACGTTATTTTGAATGTGATTGTCACATTTATTGAGGGACATTGACATCAAATCGACCTTATACATGATTGAATGGACGATCAATTGTTCAGCTACTTGCTAGACTAAGATTTCTGCACTTATATCGATCTCAGCCGGCAGAGCGAAGCTTGTTTGTCGAATTAGGTGTTAAGGATCATGTGTCGAAACATGACAAATAAAAAGTGTCGACAAAACTGACAAGTTTAAGACGAATTAAAAGGGTGGTTTATCCAGGCCGAAATTTAAGCTCAGTCACCAGCTCTTAAACTGTTTACAAAAATTGTTCACAGTCCTGTTACTAAATGTCGGATTTATACGCAGACTTGTATGTGCAGACGAATATATTTTGTTCTTGACGCCATGATTATACTCAAACAGACTTTATCGTGTATTAAAAACGTCAGTTTTTATCTTTTGTATTTAATATTGTCATCTTCCATCAATCCTTTATTCTAAAATTTTAACAATTTGTAACAATATGGCGTCATAACGTCGTTATTTTATTGAATGCAATGTTACATTCTGCAAGAGACTATCCATTCATTCACATCAGTTGAGAATTTCGTAGAACACAGAACAGTGACATCCGCGTGAAAACACTCACACAAACATTTTTCTGTTAGTTTGTTGGTGGATTCTGTCGGAATCGTATTTTATTTTACCCTCGTATTGAACAGTTCCAATTTAAAATGTACAGTGGCAAAGACAAACATACTGAAGACAGAATACACATTAGCAGATTTTCAGTTTTTTATGCAAAAACGACGATCCACGTCCGTCAGTCATTGTTCTGTGTTCTCTTTCTACGCTGCCAACACCAACATCACCAAGTAAAAAATATCATTTTCATTTAATTTTCAAATCATGTTTATTGTTGCGATAAATAAATCATTAAGATGCTTTCTTAAAACCTAATTTCATCCGCATAAATCGTTTCTAAAGAATTTAACTAAAAAAAAAAAATAATTTGAATTTTTGGCTAGTCTTTGAGCACTCTTAAAGAAGGTGAGAAACAAATTTGACACTATGTTTAATAAAAAGCAGTTTTTTTTTAAACCAAACAATAATTTGTATCGTGATCTTGAAACCAGAACTATTTAAATAAATTGAAAGTCCACAAATAAAAATCATAAACTAGAAACATGGCAACCCTAATTACTGTTTTTTCTAACTGCAAGTTCCAACTTATGCCTAGTCATGGCTCAATATAATTTTGAATAATAATTACGTTATCTTCAACGTGAATGTCACACTCGGTCTCAAAGCAGGCTTACCCTGATAACAAACCTATTGTCACACAATGTTGTACACTGCAACTAATATAAAGAAATATAGGGTAAGATGGGACAAAATAAATATTTGGTTTACAATATTATAAAGAAAAAACATTTAATTAGGAAAAAAAGTTCGACTGATTCTGATTTTAACGTGCAGACCCATTGCGATATCAATAAGATGGTTTAAGAGTTTCTTATGGAATTTCCAGCCATTAGGTCTCTATTGTGAACCTGCAAAGATCTGTTATTTGATTTTGTGACAACTTGAAGTTGCAGAATCAGTGACTTCAGAGGCTTGGGCAATGACAGAGGGTGTGGGTTAAATCCTCGTCGTAGCAGCCTCTTCAGAAGGGTTCTTCAGTCGAACAAATAGCTTGGTTGACTTAGAATGTTATGCCCAATTAGCACGCCTTATAACGTTGAAACTGCTCTTCTTATATATTTTTGCAAGTCCATTTTGTTTTTGCTTCTCACGGAATTTCACACGTCACTTTGTTTTTAAGATCACATTGAGGGGGTTTGATTTCGTCATTTCTAGCCATTTCGTCAGCTTTGCTTCTGTGACCGGTGATCCAGGGTTAGTGTAACATTGTGCTGAGATGCAAGAACATTTAAGATTTTCTCGACAGCTTTTTACAAATGGTAATATCACTCCGCGAAATTTAAAAACATTGATGCCACATTGCGGCTGCTTTCGTTACTTGGAATACACTCCTTAAATCGGTTTATCTGTTTGAGCTTCTATAAAGGTTCCGAGTAGAAGCCAGCTCCCATAATATGCTTAATCTCTTTAAAATGCATTTAAACGTAATTTTTGAATGAAACATTGTTATAATCCGAGTTGCCCTTCTTGGCAAGATGCATTTGAAGGACTTTCGAAATCAAAATGGGGTACAGTAAAGTCCGAAGCATAATTTCCCCTGCAAAAATTTGTTCCAATAATGTAATTGACTTTTTCTGAAGGCACTTTTTGCTGCCGTTTCATTTCGAGATCAATCGTCATTTGATTCACTTTTCCCAGTCTCTCCTATTTGCAAGTAGCATTCTTATTAAAACATTCAATAATTTATATTTCGCAAAACAATAATTTTTCAAAATATTAAAAATAAAACAAAACAAAACACTTTAGAAATGCTCACACGCTTGAAACAAAGATAAATATAAATAGTGATGTGCCCACTTGAAAAAAAAACTGCACCGTCATTTAGGATGGAAAAAAGTACTATTCTAAACAAGGAACTATCTTTGAGCTACAAGTATTAAACCGATCGCTCAATCAACACAGATATGCACGCCCAACAAGTCAATTTGTTTATTTGTACTGCAATCAATAAAAATAAATAATTATTGTTAATGAAGCTTCTGACCTTGAAAAGATTGTGATTAGCAGTATTCACAGTCGACAGCGCAGGCAGACAGAGTTGTGAATTGAAAAGTTTTCCATCAAACTCATTCACAAATCAGTTGGAACTTAATATTTGACGAGTGTGGAAGTTTGATAAAAAAAATATGATTCTCTTGATTCTCCTGACATTGGCCATTGTGTTGGCCTTTTACATTCGGCATCACTACACATTTTGGGAGCGTGAAGGGTTCCCCTTTGCTGCAGCAAACATTCCTTTCGGATGCATGGATTCGGTTGTGAAACGTCAACGATCTTTCGGAATGGCTATCTACGATGTTTATCGGAGTAGTTCTGAAAGAGTCGTTGGTATATATTTGGTATTCCGACGAGCATTGCTTGTCAGAGATGCGGAACTGGCCCGACAAATTCTGGTGCAAGATTTTGCCAGTTTTCACGATCGCGGAGTATATGTGGATGAGGAGAAGGATCCGTTTTCTGGAAATCTATTTGCACTTCAAGGAGAACGTTGGAAAACTTTACGTTCCAAGTTAGCGCCATCTTTTACATCGGGAAAGCTTAAGGGAATGTTTGGGACTATTGACGATGTCGGCAACAAGATGGTGCAATATTTGGACAAACAAATTCCACAGAAAGGAGGCGAAATTACAATTGAAATGAAGGAGTTATTCACAACGTGAGAGCGAGTAAAAAGTATATGTTTTTGAATGGGAAAAAACTTATTCTGGTTCATTTTTTAAGTTATGCCATTGATATAATTGGATCAGTGATCTTCGGCTTGGATGTGGACAGTTTCAAGGATCCAAACAACAAATTGAGAGCATTAAGCAATGAATTTAGCAAACCGAATGTGTCCACTGTTATACGGAGTGCTGCTAGTTTTTTGTGCCCAGCGTAAGTGAAATATTTATTCAACAAAAAATTATTCCATTTGACTGACTTGCTTTATATAGGGTGTTTTTTAAGACGTGTGGTTTTCAAGAAGAATGTTTTAGCCAAGAATATATAACTTTATTATAAAGATAAGGGTTTGCCATTATGTTTTAAAAATGATTTCGGGCGGCTGGCTTGAAAAAATTCCTGGGCGATGATTGCGACCGAATTTTGGACGCAGCGGGCGATTTGTCGCTCGAACCGAACCATTATTTTGGTAATAAATTTGCACGATTTGCAAACGTTGTTCAGGAGTAAGTCTATTCATTATGAAATGTCAAACGAAACGGAGCATAAATTAAGTGACAGTTGTCAAAAAGACCAATTCCGAAAAAAGTATTGCCAGATTGAAAACCAAACGTCTAAAAAAAACACCCTTTATAAACACATATTAATGAAAATGAATACAAACTTATACGAATACAGTGAATGCGAAGGAATACAAATGAATTCGAGTGAATGCAAGTAAACGCAAGTGAACGCGTCATGATACAACTAAACAAGATATGGCACTGCGCATGATACAATGAAAAACGTCAAACTCCATTGCGTGCTCGTGACGTAGGGCGCACAACAACGTATAGAGCGTAGAACGTATACGAAACAAAAATTAAAACGTCAAGGCAAAAAACGAGAAGGCGAAAACTTCATTGCGTGCCCGTGACGTAGATGCGCAGAGCGAAAAAAAAATGAGAATTGGATTGCGCTATCTTGTATAGTTGTATCACGAGTACAAGTGAATGCGAATGAATGAAGTGAATGCAAAATGAATGAAGTGAATGAAAATTAATACAAATAATGCATTTAAATGTCAAAAGTGGCTCAAATTTTTTTAGGATTCAAAATGGCATCCGTGATGTCAGCCATTTTACGCTTCTGGCTTACATTCAATTTCTTTTTATTTTATAGGGTAGAATCAATGTTTGTCTTTCTTGGTATCAAAGAAAAAGCTGGTGAATATATGAAGGAAATGATCCGTCAAACTGTGGAATACCGTGAAAAGAACAACTATTCTCGCAAAGACATGATGCAAATGATGATTCAACTTCGTAACACTGGCAAAGTTAATTTGGATGACAACATTTGGGATGTCCAAACGGCAGCTGGTAATTTATAAAACCAACGAAACAAATTGAAATATGTAAACTTCACTTTTTTTTTTAATAGAGGGCTTTAAATCAATGTCAATTGAAAGCATTGCCGCTCAAGCTTTTCTATTTTATGTTGCTGGTTTTGATACAACAGCTTCGGCAACTGCATTCACCATTTTCGAACTGGCTCAGAATCCTGAACTTTTAGCCAAAGCCCAAGAGGATATAGAACAGGCACTTGCAAAACACGATGGCAAAATTACGTACGAATGTATTCAGGACATGAAATATCTGGATTTGTGTTTCATGGGTTAGTTTCTTTTTTTTTTTAATATTGTTTAATATATGATTCATTTCTGAAACTGTATTTAGAAACAATTCGAAAATATCCCGGATTACCAATTTTGAACCGGGAATGTACAAAAGACTTCCAGATACCAGACTCTGACAAAGTCATCAAAAAGGGAACTCCAATTGTCATATCTCTGTTCGGTATCCAGAGAGATCCCGAATACTTCCCCGACCCAATAAAGTACGATCCAGAACGGTTTTTGGATTCAAATCAAAACTATAACCCAGTTGCGTATATGCCTTTTGGTGAGGGACCAAGGCATTGTATTGGTAAGTTTGTTGCACATTTTCAATTTCGTGGTGTTTTTTGTATAATTTTTATCTTTTTGTTTTTAGCACAAAGACTGGGAAAGATAAATGTGAAAGTTGCTCTAGCTAAAGTGCTGACTAATTATGATATTGAAGCGACCAAAAAAGGTGAAATTGAAATCGATAATTTTGCCGTTACAATTGTGCCGAAAGGAGGAATCAATCTTAAATTGAGAAAAATAAAGAAATAATTTTCGATAATTCATTTTCTTTACTTTATTGAAACATGCAAGGGCGTCTAAAATAACGGTTCATTCCAGAAAAAAAACCTTTGTACAGGGTGCGCCAGAGAAACTTACTTATTTGAAAGGTCAATAAAAAAAAAAGTATTTCAGTTATTGTTTTAATTTTTTTTTTTATTTGAGAATACAATATCCCAATTTTTTTTTATGCTGTCTTAAAAATGACATCGGATAAATGGCGACCCCCATTGCGCATACACTGATGAAGTCGATTTTTGAAATTCGTATCCACTCTTCGCAGCATATCAATCGGTATGTTGGCAATGGCGTCGCGAATGTTGTTCTTGAGGTGTGCTATGGTCCGTGGTCGATCGACATAAACCAGGGATTTCAAATAACCCCATAAAAAGAAATCGCATGGAGTCAAATCTGGAGGAGGAATTTCAAAGCGAGCGCGGAAGGCACGTTGCGTAGCAACAAGTGAGCGACCGTTAGAAAAGAAGCTCTCAACTGCAAAGGCCCGCTGCTCTCTAGACCAGAGCATGATGGCAACTGACTGGAGGGAGAAACAAACTTGGGAACTTCCCCCTCCAGATACGCCCCCTCTTGCCCGTCTACCCACCCAACTCACCGCGCGGGAATTTTTTCAAATAAGTAAGTTTCTCTGGCGCACCCTGTATAAAACATAAGCGCGAGCTGCACTACATTTACAACGAACTGTTAATACCCTATTCGAACGAGAGTGCCTTTGTGAAAAACTATTTGGTTCCACGATTTTGTTGCAAAAATTCATCCCACAAGGTTTGTCATGCAAACCTAAAACATTTTTTTTCATGAAAAATATTTCAGTTTGGGCGTGGCTGACGCCCAGTTTTCATACAAAACCACAAATATTGATTTTATAAAACAACAATGCTTATATTAGAGCGAAAACATTAAATTTTGTGGGTATTACCTGTACATAAACATCTTGTGTATTAAATAAAAAAAAAATGATTTTGGGCGTTTCTCACGCCCACTTTTCATGAAAGAACGAAAAACGTAGTTTTAAAAATTTAAGGTACTATCAATATTCAATTTAAACCTTTTTCCCTTCCGTTCGTTTTATGAAAAATATATCTCTACATTTTCTTGTGTACATTTTTTCAAAACGCCCACTTTTAAAGGCGTAATTTTGATAAAGTACATACCTTTGTTCAGGTATGATCGTTTAAAAACTACTCGATTCAGCTGTAGTTTTACACATATGCCTAAATACTGACTAACGATCAAAGCTCAGTTAGTGCTTCAAATTTTTAAGACACACCCACTTTTAAGGGGCGTTTTCGTCAAAAGTCGTATAATGCATTAATTTTTTAACGTTTTACGTTTAACTGCGACCGATAAGCAGTTTTGAAGTAAAAAGATGAACACTTAGATTTATATTACTTGGTAATGTAGCAGAGTGTGGTTCAATAATTGTTAAATACACCCATAATCGCTCTTTCCATTCAATATCTAATTTTTGAAAAATTTAAGTTTTGTCTTGTTCTGTTCAAATCTATCTGCAAGCGTGAAAATTGAATGTCACTGAGCTCATACTAATTGCCTTGGCAGTAAAAAGTCTTAACTTTGGGCGTGGCACACGCCTTTATTTACTGTGCCAGCACTAATTGAACATCACACCACACAAAATTAATGTTATTTAATTTGTTTCTGTCTGCTAAAGAAGAATTTTGTTTCTGAAACTGGAACAGCGGCTGTCTGCGGGAGGCGAACGAATACACATACAAAAATATAGGGAATAGGGTATCCAACAGTTCGTTGAAAACGTACTGTAGCTCTCGCTTATGTTTTTACTTGCGATTATAGGTACTATAAGGCAAGTTATTCATTCGTCAAAAAAAGTTTTGAGATATCAATCAAACATGACATTACGATGATAGCGAAGACGAAAAAAGATGGTCTAAAAATTCTGTCCGTCTGTCTGTCTGTCTGTCTGTATGTATAGACAGCTACAGCCCAAACGGGTGGGCCGAATTGCTTTTAACTTGGAATAGAGTTTTTTAGGTATTGTACAGAGGGGAAATTGATATTTTTTTTTAGCTCAAAAAATAACGGTACTTGCCATACAACCGTTACGTTAAAGCTTATTTTTCTCAAAAAGGGCTGTAAAGATTTTGATTTAAAAAAAATCAGTGTTGCTTTTTAGGTACGACCAATCATATGGCTGAAAAAAAAGGTTTTAAAAAATGTCTAAGAACGGTACTTTCCATAGGACCGTTTTTTTTTTTGCTTTCGACTACCTATCTCGAAAACGACTCAAACGATTCTTTCGAGATTTCACACGTATATACATAGTTGTAGGTAGCTCAATTTGTACTGCATACCAATATTTTAAAATAAATTTAAAAAATTAATATTTTGAAAACTGCTTATTAATTTTTTTTCTAAAAATTATAAACAAATGTATTTGCTAAATACCTATGAACTGGCGTTTTTTGAATTTTGTTTTGAAATTTTTTCTCAAAAACTGCTCCACAGATTTTTATAAATTCAAATTCATCCAAGAAATAAAAAGGCGTACTTTTTTTCAGCTCAAATTAGTTTAAGTATTTATTTAAAAATTTTGAAAAATTTATTTTTATCAAAATCTCAAGCCCCTAGACCACTGTCACACATTAGAGCAAGTTCGTGCGACCCAGTCGTGCATTTTATTTATAATGCGATGGCAATGATTTGGAAATTATTTACGTGCATTTTTTCAGAAAAGGATCTTCGTTTTGTGCATCAAACTAAGAAAAAATATAAAAATTTTTGTAACTTAATTAAAATGTAATTCATTTCACGTTTATCATGTTTTAAGATTCTAAGCCGTCGATTATTCTGTCTATGCTAAAAAACTAATTGACCAGAATGCACATTAAGAAAACACCCTGTAGTACCTATAAACACAAATAAAAAATGCTGTCAAGTTTCCAGTCGATACAACTGCAGTCCATTGCAGTATTTCTTATGAGAATTTTATCAAATGCACTGTATTTCACCATTTTCTTTTACTCGTTGCATTGTTGAACTAAAATTTAAAATCGAAAAAAAAAACAAAACACATAGTTAAGTTTAACCATTGTTTGACATATGACATTTTTTTTTTTTTTTTATTTTTTTCCACAAGGAAGAAGCTCAACGCCATGCAACCAAAAACAAAAGATAACAGCTGTCATAAAAATTATTGTTTATTGTACTTTAAAAAACAATAACAAATCCAACTTGATTTTTTTGTATTCTATTTGTTTTAACAATCGCCTCCTAGAATATTTTTGATTCCTTCTAGATACACGTGTTTAAATATTAATCCCGAATCGTAAAGATAACCAACAACGCTTTCAAATTTAATTAAACACATCGTTTAAATTATTTAAATCAATTTCATGAGTGAGTCAAAATGATTTACTGATCAAACAAAAATAGAATAATCATACAAAAATAAAAATAAACCAGAATCCATGTTTTCCGAGATAAGAGTCTTTTTGAATTATCTATTCCATGTTTGGGACTGCTCTTCGATTTTGGTGTTGTGTTTAAAAAAAAGAGCTTCTTTACCAACACTCATGCATTCAGCACGCAGCAACTTTGTTTGTTATCAAAAACAACAAAAATGTGATTGTAAGAAACCATCATTAATTTATTCTAGTAACTGTTTGCAGAGAGGAGCAGGGTTACCATTTGTTGTTTTGACCTGAATTATATGAACTAATGGGCAAGTTATGCATTCTTAGCAATTTTTTTTTTTTTTTTTGACTACAAAACATGACAACGCGACAGCAGTGTAGCCTTCAGAAGTGGGTCTGACAATTATGTATGTCTGTTAGTCTGTATCAGCACCGGCTGGGGCGATTTGCTTCAACCTTGGAACATAGTATTTTAAATAAGTCCAGAAGGGGTTTTTGGAATTGGTATTCTTATTCTAGCTTTATAACGAACTATACACGACATATACTTTTTAACTTAAAAAAATAATTTTTCTCAAAAACTGCAATACCGATTTAAAACAAAGAATTTCAAAATGTTCATAATCTGTTTTTGATTTTAATTAATTTTTTAATCTAATTTTTAGTTTCTAAAATATTTTAAAAACGGGTGGATAGAATTTTTGTTTAATCATTTCGCAGATGAAGTATTCACAATATTTATGTACTTACAAACTTCAAGACATTTTTTTGAAAAGTTTTTCTTTTTTAAACAAGCCGCTGTAACGATTTTGAATTTTTTTTTTCGAGATAGACATTTGGTAATGAAATATTATGGTGTTCGACCCAGTTGGGCATTTTTGATGTGAAATTTTACAATCGTTGTGATTTGAATCGAAAATGAAACGAAAATGCGTCACGACGGCAAAGAGACAAACACATAATTATATAGGATATAAGGTTGACGAATGAATGAGATAGAATACATTAAACAGAATTTTATATTCCACGTCTCTTTTTTGTGCCATGCTTCTTAGCATCCCGCCCCAAAACGCAGGCGTTGGTACGACGTAAAAATGTTGCAAGTACGTAGGTATGCCATTTATCTCATTTTTTTTTTGCAGGTAACTTTTCTTTAGCTCGAATCACCAAGAAGGTCGATGGTTGTTTTTAAAACGAATCGGAGTATCGGAAAATTAAGTCTGTAAAGCCTTTGTAACTTTCATTTTCTGACTGAAAATTTAACGATTTAGGTAGATTCTCAAGTGGTCAGTTAACAAATGTTTAAGGAAAAAAAGAATTGTTAAAGGGGAAGTAAGTAAAAAGAATTTTGATTCTTGAAGGACAATGACCGCAACCAGACCTTATACATGATTGAATGGTTGATCAATAATTTATTGTTCAACTATTTCCTGAAATAAGAACTCTGCACTTAAAGATCTCATCCGACAGAGCGAAGCTTGTTTGTCGAATTAGGTGTTAAGGATCATTTCTCGAAACATGACAAATAAAACTTGTCGATAAAAGTTACAAGTTTAAGACCAATTAAAAGGTCCGTTTATCCAGGCTGAAGTTTTTTTTTGAGCTCTTAAACTGTTTACAAATACTGTTCACAGTCCTCTTTATAAATGTCGGATTTATACACAGACTTGTATGTGCAGACAAATATATTTTTTTCTTGACGCCATGATAATACTCAAACAGATTTTATCGTGTGTTAAAGACGTCAGTTGTGATTTTTTTAGTTTAATATTGTCATCTTCCATCAATCCTTTATTCTAAAATTTTAACAATTTGTAACAATATGGCGTCATAACGTCATTCTTTTATTCAATGATATGTTACATTCTGCAAGAGACTATCCATCCATTCACATCAGTTGAGAATTTTGTGGAACACAGAACATTGACATCCGCGTGAACACACACACACAAACATTTTCCTGTGAATTTGTTGGTGGATTCTGTCGGAATCATATTTTATTTTACCCTTGCATTAAACAGTTCCAATTTAAAATCTACAGTGGCAAAGAAAAACATACTGAAAACAGAATACACATAAGCATTTTTCAGCTTTTTTTATGCAAAAACAACGATCCACGTCCGTCAGTCATTGTTCTGTGTTCTCTTTTCACGCTGCCAACACCAACATCAGCAAGTACAAAATATCATTTTCATTTAATTCTCAAATCACGTTTATTGTTGCGTCACGTTGCTCTATAATTTATCCGCATAAATCGTTTTTAAAGATTTTAACTCGAATAAAATAATTTGAATTTTTGGCTAAGTCACGGTGGAAAATCATAGTCTTTGAGCACCCTTAAAGAAGGTGCGAAACAAATTTGACTTTATTTTATATAAAAAGCAGTTTTTTAAACCAGACAATAAATTGCATAAAAAAATTCATAAACTAGAACCATGGCAACCCTACTTCCTATTTTATTCTAACTGCAAGTTCCAACCAAATAATGCCTAGTCATGGCGACCGGTTTGCCTAGTGCCTGGGTGCGTTCATATAAATCAAGACCGTCGTCATTAGATTCCATTCAGTTGATCACAAATATTAAGCAAGTTCGGAACGAAAATGATTCTATTGATTCTCCTTGGAGTCGTGACTGCTTTGGCATTTTACATACGCCAAGTTTATACACACTGGCAACGCAATGGATTCCCCATCGATGGGGGTAACACATTCCCATTTGGAGCTATGGATTCGGTTGTGAAACGCCAACGATCATTTGGAATGGCCATCAATGATGTTTACCAAAACAACAAAGAACGATTCCTCGGAATCTACTTATTCTTTCGTCCAGCAATTCTAGTGCGAGATGCAGAGCTGGCTCGACAAATGCTAGTTCAAGATTTTCCCAGCTTCCACGATCGTGGAGTGTATTGTGACGAGGAAAACGATCCGTATTCGGGGAATCTCTTCAACTTGCCAGGTGAACGTTGGAAGTCATTGCGGACGAAGTTAGCACCGTCTTTTTCATCGGGCAAGCTCAAGTCAATGTTTGGAACGATTGACGATGTTGGCACCAAGATGTTGGAGTATTTGGACAAAACTATTCCCGATGATGGAGAGTCTGTTATTGAGATGAAGGAGTTCTTTGCAAGGTTAAACGAAGGATACACATTTCTTCTTATTCATCGAAACTTAATTATTTTATTATTTCAGATACGCCATTGATATAATTGGATCGGTGATCTTTGGCTTGGAGGCGGACAGTTTCAAGGATCCCGATAATCCATTGCGAGCAATTAGCAGGCAATTTACCAAGCCAACAATTACAAGTATTGTGAGGGGCACAGCGACTTTTTTGTTTCCAGCGTAAGTAAACACACACACAAACCTACACAAATACAATTATGCAATTTTGCATGTGATTAATTTTTTTTAATTATATGTAATTTTTTAACTGATCACATAGATCACAAATCATGAGGCGAAATCAATTGAACAATGTGAAATCGAATTACAGCGATGCAAATAGAATATTTCATCAAGATTATCTCGAGTGGCTAAAGATACTCGTGTTTACAAGTTTTGGAATGTGTGTGTGTGGTGTGTTCAAGAACATTGTTAGAAGTGTGTGCGTTGTAGTTTTTTTTGAGTGTTTTAGATGATCGATTGCTTGATCATGAAATTCATAACCTAATCAAGTAATCAATTAATATTCAAATATTCCATTAGTGTCGTCGCCAACGCTTGATGGTGTTACGTTGTTAACAATTTGTGTGTCGCTTAGTCAAAGTTGAAATTGTTTACATTTTTTTCTGCGATCGTTTTGTATCAAAATTGGTTTAAAAAAAAGGACAGTTTACAGGGTGGCTCGTCTTTATTGTGTTTCCAATTTTTTCTGTAAAAAATAAAAATTGAAAATTATTTGGGCTGAAAAAAGATACTTCAGGACGAAGAAGCTTAGAAGGGGACTACTTTAATAATTCAAGTGCCCTCAAGGGGTTTTCAATACCCTTATCATGAATTAACACGGTACCTACGATCGCTTAGGAAAAGTGGAAAGGAGATAAGAGGAGATTCCGATGCACATTGGTTTTAAATGTTTCGAATATCATTTTGAGAGGGAAACATCGAGCCGTGAAAAGCATACCACATTCTTGCAGTGCGGCTTATTAAATTAGTCTCTAAGCTCAACAGTACGTCCGAAGTTAGGCGCGAGGGTACACCTGCTGGCATTCCAACCGATATGTGTAGTTAAGGGGGGATTTAGATGTTGTTGTAGGCACCTCTCTTAGCTTTTTTTCTCTCATGCAGCCCATTCACACGCCCACAATCGCCATTTTTCAACCTCCATTTGACAAAATTGATTTATGTTTTTTGCACAGTTACGATCCAAACACAATGTTTTAATTTGAACATACAAGCTTAAGGTACGAGTTTCTCTAAATTTAATTTATATATTTAAATGGGGCGGGGGGGGGGGGGGTATTATGACGCCCAATTTTCATACAAAACTATCAATATTGTTTTTTGTCGAGCAAAATATCTTTAATTTTGTGGCTGCTGTCAGTAAAATTCTTTTGTTAGAAAGAAAAAAATTTTTGGGTGTGGCTGACACCCTCTTTTCAGAAAAACTTTCGAAACTAATTTTTGTAAACTAACGGTACTTTGAATGAAGCCAAAAGCCCAACATTTTGAATCAATTGGTGAAAACTGAATAGCTTGTGCGTAAAAGAAAATTTTCAAATTTCAGGCGTAGCTTACGCCCACTTTTTATAAAGGAATAAAAAAACTAAGTTTTAAAAATGAAGGCTACCCAAAATTAATTTGAACAAAGTTGTTTCGTACGTAATATGATAAACATTTCTTGGTTAAATTTGTATCTACAAATTTTCAACACGCCCACTTTTAGGTGATTTTTATAACATAAGTACATACCTTTATTCAGTTAAATTCAAATTCGGCATGTGCTTAAAAAATTACTTACAACAAAGCTCAGTTAGTTCTTGGTATATTTTGAACAAAGTCTGAGGACACGCCCACTTTTAAGAGGCGTTTTCGTTAAAAATCTAAATTTGAATTAATGTTAAAATGTTTCCTTACTATTGGTCCCAGATTTGAGATAAGAAAATTCTTGGTTACGTAGCATGGTGTGGTTTAAGAATTGGTAAGACACGCCCACAATTGTCATTTTCATTCGAAATCTAAATTTTAGAAAATTAAAATTATGTGCTGTTTTGTAGTAAAAATTGAGTTGAGAGTTAAAAATTTAATGTCACTAAGGTAATAGTAATGGTTTCGCCTTAGAAAAACAAAATTTAAACTTTGGGCGTGGCACATGCCCCTATTTTATTGTGCCAGCAGTAATTGAACAACGGACACTCAAAATTATTGTTATTGTGTTTTCTCGTTCTGTTAAGAATTTTATTTCTAGAAGCGGTGGACGCCAAACATTTTTTACACATAGAAAAATGTTTGTTAAAAATTAAGATGAGGTAGAATAAATTTTCAAAAATGTGTTTGCATTTTCTGTGAACCATCAAAAGTTTTTTTTAATTTAAAGCCTGTTTAAATCATGAACTTTAATTTTTCACCAAAAAATAAAATTATTAAAGGTTCAAGGTATTTGACACACCCACTCAGGGCCTGTTTTTTTTTTGCAAGACGAATTTGTCCCCAAAAAATTTGTCACAAACGAACTCATATTGGAATAGGGAATTCAACAGTTTATTGCAAATGTACTGTAGCTTTCGCTTATGTTTTTTTTCTCTGACTTGAAAACCTAAAAAAATAGTTTTTTTTAAGAAGACTATAAAATATTTCCTTCTCCCTTCCAGACTTGAGAAATTATTCGTCCGTCTAGGCATAGAGGATCCAGTAGCTGTTTTTATGAAAAAAATGGTCCGTGAAACTGTAGAATTCCGCGAAGCAAACAATTTCTACCGCAAGGACATGATGCAGATGCTAATCGAACTTCGAAACACAGGCAAAATCAATGCCGGCGATGAAATTTGGAAAGGACAATCTGCTGCAGGTAAACCACACATACCCCCAAAAAATAGAACCTAGTGAAAAATTTAAAAATAAATATTTCTTTCAACAACTACTTTCCAGAGAATTTGAAATCAATGTCAATCGATTGCATCGCTGGACAAGCCTTTCTATTTTACATTGCTGGTTACGACACAAGTGCAGCAACAGCAGCTTTTACCATTTTCGAATTGGCAAAATATCCCGAGATTTTGGCCAAAGTTCAAAAAGATATCCAACAGTCACTTGCCCGACACGATAATAAAATAACTTATGAAAGTATTCAGGACATGAAGTATCTAGATTTGTGTCTTATGGGTGAGTGTTTCTTCTCCAAATCGTTGGTCATAAATTTATTGGTTTCCCTTCCAACAGAAACAATTCGAAAGTACCCTGCTTTGCCGATTCTTAATCGAGAGTGCACAATTGACTTCCCAATTCCGGGATCGGATAAAATTATTAAGAAAGGCACTCCGATTGTGATCTCACTTTTTGGAATTCACAGAGATCCTGAATATTTCCCGGATCCCATGAAATATGATCCGGAGAGATTTTTAGATGAAAATCAAAATTACAATCCAGTGGCGTATATGCCATTTGGTGAGGGACCACGACATTGTATCGGTAAGAATATAGAATCATCTACAAAAATTTGGTATTGATTACACGACAAAAATTTTATAGCTCAAAGATTGGGAAAGATCAATGTCAAGGTGGCTTTGGTTAAGGTCCTTATGAATTATGACATTGACGTTGCTCAGGAAGGTGAAATCGAAGTAGATAACTTTGCGGTGACTATCGCACCCAAAGGAGGAGTCCAGCTAAAGTTGCGAAAGAAGAAACGTGTTTCATCGAAATAATAATAAAAAAAAATACAAAAATACTCGTTTAAATATAAAAAATATAACTCAAAACTAAAACTTAAGATTAAGAACATTTTGTAAGATTTATAATTATATTTTAGTTTATAACTTTACTGTTAAGAAACCATTTTAATATTTTGTTGTTTTATTTTATTCATGTTTTATATGTGCCAATAAAAATCGAACAAGCTTAGAAACTTGATGTCTGGAATATTTGAAAACGACCACAAATTTAATTAAACGCAGTGGAAAAACTGGCATTTCTTAGAAAATTTTAGCCCAAAATTTAAAGAAAGAGACGTCAAAATCCTCCAATCGTAAATCCTCCGTAAATATTGTCGAAATTGGAGCTGTTAATTGTTTAAGAATTTTTGTTAAAAAAAACGAATTATTTTCCAAATTATTAGCATGACTTTTGGAAACACCCTGTATAAGGGACATTTGAAGTAAAACCATCGAAAAGCTTACACCTTCTGCGTGGGTAACAAACTTTCAATGCTTTTGTGGGTAAAATGTAAGTTTTCCAATTAATGTGAGTAGGTTTTTGAAGTTGTGGCGGCCATTTTGTTTTGGCGACATCTGTAAAATTAAATCTATGACAATTAACACAAGTTAGCACAGTTTTAGAGCAATTTAAGCATGAATTAATGAAGAAGCCGACTACTTAGCACTTTAGGAAGCATTGGTGAAAACCAACAAAACTCACAAAAAAAAACAAGAAACTATATACTGGCTGAGCACAGTGGTGTAGCTGCAGCAGAAGTATGTAGCACTGTCAAAGTTAAATGTACGTAAATCGTATTGCATGCTTACAATGTGAAGTAGCAGCTGCAGCACAGAGAGTAGCTGAAGTACAAGTTGACTCGACTCCAACTTCATGAACGTGCTGCGCTGCAATACAACAACAAATCAAAATGGCAGTCAAGATTTTTGATTGAGTGCAGTGCTTTAAATTGTATTCGTGCATGCTGCTTAGTACGCTGCTTTTTTTACGTGATAGCGTCTAATAAATCGGAATATAAGGGCAGCACGCACGAAAAAGTGTCGCAATGTCACCAGTCACTTTCCAAATCTGCTTTGATGGCATCATAGAAAGTCGATAAAGTGACAAAATTGTGGGTGAGTAGCAGGTGGTTATTGGGTGGTTGGATTGGGGCGATTTGGTGCTTGGAGGGTGGGGATTGTCAAAAATAGAAGGTGGTTGGGTGGTGGTTGTAGTTGAGGTTTGTGGTTGGTGTTATTTAGGAAGGGGGGATTTATTGTGTGTGGGGGGAATTGTCAAAAATGGTGGGCTGTTGGATGGTGGTTGCATATGGGGGTGGGAGGTTGATGTTTAGGGGGAAGAGGTGAGGACAAAAAAATTCAAAAATCTTGGGTGATTGGAGAGATACAACCTACACATGCAATGTTTTATGAACTGGTTATCACGTAAATTTAACGTCCGTAAACCGACTTTAGAGACAACCAAGTTTTGTAGACAATAAATTTGACATTGCTTCGTACTACTGCTGCAGCAACACCATTGTGCTCAGCCAGCAAATTGAACATCGGCGCAGTCACACTTTTTCACATAGCATCCAAATACTTTTTTCTGTTTGGACAACGATTACATTTTTTCCTTCTTAATGATTAAAATCTTAATCTTCTTGGATATAGTTCACATTAAGGTTTTGCCAAAAATTCTATGTAAGTTGTACTAGGAAAATTTAAAAATTGCGTATTGACATAGTTTCTTTCACTGTGGGTGTGTTTCTTTATTCATTCCGTATATTCGGAATATATGGAACGCACTTTTTGCGTTTCTTTATTCAATGGAATATTCCGGATAAACTATTTCCTTGTTTCTTTATTCAATCTGGAATATTTGGAACGCATTCTTTTCATTCCAAGTGAAGAGGTGGTTTAAATGGAATATTCCCTAGTTTGACTGATGCAGTTCACTGTCAGCTATTGTTTATTCTTTTAATTCTAGTTCTGTTTCTTTATTTATTCTATTCTGGATATTCTGGATAGATATTTGATCTTTTCTGTCTTTTCTATTCCTTATCCGGAAAAAATAAAGAAACACACTCTGTATGTCAACTGATGATTCCAAAGTGAGATTCCTGGATGAAACGCCAATTTTTGTTGGACTTAAGAACATAAAAAGCTATTCTGAATCGATTACATTTTCTTCATAATGTTTGAAAATGATTTGGGTGATTTTCAAATCTGCGTCAATGCAGCAACTCGTCAGTTGCTCGAATTCGATTTCGTGAAGTGAGTTCAGTCGTATAAGCCCATGCTAGCAACGAAACTGTTGCAAAAAAAAATGTATCAAGTAGTGTATGCCCATGAAATGTGTCAATTTTTCGAGGTTGAAAAGTTTTCGAAGTTGCACAATGTCAATTCATTGATTGTTCAATCCTGAACGATTCGCAGTTAATAATTTTGTAATATTAGTGAGTACTTACAAAACCTTTTCGATATAATACACGGATATGAAATATTGACGGGAAACATACCTGAAAATAAAGAAAATAAAGATATTAGTTAAAAAATTAATAAAACAGCGAAACAGGATAAAGAGCTAGTATTTAAAAATATTTTTTTGAAACCATTGAAATTAAAAACGGGGTGTTTGAAAGGTGGCCTTCGGCAGAAATCTAACTTTTAGATATTAGAACAAAGTTTCGGGAAAAGCTGGCTCACACCAACCTGGTTAACCATTGTCTAGGCTCTTTTTTAGTTTTCGTGCATTCTTTCAACATTGCGATGGGAGTTCGGAGGGTTGGGTTTGGCTGTTTCTTCACTACAACTGCCGCAAATTCAACCAAAAATTGGGCCTTGTTTGTTCAAGTGAAGTGAATGATCCATTCGCCGACCTCAAGATGTACGATGGTTAAGCATAACTTTGTTTGTAAGCAAAGAGGAATTCGCTAAATTTTCTCAGACACTTCTTTACGTCTGTTTAATTTTAACTGTAAACTTGGCAGTTCTTGAGAAAACAAATTACAAATCCTTAAAAAAACTAATAATGTATACGTAAACGCATTTGAAGGCACTTCTTTAACTTTTGGAGTGAACACAGTTTAACAATATGCAATTGTGAATTTCAAATCAAACAGAACTTATAAAACAGCTGATAAACATAATGTCACAATGACATTTAAATATTCTGCTATGGATCTCAATAAAAAGAAAGTAAATACATCGCTGTGAAGTAAAATGTCAAAATGTCTATCATGCTCGAAATGCGACCGAAATTGTCGATTGGTCTGTAATTGATCTTTCGCGTGCTGGAAGACATTTGCGTAGTTTAAAATGACGAGTAAATTGAAATATGTTTTTAACCGTTAATAAAAGATTTTACGAAAGATCTATCTAGCTGCTCCGTCAAAGTCGGTAAGAACACTACCGACTTCTTTCATGTCCAGAAAGGCTTAAGGGGCTCAAGACAAGGTGAAGCGCTATGATACAGCATCCTTCCAGAATACCATAAACCTATGTGCGGATGGTCATGTACGAAGGACCAGTGACAAAAGTAAGATGTCCAGCAAAATACAGAAGGCAGAGTGACGAACCCGAAAGTACATCAGTTATTCTTTTGCTGACGATAAAGATACCATAAGCGGGGATCCTCCATCACTGCAACGAGCATTTGATGTATGGGTTGTCATGCTCAACGCCATGCAACCAAAAACAAAAGATAACAGCTGTCATAAAAATTATTGTTTATTGTACTTTAAAAAACAATAACAAATCCAACTTGATTTTTTTGTATTCTATTTGTTTTAACAATCGCCTCCTAGAATATTTTTGATTCCTTCTAGATACACGTGTTTAAATATTAATCCCGAATCGTAAAGATAACCAACAACGCTTTCAAATTTAATTAAACACATCGTTTAAATTATTTAAATCAATTTCATGAGTGAGTCAAAATGATTTACTGATCAAACAAAAATAGAATAATCATACAAAAATAAAAATAAACCAGAATCCATGTTTTCCGAGATAAGAGTCTTTTTGAATTATCTATTCCATGTTTGGGACTGCTCTTCGATTTTGGTGTTGTGTTTAAAAAAAAGAGCTTCTTTACCAACACTCATGCATTCAGCACGCAGCAACTTTGTTTGTTATCAAAAACAACAAAAATGTGATTGTAAGAAACCATCATTAATTTATTCTAGTAACTGTTTGCAGAGAGGAGCAGGGTTACCATTTGTTGTTTTGACCTGAATTATATGAACTAATGGGCAAGTTATGCATTCTTAGCAATTTTTTTTTTTTTTTTTGACTACAAAACATGACAACGCGACAGCAGTGTAGCCTTCAGAAGTGGGTCTGACAATTATGTATGTCTGTTAGTCTGTATCAGCACCGGCTGGGGCGATTTGCTTCAACCTTGGAACATAGTATTTTAAATAAGTCCAGAAGGGGTTTTTGGAATTGGTATTCTTATTCTAGCTTTATAACGAACTATACACGACATATACTTTTTAACTTAAAAAAATAATTTTTCTCAAAAACTGCAATACCGATTTAAAACAAAGAATTTCAAAATGTTCATAATCTGTTTTTGATTTTAATTAATTTTTTAATCTAATTTTTAGTTTCTAAAATATTTTAAAAACGGGTGGATAGAATTTTTGTTTAATCATTTCGCAGATGAAGTATTCACAATATTTATGTACTTACAAACTTCAAGACATTTTTTTGAAAAGTTTTTCTTTTTTAAACAAGCCGCTGTAACGATTTTGAATTTTTTTTTTCGAGATAGACATTTGGTAATGAAATATTATGGTGTTCGACCCAGTTGGGCATTTTTGATGTGAAATTTTACAATCGTTGTGATTTGAATCGAAAATGAAACGAAAATGCGTCACGACGGCAAAGAGACAAACACATAATTATATAGGATATAAGGTTGACGAATGAATGAGATAGAATACATTAAACAGAATTTTATATTCCACGTCTCTTTTTTGTGCCATGCTTCTTAGCATCCCGCCCCAAAACGCAGGCGTTGGTACGACGTAAAAATGTTGCAAGTACGTAGGTATGCCATTTATCTCATTTTTTTTTTGCAGGTAACTTTTCTTTAGCTCGAATCACCAAGAAGGTCGATGGTTGTTTTTAAAACGAATCGGAGTATCGGAAAATTAAGTCTGTAAAGCCTTTGTAACTTTCATTTTCTGACTGAAAATTTAACGATTTAGGTAGATTCTCAAGTGGTCAGTTAACAAATGTTTAAGGAAAAAAAGAATTGTTAAAGGGGAAGTAAGTAAAAAGAATTTTGATTCTTGAAGGACAATGACCGCAACCAGACCTTATACATGATTGAATGGTTGATCAATAATTTATTGTTCAACTATTTCCTGAAATAAGAACTCTGCACTTAAAGATCTCATCCGACAGAGCGAAGCTTGTTTGTCGAATTAGGTGTTAAGGATCATTTCTCGAAACATGACAAATAAAACTTGTCGATAAAAGTTACAAGTTTAAGACCAATTAAAAGGTCCGTTTATCCAGGCTGAAGTTTTTTTTTGAGCTCTTAAACTGTTTACAAATACTGTTCACAGTCCTCTTTATAAATGTCGGATTTATACACAGACTTGTATGTGCAGACAAATATATTTTTTTCTTGACGCCATGATAATACTCAAACAGATTTTATCGTGTGTTAAAGACGTCAGTTGTGATTTTTTTAGTTTAATATTGTCATCTTCCATCAATCCTTTATTCTAAAATTTTAACAATTTGTAACAATATGGCGTCATAACGTCATTCTTTTATTCAATGATATGTTACATTCTGCAAGAGACTATCCATCCATTCACATCAGTTGAGAATTTTGTGGAACACAGAACATTGACATCCGCGTGAACACACACACACAAACATTTTCCTGTGAATTTGTTGGTGGATTCTGTCGGAATCATATTTTATTTTACCCTTGCATTAAACAGTTCCAATTTAAAATCTACAGTGGCAAAGAAAAACATACTGAAAACAGAATACACATAAGCATTTTTCAGCTTTTTTTATGCAAAAACAACGATCCACGTCCGTCAGTCATTGTTCTGTGTTCTCTTTTCACGCTGCCAACACCAACATCAGCAAGTACAAAATATCATTTTCATTTAATTCTCAAATCACGTTTATTGTTGCGTCACGTTGCTCTATAATTTATCCGCATAAATCGTTTTTAAAGATTTTAACTCGAATAAAATAATTTGAATTTTTGGCTAAGTCACGGTGGAAAATCATAGTCTTTGAGCACCCTTAAAGAAGGTGCGAAACAAATTTGACTTTATTTTATATAAAAAGCAGTTTTTTAAACCAGACAATAAATTGCATAAAAAAATTCATAAACTAGAACCATGGCAACCCTACTTCCTATTTTATTCTAACTGCAAGTTCCAACCAAATAATGCCTAGTCATGGCGACCGGTTTGCCTAGTGCCTGGGTGCGTTCATATAAATCAAGACCGTCGTCATTAGATTCCATTCAGTTGATCACAAATATTAAGCAAGTTCGGAACGAAAATGATTCTATTGATTCTCCTTGGAGTCGTGACTGCTTTGGCATTTTACATACGCCAAGTTTATACACACTGGCAACGCAATGGATTCCCCATCGATGGGGGTAACACATTCCCATTTGGAGCTATGGATTCGGTTGTGAAACGCCAACGATCATTTGGAATGGCCATCAATGATGTTTACCAAAACAACAAAGAACGATTCCTCGGAATCTACTTATTCTTTCGTCCAGCAATTCTAGTGCGAGATGCAGAGCTGGCTCGACAAATGCTAGTTCAAGATTTTCCCAGCTTCCACGATCGTGGAGTGTATTGTGACGAGGAAAACGATCCGTATTCGGGGAATCTCTTCAACTTGCCAGGTGAACGTTGGAAGTCATTGCGGACGAAGTTAGCACCGTCTTTTTCATCGGGCAAGCTCAAGTCAATGTTTGGAACGATTGACGATGTTGGCACCAAGATGTTGGAGTATTTGGACAAAACTATTCCCGATGATGGAGAGTCTGTTATTGAGATGAAGGAGTTCTTTGCAAGGTTAAACGAAGGATACACATTTCTTCTTATTCATCGAAACTTAATTATTTTATTATTTCAGATACGCCATTGATATAATTGGATCGGTGATCTTTGGCTTGGAGGCGGACAGTTTCAAGGATCCCGATAATCCATTGCGAGCAATTAGCAGGCAATTTACCAAGCCAACAATTACAAGTATTGTGAGGGGCACAGCGACTTTTTTGTTTCCAGCGTAAGTAAACACACACACAAACCTACACAAATACAATTATGCAATTTTGCATGTGATTAATTTTTTTTAATTATATGTAATTTTTTAACTGATCACATAGATCACAAATCATGAGGCGAAATCAATTGAACAATGTGAAATCGAATTACAGCGATGCAAATAGAATATTTCATCAAGATTATCTCGAGTGGCTAAAGATACTCGTGTTTACAAGTTTTGGAATGTGTGTGTGTGGTGTGTTCAAGAACATTGTTAGAAGTGTGTGCGTTGTAGTTTTTTTTGAGTGTTTTAGATGATCGATTGCTTGATCATGAAATTCATAACCTAATCAAGTAATCAATTAATATTCAAATATTCCATTAGTGTCGTCGCCAACGCTTGATGGTGTTACGTTGTTAACAATTTGTGTGTCGCTTAGTCAAAGTTGAAATTGTTTACATTTTTTTCTGCGATCGTTTTGTATCAAAATTGGTTTAAAAAAAAGGACAGTTTACAGGGTGGCTCGTCTTTATTGTGTTTCCAATTTTTTCTGTAAAAAATAAAAATTGAAAATTATTTGGGCTGAAAAAAGATACTTCAGGACGAAGAAGCTTAGAAGGGGACTACTTTAATAATTCAAGTGCCCTCAAGGGGTTTTCAATACCCTTATCATGAATTAACACGGTACCTACGATCGCTTAGGAAAAGTGGAAAGGAGATAAGAGGAGATTCCGATGCACATTGGTTTTAAATGTTTCGAATATCATTTTGAGAGGGAAACATCGAGCCGTGAAAAGCATACCACATTCTTGCAGTGCGGCTTATTAAATTAGTCTCTAAGCTCAACAGTACGTCCGAAGTTAGGCGCGAGGGTACACCTGCTGGCATTCCAACCGATATGTGTAGTTAAGGGGGGATTTAGATGTTGTTGTAGGCACCTCTCTTAGCTTTTTTTCTCTCATGCAGCCCATTCACACGCCCACAATCGCCATTTTTCAACCTCCATTTGACAAAATTGATTTATGTTTTTTGCACAGTTACGATCCAAACACAATGTTTTAATTTGAACATACAAGCTTAAGGTACGAGTTTCTCTAAATTTAATTTATATATTTAAATGGGGCGGGGGGGGGGGGGTATTATGACGCCCAATTTTCATACAAAACTATCAATATTGTTTTTTGTCGAGCAAAATATCTTTAATTTTGTGGCTGCTGTCAGTAAAATTCTTTTGTTAGAAAGAAAAAAATTTTTGGGTGTGGCTGACACCCTCTTTTCAGAAAAACTTTCGAAACTAATTTTTGTAAACTAACGGTACTTTGAATGAAGCCAAAAGCCCAACATTTTGAATCAATTGGTGAAAACTGAATAGCTTGTGCGTAAAAGAAAATTTTCAAATTTCAGGCGTAGCTTACGCCCACTTTTTATAAAGGAATAAAAAAACTAAGTTTTAAAAATGAAGGCTACCCAAAATTAATTTGAACAAAGTTGTTTCGTACGTAATATGATAAACATTTCTTGGTTAAATTTGTATCTACAAATTTTCAACACGCCCACTTTTAGGTGATTTTTATAACATAAGTACATACCTTTATTCAGTTAAATTCAAATTCGGCATGTGCTTAAAAAATTACTTACAACAAAGCTCAGTTAGTTCTTGGTATATTTTGAACAAAGTCTGAGGACACGCCCACTTTTAAGAGGCGTTTTCGTTAAAAATCTAAATTTGAATTAATGTTAAAATGTTTCCTTACTATTGGTCCCAGATTTGAGATAAGAAAATTCTTGGTTACGTAGCATGGTGTGGTTTAAGAATTGGTAAGACACGCCCACAATTGTCATTTTCATTCGAAATCTAAATTTTAGAAAATTAAAATTATGTGCTGTTTTGTAGTAAAAATTGAGTTGAGAGTTAAAAATTTAATGTCACTAAGGTAATAGTAATGGTTTCGCCTTAGAAAAACAAAATTTAAACTTTGGGCGTGGCACATGCCCCTATTTTATTGTGCCAGCAGTAATTGAACAACGGACACTCAAAATTATTGTTATTGTGTTTTCTCGTTCTGTTAAGAATTTTATTTCTAGAAGCGGTGGACGCCAAACATTTTTTACACATAGAAAAATGTTTGTTAAAAATTAAGATGAGGTAGAATAAATTTTCAAAAATGTGTTTGCATTTTCTGTGAACCATCAAAAGTTTTTTTTAATTTAAAGCCTGTTTAAATCATGAACTTTAATTTTTCACCAAAAAATAAAATTATTAAAGGTTCAAGGTATTTGACACACCCACTCAGGGCCTGTTTTTTTTTTGCAAGACGAATTTGTCCCCAAAAAATTTGTCACAAACGAACTCATATTGGAATAGGGAATTCAACAGTTTATTGCAAATGTACTGTAGCTTTCGCTTATGTTTTTTTTCTCTGACTTGAAAACCTAAAAAAATAGTTTTTTTTAAGAAGACTATAAAATATTTCCTTCTCCCTTCCAGACTTGAGAAATTATTCGTCCGTCTAGGCATAGAGGATCCAGTAGCTGTTTTTATGAAAAAAATGGTCCGTGAAACTGTAGAATTCCGCGAAGCAAACAATTTCTACCGCAAGGACATGATGCAGATGCTAATCGAACTTCGAAACACAGGCAAAATCAATGCCGGCGATGAAATTTGGAAAGGACAATCTGCTGCAGGTAAACCACACATACCCCCAAAAAATAGAACCTAGTGAAAAATTTAAAAATAAATATTTCTTTCAACAACTACTTTCCAGAGAATTTGAAATCAATGTCAATCGATTGCATCGCTGGACAAGCCTTTCTATTTTACATTGCTGGTTACGACACAAGTGCAGCAACAGCAGCTTTTACCATTTTCGAATTGGCAAAATATCCCGAGATTTTGGCCAAAGTTCAAAAAGATATCCAACAGTCACTTGCCCGACACGATAATAAAATAACTTATGAAAGTATTCAGGACATGAAGTATCTAGATTTGTGTCTTATGGGTGAGTGTTTCTTCTCCAAATCGTTGGTCATAAATTTATTGGTTTCCCTTCCAACAGAAACAATTCGAAAGTACCCTGCTTTGCCGATTCTTAATCGAGAGTGCACAATTGACTTCCCAATTCCGGGATCGGATAAAATTATTAAGAAAGGCACTCCGATTGTGATCTCACTTTTTGGAATTCACAGAGATCCTGAATATTTCCCGGATCCCATGAAATATGATCCGGAGAGATTTTTAGATGAAAATCAAAATTACAATCCAGTGGCGTATATGCCATTTGGTGAGGGACCACGACATTGTATCGGTAAGAATATAGAATCATCTACAAAAATTTGGTATTGATTACACGACAAAAATTTTATAGCTCAAAGATTGGGAAAGATCAATGTCAAGGTGGCTTTGGTTAAGGTCCTTATGAATTATGACATTGACGTTGCTCAGGAAGGTGAAATCGAAGTAGATAACTTTGCGGTGACTATCGCACCCAAAGGAGGAGTCCAGCTAAAGTTGCGAAAGAAGAAACGTGTTTCATCGAAATAATAATAAAAAAAAATACAAAAATACTCGTTTAAATATAAAAAATATAACTCAAAACTAAAACTTAAGATTAAGAACATTTTGTAAGATTTATAATTATATTTTAGTTTATAACTTTACTGTTAAGAAACCATTTTAATATTTTGTTGTTTTATTTTATTCATGTTTTATATGTGCCAATAAAAATCGAACAAGCTTAGAAACTTGATGTCTGGAATATTTGAAAACGACCACAAATTTAATTAAACGCAGTGGAAAAACTGGCATTTCTTAGAAAATTTTAGCCCAAAATTTAAAGAAAGAGACGTCAAAATCCTCCAATCGTAAATCCTCCGTAAATATTGTCGAAATTGGAGCTGTTAATTGTTTAAGAATTTTTGTTAAAAAAAACGAATTATTTTCCAAATTATTAGCATGACTTTTGGAAACACCCTGTATAAGGGACATTTGAAGTAAAACCATCGAAAAGCTTACACCTTCTGCGTGGGTAACAAACTTTCAATGCTTTTGTGGGTAAAATGTAAGTTTTCCAATTAATGTGAGTAGGTTTTTGAAGTTGTGGCGGCCATTTTGTTTTGGCGACATCTGTAAAATTAAATCTATGACAATTAACACAAGTTAGCACAGTTTTAGAGCAATTTAAGCATGAATTAATGAAGAAGCCGACTACTTAGCACTTTAGGAAGCATTGGTGAAAACCAACAAAACTCACAAAAAAAAACAAGAAACTATATACTGGCTGAGCACAGTGGTGTAGCTGCAGCAGAAGTATGTAGCACTGTCAAAGTTAAATGTACGTAAATCGTATTGCATGCTTACAATGTGAAGTAGCAGCTGCAGCACAGAGAGTAGCTGAAGTACAAGTTGACTCGACTCCAACTTCATGAACGTGCTGCGCTGCAATACAACAACAAATCAAAATGGCAGTCAAGATTTTTGATTGAGTGCAGTGCTTTAAATTGTATTCGTGCATGCTGCTTAGTACGCTGCTTTTTTTACGTGATAGCGTCTAATAAATCGGAATATAAGGGCAGCACGCACGAAAAAGTGTCGCAATGTCACCAGTCACTTTCCAAATCTGCTTTGATGGCATCATAGAAAGTCGATAAAGTGACAAAATTGTGGGTGAGTAGCAGGTGGTTATTGGGTGGTTGGATTGGGGCGATTTGGTGCTTGGAGGGTGGGGATTGTCAAAAATAGAAGGTGGTTGGGTGGTGGTTGTAGTTGAGGTTTGTGGTTGGTGTTATTTAGGAAGGGGGGATTTATTGTGTGTGGGGGGAATTGTCAAAAATGGTGGGCTGTTGGATGGTGGTTGCATATGGGGGTGGGAGGTTGATGTTTAGGGGGAAGAGGTGAGGACAAAAAAATTCAAAAATCTTGGGTGATTGGAGAGATACAACCTACACATGCAATGTTTTATGAACTGGTTATCACGTAAATTTAACGTCCGTAAACCGACTTTAGAGACAACCAAGTTTTGTAGACAATAAATTTGACATTGCTTCGTACTACTGCTGCAGCAACACCATTGTGCTCAGCCAGCAAATTGAACATCGGCGCAGTCACACTTTTTCACATAGCATCCAAATACTTTTTTCTGTTTGGACAACGATTACATTTTTTCCTTCTTAATGATTAAAATCTTAATCTTCTTGGATATAGTTCACATTAAGGTTTTGCCAAAAATTCTATGTAAGTTGTACTAGGAAAATTTAAAAATTGCGTATTGACATAGTTTCTTTCACTGTGGGTGTGTTTCTTTATTCATTCCGTATATTCGGAATATATGGAACGCACTTTTTGCGTTTCTTTATTCAATGGAATATTCCGGATAAACTATTTCCTTGTTTCTTTATTCAATCTGGAATATTTGGAACGCATTCTTTTCATTCCAAGTGAAGAGGTGGTTTAAATGGAATATTCCCTAGTTTGACTGATGCAGTTCACTGTCAGCTATTGTTTATTCTTTTAATTCTAGTTCTGTTTCTTTATTTATTCTATTCTGGATATTCTGGATAGATATTTGATCTTTTCTGTCTTTTCTATTCCTTATCCGGAAAAAATAAAGAAACACACTCTGTATGTCAACTGATGATTCCAAAGTGAGATTCCTGGATGAAACGCCAATTTTTGTTGGACTTAAGAACATAAAAAGCTATTCTGAATCGATTACATTTTCTTCATAATGTTTGAAAATGATTTGGGTGATTTTCAAATCTGCGTCAATGCAGCAACTCGTCAGTTGCTCGAATTCGATTTCGTGAAGTGAGTTCAGTCGTATAAGCCCATGCTAGCAACGAAACTGTTGCAAAAAAAAATGTATCAAGTAGTGTATGCCCATGAAATGTGTCAATTTTTCGAGGTTGAAAAGTTTTCGAAGTTGCACAATGTCAATTCATTGATTGTTCAATCCTGAACGATTCGCAGTTAATAATTTTGTAATATTAGTGAGTACTTACAAAACCTTTTCGATATAATACACGGATATGAAATATTGACGGGAAACATACCTGAAAATAAAGAAAATAAAGATATTAGTTAAAAAATTAATAAAACAGCGAAACAGGATAAAGAGCTAGTATTTAAAAATATTTTTTTGAAACCATTGAAATTAAAAACGGGGTGTTTGAAAGGTGGCCTTCGGCAGAAATCTAACTTTTAGATATTAGAACAAAGTTTCGGGAAAAGCTGGCTCACACCAACCTGGTTAACCATTGTCTAGGCTCTTTTTTAGTTTTCGTGCATTCTTTCAACATTGCGATGGGAGTTCGGAGGGTTGGGTTTGGCTGTTTCTTCACTACAACTGCCGCAAATTCAACCAAAAATTGGGCCTTGTTTGTTCAAGTGAAGTGAATGATCCATTCGCCGACCTCAAGATGTACGATGGTTAAGCATAACTTTGTTTGTAAGCAAAGAGGAATTCGCTAAATTTTCTCAGACACTTCTTTACGTCTGTTTAATTTTAACTGTAAACTTGGCAGTTCTTGAGAAAACAAATTACAAATCCTTAAAAAAACTAATAATGTATACGTAAACGCATTTGAAGGCACTTCTTTAACTTTTGGAGTGAACACAGTTTAACAATATGCAATTGTGAATTTCAAATCAAACAGAACTTATAAAACAGCTGATAAACATAATGTCACAATGACATTTAAATATTCTGCTATGGATCTCAATAAAAAGAAAGTAAATACATCGCTGTGAAGTAAAATGTCAAAATGTCTATCATGCTCGAAATGCGACCGAAATTGTCGATTGGTCTGTAATTGATCTTTCGCGTGCTGGAAGACATTTGCGTAGTTTAAAATGACGAGTAAATTGAAATATGTTTTTAACCGTTAATAAAAGATTTTACGAAAGATCTATCTAGCTGCTCCGTCAAAGTCGGTAAGAACACTACCGACTTCTTTCATGTCCAGAAAGGCTTAAGGGGCTCAAGACAAGGTGAAGCGCTATGATACAGCATCCTTCCAGAATACCATAAACCTATGTGCGGATGGTCATGTACGAAGGACCAGTGACAAAAGTAAGATGTCCAGCAAAATACAGAAGGCAGAGTGACGAACCCGAAAGTACATCAGTTATTCTTTTGCTGACGATAAAGATACCATAAGCGGGGATCCTCCATCACTGCAACGAGCATTTGATGTATGGGTTGTCATGCTCAACGCCATGCAACCAAAAACAAAAGATAACAGCTGTCATAAAAATTATTGTTTATTGTACTTTAAAAAACAATAACAAATCCAACTTGATTTTTTTGTATTCTATTTGTTTTAACAATCGCCTCCTAGAATATTTTTGATTCCTTCTAGATACACGTGTTTAAATATTAATCCCGAATCGTAAAGATAACCAACAACGCTTTCAAATTTAATTAAACACATCGTTTAAATTATTTAAATCAATTTCATGAGTGAGTCAAAATGATTTACTGATCAAACAAAAATAGAATAATCATACAAAAATAAAAATAAACCAGAATCCATGTTTTCCGAGATAAGAGTCTTTTTGAATTATCTATTCCATGTTTGGGACTGCTCTTCGATTTTGGTGTTGTGTTTAAAAAAAAGAGCTTCTTTACCAACACTCATGCATTCAGCACGCAGCAACTTTGTTTGTTATCAAAAACAACAAAAATGTGATTGTAAGAAACCATCATTAATTTATTCTAGTAACTGTTTGCAGAGAGGAGCAGGGTTACCATTTGTTGTTTTGACCTGAATTATATGAACTAATGGGCAAGTTATGCATTCTTAGCAATTTTTTTTTTTTTTTTTTACTACAAAACATGACAACGCGACAGCAGTGTAGCCTTCAGAAGTGGGTCTGACAATTATGTATGTCTGTTAGTCTGTATCAGCACCGGCTGGGGCGATTTGCTTCAACCTTGGAACATAGTATTTTAAATAAGTCCAGAAGGGGTTTTTGGAATTGGTATTCTTATTCTAGCTTTATAACGAACTATACACGACATATACTTTTTAACTTAAAAAAATAATTTTTCTCAAAAACTGCAATACCGATTTAAAACAAAGAATTTCAAAATGTTCATAATCTGTTTTTGATTTTAATTAATTTTTTAATCTAATTTTTAGTTTCTAAAATATTTTAAAAACGGGTGGATAGAATTTTTGTTTAATCATTTCGCAGATGAAGTATTCACAATATTTATGTACTTACAAACTTCAAGACATTTTTTTGAAAAGTTTTTCTTTTTTAAACAAGCCGCTGTAACGATTTTGAATTTTTTTTTTCGAGATAGACATTTGGTAATGAAATATTATGGTGTTCGACCCAGTTGGGCATTTTTGATGTGAAATTTTACAATCGTTGTGATTTGAATCGAAAATGAAACGAAAATGCGTCACGACGGCAAAGAGACAAACACATAATTATATAGGATATAAGGTTGACGAATGAATGAGATAGAATACATTAAACAGAATTTTATATTCCACGTCTCTTTTTTGTGCCATGCTTCTTAGCATCCCGCCCCAAAACGCAGGCGTTGGTACGACGTAAAAATGTTGCAAGTACGTAGGTATGCCATTTATCTCATTTTTTTTTTGCAGGTAACTTTTCTTTAGCTCGAATCACCAAGAAGGTCGATGGTTGTTTTTAAAACGAATCGGAGTATCGGAAAATTAAGTCTGTAAAGCCTTTGTAACTTTCATTTTCTGACTGAAAATTTAACGATTTAGGTAGATTCTCAAGTGGTCAGTTAACAAATGTTTAAGGAAAAAAAGAATTGTTAAAGGGGAAGTAAGTAAAAAGAATTTTGATTCTTGAAGGACAATGACCGCAACCAGACCTTATACATGATTGAATGGTTGATCAATAATTTATTGTTCAACTATTTCCTGAAATAAGAACTCTGCACTTAAAGATCTCATCCGACAGAGCGAAGCTTGTTTGTCGAATTAGGTGTTAAGGATCATTTCTCGAAACATGACAAATAAAACTTGTCGATAAAAGTTACAAGTTTAAGACCAATTAAAAGGTCCGTTTATCCAGGCTGAAGTTTTTTTTTGAGCTCTTAAACTGTTTACAAATACTGTTCACAGTCCTCTTTATAAATGTCGGATTTATACACAGACTTGTATGTGCAGACAAATATATTTTTTTCTTGACGCCATGATAATACTCAAACAGATTTTATCGTGTGTTAAAGACGTCAGTTGTGATTTTTTTAGTTTAATATTGTCATCTTCCATCAATCCTTTATTCTAAAATTTTAACAATTTGTAACAATATGGCGTCATAACGTCATTCTTTTATTCAATGATATGTTACATTCTGCAAGAGACTATCCATCCATTCACATCAGTTGAGAATTTTGTGGAACACAGAACATTGACATCCGCGTGAACACACACACACAAACATTTTCCTGTGAATTTGTTGGTGGATTCTGTCGGAATCATATTTTATTTTACCCTTGCATTAAACAGTCCCAATTTAAAATCTACAGTGGCAAAGAAAAACATACTGAAAACAGAATACACATAAGCATTTTTTCAGCTTTTTTTATGCAAAAAACAACGATCCACGTCCGTCAGTCATTGTTCTGTGTTCTCTTTTCACGCTGCCAACACCAACATCAGCAAGTACAAAATATCATTTTCATTTAATTCTCAAATCACGTTTATTGTTGCGTCACGTTGCTCTATAATTTATCCGCATAAATCGTTTTTTAAAGATTTTAACTCGAATAAAATAATTTGAATTTTTGGCTAAGTCACGGTGGAAAATCATAGTCTTTGAGCACCCTTAAAGAAGGTGCGAAACAAATTTGACTTTATTTTATATAAAAAGCAGTTTTTTAAACCAGACAATAAATTGCATAAAAAAATTCATAAACTAGAACCATGGCAACCCTACTTCCTATTTTATTCTAACTGCAAGTTCCAACCAAATAATGCCTAGTCATGGCGACCGGTTTGCCTAGTGCCTGGGTGCGTTCATATAAATCAAGACCGTCGTCATTAGATTCCATTCAGTTGATCACAAATATTAAGCAAGTTCGGAACGAAAATGATTCTATTGATTCTCCTTGGAGTCGTGACTGCTTTGGCATTTTACATACGCCAAGTTTATACACACTGGCAACGCAATGGATTCCCCATCGATGGGGGTAACACATTCCCATTTGGAGCTATGGATTCGGTTGTGAAACGCCAACGATCATTTGGAATGGCCATCAATGATGTTTACCAAAACAACAAAGAACGATTCCTCGGAATCTACTTATTCTTTCGTCCAGCAATTCTAGTGCGAGATGCAGAGCTGGCTCGACAAATGCTAGTTCAAGATTTTCCCAGCTTCCACGATCGTGGAGTGTATTGTGACGAGGAAACGATCCGTATTCGGGGATCTCTTCAACTTGCCAGGTGAACGTTGGAAGTCATTGCGGACGAAGTTAGCACCGTCTTTTTCATCGGGCAAGCTCAAGTCAATGTTTGGAACGATTGACGATGTTGGCACCAAGATGTTGGAGTATTTGGACAAAACTATTCCCGATGATGGAGAGTCTGTTATTGAGATGAAGGAGTCTTTGCAAGGTTAAACGAAGGATACACATTTCTTCTTATTCATCGAAACTTTAATTATTTTATTATTTCAGATACGCCATTGATATAATTGGATCGGTGATCTTTGGCTTGGAGGCGGACAGTTTCAAGGATCCCGATAATCCATTGCGAGCAATTAGCAGGCAATTTACCAAGCCAACAATTACAAGTATTGTGAGGGGCACAGCGACTTTTTTGTTTCCAGCGTAAGTAAACACACACACAAACCTACACAAATACAATTATGCAATTTTGCATGTGATTAATTTTTTTTAATTATATGTAATTTTTTAACTGATCACATAGATCACAAATCATGAGGCGAAATCAATTGAACAATGTGAAATCGAATTACAGCGATGCAAATAGAATATTTCATCAAGATTATCTCGAGTGGCTAAAGATACTCGTGTTTACAAGTTTTGGAATGTGTGTGTGTGGTGTGTTCAAGAACATTGTTAGAAGTGTGTGCGTTGTAGTTTTTTTTGAGTGTTTTAGATGATCGATTGCTTGATCATGAAATTCATAACCTAATCAAGTAATCAATTAATATTCAAATATTCCATTAGTGTCGTCGCCAACGCTTGATGGTGTTACGTTGTTAACAATTTGTGTGTCGCTTAGTCAAAGTTGAAATTGTTTACATTTTTTTCTGCGATCGTTTTGTATCAAAATTGGTTTAAAAAAAAGGACAGTTTACAGGGTGGCTCGTCTTTATTGTGTTTCCAATTTTTTCTGTAAAAAATAAAAATTGAAAATTATTTGGGCTGAAAAAAGATACTTCAGGACGAAGAAGCTTAGAAGGGGACTACTTTAATAATTCAAGTGCCCTCAAGGGGTTTTCAATACCCTTATCATGAATTAACACGGTACCTACGATCGCTTAGGAAAAGTGGAAAGGAGATAAGAGGAGATTCCGATGCACATTGGTTTTAAATGTTTCGAATATCATTTTGAGAGGGAAACATCGAGCCGTGAAAAGCATACCACATTCTTGCAGTGCGGCTTATTAAATTAGTCTCTAAGCTCAACAGTACGTCCGAAGTTAGGCGCGAGGGTACACCTGCTGGCATTCCAACCGATATGTGTAGTTAAGGGGGGATTTAGATGTTGTTGTAGGCACCTCTCTTAGCTTTTTTTCTCTCATGCAGCCCATTCACACGCCCACAATCGCCATTTTTCAACCTCCATTTGACAAAATTGATTTATGTTTTTTGCACAGTTACGATCCAAACACAATGTTTTAATTTGAACATACAAGCTTAAGGTACGAGTTTCTCTAAATTTAATTTATATATTTAAATGGGGCGGGGGGGGGGGGGTATTATGACGCCCAATTTTCATACAAAACTATCAATATTGTTTTTTGTCGAGCAAAATATCTTTAATTTTGTGGCTGCTGTCAGTAAAATTCTTTTGTTAGAAAGAAAAAAATTTTTGGGTGTGGCTGACACCCTCTTTTCAGAAAAACTTTCGAAACTAATTTTTGTAAACTAACGGTACTTTGAATGAAGCCAAAAGCCCAACATTTTGAATCAATTGGTGAAAACTGAATAGCTTGTGCGTAAAAGAAAATTTTCAAATTTCAGGCGTAGCTTACGCCCACTTTTTATAAAGGAATAAAAAAACTAAGTTTTAAAAATGAAGGCTACCCAAAATTAATTTGAACAAAGTTGTTTCGTACGTAATATGATAAACATTTCTTGGTTAAATTTGTATCTACAAATTTTCAACACGCCCACTTTTAGGTGATTTTTATAACATAAGTACATACCTTTATTCAGTTAAATTCAAATTCGGCATGTGCTTAAAAAATTACTTACAACAAAGCTCAGTTAGTTCTTGGTATATTTTGAACAAAGTCTGAGGACACGCCCACTTTTAAGAGGCGTTTTCGTTAAAAATCTAAATTTGAATTAATGTTAAAATGTTTCCTTACTATTGGTCCCAGATTTGAGATAAGAAAATTCTTGGTTACGTAGCATGGTGTGGTTTAAGAATTGGTAAGACACGCCCACAATTGTCATTTTCATTCGAAATCTAAATTTTAGAAAATTAAAATTATGTGCTGTTTTGTAGTAAAAATTGAGTTGAGAGTTAAAAATTTAATGTCACTAAGGTAATAGTAATGGTTTCGCCTTAGAAAAACAAAATTTAAACTTTGGGCGTGGCACATGCCCCTATTTTATTGTGCCAGCAGTAATTGAACAACGGACACTCAAAATTATTGTTATTGTGTTTTCTCGTTCTGTTAAGAATTTTATTTCTAGAAGCGGTGGACGCCAAACATTTTTTACACATAGAAAAATGTTTGTTAAAAATTAAGATGAGGTAGAATAAATTTTCAAAAATGTGTTTGCATTTTCTGTGAACCATCAAAAGTTTTTTTTAATTTAAAGCCTGTTTAAATCATGAACTTTAATTTTTCACCAAAAAATAAAATTATTAAAGGTTCAAGGTATTTGACACACCCACTCAGGGCCTGTTTTTTTTTTGCAAGACGAATTTGTCCCCAAAAAATTTGTCACAAACGAACTCATATTGGAATAGGGAATTCAACAGTTTATTGCAAATGTACTGTAGCTTTCGCTTATGTTTTTTTTCTCTGACTTGAAAACCTAAAAAAATAGTTTTTTTTAAGAAGACTATAAAATATTTCCTTCTCCCTTCCAGACTTGAGAAATTATTCGTCCGTCTAGGCATAGAGGATCCAGTAGCTGTTTTTATGAAAAAAATGGTCCGTGAAACTGTAGAATTCCGCGAAGCAAACAATTTCTACCGCAAGGACATGATGCAGATGCTAATCGAACTTCGAAACACAGGCAAAATCAATGCCGGCGATGAAATTTGGAAAGGACAATCTGCTGCAGGTAAACCACACATACCCCCAAAAAATAGAACCTAGTGAAAAATTTAAAAATAAATATTTCTTTCAACAACTACTTTCCAGAGAATTTGAAATCAATGTCAATCGATTGCATCGCTGGACAAGCCTTTCTATTTTACATTGCTGGTTACGACACAAGTGCAGCAACAGCAGCTTTTACCATTTTCGAATTGGCAAAATATCCCGAGATTTTGGCCAAAGTTCAAAAAGATATCCAACAGTCACTTGCCCGACACGATAATAAAATAACTTATGAAAGTATTCAGGACATGAAGTATCTAGATTTGTGTCTTATGGGTGAGTGTTTCTTCTCCAAATCGTTGGTCATAAATTTATTGGTTTCCCTTCCAACAGAAACAATTCGAAAGTACCCTGCTTTGCCGATTCTTAATCGAGAGTGCACAATTGACTTCCCAATTCCGGGATCGGATAAAATTATTAAGAAAGGCACTCCGATTGTGATCTCACTTTTTGGAATTCACAGAGATCCTGAATATTTCCCGGATCCCATGAAATATGATCCGGAGAGATTTTTAGATGAAAATCAAAATTACAATCCAGTGGCGTATATGCCATTTGGTGAGGGACCACGACATTGTATCGGTAAGAATATAGAATCATCTACAAAAATTTGGTATTGATTACACGACAAAAATTTTATAGCTCAAAGATTGGGAAAGATCAATGTCAAGGTGGCTTTGGTTAAGGTCCTTATGAATTATGACATTGACGTTGCTCAGGAAGGTGAAATCGAAGTAGATAACTTTGCGGTGACTATCGCACCCAAAGGAGGAGTCCAGCTAAAGTTGCGAAAGAAGAAACGTGTTTCATCGAAATAATAATAAAAAAAAATACAAAAATACTCGTTTAAATATAAAAAATATAACTCAAAACTAAAACTTAAGATTAAGAACATTTTGTAAGATTTATAATTATATTTTAGTTTATAACTTTACTGTTAAGAAACCATTTTAATATTTTGTTGTTTTATTTTATTCATGTTTTATATGTGCCAATAAAAATCGAACAAGCTTAGAAACTTGATGTCTGGAATATTTGAAAACGACCACAAATTTAATTAAACGCAGTGGAAAAACTGGCATTTCTTAGAAAATTTTAGCCCAAAATTTAAAGAAAGAGACGTCAAAATCCTCCAATCGTAAATCCTCCGTAAATATTGTCGAAATTGGAGCTGTTAATTGTTTAAGAATTTTTGTTAAAAAAAACGAATTATTTTCCAAATTATTAGCATGACTTTTGGAAACACCCTGTATAAGGGACATTTGAAGTAAAACCATCGAAAAGCTTACACCTTCTGCGTGGGTAACAAACTTTCAATGCTTTTGTGGGTAAAATGTAAGTTTTCCAATTAATGTGAGTAGGTTTTTGAAGTTGTGGCGGCCATTTTGTTTTGGCGACATCTGTAAAATTAAATCTATGACAATTAACACAAGTTAGCACAGTTTTAGAGCAATTTAAGCATGAATTAATGAAGAAGCCGACTACTTAGCACTTTAGGAAGCATTGGTGAAAACCAACAAAACTCACAAAAAAAAACAAGAAACTATATACTGGCTGAGCACAGTGGTGTAGCTGCAGCAGAAGTATGTAGCACTGTCAAAGTTAAATGTACGTAAATCGTATTGCATGCTTACAATGTGAAGTAGCAGCTGCAGCACAGAGAGTAGCTGAAGTACAAGTTGACTCGACTCCAACTTCATGAACGTGCTGCGCTGCAATACAACAACAAATCAAAATGGCAGTCAAGATTTTTGATTGAGTGCAGTGCTTTAAATTGTATTCGTGCATGCTGCTTAGTACGCTGCTTTTTTTACGTGATAGCGTCTAATAAATCGGAATATAAGGGCAGCACGCACGAAAAAGTGTCGCAATGTCACCAGTCACTTTCCAAATCTGCTTTGATGGCATCATAGAAAGTCGATAAAGTGACAAAATTGTGGGTGAGTAGCAGGTGGTTATTGGGTGGTTGGATTGGGGCGATTTGGTGCTTGGAGGGTGGGGATTGTCAAAAATAGAAGGTGGTTGGGTGGTGGTTGTAGTTGAGGTTTGTGGTTGGTGTTATTTAGGAAGGGGGGATTTATTGTGTGTGGGGGGAATTGTCAAAAATGGTGGGCTGTTGGATGGTGGTTGCATATGGGGGTGGGAGGTTGATGTTTAGGGGGAAGAGGTGAGGACAAAAAAATTCAAAAATCTTGGGTGATTGGAGAGATACAACCTACACATGCAATGTTTTATGAACTGGTTATCACGTAAATTTAACGTCCGTAAACCGACTTTAGAGACAACCAAGTTTTGTAGACAATAAATTTGACATTGCTTCGTACTACTGCTGCAGCAACACCATTGTGCTCAGCCAGCAAATTGAACATCGGCGCAGTCACACTTTTTCACATAGCATCCAAATACTTTTTTCTGTTTGGACAACGATTACATTTTTTCCTTCTTAATGATTAAAATCTTAATCTTCTTGGATATAGTTCACATTAAGGTTTTGCCAAAAATTCTATGTAAGTTGTACTAGGAAAATTTAAAAATTGCGTATTGACATAGTTTCTTTCACTGTGGGTGTGTTTCTTTATTCATTCCGTATATTCGGAATATATGGAACGCACTTTTTGCGTTTCTTTATTCAATGGAATATTCCGGATAAACTATTTCCTTGTTTCTTTATTCAATCTGGAATATTTGGAACGCATTCTTTTCATTCCAAGTGAAGAGGTGGTTTAAATGGAATATTCCCTAGTTTGACTGATGCAGTTCACTGTCAGCTATTGTTTATTCTTTTAATTCTAGTTCTGTTTCTTTATTTATTCTATTCTGGATATTCTGGATAGATATTTGATCTTTTCTGTCTTTTCTATTCCTTATCCGGAAAAAATAAAGAAACACACTCTGTATGTCAACTGATGATTCCAAAGTGAGATTCCTGGATGAAACGCCAATTTTTGTTGGACTTAAGAACATAAAAAGCTATTCTGAATCGATTACATTTTCTTCATAATGTTTGAAAATGATTTGGGTGATTTTCAAATCTGCGTCAATGCAGCAACTCGTCAGTTGCTCGAATTCGATTTCGTGAAGTGAGTTCAGTCGTATAAGCCCATGCTAGCAACGAAACTGTTGCAAAAAAAAATGTATCAAGTAGTGTATGCCCATGAAATGTGTCAATTTTTCGAGGTTGAAAAGTTTTCGAAGTTGCACAATGTCAATTCATTGATTGTTCAATCCTGAACGATTCGCAGTTAATAATTTTGTAATATTAGTGAGTACTTACAAAACCTTTTCGATATAATACACGGATATGAAATATTGACGGGAAACATACCTGAAAATAAAGAAAATAAAGATATTAGTTAAAAAATTAATAAAACAGCGAAACAGGATAAAGAGCTAGTATTTAAAAATATTTTTTTGAAACCATTGAAATTAAAAACGGGGTGTTTGAAAGGTGGCCTTCGGCAGAAATCTAACTTTTAGATATTAGAACAAAGTTTCGGGAAAAGCTGGCTCACACCAACCTGGTTAACCATTGTCTAGGCTCTTTTTTAGTTTTCGTGCATTCTTTCAACATTGCGATGGGAGTTCGGAGGGTTGGGTTTGGCTGTTTCTTCACTACAACTGCCGCAAATTCAACCAAAAATTGGGCCTTGTTTGTTCAAGTGAAGTGAATGATCCATTCGCCGACCTCAAGATGTACGATGGTTAAGCATAACTTTGTTTGTAAGCAAAGAGGAATTCGCTAAATTTTCTCAGACACTTCTTTACGTCTGTTTAATTTTAACTGTAAACTTGGCAGTTCTTGAGAAAACAAATTACAAATCCTTAAAAAAACTAATAATGTATACGTAAACGCATTTGAAGGCACTTCTTTAACTTTTGGAGTGAACACAGTTTAACAATATGCAATTGTGAATTTCAAATCAAACAGAACTTATAAAACAGCTGATAAACATAATGTCACAATGACATTTAAATATTCTGCTATGGATCTCAATAAAAAGAAAGTAAATACATCGCTGTGAAGTAAAATGTCAAAATGTCTATCATGCTCGAAATGCGACCGAAATTGTCGATTGGTCTGTAATTGATCTTTCGCGTGCTGGAAGACATTTGCGTAGTTTAAAATGACGAGTAAATTGAAATATGTTTTTAACCGTTAATAAAAGATTTTACGAAAGATCTATCTAGCTGCTCCGTCAAAGTCGGTAAGAACACTACCGACTTCTTTCATGTCCAGAAAGGCTTAAGGGGCTCAAGACAAGGTGAAGCGCTATGATACAGCATCCTTCCAGAATACCATAAACCTATGTGCTGATGGTCATGTACGAAGGACCAGTGACAAAAGTAAGATGTCCAGCAAAATACAGAAGGCAGAGTGACGAACCCGAAAGTACATCAGTTATTCTTTTGCTGACGATAAAGATACCATAAGCGGGGATCCTCCATCACTGCAACGAGCATTTGATGTATGGGTTGTCATTTTGGAGGGAAATGGATACCGTTAAGGTCCAAAAGACTGCAGCCCGTTTTCCGATCCACACATGCCTATTCCAGACATTCAATTGATTGCAACAGTGACTCACAAATGTGAAAAGTTGAAATGTCTGGGATTTAGGATTAAAGACGAAGCACCTTGTGATGACGAAATCAATTATCGCGTAAGCGGATGAAGTAGCGTGAAAACTCCGCTATATCTTCTGTGACCGGAAAGTGTCCATTAAGATGTATAGGGAAGACTTTATACCTGAATTGTGAGAACAGGGGTAACAAAGCTTGATCATATAAGATATAAAGAATTTAGCTCTATTATAAAGGCAAGGGTTTGTCATTATGTTAAAAAAAAAAAAAGATTTCAGGCAAGTGGCCGCCGCGGCTTGCTCAAATAAATTCCTGGGCGATTATGTCGACCGAATATTGGACGCAGCACTCGATGCGTCGCGCGAACCGAACCATTATTGTGGTAATAAATTTGCAAGCGTTGTTGAGCAGTAAGTCTATTCATTATGAAATGAGAAACCAAACTGATCATAAATCAAGTGACAGCTGTCAAAAAGACCAACTCTGAAAAAAGTATTGCCAGATTGAAAACCAAACGTCTAAAAAAACACCCTTTACAAAAATCCAGAGTGACCCGCTCAGTTGGTATTGTCTCGCTCAAAGAAGATACCTTGAAACCCCCATCTTAAAAGCAATATCATACAACAGAGGCAGTCCTAAAAATTCATGGAACATAAAAATAAAGGGACACCAGCATTTAGTTGGCCACAGAAATAGGACAATCCAAGACTAAGAGGTTTGCCGACGCTTTCTAAAGGCAACTCGGCGAACTTCGGTGCCTTAAGGCGAAGAAGAATAAGCATCAATGAAGTGTGGATGGGAAGATTCAAATACGGGTTATGCAGCGACAGCAAAAAAAAGTAGCGGCTTATATGGCTTGGGTATGTAGAACGTATGGACAAACACGCACCAGCCCTCCTGGTCTTCAAACAAAAACATGAGAGCCAGACCCCGTCTAAGTTTCCGCGATCAAGTGGAAGACGACCTCAACCAACTTGACGTGCGTAGCTGAAGAAAACTAGCTATGAAAGAAAACATACAACAGGTGTCACAAAAATAGAGTTCCTTACTGAACTTGTAAATTTTCTGTCTTTGGGTTTTAAAAACCGTGAACTAAAAAAGTACGTTTCTTAAATCTTCAAATTGTATCTTTATCTTCGTATGGTAATTCTATACAAAACTTAAGATATTAAAGTGTGTCAGTTCCACTCCTCAGTGTCGTCTCTCATACGATACCAAAATTTGATTACCCAAGTGAAGAAGAATGTTTAATATTATGTAAGCCCAGACCGATAAAGGGCAAAATTATGAAACCAAAATGGTGTTTTGCCGTATCTCGTATCTCCTGCTGATATCTAAAGTACACCCAAGGGACATCAGAGAAACTGAGCTTGTGTAACCAAACCAATTCGATTGTTTCGATTATTTTCCTGTTTTTTTTTTTTGTATCTTTTCTGTGTGCTGTGTGCTATATTCAAAATGCGTGCCCTAAATTACGATTCACATGTTACAGCGTTATCTGACATTTTTGTAGAGTGGAATATTATCGATTTGTATTAATCTATACTTTATGTAGTATCCATAAAAGATGCCACATGCAGTGCAGAAATACTATACAAAAAGATACAATATCGCATGAGTGAATAGTGATTGTTTTTTACACGCACGACCGACGCGACACTCTGCCAATAATGTTGAGAGTAGGAGTTCTGGAACATAGAAAATACATATAAATTTACCAGGAACCCTCATTTGGCTTCTACGAAGCAGCTTATCTTTCAAGTGGTATTTATTTTGGAAAATTTAATAATGTCCACATCGATATCCATTTCCATAGAAGATTGATATGAAACCACCCCTTTTCTATTCAATTGTTTGCACTCCCTTTAACCCATTTATTTCGGGTATAAAAGCCCATGCTTTAAGGAAGATAAACTTTTATCAGTCCATCCATCCATCGCGGTCGTGAGTTAATTGCTCGCGGATAGATTGATTTATCACACTTCACCTGTTTCCCCAAAAAAAAAAAACCTAAAAAAAAATGTTAATAATACTTTTAATTGGATTAATAACTTTGGTGGCCTATTTAATAAGACGCGTATACACTTATTGGAAACGCAAGGACTTTCCCTATTACAATCCCAACATCCCCTTTGGATGCCTCAATTCCATGCGAAAGGGTGAACGTTCAATGGGAATGGCAATTTACGATGTCTACAAGAAAGCGACTTCGGAGAAATTTATTGGAATTTATTTATTATTTCGGCCGGCCCTCTTGATTCGAGATCCAGAACTAGTTCGAGATGTTTTGGTTCAAGATTTTAATAGTTTCCACGATCGGGGAGTTTATGTGGATGAAAAGAATGATCCGTTTTCGGGCAGTTTGTTCGCATTGAAAGGACAAGAGTGGAAGACATTGCGTGGGAAATTGGCTCCATTTTTTACACCGGGAAAATTGAAGGGAATGTTTCCAACTTTTGAAGATGTCGCTGAGAGAATGGTGGAACATTTGAATGGGATGATACCAAAAGATGGACAAGAAACTATTGAACTGAAGAGTTTGTTTTCAAGGTGAGTAGCTTTTAAATTTGTATAAGTCTTAAAAATTAAGTTTTGGAAACTGGAAACTGTTGTCATTTCCTCTTGAAAAAAACTCTCCAAAAATGTTTTCGATTAAAATTCGATGAAATATGTCCCTTTTTTTAGGTACGTCATCGACATCATTGCATCTGTAGTTTTTGGATTGGATATTGACAGTTTCAAGGACCCTGACAATGAGTTTCGAAAAATAAGCGAGAGTATTCGTACTCCTTCAAAGATTGACGTTATAAGAGACAGCGTACAGATGTTATGTCCTGAGTAAGTTGTTTTTATTAAAAAGAAAATTTAATTTTAGGTTCCGAACTCGAAGATAGAGGAACACACAAAATGCAAGAACATTTGGTTAGCAAATTGTAAATTTATTATCTGCGACGGGAAAGAAATCACTTCTAGACGTTAAGTTAGTCTGCTGTCAAGAGCGAGAGGCTGTACCAACTGGCTGACTTTTTTTTCAAATTAACAAGTGTAACATTTAAAAAAAATTTCCGCTGTCTTAAGCAAAAGGCTGCACGATAAACTTCAAGCTCTGAAGTTTAGAAACTTTTAATGTTTTTTTTCCAAAAACAAAAAGGTATTAAGTCGTATATGACTTTTAATTTAATAAGTTTGTTTAATATTTTTAAATGATTGTTAAAAATTCAAATATAGGGTTTCTTGAGAACTTTAGCCGCGGCTACGAGTAACGTAGTCCTTTCGATCAGTTGACTTTTTCCCTACTCTTTCCAATAAATCTAGCCGTGCATGGTAGCTTGAATATTGGCTTGCGATTCCAATGTTTCAACAGTTGATGGTTTGTCGGCTTCAACCAATGGCTTAAAATAGAGGGGCCAGTATCTAATCAAGACCACTTCTGGAAATAAAGTTGACACCAAATTGATTTTGCAATAAATTGATGGTTAAGCTCGTGTATGGCAAAGTGTAGGAACCAAATGTCGTGGATGTTTAGCTGGATTCATATTTGCAAAAAAAAAAATCAGTCAGCATGGCTCGATAGCGCTCGCCATTCATCGTAATGGCAGTTCCTTCTTCATTTCGAAAGACATAAGGACCGATGATGCCGCAAGCGTCTGAACCGCAGCAAACAAACAAATTTCATGGATGTAATTTTGATTCGTTCATAACTTGAGTATTGTCTTCGCTCCTTATAAGGCAATTTTGCTTCTTGACGAAGCCATTTAATCAGATATGAGCTAAAAAACAAAAGCGAGTAATAAAAAAAGGCGTATGATACGCCCAAAGTTGATACTTTTGATTGCAAAGACAATTACTATGAGGTTATACATTCAATTTTAAGCTTGCAGATCGATTTGAACAAAAAAAGACATAACTTGAATTTTCAAAAATTCGATTTTGAATGGAAATAGCGATTATGGGCGTTTTTAACAATTTTTGAACCACACTTTGCTACATAACCAAGGTATACCAACCGAAGTGTTCATCTTCATACTTCAAAACTGCGACCTATAGTTTAAAAACATTAAAAAAAGAATGCATATTACGACTTTTGACGGAAACGCCCCTTAAAAGAAGGCGTGTCCTAAAAATTAAAACAAAAATTTAAAGCACTAACTGAGCTTTGATCGTTAGTCAATTTTTAGGCATGTGTTAAACTACAGCTGAATCGAGTAGTATCAACGATCTTACCTGAATGAAGGTATATTATAAAAACCACGCCCTTAAAAGTGGGCGTATTGGAAAATTGTACGCAAAAAATTAAGAAATTTATTTTTCATACAACCAAAGAAAAAATATGGTTAAAATTGAATATTGTTACCTTAGGTTTGTAAAACTATGTTTTTTATTCTTTCATGAAATGTAGGCGTAAGCCACCTGAAACTCAAAGCTTCTTAGTTTCGACTAAGAGACACACAAATTTAGGCTTAAGGTTTAATTATAATTACCGTTTATTTGCAAAAACAATTTTTTTATAATTTTTAATGAAATGTGGGCGTCAGCCATACTCAAAATCAATTTTTTATCAACGATTTTTACGTACAACTAATACCTACAAAATTTAATATTTTTCGCAACAATATTGATGGTTTTGTATGAAAAGTGGGCGTCAGCCACACACAAACTAAAATATATTGTTTTTATTTAGAGACGATTTACCTACAGCTTGCTTGTGCAAAATTTAAACGTTTTGCTTTGCTCGTAATTGTACAAGAAACAATTTAATTTTTCCAAATTGAAGTTGTTGAACGAAAATGGCGATTGTGGGCGTGTTTGTGGGGGATTTCACCTTACTTAGCTTAGCGAAATTCGGCTTTCTAGCTCAAAAATTGCGACCTCTAGAGAGTATACATACGGACGGACGGACGGACATGGCTAAATCGACTAGGCTTTTGATTCTGAGTCAGAATTATACTTTTCTATAACTAACGGTACTATTTCTCTTTGTTACAAACTCTCCACACCAAATACAATATAACCATTCTTTTGAATAGGGTATATAAATTGACCAGCTTCATTTTTTTCAAAGTAAATTTCCGCAATTTGGAAGCGTTGTTTCGGCGGTAAATGATTCATGATGAATTGCCAAACCTTACGAAACAGAACTGTCAAAACACATTATCAATCTCAACTGTCAAACCATAGACAACAACCAGCGAAACTTCTCATGCATTTAAAAATAACTCCCTACTTTTCATGTAACAAACTTCAGTTTTTTTTTCCAAGATATGGGAGCAGGTTTGTGGCACCCTGTCGCAGAGTTGAGAATTAAATTTTTATTCGTCAGCTTTCAACTTGTCAAAAACAGAATTTACGTCAGTTGTAAGATATTCCCTTGCCCTCAGTTGACAAGGTTGAAGTGTAGTAATAAATTGGAAGCATGTGACCGCTTAGATACTGTGGTTTTGTAAAGTCGCTTGCAACATGCATTCTACCACGATAGAAGATAACATCGCCGGAGATGTAAAAATAAAAATAAATTCTGTTCCGTTTTGATGGCAGTTGATTCGCTGTCAAAAGTGATGCTGCAAACAATGGCTTTCAATTCATTTCAATTTTTTTCTGTGTAAGCTTTTTAACCCAATATCCACTGTCTTAAGTAAAAGGCTGCACCAATATCTTCAAGCTCTGAAAAATAGAAACTTTTAATGTTCTTTTTTTTTCAAAAATACAGAAAAAGATAAAACGTCGAACTTGACTCGGCGATGCCAATTTTTGACACATAAAGTTTAATGGGAAAAAAATAACTCATGAGGGGCGACAAATTTGGAATTTTCAAATACTTTTGATATGGTTTCCCAGTCTCCTTACGTCTATATTCAAAAATTTGGTCTCTCTAAGTTCTGTTCTATAGTGTTTTAATGGCAGTTGATCCGCTGTCAAAAGCGAGGCTGCATCATTAAATTCAAACAAGGTTTGAAACATAGTAAAGACAGTTTAAAAACAGACTTATTTTTGAACATTAAACTAGATTCGAGAAAGTCCTGTTTTACTTGGGTTTCAAACACGACCACGCTGACTTCATGACAGAAATGGTCCGCCAGACAGTTGAGTACCGTGAGAAGAACAATATCATCCGGCGGGACATTATGCAGATGTTAATCCAACTACGCAACACTGGTCAAGTAAATGTTGACGAGAATATCTGGGATATTGACACATCACAAAGTAAGATATTTTCAAAATTCAATTTTTCAAATTATTATGTGAATTTTTTTTTTTTGTTCAAGGAAATTCAAAACCAATGTCAATCGAAAGTATTGCGGGTCAGGCTTTTTTGTTTTACGTGGCTGGTTATGAAACATCAGCAACAATTGCCTCGTATATGATTTTTGAACTTGCCAGAAATCCTAACATCCTGAAGAAGGTCAACGACGATATTGAAAACAATTTGAAAAACGGAAAATTAACTTATGAAGGACTTCAAAATATGAAATATTTGGATTTGTGTTTTATGGGTGAGAATTCTTCGACAAGGGATGATTTGTTTTTGAGAGCAATTTTTTTTTCAGAAACTGTTCGAAAGTATCCTGCTTTGCCACTTCTAAATCGCCAATGTACCAAAGACTACTCTATTCCTGGAACTGACAAAGTCATAGAGAAAGGAACTCCAATTATAATATCCCTTCTGGGTTTGCATCGTGATCCGGAAAACTTCCCCGATCCGCTAAAGTTTGATCCGGAGAGGTTTCTCGAGTCAACTCCAAATTACAATCCAAAAGCTTATGTGCCTTTTGGAGAAGGCCCAAGGCATTGCATTGGTAAATGACTGTTAATCTTAAACTCTGTTCAAGCCTTCAAAAAAAAACTCCCATTTCAGCTCAACAAATGGGAAAGATCAACGTGAAGGTAGCTGTGGTTAATATTGTACAAAACTACAACCTGGAAGCTGTTGAAAAGGGCGAAATTGAATTCGATGCTTTGACCGTTGCCATTATGCCAAAGTGTGGCATCAATGTTAAGCTGTCAAAAAAGATAGATTTGTAGATAAAAAAAATAAAACTATTTATTCAATTGTACTCGTACAAGTACCGACAAGTTGGCTGTAAGGTATTCCCCTCCCAACCAACAAGATTTGCATAACAATTTGTTTTGTCTACTTCAACAATCTATAGTTGGGAGTTAATTAAATTCAGAAGGGCATAGCATGTACACTGTACTCTACACAGCACAGCTCTCCTATATAGATACATTTCTAGCCAGGGTTTAGAGATGATGACTTTAATAGTTTGCTATGCTAATGAGCGTGTGCTGATCCAGTGTGAAGCAGTTTGTCCATTTAATTATTCATAACGCAAAACCGAACGAACCGATAATAGAGCCAACAAACAATGAGGAAGTTCTAACATAGCTTAGAAATAATTTTTTTTTGATTGTATAGATGAGAATATGAAAACAACAACAACAACAACCACTTCAACAATTGGCTTTTTGTTGAAGCATTGTGTTAAATATTAACAATTAATTGGGAGGTTTTTTTTGTGTGAGGGGCGAAGTTTAAGGTCAAAAACATTTTCAAACAGCAAATAATGTGGTTGGAAATTATTTACGTAGAGAAATGTTTTGTCACGGAAATCATGATTTGAAAGATTCAAACGGAAAAAATTGTATGGAATAATATTATTTTAGAAGAAAATAAAAGCATGGACGCTGATTTGACGGTCGACAGCTGACAGTTGAAAATGATAATAGGTTTGTTTTGGATAACTGTTTGTTTGACTGTGACTCGTGGAAAAGCTGACCTCAGAATGTTTTTCAAGTATGTTGAATCAGTTTACTAAACAAATTCGAGTATTTAAGTTCAAGAACTTTGGTTTAGTTTGGGTAATTGGTCAAGATAAATACTTATTTCCTAGTGTCTTTGCTTTCTAAGAGTACTGGAGAACTCAAGGCAAAGGCTGGTCCTAGGCTCAAAGAAAGAAAGAAAATCCCTATAATGTACCTCCTCGCTTGAAATCGGGTAACGTTAGGTTAGATTAGGTAATGCTGACTGTCAGCTGCAAAGGGTCCAACGGCCTGTCTATGTCTACCTATGAGACAATGCACTGCACCGGTACAGTGTACACCCAAGATTTATGCTTACGGTAGCTTCTTGCTTTAACAAAAAAATAAAAAAAAAAATAAAGCGCACGACTGGGTCCCACGAACTTGCTCTAATGTGTAACAGTGGTCTTGGGGATTGAGATTTTGGAAACAAAAAGTTAGCATATGAAATTTTATTAAACACTTAAAAAACACTAGTTAAAACGTATTTTTTTTTTTTGAAAAAATTAAGTAAACCATCTGTTTTCTTTTACTGTTTTGAATGTAAAGGAACAAAATTTAAAATCGTTTGACCAGTTTTTTTTCAAAAAAATGCGAAAATGCGTGCATTTGGTATCGATGATACTCTTATTCGTTGGATTAGAAGCTATCTTCTGGACTGTTCAATACAAGCTGACGACTCAACCCTCAGCTTTTCATATGCGTTTGATAATTCACGGCCATTTAAACGGCTCATTAAACTCCGATTTAAACAGCATTGTGAATTGTGGTATTAGATATCGTGTGGAGTTTAATGCGTCGAAAACTCAATGCTGTCTTTTGTCGTTGAAGCTAAACATACCCCCTATGCCATTATCCATGAATGGTACTTGTGTCGAGGAGGCCGAAAAGCTATCAGTACTCGGTATGTGTATCAGTGACAATCTTCGTTGGAATGATCATATACTTGAGATTGCCAAAAATGCTGCAAGATGCTTAGGCTTTCTTAATAGATGCAAGAAGTTTTTCACCCCTTCTAATCTGGCTACAATTTACAAAGCGTTTATACGCCCTTAACTCGAGTAAAACTCCCATCTCTGGGCAAGTGCTTTTCAAACTTTTCTCCACCTGCTCGACAGAGTTTAGAAAAAAGCGTTAACATTGATAGGAGAGAGAAACATTATGGAAACATTTCCATCACTCGAACATCGTCGAAATGTTTCAAGTCTTTCTTTATTTTACAGGTTCTTTTATAAAAAATGCTCACTCGAGGTAGCCAGCTGCGTTCCACCCCTTAAACATTTCCCCCGTAACACTCGTCTTGCTAGGAACGCTCATCAGTTTACACTTGAGCCCAATTTCGGACGTACCGTGAAATATAGGGATTCTTTCTTTAGCCGTACAACACGAATGTAGAATGGATTGCCTGGCACAATTTTTCCTTGCCATTTTCATCTTCAAACATTCAAGATCAATGTTCATCGACACCTTCTTTCCCTTCCTTCCTAACTTCCTATCGCTCGCGCTGTGACTTATCATTAAAAGGGCTATAACAAACCCCTTGAGCGCGTGTGCATTATAAAAAAAAAAAAAAAATTATGTACTTTGTAGTTTTTATCAGAAAAATCAAATTTAAGAAAATTGATCAAACCGCTTTTGAAAAAAACCAAAAATTAAAAAAACAAAAAAAAAAAGAATATTATTTCATCTATAAAAGCGCTTCTTCATTTAAAAATGTCAGTGAAATCCATCAAGTGAATTACGAGAAAATCTGAAATGAAAGAAACAGTCCTACGGGAGGTACCGTTACAAGACTTTTCCTCAAAAAAATATTCCATAAAGTTTACTCAAAAAAACACCATTCAGAAAATTTTATTCAAATCGTAGAAGCCGTTTTTGAGGTAAATGAGTTTTTCATAAAAAATCATATGGCAGATACAGTTAGTTTTGGAGCTAGAATGCTAATTATAATAACTCCTCTATAGGACATCGTAATATTTATATGTACCAAGTCCAGCCGTTTAGGCTGTAGGTGCCGATACAGACAGACAGAATTGTCGGACCCACTTTTTTCGGCTTCTCTGTCATCGTAAAGTCATGCCTTATACATAGTTCCTTTAATCGCAGGTAAAAATAGAAAGGGGAGTACCCAGATAGCTGTGCTTGGTTAGAAAACCTATAGTGTCCTTGATTGGGAAGTTCGTCGGCTTGGCAGTTCCCTGGAATATCGCTATCGGGTAACGCTAACGTGTAAACGGTATGAATGTCTGATGGCGTAGAATGCCTATTCCGTAGCGCCAAACGTGGCAGAAAGTAACGTCGGTATCCATAGTGGGTGGAACCGCAACTGTGAAAACACCTATGTAGATCCTAGTGTAACGAGAAAATTTTTTTGTTTATCGTTTATCGGAATTTGGGTAGCGGCATTTTTCAAACAAGAATGGCAATCGCGGTGATATCATTAACGGATCCAGATACGAAAGGAACTCTGGAAGCCAAACTCTCAAATAATTTTGCTAACTGTCAAAAGTTTGCTCACGGAATTTTTGAAAAGGGTACGTGAAATGATCCGTATCATCAGTATTCTTGTTTTGAGTGAGTCAAAGTGGGTTGGAAAAGCCGAATACTGTGTAAACTCACGACCGACTCGGATGTTGTATTCTAGGGAGGAGGGGACAGGCATTGGACACAGATTGAATGGTGTTGGCATAATGCCAACAGTGTAACGAACGATCCCGAGTAGGAAGACGTAGCTACGTTCTATACTCAGCTTAACTTGGTCTTCAGCAATGTTTCAAAAGTTGACATTACTATCATAGCGGGGGGACCTCAATGCCAAAGTTGGCCCGGATAACGTAGGCCTTGACAGTGTTATGGGTAGACATGGCTTGTTCCGGCGAAGTAATAATGATGATATATCTCTTGATGTAACGCTCATCAGCTGGTGGTTGTTGGAAATCTGTTTCTACACAAAACCAGCCATAAATTCATTATTCGATTATGTTGTTATCCAGCAACGACCGAGGAAATTTATCGGCGAGGTAAAGAATACGAGAAATGTGGACTTAGGAAGCCAAATATTTTTCGTGATTTTGGGAAACACTTTGAACTACAACGACAAATAGATTTTAAAGTTAGTGTTCTAATTAAAATGAAGTGGGAAAAGGTTAAGATAATTTAAATGGAAGCTGGATATGAAACGGTACCGGGGAAACTTAGAGATAAAATGTTAAGATATCCCAGGACAGTGCAAATTGCCTGGCATTCGTTGATCTTCCAGAGGCATTAATATGGACCTACCAATAAGAAAGGACCGCGATCTTTATTTAAAAGAAACTAAAAAAAAAAAAACGGCTGGACGAATTTCAGTATGCAGTATGTATTGCTGCCACTAATTTAGGAAAACGAAACATTTACCCATTAAAAGGAGGGATGGAGTCATTGTCAAGCTACGGAAAAGGCAACTATTACTCTCGAGAGGATAAAGTGCAGAATCGAATCTACGCTCGAAAGGCACCATGCGGAAATTCGGAGTCCTCGATCATGTGCCGATCACATAACATAACTTTACGCATAGTCCTTGAACTATCATCGAAGTATCAGTAGTCAGCACAGTACACAGCTTTCCGATGCATTTGAAATGCGACAGACGGATGTTCTGTCACCGATGACTATCACGGTGGGTGAGTTTGGGAGACTTTTTGACTATGCTGATGATGACATCTGTTTAATGGCGAACGATAATGGTGCCCTTTAAGAAATGTGTCACTTAGCAAAATCGAGAATCAGCTGATTTGAGGATTCACGCCAAAAATACGAATCGGAATCCTTTCTTTAGTGTAGGCCTTTTTAGCCCAACGTTAAATCTCTGAAACGTTGAAATGCTCTATCAACATCGTGAACCGTTGTCTGCGTTACATCTCAAAGATCCGGTGGCAAGAAACCATATTCAAGGACGAACTCTGGGTTAAGACTGGACAAACAAAAGTGATTGTAGACATCAGACAGAGAATATGGCGCTGGATTAGCCACACACTGAGAAGGACAAAATGCATAATATCAAAGCAGTTTTTTGAAATGGAATCCTCAAGAAAAAAAGGCGAGTTGGAAGACCTTAGGGTTTGCGGACGACATTGACTTGATATGAAGAACAGAGCGAGCAGTAATCGGTGCCTTCACTACCATGGAGTCAGCAGCAAGCAGAATGGGACTGAAAATACACGAGGATAAGTACATATATGCTTTCATCAACACAAGTCCAATCCCACCACCGACTTTGTCAATTGCCGATTTGTCGAGAGCCAAGGAGACACTGTACAGTCACAGTATGGACCCTCTCCAAATCGGATGAAAAAACACTTGGAGTCTTCGAGAGAAAAGTTTTGCGTACGATGTATGGTCCTGTCTAGCCCAGGTTGACCGCATCTTCCTTGGAGAGACCATGTAAGCGAGGCTCACGCTCTAGTTGAGCCAACATAAGTAGGTAAGTAAATTAGTAAGTTAGTAAGAAAAAAGGAAACATGGAGTTCAACTGTTTGAAAGAAGCTTTGGAGTCGTTGTCACAGTTTTCGTGCAAAGAATAAAGAGATATCGAAGGATCTGGTTGCCACCCCATGCTCCAGGAGGAGTTCAAGTGCCGCTGCAGATAGCAGCTTCTGGAAACCGAAAGATATTTGTGCCAGAGTTCATGTGTCGTTTCTAAACTTTCAACTTCAATCAATCCTTTCCTAATTCGAGTTTAAATACATTTCCAAGTTGCATGTCCGAATTCAGATTTCTTTTAGGCTTCCAACAAAACTATTTGCTTAAGAAGAAAAAAACCTTTCCCATAGTCACGTAATAACAAAGCTCTTGGGCCCTCCTAACAGAAACACTTTTTTGTTCATAAAAAAAACCTCACTCAGGTCAAAATAAGGTCAACATAATTTACACGACGAAAAACAAAATCCAATTAAGCCCCCAAATTGGGATTGCCCAGCTTTGATGACATATCAAAACATTTTGACCATACCTGTCATCTTCACATTAATTAACCTTGTCTGTTCTTTATTTTTATGAAACAGTAAAACATCTACCACCAGGTCGACTCACACAAAAAAAAAACCTATGTGTGCGGTCTTTTCTGGAGGAAACTATCTTTTCCAAAAAAAAAAACTGCAAACAAGCATCAAGAAAAATAACCCAAAATCCCATCCAAAAGACATCTGAAAGTACACACATCAAGGGATCAAACGTCAAATACAAAACAGAACCAAAAAAAAAAGAACGAAGATACTTTTTTTTCTCTTCGTCATTTTTAAGCCCGATCTAACACACACACAAGTTGAAGACGAAAAAAAGAAACACATTTGAAGAGCTCTTGTCAAATATTTGTATGAATAATTTGTCGAATGTCCTTTGTGGAGGAGCCAACTACACAGATGCGGACTCAAAGATAATGGATTGATGATGATGAAAACGAATCGAGTGCGGTAGGTAGGAAAAGAGGAACCACCATACAATCACCTTTATCCATCGGATACAGACACACAAAAGTACCTACGGGTAGGTGCGCATATATGCGGATGGATATGAGATAACTTGCGGTAGGTAGTAGATTAAACCGAATCCGACAGATGGATTTTAACAAAAGACTGTGCGGTAGGTCTTCAATATTCTTTTTTTCTTCCTTTTTTTTTTGTTGGGTGGGCCAAATCAAAAATCAAATAAAATCCTAAACAAATGTCAATTTTAGCACCTGCAGTTGTATGCACGCTCACAAGACACGAGACTAATCAATTTCCTGGGTGTTTCCTTTTTTTTTTTTAAGAGTCGTCCATTAAGTGGATGAGAGAGGCACTAAAGTGGATGCGAGTTGCACCACATCTTGAAACAAGAGACGACAGTTATTCTATCCGGATTAAAGTGCGAAGAAGATTAATACCCGTCGGTCGCCGTGCGTGCGTCGGTCGGCTGCAGCCCAACCTCCTCATGTGGCACGAAATCATATTACATTTTAATTCAGGGTCACCACCACCATCACCATCACCACTTATAAGCTTGAAACAGAGCACAAAGTGTGAATTGAGAAGAGAAATTCAATAAATTGATTTTGCGTGCTGCTGCTGCGACGACGACGAGGGAAACTATTGAACCTTGAAAACTGTGCACTTTTATGATGATGTAAAGTGTAAGTGTGTGTGAGTTGTATAGAGGTTAGAAGGTCATTCGGATTGATATGGCATTGTGGACTCTTGTGACAGCAAATACCCGTTCATAATTGGGTACACAAGTATTAAGAGGAAAAAATGAGTTTTGCAGAAGGGTCAGCAATGAACCATAAGACCTTTGTTACTTGGACAAGTTTGACCTTTCAGCTCTCAAACAATATGAATCTTTTCAGCAAAACTTATAGCTACTGAAACTTTTACAATAACTGAATGAAACAACAAAATATTCCCGAAAGAAAAACAAAACTCAAAGTCTCCGCTCCTCGGTGTTAAAATTTGGGCGCCACTTTAAATTTTGCTTTCCTGGCTCAAGCGTTGTTAATGCACCTTAAGGCTTTTTACCAGAACTCCTCAGTTATTTAGGACAAGCATAAGAGCTCTCTAGAACCAGGGCTGCCTAGACCTCTGGTACCATCTACCAACAAAAGAAGATGGAGGAACATCGGTTTGTCAGAAAGAAAAAAGAGAGCTGGAAAAGCGAGCGGTTAAATCCTCGTCTTTCAAAACAAGGGTGAGAATGCCGTATTTGATGCACAGTCGGTGTGTGAGAAGTTGGAAAAAACAGTACTGCAGACTGTTAAACGGCCTCCTCCAATCGATTTGGCCGATGACCATGCTGAACAACTCTTCCGTCCATCCGCCGACCATCAGGAAGAAGTTCGGGAAGCGATATTTCTAAGCTCAAGTCCGCGGATGGGCTCCCGGCCGAAAAGGATACACTAACTCATCTATAAAATCGGTAGAATGAAAGTATGGTTGACGAATGGAACCTAAGCATCGTTTGTCCTAACCACAAGAAAGGAGATACTCTGAACTGCACTCGCTAAAGAGGTTAAAGTCTCCTAAATGCCGCCTATAAAATCTTGTAGGCTATTCTGTGTGAAAGTCTGAACTCGTTCGTGCGTGAACTCATTGGCCCCTATCAGACAGTGTGGTTTCAGACCAGGTTAGTCAACCATCTATTCACCACCTTTTAATCGATTTTAAAGTCGCCTGTGACAGCGTGAAAAGGAACGAGCAAAACAGAGCCACGTTACTACTGAGTATCCCTGCTATACTCGAACTCTTTGGGCTTAGAATGGAATCTTCGTAGTAAAGCCCTCTTTCAGATGACCAGGTAGACACTTAACATCACTGTATAGGGCAGAAGGGTGGACCCTGACAAGATTCTTCGGGTGATATTCGGTCCTGTATGTACCAATGGGAAGTGGAGGAGAAGGTTCAACGAGGAACTGTACGGGTTATACAGTGACACTGACCTGGTTAAAAATCGAAAAGTACAGCGGCTTAGAAGGCTGGGGCATGTGGACCGTATGGACGAATGTGCAACACTCAACCAAATCTTTATTTCAAACCTGAGAACAACGGATTACTGAACGACTCCGTCTAAGTCAGCACGGTCAAGTGTTGGACGACCCCAACCAACTTGGGGCAACTGGCTTAAGACCGGAATGGTTGGCGGGGCATGTTTGTAATGGCCTCGGTCTACAATGAACTAAATGCAGCACCATAAATAAGTAAGCTTTACTTGATATGGGTCTTTCTAAAAACGCAATAATTCAACAAGCTCTGTAACCTGACTTGTAAATGAAGAAATGGGTGGGGGAACGCTTAGAGTTGGCACCTGTAGGGGATATCCGCAGGGTGGGGACTTATCTCCCCTGCTTTGACTAAAAGTTGTCAATTAAATTAAGCTTGGGCCGTGGCTTACGCTGGTGATATTGTTGTGCTTATGGCTTCTGGAAAATAAAAAAATAGCTCAGATATTCCTAACAGCTAGATCTTTAACTAAACTGTAGAGAAAATATAAGGGAGCGAGAGTAAACAAAAGCTTAAATTGCATTCTACACAGTTGGATTTTTGAGAAAAGATGGAGACCAAGCCCCAAAACCATCCATTGGTGTACAGACAGGGCCATAACAACGATTATGTAGAACTCCTGTTTCTTCAAACCGTGAGAAAATTTAGAGACTGGCTTGTTTTGGTACAACGAGTGTCATGGGAACTACACCAACCGCGGCCTTAGAAACATTCAACTACTCCCACTTGATCAGTATCCAAGGGGGTTAAAGAGGCTTCTCTGGGCAAAGAACAACTGACATAAATATTCAAACTGACAACATCAACCGAAAATAGACTTCAATCCTGCGGACCTAACGAATATCACAACAAGGCAACGTTGGAAGGAGAACCGGCTCATAAAGATGATCATGTCTCGGTGTTTACGGATGGGTTTGAGAAGGACGATGCCTGATGTCTGGTGTTTCTTCAGGCAACCCATTCACAAAGAGCTCAATAAAACTTCTATTTTTTTTTCTCGCAGCGACTTCCAAGAAGAAGTTTTTGCAATCTGTGAAGCCCAAAATGTCTTATGAGCAGCTAACAAAGCCATCTCCACAATAATCGAAAAGTCAAAACTGGTTCGGATACTGTGATCTGTGATATAGAGGGGAACAAAATGGCACATAAACGCCATAATCGGTTCTTCACTCGAATCAAACCAAACATTCTTCTCGGTTACCACTTGAAGAAGAGAAAACAATTAGAGTTCACAAGAGTTTCCTTAAATTTGCAAACGACAGATAGTATCGACGAATCTATGGCCAGAACTTCTCAAAGAAATACACTAAATACTTACTCAAGCTGAGCATGCCTCAAATGTCCCTGTTGGTTGGAATGCTAAGGGTCACAACTCAATGGGAACCCACATGATCAGAATGAGCATTTGCACATCTGACTTCTGCATAAGTCAGCAGAAGAAGTGTCAAAACGAAATGACGGAGGAAGACTAGTTTCAACTCCTACGAGCATGTTCCAGCTAAACACGGACTAGAAAGGCAGCGCTCAAGTGGATGAGGATGGCCGACCTCAATCAACTTGGAGTGCGTAACTGGAAGGAACCAGACTGGCTGGCGGGGCATGTTGGACCGTATTCGCCACCTTAAGAAAGTATAGAAGCTCTCCGCAAAAGAGAAGACTTATTTAATATGCTATTTCTATTTCGGAAAATTCAAGCTCGCTGAGAATTGAATCTTGCTTTGGAATGGAATTGGTGTCAGAAGAAGAATAAGGCCGAAAATCTTGAGCGAAATAGTTTCAACAATCCACGAAAAGGCTGTATTCTATCATCGAAGCCTTAGAAGCACACATGTCCTTACTGAAGAGAAAGAAGACGCTTCCAACGTTTGCAGCATGTCCTACAAATGAAGCAGAAAGACACAGTATCAGCGATGTTAACTAGCCATCAAATATGTTCCATTGGAAGCGCTGTATCTCTTACAGCTATCATCGAGAAAATCTTAGTACTACTCTAAATGCCCACCAGAGGCAACCAAAGCCAATACCCGTGCTTGACTCCACCTAAGTTAAGGTCCGGTGTACTGCGGTTTGCAACAAAGTGAAACATCCTCCAATATTAAATCCGGTCATGAAGAGCAGCACCTTTGATAACCTTCGGGGAGTTGTAGAGACCTTTCTCTCTTGCAAAGTATTAACGCACGCGCACACAGGAATGGTTTGGAATGCTTGGAGCTGTGTCAAACCAATAATTTTAATCGGCTGAGAAGAGCATTTAAGAAACGTTAAAAACTGCCTGATTAAGAGCATCTCATCGACATAAACACATCGCTCTAGATCAAAAACTGAAACACGCTATCAGTATATCCATTCCAAAGCCTCCAATGACAAAGAGAGCAAAAAAACTTCTTCATTCTGTCAATTATTTAAGAACTTAAGACTTTCTTGGCAAAAAACCAAAGAATCCCTTTGAAACGGACAATCGGACGAAAGTTTGGACGAAGATAAACATGGCGTAGAATAGTCAATATGGAATAAGTGAGGAACTTATGGAACGTGGTTCTACCAGCCTCTTAAAACAGCGAACCATAACAAGAAGCATTAGCGATGAACCTATTCAAATCTTCCAAGCAAAATCGAAACCACGACAGCACACAAAATTAATAAATTTCCGTTTTACAATCTGGGAAGGTGGTAAATTGAAAGCTCTATCATTTCCAGCTTGTTGACACATCTCCATATTTCTCAATTGCAAGTAAAAATGTCAAAGGCTTGATTCCGTTTATAAAGGCTCAAATAACCCACCTTCTTTCAACTTCAACTTCAAAAAAAAAACAAACCCACTTGTGTTTTGACTTCAAACCAACTTCACAAAAATGTTATAATCTTTCGTCAAAGCTGCCCTCAAAACCATTCACTTTCGAATAATAATTATATCGTCATCATTCATCTGCTCCTTCAAGTATATACTTACCACCTGTGTCACACAACATCCTCAGCCATCACCACAGCCTCATTCCTTCTCCTCCGACATCACTTCACTTCACTAAAGCGTCTCCTTAGCCTGATAACACACTTTTTAATTAAAAAGTTAAAAAAAAAATAAAGCCCATATCGCTTAGCAACGACATCAACTTAATGAAAAGCGTTCTTTGCCAAATCGTTTGCTGATTTATGCGTGGCACAAGGATATCCATTACACGCAATTTGCAACCTCTCCGTCTCCACCCACCAACAGCAGCAGCCCCCTCTGCTTTGCATAGGTACTTTGTGAGGATTATAGAATGGCACACCTCTGTGAACGAGATAGCTGATGATAATATCTTTCTGCGGCCTTAATTAAAACAGGACCCAAATTTCAGAACATCGGAAAAAATGTTCTCGCAGGATACACAAACACATCCTGCTGCCTGCTGAAAAAAAGGCCAGAAGACCCCTCAGTAAATCTGCCGTACTTCTGTGTAAAACTTATAAAAGTACGTAATTAACGGAAGCGTACCCATTTTCAGTTTCCGATCTCTCCACTCTCCACTTTCCTCGTCTTAGTCGTAGTCGTACTCGTCCTCATCCTTAATGTCCTCGTGTCGTTGTTGTTGCCTCTCACCTAGTTCGCTTGTATGTGGGCTTTGTCCTTTTTTTTATTTTTTTTTTTTTGCTTCACAATCCCATGGCGTGTATGAGAATTTTCCTTTTTAATTTGTGATTTTGGGTCAACAACTTGGCTTGTTACTACGCGCGTATCCAATACATGCCACAACAGTTGGTTCAAGGGAACTAAAACTTTTCGAAGGTGTATATGTATTGTATGTATGAAGGGGTGTTTATTGTTTGTGTATATGTTTTGCTACGCCCCCAATTTTACTTTTTCCGCTCTCTTACCGTCCGCCATTGTCGTCGTAGTTCGTAGTCGGTGTTCTCATTTTGTTTGTCATGATGATGGTGGGCTTTTCCCTTGACTTCATTCCCTCTTCAGGGTTCTGAAACTATACTGCTCTGGCTATAGGATTGAGAGTGCCTGAGCCTGGGTGCCCTTTGGCTTCAAAAATTTATGGAAAATCCATTTTGCGTTAAGTTAGAAGAAGGGAAGGTTCAAACCTATATCCAATCTCTCAAAGGACATATATGTATTAAAGGAGCAAACTCACTTTACTATCTTTGCAAAAATTTAATATCTGATTCAATGTTCTTGGCAAATATCTGGAAACCATGTTTTTTTTTTTAAGCAACACCAGAGAGTGTTTATACATAGTATGATCAGGGATGTCTCTTAAGTAATGTTAGAATATAGAATAGTATTCAAATAATGAAACGGAGTTGCCATCAAAAATTATTAAAAATAAAAATGGTAAAGCGTTTTTGTTAGTTGATAGCGTGATTCACTTACCACCCCACCAATGCCTAGGTTCAGTTTCACACAGTCCGTCATATTCAGGTAAGGTTTGGATCGCGGTTTTTTTTTTTTTTACTTGAAACAATTTGGGATTGAAGGGGAAATTTTGAAAAAAAAATGGGTTGTTATATTTTAAATTTCGCAATCTTTTCCGAAGTAAATCGATTAAAAAAATTAAAGTTTGCAAGCAAATTATTAAATCGCAACTAATGCGAATTTTTCGCTCAATGAAATATTTTCTTTGCAGGCACAAAACTGCCAAGTCAATAATTTATCTGGAACGGAAAACTCTAAAAATGAGTTGAAAAAATTCCCCAAACTAAAGCGAAATATTTGGGATCCGATGGCGCAATAATCGCTATTAACAACGAGAAAAAACGCTGTCTTTCAGCCATAAATTGCCAGCTAAAAGTTTTGTATTCACTTTGAATTAAAGGCTATAATCGAAAGAAACCAAAGCGAAATATTCGGTCGCGATGACGACGAAATCGCTGTATACCAGCGAATGTGCTGCAATGAAGCCATAATTTGACAGCTTAATGTTAAGTCGTCACTCACAAAGGTTTCTCAAAACAAAAGCGAAAATTTGAACTAGATGAAGATAAAATAGCTGTTGACAGCAGACATGAAAAAGTATGCTGCTTTAAAGTTTGGCAATCACTTTGAAATTTAGGATCCTAAAACAAAAGCGAAATATTCGAACGCGATGGCGATTAAATCGCAGTTGACAGCGAATATTGAAAAAGCTATACGTTTAAGGCATAATTTTACAGCTAAAGATTTCGTTGTCACTCCAAATCTTTGATTTCTTCATCAAACCAAGTCGAAATATTCGGGATACCATAGCGAAAAGATCGCTGTTAGCAGCGCATATTAAAAAAGTGATGTAATTAACCAATAATTTTATAGTTAAAGATTTGGTTGACACTCTGAATCAAAGGCCCCTCCAAACCAAGGCGAAATATTTGGATCGCGATGACGAAATAATCGCTATTGGCAGCGAATATTAAATCGCCCAGCTGGAAAAAATCTCTGCCAGACTTTTCGCTTTGATATTACATATATCTTGCATATCTACATACACGTGTACAAATTTTGGTTAAACCATAGACTACAAAGCACAAGACTCAGGCGCGATGGCGATGGAATCGCTTTTGTTAGCGAATATGAAGCCATAATTTGACAATTAAAACATTTGTTGTCACTTTGAATTTCCGGCCAGTATAGTAAGGTTTCTCAAAACCAAATCGAAAGATTTCGAGTCGATGATGATGGAATCGCTGTTAATAGCGAAAACAAAAAAAATTCGCTGCAATCTGACAGCTTAAGGTTTTGTTTTCACTACGATTTTAAGGCTTTTCATAACCAAAGCGAACGATTTGTATGCCGTGGCGACAGAGCGCGTGCAGAGTGAATATGGAAAAAAAACGCCATTTCGTACCCACTTTATATCAGGGGTTCAGGCACCTCCATAAATCAACATGAAAATATAATTTGACGGCTTAAAGATTCGTCGACACTTTTTATCACCCGCCTCGGTTAGCACGTTACCACAGCGATTAAAGGTTCGCTTTGTTTGGGACCGACGCGACAGCTTGATGTGTGCAACCAGAATTAAGCGATTATTTCGCGAGAATATATTTCGTGGTTGATTCAGGATCAAAATATTGCACTAATATTTTTAAAAACATTTTGCATTTTAGATGGAGCAATAAGATAGTATTTAGAGCTTTTAAATACCACGTAGCGAATTTATCGCCGCGGCGACAGATTCGCTCAACCAAATAATGTATTTAATTCGTTGCGTTTTGTTCTAAATTTTAGCGAATTATTTCAATTTCAATGTTTTCAGCCTAATCGTGGGTTAATATATCACCTCGAACACGGTAAAGCTTCCGCGATTTATTTCGCTTGAACTGTTAGGAGTTAACTGGAGTAAACTGATTGCAGCGACGCCACTGCTAGTTTCACGTAAAACGTCAAAAGTTTCGAGCTAGGTAGCAAAGCCAACGACGATTGAAAAAAAAAGATCCAAGACTGGGGCGTTTAAAATTTTGCGATTAAAACGCGTTTTTGAAAACCCACCCCTTGCATATGGTCAAAATTCAAAAAGGACTTACTAAAAACAAAAAAAAAAATAGAACTCCAACTCCAACCCTGGCAACAGTTGTTGAGAAAAAAACAAAACATTCCTTATGCGCGCTGTGTGTGGCACTCAATTTTCATGGTGAGATCCTTCGTGTGAATAATGTTTATGGTATTATTCAAAATTAATGGAAAACTCATAGTCCTTAAGTCACCTCATTTCCCCTTGGTTTAGTTCGCTTCGGTTCTGTTGTGTGGTGTGGTATGGGTGTTGTGCTGTATAGCTGTAGGTATGCTCCTGCCTGCCAGTGGCTCCTTGAAACGCCTCAAGGCTGACAAATTGTTGATTCACTCTGCATACATATACATTTTAAGCAGAAGTAGAAGAAGGGGTGTTTGAAAAACTTGGGAAAGACAAATGTAGACTAGGGCAGGGGTACGGGGTACGGGGTATGGGATACGGAGGTTTCGGTTTGTTTGCTTTTATTTTTTTTTTTTTTTTTTTTTTTTTCTTTTTGGAATAACAAAGTGTCCTTTATCAGGGTTTCTTCCATATATAAACATTTATCTAGATAAATATGTTTGTATTTGTATATTCTTGGCGCGAAGGCCGTCCCGCAATAGGCTTTTAGAATATTCATTCGAAATTGCTTTGGCGTTGCGTTGCGTTGCGACTTGCGAAACAAAAAATATAGTAGAAAGGGTGTAGTATAAAGTTTCCAACTCATCTAATTGAGAGAATCTTATGTCGACAAGGATATTGTAGAACACATAGCTAGTGCTGTGTACAACTGGATACACCAGGGCGACGATACATTTGGGATATAATCCGGCTGTCGAAGATGAAATTTATGTTTGCAGGCGTACTTTTGTTGAAATTGTTGCGAAAAGAGAAAGTTAATTAAACTGCCTCAAAATGTGCCAACAAAAGGGGAATATTCCTTTGTCAGGAGAGATTGATGACTGAGTCAGACAAGCCAAGAGGATTACCATGATGAAGTGTTGTTCGCATTTGGTACGCAATTGAATATACATTTAGGATGCGTATTCATTCCTCCCTTTTTGAATCGATATCAAGAGGGAAGAATGGAGAACTCTAAATCGCCCGAAGGTTTGTGTGTCTCGATTTTGTATCTTTTTTTCTTTGTATTCAGCTGCTTTAAGAAATAGGTAAATCAAATTTAAAGGAGATGAGATGAAGACATAATAAAATCTACTTGAAAAATGTATATGTTGGATTTGGAGACGTAGTTGGTTAGATTTCCAGTCTACCATGTCGGAGGGTAGGGCTCAGCACCCGAATCTACCAAATACATTAATTTCAGGGGTACTAACTTCTTTCAATCAAGTAAATACTTCTCGGCTTCCCTTAGTATTCCTCAAAGATGGAAGCTTTCTTTCATTCCTGCAAAATCACAACGCCCACACAGAAATAGTTGAGAGTGCAAGTCAAAAGCGAGCTGCATATTGGAATCGAAACTCTGGCCCAAAGTTTGACCGAAATCGAACTTCCTACGAAATGTGAAAATGCTTCGAAGTCTTAGACAAGAGATCATTGGAAAAGATGAGAAATAAAGTCGGTATTAGAACGGAGCCTTGGGGTACTCTTGAAATTTATTTTACGAATATCAGACTGGCAATCAAATTGACCAGCTCAAAAAGCTGAAAATACAGAGCTTTAGATGGCTATTCATGTGGAGCGAATAGACAAACCCACCGAGTTTTCATTTCCAACCCTGAGCGCCAACGCAGTACTGATAACAACCATGTAAGATGGCCCGATTAACTTAGTGTGTGAAACTGGGGCCCACTGGCTGGGAACCGGACCGGATGACGGGGAATGTTGGTTGTGGCCGCAGGTCCACAGTTAAAGCTCTATAACTACTATTGCAACTGAACGACTGCGAAAGGAGATGTGTTCCATTAAGCCATTTTTTCACACAACATGTACATGAGAATTCGTATCTCTGTGAGTGGGCTCCGAGTTGGAAGCAAATGGTGCTGCAAATAAGTTAGCTTACACAGGGTAACTGACCACAGAAGTTTCATTGACAAAGAGCGTCGGAACTGAAGGCGTAGTTGGCAGCACTGTTTTTACTGACAGCTATTTGATGTATCTTTATTTTGGTTCATCGTGAATCGACTGACGCCTGAACTGCGCGCAAGCAAATTCTGCAGATTTGTTTCCAAAAACATGGTTCGGTTGTGTTTGAAAAAAAAATTTGTTGGTTGATCCCCAAAACATTGTTGAGACACCGTTGCATACAGAAAAACTCAGTTTGGTGTGCTTGATGGGCTGGTGGAATTATTGGCCAATGGACCCCGTTTTAGAGCCATCATCAATGATTTCTCCGTTCCTGAATTGAATTACCATGATGTAAGCGAGCTATGGTTACATCAAGATGGCGCAACATGTCACAGAGCACGTGCCGCAGTTGGATCTCTTAGTCTACCACTAGCCTATTTTCTGTTGGAGAATGCGAAGTCGCTAGTCAACACCGATAAGTCAGAGACGATTGACGACTTGGAACACAACAATCGGCCCATTATTGCCAATAACCGACCCCCAAATGCTGCGAAAAGCGATCGGACATTGGAATTCAAGATTGGTTAGGTTATTTAACTCGGCAGAGATCTTGGCCTAATAGCAGCCAAAGCACGTAGAATTGTACACGTTATAATCACCCGTAACAACAATTTCAGTTCGAGGATAATGGGAGACAATTCTTTGGATGGTTTCAGACAGAGTATCGAAATACTGTCCATTTTGGTACTTTGACAAATAAAACACGCATGAGAGCCTTATTCTTTCAGAAGTAGGTGATCAAAATTTCAAAATTCCTGTTTCATTAAACATAAAATGAAGGTTATTCTACTAGAAACTTTACAAAACAGTTTTTGAATCACTCTGCTGCCTTGAAATTTCCACCGATGAAGTTCTTGAACAAACACGCCCACATATTGTCATTTCCGATCAACCTGAATTTGGCAAAATTAAATTATGTTTTTTGTACAGTTACGATTAAAGCACAACGCTAAAAATTTGCGCACGCACGCTATAGGTAAATCTTCTCTAAATAATAAAAATATTTCAGTTTGGGCGTGGCTGGCGCCCACTTTTCATGCAAAACTACCAATATCGTTTTTATAAAATAACGATGCTTATATTCGAGCACAAAAACTTCAATTTTGTGGGTATTAGTTGTACGTACAAATCTTGTTTATGAAATCAAAAAATTGATTTTGGGAGTGGCTAACGCCCTTTTTAATTAGAAACTACAAAAAACTTATTTTTGCAAATAAACGGAACTTATAATAAATCCTCAAGCCCAAATTTTTGCGTCTCTTAGGCGAAACTAAGAAGCTTGTGAATGAAAATAAATTTTTGAATTTCGGGCGTGGCATACGCCCACTTTTCACGAAAGAACAAAAAGCATAGTTTTACAAATCTAAGGTACCAATATTCAATTTAAACCATTTTTTTCGTTCGTTGTATGAAAAATATCTCTTAATTTTTGGTGGCATAAAATTTGTCAATACGCCCACTTTTAAGGGCGTGATTTTTATTAAATACCTTTATTCTGGTAAGATCGTTAAAAAATTACTCTGCAGTTTTACACATGCCTAAAAATTGAAGAATGATCAAAGTCCAGTTGCTACAAATTTTTTAGGACACGCCCACTTTTAAAGGCCGTTTCCGTCAAAAGTCGTAATATGCATGAATTTTGTAATGTTTTTTAACTTTCAATCGCAGTTTTGAAGTAAAAAGATGAACACTTCAGTTTGTATACCTTGGTTATGTAGGAGAGTGTGATTCAAACATTTTTAAGTACGCCCATAATCGCTATTTTCATTCAAAATCGAATTTTTGAAAATTCATGTTCTTTTTTTGTTCAAATTGAGCTGCAAGCTTAAACTTGAATATCACTTACATAATAGTAAGTGCCTATGCAATAAAAAGTTTCGAGTTTGGGCGTGGCACACGCCTTTTTTATTACTCTAGCACAAGTATACATATACACATAAAAAAATAGGTAATAGGGTATTCCACAGTTCGTTGCAAACGTTTTGTAGCTCTCGCTTATGTTTTTTTTTATTGTTTCCAAATTATTTTGATGCTCAGTTGAAAAGGTTTCTCGAGAAAAAAAAATCAAACATGGAAAGTCTATGAGTTTACACCAGTACACCAAGCTGTTCCGGTTCTTTCATCATCTTTATCATAATACCTTCACCCGATGATAATTATAAGCTCAACCCATTAATTTGTGCAGAGTCCCTTTAAACTTCGTTAAGATCCCACCTGTCTTCAACAAATTTAATGTTCCCATCTTATCTTTAGCTGAATGAACCCTTTTCAGAAGTTTGAAATAATAATTGCGAGTTCTTGGAAACACATAAAACAACTTTTGACCCGTGTTTCGGTAGAGTAACTCCCTTGAGCATTTAAAGTGAACCATATAATCATATAATGTGAAATGTGATGTTCAAGAAAGTCTGGAACATGATAATCCCTTCTCTTCTAACTTATTTATACAAAATAAAAATTTACGAGAAATTTAACCTAGTTTTTTTTCAAAAAAAAAAGAAATAGATCCATAAAGAGGTTAGGTACTACGTCTTGTAACATAAACGTTTTCTAAATCTCTGTCACTGATTTGAACTAGAAAAATAAATTTTTTTCGGACAAACGAAGATACATTCGTGTTCCATCTTTTATCAAACCGAGTGATTGATTTATTGAGTCCCATTGTTCCAGTTTACAATCGTAAATTTCAATCTCGAACTTTATTCCGCTTGAAAAACAAAACAAAATTAAAGAAATCTTCCACAAACCTTTTTTTTGGGATTAAATTTTGGGCATTCTTTGATGCATATGTAACAAAAATGGATGATGAGCCGTCGTCGATTTATATTCGATTGGATTGAATAAAAAGTGAAACTTGATTAATTACCTGAAAATAGAGAAAAAAAAACAGAAAATAAATTTAAAATTGACGAATTCATGAAGATTTTCTAAGATAAATAAAATGCACGACTGAGTCGCACGTACTTGCTCTGTTGGTGCAATAGTACGATGAAAACAAACTTTTCGATCAATAAGAACAATTCATTTTTGAAAAATTTGGTAAAAACCAAAAAAATTTGGCTAAAACTGGAAAACTCGATATATGGGAGCTTACGTTAAGAAACCTTTAATATTTAAAATAAGACGTTATCTTTTGGGTGTTACAAATGATACAAATGTCCACTTATGGCCAAATTAATAATACTGTTAAAAGCAATTTCCGCTATTATCATGTATAGCAAAAAACTAAAAATGCAGTTTTGTTTGAAGTATTCTATGTATGTTACATAAAAAGTTTCATAAAAATCAGGGCAGCCTTTTTTGAGTAAATTAGAAAAAATGAAAAAAATGGCCAAAATCTAGTGGCTCTTTGTATTGGAGCCACCATTTAAAAAAGAGAAAATTAAAAAAAATCAATGCCATCTGATAGGAAGCTGTAAGGAACTATACCAAACAAAGTTTGAGTGAATTCGATGCAACCGTTGACAACTTATAGCCATTTGAAAAAAAGCCGTTAATAGCAGATCTCCGTTATTTGCATTTTTAGCCAAAAACTAAAAACGCAGTTCTGTTCAAAACACTAAAATAATATAACACACAAAGTTTAATCAAAATCGTTAGAGCCATTTTCGAGAAAAGTAGAAAAAACCAAAAAAAGTTGGCTTAAACTCAACGGCTCGTTGTATGGAAGCCACCGTTTAGAAAGGCTTCAGTGAAAAATTTACTAAACCATCCTATAGAACACTATGAAAAACTATGTCAAACGAAATTTGAGTCAATTCAATCAAGCCGTTGTGAACTTATGGCAATTTGAAAAAAAGCCGTTAAAACCTGATTTTCGTTACGACCATTTGAGGCAAAAACAAAAAACGCAGTTTTGTTAGAAATGCTTAAGGTAAGCTAAATTATAAATTTAATCAAAATCGTTAGAGCCGTTTTCGAGAAAATCCAAATTGAAAAAAACCGTTACTTGAAAGGTACCAGTTTGAGCCGGGCTAAAACAAAATAAAAAAAACCTCAGCAACCGTTTTTCTTCAAACTGCTATATATACCAAGTTTGAAGAAAATCCGTCAAGCCGTTTAGGCTGTAGCATGACGTGAAAAAGCGCACATCCGCACATCCGCACAGACGCACAGACGCACAGACAGACCGACGGACGGTATGGCGAAAACCACTTTTTTTGGCTTCTCTATCAACGTAATGTCATGTTTGATTAAAACCTCGATTTTTTTTTTCTGCACGAAACCAATACTTGCCCTATAGAGCAAGTAAAAAGAAGAGATTCAAAGCTATGGTTGGTCGCATGGAGTGAATGTAATTTTTTTTATTATAAATCAAAACTCATAATAGAAAGGCTACTTGGTGGCTGACCATTTGTAACATTATAAACAATAAGATACACTCTCGGAGTCCTAGTTTTTAAGCCTTTCTTTAAATGAGGCACAAAGATGGTTCAATGAAGGCCATTCAACTGATTGGCACGCGGATTCAAATTATGCCGACCAAACAAGAGCTTAAGCTGCTTAGGAAAGCTTATTTCACAATTCGACTAAGTCGATTCAGATAAAACCTTAAAAAATATATGTGATAGTCTTTGTTTAGGAAAACTGGCCCAGTGTTCGAAATTCTGCCACACGCAGAAGAAAAAAAAACACGGAATTCCCCTATAAAAGATTTTCCAAAAAGGGCGGGTAGATGTTGATATTGAAAAAAAAGTGCGTGCGTACAAAGTATCGGGTTTTTCAATAAGAGCGCTACAAAAGTTTTTTTAAATAAAACAAAAACTGTATTCCTGTGAAAGTACGTTCAATGCCATTATGTATTGAACTCGATTTCTTTTGCATGGCCACCACGGGCACGCTTGCAGAAGTCCAGACGCTGAACCCAATTTCGACGGTTTTCAAGCATAAATCGGCCGATACTGCTGCAATTTCACGTTCGATATTCGTACGAAGTTCATCAATCGTTGCTGGTTTGTTGGCATAGACCATAGACTTGACGTAAAAATATTCGGTTATCATTGAACGGTAGCGATCCATTCACAGTAACGTGCCGGTCTTGATCATCACGGAAGAAGTACGGCTCAATGACGCCGCCGCGCCCGCCGGCTCATAAACCACACCAAACCGTAATTTGTTCGGGATGCAATGATGACTCATGGGGTACGTGTGGATTGATGCCTGACTAATACCGCATATTTTGTTTATTGACGAAGCCATTCAGCCAGAATTGAGCCTCATCGCTGAATCATTTTCAAGTTGTTGCTCAGTAAAATTCACGAACATACGACGCTTCTGGTGGTCAAGCGGCTTCAGTTCTTGCATCATTTTAATCTTATAAGGATTTAGGCCAAGATCTTTTCGCAAAATTCGCCACAACGACGTCACAGAGATGCCCAATGCTTGAGAACGACGTGTGAGAGACACATTTGGGCCTTCTGCAACTGAAACCTCAGCGGCAGCAATATACTTCTTTGCCTCACTGGCACGGGAACATTTTGTACTGTGCCTGTGGATTCAAATTCAATTGTTGATCTGCTAGGACGATTATTATTACCATAGATTGGACGTAGCGCTCTTAACGTTGAGGCCAGTGACTCCGAATTTCGGTAGTAAATTTTAATAATTTCGACTCATTGTTGGCTCGTATATCTTTCCATCGTGAAATGTCAAAAGAGCGGCAAGAAATATGGCGTCGTTTGCTGTCCCTGTCGCTCTACATTTGTAGCGTCCCTGTTGAAAAACCCTTTACAAAGGAATTTTATGACTTTAATGACAGAAACACAAATATTCAGATTCTGACGATGAGTTGTCATTTCCAATCACAAAACTATTACCTTTCATTATTTGTTCTGCTTGGTTTTCTTTCTACAAGTTAAATTCGATAAATTGAAAGGTTGTTTGACAGTTTAACAAATCCTAACTAAAGTATCGTTCTTAAATGGTTTGTAAAAAACTCAACAAATCCTAACAATAACACTCCAACAATTTTTTTTTTGATGTAACAACAAATGTTGACTATGGTTAGAAAAAGAACGCACCACGTCCCTGCCTTTCTATTTTTAACCATATCAGCCATCGACCTACCCACAGTTGATATGCAGAACCAGTTTGTGCTATTATAAAACAAACATATAACCTAACCTACAGCTCTCTCTCCCCATGGCACAGTGGGTGATGCGACGGACGTTCGCTCTATCCCACTCTCTCTCTCTCGATCTTTCTCACTCGCTTGCTCCCTACTCGCTCCATGGCTATGTGCTTCATGCTACGTTCGGCCTTTCTCACTTTCTGTCAATCGGTCTCAATCGCTCTCTCCATTTTCTGGGACGGAAGTCACGCTTATTTCCGCTGCATCAGTAAAAATTTTACCCTCATGCGTCTAAAGAAGTTTCACTTCAAAAATAAGTTTTTTTTTTTTATTCAAAAGGCCCATGTATGCCATTATTTATGTAATACGACATCGGTTTTTATGGTTGCATGGATCCGAGTGGTCCAATTTGCTAGACCTTTTCCGCAAAAATCCAGCCTAATTTGAGCGATGGCTATGGTCTGTGTTATATTCACCTTAAGAGCATTGGTAGATTGTGTTTTATTCGTGTAGACTTGGGACTTCAGGAAACACCAGAAGAAAAAGTCTAGTGGGGTCAAATCACATGACCTTGGTGGCAAATTCACGTCAACTCTGTGGGAGTTACACTACGCCTCGTTGCGTTGCTAAAAAATTGGGGTCAGATTGAAATGCTCCGAAACCCAGTCAGCTAACCAAAGGAGTTGTCTATGGTCATGAACTTTGAGCTCCTGAGTCAGTTAGATCTTGTACAGATGTAGGCCCAAGTCATGATGTAAAACTCGCCGAATGGAAGTCACAATGAATAAATACTGCTTCGGGTCCTTGCCGCTGTGACTTTGACCTCATTATTTGAATAAAAAACAACATGTTTGACAGATGTCAACAAAAAAACATGACCGCCACTCTGGCCTCCGAAAATCAACCGCGCCAATTGGAAAAAATAAAGAAATAAATACTTGGCACACCAGCTCTTAGCGGGGCCTGTGAATAACACTCTCAACCATTCCTTTGTATGCGTTGATATTCTACAGGAATGGAAGAGAACTAAAATTCGCTGCCGAATCCGAACGGCTGACACATGACACGATTTACTCTTGGAGGATTTGTCACTTACTCGCAAGAGACAGTACCCATGAAAAAAAATAACCTTCGGCGTGGCAGTCCGACACACTAAGCACTACGCCACGAGTAACCAAGCCGATCGGAAAAACAAACCTAATAATAATATAGAGGACTTGTTATTAGTGACGAGTCTAGGGGAAAAGTCTGTGGCGGCCATTTCTGCAATTTTCAAACATCAAGATGGCCGATGTTGATTAAATTCTCAAAAAGAAGCGTATCTTCAAATAGTTCACCTACTTTCCTATTGACTTGGACCAGCTCCTGGACATGCCCAACAAACTCATGCACAGTCGTACCCGCAAGAAGTTCTCCCGTGGTCTCAAACGCAAGCCAATGGCTCTCATTAATGGATTGAGGGAGGCGAAGAAAGAGGCACCACCAAATCAGAAGCCCGCCATCATCAAGACATACAAGTACTTGAGGAAAATAATCAATGTTCCACAGAACACCAAATCCACCATTGGTGTGTGCAACGGCAAAGTCAAGCACCATGCCAGAACTTTATTAGCAAAATGAGTCTGAGGACATAGTATTAGCTTGGTATTGATACTTGGGTTTTCATCGTAGTATAGCAATCTCTTTAACGACAGCAGCGCCATTCTTCTGAAGAACTTGCTGCTTTAACAGCGACCATCTGAACTTATTTGTTGTGGTTTGCTTGTAAACAATAGACAGTGCTGTCAACGTACTACACAAGTGTGTATCACTATCTATGGTATTTCAAATAACATGGTATCTAAACTATGGTATCGATACCAGCAGTGTGTCCCGGCTATGATATGCCTTCTTGACCCGAATAAACAGCGATTGGCAAGAGTGATTCCGATGTTGTCCAGTATCATCGGAACAGCCAAGTAATTGAACAAATCTATAAAAAATCGTACCGCTAGTTTCATATGCGAATTGTGTGAGAGGTAAGAGTTCCTTAAAAAGGAAGAGGTTACATGATAGCGTATCTTCCTGTCTTAGCAATTCTCGACATCTAAGGCGTGTCGGTGGTGTTCTTATCAACCTTCTCCATAGTCATCTTCAACAATCGAACGGGTTTGGCTGGTGAAGTGATATGGCGTTATATGGCTCGTCCCTATTCACACAAATTTACAACCCATACAAAAGTGGTGAGTATCGATCTGGAATTCTTGGGTATTTTCCTAAATCTGTCGAAGTGTGAAAATTTGGTCGATGGTTGACTTAACTGGCCTGAAACCACACTGATAGGGGCGTAGCAGATCACGCGTGATAGACATTCACACAGAATCAGACAAGATTTCAAAACCGAAATTAAGGAAAATAATGTTTCTAAAGTAGGCGCAGTTCAGAGTATCTTGTGGATAGAGCTGAGGTTCCTACAGATGAGTTGGTGAATGGTCCTCAGCAAGTCATCTTCCACCGCTTTGAAGTGCTCGGCCGGGTGGCCATTCGCTCCAGCAGCCGTGCTGGACTTAAGTTTAGAAATCGCTACCCAAACTCCTGCCTGATCGGTTTGACGGAAGTTTTGATCATCATTGTCCAAATCGAAATGAATTTTTAAATAATTCTTGAAATTTTTCAAAAAAAGATTATGTCAACGCCACCATGTTCCGACACCAATTCGGTGGCACTGGTGTTGGTGTAAAGAACTCTGTCTACACTCGTCTGCTCTAAACAAAGGAGTGATTTAAATGACTTTAAACGAGCATAAAGTATGCTTCACTTGGTCTTAATTTAACCACAAAAAACAATTTAAATGAACGAAATATAAAATCCACTTAAATGTTTCCATAAGGCACTTAAACTCCTTCTGTGGTTTTGTTTACGACTTTCAATTACTTCTTCTTTTTTTTTTTTTTGATAAACTATGAGAAGAAGGCCCGCTTCATGTTCCAGAGAAACAGAAGAGTATACCAGCATTTTGTGCAGCAGATCCTTGATCCATCAGACCAGCGATAACGTTTATTAAATATACACTCATCTCAGCCCACATGCATTCATATACGATGGTGACCGATCTCAAAAAGATGGGAACAAATCTTTACAATATAGCATCTCCACTTCAAATTTTCAACTTAAAGTGGCAGCATCACATATTTTGTATTTAATTTTTTTTTATCAAGATCGGACGTACGGATTCGGATTCTTGTGGTCTGTCTGAGTTGCTGTGGTGGTATGGTTTTGTTTCCTCATCTCGCCTATTTTTTTTTTCTGGACCAGCTTAAAGATACCAAAGAAGGCGAATCTCAAGAAATAAATATAACATGGCCATGTTTATGATGATGATCTTCATCAGAATCATCATCATCATCATTGAAGCCGCCTCGCGACCGTATTCTTGGTGTCGTTGTTGTCGTCTTCTCGTTGGCCTCTTACTCTGAATAAATCAATCGCGATGACCCTCTTCAGTCATGGATACAGATACAGATACAGTATATATAGCAACATTGTTGTTGGTGAGTGGAGAGTTTGTGTGCAGAGATCTTTTGTTGTTAAGTAGAAAATATCTTTTGTATCTTAATATCTTGTTACAAGCGTGTTAAAGAAGAAAAGAATCCATCTTTGATTGTTTTCTTTTTTTGTCTGCGTTCTATATGTAAGCCCGACTGCGGAAAAATTGTACATCTTGTGGATTTTGTTGTTGTTGTATCTCTTAAATTTAGTAGATTGACCTTAAAAGATCCATTTAGCTTGACGGAATTTATAGATACTTAGCTACGGATGCGGCGCGAGAGATATCACACTTAATTTAACACATCCTCGTCTTCAGTTTGAATATGTGACTCATAAAACGGGGGTCACTTTGATGAATTACACACCATAAAAAGATACAAAAAATCCGATTCTGTTTTACTTAAAAAATTTAACGTGAAAGATACAAAATCACAAAAAGGAAGGGAGCAATCAATCAATCACAAATCTGTATTGATGTCTAATATCAATCGAATTTTTTTTTGAAGAGTAGTTCTAGGAATTAACCATATTTTGTCCTTCCTTAGAAATTGTTTTATAATACGTGATGGACGTGATGGAATGATAGGTTTTATAATTCCATTGAGGCATCATCATCAAAGGCTTGAGCGTGTTGGAAACTATACTTTGACAAGTATAAACTGGCCCGAATTTGATGATGGGAAGCAAACCAAAGAATACTTCGTTCTTCTTTAAATCTTTTAATCCTGGTGAGGGTGCTGGACCCCAAAAAATACCATTTGTCTTTACCAGTCAGTACCTAAACTGAGGTCACGAATTTTAAGACTGTTGGAAACCCTAAGAATTCCATTCGAAAGCTGTCGCTTTGATCTTTCTGTACTTGACCGCTCCAGCAACATTCTCTTCGACATTTCTAGTTTAACTCTTCTGTTTTATATTTTTACAAGCGGGGACGAATTAGAATGGGTTTTTTGATTGGAGACGGATTTTATCAAAGGACGGGCGTCCGCACTTTGTTGAGACTAGTTTTCTGGGTGCTTACCTTCATGAGCAAATACAAAACTTGCCGTCTTCCCCGCTAACAACATTTTTGGGCTTAGTTTCTAAACTGATCGAACGGTCACCAATATGCTTCTCAGATGTACGTTAATGGGGAGTCCGTACATTAACAATCCTATGCAGAAAGAATATCGGGTGTTAAAATACTCCCTTAATTCTTAAGGCTTAATTTTTAATTTTTTCAAACTGCTCTTCGAAAACAATCGAAGAGCTTTTTGACCTGTTTGCTCTAATGGCGAGCTTAAATCTGTAGATTGCACGAAAATAAAGGGTTTGGGTATTGAAAAGCACACTTTTAAGTGTAGGCATTGTATTTATATTTTATAGTATTCCCAAGAAGCGGAACGTTTTGTGCGGCATCTAGGGACGACGTTCACAAGCTTTGATTGTAGAGTAATTTTAGTGGTTTTTGTCTAAACTCCATGGGAAGCAAAAACAACAATATATGTAAAGTAGATAATACAACTAGCGCCGCCATTGACGACGTTCAGAACTAAAATAAAATGCTCCATGAAATTACTATAAAAATGTATATACAATGGTGTAGGCTTTACCTCAACTTTTACCCGCTCGAATAAGCGGATAATTGTTGTCTGATATTGGATGAGCAACGGAAAATGTGTAAAAAGCTTTTACGAAAAGTTTTAGCAATTTCGATTTCTGACACTGTCGGAAGTCTGGTATCTTGAAGATCTAGGCAAACGATATTGCAGCTTCAGTATTTTTCCCGTTTTCAGCAAGATTGTCTTCAGTAGCCTAAACCACTCATTTCTGTTGTTTCATGGTGGGATTGAACTAAATTTCAACGACGTTTTTCATATACAAATGAACTTATAATCCTTATTAAACTGATTCCTTGCGGTATTGAAGGTCTCGTCTTAAAAAAATTCTGTATTGGGTCTTCAACCTAAAGGACTCATACTCAGAAAATATTCGACCTAAAAGTTTCCATCATGTACCAGCTTTCTTCTTTTAAGACAGTTGGGGCTTTAACGGGCTGAACTTCCGTAAAAACTGTGGATTGATGAGTCCTTTCAAATGATACGTCGCGTCGGTCGTCACAGGTTCCGGCCAAGACGCATGTTTATAGTAGGGCTACTTCCGGGACCGTTAAGACAAGGTGAAAACTCAGCAATTGCAGAAAATTGATTGAGTAAAAATATAAATGCTCTTTGCAGTACCCTGGGGCTAGTTGTGCTTTAATTTTTTTTGTTGGCCAAACAGACTAACTGGCTGAGCACAATGGTGTAGCTGCAGCAGTAGTACATAGCACTGTCAAAGTTAACGTCAAAAAAAGTAGCGCGCAAAGCAGCATGCAAAATTACAATGTGTAGCACTGAACTGAAACAAATATCATGTCTGGCATTTTGGTTTGTTGTTGTTTTGCAGCGCAGCACGTTCGTGAAGTTGGAGTTGAGTCAACTTGTACTTCAGCTACTCTCTGTGCTGCAGCTGCTTCTTCACATTGTAGCCGTGCAATACGATTTACATACATTTATTTAACTTTGACAGTGCTACATACTTCTGCTGCAGCTACACCATTGTGCTTAGCCAAAAAGATTCAATTTTGTTGAGCGTCGTCATCGTTATAAGTTCATCCGGAAAGGAGATGTCAATTTTAACTGTGTAATCTGGTCCCAGTTTGTATATGAATGAGATGGTTCTGGTTACTATATCAAAGCTTACGGTGAGCTCAATATTTGCACACACAAAAATTCCGTGTGGGCTCAAACGAAATTATTTGAATCCAAAGTATGCTTAATGTAGGAAAGAGGTTTATCTATTGGCTGAAAGATATATTTAAAAATATATAAATATTTCGCACAACAGCTCCAAGAGGGGCTGGGGCTTGTAACTTGCACTCTCAACCATTCATGCGTTTGCGTTCATATTCTTTAGGAATGGAAGGGACCTACAATTTACCGTCAAATTCGAACGGCTAGTTTCCGGAAAAGAACTTAGGTGGAGTCAGGGATCGAACCCAGAACCTCAAGGCCGGCAGTCCGACACATCAACCACTACACCAGGGTGATATAAGATATATTTGTTGTGTTTTAATTTGATTCTGATTATTCTACATGATATACGTCGGAAGTTATGAATTCTCAAACTCCTGAACTTCCAATTTCCAACTTCAAGCTTAATACAATTTGATGTCCAACTTGTCCAGAAACGCGCTATGGGTCATCTTCTTTTGAACGTTGATAATCATCCATCAATTCGGCATCCAAACGGTGGATTTACATATTTATGGATTTTCAATTCTGCAAAAGGGAAGATCAAACTATAAAACATTTTGATGTATCAAGATCAAGGAAAATTCCAATGACCGAGCTCAACATGATAGTAGTAAATGAGGGAACATGATCTTCTGATGACAGGTCCGTGCTCTGTGGTCTCTTTCTGATATGTCATCTGTTCAAATGTTTTTCCAACTTTTGATAAATGCCGTTTTCATTGGTTCTTTAAAGCAGTTGCAGGCATTGAAATGTAGCATTAAATGAAACAGATTTGTTTCAACTTACCCCGTTTAAGGGGAGGTTTGTAACACAAGGTAAATTGTAGCAAGAGTGATACAAATTATTCCTTAAAAAATATAAGGAATGAAACATAACTAACACTATCTGGAATGGAATCAAAAGATCACGTGCTTACAATTATGTTAACAAGTTCATTGGAACAAAATCAAAAGCTATTCGACTAAGGAGATCGATAGAGCTGAAAAAATAATACTAGAAACAGGAATCTCCATCTGTGGCACAGTTGAAAAAAATTTACATACCAATGTATCTCTTCGTACACTTCTTGTGGGTCTACTTCTTGAGCGATTTAGAGTGAGCATAATTCAACATCTTGAAATTCACCCCGGAAAAATGTTACAACTAACCCCACCATAAAAAGAACGCAATTCACAAAAATTCAGAACTCACATATGTATATCACACAAACTTAACCCAAACACAGACACATGTGTACAAGAACATCCAGCACTGTAGATCTTCCATTTTAGGGAACCCTGTTTTTAAGCTGTTACAACTTAGCCCTGTTACTTCCAGCCCCACTTTCAATATTTGTTTTAAGTTGCTAGCAATTTTTAATGCAGTTAACTATATTAATGATTTTAAGACTTCTTCAAACTTTACGAATGATGACGAAGCTGGATTTTGAATATGTTCGTTGATATATAAATACAAAACAGCTGACATCATTGCCAGGCGAAAAATTCTGCGCTCCCTTTTCATTTGTATATCTATTGAAGGATGCCTCATCATCGCCTTAAAATTAAACTGACTATTTCCTTCAATTTCATTCTGCTAAGCACACCACTCCCTTTAGTAGGCCTATGTCTTGAGAAGAAAAAAGAAAGAAAAAAAATTCTTAACGACAAAGCCTTAACGACACCATAAATTCTTAAAAAAGAGTTTTTTAACGACACGGCTCCTGGATATAGTATAAAATATATCGCAGCAGACGAACACCACGACAAGATTTCAAAAGACCCATTAGCCATCTTATCTATTGGCCATAAAATCATTCAGTTAAATAAATTTGCAAGATACTTTTATTTTATTTTACAATAAATTTTTGCAACTTTGGTATTTAGAACTCCAAAGAAGGATAATTAAAGATTTTGTAATCGGAAACCTTTAAGCATAAATGGTTTTTAATGTGAACTTAAATGTTGTATTTAATGAAGTTGTGGATACTTTTTTTTGTGTTCTTTTTCTGAAGAGTTGTTGTAATTTAAAATTGTTGCTATGTCCTTTTTGATATTCCATCATCAATCTCAGGGATGTAATTATTGTAACTCAGGTTGTAGGAATTTTTTGATCTTGTCTGGTATCAGTATGAGTTGGTATTTTTGCAACAAAGTACCTAGGCAGTTGTATATAACTTGCTGGAATAGACTATACAGTATGGGATCTTCAGGCATTTGTGTACAAATTTATGCGACTCATAATGAAAATAGTTTATTGCAACACTTTCGTATTCCCTCAGTAACTTTTTGTCTTCCACAAAGTAACAAGGACTTCTTCACATCACTAGTGCATTTGGACAAACATTTCTGAATTAGAATACCTCATGATCACTTTGGGAGGAAAAAGCCTTCACTGTTGGTTCAAAATCAAATTATTGGGGTTGGGGTGGTGTTTTCTCTAGCAGACTTAATCTCAGTCTCTCCTTCTTTCTTCCAAACCATTGTAGCATGTTCCAGGAGGAATTTATGGCGATTAAAGAGAAAAAAAGACAAAAGCGACAAAAGTGACCAAGGAAATCGCTAGATCCTACCTCCAATAACTCTAAAACAGCTCTCGACTGTCAGTCATACGTCATAGGTGAGAGCTTTTGGAAAAGTTCTGGAAAGCTGTATGAGTGAAGAAGAGGAGGGCACAATTCTCCATCTCTTTTGTACATGCTCTTCACTTGTTTATAGACGCAAACTCTTTTTAGGAGAATCACTTTTCAATGACATTGATGAAATGATCGATTAAGACATCAATTTTCTTTTGCTTTTCGTTAGAAGCTCAAACTTTGTGGTATCACAAGTCTTTTGTCGTCTTTTGGACTAAGTGTTTCAGAGTATACCTTTCTAGACAGCCACATTAATCTTACCTAACCTATGCCTTGGTAGCAAAGTTCTGCCCAAGCCATTGGTTGTACGTATTAGTCAACTGCTATTGATAGAAGCATGTACTTTGTCTTTGTCTAGCTTATAAGTCTCCTTTAGATGGAGAGTTTCTGACAAGTTCAAGGAATACCTATTCTACACTCAGCGTTTTTTGGCTTTACCCGGGTATAATTCAATTCGACTCTATTTGACAGAAGTATATGCTGATCCAACGATCTATAGTGAATGTCAGGTCCTTGGAGTTATCAAGATGGGATAACTTTATTAACTAAGCTTATTTCTGAAGAAAACGATATTTGAATCTTGTCCAGAAAATGCATGATGTTGGCCTTACAGATTGTGTCCAGATCCGATCGAAACATTGTACTTTGATGTGGTTGGAGGGCTAACGAGTACGTCTGATCTCTCTCAAAAGTGACAAGATGAGGGATCAGTCAACTAAATCAACATAAACAGGGAGTAACAGGGTGGCACAGTGTGCTCTTTATGGAGAAACGTACGATGAATGAAGAGTGTAAAGTGAAATTGAAAAATTTTTCGTGTTTGTTTGTTGCAATCAGTTTCCGCATTCGGCCATTTGCATCTATCTGGAAGTGACATTTACGGTCGCCAAAGCTCCACCGAAAGCTTTATTCTGGTACTGTTCCGTATGGGTTCATACGAAGCATAAGAACTTCAAAATCCTAAGTAGACAGCCCTGCAGCAAGCAACACATAACCACTTATACTACAATAAACATTTCAAAGTTATATATATTTGATGCCAGCCTGCGATGCAAATGCAAGGTATTTTATGTACTTTCATATTTTACTTGAGTCAGCCTGAATAGAGCAAGCAAAGCGCGAGCAACTAATAAATTGGGTTTTTTCCACACGAGGTTTACCCAAACAAAATGTCGACCGTGTTTTATTCAGATCGGTTGGTAGTTTATTTTTCAATTTGTATTTATCCGAAAATAAGATAGCGCTGGAACAGGTACCACGTTAGATAGGCCCTGCGAAATGGGGAGGTTCTTGTGTTTAAGGGCACATGGCTTCTCCGCCTTCTTCTTGCTTCTTTGGCAAAGGTTGTGATTACCGAATGCAGGGACAAATGGCTTCCAAGGATCTTTGGACGCAAGAAGTGTTAGATATTACCCGCTTGTCATAAACTTCAATTGACAGGTGGTTACGCTAAGCTTACTTTTATTCTGTTCGCCTTTACACACCGGGTGGGTTTCAGGCAAATTTGTCTTACCTAGAGAGCTGAGAGCAGAATTAAAATCGAGAGGAAGCTTTGGAAAGCTCCAGAAATTATATCAAAAGCTTTTTTTGACTTAAACTTTATATCGAGGTGGTATTGTCCGTTTCAGAAATCTAAAATTAACATCTTCGTAAGCCTCCTTCTTTACCATGAGATCTTTTAAAGGCCTGCTTCTTCAGCTCAAAAACTGTCCAATTTTTGTGAAAGCTTTTCAGATTTATAAGAATCCTCTATACGTGACACCAAAACTATTAGGTAAGAGCTTTTTTCAAACCGGTTTTCTATGACAGAAGGCAAACATTTCATAGCCTACGATTTTCAACTGTCATTATGACAAACCTAATAGCAGAGGTAAGGGTGTAATTTCCTATATGGCATCTCTAAGCACCTTCTATTTGAAGGTGGACACTTAAAATGGATCTTGATTTCTTCAAAAAAAACAAAAACATTATTGCTCTAGTTGACTTGAGAGTTTGACATTTGAAACATAAAGCCGTCTAGTGATATTCAAGTGTCAAACTCAACCGATTGCAGCGCCCCCAACCATTTTTTTTTTTTTTGCGCGGAAATTCTCCTTAAATTTAATTACCAACATTATGAAGCCAAAACAGCATATTTTTTGACGAGCTTGCAAGAGTACAAACACCATTTTGTATTTCTCGTTCAGCTTGCGAGTTCCGCAAAAGACATAACGTCAACGGATGTGGTGTTTTTTTTTTTTTGTCAACGACTCATTGAAAAATAAAAAAAAATAATTCTCGAGGGCAACAAAGTAAACCTCTTTAGAAAGATTTCATGCCAATCCAAGTAGGTATGTTTATAGAATAATAAATCACAAAATACTCAATACTAGACGAAGGCTGTTCCTTTGGAAACAATATTCATCAAAAACCACTAAGAAGACGATGAGATACAAATAAAAAAGATAACAAAAGCCTCTCTTCTCTTCCACAAGTCGTACGGAGAACAAAAGCCTTGTAAATCCACAAAGCTATGTTGCCATCCAATATTTACTCCCAACTCCAAAGCGTAGCTAAAAAATTCAATGACAAAACAAGAGACCGCGGCGCGAAACCACATCCTCATGTAAAGTAGATGCGGAGTTTTTGAAATTTCCTTTTCCTCCATGACATGACGACGCGACGCGACGCCGACGGACGCGCAACGGCTCGAGGATTTCTTTCTTTTTTTTTAAATTATATTTGTGGCCATTATTATTGCCGCCGATGAGGAGACCGAGGAGGACGTTCCACCATCATCAGTGGTAACGCTATAAGCTGGCTGGTTCTAGTGCTGGTGGGTTGGCATCCATCCACTGGCAGTGCACTCCTTTTGAGAGTCATTAACGCGAACAAAAGACCAACATGAGTACTTACTGCCATGCGATGCACAACGGAATTGATAGGAGGATGTCGTAGCTGCCAATGCCATGCCATGCCACTGCCGTCGCGTCACAGCCCTGGGTCTGGGATGGATTGGTTGGGTTACATATTGGAGCCACCATCGAGTCATCGTCAGCGTCGTCAGCGTCGTCAGCTTCGTCGTAGTCGTCATCGTCAACACTATACACTTGGAAGAGAAGAAGGTTCTTTCATTTAAATGGATATGGAGGATACGCACCGATAAACGAACCAAGCCAGCACCACATTCAATGACGAGAAACCCAGGACGGCAACAACGGGATGCACTCTACAAATCAGTCGTCCAACAGTATGTGCAAGAAACCGTGACAATTACTGTTTTTTTTTCTCCTTTTTTTTTGTCTTCTCTGTGGTGACGTGGCATTGCAATGGTTTAAGTGCAGATTACACCGGGAAATACTTTTTTTTTTTTGCACGATTTTCGTCAGCCCTTTATCCCAACCACCGACGATGGTAAACGGCGACGGCGACCGACGACGTTACGAGGGCAAAAGGCTCTTTATCCACATTTTCTTTATGGAGCACAGGGAAGACACAAAAACAACAAGGACTCCGAGGTAATCAAGAGTAATATTTCACCGGATGTGAAAGGCACACACATATTGAAAATTTCAATTAAGGAAACCGCTCTCTGGATTTCACTTCTTTTTTTTAATTTTTTTTTTTTTACTTTTTTCACGTTCAAAAATGATGAGAACGACAAACCAAGGATAGAGATATGATATGAACCATTGGACAAAGGAAATTGAGTTCAGAGCAGGAAATGAGTAAATAAAAATATCAAAACTGAAATATGATTCCAATGTTTTGAATGATGCAAGTTTTAGCTTTTAGGTCAAAAAGTTGGACGGTTGATTGTTTATAAAGAACTTCACAAATCAATCGAAGAGTTTTTCTCAAAAATAAATAGTATTTTCGAAAGTTTATTTACGCTCCATGAAAGGTTTTATATCATTGAACTAACCGTAAGTGCGCGATAAAAGCGGATTTTTGTCGTTTTTGTTTATGTGACGTCATCGGTGATCAATCTTAATTTTGAGTTGAAGTTTTTGTTTTCGTGTCTCCAAACTTTAATTCTGTCCGTCCAGTCGACATCAGGTTAAATTTGAGTCTTTCAATTTGGTGTGAAGAGGCTTTCTTGAGTGTCGATGACGTCATGGTAATCAAAATTAGGGCTAGTTGTATATTCACTATTCATTCATTCATTGAGTTCGTTCATTATCTGGGTTCGAAAGTAAAGCTAAATAAAACACACACAGCGATACTTTTTTGATGAACATTTTATTTCTATGAAGTTTGGACTTTGACATTAACTGAAAAAAAAAAAAATCATTTGAATGGCCGACTCGGGAAGATTCGCAGCATGTGATTCGTTTGAGGTAATTTTTAACCACTTTTTCGCACATTTCGGTCAGTATCTCGGCCATAACTTGATTAATGATGGGGTTTTTAATGCGTCTAGACTTCGGGGATTATTTGCATAGACACGGTCTTTTGCGGAGCCCCACATACAAAAATATAAGGGTGTCAAAAAACATGATCTGGGTGACTGGACGCCAAAACGTAAAATTACGTGACCAGGAAACTTCTCACGCAATTATGCCATAATTGTTCATGTTGCTGTGGCTAGTTGTCCCGTCTTATTGGAACCACACATTGCCCAAGTCATGACCTTCAATCGCCGGAAAAAATTATTGGTTGTCATTCGACCATATCGCCCCGAATTGACTGTAACCAACTGCCCATTGGAATCTTCGAAGAAATACGGACCGGACCAAAGACAACTTTCGACCATGGAGCACACCAAACAGTCAATTTGTCTGGATGCAACTGCACCGTTAATGGCAAATATTTAACTATATTATGAAACTTCCGAGGACAGCTGAGTTTGACAGCTGTCAAATGCCAATGTTACCGACATGAAACCACAAAGAATGACTCTGTACACAAAAGTGATTCATCTTCGGATCGCAATTCAAACACGGTTTACCTCGTTTGGTGCTGTTTGCATAATCAAAGTTTAGGCTGTGGTTTAAGAGTTAGACCACCGATTTCCACGAACTACATAGAGTTGATCCACGGATTAAGAATTAAAAACGAGGTGCTGAACTACTATTATACAACCTACGCTGTTTCTTATGAGTTTAAGGTTTGCTTTTTTTGTAACAGTTTTTTGTTCCATCGCAGTACAAAATCCAAGCGCCCTGGTCTTAGGATACCAAGCTATGTAGATCTGCTTTTGTATTATATTAGAACTTTTCTTAGTGAGTTTAACTCCGCACCAGTTTAATTATTATAGATACCATCTGTACAACATTGGTTCAGCACTAAACCCCGGTTTAAATATCTTGATCCGCGAATCAACTTCATTTAATCTATGTTTATCAGTTGGTTTACTCTTAAACCACGGCCTAAACTTAGATTTTGCAAAACCATAACACGGTTTACGTGTTTGAATTTTGATCCGAGATTTAACCACTATTGTACGAATTGAAGAAAAAACGTGATGCAAGAGAAAAGAAAACGTGCAGATTCGGTTAAGATTTTAAATTAGAAAACAAAATACATAATGATAAGAGTAGAAAAACTGAAATAAATTAATAAAACATACCTACACTTCAAATTCAGTTAAAAGTTATGTCAAATACACAGCTGGTCAAAAAAATAGGTGCAATTATTTTTTTTTTATATAAACTTAATTTTTTAATATGTTTTGTTTATTTAAATATTATTTTAACATTAGTTTTCATTGGACTATCAATACTTAATGAAGTATTAATATTTATTTAAGGCTTTTAAATTAAGTAATTATAAATTTTATACAATAAAACCGACGGTGTAGACATTTGCGCTTGGACAAAAAAATAGGTGTGTCTTCCTAAATTATGAATAATGATAGTTTGAATGCAAAATTTTTTGTATTTTATAATAATTTTCGTTTACCATTCTCTTATAACCCGAGTATACGACATTGTTATCCAAAACTTTTTAAAGTCAGCGTGGTATTTACTATACAAACTTTTGGCATCTTTCTTGGGGTATAGAATACCATTCACTCTGAACAGCATTCTACAATCGGTTCCAGTTTGAAAAATATTGGCATCCTAGTTTCCGCATAAGCTCATTCCTCAAGTTCTCAATCGGGTTGAGTGAGATCTGGGATTGACTTGGCCATGAAACAATTGAAACTTCTTTCTCTCGATACCACTCTTTCACAAGATTTGCCATATGTTTCTGATCGTTATATCCTGCTGAAAAATCAATCGGCAAATAGAAGCATGATATCTTCCAAAATATCCCTATAACCTTATTTGGTCAAGATGTAACTAATACGGAATATAGGAATTAGGGCTACACCATACTAGAAAAAACGGAACCAGACCATAATATTTCCTCCCCCGTGTTTGATTGTTTTCCGGGTATAGCGAGGGTGGTAGTTCTTTCCTTGTGGTCGCCTGACATAACGCCCCGAATCTGATGAGAACAAATTAATTTTTGTTTCGTCACTCCAGAGGATATTTCGCCATTTTTTTGCTCCTTCAGGTCCGTTCCAACTTCTATGGTTTAAGGCAAATTCTTTTCGGGACCTTATATTACTTGCTCTTAGTAAAGGAACTTTCCTGGCAACTCTTCCTTGTTGTTCTTGATTGTGCGGGCACTGACTTCATTATTGATTTGTGCTCCTATTGTCCTTGACGAAGCAAAAGGGAGATTTAGCCAAAAGGAGGACACGGCGATCAGTGGTGACTGATGTTTTTTTCGGCCTCCCGCGATTTCCGCGCACTAATCTGGCCTTGAGTGCATTTGTCACAAAATTTTGTGATCTTCCTAGGGCTTCTGCTATAAATTTGTAAGTCTTACCTTCATTTCTTAGCTGTAAAACTACCCTTCTTTCTTCCGCCGAACAGTGGACGTTTCTACCCATACTAAAAGCCTAATAAACTATTATTTATTATTTTATTTATTAACAACTATCATTTATGGATAGTGAAATTATTAAAAAGAGGTTACCTTGAAATTTAATATTTTTTTGAAATAACAGAGATATAAACTGTGGATTTATTTGGAGAACACCTATTTTAATGACCAACTTCTTAAAAACACCAAATCCTAATGCAACAAAGAAAATAGAACAGCTCAACATAACACACACAAAATGCAGCATCAGTGTCAACAGAATAACCGTTTTTTCTTAAAACAAGAACTTTTTGTAAGGCCTGCGATCAAAAAAACAGTTATTTTGCATCAAAGACAACAGTGGTGCGAAAAAATTTGATCACACCTATTTTTTTGACCAGCTGTGTATATGGTTATTATGAAAATCTAGTACGTTTTTGTTTAAGGAAAGCGTTTTCTTTGAGAAATCGGAGATTTAAAGGTAGAACAGTTTGTACTTGAAAATAATGTTTGGAAACGAATTTAAAAGATCCTCCGATTGCTGGTTTTTCATTGAACAAGCTATCTATCTTCTCAGCATATTTTAAAAACTGTTTAAGTATGACCAGGGACTTAATACCGTTATGATCTTTGTCTTTTTTTCGAATAGCTGATGATGAAAGACACTCTTAGAAAATGCACCTGGAAAAACTATGTTGAAAATCTTATTAAGGAAATGAGCTATTTTTTGTTTGTAACGTACCTATTCTATTGACAGTGTATGTATATTTGGATATTATTACGCTCGAAATGTAATTTCTTTGCCATCGATTGCGCTGATGGTTAAGCGATTGCAAACTGTAACAATTTTACAATGAATGTAGTGCTTGGTGGAAAACTCAGAGTTGTAGGTTCGAGCCCCAGTTTGGGCAGTTTATACCCCCAGCTTACAGTGGATGCGATTTGCATTTAAAATACCTGAGGTCTTACAGGCATATAGTTAAAAATTTATATTATTATATAAAAAAGCAGGGTTTGACAATTTTTCAAAAAAAAAATTTTACCTATTTTAATTAGAAAAATAAAGTATCAGAAATCAACGGCAATACTAACAATGTCATGCTTTAATTTTGAAATGAAATATTAAAGAATCGTTGTGATTTAAAACTAGATGAAACGAAAATGCGTCACGGCAAAAATACAAACACATTAAACAGTATTTTATATTCTAGGTCTAGTGCTTGTGCCATGCTTTATAGACTCCCCACTTGCCTTTACAAAGCATTTTACCTATGTATGTTTGCACCTGTATACTGTCGAGCTAAAGCGAAAGAGCAAGAGCCGGTTCCGGTGTATGTTAGAAGTGTATATATCTAAATACTGGCAATTTTTTTGTTAATGTAAAAGCCGTACTACTAAACTACTATTGTCAAATACTTCGGGCTGGCAGTATTCTACTTCGCCAATATTTGACATTTTCCAAATGGTTTGCCTATAACATTCTTTATTGTGTCAATAATATGTCACAAAATACTGGCACATCCATCAGACTTTTAAATTTGGCTTTGTTTCTGTCTTTTTTGTTTGACAAATGTAAAAATAAAACATTGAAAAATACTTTTGACACGGCGCTATCGTAAACTACAAGCTGAAAAATTTGTTTGTCGGAAAATCTTACAGAAAAACAGGCAGATATTTACACGTCTTTGACAGTTATAAATTTAAAAAATTGGCACGTTGTGACTATTTTAAAAAGGTTTTCGCCAATAAAGCAAGGGGCAAACTGTATGTTTCTGTCAGATGAGAGGAACAATAGAAGGTGAGCAATATCTGCATTATTTTTATATCTGGGGTCGCCCTAAAGTCGCCATTAAGACGTTCTAGGTTTTTCACTAGGTATGCGCGTCAACCATTTTTTGTCAATTAGATGTTGTTGTCATATCCTTGCGTGTTTTTTTTTTTTGAGTTTCAAAAGCCAAATTAGAACACAGAATTAATCGGAGTCCGTGGTAAAAATGATTGGCTTTTTAACATACAGATTCAAGTCGGCTGACCATTTGGGTATTTGGGACAGCCAGCAAACTATTTAACGCAAGAACTGGTCGAAACGTGTACCATGTCAGATGTAATGGACTATTTTTGAAGGTTATGTGAAATGAACCAAGAAAGTCTGACCTCCACAGTACCCTGAGAGTCAAAAATTGGCATATGAATTATAGCTTTTACGTTTTTGGACCCAACACCAAAATTTCAAAATCAAAGGGAATTTGTATCAAGTTTTTTTAAACTGAACTCCAACACATCTGGCATAAAAGGTCCAAAAAAAAATACACTCTTACAGACAGGAAGTCCTTGAATCAGTATAAAATGGAATTAGAATCTGTCGAGCACACTTGAAACCTGGGTCATTTTGAATACCCCTGAAGACCTGATAACGTCGACAAAGTCACGCGCATTTTTCATGCTGGTTCTAAGATATCCATTACAACATGAAATATATCTCATTTAAAATATTATTGGACCTATTCCGTCTAAAGTTCATACTTTCGGTGGAAGGTGGATACTTCATCCATATCTCTGATCACCACTTAGTTCATTAAAGTTAAAATATCAAAAGCCCAAAGCCCACCGATCATTAAATGTTCAAGGAAGAACCTTCCAATATGTCAAACATTAAGACTTGCCTCAAGACATTAGTCGACAATCTATAACCTCATAATAATTAAATCTCCGCATTATAGTGATGAAAATGAGACTTAAAGTAATTTGTCCCAAAACTATCAAAAATAAAATTATTGTCCGAAAAAAAAAAAAAAAAAAAAAAATTAACGACGAAAAACGACGTCGTCGTCGCCTTAACTCCAATAACAAATGACTCAGACGAGAAACCATTTAAAAGTGCCTGCCTTCCCTCAAGACATCATCAAATTCCCCTGAAAAATGCGCTTGGATTGATTTCTGTTCATCCTTTTCTTCCAAGCTCCAACCTCCTTCATTATTTTTTTTTTCTAGAAAAATGAATGTCCACTCAAATGATTGATGGGACAACCATTCCCCTATCATTGTGTTCCCATTTAAATGGAAGTGTAAACCAATTTGAAACATCTCAGGGATCACAATAATAATCTTAAACAAACCTGCGAGTTTAGTGATGCATATCATTTAAATGGCGACGCTTTGATATCAAATCCATAGACCAACACAAACACAATTTGATTAATTACCTGATATGAAAAAAATAATAATAATAAAATAGATATTAATGGTAGGGTTCCAGAGGAACCATGTAGACAGACTTAATAAAAAAAAAAAAACCTGAGTCTCCTTATGAAGGATTGAAGGTGCTTACATGAATGTATATCTCCTTCATTCCTAATCAATCTGAACGCATATGGAGACATGGAAGCATACATCAACCGCACACATCATGATGGTGGTATAGTATAGTGCTTAGTGCGCGGCGCGCTTGGTGCATCGTCGGTCGTCATCCGTCGTCGTCCGTCGCCTTCTTCTACTTCTACTTCTGACGAAGACGACCGCCCAACAATTTAGGATAAGATATTATGGTCACTTAGGCGATATGTTGAGGAGTAAAAAGTGAATAAAAACAAATCTTTACAAGGAACACCGGGATATTAAATTAAATCGAGCTCGGTGGCATGGATGACGGTCGGCGACCAACGACCAAGACAACCAACGACCGCATTAGATGGAGGCTAATGATAATTCTGAGATGATGGACCTTTTGGACACAGTTAATAGATATTAATGCTAAGCAATAAACCAGAAGCATGTAGGCTTTTTGTGTTCTCCTTTATGTTGTTGTTGTTGAAGTTGTGTGTGATAATAAAAAATAAAGAATTTTTAAGGAGCGACAAGAAGCTGGGCGAGTAAAACTTGTCTCGTTTTAGTTTAGGAATTTTTAAGTACCTATTAGAACCAAAACAAGAAATTGTACAATCTTTTTGATGATAGTGGATTTAATGTTTAGAAATGTCCAACATCGATCGGTTGTGTCGCTGACGTTTGGATCGACTTGGATCGTGTTGTTAAAGGTTAATGTTTTAGAAAGGTATTTGATCTCGATTTATTACGTCCAGCTTTTTGGGCTTCAGTTTGGAAGGTTGGAACAGAATTTCACTGAATGTTCTATAAAACTTGGAATTACCAAGAGCAATATTAGTTGAGCTTCATTAATCAAATTCCAGATCAAGGAGTAGAGAGTAAAGAAGGATGAACAACTTGAAAACGAAAGCAGAAGTGGCTAACCTTTAATTGAAATCGATGTAAAGTTTTTGTCGGATCTTGACTGGCGACTTCTGTGGCGCTTTCTAGTGACGAAGTCCTGAGTTTTAGCAATGAATGAGATGATAATCAAGTAGATGATGATAAGATAACAACAAGAAGAGATTGATTGTAGACGTCCCGGCTAGCTTCGATCTTACTAGGTGTTTGTGACCACTAGAAACTTATTTGTCAAACTTTTTTGGCTAACTAAAAGCTACTTATAAGTATTGAGACTTCCCTCAGCACATGCAATTGGTAAAGGTTTCATGGGAAGCATATTCGGAAAAGATATACTGTCGGTATTATGGTGAATCTAGCCGAACAGTGGAAGCAATCCTTACAAGTTAAGGCTGAACTTTAATGTGTCAAAACCGAACGAAACGTTGCCGTCCAACCTGTGAAATGAACACGCTACCCGTAATAGACGGATTGCCGCGGAAACAAAACATGTATTTTTCTCTGTGACTGTGACGTTACTCACACAGTCAGCATACCTCTCACTCTCATATCCATTCACAATCATATGTCAAATTTTCGTCTGTGAAATACAATAGCTAGCGCAGTTTACGTACGTAAACAAACCTGATCGAAAACTTGACGAAACGGAGTCACGTGGAGGCACTTCAAATACCCCAACTTCCATATTGGATCTTCAGTTCCTTCATCACAAGTTTGATCCGGAAACCATGTCTGAATTCGATGCTACGATGTGCGAAGCTCGATTTTTGGAAAAGTGTGAAGTATACTAAAAACACATTAAGGAGGCGCTGCAGTCATTTAATTATGTAGAAGTTTGTGGCCAGATGCCCACTAGTTACTTGCTTGTCACGGAAGCGTTAGGTTGCGACCGTGTGAGCATTTTATTTTACTTGTGTAGTTAACTGTCTCCTTTTAAAATGAACGTGAGAGGATTACATACATATCAGCTGATTTTCAGCTTGTAGGCAAAAAAGGAGAACCGAACTTCGGTCGCTGTTCTGTTTGTTTATAGTCCGAATTTTAACAACTCTGGCAACATTGTGTCAGACCGATCATTCCAATATAGAAGCCAAACAAGCAATTTATTGCGATGTCGTGTCTGACATCATGTGACATTACTACATAACCAAGAAGAACTGAACAGGAGCAATTCGTTGTACAATTGGAAAACCTTCTGTATTAATTGTGTGCACGACACAGTTGTAACTTCATTTCCAAAACACGAAACTTCATTAGCGACGTTGTGATTTGAAACTCAAAGAAAGAGCGAAGCTAAAAAGAAACAAACGTATATATCAATAGGATTTAGTCCGCGAGTGAATGAGATAGATGCATCCCCACAAGACGAATAACAAAAACAGCACATGTTCGTCTTGAGGCTGAACTATAATGGACGAAAACAATAGGAAGCTAGTGTCGAAACCGAACGAAACGTTGCCGTCCAACCTGTGAAATGAACACTCTACCCATAATGGAATAAGGATTGCAGCGGAAGAAAAGAATGTAATTTCCTCTGAACAATAAGATGACTGCGTGACGTCACACTCACTCTCAAATCCATTCACAGTCAGATGTCAAGTTTTCGTCTGTAAAGTGGGATAACGAGTGCAGTTTGCGTCCGTAAACTAAACTCATCAAAATTTGACGAAACGGCGCAGTCCGCTTTTTCGACCGTGAGATACGAATTGCTTGTTTTCGCATAATTACGAACAGGCCCGTCCGCGCCGTTCCAACTATTATATTTCAGGCTTTATTATAGGCGTTTTGGCTTTTGGAGAAAGATTATTGCGCTTGATTTGATATAGAGTTTGGCATTAAGTTCAATTATCGTTGGCGTTCTTTTGAACGGTTTTCAGTCCGATATTCTTTATAAATAATCTCTTTTCCTCAATTACTAGTTCAGTAATTGTTTTGCTGTTGACAGTACCCTCAGCCTTTTCATATTTCGCTTCCTTGTTTGATAATGTGGAATTAAATGCTTTGAAGACTCAATGGTGTCGCTTTTAAATCGAGAAAAGCGAACCTAAACCACCTCTGTGGGACGAATTGATATTTTTTTGACGTCGCCAAAAATGCTGCCAAATTTTTCCAAGGTATGATACCAAAAAGGAACTTAAAATTGATAGGTGAATGAACAATACGGGGAAATTCGCGCGTTTGCTTTTCGAATATCCAAATTGTAATAAAACGCCCCCAACGCCACATTACAAAATTGACCGTCCGAGTATTGCACAAGCAAATACTCAATTGCACGCACACAATCATCTGAAAACAGAGCATTTCGCTCCTCACCGGCCGTAGCGTATTGTATTGCAATACCAACAATACCAGCCAAACCAGTTTTGCCACAATTACTTGTGATTAGCATTAAATAGAATTTTCCATATATTTTTGTTGTTTGCTTTATAATTGCCACTTTCTTGCATCGGAAATATGCATAATATAGCCAAATTAGTTCAGTGCAAATCGAGTAGGTTGCGGCCCGTGACCGCGTACCAATCTGGTGTACATTTCCGAACTAAAATATTTTGATAAGCTTAGAACCTAGAGTTGACGTGGGCTTCCAGGTTTTTAAATTAGTGCCCGCTGCTATCTCAGTCGAGATTTTAGTATCCACTGATACCTCAGTAGAGAATTTAGTATCTACTGATACCTCAGTAGAGAATTTGGTCTTGCTACCTAAGGGTTGAAATTTGAAATAGATTAAGCTATATACATATTTGTTTGAATATACAAAATTGTAATAATATTAACCAAAGTCGTAGCTTTGTACTTATAATAAGGTAAAATTACTACATTAAAGAAATGTATTAGAAATACTATTAAGAATCAGTGAAATAAACTAAAGTTTTTTTGCTTCTTCAGTAAACCAAGGGACCCGTTGAGCTTACTTTAGCCTAAGACGAAAAGCATCTTCCAAAATGAACCGACTTCAGTCAAGCTTCTAGTATTCCTTGGTGTGTATTTCGCGCCCACTATGGTTTAAAAATGTAAATGGGCGGCTCCAGAACCAAAGCATTTAAAATAGCAGTTTTGTTTTTGATTTCGGAAGACGTTCAGGGCATGTTCGAATAATCAAGCCCAACTCTGAGTACAAAAACGCTTAAATCCGAAAAGAGACGTGCAGAGGGACTCCACCCAGAGCCGTATGCAATGCAAAGTCGCACCTTGCTTAAACAGATGTGCAAGCTTTTTAAACTGTATGATGCCCAGTTCTTTCAAATCGAAGAGAGTAAAGTTAGTGTCTATCTGCACGCCAATCTAAAACATTTTGGCAGTGCCGACATTGTTGACTTAAATCCTTATTATGTAATAAAGCTGAACCAAACTGCGGTCCCTCGTATCGAGTAACTTATAACAGCTTTGTGAGACTGATAACGAAAAAGGAGTTAAAGCTCCTTCATCTGGTGATAAAGATGGTAAGTCAAGTTTTCTAGGTAGTACCAAACTTAACTTCTCAGTTCAAAAAATTGAACTGTGTTGACTCTAGCAAAGCTGGTGTAATTTTCGACACTGGTGCGTGCGAACGGACGCTGCACATTGTTGTTTTGTTATCGTGGCTTTAATGAAACTAGGCATACAATTTAGAAATAGAGACATCGTGCAGAGCGGGCTGCGTGCAGAACCTGGAATGTGGCCGCTCCCATAAGAACCTGGGTAATTTAGAAGAAGATCTTAACAGCTTCAGTTCTAGTGCTAATTGCACAAGATTTTAAAAAGTTTGAATTTTAGTCATAACCTAACAAAAAAAGACAAAAAAAAAAAAAAAAAAACAAGGTTAACAGACTGGGTAGTTTTTGAGGCTTCAAATGATTCGGTGTCTCAAAAGCATCCAGGAAAATGGCCGTCACTGAATTCCTTCCTATTCACGGCTACATTCTGGCTGAGAATTGACACTTGTTGAACTCAGTATTTATTTGTGTACTTCTCCTTCTGCTCACTGCTGACATAAGGTCAGAGAAATTGCCAATAGTTATTTGCTTGCTTCTTCAAACCTTAGAAATTGTTTGGTATTTTGGAAGACATTGCTGCCATTCCTTTAAATTATCCTTTCAAACAACAGCACAACAGTGATTCACTTTGCCTAAACTTAATTTATAAAACAACCTACTCGAACTTCTAAGTTGTTCTAAATGTAAACAAAACCAAATTCCAGTCACCAGGTGGCAATGAAATCAATGCAGCAACTGTCAAATTTTCTTGCGATACAGTAGAAATTTTAGCCACCGTCATATAAACGTTAAAACTTTGTCTCACCACAACGCTTTTCGTTTTGGATAACTGGTTAAGTTTAACTTTCTATAAGGCAGTTTTTCTTTAAGCGCAGCTAACTTCATCTTGACGATTTTTTTAAACATTTCAAAGTCCAGAGAATATAATAAAAAAAAGTATTTAAAAAACCTTTCATGAAGCCCTGCAGGCCTTGACCTAAAATTAACCCATTTTGACATATAAAGGCTACAGATTACTAATAGAAGTTCTATTTCATCCGATAGAGGATTAAATTCTTTCTGAGTCGAGTTTCTAACAAAGTTCTTCAATTATTCGTTTCATTGAAAAGCCTTCGATTACTCTTTTCAGATTGCAGCTTTCAAATGTCTTTTCTCTTTTCGAAATCAACTGAGCTCTGTTGGAAATGAAATCACATTTAAAGACTTTTCCCCGGGAGGTTTCCATTTAACCCCCCGCAACACTGGCATGGGCAACAGTATTAAAAATAATTTTCAATCGCTTCTTTTTTTTCATTTTCATTTTTTTCGAGTCTGCTCATCCACTAAAGATGAAAAGCAGCAGCATCACACGGGTGATGACGCCGACAACGACCGACGGTGGTAAATTGTAACAGAAAATGAAATTGAAAATTGAAAATAAAAAAAAAAGAGTAGATACCTTCTCCATTCCAAGACCATCTATGACAGCGTCGAGAGTAGGCATTAGGCAGGCATTCAAATAGGTGGCGACACGGCCGTAGCCAACAACGCACAACGACGAGACGACAGCGACAACGTTCCAAAAGGTATAGTTGCCTTGTCAAACACACAGCAACACACACAAACACAAAACAACTTGCCCATCGATCACACCAAAAACCATGAGTTTACTTAATCTCGACGCTAGAGTTTTGTTGCGAGTCGTTGGGATTGAGATTGGGAGTATAACTGAGATGCAAGCAGGAAGAGAAAGTGAAGGCATTAGCAATATGCAGAGGCAGAAACTTATTGTTATTGTTGTTTCGCCATTTTCCGCAAAAAGCCTTTTCATATTAGTAAAAGTGAGTTATTGTAATGAATAGGGAAAAGTCTGGTAAGTCTATGAGTCTAAAGGCCATTTGCTTATAAAAGTTTGTCTTCCTTCGGTGGTGGAAGTATGTAAGCGTGAAATTTCGAAATTACGTGCATCTCTGCCCTCTTCTTAACAACAACATCAGCATCAACAACAACTATGCTCTCTGGCGGCAAATGAATGTATCTGCATCTGTCAACTTTAAGATTAGTTTAGCGACCGAGTTTATCTATTCGAATGCAGCCGAGGTTAATGTAGTTATTCCAAGAAAGGGATTTCGAGAAAACTCTTGCCTCACACAGGAGTGAAACGCATAATATGGCTGTGGGGTTCACTCGCTTGCTGTTTGTATGTGTTTGATTCAATCAGCACCGATGTGGTGTCGGCTGAATTTGATAAGGGGAATTAAATGGAAGTGAGGGATAAGATTGAATACATTTGCATTTAATTTCGGAGGCGTATATGCATGTATTATAATATGTAGCTACTCATTAGATTTGTAATAAGTGGCTCAAAAGCTTCAATCGCAGTTTCCTCAAATATATACTCACATACCGAATTTTATAAGAATCGACAAAGCGGTTTGAAAAAAACCATGAAATGTTGTCTTTACTTAAGGGTACTTTACGAATTTGGTAAAGATTGAAGGCATTTACTGGATAGTTTTATTAGAAACACGAAGTTGTCCGGGATCTCGACATCAATCATCCTAGCTGTGGATTAAGGGTCGGGAACTATCAAAAACACATGATATTTGGAAAGGGAAATACTTATTTTCTCGAGCACACAGGCTGCATTTCAATCTTTGGATCCCATCACCACAAAAAAAAAACCAGTCCGGTGGCAAGACAGTTCAGCAAGGCACAAGGATCTTCTACAACTGTGGGCTCGACGGTCTCGCACACTTAGGTACTAATTTTAACTCAAGATAGTTGCCTGGAAATTCCCATCGCTAAGAATACGTTTATGCCAAGAAAAAAGCTGGTTATAAGACGTTCAGGGTAGTTCCATAATAGTTGCCATTACAAAATATTGTTAAACAGCAAAAGCTGTGTGGATGAAGAGAAGGAGGAAACATTTCCTAAATTGTTTAAAACTTTAACACTTCCTGGGTGAGTTCTTCTTTCACAAATTAAATAACCAGTTTGGGGAAAACATCTTAGATCGATGTGATATCACAACGGTCTCCCTTTTGGACTGATTGTGCCAGCTTGTGCTTTTAAATTGTCAGCCATCGCCACCAAACTTTATCTATGATTTCCGTTCTTTGAATGGAACAGTGCTTCCAAAGATTGAAATGTTTTAGTACCTGGATAATAAATAGAAGCAACTTCGGATGACATAATCGAACATAGAGTAAGAGTAAAGAGCTCTGTTAATATCAAAATGAGTGTTCGTTAGTGGGATGATTTTGCATGGGACTTATTCTACGCTAGACGTGATGGTGCCCGAAGTTCGTTTATCAATCAGCCAACATTTACACATGCACAATAACTTCGCAGACTTCAACTTGTCGAATTTGGCGTCGGAACTTAGACCTACTCCCTAACAAAGTATAAATGAAAAAGGACCTCAAAGATCGTACCCATAGACAATGCCGTTTTTTTCCAGACTGGGCTTCGGAGTGTTCGGAAGAGGACCTCAATTCCAGCCGTCCTCATAAATGAATGGCTGTGTTAGAAACCCGTTAGGTATAGCCGTATATGGGACGACACCAACCGACACGAGGATCACCAGGTGAAAATGCGCCAGCGACGTTTTGGTCTTGAAAACGACGTTGGTAAGGCGCTCACCGTCAATGGCGAGCGCTACAGTACAGTACGGCACTACACGTGCCACACAGTGGACACCACGATTACCACTCAGCAAGATTGATTTGAGTGTAAAGTTGTCTCTCTCATGGGTAACGTCAATTGGCTACCAAGATCATGCGCGCTAGACTTTTTCTTTGTTGGGTTTAATGCAGTAGAAGGTCTACGCGAATACTCGTAAACCACAATTGGCAGATGCCCTAGAGGTGAACAAAACACTGTGCCATCGCTCAAATCCATCCGGATCTATGCGTTAGTGCCATTGTAAATCAGACCGCTCGGATTCGGATGTCATATTCCCTACCTCGCAAACACAGCTTGTTTTCATTCATTAAAACTAGCTATTGAAAAACCTTTTAGAATTGTAAAAGAGAACGAATGTCTGAAGGAAAGCCAGAAATGCCATCTTGCCAACATCCCTTACTGCTCAAATTTATTACAAAATCTCCACCCTCACCACTGCTGCCGTAAAAAAAAAGATTTTCATTCATGTCTTGGAACACAGTTAATTTGGGATAGGTGTGATTCCAGTCGAATTGACAAGATAGTAGAAGAAGTTTCTTCAAAAGGCATTTAAGTTCAGCAAAAGTAGGTACCTATACTCCTAACCATTCAAATATGTTCATTTCATTTGGAAAAGCCTTTTAATTCCGCAGGAATTTTTTGACCCTACATATAATCAGTTAGTCATCGAATTATCGAATCATCGAATCACCGATACTTATATAAACATCTTTTGAAATCAACCTGGCGGACCTCAAAATTACCCAATTTTAACGAGAGTATGACTAAACTTTCAACTCTACATTGTATTACATTGCAAGATAAGTAAACCCCACGGCTTATAATTACATAATCCAAAATAAGCCCTTTCCTCTTTATCCAGAGCAACATTCACAAAGAAGAAAAAAAAAATTGTTTCAAAACACAATAAAAAATTGCAAAAACCATAACCAAAACGAAAAACGTCATGTTTTTGCGGTACACCACTGTAAAAATCTGTAAATCAATCCTTCTTTTCCCGTTCTCTCTCTCACCAGTCACCACCACACACTTTATTTTTAACACAACTCTCTCACGTGTACCTTCAAACGTGACGTGATCAAAGAAACTCACAAGCTCGATCGATGTCGTTGGTGTGGTGAAACCGCAAGGGAATGAACAAAAAAAAAAACAACAAAAAAAGAGCGCAATCGAAACCAAAACCACATGCTTTTCAGCTGTTTCCTCATGTAAAACAGCAAAACATGCGTGACCAACCGATCAGAGTTGCCATCAAGTCATCACACACACGCGCACACCATAAATCTGTCAAAAGAAGAATTCTCCGATAAATAACAAACACACACAAATCCAAAGTAGCACAAAACAAAGAAAAGGCAACGTGATGAAAATCATGTGCTTTAATCTCTCTCTCTCTGAATTTGCACTCTCTATCTCTTCCTCACTCTCACTCATCGATCGGTTTATGTGCTCTAAACTAAAAGCGCACGTTGCACTTAACATTTTCGCCTTTCGTTGTTTTCTCTTTCATTGCGCTTTGTTCGTATCATTCTTTGTTTTGATTTGACTTATCTTATTGTTTGTCTATGATCTATTCAAAGCTTGAATGACGCATGCAAAAGAATACAACAAAAAAAAAACTATTTAACTTTGAACACACCCCCAAAACAATAGTGTGCGGTGCGCTTTTTTTGTGAGTTCTCTTTAAATGATCACACGAAATAATGACAGAAGAGAATAAAATTGTAATAGAAGAATAAAGATTTAAAAAAAAAAAACTAATTAGGGCACGATAAACGATTGTTGGTCGTTTGTATTGAGATCAAGATCTTTCGCGGGGCTTTTGCATTGTAATTGTTTTATTAACTGTATGCACAAAAATATGTTTAGTTTTTTTTTTTTTCTTTTTGTTGTCTGTCTTTTTAATAATATTTCTAGTGGGACAGGAGTGAGAGAGGAGGCAAGTGAAAAAAAATGTGCTTGCGCTTGCTGTTCGGCGCGTAAAATTGTACTCGTTTTGTAATTTTTTTTTTTTAGTTTAACATTTTTTATGCTCAAGTTATGAGTGCGAGAGAGAAGACCTTGACCTAAAAACCTGCATTCGCTGATGGTTATTGTGAACAAACATATACCTACCTACACTACCCTACAGCATTTTTAGTAATGACAACAGCAACAACAAAATATATAATAAACGGTTTCATTTGTTCGTTTTCAATTTGTTTAGGTAATGCAAAAAAAAAATTAAACAGATTTTAATATTTTTTGTATTGTTTAATTTTACACGGAATAGTCGGTGGTCGGTGCATGCAGTTAAGAGACACTATCGTCAGCCATATTTGTTTTGTAAGTTATTAGAGTAACAAGTAGGTTTATCGGTCAAGTCAAGATTTCAAGAGCAAGACTTACAAAGATTTCCTCGTTAAGATGTCAAGGAAGAAAAATAGTTAATTCTGTTCATATGGACGATGTTAGGTAGTCTGACACATGACATTTTTTTCAGACAAAGAAGAAGACAGCAGAGGTATATGGTTATTTTGAAATGAGGATTGATTAGGAAGTACCAAGATGTGTCTTAAGGTCTTTTATATTGCTAATTTGACATTTAAACTGCCACACCAATCGTCTTATTGTTTTTTATTTCGCTGCTTTGACATAATAGATCCGTAGACATGTGCTGCACAGGAACAAACCTAAGGAAACGTCAAACATAAATAGTTATCGAACTGCTATAGAAATACCTTTCTTTAACATCAGTGGGACTTTCAAGTGGGTATTGAGATGACTCGATGACTGCATTTTTATACATTTTGTGTAATGAAAGGGTAGGTACTCAATAGGTTATTAATACCCTTGTTATGAATTTTACAGAAAGAGCGGTTAAGAAAGTTGGATAGGAGATAAAATTAGTTGCCGATACACTTTGAAAACCAGGTAATCACACTGGGAGGGGCAAATCAAGGCGGGTATCATTCCACATTCATGTAGTGCGGCTGAGAAATTAGTCTCTTTGCATAACTTTACGTCCGAAGATAGGCTCGAGGGTAAATTGATTGGCATTCAGCGATGGAGTGTTATGGGAAAATTGTTTAAGGGGCGATATGCATTCGGCTATTTCGCTGGATTTATTTAATAGAAGTTGCGATAAAACAAGGTAAGACAAGAGACATTACGGCGACGGCAGTGATGTTCAAGCGAAACAAATGTTTTGGTAATGATTCTTTCAGCTATCAACTTCTAAGGCTCATTTCTGAACCCTATCCAGAGGGGACGCAAATGTTTGACAGGAGCACCTGCCCAGATATGAGAATTACATAATACGTATGTGCCTTGCAAATTGTAGCCATTTTATATGAGTTCGTTTCACAGAGTTTTGATTGTGGTTCACAGATCTAAAACTGTTTTCTGTTCAGTTTCTTTGATTCAAGTGCCACCCATGAATTTTAACATAGAGGGAAGGTTGGGACCTGAATTATGGCTAGTTGAATTGAGGAACAAAATTGTTAAAGATCGTCCGTAATTATTGTGCTTATTTTAAAGATACAGAAGTACATACTTTGAAAATCTTCTTCCTTCTATTAAGAGAACTTTGGAATCTGAACGGCTAACAGAGAAGCATTTTACATGACATTAATTACTCTTGAAGGATTTGTCACTTCCTTACAAGAGGCAGTACCCCGTAAAACAACTTTTAGGTGGAGTCGTCAGGGATCGAACCCAGAACCTTCGGCGTGGCAGTCCGACACACTAACCACTACGCCACGGGGTACTACTCAATGATAAAACTACCTCACGATTAATTAAAGAGTTTTTGTAGATGGACATGATATTGTGTATCTGTTGTTCTTTGCAACAGACAATACCCCGGAAAAAATACTAAGGTGGAATTAGGGGTTAAAACCAGAACATTTAGCTTTGCAGTTTGACACAACGCCACGAACACTTTTACAGCCCTTGGTGTTTGAGGACGTGAATGACAAGATCGTAACAGTAGCTATAGTTTTGTTTATTTGTGTCTCCATTTAGGTTGTAATGGACCAGGAATTTCTCTAACATATTATCACCAAAACTTTTTTGTAAGTTCTTCGACCAGTAACATTTTCAAACTGAGATCATTTCCAGCCCTTTTGACATTTCTTGAACCATTATTTTGGGGAGGCCCTAGCAGACCCCTTTTTTCTCATCAGCATTAACTTAAGAGTTTTCACTTTTAACAAACTTTTCGATAGCGACTGCGCCTTACCCTCTCGTAATGGTATTGTTACTGAGAAATCCGATCTTAAGATCAATTTTAATGACACTAACCTCACTTTATCAACTGTTTAAGATATTAAAGTTTTAAAAAATAAATCTGCTAACAGACACTCTGTATAAAACGTCAAAGCTAAAAATAAAAGTGATAGGTCGAGTGTCGGGCACCGTTGAAAGGACGGTGTTTTTCAGGTCTCGAGTCCCGTTGAATTGAAAGATAAAATGTCGCTGTGAGTATAACATTGCTTGGTATGGTTCAATTAAACTTGAGGCCTTAGGGAGGATTGATTTGATCAAGTTTTTAAATGCTCCCTACTTTACGTCATAAAAGGACTTTCTATTTTGAATGTAGAGTACTTTAATACAAATAACCCGGCCACTCAAATGTTTGTACACAATTCATAGCTACTTAAACATGCAACAAATGCGTAAAGGGTCATGAAAGACACATCAACCAACCAACACAAACACAACCAAAACCTTACAAACCTTACCGAAAACCCTTTACAATCGATTACATTCAATGTAAATATGACACAAAAGGCACACATTATCTTCACCTTTGTTGCCACATTGCGTGAACTACATTCAAGTATATATTTGCTTGTGTACAATATCCAATTGCAAAAGTAAACTTTCCTCCAAAATGGCCCCCTTAAACTGTACATACTGTAATATTATCTGGTCAATATAAATCAAAAATGTATATTCAATGAAGAAGGCCCTCAAGCGGGCAGACACAGAAAAAGACAACAACAAAATTACAAAAATAAAATATTCCAACATGTAGGTCATGTTGTATCCAAGTGTCAGTACACAATTATACTTGTTGTTGTTGTTACGTTGCGTGAACTAAAATGTCAGAGAGTTACGTTACCCCATTACATATCTCTACATATCTATACATATGTTGGTATGTAAAGTAAACTCGCACGAACAAACCAAGCCAAACCATATGTGCCGCTTGCCGCACTTTCCAGTTCCACACGCATCGCACTCAAACTCGAGTAAAAGTTGAAACTTTTCGTTGTTTAAAAAAATCAAAAAAAAAACGATTTTTTTCTTTTTCGAAATCTGACAGCCAAAAAAAATAAGTAGGCTGAATTTAGGAGTGCGTAACGGAGGCACAACGCAACGCACACATAATGGATAATGGAGGAAAACCACCGCTGCGCCGCGCCGCCATTATAGTGAAATCTGTCAATGAGCTTTCACACTGATGTAGAAGATGATCTCTCCAAAAACGGTTTCCATATGATTTGTATAGTTAGCGGTAGTTTCTTTTTCGTATTTCTTTGTTTGGCATTGGCGCCGCCATTATTGTATGAGAAAAGTGCGTGTTTGACGTGCGTGGATGACATTTAAGTTTGTCAGAATGTCAAAGTATCACGCAGAGTCACAAACTACATTATCGACCTTTGAACTACTGATGTGCTCTCTGTGCGTATCATTGCACACAAAAAGAGAGATCTTAACTGTCTCTGTTTACACAGAAAATTGTAAGTAATTCGTTCCACTTTTATGGGCTGTTTACACTTTCAATTATGTGTAGCGCGTTTAGTGTGTGGCAACGCTGCCGCCACCGCCACCGCCAAGCCGCACTTACAAGACAAAGCCATTAAATCATAATTATTTAACAATTTTTTGTAACTTCCTCTTGAAAGGTGTCGAGCCTATACCTACCTTCTACCTAAGTTTTTGTGTAAAGGCCCAAAGAGAAACCAATTTTTTGTCGGTTTTTGGCTGACCTTCTGGAAACGAGGTAACCTCATTTCGAAGTAAGCGTTGGTCGTCGCAGCTTGATGATTTGTGCTACACATGTGCAGTCTTGAGCGTGACATCACCCTGGCACGTTGCAGAGACAGAGATAAAAAAAATTCTATAAACTCAAAGTTCATGTCACCTTCGAGCGATGCGAAAGTCTGGAAAATTGCAAATGACACTCAAGCGTCGAATAAAAGGGTTCACACATCACTCACTTGACCATTCAGCAATCAAAAACAGAGCTTTGAAAAAAAAAAAAAAATTAAACATGATATCTTGTAACCTCTGGCTTGGTTTAGGTGCGGTGGCGGTGAACGGCAAACGCGTCGGTGGAAAGGTATTAATTTTGACCCAAATGCGAAGCATGTTAAACATGTGTTTTATTGTCTTTTGCTCGGCTTGAGCAGCAGCAGCAGCTACGGAAAGCGAGCGCGCAGTGGCGCGGCGCGGCACGGCAATCATGGCCTCTGTTGGCACACCTAAATTTTCCAATTAATTACACCAATTTTAATGTGTTTTTTTTTTCATAACGTTCATCTGTTTGGCCTGGACTCTCGATGGAGAATCATTGTTTTATAAGTTTTTATAGCTCGTAATTAGTGTGACATTGATAGCACAGAAACAGAACGCAGAGCTTGAGTGGCAGCTGTGACGCGGCGAACTTCGAGGGGGTTATTATTGAAGCGTGAAGTGCGCGCTGGGGATTAAGCGAGAAAAATCCCAAAAACACATACACACAACACAGATTTGTGTTTTATGTTTCCTTCGATGTAGGTCACTCTTCACTTCAACTAAAGAGGGGGAATGGCTTAGTTTTATTTAACGTTTTTTTTATAAAGTTAATTCAAGGATAGACGCAGACAACATTTTCACTAATGAAAGTTTATGGTTTGGTCTTCGTTGAGGAGGATTAAATGAGGTTTTTTTTTTATAACCTTACTTTTGGGAATTTTGACAAAAAGGTTTTAGATATAAAAAAAAGACTTTTTTGAGTTTATGGGAGACCTTTAATAAAAAGATAAGTTTCCCAAAAAAAAATTATATCATAAAACAGTAAAGCCGGTTTTCGGTTTTTATTAGAGGCTTAGGATTAAGAAGTTTATGACAACAAATTGAGATTTTCGTAAGTTTAGTTCAAGGACATAGCAAAAAGGATATTTAAAGTTCCAATGTCTGTTGTAAAGTCGACTGCATGTGAAACCTTCTAACAGGGCTTATTATATTTGTGAAACTGGAAACAGACTGATATTTTCTTAACTTTTAGGGAAGGTAAAGCGGAAGAACATGTTCTTCGGCACATATGGCCCACCTTAAATTCTCTGTTATGGAAGAGCATAGAGATTAAAACTTTGTTGAATATAGATGGCAGATTCAAAGAACTGGTCTTTGAGAACAAATTATGAAGAATGTTTTTTGAGTGGTTTAGAACTTTAAGTTGGCAACACTGTTTTCATTTACAACCATTTTGTCATCTGCCATGTGATTTATATGTAGTTTGTTTTGCCATTTCATCATGAGTCGACTGACGCCTGAACAACACATGCAAATACTGTAGATTTATTTTGAAAAACCTGGTTCTGTTCGTGCAACGCATTCCGGTTTTTTGGTTTAATGGCTACTTCTATAAGCAAAACTGCCTTATTTCGAGTGTAGATAATCCTCAAGCGATTGTTGAGACACCACTAACTTCCACGTTACATCCACAAAAACTGACAGTTTGGTGTGTTTTATGGGCATGGTGAAATCATTGATCATTACATTTTTTTTTAAAACGATTCCAGCCAGAGGGTTTCAGTCAATGGAGACCGTTATAGAGCCATGATAAACTACTTTTTCATTCCTGAACGATTGATGGCTTTGAAAACAACATTGGCCGCGATATTGTCGATATAGGTACGACCCCAAATATTGCAAATAGTGATCGCAAATTGGAGCCCAAGATTGGATTACATCCGAGGCAGCAGTGAGGTTGCATAAAATTAGCTTTCAAATAAAGTCAAATATATTTTTCTGTGTTTTATTTCATTACAAAGGGTGTTTTTTTTAGATGCGTGGTTTTCAATCTGGCAATACTTTTTTCGGAGTTGGTCTTTTTGACAGCTGTCACTTGATTTATGCTCAGTTTGGTTTGACTTTTCATAATGAATGGACTTACTTCTGAACAATGTTTGCAAATCGTGCAAATTTATTACCAAAGTAATGGTTCGGTTCGCGCGACGCATGCACGCTGCGTCCAATATTCGGTCGACAAAATCGGCCGTCACATTAAATTATATACGTTTTATTTCTTCTTGAAAACCACACGTCCAAAAAAAGAAGGAAACACCTTTTATGAATGACCCAATGACCCTACTACATATTTAATACAAGGTGGCCATATTTTCTGCTTAAATTGGGCCAAATCTGATCTAAAAAGTTTAAAGCCGAAATAAACTGTGAAAGCAACGGATTTCAAACAAGAAATTCGAAAAAGCATTCGCAAAACCAAATCGAGATCGGGGGTGGCTTTAATTAAATGTAGAGTTTCCTATACGTTCGTACTAGTTTAAAAGGATGCAAATCAAATCCAAACTGAACTACTGCCATCAACAGACAACTAAAGTCTTAAACTAAGCCTACTGCGATTATGCTAAAATTTTAAGCGACGATTCTAAAATTTTAACCACACCCTTAAAGTATGCAATTATTTTATATAAATGTAATATTTTGTTACCTTCATTTGAAATTAAGTTTAGACACCAGAAACATACCTGAAAGAAAAAAAAAAATTTGGTTATATTCAAGTAAAAATAGAATTTGAAACAAAGTTTAAAATTGTTTTTAAAAAAAGGTATACTTAAGACTAGAAGGGGGTTTCAAGCTTCTTTAAAAAATATATATCAATTACAAACTTGAATATAAACTTGACAATATTGTTGTTTTAAGTGGATATAGATATATGACATACTATAGCTGACAACTAGTTTTGGTATAATTTGTGATGTTATCGGACCCTTAGCAAATTATGTAATAGATCTTAGAATATTTATGTTTATCTGTCAAATATATGAAATGAGACAGACTTCACTTGTTCATAGACTTCCACCTACAATCGTAACTTGACTTAAGATATTAGACTTTATTAAATTGCAATTTTAAAGTAAATTCGTGAGTTTATCTTATTCTGAAATATTAAGTTAAATGCAGAAATGAACGTGTGAGAAAAGTAAAGGGTGGGCCATCCAGTGGTATCTTTTAAGATCATAGGTTAATTTGACACTGACAGCTGTTTCCCGGTCGAAATCTGGACAGAGTCAGTATCAAACCTCCGCCAACGAAATAAGTCTTGAACTACGCGTCGTTGGTTAATATTAAAAACTTATTTCCAAAGAGAGTGTTGTTTAGCCCAAACATTGCGTTTTTGAAAAGAAGTGTTGGTCGTCGAAATGAAGCACCCACCGCGCCTGCTGTACGCAAGTTCGTGCAAAAAATTCGTGAGACTGATTTACTAGTTGACAACACTCATCATGGACCCCGTCGTTGTACGGTCGCTTACAAGGTCCTATTGACTCAGCAGTCAGCAATTGAAGGCGCACGACCACCCGCTTCGTTATTGCTTCGCAGTTTGGGCCTAAGAGCAGCTTGAATTGGACAACGATTTTGGGCGAAAGAGCATCTTCTACGCTATATTAGCAATCAAAATTGCCGCATCTGTGGCTCGGAAAACCCTTGTTTTTTTGTAGAGAAGCCAATGCACAGAGTGACAGTTTGGTGGGAAAAAAGTTTTGGTCAACGGTGGGCTTTACAGAGCCATGAAATTGAAGACATCGATTTGGCCGATGGCGCACCATGCGACACAGCTCAAGACACAATCGATCTTTAGCGCATCAAATTCGTCTTGGCGATGTCAAATTCAGAAGAAAATGGTATACATAAAGTTACATAAGCGGATGGTACAGGTAATGAAGGCGAGGATGTTCTTTCACTCACATCTGCAAACTCTGACTCGAAAGAGACTCTCCAAATACCTACCGACAGAATGCCCATTACTTTTCCTTTTCCTCCGTAAATGAACACTTGATGATGATATCGTCCAGAATATCTAATAAGAATCATCTAGCTACCGCAGTGCATCTGTTCCATAAGCTCTCCATAACTCTCCAAACTTTCTATTTATTCAATCTAATAGTTATAAATTAAATAGCCAAAGCCTCTAGGAAATGTCAGCCCCTTGCTGCTCAGGTTTCTTTTTTAAAGACATTTTATTGTTCGTGGTTTCTGCCTTAATGAGTCCTAATAGGGACGATCCATTTCTTGCTAGCTCGTGGGATGTTTTTTTTTTTTTTCTAGCCACAAACCCAGAGAGTGTTATGTTACATAGATTTTATTTCGATGATGAAAATTGCTTTTAATGCGAGAATACGATGTTTGCTTGGGGTATTGCCTTCGTTCTAACATGAAAGACGATGATTACAGCAGCAGTTGGTGGATTGATCCCACTAGTTCAGGAGTTTCTGAGTAGAAACGTACACCGACATCTTATTCCCTTTTGCATTTATCTGTAGGGATTTGTAAAGCTGTTTCGCTGTTAGGTGCTTCTTTATCCAAGCAGTCCTCTTTCTAAGCGAAGAGAAAGGTAAACGGTCTTTCAAATTTTAAACGGGAAGTTTTTGTTGAAGTCTTCGCAAGCTTATCTCATTAACATTTCTGTAGAACCTGTGCGTTGCCTGTCTAATTGTATTTTCAGCTCTCGGTTTAATTAACCGAAGGGCTCTGTTTGCTGCAAATTCTTCCACAATAAGGGATTAGGGGTTTTAGATTGACTCAAGCTTCCAAATTTTCTATATACCTAATGGTAACTATGCCTGCTATTAAATTTCTGTTGGTAGCTTTTTGTATCACTTGCCACCAACCCAAAAGCACATGTGTTGTTTAGCCTGGAACATCCCAATGATAATTTTGGACTAGCCCTCAAGGACTTTTGTTTTCAAAGTTAAACGCTAGTTAACACAAATTCTCCACTCAAGCTGGCTCCCTAGTCAAAAGTGGTTTTTCCCCCCGAATGGATTCCTAGATCTACATCGATTTCTTAACAGACCCCTGCAATATCGCGGAAATCACAATTTGCCCAACTTGAACTTGCTTGTTTACATTGTTTGGTTCAAGTCCAAGATAAATATGTGTTTCTGACCTTCCTAACAATATGCAATAATTTAAAAAAAAAAATCGTCTTTCTTTTATCGTGAAGAAAACTTTTGCTGTTTACCTTGAGTATGACATCAGGCAGGACAGACAAAAGAAATGGTGAAATCTCCTTTTAAAGATTTCTTCATCGATGTTATGTTAGGTTTGTTTGATTTAAATCTAAAATTGTTTAACAACCCCACACCAATACCTATACTTCAAACTAGATACTGTATTTGCTTTCGAAATCAATGTAATTACTATCTTTTTATCTTTGAAAATGTAGGCACAAATTAAGGCAATAAACAGTTATCTTATCAGTCAAAAACCACCCAACTGTTGATGAATGCGGAAATACCAATTTCAGATAAAATTCTTTCCACAAGGTAGGTAGGTACGTCATTTAGGACGCTCATCTTCATCAATCAGACACAGTTTTGTTCTTCTTTGTCTTTCTCACAAAAAATAAAACCCAAAACATTTCTAATGATCTTTTGAATGGAACAAAATGTATCTTTTATTTGGCTCACCTGCCCTAAATAAGAAGTAGATTGATAAATCTTGTTATCTTTTTGGAAGCGAGCAGTTCAGCACACCGTCCACCGACGACCGACCGACATCCATCCAAAGCTGGTAGTTGGAGCCGATGATGTACAAGGTAAATCGAATGCGAATAATTTATTACCATTGCTTGTGTATGACCTTATAAATCTGAAACACGCACCGTACAACCTTACACAGAAAGCAAAAATATTGTATATTATATACATTTTGTGACCCATATTAATTAGATCGACATTGGAGATTATGGATGGGCTCACACGCACACTCTACGCTCTCGCTCTCTTTTTTTTTCTCTCTCTGCCACCCGAAGCGCCGCCACACGTTTTGAATGAGGACCATTGTGTACCTATGTACCTTTTCCTGATTACCTAACTGTTTACAAGGAGCCCTTTTGTTTTGATTTGACATTGGAAGTTGGAACTTGGAACCTATGGTTGAACAACGCAAAGCTTTGTGGGTTGCTCCTCTCTGGTCTGAACAATAACTCCAAGTCTCCAACTAATTGCCTATGTTTTCAAAACCAAAGCAGCAAAATATATATTACAACAAAATTACACGATTAACCTTGAAAAAAAAAACTAGAAAGAGAGAGAGAGAGATAGAAAATAAATGTAAAGCCATCTATCATAATGCATTTAATGTATGGGACACGGGACACCCACAATGCTACGGTGCTGCCCCCCATCGTTAATTAATGCAAATTAATGCACGTAATTCATATTAAACATGATTATTTAATGCTTGGCGTTGTGCTAATGCTTTGTTATTGTTGCATTTGCGAATAGTGAATGAGAATGGGTCGGAGTCGGAGCGGGGCACAACATCGGCATCACGGCATGAGCATGAGCGAGCGAGTGTGGGAGGCAGGTGGAAATGTCAGTTTGTGGAAATGTCATCGCATCGGGTTTTATAAAGGTTTTTCACATTCTGTTTTCTGTTATAGGAACACACCACACTATTTGTAAAGTTTTCAAAGTGTGTGTTGGAGAGAGTCGAGCTTTTTTTTCTAGGAGAGCATTTTGAAAAGCTTTTTTTCATTTCTTTTTGTAGAGTAGACACAATCTCACACACACATTGACGGTCATATGGTGGAAGATTTATTTGATTAAGTTTCCTGTCAAAAAATAAATGATTTTCACGTGGAGGAAATCACAAAGGATAGGAACATACCAACATATACATATGTATGTAGGAAGGAGGGGATAGGCAGGCAAATATTTGGCAAAAACTTTTGGGCAAAGGTAAAAAGAACTTCTTTTTTATTTTTTTGAGAATGTCATGATTCAGGTAGAATATAAGAATGTGAGAAAAAAAACGTATTTAATTCGTGAAATATTTATTTTGTAAGAGGATTTCATTTGACCTTTAAGAGATGAAGGTGTACAGCTTCATTTAATATGTAATGACATCCTTATCCTGTCCTTGCCAGTCCCTGTTGTGGTACGCTTGATGGAACATATACGACGAAAAGGTTGAATTTTTTGTTTGAAATATTTTGAGAACTGTTACTGAGTTAAGCCGTGAGAGTGGGATGGTTAGGACTAAGAGTCGGTTGTGCGAGAGTGATTCAACCCCGGTTTAAAAGTTCACTTAAGTTAAGCCATACTAAATAGGAGGATTAATTAAAAATTTTAAACTGAACCACTGTCGTGCAACTTCAGGCAAGCTTTGATAGATTGTGTCAAATTGGGAGTTTCCAATTTCAAAACAATGCCATTGTGTTAGCAACACCTTTCGGTATCATTTTGCCTGTATTGATTGTTATGTAACGGGTGTTTTTTTTACAGGTACATAACTTTAAGTTGGCAACACTATTTCAACTGGCGGTCATTTTGTCAGCTGTCAAGTGATTTATTTTGAGTTTGGTTTGACATTTCAACATGAATAGGCTGACGTCTGAACAATGCATGCAAATTGAACAAAATGGGCTCGAAATGAGATTGCTGTTGGTCCTGATTTTCACAAGAAAATTTTGTTTAGCGATGAAGCTCTTTTTTGGTTGAATGGATACGTCAATAAACAAAATTGCCGTATTTGAAGTGATGATAATCCTCAAGTGTGTGTTGAGACACTGTTACATCCACTGTTTGGTTTGCTGTTTGGGTTGGTGGAATAATTGGTCCGTATTTCTTTAAAAACGATGCTGGCCAGAACGTTACATTCAATGGTGACCGCTATAGAGCCATGATTACTGACTTCGTGAATCAATCATCATGGTTGTTTACATGATGTGCAGGAGCTGTGGTTTCAACGAGACGGCGCAACACGTCACACAGCGCCTGACACAATTGATTCATTGAAGGAAACTGATGCTGATGCAAACCAAGCTATTCCAGAGCTGCGAAGAAACAAAATGAATAAGGGAACAACCATCTCGAAAAAGGAAAAGTGCTCGGGAGGTTTGCTCGCCAAAACTTATTAACAGGGCTCTAGGCCAACTTCTTGTGAAAGACGACAACATTTTTCAAAGATTGCGACAGTGTTGTGATGGACTTTCTCTGGCTATGCTTTCCAACTGCAACCTTACTGAAGTACTCGGCCGGCGTTACAATCGAAGGACTAAAACAAAACTTAAGCTTGTTGGTTGGTCAGACGAAATAACTTTTGAGTTTTGGAAAAAGATGTTTGATATCAGGGTCAGATGGCTCATGATTCTCATCTCCAAGTTTCAGAGAGTTGAGCGGATGCCTTAGCAAACTAGGAAAAGTTACCTTCTCCAAATATTGAAAGGGAAGGGGGATACGAGAAACTGTCATACTTCCCGTTCAATTAAGCTGACGTCACACTTCATAAAGATCGTTGAGCGAGTTTAGGTAAGCCCACTGCCAAATATAATACTCCCGTCTATTGACCAGTTCGGGTTTGTGGCGGAGAAGCAACATCAGATGCAATCCAAAGTATGAGTATCATTATGGAAAAACATCGGGAGTCCATAGAGGATATGCAAATTGTGTTCGTTGATTTTGATAAAGCATTCGATAGACAACCATGAGGTCTAATATGGGTGGTCCCTAGCAACGAAGAGTTCCAGACACCTTAATGCGGATGGTCATGGTTACTTACGAGGGAGCAGAGTCAAAAGTATGTTAAGCTGGAGTCACCGGAGACTTCCAAATAACAGTAGGTGTATGCTGCACCAAAGAAGCGTCACGAGTCCTCTGTTCTTTATTACAGTATTTCATTAACCGCTTCAAAAAAAGTAACCGACTCTGGATCCATCATAAGCAAAGATCCTTCATCCTTCAGCAACGAGCACTCGATGTATGGGTTGGTGTTTTGGAGGGAAATGGATACCGTAAAGGTCCAAAAGACTGACTGCTGCCCGCTTCCTGATCCACTCATGCCTCTTGCAGACATCAATCAGCGCGTAAGCGTGGAGTAGATGAAATTCTGGAAAGACTCTTCTTACTTCTGTGATCGCAAAATGCCCCTTAGCTGAGTATCACAGCTTTGTCACATAAGTACGAAATCCGAAGAAGCCAGCAAAAATTCCGTCTTCTGAAAACTAGACTGCAGCCTGCTCAGCTGGTATTGACACATTCAAAGGAGATTCTCTGATAACTGCGTCAAAAAGGCAATATCACACAACCTAAAAACTCATAAGCACTCAATCTAAGACTCGGAGGCTTGCCGACGCTTTCTGAAGTAATCCCGGCGATCAAAAATGAAGCAACCGATTTTGCGAACTTCATTTTCGTACGATCTGAGCGAACAGCGGTGTTCTAGATGATTGAAGCCTAGTGTCCTTATTCGAAAGCGCCCTTCGCTGTTACAAAATGGGGATGCCTGGATTGAGCGTTAACTCAAGAAAGCCAAAAACAATGCACACCCCAGTCATGACCAATAACAGAAGGTTGTTCTGGAATAGGGGATCCTAGCCGAGTTCACTTAGTCGATCTTTCTGGGGAGTTATGAGTCACAAGATGGTGGGACAGATAAGCCACTGAGTAGGCAAATCCTGTATTGCTTTCGGAATCCTTAATTTTTAGAATGAAGCTCGCTTTGTACTAAGTTCAATCAATCAGCTTCGTTTCGGAAAGGTGTTTCGTTCAGACTTTCAGGTAAAAAACCTTTGCGCTTCTCAAAGAACAAGTTTTCTATCATAAAGGCAGTCAAGACCTGCATTAATTCTTTTCCTGCCTCTTGTTTATACCAAAAACAACTTTACAAAACGCCTCTCCTTCCAAAGATATTGAACGAGTTGATACGTCACTTTATCAGTTTGGTCCTAGCATCCCACCCTGAGTTCCAGAAGTTCTTAAACAAAAACGTCAGTTTCCATCGCATTTTATTACAAAGCAGCATTAATAGTTCAAAACAAGAGCCAAGCTCTAGTATTTATCCTCTAATTATCAGAATAAACTTTGCCTATTATCCTTTTTTCGAGAACCCAGTTAAGGTCCTTATTTTTTTTTTTTTTATTCCTCCTGCTAATATCACCAATGGAACGATAAAAGACACTTTTACTCATTAAATATTCACTCTCCATAGAACAGTCTTTTTTTTTTGAACATTTACCAAAGACAAATACTTGCACTCACAATCGAGGATGAGGAGGAAGATTTATCCTTCCGCAAGGACGACACAAAGAAAACGCCTGCTTACCCAACTTGAATGAGTTTAAATTCTATTTTCTCGAAAGTAGATGTGGTTGAGTACACAAATAATTGCTTAAAACTTTTAATTGTTTAGAAAACGAAGAAAATGAAAGATGGCGCATGCAAGAACGAGATGACAAGACATTTTCCGTCTCTCTCCATCACCCATCGTAGGTAGGAAGTAGAATACAAGTTAAGGATTACTTTGTGTAGACGTAAAACAGACCACAATGGCAATATTGAGCCGAAAGGATGAAGTTGGAAAGCTATCGCATTTCAATCAGCGTCAAAGTTGATTTGAGAAAAAATAATAAGAAATGAACGAGAAATAAGAAAAGCCGTAGTATGAACTTATAGAAACGTTGTGGTTAAGTTGGGGGGCACCATCTGTCCGCCAGATGGTTTAACTAGGTTTTGTTTGTATTTTTGTAAGGCTTAAAAACTTTAAACTTCTTGGGAAAATAATGGTTGAATGGGCGGATTGGAGAAAAAATTTAGTCTTTTTGCTATTTGTAAAGATAGACAAGGTGTAACCAAAAATGCACAGGGTGCCTTTAAACGAAAGAAATTATGTAAGCAAGTAGTGCTTTGGGCCATAATAGTAAATTCCCAGTGCTGGTCCTCGAACAAGGGAAATGTTTAGCTTCCAAGATTTGATTCAAAATTTATTGACGTCTTATAAATCGGAATATATGGGCAGCGCGCACGAAAAAGTGTCACAATGTCACAGTCACGTTCTATATCCGCTTTGATAGCATACAAAAGTCGGTAAAGTGGGAGGGGAGGTTGTTGCGTGGTTGGTGATTGTAAGTGGTGGTGGCTGATTTAAATCAAACATGTGAGTACCTGCAACTGAGTTGCTGGTTAAGGGATCAACCCGTATACGACCAAAATAATGACCACTGGCCAAGGCACACAAGTTATTTTAATCCAGGGAACCATAGAGAAGGCAAAGCAGTTTCATAATGTTGGCAGTTATATAACTCAACTGCTTAAACATGGCAATGCTCTGCCAATATCTTGAGCTGACTGCAGGCCTTGGTTAACCGTGGAACTGTTAAACAGGACCGGGCACGGTGCAGACATCAAGCAAAAGCTACTTGGAGATCATCTGTAGTTAAAGAAGCTCATTCTCAATTAATAGCAATCATGCCACAGCTTAGGCTTTTTACGGCGAATCGGAACGAGTGGAAACATCTTGATGCTGCTTTACTGGCTGAGCACAATGGTATTGCTGCAGCAGTAGTACGTAGCACTGTCAAAGTTACATGTAAGTAAATCGTATTGCACGGCTACAAGTCGACTCGACTCCAACTTCACGAACGTGCTGTGCTGCAAAACAACAACAAACCAAAATGGCAGATATGATATTTGTTTGAGTTCAGTGCAATACATTGTATTTGTGCATGCTGCTTAGTGCGCTACTTTTTTTGAAGTTAACTTTGACATTGCTACGCACTACTGCTGTAGCTTCACCATTGTGCTGAGATAGTTATGTTTCAGGAGGAGTTGAAGCGTTGCATAACTTGACGAAAATCTGCAAACGAAATAAATACATTGCCTTTGATAAGGAACGACAGTTTTTGACTATTGGTCTTCAGACCCGACTAGCGGGCGGCCCCCAAAATGCAGTTTTCATGAAAAAGCTGTTAAAAACAACGTAATGTAGTACAGAATTTGGCTCTCAATGACCAGCTCTCTTCGGAGCCTTTCTATTATAGAATCCTGCAGTCTGAAGAAAAGCATGTGGCATCAGCATCATACGTACAGTGTTCCATATGAACTGAGTTCTCTTTGCTAGATGACACGGAGGCTTTTTTACAATCGGCTTGGCTTCATCCATGATAGCATCCTATATGGGGACGCTATAATGGGATTTCAATGTGGGAACCGACAAAGATGGGCTTAGACGTAAAATGGGAATGTTAGAAATCATTAAAGTCAAAGGGGAATCCATGTTTGAATCGACCACATCGCTATTATTCACTTGTTTTTAGAAGTATAGTCTTGTGGACGTGAAAAAGAGAATACAGGTGCCGAAATTGGTTCAGTTTGAAACCATCATCTGACATTGGAAGCCTTGATAATATGAATTTCTGCAGTTTGAAGGTTGCTCTTGATGTCCAAGTATAATATTAAGTGACCATTTTCCAACCCGGAGGACCGATGCAGTTCTAGAAGACCCCATCTAAGGTGGCGCGATTAAGTGGAGAACGACCTCAATCAATTTGGTGGGCGCAACTGGAGGACACTGGCTAGCGACCGGCCTAGCTGGCGAGGATTGTTGGTTGAGGCCGTGGTCCACCTTAAGTTAGTAATTAAGTAAGACCATATTGACCATACACTGGAACTCGGCCAATCGCAGACTTCAACTTGGAAATTTTCGCGTCGGGACTTGAACCTACATCGTACAAGATCAAACTGCCACAGGTATCAAACCACATAATCTTAAAAAACACTGTTTGTTCGCTGACTGGGCTTTGGAGCGTTTCGAAGAGTAACCTAATTTTTGCCGAAAAATCATCTTTAGCGACGAGGAGCATTTTTGGAGGAAAGGCTGTGTGAAAAATGAAAAACCGTTTTTAATCAGAAAGTTCAACTCGAAACCACGATTGAGATGTCCAAACGTCAAATACACTACCACAATCCATGATACAACTAAACAGAATATGGCACTGCGGATGATACAATTAAAAACGTCAAACTCCATTGCGTGCCCGTGACGTAGAGCGCACAAGGCACAACTTATTGACATGCTATATACATTTATAGTATGTCAATGTGTAGAACGTATAAAGCGTAGAACGAAACAAAAATTAAAACGGGAAGGCGAAAACTTCTTGCGAGCCCGTGACGTAGGTGGGCAGAATGAAAAAAATTGAGAATTGTAATGCGCCATCTTGTATAGTTGTATGATGACAACAATCATTAGACACTGTTCAGTCAACCATTTGGATGTGACATTTCTTTGAACCCTTTCACGTACAGCGGTTTTTATTCAAATTTGAAAACTAAACTAAAATGACATTTAAAATAAAAAAAAAATCACAGCAACGGAACGGGCCTAGTTGTTAGTTAAATGTCATGTAAAGAATCTAGGAATCAAGCTGTAAACTTAAATCTAGAAATGGCCTTCCAAAATAAAATTCAAAAAAAGTGTCAATTTTGCATCTTGCTTGCGTAATCTTACCTTGCTAAAGCCATCCTCACATGAGAAAGTCCTCCCAGGGGCAGCGATAAGGTATCCACTTTGAAAGAATTTCTTGTTTCCACTTTAATCCAAAATTTAAAGAAAAAAAAGTACACGATTATTATATCGTTGGATGATTCTAAAGTTTACTTGAATTGGATTCCTGTGCGCGGCTGATTATTCCCGACGGCAACGTTCCCTTTTTTTGGGATATTTTTTGTTTCTTCTCTTTTTTTGATGTTTTGATACAAACTAACGGAATGATTGTAATTAATTGCCCGTAAACCACGTCGTTTAATTGCACACAGTTTTTTTTATGTATCTATGGTATATTTGTATCTTACACTATTTGCACAAGAAAAAGATATTATTTTACGGATGAATAATAATTCATCTGAATTTTTGTATTTGATTATATTTTCTTTGAGTACTAAAATATTTTATTTGAGAAGTAATTTGATTTATTCTTGACGTCATTTGATTGATTTTTTTTTTTTCAATTCAATTTCAAATCAAAGTTTAAATTTAAAAATATTTTCACACAGTGGATCTATAACAAAAAAAAAAAAAATCTATCAGAAACAAGAAGTAACCTTTTGAATGGATGTGGATACTCGAGTTGCTATATATGTGCCTGTTGTTGTTGTTATAGGTACGGTAGCTACATTTTAATGGGAAAATAATGTCCTTCGGGGGAATGATGTACGAAAAGGATACTACTTCTAAATGTATGCAGGCGCGCACACAGGGTCGTGAGGTCAAGGTGCCATATTGTTGCAAACGCTTATACTGACTCTGAAAGGCAGAAAATCCTTGAGCATCCAAGGAAAGTCCACCATTTTTTTTTTTTAAGTTTTGTTTCGTTTCTGTTAAACATTAAACGTGTTCGTCCTTTTTTTTTTTTGCTTCTCACAGGTAAGACCAAGACCATTGGATATGGGGGGAAAAAATCAAGTCAAGATACATGCTCGCTCTCTGCATGAGACCTTTTCAACCATTTTCGTTTCAAACGAGCAAGGTTTAATATCTTTTTCTGGTGTTTTTTTTTTATTCTTTTTCTTTCGAAGAAGAAAAAGCTTTCTCGAACAGAAGAAGCAAGGAAGAAAAACTTGATTGTATTTTAAACTGAATGGGCGCACACAGCACACACAGTTCTATATGGCTGCTATGTGTAGATACGTGCTAGGAGGAAGGTGCTACGTGGTGATGGCAGAATGCAATATCATGCAAAACGATTTCAAGGAAATGCACAAAAGAATTGGATTTCCGTCGTGCAATTAGGCGAAGTAGAAAATAGAATTGCTGATAGATTGGAACTTTGTTTTTTTTTTTCAGTCACATTTTTCTTCTTTTTTTTTTTTTTGGCTAAGAAGGAACATTTAAGTTGAGTGGAAGGATATTATTAAATCCATTAATCAGTTGCTTTTAACGGTGTTCGACTTTGATTTTTTTTTGGTTTGATGGTTGAAGGATAATTTTAGAGGAAGAATACCTACTACCTATATAAGATGAAAAATGAAATAGCCAATGCGATTGCCATACTGTCTCATCTAAAGTAACTGGCAATGAAACGGCATTCGTTTCGTCCTTGAACGTAAATTTGAAACCATTTTTGTGAATTTACTAATAGATTCATCACGTACTGTCAGTGTCAATAGAAAACAAGATGACATTTATGGTTATCAAAATGTCAAAACACTGTTTTTACGTGGATAACTGTTTCATAACAATTTTCATTTGACGTTTCCTTAAATAAGAAAAGTGAAACATCAACTAAATCAACAACTTTTGAAACTTCTGAACACCAATTGCCGCCATATTGTGAATGCAAGTGGAATCTGTCAGATGTCAGGTTCTGTCAATATGACTTGGTAGAATTAATACAGTTTTAGTGTTACAAATCGGAGTCATTCAAAATATTCGGCGAATAAATCGTTCTTTTGCAATGAAGCGTTCTTGTTTGGTTGCGATGGACGATTCATTAAAGATATTATGTCATCTTAGGTGATTCATGGAAAGCCTAAAGTAACTTTTTGGAGATGTTTGTGTCAATTGTGAATGACATTATTGTTTGATTCATAGAATTTGTATTAGGTACTCTCATTGTGTTATTTGACTCTTTCCAAAAGCTAATAAAGGGTTTTTCAATAAGAGATGTTATTTAGAATAGCCCGCTTTTTCGGTAGTTGTCACTTTTGAAGCTGTCGTGACATTTGACAAGTATAAACAGTGCCATTAATAAAAATAGAACGATACACTCTTCAACAATCATCATCAACGTCGTGTCTTTGCTGATTGGGTTCTTGAAATTCATGAAAATGATCCGGAATTTCATCGAAAAATCATCTTGACTGATGAGGCCCGTTTCCACCTCGGTGGCTAGGTCAACAAGCAAAATTGTCGCATCTGGGGCTCGGAAAACCCAAGATTTATTGTGGAAAAGCCTCTCCATCTTCAACGAGTAACTATTTGGTGCGGTTTATGGTCGAAAATGACGCATGAGCAACAGCTACGGTGAATGGATTGCGCCATCGAGAGATGATTAATACTTTTGTATGGGCGGAATTTTATGGTATTGATCTGGACAACGTTTACTATCAACAAGGCGCTACGTGTCACAAAAGCAACGAAACCATCGATCTTTTAAGGGAAAAGTATCCGGACCGTGTTATCTCTTGAAGAGGTAATCACAATTGGCCACCGAGATCTTGTGATTTAACACCTTGCGAATTTTTCCTTTGAGACCACGTGAAATAAAAGGTCTACGACAACAGCCCAGCGTTGAGTCAAGACCTCAAAGATGGAATTCGTGAAGCTATTGAGAGCATACAGCAGCCACTTTGCGATTTGGTGATGGAAAATTTCATGAGAAGGATATTGTTGTGTAAGCGTAGCCGTGGCGGCCATTTGGTTAATATTGTTTTCCGTTATTAATGGCATACTTTCCTCTTAACATTGAAATAAACATCCGATCATTTATCTCAAAAAATGCCATTTTTCTTTGAATATCAAAATAACACCTCTTATTGGAAAACCCTGTATAAACTTCACGTTGCCGATGGCAGCGGCCCCTATCATGCAGAGTTGGCGACACAAAATAATGCCTTCTGATAATACTGTAGCCGATGTTATATTGAACAATAATAATAAACTTTTATGGTTTTGGACACCCTGATATGGATGAGATTCAGCAGAATGATTCATGTCAGATCTCAATAAAGGTTCGGTGCTTTTTCAAGGAAACTTGCTTGAACATAGAGTCTGTTCGTGACTCGGTGTCAGGACCAAATTATTGTAAGAATCACGGTGGCTTAAGTGTTACACCAACTACTCTGCAGCACGATAATAGCTATAAATCTTAGCGACCTTCTCTTTCCTTGCAGCGCCGCCACCGTATAAATTACTATTCTACCACTTGAACGCTTCACATGGGTTATCTACCCCGGGTTCACCGGGTTGACCTTAGTAACCAAGCAAGATTAATCTAACTCTGAGTTCCAGAACTAGGTGTAGTGATGAAAGCTGGATTATAGTACTAAAAATAGAGAAAGATGGAAGGATTTGATTGCCGCCACCATGCTCCAGAAAAGTTAAAGTGTAGCTGACGGCAACAGCATCGGAAATCAAGCAGGAAGATCCGACCAACAATAGTCTTTTTATTGGACAGTATCTCCTTAAAATTCTGTTAAATACTTGTCACTACAACCATTATTTGTCATTAAGATCATTTGGACAGCGCTGTTCCGATATGTCAGTAAATATGCAGATTTAGTTCAGTTTCTTACCACCGTGGCGCTACACATGTTCTATGTAATCGCCAATACTAACGAATATTAAAAGCCGTACGCTTTGTTGCAAAAACATTCGCAGTTTGATTATTCGAGCCACAATCAATGGATGCGCGTATCGTGGGCAAAAAAGGAAAGTCAGACGGCCTGGAAAATACCATTGGAACTCATTTCATCAAGAAATCAATTATTCGACTGCTCTTGATGATGCCTGATTTCGAAAATGGTAACAAAGAACTTGACTTAACAAAATGGCGCCTTAAGAGCACAAAAACGCCGAATATCAATCTTTTGGTAGACACCTATCCATATCAAGGGACGGTTGCAGATAACTAATTGAAGACTATTCCATCCTCAGGCAACCAGAAGTTCCCTCACTTATCGGTACAAAAAAAAATCAGTATAAGGAATTAGGAAGCCATTATCATAGCGAAAAACGCAAGATTTTAAAAGAAGGATCCAATATCTTAACCAAGAACAGATCTACCCAATTAACGTTGCTTTGTTGTGCGCATATAAATCATATATTGGTTGTCTTGAATTGCAACAAACTCTGCTCAAGTAGTAAGTCGAAGAAGGGGAATCTCTTCCAAACACACAAATAATTAAAAAGGTGATTCGGATTCCCTTGTTCCTTTCCATCAACATATTCTACCCATTTGGTGGTATATTGTTCCCCTTTAAAATATACCTAGCTAAGGGTGATGGCAATGATACTATCTATCGGTGACTATAAAATCAAACCGGAAATGTATTAAAAAACAGACCTCTCTCGCTTCTACGCTGGTCATTAATGTTCTTAAGAAAGGGGGCAGAAAAAAAAAACACCGGAACAAATTCTCTACGACCGACCCCTACGGTCTACGGAACTTGTTTCTCTTTAAGGTCCAAGTATCTACATATTTTCCTTCATCACTGTAACACATAAAAGATAAAAATTTCATTTGAAAATGAAGGTGCACCAGAAAAATGACAAATCAACTATATCAACAACTTTTACTCGACGAGTTCGTTTCATTTGCCTTTGAACTCTGGGTCATCATCATTATAATTTTCACGATACAAAATCTGTATGTAGGTATAGTTTCTATGAAATATACACACAATTAAGTGCCCTTCATTCGGGAACATAAATATATAAATTAATAAATAAACAATGCCATCAATGGGGGGATGAATAATACTTCACTCATATCGTCATCAGAATGAACGAAGGCAGAGGAATGGCGGGCGGCGGCACTGACAAAGAGTGACAACAGAAGGAAAGACAAAAACATTTAAAAAAAAAAAAAAAAAACTATTTAACAAGCTTCTCTACACAGAATTCAATAGCCATCCACAAGGTTCTTCCTGTATCTCATATCTCTTCACAGTTCACACTTTATGTTCTTGTTGCTTTAAGTAGTTTTCACGTCAAAAATTTATACAATACACTCTTAGTGTGTGTGTGTGTGTCACTATTCACACACATGTAATTTATAGCAACATTTTTATAAACAACAACACAACATAACCTCGCAAAGTAAATTACTTTGGGATTATCACAACTTTACACACAAATGCACAGGGTTGCCACCTCTTACACTTCCACTACTACACCACTATCACTTCAACAGAGTGGGCGCCTTGGATTTTCATGTAAATGTATTTGTAATTTTAGTACCTATGCACGAAAAACAGCACATGTGCTTGGTCGTTGTCGGTCACTACAATTTATTTTACTATTAATTTTTGTTGCTGTTTTTTTTTAAAACTTTTTTTTGCACTCTCTAAAAGCTTTTTTGTGGCCATACCAAAAACTATTTCTCACTCATACTTCTTTAATTTTAGAACACACACATACACACAAATAAAAACAACCTTCGTTTGTGTGTCTGTGTGTAGTGGAATATGTGTAAGCTGTCAGAAAATGTGTTTGACCTCAAACAAACTAAAAGATACTTTAGAAAACCCTCGAAAAAAAAACAGAACACCTCGTCTTCTTCTTCAAACTTCAACCCACCGAAATTTTTTGTATTTTTTTTTATTTTTTAAGGATGACAATCACATGGAATATTTTGTATCTTATTTTTATTCGAAATTAAAACGAACTTAGAACGCTTTTGGGGTGATATTAAATTATATGTATTTTTTTTTTTATTATTAAGGTCGCGCTTTAATAGCTTAGTAACACGAAAACTTGAGTTATACAGCGAACTACTACTCTCTTCGCACAGCAGCTGACGACTGAAGAGCTTTTTTTCCATTTTATGCTTTGGTTCTGTGTTCATGTTCAATTCCATTTTGGTTGGTGTATTTTTTTTTTATCGTTCGTATATTATTTTCAGCAGAGCAGCAATGAAAAGAAAAGAAGATAGATGGCAAAAGAGAGAACAGAAAGCACATGATATTTTCGTTCTCAAAGATACAAACAAGAAAAGACAATAATAAAAATAATAATTTGCGGATTTGGAGGTTTACTAAAATTATTATTAAGTGGGTTGCTTTTGCTGCTGATGTTGCCAGAATTTAAAAAAAAGTAAATTAGGAGCACTTGTGCTAAACACAGGGTGCTTCATTTTTACATTGTTTAAAATCCTTTTAAAGTTAGGTAATTTATTTGTTGACTTCAAATTTGGTGGGGGAGATACAAATTATTTGAATTTGTTGCTGTCATCGAAGGGGATTTAACCGAAACCTGCCTGAAAAATTTATTGATGGTTAAGAGAACATTCAGTTCTTGAGTAAAAAGATACTTCAAATATTTTCTATTTCCCTTCAAATCAAAAATGGATCTTCCCAACGATCAATTTTCTATCTTTTTTATGTGAGCCATTTTGAATTTTCGCATTTACTTTCAGAGAGCCGTGTTCGGCAACCCTAAAGAGAACTGCGCTGAAAATGTCAAAGTAAAGGGTTTTTCAATAGGCGGCCATGTTGTTTTGGTGACACCTGTCAAATCTATTTTTTATTTAAAGCCACTGTTGCCACATCACCATGGCAAGTTACACGATTGAACAGCACGTTCAAATGATAGAACTTAGAACCAAAATTAGTTTACGTTAGTGCAAACGTTGCACGCATTGCGCCCATTTTGCGGTAGACGTAGTGACCCTTCCACAGTCGACTTTTCAACGTTTGGTTGCCAAATTTGATTCTAATACGACTAATTCGGTAATCAATCAGCCAACATTCGTGAGTCAAAGAAACACAAAATAGGACGAGAACATCGCAGCAGTTTGATAAAGAATGACCGATGCAGTCGATTTCTCTCCGTGAACAAGAACACGGCCTTCCGCAGACTTCAAGTTGGAATTTTGCGTCGGGACTTGGGATTTTACTCGTGCAAGATCCAAATGACCCAGGAGCTCAAAGTTCATGATCATTGACAACACCATTTGTTCAGTGAATGGAGTTCGAAGAGTTTGGAATGACCGAAAATCATTTTTAGCGACGCGGCGGGCGGGGTGCATATGTGGATGACTGATTGTATTAAGAAGCAAATTTGCCGTATATCCACCAACTCGCACTAGGTTCACCAAGTAACAATGCATCCTACAAAATCAACCGTTTGGTGTGGATTGTGGGCCGACGGGCGGTACCATTGGTGCGTACTTTTCCGAAATCTAAGTTGTTGAGGCGGTAACCGTCAATGGTGAGTATGATACAGAACGATGATAGTCAAATGCCATAACCGTACAGACCTAGACGACATATGGTTCCAGCAGGACGGCACTACGTGTCACATAGCGGGCACCAAGATTCACATTCTGCATGAACGATTTGAAGGAAAGGTTCTCTGGCAGAAGTTAAGTGAATTGGTCACCAATGTCATGCGATTTGACCATGCTAGACTTTTTCTTGAAACCAACATGAAAGGAGCGAATTATTTGTCTATCTTTATAATGCCAGCAGTTTTGAGATCGCCATTTTGAATTGCCAATTTATTTTTAAAGAGCCGCATTCGGCAATAGAAGTAAGACCTAAGTAGCAATGGAAAAGGTGAGTTGTGGCCCTGCCGTGATAAGAATACCGAAATCAATTGGGACTAAAAAACATGGCGCTCCAATTACCCGATTTATTTCCGAAAATCGATGCACTTGCCGGGTAAATAAGGAAAGCTCGGGACGTCCGTATAACTATACAGTGAGGAGGGGAATCTGGGATCCAGAACTCAGAAAAAAAGTAAACGCCTTGAAAGCCACATGAAGTTTAACTGACAAGAAAGAAGATCAACTTAGCTCGGCTTGCAAAGTCATAACCAAATCAGAAGCTAGGGGTTCTCGCAGCCGACTTAAATTGGTAACTTTAAAGCGATACCTATAAATGTTTGATTTTATTCTAAAGGTGAGACTTGGTTCAAACATCGAATTGATGCAGTAGATGTAGATGTAGTACTTGGTTGCTAACCTAGAGTTATGGGTTCTAGCCCAACGCATGCAGCATTTGTCTTTATATTTTCAATGAGAGACGTTATTGGTTGACCTAACCGAACCGTCCGTCGTAAAAACGTTAAAGACGAAACACATGCACATAAATGACAAGGGTATTACACAACCTCTTTCAAAGTCAGCACCCGTCAAGTTTTCTAGTCCGATTTCCTACAAAAAGCTATGATTTATAAACCTCAACAGTCTACAGCCTTGGCTCTGATAAGGCATCGCTTCCCGATATATGTATCAGCAAAGTCAAGATCCTTGCGCGTGATTATAACTTTGATGGAGAACTGTACGACACTAACCGCGTGCTGTTGGCATGTGTTCTCTGTAATTATCTTTCTGTCTCTCTGTCGTGTTTCGATTGTCTTGTCCTGAGCCGATGCCCTCAGTTGACAGTGCTGATAAGTGTGTCTACTTCGTGTATGTCCCTTTTTAATGTTATAAACCTCAACTAAGAAATTACATCTGGCAACACCATTTAACCAACAACACTTGTCAGCGATTATAATCCAACAACAACAACAACAACAACTTTAACGAGAGCACAAAATAAGGCCACAAAAAACGCGTTCTCCAATCAACCATCCAGCCAGCACCAACTTGATCCTTTTACAACCAGCAAAACACACGCAATCATTTCCTCAGACACACAATGTAGTGCTGGAACTTGGTACTCCAACTCGATACTCAAGAAGTACTCGTTTCTTGTTTCCTGCAGTCAAACAAAAAACAGCAAAAAACAAAGCTCCTCAGTATCGGTAGTAGTTTTTGAGGCGCATGGCTTTAACTTGGACTCCGAGTCTCTCACCCTTTACCATTCAGCTTCAGCTTCGGCATCATCATCAACATCATCAACACCCAAATCCAATACCCTTTGCAAAAGAGATTTGGTAAAACAACTTGGTCCAGTTATGGTCATTATGCTGTCTCTTGATGTTATTGGATTCCTGGCATGAATATCGACGGGCAGCTGTTGTTGTTGTTGCTGTGGTACACCGTACACCACAACCAAATGCATCCAATTCCAATGCAATTCCAGTTCTAGCTCTGGCATATCAGAAATTAGTCGATTGGTGTAGTATTTGTGGTAGAATGTGACATATTTATTGCGACATTTTGCCAATGCAACCAATTAAGCCGCACACATAACAAAATAAAGTTAAAAATTATGCGGTTTTAAATGTTTCTCGCCGACAAAAAAAAAACACACACACACACACACAAAGATACAATCAACAACACACTGAATGTGATAAAAAAATTAAAACCAAATGTTATTACTTTAATTTTTGGCATGAATCGTGTTCGTTTCGCCTGCCAAAACATTCATTTGAAACTTTGAACTTTAAGTTTAATGTGTTTCGTGTTTGATTTTAATCGAATAAAGGATGCGTTCAAGAATCGTGTCCCTAAAATAGCTTAGTTTTTGGGTGTTTTGGAAATATTTTTAGTTTTGCATCTCTTTTTAGAGTCGGAGCACCACACTTGTCCAAAAATGTCTCTTGCTGAATATGAAACTAACTCGGCTTTTCTTCACTAATTCCACCAAATTATTTTTTTAAAGCGTATCAAATCTTCCGATTCTGTATTGCGGATCCGACCACAGCTTGGTCTCCAATGAATTGGAAAAATCAAATTCTTGGAATTCAACATTTTGACAGGTCTTGCGTTTGCGGTTCCGACTCAGAGTGCAGCTTCGGCTTCATTGTGTTTATCCATTTACAGGGTGATATGGTTGGAAATATAAATCTTTATGCAGTAAAAAGCGTTAAAGCGAATTTCTTACCAAATTTGCAGTCTGACATTTGTATGACATTTCTTTCAGAGTACAGAAATGCATCATGATACATACAACTTAACCAGATAGCGACTTCCCGTTTGACGATAAACTCCATTTGTGTCCGTGACGTAGAGCCACGTAAAGCGCAGAGTAAAACAAAAATGCAAAGCCGATGTGCGTGTGTACGTGACGTAGATGCGCAGAAGGAAACAAAAATGAAAACGGGAAGGAGCGATCTGGTTTAGTTGTATCATGGAAATACATGTACATGTTTTTCCTAAGGGTGTGTTCACATTTAGACGGGCATTTTTTTGTGTGACAAAAAGTTTCTTATACACATGCAATTATACAAGCAAATTTAGAATCGGTGTTGTTAAATACAGTGATTTTCTTATAAGCCTTATAAGGAATGTTTTTTACATTAGTGTAAATAAGTTCTTACGCGATGCTTTTGTTCGGGTTTCTTATAAGCGTCATTTACTGTAGTGATTCCTGGGCTAAGCGAGAGCATAGGTAGATTGGGCGGTTAGGGGGAGTTTATGAAGCTCAGATACAGCGCTGCGGTATTTAAATGATTGGTATTGGGCCATCATGTATGAGTTTCAGAACATCGCTGATGCTCTAGAGTCTAGACTTAGACCAGAACTTTAAGATATTCCGTGGTTTTGATCTGATTTGATCTCATTAGAGACGGAAAAGTGTTAAACGATTTGTAAGGATGTGCCGATATGTTTCTTTACTCTCGAGAAAGAGTCATTAGGGTCTGCTGCTAGTCTCATGTTGTGGAGAGGTTTTATTCAAAGATTTTGTAGTTGTCGATGAGTTTTCCAGGTACGAATTGTTTGGAACAGATTTGATCTGGATTTTTTTTGTCATGCTTCATTGGATTGGATATTCGTGGGAGTGTTTTTGAAATGTTTTTTTAATTCACTCCACATAAGGGTTCCTGACCGATTAATGACAATTAGGCCACTCTTTTGCCAGGCTGGTGTCGGTATTCAATGGAGTCTTGGAACGCAGCTCAGCTGTCTGAGCTGTCAGATGTAGTGGTTTGTGGTTCGCAGTTTTTCCAGTCTTCCCTAGGGGGACCACTTTGGTAACTTACTTACTTAAGGTGGCGCAGACAGTCCATTGTGGACCACGGCCTCAACCAACAATCCTCGCCAGCTAGGCCGGTCCCTAGCCAGTGGCCTCCAGTTGCGCACACCAAGTTGGTTGAGGTCGTTTACCACTTGATCGCGCCACCTTAGATGGGGTCTTCCAGAACTGCGTCGGCCCTTTGGTAACATCCAAACAAATAATAACTTTCTCAACTTTTTTGCAAACTACTATGCGCTATGCGGGAAGACATACATATATGGATCCTCGAGTTTGGGATAGGGATTGCGTATTTTTGGTGAAAAAGATGATGCAGAGTCAGAGTGCTTCCATTTCAACGAATACGTGGATTGGGAGTGGTCCCCAAATGACGCGCATCGCTAACGCTTATGCATGAACCTCGGAATGCATGTTGTGCTACTTCGTCGATCAGTGACAAATTGCTAGTTCCTTCTTCTTTTGCTGCTGGAAAAACGAACCTTATCTCAGGGACTGGATAGACGTCATTGTTGGCAAACTACTAAGAAAAGGCAATGTTGAGAACTGTTAGAAGGATTGCGTGGGTATGGGTATCATTTACCGATGGATATAAGAACCTAAGCCGAGTCATCGCTGCACTCCTGGTACTCCTGAGGGACGAGACATCACACGTATTTCCCAACTAAGGTGGAACAATCAAAAGGATCGCGATCTTAGCAAATTTTGTTTTTGTAAAACTTACCTGTTAGCTTTAATATTTGGAAGCAGTCTATAAATGGAATTTTATGGGGCAAAGAATCAGTGAATCAGTGAACGAAGAATTCTCGTATGACCCATGTCAGTCCTATCGTTACCATCACTTACGTGACCGGAAGATTGATTAAAAGCGGGCATCATGTGTGCTCCCAAAGTTTGTAACCTTACGAGTATCTGTGATTATTTATGATTGGTGGAAGATTGGGTTAGAGCAAATCAAACTATTAGACAATTCTCAAGCTGTACAATATATCCCCAAGAGTATCGTCCTAAACTGTTGGGCCATGGCCATGCCCCCTACAATAACAGTGTGACCGGAGGTTTGCTCAGTTTACAGGTTAGTTAAAGAAAAGCCATATACGGACTGCTATAATTTGCGAGTATATTTGATCCATCAAATAGGTAGTCCAGTTTTAGGGAAGTCGGAGCCAACTCGGCGAGCAATATGTTCTTTAGCTGAAACATTAGATGAAGAAATAGCAATCAACAGAATCCCGAACTTGGAGTTATTTAACTTCTAAAATTTGATGCGCCCGCCATCCTAAGAATTGTTACCCATTATCCTCACACTGAAATCGTTGTTACGGGTGATTTTAATGTAGGTACACAATTCTACGTGATTTCGTTATTCTTTCCAGACAACACCCGAAGGAAGGTATGCCAAGATTTCCGCAGAGGTTAAGAACTTTATTCAAATTGTTGACAAGCCAACACGAATATCTGACATTGCAGGTCATTCCGCAAACTTCATCGACTGTTTCTTACGTCTCGTTAAGGCACGTCAGACCATTGTATTATTTCAGCTAATTTCTCGTGCTTGAGGTATACCAGTTGAAGAAGAGAAGCGATGGTGATATGAGAAATCCAACTACAATAGAATCAACTAGACTACAGCGCTGATGTGATGACAAACATTATTCTCTGCGGTATGAGACTTTTTGTTCTGGATAGGACAATACATATCAAACCTAAAGTGTATTGGTTGGATTTGAGCTGTAAAGAGGCTATCAAGGCGAGGGAATTAAGTTTCTGATGCTGCACCAACCCTAAATGTTTTCTTCCTATTCGACCCAACCACAGAGTGACATGACTCCTCCTGTTCTTGAGAGCGGTTTTAGGAGAGACATCTCCTTCCGCACTCGTTCAGTTGCAAGAGTAGGTACTTAAAGATCTCGATATACACAAGTCCGCTGTCGCGGTTGGTATCTCAAACACAGTTCTGAAGAGATTAGCTTCTACGTTGGCAAAAATACTGCGTAAGCTGTCATATCTCTCCTACTCTACATCTACAGGTCTCTTTCCGAGCGGATAAAATACAGCATTTGTCCAGCCCGTCCCTTTTTTCCAAGGTCATGTAAACTATCAGATTAAGAAATATCTTGAAAAGCGGAAACTTCTTAATGACCGGCAGTACGGTTTTCGTAGCAATATGTCCACTGGTGATACGATAATATATCCCAACGAACAGTAAAACAAATCTGTTGTTGACGAGCTCCTTCTTCGACAGATTAGAAGTTACCTTTCAGACCATTAGATTTAGATTAAGATTTATCGTTAGGGAGAGCATATAAAGTTTAGGCACTGCGGTATCTCGATGATGCCTATTGTTCCAACACGTGTGAGATTCTAGAGCAGCTCTGTTGCTCCAGATTAAGACCAGAACTTTAAAATTATCTGTGGAAGGAAGGTTTTGAGTTTTTCAAGGGAACGATCTCGTCACCAAGAGTCTGCTTTCTCAGGCGGAGGAGAGCTGGGCATTCCGTGAGGATAAGCAAAGATGTTTCGTCACTTTCGAGGCAGAGTCGGCAAACGGTTGTGAAGGTGTTTTTTCAGAGAACAGTGTCCGGTTATGATTTCAGCCACTATTTTGAGAGTTTTCCTATCTAGGTTGGGTGGGAATTTTGTGGTTTTGTTTGGATATTCTGGTACAAATTGTTAAGAGCAAATTTAACCAGTAGTTGAGAAGATGAATATTGCTTTATTTTTGGCGTATTAATAGCGAAGATCTCTGCCAGGAATATTGACGAATGAAGACTAAGGTTGACTGAGAAGTTCACGCAAGGTGATTCCCCAAAAATACCGGAAACAGTACCTGTTTCAATTTTTGAGCCATCCGTATACCAGACCAGATCTTTACTAGAAGGGTGTAGCTTACAGTCTTCCCAGTTTTCCCTAGGGGGGGGGGGGGAGCCAAACAGCTTTGCGGTCTAGGAATGTCGGAATCAATCACATATTTGACGCCAAAAATGCCGTGAAATGCTTAGGTTACTTAGAAATATTTTTGTCAGATGCATTCCTCCCTTTGAACGATTTCTTCGTAATACTCGCATGGCTAGGAATATACCTCAATTTTTCCCTCGAGCCTAACTTCGGACGTACTGTTAAGTATAGAGGCTCTTTTTTAGCCGCACAACAAGAATGTGGAATGCTTTTCCCGGCTCGATTTCTTCCCTCCCATTGTGACTAACAGACATTCAAAACCAACAAGCGTCGGTAACTCATTTTATCTCCTACTTAAACTTCCTGAAATAAATGAAAACAAAGCGTTAAATAAAACTGCACAAAGCCTTAAAGAACTTTCGTAAAAAGCTTCAAGAAGGTATCTCTTTCTCGAAACCTTAACATTTTGAAATGTTTTTGATTCATGGTCTCAAACATTACGAGGAACATCGAAGTCATTCTACAAAGTTTCATCATCCCAAACTTAGTTGAAAAACATTTTTATCATCGCAATATAATCAACGCTCAAAAATTATACAAAAAAACTGCTGTGCTGCGAAGCAGCTAATGCTCGTAATAAAATAAAAAAGATGAAAAATAAATTGCAAATGCAAAGAACATAGTTCAAGAATTTCGGACGAGCCTGTTTAGCTACCACATATGTACTCTTAGACATACATAATGTACAAGTATGTAATACTAAAAGCGAAAAGCCAGCAACCTAGAAGATTAGTATTCGTTTTTTTTTTTTTTGTAGCTAATAACAATGAATCCAATCCGTCCGAAGGTGTATCTCTATCTGTGTCTCTATCTTTTATTTGGTTGTCTATCACCATCACCATCCACATTCGGTGCCAATATACTCTGAATATGATTATACACTTCATCCCGCTCCTCCACGTCGCACTTGTCTGATTCAAGTCGACCAGTCGCAGTCGCAGTCGAATTCGCATTCGCAGTCATCGAGTTGTTGAACCATGAGGGCAATCAGAAATAATGTAATGTTCAATGAATCCGTAAGATACAAAAGCATATGTTTATGTATATTCAGTTGGCAAACGCAAGCGTACGACGAGGAGTACAGAGTACATATATTACATGCAAGTGTATGCATATGCATGGATACGACAACGAGTGACGTTCGAGTTTATCTGTCTAGCTCGCTGCCTGCCTATTTCGTTTGCTGTCAGATTGCTTTTAATATTTCACGTTTTTTTTTTTTTTTTTTATTGCACTTTTTGTACCCTTGCTTTTTTTTGTGCACAAGTTTCGTCGTCGGCGTCGTCGTCGTCGTCCGTCGGTGATATCGGAACACACAACTTGGTGTGTTTGGTTGCCTGTTTTGTAGGCTTTGGAATTGCAGGAGGCGCGTGTGCCACTTGGGCCTTGCTTTTAATAAATACCACCCGTTCAATTCTCTTTATACTCACCATAGCATAGACTCAATCAAAGTGGGTTAAAGTAATTAACTAATTGAGAAGTATTTTTTTAAGTTTATTTGGGGTCAAAATTATCGTTTGAATTTCTTGACTACACTTCTCATTTTCACCTTACTCCTCGTGCAATGAATCATTTGACAAATCATTTTCACAATCATCAACATCACCATCATCCCTTATGTCAAATTAAACTCCCCACATGGGATGGTGAGTTAAATCAAACAAACCAATGCAATGTGTCTGTTCGCCCACAAACAATGAAAAATTCTCAGTTTTTTTTTTTAACAGTTTTGAAAGGAAGAAGTAAAAGATATTATCATGGGTGACCACCACCAGCGCCGACGACGATGATGATGATGCTGCTGCTGTTGTAAGAGGGTGACGCATAAAGGCAGGATATTATTGTATGCTTTTGACATTCTATGAAGTTTTTGACATGCTTGGAAAAAGGGGTCGCCGCCGTAACGGTAGCCGCCTTCCGTCTCTCAATGATGATTTCCCCCGTTTGTGTCAAAATTATTCAACTTAGTTTCTCTAACAACTAAGCTACTTACAACAACGTACAAAATGAGAGTCGAGACGAGACGATCCAAGCTCACAACTGTCATTTCAATATGAAAACAAGAAGGGAAATTCAGAATTATTCAGAGTGGGGATTTTGTTTTATAAAGTTCTTTTGAATTTCTATGAACTGAAGTGAAGTTTCTTTTATTTTTTGATTTTTTTTTTTTTTTTTTTTGTATAGTATAAAAGGGCGTGTGTTGGTGGGTTTGCTGGAGCATTATTTGAAGAGTTGACACCATAAATTGTTGGATAATTTCTTAGAATTTTTGTCATTTGAAATATTTCAGAGAGACAGAGAGAGAGAGAGAAATTATGTGTATGAAAAGAAATGTCACAAAGTAGAAAGAAAAGAAAGGCAATTTTGTATGAATGAAAGGATTTGATTATGTTTACGCAAAAAAATAATTTTGTATGACACTTAATATGTCAATTGCATAATTGGTTGCGTTGTTTTTGATATAGAACAAACAAACAATTTATTCTTGGTTTATTTCTTGAGTTTTATTATATATGACGTCTGAAAGGTTACTTGAGATACTCTTAAATCCTTTTTTTTATAACTTAATGAGAATGAGCAATATCGTTGTAATAAAATACATGCACTTCATTTCCCCCACTGCTATTTTATAAGAATAATGAAAATACTCCTAAAGCCACATAACCATAACTTTATTCTCTCAATTAATATACCTTTTTATGTATTCAGAAATAATAACCCTTTTATGTTATCAACAAAACATTTTTTTAAAAAGTACTAATTGAAGAAAACCCTTTACGACAGCACTGGCTTTTACTTTTCACAGCGACTGCACTGATCAAAGCGCTATGTAAGAAAAAAACAAAGCTAAGTTTCTAGAATGATTTTGAGTAGTAAGTATTCTTAAAGTAGTTTGGTAGCCCCTGAAGTATTCGACATACCTCAGTCATTAGGCGAAGGCACAGTTTTGTACCAAAAGCTCCCAAACAAAACCTAAAGATCCAAGACCGATAGGGTTATAATAATTCCTTTTAAAAATCTTGGAACGTCTGATTGTATTGTTACTGTTATAGAAAATCGGTAGAAACTGCGGTACATTCACTTGTCCGCCCCATCAAATACTTCCTCAACCACAAGATCGAGCTTCTAACAACATCAATAAACCATGGTAAATGCTCTCTCAGGTCTGAAGGAAGATGTTCCACTTGGGTAATCAACTAAAAATTGGGTATTGGGTGACTTAGAGACTATCTTTTATTAAAGGTATGCCGCAAGGTTGTATTTTATCACCACTTCTTTAGACCTTAGTGGGAAACGAACTGCTTTTAATGCTGAAAAATAAGGGATTCAAGGTGATTGCTTTTGCGGATGATGACGTTGCTATGCCGCTTCAAGAAAGCATCTCAACAATCTTTCGTAACCGCTTCGATTTGTACTTAACAAGCTTACTTAGGGGGCAAGCCGATGGTGATTTGGTTGAGCACCGACAAACCTGAACTTGTCATCTTTACAAGAAAAAAAAAACAGACACTACTCCTCACCCCCAACAAAAATGTTCAAGTTGAGTTTATTCTCTAGATCGCTCTGGGAGAAAAGGTTTCGAAGAAAAACGAATTTAGTTCTTTGCTCTTGGTTCAAAACCTATTTAGGAGTGTAGGGAGATGTATACTTCAAAAGCCTTCATCTTGAAAATCATTATAGCGTTTTGCAGGTGGGATTGATTGCGAAAGAGCCTCCTGGGTTCTTAACAAACTCAAAAATAGCTCTCGACTATGTATAATTTTTCAGGAAGATGGCGGAACAGTTCAATATTCACCTCTGATAGGTGCCGGGACAAAATGTTTCTTATAGCAAGTCTTCTAAGGACAAATCTTAGATGGACAAGTGTAAAATGTACGCAATTATATGATTCTGACGTCATTTTGACGACAAGCGACTGATTTCACATTGAAAAGACAGCTGCGTTTCTCAAAATGACGTCATAGCTCAAGATTTTGATAGCTCTTAGCAAACAACAAATTAGCATCAATAAAGGTGCCATCACAGGACACTTACTCATATCATGTAGACACGTCGCAACTCTTGGCGTGTTCTCAGATCACTTTTGCAAAAGCTGTAAGAACGACGAAGACGAAGAGATAGTGCACTGTCTAAACGATGGAATATCTTTTTAGGAGTGATAGAAGCTTTGGCTTTGATTAAGCAAAGCTTCCCGATAGATCATCGAAATCAAGCATCATTGCGCTTGATTAGTAGTCGGATGGAGGACGACATACGACCAACCGCGTGATGTTAACATGTGTTTTCTATTCTTTTCTCTTCTGTTCTATCTGTCCCTCTCTCTCTCATGTCATGTTATTATCCTGTGTTGTTTTGAGTCAGTGCTTGTGAGTGTTTCTATAGCGTGGATTCATTTACGGAGTAGATTAAAATGAAATGAAGGTAATGTATTCTTTTAAGGGGTTTTTTTTTCCAATGACATTTATGAGCTTATAGTTCAGACATTAATTCTCCCTTAAGCTTCGTAAGGAGCTCATATTGGTTCTGAGTTTTAGAAGAAAACTCCTCAAACTTTTTTTGTATCGAAAATTTTCTCCTTTAGACTAAACGCGTCAGTGTCAGCTTATCCTTTTTCTGGCTGACAGACAGCTTAATCTAATTTCACCCTCTATAGGTAGTCATGTGCCAAATTTCAGAAAGCCTCTTAGTTTTGCGCTAACTTTTATTGTTTTTTGGAAGCAGTTGACGGGCGGAAACCCATAGCGTTATTATTGACCGGTCTTCTATCTTCATATTCGTTTTGGTGCAAGTTAGACTTGTTGCTAGTTATTGCCAGCAATTTTCCTACTTAAGCACATATAAGACACAAAAATTGTCCCTGCCTATGTCCGTTAAAGGATTTGAAACCATCCCAGCGATATGCCCCAAACCTTTTTCTTTTGAAAGGCAATATTGTGAAGATGGTTTAAGACCACTAAAACAAGACATCAGGCACATTTAGCAAATTTATAAAGTCGATTTTCGTCTTTTCCCTGTTTCTTCGAAATCGACTTTTATTGTTCACAACCTCATCAAAGGGTGGCGTTACTAGCAAATAAATAATTATTTCTGTGTTATTTCAAAAATAAAATAAGATTGTAAAACATATTTAAGATATTTAAATGCAGGGTTGCCAAAGTTAATATATTAAGAATAAATTTAAAAAAAGATTTTATGAATCCCACCTTGGCAATAGTTTGAAATATCTTGAACTGGATAATTACCTGGAAAGAAAAATTAAATATCTTTAGTTAATATTTTATTAAACGAAATTAAATTTTAAAACTAGTATTTTAAATATTAATACAGTTTATATTTGCAAGTGTTGTATATCTTGAATTGAAATGGAGAAGTATGTTCAATCCATACCCTATTGGATTTAAGAAACTGATCCTCTTGAGTAAAGCATAGTCCGAGTTGTGAAATAGTGGTTCAGCAGCGATCTTCGTTTTTAAAATTTTGATCTTTGGATAAACCATTATTGAATACTGGCCCTTAAGTGTTTAAAGATTTTGAGACAATTTTGAAGACAAATTTTGTTCGTCCGAAGACTTCACAATATTAAGACTTAAAAAAAACCCGTAGAATATAGTTAAACAGCAAAAAAAAAAAACCAATAAATGATAGCATGATATTTAAATAGTAGCATGAAATATTTGTGTCCTGAAATGTCACATAAAGCAAGAAATACTTGAAATGGAAATGCTTCGATTGTATTTCTCAGGTACACTGTTGCGTATACTTGTTTTTGTAATAATTAGCTGTACATAAATTTTAGTTAGGACATATTTTTTTTTCAGTGTTTCAAATCCAACCTCAAACGGTTGCAGCCACATTATAGAGACAGCGGGCTTAGGAATTTCATGAAAATACGTAATAATTAAAACATGAATGGGAAAATAGAAGCTGTCCACCTTCGTTTAATAAAAATAAGACCATAGGTCTTTTGAATGAAAATTGCACGACATAAGTTGGAGGGAAATGCATGATAGGAAAGAAATTTGGTTGGATTGGGAATTAGGTGATTTTTATCGCACGGAAATCGCACGGGTGACAGCCAGATCTAGCTGGGAAAATATACAAAAATTGTTGCAGAGGCTGGAACTCGAACCCTCAGCTTATTTCTTATTCCTAAATTTGCTAGACTACTTCATATCGAAAATCTAAGAAAGCTAAAAAAAATTGATTTCCCATACTCCCCTGCCTGTTTTAGGGTAAGCTTGGACAAATATGACCAAAATTCCATTTTTTAGAAACAAAATCTCAAGTTAATATATCTTCTTCTATCTTCTATCTATCTATCTTCTTCTTCTTCTATATATATAAAAATGAATGTTTGTCTGTATGTCATCGATGAACTCAAAAACTACGGTACCGATTCTTATGAAAATTGGTATATGTATGAATTTGTCCACGGAGAAGGTTTGTATAATATGCTCATTGATGTCACTCGCCACCAGGTGGCGCTGCAGAGTAGCAACTTCTGCCCCCTTCAACCGATTGTCATGAAAATCATTATGACCAATGGATGAACGGATCTGAATGAAATTTAGCACAGAGATAGATTATAGTCCGGAATAACATATTGGCTATTTTTTATCCCGGTAAAATGTATGGTTCCCGTGGGATAGATTAGTTTTAATTTTTGAAATTACACCAGAATGGATAAACGGATCTGAATAAAATTTAGCACAGAGATAGATTATAGTCTGGAATAGCATATTGGCTACTTTTTATCCCGGTAAAATGTATGGTTCCCGTGGGATAGATTTATTTTAATTTTTCCAATCACGTCAGAATGGCTAAACGGATCTGGATGAAATTTAGCACAGAGCTAGATTATAGTTTGGAATAGCATATTTGCTACTTTTTATCCCGTAAAATGTATGGCTCCCGTGGGATAGATTTGTTTTAATTTTTGAAATTACACCAGAATGGATAAACGGATCTGAATGAAATTAAGCACAGAGATAGATTATAGTCTGGAATAGCATATTTGCTACTTTTTATCCCGTAAAATGTATGGTTCCCGAGGGATAGATTTGTTTTAATTTATGAAATTTCACCAGAATGGCTGAACTCATCTGAATGAAATTTGGCACAGAGCTAGATTATAATCTAGAATAGCACATTGGCTACCTTTTATCCCTGTAAAATGTATGGTTCCCGTGGGATAGATTTGTTTTAATTTTTGAAATTACACCAGAATGGATAAACGGATCTGAATGAAATTAAGCACAGAGATAGATTATAGTCTGGAATAGCATATTTGCTACTTTTTATCCCGTAAAATGTATGGTTCCCGTGGGATAGATTTGTTTTAATTTATGAAATTTCACCAGAATGGCTGAACTCATCTGAATGAAATTTGGCACAGAGCTAGATTATAATCTAGAATAGCACATTGGCTACCTTTTATCCCTGTAAAATGTATGGTTCCCGTGGGATAGATTTGTTTTAATTTTTGAAATTACACCAGAATGGATAAACGGATCTGAATGAAATTAAGCACAGAGATAGATTATAGTCTGGAATAGCATATTGGCTACTTTTTATCCCGTAAAATGTATGGTTCCCGTGGGATAGATTTGTTTTAATTTATGAAATAACACCAGAATGGATGAACGGATCTGGTTGAAATTTGGCACAGAGCTAGATTATAATCTAGTATAGCACAAAGGTTTCTTTTTATCACGGTTAAATGTATGTATTAAATTATAAAGCTATAAAAGAAGAAGAAGCTAGATTATGATAGACTATATACTCCTCAAGCTACAGTCTACTATTTGATCAGCTGAAACGCGAGCGAAGCCGCGGGTAAAGGCTAGTATATATATAAAAATGGATGTGTGTATGTACATATGTATGTTGCCTATGGACTCCTAAACCGCCCAATGGATCTTTATGAAATTTTCAGGGTAAATATAGTTTAGTCCAGGGATGGTTCCTGTGAAGGTTTGGTTCCGATCGGGTGGAAGACAACAATAAAATGCAGACTTTTAACATTTTTTGGATCATTTTCTTTTATTTTTGATTTTTGATTTTTGTCATACATTTTTTAGCTGTTTGAAACATCAGCGATTATTCCGGAATGGTTGATCGGGTCGAAGACAAACAAAAATGCAGGTTTTAACCAAAAATATAGTTTATCCGCTAGCATTGATATGAAATAAATAAATAAACTTAATTTCACATTAAATAAGTGTTTTTTTTTTTTTTTTTTTTTTTTTTGAGCGTAGCAACGCTCGCCGGGTACCGCTAGTAAGTTACAAAGTAAATTCTTCATTTAAAAAATGAAACATGGCACAATGAGACATTGAAATCGAAAAAAGTGTAAAAGGGGGTCGGACAAGCTTGCTGTTATGAATTAGAATAACCTTGTGGATTAAGATGTTGAAAACAAGTTTAAAATATAAACTCAAATTTCAAAATATTAATTAAATTTAACAAAATTAATGCTTCAAAAGTTGTTTCGAAAAATTTTAATTCAATATTGATTAAATCATGGACTTCCGAATTTTTGTGTTTATCAAAACTTGTAGCCTTAAAATAGACGAATCGATCGTATTGTTCAAGGTTTTGGGTAAGGTTTTGGAGCATTTTTAGGCCCTCACGGTTTCGATTGAATTGATTTGCTTTTAAACGACTTCCTGTTAAGGCCACAACAGATTTGGATGATATTTTTAACTTTTAAGACTGAGAAAAGTGATACACTATTACTCTTCAAAACAAAAGAAGGAATTTAAAAAAATATTTTAAGGATTAATAATACAATTTTAGAAAAAGTTTTAATTTAAGTTCTTGAATGATTTCTGATTTTCAAAATTTGGTGTGAAGTTTTTGTTTTAAATACTTTGAACAGAAGAACAGAACTTTGGCAAAAAAAAAAACTTTAGATAAAATTTAGTATGTTTTAAACTCTTAGTCTACATTCTAGTTGTTTATACTACTTTACTTTACAAATCAATAAAAGGAAACCAAAACTTACTCGCAAATGGAACACTAAAAAAACTCAATCGAAGCACTTAAACGAAAAATTGTGTCTTATATGGCCCACTTTGTGTTAAATATGAACTACTTGTCTTCTAAAGTGTATTCATTTAAGTATGTATGTGAAGTAAAAGTCACTTTATTTTTCTAAGACATTATGGTAGGCCAAATGTTAGAAATTTAAGTGAACATTATTTAAACAAAGCCTCTTCTTCAAACTTCCTTTAGCTGATTATGCTGATAAGTTTGTGGAACTACTATTTTTATAAAACTTGGCATTCCGGATCGAAGAATATTAGACAGACTTCGGATTACTAAACGAAATTGAATTATTGTGATACTTCCTCATACTAACATTGGCAATGCCTTTTCACTTAATCTTAACTTATAGTTCAGTCAACAGGTCGGAAAAAGTGGGTTTAAATGGAAAAAGGTCAGAATTTAATGAAACTTTGGGATTTTGTTCAGAGATAGTTAACTAACATTTTGCTAAGTTTTTGACCTCGAGGGCCCTGTGCTTAAAGAGGAGGAGGGTGGAGTTTCATTAACTTCTGACCGTTTTCCACCTAAAAGTACCTGTCGACTGGGCTATTACTAACATTCGAGAGTGGACGTGGGCGGAATTGTATCTTTTCATAAACGTTTGACTAACTCTCTTATGAAATCATTAATTTTGAAGTAAAAGCTTTAGGTTCTTTTCCTGTACGATTTTGATGTGATAACGTCTAATAAATCGGTTCGGAATATATGGGCAGCACGCACAAACAAAATGTCACAGTCACAGTCACGTTACCTACCTAATTTGTTAGCCTAGAAAGTTGATAAAGTGGGAGGGGAGGGTGTTGGGTGGTTGGTTGGTTGTGGTGGTAGTGTGTGTAGGGCAGGTGGGGGGATAGTGTCGGGAAGAGGGAAAATTGTCAAAAATGGTGGGTGGTTGTAGCTGGTTTGGGTGGTGAGACAAAAATTGTCAAAACTAATGGGTGGTTCCTTGGTGGCTGTAGGTGGGTTGGGTGGTTGTTGGTTGGAGAGATACCTCACATGAACTGTTTTGTGAACTGGTTATCACGTAAAATTATCGTCCGTGAACCGACTTTACAGACAATTAATTTTTTTTTTTAATTGGATATATTCATCTTTCCAAAAAAAAAAAATCATACATAGTTAAGTTCAGCAATTCGCTTTTTTTTAAATTGTCTCACAGACAAAAATGGAGTCCCACAAGGCAACCATTTGGGTCCCTTACTTTTTATACTCGCTATCAATGACGTGCATTCATTCTAGTGAGGTCTTAGAGTTTGCTGACGATATGCATTTTTTAGAACTATCCATTCTGTGAATAATCAAGTGGATCTTAGGCTTACATTGACACATTGTTACCTAGTGCAGCAAGAATAGTTTTAACCCAAATCCGGCGAATTTAAGGAAATTTTAGCCAAAACTTGGTACCCAAAAACATCAGATATATTCTTAAAAAAGATAATTTCATGTAAAAACTTGTTAAAAGATGGTCAAATTAATTTCGAAATTTATGTGTAATCCTTGGTAAATAAATTGTCTTGTTCGTCCCTACCTAGAATAAGCATATCACAGGTAAAGTCTCCTTTCAATGATATTGTTTTACTGTCTAGGATACAGGCAATTTAGTACAATTTAATTCGATTTGCTTTAAAAGTTCTCTTCTGGGCAGATCCTTATTATACTTTTTACCTTACAAACACTGGATTCAACTTCTTCAAATTTAAACTTTTTCACAAAGGCGTGTTAACAGGGATGTCATTTTATTCATCAAATTTTAACGGGATTCTGAGACTTAACCCGATCGACCATTTTTATTGGGTTAAACCATCGCCAAGGGGGCTCATCATCTTTGTAGCTTAGAGATCTTGCATTGTCTCCAACACCCTACTTGGGTTTTACTCGCTAAATCACAAGTTTCCATCATCTTCTAACGCGCTTCCCAAACATTCTAAATCAAAAGCAACCTTCGCAAGTAAACAAAATGGAAAACCATGGAATAGATTCTTCTTCATGAGAACAATGATTTTTGTATCTTTTATCTCACCGCATTGGCAGACCTGGTATCATTTAACTGGAACGTTAAAAAAAAAATATGGACAGAATTTTACAGGACCTCTTTTCAGAATCTAACTAGGAACAAGAACAGCTACATTCTTTTTATCTCGAACAAACAAAAAAATATCTAAACAAAGTAAAAACACCTTAAACTCTTCCACAATCATTCAAAACTAAGTCTCAATGCAGCGCTCCGTCGATCAAAACTTTTCATCCGAAAGTTTCACCCGAAATCTTTACAACAGTTGAAAACTCAAAAAAAAAAAAAAAAAAAAAAAAACAGGAAAAAACCCGAAACACAAAACACTCGAGGATAAATTGAATAACATTAAACACGGCGAGTTTGTGTTTGAAGATAGCTTGTAAGTATTATATAACGTTGGGTCCACAATTCATAGAATATTGTTTGCAAAAGTATCTTCTTTACCCAGAACCAAGAACCATCAGGCATCATTTGCGGGAGCAGGAGCAGAAGTAACAGCAAGCTGTACAGCAAGAGTAGAGCAGGGCTAGGCCATCACCCTTCGTCATTTAATACCAACAAAACGACGACGAACGCAAAGAAGAAAAATAGATTTTCCTTTGAAAGGAAATTACATACCAATCTGAAGGTATTAAGGACGAAAAAAATAATCAAAACCTTGTCCGCTGCAACGAGCAACTATAAGGCATGAGCGGGATGAATGTAGCCGAATTGTTAGTAATTTAGGGGACGACATGTAAGCTATCGTGGAATCCTGATCGTTGCTCGACGTCGACGTCCACGTAGTCCACATCGTCCTCATCCTCATCCTCATGCTCATTCGAATTCTCATCCTCATCCTGCTCTGGATTGCTATGCGGCATGGCGGCCGGCGCGGTTAGAAACGACGAAGCAACCAAACCAACATACAAACCCTTCAGATGAAAATTTCCATTATGAATGAATGAGAATAGCAACAAACAAAAAAATAAGCAGGAATAAAACTCCCCAAGGATAAACCTGAATAGAGGGCATATTTCAATGTAGAAAAAGGGGATAACTGCGGACAGCTTCACTCCAGCTTCATTCCAACCAATACTTTATCTATAATGTTGAATACTTTGTACCTACAGTACAGAGTACATACATAAGGATGACTATACGCGGAACGTTTGTTCATACCTCTATTGTGCAGGAGGCAGCACAAATTCGTTTCGCGTTCTGGAAATTGGTAGGTATAGATGGTGATGGTGTAGCGTGTAGGGGACGAGAACGTCATGTCACCCAGGTACAGGAACCCAATAGATGTGCGCCTCGTTGTTAGTTTTCTTTTATTTCTGGGAATGGGGCACCGCGATTTGGAATAAGGATAACTTTTTTTTTTATTTAGGGAACTGTTTTATTCCAAGGGCTATACCAACCTAGTATATTCTCGTATGGTTGTACTGTCACATGTTTTTTGCTAAGTTTTTGCCCAGCTGTGTAGCAGAGATTGTTATTGACAGGACAACAATTCTTTGCTATTCTTTTTAAGAACAGGGTGTACCAGGAGTTTGGTGTCAAAATAAAAAAAAAGGTAGGTAGGTGTGTTTTTATCGATTCGGTACTAGATTAGGAAAAATAAGGCTCGTCGAATAATTTCCTTTCGATGGAGATGGAGAGAGTTAGAAAAATATCCTTATAGCCGAAAATTAATGGTTAATAATTTGCTGTGTGCGATTATTCGAGATATAACCGATCGGAGCGACAACTGTCGACGAAAAATATAAGTTGTGATGTACACAACTTCAGAAATATAAATTTCGAGCGACTGGGACAACGCTAACCTTCCCCTGCAATCTGTCCATTATGAATAGTGTTCATTTCACAGGTTGGACGGCAACGTTTCGTTCAGTTTTGACACTAGATTACGTTTGTTTCCGTCCATTATAGTTCAGTCTTAAGGCGAACATGTGCTGTTTTTGATATTCGTCTTGTGGGGATGCATCTATCTCATTCACTCGCGGACTAAATCCTATTTCTGTTTGTATAGGTTTGTTCCTTTACTGCTGGAACACAATAGAAAAACGCAGCCGGAACCGCAGCCGCAACCGTACCGCATGCCGTACGTACCTAATTAGAAGTGCCCACAATGGAGTCGTACGTACTCCACGTTTTTTTACAATTTCCACTGAGAAACATACATATATATGAATATAAAAGATGATAAAACATATATCGCATCATGTATAGTCTTTTCAATAAATTTTTAATTACCTGACCTAATTTCTAAAAGGATTTTATTAGCACGTTGCTCTTTTTTTTTTTTTGTATGGAATGTCAGAAATACGCACGTATTTATTAAAAGTTGGCCAACTCGTCCGTCGCGGTTTGCGGCTGCGGTTGCGGATCCGTTTCGTTGTGTTCACAACATTGAATTCGTGTGTATTCAATATTTTGACATGCGATACGGCTGCTGCTGCGGTTCCGGCTCCGGCTCCATTGTGTTCCAGCAGTTAAGCTTCGCTTTTTCGTTAAGTTTCAAATTACAGCATCGCTAGTGAAGTTTCGTTTTGGGGAAATGAAGTAACAACTGTGTCGTGCACACAATAAATACAAAAGGTTTTTCATATACAATGAAATGCTCTTGTTCAGTTCTTCTTGGTTACGGAGGAACGGCACATGATGTGAGGCACCGCACTATATGTCAATTGTTTGTTTGGCTTAAATTTTTAGATGATCGGTCTGACATAATGTAGCCCAGAGTTGTTCAAATTCGGACCATAACCATCAAAACAGAACAGCGACCGAAGTTCGGTTCTCCTTTTTTGCCTACAAGCTTATAATCATCTGATGTGCATTTTTTATGAGTATGTAAGATGTAACCCTCCCACGTTAATTTTGAATGGACAGTTCGCAACCTAAAGCTTCCGTGACAAGCAAGTAACTAGTGGGTATTTGGCCAAAAACTTCTACATAATTAAATCACTGCAGCTCCTCCTTAATGCATTTTTAGTATCACAAACGTTGTCCCAAAAATCGAGCATCGCACATCGTAACATCCAACTGATGTAGAAACTGCAGCTGTTCAGAAATCGTTTCAACATCAAACCATCAAACTTTTGATGAAGGAGATGCAAGTATAATGGAAGTTCAACTAAATGTTTGCCGCCGAATCATCAGCAGGGGGTGTGCAAACTAATTGGTGTACTTAAAGTGCTTCGACGTGACTTCGTTTCGTCAAGTTTTCGCGATAAGTTTTGAACGTAAACCGCGCTCGCTATTGCATTTCACGGACGAAAATTTGACATCTGATTGTGAATGGAAATGTAAGGTATGCTGAATTTGTGTCTTGTTTTGTTCTGCACAAAATCACACAAATTTATATTATTTAGTTTGCTTTAAATTAATATTTTTTTTTGTACTTTGCAGGTGTTTTACTTTTCTTCTTCTAATGTTGTTCTTATAAAGGTAGTATAATTCGTTTAAATTCAATTCCTGACCAGTCTTCACTCTTAGTGACGTCACAAAATACTATGACGGTGCTTTGCATGCGTAGCAACTCAGCTAACCTTGTATTTTTTTATGATGACTGTAAATGAGCTTAAATACATGTTTTGCTTCCTTGCCAATCCTTACTTACTTACTTATGTTGGCGCCACTGGAGCGTGGTACTCCAAGGCCTTGCTGAGAATGCCCCTCCAGCCGGCTCGATCTCTAGCCTGCTGTCTCCAATTTCGTACTCCAAGTTGACGGATGTCTCCCTCTACCTGGTCACTCCATCGAAGATGAGGTCTACCTTGGCTTCTGACTCCCTCGGGTTTGGCGTTGAAGACTTTACGAGCTGGAGCGTCGATGTCCATTCGCTCTACATGGCCCAGCCATCTTAGTCTTTGGATTCGAATTTTTCTGGCTAGGCTTATGTCGCTGTACAGCTCGTACAGTTCGTTGTTATATCTTCTTCTCCAAACGTTGTTTTCGCGATTTACGCAGACAGGACCATAGATCGTACGCAGAACTTTTCTCTCGAAGACTCCAAGTGAATAAGTGAATTTTCATCCGATTGGGAGAGGGTCCATGCTTCCGCACCATATAGCAGGACCAGGATGATGAATGTTTTATACAGTGTCACCTTGGTTCTTCTCGATAGGGCTTTACTCCTCAATTGCTTACTCAGCCCAAAGAAACAGCGATTAGCAAGAGTTAGTCTGCGTTTGATTTCAGCGCTGATGTTGTTGCCTGTGTTTACAGCAGTGCCCAGGTAGACAAATTCACTGACTACCTCGAAGTTATACCTATCAATGAATGGTTACGTTCTGACCAAGTCGGTGGTGGGATTGGACTTTTGTTGATGAAAGCATATACTTCGTCTTGTCCTCGTTTATTTTCAGCCCCATTCTGCTTGCTGCTGACTCCATAGTAGTGAAAGCACCGGTTACTGCTCCCTTTGTTCTTCCTATCACGTCAATGTCGTCAGCAAACCCAAGTAATTGCACTGGCATGGGTGCTCCGTATTACATTTTCAAGCACAATATTAAAACAGCTGCATGACAGTGCGTCACCTTGTCTTAGCCCTCTGGTGGTTTCCAGGGTTTCAGTAGAGTCTCTACCAACTTGGACGGAACAGCGAGCATTCTCCAACGTCATCCTGATAAGGCGTATCAGTTTAGCAGGGATTCTAAAGTTAGACATGGCACGATATAGTTCAACTCTATTAACACTGTCGTAGCTCGTAGGCGGCTTTAAAATCGACGAACAGGTGGTGGGTGTCGATGTTATATTCTTGGGTTTTCTCCAGGATCTGGCGTAATGTGAATATTTGGTCGGTGGTAGATTTTCCAGGTCTGAAGCCGCATTGGTAAGGACCTATCAGGTCGTCAGCAAACGGCTTGAGACGTTCACATAAAACGCTGGACAGGATCTTATAGGCGATGTTTAAAAGGCTTATGCCTCTATAGTTGGCGCAGAGGAGGCGGTCTCCTTTTTTGTGAATCGGGCAGATGGTACTGAGATTCCACTCATCGGGCATACTTTCCTCCGACCATATTTTGCAGATGAGTTGGTGTATGCTCCTGACCAGGTCTCTCCAGCGTGTTTAAAAAGCTCCGCTTGAAGGCCATCACATCCAGCTGCCTTATTCATCTTTAGTCTGGTGATGGCTACTTTGATTTCATTTTGGTCGGGCGGGGGTAGTTCGTGGTCGTCATCTAGATTAACTGGAACAAGTTGATCTTTGGCGGGATCTTGGCTGTCATCGCCATTTAGCAACCGGTTAAAGTAGTCTCTCCAGATGGCTAACATCGCCTGCGTTTCCACTATGGTATTTCCATCCTGATCTTTGCAGGGCCCAGGGCGGCTTGTGAAACCGGATGTAGACGTCCATTATAAATAACGTATTCATTTGACAGATCAGAAGTGTACATTTCATTCGATTTTGACACAAGCTTTCGCTTACTTTCGACTATTTTATTCCAGCCTTAAGTTAATAGTAGATCGCTCTGTTTCGTATCGTTCTTTTTGTGCCAAAAAATTAAAACTGTCAAAATTTCCCAAATGAGAAAAAAATCCCTCTCACTTAACGAAGGTTTTTGTAAATCCTTGAGAAACGTCAAATTTTAATTTTTTGATTGGTTAGCTCTTCGCGGTAAGAGTCATTTGCAACAACAAATGATTACGACGTTCGCTTTTGACAGAGTTCAAGTTTTTACCATATGACATTGCACTGGGTAAAAATTTGAAAATAAATGAACTAAAGAATAAAACAGCTGTTATTTTCTTCCGTTCATCTCTCAGTACACGAACACTTTTCGTGTTAATATGAAATCGAATGTTTACGAACGCGGTGACCCTCATTTTCTGATGTAAGCTTGACAGCTAGCCTGTGACTTAAACTCTCAACTATTTCTGTATGTGTGCGTTGATATTCTGCAGGAATGGAAGGGCCCTACAATTTACCGAGAAGCATGACAAGAATTACTATTGGAGAATTTGTAAATTTCTCGCAAATAAGTACCCCGGAATAAAACTTCGTGATGAGGGTACGAACACAAACCCTTCGGTGTGACATTCTCATATTAAAGGGACCACGGCATCGGCATAAAACGGGTGAGCCTTAAACTCGGTCTATGGTGTTGCTAAAAAAGCAATATCCACGACATAAACTTGGTCTGTGGTGTTCCCTCTATATACAAAATATTCCACGACATAAAAGGGATTTCCTGATCTAGAAACAAACAGCGAAGTGAAAAGCCGACATAAACGGTTGAGCGAGTCTTTACGCTATATCTACAAACAATTGTGAAGCTTCTGGCTGGTATTCCCATACAGCGTGCCTTCGCATGAGAAGCGAATTCCTTTGTGTAGTGTGTTTAAACAGCACTGAAACAACTGGTGGAGATTTCGAATCGGTATAATTTCCACTCCTCTTTATGTATTATTCCTGCAAAGACATACTGTGAATTATAAAGACAAAATTTAATCTTACCCGTGCACATGTTAATTTTGTGATTCTTGTTGCTTTGCTAGGATATGTTCATAAAAACGGTTGGAGGTCCATATTGGTGGCGTGGGCGGTTGTTACCGTTGGTTGACTTCATTGTGTGCGGTGGGAAGTGAAATGGTTTCGTTAGGCGCGGTTGATGTTTGATGACATCATGTGGAGGCGGTTTATTATTTTTTTGAACATCGGTCGTTGCTTGCTTGGACATTGCAGTGAATATTTTATTGGAAATATTGGTTCGGAGTTTGGATTGCGTGTAACTTCATCACAGAATTTGCCGCTGATTGTTTTAGGAAACAAATCGTAGTCAGTACGGGTCACGCGCATTTGTAGTGCTCCGACATACACTAACATCCATTTGTCTGACATGTGCTTTCATTGGGTGTCACCAGTGTCCGCTTTGGTGAAATAAGCTTAAAAAAAAAATAGTCTATGGCGGACATTTGTGTTGTAAAGGGTGTTTTTTTAGACGCCTGGCAATCCTTTTTTCGGAGTTGGTCTTTTTGACAGCTTTGACATAATTTAGGCTCAGTTTGGTTTGACATTTTATAATGAACAAAGTTTGTAAATTGTGCAAATTTATTTTGAAAAACATGGTTTTACTCGTGAAACGATGTTCGATTTTCACTTTTGGTTCAATGGATACGTCAATAAGCAAAACTGAGGCATTTGGAGGGATGATAATCCTCAAGTGTATGTTGAGACACCGTTACATCCACAAAAACTGACTGTTTGATGTATTAAGCACATTGGTGGAATCATTTTTCCATATTTTTTCAAAAATGAAGCCGGACATAATGTTACAGTCAATGGGGAACGCTATAGAGTCATGATTACTTACTTTTTCGTGCCTGAATTGGAGGATGTTGATGTGGATGACCTGAATATCCAACTAGAAGGTGCTACATGCCATACAGCTAACAAAACAATCAATTTATTGAAGGAAACTTTTGGTGAGCGCATTATCTCGCGTCGTTGGGCCAGTGGCGTGGCCTTCAAGATCGTGCGATTCAACACCGCTCGACTATTTTTTGTAGGGGTTATGTGAAGTCGCTAGTCTACGCAGATAAGCCCGAGACGATTGACGCCTTAGAAGAGAATAATCGGCGCGTTATTGCCGACATACGGCCCCGATTGCTTCAAAAAGTGGTCGGAAATTTGGCCTCTCGGCTGGAATTCATTCGAGCCATGCGCGGCGCGGCGGCCACTTGCCCGAAATCAATTTTAAAACATAATGGCAGACCCTTATCTTTATAATAAAGCTTAATTCTTGACCATAACATTAAACTATATGCGTTTTATGTCATCTTGAAAGCAACAAGTCTAAAAAAACACCCTTTATTCAATTCTTTTCTTCTTTGAGTGGATTCAAATCGTCCCTTAAAATTATCAGCAGAAAATTATTTTACTTCAAAGGAACGTTTCCAGGCAACTTTTTAATGCTTTTGTACTTTTCCCTTCCTCCAGCGGAAAGTGCTATGAATCTTTCAAAAAGGCCTGAGTTCTTAACTTTTAATCTGGTCTACAGTTCTGTAAACTCTGGCCTAAAACAATATTTTGACCACGCATAAGTGTGGTGGAAAATTCAATTGTTAATTGGACATGCACAGAGCTGACCAGTGCTGTCGCCATAACAACATACGGAAACAATTTCTCCGGAATCTATATTTAAATAGGCAAGCAGTTTTTTTGTGGTACCAATTGCGACGTGGTTACCCAACCGGTTGAGATGATATATATATCGTTGGAAAGGTATTACTGACTAGGTGTGCTGGGAATATTTTATTTTGTAAATTTTTTTTTTTTTGGGAAATCAGGTGAAAATGTCTTGGTGTGTTTTTTATAATTTTTTTCGTATAAATTCGCTGTGAAATTTTTTTTCACACAGTTTTGGGCATTTTGATGGCCGATTTTTGGCCACTGGGCGATTGTAGTCGATTATAATTTGAACTGAGTTATGCGGAAGAAGTTTAAACCATTATTTTTTAAAACCATTAAAAAAAACTAATTTGTTCTAAACATAATTTCCAAACAATTTAAATTGAAATTAGAAAACCAACAACATCCCTTTCTTTCAAAAACCTATGATAAAAGCCTGAACTTTGCAAAACTGAAATTAGCCCCTATGCTATTGCCATTACATAATCAAACAAAACTTTCTTAATCGACCCATTTAATTCACCTCCCTTGTTGCACAGACTATAAAAGAACGTTAAATTATAAATGCCATCTATACTATATGTAAAAAGATAATGGAAAGGGCGCTTTAATGCCCTGTCATTTGGTCCCTCCATATTTTTGCGGCGCCCTCCTAAAATGTTAGTTCGTCTCTTCCTTCCACGACACTCATGCGAGTGCCAAAGCATTACTCCATGTCCTTATCCTTACCCATCCAACAGTCAGCAGCAGCAGCAGCAGCTGATACCTACAAGTACTCCTTCCTTTCCTCGTCGTCGTCGGTCGTCGTCGTTGTCGTGAATATCAGGATTCCACTTTTATTAAAGTGAATCCTCTCTGATGCCATTCTTCCATATATAGTTCAGTTCAGTTCAGTTGTTTGCCCCGCACCATCCCCCTCCGTGTGATATGATTATTTACATGCAAACCAACAACAACCAACTATATAACGTAACTCCGTTCTCCGGCTAAAGCAAAGCAATATGAACTGAAAGGATCTATCTGCCGCTGCCGCCATACCTGCGCTGAGCTGCTGCTGCGAAATGTTACGGAACCAACATGAAAATTGCTTCTCCGACTTAGATTATACTATACAGGACGATGATGATGGTGATGGCGACGTACAAAAGAAGGGAGGAAAAATGAGGAAGTAAAGAAAAGCACTCTTCCCTTGCCACTTTGTTCGTTCGTTTATTTTGTACGTATAAGTGGAATGGAGCGCACAATAAAACGGGAATTAGAAATTGGTTCATTCGTTGATGACACTACCATCCATGGTTAGACTACGACGACGACGATGACGACGATGACGATGACGACGACTCCAGTTCCAGGCGATGCGATGAGGAAAGATTTGTCTTCCTTTGCTCAGTCCTATACGGAGTTTTATGGGGTAAAAGTTTGATGTTATACACCCGAGCCGAAATAAAGGGGGTTCGACACTACTTAAGAGGGACACAGACACAGACCCTTGTAAAGAACGATTCTTGCCAAAAAATTTGTATTAGAAGAACTGGCGTGGCACATAACGAAACGAAAAAGGACAGAAGGACGAACGACAACGATGGCAAGGAAACGTGTTATTTATCCTGGGAGCTAAAAAGGGATGGGGTAAAGTATAGCGTATAGTCATAGGGTATAGGAGAAGAACCTTCGAGAGGTAAAGTATATCCTCGTATTTGTATAAATCTGTAGAGAATTCTGCAAGAATGTCGGAATCACAAGGACAACATTTTTATTTTATTTATTTGAAAACCTTCTAGTTGAGCCTTTTGCCAAACCTATACGATCTACGAACTGCTTTTCGGAACTGCTGATGTGGATACCAATATGTATGTATAATGGCTATGGCTGTTATGTATCTATACGCTATACGAGTCGTAGGAATAGGGAGCACAACATTTTGTGGTTGACTCCGGTGTACTACTTTAATGGGTGGGAAAAACAAATTTTCTTTCCCTAAGAGTTTTTGATTATCCTTTTTTTTTTTTTTTTGTATACGCGAGTGTGTGTATAGACTAGAGGTTTGTTTGTTGCAGAGAGTGTCTGTATGTTTAGGGAGAAATTGCGGAAAATTGGGGTGGTCTTGAGTTAGGAGTTTTGTGTCGTTCTCAACGACGAGGACGACTACGACCGACGTTAAGGAGGACGTGAGCAAAATGTTTGAGTAGGATTCGCTTAGGAATGGGAGATGAATTTTTTTTTTTGTTACTTAAAGAGGGAGTATAATATGTGGATTCTTGTTGTCAAAGCAAGAAGAGGGAAAACTTTTCAAAATGGCAACATCAATAAATAAAAGGGATGTTTTTTTCCTGATAAAATGTGAACCGTTCATTTTGGTTGAAAGGAAACTAAAACATGCTGCTATTGCTATATGAACCTTGATTGTTTTAATTGGAAAATAAATTTTGGGATTAAGATTTCAACGACTCGGGAAATTTGTTTGTTTGCGTACAACTCTAAAAAAAGACTACCTATATTGGTTTCCTCGACGGTCTTGAAAACTTTCAGACTAACCGTGTAAAACGAGACACATTTTTTACGATCCAGATAAGAAAGTCATGAAAATTCTTGCAATCGCAGATTTGAGTGACTTAAGCTAGTATTACACGGTCATCTGTCATTGCAATGATATTCTGACGTCCCAAGACGTAACGTCACATAAGTGCACTGTCATTTTTCACAGTGTCATTGCTAGCTACAGTGGCGATCACACGAATGGCGCAAGTCTATCATTGGTGTCATAAAATGCGATGACGGGTAGAGCTTGTCATTGTGATTTTTGACATTCCGTGTCATTGCCAAGACATGCAAGAGAATGACGATCACACGACTTGAACACTTTCAAAACTTTGAAAGTTTATCGTGACCTAAAATCGCGATGACAGAAGTCATTTTTCGCAATGGTTATCACACGACATTCATAAATTGAGTCATTGTGCCTGAAAATATTTACGTGAGTGAAGTTTTTCGAATAAAATAATTTAAATTAAAAACAATAAATAATATTTTTCCATTTACAGCAAATGCAAAAAAAAAAGAAGAAAAATGCAAAGAAAAAATATATTGAAAGCACAGCCGAAGAAGACGACGACAAACAAGGACCCTCACGAAGAGTTCGTTGTATGTGGTCCAAAAAATGGTTGCTATGTCTTGATACAGAGGGGTCATATTTTAATGAATGGAAGTACCTACTTCTTGCGAATCTCTAGAGTGATTTAGTTGATTGGTTCCACCGGGTTATGGTGGGGCTTTTGCGGTGCGATATGCGCTTTGAACCAAATTTTATCTTGAAAACCAAAGTGACGGACTTTTTTCCGCATTAACAATAAAATACATAATTTCCAAAAAATAGTGTATCATGATTCAAGCATTTTGTTTAATAAATAGCATAGTATAAATAAAAAGCGATAGGAACTTTTATTCAGACTTCAGACAACAATAGCGCACGGCAGACATTCCTGTCATGTCATTGTTGGGACACTGCCATTGCAATGACAAATCTGTTGACCAAAAATAACAAATTCGCGATTAAAGCAACAAGAACGCCTTTATTTTGAGCGACAAGGGTGAATACTTTAATAAGTTCCATACAAAAAAGTATTAAAAGTGGTCGTTTGACAGTTTAAAAAATTCAAACAACTTATCGTTCCTAAACACTTCAACAATTTTTTATTTTACATAACAACAATTTATTGTTGACTATATTGTTAAAAAAAGAACGCACCAAGTGAGGAGCAAGACAGCGCAGCCGTGTATGATACGTGATAAGAGGTGGACAAGCTTCCGGAGAATGCAGGACATGCTACAGGAAGAGGGGACGCTAAGGAGCTGCAAACAATCACTAAGGACTAACACTAACCTTTCCGTGTTGGATTTGAACGGCAGCCCTTAGTGATGATAGAAGACTATCTGCAAAGATGATGAGGTTCCCAACAAATACATGGGTCAGAAAAGATCAGTAAAATATCGCTACGCACCAAGTTGAAACTTTTCGAATATGCTTCTGATTCCTGGTAATTCTCTGCCATCTCGAGCAGACTTCAGGCCTTGGTTTTTTTTTATACGGCACACGCGCTCAAGGGGTTTGTTAAAGCCCTTTTAATGATTAGTCACAGCGTGATCGATAGGAAATTAGGGAGGAAGGGAAAGAAGGTGTCGATGAACATTGATCTTGAATGTTTGAAAATCAAAATGGCAAGGAAAAATTGTGCCAGGCAATCCATACCACATTCGTGTTGTACGGCTAAAGAAAGAATCTCTATATTTCACGGTACGTCCGAAATTGGGCTCAAGTGTAAACTGATAAGCGTTCCTAGCAAGACGAGTGGCTACCTCGAGTGAGCATTTTTTGTAAAAGAACCTGTAAAATAAGGAAAGACATGAAAAATTTCGACGAGGTTCGAGTGATGGAAATGTTTCCTTAATGTTTCTCTCTCCTATCAATTTTAACGCCTTTTTCTGAACTCTGTCGAGCAGGTGAAGAAAAGTTTGAGAAGCACCTGCCCAGAGATGGGAGTTATACTCGAGTTTAGGGCGTATAAACGCTTTGTAAATTGTAGCCAGATCAGAAGGGGTGAAAAACTTTTTGCATCTATTAAACTCCACACGATTTCTAATACCCCAGTTCAAAATGCTGTTTAAATCGGAGTTTATAATGAGCTTATCATACGATGTCGTTGTAATAACGCTTCCGAAGGCGAAGGCCGTGAATTATTATCAAACGCATATGAAAAGCTGAGGGTTGAGTCGTCAGCAAAACAATTTAATGGATTAGAAGTCACAGACAAGAGATCATTTATAAAAATGAGAAAGAGAGTCGGAGACAGAACGGAGCCCTGGGGCACACCAGCATTTTTTTTATGGAGATCAGACTTGAAACCGTCTAATACAACTTGTATTGAACGGTCCAGAAGATAGCTTCTAATCCAACGAATAAGAGTATCATCGATACCAAAGGCACGCATTTTCATGCCAAACTCTATCAAATGCCTTTGAAATATCAAGCGCAATAATCTTGCTTTCGCCAAAGCGATGCACAAATTTGTTCCACTCTTCGGTGAGATATGCCATCAGATCACCAGTGGAACGATTGCTGCGAAAGCCGAATTGCCGGTCATTTAAAAGCTCCCGATCTTCGAGATTCGAGATCTCTTCCGAATGGAATCCTCAGGGTAATAGACACTATATTAAAAACAAGTTTTAGACGGTTGGAAGGATTTTGTTGCTGCTCTATGATCTGCAGTACTTTTAGGCGGGCATACATATTGATATCAATCCTGGAAACTCCCCAATTTCTTAATTTCTTTAACTTCCAGCACTTAGGGGACACTTTTCCATTGAACAAATATCTGGAAAAAACTTGTGTGTACATCAAAACCGACCAGCATAAGTTTTTTTTCGCAAACGACGTGCTCGTTGAAGGGATATGGTGATGGGGGGAATGTGGGGTCCTTCACCTAACCTTCAAGCAGTTACCCAGGAGCTGCAATAAATATAGAGGACTTAAGGCTCTTGCTTTCGACTTGGGAAACACCTTTTGTGCATGGAAATCCTTCGATGACCATCCTGACTAAACTGCTGCTTTAAAAAGTGTTCTTTGGAACAAAAAATTCGTACGTAGGTCGGGTGACATTTACTTCTAACAACACCTTAGAGGGGTCTTAAGCTTCAGTGTGTTCAAAAACAGTTTCCCTGATTTCGGACAGATGTCCTAAACGCCTTAAATATAATCAATCTTTCCACGCAAGCTGTTGAAGAATAGCGTCAAAAAAGATGTCTACTCCGAAAACTTCCACCTCCGTGACCATGCGAACAAAAGACTGAATACAGGGTCTCTATTTCCAAAACCAGCTTCGTCTGGCAGCAATATACATCACCAAATCATTATTAGCTTTTTATTCAAATAATATTCCCCCTCTCCGAATAAACCCTTAAATCCTTCCGGATAACATATCTCAAAAAAAAAACCACGCAACGTTAGCTTCATTATTCACATCGTTCATAGATCCATCAAAAAAGACAATGCGCCCAAGTATACAATCACAAATTTGAAAACAATAAATTCCACCCCCTGGCAAACCTGTTTAATAGCCATCCCCACTTTTAAAAACCAATCAAAAGCAAACAGCATTCATCAAAATTTGCTAAAAATCACCCCTCAAAAGACCTGAAGAAGTATGATGGCTATCATCTTTCGAACGCAAAGGGTTTCTCCCCGTAAAATATTAATAAGCTAAATCTGCTAACTTTTAATCCTCCTCCGAGTCATCAGAGCTAGTCGATCTTCCTGATGGCAAACTGGCAAAACCGGCAAAACTGGAAGGACATCAACAATAATAATAATCAAATGCCAACCTATCGCTATCGCTATCGCCTTCGCCATCGTCATCTGCATGTGTTCATTTGAACAATGTGCGCCCTCCCTCCCCCTCAACCGATGTTTCGACATAATATGGCGTGCATATTTTTCAATTAATGATCCGCCATTACAGAAATGTGCGCGCCATTGCCAACCCATCACCATCTTTTTGAGAGTTCAGTTCCGTTAGGTATAGAATTCCCTAACCAAAAAAATTAAACAAACAAAAAAGGACGAAAAAACACAACACGTTCCACCACCACCACCATCATCCTCCACCAAAATCCAAATCATCATTTAGTCATTTCGAGCAATGGTGCGATGCGATGCGACCGACCGACCGACTCCCGCTCCTTATCCCAGAATAACCTAACCAAATCCATGCGAATATCCTTCCCGCAGAATCTCATCCAAGGTTCCTCTTTTTCATTTATGTGCGTGTGGGTGTGTGTGTGTGTGTGTGTACTCTCTACTCTACTCTACACCACTTTCAAGTTGTGTAGAGTGGGCTGGGGAGAGAAGTATAGGAGATATGGCAATTTGTTTCACGGAAAATGACATTTTATAAATCGAGCCTCCTGGGGCGGTTAAACCCCGGCACCATTTTGCCACCGCACCTCGTATAGAATTATTATTTTGTTAAGGAGCACATAGCACAGGATTCAGTCGGAGTAGGTAGGTATACCTAAACCAGAGCAGAGCAGAGCAAAGCAGAACACAGTCCAACCAAAAAGAACTTGAAAATCCTTGTGTATAGTAACAGTAAGGTCCTAGGTATACACAATAAGTTGCCTTCTGGCGGGGCGCTCTTAGAAAGGACCCATGTACTTTGTTGTAGTTGTTGTTGTTGTTAGTGTTGTGGGTGGAATTTGGAATGTGAAATAAAAAGTGTAAATTGTTAGGAAGAAGAAGAGTAAACTCGATTTTCGAGAGCTTGAAGCTGGCACAAGGATACAGCTCACAGAATCCACCATTTTCATCCCTTCCTCCATGCTCCATGCTCCATCCAACCAACAGCACAGCAGCCCCCCAACCTTATACAAAAATGTGATATCCTATAAAAGCAAAGTTTGCACACGAAAAACTTTTTGTGTAGGACGAAAGGACGACCGACGACGGTGATGGCTGGCGATGGCAATGGCAGGACACAGAGATTGAGAAGAGTTTTTTTTTTTTTGCTGGCTCTCCTCCTCCTCTTGCTTTTTTCGCATAGCATGGCATGGCATATCAACGTGATGTAGCTAGAGCTATAGGTAGAGCTGAAATAGTGTTGTACAGGACGAGTATGTACATATTCAAGGATACCTTTTGTTGTGTGTTGTGTGTGAAGATGTGCGGAGAGGCTAAATGAAAAGGGACTTCAGGTCGAGGCTATTCGTGTTTTGTACACACTTCGGAATCTATTATTTATAAGTTTTTGTGAACTGTTTTTTTATTTTTCTGTTGGGTGGGTGCCTCACTTGGGATACAGGATAATGACAGTATATCCTGGATATAGGCCGCCATCACTGCCGCCACCACCGCGATAGTATTAGGTACCTATAGGCTATGTGTTCAAATATTGATGTGACGGAGAAAATAGAAATCGATATTGAAATCCATGGAATATGATGATTAATGGCTGGGCTGAGGTGGACTATATATCCTTAAACGAAGGATAATGATGATCGAATGAATGAATGAGGGTTCTCTATGCAAATATGTGTATGTGCGGGATGAGTTTCATTTGGCTTGGGATAATTAAGTTTTAATAATCTATCCGGAGTGGCTATAGCTTGAAGGGGGTCAGTTCATTTGTTGTACAAGTAGGTACGTATGAGAATGGGCATAAGGACATAGCTGGCTTTTGATAAAATGTTCTTCTCCTTCCTCTATCATCATCATCAGCATCAGCAGCAGCAAATCGATTTTGAAAATTATAATTGCATCCTCAAGAGAGTTGAAATCTATTTGGATTTGTATATGTATTTTTCTTTTTTTGGCAAAGGATAACCTCCTTTCATGTCGTTTAAAAGAAATTGGGATTTTTCTTCTTAAACTTTTTTTTATCTTTTTTTTTTTTTTGCTGTAAAATGTACTTCAATTGAAAGCCAAAGAGCTCAGACAGACATCTTGGCAAATCGATTTCTTTTCATCAGCTGCGACGAGAGTCCTTTTCTATATTTGAAGGAATTAAATATTGTTGACTTGGGACGGGAGAGAGATTTTTATTTTATTTGACTGCTACGATGTTATAGAACGATGACCTTAGAGAAGAATGATTTCGCAGTGCCGCTGGGTGTGGATTTTTTTTTTCTTTCTTAAGAATATTGCTGCAATTGAAATGTTGTATTCATAAAGTGGAAGGATTTTTTTTGTTTGGGTTAGGGGGGTGGGGGAAGCTGTTCGCATTATGTGAAGTGGTGGAAAATCTTGACAATCATTATGAGGCAGTTATATCTTTTGTTCGTTTGCACGTCTCGAACTGAGTCTATAAGATTTATCGGAGTGTTACTTGAACTCTTATCGATTTGGTCCTTTTTGTACAGAATGAATATTGTATCAGAAATAATACAAGGAATGGAGGATTACAGTGTTTTGCAGAAACACAAAACGAATGGACGATTTCTGGACATAAGAACATGGTGATCAGAAACAAGTCTCCACATCCACAAGGACATGGCGGTCACCAGACGGTCGGACAATGCAACCAAATCGATCGTGTTGAGACTGACGGAAGGCTTTCTTAACTAAAATTCTACAAGTCTGGGGTCACTACCTTGTTGGTGCCAAACTTCGAGTACATCAGATGTCCATCATGGAACAAATATGTGGAAGAAACTCAATTTCAGACGACTTCAATCGCAAGTGATCGCTACAGCCTATGCTTAGATTCTGACCGAAGTTAAACATTTCCACCCTCCGACCAATACACATGATAGGATTTAACCGACGAAATCATCCCACTTCCCATAACCACCACACACAACAAAAACAACCATCACCGACAACACCCGCCACACCTGGCCCCCTCGGCCACTGAAATCGACCTGCAATCGTTTACAAAAAACATATCCCAGCGAAGCAACAAGAATAAAATATGTATCTCTGGGTAATATTGTATTTTATCTTTATAATTCACAGTGTGTCTTTGCAGGAATAATGCATAAGGAGAAGTGAAATTTACACAGCAAATCAGATAGTTAGAAGTGAACTGGAGTGCACACAAATCATGCTAAGGAATGCAATTCAACATTTTAACAACGACCAATTCCAGAAAAGGCTACAAAGCATCAAACCAGGACCTGACGCATTCAAAAACATCAACCGAATCATTGGCAAGAGGCCACAGATGCCAGAAAAAATCACCACAAGACACGGGGATGTCAACACAACCCAGGATAAAGTTGAAGCATTTGCCGAATATTTTGAAGAAAATTTCGTGCCAAACCCACCCAACGACCCTGAATTTGTCGAGGAAGTGGAATCAACAATTGAGGAACTTCAAAGGATGGACACTCAGACAACTACTTTCAGTAATAGTAACCCTGCCAGTGATCCCGAGGGTTCTGAAATTTTCTCCAACCCTGAAGAAGTGGCTGAAATAATCCACAACGGACGTCCAAAAAAATCATCCGGACCTGACAAAATATCCAGCTACATCATAAAGAAGCTTCCCCAAGTCGTGATGATATATTTAACAATAATATTTAACAACTGCATCAACAACAGCTATTTCCCGGAAAATGGAAGAAAGCAAAGATAGTAGCTATTCCGAAGAAAGGAGACAGAGGTTCGGTGTCAGGATATCGGCCAATATCACTGCTAAACAGCACCAGCAAAATCCTCGAAGGACTCATTTTACGAAGACTTAAGGCATACAGCGACGGCAACAACATCATCCCAAATATGCAATTCGGATTCCGGGCCAAACATTCGACTCTGTATCCTCTTCTAAGGTTCCAGAAGGACGTGGTCAGCACTCTCAACAACTATCAGGTGGTAGTTGGATGCTTTCTTGATATCGAGAAAGCATTTGACAGTATTTGGATCAACGGTCTGATCCACAAACTTACTTTACTTAATTTTCCAGCTACATTAATAAGAATAATGTATAGTTTTCTTTCTTCCAGATCCTTCATCGTCCAAATTGAAAACAGCCAGTCAACAACCAAAGCCATCAGAGCTGGAGTAGCTCAAGGATCCAAACTAGGACCATTTCTATACAGTATATTCACTTCCGATCAGCCACAGCCCGAGAACGCGATGAATCTACTGTATGCGGATGACTCACTCACATACGCCAAACCGATGTCAGCAATTATCGCAGCCAGACGAGTTGAAGAACACGTGAGAAGACTGTGGGACTACTACGTGAAATGGGGCATCAAAGTTAATTCTGCTAAGTCGGAGTTAGCTTGCTTCAGAAGACCCGTACGACGCCAAAATACACGTTCAGCCACTACTTGCCGCAGTATCATAGTGAATCTACCAGATGGAACCCAATAGACACCCAAGCCAATTGTGAAGTACTTGGGAATCAACTTTGAGAAAAGGTTACGCTTCAACCCACACGTATCAGCACTCCTCAAAAAAGCCAATTACGCCTTTCATCGCATTTATCCACTAATGCGAAAAAGAAATGGCCTTAATCAAAAGACGAAGTTGCTTCTATATAAGCAACTAATAAGGCCCATACGGTTAAATACGGTTTCCCGGTTTGGTTTACAACATCAAAGACAAGTATGAAGAAGATCGGACATCGCAGTATTTGAAAGGAAAATGTTAAGGATTTGCACGGATCTTCACTTCGATCAACGACGACGGCAGAAGTACCCAAGCAACAAACGAGTTTACGAAGCAGCAGCGATAACACCATTGGACAAATATATGACGGAATCGGCTATAGAAGGTTGGCGACAAATTTTGTCAACCATCTGAACCCTCTAGTGAGCACAATCAACAGTGAAGAACGGCATCCTGAACCACGATACCTGTACGTACATAACTGCGCTAATGGACGAAGGAATAATACGAATCAACGACGACGAGACAATCCAGTTTTACGAGGAAGCAGCGTCAATCTACCACCGTGGCTAGTAGCCAATTCACCAACACATCAAGGACAACCGGATTTGAACAACCCGAGATGAACATCCCCACTGGACTATTATTATACAGGGTGATTCACGAGCGTTGTGCCAAAAAGCTAGAGAGAGTAGGTTGAGCTGAGACAAGAAAAAAATCGTATGGCAGGGGGGGGGGGAAGCCCCCCCCCCCCCATTTCCATTAAGCCGGGAGGGGCAATTTTCTGAAAAATTGACTTATTTTGTAAAAAAAATATTTAAAATCAACGGCTTCGTTTACAACACCGTATTATACCTTTTTGGAAAGCCAAAAACTTCTCCTTTTATTTTGTTTTTAAATTAAATTGTTTTAACGAATAGTTTAAAAAATATAATTTTTTTTCTTTTTTTTTGAAAATTTTGAGTTTGAAAATTTATATTTTTTAAAGTATTGATGGCTGGCCCATGTGGAGCGAATGGACTTCAAGGCTCCAGCTCGTATTCTTCGACGCCGCGCCGAGCCAAAGGGAGTCAGAGACCACATCTTCGATGAAGTCTCCAAGTAGAGGGAGATCTATAACAGCTTGGAGTACGAAATTGGAGAAGGCAGGCTATATATATCGAGCCGGTTGGAGAGGCATATTACGTACGGCTCAGGAGTAAGTAATGAGCGATTTCACTTTCTCGGTTGATAATACGTTCGCCAAAAGATTCAGTTGTTCTGGACGCTCTATTTTAAAACCTACCTCTCCAATTTAAACATTTAAGGATTACTAAACGAAGCGAGATTGGACAATTGCTAGACAAATTTGTACTATTTTCCAAAAGCAGGAAGGTATCCAGAAGAAAGCCCTAAATCCATCCGTCAATTCAGCAGGCATACTCTCATCTTCCTCTTACTATCCAAAATCAACTAAAATAGCGTTTGATGGTTTCGTTACAAAAATCTTTGTAACCTATGTAAGTCGCTTTCCTGGATATCAAGGGAAGGGCTCAACTAGATTAGTTGCAGCATTATCCAGAGCAAAATAGGTGATCTAGAAATGTCTAAAATCATATTGGAGGCTAGTGGCATTGATGCAGTGGGTTTCCACTCAAACAAACCCAGTTCCCTTTAAAGCTTAGGGTTCATCTGTCATAAAATCCAAACTTGTTCATGAGACTTTTTCAAATAGTACTCTCTTAGTTTGATATCAATAATAGACCGACACCCTGGCAAAAGGGGGCGACTCATTTCCACTTACTGCTCCTGACTCCTTCTCATCACGACATAACTTTTCTATTTTCAGTAGTGTTTTCCAAGTAGCAGCAGTACTTTCCCCAAAAATAGATTTTCATGTGGCAACCCATCAGCACCAAACACAATATGAGAAGCTTTCAAAACCTGCTAGAAATTATATTAACAAAGTACGACGTAATAAAAGAAAAAATCCCATCATTCGAAGCGATACAAATTGGCTGGTGGTAGCTGTTATAAAATTAAATTATTCGCCAAATTAATTTCATACCGTAGGTAGGTATATTTGTGGTGAACCCTCATCCCATCATCATTATCCTTAGATTTTTGATATGGTCCACCTCAATCCTCAAACATTTATCATAATTATTCATGGTTTCAATATCGACTTGTATTTTCAAACACTACGATTAATTGCGAACCAAAACACGAGCTGCAATGTCTAAAATCAATATGAAGATGATAACAACGTTCAAGGATAGTGCCCTATCCCCTAAACTTTGGGAAAATGCTAAATACACACTTTGAAGAGCTGACCCATAGTTCAATTATTATACACCTTTACAGATTTCCAAGCGCCTAGAAAGCCATAAACCATTTAAGAAACTGTCGGTATCGTAATGTTCCATATGTCACTATGGATCTTCAGAGACCTTAGTGTGGTGTAGTGTAATTATCCCAAACAAGTAAGCCTAAAACCTAGGACGCATCTCGAGCTAAAATTTAGCTCCCATACCAAATTCTATTCAAGATTGAGAAAAGCTAAAATTTATTAAAGAGAAGTATATTTCCAGCTTAAATATCAAATTTTTGTTTTACACTGTACATGTCAGAATTTTACGCAAGCATTAATCGCTTGGCATGGCACATTGTTAAAACTAAATTTTGACAGTTTGTTGCAGCTTGCAGGGCATAGCGAAAAGAGGAAATCGCTTTCGCTGTCATCAAACCTTCCCGGAAAGTTTTTTAAACAACTTATAACTTACTATAACAAACTTTTTGAATAGAAGAAAAATGTTCTATCAGTAAAACAAAATGGCCACTGCTACATCTTCCCCTCAATATATTTTCTAAGTTTTCTCATTTCAACTTGAGAACAGCTGTGTTTTGTTGTGTTCTTTACTTCAAAACTTAGCTAGGAATTTAGCTAACATAAGCTGCACACTAGGATTAATCTAACAGACGGAATACCCGCCTTATAGACTCTTCCCACTAGAATTTTCTCCAAAAGTTAAGAGTAAAGGAAATCCTGTTGAAGCGATCAACAAACAAACGAAAATTGTCTCTATTGAAATTTTTATAAAATATTTTTTTTTTTCAAAGAAACTCGTTAAAATGTATTGAAGAACCTACAAATCACTGCCTTACCGACGAGCTGATTGTGTCAAAAGGTATATTTTTCACCGACATCTTATGACATTAATAATTATTTTATGGATTTCTCATAATCTACTACAAATAGATTTTGGTGGCCATGTTGTTTTGTCAAATCTGTTGATACTGACGCAAAATCAACATGGCGTTGAACCGATTTTATGGTAGACATGCCCTTCGCAGTATACTTTTCAACTTTTGGTGACCAATTTGCGATTACCGGTTCGGTAATCAGCCAACCTTGAACGCAAGTTAGGCCGTAAAAGTGTGCAGCATATACTGAACTATAATAGTGTAACGAAGTTACACATTTTGTTCCGCCATCGACCGCCACCGACCGGCACGAGGATTCCATACAATCATTCATATAATGAATAGTAGAATCGCCATCACGTGACGTAACGCCAACACTGCATTCTATTGAGGTAATTCCAACTACTCTCCACTCCGCTGATTTGGACTGCCGTTCACTTCCGAGTACCTAACCTAAACCAGAAGAGCAGTCAAATAAATTCATCACTCAAAAAGATTTACACATTTGCGAGTATTTTTAACTTTTGACTTTATAATTCACAGTCTCTCCTTTCACTGAAGTTCCATAAGTAAGAGTGAAATTTGCATGGCAAATCAGACTCGACCTCCCGCTCCCAGCCATTGGTAGAACGCTCTATTGCAAATAGAGTACCAGGATTAGATTTCTCAACCGAAGTTAAGCTGCGGGGAATACCAGCAGAAGATTCACCAAGTTTTGTATTAAAAGTTATTTGTCAGCTTTACCCTTCGCTGTTGGTCGCTGACCGGCATTAGGCCACCCGTTTATTGTCGTGGAGCTCTTCTCTTCTAGAGCTTTTCCATAGACTTATTTTGGAACTACCAGTTTTTTGTCGAGACTACTCCTTTTCTTGGGAGTACCATAGACCGAGCCTTGCTCAACCGTTTTTTGTCAGCTTTCCACTTCGCTGTTGGTAGCAGTGGATCGGCATCGGTGACCGGCATTAGGCTACTCGTTTATTGTCGTGGAGCTCTTCCGTTTTAGAGGAATCTCTGCAGAGTGCAGATCTAGTGTTAAGGAATCGGTTGTTGTCGTGGACAGTTTCTCGGAACTGCACAGACCTAGTATCTATCTAAGGTATCATAAGAATTGAATTGTAATCTTTTATTTCAAGGTTATCATTAAGAATATGAAATAATCTGTTAAGCAAATTAAGATAAATAAAAATATTGTTGTTTCGGAGTTCGACACTCTTCAACCCTGAGTTTTCGGTTTTCGCTTTCTTTTGGGAACAACCCTGGACATCCATGAGCTAACCTCAGCCTAAGTATTAAAAAGCATTACAATAGTCGGCACAACGCGGATGGCCCCGTCCGTAATTGTGCGAGAACAATCAATTCGTATCGTAACTGCGCTCGCTATCGCACTTTACGGGTGAAAATTTGACATCATATGACTGTGAATGGATATTAGAGTGAGAGGTATGCTGACTTTGTGTGTGACGTCACAGCCATATTATTGGTAAATAGTTCAAATACATATTTTGCTTGAGCGGCATTCAGTCCATAATGGGTATCTAGCGTGTTTATTTTACACGTTTCGTGCGGTTTTGACACTACCTCCTGTTATTTCCGTCCATTATAGTCCAGCCTTAATTGCGTTTTGCATAAGAACTCTGACTTTTGCAGACTTCAACTTTCGAAGAATTTTTCATCAGGACTTGGGCCTACATCCGTAAAAGCTCTTTCTGAAGCAGAAACTCAAAGTTCATGACCATAGACTATATGCCTTTTGTCCGCTGACTGGGTTTCGGAGTGTTTGGAAGACATCCCAATTTCAGCCGTTCTCGTCATCTAAAGCGACAAGGCGCATTTTTGGCTGAATGACTGTGTTAAAAAACCGTTAAATCGCCGTATAGTATATTGGACGAGAGCAACATACACGAGGTTCATAAGGTAAGAAAGCATCCTCAAAAACTTGACGTTTGGTGGGGATTTTCTGCAAGCAGCGTTATTGGTCCGTACTTTTTCGAAAACGACGTTGGTAAGGCGGTTAGCATCAATGGCAAGCGATACAGAACGACGATAATAAATTTCTTAAGGCCCAAATTGAGCCATATGGTCCTCGACGACATGTGGTTTAAGCAGAACGGTGTAACGTGCCACAATGCAGACTCTAGGATTGGCATGCTGTATGAACGACTTCAGAGTTAGATTATACCTTGCAGAGGTGACGTGAATTGGCCCACTAAGCGCCAATTGTACAATCGTGGTTCGATTTACCTCGGTTCGTGTTTGCATAATTAATGTTAAGACGGTGGTTCAAGAGTTAACCCACCGATTTCCGAGGTTTAAATAAAGTTGACATACGGATCAAAAATTTAAAAACCAGGTTCCGTGCTGAACCGCTATTGTACAACAGGTACTAAGGTCTGACTTGTGGGGATACCTGAAGTAGCACTCGCAGGCCTATGTGAATACACCAGAGTCGACAGTCATTGTGAATTAGATCACTCGGTTCCGTGCCACCGTAAGAAGCCCAGGCGGGCATTCGAACGATGTCATAATCTATCCACGGGGTTTTCAAAGATTAACTTTTCATGCCAAGATTGACTCATAAAGGATTTGTCTTTTCCTCGGAAGAGGCTGAACTTTCGAAGTGGGAGTCCATAATTATGATTAAATGGAAAAATCATTTTTGATTAGCCACAAGATTTCAAGCTTTTGTTTAGAGAAAATCAACTTGGTGTGCGCAACTGGAGGCCACTGGCTAGGGACCGGCCTAGCTGGCGAGGATTGTTGGTTGAGGCCGTGGTCCACAATGGACTGTCTGCGCCACCTTAAGTAAGTAAGTAAGTTTAGAGAAAACCGCATTCACAGATTCGTCTTTTAAAATCAAAAATCGAATGATCCCAAGGACTTTCCCCCAGGCCGCTCGTGACATGTCTTATTGATTTGTCCAAACAATGACAAGCGGTCCATGAATATGATTTATAAGCCATAAAAGACCTTTTAAACTATTTTAGAAAATTAGGTTAACCGTTTTGAACAAAAAATGTCCTCCCCCATAAACAAATCAACTCAGCCAGTCCCAGTCTCTCTAACCAAAAACTAATTAACAACTTTTGAAAATAATATAAAAGCCCATAAAAACCAAACGTCAATAAACCACAGCTCACTGAAAATAAAAAAAAAAAAACCCACCTACCTACTGCCAAAGAAAACACACCAAATTGAAACATTCAGCTTTTTTAAATGCCTCCTTTTTACTTTTTTTTTTATTACCTTCTGCTGGCTCTGTTCATCTCTTCAAAATACTGTAAAGGCTGGTGGCTGGGCTGGGAATAGGAGGGTGGACGGTCGGTCGGACGGTTCAGTTCGGTTCGGTTCTAGTTCTTGTAACACTAACCTGAATTTTGTTTATTTGAAAATTCAATTCACGCCTGTTTCGAAAATAAAGAGCAATTTTCCGAGTAATGAAAAAAAATCAAAAAAAAAAAAAAGGAAACAGAACTAAACTGTAAAGAAAGCAATTTTTAAGACGACTTGTTTTTAGTGTAATGCGCGAACGCCCTCGATTTCAAATTCTACAATTTCTAAACAACAACAACAGTAGTAGTTAGAAAAAAAAAAAAAATTATGAAATGCAAAGTGATTTTATGAGGTTCATTTGGTACAGAATAAGATACAATTGCATGCACACACACACATAGATGCTGCTGCAAGGAGAGCCTGTTCTTCAGCACTATACAGCCGCACTATGCTTCATATCGTCATCATAATCATCATCATCATCAGCCGAATCTGAATTTCTACACCGAAGAGGAGGATGTGGATGGATGTCCCAATCCGAGAGTGTACTATAGTCGAGATGAGGGAAAAAATGAGGGCGCTACATTTAGCTAGTAGTGCAGTCTTATAACACAGAACGAGAACCATTAGATTCAGTGCAATTACATTCGCGCAGATACACTATAGGTAGCTTGTAGCTTGCCTATATTCCTCCGCCTCGCTCGCCTGCCTCCGGCACCGACTCCAATGTGGAACAGAGACTCTTGGGACACAAGGAAAAACCAGCAAAGGCAGTCGCCGTCGTCGTCGTCGTCGTAAAAAAAATAAATAGCGACTCCTAGATACATAAATACTGGTGAAGTGTTTTAGTTTACATGCTTACTAGATACTCTTCTTTTTTTTTTTCTTTTTGGAACTTTGTATTTCTTTTCTGCTGATGCTGCTACTGTTGAAGCAGCATAAACGAGAGCGTTAATCGGTCGGCGGGGGCGGGCGCGGCGTGAGAAAAACTGGGTCGAAGTGTGATTCGAAGCCGAAAAAATATGCTCCTTTGGATGGATGCATTTGAAAATCATGGCGGCGGCGGGCGGCTGCAGTGTGGTGTTGCTGGAGAAGATCCTAGATTATGAAGGTACAAACTACCTTCACCCACACGCTATATCGCCACCAAGTGATGCGATGTTGTTTTTGTTGGGATGGAACATCAAATATCGCATAGTCAACTACAACACTGACTGACCTATATACTTCTCTCCTCTCATGTGCGGTTGGATTGAGTCAACCCAAAAAAAAAAAAAACCATCAAACTTTAGTGAAAAGAATTAAAAGTAAGACAGTCGGTATGGTAGTGCTGTGAACGGTGTACAGTGTACAGTGTACGGTTACGGTATGTGTTCGTCGCAAAAACTGGGTTAGTTTAAGCTTAGGACGTTTTAAGGTTTTGGCGCGTCACTCACTGCCACATTAGGCAATTTGAAGTACTCCTATACTCCTAGTATATGAATTAATGTAGGACATTGCTGAGGATGTACAAAAGTGGTTGAGTTTTCTACAAAAAAACAGCAAAAACACATCACACATCACACTTGAATCTTCTGTTTATTTAGCGCGCAGCGAGAAATAATTTTTGTACGGACTTGAATTGCCAAGCGTTGAAGGGTCAGCTTTGAGGGGAGGTTTATTTGATAAACATGGCTATTAGCATAGCACAGTTATTATGTATATGAAAGGATTAAGAAAAAAAAAAAGGGAGTGGCAAGAGAGAGGTCCTTGGCAGATATTGGGTCATGTCGGAGAAGGGAGTGATGCTAATGCAATATTTTTAAATGAAGGACTTTTTGTTTTAATTGAGGCCGACATTTCGTTTTTTTTTTTCTCAGAAAAGTAAGTTAAAGCGTGTTCAAAAGATTCCAATGGAAGTTATAGGTCAACTCAAGTAGTTGAGTCTGACTTTAGAGACCCCATATACTTTGATGGATGATATGACCTGTGGATATCTTGGTAAGCTTATCTGAGCATTCTGTGAGGAGATTTTGTAATCTTGTTGGAATTAACCGGGACTGAGTCAGTGACATTTAAATGTTCTTGCACAAGCCGCTTCAGATGGAAGCTTATTCAATCAAAGTAAATAATGTTTTAAGGAAGATTTGTTTAACGGATGATGAATCACTTCGTACGTATCCGGTGAATCTCAAGGCCAAGCTGCACAAGCACAAAATCTGACGTAGACAAGGTAGAAATTCGGTCCGTCACTTTACCTTCAACAGTTTTAAGTCATGAAAAATAGAGGTCGCTATGAATACCGACTTTGATTGGAGAAGTTTTTGTAGGTACTTTCCAAAACTCTACTACATTCTTTACGTTAAAACGTTAGACTATAAACAAACAGCATACAATAGCTCTAATCTACGAAGATGATGAGCCCCTCCGCGATAGTTAAAACCTACACAAGATAGAAGATCGGGTGCGCCTAAAAATCCAGTTAAAAGTTGGTGAATACAAATAACATCATTGTTAATACGCCAAATGAAAAAAAAGGCAAAAGAAGCCCTGGGGTTATTATCCGCTTTAAAATATTGGCGTTTTTTATGTTTTAAACGCTTGACAAGCGAGATTCAGCCGCTTTTAATTGCAACTAACTTACGCGACAAAGTTTGAATCTGTAGAAGTTGAATCCGGTGGTCGTATGGTGGGAGGTTGTATGGATCTGCCCAGGAGAGACCAGGAGAGAGAAACTCGAATAAAATTACGCTGAACTGCCTCTATCCTAGACTTATGAACTTCGTAGAAAGGAGACCATACTTGTGATGCATATTCTAGATGGGGGCGAACATGACAGTTATATAAAGCTAGGGTTACAAAAGGATTTTGAAATTCCTTCGACCATCTTTTAACAAATCCCAACATGGAATTAGCTTTTTTTAACAATAAAGTTGATGTGTTCCGTGAAACTCAAGTCTGGGCTAAAGTTTACTCCCAGATTTTTAAAACTAAAAACGCGATGCAAAACTTGTTGTGAAATGTAATAGCCGTGTGTGCTTGGTACCCGTTTCCTTGAAAATGTCATTGTCTGACATTTCGCTGGATTCAGGCTTAAACAATTCTTGCTACACCAGATAGCAAATCTATCGAAATCGGCTTGCAATTCTACGCGGTCATTAGCTGAGTTAATAGATTTGAAGATTTTCATATCATCAGTGAAAACAAAGATCTCACTAGAATGAATACACGAAGTTACGTCATTTATAGCTAGTATAAACAGTAACGGACCAAGATGGCTGCCTTGTGGGACTCCTGATTTTGCTGGGAAAGGGTTAGAAAACGAATTTCTGAAATTAACAAATCCTACAGGGAAACCTAAAGCTTTCAATTTGAAAATGATGATTTCATGTGAGAGTTGGCCAAAAGCTTTTGAGGAATCTGTGTAGATACAATCCAGCTCCTGTCCACTCTCTAATGCCCTTGAGCACTTGTTCATAAAGGTTAATAAGTTTGTGACAGTAGACCGCTTCTGCATGAAGCCGTGTTGTTGATGGCAGATTAAATGTTTGCAGAAAAACGTTATGCTATCACAAACTACTTGTTCGAAAAGCTTTGGTATAGAAGACAGTTTAGAAATCGGCCTGTAGTTGGTGATATCGGACTTATTACCCTTTTTGAAGGCGGGAGTAATGAATGAATCTTTCCATACTTGAGGAAATTTACCGGATTTAAGGGATAGCTTGAAAAGGAATTGCAAGGGAGACGGAGGAACATTTTTTAATATTATACGAGGAATGCCATCAGGACCGGGAGAGTAATCATCTTTCAGCAATGAAAGATAATGCAAAACTTTATCATTATCAATTTGGATGTTGTTAAAAGTGGCTTGGGGGTAATCACGGGAGTAGTCAAAGAAATCATAGTCTTTGTTGACAGGATTTTCAATAAAGGACTTACTGAAATGCTTTGCAAACGCATTGCATATCTCAGGTGAGCTTGTCAAAGCGAAATCTTTGTAAACAAAGTTCACTGGGTACCCATCAGACTTCTTCTTTAAATTTACAAACTTCCAAAATCTCTTTGGATCAATCTTCAACGAAATTTCCATTTCCTTCACATATGCTGCATATAGGTTTCTGGAAAGTAAATTAAACTCTTCAAAAAGTGCACGAAACACATTAAGGTCAGAAATTGAGAGATTTTTAATATAAGACTTCCAAGCCTTATTTCGTCTATTACGTAAAGATTTGAGTTCTTTTGTGTACCACGGATGGCTAGAGTTTATATATTTAGATAACTTAAGAGGAATTGAATTAATCAAGCAGCTATTGAAAATTTCGTAAAATTGAGTAACTGCATCTTCAATGTTAGAGCAATCATGCATATTAGAAATATTAGAAGCACTTAATTCTTCGTGAAGTAATTGAAAGTCTGCTTTACGAAAATCAAGTGAATAGGAACAGTCTTGGCTGCTCATGTCAAAAAATATATCAAGTGGAGGATGGTAGGAGTCTACGTTAGAAATGGCAGAGGTAGATTCAACCACTACCGTACTAACAGCGTCAGAGGAAAAGACTAAATCGAGAGTTCGATTTTTAAAATTTTTAACACAGCCTACTTGCTGTAAGTCAGTAGAAGTTATATTGTCCAGAAGAAGAAGTTCCTGTTGCGACGAAGTTAAGGATGCTTCTAAACAGGACTCGTCTTCTGAAGGGGTCCAGATGATATTGGGCAAATTAAAGTCGCCCAACAGTAGAATATTGCTATTTAAGCCAGCAATATCGATCATATAATCTAGGATAAAGAATAGCTCGGTAAAAACTGATGCAGAACTTTTCGGGGGAATGTAAACATTAATAACAAAGAGAGCATTTGTTTGAAGGGAAACCTTAACGCAAATGAGTTCAATTGAAACATTGAAGGGAAAAGAGACAAGGGAAGATGAAAGGCAATTACGAACAGCAATCAACACACCACCCCCCAATTCTTTCAGCTTATCCGCATGGCGGTCCTTTCTAAAAACAGAAAACTCATCGTCGAACATTTCTGTGTCCAAAAATGAACTATTGAGCTATGTTTCTGTAAAAGCAAAAATGTCATGCGGAAATGCTTGAGAGTTCTTAAAAACTTCAGAAATTTTGCTGCGTAGCCCTTTTACATTTTGATAGAAGAGGGTAATCCTTTTTAGTTTTTTGGAGCCGGAACTTTAGCGATTCGATTACTAAGATTCTTAGATCGAATTGCAAATTCTTTCACACGTGTTCCAGGAGGCCAAAATTTACTGTCGCAAACAGAACCGAATAATGAAGGAGGAGTGGTTATCCTAAAAGATGACACAAAACTGTCAGGCTTTCTGATTTTAGTGCATTTTAAAGATGACGCACTTGAAATGCAGTTACTGACAACAAGATGTTGAATTATGTCATTGGCTTGAAGTTCAGGGTCAAGTCGGGATATAAATACTAATTTAGGCTTTGGAACGGACTCTATTTTTTTGGGAGGTTCAGAACCGCTGTTATTGGTATTGGAACTACTCGATACAGTTTTCGGTTCAGGACAGGGCAAGGATGTGCTTGTTAATACACTGGGAACTGCCGGTGGATTTATATCGGAAAGTGGAATAATTTCAGTGGCTATATTTTCTTCCTGAAGAGAAGCAAGTGATATTTTGTTTACAGTTGGACTATCATTTCGTGAGTTAGGGCGCTTTGGTGCCGGAAAAGGAGTTGTTGAACATGATGTCCCCTCTCGCCCCCTTTTGATACCCTTTTTAGGATTACATGCTGCATTGGTGAGCTTAGTAGAAGAAGTAGAGGCGTTGCTCGGGGAATTGGGTGAAGGATGTGAAGAATCAGAATCAAAAGGCTCTATCGAGGTTGACTTATTCGCAGTTTCGATTGGGGACGAAATAGAAGCCACATTAGCTGCAATTGAATTAAAATTTTTTGACAAAGCCTCAAAATTGTAAGCTTAGTAGAAGAAGTAGAGGCGTTGCTCGGGGAATTGGGTGAAGGATGTGAAGAATCAGAATCAAAAGGCTCTATCGAGGTTGACTTATTCGCAGTTTCGATTGGGGACGAAATAGAAGCCACATTAGCTGAATTAAAATTTTTTGACAAAGCCTCAAAATTGTAACACGACTAAAATTAATAGGGTCGGGTGTCTTGGAGTCTGCTTCTGCTTATGACCTATAAGAAGTTTTACAGTTTTCAAGCTGGCGGAGACTCAGGATTCTATGAAATGACAACTTAAAAATATTGTCATTTGGATTCCTTATAGTTTGTGACCAACCCATTGCACAATTTTACAACTTAATATTTAAATCGATAAGTTTCTGGTAATAATAACGATAAAATGTGTGTCCCGTGAATATTTAGGACATGCAATGATTCACAAAAGCCTGGAGTTTTGTCGAAAATTCTTTGACAGAAAAAAATAGATCGTCTGCATAGTACAAATGCGGTCTCCTCGAATGTCATATCTGTCATCCATGTCATTGCTATAGCCTCCAATATATCATCTACTGCATATATCGAGTAGTAAATGGATATAAGTGAGAGAACATTCACTTGTGTCACCACACGATGAACAAAAAACGAATGTGAATTACAGTCTCGAGAATTTTCATCGAGGAATTTTTGTATTCTTCAGCTTCACATAGAACCTCATAATGTCATAACCTCCATAAAAACCACGAGAATTATCTTATATTATTATTTTCCATATGATAAAACCACTTTAAACTTACTTGCTTGCGACACGGAAATTGTGTCGATAATACAGTTGAATGTGCCCAACGATTAATATTTTAGCTGCCAAAAGAGAGAAATTCTAACAACATATTACTCCTACTGCTTTGAAAATTAAGTACGAAAAAGACTAAATCGAATTATGTAGTTTTGATACTGTACGTTGGCAACACTTTAAATGACAGCTGTCATTTTTTGCTGACTTGAGTTAAAATGGTGATTTTGACATTTGCAGAAAAAGTTCTTTCTACTTCTTTTACTTTCCTTCTACTTCTTTAATTAGAAATTGTAGTAGAATGAAGTTTGAGGTTGATTATAGATGATTTTAAAATGTCACTTTAAATTGAAAAAAAAAAAATTGTGTTCTTCCGAAGTTATAGCAAACAAACTTTGAGCTTCTTTGTCAGATAGACCTTGACGCGCACATCGCCAAGTTGAAGTTTTTGAACTGTCGACTTCTTATCCCCCCACGGGTTGTACTTTGTCGAGGAGGTTTGGGGGGGTGGGGGGTTAAGTCTGATTTCTCAGAAGAAGGCAGCTGAGAGGTGGGGCAACTAAATCAACCCATATAGGAAGCACACTGGTGCCGATGTTTAGTTGAAAGAAGTATGTTGAGTTGTAATGTGTTGAAATGAGTTGAACAATTTGTTAACGTGTTGAAATGAGTTGAAATAAGCTGTGAAAAGGGTGGGAGGGCCTAATCCTGTTTTCCTACACCAGTCAGGGAGAACGGGCAATTGGACTCTCTCTCTCTCTCTCTCAACGGCAGTATTCTTAGCCGATCCTTTGACGTACGTATGTTGGTGTTGGCTGATTGATTGCTTGCCGAACCGGTCATCTTGAATTTGGCCACCAAACGTTGGAAAGTCGAAAGGTCGATTATAAAGTTTAAACAATTCGACAATGTGATTTGGATCAGTGATTGAACAATAGACAACAAATTTGACATAACAACATGGCAGCCACGGACTGTCACTGTCAACCTGCATAGCTATTGAAAGACCCTTTAAAAAAATACATGTATTTTGACAATAGATTTTCAGACAAAATGTCACTGTAATAGCTCTTTTGACAGCTACGCTGTAAAATCCTGTCAGATTAAAAGGGAATTTTAGCAAAAACCGAAAAAGTTATGACAAATTGATTTTGTGTACCCGGACAATACCTAATATTTGAACTGAGTCCTACAATATATTGTGATGCTTTTTTGTGTAGATGCTGAGGTTAGCTCGTCGGTGTCCAGGGTGTATCAATAAGAAAGCGAAAACTTTTGATTTTAGAAGTAGCGAACTCCAAATCTTTTATTATTTTTCTTAAACTTAACAATGTATTGCATATAATACTTCAATTTAACATTTTCTTTTTAACAATCAAAATTTAATGAATAGAAAATTAAATTAACAAATGATTTCATTCGATATATTTTAATTCAAATTTCAACTTAGAACTAGGTCTGTGGGGTTCCTAAGAAACCGTCCACGACATAAACGTGTGGCCTATTGCCGGTCTGTGGTGTTGTACTCTTCAAAGCAAAACGCTCCACGACATAAACTGGTGGCCTATTGCCGGTCTAGCGATTCTCTACGATGGAAAACGGAGAGAAAAGCTGACATAAACGGTTGAGCAGAGCTCGGCCTGTAATTGCCCCTTACTTAAATGAAGGGACTACGGCATAAACAGTTGAGTATAAACTCGGTCTACAGTATTGCTTAAAGAAGCAATAGCTGCGACATAAACGGGTCTGTGGTGTGTACTCTGTAAAGTAAACAATCCACGACATGAACTGGTGGCCTATGGCCGGTCTAGCGATTCTCTACGACCAACAGCGGAGAGAAAAGCCGACATAAACGGTGAGCAGGGCTCTTTCACGTTTAAAGCTGCTGACTGGTATTCCCATACAGTATGCCTTAAGGTGAGAGACGAATTCCTGGGTGCGCTTGATTAGCACCGAAACCACTGGCGGAGATTTCGAATCTGATTTTCGGTGTATTTTCCACTCCTCCTTATGTATATTTCTGTAAAGACACAGTGTGAATTGAAAGATAAAATGCAAATTTACCTATAAATATTTCATTATTGATTCTTTTGTCGCTTGCTAATGTGTTGGCTATTGCAAGTGGTTGGAAGTCTATTTTAATGGCTAAAGGGCCCAGGGTTGGCGGGTGTTGTCGGTGGTTGTTTTATTTGTTGAGTGCAGTGGAATTTGGAATGGCTTAGTTGATGTTGGTTGATGAAGGCGCTGTGTGCGGTGGGGTGTAGGATGGCTCAGTTTATGGTAATTGGTGATGTCATCGTGTATGGTGTGGTGTGGAGCGGCTTCGTTGGTGGCGGTTGGCGGTGTATGGTAGGTGGCGGTTGGCGGTGTATGGTAGGAAGTAGAAGGACTCTGTCGGTGGCGGTTGAGTTATATGGCAGCGGTCGTTTCATGAAATGATGCTTACGGTGGTGATTCCCGGTAGTGGGCGGCGGATAGACAGTGGAAATTTGTAACTTCGTTACAATATCATATTGGAATCAATTCCAACTCTAAAATAAAAGCATTCCAAGCCCTGAAGAACAAAAAAAAATAAGACTCGCACAACATCAAAAAGTACCTTTTCGTGTTTGCAAATATGGAAACCAACTTATAAATCAACGACTGATTAACTAGACTGAACTCAACTAAAATTGTTCACTCGTTCAACATGGCTTATTCCCCCAAACAAGCATAGTTATTATGAAATAAAATTTGAACAAGGTTACCGCGCTGCACTTTGTTTGTCCATAACCAAACCATATACCCAACCCCAATAGTAATAATTCTTTGGCAATTTGCACAAATGTCATAAAATCATAACTCAAACGACCACTCACTCGTATACGACCAACGATGACGGCTTTTTCCAGAGACTGATTACGGTCGTCGGTCGTCGTCGTTATCGTTAGTCGTCTTGTTGGGTTTTTGTGTTTTGTGGTGTCTATAGTTGACACATACTAACTTCAAAAGCAAACAACTAAACTTGCATTGTATGTCAATGTCCATTGTTGTAAAGCCAAGCCAAACCAATAAGCTAGCCATTCCAAGTCGTCTAGAAAAAAAAAAAGAACAACTGGAGCTGTTTAAACGTTCGTTGGGGCCTAAAACTAAAGAGTGTTGTGTCCAATTTGTCATTAAAAAGAGCAAAAATGAAAAACATTAAAACAAATGGTTTGTGTGTATTTTTACTGACGGTCCGAGCGCCGCCGCCGACCGACCCACCAGACTCTTATGCTAGTTTATTTAAAAAAAAAAAAAAAAAACAGCACTGGCCACAGAATTCTGGCCAGGTGAATTGATTGGTTCGAGAATAGCTGGCTGATATGGCCTGGCCAGGCCAGCAGTTTATGTACAAGTACATACTGTGATGGTGGTCCAGATCACAGCCAACACGGTTTTTTGGTGGCAAACTAAAACCCACCACACAATTGATTCGTATTGGCATTTAACATACATCGTTTGGTAATGAGCACACATCGCGCAGAATACAAAGTGCATGCGGTGAGTTTTGTTGTTGTTGTTGTTTTTTTTTCCAGGTCAACGGTAAATATATAAAGAATTTCGCAAAATCCACTCTTTAAGGTTTTTTTTTCCTCTTTTTTAATTTAAATACCTCCCACTGTGGAATGGCGTTTATTAAAGGTGGAGGAATTTTGTTTGGAAAGGGCACTGCATGTGGTTTTAAATATTTTATGTTAATCGGTAATGTAGTATGGATTTTTGATTGCAAATCCCTTTTCCTTTTTTTTAACAAGGTTTAGTATATCTATGCCTTAAAACCCAAAAATAAACTTATTCTTTTGCATTTTTATCGTATCCTGCTGAACAACATCAAAAAATAGCCCGAGCATTATATTTGACAATCCTTCACGTGTGAACACAGCTTAAGCCTACGCAATCGTGAATCTCAAACCAAATAAAACAGCTGATATGTCAGTTAAAAATGTCGCTAGTAAAATGCCTCGATGAAGGCGTTTAAGCGTTTAGTTTGAGAACTAAAAGGTATGTTCAGAAAACAGAATTGTTCGTTTAAAGTGGCTTTACATGGAGCTGCAACAAATTACAGTGCAGACGAAAACACAACAACAATTTTACTATAGGGCAGACGATGAAGATGAACATGTTCGTCTTCACTATCCACGATGACGTCTGCAATTTGGCCTTCCCTCTCTATCACACAAGCATGATTTATTCTATTCTTTATCCTCTTTTTTTGCAGATCATGGCTTGCAGCTCCATGTAAAGCCACTCAACTTTGCTGTCAAAATGTGCTGTCAAAAAGGATGTAATTTGACGCATGATTGCAGCGCCAAACATTTGAATTTAGTTTTAATCTTGTTAACAAGGATGGTAAGGTAGTTTTTTTTAGTTGGTTGTTTGCATGTACGCGAGAAAAATTTTCGAGTTTTAATGAATGAACGAAGTAGTAAATAATTTTTGGTTTATAAATGTATACTGTTTTTAATGTTTTAAACAACTTAGCCCCAGTCTTGCTCTTTCCTTTTGATTAAGATACAAGAAGACCACGGGCTCCCTGTGAAAAAAAAATTATTCTTTTTTTTTAAATAATTTTTATTTTGACAACGCATAAAAAAACACAATTCCCCAAAATCACTAATAACAAAAAAAAATGACATTTCACGATTGTGACGTTTAAGTCTGTCATTGTATTTCAAATCTATAGTATTCCCAAACGTACACAAGCTTTGATTGGAGAGTAATTTTAGTGGTTTTTGTCTAAACTGCTATGGGAAGCAAAAACAACAATAGAAGAAATTTGATGTAAAGTAGATAAGACAACTAGCACCTCCATTGACGACGTTCAGAACTAAAATAAAATGTTCCATGAAATTACTATAAAAATGTATATACAGTGGGTTTGTGCATAAAGCGGGGTTCACGTGGGACAATGCAGAGGCCTAAACAATGAGACAAGACAATAATTGTTCCATGTGAACCACTGTTTCCAGGACAAGACAATTGTCATTATATTGTCTTCCGAGCTAGCCTGCCGAGCTATCTCTGAGGACAAAATCAATTTATCGACTGGCTGGCATTGTCTTGTCCAACCCCGTTCAAGAACCTCGGACAAAACAATTGAGTATTGTCCTATAGTCTTGTCTGCGTGTGAACGCTGCTCAAGTATATAGAGCGATTCCGACTCCAAGTTCGGAATCAATTTTCTCTTCTTTTCCTAACAAGAACTGTCATTTTGTATACCAAACGAACATATTCCGAATCATTCGGAATGCTGCAAAAACGTTACAGGTCTTATGCGGGCCTTCACCACGCAATATTATTGCTCAAGGTGTTTATTAAAAACATTGCGTTAAAATGCGTCGCCCTTACACGATGCAATGTAATTGCAAAACATTATTGCTTGCTTTCCTACAGTTTGCCTTTGACGACGCAGTATGCTGCGCAAAATATTGAAGAAGGTCAAAGAAATATTAAATTTTTTTTTACCGAAATTACTGCGCAATAAAGTAGGTACTTACACGGTCAATATTACTGCGCAATACCAAGTACTGTGCAATAATATTGCGTGGTGTAAGGCCCGAATTAAAAGCATGACGTTAAGCTGACAACAACATAAAACACGGTTCTTAGAACCAATCGATTGTCACTTAAAAACTTGGCAAAAAAAAGCGCCGTCAAGTGCATAAAAAATAAAGTACACGACTGGGTCGTACGAACTTGCTCTTATGTGTCACAGTGGTCTTTAGGCTGGAAATTTTGGAAAAAAAGCAGGGAAAAAATATATGAAATTTTATTAATCACTTAAAAATCACTAGCTAAATTATTTTAGGAAAAAATGAAGTAAATCTGTTTTCTTTTACTGTTTTGAATTTTAAGGAAACAAATTTTCAAAATCGTCGGATTAGTTTTTTTTTTCTTCAAAAAACGGTTTCTTTTTTAAACTTTTCGAAATTACATTCCAATTTTGTTTGAGTATGCCAACTTTTAGTAATTTGTAATTTTTATCAGGAAAATAAAATTTTAAAAAAATTTATCAAACCATTTTTGGACAAAACCAAAAATTGAAAAAAAAAATATTTTTTTTTTAATCTTAAATTTTTTTTTTTTTTTTTTTGAAATATTTAACAATTTATGTTATTTTGCCTGTAAAAAGGCTCCTATATTAAAAATTTTATCGAAATCTGTAGAGTGATTTACGAGATCTGATTTGAAAAAAAACCGGTCCTGTTTCAGGTACCGTTATAAAACTTTTCCTGAAAAATTTATTCCAACTAGTCTAGAACGCTGTTCGGTTTTCTTGATGCCAGTGCAACTAATGGAATAAGGATTGGGGTAAATAATGGTTTACTGTCTTGACACAATGGTTGCTTGGTAGCTGCAATTGAAGGCTGTAGCGCTGTCAAAGTTAAAAGTATGTCATTTATATAGCACGAATACAATCGCAGTTGTCGCTGTAGTACGAAAAGTAGTTAAAGTTCAAGTAAACCCAACGCAACACCCATTTTACCAAAGCAGTTAATGACTGAAGACAGCATTGCGTTTTTGGAACATTAAATTCGTTCCGAAAACAGGATTGTAAATCTGGAAACGAATATAAAAAACTGGGGGAACTGTGTCGTCAGCAAAAGAATTAAGTGAATTAAAAATCTTAGACAAGAGATAATTTATAAAATTAAGGAAGAGATTCGGAGACAGTACGGAGTGTTGTGGCACACCAGCATTTATTTTTTGGGCAGCAGTCTGAAAACCGTCCGAAAACAAAGCGAATTGAACAGTCCGAAAGGTAATTTCTAATCCATCGAAAAAGGACTTATTTTGGTTGACCTCAGAAGGGTTTACTTTGTCACACCGGGAACTTACTTCGCTCACCGTCACAGACTCTTTACAATTCAAACCGAAGAATGATTTCTCTTTTGGTTTGGAAACTTCTTGTCCCATGGCGCAGAAAATAACGTTGTAACTATATCAGCATAAATGTCAGATAAAACTTTAAAATAGTCATTTGGGTTCCACTAGAACTTCAAAAGATCAGTCGAAGAATCACTCAAAGCAATCGATGTTTTTTCGGCTTTAGAAGGCATCTTAGTAAAGCCTGCTTTCAAAGGACCAAGCAGTTTTTATACAAGACACTCATCATCTAAGACCTGTTGTATCGGTCAGAAGCGTCTATCCTGACACAATTGAATGAAAAGTGAGTGGAGTGTTCTGAGTGAAAGATTCTTCATATGATATTTGGTCCTGTTTGTGTCAATGGAATATGAAGCAGAAGAATCAATGACGAAACTGTTGACCTGGTCAAAAAGCAGAAATAACAGCGGCTTAGATGGCTGGGTCATGTGGAGCTTATCGAAAAACACGCACCTGTCCGACGAGTCTTCAATTCCAACCCTGAGTGCCAACACTTGTACTGGAAGACCAGATCTAAAGTTTCGCGATCAAATGCATCACGAGACGAGTTCGATCAATTTGGCGAGCATAACTGAAGGCACCAAGCTTGGGACCGGATTGGCCGAGTATGGAGTCCGTGGTCCACAATGGACTGTCTGCACCACATTAAGTAATTAAGTATATCAGCGCTGGAGTCTACGTCACTATTGAGGAAGCGTTATGACCAGTTAAAGTTTCCGAAGAAATTGTTTAGATCGTCACAGTTGGTTTTGTCGTTTCGCCATAAGGCTCTCCTTGCGATAAATCGGCTCATATGATACAATGACCCGATGTGCCTTGAGGCGATAATACATTACTAAGGTATTAGTAAGGATGAGATATAAGAAACAAGTCAAGCGGGTGTATGCGGAATGGCCAGGAAAGTCAGAAATTTGGGTTATGTCTTCAACAAGCTGAGTGGATTTGATAAACTTAGTAAAAGCCTCGGGATACCCTTCATTTCAGATCTGTCCGCCCAAAATAGTTCACCTAAAATTATATAAGACACTGTTTAGTTGAAAGAAAAAAGAATTGGCTACAAAATAATTGTCATGAAAGTTGTGAAGCTTTTATGTAAATATTTCTACAAACTGATTTATGAAGAGTTATTACCTCAGAAAACCCTTTCTGCTTGCTTGCGGCAAACTTTTAACTAGTTTACTACCTGAAAGTTACAACACCCACTACATGACCGACCGCCTTTTATCAACCTAATATCTCAGACTCACCCAGTTGATCGCTTTTCCATTGCAATAAATCTGATTTCATTTAGCACTGCACGAAGGAGATAGATTTGTACAATCGTCCGTCGGTCGTGTATATTATGTATACCACACTTCCCGCTTGAGTATGGTGGCACAATTTATGGTTCATGCTACATGACTTTAGCTTACATAATCCCAGATAGAGGCGAAATCCAACAAACAAACACAACAAATATAATTCGGCTCCAGAAATTTGCGCGCATTCGTTCCATGGCTGTGGCATTAATGTCTGCTGTTGCTGCTTTTGGCTTTTAAACTGTTTCAGTTTTTGGTTTTTTTTTTTTTTGGTTAATTCGGACGGGCGTTGATGGCTGGTTTGTTAACTAGTGCATAACTTGTATGTACTGTTGTACAAACATACGATTATACGATGCTCATAAGAGTTTTTGGTGTCGACTTTGGCCAAATTACCACAAAACAATCGACTGAATAATTGCTTCGGACAGAGTGCCAATTTCGAAAGGAATTGTAAATATGTGTTGTTGCTTTCTGATTGCATTTCGTTTCGTGTTTATAATTTCAGGAGAGTGTCAGGATGTCATAATAAAAAAGGAACCTATACCTACTAAAATTGAAGCTCATTCTGTGACCATATAGAGCTGTAAAAAGCACTTTAAAGAAAGGAATATGCATCCTTTTTGATATGCAAATTGAGGTTATAATTTCAACCGTAAACCATTTCAGAAAATTATGGTGGAAATATGTATAGGTACTCTATTCCACATAAACAGGCAGTACATGTCTTATGGGAAAGCTTTTTTTAAATTGAATTGAAGACTCGTCGGGCGTTTTCGTCCATACGCTCCACATGACCCAGCCATCTAAGCCGCTGAATTTTCAGCTTCTTAACCAAGTCAATGTCGCTGTATAGCCCGTACAGTTCGTCATTGAATCTTCTCCTCCATACTCCACTGATACATACAGGCCCGAATATCAACCGAAGAATTTTTCTCTCAAAGCACCCCAGCCTGTGTTCATCCTATAGTGTCAGTGTCCACGCTTCTGCCCCATACAGCAGGACTGGGATGATAAGGGTCTTGTATAGTGTCTCCTTGGTCCTTTGAGAGAGGGCTTTACTACTAAGATGCCTTCTTAGCCCGAAGAAACAGCGATTGGCAAGAGTGATTCTTCGACTGATCTCTTCACTGATGTTGTTCTGAGAGGTTATAGTGGAACCCCAATAGACAAAGGCCTTGACAACCTCAAAGTTATATCTGTCCATTGTGACGTTTTGTCCGAGCCTACGGTGATGATCTACTTCACCCAAGGACAGCATATACTTTGTTTTATCTTCATTTACAGTCAGACCCATTCGAGCCGCTTCCACTTCAATACTTGCGAATGCTCCACTGACAGCGCGCTTCGTTCTTCCAATAATGTCAATATCATCAGCATAGCCAAGTAATTGAACGGATCTAAAAAAAATCGTACAGCTGGTGTTGACATGCGAGTTGCGTACGATTGCCTCAAGAATGATGTTGAAGAGGTTACATGACAGCGCGTCTCCCTGTCGTAAGCCTTTCTCGACATTAAATGAGTCGGTGGTGTTCTTACCAACATTGACGGAGCAGCGCGAGTCCTCCATAGTCATCCTGCACAATCGAACGAGTTTGGCAGGGATGCCAAGAAGTGACATGGCTCTGTATAGCTCGTTCCTGTTCACGCTGTCATAGGCGACTTTAAAATCGATAAAGAGGTGGTGAGTATCGATCTGGAATTCTTGGGTCTTTTCCAAAATCTGCCGAAGTGTGAAAATTTGGTCAACGGTTGACTTACCGGGCCTGAAACCACACTGATAGGGGCCAATCAGTTCACGTGCCAAAGGATTCAGACGATCACACAGAATGGCCGACAAGATTTTATAGGCGACATTTAGGAGACTTATACCTCTGTAGTTGGCGCAGCTTAGAGTAATTCCTTTCTTGTGGATAGGGCACACAATGCTGAGGTTCCATTCGTCAGGCATACTTTCATCCGACCAGATTGTACAGATGAGTTGGTGTATGCTCCTCACCAAGTCATCTCCCGCTGCTTTGAAGAGTTCACCCGTAAGGCCATCAGCTCCAGCAGCCTTGTTGGACTTTAGTTTAGATATTGCAATCCGAACTTCTTCTTGGTCGGGAGGACGGAAATTTTGTTCACCATCATCCAAATCGAATGGATCATTCTGCCTGACAGCGATTAGTTGGTTGTCTTCGCCGGCCGTTTAACAGTCTGCAGAAGTGTTCTTTCTCAGCACCGACTGTGTATCTACAACTACATTCCCACCCTCGTCTCTACATGCTTCCGCTCGGGCTTTGTAACCCTTGGACGAATGCTTTACCCTTTGGTAGAACTTTCGAACATTGCTTCTGCCGTAGCACCCCTCAATAGATTCAACCATTCGTTTTTCCAGTTCTCTCTTTTTTTCTTCTGAAAAGCCGATGTTCCTCTTTCCTCTTTTGCTGGTAAACCGCACGGGAAGCGCTCTTGGCAGCTCTAGTTCTGGCATTCAGAACTGCATGATAGGCTTCGTCTTTGGCCAAGTGTGCGAGCCTGCACTCATCATCAAACCAGGTGTTTCGTTGTGGTCGCCTCCAAAACATCCGTGGCAGCGGTTTTGATGGCCATTTGCAATGTTGCCACTGGGCCCCTGGGTTTGGCGCAGGCGCCGGGCTTGTCAAGAGATACGAGGAGACATGATTGGCAAAGGTTGTGGCGGTCTCTTGCGATTGTAACTTAGCAACATCAAACTTTCTCACAGTGGATGTTCGGTTCTGCGGTCTGGTGGAGATCCGCATTCGCACTTTAGCTACAACAAGGTAGTGGTCCGAGTCTATGTTGGCCCCTCGGAAAGTGCGGACATCCATGACACTGGACGCATGTCTGCTATCAATCGCAATGTGATCAATTTGGTTGACGGTATTTTGATCAGGAGACCGCCAGGTCCCCTTGTGAATATTGAGGTGTGGGAAGTATGTGCTAGCTAAGATGACACTTCGCCCCGCAGCAAAGTCGATTAGCCTGTGTCCGTTACCGGAAGTGTTGTCGTGCAGGCTATGCTTTCCGACTGTCGAGCCAAAGTTACCCTCCTTTCCGATTTTGGCGTTGAAGTCACCAAGAATAAACTTAGTGTCGTACTTCGGGCATTCATCATACGTCTTCTCGAGAAGATCGTAGAATTCTTCTTTGGTCGTGTCATCTTTTTCCTCCGTGGGGGCGTGGACGCAGATCAGCGAGATGTTGCTGAATTTGGATTTAATGCGGATTGTGACAATGCGTTCGCTTATGCCACGAAACCCCAATACTTCTTGCCTAAGCCTTCCTCTTATCACAAATCCGCATCCAAATAGCCGCTGTTTTCTTGTCCTGTAGCACTTGCCGTAGTAGATGTCACAGTTTTTCATCCTTCTTGTGCCTTCACCATCCCATCGCACTTCTTGGATGGCTGTGATGTCGGCTTTGACACCATCTAGGGCTTCCACTAATTGTTCGGCTGCACGTGGTCTGTTAAGGGTCCGGACAATCCACGTGCAGAACCGAAATTCGTTGTCCATGTTTCGTTTGCTAGGGTCGTCATCAGTAGGGTCATCCATATCCGAGGCAGTTGATTGTTTCGGAACAAGAGGTTTTTTACGTGGTAGGGAAGTTACCCCGACGCACAACCCCCAACCTGGGGGACCAGGCCCTATGCTGCTCTCCTTGGACAAAAGGAGCTGGAGAAATCCAAAGATTGTTGCTTATTTGAAATGCTTACTACGGAAACCCTGCAATAGCTTTTGTATGGAACGCCCTTATGGAAAACAAAAGAGTACGAATGAGAGACAAACATTACTATCTTCTCTGTACTGCCTGTTTATGTGGAATAGAGTATAGTAAAATAGATCATAGCATTAAAGGGGTAAATACCCGTCCAGCTTTGTGTGTTCAATTTAAATTTATATCTCAAAACTTATTTTTATCAAAATAAAGGGCTTTCAAATGGGAATTTCCGAACAGGTGATTGCGGACATGTTCTTGAAGCTACACTTGTCAAACTGACTGTCATTTATTTGAAGCTCTTTTGATTGGAGGAAAAGAAGCATCGAGAAGCATCTGGAACCCGGAACTCTTCTGAAACTGTTCCATTGGCAGAAGAGAATTTTGCTGTCAGCCAAGAATATTCATAGGGAAGTTATCGTTTGCATACAGCATTGTCGAAAGTTTTGGTAATGTCGACACATTGTGATAAATTGTTCCAAATCTGATGATACTCGTATAAGCGTCGAAGCCAAGCAACGGCCAGGGACAAGAATCCATTTTTATCGGCACACCAGTTTGACATTGGCGAAACTTCTGAAATTATCATTGCTAGTATATCTTGTGCGTTCTTTTTCCGAATTTGGGAAGATCACAATCCACACTAAATCCAACAAAATGCAATGCATCCAAAAAAAGTTTATTTTTTGTGCTGGTGGTATCATCGATCCATACTTCTTTGAGATCGACGTTACCCAGGCGAGCGATATCGATCGACGATAAGCAAATTCTTTTGGCGCGCATTGGATGATCAGAACCCTTGAAACATATGGTTTCAACAGGATGTCGCTATGTGCCACACAGCCAATGTAACAACGGACATTTTACATTTAACTCTTTCGAACGTTTTCTGAAATTGGTAAGTCTCCCCTGATGCTCGGAACACAAAATCAAATCGACCACTCTTGAATCCAATAATGATGGAGAAAATCACATGAGATGTTAAGATGCAGTAAGCGACCGTCACCTGCTACAAGACAAAATTCAGCTACTGCTATCCAAAGCGACGGCAACGCAACGTTCAGAAAATACAACAGGCAGACCAAAATTTAAAATGACTGCTCTTAGTAACCCACATAATCATCACAAAAAAGGAGACCGCCTACTCTGCGCCAACTATAGAGGCATAAGGCTTTTAAACATCGCTTATAAGACCCTGTCCAGCGTTTTATGTGAACGTCTCAAGCCGTTTGCTGACGACCTGATAGGTCCTTACCAATGCGGCTTCAGACCTGGAAAATCTACCACCAACCAAATATTCACATTACGCCAGATCCTGGAGAAACCCCAAGAATATAACATCGACACCCACCACCTGTTCTTCGATTTTAAAGCCGCCTACGACAATGTTAATAGAGTTGAACTGTATCGTGCCATGTCTAACTTTAGAATCCCTGCTAAACTGATCCGCCTTATCAGGATGACGTTGGAGAATGCTCGTTGTTCCGTCCAAGTTGGTAGAGACTCTACTGAAACCTTCGAAACCACCAGAGGGCTAAGACAAGGTGACGCACTGTCATGCAGCTGTTTTAACATTGTGCTTGAAAATGTAATACGGAGCACACATGCCAGTACATCAGGCACCATTTTCAATAAATCGACACAATTACTTGGGTTTGCTGACGACATTGACGTGATAGGAAGAACAAAGCGAGCAGTAACCGGTGCTTTCACTACTATGGAGTCAGCAGCAAGCAGAATGGGGCTGAAAATAAACGAGGACAAGACGAAGTATATGCTTTCATCAACAAAAGTCCAATCCCACCACCGACTTGGTCAGAACGTAACCATTGATAGGTATAACTTCGAGGTAGTCAGTGAATTTGTCTACCTGGGCACTGCTGTAAACACAGGCAACAACATCAGCGCTGAAATCAAACGCAGACTAACTCTTGCTAATCGCTGTTTCTCTGGGCTGAGTAAGCAATTGAGGAGTAAAGAACTATCGAGAAGAACCAAGGTGACACTGTATAAAACACTCATCATCCCGGTCCTGCTATATGGTGCGGAAGCATGGACCCTCTCCCAATCGAATGAAAATTCACTTGGAGTCTTCGAGAGAAAAGTTCTGCGTACGATCTATGGTCCTGTCTGCGTAAATCGCGAAAACAACGTTTGGAGAAGAAGATATAACAACGAACTGTACGAGCTGTACAGCGACATAAGCCTAGCCAGAAAAATTCGAATCCAAAGACTAAGATGGCTGGGCCATGTAGAGCGAATGGACATCGACGCTCCAGCTCGTAAAGTCTTCAACGCCAAACCCGAGGGAGTCAGAAGCCAAGGTAGACCTCATCTTCGATGGAGCGACCAGGTAGAGGGAGACATCCGTCAACTTGGAGTACGAAATTGGAGACAGCAGGCTAGAGATCGAGCCGGCTGGAGGGGCATTCTCAGCAAGGCCTTGGAGTACCACGCTCCAGTGGCGCCAACATAAGTAAGTAAGTAAGTCAGTAAAGTTAAAAAAAGCGTGCACTGTAGAGTAAACATCATCTGTTTGAATGTCTGTCAGTGAAGTTCATTATTTTTTTATGAACTGTGCAGTAGGTAGGAACACAACAGTCTCCCGGCCGGCCGGCGGCTTTACAGCCTTATTTATTAAAAGAAAGTTCGATAAAAGCAGATTTAAAATGAATTTCCATTTCCTCACTACTTATGAAAGTCCGAAACGAACCTTTCGGAAGATATTTCCAGCAATGAACTCTTTACCTCCGACTTCTGCGTTTTTCGTAAGGATGTTAACACCTTGGAAAGCAACTCAGATGACGTCTCTAGAGGTCGTGGAGTTCTCTTAGCTCTTAAATCGAACTTTGATGTCTTTGGTCATTATACCAAATATCTTTAGCCTGGAATTGATTTGCTTTAAAATTAATCTAATTAATCGTTGTCTTTATATTTTGTGTTGTTATATATCTCCGTCTAAACCCACAGCAGAATATCAGCTTCTTGCTGACGTCGTTGACTTTGTTATTGATTCAATAAACTCCTTAGATGATGTCATTGTAGTTGGTGACTTTAATCTGCCTCATCTAGTTTGGACAAAATCTTAGAATGAGTTGCACCTGGTTGCAAATAATGCCATCTCCGAAAAAGAAATTTTAGTTACGGATCGTTTTCAAGCTTCTTGCCTTTTTCAACTAAGCAGTGTTAAAAATAACTTGGGGAGGCAGCTAGATCTTATTTTTACTTCAGATGAAGATAACACAGTTGTCATAGAAAGTTGTCATCTTCTTTCTACACTGGACAACTACCATCCTCCTATTTCCATTATATTTGTTTACACTAGTGAAAATTCTTCCCGGAAATTCTAAAGCAAAGAAAACTAAACTTTCGTAGAGCAAATTTTGACAATCTAAATGATCTTATTGGAAGGATAAATTTTGATTTTATTTCTGACGAATCTATCTTATTACCTAATCTATTTTATTACCCCTATTCATAAAAAAGGTAACAAAGCTGAAATTTCTAATTCTTGGCCCATTGCTAAACTGTCCTGTATACCTAAGCTTTTTGAAAGTATTGTTTATGAAACAATGTTCTTTCACTGCAAATCACTCTTTTCGCCTAAGCAATATGGATTTCTGAAAGGTAGGTCCACAACGACTAACCTTACGGAATTTGTGTCAAAAACTATTTGTGCACTTGAAGAAGGTAAGGAAGTGGATGCGGTCACAACAGATTTCAGTAAGGCTTTCGACAAAGTGTCCCATACAATTATTTTGCTTAAGCTCAATAAATATGGTTTTCCATCACTGTTCACTTCTTGGATCCGATCCTGTTTAGTTGACCGTCAGTATAGGGTCCTATTTAGATCGTGTAAGTCCAACCATATCCATGCATCATCTGGTGTACCACAGGGAAGTCATCTTGGTCCTCTTATTTTTGTATTAACTATTAATGACGTTGAACATATACTGTCTGGATCAAATCTGGAAATATACGCTGATGACATGAGAATCTCCAAACAAATCTCAAACTCTGGTGATTGTTTTCTGCTCCAAACTGATCTAAATAAATTTTTTATATGGTGCCAAAAAATCTTTTAGAGCTCAACATTCAGAAATGTCAAGCAACAACCTTCTCCCGAAAACACCCTTTCCGGTTTAGATAGGCAATATTACATTAATAATGAATCTGTCCCTACAGTAAGTTCTATTCGTGATCTAGGCCTGATCTGTGACACTCAACTCAACTTTTGCTCCCATATTAACAGCATTATTAATAGAGCTAACTCAGCACTTGCTTTCATCAAGCGTTGGTCGAAAGAGTTTTCTTGTCCCTATGTTACCAAATCCCCTTATATGACTTACGTGAGGCCACGTAGAATATGCCTCCCAGGTCTGGTCTCCCTATCATAGGGTTCCCAACCGTCCTCCATTTGGGAGGACAGTCCTCCTTTTCAACTTTTTGTCCTCCTGTCCTCCCTTTTTCAAAAATGTCCTCCAATCCAAAAATCTAAAGTTGATTTTGTATGCCACACATGCCAGCTACTGGCAAGACAGTTGCAATACACTCACATTTTCTACACACACAGACAAACTTCCAGCCAACTGGAACACATATAGGTATCTCACAATTATTAATACATGTAGTAACTTGCTTGCCGTAGCCCGTAGCTGGCATGTGTGGCGTCAAGGTAAGTCTTCTCAATGGCATGCACCTAGAACACAACCTTTTTGGCTGCATGCATTACTTTTATTTGAACAGTTTACTTTTTTGAGTGCAGATCACTAATTCAAACTTTGGCAGGAACAACTCTTTATTCACTGGGCTTCAAAACGAAAATAACAAAATTTTTAAAGCCAACTGTGACGCCCATATAATTCATAACTGCCTTAGACATTCACTTGACCAGTTGTCAACAGATGTTGAAAATATAATTTAAAGGTTTTTTCTCATTTTTCAATATCAGCAAAAAGAAGGACTGAATTAATGAATATTTATAATTTAGTGGATTATGAATTTTCGGACCTGATAAGACATATTACTACCCGTTGGTTATCCTTACTTCCTGCTGTTCAGCATTTGCTAACTATAGTTGGAAAGCAATAACGTCCTACTTTTCCAATATTGACGATTGTCCAGAATCGGTTAAGCAAATTTTGTCTAAAAACAGTCCAACCAGATCTAGTTGAAAAGTACTTGTACTTTTTAGATCATATGATCCTTTTTTCCAAGAAGCAACATTACTTCTTGAGTCTAATAGTACGACATCATTCAATTTATTTGAAGTGATGCAAAAGTAAACAAAGGCTCGAAACAAGACTGAATGACAGGTTTCTTGGGAACGACTTTCACCAGTATTTTGTTAAGATTTCTCAGACCGAAAAACTTACAATTGAACATGAATTTATGAACTTTTGTAGAAAATCTTAAAAATATATTAAAAGCAAATTTAGATTTGATACAGAAAAGGATAACTGGCTTTTTCTAATATCACCGCTTTCACTCACACTAAAAATGTTTCCTAATTTGTCTGTATTTTTTGATATATGCGAAACTTTGAATATTAAAGTTGATGTTGACTTATTGTATGAAGAAATAATTCCATTAAGAAATAATTTTAAACACATTTTCAAACAAGATTCATGGAAAGTTTTGACAAAAAGTGTAGATAAATGGGTGTTTTTACTTTCTAAAATTGAAGAAAAGAAAAATATTTTTAAAATCATGAGTTTTATTTTAAGCATTTCTACTTCTTCGGCATTTTGCGAGTTTTTTCGGTAATGAATATAAAATGGCGGGACGAAAGAAATAGAGCAGACATTGAACTTATAAGAGCAGAGCTTTTAATTACCATAAAAAATACAAAACCCTGTATTGAGTACTTTGATTCAATTAAAAATGACAAGAAATTACGTTCCAATGTTTAAAACAAACAAACATACACATTTATTAAGTAGTTATGTTTTTCAAAAATATTTTTTTTAAATGTTATCTAAAGTGTGATATCTTACTCTAAGATAGTTACGTTTATCTAAATATCTGTTACTTTACTTAGCTATATGAAAAGCTTTTATTTTTTTGTTTTTTCTATTACATTTATTTATTTTTTTATTACAACAAATGCCTTATATTATTTTTTTTATATTAATTGTTCCTTTTTTCGTTTAATATTGAATTATTTTGTTTCAATTGTTAATGTAAAAGATTTAATTTATTTTTAATACTAAGCTTTTTGAATTTTTTTAATAAAACCAAAAAACATAGTCATTTATTTTGGTTTTATCTTGGATTGCGTCCTCCTTTCATTTCGAGTAAAGTTGGGAACCCTACCCTATCATCAAGTCCACGTTCAACGTATCGAAGCTGTTCAGCGAAGATTTATTCGTTTTGCTTTGCGTAGTATCGTTTGGGATGATCCGTATAACCTACCTCCCTATGAAAATCGACTTAAACTTCTAAACCTACCAACCCTAAGCCTTCGCCGTGATATAGCTGACATTCTCTTTATTCACCAGCTTTTAAATGGCAATATTGACTGTCCTAGTCTGCCGTTTACGTTCAGTTCCACTATTTCGGCCAAAGTATCACCGTACCCAATATGGTCAGAACGAACCATTGAGCAGGATGCAATATAAAGCCAACATATCTTACACCTTTGATTTCTGCTCTCAGAAATGCACTCTTATAGGGTTTTCACACTGCACCAAAAACTCAAAAAAGTTTACGAAACCTAGTTGGAGCTTCACACTGAACAAAAACTAGGTTTTGATTTTGTTTGACGTTTCATGAATATGTGAGTGTTTAAAGGTACTTTTTCCAAAAAATCCCTTGACATTTAGTGAAAATTCCACTCAAATAAGAAATACACCTCGCTTTTTTTCTCTTTTGTCGGTAAAAATCCCATACTCTGAGAACACTACACTGTTTTATCGACGAGTTGATGGTGCCAAAAGATCAGTTTGTTTTCGCATATGTCGATTTTTATTGGTCACGTTAGATCAATCTTTTTCGATCTAGATCGATTTTTTCGATCTGACAGCTAAAGTTTATGTTCTTGTTGGCCAAGAAATCAATTTTTTTTTTCGATCTTAGATCAATATTGTCGATTTTTATTGGTCACGTGAGATCAATCTTTCTCGATCTAGATCGATTTTTTCGATCTGACAGCTAGATTTTATTGTTATGTTGGTCAAGAAATCAATTTTTTTTTCGATCTGAGATCAATATGTTAAATCTCATTTTTTTTCGAGATTTAACGCATACCATCACAATACTCTCGAACAGCTGTTTTTGAAGTTTTGTTTTTGGCATTGCGACATTGTGAAAATTAAATTTTTTGGTGTTAAGGAAAATTGTTTTTAATTATAAAATAAAGTTTTGTTTTTGGTAAAAGAATTATTTTAATTATAAAGTGAAGTTTTGTTCTTGGCATTGCGAGAGCTCAATTATTTTTGGCAAAATAAAATTCTTTCTAATTATAAAGTGAAGTTTTGGTTTTGTTATTGCGAGAATTCAATTCTTTTGGTAAAGAAAATTCTTTTTAATTGTTTATGATTATTATATTTTCATTAAAGAAGTATATGGAATTGAATAGATTTATCAAAATGTCCATGAGCTGTGAAAGAAGTGGCGTAGGTTTAATTTGTCGGTAGTGTTTGTTTAACGGGAGAGATGCAGAAAGTAGCGGGCCTACAGGCAATAGTATCAATAGTCACAATAATGTAAGGCCACTGAAATGGATACAGCATTGTCTGCCGGGCCAGAATTGCTTTTGAGAGCAGAGAAATATTACAACTCTGTAGGATGACCTTTCGTTCAAGCAGCAGGTTCGAGAAGACATCAATTAGCAGTTCAGGACCTAGGCAGATGAGCAGTTCACTTAATTCCGTATTCTAAAGGCGCAAGTCAGTCGGTCGCCGGATAAATATTTCATCATAGCGGGGATCCCTGATTAGGTTTCGACTAACCAACGGGTCATATGGCTTCCCTTGGCTCTCATTCGCAAGAATTAAACTTCTTCTACTATCTTGGAGAGTTGCTGATGAACCCTCTGATAGAGATTCTAGTGTCGCCAACTCCTTTCTACCCTTGGAATTTGCTCCAAACTCATATGTTTTGTGGAGTAGATCACAGGACGTGAGAAAAGTGGAATCTTTATGTGTAAGCACTTGCCAGCGGGTGGAATATCAGCTCTGTAGATTACTGAATAGCACATTCATTTCAGTCTCTGTCTGTCCATGTCGGGACTCAACTTCCTTTAGTAGCTTCTGATAAAGTCCCAGAGCTTTACATTCGCTTATAATACAGTAACATAGCGGAAGACATGTATCCGAATTTTCAGGCAAAACACGCCTGCAATAGCCGTAGATCTTGTAGTTTTGATCGTCGGTCAGAATCAGACAGTATTCTTGATTTTCCTTCCCTGTTCGCACGAGATCAATGTGGGGAAAAACCAACTGTTCAATAAGCTTTGGACACTGGAACTGTGATGCTTTCTTTTCTTTTTCAGTTGCTGCGTCTGCTGATTTTTTAGCAGCCTCAGTTGAATCCAGTAGATCATCTCCAGGTGGTTTTATTATTTGAGGACTATCTGTTGAACGTTTGGAACGCATCTTGATGTTATTGTTTGTCGTCGTCGTCGTCGTCATCGTAGTCATTGTCCTTGTGGGTACTTTACTATCTCCAATGAGTTTGTTAAAATAATGAACTCGCTGACTAGTCGCCACTGGTAGAGGTGGTATCATTGAAGGCTCGTCGTCGTCGTCGTCACTGCTGGAATCAGTAGACCCATCATTATCGTCTTCACCTTCCAATTTGGAACCGCTTAACACTGGAGCTTTCAACAACGGAATAATGGTAATTAATTCGTCCTCATTACTATTTTCCGACATCATGAATTGGAATTTGAAAACAAATAATTTGCACAAGAAAAATAAATCTGACAGTAAAATCTGGGAAAAAGATCAATCTGACAGTAAAATCTGAGATTGATCTAACGTGACCAATAAAAATCGACAATACTTGCGATTGCAAGTAGGTTTTGAGGAGTTTTATCAAAAACTACTAGTTTATGGAAGAGAGAAATGTATGGGAAACCTTGTGGTTTTGGTGTAGGTTTTGGGGTTTTAGACAAAAACTGAGTTTTTGATCCAGTGTGAAAAGCCTATTAAACTCACCCCTCCTCTAAACTTTAAGTTATGTTACCTAGTCTTAAGTTAAGTTAAGTTTTTTTTTTGTAGCTTGAATTTAAGCGAAATAAATGGGGGATGTTGCCCCCCCCACCCCAAAAAAAAAATTGAAGGTAGTCCTTGGTAGGTAGCAAAGTGTTTAAAGTGAAGATAATCCAATTTTTTGGAAATATTTTCAACATTATGAAAACTTTACTCCAAGGCACTTCTCAGTTAGATACCGTTCGTACTCTTCTTAGAAACCCACCTTTCCTTTAGTCGATGGATGCCGATGCCGACTCTATAAAGAAAAAATCAATTCCAAAAAGAAATGGCATTAATGACATCACATGTCCAAATTTCCATTATCCAAACTTCTTGCTCTGGAGTCTCTGGACAACAAACAGGCCATCCTTAAAGCTTTACGATTCGGTTTAATATTGAAAGAAAAATCTTGTAATTTTCTTTCACAAGTTACAAAAAAAAATAATCAATAGATTCCATTCCAACCTTTCCTAGACGGAATCTTACTTTGCAAACTTTTTCATCCCACACAAGAAGACAGAAGACGACACCAGCAACAATGTATTGTTAGGTACTCTAGAAAAATCAATATCAAGAAGTTGCAGTGCAGCCTCTCAACTTTCCTCGTCTTCCTTATGTTTCGTGAAAATCTCCATCAAAAAATAATTTTCATTTCCAATCAAGATTAAACAATAACAAATTAATTACGATTGTTTTTATTAAACGCCGCGCCGGGGGTGCTCCTTATCAATAAAAAGAAAAAAAACTACTACTCTCAATGACCTTGTCACTTACCAATCAGCAATCAGCTTCAGCAATTACCGACACTGCAACAAAAACTTCTCGAATTTTCACAAAACAAACAACAACAGTTTAATCTGGAAAACCACAATTTCTATTGGAACTAGCAACAATCCAAAATACGAAAAAAAGGAGATCACTTTGAAGTTGAAGTGAAAATTTTTCTAGACGTAAATTTTTCAACTTTTACTGACCTTATGCCTCCTCTTGTGTCTTCGACTTCGTCGTCCGGTTATGCAGTTGCAGGCCGAGTGGGAGCGCACTATAATCCGCAGTGGCAATTACCGCTAGTAAGGGATGTGTTAAAGCGAGATAACTATATGATGCCGAACAGTCTATTGGACCGACTTTGCCAAAATGGGAGTTTCGAAGTTTAGTTTTTTTTTTTGATTTTTTTCTTTACTTTTTTGTTCTCACCACCGACGACGACGAAAACGACAATTTTATTGGACAAAATAACAAGAAATCTTTTTTAAACGATACGCAGATCTTTAATAATAAATCAAAGTTAGTCACTTTAATTAACGAGAGCAAAATAAATGAGTGTTTTTAGTTATCAGAATGCACCGCAATGCGTATTATACGGTCGGTCACAAAGATGGTGGCGCACCGAGAATCGAGATCGAGACAGAAAACGAAATTTAACCGCAAGATATTTTCTTAATTAGAAAATCTTTGAGTTGTGATTTAATTCGATGATTGTAAGTGTTGGATTTTCATTTGTAATATTGGAAATTGTTCAATATACAAATGAAAAAGTTTAGAAAACTAAACAAAAATAATCGAATTAAAAACTTTTCAAAGATATTTTTCTTCTCTCTCGTTCGTTTGAGAAAACTGACAGCGATTGCGGGAAATTTTACTGTGACAGATTGACCTGTTTGTTTTCATCGATAGTAAGATTTTTTTTTTTTGAGGACTTTTCGGGATTTTTAAAAAAGGTAGGTTTGCTTTGTTCATATTTTTTTCCTACTGGACACAAACTATTCTCTTGAGGGTGAGACCGCACTAGACGTAACTGTATGTATTCCTTGAATGGAATCGTATGAATTGAGCATCGCTCTAACCAGAGGAATGGTTATCATGACCACCAAACGAGTAAATGCATGTGTAAGCCATCTTTGCTATACAAGCTATAGTAATTTGAATATTAAGTACTTTATTACCTTTGCAATCAAAGGGTATTAGGTGCCGCTACTAATGGGTGATTTTTTAAGAGGCTTAGAACTTTAAAAAAAAAAAAACACACAAAATTCGAAAAAATGAATGAAATATTTATTTGAATCGATAGTTTGAACCTTGCAATTTAATGTTTAAAGATAATTTCATGCAAATGTTGACCGCGGCTGCGTCTCAGGTAGCCCATCCGCTGAGTCCAATTTTGGCATACTCTTTCACACATATCGGCCGGTATCTCACGAATGAATGCATGGATGTTGGCTTCCAGTGCTTCAATCGAAGCGGTCTCTATAGACATTAGCCTTGACATACCCCCACAAAAAATAGTCTAATGGTGTCAAATCGCACGATCTAGGCGGCCAATTGACCGGCCCGAAACGTGAAATTAACTGTTCACCAAACTCGCCTCGCAATTGCGCCATTGTTTCGCGTGCTGTGTGGCATGTGGCACCGTCTTGTTGAAACCACATATCATGCAAGTCAAGAACTTCCATTCCGGGCAAAAAAAAGTTTGTTATCATCGCTCGGTAGCGTTCACCATTGACAGTAACGCTGCGATTCGCATCATCTTTGAAGAAATATGGCCCAATAATGCCGCCGGCCCATAAACCGCACCAAACAGTGGCTTTTTCGGGATGCATTGGTAGCTGTTGCAATGCTTCTGGCTGATCTTCACTCCAAATGCGGCAATTTTGCTTATTTACGTACCCATTCAACCAAAAATGAGCCTCATCGCTGAACACAATTTGAACAATTTGAACATTTCGAACCGAGCACGAATTTTGATAGTAAAATTCAATAATTTGCAAGCGTTGTTCATTTGTAAGACGATCCATGGTTAAATTGCAAACCAAACTGAAGCTGTTTGACAGTGACACAAGGTACTAAACACACGTCAGCTGTCAAAACCAGTGTTGCCAAAACCAAACCAGCTAAAAAATCACCCGTTATATTCAGATTTGATTGTTGAAAGCAATTAGAAACAAAGTTTTAAGGCAGTGGTGAACGGCACAGTCAAACACCATCTCCAGAATATTATAATTTTAATACGTAATGAAGCCATGAAAAAATCCACATACCAATGCAATCTGTTCCACTGCTGTGTTTAGCGTTTAGCCACACTGTATGCACAACCTTTTGCAGCATTCATTTTTGATTTGTATTTTAATGTCTTATAAAGCCGAGTGTCAATTATTGAGTTAAAACGCTTTCTAAATTCGATCCCATGGCTAAATTTTGAAAGATTAAATTGGGACATTATTTAGCCTACTTCAGAACAGGGGTGGGATCGGCTAAGGTGATTTGTGATATGTGATAGTCACAATATACAAATTTCGTCTGGCTAAGGTGATTGTCACATGTGACAATCACATTTTTGTGACTTTTTCTTGTGACAGCTATTTAGGTGTCACTTGCATTCAAAAATAATAATAAATAAAAAATAAACCTCTGACGCTGACTTATAAAACAAAATTATTTGCTTTTGCTGTCAAAGATTTGTCAAAGATCTATACTAATGTTGTTTTCGATTGGGAGAAATTAGTTTCTCCTCATGATTAAAGTAAAAATAAAAACAATAAAAAAAAAACAGAAATGAACATTTTTTTAATTGAGATATTTTTCTGAAACGCGTATAATGTTGTGAGCAATCACGTGAAGTGACAACTAAATTAATCTTTTCTAAATAAATACATAATTGTCACGTCCCTTATACTACGTTTTCATTAGGGCAAAAAATGTGATTTCGTTGAAAATTTCCAAATTTGAGTCCACTTTCCATACAAAATATTATTAAAATTTTGTTTGATTTGGACGAAATCAAGGTTGCAAATTATGTGAAAACAAATCAAACGCAACTAAATTGAAACAAATTGAATAGATATTTTCTAAAATGTCAATTTAAAACAAAATCCAAGGCAACGGCAAAAGTAAACAAACCAACATGCAAAGCAAACGGCAGAAGTAAACAATACAAAATAACAATTTTGAAATAAAATCCAGGGCAACGGAAGTAGTAAACAAAACAAAACAAGAAGAAAAAATGAAAAGGTTGTAAAAAAGAAAAAGAAAGAAGATAGCCTGATGTCAAAACAAATGTGGAAACCTAGATGAAAACACTTTTTTCGCAAATTTTCAAATATCATAATTTCGGACCTAATGAAAACGTAGTATTATACTACGTTTTCATTAGGGCAAAAATGTGATTTCGTTGAAAATTTCCAAATTTGAGTCCACTTTCCATACAAAATAATATTAAAATTTTGTTTGATTTGGACGAAATCAAGGTTGCAAATTATGTGAAAACAAATCAAACGCAACTAAATTGAAACAAATTGAATAGATATTTTCTAAAATGTCAATTTAAAACAAAATCCAAGGCAACGGCAAAAGTAAACAAACCAACATGCAAAGCAAACGGCAGAAGTAAACAATACAAAATAACAATTTTGAAATAAAATCCAAGGCAACGAAAGTAGTTAACAAAACAAAACAAGAAGAAAAAATGAAAAGGTTGTAAAAAAGAAAAAGAAAGAAGATAGCCTGATGTCAAAACAAATGTGGAAACTTAGATGAAAACACTTTTTTAGCAATTTTTCAAATATCCTAATTTCGGCCCTAATGAAAACGTAGTATTACGCTCGTCCAGAAAGTAAACGAACACACCTATCACACATTCACACGTGCACTTTGTTTTTATGTTTGACAGATTTTTGTGACATATATCTTGTTCTACCATTTTTTTCACCGCGTGTCTTTCAATTTCACTTGCTGTCGCTACTTCAACTTCACTTGTTCGAAGTCATAATTAAATTAAAAAAATAAATTATTTAACATAAAAGAAAATGGGTAAAAATAAAAAACTGGAGAAACAAAATAAAGATGTGGAGCCCAAAATTGAAAAAGTCGATAAAATTACAAAGAAATCAAAAGATGCCCAAATTAAACAGCAAGCTAAAAAAATATTAAAAGAGGTCAAGGAGAGTCTTGTAAAGAATCCAGAGCAAGTGGAATCTCCTGAAAAACAAGAGATTGTCATCAAAAAAGAATTAAGTCCTGAAAAAATAGCAAAATTACAAAAAAAAAAGTTGAAACAAAAACTAAAAAAGGCTGAGAGGAAGGCAGCAGCAGCTCAAACTCAAGACGGTGTAAAGGAGGCAACGAAGCAAGGTAAAGACACAATTAAGAAGGAGATTAAGGAAGAGCCCAAGAATGGATCCATTAAAGCTGAAGAATCAGCAAAAGCACCCCCTACCTCTCCTGTTAAGGAGGAGATAACAAAAAGTAAGTAAGTTAGCTAGGTATTTGAAAGTTCTTATTTTGACCCGACCCTATATTTTCTTGTTTAAATAAATAGCTTATGGCGGTCCTGATGAAACTGTCTTTGTTGGTAATCTCCCAACAAACATAAAACGTAACCAAATCGCGAAATTGTTTGCTCCCTATGGAAAATTAATTGGCGTTCGTTTCCGAACTGCCAACGGAAAAATACTCTTTAAACACAAAATGCGCAAAGAAACTGGTGCAATCAACGCATATGTTGTGCTCGATAGTTCAGAAGCTGCTTCCAAGGCGCTCGTGTTGAACGGCACTAAATTCAGAGATCAACTTCTTCGTGTTCAGAAGACTGAAAGCAAGGAAGGGACCTATAATCCCCAAGTGACGGTCTTCGTTGGAAATTTGAAATTCTGTAAGTACATGGGATCTAGCTAGTTGTTGATATCTAGGAGAACAAGTTCCTAACTGACTTCTTTCTTACAGCTGCCACTGATGAGAAACTCCATCAAATCTTTTCAAACTGCGGCGATATTGAATACGTCCGAACAATCCAAAGTCCCGACAAGAAAGGCTGCAAAGGCGTAGCTTATGTGTGCTTCAAGAATGCCGACTCTGTTGGATTGGCATTGGAACTTAAAGGAACTATGCTCGATGATCGACCAATTCATGTTGAAAGATACTCGACCAACAAGCTTGGAGCCAAGGAAAGAAGAGATGCTAAAGCCGAGATTCTTCAAACGAAAAAAGGCAAAGCAAACCCCAAAAATAAATCCAAGGGAAAGGCCGGTGGTTTTAAAGGGGCACAAAACAAAAATACAAAGGCATCGGATGCAACCAATGGAGCTGGAGGAGCTAAAAAGAACTTGGACAAAAGCTTTAACAAAAATGAGAATGACGAGAAGAAAAAGAAGTCAGAGTTCCGAGGAGTTAAGTCGGAAGTGATCAACAAGAAGGTTAGTTTAGCCTGAATTTTTCAAGTCTGTTTCAAAATATCTAGTTTTTTTTTCATACAGAAACCCAAGAAGAAGCTGCCAAGTGAAATGAAGAGGTTGGCCAGCAAAATTGCTCCCAAAGACTAAATGAAGCAGTTGAAATAGAGGCAATTTAAATAAGAACGAAAAGATGCATTTTAAAGTAAATAATTTGGACTTTAGCTTAGAAAAGTTTACGGTCTAACGTTTAGAGTAAGAAAATGAAATACAAAGAAGTTTGTAGGAAATGTTTTTTTTTTTTTTTTTAAACTTTTGTTAGAGGTCCGAGCAAAAGGGTTTCAAAGTTCCTATTGCCAGTAATATTCATAAGCGGTTTACAAATCATCCCATAACAATAACTCGAATTTGATTCTTGAGCAGGAAGAGTTCCTTCAACCGCAAGTAACTACCTCTAATGGAATTGGTATCGGGGCTTAAACAGTAGGCGCGAATGCATAGGAACTTCCATTCTCAAACATTCCTGTGTGTGCGTTGATACTCTGCAGGAATAGAAGGGATCGAAAACTGCGCGAAATCTAAACGGCACTTTTCTTGTCAAGCTTTATTCTTCGATAATTTGTAACTTGCTCATGGTGGGTTCAAAAACCTTCGTCTTTACTGGACAACTGGAGAGTGCTGTTGCTCATAGGCCTTGCTTAATATGCCTCTCCAGCCGTCTCGCACTTCAAGCAACCGGATTTCTCCCTCTACCTGGTCGCTCTATCGAAGATGAGGTTTACTTTGGCTTCTGACTCCCTCTGGTTTGGCGTTGAAAACTGTACGATCTCGAGCGTCGATGTCCATTCGCTCTACATGGTCCAGCCATCGTAGTCGCTGAATTTGTCTGGCTAGGCTTATGTCGCTGTACAGCACGTATAGTTCGTCGCTGTATCTTCTTCGTCAAATGTTGTCTTCTCGTTTTACGCAGACAGGACCAAAAACGTACGCAGAGCTTTCCTCTCGAATACCAGGTGACTTTTTATCCGATTGGTAGAAGGTCCATACTTACTCACTTAAGGTGGCGCAGACAGTCCATTGTGGGCCACGGCCTTAACCAACAATCCTCGCCAGCTAGGCCGGTCCCTAGCCAGTGGCCTCCAGTTGCGCACACCAAGTTGGTTGAGGTCGTTTACCACTTGATCGCGCCACCTAAGATGGGGTCTTCCAGAACTGCGTCGGCCCTCTGGGTTGGAATTGAAGACTCGTCGGGCAGGAGCGTTTTCGTCCATACGCTCCACATGACCCAGCCATCTAAGCCGCTGAATTTTCAGCTTCTTAACCAAGTCAATATCGCTGTATAGCCCGTACAGTTCGTCATTGAATCTTCTCCTCCATACTCCATTAAAACATACAGGCCCGAATATCACCCGAAGAATCTTTCTCTCAAAGCACCCCAGCCTGTATTCATCCGATTGTGTCAGTGTCCACGCTTCTGCCCCATACAGCAGGACTGGGATGATAAGGGTCTTGTATAGTGTCTCCTTGGTCCTTTGAGAGAGGGCTTTACTACTAAGATGCCTTCTTAGCCCGAAGAAACAGCGATTGGCAAGAGTGATTCTTCGACTGATCTCTTCACTGATGTTGTTCTGAGAGGTTATAGTGGAACCCAAATAGACAAGTGTGACGTTTTGTCCGAGCCTACGGTGATGATCTACTTCACCCGAGGACAGTATATACTTTGTTTTATCTTCATTTACAGTCAGACACATTCGAGCCGCTTCCACTTCAATACTTGCGAATGCTCCACTGACAGCGCGCTTCGTTCTTCCAATAATGTCAATATCATCAGCATAGCCAAGTTATTGAACGGATCTACAAAAAATCGTACCGCTGGTGTTGACATGCGAGTTGCGTACGATTGCCTCAAGAATGATGTTGAAGAGGTTACATGACAGCGCGTCACCCTGTCGTAAGCCTTTCTCGACATTAAATGAGTCGGTGGTGTTCTTACCAACCTTGACGGAGCAGCGCGAGTTCTCCATAGTCATCCTGCACAATCGAACGAGTTTGGCAGGGATGCCAAGAAGTGACATGGCTCTGTATAGCTCGTTCCTGTTTACGCTGTCATAGGCGACTTTAAAATCGATAAAGAGGTGGTGAGTATCGATCTGGAATTCTTGGGTCTTTTCCAAAATCTGCCGAAGTGTGAAAATTTGGTCAACGGTTGACTTACCGGGCCTGAAACCACACTGATAGGGGCCAATCAGTTCACGTGCGAAAGGGTTCAGACGTTCACACAGAATGGCCGACAAGATTTTATAGGAGACTTATACCTCTGTAGTTGGCGCAGCTTAGAGTATCTCCTTTCTTGTGGATAGGGCACACAATGCTGAGGTTCCATTCGTCAGGCATACTTTCATCCGACCAGATTGTACAGATGAGTTGGTGTATGCTCCTCACCAAGTCATCTCCCGCTGCTTTGAAGAGTTCAGCCGTAAGGCCATCAGCTCCAGCAGCCTTGTTGGACTTTAGTTTAGATATTGCTATCCGAACTTCTTCTTGGTCGGGAGGACGGAAATTTTGTTCATCATCATCCAAATCGAATGGATCATTCTGCCGGACAGCGATTAGTTGGTTGTCTTCGCCGTTTAACAGTCTGCAGAAGTGTTCTTTCCAAATTCTCAGCACCGACTGTGTATCTACAACGACATTCCCACCCTCGTCTCTACATGCTTCCGCTCGGGCTTTGTAACCCTTGGACGAATGCTTTACCCTTTGGTAGAACTTTCGAACATTGCTTCTGCCCTAGCACCCCTCATGTTTCTCTTTCCTCTTTTGCTGGTATACCGCACGGGAAGCGCTCTTGGCAGCTTTAGTTCTGGCATTCAGAACTGCATGATAGGCTTCGTCTTTGGCCAAGGGTGCGAGCCATGCTTCTGCAAAATATAACAGGATCAGGACGATAAATGTTGTGTACAGCGTCTCCTTGTTTCTTCTCGATAAGGCTTTGTTCCCTAAATGTTAATTCAGACCAAAAGAATAGTGACCAGGGAGAGTTAGTCTACGCTGGATTTCAGTGCTGATGTTGTCTGTGTTTACAGCAGTGTCCGGTAAGACAAATTCATTGACAACCTCGAAGTTATACCTATCAATGGTTACGTTCTGACCAAGTCGGTGGTGGGACTTTTGTTGATGAGACCATATACTTTGTATTGTCCTCTTTTTTTTAGTCCCATTCTGCTTGCTGCTGACTCCATGGTAGTGAAGGCGTCGGTTACTGCTGACTTTATTCTTCCTATCACGCCAATGTTCTGTACAAATCAAAATTGATGTCGATTTATTAAAGATGACACTGTGTCACCTTGTCTTAGCCCTCTGGTGGTTTCAGTAGAGTCCCTACCAACTTTGACGGAACAGCGAGCATTTTCCAAAGTCATCCTGATAAGGCGTATCAGTTTAGCAGGGATTCTAAAGTTAGACATGGCACGATCCAATTTAAGTCTATTAACACTGTCGTAGGCTGCTTTAAAATCGACGAACAGGTGGTGGGTATCGATGTTAAATTCTTTAGTTTGCTCTAGGATTTGTTCGGTCGTGGATTTTTCACATAAAACGCTGGAAAGGATTTTATATCAGATGCCTCTTGATTTATACCAATGTAGTTGGCATAGTCTCCATTTTTTTTTTTTTTTGGATCGAACAGATGGAAATGAGATTCCAATCATAGTACCCCGTGGCGTTGTGTGTCGGACTGCCACGCCAAAGGTTCTGGGTCCGATCCCCGGCTTCACCTAAGATCGCCATTCAACGGTTAAAGTACTTTCTCCAGATGCCTAACATCGACTGCGTATGCGTATCTGCTAATATGACTTCACCCCCTCATCGCAGGACCCAGGGCGTGTTGTGGTGTTGATTGTTTCTCTCTTCGATAGGTAGAGCACCTCTTTTCTATTTTTTACTTACATACGCATCTCTGCATCTTTTCGTCTTCACGTTGTTGATGATCTTCCTTCTTTCTCCAAAGTCCAAAAATGTTCATGGAATTGCTTCAAACGTCTATAACAGGCAACTGGTTTGCAAATATCCCAGCAATACGTTTTGGGCTTTGCCTAAAAGAAGTTTGATTTATTGTGAAAAAACCTACATTTTCTGCTGTATCATTCCCTTAAATCTCTGACACCGTTGTGACACATTCTAGTGTATCCTTTTTGGTTGAATGCAAGAGTGAGGCATCACTAATGAAGCCTCTTACAACGACATTTTTACTCTCAGCAACTCGTCTCTTCTTCATTGGCGAAAGAATATGCTTGATTGCAGACAGATTAGAAAGAGAAGCTACTTTGTGGAATAGAATCCAAATCTGGCCAAAACACATGACCTATGCTTAGTCTGGGGGCTATACAGGAGATCACCCAGTTTGATGAAACTTGGTTAAGCTTGATGAAATGAATTTTGATGTTCAAATAGCCCGTAGTGCATTTAGATACCCTCTTCCTAATATTTTGAATGAAATACGCGTGTTGTAAGGTCAAAACCAAACAACATTTGCGATCAAACGGGACAGATGGGAAGATCGCGTAGATGCCCCATGATCTAGGAGCCAGGAGGAATTAAAGTGCTGCTGTTTTGCATCTAGATAACATACTCTAGCCATTGGTCACATTGGTTAAAGAGAGTATAGACATCATGCAGGTGTGACTTTTCTATGCCCCAGACAACCAAGCGGTTACATTTTCTGATTTTCGTAAGGTCTTCGAAACTGACTGCATTTACTCATTTAGTGCTAGACCCGCCAGCCTTGACGCATTTGATTTAATCCTTCTGAAAGCTCCATGCTCGCTCTCTATGAAGTCAATAACGTACGCTGTTAACCTGCGAGTTGCGTGTGTATTTTCGACATCACAGTGGGGTTCTTCCAATTCCAACGGAATAGCGCTAGTTCTTCATGGTCTTCCTGCAAAATCGAACGAGTTTTGCAGAGATTCCAAAATGTGACATACATCTGTTTCTCAACTTATTTCAAATTGATAGAGATGGTAAGTGTTGACTGGAATTCTTAGGTCTTTTTAAAATGCACCGAGAAAATTTGTCGTCGGTGGACTTCTGGTCTGACACTTACTCGTACTAATAGAGAGCCTGTAAGTTTTTTCGACCGTTACATGGGTTCTTCACAGTTAAGTGAAGAAATTTGAACTTTTGAAGGTAAAGCTGGGAATATTTTTGATAACTCAAACTATTAAGGATTATTTCGTCATCCACAAGAGTTGCAGAAGGCTTTTATGAAGGCTGTCCCGTAGCATTTCATTTTCGTTGAAAGGATGTTTTTGAAAATGTTTGTACCCTTATGCATGCTGTCTACAGTTAGGTAATGTTTATTTCTTCCAAAGTGGATGTGCTTAAAGATCTGCTTTGAATTGAGAATTGAATTCATTTTTTATTGCTATTTTCTCAAGACGTCTGTCTGCGACACTTCAAAGCCAAATTGATCCTCTCCTGTTTTGATGAAGCAGCTGATAGGAAAAAAGTCCCGAAAATTAAAATTGATTAAATAGGTATATTTATTTTTCTCATTTCCTAAGTCTAATCTCTCTACACACTGGCCAGCTGCTTCCTCAACTTCGTCTGAACCTCGAGGGGAAAACTTTTCACAGCTTCCTTTGCACAATTCAAACAAAACGTCGATCCATAATAAAAGCTACATTCAACGTCTCTACAAACAATGCGTTCACAGAGGCAACAATGTGCCCCCAGACATATGAAAAACTCGGGTTTCTTGCGCCATCGTGGTGGATGTGGTTGGAATGGATCTCGCATGATGTAACTGTCTTCCAAAAGCTTCACTCCAAACACAAATGGTGGTTCGGTGCCTTTGTAGTGGACCATTTCATTCATTCCACAAGACTGACAATTAAAATTGATTCTAGGAATCCGATCATCCTCCTCCTCAGCTGGAAGTGGAGGCTCTGTTGGAGCTTCCTCGGGGAGTTTCAGTTGTTCGATTTCTTCCTTTTCTGATTTTATATCAAGTTCCTCGGATGGTAGTGAACCTTGGGCAGTTAACTTAGCAGATGATGATGATGATGTTCCTGGAAGAGGAGAAGGCTCTCTCATAGCTGCAAAAAAAGTAATCAATTAAGAAGAGTATAAGTAACGGGAAGGTGACTGAAGAAAAAAAAAAAAAGGTTAAACGATCTAAAAGCGAGTTTATTTGTCGAAATGAACACAGAACAATAAGACTGATTATTCTTTGCGAGCAGGAGGTCTAGTTGGAAGCTCAGTGGGCCACCAGTGAGGTTTATATGTTTTGCAGGTATCATCGCCCACCTTCAGTTCTTTTGCTTTCATCACCTGTTCCACCCGAAGCAGAGCCAATGCATGATTCTCACTGATTCCACGAATCGTCCCCACTGCAGCTCCAGCGGAAGTTTGAACAGATGTAACATTGGCAGCGGGTTTGTTTGATAGTTCAAGTGGCATCAGACGTTTTCTTATAACTCCTGTGTGATAGACACGGGCAGTAAGCTCTTGGCCAACATAGCAACCTTTGTGAAAGCTAACTCCATGGAGAAAGTCACAGTTAGCTTCAAGAGGAAAACATTTGCCCGGTGGGTGGTCGACTATGCCTTCGCCAACTCCATGGACATAGCGATGCGTGGTGTATTCAGATGAAGCGGGTTGCTCCAATGTAATGTTGGGAAACATATTTTCAATATGCTTCATCTGATAGTCCGCCGGTTGAATAATTCGCACTCCAAGCTCCTTCAATCTTGGATCGGGCGAAGAAAGCACCTCACTAAGCTTTCTGTCACTTGGTTTGGGCGAACCTATGTTCTGTATAGGATTGTATACAATCCATGGAGTAAGTTCATCATTTACACAATCGATACTTATTTTCCTCCTTACACGGTATAGGCGAAGATGCTTTCGCAACTCATTGGATACTTCCTTATCACATTCGATAATAAACGCATCTCCTTTTGGGGTTCGATATATGATGGAATCATATAGAATTCTACCGGCATTGTTGAGGAACATTGTGAACATTGAGGGGTTTCTGTCCACATGCAGATGATTCATGTCATTTGTTATAAGACCCTGCAAGAATGGAACAACTTCCGCGCCCTGAACTCGGACAAGAGCTCGGTTTGTTAAGGGTTCTGCAACACATTTTGACAATGTTGAAGCCGCAGTTTCTGCAAAGCGAACAAAGTGTCTCAATCGTGTTTTGTGGAGCATATTCATAGCTTTATTTTTTTGAGTGATATTCTGCGGAAAAACTAGAGTCCTAGAAAATCGACTTTTTTACGTAATTTTTTAATATTTTTAATTATTTACCTGAACACTGTGTTAGGATGAAATTTATACCGAAAGGGAATGGAAATTTACTGAAGTAATTGTTCGAAGCAACTTTTAATTAAAATTAACTTTAATTTGTGTTAAATTAGTTCAAAACATTTGCAGATTTCTTTATAGAAATTTTTACCGCAGAAAAAATGTCAATGGACTTGAAATGTCAAAACATTAAACAGCTGACTGGGGTGTGTTCAATAAACGTACGTACTTTAAAGAACAGGGTACAATAAAAATTGTTTGATATTTGATTATGCAAGAAACAGATTGAATGCAGGAGTCGGGTAGAATGCAATTATGACACTTTACTGCAATTGCAGTATCTCTACTGCATTTTTTCCTCAAAATAAATCTACTGTCTTAAAATAACATCTACTGCACTTTATTTTAGGACAAAATAAATAAAATCATACGTAAAACTGATACGTATTATGATAATACGAACCTATTTAATGTATAATATTTTTTGGTTTTGTTTTTATGTTTCGAAGAAAAATTAATGTTATGCTTTATTTATTTGTTTAAAAACCTAATATATTTTGTTAAGAAAAAAACTACTGCGAAAATATTTCATCTACTGCATTTTTTTGCAAATCTACCGCGAAAATTTTTCGGGGAAGTCGCAACCCGGGTAGCATGTCAAGATATTGACCTTTGACCCTGCAATGCAAACCAAACTTGAGGAGTACGTGCGTTTAGTCGATATAATTAACTATATTGTCAGCAATGTTCAACTTCGGTCGTTTTTAAATTCCACAATTACGACAATGTGTTACAATGGCGTCGTTCTTTTATCCACCATAAAGTTACATCCTGTAACAATATTCAACTCATTCCCACGCCACATGAAAAAAGAATGTTGATGTGTCAAAAGTGACAAGAGCGCTGCTGATACATTGCATATAAAACCTATAGCAAGCACTATCAACTTGGGAGTTTATAGTAAGGTAAGGTAGGGTAAGTGCGGCCCATAAAAACAAAAGTTCAGCTATAAACCCATGTCAAAAACTGAATTTTTGAAATCGATACTACCCGATGGTGTTGCCTTATTACGGTTAGTATAAAAGCTATTTTGTTGTTTATTCAAAACCGTATACATTTTTTATAAATAAAAAACAAAAAAAAAAGTCCCATGGTTTGCACTTCCTCTTAATTTGGGGTAACTTCTCTGTGCCCCGTCCTCCCCTACTCTAGATTCTATATACAAAGGCTGAGGCACTCCCTTCCTTCACTTCCATCTTCCTCAATAATCTGAAATGAGTTAATGACTTGATTTGCCGCTCCGCACCTAAAAAGCCCTTGATGATTATAACTATACAACATACAATTAATTTGTTTACAAAGTGAACTTGATTTTCAAGCTTGCGAGTGCGACTTCTAATTGGTTTTTCTTTTTTTTAAGAAAAAGTGTTTTTACTGAGCGTTTAAGCGATGGAAATGTATCTATAATGTTTCTTTCCTTTCAATTTTAACGTTTTTTACTTGCGATTATAGGTACTATATAAGGCAAGTTATGGATTCGTGCAGAAAAAAAAGTTTGAGATAACAATCACACATGATATAACGATGATGGAGAAGTCGAAATAAGTGGGTCTGGAAATTCCGTCCGTCTGTCTGTCTGTCTGTCTGTTCGCGCCTCTGGAGGCTGAACGCGGGTGGGCCGATTTGCTTCAAATTTGGTATTTAGGATTTATTTGGCCGTCCCTCGGAACAAATTTTTTATTTTTGCTCTAGGTCCAAAAAAAACGGCAACTGCCATACAATCTTGAAGACAAAAATTGATTTTCTCAAAAACGGCTCAAACGATTTTGATAAAACTTTCAGAATGCTATTTTTGCAAGACAATCTATCTGTTGGTATGAAATTTTTTTTCAAAATTTGTCTAATAACGGTTCCTCTCATGGAACCAGTATTTTCAAATCAAATTTTCTAGTAAACTATACATTCGATTTCAATAAAATTTTGGCCACAGGCAAAATCTGATAGCGAAGACGAAAAAAGATGGTCTACAAATTCTGTCCGTCTGTATGTCTGTCTGTCTGTCTGTCTGTATGTATAGAGACCTACAGCCCAAACGGGTTGCGAATTGCTTCAAACTTGGTATATAGACTTTTTTAGGTATTGTACAGAGGGGAAATTGAAAATTTTTTTTTAGCTCAAAAAATAACGGTACCTGCCATACAACCGTTACGTTAAAGCTTATTTTTCTCAAAAACGGCTTTAACGATTTCTATTTAAAAAAATCAGTGTTGCTTTTTAGGTACGACCAATCATATGGCTGAAAAAAAAGTTTTAAAAAATGGCTAAGAACGGTACTTTCCATAGGACCGTTTTTTTTGCTTTCGACTATCTCGAAAACGACTCAACCGATTCTTTCGAAATTTCACACACATATAGCTGTAGGTAGCTCAATTTGTATTGCATACCAATATTGTTGAAGTTTTTTTCTGTATTTTTAAAAACTTTTTTTTAAAAAAAATTTAAAAAATTAATATTTTGAAAACTGCTTATTAAATTTTTTTCTAAAAATTTTAAATAAATGTACTTGCTGAATATCTATGAACTGGCGTTTTAGAAGTTTTTTTGAAAATTCTTTTCAAAAAGTTTTTCAAAAAAACTTTTTTTCTCAAAAACCGCTCCACAGATTTTTATATATTTATTCTCATAAATTTAAATTTACCCAAGAAATAAAATGGCGTACTTTTTTTTCAGCTCAAATTAGTTTAAGTATTTCTTTAAGAATTTTGAAAATTTTATTTTTATCAAAATCTCAAGCTCCTACACCACTGTCACACATTAGAGCAAGTTCGTGCGACCCAGTCGTGCATTTTATTTTAATATCCATATATGCAGCCACTACGCAATTGCTTATCTATCATAAGAGCAAGTTCGTGCGACCCAGTCGTGCATTTTATTTTTTAACTCTATCGAGCAGATGTTTGAGAAGCACCTGTCCAGAGATGGGAGTTATACGCGAGTTTCGTCAATGCAAGTGCCATGGATATTGGCAAAGGGGGTATTTTTAGCTTTAACAACAAATAAGACAGCATTGAACACTTTCGGTACAGGAAAAATTCAGTATGTAATTTCGAAAATATTAAAAAAAGTGTTACGGAGTTCGCCGGGTTAGGAAGTGTATACATATTTTTATTTATAATAAACGACATATTCTAATGTTTCGTGATTGGCTTCCTTTAGAAGCTTACCTAAATACAGTCTGATCCATAACTTAATAGTGATCAAATTAATGACCACAAACAGCAGTGTCAAAGTCCTATTCAATTGATTGAATTAGTGTTATATAAGACATCGCTGCTTTGAGTATCTGAAAATAATTATTTTTATAACAGTCTGTGAATTGATATAATACTGAAACTGCGAATACTATCATGAAATTTTCCAACGATGCAACATAAAATCCAGCTTTGATTATAACTTCCTTTTGAGATCGCATAAGAACTAAACAAAGCATTCTCCGGTTCTTGGGTGAGAGTCGATAGTATTTTGAAAGCTGCACAGAAGTTCCAACCGACGAACTCTGGAATGAAAAATATTTCCGCTACTGCTTAGCCATTTGTGTTCTTTTCCATCATATCATCTCACCTCTATTTTCAAAATCTCTCCACCATAGCAATAAATTAGCAATTGAATCATTATGGATACCAGAAAAAAGACATACACAACTAAAACCATTGCATTGTCCATATGCTTCATGCAACATTTTTTATTTATCAGGTTGATATATTTCTTAAGAAAGTTCCGAAATCAATACTTACCGTTACAAGCTGGTAAACTATAACACATACTTGCAGGGATGTTATCAAAAACTGCCCAAATATAATCGGCTTATAAGTGTGACAGAGTTTTTCGGCAAGCTTCAAGAGTTTCACATGATATTTGACATATGAGCAAATGTCATCATTGATTTCAGATTCTCTCGCTGTGAATGCATTGTGTTCGATGAAGTGTTGCAAAAGTCTAAAATGCGAGCGCAAATGGATTGCGAAGGCTATGAATAGGCCATCAATAGCAACTGCATGTGTAACAACTATGACTGTTATAAAACCAGTGTATAAATACGCACACTCGTATCCTGGTGTTTGTTCTGCATCGAAGAAAAATCTGCAAAATTAAACTTTTAAGATAAGATTCTTCTGTCAGTTTTATTGGGTTAGGATTAAGAACATTTTTGACAGAGCACATAGTAAAAATGTGGAGGAAATAATAAGTTATGCCAGTAAAGACGACGACAGCGGTTCGCTAGTTCATTATTGATGGCTTGTCAAAATATATTTGCAAATTTGTATTGGCGTCGTCGGTCAGGTCACTGTTGAGCTAACCCGATTCAATAATATTGAAATTATTAACTATAAGTTATATTAGTGTGGGTATTAACCATAAAGGTCGTAGAACCATTGTAAAAGTCGTAAATCGTAATCGTCAGCGGATTACGACATCGTAAAATAACTTTTACGACAAATCGTAAATTTCCCCACCTCGGAAAAGAACTGTTAAAATTTGTGTATAGAAAATCTTCTACGACAAATCGTAAGCTTTTCACACGAAATAATGTCGCAAGCTTCTTAAGCGGCTTCGACCACGTTAAAGGTGTGTCCACACTGTCTTAAACAGATATCAAGTCACAGATTTGTGGTTGCTCTTCCCGCCACACCTCGAAGTTGAACATGTTTTTATTTCCGAGAACAGCTGGATTATGATAATTTGAGAATAGGCGTTCATAAAATGTGCCGTAAGCATTCTAACTCGATGACGTCAAAAAACGAATAACCTTTTTATCTTAAAATATCAACCATCCGTCAATAGTTGTATTTGTTAAAAATAAAGCTATATTTATCTTGTCATGACGATAATCACTTACCTCATTGCCATTGGCAGTTCTCGGACAATAAGAATATTAAAAATCCTAGCCCATGCAATTTTAACCAAGGGAACAACCATAAAGTAAGTTCCGGTCAAAGCAACTGAATAAAAATACAGGTTAACCAAACGGTCCGCCATTATGTTAGCCATTTTTATGTAATTTGAAGAAAACCCATCACCTGGTTCAAATGCATAACATTTAAAATTTAAATATTCTTATGAATAAAATAACTTACTTTCTTCCCACAATATTTTCAATTCATTCATTATTTCCAAAAACATGGTTTTATTCACAAGGAATGTTACAATCTTGATGGTGGTCAACATATTGGTGAAATCAATGCTCATACTAGCTGTTGCCAATGCCAGATCATCTCGGTGATATATTGCATAATTAATCATTGGATATTGAGCTGATACTACTAGAAACGTCACAAAAAGTTGCGGAATTTGCTGCCATATTGATTCTTTGACATTTTGAACTAATGAATGCCCCATTACAGTAAGACATTTACTTTGTCTATAAAGAAATATTTGTGTCCCGATTTCCATTGTGTCAAAGAATTTTAGGTGAGTGACAGGGTCAGGAAACAAAAAACTTGTCTACATTGAGCTATGATTCTTGGAAAGTTCCTTATATAGGCTGGATGACTTCCAATCATTATGCAAGTTGTTGTAATTAGTTGCATGGGTGGAATAAATTACTTTTTGAATGTGATGACTTCAGGTTTCATAACAACACAAAGTCAATATATGAAAATAATAATTACTTTGTAAAATCAAAGTATTGATATTTGAATTTTAATTGGTTTTACATATAAAATAAGGTAATAAAAGGGTTCCGACCTAAAAACAGACAGTTATTATACATGACAACCTTTAATCAGCTATAGTTAAGTAATTCCTTGCCAATTTAAGAATCTTTAGAAACAAATAATTGTATATTTCGACTTTGAGAATGGCCTTCTGAAAAATATATTTGGTCCTTTTGAATTTGTATGTAACACGTCCTCATTTTTAGTTATAACTAGCTGACCCGCGAACTTCGTTTCGCCAAAATTCATCAATGTATTGAAAATAATAATTCTTTCATATGTATTTAGTAAATAGCTGATATTTTACACTTTTTATTTATGTGTATACTGTATAGATACCGTGTAATTTTAAGTTAATTCGGCTTATCAGCTATCTGCTTGTGAAAATCCCGTCAAAATTGGCCCATAAATAAGAATTTTTGAAAATTGCAACCGCAGCGCCACGTACAGGAGTAATTAAAAAGCCTTAATTACTCCTTAGAACATCAGCTATCCGCCAGTGAAAATCCCGTCAAAATCGGTTTAGTCGTTTCCGAGATAAGCCGGAACAAACAGACAGACAGACAGACAAAAATTTTAAAACTTGCGTTTTTGTTCTAAGTACCGTATGTATTTTCATACGCATTTAGTAAAAAACTGATATTTTGAAATTACAAACAGACACTTCATTTTTATTTATGTGTATAGATGTGTATAGATTATCAGCTATCTGCCTGTGAAAATCCCGTCAAAATCGGCCCATAAATAAGAATTTTTGAAAATTGTGACCGCAGCGCCACCTAGGGGAGTAATTAAAATATCCTTAGTTATTCCTTACAACATCAGCTATCCGCCAGTGAAAATCCCGTCAAAATCGGTTAAGCCGTTTCCGAAATTAGCCGGAACAAACAGACAGACAGACAGACAAAAATTTTAAAACTTGCGTTTTTTGTTCTAAGTACCGTATGTATTTTCATACGCATTTAGTAAAAAACTGATATTTTGAAATTACAAACAGACACTTTTTTATGTATGTGTATAGATGTGTATAGATTATCAGCTATCTGCCTGTGAAAATCCCGTCAAAATCGGCCTATAAATAAGAATTTTTGAAAACTGCGACCGCAGCGCCACCTAGAGGAGTAATTAAAATAGCCTAAGTTATTCCTTACAACATCAGCTATCCGACAGTGAAAATCCCGCCAAAATCGGTGAAGCCGTTTCCGAGATTAGCCGGAACAAACAGACAGACAGACAGACAGACAAAAATTTTAAAACTTGCGTTTTTGTTCTAAGTACCGTATGTATTTTCATACGCATTTAGTAAAAAACAGATATTTTGAAATTACAAACAGACACTTCATTTTTATTTATGTGTATAGATAAACCTAAGAGGTTCTCAGATTATCAACTTTGTCACAAAGTATCAAACCAATGAGACGCAGTGCAATAATTGCACTTCTACTACACCTAAGTGGGAGATACCGCAGTGCTTGAGCTGTATAAGCTCTCCCTAACAACAAATAATGATAATAAAAACACCTAAGTGGAGGTCAAATTTAATTTCAAACATTAGGGGTATGAATTTTTTTGTATTTCTTGTAGATCGTGAACTCACTTCTTCCAATCTGTAGCAAAACTCACACAAATGTCAAAATCAGGTTGAGACAAATGTCAAAATCAAAAGTACAAACTTTGCACCGTTGGATTTTCCTGTTGCAATGGGGTTGAGGTATAGATAAAGTGCAAAAGTGTAACAAAATGACAGCCAGTATATTTGTTGTTGTATTGCAAGAAAACGTAGCACTTCTCCACTTTTACAATGATGCAAGACAAGTTACACCAGATCGTGAATACCCCTATTGTGTTTCTCGGAATCCACTTGTAATTCCTAGTTTCTTGGTTTTCGAAGACGTCAAACCAACTAAAGGCCCAGTTCCTCGTATATATTGGGCATGATCCAGCACACGCTACTGTCAAAGCCAAACAATTTCTTTCTTCATGTTTAAAAAAATATGAACAGTTGTTGTCAAAAAATTTTCAGAAAATGAAAGTTAATAAGCTTTGCATTTAAACAACTATACATGCTCGTACATACATAATTATGTATTGTTGAAAAAAGGGGTTTATTAGAAGTCACATGCATTCAAATCAATGGCTTTGTTCGTTGACCCTAAAGTCACCCTCTATTCTAGTCGACAGGTATTTTCGGGTGGAAAAAGGTCGAAAGTTAAAGAAACTTAATGATGTTATCCGGGGATAGTTAACTAAGTTTTCGACCTCGAGGGCCCTAAAGAAAAAGTATAAAGGGAGGGGGTGGGGGCGGCTCCGGTTTTTCTTCAATAACTTTCTTCGTTACGTCTACGACAAAAATATAATTTTTTGTTGTAGAGTGTAAAATTTCCTAAGATTGTGATTGCACGAAAGTTGTTGTATGTCAATTAGTACCCAAAATGGCGCTTCGAAAAACGGGTCATTTTCGTAATTCGCTAAAAAATGCGGTTATTTCTTCTGATATACCCGAATAATCATGAAATGTTGTTGTAAATTACCTGTAAATGCAACTAAGGTTGTAGAAACGGAGCTTGCAGCTGCAAGATAGAATATGTCTCCGGTGCTCAGCAATGTGCAAGCACTGAAAGAGGAGAACTCACCAGACATATTAGACGAGTACGACGACCAACTGCGAAGACGTCATTGACAGCCTGATCGCTCAGAAGAACGCCGCGCTGTTGGTGTTAGTTGGGTAGTTGCGGGGTAGAGGGGAGTATCGAAAGTTGGCGATTTTAACGAAAAACCATAATTACAGCAACATAACATGACTATTTGGATATACCAAAAGAAAAACGGTGCAGTTCTGCATTTTTTAGCGAATTTTGAAAAATGGCCTGTTACGAATTAACATACAACAATTTTGAACAGCCAAAATTATAGGAAATTTAATGCTCTACATTTTGCTCTTGTTTTTGCATTAAGACGTTAGTAAAAAAGACATTGAGGAAAACCCGGAGCACGATAGAAAAATTATCAGTTTTCCACCCCTCCCCTTTTTCCATAGAGCCTCTTAGGTCAAAAACTTAAAAATGTTAGTTAACTATCCCAAACTGTAAACTGTGCCGATAGTAACACCAAAGACTGGCCAGCGGAATTTCGGCTTCGGAGAATGCCAAACTGAGAATGGTGGAGGGAGGATGATCTCCCGAAACCATATGTGTAGCCACAGCTTACTTCCCTGGTTCCTCAACAAGTGTGGAAGAAGTCCTATTTATTCTTCAGAACAAAATTCTTCTCGCAAGAGAGTGGAAATCATTTTGACCATTTCAATTGATGAGCCCTCAGTGTCTCTTCTTGAGGAAATGAACTGTCAACCGTTGTATAATATGAACAGGGTCCAGGATCAAGAAGAACACTGGGGCTTCAAAATCTGTGTATTCCACTGTCAACGAAGCCGATGCCCCGTCACCCAAAGAGACGGATAGACCATCTCTTCTGGGTTCTGGGTGTCAAGGCATCTTCTTCACGTGGAACCTCCACCCCCAACCATCCAAAACCTGCCTCTACTATGCAAGTGGCCTGATCTAAAATAAGGCCCAGCAAACTGGACAAACCCGGTTTCGATCCTGCTACCAGGTCTGGCAAGACCAACGAGTTACGAGCACAAAAATCTGCAAAAAAATGTGGACAGTTAATGTCCATCACAAGTAGCATCAGTAAGTTGACCAACCCACAGCATCAAGGCCGCTTCGGCGGTCTTAACAAACACCATGAGACAGAAATGTCTCAACATCGCCCTCGTTTAGGAAACTTGGATCAGCACGAGTGGTAAAATTATAGGCCTAAAAACACCTACAGCTCAAAAATGGAAACAGGTACTGATTCCGGTATTTTTGGGGAACCACTTTGCGCGAACCTCTCCGTCAGCCTTGGTCTTAATTCGTCTATATTCCAGGTTGAGGTCTTCGCTATTAACGAATTCGCGAGGATAATTATGTCATTCGAACGCCAAAAATAAAACAATATTCATCTTCTAGACAGCCAGGCTGCCTTAAAAACTCTGGCTTCACCTGTCATAAGATCCAAGCTAGTCCATTAGACTGTCTAAATATACTCACTGAACTTGCAAGGAACAATTTTGTGATTCTCCATTGGATCCCGGCAGTTAAAGGGTACGATGGTAATGAAACGGCCTACACCCTGGCCAAAGAGGGTGCCTCATTGCCATTTGTCGGCTTTGAACCCTTCTGCGGAGTAAATAAAAACTACTTCAAAAACACTGCCAAGAACATTCTACTCCAGGGAATCCAATGCAGCTTGGCAAAAAAACTCCTGGTCAAATCTGCTTCAAACAATTTTTACCAGTACAGTCAAAACAAAACCACTAAATTCCTACTCAACCTAGGGCGTTCAATATATTCTCGGTATCGGGGTGAAGCTGTGGTTATATATATAAATTGACTTATTTATCAGGTAATACTATTATTTTATTGCATTCATGTAAAATTTCATATAAATGTGATTATTATTTTGCGTTTCATCTCTAGTTAAACAGAATCATAATGGCAACTGAGACGATGATGGTGAAAATTGAGCATCGCGCTGTAATTAAATTTCTCACTAAGCAAGGAAAAAGTCAAAAAACTATTCATGAAGAGATGGTGGCTGTTTACCAGGGTTCCGCACCTTCATTATCAACTGTGCAAAAGTGATCAAGTGAGTTCAAGAGAGGCAGAGAGAGCATTGAAGACGACCCCCGCTCCGGCTCCCCGGCTACTGCTTGTACCGTAGAAAGCATCAAAGAAGTCGAAAAACTTGTTCTTGAGGATGCCCGAATAAAGGTGAAAATGATGGCAGAGATCACCAAGCTTTCAACTGGTACCATTCACACCATTCTTCATGACCATCTTAACCTATCAAAGGTCAGTGCAAGGTGGGTGCCACGAATGCTCACAGTGCCTCAGAAAAAAGTGAGAATCGCATGCTGTAGAGAGCTTTTGGAGATGTGTAGTGAGAACGCGGACGGTGTTATGGATCGAATTGTTACTGGGGACGAAACATGGGTTCACCACTATGACCCTGAAAGCAAACAAGAGTCCATGTAGTGGCATAAAAAAGGAACAGACCCCCCGAAGAAGTTCAAAGTCACTCCGTCTGCCGGGAAGCTCATGGCCACAGTTTTTTGGGACTCAAAGGGAATCTTGCTCATTGAGTACAAAAAAAAAAGGTGAAACCATCAACGCCACATCCTACGCTTCCACTTTGCATAATTTGCGGGAGGAAATTAAAAAGAAAAGACGGGGTAAACTCGCAGCGGGTGTGTTGCTTCTTCATGACAACGCTCCTGTTCACACGGCGCGAGTTTCCAAGGCTGCTGCGCGAGATTGTGGTTTCGAAGAAATCCAACATCCACCCTATAGTCCAGACCTTGCCCCTAGTGATTATTTCCTGTTTCCGGATTTGAAAAAATGTCTTCGTGGAAAAAGATTTTCGGATGATGAAGAACTCAAGTCGGCAATAAATGGGTATTTTGCAGGGAAAGAGGAAATTTATTTTTTTGAGGGTTTAAAAAAGCTTATCTCAAGATGTAACAAATGCATTGATGTTAGGGTAGATTATATTGAAAAATAAAAATAATTTAAATTGAATTCGTATTTTCCTTAATATCGATACCGAGAATATATTGAACGCCCCTCGTAGATATTAAAACTCTCAAAACAATGACTGGAATCATAACCGGGAACTGTTATCCGAAAAAGAACACCTTCACAATATGAGACTAGCGACAGACCCCATTTGCTGAATTATCCTCGAATGTGAAGAAACATCTTTGCATATCCTCACGGAATGCCCAGCACTACTCCGCCTCAGAAAGCGAACACTTTGGTGATGAGATTGTTACCTTGGAAAAACTCAAAACCCTCCACCCACAGAACATCTTAAGGTTCTGGTCTCTGTCTGGAGCAACAGAACTGCTCTAGAATCTCATACGGGAGAATTCTAAAGATTCGTTACGTATATTTTTAATTTAAAACAACAGACGTAGAAACCTATTAACCTTTTTACTTGCGATTATAGGTACTATAAGCCAAGTTATGATTCGTGCAGAAAAATAAAATTGAGATAACAATCACACATGAAATTACGATGATGGAGAAGTCGAAGTGGGTCTGGGAATTCCGTCCGTCTGTCTGTCTGTCTGTCTGTTCGCGCCTCTGGAGGCTGAACGGGTGGGCCGATTTGCTTCAAATTTGGTATTTAGGATTTATTTGACCGTCCCTCGAAACAATTTTTTTATTTTTGCTCTAGGTCCAAAAATAATGGCACCTGCCATCAGTGGCGGATCCACGGGGGGGGGTTTTCGGGTCCGGACCCCCCCCCATGGGATCATATACTTTCAAATTTTATGCTTTTATTGGGCATGTTGGTGAAGTTGAAACACAAAGTTATTAATAAAAATTCGTAATTTATTGAATGTTTTACACAAATTTTAATTTATTTTCGAATAATAAATGCAATAGAAGATAATTACGAAGAAGATAATTACGAAGATAGTCAATATGACCGATCAAGAAAAAATATATGATCCACAAACGGTTCTAGTCACTCTTCAATTTTCGAAGCTTTTCAAAAAACTTTCTGAGAATTTCGTCTTCAGTCAAAGTTATGCGATGATGAATGTTCAAAGATGCAAGACCATTGAGACGCTCTTGACCCATCGTGTTTCTCAGATAATCTTTCATTCTCCTCAAAGTCGAAAATGATCGTTCTGGAGTTGCTGTGGTCACGGGTATCACCGCCAAAACTCGTAGGATTTTGTTGACGTTTTTGAAAGTTCTGTCATTTATGATCTGCAAAAATTCCATCTATTTAGATTTTCAATGGATATTATTTATTTTACTTTGTTCCAAATTGCACCAAAAAAATTTCTTACTCAATTAATTGTCAATAAGTCGTCTATTAGTGATTTTTCTCTGATTCTTTTAAATTGAAAATTTTTTTTTTTGAAATTAAATAGAAAATAAATGATAATCTATTAGTATTATAATCAATCAGATTTTTTGGTACAATATATGAGAAACCTGGCATTATACTCACTGCTAATGCATCAAGTGCATTTTCGATGTTTTGATTGCAGATCCGTTGTCTCCACATTTTGACTTCTGAAATAAAATTACTCTCGGAACAATCCAGTATTTCTTCGTAAAATTGGTAGAGGCTTGCACATTTCTTCTCGTCGAATTCTTGTTTGAGGAATAGCTGTCCAAAACTTTGAAAAACTGTTTTGTGTTTTTCGAACCGACTCTGAAGATGAGAAATGTAGGTGTCGAGAAATGGGATGTAAAATGCGATTTTGTAATACTCTTCAACTGTTTTCGCTTCAACGTTGCAACGATTTTTTTGTCGACTGCATCGACGAGGCATTTTCATTTCAATCTCGTACTCCGAACAAATTTCAGAAACTTTTTGATAAACAATGTTTAAGCATGAATCCACGTTTTCACGCTTTTCCTTGAAGTCGTTCAAAGCATCATCAGCCAATTTCGTGGCCTCTCCCAGATCTTGATTTTTCAATTGCAATTCTCGACTCAATGGCAAAACGATGGAATTAATTGATTCCATAATATGACAGGAAATTTGGAACTCGATTGTGAAAATCGCTGTCAAAAGTTGAGATGCTGCCCGTGAAGTTTCTCGATCCTTCCACGTTTTTATTTCTTCCAACGCTTCAATAACAGCCGGTTGAAGTTCGACGTATCTTGATACAGCTTCATGAGACTGAGCCCATCTTGTAGGACAAATGGACTTCAATTTTTCTTTTCTTCGCTCACTTTTCTCTGTCATTTTTGAAATTTCGTTCTTCAAGATGCTTTGTCTCTTGGGCCAGTGAAAAAATGCTTGAATTGCTCCGATAGTTCCCAACGCGTTTTTGATACCAGATACTTCGCAAGCTGCATTGATGGTCAAACTGAAGCTGTGTGCGGCGCAATGCACATAAATTGCGAGAGGAAAATGAGACATCAAATAAGCCTGTGCTCCATGAAATTCGCCACTCATTGCCGGAGCTCCGTCGTATCCTTGGCCGTACATGAATGAGCAATCCACGCCGATATCGGTCAGATAATTCCTGATGGAATTTGCCAGAGCTTGTCCAGAAACGTCAGTGACGGGAACGAATCCGAGGAAATCCTCACAAATATTTGTTTGTGAATCCAAGTATCGTGTGCAAATAGAAAATTGCTCTATGCTTGAAATGTCAGTCGATTCGTCGGCTAAAACTGAGAATCCTTCCGATTGATTTATTCGATCAACGATTTTTTTCTGATCAATTCATGACAAGTTGCGATAATTTCATTCTGAATGGTTTTGCTCAAATATGTTGAATTTTTCGGAGCAGACAAAAGGTTTTTCTTGAGTGTTTCGTCACCTTCAGCTCGATACCGTAAAATTGCACGAAAGTTTCCTTGGTTCGAATATTTTCCATCAGTTTTATCATCCGCGTCAGGTTCCTCTTCATTATACAAACATCCATCGTCTCTATGGCCACGAAGTGCAATTCCTTGACGTCCACACAAAACTATTGCACTTACTATGGGTTTCAGTCGTTCGTAATTTTCTTCTTTAGTTTTTTCTTTCTGCTTATCGAGTTGTTCATCAATAGATTTAGTTTTGCCAAGCTGAATATCGCGTAAATGTTCAAAAGAAACGATGGATTTTTTATGGTAATCAAGTTTTTCGTGGTTCCGAAAAGTTTCTTTCGCGTGCTTCCAAGTGTTGAACGGCTTGTTGATGAGTTTCCCCAGACGTACGTCGCATATTCCACCGGTTTTCACGCCAAAAGCTATGCAGCACTTACAATATGCGCCATTTTCTTTCGCAGAATATGCCAACCAGTGAAATTCCTCAAGCCATTTTCTTTGAAAAGATAAATTTTTGGCAGTTGATGTCGGGAACGAAAAATTAGCTGGTGGCACCCACGAGTCGTCGATAATGTTCAGGATTTCACTCGCGTTTCTTGTATTTGAAGCATTAGACGTGGCTAGAGCGATGTCGTTTTTGAATGGAAGCAATTCTTGTTTGTTTTGAACTGACGTATCTTCGGAAGTCGATTGTCCTCCAGTCTCCGGTGGATTTTCTTCGAGGTTAAGCTTCTCTGCATTTTTAGTCTGTGTCAAAAAAATATGGTTAGCTAAAAACTAATGAGAATCTTCACTTTTTTTGAAATTATAAATTATATGAATACATTGTGCAAAAATAGTAGCTTTTCCGATATACTTATCATTTTTTTATTGCAATTTTTCTTACCTGTTTTTCCTTTTTCTTTGTTTCTGGTTCTGATTCTGAATCAAGGCGGGTGAAATAGGAAAACAATGTCCTCTTCATATTGTGAGGCGTGTTTTCTCAGTAAGAGAACTTGAAACACAGATTAGTTTAAATGGGAGATGGTAAACCGAGCTGTCTAACTGACAATGTCTACAAGCTGCGGTCAAAGTTTTCTAGTATTTTCGTGGTGAGTTTAAGAAAAACGAGTTTGCCAATTTGAAAATTCAATCTAGCAATCTACGCTAAATTTGAAATTGCGAAAACAAACAAAAGAGAACTGTAAAAATATAAAAATCCCACCTCATCTCTTTGTTTTTGTATTTTTCATGTACAAGGAAGAAAATTAAATGAAAGAAAATGAAAATTGCGGGATCTAGGGAGTGAAACGTAAGTCAGTTTCCAATCTCCTTTTGTCTCTGACTTAAAAAGAGATTTTTTTCACTTGAAATTATACTAACCACTTGTCAACTTCGGCATGTTTACACAATGCGTGTTGAAAGAAACAAAGAAATAATTAAAATACGCTCAAACACGCTCATAGACGGCGCAAATATCAACAGAAAAACTTAAAGAAAAATCGCACGGCGCTGTCATCGCGACTAGGTTGGCGCGCAGTTTGAATTTGCGAACAAACTACATGCACTGCCATAACGACTGGACAGCACCAATGGCTTTTCTATTTTCTATAACACGGTAGTCCAGCCGTTATGGTGACCTGTATATACGTGGTAATAATGCATGTATCTCAAGGAAAAAATGTCTACCCCCCCCCCCTAAAAATTTTTTGGACCCACCCCTTATCAAAATCCTGGATCCGCCACTGCCTGCCATACAATCTTGAAGACAAAAATTGATTTTCTCAAAAACGGCTCTAACAATTTTGATAAAACTTTCAGAATGCTATTTTTGCAAGACAATCTATCTTTTGGTTAGAAATTTTTTTTCGAAATTTGTCTAATAACGGTTCCTCTCATGGAACCAGTATTTTCAAATCAAATTTTCTCGTAAACTATACATTCGATTTTAATAAAATGGCCACATGAAGTCATTCATAATTTTATTAATATGGCATTCAAAATTTTCAAAAACGTTTTTTTTTTTATTTTTTATAATTTTTTCAACAAAATTTTTGGTTTTCGAAATATGTTGGAAACGGGTATATTGATTTTTTTTACGAGCGTTTAGGAAGGTTGGATAGAGGATAAAAGGAGCCGTTTTTGAGCAATGAGAAATATAACAAACAAATATTGGCTAAAACCGAGTGCCTCGGCATATGGGAAATGGGAGTAGACCTAATACACATATGAAGATACTAAAGCTATGTACAGACGAATGTCAGGTCTTACAATATTGTCGGATCAACCAACGCCTTGACAATGACCTGCCAATAAGCTGACAATAGCAAATATCTTACAATGCCATGCAAATGTCTTACCAATTTTCTGACAGTTAATTTTAAGTTCACAAGGTTGTAAGACTTTTGATACAATTTTTCACTGACAGATCTGACAATATTGTCATATCTTACAATCGTTTGTAGATAGATAGATAGATAATTTTTTATTTTTTATTACATTTGCATTTGTTTTCTTAAGAATAAGGACATGGCAATTCTGCCGTCTGCCTGAGTTAACATTTCATTTTAAATTATAATAAAAAGAAAGTAAAAAATAAAAGAAAATTATTAAATACATTGAGATATTATATTATTAAAATAAATACATTTATAACAATATTTTGTGTGTAAATTACAGATTAATTTTGGGTTGAGTATAATTTATATAATGATATCAATTTTATAATGATTTGAAACACAAAAAGTTTTCCAATTTTAACATGATTTGAAACACATTTTTAAACTGCAACGACTGAGCAAAATTTATATTTAAGTTAAGAAACTATTACGGTAGTTAATCGCATGTTCGCAATACTTACAAAGAATTGGCCAACCTAGTGTTCCGTTCAATACCTCGAATAGTCGAGCTAAAGAAAGGTAACTTTCCTGGAAATATAATCATATAATCGACGAATTTCTTGAAGCATTGGACAAATTGCAATCTAGTGGTAAACATCTTCAATTTCTCTTCTGTTACACAAATTACATAGCTGAGTTGAGTTAGATCAGATCGATGTGGCATATAATTTAAGTTAATCATTTCAATTCTCGCTCTAAAAATGGTACCTATAGCTTCAGACGATAATTCAGTACTAAAGTAAGAAGCTTCTGTTGTCAATCTGTGATTTAGGTTGCGACAAATAGTTCGCGATGTTGATGTATATGCTCTCAATAAATGCTGGGTATATATACTTTCGTCTACTTTTGCAATTACATCTGCAAATATTTGCTGCCATTCTTCCAAATTAGATTCTTGCAGAGATAGATTTACTCCATGGGCTAATGCTAGTTGTTTCCATTCTTTGAATGGAGAGGAGGTCGTTTGCAGAAGTCTTATCAATATTTTCCTGTGGAGATTACCTTCACTTTAATAATGTAATCTGAGTTGATTTTAAGGCTTTGCGTGTAAATAGGGGTTATCCCAGGCTCAACGTAAATGGCATAGTTTGGTGTAGAATTTGGCAGCCTCAACAAACGCTTGAAGAAGTACCTCTGGATTGCTTCGAATGCTTCAAAATAAATATGACCAAAAACCTGGACACCATAAACTAAACATGTGCTAACAGTAGCATTGAAAACACGATATTTAGACACAAGGTCAATGTTTTGGTTCCCAAAAAATTTTGTCCACATAAGGCTTAAAGCAAGCTTAGCCTCAGTACTTTTTTCCTTTGAATGCTTTGTGAAGTTAAGGTTATGAGTTATCAAAACGCCAAGGTTTTTAAATTCTTGAACAACCTCAATATGTTCGTTATTAAATTGCCAATTTTCTTCTGGCTGCCTTCTTCTTTGCCGTGGTTCAAAAATCATTATTTTAGTCTTGCTGTATATTGTATACCTACCTACAACCTACATATTTCAATGATTGAAAAAAAATAAACCAAAACCAAAAAGTTTAACTTAACGATAATCATAGATTTAAATTGGTAGGTAGCGAAGAAAACGCTAAACTTTTGCCTGTTGGAACATTCAACTAACGATGTTGTGCAAAAGGTTTTCGTTGATGTCCTGACCAACTACAAAAATAACGATTGGCTTTGTAAACATGCACCAAAAAAACGATGATGTCAACAAAATAAACTATCAGATTCAAATTGAAATTTTCGGCAAACAAATGAAATACAAATCAATTGATACAGTTTTGGAGGAGGAAGGAACTGCCAACTACCCAATCGAATTCTTGAACTCATTGGAGTCATCTGGAATGCCACCAAATGAATTAGTTCTCAAAATTGGTTCACCGTTGATGTTAATGCACATCGTGCAACTTCCGAAGCTGTGCAACGGAACCAGACTTGCCGTAAAAAAACTATTTCCAAATTTAATCGAGGCCACAATTATTACCGGCAAGAGCAAAGGCGAAGTTGTCCTGATTCCGCGAATACCAATGCTTTCGACAGATTTGCCGTTTAGCTTTAAATGACTGCGATTTCCGGTACACCTACCCTTTGCACTCACCATCAATTAAGCGCAGGGACAGTCGTTAACGATTGTTGGCCTTAATTTAGAAAATGCATGCTTTTCCCACGGCCAGATGTACCTATGTAGGAACGCTTAAAAATGTATACGTTTATAACCCTAACAAAAAAAAACTAAAAACATTGTATATCCGCTTGAACTACGGTAGTAAAATAAAATAATTTTAGCATTTAAAATCAAGTAAAACAACAAAAAATATCATACCATTTCTTTTTTTTAAGATATTAAATTATAACCATTCAATAATATTGACTCACATTTTCAATAAAAAAAGGAGACTTATAAACGGATGAACTTAAAGGAAAATTTACAGCAATTGCCAATTTTTCAACTTAAAAACAACGATAAAACAGTATAGTACACTCGGGCGTATGCGTACTTTTCTGAGTTTATGTAATTGAGAAAAAAAATACAATCCATGTTCCCATAGTTTAGACAAACTAATTTTATGGTATAAATTTAATAAATTAAGAAGTCAAACTAATCACGCTATCTGCTCGGAAGGGCAGGACAACGTCTGCCGGGACAGCTAGTAGCTATATAAATTGAGTGTTAAACTGAGTTCGAAGATTTTCAATCAATCCGTTGCCAGCTTATAACCGTTTGGGAAAAAGCTGCTTTCCGGGCCACGGAAAAAAAAATAAAAACAAAACAAAAATCGTACCCATGTTTGATTAAAACTTTGATTTTTTTCTCCAGGAAACCACTACTTGCCCTATAGAGAGAGCAAAAGTCAGAAACGTCGAATTGAGCAATGTTAGCTATGTTTTCTCATCTTGTCTTAAACAAAATTTCACTACCATACAAAACATATGAATTCCTTAAAGCCACCCAATCAATTTCGATGGCTATCGCCCCCTGAAATTATGTTGTGTCCATGCAATCAGACCATCTTAACAAACTGATTTTTAAAACAGCATGTGTGAAAGCACAAAAGCGACCAATTAAAACGCTGTTCCGTTGTCAAATGAATTTTACAATTTATGATCTAGAAAAAAATTATGCATAATTAACACAACTTTAAACCAAAATCGACAAACGTTTTTTTTTCTAAGAATGTATTTTGTTTTTTCAAATTTTAATAGTTTAGTTTTATAATAACAAGATTAATTTGTTTTGCCTCATCAATTAGCTTAAAAGGAGTTCAATTAAGCTATTTCGCTCAATCAACATATCTACACTTTCCAACAACCCTATCATCAAAAAATGTCTGGAACAAAATAAGTGATTTAATAGTACGTAAAGATTTCAATAGTTACCAATTAAAACGTTTTTCAATATTTTGGAATACTTAATGAAACAATTACTTACACGTACACAGAATTACTTTTCATCTTCAAAATTATGGTTAGAGGAGGTTACATTAATTTCGAAAACAAAACCGACTATAAAAACTCTTGGTTTTTTCAATTTCAATTTTATTCAAGAGCAAAAGATTGTTAAAGCTAAAGTTCCATTTCAAACACAATGAAAGACGGAACCGAAAACTTCCTCTTCAGACAAAAACAATGTCTTAAAGTTATGGGATATTCAGTATCATTAACTTTCAATAAAAAGGAAGAGTCAGTATTTAAAAAATGTTGGCAATATTTAAATATCTTCGTGGTATTTTCAAGCTTATATCCAATTATAAACTATGCTGATTACAATAGGGACAACATTGATCTTCTCACAGCCAGCCTTAGTCTGATTTGTATTGTTTTTCTCAATACAACTAAGATGTCAACCCTTCTTTTCAATCAAGGATTATTTTTAGAAATAATGAATCAACTAAAGGATATGTGGAAGAATAATCGTAAGAAAGTTCTAATTGATAATTATTTTAAAATTATATTTTTGCCTTTTAATCAAACAATATAAAATATTTTCCTTTTCAAGCTGATGCAATTGCTAAGACACGTTTGAAAGAAAGCAACAAATTTTCGGATCGAATAGTAAACTCTTATTTTTATATCATGACGGTTACTTCAGTTTACTTTGTCGTTTCACCTCTGATGAAATTGGCATGGGCTCTCGTCACACAGCAACCGTTTGTAAGGCAATGGCTTTCACCAATGAGGTAAGTTTTTTTTTTTTTTTTTTTGTCAACTAATATTTTTCAAAATTTTATTACTATTACTATTTGAGTTTAGGCTTTTGTATCGGGGCTATCAATACACTTATTAATACCTAACGCAGTGCCCCATGACGTGGTTAAAGCGTGTCGGGCTGCTACGCTGAGGGTTTGGTCTCAGAATCCACCAGAGTTTTTTTTCGGTGTACTGCGTCTTCCTAGGAAGTTTTGATTCTGATTCTTCACATCCTTCACCCACTTCCCCGAGCAACGCCTCTACTTCTTCTACTAAGCTCACCAAAGCAGCATCAAATCCTAATAAGGGTATCAAAAGGGGGTGAGAGAGGACATCATCTTCAAAAACTCCTTTTCCGGCACTAAAGCGCCCTAACTCACGAAATGATAGTCCAACTGTAAACAAAATATCACTTGCTTCTCTTCAGGAAGAAAATATAGCCACTGAAATTATTCCACTTTCCGATATAAATCCACCGGCAGTTCCCAGTGTATTAACAAGCACATCCCTGCCCTGTCCTGAACCGAAAACTGTATCGAGTAGTTCCAATACCAATAACAGCGGTTCTGAACCTCCCAAAAAAATAGAGTCCGTTCCAAAGCCTAAATTAGTATTTATATCCCGACTTGACCCTGAACTTCAAGCCAATGAAATAATTCAATATCTTGTTGTCAGTAACTGCATTTCAAGTGCGTCATCTTTAAAATGCACTAAAATCAGCAAGCCTGACAGTTTTAGGATAACCACTCCTCCTTCATTATTCGGTTCTGTTTGCGACAGTAAATTTTGGCCTCCTGGAACACTTGTGAAAGAATTTGCAATTCGATCTAAGAATCTTAGTAATCGAATCGCTAAAGTTCCGGCTCCAAAAAACTAAAAAGGATTACCCTCTTCTATCAAAATGTAAGAGGGCTACGCAGCAAAACTGCTGAAGTTTTTAAAAACTCTCAAGCATTTCCGCATGACATTTTTGCTTTTACAGAAACATGGCTCAATAGTTCATTTTTGGACACAGAAATTTTCGACGATGAGTTTTCTGTTTTTAGAAAGGACCGCCATGCGGATAAGCCGAAAGAATTGGGGGGTGGTGTGTTGATTGCTGTTCGTAATTGCCTTTCATCTTCCCTTGTCTCTTTTCCCTTCAATGTTTCAATTGAACTCATTTGTGTTAAGGTTTCCCTTCAAACAAATGCTCTCTTTGTTATTAATGTTTACATTCTCCCGAAAAGTTCTGCATCAGTTTTTACCGAGCTATCCTTTATCCTAGATTATATGATCGATATTGCTGGCTTAAATAGCAATATTCTACTGTTGGGCGACTTTAATTTGCAGAATATCATCTGGACCCCTTCAGAAGACGAGTCCTATTTAGAAGCATCCTTAACTTCGTCGCAACAGGAACTTCTCCTCTTGGACAATATAAGTTCTACTGACTTACAGCAAGTAAGCTGTATTAAAAATTTTAATTTTATTTAGTCTTTTCCTCTGACGCTGTTAGTACGGTAGTGGTTGAATCTACCTCTGCCATTTCTAACGTAGACTCCTACCATCCTCCACTTGATATATTTTTTGACATGAGCAGCCATACTGTTCCTATTCACTTGATTTTCGTAAAGCAGACTTTCAATTACTTCACGAAGAATTAAGTGCTTCTAATATTTCTAATATGCATGATTGCTCTAACATTGAAGATGCAGTTACTCAATTTTACGAAATTTTCAATAGCTGCTTGATTAATTCAATTCCTCTTAAGTTATCTAAATATATAAACTCTGGCCATCCGTGGTACACAAAAGAACTCAAATCTTTACGAAATAGACGAAATAAGGCTTGGAAGTCTTATATTAAAAATCTCTCAATTTCTGATCTTAATGTGTTTCGTGCACTTTTTGAAGAGTTTAATTTACTTTCTAGAAACCTATATGCAGCATATGTGAAGGAAATGGAAATTTCGTTGAAGATTGATCCAAAGAGATTTTGGAAGTTTGTAAATTTAAAGAAGAAGTCTGATGGGTACCCGGTGATCTTTGTTTACAAAGATTTCGCTTTGACAAGCTCACCTGAGATATGCAATGCGTTTGCAAAGCATTTCAGTAAGTCCTTTATTGAAAATCCTGTCAATATAGACTATGATTTCTTTGACTACTCCCGTGATTTCCCCCAAGCCACTTTTAACAACATCCAAATTGATAATGATAAAGTTTTGCATTATCTTTCATTGCTGAAAGATGATTACTCTCCCGGTCCTGATGGCATTCCTCGTATAATATTAAAAAACTTTCCTCCGTTTTAGCTTCTCCCTTGCAATTCCTTTTCAAGCTATCCCTTAAATCCGGTAAATTTCCTCAAGTATGGAAAGATTCATTCATTACTCCCGCCTTCAAAAAGGGTAATAAGTCCGATATCACCAACTACAGGCCGATTTCTAAACTGTCTTCTATTCCAAAGCTTTTCGAACAAGTAGTTTGTGATAGCATAACGTTTTTCTGCAAACATTAAATCTGCAGAAGCGGTCTACTGTCACAAACTTATTAACCTTTATGAACAAGTGCTCAAGGGCATTAGAGAGTGGACAGGAGCTGGATTGTATCTACACAGATTCCTCAAAAGCTTTTGACCAACTCTCACATGAAATCATCATCTTCAAATTGAAAGCTTTAGGTTTACCTGTAGGATTTGTTAATTGGATATATTTATATCTCCGAAACAGATCATATATAGTTAAGTTCAGAAATTCGTTTTCTTACCCTTTCCCAGCAAAATCAGGAGTCCCACAAGGCAGCCATCTTGGTCCGTTACTGTTTATACTAGCTATCAATGACGTAACTTCGTGTATTCATTCTAGTGAGATCCTTGTTTTCGCTGATGATATGAAAATCTTCAAATCTATTAACTCAGCTAATGACCGCGTAGAATTGCAAGCCGACATGGACAGATTTGCTATCTGGTGTAGCAAGAATTGTTTAAGCCTGAATCCAGCGAAATGTCAGACAATGACATTTTCAAGGAAACGGGTACGAAGTACACACGGCTATTACATTTCACAACAAGTTTTGCATCGCGTTTTTAGTTTTAAAGATCTGGGAGTAAACTTTAGCCCAGACTTGAGTTTCACGGAACACATCAACTTTATTGTTAAAAAAAGCTAATTCCATGTTGGGATTTGTTAAAAGATGGTCGAAGGAATTTCAAAATCCTTTTGTAACCCTAGCTTTATATAACTGTCATGTTCGCCCCCATGTAGAATATGCATCACAGGTATGGTCTCCTTTCTACGAAGTTCATAAGTCTAGGATAGAGGCAGTTCAGCGTAATTTTATTCGATTTCCTTTAAAAGGTCTCTTCTGGGCAGATCCATACAACCTCCCACCTTACGAACACCGGATTCAACTTCTGTAGATTCAAACTTTGTCACAAAGGCGTATTAACAATGATGTTATTTTTATTCACCAACTTTTAACGGGATTTTTAGACGCACCCGATCTTCTATCATGTGTAGGTTTTAGCGATAGGAGGGGCTCATCATCTTCGTAATTTAGAGCTATTACATTGTCCCCAACACCGTACTAATTATGGCATGAATGAACCTCTTACCCGCATGTGCAAACTTTTCAACTCAAATAAAAGTATTGTTGATTTTAATATTAGTAAATCTTGTCTAAAAAAAGTAAGTTAATGCTTGATATAAGCTTCTTACTTTCGAGAACTGATAGTGCAAAAAAAAAAAAAAAAAAAAACGTGACAAAACCTTCAAGAGCAAATCTTGCCAAGAAAAGTTAATCTATGGTCACCGTTCGGATCCAGCGGCAAATTGTAGGTCCCTTCCATTCTTGCAGAAAATTGAATCACACACAGGAATGCTTGATAATGAAAGTCCCTAATAGCTCCCCGGAGCTCTTTGTGCGATAATATTTATTTATTCATTTATACATTTTATATACCAAATTACGACTTTTAAAAAAGTTGGATGGGAAATGAATGTACCGATTAACATTTGTTTTGAATGTTTGTAGATTATAATAAGAGGGAAAAATCGAGTCGGATCACATTCTTGTTGTGGGTTTCAAAAAGTAGTCTCTAAAAGTATCAGTTCATTTGAAATCAGTCTCAAAGGTAAAGTTGATAAGCACTCCTAGTCATGCGAGCACGGGCAATCCAATAACGAGAACGATCCTTGGGGGCCTGTTGCACACCTGCAATTTTGTTTTGTGAATATTAGAACGAAACCCATCTAAAATAAAATGCACGACTGGGTAGCACGAACTTGCTCTTATGATAAGCAATTGCGTAGTGGCTGCATATATGGATATTAAAAAAAAAATTAAATAATTTCGAAAATTCTTTTATTTTTTAAATTAGTTTAAGAGTTTTCTCGGAAAAACTAAGTATGCAATAAAATTTCAAAGCTATACGCCTATCTAGGAAAAAAAAATATTGAAAATCGTTGGACTAGTTTTTTTTTAAAAGGTTATTTTTGAAAAACTTTTTCAAAAAATATTTTGAAATTTATTTGAGTATGCAAATATATGGCAATCTGTAGTTAACATTTGAAAAATAATTTAAAAAAAAATCAATGTAACCGTTTCCAACATATTTCGAAAAACAAAATTTTTTTTGAAAAAATTATAAAAAATCAAAAACAAAAGTGTTTGAAAATTTTGAAATGCCATATTAATAAAATTATGAGTGACTTCCTGTGGCCAATTTTATTGAAATCGAATGTATAGTTTACGAGAAAATTTGATTTGAAAATACTGGTTCTATGAGAGGTACCGTTATTAGACAAATTTTGAAAAAAAATTTCGAACCAAAAGATAGATTGTCTTGCAAAAAGAGCATTCTGAAAGTTTTATCAAAATCTTTAGAGCCGTTTTTGAGAAAATCAGTTTTTGTCTTCAAGATTGTATGGCAGGTGCCGTTATTTTTGGACCTAGAGCAAAAATAAATAAAATGCACGACTGGGTCCCACGAACTTGCTCTAATGTGTGACAGTGAGATATTGATAAATATAAAATTTTCAAAATTCTTAAATAAATACTTAAACTAATTTGAGCTGAAAAAAAGTACTCCATTTTATTTCTTGCATACATTCGAATTTATGAGAAAAATTTATAAAAATCTGTGGAGCGATTTTTGAGAAAAAAAGTTTTTTTTGAAAAACTTTTTGAAAAAAATTTTCAAAAAAAATTCAAAAACGGCAGTTCATAGGTATTCAGCAAATACATTTATTTATAATTTTTGGAAAAAAATTGTATAAGCCGTTTTCAAAATATTAATTTTTTAAATTTTTTTTAAAAAAATGCCTTTAAAAATACAAAAAAATATTTTTTGAAAATATTGGTACAAATTCAGCTACTTACAGCTATATATTTGTAAAATTTCGAAAGAATCAGTTGAGTCCTTTTCAAGATAGTCGAAAGCAAAAAAAACGGTCCTATGGAAAGTACCGTTCTTAGCCATTTTTTAAAACTTTTTTTTCAGCCATATGATTGGTCGTACCTAAAAAGCAACACTGAATTTTTTAAATCGAAATCGTTAGAGCCGTTTTTGTGAAAAATAAGCTTTAACGTAACGGTTATATGGCAGGTACCGTTGTTTTTTGAGCTAAAACAAAAATTTCAATTTCCCCTCTGTACAATATCTAAAAATCTCTATATGAGAGTTTGAAGCGATTCGGCACACCCGTTTGGGCTGTAGGTCTCTATACAGACAGACAGACAGACAGACAGACAGACAGACAGACAGACAGACAGACAGACGGACAGAATTTTTAGACCATCTTTTTTCGTCTTCGCTATCATCGTAATGTCATGTTTGATTGTTATCTCAAAACTTTTTTTTTCGACGAATGCATAACTTGCCTTATAGTACCTATAATCGCAAGTAAAAATATGTTCCGAGGACGGCCAAATAAATCCTAAATACCAAATTTGAAGCAAATCGGCCCACCCGTTCAGCCTCCAGAGGCGCAAACAGACAGACAGACAGACAGACAGACGGACGGAATTTCCAGACCCACTTTTTTCGACTTCTCCATCATCGTAATGTCATGTGTGATTGTTATCTCAAATTTTTTTTTCTGCACGAATCCATAACTTGCCTTATGGTACCTATAATCGCAAGTAAAAACGCGCATGGAACGGTCCGAAAGATAATTATTTCAATGCACGCATTTTTGATAAGAGATCATGGTACCAAAATATATCATGTGCTTTTAAAATCAAGCGCAATAATCTAATTTTTCCAAAACGATGTACAAATCGGTCCCATTGTACACTTCGCCAATGGCCATATCGCTTCGAAAAAGAAATTTCCATTTCTAAAGATAATATCTTAATCTGATAAATAATTTTTTTAGTTTTCCATGCCCTTGGAAAGAAAGGAATTAATATTTTTACAATTTCTTCAAAGTCCGTTGAGTGGTTAAGGAGAAAGAAGAAAGAAAAAAGTTAGCCGTCACGAGACGCCTGGCAGATTTGAAACGTTCATTCAAAAGCATCAAAGAAAATGTCGAGTGAAATAATTTTTAATAATTTAGTGTTTCGTTAATAAAATCAATATACGAGTATTTGTCTTATTATTTTGATTATAAAAACAATTATTACAGATTATATACATTCATTAATAGGAAAACATTTTTCTTCAACCCCACCCCCACACCCAATCCCCCTCCCCACCCCCACCGCCCTCATACACGCAGTCCACCTACAACCAACAACCAACCACCCACCATTTTTGATGGTGGAAGGAGAAACCATCCCTCAACCTCTACCCCCAACTTTCACATTCCCCTTTATATGCTATCAAAGATTTAATTGGCCGTAAGGCGTCAGAGCGTCAGGCCATTTTTCGTGACGATTACGATAGATTTTACTGCCTAGGTGCGCAAAAATGAATACCATTTCTGGCAATTTCAGACCAAATAATAGACTTCCATTGTCGTAGTTTTTTCCGACTTCTCTCATCGCGATTTCAGGTTGGAATTGAAGTTGAAACGAAAATATAATCCATATATCAAAATAAACTTCTCCCCAACAGATTCTTCTTCAATCCTGAAACTTCACCTGGCTATGAGATAGCCCTTTTGTACACAACTGCTGTAAGTGCTTCAGCTGTTGTGAACGTAATCGCTGTCGATGGATTATTTGTATCGTTCACGTTAAATTTATGCGCGCATTTTGGCATATTACAACACCAAATTGAAACCAATGAATTCACTGAAACGGACGAAATTATCGATTTTGAAATTCGTTCCCTTGTGAAATACCACATCATAATTCTAGATTTAGCTGCGAAAATTTGTGAAGCCTACAAACCAATCATATTTGCACAGTTTCTGATGACATCCTTGCAGGTGTGTGTCATTGTTTATCAAATTTCAACAGTAAGTCTTAAAAAATACATTTATTTTGAATAAAAACTTAACATTTTGATTGTTTCAAACATCGTTTTTAAGCAAATGGATAGTATTATTGTCTTGATAGCCAACATTTGCTTCATATGTACGGTAATGATCCAATTATTAATATATTGCTATGGTGGAGAAATTATAAAATTAGAAGTAAGTACATTTTTAATTGAATATTTTGTATAGATTGCAAAACAGTATAGTTTTGTCTTGTCCAAACAAAGAGTCTCAAGGTAGGAACTTCAGTCCAGCTATCGAAATGGTATCGATTGCATCCGAAATATCGAAAAATGTTGTGTTTACTTATGTTGCGATCTCAAAGGGCAGTTATTTTCCAATCGGGATTTTACGATGCATCGTTGGCAAGTTTTATGCTTGTAAGTTCTTATATTTAATATTCAAAAATGGATTAAATGATTATTTCGAAATTTTCAGATTATAAAAGCAGCTAGTTCCTATATTACACTAATACAGTCATTCGAATAGTCAGAACTTATTTATACGTAATTCTTTGAATATTTATTATTTTGTAATAAAGGCCTTCTTAAAAATGGACTTATAGTTTGATTTGAAAACAAGGAAAATAGGATTTATGCATTCAAAATCAAGCAACAGCAAGACCAAAAAAGGTAAAACTGCACCTTCAGCGGGAATATAATACATAAAAATATATATACTTGGCACAAAAGCTCCAAGTAGGGCCGGGGCCTGTGACTTACACTCTCAACTATTCCTATATGTGCGTTCAGGGCCGTCGAGAGGGGGGTGGTAAGGGGGGGGGAATCCCCCAGGACCCGGGATTTTTAAGGGGCCCGGAAATTTGAAGCGATACGTGTAATCGTAATTTTTTCATATAGATTTTTCATACCAACTGGGACCCAGTTCCTCATCAACCATTAACATATTCCCGTGATTTTCAAGGGGCCCGAAATTTGATACAAAAATTTGAATTGTAATTTTTGTTTGTAATTTTTTTTATTTGAGATAGATTTTTCATGCATCTTGGGGCCCTGATCCGCAAGCATTAATATATTCTCGTGATTTTCTAGCGGCTCGGAAACTTGAAAAATCAATCACGCTTTCAAAATCGGGGCCCTATGTGAACGTTATCTTTTAAGAAAAACTCACGCTTGCGGATTTGGGCCCCTGACTAATGTTGATATTTTTTTTTTAAATATCTAGAGACAAATCGACCGACTCCGGCGATAAGAAAATGATAGAACATCCCTTAGCTTTAATATTAGTGAGCACAAACAATTTTGTAATTTAAAGTAAATTTTGAAATTTTGTATCAGCCTCAGTCTTAATAAGGGGCCCGGAATTTCGAAAAACACAAAATATATTTTTTTTATTCGGATTTTTCTTCATATCTATTTAATTTCTGTTTGTTACTTAGAAATTATTTGTTCTTATCGAGAAAGGGTTTTCGCTAGGACCGTTATTTGCAAATCTCTATGAAATATCGCTGATTTGACTTTAAGACTTCGAAGTTAATATTGAATATTCTTGTGTAGAAAACCTAACTAGGTGTTAAAATATAAAATACAAAATTGATGAAGTGAGTTATAAACGTGTAGATTCCGAGGAATGTTGTACTGCGTCAATCACATTTTTCGGAGTTGTTCCAAAGTGTTTCAACTTGTTAAGCAACAGTGCACAACGTTGGAAAATTCTTAAGGAAAATGTGCCGGGACTCCTTCACAAACCATCCGACACAAGATGGCCAGCTAGAATTGAAGCAGTGAAACCATTTGCAAATCATCTTAATAAACTAAGAAAATCACTAGAAGGATTAAGTGATCTCACTTTAACTGCTGAAGCTAGAAGAGATGTACATGACGTATTAAAATATATGCACAAATTTGAATGTGTCCTGATGTCTTCAATCTGGTGCAAGGTTCTGAGCGCTATAAATGAAAGAAGCATCATTCTTCAAGCCAGCGATATCACTATTGACGTTGAAATTCGAAACCTCTATAGTTTGATCTCCGATTTGCAGCTTTGCAAAGAAGTTGCGGCTGGATTGGGAGATATTTCAGAATCGTTCACATCGACCCGAAAAATACAATTAAAGAGACATTTCGGAGAAAATCAAGGTGAAGAACAAACCGATACAGACGAAGAAACAAACTTCAAAACAAAAAAAAAACACCTTTTACGTCATAGTTGATTCTATTATATCTGGAATTTCTCGTCGGTTCGATGCCATGAGAAATTTGAATTCAACCTTTTCACTTTTATGGCAGTTTTCAACAATGGACGAAACTGAGATTCGAATTTCTGCTACAAGCTTTATTCAAAAGTATCTCAAGAATTGGAGGAAGAATTAATTCATCTGAAAAACATTTATGAAGCCAATTCCGAAGCAGAACTTCCACCATTGAGTTTGCTGAATGCAATTTTTTCCCAGAACTTGGAAACGATTTTCCCAAATGTGTGTGTTGCTCTGCGTGTGTTTTGCACCATACCTGTCACCGTAGCTAGTGCCGAACGTTCCTTTAGCGTCCTTGCCAGAGTAAAAAATTTTCATCGCTCGTGCTCATAGTAAGATCGTGTTTCGGGACTTGCTACAAAGTAATTGAAGATCGTGTTTCGGGACTTGCTACAAAGTAATTGAATTTCGATGTAAATATAAGTAGTTTTGCTGCTCAGAAATCTAGGAAAGCTCGTATGCAATAAGGAAATATTTCGTCGAATACAAACCAACTCTAAAAGCAATATTGTGATAATATTTTGAATGTAAAAAAAGAATGCAAAAGTTGAAATGAAAACGTTTTACAATACATAGCTTTTAAAATAAAGAAAAATGTTAAATATTATTAATAAAATCTGTTTTATTCTCAAAATTTTTTTTTAATAACTAAACGAACGTGTTTTTCCTTCACTTACAAGCATGCGGTTGGCAATAACGCACTGAATGCAGAGCTTGATTGATAACTTCTAGATGTGGATTCGAACCGATCTACTCGTATGCCGAATTATTTTCTTTACATCCCCTGTTTCAACTGGACGAAACCCGTGGGAATGATCAGATAATGGACACTTTTTTTCGGTCCACTGTGCTTACAAAAAATATTTCATACTTTCTTCTCATTGTTACTAGTGCCATGCTATTAGCAATAGGTATTTGGCCGTAGCAGGAGTAGGCATGTAGTATATATCCCGGGCCCGGAATTCCTCTCGATGGCCCTGTGTGCGTTGATATTCTGCAGGATTGAAAGGGACCTACAATTAACCGCTGAGTCCAAACACCTAACAGAGAAGCACTTTCCATGACATGATTTACTACTGAAAGATTTGTCACTTGCGAGGGGTCTGCGCCGAATGTAACTTGCTTTGCGGAAGAGGGTGTCCCATTGACAAAGTTCAAGAAATTTGATAAATGGACATATGTATTTACATGTTATGGTTGTCTCCGGTTGTGTAAATTTTAAAGAAAATAATGAAATAAATAATAAATATAAAAATGAAAACGCGAAGTTTTATTTTTTATTGTTATATTTTTATTTGTTTTTTAAAAACACGAAATATCACAACTAATTTAAAAAATATATATATATCGTAATTGCGACGCGTTTCGGGTGTTCACCCATTATCAAGCGTCGAACGTACTTGATAATGGGTGAACACCCGAAACGCGTCGCAATTACGATATATATACATTTTTTAAATTAGTTGTGATATTTCGTGTTTTTAAAAAACAAATAAAAATATAACAATAAAAAATAAAACTTCACGTTTTCATTTTTATATTTATTATTTATTTCATTATTTTCTTTAAAACATATGTATTGTTTTGCAAGGGGTCATGAATTAAGCAATCGTGGTGTATTATTGTTGATCTGTGCCGAGGGTTCAACGCACGATGGCTTCCTCTGGTATGGATTGCCAGATACTCATACAACACCATCGAGAGAGATTGAAGAAGAAGAATTTAACAAAAATATGCTCTTCTTTCATCAAAATAAAGGGTGTTTTTTTTTAGAGGTATAGAACTTTTAAATGGAATAAAACAAAGATGATTTTTTTAAATTGGCATGAAATTTACTTTATTCGATAATCTTCTGACATTATAATTTAAATATGATTTCTGGCATATGACCGCCACGGCTGGCTCGTCTAATCTGGAGGTCAAATTTTCGATGACTTTTTCCAAGTGGTCAATCGTTTCGGGCTTAATAGCAGTCACCATTGACTGTAGCGTTCTGGCCGCGTCGTTTTTAAAGAAGTACGGACCAATTATTACACAAACCTATAAAGTACACCAATAAGTTACGTTCTTGTGGATGTAACGGTGTCTCAACACACACTTGAGGATTATCATCACTCCAAATACAGCAGTTTTCTTTCTTTTCTTTTCAAAATTGAGCTTCATCGCTTAACAATATTCGCTTATGAATTCGCGATACGTATTTCGAACAGAACCATGATTTTTTTTAAATAAATTTGCACAATTTGGAAGCACTGTTCAAACGTCAGTCTATTCATGTTGAAATGCCAAACCAAACTTAAAATAAATCACTTGACAGCTGACAAAATGGCCGGCAGTTAAAATAGCGTTGCTAGCTCAATGTTCTTTAATCCAAAGTATATTTCTATTTATATATGCATTTAATTGTTGAATTGTTTAACAGTGTTTAACAGTTTTTAAAACTAAATAATGTATATTTTTTAAATACTTATAACAAAGAATTTGACCATTACAAGCAATAGAAGAATTGTCTATATCAAATTCAAATCATTTTCAGCGTTGTTGCAGACATTTTGGTTTAAGATGAGCATAATCGTTTCCAAATTCACGATCCGTGGATACACTTTATTTTGACCGTGGAAATCGGTGTGTTAACTCTTGAAAAACCCTCTTAGCGTGGATTACACAAACACGAACCGGGGTAAATCATTTTTAATTTTTGAACCGATGATGAGCCACTATTGTACAACTGCCCTTTAGTAATAATCGATTCGATATGAATAATAAGACAAAGAGAATTAAATTTTGTTTTAACAAAAACTTTAAACCAAATTTATTGAACTTTAAAGTTAATTCATTCAAGTGACTGTATAAGTGTAAGATACGAGCTAGCTGCTTTTATAATCTGAAAATTATAAAACAATTCATTTACATATTTTGAAAGATTTTATTTAAAAAAAAAAAAAAAACAACTTACTAGCATGAAGCTTGCCAGGGACGCATCGTAAAATCCCGATTGAAAAATAACTGCCCTCTGAGATCGAAGAATAAGAAGACACAACATTTTTCGATACTTCGGTTGCAATCGATACCATTTTGATAGCTGAACTGAGGTCCCTACTTTCAGACTCTGGCAAAAAGCTGTTTCAAAGAAACTCCAACATTTGTAAAAAAAATCAAAGTCTTATACTTACTTCTAATTTAACAATCTCTCCGCCATAGCAATAAATTAATAATTGCATCATAACCGTACATAGAAAGAAACCATTACTTATCACTTGATTGATGTTATCCATGTGCTAATTGAACACAGAAAAGTTAATTATTTGTAATTAAATTAAAATTCTCTTTGATCTTACCGTTGAAATTTGATAAACAATCAAACACACTTGCAAGGAAGTCATCAAAAACTGTCCAAATATAATCGGTTTATAGGCTTTGCAAATTTGTATGGCTAAATCAAGAACTGTGATGTGGTATTTGACAAGGGATCGAATTTCAAAATCGATTATTTTGTCTGTTTGGGTGAATTCATTGGTTTCAATTTTGTGTTGCAATATGTCGAAATGGGCGCATAAATTTGCCGTGAACGATACAAATAATCCATCGACAGCGATTAAATTTATAACAGCTGGAACACTAGCAGCGGTTGTGTAAGCAAGGGCTATCTCATAGCCAGGTGATGCCTCTACGTTGAAAAAGAATCTATTTTTAGGAAGAAATGTTTTGGTTATGGTTTCTGGAGGTCCGAAAACCTTCTAAATGTACTTTAAATTTTAGTCAACTATTCATTTAATTAATTTTATCTTCAGTTTTAAAAAAAATTGAACATACATAAAAGAAAGAGCTAAAGCGAAAATGCTTTAAGTGTCACATGGATAACTAACTGCCAAACTTGCGAAAATTAAGACTTATTTGGCATTCACACCCATACAAAATTATAACAAGTTTTTGTTGGAATGCAGCTTATAAAAAGTTCGTATGATAATTCGATAAACTGTTCACCATATAAGGACCAAAACCACATTTGAACATTGTTTCCAAGCAATATGTGTACGATCTTGACAGCATAAGACAATGAATTCAATCTTAATTCATTCTTGTGTCGTTCAAGAATAATCTACCCATGAGTGGAACTTTTGCATTGACGAAACCGAACAGCTTTCCGTTCTAGGCATAACTATTAAGTATAAGCGAGAGCTGCATTACGTTTGCAACGAACTGTTGGATACCCTATTCCCCATATTTTTGTGTGTGTATGCGTCTGCCTCCCGCAAACAGCCGATGTTTCAGAAACAAAATTCTTCTTAAGCAGACAGAAAAAAATTCAATAACATTAATTTTGTGCGGTGTGATGTTCAATTAATGCTGGCGCAATAAAAAAAGACGTGCGCCACGCCCAAAGTTAAAACATTTTATTGCCAAGGCAATTGTTATGAGCTCAGTGACATTCAATTTTATTCTTGCAGATCGATTTGAACAAAACAAGACAAAACTTAAATTTTTAAAAATTAGATTTGGAATGGAAATAGCGATTATGAGTGTTTTTAACAATTCTTGGACCACACTCTGCTACGTAACCAAGGAATATAAATCAAAGTGTTCATCTGTTTACTTCAAAACTGCGACCGATGGTTAAAAAACGTTAAAAAATTAATGCATTATACAACTTTTGACGGAAACGCCCCTTAAAAGTGGGCGTGTCTTAAAAATTTGAAGCACTAACTGAGCTTTGGTCAGTATTTAGGCATATGTGTAAAACTTCAGCTGAATCGAGTAGTTTTAAAACAATCTTACCTGAACAAAGGTATTTTATGAAAATCACGCCTTTAAAAGTGGGCGTATTGAAAAATGTAGACAAGAAAATGTAGAGATATATTTCTCAAATAACGAACGGAAGGAAAAAGGTTTAAATTAAATATTGGAAGTGCCTTAAATTTTTGAGACTACGTTTTCCGTTCTTTTATGAAAAGTGGGCGTAAGCCACGCCCAAAATTCAAAAATTTCTTTTCATACACAAACCTTTTAGTTTCTATTAAGAGACGCAAAATTTTGGCTTGCGTATTCATTATAAATACCGTTTATTTACAAAAACTATTTTTGTATAGTTTCTAATGAAAAGTGGGCGTTAGCCACGCCCAAAATCATTTTTTTTTATTTTATACACAAGATGTTTATGTGCAAGTAATACCCACAAAATTTAATGTTTTTCGCTTTAATATAACAATTGTTATTCTATAAATATTGATGGTTTTGTATGAAAAATGGGCGTAGTTCTGAACTTCGTCAATGGCGGCGATAGTTGTCTTATCTACTCTACGTTAATTGTCTTATATTGTTGTTTTTGCTTTCCATGTCAATCTAGACAAAAACCACTCCTAACTCTCCAATCAGGTGTTAGTGAATTTCGTCTACAGATGGCGCGCCTAATGTTCTGCTTATTAAGAGAACTATAATTTATACTGATAGGCGTTCAAGCCGATCTAAGAGTTACGTTCGTTCGTTCATATATTTTTGTACGATGCGTTGCAACGATTTTCATAAAAACTGATCGATATGATGATGGAAACCGCCTTAAAATCCGTTGCGTGTCTAAGATAAGAAGTAGTTAGCGGATAAACAGGAGGGTAACTTCCTTCTATACTGTGCTTGACATATTAGATTGTTAAATCTGTTATAGTGAAGGCATTTTTAATATACAAACGTTGTGTTTTTTAAGTGACATCCTTATTATTCGATTTAAGCCGAAATTTCTAAAAGATAGAATTGGAATTCATGACTGATTTGTAATATGTTTGAAGTTATTCTATTTGCTAAGACTGAAAATAGCGTAGGATTTATTGAAAATAATTATTAATAAATTACCTCACTGGTGCAAACCATTGCCTTATAAACGGTCGTTGATTGATTACGGCCCATGCATATTTGGATAGTGGTTCAATAAGGAAGTAGCATAACGACCAGATCATGACATAGAAATATGAGTTTACCAATCGGTCCGAAAAAGCATTGGTTTCCTTTAAACGTTTCCTGGAAAATGCATCGGCTTTTGCAGGAAATTAAAAAAAAAATAATGATAAACAATAATATCTGTTCATTGGAAATACAAAATATCATACTGCTATTCTTCCACATATCCTTGAGTTGATCCATAATTTCTAGAATTATCCTTTTATTTACAAGAAGCGTAGTAATCTTAGTTGTATTGAGAAGGACAATGAAAACATGACACAAGTTTGCTGTGAGTAGATCCATGTTATGTCGATTATAAATGGAATAATTAAGGATTGGATGAATATATGAAACTACTAAAGCAATTGTTAAATACTGTTGAAATTTTTTGAATATAGATTCGTTTTTAAAGCCCGAAGTTAACGAATGTCCCATTAAGGCCAGGCATTGTTTTTGCCTGGAGAGAAATTTTTCTGGTTCGTCTTTCATGATATTTTTAAAATGCAACAACTTCAACAAAATGAAATTAAAAATTGCCACCTTGGGGCTTTTATACAAGTTTTTGTTTTTAAAAATAACATTACCTGCCCTTTCCATGATTATTAGATTATTATTGAGGATGAATAGTGAGATTAAATAATTAAAAAGGACTATAATGGTGTATTTATTGGTAACTGCTTCATTACCCAAAATGTTGATAAACATTCTAATTGCTTTGAATTGGATAATTAACTATTAAATGACCTTTTCTTTTCTTAGAGTTTTTTAATGATTGGGTTCATAGAAGCAGTTTCTGTTAATGGGGTATGATATTTCGGTTTAACTCAATTAAAAAGGTAAGACAAAAAACAAAACAAAATGTATTACGTAACATGTGATACAAAAAATATTAGCCCAAGTGTACAAAGCTTTGTTTGTTGAACCCTGAAGTCCCCTGGTGTCGCCATAACTCGTTTTTTGAAATACCTCAACTAGCTCACAAGATAAAATTTTCTGTTTTTTGAAAACCTGGGGTCGTCCTGAAGTCGATTCTGACATTTAGCTGGGGAGAGTTGAGGTAACGAATCAGCTGTTGAAGTGACTTTTGCTGTCAAGCATTTCTTCTGTATTTTGATTTTTCTTCGAAAAAAAAGTAAAATAAATGCAAGTGAACGCATTTATTTTGAGGAAAGTATATACAAATCGAACAAATAAAGCAAAATGAAAACTTTTGATTTTGTGCGTTGTGAAAAATATACAATGCGTTTTTTGAGAACGGAAAAACAAAGGTTTTTTTGAAAACTCTTGGATTTATCAAGAAAATCTGGGGCGACCCTGGGTAAAGTTCAACAAACAAAGCTCATGTTTGTGTTGTCGCAACAATACGATAATAAAGTTTTAATACCCTATTTCACCGAATGGGTATACTATATTTGGTGTGGGGCTTGTTACTAATTTTAGGTATAGAAAATAATACAAATTTTTACCCAGAATCAAAATTCAAGTCGATTTATCGATGACCACACTCTAGAGATCACAATTTTCGAGCTAAAAGGCTTAAATTTGGTATATATAATCTTTGGTTTGGCAAACTTCTTGAACAGATAAAATGCGTCTGAAATCGCAATTTTAGTTCTTCAACCTCTGTATATTATTTTTTAATAAACACGCAGAAATTCCAAGTAAAAAAAAGCTTCTGATCAAACAAATATTAAAAATAAACTTAAGCGAGAGCCACAGTACGTTTTCAACGAACTGTTGGATACCCTATATTTTTGTATTTGTGCGTTCGCCTCCCGCAGCCAACCGATGTTTCAGAACCAAATTCTTCTTTAGTAACATTAATTTTGTGTGGTGTGATGTTCAATTAGTGCTGATGGCACAGCAAAAAAAGGTGTGTGCCACGCCCAAAGTTAAGACTTTTTACTGCCAAGACAATCAGTATAAGCTCAGTGACATTTAATTTTAGGCTTGCAGATCGAACAAAACAAGACAAAACTAATATTTTTCGAAACTAGGTTTTAAATGGAAATAGCGATTATGGGTGTTTTTAATAATTCTTGAATTACATTCTCCAAGGAATTTAAATCTAAGTGTTCATCTTTTTACTTCAAAACTGCGACCGATAGTTAAAAAACGTTAAAAAATGAATGCATTATACGACTTTTGACAAAAACGCCCCTTAAAAGTAGGCCTGTCTTAAAAATTTGAAGCATTAACTGAGCTTTGATCAGTATTTAGGCATACATACGAGGGGCGTTCAATATATTCTCGGTATCGGGGTGAAGCTGTGTTTATATATATAAATTGACTTATTTATCAAGTAATACTATTATTTTATTGCATTCATGTAAAATTTCATATAAATGTGATTATTATTTCGCGTTTCATCTCTAGTTAAACAGAATCATAATGGCAACTGAGACGATGATGGTGAAAATTGAGCATCGCGCTGTAATTAAATTTCTCACTAAGCAAGGAAAAAGTCAAAAAACTATGCATAAAGAGATGGTGGCTGTTTACCAGGGTTCCGCACCTTCATTATTAACTATGCAAAAGTGGTCAAGTGAGTTCAAGAGAGGCAGAGAGAGCATTGAAGACGACCCCCGCTCCGGCGCCCCGGCTACTGCTTGTACGGGAGAAAGCATCAAAGAAGTCGAAAAACTTGTTCTTGAGGATGCCCGAATAAAGGTGAAAACGATGGCAGAGATCACCAAGCTTTCAACTGGTACCATTCATACCATTCTTCATGACTATCGTATCCTTTCAAAGGTCAGTGGAAGGTGGGTGCTATACGAATGCTCACAGCGCCTCAGAAAAAAGTGAGAATCGCATGCTGTAGAGAGCTTTTGGAGATGTGTAGTGAGAACGCGGACAGTGTTATGGATCGAATTGTTACTGGGGACGAAACATGGATTCACCACTATGACCCTGAAAGCAAACAAGAGTCCATGCAGTGGCATACAAAAGGAACAGACCCCCCGAAGAAGTTCAAAGTCACTCCGTCTGGCGGGAAGCTCATGGCCACAGTTTTTTGGGACTCAAAGGAAATCTTGCTCATTGAGTACAAAAAAAAAGGTGAAACCATCAACGCCACATCCTACGCTTCCACTTTGCATAATTTGCGTGAGGAAATTAAAAAGAAAAGACGGGGTAAACTCGCAGCGGGTGTGTTGCTTCTTCATGACAACGCTCCTGTTCACACGGCGCGAGTTTCCAAGGCTGCTGCGCGAGATTGTGGTTTCGAAGAAATCCAACATCTTCCCTATAGTCCAGACCTTGCCCCTAATGATTATTTCCTGTTTCCGGATTTGAAAAATGTCTTCGTGGAAAAAGATTTTCGGATGATGAAGAACTCAAGTCGGCAATAAATGGGTATTTTGCAGGGAAAGAGGAAATTTATTTTGTTGAGGGTTTAAAAAAGCTTACGTATGTATGTGTAAAACTGCAGCTGAATCGAGTGGTTTTTGAATGATCTTACCCATATAAAGGTATTTTATAAAAATTTGCACACACACAAATTAATATATATTTTTCAATAACGAACAAAAAAAAAATGGGCCACGCCTGAAATTCAAAAATTTCTTTTTACACACAATCTTCTCAGTTTTCTCGACTAAGAGGAGCAGAAGTTTGGACTTGTGGATTTATTATAAGTAAGTACCGTTTATTTGTAAAAATAAGTTTTTATAGTTCTAATGAAAATGTGTTCGTCAGCCACACCCAAAATCAATTTTTTTGTTTTCTTACATAAGATGTTTCCTTTATGACTTCTTCAGCTTCAACAGAGATATTCTCAGCAGAACGGTTGCTCCCACACCACACCGATTAAACTGGGCAGCAGCTTTTAAAATAGAAGTGTTTGACCAGTTGCTGCCGGACGACCGGAAGATCTGCGCCTATACTAGCAACAATCACAGCACTTTTTTTGTTTAACTCAATTAACCAATGGAACAATAAAAATTGCTTCTGCTTAATTTTGACTCCAAACCTCATATATATTCAGTACCGTACCGCTTTGTTCGCCTTCGGTGCTTATTTGATCAGTTTTGGATTCAAAACGTCACAAACATGTGTCTGTCTACATTAGCAAAACTTTCGACGTGCAAACAAACACTCCCCATCAACTTTCCTGTTGTGGACATTGACATTTGTGCTTCCTGAGTGGTTTCTGAGTTCAAATTTGGAACCAGAGTTATCTTTTCAGAACCGTCAGAAGAATCATATTTTCTTACCTATAAATTTGAGGGATGTAGATTTTTTGTTTCTAGTTATTTAAGAAATGTCACAGTATAATTGACATTTGCCGCCATTTGAAATAAAATGCACGACTGGGTCGCACGAACTTGCTCTTATGATAAGCAATTGCTTAGTGGCTGCATATATGGATTTAAAAAAAAATTTAAATAATTTCGAAAATTCTTTTATTTTTTAAATTAGTTTAAGAGTTTTTTCGGAAAAACAAAGTATACAATAAAATTTCAAAGCTATACGTGAATCTAGGAAACAAAAATATTGAAAATCGTTCGACCAGTTTTTTTTTAAAAAGGTTATTTTTGAAAAACTTTTCCAAAAAATATTTTGAAATTTATTTGGGTATGCAAATATATGGCAACCTGTAGTTTACATTTGAAAAAATAATTTAAAAAAAAATCAATATACCCGTTTCCAACATATTTCGAAAACCAAAAAATTTTTTGAAAAAATTATAAAAAATCAAAAAAAAAAAGTTTTTGAAAAATTTGAAATGCCATATTAATAAAATTATAAATGACTTCCTGTGGCCAAAATTTTATTGAAATCGAATGTACAGTTTACGAGAAAATTTGATTTGAAAATACTGGTTCTATGAGAGGTACCGTTATAAGACAAATTTTGAAAAATATTTTTTAACCAAAAGATAGATTGTCTTACAAAAATAGCATCCTGAAAGTTTTATCAAAATCGTTAGAGCCGTTTTTGAGAAAATCAATTTTTTTCTTCACGATTGTATGGCAGGTGCCGTTATTTTTGGGCCTAGAGCAAAAATAAATAAAATGCACGACTGGGTCGCACGAACTTGCTCTAATGAGTGGCAGTGGTTTATGGGCTTGAGATTTTGATAAAAATAAAATTTTCAAAATTCTTAAATAAATAATTAAACTAATTTGAGCTGAAAAAAAAGTACGCCATTTTATTTCTTGGATAAATTTGAATTTATGAGAATAAATTTAGAAAAATCTGTGGAGCGGTTTTTGAGAAAAAAAGTTTTTTTTGAAAAACTTTTTGAAAAAAATTTTCAAAAAAAATTAATAAAAAAAAAATAGGTATTCAGCAAATACATTTATTTAAAATTTTTAAAAAAAAATTTAATAAGCAGTTTTCAAAATATTAATTTTTTAAATTTTTTTTAAAAAAATGCTTTTAAAAATACAAAAAAATATTTTTCAAAAATATTGGTATGCAATACAAATTGAGCTACCTACAGCTGTATGTGTGTGAAATTTCGAAAGAATCGGTTGAGTCGTTTTCGAGATAGTCGAAAGCAAAAAAAACGGTCCTATGGAAAGTACCGTTCTTAGCCATTTTTTAAAACTTTTTTTCAGCCATATGATTGGTCGTACCTAAAAAGCAACACTGATTTTTTTAATTAAAAATCGTTAGAGCCGTTTTTGAGAAAAATAAGCTTTAAGGTAACGGTTGTATGGCAGGTACCGTTATTTTTTGAGCTAAAAAAAAAATTTCAATTTCCCCTCTGTACAATACTTAAAAAAGTCTATATACCAAGTTTGAAGCAATTCGGCCCACCCGTTTGGGCTGTAGGTCTCTATACATACAGACAGACAGACAGACAGACAGACAGACAGACATACAGACGGACAGAATTTTTAGACCATCTTTTTTCGTCTTCGCTATCATCGTAATGTCATGTTTGATTGTTATCTCAAAACTTTTTTTTTCGACGAATGCATAACTTGCCTTATAGTACCTATAATCGCAAGTAAAAATCTTCAACTTCCTATAGGTTGACGACTTTTTATAAAAAAAACTACTTCTTGTCTATTTACTTGAAATATTTTACTTTTTTATTGGCAATTGTTACATAGAATTTATTATTGTTATTATTTTGTATTAATTTTGTATAGTTTTATGTTTTATATTTTATATAAAAAAGAGCTTTTAAAATGGTATAGAACTTTCGATTTTTATTTTATTTACAACTATATTCATTTTTGTCGTATTCATATAATTGTATTATAAATTCTAGTATGTATTTATGTAATTTAAGATAAAACATTTCTCTGCTTCTTTTTTTATTTAAACTAATAATTATAATACTATTTAAAAAAAAATTGCGATTTCAAATGTACTTTATGAATCTTTTTTATATTGATAACTTTAGGTAATTGATTTATTCTATGTGCAAAATTAAATTCATTAGGTTGACAAAAGGGATACATTTTTCTTTTTTTTTTTTGTTGAAGTTTTATTTTATATTGTTTTATTATTATTTATAATGTTTTAAATAACATATAATGAGTAATGCAATTTACTACTACAATCAAAGACACATCGGATTTGGAAAAGGCTTAACTAATTTTGTTTCATTTTTTTTAATTTTACAAAATTTTATGAACTAAGTTTTGCATTGATAATATTAATTCTCTTACATTTATTTTTTAATTATATAATTAAATGGTCGAACTCTGCATTTTTTTAATTTAATATTTTAAAACCAAAAACTTCGGAAAATTGAAAGTTTTTTTTTTTGATAAGGTTTTTTTTTTAAATATAGTATCAAAAAATGAATGAAAACTTTAATAGTTTTGAGTACTAACAGGTTATGGAAAACAAAAAACAAAGATTTCAGTTTGATACATTTAATAATTTTTATGAAAAGTGGGTATGGAGCAATTAAAAAATTGCTTAATAATAAATGCATGAACATTAGAAATAGAGAAAAGGTTTTGGTTTCCGATGTCAGAGAGCTGCTTTTCTATTTAATGTTGGTATTCAAATCTTGTTTACTACAAAAAAAGTTAATTTTGTAAAAGAACCTATTGGAACATCCGAACATTTGTAGTTGCTTTCTTCATTCAGAATTAATGTTGTATCTGTGATTCTGCATCGATGCTTTTGTGGCATTTTTTTAATGATAACATACATACATTTGTATCGAAAGAAGTTTTGAATGTATTTGAAAAAGCGTTCGATAGGCAACCACGAGATCTGAAATGGGTGATCTCATATAGGTAATATTTATTTCTAAAACATTATGTGCGGATGGTCTGTACGAGAAATCAGTGACAAAAGCAAAATGTCCGGCATCATCCATGTAGCTGCATGTACACCATTTTGAGTTCCTTGCAGTTTATTGCAGTCCTCGACTGCATGAAGGTAAATTGTAGGAACCCAAAGTGCATCAGTTATTCTTTGCTGACGAATAAGCCATCATGAGCGAAAGTCCTTCATCCCTACAACGATTAATTGATGATGGAGGGAAATGGGTACCGATCGAAGTCCAAAAAAAACTGGATATATATAATGAGACTGCAGGTTTTATGATCCACAGCATGCCAATTTCAGACATTTATTTGAATAGAACAGTGATTCCCGAAGCAACCTGCGATGAAGATATCAATCATCACTTACGCGTAGGGTGAATGAAGTGGAGGGAAATCTCTGCTATCTTCTGTGAGTGAAAAATGCTCTCTAAGCTTAAAAAAAGACTCTACACCTCTTTTGTGCGTCCGGCACTGACATACAGTTCACAATATTGGACAATGGAAATGAATAAAACGTATCAGAGTAAATCAACAGCAGCTGAGATGAAGATGCTTCGTATGACAGCAGGAGTAACAAGGCCTGATCGGAAAAGAAGCTCGTAAATCCGAGGAAGACTCCAAGTCCAAATACCATCTTGAAAAAAATAGAACACGACCGGCTCAGCTGGTATTTTCACGTTCAAAAGTGGGGCCTAACATTCCAACATGTACTCGTAGTACACAAAAATGCATCGACACCAGTCCAATTAGTTGAGTTAGAGCTTACTGACGCTTTCTGGGGTCAACCCGGAGAATCTGTAAAACCATTGTTAAGTGAAGAAATAAGGTTAGGTTAGGTTAGGTTAAAGTGGCTGTCGGCTGGGAAGGCCGACACACTTAGTCCAAAGGAGGACCGTTGTGATACCACGAGTTTGGCGTGTTCCGCCCTAATAACTCAGAACCAGTTTGTGCTTCTTATGAAGCGTAAAAGAGAATTAATGTCCAAGTCGATCAGATCACTAATATCGTTAAAGAAGTAGGCACCTAGATGGAGTTTCCTATTATGGGACAATGCAGGGCATGTACAAAGGAGATGGACAATTGTCTCTTTCTCTTATTCGTCCATACAGCTCCTGCTAAAGTCATTTAAGTGTACGCCAAGTCTCGCCGGGTGTCTACCTATGAGACAGTGTCCCGTAATGACACCTATAATGGAGCTAATATGCCGTCTGCTCAAAGAGATGAAAGTCTTAGATCGATTTGGATCCAGTTTTGGCCAAATCCGTTTTGTTGATAGACATGTGTTGCCACTAGTCCACCTAATATTTGATCTATCAGAAGAAATAAGGAGTTCAAATTTAAGTTTGTGGGTTTGATTATAACTTTCATGAGTTTCCTTCATAATTGTTAAATTGATTTGTGTGTATAACACGTAATCCATTTAAAAATCTAAGTAAACAAAATAATGAAAAGAAAATATAAACGTAACAAACATACAAACTTCTTAAATAAACCTCTAAAATGGGGCCCTGAATTCCAAATATTATTTAATACAATCTGAAAAAGTAATCTACTACAGTCTGTTCATTCAGTTTTAAACAAGGAAAAAAAGAGAGGCGCCCAAGTGGCTTCCCTGTGGAACGTTCGAATAATAACAAATAGTTTTAGTGTAAGGACAATAGCTGGTAGAAATCACTAAATGTGTGACAGAGTAGAATGTTCGCCTTACACAAGAGGCCCATAGTTCAAAATATGTTGTCTAAGACCTCATCAACAAATTGGAGTGACCAGAAATATGTGCTACAGTTCAAAACTCAACCTTAAGACAACGAGGATCAAATATTGTATTCAATAAATTCCATAAATTCCATAAATTCCATCTAAAGTTTTGGGTTGAACGGTTTCACGCGATTTGCTACCGCATTTCACCAGAATGAGATTGAAAGTTGAAATACATTTTGAAATTCAATTCGACAATCTAGTACGAATTTGGAAATTCACAAAATAATGAGCCCGGAAAGAATAAACAGTCTTTCCGCTTATTATAATCCCTAGAATAATGGCTATTTGTATTTAAAATTAGACGCTGGTCTTAATTAATCGTTTTGTTTCGTCATTTGATCTAAACAAAATAGTTCATTCTTTCCTTCATCCAAAAAACCTTCAAATCTATTTGATTAAGTGAAATTCCTAAAGTCTTCATTTTTAAATAGACAAACAAAAAGATTAAAACGAATTTAACCTTTTCAAAATCATCCTTGCATTTCAGTAAAAATTTTAAGTTCTTATAATAAATGAAGTATGTATACAATAATAATTAAAATTATACAAAGTGGTTTATCAAAGCTCGATAAATATCTAAAAATAGACACGTGTGTATTCGAAAGAATGGTGGATAATTCAATTTTTGTTTTTATTTTTTAAATTAGTGTTTAAAGCTTTGTTTTAATTGTTAATTGAAAAATTATTTCAACTTACATAATCTTAGTTTCTAGTTTCCCAACAAGCATTGTTACAACATCGTAACATCGATAAAAAAAATTCTTAATACAATAATATGTTAATTAAAATTATTCATAATTTTTAAGAATACTTTCCATGTAATCTAGACCTAGATATCATTATTTATTTTTTTGTTTGTTTCCATTGAACCCTCTTCTCCATTACTAAAGGCTGATTCTCAGTCTATGTAATATAAATATAAATATAAACGATTCCTTCGTTTCTTTTATTGTTAACACTTTAAATGATATACAATTTTATCTTTTTTTTTTTAATCATACAGGATATTCATTCTATTTTATAGCTGAAAGGAAAATATATTATTCTTGTATTATATTGTTCCAACAATAAATAGATAATATATTTAAAATTCTTTATAAAATAATTTATTTTGATTGTAATTTAAAATGTAGTTTAATACAGAAAAAACATACATAACAACATCGAAGATAGTTTTGTAAGGATATAGCTTTTAAAAATAAATATATATATATATTTTTTTTTTATTTGTGAGCATTTGTTGTATTAATAATTATGTATTTTAATAAATATTTTGTAGACTTTAACAATTTAAATGAAAATGTATTTAGTTGTTTTAAATAAGACAACTCAATTGAGAGATATATTTTGAAACAAACCTAAATTTTTATCAAAAAATATATAAACAGGGACATATTTCGTTTTCATATCATTTCTCTTTTTTTTTTCTTTTTTTTTTGTTAATACATATACATAATTTATAACCTATTAAAAAGTTTTTTTTTATTAAAATTTATTTTTTAAACATTTGTGCGCTTTGTTTTGTTTTCAAAAAATGTTGATACTTAGGTACAATGTTGCAACATGAATTTCTTTTAAAAGCCTATGGATCTCCTTTCCATAATTTCCGTTCATTTAATTTGTTAATTTTTTTTTCTTTTAGCAAATTGGAATAATTTAATTATTTTTTTTTATCATTATATCTATCATATCACTTGTAAACAAATTAGAGGTACCATCATTCGTATAAAAAGGTAGTCTTATAAGATATACACATAAACATTAATATGAAATTTTCTTAAATAATACTTTTCTTTTACAATTTATTTATAGTTACACAATAAATAATTGTTTATTTTTTTTTTAGTTTTAAGAACATTTATATTATTTTTTTGTTTATATGAAATAAAATGAATTAAAAAAAAATTAAGTTAACTATTAGGTATGGATTATTTTTAATTAATCTTAACTATGTAAAAATTGTTTTTTTGTTTTTTTGTTTTTTTTTGTTATGTTAAATATTTTATTAAGTTAAATTACACATTTCAATAATTATTAGAATCAATGCCAAAGTACACTGATAATATAATATTTTCTTCCAAAAATTCAGCACAAATTTACTGAATACAATATAAGTCAATAGCTTATATATTTCCAAATTTTTATAAAAATAAATTTTACATCTATATATCAATGGCGTGTGTGTTGGTGATTGACTTGTGACATTACAAAAAACATTGCAACATAAAACAACAGAAAACTGAAAATTGGAATGATGAAATGGAAAGTAATTGAATTTAAATATTTATTGCAAGACAAGGGTGCTACATTAACGTTTTGACCCAACGATTCTGGATTCAGGAACTTCCGCTTCAATACAACCCACTAGCCTTTGTGAAAACAAGGAAACAGACACATACGTTTCTAATCATTGAATTTAAATTTAAGCTCAATTGGACTTTCATTTAATTCGTCATTATAATTCTGCCTTGGCATAATGGTGTAGCTGTACCAGTTGCTGAAGTTAAGCTTACATGAACTTCAACAACTCTTTTTAAACTACAGTGACAACTTCAATTGTAACCGTGCTAAAATAATTGTGTAGTTTTAACTTTAACAGCGCTACTTACTACAGCTGCAGCTACGTCATTTTGGTACAACGACGGACGTAGCTGCTCCTACTCTAGTAAGTAGTGCTGTTAAAGTTAAAACATTTTGGTGCAATGACGAAGCTGCAGCTGTAGTTAGTAGCGCTGTCAAAGTTAAAACTTCAGTTAATTAAAGATAGGAAGATAAACCCATAAACGACGCTATGTGTACGACACATTTGACAAATTGTAAATACAAATTGAAAGGTTTGTTGTTGCAACTTCTAACTGCCTTTTGAGTGTTCTACCTTATTTCCCAAGATAAAAAGTTGACATAAATTCTAGAGGGACGGTTTAAAATAAATTAAATTAAAATTTCAATTCAACAACAACAGAAATAATTAATTTCTTTAGACTCTAGTCTATGATTTCGTTTGGCATTTTATACGAAGCTTTGTATACAATATTCTTGTCAAAATATTTCTTTTGAAAATTCATTATCTTTATTTAAACATACACAAGTAAAGAAGTTCCACCCTGTGATAAAAGCATATCCTACTGTCAAAATTGTAGATATACGGCAACGAACACACACACACGTGTATTGGCTATAAGTAATGGATAGATTATGTTTTGTTTGACAAGAGATATTGCATATATGAATTGATCAGGTAAATGTAATTTGACATTAAGGGACAAAATTGACAGTCTATGAAATCTAATAATAACAGGAACTCAAAAAGACTTGTGCGTTGTTGGACTCCATTGTGAAGTCGAATGGCATTTAACACAACATTTAATTTTGACAGATAGCCGTTAAAAAGTAAAAGAAAAGCACATGCTAATATAGTTGCATCTTAAGGAAATTTACAAAAATCAACAAAACGAAAGGGATAACAGAAGAATAAAGGTAAAAATACATTAACACTAAGTTCCAAAAATCGAATACACAAAAAAAATTTCCAATGAAAATTAAAATTTATAGAATACAGCAGAAATTATAATGGACGGAACAAACAGAGCCGTGCGTATCTGAGCGAATGCAAGGACTTCACTCATAATTATTATGTCTTTAAAAATGAGATGCATCGAGTTACTGCTCCTTCCCCCAGAACGGGCATCAAAATCAAAACTAATGCATGCATTATTATCTCTACTATAGGGTAGACCTTGAAATAATCAACATATATTTACATTTTTATAATGAAGTTTGATCATTTGGATGTGCTGTAGTGCTGTTCAATAGTATAACTAACTTGGCATGGTAACTGAATAACAAACAAAGGATTTGACAGAGATGTCACCAAAACAAAATGGCCGCCACAGGGCCCTAAAATCTATCCGGGCCGATTGAAAATACCCGCATTCATTGTATTTAAAATCTATAGTATTCCCAAGAAGCGGAACGTTTTGTGCGGCATCTATGGACGACGTTCACAAGCATTGATTGGAGAGTTATTTGAGTGGTTTTTGTCTAAACTCCATGGGAAGCAAAAAAAACAATATATATGTAAAGTAGATAAAACAACTAGCGCCGCCATTGACGGCTTTAAATGAAAGACGTTATATAAATAAGTTCAGTTAATCTCAAACATTCAACCAATTTCCTCAAAAACCGCTTTTAAGATTTAGTTTAAAATTATAGTTAATGGCTTATAAGTTTTTGGCCAAAAATGCACAGAACGCCACAACGGAAATCTTGTGCTGAGGGGTTTTCAGAAAATGGCAATAATCAAAAAAAAAAAATAAAGTGCACGACTGGGTCGTACGAACTTGCTCTAATGTGTTAAAATGGTTTTGGGTGCTTGAGATTTTGGGGAAAAAAGCGTTGAAAAAATCATATGACATTTTATAAATCACTTAAAAATCAATACCTACACCGTTTTTTGGAGAAAATGAAGTAAGCCATCAGGTTTCTTTTACGTTTTTAAATTTTGACGAAAATTTTTTTCAAAATCGTTGGACCAGTTTTTTCAAAAAACAGTGTTTTTTGAAAAAACTTTTCGAAAATATATTCCAAATTTTTTTTGAGTACGCCAACTTCTAGCACTTTGTAGTTTTTATCAGAAAAATAAAATTAAAAAAATATAGATTAAACCGTTTTTGGAAAAAACAAAAGTTAAAAAAAAATTTTGAAACCGTCAAGCGGCTTACGAGAAAATCGGATTTAAAAAAAACCGGTCCTATGGAAGGTACCGTTATAAGACTTTTCCTGAAAAATCTATTCCAACCAAAATATAAAGTTTGCACAGAAAACATCATTCAGAAAGTTTTATCAAAATCGTAGGAGCCGTTTTTGAGAAAATTTAATTTTTCACAAAAAATCGTATGGCAGGTACCGTTAGTTTTGGAGCTAGGATGCTAATTCCAAAAACCCCTCTGCAGGACGTCGTTTAGGCTGTAGGTAACTATACAGACAGACAGAGACACGGACAGACAGACATACAGAATTGTCGGACCCACTTTTTTCGACTTCTCTATCATCGTAATGTCATGTTTGATTGTTAGAATTTTTTTTTTTTTTTACGAATGCATAACTTGCCTTATAGTACCTATAATCGCAAGTAAAAAAATTAACAGATTTTCTTCAAGCTATGTGTGTAGCATTTTTTGATGATTTACTCACGGACCAATAAGATACAGACCGCCAACTCACTGTATGGTCTCTCTTTTTGCCTACAAGCTAAAAATCAGATGATATGCCATTTATTTTGAGAGTGTGACGCTCTCCCTTACTTTTAAAACCCATTTAGCAAACACACCTACAAAATAAATGGCATACGCAGGAAAAGTTGCCATTACAAAATGCACAGAGAGAGATGTACACGTATTCACAGACAGGAAAAAATATTTCGAAGGTGTTTCAGGCAAGAGGAGTACGAGTTGGCGGTCTGTATATTGGGCTGTGGATTTACTAAAGGCTGAGTAAACCCGTTTGTTTCGGCTGGCAATAAGAAGTACATCCCATATAACGGTTTAAGTTTTCGTAAGTTTACGCGAGCAATATGCTTTTGAAATAAAATATTGAACCTAAAAACTGACAACCGCTGAATGGTTTTACGAAAATGCCCGAAATTAGAAAAATTAAGGGCCGAGTTGATGCTCTTCATTCTTTTTTTATTGTATTTTTTTGTAATTTTCTAGCAGGAAAGTACAAAATTATCGTATTAGTCTGGCTAGAAAGCATGTCTTCCATATGTTTTAAAAATTCTCAGAAACAACTTCAACGATTTCAGTTAATTTTTTTAAATAAATTACAAAAATCACATTAATCAAATAGAACATTGCATTCAAATGTTTAAAAGAGTTTGGAGGGGAGGGTGTTTATCGACCACAATACTTCATGATAACGACAATAGTAAAAATAAAAATAATGGAGGACAAAACATTAAGAGAACTGGCTCATTAGAAGCATAGTTCTGAAAGCATTTGTTTTAAAACCCGTTCTGTGGGGGTGTTCGGATAAGTTATAAGTTTTGTTTCGAAACTCAAATTTACAGGACAACAGTGTGTATTCCCAATAGTTAATTAAAATGCATACATTTAAGCACAAGTTTAAACAATTACACAACATACAGAACAGTTAAATTTTACATCAACTGACAAAACATTGAAGCATAAAATTTACTTACGCGAAAAGTATTTGATGTTGATTCAACCACTTCAAAATGGTTTAAATATTTGAGTAACCCATTGAACTGGCCTATAATGTTTAGGCTTATTGAGGCCATATTTGTTTCATCATACGCGGAAAATACATCTTGGGGACTTGGTTTTGTGGATTCAAAGATGACCAGAATTTAAAAAAAATTTTCTTCAACGAATTTCAAAAACAAAATGCCATATGAAAGTTTTGGAATCATTATATATTTCTGTTTTCTTGATTTCCCAAAACAGGAGATGTAATCCAATAAAGAGTTTAAGCAACAAATACGACAGTCAGAGGGCTTAGGCTGAAAACCCGTATTTTTGTAATCATTTATAATTTCAAGAGAAATTTTAATTGAATTTAAAATACCAACATGTTAAAGAAAACATTATTTTCCCTAACCGTGTAATGCATGTAGTATGTATGTATGTACATATATCCAAAAGTTTTTCGACATGGCAACCCTAATATTGTTGCGTTTCCATAATTAAATTGAATTATATATAGCTTTAAACTCGCTAAGAACATTTTGTTATTCAAAGTTACAGCTTTATTTCTGATATTTAAAAATAGAATTTAAAGAAAGAGCGTTCTCGTAGATTTTTCTTAAAAACGGTATCAGTGAACAGTCGTACAACACCCTACGAGAACCGTTCTAGTACATTCGGCATGTCTGAGTGCGTAAATATTCTAGCTCCCGCGCGCTGCTCTGCGTTACAATGTTCGTCAATTTGCCGTGCATAATGTATATGAGGCTTAAGGCTACACGAGGTAGATAGAGCTAAAAAAATACAAATTGGAGCACAAAATAAATCAGATATTTCGAAATAATCTCATTTCAAAACCAATTCTACAAAATCAAGTTGCGAATGAAGTGAATCCGTAAAACTTTTATCGACTACAATATTATTCATTTGAGTAAAAGAAGCGAAGTTTGAATGAAGGAAACAGCAAGCAGATAGTAAATTCGAAAATTAGCAAATTTAGGGGATCATTTTTTAATATACTACTTCATTTTCGTTATCTACGAAATGAGCTCATTCCGAAATCAGAAGAAAAGGTGATTTCATTTGAGATTCCTTATTTCGTTTGACAACTCTATCTCATCTCATCTCACTTTTAATTTCTGCTTTCTTACAATTTCCTTCAGTTGGAATTGTAATAGAATAATGTTTGGTGTTGACCGGAATAGCTTCTTTGAAATAAGTTTGAACGAGATAATTTCAAAATGTCAGTTTTTAATAGGCGTTTTTCTTTTTTAGTTCACAGCAGAGCCTGAGTTTTCAAAAAAAAATTTGTGTTTCTTTTTTGCTTCAGAGTGTTCAGACTTCAGAGCTAAGAATTCGTATTTCTTTTTTCCTTCAGAGTGCGTTCAGAGTGCGCTCTAAGAGCTCCAAATAAATAGATGGGGCAGACTGAGCAAAAGCGGAACAAAAATATAAACGTCACAAGTGAGACGCTTCCAAACCAATTCAATTGATAAAAATAACTTTTTAGCGGCGGCTGAAATTAAAAACAATTAAATTGGCCGCCGAAGGTATTTTAAATGTTAAAAAAAAATTGTTTTCAGGTTTTCCAAGTGGCATGAGAAGAGTAAATTAATGGAATATTAAATTTGTTTCATTAATAGTTTAGAGCGCTCTGAACACAATTTGTTCAGAGGACGTTCAGAGCGAGCTCGATATACTCGAACTCTGTTCAGAGCTCATTTCTGAATGAAAAAAAGAAAAACACCCAATGATATGATTTGGAGTCGAATTGTTATATTTAAAAAAAAAATATTCCCATCTGCTCCGATGAAAACATAGTACATTTTTGTGAAAACAATATTAAAATACATAATCTTTAAAAGTTATAGGTATTAGCCATAAGCAATCACACCTGAAGTAAATGATAGTTTGTTTAATTTAAAAAAAATTTGACAGTTATTAATTAATTAATATGCACCAAAGTAAGTCTAAATAACTATGGAAAGTTTGAATGCATCCATCGACGAAAGGGTTGCCAAGCTTGTACATTTACAATTATTATCAAAAGATATTTTCATTACAACTTATTTTGAATAATAAGCGGTTGTATATGAAAATAAAGAATTAAATTCAGTTAATTCTTTCAAATTTAAGAGAAAAAAAAAGATTATTTTATAAACAATGTGAAAAAATATTAAAAATATTGTTGTTGACTTCCAGTTTTATCATCAAAATGTCACAATTCCACGCACTTGGTCCAGAAAAAGAAAACTCTGGACCATTACAAATTCTTTTCTCAGTTAAATTGTGAGATACAATTAGAAAATTTCAAAAATTGTTTAATATCCTAAAAAGTGTTAGTGTTTGTTTGTGTGTTTTGTTGAGTTTGAGTGTGTATAGAGTCATCAGATGAACATGTTGTTTTGTTTTGTTTTAAGATTGGCGTTTTTAATGCGCTTTTTGTTATAGTTTTAATTATTATAATTTTCTATTTGAGTTTAGGTTAGATTTAATTTATCACAAATATGTATGTTAATATTATATATATATTTTTTTATAATTTGTTTATCTAGATTTAGTGTTTGTATACATATAAATATTTATGTTTTTTTTCTTTGGTACTAAGTTTTTTTTTTAAGTATAAAATATTGATATTTTTCATTTCCTATTCTTATGATTCGCATGCTCAAAAAATAGACGAAACTTAATATAACTGTGCGTGCATTCAGTTTTTTGTGTGTGTGCTTATTGTCCAAACTTTCAAAGACGAAAACAATACTTCGTCATTAGTTAGGACAAAACAAGGGCAGGGGACAACTAAAACAGATAGTCAGATAGAGAGATAGAGAACGCTGCAAAAAAGGTTCATTATTTTGATTTGAAAGTGCTTGATTTTCAAGATTTTGTACCTCACTTGTCCGAATTGAGTTTGAAGCCTAAACAAAATTGAGCTCGTATCCCTGCTCGATATCAACTGCGACGGAATCAGCTCCATCTTGTGATGATTTTTTCGATTTAGCTTTATCCTTAGATGCAAATCCCAAAAGGCTAATGCCGCTCCCACGGCGAGATGGGAGCCCTAGCTATTCGAATCAGGAATCCACTAAGACATGCCATCGTGCGAGCAATTCTCCTTTGGCCATTTCTCTGACGTCACACCAATGAGCCACTTCCTCTGGTCCGGATGAGTTTAGACCCAAGCTAAACCAACCGACCATTTCGTTGCGTTTCATGTTACGTTTCGCATACACAGACACCATAAGAGTAACATCGTTTAGTTGAAATAATGCCACCTGAAAAGAAACGTGTTTATCTCAGTTGAATTCAACACCCTACAGATGGCGCTAGAATTTGTTTGGTTTTTTGCCCATTATTATATAGACTCTATAGTAATTACAATGATGGCGTTCGACTGTGTTGCCTTCTGATGCATGAGAACTCGATTCTAATAGCAAATAAACCGTAGACGAAAGCAGCGACACCCAGCATGCAGAAATTGCAACAAATAATGCTATAGTTTCTATAACAAAGTACTATAAGGAAGCAATTACTGTCGCAAACGTTGGATAATAGAAAGGCCTCTGCTATTTTTTGTATTGTATTATTTGTTTGAGGCACAAGGTGGCTCCACAGTCAAACACCACCATCAAAGTACTATGGATTTCATATACAAAGTGTTTGATTACAATAATTTTAAATAAACTATACCAAACAGTCAGACAATTTTCACATTATCTATACTGAAAATGAAAATCCAACACTCACCTGAAACACAAACGTTTCTTTAAACAATGGATTTGGTTGGCCACGTCTTGTTGATGTTTTTGCTCTTGATATTTCCTGACCTATACTGCTCACCAGGCATAACTTAACGTAAGTGTCAGGTGCTTTATTCAGTGATAAACTACGAAAATGGCTGCCTTTCACAATTTCTACTGTTAATCGGCCAGTGGTGCCATTGTATGCTAAGCCTAAAAGTAGCTCTGGTACACCTCCATGTTGCATTGAAGTGGTCGAGCCGGCACTATCGGATCTTGCTAAACTTAAAAGATCACTAGATGATCCAACAATCTTCAAAAATTAATAAAAAAAAGTTTTTGTCAAGTCCCCATTAATATGAAAGAAATTTTTTTAATTAAATTCTATACCGATGATGTATTCCTCGGTTCGAGAGGAAGCCACAGATTGGTCTCGAGTTCGAGATCAATTGCAGCAAAGCTAACGACTGCTTCACCAATAAGGCGTTCTTTCCGCATCCGTTCACAGCCGTACAAACGGATGCGCAGTCCCATTGAATTGACTTCCTCTGGATTGACGCGATGCAATAGAAAGCTTTCCATGAATTGGGGGCTCTCGCCGGATCGAATTTTAGTCTTGTGTTTTTGCTTCTTGTTTGGAAGCATAAGAAGTCGGATCTGAAATTTAAAATCGATGTATATGTCAAAATTGGTCCTTACACTAGGTGTTTTTTTCTTTTATGGGATTAACCTGAGTATGTGTTTGCTGTCCATTTTCTCGGGATGGAATCCCTCGAGCTTGAAGAACATGAACTGTCATCTTTCGCATTGGTGCGTCATAAAGCAGTGAAATTTCGATACTACCGCTTTTTCCAAAGCATTGGTTCTGCAATGCAAGATCTTCGGATTTGATTGATCTTAAATCGCTTGTGTCAAAAAGTGGTTCTTGTGATAAGACAACAATACACTGAAAAAAATGTATTCTTATTTGAATAGTTCTTTAATATGTATCTATGAAAAAAAAAAAAAACTCACGTCATCATTGTTGTTACAGTTTAAATCGGGAACATCGTCTAAGCTTCCCTGGCGCTGTGTCGGAGATATTTTGTTGTAGCGTGTTGAGTTTGCATTGGCACGTCTGTCGATTATTGAGCGATTGTCTATTCGAGTCTCTTTGATAGATGACACACTTCCTTCTACTATTTTGAGTGGTAAATTTGAGCGATCTGTTTATTTTAGTTAATTTTATTTAAAATAAAAATATCTATATAGTAAGATATTTTAAATATGAGACATTTTGTGAGCTCAGAATAAGTTAAGCTTATAAGCTTATAAATATTGCTGCGGTCATCAAATAAAATGAAAAATTAATCATCTAATTTTGAAATTGTTAAGGGACTTGTAAATGAAATTCGAGATTTGAATTCGGATTCGAAGATATATTATCATATAACAACAAATGTCAAAGTAACGAAATTTGGCTGAAAATCGACTACAATTTAAATTGGAGAAAGGTGAAGTAAAGTAAAATGAAGCAAAAACAAATATCACTAGTTGTCAATCGAAAATAGACACGGACAGTCATTTCTAACCTTTTATTAATTTTACTAACCTTGTTTAATTTAACTTTATTAGATCAAATCAAACCACGTATGAAAATAGAAAATGTCGCGGTTTCGTGTCGACAGTTGATTGACAGCTTTTTATCAGCTTTGAAATTTGAAATGATTTCGCTGTTCCTTCAAAATTAGTAGGGCTGCTAATAACCTTCGAAATCTAACCATTTACCTAATGGTTTTGACAAGGTGACGTATTGCTGTCATTCAAACGATACGATTTATGGCCATGTTTGTTTTACGAAGAAGAAACCATTTGGTGAAGAAGATACAACGATGAACTATACAGCGACATAAGCCAATTCAGAAAAAGACTTAGCCGTGCAGGGCGAATGGACATCAACGTTTCAGCTCGTTAAATCTTCAACGCCATTATAAAAAGGAGATGCGGATGAAGCTTTCATTTTCTGTGGACCAACTCGTCAGATGAAGAACTCCCACTATTAGGAGTGTTCAACTTGTGAGGATAGGCTAGAGATTCTTTTTGGTTTGGTTTCGAATTTTCGTAAAATCTTAAAAAGTGCTTCGGCATTATCCCCACACGATAGTGGCTTTATCATTCCCAAATGCCAATCCAATCCCTTTTCTCAAAACAATCAGTTATTAATTTGATTATATTAATGAAAAGTAATGGACTCAGGAAAGATCCTTGCGGAAGACCAAATTGGAATATAATGGGTTCTATAGATCAAGACCCAAGCTAATATTGAAAAATAAAGCACATTATTTAATCTTTCCTATGGGAAATAGATCTTTTAAGGTACCAAATAATAGTTTCAATAAAAGAAGTGTTCAATCTGAAAAGTTGGGGTTTTAAAAATGAAAACGGTCATTAAATACTATCTAAAATAATGTAGTTGTTCATATATTTTAGTAATACACATTTGTTTCTTTAAATATACTTAGACTAACCTTTTTTCTCGCCGGTCAAAATTCCTGTATTACTATCGATTGATGCCTCAACCGAATCATTCGAACTACACTCACTGTGTGATGAAGGTATTCCTACTTTACCCCGTTCAGCAATGGCAAGCGGATCTTTTGATGAATCTCTAGGTGTTACAGTTATATGTTGCAAATCACTAAAATTATAATTCTGTGATAGTGGATTTATGTGGTTGATGCCGTATCCGGTGTATTGGCCATTAGGGATACTGCGTGATTGCTGTAGTCGTAATCTGCGTAGAATTTCTTCTTCAGAGTCTGAACTTGTGTTTTCATAGCGTCGTTTACGTGCTTTAAGTAAAATTTTAAATTTTTTAACTTACCAGATCTAAGAAAAAAAAAATTTGATTGCAAAAACTTACAAATTTTCTGAACGTATTTTGATGAAATTTTGTTGTCGTCACAGCAAGGAAATGCGTGTGATGATGCATGGAAACACCATTTGCGATTGATAAATAAAAAAAATACTAACATCAATGCTACAAGTCCGAAAAGTGCTCCAACGAGAGTTGTTGCTTCAACAGATCCTGAAAAAATATATAATAATTATAATTATAAATCATTGAGTTAAGATCAGATAGTGACATAAAATAGCCTCATAAACTAAAGATTCAGTTCCTATGTCACCAATGACGAAGCAAATTACAAATATTCTGATCCCTTGAAATTAAGCCTACATGGGTAGTCCCATTGATCTATTCTTACAAAAATCTCGATCGACTTATATGTCAGAAACAGTTTCTACAACAATATAATTTACCATATTGATATTGTGACACTGCCTTTAATTTCATTTGGTTTAAATTCAAATTTCAAAAGAACATCAGCAATACTTGTTTTATTAATAGGAGTCCCAATATGGACAGTTATCAAAATTCCCATGAATTCGATGAGCCCCCATTATCTTACACTGAAATCGTTGTTACAGGCGACTTAAATGTATACAATTCTACGAGGCTTCGCTAGTTCGGCCAGACAACACCTCAAGGAATATCTTGCCGAGACTTTCGGCTCTATTGAGATAAGCACATTGGATCGTTGTATCAAATCAGGGTACGTCTCGTGCTCCAACAAACCAGTAGAACCGTATGGGCATAGAAGAAAACCAACTTTGACGGTTTCAAATAAAACTTTAATTTGTCACTATTCTTCTTCGATAGTAAAGTGGAAAGCACCGCTACAGCTTATTATAGTTTTAATCATTGTTAAACCAAAGAGAATTTATGGTTGAACTTGAGTTTTAAAGCAGTGGCAAAGTTTCCGATGTTACAAAGCCAACTTTTCAAATTTGGCTTTCTCATTCAGAGAGCTAAGTTTTAACATGAACAAAAATTACGGAAAAGAATTCTACAATGTGACAAAAATATAGTAAAATTTTTTGGTAATATGTAAGAAACTTACGAAAATCTACTATATCTTCGGCTTCGACGATCGTCTGACTGCTGTGGTCAGCTCACAAGCAAATGCTGGTTTATTTGAAGCGCAGTTTGCTGCTCATTCGACACTACAACAGAGTTTTATGAACACTCCTGTTCTTGAAAGCCTAAATGGTCTTATAGGACAAATCTCATTTCATATCGTTCATTTGCAAGAGTATTCAAAGATCTGAATCAAAACTGGATCTGAAGAAAGACATATTTTCACACTTACATGGGTGGGTAGACTAAATGTGTCTTTGAATATAACAATACTACCTAACACATTAAATGACTAAAATTCTTTAAAAAAAACCAAAGCTCTCAAGGGTTCGTGTTTCGACATTTTTCGACTGGGGCAGTGAAGCTCATTTACATAGTATTCCTTTTTTCCTGGGAGTAGCAATAAGCAATTGGTAATAAAGCTTCCAAACTAATCCCTCTAAGCTGCGGTATGCCACATGGATCTGTATTTAGACCATTGCCTTTTTCTTCTTATGCAAACGGCTTACCACATTCAGTAAAGCATTGCGAGACACGGATGTATGTTGACGATGTCCAGTTGTTTAAAATTTGTAACCTAGATCTAAAAGAAGTATGCTTTTCTGTGGGGAAGACGGAGAAGATAAATTTTCCTTTATTAATGAAAGCTCTAATTTCGCCGCATAAATCGCTAAAACTAGAATTGTTCAGCCATAGATCGCAAAGCAGACTAGGCAAACATTCTTAGTTTGTATTAATTTCAGTTCTTACGTTGAGATCTCCTAACAATTTAACATTGTTGGACTGGGATTTTTTAAGTAAGTTGAAATATCTCAACCTTTATTTGGCAGTCTCTCTAGTCTAGAAGGATTGAGGTGCCATTGTACCCTACAAAATATTTTTTTGTCCAATGACTTTATAAATGTTTTATAGACATTTATATTACTTGCGATTATAGGTACTATAAGGCAAGTTATGGATTCGTGCAGAAAAAAAAATTTGAGATAACAATCACACATGACATTACGATGATGAAGAAGTCGAAAAAAGTGGGTCCGTCCGTCTGTCTGTCTGTCTGTTCGCGCCTCTGGAGGCTGAACGGGTGGGCCGATTTGCTTCAAATTTGTTATTTAGGATTTATTTGGCCGTCCCTCGGAACAAATTTTTTATTTGCTCTAGGTCCAAAAATAACGGCACCTGCCATACAATCTTGAAGACAAAAATTGATTTTCTCAAAAACGGCTCTAACGATTTTGATAAAACTTGCAGAATGCTATTTTTGCAAGACAATCTATCTTTTGGTTAGAATTTTTCTTTCGAAATTTGTCTAATAACGGTTCCTCTCATGGAACCAGTATTTTCAAATCAAATTTTCTCGTAAACTGTACATTCGATTTTAATAAAATTTGACCACATTAAGTCATTCATAATTTTATTAATATGGCATTTCAAAATTTTCAAAAACGTTTTTTTTTTTATTTTTTATAATTTTTTCAAAAAAATTTTTGGTTTTCGAAATATGTTGGAAACGATGAATATATGTATTTTTTTTTAAAATTATTTTTCAAATGTAAACTACAGATTGCCATATAATTTGCATACTCAAATAAATTTCAAAATATTTTTTGAAAAAGTTTTTCAAAAATAACCTTTAAAAAAAAAACTGGTCAAACGATTTTCAATATTTTTTTTTCCTAGATTGACGTATAGCTTTAAAATTTTATTGCATACTTAGTTTTTCCGAGAAAACTCTTAAGCTAATTTAAAAAATAAAATAATTTTCGAAATTATTTAATTTTTTTTAATATCCGTATATGCAGCCACTACGCAATTGCTTATCATAAGAGCAAGTTCGTGCGACCCAGTCGTGCATTTTATTTTTTTTAGTTGCAGGAAGCATTTAAAATATTTATCATTGTTTTAAATTTGTTATTGTGCTTTTGAGTGTTTATGTATTATAATTATCTCCTCTTTATTCTTTAGAGTTTATGGAATTTTGCGTTCAGCCAACGTTGTTTTAATTTTTTTTCCAGGTTTTGGTTTTCACCAATTTTTCAAGAAAACAAAATTTCAAACAGTAATTCCAAATTATGCGATTTTTTACAACAAATTGTGACCTTGTTTGAAAAAGATAGAAAGACTAAATTTGTTCACAGGCCAAATTGTTGGAAAAATAGGAAGAGAAAAAGATTTATGTTTGCGCAGGAGGTGTTTTGCTGGTGGATTAACTATAGCACACCAATCAAGCATCTAAATTGGAAAAGTATTTTGATTGAGAAGAATTGAGTGGTTTTTAAAAATGCCATAGAAATGTTCAAGACGCCACCTGTTGTTAATCATTCTAAGCAACAACAATGATAATTGTCACTGGTTTCTTTTAAGACCTTTGTTAGGCGTACAATATAATCTACATCAGTTTTCTTTATAAGATTTTCTATTCATTGTTATTCAAATAAAAGAAACAGAAGTTAAGGAGAAAAGAAAATTGTGACCACAGAACGAGTATATTGAATGAACCTTCTATGAAAAGGAGAGCTGTGTGTGATTTTCCGTCGTGTTCAAGGACAACTTTAAATACCCCCCACTCTCAATAGGAAGTTGTTTACACCTGTTTGTATTGAAATCATTATGTTATGTAGCAAATGTTTATGTTTGACAAGTTAAGGAAAAAGGATAGCTTATTATATAAATAATTTAGTTCAATTATTTCTCTATAATGTATATTGATTTGCATTACATTATGTAAAATGCTTTCTAAATTCCTTTTCCTGTCTGTCGCATACTTTAGAGAACATTTGTGATGTTTTTCATTATCCTTATATCATATTGTTGTTACGAATGATTTCACTGTACACAATTCTACAAAAAGTATAAAACCGAAAGAGAGTTCATGGTTCTTTTTCAAAGGTGGGAAAGTAAGCTATCTATGTAACATAGATTCAACAAGAATTACCTGTTACGCTAACATTTAAAGAAATAAATAATAAAAATTAAATTAAGGCAAAAAGGTAAAAAAAAGAAACGTAACTTCACTACGTCTTTGGTTCTGACGCCAGCGCTTTGAGAATGATAGTTCTGTTATCAGCTACCAGCAGTGACATTGTTCCTTCTGCACACGAGATATTTACTAGTTTTAAGGGACTAATCTTCATTAGCACTCTTAAAGTTATAAGAGTTATTAAGGATCTCGATACACATAAATTCACAGCCCGGATAGTATCACTCCCAGAGTTCTGAAGAGTTATGCTCCCACGCTGGCAAAACCGCTGCGTTAACTTTTCCATGCGAAGAAGGGGTGTGTACATCGCCCTCAAATAACTCACCAAATGAACTAACGTCCATTCGTTCCAAGTATGTCATAGAAAATCTGATAAACCATCAGATTAAGAAATATCTTGAAAAAAAAGGGAAATTTCTTAATGGCCTGCAGTACGAATTTCGTTAGAAAAGATCCACTGCTGATACGATGTGCAATATCTCACCGGACAGTGCAACAAGTCTTAACATCTATCGTTTTGGAGAAAGTAAGACTCAATTACGATTTGCAGAAATTGAAAACATATGTTCATTGGTATCTTTTTTTATTTCCTATACAACTTTCCTAAGCGCTAATAATAAGTTAATTCATGATAAAGGTATACATTACCCCTTGAGTAAGTAAGTAACTAAATCCCAGCATTGCGGTTCCACTCCAAATGAATTCGCAGAATCAAGACTGAATGCACTCATTCAGGCGGTAAATTTATTTTCAACTGTTTCTGTCAAAACTTAATCTTGTTTGATTCTTCAGCCTTCTTCTTGGTAAAATGCGAACCCAAATATTTCTTAATGGTCCTTACGATATGATGGCTCCTAGTACGCAATATTGGTGACAGCAATTCTATCTGTTCTATAGCACAGACAACATCTGAAATCTTAACCGTCAACATTTCATCTGCGTCCAACGCTATTGAAATATTAGCTTTGTTTGTTGAACTTTACCCAGGGTCACCACAGGTTTTCTTGACAACCCCAAGAGCTGTCAAAAAAACCTGGGTTTTCCCGTTCTCAAAAAACGCATTAGATCTGCTGATTGTATATTTTTCACAACGCACAACATTAAAACTTTCCATTTTGCTTTATTATTTGTTCGATTTTTTATCATCCGCTTGAGTTTCTTTTACTATTTGTTGAAAAAATTATATGAAAAATCAAATACAGAAGAAAAATACACAAGAAATGCTTGACAGCAAAAGTCACTTCAACAGCTGATTCGTTACCTCAACTCGCCCCAGCTAAATACCAAGATCGACTTCAGGGTGACTTCAGGGTGACCCAAGTTTTCAAAAAGCAGAGAATTTCGTATTGATGGCGAGTTGAGGTAATACAAAAAACTAGCTGTGGCGACCCAGGGTGACACTCGAGGGCTCAACCAACAAAGCTTTTAATAGTGAAGCTATAAAAACAGTGCAGTGCAGTTCAAGGGAATGACACTATTGTATATAACTTCTATAGTACTCTAAAGGCAGACGGCACAATTGTCAAGCCCGTATTCTTACTTCAAATATTAAAGCTATAGGCACCATCACCTCTAGTGCACCAGAGCTCAATTTTAAAAGTTTATTAACCTAAAAGAAGATAGCATCAGTGGCACCCAACTATCATTTTGTTATAAAAGAACACTTTCTCTAAATTATAGTGCCCAAGACCGCAATAATACAAAACTAGATGTCTTTTCAATCTCTTGAGAGACAGCTAAGTAGGTATTTCATTTTCATCTGAATTTCTATCGAATAAGAACAAAAACAGAAGACCTTAATTCCAACTAACTACTACTGATGTCTTTTGTTCTACAAAAAAGCTTCCTGTTTTACCCACAAAGCAAATGTATTCTTTGAAAGAATCACTTAGAGTAAAGAGAAATGAAGTGTTAGGCATTTTAATCGCCTTTTCATAGCCCTCCACAAGCCATTGAATTCTTTCCATTCATGTCTTTCAAAACACACGCTACAATTTTTCGTCTTTCAAAAGAATCCGTTACAACACTCAATAGACCATACATTTCCCCAAACATTAAAAAAAATTCAATTGAATTCTCCTACACTTTTATACACACAAGCGTGCCGTGTGTATGAGCAACAACACGTATCTTGTATTCATGGCTTTATCTTGAAACCCCCACCCCAACCCCATCCATTTGATTTTAAATTACTTCTAAAACGTTTTTCATGTTCATGATAAAAAGCTGTCTCTTAAACACACCCCTTTTGAGAGCCGGTTAATCATTACAAAGTCAAAGCAATCAAAAACCAAACGCACAAATCATCGTCATAGTAATATCTAAAGGATTCCATACACATCAACAAAGAGGCCAATCCAACACATGGCATTAATTTCTTCGAAGAATCCATACCCCACTCTTTTTTTTACAATAAGCGACATGGCCGTGAAAGTAATTTCAAATTAATAAGCCAACAAATACAAAATTACCCATGACTCATATAGCTTTGTAACAATCAGAAATGAAACGCATTATCCTTGCCCCTTCCCGAAAAACTTAGTTAAAAGTAAATCCTAATAAACCACATGTTTGCTTATATGAAGGAAAAAAAAGTTGCGTATACGCCGTAGTGAACTGAATCATTTAATGACTTACAAAATGACTTTCGTGTCAACGAACAAAGTCAAAATCAAACAATAAATTCCTGCACACACAAGTACTTACCATTTATATAGTTATCCACACCAGCAATCAATATCATTTTTTGTTCAAGGACCAAAAACACACCGTTCCTTGTTGTTTTCCTATTTTTTTTTTTTTTTGTCGCTGTTTCCTTTTATTTAAACAAATAGTAGTTATCCAAAATGTTTTGTTTAATCCCCTCCGTAAACTATAAAAAAAGGGAAAGCAGATTTAGTACGACAGTCGACCGTCGACGGAGACACAAACAGAAGGGAAAAGTAAACTTTATGGCACACTTTCTTTCTGTATTATTTATTGTTGTTGTTTGTTGGTATAGTACAATTTACACACATACGTACAAAAAAGAATAACAGTAAATATGATGAAAGTAATAAATGGTGGTATGAGCTTTCAAGTAAAATGAATAATCGATTTCTCGATTAGAGTGCACGCAGCAGAGACAAGAAGTATGGAGAGGGTGAGTGAGAGTGAGGAGGACAAAAAAGAGGCTAAAGGATATGTGTATATCCTTTGGATAGAAATTTTCTTTTCACTGAACTATATTTTTCACTTTGAACATTTTTTCTTTTCTTGTTGGTATGCACACACCTTCGATTTCCGATATTTGAAGCAGGTTTTCATAAATTTAGTCGGGTTCACGGGCTTTGAAAATGCAATTTTCACGTAACATTTGTGCTAAGTTATGTTGAAACTGCGTTTTGTTTCTTACAAGTTTTTTTTTTCTTCTTCTTTTAATTTTGTGTTATTATTTCGTTTGGCAGAATTTTAAGGATACTACCGACCGCCAGGAGTAGGTATCTACGTGTGAGTCAAATTAGGAAACTAATTCTGAAGTATAAGGAGCTTTTTGAATTAAAGAAAAGCTTTTAACCATTCAACCTAGTCCTTTTTCAAATTGTAATAGATTATCAAAGATGTATCTCTTATTGAAATAACGGTTTTTACTTTTAAAATTAATTGTGTAACTTGTTGAATGAAGGGCAAACTAAATATAAAATAAAGTGCACGACTGGGTCGTACGAACTTGCTCTAATGTGTTAAAATGGTCTTGGGTGATTGAGATTTTGGGAAAAAAGCGTTGAAAAAATCATATGAAATTTTATAAATCACTTAAAAATCAATACCTAAAACGTTTTTTAGAGAAAATGAAGTAAGCCATCATGTTTCTTTTACGTTTTAGAATTTCTACGAAAATTTTTTTCAAAATCGTTGGACCAGTTTTTTCAAAAAACTGTTTTTTTTGAAAAACTTTTCGAAAATATATTCCAAATTTTTTTTGAGTATGCCAACTTCTAGCACTTTGTAGTTTTTATCAGAAAAATAAAATTAAAAAAATATAAAGTAAACCGTTTTTGGAAAAAACTAAAATTAAAAAAAAATTTTGAAACTTTTTTAAAAAACTCAAAAAAACTTTTTTTGAAAATTTTTCGAAATTATATTATTTCTTTTATAAGAGGGCTTCTACATTAAAAAATTCATTGAAATCGGTCAAGTGTCTTACGAGAAAATCGGATTTAAAAAAACCGGTCCTATGGGAGGTACCGTTATAAGACTTTTCCTGAAAAATCTATTCCAACCAAAACATAAAGTTTGCACAAAAAACACAATTCAGAAAGTTTTATCAAAATCGTAGGAGCCGTTTTTGAGAAAAAATTATTTTTCACAAAAAATCGTATGGCAGGTACCGTTAGTTTTGGAGCTAGAATGCTAATTCCAAAAACCCCTCTGTAGGACGTCATAATAATACTATGTACCAAGTTTAAAGCAAATCGGTCCAGCCGTTTAGGCTGTAGGTAACTATACAGACAGACATACGGACAGACAGACAGACAGACAGACAGAATTGTCGGACCCACTTTTTTAGGCTTCTCTATCATCGTAATGTTATGTTTGATTGTCAAAAAAAATTTTTTTTTTTTTACGAATGCATAACTTGCCTTATAGTACCTATAATCGCAAGTAAAAAATGTGGAAATGTTCAAAATATTTGTTTGATCTTCAAGTTACACGATTGAGCAGCAAAGTCTACTCCCAAACCTCTTGTGTTGTGTGGCCAGTTGCAGAACGACCGGTTTAGTTAACAACCATACAAAAAAGGGCAGCAACAAAATCTTTCCACCTGTCCTAATTCGCCGCAACTGGCCTTAACTGTGACGATGATTGTGTTCTCTTACTACAGGTGCGCCTCCAAGTAGTTTTTGGTCATCCGATGCGTCTATTACCCTGAGGATTCCATTCGTAAGATTGTTTCGCCAGGTTTCCATATGGTATGGCCTATTCAAAGCCACTTCCTTTGCATGCTGTCTGCATCCAATTTCTTCTGTCCGGTCCTGTTCCACGTTCAATATGGTTTGCGGTCACCATATCTTCAGAATGTACTGCACAGGCGCACACACCAGTTAACGAAGGCCTGCACTTTGCTTTAGACGTTGGCAGAGCATTTCCATGTTTCAGAAGCGTATAAAAGCACAGATTTGGATTCGAAGAGTTTCCACTTGATGTGTAGCGATATTTTGCTAGAGTCCCATACAGGAGCAAGAATCCCAAGGGCACCCGGGCTCTGTTTATTCTTTAGTCAACATCAAGTAGCGTAATTGGTCCTTAAGCCAACAACTTCTCCATTTAGCTGCAGCAACTGGCATATTGGATTTTAAACCAGCCGTGTTGTTTGCGATGAGAAATATATTGTCAGCATAATCTAAGTGACTATAAGTTTGTCAAATGGTCTGCATTGGATACCGTGTCTTTCATTTGTACGCAATTGCCAACAACAATAAAATTAATGACAAGAAATCTCTTTGTCTCAGTCCTTGACGCACATCGAAGGAGTCGGAAAGCTGTACAATGTGTGAAACAACATATCTTGCGTTGTTGTAGGACTCTTTAATAACAGCTATAATTTTTTCAGGGATACCTCAAGCATAATAAATGATCTCCAGATGCATTCACGATTAACCCGATCGAACGCCTCAAAATCTACAAACATGAGGAGCAGTGGTGACTGATATTCAGATGATTGTTCAAGGACCACTGCGAAAATCCGCGCTTAATGTCTGCGGATCGTAGATTAAATCCTGAACTTTACCCTAATAGTAGTTATGCCATTAGGTTTGGAAAAACGGACGTATAACGGTAATATTACTTTGGTGTACCATGTCATACTTTGACGGCAATTGTGCTGTTAGTACTTTTTACAAAAACTTTGTTTAAGACTTAATTTTTTAGGAATAATAGCACTTGTAAATACGTTTAAATAAATTTGGTATCTTGTCTCAGTTTTAAGTAATCTAGCCTGTTTCATTTTTCTTGCCGATGGTAATTTTTTGATTTCAATTTTCTCTAGAAAATGCACATTTCTGTGAATAAAAGTATCAATAATATTGTTAAAATAAAAGTTAAAGCCAAGTATGCAGTATATAAGGAAGGAATAAAATGATATAGATCACCAAGCTGCTGTCAACGCGTGGCCACCACAAAATGCACGGGCAGATATATATATATGTCTACTCAAACCACGTATTCGCAAGCAAAAGATGAAACATTTGAAAAAGTGAGACCGGTTATACTGCTGTGTATGAATAGACACCTAGTTTCGAACTTTTTTTTCGAAGATAACACTCCTAACACTTTACTATAACTGTGAATTTACATTGTTCTGCAACATTTTGATCTAAAAATTTCAAGAAAAGTAAAGCGGGAGAAGTATACTTCATCGATGAAAGAAAAAAAGTTTGACAGTATTTTGTGGACTTTATCCATTCAGATGCGAACATTTCAATTTTAAACATGAAAATTCGAAAACTGGGGTAAAATTGAGAAGATTAAATTGACCTATAGAAATTATAGGAACATCCAAATGCAGAATAATATTGTATATGATATAATATGCTTATTCAAGATGTTTCGCATTTTCATCTTCCATCTTTATCGAACGAGTATGATTTTATATGCTGTATCCCCATTTTTCTTGTGCAGAAATCAAGATGTAGAATAATGTCAACTCAACATAAAATTGCCATAACACTTTGCAAGCTGTCAACATTAATTATTCTGTTTTCCATTAGTATTTTTTAAGAATAATGTGTTTGCTCCATTTTTTTAATTTAGCGATATGTGACAAATATTTACCTACAAGATAATCTTCTACTTACCGAAAAGAACAGCAGTTCGATAGCACATCACATGGTAAACTGAAGATTTTTATTAGGAAATGAGCCAAAAGTGTCAAATTTTGGCGGGAGAAATTATTAAACACCCTTTTGAAAATCAATCGTATATACATATTTGATTTAATTAAGGGAAAAATAGAGCTGTTAATATAATTTTGTATGAAAGATAGACCCGTTTTGATTATTAGAAAAGTAATATTTAGGCTCGTTTTGAAGCCAAACTGAAAATAAAAACAATAATAACTTTTGAATAGTCTCGTTTTGAAACCATCTGATAACTCTCTCTGACGCGCAAATTTTGGTATATCACACTCAATATATTGAAAAAAGTGCATTTTTGATTGTTAACGTCACATTGCACCCGTGCTATTCGAATTACGTATACCTTTAACATTAAAATATGCTTTTTTGAAAACGGAGGTCTGAATACATTCCCCCTTCATTTCAACGAAAACAGAAAGAAATCTGAAATCTTTTATCGCCATTTAGGTAAATGATAATTTCGATTTAATGTAGGTACCTAAAACAAATCAAAACGAATCAAGCACATGCAGAAAATTACTGTTTAACATTTTTAACAGCAAGTGTGACAATTTCAGATATGAAATCGAGTTCATAGAATCGACGTTTCGGTTTTCTGAACACGCTTCTGTTGGCAGCAGCAACCAATGAGCTGTTTATTTTTTGGGTGTGTCAATTCTCAGGCAGCCATACAATAGAGAAGTATCCGAATACGCCAAAGAGAAATGTCAAATCAATACTTTGAAGGAAAACAATTAAATTCTCTGTTGTTTCGGATTTCACATTTGACTTTGACTTTAGGAGCGAGAGGGAAAGAAGTATATTGCCGTTTGCTTAAAATTTCTATGGCCATAGGCAAATGGTTTGTGAACATGAAACGCTATTTTTCGTTGGACATGTGTACCAATAAAGATACAGACGGCAAACTCACTTTTTGCCTACAAGCTGAAAATCAGCTGATGTGCCATTTATTCTGAAAATCACAAAATGCAAAGACAGAGATGTACACGTATACACAGACACGACAAAATATTTCGAGGGTGTTTCAGACAAGAGGAGTACAATTTAGCGGTCTGTATTGGTCTGTGTCGTTGGAAATGAATTTTCCCACAATCCAGGTGAATGTGTTCATCATTATACATTTTTATAGTAATTTCATGCAACATGTGTTTTTAGTTCTGAACTTCGTCAATGGCGGCGGTAGTTGTCTTATCTACTTTACATCAAATGTCTTCTATTGTTGTTTTTGCTTCCCATGGCATACTTTTTTTTGAAGAAATCATGACGTAATTTAATATTCTTGACTCTATGCACCACTTGAGTAAATTTATTATTTACTGCGAGTGCTACCACAAAGGCTACTACCAAACTACGAAGTGATATAAATGTACAAAGAACTTCAGACACACTCATTGGCTCAATTCACAGAAATCTATATAATATCCAAAGCATTCCGCTAGGCGCCGGCATGCATTCAAAGCCCAAAAAACGCACACACAAGTTTCTTGCCAAGACAGTCCGTTTCTTATCCATCAATCAAATTTGTTGCGTCCGCCATCACAGTTGTTCTTCGCGCTATCAGAGTGCTTCTTTTTAGAAAAAGTAAAATTAAATCTATTTAAAAAGAGTTCCACTGTGCTCAAAAAACAGTTATTTTTTAAGTTCCTGAGTTTATTACTTTTAATCAAACAGCAAAAATGTTTTGGGGTAAGTTAAAAATGATGTGAAAACAGTGGAAAGTTTATTTTAGACACCACGTGTTTCCAAAAAAAAAAAAAAGGGCCTTCCATGCGGCTTTTCTAAAAATAATAAAATTTACAATATTTTTAGTAAATTTTTAAACTCATTCAATAATTAATGTTTTATTATTTATTTGTTTTTGCAGGACTTATCTTAAAAGCAAACAAAAAATATACGCAAACAACAAAGCAGGCGTTCCATGTATCTCAAGCCGCTCTTGATGTTACCTCGTGCGCCGATGGACCCATCCAACTTTTCCTCACATACGAGGGCATCAAATACTTGATTTGTACCCTTCGCAAGAACACCGCCGAACAAGTTATGTTGGATTTGAATTTCAACGAGGGCGACGAGATCTCTCTCCAGAGTCAAGGTGAGTGCTAAAAAATAAAATTATTTGTTTTTGATGGAAATTTCTGGGCGGGCGGGGCGGGTGATGCTTGTGAGATTGTTACTCTGTGGTTGAAACTTTATTGGATCAAGCAGCTTATTGTTCAATGTTTCTTTGATTGCAAGAATTTGTATATGAAATGTCGTAGAGGAGCCTTCTGAGACTTTTTAGAAACGAGGTATTTTTGCCACAACACTAACCCTGCTCTTACTCGTCACCTAAAGTTCATTGCCTGCTTGTTGATAAAAGTTATTTGATAATAATGTGCACGTGGGGAATGGGACTTTCTTTTTTTCTTCTCCATGTGAGAATGAAATAACCATCAGCTTATAGGGACGAGGGTTCTACCCGTGTTTTGAGATGGAAAAACAAAGCTATCAGTACTTGGAATCGAAAATGGTTATTGTTTCTCAAAATATTCTCGATGAAGGTCAATACACTTTGGGATGCGTTTGACCCAGTTTTCGAAGCATTTTATCCGCTTCGATTGAGGAACCTCTTCTTTAGGCATTTTATATTTGATCTTCGGGAATAAGAAATGATCATTGGGTGCCAAATCAGGACTAAATGGCGGGTGACCAACCAATTCGATGCTTTGAATGCTCTTGGTTGAGTGGATATGTGAGTTTGCGTTATCATGGGCGAGAATGATTGTCTTCTGAGATTGGTTCTCATCATTTTTCTGAACGCTGCTGGCAAACAATTGGTGGAATTGACCGCTCTACTCTTCTTCAAAGGACCATTCATTTCGTCGCCTGTCGCGATTTTGACGCCTTTGTAGCGCCGCGATTAAATTTTTTTAGCATTTCTTAGCACCAATTGACGTGACGTGATCTTTTTTCGAGCGATGGTCCAAATATGCAAGATTCAACGCGAACAAATATTTTTGAAAAAGTCGAAAGCAAAAGCGGTACGCTTGTCTTGGTTTAATGCAAAACAAAAGTCTTAGAAACTGATTGCAAGCAGATGTCGAGGATTCAAGTCCAATTTTTGAACAAGACAATAATTGTGTCTAAACCTAACAACAACACGCTCCTCGTGTGATAAAACGTTCCGAGTACGATTATCATTTAAAATGTTAAACTCCTATGACAACGCAAACTTTTACATATTCACCCTGATGTTGCTTTATCTCAAGACTTACGTAGCAACAACTTCCCTATTATTGACACAAAAATTCGACCCATTTCCTTATTCTTACCTGCGTTTGGTTGATTGACCCGTGCCATCCGCTTTTGGTTACAAATAGTTGTTGCATTATGTTCCGCAGTCAGGCAGTCTACCTACCGAATCCCGGCTTAATCAAATCTGCAGGGAAAGTAGCAGATGGCATACCTAAAGGGAAACAATACTGAAACAGATGTTTTGAATAATCCTATTGTTCCAAGTGTTGAGTAATCTGCACGTGGCTTTAGTGTTATCTTTTCTGTGTTTTAGTTTGATATTTTATGACAATATGATGATCGGTTGCAAGCAGAGCAGCTATTTTACCTCCTCCCAGAGAGAGTATAGTGCAGTAAGTAGCAACCTCCATCCATCCGAAACTGAGCTTCTTAAATACTGCGGGCTTGTATTGTTAGCATCCGGATTCGTTCCACCATCAATGGCGCCTAGAACAAATAATTTCGGCCTTTTTTTAGTTTTGTCCTTAAGCAATCCACTTTTCCATAGATTTGCCACTAATAAAACATTTTATACAAACTAGCCGTGTTGCCTGCCATAAGACATTAACATATACTGTCCGGCATAATCTTTGTGGTTAATTTTGTTGAAAGGACTCCGGTGCCATACCTTTCATTTGTACCACCCACCATGGCAGTTATGACGTGAACTGGAGACAAAAAATATCCTGACGCACCTCGCATGAGTCATTGCGCGACTTAATAATTAAACTGCATATTTTCTTGGGGTTACCTCGCAATAAGAGATCTCCAGATGTCTTCACTATTTACCTGATCAAACGCCTTCTGGAAATCTACAAGCTACGGTCACTGCAAACCCCTTTTGATGGTGATAATGTGCTAGTTAACATTTTGCGGTTTCCTTTCATTGGTAGCTGTAAAGTATTTTCACCCTTCTATTCTCGTTGGTCCTGGACAAGTGCTTCACGAGTATCGAGGAATCTAGGCTAGACCTTTTAAAAAGAAAAACAGAGCTTACTCAAGCTGAGCAAGCCTCAACTGTCACTGTTGGTTATAATTCTTACTGGTCACAATTTAATGGGAATCAACATAAGTAGAAACATAGTATCATCTGACTTATGAAAGACTCATTTCACTTCTTATGAGAATTGCCCCACGCTAAGCAAGGACTAGAAAAGCAGCTTTCGGAGAATATTTCTTTAACGAACTAGGCGACATCTCGAAAAAGCCACTAATAGAACATCCTTCAGTTCATCCAGAATTCATGGGCGGCCTATAAACGTAAACACACACCCTTAATTGCCTTATTAACCCCTTCATTCCTGGAACCATTTACAACCGAGGAATGTGGCTTGGTTTTACCAAATCGCCCCCTTCCCCTACAAACCTTAGGGGACTATGAGTTAAAATCAAGAAGCTACTCTAGAACATTTTGTTAATTGAATTGGATTGTCTACTTCAAGCCAGTGTGGAATTTGGTTTCTTCAGTTTCTAACCGAGCTATAGGTATTTTTCCTAAATTCATAATTCTGTCACAGTTCTTGGTCAGGCAGCAAATTTTAGGGACATAAGGATCCTCAAAAGATTTAATTTGGAGCTTTTGAAGGTGAAACTACACTAGTTAAACAACTCGGCAAACCATACTTCAATTTTAAAGCATGCCTACACCTGGTCTGATTTGTTTTTGGAATAAATTAGTCTTGACGACCATTCGTCTGTATTCCAGAAGTTTAGTTATAATCCAAGTGGGAAGATAAATAAGTTAGATTATCTTCAAGAAAAAGGTCTCGGTTAAAAGGCATACCGCATAAACTAAGTGACTTAACTTAATATAACGCACATCCTCTGCCACCACCCTAGCTTCAACAATCCAAGTAGAAATCGAACTCTCGCAGAAAACTACTTTGAAAAAATGTCTAGAACCCCAGACTTCAATAATTTCAAAGCACACTTGAGAGGCAGGTTGCCTCTGAACTCTGAAATTAGAAACAGCACAATGAGTCAAAAAATACTCAAGTATTGGGTACCTACATAGTACATACATAGAATCGCCAACCCCAACTCTTTAGGAGTCACAAAAATGCCTTAAAAGCTACAGGCAGTACCTAAATAAATAGTCCGTTTCTGACGTTACAAAAAAAGTAGGCTATAACTGGTAGCAGGAAGCAACATACAAGGATCTGGTTGTCCCAAAATTTTTTAGCCACGCACCGAAAGGAATCATTCTGGACGAAGATTTTTCATGTTTTAGCACACTTTGAATAGGCCTGTGTGCGTCCGAATAGGCTTTTCAAGTCTGTCCCTTCTTGGGAATTACTTCGAAGTCATTCATTCAACATATACGCTCCTTCCAGGGACAGAGAATCCTCGCTCATGGTGTCCTTGGTTCGGTTAATGTGGCACAGACAGTCCATTGTGGACCACGGCCTCAACCAACAATCCTCGCCAGCTAGGCCGGTCCCTAGCCAGTGGCCTCCAGTTGCGCACACCAAGTTGGTTGAGGTCGTTTTCCACTTGATCACGCCACCTTAGATGGGGTCTTCTAGAACTGCGTCGGCCCTCCGGGTTGGAATTGAAGACTCGTCGGGCAGGAGCGTTTTCGTCCATACGCTCCACAGAACCCAGCCATCTAAGTCGCTGAATTTTCATCTTCTTAACCAAGTCAATGTCGCTGTATAGCCCGTACAGTTCGTCATTGAATCTTCTCCTCCATACTCCATTGATACATACAGGCCCGAATATCACCCGATGAATCTTTCTCTTAAAGCACCCCAGCCTGTATTCATCGGATTGTGTCAGTGTCCACGCTTCTGCCCCATACAGCAGGGCTGGGATGATAAGGGTCTTGTATAGTGTCTCCTTGGTCCTTTGAGAGAGGGCTTTACTACTAAGATGCCTTCTTAGCCCGAAGAAACAGCAATTGGCAAGAGTGATTCTTCGACTGATCTCTTCACTGATGTTGTTCTGAGAGGTTATAGTGGAACCCAAATAGACAATGTCCTTGACAACCTCAAAGTTATATCTGTCCATTGTGACGTTTTGTCCAAGCCTACGGTGATGATCTTCTGCGTCCGAGGACAGTATATACTTTGTTTTATCTTTATTTACAGCCAGAACCATTTTTGCCGCCTCCACTTCAATACTTGCGAATGCTCCACTGACAGCACGCTTCGTTCTTCCAATAATGTCAATATCATCAGCATAGCCAAGTAATTGGTGTTGACATGCGAGTTGAGTACGATTGCCTCAAGAATGATGTTGAAGAGGTTACATGGAGTACAAGTACGTTGCAAGGACCCAGTCTGGTCTCAGGTCTGTCCCTTCTTTGGAATTCCTTCGAAAACATTCGGGCTCCTTTCAGGGATAGAGAATCATCGGTTGGGATTTGTGAATTTCCAACAAATAATTAATTTACTGATGTCTTTAAACCGAATCCGTATAGTTCCTGTTAATACTCAGCATTTGCGTCCAGGTTCTTCTATCATTTTTTTCACGGAGATGCTGAGGCATCTCAATCCTCCCCCCCCCCCCACTCAACACTCTCAGGAAACTTTAAATCTGCTCAGGGGCTTGCAATGTTCCATGTCTGAGGCCAACCAATTGCTGTTTCTCATTTTTTTGATTGAAGATTGGTTTAAATTGTGTTAAAATGTTATGAAATTGCCTTGATGACAGGATGTTCAGGAATCCGTCAGTTTATCTTTAATTCAAGGTTTACAATAGAGAGTAGACTTTTTTCACTGCTCCCTCGAAGATGCTCACTGGAACTCCTCGTTTTCTGAAAGCCACCGACAATGTTTTTGTTTTACAATAATCCCTACACTTCGTGTTCTGGTCCATAAAATGCTTCTTCCTGTGGTAGAAAACCTATTAATTCGATATTATCCTTAATGGGTTAACATTTTAATAAATTTTCTTAAATTTTGCAATAATTTCAGGCAGTGGAACGATCCACATTTCTGGATACATTACTGATCTGAGTGATCAATTCGATGGCTTGTCCGATGAAGAATCTGATGCTGGAGAAGAGATGCTAGCCATTCCTCCAAAGAAATCAAAGAAACAAGAAGCCAAAGCCGCCAACAACAGCAAAAGTGGCAAAAAACCAGAAGCAGTAGCGGTAGCAGATGAAGACGACGACGATGATGATGAGGACGATAGCGATTTCAATGGCGAGGAAGCTCCTCCAGGAGCAGACAGTGATGATGACGACGAAGAAGAAGACGACGACGATGATGAAGATGGAGAAGATGATGATGATGACGATGAAGATGAGGAAGAGGACGAGAGCGAAGACGAAGAAGTGCAACAGCCAAAAGCCAAGCAAATTAAATTAGAAAAGCCCAAGCAAAATGGCGTCGAACCACAACAAAAGAAAGACGGCAAACAAAAGAAGGACAAGAAAGAAGCCCCCCAACAGGAAAAACAACAACAGCAAGCCGCTCAAAAGTCAAAAGGTGAACAAACCCTTGCTGGTGGCGTCAAAATCGAAGATGTCCGCGTAGGCAATGGTCCTGAAGCCAAACAAGGCAAGAGAGCTCAAGTATACTATGAGGGTCGTCTTAAGTCAAACAACAAAGTCTTCGACAGTCTGAAACAAGGTGCTCCATTCAAGTTTGGTTTGGGTCGCGGTGAAGTCATCAAGGGCTGGGATGTCGGTGTTGTAGGAATGAAGGTTGGTGGAAAGAGACGCATCACTTGTCCAGCACACATGGCCTATGGAGCTCGAGGATCGCCGCCAACAATTCCACCAAACAGCACATTAGTCTTTGACGTTGAATTGAAGGGAGTGCAGTAAGAATTCACGTTACTGTGAAATTGATAAGCGATTTAGGAGAACGAGGAGATGAGGAGTATTTCTAGATTTTGTTGAGCCTTTCTTAATATAAAATTGTTGCTTTCCTATAATTTTTTTTTATCTCTGTTACTAACAACAACCAACACTGAGGAGTTATTTCAAAACTTGTTTATTGTTTCCTTTTTATGGTCCCATTCTTTGATTTTTTTTTATTATTATTATTAATTCCATTATTTCACGTTTGGATCTTCTTCTTTAAAAAATTGTTATCATCACCACCTAATGCCCCAACTTTTGTTCCACTTTTTTTTTATTAATTTAATTTGAAAACAGAAGTAATGAAACTGATAGCTTAAGAGAATTGCCCAGCAATTAAAGAATAAATAAAGTTTTTTTTAAATAATATAGACGGGGAATTTTATTTCGAAATAAGGACCTTTCTTGTTCCCTACCAAGAAGTGGATCTATCTGGAAAAACCTTGATGCCTTCATCAATGATTGACGATGGGCACCTTGAAACTCATATCTTATTCAAAGATGACTAGCAACTCACCGAGGCGAGGATGTGCATTTAGTTTCAATACCATGTCCCAAACTCTACTTAGAACAACCCTTGTCACAATAAATATTTTTGCAAGACAGCTGCTCGGTTTAACTGAAGAACTCGTGGAAAGTCACTTTCGTTAAGTGTTTCGCTGCGGAGAACGATGCAACCGAAGAAAACAAAACTCCGTTTTATGCCCAGCTCAACTCGGTTTACAGCAACGTGTCCATGCATCTACGAACAGGAACTTAGCATTCAAATCAAATTCAACACAAGCGCTCTCATTGGACCGTTGACACCGCAGGGCACAAAACAATGAGACTGGTTTTGCGAAACTAGTAAAGGGCAGCTCACAATGTAGAGGAAAGGTCTGTCGGATGAGATAGAAAGGCCAGATTAGGAAAAGAGCGAAGAAGCTGCAAGAAGAGGAATCGCAAGGGTGCTGTTTAAATTAAGTCAGGACCTTGTTAACTCAACAAAAAAGTTTCAACTACCCTGTTATTGAAGCGAACAGAAAGAAGTCTTTGAGTGTTCTACAAGAGACAAAAATATTGATCCCCGACAAGTGGTTCTCCTTAAAACAACAAAGCAGTTGGACTTGGAACGGAAGGACGTAGTTATCGTAAATCTACCGAAGAGAGGTGATCGAAAGAACTGGCGTTGTATCACTATTTTGTCCGTAATTCCGAAGTTATTGGCAACTATAGTTCTCGAGAGTATAAGCTCCAGGATCGAATCTACGCTCAAGAGACACCAAATGGTGTTTCGTTAATCGATCATGTGTCGATCACACCAACACCTTACGAACAATCCATCGGAGTATTAAACACCGCTCTACCCCATGTTTGTTGATTTCATGGAGGCCTTTGATCGCTTCAAAAAAATAAGAAAACGGCTGGTTTAAGGATAAACGCCAAAAAGACAAAAATAATGCACACCAGGAGGCGCCATCAACAGCTGGTTATTGTGAGAGGGAACAATAGAAGAGGTCACTCAGGAAGTTATTGTTCACTCGATGGTGGAACAGACTTGGACGACAACAACAGAATAAATAAAGCTAGAAGTGCGTTTGGGTTCCATTCTTGAGGGTGAAACTGCCGAAATATTTCGCTTCGCATCAAGTTAAAACACTTCACTGAAACGACTGACAGAAAGGCACAAAATGCATTTTTCCATGACGAGGTTTACTCTAAATGAAGTTCTCGGAAGGATAAGAGTAGGTATCCCGAAAAAAAGGTGCACTAGTTACTTGCTCGGTTCATTAACTTCCATAGAGTCAGCAGCAAACAGAATGGGGACGACTTTCATCAACAAAAGTCGAATCCAACCATCGACTTGTTCAGAACGTGACTTGAATAATAGGTTTAACTTCGAGGCAGAATTTGTCAAGCGCAGAATTAATAAGCAGTTGGGGAATAAAGCCCTTTCGACAAGAACCAAGGAGATGTTTTAAAGAACAATTACCATCTCTGTCCTGCTATTTCGTGCGGAAGCATAAAACCTCTCACAGTCTGATGACAAGCCCTTTACAATATTTAAGATCAAAATGTTGGTTCTGTTCACATTAACGAAGAAGAAAACATTTGGCAAAGAAGATACACGATTATTACAGACGATCTGTAAAGCGACATAAGCCAAGTTCGAAAAATGCATATTAACGGTTAAGATGGCTAGGCCATGTAGAGCGAATGGACATGAACGCTCCAGCTCATAAGTTCGTGTTCGTAATTTGAGACGGCATGTTAAGTGAGGCCCATGTGCACAACGCTCTGAAGCGCTAACGGATGTACAAAATCTCATGACATCAAATACCATCTATTTGCAATGGTTTATGTTAAATATAAGAATTTTGAACGGAGCTAGTAGGAGGTTTCAAACATCGTTTGATACTAAATAACTATTGGACCTTAGACTATTACAACCAGAACGCCGAACGCGTATTCCTTGATCTGCTAGCGATCGCACAACCACCCATGTTCTTTCCTTTATATGCTCGAAGAAATACTCGGGTGTACAAGAACGATTTAATAGAAATAGCAAAAAGAAAGAAGATTATCGAAAGTTGAAATTGGAAGATGTTTTGGCATGAATCTGCTGTTAAACTTCTAAATAAAGAGTGTTGCAATCTGACAATGACAGTCGATAAATAATGGAAACATACCTGTTGACCCCCAGTCTTTGTTCGTCTAACCAAACGTCAAAGGAAGTAGACTACAAGCTTTAGATGATCTGGTAAGGAGCATTCAAACAATTATCTCTTAAAAATGGTCTAACAGTATGCTTCTTGTCTATTAGATCCTCAATACTATCTGCCCGATCTACCAAATTTGGCAAGCCCCTTTTGAGCATAACAAAGTGATGGTCTAAAGGAGTTTTGTGACCTAATCGATGCACACCCATGCGCTTTTAGGCCAGGAATGTCAAAACTACCAACCGAATCTCAGCATGAAGATAGGTCCTCTATAGTTTCGGCGGTGAACCCTTTTGAAATCCATCATTCGATCTGTTTGTTAGTAAACTCCGATTTTGAACATTTCTCGAGCAGTCTCTTTTGAAAGTCAACTCCCGATCAAAAAATTTGAAAACATTTTAAAAACATTTTATTCTTTCGCATTCTACTTCTCTAATTTGTTAGTTTCCTCTTTTGGTTTGGATGCGGTGCCAAAAAGTGGTTCCGTATCAATCTTCCAATGTTCAGGAACATATGGCAGCCTCTCACTAGGATCAGTACTCCAATGGTGAATTCTGCATTTCAAACGTGCCTTCTCCAAATTATTAATAGTAATCGTACAATAGAAATCCTTGCTCTCCTTTTTTAGATCTGGACCAGTGATGGGTTGATCAGGCATAGTTATACATTCATCTTTGCAATAGAAGCCGGCTTTTCTGAGGGATGCCCTTATATGCCAGGGTTTAATTTCCCAAGGATGGTCCTTGTTCATGACTATAGCCAGTGTCAAACTTTCCAGCATGTTGACAGTCTAAAGGAACACATTTTTAAACTTCTTAACTTTACTAATGTTTTCAAAACTTACTCTCTGAGCAAAAGGGGAGCTATGTAAAACTTCCTTCTTGTCCGTTTCTGTTTTGGCATACTTTTTGACGCTCTCCTCAGTTTTATAAGCCGCCAATCCCGGTAAAAGCAACTTGTTATACACAAAAGTAGGTCTCATGGAAACAACATCGCCCTTGTCGCCAACTCCTTCCACAAATGTTTTAAGCACAACTTCTAGATTGGGTTGTTTTTTAATTGTTGTATCCTCAACTAGGTCGTATATGAAATGCTTGGCACGAAGCTTTTTCGGGTGGTAGCCCTTCTTATGTAAAAGAGGCTCATGTCTTCTCTTCAAAATAAATGTTGTCTGTTTGAGGAGGGAGAAAGATTGAATAAAGGCAACCGTTTGTAGTGATTTAAATTGGAATATACATACCCTGACTTGTTGTTGAAGGGGGAGAGCATTTTTTAATAAGTTTATATTTGATGTGAGAACACTTTTTAACATTTTTAATTAATCTTTTTAACAATGTTTTCACGAGAATCTATTCGACATGTGAAATAACCGAGAAGTAAATGACAGGACACAGCTGATGTTGACGTTTGAAAATAAAACCGGAACCGGTAGAAACAACATGGAATTGAAATCTGAAATATGTTTATAAGGGCACTAGCCGACTTGGCGAAAATGTATTCATTTGAATTAACAATTTATATTTTTTGCACATTCGATAACAAAAATTTAGTTTTCCTTCTGGAAAACATCAAATAAACTGTTCCACCGAATTCGAAGTAAATCAGACTAGATACATGGAGACGGAAAGATTTTTTAGACCAACTTTTTTCAACTTCGCTATCATCGTTATGTCGGTATTATGTTTGATTGTTATACTTCGTTTACATTAATTAATTTTAAATTTTTGTAAAAATTAACAAGAAATGAAATGAAGAAATAAATGAAATTATCTATCTATCTATTGGCTATCGTTAGCAAATGCATTGCATATATAAACTATAGTATTCCCACTTGAGGTGCGCCATCTATCGACGAAAAACTAAGCTCTAGAATACCATGGAAAGCAAAAACAACAATTTTTTTTACGTTCCACCATTTTAATTGTTGTTGCTTCCAATGGTGTTCTAGAGCTTAGTTTTTCGTCGATAGATTTCACACCTCAAGTGGTAGTACTATAGTTTATATATACAATGGCAAAAAATGTCAATTTTCTATTTCGATTTGAAAAATGCGGTATCAAAGGTCAACTAAAATTAAGGTTGTTTTAAGCCTCTTTTAATGAAAAGGTTTGTGCTAATTGTTGCAGAAAAACTGTCAAATAACAAAAGTTTTCAAGTATAGGTCGGACAACGATTTAAGGCTGTGTGTCAATTGCGTTAAAATGCTGGCTAAATTTGATCTCATGGCTAAATTTTGACAGGTTAAATTAGATATTATTTAGCCTGCTACCAGGGCAGGTTAAATTTTAGACAGTGGGTTAAATTTTGACGTCTTCCTTGCTTATGAAGGAGTAAGAGAGATGGAGATAAATATGAACCTTCTTTCCTTACTTTCGCTTACTCCTATACTTCACGATGTCTCCTTTTCCATTTAATCGAATGACTTCTGACACAACGTTGATATTTTAAAAGAATTTATTATCATAAGAGACTTCCTCAAATTATTGTTCATTTTGCAAACCGAATTGATTGTTTATGTTTTCAAATTATTATTTTCCTCAAATCACTTTTGTAAAAACTAGTGTTCACAGACTAGTAAATAAATTATCTGCGATGGGAAATATTTTACAGAGATTTGGGATTGTTGTTTTATAAAATAAAATTGTTGGTAAAAAATCAAATAAAAATATATGAAAATACAACTACTATGAATTAATTTTTATTTTGGTATTTTTTCAAGCTGTCTTTTGTATAAAACACTAATATAATTCATCAAGATACAATGTTTTCTTTAGGAAAATTTCGATGTTCAAGTGGAAAATAAAGGCGAAAATGGGATGAAAAATATCCCTTTTAATCCCCAATTCACACAGCAAAAAGCTAAAATTATGTGTCCATTTCGATGTAAGCGTCAAAATTTAGCCAGGGGATCAAATTGAGCCAGCCGGCGGCGCCGCTTCCATGTGAGCATCATTCACTTTGCCACTGTCGATCTTATTTCGAGTCGATATTTTCAAAATCGGCTTTATAAGAGTCGACATTTTGATCTGGCGGTAGTTTTACCAATCGCGACTTTTCGAAAGTCGACATTATGACGATCGATTTTTTCAAATCGACTTTTTAAAAATCGGCAAATCGGACCCAACCCCATTTATTTTTGTAGCGTTTTTACTGCTCCCATTTAAAAAGCATGGGAGGGCGTAACACTCTCAAAATAAATGACACATCAGCTGATTTTCAACTTTTAGGCAAAAAGAGAGACCATACTGTTTTATTATCTACAAAATTATTTTTGGAGCTTACACAAATTTCTGTTTCCCCTCTGAAAAATAAAAAAAAAAAATATTTCACCAAGTTTGAAGTAAATCAGACAAGACATATGGGGACGGAAAGATTTCGTAATGGCGTTATTATGTTTAGGCGTTTTTCTTTTTTCATTCAGAAAAAAGAGCATATCGAGCTCGCCTTGAACGTACTGTGAACCAATTGTATTCAAAGCGTTCGGAACTATCAATGAAACGAATTTAATATCTCATTTATTTCCGTTTCTCATGCTATTTGAAAAACCTTAAAAAAAAGTTTTTTTTTTACATTTAAAATACTTTCGGTGGCCATTTTAATTGTTTTTATTTCCAACCGCCGCTAAAAACTTCTTTTTATCAATTCAATTGGCTTGGAAGCATACACTTTTGGAGTTTATATTTTTGTTCAGCTTGTTTTAAGGGTATCACGTATCAGTTCGAGCTAAATTTTTGTTCACGTTTTTCTCTTCAAACCTTAGCTTAAACTCTAGCAAAATTTTGACATAGGAGAGTTGTGGAGAATATGTGATTGAAATGGGAACTTTGTATAAAAACAAAATTTTGTTTGACAAATTTCAGTTTTGGAAATAACTTCCCAGGATGTTTCCCTGAGGCTTCTCGTTTAGGTAAGTTTCTAAATAAAAAAAAACTCTTATCAAGGTGCGTTATTAAATCTCGGTTGTTTCTGTTTTTTCTTAGTTGTACCGTTTCCTTCAGCGTCAAAAAGAAGTCCAACAAAATTGTTCTCAAACGTTTTGCTTACGAGCGAAATCAATCGACCACCATCAATGTATCTGCAGCGTGTCAGCGTTTGTTCGAGAAGGCCAATAACCAACCCGACTCAACTGTTGTTGTTGTTGGTACCATTTACCAATGACTTCCGTCTTCTCATCGTCCCCAAGATGACCATTTGTGCTTTTCACATCACCTAGAAGGCTCGTGAGCGCATCTTAAAGGCTGGCGGTGAAGTTTTGCCTTTCGACCAGTTGGCCAATTAAGCCAAATTTGTTTTATACAAGATACAAAAAATTAGTAAGCATATAGTCGGAAAAATAAAACCAAGTTTTTGGTTGAAAAATACAAAATCTCGTTTTTATTGCTATTTTCTTCGGGGGTTGTGTATTGTATTTCAAACAAGAACAAGATTTGAAGAGGTTCATTTCAATTCCCTTGCAAGTGATGACTCCAATAGCTGACTAGTAGCTGGTCGTAGTGTGACTGCACTCCTTCTTCAACTTCACTATTCCACTCGAAGACTTGGCCCGGCTTAGGCATATCACTTTCATACTACTTAAGTTGTAGATTAAAATGAGGACTTTGTGTAGAATATGTCCAAAAAAGTTTGTTTCTGTGCTGATTCTCTTGCCAGCTCATCTCCATCAATATCCAGTCCTACAATTGTTTCAAGTAATTCGGGTTCGCCAATTTCCTCAGAGTTAGCAAAAGACTGTTAACGTTCGCTTATTATTTCTTCGTCGGATTCAAGTTTCTCAACACGATTTATCTGAATCTAGAGGTTTGTCTTCCGGTTCTTAAATCGCCTTCAAACAGTTGTTCTCATCAACTAGCTTTTGTAGCTCTTCTTGAGACTCACTTGCACTGTTAGTTTCTTCTTCCATTTTAAAGTCATCTGTTTCTTGGACTTCAGGAACTCTATCTGCTTTAACAGTATTTCTTCAGACTCCAAAGATTCTTTGATTTCAGGTATTGTTCGTCAACTGAAACAGGACCATCATTTTCTTCGAGATGTATGTTGCATTTTCTTTTTCGAGAACCTGGAATGTACAAATTATTATTACAATTTTCATGAAATTAAGTAAGTAAGTAAGTAAGTAAGTAAAGATTCATTTATTAGGATAATTTTGGATTTACATAGGTTACACTATTATCAATGAATTTAAAGCTATGGCTAAGCCGTCAGCTCGGTTAGCAAATATATATTACAAGAAGTTAGGTTACAATTTTTGTTTTTTGTTTTTTGTTTTTTTTTTTTTTGTTTTTTAATTATGTATTAGTAATAAATAAAGTGAAAACTTTGCTAGTTTCTGGATAACTTTAATCAGCATATTCTCCTACTATCAACGTTCTATACTTATATATGACTTTCAGATACTTAAACAAAACCTTCCAGTCGCACTCATTTAATATCTGAACAATCTCCTGCATCGATAATGTTTTTTTCCAAAGTATGATAGTCTTTGTGGTTGGTATATAGGGCAAACACCAATTATGTGAAAGCAGTCTTCTTTTGCTTTTAAGTTGCAAATAGTACAAAACTGATTGAAGCTTCCGTTGTATGGACTGCCATTTAAGCCCAGTAGTTCACATCTTGCTTTAAAAATCATAGAAAATTCACTATAACTGTGTAAGTCATGGAAATAATTCCTTTCTTCTAGGTTATAATTGAGTTGTGAGTACAGTATCCTGCTTTCGGAATCACGAGCCTTCTCAATAAATGCTTTGCGTATGGAGTCTTCGTTCCTCTGAATTATTCGATAAAGTTGATCTTTTATGCCGTTTAAGTTGGAATCAATCCCAAGAGTTTCACCACACGCGTGAAATTATATTTTTTTCAACTCACATGTACTCGATGACAGAAGCTTCAGAGAAAAGTTAAAGAGTAGGGGCATTAAAATATCATCGCTTTTGGACTATTTTTGTAAAAAACGCTATTTAAAATTATGTGTTCTTTCGTTTTAGCAGCACAATATAGTTATTTGTATTTTGTTTTTAGCATTTTCTACTCAAAATAGCTTTTTTATGCCTTAAACCAAATTTTCGGTTGAGAAAAATTTAGCTCAAGGAAATGTGCCGAACAATTAATTAATCAGGCTCTTGTTCTGAACTTACAACAAAAAACGCCTATAGTTACGCTTTTTTTATTTGAACGAAATTGAGGTTGCAAATTATTTAACAACAAATCAAATGCAACTAAAATTGAAATCAATTGAAAAGATATTTTCTAAAATATTATGTTTGGAAACGAAATGCAAAGCAACGCCAAAAGTAAACAAAGCAAAATGCAAGGCAACGACAGAAGTAAACAAAATAACACATTTTTGAAATAAAATAGGCAATGGCAGTATAGTAAAGAAAACAGAGCAAATTATAAAGAAAGAATGAAAGGTTGTTAAAAAGGAAAAGAAGGAAGATAGCGCGGTGTCAAAGCAAATGCGCAAACTCAGATGAAAACACTTTTTTAGCAAATTTGCAAATTATTATATTTTGGTCCTAATGAAAACATAGTATTATTAAGCTCATTGTTGACGTAGATCATTGTATATATATTTCTTTATACAAAGCATGGATATAACAGCGCATTAAGATCTCTATTTTCCTCCCCACTATAGCGAATTTTCCAGTAGTAAATTCAAGCGAATTAGTAAATTTCAACGCCACCAATTATTATTTATCAAATTAATAAACCAACAAGGGGTTCTAAAGTGTTGAATCAAACATACCTTCCTCCTTGCAAACCACCTCGAACCAAACTGGAACTGGAACAACTGACAAAACGTCACACACTCAAAAATTTTCACTTCACAGCGCAGTCGAAAAGTTAACATCACCTTCACTCAATTGACAGTTCAATCGAAACAGCTGGTCCAGCTGGAAGTTAAATCTAAAAATTCGCGATTTCAACTAAAAAATACAAAATTTGTCTTCTCCATTTCAAAGTATATATAAAAAGAAACATTTTCTACCTCTCTTCTTTAATTAAAACATTTCCCCATTGTGATAAGTGACTCCAATATTGATTAAAAATACATAAAATTCATTCAAAACAAACTTAACCTCATATAGCTCGTCGTACGTCGTCGTCGTCATCCACGAACCACGAACTACGTCCAGTGCAATTCCAAAGTAAAAATAATTTTATATTTCTATTTATTTGAACAGCACTCCCTCTTTCTTCTCTCCACAAACACAACATCGTGATAATGATGATTATTCCACAGCAACTCTAGAGAAACCTAAAAAAGAGAAAAGTCACAAAAAAAAAGAAGAAAAAATTGGCAAAACTTGCAAATTAATGAAAAGTTGTGCAAATGAAATTACGACCGACCGACGACCAAGACGTCCCCGACCACCCGTGTATTATATAATTATTCTTTTTTTGTTGCTTTTTTTATACATAAATCAAATGTTGCTAGGAGTTCTTCCATTCATAAAGATTATCTCGCCAAAAGTGTGTTTTCTTTTTTTGGTTTAATTTTTTTAATTTAAATTAAAACTAACGACAACGAGCGTGTGTGCTTAAAAATAGAAGAGTTTGTTCATTATTTTATATAAATTCGAGTACGAGTACAAGTACAAGAGAGTCGTTCTCATCCTCGTCCCAAGTCAATGCAGCTCCCATGCTCTAGCTATGCTTTTAAAGTACTCTCAAACTAAAGATTCAATATAGTTTTGTTTAAATTTAATTCATAAGAGCCTTCAACACCAACTCAACAACTTCTTTCTGTGAAGGAAGTGTCGGTTGTCTTGCTGACTTCAAAAAAAAAAAAAAAGGTAAGTAATTATTTTGATAGTTTTGAAATGTTTTTATTTTTTGTTGACAGTAACAGAGAAGCAGATGAACAGGATTGCTATGCATTTGCCCTCCATTTCATCATATTTGTAATATGTATATGTACCTATAAGGAAGACGTGATGGATTTCTCGTCGTGTCGTCGTCGTAGCTCGTAGTCGAGAAATGTTGAACGTCAACTCACAAAGGCGCATGCCACAACAAAATATTTTCTATTTATTCTTTTCCCAATAAACTGTTCTGTTATGATTTTGTGTGTTAGTTTTTCTTTCGGTTCCGATAAAAATGTTGTTATTATATTTTTTTGAGAAACATTGAACTTAAGAAACACATAACAGAGTTTCGGAATGTCCCCACAGATAGCTAGCGATAGTGAAGTGATGGTGGGAATGTGTACATAATTGCAGTGGGATTATCCGTCCATCCACTGTCTCAGTCTCAGTCTCAGCCCAGCTCAGCTCAGAAGCACTTAAATCTATAGACAAAGCAATTCATTGTTGTTTATCTTATCATTCTACTATTGGAGCAGAATTGGCGTCACAACACGACACAAAGTCATAAATGTCTCCGATGCATCTGCCTGCATGCTAACTTGGTTGCTTGCAACTATATATTGAATGGATTGATAGATTTAGTTTGGAAATGAATGAGAAAATTGTTGAGATTGTGAAAAGCTGTGTTGATATGGTGATAGCGGTGGTGGGTCATTGGATCAATGATGCATATATTGACTAGGTCATGTCGTAGTTTTCACACATATATACTGGTGTCAGCCTGGTCCCCGGTTAAAGTTTTGCATATAAATAGGTCAATCACGGAAACATGTTTCAGTATATATTCAAATACATTTTGAAACTGTTTTTTTTTTTTTTGGTATGGAGATACTTTTGCAGGCCGTGCTCCAAGGACAAACAGAAATCGCATTGCATTTGGAGCTTTAACTAGTCGGATTATTTATTTATTCAAATGCGGTTATTGCAGATGTTTAAAGTCTGGAAAAATTCATATTATTAGAGGTGTTCTTCTGCTAAGTTTTAATAAACCTGATACCTACTTATTGTTGGAAGCATCTTTATCATCATCCTATGATTTTGTTTCCTCTATTTGTCCAGAATGACCTCTCTTTTCATTGCCACTCTGCTTCAGTCTAGACTTGGTGCGGATTTCGTTTTTAGTTTTTCAACTAGAAATTCGCAAGATTTCCCCAAGGGGTGACCAGTTTTTTGTCTTTTTTTTATATCAACAAAGTTTTGATCGGTTTTATTCTGCAATTGAAGACAAAATCTCGGCTATAAAACGGGATTAGAAAAGTGGTAGGTACCTACTTTGCTGTACATTTTTTGTGTAGTAGATTTGAATGGATTTAAAAATCAGTGACAATACATTGAATGCGAGTTTAAAATATTCAGCTTGCATGGAATGTTGCTAGTTATTTCTTATCAGCCAATTCAGACGTATTAACTTTTGCCTCTTAATACTATGCTGATGCGTAGAGGAGGTTGTTTTCAGTTTTAGAGTTTTTCTTTTTGCTGTTAATCAGTATATCCTCTTGTAAAGGTTCAAATGTTTGTTCCCTTTTTACATTATTTTTTGAGTTAACAATCAAAATGGTTTACAAATTTTGTCCGTCTGTAGGTATGTCTGTCTGTTTGTATGTATAGACACCCACATTCTACAACCTAAGCGGGTGGGCCGAATTCCTTCAAACTTGATACCTACATATACAGGGTGATCGGAACAAAATATAAATATAAAATATAAAATAAAATGCACCAAAAAAGCTAGAGAAAGTAGCTTGGGTAAGACATGAAAAAAATCGTACGGGAGGGTGTTTAGACGCGAGGGCAATTTTCTAAAAAAAAAAAATACTAAAATTGGAAAAACAAAATTATATTAAAAAATAACAGTAATTCCTACAATGTAAAGCCAGAAATCTCTTCTATTGTATTTTTAAACTATTTTTTTTTAGTCAACTGTGAAAAATTAATTTTACAAACTCAAAATTTTGAAAAATTAAAAGTAAATTTTTAAACTAATTTTTTATTTAAAAATTTTACGTTATTAAGTACACTAGAATCGCCGAGTGGCCAAAATTCATACACCAAGTATTGCAGTTTTTTTTAATAGTTCAATTTTTATTTTTAAAAAACACCAAGACATTTTCACCTTTATTTTCGAAAAAAAAACCACAAAACAAGATATTCCCAGCACATCTACTCAGTAATACCTTTCCAACGATGTATATATCATCTCAATCGGTTGGGTAACCACCTCGCAATTGGTACCACAAAAAAAAAACTGCTTGCCTATTTATATATAGAAGATACCTACTATTTTTGTTTACAAAATTAAATGCTTTTATAAGTTTTAAGTACTATTGTCATAATGACGTAACTATCTGTCCTAAAGTCGTCATGTCGTGTGATCGCCATCGTAAAATGCTGTCATTGCACTGACAAACAGAATGACAAGCACAATGACAGGAATTTATACGTCATCCAAATGCCAATTTTCGATGACTGTGTAATGACCCTGTCATTGTTGATAGGACAACATGACAGATTTTTTGATTAGTTTGTCATTGCAATGGCAGCGTCCCAACAATGACATGGCAGGAATTTTTGCCATTCCATTGTTGTCAAGGTAGACGTCGATGCATCTCCCATGGGTTGGGAGAATCGATCTGAATACTTTTCTGTCAAACGTCAGATGAGAAATAATTTGTTATTTTTTGTTCTTTGTTATGAAATTGTGTCAGTCTGTGATAAATATAACAAAACTAAACAAATAATGAACGAAGAACTTTAATTATCCAATTAATTATCATTTATCTAATGATTACTTTTGCGAATGACAAAAAGACAAAAATCAAACGACAAAATGTCAAATTCAAATGTCATGGATACCCAAAACAAGTTTCATTCAAAAGGGTAATTCTCGATTTTGAGACCAATTCTTCCAAATTTGAATGAAACTCGCTATTAATTGCTGCAATTGGAATTATATTATTTATTGTTTATAATTTGACGAACTTCACAAACTCACGTCAATTTTGTCAGTCACGATAGCTCAATTTATTAATATCGTGTTATCGTCATTGCGAAAAATGACTTCTGTCATCGCGGTTTCAGGTCGCCATCAACTTTTAAAGTTTTGAAAGTGGTCAAGTCGTGTGATCGTCATTCTTTTGCATGTCATGGCAGTGACATAGAACGTCAAAAATCACAATGACAAGGTCTGCCCGTCATTGCATTTTGGGACACCAATGACAGACTTGCGCCATCGTGTGATCGTCACTGTAGCTAGCAATAGCTTTGTTTGTTGAACTTTACCCAGGGTCGCCCTGGGTTTTCTTGACAACTCCAAGAGTTGTCAAAAAAACCTGGGTTTTTCGGTTCTCAAAAAACGCATGACGGCTGCTGATTGTATATTTTTCACAACGCACAAAATCAAAAGTTTCCATTTTGCTTTATTTGTTCGATTTGTATTTACTTTCATCAAAATAAATGCATTCACTTGCATTTCATTTAGTTTTATCGAAAAAAAGACATGGAAAATCAAATACTGAAGAAAAATACACAAGAAATGTTTGACAGCAAAAGTCATTTCAACAGCTGATTCGTTACCTCAACTCGCCCCAGCTAAATAGCAAGATCGACTTCAGGGTGACTTCAGGGCGACCCCAGGTTTCAAAAAACCTTCAGGGCGAGTTGAGGTAATTCAAAAAACGCGCTGTGGCGACCCCAGGGTGACTTCAGGGCTCAAAAAACAAAGCTAATGACACTGTACAAAATTACAGTTAACTGACGTTACAATGACATATTTTCTTGTGACGTCAGAATGTCATTGCAATGACAGATTTCGATGACCGTGTAATACTAGCTTTACTCTTTTATAATTTTGTTTTAACATTTACAACCTTGCTCAAAATTCTTTTGTTTCATTCCAATTTGCTATTCTTTATGTTTTCATTCGCTTTTTAAATGCCAAATCTAAGTAGCCTGTTTTAAACCATCAAATATTTTTGTAATTCAGTTTTCTCAGTTATTATATTAACCAAAAGTTGTAGATGCAAGTTTTTAAAGTAAAAAAACCAAGCGAAAGGAATCATGTAAGTTAGGTTGTTCTTTAAGATAATATTTTCTAAATGTAACATTTTTCTTTTAGAAAATAAAATTGTTTATTTGGATTTCGAACAATATTTATAATCCTAAAGACGAAAGTTTTTTAATTTGGCGCTACAACACAACACTCAAAACCGTATGGCTCTATGAGTTTTTGTTGCCTACCTATTCATAAAAACACGAAAAAAATGGCTTAATTTTCACGATGACGATCGTAAGGTTAGAAGCTTATTTTTTCCAAAAACGTCTAACGATTTTGATTATAAAAAATCATTCTAGGTTTATTAGGTAGGTATAACCTATCATATGGCAGTTTAGTACAATAACAGCCCTTTCCTTGGTGTCACTCGGGAACCACTCATTACAAAAAACAATAGAACAAGCAAAATTGCTTTAGCGTGATTCACCTTTTTTTTGATAAACAGTAGAAATACATGTGATTTGTATACCCAACCCGAAATGACTTTTTGTTAAGTTTCGGCAAGTTTCGTTCACTTGCGTTTTCGTACGTAATGTACGCTTTGAGTCGTACATTACGTACGAAAATCTGACAATCAATCAGACTCGAATTTTTATAGAAATCTGCACGTAAGGGAACGAGGCTTGTTTGAATTTTGTTTACATATTTTTAGTTTTTGATATTTAATTTTTTTGACAAAACCTCCATTATCATTCGTATTTTCTAAAATTTATTTATTTTTCTTTTTACGTCCGTAATATCTGCTTTTTTTATACTTTTTCATCACTTCCAGAAGCTTTTTGTAGCTCCCTTCTTTGTTGTCACGTAACAAATCCTCTCCGCAAGTAATATCCCACAATGGGCGACTTGATTTATAGCATTCTATAAATTCGCCTAAAAATGCTCTATCGGAGTCCATTTTTATGTTACTAAATCACAACCTTCGCGCGTGTCCGCTCGTGGTTTTGTTTTTTTTGCAAGTGAACGAAACTTGCGGAAACTGAACAAAAAGTCATTTTGGGTTGGGTTTACAAATCACATGTATTTCTACTGTTTCGTAAGACAACGTACGTACCCATTCTTCAATTATGGTTAGCCCTTTAGAGTTGAGCTTTGGTCGAGACGAAGAAAAATAACAGCAAGTTAAAATCGTACAGGGGTGGCAATTTATATTACAGGATTACTGGTTTCTGGAATTCGATATGACATCTGTTTCATCAGTTCTGTCTGATTTGAAATTCACGTAGGTAGTTTAAAAAAAAGGAACATTTAAGGCAAGGTAGGTCGTAGGTACTACGTTTTCATTAGGGCCGAAATAAGCTAATTTCGAAACTAGAAACTAGAAGAAAGTGTTTTCATTAGAGTTTGCTGATTTCGTTTGACACCAGCCTATCTTCCATCTTTGTCTTCCTTATTTCTTTTTCATTCCTTTCTCCTGTGGATAAATCTACATAGTAAACACACTCACAGGCACGGGTAACAGAGACCATAGGCCCAGAAAGACTCAAGACAGAGAGAGACAGACAGAAGAGAAGAGAGAACAAACATATGCCAACAGCTTCGTGGTTTTGTTGTTGTACGGTCCGGGTCCTACATCCAACCACTAAACAAGCGCAGCGATATTTTATCAATGCCAAGGCCGTTGACTATGTACACATATTCTTTTTTTCTATTGGTAAACCAGAAAAATCAGACATTGCTGAAGATTGTTCTGATTATTTCCTCTTATAGGCTTTTCACACTGGATCAAAAACTCGGGTTTTGTCCAAAACTCCAAAACCTACACCAAAACCACAAGGTTTCCCATACATTTTTCTCTTTCAACTCCTCAAAACCTACTTGCAATCGCAAGTATGTGAAAACAAACTGATCTTTTGGCACCATCAAATCGTCGATGAAACAGTGTAGTGTTCTCAGAGTATGGGATTTTTACCGACAAAAGACGATGTTCAGAGGAACTTTGCATTTTTTTTTTTTTGACATTTCTCTGAGCTACACTGACATTTCTAATTGCGCACTGGAGCAGGGGACATCAAACAAACCTAATATTAAAACAAAGCCATTGTTAAAAAAAACAGAGTTTGACATTTGAATATTGAAATAAACGGTCTCTTTTTTCATGTCAAGAATATTTAACGTTTTAAAGCGTTGCAATTTCAGACTCCCAACAGTTGTCATTAAATTAACGTTTTAAAAATGATCGAAAGATCTTCTTACGAAGATTTTGAAATAATCGACTTTTTCCCAATCAATATCCCTAAAATGAAATCTAGATTAATGGCACTTTAACAAGACTGGCTGATGTTGATATAGATAAAACTTTCATGATGCGTAATATAGCCTAAGTGTATCAACGGGGAACACACAAAATCTCAAATGATCTCTCAAGATACTTAAAACTCATTTCTTTCTTCATCCTATTAATTTCATTACGCCAACAGACAGACAGTTTCCTCTTATCCTAACTATAAAGCCGATGCAGAGTAGCTACATATCTCTACACAAATCAGAACGAATCCACGAACATTAAATCTTCTAAATAGCCTCTCCACTTCACAAAAGATATGTGCGGTTCGAGTGCGACCATTATATACCTATATACAGTTTAAACGTAAACCAAAAAGCCTATAAAATTCGAGTGCCCTCATTTACCCTAAACAAAAACCAACAACAACAACAACAACAAAGTGGTGTATTATACTTATAAAACCGTAACCAAATTACAGGAAATCACTTTCGATTGTTTTGCATTCAGAGCCAGCAGCTAGCAGCCATCATCATCCAGTCCACCCGCGCGCTGGAATAAAATATAGTATAAATCGTTCACTGCGCGGCGCGTCTCTTGTCCATTGAAAGGTTTATTTTATGCAAAAGATACCACGCATACTAAGCAACAAATATCTAGTCACAGAAAGATACTTTTCATAAGAAAACGTAATAAACAAATGCTCGCATGCGCAGCGTATTCGAAGCGCGAAACGGCAACTCCTGAGCCTGACAGTAAAACCGTGACAAGCCATAAGTCAATCATCATAAAAGATCGATTCCGGATCAAACCAAGGGGCTAAGCCTTCTTTTTTTTTTCTATCTGTGGAATTTCAATTTTGCAAAAAAAAAAAATCAAAAAAAAAAATACGTAACCGAAATATGATGACAAAGAAGAACCAATATGTACTCTTCTTTCTCTTCCTTCTTCTTTTGTTTTTTTTTTTTGTTTAACATATTTTTCTTTATGAGAAAGTGCGTTCCATTGATCACGTAATAAAGTAATTTAACCCAAAATCAGTTTAAAGACGGACCTTACCTTTGCCAAACTAAAATCGCTTACATTAAAGTAAAGGCCCGTTTAAACCAGATCGCGACCAACAGCTCTGTCAAGGAGCTGCTGAAAGAGAGAGTGGCATAGGGGGCGCAGCTGATCGCTTATTTTTTTTTTTTCGGTGCACATGTGAACATTTTTTATGCGCAAACCATCAAGAGAGTGTAAGAGAGAGAGAGAGAGAGATCATAAAACCCAACTATCAGCCAACAGACTTTGGAGTCATATTTGGTCTGGCTCTTTGTGGAGGTTGAGGCTATCTTCCAAAAAAAAACCATTCATTTCTCAACCTCAAGCATAAAGACCAGAGCTGAACACGACCACGACAACGACGACTATGACTACGTCCACAACAGTCCACATGCGCGCCCGATTTACTGGTATGACAGAGCAAGCCACTCGCCATCGCCATCGCCACCATCAACAGTGGAGCAGGTGGAGAAAGTTTTTGACTGTAAAAATGAAAGATATGCAACAACAACAACAAAAGAGAATCAAATATGTCTGAGCTGAGCGACAACGAAAACGACAGTGATGATGATGATCTTTAACGGTAATAAACATGAATAAAACAAAAATTCATACCTACCTATATTATTACGAAACACTTTGCATAGATACAAGATACTTTTTTGACTTTTGAATGATGAAATATTTATGTGCGATTGGTCTTGAAGTGAGCTAGGAAAAAGAATTTTTGGCTCGATGTTTTATGCAATTGTTTAGCTATGTGTTGGATATTTTTGAGTTAAAAAAAGGGTATCAAATATACGCCCACCAGCACTTCAAACAGAGCTTTATGTTTCGTATTGGACAAAAATGATCCAGAATCAATTTTCTTCTACCTGCAAAAAAATGTTTTGCATCGCCTATATCTGCCACTGCCGTTTTGCAATAAGAACATGAGCTCTTATAACAGACAAAATTTTGTTCTGATACTCCCTGGGGTATGCAATAAATCATGCAATGCAATTTTTATATACCCCAGTCGGGTATGCAATGTGTTTTAAGATTTCATTTCTAGTGTTCTATAGTTTTGTATTGTGTTTGTATTTATTTAATCAGGGGTGGAATCGGCTAAGGTGATTTGTGATATGTGATAGTCACAATATACAAATTTCGTCTGGCTAAGGTGATTTTCACATGTGACAATCACAAATAATAAATAAAAAATAAACCTCTGACGCTGACTTATAAAACAAAATTATTTGCTTTTGCTGTCAAAGATTTGTCAAAGATCTATACTAATGTTGTTTTCGATTGGGAGAAATTAGTTTCTCCTCATGATTAAAGTAAAAATAAAAACAATAAACAAAAAAAATAAAACAGAAATGAACATTTTTTTAATTGAGATATTTTTCTGAAACGCGTATATGTTGTGAGCAATCACGTGAAGTGACAACTAAATTAATCTTTTCTAAATAAATACATAATTGTCACGTCCCTTAATGTAAATTATATATTAAAATTGTTCGAATTGTTTAATTTGAAATACAAAATATATAGAAACTGTGACGTTCGTACATATGCGCCTTCAGACCGCATATTTCATAAAAAGCAAAACACAACTCCGAAGAGAAACGATTTGTCTTCGGAGTTCTCTCCAATTGCCCAACGGAAAATGACATAATGAAAATAAACAAAATTCCGGTGATCACATTATGCAGACGCACAAAATTATTTTATCACATGTGATTGTCAGAAATGTGACAATCACAAATCACATTAGCCGATTCCACCCCAGGTCTCTCCAATCGCATAAAATTAAATAAAAATATCGGTTCTCTATATAATTTCAGGATCATTCTGTTCCGGCATATTGAAGATTAAATGATCATCTCAGGTAACGGTTTTGATATGGTGTCATTGGGCTTCCTCTGTATACATATACAAGCCAATCTAGCGCCACTTTCTCTGTGTGGTGTCTTCATCCATTTTTGTTTGTCCAGTCTCCAGATCTAGGCCACAGTTCGTTGTTGGGTTTGGTTCATGATACAACTTAACAGGATAGCGCCTTCCAATTCTCATTTTTGCTTCGTTCGGCGCATCTTCGTCACGGACACGCATGAAGTTTTCGCCTTCTCGTTTTCGTTTCGCCTTCCCGTTTTAATTTTTGTTTCGTTTTACGCTCTATACGTTCAAGATGTTCCTTGTGCGCTCTACGTCACGGACACACAATGGAGTTTTTCATTGTATCATGGGCAATGCCATATCTTTACTAGTTGTATCATTTGTATGGCTTATGGCCACCGGATCTTTAAAATGTAGTTTACTCGAGATGTTGGTTTAACATTTTCACGTTTCATGGGCAACAGCAGCACAGATGTCACTTTGGATTCAAATAGTTTTTCAAAGCGATAGGTAGTTTTCTAGAGTTCCACACTGGAGAAAGGATTCCGAATCTATTTCTTATTGAAGTTTAGGTGGTATTTGTGTGACGAAAATCTCATAATTGGTATCCAGTTGATGCTGTCGGTGTAGGCTAGGGTATAGACATAAATTAGCTAAAGTGTAACACAAAACCCAGACCTCTTATTTACCAATCAAGCACTCAATCTTTCTATCGCGCTTGATATTTCAAACACATTTGAAAAACCTTACATTGACGATTGAAGAACCTCTTCTACCATGGATCTTTCAGTTTTGGACGGTTTTCAATCCAACATACACAACATAAATGGTGTTGTGCCCCAAGGCTTCCTTCTTTCGCCGACTCTCTTTACTGATCTCTTGTCTAAGACTTTGAATAAAAGACAGTTCACTAAGTTTCTTTTATTTGTTTCCATACTTACAACCCTATCCTTCGAATATGGAACTAAACGTTTAATACCAGTCTTGATAGTATTTTCCAATGGGCAATGATCCACAGTGCAGAATTTTATTCTTCAAAAACTCAATGCTTCTATCGTTAAGGCTTCTCATAAACTTCCCCCTATATCACTATCCTTGGGTGGTGCACTTGCATAGAGAAAACTTGATAGCTTTGGGGTCCAGGCATGTTAACATCAGTTCACCTCAATTGAAACGAAAACGTTGGATTTTCCTAGACGATGCAAGATATGATTTTCTTAATCAGGTCTGGCTATAGTCTACAAGCCATACATTCAACCAAAGCTTAAATATAATTTTCACGTCTGGACACGTGACATAATTCAGAAGACCAGCTTTAAAATTGAAAGGTTAAAACACCATATTCGAAACATCACTTGCCCATCTTCGCAAGGTTACTTGCCTCATCTAAAAATGCGCCGGCGAAGTAGCCAATTCCATTACTTCCCTTGCAACAATTGCCCACTCCGCCAAGAATCCAAATCAGTTTATTCTTGAGCCTCTTAGGCATAGAGACTCTTCCTTCAACCGCACTACACGAATGTGTAGTGCCTTAACTATTTCGTTGGTTTTGTGTAAAAAAAAGGTTGGTCAAGAACATGTTTCTATTTAAAAATCAAATTTTGTCCATGTTTTATGGCTTTATTAGTAGGAACAAACATTCCTGTTAATTTTGGGATACAACGTAGGTACCTAGTTTAAGTGGCTGCCTCGTCTGGCTTGGCAGTAGCGCATCCTGACGTCACTCCAATTTTACAAGACTTTGTTGATGATGCTTGGATGATATTGGCCTTAAGGGCTTCCGCTTCCGGATTGTTAGCATAACGTCGGTCCTTAACGGTTACCCACAAACAAAAGTCAAAAGTTGTCAAATCGCAGCTCCGAGGCAAAAAGACGGCTGATAACACGATTTGGAAATTTGGTGCGCTAAAGATCGATTGTAGAATAGGCTGTGAGACGTGGATGCCAGTATGCATGAAACAGAAGTCGTCCAAACCCATGTCTTCAATTTAAGTAAAAAAAACTTGGTTGTCTGTAAAGTCGGTTTACGGACGATAATTTTACGTGATAACTAGTTAACAAAACAGTTCATGTGTAGGTTCTATCTCTATAACCTCCAACAACCCACCCCAATTACAAACATACACCATTTTTGAATTTTTTTTCTCACCCCTTCCCACAAAACATCAACCTCTCGGACCAACATACAACCACCAACCAACGGCCCACCATACTTGGCAATTGTTTCCTCCCCCACCACACAGTAAATACCCCCTTCCTTACCACCACTAACCACCCACACCACCTACAACCACCAACCAACCACCCACTATTTTTGACAATTCCCTCCCAAACACCAAATCCTCCCCCCAAATCCAACCACCCAATCCACTTACAACCACCTGCTACTTAACCACAATTTTTGAAATTGTCTTCTCCCCCCAGAACCTCCTTTACCAACCACCACCGCCAACCACCCACCCAACTATTTTTGACAATTCCCCCCAATCCCCCCAAATCCAACCATCCACTCCACCTACAACCACCAGCCACTCACCCACCATTTCTTACACTTTTGGTCCTCCCCCAAAGCCCAATCACCCCAACATCACCGCCAACTACCCATCCCACCTACAGCAACCAACCAACCATCTACCATTTCTTACAATATTTTTCTTTTCCCCTCCCAACATCAAATCCAACCCCCAACCCCACCTACAACTACTTTCCACTCACCCACCATTTTTGACAATTTTTCCATCGACCCCAATCATATCAACCACATCCCCACCACCTTAACCGCCAACCAACCACACATACTATTTGACAATTCCCCACCAAACCATACCAAATCCCCGGCAACATTAAACACCCACCCCACCTACAGCCACCAACGAACCACCCATTATTTTTGACGATTTTTGCCTCACCACCCACACCAACTATAACCACCAACCAACCAACCACACACCATTTTTCTCTTTGCCGGACAGACACTACCCCCCCCCTCCCGCACACACACACACCCACCACCACCACCACCACCACTTACAATCTTCAACCACCCAACACCCTCCTCTGCCACTTTAACGACTTTCTAGGCTTTCAAAGCAGCTACATAACGTGACTGTGACTGTGACTTTGATTGTGACACTTTTTCGTGCGTGCTGCCCATATATTCCCATTATCGGTTAATATGGCTCTGTAAAGGCCACCGTTGACCGAAATGTTGTTCATAGCCTCACTTTCGAAGAAAAATTGTCCAACGATCTGCACCAAATTTCTTTGTCCACTAGCATACCAGTCTCACGAACTTTTTGTCCAAACTTGCGTACAGCAGGCGCGTTGTTTGATTCTTTTCGGCCAAAACTTCTTTTCTTCTTCTTTTGGCTACACAGCACTCACTTCAAAAAATTCATTCCGCGGAGATATTATAATGAATTTCTGTCAAAGTTTCGAGCAGGAAACAGCTGTCACTTTCAACATAACCCATGATTAAAAAAAAAAAAACACTAGATGGCCTACCATGTAGGTACCTAAAAGGGTATTAATATCCCCTTGAATAATGTAAATAATAACCCTACGTTTAATATTATTAACAGAACTATACAAAGAAACTCAATTAAGAAATCCTCATCCAAGCAACCTCGTATAGCATCTAAAGTTCTTTCTTCTTCCACAGATCCTGAACTCGATGATCATACCTTAGTAATACTAGAAAACACCTCATAAAGCCCCAATTATAAAGTCTGATTTACGGATCACCAAAAAGGTCCAAGGCCAAATTAGCCATTATTAGTTTTCCTTTTGCGATACCTACTTGCTATAAGTCTGTGTCCTTTCCAAGCTAGCCTGGAAACGGATTTAAAATCACATTTTTTAGTGATTTACATGGACTGGGTTATTAATTGGGTAAACAAATAGAATTGACAACTTGGTTTACAATACAAATCTTAATCTTCTCAAGGCCAAAGGTGTATCTTCAATAAATTATTATTGTGCATTAAGTTTTCAGCAAAACCTATAATTGATTGCATTGGAGCCATATTCTTCATCCGCTGGATATCCAATCCCAAACCACAAATAAAGTGGTCTCGAAGTCGTTTTTTGTTTTTGTCTTTTTAAACCTCTTATTTGAATTTATGTTGGTGTAGATTTCAAGGTGCTGACTGATTAAAAAAAAAAAATGTGCCCTTACATTTTGTCACCTGCAAATTAAGGCAAATGCTCAAGAACTCATATGATTTATCCTCGAATTACCACGGTCGGTGCTTGTAAATTACCACTGGCATTTAGCCACATTTTGGTGTTCCTTTGTGCACTACCAGCATCATCATCATCATCTCATCTCATCTCTTATATTGAGTGTCCAGCCTCTAGCAAAATCCAACCGCATTGTTTGCGCACTCTTCACCTGTGCAAAAAGATGGTGTAAAACTACTTCAATTTCCCATGTGCTGCGGTTTATAAATGACTTTTTAGTTCAGTTCTTATGCCATCATATCATCGATGTACCTACACACAAGTGAGATCCTGAATGACTTTCTCTGCTCTTAAGCATTCCCAGTTCCAAATGTGCTACATCACTAGAAGACCCTTATAATAATATGATGATGTAAAAAGACTATCTTGCCTGCGGTCTTGTGTCGATGTCGATGTCGATGTGTCGGGTCGGCGGCGTCTGTGTCTTTGTCTTTGTCTGTCTGATGCAATTCGAACACGTTGTCATAATTCTTCCTGAGAAAATCAACATTGAGTACATTTCCAAAAGGATCCCTCCAGCTATCCTTGCACTACTAAAACAAAAGCAAAAAAAATTATGATTCATTGGATCCCTTTTTTTTTACTTCATAAATATATTTAAGGCTCTTGGAATTGTGTAATCCGATTCCATTGGCCAAGTGCAACAAGTTACCAACCAAAGCAAACCAGCATTTCTTCTTGTGTGTGGTGCAATCTTCTTCATCTTTTTGGGCTGGGGGTGTGAATTTAAATTTCCTTTTTTCTATAAGATAAGACAATACATTTATCATTTTCATTTGAATCATTTCATCCAGGAAGAAGAAAGGACGATTTTTGGTTTTCATAGTACCTAAGTGATATGTGTGGGATGGGTAAAAGGAAAAGAGATTTGTCTTTGGAATAATTTTGTATTTATATGCGGTTGGGTCAGGAATATTTTGTGAGATGTAAATTTAATAAGCATTATAACAGCTTGAAGGACATGAAATGTGATTAAAATTTTGGAAGAATTATTGGGATTGGAAGTACTTCATGTTTACTTTTCACTTAGTTTAATGGGCTTTTAGAAATAATTCTGCCTATCAGCAGTTTAACAGGTTGAATGCCATCACCGACCGTAAGGGTTAAGGCTTGTAAGGCAAAAAGCTTATATTAAAATGTCTTACTAAAGGGTCTTTCATTAAACGCTTCCTAACTTTAAATTTAAATATCATCGACATTTTGTATTCGTTTAAATGGGCTATCGACGCCATTATGTGTAGAATATAACATCGTTTAATTGTCCGCCGCGGCTTGTCTAGGTGGCGCGCATCCGAAGGGTCCAATTTTCCATGACTGTAGCGCATAAATCACCCCGAGTTTTTGTGAGCGACGCAAAATTGACTACCTCGGCTTCTCCTGCACACTAAGACCAGTGAACTCAAATGTACCTATATCCACCACACTGCAAATAGTCCTCTCGGTAAAACAATTATGGCGGCCGTCCAATGGGCAAAGCGAACGTAACGTTGCCCAAACAGAACACCCATTTCGATAAAACATCATAAAACATTTTATCATTTGCAAGTGTTGTGATTTGGCAAAACAGAGTCAATAAATGACATCCAATTTGACAGATGTAGCTTCAACAAGATGACCGCTATCAGCTGTCAATGTTCGGAAGTGAATATTGGAAGACCCTTTACATTTTACTTCAAAAAATCTACAAATAGACATTCAATTCAAATGTTAGCTCACGTAAAGGGTTATAAATACCCTTATCACGAATTCACTTAGTGCAAGCATGTAGAAATGTATGGATAGGAGATTAACGAAGATACCGAGCGGGGAAAAATCAAGCCAAGTTAGGCATTCCACATTCTTGTAGTGCGGCTTTAAAATGACCTTCTATACTTAACAATACGTCCGAAGTTAGGTTCAAGGGTAAATTGATGGGCATTCCTAGTGGTTCGAGATATTTTGTAAAAACTAGCGATAGAATAAAGAGAGACTGGAATCGTTTCTATGATCTTCAATCGTTTTGTATACATTCTTCTGTATTTTATCCAAAAGACGCAAATGAGTGACGGAAGCACCTGTGTAAATATAAAAAGTATCCAGACCGGCCTCACACTCGTCGGAGTGAGTAGAATCTTGATCACTTTCGGAATCTTCTATATAGGTGTTGTGAAGCACGAGAACTCCAAAACAAATAGCACGTCCAAATAATATAACCTTATTGATTATCAAAATGGATGCTCGTTAGTGCTAACTTTTCGAGATTCGCGCCCATTTTATGATAGACGTGGTGGCCCTTCAAGGTAAACTCTTTAACTTTTAGCTGCCAAACTTTTAACGACCGGTTCAATTATCAATCAGCCAACATTCGAAAGTCAAAAAAATGGAAGATCAGCAGAGAATATTGCCGCGATCTGTAAACAGTCGAAATTTGGGCCTACACCTCTACAGGATACAACTCACCCATTGCGGGTGGCAATGGTACAGTGGATGTAGTGCTTGGTTGCTCAAACTGAGAGCTGTGCGTTCAAACCCAGCCGAGGGCAGCAATTTTTATTTATTTCCCAAGTTTCAACTGGATGCCACCCGTGGAATTTCCATGAGATAATTATTACCTAAAATCTCAAACCACTGTACCACCTTTCTTTCCTATCTTTCTATTCCTTCTCTATCCTCACTCGCACATGTTAATTCATTATAAAGGTATTAATATCCCTTTGAGTGCGAGTGCATTATAAAAAAAAAAAAAAAAAAAAAAGGACCTCAAAGTTAATGATTGGGCTTCGGAGCGTTTGAAAAAGGACCCCAATTTTGGCAGAAAAATCATCTTTAACGACGAGTTTTTAGATAAATGGCTGTGTTCACAAGCGAAATTGCCGTATATGGGATGACATCAAACCACACGAGGCTCATCAGACGACAAGGCATCCTCAAAACAAAATACCGTTTTTTGTGAATTTAAGGCCAGCGCCGTCAGTGGTCCGTACTTTTTCGTGCATGAGGCAGTCACCGTCAATGACAAGCTCTACAGAACGATGATAACCAATTTCTTAAGGCCCAAATTAAACCATATGGACCTGAAAGACATGTAGTTCCAGCAGGACGGCGGAGCGGCGGTGCTATTAGCCACACAGAGGACGACGCGATTGACACTAGAGGGTAAGGTTATCTCTCCCAAGTTGATACAATTTGACCCCACTAGACTTTTTCTTGTGGAGTTCTCTGAAGTCACAGATCTATGCAAATAGTCCATAATCAAACGATGCTCTTATGGTAAACATAACAAAGGGTTTTGCTAGCGTGAGAGCACCAAATCTCCAAAAATAGGAGAGATACTAGGTTTGTGTGTAGTTAAACTACTTTATACCTATGGAGCTCGAAGAAAATCTGTCACACCGTTTAAGCTGTGGCTTGGCGCACCGACGCAAAGACCGACAGGATAGAAATCACTTTTTTGGTTTTTTCTGTTATCGTAAAGTCGGTTTGATTTAAACCTTGACTTTGTCGAGATACTTGCCTTAAAGATCAAGTAAAAATGATTGAGTACCATTTATAACGGCGGGCGTCCGGTGGTGAATTTATGAATGCCCGCCATTACGCCAACTAGATAAGCCTTTCATAATATGATGGAAAGCTTTTTTCTTTTAATAATTTGAAAAAAAAAATTAAGAACAAGACCGATTTGGGATCCTAGGGTCTTGACCACAGACAGACAGCACAGACCGCCAACTCGTACTCCTCTTGCCTAAAACATCCTCAAATCATTTTATGCATCAGCAACTTAATAGAGAGTTTTCACATACTCAATAAAATCCATATCAAGTTTGTAAACAAAGAGAAACTATAAAGAGTTGGTGGTCTGTATCGTGTGTCTGTGGTCTTGACAAAGAATCGTTATAGGTTTGTTCGATCTACCGTGCCCTACTGCGACCTGGGAAATGTCAGTATTCTTTTATACTTACTTACTTAAGGTGGCGCAGACAGTCCATTGTGGACCACGGCCTCAACCAACACTCCTCGCCAGCTAGGCCGGTCCCTAGCCAGTGGCCTCCAGTTGCGCACACCAAGTTGGTTGAGGTCGTTTACCACTTGATCGCGCCACCTTAGATGGGGTCTTCCAGAACTGCGTCGGCCCTCCGGGTTGGAATTGAAGACTCGTCGGGCAGGAGCGTTTTCGTCCATACGCTCCACATGACCCAGCCATCTAAGCCGCTGAATTTTCAGCTTCTTAACCAAGTCAATGTCGCTGTATAGCCCGTACAGTTCGTCATTGAATCTTCTCCTCCATACTCCATTGATACATACAGGCCCGAATATCACCCGAAGAATCTTTCTCTCAAAGCACCCCAGCCTGTATTCATCCGATTGTGTCAGTGTCCACGCTTCTGCCCCATACAGCAGGACTGGGATGATAAGGGTCTTGTATAGTGTCTCCTTGGTCCTTTGAGAGAGGGCTTTACTACTAAGATGCCTTCTTAGCCCGAAGAAACAGCGATTGGCAAGAGTGATTCTTCGACTGATCTCTTCACTGATGTTGTTCTGAGAGGTTATAGTGGAACCCAAATAGACAAAGTCCTTGACAACCTCAAAGTTATATCTGTCCATTGTGACGTTTTGTCCGAGCCTACGGTGATGATCTACTTCACCCGAGGACAGCATATACTTTGTTTTATCTTCATTTTATCTTCATTATTCTTTTATAAAATGTCAAAAACATTCATGGAGGTTCCGAGTACGTATCGGTGTCACATCACCTTTGAAGCAACATTAAATGTCAATAATAATCTGCTTACCTTTTTCAATTAATTTGTGTTTCTGATTTATTAACAACAATCATACTTTATTCCAACAAACTATAATTTTAGTTGAAAATTCATGATTATCTTGCTAACAGACACATTTTGTGACACTGATAGCTCTAAATCACCTGAAATGTGTTTCAAGGGCATGCTTGATAGGACAAACAAAATTTGGAATTGGAATAAAAAAGAGTCACATAAAACGCTTAAGTGCGTTTCCATGGTACAGCAGTGCTTCTCAGATCGGAAATCGAACACAATTTTTTTCAATTGTCAAACCAAATTACAAAATCATGGGAAGACAAAGTAAAGGTTCTTCGAAGGTGTTTTTTTCTCTTTTTTTTGAAAGATACCTACCTAGTTCTTTTCAAATTCATTCAATAAAATGCCAACCTATGCCGGCCAGGTACAAAAGTAGCGATTCCAAAGTGACCTTGATATCACAGAAAAAAAAAGTTCTTGTTAATTTTATACTGTCAAACATTTCTTTATGATTATAAACTGCGTCAAGAACATTAAAAACAACAATTACCCCCCTTTGTTTGACAACTTGGCTATTAGCTCTAATTTTGTTCATTTTCTTTCTTTCTTTTTTTTCATTCAAGAAACATGTACCTTCCTAGTTCCTACACAAAGTGACCTAGTTTAACAAAAGATGAAGATAATCCTTGTACTTTGAGTCTAGTCCTCTAATTGGATTCTGTCAAGCAATGTTATGGCAACATTTTCCCTTATTTTTTCAGAGCGAAAGTTGTTATGGAGATACAACTGATATGTTTTCGAAAACATGAAAACATGCTGTGATTCTGTGTGGCAAAAAATCTCACACCTCCACCATTGTCTTCTCTCAAAATAGAAAAAATAGAAAAATAGATTTGAAATAAAACCTTAAAATGCAAACAAAAAATGAGGTTAAGGTGGAATTGTTTTTATGGTGTGTCGCTATAATTCTCAGAACTCTCATTCCTTTAACCAGAAAATATTGCCGAATTGATTTCTGATTTAATTTTACTCTTCCTTGAGGGAGGGTTTTAAAATTGTTTCTTAAACGATCCGAAATAAAATAAATCTTGAAAATGACAAGCGGCTTGATCAACGTTTTCATCAACTTTTAAATGAATCATTTGAGGGAACCACTTGATACTCCTACTCATTGCATTTTTAAGCTCTAAAAGCCTTTTTCATTCATTAAGTTGAATTAAACAAATGTCACTGCCACTTAAATTCGAAATAGCAACTCAACTGTCACATAAATCAGACTAATAATGTTGTGTGTGGAGAAAAAGATGCATTTAATAAAAAATAATATGACAACACAAGTACATATGGGGTATCTCCAACTTTAAGTATCAAATAGTTTGCATTGTGGCTGCACTTCTGGTGTTTAGTTTCTCAAATGTTTTTGTCAACAGAAAAGGAAGGTACCGTAACGAAAACAACATAAAGTTTTGATGGAATGTTCTAATGAAATATGCATGCATTGAGTGCGTTCTTGGTAGTGGAGAATGGCAATGTGAACTAGTGCCAAACGGCTACAGGCTACGAAATCAAATAAAATTAGTCCCGATTCCCGAATGCAACATCTTAGAGTCTAAAATGTATATTCAAATGTATCAAGGCTACGTCCATCGTAATATCATTCATCATATGGCGCCCAATGTGGAGCCCAGATGTCTTGAGCCATGTTTTTATGGGGAATTGCTTTAAGGAAAGTAGAGTTGCCATTGCACGTTCTTAGGCGGTTTCCTGAATGTTTCGGATAAAAATCACCTCAGAAGATGGAAGGAACATTTTTCCAATGTATTTTTTTCATCTTGATGGTAGCGGCAGACACAATCTCTCTAATCCGCACCAATATCTTGTCCATCCAATCATATCCCATTTCCAGTGAGCTTAACCAATCAGAAATGCTTCATCCCCAAACAACGCGGACATTGGAAGAAGAAAATTTTCCCGATGAATGGCACTATGAGATGATCTTTAAACCAAAAAATGAAGTGCTATGGATTGCAGCAACGGTCTTTTTGTTCTCAACTCCATGCCGTGCCATATCAAAGATGATGTTGAATCAAATAGCATCTGAACTCTTCTCTTCACATACAGCAAGCGGAATTTCGTGCAGGCCCATCCTACATAGATTATTGCAACAGTTTTAAAATAATTGGAAAAGGATGCTTGGAATTCAGTTGCCCTTTTTCATCTGATTTGATATCGATTTCGAAAAGGGTCTTTAATAGTCCGAATCGTGATTTTAATTGATAAGTCCTACGAAAGAGAAGTGTACCCAACAAGCTTTTTACCATCATCAAAGCTTTCTACGAAGATGCAACTTGTCAAGCTTTGCACAGTGCCCATGTATCAAACGACTTAAAAATCCATTGTGGAGTTCTACAGGGGTATTGACTATCACCATTATTGTTTCTGGTGGTTATAGGAGGCAGAACAAGCACTTGGAATCAGATGAACGTTGTTTTTCTTTCTGCGACATCTGTAATTTAAGAACGATATTTGTTGGCTATCACACAACTTCATGGGTCTTCGCCAAATGGCGAGAATCTTAGAAAGTGAAAATTAACAATCTCAAACAAATCTGGTAATTCCGCATAAAATTCTGTACTTAAGTGTTGTCTAAAAAGACGGTGGTAGTACAGATGAAGATGTAAGCTGTCGAATTCAGCTTGAGGATCATGCTGTAAATGTTCTACACGAGCGTACAGTTTTGGAAAGTTACTCCTGGCATAAAAAGCTCAAACTTTTGTGATTTAGCAAGAGAGTTGTTCCAACAGATCTCTACAATGAACTCAAATAAAAAAAATCCTTACTAGGTACTTCAAAGTTTTATGTGTCCACCGTTACGTTTTGTCCAAGCCTATGATGATCATGCTCTACACCTGAAGACAGCACCAACTTTGTCTTATTCTCATTAAGCTTGACCCATTTACGTCAATTCACTTCAATACTTGTGAATTCTCCACTGAGAGCGCGGACTGTTCTTCCGAAATTGCCAATATCATAAACGTATTAGCCAAGTAATTGAAGTGATACAAAATCGAATCGCTGGCGCTGGTGTTAGCAAGCAAGTTAAGTACGATTGTTTAAAAAGAGATGTTGACTCTCGAGATCTAAGGAGTCGGTGGTTTTCATACCAACTTTGACAGAAAAGCGCTTACTCTCTGTCTAGAGAGGGATGTCAAGATGTGACAGTCGATAAAAAGGCATCGTTCTGGGATTATTGGGTCATTTCTAAAAGCCGTCGAAGTGTGAAAGAAATTTTGGTCGATGATCGATAAAACCATATTAATAAAATCCAATCAGTTCACTCGCAAAAGGCTTCAGCCGTTCTTCTTCCTGCTCAGGTGGACAGAATTATTGTTCATCATCTACTAGATCTAGTGGATATACTGGATCATACTACCTGACAGCCATTAGTTGCTTGTTTTCTCCCGCCACCGTTTAACAATCTGCAAAAGTGTTTTTTTTGCTTTCGAATTCTGAGCATCCACTTCGCATCTAGGTAACTTGTGTTTTTTAAGAGCTTAAATAATAATACAAGACAACTATTGTTGGAATTCATTTTTTATTATTATAATTTGGTAGATAATTGTATGGCATTTATTTTCTCGGCTACAAGTCCATTCGATCAGTCCAATTGTTTGCTTCTTTTCCAATAAATCTGGCCGTATGGCGTCAATGTTGGCTTAAGAATTGGCTTCCAATGCTTCCAGAATTGATGGTTTGCCGGCATAAACCAATGGCTTAACAAAGTCCCATAAAATGTAATCGAGAGGCATTAAGTCGCACAAACGAGGGGGCCAGTTAACAGGACCACTTCCGTAAATAAAGTTATCACCAAATTGATTTAGCTATAAATTGATGTATGGCAAGTTGCGCCGACTTGCTGCAACCAAATTTCGTGGATGTTTAGGTGATTAATTTTTGGAAACAAAAAATTATTCGCGCTCGCCAATCATCAGGGTAACGGCAACTCCTTCCTCATTTCCAAAGTAATAAGGACCGATGATGCCACCAGCGTGTAAACTCCACCAACAGTCAATTTTAATGAATGTAATGGTGATTCGTCAATGGCTTGAGAATTGCATTCGCTTCATATATCTACGGAAATTTTGCTTATTGACTAAGCCATTTAATCAGAATATCTTGATTGCAAAATTAACGAAGTGTTCTATGAACTTCGCTAACAGATTTATTTTTATCAAAGTAAATTTCCACAACTTGGAATCGTTGTTCCGGCGTTAAACGACTCATGATGAATCTCCAAACCTTACTGAACAGAAATGTCAACACATTTTGACATTCTCAACTGTCAAACCATATACACAACAACCATCGAAACTTCTCATGCAGCTAAAGAAACACCTTATACTAAGACATTTCCACGCTCACATCGACAGCTCGGGCTTCATACCCCTTGGACAAATTAAACTCTTTTAGAGCCTTGTATAGTGCGCTGTTTGGTAGCACTATTTTGAGGATTTAATTCTCTTTTAAAATGATGGGCAAACACTTTATTAAATTTACATTGAACTTTTTATTTCATTAAGTTAAGTTAAAAAATAGTTGAAATATAATTTTTATTTTAGAAAAGATGTGAGTAATTTATCCTTTTTTTTGGCATGGCGGAATTCTTGTCTAGACTTTTTTCTTAAAAGAACATTGAACTGATTTTACTATTCAATTTGGGGAGCGCTCGGAAAATACTAACTGAGTATTAAGTTGTGTTCATTCACACATGCGCTAGTGGTTTGTTTACACTATCCATGGTGTGAGATGAGATTAAGGTTGGATTTTCTTTGGTTGTTTATAGTAGTTGAACTTCTTGTGTGGTAAGAACCACTACACCTTGTTGGACTTAAGTTGAGATATTGCTACCCTAACTTCTTCTTGGTCGAGTGGACGGAGGTTATGTTCATCATCGTTCAAATCGAATAGATCATTCTGTTTGACAGCGGTTAGCCGGTTGTCTTCGCCGTTTAACAGTCTGCGAAAGTGTACCGACTGTGTATCTAGGCTTCTGCTCGGGCTTTGTATCCATTGGACGACTGTTTTATCCTTTGGTAGAACTTTCGAACATTGCTTCTGTCGTAGATAGATTCAACCATTAGCTTTTACAGTTCTCTCTTTTTCTTTCTGAAAAGCCGATGTTCATCCTACCTCTTTTTCTGGTATAACGCACGGGAATCGCTCTTGGCAGTTCTGTGCGTCACCCGGTATTTATTATCGAACCAGGTGTTTCATTGTGGTCGCCTTGTGAAACTCCAAATTTGACGAAACGCATTTCTGATAAATTTATTTACTTACACAGCTTTATAAAGAAAAATCCTTCAAAAACTTATTTAAACTATTTCATTAACGAATCAGTTTTATTTATAACTATGGGGTTAAAAAAACCTTTAAATAGTTAAAAAAAGATGTCAAAAAAACTTGATTACTTTGGAAAGAAACTCTTCTTTTATAATTTTACAATTTATGGAAATTTTTAACTTAGCAATCTAGTTTACAAGAAAATAAAAACAATAAAGGAACCAGATTTTCTTGTCAATATAAACAAAAAGTGACGAAAGACTAAATTTAGAAATATGTATGTCCGAAAGTTGTAAAGGGTGTTGCTCAAAAAATATATTACTCGGTGTCCATGACAAAAATAAAACCAAAGTGGAGATACCCCGGAATAAGGTATAGGTAAGGTTGGTCGCTTACGTGATTGCCGTCACAAAGTGAAACCGTGCATTAGCCTTCTACATCACCATCCATAGCAGCCTCTAACAATATCTTTGACTTACTTACCATCAAAACCACTTTAATCTCTAATAATCAATTTACCAACTTAGTTGTCTATGACTAATTCTTAAAAAATAAAATTATGATTAAATTATCCGTGTAAACAAAAACTTGAATGTCAACCGTAACAAGCTAAAATTCGCAAACTTACTGCCGTCATTATATATCGCACACACAAAGGTAGGACGTGCGATTTTGTCAACAAACAAATATAAAATACTGTCAACAACCTGCTGCATTACACACAAAATATTGCATCTAATAGATAACCATAAAAGTTGCAAAATTTCATTAATCTAAACCTTGAGATATTCCACTCTCTTAACATGGTTTTCCCTCGATTTGTTTTCGTTGGCGTTGCCGTTGGTGTTGTCAACGTGATGATGCTTATAGTGTCATCTGTCTCTGTGTTTTTGTTGTCATAACATTTATTCAGCTGTTGATGAATCCAAGAAGATCAATAGTAAACATAACTCTTTGCTCAATGTCTACAACACACATGTCCAATGTCCATGAATCTTTATGTGCTTATTACACAATCCCGTACCTATAACCATTGCCCCAGCATCATCATCAGCACTATCATCATCAGACTAATAAAACGATATAACCACCAATCAACCACTTTTGCGGTACGATATTGTGGACAGAAGCAGCAACAGTACCAGCACCAGCCCTATATGATAGCGGTCTTACCGGTCAGGAATGTTGTATCTATATATAAATGTTGTGCTGCCGAAGCCAAAGTCAAAGTCGATTCATCGATTCGCGCCCTGATCCAAGATATTTCATCGCAACTTTCTTTCTCAATTCATTGGCAATCCGATGGATACAGAGCAACCGATGACAACGACAATAAAATATAAAAAATTATCGACTGTCCGGTCCGTTGTCCGTTAATATTATTTAGGTGAAGGTCATAACCAGCTTTCAATCACACGCATCTTTTTTTTTTTTTTGTATCTTAATCTTTGATTATTTTTTTTTTCTGATCGATTTATGAAAATCAATCGGTTATGCGAACTAAGCCGAACCCATAAGACCCAAGACCGTAATAAAATTTTCTTCGAACCATTGGAACTATTGTTTTCCTTTGAAGTTTTATCATCATCATCATCATCTCATCACACATCCATTTTGTCCATAAAAGTATCTTAATTTTACGAGAGGTTCACATCTTCAAATGTTTGATTAAATTAACATATTAAAGATATAAAAACTCAACTTGCAAGTCAGGTTAGGATAAAGGGTTAGGTTTTTTTTTTTTTTTTTTAGAGCATTTACTTTTATGAGTTTGGAAGTTGAGCAGGTTAAGTTTTTAGGTCGTTTACTTAAAAAAATTAATATTCTTAGACAAAACTGCAACTAAAACAACCTACATTTTGAAAAGGTCGTCTAAAAGATAGAAGATACATAGATAAAATTAATTACAACCAAAACTAAGCTTTCAATTAAAAAAACGTTAAGCGCGATGATGATGATGTGTTGAATGCAAATTATCGTTATTATTTCGTAGAAAGTGTCGTCTGTTTAAAGAAGACGACCGACGCGACGCGACAACTCGACGAAGAGATAGAAACCACGAAAAAAAAACTTTTACTTTTCAAACGAATGACAATAAAAAATGTCGTCGCCGTCGTTAGTCGTAACTCGTAACGAAACAAATGCAGGTGATAACAATTATTTAAATGTGAGGAGTGCTGCACACCTTTAGTTGCTCCCACTCGCCCCTTCCGTTGGTCTCTTTTTTTGTTGTAATATTACGTGCTAAAAAAAGTTTAAGGCACACATACGAAAGTTATAGCCAAATGGGCCTGCCGAAATGTTTACACATTTCCGGGGTATAGATGAAGAAAAAATACACGACTTAACAGCCTTAACTTATACCTTAACCTTAACTTGGTTTTTAAAGTTAATTAAAAAATTCATTCATGAACAAGAGAATATTTCTTTTTAACGCTAATGAATCTTACAACGATATATTTGTGTGTCTTGAACGGAGTTTTTAGGGGATTTATTACACCATCTGATGGCAATACAAAATGAGAAAGGCGAAGAAGAATTTCAGGAAAGAGAGGGCACATCCTTCGTGCGTTTCGGTACTGGGTGCTGAATTGCAATCCATTCAAAAGCAGTGAAACATTGTGTCACCAATTTAATACTTTTTCTTGTACGTAATTAGTTTTTGTGTTTAATAATCCCCATGGGCTGAAATCTGCGGTGTCCAAAAAGCAGCGTTTGACAAGGTTAGCCATTTAAAAAGTTTCGATAATACCAGCCAAAGCGCTTCAAAGATGATTATAAGACAGCAGTAAAAGATTTGTTAGCCCTTCAAAAGACTATTTTAAGATCTCCGCAACCAATGTATGACGTAGGTGGTAGTGCACCAAAATGCATTTTATGCAAAGATAATTTACATACAGAGAAGATAGCAGCACCACCTAGCGCTTTCAACAGAGGTTACTGCTTCATTGTGGCAAAGTTGATAACTGAATTGTGTCTACACAGGCGAGTAAAGAAAAAAGGACAGTGATTTGTTTTTGCTCCTTGCAATAGTTTTCACAGCTTCCCATAATGACCTTAACAAATTAGTTGCTTCTGGTCAGAATCGAAGGCCACTTGTACCGATCTGTGCGTTCTAGCTTGTCAGTGCAGCATTCGAAAGTAAGTTTGAAACTTTTTGTGTCAGTATCACTTTCTAAGACTGTTTGCTCGTCTGTTCCAACTTGGTCTTCAAGCTCAATTCGACAGCTTATAGCGGGGACACACTGCTAGTAATAATACCCTGGCATAGATACCATAGTTTTTGCAATACCGTAGAGGGTGAGGGTGACACCATTGTATTTAAATCTACTCCAAATAATAGGAACGTTTGGTGCGCCATCTATGAACAAAGTTCACAAACACTTGATTTTTGAGGTAGGAGTAGTTTTTGTCTAGATTTCCATGGGAATGAAAAACAACAATAGAAGACATTTCATGCAAAGTAGATAAGACAACTAACGCCTCCGAAGTTCAGAACTAAAAGCACATGTTCCATGAAATTACTATAAAAGTGTATATACAATGGGTGACACACACTTGTGTAGTATACGTTGACAGTTGACAGCACTGTTCTTTAGACTTTTTTCCCCACCCCCTTTTTTTGGCACGACATCCATTATTTAAAAACAAACTACAGCAAATGAGGGTCCGAGGCACGCTGTCAAAGCAGCTAAAACATTAGTTCTAAAAAAATACACTTAACCAGAATGGCGCTGTTGCCGTTAAAAAGCTTCGTATACTACGATGAAAACCCAATTATCAATACCATGCTAAAACCATGTTGCTCGCGTAGTATTATCATGGTTTTCCCTGACATTAAAGGTGGTATACTCGAGTACCATTGTATCGATACCAGCAGTGTATCACGGGTATAACATCTTCGTCTGTACTACTACCGTCTTTTCAGAAAGAATAAAGCAGCGTTCACACGCAGACAAGACAATGCGACAATACTCAATTGTCTTGTCCGAGCTTCTTGAACGGGGTTGGACAAGACAATGCCAGCCAGTCGACATCTCGATATTGTCCTCAGAGATAGGTCGGCAGGCTAGCTCGGAAGACAATAGAATGACAATTGTCCTGTCCTAGAAACAGTTGTTCACATTAAACAATGATTGGTTGTCTCATTGTCTTGGCCTCTGCATTGTCCCATGTGAACCCCGCTTAATCGCAGAAATGTAAAAGATCTTCGTTTTTTTCAGAGTTGAATTTCTGTGCGTCTTGATTCAATCTTTGAATAGGTTTCTCACAATTTGGCTAGGATCATTGATGTTGTGTGATAGGAAACAAAGATCACCCTTTAGTTCCAAATGTCGCCGAAAGAAAAACAACGTTCATCGGATTCCGAGTGCTTGTTTAAAAACCAGAAACCATAACCCCTGTTGAACTCCGATATGGATTCGGAAGTCATACACCAGTCTGTTGTGCAAAACTTGACAAGGTGCACCTTCGAATTCAGCTTTGATAAATAAAATCGTTGTTTATCCGATTCGCCAGATGTTTTCGATTTCTTCTTGCTTTTGCACCATATGGCAGGACCGGGATGATACAAAAGTGTTCCATACAACGTCCCTTTGGTTCTTCTCGATAGGGCTTGTAACGAAGTTACACATTTCCACCTACCGACCAATATCCAGCGACGACTATCACACCGATTCCTGATAAAAATCGTCATTTTCACCGCCCGAGCAAGTATATTAACCGCCGCCGCATGATATAATTCAACCGCCCTCCACCGGCGAAGCCATTCCACTTCCCTACCGCACACAACGAAATCAACCACCGATAACACCCGCCACACCTGAACCTTTCGGCCGCTAATATAGACCTCCAACCGTTTTTAAGAAGCAAATCACAGCAAAACAACAAAGTGAAATATTTTTGGGTTATATTAAATTTTGTCTTTATAATTCACAGTATGTCTTTGCAGGAATAATAGATTAAGAGAAGTGGAAATAACACTGCAAATCAGACACGAAACGCGATCTGCCTACCTACCAGTTGACTTAGTACAAAGGGTTTCGTTTCTCATCCGAAGTTACGCTGTACGGGAATACCAGTCAGAAGCTTCTCAACTTTTGGTGGTCATACCCTCAACCGTTTTTGTCGGCTTTTCACTTCGCTGTTTGTCGAAGAGGATCGCTAGACCAGGCAAAAAGCCTGTCAGCTTTTTATTTACGAGTATATGTAGAGGGAATACCACAGAACAGACCAAGTATGCACTTGCTTGCCATGTCATAATTTAAAATCAGTCACATTCGGCATCGGTTACGGCTCGCTTTGTTCGAAATTGAAGACATTGTGTTGATTAGTTAGATAGTCCATGATAATGGCATTCGATTAACGTTTAACATTTTCAAGAACAATAGTGAAATAGCTGTGGTGGTGTCGAAGGTTTCATTAGAAATCTTACCAGTTTTGACGGAAAAGCGGACATTCTTCAACGTCAACCTTGATAAGTTTTGCAGAAACTCTGAAGCAGGTCCTGGCACGACATACATTCTTCCGACCATATTTTGCAGCTGAGTTCGTTCATGCTCCTAACCATATCATATTTGGCAAGCTTGACAGTTCCGCTTGTGGTTCATAGGGTCTAGCTGCTTTGTTTTTATGTCATTTTTGACAGACAAGAGTAACCCTCGGTTGTTTGTTGCTTTCCTTGCTTTCATCACCATTTCATCCCTATCCTTTCAGGACCCGGTTCAGTTAGTCAATCTTGATGTTGACTATTTCACTCTTCTAAAGTTCGCACCTCTTTTTTAATGAAGCATCCCCTCGACTTCATATTGATTGTAGACTTCCTTCCTTCGTTCATCGTATATCTAAAGAGACGCTCAAGGTTTTAAGACGAGCCTTCAAACATAAAATTAAACTAGTTTAACAACAACCTTTAGGAGGGCAGTAAGGTTTTTAAATCTGGTTTAAATTATGAATTAGGAAGTTCTTAAAACATTATGTTGTAATATAACGAGCTACTTCTTACTATTCAAGGTCGTTCTGATGTAGATAGGTTCACAATATTATGTGTCAGTTTACATTAAACGACTTTGTTCAAGACCGTTAGCGTTGATTTTTTTGTTTATTATTATTATTGTTACTAGAGTTCCTGCTATTTGTAAGATATGTACATAAATTACAACTTAAGAATTGACAGTTTTTGTTTTGTGTCACTCAATCACGTTTGGCTTTTGCTCACGATTTTTTAACCGCGCAAATTAATTGGAGTGTTCAATGAGTCGTCTTATCAGATAAAAAATTGAGAGCTTTTGTTCTGGAGATTGAGGAACCTGGACCTACCTTAAGAAAAATGTATCGCTGATAATAGGTTTGCTTTTAAATCAGTCTATTTGAATCGAAAATAAGAGTTCCATCGAAAACCCAGCAACTACGGAAGTCAATCTCATAGTTCTTTAGTTAATTTGAACGCATGAAATAATAATAAAAAAAAAAAAAGACAGGCACGTTTAATGCCAAAGTCGATATAAATTATTAAAGCAATTTAGATTAAGGAGGATTATGTCATATTTGTCTACTTAAATTATTTTTGATAACTTTAGTTTGTTGTTGCAATTACCTTATCCAAAAGTGCTAAGTATCTGTGCAATGAATAAATTCATGAAAATATAGAAAAAAAAATAGGTTGAAATTGGTGATCATTTGTTACCCATTTCCTATTTTGAAGTTTAATGTGGATTGAAGTTGTTAGCTAAAGATGTTTAAGGTTAAACTATTTGGAAATAAGGGAACTTCGCTAACCAATGATATTTGAATAATTTTTTATCAAATTTATAAATAACATACGGAAGTCCAACAAGGTCAAAATTTATAAAAAAAATTATTCTTAAATTAGTTTGAAAACCAGACAAATACTTTGCGCAAGAAATTTGATCAATTTCCATAATAGTTTTGTAATTATCAATATTTTGTGTGACTACTAGATGGCATTGGTTGTGTTTCCACTGAAAAGCTCGCTCTATCATTCCAGCTAGCGTTAAGGAAAGTTGGATGAACATTGGGTAATAATGTCTTCAAATCAAAATGGGAGAGAAAAATTGAGTCGGGAAAAGCATTCCCCATTCTTGAAGTACGTCTAAGAAAATCCGTTAAAAAATCCTTCATAGCAAAGCTAGTTTTACTGTAATGGTTTTTTTTTCTACCAATGAATTTTCTGAGTCCTGTCCAGGAGACTCAAATGTGTAACAGGAGCGCCTACCCAGATATGTGAATTAAACTCATGCTTTAAGCAAATGTATGCCTCATAGATTGCACCCTCCCGACCATACGATTCGTTAACGTACGGCTAGCGGCAAATTTTCTAATGAAAGTTGCCTAAAACGTTGCGACAAAACGTAACGCAAGCGATACTAAAACGTTCCAGATGAGTAGGAGAATGGATACTTTTTGACGAAGAGGTTTTAGAACCACTGATGTGACTTGCCGTATAGTATTCGCTTAAAACGTTTCGTTTACGAAACGATTCGACGTAGTGAAAGCGGTAGGCGTCTATGTGCCGGGAGGGCAACCGGGTTGTGAATCTGGAAAAGAATATGAAAAGCTGAAGGCATTGTATATAAAATCTATAGTAGTCTGGAGATTGCGTTTGAATGTGTCGCCATCTAGTGACTTAAAACATCGTTTGTGAACTTCTTTATATTAATGCAATCTGGATAGAAGCGTCATCTAGTATCCACTGATTGCAACAGAAATTACTTCCTGAGGGTACTGTCGGCAGTTAATCAATGTAGTGGATTAGAAGTCTTAAGTAAGAGATCACATACATCTCAGGAAGAGAGTTGGAGACAGAACGGAGCCTTGGCGCATACCAACATTTATTTTGTGGATGTTAGACTTAAAACCGTCTAAAAAAACGCAAATGGAACAAAAGGTTTTTTCTAAGAGGGGTTCGGCGAAACCAAATGAACGCATCCCTGGCATCACTCAAATGATGCCAAACTGGGAGCGTATCGGAATCCCGCTTTTTAAAATCCCGCTTTTCAAAAATCCCGAAAAAAAAGTATTAAAATCCCGTCTGCTAAAATACTGCTTTTTTAAAATCCCGACTTCTAAAATCCCGCTTGTTCAAAATCCCGATCTATTATAATCCCGCTTTTTAAAATCCCGACAAATCCCGCTAATCCCGTTTTTTTATAAAATAAGCTAATGTTATAAAGTCACGCGCAGTAAAAAAAAATATGAGTAAAACAGGTTTTTTGCGTCGCATTGCTTATAATATACAAAACTAATAAAATAAAAAAATTTTGTTAATGGTTTAAAGTTTTTTTTTTTGTTCCCTTTTGAATAATATCGTATAGCATGAGGTACTTTATACTTTTTTCTTGTTATTTATTGAAGATTGTCATATTCATTGTTAAAATAAAATGCATTTAAAAAAATCACTCATTGCTTAATTTATTTTAATTTTCTTACTATCCCGCTTTTGCAATCAAAAGTAGTTGTTTTATTTTAAAAAATCGCGCGATTTTTACGGGATAGTAAAAAACGGGATTATAAGAGACGGGATTTTAAAAAGCGGGATTTTAAAAAAGCGGGATAATAAAAAGCGGGATTATAAAAAGCGGGATTTCAAGATTGGGATTTTAAGAAACGGGATTATAAAAAGCGGGATATCGAACCCAACCCTGCCAAACTCTATCAAATGCTTTTGAAATATCCAGCGCAATAACTTCACTTTATCTAAAACGCTGTAAAGATTGGTTCCAATGATCGGCTAGATACACCATCAAATCCAATGGACCTATTGCTCCGTCAACCGTTCTGCTGCTTATAAAGACGTAACGTTTATCAAGATATTTATTGGATGGTTTTTCAGAGTTCTCATGGCCTTGGAAAGAAATGACGTATGCAAGTACATTTAGTCGGTTGTTTAAGAGGGATGATATGTATATGGGCTGGACAAATGATGGTTGAGTAAACACACTCACATGCCCGGGTGACAAAGACCATAGGCCATTGTATATACATTTTTAAAGTAATTTCATGGAACATTTTATTTAGTTCTGAACTTCGTCAATGGCGGCACTAGTTGTCTTATCTACTTTACATCAAATGTCTTCTATTGTTGTTTTTGCTTCCCATGGCAGTTTAGACAAAAACCACTAAAATTACTCTACAATCAAAGCTTGTGAACGTCGTTCATAGATGCCGCACAAAACGTTCCGCTTCTTGGGAATACTATAGATTTTAAATACAATGTCGCAGACAAACACAAGCAGAGAGAGAGAGAGACAGAACAGAAGAGAGAGCAACATATGTCAAGTCAACAGCTTCGTGGTTTTGTTGTTGTACGGTCCTCCATCCAACTACTACTACTACGCAGTGATGCCACATTACCGACATTAAAGATGGCGCACCCTTTACGAGTTTACTCAAACAACGGTTAAAAATGGCATGAATGTTGTGATGATTGACAGTCGTAATAATGGCGTTTGTAAATGTTTTTCCCGTAATAAGTGTTATTTTGAATAGCCATTTCGGTAGTTGTCACTTTTGAAGCTGTAATTTGTTGACATTTGACAAGAAGAAACTACGATATTAATAAAAATGGAACGATACACGCTTTGACAACGCATTAAAATTAATTAAAATTTTCTATAAAAATGGTGAAAATTTGGCAGAGACGGTTCTTAAAACTAAAAAATTTTTTGGTCGTCGTGAAGCACCTTGTCGGACCGCAATTCAGAAATTGGTGAACAAATTTGAGTTGTTCGGGCAAGTTGGCGACATGTGAAGAATAGAACCCGTGCACGTCGCTCTAACAACTGAAAATATTGCTGCTGAAGCCCAAAGTGTTGAAGAAAACCCAGGTTTGTCCATTCCTAGTCGTTCTTTGGAATTGGGCATTCCACAAACATCATTACACCGTATTTTGCATACAAACTTCGGGTTTAAAGCTTATAAAGTTCAGTTAACACAAGAACTCAAGTCGGCCGATCATCAACAACGTCGTGTCTTTGTTGATTGGGTCCTTGAAATGCATGAAAACGATCCGGAATTTTATTCGAAAAATCATTTTGACTGATGAGGCACATTTCCACCTCAGTGGCAACTTCAACAAGCAAAATTGTTGCTTGGAAAACCCAAGATATATTGTTAAAAAGCCTCTCCATCTTACACGAGTAACTGTTTGGTGCGGTCTATGGTCCGTTGGGGTTATTGGACCTTACTTTTCTTTCTTACTTCGAAAATGAGGCTGTAGCAACAGCTACGGTGAATGGATTGCGCTATCGAGAGATGATTAATCATTTTTTTTATTTCCGGAATTGGATGGTATTAATCTGGACAACGTTCACTTTCAACAAGACGGCGCGGCGCGGCGCTACGTGCCACACAAGCAACGAAACCATCGATCTTTTACGGGAAAAGTTTGCTGACCGTGTTATCTCTCGAAGAGGTGATCACAATTGACCACAAAAAGCTTGTGGTTTAACACCTTGCGACTTCGTTCTTTGGGGCCACGTAAAAGATAACAGCCCAGAGTCGATTCAAGACCTCAAAGATGGAATTCGTTGAAGCTATTGAGGGCATACAGCAGCAATTTTGCGATTTGGTGATGGAAAATTTCATGAAAAGGATATTGTTGTGTAAGCGTAGCCGTGGCGGCCATTTGGCTAATATTGGTTTCCATTATTAATGGCATACTTTCCTCATTACATTGAAATAAACATCCGATAAATTATCTCAAAAAAACCATTTTTCTTTGAATATCAAAATAACACCTCTTATTGGAAAACCCTGTATTTAGTAAGTTGATAGCTTAAAAATCTACTTAAATGAAATAAAAATGGAATAATTGCATAAAAGACCTTAAAAATTAAAAATTCACATGAAATGAAAGCCCTATAAAAGTTGGCCAAAATATTTATATTTGGTTTGAATTTTGAAGAGTGCTTGATCTTTGTATGATGGATTTGAGAGAGACTGCCCGGTATGTTCTAAAACGACTCGCCTTTCAAATTTGTTACTACGTCCGTCACCATGGCTGTCCTTAGTTTCATTTTATTCCTTGCATCCTGTATTCTAATTAAAACTAATTTTTCATTTCAATAAAAAAAAAAAAATCAAGACTGTATAAAATTAAACTTTACCCTCGTTCACATGATCAAAATTCATTAAAAGTAGATATATGCCCTTTTTGTATATTAGCTTCCACATAGCTTGTGGCAATAATGTTATACCTTAACTCTCTATGTGCCCTTTGTTCATAAAATAGAACTTTTCTCCCACAGGGTTAAATTTTGCCAGCTGAACCTTTTAAACTTTTCCAAATAAAGAGAAGCATCCACTTTTAAAATAATTTTCCTTAAAAATACTCTGTCCTTATGCCAAAATGCAGCAGTGGTGTATTTTTGACGACGATGATGGTGGTGATGATGTTCCTATATAGCTTCCTACCTTCCTTGTTAGTTTGAAAAAAAGGATTTCTCTTTAGAACTTAGATGCATCCATCGTATGGTTGAAAGTACTGAAACCTACTTTAGTTAGTTACTCCGAATTTGTTGGCAAAGTTTCTGAAAGTAGTTTTCGTTTACTTTATTTCATTCCTTTGGATTGTTTGAGTTTGATATTATAAAACTCTTTTTGCGGCAAGATTTTGTTCATATTTTTATTTTTGGTATCCGGATAAAAGGAAAAATTCTAAGGAATGGAGAATATTAATAAACGATACTGAGTACATACGAAGAAGAAGAAGAGTTACATGAAAAACAATGGATCCCATAGTAGAATCCAAAAGTTGTAATTTTTGTTCCCGTTTTGTGATTATAAAATAAGCTTAGCCGACCACGAAAGAAAACCCATTTTATTTATTATCTATATATTTTTTCAGATGCAAAAAAGAAAACAACCTTTAATTTACTTAAACAAGTTTAGGAACAAACCATATTTATTGAAAATATTTGTACTTCAAATTACAATTCAGTTCAGTTTGAAAAACAAAAATTCTTATAACAAAAAAAAAAATCCAAAAGTAATAAATACATACTTAAGTATACTTTATTTTAGAGTTCAACTCAAAGGAACTGTTACCTAGTTTTTGTATTTTTCTTCACAGTGTATTTTTTTTAAGACATCAGCATTGCCTCTAGTGTATCAACTTTTAATTGCGATTTTTCAGGTGTCCAAATGTTATTAGAAATTGAAAAGACTCTTTCCGTAGGGGCATTTGAAGCTGGAAACGACATCGAAAATTCTACGAGTCTTAGTATATTTTCGTACTTACATTTTCTACATCAAAGTGTTTGAAAACTTCAACCCATTTCTCACTTGGTGACAAATTGTCCGTTTTCCATTTTTCAATTTGTTCCTCACTTACTCATTGACGCAAGAAACCTCGTCAAATAATTCATCATCTTTTATTTTCAATTTATTTCTGAATTCCAAAACATTGGAGAAACTTTTTTCAATAGAGTTCCAAGATGGAAAATTTTCATAATTCCAAATTACTACTCACCGTTCGAAACAAATTTCACACCAATCGATTATCATTTCCAGAAACAGACAAAAAGCCAAAAGAATGTAATGAAAACTTGAAAATTGTATTTGGGTGACAGTTTGCGATTCATTCACAATAGCAATAACCAGATGACAGATCTGAATTGTTCAAACCAGTGCTGTCTTTGTGTTTAAGTAATTTAGTTCTGAAGAAAGTACTTTACTGTGAAGGAAAAAGTTTTCAAAGAAAAAAGAGGACATTAAGAGGACAATTGAGTGAAAAGAGGACAAATTACTGTCCTCTTTAAGAAGAACAAAAAAAAAAGGACTGTCCTCTGAAAAAGAGGACGGGTGGTCACCGTATCTATAGTACCTACTCCCAATAATAGGCACGTTTGGTGCGCCATCTATGGACGAAGTTCACAAACACTTGATTTGTGAGTTAGGAGTGATTTTTGTCTAGATTGCCATTAGAAGCAAAAACAACAATAGAAGACATTCGATGTAAAGCAGATAAGACAACTAGCGCCGCCATTGACGAAGTTCAGAACTAAAAAAACGTGTTCCATGAAATTACTATAAAAAGGTGTACATATACAATGGAAAACCTAATGAGAATTAATGTCAAGCCATAAAAAGCGATCACCTGACGTCCTTAACAGACGAAACCCTCCGACATTTTTTAGCGCCCTTGAATTGAATTTTTTCAAATCTGTATCGCAAAGTTCTTTGCAAACTTTGTGAGCAACTTTGTTGCTGTGGAAAAAGTTCTGCCGGTTTTTGCAACCGTTTTCCTTGCCGACAGAAATCCACCCGGGCACACGTTTTATAAACGTACAGCTGGCGACAAGTTTTCCTATGACAATGTTTAAAAAGGTTCGAAAACTCTGGACGATAAGGGAGAAAAAATACGTACCAGAGTCGTGGAAGGAGAATTTACATTATTTAAACTAGGTATATGTGAAAATAGCGGGTTTCGTGAGCTAGGAAATCATCGAAGCCTGATTACCGCTGTATATTGTTCGCCGTTTTGTAACAAAGACTACAAAAACATAAACGGATGTCAAAGGATGTTTTTGGACGGTGGTTGAATAGATTACAGTGGTCAATCTGACAGGCGATCTCCTACACGATCAATGTGACCAGACTCCAGATTTTATGCTACCTGGGCAGGTTGCTGGTAAGGGTACATTAAGTCCGTCAAACGGTTCGCTGAGTTAGGGGGTTCGATTTAGGATTTCTCCAAGAATCATAGTAAGCCACCTTGGCGGGTATGTTCTTGTCGAGGTAATTTGTCGGGATGAACGATTTATTTGCACACAGGAATTTGATCAAATCTCTGATCCTTTTATTGGATAGGTCGCCAAGGTCTTTATAAAAAGCATCAACAAGGGACCACACCCATATACTAGTTTAAGCCAGGATAGTGACACAATAAATGGACGACAGTCTCCTTTTCTGTCTCATCTCAACCAAATCGGCAGTAGTCGTTATAAGATAAGCTATCCTTGCGGCATGTATACTCGTATACTTATCCGCCAGGGGCCCGTACTGATTGCCACCACGCTGTATTAAATCGGTTTTTGAAAAGTAATTCCTTTGTTAAAGATTTGTTGTTGAATGTCATCATCATCCAAAATATGATGCAGTTAGTCGAATTGTTCCACCTGCTATTAGATACGGATGTAAACGTAAAGTGAGCCCCTAGCGGAATTTGACTTCTTCAGCAAGTGAGCTGTGAAGGGCTGATCCTTGTTATTTCCTTGCTTATTTCCTTGAATGCTACTGTCCCAGAACAGAGTAACGTTCAAGTTGGTTCCAAGACCATCCAGCTCAACCTGACTTTGTTTAACTAATTCGAAGGAAATCTTTTCATCTTCGGCCCCATTTTTACAGAATGTTTTTCTGCAGGTATTAAAAACTATGCAGGTCTAATTAACCAGTTCTTCAATGTTCACTTCCAGCTGAGTTTTGGATCAAGAATTACACCTAGATATAAATGATGTGGTTATGATTTGTTTTGACAGATACTCTTGTGCTCTACCCTTCTGCATGAGTGACGTGTCCAGTCCATTTGACGATTGATGGAAGTATTTCGTTCAGTTCTGAAATAAGCTATTGTATATATTGTAATGTTTTTAGTCTTGGGTTCGAAAATAAAACTTATTTTCTTTTACTTTTAATTTACCACTACTATCTCTATAAATGAAACTCACTTTTATCTAAATTCAAACTCTTTATTTATTTCGTTATCTTAGCACCACTAATTATTCACCATTTATTCGCTACCACAATTAAAATGAAACTGTGTCCATTTCCGAATAAAATGTCCTATTTATACTGGGATCAAAGTTTCCCGAACAGTCTAAGTCTCGAACCATTCGGAATTGTCAAGATGCTTTGAAAGCTTTCAGAGCTTTCAAATTCCCCATTGTTATTTCAGCAGAATCATTCAGCAGAATTATTCAGCATTGTACTGTAGTAGAGACAAAAACCATATAGTAATATTTCTGTAGTAGAAACAAAAACCATTCATAAAACTGTAGTTGAGACAAACACTATTCATGTAACAATATATTTTTCTATAGTACTCTCATGGAACAGAATTTTATACTTGTGAGACTTGTCGTTCGTTGCACGAGTAATCCAATACCTTCAATTAGTAGAAATAAAGTGCTTCTGCGACTTCTCACTAGATGACATACCGTTTGATCCGCTTCTCAATATTACTTCACAAAAAATATAAATATGCAATGCATTAGCTTTCGTCTGCTCTTGCCTAATAAATATTATTAGAAGAGTTCTGAATTAAGACGCAAAGCTGGATCAATGCCTGAACGCGTTCATTTATAATGAGTCAATAGCCATAGTCATTGTATTTATATTTTTATTTATATAAATACAATGCCATAGTCAATAGAATAAATGAGAGTTCTGTCAAAAATGAGTTTTATTGTGAAGGGAATGAAAAACTTCTTGCAGTTTCAATTTTGTTTGATACATTTTCATATTCACTCCTCTCAAATGTTCTCCCTGCAGAAAAAAACGAGCACAGAAGAAAGGAAATGCCAAAATGAGCTAACTTTGAAATGTCCACCAAAAGTGTTTTCATATAAATTTGCTTATTTTATTTGACAGGTTGCTATCTTCCAACTAGTACATTTTAAGATACCTTACTTTTACCTACCTTTTTCGTCTTCGCAACTCAAATTGTAGTAGATTGAAGTTCTATGTTTAAATGATGCAGTTTATTCATTGAATGCTTTTTTAAAATGGCCAAGTCATTACTACATTTTTTCTATTTCCGATGATCTACTAAATATGAAAAACCACATTTCAAACAAGTTCAAAATTTTGTTTTTTTAATATTGCCCACTGCTGCGGACCTTGTTGGCCTTTTTGTGTTCTGCTGCTTGGCAATGATGATCAATGGTTAAGTTTTTCTGGTCCAATAAAATCAGCCTACATTGAAATAATCAATTCAATATATTCAGTTACGTAATTTAGAAAATATCCCATTGTATTCAATGAAACCCGATTGAAACCTTATTTAAATAATAATTATTACTTTTCCATATTCAACAAGTTCACATCTTAAAATTAAAAAGTTTTAGAGGTTAGACCGCAGCTTAGACCTACAAAATTTACAAAAACTTTTTTTGTTCTCAATTTTTAAAATAAAACTGCATCTGAAGACATTTGCAAGAAAATTTATCCCTCCAACAATGATGGTCTCTTTTTTAAAACAATCAAGGTCATTGTATTTTTTTTATTCCTTTCACTTTTTGTTGCACATTCATATTTTTTTTGCAATCGAAGCAATATAAAGAACTGTGCCTCAATGTCTTAAGTATCCTTCTTGTAGTTTCTTTTTAATGTAACGCCTGAGGGGACGTTAATGTTTTCAGTTCTTTGTTTTTCAATTTTTTTTATTCCTTTAGTGAAATTTACGAGGGTTGCTCTTTTTATTTTAATCATCAAAAAGATGGGTAACTGCTTGGGGAGGGTGGTGCAATCAGCAACCCACTGACCTACGCTATCTGTCTGAAAAAAGATGAGGATGCCAAACGTGACACAATGACATCCTTTTGTTTAGAATCATTTCTTCTATTTTTTTTTTTTCATCTTTTATAGAATAAATTTATGTGGCATCTTTTTTATTATAATTTGTATGTCTCGAGTGACAGATAAAAAAAGGCACGTATCTTTTGAGAAATTAAAATGAAATCAAGATCTGTTACAAAATGCAATATGATTGTTTTTATGCTGTCTACATTGTGTTTTTCATCATTTTATTGTGAGCCTTTCATGAAAAGTCCAGTCAAGGCTGTGACTAATTTTAAAATTAAGTTAGAAATAAGAACTTTAAATGCTATTTCCTAAGCAAATTAAGATGTATCTACAGTTTTGAGGCCTTATTTTAGTTAACTTAGAAATGACTTTTACGAACGTTAATTTAAAATTTGTTCTATTGTATTTGGTACTTAAGATATTACTTTTCAAAACGTTCCATTTGCGTCGTTTTGGACGGTTTTGAGCCTGCTATCAACAAATAATCATATCCACAAATAATAATGCTATCCACAAAATAAATGCTGGTGTGCCCCAAGTTTTCGTTTTGTCTCCGACTTTTTTCTTCATCGCTATACCCGATCTCTAGTCTGAGACTTCTTATCCTTTCAAATGATTTACTGTTGGCAGTACTCTCAGCTTTTCATATTCGTTTCCAGTTTCATAATCCTGTTCTTCGGAATGAACTGCTTCATAGCGTATAATAATTGTAAAATGGCGTTTAAATGCTTCAAAAACTTAATGCTGTCTTCCGTCGTTATAGCATTACCTACCCCACATGCAACTTGAATTAAGGAAACTGAACAGCTTTGTGTTTTGTGTATATTACAAACCACCTTTCTTGGAAGGAACATACCTAATATATTTGATGTCGCATAAAATGGACGATGCTTGAAATATTTTCCTATCTGATCTGGCTTTATACAATCTACAAGGTAAACATTCTTCCAAAGCTTGTGTATAATTTTCATACCTGGGCAGGTGCTACTGTAACACACTCGCGTCTCCTTGATAGGTATCAGAAATGAGCCTAAAAATTAAAGTGAAAAAATCTTTTTGGAAACATTTGTTACGCTTGAACGTCATCGTAATGTTTTTTGTAATGTTAACAATGCTCCAGTGAAATAGCCAATTCCTTGCCTCCCCTAAACCAATTTCCTATTTACACAAGCTTCGTTTGGAATGCCCAACTCTTTGCCCTAAACCTTGAGCTTAAATTTGGAAACTCTTGCTTTAGCCGCACGACACGAATGCGAAATGCCCTGCTCAATATTTCTCTCCTATTCCAAAATAGAGGCATTCAAAACCAATGTGCATCAGTATATACATAGTTGTATCTTTACTATCCAATCTTTATATATGCTTGAACTATAACTATATCAATTCTTGACAATGGTATTAATTACCCCTCCTCTCTCATTTGAAAAATTTGCATTGGTGTGGTCCGCAAAACTAATCCCTACTATACTAGACGTGTTTCATGAATGTTTTTATCGAGCTTCTACTACTACACCGAATGTACTGGGTTCAATCCCTAATTTCTCATAAGATTTTTTTTTCTATAAATTTAAATGAAGTAACTAAATATTCCGTGCCAATATAGGTTGACACAATGACAGATCTTAACACACCACATGTAAGGTTTGAGCTATTATGAGTAGTAAATTGATTTCAACTTTCGTGCAAGTATTATCTTTCTCATACCAATGCAATGTGTAGAATTAAACCATTGACTGTCTTGCGCTGACAGAAAGATTTGTTAAGGAACTATCTATCCTGTAATGTAGTACGACATGTCAAAAAAAAGTCTGAAGGAATGTGTGATGATGGTTTTACATTCAATCCTAAAAAATATTTCAGATCTAAACACATGTCAAATCGTATGAGATCTGCGCTGTCATATTCTGTTTCCACACTATTATACACTTGTTTCATCACACATTTTTGACATGTCGTATTACACTGTGGGATAGTGTGGAACTACCTTTAGTTTTTAGTATGATACATGTCATCCCAAGACCAGCATTAAATGAAAAAAAATGCAAGTTTTGCTCGGAGTTCCCTTTTTTGTCAGAGTTGCAAATAAATACCTTTAAGCACCTCTGGTGGGCTAGAATGGAACCTTCCTTTTTAAAATTTATCAAATTAATAAGTCGCATTACTTTATATCATCACAAAGACCGTCGCGTCGGGTCCTTTTCATTCCGATAATCTCTTCTGCAAAAATGACTGCCACCCCACAACTGCTGTTGCCTCAGTTCTTCAAGAAATTCTTCTTCTAACGACACCGTCAGAGACATTAACATTTCGTTGAAATTAAGAAATGAAATCGAATTTAATTTATATGGCTCTTTATCTTTCTATAGTGAAAGATTAAAAAAGCTTATAATTTGTGTCTTCATTTTCTAAACGTAGACTCATTATTGTCAATTGTTCACACGAAATTTATAACTAATCAAACAAGCTCCGAAATATGATGATAAACCATTTATTATATTTATTTAGCAACGTCATCCGCCATGTGTTCAACTATTTTCTTATCGGAACGTTTTTTTTTTGCTTGGGGTATAAAAAGCAACTGCTATCAATGGAACACTTAGAGCACGACTTGAAGATAGCTATTTTTATTTTGCCACTGCAGAGTTTGAGAGTTTCCATTCGAAAACGTACGGAGCATGTTATGTTCTATATACACGAATTTTGAAACTGTTATACTCAGTGTTCTATTCTTTGTATGTGTACAAACACAAATACAAGTTAATTTTTTTTCATTTTCTTATTCAATTTGATTGAAATGAACACGTTCAGAGCTATTAAGTCTATAACATTGATGGAGACGTTGTTGCCGTCTGGAGTCAAAATTGTCAATTCGCCACCAACAATAACAGACATTTTTAAATTGCATCCTTGAAATGCGCGATGTCTATTATATTTTGCCTTAAACAATTCCAGCTAAAGCATACTGAGCACAGGAACATGAAATTTGTTGCCGCTAGTTGCGTGTTAAGGGCTAGTTTCGCCAAAAATGAGTGAGATTAAAATGGAATCAATCTATTCTATTAAACAATACACTCAAGCGATAGCAGCGGCCCCTAGGATTCATCGTTTGCAACAGTAATAACTTCTTTTTGATAATCCTTTGGTCTTAGTAGCAGGGTCTTAAGTAAGGATTGACTTACCTCAACGACGGAAAAAGCTGCAAATAACGCGATAAAGAGTTTTCCAATATTGGTCCGGGAAGAATTTAGCGACCTGTGGAAAATGTTATTTTGGTGACATCTGTCAAATCTGTTGTTTATTATTCTATCTAAATAGTCGGTCTTTTTACCCATTAAGACAAGTAAATTAGATCACATTGAAACTTACTCACTAAACAAAACATTTCTCAGAAATTTCATCAAAATCGATATAGCCGCTATCGCGAAAATATTGAAATTTTTTTTAATAGTTATAAATACGAGTAGCAGGAACTGTTAGTTGGGAATTTAGAATACCGATTCCACTTAAGTATTTTCGAAACAAGCACATTGCTTGAAACGATCATGAATCCCAAAACCAAAAGAAACCCACCTGCATCATACGAAATGTCACAAAACGAGTTGAATATGGTGTCGCTAGTGTCGTTGAGTTGACAGTAAAAGTGTCGTTGTGGTTCACCAATGTGAGGAATATAATAAACGAGTTCTTTAAATTTTGTGGGTAAAGCTTTTGGCCTTATTTGACATAGGAATAAGGTGGCGCTAGTCTCGCTGTAACGACATCAATCTTGACATTGTAATATAAATGTTTACCATACCAACACGCGCCCAAATAATGACCATTTCCGATGCCAATAATATTCACATTTGCTGAAATAATTAAAGTTCAAAATTCTAAATGAATAAATAAAACCCACAAAGTATTGCATTTTATTTTCCAGATCATCTGCTGCAGGTAATCTGTTTAGTTTGGCAATCATTGGTGTCCCGAATTAAACAATTCTGTTTTTCCAGATACCCAAGAATAATTTTAAATATATATTTTTGGCCAAATATAAAACAGGTCTGTGTATTTTCAAGACCAAACCGATGACCCAGACCAGCTGTCTTCCCTTCTTTATTTTTGCAAAAACAAGAACAACACAAAACTCTTGAGTTTTTCTGTGCGCCAGAATAATTACAAAATTAAATTTGTTCTATTTTTTTGTTTGTGTGCAAGTTGCACTACTTGCTTGCAAAAACAAAAACTGCAGCCGCACCTCGAACGTGAATTATGGTGGCACTGGAGAATAATTACTTCAGTTTTTTTTTTGTCGTTTTGCATTTTGGAGAAAAGTTAGTCAGTAAACGGAGCAAAATATTTTTCTTGGGAATAGTAAAATATTTTCCAATTAAATTTTTCACCAAATGCTTGTGTTTATGTTTGCTAGCCATTTTTCATCGTTTTAACTAGAAGTGGGTGGTGGTTAAGGCGAAAGACCACATCTGCTTAGGAAAATTATTCTAGTCTCCACAAAATGGTACTCGTAAACATATTTACATTTTAGTTTTCAATGGAAAAATAAATAATTATTTAGAGCTAACTTCTTTAACTGTATGAAGTTTGTTTTTTAAGTGTTTTTAATTTTTTGCTGGCATGAAATAATATTGTCTCAGTCTTGAATGAAGATCATACAGTCTGGGGTTTTTTTTTTATTCTGGGAAATACTCTTGGGGATTTGGGTAGAATGATATAATGTTTTGTAGAATATTAGAAGAATCACTTGAAAAGATGGATAAATCATGGAAAGTGGAATGGTGTTTTCGAAAACATGCTTGAAACACCTTATTCTCCGAATTGATGAATGGAATTCGAATTAAAAAATTGGATTTTAACAAGCTTATGTACATTAGAAGCGCATTTGTATCTTTAATTTTTAAATAACATATATTCGGACGATTTATTTTTCATTTTGTTTATAAAACTGTTTGTTGTGTTGATTTTTTAAATATCCATTAATCGATTTGTCTATTTATGCATACAAAATAAATTACGTATTAGAAGTTAGTCGATATGAATTCTTTAGCAATATTGAGAAGCCGAATGCACGGTGCGTAATCTAGTGAGCAATCGCAGAAGCACTTTATTTATAAATAATTGAGATATGGGATTGCTAGCGACGCATACGAGAAATATCACAAGTACGAAATTCCGTTACATAATAATGCTATGCAAATATAAATATACAATGCCGGAAGTAATAAAACTTTCACTTCTCCTTTCTGAAGCATAGGGGGCGGCTACCAGATTCTTTTATTTCTCTTTATTCCTTACGCGAAAGATAAACTGTGACATCGACTCCAAATTCTGGGACTCGACTTCCTTCATGATTCCAACCGGTGCGTCCGCCAGTGAAGCTTAAGGTTTATAGCGCATCTTGTAGTTTACTCGAGATGTTGAGCATTCGCAAAATGTACTGGCCCATATGACACGTTGGATTCAAAGAGTTTCAACTTAGTACGAAGCGAGTGTGTAGAGTTCCACACTGAAGAACGAAGTGCACTACGAGCTGCACTCCAGTTCTATTCTATCATCGAGTGACAAATAACTTCCCAGATAGTTAAGCTAACGTTTAGTGCGCCATCTATGGACGAAGTTCACAAACACTTGATTTGTGAGTTAGGAGGGGTTTTTGTCTAAAGGAGATGGCCCATTTTCCTAGGGAACCTGGGCCCAGTGCGTCCACTAATGAATCTAGTATCAAATGAAAGGTGATATTGAGGACATTATGTGGGTGGAATATTTTTAAAATCGTTCGTGGGGTTTTTGAGATATTTGAGCTTGAAGTTGACTAATTCAGAAGCAGAATTTCACTTATTTTTCCGTCAAAACTGCTTATATTTTCCGATGTAAGATACATAGGGAAATAAATCTGGTATCAAATGAAAGGTATTTTGTCCACGTTTTCATCGTATTAAAAATTATTTTTTTACGTATCCTATATTCTCCAATATTTCGTTTTAAGTTATTAGAAATCAAGTTTTTTGTACTAACTTTTTAAACGTCAATACCTTAAAAAGATCGGCAGTGATTCCTAATTTTTTAACATCATTTTAAAGACTATTTATTTACCTTTAATTTGATATATAATTTAGTGCCTTTTATTAAATACAAACTTAGTTTAGAATTAACTTACACTAAAAAGCATATTTACATACACTATGTGCTATGCACTTTTTCGTTTAGCGTTATTTTTTATAATTTCTTAACCAAAATTAGCAAAACATGTATTATTTATTACTTACTTTAAGCCCGATAAACAACATTTATATTGATAACAATCTAGGTGATGTTATAAGAAAACATGCATCATGCTATACTTCGAAAATATAGTCCATGTAAAAAACTTACCGTTTTCTTTTTATTTTCATAAGAAGTTTATAAAAGACACATAATTATGTAGATGTAATAATAATATTGATATGTACAAAAAGATTTAAAACGAAATGATTTTTATTAATATGAGCCGGTGCCGAACCTGAGAATTTTGCCGCCCTAGGCAAATTGTTATTTTGCCGCCCCAAAAATAAATAAAAAAAAAACAACGAAAACAATAACATTAACATAGAGCGTTATTTAGTAATAGGGGAGGACGGGGCACAGGGGACCACTTAACGTTTGCCGGTTTATTAAAATATATTGAACGGAGAAAAAAGGCTCAAATTTCCTCACCACCTTAAGGTTTTAATATTAACTAAGTAAATGGTGGCTGTCGCAATTTTATCACTTTTGTTTTTAAAATTAAATGTGCAAAAAAAGTGATTTTGGTCCTCTGTGCCCCGTCGCGTCATCGGGGCACATAGGACCTAGGTTGGCCTATGTGCCTCCTATGAAAAATCTTCTCAAAAAGTAATAAGATTGTATAAACTCTTATCTACGAATTTATTTTATTCTTTTTGATCAAAACATAACTTGAAACTTTGATTAACTTCATTTTTAGTTGGGTACCATTTGCAACAAAAATAATCAAAAATTAAACAGGTTCATATATAGGGGGTCAACGGTCAAGGGACCACCTAATTCCTCTGTTCCCCAACAAGAATGCCTTTAAAAAATGATATGGACGAGTTTGACAGCGAATATTTCGCAAAACAAAAATTGCACAAAGCACTACTAAAGTCACTGTTTATGATATAAAAACTTAAAATTTATATTACATTGCCTTAACATTGTAAACACACACACTTTAATAGAAATTTTTTTATAAACTTACCTTAAAAGAAAATAAATTTTAATTTATTCAATCTCAAAGCACTTGTACACACAAAAGACAATAACCAACTGAGGAGATAGATGGGGGCTTTTATTATTTACTATAACTTTTTGGCTAAGTCACTTACTTATCGTTTTAAACAGAAAGTCCTCTGTGCCCCGTCCTCCCCTAATTAAAGGCTTTCGACGAAAAATTTCGAAAAATTTAAAATTTCGAACCTAAAATGCTGCTCGGAACGATTTTTTTTTTGAAAATCTCGTAGAGATTTCTTCTTCTTTAATGCGATTGAGCATTTCTTTTTCAATACAGGTAGTATTGAAGACCATTTATTCTTTCTAGGGTCATTGTTGAGCGCAGATAGGTTTGTATAAGCTCCAGTTTCGAGAAGCTAGCTTCACTTGAAGCAACACATCAGGGAACGTTAATAGTAGCTTAAATGCCGTTAATTAATTTGGATATAGTTAAGTTAGAAGCGAGAAGCTAAATTTAGTTTAAAAAAGGTTGAATATCAATAGCAGAAGAATAATTAATTTCATTCAAGAAATCTTTCGCTATAATATCCTTTTGAACTTCGCTGCCAAATTCTGCAGTTACTATTGTTTTAAGTATTTCGCAGTCTTTCAACTTCACCTTCTTTGAAATATCGCAAGCAAATCCGAAATTTTGGCTGATATATTTGTATTGTACAAAGCGATTATCGAGAAAAGATAACGTAACATTGATAACGTAAAAAAAGGAATCAGCTTTAAATTTTAATTTTGAATCGATGACTTTAGGGGATTGTTCAGATTGATAACGAGGGCTACGTAAACTCATAGCATCGGACACAATAAAATCCACAATAATGTTAATTTTTTTTAGCAATGTTAAAAGCATTCTTGTATAATGTTTCAAACGAAAAATATGGTTTATCTGAAATTACTGCTGGAGTTTATCTTAATGCTCCTAACAAGTTAATAAGTCCATTTATTTTTACTTAGAAAGTGTTGAAAGAATATTTATTTTGCATTAAAACTCGAGATTACTGTTGACAATACAAACTTGAATTTGTGTATGCGTTTACCCTTCTTTACTTTTGAAATGGTTGTACCGCTTAAGTCAAAGTGCCGCCCTCCTAGGAGTGCCGCCCTAGGCAATTGCCTGTTTTGCCTACAGGCAGGTTCGGCAACGTATGAGACATATCTTTTAACTTATATTAAATGCGAAATGGAGTTATTGCATTGAAATAATAGATTTTTATAATTCATTTTGGTTTAATTACACACATAATAACCTACGTCCTACATTAATTATAATATTAAGTATTATTTCAGATTTATTCTCCTTCAACTTCATTGTCTATTAAAATAGTATTTAAAAATAAAGCTGGAGCTATGTTCATATTTGGTTAGTGACGAGCAAATCCTAAGTACCACAAAATACTCATAACATGAGCGCAGCAACCAACAGTTCTCATTCCTACAAGACAATTGCAATAGTACGCTTCTATTGCGTTGCAACTATTTGCTACATCAGATTCATTACTGACAAGGATGTATGTAAAATATATTTTCCCACTGATGTGTCGAGATTTAATGCGACCTCGAAGTAAATAATTGTTTCCAACCAGGCTTTGATGTGTAGAATTGATTCTTATTACATTTTCACAAACTTCTATTATATAACTTCTATTGCTTTTAAGATGTTCCCCACAATAAGAGCGAGCTTGTTTGATTTGATAATTTCCCAATGATATTTTACGAATCTCTGTCAAATCAAGCAAAGGAAAGTTATTTAAGCTTGGAATGTGTCCGTTAATTCTACCATACACTGCCCTAGTTCTATTTAAGTTATTTTCCTTAACAAAATCGCCTAAATGGTTAGGAGTATTTAATCTACTCCAAGCCAACTCCAGTAAAACGCTGGCATCTGTATTGTCTTCTAACAGAGGATGGAACTTATTAAGGATTGCAGCTGCAATTTTAAAATCATCCATTAAGTGACGAGTAGCTAAATTAAAAAAGTTTTGGCGGAATAGTTTAAAATCTCTCTTAAAGCGTCCATTGACAACTTCCACAACCCATCTTACCATTGTAACACATCTTGTCTTGTTAGCTTGAGCTGTTGTCAGCTGATTATTCCCTTCCAGAACAGTTTCAGGCATGTGAGCTTTGTACCCGTAGGATTCTAGGCTTGAAATAGCATCCCTGAAACCTCTGTCTAGGATAAAACATCATTTTCTTTAACAAAACGCCTCATGTAATAATTTTAACTTTGTTGCATCAGAATCAATTGCTGAATAAGGTCCGTATACGTCTATTATATAGCCGTCACAGCATGTCATCATAAAGGGTTTAACTAAATTCTGAAACTTATGCAGACTATATGTTGCTTTTTGGAAACTATAATTTGAACTTTTTGGAGGTAAACATAAGTTCCGTCACATATGATTATGGCTGGTTGGTCATTTTCATTTAACTGTGTGTTGCCAAAAAGTCCATTTGTAAGTTAATTCAAAACTAAGTTTGTATTTAATAAAAGGCACTAAATTATATATCAAATTAAAGGTAAATAAATAGTCTTTAAAATGATGTTATTAGGAATCACTGCCGATCTTTTTAAGGTATTGACGTTTAAAAAGTTAGTACAAAAAACTTGATTTCTAATAACTTAAAACGAAATATTGGAGAATATAGGATATGTAAAAAAATAATTTTTATTACGATGAAAACGTGGACAAAATACCTTTCATTTGATACCAGATTTATTTCCCTATGTATCTTACATCGGAAAATATAAGCAGTTTTGACGGAAAAATAAGTGAAATTCTGCTTCTGAATTAGTCAACTTCAAGCTCAAATATCTCAAAAACCCCACGAACGATTTTAAAAATATTTCACCCACATAATGTCCTTAATATCACCTTTCATTTGATACTAGATTCATTAGTGGACGCACTGGGCCCAAAAATGGGCCATCTCCTTTCCATGGGAAGCAAAAACAACAATAGAAGATATTTAATGTAAAGTAGATAAGACAACTAGCGCCGCCATTGACAAAGTTCTGAGCTAAAAAAAAAACATGTTCCATGAAATTACTATACAAATTTATATACAATGCCTTCTCTGTTGTCTGCCGTTTCACAATATTGTTTATCCTTAAAAAAGCCGCTTCCACATTTGATTGAAGCGAGTGACACAATTAGTCAATTGAATCAGTGCCGTCTCTATCTTCACCAAAAGTATCAGTCATAACATCATCAATTATTGCAAATAAGAACAAAATCGGTGACAGCGCACCACCCTGTCTCACTCCAAATGCATTGCAAAGCTGTCCACTGTGCAGGACGAGATAACTTGCGTTGTTGTACTACTCTTTTATTAGAGCAACAATTTTATCAAATATGCCTCTAGCTTCTAGCACCAAGAGATCTCCTGATAACATCAAGATGAGCGCGATAGTCATTCATCACTGCAAAGTCCCACTTGTTTTCTCTTGAGCGTAGACTTGACTACGAGTATATCCTCTCGAGAAATATAATCCATTAGTCTAAATTAACAAAATTCGAAAACGCCATTTATGGTCTTGCCAGACATCATTGAAACTTCCAAAGTCATTTCCAAAAATACCTGCTGAATATTACAAATCTTACGTTCGGTGTTTGTTGTCATCTCGTAAATCTTACAGAACCCAAAGAAAAAGGTTCACGTGGGAAGAAATGGCCATTTGATTGGTCAACAGATTTTGCGTAAGCATTACATATTCGTGGAGTGCCGTTGAAAAACTGAATAATTTGTCTGAGACAATAGGGCTTTAGGGCAAATTCCTAAGTTTTGTTTATAAAAATGGCATTAAATGGCAATACAGATAGAGAGACTAGAGAGACAATGATCATTTTGACAAGTGTTTGCGAAAAGAGCATTGTGTCAAACTGATTTCCAAACTTCAAAAGAATGTTATGCAAACTGTGCTTTAGTGTTTGAATGTTGAAATATAAATTTCATTTATGTATTTGGTGTCTGCAAAGTTATATTATTCGAAACACAAGCGATTGACGCGCCAACTGCGAACGAATAATAAAAGTTGAGTTCGAAAATGATGTCAAATAAGTGACAATTGACAGTTGCACGTGTGCCATGAAGATATATAGAGGCTCTCCTCTTTCATCTTTATATTAGGGGTATTCACGATCTGGTGCAAACAAGTATTGTAAAAGTGCGAAATTGTTTGTATTTCTTGTAGATCGTGAACTCACTTCTTCCACTCTGTAGCAAAACTCACACAAATGTCAAAATCAGGTTGACACAAATGTCAAAATCAAAAGTACAAATTTTGCACCGTTGTATTTTCCTGTTGCAATGGGGTTGAGGTATAGATAAAGTGCAAAAGTGTAACAAAATGACAGCCAGTATATTTGTTGTTGTATTGCAAGAAAACGTAGCACTTCTCCACTTTTACAATGATGCAAGACAAGTTACACCAGATCGTGAATACCCCTATTGTTTACTATCCCGATATATGCAGAACCAAAACCATATATTAATATGTTTATCTAATACAAACAAGTTAATAATATTTTTTTTCTCTTTTTTTGCAGGTAATTTCAATGAATGGTTTGGAACTTTGATCTATATACTGCAACGTAAATACAATCTTTGTTTTTATTTGGTAATAATTAACATATTTTTAGTCAAAAACCAACCATAACTAAGCTTAAATAATATTTGCTTTAAGATATCTCAAAAAATACATTCCGAAACTTTTCTCTCTCAAAAATAAAAGGATTCAACTTTTAGGAAATGGGTGAAAATGAAATTAAACTGAACAATAAGCAACAGATTTGACATTTATGTCACCAAAACAACATGGCCGCAACAGGCCGCCATAACCCGAGAGTAGTCAAATCTGCAAATGAACAAAATTCCTTTAAATAAGCCATAATAAAGACCAGCTTTGTTTCGTTCACTTTTGCAAACTTTGAGTTTGACAGTTGTGATTTTTTTTATGAGGTAGTGTCTGTTTGAATGCGATTAAATTATCAGTTTTGCCAGTGTCGACATAGGTGACAGCTTTTTGAATAAAGACATTATGGTAGGTATAGTCGCCTGCCAGACAAATGGGGCTATATCCAACGCGGAGTCAAGTGAACTGGACTTACTACAAAAAAGTTATAAAGGCCTTTTTTTCAATTGTGAGTGGGCTTTGGCAAAGGTTTTGAGTTAGACATTTTAAGTTTTTATTTAAGAAAAGCATACCTGTTTCTCAATATAGAGCAAGAGAAAAATAAATTTTCCATTTTAATAACTGACAGTTCAAAGTGCATTAAGTCTATACAGTGTAATTTGGAAGACATTTCGTTCAGTTTTGATATCAGCTTATGTGGGTATCATAATATGTTTAGGCCCTTAAAAAAAAATATTGGAATTAAAATATCAAAAGTTTTGAAAATTTTTAAATACAATATTATTAAATTTATAAATGACTTCCTGTGTCTGAAGTTTTATTGATATCGGAAGAAAAGTAAACGAAAAAATCATCAGGTCACCCAGTATAGGTAATTACCAAGATTGCGTTTAAAGTATTTCTGAGCTAATGGCTTAATTCCGCTTCTTCCTTGCGATCCAACCCTGCGTTGCTTAGTTTAAATTCACAAATTATGTGTTCTTTTTTTTTCAACGAAAATCTTCTAGTAAAAATCATCACTAGTTGAGAAACTGTTAAACCAAACAGTTTAATGGCAATGGAAATGTGCGGATGACAATGTTACAGTGGATATAGTGCTTGGTTGATAATTTAGAGTTGTGGGTTCGAGCCCCATTCCGTGCAATATTACCTCAGCATCAACTGGACGCCGCGCCGGCCCCGCCATAGAAAGATTATTGTGCGATAAATATCATCTAATTCTCAATTCATTCTACCAACAAAAAATCGTTCCTATATTCTATTCCTTCTAACTAATACCGTGCAATTTGCATTCAAAATACGTTGGGTCTTACAGGCATATAGTTAAAATAATTATTAAGCATCATAAATTCATCACTAACTTCATAGTTTCGGCATAATGTTGAAAAACTAGCCTTGAAAAGTCCACTGACCGAAAAACTGCAAATCCGGAACTTATGATTTATCGCTACGTTAATGTATGCAACATGTTTCCTTGAGAAATTTTTGCAAAAATTTGCAAACTAGTTTCACAAAACTAAGCGAAAGAATCAAGAACATTATCTAAAAATTTAGCTAGAAATTGCCCCATGGAGTGTGGAACATTTCGAAAGACTTCTAAATTATTGAAAGAAGCGCATTTAAATATTTAAACAATAAATTAAACTGACAGTTGATTAGTGTATTTCCTTATTAATTCAAGATTTAACTAAAACAAATTAATAAAATTCGAAGACCATAAATAAAGTTAACGAAAAAAGTTAAGTTTTTCAATAAAAAACATCATTATATAAGTGTGGCATTATGTAAATTATTAAATACGAGCTGGTACCCGTTTCTTGCTACTGCTTTTCTATCCCTCGGGGACGGTTTTTTTTTTTTTAGAATAATAGGTACTCTATGTCCTTTTATGTATCCCTGAGAATGTATGTACGAACTATGCGGGGAATTCAGAATTGGGTTCAGCGATTTTGAATTTGTAAACATCCTTTATACATCTTGTATCTACCTAAAAGAATTCATTTAAACCCGTTCAGCCGTTGAGGCGTGAGAGCGAAACAAACACACTTTCACAATAAAAACCTCTCCCACAGGAACCCTTTACTATTCTAAAAAAAAACTTTCCAAGAAAATCTATATAAAAATCAAAAGTTAAACCAAGACCATGCATGTTACGCATATTATCTAAGACCTAGCGACCTACAACGTAATCAAGAAGACTCGCCGATTCTTCCGGATAACTTTAACTGACAGTTATAGCCATTGGAGCTAAACAGAGTGTGCACAACCCATAACTTTTAAATTATTACACAGTTATAGCTTAGGTTATGGTAAGTTTTTTTTTTTTCACCGTGAAATGGTAATAAAATATTGCGTGAGTATAGTGGCATACAATTTTTCGATACGCGTTTATGTCTCGCAGTCTTTGGAATGCAAAAAAGTTAGTTATGTTTTGACTAAAAGGGGCTATAAATAATTTTGTACTTTGTTGATATTGAAGTGCCTCGAGCATTGCCATGTGAGAGTCGTGAAATTGAAAACGCTTGTTAGGAAGACGATTATAACTCTACCGGGATCATATTACTTCAAACAAATTTATAATGCCAGTTTAGGCATAACTTCAATAGAGTAGAACTTGTCTCTTCTTTTCAATTCTTGGAGGAGTTGAACTTTGAAAATATTTAAACATATTTGAAAGCATGATGACGCTTTAAATTCATTTATTGAAAATGTATCTAAATTTAAACTTCAAAAGAATATAAGAGGTAGATGAATGTGATAGGAATGCGCTTTGAATTGAACTTTTAAAATGGTTACTATAGAATGAGCTATGACTAACAAACTAAAGAATTGTTTTAATAACGCATACCTCAAATGTTTCTGAAATATAAGGCTCCGCACATTACCAAATAAGTTTTGCTAAAGTTGATATGAATATTGTGCTGTGATTTATTTACTTCCAAGTGTCGAAGGTCTTGAAATGCTGTGTATTAGCAACAAAAAAACTACTTTGTCCAGATTTGACAACTTAGTTCTTCTCGGTCATACAGTGAAGTCAAAAAGGTTTTCATACAGAGTCATTAATTTCGTTGTTTGAAGTTACTACCGCTATCACACATGTCAAACATGGCTGTCATCTGAAGTGTAATATTATTATTATTATTAAATAATATTAGTTGGATGTTTGCCATTTACGAGGGGCGTTCAATATATTCTCGGTATCGGGGTGAAGCTGTGTTTACATATATAAATTGACTTATTTATCAAGTAATACTATTATTTTATTGCATTCATGTAAAATTTCATATAAATGTGATTATTATTTCGCGTTTCATCTCTAGTTAAACAGAATCATAATGGCAACTGAGACGATGATGGTGAAAATTGAGCATCGCGCTGTAATTAAATTTCTCACTAAGCAAGGAAAAAGTCAAAAAACTATTCATGAAGAGATGGTGGCTGTTTACCAGGGTTCCGCACCTTCATTATCAACTGTGCAAAAGTGGTCAAGTGAGTTCAAGAGAGGCAGAGAGAGCATTGAAGACGACCCCCGCTCCTGCGCCCCGGCTACTGCTTGTACGAGAGAAAGCATCAAAGAAGTCGAAAAACTTGTTCTTGAGGATGTCCGAATAAAGGTGAAAATGATGGCAGAGATCACCAAGTTTTCAACTGGTACCATTCACACCATTCTTCATGACCATCTTAACCTTACAAAGGTCAGTGCAAGGTGGGTGCCACGAATGCTCACAGCGCCTCAGAAAAAAGTGAGAATCGCATGCTGTAGAGAGCTTTTGGAGATGTGTAGTGAGAACGCGGACGGTGTTATGGATCGAATTGTTACTGGGGACGAAACATGGGTTCACCACTATGACCCTGAAAGCAAACAAGAGTCCATGCAGTGGCATTCCGTCTGCCGGGAAGCTCATGGCCACAGTTTTTTGGGACTCAAAGAGAATCTTGCTCATTGAATACAAAAAAAAAGGTGAAACCATCAACGCCACATCCTACGCTTCCACTTTGCATAATTTGCGGGAGGAAATTAAAAAGAAAAGACGGGGTAAACTCGCAGCGGGTGTGTTGCTTCTTCATGACAGCGCTCCTGTTCACATGGCGAGAGTTTCCAAGGCTGCTGCGCGAGATTGTGGTTTCGAAGAAATCCAACATCCACCTTATAGTCCAGACCTTGCCCCTAGTGATTATTTCCTGTTTCCGGATTTGAAAAAATGTCTTCGTGGAAAAAGATTTTCGGATGATGAAGAACTCAAGTCGGCAACAAATGGGTATTTTGCAGGGAAAGAGGAAATTTATTTTTTTGAGGGTTTAAAAAAGCTTATCTCAAGATGTAACAAATGCATTGATGTTAGGGGAGATTATATTGAAAAATAAAAACAATTTAAATTGAATTCGCATTTTCCTTCATATCGATACCGAGAATATATTGAACGCCCCTCGTACGATAATAAATCGCTTAACAATCAAACAACGCGTTATAGTTATTAAAATTTACTACAAAGTTAGTGTTGGAACAACAGGCAATAAACACCGATTTTCCGAACAACATTTTTTTCAGAGATGAGGTACATTTCTCACTTGGTGGGTATGTACACAAACAAACTTGCCATTTTTGGGCTGCAGAAAACCCAGAAATGACTGAAAAGACAAAGTGACTGTTTGGTGTGCTCAATGGTCGAAAGGCGTCATTGGTCCGTATTTCTTCGAAGATGCCAATAAGCAGACGGTTACAGGATTAAAGTAAGCTTTACGTGGACACCTAGCAATTAAGCCTTACATTCCACTGCAAGCCTACTCGCATACAGAGTCAAATTGGGCTTAGACCAGAGCCCTAAGATCTACCCTTAAGTAGATATCTTAGTACCAATTTTATGGAACATGTTGAGGCATGTCCACACTCCTTGGTAAGGGGTGAGGTCTATCTAACACCTCTTGCATCCAAGAATAAAACTCTTGGATACCATATGTTACCGCATACGGTTAACCACAGCCACCACGATACTCACACAAAGGAGCCTACATCATAGATAGTTTCCAGGTAACGAAGCCGAGACTACATCACCCAGGAAGGCCTATCTCCCGTGGTACCAGAATATAGCTTCCGGTGAAGCTTCGCAACCGTGTGGTCACTTCCAGATGAGCACCATCAATACTCAAGGCCTGGCAGCCTTAAGATATGCGCACTCAACCACTTGCCAAGGTAAAAGCAAATGGCCAAATGCGCATGCGCACACCAAACCTTTCTCTCTTTGCCGCATACAAGTTTTACCCTGCATACCGGTAAAGAATCAATACTGCAGTGAAAGGAAATACAGCTGCAGATACTCACTCCTGATTCATTTACAACAATTTCCCTGCCGCATTCATATTGTTCCCGGGTTGCCACTCGGAGGCGGAGAGTAGACACGTCTATGATCTCTTAAGTTCCAACTTCTATCTCAGAGCCACCTCCACCTCCGCCAAAAAACATCATCAAAAATAATCCCGGCAGGGTCCATAAAGGCGAAGAGGTGCAGCTGCCTCAACGCTCCAAGGATCCTGCAACGAAGCAGAAGGAGTGTTGCGATCTATATTTGCTGCCTTGGTTAAGCGTTCAAAAACCTTAAGAGATTCATAGTTCTACCCCAGAGTAGACGGTTACAGTCGATTCGGAGTGATATATAGTTGAATGATAACCCCGATTTTTTTTATGACTTGGACGATATTTGGTTCCAACATGACGGGACAACAAGCCACACGAACACGACCAATCAATATCACATTTTGGCGACGTTAATTGGCCACCAAGATTATGTGTCTTGATATCGGTATAATTTTTTTCGGTTACCAAGACAATCCGATGCTTCTTCAATTTCCACTAAACAAGCTAACCATTTGGGCAGGCCTATGTGGATTAAGTGTTTACCCCCACAAAAGTGAACTTGTCCCATTCGCCAAACGAAGTAACAATTTGTCCGCGAAAACAGCTTCTCACTTCAATAAATCTTGTCATTAAAACGTACATAACTGCTAGCCGTTTGAACCCAGTAGTAAATTGTAAGTTGCTTCGAGTTCTGCAGAGTATCAAAGCACACCCACACTTATGTTAGTGACCCTCCTTTTGGTTTCGACAACTTCAAAGAAAAAGTCCAGAGAGGCAAATAACTGGGCTAAAAACTATAAGTAAAGGCAAATACAAAGCCTTAAGCATTGGGCAGGTCAAAGCGGCGAACCTCACAAGAAGTTAAATAGCAAAGCAGTAAAACTTAAGAGTCCCCAGTCCAAATCACAATCCCTTAAAAAGAAGATCTCAACTATCAAATGTGGTATTATTCCTTCGAATGTTGATGTTCCTCTAATTAGCACTTCATTTCTGTTCGTCACACCTTTTGCTACCAAACCAATAGGTTACATCTTCCAATATTTCCTTCTTCATCCGCACCTATTCAAACAAACCCCAAGAAACATCTTAATTAACAAAAAGCCACACGACCAACTCGAGTTGTTGTATCATTTACGTCGGTGTAAAGTGATATCAAAATACAATTAAATACAATTCCATCTTATTACACCTCTTGACGAGTAGGTATCTACGTATTGTAGTCGGTCTCCATTGATGATGGGAATTAATGAAATGACTATTGACCTTTTCGGTTATTATACCACCATTTCCACCTCAACTATACCGACTATGCGATGGATGAGGTCATTAAACTGATTACAATGCATTGATTTGATGTGTTTTGTGCTATGAATAGCTTTTGAAATACATAGTATCTTTCTTTCGTTCTCATAAGTGGAAGTCTTAAACAATGAAATAGTTTTAATCGGGGAGGTGGGGTACATTGGGACAGGTTGATAACGATATATTAATGTTCTCTCAAATGGGACACACTTGAAATATTTAACATTCGCCCAAAAAACTTGAGAAAAAGAAAAACCGCATTTTGTTGTAATTAATTTTAACGAAGGTGACACTTTGAGTGTGTAAATTTTAAAGGCTCTTATGTCCTTATACGGGTAGCCAAGCCAAGAGGCAGCCAACTAGGGTAAACCTATATGTAATAAATTATATTTTTATTATACCCTTGTTGCAGATATGTGTGACCTTACTTTAAATATGAGTGTCTTGTGTTCGTGTGGGAAATTCATATCATATATCCTACCATTTACCTCTAAAGATACATTTTTGTATCTATGAATATTCAAACAAAAACTATATCTGCCACTGCCTCCCCTTCAATAAAATTGGACACTAACAATAATGGAAACTAAAGTTTTGGAACATTTCTATTATATACATCTCTCTGTTGAGTAATTACCATACACAGAGTTACAGTACAGTTACAGTTGGTATACAGTTTCCAGAGAAGAGATAGATAGTGGGTCATATTTGTCTCCAGTTTTGTGTATCTACCCCAACCCAGAGCCAGAGCCATCAGCAGAACTACAACTACTATTCACAGAACATCCTCTTGGCAAAGTGTTTGGCTACACATTTCACTTAAACAAATAATCGATACTCTTGCTGTCGCAAATGATGATGGTTGTTCTGTTCATTGTAATGAACAGCCTCTCAGTTCTCTGGAGGATTCCTCCTTTCGTCCTTTCGTTCTTTTTTTGTATTTTATATATTTTTTGATCTTCCGATTAACTATTTGTTTATGTATCTATATCTACGACAGTTGTGTATTGATAGTATCTTTTGTAGAGAATAGCTAGGTAAGTTTGTTTTATCCTTTTTCATGGTTGCTTTAGAACATTTTCGATTATTTTTCGATGTTCTTTTTTTGTTTGTCTTTCTGTCTCTTTCCCCGCCTTTTGGATGTTGCTAGGAAATTAATCCATTGTTGTGCTTTGATTGGGAATTTAAGGAAGACTTTTAATTGAATCGTAGATAGGTATACAATACATATTTATAAACTCGTACTTCTTGTAGTTGAAATTTTGTTAATGGATGTCAGTTATCGAAAAATAGTTTTTGGTTTTTGTTGAGGAAGGTCGGGAACTGGGACAGGTTTCCATTTTGAGGAATGAACATTTTGAAAAGTAATTTGGACGTTAAAGATGTCGTCGTTTGGATTAGTTTATTGATGGGATGTCAATTTGTGTCAAGGACAGGTAAGTAGCTTAGTTTCATGATTAGAAATTGGTGAAATTCGTTGGTTATTTAAAAGAAGGGTTGTTTTAAATGGATATTGATTTAAGAACAGAATACTAGAAGTTCGTTTTATACTTTAAAAATCTAAAGTTTTACATTTTACAGTTTTACTTTTTTCATTGTTCTACGGTCGTAAGATCCGTGCTTTCTATTTTTGTTATCTTTTCGAGTAGTTATGTGTTATGTGTGTTACGTTGTCACAAAAGTTACATTAAAGAGGATATAATTCAAATAAGTACCAGTATTTAGTGGCGTTGCAAAGTAGACGACCATAAATATGATTTTATGAAAATTCCGAAAAAATGGAAAAGAGAAGATGAATTGGAAGAGTGAAATGGGATTGGAAGAAAAGATCTAAATGCCCAACCATAAAACGCAAAAGAAAAAGGAAGCATAAGTGCCAAAACCGAACGAAAAGTTTCTTTCCAATCTTTCAAATACATCAGTTGGCCATAATAGTATTTAAAAATACTAAACATTTATCTCTTTCTTTCTCTTTGAAAAAAAAAATGTCAAATTTTGGTGTGAAATGTACGACTGAAAGCGTATATCACGCACGGAAATAAAAGTGAACGAAACTTGCCGAAACTTATCAAAAAGTCATTTAGTTTGGTCATACAAATCACATGTATGTATTTCTACTATTTCGTAAGTCAACGGTACGTACCCATTCTTCAATTTTGGTTGAGTTTACCAACTTGGTCACAGGACACAACACACCAATAATAAAACGAACCTTTATGAACTACACAAAATATTGTACATAACATAGCTTTTTTGTTTTTCGGATTTCCTCTCTCAAATCCTTTGAACCTCTCTCGTATAGTATTCATTTCACACACCAAAGCTATTGAAAATTAAGATTTTAAGTCGAAAAAGTGTCAAAATGGCGGCCACATCCATATAACTATCTCTCTTTGGCCCATGGTCCGTGGTGGAGTTCTGTCACGTTCGAGCTTAACACTGTCATGATTGGTCAAGTATGAATCGTCGTTGAAAAATTTTCTAACAAATATGGTGGAAAGAAATCTGATAAATACACAGAAATTTGTACTATCTATTTTAAGACTTTCGCGCCTATTAAAGTACTAGAAGCAAAGTTATATTTCTTTCGTGTTTAAGACACTACCTAGAGTCACTTGTTAAAACTTTTTTGTAGTAAAATAAACAGCAGCAATTCTTTTGCTAATTTTACATTTAAACCCAAATAAACCCCTTCAGCCGCTGAGAACTTCTCTGAACTCTACCATTTCATATTATTTTTGTGCAACTAACAAAAATTAGTATAGAAACTTGCAGTAATAAAGAAACAGACCGACATAAATGTCAAAAACTATTTTAGTTTAAGATAACCACGGGTGCCATCTCATATTATTTAAAACTCTTTCCTATCTTTCTATTCCTTCTAACTATTGCCGTGCAGTTTGCATTCAAAAGACCTTGGGTCTTACAGGCATATAGTTAAAATTATTATTATTATTATTATTATTGGAAAATGGCCGTAAGTGAAACTTCTCAAATTTTAGGTTCCCAATAAAATTAAATGGGTGTAATCATACTGACCGCTTAAAGGACTACGGCCAAACTATGAATTAACTTATCCCACAAAGTAGGCAATTTTAACGTTTAATGTAAGTAAGTCTATGTAGTTTTAAAGGATCTTTCCAGTTAAATGAAAATTGAATAATAATAATATAATGCTGCATGTTTAAATTGCAAAGAATATTTTTGCAATGGTTCATTAAGTTTATCGCGATTAAAACTTATACATGATTATTTTCGTGTGACCACAGCCTTAAACTATGCGATCGTTAATCTTAAATCAAACAGACCTAATGTGACAGCGTTCTTTTTCTAACCATAGTCGACCTTTGTTTTTAAGTCAAAAAATTGATGAAGTGGTTTGTTAGGATTTGTTGTATTTTGTACAAAATATTTAGGAACGATACGTTGTTTGATTTTGTTTAACTGTCAAACGACCACTTTTAATATTGCGATTATAGGTATGTTATGTACTATAAGGTAAGTTATGCATTCGTAAAAAAATTTTTTTTTTTGCACAATCAAACATAACATTACGATGATAGGGAAGTGGATCTGTCTGTCTGTCTTTCTGTCTTTCTGTCTTTCTGTCTTTCTGTCTTTCTGTCTTTCTGTCTTTCCGTCTTTCTGTCTTTCTGTCTGTCTGTCTGTCCGTATGTCTGTCTGTCTGTATAGTTACCTACAGCCTAAACGGCTAGACGGATTTGCTTCAAACTTGGTACATAGTATTATTATGACGTCCTACAGAGGGGTTTTCGGAATTAGCATTCTTGCTCCACAACTAACGGTACCTGCCATACGATTTTTAGTGAAAAATTAATTTTTCTCAAAAACGGCTCCTACGATTTTGATAAAACTTTCTGAATAGTGTTTTCTGTGAAAAGTTTATGTTTTGGTTGGAATAGATTTTTCAGGAAAAGTCTTATAACGGTACCTCCCATAGGACCGGTTTTTTTAAAATCAGATATACTCGTAAGCCCTTTGATGGATTTTGATGAAATTTCTAATGTAGAAGCCTTTTTAAAGACGAAATAATATAAATTTTTAAATTTTTGAAAAAAAGTTTTTTTTATTTTTTGTTTTTTTTTTCAAAAACGGTTCAAGTTTTTTTTTTAATTTTATTTTTCTGATAAAAACTACAAAGTTTTAAAAATGGCATACCCAAAAAAATACTTGGAAAAGTTTTTCAAAAAAACTGTTTTTTGAAAAAACTGATCGAACGATTTTGAAAAAAAAAATCTTAAAATTCAAAAACCATATGACTTACTTCATGTTATCCAAAAAAAAAACGTTTTAACTATTGATTTTTAAGTGATCAATAAAATTTCATATACTTAGTTTTTTTTCCCTGCTTTTTTTCCAAAATCCCAAACCCCAAGACCATTAGAGCAAGTTTGTCCGACCAAGTCGTGCACTTTATTTTTGTATATTGAGGAAATAATTAAATAATTCTCCCTCATTCTTTCTTGTTCATCACTCAAAGAAAATAAAGGCGTTCTTGCTGAATTGTTTCATACAAAACGTCCAATTTGATAGATCAACAATCACAACTCATATCATGGAGGTGAGTAGGAAATAGTAACAAATCGTAACTATTTGACACTTCAACTTGAGTTTAAAAACGATGTTATGACGTCATAAAGTTAAAAACGTAACTTATTTCGATTAACAGGAACGCCATTGTTAACAATAATTGTTGACTATGGTTAGAAAAAGAACGCACCAAAAATGTAACAACGTCAGTTATCGAGTCTCGCGATATAATTCGATTTGAGTCTCGTTAGTTAACGTGCTTAAGTACTTAAAGAATTAAAACTTTAAAAAAATATAGTGTATTTAAAAAATTTATTTCCCCTAGAAATATCTTTGCAAACACATGTTTGTTATAGCAGGGTGATAAATTCAAAACTGAGTGTAACATCTGAAAGACGATCTGTCAATATAGGCACGCCACAGAGTAGTGTCCTATCCCCACTTCTTTGGAAAAACGTATGATATGACATTGATATTGTCGTTTGAGCAAAAAATTACCTCCTGCAATTTGCAGCTGACAAGCCAGCCAACTGGGGACGAGGTATACTAGGTGTATGCCCCCACAAAACTAAACTTGTCCTTGCGCTGAAACCCCTGAATTCCGAATATTTTTCTAGTTTTAAGGGGGTAACACCCCAAACTTTGTATTTCAGAAGGGTCCTTTTGTAGACCAAGTGTGTCAACTCAAAGCCCATTCAATCTGAAAGCCACCTTCACCTAATCTAACCTAAAGAAATTTTTGTCTAAATATTACTATAGAAATCTTCTTCAAATCTGTAAAGAAGAGTCTAGGTGGTGGGTATAGCTTTTTTTCCGGCCAACAGTTATTGAAGAAGCGAATCACCCAAACTTTGGTTTATCTTGATCTTAAGATAGTTTTTTTCTTTTTTTGGAATACTTTGACTTCATTCTAAATAAAGCTATGAACACTCTCTCTTTCTTGTTTTCTTTCGCTATTTTTATTTCTTTATTGTATCCGAAATAGCATTTTTCCGGTTAAAAAATCATTTTGATGACACAATATCCGGTTGAAGATATTGTATCTTCCAAAAAAGTAAAAAAAAAACCCAAAGAATATTCTAAGTTTGCACTTGAATGCTTTTGTGTTATGCCATCGCCATCAACAAATCAAAGAAACAAAAATAAATCCTTAAGTGGAAAAAATTCCTTCCAAAAAATTATACTCCCAAATTATTTAAGTTTCTTTATTTTTTTATTTTTTTTTTATTCCCAAAACAAACTTTTAAAGTGACACCCACTATTGTTGGGTCTGTTTAGAGTTTTTTTTTTTTTAACACCAAAAATGACTGAATATTTACTTAAAAGATTTTTTTGTATTTATTTTGTTCCTGGTAAATTTGTGTTGAACTTTCTGTGATTCTGAGATTCTTATTGAGTTATTTTTTTTTTTACACAGTCGTTCGTTCCATCATACAAATTGTATGGTAATTCCGGAGCTTGACACACAATAATATTGAGAGAACAAACAAAAGAAGGTATTACCTATGGTTACAGATAAATTTAGAACTTCAGAGATGATCATTCTATCGGAACACTATTCACTTGGGAAGAATATTATATATTTAATTTTTCACCTTCACCTTTACCTTCAGGTGATGTGCGGTTGTGTTCGGAGTGCGGGATGTGTGACGGTGGGTGACAGCTGACAGGTAATATTGTATCCACGAATTTGTTCAAACACAAGCTCAAAACTAATCCTTTGGGTAGCGGTATTGTAAATTTCTCAAAGTATCTCATGGATGCGTGATGTGCATTTCTTTTGATATATGCGTGCGTATCTCTAGCTGCTAGATAAATCATATTAAATAATATCTATACAATCTACCCCGCCATGCGTCGCATCACGACTTTGACGACCGAATTAATTTATTCGCAATTCAGGCTTTTGTGGTTTTATCGACGTTTTGTGTGTGGCTGTGGCTGGCTGGTTTTTGACGGTAGGTTGAGGTAGGTATATGCTAATATCCGAATGAAGCGGCATCGAACTTAAAGATTCTTTCCTGTTTTTTTTTTTTTTTTTTTTAACTCATTAATTAGGCATCTTATAGATACTATATACTACCTACCTATAGCAGAGGAATGGTGAATCGTGAAGTATGGTTGGTTGTCATCGAAAGCGTGCTGTAGCCGTCGCCAGTTTGTCTCGTGAATCCAAGTGATTAGTGTCGTGCAGTCTGAAGCCGAAGCGTCGTCGTGGTCGCTGTTTTGTCGTGTGGTCGCGTTTGCCGTGGTTGATTTTTTGTTGTTGTTGTATACTTGAGTGTTATGCAAAATTTGAAACTTAATTAAAATTGGCCATTTGCGTGATATATCAATGAAATAGATGTATATTTGGGTATTTTCAAAACAACCATAAATGTGTGAAATAAAATTTTGTATATCTACATAATATCCGTCGGATTGGGTAATTTTTGGTTTACAAAAAAAAAAAAAATTTAAATGTGCCGGGGATGGTCATTAAAAGAAAGCGTTTTTCAACAGAGTTTTTTTTTGGTATTTGATTTGGAAATATATAGATGCGATTTTGTCGCTCTATTGGTATTTCTTGTAAACTGACCTTGTTGGGGAGTTTATGTAATATTTTGAAATTTGAAATATGCTGTGAAAATTAACGCTAAAAAAATTTATGAAGTGTGAAGTTATACAAAAAAAATTATCATGGTTATAAAATTATGAATGAAGACACATGAATTGAATTTAAAACTTGAATTTTATGTTTGTTAATAAAACAAATAAATGTAAAGAACTTTAAAACATTTTCAAATAAATGGTGAGTCTATATCTTTTTGATTACTTAGGGTTCGGCTAATTTCGTTTAAAATTCTGCTCTTCCAAGGTGTTTTTTTTTTCTGTAATGTTATAGCAATAGTTGGGGGAACTATTGAGGGGCATGTTTTAAAAAAATAATTGTTCGACTATATGGGTCTATCTTCAAAAACGTAGAAATGAAGGAGTTTATTTTTTGCTCAGCTGTTTAATATTTTTGGCCTCCCCAAACTAGAGCTGCTATAGCTCACTTATTAATTTGTATATGCGTCTACCTTGATGAGGGCCCCAGCATATATTCGACATACCATACCTGGCAGGAGAGCGGTAATGTCTTCAACAAAAATAACAACTAAACTGGGACTAAGTGTACAACCCTGACGTACTCCTGATTTTGTTTTGAAGCATTCCGAGATATTTTCACCATTCCATACTGCTGTTGAGGGGTTTCCTGCTACAGATCCTTTAACCCCGAAATAACCCTATAATTTTAGAAAAGGAAATTTAAGGATCCATTGTTTTCGGCACCGTTATGATCTCATGTAGATCACAATAAACAACTCTTCCAATTCTGATTCACACTAATCATTCGCCTCTGGAGTACGGCGGGTTTACCTCAGAAAGCATCGATAAGCCTTCCGGTCTTTGAATGTTCCATGTTTGAGGCCATCTTAATACTAGTGTCACTGCATTTGTTTGTACCAGGAGCTTTTAGGTCACAGTGAAACGTTCTACAGTGGGCTCTCGATAATGTGAACTAATTAAAATAACAAAGCGTTTGCATTAATGGGATATGTTCTTCGGTTCTAACAAATTTGAAACAAATTTCAGTTTTGGACTGAATTTATTTTGATCTGAATACTGGAGATTCGAGAAGCGTATTTGTGCATTTAATTGCTTGGGAGCTCTGGTATTTCTGCAGCTGCATTCAAAACTTCGAAATTTGTCTTGACAAAACGCAAAACTATTCTTCGCTCCCTCGTCAGCAATGAATAACCGTCTCCGGTTAATCCATGACCATCTGCACATAGGTTTCTGGTACTCCTAGTCGTAGTTGTCTGAGGGCCGCCCATCGAACCTCTTGGGTCTTGGTTGTGTATCGAATCAAAATCAACAAACACAATATTCAAGTCCTGTAAGCTCTATAAGGAATCCCTTGTATTGTCATTTTTATGTATGAATTTTTAAATAATCCTCCCACGTTCCAGTATGATGTTGAATACTTTTTTTAAATGTTTTAAGGAGCTCACCTGTATCATAACGATAGTATTCCAATGGTGTTCTATCTAGTGCGACTGTATTTCCGTCTTTTAGTCTGGTCCAATAACTCTTCATAAAAGCCTGGTTGAACATATTGGAACATATGAGAGCTCAAGAGATTGTGGTTCAGTAGTTGAATAAAATGTAACCTTAATGTCTCACAATTCATAATACTCGACCTATACTTTTCCCTTAAGCATTTGTATTGGTTTGAAAAAGAGCACAGAAATTCTTACAATTAGCTGGGTTATTTTCTTCTTTTTCTCCTCGCAGATTGCTTTAAACAAAGCAATTAATATGAATCATCAATTTTAAGCCACAAACAAAAGAAATTGCAGTCGAACGTTGCGTTTTATTCTTAGAAACTGAACGTTTGCGACAAACTAAGTTAAGACAGTTGATTCTGTAATTGTCGTGTATGCTTGTGATGTTTTTCCAGGAAGCTGCAGTCATCTGCCTTTTTTGCATTTTAGGGGGACATTTGTAACACATTTCAACGAGACTCGACTCGACCAGACTAGTGTTTTTCTTAGACGTGTGGTTTTCAATCTGGCAATACTTTTTTCGGAGTTGGTCTTTTTGACAGCTGTCACTAAATTTATGCTCAGTTTAGTTTGGTTTGCCATTTTATAATGAATAGACTTACTCCTGAAAAAAGTTTCCAAATCGTGCAAATGTATTACCAAAATAATGGTTCGGTTCGTGCGACGCATTGCGCGCTACGTCCAATATTCGGTCGACATAATCGCCCAGGAATTTATTCGAGCCAGCCGCGGCGGCCAATTGCCCGAAATCATTTTCAAAACATAATGGCAAACCCTTGTCTTTATAATAAAGCTAAATTCTTGGCCATAACATTAAATTGTGCGTTTTATTTCTGCTTGAAAACCACACGTCTAAAAAAAACCTTTTGTACTGCCTCTTGTGAGGGAATGACAATTCCTCCAAGAGTAAATAATGTCATGGAAAGTGCTTCTCTGTTAGCTGTTCGGATTCGGCCGTAAATAGTGGGTCCCTTACATTCCTCCGAATATCAACACACGCACAGAAATGGTTGAGAGTGTAAGTTGCAGCCTCCGGCCCCGCTTGGAGCTGTTGTGCCAACAATTTATTTATTTTAATGGATTTAGTTCACACTTAGTTTAACGATATCGGAAAGTGCAATTTATAAGGAAAATCGTCTTCTGCCTTCGACTTGACCACAGCAATATTAAAAGTGGTAGGTAATGAACCATAGACTGATTACATACATAATTGATCAATCGGTTTTTGTAGACATTAAGATTGCCTTTATTGCATTCTGTTTAAGCAATTGCAGTCACTCATCCTCAAGAATTTTGGAGTAAAAATCAGCAAAACCGATAATTTCCAATTTGAATCCATTTATCAAAATTTGTACAGCTATTTCGCCGTTTGGTTTGGTTATCAAACCCGTTTTCACTGTTAGAGGAAGAAATAGTTAAAATGTACGCTTTTGGTTTGTGCATTGCAGAAGAAGTAAAGTTCATGACCAAGGCATACCAATTTCAAGCTAGGTTCAGAGCCTTCTGTTATGCTCAAAGGCCATTTTTGATTACAAAAAAAAAAGGGAGAGTTATCCTGCATCTTAACCCACGCTAATTTTTCAGGATAGTTGATGTCGCCACTAATGTTTGTTTTATATTAATTTTGGAGTCTGAAATTCTGATCAGAAAATGACCAGCGCAATTAAGATTTTAGAGATGAAAGATCCGCAAATATTACGCTTAAAAATTTAGTTGCAATGACAAACTTCGAGTAGAAATTGCGTTCTATTAAAATCTTCTTTCTTAAGTTAAAAAAATCTAATAAAGCACGTGTCATTGAAACTATAATTTTTTGAAAACCTGCTAGACTTCTAATATGAAAATGTCCTTAAGATTCCAAAGCGAATCTAGTTTTTTTTTTTTAAATTGAAAAACCCAGAATATTTTCTACTTGATTTATGCTTTTTTTTCCTTCTAAGTGAACTGGAATATTGATTTCCAAAACAAACCGTTTAAAGAATGTTGTCTAAACTTTCATGTCAATAAAACCCTGAAACAGTCCATAAGGAAGCAACCTAAACAAGAATAATTTAAAATAAAAATTCTAATTATTACTGTATTTCAGTTTTAACGATGTGTCTATAGACAAATCAATTTCGAAACAAAAACTAATAAACACACAAAATATGTTAAATACATTCAAGGTTATCTAGGAACAGGTCAAACATGCTCTATTTCTATTTTATTCAAAACAAAAAGCCCCACGAAAAAATACCTATCTTTTTCTATGTCACAAGATGATCATATTTGCATAAAACATTCACCCATAAAAAAAAACCATAATAAATTAATAGATGAAAATATTATTAAAAAAATTTGTTTAAACATATAGGAAAGTTCCCAAATCCCAATGATAGACAACTTTTTTGTCCACCAATCTTAACCACAAAGGAGAAAGGAGGGAATAGAGGATGGGAAGGATATACTATTTATCAAAGTCTTGATAATTAGTTATTTATTTGATGATTATGATAGAAACCGCAGATGAAAACTTTGCTAGTTAATTGCGCCATAAGATTCCATGCCCACATTTATCCCGCACTAATTGATTGCATACAAAATTCAAAAAAGTTTTAATTTTTCTTGTCTGTACGGAAAAAATGAAGTTGATGGGTTGGATTTTTCTGTGGTAGCGCTGGTGCTGGATAGTGGGAGCTTCTAATTATGAGGTGAACTTTTTTAACCACTAATTAAGAAAATCCTTTTGAAAACTTTGAGTTGCGAAGAAATTAAAGAGTTGCATTAAGCTTTATAACTTACAATCAACTATGAACCATTTTAATTGTTTCAAGGGCTGCCAAAATGTCTTCGGATAAAAACCTCAGAATTAATAAACATTTTTAGTTTTCACTAACTATATAGTAGTTTAGCATAAAATCCTTCAAAACCTTCTGCTTTTGACACAATCAGCTACAGTTTCGAATGTGTTCACAAGATTGTCGGTTAATTTTGACTGATAAAGGTAATTCCACACTATCCCACAGTGTGGTACGACATGTCAAAAAAAAGTGCGAAGGAATGAATGTGTGATGGTTTTACATTCAATCCTAAAAAAAATATTTCAGATCTAAACACATGTCAAATCGTATGAGATCTGCGCTGTCATATTCTGTTTCCACACTATTATACATCTGTTTCATCACACATTTTTGACATGTCGTATTACATTGTGGGATAGTGTGGAACTACCTTAAGTCTAACATCTGACATTAAATTAAAAACGTCAAAAAAAACATGCTTTTTTGTTGAGTGAAGACGCTTCAAAAAGGTTTCGTATTTTTTTTTTTTTTTGTTATTCTTTGACAGTTCTCTTAAGTGTCACATGCAGATATGACCAAATATTCATTATATTCTCAACATGCCATATGTCAATGAACGAACACATATACATCTTTCGTTAAGTCAGTGACGTTCATGACAATTTTGCCTTAAACCCTGAATTCTGCCATACATCTGTCTTCAACTGACACTGCAATATCGTATTCCTTTTCTACCAATGGCAATTTGACAAGACAAAAATTTAATACCTTCTACAGTTTGATTCTCTAGCGATCTCTAAAAATGTCTTGCGTCGACTCAGTTACGTACGCACGGTTCCGTCCGTTATTGTTTTGTCCTTATCCCTTGCACTCTTTTATTTCTCCGTGTAAACGTGGCTTTAATCTCTGTTGAAAATCGATTTGCAGGTGACACCATTTTCCTGCTTTTCACTGTCCATCGACCGAAGAAAAAGAAGGCTTTATTTTTCCTGCTATTTACGTCTAGTTGACAGTTAAAGTGTTCTTATTCTTCAATTTATATATGTTCCAAAAAAATGCTGCTCTCTGCAGTGAACTGTTATCATTGAATTTGGGTTTTTTTTTCTGTTTATTCAAATTTATAGGCAGAAGTTGACACGTCAGCAAGTGACTAACAATAAGCTTGTTATACAGCCGCCATTATAGTTTGTGTCTGTCAGTTGTATCTTAGCCAACGGTAAAAGTCAGGACATCATTTGGTTTGTTTTATATCAACAGTTTTTACCGCACCAGTGTATGCTGAGAAATATCAGATTTTTCTGAATTTATCAAAAATATGCATTCGAATGTCAGCATAAACGCATTCAAAGTAGGTGTCAATATTTCAAAGAAATGCTATTTTTCCATTTCCCAACTGAAATCGTTTCAAATAATGACAGCTCTGATCGTATTAGAGCGCAACCAGTTTGTACGGGACTCAAATTGAACGCAATGAAAAAACGTCTAATATGCTAAAGAAATAACGGTTTGGTAACCATTTTGAATAGATTCGTCCTTCTCGTTCCGTAAATTGGTAGAATTCCTTAAAACTTGTTAAATGTCACAATTGCGTATTCGAACCCCAAGTTGATGAAACAAGTGGCGACCTGGGCTTCAGCTACTACATGACACAAACAAAGTGACGTTAAAGTCATTGCCCTATCGGAGGATTGCTTATGGCAAATGGCTACAAATGCCAAGTATATTTTGACATGACATTTTTGTTAAGTTAACAGATATGTACAATATAAACCGTCAACAAAACATGAATGGCACTTTAAAAAACGGGGAATAATTGTTTCGATTTGACATTTGCGTTATTTCCGAAAGGGTGATTACTTTTACGTCACCTTGTGCATAATGAGATTTCAGAATTTTTTTTGACAACTTAGTTAATGTTAAAAGAAAATCACAATCACAAACAATGGCTTCCGCCAAGAAAGTTCAGTTTACTGCCATTTATATCAGGAGTCGATTTAGAAATGTCATTTCTGTCAAAAATGCAAAAACATCCTACTGAATTCTAAATCAGATCTTATATAATGTTTGTTGGCAGAGAATTTTGACAGTTAAGTCAATCGATTTTTGGACGTAATTAAGCACCTAACGAAAGTGAAAACAATACACAATACGGTGATGGTTGCAATATATATAAAAATTAATTTCACTGCCAAATACTTATTTTTGGAACATGCTTAGCATTTCTAACTAAATTCAACAGGTGGCGTCATCATAGAAAAATGCACAGCGGTTATGTATAATATTGTTTGTTATGTTCAAAGCGGCCATGTTTCAAAATGATACTTTTAATTCAACTCTCGTCTAATCAAATAAGTAACAAAATAAATAAATCACATTACAAACAACAACTCTTACTCATATCAATTAATATTAAGTTTGAGGCAATTAGATTGTATAAAAAGTCAAACATTATTTTAATTAAAGCACGTCTGCTTGCAGTGACGTATTCGAAAATAGACGCCATTACGTGTAAAAAATTGATAGGAAATCCCGTCAAAATTTGAAGATTATTTATAGACTGGGTTCAAACAAATTTCACTTCTGGAATAAATAATAGTAGTCTGGCTGGCTAACAACCCATCGTCGTCGTCGTCGTCGTTGTGAGTCTGGTCTTTGATGTCATGATTCACCAATTCTCAATCATATTTCTGCGTAACATAACAATTAATGAACAAAAATTACGCGAACAAAATAATAAATTATTACAAATTACTAGCTTACTCTTCTTTTATTCGTTTTACTTTTTTAATTCGCAAAAAACCCAAGAAGTTCTCCTTTGATCGAACAAAAACAATTATCATCTGTTTAATGTAGTCAATTTCAAGTGAATCCCTGATCATACATATACATTAAATGGAAATATTTTAATTACGGCATGTCTGATGTATTTTTAAATATTGCAAAAAAAAAAAAAAAATATTATTCTTCGACACAGTTTTCGCTGTTTCGCTTACAATGCGATGATGGTATGGTAAGAAAAACTTCTGAAATCCAGACTGCGAGACGATATTCCGCAAACAAAATTCCATTAAAATGAAAGAATGCTTACAAGACTCCTTGGTGGTGCATTTGGCTGTGTGTCAGATGTGAATGAAGTGCGAACAACATTTCAGATTTCACACGCGCTTGTTATGTCAAATTTGTCTTCTTCGAAATAGATTATCGGAAGCTTGAGTGATTTATAATAGTCTGGGGGATAATAATTATATTTCGCTGCCACAGCTGGGACATGATGAGCGATGAAGATGATTGTTCAACAAACTAATCTATATATGAGAAAATATTATGATATCATGCTGATTGTTTCGGATATAATTGACACTTTTGGATTTCTGGCGGGAAACTTTTCAAAGAAAATTAGCTTCTGTTAATTGAACTTTTAATATGATTCTAGGAAAATAGCACTTGCAATTTGAACAATATATTTTTTTTTGTGTACATTGAAGGTTATGCAAAATTAAACTACTGCCTTGGCAACGATGATAGTTTTAGATGTGAAATGGCATGTAGCATTTGTGAAGTCATTATATAAATATTTATAATTCACGTGGTTGGCAGTTATAGTTTTTGAGTGTAAACAAATTATTTCGCAGAAATTGAGCAAAGTGCTTGACTAAATGTTTGCATCACTGTACTTCGTGTTTTCAACTTAAGTTAAAGAATTTAGAAGGGACGGAGGTTTTTTTACCCTACACTTAGCATTCCTTACTTGTTGGGGATAATGGTCTATTGCTTTAAGACACTAACTGGAGTTTAAATATTTACTTCAGAATTGAAACGAACCATCTCGATTTACATAAACCTGGAGAACCGGATAGTATCTCTCCCATAGTTACTGAAGATTATGTGCTTCGTCGCTGGCAAAACCACTGCATACGTTTTCTTATCTGTCACTGTCATATCCTACAGTTCTCTTTCCGAGTAGGTTGAAGAACCATTGCGGAAACAATTATTGTTATTGTAAATAACAACACCTCAAAGATTCTTACCTCACCTTATTTTATAGTTGTTTCTATTAACTGTGCTTTAGCGAAAAAGCCAGATGCATTCCTGCCCTTAAACTATTTCCCTGTAATACTCACTAAGAGTGCCTACGAATTTACCTCCAAGCCTAACTTCATACGTACCTACTGCATTGCATATATAAACTATAGTATTCCCACTTGAGTTGCGCCATCTATTGACGAAAAACTAAGCTCTAGAATACCATGAGAAGCAACAACAACAATTTCCACCATTTTAATTGTTGTACTATAGTTTATATATACAATGCCTACTGTTAAGTAAAAAGATGTTGAATTCTTAACTGCACTACAAGAATTCTGTACCCGACTTAATTTTTTCTCTCATTGTGATTTACAGACATTCAAAACCAATGTGCATCGGAATCTCCTTTTACCCTATGCCACTTACTCAACGTACTGTGTTGAGTCATTTTAAAGGCATTAAAAACTCTTCAAGACCAAAAAGGCCATTGTCCAAAAAAATTGTTTAACCAAAACTTCAATTCAACTAAAACATTAATATCACTACGGACTACTTTTTTTTTATAAATACAAAAATAAAGTTCGTACATACCATTAATTAAGCTTCTTATAACACACCCTTACAAAAAGCTGTCAAGTTAAGTGTGAACTCATTTGTATACCAGAGAGTAGTTGACAACCTAAGGGGAAAATATGGTAAATGTCAAAAACTAAAGAAACCGCTGTACTTTGAATGTGTATTTACTTGGAAATCAAAAACTAGTACTAGCATATTGAATTTGCAGTTTTTCTCAAGGGGAAGCCATCTTGGATTGACTTGAAAAAATTATCAAATTCTGCACTTACTAGAACGGTCTAATAAGACAAGTGTCAATGCGGATTATAAAACATGAGTAAAGGATCGTTCACACGCAGACAAGACAATGGGACAATACTCAATTGTCTTGTCCAAGCTTCTTGAACGCGGTTGGACTTTGGACAAGACAATGCCAGCCTGTCGATATTGTCCTCAGAGATAGCTCGGCAGACTAGTGTGTCTTGTCCTGGAAACAGTTGTTCGCATGAAACAATAATTGTCTTGTCTCGTATTCTTGGCCTCTGCATTTTTCCCTTGTGAACCCCGCTTAACCATAAATTTAGTTGGCTCTATTAAAGCTTACTTTCTGGTTATCTTTGTTCTAAAATAGCTGACATACCGATAAAAACTTTTTTAATGACAGCTCAAACTAAAGACAGAACTGTAACTGCTTTGACACACAGCTGACAGTTGACAATAAATTCGGGAAATACCTAGATATTTTGTTGTGACACATAATGAAAATATCGCTGGCATTATAGTTTTAACATCAAAATGAAAAATATTTTCTATTTTATATAATAAAATTAAAAATGACCAACCCTATAATATTCTACTATTCAGTAATAGAATAAGGTATGTCAGATCAATTGTGAAGTTAGCAACTTACATGCAGTAAATATGTACAATTACTCGTTGCATCAATAAAGGTGCATGCACTTCAACATGAATGCTTACAACCTCCATTCGTCTTTATCGTTCTAAGCATGTTGCCTTTCAAATAAGATCCCTAACTGGAACTAGAAAACACTCCAGTCAATGTCAATATCCCCCATTCTTAACATGGCTCCAATAGAATGGTTTTCTAAAGAAACAACAAGATTTAAGAGCAAATCATACACTTATTCTCACAAATACTCCAAGTCTCGTCGCATGGTTCACAAATATTGACTGCTACTTAAATTTAGTAGCCATGTAAAAGATGCTTACAAATTGTGGCAAACATATAAGACTCCACTGACCGGCGCGCGGCGGCAGTGCAGCGTCGAGTAAGGTAAACAATATCGCCGCCATTGTTGACATTTGTCCATAGAAACTAAGGACATCTACTGTTGATTACAATCAACTTAAACCATTTGAACATAGATCTCTCTTGTCTCGATTTAAAACAAATAATAATGGCGGCTATTATTACATGAACTCGACGCTGCAAATAATTGGCGCTGAGGGTGTGTCAAAATGTCAACATTTCTGTTTTGTATTGTGAATTTTTTAAACTTGGTCGTTAAAGTAATTTATTTTAAAAACAAAAGTTGTCACCGAAAATGTCTTTAAAATCTTTGAAAGCTAAGAAAGTCTGGCTCATATAGGTCCTTTGTACGTGTTTAAAATTGATCAATCATTGACGTTCACTTCTGAATGAATGAACATCAATCAAAATGACAAAGAAAACGTATGTACATTTTAATTGATGTCGAACAATTAATTTGATATTACAAACAGCAAATCACAATTGTAAGTGTGCTGACTTTTTAAAGATCCGTTAGATAACAATTTTCATTGACGCCCAAACTTCGAAATTAGTAATCAAAAACCATCTTACGAGTAGTACTATGCCTAACCTGCGTAACACCATCCTTAACAAACAACAATAGAATCCTTAATTTAATTGTCTACGCCCTAATCATATTGATTACATTGTATGCAGATGTGGCAACCCTTAATTCAAATTATTGGTTCATCTCTCGTCGCGTTGGATCGCTATTTCGATCAATATTCATCATCTCACCATCATCTAATTGTGCAACTAGAGCACACACACACAATTTCACAATTAATATTCATTAAATTTATTACAATTTTGCTTGCATTATTTATGAATGACATGGCTGCCCCACAATCAAAGAGTATTAATTAGTTTATCCGATTTATCCAGGAATCCAATAAGTACTTCGAATGGATTAAACACTTGAATTCGCTGACCGTCAATTATAATCTGGCTGCCATCTTTTGCTTACAACCTCCTCTTAGTCTTGACCATGAGCAGCACACACACGTCTGGGGTTCTCCACATTTTATTAGTTTCACTCTTGACTTTGGCTGATATATTTTACTGCCTGCGATTCCGACGATTGAAGCTTTCCAGCGGCGAAAATCGAAAATAAATAAAAAAAAATTCTGTGTTTCTTTTATAAGAACACACATTTCTCTTTTTAGTTGATTATTTTCTTAAAATAATGTTTACACAAAGCATCTCTTAAATTCGGCGATCATAATGTGATGAAAATTTTCAATTTCCAATTTTCATTCACCTGCATCTTTAAGTATACAAAATAAGCAGATACCAACAACTGCTGGGCACTGAAATGAGGATGAGATACAAAAATGTATCTGAGAAAATATTTGAATTCCAATCGTGTTCGGCGAGGGAGTGCGCGAACGGATTTGCGCAATTCCTTTGATACGAGTCGAGTATGTTCTTACATTTTATTTTCTTCACAATAAATAATGATCGGTTAATAGATCACTATTTAGCAGACAGGGGGCGCTGGTGCAGCGCGGGTAGGAATTCTTCGCTCATATGTCACTTGTAGTTGTCAAAGGTAAAGGAAGTTAACATTACAAACGTCTTCTAAACGACTTGAACAGAATACAGATGCGATTCAATCATGAGTGTGGATTAAAAAACTGCATTGAGCTATGAATTTTCCTCCGCGCCGAAAGATTACAAACAAAACGTATACCAACCAATTGAGAGATGTTGGCACGGTGAATCCCAATTAGAACTAGCGCATGCTAGACAGGTGCGAAGCAGATGTTGCGCACGAATCTTTGCTCTCTGGTCAAAGATACAATATTTTATTAGTTTCTCATGGTAATTTGTGTTTATTTTATTTCGGATAGACACAATCAGTATTCCTGATTATTCTTAATGAATCACCAATGGTTGTTGTCATTTTTGCGAATTAAAAAAAAAAAAAAATACGGTCAGTTGGATTGGGTATTCTGTTGGATTTCGATGGAACTGATGTTAAGTTGAGAGATCACTCTTGTTGTGATGGTCGCGATATACGGTTGCTTTATTCGGTTTGCTGTTATTTCAATGCGATTGTGAAAAATTTTAAAACGATTTTTTTTGTTTGGATTTATTTGCTTATTTGGAATAGTTTCTAATTTGTTTTTTTTTTAAGTGTTTTAATAGAATTATTAAAAACTTTGTAAAAAAGTGAGAAAAGTGATAACAAATTTGTGTGTTGAAAATTTTTTGATTCACAATTATTTTGGAAAAGTTCAAAGTTAAAACATATTACATTTTGTTGGCTGCAGTTATAAATTTTAACTTATTTTTCGGATATTTACCTCAACATTAAAGAGTAAGAAAATTTTTTTTGTCTTAATTTTACTACTTTTGAAAAATTGGTTTAGTCAAGAACAAAAGAAATTCGAAAACTATAAGACAATTTATGGACTCGTGAGAGTACTTCTGTATGTTAGTGTTCATTTAATTTCGCTATTTTGACACTTCTAGGTCGTGTCTGTGACGGTTCCTGCCGTAAAAGCGTGAAAGAAGTTAAGACCGTTTACAAAAGACCGTTCGTGAGGAAACACGAAATAATTTTTTCTCTGAATTGTGTGTAATTAGTTTCCTGTTTACTTTAAGTTAGTGTCCTGGGCTGTCTTCCTCAATTGTGCTTAGATTGTACCGATTTTTTTTAAAGAAGTTTAAAGAAAGAATATTTCAAATTATTTCTTTGACACCAACATTACCTGAAAAGTTCAAAAAACTGATTAAATCATGAATTGATTCGTTTTTAAATAAAAATAAAATTTTCAATAGTGATCAGTTCGGATTAAGAAAGATATTGTCAATAGAGGATGCTATCTCAAAGTGTGTTTTTGTCTTAGGGAATTCTTTTGAACTTATCATTTCCTATTTAAAATAAGGAGAACCGAAAGTGGGTATACAAATAAGGGAAGCAATGTCTTAAAAAATGGTGTTCCATCGGGTTCAGTTCTTGGTCCCTTGCTGTTTGTAGTTTTTATAAAACTCTATATTTAAACTCAATCTTAACTTTTGATTGCCTTTGAATATGACGTTACATTTATCAATTGAACTCAGCTTTCGAGTTTTTTTGAGGCATAACATTAACATACAAAACAACACCTTAAATAATTTTAATCTTTACTTCAACGCACATGAAATTTTGTTCAAAGTTGCAGTTAAAGTAATTTTACCTGATTTTCAGTGATTCTAATCAATATACTTTGTTCTTGGAAGCAAGGGTCATACTTTTGTAGTTCTTAGAACAAATTGTTGGCTTAGAACTAAACCATAGTTTAACTCGTTTTCAAATTCTTGGTAGGATTAAGTTTATTTTGGTTAACTCTTAAACCAATCCCTAAATTTAAGTGGGCAAGCACCAAACCAGTTAAACCGTAAATGTTCCAAAGATGGACTACTATCGTACTTGCCCTAAAAGGACATTGGATTTCGTATATTTCCATGCTAAAGATACAAATTTTGAAACAACAATTTTTGCGGGTAGGAATGGTACAGTGGATGTAGTGCTTGGTTGCTGACCTAGAGTTGTGGGTTTGAGCATCACAACTATCCTATCTTTCTATTCCCTCTTACTAATGCCGTGCAGTTTGCATTCAAAAGACCTTGGGTCTTGCAGGCATATAGTGAAATTACAAAAAAAACCCTTACTAAAGTGAAAAAAACGGTTGAAGTTAAACAAAATAGTTAAACGTTTTCTTTTGGGAAAAAAGAAGTAAGCCATCTGGTTTAGTTTATTTGTTTGAATTTTAAGAATTTTGTTTTTCCAAAATTGGTTTTTATAACATATTCCAAATTTGTTTGAATATGTCAACATCTAGCAGTTTGTTGTTCTTATCGGAAAAATTTTTTTTGAAATATTTCAAAAAAAAAACAAAAATTAAAAAAAAATGCACGCCTGGATCGTACGAACTTGCTCTGCTAGATATTTGCTTAAGGGCTTTGTATTTTGAAAACAAACAAAAAATTATCAAGAAAATCTTTAATTTTTTAAAAAGATTAAGAGCTTTCTTGAGAAAACTTGGTACGCAATAATATTTAATTGCTTAATATCTACCTAGGAGAAAAAGTATTGAAAATCGTTCCACCATTTTTTCGAAACAAATTTTTTTTTTAGAAAATTATTAAAAATCGAAAAAAAAGTTTTTGAAAATTTTGAAATGCAATGTGAGCTCAATTATAAATAGCTTGCTGCGTAAAATTTTGTATTGAAATCGAAAGAATAGTTTCCGAAAAAACCTTATTTCAAAAAAAAAAAAACCGGTTCTATGAGAGGTATCGTTATATGACAAATTTCGAAAAATCTATTTTTAGATAGACTGCCCTACAAAAAAAGCACTCAGAAAGTTTTATCAAACTCGATCCGTTTGCGAGAAAATCAAACATTTATATGATTGTCCGGTAGGTACCGTTATATTTCGACCTTGAGCAAAAATGAAAAAGGCTACTTTATTGGATTCCAATTAATAACTAAATACCAAGAATTTACAGACTCACTTATTTCGAGTTCTCGTTCGTATTGTGTTGTGTGATTGTGATATCAAACTTTTTTCTCCACGAATCCATAACTTTTTTTTTAAATCGCAAGTAAAAATTATCTTTTTTTTTAAACCAAACATTTTTTTTTTTTGAAAATTAGAAAATATTTTTTTTTTGTTTATAAAACGGCTTCCACATTAAATTTTTTTTATCGAAATCCGTCAAGTGGCTAACGAGAAAATCTGATTTGAAAAAACCGGTCCTATGCGAGATACCGTTATAAGGCTTTTTTTAAAAAAATCATTCCGAAAGTTTTATCTAAATCGAAGGAGCTGTTTTTAAGAAAAATGAGTTTTTCATTAAAGATCATATTTTAGAGCTAGAATGCTTATTCGAAAAAACCATCTTTTATTATGGACGTCATAATAATACCTTGTACTAAGTTTGAAGCAAATTGGTCCAGCCGCTTAGGCTGTAGGCTATACCTACAAACAGACAGACGGAAAGACAATAGAATTATATGTGTTTTTTCGACTTCCCCATCATCGTTATTGTTAGAAATTTTTTTACGAATGCATAACTTGGCTTATGGTACCTGTTATCGTAAGTAAAAATTAAGTCGATTTAGGCTGAGCTAATCATACTTTTCATAAGTTTGTCATATGTCAAATCCTTTTTGTTGTTATATTTCAACATTCAAATAGGTGTTTAAATTTGTCTGATTTCAAATCTTTTCATTTAGAAGTTCTGTTCAACAGTGTTACTTGCCATGGTGATTTGACATCAGTCACTAATAAACAACCGATTTGACAGAAATGTCACCAAAGTAACATGGCCGCTAAAATTGAAAAACCCTTTTGTCTCAACACCCAAATAATAAGTAACCCTCCTATGTATTAAGTATTTAAATTGAATTCAAATAAAAATAATTTTAAATTTTCAACTTAAGCAAAATGGATGATGCAAGTGTCACAAACTGGCACAACTGACTATTTTCAAATCGTCATATTTCCGCCTTGATTTTTATCTTTTTTATAAACAAAAACACACACTCAAACTACCTACTTGCTGTCAGCTGTTGGCGCTGCATATAAACAATAATAATTTTAATACCCCGCTCACACGCTACAAACTTATTAATCTCATAAACAATTTCTAGTTCAAAAAAAAAAAAAAAAAAACTCAACAACAATGTATCATCAATCATTTGAAAATATGTCAACAATTTACTATGGCTGGTTTTTCCTTATTACTTAAAAACTATTAAACAATTACATAATTTAAGTATTCATCTTATGTCACCATCTCTTCTGTCTTCTCCACTCCAAAGCGTACACACATTTAACTACAAATTTTTCACACTCTAGTGTACCCGCACGAAATGGTTGGTTTCTTTTAGATTAAGATTCCAATTTGTATTCCATTCCCAATCCAATTTTAATTTTGTATGTACGATGAAGAGGCTTCCGCATTTAATCATTATAAAACTAAACACCTCAACTTTTAACTAACCCCATTTATCAGGGGGTGCCGCTACCGCGGTATGCCGCCGCGTCGTGCCGCTACGCTATGCTCATTCCTCAACATATTACGAATATGATGAAGTTAAGTCTACCACACACGTGCTTAAACTACTCCTCAATTGAAAAATGTATTTTTCAAATAATATTGAAATAGTTGTTGAAGAATGATAAAAATTATTAATAAAGTGCGAAGCGAAGGCGACATTATGTCGAGTATATCTTTAAATTATAATCTGTATCTGTTGTGCATATTAATCTTATAAAATAGTTTTAAATTTTTTTTTTGTCTAACAAAACCGGCATTAATGTCACTTAATAATCATTTTGAAATTGTTTATTAAGTCTTCTTTTCTTTTGTTTACTTTCAGATTGGTGAATTAACAAAAAAAAAAAAAAAATCTAATTGAATTCCATCACACACACTCTAGACACGAGTGGTTAGCTGCGAAACAGACAGACACCCTACTAGACACCGTCTTCGTGAAAATTGAAAATTGGTTGCACATTACAATACAGCACCGACACGGTTACAAACAACGGTCGCGCACTGAACACTTTCATTCTGACACTGACACCTGGCAGCGCAGCAAACCTAAGCGCTGAAAGCTGAGCTAATCACAGACGATTGGCCCAAAGCGCTTTTGTTTAATGTTTTTTAACTAAGCGCGGGCTTTGTTTGGTTTGCTTTTTTTCCGTTTTTATTTTATTTTATTGGAAGACTGCATTTTACCATCATCCTCATCAACCTCCTCAACATACAAATTTATAAATCATGATTGGAAGATTATTTCGGGCTCATGGCGAGTTTTGCGCGTCACATCCATGGGAGGTTATTGTGGCGCTATTGACATTGACCGCATGCATGCTGACAGTGGATCGAGGGTCAACACTGGGCAATGATGCAGCTGGTGGCACATCATCATCATCATCATCGTCGTCGTCGTCATCGGGACCGTCGATGGCATCGATGCCAAGTAGAAATAGACCCTGTCACGGATGGAGCCAGTCTTGTGATGGCTTAGAGGCTGAATATAATGCAGCCGATGTAATTCTTATGACCATAGTGAGATGTTCAGCAGTGCTGTACTGTTATTACCAGTTTTGTAGTTTACATAAACTGGGATCCAAATATATTTTAGGTAAGTTTTTTTTTTTTTTTTTATTAATTATGAATATTTTTTCAAGCATATTGGAAAGTTTCAAACAAAATATGTAGCCATACGAAACGTCAATTATTTTACCGCAAAGTATAACAACTTTGTCAACCATTTTGATTTGACGTTTCCGTAGGCCTGCACAGCGACTTCTACGAAACTTTGTATCTACCAATTGAACCGAAATGACATTAGGAATGGTTTAGTTCGTAGAAATTCAGAGAAAACATCATCATTATTGGTTAGACGTCAAATTAAAAAGTTAAATGAGGAGTTGACATTTAGGACACACTAAGGCCCTTTCCACATGATACAATTATTACCTACGAAAAGCCATTTTTCGCAATTTCGTAGAATTTCCCAGAGCAAGAAGGAATCTAATAAAACGTCTGATTAACTTGTTATCAAACTGTCAAACTAATAATAATTGCATACTTCGGTGGATACTTAAGTTAATTTAGTAAAATTAGTTTCATTTCGTTTTTGCATTACACCACAATAATTTTTGACATTTCTCGAACAGTAGGTTTTAAAGTTTTGTTTTTGGCATTGCGAGAAAACAATTCTTTATTTAAAAGAAAATTCTTTTTAATTATAAAGTATTCCAATTGTTGGAAAATTGTTTAATCAGTGTAAACATTGTTATTTTGACACACATACATACAACTACAAAAAAAAAAAGATCAAAATTTGATCTCCTTTTGGCGAGCAAAATCTGAAATTTGAGAGCAAAATTTTGTGATGACCAATAAAAATCGCCAATAGTTTCCTCTTTGCACTTATATTAGGCGTTTTTCTTTTGTAGTTAGCAGCAGAGCCTGAGTTGTCAAAAAAAAAAATAAGTGTTTCTTTTTTGCTTCACAGGGTTCAGAGCTTAGAATTCGTATTTCTTTTTTCCTTCAGAGTGTGTTCAGAGTGCGCTCTACGAGCTCCAAATCAATAGATGGGGAAGACTGAGCTAAAAGCTGAACAAAAATATAAGCGTCAAAAGTAAGATGTTTTCAAAGCAATTCGATTGATAAAAAAAAGAAATAAATAATAAATTAAATTAAAATGGCCGACAAATGTATTTCAAATGTAAAAACAAATTTTGTTCTGGTTTTTCATTTGGCATGAGAAAGAGAAATAATTGCGTTCTTAAATTCGTTTCATAAATAGTTCAGAGCGCTCTGAACATAATTATTGGTTCAGATTACTTTCAGAGCGAGCTCGATATACTCGAACTCTGTTTAGAGCTCTTTTCTGAATGCAAAAAGAAAAACGCCTATTGTGCAATCACCTTTATTTTCTTTGAGCGTGCTCAAAAGTTGACAGTTTGATAACCATCTGTCTCTTCTGTAAAGGTGGTGCTTTCAGGTGCCTTTTCATGGAGCTGCAAGCCCTGAGTTGCAAAAAAAGAGGATGCAAAATCAATAAATCATACTTGTGTGATAGAGAGGGAAGGCAAAAATGCAGACGGTCTGCATGGATGCAGATTATAGGAAAATTATAGATGCAGCTTGAAAATTATAGTGAGATGAACATGTTCGTTTTCATCGTCTGCACTATGATTGTTGTTGTTGCGTTTTCGTCTGCATTTGCAACTCCATGTAAAGCCACCTTTCTTCGATGTTGACATTCCAGTTCAATTTTCTGTCTTAGAACTACACCAAGGCCTTTGGCGTGATTTGAAAGGATTATTGAAGATAGATTAAAAACTGGTATTGTTCTTTTGTTGCTAAATATGACCGCAATTGTCTTTTGCGGATTAAACGCTAGCCCGCATCTCCTTGGCCAAGTTATTAACCAAAAACAAGCGGCTTTCTATATTTGTGCACTAATAGCGTAGAGAAATTTTTCTGTCGCTAGTAGAGCTACATTAACGATCAAAGCACAATGCCTAAATTCTAAATCAAATATAAGCCTTTGAATTTGGGAGTAGCTGACGCCCACTTTTCATACAAAAACATCAATATTGTTTTAATAAATTATTGGATCTCATGTTCCAGCGAAAACATGAAATTTCATTATCTTAACATTTTATGTAAGAAAGAAACATGTTTGATTTTGGGTGTGACTGACGCCTTTTTTCATAAGAAATTATAGAAACTTATTTGCAAATTAACGGTAGTTATGATAAACTTATAATTTTGTATCTATCAATCGAAACTAAATATCTTGTGTAAAAAAGAAAATTTTTAAATTTCGGGCGTGGTTGACACCCACTTTCAAAAAAAGAAGAGAAAATCGAAGTTTTAAAAATTAATGGTAGGTACCTATAATCATTTCCAACAGCATTTTTCGTACGTTATATTTACAATTTTTCTTGATTAAGTTATTGTGTAAAGTTTTGCAATACCCACTTTGAAGAGCGTAATTTTTATAAAATACCTTTATTCAGTTAAAATTCTTGAAAAACCACTCGAATCAGCTATGATTTTAAACAAATGCTTAAAAAAGCCAAACGGTTAAAGCTAAGTTAGTGTTAGATAGTTATTAGGCAACATTTTAGGACATGCACAATTTTTGTGAGCGTTTTCATTCAAATTTTATGTCTACATCAATGATTTTTACTAGCTATTGATCGCAGTTTTAAAGTTAAAAGGTGGAAAAGTTGTGCATATAATTCTTGGTTACGTTAGCAGGCCTTAGTTTAAGAATTGTTAAAATAGATACGCCCACAATCGCTATTTTCATTCAAAATCTGATTTTTCAAAGTTCAAATTATGTTTACTTTGTAGTTAAAATCGAGCTGCGAGTTAAAAAGTGTTATGTCACTCAGCTCATAGTAATGGTTATGTCATGGAAATAAGAATTTTAAACATTGGGCGTGACACACGCCTTTTTTTATTGCGCTGGCAGTAATTGAACAGCGGACACACAAAATTGATGTTATTGTATTTTCTCCTGTCTGTTTAAAAAAAAATAATTTCTGGAACCGGCGGACGCCCACTTTTTATACACTTAGAAAAAGAATTGTCAAAAATTAAGACCACATAAAATAAATAAAAAATGTGTTTTGCATGGACAAGCATTTTTGAAATTAAAATTTTGTAACCATATAGTTTGTCTTAAACCTTTATTGCAAATGTACGGTAGCTCTTGGTTATGTTCTTCTCTCCTTTTGAACTTAAAATGCCTTAACATTTTCCAACAACAACTGTGAAGGCAAATGATTTTAAAAATTGCCTGTACTTACGTGTTTTTTTGTACCTTAAAGAAAAAAATGTAACAATTTTGTACACATTGCCTGCCTGAAAATTTAAAAAATTAATTTTGATTTAAGTTCAATTTATTAAAAGAATCTGTAAACAAACGAGAAACATTTTTTATTTACAAAATAAACACATTATTGCTTCATTTTGAAATAAATCGAAATACATATCGAAAAGATTCACAACATAATTAATAATGTTGTACTTCTTCGCCGGCAATTTAAAAAAAAAATATATAAATCAATGACGCACTTTATGGGAAATTCAATAAATATCTGGGTCATCGAAAAAATTAGCTTATCACATCAAAAAAAAAAAAAAAAAAGACCAATCTGAGCGTAGAGCAACCCAGCCGCCATCACCAGCAGCCCGCATGAAGTTAGATATATTCGGTGGTAATTAAATATTCATCTCTTTCAACATGTTGGGATTTTTTTGAACTTAATAATGCGTGATGCAAGCAATTTAATAAGCGAAATCATCTAAGATGGAAAGAAATTAAAAGAAATTATACACAAAAAAAAACAGTTCTTCTTAGCGTGTTCAACGTTTTTTGACTGCATCCGATGGATGTGTAGATAGATACAGATCACTCGTTGTCTGTTAAAAACTCAAAAGTGAAACTTAATTTCAATTAGCTATAAAATTTATCATTAATTTATGAAATCCGTTCTGCGTGTGCAAGTATCCAAAACTAAAAGAAGTAAGAAAAAAAACCACACTTAACTATATTATTTTTATTGTATAGAAGAAAAAGTTAAAAAATGGATTTAGCTTCAAAAAGAACCAAGCACACAATTCTATCCGCGAATAAAAAAATTGTATAAAAGATTTCAACATCCTCCTCCTCAAAAAAAAAAATGAGGTTCCAATTGAACTTGCAAACAAAGAAACTGTCGCGCAGTCGAAGGAGTGTTAGGCGCTGTTACATAAGAAAGTAGGTAAAAGAATTTTTTTTTAAATTGCACAAGGCACTACAGTTCCTACCCAGCCAGCGATGGCAGCAAAAGCAGTAAGATTTCTGTTTGGTGCCAATTTTTTTTTTTTTTTTTACTGAAGGTGGCACTTTGTAGTTTTCTCTTCTCCATTAAAATCTGGCCTCGCATAGAGGAAACGAAACGCTGGCGCTCGCTGGTGCTATTCCCGGTTGAACGTTATTTTTTTTTTTTTCTGTTCACTTCTTTAAAAATGTGCTTGTCCTCAAATGATGATTGCACTTGGCAATCTGGAAAATGCATTTTTTTCTGATTCAAGTTTAAGTCACCAGGGACACGGAAATGTACTGCAATGGTACGAGTAGTAGTTATATAAAAATATATTTATTGTGGGCATTGGTTTGGGCTCATTAGCTTTATCTTTCAAATGATTTCAGAAAATCAGATGGGGAATTTAATGGAAGAGTTCGAACATGATAGATATTATGTAATGACTACTTATTGGATTCTTTTTAATATGGAATTCCTTTGAGGATGTACTATTCCTGTTCGACATTGAAATTCAATGGAGCCTTGCCATATCCGTGCGATACTTTTTTGAAGAGAAAAATTCATCTTTGTTCTACCCGATTGAAAGCCCATTGGAGCGGGTAGAATTAGAATAAAACAAACTGTGTTTGAGGTATTAACACATTTTTTTTTTTTAATTTGAAAAGGTATGCCATTTTGTTTGAAATTTGCATCGTTCAAAAGCCATCCTCGGCGTCTTACGGTGATCCAATATTCAATTACTCTTCCGCATAGAGATCCGTCCGATCCGTAGTTCCGTCTTGCTGGAACCCCATGTCCTCTAGGTCAATATGGTTCAGTTTGGGTCAGAAGAAATTTGTTATACTCGTTCCATAGCGCTTGCCATTGGCTGTGACCTTCTCACCAACGTCGTTTTCGAAAAAGTATGGTCGAATAACGCCGGCGCATCAAACTTAAAAACCGCTCCAAACGGTATCTTTTAGAGAATGCATTTCAAGCAAAATTGGGGTGTTCTTATAAACGCTCCGAATCCCAGCCTGCGAACAAATGGCTTTTTCTGTAGTGATGTACTTTGAGCTCTTGTGTTAGTTGGATCTTGTACGGGTCCCGACTTAAAAACAGCCAAGTTTACGTCTGCGAACGACCAAGTTCCTGTGCAAGGCGAAGAATCGACTAAAATGGACGCACAATGCGCGAAACGTTTGCTATAACGAACATTCATTTTGAACACTTGCCATTTCGGCTTGGCTTCGGTAGTTTTGTAATTAACAACAGATTTGACAGATGTCACTAAAACAACATGGCCGCCACAGGCTGCCAAAATCCAACATCGCCAATAATTTATAATTTAAGTTGGTTGAAAATAAATGTCATGCAAAGTTACACACTACACAATCAGGATAAAAGATAGTTTTTATTGATAAAGTAATTCATTTTAAGCACGGCAATGTCATATTAGATCGGCACATTATAGAGTAAATATATAAATATAAAATGCACTACTTAATGTGAAAACATAAACTTTTCTTGTGGCTGTTTCAGACACTGAACGAAAATTTTTTATTCAATTTTTTTTTTCACAAATAATTTTTTTTTTATAAAAAACGCACCTTATTTATCACTAAAACCATAATTTTTATAGATCAAATTATTATTTTATGCTCACTGCAAAGTAATGTGTTTCAAGCTTTCAATAATATTTTACGTTATCTAAATCATGAGCCGTGCATAAGGCCTCCTTCACACTGGGACAAGAAAAAAGTACAATACTCAATTTATTATTACAATCATATGCAACGGAGATTCAAACCTCCAAAATAATCTATTGTTTTCCAGAGGAAAACTTTCACAATCTTGGACATTTGTGTACAATTCAACTAAATGTCAAACTTTTTTAACATTTTATTTCGATACATAAAGTTGTTTTGACATATTCTATTAGCAGAACTTATTTATTTGTCAACTACATTTTCGCAATCATCGGTCAGGTTGCATTTATATGATAATATAACAGTTTCAATTGATCTGATTTGACAGATCGATAGACGTACGGTGCAAATTGTTCCAAGAAAATTTTCTTTCTAAGTGTATATTCAACTCATAGTTCTATCCGTTCTTTTTAAGGTAGATTTCATTAAAACTTACAGTTTAGGAACAGGGCCTAAAGGAAAGTCAAATCAATATTATCTTTCTGAGCACAATGGCAGTAGCTGCAGTTAAAGTTAAATCTACGTAAGTCGCATTGCACGGCAGCTGCAGCATAGAGAGTAGCTGAAGTACAAGTCGACTCGACTCCAACTTCACGAACGTGCTGCGCTGCAAAACAACAACAAACCAAAATGGCAGACATGATGATTTTAGTTTGAGTTCATTGCTACACATTGTATTCGTAAATGCTGCTTAGTGCGCTTCTTTTTTGACATTGCTACGTACTACTGCCGCAACTACACAATTGTGCTCAGCCAGTATTGTAGTTAAGTTATATATATATTTGACGCTTAACATTGACTGAACGTGGAAATTCACAATTGCAGTTTCTATATTCCACTATTTCATTAATGTATTTGAAAATGGCCACCTCCTTCCAAAGCACGTCTAATTGGCTGGTTTTATTTTTATCGGGAACATGATCTACCACCACATTTAACTCCTCTGACCTTTCTGAATCACAACAACCAAAATAAATTGAGAACATTTTTAATTTGTGGATTTCGGTATAGGAAGTATGATTGTACTTTTGCGAGTTCATCATCATTAAAATGTCAAGAATCCTTCGCTATGTTCTATTAGTCTAGTTTAAATGTTCATTTATGAGGCATGAACACTGTAATTGCCGTAAGGGTGTCAAATGATCTATTAGGAATAAATTTCAACAAAAAACATAGTTCAGTGCAAAGCCTTACATTTTTTTTTCGTTGAAACATCTATGTATAAGCTAACCTTTTATGATACACATTTCAAACATAAAACTTATCTGAAATCATTGCTTAAAACAATAAAAACTAAGTGCTGCCCTGAGTTTGTAGACCTCTTGCAACAACAGCAACTACTGTCTGCAAACATTTAACCACACTTTTAAGCTAACACATTTGACGTGACCCGTCAAACTTGAAAACAATGCACAATACTATTGTGAACTTGAACTACACACACTTGCTCTTAACAATGATTGTGAAACTGAAAACAACTTCACTGCAGTGAAATGCTGTTGATCCACCATAATCCAAGGAATGGCCACATTGCAAAAAATATCGACGAAAGATAAAAATGAACGAGTTAAAGACGTAGAAGTAGCGTTGGTCGTTAAAAAACCAAATGGATGCCCTAAGCTATTATGCGGACATTTTTATTGCAATTAATCCACGACCTTGATTAAGAGTTTGCAGACTTTTGACGTTTATTCTGTCACTTGGTTTGGAAAAACCTATTTCTGGACGGACTATCCCATCAGCGATAACCATGTCAAGGGTATTGCAAATCGAATGATAACCCATGCAGACACAGAGCCACTTCTTTTAAAGGCTTAAAACTTGCACAATCCTCTGGAATCCAACTGCGAACCAAAAAAAAAAAAAAAAAACCTGACAGGCTTTGCAAGTTCCACACTGTTGGCATGCAATTTTTTTTTTAATTTTTATGAAAAGTGAAAACTCAACACAAGGCTTCATCATCAGCGCAACGCAGTGCAGCGGCGCGTATTTGTTGTTTCAATTATTGTCAGTATAGGATTAAGCGGGAACTGTATTTATACAATGCTTCGCTCAGGCTTGCCACTTTCGGTTTCATTAAGCATTGGGACTTGAAATTGAAACTCGACACTGGAACTGGTACTGGAACTTGTTGCCGCAACTTACCCAGGTTAAAGTATTTTCGTAATTTATTTCCAAACCATAATATATTTCACTTTCGATGATTTCCTTCTTTGCGTTTATCATAAAACTTAACGCCGCGCCGGCCGTGGCCAAATGAATGGCAATTTTGAAGCGCATGTGGTCTAGAAATGTCCATAACGCAACACATGGAGTGTTGTAGGCCTCAGTTAGTTTAGTACCATGCGCAAACTATGTTTCTTGTCTAATTAACAAGTTGGTAATAATTCACCTTGAGCGTACTTAAAGTAGGCAGAAAGGCAGGAGTTTGTTTTACAAAAGATTTAATACCATTTGGCAGCATTGTTGTTTTAGGCCACGCTTACAAAATTTTGAATTGGACTTCAATCAGTTCTATTCAAAATATTTTTTTATTTGCTTAAATATAAAAGAACGAGGACAAACCCACATTGAGAAGGAAGTTTGAATGGGTTGGAAAAATAATATAGAAACTATATGCTTGGACTAGGTGTTGGCAGAGCTCGTTAAGTGACCTTTTTTTGCAAATTTAGCATGTTCAGTTAAATTGGTTAAGTAAATTTTTGTAGCCAAAGAATAGACAAGATAGATTACGAAACTTTGGAATGCTGAGTTTGTTGCAAAATAAAAAAAAAATTTTAACTTATGAATGGCTCCAATTGAATAGAGCACCTCATGATTTTTGGTATCAGGCAGTTTGGTATCAGGCAGCTTTGTATTGACTTCAAGGCCAAAAAATCACCTGGCGACTGTTAACACTTTGCTTTTCGCATTAGTGTTTCATGTTTACTAATATTATTCAGAAATAGTTCAGCAAAATGTTACTTTAAAGCTAGAAAAGGTTTGGAACTACCTTCTGGCAGGGTGTTTGTTTCACAATTTGATAAGAGCTTTCACTTTAGCGATCTGCCTTTTGGTTTCACCGGTTTGGTTTCAGAAAACGTTGGCAAGCATTCAGGATTTTGTTCAGTGAGGCAAATGAAATGAGTTTTTTTTACTCTACGAGTTCTTTAACCCTTACTTTTGTTTTCGAACCTCTTCAGGAGCATTAACTGTCCAGCTTAAGTTACACAAAAGTAGATGTTTTATTATTTGGAAGAGACAGTTTAACTGTCTCTTAAGGTGTCATTGGATTTTTCGACCGTAAAGGTCTAAGTTTCGGAGCGTTGTGATTCGTTTCGATTCTTGTTTCTACGTTTTTATGTTATTTCTTCAAGATGAGACATTCCACCGAAATGATCAAAGCAAGACCCTGATAGTTGTATACCCTGCGAAGTTTTTCCCAGTATTTTTTTGGAAGTTTTTGTCAACCATTTTTTGCATTTACTTCATTCATGGAACTTCATTTTCCGGTGCTTTTATTTTATTTTATAAGATAACGAAGGTGATAGTCATCAGAGATAACACCGACTTTTATCATCCCTGCAACCTCATTGAAAAGTGGAGCATTTGATTTTTTGGCTTAACGTCGCTTAGTCGAACTAGAGAGAAACTTCTAAATCGCTTTTCTGTAAGGCAGGTTGTCCACCAAGACTATTTCCTGGCTAAGGAGTAGATAGGTTTCAGGATCCAGTGATAGTGATCCAGGAGTCCTCTGGAAAAGCAGGATATGGGATTAGCAATTTATCTATTTGATACATAACTTAGCAAGCCATGGAAAAGTTAAGTGAAGTCAAATGAGACAAGGGAAAATTAAAAATGAGATAGGAGTGGGAAGAACGCGGAAGCTGCGGTCGAAGTTGAAATATTGGAGACTAAATGAACAACTTAACAATTCAATCTGACGTTAACTGATCACCATGTTGAAAGCTCTCAAGACGTTTGTAGTGATCCTAACCTCACGGCATTCTTTGGTCTTAAAAACAAGTTGATACAAGATCGACTGTGCCTTCGAGTTAGAAACAGCTACTGTTGTTTCCCAAAATATGATCGAGATACGAAGGCTTTTGTAGTCGACGGTTGGTAACTAAGATTCCTTTGAAACTCCAAGTTCTTTCTAAATGATGGTGGATCACAGAGAGTTTTGCATCTTTTAAACAAAGGTCACATTCCGCTTTGTATTTTGTCGACAAGTCCAACCTTAAGCCTCCACATGCTTAGAATAATTCCACCAAAAAGGTTCCTAAAACTGTAATCGAGGTTCAGTCCTCCAGGGTTCTGTTTCAGTTACCGTCATGTCAATTGAACAAGTCTTCAAAAACAGTTGTTTTGAAATCAAAAAACTCTTCCGCCAGGGAAACGCTGTTTCCATTTTTTTCCTTTATCCATTCCACAGCGCAATGTCGCATAAAATCTTGTAAACTGCCCTGTTTTAACTTCTTTCCCATTTTGTTACTTGCACACACAAGATTTCAAGTCATGTCATGATCCAAAAATGTTGCCAAATTGTGTACACTTATCAACACGTTTATTTTAGATCTAGTAGTAGCCAACAAAACATGTTGTCTTGGCAACTGCGATCTTGCTTTTCCTATACAGCACTTGTCAGGCTAATACAGGATGTGACAGAATTGACCAACGGATTTCAAAAAGTTAAACGACAGTTTATTCATCGACAGATTCAGATTTCACAACATTAAGTCTAAAAAATTATTTCTGTCATGTGTCAAGTTCGACTAGCGGTGCATTTCTGTTCGGGAAGCGTTTTTGGAAGTTGGCATCTTTCCAACATTGGTCTGTCAATTTAGGCGATATACGAAACCTGGGAAGAGAGGTTGAATAAAGCTTCCTCATCTTGGTGAAACAACATAAATGTACTTCTTATTGCTATTCGATAATTTTGGTAACAAAATTGTACATAATCTTGACATATCGTTTCAATTTGACATTCATTGTGAATCGTCTTCAAAAAAACTGTGAGAAATTTTAAACTGCCAAACGAATGCCAAGTGCATATTGGTCAAAACAGATGTGCAGAAAATTCTGTGTAGTCAAAACAATTTAAACAGACTCTGTATCGTAGCTCAGCGGACTGTAAAAACCAACTCCAATAATAAAATATATGAAATGAAACACAAAAATTTAAAGTGGAAATATTTATAGGTACTAAAAAACCACTATAGCTCTGTTTATTCTTTCGCCTGCTTAAGACTAACTCTCGTTCGTGCTTGTTTGCAGAACAAGCACTCTTTCGTTAAGTTCTTACGTAAAGTTTTATTTACGTTTAATTTACCTTCTTATACATATGTAACCATCGAATGCAGAGTTGCCAGAACTCATGCGATTCGATACAGACTCTTATGGGGCAGGCCAACCCAAATTCTACAGGGGTTACCGTGACTACACGATGTCTCTATTCCTAAATTGTATGTCTAGTTTCATGGCAGCCAAACAACAAACGAAAAAACTGCAAATATTTGCTATCTGGCATTACTTAGTTTGACAGTACCTGATTTGTCGTTCAAACAAAGGCAGCGTGTATTCGCTCGCACGAGTGTCAAAAAACTGTTGAGTAGGGTGCTAGCCAGACAACTTTAGTGGAGTAACAATATTGCATAAGGTGCACTGACTACGAAAAAGAAATTTATTCGCAAAAGATGGCCATTCACGTTAGGTAGTGTACGTTTTTTTGAAACTGGTGACACTAGTGCATACGAATAGCCAAAGACCAAAATACTTTTGACAGAATCTGACAGAGTCTACTGTAGACATGAAATTTTTCGAAAAGTATGCACATTTGTTTTAGGTGCGAAGTGAATGCAGACAGAGCATAAGAACATGAACGCATCTGCTGCCCGGTTGTCGCCACAACAGTTTGTGAGTACAAGACATTTCAAAACCGTCCAAATGTATATGCCTACCATCTACCACCCTGTACAAGGAATTTAGAGGCTTTAATTATTATTTATAGTGCCGTTGGGCTGACCTTGATGTCATTAATCGTTATGTTGTTTCTTTTCTCGTCGCCTTTCATGCGATAGTCAGAAGACAAGGTATTGCAACAATGTCCTTATTCGTCCTTGCACTTTATTCTTTATGAAGACATAATTTCAGTGTTATACTGTTTTTTTTTTTTATCAATAAAAAAATTAATTGAAAAGTAGTTTCCTAATACAAAAAAAAAAAAAAAAACAGTCTTCAATGCTTATTTCCTCCCGAAGCACATGCCCGTACCGTATCAATGAATACAACTCTTATCCTTTCCAAATCAAATATATATTTTTGCAATGTGTGTTCATTTTTCCGGACTTCCAAGCAATTTAAACCGCACGAGCTGTCAAATGTCAAAGTTTTCCGCATAGGACAGCGAGTGCAGCATTAAGTATTTTTAATCGAAACTTCAAAAAAACTTTTTAATACAAATGAGCCGTAATTTTTTTAAAATAAATGTCCGGATTGCACAATCGGATTAAAACAACCTGCGGAGTATGTCGGCTCGAAAAAAAAACTGGAAAAAAAATCTGCAATTGTAAGTGAAATCGAAAGCAATGAGACATAATATATTGTGGTTAAACTTGCTGCTCACCCACTCCTCGTGAACACAAATAATATAAACCACGTTGTCCAATCAAAAGGATTTATAAATTTTCGTTTCTTCTTTAAACAAAAAGATACAATACAAAATAGCAGCAAAGAAAGAAACAAAGAATTTCACCAACTTCAAAGTCAGATCTTATATTCAAGATATACAAAAGTATGTTTATTTGGAGACTTCCAATCTTAAAAAAGAGGAGGTAACTGACTATCGATTTTATAAATCTCTGCCTTCTACACAATCGTATTCTTCTCGAGGCATTCTCGGGAACTCATGATGGAAAATGGAAAGGTGCAAATGATTGAGTAACACTATCGACGGAATGTCAAAAATTAAGATCAAAGCCATTTATTCCGGTACGCAACGTCATGTTAAACGCAATCGCGCGAAATCCGAGAGATACAATTACAAACAAACTGCAATGTTGTTTTTTTTTTATTTTTAATTAATCAACGTCGATCGATTTGATATTGCGAACAACATCACTGACAAGACAACACCACCACCACCACCGGAGCAGTTTGCTGTTGATATGGTTTCCTCTTTGATTCAGCATCAGCATGCGTGCAGCATACTCGTACTCCAGTTTGACCCGAATGTACATTTATAAGATTTGATAGTAAAGTAGTTGTTGCTGCGGTAAGACAGGTACGGTTCGAAGACCGATATAAAATGTTTCCAATCTCTTTGAAAAAAAAAAAACCGAAAGTACGTGACCAAATGCATTCAGATTTTCATCAAAATTGGACGGTCATCAATGCTAGGTCGGACAATACAAATAAGTTTGACATGCAAATGCGGTCCAAGGTGAGATGAGTGCTTCCTTTTTACAAGAGAGGTTAGCACCGTCATCGAGGTGAACATCGAGGATAAGGTCATATAAAATGCATCATAACAACCGGGTTAATGATGGTTGTAAAAAAGTGTTCGTGTTTGTATATATTTATAGCGTTTATTATCCGATTTTTTTTTTGTAAATTTGATTGATTGCATAGCAGCCGCAGCAGCAGCTTGTGGTTATTGCACTTCATAGATGCTGTGAACCGTGAAAGTCGATTTGTTTGAAGGACATGGAGCAATGTCATAATGGCACTCATATTATTTGTAGAACTGATCTTAGGATCCTCGAAGGTTAATTGATTTCATTTATTCTTCGTAGAATAAGCCTATAAATAATGGCTTTAAAAGGGTAATCCCTTACTAAAGAGGCACTAAGGCAGTGAGTAATGTTTTTTGATGTAGAGAATCATTTTATTCTTTTAACTTATTTGTACATTTAAAGATCCCAAGACTGCTTACAGTCTTTAGATAAACCCAAAGTGGAATTAATATAGATCTTCTTTGCCCGGGAAAAGCATGGTAATAGGTAATAGCATTATCCCCTTCCTCGAATTCTGCCACCAAGGCGTCTATTTCCGGTGAAAAAGTTTTTTTTCTCGAATATAATGTTAATTAGAGTATGTTCAGTAACTGCTGCCAGCTTTTCTAACATATCCACTATTCCCCCCCCCCCCCCCCCCAATATATTGTTTCGATAAAATAAACTATTCCTTAAACTATTTTTGAAACTAACTTACTGCCTCGGGGTGTATAGTGCATCTGCAGCTGTAGTCCGTAGCGCTGTCAAAGTTAAATGTAGAGCACTAAGCATACTGTTGAAGTTACCGCTGTAGTACAAAAAGTAGTTGAAATGAACTTAACCTGAGTTGTAGCTACAACTGCACCATTCTACCAAGGCATTCAAGCGCTTAGACTTCACATATTGATCTCCTGTCATTTTTGACGTTTGAAAATAAGTGTCAAAAGGATTATAATTGTTCAAATACAGTCAAATTTCTATAGCTCGAACTACTTTTATCCATAGAAATAATTCGACTTATCAAGACTTTGAGTTGTCCAAATTGTTTGTCAAAATTAAAGTTAGAAGTTGCCATATAATTTGATTGGAGTTAAACAAAATTCGAGTTATCGAAGTTCAAGTCATCGAAGTTCGAGTTATCGAAGTTTGACTGAATATGAATTATATCGATAGCTTTATAGTAAATAACAAATATGTAAGTGTCTTGTTTATCAAATTCAAATTCGTTTTATCGCGTCTCTTTTGTTTTTATTTTTTCTGTCATGTTTCCACCTTTAGAAGTTGGCGTTTATTGTGTTCAGATTTCTATTTCTTCGGTGCTTAAATTGTTCCCTCTTGTGTAGCTCTAACCGTGCTCTTTTTGTATAATGTTACTCGTACTCTCACTAATGACCTTTATTATCTTATCGTGAACTAAAACTGTTGAGCGTTCAGGGGAGAAAAAATTGGTTCTAGTGGTCTAAAATGACTTATCTATTTCTTGTCCAAAATTAAAATAGTTCCGCCAATATTGAGAAAATAAGAAAGATCTTAAGTATACGTCTTGCACACATTATTCAAAATGAGTTTGTTTTCAATAAAGCATTTTCCATTGGTTCCACTCTAGAAAATAATTCTGGAAACCAATGAAACAAGAAAAATTGCTTCTGCTCAATTTCGATGTCAATGTCACAAGTTTTGCCAATGTCAAAAAGGTGTGCGCTTTCCGCAGCCTGATTCGCGGTATATAGTAATTTCAACTCGTTCCTGGAATTAAAAAACGCTCTTTCAACTTCGTTGCTAGGCTTTGACGCTTATATCATCAGATTTGCATTCAACAATGTGTAGCATGTGTTGACATTACCAAAACTTTTGTCAATGCTGCATGTAAATAAACACTCTCCAATGAATATTCTGAATTTTATTTGTATTTGTGCTTATTGAGTGGATTCTGACTTCAAATCAAGAATCAAAATCCTCTTCTCAGAATAGTCAGAAGTGTCATTTGTTTAACAAGAAACGGTTTCCGACTATTAGACTTTTTCTCTTTGATTTACATTCACAGTAGAGCCTTAATAGGCATTGATTGAACACCAAATCCAAAATGCGTATGCAAACAATTATTGTCTAATATTCTTGACAGCAAATTTAAAAATTTCAATAAAAAACTCGTGCTCACAAAATGGAGGTTTCGGTTTTCTGAACATGGTTCTATATTGACAGAAACCCTGCAGCTGAGGAAACTGAAAAGACATCTGTTGTGTTATTGATAAAATACTTTATCAGAACCAACCAGCACAGCAAAGTTTAGAATAGAGAAAAGCAGCTGGATGTTGACAGTTTCTGAATTTTCAAAATAACTGAAATTTTCAGTTTGCAATTGGGCACTCTACCGATTTTTGACCCGACATGACATAAGGACTTTATTTCTATTTTAATTTAAATAATGCCGAGTCTAGTGATTGCATTCAAATAATTACCAACTTTAAATCAGCTGACACTTTTGACATTTCTCACGAAATATCCAAATCTAAAGAGTAGGTACGAAAATATTGTACTAAACGAAGTTCGACAATTTCGTGGAGAACAAAGTGACAGATTGTAGAACAGATAGGAGCAAAAATAATTTTCATAATTTTTCATTGCTTTCTTGATCTTTTCTCTTGTTTTCCGTACAACTCAGATATTCACTAAACTTGTATCATTTTCTTGCTCTCAGATTTGATCTAGATTTCCCGACTTATTTTTTTTTTTTTTTTTTTAATTATGAAAAAACCTGACGTTTAGAAATGTCAATTTTGTTAGTGTTTGTAAATCTAGTACTGAATTGAGATCCACAAAACCATTGAGAGTTGTTTTTGGTTGCGTGGAACTCATTATGAGCATTTATGGCTTGGTGTTGTTCCTTTTTAATTTCAGATCCTTTAGAGTATAGAATTAGTTTTCTTCTTTGTCCAGAGCATGATGAGAACATTTTCTTATAGCTAGTTACATTCAAATTTGGAAGATTTATCCTCAAAATTGAAAATTGCTCTTTTCAATGAAACTTGTTTTGAGTGTCCATGGCAATTTGTCATTTGGTTTTTGTCTTTTGTCATTGGAAGAAGTACTCGTAATCATCAGATAACTGATAACGCATTGGATAATTAAAGTTCTTCGTTCATTCTTTGTTTATTTTTCTCTTGTTTATCCCAAACTGTTACAATTTCATAAAAAACGACAAAAATAACAAATTATTTCCAATTTGACGTTTGACAGAAAAGTATTGAGATCGAATATCCCAACCCATCAGAGATGCAATCTTTTGTATTGAGAATTGATCTAAAATTGTTCTTTTTTTGTGCAATGAAACTTGCAAAACTGAAAAAGATCAAATCTTTTGACAGAAAGAGCGAATCTTTTCTTGAATGAAACTCGCTATTAGTGCAGAGAAAATTTTACGTGACAGCGAAGTGCTTATGTAGGTGTTTCTAATGTGGATTTTTTTTGGGAAAAGCAAATTTGATCTAAAGTTTGATCAAATTTGCTGTCCAATAATAGCGGCAGATAGCTTTGATAAGTTTTTGTTATTGTGTGTGTGTTTCTTTTGACGTTTTGAGGCGTGTTTAACCATACGACAATGTCTAACGAGATTGATTTGTCTGTCATGTTATCTTCGTTGGAATAATCTTTAAGCAATTTTTTTAGATTTTCGTGTAATATATTTCGACATTAATATAATAATGTAGCTGCAATTAATTATTTCATAAGTTAAAATGTACTTCAATGTCTTTTTAATGTTTTGTAAGTCGGAAAGTTTTGTTCGCAGTTGAGTCATAATTTAATATTGATTAAATAGAGTTAATCGGCTGAACACACCCAACCAAGCAAATGTCAGATTTTTACACACAAGCACGAGGGAATGCAAACAATTTGTAAACGGAATTTCGATTCGGGTGGACATTATTTAAATTTAGTTCTGCCGCAAAGTAGATAGTTTATTTAAATGTTAGTATATATGAAGTGTTAATGTATATTTAATACAAAGAAGTCTGAATAAATGTGAATTCGACACAACCGTTGCCAACTTATGGAACAGCTATGTTATGAAGTAGGAATAAAATCCGGGCTCAATCACTGCATCCTTTTCAAAGCGATTCAATTCATTATACACTCTGTTCATTTTAATTTTGCAAGTGCATACCTATTTATTTTTAAATTGTCAATTAATTTTCACTTCAACCGTTTGTATTTATTTGTTATTATTTTAAAACTTTGATCACTTATCTAAAAGAATTCTTTTTCCACAATGAAATTCACAGAATGCTAAAAAAATAAACAACAAAATTTGACGTTTGAGAAATGTCAAATTATTGTAGCGTGTGTGCAAATGTGTGTTAAATCTCAATTTAAAATGAGATTTCATTTGGGAGGTAAGATTTGATCAAACACCACAAAAAGATATGATCATTGCCCAAAAGAAAAACACTTTTTGATGTTTGATCATATTTCACACGAAAAAGATTTGATCAAGCGACCCAAAAAAAAATCACATAAATCAATTCAAAGCGCTCAAAATACGTTTGCTTTCAAAACATAAAGCTCTGTTTTGATTGAAAAAAGGAAAAATCTTTTTGTACACCGATATGATATTTCCCACAATTTCATTGGCGAGCTACACTCCGTCTCACACGATTACGAACAAGTGGTTTTTTGGTTTAATTGTTATCTTGTTAATCTTTGTCTTAATTTCGAATTTCTTACATAATCCTAAGGATCCTTAAAATAGCTAAGATAGCTATGAGGACCGTGGGTGATCTGACCGGGCTTCGAAAAGAATAAACCAACCTAGTTCCTTATGCTATGTCTTAAACTATGTTCACTTATATTCGACTTGAAACATGATGAAAGCTATATTTGGCTCCTGTTATCAAGTGTGAGGAAAGAAGAACTAGTTTTACGACCTTGTGGGAAAAATCCTCATAAGAAATACTACACATCTTTTTATTCAAAAATCTACCTGTCTGAAACCAAGTTGGCCGTAGTGTATCTGTTCTGCGTGAACATAAGAAATTGTGTCTTGGGGAGCGAGATTCGTTTTACATTTGATTTAATTCCTAAAAATCCAGTAGAATTTTGCCGAAGCCATTACAAAAGTACTCAACAAAAAAATGCATTCTTAAAAATATTGTGACGTAGTCAGCAATTCACCACCTTTTAGCCAAATGATCTTAGCCTTATCAAACTTATTCACTTTTATTATATTTTTTTTTCACATCATGGTTATGGAAAAACATAAAAAAAATAATCTTCCTTACAAAAAGGAACTGTTTCATAGTGCACCGCAAGCAACCTGTTAAACTAGGAGTCGGTTTACGATGCACCTGCATTTTTGGGTAAAGTTTTTGATTATAAACAAACAAGGTCTCTCTTATGCCGTCCACGTACCCTGTAGTTTAATGTTGTTCAAACAATCGTAAATGTAGAACTGTCATTTGAGGTATATGTGGTGCATAGTGTACCACTGGTCAATTGCTAGTTATGGCATACTTAATTTAAATTTAGCATTGCGTACGAGGCTGAAAAGAGTAAAAAGAAAACAGGACACTGGGGTTTTTCAAGAGTTTCAAAAAAGCCTTTTAGTAACTGTTTCCTTAAAAAACCAAATAAGCAATTATCGCACAAATGCCCTTTAAAGCTCAAAACTTAGTACTTTGAACTAATCATTCCTTTTTTATTTTGTTTCATTTCAGGCATTGCTGGACTTTTTACAGTTTTCTCGAGCTTTATATTTACAACAACAATCATTAAGTTCCTTGGTAGTGATATCTCCGACCTAAAGTAAGAATTAAATTTATTTTAATTTTTATTTGCATCTTTCTAAAAAAAATTCTTTGTTCCATTTAGAGATGCGTTATTTTTCTTGCTTCTCCTGATCGATTTATCCAACTCAGGCACTCTTGCCCAATTAGCTTTATCCGGATCAAATCAAGCCGAAGTAACAAATAATATTGCAAGAGGATTAGAACTCTTGGGACCAGCTATATCACTAGACACAATTGTAGAAACTCTAGTTATTGGTGTTGGTACATTGTCGGGCGTTCAGCGTCTCGAAATTCTATGCACATTTGCCGTCCTCTCTGTGCTAGTGAACTATATAGTTTTTATGACCTTCTATCCGGCATGTTTGTCGCTAATATTGGATTTGTCACGCAGCGGAATGGACATGTCATTAGTGCGTGCCAGAGCAAAGGACTCAATTTTAATAAAAGCTCTCACCGAAGAAGAGCAAAAGAACAATCCAGTGGTGCAGCGTGTCAAGATCATCATGACCACTGGTCTCATGATTGTCCACATCTATTCGAGAGTTGTGTTTTCCGAGAATGACTACGATAGTGTGGAGAACTCTCTGTCGCCCAAGTTGCAACAGATGAACATGAACAACAATAGGACTGAATCGGGAGAGTTTGCGGAATATATTATTAAGTAAGTTATATAACATCTTTGAATCTATCTGAAGCTTATCATCATGAAACATTTTCTCTTTCCATTCCAGATGGCTCACAATGAGCGCCGACCAAATCGTAATTCTTATCCTTCTCATAGCATTGGTTGTGAAATTTATATTTTTCGAGAACCGTGATGATCTTCATGATCAAATCAGACAATCAGCTATTGTTGCTGCTGAATCCAAGCCATCACTTGGTAAAAGTCAATTAGCCGTAGATGTTAAGCCAGTCAAAAGGATTCCACTTTTTACGATCGAAGAGGACAACTTCTCGAATGTATCCACCCAAACTGAAGACGATCATTATACAAAGGCATATGTGAATCATTATGAATTGCAAGCCATCACAAGGAACAATGATCCACCTCGAACTCTCGAAGAATGCCTTGAGATTCTAGTTTCAGATCCAGAATATCTTACAGACGACGAAATTGTAAGGATTGTAAATGCTGCAGCAACTCACTGCCCTCTGCATAAGATCGAAACCATTATCGACAATCCAGAGCGGGGAGTTCGCATTCGCAGGAAGATCATTAGTTCTCGTGCGAAGATTCCAATGGAAAAGCTAAACAAGCTTCCATATCAGACTTTTGACTATAAGAAAGTCATGAATGCATGTTGTGAGAATGTCTTAGGTTACATACCAATCCCTGTGGGCTATGCCGGACCGTTGCTCCTCGATGGAAGTCAATATTTTGTTCCTATGGCCACAACAGAGGGAGCTCTAGTTGCCAGTACAAATAGAGGCTGTAAAGCTCTGTCCATTCGTGGTGTAACGAGCATTGTTGAAGACGTTGGAATGACAAGAGCACCATGTGTTCGATTTTCCAGCGTAGCTAGAGCTGCTGAAGCAAAGACCTGGATCATGGACGATGTAAATTATAAGAAAATCAAAATCGAATTTGATTCGACAAGTCGATTTGGAAGACTGAAAGAACTTCTCATTGCCATGGACGGACCACAGTTGTATATTCGATTTGTTGCACTTACCGGCGATGCTATGGGCATGAATATGGTCTCAAAGGGTGCCGAAATGGCTCTGAAGTGCATCAGTAAAGAATTTCCAGACATGAAAATCATATCGTTGAGTGGGAATTTCTGCAGTGACAAGAAACCGGCGGCGATAAATTGGATAAAGGGCAGAGGAAAGCGAGTTGTCACTGAGTGTATCATTTCAGCGGCGACGTTGAGATCTGTTTTGAAAACAGACGCTAAAACGCTAGTCGAATGTAATAAGTTGAAGAATATGGGCGGAAGTGCAATGGCTGGCAGTATAGGAGGTAAGATTTGTTTGATGGCTTTTTTCTTTTTATTTTATAATTTTTTTTTGCTGTGTTTGGACATTCTTAGATGCTTCTTAGCAGTCAATGTTACCTTACCAACCAGCACCCTGCCTTTGTGGCATAAAGTCTGGAATTTAGTTGCCTAAATTCGACTTAGGGGTGCCTCGGCAGCTTACGATTGTCTTCCCTCCACCCTTTCTATTTAAACCATCAAGGTTTGGAGCTTAGGGCTATGATTCTTGAAGGATTTCAACGCCGCGCCGAACCCGCTTACTGAACCAACTCTTTGACAGAACCAGTGTATCCTTAACAACCCAGCAACCTGCCTAGATGGCATAAAGTCTGGAGTACGGTTTCATGAAAGTGTTCTATGGTTGGCTTGGCAGATTGAGTTGCCCTTTAAGAGAGTTCTAGTTCATCCCGTCCTTCTCTGTAAAAAAAAAAAAACATCCTATTACATCATTCCTATCCTTTGTTGAATTGTTTAGTTATGGTAACAAAACGGCGCATACCAGCGCTGATTGGGTTCATCTTGGAAGCTTTTTCAGCTCAAATAAAAACCGCTATTTCTACCTCGCTTTCTAGACCAAACATACCCTTGAAGCAAAAGCCATGCTCTTCGGCATCTGTGCCTGCTTTCCCACTTGATCGAGACACAAACAAAGGGATAAGAGCTTCATTTCAAGCAGACGCTGAGGATCACGATTTTTTATTTCAGGGGGTATCTTTCAAGATCGAATCTTAGCAGTCTGTACTGAAATCATACAAACAGGGTCTTTTAATGACAACCATGGATTCTATTGTTATAATGGAAGATCAGAAACTAAAGTTTTGTATGGTCCTCTATCTCTGTGTGGTGCTCTTCAGCTAACCAGCATTGAACCTGGTAGGTAGGTTTTTAAAGCCGGCGCAACCTCCTTCTTCAGTTGGCGAAATGTGGGATCTTTTGTCGGTCCGCTAGTTCCTTCCATTCCCTAAAACATTGTTAGCCTAAAAGAATCCCGCTCCCACTTTAAAATACGGCTGCCGTCGCATGAATCCGTGGATACTTACGAATCTGTGTGATTTCCTACCGAAAATTCCTGCTCAAATGCTTCACTCATCTCGTTTTTAAATTTTTGATCCGTGGGTCAACTTTATTTAATCCTCGGAAATCGGTGGGTTAACTCTTAAACCACCATCTGGACATTAATTATATACACAGGAACCACGGTAAATCGTTTTTAAATTTACCCACGAGCCTAACTTCGGAAGCACTGTTAAGTAAAGAGACTGTTTTCTTAGCCGCACTACAAGAATGTGAAATGCTTTACCCGGCTCAAATCCCCCCCCCGCCCCTTTGTGATTTACAGGCATTAAAAACCAATGTCCATCGGTATCTCCTTTCCAATTTTACTTAAAACGCTCGCACTGAGTTAATTCATGTTAAGGGTACTAATAACCCCTTCAGTTCGCGCAAATTATAAAAAAAATATTTTTCTTTTAGAGGTCCTTTCTTTTAGAGCGTTTCATGACTAAACCATATTTTGAAAATAAAACTTCAATTTGAAACATCAAACCTTCTTTTTAATTACAGGTAACAATGCACATGCAGCCAATATGGTAACAGCTGTCTTCCTTGCCACCGGTCAAGATCCAGCACAGAATGTTACCTCAAGCAATTGTTCCACCGGCATGGAATGCTGGGGCGAAACCAACGAAGATCTATACATGACTTGTACGATGCCATCCCTTGAAGTTGGTACAGTTGGTGGAGGCACTGGTCTGCCTGGTCAAAGTGCATGCCTCGAAATGTTAGGAGTGCGTGGCGCTAACATCGAACATCCGGGAGAGAATGCAAAAAAATTAGCACAAATTGTCTGTGCAACTGTGATGGCTGGCGAAATCAGTCTGATGGCAGCTTTAGTTAACAGCGATCTAGTCAAGAGTCATATGAGGCATAATAGGTAAGTTTTTTAACGCTTTTTTTTTAATCTCACTAAAAACCTTTTTCTAATCACTTACTCTTTTGGTCTCCTCTTTATTAGGTCCTCGATTGCCGTAAGCGGCAAAATCACAACAACAAGCAATCCATTGAATGTGTCCGTGTCTAGTTGCAGCAATATAAGTTAAAACTTTGTTGCATCTATTATTTTTTTTTTTTTTATTAATTTTATATTTTTTGTTTAATTTAAGTGATGATTTTTATTTAATTATATAATATTAATTTAATTTTAAAATAACAAAAAACACAAAACAAAAAAACTTAATTTAATTGGCCAGAGAACCATATAAATCAAAAAAAAAATCATGTTCTCTCAGTCATCGTCGCATCCATGCACATCTCTCAAATGATGATGATGATGATGATGAGGATGACACAGGAGAATCACAGTCAAAACGCCAAAGCCTCTGCTACTTATAATCACACCAGTCACCCAGTCATAAGGAAGACAACCATAATTAAAGGATAACAAAAGGCCATTAAACAATAAATACAACAAAAAAAAAAGATAGAAATAAGAATAACTTACATAAATGAGTACACACATTCATAGAAAACACACACAAAGTCATTCAACTCTGGAAGAAAGGATTCAGTTTCAGTTGCTCTCGGCCGGCAAACGGCGGAAGCGGATACAAAACATCGTGCATTACAAAAACAATAAAAAAAACAACACAAACTATCCATTGAGGTGCTCCTTTTTACTATAACTTTGTCATTATTATTTTGTTGTTATTTGTTTTGGAACTGAAAAGATAAGTTACAAACCAGAAGAGAGCAAGTCCCTGGAATAATGTGAATGCTTCTGGTCATATCGCGCACAGAGGAGGACAAGGAGATTATTATACTTAAAAAAAATAATGGGAAACCACTAAAAACAAAAATTTATGTATGTAGTAGGTACTATTTTTTAAAGATTAAAACAAACAAAAAAAAAACACATAAAAACAGTGAAAATGCAGATTTTAAGATATAAAATATTTATACATACATATACATAATAACTAATAGAGATTTTTTTATTTTTTAAAAAATTATAAAATTAAAAATGGAGGAAAGAAAGAATAATAATTTAAATTAATTTATATCAGGTTGGTACTTATGTATACATACCTACCTACTTTTTTTCTGACTTGATTTTGTTGTAAAATAAAAGAATAATTATATTATATATTTTTATGAAGTACATGCTTAAGTCACACATTCATATTCCTGCTAAGGGAACTATAATGCAAATTTTAAAATATATATTTCTTATCGCTTTAGGTGATAAGTTTATTCTTTTCGTTAAAAAACAAAAGCAAAACATAAAATTTAAACTTGAAAATTGTACAGTTCGTATAGAAAATTAATTTTTAATAATTTCCAAAATTTCTCTATTTTTGGGAAAATAAAAATAAAATATAAACGTGAAACGTGAAACGAAATAATTATTTATCTTTTAAGTGAATGAGATGATGATCGATAATAGAGAATTTAAATCAAAATGAAAAAAAAAAGAAAAATTAATGAAACAATATATTAATTAGGAAATTTTACATAATGTACCTAAAAAAAAAATAAAATTTCGATATTTTTGTTATACATAGCTTCGATTGTTTTTGTTGATGTTGTCTTGGAAGCCAAAGTGCAGGTGATTATCTTATGGTAAGTAAAATAAGGAGAAGATTTAGGCAAGAAGTCTTAAGGTTTCATGGCATAAGCTAAGGTATAAGTCACTATCTGAAATAAGTCCAAATTCATTGAGATGATCTGCTTCCATGCAAGTACTGTGGAAAAAGATGACACAGCCAAAGAGAGTTCTACAATCTTTTGGAGATGGCGTATCATAAATGCCAAAAATACGTGGCTCGACTGTCGAAAATCACAGCCTGCACGACAATACTTCAGGCAGCGCCGGATCTAGGGGGGGGGGGGGGGCACTTGCCCCGGGCGCCTGGCCTTGGGGCGCCAAATGGAAGATGAGGAAATATAGGAGAGCAAAAAAAAAGGTATTCAACATTTGAGCAGGGCGCCAAAGCAATGCAATGTTTATTTATTTCTTGTTCCAAATATGAAAGAAATATGCAATGAACCACTTTCGTCGCCCTTTAAAAAATTCGTCGCCCCTCATGGGGGCGCAAAATTAAAAGATGAGCAAAAAAAAAAAGTAAGAGTAATAGGGTTTTCACACCGAGCCGAAAACCCGGTTTTCAGCTAAAAGTTTACGAAACCTGAAAATCATTCACACCGGACTTTTCAAGTTTTCGTTTGACATTTCACTTAATTTTTACAACTGACTATCAAATTTTGAAATGAAAATATTTTCGGCTGCTATGATTGAATTTTTTTTTTAACGTTTATGCGCTTTTTAGGTCTGTTTGGAAAGAATCCAAACAAACTGAGGTGTGTTCTGAAAGAATCACAACAAACTTAGGTGTGTTTGCTTTGTATTTCCAACAAGTTTTATTTAAAACTAGTTGTTTTCGAAAACTTGTGTTTAGAAAAAATGTGTGGTAAAACTTGTGTTTTCGTTCAGGTCTTGGGGGTTTTCAACAAAAACCGTGTTTTCAGCTCGGGGTGAAAACCCTAAAAGAGTAAGAGAGAGTCACAAATGTAGGAAAAATCCCTTTTTGCGGTACTGCAAACGGCTCTGCAATACTTGGGTAGACTACCAACAGTTTACTGGCACTAAAATGCAGTTCCAATGTAGTGTAGTGCGACTTAATTCATATAAATTCATACAAAGAATACGTGCATTTTAATTATTGTAGTGCAGTTCCACGTAGTGCGGTCTTGCATATAAACAAAGATCTGTTCGTCGTAACTGGTTGCGCACAATGGTGAAGCTGCAGCTGTAGCACGTAGCATGTCAAAATTAAATGTAAACATTTAATTGTATATTAATACAATGTGAAGTAGCAGCTGCAGCACAGAGAAGTTGAAGTCGACTGAATTTGAACTTCACGAACGTGCTGCAATGAAAAACAACAACAAACGAAATGGCGGACACGATTTTTGTTTGAGTTCAGTGCTACACCATTGTGTTCGTGAATGCTGCTTAGTGAGCTACTTTTTTTTGACATTTACTCCGACGCTAAGTGCTACTGCTGCAGCTTCACCATTTTGCGCAGCCAGTTAAGCATAGTTTAAGAGTTGACGACAAACCAGATATGACATTCCCATTTGGCATGTGTGTCCGTAACGTAGAGCGCAAAACAAAACAAAAATGCAAGGGCGATGTGTTTTCGTGACGTAGACGAAACAAAAATGAGAACGTGAAGGCGCTAGGTTTGAATTCGATACAACCGTTAACAACTTATGGCCATTTGAAAAAAAGACGTTAAGACCAGATCTCCGTTATTAGCATTTCTTGCCAAAAACAAAAAACGCAGTTCTCTTAAGAACACTAAAAGAATATAACACACAAAGTTTAATCAAAATCGTTATAGCCGTTTTTGAGCAAATTAGAAAAAACCAAACAAAAGTTGGCTAAAACTGAATGGTTCATTGTATGGGAGCTACTAAAAATTTACAAAACCATCCTATAGAACACCGTAAAGAACGATGCCAAACAAAGTTTGAGTCAATTCAATCAAGTCGTTGCGAACTTACGGCCATTTAAAAAAAGCCGTTTAAACCAGATTTTCGTTACCACCATTTAAGCCAAAAACGAAAAACGCTAGTTTGTTAGAAATATCTTAGGTAAGTTAAAATCTGAGTTTAATCAAAATCGTTAGAGCCATTTTCGAGCAAATTCAAAATGAAAAAAACCGTTACATGAAAGGTACCAGTTTGAGCCGGGCTAAAACGAAATAAAAAAAACCTCGACAACCGTTTTTCTTCAAACTACTATATATCAAGTTTGAAGAAAATCCGTCAAGCGGTTAAGGCTGTAGCATGACGTGAAAAAGCGCACATCCGCACAGACAGACCGACGGACGGTATGGCGAAAACCACTTTTTTGGGCTTCTCTATCATCCTAATGTCATGTTTGATTAAAACCTCGAGATTTTGTTTCCTGCACGAAACCAATACTTGCCCTATAGAGCAAGTAAAAATAAAAAAGAATTTTTGTTTTGTACTACTAAGCTATTTCACTAAAGCTGTTCTATGGATAAGTTATGATTTTGTATATTGGTGAGTAAAAGTTAAATGTGCAATCAAAATATCGGACAGAATCACAAATAAGCATACAGCCTTTTAACTTTTTATGAACAACATTAGCAGGTTCTCCGCTGTCGTTTATTGAAAAAGAAAAATTATCAAATCAATCTGGATTATGGCACATACCCCAAAGGTTTTATTTTGCAAATACGACAAAATTGCATTTTAAGTAATCAGTAACACGAGAACCCTTAGCAATACCTTATTTTCTTAGGTTGGGTCACACAGACTTTTATGACAGGTATCGTACATAAGCTATTGTCAACAGCATCAAGCATTAGAGCATAAAGATATAAACAAGGTTAACGATATGAGTTCAAGTTTTGTACGTAAACTTAAAAAAAAAAAAATTGCTGGGGGGGGCGCCAAATTCAACTTTTGCCCCCCCCCCCCCCCCCCCCCCCCTTGAACAAATCCTAGATTCGGCGCTGACTTCAGGGAACGAACTCAGGCTAATCGGAATTTGATTTGGGACCTAGTGTTATAAAATAATAAAGCTAGCTCTTTCCCACACCACATTATGCAAGGCGACACTATACAAGACCCTTATCATCCTATTCCTTGGACCCTGACACGATCGGATTCGTAACCAAATTCCAAACAAAACGGAGGCCATTTTTACTTCCTCTATAGGGCAAGAACTGCGCTTTTTAATCAAACATGACATTACGATCAAGCGAAGACGAAAAAATTCTGTAAGTCTGTATGTCTGTCTGTATGTAGGTATAGACACCTATACAGCCCAAATAGGTGGGCCGAATCGCATCAAACTTGGTTTATAGAGTTTTTTAGGTAGGTATTGTACACAGAGGATATTGAAATATTTTTTTAAACTCAAAAAATACCGACACCTGCCATATAACCGTTAAAGCTTATTTTTCTCAAAAACGGCTCTAGCGATTTTGATTTAAATAAAATGCACGACTGGGTCGCACGAACTTGCTCTTTTGCTAGATATTTGCTTAGCAGATATGTATTTAAAAAAAAAATTATTTAGGAAAATCTTTAATTTTTTTAAAAATGTTCAAGAATTTTCTTGGGAAAACAAGGTATCTATGCAATAATATTTTATTGCTTAATATCTATCTAGGAAAAAATAAAGTGCACAACTGGGTCATACGAACTTGCTCTAATGTGTTAAAATGGTCTTTGGGCTCCAGATTTTGGGGGAAAAAAAACATTGAAAAAATCATACGAAATTTCAGTAATCACTTAGGGGCCAGTTATAGCGATACGGAAAACAAAACCGAAACAATTTTCAAATAGAAAATTTAGTATGTTATGGTTCGATTTAAAACACAAATGCTACCCTGATCGATGGCAACCAACTCAGAGAATTTATTTTGGAAATCAAAATTTGAATTGAACTTGTAGTTTTTGTTAAAAACGAAATTTGTTAGTTTTCTTTTATACGTATAACAGAAAAATAAATAAATACATTTTTAACAAAAAGCATTTGTTCAATTAAAATTATTATGAACAAAAAACATTCTCTGAATTGATTGCCATCGTTCAGTGTAGCATTTGTCTTAAGAATCGAATCAGAAAATACAAAATTTTCCATCTGAAAATTTTTTCGGTTTGGTTTTCCGTATCGCTATAACTCTCCCCTTAACAATCAATACTTAAAACGTTTTTTGGGGAAAATGAAGAAAGCCATCGGATTTCTTTTACTTTTTTCAATCTTACCGAAAAAAATTTTCACATCGTTCGACCAGTTTTTTTCAAAAAACAGTTTTTTTTGGAAAAACTTTTTGACAATATATTCCAAATTTTATTTGAGTATGCTAACTTTGTAGTTTTTATCAGAAAAATAAATTTTGGAAAAAACAAAAAAAATTGAAACTTTTTTAAAAAACTCAAACGAATTTTTTTGAAAAAATTAACAGTTTATATTATTTCTTTTATAAAAGAGCTTCTATATTAAAATTTTTATCGAAATTCGTTAAGAGAAAATCGGATTTTAAAAACCGGTCCTATGGGAGGTCCCGTTAAAAGACTTTTCCTGAAAAATCCATTCCAACCAAAACATAAAGTTTGCACATAAAACACTTTTCAGAACGTTTTATCAAAATCGTCGGAGCCGTTTTTGAGAAAAATTATTTTTTCATTAAAAATCGTATGGCAGGTACCGTTAGTTTTAAAGCCATAATGCGCTAATTTCAAAAATCCCTCTGTAGGACGTCATAATAATACTATCTACCAAGTTTGAAGTAAATCGGTCCAGCCGTTTAGGCTGTAGGTGCCGATACATACGGACGGACAGACAGACAGACAGACAGACAGAATTGTCGGACCCACTTTTTTAGGCTTCTCTATCTTCGTAATGTTATGTTTGATTGTTATCTTTTAAACTTTTTTTTTCGACGAATGCATAACTTGCCTTATAGTACCTATAATTGCAAGTAAAAATATTGAAAATCGTTCGACCATTTTTTTTTTAAATATGATTTTTTATTTATTTTTTCTTAAAACTTTTGAAAAAAAAAATTCAAATTTGTTTGAGTATGTCGTTATATGAAAATTTTTAGTCTTCACCTAATAAACAAATTAAAAAAAATCAATCCACCTGTTTTCAAAATATTTTGAAAACTAAATTTTTTGTTTAGAAAATTATTAAAAATCGAAAAAATAAGTTTTTGAAAATTTTGAAATGCAATATAAATTCAATTATTAATGGCTTCCTGGATTAAAATTTTTATTGAAATCGGAAGAACAGTTTACGAGAAAACCTAGTTTGAAAAAACCGTTATGAGACAAATTTTGGAAAATCTTTTTTTTTTACTAAAAGAGACTATTCTAAAAAAAATATTATCCTGAAAGTTTTATCAAAATTGTTAGAGCCGTTTTCGAGAAAATGAAAATTTTTGTTTATGATTGTATGGCAGGTACCGTTATTTTTCGACCTAGAGCAAAACCGAAAAAAGACCCCCCCTAGGGAATTCCAAATAACTCCTGTAGAAATGCCAACAGACAGACAGACGGACGGAATTTCCAGACCCACTTTTTTCGACTTCCCATCATCGTAATGTCATGTGTGATTGTTAACTCAATTTTACTTGCTCTATAGGGAAAGTATTGGTTTCATGCAGAAAAAAATATCGTTTTTAATCAAATATGACATAACGATGGTAACCATATAAAGTGGTTTTCGCCATACCGTCCGTCGATCTGTCTGTGCGGATATGCGCTTTTTCACGTCAAACTAAACGGCTTGACGGATTTTCTTCAAACTTGATATATAGCAGTTTGGAGAAAAAAAGATTGTCGAGGTTTTTTTTATTTCGTTTTAGCCCGTCGGTACCGTTCAATTAACGGTTTTTTTCATTTTGGATTTGCTCGAAAAAGGCTCCTACGATTTTGATTAAACTCGAAATTGAAATTACCCAAGATATTTCTGACAAAACTGCGTTTTTTTTTTTTTTGGCTTAAATGGTCGTAACGAAAATCAGGTTTAAACTGCTTTTTTCAAATGGCCAAAAGCTCGGAACGGCTTGATTGAATTGACTTCGTTTGGCATATAGTTCTTTATAGTGTTCTATAAGATTAGAATTGCAATTTTTTCCGTAAAGCATTTCTAAACGGTGGTGGCTCTCATACAATTTTTTTTGGTTTTTTCTAATTTGCTCAAAAAAGGCTTCCCCGATTTTTACGAAAACTGCATTTTTAGTTTTTGGCTACACATGATAATAGCGGAAATTGGTTTTAACAGTTTTATTAATTTGGCCATAAGCGGGAATTTATATCATTTATACCACCCAAAAGACGACATCTAAACTTAATATACTAAAGGTTTCTTTAACTATAGCTCCCGTATATCGCGTTTTCCAGTTTTAGCCAATTTTTTATTTATACCAAATTTTTCAAAAATGAGTAACAAAAAAGTGTTTTCATCGAACTATTGCACCCATAGAGCAAGTACGTGCGACACAGTCGTGCATTTTTTTTTTTCGAATCCATAAGTACCTATATTGTTAGACTAGATTTTCTTGTTTTTACAAAAAGGTGTAGGAGGTGTGGTTAATTTTTATATGTTTTTTTTTCGAACATATGTAAGTCATTTTTCCAGAAAATTGCCCCTCCCGGCTAAACGGAGGAGAATATACCCCCCACCACTCAAGATTTTTTTCTTGTCTTAACACAATTTAATCGTTCTGTTACAAAAGTACCCAAATAAGTTAATTTTTGAAATTTTGTCATACTTTGTGTCGAATTTACCCCATGTTCGTCACACCAAAAAGCTGCCAGACAATTTTTTTCTTGTCTAACTCCCCTAACGCTTTCTACTGATATGCCTTACAACATTATATAAATGACTTGATTCATTATGTCGTTGGCTCTTATAGCGAGTTTCATTCAAATTTGGAAGAATTGTTCTCGAAATCGAGAATTGCCCTTTTGAATGAAACTTGTTTTGTTTATCCATGTCAATTTGAATTATACTTTTTGTCATTTCATTTTTGTCTTTTGTCATTGGAAAAAGTAATCATTAGATAATTGATAATTAATTGGATAATTAAAGTACATATTAAGTTCTTCGTTCATTATTTGTTTATTTTTGTTATATTTATTACAGACTGGCACAATTTCACAACAAACAACAAAAAATAACAAATTATTTCTCATCTGACGTTTGACAGAAAAGTATTCGGAACGATTCTCCCAACCCATGAGAGATGCATTCTTTCGTGTTGAGAATGGATCTAGAATTGCACTTTTTGAACGAATGAAACTCTCAAAAGTGAAAAAGGTCAATTCTTTTGACAGAAAGTGCAATTCTTTTCATGAATGAAACTCGCTATTAGACTATTACTAGCGGTCGCAGTTTTGAGGAAAGAAGATGAAATTGTGTGTGTGTAATGCTTGGCCACGTAGAAGGGTGCTGTTCAAGAATTGTTAAGATACACGCACAATCGCCATTTTCATTCAAAATGTAATTTTTCAAAAATCAAATTACATATGTGGCGTTTTATAGTATTAGAATCGATCTGCGAGCTAAGCATATAATAATGGTTTTGTCTTGGCAGTCACAGTCACAGTCACATTCACAGTCACAGTCACAGTCACAGTCACAGTCACAGTCACAGTCACAGTCACAGTCACAGTCACAGTCACAGTCACAGTCACAGTCACAGTCACAGTCACAGTCACAGTCACAGTCACAGTCACAGTCACAGTCACAGTCACAGTCACAGTCACAGTCACAGTCACAGTCACAGTCACAGTCACAGTCACAGTCACAGTCACAGTCACAGTCACAGTCACAGTCACAGTCACAGTCACAGTCACAGTCACAGTCACAGTCACAGTCACAGTCACAGTCACAGTCACAGTCACAGTCACAGTCACAGTCACAGTCACAGTCACAGTCACAGTCACAGTCACAGTCACAGTCACAGTCACAGTCACAGTCACAGTCACAGTCACAGTCACAGTCACAGTCACAGTCACAGTCACAGTCACAGTCACAGTCACAGTCACAGTCACAGTCACAGTCACAGTCACAGTCACAGTCACAGTCACAGTCACAGTCACAGTCACAGTCACAGTCACAGTCACAGTCACAGTCACAGTCACAGTCACAGTCACAGTCACAGTCACAGTCACAGTCACAGTCACAGTCACAGTCACAGTCACAGTCACAGTCACAGTCACAGTCACAGTCACAGTCACAGTCACAGTCACAGTCACAGTCACAGTCACAGTCACAGTCACAGTCACAGTCACAGTCACAGTCACAGTCACAGTCACAGTCACAGTCACAGTCACAGTCACAGTCACAGTCACAGTCACAGTCACAGTCACAGTCACAGTCACAGTCACAGTCACAGTCACAGTCACAGTCACAGTCACAGTCACAGTCACAGTCACAGTCACAGTCACAGTCACAGTCACAGTCACAGTCACAGTCACAGTCACAGTCACAGTCACAGTCACAGTCACAGTCACAGTCACAGTCACAGTCACAGTCACAGTCACAGTCACAGTCACAGTCACAGTCACAGTCACAGTCACAGTCACAGTCACAGTCACAGTCACAGTCACAGTCACAGTCACAGTCACAGTCACAGTCACAGTCACAGTCACAGTCACAGTCACAGTCACAGTCACAGTCACAGTCACAGTCACAGTCACAGTCACAGTCACAGTCACAGTCACAGTCACAGTCACAGTCACAGTCACAGTCACAGTCACAGTCACAGTCACAGTCACAGTCACAGTCACAGTCACAGTCACAGTCACAGTCACAGTCACAGTCACAGTCACAGTCACAGTCACAGTCACAGTCACGTTATACATCTGCTTTGATAGCATATAAAGTCGATAAAATGGGAGTATAGTTTGTTGGATGGTTGGTGATTTTAAGTGGTGGTGGTGGTGGGGAGGGTGGTGTTTGTGCTGATGTGCTTAGGTGGGTGGTGAGGCGAAAATTGTCAAAAATAATGGGTGGATCGTTGGTGGCTGTAGGTGGGATGGGTGTTTGGGGGAATTCGGTATGGTTTGGGGGAAATTGTCAAATATAGGTGGTGGGGATAGTTGATTTGATTGGTGGCGATGAAAAAATTGTCAAAAATGGTAGATGGTTGGTTGGTTGCTGTAGGTGGGATGTGTATTTGGCGGTGATGGTGGGGGGGGGGGTGATTTGGTTTTGGTGGGAGGCCAAAAGTGTAAAAATGGTGGGTGAGTAGCGGGTGGTTGTAGGTGGAGTGGGTGGTTGGATTTGGGGGGTTTGGTGTGGTGGGAGAATTGTCAAAAATAATTTGGGTGGGTGGTTGGCGGTGGTGGTTTGGAGGGGGGATTTGGTGTGGGGGTGAGGAAAAAATTGCCAAAAATGGTGGGTGAGCATCCAGTGGTTGCAGGTGGTTGGACTTGGGCTAGGTTTTGGTGTTTGGAAGGGATTTGTCAAAAGTAGTGGGTGGTTGGTTGGTGGTTTTATGTGGAGTTGGGTGGTTGATGTTTGGGGGAAGGGGTGAGAAAAAAAAATAAAAATGGTGGGTGGTTGGAGATACAATCTACACATGAACTGTTTTGTGAACTGGCTATCACGTAAAATTATCGTCCGTAAACCGAATTTACAGACAACCAAGTTTTTTTTTAATTAAAAATGGAATTTGAAAATTTTGTTCCTAAAATATAACAGTAAAAGAAACTAGCTATACTTAAATTTAAACAAAAAAAAGATTGTTCTAAGAAGTTATTTTAAAGTTGTCCAAGCCTTTTTGGGTTGAAATTGATATTTATTGTCTATGTAAAGGCCGTTTTTGTACTACAAGATTGAAATTAACCTTTATTGCGTGATTTAAATTTAAAAATATGGTGAATTTTGTTGCTTTATTCATAAAATCTCTAACCCTAAGACCACTGTCACACATTAGAGCAAGATGGTGTGAACATGTCGTCCACTTTATTATTGATTGGTTAAACCGGCCAAGTGCTTGAAATGCTTGAGTGCGCAACCAGTGTGTGTACTAGACCTTTAGGTATAGAACATAGTGAAAAAAGTCAGGCATAAAATACTGCATAGCGTGTTGTTGGATCGTCAGTGCGTGGACATCAAACAAAACTTTTATTTAATTCCATGTCTTCGTCAAGAAATAAAAACTCAAACAGTAAATTTTTCTTCATTTTGATTTTAATATTTAGGAAGGTGTTTTTTTTTTAATTGGAAAACATTTTCCAGGTTGATTTTTTGTTTCACTTTTCACTAAACTTTTATCTCACAAATATCTTCAACATTATTTTTAAAGTTTTAAAATTCCCTTTTCTTTTTAATGATTCTTTTTTAAATATGTATAATATTTTCGTTTGTTTGTTTATGCTAAATGTGAAATACAAACCGAACGTTTTAGATATATATTTTGTTTCTAAGTTGTTTTTTTTTTGTCTCCTTTTTTTAACTTCATTACAGTGCGAGAGGGTAGGGCAGCCTAAATTTGTTTAGTCAGACTCAGCAGCGGCTGCAGCTGTAGCCACCAACGGCTTTTTGGGACTTGGTTCTGTCCCATCGCCATCGCCGTCAGCATGAACGCATTCGGATGGGGCTGGGACTGCAGCGGCTGCTGCTACTTCACACTTCTCGGCAGAACCGTTCTTGCCATCATTACTCTCGTCACAATCGACGGTTGTAATGGGATGCAAGAGTTTGATTTTTTCAATTCGCTTCGATAACAACTTGTGCAGATTACTTATTTCAGCTGGACGAGCCATAACCAGGAATACTTTGATTTGTCCATTGTTGTCCATGGCTGTTAGGCGCATAGATTTTTGACTGGGACGTTCAGCAACCATACCAGCCCACACCTATAAATTAGTATTATATTTTGAAAAAAATATCATTTTTGAATAAATAATTACATACCTTGGTATTAACTAGCAAGCGTAAATTGCCTGATGTACGGAACACAACTCTGGAGCACTCTTGAACTTTTGAGTCATTTAACCTAAGACTACCACGTCCCCTTTCTTCCCAGTTACTATTAACGAATGCAAAAAGCTTGCAACTTATCTATAAAACAGATTGTTTCAATGAAAGGCGGTTTTTTTTATGATGATTTCAAAAAAAAAACTTACATCTACAATATTAGCTTCGTCTTCTTCGCCAGTAAAAGTTTCGACTTCTTCGAACTTTCGTTTCTGCGCCCTGCTTTCTTCATATTCACGTGCTACTTCTGTTAAGCTTTTTGCATCTGTGCTCTCCTTGGCGGTGCCTTCATTTTCTGGCTTGCCAGCTGCTTGTATAACACTGGAGAAAAGAAGTGGTGAATCTGCTGAAGTGGTGGAATTGTCTGACTTGCTGGTTGATGACTCCTAAAAAAACAGAAAGTTATGTTATTAGTACATAGTTGAATTTATTTATGAAAACAGTCATGTTGTATGAAAGGAACCCTTAAAAATCATATCAAAACCATTTCAAGTGAAATCGTGCTTGTTTTAGTAGAAAAAACAGTATCGACCCGAATTTTTAATCGAACTGGATGATGGGCCTTACTGTCGACTTTTGGTTATTTGGAACCTGAACTTCTAAAAGCGATTTTAGTGACATCAAAGAAAAGGTGGATATTGGTGTGAGCGGCAGGTTATTGGGGGTAGGTTATGCTTAAACGACAGATGACTGCATTGAGTTTCCCCATTGGACAATGGTATCGGGATAAGAATATAATGAGCTTAGCATACGCTGTTGTTGCACTACCACGTCCGAAGAACAGGGTCGTGAGCCTGGAAACGTTTATGAAAATCTGAAGGTACTGTCGTGAGCGAAAAAATTAAGTGGATTAAAAATCTTAGACAAGAGATAATTTTTTATAAAAATTAGGAAGTGCTTCGGGTACAAAACAGAGCCCTATGGCACATCATCATTTATCATTATGATGATCAGATTAAAAACCATCCGAAACAACGCGGATTTAACGGTTATTAAGGTCATTTCCAATCCATCAAAGAAAGAGGTTCGTAGTTACCACATGCTTGATGCCAAACGAAATATCAAGCGAAATAATCTTACATTCTCCAAAATTATGGTTCCACTGTTCGGAGAAAATATCACGTCACAAGTGGGTTGATAGGAACGAAGACCCTACTTCGGTCCTTAAGAAGCGTCCGTTTCTCTATTTATATCACCGGATCTGACAGTTTTCTTATGACCTTGCAAAGAAAAGATGTATTTTAGATACGAGCAGTAGTTTTAACTGCGTGGAAGCGCACCTCTTCAGAGCTAAGGACGAGATACTATCCGGGCCAGGAGTGGATTTGTATAAATCGAGATCTAACACCTGAACGAACGCGAATGAAGATTTGTTCAATGTAGTTATATACAAGAGGAACCATAACAATGCGATTGTGTCGAATAAGCTGTAAACTATACTGCTAATTAATCAGCTTTTGCTTGGGGGCTGACCAAAGACTGTGGTCTTTGCATTATAGACAAGTATCGGAACTTATTACTACCTTTGCGACATTGGAGTATTGTTTTTCTTAACTGTTGGTCTAAAATTTTCGGCGTTAAATACGGATTCCAACGTTTGTATTGCTTCACAATTAACACAACCTACAACATCAAGCCTTACTTTACTTTTAACTTCGAAAAAATTAAGCGAATTAACAACAAATTCTTAACAACTATGATGGTCTATTATACGCTACTAGAGTGTATTACACAATCTAGATTCCGATGATGGGCATAGATCCCGGACCAAGCTATCAAGCTCCTCCCAATAGCGCTATAGTGTTTATATGTGGTGATTGCAGTGACCAGGTCATTGTATTTAAGATTTCTTCTTTTTTTTTTGAGGTAACCCTGGCAAAGTTTTGATATGTGTTTGGGGTCGACCAAATCGTTTTCTTCTGACACGATTCAGATTTCCAACTCTACTTAAAGAGAAACATCCCCAGACCATTACAGGCCTCCATGCTTGACGGTCTGAACTATACAGTCAGATAGCATCTTTTGTTCCGCGATGCGTCAAAGATAAACCCTCCGCTTTGTGCCAAATACCTTGAACTTGGATTCATCGCTCCATAAGTCTATGTTGAAATCTTCTTCCGTCCAGTCTTTTGGCTTTGTCCCATTCTAACCTTTTTAGCTTATTTTGTGGTCGCAGAAATGGTTTTCGGACTGCAGCTCCCCCAAATAATCCAGCATCTTTTAACCTCCGTTTGAGGGGTGTCAATGATATTGGATTATTCCTTGTGATATTTATTTCGAAGCGTATTTCGGGTGCTGTTGTGACTATTAACAGGTCCTCATGTTTGGTTCTAGCTCTAGACCGTCCTGATTGTGGGTTATCCTCATGACTTCCTGTTTGAGCGTCCAGCTCAATGGCACTTTTGAACACAGTCCTTTGATATTTTTAACTGCGAAGCAACTCTTCGATGCGATTTGCCTTCGTTAATAAGGGTAATGATTGCATATTGTTTTCTAATGGTCGTTTCCGCGAATTCTCCCATTTTGAACACGTTGTTTACTCAAGATGTGAACAATTTCAACTAATTTCTAATGACCACAAAGTGCGGCTTTTATACAAAAACCTTGCATTTCAGGTCCACAAATTTTGGAATTTAAAAACCCTTCCTATGTATAAAGTCATAAACAGGTGCTGAATGAATAGCCAAAAGTCATAAAAATTAATATTTATGCAACCCAACTTTACTCGGATCATTTACCCCTATCTATACAATGTGGAACAAAAATAAGAACGAGGTAACGAAAAATCTTTCGTTACTACCAAAACTTATCTGGAAAGACAGCTGGGTCTATGAATATCACCGCAAACTAAATGAATAGCTTTGTTTGTTGAGCCCTGAAGTCACCCTGGGGTCGCCACAGCGCGTTTTTTGAATTACCTCAACTCGCCCTCAATACAAAATTCTCTGTTTTTTTAAACCTGGGGTCGCCCTAGTCGATCTTGCTATTTAGCTGGGGCGAGTTGAGGTAACGAATCAGCTGTTAAAGTGACTTTTGCTGTCAAGCATTTTTTTGTGTATTTTTCTTCTGTATTTGATTTTTCATGTCTTTTTTTCGATAAAACTAAATGAAATGCAAGTGAATGCATTTATTTTGATGAAAGTAAATACAAATCGAACAAATAAAGCAAAATGGAAACTTTTGATTTTGTGCGTTGTGAAAAATATACAATCAGCAGCCGTCATGCGTTTTTTGAGAACCGAAAAACCCAGGTTTTTTTGACAACTCTTGGAGTTGTCAAGAAAACCCAGGGCGACCCTGGGTAAAGTTCAACAAACAAAGCTAATGTATCACAATACCTCTGTTCGCGTACCCAAATGAAACAGTTTGCATTCGATTTCATACGTTTACATTAACACAAAAAGCGTTCGCGTACTGAGAGATGAACGAAAGATGAACGAAAGAAAATAACAGCTGTTTTATTCTTTCGTTCATTTATTTGCAAGTTTTTACCCACTGAAATTTCATCTGGTAAAAACTTGAACTCTGTCAAAAGCGAATGACGTAAAAAATTGTTGTTGCAGATGACCCTTACCGCGAAGAGAAAATTCGAATTTGACGTTTTTCAAGTTTTTACACAAAAAGCGTTCGTGTACTTTTCGGTAAGTGAGAGAGATTTTTCTCTCATTTGAGAAATTTTGACAGTTTTCATTTTTTGGCACAAAATGTACGCGAACAGAGGTAATGCTGGAAAGAGAATGGGCTAATGCTTTTCTGTATCCGAGTTTTCTGACAAGTATAATCAAACACATAGCAGAAGCAAGAAGTACCAATAAAAATCTAGTTAAAAAACAACCCTGGTTTGATGAAGAATGCTCCAAAGCTAGGAAAAAATCACTTGGGTCCCTAAACTTGTTTAGAAAACTGAACACACAGACAACAAAACAAATCTATATTGAAGCGAATTGTCACTACAAAAAAATTTGCGAGACCAAGAAGAACGTTTACTTTAATGGAATGGCGAGCGAAATAGCTGAGATCACCAGTAGCAAAGAGTTTTGGGCAGTTGCGAAAAAACTCAACGGAAATGTATACAAAGTAGGCGCACTTGTGGAAGTTAACAAGCTTAAAAATCATTTTCGAACAATGCTCAACCCAGAAGGACCACAAACTGTGTACATGTATGCAGCACCACAAGTAAATGATGAAATTCTGGACCCACCATTCAGCATCGACGAGCTCTTTGAAGTGTTAAGAAAATCCAAGCAAAACAAGGCACCGGGAGAAGATCGAATCCCCTACGAGTTCTTCCAAAACGCTACAAATAACTTTCTTCAAAAAGTTGTTGGATCCCTAAATTATGTTTTTGAGGAAGCAAAGGTGCCGGAAGAATTTCAGAAGTCAATTATCTTCTCAATATTCAAGAAAGGTGACCCCAATGAAGCAGCGAACTATAGAGGTATCTCCTTTATGAATACTATAGCAAAAATTTTCACTGGATTGTTGAATACGCGTCTTACAAAATGGGTGAAAGAGAATACAAAATTAAGCCAATTCCAGGCAGGATTTAGGGAAGGCTTCTCTACTGTGGATCAAATTTTCAATTTGACAAGTAGTATAGCGCAAAGCTACTTAAACCGCAGAAAAAAATTGTATGCGTTTTTTATTGATTTTCGTGCGGCGTTCGACACAATCAACAGAAACTGTCTTTTCTACAAACTTTCGCAAATCGACGTATCAACGAAGTTCCTAAATGTCCTTGTCAACCTCTACAGTGATAATAAATCAGCAATATGGAATGGGAATGAGCTGTCGGATTGGTTTGGAATAGAAATCGGTGTAAAACAGGGATGTTTACTAAGCCCTCTGATATTCTCCCTATTTCTGGACGACATCATCACATTCACATTCACATTCACATTCCTGCCAGCAGGAATCATGGTTGAAGGTATCAATATTAAGACTTTACTTTTCGAGGACGATCTGGTCATCCTAGCTGAATCACATAGCTCTCTACAGCTTATGATAAATAAGCTAGAAAACTACTGCAAGTTCAATTGCCTGCAAATTAACACAGAGAAGTCGAAAGTGCTGGTATTTAGAAAGGGAACAGGTCGATAAGCTAGTTATGAAAAATGGAAATATGGCGGAGAATATCTAGAAGTTGTAAAATCATACAAGTATCTGGGAGTTACAATTAATCACGACCTTTCATTCAAACAACACTTTAAAATCAAACTTGCAGATTCGAAAAAAGCAATCAATTCAACGTGGAAAAATCTAATGTCTAATTCCAGGGTCGAACTTCAATCCAAAATAAAGGTCTTCGAAGCTGTTATGCGTTCTATAATGTGTTACGGTGCGCAAGTCTGGGGAGGCAAATACTACGAAGATGTGGAGAAACTTATGCGTTTCTTCTTGAAAAAACTCTTGCGGCTCCCAACAAATACTCCCAATTACATGTTAACAATCGAAAGTGGCATGTCACCTCTCTTTGTGTATACACTTCAACTAAGCATGAACTATGTGACAAAAGTTTTAAATGAGGAAGATGACTCACGGCTGACCAAAGTTCTCGTCAAGAAGGCACTTAGAACCAAAACGTTGTTTTATAAGGATTGGGAAATGTCACAACGAAGTATAACATCGAGCTGGACCTAAGAGAACATAATATCGCGGATTGGAGAAACATCACGCGAAAATTCGTCCTTGATGTGGAAAAGGCAATTAAAATAGAATGCGTAACTCAAGCTGAAAGTTCAACATCACGTTTCTTGTATCGGCAACTAGACCACCAACAGATAAACTACGGGAACACCGACCTTAGTACTGCACAAATATCTATGGTTATTCGAGTGAGAGGAGAACTACTCAACCTAAACTATATGCCCCATCGGGAAGATGGTTCCCTAATCTGCTGCCTATGTAACACCAGGGAAAATGAAGATGTGATGCACTTTCTTGGATCCTGTCCCATCCTAAAAGAGATAAGACGCAATCACTACGGAGTCATTCAAATGAGTATTGAAGATGTAAAAAGAATATTGAACGATAACGAAAATTGGAGCAAACTTGTTTCCTATTGCCACAATGCTCTTAGATATAGAACAAGAATTATTGATGAAACTTTCTAAAATATTTATAATATTAGATAAAGATACTCTTCTTTAAAATACATGTTAAAATAAACCTTTTATTTTATTTAAAATTTTGAATAAAAAACATTGCTTAATTAGTTGTCATTTTCTATATGTAGTAACTATTATAAAATTTTAAAACGATCCAATAAAGTACTTAATAATAAAAAAAAATAAAAATAATATTTATGTAAAACCAAACACTTCTCAATAATGCATAAAAACGAATGTTCCCCATTTATAAACAAAACGCCCTATTTAAAAGAAAAAAGTGGATTAAAAACGTAATTTTGTTTACCTGTACGTGTTCTGTATTGTTCAGGTAACAAATTAAGGTAAAAAAAAAAACAAAGTATAATTCATAAAACAAACCTCTACGCATAAATGAAGTCAGAAGATCAGCTGAGCTCAATCTTATGGTTTGTAGTGTATGCCGAATCAAAGCTAGTTTCCGATGTTCAATAGAACAAAGCTTAGACTCAATGCCGTTCCGGTTAAACAAGAGAAAGCCTTAATAAGTAAACAATTATTATTATTATGTACCTAAATTCTTTTGGACAACCAGCGTTCAGGCTTGCTTTTTGCAGGATGACTGTTTGTATTGAACCGAATCCAACCTCAATAAAAGGAATTCTATTCGGCTTCATTTTTAGTCGGCACGGCATTTGCGTTTATGTTTGATAATACAGTAGAGACTCGATTACCCGGGATGGTCGGGACCAAGCTCATCACGGATAATGGAAAATCCCGTTTAATAGAATTAGTTTTTAATAAGAAAAAAAGTCATCTTTTATTCGGGTTTTTTATTTTTTTTTCAAAAAAAACCAGACAAAACAAAAAAATAAACAGTTAATTAAATAATTTATTTAAAAAATAAAAAAAAATTTGTGCATAATACAATGAAAAAAAAATAATTTCTTTAAAATCAAAGAAAATCGAGCAGTGTTGTCTGCCGTACAGATTGCACTCTTCGTTTTTCTTTTAGTAGATTTTCGTTTACACGGTAAATTTGCATTATATCCTGGGGTGTTATACCAGGACAGTTAGACTCTTCTAAAAAACGCAAAAGTGTAGAGCTTGATTTAATTGCCTCGTCGATTGGAACTTTCGTAATTTCCACATCTTGTGACTCATCAGAATGAGCTTCAATATCGTGGTCAGATTCAATAGGATTATTTATCATCTCAAGTATTTCGATCTCCGATAAAACAGCAAATGTTGGAGCATTTGCATCCGATTCCACCCAATTTCTAATTTCGGTGACACCAAAATTCTCTGCATAGTCCATAATTTCTGAAACCTCGTCAAGGGCAATTTGTTCTGAAGAAAATATGAAATGTTAAAACATAAAAACTTTGCACTGCAATAAAACTTACCTTCTTTTTCATTTTCTGGACAAAGTAAGTTGTGCCAAACATTTTGCAAAACATCGATGGTTACAAAATTCTAGGACTTGGATATAGCCCATATCGCATTTTTAATGTTAAATTTGTTTGAAAAATCATGCCGGTTTTCTGAAGCTACAAGCTTTCGAATAATCTCCTTTCTGTAGTGACACTTGAGACTACGAATCACGCTTTGGTCCATTGGCTGTACTAAAGATGTGCAATTTGGTGGAAGGTATCTCACTATGACGTTTGACGCTTTGAAATCATTCACGTCTGGGTGAGCTGGACAGTTATCCAAGAGCAATAAAACTTTAGAATCTTTATCAAGATTGCTTTTTACCAGTTGCTCTTTTACTTCTGGAACAAAGTTTTTGTTAAACCATTCAAGAAATAGTTGTTGGGTTACCCAAGCTCCTTTGTTAGCTTTGTAGGCAACGGTAAGCTGTGCAGCGTTTTGTAAGACCCTGGGTCGAGCACTCTTACCTATTACCACCAACTTGCATTTATGAGTTCCAGCCGCATTGGAGCAAACCAGTACTGTGAGCCTTTCCTTCGATCCTTTATACCCGTCAACTGAACGCTCTTCATTGCATGCCAAAGTGTTATGTGGCAAACATCTCCAAAAATGACTTGTTTCATCGGCGTTGTAAATTTGCTCATTTGATAAATTTTCTTTTTCAATCAGCTCACTTAGTGTTCTTCTACAAAAAGCGTGGCACCTTCGTAGTCAGCAGATTCTTTCTCACCTGCGTATTTTAACAAATGGATTCCATGTCGGGTTTTAAACTTTCCCAGCCAACCTTGAGAGTATACACATTCGGAGGCTATGTTAAGTTTGGTATGAAAAAATTTAGCCTTTTCTACTATCATCTGCCCCGAAATCGGAACTCCTCTAAATCTTTGCTGGCGAAACCATTCGTAAGTTGGAATTTCAGCTTTTTTGAGTCTTTCGTTTTTCCAATCCCTTGATGCTAAAACTTTCTGCGTAAAATGTCAGTATTTTTTCTTTATTTTTTATAATATCATATGCTGTTTAAGCTCCGATTTTATATTTACCCAACCAACATTTTCACAGGCATATTGTCTTTAATGTGTTCATTTATTAGTTCCACTTTTTCTTTAATAGATAGCACTTTACGCGATCTTTTAACTGCAATGGCATCTCCCATTATTAATAACTTTTCACTTAAATTTTCCACACAAAACTGAACAAAAGCAACCATAAACAATATAGGACATAACCAGAAAGATACTTACATCCCGTTATTTTTATGTGCGTGTCTGGCTACTGCAATTCAACAGATTTAAAACGTTGAATTTTTAGAAGTCAAATAAACTTGGTTGATTTTTTTCATATCACGGATATTAGAGTTAATCCGGATGTTAGTTTAAATTTCAAAAAAAAATAATTTTAATATTTTTTTAAGTGAAGTAAGATTTTGTTCTATTACGGATAATAGAGTGAATGCCGGTTAATAGAGCTAAAAATATTAAATTATTTTTTTTTTTTATAAAGAATCCTGGATAATCGAGTCTCTACTGTATATTATGTTGAATTACTTGTTCTTGTAAGGGACGATTCTTTAAAATATTCCCACTTTAAAGTCATATTTTTGCTGCGTTTGTGGATGCTTAATAATTTTTTATTGATTTTATTTGTCTAAGTTAAAAATGTTTTAGCACATTCCTACATTTGAAAAATCTGAATAAACAGTTTCAACTTCAAATAAACAATAAGCTGTGCAATTTATTTTATTTTTAATTGATAAGCTTGAATGGAGATACAAATAGGAGAGATAACAGTTAAAAAGAAGAACGCTGTGCTTGAAAAAAATTAATTTTATTCATATAGCCTCCGTGGCGCAATTGGTTAGCGCGTTCGGCTGTTAACCGAAAGGTTGGTGGTTCGAGTCCACCCGGGGGCGAATTATTTTTTTTTACGAAATTATCGAGAACTTTAAAATTAAATCAATCTCATAACAAAAAAATTGAATCTTTTTAATTATGTTGACATGTTGCACGCTGGCTACTTAAAGTAAAAAAAAACGACTTGAACTTTTTTAGCTCAATCCTTATTCATCAATCGAAAATCAATATAAAATATTTTCACAGCCAAAGAGAGTAAGTTTTACGCATTATATTTAATTTTATTATTTTTCATTTTATATAATGCTGCTTAAGACATGGAAAAACAACGATAAATCAAATCCTTAGCATTGCCCCAGATACTTTAGAAATCCTAAGAATTTAACTTTGAGATAGACATCCTGTTTGTTAGCGGTGATCAACATTATTACCATACAAGTTAAATTGATAGTTTATGTAAACTCTTTATACATATATACACTTTGTATATAATTTTAGTATAGCTCAATTTTGATATGTACATTATGTACAAAAAAATTATTTTTTAAAATAAGTTTGTGATCGAAAATCGGAAAATCAACTAGAATTTTTAAGCTATTTTTTTTTTTGTATAAAATAAATATTTTTAAAAAGATTAAATTACTAAAGAAAGCTGGTTTTATTAACAATCGGTCACAATCTGAACTCTGTTCAAAGCAACTTACGACGACGGTTGAAATATGGAATAAACATATTGTTCAGTGCCACAGAGTTCCTGCTAAACTAATATGTCTTATCAGGATGATGCCAGAGAATGCTCGCTGTTCCATTAAAATGGGTAAGGATTCTACTGAACCGTTCGACGCCAACAGAGGATTCAAATAATGAGATGCACATTCATGCAATAATTGAACATTGTGCTTGAGAGTTTTACCCAACATTAGACACTATTTTTAAGAAGTCAACACAATTTATTATAACTTGGCTTTCTTCACAACTATGACATGATAGGAAGAAGAACGCGGGTAGTATCCAGTGATGCCTTTACTACTCTAAATTCAGAATCAAACAAAATGGGACTGATTCTTAACCAGCAAAAGACGAAGTGTATATTTTTTCATCAACACAAGTCGACAACGCGTACGATCTATGGTTCTTTTCGCGTTGACGAAAAAGAAAAGATTTGGCGAAGAAGATACAACGATGAACTATACTTGCTGTACAGCGACATAAACGGTCAGAAACATGTTAACTCTCTGTCCCGTAAAGTCTTCAAAGCGGCACCAGAGGCAGTCAGAAGCCAAGGTGTGAAATTGGAGAAGACAGAGTAATTAGAGTCAGCTGGGTGGCATAATAAGTGAGTCAAAGAAGCACTACTGTTAGTAGAGGCATTGAAATAAACAAGTAACATTTATTTTAAGAAAAAGTCGAAGTTATGACGTGGAAAATGTTTAAGATTTCGTTGGATTTCTTGCATTACTGCATATCTGTCTTGCTTTCATTTGAAAAATGGAATTTGGAATTGTGTGGTCCAAAGAATTACAAGACTCATCTTGCTATGAGGCGATTTACACGCTCTCCAGACTTTTTTCAGTTGCTTCACCTGAAATTGATCTTTCTAGGATACTGGAAGTCTTAACAGATAACATTGCAATCCAGACTTTTCAAATTCCTTTCGCAATGCTCCAAAATGTGCATGAAAGCTACAAAATTAAAAGAAAACTGGATGGCGCCGCATTAATTAGGGAAACACTGGCTTTTCAAGCGACGGCTGTTTGCTTACGACTTAAATAATCCTTACTTTTGAATCCCAACCAAGTGTTCTCATCGGGACTGATCTTAGAAACATTTAAAACAATACCCAACACTTGTGTTCAACAATTTTAACGTCGTTTATGATCGTGCGAGGCGATTTGCAATTAACTGGCCAGTTCATCGGGCAATAGCTTTTGATTGCTGACGATATCGACCAATTTGGAGAACCAAACGGTCAGAAGCTGGGGCATTACTTTGCATCAAACCCTCCAGGACAAATTATGAATTTGCTTGTTTACAGAAAATAGTGCGTCGCCATCATACAGTGTTGCACCACAACCAACAAAATAAAAGAATCCTGGAAGAAAAGCTGGAAGCTGGAACCCACCGGAAGACATACAAATTATGAAGGGGAGATTCCAGTGCAAACCTAGAAAACGAAGGAGATATGATCAGGCATACAAATGAAAGGTGTTGGAAACCGCAATGACAATGTTGAACGGTTTATAATTGATAGAATTCACCATGTTTAATTGCAAGACTTGCCACAAAGTCAGCTGCTAGGCTATCAAAAGGCAAGTAACTTTCAACCACCTCTAAACACAGCAAGAAGGATGGCTTTCGGTCACCATCTGATTCAAGTCACCAAAGATAACACACCCAAGCTTCAAAAAATAACCCAGACAAAAAAAACTTTCAGCTATCCAGCGAGTGGCAGAACACCTTTCACAGTTAATGGAAACAAAACCCACTTCAAGAAGAACAATTATCAGTTTCTTTTATTTCTGGTGCTGGAAAAATGAATCAACCTTAAGCTCGCATTGCAAATTAGACAACCGTGTAAGACGAACAAGTCACTATATCACTGAGTTATTCACTGCAGGGTGCGATGTCACAAGTGAGGACAAGCGGCATGTCAAAGTTGGAGCAAGAATAACGAAGCCGCTCACCAGATCAAATTGGAAGATGCATTTTGCATTTGCAGCACATCTAAATGAACTGGAAGGGCGTAGGAGTTGAGGGGTTAACCTATAAGTTGAAGAAGTAAATGATAGTCAAGCCTTTTGAAATGGGAGATCTTATTCTGTGAAAGCACCTGGAGGCATTTAAGTGGACCCTGCGCTGTCAAATTCATTATCCTGAAGCTAATAAAAATGTACACGTTTCAAAGAAACTATCCCTTGGGATATGTCAGTGTCAACCACACATTTTTGTTCGTCACATCGATTTTCAAACGGCGGCTTTAAACACTAATTTAGCTCTCATTGCGCAGAACAGTCTTCCCACATACAAGAAAATTGCTCTTATCCAAACTCACAAAATGCTTAAGATTTCACAGACTACAAATACTCGCTCCCTCACAGGAACCAGGAACTAACTATCTCCGATCTGGAACATTAAAACCAAGCCTTTCTACATTTTGCATGCATCTTTCAAAACAACCAAAGCAAGGTAACTAGTCGAGTTGACATGTTCTTGTAAGGATTCAGCATCACGTTGAAGAAAAGTAAGATAAGTACTTACCCCGGTAACACGCTCGTGTACATTTTGTCCAAATACAAATCCAGACTTCTCAACTCTGGGCATTGAGCTTTTGGCAGCGGCGAACAAACTTGCGCGCTCAAAGCCATTTTTGGCTAACAAGTTCAATGGATCCGGCCTCTGAAATGTTTTTTTTTATTTAAGGGAATCACTTTAAAATAAATTACAAAACATACATCATCTTTCTCATCGTCATCACTCTCCTCACGTTTGTTACTCTCAGACGATGCACCAGCCTCCTGTCCACCATCATCGTCTTTGGACTCTCTCATGAATGGATTCACAACTTCACTATCATTGTCACCATCTTTAGATTTCCCGTCTGCATTAGATGAACTCAATGATGATCCCAAAACAGAAGGCCGCAATACCCCAGCCCTAATAGGATTGTTAAGTCTGGAGGTTTGCATGATGGAATCAGGGCGACTGTTCGAATCATTAGAGTTATCTGGAATAAGCAAAAAAATGCAAACTAATGTATTTTCGGAACCAACCAAAACCACCGCAATATTAAGGTTTCTTCGGTGTTTATGTTAAATTTATAGGATAAATTAAAAAAAGCACGTTTTTCCAAACTACTGACCATTGTTTTCAGACATTTTTTTTGACTATTTTCGAGTACAAAACTAAAGTTTGTTTTAATACAGATCTAAATTAAAAATTAATAAAAGTGACAAGCTAGCGAAGTTAGCGTATGTAGAATTGTCAAAATATATATGTACAAATATACAAGCGGTAAGCGGTTAGCCGGGGCGCAGTGGCAGTGGTTTTGTTATCACATGGTGGCGCGGCGCGGCGTGTTTGATGGAACAATAACAGTGGGGATGAAATAAAAATAACACGTGCTATTTTGTGTTTTTTTTTTCTGGGAAGTGATTTTTTAATTGGCTTTATAATAAGAAATATCCGACCTGTAATATTGTTTTTTTTTTGACAGTCAGGAAGTTTCTCAATAATGGAATTATTCTATTTATAAGGAATTCCCCAGTAGGAAAAAGAAGCGAGTCTTTTTTTTTAGGAATGAAATTGTTGTAACAAAATACAGAAGACTGCCAAAGTAATATTTTAATATTTTGTATTCAAACAAAATGTACTTGTGAAACGACACACTAGATTATAGCGCCCTTATTTTTCCCCTGAAATAATATATCGATTGCAGTGGTATCTAAAGGCAAAACCACACTTATCGAAACAACCATTTACTTAAGCTGAAGTGTGATCTGGAAATTTAAGAAAAGTAGAGCGGGAGAGAGCTATATACCATTGTACTTATATACATTTTTATAGTAATTTCATGGAACATGTTTTTTTAGTTCTGAGCTTCATCAATGGTGGCGCTAGTTGTCTTATCTACTTTACATCAAATGTCTTCTATTGTTGTTTTTGCTTCCCATGGCAATCTAGACAAAAACACTCCTAACTCACCAATCAAGTGTTTGTGGACTTCGTCCATAGATGGCGCACCAAACGTTCCTCTACTATACTACTATAGGTCTATAGATTATAAATACAATGGCTATACGTCATTATACAGAGGAGTGAGAAGATGAACACATACGTACTCGTCTAGATGAAGATGATGTTTGTCTTGATCTTGATTTCTCCTACTTCCTATAATCTTGTTTTATCAAGATGTTCTGCATTTTTATCTCGCCTCTCTGTCGAAGAAGTATGATTTTGATATGTTATATATATATATATATATATATATATAAACTGTTGGCACAATAGCTCCAAGAAGGGCCGGGGCCTGTGACGTACACTCTCAACCATTCCTGTGTGTGCGTTGATATTTTGCAGGAATGGAAACCAGCCATAAACCATAACCCTTGAATAAAAACAGGAAAAGTTGTTTGTCCAAAAGAGACATAAAGGTGGCTTTACATGGAGCTGCAAGCCATGATCGCAAAAAAAGAGGATGCAAAATATAATAAATCATACTTGTGTGATAGAGGAGGAAGTCCAAAATGCAGACGTCTTCATGGATGCAGGTTATAGGGAAATTATGGATGCAGCTTGAAAATTATAGTGAAGACGAACATGTTAAGGTGGCTTTACATGGAGCTGCAAATGCAGACGAAAACGCAACAACAACAATCATAGTGCAGACGATGAAAACGAACATGTTCATCTTCACTATAATTTTCAAGCTGCATCTATAATTTTCTTATAATCTGCATCCATGAAGACCGTCTGCATTTTTGCCTTCCCTCTCTATCACACAAGTATGATTTATTGATTTTGCATCCTCTTTATTTGCAACTCAGGGCTTGCAGCTTCATGTAAAGGCACCTTCAACGAACATGTTCATCTTCATCGTCTGCACTATGATTGTTGTTGTTGCGTTTTCGTCTGCATTTGCAGCTCCATGTAAAGCCACCTTAACATGTTCGTCTTCACTATAATTTTCAAGCTGCCTCCATAATTTTCCTATAACCTGCATCCATGAAGACGTCTGCATTTTTGCCTTCCCTCTCTATCACACAAGTACGATTTATTGATTTGGCATCCTCTTTTTTTTGCAACTCAGGGCTTGTAGCTCCATGTAAAGGCACCTTTAATCTTCATCGTCTGCACTATAATTGTTGTTGTTTCCTTTTCGTCTGCACTATAATTTGTTGCAGCATAATTTATAATCCTCTTTTTTTTGCAGATCATGGCTTGCAGCTCCATGTAAAGCCCCCTTAAATATGCATAAAAGTAAACATACAGAATTCCATAGTCCCCCCCATTGCTTTCGTGTAATCATACCATTAGGGTGCCGTCATCCTTTTAATTTTGACACTTGAAATACATTTTGACATTTACTGTCTGAGCTAACAGGAAAAAAATAATCTTATTTTTCTTACGTGGGATTTCTTTGATTTTGCCCATCACAACTGCCCATGAAAAAATAATGTTAAATTAATACGATCATCTTCATCTTCATATTCCCGATGTAAGTTAATTATCCAGCCTCCAATAGCCACCTTGCCGGCAACCCAATTCCAAACCAAACTGTACACGTATCCAGAAATTTTTATGTTTACGATAAACAAAATAAAAATGTTCCCATGTCAAAGTGGTTAAAAAAGTTATAAAAAAAAAAAATTGAAATTATTTTCAAAAAAACTTGAAAGAAAACCTTTTGCATGCTAATCGAATTTAATTCCTTTCCACAGACTAAATACTAAAAAAATGAAAATTAGAAATAAACTTCTCTGGATCGGATTGATTCTGGGGACATTGACGCTCGCAAAAAGTGCAGACGAATTACAAGGTCCACCGGAACCGAATACATCGTCCAAAACCAGCGAAGACAACATTAAAAATGAACCACCTGAAGGATCACTTAAAAAAACTGAATCATCTGATGATGGTTCCGGTACTGGTACTGCAACTGCAACCGAAGATGTTACTACGGATGTTAGCGGCGGCGGCCGAAATAAAATAACTATCACGGACGCACTTATTCAGGAGAACCTCATAATGTCACATCTGGGTAGACCTTTACTTATCAAAGCGATAAACGATCAACAGCTTAAGTTGGCACTAGAAGAGGAAATAGCCAGTGTGGAGAGTGAGATTCAAATGCCAGAAGTTGTGGAACCAACAACTGATGAGTTAAAAGGTGAGTTACTAAGTGTTTAAGTTGACGAATAGGTCGATGGGGGCACTTGAAAAGTAAAATAATTCGCAAATGTGGTATTTTTTTTGTGATATTGTGGAGTCGTTATTGTAATGATGTTTTATCTAGATTTGGTTGATGACACAACGTGTAGGAAGCTCCCATATGTTGTGTGTCCATTTTTCTAGTTTTAGGTTCTAAGTTTAAGATAACTTGGGGATCGACATTTGATTCCATGACTGTGATGAAATGAGCAAACATACGTACACTACTGCTCGTCAGAATAGGTTCAGTTTTACTTTCCTTTTTGATTAACAAGTGCACACCTAAAGGATTATTAATTGCCTTACCAAGAATCAACACAGTACGTGAAATTTAGAAGTTCGGATAGGAGAAAGAAGGAGACATCGAAGCACATTTGTCTTGAATGTTTGTATATTGCAAGGTGAGAGGTGAGGGAAAAATTGATTAGCGTTCCACATCCGTGCCGTGCGGCTAAAGAATGAGTATCTTTGCTTGATAGTGAGCTCGAGAGTAAGTTGATAAACATCTGTAGCGAAGCGTGTTTTACGAGGGAATTGTCTTAGTAGAAGAATTCAACTGGTTATTTAGCTAGAGCGTTGTTTATAGAAGTAATCTATATATATAAAAATGAATTGGTGTCTGTTTGTACGCGCCTAACTCGGCTGAATATCATCCGATTTGCATGGGGATTTTTTTGTTGGATTTGTTTTGAACCAGGTAAACACACAACGGAGCCGGTTTTTTTTTTTAATTTTTATTTTTTTTTTCAATTGCAAAAACAAACGAGTTTCTTCTCCACCTGTGCAAGTGACCCGTTCGCCAGAGCTGCTCTACTCGGAAATGCCTCGCTATTAAATTTGGAATGCGCCGTACAAAAAATGTAAACGTCGAAAACAAGGGCAAGCTGTTGCTGGATATGCGGATGTGTATCCTCGCTATAATATTTGGAATGCGCCGTACAAAAAATTTAAACGTCGAAAACAAGGGCAAGCTGTTGCTGGATATGCGGATGTGTATTAAACTAATGCGATTGGTCGTATCTATGCTGTTCATCCAAAAAATGACGACTGCTTCTATCTGCGATTGCTTTTGGTCAATGTGCCTGGTCAAACTGTACGAGAACCTGCGGACTGTTGATGGTGTGCTGTGTGCCACATTTAGAGAAGCCTGTCAGCGGATGAATTTGTTTGCCAACGACAATCATTGGGACGCAACACTTTCTCACAAAATGTTTCTCCTTTCGTTGATTTTTACTTCAATTCGGTCAAGATCCGACATAGCGCTTGCGATTGCCTCTTCTCGAATAGCTGCCACGTTGTTGGAAGGTGGTTGCACAGCACATTCAGCGTTAAAATTGCCACTGAATCTGCAGTTGAATGACGAACCAACATGCAATATTTTAAGAAATTCAGCTATGGCACAAGTGTTGAAAACTTTCAAAATTATCATCTGGGATGAATGCACAATGGCACACAAGCGAGCATTGGAGGCTCTTGATCGAACAATGAAAGATCTACGGAACAATATGAGACGCTTTTTAGGAGCAATGATATTATGCTAGCCGGTGATTTCCGTCAACGATCAACGCCTGCAGATGAACTAAACGCTTGCCTAAAATTATCGTATTTTTGGCGATACGTAAAGAAGCTGCAGTTGACCACGAACATGCGAGTTTCGTTGCAGAACGATCCATCAGCCGATGATTTTACAAAGAAACAATTGGCAATTGGAAATGGTCGAATTACCGTTGATGCTGCAACTGGCCTGATGTCGTTCCAGCTGAATTGTGAATTCACATCATAGAAGGAAGAACTCATCAGCAAAGTGTTCCCTAACATCGCTCACAATTATGTGAACCACGATTGGCTCAGTGAACGCGCGATATTAGCTGCGAAAAATAAGGACGTCTATGATTTGAATTTCATCATTCATAATAAAATCGCAGCTCCACTGCATTCGTTCACATCGGTGGATCGCATAACAAATGATGACGAAGCAACAAACTATCCAATTGAATTTTTGAATTCGTTGGATGTTCCCGGTCTACCACCACACAATTTGCAACTCAAAGTCGGCTTTGTCATCATAATGCTGCGCAATCTGAACCAACCAAAACTATGCAATGGAACTAAGTTGGCAGTGAAGAAACTCATGAACAACGTCATCCAAGCGACAATAATCAAAGGCAAGTTCAAAGGCGAAGAAGTTCTCATTCCAAGAATTCCTTTGATACCAACCGACTTGCCATTCGAGTTTAAGCGGATTCAGTTTACCGTTCGACCCGCATTCGCCATGACAATTAACAAATCGCAAGGCCAATCGTTGCAAGTGTGTGGCCTTAATCTTGGATTCCTTTGCTTTTCAGATGGACAACTGTACGTGGCGTGTTCGCGTGTCGGAAAGCCGTCTACATTGTTTGATTATGCACCGCACAAAAAAACAAACAACGTTGTTTATCACAAAGAGTTGTAGTGACCTAATCATTTCTGTTTAAATAAAAGTAATTTTAATCAATTTAATATCAATTGTTTAATTCTTTCTTAAGAGAGGCTCGACTTTCGAAAGGGACATTTAGTCAATTGAAGTTCGCCGGGTCAGCTAGTAATAAATAAAGTTGAAAGTGTTTTTCAGATTTTCATCCGGGATAAAATTTACCTATAAATATCGAGTCAGATGCCAGGCACTTAATATTGAAGTTTTCAAATTGGATCTTGAGAGACATCAGTTCGTCATTATTGTTTACGTTTTCGTGCGAATGTGGCATATCAGTAGATGGATAATGCATTTTAGTTTTTATATTTTCTATTTCACCGCCCAAACTTTCAACATTAATTCAGCAACTTTCCAAAGCTGTAACGCGTTCTTCGAGTTGTTCGATGTTTTTGCAGAATTGAATTGAATTTTTTGAGTTTATCTTACACGTTGAATTATATTCGAACGTCGACAATTTCCCTAATATAGACTTATTTTTATAATAATTTTGTGTAGTTGTTGCTGGATGCCGTTGGTTTTGGTTTTGTTGCTATTGTTGTTCTTGGAGGTTTTGAAGATGGTGTTGTTAAAGAAGTTGTTGAGTTTAAATTTGTTGCTATTGATGGTTTTGTGTTAGAAATTGCTGGTGATGATGGTGAATTTGAGGGACTATTGAGAGCTTTATGTAGCAGCGTATTACGAGAGTTCGGATTAAAGATTAAAATTAAAAAAAAAAACTTAGCACAGTATGAGGGTTATTGAATTACAGCACTTATAAAAACGTCTGTTCACCAAGACATTACTATCAACTAAGAGTCAAGAAACTACTTGTACACAATTTCGCTGTATTGTTGGAGACGGCAAATATGTGTTTAATCCAGCTAGAAAAAATACAACGACCTGTAAGGACATGCATAACGGGATGCATGCGGACGACACCTACCTTTGCACTTGATGTAATTTTGGGATTACCTCCAATCCACCTTTTCATAAGAATGGAAGCAAGACTTAGCTTACATTGTCTCTTCCACCAAGAATATATAACCTCCAACCCAAACTCAAGGGGCCACCTATCGCTCCTCAGCAGCTTGGAAAATCTCAAGGAATTTAGCATGTGTCTGGATGTCACAATTCCCACATATAACTTCACACAAAATTTCTCTTTAGTCATCCCCCCAGGGAAGACTGGAAAAACTTCAAACCACACCCTTCTAGCGAAGACCTGGTCTGGTATACGGATGTCTCAAAAATGGAAACAGGTACTGGTTCCGGTATTTTTGGGGAATCACCTTGTGCGAACTTTTCGGTCAGCTTTGGTCTTCATTCGTCCATATTTCAGGCAGAGGTCTTTGCTATTAACGAATGCGCGAGGATACTTCGTCACTAGAACGCCAAAAATAAAACTATATTCATCTTCTCAGACAGCCAGGCTGCCCTAAAAGCTCTGGCTTCGCCTTTCATAAGATCCAAGCTAGTCCAAGAGACTGTCTTATACTACTCATTGAACTTGCAAGGTTCAATTTTGTGATTCTCCATTGGATCCCGGCACATAAGGGATACTAAGTTAATAAAAGGGCCGACACCCTGGCACTACTCCGCCTCAGAAAGCGGATACTTAGTGATGATATTGTTCCCTTGGAAAAACTCAAAACCTTCTATCCACAGAATATCTTAAAGTTCTGGTCTCTGTCTGGAGCAACAGAACTGCTCTAGAATCTCACATGGATTGGCACAATAGAAATGTTCGAGATACCGCAGTGCCTGAGCTGTATAAGCTCTCCCCAACAACAAATAATAATAATCAAATGTGTTTAATCCACAGAAAGTGCTTTGTAATACTATATATCGTCATTAGACTCTGATACCATCTATCATCAGACCTTAAAGACCTTTGAGAGACTAATAGACATCTATATTCGCAGTGCAATGAGTCCGGAAGTGATATCTCCAGCTCAGCATGCTTATACTAAAGGTAAAAGTGTAGAAACAGCACTTCACAGTGTTGTAAGCACTGTAGAAAACACACTGAAACACAAAGAGTATACCCTTGCTGCTTTCCATGACATTGAAGGAGCTTTCAACAATGTGAAAAACGACGCAGTGAAAAGGGCCCTTGTGAACCTTAGCGTGGACGATAGCATTATCTGTTGGATAATGTGCATGTTAAGAAACCGTCAAATTAACTCAGAACTGGGAGGAGCGTTGATTAAAGTATCAACATCCAGAGGCACCCCACAAGGTGGTGTTCTCTCCCCCCTCCTTTGGGTACTCGTAGTTAATGAGATCCTTATTAGACTTAAAAATAGTGGAGTAAAAGTAGTAGCATATGCAAATGACCTAGCTCTGCTAGCGACAGGAAAATTTCTCTCCACCATTAGTGAACAAATAGAAGGCGCCTTGTCCTTGATAGATACTTGGTCAAGGAAATGTGGGCTTGCAGTCAATCCACAAAAGACAGAACTGGTCCTTTTTACCAACAAAAGGAAAATACCAGCCTTTAATCTTCCCTCAATAGAAGGGGTTCCACTCACCCTGTCAAATCACGCCAAATACCTTAGTGTGATTCTAGACAGAAAATTGAACTGGAAGCTCAACATTGAAGAAAGAGCCAAGAAGGCAGCGATAGCATTCTATGCCTGTAATAGAATATTTGGAAAGACCTGGGGGTCTAGTCCCAAGATTATCATGTGGATGTATACGGCAATAGTAAGACCTATACTGACATATGGCAATTTGGTCTGGTGGGAAGCTACGAAAACGACTTCCAACCTAAACACAATTACAAGAATACAAAGAATGGCGTGTATAGGCACCACCGGGGCTATGAGAACCACCCCCACTGCAGGGCTGGAGGCTATTCTCAATCTAAAACCCTTAGACCTCTTTGTGCAAGAATCTGCAGCAAATAGTGCCCTCCGGTTAAGCCAGACTCAAAACTGGAAACCGAGTCAGACAGGTCATGCGCAGATTCTACAGATATATACGGGCCACAATGTATGCACAGACTACACAACACCCCGTTTAGATTTTGAAAGACCATTCACCACTTCTTTTCCTAATAGAGAAGACTGGCTTAACAGCCAGACACCATGCGAATCAGCCATCCAAATCTTTACAGATGGCTCCAAAATGGAAATTGGTGTTGGTGCAGGCTTCTACTCAGAAGCACTTGAACTAGCCGGATCAATTAGGCTCCCCGATTACAGCAGCGTCTTTCAGGCTGAGGTCCTGGCAGTGACAGCAGCTGCTAAAGAAGCTGCAATGAAGGCAATACCACGTGCTGATATCACCTTTTTCATTGACAGCCAAGCGGCAATCAAAGCAATTTCTGCCATTGAAATAAAATCAAAGCTTGTAACTTGCTGTCGCGAAGAGCTTAAGGTTCTTGGCGCGCAGCATAACATAAGACTATGTTGGGTTCCTGGCCACTGTGGTGTGCAAGGAAACGAAAGAGCTGATGAGCTGGCAAGAAAGGGATCATCCCTAGAACTCAATCGAGCAGACACAACGGTAAAGATCCCAACATGTAATATTAAACAGAAGATTGGGAATAAAGTACTTGCTACAGCTAACGAGAGATGGAACTCACTCGATTCCTGTGTCATAACCAGGAAAATGTGGCCCTACTTTAATAAACAAAGAACAGAAAAGATCCTACTGCTCAAAAAGGAATCACTACGATCTCTCGTGGGCATACTGACCGGGCACAACATGCTGGGTTACCACAAAAAGAAAATGAAACTCAGCACGGACGACTTGTGCAGAGGTTGTGGCGACGTAGATGTGCATGAGGACACACCGCATTTTCTTTGTCACTGCCCAGCACTATGCCGCTTAAGAAACGAAGTTCTGGGAAGTCATTTCTTCCTGGACTTGGAAGAACTATCTGAACAAACGGGTACAAACCTGCTCAGATTTATCAACGCTTCAAAATGGTTTGAAAATGTATAGGTTTTTCATAGGTCCCATGTTTATAGGGCCCGAAACCCCCAGGGTATCACAATGGATCTACATTGATCTAAGTGTGATGGACATAACATCATTCATCAGCCCACTTACCTAACTTAACCTAATACTATATAACTAAAACGCGAAGCTCTTTGGTGTCCATGGTGGAGAAGCCTATCATGGATATTGTTGTCACCACTCCATATTTATTACAAGAACCCTTACTAAACTTCCGATGGTGCTTCAAACGTAGTGTTTCTCTCAGTTAATATGCCTTTCCAGCCAGCTCGATCTCTAGCCTTCCGTCTCCAATTTCGCACTACAACAAGTAGTCACAGCTATCCCTCTACCTACTACGTATAGTTGCATTTTCTTCACCGTTGCATCTTCTTTGTCAAATAAATAATACTCAAGACTTCTGTTTTATTTACTGCGAGAGACTTTTTATCCTACTGGGAGAGGGTCTATGCTTCCGCAAAATCGGAATGATGAGATGATGAGTTTAAGTGTCATGCATTTGTAAAGGTCTCGATATAGTTTCAGTGAAGCAAGAGTTAATATACGTTTGATTTCCATGCTGATGTTGTTTTTCGTGTCCATTGTCAAGGTAGACAAGTTTTGGGACTGCCTCGAGGTTATACCTATCAATGGTCATTGGTCATGCTCTGACCAAGTAGGTGGTGATAAGATATACTTGTGTTGATGAAAGCAAATACTTCGTCTATTCCTCGTTTAGAATCACTTCCATTCTGCTTGCTACTGGCTCCATGGTAGTGAAGGCAGCGGTTACTGCTCGCTTTGTTTTTCCTTCGTCGTCAGCAAACCTAAGTTATTGTTTTGATTCGTAAAAAATATTAACGGATTTACTGGCATTGGTGTTACGTATTAACTTTAAAACCACAATATTGAAACAGCTGCATGGCAGTGCGTCACCTTGTTTTAACCCGCTGGTGTGGTGTTGAAGGTTTCAGTATAATCTCTACCAATTTTGACGAACAGCGATAATTTTTCAATTTCATCCTAACATGACTAAGAAGCTCTTTAAAATCGATGAACAGGTGATGGGTCTCAATGTTTAATTCTTTGATTTTTTCCCGGATCTGGTGCAGTGTAAAGATTTGATTGGTAACTTCCATTAACACTTAAGCTTTGTTCGTTGGGCGTTCTAAAGTATTTTTTAAGACTTCAATTATTCCTGCCTGGCAAGTTTTTTTAAAGCTGAACTCGCCCCAAAGCAAATTTACGTTTTTGCTTGGATAAATATTGAAGCGACTAGTGCCAGGGTCGTCATTTGCCGTGAGTTCGCTTGTTGCAGATAATGTTTTTATTGATCTTGTTTGTTTGTTGATCCCTGAAGTCGGCCTAGGTCACCACAAATTGTTTTTTTTTTTAAACCTCGCCCTAACGAGAAATTTCTCTTGTTTTTTTAAAATCTGGGGTCTTCCGTTGGCGCCAAGAAATATATATTTCGGGCGAGTTGAAGTGACGAATAAGCTCTTTCCAAAGAATATGAAGTACTGTATAGCTCTAACTCCTCCTGGAGCCAAAGGCGACAACAAGATCCTACCACCTGTCCCAGTTTGCTGCAACTGGCCTTAGCTGTGGCCATAATTAAATTCTTAAATTCTTTGAGACGTCCAAGTTTTTTTCAAAGCTTTTGAAATACTTATGGAGCATTGAAAGTAATATTAAGAATAAAGCCAAATCATTTTGGTCTTTTCTAAACAGCAAAGAGTCCCTTGGTTTTCCGGCTAATATGATTTATAATGATAAAGTGGCAGTTGATGAAAACGAAAAGGTAGTATGTGATATGTGTGCCGAATTTTTTCAGTCAAATTTTCTTCAAAATGGTTCACCACAATTCGTTGGAGATGCTGACATTAATTCATTTGCGGACATTGGAAATCTGGTGATTTTTGAAGAAGAGGTTCATGCACAAATGTCTACTCTTAAATCATCAGGTAATAAAGGTTCTGACAATCTTTCACCTATGTTGTTAAAAAAGTGTTAAGATTACCTAGCTAAGCATCTGACAAAGCATTTTAATGTTTCACTTCGCAATGGTGAGTTGTTGAGTGATTGGAAAAAGACCTTTATAACAACGATTCATAAATCTGGCTCAAAACAATTGGTTACTTAATTAATTTATAGACCCATTTCAAAACTGCAATTAGTACCCAAACTGTTTGAAGCCATTGTTAAAAATAAACTTTATGAATTGGTTAAAAATGGTTTATCTGTTGCACAGCATGGATTCGTCAGCGGTCGTTCCACTGTGACAAATCTAGCTTTCTTTTCAGATTATTGTATTATAAAAAAAAAAAATTAGCCGTCACGGGACGCCCGGCAAATGTGAAACATTCAAATTTACATTAAAATTCGTAATTTTAAAAAACCATTAACAAATATGGAGTGAAATAATTTTTAATAATTTAGGGTTTCGTTAATTAAATAAATAAATTTGTGTTATCATTTTATTAAAATATCAATTATTACAGATTATATTCATTTTTAAACACATAGGAACAAAATTTTCCTCAACCCACCCATCAGATACCGCCATCACCGCCATACTTCCAGCCCACCTTCAACTAGCAACCAACCATCCACCATTTTGTATAAGTTTTTCATCAGCTAATACCTACCACCAGTAACCACCCAATCGACCTGCAACCACCAACCTACCACCTTCCATTTTTGTCGATTCCCTCCCCAGAGCAAGTCTCCCTACCACCACCATTTACCCAGCCCATTTACAACCACCAATCAAGCATCCGCCATTTTTGACAATTTTTTCCTCACCCCCCACACCAAAACCCCCAAGCAGCAACCACCCACCCCACTTACAACCAACCACCTACCATTTTTGTCAAGTTTTCCCCCTACCAACCCCCAACCCCAAACGCCATCTACCCACCATGTTTATAAATTTTCTCTCACCTACCCCCAAACATCCTCCTCAAAATCCACTTCACCACCAACACAACCTTCAACCACCAACCAACCAACCGCCATTTTTAACAATTTTTTCTGATTGGTGAAAAGAATGAAAAACGTAATTCGTCCAAGCCCCTACCCAACAATACTCAGTTCCTCCCGACCCCACCTAGAAACAGCCAACCACCCACCCACCATTTTCGTAATTTTTTTCTTCAATTACGTTTCGTCACAATTACAATCTATTTTACTGCCTAGGATGCGCCAATAGATGTTTCACATCAAAAAAAGTCCGGGCTGATATTAAGAGTCCCATATCCAATCCCGCACAAGGCCCCCAACTAACCCTCAAGCATTTTTGAAAACTGCACCGACAAATTTTTTTTTCTGATTAGTAAAAAGAATGGAAAATGTAATTCCCCCAAACCCCCTCGCCATCAACCCTCAACTCCCAACTAACCACTCACTATATTTGACAATCTTTTCCTCATCCCCCCACACCAAATCACCCACCCGTAACTACCCATTCCACCTACAACCGCCAACCAACCACAAACCAAATCCTCCTAACAGTAACGACCCACCCCACCTATAACCACTAACCAACCACCAAGAATGTTACCCCCCCCCCCTTCCCCAAAACAAATCCCACACCTGTTTAGTCATTTTTTTCTTCACCAACTTCCCCACACCCCATCCCCACATCAACCACCCACCAGTACCACCCACTCCACCTACCACCAACCATTTTAGTCAATTTTTCCCTCCAACCAACTACAGGCAAAGCTCGAAAATTAGAATAAAAAAGTTTTGGCGAATTCTAATTTTCAAATGTTTCTAATTTCCAAGTTTTTTTTTTTAACAAGAGATCAATACTTATCTGGTACATTAGTCTTAAATCTAAATATACGTATCGTTAAAATTAAAAATAGTAGGTTCAAGACTGAGTTATATTTTACACCTATTAAAAAAAAAGCATAACATAATCGTAGGATCCATGCATAAAGTTTGCATTCCATTGTTGGGAATTCAGTTGAATTCAATATGAAGGGTTTTTGTTTTTAATGGCAAGAAAGAATTTAATACCGATAGTTGTAAAGGGAAAGTCTTTTTATTTTTACACGCCTACATAGTGTTTTCGAAACAAAACATGAGTTTTTCTGAGCTTCTATTCTAAAGCTTGAAAATTATATTTTTATATTTTTTTTATATTTATTTATTTCATCTACAAGCAGTGCTTAACAGATTAATTACAGTTGTAATAAACAATAAAATGTATTTAAATAATTCGAATAATATAATAAATAATGAATTGAGAAAAATTATTATTAATTTAAATAAACTCCAATACTACTTTAATAGGTTAAATAAAATGTTCTTGAAGCTGTCCCTAGAATGATGCAGGTCTAAATTAGTACAGTTTTCATTATATGATCTAATGGCTCGTGATATTGGTTCATTTAATCCATAATTTGTTCTGTGCCGTTTCTGGAAAAGAAAATTCCTTTCCCTGAGTGGCCTAACAGGAGCATAAATAGGCATGAGCGCAAGAAGGGAGGGACTTTTAATTTGGTTGCATAACAAATCCCTTACAAACATTACGTCATGAGCGTACCGTCTAGTATTGAGAGGCAATATACCCAATAACAGGCATCTACTGGGATAAGTGGGTGAGAAATTCCATTTCATTTTCCAAAAAATATATTTTGTGAATCGACGTTGTACACTTTCTATCCGATCAGAATGGATCTTATAGGCAGGATTCCAAATGACATCTGCATATTCCAAAATGGAGCGAACTAACGATATAAAAAGAGATATAAATGTGTATGGATCTAAAAATTCTTTAACATTGCGTTTTATGAAGCCGACAACTAAATTAGCTTTAGCAATGATATGATCGATGTGTGAATTAAAAGTCATTTTAACATCAATAATCACTCCAAGGTCTTTAATTTCAGAAACTCTGTTTATTTGATTTTGACCAAGAAAATAACCATATGAAAACGAAGAAAAAGACCGACCGAAAGTAATGGTGTTGCATTTATATTATATTATATTATATTCTAATATATATATATATAATATTATATTCTAATTTTCAAGCTGTTAACGTTATATAAAATATTGTTCTAATTTCCAAGCGATTCTAATTTCCGCGAGTTCTAATTTCCGAGCTTTACCTGTATCTACCATTGTTTAAAATTCTTTCTACAACCCTCACCAACCATCCAGCCCACCTACATCCTACAACCACCAACCGACCATCCAAAAATTTTCACCAAACCCCCCCCCCCCCCTCCCCATAACCCTACTCCACTACCACCCTACCCCCTCCAACACTACCGCCCCAGCATCACCAGCGACAACCCAACCTACAACCGCAAACCACCCAACATTTTCCACTTTGAAAAATTTTATGGTCGTGCCACTTTTTTGTTACAATTACGATCGATTTTACTGCCTAGGTGCGCCAATAGATGTTTCACATCAAAAAGAAAAGTTATCAAGTTGACACCATTTACACTGATTTCTCTAAAGCCTTTGATATTGGGTCAAAGTTGCCCACGCTTGTCTTCGATTATTCTGGAGTGCCTCAAGGAAGCCATCTTGGTCCCCTTGTGTTTCTCCTATTTATCAACGATCTTCCTGATTTTATTCTATCTTCATCTTACTTACTCTATGCCGGTGACTTGTAATTATTTCGTGCAGTTAAATCTTTTTTAGACTGTTAATTGTTACAGACTGACTTGAATTTAATTACCACATGGTATACAAGGAACCATCTTGATTTAAAAATAAGTAAGTGACTTATAATTTCTTTTACAAGATCTTGTAATCCTATTGGGTTAACATATAAAATAGGTGGTACTGGTCTCAAACGTGTTGGTTTTAGATAGATAGATAGATAGATAGATTAATTCTTTATTTCATTAAAAAAAGTTTTACAAAAGGTTTTCTTAAGAGTAATGACATGATGTTTTAGATAGTAAATTTAGCTTTAACCGGCACTATGACTATATTACATCTAGGGCTAATGAGTTATTGGGTTTCCTACTAAAGGAACTCGAAAGAATTCTTGGTTCCCTACACGTTGAAGTCGATCTATGTCTCGTTCATAAGATCTGTACTTGAGTATGCTTCCTGTATTTGGTGCCCTTCCTATGAATTAAGCATAAACGTTTTTGGAAACATAATTGGGTCTATGATACAATGCCACCCTATGAAGCTCTTCACACTAGACGTAAGTGCTATTTCGTTCACTTTGCTAGATATGTGATTTATTATCAGATTATGATTGTTTCCTTTACTTGCCTGTTTCCTATACATGCTCCAGCTCGGGTTTTTCATGAAACCATTTTTTTTTCTCTATGGTTCCCTGCTTATGAATTACTTAATGTGTGCTTTGGCCCGTGGTAATTATTGATGAATTGTCCTTCATTTGTACCCTTCGTGCGGTAGTCATTACATCGTCAATTGTCAACAAGAATAGTATATGTGAAATTAGTATCGCTCCTTGACACAAATCACAGGAGTTAGATAGTTGTCCATTGTGTTAAGCAAAACACCTTCTGATGTTGTAGGACTTACCTTACCAACCAGCACCCTGCCTAGGTGGCACAAAGTCTGGAGTCTGGTTGCCTGAAATCGACTTAGGGTGCCTTGTCAGCTTACGATTGTCTTCCCTCCACTTAATTATCAAGGGTTGGTAGAGGAACCCATTTAAGAACCATTCACCTCGCCTAGGATGCCTATGATTCTTGTAGGATTTCCATGCCGAACCCGCTTACTGAACCACCTCTTTGACAGGTACAGTTCATCCTTAACCAACCAGCAATTTGTTGGTTTGGCAGATTGAGTCGCGCTTTAATAGAGTACTAGTTCATCCCGTCCTTCTCTGTAACTCTGTAAAAAAACATCCTATTACATCCTTCCAACCCTTCGTTAAGTTGGTTAGTTATGGTAACAAAACGGAGCATACCAGCGCTGATTGGGTTCATCTTGGGAGCTTTTTCAGCTCAAATGAGAACCGCCATTTAGACCTACCTGTAGGACTCTTTATTAGAATAGCTTCCTTTATTTCCTATTCCTACTCTCTATGTAAATGAAATCTGTATGTGGCTCTCTCTAGCTTTTGTAAACTAAAATCTGGACTAAAAATCGTAAAATTCTTTTTTTGAAAAACGTACATTTCATTTCTAGCTGAGGTCATTTACCAAGAGGCTACTGAACTCTTAAGAAAGCGGCAGGGCGACAAAGTCTTGGGTCAACTCAAACTAGAAATAGCAAGCAAGATGAATCATGTTAAAGCGAGGTGTGATATTGCCTGGGCCCATGTATTGGGCATCCGTCCAACAGACTTTGAATTTGCTGCCAAAGAATTTGAAGAGCTTTCCAAGCTCGGCTTGCCAGAAGCTAATATGGTATGTCCAATTGTGTCATCAATTTTTAAACACAACTTGATAAACAATAAAATTCACAGGGTATGGCGTTCCTGTATTCAGTGGGAGTAGGTGGAAAAAATATCAGCCAGCCGCTAGCTTTAATGCATTACACTCTGGCCGCTTTGGGAGGTGATATTTATGCCCAAATGGCCTTGGGTTATCGTTATTCTTTTGGCATCAATGTGCCATTAAGTTGTGAGAAGTCGCTATCGTTTTATAAACGCGTTGCCAAAATAGTCGCATCGAAGATTACATTCTCGAGTGGGCCGATAGTGCATCGTGTTCGGCTCTTGGATGAGTTGGAGAATTCAGGTAGCCAGGAGACTGAGTTAGTTGATTACTATCAGTTGCTAGCAGACAAGGGTGATGTCCAATCCCAGGTAAGTTTAAAAATTGTTTGTTTCAAAGGAACTACCTATACATAACGTATACCGAAAAAAATTTAGGTGGGCCTGGGTCAATTGTACTATCAAGGGGGCAAGGCAACTGAACAGGATCTGCAAAAGGCTCTGGAATACTTTACCCAAGCAGCAAATGCTGGAAATGCAATTGGATTTGCTTTTCTAGGAAAACTTTATCTTGAAGGCAGTGAATACATCAAAGCTGACCATGATGCTGCCTTTAAATTCTTTAAAAAAGCGGCTGAATTGGGTGATCCCATTGGACAAAGTGGTCTGGGTTTGATGTATTTAGAGGGACTTGGAGTTCCACAAGACACCACCAAAGCTTTCAATTATTTTACCCAGGCTTCCGACCAAGGTTGGGTCGATGGACAGCTACAGTTGGGCAATATGTATTTTAGTAAGAAGCGTGCCATCGTTGTTTTGGATCTTAATTTAATGAATATTTCTTTGATTCTCAGCTGGAAATGGTGTCAAAACAGACTACAAGCTAGCACTTAAGTACTTCAGTTCGGCTTCGCAATCAGGTCATGTTCTGGCTTACTACAATCTGGGAGTAATGCATGCATATGGTTTAGGAATGTTGCGTTCCTGTCCAGCAGCTGTTGAGGTAAGTTCATTAAGGAAACATTGACATAGTGTTCTCTCTCAAATCCTCGTCTTCTAGTTTTTCAAGAATGTTGCAGAACGAGGCCGCTGGAGTGAAATGCTAATGCAAGCCTATAATGACTACAAAAAGTACGAAATGGATACATCGTACATGAAATATGCTCTGCTGGCCGAAATGGGCTACGAAGTTGGACAAAGTAATGCAGCCTTCCTTCTCGATCGCAATGAAGTGACGATATTCAATGATCGTCATGAGGATTTGATTCGTGGCTTTTACTACTGGAAGCGAGCTGCAGCTCAGGGATACTCTGCTGCACAGGTTAAGCTGGGTGACTATTACTACTATGGCTGGGGAACAGCTGTTGATTTTGAATCAGCTGCTTCTTTATATAGGTAAGATGAAAATACAATTAGGAGTAGCTTTCAAAGTTTAATATTACTATTTGTACAGGAAAGCATCTGAACAACATTTCAATGCACAAGCAATGTTTAATCTTGGTTATATGCATGAGCAGGGACTGGGAATGAAGAAGGACTTGCATTTGGCTAAGAGACTTTACGATTTGGCTGCTGAAACTAATGCTGATGCTAAAGTTCCTGTTGCTTTGGCTTTGATGAAACTGCAATTGATAGCCAAACTTGAAGCACTCAAAGAGGTAAGAAGAATTTTTAATTCGATGATTGTAAAATGTTTTCCTGAAATAGGATATGTCGTGGGCTCAACTCTTATACTCATTCTTCATACTCTATCATTTGTCATTTATTTCAAGGTGTTCTTTGTTGGGCCCAATCGTCTGGATTCTTTGATTCTTTAAGAGACAGCTCATATACATGAGTTTTTCGCTTTATTCTTAGATTTAGATTTATTGGTAGGGATAGCTTATAAAGCTTAGTCACTGCTGTATCTCGATTATGCCTATTGTGCCAATCCGTGTGAGATTCTATAGCAGTTTTGTTGCTCCAGACTGAGACCAGAACCTTAAGATATTCTGTGGGTGGATAGTTTTGACTTTTTGAGGAACAATCTCATCACCAAGTGTCCGCTTTCTGAGGCAGAAGAGTGCTGGGCATTCCGTGAGGATATGCAAAGATGTTTCTTCACTTTCGAGGCAGGTTGAAGTAGTAGCATTGGTCATCCAACACATTCAAACGAGTTGGGCAGCTATGCCAAGATCTGTTTTACCCATCCTCAGTTTGCATCGGTAAGGTATATTTTTAAATCTGTTAGAGTGTAAAAATGTTGGCAATAGATGACTAATCTGGTCTGAAACCTCTTGGAAAATAGTCTAGCAAAAAAGTCCCTCCATTTATTCCGATTCGATGCGACTTGCTTTAGCTTTGTTAATCTTTGAACACCTTGACACTGAGCAACACAAATGACCTCCATGTTATTGGCAACATAAGAAATGGTTGGCAGCCAAACGGTTCTTCAAATTGTACCGCAGACGGTTAACGAAAGCATGCTGGAGATGTTGGCAGATAAAATGTTAGATTCGAAGAGTTTCCGCTTGGTGTTCATCTGGTTAGGTTAATAAAATAGTGAATGCTCCTAACCAAGTCACTTTTGGCTGTGTTCTGTCAGTTCTCTCGCAGAAAACTTTCCAATAATCAGTTTTGCTGGACTTGAGTCTGATATCTCAAAATTAATTTTGAACAGCAATCTTGTCCATCAAATGTTTCCGGCTTCTTCTTTTCTTTCGAATGAAAATTGGAAAAAGGGTGTCGTTGTAATAGCCTATTTAAACTCAAAACATCGAACCAGGAATTTTTGATAACATGTTGTGTTGTGACACTAGCAATAAGCTTGTGCTGCTGCGTGTTGCAAAGTGGATATTCGAGTTCAGGACACTGAAAGCATGTTTGAAGTCGAACTGAATATAGATAGACAACATTTTTAGATGAAGATATCTATTCTTAGTTGAAGGTAAGACAACTCCCTACGTTAAAGTCAATCAAATGGACCTGGCTCTCAGATTTGTATGTTAATGTTGCCAAAAACAATTTCAAAGCTGTACTCTGGCACTAATCGTAGGTCCTCTCTTAAAAAGGCCGAACAGTATTTCTTTGATTTGGTTTTGTTTCTGTCCTGTAGAGCGTGGACGTAAAGCAGCGAGGTGATGTTAAATTTGTCCTCTCTGAGGTAAGTGATTAGGCGCATAACGAAAGCCTAAAATTTAGATCATCCATTTACGACGCAGTTGGTTGTTTCGGAACCATTGATTTCTTACGTGGAAGTTACCCTGATGCACAACCCCCAACCTGCGGGACCAGGCCTTATGCTGCCCTCCTTGTATAAAAGGGCTGGAGAAATCCAGAGTCAGTAACCTCCTAGAGGGATGCGAGAGCTACCGTTGGCCTTTCAAGGGTTCATCCGCTCCCTTCTCTATTTCACTACCCTGACTATTAGTAGTGAAAGGACCCAATGACCTAAGCTACGAATATGTCTAAGTTACTCATTGGGGTGCCTACCATATTGACTGTTGGCGTCGCTATTGGAACTCGCTCGTTCACTTTCTGAGGTTCATCCAGGTTAACTGAGACCCTACTCTGGACAATTAAAGTGTTGCTATTTTTCCGTGTTCAACACTGGCGCTTATAAGTTCGACAAGTCAAGTCCGGGGGGAGAAGACCAGTACTCGATGGCTATCACTAGGAGGTAAAATAACCACAATTGATGGGAATGAGATAGTTGCAATCTTAGGCATCGCTAAATTGATACCAATTCATACAGCACCCATCAAAGCCTTAAAACCCCATCTAAATAATCGATGTTTCCTTGCCTTGTACCACTGCCTCAGTAGTTATCGCTGTTTTTTTCTCCTGTTTAACTAAAATGTCATCTTTGTACCTATTCAGAGTGCCCCGTTGCACACGGTGCAGATGCGAAATTCTCCTTATTTTGTTGATGTAATCTCAGTCTTGTATTTTTGAACAGAACTCGTATTTTCCATCTACTTTTTTATTTTATTAAATAAATCTTCATTGTTTTACAGTCTCCCTACAAATTCATCTTCTACATGGATGAAAACATAGCAGCCAATTGGGATCTGTACATGATCACAATACTGACGCTTCTTCTCGGCTTCATAATGTACACAAGGCGTCCCTATCAAAATCAACCAGCTACACCAAATAACGAACAAGAAGAGCCAGGAGCTCCACAAGCCAATCATGAAGCTCCTACACCAACTTCTCCTTCAGATAATCATCAGGAGAATGCCACAGCAAGCAGCACAAATCAGAATGCTACGGCATCGACATCAACCGAATCATCAACTGCATCAGCATCAGCATCACCAAGTGGACTGGCGAGCGGTTCAAGTGGTAAATCGTTGCATTCCTCCACCATTCCATCAACATCGTCAACGTCGTCGTCATCGGCTCAATCGACTGCATCGATAACACTCAAACCAAACGCAAACGCCAACGCCAACTCCAACGCCACTACAAACGTTATAAAGGACAATGAAAGACCTGAATAGTCCAAAAATGTTGGTCCATTTCTAATGTTATTTTAAAGAAAATTTAGTTCTTGTTTTTTAGTTTGTTTTGTAAATAAGTAATATTTTTTGAAATAATTTTTTAAAATTATTTTTTATTATTATTTTCATGAGAAGAAACAAATAAGTAAACAACTGTTGTCCTACTATACATCCTCCTGCTGCTGGCCATGGCCATGGCCACTGTTGTATATTTTTTACGGGCTAGATTGATTTTTTTGTGATTTTAGTTTTGTTTCACATAATTAATTGGCAGTCGTTTGGCATCGTCGTTGATCGATGGATTGTTTGAAAAATTAAAATTAAACAAAAACAAAAAGTTTATAGGGAAAATAAAATTTAATTTTAAAGCTTAATATTCATTGTGTAGTTTATTTTTTGTTTGCATATTTAGCTTTGTTAAACAAAAGAATAGAAAAACAAAATCACAAAACTATTTATTTTATGTCATGTTTTTTTTTTTATATATGATTAATGATCGAAGGCTTAATTTTTCTTATATTTTTTAAACAAATACAATTTAAAAGTAAATCAAAATGAAATAAAAATACAAAAAAAAAACTATAAATATATATATATATACTTATGTTAGAACACGCGCGACTAGTAATTCACATTATATTGAAATGGATAGAAAATTAAATGATAAAAACAAACAACAACAAAAAACATTTTGTAAATAACATAAAAAAACAATTAAATGAACACAAATACAAAAGACTTTAATAATTTATAAAAAAAAATATATGTATGTATATAATTTTGAATTCTTTTATTCAAGAACAAATTGCTATTCTTTATTAATACCTTTTGGGGGGTAGTACTTAGTGTGTCCGACTACCACGACGAAGGGTTTTGGGTCCGATCTCTGACTCCTTCTAAGTTTTTTCCGGGCTACTCTTCCAAGAGTAAATTTTGTCATTAATAAAATTGTAGGTCTCTTCCATTCCTGCAGAATGTCAACGCCAGACAGGAATGATTGGGTAAAATCGTATCGTCACCTCCAAGTGGTGCCTGCTGGATAGCCGAAAGGTGAACTAACGACGAACGTTGGATCCATCGGATCCATAGGTTGTAGATACCTGAGTTATCTTCTCAGGAACTAGGAGCAGGAAGAAAGAGATACGCTCTGAAGATCCAACCACCACAAAGATCTATATTTCATGCACAGGCCTCACAAGCCGGTCATGAACGGAAAACTATTGTGATGAAAACCGCAGAAAATGCCTCGCATGAAAGAACCAAAAATGTTGACGACCCCCCCCCCCCCCCCGCAAACGAAAAACGGACAACGATTTACGCATATGCACGTGGAATGTGCATACCCTAACAGGCCGCGTAAAGCCGCCGAGCAGCTAGCCGAAACCCTCGCCAGTCTAAACGCTGATATAACAGCCCTGCAGGAGATGCGATGGGATGGACCGGGCCTGAGAATTACAGAGGACTGTAATTTCTACTATGGGAAATGCCACCTTGATGGGAGATCGCGCTTGTTTGGGTGCGGATTCGCTGTCAGAGGAAGACTTAGGCAAAAGGTCTTGAGCTTTCGCGAAGTCAGCGAGAGAGTGACAACGATCCGCATTAAGGCCAAATTCCACCACATAAGCCTAATTAGCGCTCATGCCCCTACAGAAGAGAAAGGCGACGCTACCAAAGAATGTTTCTACGAGCTCCTCGCCAAAACATATGAGCAGTGCCCAAAACATGACATTAAAATTCTCTTGGGAGACTTCAATGCCAAAATTGGGAGGGAGGACATCTTTGGTATGACGATCGGAAAACACAGCCTGCACGACACCACCTCCGACAACGGACTCAGGCTCATCGATTTTGCAGCGGGGAAAAACATGGTGCTAAGCAGCACGCGATTCCCAAGTCCCGACATCCACAAGGGCACATGGCGATACCCAGATGGTCGAACCTGCAACCAAATCGACCATGTTGTGATTGATGGAAGACACTCCTCCAGCATTATGAATGTCCGTACATTCCGAGGAGCAAACATCGATTCGGACCACTACCTAGTCGGTGCAAAACTTAGGGTACGGATCTCCATGGAAGTTCTTAGGCGAACACCGACTACACCTAGGAAATTCAATGTTGGACGTCTTCAATCGGAAGAGACCGCCGCTGCCTATGCCGACCGCGTATCCCTTGAGCTTGCGAGAAATCCTTCGACTGATGACATGAACCCGTAAGACTAATGGCAGCTATGTCAACAAGCCATAAGAAGTGCTGCGTCAGATGTATTGGGCTTCTCACAACCACCCCCCAGAAACCCCTGGTTCGACTCCGAATGTGCTCAGGCAAACAAAGCCAAAACGGAGGCATACAAGTCGTGGCTCCAGAGAGATACTAGAGCATCCAGAAATCTCTATGTTGAGCGAAGGAAAGTTGAGAAACGTCTACTCAGGAGAAAGAAAAAAGAACACCAGCAACGCGAAGTCGAGGAGATGCAGTTGAAGGCCGCATTTGGTGAAGGCAAAAGTTCTTTTCAACAACGCACTGGCGTAAAAGGCCGGAGTCGCAATGATAAAATTACATGAATTAAGATAAAAGCTCCTTGATCATTCATGCTCCAGATAAATGTTTGTTCCGAAATATGGACATTTTTTCTAACTACCTTGGTTTCTTTTGGGATTGAGATGCAGGAATCTAACTTTAATAGTTGACTTTAAAAATGTAATGATTTTAAGAATTTCTTCAAAAAAAAAAAAAAAAACATTTGTTACAAGAGGCACACCATGGCGTATGAGTAATATTTCTCCAAAAATTTAAAAATTGTTATCTGAGAATTACGAAAGAAAGGCATTGAGAAAAGGAGTGACACGTTACCCCAAATTCCAAGGATTGAAATAATCACGGTTAATGAAGTTAAAGAAAATCAATTTTTATAACAGGACCGTGATGATGAGTGTTTTATAAAGTGTCTCCTTGGTTCTTCTCGATAGGATTTATTTTTCATTGATGTTCTTTAAGTATAGTTCTTTAAAAATATTGAAAATAAAACTTTTATTTTTTTGATTAACAATTTTAAATAAGAACAACTCACTGTTCACTATTTAACTGTTACTAGATTTAAAACATACAACCACCCAGACCGCCAACTCTTTAAAGTTTCTCTCTTTGCCTACAAGCTTGAGGTGCATTCTATTATGAGTATGTTAAAGCTCTCCCGTGAAATTTCACACGAGTAAAATTAAATGCACAGGATATACATAATACCGAGGTGAATAAAATATTTAAATCGTTTTTTAGGTCAGGTACCCCTCTTTTGGTAGTTTGTCTGTGGTTTAAAATAAAATTGCAGCTTTTGAATTAGAGATGCTCCTCTACTTGTACTTAATTTAAAGCTCTCGAATATTTTTCATCTTGAACCTCTCAGCACTTTCAAGTAGTTTGAGAGCTTGAGAATTCTCCATTAATGATTGCCACGTTTAATTCTGGTTTTCACCCTGGATAATCATACAAGGCTCAAACCATTTTGTGTTAAAACCAATTATTTACAGTAATTTGAGTTTCTTATCATTGTGATGTGATCACACAAATATTAAAACTTACTTACTTATGTTGGCGCCACTGGAGCGTGGTATTTCAAGGCCTTGCTGAGAATGCCCCTCCAGCCGGGTCGATCTCTAGCCTGCTGTCTCCAATTTCGTACTCCAAGTTGACGGATGTCTCCCTCTACCTGGTCGCTCCATCGAAGATGAGGTCTACCTTGGCTTCTGACTCCCTCGGGTCTGGCGATGAAGACCTTACGAGCTGGAGCGTCGATGTCCATTCGCTCTACATGGCCCAGCCATCTTAGTCTTTGGATTCGAATTTTTCTGGCTAGGCTTATGTCGCTGTACAGCTCGTACAGTTCGTTGTTATATCTTCTTCTCCAAACGTTGTTTTCGCGATTTACGCAGACAGGACCATAGATCGTACGCAGAACTTTTCTCTCGAAGACTCCAAAAGAATTTTCATCCGATTGGGAGGGGGTATATGCTTCCGCACCATATAGCAGGACCGGAATGATGAGTGTTTTATACAGTGTCACCTTGGTTCTTCTTTAAGTATAGTTTTTTAAAAATATTGAAAATAAAACTTATTTACTTTTACTTAAATTAATTTACTTAATCACCACTTTTTTTTAAATTCAACGCTATATTTGTTTAATTAACAATTTTAAATAAGAATAACTCACTGTTCACTATTTAACTGTTACTAGATTTAAAACAGAGACATTAACACAACCCAGGCTGCCGACCGAAGCTTGACATTTTTTTTTTTTTTTTTTTTATGTGGATTTTATTATGAGTGTGTTAGGTATGTTAAGCTCTCCCATGCATTTTATATGTGGACCAGTTACATAGTACCGTGGTGAAAAAACTTTTAAATGTTGTTTTTAGACAAGAGGGGCACCAGCCGGTCGTACTCGTATGTATAGAATCTGCATATATGTCCGTGGTTTAAAATAAAACAGCAGCTTTTGAGTTCGAGATGCTCTTATGTGTACTTTATTAAAAGCACTCGAATATTCTTAATCCCGAACCTCTCAACACTATCAAATAGTTTGCGAGCTTACGAATTCTCCAAAATGCAAGTCTCAATTAATGATTGCAGTTTCTGTTCATTCAAGGCTCAAGTCATTCCGTGTTACAACCAATTTTTTACAGTTCGTCGAAATAATTTGAGTTTCATATCATTGTGATCACGCACATTAAAACTATACACTTTGTAAAAATGTTCCCACATTGTATTATTGTACCTCACCGACACGAGGGGAACTTATATACGAGTAGTACACAATATTTGACTTTCCAGAAATGCAGCGAAATTAGTTTTCCTACGATATTGCCCAGAATTATATTCCCTTACTAAAATAAAATATTTGTTTAATAAAACTGTTTGAAAACAATTGCCTTCTTTAAAATTCAACAGAAAATTCACATTAAGTGCCTTAGTTTTGTTTGCAGAATAGGGACCAAATTCCCAAAATTGGATTCAAAATATGAAATATTGAGTTCAAATCTTGAACCTGATCTGTGTAACATTTAAATCGGTTAAGTGAAAGCTTAAATTTGTGCGAGAGCTTAACCCAACACTGTGAAACTGGCTTTAATGTTTTCTTGGTGCTCTCTCAAAAGGTTTTTGAAAGAAATTTTCGTTCTAATTCTTAACTAACGGTACATAACATGCAACCATTTTCAAATAAAACTGTCATAAGCTGATTCAGATGAAGCGTTGGTGGTACCTTTTTTTCGAGTCTAGACTTAAAATTGTTTGTCTTAAGAATATTAAATAAATAAATCGACTAAATTGTAATTTTGTACGGCAAAGTCGTTGGAGAAACGATTGGGCATTGATTTTTTCCTTGACTTCCATCCATGATAAAGCATAAGAAACGCGAGCGTAGCAATTTTTTGGAAGCAAAAAAACACTCTTTAAGAAAGATAGGTTTCCGGGCTGGTGGAAATGAAGCGTTTCCACTACACAACACTCAGGTCTATGTAGACCCATTGCTATACCCACCTGAGGTTTTACTGATTCCTCATCAAGTCTGGTTTTTGGTTTCCTTATCTAGTTTCCAGCCATCCGGTCTCTCTTACTAGCCTGTTAAGATCGGTTATTGGACTCAGTGACAACTCTTCGATGTTCTCGAAACAGTGCTCTGAGAGTTTTACAGACTTTTGGGCACTGACCTAGCGGGCAACTGTTTTCAAGGAAGCCAAGTTCCAGAATTCGGAAATGTAAAATCGCTACATAATTCGATAGCCAAAAACTTTACATTTATGTCTCTTAAGAAGCTGTGTAATCTGTGGCTCCCTCATTATGAAATCTTTTTTGGCTCCAATACGTTTCTGAAAATACTCGTATGCAATGTTCCACGTAGTGTTCCTCTAGATTTCTATGCAGACGATTCTTTAAACAATTTCAGGCTCATCTCATAAAATTTCCATGACAAATTGCAAACCAAACATTTACGTTAAATAATGTTTTATTTGCTTGATTCCGCGAAAAAAAAAACTTGAAAAACTTGATTACGTTCGCAGAAACTTTCAATCAGTAAATTAATAATAATTAATAAAAAAAAGGGAGTAAGAAAATCCACAAGGCGACAATCAATTAAGCATAATAATTCAAATTGGCCTTCTTCTTAGCTTGGACTTCCATAATTGCGTCCATGAAATCCTCGTGTGTAACACAAGTCGCCGATCGACGCAGTGCAATCATACCTGCCTCCACACAAACAGCCTTACATTGGGCGCCATTGAAGTCATCTGTTGATCGAGACAATTCCTCGAAGTTGACGTCGGGACTGACGTTCATCTTTCGCGAATGGATTTGCATTATTCTGGCTCTGGCCTCCTCATTTGGATGTGGAAATTCGATTTTACGATCCAGACGTCCAGAACGCAACAAAGCCGGATCCAAGATATCCACACGATTCGTAGCGGCAATGACTTTGATGTCGGCTGTAGAACTGAATCCGTCCAGCTGATTCAGTAATTCCAACATAGTTCGCTGTACCTCACGATCACCGGCCTTCTCTGAATCGAAACGTTTCGTACCGATAGCGTCCAGTTCATCGATGAAGATGATTGCTGGAGATTTCTCCTTTGCCAAGGCAAATGCATCACGAACAAGTTTGGCGCCATCTCCGATGAACATCTGGACTAGCTGGGGTCCAGCAAGTTTGAGGAAAGTTGACTTTGTTTGGGCAGCACAAGCTCTGGCCAAAAGGGTCTTACCAGTTCCAGGTGGACCATAGAGAAGGACACCTTGATAAGGAGAATTGTAAGGGTCAACTATACTAAACCGAGGTTCTTAAACTTACCCTTTGGTGGATGGATTCCCAAGTTCTTGAATTTGTCCTTGTGCGTCATGGGCAATACAACTGCCTCAATTAGTTCCTGGATTTGCTTGTCCAGACCACCAATATCGGAATATTGTTCAGTTGGCCTTTCATCCACTTCCATAGCTTTAACTCTGGCATCGTACTCTGCAGGCAAGGTCTCCAAAATAAGATAAGAATCTTTGTTTACACCGACCAAGTCGCCGGGCTTCAATTTTTCGGCATCGACGAGACCTATCACAGGCAAGAAGTACGCTTGACGTGTTGAGGTCTTAATGACGGCGCATTTGCCTTTGCGCTGGTTGTCCAGCACCAAAACTGCTCCGTCGTCTTCCTCTTCTTGTGGATCGACATCAAGAAGTTCAATAACATTTGAGACCAAGTATGGAAGAGTTTTGTTGACCTAGTTAGAGGAAATAGTATACAAGAATGCTAGATTTAATAATTTTGTTTTGAAATTTACTTTAATTTTTTCGGTATTGTCCTTTATTTTTTCATTTTGCGTTTGGATTTCGTGAGTAATTCGCATAACCTCACTTTTCATAATTTTGATTTCATTGTCCATCAATCGAGTACGGCTAACAATTTCATCGGTGGACATACGAAGGACTTCTTCGCCTAAAGATTCTTCTCCATCTTCCCAGATTGATTTATCTTCTAGGGTTGCAGCCATAATTTTATTTTTATTAAAAGTTTTTGTTGAAAAACACGGACAAAAATGTTTTGCAGAAACAGATTCTAGATGACTTGTATATTTTCTTTCGTCGGTCTCTTTTTTTTTGACAGAAAATTTTGATGTTTCAATTCCAACAAACAAACAAAGGTGACAAAGATTCGTTAGGAATGGTATGGAATTTAAATAAAATTCGATCAGTTTATGTAAGTGATGTGCAAAAAATGTAGTAAAATGTATCGAAAATAGTTCAGTTACATTGTTCTGTATTTTGATTTCTGCAAAAAAATATAGATATTCATGGTGGATTTACATTGATCTGCAACACCATAATATTCAAATTTTAAGAATAGGAAAGCCAGAGAGAGCTATAATATGTCATTAGACAAAAGACGTACTCTTCCAGATGAACATGTTTGTCTTGATCTTGATTAATTGTCCTATTTCCTATTATCTTGATTTATATATCCATATCCATATGGATATATAGCAAGGCCATCTCTATAAAACGGGTCAGATTTTAAAATGTTGTATCATTCAATTTTGCGGAAATCAAGCTTACAGAACAATGTAAATCCTTCATAAAACTCTAAAAATATTTTTTCAACACGGGTAAAGTAGATCTCTGGGTGTGCGTTTAATTTTTTAGTGTATTAGTTCCCATTTAAAATTCACGGGTGAGCTTAAAGGTGGCTTTAAATGGAGATGCAAGCCATGACCTGCAAAAAAGAGGTTGCAAAATATATAAATCATACCTGTGTAGAGAGGCAAGGCCAAAATGCAGACGTCTTAATGGATGCAGATTATAGGAAAATTATGGAAAATTATAGTGAAGCCAAACATGTTCATCTTTATCGTCTGCACCACGGAGCACGGACCAATAAGATACAGACCGCCAACTCACTGTATAGTCTCTCTTTTTGCATACAAACTGAAAGTCCAGCTGATATACCATTTATTTTGAGTGTGACGATCTCCCTTGCTTTTTAGACCCATTTAGCAAACACACCAACAAAATAAATGGCATACGCAGGGATGGCTGCCCTCACAAAATGCACAGACAGAGATGTACACGTATTCACAGACACGAACAAATATTTCGAGGTGTTTTAGGTAAGAGGAGTACGAATTGGCGGTCTGTATTGGTCTGTGGTCTGCACTTTGATAGTTGTTGCCTTTTCTGCACTATAATTAGTTTAGTTGCAGTTCACTGTAAAGCCACTTTAAGGTAGAGCTTTCCCATAATCATAATGAAACGCACATCAAGCTTGTAGGCAAATAGAGAAACTATGAAGATTTGGCGTTCTGTATTTGGTGTTTTTTTTTTTATTTCATTCAGAATAGCGCTCTGAACATAGTTCGAGTATATCGAGCTCGCTCTGAACGTTTCCGATCGTTTGTGAAATTCTGGGTTTTTTGAAAGCTTGACAGCACTTGCACTATCAATGTAAAGCGTTGGTATCGATTTCTGTTCTCCGGTCAGTTCTTGCAAGAGATATTTCAACCACATAGCTTCTTGGCACCTTCAGTTGCAGCCATAAGTTCTGCTTCGGTTGTTGATAACGCAACAGTTGACTTGTCCACGAAACAGGCCCTCCGTTGAATATTGAAATTACTCCACTTGTTGATCGTCTCGTCTTCAGATCTCCAGCATAATCAGCATCAGTGTATATTTTTAATTCTTGGCAATTATCACCTGCTGTGTATTTGATTGCAGATTTGCTGGTTCCACGAAGATATCGAAAACTACATTTTATACTATTCCAGTCATCATTGGTAGGATTTTCCATTTTTCTTGCAGCGGAATTAACTGCAAAAGCAATATCCGGTCTTGTACCTGTCGCTAGGTACATTAAGCTTCCTACAGCTTCTCTATAGGGAACTTGTTGGTTTAATTTTTCTGGTTTTAAATTTTCTTCTTCTTTATATGCTGGTGTTGTAACTGAATTACATTCATTCATATTGAAACGTTCTAGAATTTTATTCGTATATTGTTCTTGGCACAAATTAATTGATCCATCATTAGTAATTTCAATTTTCATTCCAAGATAGTTTTCTAGAGTTCCAATTGTTACTGATTCAATAGTGTTCAGAGCGTTCTGAACAACTAATACGACGAATTTAAATCAAATTAATTTCCTTTTCTCGTGCCATTTGGAAAACGTAAAAAAAGACTTTTTTTAACATTTAAAATACATTCTGTGGCCATTTTATTTCCAGCCTCCGCTAAAAACTTCTTTTTATTCAATTCAATTATTATAAATTCTCATCACACACCCGGCAATTCCATTCCCATTTGTACTGTTTGTCTTTTCTTTTTTGCTGACATTCTCTATTCCATTCTCATTTGATTCACATTATGATAAAATTTGCTAGTTCATTCTTTCCGTCCTCTTTCGTTTTGCATATGCATCTCCATCTCACTGCTCACTCATAGCAAGATTGTGGGTGGATCCAGACGCATGTCGTTCTGTTTTGTAGCGCTCTTACCTTCCGTAATTTAATTTTTTCTTTAATTTATTTTTTTTTGTTTTCGTTACATTTTGTGTCGTTGACGTCGTCTCGTCCTTCGCGATAAAATAACAAGTAAATTAAAGTAATTTAAAACTCCATAATTATTTGTGTGTGAAAATATTCGTGAGTGAAAAAAATGTCATTGACATTTTTGCGTTTTTAAAAAATTCTCCCAGAATGATTTATCAATAAAGAATTGAATAAAATGATATGTGCAAAGCAAAAGAGTGAAAAAACGCAGTGAAAAAATAAAAAATTACAATTCCCTATCGTCGGACGGACATCAATAAAAAAGTCGACATAAAACGGGCTGGATAATCCAACAACGAGGCTACCACCAGCACCCAGATCCCAGAGCCAGACCAGAATCAACTGTAAAATGCAAAACTAATTTCCTATTTTGCTGTTATCTCTATTTTCTGTTATATACTTGTTTTTCTCGTCTAGTTTTTCCAACTCTCCTCTAGCTCTGCCTCATCCTTATGTCCATTCTGGGTTCTGTCGTTCTGTGTGCTTCTAAACCATGTCTATTTGGTAATTGCCATAGGTAGGCACAAAAAAAAAAAAAAAAAAAAAAGAAAAGAAAATGTGGAAACGAGCCCATTGAAACGCACCTTTAGCGTTCCGTTCAGCATTCACTCAACTTTAATTGAAATCAACTGAATTTATCGTTGCTTGGTTGGTTGGTTGTAAGTTGCAACTATTTGCCATGTCCAATCCATCAGCGGGTGAAATTAAGGGCGCCGATATGCTGCTGTCCTGTCCCATTGTTCATTGTTGTCGGGACTTGGACTTTTCTTTGTGGTGCATGGCATACCTAGATGTCTGCCCGTACCCGTCCCGTGCCCGTACCAAATACAGCAGCAGTGTCGATGTTGTATCTCACTCCCCTTGGATGGGAGAGGAATACAACGTGCTATGTCGCTATGTGATGCTAAATTTAAACCTTGGAATTTCTCCTCTAGTGATGCTGTGCTGTGCTGTGCTGGGTAGATGGGTACGAGAACGAGTACACAAAGAATGTCACTCGAATCTCTGAATGTGAGTAGGCAGGAATGTTTTTCTTTTTTTTTTTTCGAATGTATGTCACGAATTCGGAATTCCATATGAGAGAACCACCTGGTAGGCAGGTAGGTAGGTATGTTGCTTTTAATTTGCAAAATGTTTTTATTTGCCCATTTGGGTAGGTACAATGCTTGAAGGTTAGGACATTTTTGATTAGGTTGTTAGCACATTTGTATTGATCTGTTGATCCAGTTCTGTTCTTCAAAAACACAGTTCTTTCGAACGGTCAAATCTAAAGGCTACTTTCTAATCACAAAAAGCACAAAATCAGTGACTGGTCAGTTGAGGTTACCTCAAATCACTGAAACAGTATGTTTATCATGACATGCGCGGTGTGGCACGTTCTGTCTGTACTGTACTATACTACGCCTTGTCGGTTTCCATATCACAGACCTACGATCTCAAAGAGCTCAAGATCTCAGTGAGGTTTTGAAACAAGTAGGTACCTACGGTCCAGAAGAAAATTAACACTAAACAGTAATTTACTTAGGAAGCATTTGGTGCTGTTGTATCTCTTGAGGATTGATTTCGTTCCAAATCTGGGAATTCAATTAAGTTTTCTTTTTTCCAAAAACCTTCCAGATCGCTAAAATTCTTTGTCAAGCTTTGACTGTGCTCTGAAGCCAAATTAGCGATCATGGAGCGTTGGTAGTTTAGGTATCTCAAGTTCCTGGGTCAGTTGGACTTTTCACTGCTGCAGATCTAATTGTAAGTCATGTATTGCTCGATAAATTTGGCATGAGTACAATGTCTGTAAGACTAAATATAAACAAAATGCGACGATGGCAGCAAAGATCGGAAAAATACTCTTGAAACTTTGCTTCAAGTTCATTTACCAGGATCCGTTGTATTTGAACAAATCAAAGCTGGCTGACTCTTTAAAAACCAAGCTACTGGCGGTGATGAGATGTTTCTTGAACTTTTGCAGAAAGTTTCGAATCTTTTAGTCCCAGCAAACATCAAAATACTTTTTTTAATAGGCTTCGAGTGTAACCTATTCCAACTAGTGTAAAACAGGTAATCTTTATTTAAGTCCTCCAGGCAGGCAACACAAAGTCCTTACGAAGCAGAAAGTTAACATTATTTTTTTTATAAAAAATAGAGAGTCTAACAAAGACAGCACTTAGAATGTCCAAGAATTGGACCTTAATTCGAAAATTATCCGCGGAGCTTGCCACTGGGTCCTGTGGACTAATCAGTTTTGGCAAGGAATATCTTATTAGATTTGGTCACCCACAACAGAATAGATACTTTATATTGCAGTGTGTAGTCATTTGGAATTACTGCCTTGGCACAAAGGTATAGCTGCATCTGTAGTACGTAGCGCTGTCAAAGTTTAATGTACGGATACAATCAAAACTGCCGCTGTAGTACAAAAAGTAATAATTGAAGTTCAAGTAAACTCAATTTCTGCTCCAACTACAGCAACAGCTACACCGTTGGGCCAATTAAATTTATTGTATCTTCGGCTGAAACTTAGCGTATTTTGTCATATTTGATGTCTATGAAAATGCTTACGAGCTTTTCAGGTGAGAATCAGCTCTTTACTCCTCATTTGGGGAAAAGTGCAGTAGGTATATTATGCCTTTATCAGCATGATTCTAATCAAAGATAGACGAAAAGCAGAACCCAGTCAGATATAGCCAAAGCTATTGCTGTCACGTGATACTGGTAGGTACCTTAGTTGATGTCAGAGCGATCTTTTAGAAGAAAAGATCGGCAATCTTCTTGCTTTTCCAAACACGACGAAGTGGGTCTGAGGAAACCATTTGCAATCTCTTTTTCCTTTAAACAGTCTTGTTGGTCGACCCTCAATTCGTTATGCATTTAAACAAACTTTATTGTGAGATGAGAATCCTGACAAGTCAAAACTCAGTGACTTCCATCTATTCCAGAACTCAGAACGATGACTGTTCTCTCGAATAAAAATTTTTAAGTTAGGTAAATCAATTCTCCCAGACATTGACGTTTTGGAGTATGGAAAGCTGTTTTAGTAGTTGACAAACTGGCAATGCCTATGAAGAATCTGGTTTTTCGTGAAATTTTGATCAAATTTCTGAGCCTTAGAATGAGACTAAACTTAAAGTTGTTATAAGGGTATTTTACATGTAGTAGCACTCCATAGATAGAATAGATCTTTAATAATGGCTTCCTTAAGTTATATCATCAAAAAATGTGCTGTCATGAAGCGGTTAATTGAACCTTTGATAGGGTTTGTCACCAGGCTATCTTATCTAAAATACGTGCATTTGATATCGACGAAACACTTCTTTGATGAATTGAAAGTAAACTTTCGGTCCGTTAAATTCATGTTGTTTTGGGCGAAGGGTTTTTTTTTCAATATAGTTTTTAATCAATTCATTTCTTAAACGTAACTTAAAGCTAGACAACAACCTTAAAAACTAGCTTACTATAAAGACGGCTGCAATAAAACGGCCGTGTTGTCAGGGCAAATGTTCGACTAGCTATGGATAGAGCAGCATCTAAATGTCTGTTCAAATACAGATATTCATCCAACCAGATACCAAGGTACTTTACTAGGTACACTTTTACTCGCCAATAGATGTCCACATAGTATAACGATTACTAGATTTCTCTAGTTCTCCTCTCGTATTCCTAGAAGCCCTAGACAATGGGGTTCTACACAGGACAGTTTCGCATTTCTGGAAATTGATTCTCAATCGCAATATTGTTGAATCTTGTCGAAGTCACACTGTAAGAGAGATCTAATGAACTCGACTTTTGGACCCACCCTGTACGATGCTATGAGTAAGGCAACCTATCAGATCGCTGGTGTAAATACTTAACAGGATCGTCGCGTTCACCGCTCCTTGCTGTAGACCAATTTTTTAAATCAAATTATGTGGCAGCAGTTACATTGTTTGTTTTGACAACAAACTTTTTACCATTGAGCATGTCATGAAGTATAAACACAATGGTTTGCTTATGCCAAGTCTGGTTAAATTCATATCAAGGCCCTCTAACCAAACGGTATCGAAGGCCTTTTCCAATTTTTTCCGGATTGGAGCTGTCCTTTCCATGTTTTTAGAGAGGATGAATCCAAACTGTCTTCCGAAGCGCGGGAAAATATATGCATTATCCCGTGCGTTGTTAAACAGCGTGGTGTAGATGTTAACTGCTTCGTAGGGAAGATGTCGCAGTATGTCGACTCCTGTTGACATCTTTTTCTTTAATAATTCTATGATGAGCTGGACTTCTACCTTCGATATTTGCAAGGAACTAGGTGCATTTAGCTCGGCGACTGTGGAGTTCTTCATAAAACCTGGTGATACCAGAGTTCTCTGATCACCATTGAGTGATGCTGTTTCGAAGGTAAAAATGGTGCACCAGAGCTCTGTTCTCTAGGTCTTTATACATTTGTACATTTGAAAATCAACTCCTACTGCTTCCATCTTTTCTTGAAGATCTTCAATCAGAAAAAAAGTTTGATCATTCCCCCTGTTTTGGTTTGTCTTCAGTCCGCTATTGACTAAATAAATGCTGGTATTCCCCAAGGCTCCGTTTTGCCTTCGACTCTCTTCCTAATCTTAATCAACGATCTGTTGTCTAAGACTCTTGATCCACTTGATTGTTTTGCTGATGGAAATGACAGTACCCTCAGCTCTTCATATTTGTTTGAATGTATAGAACTGCAACAGTAGCTTATGATATGCTCATTGAATTTCGATCTCGACAGTATTGTCCTGTAGGGGATTATCAGCCGATATGGAATTGAATGCTTCAAAAAATCAACGATTGGCTCTTGCATGTTGCATCTAGGCAAACGGACAGCTTTGCGTTTTAAAAACTAATCAAAAATGCCGCGGTTTTCTAGGTCGACGCAAAAAATATTTTTCCCTACTTAATGGCTACAATCTAGAAGGCATTCGCCGAAAGATTAAGCAGGTGCTCCTATAACGCATTTGCGTCTCTTCGATATGATTCAGAAAAGAGCCATATTTTATTACTACTTCTAAAACACTGTTCTAGTGAAATAGCCAATTACATTCTTGGCCATAAACAATATCCCAGTTACACCCGCATCCCTAGGAATGTCCATTAATTTCATATGTACTGTAAAGTATGTAGACTTATTTTTAACTCGCTAACTTTCAATGAATTAGTTGGATTGTCTTTGATAGATCCGAAAAGGTCATTATTGAAGAAAAAAAAAACTGGTTGTCGGTAAAGTCGGTTTACGGAGGATAATTTTACGTGATAACCAGTTTACAAAACAGTTCATGTGTAGGTATATCTCCAACCACCCACCACCACCGCCACCCACCCATCAAACCTACAAACACCAACCAACGACCCACCGTTTTGACAATTTTATCCTCACCCCTTCACACAATAAATCCCAAATTACTTACCATACAAAACCAACCACCCAACCTAAAACCACCAACCAACCACAAATTATTTTTGACAATTCCCCCTACACCTAATCATCCTCCCCCTTCACCACCAGCATCAACCGCCCACCCCACTTACAATAGCCAATCAACCACCCACAATTTGTGACAATTTTTGTTCACCCCTTAACCCAAACGCCAACCTACCACCTCCACATACAACCACCAACCAACAGCCCACCATTTTTGAAATTTTTTTCCTCCTCCCCCACACAATAAAACTAGTCCTTCCTAACCACCACCAATCACCCACCCACTATTTTTGACAATTCCCCCCATGCACCAAATTCAACCACCTACCCCACCTGCCACCACCTTCCACTCACCCACCATTTTTGACAACTTTTTCATCGCACCGCATCAAATCAACCATCCCCACCACCAAACTGCCAACCATTCTAACCACCTACAACCGCCAGCCAACCACATTCCATATTTGACAATTCAACCCCCTCCCCCCCAACACCAAACACCCATCCCACCTACAGCCACCAAGGAACCACCCATTAGTTTTGACAATTTTTATCTCACCACCCAAACCAGCTACAACCACCCACCATTTTTGACAATTTTTCCTTTTCCCGACACTACCCCCCCCCCCCCCGCCACACTCCCACCACCACCAACCAAACATCCAACACCCTCCCCTCCCACTTTATCGACTTTCTAGGCTATCAAAGCAGCTAAGTAACGTGACTGTGACTGTGAATGTGACATTTTTTCGTGCGTGCTGCCCATATATTCCGAACCGATTTATTAAACGTTATCACGTCAAAAGCGATTTATTGAAATCTGATGGTACGCTACGATATTCTGTGCTAATGAAGTTTGGAGCAGTTTTGTAGTTTTCTGACATTTCACGGAACTGCTCTGACATTTCTCAGTGCAAACGATGCCAGGGGACATCAAACAAACCTAATATACATTTTTAACTAGGCCACCAATATTGTAATTAAATTTTTTAATTAAACAGCTTTTTCTCTTGTCTTTGTATCTGTGTTTTCTTTTAACAAATTCAGCAAAGAGATACTACCCAAAATGTAAACAATACAGAGCAAGCAGTTTATGCAAAAAAAAAAAACCACAAGAAAATTCAAACAGCTTGTAGAAATTTGCATGTTTAAATAGACAACTTTAAAAAAAAAAAACCTTTTTCGCCTATTCACCTATTTAAAGTTGTCTTACAACCAAAAAGAAACCCACAGAAAAGTTTGCCGTTAAGTAATTGCTAAAAAATAATTAAAAAACAGAAAAGAAAGGGTGATGGTGGGACGTGGGAGGTCGAGGTGGTGTGGAAGACATGACGAGAAACAACAGCAAAAAACAACATCAATTCTCACTTTCAATAGACTAATTGATTTTCCTTTTCATTTGTATCTTTTTCTTTTCTTCGTTTTATTTGTTTGTATCTTTTTTTTTTTTTTTGAATTTATTTTTTGTTGTGTGTTCACCTCCAGTTGAATGTTGAATTAATTTGCGCTCAACCAGTTTTGATAAAAAAAAAATACAAAAAATTAGAACACACAAGTAAAAAGTAAAATAAAAAAGTAATACAACGTCCGACTCTGTAGGTACTAATAAAAAAATAAAAAAACTTGAAACTTGAACGAACGGAACGACAGGTGCATTGTACACAGTAGCGCAAGGCGCAACGCGGTCTTCAAGTAACCAAACAGTTCCGTCGTTGTTTGGTCGATTATACTTTAACTCTTTCGTTTTGTTTCTTTTTTTTTATTGGATTTTTTATTTAAAGAAAAAGTTGATATTTCCCACAAACAGAAATATATAAACAAACATAAATTTTGTGAAAATAATAATAATAAAAAAATATATAGTCTTTGAAGGAAGGAAACATTTGAAGTAAAAAAAATGTTTGGCCATGAAAAATTAATGATGAATGGAAATGGTTCGTTGAATTCACCAGGAGCTGGTGTCACACAAGCAGCACCGCTGGCGCTGCCAACAACATCAGTGACCACATCTGCATCAACATCATCTGTATCTGCAGCAGCAGTGGCAGCATCAGCACATAATACAACGCTGCCAGTATCAGCATTGAATAGTTCCGCTCCAGCTGGAATCAGCAATGGGATGAATGGGGCGAACCAGAATTCAAACAATCATCGTGGTGAGTCTATTTCTCTATTTATTGTTTGCATTTATGCTAAGGCTATGTATTTTTTGTATCTATGTTTTGTTTATGAGTGCATACGTATGATGTACATATACTCAATCTTCTTTATCTGTGTGTTGTGCATTTATTATAATTTTTATTTATTTGGTTTGGTAATGAGGATGGGTAATCACTGGAGCATCAAGACATTACTATGATGGAAGAGATTTCAAAATGCTATTCATTGTGGTTTATTACACACGGAAGAAGAGATAAAAGTTATCTCACTTTTTTAAAGTTTTATTGCATTTTTGTTTTGTATCTAAAGTGTTAAACAAGTTTGGTATGTAAATTCCAGCATTTTAAGTACCTAAAGGCTTATTTGAATAACACACTTCTGATTAACAAGAAACAAAGATACCACAATTTTGTAGTTAAATCTTAACCGCTGCAAGACTTTTACAACATCTCCAGATGGCTCTAGCCTCTGTCGTTCCTTCTTAAATACACGATTGCGATCCAGGAGGGAAGTAGAAAGGCAGCGGCACCCTTTTCGTTGTTGAAAACTGGCCTCTTCCTATCCCTCCTGCTAGATAATCAAAATTACAGCGACAGAAATAAGAAAATTACAAAAAAAGAAGATGAATTTTTAAAAACGAGTAGGTAGCTTCGTTAAAAGTATAACAAACTACCACCGATCTAAAGACTGACGAAGGACCACGTCAGTATAGTCCTTTAGGCGTCATCAAACTCCTTTGATGTGTGGTAGCTTTTTTTTTTTTTTTTTTTCAAAATCTGTACCTACGGTCCCACGTTGGGCGCCAGGTTTCAAGGGAGAAAGTACTTTGGGAAAGAAGAAAGGCGAGTCACTAGCACTTTAGAGTCTGGTAAAGTGTTGGTTCCTTGTTACCTATATATTTCACAGCCATCCTAACTGTTGGAAGATGAATTGTTTTACTTAAACGTTGTTATGGATCAAAATGAAGGTTTTCCGGTCATAAAACCATTATGAACTTCACTGATATCTGTGGGGCTGTAAAGCAACTATCCAATACAAATATTGATTTTTTTTTATAGACAACCAGGCAGCCATCACAGCCATTTTATAAATAATCACATAGTCTTAACCATTTGATTGCTGCCCAAACGGGTTAAAACTACTCAATGGTCAGCTGCCTTATTTTACTTGGTCCCAGAAAATACTTTGATGCTAAATAGAACTAAGTGGCTAATAAACTGACCAGAACTGAATATTCAAAATAAGCCAACCAATTCCCTCGTTACTTATACTACCATAGCAGGAGATACAGAAGTCACCCGAATCCTCCCAAGTCCGCATATTAGAATTCTAACGGGCCAAACGTACATGAGCAAAATAGATATCAAAACAACTAGCTTATGCAATGGGTTCAGTTTCTCTTTCAGTGCCTCAACTTAGCACAGGTCAAGAAAACTCGTCTCCTAAAGTCGCAAAGCTGTCCATGGCTCTCTAATATTATTTTGAATGCTATGAAAAAACGAGATATACTCTATCGCCAAAGCGTTTCGGCTGTGCAGAAATGCTTCGTAGCTTTAAAACAGCTCGTAACCTGGTTACAAATCTTATCAAGACAGCTAAACTAAACTACTATCATAATAGATTCAATTCCGACCGCTCCTCTAAGTTTTTATGGAAGTTCGCAATATTGGATTGCAAAAAGATAATCTTGCAGTTGCGGACGACATTGATCTAGATGCACTAAACCACAAACTTTCGGTAACCACCTCGTCTTCTATCCCAGCCTTCTTACCACCACCGTGTAACAACGAAAATGATATTACTTTCAATCTTGCAGGAGTTGACGTATATAATGTAGGAAATGCAGTCTTTTCCATCAAATCGAAGGCTATGGGACTGGACAACATGCACCCTGACTTTGTAAAAATTCTCCTTCCTCTTATCCTCCCCTATATTACCCATATATTCAATACCACAATAATGACATCTACATACCCTTCTCTGTGGAAAAAATCTAAAATTATCCCAATCCTTAAAAAAGGTACAAATTCCGAATATAGACCCATCGCCATTCTTCCCTTCCTATCTAAAGTATTTGAATTCCTTATAAGTAACCAAATAAAAGAATTTATCAAAGTCAACAAGCTTATTAATACTTTGCAGTCTGGTTTTCGTTCTGGGCATAGCTGCACCTCCGCTTTATTAAAAGTCTCTGATGATATACGAACGGCAATTGATGCTAATCATACAACTGTGATAACATTACTGGACTTTTCGAAACCATTTGACTGTGTCAATCCTACTATTCTCTGTGATAAACTTATGAAATATTTTAACTTCTGTGATACTTCTAATAGACTGATTTTTTCATATATGACAAATAGAATGCAAGCTGTTTCATGTAATAGTAAATTGTCCTCATTTCTTCCTGTTCATAACGGTGTTCCTCAAGGATCAATTCTTGGTCCACTACTGTTCTCAATGTTTATTAATGACTTCCGTTATATCTTTCTGTCGTTTTCATATATATGCGGACGATGTCCAACACTATATTAGATTTCCGATTGGCATGGTTGAGGACGCGATAGCAAAACTAAACGAAGATCTTCGTGACATATATGAATGGTCTAAATGTAATGGTCTCAAACTAAAGCCTTACCAATATCTAAACATCAACCAAATTTTTCTGAGTTTCCTTCCATCCTTTTAAACTCATGCCCTGTTACATTCGTAAGTCAAGCTAAAAATCTTGGCATAATCTTCAATCACAAATTAACTTGGGATAACCACATTAATTCCATTACATCCAAGGTATACGCTTCGCTCAGAAGTTTATCAACAACAAAAACAATTCTTGCTAGAAAAGTTAAGTTGAAACTGGTAAAGGCTCTCATAATTCCCATACTATCATATGGCTGTGAGTTGTTTGCCAACCCTGATTTCCTGTCGCTTCAAAAGCTCAGAGTCGCCGTTAATTCATGTGCCCGATATGTCTTTAATGTTCGTAGGTTTGATCATATCTCGTCTGAAGCTAGCCAACTCCTTGGATGTAACTTGGAAACATTTTTTAAATATCGATGCTGTTCCTTACTCTTCAAAATTATTCATAAGAAGGAACCTAGCTATTTGTTTGATAAAATTACTTTTTGCCTCTAATCGGTCTATGGCATTACGACCTTCTATACGCACCTGCTTGACCCCAAACAGACAATTTTTCATTTACGCTGTCAAGCTCTGGAATGATTTGCACAGTCATGTGAAGTCGAGAATTGAGCATAGAAAATTTCTTAAAGAATGATTTGATTACCTTTCCAGTCTGAGTTGAGATAACTTAATTTTTCTTTTTTATTTATATTTTCTGTAGTCCTCTTTTAATGTTTTGGTTGCGATTTTTTAATATTCAAATTTTGTGTTTTTTTATGTTAAATAAATTTAAGTACCTACCTTTATATATATTCTTATTTTTGTATTATTATTGTAATTTCTTTTGTAATTTTTCACTTTAAATTTTTAATTCTTAATTTAAATTTTTTTTTAATTACTTGATCATTTTCTTTATAAATTAAATCCTATACTAGTTATAAATTCATCTTGATGTACAGCGTTAATTCTTTTTAAATACATAAATAAAAAAAATAAAAAAGAACAGTGCTACCACTTGTGGAAAAAATAGTCGAAGTAGATTGAAAAAAATCGAAATAGATTTCAAAACTAACCTTTTTTTAGATATAAATCTACATCTAGGCGATGGTCCACCCTAGATGTAAATAGTTTCTTTTTAAATCATATGTTATTTTGACACTGACAGCTGTTTCGCGCTCAAAAACTTGACAGAAAGTCAGTATCATATTGAGTACTGTGTAGTTTAAACAGTGTTCAGAAGTTTGGCAGAAATGAAACACCCTGCTGTACGCAAGTTTGTGCAAAAAGTTTGCGAGCCTTTTATGCTAGTGGATAAAACTTTTTAACATAGGTACTAAAGTGAAATAAAGAAAATGAAGTAGATTGGATCTTTTTATGTAAAATTGAAGTAGGTTGAAACAGATATTTTTAAAATGAAGCAGATTTCAGTATATTGGTGACGGTGCGAAGTAGGGAGTAGATTTTAAATTTGTTTTCATAAAAAGAAGCAGATCTACTTCATTTGAAGTAAAGTGGTAGAGCTGGTCAAGAAGGCTACCCTTAGAGAATATTTCGTTAACGATTTGGGTAACCGAAGCTTCGAATTCATGCTAGGTCAGGGGGTCCCACGTTCCTTATATTCTATTAATATCCCTTCCCTAAATTTTTCCTGTTATCTTCTTTACTCCAACTCGAGGAAACACAATTGATATTTGAATAAAATATTTGCGCTTACCGGATCACCAACTCTTCCAACCAAACCTATCTCATTCGCCATTGTTGTCAACACAGGCTGGACTTTTAATCGAATAACTAGCTTTTCTCTCGAAAACTTTTAAGGAATTGTCATTCAACTGGAAGGGGATGCATAGATCTGCACCATTTAATAACACCCATCGGATTTAATCTCTGGCGGATTACATTAATTTACCCTAAAAAACTGGCAAAGTACTTTACTTAACAGATACTTTGTTTTAAGCAGCCAGGAAAATGCTTTGGTGACACATGTATAATAGCTGCTTTCTTCCCTAGGGTTGTACCTAAGGACTCTGCGTCTGGTTTCTTTCATTCATACGCAGGTAAATGTAGTATGGTTTGCTTCTTCTTCTTCACAATCTTTCGAAACTTCAAAGATTTCGACTGAAGCTGATTCATCTTTGTGATGAGACCAAGGTTGAAGAAGAGGGTCTAAAAGTCTAGACAGCAGCGTTCACAAAAGTTGACCAATGGTTTCACTCGTTGAACCACTCTGTTTGAAAAACAATGGAACAAGAAAAATCGATTCTGCTCATTTTATTATCGATTAACACGCACCAGTTTCACCGGTGCTGCAAAGGTTTGTAATGCTCGATACGCAGGATAAAACGATCTTAACTCCTTCTGCATTCGTATTCATGGTACTTAAGCTACGAGCAGACGGCATATGAAAACCCGCAAACGTTTGCGACTCTGACGTCACGTAAAAACTCGCAAACATATCGCAAATTCTATCCCAACATCAGTGCTCGCAAACGTGTATATAGGGGAGTTCACACGATATGCAAATTCTGTCCCAAAAGTCGCAAATGCATTTGCGGTCAAGGTGTCGCACATCATGTGTTCGCATATCTGATCGCAAATGTTTTGGTCTATATGCGAGGTGTTCACACGATGTGCAACAATATCCGCATATCACCAATTTCCATGTCCCTGAAGTTAGCAGAACAAAGTCAGCAGAACCAAAATTTTTTGATTGCATAATTAGACGCTTATTAAATGCTAATTAAATGCTGAAGAAAAAAATTTAATGCTCTAACGGTTTTCGAAAAAATTAATGTTCTGCTAACTTCACAAGAAGTTAGCAGAACAGTATCTCTAAAGTACACTAAATTAAAATTTAAAAATACGAAATTGGTCCTTGAATTAAATGCTAATTAAATGCTCTACAAAAACAAAAAAAAAAAATTAAAAAAAAATTAAAAACAATTTTTTTAACAAAATAATTTTTTTTTTTATTAATTTTTTTTTTAATTTTTTTTTTTTTTTTTTTTTTTTTCAAATCCTGCTTCTAGAATTAAGTGCTCATTGAATACGAATTAAATGCTGCATTATCTCAACAAAATTTTGAAAACCTGAATTCAAAAAATGAAATTTTAAAAAATTCAATTTCAGTGTTCTGCTAACTTCATACACGATTTTGGCCACTTTTTTGAACTTTTGTTGGACAAAATCTGCTTCTAGAATTAAGTGCTCATTGAATACGAATTAAATGCTGCATTATCTCAACAAAATTTTGAAAACCTGAATTCAAAAAATGAAATTTTAAAAAATTCAATTTCAGTGTTCTGCTAACTTCATACACGATTTTGGCCACTTTTTTGAACTTTTTTTGGACAAAATCTGCTTCTAGAATTAAGTGCTCATTGAATACGAATTAAATGCTGCATTATCTCAACAAAATTTTGAAAACCTGAATTCAAAAAATGAAATTTTAAAAAATTCAATTTCAGTGTTCTGCTAACTTCATACACGATTTTGGCCACTTTTTTGAACTTTTTTTTGGACAAAATCTGCTTCTAGAATTAAGTGCTCATTGAATACGAATTAAATGCTGCATTATCTCAACAAAATTTTGAAAACCTGAATTCAAAAAATGAAATTTTAAAAAATTCAATTTCAGTGTTCTGCTAACTTCATACACGATTTTGGCCACTTTTTTGAACTTTTGTTGGACAAAATCTGCTTCTAGAATTAAGTGCTCATTGAATACGAATTAAATGCTGCATTATCTCAACAAAATTTTGAAAACCTGAATTCAAAAAATGAAATTTTAAAAAATTCAATTTCAGTGTTCTGCTAACTTCATACACGATTTTGGCCACTTTTTTGAACTTTTGTTGGACAAAATCTGCTTCTAGAATTAAGTGCTCATTGAATACGAATTAAATGCTGCATTATCTCAACAAAATTTTGAAAACCTGAATTCAAAAAATGAAATTTTAAAAAATTCAATTTCAGTGTTCTGCTAACTTCATACACGATTTTGGCCACTTTTTTGAACTTTTTTTGGACAAAATCTGCTTCTAGAATTAAGTGCTCATTGAATACGAATTAAATGCTGCATTATCTCAACAAAATTTTGAAAACCTGAATTCAAAAAATGAAATTTTAAAAAATTCAATTTCAGTGTTCTGCTAACTTCATACACGATTTTGGCCACTTTTTTGAACTTTTTTTTGGACAAAATCTGCTTCTAGAATTAAGTGCTCATTGAATACGAATTAAATGCTGCATTATCTCAACAAAATTTTGAAAACCTGAATTCAAAAAATGAAATTTTAAAAAAATTCAATTTCAGTGTTCTGCTAACTTCATACACGATTTTGGCCAATTTTTTGAACTTTTTTTGGACAAAATCTGCTTCTAGAATTAAGTGCTCATTGAATACGAATTAAATGCTGCATTATCTCAACAAAATTTTGAAAACCTGAATTCAAAAAATGAAATTTTAAAAAATTCAATTTCAGTGTTCTGCTAACTTCATACACGATTTTGGCCACTTTTTTGAACTTTTGTTGGACAAAATCTGCTTCTAGAATTAAGTGCTCATTGAATACGAATTAAATGCTGCATTATCTCAACAAAATTTTGAAAACCTGAATTCAAAAAATGAAATTTTAAAAAATTCAATTTCAGTGTTCTGCTAACTTCATACACGATTTTGGCCACTTTTTTGAACTTTTTTTGGACAAAATCTGCTTCTAGAATTAAGTGCTCATTGAATACGAATTAAATGCTGCATTATCTCAACAAAATTTTGAAAACCTGAATTCAAAAAATGAAATTTTAAAAAATTCAATTTCAGTGTTCTGCTAACTTCATACACGATTTTGGCCACTTTTTTGAACTTTTTTTTGGACAAAATCTGCTTCTAGAATTAAGTGCTCATTGAATACGAATTAAATGCTGCATTATCTTAACAAAATTTTGAAAACCTGAATTCAAAAAATGAAATTTTAAAAAATTCAATTTCAGTGTTCTGCTAACTTCATACACGATTTTGGCCAATTTTTTGAACTTTTTTTGGACAAAATCTGCTTCTAGAATTAAGTGCTCATTGAATACGAATTAAATGCTGCATTATCTCAACAAAATTTTGAAAACCTGAATTCAAAAAATGAAATTTTAAAAAATTCAATTTCAGTGTTCTGCTAACTTCATACACGATTTTGGCCACTTTTTTGAACTTTTGTTGGACAAAATCTGCTTCTAGAATTAAGTGCTCATTGAATACGAATTAAATGCTGCATTATCTCAACAAAATTTTGAAAACCTGAATTCAAAAAATGAAATTTTAAAAAATTCAATTTCAGTGTTCTGCTAACTTCATACACGATTTTGGCCACTTTTTTGAACTTTTTTTGGACAAAATCTGCTTCTAGAATTAAGTGCTCATTGAATACGAATTAAATGCTGCATTATCTCAACAAAATTTTGAAAACCTGAATTCAAAAAATGAAATTTTAAAAAATTCAATTTCAGTGTTCTGCTAACTTCATACACGATTTTGGCCACTTTTTTGAACTTTTTTTGGACAAAATCTGCTTCTAGAATTAAGTGCTCATTGAATACGAATTAAATGCTGCATTATCTCAACAAAATTTTGAAAACCTGAATTCAAAAAATGAAATTTTAAAAAATTCAATTTCAGTGTTCTGCTAACTTCATACACGATTTTGGCCACTTTTTTGAACTTTTTTTGGACAAAATCTGCTTCTAGAATTAAGTGCTCATTGAATACGAATTAAATGCTGCATTATCTCAACAAAATTTTGAAAACCTGAATTCAAAAAATGAAATTTTAAAAAATTCAATTTCAGTGTTCTGCTAACTTCATACACGATTTTGGCCACTTTTTTGAACTTTTGTTGGACAAAATCTGCTTCTAGAATTAAGTGCTCATTGAATACGAATTAAATGCTGCATTATCTCAACAAAATTTTGAAAACCTGAATTCAAAAAATGAAATTTTAAAAAATTCAATTTCAGTGTTCTGCTAACTTCATACACGATTTTGGCCACTTTTTTGAACTTTTTTTGGACAAAATCTGCTTCTAGAATTAAGTGCTCATTGAATACGAATTAAATGCTGCATTATCTCAACAAAATTTTGAAAACCTGAATTCAAAAAATGAAATTTTAAAAAATTCAATTTCAGTGTTCTGCTAACTTCATACACGATTTTGGCCACTTTTTTGAACTTTTGTTGGACAAAATCTGCTTCTAGAATTAAGTGCTCATTGAATACGAATTAAATGCTGCATTATCTCAACAAAATTTTGAAAACCTGAATTCAAAAAATGAAATTTTAAAAAATTCAATTTCAGTGTTCTGCTAACTTCATACACGATTTTGGCCACTTTTTTGAACTTTTTTTGGACAAAATCTGCTTCTAGAATTAAGTGCTCATTGAATACGAATTAAATGCTGCATTATCTCAACAAAATTTTGAAAACCTGAATTCAAAAAATGAAATTTTAAAAAATTCAATTTCAGTGTTCTGCTAACTTCATACACGATTTTGGCCACTTTTTTGAACTTTTTTTTGGACAAAATCTGCTTCTAGAATTAAGTGCTCATTGAATACGAATTAAATGCTGCATTATCTTAACAAAATTTTGAAAACCTGAATTCAAAAAATGAAATTTTAAAAAATTCAATTTCAGTGTTCTGCTAACTTCATACACGATTTTGGCCAATTTTTTGAACTTTTTTTGGACAAAATCTGCTTCTAGAATTAAGTGCTCATTGAATACGAATTAAATGCTGCATTATCTCAACAAAATTTTGAAAACCTGAATTCAAAAAATGAAATTTTAAAAAATTCAATTTCAGTGTTCTGCTAACTTCATACACGATTTTGGCCACTTTTTTGAACTTTTGTTGGACAAAATCTGCTTCTAGAATTAAGTGCTCATTGAATACGAATTAAATGCTGCATTATCTCAACAAAATTTTGAAAACCTGAATTCAAAAAATGAAATTTTAAAAAATTCAATTTCAGTGTTCTGCTAACTTCATACACGATTTTGGCCACTTTTTTGAACTTTTTTTGGACAAAATCTGCTTCTAGAATTAAGTGCTCATTGAATACGAATTAAATGCTGCATTATCTCAACAAAATTTTGAAAACCTGAATTCAAAAAATGAAATTTTAAAAAATTCAATTTCAGTGTTCTGCTAACTTCATACACGATTTTGGCCACTTTTTTGAACTTTTTTTGGACAAAATCTGCTTCTAGAATTAAGTGCTCATTGAATACGAATTAAATGCTGCATTATCTCAACAAAATTTTGAAAACCTGAATTCAAAAAATGAAATTTTAAAAAATTCAATTTCAGTGTTCTGCTAACTTCATACACGATTTTGGCCACTTTTTTGAACTTTTTTTGGACAAAATCTGCTTCTAGAATTAAGTGCTCATTGAATACGAATTAAATGCTGCATTATCTCAACAAAATTTTGAAAACCTGAATTCAAAAAATGAAATTTTAAAAAATTCAATTTCAGTGTTCTGCTAACTTCATACACGATTTTGGCCACTTTTTTGAACTTTTTTTTGGACAAAATCTGCTTCTAGAATTAAGTGCTCATTGAATACGAATTAAATGCTGCATTATCTCAACAAAATTTTGAAAACCTGAATTCAAAAAATGAAATTTTAAAAAATTCAATTTCAGTGTTCTGCTAACTTCATACACGATTTTGGCCACTTTTTTGAACTTTTTTTTGGACAAAATCTGCTTCTAGAATTAAGTTAGTAATTAAGTTTTTGTCCAAAAAAAGTTCAAAAAGTGGCCAAAATCGTGTATGAAGTTAGCAGAACACTGAAATTGAATTTTTTAAAATTTCATTTTTTGAATTCAGGTTTTCAAAATTTTGTTGAGATAATGCAGCATTTAATTCGTATTCAATGAGCACTTAATTCTAGAAGCAGATTTTGTCCAACAAAAGTTCAAAAAAGTGGCCAAAATCGTGTATGAAGTTAGCAGAACACTGAAATTGAATTTTTTAAAATTTCATTTTTTGAATTCAGGTTTTCAAAATTTTGTTGAGATAATGCAGCATTTAATTCGTATTCAATGAGCACTTAATTCTAGAAGCAGATTTTGTCCAACAAAAGTTCAAAAAAGTGGCCAAAATCGTGTATGAAGTTAGCAGAACACTGAAATTGAATTTTTTAAAATTTCATTTTTTGAATTCAGGTTTTCACAATTTTGTTGAGATAATGCAGCATTTAATTCGTATTCAATGAGCACTTAATTCTAGAAGCAGATTTTGTCCAAAAAAAGTTCAAAAAATTGGCCAAAATCGTGTATGAAGTTAGCAGAACACTGAAATTGAATTTTTTAAAATTTCATTTTTTGAATTCAGGTTTTCAAAATTTTGTTGAGATAATGCAGCATTTAATTCGTATTCAATGAGCACTTAATTCTAGAAGCAGGATTTGAAAAAAAAAAAAAAAAAAAAAAATTAAAAAAAAAATTAATAAAAAAAAAATTTATTTTGTTAAAAAAATTTTTTTTAATTTTTTTTTAATTTTTTTTTTTTGTTTTTGTAGAGCATTTAATTAGCATTTAATTCAAGGACCAATTTCGTATTTTTAAATTTTAATTTAGTGTACTTTAGAGATACTGTTCTGCTAACTTCTTGTGAAGTTAGCAGAACATTAATTTTTTCGAAAACCGTTAGAGCATTAAATTTTTTTCTTCAGCATTTAATTAGCATTTAATAAGCGTCTAATTATGCAATCAAAAACTTTTGGTTCTGCTGACTTTGTTCTGCTAACTTCAGGGACATCCAATTTCCAGTCATATGCAAGTTTGTGAACATTTGTGAAAATTTTCTTGACGTAAATTATACAGGGTGATTCACGAATGTTGTGCCAAAAAGCTAGAGTGTGTAGGTTGGGTTGAGACAAGAAAAAAATCGTATGGGAGGGGGGGGGGGATCTATTCCCCTCAGTTTAGCCGGGAGGGGCTTGAATCACCCTGTATATTAAATACAAATTATTAAATTAATGTATATAAATTGAAAATGTCTTCGGCATAATGTCGGCACGTTTTCGAGTACTTCGAAAACCCATCCATTTGGATGCCGAAAAGACGACGAAAGTGACGCTCGCCTGTTGCTTTCTTCACACACCAAGTTCAAAATAAATAACTTCACAAAATAAATAACTTCACAAAATAAAAAACTTCAATATAACAAATTTAATAAAATAAAAAAAATACATACTATATACATATGTATGTTCTAATCGACGTCTATGTCCGAATCGTCGATTGCGGTACGGAATGGGCATCCTGGTATCGGCTGAGCAATGGTATTCGTATTTTCTTCTTCATCGTCCGCCACGATGATCTGCTGCAAAGCCTCAGTGCCTATTTCGCGTCCATTGTTATCGACAAAATAAACTGGCGACTGCTGTGGACTCAGCGACTGGATTTCGTCCAAAAAATCCAAGAGATTGCGATTAAGCATATTTTTATTATTTTTTTCCCCAATATTCTCCTTATAAAACAGAGAATGTCAACTGTGAACTATATGTGCTGCCTACATATCTTAATTGTAACAAATGGGAAGAAGACTACATAGTGTACAATAGAATCCTACAGGAATCAAACTTTCTAAACGTGATTGTCATAGGAGATTTCAACGTGCGAATAGGAGAAAGCCAAACACTAATGGAAGAACAAACTGCAAATCTCAATGTACTTCTCAAACCAGAACGAAATTCCAAGGACAAGGTACTTAATAACAAAGGAAAACGTTTTATTGAGACGTGCAACGATGCATGTATTGTTATACTAAACGGACGTACACCGGGTGATTTTGAAGGAAATCTCACCTACATAAGCTCAATTGGCTGCTCAGTTAACGACATTTGTGGAGCCTCGTATAATGTACTTAGCCAAGTGAAAGAACTTAAAGTAGAAGAGATGATCTACTCAGATCATATGCCTCTTGTGTTAACTTTACAATTATCTGGCTCTCAGCCTTCTGAAGAACTGAGCCTGCTTCCCAAGCTAGGATGGGTGAATCAAAATGAAAACAATTACAAAATTGGAATTCAACAAAGGATCCTGGCAAAAGAAGTGGGTGATTTTGGAGTGGACAGTTGGACGGCAGAAGGTATAATATCAATCATCAAGGAAACAGTTGGTCAACAGAGAAATCTTGCAAACAAAAAGTATTTTAAGGAAAGTTGGTTTGATGCAGCGTGTATGGCCCTAAGGAAAAATGCTTTTAAATGGCTTAACAGATGGAGAAGGGATACCTCAGAAATTCTGAAAAAAACATACCTGGAAGCCAATCGAAAATACAAGCAAACCTGTAAGACGAAAAGAAAGCTCTACTATCAAGAATTATGTGTCAGCCTTAGAAACGTACGGAATACAAAGGATTGGTGGGATATAGCAAACAAATTACGAAATAATAATCACAGAATAGGATCAAACATAAAAAGTAGTGATTTTAAAGACCATTTTCAAAGGCTTTTGAACCCTCCACTTCAGGCCATAGCAACATTGGAAGACACGATAGAAGACTCCTGGGATGAGCAGCTAGATGGCGAGATTATGAACTTCGAAATCCTAGAAGTACTGAGCAAAGCCAAGACAAACAAAGCTGCCGGATTCGACCGTGTCCCATATGAATTTTTTATTCACGCACCCCAGGTACTTTTGGATCGTCTGGTTGGAATTTACAATAGGATCCAACACACAGAAAGCGTTGAACCTTCTTTTAAGAAGTCGTTGATATTTCCGATATACAAAAAGGGAGACGTAAACCACGCACAAAACTACAGAGGAATCTCTTTTATGGATGCCATGGCGAAAGTTTACACGGGCATACTACTGAAGAGATTACAGGATTGGGAAAAAAGAAACAGTATTCTCAACGAATACCAAGCAGGGTTTAGAGAGGGATATAGCACCTCAGATAATATATTCAATCTACTAAACATTGTTAAAATCAGGATGCATGAAGGCTACAAAACTTACTGTTTCTTTGTAGATTTCAAGGCAGCGTTCGACAGTATCTGTCGAAATGCTTTGTTTGTCAAGCTTAAAAGAATGGGTATGTCAACAAAATTTCTCAACATCATAAAGGATCTATATGCAGGGACCGAAAGTGCAGTATGGGATGGAAAAAATCTATCAGAGTGGTTCGATACAAAAATGGGGGTGAAACAGGGGTGTCTTCTAAGTCCTATGTTATTTGCACTGTTCATCAACGACATGCATGATTTCATAGGAGGTGGAATACATTTAAATGAACAAGTCATTCGAATGTTACTCTATGCAGATGATATTGTAATTTTTGCAAACACACCAAAGGACTTACAATCTATGATCAATAAGCTTGATGAATATTGCCAAATGTGGAACCTCATTATTAATCTTGAGAAGTCCAAAATCATTATATTTAGAAAAAATGGAGGCAGAAGAAGTTATCAAGAAAGATGGACTCTCGGAACAGAAGAAATTGAGGTGGTCAACAAGTATAAGTACCTGGGCTTATGGCTGACTCCAGGGTTGAGTATGAAAGAACATTTCAGTGAAAGAGCGCAGCAGGCAAAAACAAGCTTAAACCTGACATGGCACACTTTTGTTTCAAAAAAGGACATCGGTCATTCATCAAAACTAGAATTATTTAACGCGGTAGCAAGATCAATCTTGGGGTATGGGGCACAAGCTTGGGGACATCAGCAATACGATGAAATGGAAAAGGTCCAACGATATTTTCAAAAAAAATCATGAAAGTACCAACATCATCTCCTAACTACATGCTTACCCTGGAACTTAAACTAAAACCTCTTTTTATTTACACAATGAAATGTCACATGATTTACATTAAAAAAGTACTCTGTGTGTATGACGAGAACCGGCTCCCACATATACTGGCTAAAATAATAGTAACCAAAAATATATACTGGATTACACAATGGACCAATATACTAGAAGGAAGGCATATCCATGAGGTTGTTGGAAACAATAGGTTATTCCAGAATGCACTAGATTTGGCTAACTCGCAAATAATGGAAAGAGAATGGGATGTGGCATTACAAAGAGCGCAAGCGTCAACATCACATGGACTGTATAATGCCCTCAACTACACCGACGGAAATAGATACCTGCAGGAAGAGAGGAGCACATCTGAAATAGGATGGATTTTTAAAGCAAGAGGAGGACTTTTGTTTCTGAACGGTACTTTTTCAACGAGCAACAGAAGTAATCAGTGCACCTTGTGTAACCTGAGAGAAGACGAAACATTTATCCACTTTTTTGGAATATGCCCAGTTTTCAAGGAACTACGTCTGATATATTTTGGGTTAAGAGCACTGAGTACGGAAAACATGGTGAACATCCTTAATGGCGACGGGAACTGGATCTCATTGGTAAAATACTTATCTCTAGCTATAAAATATCGCTCCGAACTCATAAGAGAATATAATGGATAAAATAACAGCACAGCTACAACAACATCAACACCATCATCAACACCAATAGTACCAACGCCAACTACACAAACAACGACAACAGCAACATCAACAGCATGAAGGGCAACAGCAGCAACACACGCAATAGCAGCAAGGACAACAACAACAACACAAGCAATAGCAGCGAGGACAACAACAACACAAGCAATAGCAGCGGGAACAAGAACAACAACAACACAAGCAATATCAGCAAGAACAACAACAACAACAACAACAACAGCAACAACAACAACAACAACAACAACAACAACAACAACAACAACAACAACAACAACAACAACAACAACAACAACAACAACAACAACAACAACAACAACAACAACAACAACAACAACAACAACAACAACAACAACAACAACAACAACAACAACAACAACAACAACAACAACAACAACAACAACAACAACAACAACACCAACAACAACAACAACAACAACAACAACAACACGCAATAGCAGCAAAGACAACAACAACAACACACGCAATAGCAGCGAGGATAACAACAACAACAACACAAGCAATAGCAGCGGGAACAACAACAACAACAACACACACACTAGCAGCAAGGACAACAACAACACAAGCAATAGCAGCAAGAACAACAACAACAACACAAGCAATAGCAGCGGGAACAACAACAACAACACACGCAATAGCAGCGAGGACAACAACAACAACAACAACAACAACAACAACAACAACACAAGCAATAGCAGCGGGAACAACAACAACAACAACACACACAATAGCAGCAAGGACAACAACAACAACACAAGCAATAGCAGCGAGGACAACAACAACAACACAAGCAATAGCAGCGAGGACAACAACAACAACAACACACGCAATAGCAGCAAGGACAACAACAACAACACAAACAATAGCAGCGAGAACAACAACAACAATACACGCAATAGCAGCAAAGACAACAACAACACACGCAATAGCAGCGAGGACAACAACAACAACAACACGAGCAATAGCAGCGGGAATAACAACTACAACAACACACACACTAGCAGCAAGGACAACAACAACAACACAAGCAATAGCAGCAAGAACAACAACAACAACAACACACGCAATAGCAGCAAAGACAACAACTACAACACACGCAATACCAGCGAGGACAACAACAACAACAACACAAGCAATAGCAGCGGGAACAACAACAACAACAAAATCAACAAACAACAACCTCAACAGCACCATTACTAAGATTAACATAAGGAACTACTTAAAAAAAGGTTACTTCATTGCAACAGACGGCTCAACAGAGCCATTGATGCAAAATACAACGTTTAATGTTAAAATGAATGAAATTTATTAATCAGAATTTATACATCTTCATATATATTTAAATTTTTAATTTTTTTAATTTTCGAATGTTATTGTTAAATTGAATTTTTTTTGAATAAACAATTACTTACTTACTTACTTACTTACAGAGAATGTCAGCTGATATTTGTTCGCACATCATCCTGTTTTCGTGTAGTTGCAAATGATTGGGACGACCGCAAATGCTCGCACATGGCTGCAAATTGTCACAATTGATTTGCAAGACTGTTCACACGATATGCAAAAAAGTCGCAAACTAATGTGCGACTTGGTTTTCGCACATCATCCGCACATGGTTTGCGAGCATATGCGGACTGTCCCAAAGGGGTGTTCAGACGATGAGCGACCAAGATTCGCAAATGATGACGTAAAATTGACGTCAGAGTCGCAAACATTTGCGGCTTTTATATGCCGTGTGCTCGTAGCTTTACATCTCACGAAACTTCTTTACGATATACGGCTTTGGTGCCTATATCATCAGTGTTTTGATTTGAACATATTAGCTTTGTTTGTTGATCTTTACCCAGGTTGTCCCAGTTTTGCTTGACAACTTCAAGAGTTGTCAAAAAAACCTGGGGTTTCCCGTTCTTAAAAAACGCATTAGGGCTTCAATTTTTTGACATTTCTATCATATGAATTTAGTTTCTATAAGCAGTGGCAAATAAATATAAAAGTTTATTAAATGACGAACGAAAACAACATGAAATCTCTTCTAGCAGTACATACGTTGTTGGAAACAAGCTACTTCAGGGATGAATCTGAAGATGATTTTATTCTCTGTGATTCAGATAGTGACGATGAGAATTTTTTATAAATAAATAAATTACAAAATAATCTACAAAATATTTAATATTTCCCAGATATAGTACACCAAACATTCAAGATACATTAGCTTTGTTCGGGTTCTTTTTGTACCAAAAAATGAAAACTGTAAAAATTTCTCAAATGAGAGAAAAATCTCTCATTTACCGAAAAGTAAGCGAACACTTTTTGTGTAAATTCTTGAGAAATGTCAAATTCGAATTTTTTTATTGGTTAGCTCTTCACGGTAAGGGTCATCTGCAACAACAGTAATTGTTTACGTCATTCTCTTTTGACAGAGTTCAGGGCTAACCATAATTGAAAAATGGTATGTACGTTGAGTTACGAAACAGTAGAAATACATGTGATTTGTATACATAACCCGAAATGACTTTTTGTTCAGTTTCGGCAAGTTTCGTTCACTTGCGTTTTCGTACGTAATGTACGCTTTGAGTCGTACATTACGTACGAAAATCTGACATTCCTTTTTTTCTAAAGGGTATACTTCTTCTTTCTTTCTTCTTGTTTTTAAAGGCTATTATGGGCAACTGATGTACTTAACAAATCGGAAGGAAACTTTTCGTTCGATTTTGGCACTTGCTTACTTTTTCTTTCGCGTATTATGGTTGGGCCTTTCAAGTTTTTACCAGATGAAATTTCACTGGGTCAAAACTTGAAAATAAATGAACGGAAGATTAGAACAGCTGTTATTTTCTTTCGTTCATCTCTCAGTACACGAACGCATTTTGTGTTGATGTAAACGTATGAAATCGAATGCAAACTGTTTGATTTTGGTATGCGAACGAAGCTATTTATTTCTTCTCCGGAATTGAGCTTCTGCCAACGGGTGATTTAAATTTTGACAGCTCTGAGAGTGCATTCAGTGCGCGCCACGAGTTCACATCGAACACAGTGCAAAAACACTGAGGTTAAATAAGTTTCACATAAAACGCTGCGTGTTGATGGCGCATCAATGGGCCGCAGTGTCGACATCAAACAGACCGATTATTTTAAAAGAAATCAATTCGAAGAATAAAAAAAAAATTTGTTTGAGGTTAGGATACATAAAATAGTAGGTATGTAGGTATGAGATGGTTTATATGCGATTTTTGTAAGCTTTCAATTAATTCGAACGTTCATTTGTAATGAAGTAAACGAAGTTAGGAGCAGCTTTGTAGTATTTTTTTTTTTGACATTTTACGGAACAGCACTGACAGAGATAGAACATCAAACAATGCTAATATTCCCAAAGGGCTATTTATTCGTTTAACATTTCATGTGTCACTTAAATTTTTTGACAGGGTGCTCATTGCTCATCATAAATCTTTTCACTCCGCCGAATATGAATGAAATAAAGAAGACTTCAAAAAAGAGGAAATGTATCAAATTAAGTTGCATATTATGTTCTTACTGATACCTTTTTTCTTTCTGAAGTTTTCAAACATACACAGGAAACACTTATAAATCTCGTATTGTATTTAGGTACTTGAAAGAGTGTTGCATTTCAATTATATAATATTCTCCCCACATTCATTTCATATATATTATGTTGTTGAGTGTTAGATTGCTCCCCTCAATAGTCTCTTGTCTAGCACCTCAAACTGCATCTCATCTTCGTCGTTGTCGTCGTCGAGCTCGACGTTGTCCCCCCAACTTCCAGCAGCAACAACAAAGTATAATAACTTTCTCACCACCAGATGTTGTTGCTGCTCGGCTCGACTGGCATACGAAGAACGAGAAGGCTGATTCTATAAACGCCATTCACATTCGTCAAAATTAGATGTTGTAGACTACAGAGTCAGCTCAGAAAATAAAAATAATTTGTATTTTTCCTCCTCGTTGGAATTGTTGGAAGTTAGTGTAAAAGGAAAAGGGAGAAATCATGAACTGGTTGTGTGTGTGTGGCCAAAATAAACAATCCATCAACAGGGACAAAAAAAGGGATTTTCATTGAGTTTTAGGGATAGGCATTGACCGACGGGCGGGCGGCGCGGCACATGTTTGATAATTTTAAGATTAAGTATCAACATTGACATTGTTCGTCAATGTGGCCAAATAATTCCCAGCGGGCTAATGAGGCATTAACGGAGAGAAACACACGATACGCTTTCCAAAAACAACAACTTCCTTATCAAACAAAAAAATTAACTAAATTAGACATTTTATTGCGTAGTGTACTGAAACGCCCATTTTACTGGCTGAAATGCCACAGGGTGCTCCAAACATTGTTGCCGAACTGGAACTGTTGAATTAGAATTCTTTAAAATAGTTAGAAGAGTTGTGGAACTTACAGTTTTTACACACTTCCGACTTCCCATTAAAAATGTCAACTAAAATTTGAAACTATTGAAGCATCTATCGCCAGCTTTTACATGAAAGCTATTAGAACGAAGGTGGAAAAAATCAGAATTTCAATGTTTATGCTTTTTTTTGAAAACCATTCAATATTGGTACAAGAAGCTAAACTAAAACATTTGGAAGAACTCTAAAAAAAAACGTTTGTTCCAAAATTTACCGATGTGTTCAAATGCTTAGACATTTTGAAAACAACTAATATGACCTAGTTTCTTCTTGCCTCAGGGAAAAATAAAGAAACTTGAACCCTTACACCCTGCCTATCTAAATCCTTCCCAAAGCTTATTTTCCTTTAATTCTCTTGTAACCACCATATGATCGATGCTTTGATAAATTGTAAACAGAAACAAGTTGACAAAAGAAAATTTATCCGCCTTCGCGCCACCTTAGATGGGGTCTTCCATTTCTGCGCTGGCCCTCAGGGTTGGAATTAAAGACTCGGCGGGGTAGAGTGTTTTCTTCCATACGCTCCCCATGACCCAGCCATCCAAGCTGCTGTTTTTTTTCTGCTTTTTGCCCAGGTCGATGTCACTCTATATAGCCAGTACAGTTCGTCATTGAATTTTCTCCTCCAAACTCCATTGATATACACACAGGACCGAAGAAGACCAAAGTATCAATCTGGAATTATTGGGTCTTTTTTAAAATCTGGGAAAATAAAAATTACGAAAAAAGGGTTCAGACACGTTCCCACATAAGAGCCGTCTGCGTCGCCTCTGTTAAGTTAACCCTCTAACGGACAAAATGGTAAAAATGGTCGTATCAAGTTGATATTTTTTTTCCAAATACAGTAGAATCTCGAAAAGATGAACATATATAAAACAGACCCCGTTCATCTTTTCGAATTGTTCATCTTTCCAAGCATCGAGCATTAGTTTAGGAAAAACATAAAGCTATACATACAAATATTGCATCTATTTGTTAACAAATCATTTTATTTAAAAAAAAAATTAAAACAACATAAATTCATACAAAAGTCGTTGATGAGAAGTAAAAACTTATTTAGATTTTTTTTTTTAAACTGCTCTATAGTAGATTGTCACACGGGAAAAGCGTTCATCTTTCCGAATTGTTCATGTTTTAGAACCGTTCATGTTTTCGAGATTTTACTGTAGATATACCTTAAATAAGTTTATATTTAATCGAGTCCCAAGTGGAAAATAATGGAGATTGTCTCAAGACGGTCTTGCCGGTTTCCGTGTAATAAAATAGTGAGATGATAGATATGAATTAAATTTTTTTATTGAGTAAAAAGAAGAAAACAATTTTTTTAGTTTCTGTGGTGATAATCCCAGAAACAATTTTTACTCGCTGAACAGCACAAATGAATATTGCATTTGCAACACTTTACTTGTGTGTCTGATTTTTTGCAATGTTTGCACTTTTTTTTCTCGCTTCTGGAACCCCATATTGGAAAATGGTTTTCTCCATCAAACCGAACATCAGCAACGGGATGAATTGCTCTTTTTCCAACGTTTGATGTTGGCATTGGTGATGCTGGTCGTTCCACACTTTGAGACGATGTAGGTCGTCCAATTGATCGTTTTTTCTTGAAGGAAACGAGTCCAGCGGCTATTTCTTCTCGAAAGTCTGGAAGCTGGAGAAGTAGTGGTTGTTCGGAACTGTCATTACGGTTTTCTGCACAGATTCGTTTGTATAAAATGTAGCTGTTCGTTGCGGCCATATCAATCAAATGGTAAAAGAGCCTTGTCATGATATTTCTGCTTTTAGCTCGGATATGATACCAACCCATAAGACCATCTATTAGATCAACTCCACCCATATGAGCATTATAGTCCCGGATAATTTGGGGGCAGACGATTTCCATAAATGTTTTCTTTTTTCTGTCATATCGGCAAGCTTTAGCAGTATTTTGATCACGACTGACTCTTTGAATATGTTCAATGCCTACATATGTCGATGCCAAACGTACACACTTATTGTCTTTCCAAAGAACCGTAGTGAGATCCACTCCATCAACTGAAGCCATATACTCTGTGAAATATCCTCTACTTTCCTTGCTAACTTCAATGTCGCTCGGCAACTTACATGCAGGTATACGATTTGCTGGAATATAAAACAAAAGTTTATTTTTTCGCCCACAAACAAACAAGAAATACAAAATCACCTCTCACTGTTCCCAAGATGAAGATTCCTCGGGCCCGTAAATAGACTAAGAGAGGAAGCGTTGTGTAGAAGTTATCGAAGTAAATTATGTGATTAGCAAACTCGGGAATTGTTTCTGATAGCCGAACAACAACATTGGACGTTGCTCCTAGATCTGGCTTACCAGGTAATATGACATTATCACCTGCACCATTGTATACCTCAAAACGGTATTCAAATCCGTTCGAATCGCAAAGCAATTTGACACTCCACTTGTGCGGCTTGTTTGGCATATACTGACGAAGACGGTGTTTCGTTGTGATGTGTCAACTCGGTTTAATAAACCGAGTCAAACCGAGTTGTGCCCAAACCGAGTTAACTCGGTTTGCATTTGTCCAAACCGAGTTGGTGCACCAACCAAAGAAACGAACCGATAACCGACAATTAATGCAAACCGACTTGAACATAATCAAAACTACCCTCTTTTAGTTGCCGTTTGTACCAAACAAAATCCAACTCGGGTTAACTCGGTTTGCGAATTGTTCGGTTTGGTACATAGTAACCTAACCGGTTGTGGCTCGGTTTCTCCCATCGTTCGTTCACATTATGTAACTCGGTTTGAATATTTAACTTACCTATTCGTTACAAACCGAGTCGAGTCAAACCGAGTTGCATTGCGTATTGCGTCAAACCGATTTGGTTTTAGTTTTTTTTAATAGGTAGACGGAGACGGTAGCCAACATAACTCGGTTTGAATGTTTTGCTTACCTATTCGTGTTAGAAATTAAAATTTCGTTAAAGTAACCCGAGTCAAATCAAACCGAGTTGCACTGCGAATTGCGTCAAACAGAGTTGTTTTCTAATTGAATATCTGAATTCGTATTGGTTTTTTTCTTCGGTTTTTGTGTGAGTTAACTGTTAATAAACGTACTTATTTTATTGATGTGTTCTACTGTTTTTAGTTTGATTTTTTAATATTTATTTTATTTTTAATAGTTTTAATATTATGTTGCTTTTTTTAGTATATTGTTTTTGGTTTCATAAATTCAATTTGAATAATTTTTTTCTATTTTAATTGAAAAATTTGCTTTGTTTTTATTTTCCAAATCAAAGGAACGACGGAAAAAAATCAACAAAATTTGTTTAAAAACCGAGTTAGCTAACCCGGTTTGCAACTCGGTTTGATCAAAATCCAACTCGGCTTAAATCGGTTTGAGATTTTTTCGGTTTGGCACATCACTAGCTTCGTCTTGGTGCTGCACATTTGTTCGTCAACACAGAGTCTAGCTGTTTTAGGGATTGAATCAAACCGCTCGTTATGTTTGTTAACAAGAGCACAAATTCGAAAAAAACGGTCAGAGCCAGGTTCACCTTTTTTTCTTCTTTGGGTTTCATCTTGAAAACATAAGAATCTCTTGATTGCATGCAATTTTGAATCGAAGGAAAACCATTTTTTCCCCAGTAGCTCTCCATATTGGGATAACGGTATATGAACATGTACATCATTATACCAATATAATTTCTTATTTCACGGTAGAAGTTTTGAAGTTATGAGATCAATTATTTCGTCCGTAAAAAACCAATTAAATAATTCCATTGGCTTTTTGAGGTTTATAACACTCAATGGCAGTGATGCATCGCCACGAAATGCAACTTCATTGACGTGGAGACGCATTGAGCGTTTACGCCAGACCAATTTTGCAAGGTTTTTTGGATCCTTAGTTATTGTACTAAGCGGACCAGTGAATCCTCCAGAAGAAGGCTGAATTGTTGGCCCAGTAGCCTCAATTGACTGTAGGGGTGATCTCGGCCTTTTCAATGATTTGACGCTAGACTTTGAGATGGCAGATGAAGTACATGGGTCCAGTTCTTCAAAATCAACAATAAAAGTTAAAGAAGCTGCTGGGTTCTCCATTTCGCTTAGATTTAGACGCATAGCTTTCACAAAAGCATCTGTTGTTTCAGCTTCGTTCATCTGTTGAATGCATTCTTCTATGGCCTGTGCTTCATTTTCTGATATGTCACCAAAATTATCTCGCTCGATGTTATCAAAAACGAAGTAGGTACCAACCAACACGAGCGATTTTGGGTGACCTTACCGGAATTCGTCCTGTAGCGAAAAGCGACTGAGTTTATAAAGCCACAGAAAACATAAGCAAGAGCTACAGTACATTTGCAACAAACAGCTGAATACCCTATTGCCTATTCCAACATGAGTTCGTTTGTGATCAACTATTTGGTACCAAATTTTCAAAAATTATAAGTCAAAGTTGTAAATTCCTTAAACCTTTGACATAAGATGCAGTTTTTTTAGTTATATTCTTTTATTTGGTATGTTTTTGTTTTGCAAGTTTTTTCTAAGTGTATAAAAAGCTGGTTCATAAAATACAATTCTTCTTTTCTTTAACCGACAGAAAATTCAATTAATTTAAACGCAATAAAAAAAGGCACGCCCAATGTTTAAAATTCTTATTGTCAACAAAAAAAAATCAATACTATGAGTTTTTTAGTGATGTGAAATTTTAAGTTCTTAGCTCGATTCTTATTACAAAACACCTCATAATTAAAGTTTTGAAAAATTAGAAAAGGGCGATTGGGTTTATATCTTAACAATTCTTAAACCACATATTGCAATATTAGAAAAGATTAGACACACACATTTTTCATTGTATGTACTTCAAAAAACACAGATTTTACTGATTTAAACTTTTTTCACGAAGAAACGCCCCTTAAAAGTGGGCGTGTCCTAAACATTTGTTCAAACAATATCAAGCACTAACTGAAATTTGATCGTAAGTCATTTTTAAGCACATGCTGTGATCTTCCACAGCTAAAACGAGTCGTTTTTTTTTTTTTAATTTAACCGCAAATGAAATATTAATAAAACACACCCCTAAAAGTGGGCGTATTGGGAAACCTTATAAATTTTTTTTTAAGAAACATTGTTCATATTACTACGAAAAACATTGGTTGAAATTGATTATGAGATAAGTACCTACCTTCAATTTTTTATATATGTAAAACAAACCATTTATACCCAAAATCTTAACTTAAGATGTTTAAAGCCACAAAATTTTCGATTTTTCAGTCAAATATAAGAACCGTGGGATTCAGCCACTCCCAAACTCAAATATTATTGTTTGATTTATATTAGAGAAAATGTGAAAAATTTAAGCATTGTGCTTTTATCGTACACTTACTATGCTCAAGGAACATTTGATTGTGAATACCAATTTTTGAAGTTGTGTCTATTCGCACTCACCAGTTGTACCAATTCTAAACTGCCCAATGTAGTCCGATTCGAGGGATGAAGGAATTTTAACTACTTCCTCGAATTCATTATACCGCTCACCGAACTTATTTGCTCGGCTTCGATTCCTCTATTTCGGAGTTTTGGGCTCAAAAATATACCTATTACATGAGTGTCGGCACTAGAGAAACTTTTGTTAATACTGCGTGCGAGTATACTCTCCCAATAAAATATTATTTTACGGATATTTGAGCAATACAAAATTCTAACTTTGAGTGGACTTAGACTTAAAATCAGGAATCAAAATTCTCTTCTCCGAATCGTGAAAAGTGTCATTTTTGTACCAATGAATCGGTTTAAGCGCATGATACAACTACTAGAGATAACGCATTCCAATTTTCATTTTTGATTTGTTCTGCGCACCTCGTCATAAGAACACCTTAAGAACACCTGCCTTCTCGTTTTCGCCTTCCCGTTTAACTTTTTTGTTTCTCTCTACCCTATGCGCATAACGCATTCCAATTTTCATTTTTGATTTGTTCTGCGCACCTCGTCATAAGAACACCTTAAGAACACCTGCCTTCTCGTTTTCGCCTTCCCGTTTAACTTTTTTGTTTCTCTCTACCCTATGCGCCTACGTCATAAGAACACCCGGGACTTTGACAATAGTTTGACGTTTTGTTTGGCACCATGCGCAATGCCATATCTAATTAGTTGTATCATGGTTTAAGCGCTGCGGATCCTTCTGGACGCTTCCATATCGCTATAGGCATTTTGATTTGACGTTTCCTTAAATCACAAAAATGATTTTCTTTAAAAAGTCTATTTTTTTTGAACCACCCTGTAAAAGTTGAAAAAATATGTATTTTTAAGGTATTTCGCTTCGAACAAAAATGAAAGTTTACTGCCGCCATTTGTTTTTATCTTTAGATGGCACGCAATTTAACGCGCATAAAGACAACATTCTTATGATCATTTTTTTACAGCAATTTTAACAGTCATTGGAAAATAAAGAAAACAGAAAAAAAAAACGACACATAAACCAAGTTAAAGACAAAAGTCTTAAAGTTACTTGAAGAATTACCTAGTCATTACCTTTATTGGGGTAACCTGTAATTTTTCGAGGCAGAGCGGCGCGCGACAACGCGACGCGGCATCGGTAGTGCTTTTGTTAACTCGAAACGAAAGTCATCTTGAATCGAGCGACAAATGTGAATTTGTTGTTGTATCCGTAGTTGCTCATAAATATTTTACTTCGAAGTAGGTTTTTGCATTTGATTATAAAGCTGAAAAGAATGGATATAATTATTTTAAAATTGCTTTGCGATAAAAGATTGCAGAGTGAGAGTTCAGAAGATTTTTTTTTTAGTTCTGTTTTGATGAGCAATTTTTATTGTTTATTTTGTTGGTATAGTTTCAGTTTGTTGAAGGTCTGGGTTGGACTAGTTCTCAGCCATAATTATTAAAATTTTGCGTTTTTACACTTTTTTTTTTTTATTAGATATCTTAATTTTGAACGAAAAGGAAGTGGAAGAAACAGCTATAAGTTTCCTGTATTTCATTTGAGGCGCAGTTTTACGCTAAAATTTTGATTACGAATTTTCAAAAATCAATATACGAGTAGGTATCGGAAACTAGATATATTTTGGTTGTCTTCAAACACATAAAATATAAAAAAATAAATCAAAAAGGAAAGAACCCAACGATGTGCAAAGAACGATAAAATGTACGCCCACATTCTTGCCCGCATCTATCGGAATAAAAAAAAACCTGTAATAAATACAATTTTTAATTTAAAGCGACGTCAGTTATCACAATATGCATTTTGCATCTGTTTACGAGTTCTTTTAAATACATGTTTTTGAAAAGAAAATGTATTTTTATTGCTTTTATATTTTCCTTGTCGGATGCGTTTTACTTTGACATGTTTGGAATCATAAACGTTTTATTGTCTTTTAGCAATAAACAGCTAACCTATCCTAAAATACTTAAACAATTAAAGAACAAGTTGGTAATGAGGCTTGCTCCCACAGGAATAAGGTGATGCGTTTTGAATTTTAATATTGTAGACCAGGGAATAAAACTGAATTAAGAATAAAATAATGTGCACGACTGGGTCGAACGAACGTGCTCAAAAGTGTCACAGTATGGTCTTGGGGGGCTTGAAATTCGGTCTTGTCGCTGGTTCTGTAATTGAAACCCGAAATCATTAAAACTAAATTTTCCTTTGATTTTTATAAATTGGTTTAGCCAAGGACAAAATAATTCGAAATTCTGAAATAAATACTTCAATTGATTTTTGGCTTGGAAAAAGGAAGCCATTTTATTTCTTCTATAAAAATAAGAGGTAGTTTGTACTTTTTTTTAAGCAATATGATAGGCCATAACTATTTTTTTTAAATCGTAAGACCCGTTTTCGAAAAAAGTAAGCTTTACTTGAACGGTCATATGACAGGTAATTTTTTGAGATGCAGCAAATTTGAATTTCCGATCTTTCCAGCATCCAAAAGACTCGATATACCAAGGCAGACGAAATTAGACTAAAGATGCTTACGTATTATATACATTTTTAATTTTTATTTATTTATTCATCAAGCATAGCATAATAAATTTCCTATAGACTACTAAAAAAATTACCAATTATTATCAAATTGCAAACCATTTTTTAATATTCAAAAAAGTGATTTCACATGCCCACATAAGATAGTCTAATGGTGTTAAATAGCACCATCTGGAAGCCAATTCACAGGTCGAAAACGCGAAATTATGCGCTCAGCGAACGTTTCCTCAACAAATCAATTGTTGCGACGTCTTGTTGAAACCGCAGCAAAGTTTGTATGGCCCTATAATGACGTCTCACCAATTTCTTGAAGATTATTTACAAACACTCCAAATGTGGAAGTTTTGCTTATTGGCGTAGCCATTCAACAAAAAATGAGCTTTGTAGCTGGTAAAAATGTTCTTGTGAAAATGAGGATCAACAGCAACCTTGAACCGTGTTTTTCGAAATACTCGTAAATCAGCACAATATGAATGCGTTGTTCAAGCGTGAGTCGATTCATGATAAAATGGCAAACCAAAAAATAAAAATCACATATCAGATGACAAAATGGCTGTCAATGTTTTTTGATGAAACTCAAAAATTAACAAAATTAAAATGACATTTTTGACAAAACTACATTTTTTGTCAAAAAGGAAATCAGGATAAAACGGTTGTTTTAAAATGGCCATGCGGTGACATACATTTAAGGCCCCGACCCATAGAATCCGTTGGTCCGTTGCGGCAACGCATCCGTTGACGTTTGACGGATCGCCGGATTGGAGGTGACCCAATGAATGCGTTGACGTTCCATTTTTGCCTCTTTTTTTTCTTCGAACATGCTGCAAAAAATTATGCTTTACATAATTACAACTGTAATTAAAACACTTAGAAGAAGAAATATATTTCTCTTCTTTAATGCCAAAACGAAACCACTTCAAATCGTAAACAAATTGCTGTCAACCAGCGGTCAACGGATTGCCGGAGAAGAAAAAGTTAAAAAATCGGCTACTTCTGTCCGTTGCGTTGCCGCATGCGTTGTCTATGGACCACTTCTCGTAAGAACGCGTGTATTTAATCGAGCTGTCAGTTGATTTGCCGGACGCACGGACGCAACGGATTCTATGGGTCGGGGCATTTATGCATGATCGAATTTACTCAAACTTTTGTTTGGTATAACAGTTCTTCATAGTTTGTATAAGATGGCCTTGCAATTTTTTTCAATAGCACATTTTTAAACTATGGCCCCCAGAAATGAACCGCTCAGTTTTAGTGATAATTTCAAATTTGCTCAAAAACATAGCTCTAACGACGTTCATTAATTTTGGTATGAAATATACTAAGACTACTAAAAAGAAAATTTTGATTTTAGTGTTTGGCTAAAAATCCAAACAATCTCGTTTATTAAACCCAGCCATAAGTTGACAACTACGAGTACATTTACGAAATGATTAGGTAAGACTTGGTAAGATATACAAAATCTAATAAGACAAGTTTAAAACAACAACTCAAACAATTTTGATTAGGTGTGGTTCACTAGGTATGTACGTATATTGGGAGTATTTTAAAGTTAACTGCCTTCTGAGTTTTTGGCTTATAATTTTTTTTTTATATATATAATTGTGCTACTGCGCCCATACGGAGCGAGAACGTGCTTACTTCTAAATAGTAGGCAGAACCTTTACTCGTAAAAATGTCGACGTAAATCCTTACTTTCCAACTTAACTCTCAATTCCACACCTATTATATTGAAACAATCCAAAGAATCTTAAAAATGTCAGATGTATCCACGCTGCATAAGATTTTTCTGTCGTCGCACATAAGATTCTTTGAGGCCGCCCTGAAAATATCCTGCGGTCACCACAAATTGTTTCAGCCAAATAAAACAAAATTTAAACTGTTATAATATGTGGAATCTAACAAAACCGGCTTTTTGAGTACCTATATTGAAAAACTCATGTTTTTTTGACAACTCTTGTTATTTTCAAGTGAAACTGCATCGACTCTGAGTAGAGTCCAAAGAAGAAAGCTATTTTAAAGTATGACATAAAAAAAGATTGACAGACGGAGTTGAGGTATAACAACTCAGCTGTCAAAATGACGTCTGTTGTCATGCATTCCTTGTGGACTCACGATTTCATAATATTTTGGAAAGAAATTAAAAGAAAATGCATTTGTTTTAATAAAAAGTCAAACAAATAAAACAAAATGGAAACTTTTGGTATTGTGGAATGTAACAAATAATACACAACCAGCAGCCCTTACGCTTACGAGCTGTTTGATAATAATAATAAAAAAAAAAAAACAACTCTTGTGGCTGTCAAGGAAAACTGGGTAAAGTACAAAGAACAAAAATATTAAAGTATTGAGGCATCAAAAATGTAATGTAACGTAAGAAAGATTGTGGAACGTATTAATTTTTCATTTATCACCCTTCAGAGAAATGAAAAATGCATATACGTTCCACAATCTTTTCCAAGCTATAATTTTAACTTCACATTGTGCTACCACATAGGAAAAAACTTTGCAAAGCTGTAGAAAAATGACAAATCTGTCACAATAATTGTTTGAAAAATGTAAGCCTTTTAAAACAAGTGTTTGACAATTGACACAATTAATCATTTATCGTCAACTATATCTACTATTTCTTGAAGCAAATTTTACCTGTCAAGCAAAAAATAAATTCCAAAAACCAAAACAATATTTCATTTATTCTACATGTTGCAATTTTTAAAGCAAGTAAGATCTATATAAGATACACTCGAATGCACATTAGGTAACATTATACTATAGGTAGGATTGGATTATCTTTGTTTGCTCTGCTCGTGCTTCGGATCACTACTTGGAACGTCAATGTACCATTTATCTAATGATTCCACTAATTAATTATACTTTCCTCTCGACATTCGCAAAAGTTCCAATTACTGTACTTTGTTCAGTTAGTAGTCTTCCGTTGTTCTATTCTGAAGAATATATACTTTCCAAAAAGACACTCCCTGGCTTTGGGCATAATGATCAAGTTTTAATTAACGTTCGATACAAAATTCAAATTAAGCTTTCTCGTCCATTCTTCTCTCTCGTGGTTTATCGCTTTTTTATTTATATTTTTGTTTGTATTAAACAAAAAAAAAAACAAAAGACTAAGTCATTAGCACAAACAATAATATAATTTGCAACTTCGGTAAGCATTTGGCCTGGGCTGCATGCACAATGGCCGCGCCTTACCGCTTCGCGCCGCTCCGCAGCCGGTCGGTGACGGTGATATAACTGATTTGTTGTTCATTTTTGCCACACCATTGTTGTGTGCCGTGCATCCGAAGCAAAATAATATCATGATGTCATGCGTCAAGTTGGCTGGTATTGATTTCCCAGAGAAGTTGTTTTGTTGACGTTTGCCAAAAACAAAACAATTTAATAAAAAAAAAAATGGCAGAAAACTGCATTGTTAGTCTTCTGCAGGGTGTGCCGACTGCCGACGAGTCGATTGAAAAACTTCGGACAATATATTCGGTTTGGGTTAACCTCATTCATTGGTTCGATTTCTTAAACATAGTGATTGTTTGACAGTTCTTTATGCGACACGAACGAAGAAGAAGAAGAAGAAAAAGTGTTGTCTGTCATCGTGGTCGTGTCGTCTATATTCGTTCGGAATTTGTTGATTTTTTGAATTTTTTATTGTAATTTCCGCTGACGTGACGACGCCGGCCGGCCGTTGCGCTGCTGCCACCATCGCACCGCACCGAGGGCAAACACCCTTTAAACAAAGGCAAGTGCCCTTACTGTGTTCGTTTTCGTTTTCGTGCCAACCCTTATATTCGCGCGCAGACATTTACTGTATGTCTGGGGGCCTGATGGTGGGGAACTCCTTCTAATCGGTTATTGAATGTTTCTTGCTTGCGTTTTTAAAACTAAAGAACTAAGACTTTGTGCGTGTGTTCCGAGCATACAACAGAGACAGACGTGTCTGTTGAGGGAAAATATTTATAGCTGCAGAAAAAGGCACAGCACACACAACATGTCATAATCAGTTTCAGTACGCTGTAAGAAGGGTGGTAGCGGGGAATCCGATTTGCGTGGAGAACGTGTGCTCAAGGGACAGATGTAAGTTTATACAACCAGAATGAGTCCAGACATGCAACACCTTTCTTTGCTAAGCTATTACCGGGAAGTCTCAGGTCTGGAATAAAAATTGTATTAACCATATGTGTCAGAAGTGAATCTCGTGACAGTGGTCATTTTATTGGTTTATTTTTTCCAAGTACTCAACCAATAAAAATGTTTTAATTACTTACTACGCTGCATACGAGTTCGGTAACAGTTTGTTTAACTGAAAGTTAGGGAAAGGTTACCGCCAAAATTATGTCACTTTAATTCATGGCATTTTATGACATTAAACTGCCCATAAAACCAGCTCAAAATTAGAGACTCTGTTTCACTAGATGGTTGTTATACTCACAAATACATATATATAACACTTATTATATTGTTATACTGACTATTGACAGTTTTGGGTGATCTTGAAGGTAGGTAGTAGAGAAGAGCAAAAATTAATGACCTGTGAAATATGAACTGTGATTAAAAAAATCAAATCACGAATTGTAAACAAGTTGCAAACAAACTGCGTATTTCTAAAGCGTGATAAGGATTTGTTCCCTGGCTCTTTTCTTCATTTCGCATTTTAAATCACAACAAACAGAAACCGCTCATGGGTCACAAATCACGACACGACCTTCATTCACATTTTTCATAACATAAAAAAGTAAAGTGCGATGTAAAAGCAACAGGGTTCAGACATACAACGTAGAACACCTAACAAACAAGTACAATAAGTGCGTGAAGATAACCTAATGAAGAACGATGCGGAGTCAGAGTGGCAGGACAAGTGAATGATGTGTGGTGTGGTGTGAATTGTGTATCTGTTTATACTATGCACATCATCATTGTGAACCAATTCTGTGAAAAATCACAATTCACTATCACAGTTTAAAATCACAGCGAATTGAAAATCACAATCACAGTTATACCTGTGAATGAAAAGTAGAGAAAAAAGCATCCAGAAAAGTCCAGAAGCATCCGGAAGTCTTTTGGTATAACTATGAAACTTCTGACGATTCTGGGAAGAGAATCTTGTTTCTCGATTTGAAATCAGAATCCAACCATTTTGGAGTGTCTATTCGCATGCAGCATTGCCGAAAGTCTTAGTAATATCGACACCTGTGACATACATATATAGTTAAATCCAAATCTGATAATATACCTATACGACGAAGCCACGCAAGAATGTTGAGTGATCGGTTTTTGATAAGAGGACAAAGTTGCCACGAAACGGGCTGCGCACACCAGTTTGACATTGGCAAAACTTGTGAAAGTGTTGCGTGCGAATAGACATTGCGTCAGAATTGAGCAGAAGCATAGACTTGGTACTGAAGTCTTTTCTCGAGTATCTCTCCCACAGTACTGTAGACGTCTCCTTTCACACTGGCAGAATCACTCGGTGAGCTTTTCAATCTGTCCAATCAGTTCAAGAAATATCTTGAGAAACGGAAACTTCTTATCGTCATCATATGATGGGGTATCTCACCGAACAGTGAAACAAATCTTTGCATCGTTTTGGAGAAGTGAGTTTATTGATGTGAATGCTTCCAAAACATTTGATAGAGTTTGGCATCAAGTTTTTATTTAAAATCAATGAACTCCTACTTTGATGAATTAGAAATTACATTTGGGACTGTATGATATTGACTATATAAATTCTGGTGTGCCTGAAGGTTCCGTTTTGTCTCCCACGATCTTCTACATCCTTACAATACTACACAAATGTGGAAGTAGAGATGTAGAATGCTTACCCGGCAAGTTTCTTCCCTTCTATTACGATATTTAAACATTCAAATCTAATTCTTAACGCTACCTCGTTTTATGTCCTATCCAACCATCCTTAACGCTTTTAATTTGTTTAATCATGACAAATGTATCCCGAAGTCCTTGAATGCACGGTTCTTCTTTTATCTCCCACTTTCCTCGGTTGACCTCAGAAAGTATTGACAAGTCTTGGATTGTTTATACAAGAAGTTTTGACGCTTGCCTTTCCTCTTCCTCTCTCGCGATCTGATTGAAACGATATATGATATTGCCTTTTGACGAAATAAAAGGTCACTCTTTTGAAATGACATTACCAGCTGAGCCGGTCGCGCTCTATTGATGTTTTCATACGAAGCATCTTCCCCTTCATTTCAACTGCTGTTAACTTACTCTCGTTCATTTTCTTCGTTGTCCAACGTTGTAAACCGTATGGGAGTGCCGGACGCACACCTGAGGAGTAGAGTCTTGCTTTCACCTAAGGGCTATTTTTCGGTCACAGAAGGTAGCGGAGTTTTTCCGCTAACTCAATCACCCCACGCTTACGCGATTAATGATGTCGTCATCACATGTTCCTTCTCCAATAATCATAGATCCCAGCTTTTTAAGCTTTCACACTTGGAAATCACTGATCCATTTAAATGAATGTCTGCATGGCATGTGCGGATCAGAAAACGGGCAGCACAAGTTTTCATTTTTTTTTCTTACTCATAAGGTAGGTACTCAATACGCTCCAAAACGTGCACCCATACGTCAATAAATTGCTCGTTGCAGTGATTGAGGATCCTCTCTTATGATGACTCAGTCGTCAGCAAAGATTAACTGCTACACTTCTTGAACCGTCACTTTATTTCCAAGCAAGGTAGTCAAGGACTGCAATAAAGGGCAGGGGACTCAAGAAACTTCCCTGATGTACATCTAGAGTACATCTAGAGAGTTTCGGTGACTTCACTGTTCCCTCTGACACGTTCATGACCATGTGCACATGATTTCTGGAACTCGCCGTTCATTGATGGCCATCAATATCAGATCATCTAAGGAAAACCGATGTTTTTCCATGATGATCCTAATTATACTCTGGATTACATCTGTTGTTGGCTTGCCCTCGACAAACCCGCACTGGCCACCCGACATCCGTATTATATTTCGCAGTCGGCTATTCAAAACTTGCTCAACGATCTCCATGGTGTGTGACATCATCCTCCTTCTCTTTGTTCATTGGGAGAAGGTTACTTTCCTTCCATTGTTAAAGCATCTGAATCTTATAAGAGTAAATTTTGTCAAGGAAAGTTTTACCCTGCTAAGTGTTCGAACTTGGCATGAAATCGTGTGTTGCTTTCATTCCTGCAGGGACTCAACGAACACACATGTCCCTATATTTTTATCAACACATTTATCTTCAGCAAGAGTGCACAGGTCTCAATAGAATTCCAATTCCAACCTTAATCCTCAGATTTATCCGACATGTGTATTAAACTCGCTGAAGGAAGTGACGCGACAAGCAAAAACATATCAAAACTTAAGGAAACAGCACATCACTCATGTTTAAAATAAGACTGGCTTTCTGCTCATGCTGGGGTTAGCTCCACGAGAGCTTAGTTAATGCCTATAAATAGATCCCATTTCGGGTATTAAGAGTTCTATAGTTCCTATCTCTGAGTGTACACATTTATTTTGTTGTTGTCTGGGACAAAAGATAATGTTGGTGCAAAACCGCCACCAGCCGCACTTTCATTAACTCATCAGACACTTAATCTACTCCATATAGCATAGACACAACATTAGCTACATATATACGGTATGCAGTGGCGACGGCCACATTTAAGCGCCTCCGCAGCCAATGGAAGTCATTAAATCTTCCTACCAAGACGCATTCATAACAAAGCGATGTTTAAGTGCCCCTTCCCTACCTTATGTCAACAAATCCGCTCTGCTTATCTGGCATAATGGCAGGCACCAGGCAGCGCTTTAGTGACGAGAGAGACGCGATACGCGATACAAAGAAGGATTGCTTGCTTCTCTCCGGTGCACAAAGCAAATATTTTCATGCGGTTAACGCGGGTGCGAAAGTATATTCGACGCGTTTATTTTAACTTGGAACCTGGAATGCATCAGCATCAGCATCATGGTCTTCGACGACCGCAACTTTGCAGACGATGCCACGGGACGGACGGACGATGAAGCAAGCCATGGATCATGATGATGGTTGATGCTGATGAGAATGGAAACGATGCTGATGCTGGTTTGCGTTTAATGGCAATTTCGTCTGGCCATTTTACCGTACGTCATTATGTGGAAAATAAGTATAATTTACTTTCCGTTTGATGTGTAAACAGTTTAGTTTTTGAAATTAATATACTATAGCGGGGGGACAACTTAACGGTTATTACAGGCGCAACAATTAAAAATCGATTATGCTGGTTTAGCTGTATACAATGCTCCTCAGATGCTGTGAGCAATTTAGGTTGGGATACGCCCCTCTACCCTCGGGAAATTGATACCAGTTAAATGATGATCTTAAAATTGAAAAAAGAATGTCTTAGTGAGAAAATCAATTGTTTTATTGGATGAGAAAATTAGAAAGTACCTATTATGGAAAACTCGGAACAGGCAAAAAGGAAATCAGTCTGCTTTAAAATAAATGGGAAGATAAGTTGAAAAGAACGAGGGGAGAGCCAGTTCTAAGAACTTTTTGTTGATATAATCAACAGGACACCATAGCGTGATATTGACGTCAGACAGAAAAGTCTGCTGGGCGTGTTTTAAGGTCAAGATGCCAAACAACATAGGGTAAGACAAATTTTGTGACGACAATAAAGTGGGGGGCTTGTGCTTGTGTTTCGAAAGAAATTTGTTTTAGAATTTATGAAAGTTTTGAATGAAACAACAACAACAACTTGTGCCTTGCTACCACCAAGTTGATAGTTGAGTTATATTTTTTAGGGTTTAGTTTAAGGTCATTATCCCCTCCTCTAAATTATTGGTTTTTCAACCAAAACAAATCGAAAGAAAACTAATTTAATGCAGAATGTCAATTAAGGACATTATGTTGAAATTATATCAGTTGAGTTGACACAAAACAAAGAAGAGTTGGATAATAGGAATGAGAGTTGAATATTGCTTTGTTTCTTCGCCCGGAGCTGTTAGTAAAGAGTCATCCAATAGGGACTTCCGAACTTTTACAATTGATAGCGGCCATCTTGTTGAAACTACATCTTTCAAATTGACTGTGTTCAACAACACGTGCAAAAATATTTTGTTAGGATTGAATGTAAAACCATCACACATTCCTTCACACTTTTTTTTGACATGTCGTACTACACTGTGGGATAGTGTGGAACTACCTCTAGGAAGCACTAAATGAAAGACCCTTTACGATTATATGGTAGAATCTACCTACGTAGACTTCTATACTCTATTCCACATAAACAGGCAGTACACGTCTTATGGGAAGCTTTTTTTAAATCAGTTTTTATGTGTAACCGAGTATAGTATCCTCCTCTCGATGAAATTTTTGACATGAGCTGCGATTTACTCAATTACAGTAATGCTCGTACGAACGACATGATTTTCGTTACTCTTACTTTCAATAATTATCTACTTTATGCTAAACTAAATTTTCTTAACATTACAAGTATACATTTTAATGGAGTAAATATAAAATAGAGTTGAGTTAACGGACAAAATTAATTTAATACTCACATTAAAACGACTTTCCATTGCTCTTACACCCGTTTTAAGATTGTACCAAATTATGCATTTGGGGGCTCAACCGGGATTTACTTTGACGGCGCAGTTACCCACTTTTATGCAATGTTCAATATGTGCTTGATTAAGTAAGCTTTACGCAAAATAGCAACTCCAGCCAATCGTGGTACACATAAGAACTTAAATTTCTACGTAACAAACGGAGAATAGCTTGGAAGGCTTATATTAAAAGTCTCAGTTTCTGAAAATTTTTGTACTTTACAGAAACCAAGGAAATGGAAAAGAATTGAAGATTGTTCCAAAAGGGTTCCGGAGTTTGTACATTCAATGAAGAATTGTAATGGATATCCAGTTAACCTCGTTTACGAAAATTCTCTCTTAATAAACTCGCCTCAGGAATTCGTTTTCAAATAAGAGCAAAATGAGAAGTCCCACAAGGCAGTCATTTGTGTCCGCTTCTTTTTATACTCGCATCAATGACTTAAGATCTTGCATTCGTTCTAGTAAGATCCTTGTCTACACTGACGAACATTTTTTTAATTTTTAACCCTGCTTATGGCCATGTGGGTTTGCAAGCTAATATCGACAATATCTTTTTGTCATCTGGTGCGGCAAGATTTGTTTAAACCTGAATCTGGATAAATGGCAGAGAATTAACCTTTCTAGAAAACGGATATACCAAGTAAATACATGTGACCATACTATTTCTATGAAAAGCCTTGCATCGCTTGTCTATGGCTTTGGTTTCACTGAACATACAACTTTATTGATTAAAAATTTAATTCTGAATTAGGATTTATTAAAAAAATCTTTAAAATCTTTAAAATCTACATGACACTCAACTCTGAATACGCATAACAGATGTTCGTTAGTCTCGGAAAGAAGCGTTTCTATGTCAATGGCAAAATAACTTAGTAATCAATACAAATCTCCAAGAAAAAAAAAACCACACACAAACTTTAGTTTTCTTTAATATTCAGAACAAGAAATTAAAATACAAACAACAATGTAAACAAATGTGTTTTTCTAGTAAAATGTATGAAAGATTACCCTTTCCTTGGATATAACTCTATGGATGTGGATCCATAATGGTGACGTGGGTCAACTGTCAAAGTTCGAATGAAGAAATTATGATTTCATGCTTTGAAAAAGTTCGAATGAAAATCCTGGCCTCAGTTGCCCGTGCTTGTAAGTGTGTCTACTTCGTCGATTCATCGTAGGAGTAGATTAAAATGTAATGTAATGTAATAGATTTTACACCTTTACCTTCCAAAACAAATTTTTTTTTTGCCAAGTATAAAATGTGGAGTCAAAAAACTGTGGAACGTATTCCTTTTTTTATTTCACAAAGGTAACTATTAAAGCTATGATGTACAAAATTTCTTCCAAGCTTAATGGAACAACGTCACTCCTTGCTAATTCAAGTTCAAGTCTAAGTACTCAATCTTTGATTGAGACTTCTTGCTTAACTGACATGACAATGATAAATTACAAAACAAAATGTTGCAAAATTTTATAAAACCCACGCTTAAACGCGACCCCAAGCATACATGTTGTTTAAATATTTTTAATTAATCAATTGTTCTTCACTTAAACAACATAAACCGCCGCCGTTGTCAAACACTTTCGAGTTCAAAGTCCTGCCAAGATGCATGACCTTCCATTTAAAAGCCGAAAGACTTTTATGTACTTTGAGATGAACGCCATCGTCAGTGCGACATCACTTTAAATAAAAGGATCGGATAAAGAGTCTACTTATTTGGGGAAAGAAGTGTGGTGTGCAAGACACTCGTAGCTGTCTTTATGACACAAAAGGCGATGCTTTATTATTGTAAAAAAAAAATTGATGCCCAAAACAATCTCATAAATACCAGCGAAATGCTTGGATACAAAATGTGACTGCCAATTCAAACACAATGAATTTCATAGATAGCCCGCTTGAACACAACACAATTAATTTAATTCAAAGCGATTTATTATCTAATTTTAATCAAAATACAAGCCAAGGTTGTCATTGTTGTTCAAGTGACATTAGAAAATACACTTCACTTGTCAAGAGCTGATATTAGTTTTATATCTTTGCCACTTAGACTCAATGGTTTTTTTTATTTCATTGCCTTTTTCTTCCCTTCGCTGCTTATTTTGTTTAAAAATTGTTTATTGTTCTTATCGGTTTAGTTGGTATTTATTGATCGTTATCGACGATTAACCATAAATTAAATGTCACTTACTCGTACAGCTCTTCGATTTCATTCAGACATGAATGACTCCTGCGAAATAAAACAATGAATAGATTCCACAATCTTTTAAACGCCATATTTTCTACTTCACAATTTCGGACGCCATATTTTCTGCTTCAAAATTTCGGACCACATGGAGAAGAACTCAGTAAACGTGGAAAAATGTGATATTTGTCAAAAAATTTATTTCGTTTAATTTTTGTGGGCTGTGGAAGGTAAAAGATAAACACCTTAAGCATTTAAATATGCGACTGAAAATTAATTTCTGCTTGCACGTATCGTGAAATGAAAACTAGTACGTTCCGCAATCACTTTCCATAGACAAATCTTTCTCGCACGCCGAGACTTTAATATTAAATTTTATTTCCATACAGATAGGAGTTACTTATAGTTCGTTCTGATTAAAGTTGAAATTATCTCATTTCGAAATTTTAAGAAAATGGGTTTTCATTTGAGTTTGTTTATTTTGGTTCGAAAACTCGTACCAACCTCCTGTTTTCTCTTTGTACTACGTTTTCATTGGGCGAGATGAGGTAATTTCGTAGCGTATTCCCAAATTCGATTTCAAATTACCTCATTTCCCATACAAAATCAAATTTGGAAATTATTTCATTATCCACCTAATTTGGACGAATTAACGTTGCAAATCAGGTAAAAAAAAATCAAACATTCCTGATTTTAATAGATAGGTACCATTGTGAGCTGGTCTTTATAAAAAAACCAAACTCAAATATAATTGTGAACAGGATGTTGTGAAAAATGCCAATTTCTAAATAAAATTCAAGTAGTAAACAAAACAAAACAAGAAGCAAGAATGAAAAATAAATAAATATAAATGTACTAAAATATAAAATGAAGTATTTATTACTTTTTTAACTTCACTGTATTTTTTTTCATTCACTTGAAATTGTAGTAGTTTAAAGTTTGGTGCTGAATGGTTTCACCGAAATCTCTGCTATACTATATGTACCATGATAAAACTAAACAAGATAGCGCTCTCTAATTCTCATTTTTGTTTCGTTCTGCACATCTACGTCACGGACACGCAATGGAGTTTGACGTTTTTCATTGTATCATGTGCAATGCCATAATCTTTAAGGCCCCGACCCATAGAATCCGTTGCGTCCGTGCGTCCGGCAAATCAACTGACAGCTCGATTAAATACACGTGTTCTTACGAGAAGTGGTCCATAGACAACGCATGCGGCAACGCAACGGACAGAATTAGCCGAACTTTTAACTTTTTCTTCTCCGGCAATCCGTTGCCAGCTGGTTGACAGCAATTTTTTTTCGATTTGAAGTGGTTTCGTTTTGGCATTGAAGAAGAGAAATATATTTCTTCTTCTAAGGGTTTTGGTTACAGTTGTAATTATGTAAAGCATAATTTTTTGCAGCATGTTCGAAGAAAAAAAAGAGGCAAAAATGGAACGTCAACGTATTCATTGGGTCACCCCCAATTCGGCGATCCGGCAAACGTCAACGGATGCGTTGCCGCAACGGACCAACGGATTCTGTGCGTCGGGGCCTTTAGTATACATGATACAACTACTAGAGATAACGCCTTCCAATTTTCATTTTTGATTTGTTCTGCGCATCTCGTCATAAGAACACCTGCCTTCTCGTTTTCGCCTTCCTGTTTAACTTTTGTTTCGTTCTACTCTGTGCGCTCTACGTCATAAGAGCACACGTAAAAACACGGTAAGTTTGACAATAGTTTGACGTTTTGTTTGCCACCATGCGCAATGCCATATCTTTATTAGTTGTATCTATTTAGTATAGTTATATCATGCTAACTTACTATACTATAACATAGAAAATGAACACGTTCCAATATTTGTCCCACGATATAAAAATATTTCAACTTACATCAATACAAAAATTTCGTAGATTTCTGTACCAGGTTTAGAAATTAGTTTGTTTTCTTAGTATGTTTATTATTTACATTAATTATTGACTCAACCTTAAATTATTGTGAAATAAGCAAAAACTGGAATTTTCCAAAACAAACTCCGAAGCCTCCTACACTCAAACGAACAAATTCCAGAAAGATGATGCTTGCCTGTGCAATGTACCTAGTCATTCACTAACAATACCGAAACGACATCAAAAATCGTTCCACGAGATATTTATATAACATGATTAGCCTTTAAATTAAAAGCATAGTCATAAATAAATAGAGACATTATGTTCTGGTTACACGCATAAATCATTTTGAAACTCAATTGCTTATTCAGCTGGACGGATTAAGATTTTAGGTCACCAAAACTTGATTTTCAGGCGAGGTTCTATTTCTGCCCTTTTTTGATTTTCTAATTTGTTTTTAAAATTCATTCCAACATTAAGTTTATATAAAAAATCATACACAAACATCTCGAAGAGTGTCTGTAGAGTAGTAGATCCTTGAATTTTTGAAATAAATAAAACTTGGCATGTGTGTAGACACAAAAAACAGCTGTGTAATGCAAACAGTTGTTCTTATTGTTTCTAAACATGATTTCCCTAACATGCGTCACCCCATGCGTATCGAAATTAAATACTAAAAAGCTATTGCATTTTTGACTCCCAAATCGCGCACACAGTTATTTCACTGAGAAAGGTGGCCAACTTCATGTACAAAGGGCTTTCAATGCCATTTTTGCAGAATGCAATAAGTCCCGTTTTACACAACTTCGTTTATTAAGTAGTGCCAGTAAATTGTGTGGTTTGAACGTCATAATGTACGTAACACTGCCATTTTTTTTTTATTTCAAAAACAAACAGAGCGCTGGACCCATATTTGCGAAAGTAAGCGAAACTTATTAGATTCTATGGCTTTGTTTACACGCAACTTTATGAATGTGTACAAGTTCGCAAGCTTTTCATATTAGGTATCTTTAGATATTTTTTATAGATATCACCACCGCTGCGGAGATCCATGCTCTAATGGTTCCCTCGGAAAGAGGAGGATATCCAAGACTTTGGTTTTCGTTCTGGATCATCGATTACAGTGAAGTCAATGTGGGAGACGGTGTGTTGATCAGGAGCCAAGTCGAATAGCCTGAGTCCGTTGCCAGAAGTGTTATTAACCAGGCTGTGCTTTATGACTGTCGTTTTAAAGTTGCCTCTTTTCCCATTTTCGCGTTTAAATCACCAAGAAGAACCTTCGTGCGGTACTTCGGGGAATCATCATATGTTCTCTTTTGAAGATCGGAGACCTCTTTTTTGACTTTTGGGCAAACAATCCATGATTTATGTGTTCTCATGTTTTACTATGATAAAGCTCAAGTAAGAAAAACCAAATCGATTTCCTCTCCAAAAATATCCCATAAATACTAAATTTGAAGAATAACGTTCCACCATAAATTAACTGATAATTTTATCATTTATATAGCAGGGCCTAGTGTTTATAACACAAAATTTATTTCCTAAAACCCTGACATTTTCATTTACTTAAAACCTCACAATCGTTCCCTCGACTGTGTAATGCCAAAGATCATCAGATAAATTCTTTCACATCAAACGCAAAAATCCTCTTCTTCCATTCATTTCACGAACCGCGTACATTTCTTGTGCTTCCTCGTCTTCCGTAATCTATTTTATTGTCCTGATAATAATTTATTAGTTTAATACCACTATATTCAAGGCATGCCCTACAACTACTACAATCAGCCGTTAAGCTAGAAAATGTTCTCTTTTCAAATTGAACCGTGAACAATTTGGGGGAAGATAAATGCGCCATCAATTTACTCCATCTCAACGGAAACCAAAAACAATTCACTTGGGGAGCCGCCTCTATTATATCTGATTTGGAAAATGACAATGTTGTCTGCTGCTTGATGCATCCGGTGACTTGGAACATAGAGAAATATAGGGTGTTGGTGTTTGTTGTTTGATTTCATTCGTATCTATGAAGTACGAGTACATGCTATTTAGAGTTGCTGTATTTTTTTAAAATTATTTTGGGGTCAAGTTTGTCACAAAATATGTGTACTTGTGATCTTGAAATCTTTTTTTTTTTTTTTTCTTTACTATTTTTGGGTTTGACAAAGACGATTTAATGTGTATCAAAGAAATACATTTTAATTGAGAATCTGATAAAATGTTCGGAGTGTAATTAAAATTGAAAATCTGAGAAGCCCCACATTTTTTTTGAGTTGAACCTAGCCTAGCCCCCTGTGTGCGACGTTTGTAAAATCATAAACACATGTAGTATATTACAATTTACAAACAACTGCATGGCCATTTTGGTTTTTATAGGATGAAAACTGAGAATTTGGAACACTTGTGCAGACTGTTAAACGACGAAGACAATCACATAATTGCTGTCAGGCAGAATGATCCATTCGATTTGAACGATGATGAACAAGACTTCCGTCCACGCGACCAGGAACAGGAAAAAGTTCAGGCAGAAATATCTTAAGGGGCCAGTTATAGCGACACGGAAAACCAAACCGAAAAAGGTGGAACGGGATGAAAATAATATTTTTTTCGGTTTTAGCGTTTATAGCGATCAAGAAAACGATGCCAGAAAAAATATTTCACTCCGACATTTCACAAAACATGCGTTTATCTACACGCATGCAGTGTATTAATTTTCTGCATTGTAAAAATGAAATTTTCAATAAAGATGAAAAAAAAAACTACTAAAAAATTATTTCGTGGAGAAACGAAGTCGGGTGAGTGAGAGAGAGCAAAGTATTTTAAATCAAATTATAGTGCGAATCGATTCTTATGTGATTTTTGGTGGTGCGTCGGATCAATTTTTTCTCGATCTCAGATCGGACTTCAGATCAAATTTAACACACATTTGCACATATACCTCAATAATTTGACATTTCTCAAGCGTTTTTTTTTAAATTCTGTGAAATTCATTGTGGAAAATTTTGTTTGTAGAAAAGTGATTAAAGTTTTTAAATAAATATAGATGGTTCAAGTGAAAATTTTGGATTCATAAATGAAAAGGTTCCTATGAATTTGCAAATTTATAATTAAAGGAGTGTAATGAATTGATTAATGTACTTTTGCGCAAGTGAACAAATAAATGTGAATTAAATCATTAGTTTTCTAATATTTTTATAGTTTATATATTATAAGAACGTCAAAAGAAACACAATTACAAAAACAGACTAAATCTGTTTCAATTTCTTTTGGACAAGAAATCAGATCAAATCTACATTTCCAAGAAAAAAATCAAATACAACAGATTTGATCTGTTTTTGTTATTGTGTTCCTCTGACGTTCTTAATATATAAACTATAAAAATATAAGAAAACTAATGATTTTAATTCTCATTTATTTGTTCACTCGCGCAAATATACATTAATGAATTCATTAATTAAATTGAATTAATTAAACTATGTTTGTATGTTTCTCCTAAATGAATAAAAATTAAATATTTATTTATGAATCCAAAATTAATTTTCACTTGAACCGTCTGTATTTGTATTTATTATTATTTAAAAACTTTAATCACATTTCTAAAAAGAATTCTTTTTCCACAAATCTGCATATACCAAAAAAATCACATTACAAATCATTACCACACTGCGTTGCTGGCGACACTGGTGGCTCGGTGCGTGTAAATAAACAACTTCCTTGATAAATGTCAAACAGAAGTCAGTGGTCAGTGCCTCTGTCTCAGTCTGACTTTTGATATTTTGTTGAAAAATTGCAACGAAAACTTTTCATGACAGAATTTACAACGAAAAAAAATATTTTGACAGCTCACCTTCCAGTGGAAACCGAAAACAATTGGATTGAAACAGGAAAGACTATTTGTTCCATTTTGGTGGAATTGTCAATCAGCTGGGGCGAAAAACCAAATTTAACCATAAAAATGAATAAGAACATTTTTAACAAAAAATATTAGTTCAATTGAAACTTTTATTAGCAAAAAATTCTCTGAGTTATTTAGCATCGATCAGTGTAGAATTTGTGTTTAAAATCGATTTATAACATACAAAATTTTCCATCTGAAAATTTTTCCGGTTTGGGTTTCCATATCGCTATAACTGGCCCCTAACTTGAGTCAAACAAGGCTGCTGGAACGAATGGCCCTCCGACCTACAGCCTAAACGGCTGAACCAATTTGTTTCAAAACTTGGTACACTGATGTTTTATAATGACTCCTACAAAGAGGTTTTCTGGCTCTAAAACTAACGATACGTGATGCCATATGATTTGTAATGAAAATCTAATTTTTCTCAAAAACTGCTTCTACGATATCGATAAAATTTTCTAAATGGTGTTTTTTGTGTAAACTTTATGTTTTAAGTGGATTAGATTTGTCAGGAAAAGTCTTATAACGGTACATCCCATAGAACCGGATTTTTAAAATCGATAAAATTTTTAATGTAGAAACTCTTTTATAGGGGAAGTTATTTTAATTCCTAAATTTTCAAAAAAAAATTTGTGGGTTTTAAAAAAAAATTTTAATTTTTGGTTTTGTTCAAAGAACGGATTGATTATTTTTTTTAAATGTATTTTTCTTATAAAGACTCCAAAAAAATATTTAGACTAGTGATTTTTAACTTTTTAATAGAGTTTCATTGTGATTTTTGTCTTTATATTTTTTTCCAAAATCTAAAGCCCCTAAGACCACTAGTCACACATAAGAATAGTGAGTTCGTTCGACCCAGTCGTGCACTTTATTTTTAATTGTAAATGTCGCTTTTGAAATTTTGTCTGTGTTATGGCTAAAACTTTTTACACGCGCAGAAATTGCCCCTTATCAGTGTGATTTAAGGCTCTGTAAGCCAAACAGCGACAAATTCTCACACTCCGACAGATTTTGGAAAAAAACCCAAAAATTCCAAAACGACATTAAAAGTCTTTTTAGCAATTTTAAAATAGATTCATTAAAACACGACATTTGCCGACCATTTTCGCAGAAATTGAAATCAATATTATTTTATGTTAGTGACTTTCCACATACAAATTTCATCAAAATCGGTCAAGGGTTTAACGAAAGGAGGAAATCTGATAAGAAAAAAAAATCCTTTCTATGGAAGGTATCGGTAAAAGTCTTTTCCCCAAAAGTCATTCCAACCAAAAATACACTTTATGCAATTTAGAATGACTTATCAAAATCTTAGAAGCCGTTTTTAAGAAAGATTAGTTTTTCGTTAAAAGTTTCAGTTTTTTTTTTTTTTTTTTTTATAATGCACACGCGCTCAAGGGGTTTGTTATAGCCCTTTTAATGATAATTCACAGCGCGAGCGATAGGAATTTAGGGAGGAAAGGAAAGGAGGTGTCGATGAACATTGATCTTGAATGTCTGCAGATCAAAATGGTAAGGAAAAATTGTGCCAGGCAATCTATTCCACATTCGTGTTGTACGGCTAAAGAAAGAATCCCTATATTTCACAGTACGTCCGAAATTGGGCTCAAGTGTAAACTGATGAGCGTTCCTAGCAAGACGAGTGTTACGGGGGAAATGTTTAAGGGGTGGAACGCAGCTGGCTACCTCGAGTGAGCATTTTTTATAAAAGAACCTGTAAAATAAAGAAAGACATGAAACATTTCGACGATGTTCGAGTGATGGAAATGTTTCCATAATGTTTCTCTCTCCTATCAATTTTAACGCTTTTTTCTGAACTCTGTCGAGCAGGTGAAGAAAAGTTTGAGAAGCACCTGCCCAGAGATGGGAGTTATACTCGAGTTTAGGGCGTATAAACGCCTTGTAAATTGTAGCCAGATCAGAAGGGGTGAAAAACTTCTTGCATCTATTAAGAAAGCCTAAGCATCTTGCAGCATTCTTAGCAATCTCAAGTATATGATCATTCCAACGAAGGTTGTCACTGATACACATACCGAGTACTGATAGCTTTTCGGCCTCTTCGATGCAAGTACCATTCATAGATAATGTTTAGCTTCAACGACAAAAGACAGCATTGAGTTTTCGACGCATTAAACTCCACACGATTTCTAATACCCCAATTCACAATGCTGTTTAAATCGGAGTTTAATGAGCTTATCATACGGTGTCGTTGTAATAACACGTCCGAAGGCGAAGGCCGTGAATTATCAAACGTATATGAAAAGCTGAGGGTTGAGTCGTCAGCAAAACAATTTAATGGATTAGAAGTCACACACAAGAGATCATTTATAAAAATGAGAAAGAGAGTCGGAGACAGAACGGAGCCCTGGGGCACACCAGCATTTATTTTGTGGAGATCAGACTTGAAACCGTCTAATACAACTTGTATTGAACGGTCCAGAAGATAGCTTCTAATTCAACGAATAAGAGTATCATCGATACCAAATGCACGCATTTTCGATAAAAGAGCTTCATGCCAAACTCTATCAACTGCCTTTGAAATATCAAGCGCAATAATCTTGCTTTCGCCAAAGCGATGCACAACGTGCATGTTCCACTGTTCGGTGAGATATGCCATCAGATCACCAGTGGAACGATTGCTGCGAAAACCGTATTGCCGGTCATTTAAAAGCTCCCGATCTTCGAGATATTTCTTGAGCTGACGATTTATCAGCGTTTCCATGACCTTGGAAAGAAGGGACGTAAGTGCAATTGGTCGGTAGGAGGGGAAGGAGGAGTCACCTTTTTTTGGGACGGGCTGGACAAATGCTGTTTTCCATCTACTAGGAAAGATTCCTGAACGATAGGAGCGATGGAAAAGCTTACGCAGTGGTTTTGCCAGCGATGAAGAACACCTCTTCAGAAGAATAGGGGGTATACCATCCGGGCCAGCGGATTTGTGTATATCAAGATCTTGAAGAACTCTTGCTACTGTACGAGTGCGGAAAAATATCTGTCCCATAGAAGAATTAACGTTTTCAAGTACAGGAGGGGCATTGTTGCTTGCAGGCAACGTGGAACTTGCAGCAAAATGAGCTGCGAGCATATTCGCCTTCTTTGAAGAGCTGACAATAGGTTTATCGTCGACGATGAGCGTTGGAACTGATGATGACGTTGAGTTCTTGACATTTTTTACAAATTACCAGAAGTTTTTACTGCCTGCAGAATTTTTTGCCGTAACTTCTGGTCATGTAAAAATTTCGTTTTGTGTATAACGGAGTTGCACGAGTTCCTAACTTGTTTGTGTTTCTTCCGATTTTCCTCAGTTGGTTTGGCTTTGTAGGATTGTAAGCTTACTTCTTTCAACCTGATAGCTTCTTTACACTCTTCGGAAAACCAAGACTTTTCTTTTGGTTTGATACATTTTGTTCTGTGAGGGACAAAAGTTCTCATTCCAATAAAAATCACTTTTGTAATCATTTTAGCACTGGCATCAATGTCATTATCGAGGAAGCATAATGACCAGTTAAAGTTGCGAAAGACCGTCCCAGTTGGCTTTCTCGTATTGCCAAACGGTCCTAGTGGGAATTTTTTCTTTAACTGGATGGTTGGAGATCGAGAAATTAGCTGAAATGACACAATGGTCTGAGGTGCCAAATGGAGAAGTTACTTTAATAGTATATTTATCAGGATGGGAAGTAAGGAACAAGTCAAGAGTATGGGCGGAATGCCCATCAACATCCGGTATACGAGTAGGCTCATCGACAAGCTGGGTAAGATGGTTATACTCAGCAAAGATCTCGGTATACCTTCCTTCGAGTGTTGTCAGGCCAGAATATCGGAGCCAACTTGAATTGTGTACATTGAAGTCGCCCGTAATCACGACTTCAATGTGAGGAAAATGGGAAACAATTCGGGAAATTGAATCTGACAAAACATCTAACTCATCACAAGTAGACATGCTGTCAAGATTCGGACTCCTGTAAAGAAAACAGTAATTAATGATATGCTTGCGGACAGTGAATTTGAGCCACAGGAAATTAAAGTTCGTATTAGAACAATGCCCATATTGGGGAAGGCTCTGGCAAGCAATATCATTCCTAACATAAACGACAAGACCATGGTGGGAAAAAAGTAATGGCACTAAGTTATATCCAAACAAACAAAATTCTGATAAATCAGTATTCTGTCCAACCTGGGTTTCACATAATGCCAAAACAGCTGGCCTGTATTGCACAGTGTGGGCGTACACAGAAAAGAAATTCTTCCTAAGCCCACGAACATTTGAATAGACGACACAAAAATCACTTACCATTCTGAAAAACTTAACACAAAAAATTCAACTTTGACGTATCTAAGTTCGACCGTTAGCGTTTAAGAACTAGGAAGCCAATTTCAAAAAAATTTCTGAAGGATGCTGAATCGGCCCAGTCGTTTTTGAAGTGATAACTTCTTATGGGAAGGTAAACCGCTTCGTAGCGTAACGCGTTACGGCTCCACTCTGGTCTGGCTTCCCTTTCTCTTACGCTAACGGCAACAGTAGCAGGCTCCTCCTCTCTCACTTTAACCTACATAAAGTTAAAGTAATAACCTAAGCTTTTCTCAAGTTAAACAATTTCAATATTAAATAGTTCAACTTAGATTAGTTTAAGTTATCACTTCTGTCGAGCGTCCCGAGACGCAAACGTTTTTTTTTGTCACGTTGAATTTGTTGTAGCCTTTATAAGAGAAAGCATCAACAGAGTACTAGAATTGGAAAGAATAGGTAAAATTACTCATTACGGCAGACAGATATAACTTCAGCGCCATGTTTTATTTGTTTATCTGTCACTGTCACCTTAATGTCATATACATTGAGTGTTTGATATGTCTAAATTTTTCAACTAATGCATAACTTGTTATTACAGTCTGGTCTGCATCGCCAAAGCGAACATTAAATTATTTTCCAATTAAACTTTATAATATTATCTTGTGTCGCTTAAGCATCTATTGTATAGATTTATTTGCATGCGATGTGACTGCAAACGTGATGTGAAACAATTCAAAGTAAAAATTACAAAAAAAGGTCTCGGGTTCTTTTGTCACAAATGCGATTCCATCATCAAGACGGCTGTCTTCCAAGCAGTATACATTTATACCTAGCTACTCGAAATAAACGACTATTTGATAGTCAACTATACGAATGAGTGCGAATTAGCATTGCAACATTACTATAATTTGTATTCAAAAGATAGGTAGGTACTCGTCTAGTCATTGTCGTCGTCGACGACGTCGTCTTCGGTTCAAATTCAGATTCAGATGAACAATAATACCAAAGCGTTTTTTATTTCCATCCGTGTCGCGTTCGTCGCAATCGTTTCTTGTGCATAAAAATCTTTGATGCACCTTAACTAGCCTTCGAGACCCTTCATTTTGTTTTCTGCAGAATCATAACATAACACTTTAATATAACTGTCACGGTTGCATAAACACTTATGGCGCCACAGATAATGTGACGTTTCATGCCAAGCAAAGACTGAGCTTAGATTGTTTCCCAGCAGATGTCGTGTTAAGATAGCTAAATCCTATGGACTGCGGTCATTGCATGAAATTAATTGAACTTCCGCGTTGTACTTTAAGTTATTACGATTGACTGTAAAATTAATAGTTCGAATTAGAGCCACGTGAAAGAATATTTTGGATGACAATCGGGATAATCTGTTTGTGTTCTCAGTAAAAAATTCAATGCATTCCCGCGCGATGGCGATATTTTTAGTTACGTAAGTATCTAAAATTCCAATTACATTTTTGTAAGTCCCCAATGTATAGATGATACCTTGTAATTGTACAGAATCTGAATTAATTTAAGATTTCACAAACATTAAATGTGATTCCGAGACTCTATTGTAGCAAAATTGAGAAAAAAACCTTGTGCAGTTTTTAATTATACAGCACGATAATAAGCGTCAGATAGTATGACATTATTGTTAAATACGTATGATGAACTATCATTAACAAATTATATAATTCCATATATTTAATTTTAAACATCATCATATGATGTTTATAATGTTACTAAACTTACTGTTCATTGAATTATAGAAATGGAAGGCTAGTAAATGTGTGATGCTTGTTGAATTATTGATGTAGGTACACTACATGCCAAAAGTTTGAGTTCTTAATACACTATTATTGACTTTAAAGATGGTGTTCAGGCACATTGCTGTCAGTTTTGAGTTCTTCTGCCACGCCGCCATTGCAATCATTCATGTCAAACGACAGAAAAATTACAATTAGGCGTGTTTAAGAACATTCAATCTGTCCACATTGCTGCCAGTCTGCAGTATTTGAGTTCTTCAGCCACGCCGCCATTGAAATCGTTTATTTCAAACGTCAGAAAAACTACAATAAGGGGTGTTCAAGAACATTCAATCTGTCCACCATCGATCGAAGTCCGCATTTTGTGGAGTTGATACCCTATCCCTATAGAGTTTAGCGCTGAACAAAGGGTGTTTAATTCCAGACTGTATGGTTCCGTGTTCGCTGAACTAAGATCAATTGAAGATGGATTAATAATTTAGCAGAACATAGATTCTAATTACACGTCAAAGGTTTGTCAAGATCTGAAAGAGAAAAATGATACACATTCTTATTATGTAGGAATCTACAAGAGCTCCGTTAATGCTATAGATGTAGTTTTATCTTCGAATTCTGAGGGTGGCCTCAAACTTTTTGTCTTAAGTGTATAAACTCTATACCTAAGAAAATATAAAACATACGAAACGAGCAATGCAAGTTTTAATCTATCTGTCAACAGTTAAGGTCAATGTTAAGGACGGATACCGATCTCTACAACTGAAGTTGATTTTGAGTTTTAAATTTAGTGCTAAAGTTGTAATTCTTATAACCATAACGATAAGTGATATTACCATGCTTTTTTAAAAATATATAGTGATTTGACGTTTCTTGTGTCAGTTAAGATTTTGCTTCTCTTCTGTCAAATGATGCCTTTTGCATTTGAAAAGACCCATTCGTTTATTTATATTATAAATTGTTAAAATGATCCTTTGATCATGTGGAAGTTGAAATATTAAGTTCAAACAATATGTCGTTCCTTTTCGTTCTTCATTATGCTCCAGAAGCCAGTACACTATGTACAACGTTGCCGAATGCCACAATCAGAAAACAATCCCAATGCAGTTTTTGTATTCATCAATTGTAATGAACAGACTGTTCGGCTGTTTGTACTTGCGCCCACATCAGGTAAGTTTTTTTTTCATTTGATTAATCAGACAACAGGATCGTGGATAGTCAAAAAGGAAGTTACTTTATAATACCGTTTGTTTGCAAATCTTCATATCAAGTCCATGATACATCTAAACAAGATAGCGCCTTTCAAATCTCATTTTGTTTTCGTTTAACGCATCTACGTCACGGACACGCAATGCAGTTTTCGCCTTCCCGTTTTAATTTTTGTTTCGTTCTACGCTCTATACGTTCAACACATTGACATACTATACATGTACATATATTATTGTGTCAATGTGTTGTGCGCTCTACGTCACGGACACGCAATGGAGTTTGACGTTTTTCAATGTATCATGCGCAATGCCATATTTTGTTTAGTTGTATCATGTATCAAGTCAATACATTTAAAGTAGATTATTGGTTAAAGCATCGGTTGTTATTTCTATTCGTCAATCGTCTCTGGCTTATCGGTGTAGACAAGCGACTTCACAAACTCCAACCAGAAAGTGGTATAGCGGTGTTAAATCGCAAGATTTCTTAAGCCAGCTCACAAATCCAAAACGGGAAATGATGCGCTCACAAAACGTTTCTTTCAACAAATCATTTGTGGCATGCGCTATGTTACAAGTTGCGCCATCTTGTTGAAACCTCAAAACTATAAGATTTTTTAAGCTAAGATCTGTCCGCAAATGAAGTGGATGTAAATACAGATCCAATTTTTGTGCAGGATGGCGGCCAAACTAATTCGGGTCTTCCTCGATGCTGCGCCCTACAGCAGAAATAGCTTTTTTGTACGTTCTACGTCTCAGATCATGAGCATTATCATTTAGAGTAAAGGTGGTGCGAAAATATTCCGTCGTTGATCGTATAAATTGCTGTTATGGACGATTTTGTCGACCATCAAATAAACGTAAGCGCGATGTGTTTCACGAACAGAACCGTGTCGTTCGAAATAAAACTGCATAATTTGTGTGTGTTGTTCAGGCGTCAGTGGATTCATGATGAAATAACAATCCAAACTAAAGATATATCACATGGCGGATGGCAAAATGGTTGTCAGTGAAAACAGTGCTGCCACTACGAACATCGCACGAACTTGCTCTAACGCGTGACAGTAGTCTTGGGGCTTGAGATTTTGAAAAAATATTAAAGGAAAAAACCATAATATGAAATTTTATTTATCACTGGAAAATCACAAGTTAAAACTTTTTTTTGGAAAAAATGAAGTGAAATGAAGAAGACATTAAAAAAAAACAGATTTTTTAAAGGCTCAAAAAATACTTTTTTTGAAAAATTTAAGAATTATTATTTTTTCGTTTCATCGAAATACGTCATGTGGTTACCGAAAAAATCTGATTTGGAAAAATCGGTTCTATGGGAGGTACCGTTATAAGACTTTCCTGAAAAATCTATTCCAACTTAAATATAAATTTTACACAAAACACCATTTAGAATGTTTGATCAAAATCGTAGGAGCCGTTTTTTGAGTTTTTCATTAAAAATTATATAGCAACTACATCCGTTAGTTTTAAAGCTAGAAAGCTAATTCCAAAAAAACATTTGTATGACGTCATATAATAATACTGTGTACCAAGTTCGAAGCATATCGGTCTAGCCGTTTAGACAGGACAGGCAGACAGAATTATTGTCGGACATGTCGTAATGTCATGTTTGATTGTTAGAATTTTTGCACGAATCCATAACTTGCTTTATTGTACCTAGGTATAATCGCAAGTAAAAATTATAAAATGAAACCAAAAAAACAACTTGTTCGTAATCAAGTGAGACGGAGTGTACGCGAATGGTTTTAACTTTTAACAACTTGAAAGACATTAAATAATATTTATGTGGGATAAATATTATTTAATGTCTTATTTATTTCCCTTACAATGAGACCTAAAAAAAGAGGGCAAAAATCGAATTAATCTGAGTGCAAGTCCACTCCTCAGTCCACTATGCATATTTATCGATGTGTCCTGTTTCATGCACATTCCATCACGTACCCATATCCTAGGTACAGAATCAAGGAAATTATTTTCCGGTGCTAGCCGAGCACGTTTAGCACGCTCATATAGACAGAACAACGTGTACCCACGCTACATGAATTTCTTATTATTATTCATAGTTTTCTCTACCTTCATGCACTTTCCCGGGGTGGGGTCGTTAACACCAGACAATACTCATAATATTTATTTTGTTGCGATTGTTACCCTCCTCGTGTGGTTAGTCTATGTCAAAACAAAAAATGGTTTCTTTGTAGTTTCCAACTACGAGTATACTGAACACTGACCTATGCTTCCCTGGAATTAAAATGACTTGCCGCCAGAGGGCTTTTTCAAATAAAAAAAGACAGCTGAAAAGCTTAATATGTATACGTAACATCGTGACCTCTTGTGTTTTTGTGAAATTGGATTGGACTCGCTTTCGGCCACGAAAAGAAAAAGGGTTACTTGCAAAACAATCAAGGTCGATTGATTTCTCTGTTCATGGGGCACACATTTCTAATGCATGTGCTTTAGCTGCGGTAGGAAGTACACAAATAATGGTAATTCCATTAAATCGCAATTAATTTCAATCGATAGCGTGTCCATGTCCAACACACAAAAGACCACATAAAACCAATGAAAATCATTTAATCGGAACGCCATTATAACCGAACCATAACAAGGTCGCACTTGTTCTGCCTCCTAGTCTGCTCAGGTTATTTTTTTTTTTGTATGCCCACTTGGCACTGACGACGATGACGTTCCATTGCATAAGACGCCCATCATCATCATCAAATCATTGCAAGTTGTATAGTTTTTTTTTCAAGACTTTCAATTTCGTGAGAAGACAACAAAGAATACACGAAACTAGGTTAACGTCGTCGTCGTCGCTTGTCGTTATAAGATGATGTGGATGATGATGGTGATGATGATGGGTGATCTGGTTTATAAGTATGGAGTGCCATCCTAGAATTTAATCACATCATAAATCTTGTTGAAATTTTCAAGTGCTTCCTTCCATTTAAAGGAGTTCCATATTAAAAAAAAAAAAAGAGAACGTTCCTACCTATGTTCTTCGAAACACGAACTTTGCGTGTGAATGGAGAGGAAATTACGGAACCATCGTGACTCAGAACCAATAACCCCCTCAACACTTTTAAGGCGATTATAAAGTCAGCTTTCATCATCATTAACCACACTTTGATGGCCCAATGGCCGGATGGCCAACACTCAAGACTCGAAGCAGAATAGCTAGCTATTCATTTGGTGAACAATCGCCTGAGCGTAAGGTTGTAACTTTGAACTTTGTTTTTGTTGTTGTTAGTGTTATTGTTCAGGAAAAATGATTAATGAATCCTGCTCTTAAAAGTTGATTTTTTTTTGCTTCAACAAAGAAAAATGGTATTTATCGGTATCAATATCAAAATACAAGTTCAGTGAAATCCTAAAGATTGTTTTTGTTGTTGTTGTTGTGATTATAACTGCGACACGGTGCTATGTTTACATTTCGTGCAAAAAAAAAAGCCAAAAGAGGTTACCTACTCCAAGAAACAGGTTCCCTTCCCTCCAAAGTTGATGGTTTAAAATTTTTTTCTTTAGTTGATTCCATTTTAGCACAACCGCTGCCGTAGTTACCTTACCTCGCCGCCAGTCGCCACACACCGCACCGGTCGTTTTTAATGCGATTTGATTTAATGAGAATGTCTGTAGCTTTGGGACTTGGAGAAAAGAACACACGAACAAATGTATCTGCAATAAGTTATAGATACTCGCGCAGTAAAAATTTGCAACACATTTGATTTGTGTTCAAGGCAATTTGGAGGGATTTTGTTTTTATTTTTTAATGTGGGATTGAGTTTGTGTACCTTCTATGGGATTAAGTGTAACACGTTTTGTTCATGTGAGCTATAAAAAATATATCAAGTGATACGAGTTTTCGAGTGAATGACCATTTAAAGCAAATTGATTGGCCAAACAAACCAAACGGAACGGGAATCAAATATTTTATGTTTGCTCATTGGTGTCTTTGGTGGTCTTGGTCTCTCTGAATTGGGGCCCGATGATAAATAGTTGTTGCGGCCGGGTATATCGAGATATTTTTTCATTCAAAAAGAAATGTCGTTTCAGTTTGCATGGAATGTTGGGTGACTTCTTTTTTTTTTGTACATATGTTACTTTGTATGTGACTCAGAGTGAGTAATGGAATGTTTGGGCTTTCGCGCTTGTTTCCAAGGCAAAAATATGCATTCCATCGAGATGTCTCCCAATTCCCTGCAGAGCACCGCCTGGCTGATTCGGAAGGAGCTGTGACTAGTCCTCAAAAAGTGTGGGTTGAAACTGGCACTGCCTATTTTGTGAACAAGTGACTAATAATTCATTGAAAGATCTTTTGATGAAGAATTTATGTTGTGTTTAACCTTTGGATTTAGAGGAAGTATTAATTCGTTTCGCATGAGGTGGAGTATGTTGGATTTTTAAGTCCTTTTTGATACCCTAGTCATTCAATTCTACCCGCTAAATAGAAGGAAATCTAAAGAGATTCAATCAAAAATAATTTTTTGATTTTGTTTGAGCGTCGTTAAAGTGGAATTTAACGTGCATATTGCTAACTCCTCCCCCTCCCTCCTCGAAAAAGACAATTATCAATTCTTTGTAGAACTCTGGCTACTCTGAAAGAAGCATACGATCCTGGAAACTGATGAATAACCCGGTGCCATGCCATTTGGCCATATGCCATATTGCCATATTTCAAAATATGGCCATATGACACTTTTGAATTGTGTCATATGACCATATTTTGATATATGGCTATTTGTCACTTTGGTAATGTGTCATTTGACCATTATGGCCAAATGACACTTTAAAACTTGTTCTTAAACTGCAAAAACAAAAACGAAAAAAAATTTTGCATATGCAATATTTCTTTCACCGACGATAGCAGCCGCGATTCAAAATTTGCAAAATGGTTCGAGCAGGAACTATCTTTTAGATGGTACTTTTAGTGTTGTACCAGCTTGCGGCTACAAACAATTGATAATTGTGCACTTCGCTCATGATACAAGTACACAAACATTCATACATCATATATGGCCCTACGTCCTAGCTCCCAAATCGACTAACTCCCAATGAACCAATTCCCACCGAATATGGGACTTGGTTCATGTGAACTAACTCCCATATTTTTAAGGAACTATGTCCCAAATGTAGAATGAACTTAGTCCCATAAATATGAATTAAATCCCAAGAGTTGAGTATTGTTGGTTTTTCCCAAATGAACTAACTCCCAATCGTTAAAAAATAAAACAAAAATTAATGCTTTGGAATGAAAAAAGTATAAAATTTTTAATGGAATTTTTAACAAAGTAAAAAATTGAAACTTAAGTAACCTAACAGAGTGACGAATAAAATAAAATTCGTGCATTGTTTGCAAAATTATTTTGGTAAAAAATCGCATACCAAACAATTTAAAGGGAACAAAAATTATATGAAAAAAAATGAGCAAGGGCGCTTGACGCGTGGCGCGTGACCGGGCCCCCCTGCGCCACGCGTCAAGCGCCCTTGCTCATTTTTTTTCATATAATTTTTGTTCCCTTTAAATTGTTTGGTATGCGATTTTTTACCAAAATAATTTTGCAAACACTGCACGAATTTTATTTTATTCGTCACTCTGTTAGGTTACTTAAGTTTTAATTCTTTTTTAAAAATTAAATTTCTTACAGGTTTATCCTATTTTGCCTACAAACATTCAGCACGAAAACAGCGCCACTTCTTCTTTTTGCACAATATGAACTAACTCCCACTGGTTGATGGGTTGGGCCTAGTTCATTGGGAATAAGTTCGTAATGAACTATGTCCCAACTGAATTTTCTCCTAATATTATGAACTAAATCCCACTACAAAATTTGGTAGGAGTTAGTTTATTTTGCCTCTTGGGAGTTAGTCGATTTGGGAGCTAGGACGTAGGGCCATCATATATACATAATGTACATTAATACTTCAGGGTTCAGGTACAATAATTGGTAGCGAGCGAAGCGAGCGGAAAAAAATTTGCCCAAAAGAGAATTAATTTGGGGTGTGAAATTTTTTTATTTTCACACGAAGCGAAGCGAGCGGAAAATTTTGCCCAAAAGAGAATTAATTTGGGGTGTGAAATTTTTTTATTTTCACACCCCAAATTGATTCTCTTTTGGGCAAATTTTTTTCCGCTCGCTTCGCTCGCTACCCACAGACCGTACACAGACCGCCAACTCGTACTCCCCTTGCCTGAAACACCCTCGAAATATTTTTTCCTGTCTGTGAATACGTGTACATCTCTCTCTCTCTGCATTTTGTAATGGCAACTATACCTGCGTATGCCATTTATTTTTTTGGTGTGTTTGCTAAATGGGTTTTAAAACAAGGGAGAGCGTCACACTCTCAAAATAAATGGCATATCAGCTGATTTTTAGCTTGGTGGCAAAAAGAGAGACCATATGGTGAGTTGGCGGTCTGTATCTTCTTGGTCCGTGTCGCTACCAATGATTGTACCTGAACCCTGAAGTATGAATGTACATTATGTATATATGATGTATGAATGTTGGTGTACTTGTATACACTCTACAGATATCCAATTAAAAATATGGCTATATGACACAAAAAAATATGGTCAAATGACACATTACCAAAGCGACAAATAGCCATATATTAAAATATGGTCATATGACACAATTCAAAAGTGTCATATGGCCATATTTTGAAATATGGCCATATGGCATATGGCCAAATGGCATGGCACCGAATAACCCCTAAGGCGATCTTTTGGGTAATATTCTGACAACACCGGGGGCAAAAGCAACTTCAACTCTCAAAAGGGTCACTACGGAGATATGGTTAGGGTGACACAATACCTAAGGCTTCGTCTACGAGACAGTAAATCCTAAACTTAACTCAAAAACTACCCGAAACCAGTAACAAGCCAGCAGTCAAGCCCAAAGAACTCTAAGAAAATCCAAGTCACTGACAATAACCAAGGAGCCTCTTCATTTTATATCTAGGACACACTGAAATTACTTTTGGAAGCACACTCGGTTAAGCACACTCAAGGGTCGAAAAAATAATGACTACATAGGCACCCCTTCGATGTTTAAAGATGTCAAAAAAACCCCACATTAACTTTTGAAAGAGAAGGTAGCTTCGAAAAACCGCTGAGCGATGACCACTGGGCAACTCCAGTGTGTTAACTACGAATTGCAAACCTAATCCTCTTCTAATTAAAATGTATCTTCAAGAATGACTCTCGAAGCACATGACTTAACAGCACAGTAAGTTGGCCTCTGCCACAACTTCCAACATCAAAAGTTTTCATTTTACTTTACTAGCTGGCCCGCAGACGTGTTCCCGGCCTTTTATTAGAAACAGGCACTTGAATTTTATTGTTTTGTTGTCCTAAAATATTTCTTGGAACTTCGAATCTCCTTTCAAACATGGTTTCTTTTGCAAAAAAAAAAAAAAACATTGTGTGGTTTTATGAAACCACGATGCAAGTGAAACAAGTGAACAACAACATTTACATCGATATACTGATCAAAACACGCAAATACCGCGGAGCAGGTTTACGAATGAGTGAGAATATAAATGCTACAATGTCAGCTAATGCGATGAATCGGCGCCGCCATTTTGACGGCTGTCACACACATGCCATAGATGAACGAGCAAATTTGAGGCGAATGAACAGAAGTTTCACTTTAAAAATTTAACTAAAAGTTACTATCACAAACGCTTGTAAACAAACGTCACTCTGACAGATTATTCGGTTTACTCGAAACCCTAATATCAATATCCATCATGCAGAAGCATCCGCAAGTCTTCTGAAACTGTTCCATTGGCACAGATATACATATTTGTAACCCAAATGTCCGACTCAAAATATTCATTAGGGGGTGTCTTTTCGCATGCAGCATTGACGGACATTTTGGTAGTGCCAGTACATGTGACACATTGTTGAATCTATGTATGTACATGTACATGTGATTATATAGACCTCGAAGTCCAGCAACCAAGTTGAGTGAGGAGCGGTATTGACTATACGAGGGACAAGTACTCGTAAATATCCCTTTGTACCCGGAATCAGGCTGCGGACACACCAGCTTGACATTCAAACAACTTGTAAAACTGGCGCATGCGTATAGAAATGTGTTCAAAATGAGCTGAAACAATATCGCTTGTTCTATTGGTTTTGGAATGAGTGATTCTCCAAATGAAACCAATAGAAAGTGCTATAACTAGCTCCATCAAAAAAACCAGATCTATAACTCACAATCAAATTATTGACAGTTTTGACAGTTCGGCAAACTATTCGTAATGTCATTTCACATTACATACTACAATTCCTATTGAAAGGGGATGAGGAAGATGAAAGAAAACTCTTTTCTGCAGATTTAAAAAAAAATTCTAGATCTACTCTTGGGCGAGTTGAGATCGCCAAGAAAAAAAAAAACAATTTGCTCAGTAGGTAGAGTTCAGGTTTTTCAACAACGCTACTAGCGACCTCAGACATTCGTTCATTTAGGTATTTAAATAAAGGCCAGAAAAATGATATGTTCTTCAACTATCAAAGATGGTTAGTTTAAGTAAGGTGGCTGTCAGCTAAAACAGCTGACGCACTTGGGGAGTGTTCACATGAGAGCGACCAACGAATGAACGATTTGGCGAACAAATTATATTTTAAGTATTTATGTATAAAGATTTTTTCTTAACTTCAACTATACCAATCGATAGAGATTGAATTTTAAAATATGTAAGTTTAATAAAAAATATGTACTTTGTATTGTTTAAATCAGTAAAATTGCATTAAATAAATTGTTCACCGCGAACTGCAAACTGCTAGCTACGAACTGTCAAAGTCTATTCGCGTTCCACATACCATCCACATCGCAACGAATAAACTATTAGCTCACGATTAACCTCAAAATCATACTGTTCAATTATGATATACGGACATGACGTTCGCTGTTCGCAACGATTAAATGAAATTTCATGTGAAAGAAACGTCAAAATAGGCGAATAATCGTTGATTCGTTGTTCGTTGGTCAATCTCAATTGCATAGTTCTTTAGTCCAAAAGAGAACCGTTGTGATACCACAAAGTTTGGAGTGTTATCCCCTTAAAACTTACACACTTAGAATTAACGAAGGGCTGGTGACCGTTGAGATCGGGTTGCTGTTTGCTGGTGGTTTGCTGGGCTCAAATATTACTAAAAAAAAACTCCCACGCTGAAGTATCCCCATACCTACTGATGCCCTAATCATCATCAGTGTTTTTTTTTTTTTTTTTTTTTTTTTTTTTTTTTTTAAACGGCACACGCGCTCAAGGGGTTTGTTATAGCCCTTTTAATGATAAGTCACAGCGCGAGCGATAGGAAGCTAGGGAGGAAGGGAAAGGAGGTGTCGATGAACATTGATCTTGAATGTTTGAAGATCAAAATGGCAAGGGAAAATTGTGCCAGGCAATTCATTCCACATTCGTGTTGTACGGCTAAAGAAAGAATCCCTATATTTCACGGTACGTCCGAAATTGGGCTCAAGTGTAAACTGATGAGCGTTCCTAGCAAGACGAGTATTACGGGGGAAATGTTTAAGGGGTGGAACGCAACTGGCTACCTCGAGTGAACAGAAGATGGAAAATTGTCTTCTCCTTTTCTTCGTCCATAAAACTTCTTGGAAAAGTCGTTTTGGAGTACGCCAAGTCTTGCGAGTTGTGTACCTATGACATAGTGTCCTGTAATAACATCTAAAATGGAGTAAATGTCCCGCTTTGACCGCTTTGTCACTGGACATGTATCAGCACCTCCACCTATCCAACTAAAATGTTTGTCCTCTCAGAAGCATCTTGCTATAGCAAACAAATTTAATGCAGCGATGGGGTTACCGATAGGTTAAGCTGTCCTTGGTAAAAATCGGTTGTGTTGTTCCTTCGTTGACGCATTCATCGGCTTTACAGTTCCCTAGAATATCTGAATACCCATCAAAATTACCAATTTTGATTCTTGAATGCTTATGTACCTAAAAAAAAAATTCCAATTACAATGACTCATTTTTATAATTCTCCTTTTCAGGCCTCGACAGCAACAAACGCAGAAAATCTAAAAGTCGCAACACAACCGTCCCATCAAATACGTCCACATACTCAAGAGAACATCTAAACGCATGGCTTGAGACATGTCTCAAAGATGCCAGCTCAACACAACTATCATCTTCATCAGAATTCCTCGACTACAATCCAACAAATACTAGTTTCCAACCAAGTAAAAAAGTTCCAACGCCACAACAACAACAACAGCTGCAATTTCAACAACAGCAACAACAACAATTTCAACAACTATTTGGTAGTGTTCCCAGGCACCCTTCATATTCCACTCCATTCAGTCAGGGCTTCCAAAAGGTATTATAAAAAAAAAATTAAAATTTCCAAATATGTACTAGATCTCAAATTCTACACATTTTTCGCAGAGTGTGCCAACATTTTTGAAAAATTCATTGAATAATCGTTTTGCTTTCAATCCAAATAATAATCTACTTCAGCATACCGATGGTTCAGTGGAATTCGCCAGTCTTCCACCGATCGTTAATCTTCTGGGATCGGAGAATGAAAATAATTCAACAGATGTCCTTGATGGCAGCAGCAGTAATCCAAACATGAGCAGAGGGTGAGTTCGAATGATTGAAAGTCGTGTTGTGTTACTGAATATTTGGACAGTTTCAGATTCAGTGATCCATGTTTACTTAATCCGTCCGATAATGATTCCAAAGTGAGTGGCCAAAATACACCAGATCGCAGGAACTATACAAATCCTGGCGGTGATATGGAGAATAATAAATTCTTTGCAGCATTAATGGAACAAATAAATATGTTGCATGAAACTAATTCAAAGATATGCCGGAATCTTCATGAGACCAAAGGTAAGGATTGAATTGATGAGAACCTGTAGTGAGGATAATCATTTCATTATAATGTCATGTCATATTTACACTGCTTCGAGTATGTCCTTGATTTTTTTTTTTTAATATTATTAGAAGTTGTGAATTTTTTTAAGCAAAAAGTTGAAATTTGAGAGCTTGTAGTGTACTTTTGTAAAATTATCAATATTTTTTGTTCTATATTGTTTGTCGGTAAAGAGCTGTTAGTCAATCAGAACATACTGAGCTTGCTAAACCCAAGAAGACAGAGTTTAAGCGTCCTTTAAAGCAGTACAGGTTAGTCTTTATTTATCTTATAGATGGAACTTACAGTCCATTGTCCTTATGGCTCGAATTGAGCTGTAATGAAGAAACCAAGGTATGGAAAGTAAATTTCCGTTAGTACAACCCTTAATAGGAAACCAGGATAAAAGATCAAACAGCTGAAAACAACTGAAATGCCTACATCCAACAAATTACACCATTGGACTAACAACAATTAAGGCAAAAAATACTTATAACGACCGAAAGGTAGTACAAACTGATGGTCATTTCAAAGACACATACGAAACATGACTACGCCTTTGTTTCCTACGCTCCTTAACGTTGACAATATCACTTTAAATCAGTGGTCAGCTCCCAAACGAAAGCTGAGTATTCACAACACAATTTGCTGCAAATTCGACACCATCTTCGGATATGGAACTGCTACTGCAGCGTATGCTACGCTCATTCGATTCTGATCTTGATACCATTGTTCAGTGGAAAATCCTTAATCTTCTGGAATTGACTGTTTCAGAAATTTAACTCAGTCTTCCGTTGTCAAAAGTAAAAGCTGAATTGGCACATGCATGAAGAAAACCGATGAGCTTTCCCGTTTTGAGTATGTGTATGCTTAAACTTCCTTTTGTGGAATGAACATAATATATTTGGACGTTTGCAAGCAACATTTTCTCCATCAAAGCATCCATTCTGTCTGGCCAGATTCGCTGTTACCTTTTATAATTTTGTGTCTCCTAGATTTAATACTTACTTACTTTTGTTGGCTCCACTAGAGCGTGGTGCTCCTAGGGACCTAGGCTTGCTTAGTATGCTCCTCCAGCTGGCTCTATCTCTAGCCTACCGTCTCCAATTTCTCACTTCAAATTGTCGGAGACGGAGGTCTCCCTCTACCTGGGCGCTCCATCGAAGATGAGGTTTACCTTGGCTTCTGATTCTCTCTGGTTTGACGTTGAAGACTTTACGAGCTGGAACGTCGATGTGCATTTGTTCTACATGGCCCAACCACCTTAGTCGCTGAATTCGAATTTTTCTGGCTAGGCTTATGTCGCTGTACAGCACGTATAGCTCGTCGTTGTAAATGGTGTTTTTTTAGACGTGTGGTTTTCAAGAAGAAATAAAACACATATAATTTAATGTTATGGCCAAGAATTTAAATTTATTATAAAGATAAGGGTTTGCCATTATGTTTTAAAAATTATTTCAAGCAAGTGAGCGCCGCGGCTGGCTTAAATAAATCCCTGGGTGATTGTGTCGACCGAATATTGGCCACAGCGCGAAAAATGAGTTTGAACTTCAACCGAAACATAAAAAAAACGCACTTCAAATTTTCTTTTTAAAATCTTTATTGATAATCGAAACTTAAAAAACAGACTGACACCACATTCGTGTCTTACATTGATATTTATTTAATTCTTTCATATTATATATTTCCAAGAATAGTAAACCAATCGCAGTTGGCATTTTTATTATTTTTGATAATTCTAAGAATTATTGCCAATCGCAGTTGGCTTACTTAAATTCATAAAAAGGGTATTGCAGACAATAGGTCAGCAATTTATGTAATTCAGTTATTCTTGGTAATGTTGCTTATAAATGTATCATATGTATCCGGTTCCTGTGTTTTGTATGTAACTCGCGTGATGCGTCGTGCGAACCGAGTAAGTCTATTCAGTATGAAATGACAAACCAAACTGAGCATAAATCAAGTAACAGCTGTCACCTGTCAAAAAGACCAACTCTGAAAAAAGTATTGCCAGATTGAAAACCACACTTTTAAAAAAAGACCCTTTATCTTCTTCGCCAAATTTTGTTTTCTCAGTTTACGCAGACAAGACCATAAATCGTCCGCAGCACTTTTCTCTCGAAGACTTCAAGTAACTTTTCATCCGATTGGGAGAGGTTCCATGCTTCTGCACCATATAGCAGGACCGGGATGATGAGTGTTCTATATAGTGTCTCCTTGGTTCTTCTCGATAGGGCTTTATTCCTCAATTGCTTTTTCAACCCAAAGAAACAGCGATTAGCAAGAGTTAGTCTGCGTTTGATTTCGGCGCTGACAAATTCATTGACTACCTCGAAGTTCATTCTGACCAAGTTGGCGGTAATATTTTAATTTTGTTGATGAAAGCATATATGTTCTTCGTCTTGTCCTCGTTTATTTTCACTCCCATTCTGCTTGCTGCTGACTCCATAGTAGTGAAGGCACCGGTGACTGCTCGCTTTGTTCTTTCTATCATGTCAATGTCGTCCGCAAACCCAAGTAGAAGTAATTAAACATATATTAAAGATGGTGCCCGATGTACTGGCATGGGTGTTCTGTATTACATTTTCAAGTACAATGTTCAAACAGCTGAATGGCAGTGCGTTACCTTGTCTTAACCCTCTAGTGGAGTCGAAAGTTTCAGTAGAGTCCCTACTACCTTTGATGGAAGAGTGATCACTTTCCAACGTCATACTGATAAGGCGTATCAGTCAAGCAGTTAAAGTTGAACATGGCACGATATAGTTCAAGTCGATCAGCAGGTGGTGGGTACGATGTTAAATTATTGAGTTTTCTCCAGTATATGGCGTAATATAAGATTTTGTCAGTCGTAGATTTCGCAGGTCTGATGCCGCACCTGTGAAATCACAGCAAACGGCTTAAAACTTTTACATAAAACGCTGGACAGGATCTTATGCGATGATTAGGTGGTCTCCTTTTTGTAGATCATCAGGCATACTTTCCCCGACCATGTTTCAATGTCCTCTTGGAGACCATAGGATCCATTTGCTTTCCTCGTTTTTGGGCTGGTGATGGCTACTTCGAATTTATTTTAGTTGGATGGTTCTTGGCTTTCATTGTCATTCAACATATAGTTAATGTATAGTCCCTCCAAATGGCTTACATCGTCTGCGTATCTGGGTACTACTCCATCCCCACATTTCTCTGAAAGAAACAACCTCAAATGATAGGCGGTCGAAATAGGGTGCAGCGGTTTCTTCCGGTTGAAGTCGTCCACCATGGAATTTCCTCTCCGCAGTTGATGTTCGCCAAAAAGCTTTCATGGATATCCGCACTCGTAGTTTGTTGATGTTTTTTTTTTTTTTTTTTTTTTTTTTTTTTTTTTTTTTTTTTTTTTTTTTTTTTATAATGCACACGCGCTCAAGGGGTTTGTTATAGCCCCTTTAATGATAAGTCACAGCGCGAGCGAGAGGAAGTTAGGAAGGAAGGGAAAGGAGGTGTGGATGAACATGGATCTTGAATGTTTGAAGATCAAAATGGCAAGGAAAAATTGTGCCAGGCAATCCATTCCACATTCGTGTTGTACGGCTAAAGAAAGGATCTCAATATTTCACGGTACGTCCGAAATCGGGCTCAAGTGTAAACTGATGAGCGTTCCTAGCAAGACGAGTATTACGGGGGAAATCTTTAAGGGGTGGAACGCAACTGGCTACCTCGAGTGAGCATTTTTTGTAAAAGAATCTGTAAAATAAGGAAAGACATGAGACATTTCGACGATGTTCGAGTGACGGAAATGTTTCCATAATGTTTCTCTCTCCTAATATCAATTTTAACGCTTTTTTCTGAACTCTGTCGAGCAGGTGGAGAAAAGTTTGAGAAGCACCTGCCCAGAGATGGGAGTTATACTCGAGTTTAGGGCGTATAAACGCTTTGTAAATTGTAGCCAGATCAGAAGGGGTAAAAAACTTCTTGCATCTATTAAGAAAGCCTAAGCATCTTGCAGCATTCTTGGCAATCTCAAGTATATGATCATTCCAACGAAGATTGTCACTGATACACATACCGAGTACTGATAGCTTTTCGGCCTCCTCGATGCAAGTACCATTCATGGATAATGGCATAATGGGTATGTTTAGCTTCAACGACAAAAGACAGCATTGAGTTTTCGACGCATTAAACTCCACACGATTTCTAGTACCCCAATTCACAATGCTGTTTAAATCGAAGTTTAATGAGCTTATCATACGATTCCGTTGTAATAACACGTCCGAAGGCGAAGGCCGTGAATTATCAAACGTATATGAAAAGCTGAGGGTTGAGTCGTCAGCAAAACAATTTAATGGATTAGAAGTCACAGACAAGAGATCATTTATAAAAATGAGAAAGAGAGTCGGAGACAGAACGGAGCCCTGGGGCACACCAGCATTTATTTTGTGGAGATCAGACTTGAAACCGTCTAATACAACTTGTATTGAACGGTCCAGAAGATAGCTTCTAATCCAACGAATAAGAGTATCATCGATACCAAATGCACGCATTTTCGATAAAAGAGCTTCATGCCAAACTCTATCAAATGCCTTTGAAATATCAAGCGCAATAATCTTGCTTTCGCCAAAGCGATGCACAGATTTGTTGGCTCCTCAGAATGTACGGACATTCAGAATGCCAGAGGAGTGTCGTCCGTCATTCGTGACATGATCAATTTGGTTGCAGGTTTGACGTGGATTATCTGGAGACCGCCATGTGCCCATGTGCTGTTTAGCACAATTTTTTTCCTCGCTACAAGGTCGACGAGCCTGAATCCGTTATCGGAAGTCGTGTCGTGTAGGCTGTGCTTTCCGATTTTCATACCAAAGATGTCTTCCCTCCCAATTTTAGCGTTAAAGTCTCCCAAGAAAATTTGAATGCCGTTATTTGGACACTATTCGAAGGTTTTAGTTCGAAACTCATAGAAACTTTCTTTGACATCGTCTTCTTTCTTTTCCGTAAGGGTATGGGCATTTTAAGACTTAAGTGGTGGAATTTGGCATTGGTAGGTACTGATCGTTTTCACTCTCTCTCTGATTTCTTGAAAGATTAAGACCATCGCGCATCTCTTGAAAAGCTTTAATTGTTATTCCAGCTGCTTCAAAACTGGCGGGAGTCTCAGGTTATTGCGCGGCCTGTTTAACTGGCTCGGCAAAATGGTGTACTGCAGCAGCAGCACGTAGCAATGTCAAAGTTTTATGTCAAAAAAAGTAGCGCACTTAGCAGCATAAATGAATACAATGTGTAGCACTGAACTCAAACAAAAATCATGTCCGCCATTTTGGTTTGTTGTTGTTTTACAGCGCAGCACGTTCGTGAAGTCGGAGTCGAGTCGACTTTTACTTCAGCTACTCTTTGTGCTGCAGCTGCTACTTCACATTGTAGCCTTGTAGACAGTGCTATACGTACTACTGCTGCAGCTACACAATTGTCCGCAGCCAGTAATAAACGCACGTTCATTAGTATGGGTTTGCTTTTCCGAGGCATATCTTATATTTTTCATCACAATTCACAATAATCATGACCGGCATGAGAGGACTGTGCATGCTGTGTAGACCGTGTTGGGCTTGAAGTCGTCACATAGTAGTTTTGTTTTTACCATCCTTCTAATGCCTTCGGTCGCCCTTAATCCGCCCTGCACTCGCCCTGAAAAGGCCCAATTTTTTTGTTTGTATATCTGAGTAAACTAATCGTCCGTCAGCTTCTTGTGTACTCTCGCTCGGCATGTAAGTTGTCATTTAATCAGAATCCCTTGTTTTTTTGAAAATTGAAAAAGCCAGGTTTTTTTGACAGATCTTTTGAAGCCAAGAAAAGTAGGTACAACCCTCGGTAAAGTTAAAAGATCAAAGCTTACAAATCCGCAAATGTCTTATATTTATACATATTTAAAAAAACGTTAAAGTATTTAATTTTAAAACATGATCTATTTAAATGTTTTAAATGTATTGTTAAATTTAAGTTGCTTTATTTGTTTAAAAATACAAATCAAACCACCAGTCCTTGCCTAAATCCAAACACACACATGGCTGTAAAACCTCCACACACTCTCCATTTCACACAAAATACAAACATAATCCATATTTTCGAAAACTCAATTTCAAAATCGTCGTTAAACATGTATTTTAAATTAAACCTCTTCTATCTTCTATCTTCTAATAATTTTTTGTTTTTACTTTTATCTTTTTTTGATTTGAAATTTATTTTGTTTTAATTTATTTTCCAAAAAAAAAATCCCTTTCCAAAACCAAAGTTGATATTGAAGCTTTAAAACACGCACCTAATTGGGGTTTGAGACACCGTAGAGATAGCTTGAGTGGACTAAGCACACACAGCCAACCTCTGGGTTTTGGCTTTGGCACACAAAGTCCAGCGCCAACGTATCACTCAGGTATACCAAAAAAAAATAATAATTTGTTAAATATTGCTAAAAATTTGTGTTCCATGTTTCGAAACTATAAATAAAATTATTTGTTTTTGAAATAACTTCAAATCTGTTCTTAGGTGCATACACACCTGGAATGATGACGGATGTCGTAAGAGAAGTCAAGGAAGCAGCAAGAGTTAGAGAAGATGCGTTATTGAGCAGGTAAGTTAACATGATCCAAAACACAGAGGCCGGCAGTAATACCTATCTTGTCACAGGGTCAAGGCAATGGTTGAGGAACGTTCATGGTCCATGGGCGAAGGAAATCTTCGTATGATGCGAGACATTGAAGAGTTAAAGGTAAGAACGAAAATGAAATGGATAAGAACCCTAAAAGATAATTTAAACTGATTTCAGTCACAAATCCAACATCTCAAAACCGATCGCAAAGAATCCAACAAACGCATAGCTCACTTGGAAACTGAAAACAAGTACATGCGACAAATGCTAGCAACCATTCTCAACAATCGCAGCACTGACCTCATGCATGACAAAGACATTTTTCGGCCAACGACGACGATGGCAACGCCGCCCCAGCGCAAAAACTTTCCCGAATCGCGTCAGCCCAAACGTGCCAATAGCTTGAATCTCCATTATGGTGTTATCCACCAAGCAACCGAAGAAGAAGAACCTATGAATGCCCTCCATATTACCGAGCAAGGACTCACTGGTAGCGGAGTCGGTGTCAGCCCCATGGAATCATCCGACCAACGTCATTCGTTTTCCAGTTCCGATGGCCAAACATCGATTTTGAATTCAACTGCAAAGAATGGGTGGTCAGAAGAGAGATCATCCATAAAACGAGCCCAAAAACCAACTGCAGCTGCTGAAGAAAATATTGAACTAAGAAAGGAACTCCAAGAAGCATTAGCTGCTAAGAAACAAGTCGACAATCGTGTGATTGCGTGGGTGTAGTTGTTCATATATATATATTTGGCTTAAAAACAATTTTTTTTGTGTTTGCTTTTGATCTTTCCTCTATTTCTATCTCTCTCTCTCTCCCATACTAATACTTAATATGTCTCTCTCTCTTTTTTCATAATCTCCGGTCATGCTTATCTCAAACGACAACGAGAGCAGTCTGGAGAATATGGTTAAGAAACTTCGAGTGAAACTCCCAAATGGTGGAGATGAACACATGATGATGACCAATAATTCACCTAGTGGTAGTAAAAATGGTGGTGGTTGCAATACTTCCGCTGCTCCTGCTTACAGCAGTTTTTTGTTATCATCTACGTCATCGTCATCGCCGGCACCAAAATCAAATTCAACAACAAACACCGCACCAACAACAGCATTAGTATCATCTTCTGCGTCACAAATTTTTCAAATGAATAGCTCAAACCAAATGCATGCGGCTCATCAGCAACATCAATTGCAATTGCATTTGCACCAACAACAACAACAGCAGCAACAACAACTACAACAACAGCAACATGATCAACAACACCAACAACAGCATCAGCAGAGTCATCTACCGGCAAAATTGAGCTTAGCTGGCCCAATCACTGACTTATAGTTCTAACAGCCACAAAGAAGTAATGCAACTACTGTAGGCAGGCAGCAGTTGTTGTTGTTGTTACACAAATTACATTTGTTTATTTATTTTTTATTAATTGTATTTATTAGTTTAACAATTGTAATGCTAATATTTGTTATTCCTTGTGCAACAGCTGTCTCAAATGGCTTAGAGATTTTTAAGTTCTATTATTTGCTTTTGATTTCAAAATGGAATGAGTTTGTACGATGGGAGGAGGAGTTTAAGAATTCTTAGCTTTAATTCACTAATTTAAGGGGAAGGCTTTGGTAGGAAATTATAGTTTGCTATTAGGTTTGTTTGATGTCCACTGCCCCGGTTTGCGCTGAGAAATGTCAGTGCAGCTCTGTAAAATGGCAAAAAAAAAAACTATACTAAGCTGCTCCGAAACACAAACGTTTCTCTTCAAACACCTCAGTGGATATTAATTCCAATATTTATTTTTCACCTGAGGTGAGTTAAGTGAAACCACCCGTGCAAGCACATAGCTCACATCGAACACATTTCCCAAACATTGGGGTGTTAAAAGTTTCACCTTAAATTACTTTTGTGCGCGCCAGCGGCACACCAGTGGCCCCTAGTTTCGATATCCAACAAACCTATTTTCTTTGACATCTTCTCCATAATGTGTTGCTTCTAATAACTTGCTATATTTTGCAGGGTTTTTATACTGGTTTTGCATTACGATAAATCTTTTTGACAAAGTTAATTAAACTAACTAATTCCTTCAGACCGGAATATTAAGCGTATCGCCATTTCATGATTACATTTGTTCGTTTTGAACAAGTTGCTCAGATAGGTTTTCAAAATTTTTGAATTTAAAATCAAATAGAGCGTGGTGCTCCTAGGCCTTGCTTAGTACGCCCCTCCAGCCGACTCAAATTCTTTGAAGCGAAGTTAGCTTCGTTTTATTTTGATATTTTGGGTGTGTTCGTTAAGTTAAGGATGATGGCGGACGCTAATATTCGTAACACATTTTTTCATGGACCTATTGTGTATGGGCTGTTAGTCAAATGTCAGCTTCATACAAGAATTGACAAAAGAACGTTTCCAAAATGTGAGATCGCGTTGCTTGCTCTACGCACGTCACTTCAGGAAAAAAAAACAACAAACCATAACGAACATTTTGAAATTTCATGGAAATGTTCTACGCTGTTTTGTCTCTTTTCTTCATTTCTTCAGTTGTTTTCGTTAGTTGCAGTGAAGAGGGCTAGTGTTGTCAAAAATGCCTGAGACTTAAATGGAACCAATTTGTGGTAGACAACTAGCAGTCCATATATACGTCCATGCATATTTTGCTTCAACACAACCTCCTCCTTGTGTTATAAAGAAGCAGCTGTTTAATGTGAAAGTGTCAAACTAAGTGAGGTGATTTTGTAAATCGTATGCGATGTGATGGCATACTTCTGTTGCAACCAACAGTTACACCACACATTTGTGACATATCGTATTAAATCAAGCGATAGTTTTGAACATTAAAAATCATATTCTATAATTATTTTTTGTCGTAGTCTCTCGTAGTTATAACTGTATTTCATGATTATTGCAAAGTTGAGTGAAGTCCCAATGGGGTTTCCTATAGGTCTTAAACCTACCTATAAATTATTGATCAGCACGAGCTGAAAAATGTTCTAAAATACTTTTTTGATAAATCATTTATGCACTCTGCTCGTACAAACTATCAAGTTTTGGTTTTGCGCTGAATACAGTTTTAACCGTGAAATTAATATCGATGCATCTTCAGATTCCACCAGAGTGCGCACCGTGTAGCCAAACAACAATCCTAACGGTCTTTCAATTTGAATTTTGAATATTCAATGACAGCTGTTTAAATAACTCAAAAAGTATTTTGATTTGTCACAAATAAAACAGTTAAACATTTAAATTCACTACTAGCCATTGCTTCGAAAGATAAATCGACATTTCAAAGCCACACAATAGCTATTTAACTTCTCAATTCAACAGAAATGACTTTAAATACTCTGATTGATCGTTAAAAGCAATATAACAATTTCAAAATTTAGATTTTGTTCAATGTTTTTTTTTTTTTTTAAAAGAGAATTCACTTTTTTAATTGCCATCGCATCATTGCCACTTATCTTGATTCATTCCGATAAATGTTGTTTTCATTGGGAATTCATAGAGGATCGCACTTAACTTCTAAAAATTAAACAATGTCAACAAATGTTCAAAAAATTGTATCTCACAAATTAATTTTGAGCTCTAATGTTGGGCGCCACTTAAAAAGTTCAGGTTCTTAGACAATTCCTTTTATCTTCAAACTGATATCCAAAAAAAAAACTTAAAATAAATTAACTGCAATTTGCTTAAAACAATACAAACAAAGCAAATCTATTAAATATTTTTTTTTTTTCATTATTAGTTTTTGTTTTTTTTTTTTGATTTTCACAATTTCTATTTCTTTATTTCAACTCCCGTAAGCTTAGTTGCATTTATATTTGCGTTATGTAGTACTTTTTTTTATTTTAAACTAACAAATACATACAACACAAAATTCTTCGAATAATTCTTGTTTAATGAAACAAATGAAATGTGTTTTTTTTTTTAAATATTATTTCACGCAAATTATGCATTCGTTTGTTCATTTTTTAAATGTTTTGTTTGGCCACCTTGTTACTAATAACTTGTGTTATATAATTTAAATATATAAAAAAAGTACCTAAAAATAGAAAATACAAAATTTTATGAGTAACAAATAAAATATTAAACAAATCAAAATATATTATCCAAAAAAAATTAAATTCGAATAAAATCTTTATTAAAAAATAGAATAATGGATTAAAATTTTAAATTTTTTTAAGTAGTTTAAGTGCCATTTACATAAGCAATAGTGAAATAGTGTGTAGGTATTTATTATTAGTTTTTTGTTCTTTCTTTGATTTTCACATTATTCAATTTGTATCTTCTTGTTAAAGTTAAATTTATCTTCTCAATTTTAAAAGTTTATAATAATTAAGTTGTTTTTAATTATACTATAATAAGCGTTCCATACTACACTTCACTCTTTGTAAATGTTGAATAACTTTTTTCGTTCTTTTTGTTTTTAGTTTACATTTTTCCTCTTGTGAAATTTTGTAATGTTCTTTCGAATATTGTTAAATTTACAATAAATAGATACAAATATGTTTTATTAAAAAAAAAAAGTGTTTCAAATGATTAAAAAAGATATAAAACAACGATAAAAAAGGGATCGTATTTTCTCTATAACAGCAATAAATATTGTAGCATGAACAGCTCCGTGGAACCAAGGCCCAGCAATTCACACCTTGCACTCTGAACCATTTTTGTGTGTTGGTTGGGCGCCACTTATGACATCAATAAATATTGTTACATGAACAGCTCCTTGCAACCAAAGCCCCGCAACTTACACGTTACACTCTGAACCATTCTTGTGTGTTCGTTAGTACCCTGCAGGAATATGATAGCTCCTACAATTTAATGGTTGGGCGCCACTTATGGCGGCAGTAAAAATTATAGCATGAACATCTCCGTGGAACCGAACTGCAAGAATATGAACATTCCTACAATTTAACAGTTGGGCGCCACTTATGACAGCATTAAATATTGTAGCATGAACATCTCCGTGGAACCGAGGCCTAGCAACTTACACGTTGCACTCTGAACCATTCTTGTGTGCTTGTTAGTACACTGCAGGAATATGAAGGTTCCGTCAATTTAACGGCTGGGCGACACTTATGACAGCAATACATATTGTAGCACGAACAGCTCCGTGGAACCATTGTGTGGAACCAAAGCCCAGCAACTTACACGTTACACTCTGAACCATTCATGTGTGTTCGTTAGTACTCTGCAGGAATTGGAAGGCTCCTACAATTTAACCGTTGGACGCCACTTATGACAGAAATAAATATTGCGCACTTTTCTCGACAAGTTTTACTCTTGGACGATTTTTCACTTCCTCGCAAGAATCAGGACCCCGGAAAAATTTAGGTAGAATCAAAATCTTCCGCGTAGCAGTCCGACACACTAGCCACTTCGTCACGGGACACTACCACTATAGTAGCAATATGAGCTCAAATTTTGTTGGTCACTGATGACGTCAACTTTATTACGACAGTTTAAATAGGGAACAATAAATTATATCGTGCCATGACCAGCTTCGGATCGGAACACCTGCAAAACTTGTACGTCTTATCAGGATTACTAGGTATTCTATTGAATATTTCGACACCATAGGACCAGCCAATGTGACGCAGTGTCATGCTGCATGGCCGACCAGGTCTTGTTGAAAATACAGCTCTCCCACATCAAGGCGATTCAATTCAAGAAGGAAAAACTCTGGTCATGGCTCTTTATCGGTTTCCATTGACTTTAACCCTCTGGTCGTCATAGTTTTTAAGAAGTAAGGACCAATGATTCCACAAGCCCACAAAGCACACCAAACCGTCAATTTTTCTGCATGTACCTCGGCGGCGCGGCGTCTCAACTGACTGACTTGAGGATATCTTACACTCCAGATTCGGCAGTTTTGCTTATTGACGTAGCCGTTCAACTGAACGAAATCTTCTTGGAAAAATTTGTGATCAACAGCAATCTCGTTTCGGGCCCACAATTTGCATGTGTTGTTCAGGCGTCACTCGATTCATGATGAAATGGCACACCAAATTAAAGATAAATCTCACGGCGGATGACAAAATGACGAATGTTCGTTAAATTTTGACATTATATTGAGACCTTCGTCAAAATTTTTATGGTTTAAAGGCTTAACTATAATGAACGGAAACAAACGGAAGCTAGTGTCAAAACCGAACGAAACATTTAAGTCCAAATAAATACGCTACCCATAATGGACGGATTGCCGCGGAAGCAAAACATGTATTTTCCTCTGAACAATAAGATGACTGTGACCTTACACACAAAGTCCATATCTCTCACTTCCACTCTCATATCCATTCAAATTCAGATGTTAAATTTTCGTCCGTAAACTAAACTGATCGAAATTTGACGAAACGGAACAATCCGCTATTTCGGGCCTGAGATACGAATTGCTTGTTCTCGCACAATTACGGACGGGCCTGTCCACGCGGTTTCGACTATTATAGTTCAGCCTTAAGAAAATTGATGATATTAACGTGTTTGGAAGAACTAAGGAAGAAGGAACGGCTCTTTTCTCTAACATGATATCAGTGGCGAAAAGAACATAGCACTGACCCCTGACCCAATCAACCTAGTCTAAAAACGACCCATATCTTTGAAGCCATACCAGGGGGAATAAAAAGAGGAAGGATACTATCAACACGCTCGGGTAATAAAAATTATTTTCGAGGACATAGATCACAGCACCTTGTAGGAGATTTGAAACTGACCCAAGGCCAAGCTTGATAACGTCTAATAAATCGGTTCGGAATATATGGGCAGCATGACGAAATAAAATACACGACTGGGTCGCACGAACTTGCTCTAATGAGTAACAGTGGTTTAGGGGCTTGAGATTTTGATAAAAATAAAATTTTCAAAATTCTTAAATAAATACTTAAACAAATTTGAGCTTAAAAAAAAGTACGCCATTTTATTTCTTGGATAAATTTGAATTTATGAGAATAAATTTATTAAAATCTGTGGAGCGGTTTTTGAGAAAAAAAGTTTTTTTGAAAAACTTTTTGAAAAAAATTTTCAAAAAATATTCAAAAACGCCAGTTCATAGGTATTCAGCAAATACATTTATTTAAAATTTTTAGAAAAAAATTTAATGAGCTGGTTTTTAAAATATGTATTAATTTTTTAAATTTTTTTTTTTAAAATGCTTTTAAAAATACAAAAAAATATTTTTCAAAAATATTGGTATGCAATACAAATTGAGGTATCTACAGCTATATGTGTGTGAAATTTAGAAAGAATCGGTTGAGTCGTTTTCGAGATAGTCGAAAGCAAAAAAAACGGTCCTATGGAAAGTACCGTTCTTAGCCATTTTTTAAAACTTTTTTTTCAGCCATATGATTGGTCGTACTTAAAAAGTAACACTGATTTTTTTAAATCAAAATCGTTAGAGCCGTTTTTGAGAAAAATAAGCTTTAACGTAACGGTTATATGGCAGGTACCGTTATTTTTTGAGCTAAAAAAAAATTTCAATTTTCCCTCTGTACAATATCTAAAAAACTCTATATACCAAGTTTGATGCAATTCGGCCCACCCGTTTGGGCTGTAGGGGTCTATACATACAGACAGACAGACAGACAGACAGACAGACAGAATTTTTAGACCATCTTTTTTCGTCTTCGCTATCATCATAATGTCATGTTTGATTGTTATCTCAAAACTTTTTTTTTCGACGAATGCATAACTTGCCTTATAGTACCTATAATCGCAAGTAAAAATGTCAGTCACGTTATATGTATATGTAGCTGCTTTTATAGCCTAGAAAGTCGATAAAGTGGGAGGGGAGGGTGTTTTGGGTGGTTGGTTATTGTAAGTGGTGGTGGGTGTGTTAGGTGGGGGGGGGTGCGTAGTGTCGGGAAGAAGAAATATTGTCAAAAATGGTGGGTGGTTGTCAGGGCCCGATCCAGCTTTTTCGCCGCCCTGGGCAAACATTTATGTTGCCGCCCTTTTGCAATGACAACATATAATATACTCTACGAACTCAAAATAAATAGATGGGGCAGAATAAGCTAAAAGCCAAACAAAAATATAAACGTCAAAAGTAATACGCTTCGAAACCAACCAATACCAATTCAATCGATATTTTAGCGGCGCGGCGGCTGGAAATAAAAACAAATAAAATGGCCGCCGAATTGATTTTAAGTGTTAAAAAAATGGCATAAGAAAAGGAAATTAATGGGATATTAAATTCGTTTCATTTATAGTTCAGAGCGCTCTGAACACAATTGGTTCAGAGGACGTTCAGAGCGAGCTCGATAAACTCGAACTTTGTTCAGAGCTCTTTTCTGAATGAAAACAGAAAATCGCCTAAGGTGCTGGAAAGTGCATTCTCAAAAAAAGAAAAAAAAAAATGTGGAAAATTGTTTTCGAGAAGTTTTTTTTTTTTTTTTTAAATCAAAACTGTTCAAGAAATCAGATGGCTTACTTCATTTTTTTTCCCCAAAAAACGTTTTAACTAGCGTTTTTTAAATGATTAATAAAATACTTCGACTTTATATTTTTGACGGACATAATATACAGTCAAAATTCCTTATAGCGAACCTTCAAGGGAACAAAAAATAAAAAAATATAAAATTCGTTAGAAAGAAATGTGAAATGTGTTTTGAAACCTCGTGTTCCTTTTTATTTTCAAAAAAAAATTGGTATAAAAAAGAAATTAGTGAAAGAAATGCATATCTTTTGTTAAGAAATTCAATTTTTGATTGCGCATTAAAAATTTTGTTTTTTATTTTATTATAAAAATCTTCCAATTTAGAAAGTTAAAAATTTGCATCATCTTTAGTTTTACCACTTGTTTCAATAAAACTTCAAAAATTCTGAATTCAGTTCTCTTATTACTATAGAAGGGCTTTCTTTTTCGTCTCGTCTGAAGTAAAGTCTTTTCAAATTGCTGTTGTTCTCGATTATTATTGATCATATCGCTGACAATAGACCTTAGTCTTCATCGGACCAATTGTCAAAAGTACCAATGACAGCTTTGTTAAAACAACTGAGGATTGAACTTGTTTTACCTTCGAAACTAACTAATATGGGATATTTTTTTTTTTAAGAAGAAGGGGAACAAAATGAAATTTGCTATAGAAAGTAGAGTTCGTTATAAAGTAATTTTACTGTACCTACATATTTATGTATGAGGGGACTGCGAAGGTAGAGAAATATGAATATTTTTCTGATGACGGATAAAATGTTTTGTGTTTCTTCGGTTACTTGACAGTTGAGAGTCTACATTTACTTCAGCTCCCCACACACATCACACTTGTGTGAGAAAAATCAAAATTCTTTCTGATTTATATATTTTCTCCCATGATTATCTTAATTAGAAGGAAACAAGTAAACATTTTTTGGAAAGACATAGCTTTAATAATCCTCAACTTTCAAATTTTGCCGCCCTTAAAATTTGCCGCCCTGGGCAAATGCCCGGCGCGCCCCCCCCTAGATCGAGCCCTGGTGGTTGTAGTTATGGTGTGGGTGGTGAGGATACAATTGTCAAAAATAATGGGTGGTTCGTTGGTGGCTGAAGGTGGGATGGGTGTTTGGTGTTGCGGGGGATTTGGAATGGTTTGGTGGAGGAGTTGTCAAACATGGTGGGTGGTTGTTGGTTGGCGGTTGTAGGTGGGTTAGGTGGTCGGCGGTTTAGGTGGTGGGGATGGTTGATTTGATTGGGGGCGATGAAAAAATTGTCAAAAGTGGTGGGTGAGCTGAAGGTGGTTTTAGATGAGGGAGGTGGTTGGATTTGGTGTTGAGAGGGGATAAGGAAGAGATTGTCAAAAATGGTAGATGGTTGGTTGGTTGCTGTAAGTAGGATGGGTAGTTGGCGGTGGGTAGATTTGGTGTTGGGGGAGGCCGAAAGTGAAAAAAATGGTGGGTGAGTGGCTGGTGGTTGAAGGTGGTGTGGGTGGTTGTAGGTGGTGTGGGCGGTTAGTGGTGGTAAAGAAGGGGGTATTTATTGTGTGGGGGGGGGGGAAGAAAAAATTTGCCAAAAATTGTCAAAAGTGGTGGGCTGTTGATTGGCGGTTGTGTGTCGTCGTCAGAGGTTGATGTTTAGGGGGAAATGGATGATAATAAAATTCAAAAATGGTGGGTGGTTGCAAAGTGGGGTGGATAGTTGGTAGTTGGAGAGATACAACCTACACATGAACTGTTTTGTTAACTGGTTATCACGCACAGTTATCATCCGTAAACCGACTTTACAGACAACCAATTTTTTTTAATCACAATTTTATATCTTTCCTCATTTATCTTAATTAAACAATTAATAACGGTACTTTTAAATAAATGATATATTTTTATTTAATGAAAACAGTATGGCAGTTCTTAAATGATATTTTACAAAAGTATCAAAACTTTATATTTTTTTTTAACAAAACAAAAAAAAATGCAAGAAAAAAATAAATCTTAAAATTACTTAACAACCTTAACTTTCTTTGGCTTAACTGCAAAAGCCGCCGGACAGATTGTTTTGTTTAAACATTCGCCACATTTGGGCTTGGTAGGGGTACAAATAGTTTGTCCAAATCCAACAAGTAAATGATTTACTTCTTTCCAGTGATCTGATGGCAACCATGATTCTAATTCTTTGCGAGTTTGTTCTGGTTGCTTTGTTTCCTGACGCACCCAACCAAGACGGTTAGAGATGCGATGAACGTGAACGTCAACACCTGGAAATTGAAAATTATTTTTTTTTTTTTTCAATTTTGGAAAAGAAAATTCTTCTTCTTCTTCTCACCAATTCCGGTTACAATATCCCATGCCGCGTTCATACAAATGTGGGCCATCTTCGGTCCAACACCAGGTAATTTCATGAGTCCTTTGATATCGTTGGGTATGTCGGAGTCATATTGTTCAACGAGAATATTTGAGGCGTTTTTGAGGTACTTTGCTTTGTTCTGCAATGGATTGGAAATATATTAATGGGAATTTTGAAATGTAAAAATAATCAAACAGGAATATAAAAGTTTTCATCTGTGAAGGTGCTTTGACCGTTCCAACTTTTGTGAAGGAAGACAAACGTACTATTTATCTGACCTTTTTATTGGAGATAGTAGAAATCGACTTGAAGAACCATTCACCAATCGATAACTTTCATAAGAAGAGTCGTTTAAAGTGGGGACATGGACTGGGAGGTAGTAACCAACTTTGTAATTTGATTTCAATTTTAAGTGCAGAAATTTTCTGGGCTACTGAACAAAACCTTGGTAAAAAATTGAGAGTTCGAAATTGCGGACAAAAACACTAACCCCGTCGGATAATCAACTTGGCCCACTATTTGGTTGGTTACAAACATCGTGTACCAACCTACGAAACCAAGTCATATTTGAAAAAGGATTGGTTAAACTTCCAGTGCACCAAGGCATTGCAATGGCAATGGAACATTTACAAACATGTTCCATTCAGCATTCACAAAAGAAAGGAGATTCGCAAGACAAAAGCCCATGAGCTACGTCATCCGTCAAGATGTTCTTTTTTAACGACTTAAACAATTTGTTGACGATCTAAATCGGTCTTTCCTCATAAAGCCAGAAAGCCAAGCTTTGAAAAAATTTAGCATTGTACCAGACTCAGGGGTATAAACAAGGATTTAAAAGCACCAAACCAGTTCAATTCCAAAGCTAGTCAAGAGCGTCAATAGAGAAGAACTCCATTTTGTCATGCCTGGCTTTTAAAGCCCTGCTTGTTTTGACTAATAAGTATAACGTTGGATGGATGATCTTCGAAATCCAGAGTGAATCTAGCGAAAGTTCCTTCAAAATCTTGCCTAAGTGGATAAATGCACATCTAATATCTGAAGACGTCAGCGTGATTTTGATGCTATTATGAGAGTCATCAGAAATGAACACAAATTGACCAACATGTTAAGGTTGCGTTCCCTCGAAATTTGGTAAGGCATCCTATATTTTGGACGGAATTTGTATATTGCTGGATTTTCTTAGAAAAGATGCTTAGCTACATCTTTTTTTGAGACTTACTAGTGAATCTTGAGTGTTCGCTTAAGATGACAGAAGATGGCCAAAGCAAAACATTCTGCAAATCGGCCGAGAATCAGGTTCTTGGAACAAGCGTATATAAAAACGAACAGTGGTTTAAAACTAAAAAACAAAGTCAGTGGCGCTGGTTGGAAGACAAAAAAAAATACTTCTATGAAGGACGCTGACTCCCAGAATTTAGTCTTGTGATTACAACTGAGGTGTTGTGCGGCGAATAGAAGGCCAGATCGATGGATCTGCTTGCCGCCCTATGCCCCAGGAGTCCAGGAAAAGCCACGAGACAGAGGCATCCATTTTCTGCACTCTGCAATGCCCAATATTGCGAGGGTAAAAAGTGGAAATTAGATAAACAAATTTTTTGATTACCTTGGTAAATAAGGTTAGGAAAGCCTCGTATGCCTGTAGCAAAGCAATCGGTTGAAATGGGGTTTTTATTTGAAGCCTTGGTACGACTCATACTCACTTATGGTTCGATTGTTTGGTGACCCGCATTCAGCAAAGCCTACAAGATTGATAATTTAAATAAAAAGGTCAAAGAACGGTCAGTATCGGGGTCAAGGGGGCTCTTAGATTTTTTTTCAACGGATTATCTAAACGCTATCCTGAACATTCTATTGCTCTATATAAAGGATGGCGGGTGCTGGACTGATCGACCATACGGTTATAGCAGTGTTTCCAATGTTCTACCTGCTACTTTGACTCCTTAGCACACTGACTACAAATGCAATCTAAAGATGAGACAGGAGACTTTCTCATAACTATCTTTACAGATGACTCGAAAATGGAAGGAGTTGACGCTTGTATATTCTAACGGACGCTTTTAAGGGTCCAAACCTTCTTCATTTAGATTACTTTACTCTGGGTTCCAGGACACAGTGGCTTTTAATGAAATGAACAAGCTGATCGATGGCCAGGCAAGCATAAGCCCTTCACAGCTCACTAACTGAAAAGTAACGTACTACATTGCAAAAGCTGATCTTATATAGCCATTTTGGTGACAATCAGCAGGGGCCACTGGTCGATAAGTAAGCATGTCGGTAGGCTACGTATTCCTTATAACGAGTACTGCCGATCTGGCAAGGATGGGACAAAGAAGGGGACTGTCGTCCATTTATACTATGTCACTACCTTCTTTGTCATTTTCCTCGATGAGACAAAGTGGCTCTGAATAAACTGAGCTAACTGAGCGTACAATTTGAAATGGACTTAGTCTACTCTTACCAGCAACCTGCCCTAGGTGGCATAAAGTCTGCAGTCTGGTTACATGAAATCATCTTAAGATTGACTTGGCAGATTGGGGCGTTTTTCAGCGGAGAGTATCAGCTCATCCCGTCCTTATCTATATGATCAAATATATCCTATCAATTCTTTCACGCGTCGGACTAGAAATCAGAGCAGAGGACCTGTCTGGGAACCATACGCCTCGCCCAGGTGGCATGTTATAGTTCCGTCGAAACAAAACCAACCCGTAAACTGAACAAACTCTCTTCTTCCCCGACCGAAGGGTTTTTCGAACAAGGAATTTCATCAGGGAACATGCCAAACACCTATCGGCTTCACATTTAAGACAAAACTACCAGTAGAGGATTGGGTAAACATTGATTCACTCACTTAAGAAGGGAAATGAGCGTGTAGCCAAAGAAAAAAATTTAGGAAAATGTTTAAAGGACATATTTTGAGGATTCTCAGTAAACTAAATTTGAGGAAACGCAGCCTTGAACTTAACGACGCCGTCAGTTTTTAGCTGGCCTCTGGAAGTAGCCAACGGCGTTTTTAAAGGTTAAATTATATTTCAAAGCCTAAAAGCTTCTCGTGCAGCTATAACAGGACTCCAACTGCTGTTTACCGACTCCTTTAGCTTCTTCATAAGAAAGATCGGATGATTTCCTCACTGCCGTCACAATTCGTTGGTGGCAACCCAACTTATAAAAACAAGGCATGGGCAAGTCAAGACAGTTAATGAAGAGGCAATAGTTTGACATGGAGATCCCCATTCAAAAATAAGACCGACAAAATAAAGAATTGCTGCCCATGGAGCAACCGGAGAGCAAACAAATAGTGACAACATTGGCTTATGCCAAAAATAATCTTACTTTGTAAAACGATACCGGATACAAAAGAGTTTCCAGCTTTGATGCTTCCATATTGGCAATCACAGCTGGCGTGCAGTTGTTTTCCGACGTCAAACGTCTCATAGCCTCATGTGTTACTTCGTCCTTGGTTTGACTTGAGAGCATCAGAGCCAGCAGGACATGGAACCTTTGTGTCTAGAAACAAAACAAACATACAAAGTCTGAACAAAGGAGAAATCTTTCAATTTTGTTTACCTTTTCGTCAGCGTTCTCATCGGAACACTGATCGCATCCCATGGTATCAACTGGAGCTGGAACATTCGCTCGCATTGTTCTGATATTCTCTAGAATTTCTGTCCAATTGCTTGGTTCCCATTTTTCTAGTTTAACTTCTGGTGACTTCGGGCTGTCCTTGGATTTCCTTTTACCTTTCACCGGTGAAGGTGGAAGCTCTTCTTTTTTAGGAAGAGCTTCAACAGAGCTTGAGGATTCTGCGATGTTCTCTTCTGTAAGAGATTTGGTTTTAACCACTTTTGGAGATTTGGATTTGGTAGTTTTTTTTGGCTTAGCAGCAACAATTTCAGGCTCAACTGTGGAGACAATTTTCCGTTCAACCACTTCTATTGGAGCTCCCTCGTTGGCGGGAAGTTTCTTAAGATTTTCCAGAATCGCTTTCATTTCCTTAGCTTTCTTTGATTCTCTGGCTGATGGTTTCTTTGTGGGCTTCTCTTCGGCGGCAACATTTGGAACAACTACAGTCGGAGCTGGAGCTGAACTGGGAAGCTGGGAAGTTGTTGCCTTGATCTTATTCACTCCAGGGGCAGCCACAACATGGTTTAATCTTTGATTTCTCGTTTTGATTGGAGAGAAGTAAGGTGATTTGGTTTGTTTTATTAAATCTTCAATATCCTGCAAATAAAATTAAGTTGTTATTTTGTTACATAAAAGTTTTTTTGAATTTTATTTTTTTTATAAAATCTAATTTCGTACTCGAATTGGTTCAACTTTGCTTTTTTCTTGCTGGACAATTTGTTGCTCGGGTATTTTATTAGCTCTTCGTGTCGGTGCCATTTTCATAATAATATTCCCAATTCTTTTAAATAAATTCATTAATGTAATAATATGATTTTAATTATAGCGAGTTTTATTCACGAAAAGAATTGCTCTTTCTGTCAAAAGAATTGACCTTTTTCACTTTTGAGAGTTTCATTCATTAAAAAAGTGCAATTCTAGATCGATTCTCAACACGAAAGAATGCATCTATCATGGGTTGGGAGAATCGATCTGAATACTTTTCTGTCAAACGTCAGATGAGAAATAATTTGTTATTTTTTGTTGTTTGTTGTAAAATTGTGCCAGTCTGTGATAAATATAACAAAAATAAACAAATAATGAACGGAGAACTTAATATGTACTTTAATTATCCAATTAATTATCAATTATCTAATGATTACTTTTTGCAATGGCAAAAGACAAAAATCAAATGACAAAAATTATAATACAAATTGACATGGATCCCCAAAACAAGTTTCATTCAAAAGGGCAATTCTCGATTTTGAGAACAATTCTTCCAAATTTGAATGAAACTCGCTATTAATAAATGCAAGCAAACAAAAAGTAAATTTTATAAATAAACAGTAAAAAAAAGTGCGTAAAAAACATATGAGAAGATGTCAAAATGTCATGCGTTGGTTGCGTTCATAAATATGTATCCCACTGTTAGTGTTGTTTTTATGAACGAATAGATGACGCTAGATGTGAAGTAAGTACAAGAACCATACTTGTCACAATAATGTATGAGCGAAGAATTTTCTGATTGAATGAAATGTCCCAAATTGATGGTGTGTGTCTAGGATAAAATATTGCAATGGAGTGTTTTAGTTTCCGTTTCCGTTGTTTGTTCAATGATTCAAAAACTGCTTTTCAGTCAATTTCTGACTGATTTTTGATTTAGTTTCTATTGGAAGCAAAATGGAATATTTTTTAAAACAAGATTATATATTTTAATTAAGATTGTTTGATGTTGAAACTGATTCTGACGCTCCCTGAAGTATTGTATATGACACTTTTTTCACCCTAGTGGTTATATGCACTGTTCGGTGCTTGTTGGCCGCACCATCCCCACCCAGAATTGTTTTTGGGGTAAAAAATCAAAGAATTTATTACTTGAAAGATTTCAGTTCGAAAATGGAAAATCAAGTTTTATTTCAGGTAAGGAAGGACACATTAAATATGGTAAAAATGAAATGTTTAGCATGCGTTGCTTAAAATAAAAAAATCAAATGTTTTCTTAGAAATCACGAAAACATATTTTTACTGAAAATAATTTTAACCACTTAACTTTGTTGGCCCTCAAAAAATAACCATTTTAATCTAATTATCTAAGCATTAAGGTGTGTGTCCTTTGGAAAATGTTGTTGCTGTAGCTTTGTAGTTTCTTGACATTTCTAAGTGCAAATTGAGAGCAGGAAACAACAAACATCATGTAGAAAAAAAAACCTTTTTGTTATTTTGTTTGCTTTTCAATTCTGAGAAACTGGAAGTGGAACTGGGGTTTAACATAGTCTTATACCACAATTCCAAGCAAGTAAATAAAACTGTTGACTTTAAAAATATTAATCCTTTCTATAACCAAGTCTTTACTTGGCACTTTCACTGACCAACTGAAATCAAACCCTAATCGTCGTCTTCGCAGCAAAACCAATCAAAATGAATTAAACCAACTGCAAAAAACATTTATCGTTTTGCTTTTTTGCAAATACAGAAATCTCCAAATCAAGAGCGAATCTGAAATTGTCATGAAAATTTTCATGAATAGCTTAACTTAAGTTCGAAAACTGTTATTCACCGACCATTATTAACTTTGATTCGAAATTTTTAAAAAAGTGTTTTTTTCTTCTTCGTGAACTTACCACTTCAAACTTCTTTTCGAGATCAAATGTCAAATTATGCAAACCAAGGGTTTGTGTGTCTAAACGCACGCAGCAATATGATTGACTCTGGTAAGTCAACTCTTCAACTTTTCTTTTTTTTTTGGAGCAAAGAAAAAAGTAACTAGAAATACCAATTTTTGTCTAAAAATCAACAACTTATGCGTACTGTACTTATGGGGACAGTTCAGGAGCGCAATAGCGCTACAGCGTATCTGCACTTCTGCGACAGCAAAAGCTACAGTAGTTGGTGCGGTCTTGACTTAAGGAACAAATAAAATGCACACAATGATAGCTGGTGTCACTGTATTTGAGAGCACCGCTTCGTGAAATAAAAATACATAAAACTCCAAGAAAACCGCTAAGGTTATGTGAAGTCTTCTGGCAAGTACCTCATCACGCTTTCACTAATGTCAGGAGAGTTGAACATTATGATACTAGTAATACTTGTGCGAGCGAAGGGACAGTTGATTTCGAAAATTTTTCAAAGAGATATTGCTCCATGAAAACGACCCTTAGAACAAAAGTTCATTAAGATTTGAAAACTCTCTATATTAATATAATATTTGAAAAAAGGTCTATAGTCAGAATCCAAAGTCGCCAATGTGCACCGTAGCACTGAAACATCATTAACATACATAAACATTGTCCGACAATCAAAAAATGTTCAGATATGCTTCTGCAAAATCACACATAATGACATGACATGGCATAATGGTAAACTGTGAACTCAAACGATTGCCATATACAACTGGTATATCCCGACAGTAGTTTTAAAATAACTTTTTTGACAATACTGTCATTTCCTACCATCATTTTGAAATCGCGTAATTTGCTATTTCTGTCAAAAGATTTGATCTTTTTCAGTTTTTCAAGTTTCATTGAAAAAAGAGCAATTCTAGGTCAATTCTCAACACGGAAGATTTTATCTCTGATGTGTTGGGAGATTCGATCTGAATACTTTTCTGTTAAACGTCAAATGAGAAAAAATTTGTTATTTTTTGTCGTTTTTTGTGAAATTGTGCCAGACTGTGATGAATAAAAGAAAAATAATGAACGAAGAACTTAATATACATTATGTACCTATACTTTAATTATCCAATTAATTATCAATTAGATATTATATCACATTTACCTTTTCCAATGACAAAAACCAAAATGACAAGAAGTCAAATTGCCATCATGGATACCCAAAACAAGTTTCATTGAAAAGAGCAATTCTCGATTTTGAGAACAAATCTTCCAAATTTGAATGAAACTCGCTATAAGTGACAAAACCCAAGATCCATATGCATCAGATCTGACAGTGGAAAATTGTTCCAAATGTCTCTCGCTTCTTTGTTCGGCTTTGGTGCCTATATCAACATTTTTTTGGACTTCAAAACACGTCACCTGTGTTGACACTTAACCGTAAATTTAAAACCTACTGCATTCGAATAGACACTTTCCAAACAAAATATTCTGTGGCTGACATTTCAGTTGAGGTATATTTGAATTTGTCGATTCTGACTTTTTAATCAAAAAGCTGTTCTCTGAATTGTAAGAAGTGTCATTTTCTATACCAATGGAATTAGTTCAAAAAATAAAATGTAATTTGTGTGGCAATCATTTTCTTGACTGCAGCAACACAATCGCATATTCTTTTATTTAGGTCTACCAAGGATTATTAATAATTAAATCATTCATATTTCTCAATTCTACGACATATCGAAAAAGCAACATTTGTTATGGATTTTGACTTTAACGAAATCTGCCATACGTTTTTGTAAGCTTTTCATTGCTTACAGCATAACAATTGAACAAACTTTATTCTATGGATGTTGGGTATGTTTGAAAAGTCTTCACTTAAGAAATAAATAAATAATATAACATAATTGTGACGTCACAAAATACGAAAATGTTCCAACGCAGCATACCTGATATTTCTGTTAATAAGTTTTCATGACACATTTTATACAGGCGATATTTTTAACAAGGAAAAGGTCTCTTATTTTTCGTTATAGTAACACAATTTTTTGAAGCGGCTACAGTTCACAGTACACATATTAAAGGTAATATCTTTAGCGTTTTCATTTTTGCATACTTCTGCGCATCTGTCAAAATAAAGAAAAATGGCTGGCTCTGGAGACACTTTAACTTGTTTTCATGTAAAAATAGTATAGAGATCTCGTGGTTTTTTTTAAAAGTGATTGTGTTAAGTGATTAAATTTATATAAATAAACATAAAAAGATAAAACAAAATATTTATAAACGTGTATTTGTCCTTGATAAAATTTAAACACATTAGGTACAAAGGAATATTAGAAAAAAACCTTTTAACTTTACTTCGCTATATTCTTTTTCTGGCTGGAGTTCTGTCTCTTTGTCCTTATTGGTGATAATAGCTTTGTTTGTTGAGCCCTGAAGTCACCCTGGGGTCACCACAGCGCGTTTTTTGAATTACCTCAACTCGCCCTCAATACAAAATTCTCTGTTTTTTGAAACCTGGGGTCGCCCTGAAGTCACCCTGAAGTCGATCTTGCTATTTAGCTGGGGCGAGTTGAGGTAACGAATCAGCTGTTGAAGTGACTTTTGCTGTCAAGCATTTCTTGTCTATTTTTCTTCTGTATTTAATTTTTCATTCCTTTTTGTCGATAAAACTAAATGAAATGCAAGTGAATGCATTTATTTTGATGAAAGTAAATAAAAATCGAACAAATAAAGCAAAATGGAAGCTTTTGATTTTGTGCGTTGTGAAAAATATACAATCAGCAGCCGTCATGCGTTTTTTGAGAATCGAAAAACCCAGGTTTTTTTGACAACTCTTGGAGTTGTCAAGAAAACCCAGGGCGACCCTGGGTAAAGTTCAACAAACAAAGCTAATAACGTTAAGTTTCGGACGAATTTTTGGCATCTGCTAAATCTTTCTCCTGCTCTGTAGCAATTGATTTGTCCGATGGGTTGAGCTGTCAATGAATCGTATTTATGTGTTAAATTGTGTTTATTTTGGAACTCAGTTATTAACTTACCCAAATGTAATCGTCTTGAAGATCAATGATACCGTGCTTCAACAATAAAGCGCAAATGTGGAACAGCGATGGTGGTGTCTGGATAATTGACCCATTTGGGATGTACAGTCTGAGGACTGGTATGAATAGACTATGGCGTTCTGGGCGGGTTACGAAAGACTCGACAATTATGTCCAAGTCCAAGACACGATTAGGATCCAAGTTGAAGCAACCTGAAAATGTACAAAAAAATTAATAAATAGAAACATTTACACAAATTTAAGTGCCAAGTGCACGTGGCAAGGACGTACGATCTTTACTCCTAAATTAGCTGACAACAACATCGAAATCATCAAACACTAAATTCGCAACCAACTATACAACTCACATTAATTTGATGCGAGAATTCAATTGAGATATTAGAACTTGTACTTTTAATTAGAAGAAAATAATGTTAAAAACAACGATCCGATATACTGTTTTGGTTTTTTAGGGATATTTATGAGAAGTCCAGATAAATGGGATTGTTCCATCTGTTGAAAAAGAAAGTGAAATAAAATGTTATAAGGATTCTTACATATATCCATTTTTCTTACCTATTCATATCTTTGTTTATGGTGAACTAATTGCTTAAATATGTATAAGAAAATATTAAATGCAAAATTAACAGAGAGTATTCTATTGATACTTACGCTTACATTTTGTTTCTTTATTTTGTTATTTGGTTTTCAGGTTACAAATTATTTGTACGTACATTGTTGTTGATTTATACCACCATTATGTCTCCCTGTTCAGCCATTTTTTTAATTTGAGCTGCCAAAGTGACAGATCAGATTTTGACAACCTGCGCAATATATTACCTTCAATAAGTGTACTGTGGCTTGGCTACAGTTAACTTTAGGAAGCGACAATAATGTCCGGTGCAGACCTAAGTCCCACAGCTACACACTCATTAAACTCTAAACCATATTTAAATTCTCACCACTTCATCAGCCACATAACTTCACAGTCCAACAGTCTGCATGTGATGGCATTTCTTCGTGCTCCTTAACGCCATCATCTGTTACAATTTAAAAGTCATAAAACCTGCCACATATAACCACCCAAAAGGAAGGATATCAACAGCTACCTTCAATTTCCATCGAACATAACAATTAAGTAAATGGCTCCTTCAAAGCTGAGCGCAACAAACTCAGTGGGAATATAAAATGCTCGACTAATTAGAGAACCCTCCTCCAGCTTTATCCTTCATTAACAAATAAGCACCCGTTCGCTAACCTCAATCGACAATAATTTCAAGTCCTTGATTTGTTCCAAGTGAGAAAGGGACGACAAAAAAAAAACTGAACAGCCCGTCAAAAGTTATAAGAACTTTGTCGACGTATTGCAACCCAAAGGACTCTACTTTTTTCTTTGCTCTGTGTTCTCTCTAAGTTTAATGATGACATTAAAATTAAGAGCGTTACAATTTTAATTATGATTACAATGAACTAAATTAACACTGTGACGATTGTTTTTTTTTTTTAATTTTACCACACCACGACCGTGCCATGCCAGGGCGAATTTATAAAAAAAGGAAAATCCAGGAAAGTTAGAAAAATAAAAAAAAAAAAAAAATTATGGCTGATCCTGAAAGAGAGAGGGTTGGGGTGATACCCCAGAACAGAGGCATCAGGTAATTTACTGTGTTTTCATAGTATTCCTTATTAAATATAATCAAGCGTAACAAGGAAACAACAAAACAACAATAATAATAATAATTTTATCCTTCGAAGCTTTAAAAAAAAAAAATTAGAAATTATTAACTTTATTTTGGGGTTGTGCCGTGCCGCGCTGGCCGCGCTGGGATTAATTGAAAATTTTCATGTAATCCCTGCCGGTTTAGCGAGCCATATACAAATAATGGCGTCTTCTGTTCTGGAGAATTCTTTCCACAGGATGAAAAGGACTATTACTGCACGCGAAAAGAGTGTTAACATTTTTTAAATACTGATTATTTATTACTTTATGAGATTATTCACGGGCAATGGAAACATTAATGAAGAAAGTCCTTGGAGGGGTTGGAGTTGGATGAACATTTTTTTTTTTATAAATTTTAATGAAAAGCAGAAATCCTTTTTGAAACTGGATGCTGGGAATTATGGACCTACCGGAGATATATTATCTGTATTTTTAGCATAATTGGTTGGCCTTAAAATGAAAATTTAACTTTTGGGTTTGAAAATGTATCCTTTAGTTTAGTCGAAAAAATGCTCTTTTCTAATGTACAAAGCGTTTTTTTACTGGCTTCGTTTCAGGGAAATATAATAGGGTACTCGTGCATTGTTGCTGGAATTTGATTTGGAGATACGTTATTAAGTTTCATAGATTCTAATTCGTGTGCGTAGCGAGTTTTAAGAATATTGATTCGTTTTTATACCCTATTCCATAGAATGAGTATATTGTATTTGGTGTGGAGTTTGTAACATAGAGAAATAATACCGTTAGGTATAGAAAAGTATATACATATATTCTGACTCAGAATCAAAAGCCTAGTCGATTTAGCCATGTCCGTCCGTCCGTCCGTCCGTCCGTCCGTATGGATACTCTCTAGAGGTCGCAATTTTTGAGCTAGAAAGCTGAAATTTGGTATATATAATCTTTGGTTCAAGAGTAAGGCTAACCGGTAAAATCCGCCCACAATCGCCATTTTTGATGAAGAACCTCAATTTAATAAAATTAAATTATGTTTTTTGTACAGTTACGATAGAAGCATAACGCTAAAATTTTGCACACGTAAGCTTTAGGTAAACCTTCTTCCAATCAAATAAAAATATTTCAGTATGGGGGTGGCTGACGCCCATTTTTCATACAAAACCATCAATATTGTTTTTATAAAATAACAAATTATTGTTATATTAAAGCGAAAAACATTAAATTTTGTGGGTATTACTTGCACATAAACATCTTGTGTATGAAATCAAAAAAATTGATTTTGGGCGTGGCTGACGCCCACTTTTCATTAGAAACTTTACAAAAATAGTTTTTGTAAATAAACGGTATTTATAATGAATTCGCAAGCCAAAATTTTGTGTCTCTTAATAGGAACTAAAAGGTTTGTGTATGAAAAGAAATTTTTGAATTTTGGGTGTGGCTTACGCCCACTTTTCATGAAAGAACGGAAAACGTAGTCTCAAAAATTTAAGGCACTTCCAAAATTTAATTTAAACCTTTTTCCTTCCGTTCGTTATTTGAGAAATATATCTACAATTTCTTGTGTAAATTTTTCATTATGCCCACTTTTAAAGGCGTGATTTTCATAAAATACCTTTGTTCAGGTAAGATTGTTTTAAAACTACTCGACTCAGTTAGCTGAAGTTTTACAGAAATGCCTAAATACTGACCAATGTTCAGTTAGTGCTTCAAATTTTTAAGACACGCCCACTTTTAAGGGGCGTTTCCGTAAAAAGTTGTATAAAGCATTAATTTTTTAACGTTTTTTTACCATCGGTCGCTGTTTTGAAGTAAACAGATGAACACTTGGATTTATATTCCTTGGTTACGTAGCAGAGTGTGGTCCAATAATTGTTAAAAACACCCATAATCGCTGTTTCCATTACAAATCTAATTTTTGAAAATTTAAGTTTTGTCTTGTTTTGTTCAAATCGATCTGCAAGAAAAAAATTTAATGTCACTGAGCTCATAACAATTGCCTTGGCAATAAAACGTTTTAACTTTGGGCGTGGAGCACGCCTTTTTTTACTGCGCCAGCATTAATTGAACATCACACCGCACAAAATTAATGTTATTGAATTTTTTTCTGTCTGCTTAAGAAGAATTTTGTTTCTGAAACATCGGCTGTTTGCGGGAGGCAGACGCATACACACACAAAAATATGGGGAGTAGGGTATCCAACAGTTCGTTGCAAACGTAATGTAGCTCTCGCTTATGTTTTTAAAATCGATTAGGTTAGAAACTGTGATATGTACATATTTTAAAAGCATATATACAATTTGGTAATCTTTCTTGCATGGATTATAAGTACCCTTCCGGAACATTGTTTTGGAGGGTCTTCAGTCTATTTTTTACAAAATAAATGCTGGTATGCCCCAAGGCTGCCTTTTATCTCCGAAACTTTACTGATATTTACTAATGACCACTTGTCTATGAACTATGACATCTGATCGACTAAATTTTTTCTTTTTGCTCACGACAGTGCTTTTTATATTGCCTTGCAGATTCCCATATCCCTATTCTAAAGATGTGGAACTGTGAAGGCAGCGTATGATAAGCTCAATAAATTCCGATCTAGACAGCACTGTTCAATATGAGGAGTAATTTACCGTGTGGAATTTAATGCTTCAAAAACTCAATGCTGTCTTCTATCGTTAAAGCTAAATCTACCATCAATGCCCATGCCACTATCCATGAGTGGAACTTGCTTGCATTGAGGAAACCAAACTCTAGGTATGCGTACTACAAACCACCTTCTGTGGAATGATCAAAAATTTGAAGTCGCCCAAAATGCTTCAAAATGCTTAGGTTTCCTAAATCGATGTCAAAAATATTTGTTCCCTTCTGATCTGGCTGCAATCTACAAAACTTAAATTAGCCTGAAGCCTGAGTATAATTCTTAGCTATATACTATACATAGTCCGGCTGTGAGTACTGCAGCACTTCAACTCCTCCTATAGCATAGTGCAGCAACAACATCTTTGTACCTGTCCCGGTTCGCCGCAACTGGCCTTATAGCTGTAATAGAAATAATTGAATTCCTTGAAATTGAGCTTCTTTCACCGCTGATGAACTCCAAGTTGTTATGGGTATTCACGTTTGTTACCCTGATCAACTTCTTCCAATATCGTACCGTATGAAAGATAACTGAAAAACGTAAGGTCGCATACAGCAGATAGGAGTATGGTTGCAGCACCTCTTGTATCCAAATTTTTCTTTTGAGTATCACAAAGGATTTCAAGAGTTGAAACTATCTTTAAGAAATTTTTTAGATGAGAAAATGTGTAAAGTCTTTCCATTATCCCAAACAACGTTGTACTTGAAGGAATGCTTCCCAAAGACTCCACAAAAGGTTTAAAGATTGGTTTGCAAATGGCGTAAACAAAGCTTTTGACTTAATTTTTGAATACCTCCATGAATACCCGCCATTGAAGCAACATTATCATATCCCTGAGCCCTGCGGCAAAGGTTTATGTCAAGACTATCTTCACTGAATTACTTTTCTATATTTTCGATAAGCTGCCTTTCATTCATTTAACAGAATTAATGTGAATATAGTGCACAGAATCAAGAAATTAAATCAAACCCAGAAAACTAGTAGTTGGTTTTACTTCCGTTTCAAAAAAATTTGTTAACCTAATCCGGAAGTCCAAGCAGATAATGTTGCTGGCAGAAACTAGCGAATGTTAGTTTTCTACGCTTTCACAGCTTAACTTCTCCTCCGATCATCATGAAGTTTTGAATATAAATTGTCATGGGGACAGGAAAGGAAATATAGTTTCTTTTATCCCGTAAAAAATACTATTCTCTTCGTGACAGGTAGAAAACGCAAGGATAATTGCTAGTTATCAATACTTATCAACATCTTTTACCATGTCAGAAATTTAACAGGGAATATGGGTCCCTTGTTCGATATCCCGGAGTACCTTGGAGTGTGTCTTACAGAATACCAAATACAAACGCTGCTAGTTTAATTGGCTTTTATACAGATTTGTCAATGTTGAAAAATAAATTCACTTCCTCTTTCAATTCATAACATTGAACATGTCTTTATATGATTATGGCTAATCTATGGATTCGTTTAAAACACTGGGCTTCCTTAAAACACACAACCCGTTCCTTTGTTATGTTATCTTTGCGTGTCTAAATGTTATGTCACGGTTTCATCCTTTTGTCAGAATGAATAATATGTCCTTCAATATCTTTCCGTATACAAATAATGGTGAGCTAAACTTGGCTATCTAAACAAATATGTTCCATAATCATCATCGCACACCATTATCCTTCAAATTGCACTCATTTGTATGAACATGACAAAACCGTTATTGTTGCACAAATAATACCATTATCCTTATAATAAACAAAAACGAAAAGAGTCATCCGTAAAATTTTGCTGTGCGAAAAAATATTGATATCAATCGGTCAAAATATCCGGAACGAATTTCCAATCAGAATATTTTTTATTGACTATTCTAGTATCATGCGAAGAACTGGAATGAGTCCACAATCGACGACGCGACGATACAAAAAGGACCTTTTATGTGTTTCTAGCTGCAATACAAAACAATTCATCTAGCTAAGGGTTGTTCGAAGATAGTTTATATATTTCACCCCAAACACTTGAATGTAGCCGGGCCTTTAGTTGAACAAATAATGCGAAATAAGGTGTAAGATTGGATATCATAAATATTAGCAATGTTTCCACTTTGCTGAATTTTGGAAATTTCTGTCGATTTGTCATCATGAAAACGCAATAATACAAGAAAACAGTTGGTGAAGTATTCGGATGCTAAGCCAACCCCGAACCCCATTCGAAATGGAAGAGAGTTTGTAAATCATTTGAATTTGGGTGTTTCTGGTTAGGAATTCAAAAGAAAATGGGAATAATTTTGTTTATGGAATTTATAACTAAGAAGTAGTCGATAAATTACAGAATTTCGCATTACATAATAATAATCATTAAAGAGAGTTGTTGTAAATCTTTGGGATGTAAACTTTAAGGACTTTGTGCTACTGAACTGATATTATATTCCTCCTGATTATGATTATAATTTATGTTTCCAAACTGACTTCTTTAAAGGATTCAATTCATAAATAATAAAATAAATTGTTGGCAAGACAGCTCCAAGCGGGGCCGGGGCCTGTGACTAACACTCTCAACCATTCCTGTGTGTGCGTTGATATTCTGCAGGAATGGAAGGGACCTACAATTTACCGCCGAATCCGAACGGCTAACAGAGAAGCACTTTCCATGACATTAATTACTCTTGGAGGATTTGTCACTTCCTCGCAAGAGGCAGTACCCCGGAAAAAAACTTAGGTGGCAACGTCAGGGATCGAACCCTGAACCTTCGGCGTAGCAGTCCGACACACTAACCACTACGCCACGGGGTACTACGGATTCAATTCATAGGGACTCAAAAACAAAAATAACTTTAATATGACCCAAGATCTATTTCTGTTTCCAAACGTAAATTGAAGAATTATTCTGGATGTTTCTCAAAGATTATAAGAGAAGGTGTGATACGAGGAGTACAATTTCGGTTTTAGGTTTTTAATTAGTCGGCGTCATTCTCTTTCCAAACGATTTCCGGATTTTGTATTTCTTGCTGCTATTACCAAAGCTGATACAACATACAGTCTTCCCGGAGATTCAGTGGGATGAACCCGGACTGAAAAAAACGAAAAACTGCGATCATAACCATGGGAAATCACGTTTGTTTAGATGAGGTTTCGCTGTAAGAGAAAGACTTTGGCGAAGGCCATATTTTCCGTCTAAGCCAAAACTATTCCGAAAGAAACCCTACCAAATTAAGTTCCTCTACGAGCTCCTCGCAAGAACATAAGAGTTGGGAGTTGAACATGTCAATAACATTCTCTTTTATTTACCATATCGGGATACAGAAGATCCTTGTTAGGACGAACAGAATTGACAGACTTTGCGATAAAACTTCTGATATTGAATCAGGCTGATCGATTTGGTTGCGGGAAGATGCATGGTAGTGAGCAGCACGAGATCCCATATGTTTCGACATCAAGAACAATATGTGTGTAGCTCGATATTAATGCTGTTATTAGAAGACTCATTTTCAGCATTCTGAGGGCTGATTGAACGAAAATTACATCAAGTGCAGAATTACAGGGAAGCTATTAGTAGAACAAGAAATAGGGTTGGGATCAAAATCCCGAAAACGTGAGGTCCCAAAAACCTAGAATCCCCAAAAAAATATAAAATGAAAAATTTGCGAAAATTACATACATACATCGCCTAAAAGTATCTGTCCAGTGTTCTATGTTAAGTGGCATATACATATACCCTGGTCAAAATCACATCAAGCATTTGAGTGTGTGCACCGTGATTGATGAAAAATCAAAACATTTTGATTTAACATTGTATTTAACGTATACGTATTTCAATTTCACACACACCCTCTAACATATATGCTTGATGAGATTTTGACCAGTGTGTATTACACTTTAGAGTATAAAATGGCAAGGCCATGTCAGTGAGCTGACTGGAACTGGACAACAACGAAGCCTTTAACGCCATTCATAAGCTAGTTAAAACGGAATTATGCATCATTTCGGCACACCAGAGATCGAGTCGACTAAAAACGCATATTAGGTGAAAACAAGAATCACCACTTTGAGCCCATCAACAGGAACAAGGGACAATAATACTACTCTAAAATATCCTTTTTTACTTCTCATTTAATACAGGGTCATTTATCTGGTTGTTTCAAGTTCGAAGCACTTTCATTTGACACCTGTTAAACTCCGCTGTCATATGAAGTGTCATAAATCATAATATTAGTTGAAAACTTGCCATTTATGACAATGGATCGCTTAACAATCGAATAACTTACTACAAAAGTGTTAATTCAAACGTAGCCACTTTTCTGTGTGTCTAAGCCAAATACCGTGTTTACGTGAATAATTCCCGAACTCTTGACGCATTAAAAAGAACATTAATCAAGTTATGGCCGAGTACCGCCCAGCCCAGAATGTGCGAAAAAGAAAAGGTGGGAAATCACAGTTGGGAATCGACAATGGAATCTCGCATTCCTGTCAATTTTTTTTTTGAATGCAGACAAACTTTCCCATGATCGAAAAGAACTGTGCTGGAATATGTAACTTGACGTAGGTACTGCTATGCCGAAGGTTCTAGGTTCGATCCCTGATGTCAGATATTTTTCCAGCAAAACAAAAATATTATTATAAAGCGAAAATACTGTGAACAATCTTATGCTTTCTAAGACTGACCAGTTATTTGTATCTAAAAAAATGTATTCCCTCAGGTATCTTACCCCTAAGAAAATTACAAAGCCGTTAAAAAATATTGAAATCGAAATCCTTTTCGAAAGTCCTTGTTTAAGTGTGTGTCATTTGCTGTTACCCGGTTGTTGCTTCATTAGCATAAAATAGAAAAGAAAAAGGTTCCTAATTGCAAGTCGCATCTGTCTCCTTATTTTTTTTCCAATGAACGCATGGCGAAGCTTACCTTCGAAAAGTAATTAGAAAACTTAAAGTTTGTTTTTTTTTTTGTATTTTTGTTCATAGCTATTTGTCTTCATTTGCACGTTTAAAAATGTACAAATCCTTTTCTTTTTATTCCTTTTTTTTTAAACAGCATTTCCTAGCTTATCCTCTTATTATCCTCAAAGGAATAATATAAAATGCACCACACCGACCCAACAGCCATAATTCATTTGTTTAATCCTTTTTAAAACTGACTTCTGTTTCCACGTGGAAAAAAAAAATTCAGTTGAAAGGAAAAGTTTAAGTCGAATTGAGGATGTTGGTCGGAGGTTTTTTATCCAGGGTATGGGCAGGATTAAATTTATCAACGAACTTATTTTTTAGATTTTTTTTTAATCAGAGATTTCCCCTTAACAAAAATCTGCAGTCTCATTCTAAGGATATCCTTATTTAGAATAATTTCCCCAAGGTATTGACTCTTTTGAATCGTTGATTAGGCAGTCTAAAAAAAAAAGAAATCAAACGTCTGTAATCATTATTCCATAACAATCATCACATCATCTCATCATCATCACACATACGAAAAATGAGAGTCATTGCGATTGCGAAGAGGGTTGGGAAATTCGTTCGTCCTTCGAACAGCTAAACTGTTGAATTCCCAAATGAAAACAAGGAACGTTGAAGTTTTTACGCATTAGCACCGTGTCATGTCGCCCCAATCAATCAAAGTAACATTGTTTGGAAAACAACACAACAACAAAAATGTGTGGAAGAATTAAGAACATTTTCGGAGTCCTGTGGAGGTGATGATTGTTTGGAAGTGTCCTGATTACGGGCCAATTTTCTTACCCTGCATTCATTCCATAATATGTGATTTATGTGACTTACATTACAATTTACATTTACATTTTTAAGTTACATTTTCTTGGCCACTTGCATATGTATTTAAAAATTTAAAATGTTGTCGGAAAGAAAATCAAAGAAATAGAATTAATAAAGTTTCCATTGGAGGAAAAGAAGAGAAAATTCTGTTTTTTGAAACCTGGGGTCTCTCTTGGGGTAACTCTTGGAGTTGTCAAAAAAAAATTGGGGCGACCCTGGGTAAACATCAACAAACAAAGCTAGTGTCTATTTGAACGCACCCTTGTTAAATCGTTCTTCCAATTTTGGTGTGCCCAGTTGTCTGATAGACGCCTTTATAAAAATGGTTTTATTCAAAAAGAAGTCACCATTACCGAAACTATACTCTATTCCACATAAACATGCAGTACAGAGAAGATAGTAATGTTTGTCTCTCATTCGCACTCTTTTGTTTTCCAAGGCGTTCCATACAAAAGCTTTTGCAGGGTTTCCGTAGTAAGCATTTTAAATAAGAAACAATCTTAAAAAAAAATTTAAAGCTCTATAAAACCAAAAGCTCATCAGCAGAAACCCAAGGAAAGAAAGCTGAACGAGTTACCAAAAGAACACTGGTAACTGTGAATGCACATCACTTAAAACGGGGTTGAATTTTAAATAGCAGCAGCCACAGACAATCAGTGCAATGCACAGTTAGATGTGCTCTGAATAAGACGTGGGATTCACGTCAGATGCGATTAGAAATTCACTGGCGGGCCAACAATTCTTATCGAGGATTTCCTTCAATTTAGTATAGTGCAAAAATATTGGACGCAACTGATTTGAAAAAAAGCTTCCCCATAAGACATGTACTGCCTGTTTATGTGAAATAAAGTATAGCAGCACTAGTTCACGCGGATAGACATTAATAGGTATAAAGATCACAACTATCAAACTCTTTTCTGCGCCCAGCGCAATCGTTCTTGTTTGCGATAGTGAACGAATCTTAACGAACCCGTGCGTTGCAAGCCAACGCTTTGGCTTATTAAAAAGAATTTTGTATATTCGCACGGACCAAGGGTCCGTTTACACCTAGCATTTATTGAAATGCATCATTGAAACATAAACCAGTGTTACGTTTTAGATTTTCATTGACTAGTTGGTTAGAGCATTTATTAAAAAGAAAATCATTCAAACAAAACTTATTTTATTTTTTAAGTTGACCACTGAAAGAAAAACTGACAGATGACAGCAGAACGAGAATGGGACACATCAATATATTGTAACGATTGGGTTCAAAATACCAAAAACGCAAATGAGAACATCATTAATCAGATTTAAAGTATTTTTGGGATTGAAACAATATTCTATAATTCATTGGCTAATTCTTCTTCTCTTCTCATGAAAAAGTGCATCTCAACTAGCCATTGTACTTTTATAATCTATAGTACTCCCAATAAGAGTAACGTTTGGTGCGCCATCTATGGACAAATTACACAAATACTTGATTGGTGAGTTATTAGTGGTTTTTGTCTAGATTGCCATGGAAAGCAAAAACAACAATAGAAGACATTTGATGTAGTAGTAGAACTTGCGCCGCCATTGACGAAGTTCGGAACTAAAAAAAAAACATGTTCCATGAAATTACTCTAAAAATGTATATACTACAATGAACTAGCCTTGCGGATTTAGCGAGGGTGTAGTGTAAGCTACTAAGCCCTGGCCCTGCTTGGAGATGTTGCGCCAGCAATTCATTCATTGAACTTTTAAGGATAGAGCACACCTTCACGATATGTGGATTACGAAAACATTCCACGTTTTCCATAAATACTTTCTTGCAGGTAATACCTACTGAAAAAAAACCAATTAAAATATTTGCAAATATCCTGCAAAAGCCTGATTTTTTTTTCTCGATTACAACCCTACCAACAAATTTAACCGGCTCATCTAGGACCAAAAATGTCCTTCAATATCAACTTACCGTAAAAACAGCCTGTTCTGGTAAATGGCTTCATCTGCTGCTGTTCATTGGAATATTTAAATCAAGTGACAGGATGATTAATAGGATTCTCATCGTAAAACACATAAGCACGCGTCTTCCCATGATAGAACTCCAAAAAAGTGGAAAATAAAAGAAAACAGAAACTAGAAAATGGAAAAAAAAAACCTAACCAAAGATTTACGACTTTTTAAGGACATTCTGTTGCTATATCAATGCCAAGTCTGCTCTCACATAATAAAATGTATCCTTTTTCTAAGGAAAACAGAGAAGCGGTGGTGGTGAAACTCACGTGGAATGGGGCTTTAGTCAATACAATTTTCACTGCATGCACACCAGGGCAGGATTTATGTACTCAGTACTCAAAGTCTTATAGTCCTTAACCCCTCCAGCCTCATATGCATATGAACAAAATCTCGTCATGGTTATCTAGGCGAGGCAATCAAAAAGGACCTGCTTCTCACTCTATTAGCGTGAAACGTTATCAGATTCGATTTTGGTGGCAATATTCATTTTTCGCAAAATCATGTGTGCGTTTCGAAAATGTAATAACATGCGATACGCGTTTTAATTTGTATGCAAACCTGGAAGCTGGAACCCAAATGCAATTGAGCTGGTTGAGGCAACAGGCTCGGGTTTATGAATCGTTCTCTGCCAATGTCACATTGTCACAGATGAGCAAATATGAAAGGAGTAGCTGTCTTTGTTGGATGTTGGAACCATGCCATTGGCTTTCGGTAGACGCGCAATGGATTGCCGCGCGCCATTCCGTGCCCACCGCCGCCGCGCCGCCCGCCGGTGGTACAATTTTGTGAACATTTTGTAATTTTGCACAGGGAAACTAAAAAGGATTATGTAGGATGATTGTATGTAGATTGCGTGGTGGTGGAGTACGTGACGTATATGCTACCAACATAATTTAATGCTTCATTAGTCCTTTGCATTTGGCAGCAGGGTAGATCGTTAGATGGATGTGCTCTATGCAAAGTTATGAATGTTTCTGTTTTAATTTTGTTTTCAGGATCAGGACTATACATCCTGATGTGCATGCAAATCAAAGCGAACAATTTGGAGAAGGTTTGCAAGGTAGTTTCGTACACTTTTTTTATAACTATTTCACGAAAACTTTTGTTTCGGAGAAAAGAACTTTTTATGGCTCATTTAGTATTAACCGATTGTTTAGTCATTCAGATGTAGTTTTTAACTGTTTTCTATTATTTTATGCTAATGTACAACAATCCGTCCAAATGTTTGCAATAAGCTGGTTCTTACTGATTTCGTAGTCCTCCCTCGCTGCATTTTGAAGAGCTCGCCGGAGAGTCTAGCATAACTTCTTTCAGATTGGGTGGATTATAACGTCTACTCCTCCATCAAATGGGTTTTGTCTGTCAGACAGCTCCGTATCTACTAGCACTTTTAGGGCCAGTTGTTCATCATCGGATCGAAATTCAGAAACAATTTACCTCGGTTCCTGTGTACATAATTAAAGTTTAGACGGTGTTTCAAGAGTGGTTCAAGAGTTTACCCACCGATTTCGGTGGATTAAATAAAGTTGACCCACGGATCAAGAATTTAAAAACGAAGTTCAGTGCTGAGCGGCTATTCGCTATTGTACAGCAGTACTTACACATTCTCAAAGTGCATTAGTTATTCTTTTCTAAAGATGGACTCATCATAACATTAAACAGGATCATTCATCATATGGGTGGACTTTTTGGAGGGAAATGTGTAGGTACAAAACAGATTGAATACTGAAATGCTATCTGTGTTCTTATCAACACATGTCTATTCCAGGCATTTATTTGAATGGAACAGTGATTCACAGGAAATTTTTAAATATCTGGGAAATATGATCTATGATCTGTGGCGAATTAACTTGTTATGACTTCCTCAATAATCTGGTAAGAGAGGGATGGATGAAGTGGCTGAAAAACTCTGCTATCTTCTGTGACCAAAAGTGCCTCTATAAGCTGAATGGAAGGCTCTACACCTCAGCTCTGCGCCCGGTTCCCACAAACGGTTTACAATGTTCACAAATTGTTGAGATGCTTCGAACGAGCATAAATAACAAAGCTTAATTAATAAAAAGTACGAAAAACCAAGGAAACCTTCACGTCAAAAACACAATCTTGTAAAAAATAGAGGTCGACCGGCTCAGCTGTTAGCCGTTAAAGAGACAATATCATACAGCATTCCAATACGATCCTGAAAGGGGAGAGGCAGGCGTTAAAACTCCGGATACAAAAAAATGCAACGAACACCACACAAGCAGTTCTTTAAACATCTTGGAATTTCACTTTCAGTACTTACTGTCTGATAGATTTCCAACTCATCTGTACAATCTGGTCGGATGAAAGTAGACAAGGAGACACTATACAAGACCCTTATCATCCCAGTCCTGCTGTATGGGGCAGAAGCGTGGACACTGACACAATCGGATGAATACAGGCTGGGGTGCTTTGAGAGAAAGATTCTTCGGGTGATATTTGGGCCTGTATGTATCAATGGAGTATGGAGGAGAAGATTCAATGACGAACTGTACGGGCTATACAGCGACATTGACTTGGTTAAGAAGCTGAAAATACAGCGGCTTAGATGGCTGGGTTATGTGGAGCGTATGGACGAAAACGCTCCTGCCCGACGAGTCTTCAATTCCAACCCGGAGGGCCGACGCAGTTCTGGAAGACCCCATCTAAGGTGGCGCGATCAAGTGGTAAACGACCTCAACCAACTTGGTGTGCGCAACTGGAGGCCACTGGCTAGGGGCCGGCCCCGCTGGCGAGGATTGTTGGTTGAGGCCGTGGTCCACAATGGACTGTCTGCGCCACCTTAAGTAAGTAAGTAAGATAGATTTCATTCTGGGTAATCTTGCACTTATCATCTTATCGAAGATTGAACGAAGGCCGGTTTCGGAGTGGAGGGCCACATAATAAACTAGCTAAGCAATCGCTTTTTGATTAAGAACGTTCCGAATTATTCAACTCTTTTTGTTGTGACCACGAAGTATCGACCAGAAGACGCACGTGTCACGCTATTGGACGTCAATACGTCTTTAAACACATTGTTGGTAGAAGACTTCACGATGTTCCCTAACAAAGTGCAGACATCTGTAGCTGTTGCCGAGAGAAACAGTTTCTCATCAAAAATAATTATGAGCGCCGAAGCCCATTTCCATCCTTGTGGATTAAGGTATACACAAAATTTTGTCTTCTCGGACACCGAACACCCCCCGCAACCCACCAATAGCCATTTCCCGCTCAGAGTTACTGCTTGGTCTTCAGAAATTCACCACTCTCACTAGAATTTGTATGCATAAAACTTGAGAGCGAAATCACCTATCAATTCCGTTGAGAGATGAGGTGGCCTTATTTCAGACGACCAGTTTGGTAACTAACCTAATCAGCCAACATTCGCCCTCCAAAGGCATGCCAAATCGGCCGATAACAGAACCAGGCAGTAGATTCCTCGCCGTGCACAATTAGTCTGCCTTTCGTAGACTAAGCTTGGAGAATGTCGTATAGGGTCTTGGACCAACACCGGCACACGATCCATTTGAGCCAGGAGTCATAATTTCATGACCATATAGACAACGCTATGTTTGTTTGCTGACTGGGCTTCGCAGCGTTGGGAAGAAGACCCCAATCTCGGCCGAAAAATCTACTTTATCAGCGTCGAGGTGTATTTTTTGATGAAGGCATGAAGGTCTATGCTAACATGATGTAGATGGAACAACAGCAAAAGTTATACCGTTTGGTGAGGATTTTTGGCAGGTTGGCAGCGTCATATGTCCGTACTTCTTCGAAAACGCCGTTGATGCGGCGTTCACTGTCAATGGCGAGCACTACAGAACGATGATAACCAATTTCTTGTGCTCCAGACTTAGCTGACAAAGGGTTCCAGAAGGAAAGCGCTATTTGCCATGCAGCAGACGCCACTATCTACTACATCTCCATATGCCCGCGTTTATTGAAAAAAACCATATTCATCCTTTTAGTTCTCTGACACAAAAATCGTACTCCCGCTAGATGTTGGGTGTAGAAAGTTTGCAAAATAACCTAAAACTTATTTGTCAATCTTTTAAAGCTATCTACTTATAGAGTGGACTGCAGTTCTTCCGTGTGCAGGAGGCCAAGAAGATACATATAAATAACGACCAAGAGAAAAGAAGCGGTGTGCGAGCCAGGACTTCGAAAAGAATCCTTTGAAATACTATATAAATGAGTATACAAAGTTTTGACCACTAGACATTATCCTTGAAGACTTTGGTATGAGTTTTATGAAAAATAAAATAAAGTTTAAGAAAAAAAAAACACATTAATCTACTTAAAAGTAAAAAAGACCCACCCATGGAACTTACCGTACCGATAACATACAAACTTTTTTATGATCCCCTTCCAAGCTTCTTGCAAAATGTTAAACATTGAAATTGAATCACATATTTACGCGCGTCACTAATCCTTAAAATTGAACGATAACAAGAATGTCCTTTTGTATAACCGCGCCCATAAAACGGACTAGCGTCAAACTTAACAAGGACCCCATAAAAAAAAAACACAAACATAAATAGAATTCCACGTATCTACACGTACATAATATTACAAGGCAACGTGTCAATAAAAAGAATGCCATAAAATTAGCTACCACATCGATGAGTTTTTATCGACGCATTTTGGTTCAGTAAATGCCTTCATCGTTCATCCTTTCCGATTTATACGACAAAACTTCATTGAACTTTATGCAGTGCACAGAAATTTTAGATATACATGGGCCCTGGATTAGATCGTTCCCTCCAAACAACGCCATGCCAAAGGACATAGCCCATGGGAGGCAATTTAAAACGCAATAAAATGTCGCGTTCAACACTTCTTCCTTCCTGCGTGGTTAGGATTTTGCGAAAAGATTTCGACATCGCTTCCTTTTTCTAGGAACATTTGTGGCAAGAGTACGACAGCAGCTTTTGCTGGAGTACGTTTTGGTGAACCGCAGGAACAAAGCACAGCCTTTGAGACAGCGCAACATAATTAAACAGAAATTATGATATCATTCCGATATGCCATATGCAGAGTATCTTGTATATATCCTTGAAACTCTATAAATTTGGGAAAAATTCATTAAAATTACCCCAACTCCTGCTCCTGGGATTAAAAACATCATCAAAACAAAAGGGTATAGGAGAGCGAGAAATCTAGCAAAGTGATTAAAATTATCGCACGAGTATCCTTATACTCGTGCGATAATTTTAATCACTTTGCTAGATTTCTCGCTCTCCTATACCCTTTTGTTTTTCGTTAATGGCCGCCGCGCCGAGGGTGGGTAACAAAACGAAAGTGAAATGGAAATTATAATTTCCGTGATAATTTTACAATTCATGGGCACACCAACGCTGGCGATGCGGTGGTGGGTGGTTGCCCCAACCATCACCAACTTTACCATTCCCGCCCTCGCGTAAGTCCGCATTAAGAGAAAGTTATAGTAATTTACGTGTGTAAATATATTTTATGGCATAATATGTAGATACAGTTAGCGGCTGTAATATAGACATTTTGCATCCTGTGGGGATGCGAAAGCTGCGCCAAACGCCAAAGCAACTGCATAAATTAATATTTGTAAAAATATTTAATTTATGATAAGTATATGTTGGCGGGCAGGCGGGGAAGAACTTTTAGGCTGGGGTTTGCGTTTTCACAATTTGCTTTTGCATTCGTTTTAATCGCATTTTATGATTTTTGGAATTTATTACAACGTGACCACTGGCCCGGGCGGGCCCGCATTAAAATCCGCCTCTATGGTTTTGTGATCCTTTTTGCAAAATTGAATTAATTTTAATTATAATTATTATATTAAAGTTGCTACGCTTATGGTTTTGATGACCAGATTTTCCAATAAAAATGTGCATTTCAATTTGCTAATATCTATTTATTTAAATATAATAATTGAAGTAGATAGAGATAAGAGTGATGAGGATGTGCTCCTGATGCTTTGTTGTAAACCAATTCATTTTTATTGTTTTTAACAGTTGGTGGTGGTCTAGATGGGGAGACAATAGTATTATTATTAATATATTAGCTAGTTATTATAATAATAATTGGTTTGAAATTACCGATTTATGAAATTGAATACGAACAAAAAAATCAAAAACATATCAGTCTTTCCCCAATTATGATGGTTATGCTTTATGGTTTGAAAACACTTTATGGAATCAGTTATAATACAAAGGCTTCCTTTAATAATTGTATATGTGGTAACTTTGTTTTCCTGATTTATTTTAAACAATATTCACCTTGAATGGCAGTATTCAATTTACGATACCATTAGACGGAGGTCGTAATAAATTATGTCATTTGTTTTTATAACAAGCTCGCACTCACGGGGTTGTTCATACCCTTAACATAAATATACTCAATTCGAGCGCTAAGGAATGTTAGATAGGAAATAAAAAGAGACCAATTGCAATTGGTTTTGAATATCCGGAAATCACAATGGAAGGGAAATTTCGAGCCGGATGAAACACATTCTACATTGTTTAAATGGAGAAATGTATCTGGCTATATCACTAGCACTGTTTATAAAAGAAGCGATAGTACAAGGTTAGCCAGGAATATCAAATATACCTAGAACACAAAGCTGTTCGGTTTCGGTTTAACAAGTGTCAATCATGGATTGGATACCTAATGGCAAGGGGAAGGTCATGCTTTCTTACGAAAGAAGACAATATTGAGTTTTTAAAGCACTAAATTCCACGCGGTTGTTATTTCCAAATTGGACAATGCTGTCTAGATCGGAATTACATGAGCAACACAAACCCATTAGCGCCCGTATTTTTTATGTTAAAATTTTTATATAATATTTGGTCATAGTGTTGTAGAACCTAAAAAAAAAATTAAAAAAAAAATTATGCTCATCCATTTTTTTGGAAATGCCCAATGCCATATGGCATCGGTGGCATTCCACTTATCTGCTATATCTATAGATTTTCGCTAAAAACGGAAAACAAATATTGAACAAAAAAATCAAATTATTTTACAATAAATCAAATAAAGTTTGTTTTCAAGAGAATTTACATTTTGGAATGAAAAATTAAGAAGCATTCGACACATAAACCAACTTTGCACTTCTTACACATTGTTCTGGTTTGAGACTTGCAGTTTGGAGCAGCACATCTCTTCCTTTTTTTGTCTGGTGTGGAAATATTCCAATGGTCATAACGATCAAATCTAATATCATCCAAGAAACTGGCCGATGAAATAAACCTTCCAGAAGGTCCGGGATTTTTTCGTGACACAGCATACCTTGTCAGATACGTTTCGACGATAGCACGTCTGAAATTCAGTTGCGTTATTTTGTTTGTTTTTTTTAAAGAATCCAAGAATTTTGAATGACTGCATCGATCATCCAAGAAAAAATCCCGTACCACCATTTCTTGTTTCTGATGTTGATGCGATATACATTTATATTTTGATCCATTCGATCTGTTCCTCCCATTCCTTTGTTGTAGCGGTGTATCATTGAAGGCATTTGAACCGTAACGTTTTTTTTCAATTCCGGAGAGTAACGTTTTACAGGGGCTGTTGGATTCACTCCAAATTTTGTAGACCCGGCCGTAACAACACCATTGTCTCTCCAACGAACATACAAAATCTCATTGTTTTGTTCCATTGCACTGGCGATGGTACCTCTTGGCTGCTTTTCAAACTCAGATCTACTAGGAAGGGTAAGTTGTGAGGTTTTCTTATGCAAAACAAGCTGCTGTTTTTGTTTTTGTTTCGAGGAAAGCTTTGGTTTTTTCTTATTTTTAGTGAGCTTAGAATTTACTTTTTTTTCTGCAAAACTTTTCCCGGATGATGATTTGTATATTCTATTTTCTCGAAAAGTTCCAGTAGCAGAGTAATTGTGTGCTCTCAAATAACAAAAAAGGCTTGGCCCGCAAAACAAGTTGTCAAGAAAAATGTTGAAAGAAAGATCGCGGATACTGTTTGGTAATTCTGTGAGCATCTTCGTCAGAGGTGCGGCTGCTTTTCCAAACAAAGATGCATGTATTGGATCAACCTTCTGTAATTTTCCTTGATAGATTTCAAAATTTACTAGGTACCCGTCGGGAGAATTTACACACCAGGCTTTGAATCCGAATCTGATTGGCTTACCTCTGATGAATTGCTTCATTGGATGCCTGCCAAAATACTTGATCATACTTTCGTCATAATCAATATCTTGACTCGGCACGAAATGTGTCATACACTTTTTTTTGATTAGTGTACGCAGCTTCCACACCTTGTCGGAAGAATCAAAATCCGCATCATTGTCAGCACAGTGTTTATATTTCAAAATGTATAAAAATCTATTTCGGCGCATAGCGTTGCTGACCATTTCATTATGCATGTCAGACTTCTGATCCCAATAATGACGACAGGAAGGCAGAACATTATAGCCACTTAGAATTAAAATTCCAACAAAACATTTGAGTTCTTCGACTGTTATGGGAGCAACATCAGTTACATTTTTTTGACACATGTATTTTTGTGTTTCTTCTCGTAAATGCTCCCATACTTTTTCATCGAAAAACTCCTCGAAAACTTCAGTTGGTGTTTTGTTTTTATAGGCTTCATAATCTGGGAGCGGAAATGCGGTGCTTTCCGAGTTTTCAAAATCACCTTCTACCCACGAGGAAGTCAGTCCCGTTTCCTTTTTCTCCATCCGAGTTTTCAACCATTTTGAACTCTGATCAGAGAGATTTTGCACCGGTGTTGACGTTGATGGCTCATCCTGAAATTCTGTTTGGATAATTTCATGCGTCTTACCGATTATTTGCTTAGCAAAATGTATTTCCGCTGGGGCTAGCAGTTGTTTTCCAGGTAAGTGTCGAATGTCCTGGACCTCATCTTCCTCGTTGCCGGACTCTTCATCGGTGAGAACACAAGGCTCAGGAGGTTCGATATAAATATCAACAGGAGCATTGCTCTCAGGTGCATCCGAAAATAAGATATCCAGTGCATCCTGCAGCGAAAATCCAGGTCTGCAAAGATTTATTGGAATAATACCTAAAAAATCTCATACAAAACATGCAAAATAATAGCACATCCATATTGGCCCACTGATGCCATACGGCATCACTCATAAATGTGGTCTTCCCCACGACACAAAAACCAATATACTCGATGTTTTTATCTTGTGTTAGGTGAAATAATATATTTAGATAATAAAATAATGAAAAAAAATACCGTAGATGCAAGTTTTGGTTACTTACGAAAGCGATTTTCGCAGAGACTCTAGATCCACACATCGTTCCATTTTTAAAATTAGCTTACACTTCACTGAATCACTTTCGAACTATTAATGTTGAAAATAACACTTCTTACTTACTCATCTGATAAGAAAATAACGGAATTAGATCAACCGGGTCAAAAGAATTGGAAAAAATAACGGATATATTTCCGTTTCTTTTGTGATGCCATTTGGCATCGTAGGGCTTTAATGGATTAGAAGTCTAAGACAAGGGGCATTTGTTTTTGGAATAGCAGACTGATTAAGACAACGCGAATAGAACGGTTCGAATGGCAACTTCTAATCCAAGGAAGAAGTGGTACTACGTTACCAAAACGCATATGCATTTTCGGTAAGAGAAATAACAAGCGCACTTATTTAACTTTCTCAATTGCTACGGAAACCATACTGCCGGTTATTAAGATGTTTCCGTTTTTCAAGATTCCTTAATGTGATGGTTTATGAGGGTTTTTATGACCTTGGAAAGAAAGGATGTAAGTGTGATTGAAGGGGATGAAAATAAGCATTTTTTAGGTATGGGCTGGACAAATGCATTTTTTCATCCTCTCGGAAAAAGACCTGTATAATGGACAGAAAGAAAAGCTTATGAAATGCAGTAGTTTTGCCTCTTCAGAACCATGGGGGCCATTGGATTTGTGAATGTTAATGTCTTTAATTACCCAAGTAAACCTCAGTAAATCGAAGGTTATGATATTTCGTAACGGTGGTGGTCCAAATTGTCGGAATGAAAAGTGGAGATACGACGATAACGAAGTTGAAGTAGTAAATAACTATGATTACCTAGGAGTCAAAATATCGAGAAATCTTAATCTGAGAAACCATATAGCAGAGAAACTTGCTCAATCAAAAAAACGCTCTTATGCATAATAAGGACGTCAATTTCGGGTTTGACGGGTTTGCCTCCGGTATTTATTTCAACACTGAAAATGCAGGTGGATTACATATTGAAAACGTGAAATATGGACGAGAACAGGCTGCCCAGAAAATTAACTATATTTATTTTTAGAAAGAAATTATCTTGGTTCGAGACTTGGAGCAACTTAGCTTCCCATTGCGGCCATCAACTTACTCTCACCGTAAATAGACCAGACCAATGAAAACCTCAACTTTATGGCCTTGTCAGCGCTGTAGATGTACAAAAAAGAGGGGAGTTCGTAACAAGAGCGAGACAGTCAACAAATAGACGTATTTATGCAATGCTCGACTACAACCTTTCATCCAAAAGCTATTTCAAGGAAGAGTACTCGACCGCCCTCATGTCACTCGTTTTAAAAACAAGAGGAGAGTTGCTGCCACTCAACTTTATACCACACACAGATGAACGCCCAGAAATCTGCAGTCTGTGTAATCAAGGAGAAAGTGAAAACATTTACCACTTCCTTTGTAGATGCCCTATCTTAATGGAAACCCGAAGGAGCGTTTTCGGGATGAGCTTACTCGGTGAAGACGAGATGTTCAGTATTCTCAACGGAGCTGATTGGAAAATTTTATTTCAGTTTGTTAAGCTTGCACTTTCCTACAGAAAACAAGTCATTGAAGAACTTTTTTAAAAATAAATTTCATACATTAACTCTTCAAAGTTTACAATTGTCAACTGGCAGACGGCTGAGGCCATGCTCGATAATGTTAGTATATTACTATGAACTCTGTTAAACTTAAAGAAAAATAAAACATTTATTAATCTAAAAATCTTTAATTACCCTTGCAGGACTTTGTCCCATACAACCATTTAAAATCTCAAGAACAGGAGGACTTATCTCACTCTGTGGTAGTGTTGAACTGTGCTGTGCAAATAAGTCATCCATCACTTACCAGAACTTACCACAGGAGTGTTATTGTCATTTGTCAACGAGAGTTGGAGTTCCTAGTCTGTGTGACATTTTTCTGGGTTTCTTCTTTTCTTTGTAACATCGGAAACAGTTCAATTCGAAAAATGAATTCTCTTTTGGTTTGATACTTTTTATTATGTTCGCAATAAAATTTTACACACCACATAGATACATAGGTCTTTGTCATCATATCAAAGCTGGAGCCTACGTCACTATCGAGGAAACATAGTGACCAGTCGAGGTTTCTGAAAAAATTGTTAAGACCTTTCAAGTATTGCCATACAGTTCTCTTTGGGATTATTTCTTTAACTGTTCGTGTATATATCAAGATGAGAGGAAAATATCAAGTCTAGGGTGTACTCGTATGTTAAACGACCTGCAATATCAGGGATTCGTGTTGGCTCGGCAACAAACTGAGTTTTAAGTTGTTAAACTCAGCGAAGAATTCAGCATTCCTTCCTTAGAGTGCTGTCAGCAAAGCCACTTATATGATGGTAGGTATACATTGAAATCACCCGAAACAACGATTTCAGGGAGAGAATAATGGGAAACTATTCTCTTGAAAAATCGAGTTACTGTCCAGATGCCGGCTTCTATTAATAAAACAGGTACCTATAGGATTGTATTATGTACTTTTGGACGATGAATTTAATCCACATGAAAATAAAGTCAGTGGTTATGCATATATTGTAGAAAGGCTGATAGTGATAAGCCACAACATTTCTGACGTATACGCGGCGAGACCGTGGTAAGAAAAGAATAAAAGCACTTAGCTGTTGACAGCTGCAGGCCCGTTCGGTCACATCGATATGGCACGGACCGCCCGTCGCACGTGGCCCCACTCGCCATACCCTCCGCCGTATGTTGTTTCGATTTATTAAGTATATATACTCGTAAAGCACTTTAAATACTCCACTCGTAGAGTTGGCATCACTTAAGAGAACTCCACATCTAGAACAATCTATATATATAAAATTGGATGCGTGTATGTATGTATGTATTTTATGGACTCCTAAACCGCCCAACGGAATTTTATGAAATTTTCGGAGTAAATATAGTTTAGTCCAGAGATGGTTCCAGTGAAGGTTTTATTCCGATCAGGTGGAAGGCAAAAATAAAATGCAGGGTTTTAAAATTTGTTGGTCCATTTTTTTTTTTTTGATTTTTTCATAAATTTTTTACCGGTTTGAAACATCAGCGAAAAATGAATAAATAAATTTATTTTAACATTAAATAAGTGTTTTTTTTTTGGGCGTAGCAACGTGCGCCGGGTACCGATAGTATAAAATAATGCGGAAAACCATTTGTCTCCATTCACCAATTTTTTTCTCGATTCAAAGAAAACAGCAAGTAGGTACAAGAATTTGTGCTGTTACATGTTTAAAAATGTTTTTGGGCGATGAGAATCAAATATGTTTACTCAAAACAGCGATTGGAAATCAAACCTAAAATTTTGGAAATATCTCCCAACTATTACAAAAACAATTTCAAAATAAAATTTTTGGGCGATTTTGCCATTTATTGACTAAGGCGAAATAGAATTTTGGGTGTAAAACCAAAATTTTTGGGTGTTATTTCCTTTTCATTCTTGATTTTGGGCGTAAGTAATTTCCTTGGTCGTTATTTCCAAACGCTGCGCCGTTGAATCCTTCTTTTTTCCAGAAATTAAGATGCAGAACAATATTAATCCGCTATAAATTTCTTATGAATTATGATTAAAAATATCATTAATAAGATAATTTTAAAATAAATAGGGTAAAATAATTCAAAATCAGAACTCTATGAAAGGCCTCACAGATGCCTAAAACCAAACCAGCGTTCAATAAAAATCGTAAAAACACTGCTTCTCCTAGGCTTTAATAAACAAAAATTCCCATTTCCTGCAAAGGACTCCCCATGAAAAAAAATCCAACCAGAGTTCCTAAAACCCATTTACGAAAATCAAAAATTACATTTCCACATTTACAAAAAGAGTGTAAACAAAGTATAAATTTCTCACATATGATTGCACATATTAAAAGTTATGTTTATTGGGATATAATGCGATGGTGCGTTGCTTGTTATCCTTTTGTTCCATTTTTTTCTATTTTTCTTCTCTCAAACGTTATCCTTTATGCAAAGGCGGAAGCATAAAAGGGGTCGCCAATCATAAATCTAAAACAGTTAAATTGTTAAACAAACGCTTTGGGATTGGGTCATATATGATATGAAACGCACTTTTTTTGGGGGGTTATCACACCCTTCCGCTGATGTGAATCCTTTATGTTATATCCTTGTATCGGGTATTTTCACTTAGTTATGTCATTTTATTACGCGGCGTTCAAATTATGAGTGTCCTTTGAGCATTCATGGGTTGCGTGTTGCGTTGCGATGATATCAAATCACCCTTTCATATTTCGAAGTAAAAAAAAAATCTTTGTTTGATTGTGAAGTATGTGTGTCCTTATGAGGGGTTGTCCGAAGGACATTAGTGGTGTTATGGACGATTCGTGTTTGCTTCCCTAGGTATGAAATTATTACAAGTTATGTCTTTGGTTGACGTTCGATGGAATGCTTCTACGCATTTGTTTTTTATAAAATAATAAATTTAATAAAGATTTAGGACCAACAAAAGTGCGGCATTTGGAACTGGAGCTGCTGGAGGTGAAGTAGGTAGGTAGTGGTGAATCTAAGTTACTTAAAATTTCATCACTAAGGTAAGGGGTAAAAGAAGTGTGTGTTTTGTTATAAAAAAAAGAACATGTGCCCGCTTGAAAGTTCAAAAAACTCAATTTACTTAACTTCCAACAAAAAACTTGGAAATTCACAAAATTAGATTGAAAAAAGTTCAATTTACAAAAAAAAAAAAAAAAAAAAAATAGATGAAAACTTGAACAGGTTTTGATTTCATAAACAAAATTTTGCGTTTTCAATTTCCCCCGGCCATCATCCCCTCGATAAGACTTTGTACACAAAACAACCACTTAATAATTCCACCAACGAAATAAAAGATTTCCTTGCACAAAAGGATACCTGCGTCGTTTTTAAAATGCTCATATAGAACTGAAGAACTGTATAAAGGAATCATTTCAAAAACTCGATTCGAAGAGAAAAATAAAGTGGAAAAAAAAATTCGCGGTTTATTAGGTTTCATATCCTTGCCAAGGACCCACTTAACAAACAACTTTCGTCCCAAATATCCAACCATGCAAAACAAGTTTGTATTTTCTATATTATGTAGTAACGAAGTTATCCTGTGAGTGCACACAGGCACTACTATTATACAGCCCAGGTTCTGTGCATAATATGTGAACCACGAATCCAGCAACTAGGTATACATATGAACGAGTAGGTACGTGTATACTTACCAATTTTGCGAGTCCTTTCAATATAACTCGCAAATTTAATTCCGCTATTCTATTATTATCCTTTCAACTGGGATTATTGTCAACCCTTCTTTTCGTTGTTGTTTTGTAATGAAACATTTTTTTTTTTATTTATTACATTCCGAAGCGGAAAAAAAACTGAAATCTATTTACAAGATTCGGGATCCTTAACAAAGGTATTTTGATTCTTACGTTGAGTCCTGTGACAGAAAACAGGAAATTTTGGGAATTACAGTAGAATATGCCATTTCGAATACACAATTTCAATTTCACATGAAATTTATGGGGGAAAATAGAATGGGAGAGGGGGAAGAAGGCACCCGGTTTATTGATATGTCAATCGCTCGCGGACGAAAGATTTATGGGTTTCGCTGAAAATCTGGGGTAAATTTGTGTTATTATGGAAGAAAATTGAAAATGAAAGGGTAAGGAATTCGGAAATGGCCGAAGAGACTAAAGGAAAACAGGGATCGAGGAGATAAATTTACACAACAAAAGGGATGATAAACAAGGAAAAACTAGTTTATGGGGCATTTATTGATGTGTTGGTGAACTTTAATTTCTTGATCAAGACAGGAAAGTAACAAGTAAGTCACGAAACATTGGTCGGACTTGAGCTTAGTTTAGCATATTTATACATAATATAGAATGCTTTCCAGATAAAAACGTTTACTTTTACAACGAAAAACGCATTTTAGAGAAGGCAAATACTTGCCCAAGAATGAACGGTGTTGTTATAGTGCGGTTTAACTACATGAACACAATGAAGTTGAAGTTGAAGCTGCAGTCGGAGCCGTACACAAAGTTTCTGTCAAAATATTTTCCACACAAGAAATATGTACATAGGGTTTTCACACCGAGCTAAAACGCGGTTTTCGTGAAAAAAACCGCAAAACCTGAACGAAAACACAAGTTTTACCATACGTTTTTCCTCATCAAAAGTTTTATAAAAGGACTGGTTTTATATAAAACCTGTCGAAAACTTGTTGGAATACAAAGCAAGCACACCTGAGTTTGTTGTGATTCTTTCAGAACACACCTAAGTTTGTTGCGATTCTTTCCAAACACACGTCAAACAAAAAAATTCAATCATAGCAGCCGAAAATATTTTCATTTCAAAATGTGATAGTCAGTTGTTATGATACAACTAATAAAGATATGGCATTGCGCATGGTGCCAAACAAAACGTCAAAATATTGTCAAACTCCTACGGGGTTCTTATGACGTAGAGCGCATAGAGTAGAGCGAAACAAAAGTTAAACGTGAAGGCGAAAACGAGAAGGCAGGGGTTCTTATGACGAGATGCGCAGAACAAATCAAAAATGAAACTAGGAAGGCGTTATCTGTAGTAGTTGTATCATGGTCAGTTGTTGTAAAAATGAAGTGAAATGTCAAACGAAAACTTGAAAAGTCTGGTGTGAATGATTTTCAGGTTTTCGTAAACTTTTAGCCGAAAACCGGGTTATGGCTCGGTGTGAAAAAACTATAAATGACTCAATTGTAGTTTATAATTTATTTTTCCTTTGTAAAATCAGCAAACAAAAGTGAAAGTCTAAAAATGTTTTATAATATTTGTTCGGATGAAAACTTGATAGAGACTGGACCGAGATGAATACTTCGTTCTGCGAATTTGTTCGTGGTTGCTACGCAAAGCTTTAGGAACAAAGAAATTCAGAACATCCTCAACAGGTGGCGCTGCATATTCATGTATTTTTCGAGTGAAATTTATGAAATTGTTAAGTAGCGTTCACACGCAGACAAGACTATGGGACAATACTCAATTGTCTTGTCCGAACTTCATGAACGGGGTTGGGCAAGACAATGCGAGCCAGTCGATACATATATCGAAATTGTCCTCAGAGACAGCTCGGCAGGGTAGCTCGGAAGACAATATAATGCCAATTGACTTGTCCTGGAAACCCTGGAAACAATTGTTCACATGGAACAATGATTGTCTTGTCCCATTGTCTTGTCCTCTGCATTGTCCCATTTGAACCCCGCTTCATTGTGAATTCATTTCGTTTGACAGCCCAGGTATAGTTTGTTCTTTCTGATGACATTTTAAGAGCGACGCGACGTATGAATCAAAGGTCATCGTATTTGTGTACAAATTATTCGATTAAGTCATTAAGTGTGAATATACATATGTGAGTATTCCTGCAACAGATTGAAACCGCAGAAGTTTTCTCCAAAAGTACTGCAAAGAATCGAAAGTGGACCATTTACGGTATAGTCTTCCAGTGCAGTGGCTCGATATTGATTCCATCTCCAATTTGCAAATTCACTTCACTCATCACTAAAGGTATTTCCACACTATCCCACAGTGTAGTACGACATGTCAAAAAAAGTGTGAAGGAATGTGTGATGGCATTGTATATATAAACTATAGTACTATCACCTGAGGTGCGCCATCTATCGACGGAAAACTAAGCTCGAGAATACCATGGGAAGCAACAACAACAATTAAAATGGTGGAAATTGTTGTTGTTGCTTCCCATGGTATTCTAGAGCTTAGTTTTTCGTCGATAGATGGCGCACCTAAGGTGGGAATACTATAGTTTATATATACAATGGTGATGGTTTTACATTAGCTTTGTTTGTTGAACTTTACCCAAGGTCGCCCTGGGTTTTCTTGATAACTCCAAGAGTTGTCAAAAAAACCTGGGTTTTTCGGTTCTCAAAAAAACGCATGACGGCTGCTGATTGTATATTTTTCACAACGCACAAAATCAAAAGTTTCCATTTTGCTTGATTTGTTCGATTTGTATTTACTTTAATCAAAATAAATGCATTCACTTGCATTTCATTTAGTTTTATCGAAAAAAAGACATGAAAAATCAAATACAGAAGAAAAATACACAAGAAATGCTTGACAGCAAAAGTCAATTCAACAGCTGATTCGTTACCTCAACTCACCCCAGCTAAATAGCAAGATCGAGTTCAGGGTGACTTCAGGGCGACCCCAGGTTTCAAAAAACAGAGAATTTTGTATTGAGGGCGAGTTGAGGTAATTCAAAAAACGCGCTGTGGCGACCCCAGGGCGACCCCAGGGTGACTTCAGGGCTCAACAAACAAAGCTATTCAATCCTAAAAAAATATTTCAGCAGATCTAAACACATGTCAAATCGTATGAGATCTGCGCTGTCATATTCTATTTCCACGCTTGTTTCATCACACATTTTTGACATTTCGTATTAAACTGTGGGATAGTGTGGAACTACCTTAAAGTATAGGTATCCGAATATTATTAAAAATTATCGTATATACGATTGTGGTTGACCGCACGCGGAATTTAAGAAGCGACAATAATATTAATGTCAATGACTTGAATAATTAAGATTTGAAATACATACATAATTTTTTTTACAATTCAATCTTTTTATGTATGTGTTTTTAAACTGTTGCAAATGTAAGTTATTTGAAAATTAAGAAGTAAGTGACATTCAAAGACAGGTTAGACTTTAAATGCTTAATATAAATGAAATTACTTGAGTTTAAAATCAAGTTAGTAATACAGGTCTTGGGAACTATGTCAACAGCCTGGATGCTGTGACGACATCGCCAACTCTTTCGAATATGAACCAGAAGTGTAAATAGTGGGTGAGATATTGACCTTTTTCTTTAATTTGAGATTTTTGTTCTTGTTATTGTTGTTATTGAATGGAAGATAAGAATTCGGAATCAAGGAGACCAGTGCAGTGATACTTCGTCATTTTTAATATTCAATATTCATACTAATTTTAAAAGGTTTTCCAATAAGAGGTGTTATTTTGTCCGCTATTTCGGTAGTTGTCACTTTTGAAGCTGTAATTTTTTGACATTTGACAAGTAGAAACTACGCCATTAACACAAATGGAACGATACACGCTTCATACGTCTTTTCTGATTGAAAATGATCCGGAATTTCATCGAAAAATCATCCTGACTAATGAGGTCCATTAACACCTCGTTGGCTACGTCAACAAGCTAAAGTGTTGCATCTGGGGCTCGGAAAAACCAAGATTTATTGTTGAAAAGCCTCTCCATGGGTTGGGGTCGAAATACTGTATGGTCAAAATTCTGTATACAAAATACTGTATCTCAAAATACTGTAAATCAAAATTCTGGTTACACAAAATTCTGTATTTCAAAATTCTGTATTTTAAAATTCTGTATTTCAAAATTCTGTATTTCAAAATTCTGTTTTCAAAGTTCTGTATTTAAACAAAGTTTGTTTTGATAATGTACAAAAGTGCGCAGTTTTGTACATTATCAAAACAAACTTTGTTTAAATACAGAACTTTGAAAACAGAACATCAAAATGAATTATATGAACAACATTAAAAACATTATCAACAAAAGCAACACTAACAACACTAACAACACTAACAACAACAACAACAACAACAACAACAACAACAACAACAACAACAACAACAACAACAACAACAACAACAACAACAACAACAACAACAACAACAACAACAACAACAACAACAACAACAACAACAACAACAACAACAACAACAACAACAACAACAACAACAACAACAACAACAACAACAACAACAACAACAACAACAACAACAACAACAACAACAACAACAACAACAACAACAACAACAACAACAACAACAACAACAAAAACAACAGCTATACATTTTCACAAAATTTGTACTGCACGTAAAAAAAGACCTGACTTGAGTCACATTGCTTATTTAAAACGAATAGCAAAAAATTTGATTTTGTTTTAAACAATTCATAAAAAGTGGACTTCATTTTTTTGAGTTTAATTTGTTATATTATTGATTTCTTTCACAGTTCTATCGAAAGATATGTTAAGTTTGATGTTAATTATTCTGTATTATTTTTCTCTTTTTTCTTTAATAAATACAGAATTTTGAAATACAGAATTCTGAAATACAGAATTCTGAAATACAGAATTCTGAAATACAGAATTCTGAAATACAGAGTTTTAGTCATACAGTATTTTCAAAAAAAAAAAAAACAGAATTTTGGTCATACAGAATTTTGACAACCGGTATTATGACCCGGTCCCCCTCTCCATCCTCAACGAGTAACTGTTTGGTGCGGTTTATTGTCCGGCGGGGTCATTGGACTTTACTTTTTCGAAAATAAGGCTGGAGCAACAGCTACGGTGAACGGATTGCGCTATCGAGAGATGATTAATAATTTTGTATGGCCGGAATTAGATGGTATTGATCTGGACAACATTAACTTTCAACAAGATGGCGCTACGTACCACACAAGCAACGAAATCATCGATTTTTTACGGGAAAAGTTTCCGGACCGTGTTATCTCTCGAAGATGTGATCACAATTGGCCACCGAGATCTTGTGGTGCGACTTCTTCCTTTGAGGCCAAGTGAAAGATAAGGTCTACATATTTTATGGAAAGAAGTATGTCAGGTCAGATAGTAAATTAATATTTAACAACAAGCTATATAGTTTTCGGCAGAGTTTTCGTGCGGCTTCAGCTTCAATTTTAGGTCGTATGTTCAATGTACATGCATCAAAGAGACACTATACAAGACAGATTCTTCGGGTGATATTCGTGCTTGTAAGTATGGTGGAAAAGATTCAATCACGAACTGTACGGGCTATACAGCCGCATTAACTATTAACTTGATCAGAAAGCAAAAAATACAACGGCTTCAGGTAAGTTGAGCGTATGGACAAAAGCACCTGACTTCAGACATAATATACTCATCACGGTCCTGACCAGACCTCTTCTCCAGGTTGTCTGCTTTGAACCACCAGACATTTTTTTAGCGTCTTCTTAAGCCATCTTCAGATACAGGATCCCCTTGAGTGTTCTAACCAGACTAACAGATTGTTCAATGGAGAAAGGACTGTCCACTTAGTTAGGGTAGATGCACGAGGCCTTTCTGTCGTGTGCTTCCTTTGATCATCATCCACTCAAGGGTTCCGACAACACTTTTCTCCGACAGGCTGCTTCCTGGAGACATGAACGTATCTACTTAGGGCAGCCTCAACTGTTCCAACTGTGTTCTTTCACGAACACTCCATAGTCAGCTTAAAAGACATAGCATCTCCCTTAGGATCCCAAAGAAGCCCTTCTTCAGGATGTTTGCTTTGACATTAACTTTTCTGCTTGGAATCTTACGCTCGTTTATTAAATACCTTGCCAGTTAAGTCATTGAAGTACATACCGGAACATTATAAACAAAGATTTGTAAATTCGGTGAGAAGAAGAATGCGGGTGGCAATTGGTAAGTACAGTGAATGAATGTAGTGCTGGGTTGATGTCCTAGAGTTGTAGGCTCAAGCCCACCCTTTCGAACTCCTTGGTTAGAGATGAGCTACCCCATCCAGCAAAAAGTAAAACAATTCGTCAATTCTTAGAAGGACTGGCCAGATACGAGGAGAGAAAACTATTCCTTGTGTACAACATTCGGTTGTAAGAGCTGATATTTCTAGATCATCAATTATTGATAATAACGAGACATACATAGCTATGTAAAGGGTTAAATTGTTTGCTTGTGACCAAATCATCTAACGTTTTATGCGATTTGTGTTTTCGAAAGTGAGACTAGGTGATAGAGAGGAAATATTATGATATGGTCCCAGATTCCTCCTCACTCTTGGTATAGGCAAATTAAAGCCTTCGGTAAGTCTTCGTAAGTTGTTGATTGATTATCCTACTTTCCCCTCAACGCAAAGGCTAAAAATTTGACACATAAACTGGTGACTTAAAAGCTTCTCTCAACTTTTACTTTCACGATTGTATCATTTTAAATTTTTTTTTTTTAAGTCCAACAAAATATCACACCCACACACAATCAAATGAATATATGTATAATTATTATTCCAAGGACGATAAAACAACTAAACAATTAGTGAACAGACAGCAAAAGTAAGCGGAAAACGGTACAAAAGTTGTGCCGTCTACGACTGGTCTTTGTTTAACGCAAATGCAGGATGAATTTCAAATAATGTCTTACTTCCCTTCTCTTTATCAGAAAAAAAAGCTCAAGAGACCCCCGCACAAAATTTTTAATTCTTCTAGAATATGCCCCAAAGTGCGAGGCAATGAAGATGCAAAAGGACACTGCTAAGTAAAAAAAAAAAAAAGCAAAAAATCTCCATTCCTTGGGATATTTTAATCCTGAAATTTACACCACCACCACATCGTACAATCTAATTGTCTACTTTTGAGAGTTTAAGCCTTTTTTTTTTTTGTCTGTTAAAGCAGCACAAATCGTGCGATCATGGCGCATAAAGTTCACTGCTGCGCTATAAATCGCTTAACAAATAAGATATGTTTTTTTATTTTTTTTTCTCGTCCTTTTTGTCTTGGTAATGAGATTTCTCCTTTAATTTGCATGCAAATAAGGTAAAACGGCTGCTGTTGTTAGTTTTAGGACATCCTCTCCAGATGGTACAAGGACAACATCCAACATCTCCAAAAAGGGTAATCGAGACGACTACAACGACTATGCGACTACGAGACGTCCACGGCCATAGGAAGTTGTAAATCTTCCTTAAATGTACACAAAGTCGAGTACCTTCCAACCAATTTTTTTTTTTTTATTTTTGCTTCTTTAAGGATATGCAAATGAAAATGCACTGAAGAATACTGTAATTGTCCTTTTTTAAGGAAAAATTCATTAATTGCTGATTTATATTGAAAAGGCATAACTCAATTTTACAGACAGGACCCACAAAATGCAATTAGCTACCTAACAGATGTGAAGTTGGTAAGATATCCTTTTTTAATTTTTTTTTTTTTTTGAAAAAAGTTTTTTCCCCACCGTTAGACACAAGAGATTCAAAAATAAATATGCTCTTGTAAATTACAATCAAACTACGTGATGGCCAAAGTAAAGTAGCTATAAGGATGCGTGTCCTTGTGCTAGATTATTAAATTAGCATTTTTTTTGTGTTGCTGTTGTTGTTGTCTTCAATTAATAACCAAGGGCCATCGCACAAAGTATAAGGACAATGACTTTGAATTGAACTCTGTAAGAAAAAAAAAAGTTAAAATAAAATTAGGAGAGTTCTTTCACCCTTCGCAATATAAAATATTCAAACAGAATAAAGGACCCAAGACACACAAACAGGACATAAACATATTTTCTGGCGAATTCAATTAAACATGTAATTACGCTGTTCCATTGGGCACTTTTACCCTCTAACTTTCTTCGTTTCTTTTTTTTTTAAGGAAAAGTTAAAATTTTATTTGATTTTCTAATTGAGTGTGTCCTCAATACGATAAGAAAGGACCGTTTTTTTTGGTGCGTTGAGAGGAGTCCCCTATGGATTTTGCTGTTTTTTTTTTTTTTTTGCTTAAAAGGACTAATTATGGATAAAAGGAAATGAAATTAAGGATGTGTATACCTTTCGAATTTTAATTATTTTATGAGCTATTTTAAGATGGATAACTTTTTTGTTTGTTTCGTTAAGATGCTGGTTGTTTTTCACTTGACTTCAGTTGGCACTGAGGGATGAGATGGCCTTTGATGGAAAATTAATAAGAAACAAAAGATGTTCAATATAATCAAAATTAATATTGTGATTGGATTAAGGACTCTTCTGTCAGGAGAAGATAAATTCTCAGTTAAATACACAACCAGATAATTTCAATAGCCATATTTTGTTAGTATTGAAACGGCAGCCATATAATTATACACTAAGAAAAGCATAGTTTTCCATTACCAAACTAATAGGCTTTTCACACTGGATCAAAAACTCGGTTTTTGTCTAAAACCCCAAAACCTACACCAAAACCACAAGGTTTCCCATACATTTTTCTCTTTCATAAACTAGTAGTTTTTGATAAAACTCCTCAAAACCTACTTGCAATCGCAAGTATGTGAAAACAAACAATGTGTTTCTCCAGGGCATTTTTGTCACTCTTGTCTGGAACAAATTTTCGGATAGTATATCCTCCTTGCAGACTGAGTTTGGTTTTGTCCCTTTTTTATACAGCCTAACACTACTTGTCTTCCCTTGAGCAGAATGCGGGAAAATGTTTCTGGCCAAATCCGGATGCTCTGCCCCAAAGGATGTTTTTTTGTATAGTGTTGATCCTAAAACATTTCACGTTTGATATTTTGTTTTATTAATGTATTAAAAATAAAATAACTTACGTTTTATCAGCTAGAATTTTTTTGTTGTTCCTATCCGTGACTGGTGACTTGTTTACGATTGCCCCGCATCAATCGAGTAAAAAAACACACGTTTACTGACAAGGGAATGCCAAAAATTTTATTCGATACTCGATACCGAGCTCGATATCGTAAGCAGTAATGCCAAATGCAAATAATTCAGTGACGTATTGCTCACCTACGGATGCGGTAGTTCGGCCCCTCTAATCTTTTGGCACCATCAACTCGTCGATAAAACAGTGTAGCGTTCTCAGAGTATGGGATTTTTACCGACAAAAAAGAGAAAAGGCGAGGTGTATTTCTTATTTGAGTGGGATTTTCACTAAATATCAAGGGATTTTTTGGATAAAAGTACCTTTAAACACTCACATATTCATGAAACGTCAAACAAAACCTAGTTTTTGTTCAGTGTGAATGCTCCAACTAGGTTTCGTAAACTTTTTGAGTTTTTGGTCCAGTGTGAAAACCCTATAACAGTACATGGTTTTCTAGCGAATACAACCTCCTTGGGGTTTGCGTTTTTCAACAAAGGCACAGAGGCATAAGCCTTCCGGATTTGTGGACAGTGGGACAATTAACCCCGAATTAATTTTTTAAATAGTACTCGTATGTCCCTAATCACTGCTAGGGCTTTCAAAAGCAAACTGGTGCTAGAATAATGAAGCTAACGCAATGGTTAGTTAGAAAGAAGCGGCTTTTAAAGTGTAAAGTGGAATTCAGGTCATTCAAATGGAATTCAGAACGAAAGAAGCGAAGAAGAAAGGCGCAAACTTCAAGCAATGAGCAAGGAGGTGAGGAGGGAAGGAATTTCTTCCCCAGCTTTTGATGAAACCGAAGCTTTTAAAGAAGTACGACAAAACAATGTGTGTATATGCGTAACCAAATATGAGAAATGCTTAGGAGGTATGTTCGACAAAGTTCTTTAACTATAATCAAGGCCAACTTCTCGCGATAGACATAGACGAAAAAATTCATCACAGGTGGCGGATGTGATGGTCTTTAAAATTGACAGTTTCCCGGCCAATAGCTGCAACAATTGAAGAAATTAGTGGGCAATGAACAATAAAAAAAAGTTAATTTGACAAGTGCGGTTTTGTAGCGGGAAATCAACGAGAATACAATTCAAATCTTGGATCATTGGGGACAAAAACCGGGATTCTTAAAAGGGTTTGCATAATTGTCTTGGTTGATTTTGACAAAGCATTCGATAGAGAACCCCGAGATCTGATATGGGTGGCCTTTTAGGCAAGTAAGATTTCCTGAAACCGCATGGCCAAGCACATATGTACGAGGGAACACAAACAAACGTAAGATGTCCAGGTGGAGTGACAGAAAAATTCTAAATTAAAGTAGGGGGCCAACACTAGGGAAACATCTTGAGCCCCTTACTCTTTATTGCGGTCCTTGACTTCCTGCTTGAAGGTAAATTGACAGACCCCAAGGTGTATCAGTTATTTTTTCCTGACGATGGAGCCATCATCCCTGCAACGAGTACCTATTTAACGGAAGGGTGGGCATTTTGGAGGGAAATGGTTACCGTACAACAGAGACTTAGGTTTACATTTTTCGCTTATGATGCCGCGTTTTTCGCCAATTGTTTTTCGTAATGGCATAAAATAGCCTATCCCTTGTTTGTCTGTATTATACTCCATTATCATCTTCAATTTTTTATATCATCGATGTTGCGATTCATCATACCAGTGAAAACAACCTCTAAGTCGTGATTTGTGCTAAGCATAAGCAAGGCACGTCACGTTTGTCCTTCCACTTTGCTATAACTATTCCCGAGTTTTCACGCCCAATAATATAGTTTATTTTTTAGTTTATCGTTAGTCATATATCCTTTATATTTCCAGCTCTATTTGTTCGCAAGCTTCCAACCAGGTGTGTTTCACGCTCAATCAGATGATTGGCCAGCGATACGGATGCTGGTGTATGTGTATCCATCAGCGTCACAGAGCTTGTACCACCTTTACTCCATATTTGCGGGATTTCTCAGGGTTATATTGACGAAGTTGGAGCCTTCCTTACCAGGAAATCGTGCTCTCATCAACAGCCATTATTTCACCTGGCCGGGAACTGATAAGCGTTCAAATTGGTTTGGGAAACAATGAGTTCATAAACTTCGTCAGTTAGCTGAACAGGTCAATTGATATTATTATTATTGGTCTTATTGAGCTGATTTCCATATTTGAAATTCTTTGAGGATTCGTATACATAGTTGTCATCTGAAGCCTCCAATTCACTCGATCCAGTAACAGATGGCACGTAATCCCTGGAATTGAACCCTTCAAAATTCAAATTGTCACCATTTTAAAAATAAGAAATACGCACACTTTTATATGAATATCCTGAAAACTGAAGAAAAAATCAGAATCGAAAGAAGCGGAAAAATATGATAGCAAATATTGTAAGACCACCGGTGGTACACGTGGCACCATATTAATTTTCATATGAATAACAGAGTGCCATGTGAACAACCGGTAGACACAGCCTAAAAAAACACGCGTAAAACATCAAAAACAAAATAAGAGAATAACAGAACACTTAACACACAAGTAAAAATCAATATAGAAAGATATTTACACTTTGAAATTTCTTAATAGTTTTTATTTTGTATGGTGACCCGTGGCAGTCAACGTGTTTGTCCTCTTGTCTATGTTTCCGGTTTACAAAAAAGTTATAAGTACTTTAGGTCTTTCTATTGCGTTTATGGTGCGAGGCATTGATTAGTAGCGTCGTGGCGTAGTAGTTTGTGTGTTGGACCATCACTCCGAACATTGAGAGTTTAATCACTGTTTTCTTCATAGTCCTATTTCTACTGCCTCTTGCGGGGAAGTGAAAAATCCTCCAATCTGCTAGCTGTTATAAATCGGCATTAAATTAAAGAAATCTTCTTTTCTTCTGATGCATATACAGAAAATATTGAATGAGCAACACAACACGCAACTCCTTAGCTTCTTTTGGAGCTGTTGTACCACCATCTTAAATAGTTAACAGTTACCCATATACCAACTTGCTTTTTGTTCATTCAGCTTGACTCGGTGTGTTGTTCCGGACACAGTGCGAAATCTCGAATACCATGATTGGCTTCAAGCGGACAAGCTATACGAGTACTTATTGGCGTTCGACGACACGAGACTATGTTTGGATTGCACTTATCCTTATTATTCCAACTGACTTGCCATTGGATTTCAATATTCTTCAATTCCACGTGCGTCTGGATTTTGGGATGCCTTTTAACAAATCACAAGGCCAGGCATTGCAAGTTTGCGGGATTAACCTGTCCGTGTTTCCCTCTTAAGCAACTGTGTATCGCGTGTTCGCGTGTCGGCGAGCCAGTATTTCCGTTTATTTACGCGCTGAAATCAAAACCTAAAACTTAGTTTACTAGAAAACTGTGGATTTAATAATAATATTTTTTCATTTCCATGAACGAGAACGAGAGTATGAAAACGTGTAAAGTACGAGCATGGTGTTTGGTGTTATTTAAAAACGAGTCCTTTGTTTTGAAATAATGAACTCTCGAAAAATCGTATTCTTCCATTGAAAACTAATTACTTACCAAAAAAGCATTTCAGTCTCGCATCCATTAGGAGTATGTTTAATATCTTAAAAGCTTAGGCTAAATTTTTAATTACTTTTTCAGTTCTGCGCCACACATGTTCGGGACACGTCGCATAGATATAAATTCAAATATTAAAAACATATTGCTTCGCTTCGCATATAGTTTTCACTGATCCCAGCCAAGCTGTTGCAGAAACACCACATTTATGACGTTTAGCTAAAGATAGCTTCATAATAATAATTTGCATAAAAAGGACTCGTATAAACAAAAAAAAAACCAATTTAATATTTCACAGCACGCATAACTGTACCACACCACAAAAACCACATCATTTTATCCGAAACACCGTACACGCACAATAAATAATTTTAATTGGTGCCCCCTTCCACATCGCATTCATAGTTATTATTCAAATATGAGCCTGAGTCCTTTTTTGTAAAACATGTGCGTGCCGTTTGATATCACATATCAAACAAACGAGTATCTGAAGGATTCGATCAAATACGACGGCATTAACTAGGATAACGACGACCGAGCGATGTGGATGTGTCACCCTTGAGATTTACACCAATTAATGTGGCAGCTAGTGACATAACTATTTTGAGATGCTTGTGTGTAAACAGGATTTTTATAGTTTCCACAAGGATATTTATGCCAAACATAAACTAACTATGTATAAGTATTCGATTAACCATAGTGATGAGATTTCTTCAAGGAAGTGGGTCCTTTTTCCTTGGCTTGATATTGACAAAAGGGGGTTGATGATAGAGCGAAAATTAGATTATATGAGTTTCTGTAAGGAACATGTACTAATAAGCTGCACAACGGTATCTATAAGAGATAGTTTTGTTTATATCCCTTTTACAAGGACATGCTAATATTTGCTTATATCAGAACTATGGATAAAGCTCGCTATTACTGAAAGTAATTTCTAGTTGCTTTGATGTTTAGAAAGTATATGTTAACAAGAAATGTATAAGACATAAGAAACTCTACAAGTTTTTGGTTAATAATTGAGTACCTATTCTATTAGTTTTGAGTTAATAAGTAGAACACACACGTAAGGAATGAATAAAATTACGTTAAGATTGATTAATTAGATTGTAAGCGACGATAGAATTTAAATTGAGTTTGTTTTAACTTCTAAGCTTATGAAGGATTTATCCCTGATGATTGAGGTGACGTAAAAGGCAACACTTTGAATTGGAACATTTCTATAACGATCCAAAAGTACACAATATTTTTAATATTCTGTCTTAACACTTTTCTTAAAATTTAAGGAGTGACAAAGGGGAAAGTCATAAGGCATTGTTATTGTAGCGCCAATATTCAATTTCATATTAAAATTATAGATTGCTACGGAAGTTGGGACATGGCAACACTGCAGTGTGAGAACATGTCTAATTTGACACCTTCATCGTAGAATTTGACATTTTTGTTGATAATCATACTCAGAAAATTGTGTCATCACTAAATTGTGGACCGTGGCTTCAACCAACATACCCCGCAACTCGGTCCGATCCCTACCCAGTTGCCTCCAGTTACGCACGTCAAGTTTTTGAGGTCGCCTCCGCTTGATCGCGCCACCTTAGATGTGCGGTCTTCAAGTACTGCTTTCGCCCTCAGTGCTGCATTTGAAGACTCGCTCGTCCATACGATCCACGTGGCCCAACTTTGTAAGCAGCTGTAGTTTTTGCTTTTTGATCAGGTCACTATCGCCTCCTCCATTCTCCATTGGTACTTATAGGTGCATTCTAAGTCCAAATCAAAAGAGTCGGTGATACTCTATACTCTCTCTCTCTCTCTCTTGTTAGAGCCATTTAGACCACCTTTCTTGTGGATAGGACATACCATGCTGAGGTAAAATTCATCAGGCAAACCTTCATCCAAACAGATTGCACAGATCTGTTATTGTATGCTGCTCACCAGGTTATCTTTCCTTCTTCTTGCTTTGCTGACAGACCGCACGGGCAGCTTTCTTGGCAGCTCTGATTCGGGAATGTAGCACTGCCTGATGAGCGTCGTTCTTTGCTATGTGGCCAAGCCTGCACTTATAATCGAACCAGATGTTTCGAAGTGGTCGCCTAATGAAACACAAAACATCAGTTTCAGTAGTTGAATTTTTGATGGCCCAGTTTGCAATGTAGTCACTGGTCCTTTGGATTTGGTCCTGGTATCGTCCTTGCAGAGAGTTAAGAGGTTGGAAAAGGTTTTGGGTTTGAAACATTCATCTTGGTTAAAAAATGGTATTGAATCGTGATAATTTGCGTGCAATGGTTTTCTATGGTTTTCGACTTACATTATGCCAATAACAGCATGACTATATTAACCAGCTTCGACTTTTGGTAATGAAGGACCATCTCGAGTCACCGAATTCAATCATGGCCGCAATTCGCAGGACGAATTTCGTGAAGGTTGACTGTAAGATAAAGGAATGCCCTGTTGATTGATGCCAAGAAGGTATCACAAGAATAACAAAAGTTGTCCGCATACGAAGCACTTTGAAGCAAATAGTCGATCTCATTATGGCTGATCTACCTATAATAGCCGGAATAGTGTGGACGGGCCCGTCCGTAATTCTAAGAGACCAAGCGATTCGTATCTCATGCCCGAAATAGTGGATTGCTCCGTTTCGTCGAATTTGGATCAGTTTAGTTTACGGACGTTAACTGCGCTCGCTATCGCACTTTACGGACGAAAATTTGCATCTGACTGTGAATGGATATGAGTGTGAGAGTGAGAGTTATGTTGACTTTGTGTGTGAATTCACAGCAGAGGAAATAGGTATATGATTTTTTTATATTTATTTCCTGATGCTTCACAGTCATCTACCATCTTATTGTTCAAAGGAAAATATACATGTTTCACTTCCGCGCGGCAATCGGTCCATATGTGTAGCGTGTTTATTTCACAGGTTGGACACCAACGTTTCGTTCAGTTTTGACACTAGCTTCCGTTTGTTTCCGTCCATTAAGGCCCAACCATAATACGCGAAAGAAAAAGTAAACAAGTGTCAAAACCGAACGAAAAGTTTCCTTCCGATTTGTAAAGTACATCAGTTGCCCATATTAGCCTTTAAAAATAAGAAGAAAGAAAGAAGAAGAATACCCTTTAGAAAAAAGGAATGTCAGATCTTCGTACGTAATGTACGACTCAAAGCGTACATTACGTACGAAAACGCAAGTGAACGAAACTTGCCGAAACTGACCAAAAAGTCATTTCGGGTTGAATATACAAATCACATGTATTTTTACTGTTTCGTGAGTCAACGTACGTACCATTCTTCAATTATGGTTAGCCCTTTATAGTTCAGCCTTTACTTTACACAGTTTTATGATCCTTAACCTCTATATCATTGGCTTTCCAATAAACATTATATTTTAATGACAACTAGCATTTAACCGTGGCTAATTGATGCAGATATCAAAGCTACAAACAATCTATGCCAATGTATGTATCAATTTTAATTGCTTTTTCACTATTCAATCATAAGAACGAAAAAGTTATGTCAAAAATAATGGCCTAGAAACTTGAAGAAATCAAGAACTCGTTAGTTTTACTTTATAGCACGCATAAAACTTTGATTCTTTTATAACTTTTATGCAATTGAAATTGTCTCTGCGAACACTTATAATATATTTGTAACAAGTTATTTCCTCAACTTCATTGTTTCTGCAATGTATGTATATGTAGGTATGCGTTTTTGATGGTTATTAATTTTAATAACATTCAAAATGACAAAGAAATGTCAAAATAATTTATCTAGACGCCGCCATTTTTATAACTGCCACCGAACTCGTAAACCATCAACATCAACGCAATGACAGTCGTAAATTGCACTAAACAGGATGAAAATAAGGATGCTTTTTTTGCTACAGGCCATGTAATAAACATTCAACCTTATACATTTTATTTTTCTTCCTTATTTTTATGACGAACGCAGTATTAATTTCTAATTGCATAAATTCTATTCGCAAGGGATGGATGAATGCGAATGAATGTAACGAATAACGATATTTATGTGTACTTACCACATAGGGTTTTGGCGTTTTGGGTGTGGGGAGTTTACAATGAGTGATGCGAGATCAGGGATGCCAATGCTGAACCCAAAAAATGAAGCAGATTGCCGAAAAAAACGAAGTAGATTTGAAAAAATTGTAGTAGATTATGAAAAATACAAAATATTTTAAAAAACAAACAAATTTATATATATTTCGTATTCAAAACAATAACAGACTTTTATTTTACAACTTCATAGGTACCATATGTAGTTTAGTTAGTTTTAAAATAAATAGGAACTTGAGGTACATTAAAATAAACACATAAAATAAAAAGGAACTTTTTGTTTCATTGTTTTTTAATAAACAAAATATACATAGTAATGCTATAATACTTTGGAAATTGTGATCAATCAGTTTTTAAGACGTAACCATCCGAAACAAATTTAAATCTATAAAAATATGATATTAATTGTTTCGGAGGCTCGAAATCTTCCAGCCCAGCCACAAACTCTCATATAAGTAATAGGGAAGAAGCGGTACTTATATCAGGATTAGTTCTTTTTTACTTGCTCTATAGGGCAAGTATTGGTTTCGTGCAGAAAAAAAAATCGAGGTTTTAATCAAACATGGTTTTCGCCATACCGTCCGTCGGTCTGTCTGTGCGGATGTGCGCTTTTTCACGTCATGCTACAGCCTAAACGGCTTGACGGATTTCCTTCAAACTTGGTATATAGCAGTTTGAAGAAAAATCATTGTCGAGGCTTTTTTTATTTTGTTTTAGCCCGGCTCAAACTGGTACCTTTCAAGTAACTGTTTTTTTCATTTTTGATTTCCTCGAAAACGGCTCTAACGATTTTGATTAAACGTAGAATTTAACTTACCTAAGATATTTCTAACAAAATTGCGTTTTTTGTTTTTGGCTAACATGGTCGTAACGAAAATCAGGTTTAAACATAACTTCGAGACGGCTCGATTGAATTGATTCAAACTTCGTTTGGCATTGGTCTTTATAGTGTTTTATAGGATGGTTTTATACATTTTTCAGTGAAGCCTTTCCAAATGGTGGCTCTCATACAACGAGCCGTTCAGTTTTAGCCAACTTTTTTTGGTTTTTTATAATTTGCTCCAAAATGGCTCTAACGATTTTGATTACATTTTTTGTGTTCTTTTAGTGTTCTTAAGAGAACTGCGTTTTTAGTTTTTGGCGAAAAATGCTAATAACGGAGATCAGGTCTTAACGTCTTTTTTTCAATTGGCCGGAAGTTTTCAACGGTTGTATCGAATTCAATCAAACCTTGTTTGGTATAGTTCCTTACAACTCTCTATCAGATGGCATTGCATTTTTTTTGGTTCCTCTTTTTTAAATAGTGGCTCCCATACAAAGAGCCACTAGGTTTTGGCCAATTTTTTTAGTTTTTTCTAATTTTTTCAAAAAAGGCTCTACTGATTTTTATTAAACTTTGTATTGAGTATACATAGAATGTTTTGAAGAAAACTGCATTTTAGTTTTTGGCTTCAAATGATAATAACGGAAATTTGTTTTTTACAATTTAATTAATTTGGTCATAAGCGGATATTAATATCATTTATAGCAACCAAAAGATGACATCTCAAATTGAAATATTCAAAGGTTTCTTTAAGTAAGTTAGGTATATCGGGTTTTCCAGTTTTAACCAAAATTTTGTTATTTTTCCCAAATTTTTCAAACATGCGTTTTTCATATTGCTCGAAGACTTTGTTTTTATCGTACTATTGCACCAACAGAGCCAGTACGTATCTATCTGCTCTTTTTCTCCACGATAGTAAGGTGTTTGGAAAATAAATTGTAGTAACTAGGAGGTTTTTGCGATGAGTGCATTCAGATTAAGCAAATGGCTTTTTCGATTTGCAAAAATGAATCAATTCAACACATATTATATGAAATTATGATGTCCCTGAAGTTAGCAGAACAAAGTCAGCAGAACCAAAATTTTTTGATTGCACAATTAGACGCTTATTAAATGCTAATTAAATGCTGAAGAAAAAAATTTAATGCTCTAACGGTTTTCGAAAAAATTAATGTTCTGCTAACTTCACAAGAAGTTAGCAGAACAGTATCTCTAAAGTACACTAAATTAAAATTTAAAAATACGAAATTGGTCCTCGAATTAAATGCTAATTAAATGCTCTACAAAAACAAAAAAAAAATTATAAAAAAAATTAAAATTTTTTTTTTTACCAAAATAATTTTTTTTTTTAATATTTTTTTTTTCTAAATTTTTTTTTTTTTTTTTCAAACCTGCTTCTAGTATTAAGTGCTCATTGAATACGAATTAAATGCTGCATTATCTCAACAAAATTTTGAAAACCTGAATTCAAAAAATGAAATTTTAAAAAATTCAATTTCAGTGTTCTGCTAACTTCATACACGATTTTGGCCACTTTTTTGAACTTTTTTTGGACAAAATCTGCTTCTAGAATTAAGTGCTCATTGAATACGAATTAAATGCTGCATTATCTCAACAAAATTTTGAAAACCTGAATTCAAAAAATGAAATTTTAAAAAATTCAATTTCAGTGTTCTGCTAACTTCATACACGATTTTGGTTTCAAAATTTTGTTGAGATAATGCAGCATTTAATTCGTATTCAATGAGCACTTAATTCTAGAAGCAGATTTTGTCCAAAAAAAGTTCAAAAAAGTGGCCAAAATCGTGTATGAAGTTAGCAGAACACTGAAATTGAATTTTTTAAAATTTCATTTTTTGAATTCAGGTTTTCAAAATTTTGTTGAGATAATGCAGCATTTAATTCGTATTCAATGAGTACTTAATTCTAGAAGCAGATTTTGTCCAAAAAAAGTTCAAAAAAGTGGCCAAAATCGTGTATGAAGTTAGCAGAACACTGAAATTGAATTTTTTAAAATTTCATTTTTTGAATTCAGGTTTTCAAAATTTTGTTGAGATAATGCAGCATTTAATTCGTATTCAATGAGCACTTAATTCTAGAAGCAGATTTTGTCCAAAAAAAGTTCAAAAAAGTGGCCAAAATCGTGTATGAAGTTAGCAGAACACTGAAATTGAATTTTTTAAAATTTCATTTTTTGAATTCAGGTTTTCAAAATTTTGTTGAGATAATGCAGCATTTAATTCGTATTCAATGAGTACTTAATTCTAGAAGCAGATTTTGTCCAAAAAAAGTTCAAAAAAGTGGCCAAAATCGTGTATGAAGTTAGCAGAACACTGAAATTGAATTTTTTAAAATTTCATTTTTTGAATTCAGGTTTTCAAAATTTTGTTGAGATAATGCAGCATTTAATTCGTATTCAATGAGCACTTAATACTAGAAGCAGGTTTGAAAAAAAAAAAAAAAAATTTAGAAAAAAAAAATATTAAAAAAAAAAATTATTTTGGTAAAAAAAAAAATTTTAATTTTTTTTATAATTTTTTTTTTGTTTTTGTAGAGCATTTAATTAGCATTTAATTCGAGGACCAATTTCGTATTTTTAAATTTTAATTTAGTGTACTTTAGAGATACTGTTCTGCTAACTTCTTGTGAAGTTAGCAGAACATTAATTTTTTCGAAAACCGTTAGAGCATTAAATTTTTTTCTTCAGCATTTAATTAGCATTTAATAAGCGTCTAATTATGCAATCAAAAAATTTTGGTTCTGCTGACTTTGTTCTGCTAACTTCAGGGACATGAAATTATGATCGTTATATAAAAATGAGAAAAACGAAGTAGATTAGAGTTGCTACGTAGTAGACGCATAAAAAAAAATAAATGAAGCAGATCTACTACATATGTAGTAGATTGGCATCCTTGTGCGAGATCTGAGATGTGACGTGGTTGTAAAAATGCCTTGGGTGGATAAGAAGGTCTTTTATATTGTAAAGAAAAAGGTGGGGGAATTTGATTTGGCACGGTTGACGAAAATATAAAAACATCAAACCTGCGTAAATGTTTTATTTGTCATTCCAGAGATCATCACGAGGTTGGAAATTGTTTATTTTTATTTTTATACAAACCTAAAGCTGTATCCACATAGATAACATTGATATTGAAATCGTAAGCAGGTTATATCCGATAGCGGAACGACCAACAAAAACGATGACACACGGCGGGCGGCAGCGGCGGGCGTATGCCAAAATCCCCTAAGATACTTACTCACTGCTGAATCGAAAACAATAACATTTGCCGAACGATGAAAGGAAGGAAAAGATGGATACAATTTTACTATGTACCTATGGGCTCTGGATAAACATGAAAATGGCTTTTTTTAATTTTATCATTCATAAAAGTGACATGGTAAATTTAACAAGCTAGCTGGTACATCATGGTGGAGGTATATGTACAAAATTCCTAACTCAGTTTTTTTAATAAAATAGAAAGCCTAAAAACGTGAACATGACAAAGATATGTCAATTAAATTTTAAGAAAGAGGACTTACGTTGTCAGCATTTAATCGAAATGGAGTCAATTCTTAAATGTCAAACTCCCACCTGTCACTGGAAACACTAAAGTTGCAAATTTTTATCACCAGGTGTCATACTATTAAAAGACAAGTGAGGTCATTGAACAGATATTATAAACTTTCCCATTCATCGATAACACAATCATCATAGGACTCACTTATCTATACATATTTTATGAATACTTTTTGACATTTATTGAAAAACTTATATTTTAATCCACCCACTTCTGATGTGAATTCCACCAACGACACCGTCACTATCGCCACCGTAAGATTTTCAATGTCAAGTGCCAGAAGCCGGAGTCCCACTTCAACATTTATACTTTATAAACGTTAATAAGTCTTTGCATCGATAAGTTCGTACGTGCGAATCAATTATTACCTTTACGTGAGAACCGACAGCAAATTGATTAGAATCTTAGTTCAAAGTACTACACGGTTGTGGTGTAGTAGCCATGCCAGTGCCAGTGACTTTGTCATAGAGAGGGTTTTGCAATAAGTAATATCGAACTTTGTTATCGACGCCATGTTGCGGCAAACTTGGAACTTCTGTACAACTATTGTCATTACAATTCACATGGATTATGGATATATGGATGTTATATGTAGAGACAGAGGAGCATAGGTAATGTGAATGTTTGTCTAGACAAGAAGAATTATAATCAGCTCGATGGCATAGAATAGATATCTTGCAAGTAAGTTTCCAACTTCCAAGTACCCATCGTGTACGAGTTGGATAGATTACGTGCTTATCAAATTTTTGTGCATTAATTGTTCAATCGCTGCTAAGTTTGGAGAATTATTGTATCAATTAGTTAATATAACAAGTTCCTAAGTGTGTACTCGAACTCGTACAGAAATAATAATCTCCATGAAGCACACGAAAAATGTCACGACAATGTACGTGCGATAGATATGTTTGTGGTTGATATGACAAGTTCTTTTGGTATTTTTATTTATCATTTTTCGTTATCGAACTTATTAGAGTTTATTGTTGAGTTCTGTTTTTGTCAAACGTCATGTTACATGTCACAATGACACTTTCCTATTTATTAAATTCTGAAAGAGCTGTGGACAGTTAAAGTCACTGGGAATCGTAGATTCCACAAAGGGGTCGTCAAGGAAAGTCTTTGCTTTCCTTGTAATGCGCGGTAGGAATTGAAGTAAGCTGAGGTGTCAATTGTTTAAAGAAACTTACCTCTGTAACTGCCAATCAGGTAGAGCTGATTGTCAAAGACAAGACACGAGTTCTGTAAAAATGTGACTGGGGAAGTTGGTTCCACACTAATATGTATATGTAAGTAGGTAATATTGACGCTGTTATGTTGAAATGAGGTTAAGAAATAACGATCCTTTAAAAGTAAGGTTTATATTAGGAACTAGACAACCCATTGAACTTCGTCCCACCTTTAATTAATTGTATTGTTACTCTTCGCTAGTAATCTTTAACCTTCTAATACCTACAACCGCCTCTAGACGGAGTAAAGTTTAGAGGTGACATAATTATCTCTCACCCAATCTGCATAGCTGAAGTGCATTTTGTTTACAAGCACGAATATAATTTTATTTTTTAAACACGGTTTTCATTCATCGATACCTATGTCAAAAAGTCCTGCCATGTGATTTTTTTTTAACTATCAGAGCTTTCTTGAACCCGTCTAGAGGCATGTTTAGGCAGTTGCGAGTAAATTTTGGTTTGTTAGCTCCCCATAACTGAAATAAGTGCTTTTGTTAGGTAGCAATGTCAAGACGATCTTTGAGGAACCTGTCAAAGTTGACAGACGATGCAATACCTGAATTGATGAATGCAATTTCAAGCTCTGAAGACACGGTCGGTGAAGGTGTCATCAAGAGCCGAGTTCAGCTCTAGCATCATTTTCCTTTAACTTCAGTTGCTGCTCTAGAAGCAAACGCCAGAGTTAATGCTGTATAAAGTTTCGGTGGCGTATCTGTGCCCTATTTCGCTGTTTCACATTACAGAAAATGAAAACGCGACTCGAATTACCTACAACTAAATACGAGAAGAGGAAAGTTTCCCAGTATGTTCCAGCACGGGCCAATGATGAAAAACGACGATCAGGAATTCAAATCCATTTGTGGAGAAAAAAAAAAATATGCATCGATTTTCGTGGGGTAAAAGAATTGCCAGATGAGATCAAATCATTGAAAACACCATTTGATTTCTTTCAATATTTTGTGACTGAGAACTTTATATTTAAAATAAAATTGGTGAAATGTATTTGTATGAGTACCAGCAGAACACCGAAACTCGGTTTGTTATCAATACACAAAAGGTCGGCAATTCATAGGAATCTTGTTCTTTATGTCTGCGTTGTGAACGTAAAAAAACCGAGATGATGGCTTGCTAACACCCGAACACGTGACACACATTCATCCAGGTTCAAGTGAATTTGTATCAGTTTGAAATCAAATGGTGAAGGTAACCTTTACTGGAGGGAAGTGAACGAAAGCTTCGTCAAAGTCATCTGCCAAATGTTCGTCTTATCGGAAACTTGAAAAAGCATAGAGTTATACGCTTATAGGGAAAAGATATGAATTTCCTGTTCTCGTTCAGTTATGTACGGTCAAGTTCTCACCTTTCCGTCAATGTTAAGGCCCAGCCATAATACGCGAAAGAAAAAGGAAGCAAGTGTCAAAACCGAACGAAAAGTTTCCTTCCAATTTGTAAAGTGCATCAGTTGCCCATAATAGCCTTTAAAAATAAGAAGAAAGAAAGAAAAAGAATACCCTTTAGAAAAAAAGGAACGTCAGATTTTCGTACGTAATGTACGACTCAAAGCGTACATTTCGTTCGGAAACGCAAGTGAACGAAACTTGCCGAAACTTATCGAAAAGTCATTTCGGGTTGGGTATACAAATCACATGTATTTCTACTGTTTCGTAAGGGAGCGTACTTATACACATTCTTCTATTATGGTTAGCCCTTTAAGCTTTAAGGTCCTTTATTAGTATTTGCGAAAGTGAATAAAACTTAATGAAACGGAGTTGTCCTATATTTTGTTTTTTTTTTTATTCGTATGATTTTTGACCACGCGTTATTTTGTTTATCTTAGAAGTTATTTTGGTGCTGGAATCATGTTCGAAACATCTTTCACCGCCATGTCATATCAATATTGTCATACAAGTTGATTCCTTCATGTTTGTATCACAGACAGCTTCATATTTTTCATTCGCTTTAAAGTTTTTAAGATGGTTATACGTAAACTTATAATATGCTGTAGCCTGTAGAACATACCTATGCCTTCCAAATCTCACAGTGAAAACCTTGAACAGTCCCTATCTTCGATACATACCTCAAATGCAGAACTTCATATCCACTTAAGTTCATTAAAATAGCACTTTGTCATGCAGGAAAGTGAAAATAAAGATTTACTACTATCGCCGATATAAAAACTAATGGGATAACTTCCTGAACTGACATCGCAAGGAAATTAAACATGACTCTTCTTGACACGACCGACGACATAGTCTCTATATGCATAAGAGACATCCTTCTAAAATGCACCACGTTCTGCTGTCGCGTCTTCCTCGATGTCGCGTCGTCCTCGTCGTCGTGTCGGCGTGATGATAAACCAAATAGGAAAAAAAAACTTCCATTAGCAAGTGACATTGTGGATAAGAAAAATTTCAAAAGCACTTCCCTTATACCAACCCTCTATAAAAAGTTATTCCAACAACATAAAAACCAAAAAGGATACATATGCATACATGACAAGATGAAGCAAAAAAAAAAAAAATATATATAATGCACGTATCCTTTATTCGCTACATGAATGAGTTTTCTTACTTTTGACATTCGGAACGACTTTTACTTTATTTCTTATCGTTATAATCTTGAAATAGTTTCCCGAAACTTGAGCAGAAAAAAAATATGTACAAAAAAAGGATATGCATAACAAAAATGAAGATTACACGAATTTCAAGCTGGCAGCCATTAGGAAACGAAAAATCACTTCCCAATGTGCAATTTTGCGTCCTTGAAGTTATCTCGTTATCCCTGTGCAAAAATAAATATGTATGTATTTTTCAAGACAGAAAGTTACCACAAATATAACATTTATTATTGAGTCCCTGATGCGATATCCAACAAACAGTCAGCAAGGATAAGGCAAAGGATGAACTCGAACACTGCTGCATCAGCAGGAAATCTTCCCACGTTTTCTAATTATAATCCTGTTTGAGGAATGGCCATTGTTCTCGTTTCCCTGGATCTGGATGATAGATAAAGTCAAACTGGAAATTATTAATTGGAAAATAATAATTCTCCTCTCGTGCTCTCGTATCCCAACAAACAAAGCCACTTTCGATTTTAAGATTTTTTTTTTAAGTTTTCAAAATAATTTTGTTAGTCTTCCTTGAGTAAACACATTGTAGCAGCTTTGTTTGCCAACTTTATACCAAGAATACTTGAACGGATGCTTCTTTGTTTGGCAGAATGTTTTGTGGGAATTATCATCCATTGACAATGTGGTGGTGGGGGCAGCTAGCGCATAATTAAATAGTCATCAGAACAAGGTTCATATTTTTAACAGCCAGTTCTTGGGGATGAAAAATTAAATTTAAGTAATTTCTAAAGCATACGACATACGCCTTTCCCTTCCATCTTTAATGGATTTTCAAAAAGGAAAACAATTAAAGAGACAAACCAATATGTAACTCTTATAATGTACGTACAGTAAGCATTAACTATAGATCAGAATTCAAGTAAACAGCTCATTTTGAAACAACTAGAACAAGCCTGGTTTTGCTTTCAAAGGAAATTTCGGATTTCAAGATCAATAACTGACAAAAATTATAAACTAATAAACACTTTTACTATGCACATATTGTATACAATGGATATCCTTAACAACCTCATGGAAATGCTGATCGCCAACTAGTATAGAGTTAATTAATCTCAAAGATTGGCTTAAGGTTTTTTTTATCCAAGCCAACATTGCTTCCCAAAAGAACAGCGAAATCAAGCATCGCATCATTGCACGAGTTTAAAAGTCGGATTGAGGACAGTGAACAATAACCGCATGCGATTGACATGTGTTGTCTGTTCTTCTCTGTCCTGTTCTGTCTGTCCTCTCTCTCTCTCTCTCTCTCTCTCTCTCTCTCTCTCTCTCTCTCTCTCTCTCTCTCTCTCTCTCTGTCGTGTTATTATCTTGTATGCCTGAATCACAAACGCTTTGGCTTCGGCTTCGTCTACGTTACGATGCACCCGCTTTGAATTTGCTTTGTATGACATTTCTCATTTTTTAAGACATTTCTAAAATGACAGTTCATTAATGGCAGTATGCATTATCGTAGCATTGTGATTTTTGCGAATGCAATTTGTGCTCAGAAATAAATAAAATACTTTTTAAGTTTCAATATTTATATTATTAAATAATCTTTATCATTGTCTACATCGAATAACACAAAACAACTATAATTAAATATTGCTTATTTATGACTTCACTAGAATGACTTTAAAAAAAATTAATTTTGTTTGTTGATCTTTTTTACAGCTGTATTTTTTTACAGCTGTTGAGCTGTCAGACAAAGCAAATGTTCAGTACATTTGAACTAGAGCTTCCGTTTGGAGTCACATTACGTAACATTACGTTTTTCTCTTTACGGTTGCCAAACGAAACGTGGGGTTGAAACTTTTTTGTGATAGCATACATTAAATTCCTATGTCTGAACTCGTAAACGTTAGGCGAAGCCGAAGCCAAAGCGTGTTTGTGATTGAGGCATTAAAGCATTGAGCTTTAATGCCTCAATTGAGAGTTCACAGTGCTTGTAAGTGTTGGTAAAATGTAATGTGTTTTTATCCATTGGCTTCCCTGGTGCCTGGTCACTATCATGTATTTCTTTTAAATCATAGGTAATAGCTAAATCAATGAAATTGTATAGTTATATTATTTAATTATTTCTGAGGCCTTGCCGGCATTACATCTTTCAAAGAAAACACACCAAGCTCAAAGCATAAACAAGAAAATAACAATAGACATTTATTTAAAAAAAAATCAATTTTAAGTTAAGCGCTATGGTAAACTATGGCAGCTCTGTAAGATACTTTAAGAGGTAAAGCAGACCCTCGCAGCTCGCACCCATGGTTAATTTTGAACCTTCCTTTTTGATAACAATTTTATTTGGACCGACGACAGAGTTCAGACTTCTGAGCAGGTAGGTACTGATTAAAGCATATTATGTACATAAATTCATCCGTTCCTGCAGAATATCAACGCACACACAGGAATGGTTGAGAATGTAAGATACAGGCCCCGGCCCCGCTTGGAGCTGTTGTGCCAACAATTTATTTATTTTTTTACATATCGCACCTCCGGTGTAATATCGACACAATTATTGCAGTTTTTTCTGAAATTGAGTTAAAAACGCCATAATTTCCCAAATGTCAAGTTTTTATATTTGGTAAAATCGACTGAATAGTCGATTTAGGACTCTTGAAGTTGATCCTGTAGGCCATCGGTTCTCAACCTGTGGTCCGCGGACCCCTGGGGGTCCGCACAGAATTTTAGGGGGTCCGCGATAGCTTTTATATAAAGCATCAGAAAAACGTCTTAAATACTGTTCCAACAAACTCAACAACAACTCTACAAACTTTGTTTCAAAACATACATTATCTTTTTTACTAATTTCCTCACTCCATTTTATACCTTTTTTCTACCCCTCTCAATAACAAATACATGAGTCTAGTTTTAATTACAAAAGTGCACCGAATTGCTTTTCTAGACGTTTAATGCTAATTACGTTATGTTGTTGTTATAGGTATAGGTGGCGGCTACACGTTTTTTTTACTTTTCACCACACTTTTTGCACAGAACGATTGACATTATAACGTTATGGGCATAACACGTCGGGACAGGCACAAGCAGTTCCACTTCTACTAACTAAAAAAGATTTAAAAAATAAAGAAGATACGGTACAAGTACGCATTTTCTTATTTTTTGTTTGTAGGAGGCTGTAATTACGAAAAAGTTTTGCTATAATGCTTCCTTTTCTTTAAAATTGTATCTGCATTTGAATTCAAATCCAAAGTTAGCAGTAGGCGACGTTTTAATTGTTATGCGTATGTTGTTTTTTTTTTTTAATGGAAAAACTCAGAATCAAATTTGTTGTGTCTCGATCGCATTTAGTGATTGTTTTTTAAATTTTAAAATATTAAGTTTTTGCATTACTTTTTTAATAAATGGATCGCTGGTTAAAAAGGAAAATTAGTGAAGACGTTCACTCCAATCCGGGAACATCAACTTCAAAATTTAGTGACGACATTAAAAATAAAAAACAACGAAAGTATTCTTCTGAATATTTTTCGTTTGGATTCGGGTGTTTAGAATTAAATGGCGAAGATAAGCCACAGTGTGTTTTAAGTAACGAATCTATGAAACCTGCCAAATTAAAGCGACATTTTGAAACAAAGCACAAGGAATATAGAGATAAGCCTCGCGAATTTTTCAACATAAGACTACAGGAGTTAGAGAGGAATAAGAAATCCCTACGGAAAGTTAAGTTGCTAGGTACAGGAAATACCAATGAAAATGTTGTACTTGCATCCTACAAAGTGGCCCTGATGATAGGTAAGTTTGAGAAATCTAATGTCGAGTTCCTTTCAACCACCTGTTTTCGACCTCAGTGGCTACTAAATTCGATTCTTTTTGGTTATTTTTCAAATTAAAAAGTAGCTACATTACACTATATATTTTCTTTTGTAAATGTAGGTGTGCATATATGTATCTTCTGACCAAAACATTCATTAACGAAGTAACTAAACTGTCAAACTTGATATTATGTATGTGTAAAAATCAGTTTCAAAGTTTGTGCAAATTGTTCCTAAATAGAGATTCAAAAAGGATTAACTTAATGAATTGCAATGAAAAAAAATCTGACTTCTTCTTGTGACAGCTATTTAGGTGTCACAAGAAAAAGTCACAAAAATGTGATTGTCACATGTGACAATCACTTAAACCAGGCGAAATTTGTTGATTGTGACTATCACTTATCACAAATCACCTTAGCCGATTCCACCCCAGGTCTGAAATTTTAAACAATTAACAAGGATTTTTCAAAACATTTTTATTTTCTGTTAATTTGTTTATTTAACCATGATGTAGGTAATATATAAAATCAATTTTTTTAACTTAAAATTGTGTACGTTACTTTATTTTCAACGTAAGGTATGTATGAACTGTACATATATGTACATTATGACTTATGAGTATTAAAATATAAAAGGTCTCAAGTTGACTGCTGTTTATTTGGTTTGAGTGACATTGCATGTGGTCATCCCCTGGCTTTTTAGGATTCGTTTTCCTGCTCGTCAAGTAATTTGTTCAAATTCTGCAAAATTTCTTGCTTTAACAAACGCTGCCGTCTTCCAGTTAATTTGTTGAAATCAGGGAGGATACTCTTGAGAAACGTCAGGTTCGAATCTTCTTGTTCATTTAACTTTGTGATAACGGAAGGTAATGGTGGATTTTCCTGTTCTTCTATTTTCTTCTCCAGAGCTGGAAATGGTTCGGAATCTTCTGTATCTATTCTTATCCTCTTGATACATTCCATAGCTGACTCTCTTTCATCACTTCTTCCCTTGGATAAAGATGTAAAGTGTCGAAATGTGCAATCTGGTTCATCCACTGAATCTGCATGGATTTGAAACTGATTCCGTATCTTGTCTGTTTCACTTTTTGATAGTTCAACACACACGTTTGATGGTTCAATAAAATTAGCTTGAGACGTCATTTTTTCAAAATCATCTACGCTTGTCGTACTTTCGCTTTCACTTTTCAAAAACGGCTCATTTTTAACTTCCATCTCTGTGTTAAGAAAAGTGGCATTATATTGATTTCTTGCATCTACAGATGAGTTAGACTTTGTTGAAGAATTATTGTGAGGATTTTCAACGTCTTCATCGCTATGTCTACGTTTTCTACGCCTCCGCATAAATTCGCGCATGAAAAACATCTTTTCCAAAAGATACCAGTCATTTATTTTGATATTTCTGGATTCATTCCGCTCCTCATTCCTCATCTGGCGGGATAGTGAAGACCGCAAGCTAACCCACTTGGCCTTGCAATATTCAACTGAAAGAAAAGAAACAAGAAAAACTTATTAAACATATACAGTTGCGGAAAAAAATAGCTCATTAGCACAATCAAATGTCTTTGAAAAATTAAGTTATTTTCAATATACACCGAGAGAAATTTTGAGTATGCAAAAATGTTACACTAAGTGAAAACATCACATTCAAAAACAAAATCCAATTTTTATTCATCAACTTTATAAAAAAAACTTTAACTTTCTATAAAAAATTAAATAAATAAGCGGAAAAAAAACCCCCATTGTTTCATCACACAATTTATAACTAAAACATGGTTAAAATCCAAAAACTTTTTCAATGATTGTATTCCTTAGCAGTTGTCGACCAAAATTAATATTTCGTAGCGTAGCCTCTGTTGGCTTTTACTGCTTCACACCGTCTGGTCATTGATTTTACTAAAATTTGGCACCTTTCAAACAGAATATTCTCCCAGGAGACCTTTACTGCTGCCCAGAGTGCTTCGTTGCTGGTCGGTTTAATTTCAGAGACCGCTTTCTTCACATCCGCCCACAAATTTTCAATTGGGTTTAGGTCAGGCGATTGCGCTGGCCATTCCATCACATTAATTTAATGATCTCCAAACCATTTCTTGGCCTTTTGCTGGTGTGCTTGGGGTCATTATCCTGTTGGAAGACCCACAAAAACGGCATTTCTTCCTCTGCATAAAGGAGCATTACATTTTGGAGTATGTCAACATAAACATGTTGATCCATGATGGGTTTAATCCAGTATATTGATCCAACTCCATAGTAGGAAAAACAAGCCCACACACCATTATACTTGAACCTCCATGCTTAACCAATTTGTTTCTGTATTTGGGGTTATATTCCGCTTTTGGAGGTCTTCTTACATAGGAGCGAGATCCTTCACTGCCAAACAACACGATTTTGCTTTCATCCGTCTATAAAACGTTGCGCCATTTCCCCGTTGGCCATTCCAAATGCTGTCTTGCAAATATTAAGCGTTTCTGAGCATGTTTTGCAGTTAAAAGAGGGACTTTTCGTGGACTACACGCATTTAAATTGTGTTCCCTCAATCTGTGGCGAACGGTTTCGACGAAAGCCATAATATTTAAATCTTTTTTGAGCTCAGTTGCAGGCTTAAAGGGATTTTTCTGGCTTTCTCGTACAAGGCGCCTAATGAGAGTTGTCGACATAACCGGTTTTTTCCACGAGTTTCGGTTTTGGGTGCGTATGTTATTATGCATTTCGAATCATTTTGTTGGAACAACCAACAAAACGTCGAACTTCTGCATATGGTTTTCTTTCTGAGATCATTTTTTCAATAATTTCACGTTTCTCGTGTGTGCAGTGCTTTCCAGCCCATTTTTTAATGAAAAACTATTAATTGTGTGCTTTAAATTTTAAAAAAACGATTAATCACAGGCAAGTTTTATCATTTGACTACCTTACCATGAAATATGATAACAGGAATGGTTTTTTCCTAGCGAAAACTGCGATGAGTGCTATTATTTTTACCGCTCAAAAAAAGGTTTTTCCCAAATATGGCGGTGTACAAAAAGAACCGTTACCTTGTTAATGCCAGAGATACACAATAAAGACAAATGACACTTCAAGCAACAACATACTACAGTAGAGGCTTTAAATAATTTTCTTTTTACCATTTATACAAATGCTAAAATGAAACTTTTACCAGTTGTGCTATTTTTCTTACCGCAGCTATATACCTAATGTCCTGGAACGAAGAATAATTTTAATGGAATAGGTACAATTTTGTATTTCTTATTTTAAATTTTGCTAAGTTAAAAAAGAAGGACGAAATTTGATACTTAAGACAAGATTAAACTTTATTGATTTTGTAATTTTTTTTATTATTCTTTCTCATTGGAAAGAAGAACCAATGGTTCTTTTATTTATCTTCACTTCATTTGAATACCTACATGAGAAGATAGATATGAAGATTATATTGAAAAATCCCTGAAAATTTAATTCCACAGTGAAAAAGAATCCACAGAAGAATCTGCCTTGAATTTTTTCGAACTATTAGTTTGATATTTTCCGAAATCGCTCAAGAGCGCAAGAGAAGATTCATAAATTTTTTTGAACTTCCAACCAAACTGTTGAAAATTTTATAAAAATTACCATACGCAATGTCTCACAAGGTAATATCGACTTTCTTGTGATAAATTGATAATGGTCATTTTAAACAACATCAACAAGGAACTCAAATTATTTATATGCTGTATCAAATATTTATTCAACATCTAACGTACCTACGCATCACAACAAGAACGTCCGGACTAGCAGTGCACTTAGTTTTCTATTTCTTATCTATACAAACATCTATTGAAAATAATAACAACAATACCTACCCAGCTTAATCTTTTCATCAAATACTTTGAAAACAAAAATATACCTACTCCCTCGAAAATAATTCTCAGAACAAAACAATAGATACCTACACAACAACAGCGCGTATAAATTCAACAATAACAACTTTGACATAACACACAAAATTAGGGAACATAATTGATTTCCGCAGTAAATATTATAACTTAAGGCTAAAAGTGGCTTAAACTCAACATCTGTAATCTGTTGTAAGTGAGAGTAACTACGAAGTGAATACCTAGATACCTACCTATCTCGTTTCGCTAACCAGCAAGAGCAACAGTTTAATATTTTGCCGTTGCTGCACAAACATCAATCTGGTAATGCAATCGCATAAACAAAAAGAAATCTTAAAATACTTTTCAAGTTCATGCTTAGTTTTTATTTATTATATAATATTTATTGATAATCAAACGTCCACTTACCTTTTGTATCAAATTCAGCAGCAATTTCTTCCCATAGTTTTTCAACTAATTTCTTATCACGAAACTCCTCCATTAAAAAATTGTAAATAGGAGGACGAATCTCAATTGCTGAAATAAACAGCTCAGTATTCTCAATCAATTTATTCATTACTGTAGAATGCTTTCTATAATTTTGTTTTTACTATTTAAAATAATTCAATAACAACAAGACACAACTTAGCGACACGGTTCCAAAAGTAAAATTAAAACTAAACAACACAGCAAAACAACATGTCAGCATTCTGGGGCGAATTCGTTGTGAAAAACAACAACACGGAACATTGTGAAATGGAATGAAAGAGGTTGTTGTTTATTCGTGGAACAAAATGACAAAAACAAACGGGCAAAGCAAAGGTTGTTTTTGTTTTCATGTTTTTGATTTTTTTTACGTTCTCCCCTTCTCCCGCCAAAACAAAAATGCCGTAGTAGGAGTAAAGATGTTAAATGGTTTATGAACAGTATTGCCACCTAAGTGAGTTTTCATGATATATTTGAATATTTCATCATCATACTAACATTATAAATGTGAAAGCGAGTGTGGTTAAGTAGTTATTCGAAATGCTTCCACGCCGAAGACACAACCGATTTCAAAAATTCTTTGACTAATTATAGGAAGCTTAAGCTACATTATCAGCGAGTGACATAACTACTTATACTTTTTGTAATCTCAATTAGAGATCAGACTAGTGGAACACAAGTTCATTATTTGACGTGCACTGAATTTTTTTAGAACAATAAGGCTGTGAAGATCTCTTTGACAATTAACATTCAACTATATGAAAATACATATAACTGTAGCAATAAATGAAAAGAAATTAAGCGGTTATCTACTTTGAGATATAGTTAATCAAATTATCAGAGACAAGGAAGGTGAAAGAGCCAAGCTGAATGCCAAGAAAAAGTTTAATTGTTTATTTGTTGCAAATACTTACATACATAGACATTATGTATCTATTTTTGGCAGGTTTCGACCCGTCTGGTACCCTTTTGGTCCTGACTAAAATGTCTAGATAGGTAAATCATATACCTAAATAATTACTTCAACTGCTAGCATACAAAAATCCAACTTAACACTTTTGACGTTACTGCATCATTAAGTTGACTTATACATTTTCTGTGCCTAATGACGTTTCAAAAACGTTAACCAGCTTTAAGACTTTATAAGGGAAGGGTGCTGGGTGTACTTGTGAAATTATGAAGAAAATGTCGAATTTATTAATTCATTCTAGTCTTGCTAATTGCAGGTTGGGTACATTATATTAACACAAAGTTATTTATGTGCTAGAGAACTCCCTATATTTTTAAAATAATTTTAAAATAAATAATCAGGGGTGGAATCGGCTAAGGTGATTTGTGATATGTGATAGTCACAATATACAAATTTCGTCTGGCTAAGGTGATTGTCACATGTGACAATCACATTTTTGTGACTTTTTCTTGTGACAGCTATTTAGGTGTCACTTGCATACAAAAATAATAATAAATAAAAAATAAACCTCTGACGCTGACTTATAAAACAAAATTATTTGCTTTTGCTGTCAAAGATCTATACTAATGTTGTTTTCGATTGGGAGAAATTAGTTTCTCCTCATGATTAAAGTAAAAATAAAAACAATAAAAAAAAAAAAAACAGAAATGAACATTTTTTTAATTGAGATATTTTTCTGAAACGCGTATATGTTTTGCGCAATCACGTGAAGTGACAACTAAATTAATCTTTTCTAAATAAATACATACTTGTCACGTCCCTTAATGTAAATTATATATTAAAATTGTTCGAATTGTTTAATTTGAAATACAAAATATATAGAAACTGTGACGTTCGTATATACATATGCGCCTTCAGACCGCATATTTCATAAAAAGCAGAAGAAGTAAGACTCGCAAAACACAACTCCGAAGAGAAACGATTTGTCTTTGGAGTTCTCTCCAATTGCCCAACGGAAAATGACATAATGAAAATAAACAAAATTCCGGTGATCACATTATGCAGACGCACAAAATTATTTTATCACATGTGATTGTCAGAAATGTGACAATCACAAATCACATTAGCCGATTCCACCCCAGTATATATTTAGAATGCGCCATTCAGTTTGTCATTAAAATCTCTACAATTCAGGCAGGTTGTTTAACAATAATTATTGACTGGCTTACCTAAATGGCACAGATTTTCACCTTTCCCGCATCCATTTTGATAGGGAGTACAAATCCAAGGAAAATCAAAATACATACTAATGAAAATAAATCATGCTCGTTCGTAACCAACCCAGTTTTAATTTTTTGCCGCATAATATTTCTGCAATTTTTGCATTCAGTTATAGCTGAAAAATAAGAAAGATAATAGAAAGTGCAATGATGAACTAATGAAATCAATAACCCAGAGTGTACGGCAATACAAAGCTGATAACGTATTTATTCTTACATTTATACATTTTTATAATGATTTATGAAATATTCGTTAAGTGTCACAATTAACCACTCTATACTTTGTACTTGCAACTTGCACCTACATATATCAGGTTAGATTTCACTTTAGTATTCCTTTCTTGTAGGTACATCGTAAAATAAAGAAATTCTTTATTACTTACGGTAAAATAATTGCAGCAGCAGTAATCTTTTAATTTTGAATTTCTCTATTTCTATAAAAATGCTAGAAATAATTGTCAAAGCTAGAATAATCAAAAACACACACATGTGCTTCTGACGTGATTTTGATGCCACATGCTTGATTTAAAAGGTACAATAAACGAGACCGTTTCATTTCATTCAATCCTGCTCTTAAGTTTAAAGTAATGCATAAAATTGAATTAAATAGTATTAAAAAGATTTTTGTTGATGATGTTAAAAAGTATGAAAAAGCTAGGAAAAAGACAACTTTTCAGCGCCTGATGAACAACTTAATTCGTGAATACCAGAACTCGAGGACTTATCGACCAAAGAGTTTACGCGTGGGTTATTTAAAGAGCCACAATGTATACCAAATTCGTAGAAGAAACTCAGAAAAATATTGATCTATAGTAGACCGGACTATTATTTGGAAGAAAATAATTCAACTAGCACGAAATTTCTGCTCAATTTCTTACAACACCAACACACTGAAGATTATTCTTATTAGAGCCTTGCGACACCGATCCTGTACTAGAAGAAAAACTTCAATTAGAAGTTTTAAGAGTTTAAATAAAGTTTCATTAACACATGGCATTTTTATAACACAAAACAGTTTACACAATTCAAATTACAACCGTCTAGTGGACTACCATTGGCCAAGCCCAAAGACTTAAATAAAATAAATATTCAAAAATGTACTTTACATGAACATTACAGTGTACCAATCATTAACAGTTCAATACACAATAAACAAGGAGGTATGTTCGTTTTATGAAAAATGAAATATTTAAAATAATATATCATGAAAATTGACTTATGTGGCAATACTGTTCATAAACCATTTAACATCTTAAGAAACAAACACCACTACAACTACTACTGCATTTTTGTTTTGGCGGGAGAAGGGGAGAACGTAAAAAAAAAACCATGAAAACAACCTGTCTGTGCTCCGTGCTCTGTCCGTTTGTTTTTGTCATTTTGTTCCACGAACAAACAACATTCCATTTTACAATGTTCCGTGTTGTTGTTTTTCCCAACGAATTCGCCCCAGAATGCTGACATGTTGTTTTGCTGTGTTGTTTAGTTTTAATTTTACTTTTGGAACCGTGTCGCTAAAATGTGTCTTGTTGTTATTGAATTATTTTAAATAGTAAAAACAAAATTATAGAAAACATCTATACATTCTATAATAATGAATAAATTGATTGAGAATACTGAGCTGTTTATTTCAGCAATTGAGAGTCGTCCTCCTATTTACAATTTTTTAATGGAGGAGTTTCGTGATAAGAAATTAGTTGAAAAACTATGGGAAGAAATTGCTGCTGAATTTGATACAAAAGGTAAGTGGACGTTTGATAAACAATTAATATTATATAATAAATAAAAACTAGACATGAACTTGAAAAGTATTTTAAGATTTTTTTTTGTTTATGCGTAAGATTCATACCAGATTGATGCTTGTGCAGCAACGGCAAAATATTAAACTGTTGCTCTTGCTGGTTAGCGAAATGAGATAGGTAGGTATAGGTATAAATATCCACTTCGTAGTTACTCTCACTTACAGCAGATTACAGATGTTGAGTTTAAGCCACTTTTAGCCTTTCTTAAGCTATAATATTTACTCATAAACCTAAGTTTTGATAACTGCGGAAGTCAATTTTGTGGTACCTGCCGTGATTTTGTATGTTATGTCAAAGTTGTTATTGTTGAATTTACGCGCTGTTGTTTTGTATCTATTGTTTTGTTCTGAGAATTATTTTCGAGGGAGTAGGTTTATTTTTGTTTTCAAAGTAGGTATTTGGCGAAAAGATTATGCGGGGTGTTGTTATTATTTTCAATTGATTTTTGTATAGAATATAAAATGCACGGCTAGGTCGCACGTTGCTAATGTGATGCGTACGTTAGATGTAGGTACATAGAATAAATAAACGTTCTGTATTGGAGCCAGCATTTAAATAATTTGAATTATTTGTTTTATTGTGCAAAATGACCATTAGGTAAATTCAAGATTTATCACAAGAAAAAAGATGTCGTCTGGTAAGACATTGCGAATTATCTACGGTAATTTTTATAAAGCTGCCAACAATCTGGTTACAAGTTCAAACAAATTCATGAATCTTCTCTTGCCTCTGCGCTCTAGAGCGATTTCGGAAAATCTCAAACTGTTAATTGGAAAGAAGTTCAAGCCAGATTCTCCTGTGGATACACTGAACCAAATTCGGTAGTCAGATTGAATAAAAAGTAAATTAAATTGAAGAAAGGGTGATCAATATAAGGTCAATGAAACCTATCCGTTATTTTGAAAAAATATTTTGTAGTGTTCAAGAAATTTTGTTATTTTGAAGAAATGCATACAATTTTTCGTTGTTTTGTTAAATCCACAAAACTTTGTGAAACTGAATAAATTTCATCATTCTATATGGAAATTTAGTGAATAATCATTCTTCAACTTAACTAAAGGTTTTCTTTATTTTGAAGAAATATTCTTCAAAGCGAAACCAAATCTTCATTTCAACATATCGATTTCTTTAAATTGAAAATGTATTCTTCAATTTGACAAATTGTGCTCGAATTTTTCATCATATTGATGTAATATTTTCATCATATTGAAAAAAAATCTTCATTTTAACACCCAATTTTATTCAAATTGAGTAAACATTCTTCCAATTGGTGCATCTTTTTCTTCAAATCAACAAAAAAAAATTTTAATTTAGCTCATCCATTTCAACAATATGATTCATTGTGGTCTTCAAATTGAAGATATATTCTTCAATTCAATTGAATTTCTTCTTCAATTTAAATATCATTTCTTTAGTTTCACGCATATTATTCTTAATTTTGACGCTTTGATTTATTCGAATTGATAGAAAAATTGCATGGAGCTCTTCAAATTCTTAAGATATCATCCATGCTAAAAGGGTGGATACAAACGAAGAACAATATGACATAATGTAACTATTCTTTAAAAGCCCCAACATTTTCACGTTCAAATAATATTTCCTTAAAATCAAACATATATACATTTTTTAAAGATAAATTCAATTTTGTATTACGAAAATCTTATTAAGGCTTATTTAACTTATTAATAAGTGAATTTGAATAAGACACTAAGCAGTATTTGAAGAATTTTCTTCAAATTGAAATATGATATTCCATTCAAAGAAATTTATTCAATTTGATGAAAATAAAGCAAACGATTCAAACCGTTACGAAATTTCTTAAGTTTTAAGAAAATTTTGTCTTTTTGAAAAAAATACTACAAGAATCCCGTTAGACCTGTTTCAGTCTTCAGTGTCCAGTGTACAATAACCATTTGAAGAAAATTCTTCACGTTGATAAATTTCGTCAGTGTGAAGGAAATATTGGAAGACGATTTTCAAAAATGCAGATTTGTAGATATTCAAAATTTTAGCTCGATTTAGACAACACATTTCTGAAGCTCTACCTCCCCCTGTGGTAGGGGTGATTTTATAAAAAAATGACTTAAAATGAAAAAAAATATTTAAAATTAGCTAAGTCACCTACCAAAACGTGTTATAATGTTTTTGAAAGCTAATTTTCTTCAATTAGCTTTTTAAATCATGTTGATTTTTTTTTTTTCAAATGAAATTTTTGCAAACTTTGGCATTATTAGGGGTTGCATGAATGAAAAAAAACCTTTTTCCTTCTTGAGACATTAAAAACAGAAGGTTCTTTTTACAGAAAACCCGTTTTTTGTTTTTTACTTGCGGTTATAGGTACCTACTATAAGGCAAGTTATGCATTCCTAAAAAAAAAATTCTAACAGTCAAACATGACATTACGATGATAGAGAAGTCGAAAAAAGTGGGTGGCAATATTCTGTCTGTCTGTCTGTCTGTCTGTATAGTTACCTACAGCCTAAACGGCTGGACCGATTTGCTTCAAACTTGGTACAACATATTATTTTTATGACGTCCTACATAGGTGTTTTTGGAATTAACATTCTAGCTCTAAAACTAACTGTACCTGCCATATGATTTTTAATGAAAATATCATTTTTCTCAAAACGGCTCCTACGATTTTAATAAAAAAGTAAAATTGACTTTATTTTCTCGCATCAACGATTTGGATTTTATAGATACCTACATTATTACAGTTCTTCTGTCGTTTGAATCCAAAAACTAAATTTAAAAAGAACCGTTTCTTAATGAAACATACATGTATGTACATTATAGTGAAGAACATTTGAATAAAAAATTGTGTTTTTGAATAATAATTGATTCATCTAAAATTAACAAAAATGTTTTCGTTAATACGATGAAATTTCATTCTTTTGAATAAAATACTAAATCATGCATCATTTGAAGAAACCATGATCGTTTTGAATATTTAGTCTTCAATATGAAGAAAAAAAACTATGAAAAATTGTTAATTTGAATAATTGATTCTTCAAAAATTAACAAAATATTTTCGTCAATATCACCTACTTGATTTGGTTCAGTGTACTTTTTCACTATGGAAGTAAATTTTCAGGCACTTTTCAATATATCTTCATATTTACATATGTACCTACTCATGTAAATATTCAAATGAAGGTAAATAAAAAATCATTGGTTCTTCTTTCCAACGAGAAAATAGTTGAAAAAAATTTACAAAAACAATAAAAGGTACCTAATCCTGTCTTAAATATCATATTCTGCTTTAGCTTAGCAAAATTTAAAATAAGAAATAAAAAATTGTATTCCATTAAAATTATTCTTCTTTCCAGGATATGACCTACACTATACCTATGTTTAATAAGTTTTTCTTGTTTCTTTTCTTTCAGTTGAATATTGCAAATCCAAGTGGGTTAGCTTGCGGTCTTCACTATCCCGTCAGATGAGGAATGAGGAGCGAAATGAAACCAGAAATATCAAAATAAATGACTGGTATCTTTTGGAAAAGATGTTTTTCATGCGCGAATTTATGCGCAGGCGTAGAAAACGTAGACATAGCGATGAAGACGTTGAAAATCCTCACAATAATTCTTCAACAAAGTCTAACTCATCTGTAGATGCAAGAAATCAATATAATGCCACTTTTCTTAACACAGAGATGGAAGTTAAAAATGAGCCGTTTTTGAAAAGTGAAAGCGAAAGTACGACAAGCGTAGATGATTTTGATTTTGAAAAAATGACGTCTCAAGCTAATTTTATTGAACCATCAAACGTGTATGTTGAACTATCAAAAAGTGAAACAGACAAGATACGGAATCAGTTTCAAATCCATGCAGATTCAGTGGATAAACCAGATTGCACATTCCGACACTTTCCTTTTTCATTCAAGGGAAGAAGTGAAGAAAGAGAGTCGGCTCTGGAATTTATCAAGAGGATCAGAATAGATACAGAAGATTCCAAACCATGTCCAGCTCTGGAGAAGAAAATAGAAGAACAGGAAAATCCACCATTACCTTCCGTTATCACAAAGTTAAATGAACAAGAAGATTCGAACCTGACGTTTCTCAAGAGTATCCTCCCTGATTTCAACAAATTAACTGGAAGACGGCAGCGTTTGTTAAAGCAAGAAATTTTGCAGAATTTGAACAAATTACTTGAGCAGGAAAACGAATCCTAAAAAGCCAGGGGATGACCACATGCAATGTCATTCAAATTTACCTTCATTGGAGTCAACTCGAGACTCGAGACGTTTTTATGTATATTGTATATTAGTTTTGTAAAATAACGTATATCTACATAACTTTAAGTTAGATACAAATTAATTTTCTTTTGATGTTCTATTGTACAGCTTTGTACCTGCATAATATGAAAATAAACACAATTTAACAAATATTAATGTAATAAACCTTGTGTTTTGAAAGATCCTCATTTTAGAATTCCCGATCGGAACAACAGATTGAAGAACAAAGCTGGCCTACAGACAACAAGAATGGTTCAGAGTCAAGGTATGTTACTTTAGGCTTTGGATTCCCGGAATAGTTCGTGCCACAATACATACATAGATATTTATTTATTTATATCCTTTTCTGTGTTATATTCGAACTGTCTTTGATTTAATGTATGCCTTTATGCTCAGTCAGTCAGAAGTTTAAAGTCCGTCCAAATCTAATTGTCATTAACAAGGAAACTGCGATGGCAACCACCTCTTACTTCTTACAGGGCTGCCATAGTTTGCAATTATTAAAAAAAATTAAATACCAAGAGAGAAATTGAAAACAAGTATTTTTAGTTGTGTTGTCGTTTTGAACAAAAAATATTATATTTTTGAAACAGGCCTTGCATATGTGAGTGTTAACTTGTAACTACCCACACGCAATTCAGATTAAGAATTAAAAAAAATATTTCTTAAGATCTAAACTTAACCAAGAAAACAAGTATTAAGGACCTTCTTTCTACTTACCTACCTGGTTAACTGAAAAATGGAATTTTTAAACTGCTATCTTTTTAATTTAACTTTTTTCGTCTTCGCTATCATTGTACCTGTCTTCTTCGGTACCTATAAACGCAGGTAAAAAGGCAACACCGATGTGAAAATACAGGGAGTTTCATGATGATGATGGCAAATGATTCATTAACTCATTTATACAGCATATGATTCCAGCCAAACGTGCGTCGTGCATTTGTTTTGCTCCAGCCTGAACGGATTGATTTTCTTCAAAACTTTGTAAAATATGTAGGAGTTTAAAGAAAACCGCGGATATCGAGGTTTCTTTTTAATTTCCTTAAAGCCCAGCTCAAAGTGGTACCTTTCATTCAAAACTACTATTTTTGTGAGAACTGCGGGTATGGCTCAAATTGTTCTAAGTTGGCACAACGCTTGATCGAATTCACTGAAACTTGTTGTGGCATGGTTCTTCAAAGTTTCCTACAAGGTTTAATTGCATTTTTTTTCATTTTCTTCTCAACGCTGGCTCCTGGCTCCCATAATTAGTCACTCAGGTTTATCCGAATTCGAATGAATTTTTTGTTATTTACTCAAAAAGTGTTATGCCAGATTTCATGCGACGACGCAAAAAGCGCAAACCGAAGTTGAAGATGAAGTGAAAATATGGAAATCGGTGTTGAAGTTCTTACCAATACCTCGTCAATATCAAACCCGTCTTTTAACAACACAAATTTCGAGCAAACAAGTATTTTTGTAGCTCAACTGCAGATCTTAAAAACAAGCCTATTTTTGACGATGAAATTGAAAACACGATTAGCATACATAGATCCCTAGATCCTAGATTCGATTGCAAAATCCAGCATTTAGCATCTGCCACGAAGAAAAGCAGATAAGAAAAGATTTCGGCATTTCCCAAGAACAAAAGCTCGCCAGCTTTCAGAAAGACAATAGAACACGAAGCTCCACTACTAGCTTCAGTCATCACAAAACTTGAGGAACAAGAAGACTCAAACCTAATGGAGTTTCTCAAAAGCATTCTTCCTAATTACTACTTAATCACCAATGCTTTTAAACTTAATTTTAAGAATTTTGTGTGATAATTAAAAAACTAAAAGAAATTAAAACTTCTTTCCACATAAAGGCAAGTACGTGAGACCCAGCGCAATCTATTTTTTTTTTTTTACCAAAACGATTCTACATCACACCGGAAATAAAATAATAGAGGCTTATAACGTCCTACCTACTTCCTTGCAAAGATACCCGAAAGCCGAAAGTGATAAGTGCGAGTAGATACATCAAAATACCTAACCCACAACCACGAGACAAGACCGAATTAGTTGAGGTGAAGGCCGGTGCTTTGGTCGTTTGGAATTCTGATTTTGAGTGAATTTCGGGGTAAAATAAATAAAAAAAAAAAATTAGCCGTCACGGGACGCCCGGCAGATGTAAAACATTCAAGTTTACATTAAAATTCATAATTTTGAAAAACCATAAACAAATATGGAGTGAAATAATTTTTAATAATTTAGTGTTTCGTTTATTAAATCAATATATTTGTCTTATCATTTTATTATAATATCAATTATTACAGATTATAAGTATTCATTTATAAACACATAGGAACAAAATTTTCCTCAACCCACCCATCAGATACCGCCACCACCGCCATACTCCCAGCCCACCTACAACTGGCAACCAACCATCCACCATTTTTTATAAGTTTTTCATCACCGAATACCTACCACCAGTAACCACCCAATCCACCTGCAACCACCAACCCACCAACTTCCATTTTTGTCGATTCCCTCCCCAGAGTAAGTTTCCCCTACCACCATAATTTACCCAGCCCATTTTCCCAGCCCATTTACAACCACCAACCAAGCATCCGCCATTTTTGACAATTTTTTCCTCACCCCCCCCCCCCACCAAATCCTACCAAGCATCAACCACCCACCCCATCTACAACCAACCACCTATCATTTTTGTCAATATTTCCCCCCTACCAACCCCCAACCACAAACGCCATCTACCCACCATGTTTGTAAATTTTGTCTCACACACAAACAACATCATCCTCAAAATCCACTTCAACCAACAGCCAACCACCCACCATTTTTGTCAATTCCCCCGACCCCAAACCAAAACCCCACCAGTAACCAACTACCCCACCTACAACCACCCACCCCACCTACAACCACCCACCCCACCTACAACCGCCCACGCACCATTTTCGTCAATTTTTTCTTCACCAACTTCCCCACACCCCACCCCCACATCAACCACCCACCAGTAACACCCACCCCACCTACCACAAACCATTTTAGTCCATTTTTCCCTCCAACCAACTATCTACCATTTTTTAAAATTCTTTCTACAACCCTCACCAACCATCCAGCCAACCTACATCCTACAACCACCAACCGACCATCCACAATTTTTCACCATCCCCCCCCCCCCCCATAACCCTACTCCACTACCACCCTACCCCCTCCACCACTACCGCCCCAGCATCACCAGCGATCACCCAACCTACAACCACCAACCCAACACTTTCCACTTTGAAAAATTTTATGGTCGTGCCATTTTTTGTTACAATTACGATCGATTTTACTGCTTAGGTGCGCCAATAGATGTTTCAAATCAAAATCTTGTTTGTGTGTATAAATTTACGTATAGTTTGTTATAATTATAAATATAACTCTTGAGCCCACCAACTCACCTTTTCTTTTAAAGTCTAAAGCATTTTCTACCATAGCTTCTCAATTCATTTCTTGTCATGGAATTCCTCCATGAAAATATTGTAAATAGGAAGACGCAATACTAATTAGTCATTGACATCAGCGGTAGATTAATTTTAATAGTTGTTGATCCCTAAAAAAGTTCATTAAATTCCATTTTCATTTTAGATAAAACAACCTCTTAAAATGATTTACATTAATAGGTATGTACTACGTTTTCATTAAGGCAAAAAGGTACGGTGAAAGTTTATATATGTGACTGCTAGCTTTTAATCCTTTTCTTTCGCTAAGCGGCAAGTCATCATCAGCCTTCAACTTTGATATTTCACCGGGATATGTTTCGAGTTGCGCTTGGCGAAAGAGATAGTTTTCAGCCTCTTGATACTCTTCACGCGATATGAAACCCGTTCGCTTTACCAATTCCCTTTTTTTTGCTCTTGCGTTGTAAGTGAACCGAAAAACGAAAACTTGTGATCGTAGTAAGCGTCGCCATTTAGAAAATCTGCTAAATTCTATCACACTTTCAATTTTAATTTTTTCTATAAATAGGTGCGTTCTGATTTCCTCGGAAGTAGTATTGTCCTTTGAGATATCCTCAGGCCAATCAGCTTCTGGATACTGCAAAAAAGATGGTCCTGTGAACCAACGACTACAGGAGCTGAAAATCGGTGTTCTTTGCCATTTGGTACCCTCATCTGCAACATTTAATTTTGTTGGTACGTATCGCCAAGCATTAATGTTTGTATTTTCCACAATTTCTCCTACGCGAAAAGCAACAAATTGGCGATAGCGTCGATGATCTGAGCGAATCCAACATAAAACGGTCTTTGAGTCCTTCCAGAAAAATGTTCGAGCCATTTCTATAGAGTGGTTGACAGCGATATTCTTGGCCAAGCGAGTACCAAGCCTAGCAGCTTCGAGTTCAAGCCGAGGGATTGAAGCCAGCTTCAGTGGAGCTACACGAGTCTTGGCTCCTATCAAAGTACACTCAACACGGTTTTCATGAGTCGTCCTGATATACGCAACAGCTGCATAGGCCTTGTCACTGGCGTCCACAAATACGTGAAGTTCAGCTTCGACGCCATCACCAAATCGCATGTCAGCCAGGTAACATCTTGGAACGGAAATCTGTTCAATTTGAGTTAACAGTCTTGCCCATTGCAGCCAGCGTTTGTAGTGTTCATCACTTATTCTATCATCCCATCCAATAGCATGTCCATTTACTGGGGTCCTCCAAACGTCTTGCATCAGTATTTTCAAGAATATTAAAAAATTGGCTATCAACCCCAAAGGGTCAAAGATTGACATCAAAACTCGAAGTACTTCCCTCTTTGTTGGCTTACGATCCGACTGTAGGATGTCGTTATATGTTCGGCACAGTACGTATTTAAAAGAATCTGTATTAGTGCACCACCACATTCCCAGTACTTTGGCTGCTCCCATGTCATCACATATGTTAAGGCTTCGTTTTTCCATCGTTGAACAATTAGTGAGTTGGCTTAAGACTTCGGGCGAGTTTGAAATCCATTTGCCTATTTCAAATCCCCCACGCCGATGAATCATTGATACGTCCGTCGCCAACTGAAGTGCCTCTGCTTCCGAATTTACACTTTCCAATAAATCGTCCACGTAATGATTTTCCGTAATGCATGTAACAGCTCTTGGGTGAGTATCCTTAAACTCTAATGCATTAATGTTCTTGACATACTGGGCACAGCTAGGAGAGCAGGTCGCTCCGAATGTCATTACCTGCATGACATAAGTATCTGGCTCAGACTGGATATTATCTTCGCACCAAAGGAATCTTTGTGCTTGCTGGTCTTCTCTTTTGATGAGGACTTGATGATACATCTCACGTATATCACCACAAATAGCAATTCGCCTTTCTCTGAACCGGTACAGAACACCCAAAAAAGAAGTGAGCTGGTCGGGTCCTTTTAGAAGCACAGAGTTTAAAAATACTCCATTCACCTTTGCCGCTGCATCCCATACAATTCTTATTTTTCCCGGTTTGTTAGGATTTAAGACCGGAAATATAGGCAAGTACCAAGTGCGTTGATTAGCATCCTCAAGCTCAGCTTGCGTCAACCGACGAATATATCCTTTGGAAAGGTAGTCTTTTATTTGAGATTCCATTTGCCTTCTCATTATTGGTTCGTGTCTTAGCTTTTTTCGAAGACACTCAAACCGACGTACTGCCATCGGGCGACTTTTTGGCAGTTGTATTGTATCATACTTCCACAACAGACATGTTTCAAAGCGGTTGCCTACGCGTTTGGTTTCAGATTCCAACTGCTCTAGGGCTCTTTGTTCTTCGTATGACATTATTGACTGGGGCTGAATTGATGTAACTCCCAAACTATCCAGCGAGAAGTAGTCTTTTAGCATGTCGCTGAGTTTCGAGTCCGTGCCCTCTTCACATTCGCAATGGTGAAAGCTGTGGAATACGTGACTGTTTACTGCTGACTGATGTCCTCCAATCACCTTTCGATACGGTCCATAGATCGCCCAGCCCAGGCGAGTTTTTGTAGCAACCGGATCGTTTCGACCGCCTTCTCTGAATTTCAACGGCAGTCCTAGATTTGCATTATCGAGTCCAATTAAAATTCTTGGCGTTACATTTTCGTAGGATTCAATTGGGATTCCGTTCAGATATGGATATTGTCGAACAATTTTGTCCATGCATACAGTTTGGACTGGGAGATCAAGTGACTTAACGGTTCGAATGTTAGAGACTTGGTAATTCTTTGACCAGCTACTCACTCCTGATACAATCAACGATACAGTCTTCGAATCCTGTTCCATGCGATGGGTATTGCCGGTCCACTTCAAGCAAAGAGGATTTAGTTGACCACAGAGACCCAATTCTTCTGCGAGCGAATCATCCATCAGCGAAAGTGAAGAGCCCTCGTCGAGGAAAGCGTAAACTTTGACTCCGCCACTTTTCCCATGTATAATTATTGGCAGAACTCGAAATAAAACCGATGCAAATTTATCCTGATGAGCGTTGCACTGTCCGACCGAAGATGTATCTTTGCTGGGGTTGTGCAGTAAGCTATTATGTCAAAAGTAGCATCCGTTGACTCCGCACTTGGTTTCCACTCTGCAACGAGAACTCGGATGGAAAGAGAGGCATGTCCGGCACAGGTTGTGTTGCTTAACAGCTTTCCATTTTTCGCTCAAACTTAGGCTTATGAATTTGCGGCAACTGTCGACCTTATTGCAGTTTTGTTTGCAGATGCAACAAGCTTTCTTTCTCTCCAGCATGTTCTCATTATGAACGTTGATGCGGCCTCTCTCACCTCGCTTTTCTCCTCTGGTGTTTGCGTTGCAGTTGCTGAACGTAACACGGTTGATGGTTCTGGAAAGTTTTGTTAACCACTCTCCGAATGTGATTAGGTTAACATCCACCAAGGTTTCCATGTACGTTGCCCACTGCAATTTAATGGTGGGTGGAAGCTTTTCGATAAGGCCTCGAAGTACTGATGGGTTGTAGAGATGGTCGAACATATCACACGCTTCCATCGTTGAGCAGATGTTGTCCACAGCCAATGCGAATGGAATGATGGACTCAAGCTTATCTGCTCTTGGAGCTGGTTCGTTTTGTACTCTCATGATGAGAGAGTCCAAAACTACGTCAGGCCTGCCGTACGTTTCTTTTAGAGTTTCAATTATGCGCGGGACGTTTTTTGGTTGTGTCAACCTACTGCGAACAGCTTCGTACGCTTTCCCTTTCAAGCATTTTTGTAGACGCAAAAGGTTTTCAACATGATTGAATCCACAAGATAATGTTGTTCCTTCGAACATTGTGATGAACACAGGCCATTCTTCGGATCGTCCAGTGAAAACGGGCAGTTCATTTGGCAGAGATTGTCTGGCAGCAAGTTGATACGCAGTTGGCAGGTTTGGTTCAAAATAGTTGCTTACTGACGGTTTATTGTCGGCGTCTCTGTTTTGCCATTTCTGTTGTAGGTTAGATCCAGGAGCAACCACTGGTTTGTTTATGCGATTGCTTTGAGTCATCAATCCATCTTGAACAGATTTAGTAGATTGCTTTGGTCGCTGTAGGTATGCCTGTAATTTGTGGTTAGATTCCATATTTGGCTGAAGTGCAGTTTGGCTACAACTTGGCAAGTTAATTACCAGTTTGCCGATTTGCGTTTCATTTGCCACGTTTGGTTCTTTCTCCAACCACTCATTTACACGGCTGTCTGCTATTCCTGCAAGAGCTTCATCTTCTTCTTCCGAATCTGAGCTTTGCATTGCAAGCAATCGGAAGCGCTCGTCCAAATATTGCTTGTCGATTTGTTGTTGACGCAGCTGCGCTTCTTTTTCCCGCTTTTCTGCCAGTTCTTTTTCTTCTTGCAGTCGTTGAAGCGCTAGATTGCGACGATTGGATCTTGTCGATGATGGTTTTTTTGATTGCGCCTTGGATTTAAGGGATCTGGTGTCTATGTCCTTTGATGAACATTCCTGACAAACCCAATCTTCATTGGCGACGGCTGATGTTACGTGAACACATTGGTAGTGGTACCATTTATCACATTTGTCACACTGCACCATTTCCATTGTGTCCTTTTCTGTGCATAGTTTGCAGGATTGACCCGCTTTATGTGATGATTTTGGCGTTTCTTCGTGTACGCTCATTTTAGTAGGATATATGTATAAGTACTTTTATTAAGTGTTTTTAATTTAATTTGAAATTGCCAACGAATTTTAGAAATTTAAAGAAATGTTAAAATCTTCTATGGGCATTCTTCAAAATTAATAGAACTCATTTAAATTATTTATTATTGATATATTTATTCAAAGGATTTTTAAAAAAAATGAGGAACTTTAAATTTCGTTTTTAAACCCGTGTTGGCGCTTTCAATTCACAAATACGAATGACGCATTTCAAATAGAAAACGGTTCGAATCCTTTTTGAATTTGCCGTCTCCATTGTGCTGTGAATTGTCTCGCTCTCGGCGTCTTTATTAATTTTCTTTGTGCGTTGCGCTCGTTATGTGTGTTGCTTTGCCCAAGGATTCTTCGTTTATTTTTTCGTGTGGTTTGTATTTCACCACTAGATGTCGTTCTTGGGGTTGATGGCAGCGTTGCCAACAATGATAAAATTTATCGTGGTGAATATAAAAAAAAATGATTGATCTAGAAAATTAACTAAGACGACTCCTTTTTGAGAGCGAAGTGGACAGTGATGAGCGCAGAACACCGCAAAAACGTATGCAACAGCTGCATTTTTTTGACAAAATAAACCTTAAAAATATACTTTTAATATTTTGAAAATTATAAATTTTTATAAAGATATATATCAATTCGCATGTCTTTTTTCAGATTCCAAAATAATTTTGGTGAATATTGGACTAAAAGTTTTTTTTTTTTACAAGGCGCGCGTCTTAAAATCGTTATACTTTTTGCCTTTTTTGTAACATAATTTTTTTCACTATAGCTGTGATCTTAATAATTTATTTTTTGTTATTTTTGTTTAAAATGAATTACTCATGAACAAAATGAAAAAAGATTATGTCGCTTTTCTTTCAATTTTTCAAAATATCGTTGAAAAGTATGTGGGGTGTGCAGATCCCAAATAGCTTAATGTAACAAAAAACATGGTATGGGTTGTAGGATTAAGATCTTAACTTAACCAAGAAAACAAGTATTAAGGACCTTCTTTCTACTTACCTACCTGGTTAACTGAAAAATGGAATTTTTAAACTGCTATCTTTTTAATTTAACTTTTTTCGTCTTCGCTCATTGTACCTGTCTTCTTCGGTACCTATAATAAAAAGGCAACACCGATGTGAAAATACAGGGAGTTTCATGATTCGATGGCAAATGATTCATTGGCTCATTTCTACAGCATATGATTCCAGCCAAACGTGCGTCGTGCATTTGTTTTGCTCCAGCCTGAACGGATTGATTTTCTTCAAAACTTTGTACAAATATGTAGGAGTTTATAGAAAACCGCGGATATCGAGGTTTTCAAAGTGGTACCTTTCATTCAAAACTACTATTTTTGAGAGAACTGCGGGTATGGCTCTAATTGTTCTAAGTTGGCACACCGCTTGATCGAATTCACTGAAACTTGTTGTGGCATAGTTCTTTAAAGTTTCCTACAAGGTTTAATTGCAATTTTTTTATTTTCTTCTCAACGCTGGCTCCTGGCTCCCATAATTAGTCACTCAGGTTTATCCGAATTCGAATGAATTTTTTGTTATTTACTCAAAAAGTTTTATGCCAGATTTCATGCGACGACGCAAAAAGCGCAAACCGAATTTGAAGATGAAGTGAAAATATGGAACTCGGTGTTGGCATCTGCCACGAAGAAAAGCAGATAAGAAAAGATTTCGGCATTTCCCAAGAACAAAAGCTCGCCAGCTTTCAGAAAGACAATAGAACACGAAGCTCCACCACTTGCTTCAGTCATCACAAAACTTGAGGAACAAGAAGACTCAATCCTAATGACGTTTCTCAAAAGCATTCTTCCTAATTACTACTTAATCACCAATGCTTTTAAACTTAATTTTAAGAATTTTGTGTGATAATTAAAAAACTAAAAGAAATTAAAACTTCTTTGCACATAGAGGCAAGTACGTGAGACCCAGCGCATTCTATTTTTTTTTTTACCAAAACGATTCTACATCACACCGGAAATAAAATAATAGAGGCTTATAACGTCCTACCTACTTCCTTGCAAAGATACCCGAATGTGATAAGTGCGAGTAGATACATCAAAATACCTAACCCACAACCACGAGACAAGACCGAATTAGTTGAGGTGAAGGCCGGTGCTTTGGTCGTTTGGAATTCTGATTTTGAGTGAATTTCGGGCGCTGCGAAACAAGGCCCCAGGAAATTAGGCCCCAAAAAAGAAATGAAACAAGGCCCCAAAAGTATGCTAGCAATACAACAACAACAAAAAATTGTATATGTTGGGGGATAATTTCGCATTTTGGGGTCTAATTTCATTTATAAAATTGGGTGTTATTTCATAATGTAATTAACCCCCAATATTGGAATATGAAATAAGGCCCCAATTAATTTTTTGGGGCCTTATTTCATTGTTCTTATTTTTCGTTTTTTCTTAAAATGTTAGAAGGAGGACTTTGATGAGGTAATAATAATGTGCATTAATTTCTTTTCATCAAATAAATAAGTAGGTATTTTTTTTTTCATAATAACGTATTCGCTATTATCTTATAGGCTGTACAAGGAAGTTAGTTTATCAATAAGATATGCGAAGAATGCAGCCTCAAATTGCTGGCTGATGCTATTGCCAACGGTCGTCCAAATTTGCAATGTCTTTGCTGCAGACATGTGGTACAAGATACAATGAAAGTGTTCATTTGAATTTTGGGCTGTATTTTCATTTTTTTTTGAAAACAAAATAAAATTTGGGGCCTTATTTCATTTTGTTTTTGGGGTGTCTTTTCATTTTTTGGGGCATAATTTCACAAAAGAAAATGGGTCTTCATTTCGTTACGAAAAATCACCCCAATTTTGGGGGCTTATTTCATTTAAGGTTTTGGGGCCTAATTTCCTGGGGCCTTGTTTCGCAGCGCCGAATTTCGGGGTAAAATAAAAAGAAATCTTGTTTGTGTGTATAAATTTACGTAAATAGTTTGTTATAATTATAAATATAACTCTTGAGCCCACCAACTCACCTTTTCTTTTAAAGTCATAAGCATTTTCTACCACAGCTTCTCAATTAATTTCTTGTCATGGAATTCCTCCATGAAAATATTGTAAATAGGAAGACGCAATACTAATTAGTCATTGACATCAGCGGTAGATTAATTTTAATAGTTGTTGATCCCTAAACAAGTTCATTTAATTACATTTTCATTTTAGATAAAACAACCTCTTAAAATGATTTACATTAATAGGTAGGTCCTACGTTTTCATTAGGGCAAAAAGGTGATTTCGTAGAAAATTTCCAAATTTGACTACATTTCCTATATAAAATAAAATTTAAAAATTGTTTTGGATTGCACGAAATCAAGGTTGCAAATTATGCGAAAAGAAGACAAAACAAGAAGGAAGAATGAAAAGGTTGTAGAAAAGAAAAACAACGAAGATAGCTTAGTGTCAAACCCACGGACCAATAAGATACAGACCGCCAACTCACTGTATGGTTTCTCTTTTTGCCGACAAGCTAAAAATCAGCTGATATGCCATTTATTTTGAGAGTGTGACGCTCTCCCTTGCTTTTAAAACCCATTTAGCAAACACACCTACAAAATAAATGGCATACGCAGGTATAGTTGCCATTACAAAATGCACAGAGAGAGATGTACACGTATTCAAAGACAGGAAAAAATATTTCGACTGTGGTCAAACCTATGTAAAGGTAAAAACACTTTTTTAGCAAATTTTCAAATATCCTAATTTCTAATGAAAACGTAGTATAAATGGCATCACTGAAAACTGATTATTTTGATTTTTACTCTTTGAAATTTCAATGAAAAAATTCTAAAACAAACACATCCACGTTCAACGTACGAATTAGGATATTAAATTAATTCAAAACAAAACAAAGCGAAAGCGAATAAATGCAACAAGACAACAAGAGCATGAATGAAGCGAATTCAGGGGGAAAATGTGAGAAAAAGAGCACACTGGATGACATCTCTGTCGAATCGACACGACACAAGCATACAAGACACATTTTTGTTTCGTTTGTGTTGTGTTTTGATTTGTCAGCGGCAGCCATTAAATTGTTCCGTGTTTTGTAAAACATTTATTACGTGATCGCGATGATTAATAATCAAAAGAGCATTGAAAAACTTATAAATTTAGTAAAAAAACGTCCGCCAATTTATGATTGCAATTTAAGTAAACACAATGATAGAGAACATATTGAACGTTTGTGGAAAGAAATTGCAATAGAATATAGAAATGGGAACAAGTAAAAGTAAGTTTTTTTGTTTGCCTTTTTTCCAAACGCGCTAGTGTTTTTGTGTGTGTTCATATGTACATAAATGTTTTGTCTTTTGGGTGAATGAGTGATGCGAAAAGGAATATAAATGTATCCTTTGGTAGGTATACAGGGTGTTTTCTTATTCCTATAAAATAATTTGAAAAATGGTTTAAGGACATGGACGTTATTCAGAAAATTTTTTTTCTTCTTAAAAAAATGTTTTTATCTAAGTTTGTGCATTCGGTTTGACAATCTTTTCATTCTTTCTTTTTGTTTTGTTTTGTTAACTTCTGCCGTTGCCTTGCATTTTTTTTTTGTTTAATTTGCCGTTGCCTTGGATTTCGTTTCCAAATCGATATTTCAGAAAATATAAATTGTTTTCAATTTAGTTGCGTTTGATTTTTGATGCCCAACTTTACTATACCTACTATAGAATGGGTAATGTAAATTGTATTTGTGTATTTGGTGTGGAGTTTGTATTTGTAACATAAAGAATTAATACAGTTAAGGACTATTCACATGAAAGCGACCAACGACCAACGAAAACGAATGAAACATTCGTCTATTTTGACGTTTCATTCACATGCAATTTGTTTTATTCGTTGCGAACAACCATTGTATATATATAAACTATAGTACATACTACCACTTGAGGTGCGCCATCTATCGACGAAAAACTAAGCTCTAGAATAACATGGGAAGCAACAATAACAATTAAAATGGTGGAAATTGTTGTTGTTGCTTCCCATGGTATTCTAGAGCTTAGTTTTTTGTCGATAGATGGCGCACCTCAAGTTTGAATACTATAGTTTATATATGCAATGGAACAACGAACGTCATGTCCGTATTACGGACCCGTAATCACAAATGAACAGTGAAATTTTGAGGTTAGTCTTGCACGAATAAATTATTCGTTGCGATGTGGATGGTAACGGTAATGGAACGCGAATAGGTTTTGACAATTCGTAACAGTCAGATTGAAATTAGCGACGAACAACTTGTTTTCATTAAATAAGTTTTCTGCAGTTAAAATGAAAATTTAAGCATCTCAACATTACATTTAATGAGTTTCTATCATTTTGAAATAGTTTTAAGAATGAAAAATTCTTTCTATTCCTTCTAACTAATGCCGTGCAGTTTGCATTTAAAAGACCTTGGGTCTTACAGGCATATATAGTTAAAATTATTATTATTAAAAAAAAAAAAAAATCTCATTTATTTGTTCATTCGTTGGTCGCTCTCATGTGAAGTGAATAGTCCTTTAGGTATAGAAAAGTATATGTATGTATATATTCTAACTTAGAATCGAAAGCCTAGTCGATTTAGCGATGTCCGTCCGTCCGTCCGTATGTACCTATACTCTCTAGACGACGCATTTTTTGAGTTAGATATGTAGCTGAAATTTGGTATATTTAATCTTACAGTTACGATCAAAACACAACTAAAACCTTACACACGCAAGTTTTAAGTAAATCTTCTTAAAATTAAATAGAAATATTTCAGTTTGTGCGTGGCTGACGCCTACTTTTCATACAAAACCATCAATATTGTTTTTTTTAATAATGCTTAGGGTGGGGTGGTCATAAATGCACCAGTGGTGTAAAATGCACCACAGCTATATCCAGCAAACCGGTTACTGTATTGGTGTATACCTCATTTATATGTGTCAGTTACAGTAACCAATTGCGTAAGATTTTAGTCTGGTCGTGTCCGTGCTTATTGGCGCACGTGCAAAAAGTCATTTGTAAATTTTGAGTGAAAAACAAAAAAATCGAGGTGAGTTTACTTTTTTAATATTTTCTCGGAAATTTAGTTTTTCTTTATTTAAAACTAGCAAAAAGTGCCCGGCGTTGTCCGGGCACCCGAGGTAAGTCTTTTCATAAAATGTCTTCCAAATGAAATGAAAAACCCAAAAAAGAATGTTTGTATTTATTTTATCGTATTAAAACGTATTTTTAAATAATATTTAGAACCTCTTTTATTGGCGCAGTTAGTTTCGTGGACTCTTCTATAATTCTTTAAAAAACAAAATACAATTTCATTTTTTTTGACACACCCGTTTTGAATTAACCAGACTTTCTTTTCTTTTATGTTTATAAAGTTTGTGTGTGTGAATGGAAAATATGCGTGTGTTGCAATTTTCGTGCCAGTAGCTGGCTGTGGGCAACGCTATATTATATTCCTGCCTTAAACGCAGCCGCTGTATCGAAGAACAAATACTAAATAAAGGAAATTTGCTAAAAAAGTGTTTTTGTTTACTTCTGCCGTTGCCTTGGATTTATTTCCAAATTGACTTTTCCCCTAGACATGTTCACAATCATTTTGAAATAAGGGATCTTCGATTTCGGTTGGAAACTAATTTCATCCAAATTTGGTGGAAATGAGAAAATTTCGAAATGTGTTTTTGTATAGGAAATGAGGTAATTTCGAATCTTATTTGGAAATGTGCTACAAATTACATCATTTACGAAACTACAGTATAAGATTTGAAGATACCCGAAATTAAAAACAATAGCATAATTTGACAAAATAAAAATGAAAAACCCTTTTTCTTACAAAAATTATTTCTTGGTTTTTAATTTCATTTAAAAGATATTGCATGAAAAGACTTGCCTCGGGTGCCAATAAAATTTATTTTTTTAAATTTTATACATATTTACAGGATGGAAAGAAATATCATTAGTAGGGTGAAAATATAGCCAAAAATGCGAACTTCATTGTGCCTTGGGCGATTTCGGTGAAATCGATGGAATCGAGAGATTTCAACTTGGCTGTCAGAAAAAATGATGTTCCAAAAGAGTACTTGCTGAATTGCCATCAATTCCGCCTGAAGCACGCTACAATGCTTGTGAAAGACGAATGAAGTGACTGAAATTTAGTCGATCACAGTAATTACGTTTCTCCGCCCGATCATTTGGTTTTGAACCATATGGATTTGAAATAAAAATTTCTGGCAGATTAAATAATGGGTGATTCATCGTGAGGTTTGATTTTCAATAGGCTTTTATTGACAGATCATGACTCCTAAATTTCTGACTCAATTGATGCGTTAATAAACAAAATTGCCGTATTTGGGCTGATGAGCTACCCTAAGAGTACCAAAATCTACCATTATATCCACAAAAAACAACGGTATATTGTGCCATGTAAACGGAATATGTGCTTCCTGAAATTCAAATAATGTCTCGGTGAGCCCTAATTTCAACAAGTTGACACTACGATCCATACAGCTCGTGAAAGAATGGACTTGTTGAGAAATCATTTTGGTGAGGACTTAATTTCATGTTTCGCTATACGGTAAATTGGCCGCCTTGATCGTATGATATCACACTTTTGGACTAGGGATATGGAAAGCCTCAGGTCTTCAGAAATATGCCAGCTACGATTGACGCTTTGGAACCCAACATTACTCGAGTTATTCGCGAGATACCAGTCGCTATGTCCGAACGGATCGCCCAAAATTATAATTATTGAGGCAGTCAAGATATGTATGTACTTTGTCCGAGAAAACAAGTTAGGAAAAGCATGGTTGCTTACATTGCATGTCTTGGGAGTCCACATCAAAAATTATGCATTAATTGCCTTGTTTAAATGATTAGTATTTCTTCCAAATTATTTTATTTTCAGGAATTTCCTGTTTTTAAAAGTCATAAGTGTTCTGTTCCAAATGAAATATTTTTGATTGATAAAATCCTTGCTTATGGGTGCTCTATAAACGCTGACGTGACAGTATTGGCTTTTGACATGTGCGTTTTTTCGTTATTGTAAAATCTGATAATGTAATTTTAAGCGATCATGAATGCCGATAATAAATACCAAAAACGAAAATTTGATTGATTTTTTTTTAATTTGGGTTAAATATAAGTACCTACTTCGAGCTTTGAGGATACACTTGAATGAAAAGTAAATGATGTTTTTTACCTCTAATCTTAGGGATCTAAGTTAAAACCTTATAATGAATTAACAAGTGAGCCCGATGAGATTAGGAATAGAAAAATAGGAAAGAATTGTTGGTGGTTTAAAATAAATAAAACACTATAAATAGTTTTGCAGTTATTTTAATTTTTTTTTTTTCGATTTCTAGTCATTTTTTTTTCGTAAAAAATAGGTCAGACAATTCTGTCTGTCTGTCTTTGCCTGTATCGGAACCTACTCGTACATCCTAAACGGCTGGACCGATATGCTCTTCATTTGGTACACAATAATTTGTGTGCCTTTCTACAGAGGGTTTCTTATTAGCATTTTAGTTCTTTTTAGCTCATTTTTCTCAAAAACGAACCCAATAAAACATTCTGAATGGAATTTTGATTTTATTTTTCCCGCTCCTCTCTTATACATATCGTTACCCCCAGCGCTGCAGAGCCCTAGCGTGATCCTCCAGGGACGTGAAAGATGAAGAAATAAAAGAAAGAATATTGAAAGTGAAGAGCAAAAAAAAAAAAAAAGGTTTGCAAAAGTGCTATGGCATTGTATATATAAACTATAGTACTACCACTTAAGCTGCGCCATCTATCGACGAAAAACTAAGCTCTAAAATAACATGGGAAGCAACAACAACAACTAAAATGGTGGAAATTGTTGTTATTGCTTCCCATGGTATTTTAGAGCTTAGTTTTTCGTCGATAGATGGCGCACCTCAAGTGGGAATACTATAGTTTATATCGTCGTCGTTCTATTAAAACTTCCTTAGTCCATTTTTAGTAAAAATGAGATAAATACGCCAAGTTTATTCAAATGACAAGATCTATGTTCTATCAAAACTCCCTAAGCTCTACGTTCCTCTATTATCAAACTATATAGTATTAAAACTCCCGAAATCCAAAAAATTCTTCGATTTTTTATATTGATTACTAGCTTTAAATGCAAATATCTCAAAACACAAATAATGGACTTAGGGAGTTTTAATAGAACGACGACGATATATATACAATGGCTATGGTAATGAAATTCTAAAATGGTGCTAGGCGCCAAATTCGATTTTGGTCCCCTCTCCACAAATCCTAGATCCGCCGCTGGGTACCCCTATGAAACCGGTGTTGTTTTAAATCAGATTTTCTTGTATAACGGATTTTGATGCAATTTTGAATCTTACTAATGGAATAATGTTGTTTTTCAAAAGACTCGGAAATAGATTTTTTGAGTTTTTAAAAAATTATTTTTTTTTCAAATTTTGGAATGTTTTCAAAACAGTTTACCCATTTTTTTGTTTCTAAGAAATATAACAAAGTTTTATAAAGTCAAGAACTCAATCAAAATTTACAATATGCCTGTTTTCGAAAAGTTTTTCAAAAAAAAAAAACCTAATTTCAAAAAAAAAAAATTCGAACCATTATTGTGAAATACAATCTCGTCTTAATTAACAACACATTTTAATTTATTGATTTTAAAGTGAAGTTGAATCCGGTGTTCGTAAGGTGGGAGCTTGTATGGATTTGCCCAGGAGAGACCTTTTAAAGCAAATCGAATAAAATTACGCTGAACTGCCTCTATCCTAGACATATGAACTTCGTAAAAAGGAGACCATACCTGTGATGCACATTCTAGATGGGGGCGAACATGACAATTATATACAGCTAGGGTTACATAAGGATTTTGAAATTCCTTCAACCATCTTTTAACAAATCCCAACATGGAATTAGCTTTTTTAACAATAAAGTTGATGTGTTCCGTGAAACTCAAGTCTTGGCTAAAGTTTACTCCCAGATCTTTAAAACTAAAAACGCGATGCAAAACTTGTTGTGAAATGTAATAGCCGTGTGTACTTGGTACCCTTTTCCTTGAAAATGTTATTGTCCGACATTTCGCTGGATTCAGGCTTAAACAATTCTTGCTACACCAGATAGCAAATCTGTCCATGTCGGCTTGCAATTCTACGCGGTCATTAGCTGAGTTAATAAATTTGAAGATTTTCATATCATCAGCGAAAACAAGGATCTCAGTAGAATGAATACACGAAGTTACGTCATTTATAGCTAGTATAAACAGTAACGGACCAAGATGACTGCCTTGTGGGACTCCTGATTTTGCTGGAAAAGGGTTAGAAAACGAATTTCTGAACTTTACTATATATGATCTGTTTCAGAGATATGAATATGTATATCCAATTTACAAATCCTACAGGGAAACCTAAAGCTTTTAATTTGAAAATGATGATTTCATGTGAGAGTTGGTCAAAAGCTTTTGAGAAATCTGTGTAGATACAATCCAGCTCATGTCCACTCTCTAATGCCCTTGAGCACTTGTTCATAAAGGTTAATAAGCTTGTGAGAGTATAGACCGCTTCTGCATGAAGCCGTGTTGTTGATGGCAGATTAAATGTTTGCAGAAAAACGTTATGTAACGTGTACTGTGTTCACGTTAAATAATAAATTTTAAGTGGTTTAAATATCCTTTATTTTATTATTAATTGCTTTCACATATATGTAGGAATAATTTAACAATAGGTAAAGTTGGTTGTTAAGTTATTGTTCTGCAGGCTATGATGGTTGAGGCTCAACTGGTTTGACGTTTTATTTCTAAGCTGTCACTTGATACATAAATGCAAATTGATGGAATCACAATAATCATTTAAATTGACAACTGACAACAAGTATTTAAATTCACAATAAGTATTCATTACCCGCTTTTTTTTTTTTTTTTTTTTTTTTTTTTTTTTTTTTTTTTTTTTTTATTAGTCTTACTTGGCTAAGCTGCCATACCGAACAGGAGGCGCACTAATTCGACCACTTCGAGTCACATAAGGCGTGGAACTTATACCAGGCAAGTCAGCAACATCTGTTCCTGAATCAGATGGGAAGCTGTCGCGATCATCTGGGTCAATATGAACTACTACTGAGCCCGGCTGTCCCATTGATCGTTCGGCTTCGTTTGTTGCGCTTTTTTCAAGGGGCAAATTATTACTATTATTACAATTTTGACTTAAGTTTACATTTACATCAGACTTAAACTTCTGATTTGGTGGTATAATATTGATTTTCTTAACATTATTATCTTCAGTATTTGCATAATTTCTTATATGATCTTCAAAAAGCAATTCACTTGTATTTATTTCATTATTTTTTGTCTTAGCTAAGAATCTGCGATTTCTTCGAAAATAACTACCAAAGTTGTCTAGTACAATATATGACCTATCATTAACATTAGCAATAATCTTCCCATAGTGCCATTCTTTCCCATTTTTCTTAAATATTACTTGGTCCCCCACATTTAACATTGGCAAAGATCTCGCAGTTCGATCATAATAATATTTTTGTCTTTCCTTTTTTTTTTTAATTTTTTCTTGAATAACGACCTCATTCAAATTGTTTCGATGCAACAGTTGACTCGCTACTGGTAACCTGGTTTTAACTTGGCGGCCGAAGAATAATTGAGCTGGTGATAGTTTCATACTAGCGACTTGTGTTGAATTGTACTCAAGAATTCGATATTGGAAGCGATCAACTTCCTGTACCTCATAGCATCGCCTCAAAAGATTTTTGGCAATAGCGACCCCTTTTTCCGCAAGTCCATTACTTTGCGGATAACGTGGACTAGAAAAAGTAAATAAAATGTTTGCCTCATTGGCAAATTTCTCAAACGCCACTGATCCAAACGGGCTATTATCACATCTAATTTCCGATGGATATCCTACGCGATCAAATATTTTCCCAATAACTTCAATTATATGGTTAGACGTTTTTCGCATCAGTTTTTCTGATATGACAAAACCCGAATATGAATCAATAATTGATATATAGTCGTGTCCCGCCATTTCAAACAAATCGATTGCCACTCTTTGAAACGGATAACCAGGATTAGAATCCTGAACCAATGGTTCTTTTTGTACGTTTCTTTTGAATTTTTCGCAAATAGTACATTGCAAAATGATTTCCTTAATTTTTTCAGTCATACCCGGCCAAAAATAGTGAGAGCGTGCACGTGCTAGCGTTTTCTCAACACCTAAATGTGGCTCGTGTAACCATTTGCATATTTTTGCCTGAAGTTCAGAAGGAATGACAAGTCTATGGTCTTTAAAAAGAAGCCCATTCTCAAAATGCAAATTATCGCGGTATTTGTAAAATTTTTGACTTAAGTCATCAAGCTGATGATATCCTGGCCATCTTGTTTGCACATATTTACATATGCGCATGTACTGTTCATCATCTTTAATTACACGCAAGTAGAAATTATAGTTGTCTTCCGATAGGCACACCTGCCGAGTGACTGTATGTATCACCCCAAGAAGATCAGGATTTTCGAGTTGGTCCGGCAACTGTGCCCTTGAAAGGCAGTCAGCCACAAGCATTTCCCTTCCTGGTGTATATAGAATATTCATCTTCGGATATTTAAGAAGAAGCATAAACATCCGTTGCAATCGAGGTGTAACGTCGTCAATGTCGCGCTTGACAAGTACCTCTAGTGGCTTATGGTCACTTTGAACTGTGAACTCTCGTCCATATAAAAAAAAATGAAAACGTTCACAGGCAAACACAATTGCCAACAATTCTTTCTCGATTTGTGCCCATTTCTGCTCACTAGAGCTTAAAGTCCGCGAAGCGTAAGCAACTGGATGCCCATCCTGTACCAATACGCATCCTAATCCATCCTTTGATGCATCCGTTTGGATAATAACCGGTTTGATCGGGTCATAAACTGCCAGGACAGGCTCTGTCGTTATTATACTAATTAAATTTTTTAATTCGTTTTCATGGCGATCTGTCCAACTCCATTCCACATCCTTTCGCGTGAGATCACGTAAGGCTGCAGATTGGCACGATAAATTAGGAATGAATTTTGCAAGATATTTAAATAACCCAAGTAATCTCATAACCCCGGATTTGTTTGTTGGTTTGGGCATATCTACAATGGCTCTGGTGTATCGAAAATCCGGTCTAATCTGACCCTCCGATATTAAATGACCCATGAACTTAATTTGCTTTTGCCTAAATTGGATTTTATCTGCGTTAAACTTAATATTGTGTTTCAGAGCGCGTTCCATTACAATTGCAAGAGTTTGATCATGTTCAAAATCAGTTGTGGCAGCAATAGCCAAATCATCAAAATATATAAAAAGATTGGGAATGTCACCGAATGTTTGTACCATTTTTTTTTGAAACATTTCCGGTGCACTATTGATACCAAATGGCAAACGGTTGAACTTAAATCTACCCACCGGTGTCATAAAGGTTGTTAAATCTGCGCTCTTGGCATCAAGTTCCATGTGCCAAAAGCCGTTACTTAAATCGAGTACAGAAAATACACATTTATTTGCTAGACGTCCCATAACATCTTCAATCGTTGGAATGAGGAAGTGCTCACGCTTAATGCATGCATTCAACGGCTTCGGATCGAGACAAATCCGAAGTTTTCCATTTGGTTTTTCCACGAGTTGAACATTGTTCACCCAATCGGTGGGGTAATCGACCGGAGAAATGATTCCAGCCTGGACCATCGATTCGAGTTCCGATTTAAGACGATCACTCAGACTTAAAGGAATTCGCTTTTTATAGTGCAGAGAGGGTATTGCATCCTCTTTTAACCTAATAGAGCAAGTTCCCGGAAATTTACCCATACCACTAAAATTTTTCTTAAATTTTTCTAGAAATTCCCCCTTCTCCCGAGGGAAATATGGCAATGATTGCACAGTATTCAATCGTTTTACCAAATCAAACTCAATGCAAGTTGACAAGCCCAGCAGCGGTTCAAGCGCATCATCGACAACAAGAAATTCAGCCATTCTAACCGTTTCTTTTTCCACATCAAAACATTTTAAATTTACTAATCCATGAATATTAATTTTATTAGCACTATAATCCAGCACAACAAATCCACTTTTTTTCTTTTCAAAAGTAACATTAAATTTCTTCATTAAATTAATTGGAATGCAATTGACGTCAGATCCAGTGTCAATCTTAAATGTGGTTAGCCAATTATTAATTAGATACGTTTTCGTCCATCTTATTCTTTTTAATCCATCAGTGTTTGAATTTAATCTAAAAGCATTACAATTTCTACTTAATATACTAATGTTTCCATCAACCTGTTCTAAACTACAATATTTACCTTCATCATTCCAGTTGAGACTATTTGCCTGTTTGTTGTAGTTGTTGGTTGTAGTGTTGTTTTTGTGGTAGTTGTTGTTGTCCCTCCTAAGCTGCTGATTTCCATATGATTGCTGTTGTTCATTTTGTTTTGCTCTCCCCTTCTGTTTGCAGAATTTTGAGAAGTGTCCCTTTCTTCCACAGATTGAACAATTTATGTTGTTGGCTTTACAAGAGCGCAAATGATTTGGTGTGAATGGTGCGCCACAGTTGAAGCAATATCGAGACACAGCATTGCAGACTAGGTCAGTTGTTGTTTCCGAGACAGCATTCACAGTCGAGTAATTGTTACGTCGATCTAGCAATATCTTATTTGCATTTGCAGCCTCATAAATTTTGCACGTTTCAATGACCTTTTTTAATGGGTCATCCTTTCCGTCCAAAAGCTTTAGTTGTAGTTTTTTATCGTATACCCCAATAATTATACGATCACGCAACATACGATGCTGGTAAGAAGCGCCACAATTACAATTGTACTCACAAAATCGGAGCTGGGTTCGTAACTCCGTTTCGAAATCTGCAAAAGTTTGGTTTTCCTTTTGGACTACTGTGTTGAATTTGTATGATTCCATTGCGATATTTTTTCTTGGAAGGCAATAATCATCAAACGACTTTAGGACGGTTTCCAAAGTGTTTGGAACTTGCGGAGCGATATCTTCGTCTTCCTGTAGATCGTTTTCGTCTTCTTCGTCGCCGTTTTGATTTCCTGCAGGTGCATTCGCTGGAGCATTTGCAGCAGCATTTTCAGGTGGATTTGCTAGCCCAAAAATACTCTCAAGTGTTCCATCGTTTGGATATAGTGTGTTGTAAATATTTCCTGCGTCTGGACCAATTAACCACAAAAATGTTGCGATTTTTTGTTGTTCCGGCTCGTTCATTTTATTGTTCGCGATCATGTAGACCATGAAAGTGCGTTTCCATGTTGTCCATTCTTTTGCCAAGTTAGAACAATCCAATGGTTTTGGCAAACGATCGTTGGATGTCATTTTTTTTTTTTTTTTTATGGTTATATTTTCTCACCCACGTGTATAACTATGCTGTTGAATTGTATGTACATATACTATATTAGAAATTAGACCCACTTCTGACACCATGTAACGTGTACTGTGTTCACGTTAAATAATAAATTTTAAGTGGTTTAAATATCCTTTATTTTATTATTAATTGCTTTCACATATATGTAGGAATAATTTAACAATAGGTAAAGTTGGTTGTTAAGTTATTGTTCTGCAGGCTATGATGGTTGAGGCTCAACTGGTTTGACGTTTTATTTCTAAGCTGTCACTTGATACATAAATGCAAATTGATGGAATCACAATAATCATTTAAATTGACAACTGACAACAAGTATTTAAATTCACAATAAGTATTCATTACACGTTATGCTATCAAATACTACTTGTTTGAAAAGCTTTGGAATAGACGACAGATTAGAAATCGGTCTGTAGTTGGTGATATCGGACTTATTACCCTTTTTGAAGACGGGAGTAATGAATGAATCTTTCCATACTTGAGGAAATTTACCGGACTTAAGGGATAGCTTGAAAAGAAATTGCAAGGGAGAAGCTAAAACGGAGGAACATTTTTTTAATATTATAGGAGGAATGTCATCAGGACCGGGAGAGTAATCAACTTTCAGCAATGAAAGATAATGCAAAACCTTATCATTATCAATGTGGATGTTGTTAAAAGTGGCTTGGGGGAAATCACGGGAGTAGTCAAAGAAATCATAGTCTATATTGACGGGATTTTCAATAAAGGACTTAATGAAATGCTTTGCAAACGCATTGCATATCTCAGGTGAGCTTGTCAAAGCGGAATCTTTGTAAACAAAGTTCACTGGGTACCCATCAGACTTCTTCTTTAAATTTACAAACTTCCAAAATCTCTTTGGATCAATCTTCAACGAAATTTCCATTTCCTTCACATATGCAGCATAATAGGTTTCTGGAAAGTAAATTAAACTCTTCAAAAAGTGCACGAAACACATTCAGATCAGAAATTGAGAGATTTTTAATATAAGACTTCCAAGCCTTTATTTCGTCTATTACGTAAAGATTTGAGTTCTTTTGTGTACCACGGATGGCCAGAGTTTATATTTTTAGATAACTTAAGAGGAATTGAATTAATCAAGCAGCTATTGAAAATTTCGTAAAATTGAGTAACTACATCTTCAATGTTAGAGCAATCATGCATATTAGAAATATTAGAAACACTTAATTCTTCGTAAAGTAATTGAAAGTCTGCTTTACGAAAATCAAGTGAATAGGAACAGTCTTGAGCATTACTGTTATTGAGTAAATGGCTGCTCATGTCAAAAAATATATCAAGTGGAGGATGGTAGGAGTCTACGTTAGAAATGGCAGAGGTACACAGAACCAAAAAAGTTGTCATACTGACTATTTTTGTCGTCGATTTGACTACTGAATTGTCAATTTTCACCCGACAACCGCGATTGTTAATAAGACAATTTTCGATAGTCAATATGACAACCGAAATTTTTCTACAACTCCTTAGTCAATATGACAACTTCGATAGTCAATATGACTACTTTCGGTTGAAAGGAATTGAATCACAAGTTGTCGTATTCACAACCGCTGTAGTTAATATGACAACTTCGGTAGTCAATAGGATAACCGCGTTAGTCAATACGACAACTTCGGTAGTCAATAGGACAACTGCGATAGTAAATAGGACAACAGCGGTAGTCACTATGACAACTTCGGTAGTCAATAGGACAACTACGGTAGTCAATAGGACAACTGCGGTAGTCAATAGGACAACTGCGGTAGTCAATATGACAAACACAGTAGTCAATAGGACAACCACAGTAGTCAATATGACAACTTCGTTGAACAAGATGTTGAATTATGTCATTGGCTTGAAGTTCAGGATCAAGTCGGGATATAAATACTAATTTAGGCTTTCGAACGGACTCTATTTTTTTAAAAGGTTCAGAACCGCTGTTGTTATTGGTATTGGAACTATACTCGATACAGTTTTCGGTTCAGGACAGGGCACGGATGTGCTTGTTAATACACTGGGGGAACTGCCGGTGGATTTATATCGAAAAGTGGAATAATTTCAGTGGCTATATTTTCTTCCTGAAGAGAAGCAAGTGATATTTTGTTTACAGTTGGACTATCATTTCGTGAGTTAGGGCGCTTTGGTGCCGGAAAAGGAGTTGTTGGAGATGATGTCCCCTCTCGCCCCCTTTTGATACCCTTTTTAGGATTTGATGCTGCATTGGTGAGCTTAGTAGAAGAAGTAGAAGCGTTGCTCGGGGAAGTGGGTGATGGATGTGAAGAACCAGAATCAAAAGGCTCTATCGAGGTTGACTTATTCGCAGTTTCAATTGGGGACGAAATAGAAGCCACATTAGCTGCAATTGAATTAAATTTTTTTGACAAAACCTCAAAGTCCTTAGCAATTTTAAGAATTTCATCCTTAAGAGCCGACATTTTAAAAGTAACTTGGGAAAGAGATAATTTAGTACAGATTGTACAGTACCAAAAAGCAATTTTTGAAGAATTGATCTTTTCGATAAAATGATTAGTTGAGCCTAAACATTTGGCATGAAATAATTTCCCACAAGGACCAAAACAAGCAAAAAGAGGAGCCGAATTCGAATGCTCTGTGCATTTCTCCGCTGAACAGTCCATTACAACAGAGAAATAAAAAATAAAATGGTAGATTAAAAAGTACAAATCGAAATCAGATCTCTTAAAATGAAAAAAAAATGAAAAAACGAAAAGAGAAAAAAAAAGAGAAAAAAAATTTGGACCCGGCTAAGATTCGAACCTGGGACAATACCGCAATTCTGATGAATCGCGTTCAGACAGTAACCGACTGTCGTTGTCAATAATAAATTTAGAAAAAAACAGAACAAAATGTATCAAACCAAAAGAAAAGTCTTGGTTTACCGAAGAGTGTAAAGAAGCTATCAGGTTGAAAGAAGTAACCTTCCGATCCTACAAAGCCAACCCAACTGAGGAAAATCGGAAGAAACACAAACATGTTAGGAACTCGTGCAACTCCGTTATACACAAAACGAAATTTTTACATGACCAGAAGTAACGGCAAAAAATTCTGCAATGTCCCAAAGACAGTAAAAACTTCTGGTAATTTGTAAAAAATGTCAAGAACTCAACGTCATCATCAGTTCCAACGCTCATCGTCGACGATAAACCTATTGTCAGCTCTTCAAAGAAGGCGAATATGCTCGCAGCTCATTTTGCTGCAAGTTCCACGTTGCCTGCAAGCAACAATGCCCCTCCTGTACTTGAGAACGTTAATTCTTCTATGGAACAGATATTTTTCCGCACTCGTACAGTAGCAAGAGTACTTCAAGATCTTGATATACACAAATCCGCTGGCCCGGATGGTATACCCCCTATTCTTCTGAAGAAGTGTTCTTCATCTCTGGCAAAACCACTGCGTTAGCTTTTTCATCGCTCCTATCGTTCAGGAATCTTTTCTAGTAGATGGAAAACAGCATTTGTCTAGCCCGTCCCAAAAAAGGTGACTCCTCCTCCCCCTCCTCCTATCGACCAATTGCACTTACGTCCCTTCTTTCCAAGGTCATGGAAACGCTGATAAATCGTCAGCTCAAGAAATATCTCAAAGATCGGGAGCTTTTAAATGACCGGCAATACGGTTTTCGCAGCAATCGTTCCATTGGTGATCTGATGGCATATCCCACCGAACAGTGGAACAAATCTGTGCATCGCTTTGGCGAAAGCAAGATTATTGCGCTTGATATTTCAAAGGCATTTGATAGAGTTTGGCATGAAGCTCTTTTATCGAAAATGCGTGCATTTGGTATCGATGATACTCTTATTCGTTGGATTAGAAGCTATCTTCTGGACCGTTCAATACAAGTTGTATTAGACGGTTTCAAGTCTGATCTCCACAAAATAAATGCTGGTGTGCCCCAGGGCTCCGTTCTGTCTCCGACCGTCTTTCTCATTTTTATAAATGATCTCTTGTCTGTGACTTCTAATCCATTAAATTGTTTTGCTGACGACTCAACCCTCAGCTTTTCATATACGTTTGATAATTCACGGCCTTCGCCTTCGGACGTGTTATTACAACGAAATCGTATGATAAGCTCGTTAAACTCCGATTTAAACAGCATTGTAAATTGGGGTACTAGAAATCGTGTGGAGTTTAATGCGTCGAAAACTCAATGCTGTCTTTTGTCGTTGAAGCTAAATATACCCCCTATGCCATTATCCATGAATGGTACTTGTATCGAGGAGGCCGAAAAGCTATCAGTACTCGGTATGTGTATCAGTGACAATCTTCGTTGGAATGATCATATACTTGAGATTGCCAAGAATGCTGCAAGATGCTTGGGCTTTCTTAATAGATGCAAGAAGTTTTTCACCCCTTCTGATCTTGCTACAATTTACAAAGCGTTTATACGCCCTTAACTCAAGTATAACTCCCATCTCTGGGCAGGTGCTTCTCAAACTTTTCTCCACCTGCTCGACAGAGTTCAGAAAAAAGCAGCGTTAAAATTGATAGGAGAGAGAAACATTATGGAAACATTTCCTTCACTCGAACATTGTCGAAATATCTCAAGTCTTTCCTTATTTTACAGATTCTTTTACAAAAAATGCTCACTCGAGGTAGCCAGCTGCCTTCCAACCCTTAAACATTTCCCCCGTAATACTCGTCTTGCTAGGAACGCTCATCAGTTTACACTTGAGCCCAATTTCGGACGTACCGTGAAATATAGAGATTCTTTCTTTAGCCGTACAACACGAATGTGGAATGGATTGCCTGGCACAATTTTTCCTTGCCATTTTGGTCTTCAAACATTCAAGATCAATGTTCATCGACACCTCCTTTCCCTCCCTTTCCCTTCCTAACTTCCTATCGCTCGCGCTGTGACTTATCATTAAAAGGGCTATAACAAACCCCTTGAGCGCGTGTGCATTATAAAAAAAAGCAGCTATTACTTATTTAAAATACAAAACCCTACAAATGACATGCTTTAATAGAACAAGAGCTTATTACAGGATTAAAAGCTTTAATGAATATTAGAGTAAAGAGACAAAAAAAATTAAAAAAAAAAGTCAAATGGAGGGGAAGTAAATTACTTCAGCAAAAGCTTAACTACTGCAATGAAGAAAAAAAATGTGAATGATAGCTACTCTTACCACAGCACAAAAAAAGTGTTGATATATTACAAAAGTAACTTACAGTTACAATAAGTTGTTAACTTATCACTGCCGGGTATGTAAGCTGTGAGATTTCCGTAAGTGTGAAAAAACGCGTTTACACTTGTAAGTTTCTCTTTCAATTTACATCTTACGTAAATTGATAAAATTAACTGTAAGTCACTTAGAGAGCCGTTTACATTAGTAATTTTTTCAGAAGTTGCCTACGTGAGTAACTTTCGTAATTAAGACTAACATGTGTAATCTCAACCTAACATTAAAATTAACAAAAATAACATAAAAGACAAAATTTAATAACTAAACTACATATTTATAGTCTCAAACTAACTGAATATTTGTTTGTCTTTTCACTTTTTCAGTTACTAATTATAGATGCAAGTGGGCGTCTTTACGTAATGCATTTGCACGTCACCTAAGAAACGAGAAACAAGGTGATGGTAACACTACCCCACAATTATCTCGAAAAAAGAAGACATGGTATCTAGCCGATAAGCTCTCCTTCCTACGTAATCATTTATGCCATAGACAAAAAGGACAACCACCATTGAAGCTCTATATGACTGGTCCAGAGCTGCAGGATGCAGACGAAAATGTTTCCAACTTTGATGACGACAATAATACAAACTTGTCTTATCTAAATCCGGATGTCAAAAGTGATGACAATAATACGAACTTCTCTTATCAAAATCAGGATGTCAAAAGTGAATATTCAGCTTCTGATAAAAACGATTTGTCAGTCATAACAGATTTCGATTCATCAGCTTTTGGTGAAACTATACCAGTAGTTCCTGTAGCCGAATCTTCTAATAGAGTCGAAGAGTCGCATTCTTATTCCAATCTAAGATATCATGCAGAACCAGAGTTAGAAGATAGGAATTTGACATTTTTCAAAAGCGTCCTGCCTGATTTTAATAAGCTTTCTGATAGAAGGCAACGCTTTTTGAGGCAAGAATTTTTAACGATATTAAATAAATCTCTCGATGAACAAGAAATGGAATCGTAGACTTTCACATTATCATGTGAAAATAAAATGAATAAAATAAAAACTAAAGTGGAGAAAGACAATGAAGGATGTAAACTTGATTTCGAATTTCAAATGCCAGTTTGTTTATCAAATCACGTGTGTATATGTTTATGTGCAACGGTATTTTTTTTATATTGATTATACAAAAGCGCATTTGAAAGGAATTAATCATAATTTCTAGATTTGTACATCCCGCGAAAATATTTTTTTTTAAATACATGCTTATTTTAAAACTAGCTCCCGAATATTTAAAAGCGGATTGCATTTCAAACATTAATGTAAAAGTGCATCATTAAAAGGATCATTCATTTTTGTTTATAATTTAAGTAAATTAGAAACACTTCAAACTAATAAATTTAAAGAATTAAATAATGCAAGAACTTTGTTTTTAGAGCTTTCTTATTAACATTTAAGTCGTAGGTATCTGCATTTTAACACTACATAGGTACCTATTTCTTAATGCACTACATATTAACCTTGTTACAGAAAAGCCTTTTATTAGATACCAACATTGGTTGGTAGCATTAATTTGCATAGAGATTTGGGCAATAAAAACACATAAACTTAGTCCGTCTGACAGAGAGATAAAGTAGTAAGTAAATAATAATGTTAAATAAAATTAATAATATTTATGGAATAAACAAAGAGAAAATATCATAAGGAATATAAAAGCCAATTTAATTTTGGTGGGGGCAATACCCCCATTTATTTAGCTTAATACAAGCTACTTAACTTAATTTAACTTAATTTAACTTAATTTAACTTAATTTAACTTAATTTAAAACTTACAGCTAACTAAGATTGGATTGAATTAGGTGGACGATTTAACAAAAGGAGTTTTAGGCTGGGAGTGCTGAGGTTGAAGTCGAAACAGTTTTCGTTTAAATTAACCCTACGAAGCATACGGATTATAGGTTCATTGAAACCATAAGAGGTACGATGAGTAGGTAGGTAGAAAAGGCGAGGGTTTCTTAGGTTTCGGGGGTTAGTCCTAAAAAAGATAGAGTTGTAGAGGGTTTCACAGTCAACGGAACCTGAGAGGAGTCGATGGATGAATAGAATCTCGGTTATTTCTCGTCGCTCTTGCAGGGTATTAAGGTTAATTAGTTGAAGGCGATGTTGATAAGGGGGCAGGATCAAAGGATTATTCCAAGACAGGCCACGAAGGGCGAATCTTAAGAAACGGCGTTGAATGCTCTCGATCCTAGAGATATGAATTTGTTGATATGGGGTCCAAGCTTGGCAGGCGTATTCAAGTAGAGGCCGGACAAAGGCTATGTAGAGAGATCGGGTGACGTATGGGTCGGAGAATTCTTTGGACCATCGTTTCACAAAACCAAGTGTTGAATTGGCTTTTAAAATGATATTATCGATGTGTGTCAAGAAGTTGAGCTCTCTGTCACATAATATCCCGAGGTCTCGAATCGATTCAACAGTGGCTAAGGGTTGATTGTGAAGAAAGTAGCCCCTGGGAGCAGATTTTATGAGTTTGCGTGAAAAAGTGATTGATTGGCATTTGGCAATGTTAAGCTCTAAGCAGTTTTTGATACACCAGACTGAGAAACTGTCGAGATCTAGTTGGATAAGAGAGGAGTCGTGTAAGGAAGAAATTGTCTTGAAAAACTTGGTATCGTCTGCGTATAATGAGATATGGGAATGTTTAATGACCAATTCAATATCGTTAATTGTAAGAATGAAAAGGAGAGGGCCTAAGTGACTGCCTTGGGGGACCCCGGAGGTAGCTAAGAAAGAATTGGAGAGGGCAGATCTGAAACGAACACTGTAATACCGGTTTTCCAGATAAGAAGAAATCCATTTTAAGAAGATAGGTTCAAAGCCGAGGGAGGACAGTTTGAAAAGTATTAGCCTATGCGAAATTTTGTCAAAAGCTTTGCTAAAGTCAGTAGAGATAACATCTACATCCATTCCGCTCTCTAGAGCTGAGACGGTATAAGATATAAATTCAACTAGGTTAGTGGTTGTAGACCTACATTTGAGGAAGCCGTGTTGTCTAGGGGAAATGAGGGACTTACAACGGAAACTGAAAATTTCGTACAGAGTACTTTCAAATATTTTAGGGATATGTGAGAGTTTGGCAATGGGATGATAGTTTTTAATATCGCTCTTAGTACCTTTTTTGTATATTGGGGTTATAAAAGAGGTTTTCCATACCTGAGGAAATTCGCCTTGAGATAGTGATAGACTGAAAAGTTTTATGGCGACTAAAGGGTACATTTAGAGAAATAGAATTAAATATTTCTCTGTAAAATATTTCTATGGCGTCTTTCACATTAAGGTTATCAAAGTTGAAGGAAACTCTATTGAGATATTCATTAATATACGAGGGAAGTTTGCTTTATGAAAATCATAAGAGAACTGGTTTGTAGGGGGAGGATTTGGTAGTCATGATAAAAAGAGAGAATCAGGGGAGGATGATAGTTGTCGATAGTAGATAGTGATAGGGGTGAGAGTGATACTGAAGAGTTAATGGGATCGGTTGTGAAAATAAGATCTAGTTGCCTGTCCATATAGTTTGAGATACCACTAACTTGACAGAGACTTGAATCTGCTAGGCAATCTATGAACAGACATTCCTTAGAAGAGGTCATAAAGTAATGAACAGTAATAATCATAAATGAAATATAGAAAAACGTTTGTAATTTATCATTGAACCGATATTGGTTGTTTGTATTAAAATAATAAATTGGAGAATAATAAGAAAATATTTTGTATCAGTTTGTAGAACAAAACAAAATATACACAAACTAATTTCAAAGGTTTCTGCAAAAATCACCTAGACACGTGTTTCATCTATATAGGTATGTATATATAAAAATCAATGCCACTTTTCGTTGTAATTTTATAACTCAAGAACGGGTTCACCTATCCAAACCAAATGTTTAGGCTTTGTTCGGACTATTTAGTAGATGGTTTATGTGAAGTTTGCACAAAATCGGTTAAGCCATTCTTCATTTAGAATATTTTGTTAATGAGGATTTTACTGTAAAATTAAAACTTTTTTCATATGGGGGGACTGTGCTGTCAAATTGAAATTTTTTTGAGTGTTCACAGTACATTGTAGGATTTTGACATCTTCGAAGTTTGGAGAATGACCACTCTCGATGCTGTGACTTGCCAGGGCTGTTTTCCCAGAACTATTGGATTTAATATCAGATTTGTGATCTGGTGTCGAAGAAATTGTTTTGTGGTTCCTATATATCATAGGATTACGTCTGTTTGTTTGTCTTTGTCAACGTCCTAAGTAAAATGACCGCATGAATGACATAACAACATGCTTGTACTGTCAACACTGAAAAAAGTTTCAATTTGACAGCACAGTCCCCATCTAAAAAAAAGTTACAATTTGACAGCGAAATCCCCATTAACAAAATGATCCGCTTCATTATTAGAAGGTGGTCGGACCGCACACTCTGCATTAAAATTGCCATTGTATTTCGAGAAATTCTGCTATGGTAAAAGTTCTGCGATTAACGTCAATTATATAATAATAAAAAATCACTACAAGCATTTAATCGAGCAACGCAAGATTTACCTGGTAATCAACAGCTTTTTGGTCGTGCTTTGATATTACTGTCAGGGGATTTTCGTCAAACATTGCCTGTCACTCCTCGATCAACTCCTGCTGATGAAATAAATGCCTCTTTGAAGTCATCAGTTCTTTGGAGATATGTACAAAAATTGACATTAATATGCGTATTCACCTACAAAATGGTCCAGCTGCCCATGAGTTTTCAAAACAATTGTTAGATATTGGTGATGGCAAAATACAAATCGACACTACCAGCGCATTGATCGCTGTACCGAACAATTTTTGTATAATTGCGCAATCGATAGATGAATTGATTGAATGTGTTTTTCCGAGAATTCTTCAGAATTACAGAAATCATGATTGGTTGAGAGAACGCGCCATTTTAGCACTTAAGAACATTCATATCAATGGCATTAATTTTCAAATTCAAGCGAAACTGCCAGGTGAAGTCACGACTTATAAATCAATTGACAGTGTTATGAATCAATATGAGGCAATGAATTATTCAATTGAATTTTTAAATTCATTGGAAACAGCTGGTATGCCACCGCATTGCTTGAATCTGAAAGTTGGTTCTTTGATTATATTATTGCGAAATATTAATCCAAAAAAACTGTGTAATGGCACCAGATTGGCAGTGAAAAAGTTATTGCCAAATTTGATTGAAGCTATGATCTTAACTGCTAAATCAAAAGGAGAAGTTTGTTTGATACCGCGTATCCCTATGATTCCAACTGATATGCCATTTGAATTCAAACGATTACAATATCCTGTGCGTTTATCATTTGAGATGTCCATCAGAAAGGCCCAAGGGCAAACACTTAACGTTTGTGGTGTGAATTTGGAGGAATCATGTTTTTCACATGGCCAACTTTATGTTGCCTGTTCCAGAGTCGGTACCCCCAGCCGTTTGTTTATTCATGCTCAAAATGGAAAAACAAAAAATATTGTTTATCAAAATGTTTTGGATTAAGTTTTAAAATAGCTAGCAATTAATAAAATATTTTTTTGTTTGAATAAATGGATTTGATTTTCCAATTAAATTTTTCTATTATTTCCCTTTATACGTAGCGAAGCACGTACCGGGCCGCTAGTTTTATTATAAAGAAATATAATTTTATTTCGAATCATCATATTCTACGCTACCTTAATTTACGGAACTTGTAAATTTATGTTGCAACTATGGGCTCTCAACAGACTTATGTATTTGATAACTAGCTTTTGCCCGCTACTTCGTACGCGTGGATTTTAGAATCGAGTATCTAGGCATATTTTTATTTTTGCACAGCCAGTTCAAAATTGAAAACCAATGAAATGGACTTATAGCGGTGGAAGGGTAGATAAACAGTGCTTATTTTTATGGAAAATGAAACAACAAAAATTAAAGAATTTGAACATGTCTTATATATTCTAGTCATAGGAGCAAAACAAACTAACTGAGCTTGTGACCCTAGAGCCTAGAGCAAGCAACTTATAGTTGTCCGTGAGAGGAATAGTTAGTCCTGAAATGGTCGTTGTGAAACATGCTCTCAAAACGTGAAATTGGGGGAAATGGGAGGTATGAGTGGTATGAAAACTACATACTTTACCAGCTCCACATCCAGTAAGATTGTTGGCTTCTGCATAGTTCTATTTCGAAGTAACATAACTTTAAGACGGCTTCCATTGCATAGTTCGAGGGTTAAATTCCGAAGCAATATACCTAATCGGAATGCCTTATTTCAAAATGGTTACGCGCGGGGAGAGATAATAGAGTAAAGAAGCTCTACCGAATAAGTGGTAGCATCGGCTCGGTATAGAACGTACTGTGGTATAGAACTATGTTTATGGAACGGTGTACCACCGGTAGTCACCTTCAACTTATTCCAAAGTACTATGATTTATGGCAGCTCTGCTTCATCAGTTTTGAGCGTAAGTATTGCTCGTTCACCAATCCAAACATTGTCGTTACGTTTACACTGTTCTTCAGGCGTCCCTCTTTTCCATTCTATGGTTACATTATATTGCAATTTCTGGTTCCGCTGAATGAGTTTATTTAAGGTTTTAAGATGTTTTTAATATAACAACTTTTCAGGACGACAAACTTATTTCTATTCATGTATATACTCGTAGGTAAGTGTGGCGCTAGTTTTATGATTTACAGCGCCATTATGGAAGTGAACCGCTAACTTACTAAAAATCTTCATTGATTAAAATGCGATTGGAGTAATATTTAAAAAAAACAACCAGAATTAGAAATTTTCGTGCAATAACATTATAGCCTATATTTTAAGTTGGTGTACTACCAATTAATCTGCGGAAACCGCTTTCAATTCCATGCAGTATAGTTTCAGCGTGATGCGCGTACAAACCGACAGACAGATAAAAGTTCTAAAAACGTCCTCGTCCTAATATTGGTTTACAGACCCGTTACAATTTTATTATAATGTAAGATGTTGCAAGTTTTATTTAATAGCTTTGTTAGTTTACTTTTTGTGCAAAAAAAAAAAAACATGGTTGTCTGTAAAGTCGGTTTAAGGACGATAATTTTATGTGATAACCAGTTCACAAAACAGTTCATGTATATCTCTCCCAACCCACCTACAACCACCCACCATTTTTGTATTTTTTGCACCCCTTAACCCAAACACCAACCTACCTACCATCCCCACATACAAACACCAACCAACAGCCCACCAATTTTGAAATTCCCCCCCCCCCACACAATAAAGCTCCCCTTCTTAACCACTACCAATCACCCACCCCACCTACAACCACCCACCCACTATTTTTTTCACAATTCCCCCCATGCACTTAATTCAACCACCTACCGTTTTTGACACATTTTTCCCCTTCCCGACACAATGGTTAGATGCATTTTACTAAAAACCAAAGAAGCGAAATTGCATTTTCCAGAATAATGGTGTTTCTGAGATATTATCGTATTTTGTGTTTTTATACTCCGTTAGTTATTTTATAAAAAAGAAAAATTGGATCGGAAATTTAGTGCGAGGTTAAATTTAATTTTTAGTAGCAACGCTCTCTCTCAAAGGTATTATGATTCTCTATACAAGGCCCTTATCATCCCAGTGCTGCTCTATGAAAGAAGCGTGAACACTGACAGATTCGAATGAAAAGCGTCTGTGGTACTTTGAGAATATGGAGGAGAAGATTTATTGACGAACTGTACGGGATTTACAGCGACACTAGCCTGGTGAAAAAACTAAAAGTACAGCGGCTAAGACAGCTGATGGGGCATATGGAGCTAATGGAAGAATACGCACCAGTCCGCTGAGTCTCCGATTCCAATCTGAGTGTCGAGGTAGTACTGAAAGATCCATCCTAAGGTGGCGCTATCAAGTGGAGGACGACCTCAACCAACTTGGTGTGCGCAACTGGAGTCAACTGAGTAGGGATTGGCCTAGCTGGCGGGGTTCGTTTGTTGATGTCGAAGTCCACAATGGACTTTCCGGGCCACTTTAAGTAAGTAAGTAATTCAAACTTTTGGTACCTGGTTAATATAGGGGGAAAGGTTGGATCAATGAGACAGTACGAACAGTGAGACATTAATTTTGAGTGCTTCCCCGAAATACGCACAGACATTTCAATTCAGACAATAACGTTCCTTTTCCATTTTCTATCTTTTCCTTCTAATCCGAACAACATCCAGTTGCACGTGTGATCTCAGTAAGTAAAGACAGAAAAAAGGGGCAACTGTATTTTTTTTTTGTGTTTTAAAAATGTAACGGGTGATTTGGTTTTGGCAACACTGGTTTTGACAGCTGACGTGTGTTTAGTACCTTGTGTCACTGTCAAACAGCTTCAGTTTGGTTTGCAATTTAACCATGGATCGTCTTACAAATGAACAACGCTTGCAATTTATTGAATTTTACTATCAAAATTCGTGCTCGGTTCGAAATGTTCATATCGAATGTTTTTATCGAAAAATTGTGTTCAGCGATGAGGCTCATTTTTGGTTGAATGGGTACGTAAATAAGCAAAATTGCCGCATTTGGAGTGAAGATCAGCCAGAAGCATTGCAACAGCTACCAATGCATCCCGAAAAAGCCATTGTTTGGTGCGGTTTATGGGCCGGCGGCATTATTGGGCCATATTTCTTCAAAGATGATGCGAATCGCAGCGTTACTGTCAATGGTGAACGCTACCGAGTGATGATAACAAACTTTTTTTTGCCCAAAATGGAAGTTCTTGACTTGCATGATATGTGGTTTCAACAAGACGGTGCCACATGCCACACAGCACGCGAAACAATGGTGCAATTGCGAGGCGAGTTTGGTGAACAGTTAATTTCACGTTTCGGGCCGGTCAATTGGCCGCCTAGATCGTGCGATTTGACACCATTAGACTATTTTTTGTGGGGGTATGTCAAGGCTAATGTCTATAGGGACAAGCCCGCTTCGATTGACGCACTGGAAGCCAACATCCATGCATTCATTCGTGAGATACCGGCCGATATGTGTGAAAGAGTATGCCAAAATTGGACTCAGCGGATGGGCTACCTGAGACGCAGCCGCGGTCAACATTTGCATGAAATTATCTTTAAACATTAAATTGCAAGGTTCAAACTATCGATTCAAATAAATATTTCATTCATTTTTTCGAATTTTTTGTGTTTTTTTTTTTTTTTTTAAAGTTCTAAACCTCTTAAAAAATCACCCGTTATGTTGCAACTTCAAATATTCAGGTAAGCGAATCCTTTTTGTCTAATCAAACAGTGAGACAGATTCAAAGGTCGAACAGTGAGACATGGCTCAACCCTTATAATTTATTTTTTATTTTTGTTATGTTCTTAGACCTTTTTATTCATTTTTATATACCTTTTGTTGTCAGCTTGGACAACGTGAGAGTGAGACATTGAATAACGTCTGATAAACGAAAAACTCCTTTATAGAGAAAATAAAAAAGGCTGTTGACATGGTTAAAGACTGATGTTCCCAGCGAAAAGGATTTGTATCTAACATGCATATATTGTTTGTTGTTTTTTGTTAATATAAATTAATAAATAATGTGTTAAACGAATATAACACGTATTTTTTTTAATATACCAAGTTGTTTAAGAGGCATTTTTATTAAAATTACTGTGCAGTCCTACACTGTCTCAGTATTCCAATCCCCGGGAAACAGTGAGACAGAGACTTCTTCAACAATTCAACTTCTGGTGAAATTGTTTTTATTCGTTCATTGAAATTTTTAATGGCAAAGATCAGGGAAGACATATGTCTTAAGATACCATCAAAAAACCATTTTAATAGTTCGGAGGTATAATCGTTTGAAAAAAGTGTCTCACTGTTCCAGCCTTTCACCTAGCAAATATTTACTATCTTTTGGACGTATTTTTAGCTCTCGCCTCTAGCTTGAAATTACAATATGAATACGCTTGCTGTTTTCTGGCTCATATTTTACCAATTAGCTTAAGAACTCATTTCATTTCAATTCATAAGACACTAACCAGCTTGAGAATAATTATTATGCGGACACTTTTATAAAGGACTTTTCAAATGGCGCGGGTGGATTTTGGCGGCCTATGGTGGCCATGTTGTTTTCGTTACAAATGTCAAATTACCTTTGCAATTTACACGATTGAACAGTTTGTCCAAATGATACGTAAAACTTAATTATCAAGAGTATTATTATGAGTATTCGTAAGAGTGTAAACGTTGTGAGCGTTGCGCATATTTTACGGTGGGCGTGTTGGCCTTTTACAATCGACTCTTTAACGTTTGTTGGGCAAATGTGAAAGGCACGGTTCGGTAGTCAATCATTATTGATATACGTCAAGAGAATACGCAAGATCGGCAGAGAGTACCCAAGAAAGTGTATAACAAAGCCCGAGGCTGTCGATTTTTTGCCGTGCACAAAAACTCGGCTTTACGCACTCTTCAACTTGGGGAATTTTGCATTGAGACTTAGGCTTGCGCCCGTATATAGAAGATCCAACTGATTGAAGAGCTCAACGGTGTGAACACATACAACGCCATTGGACATCGTAGTGTCATGCTTTTTTATACTTGGGCTGAGGTAAGCTCGTCGAAGTCCAGGGTTGCTCCCCAAAGAAAGCGAAAACTCGGTTGAAGTTCCAAGTTACTTCATATACGGACTTAACAATAAAACTAAATTAATAATTCGACGTATAATATAGTATTAAATAATAATAGCTTAAATAGTTTGGCCCTACGACAAGAAACGATTCCAACTATATTTGGTCTATAGAGTTGCCTCTATGACAACAATTGGTTTTAGGTCTGTAGAGATTCTTGAAAGGAAGAGCTCCACGACAAGAAAGGAATTAGGCCTGCAGAGATTCTTGAAAAAAAGAGCTCCACGACAAGAAACTGATTAGGTCTGTAGAGGTTCCTGAAAGGAAGCGCTCCACGACAGTAAATTGATTAGGTCTGTAGAGATTCTTTGAAAAGAAGAGCTCCACGACAAGAAACTGATTAGGTCTGCAGAGATTCCCGAAAGGAAGCGCTCCACGACAAGAAACTGATTAGGTCTGTGGTGAAGCTTACAACTGCAGCAACCCCACGACAATAAACGGATTAGGTCTGTAGAGATTCTTATAAAGAAGAGCTCCACGACAAGAAACAAATTAGGTCTGTGGTGACACTTACAATGGCAGCTACCCCACGACAAGAAACTGATGGCCTAATGCCTTTACTTCAAAATGTAATAAGGTTTCTGCTGGTATTCCCCGCAGCGTACCTTCGAGATCTCGTATTCCCGGTATTCTATTAAATAAAATCGTATACCAATAGCTGGGAGCTCGAGTCTGATTTTCCATACAAATTCTGCTTATACTTATGGAATATTTCAGTAATAAGGAAGTGTGAATTATAACATTAAAGACTAAAAATACATGTACTAAAATAATTCATTCTGTTTGTTGGATGTTTCTGCTGGTTACTATCATATATGTGTTCCGAGTTGGTTGGTAGTCCAAATCAGCGGTACGGGGCGGAGGGGTGGTCGGTTTTGCTGTTGGTTGGTTGTGTTGCTTCCTGGCTGGTCTCTGGTATACACTTAGCGTTGTAGAAAAATCGTCGTGGTGATTGTGACGGCGGTCGGTGGCGGTTGGTGGCGGTTGGTGACGGTCGGTGGCGGTCGGTGGCGGTCGGTGATGATGATTATTGGCTGGTAATGTGCATTCCTCTTGCTGATTGGAGGGGTGGCGGTCGGTGGCAGTGAAGAAAATGTGTAACTTCGTTACAGTAGTGTTTGGAAGTGGAACCCAATTTTGTCACCGGGTTCTGTCTGTATTTTGGACCGGAGGCTTCATTAATCTGTACTTGTTCGAAAACCGAACTGCGAGGTCACCGTCAATGGCTACAGTTTACACAACGATTATAACCAAATTCTCTCATGGCCCAAATTGGACCACATGTACGTAGATGACATGTCATTTCGGCAGGATAGCGCTACATGCCATAAAACGGACGATAAGGTGTACTACATTTCCATCTTCGTGCCCTTCATAAGCCTAGGATAGTCGCTGAAGGAACCAAACTATTTGGTGACAAAAAAAGTATGTATCTGCAGAGGAGACGAAGTCTATGAGTGTCTACGATATTAACATCGGATATCATATACAGCAGCTGGAGCTAGGCGGAACTTTCAAAATGTGGTGACTTCTAGTTCTTAGATCCTCCATTTCGACGACCAAAATTCTGTTTTTGAAAACCATAATCAACAAATCTCATGGATTACTACCTCGATATTGCTGATATTTAATGTTCTCAAAGTATTTAAGGACCCAAGACCTTGCAGCTTGCATTAAAGAAGCCAATCTGTATCTTTTATTGAATCAGTCATGGAATGGAAGCCAATTTATTTTTGTTTATTTTTTATTTCTTGATTTTAATATCCGTTTTGTGAGTTTAAGACTTGCACCCTTCATACAGATTATCATCGTCTTTATTATTAAGCAATAAAAACAATTTTACTTTAGCCTTTGTTGAAAGTGCTTTGCTCTGCAGTTTGAGTTCCTTTTTTTTGCAGATATTTAATTTTTTTTATATCCTTTTTTATTTCATCATCATATCAGTGAGTTCCCATCGCATCGGGCGGTTGTTTTGTTCCATTTTTGATGTCAATAGCACATTTTTGACGTACGGTATCGAATGTCAAAGAAATTGAGGTTGAAGATTGTTCAGATACAGATATGCAGATAATGTATGTACGTGTTGTGTAAGGACTTTTCGGGATATTATTTTAAGTGGGGGAAAGTAAACAAAATAATGCAAATATAGGTTTAGGATCAGAGTGGTGTGACGTGTGATATGGGTTGTCATAAAAATCATTCTACTTGAAGTTATGATTGAATAATATACCACCAAATGGGAATCGTTTTTATGATGCGTTCTTGGGAAAAGACATGAGTTTATTTAAAAAATGAATTCCAACCTACTTTTATGTGTTGAAAGAGGTTATATGACTTTTTCTTGTGTTTTTCAAGGAGTTGACATCATTTGATAGCTGCGGTTGAAATAATAATTTGAAAGAGTCCTTTTCATCACCTTCGGATCCATTCGAGAATTTCCTTGACTAGAATGTTAAGATGAAATTTAGGAACAATGGTTTCAAGTCCTTCGAACACTCTATTCGCGAGCCATGATCCAAAAGACAGATCCTTGACCGAGCTGGAATTTTCATGATGATGCTAAGATCAAAGGCACTTGCAAATATAATTTTACAGTAACATGGTAACATGAAGGATGTACCTCATGCGCTGTAAATTGCGCAATGTACATATGTTGGTCGCTGTTGAAAAAATTTATTATTTCTGTACCACATAGGCAGTAAGGCAACTATCCCGTATCAGCACGAACAGGACATCCTGGGGTAATTTTAAAATGGTATGTTGGAACGATAGGAGCATTTCGTCTTCTGGGATCACAACTTTACCAATCAACCGATTTGCAATTTTGGCATCAGGCTAATGCAATTTCTGAAAAATTAGAAAGTTTTTTCGGGCTAATAGTTCATTTCCTTCCTAAATATTTGAGTACCTGGTGCTGGCAGTAGCATCCCCTCGTATACTAGAATAACTGATGCACTTTGGGGTCCACCACCTAACCTTTAATCAGGAACAGGACTGCGTTAAAGAGAAGAGCACAGAATATGATGACTCGGTGTGCAAGGTGCAACTACTGAGACTAAGCCATCAAACTGCATTTTGGTTGGATTTTGTTCTCTCCACCATTGTGGACTTTGGCCAACTTGTAATTGTTGCAACTGATTTAGAAAATTTAGATTTTTAAGATGTTTGCCCCTCCAATTCGCTTGTCATGATTTCTGAACTAAAACCCTTACTTATCCATTGATGGCGCTAAAAAACCTGGTGCTCCTTAGCCTTAATTAATATGCTCCTCCAGCTGGCTCGATCTCTCGCCTTTCGTCTCCAATTTCACACTTCAAATTTTCAAAGATGAATGGTATACCTACTTTGGCTTCTGACTCCCTCTGACACGGAAGGCGTTGAAGACTTTACGAGCTGGGGCGTTGATGTGTATTTAGTCTACACGGCCCAGTCATCTTAACCGTTGGATACCAAATTTTCTGACTAGGCTTATTTCACTGTACATCACGCCAGTTTCTGTTGTGTCTTCTTCGCCAGATGTTTTCGTATTTTCTAAAACGGAATGGACCATAATTCATAAATCGCACGCAAAACTTTTCTCTCAGAGAAGACATAAAGGAAATAGTAGAGTTAGATCTTTCAAACGTACGAGTATCATCCTCCAATACCCATTTCCGGTTTTTTTTTTCATTATTATTTGAAATAGTATCTGTGAATAAATGTAAAAACAAAAACGCAAAATCGAATGGCTGGTGGGTCTGCGTCCGCGTAGGCCTTCCAGTCTAGTCAGCTAATCCGCTTAGGCTATAGAGGTGCGAACAGAAAGACAGACGGACGGAATTTACAGACCCACTTTTTTCGACTTCTCCATCATCGTAATGTCATGTTTGACTGTTATCTCAAACATTTTTTTCTGCAGGAATCCATAACTTGCCTGTTATATAGGTACTCGTACATAATTCCTATAATCGGAAGTAAAAATTCGTGTTGTATATTTTCAAGGTGATCTATTCTTTGTTTAGGAAGACTTTTCTGCCCATGATTTATTAGTGAGACGTTTAGGGAAGCGGAAAGAGCGGTTAGGTGGGTATATTATGTATTTAACATACATTTTAAATGAACGTCTCTTTGTATGTACGTTTCTTTAGCTGAAAATTCAACATTGTTGTCAAGTTTTTAAAATGTGTACACAAATGGCTTTTGAAAAATTATTTCTAGCTGTTTAAAAATAACAAAACCTAATTCTTCATACAAATATAAATAGATCTACTAATGATCATTGATTTGAAAAACAATATGTAAAGGGTGTTTTTTTTAGAAGTGCCTATAGGTACATAAGTATAAAACGAAAAAATGATTTTGATTCCTGTCATATGGCCCCCGCAGCTGGCTCGGATGTAGTTAAATCTTAAATCGTCTTGTCGTAGGTATATAACCCTGCGAATATTGTTTTCAATCGTCTCTGGCTTTTCTGTTTACCCAGTAACGACTTCACATTCCGCCACAGAAAATAGTCCACTCACAGGTCCAAAACGAAAAAATTATGCCTTCACCAAACGTTTTCTTCAACAGTAAATTGTGTTGTGAAGGGCGCTGTGTGACATGTTACGCGCCGTCTTGTTGAAACCTCAGCTCCGCCACATCACGGCGATTCATTTCTGGAACGAAAAGTCATTGATCATGGCTCTATAACGGTCACCGCTGACTTTTAATACTGGCCGACATTTTAAAGAAGTAAGGACCAAAGATTCCACCAGCCCATAAAACATACCAAACTGTCAGTTTTTTACTTGCGATTATAGGTACTTAAGGCAAGTTATGGATTCGTGCAGAAAAAAAATTTGAGATAACAATCACACATGACATTACGATGATGGAGAAGTCGAAAAAAGTGGGTCTGGAAATTCCGTCCGTCTGTCTGTCTGTCTGTCTGTCTGTCTGTCTGTTCGCGCCTCTGGAGGCTGAACGAGTGGGCCGATTTGCTTCAAATTTGATATTAGGATTTATTTGGCCGTCCCTCGGAACAAATTTTTTATTTTTGCTCTAGGTCCAAAAATAACGGCACCTGCCATACAATCTTGAAGACAAAAATTGATTTTCTCAAAAACGGCTCTAACGATTTCGATAAAATGTTCAGAATGCTATTTTTGCAAGACAATCTATCTTTTGGTTCGAATTTTTTTTTCAAAATTTGTCTAATAACGGTACTTCTCATAGAACCAGTATTTTCAAATCAAATTTCCTCGTAAACTATACATTCGATTTCAATAAAATTTTGGCCACAGGAAGTCATTCATAATATTATTAATATGGCATTTCAAAATTTTCAAAAACTTTTTTTTTGATTTTTTATAATTTTTTCAAAAAAATTTTTGGTTTTCGAAATATATTGGAAACGGGTACATTGATTTTTTTTTTAATTATTTTTCAAATGTAAACTACAGATTGCCATATATTTGCATACTCAAATAAATTTCAAAATATTTTTTGAAAAAGTTTTTCAAAAATAACCTTTTAAAAAAAAAACTGGTCGAACGATTTTCAATATTTTTTTTTCCTAGATTGACGTTTAGCTTTAAAATTTGATTGCATACTTAGTTTTTCCGAGAAAACTCTTAAACTAATTTAAAAAATAAAAGAATTTTCGAAATTATTTAATTTTTTTTAGTATCCATATATGCAGCCACTACGCAATTGCTTATCATAAGAGCAATTTCGTGCGACCCAGTCGTGCATTTTATTTTTATGTTACGGCGCGGCCGGCGTGGCGTCGTAACAATAAACAATGCAATGGCTGGAGGATTATCTACACTCCCAATACGGGAGTTTTGTTCATTGATGTAGCTATTCCAAAATGAGATTCAACGCTAAACAAAATTTTCTTGTATAAATCGGGGAAAAATATGCACAAATTTCAAGCGCTGTTCAGGCGTCAGTGATCGTTAGTGGGTAGACAATCCCGTACGTCTGTCTGGCTATAGGTATACAGTATTCCACAACAGTAGAGAACTGGAGTTTCTACAATTAACTGATCCTGTTATGTTATAGAAACAACTTTTGATGAAAAACTAATCTTTCTAAAAAACGTCTAATACGGTTTAAAAGAAAACCGTGAATATTGATTTGTATGCATCTTTGTCTCGAAATTTGTTCAGATGTTTTCCAGGAAAGGTCTTATAACGGGACGTCCCATCAAACTTTGCGTAAGCGAATCAAACGATTTTGATGAAATTTTTAACAGACAGACCTGTCAGACCCATTTTTTCGACTTCTCTGTCATCGCAATGTCCTGTTTGATTGTTAGAATAATTATTTTTACACGAACCCATAACTTGCCTTAAAGTGGCTATAATCGCAACTAACGAAATAAAGTGAAACGTGCTTACCGGATAACACAATTAGAATTTTTGTATTGTGTTATTTTCTAAATTATAAATTATAGAAAAAAAAACATGGGAAAATAAACGTTTTTGCTTTATTTTACTATGTATTACTTCGGTCATAAACAACAATAGATTTTCAAAAGTAAGCTCATTTATTTTGGAGGGAATCACATACGCGAGGTTGTGTGCTAACCTGATGACGCGCAGTGTATGCAATCACAAGTACAAATTAAAAAAGGGGGTTTTAATTTCTTTTAAATTTTAGTACGTAGATAAAAGATATCGTATATCTATGCAATACCTATAAGTGGTTGGTACTTACCCGTCTAAAAATGGAACTGAAATCTTCATTCAAATAAAAATTATCATCAAATAGGTATCACCTATAGGTATGTACAATGAGATATGATAATAATAATTTTCATAACCGTTTTTCTTACAAACTTGAAGTTCGCATTTAAAATGAACTCGAATTTTAAAAAACATACGTAGATTATGTTTGATCTGATTGATAGTGAATTACATCATGCAACCAAAAAACAACTCTCGATTTGGTATCGAGCACTTTTCGTTTTCCATGAAGCCAAAAAAGGAATCTAGATTTGATTCTGATATCTTGAGCAATTTTTGCAATTCTTGTTTTGGAGCGTGATTCACAGCAGTACTTGCTCACATTCCTAAACGTCAGTTGGAAATTTGTATTTCTTATTGTGTTATTGTGAAAAAGAAACACATTTATTTGCAAAATAATATTCTCCAAATATTTTAAAAATTGGGGCAGCTAGTATGAGTTTATTCATGAATTTTTATGAATAATGTTCATCATGGTCTTCATTAGATATAATCCTAGAAAGTAGTTCTGGTGGAAAATTTTTCAAAATTGAAAATTTGTCTAAGACAAGCGAACAAGTGGGTGATCATTTCGTTTATAATGGCGTTTTTCCCAGCTACACAATTCGGCATATGTATTTTGACGAAATAAAAATCGTGTGTTTTACCTTTAAATGGCTTTATAAAAAAAAAGGAATTGTTATACTTTGACGGAGCGTGCATCTGTCCATAGAATGCTTCTCCAGAACTCCTTTGGCTTCTGAAGATATGTTCTTTTGCAAAGGCCAGTCTTTAAAGCTTTTTTGTTTTTGATATTTACGGCCCGTCCTAAGCTTTAAATGTCTTGAAATCTCCTTCCTTTAAACGTCGTCGGACAGTGCGCTATAGCTTATTGCATTCTTAGCCGTCAAATTCCATTGATCTGCAGCAGATTAATGCTTCACAATAATATTTTCTTTGAATTCCCGCAGAAGGAACTGGTCTTCAGTGGGTGTTTTGCGCCTAGCACCTGATTTCGTTAGGTTTCTTATGTCATTTTTAACTTATTATTTTGATAGTGCACAGTTTGACTCCAGAAATTGAACTCATTTGCAATTGGTTTTACAGCATTCATAGCGGTAAACTTTGCTACCATTGACCTTCTTATAACCAAACTCAAATCAGCCGTTTAACTCATGGTTTTTAATGGCTTTTAAACATTTTTTATTTTCTTATTATCCACGTTTAATGCCAAATTAAAGTTAAACACTACATAAATTTGTTTCGTTTTTACGAGCTCAAAACTGTAAAAACATTAAGACAAAGATTCCGTCAAAATACTTATGCCATGCAAAAATTCGTTGTCTACATGCAATCTTATCAGCAAGCGAACCGAAAAGTGTAAAGTCTAAACCATTTCGTAAATGTTGTTAACTTATGGCCAGTTTGATAAAACCGTTAAAACCCAGATTTCCACTATCTGCACTTTCAGCTAAAATCAAAACACGCAGTCTTCTTAAAAGTAATCTGTTTTTAAAAACCAATTGGCTTTAAGTTTAAACAGAGCGACTCGTTGTATGAGAGCATTTACTGAAAAAATTGCAATGTCACCTTATAGAAAACTAAAAATATCTTGACCGAAGAAAGTTAAGAAGCCTTTAAAACTTGATTTTCCTAATGACCATTAAAGATCAAAATCAAAAATGTAGTAGGTATTATCACAGCTGTCCTACGTTTGTTAAACCACGAGTTTCATAAAAAAACTAAGTAATTTTCGACCAAATTTAAAACGAAAAAACGTTTCTTGAAAGCTAGCAGTTCGAGCTAGACTTAGATGCAAAATACAAAAAATTACAAATATTATAATATGTATTAAGTTTGAAGAAAATCTTTCAAGCCGTTAAGATTGTAGCTTGACATAAAAAAGCGCACAGAGATACCCAAGTATAGCATGGCGAATATGTCAAATTTGATTAAAACCGATTCGATTCTTTTTTTTTTCTGCACGAAACCAATACAACTTGCCCTATGCAGCAAGTAATAACAATCTCTTTTAGATGCAACCAGATAAAACGTAAAATCTAGAGCAAGTCTCAGAATCTGAAATTGCCATGGAAAACACCATCAGCCTAACAAGACTAGTAATATTTAGTGTTATTTATAGTTCATAGTATTTAAATCGGAATACCTGCATACCTCAACATTATTTATGTTATAAATATAAAATAAATCTATACATACATACCAACTACATACAACATACATACATATATGTACATATACATTATCTTTCAATTTATTATGTAGGTACCAAATTTTTTTACATTTTGTTTTAGGTCATGAGGCCTCCAAATATTTGCAAAGTGCTTTTCTCGTATAAGTTCAACGTTTTTATCTTTCGACAAAAATAAAAAACCTCACAGTTCGAGCTCATTAAAGCTGATTTCATAAACAAAAAAAAAGTATCGTCAATGACAAATGATAAATCTCTTACACAATCAAATCGTTGCATTTGTATTTAGATGTAGTTGAGTTGTGTGGATTATGCCTCTTATCTTTCTCAGTCAACGCCAAAACAAAGAAACAACGCACCGAGTACGAGTTTAGTAATTTGTTTCGTTCAAGCATTTTTCTCCCTTGTTCTCTTTATTGTTGTCAGACTCGATATAATATAGCGCTTTCATTCATTTCGAATTATCAATCGGGTTTTTCCTTCCACCTCCTTTGATTGCTAATGCTAACGTGGCGATAAGAGAGACCTCTGTTTTTTTCCAGAAATCATAATCAAATCATTATGATTCATATAAAATTCGCTCTCTTGTATTGCTAATACCTTACCTACGGCAATCGGCAACCACAGCTGCACTGCACTGCACTGCATATATACGAATACGATATACTGCATTCCATAAAAACACAATCGACATTTGACTCACACTTCACACAACGCACACCGCTTCTGTGTGTTAGACCGAATTACCAACGCCATTAGAAAATGTCAATGTGTATTCAGCTTGGACCAAATCACTTGGCCAACGATTGGTTGCGCAGAGAGAGTGTTCAAGAGAACCCAGATGGTGCGCAAGAGATTTAACAAGTGAAGGTTATTTCATAAATTCTACAATGCCTAACTCAACTTTTTTTTTCCTTAAAATTAAAATTATGAGGTAAAACTTTTTGTTATTAAGTACTATAGTTGTACAATCGTGGTTCAGCACTGGAACCTCGTTTTTACATTCTTGATCCGTGGATCAACTTTATATAATCCGTGAAAATCGGTGGGTTAGATCTTAAACCACGGTCTGAGCTTTGATTATGCAAACACTAACCGACCTATATCGTTTTTAAATTTAATCCGAGGATGAACCACTATGGTAAAACTGGCCTTAAAACAAGTAACTTATACGAAAACAAATAGTTTTGCATCAGATAAGGTCGTTAAATCCCCCAACGGAATGTTGATAACTTCGGTGACTAAGCTGTGAAGGGCTGGTCCTTGCCTGGTCAGGCCCTAGAACCAACAGCAGATTAAACCTCAAGTTAGATCCAAGACCATCCAACTCTTTCTAGCTGATCTGATCAACTACTTCAATGTGACAAAAGAGTCTAGTTGCATGAAATCGACTTAGCTTTGACAGTTAATGATCGGCTTCCCTCCCCCAATCGACTTGAACAATCAAAAGGTTCAACAGACTAAACGCTTGAGAGCCATTATAAAAACCTACTTTAGGTGGCGCGTTATGTTTCTTGGAGAATGCCTACGCTAAACCCGCTTACTGGACCAGATTTTTCTTTACTTGAGAATGAGTCATAATCCGCTTAAGCGGATCCGAAATTTGTACTTTGATCTAAGAACGCTTTCTGGTCTTGATCGCGTTCGTGTACGCTCTTTCCACAATTATAGCATTACTTGCCGACAAGCAAACAGATCTGAAAATTGATTTTTTCCAATGGCATATTTTCTTTTAGAAACTCGAATCCCAAATTCAACTTGATCTTCGTCTGGTATCGGCTATCTGATGAAACTCTTCAGCCCAGTTGACTAGTATGAGTTTGTACCGTTGTGTTTCTAGTTCTTCTTAGTTTTCACATACTTTTTGAAAAAAAAAATCATAGTTTCGTGAAACTTTTTTGTATTCCAAAGTAGATTTTTGATGAAAAAAGACATCTGTCTCTTAATATCTTACAAAATCTGTAGTCACATTTTTTTCTCGACACTGCTTTTCAAAATTAGATCCCAGACCATCTTAAGAAATCAGTCTGAAATTCTTTTCGGGATTTGTTAACACGATGACATTTTCAATATCTATTTTTGGATTAGGAATAATCAATAAGATTTTTTGAAGTAAAATGTGGGCAACAGTTTCAATTTCTTTTTGAGCTTTTAAGAAATTTATATGAGATGCTTGAAGAATAAATTAATTTCTGAAAATAAGAGATAGTTCTTTTGTTCCTTTAAAAGATCCGACATTGGCAGCATGTCACTTTTCGTTTCAGGCACATTTATGTCTACATAAATGTGGTTGGAGCTTAAACCTATGCTGCACAAAGCAATGAGATATTTGTTTTTTGACATGGTCTCGCTGTTTATCAGTTTAAAAAGAGTCTTTTATTTTCTTCTACGCAATGTACTATCTGCGTTGTGCAAACTTTCTCTCAATATAAAGTCAAGTTGCGCTGGAAGAACCTTCGAAACGTTTGAGCTGAATATTTTTATAGTATGGCATATTATACACTTGATGAAATCAATATTTGGTACCTTTTCCTTAATATGTTTATATAATGAATTGTTTTTACCACAGAGATTACTTGCACCATAAGTGCAAATGCCAATGCCTACAAGGTTTCCGAACTTCAAATAACTGGTCGCAAAATCATCTAGGGTGAGATACTTTAAGAAACTTACATTGCGTGCAAAAGTACTTTTTCATCCCGTAAACTGTACGCCTTACTGCTGGAACACAATGGAGCCGGAGCCGGAACCGCAGCCGCAGCCGTATCGCATGTCAAAATATTGAATACACACGAATTCAATGTTGTGAACACAACGAGACGGATCCGCAACTGCAGCCGCAAACCGCTACGGACGAGTTGGCCAACTTTTAATAAATACGTGCGTATTTTTGACATTCCATACAAAAAAAAAAAAGAGCAACGTGCTAATAAAGTCCTTTTAGAAATTAGGTCAGGTAATTAAAAATTTATTGAAAAGACTATACATGGTGCGATATATGTTTTATCATCTTTTATATTCATATATATGTATGTTTCTCAGTGGAAATTGTAAAAAAAACGTGGAGTACGTACGACTCCATTGTGGGCACTTCTAATTAGGTACGTACGGCATGCGGTACGGTTGCGGCTGCTGTTCCGGCAGCGTTTTTCTATTGTGTTCCAGCAGTTAGGCGGATTTCGTCTTTGTGCCGGGAGGGATACAATGGAGTTCGACGTTTTTCATTGCGTCATGCGCAATGCCATATCTTTAGTAGTTGCATCATGTATTCGCCCTCAGAAACATACCTGGTGCTGAACCACAAATCATAAACCCATAAAACAGAATCGAACAATAGGTTGTCCTCAACAATTTATTTATTAATCCCATCCAAGGTCACAGATACTTTGTTTTATGCTTAACCCAATTACCTTTTTCAAAATATTTTTTTTTTTTTTTTAGTGCGCCGAAATGTGTCCTTACAATAAAAAGAAATACCTAAAACCATAAATAGTTTTTTTTTTTTTTTTTTCTTGGAACATAAAAGTTAATGATGTTGATATAAATTCTATTTGTATGCATTTTAAGATATGAACATGAACATGGTGTTTGGATACAACCTTTGAGGTTTCATGGTTAACAGAAAATTCAAAGCACAATTTGTTTGTTTATTTTTTGTGGCCTGAATTTTTGCTATGTATTTTTCATTCGTATAAAAAGATGGCCTCCACCGATTCCACAAATAAAACTGTTCTTTAGCAGACAGCAGAAAATACAATAATATTTATTGTGATAGCGCAAAAACAAAGGGCATGTGCCATGCGGAATGCTTAAAATTTGTATACACAATTTGAAAAATTAGGTTTAGAATCAAAATTATGATTGTAGGCGTATTGGTGGGTGTATTTTAACAATTGTTCAATGACATCCTGCTACATAGCCGAGAATTGCATGTACAAATTTTCCATCTTCTAACTTGAAAACAGCGGCGGATAGTTAATTCGAATTAATTGGAATATTAATGAAGAATTCTAACGAAAACGCCCCTTTAAAGTGGGAGTAAGGTTGAACTTTAAAAATATCAAGCAATAACTGAGCTTTGATCGGAAGACTTTTAAGCACGGTTGTAAGATCATTGCTGTTTGTCGATTGTTTTATAAATTTACGAAGAAATAAATTGGAATAGAATTTATTATAAGGTGCCTTTAGTTTTTAAAACAAAGTTTTTCTGTTCTTTTGTGTATAGGTACATAAGTTTGGACTACAAGGTTTTTGACTTGTTTCTTTATTAAAATTATCGATAATTTGCAATAGATAATAAGTTTCTATAGTTTATTCTTATGGAAAAGAGTGTCAGCCACGTTCAAAAACAAAATTTTTTTCTTTCTTAGGTTAAGATTTCACATGTAAGTTTTACTTACGAAAGTTAACCTTGTAAGCAGCTTCTGAAAAAATTACTAATGTAAACGGCTCTATAATATTGACTTACAGTAAGTTTTATCAATTTACGTAAGTTAAAAGAGAAACTTATAAGTGTAAATGCGTTTTTTGACCCTTACGGAAATCTCACAGCTTTCACACCCGGCAGTGATAATTTTACAACTATGTTTACAATTATGTATTATAACATTTTCTTAACTTGAAAATATAGTCGTATTATTTGTGAGATTTGTGACGGACATGACCCAATGACTCCTTCGATCCAAGCACATAACCTGATTGGTGAGTAAAAAAAAAGTTTGGTGGTAAGCTTTAAATGACGGTGTCTCCTTAGGTGCCGACGAAGAACAATCACGAAAGCTATTCTGCCTAGAGTTTGTAATGCATGCACCCAGCCATTACTACCACGACAACACGACACCCTTCATACTGCCAGATTCAAATGACATTTTGACCAACTACCGAACGACCCAATGAAAACAAGAAGAAATGCGACACATAATCCGGCGGACGATTTATTATTTCTAAATACATAATGTAGATACGCTTAAAAGACTTAAATAAATTAACTTTGAACCTCTTGATAGGCGGAGGTGGCATCTTCAGGTGTTTTGTCATCTTGTATCCGAATAAAACGGGGAAATCGCAGTGAAATACCTTTCTCCGGGTCGATAATTAATGTGGCCGCTTTGTGAGCTGAATTGAGAGACACTTGGTTTCCCACACTTGAACAGCGTCGAACAATTCATCTGGCTCGAGTTGACAATCATAGCAAAAGTAGGACTTGGGTGTTTTGATTTTTGATTACGTGCTGCCTAAAGAACTCGGCACATGTCTGGAGGTCATCAACGCTGAAACCTGAAACAAGAGAATGGAATAATCCAATGCAAGGGGTGTTGGGTGACTGTGGTGCTTTGCAGACTACCCTGTTCCAATTTTACATTACTCTGGTTCTCTTCGTTGTCGCGATCTTTACGTTTCCTTGTGCTCAGGACTTGGAATGGATTTTCAATGTGAAAATATTTTCACAAAATGCCGGCAGCTGTGTTTTTTTTTTTTTTTTTTTTTTTTTTTTTTTTTTTTTTGAAGTTTAACTTCTTCTGACGGAAGTAACGCTCAGTATTCCAATAAGGCGGCACCGATGGCGTGCATCAGCTCACCGTGTGCACGAAAGAGTGAGAATACTATAATCTTACTCATGCGTGCACGTGCTCCGTGGCATTTGTTTGTTTTGATCAATGTAGGGATGGGAGGTGAAAAAAATATCGATATTTATCGTTTCGGTATCGATAATTTTCGGGTGAACAAAACTAATATATCGATATCAGTTTTCGCATGAGAAAAGAGAATAGACATGAAGAAAATAGTACGTTTTTTTAAATATTGTTTTGGCTAAAAATACAAATAACGGACATGTGTTTATAAACTACATACCTAGGTACTTAATTTATTGGAGGTCTGAGTATAACGAAATAACTGGTAAAATATACGTATCTGATGACACTGTCTTCTTAAACAAAGAGTTTGAACTTCTTTGCTCGAAAACTGTTTTATTTTTTAATGATTACACGCACACACTTTTTTTGACGTTTATAATTATTTTTAGGTGTGTTCATTATAAATAAAAGTATACAAAATTAGTATCAGAACAAGTTAAGGTGTGTTTGCTTTGTATCCCATTAAGTTTTCGACAGGTTTTATAAAACTTGTGATGGGCAAAAATGTATGGTAAAACTTGTGTTTTTGTTCAGGTTTTGGGATTTTTTCGCGAAAACCGCGTTTTAGCTCGGCTTGAAACCCCCTATAACGGTATTATCTGTCTATGTTACAAACTCCACAGCGAATACAATATAGGTACCCATTTTATGGAATAGGGTATAGAAAAACTAGGTACGTTTGAATTTTATTTGTTCGAAGTAAAGTTCATAGCTAAATATCTTCCTCAATTTCTTCGACCAGTGATGTTATACTTTTAGAAAACTAGCACATGAAAGAAAAATATGTCAGTATTATAAACGCATGTAAAGAAAGTCCATCGCTGGAAGGTGGAACTTGTTCTGTCTCTATTTTGATGTGAGGGAAACATAACAAACAAAGCCCACCCTCACCCTCAGTTCAAAGCAGCGACGAACAACGATGGAAGCAATGCCGTCGAGTTTATCGATTTTTCCACTTTTTCAGTAATTTTCGTATTTTTGTGTTGTGTGTATCTTTTAAAATTAAAGAGATGAGCAGAGAAATTTAAAGAGAGCTAAGCAGTAGATTGGCCATATGATTTAGTTGAAGCTACAAGCAGTAGGTATACCATCGTGAAACGTGAAGCAGTGATCATCCGCGAACTGTTGTCGGGTGTCGGCTTGTAAAAAAGAATAAATTTGTATGGCGTTGGCATTGTTTGGTTTCCAAAGTTAAAATTAAAACCAAACGAAACAGTGAATGATAAGGTTTCTTGTGAACCTACAACCTACATACATACATCACAAATCGGAATTTTTTGTTTTTTTGTTCGTAAAAGTTCGCATGTTTTTGTTTTAAAAAAAACTCACGGGATCATCAAAAACAAAACAAAATTGTTATCATTTCCGTTTTCTTATCGAAAGAATCCATTTTGGTTTGCTAAAAATCTTGAATAAATTGAACATAATATTATGGCAACGAATGCTGGCTACGATGATAATGGCGATGTTGATACAAGCGAAACGGTACGGAGAGGCGTGAACAATGCAAGTGAATACCCATCATTTTCATATACATCACCGCAAAGATCACCACCACCAGTCGCTGGCTACAGTAATGAATCCCAAATTGCTGCTAATGAGGAAACACATTTAAAAGCAGCAAGGCAGGCATATTTCAGTGATGAGAAAATATTGATTCCAGAATTAGACAAAATCGGATTCAGTTTTAGAAAATTATGGGCATTTACAGGTCCTGGTTTCCTTATGTCCATTGCCTACCTGGACCCGGGTAACATTGAATCTGATCTTCAGAGTGGATCAGCAGCCAAATATAAAATTCTATGGGTTCTGTTTGCAGCAACAATCCTTGGATTGCTCATGCAGCGACTGTCAGCTAGACTAGGAGTTGTGACAGGTTTACATTTAGCAGAAATGTGCTATAGACAGTACAAGAAACTGCCTCGCTTCATTCTTTGGATAATGATAGAAATAGCAATCATTGGTTCGGATATGCAAGAGGTTATTGGAACAGCAATAGCGATATATCTTCTATCAAATAAAGCCATACCATTGTGGGGTGGGACGCTAATCACAATTATTGACACGTTTACATTTTTGTTCCTGGACAAGTACGGCCTAAGAAAGTTAGAACTGTTGTTTGGTGTACTTATCACTGTGATGGCTGTGACATTTAGCTATGAGTATGTCGTCTCAGGCCCTGATCAAATTGAAGTTTTAAAGGGTATGTTCATTCCTTGGTGCAGTGATTGCGACTCGAAAGTTTTTCTACAAGCAGTTGGAGTTGTTGGAGCTGTTATTATGCCACATAATTTGTACCTGCATTCGGCCTTGGTTAAGTCCCGTGACATTGACCGTGCAAAGTCAAACAAAGTTCGTGAAGCAAATTTCTATTTCTTTGTGGAGGCCTCAATTGCTCTACTTGTGTCGCTTGTCATTAATGTGTTTGTTGTTGCTGTTTTTGCCCATGGTCTGTATGGAAAGACTAATATTGAAGTTCTCGAAGTTTGTCAGAACAAATCAATGTATGAGGATGCCCAACATTCGTTTGTAGATAATCAAAATGGTACAGCAATTGTGAATGCAGATTTGTACAAAGCTGGATTATTTTTGGGTTGCACATTTGGAGGAGCTGCTATGATTATCTGGGCGGTTGGCATTTTGGCTGCAGGTCAGAGCTCAACTATGACTGGAACCTATGCCGGTCAATTTTGTATGGAAGGATTCCTCAACTTGCAATGGCCCCGTTGGAAGAGAGTTTTCGTTACCCGTTTCATCGCGATAGTACCAACTTTTTGCGTAGCCTTTTTTAGTAAAATCGACGATCTTACCGGTATGAATGATATTTTAAATGCCGTTATGATGTTGCAGTTACCATTTGCCGTGATACCAACTGTTGCCTTTACGTCCTGTTATGCGATTATGGGAGATTTTGTCAATGGACTGGGAAGCAAAATATTTTCAATCATCCTTACAGTAATAGTTATAGCCATTAATTTATATTTTGTTATTGATCAAGTTCGCGGTGCCGAATTGGATGGTTTATTGTTGACACTTATTATAGTTTTTTCTGTGTTGTATTTGCTATTTAATATATACCTTGTGATACACATGGCGGCGTGCATGGGAAGCCCAAGACTCAACCAAAATCCGTGGGTGAAGAAACTAGTGCTGCCATCCCAAGATGGATTTTCAATAAATGGTACGCAAGTGATCTTGCTTGAAAAATAGATCTAGTGTAAAGGGTGTTTTTTTTAAAGGTATAAAACTATAAAATTAAATTGTATTTATTGCCATTTTTGCTATTTTTATTTGAATATGCGGCTGGATCGGATGTAGTCCAATCTGCAACATTTACGGTCTTTCAACCAAAAATGAACTTCACAGTGGAACAACTGCCATAAAATGGACGTTAGTGCGGGATACGTTTCACGAACAGAACCATGTTTTTCGAAATACCTAAACCAGCACAATTTGTATGCGTTGTTCAGGCGTCAGTCGATTTATAATGAAATGGCAAACCAAACTAAAGATAAATCACATCACAGATGGCAAAATGGCTGTCAAAATTAAAACAGGGTTGCCAACTTAGTTCTATACCTAAAAAAAACACCCTTTCAATTTACTTGAAATATCAATAAAATTCTTGCTATATATATATATTTAAATATTATTTATTTTGCATTATAGAACGATTATTTTAATATCTTCACGAGTTGTGTTACTAATTATTAAGCTTTTATCGAATCTTGATTTTCCAAATTGATGTGTATGTACAGTCGAACTTCGATAACTCGAACCATCAATTTCCAAAAAAATAATTCGAGTTATCAAGACTTCGAGTTATCAAGTAAAACACACACACTTATCGAAGTTGACGCCAAATAATATCTTCGAGTTATCGAGACATTCGAGTTATCGAAGTTCGACTTATCGAGGTTCGACTGTATATGTATAACACTAATAACCCAAAAAATTGTATAACATTATGAATATTTAGTTTTGTTTACTGTTACCTAATATAAGCACGGCTTAAATATATTATCTGTTTCAAATTTTAAAATGTACGAAAGTGCGTAGAAAGTTTTAAATTCGGTGTCGGTTATGTGCAAGCGCCTTATGAATTTTTTTTTTGGTTTTCTTTAATTGTGAAAACTAGTTTTTTTAAGTTTAACAATATAATTTAGGGGAGGCCGGAGCATAATAGACTCAAAATTTACATTTATTTTTGTATAATAAAAACTAAGATTTAAACATCCACAAATACATCATCTTTTTTTTCTAATAAAATGCTACCTACCATTAAAATATGTACATATATTGTTAATTAAAGCTTTTTTTAAGTTTTGCTATACGAATTCAACTATATTTTGTCCAACATAAATCGGCAGTAGGTAAATGGACGATAGAGATGTTTGTCTCTCATTCGCACTCTTATTTTCTGTATAAGCTTTTCATACGAAAGCTCTTACAGGATTTCCGAAGTAAGCATTTCAAATTAGCCAAAATCTGAAAGAATTTAATGTAGGGTTACAGTCCTTTTTTAGAGTGAACAAAAAAAAAAAACGATGACTAAAATATAAAAAAAAGTGCATGCGTTTAAAGTAGGTACATGGCAGAAGTGAAGCTTCTTTGGCAAACTAATTTTTATTTTCTTTTTGCACCGCATCAACCGACCAGTGCAGCTTCTTAAGGCCACTTACCCGTCTAACACATTTAATATTATACACATCACATTTTTCATATCAACCTTCCAGCGCTCATTTAACCACACACCAAGTCACATCCCTGCTACCCGCCAATCTATTTAAAACCATCAACCACCTGACTGCCAATGATGCCAGATGAAATATATGAAATGCCACTGAATTCGAAATAAAATCTTACTTTTTTGTATAAAAAAAGCTTGCTGAGCTCAATTACATTTTTTTTTGTTAAATCAAACTTTAAGCAATTGTTCATATTTTTTTGTTTGATGATTAAATAGTTTTCTAATATTTATGTATGTAGATGTAGTACCTATGTGATGTCGTACTAAATTATAGTTAACAAAACATCACCCCATAAAATAACAATCCAATCGGAAATTTTCCAACCGCATAGACAACACCTATAGAATTTTTTCCCACTACTTTACCTACCAAATAGTTTTTTTTAACATTTTTTGTCTGCTAAGAATACGGACCAATAAGAAACAGACCTGTATGGTCTCTCTTTTTGACTGCAAGCTGATAATCATGCTGATATGCCATTTATTTTGAGAGTTTGACGCTCTCCCTTGCTTTTTAAACCCATTTAGCAAACACATCATCAAAATAAATGGCATACACATTACACAGGTATGGTTGCCATTACAAAATGCACAGACAGATGTACACGTATTCACAGACAGGACAAAATATTTCGCAGGTGTTTCAGGCAAGAGGAGCATGAGTTGGCGGTCTGTATTGGTCTGTGGCTAAGACACACATAATGCATACCGTCCCTGCTACCCACCATTCTATTTTTAACCATCAGCCGGCGACCTACCCACAGTTGATATGCAGAACCTTTGTGCTATTATAAAACAAACCTAACCTAACATACAGCTCTCTCCCCATGGCACTGTGCGTGGTGCGACGTTCGCTCTATCTCACTCGCTTGCTCCCTACTCTCGCTCCATGGCTATGTGCTTCATGCTACGTTCGCCCTTTCTCACTCTGTCAATCGGTCTCAATCGCTCTCTCCATTTCCGGGGACGGAAGTCACGCTTATTTTCGCTGCATCAGTAAAAATTTTACCCCCATGCGCCTAAAGAAGTTTCACTTCAAAAATTAATAAAAAAATTGCAGCCCTTCCTATTTTCCGCAGGGTCCTCGAGGTTAAAACCTTAGCAAAAAGTTAAATAACTAACCCTGAACAAAATCAATCAAAGTTTCATTAACTTCCGACCTTTTCCCACCTAAACCCACTTTTTCCGAACTGTCGACTGGAATAAAAAAAATGCTTAAGATGAAAACAAGAACACAAGATATCCACACTCCACGACAACACTCATCATTAAAATCTTTTTTTAAAGCTCTAAAACCAAAAGCTCCTCAACAGAAAAAGCTGAAAAAGGCATTGTATATATAAACTATAGTATTACCACTTGAGGTGCGCCATCTATCGAAGAAAAAACTAAGCTCTAGAATACCATGGGAAGCAACAACAACAATTTTCACCATTTAAACTGTTGTTGTTGCTTCCCATGGTATTCTAGAGCTTAGTGTTTCGTCGATAGATGGCGCACCTCAAGTGGTAATACTATAGTTTATATATGCAATGCATAAGGACACCTGTAACTCTGAATGTACATTAATTTAATAGGGGTTGAATTTTGAATAGCAGCAGCAACAGCCAATCAGTGCACTTTTGAACACTCAAATGTGCTCGGAATCGGAATAGGACGTGAACTACATACGTCAGAAGTCAGATGCAATTGGAAATTCACTGGCGGGTAAACAATTTTTATGAGGAGTTTCCTTCAATTTAGTAGTAAAATATGGATTTAAGAAAAGCTTCCCTATAAGACGTGAACTACCGATTTATGTTGATTAAAGTATAGCCCAGCTATATAGGGATAATTTGGCCAACACCATGGGGTAAGTTGACTAAGGTTGAGAGGTTAAGAACTGACGGGAATCACTGCTTGGAGTTTTCTGATTTTGGTGATACGATCATCTACTTCGGCTGCAAGGAGCACATCACTGATGTTTCGTTGGCTTCTAGCATCGCTTGTATAGAAGAAGTTTGCGGGTCACGAAAAAGTTGATCGCTGAGTGTTATTTCAGGCCAGTCAGATAAAAAAAACTTCCCATAAACTTCGAATTAGGAAAAATGGTGGTTGAAGCATATATCTGCTCTGAGTAGGGAAGGATAGCACAGTTAAATCATTTGCCTTAAACCGAACCCTAATTTCCTTTGATGGTTTGCAAGTTTGATGAATGCTTCTTTGATCCGATCAGTACTCCATTCACAAAAATAATTTTCATAATTCACACTTTCCAAAAATAATTTTCATAATTCACACTTTCCAGTCGCTGAAATATCAGCAGCTAACGTTACCAAGAATCCCCTCTCAGATGAAGTCATTGTGCGAAGTCAGGAACATGAACCATTGTAACACCCGGTTCGTTTGTAATCCAGATCTCATCAAAGTTTAATTTAAGACGCTCATAAAAAATTACATATATAAGATTTTTGAAAACAATTCCAACATTTTCTTTATTTAATGAAGTAGTGCTAAAAATTTTGCACACACTTTTGTAACGAGTAACGATTTGAACAACACATCTTATGCTCTTTCCCTCTATCATAACAGCCTTGAACGCACGCTATGTAATTGTAAGATCAGTAGTGCCTCTGAATTTTTTCCATTTTCCTGTAAATCACACGAAACAAATAATGAGTCAACTTACCCCAAAAAAAACTGTGCCAACTTACCCCAACGTACGTGCTGGCACTAAGCTCAAATTTTTTGGTAAAAGGTAATAAAATAGCAAAAAAAATTAACATATTCCGCCGAACACAAACTGTATGTATCCCAAAAATTCGCCGCTGGCACACACAAAAAAAAAAGTTTTTTCGTGATAGCTCCTCAACTACGCGCGCTTCCGGCTAAAGACGAAGTGAAGCCTAGAGAGCTACTATGCTTATTGGAATGAAAAAAAAGCATGCTTAAAATTATATTGGTTTGAAGTTCTTTACACTTATTCTATATGCCCCTGTAGCCAACTTGCCCTGGTTACCCCTATGTTGCAACTAATTTTACTTTTAAAAATCTTAAGCCACATTGTGTTATTGTAGCAAATATTAATAAGTATGAGGTGAAATTCTTGCTTTCAAATACATACAGTCGAACTTCAATAACTCGAACCATCACTTGCCAAAACAAAAATTCGAGCTAACAACACTTCGATTTATCAAGTAAAACGCAAAATTAATATAAAGTGCGTTGTATTCTAACACCGAAACATGACAGTTTTCTACTCATACTTAACGGAATAACAATTTTCAATACAATCATATATTTACAAGGTCATAGAACATACAACCACAGTGCCCACAAACGCAATCCTTATGGAATGAACTTGTAAAAATCCACAGAATTCGGGAATTCCCCCCAAAAAAATCGACTTATCGAATGCCGCCAAATAATATCTTCGAGGTATCAAATATTCGAGTCATCGAAGTTCGACTGTAGTTGACAATGACATTAAGTATCTAATGCGTACTAGAAAGGCGTTTCGCCTTTTTTGCACTTCGGACTGATTAATTCCTCATTAACCGGTACCGTATCTATTGCTTTAAGCATCACCAGCCGTTTACCCCGTCGTCGATCGTACTCTTCTTAAAAGAACTTCGGGCAGAGTTGTCGGTCCAACTCACATTTTTACCCTCTGACTTGTGTGTCAGAGTCAGGCATCGCAAGACACAGCTCACCCCGTGCGTCGGGTCGTAGTCTTCTGAAAGCCCCGGTTTCAAACCGATTTTTTACACGCAAGCATTTGCCTACAATCGCTGGCGTTCAATTCTACTAAATAGCTTTCAACTTTATTTTTAAGCCTTTGCATTTTATTCTTTTAAACTAAGAACTTTCGTATAACTTATTGTACCTAACTCTTAAATTCCATTTTGTAATTAACAATAGAAATCAAATATTATAACAAGAATTAAAAATATCAATAAAAAAATCTATGTATCGAGGGAGAACCCTCTAAATCAAAGTATTTTTGTTGCTATCTTCGAGATCGACTCTGGACCCAGCTTACGTCACCTCAGCAGGAAGCCAAAAAAGACATCACAGTTTCAGTGAATCACTCACGAATAAAAGCCACATATGAATATTTTGAAGTTCAACACTCTGCCAAGTACAGTGTACTCTCCCCTTACGGACATCTCAAAGAACGGAAATAAATAAACGATTTTTCATAAAAAAAAGTTCTCCCATAACCGGACGCGTTTTAAAACTGTTTTGTTTTGTTCTAGGTGGAAAAAGGTCAAAAGTTAATGAAACTTGGAGGTTTTGTTCAAGGATAGTAAACTAACATTTTTCTAAGTTTTTGATTTCGAAGACCCGGTGCTAAAAGGGAGAGGAAGGAAAACTGGAAATTTTTCGACGTTGCTCCGGTTTTCCCTCAATAACTTTTTTTCCTTACGTCCTATGGCAAAAACATATTCTTATTTTTTGTAGAACCTACAATTTTGTTAATACATTCATCCTTGTATGTCAATTTGTCACCGAGTTATAGCGCTTCAAAAAACAGATAACTTTTCAAAATTCGATAAAAAATGCCAAAAAAATTTAGATTTCGGCCTTATTTTTACGGAAATACCCAAATAATCATGATTTTTTTTATAATTATGGTTCCTCTTTAAAATCACCAACTTTCTACACCCGCAAATTCATCCCCGCTTGCCCAGCAGGTGTCAGGCCATACACATTATTATTGTCCTCCCGACGTAATTTTAATTTATAATTTTGTTCTTAGTACAGTGGGCGGTTAAAAAGTGGTCGGAAGTTTATGAAACTTTGAGATGTTGCGAAGGAATAGTTAATTAACATCTGAGTAAGTTTTGGACCGCGACGGCCTTGTGGAAAAAGAGGAGGAGGGGGAAGTGCAAAATGTTCGACCTTGCTCCGGTTTTCTCTCAATAACTTTTTTTCTTTATTTCCTACAGGAAAAACACATTGCAGTTTTTTGAAGAACGTTTAATTTCCTACAATTTGGATGGTAAAAAAATGGTTGTATTTTTTCCAAAAAATGTAAAAAGAAGACGAGGGTGGGACTGCAAAATATTTGACCTTGCTCCGGTATTTCCTCAATAATTTTTTTTCCTTATGTCCTACGGAAAACAAAATTTGGAGTTTTTTGTAGAATTTCAATTGATCAAATATTGTTGTATGTCAATTCGTAACGAAAACATGGTGTTTCGAAAAACAGCAATGTCAAGAAATGCAGAATTCTACTATATTTCTTCGTATATACCCGAATAATCATTAAATGAAAAATGACCTGTTTTTGAAGCACCATATCTAGGTAACAAATTGACATACAAAGATGTTTGTATCAATAAAATTGTAAATTTTATACTCTACAAAAAACTTCTGCATGTTTTTGCCATAAGACGTGAGGAAAAAAAGTTATTGAGGGAAAACCGGAGCAACGTCGAAAAATTTGCAGTTCTACCGCCTCCCTCTTTTAGCACAGAGCCCTCGAGGTCAAAAACTAAGCAAAATGTTTGTAAACTATCCCTGAACAAAATCCCCAAGTTTCATTAACTTTTGACCTTTTCCATACCTAAACCCACTTTTTCCGACCTGTCGACTGGACTACTTGCACTAATATTAACAAAAATTCAACTGTTGCGTGTGCCTGTGTGCGTTGTAACTCCCAAAAAAAAAGAACATACAAAACGCTAAGGAGTTACGATACCTTAAATTTTACATACTTTGTTATGGTTTGTTTTCCTCTACAATAATCTTCTTGTAAAGCTTTCTTTAAATAAAATGGTATATTTTGGTATATTGACCGATCTACACCGATGCATTTTGAAAATATGGCAATAAGTAACCAAAATGTGAGCCAAACTAAAATTTCTGATTTTTTTTTTACGAACAAAGTAATTAATTGCTTATTTAATATCATACATACTAACATAATGTACCTATGTAAATAAAAACAAGTACGTTAGGTATGTATCTTTGTTTTAGTTTCTTTATTTGTTTTTATTTGTTTATTGTTTCTTTGTTTTAATACTATAATATGAATAAAATACATTAAAAACTAAACTTATAACCATGTCTGTTGTATGTATTTGTTTTTTTAAAGTATGTCAATTTTTTTGTTTAACAACCGGACACATTACTCGGTACCGTCAGTGTCCGGTTATGAGAGAGTCCACTGTCGATAGCTCTTTCGAGAGGGTGATACAAATTCCCTTCATTCACTAGTCGATTTCGTAGTCTACCAAATTTCGCTAGTACTCGTATCTTAAGTCAAGTGGGGACTAAGAAGAAGTTCGGGTAGCGATTTCTTTAGCAAAGTCCAAAGCGGATAGCTTTCCTTTCTTCAAAGCAGCGGGAGATGACTTGGTGTTTGGTGATGAATACACTAAAATGCGACAACTATAGAGGTACAATTCTCCTAAATGTAGAAAAATATTAAATCTTGTCTGTTATTCGGTGTGAACGTTTGAACCCTTTCGCACATGAACTTATTGGCCCCTATCACTGTGGTTTCAAGCCCGGTAAGTCAACAGTCAATGAAATCTTCACACTTCAACAGATTTTAGAAAATTTCGATTGTAAAGTAGCCTATGACAGCGGGAATGTGAATGAGCCATGTCAGCTTTCTTGGCACCCTGTCAATGGCAAACTCGTTCGATTGTGCAGGATGACTATGGAGAACTCGTGCTGCTTCGTCAAGGTTGGTAAGAACACCACTGACTCTTTTAATGTCGAGAAAGACTCATCGTGTAACCTCTTCAAACTCTTCGTTCGCAACTCGCATGTGAACACCAGCAACGCCGCCTGTACGATTTTTCTTACAGATCCGTTCAATTACTTATGGCTATCCTGATGACATTGACAGCATAAGCAAGTATTGAAGTGGAGGCATCGAAAATGGGTCTGGTTGTAAATGAAGATAAAACAAAGTGTATGCTGTCCTCAGGTGCAGAACATCATTACCGTAGGCTTGGAAAAAACGTCACGATGGACAGATATAACCTTGAAGTAGTCAAAAGGACTTTGTCTGTTTGGGTTTCACTATAACCTCTCAAAACAATATCAGCGCAGAGATCAGTTCAAGAATCACTCTAGCAATCGCTGGCTGTTTCTTCGGACTTAAAAGGCATCTTAGTAGCAAAGCCCACTCTCAAAGGTCAAAGGAGACACTCTACAAGACCCTTATCATCCCAGTCCTGCTGTTTGGGGGGGGGGGGGGAGCGTGGATACTGACACAATTGGATGAATACAGCATGGGGTGTTTTGAGAAAAAGATTCTTCGGATTCAATGGAGCATAAAGAAGAAGATTCAATGACGAACTGTACGGGCTTTACACTTGTACAGCGACATTGACCTGGTTAAAATACAATACAATACAGCGGCTTAGATGGCTTGGCCATGTGGAGAGTATATTGGCGAGTCTTCGATTAAAACCCTGAGAGCCAACGCAGTACTAAAAGACCGCATCTAAGGTGTTGCGATCAAGTGGAGGATGACTTCAACCAACTTGGTGTGTGCCAACGGCTCCAGACCGGACATTCTGTACCCCTGGGCAGGGTAGTTCCAGTTCTGTAAGATAGTTGTTCCATAAAGCTTGAGCTTTTCCATACTATCACAAAACCATGCATTCCATCCGACTCGACGTCGTCGTTCATACAACAAAATTGTTTGCATTTATTTTAAGATTTATTCCAAAGAAAATCCCTGTTTGAATCCAACTTCCTGGCTTTTCATACCCCATCTCCGTCTACCGGAATCATGTCCGAAACTCTTAAGAAGTTTTCACATCCACCATATCCACAACTCTCAACACAAAAGATGTGTTTACTTGCAACAAACAAAATCAAACCCTGACTGCGTCCTTTACTTTACCGTTAGCAGGCCTAAAAGTAACATCACTTGGAAGAAATAAATTTTCCAGGGATTTGCCTTTTCACCCCTTTTATTTGAATTGAAAACCTCAAGACATGGGCTGGCTATGTTGTAAGCCACTAAATAAAGAGACAACAACTTGCAGAACAAGACAGCAACCTCGAGTCGAGCAACAGCCAACAGAAAAACCGCCCACAACACCGTAACACACACCGTTTTTTTTTTGTTTTTTTTTTTTTTGCTGATTTATTTCTTCGAGTTTTATGTTTAATTTACGACCACCCTTTCTTTTTTTCTTGGGGATGGGTATAGGGTGTTGTGAAAGTTCGAACAACAACCGTCGACAGGATGCCGGAGAGGGGGAGGGTTGGGTTGTCAGTTAAATAATGGCTCTTCTTTACATGAAAATCTTGGGGTAAGTATAGTAGTAAGAAACCAGAGCGATTTTTATTATTTGTTTATGTTTTCTTTTTGTTCAATACTTTCCTGCCTGGTCAAGATGATGCTCTTTCGTCCTTCCATTGTCCTGCATAACCATGATATCGCCTTTAACTCCAATAATAGCAATCAGATGTTTCACTTAACTTAATGAGTTTGAGTAATTAGATGGAACATGTTGGGTGTTTCTGCTTCGTATGTGAGTGTGTGTGTATCTTCATTAAGGACATCGAAGATATTTATTGCCTGGTGTCATATTTCGAAAAGGGCGATGAAAAATTGTACGGATTTGATTAGATTTACGATTAAAACAACAAACTTTGTGTGGATTCGGAGAATCTGATAAATGATATGGACACAAGATACTCTGGTCAATCTGGAAAGATTTAGGTAAGATTGGATCGAAATGGCACCACAAATCTACAAATCGTAAGGAGTTTGATAAATTGGAGGTAAAACTTGTTTAATTTAAGTTTGGTTCACGAAGAAATGGACTTGACTTTGGAAATACTTCAACTCTAAGTCCTTAAGATGTTAAAGGAAAAGGTTAATGTGGCTTTACAGAACACCCGAACAAGAATTCTTAAAAAGCACCCAGCCGCTTGAATGATGTCATACGTTCAAAGAAGGGACCATGAGAACAGTCAAAAAGACAATATCATACAACGTTCCAATACAATACAGCAATTAGGTAGAGGAGAGGCAGGCCTTTAAACTTCTGGTACGAGCAAATGTGCCGAGACGAGCATTTAGAGAAATGGAACAATCCAAAACCGAGAGGCAAACCAACGCTTTTTGAGGTCTGAGACTTGTGATCCATCTGATAGCATAACGGTGCCGATGAAAAAAAAAGATAGACAAAGTACCTTACTTCAATGTTATATCTGACCAAGCTAACGATAAAAAGAGCAGCTAAAGACATCATAATATACTTTGCCTTATTTTAATGACCACCCGACCCATCATCCGTTTAAATATTTCGGAATGATCCACTGACAGCGCGCGTCACTCTTCCGAAAATGTCAATATCACCAGCATAGCCAAGTTACCAGATCTATACAAAAACTGTTGAAAAGGGAAACGATTTGATTAAAAGCATTTCTCGACATCAAAGGAGAGGGTGGTGTTCTTCCCGACCTTGACGGAGTAGCGAAATGCACAATCGAAGGAGTCTGGCAGGGATGTCGAGATGTGATATGGACTATCTGCTTACTCGTAGGTTGTCTTGATTCTGGACTGAAACCAAACTAATAGAGGAGAATTGTTGCAACACGCGCGAAAGAGCTTATGCGTTTGACAGGATTACATTATATAAGCGACATTTGGAAGACTAATACGTCAGTAGTTTGTGCAGTTTAGAGTATCTGATTCCTTGTGGATAGGAGGGCAACACAAAGCTCAATTTAAATTTGTCAGATATACTTTCATCCGACTAGATTGTACGGTGAACGCTGCTCACCGTTGCTAAGAAGCGTTTTGTTGGAATTGCATCCACTGCAGCAGCCTTTACTTCGCATATTTAACTATTTTATCTAAAGCTATGAATTTCCTGAATCGTGCTTCTATTAAATTAGGTCGAGATAAAGCTCTCCGATCCCTCTGAATACCAGCCCACAAGTACTTTAACTTTCTTATGTAAATTGTTTGAAAAAGTAGGTAATCCATGACCAAATCCACTATTTAAATGAAGGCAAATTAGTTACACAATGACAATCTTGTTTTCGTAGTAAGCATAGCTATGTCAGTAAAGTTATAGTTATAAAAGTTAGATTAGAAATTGGATTTGCTTTAGACGATAAATTTGACGTTATGGCTGTTTTAAATTTTTGTAAGGCTTTTGACTTTATTATATATTTATATATTTATTTTTATATATATTAATTTCATGGAACATATTTTTTTTAGTTGTGAACTTCGTCAATGGCGGCGCTAGTTGTCTTATCTACTTCAAATGTCTTGTATTGTTGTTTTTGCTTCTCATGGCAATCTAGACAAAAACCACTCCACTCTCCTATCGAGTGTTTGTGAACTTTGTCCATAGATGGTGCACCTAGCGTTCCACTTATTAAAAGTTCTATATTGCAGCATTGGTAATTTTATCTTTCTCACAAAACTTAAGAGAAATTTCAACTTTGCACTTCAGATTTTGTGAAACTATCTTAAAAATAGAGTTCAGAAAATTAAAACTGCAATCAATGCATCAAATCAAATTATAATCAATAGGGGAGTAACCCAGGGCTTAGGATTGGGTCCTCTACTATTCATTAATGGCCTCTATCATGATTGTCAAATTCATTCACGCATGCTGATTATGTGGTACACTACATTTTTCGTACAATTGGTGTAATGGAGAACTATTTAGAGAGGTTAAAAGAGGATTTAAGCTAATCCTATCCTAAACTGGGTCTAACGCTATCAATATGAAACTTAATCCTGAAAAGTCTGTCGCCATTTTATGCTTTAGAGATGAGCCCAACCCTGTTGATTTCCCCCTGGTCGTTCTTGATAAGGAAATTTTTGACTATGATAAGGATGTTAAATACCTACTTGGGATATAAAATAAAGTGAACACGATTAGAAACATTTATTCTAGACTTTGTATTCTGATTATCATCCTCAAACTTTTTGTCAACCAACATTATGAATAAATACCTTGTGAAATCATTAAAAGTGCCATTTTTCATTTTTCAACGTTTAGTGTCTAATTGTAGATTGTGAGTGTTAGCGCAAACTAAATGTTGCTTTCAATGAATGTATTCGATTCATCTACTGTTATTCCAGTGTATCACATTTGCAAACTTCTGTATTTGGTTAAAATCTTAATAAGTACCTACTTAAATTTCAGGTAACTCCTTAAACTCCATGACGTCATCCATTAAAGATGTCCCAATTACCACAATGAAATACTCTAATTTTCACAATCAAGAAGAGTATTAAAATTAATATTGGCGCGCTACTCACGGAGCATATTTTATGTAACTGCAATTCGTTTGTGGAATTTAATCCCAAATGAACTACGAAGAACCACCGCACCGACAATCTTTTAGAGAAATCTATTTTTGAGCGTAGTGACATATCGCCCAAATTGCAAAATAACACAACTCCCAAATATTGGGGTGTACTGTCATAGTGACACAAAGCCCAAATGAATGCGAGATCAAAAATATGATACAAAGCCCAAATCAATTTTTGTTTAAATTCGTACAAAACGCCAACGCCTAAATTTTAAATTCTGAATTTTATAACACAACAGAACATATCTTAACATATGAATTTGTCTGCGGCCAGAGATCTAAATTTAATTTACTTTATTTTATAATTGAAAAACAGTTCAAAATAAAAAGGAAAAATCTTTAAAGTTTGCAAATAATTGCAACGCTCCGCTCGTGTGTAAATATCGGCGAAAGGAGTTTGCACACAAAAGGAGCGTTGCAATTATTGGCACAGCAAACGTAAAATGTATTTCCATTATATGTATTTTGACTTTTCTGCATAGAGTTTTAATATTTTTAATAAATATAAGAAAATGACACAAGGATATTTCTTATTTTTCGATGATAGTTGTATGACATAGCCTAACAAAATTGTAACGCCCAAATTTTATGAAACTGCACCCAAATTTAAAATAAAATGCTATGACAATAAATTACTTCCTAAAGCTTTTAGGTGTTGTGTCATTTAGCGATTTGGGCGATGTGTCGTTGGGGGATATGTCGCTACGCTATATTTTTGAACTTTTCTAATTCATTATAATACCTAACCTTTTTCCTTTTTCTTTATTCCTTGAATATTTCTTTTTATTTTAGAATAACCTAAATTACCTTTTGCTTTATAACCTATTTGTGAAATAAAATGTATCATTGAACAGAGCTTCAAACTATGTATGTATGTATATTTAACAATTCACTTTATTAAAAAAAAATTGTAAACTCAATTGTACGTAAGGTTAAAAATGTTCATTGTAAAAACAAAATCCTTCGAAATAAATGCCAATAAAAATGAAAAAAATATGTCGCAGTATGGTCAATTTGACTCTACTTTGTCTGTGTAGTCCGCTTCCGGAATGTTGTCATGCAGGCTTGCTAAACGTCGAAACAAAGTTATAGGGTTTTCACATCGATCTAAAAACCCGGTTTTCACCAAAAAATATACGAAAACCTGAAAATCATCCACGCCTAACCTTTCAAGTAATCATTTGACATTTCAATTTATTTTGACAACTGACTGTCAAATTTTGTAAAGAATTTTTCAAATTTTGATCGAATAGAATTGACGGATCTTGAAAATATGCATATTTTGTGTTTCATTACATATGATCTGGGGGAGTCCATTGTTTTCACTCGGGGAACCACTAATTCTGAAAACATATGATCTGGGGGAGTCCATTGTTTTCACTCGGGGAACCACTAATTCTGAAAACCAATGGAACAAGCAGGATTACTTCTGCTCAATTTAGACACAATTTCTATTCGCACGCATCTGTTTCACAAGTTTTGCCAATGTCAAACTTGCGTGCGCAGCCCGATTCGCGATACGAAGTGATTGTAAATTATGGCACCTGCCAGACAATCATGAAGAAAAAAATTGATTTTCTCACAAACGTCTCTAAAGATTTTGATAAGACTTTCAGAATGCTATTTTTTAAGACAGTCTATCTTTTGGTAGAATAAGAAAATGTAACGGTGCAGTAGAAAAAGTGCAATTTTCAATGTCGATTATCTCAGCTCTCCCATTGTTTAGAGCTTGGTGCCCATACTAAAGTTTGATGTACCCAAAAACACCTTTCCAACGACGTATATTTTATATCTGTTGGTTAACATTACCAAAACAATGTTAAGTTACTCAGAAGATAGAAATGAATTAAGTGCATTATGTCAGATGCCTTTTGACATAGAGCTGAGTGCCCATAGCAAGAAATCGTCGCTTTGTGCACACCTTTTCAACGACATACATATTGTTGCTTTAAGTTATTGATACCAAACCATAGCTAACTTTGAAAAATGCATCATAGTTTGACCATTATCTCAGCTCTCCCATTGTTTAGAGCTGGATGCCCATACTAAAGATTGATGTACTCGACAAGGCCTTTCCAACGACGTATATCTTGTTTCTGTTGGTGGGTTGGACCAATTTGCCCATCCTCCTTTGGCTAATAACGGTTACTCTGATAGTGATAGAACCAGTATTTTCAAATCAAATTTTCTCGTAAACTATACATCCTATTTTAATAAAATTTTGGGCACAGGAAGTCAGTCATAATTTCATTAAAATGGCATTTCAAAATTCTCAAAACTTTTTTTAGTTTATAATAATTTTTTCAAAATTTTTTTTTTTTATTTTTCAAAATACATGTCGGAAACGGGTATATTGATTTGTTTTATCATTATTTTTTAGATGTAAACTGCGGATTGCTATATAACATATATGTATGCATTTACATACTCAAACAAAATTTCAAAATATTTTGTGGAAAAGTTTTTCAAAAATAAACTTTTTAAAAAATAACTGGTCGAACGATTTTCAATACTTTTTTTTTCTAGAAGACATAGTTTTGAAATTTTATTGCATACTTAGTTTTTCCGAGAAAACTCTTAAACAAAGAATTTTTGTAAATTATTTTTAATTTTTTTAATATACATATGCATATACTAAGCAGTTCCTTAGCATAAGAGCAAGTTCGTGCGACCCAGTCGTGCATCTTATTTTCTTCCAGTTGAAGTGTTTTTAATCAGCCTCACTACATTTTTGCATGAATGTTTGTATGTCCTCGTCTAATATATTTATATAGTTAACATTTTCCTTTTTCTTTTTTTTTAGCTGGTCCTGCATTTGATGTGGAAGCTTCAGACAGCGAGATGTCAGTCTCCTCAGAAGCCTGAACTTCGCCAAGAGAGATAATAGCTGAAAATTGATAAAAATAAATATACATAAATATTAGACAAATGCATATTTTCTTTATTTTGTTTTTCCGGACGGGCGGCTATCCTCCACAATATATTAGGTTGTGGATTTCCCCGAGAATGGCATGTTGTACATTTGCCATTCCGACGACGGCGAACCACCAGCAGAACCAATAAGTTTTTTTTTCACTCCTAGAGATCAAAGAAGATGATTAAAAATAATCTACAAATTGTTTTATACTTATTTTTAAATTAACTTACTTATATGTATTTTGTTGTTAAATTGTGGAACTTCATTTTAATTTCTTCTGAAGTATAAACTATTGGCCGCCTTTCAAATGCCTCTGCCATCTCCCTGTATGTGTGGGAATTTTATCTTTCACGCAGCTCCGGCTCCTCCTCCGCCTATAGTTCAAGGAGATAGGTATTCCTCATCTATGGTATCCCAAAACTTCCTTCTCTTCTGCTTTTTTTTCCATTTTCTGTAAATAAAATGTATGAATTTCTATTTTATAAAAGACGAGCTGGGCCGACGGACTTCGTCAGATTAAAAATTTAGCGAAAATTTAATAAAATCAAGTATTTATATAATCGAATTATATTTGTTTTATTAAAATCTAATCGAAAAAGGATGGAACAATTATTTTATCCAATTAAAGGCTGCATGATACCTACCCAAATTTGTTTTCTGCCCCGGAGTGTTAATGAAGAGTGAGGATGGTTTTCCAACTCAATACTTTACATATACATAGATACATAGCTGCTGGCCATGTCATGATGCAAATGATGAGGCTACATGCCAGCCAATTCCAAGGAGTTTACGAATTCCACTAAAGAATTGACCACTTGGTCTTCGATTTCTACGCGACCGATTTATTTATTTACCGAAGGTAACTTTCATAGATAGGGCTAAGCTGGAGCATTCGAGAAGGAAATGAAAAGAGTCATCTTCTGCCTCCTTGTCCTGGCATCATCTGCATAAGTCAGATGTACTGATGCCCATTCTGCTCATGTGGGTTCCCAAAGTGTTGTCAGGATACCAACCAGAAGGGATATTTGAGGTCTGCTTAGCATGAGTAAGGATTCAGTCTTCTTCTTTGAAATTTCTCGCCATAGATTTTTTGATACCCGACAAGTGTCGATTGATGACCATCTGTCATTAGCGGTTATGAGGAAACTAGTTATTTTCACTTGCCAATGGCATATAAATTGAGGTTACCATTTAGCTCGGTTCGAGCTTACAATATTAGTTATCAATACCCCTAAATATTTAAACTCCTGTACAACCTCTATATGAGCATATGAAATGGTCCCTAAAAACCATTTTTCTTCTGGCAATCTTCTTCTCTGTTGGGCTCAAATATTATTATACTAGAAGTATTTTTGTTTTTTGAGTGTTAACATGGAGACCCCAGGTTCCACTAAAGGTTTGAAGCCTGTTTATTTGTAGCTGCAGAGAGAAAGGGTAGTCAGCTAATAGTAGGTACCAAATCATTAGCATATAGTAGGACTTTGACTAAAACGTTCGCTATTTGTACTCCCCCGGTAAGAAGGTCAGAGATTGTCAACGAATAACGCAAAGAATAAAGGGCTAAGAATATAGCCTTGTGGAACACCCACCGTGCGTCGTTTCGCACCAATCTGAGAACCTCCTTCCATCCCATAAGGAAATTGCAGTAGATCAATAAAAACTTTCGCGATAGACATAAACAAGAAAGTTTGTAAATTAAAGCATGTCTATTCACTTTATCACAAGCAGCGCTAAAGTCTATGAAACAGGAATAGAATTTTTTTTTCTTTCAATTGACTTTCTAGCAATGTTAGTAAAGGCAAAGTAATGGTCATTCGTAGAAAATCCAGGACGAAGTCCATCTTGGAACATACTTAGGCGATTACTGTTCTCAATCCAATTGGATAACCGTTCGTAGAGAATCAAAGAAAAAAATCTTACGAATTGAGTTAAGAACAGAAATCCCCCTGTAGTTTTCTGCATCATTTGCATTTCCTGCATTCAGAATTGCGAAGATTACTGAGATAGTGAAAAGTAAGAAGGCTCTCATCAGCTGACAAAAGAGTTTCAAGAGCTGGTAATGTTTCAGCTTCGAGAGTATTCCTCAAATCACATCCGTTTTTACTTGCGATTATAGGTACTATAAGGCAAGTTATGCATTCGTAAAAAAAAAAAAATCTAACAATCAAACATGACATTACGATGATAGAGAAGTCGGAAAAAGTGGGTCCGACAATTCTGTCTGTCTGTCTGTCTGTCTGTCTGTCCGTGTGTCTGTCTGTCTGTATAGTTACCTACAGCCTAAACGGCTGGACCGATTTGCTTCAAACTTGGTACATACTAGTATTATGACGTCCTACAGAGGGGTTTTTGGAATTAGCATCCTAGCTCCAAAACTAACGGTACCTGCCATACGATTTTTTGTGAAAAATTAAATTTTCTCAAAAACGGCTCCTACGATTTTGATAAGACTTTCTGAATGATGTTTTCTTGTTGGAATAGATTTTTCAGGAAAAGTCTTATAACGGTACCTCCCATAGGACCGATTTTTTGAAATCCGATTTTCTCGTAAGCCACTTGACGGATTTCGATGAAATTTTTAATGTAAAAGCCCTTTTATAAACGAAATAATATAGATTCTTAAATTTTCCAAGAAATGTTTTTTTGAGTTTTTAAAAAAAGTTTCAAAATTTTTTTTTAACTTTTGTTTTTTCCTAAAACGGTTTAATCTATATTTTTTTAATTTTATTTTTCTCATAAAAACTACAAAGTGCTAGAAGTTGGCATACTCAAAAAAAATTTGGAATATATTTTCGAAAAGTTTTTCAAAAAAAACTGTTTTTTGAAAAAACTGGTCCAACGATTTTGAACAAAATTTTCGTCAAAATTCAAAAACGTAAAAGAAACCTGATAGCTTATTTCATTTTCTCCAAAAAATGTTTAAGGTATTGATTTTAAAGTGATTTATAAAATTTCATATGATTTTTTCAACGCTTTTTTCCCAAAATCTCAAGCACCCAAAATCATTTTAACATATTAGAGCAAGTTCGTATGACCCAGTCGTGCACTTTATTTTTTTTGATATACCTAATCATCATATCACATCATCGTAATTTTATGTTTGATTCTACAAAAAAAAAAATTCTTTTACGAATTCATAACTTTAATTATAGTAGGTATGGTCCTGCAAGTAAAATTATGTCGCAATACCGGCAATATGGTCAATTTCACTGGACTTTTTTTATGCTGAAGGTTGAGAAAAAAGTGCTAGTTACACTGACACTTCCTCAGCAAATTCGATTAGCTTGAGTCCGTTTCCAGAAGTGTTGTAGTGCATCAGGCTATGCTTTCTGATCATCGAAACAAAGTTATCCGTAGTTCTGATTTTCGTTTTGGTGTCACTAATATCATTTCTAGAAAAGTATTTGGAGGATTGGATTCATCATTTATGTATGTAGGTACGTCTTTTTGAGAAGATTGTAGAACTCTTCCTTGGCTGTATCAACTTTCTCCTTAGTGGGTTCACTGATAGAATTCAGCGAAATGTTATTAGCTAAATCTAGACAATTACAAAACAACAAGAATTCTCGACTTATAGTCTTCCCCTTTTCAGAAAACCGCATCCAATTCCTTTTACAATTTACAAAAAGATGCATGCCCCTTCGTTAATATGACATGTCTTATGTCTTGCAAGATATTCACATAAATATCAAACAGTTTCATTCATTTTGAAAAAATATTTTACTGTGCCTTCTTAATCATCCCTTATTTTAAAAAAAGGAAGAGAAACATTAAAAACTGTGTTAATCTGCCACCACACACCCCACACAACATAATATTATACATTTTGATATTCATAAATCTTCTACAGACGGACAATAAATTCTTAGCCTTTCACTTTCAACACCAAGCAAGGAAAAAGTCATAACTAAAACAAAAATTGAACGCATTTCAAAACATTTAAATTGAAAAGAAATTTAAAATTCCCAAAAAAAAAAAAATCACCATCACGGGAGAGAAAAAAAACTAATCAGGCTATCAAAAAACGAAGGTATTGATTTAAGGTATTGATTTTAAAGTGATTTATAAAATTTCATATGATTTTTTCAACGCTTTTTTCCCAAAATCTCAAGCACCCAAAATCATTTTAACATATTAGAGCAAGTTCGTATGACCCAGTCGTGCACTTTATTTTTTTTGATATACCTAATCATCATATCACATCATCGTAATTTTATGTTTGATTCTACAAAAAAAAAAATTCTTTTACGAATTCATAACTTTAATTATAGTAGGTATGGTCCTGCAAGTAAAATTATGTCGCAATACCGGCAATATGGTCAATTTCACTGGACTTTTTTTATGCTGAAGGTTGAGAAAAAAGTGCTAGTTACACTGACACTTCCTCAGCAAATTCGATTAGCTTGAGTCCGTTTCCAGAAGTGTTGTAGTGCATCAGGCTATGCTTTCTGATCATCGAAACAAAGTTATCCGTAGTTCTGATTTTCGTTTTGGTGTCACTAATATCATTTCTAGAAAAGTATTTGGAGGATTGGATTCATCATTTATGTATGTAGGTACGTCTTTTTGAGAAGATTGTAGAACTCTTCCTTGGCTGTATCAACTTTCTCCTTAGTGGGTTCACTGATAGAATTCAGCGAAATGTTATTAGCTATATCTAGCTTTGATACGAATAGTGACAATTACAAAACAACAAGAATTCTCGACTTATAGTCTTCCCCTTTTCAGAAAACCGCATCCAATTCCTTTTACAATTTACAAAAAGATGCATGCCCCTTCGTTAATATGACATGTCTTATGTCTTGCAAGATATTCACATAAATATCAAACAGTTTCATTCATTTTGAAAAAATATTTTACTGTGCCTTCTTAATCATCCCTTATTTTAAAAAAAGGAAGAGAAACATTAAAAACTGTGTTAATCTGCCACCACACACCCCACACAACATAATATTATACATTTTGATATTCATAAATCTTCTACAGACGGACAATAAATTCTTAGCCTTTCACTTTCAACACCAAGCAAGGAAAAAGTCATAACTAAAACAAAAATTGAACGCATTTCAAAACATTTAAATTGAAAAGAAATTTAAAATTCCCAAAAAAAAAAAATCACCATCACGGGAGAGAAAAAAAACTAATCAGGCTATCAAAAAACGCCGGAAACACCCAAAAAAGGAAAAACTCATTGCAAATGGACTTAAATTATGACATTCAGAGGGAAATATCAAAGCAATAAAATTCACCAGAGAATTGAATTTAAAATCCTGGGACTGAAAAGGGAAAGCAAAACGAAAAAAAAAACGTGCACTAACTCTAGTTATATTCAACCAAGGAGGGCGGTATGTTAATTGCACACCCTCCGTGTCCAATCATCAACACAACACGGTCCATGAAGCAATGTCCTTTCAACAACAGACGTTTCAAAGGAGTTTTGTATCCGTTTGTGCTAATAGCCGCGATGATGTTCATACCATTGTGAAAGAAAACTCCAAGGACTACGTTCTTTTTTTTTCGTCCTTTTTTTCCTTCAAACATAAGTACCCCACTCCTATGAGATCATGGCCTTGCAACTTATATAAGACTAAGCTCGTACAACAGAATTTGAAAGTATGTTCCAAGTCAATTCGGAGGCCATAAGATATATTATATATCCTTTTGTTCGGTTTGTATTTTATGGAAATATGGCATTGCGTCAACGAATCCAATTCGAAGCAGCTATATGTATAGTACGAATTTCAGGTTTCAACACAAAAAGGACCCTCGATAATTGAATATTAAAATTTAGCGCCATAGTTTCCATTTCCACCACCACCGCTAACCATGAATGTAGACTCCGCAGGTTACAAATTTCAGCGATGATTTTTGAAAATTCATAAAATAAAATATTTATAAGATTCGGGCAGCGTCGGCGGGCGCTTCGGCAATGAAGCTCGACTCGATATCCTGCTAATGGCAGCTAAGGATGCGGTAGCACAGAGCGTTAGAGATTATTATTTATGATGTCTGGTTTGGATAGGTTCCTTAACAACATGCCTCACATTCCGTGAGTTAGTTCGAGTTCACCTTTGTTGTTTGCCTTTGCTGAAGGAACTTGGAACGTTTTGTATAATTTGAATTGGAAAAGAAGTGCCAGTGTGCGGCGATATAATTTATTCTAATTTAATGGATGAGTAGATCTCATGAGAATACAAGACATCGCACTCCTAGATGAGAGATGAATAGATGAATAAATATACATTCATCAAAAAGAATTAATTTTATTTTGAAGAACTAAGAAATAGGTTACAAATACAATCATATATCTTGGTTGGGAATAATCAGCCATATTTCAAAATAAAGCGCGTAATTTAAGCATGGTGTCAAAGAAGTTGAGATCATTTTGACACAAGCCCACGAAATTTTGCTGTTAGTTTTGAGGGCTAATTTGATGAGGGTGCTTTAGCACGAAAATTGAGCGGTTGAATCTATTTGGGGGTGCTTCTATTTGGGTGATGCAATGTTCGAAAGTCCTTTCGAGACGAACGAAGGAATGTAGTAGGTGAAGTAGTTGAGCAGTCGGTGCTGAGAATTTGGAAAGAACACTTCTGCAGACTATGAAACGGCAAAGACAACCAACTTATCACCATCAGGCAGAATGATCCATTCGATTTTTACGATGTTGACCATGACGATATCTAAACTTAAGTAAAATAAGGCTGCTGGAGCAGATCTCAAATGCATTCTCCAACTCATAAAGCCAGATTAAATCATGCCCAAAAAATGGACTTTGAGTTTCATTTAAGCAAATCTGTCGGAAGATTTTAAAAAAGACCATGGACCATTCGTAAATGTTCAATTGGGGGTGCGAGAATGCGTCTGGCTCTGTTATTAAGGATAACACAAAGTATTTTCTGTCCTCAGGTGGAGAGCATCATCAAACATCGTAGGCTTGGGCAAAACGTCACGATGAACATACATATATAACTTTGAAGCTATCACTGACTTTGTCTATTTAGGTTCCACTTCTACTTTTCATAATAATTATAAGTTCAAATATCAGGCGAAGAATAACTTAATCACTGTTTCTGCGGGCTTAGAAGGTAACTTAGTACTATTGGTTTGTACTTCTTTTAAAACGACGATAGCATATTGCCATCCCCATCATCCCAGAGCGCAACTGATGGATGATTATTGATTATATTGATTTTTTGAGGCCTAAACGACATGTGGTTTTAGGGAGAAGGTTCTATATTCCACACAGCTGATGCCACAATAAATATTCCACATGAGCTTATTTAGAGCTCCAACGTTGGGCGCCATTTATAGCGATTCCAATTTCAAACGGGATTTCTGGATGATAAAACTATATCAGAGCCCTTTGTTCGACTTCACCAACAAATTACCGACTTGACCTATGACAAACGAATTGCAGAACATAGACACCCGTATTAAAGTCATTTCAGATGTTTCTTCCGTCTGTGCTGGGACTGATAGTCTCTGCCAATATAATTGAATACCGAGAAGGTTCTTCGTTTACTCATTTTTGATTTCTATTCAAAAGATCGATTAGCACTGCTATCTTCTGGGTTCTCCCATAAGCTACATACGTAGAATCAAGTGTGTGTTTGTCATTCTTTTTCCATTTGTTAGAAGTGTTCTTGAAACGAATGCTTTAATTTTGCCGTGATTTTGGTTTCATGGTTGATGTCAATTATTCTTTTAAATAATCTGGTCACTCGATTTGCCTTGGTAACAATGCTATCTATAAGATTTTAATAATTATCTATTTTAAGTTAAATAGGAATGTTTCTTTTGTGCGACTTTAAATCAATTTTGTTTATCTAAATTTCAATAAGTACTACTTATCAGTAAAATTAGTACGTGCCCTCTTGTTCATACGATTTAATCAATATCAACGGATTTGCTTTTGTCATTCGTCTTATTTGTATTGGCAGGTGTGGCAAAAACAGTAGCACAATTAACATTCTTACTGATATCAATCTTGCATGGATATTGACACTCAAGAGATAGGAATGTATTTAGTCTTCCCTCGAATAATTTAGAATAATGATTGTTTTTAAAAAATTTAATTGTTTGCATTAAAATATTTTACATTTATTAAGTTTTTACAGGAACACACGTAAGAGTAAGAATAATAATACAATGTTATTTCTCTTTCCTAAAATTAAAAGAACCGCAATAGACATTTAAAAAAAGTGCACGACTGGGTCGCACAAACTTGCTCTAATGTGCTAAAATGATCTTGAGTGCTTGAGATTTTGGGAAAAAAGCGTTGAAAAAATCATATGACATTTTATAAATCACTTAAGAATCAATACCTTAAACATTTTTTGGAGAAAATAAAATAAGCCATCAGGTTTCTTTTACTTTTTTGAATTTTTACAAAAAAAAATTTTTAAAAGCATTCGACCAGTTTTTTCAAAAAACAGTTTTTTTTTAGAAAAACTTTTTTGAAAATATATTCCAATTTTTTTTTTAGTATGCCAACTTCTAGCACTTTGTAGTTTTTATCAGAAAAATAAAATTAAAAAAATATAAATTAAACGGTTTTTGGAAAAAACAAAAATTGAAAAAAAAATTTAAACTTTTTTAAAAAACCCAAAAAAACTTTTTTTTAAAAATTTAAGATTTTTATTATTTCTTTTATAAAAGGGCTTCTACATTAAAAATTTCATCGATTTAAAAAACCGGTTCTATGGGAGGTACCGTTATAAGACTTTTCCTGAAAAATCTATTCCAACCGAAACATAAAGCTTGCACATAAAACACTATTCAGAAAGTTTTATCAAAATCGTAGGAGCTGTTTTTGAGAAAAATTAATTTTTCACTAAAAATCGTATGGCAGGTACCGTTAGTTTTAAAGCTAGAATGCTAATTCCAAAACCCCTCTGTAAGACGTCATAATAATACTATCTACCAAGTTTGAAGCAAATCGGCCCAGCCGTTTAGGCTGTAGGTGCCGATACAGACGAACGGAGAGACAGACAGACAGACAGACAGAATTGTCGGATCCACTTTTTAAGGCTTCTCTATCATCGTAATGTTATGTTTGATTGCCCAAAAAAAATTTTTTTTTTACGAATGCATAACTTGCCTTATAGTACCTATAATCGCATAAGTAAAAAGAATTGCTTAGAATGTTGGAAAGATTTTCTGAAAGCTCCGAGTTTTCTAGAAAAAAATGCCAAAATTTTGAATGAATGTTAAAATTCTGGAGTATTTTTTTCTAGCGTGACTTAAATAATATAAAACCTTCAAATCAATTAAATTTTTCATTTTCAGTCTTAACATACAATAAGATGGCTCTGAAGTCCCCACAAAGTCAGCATACCTTTCATTTCCATTCTCAGATCATAGTCAGTCAGATGTCAAATTTAATTCCGTAAACTGCGAAAGGGCGTAAACAAAACTCATCGAAAACCGTTCGGCCATTATTGTTTATCCTCAAGTCTCTCATTTTCATCCATCATGGCAGTCATAACTCATAACATCATCAATCGCAGATGGGAGTCACCTATATGGCACTTCAAATGAATCAGAAAGCTGTCCACTGTGCAAAAGGAAACACCTTTTGGTATTATAGGACTCTTTTATTAGGTATGCCTCTAGCATCAAGAGGGCAACATCCGGATTAACTTAATTAGCCGCCTTTACTAAATCTAAATCTACTAAATAAGGTAGAGCGAAGTTTGATTGATCAAGGATTATTCGTCGTCATCCGGATTAACTTAATTAGCCGCCTTTACTAAATCTAAATCTACTAAATAAGGTAGAGCGAAGTTTGATTGATCAAGGATTATTCGTCTGTTGATGTGAACGAAACAATGGTCGATAACTGCGAAACCACTATTGGTGATTTTTTGGGTTAGAATTATTGACCCTGGACTTTATCTGAAAAAAAATACTTAGCACAACATTTCCAAGCGGGGCCAGAGTCTGTGACCAACGCTCTCAACCATTCCTATGTATGCGTTGATATTCTGCTGAAATTTAAAGGACCTACAGCTTACCGCCAAATCCGAACGGCTTACTTTCCATGAACCATGACATTTACTCTTGAATGATTTGTCACTTCCTCACAAGAGGTAGGAAAAGAACTAAGGTGGAGTCAGAGATCGAACCCAGAACTTTCGGCGTGGCAGTTCGAAACACTAAACAAACACTATGCCACGGGGTACTCTTCGAGAATCGAGAATAATAGTTTCCATTTACTTTGGATATACTGACAAAATGGTGATACCACTGCCAATTATTGCAATTTTTGAGGTCCTTGTCTTTAGTAGCTTGACCATTACTCCGTTCATTCATTAACTGGAAATCTTACGTTTGTTTGTATCTACCCTCCGGCTGTAAGTTTCTGTTAACCGTCTGCATTACATCTTAATTTGCGGTGGTCCTAACTTCATTCAACAATAAAATAAAGAAAGAACAATGACTTTGGGCTGGACAAATAAAAATGGATGCTATCATTCTTAGTGGCGCTGGGTTAGCCAGTGCATTGAATTGAATTCTCAAGGAGAAAAGTGGATTAAAAGACCAAACAAAAGCTGATATGAAAGATGCTGAGTCCAGGAGTTTTGAGTTCCATTGGCTTACATTTGGGACTTTAATATTTAAAAAAATTCAAATTATTCATGTTCAACACTGCGGGTAGCAGTGGTACAGTGGATGTAGTGCTTGGTTGCTAACCTAAGAGTTGTGGGTTCGAGCCCCAGCCTGGGTAGGAATTTTTGATTATTCCCCCAGGTTTAACTGGACGCCACCCGTGGGGTTTTTGTGAGATAAATATCACCTAAATTCTCAGTCCATTGTACCAACAAAAAATCTTTCCTATCTTTCTATTCCTTCTAACTAATACCTTGCAATTTGCATTCAAAACACCCTGAGTCTCTTACAGGCATATATATACGAGTAGTTAAAATTATAATTATTATTATAAAAAAAAAAATTATTGAAATATTCTCAAACTTTGCTAGCAAGACTTCATTCTTTTAAATCATCCTGCATATTCATTTTTTAAATATCTTCATTCAAAAAATTTCAAACCGCTCCTAAATTCCATTCTAATGAGTTTATTAACAGCTTTGTTCCTAACGTTCGTCCACGTAGTCTAGGATGCCTTTAACTACGACCCCCGTCCCAGTCCACAAGACATCATAAAAAAGGTTAAAACTTTCAATAGAAATAAATAAAATGCAAAATTAGAAGATTTTTATAGTTCCATGGATACGTGATTAATAAAAGTAACTTGGGCGTTCAACAATCTGAAGTGCTCATTATTAAATTGACGCCATGGGATGTATCTATGTTCGAGTATAATTATATTCTGAAAGTCCTCGCTCTGATTAGTTCCTGAAATCGCCCTTAGGAATGTAAAGGAAGGGTTTGGTATGGTATGGTGTGAAAAGAAATTAGAACTGCATGAGATCATCACAAAAGTATTTTTTAATTAACGGACAATTCTGTGAAACAAGAGTTGTTTGGGATTGCTGGGGAATGGGGGTAGTTTTTTAAAGCCCTTATTTAAAATTCATTAATCCCTTATTGTTGGTCGATGGTCAGCAGAATTGCTGGACTATACCCCCTGATGGCTGTACATGTACAGATGTAGGTACACGTAGTGTGTTGGCGTTTTTTGTGAGATGCGGTTGATCCTTGAAAACCCTAAAACCGATGGCGATGTGTGAAAAGGATTTGACACTGATGTAAGGGATTACAAACACTTTTTGATTGCCTTTGAAGTTTTCATCGAGCTACTTTTTTGTGTGTGCAGAAAATGCCAATCTGGGGGGAAGTTTTTACAGTCTCCATGAAAAAGATACCTACGTCAAAGGAATTTTCGTTCCTTCCACTCAATCGCCTGTTATCAATTTATTTTAATCAGAAAGGAACTTTCAAGTCATAAATACCCCCCCTCCTCCTCCTCCTTCAGTTCACAAATCTTCGGTGTAAATTCTTAATTACCTTCACCAAAAATAATTCTCATTTACACACTTAAACAATTTATGTAAAATTAAAACCAACCGATATCGCCATTTTGCATATTCTTACCGTTATTTAAGCGCGTTCCTATCGAGCAGAGGTTTTTCGCAGAAGATATAATATTCCTCATTCCCTGTGTATTAATTAAGTAGGTATCTCGCTTTCTCTCACTTAAATTGGTAATTTTAAATCTTGTTAACGACGAGAATTTGTAATTAAATTTTTATTTTATACAGGCTCTCGTCCTCGTCGCCGTCCCGTCCGTCGGTCGGTTGGACCGTTTTTGCATTCCAATTGAACGAGCGCACGCACCCGAGAGTCTCAGTCTCAGTCTCATGGAAAAGATATTTTTTTTTGTATCTCCACCTCGTCTGAAGTAAAGAGCTGGCCAAGGAGATTTTTAATCCCCCAGAAGATATAAATTAACAAGTAGATTAAGGAATGAGTATATTTATCTACTTTCCCTTGTGCACATGGAAATAAGTATACCCAAGGATGATGCCAAAAATATTTAAGATAAAATCCTTTTTTGGGATACCGTTCGTTTATATGGTTGTCCAGATTTTTGTGTTTGGAGTAAATTTGAAAACGGGATTTTATCGGCAAACGGCAAGTCCTTCTTATGTTGTTCTTAATTGGCAATAAGGCTAATAAAAGGATTCAAGTGTAATCGGTTTGTAAAATTTAAGATTGTCGCAATCTTATCTCAGCTTAGGGAAGGTAAAAACTTTTTTTTTAATATGAAAGTAAAAGTACCTAACTCGTACAAGGGACTCTCAAAGAGGATGTGAGTATTGGTGTTTTTTGCGTCGTAGGACACGCTCATGAACATGGAATTTTAATACTAAAATTGTTTGGAAAGATTTGTATTTTATGTTATGAGTGGAGTTATTTCAGTTAAACCAATGTAGACAAGCTACACGTGATCTAGATGGCTGCAGCTTCATGTTTATTTTGAACTAGGTTGCTCAAACCGTGTAGTTCGCTGATGAATCTTCTCTTACCACTCTATTGTGACTGAATATCATCCGAAGAATCTTTCTCTCAAATAACCTGAGCCGAGTCTTAAGAAGGATGTTGAAGAGGTAACTGAATTCAACTTTTCTAAGACCATTAACGACACCGGAGGAGTGAGTAGGGTTTTTGTCAATCTTAACAGAAGGGCGTGAACTCCTTGTGGTCATTATTCACAATCAAATGAGTTTGGCAGAGATACTGAGATGTGACGTGTCTCCGTAAAACATGCCTCTTTTGATAGGCTAGTTTAAAATGTATCGATTGCTGACTTCAATTTCATGAAAATACACTTAGGGGCCAGTTATAGCGATACGGAAAACCAAACCGAAAAAAATTTCAAATGGAAAATTTTGTATGTTCTGATTCCTTTTTTAAGACAAATGCTACACTGATCGATGGCAATCAATGCAGAGAATTTTTTTTTATTCATAATAATTTTAATTGAACAAATACTTTTTGTTAAAAATGTATTTTTTATTTTTCTTTTATACGTATTACAGAAAAATGATTAAATACATTTTTAACAAAAAGTACAAGTTCAGTTCAAATTTTTATTGGCAAAATAAATTCTCTGAGTTGGTTGCCATCGATCAGTGTAGCATTTGTGTTTTAAATCGAATCAGAACATACAAAATTTTCCATTTGAAAATTTTTTCGGTTTGGTTTTCCGTATCGCTATAACTGGCCCCTTATACCCGTTAAATCTCGCGCCAACGGGTTTTCAGCCGATCCACAGAATGGCTGATTAGATAACGAAACTAATATCTATCTAAGTATCAGTTGTACAATATAGTGGTTTAGCACTAAACCTCGTTTTTAAATTCTTGATCCGTGGATCAACTTTATTTAATCCGTGGATTTCCGTGGGCTAACTCTTAAACCACCCTAAAAACCTTGATTATGTTAACACGAACCTAGGCAAATTGTTTTTAAAATTTGATCCGAGGATGAACCTCTGGTTGTACAACTAGCCCTTACCTGACAAAACTAGACTCTAATCCGCGAATCTCCGGCGTTACTTTTTATTGTATAAAAGGTTGACCGATCTGTTAATTATAATGCATTCGACAAAAGTATGGCTGAAAAATCATGGAATAAGCTCTAATGTGTAGACTAAGGTTGCATTCATCAAATATAATTTCCTGCGACCAGATTGAAGACTGTTGCTGTATGCGGATTGTGATTGTGAAGTCATCTCCCGCGGCTTTAAGAAGATTGGAATGGAGGATACATGCAGCAGTAGTCTTGACAGTGATTATTTGCTTTCGCCGTAAAACACCTATTTTCTTTTAAAATAAAAATTCAGATTGAAAAAACAAATTGAAAAAATAAATTTAAAAAAAACAACAACTAAAGTTTTCCATTAAAATTTAACTCGACCACGTTATTTAACTTCAGAATTCAGATGAGTGCGTTTCAGCGGAATTTCTTTCCATTTTAATTTTCTCTAAAATTCTCAGCCCCGACTTTGTTTCGAATACGACAAAGCTGATCTTGACAGACGTAAGCATTTTAGGTATCTCTGGTACAACCGTTGCACTTTAAAATATTGTCTCTGCCGTATCCCAAAACCCAAGAGATTTTATCGGTCACTTTTCGTGCGCTTTTTCCGTCTGACAAGTCTTTACTGGTACTATTCTTTCGTTGCTCTATGGAAGATTGTTCACCTGGTGAGCCATACATATTAGAAGTGGGATTTCTGATGGAAAACTTTCAATGTTGTCACTGGTTGTTCGTTTAAAGTTAAGGCTTGGCCGACCGGCAGAGGCCGATCGGCATCATTCGGCATAATGTGGACGAGCCTTTAGAGACATGTTTGCTGAGAGGTTAAAGAAAAAGCGGTCATCAAAAATGTTATTGCCATCTTAAGTAGTTCGATTCTGTGGCGTAGTGGTCCATGTCTATGTCAGCTTGATGATAAGGAGACCGGCAAGTCGACTTAGGGAAAATAAACGACATAAAACTACGCATTTCAAATGTGAGATTTTACTAATTGGACTTAGTGGTCATTTTTGGATTCAGCTATCAAAAACGTGGGGACAAAGTCAAGTGTCCGATGAAGTAGGTTTCATCGCTTTCGAAGAAATATTCATTATTAATAGTTTTCTTGAAAACAAATTCAATTTTTTTTTTATTTTTTTGACCTTTCTACGTTATTTATCATATTTCAGTTTTAAAAGCAGGACCGCTGTCCTATGAAAAAGGCTGCACCTTAGATTAATAATAAGAACTAACTTAATCTATACTCACAATAAATTCTATTACAGCTGTGTTAAGATACAATTATTCGAATTTTTTTCATGATTCGAAGTTTGGGTTTCGGGTTTCGACACTTTAAAATAAAACAATAATTAAATTTGATTATGACGCTACAAAATGCCAAGATGGATCTTAGATGTTTTAACTTAGCAGACCTTATATCTCTTGTTTATTTGACAGGGAGGAAGATAACGTTTCGTTCGGGTCTAACACTATAAGATCCGTTTGTTTCAGCTGAATACGTTTGGAAAACAATTTATGTAGGACGCCGCCGTACAAAAACGTATTGAAACAATGGCGTTCCTAAAATGTATTGGAAAGAGGTTCTTTGTACATAAATAATTCATCATCTTATCGAAGCCTAAAGCTTTTGAAAATCGAAATTAATCATGATGTACAGGTATCTTGATGTGCAGTATTTCAATTATTGGAAAGAAAACGCCCAAATACAATCTCCTGAATTCAATTTTCAAGATACCTGCAATAATAATTCTATTAGTTTAATGGAAGCCTTTTTTGCTGATATGTGTTGCAGACATTTATTGGAAAATTTAAATGCAATTTTCAAAACATTCTCCTCGAACAAAAGCCCTGTGCGAGTCAAAAGGATGCCCTTTCTATGGAATTTTTGAGAGAGATTTTCTGGAATCAATTGATTGACGGACGTATGGATGCTACGATTATCTTTGGAAATTTATTTTTCCTTCAACCATGTCTCTTCTTGTTTGTATGGGTGAGGGGATGTGTTTGAGTCTATGGTTGTCTGTCTGTCTGTCTGGACTGCATGTTGCCTTTTAAAAGCAAATCAATGCCAATGCCAATAGAACCATCAACCTTGCTTTGTTTGTGCCTTGAATCCTTTTGACCATCGCATCGCCATTGACCTACCCCCTAAATGTTATCCCATTCAATAGCCGCTTCTATATACATCATCTCTTCAAACTTATCTTTGGCCACCCATCCATTCAAATCCATTTGATGCAGTTTAAAACACCGCACCCAAAATAGAAGGAGGGTTTTATGTGCAACAGAAATTGTATAGGGAATAGAGACACAAAAATGCCTATATCCCTATACATATGTGTATATACTCCAACGGCTATATTATGTAAAACGATACTTCCTGACTAAAAATGTGTACTCGGGCATATTTGACCATCAAAAGCCAATTAATTGGAATTCTATAGCCTCTGTACCAATAGTTGAATGTATATAGTTGATGTTACAAAAAAAAAAAAACAAGACTCTAAGGCCCCATCATCGAGTAAACATAGTGTTCAATTAAAATAAATCAAACAGAACTGACGCGGACAGTATACAGAGAGAGATGATCCTAGTACATGCGCCCGTTTATGTCTACGCTTGGTCAAACAGTAGTTACAAGAACATTCCGACCAGACCAGACCAGGATAAGAGCATTTAATGGCTTTAAAATGCAAATTTACATGGCATGGCCTGGCCTGGCCTGGCCAGGCCGTTCGTTGGCAGGGAAACCAGACTCCAAAATATTGTTTTGAAATTTTAAAGTTTAATAAATAGAATGTTAGAAGTATAAAAAACACTCGACTCGTACTCGTAAAAGGTTAATGACTCTTGTATTGTTCAGATATAGCCACCATAAACCACAAGGAATACAAAGGATTTCGTGTAAATTGTAAAAATTTTAACCATTGTGAATTTAATAAAAGCAATTTAAACTCCTCCTGGAGCATAGGATCTTTCCATCTCTTTCTGTTCGCAGCACGATACCTCAGCTGTGCTCACGACTTAAAATTCTGGGACTCAGCTTTCTTCAAGACAATTGACCTCCAGCTCCAACTATAGCCTTTCAACTTGATAATTCCATTGAAAAGACTGCTTTGTATATATTCACTTTTGTTTGTATAGTACTAAGCCATAGTTTTTTGTTGGATATGGTGTGTCTGTCTGTGGTCACCGGAACTTAAAGATATTACGCAGGCCAGGGTCCACAAATTCTCGAGATGTGGGCAGAAGATTTCCACATTCCACAGGCATATAGCAGCTCAGATTTCAAAGTTGGATTCAAACTGTTTCAATTTGGTACGGAGCAAACTTTTCCTAGAGTTGCACACTGGAGAAAGGATTTCCAGTGAACTACGTCCAGGTACCTTTTATTATCGAGTGACAAATAACTTCTCTTGTAGTTAAACTAAGTGACCTACTCTATTCTAAACATGCTATTGTTGGTTCCGGCTGGTGTGCACTATTTTTGTCTTTTTGGCTGTGTACCAGCTGCTTCTTCATTAAGTTTAAGTGCGGTTTAAATTAAACAGATTTCATCTGCATATTAAAAATGGATTGTGAAATGGATCTTATTGAATACCAAGCCTATCATTTGCAAGTGAACAGCTTCTAACATAAAAATGACAAAAAATGACAAAGATGACAGCTTAAGAAGGAGACTAAGCTATAGCAACTTTTTCTGTGTGTGCGTTGATACTTTGCAGGAACGGGAGGGACCTACACATAACCCTTGCATGTACACTTCTTCATGACAAGACTGATTTTTCTAAAATGTATCCGTTCCTCGTAAGAGGCAGTACGCTGGAAAATAACTTTATTGGAATCAGGGATTGAACTCAGACTTTTGGCATATTAGTCCGACACACATGCTATGGATCACGATGACTATAAAAAAGTGTAAATGATGTAGTAATGGTTGTAACTTATCGGAACGGGCCGATGAATTTGGAAATAATAGATTTTACAGAAGATACGTTGTTAAGCCCCTGTTAATTGAACTTCCTGCCCACAAAATGATTCAAAGGCCCTGAACCCTTCTGGAATCGTATGGTTACAGAAGATGTATCTAAGTCTTCTTGAAAGACTGTTCCTGGAATATTTCAAGTTACTTCTGTCAATGAAAGTTACCTATCTACAAACTTTCCAACACAGAATGCATGAGTTGTAACGATAGAGTTTGGCTACTTATTTTGAGTCATGGTATTCACCAGTCATCATTATATTTGTATCGAATCGCATGAGTTCTGGTAACTCTGCATTCGATGGTCACTCAAGTATAAGAAGATAAAATTAAACGTAAATAAAACTTAACGTAAGAACTTAACGAAAGAGTGCTTGTTCTGCGAACAAGCACGAGTGAGAGTTAGTCTTAAGCAGGATTTTGAAGTGAGATGAATAAAATTTGCTAAGTGGTTTTTTTATAACATTTTTTCCACTATAAATTATCGTGTTTTATTTCTTTCCTCATATTTATTGATTGAGATGATATTATACAGTCCATTTGAGCTTCGATACATTGGTCCATGTCGAGCGTCGGATATTGTGCCAGTGACGGTATGGTGCAGGCTTCCTTTACAAAAAAAAATAAAAAAAAAAATAAGTGCAGTGATTGATTGTGGTTCGTTTTAAAACGAACAAAATATTGTGAATAATAAAATTGTGCTCAATTGTGTCACACAAAATTAAAGTGTGCGCAGCAGTTCGTCGCGAGCGACAGGAGTATGGACAGGAAACTGTGTGTGTATCATCAGCAGGCAATGTGCAAAACGGTACTTCATTATATAATAATGATCAATATGTACCAACCAGAATGTAAGTAAATCAATATAAATTGTTGTTGTTTTTCCCCTTTTTCAAACGGCGGCGACGGATGAAAATTCTTCGTCAAGACTCAAGAGAACAAGAGCAGGAATACACACATACTTACGAGTTACGACTGATGTCATGAGCAGCGAGCCGGAGTGAAGAAATATACGCAATCGCATACACAAAACACATTTCGTGTGTATGCACAACTGTGACAAAGAGAAGGAGAAGAATGACAAATTTCGTCATTTGAAAAAAAAAACAACAAGAGCGGTCTTTCGAAGGAAAGACAATTTAAAAAAAAACACAAACACAACAACAACAATATTTATATAATAATAATATTAACATGTTTACATTTTAAAAAACATTTATTTAGAGCGAAAAAAGGATGAGCTGAAATATAGTCCTAAAACAGGACAAAGTAAATATTTGATTGTGTGAATGGTGGTGGTTTTTTGGAGTATTTTGCAAAGGAGCAGGTTTCCTTTTTTCTCTTCTTTATCTTTTCCTGTTGCATTGAATGTGCCCCGATGTATGTGTGCAGTGTCTATGAACGATTTTGTTTTGTTTTCGGTGAATTCAAATGAGGGAATGAGCAATGAAGGGGCAGAGGGCGATCTGAGTTTATTTGTTTTCTTATGGAGAATGAGAATTTTTGAAATGAGTGAAGTGCGCAGGTTGTTCTTTTTCCTCTTTTGGTGCGTGTGTGATTTACATACCTTTTTAATATCGTTTTTTTATGAATAAGATATTTTTTCAATATTACCTAGATATATTACGGTGATGTTGCTGCTTTGTTGTTTGTTAGGGATCAAAAATTAATTTCTTTTATAGGTGTTAAGTTTTTTTTTTGTGTGTCACTTTTTTTTCTCTTGAAGACTTTGCTGCTCGAGATATAGCAGGGGCGAGTGGAACTCAAAGCACATTTGTGCGAGTTACCAAATATGAGAGAAAAGTTGTGAAGGACTCGAGATATAACAGGGGCGAGTGGAACTCAAAGCACGTTTGTGCGAGTTACCAAATTTGAGAGAGAAATTGTGGACTCGAAATAAAGCAGGGGCAACTCAAAGCACATATGTGCGAGTTACCAAACATGAGAGAGCAGGTATGAAGGAGGAACTTGAGTGCAATTGCACCAGTTGCCATGAACAAATTATTATTAAAAAAAAAAAGGACACATAGCTGGGCAGGAAAAAAAACTCAAAGCACGACGGTGCTAGTTTTAAGAGAAGGAAAGCTTGCAAGCGGCAGGAATAAAATATTTTAAATTCAAAAAGAATAAATATTTTTAAAGCAGGAAAATGAGCCACAAAAGAATAAATTTCTTATAATAAACTATGTATATTGGTAACAACAAAAGCAGCAACAGTTAGCCGACCTTTTTTTTTTTATTATATCTACTATTTATTTTATTTTATTTTTGCATACTGGGAATTTTAGTACCTACTGCAAACTAAGTATTACTTATTTTTTGCATATTGCTAATTTTTAGTACCTACTGCAAAATATTATATATTTATCTGCATATTGGGAAATTGAAGTACCTACTGCAAACGAGTATCTCTTTCATTTTCAGGGTAGAGCATTTTTGAGGCATAATTTTTAATGCAATACGATTTTATATATTTACAGAAAAGAGCAGCGAATACAAAGAAAATGGACAACCAGCAGGAGAAAAATCACCAATACGCATTGGATGCGGTGTATTTTCATTGAGCAGGATGCTTGCCTTCGTGAAATCTCCGGATTTTGGAATTTGCACGATGGCAGCAGTGCAGGTCAGGTTTGAGGCCTTGCGAGACCCTGGTCGCAGGTCAAAATCAGCGAGAGAAGGATTGCGTTGGCTGACGATATGTTGGTCAACGTAGAGATGCAGCGCAGGATTGCTGGAGCGGAAGAAAGCTACTTCGCAGCCCGCGCAGCATTGCAGAAGAAGCTGAGAGAGATGACGCCAACAACAAGCATACCAGGAAGAGCAGAACAGGCATTGAGCGGAGCGATGGCAGGAAATTTGAGCAACCGTTGTCACAACTTCAGGCGCATCCGAATTTGAGCAGGTATGAGGACATGCGAGCAGCTGGCAGTAATGCCCGAAGAGCAGGAGCACCAGGTGACAAGAGGCTGTTGCCTTGCCACTCGTGCAAATTTCTGAATCATCCAATGTGACGTTGTCTAGAGTTTGCAGTACTGAGCATTCGTGCAGGATCTCGTGAAGGAAAAGGCACTTTGCCCCAATTGTCTTAAGACGTACCATGCCCCAAAGGACTGCTTCCAAGGGCCGTGTTGTCGATGCCCCAGGAAGCAAATGCAAAATAGTGCTACGAAAGAGATTAGGAAGGGTGCAGAAACTGTTCTATATGCGCAGGAAAAGTGAAAGAAGAGAAGGAGCCAGACAAGCGAAAATAAGCAAAAGGCAGATTGACTAATTATGCCTCCCAGGAAACGCCCTCGGTTGGAGAAGGGCAGGACGAAAGAAGTAGCAGGAACAGCAGGAAGAGAGAAAGCAGGAAGTGATTTGGAAGAGGTGATGTCCTGGGGGATTTTAAGAGAGCTAGGCGTTTGCCTTCTAAAAAGAAAAATAAAAGTATGAATATAATTTATTTCGTCTTTTTATGTCTTTTAATTATAATGAGCAAGAGCAGGAGAGAGTTACTTTGATGCCTAAGGCACAAGTAAGAATTGAGATGGATAACAGGAATTATGGGCCGGTAAGAGCACTTTTAGAGACGGGCGCACAGCCCAATCTGGTTTTAATAGAGCAGGACTTTTGGATTCTTCCTGAGCAGGTTAAATGGCAGCCAATTGTGCCAACACACAACTTGAAATCGCCACGGATGAGCATTGCTACAGTATCTCTTGCTGATCCACATTATTGGAAAGCAGGTACTGTAGATTTATTGCAGGTTCATAGCAGAAGCATTTACTTCTGTATTAGAGAATCGACGAGGTGGTGTCCTTGAGATGGAAGCTGTTTTCGGCAGAATAATATTGGGAGAGTATGGTAATGAGGATAGCATGAACAATGAGCAAGTATCGCAGGCAGTGTGCATGGATAATAATCAACTTCATGAATCGCTTAAGCGTTTTTGGCATAAATGGTTTAAATGACATAGAAATGTCGTTGAGCAGGTCAAAATAGCAGGAGCAGGTGGAGCAAAATTTCATCAAAACAAATTCACGTGATGATTTTAGCAGGTTTGTTGTGACGATTCCTTTGAAGGAAGCAGTGAAAGAGCTTGGAAGTTCAGACCTTACAGCTAAGCGTAAATTTTGATTTGGAGAGAAGGTTGGCAGGAGATCCTGAGTTTAAACAAAGTACCAGGAGTTTATGAGAGAACATGAAGACGCAGGACATATGACACCAATGACTGGCACAGTACGTGGCAAAGCCATATACCACATCATTGCGTCACCAAAAATTAAGGGTCGTATTTGATGCGAGCTGCAGGACAAATAAAGATACTTCAGTAAATGAAGTGCAATTGCTTGGAGAAAACGTACAGAAGGATCTGCACGAAATTTCAATGCGCTTCCGCAGGCATCGTGTCGCTATTAATGCGGATATTAAAATGATGTTCAGAATATTGAAAGTGGCGAAGGAACAATGGTATTTGCAGGGTATATTCTGAAGAGAAAACCCGCAGGACAATTTGAGAGAATATTGGCAGGACAATTTGAGAGAATATTGGCTGACAGTAGTCACCTATGGTATGACCTCATCAGCTTATAATACTGTACAATGTGCAAGGGAGGCAGGAGTTTCCAGAAGCTGCGAAGACAATTAAGCAGGAAGTTTATATGGATGACTGCACCACAGGTGGTGATTCTGAAGAGAAGGAGATCAAGTCATCAAAAGATTTCGATCATGTTTTAAAAGGGGCAGATTTTGAGCTTAAAAAAAAGGAACTCCAATTCCAAAGCTCTTGTGAAGGACATGAACTATGAAGAGCAGGAGTCAATTATGTTCCAGGATGATGAGAAAATCAGTTTTGGGCTTGAAGTGGCTGCTTGAGAAGGATCAGTTCACGTTTGTGGTAAAAACACCGCAGGCTCAGCAGGCAATAACAAAGAGAAGCGTAGTGAGCTGTGTCGCTCAACTTTGCGATCCTAATGGGTTCGTGGCTCCTGTCACGATCGTACTAAAGATTCTCATCCAGGACATATAGCGTTTGAAAGTTGACTGGGATGAGGGACTCCCTAGAGAGATATATGAGAGATGGAGAGATTTCTGGCAGGAAATAACATATTTAGAGAACGTGAAATTTTGGAGATGGACAGGTACTTCAGAAAAAGTACGAAAAGAACTACATGGATGCTCGGATGCTTCTGAGAGGGCATATGGAGCAGCGGTTTATCTGAGAACGATACGTACGGCAGGATCACAGCAGATCTCATCACAGCAAGAACACGGGTTGCACCACTTACAACGGTGGCAATACAGCGCTTAGAGCAAGCAGCAGCGGAGCTTTTGGGACGGCTAATTGTAAACGTCATTAAAACAATGAAATGGGAAGGTATTGAGTATGATCTTTGGGCAGATTCACTCGTAGCGCGGCATTGGATAAGTAAATTACCATGCATTTAAAAACGTTTGCAGCGAATAGAGCCTCGTCTATACAAACATATACCGAAGTCAAAAGGTGGAGACATGTTGGAACGAAGTATAACCCGGCTGATATTCTAAGAAGAGGAATAAAGCCATCAGCATTGGTTGATAACAAGTTGTGGTTGCATGGGCCGGAATGGTTGGCAAAACCTCGGTCGAGCTGGTCATCTGAAAAGTTTATGCTAAATGTTTCAGATGGGGGGAGGGATGAGATGAAAGTTTTTGTGATAACAAAATTTACAGAGCCTTTATCTATTTATTTGAAGTGCTGGAGAAGGAGTATTCCATTGATTGAATACACGTCTACATTAGAGAAGGCAATTAATGTAATCAGCTATGTAATAAAAAGCAAAAATAAAGCAACGAAAAGAAGATGAAGAGATAGATGTAAAGAAATGGAGACGTTCTGCACGTCAAGTGAAGAGAAGGAATAGAGCAGGTGAGAGTGCAGGAGATACAGCAGTACTTGGGCAACCATCTGAAGAGAGGATGAAATCAATCGGTCACCTGTTGACAAAAGAGCAGGAAAAGTATTTTGCGAAGGAAATCATTTGTATAGAGAAGGACAGGTGTTTGCCTGAAAAGAGCAGGATAGAATTCTTAAAGCCAATCTTAAATGGTGAATAGATTCTGAAAGTAGCAGGGAGATTGGAAAGAGCAGAGATGGAATACGAGAGAAGGCATCCAGCTATCCTGCCAAATGGTTCTCGATTGGCTTGGTTGATCATGTATAATGCGCATACAGGAACGAATCATGGAGCAGTGCAGGTCATGATGCAGGACATTCGTCAGAGATTCTGAATTCCGAAGCTCCGAAGTCAGCTGCGTGCGTTATAATCAACTTTTTGAGATGCAATTGATGGCTGATTTGCCATCAGAGAGAGCAACAGCAGGGAAGGCTTTTCTACACACAGGGGTAGACTATATGCAGGTCTATTCAAAATAAAGATGATCGACAGAGCAGGTGAGCAAATAATAAGACAGAAATGTTGGGTTTCCGTCTTTGTTTGCCTTAAAACTAGAGCAGTGCATATAGATTTGGTATCAAATCTGAATTCAGTGGCGTTCATTGCTTGTTTCGAAAGATTCATAGCAAGAAGGGGCAGGTGTGAAAGGATATAAGCGACAATGGTACAGCATTTGTCGGTGCAGCGAAGGAATTGCAGAAAGCCAAATAGCGTTGGTTAGTGAAGGATACATTTGAACACTTAACTTTGAAAGAGAGAAGAGACGGAATGGAAGTTTATGACTCCTGCGGCACCACATCAGATGGGATATACGAAGCAGCGATAAAGTCGATGAAATATCATTTGACGAGAATTGTTGGAGCGAAGGTTATGGCATATGAGCAGGTTTTGACATTAATTACTGGGATAGAAGCCATCTTGAATTCAAGACCGCTATATCCATTAAGCGATGATCCTGATGATTTGCAGGCGTTAACGCCGGGACATTTTGGTTGGTGAACCACTTGTTTTACCGTTAACGTTTATAACCAATGAGATGCCAAATACCAAGGGCATACAATTGTGCAAGGAGCGCAAGACTATGCTTGCACTCTTCTGGAGCAAATGGAAGGAAGAGTACTTATCTACTCTATACGAGAGAAAGAAATGGCGAAAGAAGAAATATGGCTTGCCAGAAGGACAACTCTGCATAATCAGGAAAGAAAATTTCCCATATCGGCGTGGGCGATGGCACAGATATTAAGACTATTACCAGGCAGGGATGGACTCATAAGAAGCGTGGTTCTGCAAACAGGGAGCAATCAACTTACGAGACCGGTACATACGATCTGGATCTTACCAATCAAGGAGCTGGAATGATTATTATATTAGAATACATTTTTATTGAGCAAAAATATATGTATGTAAAATAAAAGCGAAAGGGATGGAAAACCGTAGGTTTTCGCCGGGACTGTATCGAATCGCATGAGTTCTGGTAACTCTGCATTCGATGGTCACTCAAGTATAAGAAGATAAAATTAAACGTAAATAAAACTTAACGTAAGAACTTAACGAAAGAGTGCTTGTTCTGCGAACAAGCACGAGTGAGAGTTAGTCTTAAGCAGGATTTTGAAGTGAGATGAATAAAATTTGCTAAGTGGTTTTTTTATAACATTTTTTCCACTATAAATTATCGTGTTTTATTTCTTTCCTCATATTTATTGATTGAGATGATATTATACAGTCCATTTGAGCTTCGATACAATATTCGTATTCCGTTCACTAATTGCTTTGCAGCTTAACACTTCAACTTAAGATTAAGTTTATTGCTTTTTTGAGGATTGTTTATATACCTTTTGGTCTTGGTCTGTCAACCTATTTTGCACATTGAGGATTTGATTGTTATTCATCAAAATTGTGATTTTGTAAGGTTCACCAACATGTTATTCTTCTAGGTCCCAACATCATCCTCTATCTGCTCGGCAAGCATCTTGAACATGCAAGCAGTCATCATTGTTAAGGCTGAGTGTTAAAATCAAAGTGTCTTAAATATGACAGCGCTATGTCCGCTTGGTTCTTATAAGAATCATAGGTCACATTGGTGTTGAAAAAAAAAACAGAGAAATCTATTGCATTTCAAGATCGACTTTCTTTGGCAACTTATAAAACCGTTTGTTCATTTGAATTTGTTTCCTGTTAACTTTATTAGATTCTATTTTCAGGTATCAGCATCCAGTTCTGGATGAACTCGTTGAAGAAATATTCTCCGCGGTCTGACTTTCTAGACCGTGTTAGGCTGGGACATTCATATTCGTCTTGACACCTTCTGCATAAGTCAAATGTGCTGACGCCCATTCTGCTCATTTGAGACGCTATTTAATTGTGACACGTCAGATTCCATTCAACAGGCTCAATTTTGTCAGCTTGGACGAATACTGCATAGAAATTCTTTCTTGTTTTTCCAAGGGAACGTCGCATTTTAAAAATATTATATCTCAATAATTTATATGCGACAACGGCATGCAAACTAAATTAAAATCCAATAACACGAAATTTCTGAAAGCTCTCTATATGCCCCAAATATGATTTTCAAAATCATCGAACCATCTGTAGATGAAATTTAAACTCATTTTGAGTGCAAAACGTGTTTATGACCTCAAAACCCAAATCAACCACTTTCGTGTTTCAACCCATGAACCATATACAACATCACATACCCACCACAAACAACACGAAAATGTCCTGCGGCATGTCAATTTAAATTGGAAACATGTTAAGGTGTCCACAACATTTGTTCATTCCCAATAGATTAAAGAAAGGCTTCCCCTAAAATAAGGAAAAAGAACATCAATTCTCCGGTATTTTGCACTTTTTTTTTAAACTAAATCTATCACCTCTTTCCACTCTACGTTGGTCTATTTTTCAATTTAAAAAATCTTACTAGTCACCCTCTTAAAAAAACAAATAAGCAAAGTCCAAACACGTCACCAAGTTCAGCACAAAGGACGACAAACAATTTTCCAATACACGCATTATTACTGTCATGCCCAATTCACATTTCAATTTTTTCAATAATCACAGTAAAAGGACCTTCTTTTGTAATCTTTTTCAAAAATTACAAAAACCCCCAAGGACCTTAATATTGTTAAATTTATTTGTGTACTTTTGTGTTCTTCGGACGTAGGTTAGGTACATACATGTGTGAGGGCCCTTTGATTGTCAAAAAATTATGTGTGGTACGTCGACGTCCGTCGTCATTGTCCTTGTCGTCATCATCGGGTGCCCCCTTTTGAAAGAAAATTATGTCATCCGACAATCAACATGTCAATGTGGTTTAAGAAGATGCCATCATACATTGGAAGAAAGGAAAAAGGAAGGACATCCATTTTTTGACCAGCAGCTTTGAAAAAGTTGAATAAAAAGTCAATAGTATAACGGCATCTGCCCTCTGTGTGTGTCCTGCTGTTTGATCTTTGGCTCAACATGTAGCACATCATATCATTTTGGATTTGGATTGACATTGTGCGTGTGTATTAAGTCCTTCGGTTGTGTACATTATTTTGTACCATCTCCATCATCATAATGGCAAAATGGAAAGGGAAGGAAACAATTTGATTTCCGGTCGTTTCGTTATTGAAAATGGTTATCCAGTTCTTTTTTTTCTTCTCTATATATTTTTGTTTCATTTTTGAGTGTTTACTCGAAATACCACATTAAAGGAATAAAGTCCTTCGGCTGTAATTTGTCTCTTTGTATGTATTAATTACGATGATGGACAAATATTCGAAGTGTTTATTTTGTGATTGAAATTGTATTTATTGGCAGAGGATGCTTTCCCTTATTCGCGCAAGGATCCTGTCGACAGGTTTTGGTCTTGATTTAATTTTTGTGTCGGGATTTTCGTATTTACCATCACAATAAAGGGTATATATTTAATATTTTAATTTTTAAGTGTAGTGTATAACCAAAATCGTATCACCAGTTTGAAGACGGAAGAATTTCACCTCGACCCACATGAATTTGGCAACGTTGAATTCTGGGACAAACAAAATCAATTAGACAGGAAAGTAATGATCTTCCAATGCGGACTTCCGTACTTTGACAGTTGGAAGCGGCCATCTTGTTGAAGATTTGCCTGTCATATTGGCTGTCATTTATTCAGTCTGTTTTGCCAAATCATAATGGCCGTATATAGCAACACGTGCAAATGATAAAACTGTTTTATCAAAATGGTTGTTCTGTTCGGGCCACCTTCCGCGCGCTTTGCCCATTGTACGGTCGCCATAGTCGTCCAACCGGGAGGACTATTGGCTGTGTGGTTTATAAATGTGAACTGGCCACCAAAATCTAGTGATTTGACCCCATTAAACTTTTTCATGTGGGGTTTTCTTAAGTCGCAGGTCAATGCGAGTCGGCCACAATCCACAGCGGTTGAGGGCCGCCAACATAACTAATGCCACCGGTCAGATTCATCCTGATTTATGCGCTAGAGTCATGAAAATTAAACGATCTTTATTATACACTTAATAGCATCGATAGACCATTTTGTTTCATTTAGATTTAAAATTAGGAAGCGCTTAATGAAAGACCCTTTAGTTGCTTGATTTTTTCAATAGTAAAAACCTTCTGTTTTTGTTTTTTTTTCTTTGCATGTAAACATCTCACACTTAAGAGGCTATAAAAACTTTTACCATGAATTAATAATGTACGAAAGTTAGAAAACTTAAGATAAGAGATAAAAAGAGCTAACGATTCACTTTAATTTGACTTTCTGTATATGACAACAGTAATAATTGAATCTGGCAAAGCATTTCACATTCGTGACGTGTGGCCATGGAAGGAGCCTCTAAATAAACATAAAAATACTTCCCAAACTAGGCTGAAAAGTAAATTGATGTGCATCTAAGCGCTACAGTATGTGGAAATTGTTTCTAGTGAATATTTCGCCGGAGTTGTTCCTTACTACTTCTTTTCCTTTAAAAAATAAAACTGAAAATTTTAATGAATAACCGATCTGAATGAAACTCAGTGAAATTTGGTTTGGGAAAACCTCTATGAGGAAAAAACCCAATTTATTAGCTCGCTCGCTGCTGGAACTTTCAAGACTAACTCAAAGATAATATTATATTATTAAAGAGAACAGAGAACACCGCTCGCAGGCTGGCATGAAATATAGAATATAGTACATAAGGTGTTGATTGTTGTGTTGGTGTTGGTGCATAATGCTACTTGCTCGTCAGCTGTCTTCTTCTGATGTTAGGTATTTTCCTTCGTATGACTCCCACTCGGAACAGGAATATTGTAAGCAGAAGTGACGATGAAATAGGGTGAGGTGAGAAACATTACGACTATGTTTAGGAAAACCAAATGTTTTCGTAATGGTTCTTTCACATACAAATCTTAAGGCTCTTTCCTAAACCATTTCCACGAGACGAAAGTGTTAAACAGGATCACTTGTCACTTGCTGACGTAGACCAGGTTATCCTGAAAGTAATGTTGTCACCAAAGGTATTTAGTGAATGAGAATCTTAAGACAAGACATCATTTATAAAGGAGAAAGAGAGTCGGAGTCAGAACGAAACCTTGCACACCATCATTTTATTTGTGTATTTCGGAGAAGTGGTTATGTTTTGGAGAAGGTGTAAGTCAATCTGTTAAAGACCCTATTGCAAAAACTCTATCAAATGCTTTGAATATTCAAACTTTATAATGACATGGAATGTTTAGATCCATTGCTCGGTGAGACCAATCATCATATCAACAGTGGGATGTACGAAAGTTATTCCGCTCGTCATTTATAAGCTATATTTCCTGAGCTGATAATTCATAAGTGTTAAGGAACCTATATTGTTAGCAAAAATTACAACTGAATCTACAACGGAAATCAACATCTCCAGATCCAGCTCCGACACCTCCCTTTTGTCGAAACCGCCTGGGTTGCGTCTGTTCGCGGAGGGACCAATGCCTAACCACCATTTTGACTAGGCACAGTTGGTCTTGGACGGGCAGTCTCAAACCTAGTTGGGAGATTTAAAGTTGCTGGAACAATATCTGGAGCCTAGTGCAAGTGTTTTCCAAGACTACAATTTATTGTTGTATATACAAAATGGTAAGCAAGCAATTTTATTTTCAATGCAAGCATTTCTGAACCGTGAACCGATTGTAGCAACCTAAGATACTTCCTGTTGCGAGGAAGTCACAAGTTTTTCAAAGGAAAGCTTCTTATCAATAAAAAAATAAATAAATTGTTGGTACAACAGGTCCAAGCGGGGCCGGGGCTTGTGACTTACACTCCCAACCCTTCATGTGCGTTGATATTCTGCAGGAATGGAAGGGACCTACAATTTACCGCCGAATCCAAATGGCTTACAGAGAAGCACTTTCCATGACATTAATTACTCTTGGAGGATTTGTCACTTCCTCGCAAGAGGCAGTACCCCGGAAAAAAACATAAGGTGGCAACGTCAGGGATCGAACCCTGGACCTTCTGCGTAGCAGTCCGACACACTAACCACTACGCCACGGGGTACTACTTCTTATCAAAAGTGCATATTTATGCGCTAACCTTTTTAGTATTTCCATTCAATTCCTGCAGAGTCTTAGAACGCACCCACCGGAATATTTGAGTGTCAGTCACTAGGCGTTAGGCTTATTGTACCGTATTTGTTCTTAATTTTATTATCAAAATGTCCAATCTTATTTTATAATTCATTAAAACTTTAAATTACGATTACGATATCGAGGATACCTTACTCTGACCTACATACAATTTAATTAAGCCATATTTTGTTGTTCTTTTGTTAATTAAATTCCTTAACCAAAAGTTGGCTTTAGAGTTCACCAACCCCCACAACACTCATGTGCATTAGTGTTTCAGGAATTCAAACCATTTTCAACAAATTACTTCCTTTGTATTCAAATTTCCAAAATGTCGCCATGAAAACTTTATATTTAAGTATAGCCAGTCCTTTCCTTTCCCTACTTTTCTGTCTTGAGAATGTCCTGCGATGCAATTGCAAGCGCAACATTGCCTATATGTTTACATATAATGGGATCAAGGAGCCCAGCTCATTTGGTATGCATGAAACGCCCTCACTTTATGCGATACCAAAACGAGTTAACCGCACTTTAGCACATGACTTTCACGAGCCAGTGTATCTGTAGTCTGTACCTATATAGCAACACTTCCAGGACCAGACAATTTAAGACATTATGGGATTTTATTCTTTGAATCTTCCTTCTGCGAGCTTCTAGCTAGCTGGACCAATTTGCAAGATGCGGAGGAAACAAAACCATTATATTCCGCTTCCTACAGAATTATAATATTATTGAAGCCACAATAAAGTTCATTTTTACAACGAGCCATGCAGCAAAATATTGGATGCCACGTCCAATTCGTTTAAATGAAATTAACATTCGGTGAGGCGTATAGAATGAGAGAGAAGTGTGGGACAAAAAGAAAGATGTGTTTCCGCTAACTTGCTGCTTAGCTTGTGTAAAACGTTAGGGGTTAGGGTGGCAATATGTAATGAGAAAGTTTTGTATCCTGGCTGGGGCCGATTTTTGAAACTTTAGAGGCAAAGTAACTTTTAATTTTGGTAGATAGTAGATATAGAGGAAAATATTTTCGTGGTGGACAATCAGTGTACGTACATCATGGCAGACACTTGGCTTCAGACGAGTAGAAAGTTTCGACCTTTAGCCTATTTGAACCTACTAATTTAATGTTTTGCAGACCTTATAAGATAATGAATATACAAAGCAATGTAAAAGAATAGTTCGTACTATAAAAATGAATACGTCTCAAAATATTTTCCAAATGATATTTAGGTACAATAATTGAAAGTTTTAGGTTAAATACGTGAAAAAGTATAATATGCCAAAAACATTTTTTGTTTAAGAAGACTGATTCAACAATATGTCACATGCGTGAAGTGTCAAAACATTTGCCAATGCAGCATGCGAATAGAAACTCAACAAGAATATTTTTTGTGGGACATTTGATTTATATACATATGTATTTATCTGTGTTTCTTGAGCGGATTCCGAAATAAAATTTCTCCTCAGAATCAGTGTAATTTACTTACTATAATGGAACAGTTTCAGAAGCTTATCAAGAACATCTTCTAAGCCAGTTAAACAATACTGGGATGAGTTGGAAGTCGAAACACTGACTTAAACCCGTTCTAGGTTCCAAGAATACAATGGAGTTTGGCATAAAGCGTGTATTTGATATCGACGAACTTGGACCGTTCCATTTGCGTTGTTTTTGTTGGTTTTGAGTCTTATATTCACAAAAACAAAATAAATTCTGGTGTGCCGCAAGGCACATTCTCTTCCACATATCTTTAAACATGATTTCTTGTCTAGGACTTCCAATCCACTAAATTGTTTTACTGATGAAAGTTTTCGCACCTTACTATCCTTCGGATGTAGAACGATACAACGGCAGCGTATGATAAGTTTTCCCCAATGATTATCAGCTTTGTCAAATGGGAGATTTTAATGCTTCAAAAACTCAATGCTGTCTTCTATCGTTACAGCATAGCCTGAACCCTATGCCACTATAAATGAGTGGCACTTGAATTAAGGATACCGAGCAGCTTTTTGATCTAGGTATTTGTATCAAAAGCCACTTTCTGTGGAACGAACATGGTATTGAAATCGCACAAAATGCCGGAAAACATAGGTCATAATTATGTCGTTTCATTTTCTCTATGGGAATATCTACAAGTCATATATTCACCGCAACAGTATAACTTCCATATCTGGACAGGTGCTGAGATAGAGAAAAGAGCCTTCAAACTCTCATAGGCCACTAGAATCATAACTGAAATTTTGTTTCACTTGGACACCGTGTCGTATTGTCTCACTCTGTCTGATATTAACTTCGATAAACAATGCTCCAGGGAGATAGCCATATCCCATATGCACTTCTCCGCTATAGTCACCGCTCTAAGAATGCACATCAGTTAACACTTGAATATGATTTCGAACTCACTGTCAAGTACCTATATATACTACTCAAAACAAAATAGGTCCCATCCAAGATTTATTTTTAATTTTTACGGCTCGTTGTGATCCCATTTTCGCAGAGTGTCAAATTTAAAAGTTCGTTTTGTGAGTAGATATAATAAAATTAACATTTTTCACTAAAGATTATGTAAACTCAATTTCTTAACTCTTAGCTGAAATTATTCCTAGAAAAAAAAAAAATGAAATTAACATTCATATTAAACTAAGAACCCTGTGGGCCCTATTTTGTTTTGAGTAGTTTACATAACCTCTGTCATTTGTCACACTGCACGAATATGGAACGCTTTGCCCAGTTTAATTTTATCAGTATCTTCTGTTTTCCTCTACCCACTCTTCCTTAACGTTCGTTCTGTCTTTATTCTCTCTGATTATAGGAAAACAAAAATTATTTGCTTGTTTCAATGTGCCCCTCTTGTTCGGAACTACCAAGTATTTTTGCATTTCTACTTAAAGAGATACTTTTAAACGTCTTCTCGTTTTAACAATCTTGTTGGACTACTTAACAATGCTCCAATCAGTGATTACTAACCGAGAATCATAAAATCCAACGCAAAGAATAAAATTAAAGAATCATAAAATCTTAACCGCTCAGGAAGCTTCTCTGAATTGCGCTAATGTATCACAGTTTTGGGCTGTTAGACATTATGACCTCACAAACCAATAAACAGAAATAAGATCTGCAACAAAACACATCCAAAAACAGAAATTCAAGAACTCTTATCCCACCCGCTACCGCTAGTACTGTTTTTAATTACACCCCCACCCTTGTATAAAAAAAAAATATTCAAAAGACTTTTAATACGTTATTCGATGCTTCCAACTAAAGCAACGCAACGGCCGCTGGCTACCTTCAGTCATTAACTTTTATGTTTATAGCTTTCGTTGCGGACCATTTTTGGCCGATGACAATTATATGCCAGTTGCCAGTCGGAAGCAAGGAATCCGCTCATTCGTTACAGAGAAATTAATTATCGTACATTTAAGATCATAAAATCCAGCCCAACAACACACCAGGAAAAGGGGCCAACAAAGCTTGGTTAAATTTTAACAACCCCTGCTTAAGAGGGGTTGTATGGGAAAGTCTCACCTAAGCTCCAACATATTACATTTATGCCAAAAACAAGGACTCACAAATACAAGTATGTACATACGACGCCGACATTTTCAAAAATAATAATCATAATAATAATTCATAGTGTAATCCGTTTTCAAACGAAAGCGAAGGAAGACCATGTGCCCGAGCCCGAGTGCCATTGTCATAATTGGAAGCTGTTACCTTTTGGGTGAAATTAAGATGCCATGTATGTATATACTCTAGGATGTGTGTAAAACGAAACCCTGCTAGCTCTGAAAGATATCATATTTGCATGTGAAGCAGTCAAAACTATACAGTTTGGTCTTTGAACTATACAATATGACCCCTTTAACTACCTTTATGGTGGTTGGGGGTAGTTTGCCGCCACATAACTTATGGACACATATGGCTGCAATTCGACGGTGTGCGGTGCGGTGGGGGTAATGTTCTTACATATACATACATATGCAGATACTCTTGGTTGGGGGTTGTTATGGTTCATTGAATCTTTCTTAGATTACATCGTAAATTTAAAGAGTCCTTTGGACTATAAAGATGGTAGGAGAATGAGGTGCTTGAGGGCATTTGAATTTTAAGGAAATTGGCTATTTTAAGGTATTTCGTGGATGTCCTTAATGGTGGAAGCATAATTTTGAATTGCTATTACTATTTACGTTTGATGTTCATAACGATTGTTAACATTTATTTTGAAGGGCTAAACAATAATTTTGGAGACATGTGGGTCGGTTTGGTTCTGCAGTTACGAACCATTTAATTACAAACTATTGCTTTGGAAAACATATCAGTTTCTATGCGCACTAGGTTAATTGCATTTATATTTTAATAGAGGTAAAGCCTTAAAGGGCTTTTGATATGTCTTTTATTAGGACGGTCACAAGAATCAAAGAATCTTGCAGAACAATCGGAACATATCGAACAAACAGAATCTTCAAGAAGAGCAAGGAAGTGAACAAAACAATCAGCAAGCGAAACGTCTAGAACATTTTGAAAGCTAATAGAGATTCTTGAAGACTAGAAAAACCTCCTAAGTAAGTTCTATGAATTTGAAAACAAGTTTGTTGCTTCTAACGAGCGTTTTGACGGCATCGAAAAGAAAATTTCAACTGCAGACGAAAAACTCGAGAAAGTTTTGAAATAAATTGACCAAAGTAAAGAAATTAAAATTAGGGAAAGTTCTAAGGACTGCATGAGAAGATATTAGACGCATCCGCTAACCTTTGATGGTCAAACTTCTTAGTCAATCTACAAGACACAAATTGGAGCAGATGAAGCAACATATGGCTGGGACGACGTATACAAATTTGTCTCAGGACCTGCTGCTGAACTACTGCGAACAATGCCAGCAAACTTGCACTGCAACTTCAGTGCCCTTGCTCCGTATATTATTGAAAACACTTTGGAGATGGCCATATGCTAAAGGTCTCCCGGGCTTAACTAAGTACCAAAGTCCAAAAAAGAGTTCTGACTTCAAGCAGACAACGAACGCTTAGCTCACCGGGCCTATCCAACGGCATCAGGTGAGTAAATCATCAAACAAAGCTTAAGTCTCACAACGTATCGTTCCTAAATGTTAGAAACCCACACAACAACTCCTTACAATGACACTAGAACATTTTTATTTTTGACATAATACATTGTTCTGTATATGGTAAGAAAAAGAACGCGCTTTTACAATTTCTAGCCTCGCATAACACTTTGACACTGACGTATGTAGAAAACGAACACATAACTCAATTCTTCTAAGCCAAAAGTCCAATTTCAATATACATAAATAAGTGATACGAATAATATACAAAACTACGACAACTATTTATAAAAGTACGAAGTGTCAAAAATTGCATTGTATTTATGTAAAAAGAAGCCGCTGCCTTTTGTTATCAACCAATAATGAAATCTCACACTAACAATAACAAATGAGTCAATGACTTGTTAGCAACATACTTATCACAATGAATTTATGAAATACTTTGCTCTATTAGATACCTACATAAAAAAAGAAAAAGTATAAAATAAAATGTACAATCAAATGGACGAATCTATACGTGCGGTATCCGCTGTATTCAGATGTAAATACGTCGATAACGATTACTTAATTCCCAACCCTCATTGAGATGAACAAAGAATTAATATGAACTTGAAATTCAAATTCTCGATTGTTTGCGATGAATTCACACATCCATCAGAACATCCGAACAAATTTCAAGTTTCAACTGATAAGATGGATTACCCAATGAATGTCGAACGTATTTTTTCGTTACCAGAAGCAGTGTGCAAAACGCCATGATGACGTAGTTGTTTTGTTTTTCTTGATAACATTAGTCTGAAGTAACAAAGTAATTATTCACTTCAAAATGCAATTCGAGAAGTCGAGAAGAGGAGGGTGGATGTAGTAAGAATACGTTGTGCCCTTGTTTTGATTCATTCGAATGATGATGTGTCTATTTTCCGTTGGGAGAAGAGAGTTTCTCGACCTTTTAAGAAACGTACCTACAAACATGAGACATGACTAATTAGATTTATACAGACCCTCACCCAATCCCTTGTAAATACATTTAATTGTGCGCATTTTATAGAATTAGCTTCTTTTCTCTGTATTCTTTGTGAATATGGAATCACTCAAAGCTGTGACTGAAGTTTCGATACAACTACATATATCATATAATAAGTGCGTTTTTAAATGATGGTGTAGGTTGGAAACTCTTTGTTTTAATTTCAAATAACATCAAACAAACAAATATATACTGAGTGCATGTGGACAAATGAATCACATACCCATGGACAATGGACATAATGGCCGAAATGTAAATTTCATCATATTGTAATGATTAATGACCATAATGAGCTATCGAAATCGAAGGTTCCTACTAAGTAAGTTTTGCAATAGAAAAGTAAAAGTATGAATAATCAAACCGAAAAATGCTTAATTGATTTCATTACCAAAAAACAATTATAGTTTATACTATTTTCCATGCTTTTGAATCAATTTCGAATCGAAGAAGTTTGCCCACTTCGATTGAGGTACCTCCAAATGTATCAACTAATTTTCAGGCGACGAAAAAATTTGACGTTGCATTTAATGTTTGATCTGAATGAATCTGAATTTGAATTTTGAATGCTCAAAATTTGCACTTGTTTCAAAGAATTTAAATAAAAATGGCGAATAATGATTTGTCTTGTGGCCAATGCCGTCTTTACTATAAGGGCACACAGGGCCCGTGCCCAGGGCCCCTTTCGAGACGGGGGCCCCGAAAGGCTGATATATTCAATTACACTATACAATAAGTGGGCTCTCCGGAAAATTATAAGATTTCTAGAATAAATCAAATCCAGTTCAGTTTGTTTGTCCATGGATGAAACAACCTTCTATGTTCACTTTCTTTGGCAACAATTCGGTCAAGATCTCAAATGGAGTTGGCTATTTCATCCTCTGAAATTGTGCCACCTTGTTGGAGGCGGTCGAACTGCACATTCCACTTTGAAGCTGCCTATGAATCTTCTCACTATTGACAAGCCAACGTGCACAATGACCAAGAATTCGGCGGAAGCGAAATTGATGCGAGAATGCAAAATCATCATCTGGAATAAATGCACCATGGCGCATAAACGAGTTTTGAGGCAATTGACCGAACTATGAAAAGATTTTTAAGTGATTCGAGACAAGAAGTTGAAATTGACTACGAACATGAGAGTCGCATTGCAGAGGGACCCATCAACTGCCGAATTCTCGAGACAACTGCTGGCGCTTGACAATGGCCAAATTCCCGTTGATGTTTTGACTGGATTGATATCGTTCCCGCAAATTTGTGATAGTTCACATCCTCCTCGAAGGAAGGACTCGGCAACAAAGTATTCCCCGGCATTGCACAAAAATATACAAATTTCGATTGGATTAGTGAATACTAGCAGCGAAGAATAAGAACGTCAATAGCTTGAATTTCATAATTCAAAGACAAATCGCTGGAGAACTGCATTCATACAAATCCGTTAACAGCGTGACCGACGAAGATGAAGCGACCAACTATCTGAATGAATTTTTGAACGCGCTTGATGTGCCAGGAACTCTGCTGCATAATTTACAGCTGAAAGTGACAAGGTTCAAAGGAGTGGAAGTCCTTATCCCACGAAATCCGACTATTCCAACTGATCTTCCATTCCAATTCAAGCGAATTTAGTTCCATTTTATATTGGCTTTGCCGATGAAAATCAAAAAATCGCAAGCCCCAATAGTTGGAAGTCTGTGGGATGAATCTCGAATTTAACTGTTTTCGCACGGTCAGCTGTACGTTGCCTGTCCGCATGTTGGCAAACCGTCTTTGCATTGCATTCCACTTTAATCTACTCCGTCGATGAATAAACAAATTCGACCCATTTACAAGAACTGGCAACTGAGGCCATCGGCAAACCGTCTTTGATGTTTTCTTGACGGAAAAACGTGCGATGGAAAGACATTGTTAACTATATAAATCTCTACCTTTTTCGATTCCATTCCAATAAATTACATTGAAATTTGATCTATACATAAAAAATGTTTTTGTCATTCACTTTTTTAACTTTCCAATAGGGCCCCGAATTCTTGTGTGCCCATGCTTGTGGCATAAAATTTATACTCAACGAACAAATCTTAATGGCTGTCAAATGCATTATTGAATGTAGTATACACTTGCACATGTCTTAATCTCACGGTATGTCACATGACGATCTTGCAACATCAATTCACGCTCGGCATCGATTTGTTACTAACGCAAAACCGATTTTGGACGATCTCAGGAAATCCGTCTTGAAGAGAAGTGCGACCACTAGATAGAAAGATAGATAGATAAATAAATTTTATTTTCTTAAAAAAGTAGTGATAAAAACAATATGCTGGTTTTTAAAACTAGTTAGGACTATAACTTGTTAAAGTTGTCTGTCAGGTTATAGTTTTACTATTTAAATTTTGGCTTAGCTTGAATTTACTTTAGTTTTATTCATTTTCAATTAAGTTGCGATAATTAAGAGCATATTTTAAGAATTTATATAAATTTAAATAACATTTGCCATTCAATATTTGAAGAAACTCGGTGCGATCAATTGTTTCAGCTCCTAGAAACACTCTCCGGTATGATTTGAAAATAGGACAAATATGCTAACGAAGTAGTAGGTGTTCTCATTTGCATCAAGATTGCACATCGTGCAAAAGCCAACAGTGTCTTGCTGAAATGCCCTAGCATTCAAATTAAGTAGTCCACAGTGTGTTCTTAAGATCAGACTTATCATTTCTCGTGAATTTGAGTCATTAAAATAGTTGGGTACCTCTGTAAAGGATAGATTGCAATATTCGTCGTGAAATCGCGATTGTAAAGCGCGTTCGGTAGACGCTTTCCACTGGTGTTCCCTTAGGTTATTAAAAGCATGTTGTGAGTATCTTTCCATTCAAAATTGCTTGTTTCATATTTAACAACGATGCCAGTCTCGCGGAAAAAGCCTGACCATTCCTGGGCTCAATAAATATTTTTACGAAGAACTGCAGTTGAAAGTATGCGTGATAATCTAGAGCTGAAAACTTTGCGCAGATATGTCAAATGTACTTCGAGGGTAGTAAGAAATGCGTTCGGAAGACCAGTTTCGATATGTACTACGTAGTTTGGTGTATTATCAGGTATAGGTTAAAGTAAAGCATCTCTTGACGAAAAACATTTTGAGTTTTTCACATTGTATGTAGGTACTCTTTGTACCCATACACTTGTGCACAGTAATACATTATTGATCTAGCGGCTGAATCATGGATTTTAAAATTTGCTGAGTGAGGTATAAATTTATTTTTTTACGAATTTCGACCAGGTTGCGTTGATTGCATTTTTTGATGTTGCTAGCCTCTTTGTCAGATGTTCAGACCAGGACATGTTATATGTAAAGACGACGCCAAGATGCTTATACTAGTTTGTTATTTTTATTTTCGCACAATTAAAATTCCATTTTTCACTCACTGTTCTTCGTCCTCCATTCCTAAAAATAATAATTTCAGACTTCTCAAGATTAACTTCAAGTTTCCATTTATGGCAGTAGCTGCTGAATTTGAATAATAGTTTGAAGTAAGGCAGGACTCTCAGCCAAAATTACAATGTCATCGGCATACAAGAGGACCTTTATCCCTATTCCTTACACAAGTATTCCGATGGGGAGTTCAGAGTGGAGATCATTTAAAAACAAGACAAAAAGCAGAGCGCTCAGAACGCAATCTTGTTTAACGCCTTTGCTCGTTCGGAAGAAATTAGATGTAGTGCTCCCATCCCAGACGGCTGTTACTGTACTGTATCTTGGTATAATAGTTTGATAATTTCAACCATCTTCGTCGAGTTGCCCAATGTAACAAGTTTGTATACAAGAGCTTCTCTGTTGATATATGTCGAACGCAGCTTTTAAGTCTACGAACCAAGCATATAGTTTCTTTGTCGTTTTAGTTGCAGCTGAATAAGGCATGAAAGATTGAAGACCTGATCTATAGTACTATAATCATTTCGATAAGCAGCTTGGTATTCATTTAGTATGTTGTTGTTTTCAATCCAAGTTTTAAACATTTTTTTAAACTTAAGTTTCAATTTCCACTCTGTATAATACTATAGGTGTCTAAACATACATAACAGATAGACAGACGTACAGACGGACAGAATTGTTAGACCATATTTTTTCGTCTTCGCGCTATGTTCGTAATGTCATATTTGTTTGTTATCTCAAAACTTTTTTTTAGACGAATGTATGACTTGCTGCCTAATGTAGTACCTATAATCACAAGTACAAATGTTGGATATGGATCTTTATAACCAAAGCAATGGGAAATATGCATTCGTAAAACAAAATAACTCTCAAACATGGCGATACAGAAGTGCATATAAGAGTAGGTCATCCTAACCGTATCGAAAAAAAAGCCTAAGCAGTTGGGACGATTTGCTTCAAACCTGGTACATAATGTATTCGGAGAGTTCCAACTCACTGTTTTTGAAATTAGTTTTGTTGATCTAAAAGAATTAAAGCGCCGAAAAAAATGGCCTTTTCAATTATTCTGCCTGCCTGTCGATGGCGGTTTGTCTACTCTAAACGGATTTGGCTCTTTATTTAAAACATGGTGCACAGCACAAGACATCCTACAGAGAGTTTTTATGGAGTTGATATTTCCGTTTTAAAACTAACGGTGCGTGTCATATTAAACTTATTTTCCTCAAAACCGGCTCCTACGATTTTAACAAAACTTTCTGAATTCTAATTTCTTCCTTCTAAAATGGAGACTACCGACATTCTCTATTTTAATTAAATGACATTTTTCAGAAAAAGCTTTAAAACGGTATCTTCCAAAAAACCAGTTTTTTTAAACCGCAGACTTTCTCGATAATCACAAGTCTGGACTCGATGGCATTTTCAAAATATCAAGCCTCGGAAAAGATATACGGCTTTTGCGGCCCAGACTAGCATTTTATTTAAAAGATTTGTGAGATCAAGTTTAAATTTGTTTGCCTTGCAACGAAAATCATGGTCAGTATAATATGGTAAAGGAATTACTTCTCTTACTTTACCTAATCAACTACTCAACCTCATACCCAAAAAATCAGAATAAATACACAACAAAAGAAAACAAATGAAAAAAAAAAATACTACGAGTGTTTTAGGTAAACACAATACACCGCACATATCAGAAAAATCAAATTAAATTCGAAATAAGAGTCCTTTCGAACATCCCTGTTCCTTGTCCTCGAGTTTTAAAGTTTTTTTTTCTGTTTTCTTGTTTTGCAAAAACAAAACGTGACTCTGACTGAATGCTTGGTTTCGTTTCGCCTTCGGCCTTAATCCGCCTCTTCAAAATCTCCTCAAAAAGTTTTGACGATGTAATTTTTGCACGGATTGCAAATCGCAAAGGCACCCTCTATGTTTTTGTCAAAACAAAAAAAAAAACTCATTTTCCTTTTCTAATCCTATTTTCAAGGTCAGTGCGTGTCTCTGGTGAGAGTGGAGCTGCCGTAGTATGCTTTTGAATTTAATCTCGCTGTAAAAATAAACCCTATAAATATATAAATACAAATTGATATCTATTTCCACTGCCTTTAAAGTCGGCGGAGTTTTCATTTTCGTTTTAAAATGCCACGCCCGTATGCCTACTCGTATCAAAAAGGACGAAAAGTCCCTTCCTATGTTGTATGGTATAGGCCTAGAATGCAAAATCAGATTTAAAGGGAAAAAAACTGCACACGGGAGTAAACAAGTCATTTGTGATATTTGCATACAAAACGTGTCCTTTTCATGCGTTTGGAATCCTTTTTTTTTTTTTTGTGTATTCTGGTCTTTTCTTCTATAGTTGTGTCCTTTAGCCCTCTTTGCGGATGTGGTGGACTCATCTGCTCAAACATTTCCGTACACTTTGTTTATAGATCTCATTCCCAAACCAAAGAAATGAAAATATTTAAGGGTTCGTATACATACAACACTTATGTATATATGAGAAACTTTGGAACGTAATCGCCATGAATTGCCCAACTGTCCCTCCTCAAGCCGCTGACGACCAACCATTGAAACCCAAATAGTCCTTGCAAAGCCCACCGTTTGCGTTGAACCTTCGCATGCATCCGCCATACCACCGTCGTTTTTGGAAAATTCAATGCCAGTTTGTCATGCAAGGGAGATAAGGACGTTTCCAATTCGTCCTGCTTAACGTTACCGTATATACATATAACCGATACGACTGAGGATGAGGACTGATCCTTGCAAAAATAAAGTTCGCATCGTCATCATCGAAAAATTAAAGTGAGAGAGGGTTGCAAATTTGTGGAATTTCGTCCTCTTATTCGACATCAGTCAACTCAACACTGCGTATGATTCCTAATAGATGAAAAAGGGTCGCAACTCGCAACTTCCAAGGATACATTATTATCCGTTTTTTTTTTTATATATTTCACTTCTCCCGCGTGGCTTCCTCGTTGCGGAAATTTTCCATCAAGCTTGGACATTGGAAAAAACATTATCTGCATGGTTGGTTTTTTAAACTTTGGTTATGTTTTTTTTCGTCCTGTTTGGTACGTACTAAACGAGTTCCATGCTAATTTATAATCCAGATGGTTATGCGGACAAAATTTTTTATGAAAAAAACATCTGCTGCGGCAGGCAATTATACGAACTTTGCAAGTCCAAGTTGATTCATAATATTGTTCGTTTCGGATAAAAAATAAGCTTCCCGCACACAAAAATTTGAATGCAAACATTAAAAGAACTCAACATTCAGTGATTTGGATCTTTATATGTCTGAGGGATAAATTTTAATCTTCGTCCTTTTGAATTGATTGAACTCCATTACTCCAACAAACATACAAGCTTTTTTACTTTTCTATAGCTTGGTTATATGACAAATGTAAGACAAAAGGACTCATTATTTAGGATTAAACATAAATAATGTCTCACATCACTTTGTGTCGAATATTATGCTGTAAAAACTTTTTTTCAGAAAAAAGAAACAGTCCAAAGACAAAACCAGTCATTTACATTTGACGAACTGTTGAAATGGTATTAAATATTTGAGCACCTTATTAAAAAAAAGAAGTCACGATGAACAAGTTTAACTTTGATGTAGTCAAGGACTTTCGTGTTCCGCTATGCATTTTTTGTCAGTTGCTGATTCCTCGGGTTTAGAAGCAAAGTATCCTTTCAAAAGAGTAAGGAGACATTAAACAAGACCCTTATCATCTCGGCTTGGGTGCTCTGATATAATATTGTAATGTTTTTAGTCTTGGGTTCGAAAATAAAACTTATTTTCTTGTACTTTTAAATTATCACTACTATCTCTGCAAATAAAACTCACTTTTATCTAAGTTCAAACTCTTTATTTATTTCTTTATCTTAGCAACACTAATTATTCACCATTTATTCGCTTCCACGGTTAAAATGAAACTGTGTCCATTTCCGAATAAAATGTCCTATTTATACTTGGGATCAAAGTTTCCCGAACAGTCGAAGTCTCGAACCTTTCGGAATCGTCAAGATGCTTTGAAAGCTTTCAGAGCTTTCAAACTCCCCATTGTTATTTCAGCAGAATCATTCAGCAGAATTATTCAGCATTTTACTGTAGTATAGACAAAAACCATATAGTAATATTTCTGTAGTAGAAACAAAAACCATTCATAAAACTGTAGTTGAGACAGACAAACACTATTCATGTAACAATATAATACAATATAATTTATACAAACATTTACCGCAAGCTATTAGTATCGTAGCGCAGCGGACTGTATAAGAACCCACCTTCTGAATAAATAAATGAAACACAAAATTTAAAGTGGAAAGATTGGTATGCAATAAAAAACCACTATCATTCCGTTTATTCCGTCCAATATGAATTCCTTACTAAGACTAAACCTTCGTTAGAGTTGTTCGCAGAACAAGCTCTTTCTTTCGTTAAGTTTTATATGTATTATTATTTTACCTTCTTATATAGGAAAACATTGGATGCAGAGTTGCCAGAACTCATGTAATCCGATACACTATTAGTTAAAGTTTCCATTAAGAGGCTTGCTGCCATAACACATGGCTGTTAGCTTGCGTAATGTGCGAAAAAAGAATTTCATAAGTCTTTTCTGCTTCGATTGCAGTTTGAGAATAGGTTTTTCAGAAGCTTCTTTTTCTTTTTGGTGCAGTTATGATTTGACGTGGATCACAAATCTCGCACTTGTTTGCTAGTGATCCTTGACTCCACTTTAGTTTTTTTCCGTTGTAGGTACTGCCTCTTGCGAGGAAGTGACAAATCCTCCAAGAGTATATCAAGTCACGGAAAGTGCTTCTCTCATAGCCGTTTGGATTCGGCGATAAATTTTAGGTTCCTTCCATTCCTGCAGAATATCAACGCACACACAGGAATAGTTGAGAGTGTAATCCACAGGCCCCCTGTTGTGCCAGGTATTCATTTTTGGCATGAAAGTTTCCCCGGATTTTCGTACCTAACTTATTTAGTCAAATCTTGTAATAGGGTTTTCACACCGAGCCGAAAACCCGGTTTTCAACTAAAAGTTTACGAAAACCTGAAAGTCAGTCACACCGGACTTTTCAAGTTTTCGTTGGACATTTCACTTCATTTTTACAACAACTGACTATCAAATTTTGAAATGAAAATATTTTCGGCTGCTATGATTGATTTTTTTTTTGACGTTTATGCGCTTTTTAGGTGTGTTTGGAAAGAATCGCAACAAACTTAGGTGTGTTCTGGATGAATCACAACAAACTCAGGTGTGTTTGCTTTGTATTCCAACAAGTTTTCGACAGGTTTTATATAAAACCAGTCGTTTTATAAAACTTGTGATGAGGAAAAACGTATGGTAAAACTTGTGTTTTAGTTCAGGTTTTGGGGTTTTTTCGCGAAAACCGCGTTTTAGTTCGGAGTGAAAACCCTATAACTCCTGCTTTAATACGGATCATCTTTAAAATAGCTGCCTGCTGTTTATCAACTCTCATGTGTTTTGTAGACTGTGAAAATTCTGAACTATGTGAGTGCCGGACCGGAAGATTATGTAGGTGAGTTTTCACATCTCTTTATCGACCCTACTCTTCGTCATTAGCCATAGATATCAGACATCAAAACTTTTTACACTTGAGAATCACTGTTTCATTCAAATAAAATGTCGGGAATGGGCATGTGTGGATCAGAAAACGATTAGCACAAGTAGTGTTAAGTTTTTGTTTGCTTTCTACAGTGCCCATTTCCCTTCAAAAGGTCCACCCATACGTCAAAGTGCTCGTTTAATTGAGGATATTCAGAGCTGTCATTATTTGACAGTGGAGAGTTTAGTTTTCTTAAATTAAATTCCATGCAACCAAAAAAAGACTCTTAATTTGATCTCAAGCCCTTTCCGTTTTCCATGAAGCCAAAAAATCAATCTAGATTTGATTTACACATGTTTTCACATGCACTAACAAACCTGACATTCCTAAACGTCTTGACGTCAGTTGGAAATTAATTTTTCTCATTGTAGTGTTGCGAAAAGAATCTCATTTATTGCAAAATTTAAAAATGGAGAAATTTTCAAATTTTTGTTAAAGAAAAGCGATAGTCATTCCGTCAAAGATTTTGTAGAAGATGTTGTAGCCTATCATTCAGACGAAGAAGTGGGTTTTCGTTTCATCATTTCCATGCAATCAGAAAAATCAGGAAATCTAGATCATATCTGAGAGCAGATCTGATATTGTCGTGAAAACGCCATAAGAGAGGAAATTTTTAGTTTATTTATTTTTGATAAATCCGAAGAATGACATATTACTTAAAAATTGAGGTTTTTCAAGAGAAACGAAATTTGAGACAGTTTTGAAGTTCTTTGACACTTCGAGGAACTGCACAGACATTGCGAGGAACTACACTAACATTTCTTAGTGATAGAGAACGACACATTAAAAAAAAAAACCTTAGTTTAGGGAACCCTGTTAGAAGAATATTGTTGTGACTGTTTTAAAACAATATACATATTATACAAAGCGTTTAAAATCACCTAATCGTACACCTTCCGTTCCCAACCTATAATTTACTGACATGACATTAACGAAATTATTGGTGTTGTATCTTGCATACCATGTTTACATGCGCCATGCTTTTATTTTGCTTTTAAAACCTGTCAAATAATAACGTTTCACAACGCGGATCTTTTATTTAATTTACTAACCTTAAGGTGCGTGTGTCCAATTGGCGCACCAACAATAAAAACATCCGACTAACACCAATCATCGACACATCCTTCAGGATCATCATTAACTAAATTACAAAAGTACATACTAAGTGGGTTCATACAAAACCACCTAAATTAGAATAGCAATCTAAAGGTCCTTGCTTGGAATTTACCCCATCGACCTGATGGTAATGTGTAGTTTTATAATGGGATCCCGCAGGACAAAACAACTTAGCTTAGAGGCAGAGCATACCCAACCAACTCAAACATAGAACGGAACTTCTTTACTCATCTAATAATTAGGTACGGTCATAACGCCTGAGCTGTTGGCTGTTATCCCCTCACCTAAAACTACATACAAATAAAGAATGAACTGACCGGCCTCATGTGCTCGTCGGCAATTATTAGTTGATTACTTGCCTGAGGGGTGGTTCACATATCCATACATTTCCACATGGTACACTTTTTAGGGCTTCTGGAACTGGACTTGTGGTCGCATGCAAAATGTCAGTCAATTTCGTCCTCTCACACAGAACTATAATATAACCTTAGGTTAATATGAACATAATAATTGTATCGTGTCATTAGGCAATTATGGCTTTTATTCATTTTCTAACGGGCTCCAAGGAATGTCCTTCGTCCTTTGAAGAGGGCGAAAAGATGCAACCTTCTCCCACATAAAATTATAATCTTCGTTTATTAATTGCCAGGATTTTTTTTTTTGGAGAGAAACCACAGATTTTTGTATAGTTCCGCTGGTCCCTTTGGACTCATAAAATTGGTCACCAGGATATATCAGGCAAACATATTCGATATTCTTATGAAAATAAGTAGCAATTTACGCACAAAAGGATATGACGGAACCAGAACTTATGGCAAGAGTTTAGGCAATCAAAAGGATATGCGTAAACATAAATTCAAAGGCTATGCTTTTGTTAAAATAATAATTGTATGTGCGTTCAAGGCATCATCCTATAAATAGTGGGACTTACTTTCTGGAGGAGGAGGTTAGAAATTATGAAAGCTACAACTTCTGGGCGAGGATAGTGTGCATCATTAATTTTAATGGGAAACTGGGTTTCAATGAAGATGGTTTTGGGTGGATTACAATAATTTACTTGAACTGAAATGGCGTCGTTAGGAAGTATAATTGGTTTGAAAGGTATAATGAGCCGATATAGTGCATCACAGAAATAATTCTTGTGCGTCATTTTGAATTGGGTTGAATTTGAGCAGCTATATACCAGACTGAATATAACCGTCTTCAGACCTTTGTTATTTTATCGCAGTCCTTGGCTATTCATAAAGTTGGAAAATTATGTGAGCATTGGAGCCATCATAAACTTTGCGTACAAGGATGGGTATGGAATTAATACGCGATTGTAGGTCCAGTTTCTACTCAAAAATACCAGTTCACAAAGTTGGACATGAACATGGACAATGTGAAGAACTGACTAGCAGATTGTTGATTGATAGCCATTGTGTCATCTCCCGTGAGGGTCTATACTAGTCACCTATCTAATTATCAAAAGATTTAATGATCTTTTGGTAGAGATTGTATTGAGTCTTCCTAAGGAAACGATCTCAAAAGCCGCTTTCCGCTTTCCGCTTTATGTTTTGAATTTGGGCACATTAGTTTCGTACGTTTTTTAAATACGGAAAACTATAAGCTATACATACTTAATGTATACTTTGGGACATTTTTATAATTTTTGATATGATTTTTGTTCATGCAAAAATTGGATCCTTGAATGTTAGCCTCTTATAGTACAGGACTGTCGAGCTTGTTTGAACTTACTCCGGTTTTCCTCAAAAGGGTTGGCTTTGTAGGAACGGACATTTCTTTCCTCTACAGCCCACACAATGCTACGATGACGGCATTTTGGCTCCCTACGTCACGAGTTATATCTAGGTAAGTTCTAAACAAGACCTTGAGTAATTGTTTTTTAGGTCGCAACGAGCAAAGCGAAGCTAGCTAGATATATTTTTTTTTTACTATCATCACGTACTGGGACATAAATGAGTATGTGTCAAATTTTAAATATCACAGCCCACAGCTGTCATATTTTAACACGACAAATTAATGACTGATCAAAGCGGTAATAAATTACTTTTATAGAGTTAAGCCCCAAATTCAAAATATATATTTAACTGATTCCTCATGGCCATTATTCAGAGCTCGATGAAAAAAAAAAAACTTTGTACACCAACGATTTGTAATCGATCGGATCGTCGTCATTTAAAATAAAGTGCACGACTGGGTCGGACGAACTTGCTCTAATGTGTGACAGTGATGGTCTTGGGGTTTGAGATTTTGAAAAAAAGCAGGGAAAAAAGGATTTGAAATTTTATTGATCATTTAAAAATCACTAGTTAAAACTTTTTTGGAAAAATGAAGTAAACCATGTTATTCCGTTTACTGTTTAGAACTAAAAAAATTTCTTTTTCAAAATCGTTCGACCAGTTTTTTTCAAAAAACAGTTTTTATTTAAACTTTTCGAAAAAATATTCCAAATATTTTTTGAGCTTTTTTTAAAATGCATAACTTGCCTTAATACCTTTAATCGCAAGTAAAAATGTATACGAATTCAAATCAAAACAGTTAACGTAAACAACAATAAACTTACATACATATATTATGAAATTTTATTTCGAAATTTTTTTATTATATATACATATGTAGGTAGGTTTTATGTACCTTTGTACGTACATAATAATGCATCTTCTCCTTTTAAATCCTCCCAAAGGATCCCTTTGTCATAACGCAAATCTGGTTTTAACGGTTTACTGTTGTATGGCCAAAAGTTAGCAACTACTCTATCGAATTCACTCAAACTTAGTTGGAATTAGTCCTTTATAGTTTTCTTTAAGACATTCAAACAGTTGTTTATATGTATGTGTGGGTGCCGTGACATAAGGCCATGTGTCATAAGGCCATATTTCGAATTATGGCCTTACGACGCTTTTGTAAAGCGTCATAAGACCATATTCGAACATATGGCCTTATGACGCTTTACCAAAGTGTCATAAGGCCATATACATTTGTGACATAGGGGCATATTAAAAAAAAACCAATTGATAACAACAAGAACCTGTTCTTAGCGTTGTAATATTAAAAAGGAATGATAATTCGCGCTAATTTTAAGCTATTATTTTTTTAAATCAAAGTCATGTCAATATGATAATTAAAGTTAAAAGAATTTGCAATTACATTTTTTTCCTAAGTTCTTCACTGTTTGGATGCTTATATGGAGCACTTGATTTTGGTATGCGCACAAGAGTTTGGTTTTGAAAGTCAACAATAGCACTATCATTACACGTTTTATTGTAGCAGATGTAATGTCTACTTATTTTAGAACTATATTTGAAACGATAGAGATGTTTGGTTTCAGGAATATAAAGAATATTACTGACTCTTCTTAAACCTTCACAAAATTCAAAATTATATATCACGTCACTTGAATTTTCCATTTTGCACACTAAACAACGCGTTCCACTCGAAATCAAACTTAACACAGTGACATACGGTGCCATGAACAAACGCCATACGAATTAAGGCCATAATGGCGTTAATTCACATTTAAGTGTGTACTAGCACCATATCCAAGATATGGCTTTAATTCACTTTTAAAGGAGAACTATAGCCATAAGTCCAATGTGAACTAATGCCATAAAATGTTTTGATCTCTGGGGTACAGTTAGTACAAGAAAACAACGAACGTTAGGTGGGTGAGGAGATAGACGAGGAGTCAGATGAGGAGGCAGACGAGGAGGCAGACGAGGAGGCAGACGAGGAGGCAGACGAGGAGGCAGACGAGGAGGCGCCTCCTCGTCTGCCTCCTCATCTGCCTCCTCGTCTGCCTCCTCGTCTGCCTCCTCATCTGCCTCCTCGTCTGCCTCCTCGTCTGCCTCCTCATCTGCCTCCTCGTCTGCCTCCTCATCTGCCTCCTCATCTGCCTCCTCGTCTGCCTACTCGTCTGCCTCCTCATCTGCCACCTCGTCTGCCTCCTCGTCTGCCACCTCGTCTGGCTCCTCGTCTGTCTCCTCGTCTGCCTCCTTGCTGTCCATCTCCTCACCCACCTAACGTCCATTTTTCAAAATGAACTAACGCCATACGGCTTAAGTTCTCCTTTTAAGTTGAATTGAGGCCATATCCCGATTATGGCACTAATTCGTCATAAGGCCATAATTCGAAATATGGCCTTATGACACATGGCCTTATGTCACGGCACCGTATGTGTGTATGTATGGTTTCCGTGGAATAGATTTGTTTAAATTTTTGAAATCACGCCAGAATGGCTATAAACGGATCTGAATGAAATTTAGCACAGAGATAGATTATAGTCTGGAATATTACATAGACAACTTTTTATCCCGGTAAAATGTATGGAATAATAGAGCTCGGGCTATAAAAGTAGCTGGATTACGAGATAAAGTCTATTTTTATTTTATTTAATACGTTAAAGGACTAATGTTAACTCTTATTACATATAATATATCTTAAAAACTAGTACCTATATAATATACAACTTCCATTACAATAATGTATTAAAAAAGGAAAAAAAAAAAAAAAACATTAAATACCTAATGTACATTATGGATTATTTTGAATAAAAAAAATTTTTCTTAAGTTGAGTGATTTTACATTGTCATTGGTGGAATTAATTAAATTTAAATTTTGATTGTAAATATTTATTAAGAGATTTAAAGGACTATTAGCACCGTAGTTTGATCTACTATAAATGTTGGAAATTGGCAACTGCCTTCTCAAATTATACTGACTAGCTATGAAATTTAATCGACAAAGTATCAATGGGGCTGTTATGGATCCATTGATTATCCCGACAATAAAACAAAATTGTAGATATGCTCTGTGACTCGTTAGAGATGTAAGATTTATTAATTGAATACGTTGAGCGTAAGGTGGCAAGATAATTCTATTCGACCATGGTAGAAATCTTAAACAAAATCTCATAAATCTTCTTTGAACGGACTCCAATCTATTTATATGAACCGCATAATATGGTGCCCATACAACACAACCATACTCTAAGATGGATCTTACGAATGAGACATAAAGAGTTTTTAGAACATAGGGATCACGAAATTCTCGAGCAAATCTTTTAATAAAACCGAGAGTCATGTTAGCTTTTTTAATAATATAGTCAAAATGGTCAATAAAAGTTAATTTTGAGTCCAACACTATCCCAAGGTCAGTAAAGCAAGACAGGTTACTAAGAGGTGACAAATCAATCGCATAATTATAGATAATCACATTTTTCTTGCGTGTAAAACACATTTTTTTACACTTGTCAATATTTAAAACTAAACCATTCCCAGAAACTTTGAAGGTCTTTTTGTAAGAGATCACAGTCTTCTACAGAGTTGATTGTACGAACAATTTTTACATCATCTGCATATATAAGAGACAAAGAATTTACTAGGACGGACGGAAGATCGTTAATAAATAGTACAAATAATAACGGGCCAAGGTGGCTACCCTGAGGTACACCGGAGTTAACAGTAAAACATTTAGAACGTTCACTTTTAAAAACAACACTATATAACCTTTCTTTAAGATATGAGGATATCCACAAAACAAATCTATCGTTAAGACCCATATAGGTATTGCAATTTTCTTAAAAGAATATGGTGGTTTAGCTTGTCAAATGCTTTGCTAAAGTCAGTAAAAATACAGTCAACTTGTTGTTTTTTTTTTTTTCAAACGCGTCAATACAAATTGTAGTAAACTGTAACAAATTGGTTATAGTGGATCTCTTTTTAACAAAGCCATGTGTTGGTTGTCACATAAAACGGAGGAACAGTGAAAAGACAATATATCACAAATAATAGATTCAAACATTTTGGGTATAGCAGATAGTTTAGCAATTGGTCTATAATTTAAAATCAAATTTTTTTAACCTTTCTTATGAGTAGGAATAAGGAATGCGTTTTTCCAAAGGGTCGGAAACTTACAGCTATTTATAGACTGATTAAAAAGTAAAAATAACGGATATGACATATATATTGCACATTTTTTTAACATAAAAGCAGGAAAACCATCAGGACCAGGACTTAAGCAATTATCTAATTTTTAAATATACCTACTCTAAGATAGTTTCCTCAGTAATAGTAAAGTTAATCGAATTAAGATGTAAAAACTCATCAACAGAGGGAATATTATTTGTATCGCAAGTAGATACTTCAAAAGCACACTGAAAATATTCGGCAAACATATTTGCTATGTCCTCTGGGTTGTGACTCTCAGAATTTTGATAACACATATTATTTGGGTAACCATCAGATTTTCTTTTACAATTGACATATTTCCAGAAGTTTCGGGGGTTAGATTTAAGATCATCTTCAGTTTTAGTGATAAAGTCCGAATAAAGAAAATTATAGTAATTAATAAACTCATCTCTTAGTTTAATGTAATCATTTTGAGCCTCGACGCTCCAGAATCGATTCAACTTCACCCAAGCCTTGTTTCTTTTATTTTTAAGAGTTTTAATATGTTGATCAAACCACGGTGGAGTGTTATTTAAAGGTCTTATTTTTCGTAACGGAATGGTTTCTAAGAAACAATCAAATAAAATTTTATAAAAACGAAAGGCCATTTCATCAAAACTGACATTAAAAAATAAACTATTCCAGTTAATATCTCGCAATAAACGATAGAGTTCTGAGAAATTACATTTTTTAAAATTGAATTCATGCATATTCTTACAATGATAAGTTACATTAATAATATTTAGGTTTAATGAGATAGATAATGCAGGATGATGCCGATCTTCCTCAATAAGTTTTGCATCCGAAAGTATCACAGTTCCATCAGAATTATTAAGGTCAGAAAAGTATACAAGGTCTAAAATTTTACCAAATTGGTTTTTGACATTGCTTAATTGATTAAGACCAAATGAAATCATTCCATCGATAAAAAGAACTTCGTTATTGCTCAACGCATTAGCAGCATGATAAGATTCATGTTCCGATGATTTAGTCCATTCAAGATTTGGCAAATTAAAGTCACCAATAACAAAAAGTTCATCTGAAGGTTCAATTTTGTCATTTATAGATTCCAAGCAATCGATAAGTTCATTGTAGACATCACTTGTAGAAGAAGGCGGGATATAGCAAACAACTACATATAAATGACCAGACGGGGTTGATATTTTCACACATATTATTTCGAGGTTGGAGTCTAAAAAATCGTCGACGAGATTACAAAACAAATTATTACGAACGGCTAGTAATAATCCTCCTCCAACAGTAGCTATATTGGGGTCATTATGACGATCACGACGAAAAATTTGAAAATTGGAATCAAATAACTCTGTGTCAGCAAAAGATGAGTTCAGCCAAGTTTCTGTCAATATAAGGACATCATGCGGAATATTATTTACATTTTTATAGACCTTGTTGGTCTTTGTCCGGAGGCCGTTTACGTTCTGGTAGTAAATCAGAAGTTTTTGTAGCTGCTTTGGTTGAGGCTGCGCATTGTCAATCGTTTTTGAAAATGGTGAGAATTATAATTTGATTTTCTATTTTGATACTCTTGCATGACAATTCCCTTAGGCCAGAATGAGCTTGAGTTTCTACTTCTAGATCAGCTGAAACTCGAGCAAAGCCGCGGGTAAATGCTAGTTGTAATATATACAATGAACTCACTTTGATGAAAACCGCCTCCTACGATTTTAATGAAACTTTCCGAATAGTGTTTTTTTTTCAAATCAGATTTAGGTACCTATAGGTACCTACTCTTTAGCCATGTGGCGGATTTTAATGAAATTTTTAATGTCAAATTCTTTTATAAACGAAAAAGTGTTGTTTCATGGGAAAGCTTCAATCTTTGATACTCGAATGCCATCTGTAAGTGTTTTTTAAGATATGTATAGGTACCTCACCAAGTCTAAATCATTGCTTGAATTTGACTATAAACTTGCCATATTTATCAAATCGTTAAAATCAAATTCCAGTTGTTTGAATTTTAAGACAGAAACTAAAAACGCAATTTTCTTAAAAATACACGTACCTACGAAGTTAAATGAAAAAAGTAAGAGCCGTTTGTAAGAAAATTATAAAAAACTCAATAAAATGATAGCTTAAACTGAGGGGCTCTTTGTATAAGAGCCATGGGGCCATGGCTTAGAAAGAAGTTCCTGAAAAAAAAAACAATGCCATATTATATTAAACTATAAAAAAAACTATGCCAAACAAAGTTTGAGTGAATTCGAAAAAGCCGTTGCCAACTTGTGCATTTAAAAAAGCCTTCAATTCAGGATTTTATCTTTATGATCATGTAAGCTAAAAACAAAAAAACAGTTTTGTGACAAATGTACTAGATTTGTTAAATCATGATTTTAATCAAAATCGTAGAACCATTTACGAACAATTTCAAATTTTAAAAACCGTAAGCCAGGCTTAAACAAAATAAAACCAACCACGACAACCATTTTGTATACCATATACTATAGAATGGGTATATATGTATTGTATTTGGTGTGGAGTTTGTAACATAGGGAAATAATACCGTTAGGTATAGAAATATATATAGCGATGTCCGTCCACCCGTCAGTATGTATACTCTCTAGAGGTCGCAATTTTTGAGCTAGAAAGCTGAAATTTGGTATACATATATGTATAATCTTTGGTTCAGGAGTAAAGCTAAGTTTTTGAACACGTAAAATCTGTCACCAAACACGGCCCACAATTGCCATTTTTGTTGAACATTCTCAATTTGGTAAAATTAAATAATTTTGTTTTTACAGTTACGATGAAAGCACAACGCTAAAATTTTGCACACGCAAGCTCTAGGTAAACTTTCTTCTAAACAAATACAAATAGTTCATACAAAACCATCAATATTGTTTTTATAAAATAAAAATTATTATATTAAAGCGAAAAACTTTAAATTTTGTGGGTATTACTTGTATATAAACATTAAACATCTTGTGTATGAAATCAAAAAAATGGATTTTGGTCGTGGCTGACGCCCCTTTTTCATTAGAAACTATAAAAAAAATATTGTTGCAAATAAACGGTATTTATATTGAATCCACAAGTCCAAATTTATCTTAGTCGAAACTAAAAAGCTTGTGTATGAAAAGAATGAAATTTAAGCTTTGTTTTGTGCTGTTCAAATCCATCTGCAAGCTTAAAATTGAATTTCGGTAATCTCATAGTAATTGCCTTGGCAATAGAAAGTCTCAAAAATTGGGCGTGGCACATGCCTTTTTTATTGCGCCAGCAGTCATTGAACCGAACAAAATTAATGTTAGGTATTGAATTTTTTCCTGTCTGCTAAAGGAGAATTTCGTTTCTGAAACTGCGAAGGCGAAGGCAAGGCATACACTTAAATAATAAAATGCACGACTGGGTCGCACGAAATTGCTCTTATGCTGAGCAATTTCTTTGTGGCTGCATATTATGTATATTAAAAAAAAAATAATTTCAAAAAATGTCTTATTTTTTTAATTAGTGTTCCAGGTTTATCGGAAAAACGAATTACGCAGTAAAATTTCAAACCTAACTATTTGTCTTTCTAGAAAAAAAAAATATTGAAAATCTTTCGACCAGTTTTTTTTTTTAAAAAGGTTGTTTTTGAAAAACTTATATTTTGAAATTTATTTAGTAAATAAATATATGCCAATCCGTAGTTTACACCTATATTTCCAACATATTTCGAAAAACAAAAATTTTTTTGAAAAAATTATTAAAAATCAAAAAAAAAAGTTTTTGGTAATTTTGAAATGCCATATTAATAAATTATTAATGACTTCCTGTGTCCCAAATGTTATTGAAATCGGATGCATAGTTCACGAGAAAATTTGATTTGAAAATACCTACTGGTTCTATAAGAGTTACCGTTATAAGACAAATTTTGAAAAATCTTTTCTAATATAAATAAAGTGCACGACTGGGTCGTACGGACTTGCTCTAATGTGTAAAAATGGTCTTGGGTGCTTGAGATTTTGGGAAAAAAACGTTGAAAAAATCATATGAAATTTTATAAATCACTTAAAAATCAAAATGAAGTAAGCCATCAGGTTTCTGTTACGTTTTTGAATTTTTTCGAAAATTTGTTTCAAAATCGTTCGACCAGTTTTTTTAAAAAACAGTATTTTTTTAGAAAACCTTTCCGAAAATATATTCCAAATTTTTTTTGAGTATGCCAACTTCTAGCACTTTGTAGTTTTTATCAGAAAAATAAAATTAAAAAAAAATTAGATTAAATCGTTTTTGGAAAAAACAAAAATTTAAAAAAAATTTAAAACTTTTTTTAAAAAAATCAATAAAACTTTTTTTGAAAAATTTAAGAATTTAAATTATTTTTTTTATAAAAGGGCGTCTACACTAAAAATTTCATCGAAATCCGTCAAGTGGCTTACGAGAAAATCGGATTTCAAAAAACCGGTCCTATGGGAGGTACCGTTATAAGACTTTTCCTGAAAAATCTATTTCAACCAAAACATAAAGTTTACACAGAAAACATAATTCAGAAAGTTTTATCAAAATCGTAGGAGCCGTTTTTGAGAAAAATTAATTTTTCACAAAAAATCGTATGGCAGGTACCGTTAGTTTTGAAGCTAGAGTGCTAATTCCAAAAACCCCTCTATAGGACGTCATAATAATACTATGTACCAAGTTTGAAGTTTGATTATCAAAAAAAAAATAGTTTTTACGATGCATAATTTGCCTTATATTACCTATAATCGCATGTAAAAATAGCATTCTGAAAGTTTTATCAAAATCGTTAGAGCCGTTTTTGAGAAATTTTTTTCTTCACGATTGTATGCCAAATTAATCCTAAATACCTACATAAATTTCAATAAATTTGAAGCAAATCGGCCCATCCGTTCAGGCTCTAGAGGCGCGAACAGACAGACAGACGGACGGAATTTCCAGACCCATTTTTTCGACTTCTCCATCATCGTAATGTCATGTGTGATTGTTATCTCATTTTTTTTTTTTACGAATCCATAACTTGCCTTATAGTAGGGTAGTGGCACCAGTTACCGAACAGTTTACGGACTTTGAACAAAAAACATGCTGTAAAAAATACTTTTATTGAATTTATAAATGTAGTGTGAGTATAAATATTCTGAGAGAAAATCTCAAATATTTTCATGCCTCATAGTTGTTCATAGTTGTCGGGAAGAGGAAAAATGGTGGGTGATTTTAGCTGGTTTGGGTGGTGAGACAAAAATTATTAAAACTAATGGGTGCTTCCTTGGTGGCTGTAGGTGGGATGGGTGTATGGTGTTGGAAGATTTGGTATGGTTTGGGGGGAGGGGGGTGAATTGTCAAATATGGTGGGTGGTTGGTTGACGGTTGTAGTTGCGTTGATTGGTTGGCAGTTTGGGTGGTGGGGATGGCGATGAAAAAGTTGTCAAAAATGTTGGGTGAGTGGAAGGTGGTGGCATGTGGGGTAGGTGGTTGGATTTGGGGAATTCGGTGTTGGGAGGGGGTGAGGAAAAAATTGTCAAAACGGTGGGTCGTTGGTTGGTGTTTATAGGTTTGGTGGGTGGAGTGGCGTCGGTGGTGGGAATGGTGTGATGTGGTGTGGGGGAGAAAAAATTCTTAAAAATGGTGGGTGAGTTACAGGTTATTGTAGGTTGGGTGGATTGCCGGAAATTGGTTGTTGCTCACAACGGGGGGGGGGGGTGTAGTGGAGGGAATTGTCAAACATGGTGGGTGAGTAGTAGGTGGTTGAATTAGGTGCATGGTGGGGAATTGTCAAAAATAGTAAGTGGTTAGGAAGGGGGAGGGCCTTTGTTGTGTATGGGATGAGGAACAAGTTTTCAGAAATGGTTGGCTGTTGGTTGGTGGTTTTATGTGGGGTTGGTCGGTTGGTGTTTGGGTTAAGAGGTGAAAAAAATACAAAAATGGTGGGTAAGTGGGTTGGGTGGTTGGTGGTTGGAGATACCTACACATGAACTGTTTTGTGAACTGGTTATCACGTAAAATTATCGTCCGTTAACCGACTTGCGGTATCCTTTTGGACCAATGACATTCCCTGTTTTAGGTGCCATGTAGAGTTGTAAGAGGGACTCCAAAAACCCTACTTGCTGCTCGAATACCCATTGCTTTGCTTCGTACCTCTCGTAAAGCTCTCTCTCGGCTAACAAAGCAGCGGTGTATTTTTGCTTTTTACTTTTCCATTTCTGTACATCTGTTGAACGAAATACCATTAAATACTTGGTGTTCGAAAAAATGGAAACCTTAAAACTCTTAGTTTCCCGTTCTCGAACACCAAAGAAAAAGGTGTTCGAAAATAGGATTTTGTCTCTTTTTAACTGTTTATGACAATAAAGTATAAAGCATTTATTTTCCGATGACACAAATTTATCACAGTTTCCTATTTCCGAACAGACGTGTTCGAGTAAGGAAACTTGGTAAACTTTTGGTTCCTTTTCTCGAACAGTCAAAAAACATAAGATAATTTAACTTTTTTCTAATAAAACTTTTAAAATAGCAATAAACTTATACACTAATATCATTAAAAACACTGGTTTAAGTAGTTACGTGAATAGTTTTCCTTTTAAATAGCTTTTCCGCAACTCTTTTTCAAATTTTTTTTTGCAACAAAACCAGGGTCGACCCCACCTAAGGAAACCTACCACCAAACTTATGATTTTGCTTACCGCAGATGTGTTTCTGTTTGTGAGATACTTTTCCTAAGGATTAAGAGAGTATGCTCACATGTCTGTATATTTTTTTAAAGGAAAAAAACGGTGAAATAACGAAGTTAGAGCCAATTGTATTTAAAGTGTTCGGTAACTGGGGATGTTCGGTAACAGGTGCCACTACCCTACCTATAATCGCAAGTAAAAAGAGAATTGGGTACCTATTAAACAGTTCGTTGAAAACGTACTGTAGCTCTCGCCCTCTCGCTTCCATAAACTACCTATTTTGTATGAAACTTAACGCAAATCCGTCAAACCGTCTTTTAGGCTGTAGCTTGCGATGAAGAAGCGGACAGACGAACAAACAAACCGAAGGTCGGCCTGCCGAAAACACTTTTTATCTATTATCGTAATTTCATGTTTGATTAAATCCCCTTTTACTTGCGATTATAGGTACTATAAGGCAAGTTATGCATTCGTCGAAAAAAAAAGTTTTGAGATAATAATCAAACATGACATTACGATGATAGCGAAGACGAAAAAAGATGGTCTAAAAATTCTGTCCGTCTGTATGTCTGTCTGTCTGTCTCTGTCTGTCTGTCTGTCTGTCTGTCTGTCTGTATGTATAGACACCTACAGCCCAAACGGGTGGCCCGAATTGCTTCAAACTTGGTATATAGACTTTTTTAGGTATTGTACAGTGGGGAAATTGAAATTTTTTTTTTAGCTCAAAAAATAACGGTACCTGCCATGTTACGTTAAAGCTTATTTTTCTCAAAAACGGCTCTAACGATTTCGATTTAAAAAAATCAATGTTGCTTTTTAAGTACGACCAATCATATGGCTGAAAAAATTTTTTTTTTTAAAATGGCTAAGAATGGCACTTTCCATAGGACCGTTTTTTTTTTGCTTTCGACTATCTCGAAAACAACTCAACCGATTCTTTCGAAATTTCACACACATATAGCTGTAGGTAGCTCAATTTGTATTGCATACCAATATTTTTGAAAATTTTTTTTTTGTATTTTTAAAAGCATTTAAAAAAAAAAATTAAAAAATTAGTATTTTGAAAACTGCTTAATAAATTTTTTTCTAAAAATTTTAAATAAATGTATTTGCTGAATACCTATAAACTGGCGTTTTTGATTTTTTTTTGTGAAAATTTTTTTCAAAAAGTTTTTCAAAAAAAACTTTTTTTCTCAAAAACCGGTCCACAGATTTTTATAAATTTATTCTCATAAATTAAAATTTATCCAAGAAATAAAATGGCGTACTTTTTTTTCAGCTCAAATTAGTTTAAGTATTTATTTAAGAATTTTGAAAATTTTATTTTTATCAAAATCTCAAGTCCCTAAACCACTGTCACACATTCGAGCAAGTTCGTGCGACCCAGTCGTGCATTTTATTTTATCTGCATGATACCTACCAATATTTGCCTTAAAAGAGCAAATAAAACTAGTGGTGTTAAAATTCGAACTCCCTCCTATTGCCTCAGGAAAGATGTTGAAGAGGTAAGTAGACAGACAGGCAGATAGGAATAGCTTCCTGGCCCATTCACTTCTACTTCCTTATCTTCCAAATGCTTTTTGATTTTATCGCAGTTAACTTAGTTACAGTACTTTTTAATCGCAGACAATTAACTAAACCTAAACTTTGTTGTTTCCAAAAAAAAATACCCTTATCATTTTTATCTTAAGTGTGCCAATAGGAATCCCCTTGGTCTGTTATCATCATACCATGTGTCAATGTTTAACCAACAACAAAAACAAAAGCAACAAGCTATGGAGCGAGTGGAAAGACGAGCAAAAAGAACGAAAGCAAAAAATTCCACCACCACTAAAAGCAAAACAGAATGACGTATATTTTTAAGAGAATTCTTATTCTCAGCAAAATGAAAAATATGACAGCAAAAGAGAAACGCAATTTTTTCTTTGTTCAACTGCAATCTGATTTCTTTTTATTTCCAATTTTTATCACAAAAAACGAAGCATATTTTATAAAAAAAAAGAAAAAAAACAAAATATTTTATGTAAATTAAAGAAAACTCAAAATTTTATTGTTAAAAAATAAAGAAAATACAAGGAACAGCTCTGATCAATCCATTTGTCAGCTTTTTTTGTATTGGTGAATGGTGGCGGCATCTCCAATTTAAGCTATTTTTTATTCCAATTCCAAGAAAATAATAAATTAATTTGTGTTTTAGACTGCAGTTGAAAGAAAGTCTATTATTTTATGTATCGCTCCTCTGTGGTGGCATAGCGAACATTTTTTATTGCTTCTGCAGGTACTCATCGAACAAGTAGACTCCCAAAGCTGTAGAAGCGACTCCACTGCCTGCTTTGTCAACGATCTTGTACAAATCGTTGGCATAGCCAGACAACTTGCGAATGTTGGAAGCTTGTTTGCCAAGGAATTCCTCTTCCAAGAACTGAGTGATTTCTGGATCGTATGTTGTGGCTTCCTCTTTCTTGTTATGAACTGAGACATGACCGTGGATTTCAATTGCTGCCTTTGACAAGTCCTTCTCAATATCAAGAGCCTTGGCCAATGATGGAAGTTCGTCAAAGTCCAAAGTTTTGCTCTCATCTACAGGTGGAGCACGTCCACCTGGGGTTTGTTGGAACAACCTGAATGGAGCGACTCCTCCGCGCTTGGCGACGTGCTTGATCAATTTGATGGAGTTTTCGAAAGCTTCATCGGATAGAGAACGGTAGAGTTTTGCAAATCCTGGACGATCCCTCTGGTAGGTGTTGTAGAATGTTCCCAGAAGCAAATAATCGTACGATGCACTTAGCTGTTGGCTGGCATACGTTTGCAAGTGCTTTTCGATGTGAGGAATGGCTCCAAACTGTGCGTTACACTTGGAAAAGTCTATTCGAAAAGAAAAGACGATTGTTTAGAGCACTGACATCAGGGTTCTGGGATTCAAGAAAGAAAAAATCAATGAAATAACTTACCTCCGACAGGATTTATAGAACACACATCTGTGGATGCCTTGGAGCAGGATCCATGCTCAACACTGGCTACTGTTCCGACGAACAGAATCGACGCAAGGGCGATGATGAATTTCATTTTGATGTTGTTTTTTGTTTTTTAAGTTCTTCTTCCTTAAAAAAAAAACAATAAAAATCGTACTTTATTACGTCGCAATCACAAACGAAGACAAAGTTAAAAAAAATAGAATTAAATTAAAAAACGAGGAACAATTTTCTCTTCTTTTTTTTTTCAAGGAAATCACACGTCTTTTCTCTTTGAACTTTAGTTGCAAATTCAATTATTTAAAGGAAAACGTTTTGATTTTATTTAAATAAACTTTTTGGCCAAACTTACAGAATGATAAATTAATTGCAATTAGCAGCAAAATTAAATAGATTTTCTTCTTTTTTTTTTGATAATTATAACTTGAACGACGCACGTTAAACGGTTGAATGTTTCTCCCACCCGAACCGATTGAGTGAATCTGAACTGAATGTCGTATTTTGAGTTGGTTGAGGCAATTTATGTAGGAAAATTGTAATCTTTTGAAGAGAAACGAGAATGACAGAGACAGAGGCGACAAAAACAAATCAATATGGTTGCCGTTGCCCCGAGCAAGTGCAAGAATGGCTGCCATTATTGTGTGGAATTTGTTGTTGTTCTTGAGATTTCACATTTGTGTGGGAATGTGTTGTTCATAATCGGAAAACATATACAACACAACATGGAAAATAAGATAATATGGTGCAGGGCTGTATAGGGTTGCCGAAGTATATGGATTCTTATCAGATTGATGACTGTTATTTTTTTTGTTAAAGTTAAGACATTTTTTTGCACTCAGCCACTATTTTTTTAGTGTCCATGATGAGTAATTCAAATAATTAATAAAAGTCGTATCTAACAGATGACTTTAAAATTTGTATCCATATTAGGTTAAAACAAAAATATTTTTGCATACAAAGACATAGGTACGTTTCACAAGATGTGGCCAAGACTTACATAAAGTACCTACCAAAAAAATCAATTGGGTACCTACTTACTTCGTGCCTTTAAAAGACACCACTTAAATAACTCAAAAATTTAACTATGGAGGAAAAAAAGCATTTGCATTAGAAGGAGCAAATCGATGGATTGCTATGATAAGCCCCGTAGAAAAACGTTCATGTCTTATAATGTGTGTGAATGTTTTCCCTTGTGATATAAATAAAGCCCAAGATTTTATAGGTATATATATAAAATCGCTTTCTGTTATATTTTTTAATAGGTTTACCGACTTATTACCGAAATATATAACCCACATTTGGAAAAAAAGGGTTAAGTATGTTGCTCTTGAGCCTCACTTAATATGCCCCTCCATCCAGTTCAATCACTAGCTTGCCGTTTCTGATTCCACACTCCAAGCAGTCGTAGATCTCCCTTTTCCTGTTTGCTCCATCGAAGATGAGGTCTTCCTTGGATCCTTACTCACTCTGATACGACACGTTGGAGTCCTTACGAGCTGAAAGGGACTTAAACGATGGGGTACTGGGAGAGGGTTTATAATATTTCTGTAAACCTAATAAAGCAAGCCCGGAATGCTCAGTATGATGCTGTACTATACCTACTTGGTTCTTCTCAATAGGTCCTTATTCCTCAATTGCTTACTTAGACCAAAGAAATGTACTCGATGAAAATCAGTCAAGATACGTAGGTATTATACTGAAGGTTATGTCATCAGCTAACCTAATTTACTGTGTTGATTTATTAAAATAAGTACCGGAAGACCTATTAAATTTTCGCCATTTTTATTAACAATAATCCAGAGCCTTTTTATATCAAAACATTGCAAAAGCTATTATAGCCCAAAAGAAGATCAATTTTCGCACGCCAAATATGTAGGTAGGTACTTTTTGTTCAGTAATCGATGATTCCACTCTCTAAAACTTTTCGATCCTCCAAACTGTTTGTTAACATGAAATCATGATGTTGAACGTTGATGACGGAGTACCTACCTAAATGTTGCGTAAAAGTAATCTATATGCGCCAATTATCAATTTTTGGCCTGTTCGTAGATAAAACTAATTCCTAGGTAAATATTTTCAAGCAAACATGCACGAAATTCCAAAATCATACCTTTTTTAATTTTGAAAATAACGACCATTTAAAAATTCTGCTGCATTTAAACGGTTTCTGGTTTTTGAATTCTGACTTCAAGAACTGGTTATCATATCAATATTTATTTTATTTATGGAAATAACTCTTCAAAATAGGTACCTACATATATACAGTGTCCCCTAGTCCGTAGACAAGAATTTGGGAAATGACTTATGGTCTTAAAGTCTTAGCTCTTCTCTTTTGATACCACTTTACTTAGGATTTGAGAAAAGGTTTACTTTGGCGAGACCTGGACAACAGTAAATGTCTGTCTTTCTCAATTTTAATGATATAAACCTCGCTTAGGGGTTCATCTTTAGAACAAATATTACCCTTTGCCGACGTGTTTCAAAAACTTTGATTGCTTGCTTCTCTTGCTTATGGTAGTTTTTTGATTTCCAGACCACTTTTGTTTTAAAAATACGATTAAGAATTTCTTTTCTTATGCATAAACCTAAACAACCATAGCAAAAATAAAACAAATACAAAAACAATAATCCAAAAACGGACTATATTTCATCAAAATTAGCTCCAGCAGATAGGTAGTAGGTACTTAGACGTTTCCCTATTAAAATGTTTGCGTTTCAACATTATTTGTCTTAACTTTTTCATTGAACAAATTAATAAGGTAGGTATTGCCTAAATTACATATTATGTGAAAACATGGTTGATGAAAGAACTTTCATAGAAGGCAGGTACATGTAGCTAACGCTCTGTCCTCTATCTAATAAATACGTTATGCATAAACATTTACTCAGGATCCTAAAACGGGTCACCCACTCCGTAAACATTTACATAATTCCATAAATTCGTCCTTTTATCTGGGATACCTACTTACATTACCTATTTTTGTAGCTTTTTTTAGTCCCACTATATTTTGGGTTCTTTTCAATATTGTAGGTACCTAACTAGTTATTTATTTACAATATTCATATTTTACGTTGGGCATTTATTGAAAGAAAATTTTATTGAATGTTTAAAGATTTCTGTAAAATTATCAAAAAATCATTTAAAAATATTATGTTCCTATTGCGAAATACCTACCTAGCTATCTGTTTCTCAAAGATGATTAATCCCCTTGTCATTCGGCATGGCAACCCTCTTCACAATCACAATACTGTATCAACACCTCACTACACCGCAATCGTTCTAGAAAACACAAAACCGAACTTCAAAACAAAAACAACAATCAGCTGACTCATATCATGGCAGCCATTATTTGCCACCATTGTGGCGACCAAACCAAGGCGAAGAAAACCAGCCAGCCATGTTTTTATTTTTTATGCCGTTATCTTGCTCTCAGTTGATGAAATTCACTTCATATCTACCGCACACAATCAAACATCTGTCACTGTATTAGTTATTTTCGTTGCCCTTTGCACTCAAACTCAGAAACCCTCTCGCCATCGCCATCGCCATTGTTTTCTTTTCTCGGTTTCAAAACGAACGGTCACAAAACACAAACAAAACATTATCTCAAAGTTCTGTTAATTTCCAAAGAAAAAAAAATTCATTTTTTATCACAATTTGTTGTTGTTTTTATTGCAGTTAACAGTTAAGTACCGTGTGTAACCGTATTGGAGTGAGAGCAGAGTTTTTTTCCTTTTAAAAGTTTGAGCGACTCCCCTACAATCATCAGTTCAGAAATAGCAGCGTTTGGCAACTTAGCACATTCGTGTTCTCTTTTCACCCGTCGCCATATTCTCAAACGAACAGTCGACTTCTATACCAGTGCGTATAAAGATTCCGACTTCTTCAATCATTGAGAATTTGAAATTCATTATAATCGCCAGTTTATTTAAAAACATCGTGCTCTAACCAAGAAACCATTAAATAAAAACAGTCAATTTGTTTTCTAAATCAATTAATCGACATTCAGAGTTTAAAGTGAGTGATTCGGTCCTTTTTCAACAAAAAAAAAACAAGAACTTTCCATAGAACAAAGCCAAAATGAAAATCATCGTTGGATTTACTTTGCTTCTCAGTGCTATTGCACTAACTTCCGCTGAATTGCAATGTAAGTGAATAAATTATTTATTAAGTTTTTGTTTAAATTTATTTATTTCAAGTGAAAGTTGTTTGTTTTTTTTGCTGCATTTCCGTGATAAATCAATTAATTTCGTCGTAATATAAAAATTTTCTTGTCAAAAACAAAATCCGAGGTTGAGTGTTTTTTTTTTTTGAAGAGACTCAAAGAGAGTTTCTCTTTAGTTGTATAGTTTGTTGCTCCTGCTCTCTTTCTTTTGTGTTTTTGGTTTTTTTTTTTAATTTGATTTGATTTCTTTTTTATCGTGTGATTTCCTTTTCTTTGTTATTTTTTATGCGGAAGAAATAAAATGAATTTATTATTATCGAATTGAATAAAATGTGTGACATGTGATGCTTTTGGGAGTTTGAAGAACTTGCCGCTTATGGCACTCAGTCGGAATTCCATAGAAATTTGTTATGTAGTTAAATTAACATACTGTTATTGTTGTTACGTATGCTATGCTTATGCAAGTATGTATATATTATACATAAAGAAACGTTAGGTTTGCAAAGATGAAGGCGGCACAGTTGTATTATACAGAGTATATCTGGCTGTATGATAAAGCTGAGTAGGTAGCACATTTCAAATTATTTTTTCTTTAAAATATGCTCTAAAAGCATGGATTTGCCTGGCAAGGCAATTTACACAAGCAAATCACATGGTTGGAGCGTCAATTAAACGTGCTTTTGTCCAGTGGGAAGAAGTACCCTTATGTTCTACCCTGAAGAGCATTGTCAGTTCTTTTGTATTGCTACAAAGTTAGGATTTCACACGTGTATACCTATAACTCTAGTTAAAAGTATAAAAGTAGACCTGCAAGCAAGAAACTCGTAGAGCGCGGGAGTGCGCTACCTATGCTTAGTGTTTGGTTCCCAGAAGTTATCTACCTACTTCTGCCAGCTTTCAGTTGGTTAGGACTAGGTGGGGGATTGTTTCTATATGTCAAAACCGAACTTCCGATTTGTTAAGTTCATCAGTTGCCCATAATAGCCTTTACAAATAAGAAAAAAGAAAGAAGAAGAATACCCTTTAGAAAAAAGGCAATGTCAGATTTTCGTACGTAATGTACGACTCAAAGCGTACATTACGTACGAAAACGCAAGTGAACGAAACTTGCCGAAACTGAACAAAAAGTCATTTCGGGTTGGGTATACAAATCACATGTATTTCTACTGTTTCGTAAGTCAACGTACGTAGCATTCTTCAATTATGGTTAGCCCTTAAGACTTCTGGAAAACGTCTAAGTCAGTCAAAATTAATCCTAAGCCGATTTCATTTAAACAGACTCCAGGCTCAGCTCAGGTAACGGGGTCATCCTAGAAATTTGCCAAGAATATCATGAAAAGACCTTTAAATCAATGATTTCTACTACATCGCGGCATGTTGGTCAGTTTGTATATCTTCGACTACTGAAGTATGCGCACATTCGGTATCAGCAGACAACTCTATTATCTTCCATGCCTGCAGATTCATATTGTACACTGTACTCTGTAATGCCTGATAATAGTCGGCAGACTTCAGCCCCTCTTATAGACGTATACCTACCTACAAAGTGATCTTGGGCGCTGGCTGGGTATGTAAAATCAATTTTTGTACCTACTAAATGCCATAAAACTTCCAAGATTGTCCAACTTAATACCTCTTAATATGGGTGCATGGTTCTGTGTTTTTCAATTTGTGCATTATAAGAGGTATCCTGCGCACCAAACTAAGCTTATTCTATTTCTCCGTCTGCATTGTTTAACGCTAGCCATGCGTTCAATTCATTGAAGCCACCATCACAGCCAATGAAAAGGTTGATACATTTATTGACAAATCGTATGTCTGTCTGCATGTCCCATGTTAGAACTGACTGTCACGTGAGTCCTCACTTCAAGTTTAATTCTTCAAAACACCCTTCAGGGCGTTGTTTATTTATATGAAATGCTATCAAAGGCGTGATTAAGTTGTGAAATCAATACACACAATTGAGTCACTGAGACTCTTTGGTCTTGGACTAAGTCTTTGTCCTCTGGCTCTAAAATTTTGGTCATTCTAGACGGCCCCTGTTAGCTCTGAATCTTTGTGGTAGCGATTGATGATAACTTCGTCCGCTTCTCAAATATTGCGGAATGATTTAGATAAGTACTGCCTCTCAGCGTAGCTTTAAATGTGTCGGACTGTCACTCCGAAGGCCTGAGTTCAATTCCCAATTTGACTTTTCCTGGTAATCTCTGCCTTGAAGAAGAAGAAGCAAAACCCACAAAAAAATCTTTTCATGAATTCCGCGGTACGGTACCTTCCATTTCTGCAGAATAGGAATAGGTCACTAGGCCTTCTTACTTTCTGAGGCTGTCTAGAAACTTTGTATTGTATCGTTGGTGATTGCATGGGATTTTGTTGGAAAACTCGGGTAACTTCCGCTATGAGCATTACTGAATAAAAAAGCATATCACCATTTATGTTAGACACGATCTGGCTTAATTCTTCTTTGTAGGATCTGCTCTTGGTAAAGCGTTATCTTCCTAAAGATGTTTCTCGCTCCGCACTTACTACATTTGTAGATCAATTTTGAATCCAAAAACATTGTATATACATTCTTGAATAGATTGAGCACCGCTTTTAATCGAATCAGCCGATATTGAAAGCCTTTCAAAGTATGGACAAATATACCTATATAGACAAAAAAAAAAAAATCCCACATAAGTTGGTCACGTATATTTGTTCCTATCTCTCTTTTTTCAAATATTAAAATATTGTCGATCAATGTCGAGGATTATTAGAAACTCTTATCACTTTGCTGCCTACTCGAGACTTTTAACTTAAAATAATGCACAACAACTTAATGTCCACACTCTACTTGATTTTTATATCCTCCTTCAAATATTTATTATCAAATTGAAGAGTTTTAAATTAATCAACTTGCCGATTATTTTGTCACTCAACTTAGAAGTGCCCACATGCTTTGCTTTTTATTTAATCTTCTTTTAAACAAACAATTCTATCAAATTCCTAAAAAAAACTGTATCTTATCTAATATGTCTGAAAGGCACCGTCTGTCTGCATCGATAACTCAACGTGAACTCAACGGATTTTGTTTAAATTGATCATTGATCATTCTCGTACTTGGGTTTAGCGTAGCTCATGTGAATTTGAACCTATTTTCAGCTTTTTGACTCCCAAATGTCAGCAACCTTAACACCTAACTGCACAAGCTTCTGAGGTCAAGAGCGAGCGGAATAATTATTCTAGATCACTGTGCTACCTAAAGAAAAGGCCTTTAAACCGATCAATCACCTCTTGAGGTTTTGTCAAAAGATACAATAGTATCTAGTGCCTCCTACCAAGTACCCTAGCAACATAACACAATCAATGCTAATTAGAATGTATCTATCATTAGCATATACCAACTACGTATTTGCATCCGCAGACTAATACTTACAGAGAGAAGAAAAAAAAAACGCAGTTGACATATTTTGCACACTGCACCAATATTCTGGCCCAAGAAAACGAAAACAAGTGGGGTAAGCCCCAAAACAGATAAAGAGTCAATAAAATGCGTCATTTCGTTTTCTTGATTGCATTTTTTGTTTTTACATAAATTGTTGAATAAATTGATTGAAATTTAATCAACAGCGAGGCACAAAGAGACAGAGAGAGGAAGAAAGCGAGAATGATCAATTTTGCTAAAAAAAAAAAAAGATACGTATCCCAATTTCATTTGTTTGTTTCAAGTTGACAAATTGATGGTCAGCTCAGAGTCCAAAGATAAGAATGTGTTTTGTTGTTCTTGGCATTTTACCTGATAATTTGAGTTTCCGGCTTTATTTAAAATTTTTATTGACCTGTTCTAAATCATTCAGAATAGAAATACAAGCAAACTAATATTCAGATTAGCTGCTGCTGAAGGTGTCCTACCTTCCTTATTCGATATCCCTGGGGGCTAAAAAATAGGTCAAGGACCTGGACAGACATTACGTTCGTATGAATTGAGCAAAGGTATGCCGAGTGGGGCTACACTGACTGCTGCTAAAGTTAGGATAAGGTTGCTGTAAGAAAATTTCACACTCCCTTAGACCAATACTAGATCCACTATGTGGTACCACATGAAGTTTCGAGGGAGTACCTCACTAATTAAACCACTTGGAGCTTTTATTAAAGCAATGGGGACAGTGAATGTCGTCTATTTTAATAAGATCGCTGGATCGTTAAAATAAATTCTCCTAAATGTAGTTTTCTTCTTTCTTCGATATGGCTCCTGATTGTGTATTTTTTCTATTTAAGGTTCCGTGGTCATTGATGAATTAGCAGAAATACCACAAAAATGGATCAACATGACAGAAGTTTGCACGAAAACTCTGAAAAAGCAAATCCAAACCGAAATTGAAGCCTCATATGAATACCTTGAAATGGCTGCCTACTTCTCCCAGGACACAGTCAATCGTCCAGGATTTGCTGAGTTATACTTCAAAGCTGCCCGCGAAGAACGTGAGCATGGAATCAAATTGATTGAATATCTGACAATGCGTGGGGGAGACCTCTCAAAAGGAGTTCATAAATTGATTACCGTTCCAGTAAGTTAATCTATATCAAATTTCAAATTGTTCGTGTAAAATATAATTTTTGTTGCTTTTTTTTTTCTTCCTTTTTTTTTCAAATAGCACAAGAAGAACAGTTATGATGTAAGGTTAAATTGATTCATCATCTTAAGAACCATCTTATTTAATTTTTGTTTCTCTTGTAATTAACAGATCGCATTTAGTGGAACTAGTTCCCTAAAGCATGCCGTTGAAATGGAAACAAAAGTTACCGCGTCGATTCGCGCCCTTATCGAGACTTGTGAAAACGATAACAATGATTACCATGTAAGAGATTTATTTTTCTTCTTTGGTTTAAGCTTTTATTTATTTAAAAAAAAAATTATAGCTCGTTGATTACTTGACTGGAGTGTACCTTGAAGAACAACACAAGGGAACCCGCGAGCTTGCTGGCAAACTGACAACACTCAAGAAGATGGAGAAGAGCCATGGCAAACTGGCCGAATTCTTGTTTGACAAGCAATTGTAAACAAAATAAGGCATTTTTTCTCCTCGTCTTAACACCCAAAACCAACAACATCAGCAACAGAAGAGAGACATAATCTTTGAAAGATTATTGATTATTATTTCTTTTTTCATTTTTAATTTAACTTAAAGAACATTCAATTAAACAACAAAATCACATGCAGTTCCAAATTGGCTTTAAACAAAATACAAACATCTAAAAGCTGTTGATCAATCCATTGAGAAGAAAATATGTATCCAACCTAAAGAAATGTTAACTTAAGAAACTTGAATAAAATAAAACATTCATTGACAGAACTGTAGTCGAAAGAAAAAATATCAAGTTTTTTTTTTTTAGAAGAAGGAAGTTTGATTTTCGAACTGGAGATTGTGGTGATTTTTATTTTGAAACCAACTGGGTTCTATCACAGTGGTGGTCGAGTTCAACAGGAACAGAAAGGAAGTATGTATAGTTGAAGCAGGGAGTACTAGGCCAGCCAACATGATTCTTCGTATTCTAAAGTAAGGGGCTCCAATTTTGGCATCATTTACCGAGATTTGCTCTCATGTGTGACAGTGGTCTTGGGGCTGGAAACTTTGAAAAAAACAGGAAAAAAAACATGAAATTTTAATTACTTAGAAATTACCAGATAAAGCGTTTTTAGGAAAAAATGAAGCAAGCCATCTGTTTTTTATTACTGTTTTGAGTTTTAAGGAAAACAAATTTCAAAATTGTCTAACCAGTTTTTTTCAAAACACGCGTTCTTTTGAAAAACTTCGAAAACATTCCAATTTTTTGAGTATGCCAACTTTTAGCTCTTTGTAGTTTTTATCAGGAAAATAAATTTTTAAAAAATTGATCAAACTGTTTTTGAAAAAATCAAAAATTAAAAAAAAAATTCACTTTTTTAAGAAATCTCAAAAAAAAAACTTTTTTTTGAAAAATTTAAAAACTCATGTTATTTCGTTTATAAAAAGGCTCCTTACTTTTACGAGGAAATCTGATTTAAGAAACCGGTCCTATGGGAGGTACCGTTATAAGACTTCCTGAAAAATCTGTTTCAAGCAAAACATAAAGCTTACACAAGAAACACTATTCAGAAAGTTTTTTTCAAAATGTTAGGAGCTTTTTTTGAGAAAAATTATTTTGTCACTAGAAATCGTATGGCAGGTACCATTAGTTTTAGAGCTAGAATGCTAATTCCGAAAATTCCTCTGAAGGACTTCATAATAATACAAACTGTGTACCAAGTTTGAATCGAACCGGTAAAGCTGTTTAGGCTAGTAGGTGCCGATACAGACAGACGGACAGACAGGATTGTCGGACCCACTTTTTTCGGCTTCTCTATCATCGTAATGTTATGTTTGATTGTCGAATTTTTACTTGCGATTATAGGTACTATAAGGCAAGTTATGGATTCGTGCAGAAAAAAAAATTTGAGATAACAATCACACATGACATAACGATGATGGAGAAGTCGAAAAAAGTGGGTCTGGAAATTCCGTCCGTCTGTCTGTCTGTCTGTCTGTCTGTCTGTCTGTCTGTCTGTCTGTCTGTTCGCGCATCTGGAGGCTGAACGGATGGGCCGATTTGCTTCAAATTTGGTATCTAGGATTTATTTGGCCGTCCCTCGGAACGTATTTTTTATTTTTGCTCTAGGCCCAAAAATAACGGCACCTGCCATACAATCGTGTAGAAAAAAATTGATTTTCTCAAAAACGGCTCTAACGATTTTGACAAAACTTTCAGAATGCTATTTTTGCAAGAAAATCTATCTTTTGGTTCGAATTTTTTTTTCAAAATTTGTCTAATAACGGTACCTCTCATAGAACCAGTATTTTCAAATCAAATTTTCTCGTAAATTATACATTCGATTTCAATAAAATTTTGGCCACAGGAAAGTCATTCATAATTTTATTAATATGGAATTTCAAAATTTTCAAAATTTTTTTTTTTGATTTTTTATAATTTTTTCAAAAACATTTTTGGTTTTCGAAATATGTATGTTGGAAACGGGTACCTACATTGATTTTTTTTAAATTATTTTTCAAATGTAAACTACAGATTGCCATATATGTATTTGCATACTCAAATAAATTTCAAAATATTTTTTGAAGAAGTTTTTTAAAAATAACCTTATAAAAAAAAAACTGGTCCAACGATTTTCAATATTTTTTTTTTCCTAGATTGACGTGTAGCTTTGAAATTTTATTGCATACTTAGTTTTTCCGAGAAAACTCTTAAACTAATTTAAAAAATAAAAGAATTTTCGAAATTATTTAACTTTTTTTAATATCCATATACCTATGCAGCTACTACGCAATTGCTTATCATAAGAGCAAGTTCGTGCCACCCAGTCGTGTATTTTATTTATTTCTGTTTTGAGTTTTAAGAAAAAACAATTTCAAAATCGTCTGACCAGTTTTTTCAAAACACGGTTCTTTTGAAAAACTTCGAAAACATTCCAATTTTTTGAGTATGCCAACTTTTAGCTCTTTGTAGTTTTTATCAGGAAAATAAATTTTTAAAAAAATGTTTTTGAAAAAATCAAAAATTAAAAAAAAAATAACTTTTTTTAAAAATCTCAAAAAAACTTTTTTTTTGAAAAATTTAAGAACTCATGTTATTCCGTTTATAAAAAGGCTCCTTAATTTTACGAGGAAATCTGATTTAAAAAACCGGTCCTATGGGAGGTAACGTTATAAGACTTCCTGAAAAATCTGTTCCAAGCAAAACATAAAGCTTACACAAGAAACACTATTCAGAAAGTTTTTTTTTAAAATGGTAGGAGCCTTTTTTGAGAAAAATTATTTTGTCACTAAAGATCGTATGGCAGGTACCGTTAGTTTTAGAGCTAGAATGCTAATTCCAAAAATTCCTCCAAAGGACTTCATAATAATACTGTGTACCAAGTTTGAATCGAATCGGTAAAGCCGGTAAAGTTTAGGCTGTAGGTGCCGATATAGACAGACGGACAGACGGAATTGTCGGACCCACTTTTTTCGGCTTCTCTATCATCGTAATGTTATGTTTGATTGTCGAATTTTTTTTTAAGAATGCATAACTTGCCTTAAAGTATGTACATACCTATATAATCGCAAGTAAAAAGAGAGAGCTAAGAGATTCTAAATTTTAAGATAATTACGATGACATTCTTAATATACAAAGCAAGGCATAATGTAATTTAAATTTTGAATCAAAATGGCATTGGAAAAGTAATGCAGATTTACGCTTTTTACGAAAACGCCCCAAAAAGTGGGCGTGTCCTAAAACTTTATCAAGAAAATATGAACTAACTGAGCTTTGATTGTAAGTAATTTTTTAATCTTATGCGTAAAATTACAGCTGAAGTCATTTTTTAGTAACTTAAACTTTATAAAGGTATTTTATAAGAATAACGCCTCCAAAAGTGGGCGTATACTTCATACAAAACTTAATCGAGAAAGATTTATCATATTACGAACGACACACATTATAGTTGGAATTGATAAGTGATTTTTAATTTAAAAGCTATGTTTTTCTGTTCTTTTATGAAAATTCTGCGTAGGCCAAGTCCGAAATTTGAAAATTTGCTTACACAAGACTTTAGTTTCCACCAATAGACACAAAATGTTGCGTGTTTTTTTTTTTTTTTAATACTGTTAACTTGTAAGAATAAGGTTCTATAGTTTCTTATGAACAGTGGGCGTTAATCACGCCCAAAATCAATTACTTTTTTGCCACAAAATATTAGGGTAGACCGAATAAAAGAACCGTTATTTTATTAAAACATTTATTTTTGATTAAGAGATTATTTAAATTTTGCCAAATAGAGGTTGTTGAACGAAAATGGTGATTGTGGGTGTGTTGTGGGCGGATTTTACCTGTTCAAGAACTTAGCCTTACTCTTTGATTATAGTTACCAAATATAAGCCTACTTGCTCCAGAGAGTTAACATATGGACGGACGGACGGAAGTTTTTAAAGTCCGCAAGCCGAAATATTTTGCCAAATCTTGCATTATTTTGATGGACACAGCTCAAATTGGGACGATAGCGAATGCACTAATTGATTTATTTCTGGGAACACATGCTTGTGCTCAATTTTGACACAATGTCTATCGCACGTAACAGTTTCACATGTTTTGCCAACGTCGATGGTTTTCAACAATATGTCACATTGTGTCGACATTACCAAAACTTTCCAAAATGCTGCATGCGAATAGACACTACTAAACTATGAATACTCTTAACTGACAGCTGAATTCAAAACGAGAAACAAAATTACCTTCTCAGATCAAATCTCCCAAGCCCATCAGAGATGACATCTTTAGTGATGAGATTTGATCTAGATTTGCTCTTTTTTTGCAATGAATCTTGAAAAACTGAAGAAATCAAAATCATTTTACAATAAGAGCAAATCTTTTTTTTTTGAATGAAACTCGATATTAGAATCTTCAAAAGTTTCATTTGTTTACCAATGTAACGGTTACAGAAGATTTCCGTGTGCTTCTTGGCGCTGCTTTTCCTATAATGGAAAGTCCTATGACAATTTGAAGTGGGGCGCAAACGGTCTATGGTTGTTCGAATGAATTTGCTCTGTTGAACGATCATGTCGACCGTAAAATGGATGAAGAGTGTGATGAACAAGTGACAGCTGTCTAGCACACATATCAAAAAGTATTGCTAACTGAAAGCTCTAAAGTCTTTAAAAAGCACCCGTTATATTTATAAAAAAGATCCTGCTTCTGAGAAGGATCCTGAAATTCGTTGAGAACTCTTCCCATCCCTTATAATACCTATATCCTTGAGACTTAGTGAATAATCCATCAATCGAAATTGTGACATTTGAGAGAGCAGAGAGGTGCGAGACCAGTTTTATCACCACCTATTAAACTTATTGCACTTTCGGTTGGAAAAAAAAGAATCATCCAGAATCACCCGGAAGTCTTCTTTAACCGTTCCATGGTATTAAAATGAATCTTTTGACGGACGATTTTGAGAAGTGAAATTTTGCTTCTTTGAAGTCAGAATGCACTCTACAAGCAGACAAAAGCACGCATACAAATGTGTCGCCAATGTCCGCCATCGAATATTTTCTGAGGAGTCCTAATCACAGGCAACATTACGGAAAGGTTTGCAAGTGTCGACACTTCGACACATGTGAAACCGAGCAAGAAAGTTGCGTGAGCGGTAGGTACTGAATACTTTGATGGAGTTGAAATTCATTTATGCCCCCGAATCGGTCGCAAACGCCAGTTTGTCGGTTGAAAAAATGGTGGAAATGGTGCATGTGAATAGACACAGCATTCATTGACCAGAAGCAATTTTTCTTCTCCATTGCTTTCAAAGCAGTTTCTTGAGTGAAACCACATAAGTTATTACATAATAACTTTTCACCAACGGAAAAAAGTTTTTCAAATTAAAGGTATAAAGGGTTTACTTAAAATTTCATGCAAATGTAAGAGCTTTTAACGAGAAATCCAAATAAAGAGGAACTGTTAGAAGATTTTTAAAAAAGACATTTGAATCTTGAGTTTGAGTGCGCACACAAAAACCAAACTGTTTCATATTTAGTTCTTAAATGATACAATTTCCTTGCTATAGAAGTCCCAATTGATTACATTGCACTTGTGTTTCAGGAACATCAGGGGATCAAGAGATATAATAGACAAACCCTCGCCGTATTTGTTTATGTATGACAAACATCAATTGGAAAGTTTCTATCTCTAAACAAAACTGTCCTTCACCCGCTCGCCGCGTGCATGCATGATGTACGACGGACGACCAACCATGCTTCTTCTTTCAGAAGTCAGGACATACAATATTGCGAAAATAGGTATGCACTGGGATCCTTTAAAATACTCAGAAACAACACACGAAAAAGGGAAAGCGACCACAATCTTACACGATGACAGATTCACAACATGAAATCATCAAAAGTAATTCCGGTGTCTTGCTGTCATCACATCCAACATATCTCAAAACTACCATCTCTTAGAGGGAAAGACAATTTATTTAATTCGCTATCCTTAAGAAGAACGTTATCCAAATACGGACTTCTTCAGATTTTTAGATTTTGATTTTTGTCTTGGTCCACCCGCCTTGCTTATGATAGCGATAACCGTAAGGGGGTAGTTTTTTTATACGATTCGATGTAAGGAATTTCGCACTCATATTGGGGTGAGCTTGCTGCTGTTGACTTACCTTTTTTTGTGACGAAACGAATTTCAAGATGCAATATGTATTTCTTGACAAGCCGCAGGTCCCTAAATTTAAAAAAAGGGGATGAAACGAAAATTAACCTTTTTTGAGCCAATTTGCAAAATTTTAAAATCCGTTCCACACAGGACACAGAACAGATATGTGACGAAAATGCGTAAACAGGACTCTCTCTTATAGGTATGTGTGAAGTGTGTATCCTACTCGAAATGTTGTTCGCATTCTGGACAGCAAGCCAGTTGAAAGCCAAAATGTAAACTGGCAGCAATTTGAACATCCATAAGAGTCAATGAATGAGGACATCAGCAACAGGACTATAACTGTGAGGATCTAACATTGGAAAAGGGTTTGAGGAAGGAGCATTTTAAATCGACAGATTGACATCTGAACAATTTATCATGATTTGTGGTGGGCAGAGTTCGATTTTATTATTAGTCAATTGTGTGTAGTGAAGTGTGTTGGGGAGTGCTATGTTGTTAAAGGGTCAGGATGAGAATTGGGGATTTCCATGAAAGGCATTTGACGGCCGGTCTTGATAATAACGGCTTTGCAGTTTTGTCTATTTTACATGATTATCGAGTGCTCCCGGACGTGCATGTTATGTAAAATTGAGTTTTCAAATGACAAAATATTTGCGGGAATATTATTCGTATTTATAGGAAAATGTTATTTTGTCTAGTGTAAGTGTTTTAAAGGGTGAGTCACTCATACTTCGGCACTTCCCTGTACAAAATATATATTTTATAGATCACTGTTCTATGAAAACTTAAATCCCAATTAAATGTGTTGAATTCGATGAAGTCTAAAATCGATTTTGATAGTTCTTCATGGAAACTTTTTTCATAATCATGTAACATGTAGGTACAGTACATCTTCTTTTTCTGGATTTCCGAAAGCTGCTGTCGGCAGAAAAAACTTAAACTAATCCATAGAGTGTAGGCAACCTTATCCTTTCATCCCTCTCTCAATATTACTTGGTATTTTATATCTCGGCTCCTGAGACCACGACTCCTTATTCTGGGACCCAGCTTCCGTCAAACCAGCTGACATCCATGTTTCCTTTGGTCTTCCAACCCGCTATTCATTTTGACGGTTTCATCGAAAGTCCTGCTTTGTTGTCGGTCTTCGCCATTGCAGCTTGTGAAAAAGGTGTCAGTGCGCCTTTTCTCACATTTTCATCCACCGAGAAAATCATAACATTATCCATCGATATTGTGATAACAAAATTGGTGACAGTACACCTTATCGCACTTTATTTAGGAAAGATGTCACCTGCCTTGCTTTGCCTCTGGCATCAAGCTATCGAAGGCCGTTTCGAAATCGAAGAACTTCAGATGGATCGGCGATTAAACGCCGCCGCCGCGCCGCGCCGGTGGTTGTTTAACAATTGTTCGGAAGATATGAATGTGATATAGACAGACACATTATCGTCAACTGGAAACCCCACAAGGTTCCTTTTGTGAGTGGCCTTGATCTTATTCTCTATATCATGTCGAGAATGATATTTTCCACAGAAATAAGCACAAAACAGCTGTACAACGCCAGTTATACAGTTCTTGAGATCACCTTTCTTAAGCAGCTTGACGAAAACTCTGTGCATCCATTCCCTTTATAAAGTTTTCCCAAAGCTTCAAAATAAGACACTGGCTGTCAACTCGGGGTCTGCTTTCAGGAAAACGATATTCGACAGGTATGACATCAAGTCTAGCTGTCTTTTTGTTTCTTTAATGGACTAAGGGGATTATATCGGCACCGGTCAACGGTTGCAGATCTTTGAAGATGAACTGTTGGTAGAAGCAACATTTGCCCTTCTCTCTTTCGATTTTAGAAAAAAATAATGGTCAAAGTGGTTTAATGTTCGACCACCTGGGAAGACCAAGGTAATTTTGAGGCATAGATTTTGTCTGTTTCGACTTTCTCCGCAGCATCGTTCGGTGGAGCATAACACTGGAACTGGATCATGGTGACTTTGCGAGTTCTAGAGTTCAGTCCTGTGTCATTGTTGGTGTCGACAATTTCTTTGTTTTTGAAAAAGAATGAAGATACATTTTAACCCGCCACCATCATATTTGAACAACGAAAGGTTAGCGTTGTGACATGTACTCGTAAGGTTGGGTAATGATACGAATTACTCGGATTGCTCATCTCAAGATGAGAGTATAGGGTAAAAAATAAAAGAAAGCGTGGTTAGGGGAATAAGGGGAAATTGAAGGCTGTGTTTTGGGGGGCCTCCTTTTCAGGTTGCAGAGCTCTAAATTAAATTCATTATATTTCTTGGAGACAATTGGCAAATTAAAGGTTTCGCCCAATTCAATGAAAAAGTATTTCCATAGGCTAGCTTTTCTTGTAAGGGCTTACGCAGAAAGAGGAATGAGTCGTATTCTGCATCTTCACCATGGCATCTGAAAAAGTTCATTATCGGAAATGGTGTCGTGTAGTCTGTGCATTCCGATCGTCTTACCAAAGATATGCGGTTTCCTAAGTTTGGCATTTAAGTCTCAACAGACAATTTTAATGTTACATGCATTATTTCCAAGTCTAAAGCTAAAGCTGTGTTACTTTCAGCAGAACAACGGGTGCTCCAGGGACGGCCAGACCTGGAAGCATCTCGTGTTGTCCTCTTTAATGCTCACGGCTTAACGTGGCGTCATAGGTCTAAGTGTTTGCCTAATGCAGCGTCGACGAACTATTCCCCCACTATCACTTTCATCAGTTTAGTCTGGTTAAACTTGAAACCTACGAAAAAAGGTCCTGGGGATACTGGAAAGCTTTAATCAAATCTTCTTGAAATGAATCGTATCCAGACCTTTGTTAATCTTACTGAACGGAACACCTTAAACTTTGCTTGTCCGCAAAAAATATACTCAAACAGGATAAATCAAAATATTATGTCAGGTGCATGTCATAATCAGGAAGCGTACTGGTTCGGTCACATACTAAGTTAACCAAATGACAACATTGCGAAGATTTTCTTGCATGAAGTTGAGTCCAGGGACAGGGAAGCTAGCTGACACCCAAGGGTTAAGGGACTTTATAAGGAATAACTTTGAAACGCAGTTTTTTAGAACAATTGGATAATAAGGCATCAAATATTGGGTTTTAAGTTACCAGCAACCTTTCCAATACAATTTGATGTTTTAACAAGACGGATTTAAAAATTAATAAGGATTCATGTCGACACTTGGTTTTCATATCACGTCGCATATTCCACTTGAAAGTGTATTGATTTTCAAACACAAATTCGAGGAAGTTTACGAGCATGCATGTGTCAAACCATACCCGTTCCTTTCGATAAATTCAACCCACTTTGAAGAAAAAAGTCAACCCTTATCAAGATGTTTCTTTCTTGAAACCAACTTTTTAAACGCACAAAAAACACCACGAAGTCCAAAAGCAATAACAAGTACGGTAAGAAAATAAAAATCCTTTTAAAAGGATACAACGAAAGGATTGAATCAGCAAATTCATGTGAAGCACGAGACTTCTTCAAAATCCCTTTAAACTGAAACAAACAAATCTTATGACGACGTTGACGGTGTGTGCGGTGGAGCATAGCATGGTAGAGTGTAGTCCTTGTGATCTTTTCGTCTACCATGAGCGCGTGGTTTAGATGCAAAGCCATCTTTCCGCACTCAGACTGGAAATCTTTTTAAGAATTTGATTCGGTCAAAGTTTTACTCGCTCCTTTTTTTTTTTGTTTTTTTTTTATTTCATCCTGGCTGTCGGAAAATTCCTTCACGGCAACAATTTGGATTGCCATAGCGATTTTTGTGCTTGGAACAAGACAAATTCACGTACCCACGTACATATATTTAAACGGATTGCTGAATTGTGGTGTTGTTCTTGTTATACCCGTTTTGGAAGAAGCCAGGTTGAAAATGCATCCTTACCACCATCTGACAACAACTGACAAGTGACTTTTCAAGGATTTCCCATTTCCCACTTAAGACTTAACTCATTTGGTCTTTCCTGCTGGTTTTTTGCTTCTTCGTTTCGCACTTGGAATGCAAGGTGAATAGGAATCCCAATTTGGCCCGAAGGGGTTAAAATTTGTGGACGTGGTGAGAGTTTTGTATATTACCCCGGTTCTATTTATTTCTTTGTGTGTTCTAAATTATGGACAGTTCTATATTCGAACCACGAACTGATGTTGGGAAGGAAGCCAGCAAGCATAAGTGAGCAGAGTGAGTTTATTCTTCGCACTTTAGTATATACCATAATACCAACACCCACGGGGGTTCCTTATCTTTTTCATTTCCTTATAGTGGATTCGGCTACTTTGTTGATGCTATTTGGTAGAACCAAGAGGATGCTGCTAATGTTACGGTAGAGGCTGGCTTATAATTGCTCAGACTGGAATCAAAAAATAATTGAGCTGGATATGATTTTGGAATTTGGATTTTTTGTATTCAAAATGCATTTTCTGTAATACCTACGGTGTTTCTGACTGAAGTGTGGATATGCGAAGCTGATGGATTTTTTTTTGAGTCTCTAAGAAAGGCTTCACATATGCTAAAATAAGATACCAAAAAAGCAAACAAATTATATAACCTAACTATGAGCAGAAAAAGAAGCTCATTTGTTCGAACTGGCATTAAGACTGAGCAACTCAAATGAGAAGCTCAGAAAAGCACCTCTCTTTGTCTTGTTGGGTAGCAGTTAACCTAGACGAACCACTCAGAAAGCAAGCGAGCGACGAATGAGCTCAAATTGAGTGAACCACGGGCGATGCCAACAGTCAGCATGGTAGGCACCCCATTGAGCTACTTTGACATATTCGGAGCGTATAGGTCATTGGGTCCTTTCACTACTATTAGTCAGGATAGTGAAATAAAGAAGGTAGCGGATGAGCCCTTATAGGGCCAACGGCATTACTCGCATCCCCGTAGGGTTTACTGACTCTGGATCTCTCCCAGCTCCTTTTGTTCAAGAAGAGCAGCATAGGGCCTGGTCCCCCAGATTGGGGCTTGTGCGTCGAGGTAACTTCCCTGCCAAGTAAAAAAAATTAATAGTTCCGAAACAACCAATTGCCTCGGACATGGATGACCCTACTGATGATAACCCAAGCAAACGAAACAAGGACAACGAATTTCTATTCTGCGCGTGGAATGTCCAGAGACCTTAAACAGACCACGTGCAGACGAAAAATTAGTGGAAGCCCTTAACGGTGTCAAAGCCGACATCGCAGCCATCCAATAAGTGCGATGGGATATGGTGAAGGCACAAGTTGACATTCTCAACTGTCAAACCATAGACAAAAACCATTGCAACTTCTCATGTAGCAGCCTTTAGAAACGCCTGTTTCGGCCAAGTACTTAACAAATCTTCTAAACAGAAAGATTATACAGTGGCGTCTCCTTTCTCAACACGCGGTCACAAAGATCTTAGCAGGGATATTCCTAGCGAGACTCAGGGATTGGATTCAGGCAAACAACTTGCACCGTGAGTTTCAAGCCGGTTTCCGAAAAAGGTATTCCACGGTTGATAACATCTTCATCCTCACAAGCATCGCTTGGTCTCACTTAAATAGCGGATTGGGGATTTAAAGGCAGCTTTCGATACTCTTCAAACTTAGCAATCTTTGGGTATCGATAAAAATACTTAAAGAAGGAGAAGTGCTCAGAAAATTTAGTAGTCAAAAAGTGTATAACGACAAAATTCTTCACAGTTGGCGACAGTATTCTAATGGACGTTTCCCTGGCTATATTTTCCGATCACTGAACTTAACTTAACTGCGGGACTCTTAGTTACATTCGAAGCAGTTGGTGAGGCGGATAAGAACTTCAACTAAAAGCAAAGCAGTTTGAGTACCTCATACAAACTCATTTTAAATTTGTGTCCTACCCATCACTAATTTGGTTAATTTTATTTGTTTTCGTTATAATTTTTGGGTGAGTTTACTTTTGTATTAAATTTTTTTAAATTAAATAAGTTTTTCGTAATATACAAAATGATTTATTTTATGTTATCAAATGTGAAATTAAAAATTGGATTGCAATTAATTGAGTGTATTAAAAGTAAAAAAAAAATGTGTGTGCGTAATTCACACTCGGTTGAAGTGAAACTTCAAAGAAGTTGGTATACCTAATTTACGAGAGAATGAGATGAAAAACTCAGCCACCCAGAACCAGTTTTCGGATTACTTTCAAACCTTATGTTATGTATGACTAAATGCTTTCAACACGTATCTGTACAAATACAAAAGTATTGGATGTTTTATGGGCTTTAGGTCAGTTTATTTCCATTAAATGAAACAAATGTTGTTTAAAACGACGTTTCGTTCATGATTATGAACATCATCAGGTTTATTTCTATAAACACATTATAAGGAAAATTATTATTTTAGTCCAAATTAAATTAAATATATTGAGAAAAATTACAATTTGTCAGCTGACTTACGTTATTATTTCATGTCATGAATGTTTAAAGATTTGCACATATAATATGTATGTTAAACACCACAAATTATACATAAATATTGCACTTATTAAACATTCATATTGCATTTTACATATATATTGCACTTATAAATTAAACATCAAAAGCAAAAACAAAAAAGTTTTTTGTTTTTGCTTTTGATGTTTAATTTATAAGTGCAATATATATGTAAAATGCAATATGAATGTTTAATAAGTGCAATATTTATGTATAATTTGTGGTGTTTAACATACATATTATATGTGCAAATCTTTAAACATTCATGACATGAAATAATAACGTAAGTCAGCTGACAAATTGTAATTTTTCTCAATATATTTAATTTAATTTGGACTAAAATAATAATTTTCCTTATAATGTGTTTATAGAAATAAACCTGATGATGTTCATAATCATGAACGAAACGTCGTTTTAAACAACATTTGTTTCATTTAATGGAAATAAACTGACCTAAAGCCCATAAAACATCCAATAATTATATTCATTCAAAAAAAAGGTCAAAAAAACATACAAACAAATACAAAAGTTTCAACACATATTCAAGCATACAGACGTACCGACATACTTTGCGTCCTTTTGACTCCCTTTTAAAGTATGAACTCCAGGACGCCACTATTTAAAACAAGTCAAAAAAATATTCGAAAACTGACTATTTTCAAAAATTCAGGATACTTTCTTAAAATTTAAATAATTTTTTGAATGCCAATTTTTTATAAATACTTTTGTTATGTATTTGTTTGAATTTTACATTCTTCTTGAATTAAGTTTATTGAAACCTTTTGTAAAGCATTTCTTGTTAGATAGCATTCAAATCACGTACCTATATTAACTAACATACTAACTTAATCGTACCAACGCGCCTGCTCACTCGCTTTTGTTTAACATAATGCTTAGTAACTAGACCTGAGTGAGAGGCAAAACGTATGATAGGAGAAAATGAGAGCTAGAATATAAAATACTGTGTCATAATTTTTTTTTCATTCGTTCTCTCTCAGACTTGTTGCGATATATTTTTTTTTTTTAATTGATTTACATATTTGCTTAAAAGTGTCATGTTGCATTTCCGTTTCGTCGAGTTTCAAATTACCCCGATATTAAAGAAGTTTCACTTCAATAATAACACACCACGCTGACGTCTTACTAAAAAGCTGTAATACGCAGCCGCATACAGTGTACAAGTACAGTAGCTCACGTAGTTTTCACATACACTAACACACGTTAAATGCTCAAATACAAGCACGTATTAAACAGTGTGCAATATACATACACACCGACATCTGCTCTCTCGCTCTGGCTCACAAATTACAGGCGACTATGCTTAGAAGACGGGAGTGGGGACGCTACGAAGTATGGGACAAAGAGGAGAGACCGATAATATAAAATAGTATGTATATTTCTGTCTCTTCTTTCCTGGCTTCATCCTACGCATTTTTGTATTTGTGTCTCTTACCTGTCGTTTTTTCCGTTGCATCCGGTTTAAAATCACAACGATTCTAAAGAAGTTTCACTTCAAAAACCTGGGTAGTTACCAGATAAATAAGGGCAGATTACCTTCTTTAAAAATACCTCAAATACTAACCTTCCTAAAAGAAACAAATTTGGAGGAAGTGCTGTAGGACGAGTATCCTCATCCAGCTCTAAAAGGGGCACAATAGATCTTTAAGGTCGCAGTGCGCTTTTTCCCAATTTAATTCATTCATGCAACTTAAAATAAAATGCATACGATGAAACATAACACAGTTTCCCAGCAAAGAAGTTCAAACTCTTGTGTTTATGTTCCGCATTTTTATTTATTAAATTCAGTCGTTTATAAACAGAGATGTCTGTTATTTGTATTTATAGCCAAAACAACATTTTAAAAAAAACATACTGTTTTCTTCATGTCTATTCTTTTTTACGAATTTTGAATGCTTTCGTAATATTTATGAATAATCATGAGAAAACTGACGATATATCGATATATTGATTTTTTTCACCCGATAATTATCGATACTGTTAAAGAATATCGATACGATAAATATCGATATATTTTTTACTTGCCCATCCCTACAGTGATCAAAACAAACAAATGCCATGGAGCACGTGCATGAATGAGTAAGATTACCTCTGTTCGCGTACATTTTGTGCCAAAAAATGAAAACTGTCAAAATTTCTCAAATGAGAGAAAAATCTCTCTCACTTACCGAAAAGTACACGAACGCTTTTTGTGTAAAAACTTGAAAAACGTCAAATTCGAATTTTTTGATTGGTTAGCTCTTCGCGGTAAGGGTCATCTGCAACAACAAATGTTTACGTCATTCGATTTTGACAGAGTTCAAGTTTTTACCAGATGAAATTTCAGTGGGCAAAAACTTGCAAATAAATGAACGAAAGAATAAAACAGCTGTTATTTTCTTTCGTTCATCTTTCGTTCATCTCTCAGTACGCGAACGCTTTTTGTGTTAATGTAAACGTATGAAATCGAATGCAAACTGTTTCATTTGGGTACGCGAACAGAGGTATTATAGTATTTATATTCTCACTCGTTCGTGCACACGGTGAGCTAATGCGAGTCATCGGTGCCGCTATATTGGAATACTGAACGTTACTTCCGTCAGAAAAATAGTATGTATATTTCTGTCTCATTCTTTCCTGGCTTCATCCTACACATTTTTGTATTTGTGTCTCTTACCTGTCGTTTTTTCGTTGCATCCGGTTTGAAATCACAACGATTCTAAAGAAGTTTCACTTCAAAAAAAGTGAAACTGTCATAGTGTCGATAATATGGCCCATTCCGGATGTTGATATAAATATGGTGTAAACTGTTTTTTTTCCTGCATGCTTACCATCCCAACATATTTAAAAAAACATTGTTTCAAATAGCTATATACCACCCAAATTTGAAACTAAGTGAGTGGTCCATCTCCATATCACCAGCATTTTTTAATTTGTGAAATGAAGTTCCTTTAATTTTTTGTTTTTAATGTTTTTTATGTTTGATTTTTTCAATTAAAGTTTCTAAGGACTGCAGTAAAAATAATTTGTAAGACCGTTTACGAAAAAAAAGAGTTAGACTTAAAAATTTAGTTTTATTTAAGAAAATGTTAAGGGTGGGCCATATTTGGCGCACTTACTCTACACCTATAGTTGTGAGTATAGGTATTTTGATGTTCGTATTCACTACGTCATTCTTTTTTTTATCTCAATGTGTTTAACAAGACTTTTAGAAATATTTGCACATTCCTCCTTGACCCAAGAGATTCCATAGTCTCATATAACTTGTCGCTTCATTATCCATGATTTACAATGATAATTTTACTCATCCCATCCAAAAACTCACATTCCCAAATAATATTTAAGTTCAAAGGATTCTTAGCTGATTAACCCCTACCAACTTGCAAAATGACCCAAATCGGAACCAAAACATAACGCATAACTTTATTGCAGAACTTTTGAATTTACTGTATTTTCAAAGATATATTTCCAAACCGAAAAACAATGTAATTACAAAACTTTGTCCATGGCCAATTCATTCATGGTCATCCCCATAAAAATTAAGGTCGGACATATAAATCATACAAATAACACGACATATCTCATGCGTGAGAATCGACTTCTATAAAAGTTTTACATCAAGAATGTCGACTGTCCATAGTGAGACTGGACTCTAGAGAGCATAGTACAAGATTTAAGTGTAGTCCTCACTCCCTCTCGATTATATGAGGTATCTCAGGAATATAATCTTAAATTGTTTTATGATTTATGGGTCCTTTGTGGAAGCAGTGAGTGGTTTGGTGATATCACTCCTCCTTCTGTCCTTCTTCAGGCTATTTCCCTTTTGTTCTTTCTTGAAAGATGGAATGGAGTGGACTTTCAAAAGTATGCAAATCTTTGAGATGACTTTCTTTCGGATAAGATAAGCTTCCAATAAGTTGGTCATAATTCAACTGTGAACCCTTTAATTGACAAGGAACACCACACCACACCATATTGGTTATCCTTTTATAGTTTCTTTGCCAAAGTCAAAGGAATTCTGGTCAGAAGAACTCATTCCACTTTTTGATGATGGTGTTGTCCAGTCTGGGTACGGTACATGGATGAAATATCATATTTGCGTAGTGTTTTGTTGGTTTCGAACGATTTATGTGACACAATGCCGAAGCGAAGCAACCCTTCCTCGTCCTCTTCAGAGGGTGCGTTAGCGTTGCGTTGCGTTGTTGTTGACTGCACAACAAAGGGGTAGGTAACACACACGTTTGTTTTGGTAACTGCTTATCCCTTGAGAAAATATCAATGAAACAAAGGACAATTTTGGAGCGTGTCCAAGCATAAATCATTATTTCCGAGCCAGTATAACGCGTGTTTCACAAGGAAGCAATAAAAAAGGCTAAAAGCACCCGTTTTACTTTCTCTTTCTCTATAGGCTAGACAATGCTTACCGATTATGTGAAACCCTTTCGACTTCTAAGGATGAACAAGCAAGCAAGCATTGAATGCCATAAGTGTGATTCATTGCTTAGGTGGTAATTGATTTACAACGTGTTCTGTTCGCTGATCATGGAAAATTATATAGCCATTGAATTAAACGGGGTCATAGAAATGGAAATTCATTAACCCTTTCGAAAGAAGCAAGACCTTTGGCAGTTGAAACCGCGCTAAAGCATGGAAAGGGTTGTTCCTTTGCTTAGAAAATGCGTGAAATCAATTTACTTCCCACCAACATCACCAAGCTAGAAGCAACAGTCCGAGTTATAAATCAAAAGGGTTAAAATATTAGCTGACATGTTTTGGAATAACTAATTTGCTTTTATTGTTCTGAAATTATTTTTTTTTTACGTGCGAATGTTGACTTCCATATCTGGGAACTCCTGATCTGAGTATAAACTCCAGCATCTTGTAGAGGTATTTGCATCATCAGCGCACTTCTTCAAATGCAACCGAGATCCATATTTCTAAGGTAAGCAGATCATGTTGAGTTTTTGAAACCAACGGAAATTGGTTTTCTTCACCGGCATCACCTTGCTTTGACAGCGAGCGTAGTGATAGTTATGTTGGACTTCCCGTTCCCGTCTGAGGTCTTGAAGCGATCCGCAATTATGTAGGTACATCTTAATGAGTTTTTAAGTTCCTACATGAAAAGAACGTCACAAATCCTCCCAAATTACACTTTGAGGAACCGGTATGTTAAAATAATTCTATAAACTAAGAAAAGCTTTGTGAATAAATTATTGCTGTGGCAATGTATTTTGAATTTGGGCGTTATGACATGACATACAATTTGGAAGTTATGTCATTTTTTTTTTTGCGTTATGTCATATCAAGCAGTTTTTACCATGCAAGTTTATTTGTAATTATATTTCTGTAATAAAATTTGTAAATACAAATTTGGGCGTAATGTGTTTTTGGAACGAGTTCTGATGAAAAATTATTTGGACTTTATGTCATATTTTTGGGTGGCGCTGTGTCGCACATATTTGGGCGCTATGACACATTAATTTGGGCATTGTGTCACTATGACAGAACACCCAAATATTTGGGCGTTGTGTCATTTTGTGATTTGTGTGATATGTCGTTGCGGGCGATATGTCGCTACGTCAAAAACATGTTTTATAACCAACAATTTCAGATGACAGAAATTTCGCCGGATTGCTTACTAATCAGAGTTTTAATTAAAGTCTCCTGAGGCGTTTTTATGATTTCAATTCTTTCATACTTACTTATGTTGGCTCAACTAAAGCGTGGTGGGCTTATAACCTTTGCTTAATATGTCCCTCCAGCCGGCTCGATTTTTAGCCTGTCGTCTCCATTTTCACACTCCAAGTAGTCGGAGATCTCCCCCTGCCTGGTCGCTCCATCGAAAATGAGCTCTCCTTTGGCTTCTGACATCTGACTCTCTCTGGCTTGGTGTTGAAGACTTTACAAGCTGGAGCTTTGATGTCCATTCGCTCTACATGTCCCAACAATCTAAGTCGTTAAATTCTAATTTTTCTGGCTAGGAAAACTCCACGTGACTTTTCGTCCGATTGGGAGGGGGTCCATGCTTCTGCACTATAATGGCTGAAACACAAACATGCTTTAGCTTCGGCTTCGTCTACGTTACGATGCTCCCGCTTTGAGCGTGCTTTGAATGACATTTCTCATATGACATTTCTCAAATGGCAGTTCTGTCATTGCCGCCTGTAATTTTAGTGTGGTTTGTTTTCGATTGGCTTTTCGTAAAACAAATATGAGTGAAATTGAAAAAATTAAAATTATCGCAAATGTGGCATATACAGCCTATCGGGGATACATTCAGCTCATTTAGCAAGAAGAGAGGCAGACTGAAAGATTTTCGGGAGCTTAGTCTACGGAGAGATGAGGAAGGGTTCTTTGCTCTGAACTTTAACCAAGTGAAGGACAAAGATCCGGAGCACTTCTATACAATTATTAGGATGTCTCCACCAGCTTTCGCGGTACTCCGCGCGCTCTTTGAACCACATCTCCAGAAGACGGGTTGGAGAATACCAATCAACGAAGATAAATCGATTTCAAGAAAAATTCAGATAATTATTCTATATTTCAATAACTTACCTTACAATAATTATATCTTAACTTTACTCAGAATTACTAAAAAACAAATGAATTTTGTTTGTTGACTTTTTTGACAGGTGTTTTGAGCTGTCAGACAAAGCAAATGTTCAGTACATTTGAACTAGAGCTTCTGTTTGGAGTCACATTACGTAACATTACGTTATCCTCTTTACGATTGCAAAACGAAACGTGAGGTCGAAGCTTCATTGTGATAGCATGCATTCAGTTCCTATGTCTGAACTCGTAAACGTCAGGCGAAGCCGAAGCTAAAGCGTGTTTGTGTTTCAGCCATAAACCAGGACCGAAATGATGAGTGTCCTGTACCTGTACAGTTCGCCTTGGTTCTTCTCGAAAAGGCCTCATTTCTTAAGTGCTTAGAGCGATTAGGAATTGTTATTCGTTTTCGTGTAGACACTAGACTAACTCGAAGTTATACCAATCAATGGTAATGTTATGAACAAATCTGTAGTGGAATGAGAGTTTTGTTGATAAAAGTAAAAAAGTAAGTAGATAAGTAATGTCTTCGTTGAAAATATGTCCAAATGAAGCTTGCTGCTGAATCTATGGTTGTGAAAGCACAGCTCGCTTTGTTCTGCGCCTATCATGTCAATGTCGTCCGCAAACCCTAGGAATTGTGTCGATTTATTAAAGATTTTGCCCAATGTACTGGCCTGGGTGCTCCGTATTACATTTTCAAGTACACTGTTAGCCACATGAAAGTGCGTCACCTTGCCTTAACGTTCCGCTCCGTTAAATAGAGTCTTTACCAACTTTGACAGAACAGCGAACAAATGTCATCCTGATAAAGCGTATCAGATTAAGAGGAATTCTTAAGTTACACATGTCACCTCAGTGAGATGCCCGCTGGTAAGCCAAACGGTACCTGCCATAATAAGAAAAAACATCTTGAATTTCTCGAAAGCGGCTCCTACGATTTTGATAAAAACATTCTGAGTTGATGTTTGTAGGTAAAATCTATATTTTGGTATAAATTTATTTTTCGGGAAAAGTCTCATGACGGCGTCCTTGTTAATGGCTCAACTTCTTCTTCTTGTTTTCGTCGCGACGTCGCCGTTATGATCTAAGATGCATCACAACTCTGCCACTTGTCTTCTTTGCATTAGTGATCTGACATTGGCCAAGTTGACAATCCTACCGGTTTTGAATTGTTCCATTTGTAAGGCTTACAAATGTTACACTGCATTTGTTTGTTCAAGGAGTTTAAAGTCTGCCTCTCCTCTGACTCCCTTACGATCGTACTGCGGGACATTGTATGACATTGCGTTTTTGAAGGGGTCGTCAGAGTCTCTCCTTTGAACGTCACAGTACACCTGGTCATGATATATTTTTTGCAAAATGGTATTTTTGATGTTGAAACTTCCTCGGATTTAAGTACATAAACTTCGTATTTGATCAGGCCTTGTTAAACCTGCATCTCAGATGAGGATGATGGGAGTTACAATACGTTCATCTTTGAATATCTCCGATGTCCGATTTGCAAATGGCGTCGTACGTCAACCATATTTGACATTTGTGAACTAGGCAGCTGCAGTAGGTATAAAATTGAAGTTGCCAAAAACTCACTCATTAAAAATGGTGTTCCTCTATGTAGATGTTATAGCCCAAATTACCGGCCTTCCTGGTAGATAAAAATTGGATCATTAATTTTGCGCCACCTTGTGTAAGTACATAGGTAATATTTTGACGGATGACCATACAACACTAATTTCCCATTCCTCGGAAATCGTTGGTTTTTCATGATAAAAGGTATGCTTTGTCCTCTCCTATACCCCTGACAATATGTACATAATGTCCACGAACTTTCATGATGTCTGGTCGTGTAGTTTGGGCGTGAAAACCTAACAAAGAACCAACAAACATACATATTCGCGTTTAGAATATTGGTTAGAATAGTTAAGATACTAGCTCACCCACAACCAACCATTATTTAATTTGGTCCTCACTTCCGTAAATATCAAGTAAAAAGATAGCTTTATAACATCGATTTTGGCATTAAAAATGAAATAAAAACGAAATAGTTTTCCATAAACGAAACATTTGAATACAAAGTGAAACACTACATTAAGGAAATTAAAAGAAATCAACCATGCAAGTCGCCACCGCCTTTGCCATCGCCACTGGCTACATCTTCAAATCCGTTTACACAAAAAGTAATTTCCTCTCGTGAAAGTCCACTCACGTCCTGTGGAGCGCACTTTTCATTTTTATTTAATAAAACTGTCAACAACCCTTTCTATTTCCAAAGAAAGAAGACGATTCTTCTTCTTCTCTGTGTAAAAGTAATACGTAATATTTATACAAAATGTCCTTACCGCCAATAGCAATGAGTCCTGGTTTGAGGACACAATAAACAAAAATACAAAATATCGAATATTGAATATTGTAATAAAAAGACACAAACACAAAACCCGTTAACAAATCCTATTTCGCAGGACCAGAAAAAGTGGGTTTTCTTTGTCCTCGCTGCTGTCGCTCTATCCTGTCGTCTTGCATTATTTTCACATCATTTCAAGAGTCCTTTTGATGTTGCTTTTGGCCATCCTTTCTAACTTCCTTCCTTTGCGAGTAACTTAGATGGGCAACTTATATTGGAAGGGGTGATGCGCGTCGATTTATTATTCCACGAAAGAACGGGTTATATTCAGAAACGAAGGAAACAACAATAACAAAAACAACAACAACAAAATAAAAATCAGGATATTCCTGTCGATTGGAAAAAGTCATAAATAAAATAAGCATCATGCGGCGATTCATTATAATTTCATGGACAAAAAAAAACAGAAAAAAAAATAAAATCAAGCAGATGACAAGTTCTATTCCATTAGAATTATTGGCAAGGATGTGGAAATAGGAGGCGGTGCGGTGGGTGGTGGCGGACTCACTACAACCGAATATAAAGAAAGATACAAAAATTCATCAAAATCCTAAGTGGTTTTGGTAGTATAGTTGATGTCGATGGTGCGGTATCAAATGAAAGGGTTTACCCAACGCAATCGTTATCTTGTTTTTTTTTTTTTTTTTTTGAGGGGGGGAAATAAATAAAGGATTATCGAAAGGATTGAATGTCAAAAGGCTAATGGGTGTATGGATGCGTGTATTTTTGTGATATTCGTTCCATCTGATAAATCGATGAAGTGTGTGTTTGTTGCTATGATGGAAAATGCATCGGGGAATTGAAATTAATTCATACGATTGGACTAGCAAACCACAGACACGAGACACGCACTTGAAATTGAAATGAAGTGCGTTTGCCGATGACCATTTCGGGAAAAGGATTGTTTTTGATATTGCTGATCTTTATCGCATTATCCTTTGTGGGGGTTGAAAGAGGATTCAATTTGTATGTTGCCAGACTAACTGCTTCAATATTTGGTGTATTGAATGAGACGCAGTACTAGGATCATTCTATTGTTGTTGGATTTAACGGCTTTCAGATTTTTTAAAACTTGGTTACTATTACTTACATAACTTCTTAGAGAAAGATTCAGGGAGTCAATGATGATAAGGTAGTTCTTTTCTCCTCTCTATGTTCTTAATAAAACCACCGACTCGTAAAAAGGTGACACAATATTATGTTACCAGTTTAACATCCCTCTTTATCCTTGCAGAAAGAGCTTTGCTATTAGATGCCTTCCCAGCCTGAAGAAACAGCGATTGGAAAAGTTGATTCTTCGTTTGTTTTACGATTTTTGTTTATAGTCCTTAGCAAGTCTTCCCCTGCCATCTACTCCATATAAATTTGTCAGAATTAAGGCTTAATATCGGTTGGAAGAAAATATTGTTTTCCATCTCGTCTTCTTGAATGGGTCATCCTGAGGATGTTTTGGGGTATCTTATCCCCTAAATAGTCAGAAGAGAAATGTTTCACTATAGTTCCGTTTTATCTCCGCAGCCATGTTTAATGAGGAAATCTTGAAAAATTACGTTGTCTCTACCATAGCCGCCCTAATTAAACACTTAAGCCTAGTACTCAGATCGCGCTAAAATGTATCTTCCATACAAATTACCAACCAAGATAAATTTTAGTTTGGGTTTTTAGCTGAGTAGTACTCACTTTAAGCTAAATTCCGGGTGTCAGGCTAACGGCTAAGAAAAAAAGTCTCCACAAAATTTAGCTTGCAAAAGAATGTAAAACACATTATTTCACAAGATAAATTCTGACAGTTGTCAGAAGGTCTTGCGAAGATTGCACGAACTTGCTCGTATGTTCAATAATTGCTAAGTGGCTGCATAGTGTAGGTATATTAAATAATTTTAATAAAAACTAATTTTTTAAAACTCTTAAATAAATACTTGAACTAATTTGAGCTGAAACACAAGTACGCCATTTTATTTCTTGGAAAAATTTGAATTTATGATAATACATTTATAAAAATCTGTGGAGCGGATTTTGAGAAAAAAAGTTTTTCGAAAAAAAGTTCTGAAAAAATTTTTCAAAAAAAAAGAACTTAAAAACTCCAGTTCGTAGGTACTTAGCAAATACATTTACATATTTGTAATTAAAAAAAAAGTTTATAAGCAGTTTTTTAAAGTAATAATTTTTTTTTATTTATTTTTTTTAAATACAGAGAACTATTTTTTAAAAATATTGGTGGGTAGTATAAATTGAGCTAACTGCACCTATATATGTGTGAAATTCCGAAAGTATCGGTTGAGCCGTTTTCGAGGCGGTTATTTGGCAGGTAGCGTTATTTTTTGAGCTGAAAAAAATTTCAATTTCCCCTATGAACAATACCTTAAAAACTCTTTATACCAAGTTTGAAGCAATTCGGCCAACCCATTCGGGCTATAGGTGTCTATACAAACATACAGACAGACAGACATACAGACGGGCAGAATTTGGTATCTCTTTTTGCCTACAAGAAGAAAATCAGTTCATATGCCATTTATTTTGCTTTTTAAACCCATTTAGCAAACACACCAAAAAAATAAAATGCGTACACAGGGATGGTTACTGTCACAAAATGCACAGACAGAGATGTACACGTATTCACAAACAGGAACAAATATTTTGAGGGTGTTTCAAGCAAGGAGTACGAGTTGGCGGTCTGTATTGGTCTATGGCTTGGGTTTTTAGCTAAGCAGTATTCACTTCAAGCTAAATTCCAGCTGGCAGGCTAACGGCTAAGAAAAAAAAGTCTCCACACAATTTAGCTTGCGAAGGAATGTAAAATATGTATGTACATTATTTCACAAGATACATTTTGACGTTTATTACTTACAGACTACGATTTTGATCGATTTGACATTTGGAAAAAAAAAAAAAAACAATCAGCGAAAATAATTGCAATTTTTATTGAAGCTATTCAATACGATTTGGTGATTCTTTTCAATTTTAGTTCCAATTGAATGTATTTTTAAATCCTGTTTTATGACTTCGAAAGGTAATTTGTGAAATACCTTTTCCTTTGCGAATCTGTGATCTTAGGAAAGTGCAATCAGTGCTCGGCATAGAAACATCCTGTGATGATACTGGAATCGACTTAGTTCAATTCAATTGAAAAGTTCTTGGCAACATACCAACTCACAACAAGGTATTCACTTGCTGAAGGAGCATTTTGTTCATTTTCTAAACCTCTTGTTAATGGAAGCATCATTCCACCAAGAGCAAAAGACTTACATCGAACTAATATTGAAGAAACATATCAGAAATGTATTGACACTGTCGGTATTGACCGACCTATTAGCTTTGGATCCAATAGCTGTGACAACGACCAGTTTTTTATAATTGATATAAAGGCACCATAAAGATCCTGTTCATAAAGGTTTAGTTATGAGTCGTAGAATTGTATACATTTAAATTACCCGTAACAACGATTTCAGTGTAAGGATAAGGGCGAGACTCCTCGAATGAAGTCAGGTAGTGCTGCAAATTCGTAAGAAGTCCAGATTTGGAATTCTGTAAATAAAAAAGGGATGGTTGATGGTGCCTTTGGTAATTGATTTAAAACCACATTATTGTGTTAGGAGCTTAGTACCAACCGTGGTTAGAACCGAATAGTGGCACTTAGTATACCCCTTTCGCTGAGTTCCAAGATATCAGAATTTTCAGCTATTTGGGTTTCATTCAGTGCCAAAAAAGCTGGCCTCTAACGTATGCTTCTCTTACGAAGCCCCGGGACCAACAAGGATCTGATAGTGGGCTTTCACCAGCTTCGACTTGAAGTTATTCGATGAGAGTTTTAATTATCAATCTTTTGTTTGGATGCTCCTTTCGTTGCAGGACTTGGGCGAGTCCAGCACATTTACAAAACTCAAATCACATTTTAAGGAAGTCATGCTTTCTTTTCAATAAGAATTATAGGGTATGTTTCTTTAGTGAGCACAGCATAGTTGGCCATTAATTTTATTATGTTCTGAAAATCATTACAAAAACATCTTCAATTTCGGTGAAACCCCTAACCAATTACCCATGTTTATTTACCCACTTAATAAGCCAATGGAATAAAGATATCATCCACATGGCTTTTCTTATAGTTAATTAAGTAAATGTTTAAGTTTATCACAAAAACTGATTGAGTGTTTATGAACTTGGAACAATCTAAGAATCCCCATATTATCTGAAAGTGTAAGATAAAAATAAAAAGTCACTTGCTATCTCGAGTAAGTATAAAAGCACAAGCACCTAACCCATCAACGCACAGTAACTTTTTCTTCAGCGATCTTTCTTAAAAGTGTATCAATTTCCAGAATCAAAATGAAGTTCTTCAAATATTTTGCTATCATTGCAATTCTGATCCTTTGCTTGACAGCTTCAAGTGAGGCTGGATTTGGCAAGAAGTTCAAGAAAGCTCTTGTAAGTAGCTGTCTTTAGTACATTTTAAAGTCTTGTATTTGAAAATCGTTTATTCTTTTTATGTTTTTAATAAAAACTCTAAATTCGAAATTTTGATTCTTTCAGAAAAAAGCTGGACATAAGGTGGAGCATATGGGACAGAATGCTGTAAACGCCATCCATAAGACAGCAGGAGCTGCCGCTGATGTTGGTAAAATTGCTGCTGGTGCAGCTGTTGTTGGAAGTGTAGCCGGTTAACCGTTCTTCCCTTCTCTTATGATAAATGTCTTCAAATAAATATTTTTTTGTGGGCAACACTACTTTTGGTTTTCTGAAGTTTACATTTGAAATCTACAAAAATCATCTTGGCGACATACTTTGGCGCATATGCCGGGACTTTTTTGTGTGTTTGTCACCGTTGAAATAAAACTAAAAATATTTTTCTTTCCCATTAACACATTTTGTATGCAATGGGTACAAAGTTACCATGAACTCAAAACCCTTTATATTTTTATTCATGCAGGATAAAGCCATCATAATGTTTAAACAATCCTTCTGACATCATTCTGACAAGACTACACTTTAAAAAGTCATCCACGAATCCAATTTGGGGTATTTTATTGAAATTGACTCAAAGGAAACTTGCAGAAATTGAGGGGGGGGCAATGGTACAGTGCATGGTGCTGGTAGTGATTGCTTGATAAAAAAAAACAATAGGTTCGACCACCATTTTGGGCAGAAGTTTTTATTAATTCCCCCAGTTTCAACTGGGTACCATCCGTTGGATTTTTGTGAGAGATCTCTGTAACAACAAAAACTCTTTCCACCATTCTTTCTATTACTTCTCACGGACAAGTTGCATTTAGAAACTACCAGCCATACCTTTAATTCAAATTACATTATTAAATTATTGTCACTTGTGAGTACGCATCCCGATAACGATCTAGTGGCGTCTCTTTAAATCATAAGTTATTTTGACACTGACAGCTGTTTATCGCTCGAAATCTAGACAAAAAGGCAGTATCATACCTCCGCGAAACGGACTGTGTCGCTTTACGTTTTAACAACGTTGGGAAATAGTGAAAACTTATTTCCAAAGTGAGTGCTGTGCAGCCCAAACAGTGCGTTTTTTTGAAAAGTGTTGGCCGAAATGAAGCATCCTGCTGTTGACAAGCTTGTGCAATAAACCTCTGGTTCATGCATGATGGCGCGCCATGCCACACAGCTCATAACACAATCGATCTTTTCCGCACCAAACTCTAACATCGTGTTATCAGCCGTCCTCGTTGCAATTTGACCCCTTGTAAATTTGTTTTGTGGGGAACCGTGAAGGAACTAGGTTATGACAACAATCCGGAAACGATTTAGGATCTTAAGGCTAAGAGGTCCGAAATCATCAACAAGGTCTTGGAAAATTGGAGTGACACAATGCTCTACTGGCGAAGCCAGTCGAGACTGATACTTAAACGACATTGTGATCCATAATATGTATAGGGTCGGCAGCCATTATTTCAACATGCTTACGCGCCTGAAAACAAAACTAAAAAAGTTGGTTGCCGGCCCGAATAGTTTCTCCCCCCAAAGTTGTGAAGGTTCTTTGGTTCTACGCTGGCCAAGCTACTGTGAAAACAATTTCCATCCTGTTCCTAAATAAGGAGTATATTCATCCCTTTCTTAAACCCGACCTATTGTTGTAACATCCATTTTTTACAATGTCATGGAAACGCTGATAAACTATCAGATAAGGTAGGTATATCTCGAAAAATGTAATGACCGGCAGTTCAGTTTTCGTTGGAATAGTTCAGCTGGTGATTTATCATGGTATACCTCACCGAACAGTAGAGCAAACATATTACGGTACCAATTTCCCTTCAAAAACGTCCACCCAAACGTCAAGTGGATGGTATGAAGGATTCTTACTGCATCCTCGGAGTCATCCTCCATCATCAGCATATAACAACGGCAGGGTACTCGTAGTAAAGGACTGCAATTAAGTCCAAAGGACTCAAGACGCTTACCTGGTGTACATACCTACTGTTATTTGGAATTCTTCGGCGACTCCAACTAGACTTCTTATCTTTGTCACTCTCAATTGTTGACATTTGTCAAAAAGAAAATGGCGGTCATACTGATTACAACATCTCAATAGCAGCATACCAACAAGAATATACTTACGTTTAAATGCAAACAAACTGCAGACATTTCCTTTAAATCCAAAATGGCGCCCACTTTCTGTAGGCAATAAAACACAATGATTTTAAAATTTTCAAACGGTTTTTTAACCGCGCTTTATTAAATATTTTTTTCCCATTTCTAATGTTTTCATAATTTTTTTTTTGTTTTGTTTATAATTTTGTATTTCCGAAAACTTGAAAAGTCTGCGAATTTGTATTTTGTTGTTCTTGTTGTTGTTTATAAATAATTATAATATTTTGTATACAATCTAGTTAGATACAATAGGTTTTATAATAAGTAATAATATAATTTATGTTTTCAATAATGAATAATTATACATAATACTTCTTTTTTTTGTTTGCCAATTAATTTGTTTTCAATATTTTTTTTTTTGTTTATTTTAATTAACATTAGTTTGTATAAAAGTAGAAAAAGCCCTTAAATCTGTAGTATGTATAATATATTTTTATTTTTTGTTTTTGTAAAATTTATGTTTCAATTTTTAATCTGTAACTGTTTTTTTTTTTTTGTTATTTAAGCATATATTTTGTTTATATAAAAATGTGATGCTGATAGATTTAATGTTCATTTTTTTTTGTTTTATTTTAAAAACTTGTTTGTTATTGCATATTTATTTTGCTTTTGTTTAAAAATTTGTGTTTTGTTCTCTTCTTTTTATTTTTGTGTTTTGTTTTGTCTAATTTTCTATGTATAATATATAGTTTATATATTTTTTCTATTATGTGTTTTTCATCTGAAGTTTGCTATTACATATTATTTTCTTTGTAAAATTTAACCATTTCTTGTATTGTTTTCTTTTTTAAATATATTTTGTTGTAACTTTATTTCTTTTGTTTAATTTATTTTTGTAGGTAGAAATGTTCTGAAATTGTACAAAAGTTTTGTGAATTTTTTTTTGTTGTTGTTGTTGTTGATTCTACAAATATTTTTATTAATTAATTTTATTGATCGTGCAAATAAAATACAAAAATGGCGAATGCAAAATATATTACTTTCTTTTAAATCAGAAGTTTAAATTATATTTAGGTAAGGAAAATAAAAATGACTTCATCATGCTTCTTTTTTGTTTTCTTTGCCTTTGCATTTTTCACTTCCATAATACTTTCAATCAATCAATATAATTTCTTCATTTACGTTTTAATAATTTTGTTTCTTTTTTAATTAAATTTTTTTGTTTTTGTTAAATATAATTATATTTATTAAAAATTCTTAGTAAAAAACAATTTGTACTTTCGAAAAGGGGGAGGAGGTGTTTGGTTTTATTTTTGTTGGTTTTTTTTTATTAACTTTTAACTTTTTCTATTTTTTGTTAGTTTTTTTTTACAATAATAAATATTTTTTTTTTTAATCATTTTTTTATATAGGGGTGAGGAGGATTTTGTTGGTTTTGTGTATATTTGCCAGATTTTTTTTTTTTATTCATAATTTATTTTTCATGAAATTATACAACGAAAAAATAAATTAGAACTATTAAGCATAAAGTTATGGTTGTTTACTTTTTTTTTCTTTAAATGGTTAAATTTTCTAATAATCATTTATGTTTGTGTGTGTGTTATAATTTAATTTTATTAAAATTTCTGTTGAGGAAGAAACAAAGAAATATTATTTATGTATGTATATTTTATACTTAGTTGCGATTGTTTAAGTTTATATTTTCTTTAATATTTATGTTGGAATAATATATTTTGTAATTAATAAAGTTATAATAGTAACTAAAAAACAATCTAAACAAAATTTATTTAAACACAGAAAATATGATTAGACTAATATTTGTTTTCTTCTTTTTTTTTTGTAACATAACAAAGATATACATTATAGGAAAGATTACGACGATTTTTGTTTTAAAAATTAAATGTAGTTAGGTAATCAAGGAAACCACTAAATAACACTAAGAACGAAAACACTTTCAATATTGTTTATAATAATATTTAAAGGAGTAGTTTTAAAATTTTAATTTAGTTTATATATATATTTCTATGTGTGGTTAATGTTTGTTATTTTAAATTTTTATTTATTATTTTTTATAGAGATGTGTGAATAAAGGTAGTTCAAAATTTCTATAATTCACAATCTCTTTTGCAAGAAATTTAATTTATTTGTTAAAAAAAAAAACAAGTTATTAAAGAAAAAATATTAAATTAAAAATAAAAACTTGTTGTATGTTGTTGGATATTTTAAATTTAAATTCTTTTCCTTCATAAATAATATATGTAGTCTGCTTTAAGAATGTTTGTTTCTCTCAATTAACTATTAGAATTTTTTTCTTGTTTGTTAATTATAATTTTTTATTTTTTGTTTTGCGCATAGTTTATTTATGAAAATTTATCTAAATTTCTATGTGAGGTATATTTTCTTTTTGTATGTATGTGTTTATTTTTTATTTTTGAATTCATTTTTTTAAATATTGCTCGAAAGAAATATTTTTATGAATTAATATTTATTTTGTTGGGTATAAGTTTAAGTGATAATAATGTCTTAAGTTTATTATTTTTTATTTTTATTTTATTTAATGAAAAATAAAATTAAATGCTTATATAAAGTCAAGCAATCGCACGATTTTGGGGGGGAGAGGACGAAATAATGAACCTTTCTGTTTCTTTATTTTTTAAACGAAACTCAGCCACAAATTTTATTACTTTATTAATATTTTTTCTTTTTCCTTCTGAATGAAGTATTTTTCCTTTTTTTTTTTTTTTTGGTGCGTTTTTTGAGCGCAACTCCTAAACAAAAATCCTTATGACATATTTTTCACCGACTTTTTTAAGTCATTTTTATACAAAAAAAAAATTGAAAAATGTTTCGAAATCTCACAGATACGAGTTTTGTTTTATAGCCTGATTTCTTGTATAAAAAATAAGCTTTTTAAACCAATGAGTTTTTTTGTTTGTTTTGTTTTGAAAGTTCGCAGACTTTTTCAGTAGAAAATATTTTTTTTTTGTGAAGTTAAAAGTTTAATTTTAATTTTAATTTAATTTAATTTTTTTTTTTTTAATTTTTTTCTTATGAATACAAAATTTTACCAATCCTACACACAAAATGTCTTATTAATACAAAAATTTCACAGTTGCGAGTCTTTGCCGTTAAAGCGCAAAAGTCAAAACAGAATTTTAAAATGTTTTTCTTTTCTTTTTTTAATTTAAAAATAAAATTAAAACTTTGCTCGTTTTTGGTGGAAAAATTAGTTTTCAAATTTTTTGTTTGAGTTTTAAAATGTCAATATTTTTCGAGCCTTATTTGAAAAGGATCCTTTGAGGAATCTTTTCCACCTTTTATTGTTAAATATTAAAACAAAAAATTGGTTTATAATGATAAACACAATTACAAACAAAAAATAAATAATAAAAAATGTTTCTTATACTTTTTTTTGTTTACCTCGTCAATTTCACATTTATCACATATCTGGAGCTCTTCTGTTGTATTCAAATTTTGTATAAAAATATTTGAATTTCTTATTTTTATTTATAAAGTAAAGTTATGTATATATTTTGAGAGAAAAAATATTACAGTTGTTTGCCAATTATTTAAAATTTTTATTTTTTTCGATTAATTTTGAAAAATTCAAGAAAATATGATTGCTTTTAGAGAAAGACAGACAAAAAATTGGAGACGGCTATGTCTTCCTTCTTTTTTTTTCTAAACGCGTGACGTATACATAATTTTTGGGGAATAAAATCAGTAGTTCTTATAAGATAAATATCAACTTTTGTGGCTGTTTTTTTTTTTTTTTAGTTTTTTAATACTAACAATTAAATTTATGTATTTTTTTTTTAAATTTTAGTGGCATTGGAATATAGACACAAACGTATATTAAACACTCTTAATATATATTTTTAAAAACATTATTATGGAGAAAAACTTACACAACATACAATATTTTATACAACACAAAGAAATCAACGCTATATAATTTCATACATAACGGTTTTGGTTATAATTAGGTATAGTTATTAATTTTCTGTTTTTTTTTTTCTTTTTAATTTGATAGGATTTTTATAGGACACCCAATTTATAACCTAAAGAAGGAGGAAGTTTTTTTTTTTTAGGAATATAAATCGTGCTTCAATCGACCAAAATTTTTCGTTTTTTTAATTAATTTTTTATGTATTTTTTAATTTTTATTTATTTTATGATTTATGGAAAGGATTGGGAAAATAACAAATAAGGTGTTAGATACTAAATGGATTTTATTTAAAACTAAGTGCATTTTTATAAACATTTTTTTTTGTTATATATTTAATTATGCATTAAAATCTAAATTACGTACGAATACGACTAATACTAATAAAGTTTTGGTGTTCTCCTCTTACAGTTGTGGTTTGAAATTTACAAGTTTTTAAATAATAATAATAAATCAAAATAATAATGAAATATTGAGTTAAAATAATATTATTTACTGTTTGTTATGATATCAAAGTTTATACATTTAAAGTGAAATTAAATTGTTTATGATTGAAGTACTACACGCGTTTTATTGGGATATTTATCCGTTGTTAAGTAAAGAGCTGTTGTAATTCATTGAATCAACAAAAATCGTCGTCAATTTAATGAACACAAAACTTCACTTTACTTGACAATTGATAAATATAGATCTCCCAACAAATGACGGGTAGGAATTGATGATTTTGTGGAAAGGTGTTTTGAGATGAGGATGATGCGAAATTCAACTCGTGAGTACACTTAAAAGGAGGTAATAAAATTATATTCATTCCCCTCAACAATTGTAAAATTTTTTTTTTTGTAGTTTTGTTTATGGACACCTATCTGTCAAAATATTAAAACAAAATGTAGAACTGCAAACACATTGAACTTTGAAACGGGACTTGGAACGGTTTCCGGTTTAAAGTTAAGAACACAATGAAGCCGCAGACGCAAAACCTATCAAAACGCTGAATTCATACGAATTTAAACTTGCGGTGCTAAAAACCCAGTCGCAGTCAGAAGCCCAATATTCGGAAACAAAAAATAGTTTTTTTGACAGTTCAATCAGCAATTTTGACAAGTCTTGCCGTGCGATTCTGATTCCTGCTCTCATTTTCCATTGTGTTTACACGTAGGTATACTGTACTTAGCTTGCTTACTGTTATCTAAGAAGATAGCAAAGGAACTGGAAGTCTATGGATTAAAAATTGGAGAAGATTTTCAAAATACATTTGTGAATAGAAAAGGAAGATACATTTTTCATTCACAATGGAGTCGGACCCGAATGCATCGCGAATTCGATGTTGCGAAAACAGAGTTAGAATAGTTTATCTTGAAAATGCGAGCAGCAATTCACATCAATCAAGCTTAACAGAGCAGTGTTGAGAGTGCGTTGCGTTTACAGAACGTAAAAGTTTAAACACAGAAATTTGTAACTCCCAAAACTACTGAAGATGAAGTCGCTAAAAGTATTGAAAGGTATTGAAGAACCCCTGTTTCAAAACCACACTGACAAGCTGTAAACTGTCTTCTTTTGTCTCCAAGCATCAATAAGTTTTGTTCGACGAAATGTTCGCTTGTTTTTGGTGAACGCGTCCTTGTGATTTACATATATGTACAGTACATATACCTCACGGTAATAGATTTCCTAAAAAGGATCATCAGTTAACACTTGAAGTAGTAAAAAGTATGCGCCCTTTTTCAGAAACACAACACAAATGAAGATTGTCTTCAGAATATCAAAATTTTGGCGCAATAGTTCCAAGCGGGCAGAGACTTCTCAATCATTTCTGTGTGCGCTTCGATATTCTGTAGGAATGGAGAAGGGCCAACTATAGCAGAAATGCAATTCAAAAAGTCTCTAAGACAGAAAAACAAAGAAAGCCTCTGAATATAGCTTGTACCTCCGATCCTGGCATCATTTAAAATGTGCTCTGTTTCACTTTCCAAATAAAAAAAAAAAATATAAATACCAAATTTTAGCAAAACTAGATAGGTTGTTCTAACCGATGTATTGTAGCCTTGGTCGAAGTAGAAACCTCTTTGCCTGAACACCGATTTCTTGGTTTAATTAAAATATGTATATAAATTTTAAAACTTGACTTTAAATTTAAATAACTAGACATGTACTCACATATTTTGAAACGAAACAGTAGTTTTTTTTCGAATGATGGGATCAATGATTTGATATTATTTATGCAAAAGTGATGGTAGATGGTGATGATGCAATGCAATGAGTGTAACAATGAACACTAAAATGTTATGTGTTGAAAAAGATCAAATTTTTTTTTAAAGATACTTTTGAAATACAACAAAGTTAACCTTTAAGACGAGTGCGTACTTGTGCCGGAAATGATTATATACATTAAATTTTCACGACTTTTTTTTTCTTTAAATTTAAGATTAAAATTAACTGCCTTTTTTTTGACGAACCTAATTATTAAGAGAATCTTTAAATTTACGTTTTCACTTTGAATTCGAAAACGATTTTTTGTTAAACCTACAAAAAATCACACTACACACAGAATTTTCTTTAATTTCTTTAATTTAAATTTTTACTACCTTTTTTTTGTAGAAATTTGCATCTAAACATTTTGTTTTAAAAATTTTCAAATAAGAAAAGCTTTTTACAACAATATTTCTACTAAATTTATTTAAAAAAGAAAAGAGTAGCATTTTATTTTTTTTGTCGATTGTGTAGTGTTTTGAGTTTAGTTGTGGCAGCTATGAAGTTTTTATTTTCGAGGTATTTTTTTTGTTTTGTTTAAAGATTTCTTTTTGATTGAGGTAGGAATTTTCTTCAGTTCGTTTTGCAAAAAAAAATTTGAGAATTTGTATGTTTTTTTTTCTTCTGTTGGCAGTGTATAAGAAGTACACAACATGAAAGTCTTACTATTGCTTGTTTTTTACTTTTTCTAATGCAAACTGCATAAAATTAAATCATCACATTTTATTATAGTTACTTTTTATTATTATGATTAATAAAACTACTTTTTTTTGTCATGTAAAATTATTCACTTTTTCGCATATCCAGTCTTAAATTCACTTTTGAGTCGAATATCCCCACAAAATACCCTCTTTCCAACTTAATTGTTTTTTTTTTTTTTTTTGTTATCTATGGTTATGTATATTTTAAGTTTAAAATTTATCACTTATTGAAAAAATGTTTTTTGTTTTTAATTTTTTTGAGTATACATTTAAATGTTAATTTTAATTAATTTTAATTTTTTTGTTCGATTGTTCGACAATTCCAATTTTTTCATTTAAAATTTTAAAAATTAAAACATAAACAAAAGAAATATAATTTAAGAAAATAAAAATAAAAATTGTAAAAAGTCTATTTTAATACGTATATATGATTTTTAAGATTAATTATATATGTATTTTTATGTGTAATGTTACTTACTTGTATGTAATTCATTTTTATTCTGAAGGAAGAAAATAATACAAAAAATTTAAATATTGCTTAATCAACACTGAATCTTGTTTGCATTTGTAAATTATTAAACTGCAAATACATACAATGTCTATACAAAAAACTTATCAACTAAATTTGTGGTATAAATTATTATTATTATTATTATTTCCCAATGAAATAATTATTGTAATGTGTGATTTTTTATTTTTTTTTGTTCACCGATTTGGTCCACATCACCAGCCTTGCGTAGTGTCATCCCATTGAGGTATTTTTTTTTTCAGAGGAATTTTTCGGTGTGTACTAGATTTTTGTAAATTTAATTTTTTTTTTCGTTTTTGCATAAAGTGACATTTTGTTTTGTGTTTTGTCCACGCATCATCCTTTGTTTTTGTTTTGTGACCACATCGGTTTGATTTTTGTTTTAATTCTTAAATTAAGTTTTTATGGTGTAAAAAATTTCGTTTTTTTTTTCTCAATTAATTTTTAAATTCGTTTCTTTTAAAACCTGGAGACCAATGCGTTGAAATTTTGTTTTGTTTTTTCTTTTGAAATAATACAAACAAAAAACGTATTGAATCAAAATATTTTGTTACACAAAATATAAAGGATGTTTTTTTTTTTTGGTTTCATGTTTATAACTAGAAACACTTTTCTTACACAATAAATATATTATAAATTGTTATTTAATATATAAGAACTTACATTTAAAAATTATGTAATAAGCAAAACTTAATTTGCAGCCCAATAATTAATTATAATTTTTAATAATGTTCTTAAGTTTATGTATATAATAATATATTGTTTTTATTATTTAAACTAAATAATAACTCACTCAATTAAATGTTTATATCTAACTTTAATTGTTTAATATACATTTATTTATTTATAAATATGTTAATGAAAAAACACAGACAACAATTAATCTAATGCAGGTAATAATAGTAATGATGTTAAATTATTAAATTATTAATATTAAATTAAACAAACAAATATTATTATACATTTAATATACTTGTAATAAAACTTTCAGTGAGAGTGCTGAACTAATAATATATTGAGGATTAAATCATACATATTTTAATTTGTATGTTTAGAAATTTATATTTTCTACTTTTTATTTCTGTAGTTTTTTATTTTTTATTTTTATTTTAAGGGGTCCTTTTAACCAACTAATTCTTTCTTTCTTTCTTTCTTTTTGTTTCGTCTTCTTCGTTCTTATAACTTAACTTTCATCTCTTTTAACTTTCTCTTATACTAATTAAAAAATCTTACAGAGCTAACTTTTATTAGTAATATTTATATTTTTTTTTCTTGTATTTTTTTGTATTAAATTATAATAATAAAAAAAAACAAAAAACATTTAGTGAAAGAATTCGATTGATCAACAGAAATGTTTTTTTTTCTTTTCTTTTTTTAACATTAACGCTTTGTAGAGGTTTGATTTTTTTATTTAATTAAATTTTTCAATTAATTTTGTCACGATTTTACTTTTGTCTAAGGTATTTAACTAAAAAATTAACTAAACAAAAACATTTTAAAGAGAAGGTTTATAAAATAAAAAAAAAGAAATAATATAAACTAAGTTAACGAAGAAATAATTTTGTATATAAGGAAAAAAGAAGAATTATTTTACATTTGTACTTTTAATTGTATTTTTTTAAATTTAATTATAATAATAATAAGAGTATGTAGATAAATGTATATTAATAATAGGATTATGTAAACTACGTTTTTTATTTTGTTTGTTTTTAATTAAATTAAAAAATTAAATTCTAATATATTTTTTAAGAAAAAGCAACACATAAATAAACGATTTGTTCTTTTAATTATTTTTTTTTTGTTATAATAATTAGTAATAATAATTATTTAAAAGGAAAGTTTTCAAAGAGAGAACAATGATATAAAAAATTAATTTAAATATATTTTGCTTAAGGACAGGTAACGCTGTAAGAGAAAACGAACTAAGGAAGTTTTTTTAGTTTTAGTTTTATAAATTATTACGCTTTTTTTAAAATTTAATTACATTATAATTACTAATAGAATATTAACGAATAAATTATATTTGCTGGGGTTTATCTTTTGATTTGGGGTTTTATATTGAATTTTTTTGCGTAGGTTTGGGAGATTTCAAAGCATAAATTATTGAAAAAAAAAATTGCAATTTTATTCTTTTTGTCCGATGAATGTTTCGTAAATTGCAATGAAGCCCTTTGACAGTAAGAACTTAGGAACAGTTCTTAGTTTTAGAAAACTTAGTTTATTTATTTATTAAAATGTTTCTCACGTCGTTTTGACGTCACACAGCTGATTTTTCCTTTAGAAGGCCTTACATCAAAATGAGAACAGAGGTACATAATTATGTAGTTTTCTACAGGTCGTCTACTCCTAGCTTTAAAACAATTTAAAAACCAACTATCGACAGGAGGGGGCTCGAATTTTGTCTTGAATATTTTCGGTGAATTTTAAAGCCTTTAAGTATTCCGCTCCTTCTTCTGAATAATTGTCCTAAGTTGGATTACTGTCAAAAGAGCATTTCTGCATTTCAAACTATTCAAGTCAGGACTTTACTGTAGCATTAAATAATTTCAATTAATAAAACTAGAAGTTACAAAATGAGAGGTCGAGGGACTTAACTAACCTATTGGTATTTTTTATTATATTTGTATGTTTATATTTTATTTTTAACTAAATAGAAGGAACTAGAAAATATTTTTATTGTAAGAACCGTCTGCAGGGTGCGTTTTTGACACTATAATCGGTTTAAAATCGGCCATTTTGTTGTGTTGTGTTTAACTGTCAATGTGATTTCATCATCGAACATTTGACTGAACAATAACTTGAAAGTCTGTCAACTGTCTGACAGTAAGGACTGTCCCAATATCTCAAAACTCAGAGAACCACAGACAGCTGCCACAATAAAACGAATGAATTATTCGGAAAAATGAACTTTGTGTTTCTAGATTTGCTGTATAAAAAGTTATTCGTCAAACTGTTGGAATAATTGAAACAAGTGCCGCCATTACAGATTTTTTTTTTCATAGAAACTAGAGACATCTATGATCTACATTATCAATGGCGGAAATACTGTTGCTTATAGGTAGATTGGCGACGCTATGAGTAAATGGAGACCGATAGGTTGCATCGATGTTTATAATGGCGTTTATTTGGAAAACCAAGTTGCTTAGGGGTTCAAGAAGAAGATTGCGGATGCAGCGATTGAAAAGCTACCTATTTGTGCAACGCGTTTGCAAACATGCTTCAGTTGCCAGGTAGCAGAACTTCATGAACTCATTGGGTTTGAGTTAGTGATTCAAGTTTAAAAATTATAGGTACCACTTGTGTCGAACCAATATAAAATTTCTGCTTCAATGTTTGCTAAAGAATTGTAAGAACTTTTTTCGAAAAGAAGGACCATGATAAATGCCAAATTGAAAACACAATTCATAAAGAACGATTTTTTAACCAATCACAGCCCAAAAAAGACACCCTGCATGAAAGTTTGGGTATGTTTAATAGTACGAATTTAGGGACTATGCACACAAGTAAAAAGAATAGTTTTTATTTTTAATATTTTATAAATCATTGTATTATCAAACATTACGAAGAACGAAGGAAATTCTATTCAGAAATGTCACCTCTTAAAAGAAGACAGGTCCGCATTTGAAAAATTCATATTTCCAGGCCCAAAACATTTATTAAAGCTGTTGTTTAATAGATTGCATTGGTCTCCTTGCAATTCTGGTGGTGAACTGTTAAGAACTTTGCTTTTATGACACACCGATGATTGATGACTCTCTATTCCTAGACTCAGTTGCAAGCTTTTAAAAAGAAAAACGGTTCTGGAACGCAAAGTATACACGCAAAAACATAAGAATGTAATAAACTGAGTTAAGACAAACTGTAACGACGTTTTTGGTTTGCCACTAATGAATTGCTTGTCCTCCTTAATGTTTCTTTGTCAGTGAGCTACTGACGTCTCTGAATTTAATTTGAATGTATGTATGTACGACTTAAAGTTATTTCACGCAACATCTATCTAAACCTCTTAAGTTTTGTAGTTTTTTTTTATGCAAAACACATAACAACAAAATTATGTATCTATTCTATTTATATACTATTTCCTATTATATTTTGTAGTTTGATTGAAAAAAAAAAACAAAGTCCCTAAATAGCTGCAATCTAGAAAGATAAGAACTATTGTAATTAATTAAAGTATCTGAAGAAAGAAAGTGAATCCTACACAATGCGATTGATTGTTCCTACGTATGCTTTGCTTATTTTTATTGCTCAACATTATAGTTATGCTATTTTATATGACACCCCAGAAAATAACTTCTCCAAATAAAAAAAAATATATATTTACGAAATTGTTGGGGTATTCCTGTTTTCTTTCGTGTGTGAAAAACCCGCAAGGCCAGGGCCCTTTAAAGTTAAAATGTCTCCAAAGGATGATTCCAGAAAATGCATACCCGTTCAAAATTTACTCAAGAATTTAAGAGGGTCATGAATCTGCTCTGAAGCAAGCCCAAGCACTGTACAGTGAGAATGGTCTCCAAAAGTGGAGACTTTATATCCATAATATTATGAATGCCGACGATAGTTTGTTTTTTATATATACTTTCACGACTCGACTACTTAACCGATTATATCATGAAATTTTGTACACTAATTGTGGATACAGAAAAGGACAAAGTGTATTTATCATAACTTACAAAAATACTGTTCCCGAGGGATAGACATGAAAAAATGGTTCAACTAATTTTTTGGAGAGTTATTTTCTAGAGATGTTTTTATGAGTTTGGTTTTATTTTTATTATAATTATTGTATATTATAAGTCAGTTAAAATATTTGTATTTATTGAGAATGCAGTGCAATATTGCTATTAAATTGATTTTTCTTGAATTCGTCTAAAGTGCAGAAGGGGGTTATTTATATTTTTGTTTTGTTTGTTTAAATTTGAGGTATTGCGCGGCATTAAAAACAAATTACTTTTATAAAAATAAAAAATTAAAGTTAAATAAGAAAAAACTTAAAAAATAAAATTTAAAATGAGGACTATTTTATGTACACATGCTTAAAATTTATTTTAATCCTCTTATATTCGTTTGTCTTTGTAATAATTGCACAATCATATTGTTTAATTTTTTTTTATACTTTGTCTGCGTCGCATCCTGATATGATATTGGTTTTTAATTTTTATTTTTTTAATTAATCAACAAATTATTTTATTTGCTCTTGCTTTTTGCAGTTTAGCATTGTTGAGGTATTTTCATATTCATTTTTTGAATTATTTGGCAGATTTTTCTATTTTTGTTATCATAATAAGTATCAACAACTTTGTTTTGTTGTTGTACAATATTTGTATTTTTTTTTAAATGTTTTGTAATCCTTTGGCAGCAGTTTCAATATTATTATTATATTTTTTTTTTTTAATTTCAAACGTTAAGACGAACAAAATTAAATGCATTTCCATTCACAAGTGATTAATTTTTAATTTTAATTAAATTATTTATGTACAAAAAATGAATATTACTAGGAAAAGATAAATTACCTGGGAATGGATTTAGATATTGCTTGCACTATTTTTTGTATAGGAAAAAGATGATACCTTCGGTAAGTGATGTAGTAGTTTTGTTTTCAAGTCTACCTTGTTCCTTTTTTAAGGATGAATTTACAACCCACTTTTTGACTCCTTTTATTTTTTTTTCTTTGAACTTAAATAAAATGGCTTCAATTGTTTGTATCTTTTGAAGGTGGAGAGTTGTGTGCAGGTCATACCAAAACAACCCGGAAAGAATAGAAGACAAAAACTGACCGATAAGTAGTTCGATGGGTGTTTTAGCTCTTCAATCTTATATATACATTTCTTCCCGATTATTCAACCCTTAAACTATATCAAGCAATTTCGAAGCTTCCTACTACGATTTTTGTTTGAAGTGTTCATATTATTGCAATTTTATTTATTTTTTATTTAAGTTTATCATTTTTAAGATATTAGATTGCAAGAACAGATAAGAACAAAAGGATGAGAAGAACTGAAAAAAATAGAAGAAACAAATCAAAGAGGGAAGAAGATGCGAAGAACATATCAACCAAATGCTGTCACAAAAAATAAAATAAAAAATTAAATAAAACAAAAAAAATTTATAATATAAATTTATGTATTTTTTTTTTATTAAAACATTTGAATAATCAACAAAATTAATTAATTAATAATATTTTGAATGCTTTTTTGTTTTTTTTCACATTGAATAATGATATTTAATTATATTTTTTTTTATTACATAAATGAACTAAAATATTTATCTAAATTACATTTAATTAATTAAAAAATAATATTTTCTTTTTTTTCTATTGTTCTGATTTATTTTTTTGTTTGTTGTGTTAAAGATGATAAAGTTATAAGGAATTACAGTAGGAATTACAGTTTAGAAAATTAAAAAAAATCATAAAGATGCATTATAATTAAATACAAATTTTAAAAAAAAGAACAAGAAAAATTATATAAGAAGTACATACAAATTAAACTATAAATAAGGTTTTTTTTCTAAGTGCTTTGAATTTAAAATAAAAATAAATGTTATCCTTTTCTCGGTTAATTACGTGTTTGATTTTAAATTGTTGTAGCTATTTATTTAATTTTAAGATTTTTGATGAAAAATAAGGATTTCGCGGAAAAAGAATTTTGTAGAAATCAAATGAATGCCATTGTGTTTACAACAAGGACATGATGCGATAAAAAATAATATACAAAAAAAATAATTTGGAATAAATAAAAAAAAATTAAATTCAGAAATAAGCAAGTAATAGGGTGTGACTTTGTAGTTTTGAATTTTTATTTAAAAAAAAAAACGTATCTTTTATTTTTTACTTTTTTATTTAAGCGATCAGAAATGTAGTTAGAAACTATAAATGAAATGTAAATTCACACACAAATTGCTTCGTTTCTATTTGTACATATTTTCATCAGATGATCTGAGAGAGTCCGTTGTTCCTTGAATATTATTATTATTTAGTTTTTTTTTTTTAAATCTTAAATTAATTTGCTTTTTATTTTGATATTTAATTTGTCTAAGCAAATTTAATTTTTTGTTTTTATTAAATTACATACTTTATTTTTATTAATTTTTTTGGAACCAGCGACTATCAAAAGAAAAATTTATTTAATTTTTAGAAATAAGCAATTTGATGTGAATTTTTAATTTAAAATATAAATTCTTTTTCTCACAAAATACAATGTAGTTTATTTTTCCCTGTTGATGTTGATGTAGTTGTTTTGTTTTTGTTGTTTTTTTTTTTTAGTAAAATTAGTGGGGTTTGTTGTTGTTCTTTTTAGTCTTGTCTAGGGGGAGTGGAAGGGGGTATTTGTTTTTAATAATCAATTAAAGTAAATAATAAAATAACTAATATATGATAGATTCTCAAACACATATAATGTAATATATATTTGAATTTTTTCATTTTTTTTATAATACATTATAAACTTTAATTTTTTAATATAATAAATTTATATTAATTAATATTAAATATATAATATATGTATTTTTTTTTTTTATTTTAAATAATTACTTACTTTGTTTGTTTTTAATATTATTTTTCGCTAAAGAGGTATTAGTTCAAAGTATGTATGTTTTTTTTTTAATTAATTCAATTATATTTATAACTGTGATATACACTAAATGTATAAAATAATGAATTTCTTTATTCATTTATGCTGCCAAGGGATGTGGTTAATATAATTTGATAGACAGTAAAAAGAAAACGTATACATAAAGTATTATATGTTAAATTAAAGAAACAAAATAATTAATTTTTTGTTTTGTGTGAAACAACATGGGCTGCTGACTTAATTATGTACATGAAAACATCTTAATGCCTATAAAGTTTATTATTATGTTCTAATTTTAGTTATGAAAAAAAAAAACAAAAAGATTTATGTAACACATTTTCTTTTTTTTTTTTTAATTAAATTTAAGAAAAGTTCTTAAGCCAATTTATGTTTATTTAATTTTTCTTTTAATTTTAAAAAAGTAACCGAATGTGAAGTATGAATTTTTTTTCATTAATTAATTTTTAACCTTAAAACTAAGCCAAACGTGTTTTTTTATTTTGTGTTATATGATAAAAAAAATTTTGAATTTTTTCCTCAATAACTTTGTTTCTTAAATTTTATTTTATGTTATCACTTCGTGTTCTTTTTGTTTTATTTTTTTTTTTGAAATTTATTTGGTATTTATTTAAAAAAAATATGATTTGCTTATAACAAATATTACAAGGGTGGCATGTTAGAAAAAATTTTGTTTTTAACAAAATGTTTTTTTATTAATGAAAAAAAAAAAAAATAAAATAATAATAAAGAAATCTTAATTCTAATTAGCTTAAAAATTTAGAGATCACATATGATGTTCTTCCTATAGCTACATAGTTTTAATTTTAAATTTTAATTTTAATTAAATTAAATTAAGTATTTTTGAATTTTTGTTTTTAAATTTAATTTTATTTACATCGAAAGGTTTTTTTTATAAAAAATGTATTTGGAATTAAAAGACAAACAAATCAGTGATTGGAATAGTTTAACCTTAAAGAAACGATTAAGATCAGGCAAGGGTCTTAGGATTTGTCTGCATAAAGCCAAACGTGGACCTCCAGTCCATTTCGAATGCACTTTAAAAAATGCCGGTGCTGAACAACGACATAATGTAAACGCAATGCCGTCTAGAATATTTTTGTTTCCAGATCATAAAATGTGCTAACAATGTGCTTTGAATTCAATTCCAAGTCGAAGTACTTAAAAATATAAACTTGTCAATAAAGCTGTCAGCTTGGCACTGACTTAAATTCCTGGCAGACTTGTTTCAAAAAAACAAACGATGACAAAAAATTAAAGATTTTCCTTCCCTTTCTGGCCAATATACATTTTATTGGCCGCCAATTCACTTTGAGTTTAATCTGTCAAGCTTGTCACAAAACTTAACAGAATTCTATATAATCATTTAATCAATGCAACCCTTGTGTGTATTACTTTGACAAGTAACACTATAAAAGGAAATGGAAGCGTCCTACGTTGAATGAGATTACGAGCACCTGTCTATCACAGTGTTAAGCTGTCATTCATGTTAAGAAAAATCGCCGCACTTTCGCGCTAGTTGCGATTTTCCAAAGCAAATTTTACAATCCCGTACAAATTTAATTTTCGGACTAATTGAGGGGCATATATCTTATATACTTCGTAAAGTTAAAAAAAAAGGTTGTCAATGTTTCTTCTGATCTGTCAAAGTGACAGATGTCAAATGTCACAAAACGAATACCATCAATGTTCTCTTCCACCAAAATGTTTGCCTTTTGATTATACAACAATGCCACCCTGTGAGTACAAATTTTTAAAATAATGTATTTCCAAACAAGTTATAATAAAAAAAATTAGAAAAAAGAAAAAAAAAACATTAATAATAATAAATTAACAAACAAAAATCAAACTGCAACAAATCTAAACTACACTATTATCTGTATAAATTTACATTTTAGATTTATTTAATTCTAAAATGCTTTAATGTTTCTCACAAGAAAAAAAACCTTTGTTTTGTTTCGTTAAAAAAAAACCCAAGCGAAAAATGCATTAATTTTTTCCTTCAATATTTTTTATTGAAAAACACAGCATTTTCTTAATAATTTTATTTTATTAATTAAAATAATGTTTTTAATTGTGATGTTTTCTTTAAACTTAGAAAAAAAAAATCCTACACAAACAAATTCGTTATATGAAATCAAATTAAAATAAATAAATATTAAAAATTAAAGGAATACAAAAAAAAAAAAAAAAACAAAAAAAATAATAGAAACTGCGAGAGAAAGTTTGGGGGAAAAATGAGCTAAAAATAAAAAGAAACTTTAAAAAAAAAAAAAATAAAAAAAAAATGTATTTTTTGTAATTATAAAATCTATATTTTTGTTTTGTTTTTAAATATTAAATTGTAAAACTAATTAACAAAACATAAAGAATATAAATCTATTTTATTTTTTTAAGAAATGCTTTTATTTATTTTATTTATAAAACTGTTTAATGACAAATTAAAAAAAAAAACTATAGAAATCCCAGAAAAAAAATAAACTAAACTCAACTAAACTCATAATTAAAATTAGTTTATAAATTTTTTTTAGTTATATATATATATGTGGTATATATATATATAGTGTATGTATGTATATATAAAAAAAAATATATATGAAGAATAAAAAATAAAAATTAGCTAATCTTTTTGTTTAATTAATCATATTAAGATAATTGAGGAACTCCTCGGAAAAGAGTTGCATACACGAGGAGCTTCCCGATGACGCCGATGTTGCTGTATTCCCTGCGACTCCTGCGGCTACTGCTGAGGATGCTTGGGAGGAGGCCGTTGTGGGATCAGTGGCATTGGTGAAGAAACTGGCATTTGCACCAATGACCGGACGCTGCTGCTGTTGCTGCTGCTGCAGTTGATGTTGTTGCTTTGTCTGTTGGACACATGCTGCAGCAACTGATTTGTTGCGATTAGCCATGCTTTGTTGCTGATGAGCACCATTGCCAATAGATGGAGTTGATGTTGCTGTACGCCAGATTGAACCGATTGTATCACTTTGAAGTTTGTTTGCATCACTGCCAACACCACCAACAGCAAAATGATTATGTTGCTGTTGTTGATGTTGATGGTGATCGGAGGAATTGAGTGTTGCAGAGCAACTTTCTGTGTTGCTCCAGAGATCATTGAATAGCAGATCGCGCGTCTGTCCCATATATGATGATGATGCTGATCCATTCAAACAGTTTCCGTTGCGCTGATGCTGGTGTTGTTGTTGTTGTTGTTGTTGTTGCTGGTGTTGTAGTTGTTGCTGGTGTTGTTGTTGATGTTGCTGTGGCTTAGGATTACAAATGTTGGCAACATTAAGTGCTGGATTTGGTATCTCCCAAATGTTGCTGATTTTATTTAGTTGACTGGCATAGGATGATGCTGCATCGATTGTGAGTTTTGATGAGCCCACCAATGGGCTCTCCCACAAGTTTGTATTTTGTGACAATATAGCGGCGCCCCCTCCTCCTCCGCCTCCTGTTCCTGCTCCAACTCCATTTGAAGAACATGTTGATCCAGCTGATGATGTGTTAGATGATGTTGGCGATGCATTGCTCTTAATAGAATAAAAACTTTCCCTGAGATTGCTATTTGGCGAGGACTGACTTGAGGTCCAGAGGGATTCCTTGCTATTGCTACGATGGCTGCTGGCGCTATGATATTGGGATGAGCGCACAGACGACGAGGAAATGGGACTGAGGGAGGGATGGGTGTTAGTTTGATTATTATTGTTATTAATATTATTATTGCCGTTAGTTTGGTTATTGATATTATTATTTGATGATACAACAGCCGAGGGTGTTGTGGAAGAGGTTGCACATCCCCAAAGATTGGAAATGTTTGTGGCTGCTGTTTGATTGTGCATAAGTTGGGTATGGTTTTGGGAAGTTTGGTTAGGGTGAATATTATTATTATTATTGTTATTGACCGTTGGCAATTGGCCCCATAAATTGTTGGTATTATGATGTGGTTTATTGTTACCTAAAATGCTAATACTGTTGTTGGAATCTCCTAATCCTACTCCTACTCCTACACCACCAACTCCGCCGCCACCACCATTTTGCATTCCGAATAGCAAGCTGTGATCGACGGTATTTGCCGCACGACAGTTGATATTCAGAGCAGAATTAGTGGAAGCAGCTGAGTGGCTGTTCTGACCTATTACACCTGATGCACTATTATTATTGCTTATTAACTTAATTGCATTTAGTTCATGAACTACAGAATTCATAAAATTATTACTACACTCGTTGAGGTTTGTAGAGTTTGCATTGTTTCCATTGTTGATGATGTTCTGATTGTGTAAATGATGTTGATTGGTGTTATTGGTGATTGTGGTCAGAATTGAAGAAGAAGAGTTTTGTGGCTGCAGCAGTGTAGATGGTGTTACTGTTGCTGCTGCTGCTACTGCGGTTTGCGACGGCTGTGGTGGTGGTGGCGTTGTTTGTTGGGACAAATTAACCCCAACTGATCGATGGTGTCTTACCTGGGTCAACAGTTGTTGTTGTTGTTGCAAGGTTATCTGATTGATGGCACTGGTGTTGATTTCTGGTGTTTGTTGAAGTAATGGTGCCGAATAGTCGATCAGTGGTGAATAGAGGGAAATTGCTTTTTTCAACGATGATGATGCCCCGCCAGAAGTCCCAGCTGATGATACCATTGATGATGTTGACGATATGGTATTCGATGTGGTGACTGCCGTGCCATTTGGAGACTCCAACGGGGCCTCATGTTATGCGAGGTTCAACGCGAACTTGCTGACAGATTTGGTGTAGCAGTAGCCGATGGGCTTGACGAAATGTGTATCCTGAGTGGCACAGTATGGGCATGTGACACAGTGCGAGTAGTCGCTGAAGAAATTCAATCGTTGTTGTGGATGAAGTAGAAGTTTCAAGCAAGTATTGCACTGGAATTGTAAGAAAAAATTAAAAATTATTAGCCAAAGGCGGTTATGGGAGGACTGTAGTTATTGTTTAGGATTTGAATGAAAACAATGGTCAATATTCACCTTAAGACGTTCAGCACAACACGGCATTGCAGCAAAGATGTCATAGGCATACATTGTGCCAAGGACGAGGCTGGAACCATCCCAGAACTCGCCACAGAATCTGGAAATCAAACAATAAAAACAAAACAGTGGATTAGAAAATATTTTATAGATATTCTAGTACATTTTAGAAAAATAATTAAGGCATTTGCAACATTTTTTTGAATATGTAATCGAAAACTCACCTGCAGCTGATGACACGTCCTGATGAAGTACCATCCAGGCAACCCATGCAAACACAAGTTAGATAGAGGGAGCGTCCTTCGTATTTAACCTAAAAAATTTAAAATATAGGATAAAGCTGTGAATATCATGTGCACTTCATGTTCTAGTAAAAAAGAAAAAGAAAAAAATGTACAATGAATACAAAAAAATAGAGAAAAAAACATTTTGTCACACGCTGTGAGATTTATGTGTGTCCATGTCCACCTACAGTGTGGGGCAGTAAATCGGACATGGAGTAATGATTAATTGCAGCTGAATATGCAACTATAATATTTTTTGAAAGAGTAGAATAACCACTTTATTTGATGAAGAATTTTTTCCACTAGGATTGATGATGGGCAATTAAAATCAGTCTTTATTATTCAAAACTATAAATTAGGGACACAAGGGATAGAAGATTTACGTTTTTGATGTTTATTAAGCACAGTTCATGTTAAAATTGTGCTTAGGAAGTATATTAAATATCAAGCACAACTGTAATGAAGTCCGTCACTAGAAAGATAGCATCAGGTAGATTAAAAACTTCATCTGATAATTAAATGGACGTTTTGTTGAGCCTAAACTCAAAGGTCGCGGAGTTATTTAAGTCCGACAAATGCAACATAGCATGTCCAGACCGAGGTATCTCACTTTCTGTTAAAAACTTTAATTTCCATTTTGGAAGAAGAAAAAGAAGCTTGAAGAATTGTGGTTAGGTTAACGCAACGCACTGAGTGATTAAATTCAACACTATCAAAATCAGACCAACAGCCAAGAAAAACTTAGAGATGAATGAGTTTCAAAAACCAAAAATGGCAGGCTTTCTAGCAGCAAGATCTTTTTTTTTTAATTTTGTTGTGTGAGTTTATGACGTCCTAAAAACAGCATCGGCCTCCAAATAAAATTCTGAAAATCAGCTGGATAAGTTATCATAACAAATCCATATGGAAGTTGGCTTTCAGAATTAAACCAGCACACACTTCTATCAATTATTCTATTTTGTAAGGCTTCTAAGTACATTTCAGATTCACAATCCTGAGGAACTGCAACGGCAGTGTATGCTTAGCTTAACAAATTCTGATCTTGACAGCATTGTCCGAATGAAGGATTATCAGGTATGGGGAAATAAGAGTCTCAAAAGCTCAATGCAGTCTTATGCCGTTAAAGTAGAGCACTCCCGCATGTCAATATTTGAAAGTCAATTCCAACGAGGACACCAAGCAGCTTTGCATTATCGGATTCTTAATTACAAACGACTTTCTATAGAATGAAAAATCCCCGAAAATGCTGAAATGTTTTTAGGTTTTCTAGGTCATTGCAAGAAATATTTGTTTCCATGTGATCTGGCTAAAATCTACAAGATTTTGTCTCTAAGTTCCCATAACACATCTACGATAGGTTTCAGAAAAGAGCTTTAAGATTGGTTACTTCTTTAAACAATCCTTCAGCGAAATAGCCAGTAGCATTCCACTTCCACCTATGTAACGATTTCCCCGAAATTCTAGCTCCTTTAGGAATGTTCATCATTTATGCTAAAGGACGATTTCCGACGTTCTGTCAAGTACACTTTTTTTAAAGCGTGCTTGACGAATGTAAGGTGTTTTATCGGGCACGATTTTCTATCCAACTTTTTTAAACGCTTGAATTTCGACAGGGCAGCGGCTTAGTGACTTTTACTCTCAACCATTCGTGTTTGTGCGTTTATGTTCGGTAGTAATAGAAGTGAGCGTAAACTTTGGGAAACAAATTGGTCCCTTTAAGAGCAAATCAACCTTTTTTGTATGTGACCTGGTATTAAATCAAAAGTTCCCTTTAGCCGATCAACATCCTCGGATAACACTCGAAAATCTTGTTCAAAATATGATAAAGTGTAAGTTACTTCAGATCACTGCCAAATCCATTGGAAAACCAAGTGAAGAACTAAGTCTCAAAAGAAAAAAAAAAAAAAAAAAAAATTAAAAGCCACGCAACAACAATTGCCCCCTGCGGCATTCCATTTTCAACCGAACTCTTTCTATTTTAACTGCCTCTTTAATAAAATGTTAAAATTTCACAAACAAGTCTAAATAAATCCTTAAAACCTTACTTAACCACAAGTCCAATAAATTTAACCACACAAACAGACACAGACAGACATCCGCTGTTGAATGCACACAACTTTCCAATGTCATGGATCATTTTCCCGTTTTCATTTATACAAAATAAACGAAGGTACAATTTACAATTTACATTTTCAAAGTTGTCATTCCTTACAAAAGGTGAGCCTCGTTAAGAAATGAACCTAAACATTAGGCACATTGGATTAGATGAAGAAATAATTGTTTGCAAAATAACCAAAAATAGATACAAATGCTACATTGTAACGGTATACGGGCACTATATGTGTACTTTATTTGTTGCTTCAAATGTTTGGTTAGAGTGCTGTCAAAGAGTTTAAATTAAGAAAACAATCCCAGCATGAGCTTGAAAGCGGTTTTATGTTGCATGTCAACCAAAAATACACACGACATTCGAAAAAAAGGTGAGAGAAGAAGAAGACTGTATAATTGAACTTAAAGAGTTAACTGACATGCCCCCACCCCCTATCTAATCTATCCCCTTGAGCCTAGATAGATTTCGTTTCTGTCACAATATGATGTTGGATGGAAGCGGTATAAAATGGAAGATTGTGCGACAATTTAATCAAATAAATTTAATTTGCATTTAAAATGAAGGGCCGCCACTGTATTGAATATATTGTTTTTAATTAAGGTAAAGGGTATCCTGGAGAAGATTAAAAGGATTGTCGTGTAAATTTAAAGTAGATTTATAACCGCATTCCCAGTGGGATATGAGCGATAGAGTTGGGGTGGTTGAGTTTGATTCCGAAAAATTGTCATTATTGTACTAGATTTACTTTATTATGATGTGTTCTAAACAAATTACTCACCTCAATGCATCCAGTTGAATGTTGTTTTGGGCTCAAAAAGAACGACCCATCAACCAATGGATAACGATCGAATACCAACATTGGCTCCTCACAAAGAATGCATGCAACACGACTCATTTGACTTTGTGCCAAAGATGAGAGAATAAAAAGACGTGTTTCGTCATTGCCATGATTTCCTTCATCCTCGATCTGCAAATACAAAGAAAAAAAAATCCATTTATATCAAAAAATCATGCATCACTTGACAAAAATAAAAAATAGAAAAAATAGGACGAAATAAGGACCTGCATTTGTTGCAGAAAATAACTTTCAAAAACAGTTTGAACTTTCCAACAACTAACTAAAGAAAACTTTTGTCCGTTTTCCACTGTAACAAGGACATTTGTCTTCTTCTTTCGTCCATGTAACTGATGTAGTAATTCATTTGGTCAATTTTCCAAATACCAATTGTGGAAGCAAAGGTAAGAAAGGTATACAACTGAAGCCATTACTGTTGGCGAGAGTCCGAATAAAATTCTCAATGGATAGATGTCCTCTTCGTTTATTCGTTCGTGCACAAAAGTCAATACGGTTAAAGCGTCGAATCGTCGGTCCGTGTGTCCGTTGTAAGGATACGGTAAAGTCCTTCTATTCTTTATCAAATTACAGGTGAATGCATACACTACACACAGAAAGCACGTATGCAACAAAGTACCATATTAAGCTAAAATTGGCAAAGAAAGGATATCCATATTCTATAGAAAGGACATGGTTCTTTTGGATTATTGAAAAAAAAAAAGGAAAGACATCTGGGAGTGCAGGGGTGCATGAAGGCAAGCACACGTTAAATTGCTACTGCAGCAAAATGAAGACGAAGCCGTCTTGCCGCCACCTCCACCTGGAATAAAGAAATATCTCCTTTTTTTCCTATCAAACAAAAACAACATAAGCATTTTGGATTTCATGTCCTTTTAACGAATGTAACTTACGTATACATACGGTGTGTTGTATAGAAGAAGCAGGAGTGTGTTGTTAAATTGAAAAAAAAAAAATAAGTTTTCATTTCGAAAACAAGTCCCGGTCATGTTTCACTTTATTGATTATCGATTTGGGACTTCCATTTTGTTAGATATCCCGCGTGACATGGTGCAGAGAGAAGCACAATGAATACTCAATAGTAGGTAGTGATCCTGGAATATCTACTTATCTGTTCTGGAACAAACATGATATGAGACAGTTATGGGAGGAGTTGCAGTTTATGGTTCATTTAGTATTCTGAAATTGGAAGGCGCATTCCACAAGAAAATAAGAAAGTTAAAGGTAAAGGAACCATCAGCATACATGAGACACTATGATGTGGTGTTTATAACTCCCATGGTTACCTTGACTAAGTTATGAGTGGATTTATTTTTTTTTTTTCTGTGTGAATAAAGGGTTCATCGAATTGAGTTTGGCAAAGGTCCTCGTGAGATTATGGAATATATTACAGTCCAGAAAGTTGTGCTTCAATCGTTAAGATGCGTCTATTAGGAAATCCGTCAGCAATGAGCCGGGACACTTAATCCGCTTATAATCTAATAATTGGAAAAGCAGGAGCGGGAACTTGTAGTCATCATCAGTTCAAGTAGGCATGGCTTCTTCAAATGTCTTTCTTTGCACAACGCACAACTTATAGAAGGTTCAAGTTCTTTTCCGAAACTATGGCATGTGACCACATTCGCAATCGAAGCAGAGGTTTCTAGAAGGTGGTTGGAAGAAGCCCAACACTTCACTTGAAGTTGCTGCGATTGGTTTTTTGGGGTTCAGATTAATAGCCATTCCTCGCAAACTCAAAGGATACGCGGTCGGTTCTGATTGCAGCCGTCCCACATTACATTTCCACAGCGTATACCTAGTTATAGGTACCAAGTTTGGCACCAATTAATTAGGGATCCGAGCCGATATTGTATCGTCGAAATGTACGGAAATTTAGAACTCTAGATGAGTGTTTTTCTTCGGTCGCAAAGTTTTCGATTTCGTTTCAGGTTCGATCATCAAATGACTTCTATGTGACCTTGTGGGTTTTGAAATTTGGGAATCACTGCAAACTCTGAGTCCGCATCCAATCTCGTTAAACAAAATACATAATTCGTTGCTCCCGATTTTGGCGCTAAAATCAAAGAGAACTTTAACGTCATGTTAAGGACATTGTTCGTACTTCTTTCAAGAAGCTTCTAGCAACCTTTTAGTGCCACCTTTATTTTCCGAAGGATCCAAGGCATTTAAAATTCTAAAGTGGTGGAATTTGGATTGTCCTTTGATGTCTGGATTTTGAGACCTGTGCATGATGTAGATCATTTAAGGGATGGATCTTTAGAGAGTATCTTTTCTCCTGTCCCTGGTCCATGAGAAGATCACCGATGGTTCAAACAGTCATGATTAGTTGACTTTTCGACTGTGCTCCAACTATGCAAAATATCCCTCGGGAACAGTATTCTTTTTCATTATAAACGGTACCCCATGTGCTTTTCCGTACCCCTGACAATGTGTGTACGATATTTTATGATGATTTGTCGAACAGTTACGAGGTGAAAGTTTAACAAACAAAACTCACATACAAATTTATGATCTTAGTCAAGATTGTCGAAGTTCAGGACTTATCGGAAGAAAGTCCAGTACACTCAAATCTAGTTGGCAACGTTTTAATCCCGATGAAGCAGGTGTTATTCTAACGAAAAGTACCTTCAAAAATACCACGAAAGAATTGAGTACCATGTGCTTGGAGGAAGATGTTAAAGTAAGCTGGAAAAGGACTGTTTCCAAACATACATCGCCGCAAGGATATCTTCTCGTCTAACTTCGGATTCCGATGTTTTCGTTTAAAAACAAAATTGAAAAAAACATCGAAATAACCACACTAAATGCAAACCAAAAAAAAAAATTGAATCCTTAAGAGTACCTGATCAAATGACGATTCTCAGTAGTTGCCATCACACCATCGATGCTCGATAAAATATTCCCTGCTTCGATGTGCTGTCTATTTTTTGGCTTTGTTTAATGTTCTTTTCTTTTGATTTTTTTTTTGTTTGCAAGGTTTCCTTTGACAATCCAATATCATGTTTGTTTGTATCCAGCGGTTTTGGCAAAGAAAACCGAACACAAGAGATTAAGGTTGCTTCCAGCGTTGTTTCTGTTGTCTGGAGAAAGATGTTCCTTTTTTTTTTTTTTACAATGGCATTACATTTTTTTACATTAACTTCATTTAAAGGCAGCTTACTTCAAACATATGCACCATCATAAGCTTCATTTTTTTTTAATAAAAAAAAAACCACACATACGCAGACAGCCAGAAAATCATATTTCACAAAGTGCATGCATACTCCATACCATATGAAAGAAATATCCACAAAATGTGAAATTAAAAAGAAATTCCTTTTCAAACTCAGGAGAGAGGATAAAAATATAAATAAACGTGGAATATTCCTACGTATTCCTTGAATGGCACACGAGATGGAAAACCAAACAATTCATATTCAGCAGCCGGAGTTATCATAAATAAGTTTTATGGCTCAAATGTGATGTTTTTTTTTTTGCCATTTTTTTAGATCCCGTGCATAAAAAGGGTTTTACCATGAACTGTGAGTTCATTCCTTCAACAACAACAACAAAAATGTGTCAATCTGTGATGGTATAAACCCTTCGACAAAGTCTAGACTCCATGATATTGGTCAGCAGAAAGTGCAGAAAGAAAAGGACTTTATCACATCAAGAAACTTTATGCCAAATTTATTTATTTTTATTGTGATTGTTGTGCCATTGAGGTCCAGGATAAAGTTTTTTTTTCTCTCCTCTTTTTAAGTAGTTTGAACAAATTTACGTATTTATCAATTCGTCACGTATCACATGAAACAAGTTTATTGTGATTAAGTTAGGAACAAATTCACTCACCTGACGATGGACGGTTGAAATTTATTGAGTTAAAAAGTTTGACTTTTTGTTTGCAGGTTAAGCGCGCTGTTTAGGGACGACACTTAACGGTACCTTCGGACTTTGAACTGAAGAAGAATTGAATCGTATTTACAGTATTTGAATTGATAATTTTTTTTAAGGAATTAAATTAGATCTCAATTCTTGCCGAAGAAATGCGCTACTGGCGCTAGTTGAAATGTTGCAAGAAGAAATTTTGGTACGAAATAAGAAGGTTGAAACTTAGTTAATGTAATATTGACTTCAGTTCTTCAGCTTCTTGAGTAGAAAAGGTGTTCGAAGTACTTCATATCATGTTCAAAGTATTGGAAACCTAACAATCTAAGATGTATTCTTCAAAGAAGAAGATTGGAGACATAGTTGCTTCAATATTGATGGAGTTAATGGGGTTCTTGACTTGTTGAATGAATAGAAATACGTGTTCGAATATTGGAAACAACTTATTTCATTCAATTATTGACGATTTAAAAAAGACTATATTTCAGGTGTTTACTCATCTGAAAAGATTTGTGGCAAACTTTTTGTAAGCACATGTAAATTGAAAGAACCAGCTGACGCCAAAAATCCGAAAGAAGCTTGGAATTGGAGCTTAGAATCAAAGTTGGATTGCAAGAAGGATTTATTAGATTGTAAATATGTATACTCAAGTTTAAGTATTGCAGGTTCTTCACTAGAATAGGAGTTCGAGTGCTAAACATCGTGTTCCAAGTATTGGAAACGTAACAACCTAAGATGTATTCTTCAAAGAAGACTTCTTGACTTGCTGAATGAATTAGAATACGTGTTCGAAGTACTGAATATGGAGTTCGAAGTATATTGGAAATCTTGAAAACTCATTAATCATTAATTGTTTGCAGAAGATTGGATGCACAAAATAACTAAGATGATTGAAAATTTAGTTATTGTTCTATTCATTTAAATTGTTCTTGAATAGAGCAGGTGTTCGAAGTACACAACATCGTGTTCGAAATATTAGAAACCTAACAATCGACGAAGCATTCATGTTCAAAACACTAATAAAAAAGAATAAATACATTGTTAGTTCAATATTGAAGAATGAAATTGAGCTTCTTCACTTGTTGAATGAATACGAATAAGTGTTCGAAGTATTAAAAATGATGTTCGAAGTATTGTAAACCTTGAAAACCTCTAATTTAGCTTCAAAACCTCAATAATTGTTTGACGTATTGAATGCATAAAATAACTAAGATGATAGAAGATTTAGTTACTGGAATATTAACTTCAGTTCTGCAGCTTCTTCACTAAAATAGGTGTTCGAAGTATCTAATATGATGTCTAATGTATTGGAAATTTAGGAACCGAAGAAGTATTCTTGTTTAAATCACTAACTTAGAAGATTAAAGACATAGTTATTTAACTTTTGATGGACAGCGACTATAATATTGATGGAAGTATTTGAGCATCCTGACTTGTTGAATGAACTAAATACGTGTTCGAAGCACTGTATAATGCGATCGAAGAATTGGAAACCTTGAAAACAAACTAATTTAGCTTTAAAACCTCAATAGTTGTTTGCAAGAAGACGAATTGGATGCATTCTGTGCACTAAGATGATAGAAAATTCAGTTACTGTTATATTGATTTGAATCTGCCATGTTCTTGACTAGAGGAGGTGTTCGAAGTACTCAACATCGTGTTCAAAATATTGGAAACCTAACAACCGTGAAAAACTAATAAAGAAGAATAACGACATTGTTAGTTCAATATTAAATGAAATTGAAATTCTTGATTCGTTGAATGAATATAAGTAAGTGTCCGAAGTATTAAAAATGACATTCGAAGTATTGGAAACCTTAAAAAAGCCGTCCTTAACTTAAAAAACTCAATAATAATTGATGATTTTCTAACGCAAAGTGTAATTTAAGCTGTTAACTGATCTGCTTAGCTTTTATAAGCAACTCCTCAAAAGCATGCAAATAAACTTACAAAAAAAAACAGTTGTTACCAAGGAATTCAAAAGTAGCGATTTCATGCCAAATTTAATTTCTTTGTATGTTTGAAACGCTGAAATGACGAAAGGAAATACATTTTCATAAAGTCCGTTTTTTTCAAAATAGGAACCAAATTTGTTTACTGGACCTTAAAAGTAAATTCATAGACTCTTCAGTCTTCACCAAAAACTGCAAATTATGATCGAAGAAATCAGGTTTTCTGACAATATTTAACAAATGCTAGGTTGGACACGGTATTTTGAGATATTTCGCCTTTATTTCGATTGGAACAGAACTAAAGGAACAACAGAGTAGATCGTTACCAAAAAAGGATGATTTTGAGGTTTTAAAGTGCAACAAGTAGTCTCTCGAAGAACCCCGTGACGTTGTATTTAATGAATGGCAGTCCGTCAAAGGTTACGGGTTCGATTCCGTACTTCGCCAAAGTTTGTCTTATGCTGGCAAGTGAGATAATCTTATTATGAATACAGTTCATCTCTGCTAGCCGTTCGGATTTCGGATCCAATTTCTGCAGAATTTCAACACTATCAAAGAAATAGCAGAGGTGCTGCGCCAACATTTTTTTTTTTTTAAGAATTCTTGTGTTTAGAACTCGAAAGAGATTTCAAAACTTACCGCAAAGTATAAAAAGCCAATTAGTACTGAGTTTTGAAATAGAAGGAGACCGCGGTTTCAAAGGTTCGAAATGTATGATATCAAAACAATCCTTAATTTGTTGAGTAAAATATATTTGTTTGCATTGACTTCACAGACTGTTTTGTCTTTTCCACAAAACTCAAACAAAAAACTTACACCTTTGTTTCCCGCTTTTAGGAATAATCACTATACCGACCCATTGTCGTCATAAACAATTTGCAAAATGCCAAAGCGCCAGATATTCCTATATTTTACTTTGAAATCCTTTAAGAAGACTGAACAAACTTCAAAACCAAATCAAAAGCTAGACAAATACAAAACATAGATAGGGCACCTTTTCAAAAACGCCACCACATCATATTATAACGCCAGCGAAAGACTTTGCTCCAGAAAAACACAACCTTGTATCCCAGCCAAAGTTGATTACCAATGCGAAACGTCTATTTAATCAGCAATTCAATTTGCAAGAACTTTATCTGTGTTATCCTTGTGTTTATATATCATGTCATCGGATATAGAAATACATCCACCCATATCGTGTCCCTATTCTCTTCTCGATGTCAGAAACAGAATTAGAACTACTACGACCGACGACGATGAAGACTAATTCTTCAAATGAAATATTATCTCAAAAGTGGACGAAAGACGAAGCCGAAGACGGTAAAGTAAACTTTTACTTTTCTCATTAAAAGGACAAAACAATAGTAGAGCACCTTCTTTGGCAGGGCATACACTCCAGAGATCATTTATTGGTGAAGCTTTGCTCTTAAATAAAACAAAGCGTTTTGTTTTTTTTTTTCGATAGTCAAACTGGGGATGGAAATTATTGGAGCAGCAGATTTGGAATATTTGCACTTTTGTCAGTTGTGTTTTCGTTTTATTTTTGGAATCATTCAGGACTCAAGGATTTATCGTTCCCATATAACAAAAGTCTCCGGTCTTCGTATAAGTATATCTACGGCTGATGATTGTTGACATTATGTCCTTTCGAGTGTGCAAAGCGCCTTTTCGATTAATAATTGTTTACACACTTTACTAATTTCATTTATATTTATAAGTATCTCAAACTCTGGGATAGCAAGTGCCAAAGGAACACAGAATGACACCCTTATTTCTTCTATATTCTTTCAAAAGGGCCTCTATCTCATTCCCTTTTGTTGGAAATTCGAAATTCTCCATCACACACAATAAGCGGATAAAGCAACTGAATTCATTACACTTGAGTGGATTTTGATATCGAATAGATACCAAATAATACAACTAACAGATACTTTTTGATTTGTTTCAAATCTATACTACGTATACACTATCCTCGTTCTTGGTGATGATGGTCTTTTTATATTCGAGAATGACGATGACTACCACGAAGGATACGACGGCGACAGCCAAGTCGCGGAGTTAGCTTTTCATTTTTATAATATATTTTGTGTAATGCATCTTAATGCTTTTTCTGGTGGTTAAAAGAAATCCCCAAATGGCTTGTCTTTTACAGAAAGAACTTAAGTTTATTGCTTTTTAATATAACTACACCAAAAACGAGACGACTACAGAAACAGATACAGACAAGAACTATATACACGACTATAAGGGAGGGAAGGAAGGAAGGGTATAATGTAGTGGATTATTGTTTTTCAAAGTATAAAGATACATTTAAGCGAAGCAATAAATATTATTCTTGGAAAAAAGAAAGATGGACAAAAACATTTTTTCTTTTGTTTTGTAATCGAGAGAGTTTTCGAAATGAATATAGCTGTCGGATGCATTGAGGGAGAGTATATCTACTTATTGGTAGAGATGGCTTTTAAGTGGAGATTAACGATGTTAAGACATTTGAAAATAGATACTTGTTGTGGAAATGGACGATACTATTATAATATTTTTATGTTTAACTAGCAAAAAGTACCCGGCGTTGCCCGGGCACCCGAGGAAAATTTTTTCATACAATATCTTTTAAATGAAATTAAAAACCAAGACATAATTTTTGTAAGAAAAAGGGTTTTTTATTTTTATTTTGCCAAATTATGTTCGTTGAGTTAATAAAACAAACAGAGATGCTATTGTTTTTTAATATCGGGTACCTTCAAATCTTATGCTGTAATTTCGTTGGGGTAAATGATGTAATTTCCTAGCAGATTTCCGAATAAGATTCGAAATTACATCATTTCCTATACAAAAACACATTTCGAAATTTTCTCATTTCCACCAAATTTGGATGAAATTGGGTTACAACCGAAATCGAACATCCCTAATTTCAAAATGATTGTGTTCTCGACTTTCAGCTGTTCTTAATATCTTAGTGAAGAGAAATTCAGAAATTCAAATTGCGCTGGCATCAGAATATCCTGGATTGCAAATTTTGAACCTCAAAATTTGCAGAAAAAAATTAACGCATGGTAACACTCACTTGCACCGAGGTTGATATAATATTTCCGAAATATCCAAGATGGTTGAGCTTATGAAATAGGCCAGAACAGAAGAGTTAAAATTTTACAATGTCTTCGGTATGGCCCAAGCTGTTAATTATTTGACGCAGATGATATTTTGGACAAAGGTTATCGATTCCGTTTCTTTATTCGGATTTGGACACCATGGTTGAACCAGGGGTTGCAGGTATTTAAAATTTACATATCGCACTAATGACTACATTCATTGTAAACAAAACTTAACAAAAGGCAACTGCAGAAGTAAACAAAACAACAATTTGGAAATAAATCCAAGGCAAAGGCAGAAGTAAGCAAAACTAAACAAAAGGCAACTGCAGAAGTAAACAAACTAAAACAACAATTTGGAAATAAATCCAAGGCAACGGCAGTAGTAAGCAAAACTAAACAAAAGGCAACTGCAGAAGTAAACAAACCAAAACAACAATTTGGAAATAAATCCAAGGCAACGGCAAAAGTAAACAAAAACACTATTTTAGCGAATTTCTTTTTCGTATTTGTTCTTCGATACAGCGGCTGCGTTTAGGGCAGGAATACAATATAGCGTTGCCCACAGCCAGCTACTGGCACGAAAATTGCAACCCACGCATATTTTCCATTCACACACACAAACTTTATAAACATGCCGGCTAACTGGCAGTAAAAGAAAAGAAAGTCTGGTAATTCAAAACGGGTGTGACATAAGTTCCACTGACCTTATTAATATGTCTGCTTTAAATAGGCACAATTTCCATGGACATTATGAACAATTAGGCAATAGTCATAAGGTCCATGAACATTATGCCTATTTTAAAGTGGACATAATGTCTATATTGAAATTTTGAACTTCAAGTCTAGTTTTATTTATGGAAATTATTTATATATATCAAATGCTTTTGTTTAGGTCTATTTTGTATAATGGGCCTCTGATTCCGATGGCATTTTTCTTCTTAACTTGACGCTACCGATTGAATGGGTCAACTAAAGAAATTTGACTACGGACAAACAATTACTCAAAACAGAGTAGAGTGTTTGGCGTTTCCATTACCTTGACATTATGTCTACTTCAAAATTTACTAATTAAACATGTCTAAATTTTCGATTTCGCCATAAGGTCAATGGACATTATGTCTATTTCGTTCATGGACCTTATGACTATTTCCAAAAAGATTTGAAGGTTCCCGAAATGGCCAACGATATCATCTCTGTTTGCTTTTTTATTCAACGCACATAATTTGTTTTTAACCTATCGGCGACAATAGCTTTGAAAGTACAAATTGCTTAACTGTGAAAGCTTGCATAGCAAACTCGATTTTCCTTGCTAACCTAACATGTGCGAATAAAAAAGATGACAGTTAAATGTAAAATCCTACCAACTGCTGTTACCGGTGCATGAAAAGTTGATGAGCAACAGACTCTTATTATACTTTCATGCATGTTCCCAACCAACGCGTAAGTGTATGTTTACACATGCTTTTTGCTTTTTGCTTTCATAAATTATTCATTCATGTCAAATCACAGAAAAGGAACACGGCAGAAGTAAGCAAAACTAAACTGCAGAAGTAAACAAAACAACAATTTGGAAATAAATCCAAGGCAAAGGCAGAAGTAAACAAAGCTAAACAAAAGGCAACTGCAGAAGTAAACAAACCAAAACAACAGTTTGGAAATAAATCCAAGGCAACGGCAGAAGTAAGCAAAACTAAGCAAAAGGCAACTGCAGAAGTAAACAAAACAACAATTTGGAAATAAATCCAAGGCAAAGGCAGAAGTAAACAAAACTAAACAAAAGGCAACTGCAGAAGTAAACAAACCAAAACAACAATTTGGAAATAAATCCAAGGCAACGGCAGAAGTAAACAAAAACACACTAAACAAACAGGGAATAAGAAATAAAATGCACGACTGGGTCGCACGAACTTGCTCTAATGAGTGACAGTGGTTTATGGGCTTGAGATTTTGATAAAAATAAAATTTTCAAAATTCTTAAATAAATACTTAAACTAATTTGAGCTGAAAAAAAAGTACGCCATTTTATTTCTTGGATAAATTTAAATTTAGAAAAATCTGTGGAGCGGTTTTTGAGAAAAAAAGTTTTTTTTGAAAAACTTTTTGAAAAAAATTTTCAAAAAAAATTCAAAAACGCCAGTTCATAGGTATTCAGCAAATACATTTATTAAAAATTTAAAAAAAAAAATTTAATAAGCAGTTTTCAAAATATTAATTTTTTAAATTTTTTTTTAAAAAATGCTTTTAAAAATACAAAAAAATATTTTTCAAAAATATTGGTATGCAATACAAATTGAGCTACCTACAGCTATATGTGTGTGAAATTTCGAAAGAATCGGTTGAGTCGTTTTCGAGATAGTCGAAAGCAAAAAAAACGGTCCTATGGAAAGTACCGTTCTTAGCCATTTTTTAAAACTTGTTTTTCAGCCATATGATTGGTCGTACCTAAAAAGCAACACTGATTTTTTTAATTAAAAATCGTTAGAGCCGTTTTTGAGAAAAATAAGCTTTAACGTAACGGTTGTATGGCAGGTACCGTTATTTTTTGAGCTAAAAAAAAAATTTCAATTTCCTTTCTGTACAATACCTAAAAAAGTCTATATACCAAGTTTGAAGCAATTCGGCCCACCCGTTTGGGTTTAGGTCTACATACAGACAGACAGACAGACAGACAGACATACAGACGGACAGAATTTTTAGACCATCTTTTTTCGTCTTCGCTATCATCGTAATGTCATGTTTGATTGTTATCTCAAAACTTTTTTTTCGACGAATGCATAACTTGCCTTATAGTACCTATAATCGCAAGTAAAAAAGGAAAAGGAGAAACGTCAAAAATATTTGAGAAATATAAACAACAATTTGGAAATAAATCCAAGGCAACGGCAGAAGTAAACAAAAACACACTAAACAAACAGGGAATACGAAAAAAAGGAAAAGGAGAAACGTCAAAAATATTTGAGAAATATAAAATTTCTCATAATAAATTTAAGAGGTAAGTTCAAATATTATTAGATTAAACCTATTTAAAATAATTTATTTTTTAATTTAAATAGCCTATAACCTGGCCAGGGAATGGGGCAAGATTTTAGAATCCACTGTATTGCGAGGTAAGTGGTGTGTCGTCAGTTTATCTGCCATATACGGACAAACTGACACACAAACAAAATTACTCTTTTATATATAGTAGAGATAGGGGAGGGAGTGTTGAGAACAGCTACAACTGTGACTAAACGAAAAACGAGGGTTTTCGAAGCACTATTTCCACTACGATTGAGGTTGAATTGAATGTGTCAACTGTTGGCTTCGCATTTACAGTTTAATCTCCGGGAATAAGGAGAAATCACTGGATGAAAAACCTGGAGGACTCTACCTACGACATAAATTTGATGTTTTGAGTACTCAAAATTGGGTGGAAGTGGGAGAAATTGTATTATCGTGGTGGAGAATGATTCGGCTTCTGCGATTAGTTTACTTATTTTTCTGAGAACTTTTGCAAACAAGTGGTGGCGTTCCACTTGAAACTCTACTTTGCTTCAACCTCGCGGTTGGTGGCGTGTTTAATTATCCTAAATTTCGGGATTTGCATCCACTTGAAAGACCACCATACCTTCAATTGATGTTTAGTTTTAGGGTCACGATATTCTAGACTTCTTTCGAAACACCGCGATTGATGATTGTCAACATTTTATGGCGAAACCTCTGTTCGTAAGATCTACCACCAAGAGTAACTAAGAACACCGACTTTTTTGGAGAAGCGAGCGATATAATCTTTTGAGGGATTCTATGACAGAAGCAGAATTCCTGTAGAATATCAACGTACACACAGGAATGGTTGAGAGTGTAAGTCACAGGCCCCGGCTCCGCTTGGAGCTGTTGTGCCAACAATTTATTTATTTTTATGACAGAAGCAATTTTCGAAAGTTCTACCAGACGGCAAAGCATTCGCCCAAAGGGTGTACAAGCTCAAGCTAAAGTAATAGATGATGAAAATCTGAAAGCAACACTTCTGCAGACTTGTTGAACGGCCAATACAACCAACTAATAGCTTTTAGGCGATTTGGAAGCTGATGAACAAGACTTGCGTCCACCCGACCAGCAAGAAGTTCGGGTAGCGATATCTAAGCTAATGTCCAGCAAGGCTGCTAGAGCGCGTATGGCCTCCCGGCTGAGCTATTCCAAGCAGCGGATGAATTGGTAAGGAGCGTACACCAACCAACAAAGAAAGCCTGATTAATGGAACTTTAGCGTCGTGTGCCCTATCCACAAAATAGGAAATATGTACTCTAAACAACGCCATCTAAAGAGTTTGTCTGTAGCTATACTGTGTGAACGCCTGAACACTATAGAGAGTGATTGCAGGTCCGGTAAGTACACAATCGTCGACTAAATTTTTACACACTCCGACCGATTTTAGAAAAGATCCAAGAATAATTTCAGATCGACACTCGATTTCAAAGTCCCCTATGACAGCGTGGATTGATACCAGCTCATCAGAGCAATGTCACATCTAGGCATCCCTGTCAAACTCGGTTGGATTGTTCAAAATAACAATGAAAGTCAAGACTGGTAAGAACCTTTGATGACGAGAAAGGCTTAAGACAAGGTGACGTGCTATCATCATCGTTCTTTCAAGGCATTTTAGAAGCAAAATTCTCTCTCAAAGGACCAAGGAGTCACTAAATTACACAAAGGCCCTAATCATCTCAGTTGACTCTGCGGTTTGAGGCAGGACCGTGGATCACATGGACGAAATGCCAAACTTTTTTCTTTTCGAAATCAAACGGACAAAGTTTCAATATTTTTTAAGAAATAAGAATAACCGTGAGAGTGAAGAGTGTCAGCGTAGATCGACAATTCGCCACGAAGCAGTATTTTAGGACGAGTTGATCATATTTATATAGGTTCTAACAGTGATATGAAGTGCTATATCCCAGAGCAGGTTATGGAATCCGACTTGGTGAAAATAATCAGGATTTCTAGTCTAGATCACAGATATACAGATACAGACCGCCAACTCTTTATATTTTCTCCCTTTGTCTACAAGCTTGGTTTGCATTTTAGTTTGAGTATGTTAAAGCTCTCTCTTAAGCTCTCCCGTGCAGTTTAAATGGGAACCCAATACACGAAAAAAAAATGCATAGCCAGAGATACATATACGATGGTGAATAAAATATTTTAAGGGTGTTTCAAGCAAGAGGAGTACGAGTTGGCGGTCTGTATCTGTAAGTCTGTCGTCAAGTTATTGCTCAGTTTTTGATAAATTGGTTGAAATTTCTTTCGAAACTGATGTAATTGAATCCCCATCCGTTTCCGTTGTCAACACCGCACTCATTTTGGTCTATTGGTAAAATTTTGTCCGGTTCGGTTTATTTTAGGGTGGAACTTCCAATTTATGAAGCTTAGGTAACTGGTAACTGAATACTGAATGGATAGATGGGATGACCTAAACGATCATATTTAGTTTCCACGGCGTAAGATGTGATCTTAAAGTTTAATATTCTGACTTCCAATTTGAACTTGAGTGTTCCTAGAAATAAGGTAGCCAGCGTCTAGGTACACACTATAATGCATCAGACATCATGACCAAATAATTATCTGCCCCTAACTTCACCATTCCAAATGATTGCATGTTATTTTAAGAATATTGCTGTTCATCAAATATTTACTAGCCAATTTATTCCTTTCATCCAGAAAAAATAAAATGTCCATCAAACCTTTCATCATAAATTGCCAAAGTTCAAAAAAAAAAAACCAAAAATACGCAAATCACAAGAAAAAAAAATAGTTCACCGAACTTTCAAAGGATAATATTGCAAGGAAAAATAAAGGAACTTTTATTGGCTCTTATACCTTTCTTTGTACAATTTATGTCGGCTCTTGTGCTTACTTTTAGTTGGCTCTCAGCTTTTAGCAAACAATGATGGTATTTTTTTTTTTGTATTTTAATTGCAATTTTTCGCATTTCTGAGAAGAAAAGCTGCCTTAAAGAAAACACGCTTCAAAGGATTTTTATTTTATTTCTTGTCTTTAAAAAAACAAATAAATTGAGAAATGAAAGGTTGGAAATGTCTCTGTTGGTGGGTTTTTACTTTAGTGTAGGTTTCATTTTTAAAAGGTTTTAAACATTTTAATCCTAAGCAACTGAGACTGAGATTGGGTAAAGATAAAACAAAAATCAGCAAGGACAAATCCAGTCCTTGGTTTATGCTCTTTTTTGTTGTTGATTGTGTCTCGAATATAAATTGAGTGCAAATTGTATAAGATTTGACGTCTTCCACTTTACAAAAAAAGCAAGAACTAAATAAATACACATTGTGATGCCCCATCTATAGATACACAACTATCTACAACACACACACACAGCTAAAAAATTTGAAAAAGAGAAGTCCTTAAGAAGACATATAAGTGCACGTTTGGTACGTTCATCTGACACGTTATAATGGTCTTTTTATATCATGTTTTCGTAGTAAAACAACTGCAGCATTTCAGTCTCATTCCCAAAGCTCCTTCAACAATATAACAGTATTGTATCCTTGAATCCTTTTAACTCAGTGCATTTTCGCGATTTCATTTCATTATTGTTCATTGCCATACGCCAGATGGGGATTTGTTGTCACCATAAGCAATGTTTGTGTTTGTTATGTCTGGAATGGGAAAGAGGGATAACCGAGGACCGGAGGTCCTTGTAGATTCATAAAATACCCAAGAGTACAAATCTATGTGAGAGGAAGAGAGAAAACATTACAGCAATGTCATTTTACGATGCTTTTGATGTTTGTGTCAAGGATCTCTCTTCTGTGTTGCAAGCAACGCGCAATAGCATTTGCTTGCAAATTTGAATATTTTGTGTAATTACTTTGTCATTGCAAAGCTCTAGCTACATGCATATAAAGTACAACAAGGATATAATTTATTTCAGTGTGCGTAATGTATATATTGCTGCACAGGACAGCTGAGGTCATTAGAGGAAATTTAAATGAATTGTTTTATGATTTGTCCTTTGCCAGACTTAAGTGTTACACAGGAGATAATTATTTTATTTCTTTTTTTTTGCTCAAGTGCAAGGATATTTTTATTATTTAATTAAAATCTTAGCAAAATCAAATTAATGTTGTTATTGAAACCATCCAACTACATACATTAGTTACAGAACGACAATTTTTTGAGCTGAAGGTACTTTTAAAATGTGTTCAATTTTTTATTTCCATGCGTAATCTCGCTAAAACAAGAAAACGGCTTAACCGATTTGGATGAAAGTCTGTTTTATCAGTTATGCAATCAAGCTCTGTTTTCATTAGGCTGTGTAACATCTATCGACTTGAAATGTGCAATGGAACGAGATTGTTAGTCAAAAATCTCAGAAACAAGGTAATCGAGACCACTGCAAACTATAATCAATCTTGATGACTCCAAAATTCTTTGTGCGTTAAGATTATATTGGATTTTCTCTATTCAATCATGTTAAACTTTATGTCGCGTATTCGCGTGTCGCCAAGAGCAACACGAGCATTTAACTAGAAAAAAAAATATTAAATTCTGGTTTACTTTCGAAAAAGCTTTAAAAATTGAAAAAAGCTAAAAACGAAAATACAACGCTGCCCTAAAAATGAGCCACTATGTTTACAAATTTTAAATTCCTATGCCATTTCATAATAAATTCGTACCTTGTGGTCACATAACAATAATTCCGAATATTTAACTGGCTGACCAAAATGGTGTAGCTGCAGCAGTAGCACGTAGAAATGTCAAAGTTAAATGTACGTAATTTGTATTGCACGGCACAATGTGAAGTAACAGCAGCTGCAGCATAGAGACCAGCTGAAGTACAAGCCAAACAACAACAAACCAAAATGGCAGATATTTGTTTTGTTTGAGTTCAGTGCTACACATTGTATTCGTGTAAGCTGCGTAGTACGCTTTTCTTTTTGACATTAACTTTGACATAGCTACGTGCTAATGATGCAGCTACACCATTGTGCGCCGCCATTAAATTATGCATCCATTTTTTTCAAGAAGATCCCCGTTTATAAACAAACTGTGATAGTTTTTAAAACTAAATTTTGTCACAATGATCGCTGAACGCAAACTTTGACAGCTGACGTTCACTTTTTCTTTACTTCCGTTATCATAATCAACCATATTAGATGAAAGAAGTCGCAAGAAAATGTCGAAACCTTTCAAGATTCCCCATTCCATTTTGTCAAATGAACACCTTACATATAACGGAAGTGCATGGAAGCACTTATCAAAACTTGGTATTCGCTGCTCCTTAACGATACTAACGCCGTGTTTCAACAGTGACTGATCTTTGTACTCAAAACTCAAATAAGTTTTACAAAAAGTAAGTTCTTTCGCGCTATAAAAATGCAGAATTTTTGACAGTTCGCTTTGTAGTAAGCAGGATTGAATGACATTATGGCATTTGACTCTTCAATTTCAAGTCTTATAGCACTTTCTACTGCGGTTTCACTCAGAAAACCACTCACTCTGAAAACCATTCCATTGGAATAAAGTTTGCAAAGTTTTGACACAATGTCTATTCGCACGCAACAGTTTCACAAGTTTTTGTTGATGAAATTTGAGTAATATTTGTATTGGTGCCTCTTGAGTGGATTTTGACATCAAATCGAGAGACAAGAAGTGTCATTTGTTTACCAAGGCCAACAATTTAAAAGAAAATAGCAGAATGTCAGACGTGTAAAAGCGAAATACCGAAATCCCAAAAACCAGGAGAAAGCCATTTCGAAAGTTTTTCGATCACTTCTTTCAAAAGGAATTAACATTTAAACTCCAATTCACTAAAAAAAAGGAAAGGAAGACTAGATTACGACCAAGCGACCTAACCAAGTCACTTTTTCCTTCTTATTAACATTCCAATTACCCTATCGACCCAAAAAAAAAAAAAAAAGTTCAAAACCACCAATTTCCAATTCAAATGACACAGCTACCAACAACTGCTGCAGATATCCATTACAAAATGACAGAAACAATCACATTTCACAAAAAGCCCATCTCTGGTAAAACCAATCACACAATTTATGGCATTTATCAAATGATAGTGTTCTCCCTAACCGCTGCGCTCTGGCTGGCGCTGCTGGCTGCTGAAAGTAGCAAAAGGAACAAATCTCTCCCGAAGTAATCACCTTCTGTTTAAAGCTATCCATTTGTCTTCATCTCGGCATTAAATGGTAAATTGTTGTTTAACGTAAAGGAAAAGCATGCTGCCACCGTACAACAACAACACATCTCATAAACATTTAAGTTTTGTTTAATTCAAAAAAAAAAAAAGAAGATAGACCCCCCTCAGCCCTCACTCAACCTCAATCTTAAAACCATGTTTTATGAGCAACCAACAAGAAGAAGCCATTTGATGTTATCTTTTGTGAGACAGCGAGGTACACAGAGTCAGTCAGACTCGAAGCCATCTCATTAAAAGTCTGGCAGTTGGAACAACTAAAGAGTACCTCCTTCTGCTTCTCCTCTCATAAGGAGCTATGGAAGCAGCAGAAGGTAGCTCTCTGAACAAATTGATCTAAGCGAAATGAACAATATGGCCACTGGGAGAAAACAGTTTAATCTGCGACCGAATAAAACTGACAGGTGAGATGATGCTTCATCTAGATACGAGGTAACGAGGATACAGATACACAAGAAACTATCCTTAAATATAAATGTTCCATTACACCGAAGTGAGGGCTCCTCGTTCCTCGATTTGGGTTTGTAAATTGTGAAATAAAAACGTATACAAATTTAATTAAGACTTTCCCCAAAACTCGCTCTGGTCGACACACCTTCACCTGCGCGTCTTGCAAACCTTTATATATTTGAATCGCAGTTTTGTATCTTTTGAAATGTAAAAGATAGCCAAGTGTGGTGTGGTTGGTTTGGTGCACAATAAAATTCAATGCTTGCCCATAAACGAACAAAATTGGCAAAATGTTTTGTCGAAAGTATCTTATACAAGCATCTCTCTATATGAGATACATATTCGGTCAATTGCACACTTTGCATTTATATCGATTTGTTGTCCTGGTTTGGTTTGGTTTGGACTTGGACTTACAGCTTCACCCTCCTTTTTACAACCATATTGGTCCAAATGCTAATCAGCACTAGAAACTCACATTAATTGAGCATAATTTATGGTGAATAGAAAGATACAAATGCAAGTAGAGATATCTATTTCGTAATGGAACGATAAAGATACGAATGTATCTTTTGTCTACAGCTGAAACGAATCTTAAATAGCAATGCTAAATCTCAAACGAGAAAGTGTTACTTGACTAATTCCGAAAATTGGTATTGTAATTAGTAATTGGTGCGGAGCACTGAGATTGCGAGCTACAAGCTACTGTCTTACCAAATCTACGAAGAAGAGGGTCTTGAGCAGAGGGCTCCTGTCTCGCCTCGCCTCGCCACACTCAATAGATACGGCGGACGGCGACGACGACGATTAGGTGGTTAAATAAAATATCTTTGTGTAATTGGTCTGTTTCGTTTCATTTCATTTCACGGGTGCAAAAGTGTATAGCTTTTTGGATTTGAGGGAAAAACGAAAATGGCTTTGATGGTGTTAAGAATTAAGTGTATGGGATTGCTGAGATTGTCTTGCTAATTGCATGGATAGGGATTAGGGAGTGAAATTGGGCGATGTGTCCATAACCATAAATGCAATTTGGGAGAGGCATTACAATTTTTATGGGACATGGTGTCTATTTTCGGTGGTTTGAAAGAGGCAATTCGTATTATAATTTGTATTAATTTTAGGATCAAAAATATCGTTGGCAACATAGCTTGTTTTTAGGATTTTGGAGGAAAATTAAGTGTTGGCAGTATAACCTTTGAAGATATGAAAATTATCGGGGATTTCGAAATTAGGAATTTGGATTTCGGAATTGAACAATTTCTTGTTTTTTGAATGTCAGATTTTTTTTGTATCAGTTTTTGAGAAGGTTTTTTTTTGGCAGAAAGCATCCCAAAAAAACGCCTTAATGGTTCAGTTTGAGATCCGGAGGCTTCGTTAAACTTTTTTTGATCCCATCGAATACGGGATACTCACGTGCGAAAAGAACTTCAAGTTATCAGCTTCAGGTTCTCAAAAACAACGAATTTGTTTCAAAACCCAAAAAATTCAAAGTTCATGTTTCAGATAAGTTCATGTCTAATTATGAGTTCATACTGTACGAGGAATGCAATATCGTTTTGAAAGTCTGTATGTCGCAACGGAAGGCACAAGTTTAGCGGATCAAAGCATTTCACATTCGTTCTTTGCGGTTCAATAAATAATCTCTATGCCCTGAAAGTTTTTCTTCTAAGCTGGAGCATTGTTTATAAAAGTAACGCCGATTGAATAGGGTGAGACACTTTATGATGACGTTGCCGTTTAAGTTTTATCCAGAAGATGGTTATGAGAATTATACTCAAGCTTTGGGCGCTTGTGTGCCTTGTAGATCGAAGTCAGATCAAGTGGAGGAACAAATATTTCTTTCATCGCTTTGGGAAACCTAAACATTTCGCAGCATTTTCGGCAAATTCAGATTTTTTTTTTTTTTTTTTAAAGGTGTCTTGTAAAACACTTATCTTCGTTACAATCTAAGGATTGACAATTGACCAGTTTGAGAACCATAACTCTCTCCTTGCTGGTGGACTTTGATTCTTGGAGACTTTCTGATGATCCGAACAATGATAACTGAGCCAACCCTTTGACAGAACCAGTGTACCCAATACCCATACCAGCAACTCGGCTAGGCGACACTAAGTCTGGAGTCTGATCACATTGCTCTGCTTTGGGATTATCTGGTAGTTTAATAGCAACTTCCAGAGGAGTTTTCGTATGATTCCAGGGAGTGGAGTTTTTGAGTGATCCAAACCAATTTTCTCCACCGTTGTCGGTTAGCAGAGGACCTGCCTGGGAACCCTACACCTCGCCTGGGTGGCGAGTTATGATTTTATGGATGGACACAAACCAACCCGAAAACTGAATGAACTCTCTGATATATCAAGCGTACCCTGACCAACCAACAACCTGCCTATATATGCATATGGTCTGGAGGCTCGTCAAATGGATCGTTTACGAGATTGTCTGACAGATTAATTGCCGTAACCAAACCAACCACCACATCATCAATTAAAACCTCTTTTATGCTTTTGTAAGTAAAGTCATAGAAACCAAATGGAGCACTCGAGCGCCAATAGGGTTTTACACAAAACTGTTCGCTTTCTTTGATAGGGGGTTAGGATTTAACGACAAAAGACAGCATTGCATTTTTCAAGCATTATATTCCAAACGGTAGATAATTTCCTATTTGTCAAATCTGTCAAGATCGACATTTAAAGAATGATTCACTTTCGTAGAACAAAATTGTGAAGCTGACAACGAATACAAAATCTGAGGGTACTGTCGTCAGCAAAACATTTAAAAGTGTATAAGAGAGGAGCCTTGGGGCACACCAGAATTTTGTTGTGAGTATATCAGGCTAAAAACAGTCCAGAACAACGCGAATGAAATTTCGAATGCATCGCAGAATAAGTCCACCGATACCAAATTCAATTCATTTTTTGTAAGAGAGCTTTATTCCAAACTCTAAAAAAATGCGTCTGAGGCCCATTCTGCTCATGAAGGATTCCATCCCATAGGGACAATTGAAATCAAACCTGCCTCATTTCAGTACCTAAAAACTGTCTGTTTTCTTCTTCTAAAGAGACAGACCAGGGTTTCCTTGGTATCATACAAGTACATTGCTCGTCGGACAAGTGACGTACGCGATTTAAGGGAAATTAGCTGATCTTAATGGCCGCCTGGCTGGCTATGAAGATATCGAAATTCTACGAGGTTCAATTCTTCTATGTCTTCTACACTCTATTCTGCATCATTGAAGGAGTCCTTAGAACCTAAAGTATCCATGCCATTCAAGATTGATATGATATTTAAAATGGAATCTAAAAAAATTGTTTAATTTTAAATAAAATCAAATTAACCAAAATTGTTTACACATCACTGTACATTTGAACGCCATTTTTCAGATTTTCATTTAAATAATTTTTTTGTTTCATAAGGCACAAGTGCCACAACAAATTCTTATGCAAGACACATACAAAAAAAAATTGCCATTAAAACTCCAACTGTCCTATTTTCGTATTAAGATAAACTACTTCTTAAGTCGCAGGTACCTACTCCTTCAACGTATTACAAAAAAACTACACGTAACTACTATGCGCTTTAGATTAAGATACGTTATCTTTAATTTTTTTTTTTTTTTAACTTAAATGTATCAACCTCCAGCTGTTTTACTGCAAAAAAGTGCACTACCCGCATGCAACAGCGAACTATAAATTTTACCACATTCTACCATTGATAAGCGGCAGTTGGTATTTTTAAGTGGAATTCGCTAGTTTTTACATTCACAACTCATGTGTCCAGTCCAATGAACTGGTTGCTATCAGCTGGGAAGTGAATAATTATACTTGGTCAATGGTGCGTTAAGATTAAAGTTATATTCCGGCATATACCCAGAGAAGGAAGCAGATAATTTTTTTTTTTTCTAAAGATAGATGCGACGAACATGCAACACAACACAATGCATTTCTTTATCTGTCTCGAATTAATGTTGACTAAATGAATCTATGCCTTAGCAACATTGTTGAGTCAACATTGAATGAAGAGTTTTATGTCTTCCCATGTCATTTCGTGGTCATTAAATTAAAACATTTTTATTTTCTCAATCTAAATGGGCTGATCCAAAACAAGCGAAAACCAACCACCAGGATAAGAAGCGCGTCGCGTCGCGTCGCTTCGATTGTCCTGGAGCAAAACAAAAAAAATACCAATACATTGGGTTTTATAAACTGTTTAATATTTTTCTATGATAATTTCATTTCCGTTCGACTGCATTTAGATGACATACTTAAGGCAATCAGTTGGAAGGATCTCAGCCATTTCACAAGGACTTCAAATAGAAATTGATTTCCATAAGATAGTTTTTGGTAACTACTTACTTTGCAATATCCATTTAAAAAACATACACAAACGTGAAATTTAATATCCTTTTTATATGACCGCACATAGTACAAAACGCACCCAACTCCTTTATATAATGGTGACGTCTCACCAACGCCGCCGTCGTCTCCATTCTATATGTTTGAAAGAAGGAATCCCAATTTGTTAGGTGTAAATTGGAAGCAGTCAAGAGTGACAGTGACAATCTTTAGTCATTCGTTTTCAACTTTAACAGATTTTCTCAACCAAGGATTTTGACGGCGGAGGCGCTGGCACTGTCGGTGATGGTGGCTGTGTGGCGAGGCAACACTGTTGAGCAAGAACCATCTCCAAAGGATGTGTGAAATGTTGCGGTTGGTTAAATTCGAATGATGTGACTTTTAGAGGATTATTATGATCTGACATGGAATGTCGTTAAATTATGTATATAGCGAGTGGATATAGCTATATACTTAAGTGTCACAAAGGCGAAAAAGTATTTTTCTTTTTTGGTTCTTTCGAATTCATTTAAGGACCATTAAGTATTTCCATCTGGTTGCAGATGTTGATGGAAGCATATAATTTTATATTTTCTTTTTGTTGGTTACATTCACAATGGCTTTAAAATAAATATTGAGAATACTTCAAAGCTGGTTGGTAGGTACAAATTATCCTGGATCATATTTGACTTATGCGAAATTTTGCCACGCCTTCTTCGAGGGAGCTTTCGGGAAAGGGGGTAATCTGAGAGTCGATAAAAATTAATCATTATAAGCGAGAAGTATTATCCCGTGGCGTAGTGATACAATTCTTCGACTTCCGTCCCGAGAATCCAGGTTGAGCCCCCAAGTCCCGCACGAGTTTTTTGACAGGGACCAGTGTCATCCTCAATAATAAATCTTGTAATGACGACATGCGTTCGAATAAGACGGAATATGCAGATGGCTTCAACTTCTGCAGAGTATTTAATTTTTGCAGTTCAATTTGGCGACTAGGATATTTCAAACACACCAGCACGGTCGGGCCAGTAAGTTTTTGCTTTGTTTTTAGGGGTATGCTAGAAACCTTGTCAAAAAGTCGGACAAAGGTCTCCAGGTAAACCCGATGCGGAACGGGAAGCACAAAATATTTGACCTCAGACATGAAGCAATTCAAACCCGGGAAGCTTGAAGGCGCCGTTTCCTGAGGTCAAACCCTACAGACGGATCACTGGTGTGAAGCAGTTAAGTGAGAGTTTCTGATCCCAGCTGAAAAACTGATAATTGTTCACCCTTTTCTTGACTTCAGGAACCAATACAACAACGCACTTTCTTAATCAAGACACATGCTCACTTATGTCTTGATTCAGGATTCAAGGACACATGTCTCAGTTATATGCTGTAGAGCTTATGCTCTATCAATTTCTATTGAACCTTAATTAACTGAATGAAACACCATCTTGAAATTCCCTTAAACTATTAACTAAACCTTTTAATAGTAGTCATTCCAACTGAGGTTTAAGTTCATATACTTCAAAAAGGATATTAACTTAATCCTGTATAGCAAAGAATGAAAGACGCCACTTTATGCCACCACGAAAACATGTTTTACTACACTCACTATCCCTGTTGTTCTGTCTGTCTGCTGAATATTATCTCCCCCTTTTTTCCCTTTTCCATATAAATAGTTTGTAACTGAGTTTAAGGATCTTATTGCAGTACTTCAAAACAAATCCCTATATCCTTTCAGTTTTGGCTGCTGCATTTCCTTTTTCCCATCATGACAAAATATAAATGGCAACCGTAAGAAACGACAGAAGAAAAGAAAAACCGTAGAAAATTCCCGCAAAATGTTTCATAGTAGTAATCATGAGTGTCTGGACTAAGCTCCAAGGATTTAAGTAAGTGGAAGAAATTACCCCCCACAGAAAAAGGATATACAATTACTTTTGTTTTTCTGCTGGATTAAGTTCAAATCAAAAGAATTACTCCTTTTTTTTGTGTGTGTCGTCATATACAATGTTTCTTTGCTCGTATAATAGATTGGGGACTGTCACTTATTGGATCGGAGACATTCGAGGTACAAAAACTCACTTTGAATGGTTTTCCCAAATGGGACACGAAATTTGTTTGTCTCAGTTTTGTGTTGTTCAATGAGCGAATTGATGAACATACACAAATGTTTATCGATTAAAGTAGTTTCTTTAAACATTTAATTGAAGGAAGGATTGATAAAATATTGCAGCAAAAGCAAAAGGATCTTAAAAACTTAAATGGACAACAGACCAAAAATGAAAGGACATTCAAACTCTTTCATTCTATTCCACAAGCCCGATGACGACGTCCGTCGGCCGCAGAAAAAAAGTGCTCTAAGAAAAGAAAGAATTTTTTGAAAAATAAAAATTATTTCCAACTTCTGATTGAATTGTGAGTTCTAAGTCCTTGGCAACTTTCCGTCGTCGTCGTCATCGTCTGTGAGGTTTGTTAAAAAAAAAACTTTCCCTCAACGAGCTTTCCTTTAAACTTGCTTATGGGAATTAATTGGCTTCTCCTGGGGTAAATTAAGTTTCTTTTCATTTTATTTTTTAAGTCCTGTTGATACCCAACCAGAAACATTTTTTTTTCATTTTCTTTTAACTAAAGGTCATAGTCTCTGGTAAAGATGGTTATGTTTCTAACAAAAAAAATCCTTTAACAAGACCCTTTTTTAAATTTTACTATGTAAAATATCTTTATAATTGCGAAACGTCTGCATTTTAATAAAGAACAGACAAATTATATAAATATATATATTTTTGTTTCTCTTTTTCTTTTTTTTTGCCAAAAAGGTAAAAAAAAGGACACTCAGGGCAGAGAGAAGAAGTAGGTACATAGTGGGAAAACTTAGATTAAAAAATAAAAGTTACTTTCTTTCGTTCTTGCTGGTTCCTTTTTTTTGTAATTTAAAATATTCTTTAAATTTTTTTTTTTACACAGCAGCTTCTGTCAATTCATTTGATCCTGATTTTTATCCCTTTCCTAATGTCCCATTCAAAGGGACAAAACAAAAAAGAATGCAAATGGCACTCCACAAAATGACTGTTTGCTGATGAATAAAATGAGCAATTTAAATGCAGACAATGCTAGAGATTGGTAGTTTAATGTTAATTTCATGACAATTGGACAGCGATATTATAGCGAAAAAGTGTAGTTGAAAGGATTAAAGGACTCGTAAATGAAATGAGGACATTTTTGATGTTCTTGTAATTTTTGGGAGCATGGGTTTTGGAAACTCCTCTTGTGGACAACCTTAAAAGTTCGATGCTTAAACTTAAAGAATGCATTCAAAGATTTGACTAGATCGGTTCCAATTGTTGCTATATGACGAGGATTTTGAATGAACAACTTACTACTTCAAATCCAATTCGCTGGGATTTTGTAAGTTTTTTTTGTTTTTTTCGGCATGAAACCATGAATCTCCTGGACGGAAGCAGGGAGACGATAGGGTCGTCCATGAAGATCATGGCATACAAAAGTTGAGGACAAATCATCACTTTAAGTGAGAAGTATTATCTCGTGGCGTTGTTGGTTGATTTTTTGGACCCGAAGTTCCGGGTTGAGCCCCCAATTTCGATAAATTTTTTTTTTCAGGAATACCGTTTTTCCCCCTTGTCAGAATGCAGAACATCTCTGCTAGCTGAAAACTGCACTTGCCATCAATTTCTGCAGTCTTCCATTTTTATAAAGTAAAGGATGATGAGACTAGGATACGCCTCACCAAAACGACCGGGTCAGTAATTTTGTAAAAGCAATAAATTGGCTGCATTTAAAGAATTTACTAGCTCGATTCCAAACAAACATTGGATTGAAAGCACCCTTAGGGAATCAGATAATGTTTAAAGCTGAAACGCAGTGTACAACTAGCCACTATATCTATTGGATGTGCCTTATTTAGTGTTCGGGAACACAGTTAAGTTCAAAAACAACGGAACGAGCTTGTGCTGATTTTGGATGAACAATTGATTTTGTAAGTTTTCTTTATTTCTAACGCATATGGACATGTGACCAAATCCTTGACAATGGATTCAAAAGTTATTAACCACTAAGCATGGAGAGGGTCGTCCTCGAAGATCACGGCGTAAGACATTTGAGTATAAAACAGCACTATAAGTGAAAACTATTATCATGTGGTGGAGTGGTTAGTTTTTCGGATTACTGTGCCGAAGGTTCGGATTGAGCCCCCAGCTCCGCAGGATTTTTGTTTTTAAATTAGGATTATAGTTTCTTCCAAGAGTAAATAATGTCATGATTATGACGAGGAATATCTCTCTGTATAATTTCAATACAATACTACGAGGGGACTAGGATACGCCACACTAAAACGACCGGGTCAGTAATTTTTTCCAAGCTTTAAGAGAGATGCTGCATTACTAGTCATAAAGGCATGGGAGAATTGGTTGCATAATCTGCTTCTGCCTCTCACCAACTGGACAGAAATAAGAGTCTCCTTTATACATATAAGCAGATTTGTACTCCTAAAAGTATGCAACAAATTTCAAATATTGCCTGTAATTTATTCTGTTACTTTTTGTCTTTAACTGGAGATATTTTCATATACCTTAGACAAAAAAAATCCCTCAGAAATGAACACAAAACTAATACCTTCTCTCAAGGTAAGTGTGTTTCACAAAGTTCATAATAAAATCCCAGGTTAACGAGACGAAAAAACAAGACGCTTCTCTTTTCTCTCGAAGAAGTACCAAAATCACAGTTCACTATACCTAATAACCACAATTTAATTAGGAAATCTGAACATATATAACCACATATTGAACTTATTACATCCACAAAATCCTTAATCAAAGTTCAATCACACGCAAGACTTTTTCTCAAAACAAAGGACTGCGTTTTTTCTTTAAAAGGGCACCTTTACGGTTCTCCTTAAGCCACCTCAGAATGATTCCAATTCCCTGCCTGTCAAGATACATTCTTATTAGCACCTTTAATTACCTTTCAAGGAGTCACTTTCACATGTCATTATCTTTCCAATAATGTATATGTTAGTGTGTGTTGTAACTTGTAAGTAGGGATGTGTGGATAGGTGTGTCGTCTCCGTCGCCGGTGCAAACAAAAGAAAATGATGCGAATCTTTCTTTAACGACATGCCCGCTAAAAACGTTTTTTGGAGTACGGGTTGTCTTTCTAACCGCAAAGTTAATATCATTGACTGTAAAGTTTTCAAAGATGTGCTCCTTCGTGGTGTAATTAGCACTTCAAAAAACACAAGCATCGAGCACAAAATTGAAAATTCACTTTCTTTTTGAAAATCTTTGCATACTCAAAGATACAAAATTCTTAAGGATGCACACCTTTTTCTTGTGATTTGTTTTAATGATTTTTCACATCATCGTTGGCAATGGCATAACACATTAGTTGTGACGCTAATGTCTCAACTTCATAATGAGATTTCAAGTATCTGTTAGGATATTGAGTTGTCTGCAAAGAATAAAAGATACTTTATTGAAGCTTTTATCGCGTGATTTCAGCTAATTTCGCGTGTTCAATTCAATTAAAAACACTAAACGTTATGTGTGCGCTGTTTTTTTTTGCTTCTTTTGTGTCGAATGAAGAGGAGAAATTAATAAATTTTGAAGCGAAAGTAAATTTAAGAACTACGTTTGTTTAGTAGCAAATAAAATTACAATAATGTTTGCATACCCTTAGGAGGTGAAAGAAAAAGACGACATCCATTAATTCAAACACTTAATCCGTCAAAATAAATAGTGGATAGGGGCAGAGGGGAACCTACTGCTGGCGGTATGGTGTGGTAGCACACTCAAGTGGAAACAATTTTCTTTTTTGAAGGAGATCGTTAATCACCTCCTCGACAAGGACGTCCACGACGCTACGACGACGATGACTGCGACAAAGTTAAGGACGAAAAACTTCGACGAACATTGAACCGAACAAGGTGATAAGTGGTGACCATGGCCCTCCTTCTTGTATACAGTATAGGTATACTATATGAAAGTAAAAGGTCCTTTTGAAAATGGGTGCCACCAAACAGTATAGGGACTACGATACATCGAAATTAAAAGGGATTCCCTAATGGATTTAAAGAGAACATTCTAATGGCTGCTGTAAGCATGTGTGAAAGGACATATTTCTGTTAATGGTTGTTTCGTTCAACTATTCCTACTGCTACTGCCTTTCATGAATTAAACATTCATTCATCCACACTACGAGGGTCGTCTTACAAACATTCATATACCTATATGGCGCAATGTCTTCCAAGGAGTTTAAGGATTAAATCAGTGTTATACACATGGTTGTCGTCCACGTCCCTTTTACTTTGGCTAGATTTCATTTAAGATTCTATCGCCAACAACTATCATGTTCACACACCATCATCACGGATACAACACATAAAATAGGGATCATCTTCAACAAAATATCTTGATGGTGTGTATCTTAAGTTTTCCTTGCCAAAAAAAAAAAAAAAAAAAAAGGATCTCCATCTGTTTAATTATTGTTGTTTGTATTTATACAATTTTGTCAACTGAATATCTCCAGATTACTTTTTGGTCATTAATGCAAAAGTTTATTCAACGAAGATACAAAAAAGACAAAACTGAAATGTATTTAAGAGATGCAAAAAGTTTTACTTCTTAAGAAAGAAAATACTTTCATATTTTATACTCCGGAGTGTGATTTGAATTTGGTTTTGTTGTTGTTGTTGTAGCTTAAGATTTCACGTAATCTGTGCACGGTTTTAAGTTTAATAAAAAGTTTTAATCAAATTCTGTTTGAAAAGGAAGAATTTGAGCAATTATTGTGGGGGCAGACATTTTATTGGGAGACTTGAGTTCATTTTAATTTGGGAAAATAAATAAATAAATGCAAAAGGACATGGCGGCAATGAACTTATGTTTTTTTTAAATAAAAAAAAAAAAAAAAAATACTGGATTTGAAGCAAAATCCTTATATTAGTTTTAAGTTCATCCAGAAATGTGTTTAATCTTAATGGAAAGTAATGAAATAAGTTTCACAAGCTTTAAAGACGTTATAGTTTCGATAACGTTTCTTTATCATAAAATGACTTACAAAACCTAATTGCCAAAGCAAATGTCGCTAGAGTACCTATATCAACAAAAGGATGAAATGTAGTGATCTTGATCAACAAGCTTAAAAGACGTTATAGTTTCGATAAAGTTTGCTTTATACAAACTTAGTTTTGTACCTAATGGCGATATTCAGTTGTGTCTGGAGTACCTCAATCAACGAGAGGATGGAATGTGATAGTCTTGATGAACAAGCTTAAAAGAAGTTTCAATTTCGATAGAGCTTGTGGTAATTTATTTAACGAGCTGACATGAATTATTGTTTCTTTATCTTCGAATGAGAAACTAGTTAAGCGTACACGATGTATAGTAAAATAGATTTTAAAACAGCTTGCAGCTTCCTCGAAACGGTAAGAACTTTCTAATCTTCACATGTGTTGAAAATGGAGTTTATTAAAAATAGTATTGTGACACGGATAACTATAGAGCTAGAGGAGAATCCAAGGCCTAGTGACCTTCATTTCCAATGATTGCTATGGAAGCGCTGACTCTCCGCAGGAATTGAGGACACCTACAATTTACCGCCTAATCCAAACGACTAGCTGAGATTCACGATCGTGTTTTACTTTTGGGATTATGTCACCTGGAAAAAAAACTGAGCTGAAATTAGGCTATAAGAACTGAACTTTTGATATTATGATCATCGTTATGACACTTGACAAAAACGTTGCATAAGCTTTAAGGAGGCTATAATTTCGATAAGGTTTCCTTAACGTGTTCGCAATGTTTGTACATAAATAATTAAGATAGCTTCTCAGAATAAGTTTCGGGTTTTCTAGGTTGAACTAGAGAGCAAGAGCAGGGCAAAATAGAACGCTTAAAGAAGCCTTACACATCTTCTGTTAAAAGCCTGTTGAAAGGTTAAAAGAAATGCAGTCGGTATATCTTCGGGTACTTTTTTGACTTAGTAGCCTTAAAAATGAGTGCGATTTTCTAAGGAACTTGATTAATGCCTGCTGAAAGGATGTCATGGCTACTATGAAGGTTAGAGGTGCGAATAGTAGAAAATGCTGAGCTAAAGTGCTGCCTACAATGCGGAGTGTACGTTTCCGACATCAGAAATGTTATACTAGCCATGCCCATGAACTAAGTTTCGTGAAGTTAGCTTGAGGTTCTCCTGAAGAATTAATGATGAAGGCTTAAATTTGTTAGGAGAAGTTAAAATGTTATACCACACAGGATACCTTTATTCCTTCAATAAATATGCTCATAGTCTTTCTAATTAAATATTTAAGACATTTATTTTTAATTTTGTAAAGTGTGTATACTTTGGAATCCTTCTATTCATATCCTTCGTAAAATTTCAATAACATAATTAATTCAGCACTTCAACCTGACATTGCCTTCATAAAAAAAAACGTTGTTCCAACTGCATATACATACTCCAGTCTCCATTCACAGCCACAGGATATTGAACTGTCTGTCTATATTCAAACAGTTTGTAGAAAGGTCGGGGCATACCCGATACCAATCACCATTGAGGAACAGGACCTGTGTTGCACACAGTTATTGTAATCCACAAACTATACAAGTATTTCCAATCAGACAACGACAACATCATTCAATTGCAATTGAATTTTAAATCAAGTGAAATTTGCTTACTTTGACAAGACACCACCCGACAACTCATCCTGACGACCAGACACCCTGTACTACACAATCACCAGTCTGCTGCACTAAGGTATCCTTATGTTTAACTAAACTATACGCAGCAGACTTCCTTCGTCTGTCTCCGGCGGGGCGTTGTCGGTGCGTATTTTACTTTCGTTTCAATGTTTTGGGTTTTATTTTATTTTTTTATTTTTGGAGTTTTAATGACTATGACAGGTCGTTCGATGAACTTTCACTTTCTCCATTATATTTTTATTGCATTTGATTTTTTTTTTTTTTTTTTTGTATGTCCTTATTGAATTCGTCCTTTTTATCTGATCCTAAACAGCTTACAAGACCAAAACAATTTTTTTGTTTGAAGAATAAAATTTTTCTACCTCGATGTTTCATTTTTTTTTTTGCATTATCCTGCTCCTGAGATAAATTTGATGAGATTTATTCGAAGAGATACTTATTTTCTCATGTCCTTAAAAATACCATCTTTTTTGTTTGAGAAGAAGAATACATAATCGATTAGCTGGGGTCGATGATCAAGATTTATATTTTTTTTTTTTTTTGAATTCTTTATCATCAGGTTGTTGAGCTGATTTATTTTAAACGGAATACATTGTTTCCTTTATGTGTCCTTAATCAGACCATAAAGTAACGCAGTGAACTTGAACTTCGCCTAAAGGTAGACTTTCAATTTTGCGTAGGATAAATGTTGTCAAAAGGGTGTCTCATTATAGACATGCCGTCGTAAATGTCACTGAATTTTCAACCTACGTATACATATTTAAGTCCTTGAAATTCACAACTTGTTTGATAATCTTATGATAGTATATGTGTGTAAGGATATTGGCAATTTTCAAGCTCTTGAATGTCTTTACCGAACAAGCATGGAGTGTTCAAGTTTGGGAACATATTTCAAGCGACTTTTCCAGCCTTAACGGTTCATTTAAATGATTCCTTAATTATTCAAGTGATTTCAATAATGGCTAGGTATTTGGGTATGCTAACACTAAGACCCCTGGGGTAGAGCACCTCGGTATACATGGCTTGGATTGGATATAGGGATTCAAAGTAGGTGGAATGTGTGTACTGTATAGTATATCTGCCTATGTCATGAATTATGTGAACATAACTTTGCCGTTACCGTTCCTACATTCTGTTGAAGACGGACCCAGGCATTCACAATACTCTGCACACACACATACACAGACACACCATTGAATGAATATCCCTGAGGGGCATTCCCGACATTGGAAATTAATTAGATTGAATTTTATCGTAAACATTGCAGCGCACTGTTTGCTTCCATGATTAATAGATAAATTGAGAGGATTAAATGGAATTTCGTGATATAATTTTTATAAGACTCAATGGTTTGATGGTGTGTGTGTGTATGTTTGTGTTGTTGTGCCTGGATAGTCTGGAAAATGCAAAAATTTTAAAATCAAGGATTCGCCTGCATTATTTATGAACATTTGTATAATAGACTTGGCTTCATTCACAAATTTTATTGGAAAGACAATTTGAATTTTTGACAGGCTTTTCTTGGAAGCTTTTGGGCAATTACTCTCCGTGTCTTTAGCAAAAGCAAAAGGGGTGTTTACTCATTTTTCCATACCCACAACAAGAATTACTCTTGAAAGAGAACACTAGTTTGGAAAAAAGAGCCAAATTTTTTGGAATTCTGGCCATAGTTTTTGGGTCCCTTTCTTTAAGAAAAAGAAAGCAAGAGAAATGTCGTAATTTCAGGGAACCAATGCGACACTAGTTTCAAAAAATGATTTTAAGTTATTCAAGTTGTTATCCACGGTTGGATAACGATATGCTTAGGGTTGAAAATTTTTTTAAAAAGCTTCCTCTCAAAATAATATCAGTGTAGAGATTAGTAGTCACCGAGCTAAAAAGGAATGTCAGTAGCAAAGCCGTCTAACAAAAAACCAAGGAGACACTTCATAAGACCCTGTTTCATCGGGCTTAGAAAGCCTTCTGACAAAGGATTCAGAAGACACTTTACAATACCCTCACCATTCCAGTCCTGCTGTATGGAGAGAAGCGGAGACCCTGACTCGTTCGAATGCAAAGTCGTTGAGCTGATTTTAGAGAAAGATTTTTTCTGTGAAATCCGGTCCCGTATTTATCGATCAAGGCAAATATTTACACACGAACTGTTTAAGCTAAACAACGTACCTATGATTGAGTACGTTGCATCCCGACTAGTCATCAATTCAAACCCTGAGAAAGTAGCAGCGAAAGACCCTATTAAATGCGGTTCGATGAAGAGAAAAACGACTTCAACCAACTTGGTGTGCGTAGCTAGAGGCAAATGGCTAGGGACCGAAGACCGGACTGGATGGCGGGATATTTTGGTTGAGGTCCAAAATGGATGGCAAGCGCCATCAAGTATGTAAGTACAGGGTTTTCCAATAAGAGGTGGTATTTTGATATTTAAAGTAAAATGGTATTTGTTGAGATAAATTATCGGATGTTTATTTCAATGTAAAGAAAAAAGTATGCCATTAATACTGGAAAACAATATCAGTCAAATGGCCATGCTTACTCAACAATATCCTTGTTTTCATGAAATTTCTTATCACCAATTCGGAGTGGCTGATGTATGCCTTAACAGCTTAACGAATTCCATCTTTGAGGTCTTGAATCGATGCTGGGCTGTTGGCGTGCGTCGTAGACCTTATCTTTCACGTGGCCCCAAAGGAAGAAGTCGCAAGGTGATAAAACTCAAGATGTCGGTGGCCAATTGTGATCACCACTTCGAGAGATAACACGGTCCGGAAACTTTTCCCGAAAAGGATCGATAGTTTCGTTACTTGTGTGGCACGTAGCTCCGTCTTATTGAAAGTTCAGATCAACACCATCCAATTCCTGCCAAAAGAAACTGTTGATTATCTCTCGAGAGCGCAATCCATTCCATCATTCAAGATGATTTTTCGATAAAATTCCGGATCATTTTCATGCATTTCAAGGACCCAATCAGCAAAGACACGACGTTGTGGATGAACGGCCGGCTTGAGTTCTTGTGTTAACTGAACTTTATAAGCCTTAAGACCCAAGTCAATATGCAAAATACGGTGTAATGACGTTTGTGGAATGCTAATTCCAAAGAACGACGAGGAATGGACAACACTTTCTTCAACACTTTGGGCTACAGCAGCAATATTCTCAGTTGTTCTTGAGAGATGTGCACGGCTTTTATTCTTCACAACGCTTATTTTATAGTGAATTTTAATAATTTCAATGCGTTTTTGAAGCGTGTATCGTTCCATATTTGTAAATGGCGTAGTTTCTACTTGTCAAATGTCAAACAATTACAGCTTCAAAAGAGACAACTACCGAAATAGCGGGCTATTCAAAACAACACCTCTTATTGGAAAACCTTTTACATCTTGAATCTTGATCTTTCTAATGCTTTTCTACGTTATTCTTGCTGAGCAATCAATTTCAAAACACACTCAATGCACTGAACTACACCTGGAAAGGAGGAAAAACTCAGATTTCAACATTCGTGCAGTACGGCTTGAGAATAATAATGCCTGAAATCGTTTTAAATGCAAGATAGCTATAGAAAGTTTTAATCATGTCCTTTTTCATTCAAACAGGGTTTCAATATATTGTGTTGGCATATACCCGTTTTACAAACATTCCAAGCGAAGCTATTTTCATATGTCACTTTCTGCCTCCGTATTACGCCACTTCAGTTAAATTCAATCCTACGTGTGAATAAAACCCAATTACATATTTCAAAAACAAGACAAGACAACTTCATTCAATTAAATTATTGAATTCTAATAATTTTCTGTTACATGCATCAAATCCTTGAGGACAATGTCAATTTTCGTTTTATTACGATTCAAAGCCCATTTCATTACTTAAACTTCATAAAAAAAGACAACAAATTTCAGCTCATACATCAATGTCCTTAGCCATTCTACTCACGTGTTGTCTGCCAGGTTATTCATTGAACCTAAACCACCTTGTTAAGCTATATAGAATCGTTTAACTTCACACACATCCATACATACAGAGACACACTCGATGAAAAATAAAGTCACTCCTTATAAAACAAACAGCTATAACAGCTAACAATATGATGACATGTGAGTTTGTATAAGAAACTTTTTCGTAAATTTCGCTGACATCAGTCAGGAGGACTCAGGACATGTGTGTGGTCAAAAAATAAATAATTGCTTACCATGCGAATAAATCCGCCAAAACACACCTGGGCAGGAGTTTAACCCCCGTTAAATCTGTCCTACCTTCCACGATACGATAATAATGTATAGACAAAGAAGATTGGATGGAATACGAAATATTTATATCTCGCAGGACAATGACCTGACCATGGTTAACTTTTTCAACCTGTCATAACCACCGCAACTCCTCTTCATCTACCATCATCATTCTCAACTTGACCTGTGTGTTCGGTTCGGCCTTATTTTGGTAATTTCCATTTCCATCACTACCATCATCATCATCATTATTTATATTTGTACCGACTTTCCTATCTGTGGTTTTCATATTCTCCAAAATAAGTCCTGAACTGGGTTCACTTTTTTTTTTTTTTTTTTTTTTTTGTTGCAGGAGAAAATCCTGCATAAATATTTGAAATACCTTGGCAAATCTTTTGAAAGGCTTTCAAGGGTTGGTTTTTGTTTTGTGTCCTGAATCCTTCTGTGTGTGATGGCAGACAAAACGACACACCAGACACTTTAAAGCTGTTACCAGGACTACACACACTTTTAAAAAGTGACAGGAAAAATCCCTTCACTTCATTTTAGTGTTTAGTCGTCGTCTTTCAGGGAATAAGTATATGTTCGTTCAGACAGACAGACAGACACCACACGTCCGTTAGTGTCAGTCCATTGAGATGATAACTTTTGGAAGAAGATAACATTCTCTCTTTCGTTGATGCTTTCTATAATGCTAGAAGCGACAAGCGCAGCGAAAGGTCTTGAAAAGTTCGCATTCTCTCTTCGCTAAGAAATCCCATTAAAATTTCATAAAACAAGGACAAAAGTTTTTTTTTTTTTTTTTGGAGAATGAGCAAAACTCGACGACGTTTCTTTTGTTGTGGGGGCTTTTGGATGGAATCTCATCTCTTTGGGACATAATATGTGGCGCAGGGTAAACATGTTTTTGGGGTTTGCTATGCTTTGATACTATTAGATGGTAAATATTGTCTCGCAAAACACACATTTCGTTGCCATTCACATGTCCTTTCTAACTACACCTACCTGCCTCAAATATTTACCGAAATTGCATTTTAAGGTCTTTGACGTAAGGTTTGATTAAAATATATTAAAAGTTCGTATGAGTACAATGAAATTCAAGGACTTATACAAAGCAGGTTGAATACAATAAGAACCTTGATAACAACATTGCAGGGATAGTTCCATATTAATACTTGAAGCCTTTCGGTACAGTTTCACCTGATTCTTACGTAGTCCTTGTGCATGAATGGTATATCAGTAGAAAAGTATTGCTTCGAGGAAGTGTACAATATAATTTTTATAACCATGCATTAGAATTAGAGCAGGATAAAGTCATTAGAAGCATCGCACCTATTTCCACAAAAAAACAACTAGTTATTTCTTCTTCTTTTGGTTAACCCTTCTCCAAATAGCAACGCAACAATGGAATCATATTTTTATTAGTGGGCGAACTAGAGAAGAGCAAAAATTCACACCTGTGAAATATGAACTGTGAATAAAAACACAATCACGACTTGTGAACGAGTTGCAAATAAACTGCAAATACAAAGCGTGAATAAGATTTGTTCCCTGACTCTTGTCTTTCCTTCATTAACATTTTATAACAGGATAAGTGAATGATGTGTGATGTGTATCTGTGTAATTGTTATTTGCACCAATTCTGTGAAAAATCACAATTCACTATTAAATAATTCACACTTAAAAATCACAGCGAATTGGAAATCACAGTCACAGTTATACCTGTAAATGAAAAACCACGACTGCTCATCTCTGAGGCGAACTTAATAGCTTACTTTCAAAAGCTGTATGAAATTCCTTTTCAAAAAACAGTTTAATAAAGTGCACGACTGGGTCGGACAAACTTGCTCTAGTGTGTGACAGGTCTTATGGTTTGAGATTTTGGGAAAAGGCAGGGACAAATAAATTTTATTGATCACTTAAAATTCACTAGTTAGAACGTTTTTTTGGGAAAAAATGAAGTAAGCCATCTGGTTTCGTTTACCGTTAGAATTTTAAGATTTTTTTTTTTCAAAAAACAGTTTTTTTGAAAAACTTTTCGAAAATATATTCAAAAAATTTTTTGAGTATGCCAATTTCTAGCACTTTGTAGTTTTTATCAGAAAAATAAAATTAAAAAAAAAAATAGATTAAACCGTTTTTGGAAAAAATAAAAAAAAAATTTAAACTTTTTAAAAAATTTCAAAAAAAAATGTTTCTTCATAAATTTAAGAACTTTTATTATTTTGTTTATAAAAGGGCTTCTACATTAAAAATTTCATCGACATTCTTCAACTGGCTTACAAAAAACCGGATTTAAAAAAACCGGTCCTATGGGAGGTACCGTTATAAGACTTTTCCTGGAAAATCTATTCCAAACAAAACATACACTATTCAGAAAGTTTTACCAAAATCATATGAGCCGTTTTTGAGAAAAATCAATTTTTCACAAAAAATCGTATGGCAGGTACGGTTAGTTTTGGAGCTAGAATGCTAACTACAAAAATCCCTCAGTGGGATATCATAACAATTTTATGTACCGAGTTTGAAGCAAATCGGTCCAGCCATTTAGGCTGTAGGTGCCAATACAGACACACGGACAGACAGACAGAATTGTCGGACCCACTTTTTTCGACTTCTCTATCATCGTAATGTCATGTTTGATTGTTAGAATTTTTTTTTACGAATGCATAACTTGTTTTATAGTAAAAATTAATGCATTATACGACTTTTGACGGAAACGCCCCTTAAAAGTGGGCGTGTTACCTATAAACGCAAGTTAAAATTACGAAGAGAAACGCAAGTCTTTTAAGAAGTAAGTCTAGCTAAAGATTTCCTTTGGATTTCCATAAATCTTATTGAAATTATATTTAACGAGGTGCTAGCGGAGTTAGCAATTGAGAACCAGTTCTGAGATGTCCAATAAGAAATATGACACGTTTTTCAAATCACAAAACATGAATGACGTGACCAGAACGATTCGACCTTGGCAATTCTTCACAATGGCTCCCAGTGTTTGGTCAAAGTGCTGATTTATCTGGTATTTCCCCTGAAACATCCGGGTCGAAGGACCATTTTTTTTTTTTTTTGTAATTTCTTAACTTGACGTCATTGCCTTCAAATTTACTCGCATAGCAAAAAAAAAAAAAAAAAAACAAGAATCCTTACTCATCATCCTTTCTCCGGACCGTGAGAACAACAAACTTTATTTATTGTTCCTAACCAACATGACACGACGATGATGATGCCAAAACCATTGAGTCATTCCCACCCACTTATCATAAAATACCCTCCAGGAAAGTCAACCGAAAGCATTATTTAAACACATAACCGAAGCCCAACATGAGTGTGTCTATAGGCACAGAACACACATTAAACACTTCCTCTTTAAAATTATCGATCCGTTGCCTCCATCATCATCATCATCGGTGCCGGTGGAGGTATCATCATCGTCATCGTCATCATCATCATCGTCGTCGTCATCCTCAGCGTAGTCATCGTCATCATTGTCGTCATTACGATTGTCGGCATTTTCCAGCCAACAGGCAGACGCATGGGAAAATCCTCGCATACCACTAAATTTTATGTCTACCTTTTTTATCAGATACATAAATCCCCTCCCAACCACCCAAAGAAGATGAGGTGGATTCATGGTTTCAGGGAAAAACCCTCATCCCGAGAGGTTGGCATTGAAAGTTGTGTTCCAAGGGTAAGGTTCCTTTTCTGGTGACGTTGATGGAGTATTCTCCAACAACTACTGTCTGTGTGTGTTTGTGTTTTTCAATGAAGATGACGTTTGAAAAAAAAAAATACACAATCCATAGGATCCATCCAACAATGTGCCTTCATTCAAAAGGAAAGCGAAAATGGGAGGCAGAAAACATAGCCGCCTATGGCAGGCAGCAAGAGGGTATTTTTATATTAATACCCGAACGTGTTGGCATAGGATATGGTTTTGCCGGTTTTAGACGAGGACACGATATTTTAAAATAATTATTCATTTCCATTAAAATTATACGTGATTTAGTAATTTTAAAGCGCACAAACACAATTCCATTCGCCGCCGCCGCACCCGCCGCTGCTGTTGCCGCCAACGTCCGCTGCTTTTTTCGTGTCGCTTTATTAAAAGACGTGACTGTAATTTTTTTTTTTGTTATTCTATTTTCACTTGTGCTTCTAATTTGATTGAAAAATTACTGTCAAAGGATGCTTTGGATTATACCAGTTGAAGCCTGAGCCCGACTACTATAGAATAGCACACTATCATCCTGGATAAAGGAGAAGAGACAATGAACGCTTTATGGACGACCAGGTGCTGTACGGCACACAGGGACTATATTCCTTCGCTATTTTTTTTTTGCATTTTAAAAATGACGTCCCATTTTAATAATTTCTATCGTGGGATTTGCATTTTTTTTTATCTTTGCTTTCTATTTCAAAAAGGATTCTGAAAGATTTATAAGATAAAAAATGCAGAAAAAAAAGGAAATCTGCAAGGATAAATGTTTTTGTATGTTATGGGCCCTTTCCACAATCGACCACCCACATTGGTGGTTCAATAAATCATAACACACTGAGTCTGGGATAGGGTCTGCTTTGCAAAAGAATCTTGGAAAATTTAAAAAGGAAAATAGGGCTTTGACTACAGGTAAAACGACGCTACGGTAAAGGATCTTCAGGAGTCAGGACGAAGATGTAAAAAAAAATCTCGTTTTTCTCAAATAACACTTCGAAGTCTTGTAGACTCTCGTATATCAGATTTATGTTGAGTATCAAGAGGCATTCTTATCATACTTTCCCTATCGCAGATTGAAATATTTATGGCAAAGTACCTCAAGCTTTACTGGTGCTGGCGATGGTATCCTTTACACTTTTGTTGCAATAAAGGGTTGAATACTCTTTTTTTATATCTAAATGTCAGGGACGAGAGGACTCGCGAAGGAATTTCAATAAAGGACTTTTGGATTTATTATTTAAATTGATAAGACTGTGGTGGTTTTAAGCATTAACAAAAATAAAGCTAAAGGCTTTTCGGAGGACCCGAAAAAATCCATTTGAGTGAGTCCTTGGCGAAAACAGAAAGTTGGAAACGTCGAAGTTCATCGGCCTTTTGAATTGGAATGGTTCAAATCAATCGTATAAATGTATTTAGATTCGGTTGTGGCTTTGTTTCCCATACTGTAAAAGAATCAGACAAATAATTGCATATTTTGAGGATGACGAATTTACTTAGAAAGTGATACAACTTACGGGATTCGGATAAAGCACTTTGTTGTTGTTGTTTATAGGCTGTATCTAAAGAATATACCACTAACGAGAGTTTCCAAACCCATTTCGAAAGTAAAATTTGTTTGACAATGAGCCAGAGAATCAGCTCCTGAAATATTTGTATTCTCAACTGAATCACCCAGCCAGAAGATACTAGACATGTTTTTCATATGCAATGGTTTCGGGACTAACCCCCTAACAGTATTTTTTAGTGAACAAGAAAGTTTGGTCTTACGAGAAGGTATATCTGAGCAAACATTACTCAGGCGTGTAATATGGACCACCTCATTATTTTTGAAGTGGGCCAAAACAGACATCATTTTATAGATTAGCATCAATCCAACGCAATTCCAAACAGTATCAATCATGTTGTTAATATGACCCATGAGGGCAACATGGACCACCATAGTGTCTCCGAATTGGAAAAGCGTAACAGCAAGTATGTTAGCCTTTAAGACTTAAAGGGCTTCTGGCAGTTTAACATAAACATCCGGGACTGAAGAAAATAGCAGGGGCCAATATAAGAAGTTCGGATTGGCTACTTCAAATCGTCCCTATTGAGCTGAGGTACTCCGAGAAGTGTTGCCTTTAAACAAGAATCGATGCGCTTGAAGGTGGAGCAGTTGCTGCCTTCTGTTGGAATCAAATGCATCCTTAGCACAACTCTTCAAGCTTACAGTCACGTAGATATTGGAATCTTGAAGGTCTTCCTGTCTCAAGCAATATCGAGGGACTCCAATTGTTCGTTTTGCACGTTAGAATTCCCTGTGACAATAGATTTTCAGACCGGGACAAAGGCGAAGGGGGATCATGGTACATTTGTTCGAAAAGAAGATCTCGACAATAAACTCAGGCAAGAGGAGAAACTCTGCCAACACATAAGGTCGATTGTGACTCCAAAGGACTCGAAACTTTAGAACCAGGCCAGTCGAATGACACGTACAATCGTAAATTTGTTCTTTTAGGATAGGTTTGCGGCTGATTCCACCATACTTGGGTATATATGTAAGCCCATATTAAGGTTTACCTATTCCTCATCTTACAATACTCGTTTCTTGAGTTCCTTATGCAGTTTTCAGCCATCCGGTCCTTCTTGTAAGCCTGTGTAGATCGATAAATGGACTCCTAATAACTCTTCGTTCTCGATATCGAAATAGTGTCTTCCGAAAATTCCGTTTCTTAAATTGCAGAAGCTTGGGCAGTGACAATGACTCATGTTCATTCTCACCATTGCAGCTTGTGCAGTCAAACGGAGGTTTTTCGGTCGTATTTCGACCAGTTTTCTTGCAATACAACATAGGCCGGATTGGTCCACTACACGAGTCATTTTGTTTTTGAAATCACATAGACTGGGTTTAATTGTGTCCTCCGCGGGTTCAAGGCCATGTTATGACCCTATTCTTACTATAGTTCCCCTATGACCGGGACACGGAAATATACATTGAGGCTGGAACCTAAAAAATCTGCAACTGTTTTCCCCAAGCTGTCTGCAACAGTTTTCCCCAAGCTGCTTTCGTTACTTCTAGCAATAACTCTCTGATTGGAATACACTGCTTGAGTCGTAAAATCCGATGGAGCTGCTAATTTCGTAAGTTTCCGAGTAGAAGTCAGCTCCCATTCCTGTCAAACGTGGGAAATGGATGTAGAAATCATTTGTAGAATAATGTTCTTATCCCAGTGCTCCCTACTTAAATTTGAATGGGGTTCACTATAGTCAGAACCTTCATTTGTTGCAAAATTACTCCATGGCAAGCCATTTCAAAAAGGAAGTGTACTTTACTGGAAAAACTGATTTGTTCCTCAGTACGGTAAAGGGTGGACCATATTTCCGCAACTCGTTCTACTAAACTTTCAAATCGCCATTGTACGAGTAGTCTGATACAGACATTTTTATACCGAAATATACCTCTTAAATTCCACCATTCTCTCTGTTGTGAAATAATTGTTAAATTTACAGCCTAATCCAATGTAAATCACATTTAATCATACAAAGCTTCGCAACAATTACATGTAGATTCATTGCGCAGACAATAAATTACACCATTGGCGCCCACAACATGGGGTATACATGCAAAAATATAAAATTAGTATCTACATGTACAAAAAATTCCAGACACTACAAAATCAGACAAAAGAACAGAACTACGACGTGTGCCACACAAATTTATCATCCGTGAAGTGTGCTGCTACACTCTCTCTCTCTCTCTCTCCCGGCCTCTGTATAAAATAATTATGCCTAATTTTACCGCCAATAATTTCCATTTGAATGATATCCCATTTTTAGCTTTGCTTGCATGGTTTCTTTTTTATTTATGTAAATTAAAATAGACAAAGATACTTAACCCAACTATCCTCGCTACAAAAAAAAAAAAAACCGGAAAAAGTGTACAAATTTGCATTCATCGGATGCATAGGTTAGCGACCGCAAAACTATCTGACATTAGATTGTTGGGCTTGTGTATGCATCATCATTGCATAGACGGCTTTTTTGGCTCGTAAAGCAAACTTGTGACACAGCGCGAAAAACTTCGCGACACTAAATAGCAAAAGTGGCGGTCTGAGCGGCATCCGCATCGCGTCCACAACGATGACGATGTCTGACAAAGTGCCACTAAAAGTCAGCCAAAAATTTGAGTGGCTTTACTAACCGTTCCCGCAGAAAATCTCGAATACCCGAAGCCCAGCGCCAACAGGAGGAGTAGCAATAAAGATTGCAACTTTTTCTAAAAAAGGTAGTTGGATTGTTGAATGTTGGTTGCTCTAAGGCGGCTGATTTTTTGTCCGCCTTTTGCTCTCAAACAGTGCCAAAAAAAAAAAAAAATAGTATAAAAAGATTTCTATCAAACGATTGGCGAAATTATATTTTTTATTCGCTGCGTTGCGTTGGCGTGAATATATTGTTTCCTATATGATTTGTCGATAAGATTTTGGATTTTTGTTGAGAAAACTTATGTAACGTGTGCAATTACAAAAAGTGATTTGTCGGTATCGAATGTTTGCAGACTTGCAACTTAAAAGTTGCTTTGCTCATATCGTCGGCAGGATTGAGGCGACGTTTTGTCATTGAGATATATTGGCGGTAATAAAATAGGGTGGTTCTATTTTTAGGCTGAGATATCTATAAGTTACAATAATCAAACTGAGTTGGTTGTGTAAGATTACATGAAAGATACAAAATCTTGGATAGATAGCCAGACCGTTCAGATCAGTATCGTATGTACTGTTGTAGGATTTATTGATTCAAATATAGGGAAATTTTTCAGTTCAATAAATTTGTATTTCAAGCAACTTTACGGAGCAGAAAGTATCGCAATTTGCATTAAATATTAGAAAAAAGTTTGCTTACTCAGCTTAGTAACAATTAAGACTTTCTCAGACGAAAACTAGGTGAATTTTTCTTACTTGCAAATTCGTAAAGTTTCGGAGAGCTTAAAGCAAGTGATCGCAGATCTTTTGAAGTTAACTAATTGACCATTTCATTTCAATTTTGACACCACCGATCCACAATTATTGTAAGATGGAGTAAAAAAAAAGCGAAAAAATCTAGTCATCTTACTTTAAGAATGAGGGGGAAATACTGGAATCATCATAGCGACCAATGGAATATAATGGCATGGAAATTATGACCAAGACTGTAGTCTGATAAAAAAAGGAATTTTTTCGAAGGAAATGGCGGAGTGTGTGCATTACATGGAACTTAATACTTAACTCCCGATGCGCTGAAGGACCCATTTAGAAAGTGGAAGTCAATGTGAATAACCTATATACCTGTCAGATCTGTTGTTTATTATTCAGTTACTGATGCCAAATCAACATGGCGGCGTATTACACGATAAACAGCACGTCCAAATGATAAAACTTTACTGTCAAAATGAGTGCTCGTTAGTGCAAAAGTTGCTTCCATCTAACGTTAGTCATGGTGGCTCTGCTCTTCTCATGTTACGGTAAAATTTACCGTAACAAAAACTTTCCTTCCAGATCCCTTTTCTTGTTCCTTCCGTTCTTTTCTTTTCTTTTATACAGGTGCTTTGGTAAAACAATCGTAGGAAACGATCAGACAGGCGGTCTGAAAACAACCTATGAAACTACGATCACCGTAATCTTTAATATTGATGACGAAGCTAGGAAGACATGCAGAGTTCATAGACGCCATCTACCTCTACTAACTACGAAGGGTTCGTAGCACCGACGGACGCAGCGTATGGCCAAAGGCCCACCATAACTCAATATTATCTATGTAAAAGGTGGACCGTTAACTATTATTCTTATCTACCCCCCCAACCCACCCAAAATTGAACGAAAGCCAACCAAGTTAACCATTCGCTAATAGGAATTTCTGCCAACCTCTCTTTCCAGTATAGGGAATATTACAAATAGCTTCGCTCTAAAGTCTCCACAATTGATATATTTGATTTTATTTTTCATTCGGAAGGGGAAAATTGCACTGGAGAAAAACTGAATTTCTTTCGTCTTCGTCAAAACTTTCTTTTCGAAATACGAAAACTTGGTTGAGGGGTGAATGCGTCCATCGAATTCCCGCCCACTGGAAATGATACCAGGTGCCGGCGAATTCGATGATGACGACGCACAATTGATGAGAGAGGGTGAGTAAGCGAGACCGTCGGATTCCATCTCTGTTCACTTACTGCCTATGTAGTATAGCTGAGTAATGACGAGATCCGATTCCGCGGTCTATGATTGGCTGAAAACCAGATTGATTGGAAAACAAGAGGGACCATCCAGGACCAAGAAAATCCTGGAAGGGCACTTCTAGTTTGGCAAGCAAGAAAGAAAGTTTGAGAATTTTTTGAAAAAGTGGAGAGAAAAGAAAAGTTTTGATTTGAGGAGGAAAGAATTTCGAGTTGGATATAGAATTAAACGTAGTAGTGATAAAAAAAAATTATTTGGAAAAGAAAGTTTTTGTAATTTGGCAATTGTGGAGAATATAGTGATAAGGAGCAGAATAAAGGAAAGAAGGAAGGAGAAATTGGCAGGAGGCAATAAAGAAAAAAAAGCTAAGTATTTCACTTATTTATTTGATTCGTGGTAATTTAGTCGTTTCTTTTTTTATTGTTAGTTTTCTTCGAGAAGAAGAAAATTAACAAGAAATATATACATACATTTTATCGGTTGGCTTTCGTTCGCCAGATTTACGGGACCCGTGACTTTTTCTCATTACCTATTCCGTAGTAACGGTCCATTTTCTTTTGTTAAATTCCATTTTATAAAATTACATTTGGTTGAAAAGATTTTGGGTTTTACCCCTATATTTTATAAAGGTTTCCCAAACCAATAAAAATTTTAAAATCCCAATTCGGGAGTTAAAACTTTTGTCTTATCATTTCATTTCATTTATTTTTATTGTTGCACCGTCGATTTTAATATAGGTTTGGAAATTCCTAAAAAAATTTCCTGGCGCCCGCTTTCACTTACTATATGTAAGTACGCCCTTTGTGGCAATCAATTTAATTACCTTTAATCATTTTCACAGCAATTCTATTAATCGATTAAATTTGATAATCAATTAACAAGATTGCATGTTGTCGAACCAACCCTTTGCTGAGCTAGCCACTCTGACAGCATATGTTGAATGCTGTCATTGCTATACATAATCGAACGCACCTTGTAAAACCAAGTGTCATTTTAATCGAAAATTTAACCCCATCGCGTGCACTTCGGTTTGTGCTTTTCTTTTTATTATTTATAAATATTCGCCTTTCATTCGTTTTGAAAGATAATTGGTTGTGGATACGTATATCCAAAGTCGCGGTTTGCAAGTTCTCGTCAATATAAAATAATAATAATAATAATTTTCGCGTTCGGTTTTGTGTGTGTAGCAATTTGGCCGCCCAACGTGGAGCATATTAAAAAAAATATATAATCGTCCCCTGCCGCGGTGCAACAATTACATACCTACTTAATTAAAAGTGATTCCTGGTGTTTATTGATTATTTTTAGGGAAGTTTTGTTTTAATTTTTTATCTCCAGCATTGTGGTGTTCTTCTTACTTTCCTGTGTTTTTTTTTATTTTGCAGCTTCATTATCAATCTGGTGCAGTTTGTGTGGTGGAAAAATTTCTATGGTATATACAGGATAGATCAAGAGGTTGCTGTGGAATTTTTTTTTTTTGTTGTGATACGAGACAGGAATTAAACAAGAGGAGATAATTGTTTTTTTGGTTCGCAAGGAAATTGAGTGAGTTGCATGTTTTTTTTAATTATTACCTTAATCGAGTACCTAGACATAATTGTTTTCGCCGGTGTTTTTTTTTTATATAAATAATTTTATTAATAACGGTGTTCTTTTTTTTTAACTCGGTACCTTTTGTTCGTGCTATATTTGTCTCTTTCCGACAAATTACGTTTTTTTTGTCTACATTCTGTGGTAATTTTTTTTTGATTTTTCTTTTGCCTTGTGGTTGTTAAATAATATATTAAGCATACATTCAAGATCCGGTTGTTTATAAATCAGTTTTTATTCGTTTTGATTTTGCTGTGTTCGGATATAACACATAAATATTTTAATAAATCTAACATTTTGATCGCGGTTAGATTAAAGTGATTATTTTTTTTTTTTTTTTTTTTTGATTTTTGATAAGAAATCTGCTTGGGCAACCAGGGTTGCCACTTTATTTATTTTCTTTTAACTTTTTGGTTTATTATTTTTGATTTTATCGGACCTTTTTTTTTGACATTATTTTAAACAATTTATTAATTATTTAATTCGATTTTGTTTTTATACAATTTTAATTTTACTAATATTTTTTTTTCATATTTTCATAATTTTTATTTTTATGTTTATTTTTTTTTAACTCGTCCCATTTCATTTTTGTGTGATTGTTTCCCATTTTATACAGATTTTTTTTTTTGGGTAACTCTTGGTATAGAGTTACCAATTCTTTTGGGTGAATTTCTTATTAGCAAATTTCGAATCTTTTGTTGGTTGAATTAAAGTTTTTTTTTGCATTAGTTTTGTTTTGGTTGTAAGAAATTTTAAGGGTTGCGTTTTTTTTGGAATTACTTTTTTTCGTGAGTGGATTGGATTTTAATTCAAGGTCATTTTTGGGATTTCTCGAATTTTTTTTTTTATTTATTTTGAATTTTCGTTCGGTGGTAGTCTTAAAACTTGTTGGCCATCTCAATTTTAGATCTTGTTTTTAGTTATTGAGTTTTTTTTATTTTATTTTGAGGTTAGTTTCAGTTTTTAATTTTCAATTTGAAATTGATTTTGGTTTTTTTTTTTGGTTTAAAATTGTGTTTAATTTTTTTTCTTTCTTTGTTTATTAGTCAGTAAAAATGGATGTTAATAGGTTAAATAAAGAAGAGCTCATTTATGAGTTAAAGGCTCGGGGTCTTAAAGAGGGTACAGTGGACAACATGAGGGTCACGCTCAGAGCTTCACGCACCTTAGAGCGTGATGGGTCCATTTCGGCTGAGAGCCCCCATTACCCGTTTTCGTTTGAGGAAGATTGTAAGGCAGTTCAAACCAAGGTGTTGGAGATTAAAAACCTTTTAAAAACCCCTCCGAAAAATCCGAAGTCATCGGAATTTTTGAAGATTCGAACAAAAATCGAATGGTCTCTTGGTAGGATCTGTAGGGCTAAGGCAGAGTCTTCTGATGAGGTAAACGAGGTGGCGGATTTAAGGGGTGAATTGTTGCTACTGATGGCAACTTTAACCGATGGGGGTGAGGAAGAAAATAAAGAAAAAGAAAAAGAAAACAACAACAACAACAACAACAACAACATGTCGACAGCAGCGTCGGATGCGTCACCACCTGCGAACGTCGGCCAACGAGCGAGCTCAGGATTTCTACAGCAGGATGAACCCTGCGACCGGAATCCTGAGCGCATCGAAAAATGGAACGTGAAGTTTTCTGGTGAGCGGTGCGGCTCATCAGTGAACTCATTCATAGAAAGAATCGAAGAACTTAGGGAATCGCGTGGGGTTTCACATGCTAGACTTTTGAAATCAGGTGTGGATTTGTTTACTGGGAAGGCGCTTCTTTGGTTTAGGGCGATTAGGGACAACATTTCAACTTGGGAAGAATTGATTCGTGAATTGAAGTTAGAGTTCTTACCCTCGAACTATGATGACCTCTTGTTGGATGAGGTCAGGCGACGAACCCAGGGTAAAGATGAGACAATGGGTATGTACATTGCTCTCATGCAGACCCTTTTCAAAAGATTCTCTGAGCCGTTGAGTGAGAATAGGAAATTAACTATTCTCATGAAAAACATAGCTCCTTTTTATCAAACGCAATTAGGCTTGGCTGATATTAAATCAGTCAATGAACTGGTTGCGTTGGGTAGGAAGCTAGAGACAATTAGGGCAAATGTGGAATCCTTCGTGCCTCCTCCTACTAGTCGCAACAGGCAGGCTTTGGAGCCTGATGTTGCATATGTTGCTGCCGTTCAAGAAACAGCGGTTACTGTTAGAAGAGACCAACCCCCCAATAGATCAATGCGGTGCTTTAACTGTAACAGGGAAGGACATTTTTCTTCCACTTGTTCCGCTCCTAGGCGTTGTTTCGGATGTGGGTCTTTAGGAACAACTCGTAGGGATTGTAGACGCTGCTCGGGAAATGGGCAACGGACTCTTGGGCCAGCAGGACAAGAGCGCCGTCGCAATTAGTTAGGTCGCCTGCTGACGACCAGCTGGCAACTCAGATTAAACTTGGTTTCACATTAGATTCAAGCGGGGTAGATAGTCGCCCATATTTAGGAGTAAATATTTACGGTCTACGCTTTTTAGGGCTTTTAGATTCAGGAGCTACGCGAACGATAATTTGTAGGGACGTTTGGAGGGTTCTTAAGGATTTAGGGCTAGTCTTAGAAAAAAGTAACATTAGGCAGGTTCATTTAGCTGATGGTGCAGGTGTAGGAGTTTTAGGCACAGTTAAATTACCCATAGTAATAGAAGATAGGTCAGTTTTGATAGAGTGTTTAGTTATACCCTCACTCCCACATGCGTTGATCCTTGGTGCAGATTTTTGGGCACTGTCGGGTATCGTCCCGGATCTTCGATCACGCATGTGGAGCTTTTCAAACCAAGAAATGTTGGCTTCGATTGAAGGCTCGTCTATCACAGAAGCGTCTGAGTTAGACGATGAGCAGGGGGCAAAGCTGAACGCTTTGATTGAAGATTTGTTCAAGACCATGCCAGAGGGGCTGGGAAGGACAAATCGGGTAGAACATATTATTAGGACGACATCAGAACCAATTAAACAAAGGTATTATCCGGTCTCCCCGGCAATGCAGGTCCACATTGATAAGGCTCTAAAAGAGATGGTGGACGAAGATGTGATTGAAAAATCAAACAGCCCTTGGGCTTCTCCGATAGTTTTAATTAAGAAAAAGGATGGTACCTTTAGGTTCTGTGTCGATTATAGGAAGTTAAACCAGGTTACAGAAAGGGACGCTTATCCACTTCCGATCATCTCCGCCATTTTAGATAAGCTTAGGAATGCTAGGTTTTTGACATCGCTTGACATTAAGTCAGCGTATTGGCAGATTCCCATGTCTGAGGAATCTCGTAAGTTTACAGCCTTCACGGTTCCGGGTAGAGGTCTTTTCCAATTTAAACGTATGCCTTTTGGCTTACACAATGCTCCTGCTACGTGGCAGAGATTTATAGATAGTGTTTTAGGGCCAGAATTAGAACCATTCGTTTTCGTGTATCTGGACGATATTATTATCGTTACGGATACATTTGGAAAACATTTAGAAATCCTAGACGAAGTTTTGAAAAGACTGCGTGAAGCAGGATTGAAAGTAGGTCGGGATAAATGCAACTTTTGCAGACCATCCTTAAAATTCTTGGGCTACGTTGTTGATCGGAACGGATTACATGTTGATCCAGAAAAAGTGGATAGTATGGTGAAAATACCTGCACCCAAAAATGTTAAAGAGGTTAGGAGTTTTGTAGGGACAGTTTCGTGGTACAAACGCTTCGTACCAAATTTTGCAACGCTAGTTAGACCTTTAACCGATTTGCTGAAAAAGAGCAAGAAATTCGTCTGGACTCAAGAATGCGAAGACAGTTTTAGGAAATCGAAAGAATGTTTAATCACGGCCCCTATTTTGACATGTCCCGACTTCAGTCTTCCATTCGTAGTCCAAACCGACGCTTCTGATTACGGTATCGGGGCCGTACTTACACAAACTTTTGAAAGCGGTGAAAAGGTCATTTGTTATCTAAGTAGGTCTTTAAATAGGAATGAAAGGAACTATTCCACTACAGAGAAGGAGTGTTTAGGAGTTTTGTGGGCAGTTGAGAAGTTACGGCCGTACATCGAAGGTGTTCGATTCACGGTCATAACTGATCACTATTCACTGGTTTGGTTGAATAACCTAAAAGATCCCCAAGGGAGACTCGCTCGCTGGGCAGTACGGCTTCAGCAGTTTGATTTTAAGATCATACACCGTAAGGGTAAAGACCATGTCGTGCCGGACATGTTATCTCGGGGAGTTCCAGTAGTGGCTGGAGTTTCAGACGAGGATTCGGACCCTTGGGTTACCAAGATGATTTCGTCAGTAGAGTCTAATCCATTAGATTATCCAACATGGAGGGTAGAAAGTGGACGATTATATAAATTTGTCAAATCGACGCATATAGTGGTCCACGAAAACAATAACGAGTGGAAGTTAGTTGTAGGTAAAAGAGATAGGTTAAATATTTTGACAGAATGTCACGATAGTCCATTAGCAGGACATATGGGGGTAAGAAAAACGTTCGCTAGAGTAGGGGCTAAATATTATTGGCCAAAGATGAGATTAGATGTCACTAACTATGTTAGAAAATGTAGAATTTGTCAGCAAGTGAAACCAATAAATGATAAACCAGCCGGTCTTATGACGGAAAGAATAGGAGTTTCTTCTCCGTGGGAGATGATTAGTGTGGATTTGGTAGGCCCTTTACCTAAGTCCAATAGGGGCTTTATATATATTCTAACAGTGGTAGATTATCTGACCAAGTTTCCTTTGTTGTTTGCGCTGAGATCGGCTACCGCGAAGGCAGTATGCAAGGAGTTAGAAGACAATGTTTTTCTCCTATTTGGAGTCCCAAAAGTTGTCATTTGTGACAACGGTCCTCAATTTAAAAGTAGGGAACTCAAGGCACTTTGTGAAGGTTATTCTTCTAAGATTAGGTTCACGCCACACTATCATCCTCAGGCAAACCCCGCGGAGAGAATAAACCAGAGTATAAAAACAACATTGAGAGCTTATGTTTCGGAGAATCATCGCGTTTGGGATTCTCAACTGGCCAAAGTAGCCTGTGCTATACGCACTTCTCAACATGAAGTTTTAGGAGTTTCACCTTATTATGCCAATTTCGGCAAGGATATGTCAACGAGTGGTAGGGAAGATTTTACAATTAGTGATGAAGCTATAGACAGGAATGATAATGTTGACTCGAGTGAAGGTATAGGAGAAAAGTTTAGGAGACTTAGGGCGGATATAGCTGTTAAGCTTCAAGCAGCATCCAAAAAAATCAGCGGAAGCCTACAACCTCAGAAGGAGAGATGCTCAATATCTCCCTAATGACGTTGTATGGCGAAGGAATTTCGTCCTCTCAGATGCAGCTAATTACTATGCAGCAAAATTGGCACCAAAGTTTGTGGGCCCTTTCATAATAAGTAAAAGATTGTCTCCTTGGACGTATGTTCTCGTAGACGAAAATGGCAAAGATCGTGGCACTTGGCACACCAAAGATCTTAAGCCTTTTATTTCCTTAACGGAGAACCTGTAAGACAAAGTCCCATTTTGAGTTTTTTGTTTTTTGGTTCAAGATAATTTTCCTTGGGACATACTACCATTTTTGGTCTTTTATAACTTCCCTTCCTGTGTTGTGTTGTGAACCAAGTCGTTCCGTAGGAAATGGCTTAATTTCATGCAAATTAAGCACATTTCCAAGGAGGAAAGGGTGGGATTTGTTACGGTAAAATTTACCGTAACAAAAACTTTCCTTCCAGATCCCTTTTCTTGTTCCTTCCGTTCTTTTCTTTTCTTTTATACAGGTGCTTTGGTAAAACAATCGTAGGAAACGATCAGACAGGCGGTCTGAAAACAACCTATGAAACTACGATCACCGTAATCTTTAATATTGATGACGAAGCTAGGAAGACATGCAGAGTTCATAGACGCCATCTACCTCTACTAACTACGAAGGGTTCGTAGCACCGACGGACGCAGCGTATGGCCAAAGGCCCACCATAACTCAATATTATCTATGTAAAAGGTGGACCGTTAACTATTATTCTTATCTACCCCCCCAACCCACCCAAAATTGAACGAAAGCCAACCAAGTTAACCATTCGCTAATAGGAATTTCTGCCAACCTCTCTTTCCAGTATAGGGAATATTACAAATAGCTTCGCTCTAAAGTCTCCACAATTGATATATTTGATTTTATTTTTCATTCGGAAGGGGAAAATTGCACTGGAGAAAAACTGAATTTCTTTCGTCTTCGTCAAAACTTTCTTTTCGAAATACGAAAACTTGGTTGAGGGGTGAATGCGTCCATCGAATTCCCGCCCACTGGAAATGATACCAGGTGCCGGCGAATTCGATGATGACGACGCACAATTGATGAGAGAGGGTGAGTAAGCGAGACCGTCGGATTCCATCTCTGTTCACTTACTGCCTATGTAGTATAGCTGAGTAATGACGAGATCCGATTCCGCGGTCTATGATTGGCTGAAAACCAGATTGATTGGAAAACAAGAGGGACCATCCAGGACCAAGAAAATCCTGGAAGGGCACTTCTAGTTTGGCAAGCAAGAAAGAAAGTTTGAGAATTTTTTGAAAAAGTGGAGAGAAAAGAAAAGTTTTGATTTGAGGAGGAAAGAATTTCGAGTTGGATATAGAATTAAACGTAGTAGTGATAAAAAAAAATTATTTGGAAAAGAAAGTTTTTGTAATTTGGCAATTGTGGAGAATATAGTGATAAGGAGCAGAATAAAGGAAAGAAGGAAGGAGAAATTGGCAGGAGGCAATAAAGAAAAAAAAGCTAAGTATTTCACTTATTTATTTGATTCGTGGTAATTTAGTCGTTTCTTTTTTTATTGTTAGTTTTCTTCGAGAAGAAGAAAATTAACAAGAAATATATACATACATTTTATCGGTTGGCTTTCGTTCGCCAGATTTACGGGACCCGTGACTTTTTCTCATTACCTATTCCGTAGTAACGGTCCATTTTCTTTTGTTAAATTCCATTTTATAAAATTACATTTGGTTGAAAAGATTTTGGGTTTTACCCCTATATTTTATAAAGGTTTCCCAAACCAATAAAAATTTTAAAATCCCAATTCGGGAGTTAAAACTTTTGTCTTATCATTTCATTTCATTTATTTTTATTGTTGCACCGTCGATTTTAATATAGGTTTGGAAATTCCTAAAAAAATTTCCTGGCGCCCGCTTTCACTTACTATATGTAAGTACGCCCTTTGTGGCAATCAATTTAATTACCTTTAATCATTTTCACAGCAATTCTATTAATCGATTAAATTTGATAATCAATTAACAAGATTGCATGTTGTCGAACCAACCCTTTGCTGAGCTAGCCACTCTGACAGCATATGTTGAATGCTGTCATTGCTATACATAATCGAACGCACCTTGTAAAACCAAGTGTCATTTTAATCGAAAATTTAACCCCATCGCGTGCACTTCGGTTTGTGCTTTTCTTTTTATTATTTATAAATATTCGCCTTTCATTCGTTTTGAAAGATAATTGGTTGTGGATACGTATATCCAAAGTCGCGGTTTGCAAGTTCTCGTCAATATAAAATAATAATAATAATAATTTTCGCGTTCGGTTTTGTGTGTGTAGCACTCAGTCGACTCTTAAACGTAAGGTGGCAAAATTTAAGGTAACCGGTGTGGTAATCAATATGCCACTATTCGAACGTCTAAAAAACGACAGATCTCGGCCTCTTGCAGACTCTAACTTGGCGAATTTCGTGTCGGGACTTGAGACTACACTCGAATAAGTTTCAACTGACCCAAGAGCTCAAAGTTCATGACTACAGGCAATGCCTTTTGTTCGCTAACTGGACTTCCGAGGGTTTGTAAAAGGTCTTCAAAAATTGCCGACAAATCATCTTGAACAACTTGGCGCATTTTTGGATCAATGGCTGAAGTGCAATTGCCGAATATCTGAAGACAACAAACCAGACGAGGTTTACCAGGTAACAATATATCCTCAAAAAGTTAGCGTTTTGTGTGGATTTGAGCCAACGCGGCCTTGTCCTCAGTTTGCAATTTTTCGAAAACGACTTTGGTTAGACGGTCCAAGTCAATGGTGAGCTCTACAATCACCAATTTTGTATGGCCCAAATGGAACCATATGGACCTAGACGACATGTTGTTCGAGCAGGATAGTGACACAAGCCACAGATTGATACTCAGCATGAACGATTTGTGGGTATGGTTATCTCTCCCAGACGTGACGTGGATTGGCCACAAAGCCTACGAGTAAATGTTGTCTTGAAAAGGAGCAAAGGTCTTTCGGATTCGGCGGTAGAGTGTATAGGTCCCTTCAAATTCTGTACAATTATATCAATGAACATTTTCAGGAATGGTGGAGAGTTTTATTCACAGGCCCCGGTCACGCTTTTAGCTGTTGTGCCCATAATTTATTTAGTTCTAAACTTGATATCACCGGTAGCTTATATCGTAGCATTGATGCTCGCCCGTAACTTAGAATGCTGTTTCACCAAGACAATGCACTAGCACACAAGTCCAAAGTTTTGCTAGAACTCGGGCTCTAAATCTAGAAACCTGCGACTTTTCTTTTTCTCCGGTTTAATGAGGGGCGCAAAAGGTACGAAATTTGAAGACACTCGTTAGGAGATTAAGTTGCATAATAAATACAATTTGTGCTGATCCAATTTATCTTCGTTAATTCAAGCGTTTTCAAGGATTTAGGGAAAGATTAGAAAAAAAACTCAAGAGAATCGATATAAAATATTAGCTTGGTAAGAAACTCAAATCATCTCACGTCAAAATAGCATACTGGCTCAGAAATAGACGGCATTAAATTTATCTTGAAGTAGGCTCGTATACCTCTTGTAAGAATCTAACCTTTCTTCCAGACTAATCAGAAAAGTATCAATTGGCCCACAACATCTACCACAAAAAAAAAAAACTCTAGAACGAAATAGAGTTGATGAAAAATATTCTACGGAAGTAAGAACAAGAAATATTTATTTATTCATCAAAAATAATTAATAAAAACATTTAGATTAATTATAATGTTTAATTTATTTATCCAGCTACAGTTTTTAAAGTGAACACGCTTAATGGAGGCAACGGCAGAAGCACCATCGGCGGACATATCTCAGTTCCATTGTAAATCAAACAGGGTTCTTCAGTAGTTTGTATTACATCATCTATTTGTTCTGAAATTGGAGTTGAAAAATCGGCAGGTCCATTAAATCCAATCGTGTGATCATCACTTTTAATAGGATAACTTCTGCACAACACAATGGAAAATAAAATAAGAACTAAAAACAAAAATGTATTTTGCCGAAACATTTCTTCTTTTTTGATCTTCGTACAAACGTTGACGGAACAACACTGAGAACAAAAAGTTAGAGAAAAAGACATTTATTAGATGTTTCAACAAATTAATAAAGAAATATGTAGCATCATGATTGATGATGGAAATTTAACAAAACTCGATTGAAAAAATAAACGAGTTTTTAACAAGGTTAAGAATTTTCGATATGGAAATTGTAGGGGCAGTTGGGGGCACATTGGTACATTTTTTCTTTTAGCAAACGATTGATAGTAGCAATAGGGAAGAAGCTTTTGGCGCCCAACGTGGGGCCATGCCAGACATCAAAAGACAGCAGTTACAATTTGATTAAAATATTTTGTGAAATGAATGTTGCATCAAGTTGGGCGGGAAAACCTTTCTCGTTCACTAAAAAAAAAAAAAAATTGGTCCATCGAGCCGGATTTTCTCCAAGCCATTTGCTCAATATTCAAGGTTAAGGTGATATTTCGGTTCCATACTTCTAATTCAAAAAAATCGACACATCTCATTCTTCTATTACTCTAAAAAAGATATATAAAAACAAAATAGTAAAAGCGTGCGTGTTTAATTTTTTTCTTTTTGATAATGAAGGCATCAGGCGCAAGTATGGTAGACCACAACCCAACCGCCAACAATCGTGCCATGAAGCAGAAACGAGGACGCTTTTTAATTACCGCCAGTCGAGTGATTTTTAATAAAATTGATGGTCTCATCACATTACTTTCAACCTCAAAAGTGTCCCAGACCACGAAGCTTTAAGGTCATACAAAAATCTAAACACCAGTCATAGAAAAAAAAAAGTAAATCAAATATAATCAACATCAAGTTAAAAGTATCCCACTGTTGCGGCTGCGGCTTCGGCCGGTGGTTGCGGCATGGCGTTACCATCGACATGCAATTTTCAAACGTTTTCAATCGTCCGTTCGTTGACTTTTGGCATAGATCTTTAGATCATAAAAATAAGCCTTCGTCATGCGGTTCATTGAAACCGCATACAAATGTGTGCGTGTCGCTCAATTCAATATCGCGCGTCTAATGCAACCGAGGGGCAGCGGCAGCGGCAGTAGAAGCAAAACCGCCTTCAGGTATCTCCTCTATTAGATACTAGGTATAGCAACAACGTGCCTCCTCCGCGCGATCGGCAACAAGATCCATACCAATTGGCTTTGCTGCACACAAAAAATACATACATTTTTCGAGACTGGCTCTATAATAGTGCCAAATATACAAATGTATCTAGATAGTTAGCAAAAGATACACACATCACTCTGTGGTCTGTGTAGTTATGGTTGGTAACAAGCAAACGTCGACATTTTTTCGGATATCAATTAGAGATAAAAAAAAGATACTATTTTTTTTCTACTTGCAATCTCACGAATGCGTGGATGTATCTTTTTGTTGTTGTTGCATTTTTTTTTTGTCTGGGGCTATTGTTGCGATAAGCAATTATAATATTTGATTGCGAATATGGCAACATTCATTAGAAACGCACATGGTGTGCGAGAGAGTGTTGGAGTATCTATGTGACATAATACTCCACCGCCATGGTGAGTGCCGAGTTCAGTTCATTCAACTTACTTACTGCTGCATGCAATAGATAGAAAAAAAGCACATAATTTTGCGTTTAAACGCGACGACGACCGACGAGAAGGATGACGAATGAGCGTGTGGACTTTTATCTTTCACGACAACTATGACAACTAACGAGAACGACCACAACGACGGACGCGAGAGTAGGTAAATTGGCAAAGCAAGCGAAGGTGTGCACAGGGCACCACACACGTATCTATGTTGTGCCCATTTTGTATCTTTAGTTTTTTTTTTTTTTTGTCCTTTGATATTGTATCCAATTCAATTAAATTGCTATTCACTCATGCTAATTGGTTATGACTTAAGTTGGTCGAGTGAAAATCTAATTTAATTAAATGATTCAGACAATCCAACCGGGCGAAATTCCCCTTGTGATTGAATTTACAAAATACGATGTCTGTTGTAGTTTTTTTTTATGTTGTTATTTGTGTTAGGTATCCTATCTTAAGGATTGACAGGTTTTGTAGTGCATTTCTTCAATGAAATGCAACAGTTGATGCGTAAGACAAAGTATCTTAACAAGGCGAATAATAATTGAGCATTAAAATACGACTTGAAGCTAGTCAGGCGAGGAATGAATAAGGAAAGTCTGCCCTTTGGAAACGCATTGTCACATACCTTAATGAGTACTGGGAATGGGAATAGCTTTCTCCTGGCTGGTCATGTAAAGATGTCTAAGGCATTTATAGTTGTCTAGGGAAGTTTAATGATAGCCTTTTTGGCGCAGACTGACTCTTCTGATTTTTGAAATTTAGGAAAAACGAAATCAAAGTGAAATTGAGTGAAACAAGAGACCTTTTGAGTTTTAAGAAGAAGAAAAGAAAATTGCCCCGTTCTTTGTCCGCCAATTCCTTTTAAGCCACTAAACGAATTTTGAATCAGTTTTCACCATCATGTGGATAGTTGTTTCCATAAGGTTTATGTGCATATTGTATCACGAAATAATTACTGAAAGGCGTTGCAACAGACTTTTTTAGATGTAAACTCCTGAAGGTATGCAAAAATCTTGCATATAAGCATACCTTGAACAAAAAAAACGTGTAAATTGGAAAAGTTAATCAGTTTTCACTTTGCCGGGCAGTTGTAATACTTTTCTCGGGAATGATGGAACAATTAGCTGGTTATAATTAAATACACTTGAAGGAATGAAATATGTCATTGGGATATGAAAAATGTATGCTTGCCACAAGTATAGAAAACTTATTTAACCTTGCATTTTGCACCTTGCTTATAGTAGGAGTTACTAGATAAAGCGAATCAATAGAGAATCTTGGAGATTTTCAAGGAATTTGTTTCTTGAAAATGTGCACAAGTGTCACTGTTAGCGTATTTGGATTGGAAGGTTCTTTCAATGACTTCAATCAAAATACTTAACTACAGTTGGCACAATTGTATCCAAAAATATTGCATAGAATGACTTTTCAATTTTTGTAGATGGCTTAATTGGAACACATAAAACACGCTGTTTTCGCCTGTGTAATTGATTAAAAAAATTGGAGCCAAACAGGACTACTATCTTAGACCACCATCTTTTAGTTTTGATGACTTGGTTTAATTTTAATATCAACGTATATTGCCTAGTGTTTCGGAAAAATAAATGTAGAGCTTCAGGCAGTTTATATCAAAGCTTTACCTGGAAGGTTTCCGAAAAATCAAACCTTGGTTCTTCGTGAAGGACGAATTTTAAACGAAAGTTACCCACACGGGCAAATCTCACGGGCTTACTAGTTTAGAGCAGTTGTATGAGATGGTCTATACTTAAAAAAAATGTCTATGCATTCTGGGAAGTAGAGATGACACCAGAATTCTGGAGTTTGTGAAAGTCAAGTACCTTGCGCTTCTTTGATTTACTTTAACAGCTCAGGGTAGAGCTCAAAAAGTGCTCAGTCAAAATGACGTACTACCGCTGGAGGTGTGAAGAACCTAGACCGTATCATATTTTCTGATTTCCAGGAGATCGAAGAATCTTAAAAATATTTGAAATATCAGGCTTTGCTCACTTCCATGCTATATCAAGAAAAGATCATACCACGTATTCGGAAATGAATGAATACATCATGGAGAGACTAGTATTTTTTCTGAGAATGTTGGTGAGCGAATCGAAGGTAGTGACCTCTGGCGTAGAGTTAAGTAAACCAGATTGCCCGCCGCCGCGCCGCCGAGGTTTCTGGGTCCAATTGCTGATTCTGCGAGATTATCAAATAACACTTTTGAGTGGTAAAGAGTGTCATGTACTGTGGCCGGGATCGCCCGGAGTTTTTATTCTTTTTTTTCAATCGAGGGTTGAATTATTGGCTGACAGGATTATCAGATAATTCTATGAGGCTTTTGATTAAAGATTTCAAAACAATGCCACAAACATATGACACTTATTAATCGATTGACAAACGACAAAGTTATTAACAGCATTTGTCAAGTTGCTGAACTTGTGTCATAGCGGACTAAACATAATTCAGCATTGCCAGATACAAATTACCAAAAACCATTGTCTGTCTTTTTAACATTCAAATATCCACCTTATAAATATTGTTTCTCCGAGAACTTCTCATATAAAAGGAGAGTTAAATAAATTATTAAGTTGTTACCTGTTGATTGTTTATTAACATGTAACGAAATTAACATCTTTCTGTCATAAACTTACCATTAATTGATAGGTTTACACGAGCGATCATACTTACAACTTTTTTTCATTCATTTGTTCAATTAATTAGCGCTTACCTGCAAAGAAAAATAAAAAAAAAAATTGGTTAGCATTAGTAAAAGACAACAAATCATAATTTTTTTGTTTGTTATTACACCTTAAACAAATTAAATTAAATTAAACAAATGAGCAACTAAGCAAATTACAACATTAAGCCACTAAAAAACGATGTTAACTTAAAAAGCAAACATAAATCGAGCTGATGACCTTTCAAAGTCTTCAAAATCATGGTTACGAACTCTTCTGGCAGTTCGGCGCGGCGTGGCGTTCGTTGTAAGACCCTCCACGTGTAAGTAAATTAATCTTAACAACTTGGAATACCTACGTCAGGCAGGCTATGGTAAAGATATGCATTCTTGTCGTTTAAGTCAAGCCTTAGAAGAATATGGTGTTATAAGCTCAGTTTGAGAAAAATTATTTCTTAACCTTTCTCGAAAAAGTGAAGACATTTTTCAAGACAAATTTGTTACCAAGGGGTTTCGAAAATATTGAAACTTGTCAACGGCTTTGGCTCCAATAAACTATTGCTTCCAAATAGATCAGCGAAATCGTTTCTCGCGGTTAGTAATCGGATGGAGAATTATACGTCACGTCACTAACTGCGTGCTGTTGACATGTGTTGTCTGTTCTGTTCTTATCTTTTCTGTTCTGTCAGTATCTCTCGGGCGTTGTATTAAGCCGATAGCTTTAGTTGATTAATGTAATTTAACCACAACGTTTGCTCTTAAAAAAGTCTCCAACAATATGTTTGGATTTCTCATAAGAAAATGAACGCCTTTACGAATTTAAGCTTTGGAAAATACACAAACGCTTAACAAAATTTGGAACTCTAAAAATTTCAAAAATTTAAAGTCCACATTGATTCATCTGTAAGATTAACAGAAGTGAATGCAAGAAAATATCAGCAATTTCTTGGTCTCAGATTTTTTTTAATGTCAGACAAAAACCTTAAAAATGTTTCCATATTTTAAAATTACAAAATAAAATTCCATTAAAGTCAACCTTCAAAACACATTTAGAAGATAAAACTGCCACACATCAACATCACATCTGTTGGATGATTAAAATGGATTGCTCTAGAATATTTTTCTATTTAAGTCCTAAACGAGGCAACTCTCCCCCAAAAGACCAATAAATCTTTTGATTATAATGTCAATAGATTTTTTTTAATTGAATCTCACATGACTCCAATTAAATTGTCAAATTGATATAAAGCATACAAAAATAAATTATTTCAAAAGACACTTTGATTTCATTATTATTCAATTTGTTTACATAATCTTATATGAACACAAAAAAAGTATCTGTAAGATACAGGTAAAATCAAGTACTGTTCATTATTTATCATCGCAAAAAAAAAAAAAAAATCCACTCTTAATTATGAGAGGTGGGAGCTGAGATACATATTTATATGAATCTGTGTGATACTGCTCGTTGCACCGCACACAGGGTGGCATTGACCCAGAATATCTTTGAGTTTATAAAGCGTAAATGCTTTTCTTCTCATTTTTTTATTTTTATTTCATTTTTATTCAATTTTTTATTATTTCAGAAAATCACTCATCATCATCGTCACCACAGCTGTTGATGAAAAAAAAAAAAGAAAAAAATATCTTGCACCATATGAATATCATTTGTATCTTTAAGTTGTTGGTTTTCCTTTCTTGGATATTTTTTTTTTTTAATAAAAATCTTTTTTTTTTTGTCTCCACTTGATATACAAATACAATATCATAATGGAGCTCTTGACTTGTCATATGAGATAAATACGAGTTATCCATATCCATGGTATAATATAGGCAGGCATGCTATTTGTTTAAATATATATTTTACTGTGCCAAGCAGTTGAATAATCTTTTTAAGGTCAGACACAATGTTTAAGATAAAAATGAGTAATGAATATAGAATTACTTTATATATTGAGATTTATTGAGCATGTGCACCCACAGCAACAGCAACAGCAAATAAAATTATTTATTTATTGTCTTCAAGAGATACTTTCTTGGAATGAACCAAGAAAAAAAAAAGAAACAATATTTTGGATAGGTTTGATTGTTTTATTGCATTTTTGTTTTGTATCTTTTGACACAAATCGATTGTAGTTGGGGTTGGATGAAACGAATTTATAGAAGTCTGTGGCAAAATTGGCAAATTCTCAACAGCAAACAATTTATGCTTACATTGGCATGGAAGATTTTTGTATTGAAAACTACCCAAACCTAGTTTGTAATTTTTTTTTATCTAACAAAACGTTTGATGAAGTTTGGTACCAGGCTTTCTCATCACAAATGCGTGCATTTACTTTGTTCAAGGTTGTACGTTGATAGAAGTACTTTTGGCGGTTTTCAGTCCGATGTTCAAAAAAAAAATTATGGTGTACCCCAAGGTTCAGTTCTGTCACCATGTCTCTTACTTATCTTTATCAATGACCTCTTGTCTAAGACTTCTAAGCCTAATTGTTTAACAGATAGTTTTCTCAATCAGCTTTTCATATTCCTTTTTAGAAATTGAAACACTGTTTTTCGCATGTGCAACTGCTGACGACTCAATCCTAATGGTGTTATATCGTGTTATAGAATCTTAATACATATCAACCGTGTGGAAATTATTGCTTCAAAAATTCAATGCTGTTTTCTGAAATACCACTATGCATGAGTGGCGATTCCACCCACAAAAATGCAGCAACATCTTTAGGAAAGAAGAAAGAAATTATTTCCCCCCTCTGATTTGATAAAGCTTGAAAACATTTCTCATGTCTGTGGTGGTGCGGGTGGGCCAATATTATACAGGGTTTTCCAATAAGAGGTGTTATTTTGATATTCAAAGAAAAATTGCATTTTTTGGAATAAATGATCTTATGTTTATTTCAATGTAAAGAGGAAAGTATGCCATTAATAATGGAAAACAATATCCTTTTCATGAAATTTTTCATCACCAAGTGGCTGATGCATGCCCTCAATAACTTCACAAATTCCATCTTTGAGGTCTTGAATCGACGACGCTGGGCTGTTGGCGTAGACCTTATCTTTCACGTGGCCCCAAAGAAAGTAGTCGCAAGGTGTTAAATCACAAGATCTCGGTAGAAAATTGTGATCACCTCTTCCAGAGATAACACGGCCCGGAAACTTTTCCCGTAAAAGATCGATGGTTTCGTTGCTTGTGTGGCACGTAGCGCCGCCCGCCGCCGTCTTTTCTGAAAGTAAACATTGTCCAGGTCAATTTCCAAGCCCAAGATGCGTGTATCGTTCCATTTTTAGTAATGGCGTAGTATCTACTTGTCAAATGTCAAAAAATAACAGTTTCAAAAGTGACAACTGCCGAAATAGCGGGCTATTCAAAATAACACCTCCTATTGGAAAACCCTTTATTTGCTTCTCCTGGATAGGATTAAGAAAATACCCTAATATTGTTAGGTAAAAGAGCTCCATCGCAAAAATGCCCCAGCGAAATAGATCCCAATTTGAATTTACCCAAGATCCTGATTTGGGACGTTCTGTTAAGTTTTGAGACTCATATTTTAACCGCACTTGAGGAATGTGGAATGCTCTGTGCGGCTCAATTTTCCCGTGCCCTATCAAAATTTTTTTAACGCTCTCGTACTGTGTTTACTCATGTTGAAGAGATTTACAACCCCTTTTGTGCCGTTTCATTGTAAAAAGGGTACTAAAAGGGGAAGCATAACATGGCGATGAATATAATATACACGACTTAGCCCACGATTCTTATTCCGGACTTTTAAGTATGGAGACTAATTTTCTAGCCGCACTACAAGAATGTGAACATTTTTACCCGGCGTTAATTTTACCTTTTGCCTCATGATAGGGGTATTTTTACCCTTAAAAAATTAAAAAAAAAAAATGGAACAAAAACGGATATCTGTGGATGGTTGCGAGGAGCAGTTTTAAGGGAAAAGATTTTCTAGTGTGACCTTGGACAAAACAATCTGTTACCACCAGTTTTTATATTAAAAATAAAAACTTTTTGCGTGCGAATATTTTCCGAGAAACCATAAAACCACACTTTGTTACAAACGATTCCATTTAAGGAGCCGAACTCGTTATTTGGCAACTTGTTTCCAATTCGCATTCGGTTCGAAAACCGATTTGATTTTCTTAATCTGATAAATATCTATTTTTACAATTCCAACCACTCAGATATAATAAATTTAGATTGAAACAAAATCCACTTTATCTATGATCACAAGAGCAATATCGATACCCACATATCAACTACAACAACTACAGCACTCCCCCAACATGATTAATACGAGATCAGATCATCTAAAATAAAGCCCCTAAGAGCAGCAAAAAATATCGTTTAGATTACCGAGTTACTAAACGCAAACGACGACCGACCACCACGATCACATTAAGAGATCATTGATCTGAATCATGGCGAGACCGTCGCGTCGCGTAGCGTCGTCGTCGTTTTATAGTTCGTCCATCGAGCTCGAGCTCAGCTCTGGCTTGCAACGCCAAATAGTACATATATGTTGTATCTAAACACTTAATCTACTGTCTACCCACCAATTGATCCAATATTTAAGTGCAAAGCGCATTTGGAGTACCTACTTCTCCTTAGCGGTGCTTGAAGTACATATTAGTTCTTTTTTGTCTTATAGTTTCGACGAGATCAACGCAAACATGAACACTCGATACGGCCGGCATCGGGGGGAAGGGACAGTGAGTAGATTGATAGAAGGCGAAGGCGCACTTCGTACATACATACTACTTATATGAGAAGATATAAAGTATCGTATCTCAAGTATCTAATCGTATGTGGCAATTTATTAAGTTGTTGCACGCGATACAGTAGGAATAGGTCAGTGTCTGCGAATGATGACGCATCAAATAGATACAGTACCTGTATCTTTATACGCTTATAGATACTTATTTAAACACACACTGGATTGTTTTTTTTTTTTTTTTTTTCTATCTTTCTTCACACACATGTTGAGGTGTAATAATGTCCATAAATATTCTGACAAATAATTGTAATCACACACATTTTGTTAGACATCATACAAAGTGCGATAGATAGACAGATATAGATAAAAAGATACAATATATCCATTATTGCTGTGGTTAAGTATAAGTCCCACATAATAAGTCGCGCAAGATGGCAAGCCAAGGCAAACCGACAACCCGCAGCAGCAATGACGACGGTCAATAGAATTTGTCGCCGCACACACCGCCATTCGCCATCGTCATCGCCACCACACTCATGTTGTATCTATCTATCTATACAAACTATTGGTGCAGGCTGCAGGCCTGGCAATGTTGCCTAGCTTACTTCAAAGTTTAATGACCGCCTACAAGGCAATGAGAGTTCGCTAGCATTTCAAGATAGTTTATTATTTTTATGCAACAAATTTTGCACGAGATAGCGCGAACGAAATTAGCTGTTAATGGCATCATGCCGATGAAAAAATAAACAAACCAAAAAAAAAAAAGCAGATTCCAAGCAAAAGATAGAAAAGTAGGTAGCTAGACATGTATCTGAAAATGAAAACGCATAATTTTAATTTCTTCGTTCCCAAGATACATTCATATCTGCTATTGTTTTTTTTTTTCTATCGTTAAACTAAAAATAGTTAAAAAAAAAAATTAAAATTAAATTAAGCACAAAGCCAATACTCATTTGCTTGCGTAGATAGATTTTAAGATACATTTTGGCTGGGCAACTGTGCGAGGAGGTGTTACCTAGTACAAGAAAGATACTTTTAATTAATTTAATGGGTGCGGTGAAGGAGGTGTATTTTTTGTTTGGTCTTTCTTTTTTTTTTCTATGACTGCCTCCTGCATCCAAACGATTAATGACGGAATAAAAACTTATATTAAGTGGATTCTAGTAACACTTGGCCTTGCTGTGATTGTGAAATGGGAACCCTTTTAATTTGTTTTTGTATACTTTTCTTTCTTCTATTTGTGCGGCCAAGAATGCTAATTAGCACGGTTCAGCTTTTAGTTGTTCGTTGCATACAAAGAAATACAAAAAAAAGACATTGCCTATCAAATGAAGTTTATTGGCCTAATGCCAGGTGTTGGATTTCACGGCTATTACATACGAGCCACAATTGGCTCATGGCATGCTGCCGCGCCGCGCCGTGCCTCCATCACCACACGCTCGTCGAGAACATGTTAATAGAGACAATATGGCAGGGTTTGGAGTTAATGAAAGATTTGATGCTCGGGGGAAATGGTGTCTAAGAAGTCAACCGAATTGGATGACCACTTACGCAGGAATGGACCTCCGTAAGTGGTCATCCAATTCGGTTGACTTCTTAGACACCATTTCCCCCGAGCATCGGGAACCAGCTACCGAGTTATCTATTGGTGAAACGGGAGTCAAAACTTTGGGTCTGTTTTGGGACACGAAACACGACTGTTTCAAATTCACTCCCTCTATTCCGGCCATCGGGCCAAATGCCACTAAGAGAGAAGTGCTATCGGATATAGCTCGAATCTTCGATCCGTTAGGTTGGCTGTCGCCTGTTATCGTAAAAATGAAGATCTTTATAAAACGTCTATGGATCAAAGGTATCGGTTGGGATGAATTTATTCCCACAGACCTCTGGCGAGAGTGGAACGAGTTCAAGGCGGATCTAAACTCTGTACAAAATGTCAACATTCCGAGGTGGCTACAGTATAGTCAAGGGGAGTTATTGGAACTGCACGGCTTTGCCGACGCGTCGGAATCAGCTTATGCTGCTGCAGTATATGCTAGGGTAGTAGGAATCAAGACGGTGCAACCTGCGCTTATCTGTGCCAAGACCAGAATCGCTCCAGTCAAGCCTTCTCTTACGATTCCGCGTTTGGAATTATGTGGCTCTTTACTGCTAGCCCAGCTGCTTAGTAAAGTTAAAGAAGCCCTCGCTATTCACGATGTCAAGTGCTTTGCTTATACAGACTCTACTACGGTATTACACTGGATCCAAGGTCATCCCCGATCTCGAAACGTCTTCGTCGACAATAGAATTTCGAAAATTGCAGCCAAGTTCCCTGTGTCTATATGGCATCACGTTCGCTCTGCCGAGAATCCAGCGGATTGTGCCACTCGCGGTATGATGCCAAAATGCTTGTCAAATTTAGATCTGTGGTGGAATGGTCCTAATTTCCTTCGCGATAAGGAGATCACGTTTTCTGATTTACCGAATTTCAAAGATCTTCCTATCGAAAGTGAAATCGCATGTCTCGTCACTGCAACGGAAACGGTTGAGTGGGATATTCGTATCTTCGAAAGGTTTTCGAACCTTAATCGTCTTCTACGGGTCATTGCTCGTTGCATCCGACTCTTTCGAACTCGTGTCAGACCTCGAGACCGAAGTCCAACGCATTTTTTGTCACCAGATGATATGCGGCTGGCGAAGATCGCATTACTTAAACTTTCGCAAAAATCTATATTTAAAGACGAAATCGCTCTTTTGGAACAAGGCCAAGCTGTTTCTAAGAAAAGCAAATATTATTTCTTACGTCCCTTCATCGATCAGGAGGGTGTTCTTCGTGTAGGAGGCAGACTTGAAAACGCCTGCATACCATTTGAGCAGAAACATCCAACGATTCTACATAAGGATCACCCGCTAACTCGTCTTATCGTCAAAGATTGTCATCTTAACAACTTGCATGCTGGAATGCGGCAAATGACGTATCTGCTCTCGCTCCACTGCTGTGTCATCGGTATTCATCACGTTATTAAGCGATGCATCTATCAATGCCAAACGTGTATTAGGCAACGCGCGATTCCGTACCAGCAACAAATGGGCAATTTACCAAGGCAGAGACTCGAACCAGGAGTTACCTTCGGCAACACCGGTGTCGATTACGCTGGCCCTTTCCTGGTCCGCACATGGAAGGGACGGGGTGCCAAGCAACATAAGGTTTATGTTTCGCTATTTGTTTGCATGGCTACTAAAGCCCTGCACCTCGAACTAGTTTCTGATCTTTCATCATCCGCCTTTATAGCTGCTCTGCGTCGCTTCGTTTCCCGGCGTGGAAAGTGCCACTCCATTTTTAGTGACAATGGTACTAATTTCGTCGGCGCAAATCAACAGCTACGGGATTGGGCAAATTTGCTCAACTCATCCAACTTTCAAGAGGATATTACGAACGAGCTTACCTCCAACGGAATCACCTGGCACTTCTCACCCCCCCAGGCTCCGCATTTCGGTGGGTTATGGGAAGCTGGGGTCAAAACTACCAAGTTTCATCTACGAAGAGTGTTGGGCCAGTCATCTTTAACGTACGAAGAATTTTCCACCGTTTTGTGCCAAATTGAAGCTTGTGCTAACTCACGGCCACTGTGTGCGCGCTTTGAAGGAGACATGGACCCGTTAACGCCAGCGCACTTTCTTATCGCGCGACCACTGACGACTGTTCCAGATCCGGCTCGAAGGACCAATGTTTTTCGCGTTCACGTTTTAGGGGCTTCGAGATTCCTTATTTAGCGATATTTCCAGGCTGAAAATTATATAAAAGTATTTTTCCGAACAAAAATGAAAAGCGCGTGTTCTTTCTTGGAATTTTACAAAAAACTTGAACAATTTTTATTCAGTTGAATATAGGAAAAGGGATAGCGATAGAGAAAATAGAAGAAGACAATAGTATAATATAAAGCATGAATTAATTTTTTAGGTTTGTTCGTTTGTTTATCGCAATAGTGAACACTTAAGGTGAGCACACAATGTTTAGGATAGTGCATCGGCAAACATACTCCCACCGTTGAAAGGTTCTTTCAACCTTAATCGACGAGTAGTGGACACAATTTGGTAATGGGACGTTTGAACTCTCCTTTTGCTGTAGCAACGGATGCGACGCGTGCTAGCCCATCCTGGCCGGGATACGTTTCACCGGTTAATTGATCACCATCATCGATTGATTCCTCAATTTCACTTTGAAGACGTTCAAAGTCTTGCATATATTGCTCTAGTTTTGTTTGTCGCAATTTACTTTCAGCCAGAGCAGCACCCGGTGTCTCATGAGTGTTTAACTATGCTGCCAACAGCAATGGTTATGATTAAAGATGTGAATGGTGAACCTCAAACGTGTAGAGCTTTGCTTGATTCCGGATCGCAAGCTACCTTGATTTCGGAGTCGTGTGTTCAACGTCTCGGTTTAAGGCGATTGCATGCTAAGATTCCTGTAATAGGCCTTGGACAACTCGAAAGTTCCCAAGGTACACGGGGCAAAGTGAATCTTGTTGTGTCTTCGGCAGTTAACACAGACTCATTCGTTTCGGTTCAGGCCTTTATTCTTGCCACCTTAATAAACGATTTACCGAGTTTCGAGATTTCAAATGCTAACCTGTCATATTTTAATAATCTGTCATTAGCAGATCCAAAGTGTTATCGCCCAAACAAAATCGATGTTTTGTTGGGATCGGACGTATTTTTTGACCTTCTCGTCGACGGAAAAATCGTACATCCCTCAGGTTCACCTATCGCTCAGAACACCATCTTTGGCTGGGTGATAGCGGGAAACACTTCATTAAGACGACAAGCTGCTTTAAGTGTTAATCATGCTGCTGTTGATTTAGACGTGCTCTTAAAACGATTTTTTGAGCCTGAAGATCTCGTTGATGGACATCGTACCGAAGGTAAGGTAAGTGAAGCTATAGAAAATCATTTTGTTGCAACGCATTACATTAATCGCGATGGTAGATACGTGGTTAGCTTACCTTTCAACAAAACACCAGTCGAGTTCGGAGAATCCCGCGGTGCAGCATTGAAAATGCTTTATGCTATGGAGAGACGATTCTCTAAGGACGCGATCTTAAAACATCAATATACCGAATTCATGCGTGAGTACGCGCTTCTAGGGCATATGGCAATCGTCCAACTTAACAACTTCAACCGCCCATCGTTTTACCTACCTCATCATGCGGTACTGAAGCCCGACAGCGCAACGACAAGGCTGAGGGTAGTTTTTAACGCCTCGCGTAAATCTACCAACGGCCTCTCATTAAACGATTATTTACACGTTGGGCCTACGATCCAAAATGATCTTTTTACGTGCCTTATTCGATTTCGCAAGCATAAAATCGCGATTAAGGCAGATATCGCAAAAATGTATCGCCAGGTCCTTCTTGATGCAAATGACGTTCATTTCCAAAGAATAGTTTGGAGGGAAGAAGTAACCGAAGAACCCCGCGACTACATGCTTCTGACCGTAACGTACGGAACGGCCTCCGCTTCGTTTTTGGCAACGCGAGTCCTTAAACAAATTGGCGTGAACAATATGCATAATTTTCCCAGTGCTTCGAATAGCATTATTAACGATTTTTACGTCGATGATTTTATGTCTACCTTCGAAAACATAGATGAAGCAATACAATTAAAAAACGAGTTAACAGATGTCCTCACCAACGCAGGAATGGACCTCCGTAAGTGGTCATCCAATTCGGTTGACTTCTTAGACACCATTTCCCCCGAGCATCGGGAACCAGCTACCGAGTTATCTATTGGTGAAACGGGAGTCAAAACTTTGGGTCTGTTTTGGGACACGAAACACGACTGTTTCAAATTCACTCCCTCTATTCCGGCCATCGGGCCAAATGCCACTAAGAGAGAAGTGCTATCGGATATAGCTCGAATCTTCGATCCGTTAGGTTGGCTGTCGCCTGTTATCGTAAAAATGAAGATCTTTATAAAACGTCTATGGATCAAAGGTATCGGTTGGGATGAATTTATTCCCACAGACCTCTGGCGAGAGTGGAACGAGTTCAAGGCGGATCTAAACTCTGTACAAAATGTCAACATTCCGAGGTGGCTACAGTATAGTCAAGGGGAGTTATTGGAACTGCACGGCTTTGCCGACGCGTCGGAATCAGCTTATGCTGCTGCAGTATATGCTAGGGTAGTAGGAATCAAGACGGTGCAACCTGCGCTTATCTGTGCCAAGACCAGAATCGCTCCAGTCAAGCCTTCTCTTACGATTCCGCGTTTGGAATTATGTGGCTCTTTACTGCTAGCCCAGCTGCTTAGTAAAGTTAAAGAAGCCCTCGCTATTCACGATGTCAAGTGCTTTGCTTATACAGACTCTACTACGGTATTACACTGGATCCAAGGTCATCCCCGATCTCGAAACGTCTTCGTCGACAATAGAATTTCGAAAATTGCAGCCAAGTTCCCTGTGTCTATATGGCATCACGTTCGCTCTGCCGAGAATCCAGCGGATTGTGCCACTCGCGGTATGATGCCAAAATGCTTGTCAAATTTAGATCTGTGGTGGAATGGTCCTAATTTCCTTCGCGATAAGGAGATCACGTTTTCTGATTTACCGAATTTCAAAGATCTTCCTATCGAAAGTGAAATCGCATGTCTCGTCACTGCAACGGAAACGGTTGAGTGGGATATTCGTATCTTCGAAAGGTTTTCGAACCTTAATCGTCTTCTACGGGTCATTGCTCGTTGCATCCGACTCTTTCGAACTCGTGTCAGACCTCGAGACCGAAGTCCAACGCATTTTTTGTCACCAGATGATATGCGGCTGGCGAAGATCGCATTACTTAAACTTTCGCAAAAATCTATATTTAAAGACGAAATCGCTCTTTTGGAACAAGGCCAAGCTGTTTCTAAGAAAAGCAAATATTATTTCTTACGTCCCTTCATCGATCAGGAGGGTGTTCTTCGTGTAGGAGGCAGACTTGAAAACGCCTGCATACCATTTGAGCAGAAACATCCAACGATTCTACATAAGGATCACCCGCTAACTCGTCTTATCGTCAAAGATTGTCATCTTAACAACTTGCATGCTGGAATGCGGCAAATGACGTATCTGCTCTCGCTCCACTGCTGTGTCATCGGTATTCATCACGTTATTAAGCGATGCATCTATCAATGCCAAACGTGTATTAGGCAACGCGCGATTCCGTACCAGCAACAAATGGGCAATTTACCAAGGCAGAGACTCGAACCAGGAGTTACCTTCGGCAACACCGGTGTCGATTACGCTGGCCCTTTCCTGGTCCGCACATGGAAGGGACGGGGTGCCAAGCAACATAAGGTTTATGTTTCGCTATTTGTTTGCATGGCTACTAAAGCCCTGCACCTCGAACTAGTTTCTGATCTTTCATCATCCGCCTTTATAGCTGCTCTGCGTCGCTTCGTTTCCCGGCGTGGAAAGTGCCACTCCATTTTTAGTGACAATGGTACTAATTTCGTCGGCGCAAATCAACAGCTACGGGATTGGGCAAATTTGCTCAACTCATCCAACTTTCAAGAGGATATTACGAACGAGCTTACCTCCAACGGAATCACCTGGCACTTCTCACCCCCCCAGGCTCCGCATTTCGGTGGGTTATGGGAAGCTGGGGTCAAAACTACCAAGTTTCATCTACGAAGAGTGTTGGGCCAGTCATCTTTAACGTACGAAGAATTTTCCACCGTTTTGTGCCAAATTGAAGCTTGTGCTAACTCACGGCCACTGTGTGCGCGCTTTGAAGGAGACATGGACCCGTTAACGCCAGCGCACTTTCTTATCGCGCGACCACTGACGACTGTTCCAGATCCGAGTATCTTAACATCAGGAGCGTCGTTGCGTGATCGATATCAGTACATTCAACGGCTAGTCCTAGGTTTCTGGCAAAAGTGGTCTCAAAATTACCTGACTCAACTCCAAAAGCGTCCAAAATGGTTGGAAAAATCAAAAAATATTCAACCTAATGATGTCGTCGTTCTGATAGATGAAAATCAACCTCCATGCCGATGGCTAATGGGCCGAGTCCTCAAAACGTATCCCGGCCAGGATGGGCTAGCACGCGTCGCATCCGTTGCTACAGCAAAAGGAGAGTTCAAACGTCCCATTACCAAATTGTGTCCACTACTCGTCGATTAAGGTTGAAAGAACCTTTCAACGGTGGGAGTATGTTTGCCGATGCACTATCCTAAACATTGTGTGCTCACCTTAAGTGTTCACTATTGCGATAAACAAACGAACAAACCTAAAAAATTAATTCATGCTTTATATTATACTATTGTCTTCTTCTATTTTCTCTATCGCTATCCCTTTTCCTATATTCAACTGAATAAAAATTGTTCAAGTTTTTTGTAAAATTCCAAGAAAGAACACGCGCTTTTCATTTTTGTTCGGAAAAATACTTTTTATATAATTTTCAGCCTGGAAATATCGCTAAATAAGGAATCTCGAAGCCCCTAAAACGTGAACGCGAAAAACGTTTCGGTTCAGGCCTTTATTCTTGCCACCTTAATAAACGATTTACCGAGTTTCGAGATTTCAAATGCTAACCTGTCATATTTTAATAATCTGTCATTAGCAGATCCAAAGTGTTATCGCCCAAACAAAATCGATGTTTTGTTGGGATCGGACGTATTTTTTGACCTTCTCGTCGACGGAAAAATCGTACATCCCTCAGGTTCACCTATCGCTCAGAACACCATCTTTGGCTGGGTGATAGCGGGAAACACTTCATTAAGACGACAAGCTGCTTTAAGTGTTAATCATGCTGCTGTTGATTTAGACGTGCTCTTAAAACGATTTTTTGAGCCTGAAGATCTCGTTGATGGACATCGTACCGAAGGTAAGGTAAGTGAAGCTATAGAAAATCATTTTGTTGCAACGCATTACATTAATCGCGATGGTAGATACGTGGTTAGCTTACCTTTCAACAAAACACCAGTCGAGTTCGGAGAATCCCGCGGTGCAGCATTGAAAATGCTTTATGCTATGGAGAGACGATTCTCTAAGGACGCGATCTTAAAACATCAATATACCGAATTCATGCGTGAGTACGCGCTTCTAGGGCATATGGCAATCGTCCAACTTAACAACTTCAACCGCCCATCGTTTTACCTACCTCATCATGCGGTACTGAAGCCCGACAGCGCAACGACAAGGCTGAGGGTAGTTTTTAACGCCTCGCGTAAATCTACCAACGGCCTCTCATTAAACGATTATTTACACGTTGGGCCTACGATCCAAAATGATCTTTTTACGTGCCTTATTCGATTTCGCAAGCATAAAATCGCGATTAAGGCAGATATCGCAAAAATGTATCGCCAGGTCCTTCTTGATGCAAATGACGTTCATTTCCAAAGAATAGTTTGGAGGGAAGAAGTAACCGAAGAACCCCGCGACTACATGCTTCTGACCGTAACGTACGGAACGGCCTCCGCTTCGTTTTTGGCAACGCGAGTCCTTAAACAAATTGGCGTGAACAATATGCATAATTTTCCCAGTGCTTCGAATAGCATTATTAACGATTTTTACGTCGATGATTTTATGTCTACCTTCGAAAACATAGATGAAGCAATACAATTAAAAAACGAGTTAACAGATGTCCTCACCAACGCAGGAATGGACCTCCGTAAGTGGTCATCCAATTCGGTTGACTTCTTAGACACCATTTCCCCCGAGCATCGGGAACCAGCTACCGAGTTATCTATTGGTGAAACGGGAGTCAAAACTTTGGGTCTGTTTTGGGACACGAAACACGACTGTTTCAAATTCACTCCCTCTATTCCGGCCATCGGGCCAAATGCCACTAAGAGAGAAGTGCTATCGGATATAGCTCGAATCTTCGATCCGTTAGGTTGGCTGTCGCCTGTTATCGTAAAAATGAAGATCTTTATAAAACGTCTATGGATCAAAGGTATCGGTTGGGATGAATTTATTCCCACAGACCTCTGGCGAGAGTGGAACGAGTTCAAGGCGGATCTAAACTCTGTACAAAATGTCAACATTCCGAGGTGGCTACAGTATAGTCAAGGGGAGTTATTGGAACTGCACGGCTTTGCCGACGCGTCGGAATCAGCTTATGCTGCTGCAGTATATGCTAGGGTAGTAGGAATCAAGACGGTGCAACCTGCGCTTATCTGTGCCAAGACCAGAATCGCTCCAGTCAAGCCTTCTCTTACGATTCCGCGTTTGGAATTATGTGGCTCTTTACTGCTAGCCCAGCTGCTTAGTAAAGTTAAAGAAGCCCTCGCTATTCACGATGTCAAGTGCTTTGCTTATACAGACTCTACTACGGTATTACACTGGATCCAAGGTCATCCCCGATCTCGAAACGTCTTCGTCGACAATAGAATTTCGAAAATTGCAGCCAAGTTCCCTGTGTCTATATGGCATCACGTTCGCTCTGCCGAGAATCCAGCGGATTGTGCCACTCGCGGTATGATGCCAAAATGCTTGTCAAATTTAGATCTGTGGTGGAATGGTCCTAATTTCCTTCGCGATAAGGAGATCACGTTTTCTGATTTACCGAATTTCAAAGATCTTCCTATCGAAAGTGAAATCGCATGTCTCGTCACTGCAACGGAAACGGTTGAGTGGGATATTCGTATCTTCGAAAGGTTTTCGAACCTTAATCGTCTTCTACGGGTCATTGCTCGTTGCATCCGACTCTTTCGAACTCGTGTCAGACCTCGAGACCGAAGTCCAACGCATTTTTTGTCACCAGATGATATGCGGCTGGCGAAGATCGCATTACTTAAACTTTCGCAAAAATCTATATTTAAAGACGAAATCGCTCTTTTGGAACAAGGCCAAGCTGTTTCTAAGAAAAGCAAATATTATTTCTTACGTCCCTTCATCGATCAGGAGGGTGTTCTTCGTGTAGGAGGCAGACTTGAAAACGCCTGCATACCATTTGAGCAGAAACATCCAACGATTCTACATAAGGATCACCCGCTAACTCGTCTTATCGTCAAAGATTGTCATCTTAACAACTTGCATGCTGGAATGCGGCAAATGACGTATCTGCTCTCGCTCCACTGCTGTGTCATCGGTATTCATCACGTTATTAAGCGATGCATCTATCAATGCCAAACGTGTATTAGGCAACGCGCGATTCCGTACCAGCAACAAATGGGCAATTTACCAAGGCAGAGACTCGAACCAGGAGTTACCTTCGGCAACACCGGTGTCGATTACGCTGGCCCTTTCCTGGTCCGCACATGGAAGGGACGGGGTGCCAAGCAACATAAGGTTTATGTTTCGCTATTTGTTTGCATGGCTACTAAAGCCCTGCACCTCGAACTAGTTTCTGATCTTTCATCATCCGCCTTTATAGCTGCTCTGCGTCGCTTCGTTTCCCGGCGTGGAAAGTGCCACTCCATTTTTAGTGACAATGGTACTAATTTCGTCGGCGCAAATCAACAGCTACGGGATTGGGCAAATTTGCTCAACTCATCCAACTTTCAAGAGGATATTACGAACGAGCTTACCTCCAACGGAATCACCTGGCACTTCTCACCCCCCCAGGCTCCGCATTTCGGTGGGTTATGGGAAGCTGGGGTCAAAACTACCAAGTTTCATCTACGAAGAGTGTTGGGCCAGTCATCTTTAACGTACGAAGAATTTTCCACCGTTTTGTGCCAAATTGAAGCTTGTGCTAACTCACGGCCACTGTGTGCGCGCTTTGAAGGAGACATGGACCCGTTAACGCCAGCGCACTTTCTTATCGCGCGACCACTGACGACTGTTCCAGATCCGAGTATCTTAACATCAGGAGCGTCGTTGCGTGATCGATATCAGTACATTCAACGGCTAGTCCTAGGTTTCTGGCAAAAGTGGTCTCAAAATTACCTGACTCAACTCCAAAAGCGTCCAAAATGGTTGGAAAAATCAAAAAATATTCAACCTAATGATGTCGTCGTTCTGATAGATGAAAATCAACCTCCATGCCGATGGCTAATGGGCCGAGTCCTCAAAACGTATCCCGGCCAGGATGGGCTAGCACGCGTCGCATCCGTTGCTACAGCAAAAGGAGAGTTCAAACGTCCCATTACCAAATTGTGTCCACTACTCGTCGATTAAGGTTGAAAGAACCTTTCAACGGTGGGAGTATGTTTGCCGATGCACTATCCTAAACATTGTGTGCTCACCTTAAGTGTTCACTATTGCGATAAACAAACGAACAAACCTAAAAAATTAATTCATGCTTTATATTATACTATTGTCTTCTTCTATTTTCTCTATCGCTATCCCTTTTCCTATATTCAACTGAATAAAAATTGTTCAAGTTTTTTGTAAAATTCCAAGAAAGAACACGCGCTTTTCATTTTTGTTCGGAAAAATACTTTTTATATAATTTTCAGCCTGGAAATATCGCTAAATAAGGAATCTCGAAGCCCCTAAAACGTGAACGCGAAAAACATTGGTCCTATCGAGAACGGATTATTCGAGTACTTTTGTATTTCCATGGCATTTGCAAAAAAAAAAAACTGATCGCTATTAAATGCATTAAAGTATTATTTAATTAACTAATATTCGTTATTTGTTAATTCCATTGTTAAAATTACTGAAAATAGTAAAACCTCGCGTTTATCCTATACGGGCGCGACGACTTCATTCGATCGGCTAATAAAGGTTATGTTTCGGGTGCTCCCGTGTCCCACCTACGTAATAAATTCCACATTTACCAATCCGCGTCTACAATACAGTCCACATCTTTCAACTTAACTCGCTCGTGGTATTTCTCTTCTCCCCTAAGCTAACACATACAAAATACTTCCAACCAGGCTTTGCTAACCTTCGCTTTTCTGCTGTGCCAAATATAACGGTTCTTGTTAAAGCTCTATTATAAAACACAAATACCTACATTAGTTTTATTTTGTAGCAAAAACAAACGGTGCACCTGTTCAAAAGTTTTTATACGGTATTGATTCCTGTTTTTTGGATTAAATAATTTGTTGTTTGTTGTGTGCGCGTACGGTGATTTACAATCGATTAAAATAATCTGTAGCGAAGCTGCATCTCGATCATCGGTAAAACAGTTCTCAATCAAAAACATTTTTTTCTGATTGCATTATGGAAGCTCTAAAGCGAAAGCGAGCGATTTTAAAAGGCCAGGTAACGCGGATCGTTACATTTAGTGAGACACCGGGTGCTGCTCTGGCTGAAAGTAAATTGCGACAAACAAAACTAGAGCAATATATGCAAGACTTTGAACGTCTTCAAAGTGAAATTGAGGAATCAATCGATGATGGTGATCAATTAACCGGTGAAACCCAATATCGTGCCGAGTTCGAAACAATTTTTTATAGTACCCATGCAAAATTATCAGGGTTGATACCAAATCAAAGTGTAAGTGATTCGCGATCCGATTCAGATACCGAGATCAGTAAAGCCATTAAATCTTTAGTAGAGAATCAGACCTCACTTAACGATATGGTGAAGAATCTTGCCGGAACGTCGCGACGGCCAATAACCATTACAAATATGGAACCAGCATCCGGCCTACCGAAGGTAGTTTTACCAGAATTTTCGGGAAATTTTGATGAGTGGGTTAGGTTTCGCGATTTATTTACGGCTTTAGTGATCTCTAAAAAATCAGTTACCGGTGTCGAAAAATTGGAATTTCTCCTGTCGCGATTAAAAGGAGACGCATTGTCACTCGTGAGCCATCTTCCCCGCAGCAATGACAACTTTGATATTGCTTGGAAATTATTGAGTGAGCATTATGATAAACCGAAGTTTATTATGATTACGCATCTAGACAATATATTTGACCAACCGGTGGTCAAAATTGGTTCGTTGGTAGAAATTAAACGCCTTTTTAGCACCACAATAGAGAACATGAATGCTCTTCGTACGTTAAAACTCCCTGTTGATTCATGGGACATACTACTCGTTTACATTCTGACGCGAAAATTAGATTCAGAAAATAAAATGTTATGGATTCGTGCATCCAAACAGAGTGAAGAGCAATCGTTCTCGGAGTTTACAAATTTTCTGAAGGATCGAATTAATGAGCTCGAAAGCTTAAATATTTCAAAGACACAATCCGGATCCGGGCGTCATACCATAGCTCCGCTTAAACCCAAGGATGCAGGTAAACGTGTTTTAAATGTAATAATTCCATTGTGTCCTAAGTGCAAGGAAAAACATATGCTTTATCAGTGCGCGCAGTTTCAGAAGCTCACGGTGCCAGCTCGGTGTGAATTTGTGAAAGCAAACGGAATTTGCTGCAATTGTCTTCGCGCAAAGCATACATTAGCGGAATGTAAATATTCTAGTTGCAAGACGTGCAGTTCGAAACATAACACTTTGCTTCATGTGGACCGAATACCCCCACCTTTCGTGCAATCAGCCCCTACCTCAAGTCAACCTTGCTCTTCAAATGGCTTCGTATCCGCAGTTTCGGTTCGCGCACCCTCATCGTGTCATGAGTGTTTAACTATGCTGCCAACAGCAATGGTTATGATTAAAGATGTGAATGGTGAACCTCAAACGTGTAGAGCTTTGCTTGATTCCGGATCGCAAGCTACCTTGTTTTTCGCGTTCACGTTTTAGGGGCTTCGAGATTCCTTATTTAGCGATATTTCCAGGCTGAAAATTATATAAAAAGTATTTTTCCGAACAAAAATGAAAAGCGCGTGTTCTTTCTTGGAATTTTACAAAAAACTTGAACAATTTTTATTCAGTTGAATATAGGAAAAGGGATAGCGATAGAGAAAATAGAAGAAGACAATAGTATAATATAAAGCATGAATTAATTTTTTAGGTTTGTTCGTTTGTTTATCGCAATAGTGAACACTTAAGGTGAGCACACAATGTTTAGGATAGTGCATCGGCAAACATACTCCCACCGTTGAAAGGTTCTTTCAACCTTAATCGACGAGTAGTGGACACAATTTGGTAATGGGACGTTTGAACTCTCCTTTTGCTGTAGCAACGGATGCGACGCGTGCTAGCCCATCCTGGCCGGGATACGTTTTGAGGACTCGGCCCATTAGCCATCGGCATGGAGGTTGATTTTCATCTATCAGAACGACGACATCATTAGGTTGAATATTTTTTGATTTTTCCAACCATTTTGGACGCTTTTGGAGTTGAGTCAGGTAATTTTGAGACCACTTTTGCCAGAAACCTAGGACTAGCCGTTGAATGTACTGATATCGATCACGCAACGACGCTCCTGATGTTAAGATACTCGGATCTGGAACAGTCGTCAGTGGTCGCGCGATAAGAAAGTGCGCTGGCGTTAACGGGTCCATGTCTCCTTCAAAGCGCGCACACAGTGGCCGTGAGTTAGCACAAGCTTCAATTTGGCACAAAACGGTGGAAAATTCTTCGTACGTTAAAGATGACTGGCCCAACACTCTTCGTAGATGAAACTTGGTAGTTTTGACCCCAGCTTCCCATAACCCACCGAAATGCGGAGCCTGGGGGGGTGAGAAGTGCCAGGTGATTCCGTTGGAGGTAAGCTCGTTCGTAATATCCTCTTGAAAGTTGGATGAGTTGAGCAAATTTGCCCAATCCCGTAGCTGTTGATTTGCGCCGACGAAATTAGTACCATTGTCACTAAAAATGGAGTGGCACTTTCCACGCCGGGAAACGAAGCGACGCAGAGCAGCTATAAAGGCGGATGATGAAAGATCAGAAACTAGTTCGAGGTGCAGGGCTTTAGTAGCCATGCAAACAAATAGCGAAACATAAACCTTATGTTGCTTGGCACCCCGTCCCTTCCATGTGCGGACCAGGAAAGGGCCAGCGTAATCGACACCGGTGTTGCCGAAGGTAACTCCTGGTTCGAGTCTCTGCCTTGGTAAATTGCCCATTTGTTGCTGGTACGGAATCGCGCGTTGCCTAATACACGTTTGGCATTGATAGATGCATCGCTTAATAACGTGATGAATACCGATGACACAGCAGTGGAGCGAGAGCAGATACGTCATTTGCCGCATTCCAGCATGCAAGTTGTTAAGATGACAATCTTTGACGATAAGACGAGTTAGCGGGTGATCCTTATGTAGAATCGTTGGATGTTTCTGCTCAAATGGTATGCAGGCGTTTTCAAGTCTGCCTCCTACACGAAGAACACCCTCCTGATCGATGAAGGGACGTAAGAAATAATATTTGCTTTTCTTAGAAACAGCTTGGCCTTGTTCCAAAAGAGCGATTTCGTCTTTAAATATAGATTTTTGCGAAAGTTTAAGTAATGCGATCTTCGCCAGCCGCATATCATCTGGTGACAAAAAATGCGTTGGACTTCGGTCTCGAGGTCTGACACGAGTTCGAAAGAGTCGGATGCAACGAGCAATGACCCGTAGAAGACGATTAAGGTTCGAAAACCTTTCGAAGATACGAATATCCCACTCAACCGTTTCCGTTGCAGTGACGAGACATGCGATTTCACTTTCGATAGGAAGATCTTTGAAATTCGGTAAATCAGAAAACGTGATCTCCTTATCGCGAAGGAAATTAGGACCATTCCACCACAGATCTAAATTTGACAAGCATTTTGGCATCATACCGCGAGTGGCACAATCCGCTGGATTCTCGGCAGAGCGAACGTGATGCCATATAGACACAGGGAACTTGGCTGCAATTTTCGAAATTCTATTGTCGACGAAGACGTTTCGAGATCGGGGATGACCTTGGATCCAGTGTAATACCGTAGTAGAGTCTGTATAAGCAAAGCACTTGACATCGTGAATAGCGAGGGCTTCTTTAACTTTACTAAGCAGCTGGGCTAGCAGTAAAGAGCCACATAATTCCAAACGCGGAATCGTAAGAGAAGGCTTGACTGGAGCGATTCTGGTCTTGGCACAGATAAGCGCAGGTTGCACCGTCTTGATTCCTACTACCCTAGCATATACTGCAGCAGCATAAGCTGATTCCGACGCGTCGGCAAAGCCGTGCAGTTCCAATAACTCCCCTTGACTATACTGTAGCCACCTCGGAATGTTGACATTTTGTACAGAGTTTAGATCCGCCTTGAACTCGTTCCACTCTCGCCAGAGGTCTGTGGGAATAAATTCATCCCAACCGATACCTTTGATCCATAGACGTTTTATAAAGATCTTCATTTTTACGATAACAGGCGACAGCCAACCTAACGGATCGAAGATTCGAGCTATATCCGATAGCACTTCTCTCTTAGTGGCATTTGGCCCGATGGCCGGAATAGAGGGAGTGAATTTGAAACAGTCGTGTTTCGTGTCCCAAAACAGACCCAAAGTTTTGACTCCCGTTTCACCAATAGATAACTCGGTAGCTGGTTCCCGATGCTCGGGGGAAATGGTGTCTAAGAAGTCAACCGAATTGGATGACCACTTACGGAGGTCCATTCCTGCGTTGGTGAGGACATCTGTTAACTCGTTTTTTAATTGTATTGCTTCATCTATGTTTTCGAAGGTAGACATAAAATCATCGACGTAAAAATCGTTAATAATGCTATTCGAAGCACTGGGAAAATTATGCATATTGTTCACGCCAATTTGTTTAAGGACTCGCGTTGCCAAAAACGAAGCGGAGGCCGTTCCGTACGTTACGGTCAGAAGCATGTAGTCGCGGGGTTCTTCGGTTACTTCTTCCCTCCAAACTATTCTTTGGAAATGAACGTCATTTGCATCAAGAAGGACCTGGCGATACATTTTTGCGATATCTGCCTTAATCGCGATTTTATGCTTGCGAAATCGAATAAGGCACGTAAAAAGATCATTTTGGATCGTAGGCCCAACGTGTAAATAATCGTTTAATGAGAGGCCGTTGGTAGATTTACGCGAGGCGTTAAAAACTACCCTCAGCCTTGTCGTTGCGCTGTCGGGCTTCAGTACCGCATGATGAGGTAGGTAAAACGATGGGCGGTTGAAGTTGTTAAGTTGGACGATTGCCATATGCCCTAGAAGCGCGTACTCACGCATGAATTCGGTATATTGATGTTTTAAGATCGCGTCCTTAGAGAATCGTCTCTCCATAGCATAAAGCATTTTCAATGCTGCACCGCGGGATTCTCCGAACTCGACTGGTGTTTTGTTGAAAGGTAAGCTAACCACGTATCTACCATCGCGATTAATGTAATGCGTTGCAACAAAATGATTTTCTATAGCTTCACTTACCTTACCTTCGGTACGATGTCCATCAACGAGATCTTCAGGCTCAAAAAATCGTTTTAAGAGCACGTCTAAATCAACAGCAGCATGATTAACACTTAAAGCAGCTTGTCGTCTTAATGAAGTGTTTCCCGCTATCACCCAGCCAAAGATGGTGTTCTGAGCGATAGGTGAACCTGAGGGATGTACGATTTTTCCGTCGACGAGAAGGTCAAAAAATACGTCCGATCCCAACAAAACATCGATTTTGTTTGGGCGATAACACTTTGGATCTGCTAATGACAGATTATTAAAATATGACAGGTTAGCATTTGAAATCTCGAAACTCGGTAAATCGTTTATTAAGGTGGCAAGAATAAAGGCCTGAACCGAAACGAATGAGTCTGTGTTAACTGCCGAAGACACAACAAGATTCACTTTGCCCCGTGTACCTTGGGAACTTTCGAGTTGTCCAAGGCCTATTACAGGAATCTTAGCATGCAATCGCCTTAAACCGAGACGTTGAACACACGACTCCGAAATCAAGGTAGCTTGCGATCCGGAATCAAGCAAAGCTCTACACGTTTGAGGTTCACCATTCACCAATGTTTTTCGCGTTCACGTTTTAGGGGCTTCGAGATTCCTTATTTAGCGATATTTCCAGGCTGAAAATTATATAAAAAGTATTTTTCCGAACAAAAATGAAAAGCGCGTGTTCTTTCTTGGAATTTTACAAAAAACTTGAACAATTTTTATTCAGTTGAATATAGGAAAAGGGATAGCGATAGAGAAAATAGAAGAAGACAATAGTATAATATAAAGCATGAATTAATTTTTTAGGTTTGTTCGTTTGTTTATCGCAATAGTGAACACTTAAGGTGAGCACACAATGTTTAGGATAGTGCATCGGCAAACATACTCCCACCGTTGAAAGGTTCTTTCAACCTTAATCGACGAGTAGTGGACACAATTTGGTAATGGGACGTTTGAACTCTCCTTTTGCTGTAGCAACGGATGCGACGCGTGCTAGCCCATCCTGGCCGGGATACGTTTTGAGGACTCGGCCCATTAGCCATCGGCATGGAGGTTGATTTTCATCTATCAGAACGACGACATCATTAGGTTGAATATTTTTTGATTTTTCCAACCATTTTGGACGCTTTTGGAGTTGAGTCAGGTAATTTTGAGACCACTTTTGCCAGAAACCTAGGACTAGCCGTTGAATGTACTGATATCGATCACGCAACGACGCTCCTGATGTTAAGATACTCGGATCTGGAACAGTCGTCAGTGGTCGCGCGATAAGAAAGTGCGCTGGCGTTAACGGGTCCATGTCTCCTTCAAAGCGCGCACACAGTGGCCGTGAGTTAGCACAAGCTTCAATTTGGCACAAAACGGTGGAAAATTCTTCGTACGTTAAAGATGACTGGCCCAACACTCTTCGTAGATGAAACTTGGTAGTTTTGACCCCAGCTTCCCATAACCCACCGAAATGCGGAGCCTGGGGGGGTGAGAAGTGCCAGGTGATTCCGTTGGAGGTAAGCTCGTTCGTAATATCCTCTTGAAAGTTGGATGAGTTGAGCAAATTTGCCCAATCCCGTAGCTGTTGATTTGCGCCGACGAAATTAGTACCATTGTCACTAAAAATGGAGTGGCACTTTCCACGCCGGGAAACGAAGCGACGCAGAGCAGCTATAAAGGCGGATGATGAAAGATCAGAAACTAGTTCGAGGTGCAGGGCTTTAGTAGCCATGCAAACAAATAGCGAAACATAAACCTTATGTTGCTTGGCACCCCGTCCCTTCCATGTGCGGACCAGGAAAGGGCCAGCGTAATCGACACCGGTGTTGCCGAAGGTAACTCCTGGTTCGAGTCTCTGCCTTGGTAAATTGCCCATTTGTTGCTGGTACGGAATCGCGCGTTGCCTAATACACGTTTGGCATTGATAGATGCATCGCTTAATAACGTGATGAATACCGATGACACAGCAGTGGAGCGAGAGCAGATACGTCATTTGCCGCATTCCAGCATGCAAGTTGTTAAGATGACAATCTTTGACGATAAGACGAGTTAGCGGGTGATCCTTATGTAGAATCGTTGGATGTTTCTGCTCAAATGGTATGCAGGCGTTTTCAAGTCTGCCTCCTACACGAAGAACACCCTCCTGATCGATGAAGGGACGTAAGAAATAATATTTGCTTTTCTTAGAAACAGCTTGGCCTTGTTCCAAAAGAGCGATTTCGTCTTTAAATATAGATTTTTGCGAAAGTTTAAGTAATGCGATCTTCGCCAGCCGCATATCATCTGGTGACAAAAAATGCGTTGGACTTCGGTCTCGAGGTCTGACACGAGTTCGAAAGAGTCGGATGCAACGAGCAATGACCCGTAGAAGACGATTAAGGTTCGAAAACCTTTCGAAGATACGAATATCCCACTCAACCGTTTCCGTTGCAGTGACGAGACATGCGATTTCACTTTCGATAGGAAGATCTTTGAAATTCGGTAAATCAGAAAACGTGATCTCCTTATCGCGAAGGAAATTAGGACCATTCCACCACAGATCTAAATTTGACAAGCATTTTGGCATCATACCGCGAGTGGCACAATCCGCTGGATTCTCGGCAGAGCGAACGTGATGCCATATAGACACAGGGAACTTGGCTGCAATTTTCGAAATTCTATTGTCGACGAAGACGTTTCGAGATCGGGGATGACCTTGGATCCAGTGTAATACCGTAGTAGAGTCTGTATAAGCAAAGCACTTGACATCGTGAATAGCGAGGGCTTCTTTAACTTTACTAAGCAGCTGGGCTAGCAGTAAAGAGCCACATAATTCCAAACGCGGAATCGTAAGAGAAGGCTTGACTGGAGCGATTCTGGTCTTGGCACAGATAAGCGCAGGTTGCACCGTCTTGATTCCTACTACCCTAGCATATACTGCAGCAGCATAAGCTGATTCCGACGCGTCGGCAAAGCCGTGCAGTTCCAATAACTCCCCTTGACTATACTGTAGCCACCTCGGAATGTTGACATTTTGTACAGAGTTTAGATCCGCCTTGAACTCGTTCCACTCTCGCCAGAGGTCTGTGGGAATAAATTCATCCCAACCGATACCTTTGATCCATAGACGTTTTATAAAGATCTTCATTTTTACGATAACAGGCGACAGCCAACCTAACGGATCGAAGATTCGAGCTATATCCGATAGCACTTCTCTCTTAGTGGCATTTGGCCCGATGGCCGGAATAGAGGGAGTGAATTTGAAACAGTCGTGTTTCGTGTCCCAAAACAGACCCAAAGTTTTGACTCCCGTTTCACCAATAGATAACTCGGTAGCTGGTTCCCGATGCTCGGGGGAAATGGTGTCTAAGAAGTCAACCGAATTGGATGACCACTTACGGAGGTCCATTCCTGCGTTGGTGAGGACATCTGTTAACTCGTTTTTTAATTGTATTGCTTCATCTATGTTTTCGAAGGTAGACATAAAATCATCGACGTAAAAATCGTTAATAATGCTATTCGAAGCACTGGGAAAATTATGCATATTGTTCACGCCAATTTGTTTAAGGACTCGCGTTGCCAAAAACGAAGCGGAGGCCGTTCCGTACGTTACGGTCAGAAGCATGTAGTCGCGGGGTTCTTCGGTTACTTCTTCCCTCCAAACTATTCTTTGGAAATGAACGTCATTTGCATCAAGAAGGACCTGGCGATACATTTTTGCGATATCTGCCTTAATCGCGATTTTATGCTTGCGAAATCGAATAAGGCACGTAAAAAGATCATTTTGGATCGTAGGCCCAACGTGTAAATAATCGTTTAATGAGAGGCCGTTGGTAGATTTACGCGAGGCGTTAAAAACTACCCTCAGCCTTGTCGTTGCGCTGTCGGGCTTCAGTACCGCATGATGAGGTAGGTAAAACGATGGGCGGTTGAAGTTGTTAAGTTGGACGATTGCCATATGCCCTAGAAGCGCGTACTCACGCATGAATTCGGTATATTGATGTTTTAAGATCGCGTCCTTAGAGAATCGTCTCTCCATAGCATAAAGCATTTTCAATGCTGCACCGCGGGATTCTCCGAACTCGACTGGTGTTTTGTTGAAAGGTAAGCTAACCACGTATCTACCATCGCGATTAATGTAATGCGTTGCAACAAAATGATTTTCTATAGCTTCACTTACCTTACCTTCGGTACGATGTCCATCAACGAGATCTTCAGGCTCAAAAAATCGTTTTAAGAGCACGTCTAAATCAACAGCAGCATGATTAACACTTAAAGCAGCTTGTCGTCTTAATGAAGTGTTTCCCGCTATCACCCAGCCAAAGATGGTGTTCTGAGCGATAGGTGAACCTGAGGGATGTACGATTTTTCCGTCGACGAGAAGGTCAAAAAATACGTCCGATCCCAACAAAACATCGATTTTGTTTGGGCGATAACACTTTGGATCTGCTAATGACAGATTATTAAAATATGACAGGTTAGCATTTGAAATCTCGAAACTCGGTAAATCGTTTATTAAGGTGGCAAGAATAAAGGCCTGAACCGAAACGAATGAGTCTGTGTTAACTGCCGAAGACACAACAAGATTCACTTTGCCCCGTGTACCTTGGGAACTTTCGAGTTGTCCAAGGCCTATTACAGGAATCTTAGCATGCAATCGCCTTAAACCGAGACGTTGAACACACGACTCCGAAATCAAGGTAGCTTGCGATCCGGAATCAAGCAAAGCTCTACACGTTTGAGGTTCACCATTCACATCTTTAATCATAACCATTGCTGTTGGCAGCATAGTTAAACACTCATGACACGATGAGGGTGCGCGAACCGAAACTGCGGATACGAAGCCATTTGAAGAGCAAGGTTGACTTGAGGTAGGGGCTGATTGCACGAAAGGTGGGGGTATTCGGTCCACATGAAGCAAAGTGTTATGTTTCGAACTGCACGTCTTGCAACTAGAATATTTACATTCCGCTAATGTATGCTTTGCGCGAAGACAATTGCAGCAAATTCCGTTTGCTTTCACAAATTCACACCGAGCTGGCACCGTGAGCTTCTGAAACTGCGCGCACTGATAAAGCATATGTTTTTCCTTGCACTTAGGACACAATGGAATTATTACATTTAAAACACGTTTACCTGCATCCTTGGGTTTAAGCGGAGCTATGGTATGACGCCCGGATCCGGATTGTGTCTTTGAAATATTTAAGCTTTCGAGCTCATTAATTCGATCCTTCAGAAAATTTGTAAACTCCGAGAACGATTGCTCTTCACTCTGTTTGGATGCACGAATCCATAACATTTTATTTTCTGAATCTAATTTTCGCGTCAGAATGTAAACGAGTAGTATGTCCCATGAATCAACAGGGAGTTTTAACGTACGAAGAGCATTCATGTTCTCTATTGTGGTGCTAAAAAGGCGTTTAATTTCTACCAACGAACCAATTTTGACCACCGGTTGGTCAAATATATTGTCTAGATGCGTAATCATAATAAACTTCGGTTTATCATAATGCTCACTCAATAATTTCCAAGCAATATCAAAGTTGTCATTGCTGCGGGGAAGATGGCTCACGAGTGACAATGCGTCTCCTTTTAATCGCGACAGGAGAAATTCCAATTTTTCGACACCGGTAACTGATTTTTTAGAGATCACTAAAGCCGTAAATAAATCGCGAAACCTAACCCACTCATCAAAATTTCCCGAAAATTCTGGTAAAACTACCTTCGGTAGGCCGGATGCTGGTTCCATATTTGTAATGGTTATTGGCCGTCGCGACGTTCCGGCAAGATTCTTCACCATATCGTTAAGTGAGGTCTGATTCTCTACTAAAGATTTAATGGCTTTACTGATCTCGGTATCTGAATCGGATCGCGAATCACTTACACTTTGATTTGGTATCAACCCTGATAATTTTGCATGGGTACTATAAAAAATTGTTTCGAACTCGGCACGATATTGGGTTTCACCGGTTAATTGATCACCATCATCGATTGATTCCTCAATTTCACTTTGAAGACGTTCAAAGTCTTGCATATATTGCTCTAGTTTTGTTTGTCGCAATTTACTTTCAGCCAGAGCAGCACCCGGTGTCTCACTAAATGTAACGATCCGCGTTACCTGGCCTTTTAAAATCGCTCGCTTTCGCTTTAGAGCTTCCATAATGCAATCAGAAAAAAATGTTTTTGATTGAGAACTGTTTTACCGATGATCGAGATGCAGCTTCGCTACAGATTATTTTAATCGATTGTAAATCACCGTACGCGCACACAACAAACAACAAATTATTTAATCCAAAAAACAGGAATCAATACCGTATAAAAACTTTTGAACAGGTGCACCGTTTGTTTTTGCTACAAAATAAAACTAATGTAGGTATTTGTGTTTTATAATAGAGCTTTAACAAGAACCGTTATATTTGGCACAGCAGAAAAGCGAAGGTTAGCAAAGCCTGGTTGGAAGTATTTTGTATGTGTTAGCTTAGGGGAGAAGAGAAATACCACGAGCGAGTTAAGTTGAAAGATGTGGACTGTATTGTAGACGCGGATTGGTAAATGTGGAATTTATTACGTAGGTGGGACACGGGAGCACCCGAAACATAACCTTTATTAGCCGATCGAATGAAGTCGTCGCGCCCGTATAGGATAAACGCGAGGTTTTACTATTTTCAGTAATTTTAACAATGGAATTAACAAATAACGAATATTAGTTAATTAAATAATACTTTAATGCATTTAATAGCGATCAGTTTTTTTTTTTTGCAAATGCCATGGAAATACAAAAGTACTCGAATAATCCGTTCTCGATAGGACCAATGTTTTTCGCGTTCACGTTTTAGGGGCTTCGAGATTCCTTATTTAGCGATATTTCCAGGCTGAAAATTATATAAAAAGTATTTTTCCGAACAAAAATGAAAAGCGCGTGTTCTTTCTTGGAATTTTACAAAAAACTTGAACAATTTTTATTCAGTTGAATATAGGAAAAGGGATAGCGATAGAGAAAATAGAAGAAGACAATAGTATAATATAAAGCATGAATTAATTTTTTAGGTTTGTTCGTTTGTTTATCGCAATAGTGAACACTTAAGGTGAGCACACAATGTTTAGGATAGTGCATCCAAGAAAGAACACGCGCTTTTCATTTTTGTTCGGAAAAATACTTTTTATATAATTTTCAGCCTGGAAATATCGCTAAATAAGGAATCTCGAAGCCCCTAAAACGTGAACGCGAAAAACATTGGTCCTATCGAGAACGGATTATTCGAGTACTTTTGTATTTCCATGGCATTTGCAAAAAAAAAAAACTGATCGCTATTAAATGCATTAAAGTATTATTTAATTAACTAATATTCGTTATTTGTTAATTCCATTGTTAAAATTACTGAAAATAGTAAAACCTCGCGTTTATCCTATACGGGCGCGACGACTTCATTCGATCGGCTAATAAAGGTTATGTTTCGGGTGCTCCCGTGTCCCACCTACGTAATAAATTCCACATTTACCAATCCGCGTCTACAATACAGTCCACATCTTTCAACTTAACTCGCTCGTGGTATTTCTCTTCTCCCCTAAGCTAACACATACAAAATACTTCCAACCAGGCTTTGCTAACCTTCGCTTTTCTGCTGTGCCAAATATAACGGTTCTTGTTAAAGCTCTATTATAAAACACAAATACCTACATTAGTTTTATTTTGTAGCAAAAACAAACGGTGCACCTGTTCAAAAGTTTTTATACGGTATTGATTCCTGTTTTTTGGATTAAATAATTTGTTGTTTGTTGTGTGCGCGTACGGTGATTTACAATCGATTAAAATAATCTGTAGCGAAGCTGCATCTCGATCATCGGTAAAACAGTTCTCAATCAAAAACATTTTTTTCTGATTGCATTATGGAAGCTCTAAAGCGAAAGCGAGCGATTTTAAAAGGCCAGGTAACGCGGATCGTTACATTTAGTGAGACACCGGGTGCTGCTCTGGCTGAAAGTAAATTGCGACAAACAAAACTAGAGCAATATATGCAAGACTTTGAACGTCTTCAAAGTGAAATTGAGGAATCAATCGATGATGGTGATCAATTAACCGGTGAAACCCAATATCGTGCCGAGTTCGAAACAATTTTTTATAGTACCCATGCAAAATTATCAGGGTTGATACCAAATCAAAGTGTAAGTGATTCGCGATCCGATTCAGATACCGAGATCAGTAAAGCCATTAAATCTTTAGTAGAGAATCAGACCTCACTTAACGATATGGTGAAGAATCTTGCCGGAACGTCGCGACGGCCAATAACCATTACAAATATGGAACCAGCATCCGGCCTACCGAAGGTAGTTTTACCAGAATTTTCGGGAAATTTTGATGAGTGGGTTAGGTTTCGCGATTTATTTACGGCTTTAGTGATATTTAAAGACGAAATCGCTCTTTTGGAACAAGGCCAAGCTGTTTCTAAGAAAAGCAAATATTATTTCTTACGTCCCTTCATCGATCAGGAGGGTGTTCTTCGTGTAGGAGGCAGACTTGAAAACGCCTGCATACCATTTGAGCAGAAACATCCAACGATTCTACATAAGGATCACCCGCTAACTCGTCTTATCGTCAAAGATTGTCATCTTAACAACTTGCATGCTGGAATGCGGCAAATGACGTATCTGCTCTCGCTCCACTGCTGTGTCATCGGTATTCATCACGTTATTAAGCGATGCATCTATCAATGCCAAACGTGTATTAGGCAACGCGCGATTCCGTACCAGCAACAAATGGGCAATTTACCAAGGCAGAGACTCGAACCAGGAGTTACCTTCGGCAACACCGGTGTCGATTACGCTGGCCCTTTCCTGGTCCGCACATGGAAGGGACGGGGTGCCAAGCAACATAAGGTTTATGTTTCGCTATTTGTTTGCATGGCTACTAAAGCCCTGCACCTCGAACTAGTTTCTGATCTTTCATCATCCGCCTTTATAGCTGCTCTGCGTCGCTTCGTTTCCCGGCGTGGAAAGTGCCACTCCATTTTTAGTGACAATGGTACTAATTTCGTCGGCGCAAATCAACAGCTACGGGATTGGGCAAATTTGCTCAACTCATCCAACTTTCAAGAGGATATTACGAACGAGCTTACCTCCAACGGAATCACCTGGCACTTCTCACCCCCCCAGGCTCCGCATTTCGGTGGGTTATGGGAAGCTGGGGTCAAAACTACCAAGTTTCATCTACGAAGAGTGTTGGGCCAGTCATCTTTAACGTACGAAGAATTTTCCACCGTTTTGTGCCAAATTGAAGCTTGTGCTAACTCACGGCCACTGTGTGCGCGCTTTGAAGGAGACATGGACCCGTTAACGCCAGCGCACTTTCTTATCGCGCGACCACTGACGACTGTTCCAGATCCGAGTATCTTAACATCAGGAGCGTCGTTGCGTGATCGATATCAGTACATTCAACGGCTAGTCCTAGGTTTCTGGCAAAAGTGGTCTCAAAATTACCTGACTCAACTCCAAAAGCGTCCAAAATGGTTGGAAAAATCAAAAAATATTCAACCTAATGATGTCGTCGTTCTGATAGATGAAAATCAACCTCCATGCCGATGGCTAATGGGCCGAGTCCTCAAAACGTATCCCGGCCAGGATGGGCTAGCACGCGTCGCATCCGTTGCTACAGCAAAAGGAGAGTTCAAACGTCCCATTACCAAATTGTGTCCACTACTCGTCGATTAAGGTTGAAAGAACCTTTCAACGGTGGGAGTATGTTTGCCGATGCACTATCCTAAACATTGTGTGCTCACCTTAAGTGTTCACTATTGCGATAAACAAACGAACAAACCTAAAAAATTAATTCATGCTTTATATTATACTATTGTCTTCTTCTATTTTCTCTATCGCTATCCCTTTTCCTATATTCAACTGAATAAAAATTGTTCAAGTTTTTTGTAAAATTCCAAGAAAGAACACGCGCTTTTCATTTTTGTTCGGAAAAATACTTTTATATAATTTTCAGCCTGGAAATATCGCTAAATAAGGAATCTCGAAGCCCCTAAAACGTGAACGCGAAAAACATTGTTTTTCGCGTTCACGTTTTAGGGGCTTCGAGATTCCTTATTTAGCGATATTTCCAGGCTGAAAATTATATAAAAAGTATTTTTCCGAACAAAAATGAAAAGCGCGTGTTCTTTCTTGGAATTTTACAAAAAACTTGAACAATTTTTATTCAGTTGAATATAGGAAAAGGGATAGCGATAGAGAAAATAGAAGAAGACAATAGTATAATATAAAGCATGAATTAATTTTTTAGGTTTGTTCGTTTGTTTATCGCAATAGTGAACACTTAAGGTGAGCACACAATGTTTAGGATAGTGCATCGGCAAACATACTCCCACCGTTGAAAGGTTCTTTCAACCTTAATCGACGAGTAGTGGACACAATTTGGTAATGGGACGTTTGAACTCTCCTTTTGCTGTAGCAACGGATGCGACGCGTGCTAGCCCATCCTGGCCGGGATACGTTTTGAGGACTCGGCCCATTAGCCATCGGCATGGAGGTTGATTTTCATCTATCAGAACGACGACATCATTAGGTTGAATATTTTTTGATTTTTCCAACCATTTTGGACGCTTTTGGAGTTGAGTCAGGTAATTTTGAGACCACTTTTGCCAGAAACCTAGGACTAGCCGTTGAATGTACTGATATCGATCACGCAACGACGCTCCTGATGTTAAGATACTCGGATCTGGAACAGTCGTCAGTGGTCGCGCGATAAGAAAGTGCGCTGGCGTTAACGGGTCCATGTCTCCTTCAAAGCGCGCACACAGTGGCCGTGAGTTAGCACAAGCTTCAATTTGGCACAAAACGGTGGAAAATTCTTCGTACGTTAAAGATGACTGGCCCAACACTCTTCGTAGATGAAACTTGGTAGTTTTGACCCCAGCTTCCCATAACCCACCGAAATGCGGAGCCTGGGGGGGTGAGAAGTGCCAGGTGATTCCGTTGGAGGTAAGCTCGTTCGTAATATCCTCTTGAAAGTTGGATGAGTTGAGCAAATTTGCCCAATCCCGTAGCTGTTGATTTGCGCCGACGAAATTAGTACCATTGTCACTAAAAATGGAGTGGCACTTTCCACGCCGGGAAACGAAGCGACGCAGAGCAGCTATAAAGGCGGATGATGAAAGATCAGAAACTAGTTCGAGGTGCAGGGCTTTAGTAGCCATGCAAACAAATAGCGAAACATAAACCTTATGTTGCTTGGCACCCCGTCCCTTCCATGTGCGGACCAGGAAAGGGCCAGCGTAATCGACACCGGTGTTGCCGAAGGTAACTCCTGGTTCGAGTCTCTGCCTTGGTAAATTGCCCATTTGTTGCTGGTACGGAATCGCGCGTTGCCTAATACACGTTTGGCATTGATAGATGCATCGCTTAATAACGTGATGAATACCGATGACACAGCAGTGGAGCGAGAGCAGATACGTCATTTGCCGCATTCCAGCATGCAAGTTGTTAAGATGACAATCTTTGACGATAAGACGAGTTAGCGGGTGATCCTTATGTAGAATCGTTGGATGTTTCTGCTCAAATGGTATGCAGGCGTTTTCAAGTCTGCCTCCTACACGAAGAACACCCTCCTGATCGATGAAGGGACGTAAGAAATAATATTTGCTTTTCTTAGAAACAGCTTGGCCTTGTTCCAAAAGAGCGATTTCGTCTTTAAATATAGATTTTTGCGAAAGTTTAAGTAATGCGATCTTCGCCAGCCGCATATCATCTGGTGACAAAAAATGCGTTGGACTTCGGTCTCGAGGTCTGACACGAGTTCGAAAGAGTCGGATGCAACGAGCAATGACCCGTAGAAGACGATTAAGGTTCGAAAACCTTTCGAAGATACGAATATCCCACTCAACCGTTTCCGTTGCAGTGACGAGACATGCGATTTCACTTTCGATAGGAAGATCTTTGAAATTCGGTAAATCAGAAAACGTGATCTCCTTATCGCGAAGGAAATTAGGACCATTCCACCACAGATCTAAATTTGACAAGCATTTTGGCATCATACCGCGAGTGGCACAATCCGCTGGATTCTCGGCAGAGCGAACGTGATGCCATATAGACACAGGGAACTTGGCTGCAATTTTCGAAATTCTATTGTCGACGAAGACGTTTCGAGATCGGGGATGACCTTGGATCCAGTGTAATACCGTAGTAGAGTCTGTATAAGCAAAGCACTTGACATCGTGAATAGCGAGGGCTTCTTTAACTTTACTAAGCAGCTGGGCTAGCAGTAAAGAGCCACATAATTCCAAACGCGGAATCGTAAGAGAAGGCTTGACTGGAGCGATTCTGGTCTTGGCACAGATAAGCGCAGGTTGCACCGTCTTGATTCCTACTACCCTAGCATATACTGCAGCAGCATAAGCTGATTCCGACGCGTCGGCAAAGCCGTGCAGTTCCAATAACTCCCCTTGACTATACTGTAGCCACCTCGGAATGTTGACATTTTGTACAGAGTTTAGATCCGCCTTGAACTCGTTCCACTCTCGCCAGAGGTCTGTGGGAATAAATTCATCCCAACCGATACCTTTGATCCATAGACGTTTTATAAAGATCTTCATTTTTACGATAACAGGCGACAGCCAACCTAACGGATCGAAGATTCGAGCTATATCCGATAGCACTTCTCTCTTAGTGGCATTTGGCCCGATGGCCGGAATAGAGGGAGTGAATTTGAAACAGTCGTGTTTCGTGTCCCAAAACAGACCCAAAGTTTTGACTCCCGTTTCACCAATAGATAACTCGGTAGCTGGTTCCCGATGCTCGGGGGAAATGGTGTCTAAGAAGTCAACCGAATTGGATGACCACTTACGGAGGTCCATTCCTGCGTTGGTGAGGACATCTGTTAACTCGTTTTTTAATTGTATTGCTTCATCTATGTTTTCGAAGGTAGACATAAAATCATCGACGTAAAAATCGTTAATAATGCTATTCGAAGCACTGGGAAAATTATGCATATTGTTCACGCCAATTTGTTTAAGGACTCGCGTTGCCAAAAACGAAGCGGAGGCCGTTCCGTACGTTACGGTCAGAAGCATGTAGTCGCGGGGTTCTTCGGTTACTTCTTCCCTCCAAACTATTCTTTGGAAATGAACGTCATTTGCATCAAGAAGGACCTGGCGATACATTTTTGCGATATCTGCCTTAATCGCGATTTTATGCTTGCGAAATCGAATAAGGCACGTAAAAAGATCATTTTGGATCGTAGGCCCAACGTGTAAATAATCGTTTAATGAGAGGCCGTTGGTAGATTTACGCGAGGCGTTAAAAACTACCCTCAGCCTTGTCGTTGCGCTGTCGGGCTTCAGTACCGCATGATGAGGTAGGTAAAACGATGGGCGGTTGAAGTTGTTAAGTTGGACGATTGCCATATGCCCTAGAAGCGCGTACTCACGCATGAATTCGGTATATTGATGTTTTAAGATCGCGTCCTTAGAGAATCGTCTCTCCATAGCATAAAGCATTTTCAATGCTGCACCGCGGGATTCTCCGAACTCGACTGGTGTTTTGTTGAAAGGTAAGCTAACCACGTATCTACCATCGCGATTAATGTAATGCGTTGCAACAAAATGATTTTCTATAGCTTCACTTACCTTACCTTCGGTACGATGTCCATCAACGAGATCTTCAGGCTCAAAAAATCGTTTTAAGAGCACGTCTAAATCAACAGCAGCATGATTAACACTTAAAGCAGCTTGTCGTCTTAATGAAGTGTTTCCCGCTATCACCCAGCCAAAGATGGTGTTCTGAGCGATAGGTGAACCTGAGGGATGTACGATTTTTCCGTCGACGAGAAGGTCAAAAAATACGTCCGATCCCAACAAAACATCGATTTTGTTTGGGCGATAACACTTTGGATCTGCTAATGACAGATTATTAAAATATGACAGGTTAGCATTTGAAATCTCGAAACTCGGTAAATCGTTTATTAAGGTGGCAAGAATAAAGGCCTGAACCGAAACGAATGAGTCTGTGTTAACTGCCGAAGACACAACAAGATTCACTTTGCCCCGTGTACCTTGGGAACTTTCGAGTTGTCCAAGGCCTATTACAGGAATCTTAGCATGCAATCGCCTTAAACCGAGACGTTGAACACACGACTCCGAAATCAAGGTAGCTTGCGATCCGGAATCAAGCAAAGCTCTACACGTTTGAGGTTCACCATTCACATCTTTAATCATAACCATTGCTGTTGGCAGCATAGTTAAACACTCATGACACGATGAGGGTGCGCGAACCGAAACTGCGGATACGAAGCCATTTGAAGAGCAAGGTTGACTTGAGGTAGGGGCTGATTGCACGAAAGGTGGGGGTATTCGGTCCACATGAAGCAAAGTGTTATGTTTCGAACTGCACGTCTTGCAACTAGAATATTTACATTCCGCTAATGTATGCTTTGCGCGAAGACAATTGCAGCAAATTCCGTTTGCTTTCACAAATTCACACCGAGCTGGCACCGTGAGCTTCTGAAACTGCGCGCACTGATAAAGCATATGTTTTTCCTTGCACTTAGGACACAATGGAATTATTACATTTAAAACACGTTTACCTGCATCCTTGGGTTTAAGCGGAGCTATGGTATGACGCCCGGATCCGGATTGTGTCTTTGAAATATTTAAGCTTTCGAGCTCATTAATTCGATCCTTCAGAAAATTTGTAAACTCCGAGAACGATTGCTCTTCACTCTGTTTGGATGCACGAATCCATAACATTTTATTTTCTGAATCTAATTTTCGCGTCAGAATGTAAACGAGTAGTATGTCCCATGAATCAACAGGGAGTTTTAACGTACGAAGAGCATTCATGTTCTCTATTGTGGTGCTAAAAAGGCGTTTAATTTCTACCAACGAACCAATTTTGACCACCGGTTGGTCAAATATATTGTCTAGATGCGTAATCATAATAAACTTCGGTTTATCATAATGCTCACTCAATAATTTCCAAGCAATATCAAAGTTGTCATTGCTGCGGGGAAGATGGCTCACGAGTGACAATGCGTCTCCTTTTAATCGCGACAGGAGAAATTCCAATTTTTCGACACCGGTAACTGATTTTTTAGAGATCACTAAAGCCGTAAATAAATCGCGAAACCTAACCCACTCATCAAAATTTCCCGAAAATTCTGGTAAAACTACCTTCGGTAGGCCGGATGCTGGTTCCATATTTGTAATGGTTATTGGCCGTCGCGACGTTCCGGCAAGATTCTTCACCATATCGTTAAGTGAGGTCTGATTCTCTACTAAAGATTTAATGGCTTTACTGATCTCGGTATCTGAATCGGATCGCGAATCACTTACACTTTGATTTGGTATCAACCCTGATAATTTTGCATGGGTACTATAAAAAATTGTTTCGAACTCGGCACGATATTGGGTTTCACCGGTTAATTGATCACCATCATCGATTGATTCCTCAATTTCACTTTGAAGACGTTCAAAGTCTTGCATATATTGCTCTAGTTTTGTTTGTCGCAATTTACTTTCAGCCAGAGCAGCACCCGGTGTCTCACTAAATGTAACGATCCGCGTTACCTGGCCTTTTAAAATCGCTCGCTTTCGCTTTAGAGCTTCCATAATGCAATCAGAAAAAAATGTTTTTGATTGAGAACTGTTTTACCGATGATCGAGATGCAGCTTCGCTACAGATTATTTTAATCGATTGTAAATCACCGTACGCGCACACAACAAACAACAAATTATTTAATCCAAAAAACAGGAATCAATACCGTATAAAAACTTTTGAACAGGTGCACCGTTTGTTTTTGCTACAAAATAAAACTAATGTAGGTATTTGTGTTTTATAATAGAGCTTTAACAAGAACCGTTATATTTGGCACAGCAGAAAAGCGAAGGTTAGCAAAGCCTGGTTGGAAGTATTTTGTATGTGTTAGCTTAGGGGAGAAGAGAAATACCACGAGCGAGTTAAGTTGAAAGATGTGGACTGTATTGTAGACGCGGATTGGTAAATGTGGAATTTATTACGTAGGTGGGACACGGGAGCACCCGAAACATAACCTTTATTAGCCGATCGAATGAAGTCGTCGCGCCCGTATAGGATAAACGCGAGGTTTTACTATTTTCAGTAATTTTAACAATGGAATTAACAAATAACGAATATTAGTTAATTAAATAATACTTTAATGCATTTAATAGCGATCAGTTTTTTTTTTTTTGCAAATGCCATGGAAATACAAAAGTACTCGAATAATCCGTTCTCGATAGGACCAATGTTTTTCGCGTTCACGTTTTAGGGGCTTCGAGATTCCTTATTTAGCGATATTTCCAGGCTGAAAATTATATAAAAAGTATTTTTCCGAACAAAAATGAAAAGCGCGTGTTCTTTCTTGGAATTTTACAAAAAACTTGAACAATTTTTATTCAGTTGAATATAGGAAAAGGGATAGCGATAGAGAAAATAGAAGAAGACAATAGTATAATATAAAGCATGAATTAATTTTTTAGGTTTGTTCGTTTGTTTATCGCAATAGTGAACACTTAAGGTGAGCACACAATGTTTAGGATAGTGCATCGGCAAACATGAATATTTAAACGATTTAAAATTCTAGTCAGGCAAACACATATATAATTTTGGTGAGGGCAATACAACATTTATTGGGACTATTTTTTCCAGCTCTGAGGCACTGCATTTGGATTTTGATCTGGTTCAGTAAAAAGAAAGAGTCGATTGTCGAATAAATTGTCTGGAAAAACTTGGTATCGTCAGTTTTTGATAAATATTTCAATCGTAAAAAAAGAAGAGGACCAAAGTGCCTACCTTCAGGTACCTCATCGATATCTAAGAAAGAAATGAAGAGTGTGGATCTAAAACCAATGCTTTAATTACATTTTTTCAAATACGAAGAAATCCAATTCAAGGATAAATGTTTACATACGGGGTTAGATTTGTCAAAAGCCTTACTGAAGTATATAGAGACAACTCCGACTTCTTTTGCTGTAGGGCTGTAGATTGGATAGAACTAATTTTAATTTGGAGAGGAAAAAGGAACTTTGCAAAAATATTGCGGAGAAATGAGAGCATCATTTAATTGATTTAACTCATTTTCGATGAAATATGGTAGTCCAGTCAATAGGTACTTTTAGGTGGACAAAGGTCACCCCTGTTCCGGTTTTCCCTCAATAACTTTTTTTCTTCACGTCCTACGGCAAAAGTCAATTTGTTACCAAGATATGGCGCTTCGAAAAATAGGTAGTTTTTCAAAATTCGCCAAAAAATTCCAAAAAATGAAGAATACCTTATATATTCAGATATACCTGAGTAGTCATGCATTGTTGTTGTAATTATGGTTCCTCGTTAAAATCACTAATTTTTGACACTCCATCCCCGCTTGTCCAACAGGGGACAGGTCATACCCATTATTATTGTCATCCCGTAATTTTAATGTACTACTTTGTTTTAAGCCCAGTCGGCACGTATTTTCGGGATAGTTAACTAACATTTGACGAAGTTTTGGACCTCGAGGGCATTGTAGAAAGAGAGGAGGGGAAACTGCAAAATGTTCGACCTTGTTCCGGTTTTCCATTATAAATTTTTTCTCCCCAGCCCACGGAAATAAGGAGAAATGGGAGGACTTAAACCAGATACAATCAATGCAAATCGTAATTGATAACACTGATAGTAATAAGATAACCAACATCATCTTCCAAAGCAGTTTAAGCACCTTCAATTCTTTAGCGAAAGAATTTACATACGTTTATTAGAAACAATGGAGGTCCTAGCCCGGAACCTTGTGGAACACCAATTTTTTTAATGGAATTTAACTTCCGATATCTTCTGTTTTGACTTTTTGACTTCTAGTTTGTACACATAGAACCATAGTAAAGCCCTCAAATTATGTCTTTGTTCCCCTAATTGTGGGCGTAAAATGATTCTCCTCCAAAATGATGCATGCACGAGCCTATTCTGCACCAAAACGAACTGTTCAAGTGTCCACTGATGCTCACAAAAAAGTTACTTTTTTTTTTGTAATAGAACTAAGCCCTCAAGATCTGCTTACAATTGTTGGCGTTATTCATCTCCTGCTTTGAAAAATAATTTCTAGTAAATCATAATGATCAAGTATTTCTTAAACTAGGCTGCCAAGGCCGTTTTACTATTTCTCAAGATCTAAAAATAAATTTTAATATTTTTGTTTTATTAGAGTCTAGCGTTTTGTTATTATTTTTTGATTTATTGCTATTTTTCAAATTATACTTCCTTATTTTAGACTTTACGAGTATGTATTTGTAGATTTGTTTTTGTGAAGCGAAACACAACGTGCCTACAAACATTTTTACGATCATTTTTAATTGCAAATTCTTCCATGTTATGAGCAGTCATCGTCTATTGTGCTTAGGTTTATAGTGGTTTTTTTTTTTTTTAATATTTTCCAACAGTTATATGGGGATATGCTGATGTAAATGTTTGATGAATATTGTCGTAGGTCCTTGTAGAATGAATGATAGACAGATCATTCATTGTGTTTGATCATAAACCTCAATTGAAAGACTACAACATATTTTTATGAGATTGAGTGGGAAAATGTGGTGTTGGCTGTGATTTTGTTGCGTGTACAATGTTTTCCGTTTTCCTTGAGAAAAACGCGAACATTCCCAGACATTTTTGAAATAAGCATTAAAAAAAAAACATGAAAAAACGAGGCTAGGGTTGGATCGTTAACAGCGAAATTGGATGCTTTGATATTTCATTTATATGAAAAACTAGCCCAGATTTCGAAATTAAAAAATTGCTTAAATACCACCCAAAACGCATGAAAGATACTGAACAGCTGCTTCTCTTGTTATCCCAATAGGGAAACCTTATTTTCAGGTCAAAGACTGCAACAGATTCATACAGAACCCCGACTTGCGGGTCTTTAACAATGTCATCTATACACAATGTCCGCTGACTCCTTCTAAATCACGCAACGAATTTTGAAATACTTTTCACAATCAGGTAGATAGTTTTTTTTTCGACAGGTTCATATGCATATCCCACCCGAAAATATATTGATAGCCGTAGCAGAGCACTAAATAATAAGCGAATGTTGATTTACCATCCTAAAAATATGCAACACTATCGACTAAAACACCTATGAGTATTAGAAATCGACGTCTTAGTCTTAGTCTTTGTCTTACACAGGTCACGTCGCTAGTTCAATATCACTAAAAAATTAAGTCTAGACAATAATTGAGGGATACGAAAAACTATCTCAATTAAAACTCTATATCTTAAACAAGTTCAAATGTCACTGTAAAATAGCTTCCTCCTCCTCATACGGTCTTTTGAAAAGTTCATTTATCCTAATCATGACGTTGCATGCAACATAATATCCTGCACAACAAACTGCAAGGAAAGTGAAATTAATGTCGACGATGTTGTTCTATTAAAAATGAAACAGATACAAGAAGAAATAAATCCTTGAGGCAAAAATTGTTCTGTTGTGCAATTTTTCAAATTCTTAAAAAAAAGATACTCTCCCATCCTAACCTAACTATACATTTTTCTCATCACTTTCAACTTCAACAGCAGGCGATTCAGCAGACAATCTGACAATGATAAAGGACTACTGATAGTCCTTGGCATTTTGATATGAACACAAAAAAAAAAAAGACAGAAAGATGCTAAAAAAGGAAAAAAAAGAAGAGAATCCCAGACAAGGATGCGACTTCTAAATAAAATATGAATAAAATCATCAACTAAATTGCTTCACGTCAGTTATGCACTTTTTCACAGAAATCCAAACAAAAACAAAAAGCATTCCGAACAAATATCTGAGAAACACAACTGACAGGGAATATACATATATTTGGAACAACCACGTAATATCCGATGGCTAGTTTGGCCAAAAAAATTCCTGCACAGATTTAAATAGATTGATGATAGAGTGTGGTGTAATTTAATATCAAACTATTCAAATTATTGTTATTGCATCTCATTTGCATTTGAATATTTTATAAAAAAAATTTAGCACATGCCAAACAGGATGGACATAATAATGGATGCAGGACGAAAACACACATCATGACCAATCCTGCACAGCAGATGATGATTAGAACAACAACTGCTCTCGTTCTGGACACAATTGCGAAATATAATTTGCATAAGTAATTCAATGTCATGTTCTGTCCATGCCAGTGGCATATTGAATGACAGATGTTTGAAGCTTTTTTTGCGCATTAAAAAAAAAATGAAAGAAGGACATTAGGAACTGTTTATTTCGTACGCATTTCCGGTGGAAGGGAGCATTTTTAGCTTGAAAATGCGAAAATAATGATTGTTCCAACCCTTTAACTATTGTTAAAGTGCGTGCAAAAGAACCCCTTTTCGCAAGAGTTTTATTTTATATCAAGCTGGTTCTTATTATCGTCAAGCTTCAATGAATTTGATCCTTGATGCTATTATAAAAAAAAAAAACCTGGATGAAATAATTTTAAGGTTGTAATTTTATTATTGAGTTTCATGTTGTATTTGATTTCAGAATGGTAAACTGGATTAGATTTACTTCATTATGTAATTCGAGTTTTGAATAGTTCACGTTGGGCGCCATTTACATTTTATTTGACAAATAATGTTGCTGCGAAGTTTGACGAAGAATTGAATAGCAAAAGATTCAATGATATTTGGGCAGCTGTACATAAGAACTTACATGTAAATAGTAAGTTGTCGGTTCTTTCTGCTTGGAAATATGATCAATAAAGGGACTTATACGAAACATTACTTACAACCACACAAGGAAAGAAAAAAAGGGATCAAAGATCCGGATGATTAAGAAACTAAATAATTAATGATGAAGATATTTATTGTGGAAGATTTTAAATTCGAATAAAATATGTTTTGAAAGGTTCACGTTGGGCGCCATTTTGTGCATCTTATGAGTTTTATAGAAAACACCCATACAAAAATTTTACAGCTGTATGGGAGAGAAGTTAAGACTTCCCTAAATGAGTTCAAAATGAAGAAACGGAAGTAGGGAGCAGGAAGATGAAAAGCAGTAATGGTGCACGGTGCAAGAGTGTTTGGGAATCAAACTGGATTCGGAGGTTAACGATGGGCGCCATTCAATGTAAATCAAGTTACTTCCCTATAAATTAAAATGCCAAACGGCCTTCAAACAAAAGTAGTAGATAACTCACATTAAAAATAATAGTTTCAGGACATTTTTGAAAGGAATGCAACGAATAAGATTCAAGAACAAATGTGAAGTGTTTTGAGACTTCGTGTTGGGCGCCATTTTCTGTTTCAAAAATATGTTATCTGCTAGCTCTTTTTAGAGAAGTACCTACTTATCTGCGTAGTAAATTAAGATTGATTTGGATCTTGATTTGTGACTTACAAAATATTGAACCAACCTAATTCAAATTGTTCTTAGGAAATTTGGTGAGATGAGACACTGTTAAAAATAGAAGTTTAAGCAAATTGTTAGCCGATTTTGAAAAAAAAAAAAAATAAGATCGAAGACAATCAGTGAAGAATTTTGAGGTTTCACGTTGGGCGCCATTCGTCATCTGAAAAAACATGTTTACCGCTAAGTTTTCTGACTTCTTAAGTAGTTGTTTCCCACACACATTGTATTTTAACATACTGATTAGGGTACTGGAGAGTCGAATCCAACACCTTTTCAAATTGTCAACATGAGATATCTCGCATATACTCCCAACAAAAAGAAGAGGAACTTAAGAAGCATTAAGTTGAGTTTAAAGTTTAGTTGCTGCAAATACATTTTTTGAATCGTTCTTCCCACGATAATTTAGATAAAAGCTTAACCTTTAAATAGAGGAACGTGTGCCCAGACAATTTTAATCGCATGTCTGTCGTCTATGAATTTTCCCACACATCCCCTACACACATACCTTCACATGTTGATTTTATCCTCATTTTTCTTTTTGCCTTCAATAAATTATCCTTAAACTACATTTTCCCACTTATGCTACCGTCGGTCGGTCGTTTGTTTTGTTTTTATTTTTTATTTTTGCACTCCCCAATTTACAGCAGGAAAAAAAAAAATAGTAAAGCTCCTGTAAAATGCAAGTTTTTTTTGTTTGGTCCTTTTTAGTTTGGAAGCCCGTAAATATATTCGCAATGTTCATTTATCATTTTTTATCGCCGATTAATGTCCTTTTTATTTCGTTTACAAAGTGATTTATAAATGTGTGGCTCTCTCACATACCTACCTACTCTTATTCTCTCTAATAAACGTGGGTTGACATAAAGATATAAGCTTAAAGTAGATTTTAATCGTTCTAATGTCTTTCTCATGTTTAAATACACTCACTTTCCCACTTTCACTATATTTCACTTACATACGACGAGTTGAGTATGCATGTGATGATGAGGGAAATTTTTTAATGATCCTTGTGATAAGCGACATTGATGACGATGACTATTACGATGACTTCTGCGACTACAACGACGACGACGACAGAAATGGAAGCAGGAGAGAAGAGTTAATGACTTTCAGCAAAGTAATTATTTTATAGACATCTACTTTGTGTATTTATCGATGTCCGGAGAAAAGAGAGAACTTATAATAATGACGGTGATAATCTGTCCGCCATTTGTTATCAAAACCTTCGCTTCGTCCATAAAACTATAAACATAATTTACTTTGCTAATTTTTCTGAATTGCTTTACAACAACTTAATTCATGGCTTGGCTTATAATAAATTGTTAACTTTTATGGCCATTTTCTTTGTCAAAGTCGCGATTAGGGAGATGGGATGGACATATGTCTCTGGTACCTTGTGTGTAGGGCATTAAGTTGGGTGAATTTCATCAGTAAGGTTGTTTTTTTTTTTTTTAGCGGTGTTAAGCAAATAGCCAATGACCGAGATCTACATGGAATTTGTTAGGAAAACATTTCCCAGGGAATGGAAAGATGGAGTAATTATCAAGCTTCTCAAGAAAAGTGATATCAAGAACTGTTACAACTGGTTTGTCATTACTTTGCCAGTATTTTAGAAGTCAACGATCATTCAAAAAAGGATACAGTCTAAGGTCGAGTCCAAGCTCAACAGGCACACTAACTTGCTCACCCCAACACCTTGAAAATTATTCGAAATATTGATTTGCGGTACGGCAAGAAGTGACAAAGGGTGATGTACTGTCACCTATTCTGTTTTGAATTGAATATTTGCGGTTGATGATGCTATAACTGCCACAGTAGCCGTGTGTGCGAATGAAGACTTGGTATCCAATTTGACCTTTTTCTTAAATTGAGCTTCTATATTCTATGGAATTAGCGCCAAAGAAATGTGCTTCATACTAAGTTGATCCTCATTTAACATAATGCGAAACATGACACATTTTAATGAGCTAGTAGCCACAAAAAATTCAAACATTAAACCTAGGTTTTGAACTGGACAAACTAGAAACATAAGCGAGAGCTTTACAGTACGTTTGCAGCCAGCCACTGTTCCAGTTTCAGAAATAAAATTCTTCTTTAGCAGACAGGAAAAAATTCAATAACATTAATTTTGTGTGGCCGATGTTCAATACTTGGGGGCGCAATAAAAAAAAGGCGTGTGCCACGCCCAAAGTTGAGACTTTTTACTGCCACGGCAATAACTATGAGCTAAATGACATTAAATTTGTAGCTTGCACTTCGATTTGAATAAAACAAGACAAAACTCAAAATTTTAAAAATTAGATAAGGGAAACAGCGATTATGGGTGTATTAAACAATTCTTGAACCACACTCTGCTAACGTAACCAAGAAATACAAACCGAAGTGTTCATCTTCTTACTTCAAAACTGCGACCGATAGTTAAAAATCATTAATAAAAGAATGCATATTACGACTTTTGGCGGAAACGCCCCTTAAAAATGGGAGTGTAAAAAATTTGTATGAAAAAATGTAAAGCACTTACTATGAGCTTTGATCATTAGTCAATTTTTTTCTATTTATTTATTTACTTAACGATCCTCCCTGAATAAAGGTATTTAATAAAAATCACGCCCCTAAAAGTGGGCGTATTGAAAAAATTTACTCCGAAAAATAAAGATATATTTTTCAAATAACGATCGGAAAAAAGGTTAAAATTGAATATTGTTACCTAACATTTTTAAACCTACGTTCTTCGTTCTTTCATGAAAAGTGGGCGTAAGCCCCGCCTTTTATTCAAACATTTCTTTGCAAAAACAATCTTCTTAGTTTCGACTAAGAGACGCACCAATTTGAGCTTGTGGATCCATAATAAAAACCGTTTATTTACAAAAACAAATTTTTATAGTTTCTAATGAAAGTGGGCGTCAGCCACGCCCGAAATCAATTTTTTTGATTTCATACACAAAATGTTTATAAACAAATTTAAATTTAATGTTTTTCGCTCCAATTTTAGCATTGTTATGTTATAAAAACAATGTTGATGGTTTTGTATGAAAAGTGGGCGTTAGCCACGCCCAAACAGAAATATTTTTATTTAATTGGAAGAAGAGTTACCTAAACCTTGCGTGTGCAAAATTTTAGAGTTATGCTTTTATCGTACCAGTACAAAAAACATAAATTTAATTTTGCCAAATTGAGGTTATTCAACAAAAATGGCGATTGGGGCGTGTTTGTGGGTGGATTTTACCGGTTCAAGAACTTAGCCTTACTCCTGATCTATAAAAAGTAGATATTAGCATGAAACAGAGGAAGTTGAACTGAAGAATTGGCCATACACTGGAAGTCAGAAAGTATTCGATGAAGATGTTGCAAAGCAGTGCTATCTGTTATGAAGAAAGCCAAGTCGCTAACAGAGAGGGAGAAGGAAACCTATTTCCCAGGACGAGTTTAATTTGGTGTTGCTAGCAAAATAAGTGTCTAACAAGTCTGCATGTAAAAGAATCTAAAAAGCATATATCAAGAAACACTTGACAAAAGACGAGAAAGAATTTGCTACGAACATTTCCATGTCAAAAAGCAAAATACAATTTGTAATATAAAAAGTACTCTCATAAAATCCCAACCTTGCGGCACCCCAATTTAAATTAAGCTCGTATCATCATTCGATCTTCAGATTCTAAATCGAAATTGCTATAGTTAGTTCTGCTAAATCCCAATGTCTAAAACCTTAAAGGGAGGCGTTCTGAAAATTATATCACACTCACTCATTACAGTCGGGAGCAATATAATTATGAATTTACAATAATTGAAGTAGCCACCAGCCAATAACGTAATTCATTCCAGCAACATTGTAGCAGCTTATAGTTCTCGACTATAATTACATTATTGCTGCCTCTACCCGACTTGTTGTAGATACAATGTACAAACATACATACAAACGTACTTCCAATGCGGTTATTGTTGAGCTATTCCCGCAACGATAAGTTTTATATTTTCGTTTTGTTTACACATTAAAATAAACGGTATGTACGTGCTAAAAGCCAAGTAAATACCATTTAATTGAGCTTCGAAACGCAAGGAATGACTCGAGGAAGGGAAATTGAAAAATACAAAAACCATCCGACCGACTGACTGAGGCAGATGACGGACGACTAAAAACCCTATCCACACCCATATAGTTGTAGTCGCAGTTCTGTTCTGATGGATGTGTATAGCTATGATGTATCCAATCATATGTACACTGTACACCTACCTCAATACAAAATATCTTGTGAGGCATAATAATATCTATAGAAGAAGGAAAACAACAACAACAATAAATAACTAAATAAAGATAAACGACATATTGCTGAGAAATTGTTTAAACACTGTTCAAGCTATAAAGTAATTCATCAAAAACATTGAATCGACTCAATGAACTTTTATTGATTTTTATTTTTTTTTTATCACCGTGACTCTAGGTATAGTATACATCTGTATCTGTGCAAATAAATTTATTTTTAAATGATAAGATTGCACGGTTTTTGTAGACGTAATAAAAATAAAGGGTTGGAACGGATAACAATTTGCCAATCAAAAAATAATTTATGTGTTTATTATTTAACTTTTTTTTTTTTTTTTTTGAAGAAGATAAGTTTTAAAGGTGAACTTTTCCATTAACATTGTTTTGTATTTTAGAATATTATTGTGGAGCTATTTTCGGAACAGATGAATCTTTGTTTTTTTAAACTTACGGAGAATAAGTTTCGAGAAATAACAACCAAACGTTTATTATAGGATTTAAGAGGCTGTGCTTTGTTGGAAGTTTTGAATAGGTTATTATGTTTTATACAATAGAAGTAGTGTCAGAAGTTCTGGGCCTCTCATAACCAGCTCCAAGAAATCCCCGGGTTGACTTTAAAGCCTAGGATTCGTGGCTCTGAAAAAAATAGAGCGCCCTGTAAGATAAACGATTTGCGAAAAAAAGAATGACACGCTTTACCAGGAGAAAGACCAACATCAACGTGAAGTCTAGGAGTCGCAAGAATGCTTAGCAGAAGAGTTGCTAAGCTTCTATTTAAGAGTGAAACAATCAACATTAGAATTCACTAGACGCACAGGACCCGTCAAAGTTATTGATGGAAACACTTTAGAAGACAAATAGTCGATGTAAACCATTTGGAAGCTCTCCCTTACAATAAATCTCAACCTAACCATTTGGAGGGACTATTTTAACAAGTTGTTTGATGGTGGCAACAGCCGAGATTCTGCCAACGAGCGACTGGAACAATAGTACATTCTAGGTCCTTCTATTGCAGCAGATCCCATCAGGAATAAATTGAGCGTGTAAGTTACTAGTTGTTGGCCAATACTGGAGCTGCAGTCCCATTCCATTTATTCATTTTTCGTGTCACAACAGATATTTAAGATCTACAAAAAGATTCATGATAAGATATTTAAAAAAAGAAGTGGCCCAAGATAACTGCCTTGAGGTACTCTAGATGAAACTTCTATTTTATTGTGTGAATATTTGTCTAGTTTTAAAATATGCGTTTTACTAACAAGACAGACAAAGGCCAGGGTTAGTTTTGTTAATTTGACAAAATTATTTAAAATTTTATTCAATTTGAAAATGTATTTTTAAACATTGTAGGTCCCTTCATCCCACACTAAGCGTTGGCCTAAATCTAGAGCTGCTGTTCAACAATATTTTTTTTTCATGCCGAGTCTGGCACAGCAGATATTTGAAATCTAGTAAAAGATTTATCTACCATGATATATCTGATATTTTAAAAAGCAGAGGCCCCTGATAACTGCCTTGAGGTACTTTAGAAGAAAATTCTATGTTATTTGATGAATTTTTTTGTAGTTTCAAAATGGGGATTTATATTTAAAGACATACAGACAAAGATCAGGGTTAGCTTCACAACAAAATAGATTCGTCGAACAAGAGAGCTCTGTCAGTTTAAAAAAAATTATTCGTTATTTTATTTTGCTTACAAATTTTTTTTTTTTTTTATTTTCCTGCCCCCTCATTTTATTTAAATTTCTGTAAAATTATTGAAATTATGTAAGGGGTTCCTTGTTCAGTATTAAAAACGAAACGAAAATTGCTTGTTTTTTTTTTATTAAAAATGGAACCTTCGATTTCCTGCGTGTGAAATTACTTTGATATCTAATGGAAAGGGTGTTTTTTTAGAGGCATAAAACTTCAAGTTGGCAGCTCTGTTTCCATTTACAGCCATTTTGTCATCTGATTTTCTGATTTATCTTAACTTTGGTTTCACATTTTATCATGAATAGACTGACGCCTGGACAACGCAAGCAAATTGTGCATACATTCGGTTAGTGGGTTCGAAACGATATTGCTTTTGATCCCGATTTTTGCAAGAAAATTTTGCTTGACTGTAATCAATCGTCAATGGAGACCCTTATAGACCCATGACCAATGATTTTTTTCCTTCCTGAATTGAATCATCCTAATGTGGGGGATCAGTGGTTTCATCAATATTGCGCAACATGTCACATAGCGCGTGCCACAATTAATTTGCTGAAGGAAAGGTTTAGTGAGCGCATACGTTTGGATCGAGTTTTACATCGACTCCAAGACCGTGATTTTTATTTGAAGTCTAGGTACACCGATAAGCCAGAGTCGATTGACAACTTGGAAAACAACATTCGCCGCATTATTGTCGATAAACGATAAACAACCCCCATATGCCAGAAGTCAAATTCAAATAAAAATAGCAAAAATTATCTTTCAAATTAAGTCAAATTTATGATTATAAATAAAATTTATTTGTATTTTATTTCATTTTATAGTTCTATACCTCTAAAAAAACACCCTTTACTTATCCATGATAGGTGTTCAATTAGTCCGATTGCAAACATGAGTTTTAACAAATGAGACAGAAAATCATATCTACCTACAAATAAAGGGTGTTTATTTAGACTTGTGGTTTTCAAGAAGAAATAAAACGCATTTAATTTAATGTAATGGCCAAGAATTAAGCTTTTTTATAAAGATAAGGGTTTGCCATTATGTTTTAAAATTTATTTGGGCAAGTGGCCGCCGCGGCTGGCTCAAATAAAATCCCGGGCGAATATGTCGACCGAATATTGGACGCAGCGTCGCACGAACTGAAACATTATTTTGTCAATAAATTTGCACAATTTGCAAACGTTGTTCAGGAGTAAGTCTATTCAGTATTGAATGGCAAACAAAACTGAACATAAATCAAGTGACAGCTGTCAAAAAGACCAACTCCGAAAAAATTATTGCCAGATTGAAAACCACACGCTAAAAAAAACCTTTATTTTAGTTTGTCATCATAAAATTTATTTATATGAAAGTGTTTATGCATGATACAACTACTATAGATAAGGCCTTCCAATTTTCATTTTTGATTTGTTCTGCGCATCTCGTCATAAGAACCCCTGCCTTCTCTTTTTCGCCTTCACGTTTAACTTTTGTTTCGCTCTACTCTATGCGCTCTACGTCATTGAAACACACGTAAGAACACGGGGAGTTTGACAATAGTTTGACGTTTTGTTTGGCACCATCTTTATTAGTTGTATCATGGTGTTTATGTATCTTTTTTGCTGATCCTACCAACTCCATTTAAGTGAACCCCTACTAACCAATAGGAACTAACTCACCTCGAATTAGGCATTTGAATTAAGTTTACAAAACTTTTGGAGTTAATATTGACAGCCTTTTTTTTCATTTTTGTTGTAATTTCCTTTAATAATTCTGGCTTGTTTTTTGAATCTGCCACTGCTTGGGTAGTAAAAAAACACATCTGCGTCTTAGCAACCATCAAAATAATCTTCTAAAAGTGTAAAAACTCGAACACAAATCAGGGACATAAAATTCCATTCTAAAAAACCATTGAAATCCTATCTTTCCCAGTTGAACAAAGAAAATAAATGTATTTCCCTATTTATCAGAGAATAGAACACTCCAGTAAGTAGTTATTTTAATCCTTTTTATAACTCTCATTCTCTATTAAAAAGAAAATATACTCTCACAAATCACAAGTATACTTAAACCCAAAATGGCAGCCACCTTGTTCGGTGTAAGAACAAATCCTTTTTTACGGTCTCGTTATTATATTCTTTCATAAATCTCATTTATTAATTATCCTCGAATGGACATTGAACTCTCTATTCTCCTTCTTCTCTGTATCTCCGACAAGGACTTGAAATTTAATAAGAAAATAAAATAAAATAAAAAAAAAAAATTAATCCGCAACATAACCCAATTATAAACCCTTTTTTTTCACTTCTCAACTTCTTTCTCGTTGTGATGCTCCTCATTTATATTGTGTTCCATAAATCCACTTAAGAGCACCATAGAATAAAAATTTATTTGAAACGCAAAAAGAATTTCAAAGACATAAGAATATGCTAAAACAAGATTCAAATGAATGAGTACTCTTGAATTGCGGATTAAAAATAAATTGATACCCAATGTCCGTAGCAACTTTGCCATTAAACTGACATTTTAATGGGGTATCCTTTAGGTACATTTTTTTTTTTTTAAATAAATTTAAACCATAATTGAATGTTTGGGATCGTTATAATTATAACGTTTCCATGTTTCCATGTGGAAAAGGGTTGAAATTAATAATATAAATATATGATCCTGAAGGAGATCCACTTAAAAGGATTATTATTTTTAATGTTCCACATTAAACGCAGTCTTTTTTGAAGGAGTTTTTAATTCCACGATTGTGAATCGTCCTGGGTTGTTGGAAGAGTATACGCACGCATCGAATAGATTGAATGTTGTCAATGCCAGAGGTCCTTAAGCAAAAAAAAATATAAACCGACGAAGGACAAATAGAATGGCAAAGTTCAAGCTTTACAAATGACATGCAGACATGTTTTTGCGAATATTTGTCTCCTGGCATTGTTCCCGCTAAAGATGAATGAATATTCCCAGCACCCACAAAACATTGCCAAAATTAATTGAATACATTATTTTGCTTCTATTTTTTTGTTTATAAAAAGAGTCCTTATGAAGCACACAAAAATAAAAAAACCAAGAAAACTTGGCATAGACACAACAGATACCAAAAAGACAAACAAAGGAAGGAAGGAATCCTCATTGGAAGATATCATCGTGGTGATCATTAAGGTTACCACACATTAACCAGAACCACACACTTCTTGTGTTATATTGCAGCAATTAAGTTAAAGTTTTACCTACCTGGTAAGTCGTGTCATTATTGTTATATGTGTACCTACTCCTAAGCCCCATCACAACACAATGACAATCGCAATAGTGAAGTGATGCAAAAAGGATACTCTTCTTGAAGAATGTGCATATGGTGTCATGGGTCAGGTTTATGTAGCATGCCAGCCACTAGACCCCACATTTGAAAACTTTGCCAAACATAAAATAGAGAAACGTGTCTTGCCTTATCTTAACCATAGAGGGACAATTCATTTTTTTTTTTTTTTTTTTTTGGTTTGAAGGACCAATATAAATAAATGCATGTCCTTTTGTGGAAGATAAAGAAATTTTTCAAAAGGCAAAAACTTCTTAAGGGGGTGACGTGAATTCATTGCACAGGTCATGACTTTGGTTGTTGTATTGTATTTATCATAGAGGAGATAAGGAGTCTCACCAGGATCGAGGACATTCTGTCACATAGTTTGGCGAAAGATTTAACTGATATAGAGATGCCGGAGTATCGTAGTTTGATTGCATACATATGAAGGGAGTTGTATGGAGCATATTGTTTGTGTTTAGGAGTGTAACTTGAAGGAGGTGGGTGGTCCATCAGAAATCCGGAATACAAACTCTATGGGACTCTTTCTGGAAGTCCTTAAAACGACAGATGCAAATAGAAAGGGTAAGCTCAGTTTTATTCTGAGTTGTGCAGGTACAGAGATTACATACTTGTCAACCTTCAACCCTGATTTAACAGATTTGGCGAAGATGTACTTTCGATGAAATTTTTTTGATAAATTGACTTTCTAACCGAAGCAAGGACGATTTTTTGAATCTCTTATAAAGAAAATTATTTTCATGAGCAGTAAAAACGGCGGCTTCAACGATTTTGATACAAGAAATCGTTTGTAATTAAGGCTCACCCAATCAGTCCTCAGCTTTAGCTGAATGGATGGAGATGGCGCTGTTGTCGATGTAGAGATCCAGAGAAAAAAACTCAACCCATTTGAAATGGCAGCCACAACAGCACCATGCGAAAAAAGGTTTGTGTCTACACTATTATGTATTGTTTTGTGGATAAAAGAGAAAGGGGTACTTCACGTTTCCTTGAAAGTACCAACGGCTCTTTATCTTGGAGCTTTTTTCAACTCGACGCAAGAGGCAGTTCGCCAGAAAAAGTTAATGGTGAATTGGAACTCCGTCTGGATATGAACAAGCTAACTTTAGCTAACATTTATTACTCCTTGAAGATTCAAATTTTTAAGTCATAAAACGTGATTGAATTGGTTGGTGATTTTGCTCCAAGTTGACCCGTTTATGGGGTTGATTGGTTCAGAAAACGGGGTTCCAAAAAGATGCAAAGGTTGATTCAAACTTTTTAAAAAGATTTTTTTAAATCACTGTTCTGAAAAAAAAATTCATGACTGGCATTTAGTTGGGGGGAACTTACGTGGTCTCTGACTTTTGTCCCAATCAATGCCTAGTGCACATACAAGGGCTTCTTGCGTTTTTTTTTCAAATTTAGAGCAATGCTTTAAAATATATCTCGGGGTTCGTGATGAGCTATAGACAAAAACTGCATCAGACAGGCAATAGAAAACAAATTCTGTTCCCGAAGGTTCGAATGTTACTAGTTAAGAATAAGTTGGTTCAGGATATGGGGTTAGTTGAGCCAAAGATTAGGTGTATATAGATACAGACAAAAGTGTTTGTGTACACATGTATAAATGGGAATTCTTTGCAATATTTACAAAATTGAATCCAGAGTGAAATCTGTGCTGCTTTTTGCCGGTGAAACGTAAAAATGCTCTGCCAACATCTCGATTAAACTACAGGCTTTTGTGAACCGTGAAAACCATATCCATCAACGAACTTTGGCTTAGGACTGGACAAACAAAAGTGGATGTAGACATCAAGCAGAGAAAGTGGCGCTGAATTGGCCGAACACTGCACAGTAGTCTTTTCAATAGAATCCACAAGGTGAAAGGAAGGAAAGGAAGACTAAAAAAACCTGGAAAGGCTAAAAAAAACCTGGAGGTTAACCTTTTTTGAGGGAGGTTGAGAACCAGTATTTGGTGTAAAGTTTTCCGAAAATTGTGAAAAAGAGAGAGAGATTCAAATATTTCTATTCATGCCCATGGATTCATTCAGCTGTGACGGTAAAATGTGACGGAAAAATGTTACGTTTTTTTTAATACTTCTTGAAATTTCTCCACTACTTTGGTAACAAAAAAATCCCTTTTATAAAGAGCATGTTTTAGGTACATGGAAGGAAATTGCCTTCCAGGAAATTAGTCTTTTTTAGAAACTGCACAGAAGCCATTTTATTTATTTTTTGATTGTCATTTTATTTCACAAGGATTTCTAAAGCTGAACATCATTTCGAGGGAGTTTTTAGGGAAGTTGAAAGAAGTTATCTCAGTTTTTGTTCTCCTCTTATTTCTCCAATTCTCTGGGAACATTATTCCAGCCACAAAAAAAAAAAAAAATTCCCGTTATTATTTTCATGCTCTATATTTCTCATTCGTCGCACGAAACGATGAAAAATAACCACACACAATTGTAGTCCAAGAGGATTCCCCTCGATACATCTTGTTGTAGGTATCCCAACATTCGTCATAGTGAAACCGAACAAAATCTGAATTTTCATCTCTCCATTATTAAACTTCAACAACAATATTGCGTGTTGCGTATCTTTCAGATTGTTCCTTTTTCTTCGTATTTTTTAAGTTGTTTTGTAAATCGAAGACAATTTGCGGCACTTATCTTACACAATCGATTCGTCGGGCTTTTTCGACTTGTTGTTTTTACCCTAAAGTTGTCCTGGGATCTTGTCGGTACCTCCTATCTGTATCTCTTCCAATACAAAAAAAAAAATCGAGTTTCTCTCTTTGTGTCGGATGCTTCAAGGCGGCTGCTGTCCGATAAGTAAAGTTATACTTCTTGCCCATGGGGACGGATGGACAGTATGCTTTCGGGTATAAACAAGAGTATATAAGTGATTTATGGATTGCGAAATATCCAACTTAAGGACCAGACATCGCGTTATTCAATCTTAAAATCTCTCATTTTACATCGAGAAAAAAAAACAAGATGCAGAATTATTACATAATCAATATTAACATACTTAGCGTGAGTTAAGACAAATAAAAAAAAAATGGAAGAAAAGCGATTGGAGGTAAAAAAAAAAAAAAAATTCCTGTGGAGTCTACTGCTCCATTTTTTTTTTGTATTCGTTCCTGCTGACAGAATGAAAATTTACTGCCCTACTGATTGGGAATATAGCGCGACATACACGCAGAGAGCGAGGGCTTGTTAAAGATGGGATTTATGATTGCGCCCTTGGTAATACCTTCTTCCATATAGGTTTAGGTACATATGGCTGGGCTGCTACAACAGCAGCCATGTGTCGTCACATCCATCCACACAATGGGAATATAAATTCATAATCAAAAGAATCGAAAGCCGTCATTGCTACCAAGCCACAGATACACCGATACTGATACCACTGCCATGCCGCACCACCGCACCACCACCGCGCACTGATCTCCATCCTATCGTGCTGCCTGCTGCTAAAGGGTACCATTGATTCCAAGGTTTTCTTTGGAATTCAAGGTACACCAGTTTAAAAGGTGGAAGACAGACAAACGTGTCTGTGGAGTATACTCTTATAGTGAGTGCTCCGGGTCGGCCGCACTGTGTTAAATGCCATCACTGATATGATGAAGGAATTACCTGTTCTGTATATTAAATTACAAGGAAACCCGAACAATCGACACGTTCGCGAATGAAATCAGAGAAACCTTACGAAAAATAATCATACACAAAATACAACCCAAAAAAAAAAAAAAAATTGGAACAACACTCCTAAATGGTCTGGTCTGGTCAGGTAGCCAAGAAGGCACAGAAGTGGTGTCTCCATAACCATCAAATAGAAGACAGACGAAAGAAAAAAAAAAAATACCCAAATCGTGATTCGAAAAAACTACAACACGAAATCCGTGATGCGTCTTGTATCTTTGATAAACTACAACAAAAACAATAGTATCTATCAAAATGTGGAAATCTTATCAAATTACATAATGGCATAATTAATTTCGAAATAAAAAAAAACTTTTTCTTTCCCCCGGGACTCTCTCTTTGTACGATTCGGGTGTTGATGGTGGTGCTGCATCTTGCTGATTTATTTGTGTCCCAATTGACCGAATGACATACCTCTTAGAACATTGTCTAGGCAAATCACGTGTAATGACACATGGGTCATGTTCAATCATGTGTCATTTTTGTATCTATGGAAGTCTCAGGGTGGCATCGTTCTTATCTTTTCCTTAATTGGTCCTGAATAAATTGCTTTTTTATTCATAACCTTTTTTTTGGATTTGGATTAGATTTATTGCTTCAACTACTTGGTTTGGGGTTCGAGGAGATAAGGATTATTGTGTATAAAAAAAAAGTGACATTTTTTGGGAGAAATTGTTGATGTAAATCTTGAGAAATTTTTTTTTACAGAATTATGGCAGTTTTGTGTGATGAAAGTTTAAGTTGTTTTAGTTTCTAACGAATTTTATCACAACATAGGAAAAAATGTTTTAAGACATTTACATGACGAAAGTTCCATCCCGATTTCTGGGAACTTGGGGATTAATCTTTGGATTGTGTGCATTGACATTGGTAATCTTGGAGAATTCATCAAAACCAGATGCACTTATGTCTTTCTATGACGTGGTGATAAAATTAACAACTTCAATGTCGCACGTTTTTCCTGAAAGTACAAGGCTAATGAGTTTAATGGTTAACTTTAGGGCCTTTAAAAGATTCTTCAAAAGGAAGACACATTTATATTGCGTTTAAGTTGGGAATCCCAATTATTTTTTGTAAAGGGTGTTTTTTTAGACGTGTGGTTTTCAAGAAGAAATAAAATGTTATGACCAAGAATTTAGCTTTATTATAAAGGGTTTGCCATTATGTTTTAAAAATGATTTCGGGTAAGTGGCTCGAATAAATTTCAGCCGAGGCCCAATTTTCGATCACTTTTTGCAGCGATTGGGGCCGTATGTCAACAATAACGCGCCGAATATTCTCTTCCAAAACTTCAATCGCCTCGGGCATATCTTGGAAGACAAGTGACTTCATATAACCTTAAAAAAAAAAAATAGTCCAGCGGTGTTAAGTCACACGATCTTGGAGTTCACGCCACAGGCCCACGTAGCGAGATAATGCGCTCACCAAAAGTTTCCTTCAATAAATTGATTGTTTCGTTGGCTGTATGGCATGTAGCACCGTCTTATTGGAACCAAAGGTCGTCCACATCAACATCCTCCAATTCAGAGGAAAAAAAGAAAAAGTCATTAATCATGGCTCTATATGGACCAATGATTCCACCAACCCATAAAGCACGCCAGTCAGTTTTCGTGGATGTAACGGTGTCTCAACATACACTTGAAGTTTGTCATCACTCCAAATGCGGCAGTTTCTGCTTATTGACGTGTTCATTCAACCAAAAGTGAGTGCTTCATTGCTGAACAAAATTTTCTTGTGAAAATCGAAAATCGTTTCACGAGTATAACCATGTTTTTCAAAATAAATTTGCATGCGTTGTTCAGGAGTAAGTCTATTCATTATAAAATGGCAAATCAAACTGGCCATAAATAAAAAAACAGCTGTCAAAAAGACCAACTCCGAAAAAAGGATTGAAAACCACACGTCTAAAAAAACACCCTTTTGAAGCCTCTAACTGAAGGGAAATTTCTTGGATCAGCATCGTTGGCCACATGGGACATTTTTCTTGTATTTTTGATATGATCCTTCAACGAGTTTTCAAAACTCTAAAAAAATGATTAAAAACCGTCAAAATGATTAGTTAAACGAACATATTCGGTACCATTTACTCAAAACTGGAAAACATATAAAAGAGGGTTTGAGTAAAAGGCATTGTTTAAGCTTTCAAAAATGGATGCTGGGGTGCCTCAAGGCTCTGTCCAGTCACCGACTCTTGTTTTTTTAATTTTTTTTTTTTATTATATTAAGGAATTCTTATCCTCTGAAATGTTTTTCTAATGAAACTTCCGTCAGGTTTTCCAGATTCACATTCCTTTTTTTAAGATGTTAGCTTATTAAGTTCCGATCTCCAAGCCTTTATCTATTTGTCTTGTTTGGCAGCTATAAACCACATGGAATTTAATGATTCAAAAACTCAACGATGCCTTCAAAGAATTACCAACGCGCTATAGTCCCATCCATAAGGTGTTCTATTTTATCCCCTTCTAAGAAGGGTACAATCTCCAAGGCATACATTCGCCCAAGGATTAAGGTTGGTTTTCGTAACAAGCAGGCGATCCTGTTAGTCATTTCAGTTTCCTGGAGAAAATGCGTCAGGTAATTGATAGGTGAAAGAACTTTTACGGAACAATTTGTTTCACATGAACAACGTCGTAGTGTTTCTTGTCCCACTTTATATTATTGGTTCTTTTATAAAAAGTGTTCCAGAAAAACAGCCCGCTCCGATAGGAATGCCTATCAGTTTACTCTTGAGGATCTTGAGATTTAAGGAGGATGTGTTAAATATAGAGGCTCTTTCTTTAGCCGCATGTCTTAAAGTACTCTCTTTTTATCTTTTTTCTAACCTCTCTAAACGTTCAAACTGTCTGAATTCCTGATTAGGGAAGTTAAAACTCCATGTGACTACAAAAGTTAACAACATTTTTGTAACATGTTCGAAAATCTATATATAAATAGGCAAGCAGTTTTTTTGTGGTACCAATTGCGAGGTGGTTACCCAACCGATTGAGATGATATATATATCGTTAGAAAGGTATTACTGAGTAGGTGTGCTGGGAATATTTTGTTTTGTAATTTTTTTTTTTTTTTTTGAAAATACAGGCGTGTTTTTAATCATTTTTTTTTTTCGTATAAATTCAATGTGAAAATTTTTTCACACAGTTTTGGGCATTTTAATGGCCGAATTTTTGCCACTGGGCGATTCTTGTTTTAAATTAAGAGATTAAGTATCATAAAAAAATATTTGTGGATAGATATGATTTTCTGTATCTGTTGTCAGTCATTTGTGCAATTGGATAAACTGAAAATTCATGTTATGGATTAATATTCAGTGTGCTTTCACGCTGTAGGTTCAAGGTTCAATTATTATTAAAAGAATTGGGGAGGAGACGAAAACGATAAGAAATTAATATATTTCAGGATGTACGTGTACACCCACCATTTTATTTTGAGATCTTTTTCCTGGTTGGATATCAAACCCGATGACTGCAGGTATTATATGTGCTTACTAGATTTCATGAAGTGGAGAGATCTATGATCCTTTAAAGATAAAGTGATTAATTGCTTTAGATATTGTCTTATAATCCATAAAATAGAAGCGGAAACATGATGTCACCCTGTCGTACCCCACTTCGAGATTATTTGACGAGATTTTCCTGTCTACATTAGAACTTCACACTGTGACCCAAATCATATTTATATGAAATATTTTTTTTTTTTAACAAAATGATGCCAATACGTAGCAAATCCCAAGCTATCAGAAAAATTATAGAGATGTTTTAAAACCATTTAAAATTCATTCCGATACCTAAAACTGAGACCCCTGTCGAATAAATCTAACCACGCTTATCGTGGCACCATTACAAGCTTAAATTTAGACAGCACGATAAAAAAAAATTGATGAATTATATTTTTAAAATCAGTTTAAATTTTTTCGTTATTCAAGCTAAAAAGCCCTCCCGCAAATCTATTCATCCGTTCAAGGTATTAGTTTGATAACGAAAAAGAAATTTGGACACAATTTTTTTTTTTTTTAATCCGAAATTGATGTTTTGTTTTTGAAGATTTTAATTCTCTTCCAATTGAGTGCACAATTTTGGGGATATTGAAATAGATTTCAAAATCCATTCTGCTAAGAGGATTTCTTTTATTTTAAAATGTAAGCGCTATGAATTTGAAGTGTACATCTTTTTTTTTTTTTAATCCATCCATGGATGTTATAAAAATTCCATTTTTTTTTTTTTACAGATGACAGCACCACAAGTTAGAAAAAAAAAAAATATTTAATCTATTGGATACGAGAATGCTTTGAATTATGCAAACTCATTTGTGTTATCTTTTTTTTTTTTTCTTACAAAAAATGTACTCAACTGTCAATTATGACATTTCACACATAGTTCTCGAAACAGAATTGGTTTTTTTTTTTATTTGGGTCTATAATTTTTAAAGACACACGTTTCCAGGGGATAATAAAAAGTGAATGAGATATTTGTACTATGGCACATGTCCACCATATTGGTGGTGATGCACACAAATGGAGGAGAACAGAAGAGTTTTTATTTTATGTCCTTGAGCAGGTTTTTGTGGGAGCTGCTAGCTAATAAAATGGCACTAAAAAATCTCACGCATTCATGAAATACCTGTGTCTGAGAGTGAATTGCATGCCGTCAATCTTTCTAATTTTCAACAACAGAGGGAGTTGTTGTTTTTTTTTTTTTTTTTGAAGAGTTGTCAATAACTTTTTAGTTTTTTTTTTTGTATATGTATTTATGCATGCACACAATACCCATCCGTTTGTCTGACCGACCGACAGCTACACGAGGACGACGACGACGTCGATGACAGTCGTGTCATTGGTCGTCATGTGAGTTAAAAATTTGTATACATATTTTTTTGTCTGGTTTATGATCCTAGTCGAGTGTCGATTTGTTGTTTTATTATGACACGTCTACACTATACTCTTCACTGTACAGCAATCCGTCATTTTATTAGTGATGGCAGTTTATGTTTTTGAAAAGGTAACATAAACGATTTTCTAAATAAAAGTCAAAGTTTTTTAGGTTTATTGCTTTTTGTTTTGGGGGCAAGCAGCAGCGTTTTTAGTAGGTGTGTCTGCTGTGTATGCTTGTAGAGAGACAGAAAAAGTTCGTTGTTGCCAAGATTTATTATATTTGGCGCAATATTTCTTTTAATTTGCTAAGCAATTCTAAATTTAATGGCAGAAGATGGTGGGTTTTATTCTTATTTTTTGAAATGGGATTGAAGTCACTGTGAGTCATGTTGAACGGACATTGGCCTTTGGGAGGTACAAGAAAGGGGTGCCCGCTTACCTTGGCTTACTTACTTCTAACAGAAAATTCAAAATTAAAAGTTGGCAAAGTTTGGCGTTTCCAGAATTGCTAAGTTCAGCTGAGAAAAATCTGTTTAATCTAAAATTCGGATTTTATCGAAAAAGTAATACATTTCTTGTTTTCTTTCAAATCAAGCTTAAGCCAATGGCGTCCTTGTCTTTTATGTAGCTTTTTTTCCCCATTTTGAAGGCAGTGGTGCAATTCACCTACGTACTGGAGCAACTTGTCTTGCTAGTGGGGCAAGTTGGACCACTTGGGTTTAGTGCATTAAAGGCAACTATCTTTGTCTGCCCGTACATGTTTTCGTATACATTTTTTAAATTTAGAGGACAGATTTGTATAGAATTCAGATTTATATAGTGAGGTTATCAAAATGCCAAACGAATGACAGAATTAGAAGGATTTGACATGCAAGAAATAGGGTCCTGTTAATGGTTTTTAATTAATTTTTCAAGGCGGTTATTATATGATGTCGAAGAACAGCGATTCAATAAATCTAAACAAAATTAAGAAACCATAATTGCATAGTTCTAGGCTGCATTTTGAAAAACCTTTCACTGGACAGAAAACATATAATAATTTTGTTTTCAATGTTCCAGTTCTTATCCGAAGTCATTGAAGTAAAACATTGCGTTCATTAATTGAACACTTTCGAGTATATATTTTTATCTTATAAATCCCGCATGCAAATATGCAATATATTTTTATTTAACTTTTTTTTCAAAAATATTTGAATAAATTATGAGATTCAAAGGCTACTCAACTGAATCTAATTTAATTTCGGAATATATTTAATTCCACTGCATACTTTTGGGATGTTATTATTAATGCAATTTGACAGTGCACACGTGAGATAGGCACCTATTTAAAAAATTCCAATGGAGAACTTTCGTAATATTTATATCATCAAAACTTCCATGATTAAAGGGCATTTTTCCGAAACGCCACATAAAACACAACTTTATGCAACTTACTTTTTTTTAACCCAAGGCAATTTGGTTGAAACTGTTTACATACCTGAAAATAAAAAAAAAAGTAAAATCGTTAAAACCAGAAGTATCAAAAAGTAAAATAAAAATATCGCACACATAACGTGCGCTACAGTTTTGTAATATAAAATTTGTTCCAGGTACAAAAATACAAAAAAAAAAGAGGTAAAACTATACAAAAGTCCATAAATTCTCCAAGCCAGACGCACAAATTATGATGTCCACCTCCATCTACCCAAACAAAAAAATAAACCAAACCCTGACAAATAAAATGAAGTGCCAAGTGCGGTGGGGCGAGGCGAGGCGAGGCAAAACATTCCAACAATGAAAAAAAAAAAAAAAAATTGTAAAAAATAAATGAAACTATAATAAATTGCACATAGGGACCAGATGTAACAGACTCAGGCTAAAGTCCACATAGATCCGGACAGTCAGCCAGCCCGTAAAAATAAAAAAAAAAATAAATCAGGAACAGGAAACTATATTCAAACAGAAAAACGCACATTTGCAACTAAACAATTTCCAAGTTAAAATGGTGGCGTTGTTTGGCGCGAGGATGTGAGGATATGCATGCAAGGATACAAAGAGGAAGTAAAAAAGTAAGCTATACATTTATGGAGAAAAGAAAACCGTTTGAACTTTTCTCATTTCCTTTTTATGAAGTGCAAATAAAAATACCTCTGTATAATGGACTATACACAACACACAGACACTCAAACAGGACGAACAAAATAAAAGTAAAGGATCCAACTAACGACTCACTAGTCGCGAGAGTAAGAGAATAGTGCGAATGAAGGAAGTTAAAAATGCCACACCGATGTAATTTTCTTATGTCTAGTGAGAGATTCCTTGTGTCTCAAGTGTGTCTAGAGAATCTGGAAAGACATAAATAATAGAAAAATGCTTTTCCAAGCTAAAAATGTATCAAAAGAAAATAAAGGAAGCATACATAGTTAAGAAGGACCAACTTGAACCAATGCTAAACTAATGGCAAAACTAAGAAAAAGAAAGGATAAATAAGTAAGTTCGTCCTTTCTTTCATAAAAAAAATAAAGAAAACATAAGATTCTGTTCTTTTCATTGAGAAAATGGCAGAAGTTGAAGTTCATGGTTGAAGTCGGACAAAGTCCTGTCTTGCCTGCCACAAACAGAAAATCTCTCTCTTTCGTCTCTCCACATGTCGGAGGTTTTTGTGTTTTAAAAGTTAGAAGTTGAAACTGAAAACGAAAAATATAAAACTTTTTATCATGATGCAGGCATTTCAAGGTTTAAATGTGTTTCACGCAGATCTTAGAAATTTTTCCAGCGTCACACATGAGGAATCCATCCAACAAGGACTTAACACAAATCTTTTGCACTTTTGTTTCAAAAAAAAAAAGAAAACATACGCAAAGATTGGATAAAACAATACAAAACTGTCATTCAAATGACTGATGTGATGCTGTTGTTTTCAAGGAAGACGAACAACTTTCTAGACAAAACTCTATTAATACAATTTAATTCTTTTTTTTTTTCTTGGATCAGGATCAGAGGAGGTATTATTTTACCAAAAGATTTGAGAACAAAAAAAAAACTCTTTAATAAATCAAATCCTTAAAAACAAAGAAAATGTGAATCTTGAAGGAGATAGACCATGTGAAATATAAACGAGAACGGATAACTTTTTTTTTACAATGAATAGGAATATATCCTTATAAATTGAAAATCGAATCATATGTCATAAGTTTAAGAACTTTGCACAAGGACTTTTACCCATGAACAAAGGGCTTTTATTTTAATAAAATGAAAAGGAATAGAATCGATTGAGCAGAGATAAATAGCTGTAGGAGCAGGTATCTCTATCTATAAAAACAAAAATTGATATCCTTTTTTTTTTGGATCCTGGTGTTGTTGAGATTCTTTTATGATTAATTACGGTGAATATTCAATAAAGGAGACTACATGGATTTTTGAACAAAGCGAAATTAGATACCAGACTGAACTTAATTGAATGCAAATAATTGAATGAGATAAATTTTGAAGACAAAAAAAGAAGTGCATTGGTTTAGCAGATGAAATTATGGGGTCTATTTTTTTTTTATAATGGAGCAATCAAGGGCCTTTAATACCCTTTTCATGAACTAACACAGTGCGAGCGAGCGTTTAGAAAAGTTGGATAGAAAACAAAAGGAGATACTGTTGCACACTAGCTTTGAGTGTATATAAATCACAATGGGAGGGAAAAATAGTGCCGGGTAAAGCATTCCACATTCGTGTAGTGCGGTTACAGAAGGAGTCTCTATATTCAAGAGCAAAACACTGTAGAAGCAAGTATTATTGGGGAAATTCGTTAATGGGAATTTCTATTAAATTAATTTGAGACAAGAAACATTGCGACGATGTTCAAGTGAAACAGATGTTTCAGTTACTGTTCTTTCACCTATTAAACCTAAGCATTATTCGGTCTTATTGTGGACTTCATACGAATACATTTTGATATATCTAGAATAGGGCTGGGTTATTCTTTGCCGACAAAAGGCACACGGTTGATAAATCTCCATTGAAGAACATTACAGGGTAAGCTCGAACTTATCCAGAGATATTTTTATTTGAAATTAAATGTAATCGATATTTAAGTTTCGAAACTTTTGTAAAAGGTTTTAGTTTTAGCGTTTACTAATCCCGAAAAACCACTCGAGAGTCTATCGAACTTCTGAAACGTCGAAATTGGTTTATTGGAAACAGTTTGAAGAAACATTCAGTTTTTTTGCACGACGTTATACAAAATACAAAAAATGATTTGATCGATAAAAATTTTCCAAAATGATAATTCAGCCCTAAAGGTCAAAATTAAAAGGAAAACACACCAACATTTCTTTCTGTTTTAAGTGAAACAAAATCAGATACATAGTATCTTTTGCTGCGAAAAGTATTTTTCTTTTTTACAGATTTTTAGATAAATGTGTCGATGACGGTTTGAAAGTCTCAAGAACTTCAGCATGTTTTGCTAAACAGAAAGGAGAAAACTTTTCATATTTCTTTCTTATTTGTACTCTCCACCTATCTTTTTTTGTTGATATGAAATTGAAAATGGTAAACATTTAATTTTGGAATTTTTTCTTTAAAACATCATCATGCTCGAAACACAACCAAATGGAAAATATTTTTTCGACGGGGTATTTAATCGACACTGTCACTTGCACATAATAATATATCAAACGTCACTGCACAAAAGTTTAAGTTCAACTTTTTTCCACAGATCAACAAAGAAAATTCTTTCACTCGTTCCCAAAAAAAAAATCTCTTATTTTCCACCAGAAAGAAAAATAATTTTTTTTTGTAATCGAAATAAAATCGGAAAAGTGTCGAAAAGTTTTATTTGCTATGTGAACATTGCTATATTTATTTTTTCTTATTTTCTCTCAGATTTTATGTTTGAATTTCCAGAATAATGTGGAAAAAAATGCAACAATAAACACATTCCCAGAGAAGAAGCGAAACAAGTTTAATTATTAAAGTCAATACAGAAAAGTCGAATTATTTATTTGTGGTGAAAATGTAATTAGCTTCGTTTACTTATGGGATTAAGATCAATGATTACTACATTACTCGTATATAGTAGATACATGATGATGACGGTGGAGATTTTTGTATCAAGTCTAGGTATGGTTGCAATGACTTTTTGTTGACTTTGGAAATGTATTTTTATTTAATTAATAAAGTTATAATTACGTGAGTGCATTTTTTTTTTTTTGGTTTATGTCAATATCGCATCGATGAAAAAGAGTGCTTCTTTTATAGGGTATTCATTGAAGAATGCATTAAATTTTGTACTTTCTATTGAAACAAATATTAAAGCTGGTTATTGTGTTTAAGATTTTCTTCTACGTTTCCTAGAAATCAGTGTACTGAACCAGAACGATACATAAACAAAACTGCATACTAATCAATCAATAGAAATAGCTTCTTTTGAGGTTCATGGTTATCTCTAATTTTGGCGATGTATCAGTTAGCCCAATAACCAAATTGGTATGGAAACAGTCCAGAGGTATAAGGAGAAGGGATTTCATCTGTAATCGTACCCAAGCAACGTCGGACGGTTCAGCTAATTCAACAAAACAATCATATCAAAACATTTGAGCCAATTTATTCAAAATCTAATGCAACACTCTTTGATACACTTCGGTGATTTAAAAAAAAACAACAGCGATCATGAATTAGAAAATTTGAATAGTCTTTAATACAATTCCTTAAGGTTCAACCACAAGATCTATTCACAAACTTTTATCTTGCTTTTTGTATTTTTAATCATAGCAACTAAATCAATGGATACAAAACCAATTAATCCAGAAAGAACCATCAAATGAGTTGATCTATAAATAATTAAGTGGCGCTATACCAACATCTTAATTGAGGACCAGGGCCTATAGTTCCTCTTATTTAAGATTCCATTAGCTCTTAATAAATTTAAACCACTCAATCTTAATAGCCTGATAAGACATTGCCACATAATTAATTTTCAATGTAAACACATTCTGATCGAATGAATATATATTTAATTAAATAAAACCTTGCTTCCGCCTTAATTTACTTGACAAATTATGCATGCATGTTTTACGCATGTGGACACACACACACATCATTAATATTATAATTTATTTTAATTATATACAAGTTAATTAAATCAATTCTTCTATAAAACAACCATTCTAATGATCAAAACTTTTCAGTATCATTTTAACATTGTTAGGTTAATCATCATGTTTTTTAAAAACATTTTTTTGTGTTTCGCCATTTTATTGGCTATAACAACGACATCTTATTGTAATCCTGCTGAGTTAAGAAGAAGAACACCACAAACGTACACGCAACAATACTTTCCAAATCCACCACCATTGAAACCATCTTTATCGGATGCATTACTTCCGCCTGATTTTTCATATGTCGATCGTGATAGAGTGTACAGCACTGCTGGAATTAGCTCAGAAAATATTGGATAAAATGAATTACTAATTAATAAAAAGTATTACTTATGGAAAAAAAAGAACTTTTCCTACGAAATTAGATTGTTTTTATTTTGAAATGATCATTAGTTGCTAAATGTTTATATTGTGAAGTGACTTCTTTTTCTAAAAACCTCCAAGACGACGGTTCATAAAATTGGCAACTCTGATTAATGAAACTGTCAGTGGATTAAGATAATCTACTAACTACTGAAACTTTTGGATGAGTGGACCTATATAGAGCGGTTAAGATCTTTACATACGGTGGGTAGACAATGAACTCGAGCCACCATTTTTATTCTTTGAATTGTTGATATGCGTCTCGTTCCATCCATGACAGTTTCCATTGACATGACAGATGCAGCTCATACAGGTAATATAAGATGCCCACTCTGTAGCACGGTAACTGCTACAAATCTGATTCGGATTCCCAAATGAAAAAAGCGTTCAAGGCACTTGATCATTTTTGTGCGGTTTTTGCAAGATTTCAAATGCAGAGGGTACTCTATCATCAAGAAAACTGGGCTTTAATGGGTAGCTCATTGACTGAGATGACATTGGATTCATCCATGAGGTCGCTAGTACTACTTGGTCGAGGATCATAGGCTAAGACAAACATCCAAACCGACACTCTAAGATCAGCAACTTTTTATGAAACATTGCAAGTTTTTAAACAATTTATTGAAGAACTTCTGTAAGAGAAAATGGCTTTTTCTAAATTTCTTTTCATCAAGATCAAGAAACTTTTGCATGGTTTAAACGAATTTTCGAAGCACCTTTTCTACTCCGATTGAGGTACCTCCAAAACATATTATTTTCAATGCGTCAACTACTTTTTAAGTGGTGATGTTGACTTCGCGTCGTCGGGTGCCAATTCAAGACTGTACGGAGGATGACCCATCAATTCGATCAATGCTCAAAATTATCTTATCGGAGCTCGTGGGAAAGGATGGTTTTGAATACTTCTGACAAATCTATGGTAGTGTACCATTTATCTTGAAAGACAAAATTAGTCATTTGATGTTTAGTTTCAGGTTCCATTATTCGTAACCAGTCACGATTATATCGACGTGTTTTGAAGCACAGCGATTGAACCATTTAAACAATTCTTGGTACCAACCAACGACACGAGCCCCTTTTTTAGCAATTATCAATTTATACGGTTTTTAGCGCCAACAAATTTTTTCTTACATAATGTCACATGAAGATCTATATCAATTTTTTCTGCCACGAAATTTGCCCTCAAGCGAAGAGCTACCGGAATTGAGTTCAAAAAACCAGCTTCATAACCAAAAGCCAAAGCGAGTTGATAACACACTTTTTTGTTTGGAACTTGTGTGACGTTTTCAGCCATTAAAAATGTCAAACTTTACGATGATAATGCCAAATTTGACACATTCACTCTGCACTGGTGTTGCCATTTCTCAAGATTTACGTTGCAACAAAAATGGCCATTCTTGCTAAGGAACGTACCATAGCACAGTACACATATCAAAGGTATGATTTTGCACATCTGTCAAAAAATAAACAAACAAAATGGCGGCTATCTTTGACTATTCTATTCATGTGCTGTGAGTTTTCGCAATACAATATGATTAGTTGGTGACCTTCAATGCGTTCGATAGGCACAGTTCACCGCCATTTTGTAGAATTTCGATAGAAGCGTACAGTAGTGGCTTCTTTTGAGCAGCGACTTGACAATCCAAATTTTATGAACAAAAATAACTTCTTTTTTTTTCTCAATAATAAAACAATAATTTAACTTTTTATTGATATTTTAATTATGCAATAACTAGTATTTCTTGATAATTATTTGAATAAGTTATTTATGAATCTTTCTTTCTGTTTAAATTGTTCGTTAGCATCTTTTTTCGGTTTGTTGGAATAACTTTCAATAGCATCACAACAAAATATCATCAAAAATATTATTTCTGTTTAACTTTTTGCCAGTTTCCTCGTGTCAATAACTACGATCGACTTTAGTCCAGTTTAATTTATGCAGGGCTTTTAGGATAGCCTTTTGTGCTCGAATATTCCCAAGGATATGTTAACGGATAGACCATGTGAAGAAGAAGTTGATATAACCCCAACTTCAGTTCGATCTCTTAAGCCAAACATTCTCCCAGCTACTCACAAACATTCACTAATTTTTTTTTTTTTTTTTTTGTATCAGTCTGAACAAAAAAAAACTCGTCTATTTACAGACGCATCCTGGATGATGCTGCATTATAAATAATATGAAACTGCATCAACAACAGTTATTACACCACTTGTTTTGTCATTCAAGCGGAATGAATACCGAATAAGATGCTGGATAAGACATTTGCTCTTTTATGCTACTCGTTATCCTTCGTCAAGTTTCAAGAAGTTCAGGACACATAATAATTCCATTCTTCCATTCTGTTTTCTCCAGAAAAAGCGATGAAGCGAAAACCATGCGATACATAACACTTTGAATACCAATTTGCCAAAAAAAAAAGTGAAAAAAGATGACTTCATATGGAGTATGAACTGTGATGCTGATGATGATTTTTATATTCTTGAAGATATTTTTAAAGACGAAAAACGAAGGACATTTAACCTTAGAAATTTATTTAAAATGTGAAAATGTCTTATCTTCCATTGAAATATCAGCCCAGAGAGTCGTTTGATTCCGGACAAGGTCAAGCACCTAAGGTCCTTTTGTCGGATACTTATTTGTAAGGAACAAGATACGGTCACCACACAATATTCCAGTGTGGTGTCGATTGGTGTAAACTTATCAGTGACACACCATCGGCTAGAAAAACTGTCTGGTTGTTGTAACTTCCTTAGTCAGTTAATTTTTTTTTTGTCGCTAGTCCACCACCACCGGGCATGAGTTTCTTCCTTTTGAAATAGTGGTGATGGTTGGTTGTTGGCTTGAGAACCAAACCAACGATCTAAAATGAACAAACGAACCGACACATCACGCACGGCTGGGGCTGTGCAAAAAGTCCTTGTCTGGCGCTATGAACTATTCACCCAAGCTATAGACATAAGAGAGAGCTGTGTGGGGTTTTTTTATCTATCGATCCGTTTCGTTTGCAAAGTACTTTTTGAACACATCCTTGCTGCCTCCGTCGCGTAGCGTCGCCTGTCCACATTTCAGTTTCTATGGGTATTTATCTCTTTCAGCTTGATGGCAGCAGCGGCAAGCGGCGCTGTTGTTTTTTATAACAAAAAAAAAGGCAACGAAATATTTAAAAATCCTTTTGTCGGAATTTAATGGCAACAGAGAGAAACACTATCGCTGAACTTTGACATCCGGAATTTTCAGGTGACCAGACTTTTTGGAAATGTTCCCAAACTTTTTTTCTGTTGTTGTATCTTTCGAATGTGTTGGAAGAAAAGAAAGGAGGAGTTACTTACTACAATGCCGCATATTTCGGAATGTACTGTGCAAAGTGTGTCAGAGTTGGGTTTCTCTTCTCTACTTTGACGTCCTTATACCATAGTGTCCTGGGTGTTTATTATGTCTATAAATGTGTAGAATACACGTACCGCATCCTATAATGAACTTGTTAAGGGCCATCATAACAATTTATTTTATGTCTATCATCGTTTTGTAAAACTTTTTTTTCAACAACAAAAAAAAACATATCTTTTTTTTTCGTCTGTGTAGATACACTTCGTTATCAAATTTGTGAGATCTTTTTGTCAGTCATTTGGAATGATGTTGATGAGACTGCGAGGAGCAAAAAAAAGAAGAAAGCAAACAAAACAAACTCATATTGAGCTAGGATTAGGTGGAACATATGGTAAGCAGACGATGGAATAGATACTTCGGTTGGTGATGATGACTATGCTGATGGCAGAGAAATGATGATTTGATGTAATGAAACATCAATTTCGAAGCTCATAATAGTAGTTGAACCGAGAAAGAAAAACAACAAAGATGAATATCTTTGCGAGTGTTAATGAAAAAAGAGGATGAAATAAGGAGTATTTAAGGACTTAGGACTTTGGGGGGATTATTGTGAATTGTACTTTAATGGAGTCCTGGCGAGCTGGAACACTTTTCTGGTTACAACAATTGAAATTACAATCAATCTTAAATATTAAACAGACTGAATGGGCTTACACGTTCCATGGGTTTTTTTTTTGTACCGATTGTGATTCGGCGAACATTGAGGGCGAGGGATAAGTGAATACATTTTTGTCCTTATATGAAATGACCTTCTTCACGAAAATATTCGTTCTTGGGTGGTTTTTCTTAAACAGTACATTAAACATTGTTATCACTTTCCCGACGCCGACGATGCCGTTTATTTAGGGTAGATGCGGCCTTCTTTTGTGAAATTTTTTTTAAATGGCGCCCAGTGTTGGAACCCTTAGTGAGTTCTTAATAAGGAGAATCAAATAGTGCCAGGTGAGTTTTGAACATTTTTGTAAGTCAGGTTCTTTTTTGAACTGTCATATACAGAACCTACTTTTCCCTTTAAAATTTGTTCCTTTAATGGCGCCCAACGTTCGAGTCCATTTTGGTTTTACTTTAAGGACTTTATAAGTGATTAAAAGTGAGTGCAAAAGTCGTTGAAAATGATATCAATAGCATTGCAAAATATTTAAAAAGAGTGCAGATGGCTTCTCCCTCTTTTAAATGTTCTTAAATGGCGCCCAACGTTACTTACCTAGTTTTCTTCTTGAAAAATATAACTATGCAGTACTTTTTTCATTTTCTTTGAACCGTATGAAAGCTGTTTCTATCCAAAAGAAAGCAGGTTCTTTTAATTACGCCAACTAAAGACGTGTTAGTCTTCTTGATTTCGGCTAAGAAATCATGTCTGACGCGACCTGATCGTCTCCTTTCATCTCCTGGTTTCAGACCAATTAAGTCAACCACCCACATCATTGTAACACTATGACAGATTTTGGAAAAGACAGAAGAATTCCAGGTCGATAAGTAGAATTTTGGTTTTAAAGTTAACTACCTGTCAAAATACTATCAGCGCAGAGATTAATAGAAGACATCCTTTTGGCAATCCTGTTTCTTTGGGTTGATATTCGTGCAGAAGATGGTTAAAATTTGAGCTGTCGACATCGACATTGACCTGGTACAAACACTGAAAAACAGCGCCCTGCATGGCTTTTAAGGACGATTTCAACTAACATGGTGTTGGTGTCACTTTAGCAATTAGTTGAAGCCGTGAACTGTTATTTATTCATGAATTGTTGGTCAAAAGAATCATTTTGATGTCAGCTGAGACTAAAGAATCGAAAGTATCATTTCGTTTCAACAAATAATTTTGTGTATTTCAATATGGCGGATTAAGTAGCATTAGTTACAAGTCTCGCTTAAACTTTTTACAATAAACTTATCTTTAAAGAAAAAAAAAGGGTCACTTTATGGTCCTAACGTTGGGCGCCATTTAAAACAAATCTGTATGTGACACTTTAGAGCACTTAAAACACATTGGCAATGAAAATATATAAGCAAATAGGGAGATTTTATTTCATTTAAGACAGCAAGACACTGTTTCCAGTTATTTGAACAAAAAGCTTTTTTGTATTGAATTCTACAATACATACAAAATTCGATAACATTGAACATTTACTCATCCAATATACGATTTTTCTTTCATATATGATTAATGAACATCCATAAAATGTATCTACAAATCCCACGCATATGTTAATTCCATTAAGATAGATCAACTGGTTTGTTAAGTGCGGTCGAAGCTGGTTAAGTTGACGTTATTTCTAATGCCAACATGGACAAGGGCACTGACAAGCATTCTAAGACACACTCAAATAAAACAATGAATATTAATAGGATAAAAAATTTATTAATTTTGCACTTGAAAAGATTTGTTTTCTTATTTTATATAATGTCTCATTTCCCAGTTATATTTTTTAACGTAAAATGGCTTAAGTAGATTGCCGCTCTAACACATTTTCCATTCTTATCACGATTTTTGCATGGCAAAGGTGTTGTTGTTCCTGAAGTTACTATATCTTTCGATGTCAATATCCGTGTTTGTATTGGTTGTTCCTGTATAGTTTTGGTTGGATTTATTGTTTGATTTAATGGTTTTAAAGATTTCGTATTTAAACCATCGTTAGAAATCACACTGAATGTCAAAATTATGACAGTTAGCAGGAAAAGATTTTTGAGAAACATTTTTTTTAAGAAACGATCACAAAATCAAATTAATTTATACTTTATTCAACCGATGATTAGATGATACTGACGAGGTGAAGATTTTTATTCTTGTTGAATAAAAAAAGTTTAATTTGTTGAGATGAACAACAAAAACTGGTTTGTTTAGTGTTATTTTCTTTCTCTACAAATTCAAGTATTAATCAAATATTGAAGAGAAAATAAAAATTTATATAAACATTGCAAAATTTTAGAGGCTGTTCTGGATATGCAATTTGTAGCACCACGCAAATTAAATAATGAAATCAATTCCAAAATGTCGTGTTAGGTTGTATAAATCTATTGGGATGAAAACTATAGGAAATATCAAAAATTCTAATGATTTAATTGAAAGGAAAACACATGTATTAAATTTTTTTAAATTTTATTCTATCCAGTTAAAGTTTTTAATGTATTAACATTTAAATTTTGTGGCCCTAGAATGCATTCAACTTTTCCATTGATTTCGAAACATGGTTGCTGATTTTTTGTTTTATCATCAGGTATCGATAATGGTGGCAAATATTCTGGTCCTTGGAACGGAGTATTTAAGGGATTAGATTTGGTTAACACAATTAAATACAAAACACATAATGCAATAAAAATAAAAATTCTATTTGGACGAAACATTTTTCTTTACCACGGAATTTCGTATTCAACTTTGGTCAAAGACTGGAGAGACTAAACTGAAGAAAATCTTAGACTTCTAGTAAGCCTAGATCAATTTGGAATAAACAGGTCCACGGTTTTTCATTATTTCAATAAACTACAATAAAATAATGACAAATTGATAAAATATTCATGACATACGATTGGATTTGATTAGAGGTGTTAAAAAAAAAATATAACACAAAAGCCTGAGAACAACTTGTTTTTAATCAACGCATTTGGAGATTTTCAGGTTCATGCTGAACTAAAAATTAGATAAACTACTTCGAGAACTAACTTAATAATTTATTTTTATCTAGTTATAGTTTTTGATAATTTATAGTTGTCCTTGGTTTCACAGTGGACCTGGACAGTCAACATTTTTGATTTGTTAGTTACTTGTTTTATTTTCAGGTTAGTCTTCATTCTTGAAGATTTTGCAAAAAATATTCAGGTTAAAATTTTTGTTTATAGAATTGCATTTGTTTAGCGAAATAAAAAATACTCAAAACATTCAAAGTATTGCAAATATGTTCTTTTTGAAAATAACGGTAAGAAAAATACTAAAATATTGTATACAACTTCTTAGCAAAACTTAAATGCAAGATATTACATAATGCTTGATTTGTAAGACAAAAAGCTGGATTAAAGAAATGCACAACTTAACTGGTTGATAAAAAAGGCAGTTTTCTAAAAGTATTCTTTCAAATCTCATCCAGTTTTGAAGGGGCACAATATTCGATAGAAAACAAAGGTTTTGGACCACCCTGTAAAAAACAGTTGAATATTTATTATTTTATGCTGCTGCCAACCCAGAACGGTGACATACTTGTGAAGATATTTACATTTTTATATTTCTTTAAAAAAAAATGCACATCAATGGCAAAGGGAAAACAGATTTCATTCTTGCTTTCCACCCAAGAGGCTCCAGTTAGTTACGCATTTTTGAACGCATCAACGAATACCTCGACTCACCACGGAAATACCCACTGACGTCTGTCATTGAAAACCATCTACGACAGAAAGACCGATACTTAACACGGATACTTGATATTTTGGTGATCAGTCTAACAAATTCTTTCTTAAAGTTAACCTCGCTTTTTCAATTTTGTAATCCTTTATTTAGTAAGCCATCCTTTCATTGAGGGCCCTAAAATCCGAGTATTCGCAACAATATTTTAAATAAGATACACATTACACATCAGCAAATCTATGTCAGTTACTGTGTTGTCTTCTCTTTCTATGCTGCCTCATCTCAGAGGACAAATTATGATGCGTGTTCACGTGGTGAAGAATGTTGCACTATGACATCTTGAAATCGGTCTTAGCATCGCATTGTTTTTATTTTGTCTGCTTTATAGATTTAAAAAAAATTTCAGTTAAATTAAAAAAAAAAAAATTAATGCAACTTTTCGTTAGAAAAAATCTTTTATTTCATTTATCCAGTTAAAACTTTTAGGGTACTCAAATGTAATCGGATAACTACGTATATATTGTCACAAGTATTATTAGATTCATTATTTGTTTGCTGCAGACATAGTAGTTCTGTTAATGCAACCGGAGTGGTTGTTTTATCTTCTGGAGATGGCGTTGTGGTTCGTTGGAGTTTTGAAGAAAATGGAGATAAATATGTTGGCACAGTAAAAACAACTATTATCACGAATATTTTGAGGAACATATCTTTTTTTGGAACCGCGAAATTATTATGGAATATATTCAAGTGATGGACTGTTAGATACTGGTGACAAAAATAAAAGTGAGATACTATTTTCAGAGAATTTATCTTTTTTCGTAATTAAATGTGAATTTTTTGATTAACACTGAATGTACGATTCATTACAAATTAAGGATAGCCGCAAAACCGACAACAATGGTTTCGACAAAAAAAAAAGAACTAAAACTTGATTTTTAATTCAAGAATAAAAATTCTTTCAATATAAAAATACGTCACTTACTGGTTGCTGCTTAATTAAAATAAAATAATCAATTTTTGTCGGATTGAAATCGCGTTCATTAGAAATTTAAATATTGAACTACCACGTCAAAATAGGCCAAAGAATCAAAAATCTAAAAAGAATCACTAGACTAAAAAAAATATATATATTGCATACTTTTAGGATTGAAATAGCGTTCATTAGAAATTTAAACATTGAACTATCACGTCAAAATAAGTCAAAGAATCAAAAATCTAAAAAGAATCACTAGACTAAAAAAAAAATATATATTGCATACTTTTAGGAGCGATATAATGTGTACAAATTAAGTTATAGTTTTAAGCAGGATAAATTTGATTTTTGTAGCTTTTGACAGCGATGGCAACATTTTGTTAACTTAAGTGTCATCTGTCAGTGAAAACTGTCTTTCAAACTTGGCAACACAGCCAGAAAAAATACTTCTGATCTGAATATGAGTTATCATCCACAAGAAATTTTGTCTTCAATCTATTTCTAATAAAATCAAATTCCATTTCAGTTGAAAATAAATAGATTTCTTTTTATTAAATTTATCCAGTTAAGACTTTCAATGTGCCTAGATGTAGTCGTGTCTCAATACTAATACATTTCTGGCTTGTTTCATTGTTTTCTTCTGGAACACATGGCAATTCCGTTGTAAGTGTTGTTCTTGTTGTGCTTTCCACTGTTGGTTTGAATTTTTGAAATCTTAAATCTGATGTTGATGCTATTGTAGTCGGCGGCGGTTTTAATGTAGTTTTGAATTTTTGAATTAATGGAGGGAGATACGTTGGCCCTGCAAAAGAACCAACTTTTTTAGGAAACTTTTGACACGAACACTCACTTAACACAATAATTATTATTAAAGCTAAAATCGCTATTTTATCTGTGAGATACATTTCTTTTTTTTTTGGCACAACACAATTTATAGACCAATAGATGCAAGCGATAGACAATTAGACACTGATGACTAAATCAAATTCAAAAATGAGAGAAACTTATTTTGAGGGAATCCATAAACAGGTAAATTTTTTTTTTCTTATATATATAATTCATTGTGAATTAATCAATCATACAAAATGCATAACTGATTGATGTTTATATAAGAATAGTAAGGAACGTACCTACAACAATGTTGTACACTGTTTTAGCAGGTACTTGTAAAAGTCAGAAGTGGATAGGGTAAGCAGCAATCATCAATGAATTAGGAGATGCTGAGGGGCATTTTTCGTTTGGATTTGGAATTCGAATAAATTGGCGAATACAACTTGAATTATTTTGAATAAATTATTTGAATAAGCACGTTCTTGTTTGAACTGAAAAAATTGTTAAATGACCGGGTAAACTAGTTGAAAGTAATTGACGAATATACTTTGCTTGATAAGATAAACCATTACGTAAAAATATAAAAAATTATTCAAAAATTCAGGGCATCGCCAAAAATACATTTATTTGTAAGGTGTTGCCATGTTAATTTTTTGTTAGCAAGTCCAAAAACTGCCATTTTGACTAGTTCTTGAAAAAAATTTTCAGGAGCAACACAAATCACTTTACTTTCCTTCTATTGACTGAAAGACCCTTAAGGCTTTCATGATTTACAAAATTTAGAAGGGAATACGATTCAAAAAGTTAATAAGTGTGTGTCAAAGTATTGGGGAAGTGCACCAAAAGCTTACTTTAAATACGAATATCAGCAGGGTGGCTATTTAAGAACTTTTTGGGAGACGATTGACCAAATTCTTGTTACAAAAATGTAATTTTCAAATGGCTGTGTAACTTGTATGTGTCAGAAATTTTAAACCTTCAGCACCTTGAACTTTAATGAATTTCGAAAGTTTCGAAAACTTCCACTTCCACTTCCCCCAATCAAAACAGCTTATTCCAACCATCAATATTCTGATGCATACTCGTATTTGGTGCCTAAATAATCAGCTACATTTTTTTACTTTTCAACAATTAAAGGCAGTTCAAACGAAGATTAAAGGTAAATCAAAAACAAATTTGGCCCAAGAACTGATCCTTGAGGAACACCAAACTTTTTGCAAATTTTTTTTACTTTCTATTCTTTAAGGAAGATGCAATTATATCATTCCAAAAAAATAAAACAGACAGCCAAAATTCCGAAGAGCATCTTTCGTAGGTTTCCCAATACTTGACGCGGCATCAGTAAAGCTTAGTGAGGTAATTAAAGTATTCACAGCTTTGATTTTTGGAAGAAAATCGCTAAAGAACCAATAACAAATTCAAAATCAAAAGTAATCAAATGTTTACAATTTTATTTATCCAGTAACAGTTTTAAGTGTCTTTGCTGTAAGAGTAACATCAGGAGCAATAGGCTGACCATCTTGTGGGCCTTCTTGAAGCGACTGATGTGTTTCTATTGGTTGAGCTGCAGATTCTTCATATTCCCACTCTGAAGATGCTAAATTATTCTGCACAATAATCGATAGAAGGATAAAAATCGAAAAAGCTATTGTGTTCTTTAAAAACATTTTTTTTAAATATGCACTACTTTCGACGGCTGATGCGCTTTGTTAAAGCTGATAGATTACGATCGCGATTGGAATGAATGGATGCATTCAAGGCACTTTTCTAGTTTTTAAATTAACAACTACCTAATATGACCCAACTTAAATACAAAACTAAGTGTGAAAAAAACACTTATTTTCTAATTGGAAATTATACGAAATAGATTGATTATTAACAGACGAATTTCGATTGTATTGCACGTGTCTAATGGCTCATTAACATTTAGTGGCTTTCAACCGGAAACAATCACTTTTTGTATTCGATACAATTTTAACGTTTGATTTTTAAAAATTTCTTTTTTAAATTAAAAATAATCTAGAATATGAATTTTGAGCCACTCAAGCCATTTTGTTGTCAGTGAAACAGGAAAGTACTTAGCTAATCTTTATTAAAGCCGAAATTAATATTTGAAGTGCAGATAACCAAATGGACCACTGGGAAATGTCATCCTGATTTGAGCTTTCAAATATTTTGAAAAGAGCAAAAATGGTCGATGAGTTCGAGTGATGATGATGGACTTTGTAATTTCTTATTAACAAGGTAGACTGTCGGAGAATGAACGTAAATATAATTAATCAACTAATAGAATGCTCATTATAATTTTGAAGTAAGGACCCAGTCGATATTAAAAACAAGATCTAACTAGACACAAACACGAGAATTAAAAAGCATATTTTTTTTTTAAAACAAAAATCATGAATACAAGAATTTTATTTATCCAGTAACTGTTTTAAGTGTATTCACGGACAATATTTCTGGACCTTTTGTTCCATTTTTAGTTTTGTGTTCTGACAAATCCATTTGATTGATGTTTGAAGGTAATTGTTCTTCAACTTGATCAATAGTCCCATCAACAGGAATTGAATTATTTTCCACTATAGCCAATAGAACGGTAAAAAGAATCGATACAAATATTTTATTTTGTATAAACATTTTTAGTTTTGAGATATTAACACTACCGCAGTCTATGAAAGATATGCTGAGACTAAGAAATGAATCAATTAAATCTATTCAGAGGCTCAGTTAATAATAAAATTAAATTTGTTAAACCAAACTTTCCTGTTTTAAAACTATACAAAAAACAACAACTCCATAGAGTATCATCATGAGCCAAGAACACCGAACAAAAATGTAAAAATACGTTCACAAAATTCTAGGAAGTTTAAAGAAAACAGGGTGTCTCAAGTCTCAACCAATTATCCCCGCAGGAAATATAATCATAGATATGAACCATTCTCTCATCAAGCTTGAAACTTGAAACTTTTTATTTCAGTTACCGATTGTTTTTAGAAACACCCAATAAAATGAAAAGCATCGATTGAATTCAAAGCATCAACCCATTTATTTTAAAGTTTTTATTGTTCATTTTATTAAATGAAAATATAGTTAATAATTTTTTTTTTTTATCCAGTAACAGTTTTAAGAGTATGTATTGATAATGCTGGAGAAGCTAGACAATTAGTTTCAGGATCTGAACACGGATCTTTTGTTAGAGTTGAGTTATATTGATTGAAAACCAATGGCGGTGGTGGTGGAGGTGGTAGATAAGGAGGTCCTTCAAATCGTTCTGGAGTCCGATTCAAAGAAAACGAATTACTTTTCACAAAAAACGATATTAAGACAAGAACCGATAAAACTAGTAAATTTTTTAGAAACATTTTCCACACGCAAAATAATACTGTAACTTCTTCGATCAATGGTTTACTAAGACTAAAGTCAAATTCTAATGTTAAAATGGTAGACTGTATGATAGTCAAGAAATTTTAACTAATCAATTAAGAAATAAAATCAATCAATTTAAAAAACTCAACTTCTTTGTTTCCAAATTACTATGCAGATATAAGTAATTCTACGGTTTAGTTCAGCAAAAAGTTAAAAAATAGACAATAATGTTAATAACCTAACAGGTTGAGCCAATTTTTGTTCACAAAAAGAAGTCTATACAACTATCAATCAATCTACAAAGATTGAACATTGTGGATAAGACCAACGGGATATGGTCAATTTCATCAATTTGATTATTGCATTTGTATTTGTGGTTTAATGTAGAAACAATATTTTCAATCGCAATCTTTAACAACTTTGAGGAATGCAAAAACTTTACGTGTGATTCATTAACGAAGACATTGGCTTGTCGAGAGCGATGTAGAAAAATTCATTAATCAAAGAAGTAAGAGCATATGGTGGTTATAACATTAACATTTATTTTCCACAATTTTAGCAATAAATCTAAAGTAAAAACACAAGTTTTAGAATATCCATTATCCAGTTATAGTTTGAAAAGTAAATACATTTAAAAATAAACTTGGTGGACATTTGTTAGTAGCATCTTCTTCGTTCGAACAAGGCATTTCCGTCACTGTTTGTGTTTCTTCTGGTTGACAATCAGTTTTCGAATTTGATAAACATGGAACTTTTGTCACCGTTTCTTCACTAGTTGGAATTGCGTTATTAAAAGCAACCAACGTAAGCAATAAGACGACAATTAAGAAAAGTTTATTTTGTAAAAACATTATCCAGCACGAAAAATACTACCTTTTTTGGCCAACGATTTCTTTTAACTAAAAGACGTAAGGAGGTTCGATTTTGAACGAAGCCAATAATATTTGGTATTCAAATTATTCAGCAAATACTTGAGCCGAAATAGAACTTTACATAAAATTAGCATATCTCCAGTGAATTAAATCGTTTTCCATCGAAATCGTTTGACAAATATCAGCAATGCAATAATTGAGTGTGTGATTAATCAACGAAGTCCATCATTTTGTTGTCATCGATATAAAAAAAGACATTAATTAAACCAGGACACTTTGATGAATTAGAATTGTAGATACTGGTAGTGGTTTTAAAATATCAATTTATTTACACAATTTTAACAACAAAAATACAATAAAAACACAAGTTTTAAACTTTCATCATCCGGTTATAGTTTTCAGGGTAAATAGACCTAAAGAGATTGATGATTGACATTCGTTTTCAGCACCTTCTTCATCGGAACAAGGCATTTCCGTCGTTGGTATTTCTTCTGGTTGACAATCAATGTCGGAATCAAATAAACATGGAGCTTCCGTCCATGGCTCTTCATCAATTGGAAATGCAATATTAAAAGCAACCAACAACGTCAGCAATAAGACGATTAAGAAAAATTTATTTTGTAAAAACATTATCCAGCACAAAAAATACTACCTTCTTTGTTCAACGATTTCTTTAAACTAAAAGATGTAAAGAAGTTAGATTTTGTATGAAGCCAGTAATATTTGGTATTCAAATTATTCAGCAAGACGTGAGTCTAAATAGAATTGTACATAAGATTAGCATATCTCTAGTGAATTAAATTTTGTCCATCGAAATCTTTTAACAAAATCAGGGATGCAATAATTTAATGTGTGATTAACCAACGAAGTCCATCGTTTTGTTTTCATCGATATAAAAAAAGGCTTTAATCAAAGAAGGGCACTCCGATGAATTCTATTTATAAACACTGATAAGTTTTAAAATATAAATTTATTTACACAACTTTAGCAATTAAAATACAATAAAAACACAAGTTTTAAACTTTCATCATCCGGTTATAGTTTTCAGGGTAAATAGACCTAAAGAGATTGATGATTGACATTCGTTTTCAGCACCTTCTTCATCGGAACAAGGCATTTCCGTCATTGGTATTTCTTCTGGTTGACAATCAATTTCGGAATCAAATAAACATGGAGCTTCAATCCATGGCTCTTCATCAATTGGAAATGCAATATTTAAAGCAACCAACAACGTCAGCAATAGGACGATTAAGAAAAGTTTATTTTGTAAAAACATTTCTTCCACGCTAATAATACTACCTTCTTTGGTGATGGTTTTCTATAAACTAAAAGATGAACATATGTTGTTTGTTTTAATAGGAAGCCGCCACTACTGGAGTGTATTATAAATATTCAGAAATTTGCTATTCATAATTAGAACTTTACATATCATCAACATAATCTTTAAGATAGATGGAAAGAAAAACCACAATCAAATAAGTTGGAGAAAAACTGGTTAAATTAACACATTGTATTGGATAATTAATATCTTGAATGACAATTAACTTATCACAAAAAACAATAGCGCAAACACTATTTTCAGAAAACTAGTGGTTTGCCCTCTTGATAGCGATTCACTGAGGGCTTTTCATCCAAAATTGTCAACGGATTTAAGATCTTTCAGAGAAAAAGTGAACTGATATATCAATTAATTCAGCCATACGTTAGATAGAACGATACAACTACACAAACTCTTTTAAAACCACAAAAAAAAGTTCAAAACAAAAGTCAAATCAATAATAAATTTAGACAAAACACAATCAGAATAATTTTAAAATCAATCATTTTATTTTATAATTTATCCGGTAAGAGTTTTTAATGTATGAATGGACAATCCTAAAGGTGAAATTTCAGCTTCAAGTCCATCCGGACCTTTGTTTTCTGTTAAATCTTTATTTGTTGGTGGTAAATATGGAGGTCCTTCAAATAGCTTAAATTTCGAATTAACGGGAAAGGATATGCTTCTCACAATTAACAAAAATAGAAAAAAATCGATGTCACTTTCAGTTTCATTTCTTCGAGAATATAATTCACTTCTTCAGCAAGTCACTGCACAATTGTAACTAACGCCGTTAGATCATTAGAGATTTGGTTTTATGCATTGGATTTTGTTAAACACTTCTCACAGTTATTATAAGACAACTAAGATACACAACAACAACATCAACTGCAGTTATGAAGAAAATCGCCTATGGTAATTAATCAAAATAAGTACCTATGTTGAAGGTTATGCCTTACTTAGAGTTGATTATGTTACAAGTATACTGTGAGAAATTCTTTGAGAATTACATTGCGAAAGAACAGCATTCCAAAAATCGAAGAATACCATTTTCAAGCAAAAAAAAAATCCAATATGTTTGAGTAATCTTAAATTAAAATGGATTTCTTGAACAAAGTTTCAATCGATTATCTAAAAAAAAAAATTTTGAACAAAAAACAAAGCTTAATGAATTGGGACAGTTTTATTGGATTAACTTCAGCCAGTCAAGGTTTTAAGAGTAAAAACGTTTAAATACGGTGCAATCTTTATACATTTCTTGGTTTCTGGATCATCTTCCGGCGAACAAGGTTTCTCCGTTACTGGAGCTGTTTCTTGATAACTACAATTGGAATCCGATTTTTTGTCCAAGCATGGTATTTCCACATTTGACACGTTCTTTAATGGCTTATCGGCCTTAAGAATAATATCAGCAATAGGATTAGAATTAATTATCACAACAAGAGATGAAATAATAACGATGTAATAAAGTGAATTTTTGAAAACCATTTTCACGTGTAAGATATATTTAAACAACCTTTTTCGATGACTGGTTTGTTACAACTAAATCCAGTAAAAGATTATAAAGACTTGTTCGAGGAATAAATGATAAGATGTTTGGCAAGTCAATAGCTTTTGAAACAAGATCAGCGAATTATGCGTGACACAATGAAGAACATATCAATGTTTTTTCTATTTATAAATTATGCAAAGACTAATCATTCCGTCGGTCGTGTGTGTTTTATTACAATTTATTCCAAAAGTTGAAGTTATTTCCTATTGCAGTATTATTCTATGACAAAATTGATATCAAAATTTCAAAAATTTGCATTAAAGAAATAAAATTGATATGCTTTATCGTGTAGTATAAAGAAAAGCCCTGAGGAGTATTTTTAAAACCTTAACTGGTACTATGTTGGCAAGAATTACTTAATTTTTGTTTTCATATACGTTTTTTATAATATTCTTAAGGTATTTCATCATATTTCATCAAAGTACAACTTGTATGTCAGCAATAATCATCACTTTCTAGATGTATCTTAAATGGCGCCCAACGATACATATATTTTTCATATTTTTGTAAGCTCCGACAGTACTTAATAAGCGAAGTCAAAACAAACCGAGACAATTTCTTACAGCAGGGAATGTTGTTAACTATAAATTTTATCAAAATCGGCTAAGAGAAACACACAATAACTCTTCTTGAAAATCAAGTTACTTTCCAGCTTTGTTTGTGTTCTTACAACACAATTTTTAAAATATGATTTCAATCGATTGTCAATAAGATTTTGATAAATTTTTAATTTTTATAATTATTTATTTCAAGTTCAAAGAAATATTAAAAATATTAATTGTGTTATATGCGGCGTTGTCTGCATGCATTTCTTGGATTTTGAATCTTCTTCCGGCGAACACGGTGGTGGTAGCTCCGTTACTGAGGTAGTTGTTTCATTTTGACAATCTTCAGAAAGCAAAACCGAGCATGGTATTTCCATTTCTGATTGATTATTTGGCTTTTCAGACTTAAGAATAATATCACCAACAGGATTAGAATAATTTATCACAATTAAAGAAAAAATTATAACGATGCAAAAAAGTGCACTTTTATAGACCATTTTTGAGCTTAAAAAAAAAATAGAAGTAAATATAGTAAACAACCTATTTCGATGGCTTGTTTGTTAAAACTAAAAGCATTTAGCGATTATTAAGACTAGTTTGAAATAAATGAAAATAAAAACTATTAATAATGCTAGACCACAAACGAAAAAAAAAAACCAAAAATCCCCTTATTAATTATGCAAAAACTAATAAAATTTCCTACACTATGTTTCACTACTATGAATTCTAAAAATTAATTTAATATCTGATAATAGTATAATTTAACAACGAGTGTAGATGGAAAACTTTATGAATTCACTCAGATAAACGAAACTTGTGTACTGGGTTAATTATGTCGCTTTTTGTAGAACCAGAAACAAAATTAGGTAGGTTAGGAGGTCTTTCAAACTGGTTTTCAAGGCGGCATCATTTATTTTTACAGTCTCTATAATATTCTAAACGTTTCAAAGAAGATCTGATCTAATCAAAATAAAATTAGTATGTATACGTATTCAATAACTGTCACTTCTGGACTATACCTTGAATGGCGCCCAACGCGAGTATCTTTTAAATCTTCTTTTTTTGTATCTATGTATAAAGTTTGTTCAGTTCTTAGGGTACAGAATTTGGGAAACTGTAACAGATTTAGTAAAACTTAGAACTTAGGTTTACTCTCGAAAGGACTCATAACAGTCAATTACAACCTGTCACTTTGTTCTTTCATTGTTGAATTGTATACTTTTTCAACTGATTTATTTTAAAATAATTTTAAAGAATTTACAAAAACCATCAGTCTAAAGAAAAAAAAATGATTAATGATCTTAATCTACCCACAACTCATTAAAAAATGCTGTGAATGATACAATTCGTTTGGTTCATGATAAAAAAAAATATTTAAGAGGACATTTCATCTGAAATATTAATGACATTGTTTCTTTCACATGAATGATGATATATCTAATTAAATTCAACTTTTTTTTTATACGAAGAAAAATGAATTTTTTAAGTATATATTTTGTATGACGACATCTTTGTGAATATTAAATCCATTAATTACGAAACTGTCTGAGGATTTTTTTTGTTTTCAATTTTTCCAGTCATTATTTTGTACAAAAAAAAACTGCAGACAGTAATATTATACAATCAAATTATATTTTAAATTAAACTCTTTAAAACTTTCATATTTAAGCAAGTGGTTGTGGTATCCTTAAAGAAATAAACCTATGTCGTCACGCCTGCAGATAACAACCTATCAACTCAAAATTAATTTCAACCATTTAACCATCGCCATGCCATATGTTTTACTTCTTTCCAAGGACCAAAAAAAAAAGAAGTAACATCGATGTGAATAAAAATCCCTCCAACAACCCACTCGGAGTTAAGAAAAAAAAAAGGATTAAAATTTATTGCACTCAACCTCTCGAAACTCATCTTAAAACACAAAAAGGGCAATCGAATTGCTCCAGACGTACTTTATTATGTGTTTTGCTACTCCTATTCCAGCACATGCCAACTAACCTAAACTCCTTGAAACCAGAACAGAATGAAAGAGAAGAGGACAAAAGTGAAATCGTTCTTAGGTAACAAAAAATAAATAAAATCCTTCAGATACTGAAACATAGAAAAAAAAAAAACATGTCTCGAAATAATGGCGACCAAAATTGCACGAAATCCTTGAAAATTTCAACATTAAAACTGCCAATAAGAAAAAAATATTACAAAACGTACGAATAAATGACTGCAAAAAGGAAACACACAAAAAAAAACATAATTAATAGCACCACGATTTTGCCATTCAATGCGATTTCTCTTCGATTTCCGAATTATTTTGTATTAAAACGAGAAAGGAAGAGGGGGGAGACTATATCCTTCATATCCTTACTATGCTTGAATGATGGATCCTATTTCAAGGATAGAAGACAAAACATTGGCATTTTTATTGAATTTTTTTTTTGTGTGTGTAATGTTAGATTTGGTTTCTCTTTATTTATTATCCTTAACGAAGGATCATGAAACTTATTTTGTCCCATCATGGATTATACTCCAAATCCTCAATCGTTCTTCCGCTTATGTGACAAGATTTCATTGAAAAAAAAAGCTTTTACTTTTTAGTTTTCATTTGGAATTCTCTATTCATCCTCGAAGATAGACTGGGACAATGCACTTTTCAATACACATCATGCAGTGAATGACAGACGTGCAGGACTTTCATTTCCTTGAGACTTTCATACAAAATCCCGGCACATTTTCCTGAATTAAGATTAGAAAAGTTGCATCAAATGTGTTCTGACAAAAGCAGATTCTTTTGTTGTGATTATTAAAAAAAATCGTTGCATACTTTAAGGAATTTATTTTGCTTCCTTTACTTCTTCTGATGTCTTTACGAATTCTTTCATTTAGAATCGACAAAAATGACTGTGTTCAAGTATCATTTCCTTATTCTTCACTTTATGTTGGAATTTAATTTGCCAGTTATGAAAAAGGGAAACATAACAAGACGCCAAAACGGTTGGAACATAACACCACATTGAGCACCACACCGCAGGGAAAAGAAGGTTTAAATGCGTCCATTGTAGATAATTATGAGGATGGTAACCATAAAAAAAAAACTTACAGAGAACATTGAAAGAAGGGGAGAACGAGAAAAGAAAACCAGCCACAACCATAAGGAATTATTAAAGAAAACGTATACAGTAAATGCTGCAATTAAATGACGTCAATAAGAAGAGAATGAGATGAGTAATAATTGCAGTTCTTATTACTTCATTACGCAGCATAAAGTGGACGATTATGTAGCGAAAGAATGAAAACAAAAAAAAAAATTTCAAGTTGAATTTTTGCGCGCAAGTCCAAGACATCTTCATGACGGCTTAGTTATATGAGGATTCCCAATGAAAGATGACGATGGGAAAATATGATGAAGTAAGACTTTTTTATGTAAAAAAAAAAACGTTGCACAAGCGATGTTCACTACATTTCTTTAAAAGAGAATTGATTCATTGATTGGTCAGTAAACTGGTGAGAAATGTCAGTTCTGAAGAACTCCGTATCATCAAAGTATAGACGACGAATCTGTGGACATGCTCAATGTTCATATGGACATGCATCCATTCTGTCTATTTCTAAAGGAAATTAAAATTTAAATAAATGTCGGAACTGACGCTGGATTGATGGACACCCGGGAAAATATGATAACACCGAGAAACAGTCTGTCGAATGGAATGTTTGGGTTGCGGACACAGTACGCTCGAAGTTCAGGCAGGTTCGCACATGTGAACAGTTGGGACATCAAGCTGCGCGTCGAGAATATAGAATGATATAGAATGCAGCACCTCTCGGTTTGATGATCTATTTTTCATCATTGATTCCACTCATGTACCGACCGTTTCGAGGAAGTGAAGAATTCACCAAGAGTAAATCGTGTCATGAAACTTGTATCCGTCAGAAAAATGTAAGTCCCTTTCACTGCTGCAAATTTAGAGCGTACACACAGGAGTAGTTAAGAGTATTTGCTACAAGCCCCGGAATCGATTAGACCTGATTTGGCAAACAATAATTTCAGACCGAAAAAAGTGAATTTAGTCTCGATCGGAGCTGAATTTATTTCAGAGATTGAAAGATGAATGAAATGCATCTCAGAAATAAGGCCACATAACAGATTTATAAAAAAAGACGTAAGTGTCCAAGAGTCTTGTTTAGTAGGATTTCGTTTGAGAATTTCAAATCCAGTCTGGAAACATAAGATTTGAGTTGGACTCGTGCTGGTTCAAGCCGGCTTTAGGCATGACAAGATCGACCATTTGGCTTGTCGATCGGCTGGAATAGTTTGGAGAATCCTTTTTCAGCGATTCCGTGCGTGGAAACAAAAATCCTCCCATGAAAGCCAAACTGACCAATTTAATATCGATTGAAAAAGGTAGTTAGGTAGGAATGGTGGTTTGATAGTCAGAAACTTATAAAACCCGATAAGAGAAGTTGTGCGCCGTTTCGCTACCAATAACTCTTAAAAGGCCTGTGAGTTACTCACGAGTGTTAAGGGATGATCTTTTTGGTGTGGTGGTTGGTCAGGCTTAGGGCGATAATCTACCGTAGCAGATTTATTGTACTTGCAAAAATATTTCGCTTTCGAAAATGACCAAGCATTATACAAACTACCAGCTCTGAAGACGAGTCACTACTGACTGTTTCACCATATTTCTTTTGGCCTTTCAAATCTGATTTTTTAGAATTCAAAACAAGCTTTCAGTGCGGAAGAAGGACTGGCTTTCTCTCAAAATTAGTTTCAACCTCAGCGTGGCTAACTCACCTCGCTTGGTTTTATTTTGAAAACTTCTGCGTTTTTTTTGTTTTTTGTTTTTTTTTTTTAGAACTGGTAATACCGAGAGGTCCTAGAAGTACAAGGTGACGGTAAGTCAGGTATGGGTTTGGTCTTTTTTACAGGTATAAACAATTACAAGTACTTTATTATAATTCCATTTCTTTGCTGAAACAAGTTTGTTTTGAAAATTTCCGCAAATCAAAAGATCAATGCACCAGTACCAGTATATGTTCTCAAATAATAATAAAATAATAAATTTAGTTTCAAACTTGAAAGAAAAAAAATAAATAGAATTTTATAAAATATTCTTGTTTTGAATTTAAAAAACAAGTTTGTAAAAATATATTCTTTTTTAATATAAAAACCATTTTCTCGTTATGAATTCGCATCAGTAAGGTTTGATTCCTTGGATCTGGCACTTCAGTTATAATAAACAAACAAAAAATGTTTTTAAAAAGTTTAATTGTGTTTTTAATTGTTTTAATAACAGTTGCAACAAAAACTAATACTTTACCAACATATGGAGCGCAAAATGTTATTCTTGTGAGCCCAGAAGAGCACCCACCTGATACTAAACCAATTTTTGAAGCAACAACTGAGTTGCCAACAACAAGAACACCACCACTAATAATCAAGCCGACAGGACCACCTTCTGGATAGGAATCCAGAAACGAAGTAGATAACCCACTGAGCCTTTGATATTTTAGTCAGTCAAGTCTATAAAGGCTTTAAGCAATCTTCACAAGATTGATTTTAGTTCTATTTTGAATTTAAATGATCATTTGATATTTAAGAATAAAAAATTAATGGCGCTTCTTTTAAGCAAACCACATTTACGAAATACGACAGCTGCATACTTTTGGTATGACACAACAAATCTTGTTAAATTCGACAAGACAATGACTGAGAAACCTGAATATATCTTTCGCCACCATTTTTAGAAATCATGAAAAAAGATTATTTCTTTTTAAATTATGTTGCATATTTTTAGACTTGCACAATTACATTTTTTGACACCTTCGTAAGAGTTCTAACGAAAACTTTTCGAGTAATCTTCTTGAGTAACCGCGAAGATATTTTGGGCACTTCTAAATAATATTGCATACTTTTAGGCTGTTTTGGAGTTGATACTCTTTCTTATTTGACTTTTTAACCCTACTTTTCATAAAATGAGCAGCTACTTTGAATTGAAGGTTCAAATTACTTTGATCTTCATGTTTTAGTGATGTCAAAGTTAGAATAAGTTGATTCAAACCTACAATTCCAGGTGAACAACATAAACATTAACAACGGGCACGTGTGGCATCTACATCGATTTCAAATTACTCTGAAGCTTTTATTGCCAAAGAGTTAACCTTCAATCACCTTCTGTTTGAATAATAAATATCAACTGTCTGAGTGAATAATTTCCTTCTAGAATCCTTTAGAGCCATCAATAAGGCAATAAACGTACCAGCCCAGACAAATGTAATATTATTTTCTTAATTCGAACCGACACACACCGTCGCGCTGGCCGCCGACATTAAGTGAAAGCTTTTTCTGTTCTTTGCAAATTTCTATGCCTCCTACGTCATTAGAAATGTACATATTTCTAAGCTCATGCGCCTAAAACGCCTTTAGGTCTTTTTTTTTTTTTTGGTTTTATCATGAAGGCAGCATATCACTAGCCTTGGTCTTGACATAGGCCCAGACATTGAATTCAACAGCAAGCATAAAAAAAGAGAGCCTTCTCTCTCAGAGAAAATAAAGAAAACGTGCCGCATGACCTTGCCCTTGTAGATATGTCATAAGGCATTCTCATTTAATGCCAGCCATGTCTGGCGGGCCGCTATTGTTGGTAGTTTATTTAAGTTAGAAAGGAATCGGTATATATCCTTTGGAACATCCTCTAATAACAAGGTTTTCGTATTCCCATGGATTTTTTGGGTCCTCTTTTTTTTTTTTTTGGTTTTTGTTAATGTCCTTGATAGACATTCTAATAAGGTTTCTGAACCCGGCACATGGCACGTTTTGTTTTCGGTTCTCAGTGCTCAGAGAAGTAGGTGCCAGTGCCAGGGTATTTAAGCTTCGAAGAGGATTGTGATCCTTAAGGAAAAACTTTTTTTGGGTTATTCTCATTGTCGTTGTGTGGTATTCTCAGAATGGTTGAGGTTATTTATAAATTATACTTCTTGGGACTACATACAAACACACTCTTGTACAAGAGACGAACGACTACCGACAAACGATGGTAAAGGACGTTCAATTGCCTGTACATGACAGGGTAGCATTAGGTGTTTTTAATATATATCCTCTTTTCAAATGGGGTTGTTAAATCGCTTTTCTAAGACAATTTATTTTTCGTTACTGCTGTTTCTCTGTTGAATCCTTATGGCTGCTTTTTTTTTTTTTTTTGTTGCTTTCTTATTCTCTTTGATTGTGTGGTGAGAAAAATGTTGCTATAGTTTATCGCAGTTGGGGTTTGGGAAGACGGTTGAGTCCTTTTTAGATGTCGGCGGTTTTTTTTAAGTGTGTTTTGAAAGGTGTTTTTAGTAGATGGTTATGGTGGCATAATCAAAATGCAAAGGAGAGGTCCTTTTTTTGTTGAAAGGTGAGTCGTATTTACCATGTCTCAACACTACTACAATGGGTGGCTATTTGAATCAGTTTTTTTATTTGTTATGGGTCAGTGCACTTGACTGGGTCATGGATTTTATTTCACTTTTTTACAATATTAAATTGGAAGTTTTTTTTTTTTTTTTTTTGTATAAGGTTCAATGCTTAAAAGTTTGCCCTTGAAATGGCAGGGAATTTGACAAATGACTTCCAATATCAGGTTTGTTTGGAAAAGTTTCACTTGAGTACTTTACAATTTAAGGGTCTACGAATTTTCATTTTGTCCTTAATTGCCAACGAAAAAGGAGAGGTAATTACTCTCTGTTGGTGTTTTGTAAGTTAAGTCTAGTGAAAGGTAAATTGAGTCAGAGAAAATCTATTTAAGGTGTTTGGAAATTTAATTAAAGTATTAAATTGTTTTGACCTGATTGTTAGCGTAAGATGGTAAGCATAAGGACATTTTCAATTGAGGAGGAGATTTTATTGAAAAGAACTTTGTTTTTAATCAAGAAATTGTTCAATTCAGCTTGAAATCTTAATCTGAGAGTAAAATTCAAATTTCAAACCACTTCAACAAGTCTCGTCAGCATGAAACATATTTTTAAAAAGTTAAAGATATTGGCATTACTTGGAAGATTGCATACTTTTAGGACACTTTCATCAAATCTTATTATCCGCAAAACTAGGCTAAAGTTTGGTTTAAAAATAAAAACACTTAAGACCTTGCATCCCATAGCATAGTACTGAACCCCAATGTTGAGGTAATCTTTTAAGAAGAAGGTGCTCAGGATGGTTTTAGTGCGTGACAAATACTTTTTTTTACAAAGTTTTTTTTTCTGCAGTTTGCGTCACAAGTGTTTCAAGTCGGTTGCATACTTTTTGGATGAATGTTGCCCTTGTTTCTGTATAAATAAGTACCAACCCATCATTTCACATAAGCTGCAGGGAGAATGTCTGGATCTATTCTTTCGATGATATATTTTTAAAATATGTTGCATACTTTTAGGCGGCATATTCAGCAATCCTATATCAGTGTCCCTGACCCTTAAAAATTCTACGAACAGTTCAAGTTTAACTAAAATTAGGTGTCTGTGAACCCGCAACAGCTAAAAGTATGCAATAAATAAGTTATTTATAAAAAGAAATGAAAAATAAAATGATTTGGCCGTCCTTATTCAATCACTGTTCTGCGACAACGAAATCCATAGAATTAATAAAGATTGAACGAAATATCAAAAAGTCCCCCATCAAGTCCATTGCTCTGTATCCCTCATTTAGCCAAAGTTAATCGAAGAATAATAGCAAGCAAAATATCAATCTATTCTCAATTTGTCGTCTTTACTCTTATCCACAACCAACCCGACTATACTAAAAAAAAAAAAAGAAGGTCCTTTCGAGCTATCCACCGACATCATTCAAATTTAAACTCTCCATTGAAGAGGAAAAAGTTAAATCCTTTTTTTTTTGTCGTCGTCAGTCCTCTTTTGGTTAATGGCCGCACCACTTAAAGGCGACTGCGACAAAATCACATGCACACACGCAACTACAAACAACACAAAGTATAAAAATGACATTGGTCCTTCAATTTTGCTTTTATAAAAAAATCGTCTGCTTAGTTAAATTGGTCAAAAGTTCAATTTATTTTGGCTTTTATCATACAAATTGCTGTCAATATATCGATTATTTAAACCCATTTCATATCATCATTAAGTAACGAGTTCTTTAAGAGATACGACAAAGTTTCTCCTGTCCTCGAGGCAGAATCACACACAAAAAAAATGTCTCTCAAATAGAATATGCTTTCGGAATTTTCGATTTTGTCCTTTTTTGATTTTTTTTTTTTTTAAGAAAATAGCTACTCTCGTTGATCCTTATGCTATTTTTTGGTAATAAGAACTACACCCAGCTAACTTTATAGACAATTTATTTGCCACTTAATATCGATAAAACGTAAATATGGTCGTTTAAAAAATAAAAACTTTATTTTTTTTTTTTCGTTATCCTTGGAAGGATATTTTTTCTGAGGATGTTTTGGTAGCTTATAGAGAAGAAGAGAGGTGAGATGAAATCCCATTTTATGTTCGTAATACTTTGTTCGGTGTTCCTTTGGTTTTTTTTTTTTTAAGTCAAAAAGAACTCTCAGGATGACATCAACAGTGTGGAATAAAAAAAAAAAAAAGAATGTTATAGATCGTGTGGCATGTTGCACTGCATTCGTCGATGTAATACCATGAGCTTATTTTTTATTACCACCAATATTGAATGTTCCGCCAGATACTTTCAGGTTTCTTTTTTGGTATCCATTTCAATCGTTGTGTGGCGATGGCGACACGACTTTATATCCTGAGATGGAATTCAATTGAAATTGTACGAAGTAGTAAGTATGTTTTTTTTTTTTTTTTTTTCTTTATTTTTCAATTTCCTAATTTTTATTCTGGATGAGAGTTGTGGTTTGAATTTCTGCTGGCAGACAGAAAATCCTCGAATGATTGTGAAGGGATTACTGAGTTGTTGTGTTGAGGTTTTTATTTTTGCTTTTAATGGCAAAAATTGATACTTTCGATTGATAGTTATGGGAGAGTTAATGGCTACTCACGAAGAGCTTCGTTTCGAATTAAAAGTTGGAGTTCTACCATTTCTATGGAAGTGCTTTAATTTTCAACTGGTCTGGCCGATGGCGTAGGTTTTGTGTTTGGTTATGAAATTTAATCATTTGAGTGGTTATGGAAGGCTTGGATATCAGAAATATGAAATTTGTTTCACTAATCCATTGTGCGCCTGAAAGTATGCAATGTTAATTATGTAGCAACTTTGCTTTGTCCGAGCAATAAAAAGAAGAGTCTATATGACAATAAGCTTTTAAGAGCAATATATTTTTGGGTATTGTTCAAGGACATTTCTCTACTGAATCATTGAGGGAAACGTTCTGTTTTTTGCAGTTTTTTGTTTAAACGGAGTTATGTTTTCATATTTCTCGTTAATATAAACATATAGGGTGCAAGCATATGCAATGGTTTTTTTAGCTTTTTACAGATAATTTCATGATTAGGGATTAAAGTATTTCTTCGGTCGGAAGGTGAAGACTGTTCTTTCTAACGCGGCAATTTAATTTGCTCTCAGTACTAACATTTCATCGGAAAAGTATTGTCCCCTTCAAAAATAAGGGTTAAGAATACTAAAAATATGCAATTATTTTTTTAATTTGTTTCCTTTGCAATCAATCGGTAGCTGAAACCTTTTCTTTATTAAACAGGGGTTGATTTTTCTTGCAATCCTAATTTTTTTTTAAATAATGCCTGAAGAGCCCGAGGATATGCAATTATTTTTCATATTTTTCTTTTTCTGGGAAAATATCATTGATATGTTCCAATATAATTCCCTTAGTCATTTACAGCCGCCGTTTTTAACCAGTTAGTGACGTTTCAAGCCCTTGTATTTTTTTGTAGTGTGTTTCTAGGCGCCTTAACAAACGCAATATTATTTTTAGTACAACGGACATGATGCAAGTAAGAATAAACAAGAAGTTGTCAAAAGCATGGTTTATAAGTAATTTGCAAGTAAAGCACCACTAGAAAAAATTGCATACTTTTGGGAACCATAAGACTTTGAAGTTTAAAGGGACATAATTTCTAAATGGTAAATGGTATGCGAAAACTTTATTTAGCAGTTTTATGTAAAATTAACTAATCTATAAGTTTGTAAAACATTCTGTTTGTCTAAAGCTCACTGTTTTTGAAACAAATGTGAATTTTTAATAAGCGAAAAACCCATTTTTTGACCTTTGAGCCCCTATAACTGACCTAGCGGTCATGGGATAGTTGGGGATGTTTCTCAGCCTTGTACACATTTTTTCCTTGAAAAAAGCTATTCTTACTGAGCTATAAGCTCTACAAAATTTGAAGAAAATACGACATATACATACATATTTGTTTTATTAAAACATGCGCTGAAAAATATGCACCACTTTTTTATTTAGTTTCGTTGGTTGGAATCACTTACTATACAAAAAAATTCAAAGTCCCCTCTTAATACAGACAATATTTGATTCCAGAAAAGGAATTATTTTTAAGACACCATCTGGCCATCTTTGAATAATGTGTGAACATCAATTAAAGCACATAGCATGCATCTGCTCTGAATCTGGCGACCTCATGAAACTAACACGCAAAATTTAAAACCCAAAAACACTTCCACCAAAACGAAGCGACCGACGTTCCTTTGACCCACCTCATCCTCATCATTTTTTTTTTCATCATCATCTCTTCATCCGAGAGACCATCCATATATGAATGCATGTTGTCGCAATTATGGTTGGACGTGACAATATTTTATTATTTTCAATTTATTTCCATGTTTCCCATATAGCCTTTGCTATCCTCCATTTAAGTCTTTCGAGCTTTGAAGGAAGAAGAAGAACAACTCATGCACTTCTGGTCTTAATGGGACTTTTCACTGTATGGAGTATATGGATGGACGCATAATTTTTCAACTCAAATTGTGAATAAGGAGTCTTTCGGTTTGGGTATCCTGAGGGAACCCGCTGCAACACAAGAGACTTTTACCTACTTCAGTTCCATAAACGTACCGACTGCATATGAAATATTGAAACCGAAAATGGTGAAACGTGTACACAGTATAGTACTCATGTGTGTGGTGCTGCTTATGGTCCACTATGGAACAAAAATAATAAGTCTTGTAGTATATAAAAAAAAGGCGAAGGGGGTTTTTTCTCATTTTTATTCTAAAGAATATTATTCTAGTAGAAAGGAAAGTCATTTATTAAAAATTTTCTGAAAAGAGAATAAAAGGACTAACCAACCGACTACGACGGACGAAACACACAAAAAAAGTAAGATATTAAGTGGATGGCTAGAGAGCAAAAAAAAAATGAAAATATATATAAAATAAAAAGGTATGGAATCTAAAAGCCAAACTTTTTTTGAACAGAGCAAAAAAAAAGTCTTAATTTTTTTGTTTTGCTTAATTTCTTTTTCTTCTTTGTTATTGCAGACACTTTAATTACCCGCAATCATTTATCACATTCTTCGCGTTGTCATAATCTCTCCCTAGGGCGGTTTGCATTTGGAATTATATTGGACCATCAGAGCAGCGTCAGAAGAGGGAAGCTTTTTCTGAGGAATCGGCAAGAGTAGTGTTTGTGTTGCAGCAGGCAGGGGATGCTGACGATAGAGATGCCTCGGAGATGATAATGCACGTCGAACGGGATAACAAAATGAAAAATTTATCATAAATAATGGAAAATAAATTTTTTTAAAATGATAAAAACTTTTAAGAAATGTAATCGCAGGGAATTAACTTCTTTTTTATTTTTTGTATCAAAATTAATGAGAAGAAAATCACCCCAAAAATAAATGGACAGAGAAATCAAAAAAAAAAAAAAATTATCAAATGGACGACAGAGAAGTTGAGGTCAATAAACACCAAGAGGCGTCGTCCTTTGAAATGATAAATTCTTTTTGATTTTTGAATAATTAAAAACTAAATCAATCAAACCACAGAAGGAGAGATAGAAATCACAAAGGGCTTTGTGGTGACAAAGAAACTAGGTGGAAAGCCTATTTTTTATAAATTGTGGACATTTTTTGGTTTGATTTTTGATACAGAATGATTAATTAAAATTTTGAGCAGTCAAAAAGAAATTTATATAGCTTACTGTCAACAAGAATTATTTATTAAGTTGCCTCATGCTAATACTAAATTAATTCTATTCGATTTATATTCCTTTTTTTACATTTTTCAAACAGAATTTTATGTTTGAATTACTTTTGTTGTACATATTAAACTGTTTCAGACCATGATGCTGCAATATAGCAGAAGTGCAGTGCACTATTAAACCCGTGGAGCGATGGCGCCCAACGTGGGGACCCAGCTCACGCATGGTACATAGATAACGACACTCTGATTCTTAAAACAGAATATGCTAGGCTAAAAAAACGGTGTTCCTTTTGTAATGTACGAAGATGTTCGCTGTGGAAACCAGGCTCACAGAAACGGCGCCCAACGTGGGGTTCAAGTCAATGATCCTGAGATGAAGAGCCTTTGCCTTTATCAGATAAGTTGACCAGGCGGTAATAAACACGTTTTTTCCAGAGTTTTATAGTGCAAAACTAAGATGGGAGCCTGGTTCACTAAACTTGCGCCCAACGTGGGGCTCAGTCTTTCGATCAGGACATAACGAGTTTGTGGTTCTTTCGAGAATGGAAACCAGGCTCGCAGCGATGGAGCTAAACGTGGAGCATCAACCAACAACACAAATATAACGATCCTCTGACTCCAAAGTAAGACTAAGCCGGCTTCACATAACGATTTAAGATTTGTGTAATGGATGAAGATGTTCGTCTTGAAAACTAGACTTACAGCAATTGCACCCAACGTGGGGTTCATTACAATGATCTCGAGATGACGATCCTTTGCCTTCAGCAGTTAAGAGAGCCAGGAGGCGATAAGCACGCTTACTCCGTGCCAAATTACCGTGGAAGCTTGGTTCGCAAAATTGGCGCCCAACGTGGGACTCAGTACTTACATCGATGAGAACATTGCGAGTCTCGGGCTCTTACAAGAATGTTAGTTGGATAACAATAAAAAAGTTATTCCCTTTTTCAGCTCGTATTAATTATTGGAAGCATGGATTATAGAAATGGCGCCCAACGTGGAGCTCAATAATCAAAATTTATATTAAGTGAACCCTACTGACTGAGAGGTTTGAAAGATTTTTACTTCTCTATAAGAAATCAAATTGTTACTATAATCGAAGGACCACGATAAAAACATTTTAAAAGAACATTTTTCCACGCCAAAAAATCTACGGCAGTAACTTATCTCAGAATATAAACGTTGCGCAACAAATGTTTCTCATTTCTTCTTTCATCAGTTAATTGAATATTTCTCCCCATGTGGGTGGTCTTTAAGGGGTCAAACATTCCCCAATTCAGGCTCTCATATCCAAGCTGCTTTGTCTACAAATAACTAAAGTATCTTATTAAGCACACACATACGCCATACGAGCTTAATCAGCTGAAAAGACGTCATCTTTATTTTGTCTTCTTTTTATTTATATGACAAACGCAAAAATAATTCCTTCAATAATAATCAGATTTATTGAGCTAATAAGTGTCTTGGGTAACTTGAGGCAGCTCGCAGACAAAATTATCTCCTATCCCACAGCGAATGAAAACATTAACAATAATTATTTTGATTGTTTTTATACGAACGGAGCATAGAGGAGGAGTATTGTGTTCCAGAGATACAAATCAAGTCAGGCAATATAAAATTAAAAGGAACGACATATAAATGAGGTGACAAATATTCAAATGGAATGTTGGTTTGAATTTTTTTTTTATTATTTTTTTTTTGATAAGAAAGACCGAATTTATTAAAGAGTAGGTGTGTTCAATAAAAGGTGCTTCATTTAAAGGTTTAGAAAGCTAAGTTGGCAGCACTTTTTTCATTGACAGTCATTTTGATATCCGACATGTGATTTATTTTATGTTTAGTTTGCCAATCTATCATGAATCGACTGACGCCTGAACAAGGCATATGAAAATTGTGCAGATTTATTTCGAAAAACATGTTTCAGTTCGTGAAACGCATCGTGCACTACGTCAATTTTTAGGTCGACTCACATATTCAAGTAAAAATTGCAAATAATTTTCTTTTTAACAACTGCCGAACTTAAACTACATTTGTTGCTTCCGGAGCCACACACCATAAGCCTAGCCACAAACCACAAGCTAAGCTCCATCTTGAATTTGTGTGTTGTTGGCTAGGTTTTGTTTTTCCAGACACAACTGTTTGGGGCGCTTACTGTGGTTGAAATATGAACATGAGACGGCTCCGAGAAATACACTCAAAACTCGATAGATTTAAAAAAAATGTAGTTCAATGTTTCTCAACTCAAGGACAATACCTTACAAAGACAAATCGCAATCTTTATCCACATAAAGCTATTCAACCCGTTAAAGGTACCAACTTCAAAGGAAAAACGTACTAAAAATACTCAATAAACCACATCTTAAAACCACTACAAGAGCAAACATCAAAGTTATTGCACTTGCTTGCAAATAAAAATAAAAATAAAAACAAAATCCCTTTCTACATCAAGATTAAAAGAAAAAAAAAAAAACTTGGAAACACAATCTCAACGACCTGAGTCTGAACTTTTATACGCTCATTGCAATTTACCTACGCTTGAAATCAAATAAAATATTAACCGACTGTTTGATGTCATGCATCAATGACTTGACAAAGTCTTATATTAACGATTGAAGAAAAATATAAAAAAAAAAATTACCTCACAACCTTCGATGCAATTTATTTAACTAACTTGTGACTCAATTTGGAATTTACAAGATACGACTACGACAATAAATTGTTTAGTTTCACGCAATATTTTTTCTATCCACACGTTGTCGACTAAAAATAATTAAAATAAGCCAAATAAATACTAAACACAAAAAAAAAAAAAAAAAAAAAAATTGAAAACATATTCAATTAAGATAAAAAGAATTTTTGAATCGCACTAAATTTGGTCATGAATTTTATTACCGCACACAAGTTGTTGGATTTGTGCTGCTTTGCATAACCCAGCACCAACCAGCAGCAGCTATCTTTTTTATTAGAAATATACTACGGCTCTATGTGGGTTTAAAAAGTATCTAAACTATTTGGTGTTTGGCCCCATTTTGATAAAATATTGAGTTAGCACATTCTCAGCCGCAGTTATGCGAAAACAAACGACTCCGTTTCGTTGTGGGTGGATGATTTGGAAATTGAATTTTCATCACATCCCAGGCACATATCAACCGCGACCCGAACACACAAATCGAATTCTTTCATAAAATCCTTAAAGTTATTAATTTACTTGGTATTTTTGTATTTTAAGTTCCGCTTTTGGATTAATATTGAATAAAAGCAAACAACCAAGAAAATTTGAAAATATTCACGAAGCATCATATTTTGAAATTTTTATCCATTTCAAACGCTCGAAGATACAAAATTCTTTGAAAAGAATCTATGAATAGTTTTCTTCTAAAGTTTGTGTCGTTGTTTATTTTTTTTCGATGTGAGATACATTATTTCATGAAAGAAAGAGGAACACAATTTCCTAATTCTCGTTAAGATTTGAAAATGAGGTGTGTACGATGGGATAATTATGTGAGAACATAACAGAATAAACCGCTGTCGTATCTTTTCGACTGCGACGGATGACGCCCGCGCTTCGCTACGCCACGCCATGCCATAGCCACCTCAACCTCTCTAACTATTTATCTGTAAACGTGACTGACCTAAGACAATTCATTAAAAGTTAAACGGATAGATAGATAGATGCAGGTTTTTCTATTGCTGCTGCTGCGGTATCTGTTGGTTTTGCTTTTTTTTTCTCAGATACACTTTTGACTCAGTCATTCAGTTAGTAAGAGCTCTGATCGGAGAGGGAATGCGGAGGTGTTGTTGTTAGGACGTACGTATAATATAGCTTGCCAATTTTTTTTTTTTGTTATTTATGAGTGGAGCTGTTTTTAAGTGGCTGACTGTGTATATTTAACGAATTAATTGCAATCGCAATGTGCTGCATTTTGAAATGCAGTGATTTGCTATAAAAACAATAAATTATCATTTTATTTTTTGATTTTAGTTTGTTAAATGGTAAATGTTGTGTAGCGCAGGCAATTAGGATATGAAATGGTTTTTGTTTGTACTTGTTTTTTGAAATCAAATAAAAATAAACTATAGAGGAAAAATTTGTAATAAAAGTTTTTAGGTACTTTACCGAGTGTTTTATAGATTTTTTGATTTTATCATTGTATCTTACCTGAAAAGAGAAGGAAAGAGAGGATTATAAGTAAGTATACAGAATTGAAATAGAATTTATTTCGTTGTAAAATTACAAAAAGTATTTTGCTTAAAGGTTTTCATTATGAGTTTTAATATTTTTTTAAATTACGGGTAAATTTCAAGTTCAAAGGTTAAAAACATTTAATGGGGTAAAATATAGCATTAATTTATTTCTCCTGATGACTCTCCTTAAATTTTGACCAAAAGCAAAAATTTTGTTTTTGTAAAAGAACAATGCTTAGTAATTCACCAGAAACGGCCAATTATTATTTATCAATATTTCAAAATGTAAGGTTTGGAAAAACGTAGCAGCGGTTACAACGTGTTCCGCTTTATAATCTGTTTCAAAGAGGCCTAGACAAGTTTTCAGAAGCACAAAATAACCGTTTTTTCCAAAAATTTTTCTTTTGAATAAGAACTTTTTGAAGACAAAGATTTATTACTAAAAACGCTTTCTCAAAACTAATACCAACTTGAAAAATTGTTAAGAAAAATCGGAAATATTTGAGCAAAAAATCTTTTTGAGAATCAAATTACTTCCTGCTTTTGAATTTCATATTTAGTGGAATTTAAGTCGTTCTTAAAATGTAATTAATTAAATCTTGTTGCATATTTTTGGGTGAACATAGCTTTTAATATTTGTTGCAACTATATATGAGGCATTGAGAGCAGAAGTGTCGTAACATTATAGGAAACACATAAGGGTTATGCCACTTCTGCTCTCAATGCCTCATATCATCTAGCCCTTTTGTGCAGTTGTAGAACTGACTCCTTAAACTTGAATGCAGATGTTTTTGGCACGTCGTCTTTGTAGTGCGAAGGTTCTGGGTTCAATTCCAAATAAATTTCATATCCAATTGCAATAGCAAATATATACATATCTATTACTGTGTACATAGAAATTCTCTAAGAGTAAATCTTGTCACGACAGAAGATCAGCTACAATAATGGAAGGAGCACTTTTGTGCAGTGCTAAATGACGACAGACTTGAATTCACAATTGAACAACATTCGCAAGTCTTTTAGAAGTATTGACACCAGCCTAAGAAGCACTTTACAGTATACCTGCAGAATTCATACAAGTTCACCCTCAAGCAACTTCTGGTACTTTGTTGAAACTAGTACCGACTGTTTAGGAGATGGCAAATTAGCGAAGGGACTGGAAGAATGGAGTTATTGTAAAGTTGCCAAATAAAGGAAACCTCAAAAATTGTAATAACTGGCGTGGTATTACCGTTCTGTCCGTTTTTCCGAACTTATTGTCAATAATTATTCTAAAGAGGATAAATTCCAGGATTGAATCTACGCTCATCAAGTATCAAGTTAATTTTGCACAATTGACGGCTTTCGACTATTTTGATGTGTATCAAGAAGTGAGACAAGGAGATGTGTTGTCCTCTATTCTATTTTTCACTTTCTTTAATTTATGTGATGACTGCCACGGGAGGTACAAATATGGTACCCATAAGAAACCATTTGAAACACTAAGTCGCATAGATTAAGCCGATAACATGTCTCATGGCAAACAACACGGCTGATTTGAATCAAAGATGTCAATCGCTGCAACGCTTTAAATATCAAGTTAAAAAAAGCTGCGTCTAATCGGGACTGATGGAAAGATTTTGTTTTTACCCTATGCTTAAGGAGAAGTTGAAGCTCTGCAGTACTTGTAGACCGACAAATTATATAACTCTTGTCATGAAAAGTTTGAATATGGAGTGAAATTGTAGATCAACTCCAACCTGCAAAGTATCGACGCACACATTGGAATGGTTGATAGTGTGTTGGTCAATAGGTCTAAGAACTAAAAGCTCATCTTAGATGTGAACGAAAGCAAAAAGTTCTTGGTAACAGCGGTTTTGTACTGCCACAATTAACTATTTTTAAATCAGCTAAGAACTCCCCTTTCTGCTTATTATAAGGCGAGAACTAAGATAATCTTGACTAGATCACAATATCTTCCGAATTAAGAAGATAAAAAAAGCTTAAAATCCTAAGAATTTCTTTCAATTGACAGAAATTTTATGAAGACTCGAAACACAATGGCAATACTTCCTAGTAAGCATTTAAGATCAAGACGAACTATTAACCCACCAGCTTTAAAGGTTTCCACGCATGTTTATAAACTTTATATAGCTGTTAGACTTATAAGGACTTGTACACTATAAAAACAAAATGGGTACAGTATTTATTTTTGTTTAAGTGTAGAAAATTTTCTCGGACCCAAGTCATTTTAAAAATGTGATTTGCCAAATTTGTATCCTTTTTCATTTTCTCTACAGAATTAAAGGAGTTTTAAAAAAATACAACACCATCTCTTGCCAACAGTCCTTTTTCATTCAATAAACCAAAAACTCTTAAACGAACCACCAAGTCATGATTGATGAAATAACAATTTGTGGATTCGAAAATGAACACCAAAAACTATTTTCGGTTGTGTTACTTCAAATAAAATTTAAATAAATCATTTCCAAAAAAAAAACAGAACAAAAGATATTCGTATCCTTTTTTACACAAATACAAACACAATGATTAATAGCACGTCGTCGTCGTTCGTTGTTAGTGTCGTTGCAAAGTTTGATTGAGATGCATTCCGTGCATGAAATCCAAACTCGTATCTTCCATCACTTTTTAAGTATAATCAATCACTTCGATGAGAAAGAAAAATGCACAAAATATTTAGGTTGTTATGAAAAAAAAGTATCTATTGTTTTGTTTTCATACATATCATCCTTAAGGGCATATCCTTTTAATCAATCTTTAGGATCTATTTGCATTTCAACAAGATCTGTTTACCCCTTTTCACTTTCATAGTAATTGTTTGATTAAATCCTTTCGTTTTAATACTATACCTACAAAAATGTGTATAAATTAGCAGCCAAAGTATCAAAATGCACAAAATGCTAGAGATGAGAACCCGGTGAAGAGGACACAAAGACCGTATACATATCCTTTAGCGAGAAAAAAAAGGGTTTATCATCTTTGTTGTCTTAATATCGTTACAATTTTAACGCTTAGTTAATTATTGTTAAAATTTACTGCGTCAATGTTTGTCAACAACCAAAACACGGTTCGTTGAAGTTGAAGTTTTCCCCGGGTTGATGAAGTATTAAGTCAAAAAAGAAACCTCACCCTTTACCCAAAAAACATCAGCGAAAGGATTAAGTGCTAAGTAAACACAAGAGTTTAGAGGAATAGGGAAGGAGCAATGAGATTCGTTAACTAAAGACGAATGTGCATTTTAATTAAAAAGGATTGCTGCGTTGTTGTCCCCGCCGTCGCGTCGCTTTAATTGAATCCAACCAGATGGTCAAACATCAAACTTTTATAGTTATCCTTTTGACAAAAAAAAAAATTAAACTCCTAACTTTTTAGAACAACAAGTGAATCGTTTTCGCTCAAATATGCAGAGACAATTGGATATTTTCTTTGCATTGTCTTTGCCCTGAAGAAAAAAATGGAGACCATATAGCAATGCACTATAAACATTATCTTCAAAGGATAACAAAGGGATGTTCTTCATGTGTGTTTTTTTTTTTGTATAAGAAGTATATTGGAAAATTCATGCATCGACCTTTCTGGCAAACATCTCTATTTCTCATTCAAATTTTGCTTCCATTTTTTTTTTCTTTTTTTTTCATTTGCAAAAGTCAAATTAAATATTTATACATTCAATCCAATTTTTTCAATCCACCTAGGATATACAGCCATTCTGGATGAATCCAAAGGACTCCTTGCGCGTTTTGGTTCAAGATGCGAAAATCTTAAAACACAAACACAAACTTGGATAAGAAAATCGACTTAAGATAGTTTTTTTTTTTGTCTTTTTATTCTTGAATTTCATATTCAATGCAATTTGAATTGAACAAAAGATATACAAAACCGTAATGGAATTATGCAACTTTCGATAAAACATCACATTTCTGGAATCCTTGAATGCATAAAGCACATTATAAATTATTCTTGCTGAATAAACTTTTCCTTTTTTTTTGCATGGGGGAAGAGAAGAAGAAGTGAATTCCTTGAAATTCATGGCAAATCGATTAGAGTTTTGCAATAAAACTGTGCTTTGGGCGGCAGAAAGGAAGGAAATTTATTAGAATCCCTTGTTCGGACAGGTGTGTACCTACTTTTCCGGAATTATAAGGACAAAGTTGGAAGAGAGTTTGAAAGGAAAGATTTGCAGATCTCTGAATGAAACAATGTAGACATTTATCCGTTGTTCCTGCATATTTTAATTTGAAATATTTCGTATCTAGAATGTCCAACAGTGGGGCAGTCTATATGAAAAGCTGGAAAAAATAAAGAGTTTCAGTATTTAAATTTTTTTTACGACTTTACGATGTTACTTCGCCGGCTACTTCAAAATAATTAATTTAAAATGTTTCGTTTTAAAATGTGTCACAGTGGTGTAATCTATTGGAAAAGCCGGACTAAAATAAAAATAGCTTGGGTATTTCAATTTTGTTTACGATTTTACTATGTTACTTCGCCGGCTACTTTAAAATATAACGTGTTAAAGGTCCTACAGTGGGGCAGTATACTGGAAGAGCTGGACAAAAATAAAAAGAGCTTGGGTATTTAAATTTATTTTTTTGTGATTTTACGATGTTACTTCGCCGGCTGCTTTAAAATAGTCTACAAAACTTTACGCGCTTGAAAAATTCTTAACGAGGTCCAAAAAAAAATCCACCGCTTGGAAATTGATAACGCCAAGTTATGTAATTTCTGATATAATATACAGATTGTTCAAAAAAGATGTCTCAAATCTAAATTAGTGAGGTTTACTAGATTGATAATTAGCAAGAAAAGTATTGGTCATTTGAAACGAATCCGTTACAATTCGTGAAATATCAACTCTATTTGGCCCCCCATTCGAGTCAACGCAAGATACCAAGGGAGACTTCGGAGTGGTTGCTCATGTGTCTTGCGCTGATCACATTAACAACTTAGGAATCATTTTTGAGCAATCATCGGAATACCAAACGATGCCGTTCTGAATCATATTCGTCGATTTCGAGAAGAGTTCCGTTTTGCATAGGGAACAGCTTTCCGATGCTTTCGATGTACGACAAGGTGTGATACAGGGTGATATGCTGTCAACCATTTTGTTTTTAAAAGTGATACTCATGATGCTTTGACTGCCACGGTCGCTGTGGGTGAGAATGAGAAGCCGACTACATTGTGACGACATGCTTTTAATGGCAAACACATCGGAGACGTAAACCGAACGTGTCACTCACTTCAACAAAATGGTGAAGGAGCTCTTTTAAAGATAAATCCAAAAAAGATAAAGAAATTATGCATGGCCAGAACCAACAAGTGCAGGTTTTTGTGACAAAGGAGGCAATACAAGAAGTCACTCAGTTCAAATACCTAGTCAGATATTTGTCAGCCCTGGACGCCAAAAACTGAATAAGCAAAGCTTGTAGTGCATTCGGAATCCTTTCTCCAGTGTGGAACTCCAGAAATATGTCGCTTATAATATTTGCTGCTATTTGCCTCTGAAACGTGGAAAAGCTCTTCATCTACATCTAGAGTAAACTTCAGGCTCTGGCAAACCGTTGCAGACGTTACATCTTAAAGATCCGATGGCCAAAAAACCATATCCAACAACAAACTGTGGTTTAAGACTTCACAAAAAAGAGTCGATGCAGACATCACGCATAGAAAATGCCACTGAATTGGTCATATACTTGAGGAAGACGAGTGACTCAATAGAAAAGCAGTCTTTGCAATAGAATCCTCAAGGTGAAAGGTGCGTTGGAAGACCAAAGAAACCTGCAGGTCAGCTGTTTTGAAGGAAGAAGAGCCCCAGAACGTTTAGTCGTGGCACAATTTCAAGTATCGTGCTGCAAACACAGAGAGATGGGAAGATCTCGTTGCCGTCTTTGCTCAAGGAAGAGTTTAAGTTTCGCTGCCGACAGCAGTATCTGGGGAACCAAGAAAGTGAGATCAAATCTATATTGTTTCGAAGGTATCGCATCAAGAATGAGAGAAGCGAATACAAAAAAGACAACAACAATGCATATTTGAAAAAGGAAACAGCATCCTCATTGCTGTAAATGAGTAATAATTCTAACTTCTAATTCCAAAGCCATAAACGTAAGATATACCTTTCCAACGATATACCGTCCATGCATAGACAATAGTCTTAGGGCCGGTAAAATGGAACCGAAAGGTGTACTAAAAAATGAAGAAAACCATTTTCTTTTATAAAACTGAAAATCCAATATTTGAACGATTTTAAGACATACACATTTTTTTTGATTTTTCATTTGGAAGCCATTAGCGGAATTAGTGTTTTAAAACTCAGCAATAAAATCAACCCAGGGTTTCCAAACAAATGACAAACTTAATCAAATTTTGAAATAATAGCTCGCTTCACCAAATTTCCAAAAAAAAGGTTCTAAGATTCGATTATAATTTTACCTTGAACTCGGGATATCGTCCTTTTAATGCCTTTTTTCTTTAAATTTGACATTGAATCTTTGAAAGAGATTTTGCTTACTTCGCACAAAAAAAAGAAAGCCTCTGCAACCACACCATTGGCAATGTTAACTGATCATCAATCATTTCGTTAAGTATTGTAATTTGCATACGATTCTTTGAGATATGTACATTGTACACGCCCTTAAACCTCCTTCACAATAGTAGTAGGTATATGTATATATGTACATCTATAATAGCAGTCATTGCCAACACAGCCAACAACTTTAATACAAGACCGACAATTGCCACTTTGGCTATAAAAATCACTCTCACTCTGTGGCAAACACAAAACACATCCTTGAGATACATTATTTGTGCAAATTTTGCTCTTTCCGTTGGCAATTTTTTTTTTTTTTTTTTTAACATATATATTTTATTTTCACCATTTGAGTGGAAAATCGTCTCAAGAGTCCTTTTGATTGATTGCCTCGAGTATGTGTGAAGAAGATGATGCTCCTTTTTTGTACTATCTTTTTCAAGGAGACATCCATAGACATCACCCATCTGAATATATAGGTGTATACGTATACGTATGAACAACCCAACAAAAGATACGTTTAAATTTGTTATTATTTCAATTTTAAAAATGCATTGAAAGTGAATTTTCTCCTTGTTGTGGATTTCTTGGGGCAAGAGAAAATATTCAAAAATAAAAAAATACGGCAAAAATTAAATTTATCACAATCCTTGTTGCTGTGTTGTTTGGTTATGCTAGAGAAGAGGACGTTAGCCCGGCGTCATCTTCGTCTTCGTCGCCACCTTCACTTGGATCTCTTTCCATTGTTCACAAAAAAAAAAGAATGAAACCAAAATGACAAGAACAGCAGCAGCAGCAGCAGCAAGAGAATTTAGCGTGTTCCAGGTTAGAACTCGGGACAAAATGCAAAATTGTCTTGCTTCAACATGACATTTATTGTTACTGCCATCATTTTTGCTGTCATTGTCATTATCGCCATATCGTGTCGTTGACAATATCATTGTTGTTGGATTGCCAATTTTTTTTTTTCTTAGGACACTTTTTCAGACGCACCATCATAGAGTTGCTGAGAAAAGAGAGGAAAGGAACAAACGTAGAGCAAGTTATGGAAGTCCTTTTCATATTTTGTTTGATCCTTGAGATAAAAGTTTTGAGTGGAATGGTGTTAGAAGTACTCTGATGGTAGTTGTTTTAGAACATCATCTCATCACTATGGAACTCGTCAGTGTCAGGCACCATTAATGCTTTTAAATTGCATTATTCCTTACAGGGTGTTTCGATTTTTGATAACTTTTAAAAATATTTTCTTTTTGTTAAGTCGTTTGAAAAAAAAATTTCTAATAAATCAAAGGATAGTTTTAAAAAAAAGTATGTTATCAATTTTAAAGCACATTTAAGTTTTGTAAAATGCAGTTTTGTTGGAAAAACTAAAAATATAATTAAAGAGGGATAATCAAGCAGCAACGACAAAAATAAAATTTGAATCAGAAACAAAATTTTCCTTTAAACAAAAAAAAAATCAGTGTTTTGAAAAGAATCCCCCTGTAAGTCGATTTAAAAACCCTGCTGCAGGTAAGCTTTCATCCCACCAACCGTCATGTCTCTTGTTCCCTGTGTTATATAAAATTTTGGAAATTATTAATTTATTCGTTGCCAAGAGGTAGTAGGTAGTGCTAAGGATCAGGATGAGAGTATAGGACACCCCTTCGTCTGCAATTTGGCTTAATTGATTTTTAGCGTTCAGGCTATTAAACCACTCAACTCGAAATAGAATAAGGTATATCCTCTTTATACCATCTTTCATCAAATATGATAAAGTAGTTAGTTTGAGTTGATAATGATAAAAATAAAGGATCTTAGAGCGAACTTGTTTGTGCATTATAGACTGGGTGTCTGGTTGGATGTACATTTTGATGCGACAGGAAGTACAGCACCTACTCGTACTTGTATTTCTAAGATGGTTCTTTGTCACAGGATAAAAGGTGTTTCTCGCTCTCTCTTTATAAGTCTAAAGTGAAATTGCTTGCAATAGAATTATGTTCTTTGCTATTATTGCACACACAAAACAACAAAGTGTCGAGGATTTTAATAAATGAGATTAAAAATTTGTGGTCTTTCGTCTTTTGTGTTGAAGACATGATTCTTTTTAAGTTTTGTATCTTGTTGATGGTAAAAGTTCTCATATATATACTGTAGTGCCTAAGACTTAATCATACCTTCAGGCCCTTTGTGGATGAGGAATTTTGTCTACTCTTGTTTTAACCTGAAAAAGAATTTTTTTCTTTGGTGTGCCTCAAGATTCGAAATAAGGCCCACTATTATTTACATAAAATAAAGAGAAAAGAAAATTATTTCTTTCTCTTAACAATGGAAAAAGTGTGATACAGGAAACTAAGATTATCTGTTTTTCTTGCATTCAAGTTTATATTCACTTGAAAATATGCACACAAACACGCCCACAATCGCCATTTTTGTTAAACAACCTCAATTTGTCAAAATTAAATTATGTTTTTTGTACAGTTACGATAAAAGCACAACTCTAAAATTGCACGAACGCTTTAGGTAAACCTTCTTCCAATTAAATACAAATATTTCAGTTTAGGCGTGGCTGACGCCCACTTTTCATACAAAACCATCAATATATCTAGTTTTTATAAAATAACAATGCTAACATAAGAGCGAAAAACATTAAATTTTGTAGGTATTACATGTACATAAACATTTTGTGTATGAAATCAAAAAAATATATTTCAGTTTGGGTGTGGCTGACGCCCACTTTTCATTAGAAACTATACAAAAATTGTTTTTGCAAATAAACGGTATTTATAATGAATTATACAAGGCCAAATTTGTGCGTCTCTTAGGCGGAACAAAGAAGCTGGTGTATTAAAAGAAATTTTTAAACTTTGGGCGTGGCTTACGCCCACTTCTCATGAAAGAACGAAAAACGTAGTTTTAAAAATTTTACGTAAGTACTACGAATATTCAATTTTAACCTTTTTTCCGTTCGTAATTTAAAAAATATCTACATTCTTTTGGGTAAATTTTTTTAATACGCCCACTTTAAATGGCGCATTTTTAATAATATACCTATGTTCAGGTAAGATCGTTAAAAAACTTCTCGATTCAGCTGTAATTTAAAACATATGCCTAAAAATTGACTAATGATCAAAGCTCAGTTAGTGATTTAATTTTTTTGTTTAAAAAATTTTAGAACACGCCCACTTTTAAGGGGCGTTTCCGTCAAAAGTCGTAATATGCATTAATTTTGTACAGTTTTTTAACTATCGGTCGCAGTTTTGAAGTAAGAAGATCAATACTTCGTTTTTTATACCTTGGTTTTGTAAGAGAGTGTGGTCCAAGAATTGTTTAATACACCCAAAATATCTATTTCCATTCAAAATCTAATTTTTAAAAATTTAAGTTTTGCCTTGTTTTGTTCAAATCTATCTGCAAGCTTAAAATTAAATGTCACTGAGCTCATACTCATTGCCCTGGCAATAAAAAGTCTCAACTTTGGGAGTGGTACACGCCGTAATTGAACATCGGCCAGACAAAATTAATATTATTTAATTGTTTCCTATCTGCTAAAGAAGAATTTTGTTTCTGAAACTGGGACAGCGGCTGGCTTACAAAAATATAGGGAATAGGGTATCCAACAGTTCGTTGAAAACTCGTTAATTTTTTGTTTTTTGTGTTGCTTACTTCTGAAGATTTAACTTTAACTAGTTAAAGCCTATTTGGCGGGTTCCTGATACTGAGAAACGTTAGCAGGATGACAGTGTGCATGCATTTACTTTTGTGTCCAGACCTGCCAGAGTTCTCGGATTCTCTCCCTAAAACATGACAATGCAAACTAATAAACCTCATCAAGTTCAAAATCTGCATCCAAATCCTTTTTGGCACACATGACAGCACCTAAGTTCTCAAAAAAAAAAACCCTCAAAAACCAGGTTAATGTACCGCGATTCAATAGACTCTTTAAGAACCCCTTTCAAAAGTCCTACGTTTAATACATATTTTTAAAGAAGCCCAAAGCAATGAAAGTGTCATTGAACTTGTTCACTCGAATGATAAAAAATAATAATCTCATGTCCTTGCACATTTTTTTTTTTTGTTTCTTTTAAGTTTTCCTTATTTCCATGAGAATCCTCTTGAATGCACCACTCTCGGCAAAAGTATTGAAATAGTTGCCGGGACATGGCATTGTATTTTTTTTTTTTTTTTGTAACCGCATATTTAAAGCCTCATCTTTATCTACCTTGCTGTCTCTTATGGGTGTGCATTAAAAAAAAAAATCACAATATTTTTTTCCTTCAGAGTAGGGCTTGGGGCTGAGTTTGTGTATTTGTATGGTTTGGTCGATTTTGGTTGCAATAGTAGTCTCCCCCATTTTTCTAACGAAATGAAGGTTTTCCATTGCTTTTCTTGTATATTTGCAAATCCCTATTTGTTTGTTCGAAAGTACCTACGAGTACTCCAAAACAATTTAAGTGAGTTCTAACGTCTCTTACACCAGGATTCTTAGAAAAAAGGATACAAAAATAAAAACAAAAAATAATATCCTTGTGCTAAGGACTGCTGAGAACGTACTTTAAATTCCTGCTTCAACAAAACAGAACAGAACAGAGGAAAGTGTTGTAGCCTTTTTTGTGCAGCAGCAAACCACCTCATATTGTTCGAAAGATACAAGGATACGGGAAGTATCTTTTTAGATAGATACGAGGATTACTTGCTTGCATCTACTTTAGATTTCATTTTAATTTTACATATACACTAGTGATGTTGGAGAGGGGGAGGGGGGAGGTGGAGTTGTGAATTCCCAACATAGTTCCTTTTCTATTGCTTAATGCAATTCAAATGCAATGGAAAGAATTTTAAGGATTTCCATATACAACTCAGAAAGAGGCATCAACGTAATTGAATTGAGTCGTTTTTTTTTTTTTTTTTTTTTTTTTTTTGTGTCTTTTTGTATTGTTTGTCCGTCTCGGAGTGATTTTATAGATTTTTATTTTTTTGGCATTTGCTATTAAGTTAAACAAATTGTTTAGACAATGAAATAAGACATCAAGCAAGAAGTATAATAATATTTTATTCGCGTGCTTTTGTGCGATAAAATTCAAATTTAGCCAAAGGTGCGTGATAAGGTAGATGGAACACTATAAGATACATTTATTTTGATTAGCAACATTAAAGTGTATCCACATTGTAATAGTTGTCGTTCGTTCGTTCGTCTGTCTGGTACACTATACCTAGTGCTGTGGCTGTATAAAAGATAGAAAGATAGATTGCAAATTTGCATTTATATACTTTTGTTTTGATGATCGATGTGTGGGAAATAAATGAGTTGTTCTCGCTATAATAATAGACGACGAGGTATGTGAGAATGGGCGTTGAGTAGAGAGTAGACAGACAATATAAATGATAATAAAATTTGCAAATTAATTTAAAATGAGTTGCATTATTATTCTTGGAAGACAACATAGACAATATTCTAGGAATGTCTGGTCGGGTTTTTGTTGACAAAAAAAAAAAAAAAAAAAAAAAAACAACAACAACTACGTTCTATTAAAGTTTTGATGTAATTTAAGTTTGTTTTGGAAATGTTTGTGGTTGGAAAAGAGAGATGCATTAGTGCATAATTAAAACTTGCAAGTTTTTAGTTTTTGATTAAATAGTACTTTAAGCTGAAATGGCATTTCCACATTTCATTGAAACGCAGTTAAAACTTGATAATTTGGAAGGAACTTATAATACAAACTTGCTCTGTATAGTAAACAAAAATACAATCGTGTTTCCTTGAGAGTATATCTAATTTCCTTAAATTGTCCCACGTTGGGCGCCATAAAAAACGCTTTGGGTCACGAGCGGTAATTATATCTTTAGGAGCCAGATCGAAATTGGTAGCTGTAAGAATTACGTACTTGGAATCAACCTGGATATTTAAAAGCAACATACATTATTAGTATATTCCTGTTCCTCACGTTGGGCGCCAATTGTGCGATTTGGGATACGAGTAATAATCATGTCTTAAGGAGCTAGATCGAAATTGGTAGCTGTAAGAATTACGTACTTGAAATCAACATAATTAATATATAAGTCTACCTCACGTTGGGCGCCAGTTTAAGACACACAAGGAACGAGACGTTCGTTATATTGATATTTTGAATTCAATCACTCAAAACAATTATTTTCTCAATGACATGCTTACAAAAAACAATATTTTCGGCTAATTTAAAAAAGTCTAAGGTTGGGAGCCAAACGTGCTACGAACACACAAGCGTCAATATAATATTTAAAGGACCTCAGGCAATACTAGGTAGCAGTAAAGTGATTGAAACGATTATAAACGACAAACACTTGTGGCGCTTGTTACTTTAAATTCAACCTCAAGTTTGACAGTATTCTAGGTCTAGAGGACTTTCAAACGAGCGTCATTACTGAATCAGAATGGCGATGAGAACAGCAAAATTTTCGGATTTATTTTATAACCAATACAGACGTTTCCCGACATTCTCACGTTGGGCGCCATTTTAGGAAGCTCGACAGATCAGAGGTATATAATATTAAGATGCAACATAAATTCAATTAGTTGGAAGAACTACCTTACCTTCAGGGTGGAAAAGGCATAGATATGTACCGTTTGATATTCAGAAAAATATCTCACGTTGGGCGCCAATCAAGAACTTAACGACGCGTCGCGACGCAGACATAAAAAGCCTCACAACCAACTGATTGAGACGGCCATCATAGGTATTTGAAGACAATCATTGACCCGCATATTTTTATTTATTATCTGTTTTGCGTTGGGCGCCAGTTTAGGAAACTTGATAAATTAAGGGTTTATAGTCATTAAGTGGCATATTTTTAATTCAATTACTTGAAATAATTATTCCATCAACAACTTGAAAGAAGCAAATGTCACGATTGGTGCTGTCAACAAAAATAAATTCTCACCTTGGGCGCCAGTTTAGGACTAAATGACTGAGGTGACTCAAGTGGACGTCGGCGTCGTAGGAAATGAGATTTTAATCTGAAGTGGTAGTAAATACATATTTCAAGACACACTGTTTATAAGATGTTTAAAGTTGGGCGCCAGTTTAGCTTTAAAACGGCCCATATGCACAACACTTGTGCACACAATTGTGTCCGTGCACTGAAATGTTAGGTAGGTATGTCCTAGATGCAAGGTGTCAGCCACCGTGTCAGAAAAACCAAAATGTTTTGATTTTTTGTGCCGAACACCTTATATATTGTAATTGGTGTTGCGTGTATGGAGGAATGCCACACCAGTGCACACGCTTGTGTTGTGTGTTTGGGCCGCTTTAGGACACAATAAGAAATAATATTAAATTCTTGATTTCAATAACTTGAAAGAACTATTTTCCCAATTGGAATACAAGCTATTTGAAGCGAAAATGAAGAGCCTCACGTTGGGCGCCAGTTAAGCACGAGGCTATCTTACTGGAACACTTTATAAAATCAGATAGGGCTTGCTTCTAATAGCTATACTTAATTTGTTTGGGTAAATGGTTACATTCCAGTCGAATATATTGACAGCTTTTGGGGACGAAGTATTTTTGAATGCTATGATATCTGAAAGACTGACAGGAATTGTTTTGTTTTTACGCGCATGAAGTCCTTATTGCACTTTAAATCTTCTTTGTCACCAGACCATACTCCCCGGTAAGTGTATTTATTTATGAAAAACAAAATCCAACCATGCAGTGTTTCTATTACAGACAAAAATTTGTTCAGCTCCATTTCCTTGATCTTTCTATTTGCAACCCGACACACTTTGCCAACCTTTTGTATCCCTTTAAATACAAGAAACATAAGATGACATCAATAGCAACCTTCTTACAAGGACATTTAAGCCGGCTGTCTTCGTCTTTAATAATGTTAATAATTACCATCCAGCAGACAATTCCTTTTGCCAACATTATCATCATCATCATCGTCGTCGTCATCTTTAAAAGTAAGAAACACTTAAACTAAATGTACCATGAAATTAAAGTGTTATATCGCCAGGTAACAGATTTCTAAATAGGATTTTACCCCCGAAATAATGTAAGACCAGAGTATCTTTTACGGGAGGACTAAGAGGAAATTTTTCGTCTAGCATTGCTGCTTCCAATGTCCAGGAATGTGAAGTAACACTTTGCATTTACTGCAGCATTCACAAAAGGGATAGTATTTCTATAGTAAATTTTCCTAAAACAAAAGTTGTCTGCGAGATATAAACTTTTGCAAGTATTTAATTTAATTTAGTTTTTTTTTTTTTCGTCTCGATTTATTTATGTGCTTCGAAGACAGACGACATTCAATTCATCCAGAAACCACTTCAATTTGAAAACAATTTAATTAGATTTGAGGACGATGTCGCATTAATTGTCTCGTTTGGAAGAATTAAAGGAATTAAAGTAAAAAAAAAGGAACTTAAAATGTATCTTTCAAGTACTTACCTTAACTTGATAGGAATTAAGTCTTGTCTTTGGCAGCAAGTTGAATGATGAAAAATCCAAACGACGCGAAAATATACCATTGCACCCAGATGTTGAGCTAAAAGTACACAAAAAAAGGGAAAGATGTTATAAATAATTTATCAAAAATTGTTTTTGAAATTAATAAATAAATATTGTGGCACGAAATGCTCCGAGGAGACAAGGATTGATGACTTGCACTCTTAACCATACATGTGTGTGGAACCTTTAATTTACCGCCGGGCATGTACTTTTCTCGACACGTTTTACTCTAGAAGGATCTCTCACTTCCGCAAAAGATGCATTACCCCGGAGGAAAGTTTAGATGAAATCAGGTATTGAACCCAGAACCTTGAGTGTAGCAGTTTAACACACTAACGACTAAGCCACGGGGCACTTGAAAATAAATTGAAAAATCACAAGGAATCTAAATAATGGCGGCTTTACACAGTCCTTTCATTTCAAAAAAGGATTTGGGAATATTTTTCAAAAGAATCTCTTTCACTAATTACACAGTATTTGGCTTTATTAAACACAAAAATACAAAATAAACCTTTTTTCGTTCATGGAACTATTCGTTGGCAGAACTCTTCCTTTGTGGCATTTAAGTGGATATCCCTCCTGAATTTGTTCACTTTTTTTTTATAACTATAAAAGGACCATATATGTACTTGGAGGTATATATATTTGCACAGGATAATGAAAAAGCATGAAATGTGTTCATGGTTCCATAAAGATCCCAGCCCCAGCATGCGGTGAAAATACTTTTCCTAATTGAGCCAGTCATTAAGTGGATTTTTGGCAACAAATGAAAAGAGAGAGAGAATGTGTGGCGTTTTGCGAAACGAAATAAATTTAGTTTTAGAAAAGACCTTTGAACTTTTATTCAAGTTGTGGGTGGTGCATGAAATTGGAGGATTGTTTCACTTAAATAGTATTTTTTTTTTTTGCAAGTAAGCAATTCTATTTGTCTCTCATCAAGCTTCAATAACGTATAGCTCACACCACAGTGAATAAGCATTGAATACCAAACCAGGAAGCTGTAAGAACAAGTTTGAATTTTTTCGGTGGAAGCGCTCACCGCGGACGAAGTTAGAAACTCAGACGGCTCCATGGACAAAGTGTAAAGAAAATGTACATCAACGACTTAATTAACTTCTTTTTAATTTTGAGCCTTCATTTTGTAGTTAAAGTTCGGTAACACAAAATTGCAATCTTTCAAATCTATGCAGCGACAGCTCATCTTATTTTTAGAATCTTATGGAAGAAAAGAGAACCGGACGATTATTAGGCATCCACCAATTCAACCAATCATGCAGCGATCCCGCGGATTCCCGACGTATTTTATTATCAAACTTATATTAAGTTTGCACTTCTTACGGTATGTTGTAATTTTTAGTGAAATCGTAGTCACTTGTATGTCTACGTGAAAACTTGCACTAACGCAATGATTAGTCACAGCGCGAGCGATAGGAAATTAGGGAGGAAGTGAAAGGAGGTGTCGACGAACATTGGTCTTGAATGTTTGAAGATCATAATGGCAAGGGAAAATTGTACCAGGCAATTCATTCCACATTCGTGTTGTACGGTAAAATAAGGAAATACATGAAACATACATGCCGATGTTCAAAGGATGAAAATGTTTCCATAGTGCTTCTCTTTCCTATCAATTTTAGCGCTTTTTTCTGAACTCTGTCGAGCAGGTGTTAAAAAAGTTTGAGAAGCTGCCCAGAGATGGGAGTAATACTAAAGTTTAGGGCGTATAAACGCTTTGTAAATTTTAGCCAGATCAGAAGACGATTTTTAAGACCCCAAAAGAAATAATTACCACTGCCTTAATATCTGTCTGTACACCATTATCGTTGGAAGATTTTTTTGTTGGGTAAAAATTCAAAGTTAGTTGGCATAAGAGTGATGGTTATGATTCTTGGATGGATACTCAACGATCACTCGAACGCAACGCATCAAATGACATAAGCAACCAGCAACTTGGTGGGGAGGGGGGAGGGGGTATAAAGTCTGATCAATCGTTGTCTAGGGTATCGTCCGACAGTCTAATAGCTCGTTTCCAACCAATCTTTCCCCACCTCTGCCTAAAAAATCAAAGGTTGTGAAAGGACCTGCCTGGGAACCATAAACCTCGACTAGGTGGCGGGTTATAGTGACATGTATGGATACAAAGCCAACCAGTAAACTGAACGAACTGTCTATACCAAATGTACTCTAACCAACCAGCAACCAGCATAGGGTTCATAAAGTCTGGTCACATAGATGGTCTAGGAGATCGTCTGATAGATTAAAACGCAGTAACCTGACCAACCACCGGCAAAAAGCAACCTTTGTAAGTCAAGTCATGTTAACAAAACGGTGCAATCAAGCGCTGATTGGGATTTTATGAGTTCCTATAGTTCATAAGGACCGCCATTTTTACCAACCCATATACATAGGTCACCTCAAAACTGTTAATAGAGAAAAAGTGTTGAGACTTCCCTTGCCAAATTGCATTTAAATCCGTCATTCATCAAGGCAACTTATCACTTTACCTTCCTTATTTTCTCAACCTGTCTCACTCTTACATAATCCTGAAATCTGAACTTTTCCAATCTCATCTTCAATCAAAGATAAAATCAAAAGTCCTTTATTTCATTTAATCCAACCACACCAACCGATTTGCTAGCGAAATGTTATAATTATTTCAATTTGCGAAATTTAAGATTTCAATTTTCCATCTTATAGCCCAGATTGAGAGTGCCCTATCACGTCTCAATTTTGATGGCGTAATGCTTCAATTTGAATCTAGATATTTTTTTTTTTTTTTTTTTTTGCAACACTTTGATTATTACAACTTCTTTCTCCCGATGCACCACCTTACTCAATCAAATAAATTCTCCACCATTCACTTTGGTTGGGCCTAATGGCTTAATGAAATTACAACATCATCTTTATACAGCATCAGCAGCGCCAGCCAGCGGCAGCAACCTCTCCTCTGTTCCTTCTCCGAGGCTATTTATCTTTGTAAAATAGAAAAAGTATCGGGGTAAAGTGTTTTGATTTGATCCTTAACATTCATTAAATCGAAGAAAAATTAAATTATATTTGCTCAAATTGTGGCGCGCCACCCCTTAAACCATTTAAATTCGTGACAGTGTTTGTATCTGTGAAGTTGAAGTTTTTTCTTTTCTTTCTATTCTCTCATCGTTCAGCTACCATCTGTGAAGAAAAACCTGCCAGTTTAATGATCGGTACCAAATCGAAATTCGTTCTCTAGGCCCGGCCCAAAAGGAGCGTATCATAATGCCATTTGAAATGGGATTGTACCACAGCAGCAGCAGCAAAACTACTTACCGCTCATAAAATGCACTATGCGCGAGCTTACACAAAACATGACCATTATTCCAACTGCCATTTCGGATTTTGTAATTCCATTGCTTGTACTCAAACTCATATAATACAAATACTATACTATACTCCAAGGGGCATAAATACATCATCTCAACATTACATTACCTTTAATGTACAACATTAAAGAGCCATTTCTCGCATTCGCATTCGCATCCGCAGAAGAGTGAACCTCTCTAACAGACACGGGAAGGATAAACAGCCAAACCATCATCATCGGAATTAAACGACAAAGACTGAAAGTATTTCTGCGGCAGACACCGCACGAAACTTATTAGTCGTCGGAGCACCAATCCCTGGTTTGTGTGTTGTTGCCAAACACACACTCACAACATGATCGACCGAAACACCAAAAGACTGACGCGACCGAGCGTCCAGACCAGGCCAGCCAAATGGCAAAGTTGGTGAGAAATTCACCTCCAAATATATTGTTGGAGTTTGCAATCATGGAAGATGACTAAGGAGGAAGTACACTGCAACAAAAACTATGTAAGCCATTTGATAAAAAAAATATGACAAAATCAAGCGATTTTGTATTATTGAAAGTGTTTTTACCGTTATTACTATCAATATGAGCTCGGCGAAGCATACCACATTTGTCTCGTGCTTCTAAAGAAGGAGTCTCTTTACTAAACAATACGACCGAAATTAATTGTTGGGAATTTCTAGCGATCTGAATGTTACAATGAAAAAGTTTTAAGGAAGAACCACTCGCAGTGGCAGCACTGTTTTCATTGACAGCCATTTTGTCATCTTCCATGCGATTTATTCTTAGTTTAGTTTGCCATTTCATCATAAATCGACTGACGCCTGAACAACGCACGTAATTTGTGCAGATTTATTTTGAAACGAGATTGCTGCTGATTTCGATTTTCACAAGAAAATGTGGTTCAGCGACGAAGCTCATTTTTGGTTGAATGGCTAAGTCAATAAGCGGAACTGCCACATTTGCAGACTATCCTCAGGCCACTGTTAAGCCACCGTTACATCCAGAAAAACTGATAGTTTGGTGTGCTTTATCTGATGGTGGAATGATTGGCACTGACTTTTTTGAAAACGATGTAGGCCAGAGGGTAACAGTAAACGGAGAGGGAGACCGTTATAGAGCCATGAATTTTGACCTTTTCGTTCCAGATTTTAAAAGGCCATTTTTAGATACGGGCCTGCGAAAAAATGCAGTTTTTCATATCCACTCAGAAAAAAACCTGCACAATAACACAGATGGCAAAGCTTACGCAGTGGTTCTGCAAGTGTGGAAGAAGAACCCTTCTGAATTATGGGAGAGATACTATCCAGAACCGAGATCTTTTTAAGTTCACTTGCAACTGTGAGAGTGTTGAAGACTTGTTTGATAAAATCTTTCAACGAACTCTGAAGTTCATGGCGAGCTCTATCACTCTGTGTTTTAAAAGTAAATGCCTTAAATCGACCCGAAGGAAATAAACAACTCACATTTATGTTTTACTTCGTTAAAAAAAAGAACAGAGGCGCGTTCTTGTACTTAGTTTTATATTTTTGTTTAATGCGCCTAAAAGTATGTTTACAAGAAGTCGACATATTCTATTTTGAATCAGAAATATGGGGTTTTTAAAAAAGGTGTTATTTTTGACATTTGACAAGGACAAACTACGCCATTCATAAAAATGGAACGATACACGCAATCAACAATCATCATATTCAACGTCGTCGTGTCTTTGCTGATTGGGTCCTTGAAATGCATGAAAATGATCCGGAATTTCATCGAAAAATCATCTTGACTGATGAGGCCCGTTCCCACCTCGGTGGCTATTTCAACAAGCAAAATTGTCGCATTCGGGGCTCGGAAAACCCAAGATTTTTTGTTGAAAAGCCTCTCCATCCTCAACTAGTCACTGTTTGGTGCGGTTTATGGTCCGGCGGGGGTCATTGGACCTTACATTTATTTAAATGAGGCTGGGGTAACAGCTACGGTGAATGAATTGCGCTATCGAGAGATGATTAATAATTTTGTATGGCCGGAATTGGATGGTATTGGACAACATTAAGTTTCAATGAGACGGCGCTACGTGCTACACAAGTAACGAAACCATTTTACGATATTTACGGGAAAAAGTTTCCAGACCGTGTTATCTCTGGAAGAGGTGATCACAATTGGCCATCGAGATCTTGTGGTTTAACAACTTGCGACTTCTTCTTCCCAGCGTCGATTCAAGACCTCAAAGATGCAATTCGTGAAGCTATTAAGGGCATACAGCAGCCACTTTACGATTTAGTGATAGAAGATTTCATAAAAAGAATAGTGTTGTGTAAGCGTAGCCGTGGCGGCCATTTGGCTAATATTGTTTTTCATTATTAATGGCATATTCTCCTCTTTACATTAAAACAAACATCCGATCATTTATGTCAAAAAATGCCATTTTTCTTGGAATATCAAAATAACATCTCTTATTGGAAAACAGTGAACTTTTACAAAATTCTCTGTGCTGACGAATAAAGTTTGTTATTGCCTTATCATCTACACACATTAAACTAGCTATTGCGCTTGATTAAAAAAAAATTGCATATTTTTAGGAGGAAATACGAAATTTTTTATAATGAATGTAGTTTAAAAACAAATCAAAAAATATGTATACCATTTTGATATAAAGCCCTACATTTTCGAGTAGTTCTCTTCCAATAATAGGAATTTCCTTCAGTGTAATAGATCCCTGGACGATGATTCGTGGTGGCTGATGAGATGAGATGGTGGTATAGTTTGGCCACAACGAACAAAACTAATTTGATTTATTAGTCTCTTCGAGCTCGTTAAATTCATCTTTCCGTGTGGTGCGGTGAGATACTAATTTGATTTTTAACAGAGTTCAGATATACACTTTTTGTGTGATTTTTTTTTTATAGCGGGAGGAGTGCCTAGAAAGAAAGATACACAATCTACCTCTCACCCTGTTGCACTTGATTTGTCTGTTTTCAGAGCAATTGTGACATGAAATATGATATTTTAATCGTGATTGTTTTTATATAAAAACAACTCTCAAAAGATTGCAGCGCTCGATATGGATTAACTAATTTAGAATGAAATATCGATTGTATCTTTTATATTTTTGTACACGAAGCGAGAGTGGCAATTGCTGCAATTTAAATTAAAATATGGTCACACAAGTGTTGTTACGTTAGAAGCGGGGAGTCTGTGCTTCTTTTTTTTTTCTTTTTTTTTTTAAGTGCAGCTGCTAGTATTAGCTACTATGTATAAGCGCACACTCAAATGAATTTTAATGAAATGTATATTCCCACTAGTGCAGTTAAATCATTGAGGCATATTTTTACACAGAGTTTTGATGACGACCAACAACGACTGACGACGAGTCAATTTAGTTTGAACAAGGTTTTGTTTTAATTTTTTTTATTATTTAAAATTTTTTTTTATTTTAATTAACGATGCATGACTATTTTTAGAATGCAAATCCATTCACTAATTGCGTATCTAATGGGATTTATCTCGGTTTGTAAAAAGGAGTTAATAAAAATCACTCATAACTGGGGTGTGAGTAATTGTAGTGTTTGTAATTTTGTGTCTGGCCTTTCTTGTGCAACAATGTTGATTAGCGACGCATATATGGATATGATTTATATAATAAACCAATGTCAAACAACATTTTTCCATATTATGCGTCGCTTATCAACATTGTTGCTTGTTTTGAAGTATGGAAATTTCAGTAATGCTCAGTCAAATATGTTATAAAAATAAATAAAATAGTAATGTGTTCGTATTTTTTGTGAGCAACAGATTGGCAACATGATGCCAAACATTTTGTGATAGCAGATATGTAAGGAGAAATGAAGGTACCTAGGACGAAAACAAAGTTGATCAGCATGTTGCGAAACATAAATCACTCTAAAAACATGTATCTGCGCTGCATGGAAAAAATAAACTTCTTCACATCACATAAGCATGTTGACAACATTTACAAAACATCTATTTTAAAAAATATTTTCAGAAAATTCTGTTTTCATCAAATACACAAACAAGAAAAATAAGAGCAATGTTGGGCAACATATTAGCAATGATTTTATTGCGTTGTTTTGTCAGTTATTTGGGGTTTGCGACATCCTTTTCAAGGTCTTCTCATTGTGTGATGATAAAAAGAAAATGAAAATAGTCTGATTTCAAAGCTTTAAGCAACACAAATGTCGCACAGCATATTCATAAATGCTGCCAAGCATTTACAAACTTTTATAACCTTTAATTAAAACATTCTGTCACACAAAAGAGCAAGAATGTTTTGCAGCATTTTGATAAGTATATTTTTATTTAACATAATATTGCAATTTGAAATAAAATTTTTTGTTGCAACACGAAAGTGAACATTTTCGGAAAATCCTGCAAAGCGTTTATTAATTTCGAAGATTTTTTTTGAACATATTGTTATATTAAACAGTAAACATTTTTTGCAAAATGTTGATTTTTACTTCATTTAGCATGCTTATACAACTTTAGATAACATTTTTGAGGCAACACGAATGTGACGAGCTTTAATCAACTATTAGGACCTTTAGATATGAAAAGATAGAACTAAACAAGCAGCAAGAATGTCTTGCAACATGTTGATTGTGATTTATTCAACATGATTAAGGCAGTTTTCATTTATTTTGGTTTTTTGCTGCAACACGAATGTTGCAGATCAGATTAACAAATGTTGCTATGGTTTTATCAACTTTAAAGACTTTTCTACACAAAAAGTTAATTATAAAAAACAAGATGTTTTGCAACATGTTGATTGACAAACAATCCAAAACAAAAGTCCCGGAAATTTAACTTAAGTTTAACTTAAATGTTTCGTTAACATGTTGACACCTATAGATGTTGCTAAGCTTACTCACATACATGTAAGTATGTCAACAATCTGTATTTGATTTTTTGGTATGGAATTTTTGTCTCTTAGTCAGTGGAAAAAGTTTTAACCATAAGAAGACAATGATCCATGCTAATCACCGCAAACATGCCTTGCAGCATCTTAAAACTTCTTTAAATGACCTTTTCATGTTAAGTACATAAATATCATGCTTTTCGCAAAAAAAAACGAAATATCTCTCATTAAAAATCAATCAGCGCCAAAAATGAAACTCAAACAAATTAAGCCACAAAATCAACTTTAAAAAGGAACAGAAATAAGTTTAAAATAAAAAAAAAATAAAAATAATACAGACTTGTCTATAAACAATTAAAATTCCATATTTCTTTGCGCACACAATAATAAGAAATGTAAACAAGGGGGAATAATATTTCAAGGAATGCAAAGATTTTTTTTTTGTAAAGGTTCGCAAAATCAACTCAAGTCTTTTTTATCTCATTGTCAGGCATTTCAAAATTGACTAACTGACTGACAAAACCAATACAAAAAACCAAGAAGAAATTAACACACACAATCTTTTATTTTATTTTTTTTTATTGCCTTTGCCATGATCTCTCCCTCGTTTTGTATGTCCATCAAGTTGTCGTCGTTATAATTCACCAAGGTCACTTCAAGATCAGTTAAGTAAAGTAAAGTAAATGTTGAGAATTAATACACAAATAACGCCCAGAACGTGTGTAATATTTTCATTTTGAGTTTACTTTTAATTTTTGTGTGTTAATTTTGTGTCATGCTTCCTCCACACCTCTTTTTTATTTTTAAATAAACACAAATAAGATAGGTACCGAAGCCGAGGCGCTATGAGTGTGATTGATGGACAAACAAAAAATGTACACCTGGAAGATGGCTAACAACAGCCGGATAGGCCTACTTAATTGTTTGAAGAGATACAAAATCCAAATAAATTATAAAAAAAAAAACAGAATCCATTATGCGTGTGCGGAAGTTCGCGAAATTTCGTGTTCGTGGCAAGATGGGCGATTCGAGAAGTATTTCCTTGTTGGTTTTTGTTCTTTGTGTATGACCGAGACAAAGGAACTAAAATCTCATCTTATTTTAACCTGATGAATGTTAAGCATTGTTTACAACTCCTTTTCAGATTCAGTTTCTATTCTTTTGTAAGAGTGAGAAGGAAGATTTGTCCCACAAAACCTTTAACTCTGTCAAGTACAGAAAAAGCCATACTACTCTGTGTTAGAACCGTTCTTTGAATGTGAGCATTAGAGGAATTTCTAGCTTGTTTGGACTTGTTCCGGTTTTCCTTCTATATTCTTTTTATAAAGTAGAGGTCCTAAGTGACTTCCCTGTGGTATACTTGATTTTGCAGAAATTTCTTGCTATCGTTACCAAATGCTCATATCACTTCACCCAATTATGCAGATCTTTCATAGTTTCAAGATGACTTAAATATAAATACCATTCCGCCCACACAAAATTTGACCCAATTTATTTATCATTTAAAACAACAAAAAACTGCCCCCTTTGCAACATCCTACTGATTTCATCTTGGTATTTTTTTTTTTTTTTTTTTTTTGCATATTCTGCAGTCTGCACATAATTCACCGAGAGATACAAATATCCGGTACTCGCATTCACAACAATGTATCTAACCGTCAAAAGAAAGAAAATTAAATGCTGATGGCAATCTCAAAAACTCAGCATGAGGTGGTATCGACAGGAAGTAAACAAAAGCATTATATCCAATATGGAGCAGCAGCAAAAAAAAATGAAGAGCCAAATAATTGCAATCGTAATCATTATAAACAGAGAACCGATTTTCTTCAAAGTATCTATATCTATGTATCATGTATCTGATGTTTTCTGTTGACAGAAAGATACTTTTTTGTTTGTTTTTGTTTTCAGTCGTTATAACAATTTCTCCTTGCAGAGCACATTTTGACTTTCAAACTTAAAAAAAAAAGCAAAAAAAAAAAACATTTATATTTCGTTTGGCAAAACCGCCATAACGGTGCTGCATCACGTTTCTCAACTACTTCATACATTGTGGTATAGATGGAGCTCCTCATGATTTTGATGGCACAGCACAAGAAGAACAAAGTTCATCCCTTTGTAGCACGGAACCCTTTGGTGGTGAAGCGCGCAGCAAAAACATCATGATTTCCATGTGGGTGCATTTTGTATATCAACAGTACGTGACTTAACATTAAAAACATGCAAAGTAGACTTTTATTCGAGAGTTCCAAAAGACCGAAGCCATGAGGAGAAGGTACCTACCTCCTCCTCCTCCTCCTATCTATACCTAACCTAGTGTAGAGGCGAAGAGTTATACCTTTCACGACTTAAAAATAAAAAAAATAAAAGAAGAACTGTAAGTGCTTTTCAAGTGCAGAAATAGTTTGAATGCAATTAAGTTTTGATTTAAAGTGAGTTTTTGTTGTTGTTTTTGTTCTTTGAATAGAAAGGACAAGAGGGATTCTTTTTTTTTTATTTTTTTTTTATTATATCGTCCCTACAACAAATGCAATCAACATGCACATGAACTGAACAACTTTCGAACTTTAGAAAGATTTTTTAAGTGGATAACATTTTGAAGGATTTTTTTTAAGGGGCCAGTCCTTGGGAGGAAAACCTTGGACGAAAATATTGAAGACAACAAATTTAATTAATTTTGTAAAAAAAAAAAAAAAAGTTTTCCTTCGATGACATACCCTACCCAAAGTGGCAGTTAGATTGGATATCTAGATTTGACTTCGTCATTTTCTCTTAGAAAGTCTGATTGAAAAAATTCAATTTTTGGCGAAATAATTTAAAGTCGTCGAAATTATGAATAAAAAGTTAAAAAATTAACGAATCTTTTGAAAACTTTACCGATTGGAATGTTTTAGCTAACGATTTGGCTTCATTTCTTTTCAACAGTTTCGAGTTTTTAATCTTATTAATGACTTGTTGGGAGTATACAAACTCTCCTTGATACCCTTAACAGGAATCAACACAATGCGAGCGTATTGGAAATTTCGATATAAAATAAAAGGAGATAGCGATGCACGTTGGTTTTTAACGTTTGCAGATCACAATAGAAGGGAAAAATCGAGTGGGTCAAAACATCCTAATTCTTTTAGTGCGGCTAAAAAGTGAGTCTCTATATACTTAACACCACGGCCGAAGTAAGGCTCTAGGTTATATTGATTGGCATTCCTTGCGATGCGAATATTACGGGCAAATTTTTCAAGGGGAGCAATGCAACTACTGTATATTTTGCTAGAGCCATCTTTAAGAAAAGGAAAAACAAGAAACAAGGAAGCAAATGTTTTTGTAGTGGATTTTTCAATTTAAGTGCCTTTTTCTGAATTCTATCCAAAAGATGCAAATATGTAACATAAGCACCTTTCCAAAACTTTGAACGCGTGCCTTGCGTCGACCTAGGAAACCTTAACTTTTTGTTGCATTTTTGATGACGTCATATGTACAATGTACATATATCTGTTCGTTCCACTGAAGACAGAAGGTAGTTTGGAGAGCGCTTAGCTGTTCGGTTTCCTGAATGCCAGTGCCACTCATTCGTAGTGACATTAGGAGTAGGTTATGCTTCAACGATAGAAGACAGCATTGAGTTTTTGAAGCAGAATGCAATTCCACACGGTTAATAGTTTCTGATTGCAAAATGGTTTCAAGATGACCTTATCAGAAGCTCCCGTTGAAGTCCCTCATCCAATTAACAGGTCTGAGACTCTGGAACCAAAATTATGAAGCTGAGAGTACCTACTTGCGCCAGTAAAACAATTAAGTTAAGATGAGAAATATTACAAGAGTTTTTTTATTGAGAGAGATGGGGAAGAAAGTCGGAGACAGAACGGAGAGCCTTTATGAAGAAAGGATGCGTTTTATGGGTTTAGTTTCGTAAAAGTGCATGGAAGAAGTTCAAGCCCAGGCCGAACTTCACGACAGACGTTCTTCCGATCACGATTGAATTCAGATACCCAAAGAAACATGGGGTTTGATCGGCAGTGTTGTTCTAATAATCCACGTCGAAAATAATTGTATGAAAATGTTCACGATTCAATTCTATTTTGAGCCCAAGATAAATGTTTCAAATACTCTCATATGATAAATAGTGACAGTGTGATGACAATTAAAAATGTCAAACTTTAAGATGACAATGTCAACTTTGACATATTTACACTGATGATGCCGTGTCTCAAGACTTACGTAACAAACTTATTTCGGAAGGAATCCAATGAATTCCAAATGGTGAATTTAAAAAATAATATGTTCCACAAACTTTTCCACGCGTTGTTTTACATATTTCCCGCCCTGAGAGAAAAATGAAATTCCTGAATGAAAGTGAAAATTTAATTTATTTAGCTAAGAAAAGGACATCTTTGAAGTGCAAAACCTGACGCAATATGAGGTATCAGACTTTCTTTTCACTCAAATTGTAAGGACTTTGGATCGAATTAATTTTTCACTTTCACAGCGAAAAGGTAGTGAATTGTCAAACATTTTTTTCTTCATTTTACAAGAAGCAATAGCTTATCCAAAATCTTTATATCAAACTTGAACTGTGAAATGAAAGACTTATGCGTTGTAAAATAATTCCAACCGCTGCGCTGGGACAGAACCATGCATAATTTGAAAAAAAATTTAACGCTAGTCGATTATCAAAATCTGAGATCACGCGCTTTTTTTGTTTTGAAAATTTTATTTTCATCTGGCCCTGGGGAAAAAATTCACTCCATACTTTTATATTCACGATGTGAAGCCCCAAAGAAAAAGCGGTGTCAAAATCATAGTCAATTCATATTCTTAAGCAAGGAATCACGGTCGTGGAATGAAAAATTTTCATTCACTTCCAAAAATTTCAGTTTCATTTTTATTCAGACTGTGTAGATAGATACTGGGTCTCATTCATGCAAATTTAAAGACTCCACAGTAGCTTAAAACTGAAACAATAAAATCAGTCTATAGGCTTGAAAAAAGTTTATTGTCTTTAACAACACTTAAAAACCTTCAAATCCGATTTCACACCACAATAGGGACTGGGGAAAATGTGTTTAAAGAATATTTTTGAGACCAAAAAGGCAGAAATTATACTGTCTTGTAGACAATTAATATTTTACAACCACAAAGTTAAAACCCCACATGGCCGAATATTTTACGACTGCAACGTTACTAAAGCAAAATAAGGTTTATATTCGTTTAATTGTTAACTTTAACAACTTTTGTAGGCTTAAAAAAAAATATGTTATGCACGAAGGCTGAATTCATAAATCGAAGCTTAAGACATGAAGACTTAGAAGTAGAGATATGAATGTGGGAAACAAGGTTTCTATTTCATAGATTCAAGCGAGGATTTATGAAATTGTAAAGCATTAACTTCTACGATATGAGTTAAATTCTTTGGTTCACCAAAGGCAAACAAGTTTGTAAAAAAAAATAATGTAAAATAAATATTATGGTACATAAAATGGAACCCTGAGGCATGCCATGTAAATGTCGATCGTTGACACCTAACGGAATTGTTTTAATGCAATTGTATTACAAATCTTTGTGCAACCACACATGATAAATAAAATTGTAGTTTTTACCATTAACAATTTAAATTAGCAATTGTTTTATCAAAGCAAGCAAGCTAAACGATGATAAAGTTTAAAACAAACAACAATTCCTTCCACACTATCTTAAGTTAACTTAGTCTTAGCAGTGACTAACGCTATTGAACAAATAAATGTAAAAATCCAAGCCCTTTTGCGAACTTAACTATAAAATTCTAGCAACATTGTAAACCTCTTCAAAGCAGAAAGACTTCACTTAAAATTATGTCACCCTTTTTTAATCGAAGTTGATTAATGACTATAAATTCTCGTGCAACACACTCTCATTCTATAATAATTGTTAAACAATGAACTTCAATCTTTTATCAATTTATCTTAAGCTTTAGCGTACTACTTGGTTGACTGGTTTAATCATTGAATAAATATGCATAGTTAACTGAAACTGACAGCTGAACTAATTAAATATTGAGGTAAGCACGATGAGATAATATTTTTTTTTTATTAGTCTGTATGTCATTAATCTTTAAAGAAAATTGTTTATTTAGATAACGAACAAAAAAATAATGAATTAAATCAACTTTATTTTATTTTATTACTTACTTTGCCAACTTTGTTGTTAACATTTTAAAGAAACTAACACAAATTTTTGTTTAGAAAAGCCAGTGTGAAGAGCAATTTTTTTTTTTTTGACTTATAATAACAGAACTATAAAAGTATCTAGAAATTGTTCAACCTACCTCACACTGGTTACTATTAATTGTATTTTATTTTTATAACAAAAATAGTATCGTTGTATTGAGTAAGCTTAATCACGTTGCCGGGTACCCATACTCACACAAAAGCTTCTTTTAATGCGTTTCAACAGTAGGGTTCGAAATGTGCCACCCATAAATTAATCATGCAAAATATTTTTATTGACAATTTTTTGTGGTTTATTGATTCAAACGAAATATCAGGTGTTGAGCCTTGTTTATACAGTTTTTATTAAAATGGAACTTTTATTCGAAAGAGTCAGCGTGGAATTCACATTTTTACATTGATCTGTACTGTTCGCAAGATTGTGGAACGTATTGGTTTTTTATTTCCCAGGAAGTTCATCTAGGCTTCAAATTGAAATTATTTGCTTGTGAAAGCGACCTGAAATAAGAGGATTTCCCAAAAATTTGTTCTACATTCTTAAGAAGCACCAAGTTAATTTGCGCCCTATTCGCTTAAGTGTCGACAACATGAACAGTATTCTCGATCCAGTAAGCTCAGTTTCAATTAAAATTTTGGATCACGTTTCTGGATTGTGCTTTTGTGCACTATGGACCAAAAATGTTGTTGAAATTACTTTGTAGGAGAAGGATTACGCCAAAAATATTTGCTTTTAGAATTCTTTTCGAAATGCAAAGTATTTAATTTAACGCAATAAAATGGATCAAATACTGAAGGAACTGTTGGCCATGATTATTTTATGACGTCAGTGAGCGGGATGAATAAATCTCAGGAATGTAGTAAAACACCTCGAGAAAACTGCAGACTTTTACGAATTGCCTTGTCTGGAATCTAACCCTGTTAAGATGATTCGATTTGTAAGAATGACGTTGGAGAATGGTCGCTGCTTTATACCATTTTTTGCAGTTTTCGAAAGAAACATTTTTCTTACGATGTATAGCTAGTCTTGTCTGTGTTAACAAAAAAAAAACTTAAACTTGGCGAAGAAGCATGTGCTTGTTAATGCTTTATATCGAATTAAGTTTGGTCAGAAAAGTTGGTATACAATGGTTTGGGCATGGTGATCGAATGCATATAGAAGTTCCAACTCGTTAGGTCGTCAACGCCGTACTAGAGAAAACCAAAAGCTGAGATAAAACTCAAGTTGAGCATGAGATCTTCAACAATTTGAGATTCGCAGTTGGATACGGAGAACTAGAGATAAAGCTTACTTACTTACTTAAGGTGGCGCAGACAGTCCATTCCAACCAACATTCCTCGCCAGCTAGGCCGGTCCCTAGCCAGTGGCCTCCAGTTGCGCACACCAAGTTGGTTGAGGTCGTTTACCACTTGATCGCGCCACCTTAGATGGGGTCTTCCAGAACTGCGTCGGCCCTCCGGGTTGGAATTGAAGACTCGTCGGGCAGGACCGTTTTCGTCCATACGCTCCACATGACCCAGCCATCTAAGCCGCTGAATTTTCAGCTTCTTAACCAAGTCAATGTCGCTGTATAGCCCGTACAGTTCGTCATTGAATCTTCTCCTCCATACTCCATTGATACATACAGGACCGAATATCACCCGAAGAATCTTTCTCTCAAAGCACCCCACCCTGTATTCATCCGATTGTGTCAGTGTCCACGCTTCTGCCCCATACAGCAGGACTGGGATGATAAGGGTCTTGTATAGTGTCTTCTTGGTCCTTTGAGAGAGGGCTTTACTACTAAGATGCCTTCTTAGCCCGAAAAAACAGCGATTGGCAAGAGTGATTCTTCGACTGATCTCTTCACTGATGTTGTTCTGAGAGGTTATAGTGGAACCCAAATAGACAAAGTCCTTGACAACCTCAAAGTTATATCTGTCCATTGTGACGTTTTGTCCGAGCCTACGGTGATGATCTACTTCACCCGAGGACAGCATATACTTAGTTTTATCTTCATTTACAGCCAGACCCATTCGAGCCGCTTCCACTTCAATACTTGCGAATGCTCCACTCAATATCATCAGCATAGCCAAGTAATTGAACGGATCTAAAAAAAGCGTACCGCTGGTGTTGACATGCGAGTTGCGTACGATTGCCTCAAGAATGATGTTGAAGAGGTAACATGACAGCGCGTCACCCTGTCGTAAGCCTTTCTCGACATTAAATGAGTCGGTGGTGTTCTTACCAACCTTGACGGAGCAGCGCGAGCTCTCCATAGTCATCCTGCACAATCGAACGAGTTTGGCAGGGATGCCAAGAAGTGACATGGCTCTGTATAGCTCGTTCTTGTTTACGCTGTCATAAGGCGACTTTAAAATCGATAAAGAGGTGGTGAGTATCGATCTGAAATTCTTGGGTCTTTTCCAAAATCTGCCGAAGTGTGAAAATTTGGTCAACGGTTGACTTACCGGGCCTGAAACCACACTGATAGGGGCCAATCAGTTCACGTGCGAAAGGGTTCAGACGTTCACACAGAATGGCCGACAAGATTTTATAGGCGACATTTAGGAGACTTATACCTCTGTAGTTGGCGCAGCTTAGAGTATCTCCTTTCTTGTGGATAGGGCACACAATGCTGAGGTTCCATTCGTCAGGCATACTTTCATTCGACCAGATTGTACAGATGAGTTGGTGTATGCTCCTCACCAAGTCATCTCCCGCTGCTTTGAAGAGTTCAGCCGTAAGGCCATCAGCTCCAGCAGCCTTGTTGGACTTTAGTTTAGATATTGCTATCCGAACTTCTTCTTGGTCGGGAGGACGGAAATTTTGTTCATCATCATCCAAATCGAATGGATCATTCTGCTGATGATAAAGCTGGGTTTGGTTTTCCTTGAAAATTTGTTACAAAAGTTTAGTACAAAAATTCAGTGCGTGATACAGGGTGATGTGCTGTCACCTATTTTGTTCTTACTTGCGAAAGAAAATAAAGTGCATAAAGTGGTCTTGGGTTTTAAAATTTTGGAAAAAAAGCAGTGAAAAAATGATATGAAATTTTATTTATGACTTAAAAATCACTAGTTAAAAAGTTTTTGGGAAAAAATGAAGTAGGCTATCTAATTTCGTTTACTGTTTAGAATTTTAGATTCTTTTTTTTTTGAGTATGCCAACTTCTAGTACTTTGTAGTTCTTATCAGAAAAATAAAATATAAAAAAAAATAGATTAAAATGTTTTTTGGAAAAAAACAAAAAATAAAAGAAAATTTTAAAACTTTTTTTCTAAAAAACTCAAAAAACTTTTTTTTGAAAAATTTAAGAGTTTTTATTATTTCGTTTATAAAAGGGCTTATAAATAAAAAATTCATCGCAATTCGTCAAGTGGCTTACGAGAAAATTGGATTTCAAAAAACCGGTCCTATGGGAGGTACCGTTATAAGACTTTTCCTGAAAAATCTATTCCAACCAAAACATAACGTTTGAACAGAAAACACTATTCGAAAAGTTTTATCAAAATCGTATGAGCCGTTTTTGAAAAAAAAATTATTTTTTCACTAGAAATCATATGACAGGTACCGTTAGTTTTAAAGCTAGAATGCTAATTCCAAAAACCCCTCTGTAGAACGTCATTATAATACAACTTACAAAGTTTGAAGCAAATCGTTCAAACCGGTTAGGCTGTACGTGTCGATACAGACAGACAGAATTGTCGGACCCACATTTTTCGACTTCTCTATCATCGTAATATCATGTTTGATTGTTAGAATTTTTTTTTATTTTTTACGAATGCATAGCTTGCCTTATAGTACCAATTATTGCAAATAAAAATGGGGAAGCGATTGATTCAGAAATTAAAGCCAAAATGAGAGCAGATTTTTGGGAGAATGAAGAAAATAGAGTTCAGTTCAACTATCAGGGTAGAGTTATATGTTACTCGATTTTGGAACAGGCCTACACGTGTGCAACAAAATAAATAAAGCAAAAAGTGCGTTCGGAATTCTTTGTTCAATGTGAAATTCCAGACAAATTTTAATTCATTTGCAGATGCAGACATCACACAGAGAAAGTGCCGCAGGGTCGGTTATACCACCAAAGAAGCCCAACGGCACCATAGCAAAGCAGTTTTTTCAATGATTTCCTCAAGGTTAAAAGATGGCTGGAAGACCAAGAAAACCTAGGGGTCAAAACTGTCTTGAAGGAAGCTGGGTTCCCGAATTCGGAGTCTTGGACACAGCTGTGGTAGGAATGGAATGGAGCTTGAAGGGTCGGGTTGTCGCCATATGCCAAATAAGAAGTTTTGCTGCCGAAAGGATCTTTCCGAAACCAAAAGGGACATGGAGAGAGCTTGCATCCATTGATATGTATATGTTTAAATTATGTTTCCCTAGGAAATAATAAAAACAAAAATCGTCGACAAACTTTTGCGTGCGACTGTATTTTTGTATGCCGGTTTGTTATTGTTTACCTAATTATTTTTATACTTTTTTTTATCTTTTTTTGCACAAAATAAACAAATAAAAAGAGAAAGGAAAACAAAATGTAAACTGTTAACGTTTGGATTTAAATTTTGTGCCTGAACAGAAAAAAAAACACAATTTTAGTTTTGTTCCACATTAAATTAAATTTAAAACGGAAAAAAAAATGTCCGAACTTTAAATAATATCTCAGACACTTTATTTAATTTACAGTTAAAATTCAAATTGTATGCAAAAACTTAAATAAATGCAAGGCGAGGCGTTAGAATTTTTAATAAAATTGTGCGCAATTTTTTGCAGTGTAAACTACTACGTGCCCGCAAGCAGGAAGTGAATATATCGTTTTTACTGCAAACTTATACGCCTAAGAAGAAAATAAGAATCTATCTAGAAACTAGAATGTAGAACTTTTGTGAGGGTGGGGTTTGTTTTTTTGCAAAAAAAAAAAAGAATTTTAATTTTATTTTCTATAGAAGCAAAGTTGTGATCGTGATATTGGTCACGTTAGAACTTTTGCACGCAATTAAATCCGATTTGCGAAATGTGCGTATTTTATTGGCTAATTTGGGGTGAACTCGTCGTACTCGTGTAGTGGGTGTCAATTATCTACGGGTACGCACACGGATTTGCAATTTTTTTTCTTGCTGTAGATACTTGTGTATCTTTTGTTTACTTCTCGTTTTGTTTAACAACAACAACAACATGTTTCCTCGCCAAGTGAATTATAATTTGGCAAACTCATAAATTTGACACCCATCCATGTGCAAAAAAAAAAAAAACAGAAAAACTACGTAATACGCTAGAATTTTATTAAATATCTTTTGGATTGTTTTGTTTTTTTATGAGCATGTGCGAGAAGAAACTACCAAAAAAAAAAGAAGAAAAAAATTATAAAAAAAAAAACTGAAACTAATGGTTAAAAGAAAAAGGAAAAAAACAAGACAACAACAAAAAATCTAAAAAATTTAAACAAGCGAACGAAAAGCAACGAAAAACGAAAAACACAGATAATAAATTTGTTTGACCTTGACATTGGATGATGTTATTTAATTTTGTTTTGGTATTTTTTTTTTGTGAATTTAATTTCTTTAATTTTTTTTTTGATAGAGGCAAGCAGAGCGATAAGTTTGAGATACTTTGCATGCGGTAAAAGACGAAGATTAGGTACTTTATGAGGGTGGGATACCTATTGCGGTTGAAAAAAAAGGGAATGTATGTGTAAAAATAATTATTACACTAACATAAGCAGGAAAAGATATTATTTTCGCATGATATGGCCTAAATGTAATAAATAAAAAATTTTTTTTTAATTATTTAAGTGTGCGTGGAAATTTTCTGATACACAGCCAGCAAGTCGTTAAGTAATAAAAAAAATATTGTAAGTACACACTTAGTTGTTGTAAAATTAGATGAATGAATTATTTTACTGCGAGTTCGGAATGTTGCCCCAAATGAGTGTGAAATAAGGAAATAATTATAAACAAAACCAAAACCACCATATTTTTATTTTAAGTTTGAAAACGATTGTGATAAACGAGGTTAACCAAGATTTTAGATTTTTGTATCTCAATTAGCAGATGTCAGACTTGAGGAATAAAAGACTGACTTAACGAAAGAAAATGATTGATGTTTCAGCTTGTTAATATAATTTACTTGGGTTGGGTTTCGGTAGTTAAGATACAATTAGTTTATCTTTTCGTGAAGGCGAATTCATTAAAAGTGTTGTTTCTTGTCAAAAAATAAAAAAAAAAATTATTTAAATCTAGATCAGAAGAGTGGAGAAGAGTGCTTTTATTTGTTAGTCCTTAGGAAACTATGACTTAATTCGGTCAATTATTAAAGGTGGCCAATAGTGCCCCAAAGTATGGTGTTGAATTTGTCTGATTGTTACTTCGAAGGTTCTGGGTTCAATACCTAATTCCATCTAGGCCTTTTTTCCGGGGTACTTCTTCTTGCGAGGAATCGTTCAAAAACTTATTGAAAAAAGTAGATCTGTTGTTGACAGTGTAAGTCAATAAGTCTGGGCTCCCTGGAGCTGTTTGTGCCAAAATAAAGGGTGTTTTTTTAGATGTGTGGTATTTAATCTGGCAATACTTTTTCGGAATTGGTCTTTTTGACAGCTGTCACTTGATTTATGCTCAGTTTGGTTTGCCATTTCATAAATGAAGAGATGCAAAATTTATTTTGAAAAACATGGTTATACTCGTTTCCACAAGAAAATTTTGTTCAGCGATGAAGCTCACTACGTCAATAAGCAAAACTGCCGCAATTGGAGTGATGATAATCCTCAAGTGTATCTTACATCCACAAAAACTAACTGTTTGATGTGCTTTATGGGTTGGTGGAATCATTCGTCCATATTTCTTCAAAAATGAAGCCGGCCGTACAGTCAATGGGGAACGTTAATGACTTTTTCTAGCCTGAATTGGAGGATGTTGATGTGGACGACCTTTGGTTCCAAGAAGACGGCGCTACATGCCATACAACCCACGAAACAATCAATTTTTGGAAGGAAACTTTTGGGTGAGTGCATTATCTCGCGTCCTGGGCCTGTGACGTTTCCTCCAAGATCGTACGATTTAACACCGCTGGGCTATTTTTTTGTGAGGTTATGTGAACTCGTCTACGCAGATAAGCCCTAGAGCCTAGACGAATGACGCCTTGGAAGAGAGTATTCGGCGCGTTATTGCTGACATACGGCCCCAACTGCTGCAAAAAGTAGTCGAAAATTGGGCCTCTCGGCTGGAATTTATTCGAGCCAGCCGTGGCGGCCATTTGCCCAAAATCATTTTTAAAACAAAATGGCAAACCCTTGTCTTTATAATAAAGCTAAATTCTTGGCCATAACATTAAATTATATGCGTTTTATTTCTCCTTGAAAACCCCACGTTTTAGCAAAAACACCCTCTAGTATAAGTACGTGCTGAACACACAAAAATTCGTATCCAACGGGGTTCTGTAAGGCGATTGGACATCAACGCTTGAGCCAGTTCGTAAAGTGTTCAACGCCGGCCGTCCCTTTATTTATATCGTTTACATATTTATTGACCGCCGAATACCGTCGGCTAGAAGAGTATGAATCTAGGTATGACAAGATTTACTCTTGGAGGATTTGTCACTTGTTCGCAAGAAGCAACACTCAGGTGGAATCAGGGATCCAACCCGTTACGTTCGGAATGACAATCCCAGGGCAATCTAGAGGATGTGGGGATTGTTTGGCATTTTCGCAGTTTTCCAATTTGGTTCGTAGATCTCCAAAAACTGGCATAGGTCAAATACATGTATTCAGTATACTATCAGTGTACTAAATATGCTCAACGATCTTTTAGCGTACTTGCAATTAACGAAAATTTTCATCGTTCCTGTTCGGTTCAAACAAGGCTACACTTTTCCTGGAATCAAATTTGGCTAGGAAAGTAAATTTTAGACCGTCGTCATCGCTCATGACCTAATTTTGCTCAGAAATTGCTTCCATCTAACGGATGAGGGCTTACCTGAAAATGTTGTATAGTGGGAGTGAAAAATCAGCTCAAAATGCAAACACGAGTTACAGAACGATTACCTAAGCTCAGTAGCATGGACCTGGACTGCGCTTCTCGCCTTCATTATTTTTAGGGGAGTTCTTAGTGGTTTCCTGAAGTGTTTTTGTGGATGTGGATGCAAATAAATGTTCGATGAACTGCCTTGACTCATTATTTCGGACAAAACATTAGCAGTGCTCTGCCAATTTGTACAGTTCCATGGCTTTAGCTGTCCTAGCCATTTCAAAACCGTTCGGACTTCCTACCTTAACCTGTCACATTAACGTTGTTTCCAGAGGACTGGAACTTCGTGGACAATTTAGTTCCAAATTTCACAAAGATTGTAAAAATGTGTCTCGAATTTTCACTTGAGAGGTTTGTTGGGTCACTATGCCATTAAGATGGACATAAAATACATAAACAACGCACAAAAAGGGGTCAATCGCTGTACATGATACCCAGGATGAAACTGTTGCACAATGGATTGAGAGTAGGTACAAGTACATGCGCAATTCACTTCACAAAACGATTTCCAATGCCAATTGAAGGAGCATCATGCTGCTAAACAATCCGACCTGGAGTTTGCAGAAACGCTTGTGGAACTCTTTCTTCTTCTTGGGGGTCTTCTGTTTGTCAAAAAACCTCGTGTACGAAGTGCTACAACTTAACGAAAAATAGTGTTTCTCAGTTTCTGTGGATGTTGAATGGGCGACTAAACTCACGACGAAATGTTTCGATCGAACTTATCGCATCTCCAAATGCATTGCTTCAAGTGATAAAAATGCTAGGAGCTCGCAAACATTATGGAACTTGCAACAGAGCTCTTCTAGCCATTTCAAAACCATCCAAACTTTCTGAGTTACACTGCCCTGAACGTAATCATTTTTTGTTGATCACCAAATTGGACTTTGTGGAAGTTTTAGAAGAAATCGTTCCATTCAAAATGCCGCAAAAAATTGCTTTAATCTTTAATACAAAATTCCAGAATCCTCCGTGAAATCATACAGACAACTTAACCTTGTGCTCAAAACTTTGTTCTTCGAACAGAAATCTCAAGGCTGCCTAATACTCATATTGGTGTCATTGAAAAAATTTACTACGTCATGACGACACGCCACAAAATCTCGAATGTTCCTTCAATTTCAAATCGAGCAGCTATACATAATATATAAATTGAAAATCCAAAAGTCAGCAACATTAGAAGAAGAAACAAATACCATCCAATCCAGATAGAGCCTTGAGAATGAAATAGAACGTGCTTGGAATTCTGTTTTCGACATCAACATAATTCAATCTTCTTCTTCATCCAGAACAAAAACAAAAAACTTTTTATAAAAAAAAAATAAACACAAAAATATACTAAAAAAAAAAAAAAAAGAATCTGGAAAAGATAAACAGAACACTCCTCGAAAGCACACACACAGTACACAGAATGCGTCACTGCGTCAGTTCAGTAATCAAAATATTCCGAACCGAATTGACAGCTTTAAAAAAAAAATAAAAAAAAGAGAAAATGTGGTATGTTTTTGATTTTTTTGCAAAAAAAAAACAAAAAAATTCAAAGATACCATTGTTTTCTACTCCAATAGATGCACTCAACCCCAAGGGGCAGATAAACCATGACTCCAAAGATAATTATGCAATTTTTATTTTTTTATTTTTTTTTTATGTCAATACTCGGGGGTCCAATTGAAATTGATTTTTGCTCTCTTCTCTTCGGTTTTCGACTATCAACAACACAATGACTTTTGATCGACAGATTAAAAAATAAGAAAAAAATTGACGATTGTGTTCTGGAATGCACACACAATATTTCATCGAATCGTGACTAAGATAAGATATTCCAATGAAAATAATCAAAAATCCTCGTGCGGATACTTAAAACCTTAACCAAAAAAAAAAAAAATAATTCACGACTTTGAAATGAAGTTTCATTGCCAATAGCAAACACTCCACTACACTCCACTCAACTCAACTCATCACATCGCATCATCTGTTCTGAGGGCATCCACAATGTCCTTGGCTGATTTCTAGTGCAAATAGTTTATTTTCCTTTCATCTTTATCTGGGTGAGAAGGCAAGGCAGAACAGCCTCAACAGAGATTGAGATTTCACTCGCCCTGTCCTCGAAACGATGAACAAAGAATCTTCACTTGGTTGTAGTTCTTTTTTTTCACTTTGATTCCCTTTGTGGAACAAGATCATGATCAAGAAAAACAACAATGCAATCATGAAACTTGGAGTGCTTTATATGGAAGAAGTGTTGCCATTGTGGCATGTCATTTATATTTTTTTTCTTTTTTTTTTTTTTGTGAAAAGAAAATAGATTGGTGAGATAAGATAGCGAAAATCTGATAGATACGTGGGGCAAAAAATGCTCCTTTTTAGTACTTTTTACAAAATAAATAAGAAATAAAAACATAAAATTTTGTGTGGCCGATGTTCAATTACTGCTTGCGCAATAAAAAAGGCGTGTGCCACGCCCAAAGTTGAGACTTTTTATTGCCAGGGTAATTGTAGTTACTATGAGCTTAGTGACATCAAATTTTAAGCTTGCATCGCTTAGAACAAAACAAGACAAAACTTAAATTTTTAAAAATTAGATTTTGAACGGAAATAGCGATTATGGGTGATTTTAACAATTCTCGAACTACACTCTGCTACGTAACCAAGGAATACAAAACGAAGTGTTCATCTTCTTACTGCAAAACTGCGACCGATAGTTGGAAAACATTAATGGTAACTAAGACTTTTGACAGAAACTCCCTTTAAAAGTGGGCGTGTCTTAAAAATTTAAGGCACTTACTGAGCTTTAATAATTAGTCAGTATTTAGGAGTAAGTGTAAAACTACAGCTGAATTGGGTAGTTTTTTAACGATCTTACCCGAATAAAAGTATTTTATAAAAATCACGCCCTTAAAAGTGGGCATATTGAAAAAATTTACAAATATATTTTTCATACAACGAACGGATAAAAAGGTTAAAATTGAATATTGGTATTTACATTAAATTTTTAAACTTACGTTTTTTGTTGTTTCAAGAAAAGTGGGCGTCAAACACACCCAAAATTTAACATTTTTTTTTTCACACACAAGCTTCTTATTTTTGACTTAGAGACGCACAAATTTGGGCTTGTGGATTCATTATAAATACCGTTTATTTGCAAAAAAAAACATTTTTTTATAGTTTCTTATGAAAAGTGGGCGACAGCCACACCCAAAAACAATTTTTTTTGATTTTATACACAAGATGTTAATGTACAAGTAATACCCACTAAATTTAATGCATTTCGCTATAATATATTGTTATTTTATAAAAACAATATTGACGGTTTTGTATGAAAAGCGGGCGTCAGCCACGCCCAAACTGGTCTTTTTATTTAATTGGAAGAAGATTTCCCTAAAGCTTGAATGTGCAAAATTTAAGCGTTGTGCTTTGATCGTAACTGTATAAAAAACATAAATTTAATTTTGCCAAATTGAGGTTGTTGAACAAAAATGGCGATTGTGGGCGTGTTCGAATTTTAACCTTGCCATACTCTTGAACCTTTCTAGCTCAAAAATTGCGACCTCTAGAGAGTATACATAAGGACGGATAGACGGACCGACATCGCTTAATCGACTAGGCTTTTGATTCTGAGTATTAACGGTATTATTTCTCTATGTTACAAAGTTTGAGGCCGTGGTCCACAATGTACTGTCTGCGCCACCTTAAGTAAGTAATTAAGTTACAAACTCTGCACAAAATACAATATACCCATTCTATAGAATATGTTATAAAGATAAGCAGTATCTTTTACTCAGATAATCACTAGGAAAATATTGAAGATAAGAAATTTGACATTTCAAATAATTTTTGTACAAGAAAAGTACTAAAAGATACGATTTTTTGGTACCATTTTGAAAAAAAACACTATGATTGGAAAACTGGCAAACACTTCCTTTTAAAATGGATTCTGAAAAGATTTTGCATTACAAAAATAATTGTAAGACCAGAGGGAAGGTACTAAAAAGTACTATTCTAGTACTATTTTGGGTTTATAGCATCCATGGTCGATCAACTATATAAGCATCTTTCAGATAATTTTTTTTTCCGTTTTTTTTTCGTGGCAATCTTCTCACTTTCCATATGTTTATCGTTCTCAGCATTCCTTTTGATTTTCCTCATTTTTGTTTTTGTTTTTGTTTTTTTTTTTTTTTATTTCAGCGGGTACGTCAACAACGACAACTCAATGGTTTCATTTTTCAATGAGTTTGTCCTTGGCAAAGTGCATTGCCGGCGAGGCGCGTACGAGACTCTCATAATTGCATTGCAACGACAGTGAAGTGGACGACCGACCGACGACGGACGACAGACGACAGACGACGACAAGTGCCAAGAGCAGTAGTATCTTTAGTGTAGTATTATAGTTAGATAGTTTGAAGTTGTGCTGCAGTTGTATAGATACATAGTTGATATAGTAAGTTGCTAGGCAAGTATAAGAAATATGCAAGGCATGACACATAGATAGATAGTTGAAGTAACTCCATCCATCCATGAGGAGTTCAAGAATATTTTTTTTATATATGGGACTATGGGAGTTAAAAATAAAAGTTGTTATACGCGCAAAAGTCGTGCAATTATTTGCCCCTTCTTGTAGGTCTTGTCTTTTTTTTTTTTTTGTAATAAGATGGAAGTTTTATTGGTTTCGTTTTTGTTTTTGTTTTTATTTTGATTTTTTTTTCGCATCGCTATTATTAGCGTGGTTTTGTTGATACATGGAGCTGGCCTCGAGTTGAAGTCATTTGTAACATTTCCTAATGAGGGTCAAAAGTTTTAAGTTACCAAGAGAATATTTATATGAATTGGAATGCTGACAGAAGAAGGGTCTCTCTAATGGGAAATCAAGAAGGAAAGGATAGACAATTTTCTTGTGAGATATCCGAAATTGATGAGTTGCAGTAAAAAATCCATCGAAATATATATAGTCAAGAGGTTAATTGGAAAACCGAGTTCGACGACGACGGTGCTGAAGTCAGAAGGTCAGTGAAATACGAAAAGATACAAAATTGCAAAAGGTTTCAGCAAATTCAAAGTTGTAACTTGTAAGTGGCTAGGCTTCCGCAGTGATTAATTGAGGCTTTCAATGCTACAAATATCATTCCTTCCCAGTGGCTGAAATGACAAATTTGTAGTTGACTATGTGACAACCAATATGCACTTAACACTACGAGTAGATCAGTAAAATCAAAAACTCAGGACATTGGGTCTCTAGAACCCGAAGTTTTTCAAACTCAGCTCTCCAAAATCGAATCGGGACTTTTTAAACAAAAAAAAAGACATCTCTGTTCACACACAAAGAGAAATTTATTGAAGCCATGCTAACTTCATGGTGTAGTTTAGGCTTTAATATCTGAGATTTAGTCCCTCAACACTCCATTTTACGGCAGACGCAGACGTGGTTTTTCAAAGTCGACTCTTCAACTATTGGTGGAGGAGTTTGAGACGATCAGTTCGGTAAGTATAATCAGCCAATACCTCAAAACAGTGCAGATGACCCTTAGGTATAGTCGATAACTAGCCGTTAACCAGATCTCGGTCTTTGTAGGTTTCAATTTATTTGCTTGCTGGTTCGGCTCGTTGGATCGTTTGGAAGAGGAACGCAACGAGCCCAATTTTTTGATGAATGGCTAGGTGAACGAGTAAACTTCCCATATATGGAAACCCGTATTAGGTATACAACGGGTTTCAATTTAATTTTTGACGTGATAACGTCTAATAAATCGGTTTGGAATATATGGGCAGCACGCACAGAAAAATGTCACAGTCACACTGACGTTACCTAGCTGCTTTGATAGCCTAGAAAGTCGTTAAAGTGGGAGTGGAGAGTGTTGGGTGGTTGGTTGGTTGTGGTGGGAGTGTGTGTGGGGCAGGCGGGAGGTGGGGTGGGGGGGGGGGGTATTGGTGGTGTCGGGAAGAGGAAAAATTGTCAAAAATGGTGGGTGGTTGTAGCTGGTTTGGGTGGTGAGACAAAAATTGTCAAAACTAATGGGTGGTTCCTTGGTGGCTGTAGGTGGGATGGGTGTTTGGAGTTGGGGGTATTTGGTATGATTGGGGGAGGGGGGGGGGGTGAATTGGCAAATATGGTAGGTGGTTGGTTGGCGGTTGCAGGTGGTTTGATTGGTTGGCAGTTTTGGTGTAGGCGATTGTTGATTTGATGGGGTGCGATGAAAAGGTTGTCAAAAATGGTGGGTGAGTGGAAGGTGGTGGCAGGTGGTTTAGGTGGTTGGATTTGGGATGGGGTTGAGGACAAAATTGTCAAAAATGGTTGGTGGTTGGTTGGTGGCTGTAGGTGTGATGGGTGGTTGGCGGTGTTGGGTGAGTGGCAAGTTGTTGTAGGTGTAATGGGTGGTCGGATCTGGGGGGAGGGTGTAAAGGAGGGAATTGTCAAAGGTAATTGTACTGGGGGGGGGGCCAAATTGTCAAAAATGGTGGGTGAATAACAGGTGGTTGTCGGTGGAGTAAGTGGTTGAATTTGGTGCATGGGGGGAATTGTCAGAAATAGTGGGTGGGTGGCTGGTAGTCGGTAGAAAGTGCTGGCTTTATTGTTTGGGGAGGAGGAACAAATTTTCAAAAATGGGCTGTTGGTTGGTGGTTGTATGTGGTGGTTGGTTGGTGTTTGGGTTAAGGGGTGAACAAAAAATGTCACAAATGGTGGGTGGTTGATTGGCTGTTGTAGGCGAAGTGGGCGGTTTGCAGTGGTGGTGAAGGGGGAGGAAAGAGGGTGATTAGGTGTAGAGGGAATTGTGAAATATGTTGGGTGGTTGGTTGGTGGCTGTAGGTGGGATGGGTAGTTGGTGTTGGAAGATTTGGTAGGGGGGTGAGGCAAAATTGTCAAAAATGGTGGGTGTTTGGTTGGTCTTTGTATTTGGGGTGGGTGGTAAGGAAAAAATTCTCAAAAATAATTTGTGGTTGGTTGGTGGTTTGGGTGGTTGATTTTATGAGAGGCGATAAAGAAATTGTCATATAATACAATTGTATAAAAGGGTGGGTGAGTAGCAGGTGGTTGTAGGTGGAGGGAGGGTGGTTGAATTTGGTGTAGGGGCGGGGGGGGGGAATTATCAAAAATAGTGGGTGGTTGGTTGTAGGTGGGGTGGGTGATTGGTAGTGGTTAGGAAGAGGGGGATTTATTGTGTGGGCGAGGAGGAATTAATTTTCAAAAACGGCGGACTGTTGGTTGGTGGTTGTATGTGGGTGTGGTAGGTTGGTGTTTGGGTTAGGGGGTGAAAAAAATTCAAAAATGGTGGGTGGCTGTAGGTGGGTTGGGTATTTCGTGGTTGGAGAGATTACAACCTACATATGAACTGTTTTGCTTACTGGTTATCACGTAAAATTATCGTCCGTAAATCGACTTTACAGACAACCAAGTTTTTTAAGCTTAGTACAAGCTTCATACTTAACTATTCAGTTAAAACTTAAAACTAACTGGGTGGGTGATTCCGGAGAAGGGGTTTAAGGCATGGAGTGCTGAGGTTAAAGTTTAGCAAGTCTTGGTTCGAATTTACCCTCCGCAGCATTCGAGTCAAGGTTTCGTTGGAGCCATATAAGGTACGGTGTGGAGGAAGATAGAAGAGGCGAGGGTTTCTTAAGTTACGAGGGTTCGTGTTGAAGAAAATATAATTATAAAGGGTTTCGCAGTCAACGGAACCGGAGAGGAGTTGATGAACCAAGAGAATCCAGGATATTTTCCTTCGTTCTTGTAGCGAGTTCAAGTTAATGAATTGATCATTCCAAAAGAGACCGCGAAGATCAAATCTTAGAAAACGACGTTGAATGCTCTCGATTCTAGAGATATCAATTTTTTGGTATGGTGACCATGGGTCTGGTTCAAAATCCCGAAAAATTAAAATTTGGAACGGCTCCCGGTGACCATACTTGACAGGCGTATTCACAATATAGTCTTATAGAACTTAGTATCGTCAGCGTAGAGGGAGATATGGGAATATTTTATTACCATTTCTATATCGTTAATGGTAAGAATGAAAAGGAGAGGGCCTAAGTGACAACCTTGGGGAACCCCTGAGGTAACCAAGAAAGGATTGGAGAGGGCAATTCTGAAACGGACACTCTAATAACGGTTTTCTAGGTTAGAAGAAATCCATTTCAAGAAGACTGGTTCAAAGCCGAGGGGGAGGATAATTTTTAAAAGTATTAGTCTATGCGAAATTTTATCAAAAGCCTTGCTAAAGTCTGTAGAAATGACATCGACTTCGTTCCCATTCTCAAAAGCTGAGAGCGTATACGATACAAATTCAACAAGGTTAGTGGTTGTAGACCTACACTTTAGAAAGACATGTTGCCTAGATGAGATAAGAGACTTGCACCGAAAACTTAAAATTTCGTATAAAATTCTTTCAAATAATTTAGGGACATGTGAAAGTTTGGCAATTGGACGATAATTTTTAACATCGCTCTTTGGTCTCTTTTTGTGTATAGGAGGGGTTATAAAAGAGGTTTTCCATATCTATGAGATAGAGATAGGCTGAATATTTTGAAGAGAGGGATAGAGGGAGCTGAGGAGCATTTTTCAGGAAAATAGCAGGGAATCCACCAGGGCCGGGATGAAATTTATCATTGATTTGTTTTAACTTGTTCTCAATGATATTAGGGTCGACAGTAAGAGGGTAAAAATGAACCAAGGAAGAAATTTGGCAAATAATCGAAATAACCTGAGTCAGGTACGAATAAATCGCCGGTAAAAGATTCCTTGAAAAAAGGTGGCAAAAAAGTTGACAAAAAAGTTTACTATAGCTTCCGGATTATTCGGGATTTCGGTATTAAAAGAGGGAGAGGTAGGATAACCATCGGATTTCATTTTATAATGCATCAATAAAAAGATAGTTTAGTGTGGATTTCAGGCCAGCAAAGCGGCGCGTGCGGGATCCATCTGTAATTCTTGGAAAACAAATTTGGCGAAGCCATCACAGTCAGCGACCAGTCCTACAAATAAATTTTTGACCCAAATTTAATGATATGGATGTCAACTAAAAAAACCTGGTTTTAGAAAAAAATTTCTGCAGCAGCGATTTGGGGGCATCGTTATCCAAAGCTGAGGAGACCTAATAAACTGGCCATCTGGATCATGTGATTTGACCCCGTAAGAGCTTATAGTGAAGTCTATATTTTGAAACACATTCAAGACAATGTGATCACTCATTCGATAAAAAGATTCAACTTGAAGCCAGCAAATTTTGCACCTAAACGTGCTTTTGATATTTTTTTAATCAATGTTATTTCCTCCGATTTATCTCGAAATTGTTAGGACTTTCGATCGATTTAATTGTTTCACTCCATTTTCACTCAGCGAAACCAGACTTACAATTAAGTTTATTTTTCTTTTAATTGGAACTACATTTGATTGCCGACTTTTCACTTTTCCGTCGATATATATGTGCTTTCATTGTTGGATATCACATCCATGAACCGATACATAGATTATTTTTCCGATCGTAAGATGTGAACCTTTCGTTAGCCTGATTACAGACCATAATAATAATAATGTGCCTAGCTTTCATTAAAAAAAATTCACAGATTAATTGCATCCGATGCACAATCAAAAACAAAAACAATGTTGTGTGAAGTGTTGTATCTCAACACCAATTTAAACCAAAAAACAACTCAACTTCAGATCCCAATGAAAGAAAAACGATCGAAATTTAACGAATAAAAATAATGAATGACAATTAAAAGATACAACAAAAAGATACACAATCAAAAAAAAAAAAAAGAACTCACTGCAACTGTGTCTTTTTTTTTGTAGCTTCTGTTGGGTTATCCAAACTATGTGTGGGATGGTTTTTTTGTAATTTTGTTTCAGGTTTCACATACCTATCATGCATGAAGCATGGCATATATGGCGACGGACGAATTAATAGGAAAAGATACAATATTTCACTTGAATAAGCTTAATTTTTGTCTATATGCGCTATTAAATAGTTTACGGATTTGAAATTTAAGAAGTCTCTCTATTGTTTTGTCGGTGAAGGGCTCGTTTTTTTTTTTAAGATGATCTATCTTCTCATGTGGATTAATAGATAAACTGATAGATTGAAAGGGTTAGGATATTATTTTCGTCTATTCAATTGAGTGTGACAGAGACAAATCAGTTAATTTTTCTATTCATTTATTTTTTTACACCATCAACAATAAAGAAGACAGTCATTGTCGGTAAAAAAAAGGTATTTTTTTATTTATTGACGAAGATATCAAGTTAAGATAAGAAGTATCTAAATACATATTTTATGCAAATTCTCTTCCATTAAGCCCTTTTTTGACATGACTTATATCGAATTTACAAAACCTTTCTAATTATTTGCAGGTTTTTTTTTTTCTTAATTTATTTGTTGCATATATTTATGCTGATTGACCCTTTTTGTGTCTGTTCAAATGCCTGTAACTGTTGAAATTTACATCTTCTTTTGTATCTTTTGCAAAAAAAAACTTACTTATTGTTACATCTCACACCACACAAGACGAATAATATTTTTTTTTTTTTGCTACATCATTTCTTGGGATCAAAGTTTATGAGTTCAGTTGTTGTGTAAAATTTAACATTTTACGACTTGGAATGATTGTAAAGCACTAAAAATTAATTAAAACAAATTAATTCTATAAAAGCACTATCGTTTCTATTTCAAGACTTGTTAGATACATTTGTTTGGAAAAGAATATTGTGAGTACAGCTGCATCTTTCAATTAAGGAATGACTCAAGCAGGAGATGACTAGATTTGCGCTGATTATTTTACTTGGAAAACTTTAGAAAATATTTTCTGAAGATAGTTTATTATTTGTTCAACATCAACAATAAACAAAAAGGGTTTTCAAAATGGAAGGGACCTACAATTTTCCACCTGATCTGAACGGCTAATATAAATGCACTTTTTACTTGCGATTATAGGTACTATAAGGCAAGTTATGCATTCGTAAAAAAAAAAAAAATCTAACAATCAAACATGACATTACGATGATAGAGAAGTCGAAAAAAGTGGGTCCGACAATTATTCTGTCTGTCTGTCTGCCTGTCTGTCTGTCTGTATCGGCACCTACAGCCTAAACGGCTGGACCGATTTGCTTCAAACTTGGTACATAGTATTATTATGACATCCTACAGAGGGGTTTTTGGAATTAGCATTCTAGCTCCAAAACTAACGGTACCTGCCATACGAATTTTTGTGAAAAATTAATTTTTCTCAAAAACGGCTCCTACGATTTTGATAAAACTTTCTGAATTGTGTTTTCTGTGCAAACTTTATGTTTTGGTTGGAATAGATTTTTCAGGAAAAGTCTTATAACGGTACCTCCCATAGGACCGGCTTTTTGAAATTCGATTTTCTCGTAAGCCACTTGACGGATTTCGATGAAATTTTTAATGTAGAAGCCCTTTTATAAAAGAAATAATATAAATTCTTAAATTTTTCAAAAAAATTTTGTTTGAGTTTTTTAAAAAAGTTTCTAATTTGTTTTTTTTAATTTTTGTTTTTTCCAAAAACGGCATAATCTATGTTTTTAATTTTATTTTTCTGAAAAAAACTACAAAGTACTAGAAGTTGGCATACTCAAAAAAAATTTGGAATATACATATTTTCGAAAAGTTTTTCAAAAAAAAAAACAGTTTTTTGAAAAAACTGGTCCAACGATTTTGAAAAAAAAAATTCTAAAAAATTCAAAAACATAAAAGAAACCTGATGGCTTACTTCATTTTCTCCAAAAAACGTTTTATGTATTGATTTTTATTTTAAGTGATTTATAAAATTTCATATGATTTTTTCAACGCTTTTTTCCCAAAATCTCAAGCACCCAAGACCATTTTAACACATTAGAGCAAGTTCGTACCATCCAGTCGTGCACTTTATTTCTACAAGTTTTACTCTTGAAGGATTTGCCACTTTCTCGCTAGAGGCAGTAAATCGGAAAATAAAAACCTGGTATTGAACCCAGAACCTTACTTTGAGCTTTTAGAACTTTATTTTTGTTTTACTTTGTAAGTTTGACAAATCTGTTTGTAATAAAGCTGTTAATTTATGACAGCTGCTACCGCTCACGCTGCTGTAATCGAGTCTATCACATGTAAGTACAGGGTGTCCTAAATGTTTGTGTGTATTCGATTGGCTGAATGCGTAATCCTAAAAAAAACTTATATAGGACAATAGACGCTACAATTGCTTGGGTGGCTTTTGAAAATTCAGCTTTATTATGTAATATACTACTGGGGGTTAAGATATTTTTATCTTTCTTTCGTATTTAATCACCAACGACTAAATGGATTTTGATGAAATTTGAAAGGCCAAATGAATGAGGCAGACTGCATTTAGCGGCCAGTTGTTTGGTGGCCTGCAGGACGACTTTCTTAGTCATATTTGCAACATGAAAATCGAGGGCCTTTGGGTTGCAATGCATTTGAAATGCAGCCTCAGGGACTGGCAGACGATTGTTTATATTATCGACTTGAGGAACCCCTTTAGTAACATAAATAGCTTTTGTGTTTCCTCTTACTAGGAAAAATCTGCTGCAGGCTCTTAGTCTACCAATTTTTATTGTGGATCCTATCATTTCTTCGCGGGTAGTTAATATAAAAGCAAAGATACTTATTCAGTTCTTGTGTTTCCTTGGCAGGATAGATCCTGGTCATGGTTGAAAACAGTGTGGATCAGTAACTTACCTGAAAGCAAAAAAAAATGTATATTAATGTGTGAATTAAAAGTCATTTAAGGCACTAAAATTTGAATAATCATGGTAAAAAAAAATAAAAAAGAAAAAACAACCTGTGAAATTTAAACTGTGAATGAAAAATAAAACCATCAGAAACTGTGAACGAGTTGTAAATAAGCTGCGTATTCCTAAAGCGTGATTAAGTTTTGATCCCTGACTCTTTTCTTCATTTCGCAGTTTAAATCACAAAAAACTGAAACCGCTCATGAGTCACGAATCACGACACGACCTTCATTAACGTTTTATAACATAAAGAACGAAAGGGTTGAATACAGCGTAGAAAATTTAACAAACAAATACAATAAGTGCGTGAAGAGTAATGAAAAAATATACGTATTCAGAGTGGCAAGACAAGTGAAGAATGTGTGGTATGCATCTGTGAAATTTTTTTTTTTGAGTCAATTCTGTGAAAAATCAGTTACAAATCACAGCGAATTGAAAATCACAGTCAGTTATACCTGTGAATGAAAAATCACGACTAAGCTCATATCTAGTTGTTTTGATTCATAAAAATCCTTAGGCATTCTAGAATATTTTTTTTTTAAATTTCTTCCATTCTAGACATTGTCACTAGATTACTCGTACGTCGTCGTTAGTCCATTCTGTATCGGTGTGACATCCTACAACTTAATGGAAGCGAAGCAAACTTTATTGTGTCGTTCACACAAAGTTGTTTTCAAAATTCTCACAAGCATGTTTCAGATTTAAAAGTATACTAAACTAGGGTTGCTGCTGATGTTTTGAGATAGAAAAGTTAAAATAAATATTCCAAATGGGAAATGGCTTAACTGTTTTTCAAAATATTCCTTTAAAAACTTCGAAATAGTTTTCGAAGCACTTTTTCGACTAAGGGTGAGATACCACCAAAAATGCATTTTGAATTTGTCAAACATTGACCTTGCATTTTATGTTTGATATCCAGGAACAAAAATAAATCACTGGGTGCAAAATCAGGATGACACAAGCGCGGTGGATGACCCATATATTCGACTTTTTGAATGCTTTTAAAAGTGCACTGCTTTCAACCGATGATGTGTAAGAGCTGGCATTTTCGTGGTGGAGATTTCTCTTATTCCACTTTTTTTTTAGAATACTTCTGGCAAATGTATTTCGTTCGAAACTGAACGAAAATTTGCTTCAAAATACTTTGAGCGCATACAACTTTTGTTGGGTTTGGCTGTTCTTGAAAGACGTCCATTTAATTTTAGGTTCATGATGGCGATTGAAGTTTTGCATAATAACTTCACACCAACGGAAACGAGCCTCTATTTCGGGAGACTGGCAAACCGTGCGGTATCCATCAGGAACAAATGCCCAAGCATGTCTCAATATCACGGTGGTATGCCGCACGAGGATCTCGCAACATAAGTCAACGCATGGTATTGTTTTTTTTTTTATATAGCAAAACAACCCCTTCTGAACGAACTTCACGAAAATCGTCCTTTAGCGAAAGGTCTCTACTTTGAATGAAACTTTATTTAAAAAAAGAATATTTTTGTCTTCGGGGGAAACATTTTCAAACTTCCAACTCTTGGTTCAACTAACCTCACATCCTCTGGTCAAGGTCTCCCACAGACGGGACAAATTAAGCCTTTGAAACATATATTTGAAACCATTTAAAATTTTAATTGAATACACACATAAGGTTTTATTTTCATAAGATTTAAGGAGAAAAGTGTCTCAACCAACCCCACCTACCCAAGTTGCAACATACGAATGAATCTTCCAAGTACCATAGTTCAAAAAATCCATTGGACAGCAGTAACATAGACATACAGACTGATCGGAACAGAACTATCGAACTATGTATCATCACTATCATCTTAATGTTTTATTTGATTGTTGTCTCGAGTTCCACTTTTCACAAATGGCATGTCTTGCCCTACTTTTGTGATTTCAAAATGTTCCTTAAAAATCATAAGTTGTTTTCCCCTTCAAGGTTTCCCCCAAACATTCATCAGCTAAGTTAAGTTCTGGTGCTCAACCAATATTTTATCTTCTTAAATTGAAGGATTGAATTTGATTGGCAAATCATTTGGTCGGTCTGTCTGTACGCACTTGTAGCGTCAGTATTTTGCGACGCCGACTACCGACGACGGGGCAACATGACAGCCACATGCTACATGAAGCGTGCAAACATTCTGTGCTCGTAATTATTCCTTTTAATGACATAAACAAATAAACAAAACAAAAATGGAAAACAAACAAAAAAAATTATAAAAGAAAAGAAAACTTTAATTAAGAAAAAAAAAAAAAAAGACTTCGAAAGAATTTTCCATAATCATCATCTACTCGTATCTCGGAGATAAATTCCACATGCACACACACAAGTATAGTAGGATGTATATAGATACCGTAACGATGCAATGGCCATCGCATAGCTTAGATACCGTAATTCATGTTCACACTACTTTAATACGCCGGCTCTGAACTATAGCCAGTGGCGGCGCATGAAATGGAAAGTGATTTTCATTTCATTTTTCTTCATCAAAGAGAGAAGAGAATTTTCCTTTACTATTTTTTTTTTTTTTTAGTTTTTTCTGTGATTGTGTTGTTGTTGTTGTTGTTAATTTTCTCGTGTTTCTATTTTTGCCCACACGACCAAACTACGTCGTATAGTCGCCAGTGTGTCGGTCGTGTAGTGTTATAATAAGCGGGAAATAGTGCATTCGGAGTGCAACGTGATTAGAGATGGAAAAACGAAAAACTAAACTAAAAATAAAGGGTTGGGGAGTGAAGGCGGGGGGCTTAAAAATGCATGTATAGCTAGTTTTGAATTTTTCTAGCTAAAAGTGTAACAAGAGAAAGAGAGGTGGGTGTTGTTGTTGTTGTTGTTTTCGTTGCTATTTTGTAGATTTTAAACGAATGTGCTTGGATGTATAGATTCGCCTGGGTTAATATTGTTGCCTGTGGGGTAGGTTGTTAGATATTTTGTATTACAATTTTTTTTTTTTTTTTTTTACAATTCAAATGAAAAATTCTCTCTTTGAATCTGACATGATGACACCACAGCAAGCTAGTTTTTAGAATAGGAAAGCAAAAACAGCAGCAGTGCAGACTGTAGAGTGTAGAGTGTGTTGTACCAACTTGCGTCACTCGCATCGCTGTGCACTTTTCAAAGTGCATAGTAATTAAATTTCTAAATTTGAATTTATTACACTCAACGGTAATTAGTGTTGTGAACAGATTTGAATTTGTTTGTTTGTTTTGGATAGAAAAAGTTTTGCAAACAAAAAAGATAGATACTCTTTTTGAGGGAAAACTTGGTCAAATAGATACTTTAGTTAGTTTGACGTCGAATTCAAATGATAGAACGAGGACTGTATGGTTTTTATTGAGATGTTCTAAAAAATAAAATTAAATACTTTTTTTTTTAAATTGAAATTTGTTGGGTCTTGACAGATTTTAATGGCTTCCGTGACAGGTTATTTAAGATGTTTTTTGTCTACATTTTGTATTTTTTTTTTACAGAAAAAATATAATTTTAAATAAAGAAAATAAATTAAAGTGTGGGGGAGCGGGGGGGGGGGTTAATTTTTGTTACTTCTGATGGAATGGAAGGAAAAAATTGAAAAGGGTTTTTTTAGAAGTACATATTGAACTTTAAGTTGACAGCATTGTTTTCACTGACAGCCCTTTTGTCATCTGTCATGTGATTTATCTTTAGTTTGGTTTGCCATTTCATCATAAATAAAGTGTGACGCCTGAACACCGCATGCAAATTGTGGCAAATTTTTCAAAAAAAAAACATATTGTTCAGCGATGAAGTTTATTTATGGTAGAATGGCTGAATCAAAAAGCAAAACTGCCGCATTTGGATCCTCACGTCATTTTTGAGATGCCGTTACATACAGAAAACCTGACAGTTTGGTGGGCTTTATGGGCTGGTGGAATTATTGGTTCTTACTATTTTAAAAACAATATTGGCTAGAGTTTACTGTCAAAGGAGACCGTTGTAGAGCCATGCTCAATGACTTTTTCGTTCCTGGATTAAATCGTCTTGATGTGAGGGGAAGCTTTATTTTTAACAAGACAGTGCAACATGTCACAAACGATTTGTTGAAGGAAAATCTTGGTGAGCGCATAATTTCGCGTTTTGGACCTTTAAGTTGCCATCCAAGATCGTGGGATTTAACACCGCGAGACTATTTTCTGCTGGAATTCGCTAGTTATTGCCGATATACCATCCCAAATGCTGAAAAGAGTGATCGAAAATTGAACCTCAAAATTAGACTACATAGCAACAAGCTACAAACTGCAGTGGCCAATAGACGTGGTGTTCCGCAAGGGTCGGTTTCGGGGCCACTTCTGTTTTCGTTAGTTTCTAACCTGAGAATTTTTGCCGATGATATCTAGGATTAACTTCAAGCTAATGCTTGGGTTTCGGCGAAGGCTGAGTTTACAAAATAAATGCAGACATAGCAACAATCTCGGAATGTTCAAACCGTTGTTGTCTTGTTCGTTGTCCCAGTAAACAAAAGTTTTGAAAGACATCTTTGTGCAGCTAAATGGTAAACCAGTTGAAAACGTTGACATAGAAAGGAATTTAGGTATTTGGCCGAACTGGGATATAAATGTATGCTTATAGAACTGGCACTTGAGTTGTTCCATCTCTGACGTTTGGCTGTGGAATTTTTGTTCACTATATGGGCTTCAAAGGGTTGAAACAATTTTGAGTCATTCGAAATGGAAATGAAACCAAAAGAATCAAGTTAATCCTACAAATTTAAACAAATCTCCTTTTTATTCTATGCAAACCTACAACCTAGTCACCATGCATCCAAAACCATTTAAGTAGGCAAACGTTTGTCTCAAGCTCAGCCTCATAATGGACGACATGGATTTGACAGGAACAAACAAATAAATCAACAATATTTCCATCAATTCCACAATCTAGTATGCATGTCCAATACATTACTGAAGAAAGAATCACTTGATAGTAGGCCATCAAAGTCCTCCTTCCTTTGTATCGCACGCTTAAGAAAATAAGCAAAGTCATGTTAAGTCTGATGGTTGTGTCTTTTTTTTAAGTTTCCAAACCAAAAACCGCACCTGAAAACCATGTAAGACTACAAGAATGACAAGAGGCAAAGGCACAGGATATGGATGTGATGTGATGTGTCAGTTTGTCTGTCTGTCCGTTTATATGTCCCGTCGTGGTAACATATTTGCTGCTGTTTTAACTGCACCATCATCAGCTTGAGCAGAATGACACAGCAGCATGTTGCAAAATGATAAATGTTTGGATACATAAAAAAAAAGTAACTTGAAAATAAAAACAAAATGGAAGAGAAAATAACTTAAATAAGGTATAAAAATAAAATAAAAAAGTATTGCAAGAAAAATTATGTCAAAATGTCACATGCTAATGGCGTGAGGCGCGACATAAACACAACACGAGTACGAGTATCTTTTTTTTGTATCTGTACCTTCGTGATCATAAATGTTGATACTGATTCGTCTGGGTATATTTGGAGGGCCGGACGGACGGATGGTCCGTCGTATGGTTAAGGGGACACATTTACATAAAATGTGACAACCACTTGAGAGTCAGAAACTCAATGAAGTGCCATGTAATATGCAGATGTGTGTTAAAACATTTTTTTTTTTTTTATTTTTTGCGAAGAAAAGGAGAAGGACCACCTTAAAATTTGTGATAGTGCGCTTCATCAAAAATTATGCACGTTTTTGAAACTTTTTTTTTTTTTGATTTTGGTTTGTTTTGCATGTCTCGCAGGTGAGATGTGTTGTCGTGAATATAGATGAAGGAGTTTTCGATTTTAACAAGAACATGAACACCATCAGTTTGTTTAAAGAGACTTGTTTGGTGCATTTTGGTTTCTCACGAGTTTCAATTGATTTTTTTTTCAATATACCTACACAAAAATTGGGGTTTTAAAAAAGCATTTAAAGGGAAAATAATCAGTATCCTTAATGAAAACGACTGCTTTCCCTGCTAAAAATGCTAAAATTGTTTATTTTTTATTAAACCAATTATTATAGCAACCACCAAAAAGACGATGGTTAATCCGTACAACTTGTTGGAGAGTACGACTGGCCTTGGCAACATTTTAAAAGGGATAATAGATCCAACTGTCAGTACAACTACCAAATTATCAGTAAAAATGTTTAACTCGTGCACGATGTCATAGAGCTTAAGACGGGGATTAGTTAATCCGGATAGAACTAATCACAGAAAATAGCGAACTGACAGAGAGGACGATTGATCACTGCACAACAATTCAGAGAAGTTGACCAGCTGGCAACAGTATTTCGATCTATCGGAGAACAAGATTTATTTATCTTTAAAAATTCAAGGCAAAAAGATAATCCGGATACAATTTACCAGAGAAAATTGTTAACTCGTACAACATCTCAGAGAAGATGAAGAGGACAATTCATTCACGCAACATGCCAAAGAAAGAAGACGAATAACTTGGTAGCAACATGTTGCAGGAGACAGTTTAAAATTAAAATCTTTCAGAGACGAAGGTTACCTTTAACAAGCATTCACATAAGACGAAGAAGAACTTGATCTAGGCGCGTTTCTGGAAATTTCAGACTTTTTTATAACCAAACATGGTCTTCAAAGCCTCTCAGTGACTTACACTCTCAACCAGTCCTGTGTGTGAGTTGATACTCTTCAAGAATGAAAGCGACCTAAAATTGAAGAAATTCACTTTTCTCACTAAGTTTTACCCTTGGACGACTTCCTTACAGGAGATGGTTCCGCGGGAAAAAACTGAGGTGGAGCCAGAATCTTGACGTAGCGAGTGGTCCAGAACAACAACCACTACCCCCCGAGGCCAAACAAAGCACTTGTCAGCTCTTTTAAGAGGAACGTTTATAATTGCTGAAAAAGATAGCTGTTACTTCTCGGTAAACCACTTTTTTTAGCACACTATACGAATGTACTTCTTAAGACGATTAAGCTGTTAGGATCTGCAACCGACATCAATTTTGAGACATTATAGACCCAATTTTTAAAATTTGATGTTCCGAAGTTCTGTATATGACTGTGTGACCGTGTGTTTCACATATATTCGGACATGACAAAAATTCAAATTAAGGATCTTCTTAGACCGGTCAGATTTCGTCCTACAATTTTAACTCAGATACATTACAAAAATGCACCTAAGAAGATCAAATGCGAGGCAAATCGAATACTTTGAAAAAGTGTAGGTCTAAAAAGTGCAGTAGCTTATATGGAACCCTGTGGCACTCCACTTAAAATCAACGCCTTCTTACAGTTCCATCCTCTAGAAGGTTCTACGTCGCTGACACAGGAATATTATTGACAAAAATCTTCCATCTACGAGTATGTTGAATCAACTATGTATCTTTGACTGTATTATCTAAAAAAAAAAACGTTTACAGAATGTCAAAATGATTTCTCTGAAATTTCGAAATGCCAAATCACATGAAAACATTTCACGACTTTTCAAGCCCTATAGTCCCAAATTAGGAAATAAACATTGTGCAACAAAAAGATACAAAGAACTCACGAAGAAACTCCCGCTCACAGTTGCTGCTGTCAGTTCGGTTTTCGGTAGCCTTGTTGTGTTGTATTATCTTCTTTCAACAACGATTTTTCTGCGTAATTCATTAACATTCATACATCACCAAAAAAACAGAAAAAAAAACGCCAAATGTCTGTCGGTCTAGAAAACAAAACAAACAACCATCCGAAAAAAAAATCGAACTGATATACAAAAGTCCATGTTTACTAATCTATCTTTCCTGCCGCCATATCGCCGCCCATCAACACCCCCAAAACTCCGGACTGAAAAAAAAAAATAAAAAAAAAAATAAATGAGAACCCAAAAAACTCTTCGCATAATAATTACGATAACTAAAAAAAAAATTATATAAAAAATTCATTACACGTCCGATTTATTAAAAATACGTTTATTGCTCGCAATATGGGTTAACTTCCAAGTTTTTTTTGGTTTAATTGAAATTCATCGCGAATGGCCGATCTTTGACATATTTCTGGGTGCGGTGCTGAGTAAATTTATCATTTTTAATTGTTGCATGCATTTTCGAGTGATTTGTTTTAATTTTTTTATTATTTTTTTTTTTAAATGCCACGCTTGTCCGAAAATTAAACAAAAAATAAATTTGTTTGTTTAAAATATTTGTATTCTTCGAACCGGAGAAGAAGAAGAAGACGAAGAAATAAATTGAATATTAAGGTCACATAGATTGGAAATTAAAAAACTCATTTGTATGCTGCGCCAGGAATCATAAACATTCAATGATATCGATGATTTCGAAAAACACACGGATTTGATTTGAAGTCAAAACTTGAAACTAAAAAAAAAGGAGATAATCTCGACTAAAGGCTCGAGTGCGAATAAAGTTTCAAAAAAAAAAAAAAAACGTGGGAACCTCTTAACATTTTTTAAGGTGCTTACTTGCTTTAATGCAATTAATTTTTTTTTCTTTTCGAAAAGACATTAAAAAAATAAAAATTAAAGCAGATGTTGAAAAATACAAATTAACAAGAAAAATAATGACACACTCGGCACCCAAAACATGGGGCAAAAGTAGCAGCGAAAAAAAAAGAGGAAGGTATTAGTAATCGGGTGCGCTATATAAATTTTGGGGATTATTTTTATGAATATAATTTATGGAGGGTTCTGTGTTTCTCAATTAAATACGAGAAATTTACTCAGCAAATTGATGTTATTTATGGAAAACACAATTCTTTTTCTTCGGTTGACTTTGCGGGTTCGTATTAATGATTATTTTTTAAAGGTTTTATTGAGATCATAAAATTCGACTTGGCACCTTTGGCGGTTGCATGGGGTTCGTTTTTTTTTTTATGGAATTTTGTTCAAAATTTGAATATGGCATATTATATGAAAATGAAATCAAAGACATTATAGGCTATGGTCAATTACACGGTTGGGCCAACAAAGAGGAAGATTATGTAAAGTTACCACACACGGTTCGGGTAAACTATAAGGGCCAAGGAATTAGAAAGCTGATTAATAAGTTCGCGATACCTCTTTCTACGAATATGGTTTGAAGTTGAATTTGACGGTGGGAATTTAGTATTTTTGTATATCAAAAATGAATCTATGACATTACTCTATAATTGCCTGACCTAGATGGGTAGGAGTCCAAAATTTGACACATGTCTGGATTTATTAAAAGAAACGAATTCAGCTTCCTCAAAAAAAAAATTGTTTACTTAAACAGCGTTTGGCAATGGTACAGTGGATGTAGTACTTGGTTGCTTAGTTGTGGGTTCAAGCCCCAGCATGGGCAGTAGTTTTTCAATATTCCTCTAGCTTCAACTGGACGCCACCCGTGGGATTTTTGTTAGATAAATATCACCTAATCCATTGTAGCGATGCACATAAGTTTTTAAAGTCTGTAAATCAAGAAAGGAGGGAAAAATAGAGCCGGGTAATGCATTCCACATTCGTGCCGTGTGTCTAAAGAAGGAGTGTCTAAGCTTAAGAGTACATATCAGATGAGTTCAAATATTTTTCGCTTTCAATACAAATGCCACTTCTGATGGATAGTGGCATGGGAAGTAAGTTATGCTTACAAGACAGAGGACAGCATACAGTTTTTGAAGCATTGGATTCCACACGTTTGATACGTCCCCATTGAACAATTCTGTCAAGTTCCGAGTTATATGAGCTAAACATATGCTGTCTTTGCAGTTACACATTCGAAGATTAGGGTTGAGAAAAGCAATAAAATAAGCTGAGAGTACTGTCATCAACAGAACGATTGAGCGGATAAAAGGTCTTAGACTAGAGACCGTTGATAAAAATGAGAAACAGAATCGGAGACAAAACGGAACCTTGGGGCACACCAGCATTTATTTTATTTACATGAGACTTTAACCCGCCATTGGTGACGCACGGTCTGTGAGACCGGGATTTAATGTTGTTCTTATGGACCCGTTAAACCTTCCAAAACAACTCAAATTGAATGGTCCGAATGACAATTTCCAAATCCATTGAAGAAGGGGTTCGTAAATTCCAAATGCCATTTATTTTCGATAAAAGAGCTTGACGGCAAACTCTATTGTATTGATTGATTGCTGAACTCGAGTTGTGAGTTCGTTCCCCAACCTGTATAAATTGTGGTAACAAGCCTTCGAGTTCGGAGAAAAGCCAAGAGGATAATCAGTGGTATAAAGCGGACTAAATGCTGCTCGAATGTGTGAATAAGGAGTTACTTACCTAGACTGATTCTCTACAAAGAATTGGCATTTGTCAATATTGAAGGAGTCCAAAACCTCGAGGTTCATGTTTTGATATCCTCCAAGCTTAAGTTTTTGCAATGTGTCTAGCCAGCTGTGTGCCAAAAAAAACAATAACTTTTTCTTGGACAGCCGGGCGGCCATCGAAGACATTTCCAAATGTCAAAAAGACAAAATTTGTAGATTGCTGTCATAAGAAGAAAGTGTCAAAACGCAGAGACGGAGGAGGACTTATTTTATTTCCAATAAGGCAGCCATGTCTCAATTTTTTTTAAGGAGCTGGGCGAAGACGTCTCCAATAAGCCAACAAAGAACATCCTTAGGTTCATTAAGAACTCAAGAAGGTTCAGTACGGCCCCAGTCCGGACGAACAGTCCTCTAATTTGTCCCTTCTTTTTTTCTGTACTGCAAAGGATTTGTCAAAAGGGCTTCCAGGGGGCTTTAATGGCATTTTATTGTGCACCGAAATGACTACCGAGGTGAGAAAAGCAGACGCAATACATATCGAAGCAGTCCCCAGTCCCTCAAATGAATTTTTTAAGATGCCAAATCCGTTGTAGTTCAAGATTAACAACTGTGTTCTTAAAAGTATATCCCACCTAACATTCGCAGCGAAAAACTGGTCTTGGATGGTCGCACTCCAGTTTTTTTGTAGCATACAAAGCGGATCGGAACGGAAGGTGTGCATGTGCATTTCCGTAGTTTTTCCGAAGGAACTTTTATAATACAAAGCCAGATTCAAAATTAAGATTTGAAAATGCTTTTGGGATTGAGTTACTACTACAATTTTTTTCTTAAATTTCAGAAGAAAGCTTGCTGCATCTAATAACCTCGAGATATTTAGAAATCAAGGCGTTTAACACGTTTTGATTGCGCCTCAAGTCGTCATTGCTCCAAGAGCTTTTGTTCTTTCTAATCAAGATCGGCTTTGTGATATGAAAAAAAAACGAAATCCCAAAATTCCAAGAATTCGATACTTAATGGCGCTCAAACATTCAATGTGTGCAGTCATTCAAGTTAAAATAAAGAAAAAAAATATATATATCAAGTTTTAGAAGGAAACAATCTCAATAAAGTATCTAACACACAAAAAAAAAATCAAACAGTTGCCGAATAAGATTGTAGCTCACACCCACATCAAACTAATAAAATATTCAACCCCTTTTTTTTTTAAGCAATCTTCGTTATAAAATTTTGTCATCATCAACAAACAATAAGTTGATTGTTCCAAAACAAATATCAAAATCGATTTAAATTACATAAATAATAATAAACATTGATAAATCAGCAAAAAAAAAAAAAAAAAAAAATAAGGAGAAAGATACAACACCAAAAGTGACTGAAAGAAACTCGAAACATATGCCTCGTAAGCAAACAAGACAGACCGAACAGAACACTCATATCACGATTCACGACCGCCACTCCGATTCCATGTATCCTCCAACTCCGACAGACAGTCAGACACATTCAAGTGACTTCTCTCCCACTTGAAGGAATGAATGAAATTCTCTGTTTCAGAACTCACGCGACTCGATTAACATGTTGTTTAGATATATCCAAGAAGTTCTTAAGGCGTACTTAAAGTTACGAATTGTATCTGTGCTAGTCAGTCAGTCATACACATTCTTGTGTATTTTTAAATAAAATTCTATAGATACTGGCAATCAATAAATTATATCTGAGGCATAAAAAATAAACCCCAACCAAAAGATAAACAAAACAACACAAAGAAGTTGGTAGGGGGGGAGGGGGTAAGAAAAAGATATTGCTTATGCGATGATGTGCTTCATGCACAATAATAATTAAAAAATCTAATGATTGTGGGCTATAAAAATAAAATTAAATTAAAAAAAAAAAAAAAACCCCAACCAAAGACATATTATCATAACAGCACTTGATTATTTGATGGGATGGCTTATAGTGGCAATGGTGAGTGAAAAACTTTTATCCATTTTGGGGTTCTTGGAATTTCTTCATATATTCATTATTTTTTTTCGTTCTTCATATAAATATCTTATCATGTCCATGCCCATGCCCAGGCGATGGGAGAGGACCGTATTGAGTGCAAATGGGAATAATAAAGATGTCCACACCTTGATGTAACAACAAAAAAAAAAAGGCCAGCAGATGTTTGACTTCAAAAAGGGGAAACAATTAGGTCAGACTTAATTCAATGTATAAGAAAGAATAACCAAAGACGAAGAAGATCATGAGAACAAAAAAAAACGAGTAGCAATCTTTTTAATCCCTTTGATTGAAGTCCGTCCAATGGAAGTAGAGGATTAGGTTTTCAGTAATGATCCAAGAAAATTAAAAAAAATTGTTTCCCAGAATTAAGAGACCAGGTGCTAATCTAAAATTAGAATTAATTGAGTGAGAAGCAAAGCAGCGCATAGGAAGCAAAAATTTGTCAAATTTTTGAACTGAAATGTTGCGCAACATTTTGATTTATGATTCTCAAGAATGAAACATGTGTTTTGTTTAAAAATCAGACAATATTAATGTAAAAATTTCTCAAGTAAGAACAATGTTTAGCAACATGTTTCACTTCACTTATTTTCCTTGTGTTTTTTTTTTATAAAAGCAGAAAAAGTAAAAAAAAAAAATTGTTGCGCAAGATTTGTCAAAAATTTTGTTAATCTACACACATTTTAATAGTAGAACAAGGTTTGAGTTGTTTCATGTTTCACTTCACTTATTTTCCTTGTGTTTTTTTTTTATAAAAGCAGAAAAAGTAAAAACAAAAAAATTGTTGTGCAAGATTTGTCAAAAATTTTGTTAATCTACACACATTTTAATAGTAGAACAAGGTTTGAGTTTAACCGAAATATGCAACATTTTTTTTTATTGAATAACAACATTTGTTGCGCAACATTTAGTTATGTTTAAGATTTTTATAGAATAAAATTTTGAAGGTAATTTATAAAAGTTTTAATAAAATAGAGGATAAAATTTATTTAGAACTTTAAAGCTCAACCCACACGAATGTTGCAAGATTTTGTAAAAGTTCCTTCAAAGAAAAGTTGACAGAAGCAGCAAGCAGATGCCAATTTAAGTTGTTTAAATTCTTTGTTTTGATTCAGAAGTTTATTGGAACTAAGTTCAGCATGTTTTATTTAAATAAATTATTTTTAATGCCTGAAGTTCTGTTTAGAATGTTGAGAAGCATGTTGGAGTCGTCACTTTGAGATAGCTTTGAGTGGGAGGTTTAAGGCTTTTAAGGAGCTACAAAGACAATTATAAAAGCAATGGAAAATATTTTGTAATCAGACGAGGATCAGAAGTGATAAATAAAATTTCAAATGACAAACGAAAAAGTCGAAATCAAAAAAGAGTGGGTACAAAGTTCGAAATGTTTCGCAACATTTATAGAAGATCAATTAAGAGAAAATAACAAATCTTATGGCATGTTAAACAATACAAACGATAACTCACTTTTCGGTGAAATAAAAAGAAAGACATTTCTTGAAAATATTTAAAACAAAAATTAAATAAGTGATGCGATGGTTTATGATTTCTGTTTTCCAGAGGATTCCAGAGCATCTAAGCAAAAGAACTTGATACTCCATATTTTTGTAACATACAATTAATCAAGCAAAATATTTTAAGAAATGCCGATGTTGCGCGACACTTACCTAAACTTAATTATAAAAAAAGTCACAATGAAGTTAAATAATTAAAACAATGTTTGATGATTTGAAAACATAACAAGGGAAGATTTTATCGTGAAGGTTTCAAAAATATTGCGCAACATTTTTAAGAAAAATGTTAAAAACATTATAATGTTGTGCCAAAGCAGAAAAATCAAAGAGCCACGAAATTAAAGTATATTTAATATTTATGGTTCAAAATGTTGCGCAACATCACTCTGATTGAATATGTGATTGGTTACGGACCAACACGTGGACCCGGATTCGTAGTCAATTTCATTTTGAAGGTCAATAATAAAAATTGTTTGACTATTTTGAATGGTCGATGTAATAAATTTATTATCGTTAATTAAAACATTAACAAACTTTGTCCGCTAATAACTTAACCTTTACAAAATGTTACATAGCCCTTCTCCACACCCATGTGTGTACTCATAAAAAGTGACAACTGCTTCATTCACACTTCTTGTTAATTTATTCAAATCCGAAATAAAATCGACTATAAAAAAAAAAATTAAACTGTTGGTTGGTAGAAGTGTGCCTTTGACGTTTGGTTTATGTTCAATTAACACCATGTCATAAGCACGATTAGCCCTTCATTTTTTTTTTCTTTTTTTACTAGATTTTCCAAGAAAAAAATTAACAAAGAAGCTCTAACAAATCCCTCGCTTGTTCCTAAGTTCTTTCTTTTTTTTTTTTTTTTTATTGCTTTCGACAAGGATCAAAGCAAAAGTCGCCAACAAAAGGGACACAAAATTGATTACCATAAACATAACTGGTGGACATTTCCATTTTCCGCTTGAATTAGAAAAAAAAAAAAGAAAAATGAATGTTCCTGTTGTTTTTGTGAAGTATATTTTTGTCGGCTATTTAATGAAAGGGGAGGGTGAAATTTCTTGTTTTTTTTTTAATTTCAAAATAAAAATATGAACAGATTTTTTTTTTCAACTTCAACAACAAGTAATTGGTGTCAACACATTTGACCTGAGTGGTTTTTTTTTTTTTTTTTACTTTTCTAGGTCGACCCCTAAAATTTGATTTCAATTTCCATTTCCAACCAATTGCCTTCATAATAACTTTCTAATTAACTGGTGGGTTTCTTTTTTTTCCTATTCTGAAAATTTAAAAAAAATACATCTCAAAACTCACCCTTTTTAAGCTGTGTTGACGGTGATTTTTCAATTTCACTAAGTTGTTTTGATTATTTGATTGACTGTCGTCGTCGGTTTGAATGTGATGAGAGTCAAAAGAAAGGTCCTTTCAAAAAAGGGTTCCCAGAGTTCGGTTCAAAAGTCATGACAGTAATTGGATTAAAATACAAAAACTACCAGAAACTAGTTTTTGGAAAATGTTGGAAAATAGTGAACGAGGGAATACGAAAAATTGATATCCTACTTATTTTAAAAACGTGACAGTTTTTCCTCAAATTCTCAACGACTGAGCAGATTCCGATGAAATTTGGTTGGTTGATTGATAAGACGCTGGTGCGCCAATGCCTTTTAGCTGTTGCAAATCGGATACGGTGATTTTCGCCATCCAGATGACAAATGCTGAATACGTTCACGTTTTCCGAACTTGAAAAACAACATAAAGAAATACTAATTTTGTGACTCTAGATTGCCAAGAAATGATTCCTTCAAGTATCTTAACAAAATGATATTGGAAGGGTTAGTCGTGTTTTAAAAAAGACTGAATAGTTGCACTGCCCGTTTTCTGGCCCTCATATCCCTATTCCAGACATTTATTTGAATGGAACAGTGATTCCCAGTTTTCAAAAGTTTAAATATCTGGGATATTTGATTCATCGCGAAGCAACTTGTAATGACGACATCAATCATGGCATAAGCGTGGGTCGGATCTAGCGGAAAAACTCCGATTCATCCTTTTGTGCGTGCCCCCTAAGCTGGTATTACAACTTACACCTCAGTTGTGCGTCCGACAGTCATGTACAAACCATGTCAGTCAATTGACAGCAGCTGAAAACTCCTGGTACAAACAAATCCAGTGACACCAGCATTTAGTTGGCCTCAGAAATGGAACTATCCAAAACCGCGGATCACTAGTGTGAAGCAGAAGTGGGAGAGTTGTGATCCACCGGAGACAATAAAGGCACCCAAAAGAAAAAGAAGAGCTCGGAGAAGAATTTCTCAACACCTTGGATTAAACAGGCCAGTCGACCTCATGAACTGGATCTAAAGTTTTGCATCCCTGTTCTGTTGAGGCGTAATCTTGAGGCTCCGAAATTTTCCAATTCCACAAAACAACGTTTCACAGAGCTGGGGAGAAGTTCTGACAATTCTTGATTCTCACATGGTCAGCTTTTTGTTCCAAGGGTATCAAGTGCCCAAAACTTATACTAGGTAAACCAAATTTGTTTAACACTCTCTAAACCCAATTCTGAAGTCTCCGACGAAAAATTGGGGACAGACTTAATGTGAGTTTGTATGTTTGTTACGGATTCCCGCCTTAACTCCTCGACCGATCATGATGAAATTTTGTACAAACATTGGCAGAAAATAACATGGAGTATTTTTTATCCCAAAAAAAAATCTATTCTCGAAAACGACGAAAAGAAAATCCGTAGCAACGCATTGGTACGGTTAATGAACATATTAGAGGTCGACAGGAAATAAAGAAAGCCCTTAGGGGCTAGTTATAGCGATACGGAAAGCCAAACCGAAAAAGGTGGAACGGGATGAAAATAAACTTTTTTTTCGTTTTTAGCGTTTATAGCGATCATGAAAACGAGGCCAGAAAAAATATTTCTCTGTGACATTTCACAAAACAGGCGTTTACCTACACGCACGCAGTGTATTAATTTTCTGCATTGTGTAAAAATGAAAATTTCAATAAAGATGAACAAAAATGGATTAAAAAATTATTTCGGGGAAAAACGATGTCGCATGAATGAGAGTGAGCAAGAAAAAAGATTTTAAATCAATTTATAGTGCGAATCGATTCTTATGTGATTTTTGTTGGTGAGTCGGATCAATTTTTCCTTGATCTCAGATCAGATTTCAGATCAAATTTAACACACATTTGCACACATACTTCAATAATTTGACATTTCTCAAACGTCAAATCTGTTTTTTTTTTTTTTTAATTCTGTGAAATTCATTGTGGAAAAATTTTTTGGTAGAAAAGTGAAAAGTTTTTAAATAAATACAGACGGTTCAAGTGAAAATTAATTTTGGATTCATAAATGAATAGGTTCCTATGAATTTGCAAATCTAAAATTAAAGGAGTGTAGTAATGAATTTGATTAATGTATTTTTGCGCAAGTGAACAAATAAATGTGAATTAAAATCATTAGTTTTCTTAATTTTTATAGTTTATATAATTAAGAACGTCAAAAGAAACACAAATAACACAATTCAAAAAACAGACCAAATCTGTTTCAATTTCTTTCACATACAACAGATTTGATCTGTTTTTGTTTTACCAAAAAAATCACATTACAAATCATTACGCCACTGCGTTGCTGGCGACACTGGTCGCTCGGTGCGTGTGAATAAACAACTTCCTTGATAAATGTCAAACAGAAGTCAGTGGTCAGTGCCTCAGTCTCAGTCTGACTTTTGATATTTTGTTGAAAAATTGCAACGAAAAACTTTTCATGGCAGAATTTACAACGAAAAAAATATTTTGACAGCTCACCTTCCAGTGGAAACCGAAAACAATTGGATTGAAACAGAAAAGACTATTTGTTCCATTTTGGTGGAATTGTCAATCAGCTGGGGCGAAAAACTAAACTTAACCATAAAAATGAATAAATACATTTTTAACAAAAAACATTAGTTCAATTGAAACTTTTATTAACAAAAAAAAATTCTCTGAGTTATTTAGCATCGATCAGTTTAGCATTTGTGTTTAAAATTGATTTATAACATACAAAATTTTCCATCTCAAAATTTTTCCGGTTTGGTTTTCCATGTCGCTATAACTGGCCCTTTAGATGGTGATGGAATTTTCCTCCCTAAAATTCAAGTTTGCGTCAAACAGGAATCCAAAATTTGATCTTGACAAAACTAACGACAAAATTAAAATACACACCCACGCAAACAAAATTTTAATTTCGTGACGCAGAAAAAAAAAAATGGTACCGCCGTAACTGCATTCCAAACATAAACACTCATTTCAAATCGACGTTAATGCAGCGCCCGACGGACGACGGCAAATCGAACCGAACAAATGGTATAACAACATTTTTGCATTGTTTTATTTATATCTCAAACAAGTGCAACAAATCTTACTACACGTCATATCTCAGTTATCTCAGGTTTTACCGTTGTATCTTGTTTCGATACAATTTAGCTCACGACTATGATCGATGTTTAAAAAGACACAAGTCAGGAACTATTGACATTAGTTAGGATCAAAGTTTGCGCATTTATCTTTAGGATTTCCGAAGTCTGGGTATCTTCAAAGTTCAAATTCACGGGTCCATATTAGATACAAAGTATAATTGATGTATTTTTATTTTGGTAAAGAATTTCAGTAGCAGGGCGTGTGATGTTCTCAAACTGAAGTTCGTGCAATTTTTTTAAATCTCAAAAAAATCGTGAATGTCACTCTGCGATATCCCAAAAGACGACACCTATAGCATCCTATTTTTCTTTTTTCATTTTAAACTGTGCCGCATGAAAATGTTTAGATAATTCTTTAAAAAAAAAAAATTAATTGTGTGAGCACTTTGTGCATGATTAATGCAATTAAGGAGATACTTTTGGAATTTAGAGCGCGCGCAATCAAAACAATTTAACTCTTTGACCTTTATACTAACTTAACAGTTGTATTTTTCTTTTTATGCAACTAAGCCTATGCGATTTTGTTGGAAATTAATACCCAACTTAAGTCACGATTTTAAACTTTTCAATAGTTAAACGATTGTCTACTGACAGGTGTAGATGCAAATTGAACTTAGAATAAACAATTTTTATCGTGATAGTTTTGCAATAAAATAAATGCAATTTATCTAGAGCAACATGTTGCGCAACATATTGTGGGAATAATATTGTGATTTTGTTATCTATTTTATTGTACAAGGATACATTGTGTTTCAATTAATTCTCAAGGAGACTGATATATTTTTTTTGAAATGCTTAGTTGAAATGTGTTGAGGATTGCATTACATGCCACAACTGACTTGTGGTGCATTTACACGAATGACAAGTTGCCAGAATTGTTCACAATATTTCTGTTTTGAGTCCCAAAAAAGACCAAAGACCAGACATTTTGGCAAGTTGCCATTCGTTTACATGGAACATTATGTTTGGTTCGTTTACACGAGAGACAAATGAATTGTTCGCAACTTTTTAACGGCCCCTGCCAGTGTTGTTTCTGCCCAGCCAACTATCAACTAAATTTTTACTCTCAGATGGATTTTTAGAAATGAAGCAGGAATTCCAGCTTTATTATAGAGCCATGTCTTATTTTAGGATCAATGAAAAACTACGACTACTTAGATTCTCACTTCTCATCCAAACTGGTCAGGAAAACCACCAACTTCTTACTCCTACACCTTTTTGCGACATCAAAAGTGTTCTCTCAAAGAATCAAGAAAAACGTGCTGTACGCAACCATTGCGAACTTTGTTTATTCGAAATACAATCGATCGACGCGCCAACTGTGGGCGAAATTTATAACTTAGGCGGCTCCTGAAATACACTAAAGGCTCACTGACGAATAGCCCGGTTCTGAATTGTGAGTCAAAAGAAGACATGTCAGCATTATACGAAAAATGTTGAGGAAGCTCTGAGAAAAAGGACATATCGATAGCTAGTGAAGAAGAAGATTTAATGAAGAACTGCCCGGGCTTTGCAACCGTTAAACGTTGAAGTATTCAAACAGTTGAACATTCAAGGATTTAGATGACTGCTGCACGTGGTGCTTATGGATGAAAACGCATCATCCATTGATTCTCATTTTCGCTCTTAGAAGAAACTCTCAGAATAGGAAGACCCGACTTTTTGTAAGCGGCTTTAACCAACTTGGATTGCGTTACTCAATCAACATGCTAGGAACCCTACTTCCGGGGGGGGGGGGGGAATGTTGTTTGATGCCGTGCGTAGTCCATAATGGGTTGGAAGCATCACCTGAAGCAAGTAAGGTGTGCACCAAAAGATTCAGATTTAAGAACGTCTTTTATTCAAAACCACGAATCTCGTAGGGTTCGTTAGGGTCAGCTATACAATGAGTTTTCTCTCCCAGCTACTAGATGGCGGGTCATACAAACAAAATTGAATGTTTCAACTGAACAAAAAAACAGAGTTGCCATATAAAAATTTGGTTGCTAAAATGATCAAAAACATATACGAACAAAATTCTCATGATTATGCTTTTGTAAAAAAAAAAAAAAAAAAAAAAAAAAAGGAATGGACAATATCTTCCGGTTTGGCATTGTGAACACACACAAAAATCTATCCCCTTAAGCCTAGATTAATGATTTGACAAGCAATAAGTCCCGAATTCTAAGAAAAAACATTTTTTATGCGTCCCCAATCAAACCAAAAAAAAATTTTTAATTTTTTTGTTTAACAATGCCAATCACGTAGAAAATTAAGATTTTGCGAAACGTCCACACCAGGTGCGCCCTCATCTTTACACAAATTTTGTTCGCAAGCTTTTGTTTTCTTTATTTTTTATCAAAGATATGTACCGACAGTGTTTTTTTTTTTAAATTTAATTCTATTAGTTGCAAACAAATTGGATTTAAACAAATTTCACAGTCCAGTCACATCTACTAGAAACACTTTTTCTTATTTTTTTGTTTCATTTCTCAAAACAATCGCTTCTAAATAAAGTCTGCTTAGTGTTTCCATCGGTTGCGGTTTTGTGGTTGAGGGGAACAAAATTAAAAAAAATTTTCACTTAAGTGGAAGTGAGCCAATCGGAACCAAAGTCATTATCAAAAACAAACGGACAAAGGTACGAGTAATTGTGGGTGTTAAGAGTTTAATCGGAAATGGAAATAAAAATTAAATTCGCAGAAGAAACACAAAAATGACTAAGCAAGTACCCACACAAATTGAGGGCGAAATAGAAATTTCGTGGTCTTTAATTAATTCAAGGACACGCGCATTTATCCAATTGAATTATAAAAATACGTATTGTTTTGCCTTCACCTTTTGTGTATAAACTTTTCTTCTCACCTCGCTAAACACAGAGGTTTCTATCGTCAGCACGTTTTTTTTTTTTTTTTATTTACCATGAACTGAACTCACTTATTGTCGGACAAACTGGTGGCGAGGCGTCGAAGTACAAAAACAAAAGTGGTATACATTTTCACTTAACGTTAAACAATTCAATCGTTACACTTCGTAGCACATCCCTAGACATAACAACAACAACAACTACAGCACCACTTCTAAGAGCAACACCGTCATCATCAATTTTACAAAAGTCAAAAACTCAACGGCTAATTAAATACCTACCATTTGAGTTGAGGTGAATTGACCTAGAGACGTCAGATTTTGGTTTATTTTTTTGTTTGTTTTGTTTTGTTTTGGGGGAGATAAGACCACTGATGTCGGTCGTGTCTCGATCTCTTAACGATCAACTAGAGAGAGTGTGTGCCTATGTCACAAGTGACACTCGTATAGTTAACTCTATAGGAGAGGTGAAGTGATTCACAAAAATTAAGGTGTGACACGTATAACTAATTACTGTTTATAACATATTCTATGTTTACTGTTTTAAAGGCTGTCAAAGTGACTACTAACTCAACACACACTACATGTATGTACCTACACAGATTGACAGAGAGGGGGAGGTGGAAAGAGTGTGTCAAAATGTTTTTTTATGCAAATCAGATGCTCGTTGGGAACAACAACTACTGTCAATGTGCCGAAATTTCCGCATTTGTCAAACTACAAACGTCAAAGTAACCATGTATAACAGTTGAGAGCTGGTCATAGAGATAAAGGGTCAAAACAAAGAAGGTTTTTCCTATCATGATTCGAAAAAAAACAGACATATGCGTGGTTATTTTTTATTAAACAATTAATTTTATTTTTGTTATCTTTTTTTAAACAAATGAAATACGTACATACTTGCATGAAAAGACAGAAAATGAATTGAGTGGTGAATAAAATTGGGTTTACGCTTGACAGGTCCAACAATACCATTATTCTCCTTACCACATAATTAATTATATTAGCATTGAATCAAGGATTTTATTTGGGTTGGTTTTGATTCTTTTGGTTGGGGAGGCGTTTTGGGGGGGGGGGTAGATTTGTGATAGATGCAAGCTTATTTTGGGGGAAATTACAACAAAATTACGTATTTTATCTTATCTTTACATAATCTTTTCGCATGGCTAAATTTATAAAGCAGGAACGTAATAAAATGCTAAAATGAAAAACAAAAGATAAATTGAGTAAAATGTTTATATTTGACGGGTCTAGATTCTAAGAAATGCTTTGGAGTTCTACCCTAAAGATTTTTCAGTAGTTATTAATGTAGGCTGAAGTAGTGAACGAACAAGGTTTCAATTAATTGACGAGGTAAAATCTGAAATGGTTGGCTTAAAGACGAAAGAAGTTCACACAAATAAAAGATGTTTTTACAGAAGAATTCCTTAAACAAAATGTTGGTGTACCGCAGGTAAGTGCAATGAGACCTTTACTTTTTACTATTTCCCTTGGCAATCTGATTCAATATTTCTTAGGTCTTGCATCTTTTTCCCCTCAGGGAATTTTTTAAATGTAGATGCTCGAAAACAGGTCAGCACCATCAATGTTAAGTCCAGAAAAAATTCTACCAAAAGGTCATTGCTAAAGTATAGCATCTTCTGGTCAAAACAACACAAATTTTTTGAGTTCCGATAGTTAAAATTGTCAATAATTTGTTTATTGTACATTGTGTTCGCTTCAATAGCCGTTTGCCATCGCCATACAAAGGTATGCTAACAATCAGGTCTTTTTTTCCAGTTGAAAGAATCGTAGAATAAATGGGTTCACTCAAAGTTGGAGCAGAATCTTGGCACGATTAATTTTGTGAGTCTTTCCAGAGCACTTGTTGGTGTCGTCAGAGTAAACAATTCTCTGAGGGATATTGATGGTCCAAAAAAAATCGTGTTTGGATAGTAAAAAGTTGCGGACCAAGGTGACTTCCATGAGGTACACCCAAAGTTCTTTAACAGAGCGATTCGGAAACAAATCTTTGAAACCATTAAACAAATGTTTCATCTTAGTTAGTGTTAAGAATAAGGATATAAGAAGATTTAAAGGAATGGAAAAACCAGTTTTTGAGACTTAAAACTGAAAAAAGTAACAGCTTAAAATAACAGGGCTACCCCGAAAGTTTAGAACTGCGAGAATTTTTGACCCGCTCCCCGCTCGTTGGAGCTCTCTTGATTACAACGTTACTTTTCCAGAGAAAGGAGACGGAGAGACGGAGATCGTAGACATTTTGCAATTTCATCTGATACTCCAGAATATCAAACGATTCTTGAAAAGAGGAGATTTTGAATTAAGATAATGCCATAACAAACTTTAACTTTGTTACAACTAACCCCAACCTGTGTTACAACTGTCCTCATACATCTGGTAAAGGGTGTTTTTTTTTAAGACGTGTGGTTTTCAAGAAGAAATAAAGCGTTGTTATGGCCAAGAATTTAGCTGTATTATAAAGAAAAGGCTTTGCCATTATGTTTTAAAAATGATTTCGGCCAAGTAGCAGCAGCTGGCTCAAATAAATTGAAGCCGAGGCCCAATTTCCGAAAACTTTTATCAGCAATTTGGGCCGTATGTCAGCAATAACGCGCCGAATTTTCTCTTCCAAGGCGTCAATCATATCGGGCTTTTCTGCGTAGACAAGCGACTTCACATAACCCTACAAATAGTCGAGCTGTGTTAAATCGCACGATCTTGGATCAATGATTCCACCAACCCATAAAGCACACCAAACAGTCAGTTTTAGTGGGTGTAACGGTGTCTTAACATACACTTGAGAATTATCATCACTCCAAAAGCGGCAGTTTTGCTTATTGACATATCCATTCAACCAAAAGTGAGCTTCATCGCTGAACAAAATTTTGTTGTAAAAATCGAAAATCGCTTCACGAGTATAACCATGTTTTTCAAAATAAATTTGCACAATTTGCATGCGTTGTTCAGGAGTAGATCTATTCATTATGAAATGGCAAACCAATCTGAGCATAATACAAGAGACAGCTGTCAAAAAGACCAACTCCGAAAAAAGTATTGCCAGATTGAAAACCACACGTCTAAAAAAAAAAAACACTATTTATATTGAAACAATGCAATTTTTTGTTAAAAGTTCTTTGTCTCAATATTTTCTGAACAAGCTTTTCTAACTTTCTTTTAGGATTTTGTAGCTTTTTTCAAAACCCTAAAGGCAGTAGAGCGGTTTTTTTAGGAAAAACGTGTCGAATTCAGGCGTTCCTTTCCCTACCTATAAACAAAAAATAAAACTGCTGCGAGGGTAACATAATGTTTTAGTTTGTTATGTGCATGATATTAAAAGTTCATCACTTTCATAACGAGAAATGTACCTAAAAAAGAACATACCTGAACTAATTCGTATTTTTAGTGAATTTCATTAAATTTTTAAATCGCCTGCTTTTTCGCAAGTTTTTCGTAGACCCAGGTTTAAACAAAAAAAAAAAAAAAGGTTTTTAACAAAAGACAATAACTTCCACTAACTAAGTATGTTGTCGTCATTATGTCAGATTATGTCATCTCAAAGGTATTATCCAAAAAAAGCCTACCAAATCCATAACCATAAATATCTTCTTCCCAAATCGATTACAAAAACCCTTTTCGAAAAAGCCGCTAAATACAACCCAAAAAAAAAAATACCGCCATTGAAGTTTCCCCACAATAATTCTCACACAAAATTTTACACACTAAATCGTTAATAAATTTTTAAGATACATCGTTTTTTATGCCAGAGTTTCTATAATTTATTATCTTTAGCGTAATAAACTAGTTCGTTGTGTTTTGTCAGGTATTGGATTCGAATTTGAATTTGAATCTTACTTCCGAGAGGGCGCTTGCTCGGCTATAACGCCAGCGCTTTGTTTCATTGTTGTTGTTGTTGTCATTCAAATCAAAGAGTGATACAAAAAATACAACATAGCTAACACGTCAATAAAACCCTGATCTATCTATAACAAAGATTGTTTTAATCTGATTTCGAATTAATTATCGAAACTTTGGTTTGTTGTAACCTTAATTACTGCGTGATAAATTATTGTATTCAATCCAAAGCTGCTATATTTTTTTTTTATTTTTCAATCTTCGAGCTATCATTTGAATATAATTTTTTTTTAATCCTACTTTATATTGGCGCCAAACATCCACCTACTTTGTTTATTGCAATTACAACTCATTTACACGCTGCTGCGTGGCGGCTATAGTTTTTGTATTTTTAAACTTCACACACATCTGGAAATATTGTGGGCGAGAAGAGTATTACTTTTTGTTGATGTTGTTGTTGTTGTTGAATTTATTTTGGATTAATAAAAATATTACTCACTTTCTATACAACAGAAGAAAATAAAATTCAACCCGCCCGCACTTTATTTCAACATCAAAAAGTAATCTAATGAAATGAATAATCGGATTGGCCTGGCCGGGAAAGTACTTCTTACGCCATTAAGTAAATACAAATGCAGATTAAATTGTAAGGAATTTTAGATACAAAAATGGTGAATAGGCATTCTGGAAATAAATGTGACATGATAAACTTATTGTGGTGATTAATTTTAATAGAAATTGTTCTTACAGCTGTGAATAAACCAAGAAACTATCTTTTCTAAGAATGCGACAAATTCTATTACAATTTCGTCATTTTATAATGATTTGAAGTGAGTACATATTGGTGACGACCGAAATATTAGAGAATCAGAAGAGTAGTACCCCGTGGCGTAGTGGTTAGTGTGTCGGACTGCTACGCTGAAGGTTCAGGGTTCGATCCCTGATGTTGCCACCTTAAGTTTTTTTCCGGGGTACTGCCTCTTGCGAGGAAGTGACAATTCCTCCAAGAGTAATTAATGTCATGGAAAGTGCTTCTCTGTTAGCCGTTCAGATTCGGCGGTAAATTGTAGGTCCCTTCCATTCCGGCAGAATATCAACGCACACACAGGAATGGTTGAGAGTGTAAGTCACAGGCCCCGGCCCGCTTGGAGCTGTCGTGCCAACAATTTATTTTATTTAGAAGAGATAATGAAGTTTGGAGAAACAGGCGTCCGAAGTGCTTTAACGTTTGAAACAGCCTTTATTGTCCCTGCCAATTCGGCTGATACAACTCTGTTCGTTCGGAAATCACTCGCATCCTTCTCAGGTGTCAGAAACTTTCTCTTAATGGTGGACCCTTCTTCGAAGTTGAACATTAGGTTCGCAGTATTGGACAGTGTGCAAAACGTTTGTCGGAAATCTAATAGCAGCTGAGAATAATTTCAAGGCACCTAGGACACAACATACCGTCCTAATCGCTGAATGAAATCCTATGAGAAGCTAATATCTAACAACTCTCAAAACCGCACTCGATACTGAACCAAATATCGAAAGAAACTCTGGTAACTATTGAAGATTGAAGATCAGCAAAGTAGATAAAAGCAAAATTTCACGTCTACCTGGTAAGCAGAGGATCGTTCTCCATCCCTAGACAGAGGAGGTAGGTAAAAACGGCGGTTTTTTTTTAACAAGGGACCGGAAGGATGGAGTAATTGTAAAGCTATCAAAGAAAGGAAACCATAAAAGCTGCAATAACTGACGTGGTCCGTTTTTCCGAAGTCAATGGCAACCATTCAACATCTCGAACAAAATGCAGTCCTTTGTTTACCGTTGTCTGCGGTACATTCTGAAGATGAGGTGGCCGCAAATTATATCGAACTTGGAACAGGACCGGGTAAAAATTGGATGCAGACATCATGCAACGGAAATGGTGTTGGCTATAGGGAAACACGCAATGGAATCCTCAGGGTAATAAACGCGTCGGAAGACCAAAAACGACTTGGAGGTCATCTGTAGTACAAAAGAAGCTAAATCTCTCAAGGTGTAAAATCATGACAAATCATGCAGCGAATCGGAAAATGTGGAAGGATGGTATTGCTGCCCTATGCTCCAGGAGGAGTCGAAGCGTTGTAGTATTTGCAGCCGGACGATAATATTTATAATATAGAATGTTTACCACATGGACAGTTTGCTTTTAGTTTGGGTTCATTTGATCCGACACAGGGTTCGCTCAGTTTACACGTCAGTTTGAGAATTTTCCAAGAATTATAGCCTGCCTTAGTGGCGAGGTTAATGCGGCTTTCAAATGGATCATCTGCATTAAATTCGTACGATTGACGAACAGCTCCAAGCTCTAAGAAGCCAATGAAAAATGATTAACACACTCAACTATATTGATTCTCTGCAAGGATAACCAAGGGAGCCGGATCCGAAGGGCTTGTATGCAGAAGCACTTTCCGCTATAAGTTTTAACTCGTGGAGGATTTGTCACTCAATCGCAATGCCCCGGGGAAAAAAACATGGTGGAATCAATCAATCTGATACACCAACCACTACACCACGGGGCTCTACTAGTTTGCGATGAAGCAATCAATTTAATGAAAAACAATCTTCCCGACGATAAAAATATCCAGAACTCCATGTGATATGCCACCTTGGAAGTTTGCCGGTTTTTAAGTACATTTTATTCACATCCCCGAAAATGAAAATCCCGAAAGTTTAAAATGATCAAAAGCAAATACCTAGTGCCACCCAAAAGGAGGTACTACTACTCAAGAAAACTGTTGACACAGGCGCCTGCCAGACGGCTCGACATACCCTAAACGGAGCAACAAAGTTGCGTGACCGGTTGCGCACTGAAAAAGGGAGTTAGAATCCCTAGATCCCGCCAAGCGGGCCACTCAAATCTACTACTGATTACGAAAACTGTTGACACAGGTGCCTGCCGGATTTCCAATCACGAATTATTTAATTTTTCAGTATTGATTGTTTTTGGAAAGTTCTAGGTCAGTTGAGACTTCCCTTAAAGACCATATTCTGAAAGCCCAGTGGACGGTCTTGCAGAAATAATAACCTGATAATCGGTCATCCATCGCCAGTACCATCCTGAAATATGTTTCTTGTCAAGAAATTTCAGAAGGCAAGACAAGATTAGGGAATATCTCCAGATTAACGGAAAGTCAATTAAATCTAAGGATTATATTGAAGAATAGGAGCTCTAAACTTCATTGAATGGTACTGCACATGACGAGGAAGTCTACGAGTCAAACTGCGCGATACAAAGCTAGTTGAGAGGAATAGAACATTAAAAATTCCCGCTACCTTATTTATTTCAGGAATCCGTCTTGGAGACCCAACCAATTCTTACCCAGGACCGTCTTGTAAAACGAATTAATAGTTGTCAAAAGTCAAAGCAGCACAGTAGCACATTTGCGTCAGTTTTTCGAATAGAAAACAGTTCAAGGGGAATGTTAAGGAAAAAGAAAGAAAAAACTTGCAACCGGGTATTGGTGGGATTTATTGGTGTGTTTTGCTCAAAAGGGTCAACGGGAATCGAGGGATTTGAAGAAGAAGAAATAAACTGGTGAAAGATGCAGAAAGTACGAAGTTCCAAGGAAGACTTTGAGTCAAAAATACCATCTTCCATCTCAAAACGCTGCACGCAGTTGATTTGGGGGAGGTTTACTGAGAGCTCCGTCGCAAAAAAAAGGCAATGCCCTTCAGAATTTCTAATAAATCGCCAAAAAAAAGGAGGAGGAGCAACTCCTGCAACATACACAAAAAATGCAATAACTGCAGTAGCTCGCCCCCATCAAACTTGTTAAAATTTGAAACCAGAGGAGACACTTGATGAACACCTTCACGATTCTTACTTGTTTGACAAAGAAAGCATCCTTGAATTTTTCGCACAAAAAGAAAAACGAATTTCCATCTCTCATCATAATCCTTGATATGGATATGATTCAATTTAATTTTTTTCAGATTACAACTTGTTTGATCTTCTTCAAAAATACAAAAAAAAAACTTTAAGGTACCCTACACGCAATCAATAATGTTGAACTCAATCAATTTAAATGCGATTGTCTGTCTATGACTCCATATTCCCGAGATTGACATATTGTTCTTTTTTTTTTTGTTCTTCATGTCGTGTCTGTCTAAAATAACAGAGTGTCTGGGAGAAGGAAAAGGGGAATCATCCGCATACGATGCGATTATTAAATTCTTTTTTTTTTGTATTATTTTTGGGATAGACAACGCATCGGCGATGGTATTGGAAATCCAGTGTGTCTCACATGTGCAATCAATCCGTTCTGCCATCAACATCGTCGTCGTCGTCTCGATATCTCAAGAAGCTCGAATATATCAGAGAGGAAAAAATTCAATTACGTTCGCTCTAAGTACACATTATTTGACATTGAGGAGGCATGATGTACTTATGTCAATTTTTTTTTTTTAAACTTGTTTTACTCTTTCCATCGATATTTTTCAATTTTTTTTTTGTTCCATATCGACGTGCGAATTCATCTCAACTTTTTTTTTTTTTTTTTTTTTAATTTTTCACCGCGAGATTGTATCTTTTTATGTACCTATCTGAAGTGAATACTGGATTCGCGCTTCAATGTCGTTGGGTTGCGCGTCATGTTGTGTTTTACTCAATCAAGTGAGCATTTTTCCGAATTGACACTGAGGTTGGCAGGCAGCTTCTTGCTATTCGGTTGCTATTGGAGACTTCTGTGGAAATTGTGGCCGACAAATTGGGCAATTGGCAGACGTACCTTGTACCTATACTTACGACGACACAAGTACGTTTACCTTAAGGACCAGTGAACTTTAAGAGTGCAGTCAATCGAATAGAGTTTCCTTTTCTTTTGAGGTTACTTTTTTTGTTGCATTTCTTAAATCTGGTTTTGTGGTCTTTTGTTGAACGATGACCATTTTTGGATTTTTCAAAAAAAAAAAAAAAAAAATATATATAAAAGATATGACAACCTTGTAGGTTTGGTTTGGTTTGCTTTGCTTTGCCAAAAGCCAGATGACAACCGACCAACCAACCAACCAACCAATCGACCACAGCAAAGTGAAGTGAAGTTTAACATCTGATGGCATGGTATACGAGTATTTAACATTTCTGACCAAATTTGGTAGCTTGACAGTTTTTGAAAAGTTTTACACAATATTAAATGGGAAGCTGCAATTTTTTGTAATTTTCTTTTATGGTTTGATTGTTTTTGTGGACAGTATAGTTTCTTATTTTTTGCGTTGCAATTTTTGTGGCGTAACTGCTTACATTTCCATGATGACCACCACTATCATTGCAAGTTTGGCCACAGGGACTAGGAGCCAATGGATCTAGAAGAAGTGTTGCTATTTGTCTGAACTATGAAGGAAATCCAAGGGCGCTGGGCCGTTGCGATGGTGATGGGTTGTTTCAGTTCGGATCAAAAAAACAGTCTTGAGATGGATTTGTGATAGACTTGTGATATTTCGTGATGAACTTGTGATATTTCGTGATGGACTTGTGATATTTTGTGATAGACTTGTGATATTTCGTGATGGACTTGTGATATTTCGTGATGGACATTCCGTTGAAGATTTATGAAGCAAATGATGAAAGACAAGCGGTTCAAATACTCGTACAACCGCGTTTTTGGCTTTGAATATCTTGAACAATTTGGGAAGACAACCCAACCGGAGACATGGGATAGCAAAAGTGCGACTTCGTACAATTGCGTCCATCGAAAATATTGGTTGAAATAGGTATTGTGACTTTGACTCGCTACAGCGACTTATTACGCTGAGCAACTGCAATTCTTTGCACGCTAACTAGATTGAATTGACTCAGAAAGTAAAGCCCAAAGACTTTTTGGAGCTTTTCCAATACGAAGAAGGATTGACATCTCATGAAGCTCTTCCTGGCGAATTTTGATGAAGCACTTAAATTTCCACGCTAAAAAGGTTGAGTCAATTTGAAACACTGCCTATCCGCTGAATATCGTGAAATATCAAAGAGAATCTCATCTTTAGCGATGGAGAACAATTTTATGGAGTTGTCAACAAGGAGAATTATTGTCGGCCAAGGTGGGTTTGATTAAAAGGTTTAAAGTCGATATTTGACGTTGTTCTTCGTAGCGAGCAGTACTTCTTCGACCACGAAGCCGGCAAAGCTGTAGCTGTAGGTCTTGACTTAACCACTCAACGAATTTTGTTACAGTGTCACACAAAGTTAAGAGAAGCCGATGGATCATGTAAAGAATCTCCCTAAGCAATCTTTTCCTCACTGTGCGCTAGAACACGGCATCTCGAAGACTTTTTTTAACTTGTCGAATTTCGAATCGGGACTTGGACTTGTATTCGTTCAAGATCCAACTGGAGAGTCGGGAGCTCAAATTAATTACCATATAATAAAGTTGTTTGAAGAAGCAATATTGTTCAAGAAACCATCTTTATCGACGAAGAGCATTTTTGGATGAATGGCTATGTTAACAAGCAAAATTTTCTCTCACCAGGTGGCAATCAATCAATTTTTGGACCGGCTTGCGACGTAATTGGTTAGTTCTTACTTGAAAACGACGTTTGTGAGGCCATCGCCGTCTATTTGAAGCTCTACAGATCCAATATGACTAATTTTTTTTAGCTCGAACTCAATTGTATTGAAATTTAACAAGACCAATATCGTTCGGTGATTCGATTCTTGATTTTGGAAGGTAAAACACACACCGAAATTAAAGATCGCTTGGATGCTGTGTATGGTGACTCTCTCCTTCGATGGCGATCATCAAGAATTGGTTCAGGTGCCCCGAAAACGGCTACTACGGAGGAAAATGTCCGCCGATTGAAGGTTCAAGAGATAGCTCAGACTCAAGGCATCGCAGAAGGAACGGTGCATCATATTCTTCACGAAGAACTGGGCGAGAAAAAGCTGTCAGCACGATGGGTGCGGCGTTTGCTCACACCCAGACAACAAGCGCAACCGTATGAGATCACATCGGCGACGTATTTAGCGCTGTTTCAGCGCAATCCAGCGGAATTCTTGCGTCGTTTTGTGACCGTTGACGAAACATGAATTCATTGGCACACACCAGAGACCAAGGAACAATCGAAACAGTGGACTTCACCCGGCGAACGAGCTCCGAAGAAGTCGAAGACTGTACCATCGGCTTCTGGGATTCACAAGGTGTGATCCACATCGATTACCTCGAGAAGGGTAAAACAATCACTGGGCTATACTATGCCGACTTATTGAGACGATTCGAAGCCGAATTGAAGAAAAAACGGCCCTGTTTGGTGAAGAAAAAAATGCTGTTTCACCACGACAACGTGCCGGCTCACACCTCCGCCGTCGCCATGGCCAAATTGGTCGAATTACGTTATGAATTGCTGCCCCATCCACCATACTCTCCAGATTTGCCCCCCTGTGACTTCTTTTTGTTTCCAAACCTGCAAGTCACTCGCCGGGTCGAATGAGGAGGTCATCGCCGCCACGGAGGCCTATTTTGCAGACCTCGGGAAAACATATTTTTCGGACGGGTTGAAAAAGTCGGAGCATCGCTGGGCCAAGTGTATTGAGCTAAAAGGAGATTATGTTGAAAAATAAATCGTCACTTTTCCAAAATTTTCGTTTTTCTTTTCTATAGGCTAAGTATTTATTGAATGACCCTCGTATTGAATATTGGATCTTTTAGATACGTGTCACCGTGCTAAGCCAGAAAAAATACCTTCGAATTAAATGAACAAATTTCTGTCTGGCCAAAATATTTCTTATCGCTCAGTACTAACTCAAATAAATATCAAGTTCTTTTCTGAGTGTCCCACCTTTTGTTATCTCCGCGTTGCCAACTAATCGACAGCTGTCAAAGTCCCAATCTCAAAAATGTATCTTTGAACCTCAAAATGTAATTAATTTATCTTACCACAAATTCCCTTCAAAAACAAAAGCAATCATCAAGTTTGTGTCTTCAAATTAAATTCACTCACCTGTAATGAGAAAAAAAAAAAATAAAATAAAAATTAATTCATCATAATCCAGTCGAAAAAAAAGAAACAAGAAATATCAGTTACAACAGCTTAAAAGAATAATCATCAAAAAAATTAACTCCAATGACCCATAAGCCACAAACATTGACAAATAAAAAAAAAAACTAATCCTCAAACAATAGTCCAAGACACCCACCACGATCCGAGAAGATACAATAAAAAAAGGAAGAAGGAACCCAACCCATTACCGCATGTTTGAAAGTCTTGTAATTGAATTGAAAGTACCCCATTTTGAGTGTACTCAACTGGTTCCTCCAGCTCAAGGACTTCACCGACACAACTTTCGAGGGTGATGAACAACCTTCAAACGAAAAAAAAAAATTATGTAATAACAATCAAAATATCCTCACCAACAGCAAGAAAAAAATATGTTAAGAAAATTGTTATTATCATCCAAGACGACGACGACGGCGATGTCAACCTCGAGGACTCCTGGAACGGCAGCAACCATGCCCACAAACATCTTCGTCGAACTAAAAACCAGCTTATAATCATAAAACCTAACGACACCAACAAACCATCAAGGCATCTTCAAGAGCGAGAAAAAGGAGGTCCTTTGAACATTATCCTTTGCTTTCTTTTCTTTTTTTTTTAGATTTGTCCAACTCCTCCTCATAGCAACGATTAAAATGCGGGCTTGGTTGCACTCCGCGTGATATTTAACAATGAATTGGGGTACACCTACTCGAAACGAAAGCAAAAAAAAAAGGATGCTCCTCTCGAAATTGACAGGGAAGGTATCCTTTTGGGTAATTCCAAATAATTGCATGCCGGCTGCGTGTGTCCACTGATTTTCACACACAAGCAATATCGTTATCGTGAGAAGGTGAGTGGGGGGAGACCTACGACGGATACGACCGTACCTCAGCCTCAGGCGTGACATTAAAGTGTTGCCACACAAGTTTTGGAAATGGACAATTTTCTGTGTTAATTTCTATGTTCAATTTGTCGCGCGATTGAAATTGGACACGAACATGCAAAGTGGATTATTTGGTTTTATTTTTGGAGAAGCAGACTTAACTGCTAAAGAGGTGTCTTAATCGTTGTTGGTTGCGCATAGAGTTAACGAGAGCACTTTCAAAGCAGGGAGTAATTAACGCGTCGCAATAATGGAGGATGTGCTCCGTGGTTTTCGGATGAAGCTTTTAAAACCGTGATGAAAGAAACGTGCGAAATTGTCGGATTTGGTAATGACATCAGGTGCGAACGAGGTGTTGAAAGGTTGGCAATTTTTGCAAATAAGCTAGAACCAACCCTTCCTTAGTCTTCCCAAGTTGAGAGTTGACAGCAAATGACAGCAAAATACATAAAGGCTGCTGTCAGTTTCCAAGCGCCATATTTTAATCACAGTCAAACTTCCATGCCTTTGCCTTTTACGACTTAGAATTTAAAGCATAACTCATGTTTGATTGAAATCCGATAATTCGTCTTAGATTGTCGTAGCTTGGAAAATGTTATGTTGGGTTCCGAATGAGAAAGCTGACAAATTAAAGTGGCCCAGTGATGACATTTGAATGGAATTCTCCGGCTCACGATTGACTGTCCAAGAACAAAATGGAGATCAATTCAATAAGTGGAAGCAGTGTCGAAGCGAGAACGTTACCACAGCTGAAATGTCAAGCTGGAAACCAACACTCTTAAAGCGGCCTTTTGCAGTTCAGTTGTAGAAACTTTTGATCAGTTTTTTTTTATTTTGTTCTAAACAGGACCAAAATGATTGCTCCGAAATAGAGCTGTTGATCGGATCGGATCGGATCTGGGGTACCTCAAGGTTCCATCTTTTCTCCATCACTCTTTTTGTCTGCATTTATGACCTTTTATCAAAGTTTCCGTTTTTGTTCGCTCTCTAAAATTTCGTTTCGGCATTGGCAAGCCAATCCTTTAGACGAAGGGCTAAAATAGATGTTGACAGCATCGTTCGCCAAAATGTAAAAAACCGTTTGGAGTCTAGTTTACAAAAACAACCGAACATGCTGAAACTAAGGCGAATCGAAATTAAGTTTTCTGGAGAATTTACACGGTTGAATTGGAATGCCTAACTGTTGACCCTCCAACGTATTACTTCGCTTTGGGGCCAAGTTTTCACGGCAGAACAACTTAATGGTAGTAGAAGAACGGCGAAACACTTGTCTTTAAACGGCTTTGGTCTGGTGGCTCAACTCACAAGAATGGTGCTCAACTTAGCGAACAAAACTTTGACCCTAATATAAAAACTCTCAAGCTCTACTGACTTTGATATTCATCGTTGGTTAAAGCCCAACGTTGGGCGCCATTAATAAGAGCCAAGTTTCCACGGTGAAAAATTTAGGGATAGGAAGTAGAAGGTGGCAACACAGTAGTCTTTGCACGGCCTTGCACTGGTGGCTCAAAATATAGGAACGTTCCTACTCATACCAGCCCCACGTTGGGCGCCATTGTTGAGAGCCAAGTTTGCACGGTGAACAATTTAGAAATAGGAGGTAGAAGATGGCAACACAGTAGTCTTTGCAGTAGGCCTCGCTCTGGTGGCTCAAAATATAGGAACGTTCCTACTCATTCCAGCCCCACGTTGGGCGCCATTGTTGAGAGCCAAGTTTCCACGGTGAACAATTTAGGGATAGGAGGTAGAAGATGGCAACACAGAAGTCGTTGCACGGCCTCGCTCTGGTGGCTCAAAATAAAAGGACGTTCCTACTCATTCCAGCCCCACGTTGGGCGCCATTGTTGAGAGCCAAGTTTCCACGATGAAAAATCTAGGGATAGGAAGTAGTAGTCTTTGCACGGCCTCGCTCTGGTGGCTCAAAATAAAAGGACGCTCCTACTCATTCCAGCCCAACGTTGGGCGCCATTGTTGAGAGCCAAGTTTCCTAGGTGAACAATTTAGGGATAGGAAGTAGAAGTTGGCACCACAGTAGTCTTTGCACGGCCTCGCTCTGGTGGCTCAAAATATAGGGACGTTCCTACTCATTCCAGCCCCACGTTGGGCGCCATTGTTGAGAGCCAAGTTTCCACGGGGTACAATTTAGGAAAAGGGCGAAGGCAGGCATGTCTGTGCAAGGCTATGCTCGAACGAAATGGGAGCTCACAACACTTCGAACACACAATTGAATTCCTCAACTTCTTTTCTTATCGCACTGAGCGAATGTTGAATGCCTTTCCAAGCTTATTAGTCCCCATTTTGCAAAGCAGACATCCTAAGCACCTTACGGCTTCTCAAGTTAAAAATAGTTACAGCCTTAAGTTGCCAGTTAATTAAAAAAGTTTGGAGTCACTAAAGGCAAACTTAGACTTTGTGATGAAAAGTATTCCACAACAAGCACCCATGAACATTAAATCTTCAAACTTTCCAACTCCAACTCCAGACCACTGAATTACTCCAAACATTTTTATAGTTTTCTTATACGAACCCAAATTAAGAGTCAAATAATCTGAAAATCTTCGCTCCCTATTTACCTAGGGAATGGCCATAAAACATAAACTTTAACTCCTCAAGCGCATTCTTGTGCATTTTTAACCTAAAAAAAAAATACGGTCGTTAAGCAAATATTACTTTTGAAAAGTTAAACCCACTCCCACACCTCCAAGCTAGAGCAAAAAGTAATCTGTGGGCACTAAAACTCCACTAAAATGCTCCCTTTAGATCATCACAAATAATTCATTCACCAACCATCCAGCCATCCATGCATCTATTCCATTCATCCTTCAAAACACAAAACACCTTTGGCCCCCAAAATGTTCATAAACTCTGCATATCCATTTAAACCAAACGTTTAAGAATCCGCCAAAAACATAATCATAACGAGGTGACTTCTAAAAGAATCTTTTTTGGTTGGGATGTACATATATCTGCGTTATGTTAAACTTGCATGTGTGTGTGTTTGTGTAATTTTAAGGAAAAGTTTCGCGTAAAATATCCTTCTACTCCCTAAACAGCGCTTAACTGGCATTTAAATTTACCATAATTTATAGATGATGTGCTGCTCTCAAAAGGCAATAAACCTGCCCGCCCACCCACAAAATTGCACAGACGAAGACGAATACAGATCCTTCAGAACCTTGTGGGTGTGTGTTGGTGTGCTTATGTGTAAGAGGATAAGTTGTGGCTTACAAAAGAAGAGTTTCTCTCGTAAAAAGACCAAATTAACTAACCACAACAAAAGGAGCAAACAAAAATTTTAACAAGACCCAAGTTTAAAAAAAAAAAAAAAAAAGAAGAAAGAAAGAAGCCTTACACATTAGTTGAAAGGAACGCAAATCCTGCTGCTCCTGCTGCTGCTACAAAAAAAAAAAAAAAAAGTGCATAACAAAAAACTTCATCCCTCTTCCAAGCCATGGACAAACACTGTGATGGGTAGGGGAAGATGCAAGGAGCTAAGTACATGCAATTCCATACTCCTTATAATAACCTGTCAGGACAAGGAACCGCATTAGTCTCGTTTTCTTGTCAATAAACAGATGTGGAAGTTCCTTTTCTTACTTACAAGGTTCTTAAAGAGGGACGACTGTGTACCTAGTGAGGGTACATCACTCTCGTCGAGGGTTGACAGAATAATATTTTTAAATCTTGTTAAATTGATCAATAAAACAAAGTTTAAATTTTTCAATTAAAAAAGTTTTTGCTTTCTCAGCGACGCGACGCGGCGGCAAGAGTATGACAGTTAAGCGAAGACACGACCCGCCTTCTAGTGTCGTGTGTCTGGGGAGACGTGTGTGGTTGCCACCCTCATTTTCTAAAACATGATGTTTTGCTTAATGCACTTTTTTTTTTGGTTCTATCTTTCTTTTGTAAAATATTCCTGTGTGTACCTTTGAGGTTTCTTTGGAGATTTTTTTTTTTTTTTTTTTGTATCCTTCGATGGAGTTGAGTTCTTTAAGGGGTGCATCAGGAGACAACGACGACGACGCTAACGCCAACGACGCAGCTATTCAACATTATCATCACAAATTATGCACATAACTAAAGTTTCTTAATGAAAGTAAGAAAGTTTGTGCTTTGGATCGCAGCGCGAGACGGCAAACAACTACGACGACCAAGACGAAGAAATGAAAGTAGTTAAGAAACCAAAAAAAAAAAAAAAAAACCAAACCCTCAAAAACTTAAAGAGAAGTATACCTCGTTCAGGCGATGATTTTTTTTTTCCTTTTTACTCCTTTTGAAGAAGGAAAATAAGTAAAATACTTTAATTTTGTAAATAAAATACATTTTGAAGTTTAATGTTGTTGAAAAGATACAGGCAAAAGATATAGGTATACATACGCTCTGCTTCGTGCTTTGGTTCGGTTCGTTTCGGGCTGGTTAAAAGTTTGTTTTAAAAAACCACCACAAACATCTTGAAAGAAGATCCCTTGTAGCCAGTGCCGGATTAACCACGTAGCAAGAGTAGCAATTGCTACGGGCCCCGCGCTAAAGGGGGCCCCGCATATTTAAATCCACTCATCTCTGCCTGAGCGTAATTTTTTTTAGTGAAACTTATTAAGATGTGGTATATTGAATTTTTTGATGTCACAAGAACGTGAAACGTTACAACTTTTCGTATTAAGACAATCCACGTCAGACACTCGGTACCCGACTATTTCCTTGGCGTAAATAAATCAACGAATTTCATACGGTAAACGCACAAGTTCTGCAAAAAGTTGCTTGCATAAATGTGTAGAATTTCAGTCGGCCTGATAATCAGCTCTACAAAAAGTCTGACGTTTGCAAGCACTCTTACCCGACACTTAGTGTGGATGTGTAGCAGAATTGAAATGGGTCGATTTTAATTGTTAAAATTATCTCTTTATTTGTAAGATTAACAGACTACATTATTTTTAGTATAATTTAGTAACCATATACCAAAAATCTACTTTCTAGAATATAAGTATATTGGGTTATAGAAGTTATGACCGAAAAAAAATATTTTATTACTAAAGTAATAAATTGGTTTAAAATATTAATTATAAAATATAACTTATTAATATTAATCTTAAAAGAGAGATTTCCTCAAATTGAATTTTCCATAACCATTTCGTAATCCTGATATAGTAAGATCATTACCAAATTCATAAAGAGCAATGCATTCAATAAACTATTTCCAGAACCAAAGAAGTTGAAATTCTAGACGCGAGAGTCTCTATAATTTTTTTTTTCCGCTTCTACACATCGTTGGAGTCTTCTTACGGAAGCTCTTACTTCGAAAATTCCGATTTTGAAAAGGTTGTTGGATACCAGGTAGTCCGCCTGAGCTGATGCTACGAAGGCACTTTTATGTGGTTTTACCACTATCAAGCAAGTTTTGGATGCCATTTCCAATAATATAGATCAAAAGTCAGAGTGTCGTAATCAAGCTTACGGACTTGTTTCAAAGATGAATAAGTTGGAAACGGGAATAATGACAATTACGTGGAATGGAATCCTAGAACGCATGCAAGCAACTAGTGCGTCGCTGCAATCGTCTAAAATAGACCTTAATACGGGATACAGCCTTTATGAATCATTACATGGATATGTCCAAACAATGCGATCTACATTTTCAAATATTGAAGCACAAGCCAAAGAGCTGACAAGCTGTCATGAATATCAGCAACAGCCTTCAAGACGACGCAAGCGGAACACAAAGTACGACGATTTTAGCGGTTATAGTACAATTGACGAATTTGTTGAGAAATAAACACCTGGTAAAAAGTTTGAAATTGAGGTGTTTGTTGTCATTATTGATAACACACTATCTGCTTTAGACAAACGCATGAAAGCATATCAAAAACTAACTAGTGTTTTTGGAATATTTCGACAGTTAAAATCTATTACAGCAGACGAGATTTAAAAAAAAACATTAATTATAGTCAGTGCTTATGAAAATGATTTGGAAGACAGCCTAGACAACGAATTAGTGCAGTTTGCCGAGCTGCTGAAAACGGATGTGGCTAGTGCGATTGACAGTACGAAAAACGAAGCTCTGGAAATTCAATATTATAAATTCCTAATGGACAATTCAGTAGAATCATGTTTCCCCAATTTAGAAATTGCTTTGCGCATTTATTTATCTCTCATGATCACTAACTGCAGTGGCGAACGTTCATTTTCGACATTAAAGCGCATAAAAAATGAGTTAAGGAATACTATGAGTCAAGAACGTCTGAATTATCTCGCTTTGATGAATATAGAATATGATTTGCTCAAAAAAATTGATACGAATTGGTAGTATTATTTCTAAATTTGCCCACATGAAATCTAGAAAAGCTACTTTGTAAAAGTTTAAAAAATAATAAGGGAACAGATAAATAAATATAAAATATAAGCATTATTTAAAGTATACCATTGATAAAATATAACATTAGCTATTCCTAAAAATATAATATACTTTGTATTAAACTTAAACTCTGAAATATGTATTGAAAAAAATAATTTGTGTAGTATCATCAGTTTTCAATTGTTAGTTTCCTATCAAAATTATTCTAAATTGCCAGGAAATTTCATCTCAGGCTTTTTGAACTTGTCAGAGCCTAACAGCGCCTATAGTAATTTACTACACTATTAATTACCCACAAAATTGTAACCTATAGATAGCAAATAAACGTATTGAGTATTGAGTATTGAATTGTTTTTTTACCACTTTTTACTTAAAACCCCATAGGTAGTAGATCGAGAGCTCTTTGAAAGAATTTGCTACGGGCCCCGCGCTTGCTTAATCCGGCACTGCTTGTAGCACAGACAATATTTTCTTGAAAGCTATGGCTGGCTGGGACCTGGGAGTGTGGTTAGAGAGTGAGAGAAGTGTTGCATGTTTTAATTTTTATTTTTTTCATAAGTGAACAAAACATCCGTTATAACTGAACACAGAGGAATTTAAGTAAGTAGAGGAAACATGACAGCTTAAATTGTGGTGAAAGATGAATTGTTATGGGGTTCCGCAGGAGTATCATTACAGACTGGTATTGTTTTTTTTATAAGTTTTGAGAGAAGTTTTACATGTTGGAAAAGGTTGTAAATCGAAGTGAACTTGTAAAGGTGCTTAAGTTTAGTTGAATGATGAAAGGTGGAGACTGGTGAATGTTTTTAATGTTGTCGGAGGATATTAGTTTATGTCTGTCTGTTGAGGTTGAGGGTGTTGGTCCTTAACTATGTTTTAAATGGCTATTGCAGCTTGTTAGTTTAATAAAATAGTGCTCATATATGGGACTGAACAGTGATCAGAAGTGGGATTGAACCAAATTCAAGAAGGAATTTTTAAGAGAGCCAAGACAATTATTTCAAAGTAGTGAACTGCGAATGAACTTAATATTTTTTAAAGTTCCCTTTGAATGAATCGGTTAAAACATAAGATCTTCACAATAACAAATGTTTTTGGCACCTCAAAGAAGGGTTGCCAGAATATCTGCAAGATTTTGTTCAATGTTTTTTTTTTAAACTAAATTTTAATCGGAAACAATGTTAACTTCAAATATCGACTTCAAAAATGTTTTGACTTAAAAAATGAATTTCTGCGATTAGATTTGAATTTCTCCGAGCTATGTATATTCAGAGCAAAACACTGTGGACCAGCAAGTGAAATAATTCTAAGCTGGATGATGAAGAACTAGAAAATTTTAAGCTTCGGGTGTGAACTCAGAGCGTTAGCCAATTTCAGTAACTCAGCTTCTGACCATTAACTGGAGCCACTGACACATGAATTTAGAGAGCCAAGCTTAGGCTATGTCTGGGTCTCTAAAGATCTTCGTAGACAACCTCGCGGATCTTCTGTCGCAAGCTCTCTGACGTAACAGAGGCTTAATAAGACATTCTTTTTCGAAGCATTAATTTAAGGAAAGTTATCATTCCTTATGACTAGAAGGATTCTGAGACTCATGTCCCAAAGCAAAATTAGTGATGACCGCTATTAACGACATGACCAAGAGTATGATTCAGATGAGTCACCAAGTTAAGGCTACTTTAAATGACACTTAAGAGCCCACGAAAATACCTTTCTAAACCGTGTTCATTATGATTGATGTTTCAGCTTAAAATTGTGTAGACTTATCTCTTTCTCTTCCACCATTGAGAGACGTCCTTTTTTTAGTATTTTTTATATTAAAAAACATAATAATATTCTCATCACGTGCCCGAATTGGCTTAAAAAATGGAGTGCCTCAGGTGACCACTCTTAGACCTTTTCTATTTCACCTTTTTTATTCTATTCCACTTTATTATCCATTTTGAATCCTCTGATGCAACAAAAACTGGATTTTTTCCATTTTAATCAACAGAACATGCATCAAGGACATTGGAAAAATGCATTTAAAGGTATTTTAATCCCTAAAAACCTCATCCTTCTTTTTTTGACAAAGGAAGACAAAAAACCCCTCACCCCAATTGTTTGTGTGAATTGCATTTCGTAAGTATCTATCGACAATTCAATCCGACCGTACATATAACCCATGTGCTGTGCATTGGCAAAATCACACATGAAAACATTTTGTAGACAAAAATATAGATTGCACCATTATTCCGCAAGGATATACTGAAAAGTGAGATAAGCAATATCAAAACCAGGAACGTTGACAAACATTAAAAAGTGTGGTGGTTCAACATGGCTGTGCATTGTGCATAGAGAAGAGCAGGAGGAAGTCATAGAGGTGGTGGGTAGGTATATATGGTGAATATGATATCCTGGCGCTGATGCTGAAGCTGAACCTCTGATGCCGGCGTTATAGACGACACAAAAATAAACCATTAACATTAGGGACATGTTTCCGTAGGAACGGATTGGAACAACAGCACCATTTTGCACACACAAAATCCATCCGATAAGAAAAATCGTATAGAAGAGGCAGAGGGAACAGGGAAGAAACATGAGGAAGGAGAGTTTTTAGAAACAACAGTGTTGTGTTCGAAGCCAAACCACAAAAACGTCTCCCTACTGTCTGGCTTTTTGTCTATTAATACCATCACCATTCACCATCATATAGGGAGAGTTATAGGGGGTGTGGGGAGATTATGTAGGTATGTATGTGATGAATTACACTAGATATTAGGTAGGTACTGTTATTGTTACAGATACACACCTACACACCCAGACCCATGCTATGTATGTTTGCAATATATTTTCGCCTCTCTTTCATAGATTTAATAGATGAAGTAGCATCTTCATCAGTAACGTAATCATTGTCGCCTGCACTTACTATACCTACAAAGCTACCAAGAGGGCTGTGGTGTGTCGGTCATTAATCCATGTTGCGACCGACGACGCACGCTCAGCTCATACGTGACACGGCGGCGGCGACGGCGGCGGAGGACGATGGGACGTAGGAGTGAAATGTTTATTGATTGCTGTTCCTAATAGTATAGCTGGTGATAAAAATGGATGTAGGCGAGCGGAGGAGTTAGCGATGCTGAGAGGATGTTATAAATCCTTTCGTTTATGGGGAATAAATATGCATAAAGTGATAGCAATTGATTATTTATTGAGAAGGAATACAAGGCAGGGGAATAATTAGGCTTTTTGATTGATTTATTTGTGAGAACTTAATAAATAAATCTAGGGTTCATACAAGTCTGCAGGAACACCCTTTAAATCATCAAATGGAAGAAGTGTACAAAAAATTTTGACATGGAACTACAAAAGGCTTCAGGACTCTTCGGCAATCAGCACTCTCCCACCTCCATCATCAAGAAAAGGGATGTACTGTTAACGTAGTTAATTTTGTCAGTATTTTCAGAATTCTTTAGGTTGTTCAAAAATGCACGCAGACAAAACATGGTGGTTATATTGGGAACAGTCATCAGCCCACTAGTATTTTTTGATTCAAGGTTAGTTTGAGGTTAAAAAAAAGTTGGGGCAAACTGTTCGACAGTTAGCAATGTCCCACAGTAAACCACACAAAATTAAGCTTTTTGGTCCTAAACCTAGGACTTCTCCCACATTTAATTGGTTTAAGAGACAAGAAACCCGTTTGCGAGGACTGTATGAGTTTTTAACTAGTTGGTCCATTGTGTACCTTTGAAGTGCTCCAATGTACCCCCTTTGTCGTAACAGTGAAAAAAACTGGAATGCTTATTTCGATTCAAATGTTGACCAAAGTATATAAATGTTAAGGAATTTTTTGAAGCTTTTCAGCTTTTTAAAAACCAAACTGAAGCCTTTGAAAATAAACATCAGACTACGACCGAAATAGCCCACTGTGAAACAGTTTACCTCGCTTCAAATGAAGATCGCCAAAAGTTTTAAGGGAATGACTTTTGCAAGAATTACATGCTTTGGGATGAAATCAATCAAACCAAAAAGTTTATCTGTTTTTAATTTGTCAGAGGGATATCCTCTTGCCTGGGTCTGAAGAAAAAAAACTACCCCAGGCGAGTAAATATCCCTGTTCTCTGACAATTTTTAAACCAAGTTGACGGAGATCTTATACTTGCCAAATAGGTTTTTCACACTCACCACGAAAACCCTGATACAAAAGTAGTCAGTAGTCAACCCTAAAAGTATTTCCGATTTGCATACGTAAAAAAAAAGGAATCCAGACAGTCTAAAACATTGTTTTCATCGATTTCTATCAGATTTTAAACTTATTATCGAATTTGTTAAGACAGAGTGTGAATTAAAAGCACAAATATTAAAATATATTCTTGATCGACATTGACAGCTGGTTTTTGTGCCCTATTTGATTTGTGCAGTGGCAAAGATGCAACTTGTTTTTATATGAGGCCATCAATTTTGATAACAAAAATAGAGACATGATTACAATATTTTTCCTGCAGGGACCAGTGTTGCCACAATGTTACAAGCATACTTTTGTTACGATGTTACTTTTTCTCCGGTTTTGTTACACTTTTTTCTATTAAAATCTTATAATTTTTTTTGCTCTTTAAAAAATATGGAAAAAAGTTCAACTGGCAGCACTTTTCTCTCTCTCTCTTTGTTACATTTTTTTTTTCATTTGTTACACTTTTTGGAAAAAATTGTAACACTTTTGAAAAAGCCTGCGGCAACACTGGCAGGAACACAGTTCGAAACCATTTAAATTGTCACAATTTTCATGAATATATTTAAATGACATATCTTTGGAAAGGTACTGCCAAGCGGAAGTGCAAAATATTATTCTCATAATAATTGTTACATCACGTTGAAGGGAGTCTAAGCTCATAAAAAAGTGACTTCCGCGTTTTACCGTTGTTTTATGATTGCTTCTTGACCCTTTTGAATATAAAATTGAAAATTTTTCGAATTAACAACAGTAGATGCTACAACGCGACGCAACTTGTGCCAAACATCAGCCTTGGAAATTGTGACCATAATTAGGTAGGAAAGGAAGGTAGGTACTCCTTTAAATCCCCAAAAATCATTTTTATCCAGCAATAAAAAGAAAAGAAAGCCAAAAAACAAACAATAAACCCTTCTTTTTATGTTTTTATTATCCTCATTTTGTCATAACCTCCAAATAATGAAAGGCGACATCACAACTACTAGGTATACTCCAAAACTCCTTCACTGGAGACTTCATGTTTGATGAGAAGCATCTGGCTTGTCTGTCTTTTTGAATACATTGCTGCATATGGAACGCTGAGCGGTAAATATTTAATCTGTCATCATTATAGAAATGTTTTTATGTCTGTAAAAAATACATATGTATTTGTATGTGTAGGTATGATGGGTTAAGAAGCACTCTCGACTCCATCAGTGTCGGGTGCTTCATCATTATGGTCCTTTTTCGCACTTCCAATTCATACTTAAAAAAAAAAAAAAATATCTGTTTGTTCATTCGAATTGAGACAGACAACTGTCAGATACACATTTTGACGTATCTTTTGGATTTTTTTCTTTTTTGTTAATTAATAATAACTGAGCGGTTAAGAAGTGGCAGATGGGTTGAAAACAGAGACGCAATCTTTTTAAATATTTATTTGTAAAAATTGCAAAAAAAAAAAAAAATTACTTGCAACATGTGCTGCATTTTTTCTGACATCATCCATCGTATCTGGATTTTTTTTTTTGTCCTTCACTTTTACAGAAATATATAAAATGCTGACCAACGAATGTTCCTACTTCGTATGCACACTCAGCACTGATTCTGGTTTAATTCAATTAAAAGCAATAAATTTCATTGAAAGAATTAAAATTGCTCCTCTTGCTGCTGAGAGGTTACCTACGATGTTTTTTTTGTGATTCAATTTCGCGTTCTTTTGGCTGAAGCTGAAGATGATGATGACGATGACGAAGACCAACACGACGACGCATGGATAGGATGGACAAGATGGAGAAGATCTATTTTAAGAAATCCATCTCGTTTTTTTTTTTACTGTGTTATTCCTTTTCTTTATTGTTAATCAGAAAAATTTAGGTCAGTATACTCCTTTGGACATGAAGCAGTTTCTGATTAATCCATGTTTGTGTATGATGATGGGCTTCCCAATGAGATGTGAGGAGTGCTGAATGACTGCATCCATCTACCTCCTTTCTTCGAGACTCAGTTTATTGTGACGTTATTTTGTTCATCTTTTTTTTTTTTTGAGTCTCATGTGTGGTCATCAGACAATAGGAGTGGAGGAAGATCATAGGAAGGTGGTGTATCTATACATTCAGTTATGCAATATGTGAAAGGATTAATTAAAAAGGTTTTTTTTTTAGGTACCTAGGTATATAAATATTATCTGCTTCGGAGAGTCCACTGAGATGCGACATATTTATCGATATTATGAATCTCTTCCTAATAGGCCACAGTCCACAGACATGAGCATGTGTAGGCGAAATGGAAAGTTACTTTTAATTGACATTTTACTGGGCGATGTTTTTTTTTTTATAAGAATTGTAAAGGAGGAGATACAATACAAAACAAGTATCTATAGATACATCATATTTTCTTCAACAACAACACTCTATACACTCTTGGGTGTGACATTTTACTTTGAGCAATATTTTTGACTGCTTGAACTTTTGAATAGATAGCCGCCTTACGATTTTGTGGGAAGACAGATAGTTTAACGTGACATTATTATGAGTGTCATTGTAGGAGATTCTTGGAGATCCATGATGATGTGTGTTTGGTGTTGGCAAAGGTTAGATATGAAGGAGGATACTACCGGTAATTAAAAGGCTAACAATGATTGATTTCGTTTGAATAGACTGATTTCTGGATTACACGATATTTGAGTTCGTAATTAATGTCATTTTACAAGAAAAATATAAAAATAAATCTTGTTCTATGGAAGTCTACAAGAAAAGAAATATGTTCAAAATTTTGGGATGGGTTTGCGACTTTGACAACACCAACGCGACAGCATTTTTGTTAATTCCAAATATGCTGATTTATTTCAGACTGTTATACTGTTATACTGTTATACTGTTATACTGGTATACTGTTATACTGGCTGTTTTTTTTTTTTTTTTTCTTCAAATAACGCCCACTGCATGTTAACCTGTTAAACGTCGAGGTCTTATATGATGCTAATATAGCACCAGTTTTCCACAAGAGCTCTCTAAAAGTCGTAGTATTGTGTCCCACTTCTGACATGTCTGAGGAAGAAAAAAACCAAGAACATGATTTGCCAACCAACTGCAAGGCTTGATGTGAAGGAAGTAGGCTGAAGAACTCTTACCCCAAAGTCTTCCATCTTTGGAAAACAGGGACGGGTCGATATTTAAAGTCTGTGGCGGCCATGATGTTGTTAATTCAAACTTTGGCAGCGTTGATGCTGAGTCTCCAACGTTGCGTATCAAAATAGCACTCCGGTAAGCAATCACGCAAACAGCTTTGCCTCAAAGGAAAACCAGATTCACCGAGAGCATTGCCTTTGTCAGAGAAAGTTTGTAGAGCACGTGAGAATCGATTCCCTGTCGTGCACAAGAACTTTGAATTAAACCAATTTTTCGCCGGGACTGACCCACGAGCTCAGTTATGACGCCGTTAATGACGAAGAGCATTTTTGGATGAATGGTTATGTTATAAATCCAAGATGGCAATTCATCCAGAAAAAGTGATTGTGGTGGGCCGTCTGGAGGAGGCGTCATTGTTCTGTACTTATTTGAAAACGACGTAGACGAAGTGCTACAGATCCCAGATGATTTAATTTTTTGACCCGAATTGAATGGTATTGACTCGTAAATTTAATTCCAGAGAACTAGCCACGTTGAGCCTGTTCTCTTGTAGGGTTTCTTTAAATCGGCTATGGTAATTAGCCGCGAACAACTGGTGCCCTTATAGTCAACATAACCCAGCCGAATAAATGCGGTTCATTGAAAATAAGACCTCACGGATCCTTGCTACCCACGTTGCAAGTCGTCGCGGATACATATTTGAAAGAAGCCATTATCCCTGAGAAAAATGGTGTTCAAGGATCAAATTTGTTGATTCGTTTTAGTCCATTTCATCATCGAGCCGCTATTATTGGAGCTTGAGACAGTCACATTACAAGATTCAATCTTTGCCAACTTAATTTTAATTGTGAGGCTTAAGTTCCAATACTTTTAGCAAGAACATTTAAGCAGAACGATGTTTTCAGAAAATGTTAATCGAACCGTTGTGGCTCACCTGTATCTATAGTCGTGGAGATTGCAAATTTCCACAAGACATGTTTCCAAAAGCCCATAGAACTTCAATTAAACCAATTTGCAGTCATCACAAACTTTGGTTAATGATAAATAAAATAAAAGCCGCAGTCTATAATCTCCAATCTCCAATGTCCAATTCCATATTCAATAGAAGATACAAATACCTACGTACATTTGAAACTCTTAAAATCTTGTGTCTGCTTCTGCATATTTATTATACCACCACACAGAGTCCAGTCTCAAAATCCCTCCTGCTCCTGCTCCTGGCTCATCCAAACATAAATACAATTTATCTTTTTGAGTCCAGCATCTCTTGCTGTCACTTCATGATCCCACAACTCAATATTCATACCCATCGATGCATAACCCTTTTATTTTCAGAAAAACCTTTAAAATATTATAGCTATACATACGAGCAGGTATGTGTGCAAACGTATCTATAGGTTGTATAGATAGGTACTCTTTCATAACCGCATTGAAATGAAAAGAGGGCCAGCCCTTGACTTAAAAACTCTACCATGAACCGCAATCACTATACGAAGTGCATAAATTGTTGTTCTTGTAGATACATAAGCTCAGAATTATTATTTCAAATTCAAATATAAAATAAAAAAAAAAAAAACTCAATTCAATGCTCGATTATTTAATCTGTTGGTTGGGTGTTCTCTTCAACACACCACGTTCCACGTACAGCGTACACACTCACTATATGATGGTCTCCAACAAAATATAATGTAGCAAGAACTCTGATCTGAACCTAGAGTGATATGGCCACACAATCAAAATCCTGGGTGCAAGTTGCAATATGCACTTTGGAGTGCATCGCACAGTTCAGACTATCAAAGCAGCAGCAGCAGCAGATACAGATACAGATACAGTGTATAATATAAGACCCCCACGAATAAAGAGCCTCCCTTAATACCCAAAGTACCATGTAGATCCTTATATACAACAGAAAATGCCTTTCATAAAGGAAGAATCATAAAGCAATGAGTGACAGAGTGTGGGAGAAGTGCAACCAAGTTGGGGAGCAGCTAAGACCGAGTGGGTTGTGTTCCAATGGCAAATATGATGTGCAAAATATGGTTGCCAGATGGGGTAAAAAAATACTCTTTAAAAAAAAGTCTATCATAAACGAGAAACAAAAAATTCACTAGGAAATTGGAGATGGCGTTGGACACAATTCGAACTCAGATAGCTTTGGGAACTGTAGATAGGTTTGGACACTATGAATACACAACGACATGGTGTTGGTCAATATAGATGCACAACGAGATAGCGTTGTTTACTATAAATTCACAACGAGATTGCTTTGGATACCATTTATTCACAACTAGATTGCGTTGGACACTATAAATTCACAGCGGTATTGCTTTGGACACTAAGGATTCACAACAAGAGCGTTGGGATTCTCGAACCAATGTTCGGAACCAATGTTTTGCTGCGAGATGACGTTTGGAACTATGAATTTACAACGGAATAGCGATTGACACTTAAAATTATAACCAAAATCCGTTGGACAGTATGAATTCACAACGGAATAGAGTTGGACACTTAAGGTTCACAACGAGATAAAGTTGGGCAATAATCGTTTTCAGTTAGATAGGGTTTGCAAGTATGGATTCATAGCGATTGACACTTAAATTTACAACGAGAAAGCCTTGGACACTGTAAATTAACAACGAAACAGTGTTGGACAATATAAATTCACAACGAAATACCGTTGGCCATTCATGGTTTGCAGCGAAATATTTTATTTGAACTATGAATTCAGAGCGAAATATCAGTGGAGCTTAAAATCGCAACTAGAAATAGTGTTGGACACCATAAATGCACAACAAGATAGCGGTTAACACTAGACTTTCAAGTCATTTCTGAGATCAAACTGAATCGTCTACACACGAAAAACATTTTGTTTACTCAAATACAGAGCGGTTTTTGGCAAGCTTAAATTTTGACACCATTGGCAGCCATGATTGAAAGTATAATCTTCGTAATCTCACAATGTGCAGCAATAAAATATGCAATTTTCTGCAGTGACCGTATTCGAGGCCTTTTGTTATTTTGAAAAGCGGCGGTGTGAGATGGAAAGAGGGTGAGTAAACTCGAATAAAGAGGGTTTTATGACTGACTATATAGCAGAGTGTTTGAAGGGCGAAGGCGGCATAAGGTTGATATTTTCCCTAAAAGTGGCAACCAGACACATAGGGTGCAGCAAAAGAACGAACGCACATTTATAGCCAAACAACTGCACATGTTGTGTCTATACAAAAGTAGATATACACAAAGTATTTAATGTCTGCAATTTCAATAGTCAAGTTCAGCCAACCAAGGGGTGGTAGCGAGAAAGGGGAAGGGAGGAAGAGTGCAATGTGCAGTGTGCTTCCAGCAGGAGGGAGTAGGGCAAGATGGATCCCCCAGCCCACCACCCATTCATGGCTTTGGTAAATTTTAATGGATTGCAACAGAACGGAAAGAGGAGTTTTTTTTACGAAGAGCAAAGGCGCAGCGCAGGCAGAAGAGAATTCTCATAATGGGCGCTCCACACTGTGCATGGTTTCACAAAATAGTCTGGATTCTGGAATATACACACAAAAGGGAAAGAGGAAATGACTTTGTTTTATATGTACATGAACATGTACAATGTACATACTCTCGTATACCTACCTACAATTTTTTTTTTCTTTCAACGTTGACATTGATTACATAAAATCCCAAGGGATGAGGGATGAGGCGGCAGGAGGCTCAAATTCAGTTCGGTTCACTTAAAATAAATGCAAAGAAGGAGTGGAATGAACAAACTAAAACTGTAGGCAGCTTAAGCTTATGATGGGCTATGTAAGAGTGTGTACAGAACATATATGTATGTAATCGTATAGCGGGAGGAGCAGCAGGGAACCAGGAATAGCAACAGCAACAGCAAATCCAAAGAATTATAGGATTCAATGTTATTGTGTTAATGTTTGTGGAACGTCTATGATGTTGAGGATGAAGTATAGCCGAGTTTATTTTTTTTTTTTTTTGATTTAACATAGCTAGGCGCAGCACTCGAGAGCCAGACTGGTTTTCTAGGCTAACGATGGACTTAGGATAGGATACTGCGGTGGAGGCTGGATTTAAATGGATTATTCACGACTTCAAAAATGATTGCAAAAATGAAAGGAAGCAACTAGATTTTTTTTTTATTTTTTATTATATAAATCTAGTACATTTTTTTGTAGGTTTTGGAGTGTGTATCTGAACAATGTGTGTATCTTTGTATCTCTATAAAAAATTTCTACAACTTTTTTGGTGGAAATATTGTGTGTGGGTAGGAAGAAAACTTTACTTTTGATTTGATGTTTAAATTTTTATTTTTATCAATTTTTAAGGGTTGTTTTTGGTACAATTTTTTTGGAAATAATGAAAGTCTTGTATTTTCTGAGGACAGAGTGGATTGGCGACGTGAAAACCCGAGATATTTTTTTACAATTTCTCAACTGAAACGTTCGCATAAAAGGTTTTGTGACTTAAATTTGAAACGGTATTGAGAACAATAATTCCAGAACGAATGTTGGTCAGGATGATGCTTAATTTGGCTCGATGCAGGCTACCTTTCCAAAAGGTAAAACTCAATTGCTTAAGTTTTCCGAAATTTCTTCTTAAAATTCTGAAATTTGTATGACAACTGATACTCATATTCAAGCTGTGACTCAAGTTTTGTACCTGATTCGAAAGAAGTTGTGGTTACGAACAAAATTTTGTATGGTCACCACTTCCTTAATCTTGTAGTTCAAAAGATGAACGGATTTCAATGGAATTTTTGACTCCTTGAAAACTTGATTTTTTGCCAATTTAACGAAAACTACCGATTCCTTCAGTAAGTGCGGGCCTTTAAAGGAATTAAGTGGTCATACTTTACTGGAGCTTTGCCCAAATGAAGTTTTCACGCCCCAAATCCTCTGATTGCGTCATCGGTTGAGTTATGAAACCATCCAGTTTGAACGAAACCTCATGCAAGTCTTCCAAACTCATATCATGCATGGAATTGAAATTTACCTATTTGGTCTGTTTTGCTTAAAAAGTTTGGATTTAACTTTTCAAACCAATAAAACGCCAAGTTTTCAGACACAAAGAAAATAAATATTCTCTTCCAAAAGTTTCTTCAGCAAGCCAAGAAATATCAAGGCAGAAATGATCTCCTCGAGTGAAGACTCAAGTTGAAAAAAGCGAAATTCAAGCAAAAATGTCTGACACTACATTTTATTTGAAATGACTCAACTTGTCCTGTTGATGGGTTAAGTTTAAAGAGAGTATGGGGTACATTGAGCCAAGATGAATAGGGTTTGTTGAGACAAGTGCTGAAATGTGTAAATTCAAGAAACAATTTTGCCAACACAGAATCGGGTTCAATTGACACAACTTTGACCTATTGGTGGGGCAAGTTAAGACAGAACATGGGGTTAATAAAGCTAAGAGCAAAAATTCCAAACATCCAATCACAACTGTAGCCAAAGAAGTGTACGCATAAATGGCTCAATTGATATTATTGATGAGCCACACTGTCGATTGAATTAAGCATACTTTTGACTAAATTGTGACTTTATTTGTCCTATTGCTGGGGTCAGTTGAGACAGGTTGTGTGGTTAATTTAGCCAAACATCAAACAAAATTTTAGATAAGGAATTGTACGCATAAATTGTCTATTTTAAATATTGGTTAGTCAAACTTTCTATTAAATTAAGCAAACATTTGAAGACTGAATTGTGACACAACTTGTCCTATTGGTGGGTAAACTGACCCAAGTTAGGTATGGGGCTACTTGAGACAAGATCTGCATAGATCCAATAATTCAAGAAACAATAAGTATATTCCCCACACAGAGTGGTGTTAAAAAGTAACTCAACATGCCCTATTAGTGGGGTAGGTTGAGACACGTTGTGAGGTTACTTCAGCCCAGAGCTGAAAACCCTAGCATTAAAAAACAACACACATTTTTCTACGCATAAATGGCTAAATTTAGATTTTTGCTGGGATAAAAGTTGTTAAACACTTTCCACGCAACTGTATTTAAAAGTGTCTTCAGGTGGGGTTAGTTGAATCAAGAATTGGGGTTCTTGAGTCAAGGTCTGAGAAGTTATACAATAAAAAAAAAAAAGTTCAATACAAAACTAAGTTTAGTTGATGGAATAAGTGTAATGGGTGTAAGTTGAGCCATGGCAAAACTTTTAGTGTAGTAGGTGTAAGTTGAGCCATGGCAAAACTTGCAAAACGACGTCCAAATTATAATTCATTTGAAAATAGACAAACATTTTAAACCATTGTCGATCAGCTAATATCATTCAGTGACAACTTCAAATAACCCTTTTCTTGAGTGTCCCAACTAACCCCACGCTTAGTTAGATAAATACACTGCTGAGTAGCAAAGTAAATGCGAATGTTCTTCCATTCGAAAGCACTGCTGTCCATTGACCTCAATATTACTCCATATCCACCACATCCCGCTGACTCATTTCTTGTAACACAACAGTGTAATGAACTCCTCCATATTCTTCATTACAAATTACAAATTACAAAAAAAAAAATATAAAACGTCACTCTTATCACTTCCTCACTCTAAATCATTGCAATTTAACCCTCTGCCTGCTGCATGCTTCCATTTAACTTTTTTATACTAACTTCTATACGCCAAAAACCCACACTGCCATTGTTTGAAATCCAATCTCTTTGCCAAATGCGTACAAATATACTCGTGCTTGCCTATAAAAGGAGTTAGGAAATTACTCCTGAAGTTTGAAAGTAGGTTTCTGCAATGAAAATGCAACAAAATCCCCATCCTATATGAGCGCAGGAAAACCTACTCCATGATGAACCTACGCGTATTTTTATTTCTTCCTGTCAAAACAGATACAAAAAGCGTAGGAGTAAGATTTGGATTAAAAATAATAATAATTTTCTTACACAGGAAATGCAAAATTTCTTTATTTTAAAGATCCATTTAATCTCCGGCCTGGATGTTGGAGACAACAACAAAAAGGAGACATAAAATAGTGTGAAAAATGAGGAAAAGTCATCAACTCAGGGATTTCTTTCAATTCTCTCGTCGTCGCCCATTGTTTCTCGAATTTATGGGACCTCGTTGTGTGCCCATAAGAAAGGAGAAATCAAATTAATCGAAGTAATTTACTTATGAAAAAAAAAATTGCATCGAGAACAATGTAAAAGCGTTCCAGTGCCAGTGCCAGCTCCAGTCACAGATCAGGCAAGACCAGCCAGTCATATTGCGGCGCAAAATGATTATCACTCGGTTCGAATCTTCCAGTGATGAAGATCATCATCACGATCACGATTTATGTGCCTTTTTATTCTTTCGCTGCTCATTCCTCATTTGGGACACAGAGTAAAGTGATTAAATAAAAATGCCCTTTATTCTGTCAGAGATTGCATTTTCATTATCAAAATGAAACGAAACCAAAGGACATACAACACCCACTCTCACTTCAGGAAGAGTGGAGCGTGTGTGCCAAGAAGAAGCACAGCACAAAAGCCCTTCAAAAATGTGGGGTGGTGGTGGGTACTGCATCAAGCAAGCTGCCGGCTATATGGCTACAACACGCAGAGATGGAAGAACACAAAGCCAAAAGGAACTCCAAACCAATTACCGGCCAAAAAAAAAAAATACAAGAAGGATGAATAAAAATGGGGATTATATACCAATTTTTTGTGTACATTATGTAGGTTTGTGTACCTAGTCTTTATTTGCTTTCTGCAATCTGCTCTTCTCAAGCAGCACATAAAGGAGGAGGCTTGTTGGAGGAAACAACAACACGTTGAGAAATTGCATTTTCACTTATTATAATATGCATTCGACGTACGACGCGACGTTCGTCGGAGGCCATATGTTTGCTTGGTGTTTTGTAATTTTTTATTAATCGACAGAACGGATAAAAAAAGAGAAGAGGATGCAGAAGATCTGCACCAACATTGCAGTGAGACCAGGCCAAAAAAAGGGCTAGGTGAGTGTGAAAAATTGACTTCTTTGTAATACTTTTCGGGATCTTCGGTTAATTCAAAATTTAAAAGAGTTTTGTATAGTGTCTTATCTTCAATCAAATTGGTTACAAAACATCATGGAAGTCAAGCATTTTTCAGTCGAAATGTCCACCGCAAAATGCCATAAGCTTGATTTATGTGTGCACATTTGCAATCATACTTGGGGATTTCAAACTCAAACAATTCGAGAAGGGAAGCCTTAACAAAAACAATTCTTTTTGAAGATCTAAATCCTTTTACCATAGAAAGAGTTTGGGCCTATGGGTCTTCAACCCTGGAAGTCCACAATCATCGCCAAATAGACAATCGAATGTACTGTATATGATCTTGTCTGGCAGCGAGTTCAGCTATTCGTCTCAGAGACCATTTTATGGATCTCAATTGGACACAGTAGGTATCAATCTGAATTAATTCCAATCAATAACAAATCACTCCGAGGTGGTTTTTGAAACAAAAAAACTTTCGAGTCACTATTCCATCGATATCTGCTTGGTACCGGAGATAATTCTTCATTTCAATACTGACGTCTCAAAACCAATGGCGTGGGACTAAATCTTAGTCTCTCGTTCCGTTTTCACTGACCACCGTTCCTGGAGGAAACTCTTGCCGGGAGGAAAACGAGATAACCGCATCGGATTTCTGCATCTTTTAAGACAGCTAAGCATTTCTTAAATCACTTGGTGCTATTTCCATAAACTCACTTACTGCCCGTTACTGTTGCTTTTCTCTTATGGAGATGGCGGAACAGTTTCAAAATGCACCTTTATTGGGTTCCGCGACACAAAGAAACTGCAAACTGGAAACTGCAAAGCACCAAAAAAATAAAGCAAGAGCAAAGGCTAAGGTAATGCCAGAAAACAAGACTTGAGAGAATGCCTGCCCACAAAATCAAGGAAGCAATGAGCTCTGTGAGATGTGAACCTAAAAAAGCAGAGGAAGTCCTATTTCTAGAGAAACCAGCAAGAAGGCAGTTTGCAGTTGCGATAGCCTGTAGTAGTGAAAACGAGCACAGCAATCAGTAGGTAAGTTTGTTGCAAAGTCAGCATTTAAATTATTTTCCAACAGACACGAGTCGGACATAGTATTCGTCTACATGCCCCAGACATCTAAGGCGCTGTTTTTTCATGTTTTTGGCCAAGTTAATGTCGCTATATAGCCCGCACAGTTCGTCGTTGAATCCTGTCCTCCATACAAAATTGGTACATACATGACCGAAAATCAAACAAAAAATCATTCTCTCTTAGCACCTCAGCCGCTTTTTATCCCATCCTGTCAGAGTCCAAGCTTCTGCCTCATACAGCAGGACTTCGACAGTCTCATTATGGTATCTTCTTGGTCCTTTGATGGAGGGCTTTGCTACTAAGATGCCTTCATGCTCGAAGAAACAGCTATTGACAAGACTGATATTATTTTGAGACGTTGTAGTGGAACCCCGAATAGACAGTCCTTGAATACTTCAAAGGTGTATCTGTCCACGTATCTTCGTGACGTTTCGTCAAAGCTTACGGTGATGATGTTCTGCCCCCCGAGGATAGCATAACCTTTGTTTTATCCACACTAACAGCCAGACCCATTCTTGCCGCCTCCACTTCAATAATTGCGATTGCTCCACTGACAGTGTGAATCGTTCTTCCGATGATGTTAATGTCATCATCAGCATAGCCAAACAATTGAACGGATCTTAATAAAATCGTACCGCTCGCTGGTGTAAACATGCAAGTTTTGTACGATTGCCTTAAGAAAAATGTTGAAGAGGTTACACGATAGCGCCTCACATTGTCTCAGGCCTTTTTCGGCATCAAAGGAGTCGGTGTTGTTCTTCCCTTGACAGAACAGCGATAGTTCTCCAAGTTCTGCACAATCGAACGCTGTCATAGGCGACTTTAAAATCGATAAAAAGATGTTGAGTATCAATCTGAAATTCTTGGTTCATTTCTTAAATCTGTTGGAGTATAAAAATTTGACTTATATGGCCTGAAATCGCGTTGATAGAAGCCAATGAGTTCCAAAATGTTCAGACGTTCACACAGAATAGCCGAAAAGATTTTATATGCGCCATTTAGGAGACTCTATTGTTGGCACAGTTCAGAGTCTCTCCATCTTTAAGGATAGAGCTTCCGACCAGATTGTACAGATGAGTTAGTGTATCGCAAATGCCTATTAACACATCATCTCTGGCTGCTGTGAAGATCTTGGGCTCACACTCGAAGCCTTGTTGGGCTTTTATTTATATATCGCTACCCGTACTTCTTCCTGGTCGGGTGGGCGGAAGTCTTGTTCATATCATCGTCCAAATGAAAGAGATCACTCTGCCTGAAAGAGATGAGCAAGTCAAACGTAAAGACTAAACAATGTAAAAATCCACGTTCATGTTAATTGCTGGATTTTCAAAACTACTGTGGTTTTGGAGGGACCATGTGGTATCACAATGGAACTTTTTTCTTTGCAGTAAGTCTGTCGGTCCAGTTCAAAGCCACTTCAAACTAACCTGTGCACATCTGACTTAGAAGACTAAGAGGGCTCAGCTTCAGCTACCCTCCCTCATAACTGACAATCAATAACTATCTTAAAGATTGAAGTCGACCCTTTTATGGTAGAAAATCTATCTCTAGACCTCAGAAACAAATAAATCAATAAATTCTGAGGAAAAGTCTTCAAAAACCCAAAGATATCAGTTAAATTGTCAGCTATTAAATCTCAAAGATACGAAACTACAAATCATCAAAACATTTCCATTCGCATTTACATAGATTTGTATTTTTTGCATTCATGAGTCACCCACTGTCCTCACTTCTTACCCACCGCATTCTCTGACTGGATTATCGATTTATTTCACCATAACCCACCCTACTTGCACAACCCTTGTGTCTTGTCCCTTATATTTACACAGCCAATTTTCCCAGTCTGCAAATTATTTTTTTTTTTTTTCTGTGTTATTTGCCTTGATTCTCTCCCTTCTGCGCTGCGTGGCGCTCTTCATCTTTTCATTCAAAACAAAATCCTGCTTCCATGTTCCGTGTTGCGTCGTGAGTCGTGATGAGGAACAAATTCTCATATATATTCAAACCCAACAACTCAGCAAAAAAATGTTCTCGCAGATAAACTGCATCTAAAGTATTTCCCCTTTAAATTGATAACCCGGGCATCATCCACCCTCAATAATAATAAAAACAGTTATAATTTACAATTATATGTTCCTTTTATCAAAAGTAATGCAACAATGTTGTAAACAAATATTTTATAATATAAATCCCATCGCTCCGACCGAGTCCGACGACGACAATGACTATGACCGATGAGGGGGCTTAATCAGCAGAGCCCCCTAGACTCTATACATTCAAATGTGGTGTGGGGTGGGGGTTGGTGTCTTAGTTAACCTTGGCATTGGCAACAAAATAAGCTTAAGTGCTTTCGATACTTGACGTTTCAAAAAAAATATATTCAAAAATAGGTTTTTAAATCAAAAACAAAAAAGCAAGCCAAACAAATTGAAAATAAGATTGTATTTTTGAAGTGAAGAGAAGATAACTTTTGGGGGTGTGCTGTCGCAAATGCGAGGGGGCGCAGCAGCAGCAAAAAAAGGCAAGTTGATAATTAATAATTTTATTTATATTTTCGTTTCATTATCATAAAAAAACAAAAATTGGGAATGCAAAGAAACGACGGATGGCCAATTTGGAGGTGTGGGGTTGGTTGGTGCATTTGTGTTTTTTTTTTCTGACTGGGGTGGCAGTTGTGATTGTGAGTGAGCGTAGTAATTTATTGATAAAATCTGTAATCGTGTGTTTTTGTGGAGAGATTTTTCGCTCTCTCTGGAGCTGCTATCTCTGCCTACAAACCTTACCTAACCTAACCTAACCTATAGGCCCAGCTACTTTGTTCTCTTTGGTATTGAATGGGGGAAATATAGATACAAAAATGTGTAGATACACCAGGAAATTTCCTACGTCACAATTTGTATTTTTGTTTGTGTACACACAAAGTTGACCTTGAAAAGCCGGCAAAGAAAAGAAAAAAGTATCTACAATCTACATACCTACCCACCAAAAAAAAAAGTATCTAAGAATAGAAAGAGAGATACAGACATAGGTCCTACATACATACATAGATAGAATTGAATTTAGGCTCAATATTGTCCCTAAACGATGTTTCCTCTTTAAAAGAAAAACAGACAAGAAAGAGAGAGAGTGGGTGGTCGTTGGTGGCTGGAAGGGCCTTGTGAACGAGGACGACTACGACGACAAAACATGGGTAAACATTCGCCAATTTAGAGGTTATAGTTGAAAACAGACATTCTCGCATGTAAACCTTGACCTTTTTAATAAAAATGTTTCTCCTATTTATATTTTTTTTGCTTCCACAAGAGGCAGCAGACATTAAATGGATTTATGTCTTTACTGGGCCTTGTTTAGAAAGAAGAGTCGTTTAGATTCTTTTTTTTTTTTTTTGGTTTGTGTCATTTTTTTTTAATCGAATCGAAAGAAAGTGTAGGTTTGTTTTTTGAACTTAAAGACTAAACGATGATTTATATAAATCATGCTTTTGGCAATTGGGCAACGATAAAAATTGTTTTATTGCTGCGTTAAGTTTAAAATAATTCTTCTTCTTCCAAAGCTACAAAAAAAAAAAAAAAAAACCTCCAAAAAAATAAACAAGTCGGAAAAAAAATGGAACGTGAAGATGGAAAAAGTTTATTTTCAAATAAATTCACGACGATAATAAATACAAAATTTACTCGTGTACGCTTGTTTGGTTTTTAACCTATTTTTTTTTTTTTCGAGGAGTGAGAATTTAATTGCAACGGGAAAAATAAAATATAATTAAGCGATAAGCGTTATCCTACAAATAACAGAAAAAAAACAAAAAATTAAAAAATAAGCAGATGGAGCTTGTGTTGTTTTGGGCTAATTTTAACACATTTTTTTTTTATCAGCATTAAGTAGCTACGTTTTTTTTTTTATATAGGTTCTGGACCATTTGGGATGATGTCTTATCGAAAATATTATTTTTATCGCAAATATTTTGCGGTTTAAGGCTCTTAACAAGTAGGTAGGTACATACCTACATAATTAAGTCCTGAAATTAGTTCAAAGATAAAACGAAATTGTAAGCCCAGATTTCCTTTCCATGATTAAAAATCAAATATTTTGGTACCTTTCAGTGAACTTCACGGAGGGAAAGCTTGGAAGAAAACCAAAAAAAGGAACAGGAAAGATGAAAATAGTTTAAATTTTGGCGCCAGTGTGGGTTAGATTCCGCGACTTAAGCTTTGTTTGTTGAACTTTACCCAGGGTCGCCCAGGTTTTCTTGACAACTCCAAGAGTTGTCAAAAAAACCTGGGTTTTCTCGTTCTCAAAAAACGCATTAGGGCTGCTGATTGTATATTTTTCACAACGCACAAAATCAAAAGTTTCCATTTTGCTTTATTTGTTCGATTTTTATTTATTTTCATCGAAATTAGTACATCCGCTTGCATTTCTTTTACTATTTGTTGAAAAAATTATATAAAAAATCAAATACAGTAGAAAAATACACAAGAAATGCTTGAGAGCAAAAGTCACTTCAACAGCTGATTCATTAGCTCAACTCGCCGCAGCTAAATACCAATATCGATTTAAATTGACTTCAGGACGACCCCAGGTTTCAAAAAACAAATAATTTTGTATTGAGGGCGACCCCAGGGTGACTTCAAGGCTTAACAAACAAAGCTTAAATCGTGCCAGAGATCTAAGAAGGTTTTCCGAAGAATTGTCAAAAGAGTTGTCAAAACCCATGGGTTTTTAGGTTCCCAAAAACACGTTAGATGATTGACAACGCATGTTACTTTAACAACTTATTCGTTACTTTAACTCACCTTACAAAAAACATACATTTATGTACCTACAGATCGACTTTAAAGTGACTTTAGGTTAAAAAAAAAAATTAGAAGATTTTCTCGTTGGGACGAGCTGAGGTTTTTTAAAATGAAAATTGGATAACTAAAGGGTTATTTCAGGCCTCAACACTGCCTACCTACGCTTCGTAAAGCCTCTAACTGCAATTTTCACACTTGCGAGTTATAGGGGGAAATACTTAATCGCTTACCGCAACCTGAATATAGAACATTAAAATTTCCAAAAAATATTTGTATTAAAGCTCAATCTGTTGTTTAATTTTTCCAATAACTTCAAGTTTGAATTTTTCACGTTTTTAGGAAATATTGCAGATAGGGCTTTTTTGCGTTTGAAAAATTTAATTTAAAAAACCCTATGTAGGTAGGTACCTACCAATTTGCTATTATCACTAAATTTTGTTGTTCTGCCCTAAATACAAAAAAAAAGTAAAGTAGGTACCTAGAGAGAAATAACACTTTAAAAAAATTTATAAAAGGCTCTAATTGCCACATAGGGTTTTATAAAAAAAAATATCATGGGGCCGTTTTCTGGCTGCAGCAGCTTATAAAAGGTCCTTTGTGGTACTTAGGGCTCTTTAAAATTTTGATGAATGATTTGTAGTTAGGGCCTTAAGAATCATTTTCCAGCTTAATGGAAGATTCAGCCTCATGAAAAATACAAATAATTCAGACGCAAGGCCCTAACTCCAAATTCGCAAGAAAGTGAAATATAAAATTTTTTTAGATAGGGCCTTTACGAGATTATGGGCAGTACGGTTCACCTGAGCACAAAATTTCACGAAGTTAGAACTAGAAAACTGCAATATAGATTACTACCAAAATCTCAAAGTTCATATGTAGGTCAATAATTTTGAAAGTGTAAAAAACTCTCGTAAAACTCTAACAGAAAAAAATTTAAAGATTGACTTTAGTGTTTAAAGGCGTAGGTACCTACCTACCCATACCTTATGGGAAAACGAGATTTAAAAAGCGAGTTTGAAGTGAAGAGGAAAGAGTGCAAATTCTTAAATTCCTCGAAGCGAAAAAATCTAGCTTCATGACATTTCTATTGCTTAAGTTCACTTTCGTGAATTTAATTTCTAGGTTTTTTTATTGAGATTTTGGCAATTGGCGTAGGTACCTACACACCCTATTGCAAACTTAAAATAGTTATGTATAGGTAGCTGTTTTAAAGAGAAAATTTCGTTACTTGAAGATTTGAATTGCTTAAATGAATTAGGTATTTAAAAAACTCTCAAATTGGCGTCCTAAACTTTCCAAGCTTCTATTTTGAACCAAGAATAGCTAATTGACAAAAACTTAGCTATCAAGTTACGTTTACCAAACTTTGTATACCTACCTATGTACGTATGTAATTGCATTTACTTCCGATTATGTACCTAGGTACTAGGTATTTAAGGCGAGATTTACTTACATTAGGTACATTCATTTGAACAAATAATTTGGTGTAAAAAAAAAAACAAATAACAATCAGGGTACGATAAGGTAAGGTACATAGGTACCTTACCTACATATATGTACTATATGTACCTATATTAAAAATTCGAAAATTTTGAACCTCTAGGTATAACTTAAGGGGATGGACAAATAATGGCTATTTCGTAGATTATTGGTGATTTTCGGGACAACGTAGGTACCAAAGTAACCAAATCTGACATACATACAAGTTTTGGCATAAAGTACCCTTGGAAACGCTTCTCACGATTTTTATCAAATTTTCGGGTGAAATATTGTAAACCACTAAGTTCTATCTTCTAACCGCAAAGATTTCTTCAGGACAAGCCAAACTACCTACCCGTTTCTAAGTTGCTAAATAAATTTAAGTTACGTAAAATAATTCCTTTAATGTTAGGAAGGTAGGTAGGTACGTGGTAGTGCAATGTAGGATAGGGGTGCACTTACCTACTTGCTTTTATGAAGAAAGAAAACATGAATCATTTATAAAAAAAAAATTAATTTCTCGAACTCACTTTGGTTTTTTTTTTTTTTTTTTTTTTTGAAATACAAAGCAAGTGAGCTTTTTTGAAAGTTAAAATCCATTCTTATGTTGACCAATTTTTGAGAACATAGGTAGGTAGGTAGGTACAATGTTGAAACCAGAAATTCTCAAAATTATAAATTATTTATTTTCAAACTATTACCTACCTACCTACCCTTTTGTTTTAAGATTTCAAAACTGACATCTATTTCCAAATCAATTTTAAGCCTCAAAACTGGACGGTTCGGAGGCTTTTTGCTTTCAAGACATGTAGGTAGGTACTAATTAGGTACATAGGTATCCATCGAATGCACAAGTGATTAAAATAGCCAGTATATTCATATTTGTATGAAGAACATTTTTGAATTAGCTTTCAAAATAAAGTATTAGAACCATAAGAAAAGTACCTAGGTACCTACCTAGCCCTAAAGTTAAATTTTAAATTTAATTAAAAATAATTTTTTTCTAGGTAGGTAAATACTTTTATTAAGTCTTTAGGTATACCTACCTCTATATTCCTTAAGAATATCAAGTTTGAAAATTAATGTTTAAATAGCTGCATATTCATGACAACTTAATTTTTAAATGAAAATTAAAAGATTAGATTTCTGATTTATAACAAAAGCTATAGGTATTTTTTTGCACCAAGTTGGGAAATTGCTTGTGAACATGACTCGCACATCTTTTGATATTCTGAAGTTTAAAAAATCCAAGAAGGTAAACTTTAAATTAATTTAAGGTTTTGAAATAGGTATGAAGTACCTATAGCTACAGACAATTGTCAGGTATACCAACGCTCTGACAATGACCTGCCAATGAGCTGACAATAGCAAATGTCTTAAAATTTTCTGACAATTAATTGTAAGTTCACACGGTTGCAAGACTTTTGGGATAATTTTTTTTACAGACATATCTGACAATATTGTTATAGGTATCTTACAATCGGTTGTACGTAGCTTAATAGCACTTTCCATTCGAGGAAAAGAAGCGCCCAGAAGCATCCGGAAGTCGTCTGAAACCGTTTTATTGGTAAGCAATGACACTTTTGACGATTCTGAGAGAGAAGATAATTTTGCTTCTGAATTTGAAGTCAGAATCTACTTAAGAAGCTCAAATACATGCATAAATCAAATTTCAAAAGGAAATATCGATTTGAAAGGAGGATGGGCAATTTTGTATGGGATTTGGTCCAACCCACCAACAGAAACAAGACATACGTCGTTGGAAAGGTCTTTGCAAATGGAAGGTTTTTTAATATGGGCACCAAGCTCTAAACAATGGGAGAGCTGAGATAACGGACTTTGAAAATTACCCTTTTTCTACTGCACCGTTGCATTTTCTTATTCTACCATCAACAACCAAAACAAAAATAGCATTGGAAATATCTGTTCAAGTCCAATATTTTTTGATGTGGGCATCAGGTTGTAACCCATCTTAGACCAGAGAAAAAAATTATTGTTTATCACTCTTTTTTGGATGCATCCTGGTACTTACCTTCCTCCACACCAACAGAAATGAGATGCATATCGTTAGAAAGGTCTTCTCGAGTACATCAAACTTTGGTACGGGCACCAAGCTCTAAACAATGGGAGAGCTGAGATAATGGACATTGAAATTAGCCTTTTTCTACTGCAACTGCATTTTCTTATTCTACCACCAACAACCAAAACAAAAATAGCATTGGAAAGATCTGTTCAAGTCCAATATTTTTTGATATAGGTATCAAGTTGTAATCCATATCAGACCAGAGATAAAAAATATTGTTAATTAGTCTTTTTTGGGTGCATCCTGGTACTGACCTTCCTCCATACCAACAGAAATGAGATGCATATCGTTAGAAAGGTCTTCTCGAGTACATCAAACTTTGGTATGGGCACCAAGCTCTAAACAATGGGAGAGCTGAGATAATGGACATTGAAATTAGCTTTATGTTGTTGAAAAGGTAAGTGTATATATAAAATCTATTTTTAAACATACACTTACTAAGCAGACGAGACTTTATTCCAACTTGAGCTCTGGAACTACGCGTATATTTGTGTAAGCGTTTGACATATTCCTCGACGGTTATGCGCCAAAAATATTTAAAGTGAAGGATGTATTCAAACTTAAGCTGAGACTGAGTATTGTATTTAACTATGTACAGTATCTCAGCTCTCCCATGGTTAAGAGCTTAGTGCCCATATTAAAAAAATATTTACTCTCGAATACCTTTCCAACGATATGCATCTCATTTCTGTTGGTATGGAGGAAGGTCAGTACCAGGATGCACCCAAAAAAGACTAATTAACAATATTTTGTATCTCTGGTCTGATATGGATTACAACTTGATGCCCACATTGAAAAATATTGGACTTGAACAGATCTTTCCAATGCTATTTTTGTTTTGGTTGTTGGTGGTAGAATAAGAAAATGCAGTTGCAGTAGAAAAAGGCTAATTTCAATGTCCATTATCTCAGCTCTCCCATTGTTTAGAGCTTGGTGCCCATACCAAAGTTTGATGTACTCGAGAAGACCTTTCTAACGATATGCATCTCATTTCTGTTGGTGTGGAGGAAGGTAAGTGCCAGGATGCACCCAAAAAAGACTGATTAATAATATTTTTTATCTCTGGTCTGATATGGATTACAACTTGATGCCTATATCAAAAAATATTGGACTTGAACAGATCTTTCCAATGCTATTTTTCTTTTGGTTGTTGATGGTAGAATAAGAAAATGCAACGGTGCAGTAGAAAAAGGGCAATTTTCAATGTTGATTATCTCAGCTCTCCCATTGTTTAGAGCTTGGTGCCCATACTAAAGTTTGATGTACCCAAAAACACCTTTCCAACGACGTATATTTTATATCTGTTGGTTAACATTACCAAAACAATGTCAAGTTACTCAGAAGATAGAAATGAATTAAGTGCATTATGTCAGATGCCTTTTGACATAGAGCTGAGTGCCCATAGCAAAAAATCGTCGCCTTGTGCACACCTTTTCAACGACATACATATTGTTGCTTTAAGTTATTGATACCAAACCATAGCTAACTTTGAAAAATGCATCATAGTTTGACCATTATCTCAGCTCTCCCATTGTTTAGAGCTGGATGCCCATACTAAAGATTGATGTACTCGACAAGACCTTTCCAACGACGTATATCTTGTTTCTGTTGGTGGGTTGGACCAATTTGCCCATCCTCCTTTGAATTTGTTTTTCGGTTTTTAGAATGTTGAACGGATTTTGTGTTTCAAAGAAATATAATTTAAAACACTGACAAAAAATACAAATATACCTACATAATGTATAATAAGTGACAAAATAAAATAAAAGGAATGTTTTTCTCACACAAACACAAAAACGTTATTTTTGAGTACCTAGAAGAAGTTTTGCTTGTTCCATTGGTTTTCAGAATGAGTGGTTCCCCGAGTGAAACCAATTCAAAGTTCCATCAGAATTAAAGTTCTTAAAAAAAATATATAGTGGACTTCTTGTTTTGATTTTTTCTGTCGAACGAAAAGAAAAGATGTTGAGAAAAAAATTATGCGTATTCTATTAAAAAATAGCCTAGAGATTTCTAAGAAGCCTCAAGAAGTTAATAAATTTTTGAAAAATCAAAACTACAGATTTTTCAAAATATGAAGGTAACTTTGAAATGCTTTAAGAAGTGGGTATAGGTATATCCTATTGAAGATTTATTATTATTATTATTATTTATTACAATATAAAATAAATTTACACTATAATTTACATAACAGCACTAGCTACCAGGGCTTTTGGCTGGTTCGTAATAAATTAATTACTTTAACAGGAAATAATTATAGGGACTGTTGGAAGACAAAAAACCCTTGCTCCAGGTCTGAAGCTTGGAAGTTCTAGTCCCCAACAGCCCCAAAGTTAAAGTTAAAATAGTTGATGCTATAGGTACAATTGAATCTAGATTAAATGTGGTTAGGATGGTATATACATTTTTTATGTTTTCGGTTGAAATAGATGACAGAAGATGAATAAGATTGTTATTAAAAAGTTGTTTACATAGATTGTTTACGGTGAGGCATTCGGATGTAAGGTGTTTTATGGATAAAACTTCCCTGGATTGACAGAGATGGCAGATGGGAGGGCTCTCCTTTTTGAGTAGGAAGCTATGTGTTATTTGAGTGTGGCCTAAGCGTAGACGGAGAAAACATTTCGCTAAGCAAATTCATAACGTTAAATTAAATTTCTTGAAACCCAGTTTCGAATAGAAGTTTTATTTAAAAAAATTATTTTATAAAAAAATGTCCAGGTCTTGTCAAATCAAGTTTAACAAAATTAACTAGCCAATTTTATTTTTAAAATATTTTTGATATCAATCTAGCTTCTAACTTCCTAGCTTAAATGTCCTCAGTTCCGTTTATTTTTTAACACAAAGGCCAAATAATTTGCTTAAAAACTTTGAAATATTTGACTTTTTCACCCTTGAACTATTTTTTTAAGAAACTTAATTATTTTTTTATGTTTCTGAATTTGAAAGCTACCTATGTTCTTAAACATTTCACAAAAATCTAGGTATGTACTATGCCTACCTAATTTTAATTTCCTGTTTTCGAGCCCTTTTTAAATAATTATTTCAAGTCTCCAGGAATAATCTAAAGCCAGAAGTAACGAGTAGCACGAGCCAGTCGTGTATTAAAAGGAAAATGTTAAAGCTTAACTAAAAAAAAAATTGGAAATTCCCACCAAGTCGAGGAAGACCCTGAAAAATTAATTGAACTCGTCTTAAGTCTCATTTTTTTGCTCCTCTAAACATTCGTATCCACCCTTGAAAAACATCCAAGTAGGGACTCTTCCTAATCAATTCAAAAAATTCCCAATCAGAACACACAATTTCCCCTCAATCCCAACTAGACCAACATAAATTTAAAAAAATTAAATTTAAACAAAAAAAAACTCACCGAACACGCTCCGAATAAAGTTCGACCTCCTTGTTCTTCTGCTGCTGGACCATTTGCTGCTGTTCGATCGGTGACAATTGTTTCAATTTGCTTCCCGGAGCCAAGTTTCCATTTGTTATCAATATGTTGCCGTTACCGTTATTGCTACTATTATTATTATTATTACTGACGATACCGTTGTTCATATTAGTGACACCAACAACAACATTCGAATTGGCATTGTTGGAGTTATTGCTATTAGCTTGTTGTTGTTGCTGTTGCTGTTGATGATGTACCGGCGAAGCACTTATCTCACTTGAAGCCGATACTGGTGGCGATGTAGTGCCACTGCTGGATGATAAGCTTCCAGTTCGAGCTCGTAGATCCATAGAACCTCCTCCTCCTCCTCCATTGGTGGTCGTGGAATTGTTGTTATTAAGACCATTTCCAATGACACCCACATTCCCATTCCCATTTGACTGTTGATGGTTGTTGGATTGGGTCTGGATCGGGGTCTGGGTGTTGGGATGATAGCTTCCCGGATTAATTGTTGTCAAAGACAAAGTTGGCTTCTGGTTGCGATTGCGTTTCTTCTTCTTCTTAGTGGCTTCTTCGTCCGAAGCACGATTGTTCAAATAAACTCCATTGTGCGAAGCCTTCGTAGGGGTTGGTGGTGTCCAATCAAGATCCTTACGAATATGTCCACGTCCGCACTTGCATCCACAGGCTTTGTAAACCAAATCATAGCCCTTCTTGGTCCATAGATTTTGCAAACGTTGACGATCTGACCACGAACGAGCCCTACCAATTGTCTTGAGAGTAATCAACACCGATTGCTCCCAAGATTCAAAGCACTCCCGATGCATGTACTGTCCCATGGAACAGGTCTCATTATTGCAAATAACACGAATGCATTCACTTAGATTCTCCATCGAGATCAGACCATAATCTGGGCTGGACGAGCTCATCTTGAAACAATCGCCAGTTGGCACACAACATCGGATATAGGTGGTTTCACGAGTTGGAGACATCATCAATGATGTTGTGGATGATGCTGTCGACGATGAAGATGATAGCGATGTTGCCGAGGATGATGATGAAGAAGAAGAAGATTCCGATGAAACTGGCGAAGCAATAATTTTGTTGTTGATGGTGGTTAAATTATTATCTTGGACGACACCTCCTCCTCCAACTCCAACTATTGACAATCCAAGAAGATTATGATGATGATGATGAACATCAACTACTGATCCAGTTGATCCAGTTGTTGTGGATGCTGAGGCTGGTGTTAGCGTTAGCGTCGACGACGTCGTAAGATGATTGCTTAAATTGTTCCTTCGCGGCGCCATAAGGAGCAGCGGATGATATGCCGTTAAGGTAGCTATTTTCGTAGTTTTTTTTTAACCGTTATGTCGCAAAATAATTTTTTGTTATTCAAGTATGTGTTTGTGTGTAAATATATAGAATTTTTTTTTTTTTTGTTTTACTTTGCTTTGCTTTCTTGTTAATCTTTTTTTTTTTTTGTTAATATATTTTCTCACTCTCACTCAAGTTTTCACTTTTTATTTTTTTTCTTTCCTTTTTCTTTCTTAACTATGACAGGGACGACGACTGCACTTCTTATCATTTGTCATCAACATAACGGGACGTTTGTGATTTATTAACACACTTATTTGTCAATTTTTTTTTTTTATTTTTATTTTTTACGTATAAAAACAAATATTTGATTTATTTTACTAATTTTTTTTTGTTTTATTTATTTTTTTTTTATATAAAAAAATATTTCCTGAGGTATAGTGTTGCTCACTAAAAAAATCGTTCACTACGCGTATTTAATTATTTGTTTATGTACATTGTTTAAAATTATTATTTTAAACATTTTATTTTTGTATTTAAATATTTTTTACGGTACAAAAATCTGAGAGGGGACAAGGTACGTATAAAAAAGTTGTTTAAATTTTCATTATTTTTTTTTTGTTTAATATAAAAAAATTTATTCACAGGGAAGGAAGATAATACCGCTAAATTTTTATAGTAACAAACATTTCGTAACACCTTTTTTTCGTTTTACACTCTAGATTTTGTTTTGCACTGACTTGCAACATGAAAGAGGGTGGTGAATATTATGGTGGTGGTGGAGAGTGAATACGATAAAACTAGAAGAAAAGGAAGTTGTAACAAAATTTCTATTTTTAAAGTAAGTATAAAATTTTTGTTGTTTCCTCTCGAGTGTTTTTTTTTTTTTTTGTTATTTTAATTTTTTTTTTTAATTTACTCTAAACCGATGGGAGTTTGTTTTTTTTTTTTTATTTTTTTGTCGGAATTTATTTTTAAGTGTGTTTCTGGAACGAACTGATCTATCGGAAAGCGAAAATGAAACTGAAATTTCACTCGAGCAATGATAATCAATGGAGGCGCACACAACACAACACCGACAGAAGACAGACCGACACCATACACCAACATCGACTTCGACATTGAACAGAACAGAGCCAGCCAGAGCAACATACAAGAAAGAAAAACTACGCTACGGCGAAACGGAGGCGATGCACAGCGGCAGCGACAGCATGGTTGGTTTTTCTGTTTCTGTTTGTTTTTGTTTGGATTTAGTGGTGGCGGATGGCTGATGGCGGCGGCGACGGCGACAAACGACTACGAGACGAGTTGTATTTGTATCTTGTATGACGTTTTGTCTTGTGCGCCCCCCGTTTGTTGAAGAATCAAACCACCACCAGCAGCAGTGACCGAGTGTTGGAAGGAGATGGGGCGAAGTTGGGCGAATTTGTTTTAGTACAAAGTGTTCCAAGTCGAAGAGAGATGCAGCGATTCTGTTAACTTTACACACTGCACAACCATCTCGTATACCCGTTTGATTCAATCCTCATCCCTGTAGATTGGCGGCATGATGATGTTCTTGAAAATTCCCGTTGCGGATGGAAAGAAAAGGAAACCCTTGAATAGAGTAACACACATCTACACAGCCATGAATACACTTTTATACATAGGGATAGTATGGTAGTTGAAATCTCATTTCTCATCATGCAAGTCGGTTGACGAAGCGTAAAAGGGGAGTGTGGTTAAAGCCTAGTAGAATTATTGTTTTTTTTTTTGGGGAAATGTGCGAGGAAAATAATGCAACTGTGTGGCTGTTGCGTGCGTGTGTATAGTGTGCGTAAACTTGAAATTGAAAATGAAACTTTTTCTTCTTACTTACTCACAAACTAGCCAAAATATATATGGGTTTTCTCTTTTCCGCTCAAGAGTAAAGCTTCTTACGCAAAAAATGCAAGGGCAGACACACACACAGTCTATCTCCCGTCACCGGTTTCAGTATGGCAGAATTGTTGCGTTTATTCATTTCTAGTGAGCTTTTTTAGGTATTAATGTGTGTGTGTAAATACTATTTTTGTTTTGTTTTTTCTTAAACTCTCTCTCGGACGGTTTGTTTTTGCTTGTTTTTTTCTTTTGAGCGATGTATGCTGTTGCTCTACTGTATGCATTCTTGGTGTTGGTGTTTTAGATTCTGCAAAGTAGGGGAGTTTTTGAGGTTTTTTTTTTTGCAACTTGCACTCCCACAAGTTTACTTTTTCTTACATGGAAAGGGAAGCCATAAGAACAACAGAAAATGTTGAGAAAAGAGGCAATGAAATGAGATAAAAAAGTGCGTTAATGGAGGAAAAGTGCGTTAACAGTGAATAGTGTTGCCATTTTGTTATTCCGAGTTCTGCAGATTGTATTGAAGTCATTTATACCTATGAACTTTTTCCTTTTGTTTTAATTGAATACCTAGATTGTTTTTGATGATAAATGATTTTTTTTTTTTTACAAAAATTACCCTAAAGCATTGTCAAAAAATTGTTCACATTTTAAATAATATTGATTTATAAAAAAAAAAGTCATCAGGAAACCAAATGGCACGGTAGACAAGTTCTCGGACAACTGTAGGTAGGTTGTAGGTACCTACTTAATAGGTAGGTAGGTACCTATACCTACAAGCTACAACCTAAAAAATGCTCATTCAGGAAAGTGGTACCTAGGTATTTATGGGCAGATTTGATCGTTAATGTCGTCAAATTCACGGAGGACTTCTTACAACTACGTAATCTTGAAATTTCAGAGTGCTTATAATGCAAACATTTTGAATTTTTCAGTGGGTGGGCCGAAGATCCGCCCATATAAAAAATTTAATGAAATGAGTACATACACATTGGTGTAAACAACAAAATTCCGTTTTAAGAAGAAATATCAGCTTTCAATTATATTATGATATCTCGCTCGAGTTTTGAGCTTTTAAATTTCTAAGTCTGTTTCGTATTTATTTCCCATGCGATCTTAAAAATTCAGGTATCAGGTCACGTTTCTCTAATATCTGCGTAAAGTATTTACATATATAACAATGATATTTGGGAAACTATTTTCCCTATTTCCAAATAAGGTGAAATCGTTCAACACCAAACTTTTTTCTAGAACAGTTTCAACTTAAGAAGGATAAGGGAAGCTAAAAATGAATAGAACAACAAGGAAAGGTAGCGTTACTGATACAACTATTGGCACCCTCAAGGAATTTAAGAATCTTAATGTGTGTAAATTTAGCATTTATAGAGTTAAAAATATGTCTTATTACCTATATAAGATTGAAATTTGGAAAATTTTGTAAATACCTATTTAAAAATACTTTTTACTTTGTATTTTGGCCCTTAAATATAGTAACTACCGAAAATGTCTTGTTTTTATAAATATTCTGCGCTCAGATTGATGTAGGTACCTACCTAGCTCAAATACAAGCAATTTAAACGTAAAAACTGCTTCTTCAGACATCGTAAGCTACGTCAGTTAGCTGTGTTCAATAAAAGGGTTCTCCGGAGAATGACCCACATATTCGGTGTTTTGAATGTTCAAAAACGCACTTGCTTAAGAGCTTGGATTATTGTGCTGGAGCATATTTGTCTCCGTTTGGTTTCCCATATTTTTCTGAACACTTCTGGCAAACAACTTTTGCTATATCCACGCGAACAAATCTTTTTGACGGCCAAATGCTTTTGATTTTTGGAGAACTCAATTATAATAACGGTTTTTCTATATCTTAGAAAGTAATTCGACAAAAAAAACTTAAAAAATTCTTTCTGCAACCAAAATAAGAAACTAAATTTAAAAAAAAATATCAATAAGTTTATAGGGTTTTATATTTTTTTAAAAGCAAAACCCCGTTTCGATGAAAGGTATCGTTTTAAGAAAAAACTCGAAAAGTCCATTTTAACCACAAGATAACTGTTCTGACAAAACAGCATTCAGAAAGTATTCTGAGGCTTCAGATTTTCACTTAACTACTTTAAAACTTTCTAAAATAGAAAAACATTTTTTTTTTAATTATGTAAGTAAAATAATGTAGGTAATAAGTGGTAATTTATTATTCCTTCAAATAAGTATGCAGTCTTATTCGTGCCATTAAACTTTGGAATATTCTTTCTAGACAAATGAGATTTACTCACAACCTAAATAAGTTCAAGCGGTTGGTTTCTTCAACTTATGCCGAACAAATTTCCGACTTTTAGGTATGTCCTATTCATAATGAGTGTGTTTCTTTATTTTTTCCGGATAAGGAATAGAAAAGACAGAAAAGATCAAATATCTATCCAGAATATCCAGAATAGAATAAATAAAGAAACAGAACTTGAATAAAAAGAATAAACAATAGCTGACAGTGAACTGCATCAGTCAAACTAGAGAATATTCCATTTAAACCACCTCTTCACTTGGAATGAAAAGAATGCGTTCCAAATATTCCAGATTGAATAAAGAAACAAGGAAATAGTTTATCCGGAATATTCCATTGAATAAAGAAACGCAAAAAGGGCGTTCCATATATTCCGAATATACGGAATGAATAAAGAAACACACCCAATATGTAGTTGGTTATAATTATAATTGTTATTTTTTTTTCATAATTATTGTTATTTTCTTTTTTTTTCATGAAGTTTTTTTTTTCCTTTTGCATATATAGTATATAAACTACAGTAGAATCTCAAAAAGATGAACAGATATAAAACAGACCCCGTTCATCTTTTCGAATTGTTCATCTTTCCAAGCATCGAGCATTAGTTTAGGAAAAACATAAAGCTATACATACAAATATTGCATCTATTTGTTAACAAATCATTTTATTTAAAAAAAAAAATTAAAACAACATAAATTCATACAAAAGTCGTTGATGAGAAGTAAAAACTTATTTAGAAAGTTTTTTTTTTTTAAACTGCTCTATGGTAGATTGTCACACGGGAAAAGCGTTCATCTTTCCGAATTGTTCATGTTTTAGAACCGTTCATGTTTTCGAGATTTTACTGTATATTTAAATGGAATTATATTACATAATTGTTATGGTAAAAATGAATTTCAAAATTGTATCAATTTAAAATGTTATCATTTATATTCTTTCAATTCTACTATATAACTATAATTTTTGTTATTTCGTTTGTAACATTCTTATTTTCTTTCTGTATAAACTAAGCATACAAACAAGGGACAATGTATGTAGTATATGAAATAAATAAATAATGAAAGGGGGTTCTATTCCTTCTCGTTTTACCAGGAGACTTATGTTTCTCCCATAAGCCACTGGTAGGAAAGCGCAGACAGACATTCAAGTCAAAGGGAGGCTTCGAATAGCGAAGATCCTAAAATCAAAAAAAGTCCCCTCTTCCTACTTTAAATAAGAAAATGAACTTGAGTGAAAAACTTTGAAAAAGTTGTTGGTTTAGTTTCCACATAGTGTGAATGGGAATATTGAGAATATCGGTAGAAATAGTTCCTGGGAAGCCTTTTCTGAAAATTTGCGAAAATAGTTTGTTCCAATAAAGGTGGAGGGTTCAAATTTCAATTATCACCACCCGGGTTCCAATAAATAATTGGTTCTATGAAATTATAGAACTTTTGGCTGAGGTGTACGAGAAAATCTGATTTAAAAAAACCGGTCCTTCCTATGAGAGGTATACCGCAATAAGACTTTTCCTGAAACATCTATTCCCACCAAAACATAAAGTTTGCACAGAAAACATTGATCAGAAAGTTTTATCAAAATCGTGTTAGCTGTTTTTGAGAAAAATTAATATTTTTACTAAAAATCGTATGACAGAAGCGTTAGTCTTAGAGCTAGAGCTATAGGCTGTAGGTGCCGATACAGACAGAGGGACAGACAGACAGACAGAATTGTCGGACCCACTATTTAAGGCTTCTCTATCATCGTAATGTTTGATTGTCAAACAAAATATTTTTACGAATGCATAACTTGCCTTGTATGTAGTACCTACCTAGGTACTTATAATCGCAAGTAAAAAATCAAAAAAAAGATGTTAAAGAATCTTTATTGGCCAACCAAAATTGAATTAGGTTAGAAAATAATTAAAAATCCAAAAAAATACAAAAAATAAATTCAAGGCTGCCAATAATTGTACATATTGGTGTACCAACAACAACTGTGGTCAGGCAATAATTGTAGTTTTTGTTAAGCTTTTTTAAATTTACCATTTTTTTAATTTAATTTAATTTCCTAATTCCAGAATTAGGTAGGAGTCCTTGTAGAAGCTGTTTCCCCACCTACCTAACATTTAAAAACATATCTACTTCTAAGTTCGCACTACGCTGGAGCGCAACTGCACTTCAGGGGCAGTAATTGGCAGAGTTAGTAGTCCACCCATCTAGTACATTGTAGCCCCTAGTGCGTTTTTGCCATTTGCCATAATGTTGAAAATCCCAACCAAAATCTGCTCCTCTTTTCAATGTTACAACCAGAATAAAAGCAATGTAAAAGATTCTGTACAAATATGCTACCAGCTAGAAATCGAAAGCTGTACTGTGCAACTACAACGGGGAAAATAAAACCTGCAAGTCTGTTAAACATAACATTGTTAACACGAATACAGGCCTAACGTGCACGTCTCACGTTTTTTGTACGTGATTCTGATTTGTGTGTGCATATCACTGAGTTAAGTTAAATAAAAAATAGGAGAAATTTCTCTCTCTGGAATTTGGATCTGCAAAATTCTCAACTCAATAGAAATTGAATTCGCCTTAACTTTTTCATTTCTCTCGCTCTTTTCTATCTTCTTTTGTTTTCTTGTATCATGTTTGATGTTTGTGTGAAGCCGGCAAAATAATGGCAACAAAAAAGCCGGCTTCCGTTTGTTTTGTTTTTTTTTGTATTCTTTTCGTGTGTTGAATATTATTTCCCCTCTCGTTTTTCTTATTTGCATCGTTTCATAGTGTTCAGTGGTGGTGGTGCACCGTTTTCTGCACAGTGTGTATTGTACTACAGTATTTTTGTTGGTTTGCTTTTGCTGTAGCTGTAGCTGTCGCTGCCGTTGCCGTACCTCACCTCTCCCGTTTGAATGATTTTCACTTTCGGTTTTGCTTTTGGCATTGAATCAGAGATGGGATGGGATAGGACATGGGGATATGAAGGATGAAGATGTGTGTAATTTGGTTATCAAATATCGTACACGTAGCTCGTTGGCAGAAGGGGAAGCGTTCAGCGTTTTTTTGTGTTTGTAAAATGTTAATGCGTGTTTGATGTAATTAACATTTATGTACTTTACTTAAGATATACTGTTACATCGTAAGTATGTACCGAAATGTAACATGCGTAAATATGTTAATAAAAGAAATCAGTTTAGTTGAAAAAAATGGCGGAAAATGTAGGATTTTATGATGAAAATGCCGGCTGGCACTCAACGCTAAGAACGAAGGCTATCAAGCAATGCTGCCGGCTAGAACCAGAGCTGCCAAGAGTGCTGCTTGTATTTAGCTTGTGCCATCTAGAAGCAAAAAGGAAGAGTTGGGAAATGAAGCTGTGTCGAATCTATTGAGGGACGCAACGGCTGAAAATTAAAAAAAGTTTTAAGAGAGGTAGAAAAAGTACAAATCCCGAACTGAAGACTTTCGAAAACATTGTGGGAGTTTCGTAGGTAGTAGATTTACAGTCTTAGGTACCTATGTACCTACCTACTTAGAATTTATTTGAAAGATCGCTTCTACAGACGAAGACAACTCTGTGAGGCAGAATGATCCATTCGATTTGGACGATGATGAACAAAACTTCCGTTTACCCAACCAAAAAGAAGTTCTTGTAGCGATATTATCTATAAGTAAAATCCGTCAAGGCTGCTAGGACGTTATGAAAATTTTCATTCGATAGATAGGTACTCACCATCTCTTATAGGATTTTAAAGTCGCCTATTATAGCGTGAATAGAGACGAACCAAAGTCGTTCGATTAAGCTGGATGGCTTTAAAGAACTCGCGCTGTTCCGTCAAGGTTGGTAAAAATAACACTGCCTTTTTTGATATCGAGTAAGGCTTTAGACAAGATGACGCGCCATCAGGTAACCCTCTCAACATCCTTCTTGAATCTCGAAGCAATCGTACGCAATTCGCGTACCTATATACGCACCAACGGTACCTACGACTTTTTACAGATCCGTTCAATTCAATTCAACGACGAACTTCACGGACTGAACAGCGACATTGACGATTGACCTGGTCAATAAGCTGAAAATACAGTGGTTTAGATGGTGGAGCGTAGGGACGAATACGCACCAGCCCGCCGAGTCTTCAATTCCGACCCCAAGTATCAACGCAACTGTGGAAGACCCTATCATGGTTCCTTCAATAAGAGGACGACCTCAACCAGCTTGGTGTGCGTAGTAAGTCTTTTAAGACGTAGAATAGCTTGTTTTTATCGGAGTTTTGCTTCTTGAGAACGCAACTCCAACATAGTAAATACATACGCCTACTTTAAGAGAGGTTAGTATTCAAGTATCAAGTGGCGCCCAACACGAGCATTATTATAATTTTCAACTCAAACCATAACAATAGATCTTGAGTCCAACATTATACTTGTCTAGAACGAAAAGCGAGATGAAAAATAATATCTTCATAGGTACTTCATGACGAATTTCGAAACTGGCGCCCAACGTGAGATTCGTTTAATTGGTATTGTTATCCTTTGTGCATCAAGTTTTTTTTTTTTAAATAATCATCGCGGTAAAAAAAATGATTAAGGTGTAGCTACGGTTAATTACTAAATATTTACCGAAGTGCAAGGTGCATATAGTATATTTTCTTATGCTTTAAGTGAGCAAACATCGCATAATGTGCCTTCCTATTTAGACATTGTGTGAAGAAAAAAAAGAACTACACAATGCTTATGGTTTAGCTCCTATTTTTATCATCGTCCCTCTTTGAATCATAGCTATAAAATATAGTCTTTCAAATGACATAATTGACAACAATCTTCACTTCAGCATCAGAACAGCACAGCACGCGGCACATGAAATAGGAAGCAGAAGCAGAAAAAACAGAAACGAGCACCACACTTCTCTTCCCCAAATGAGACAAAGGGTACAATTGTTATGCGGGAACAATAGCATCACAGGAACGTGCATATGCAAATCCCGAGCCCTCATTTAATTGGCCTTGAGGCACAATGCAAAAAAACACAATATTATTTAGGTATAACACATAAGCAATAGCAGAGAAGCAAAAGGAAATGACACAAAATTCTGTCCAACAGAAACAAAATGGCGAGCAAAGTATTGTGATTAAAAAGGCGAACAAAATTACACAAATGAACTCTTCTATATCGGGCTTGTCATCTATTTTAGGCTGCGTTTATACTTGGAATTTGTACGAAAGTATGTAATACGTAATTGTTTCAATTTGGCTCCCTCCTTTTAATTTGGAGATGGCGCACAACTACTAGAGTATTTTCGGATCCGGAATAAAGAGTATTAAAATGGGAATCCATTCCAGGCTCCTGTTATAATTTTGTAAACAACAAACATCCCATTGTCCCATTTTGGTGAAGCGGAAGCAGATTTCTGTTCGATTAGACATTTTTTTTTATAAATTGGTCAGTGCTGACATTTTATTTTTTTCATCCGTTCAGTTGGCTCTGTGACAAAAATTGGACCTGTATTAGGCTACCTTCACATAATGATGTTTGGCATACAGCAAATACGAATGGACGCTCTGCTCTCATCAACTTTATTTTCAGGCCGGAATCGAATCCAATAGTATAATGGTATGGGTTATCCTAATGGATGCTCGTTAAACTTCGTTGTTCCGATCGGATATGCAGTCGAAACAACTGCATGTGAATTGACACTACCAAATGCATTAACATCACAACAAACTGTCAAACTTTCTTGTGCATTTAGTGTTTCGTTCGTGTTTGCAATCGAGCGGAAAACTTAACGAAACGGAGCTGTTTGGGTCCTAAGGCTGCGTTCGCATTATTTTTTCGGAATAACAATAAGCTCGACCAGAACGTCTACTTATTTTTTACCGATGGACGATCATGCCAATTTAATTTCATATTCTGATATCCGATCGACAAAATAATTGACTGGTTACAGGCATTTAATTAGATACTAGACCATTCACATAGCGCCATATATGTACAGTAAAGTGGAGGTCTAGAGATCGAAGGTTAAGTACTCGTTATTGGCAAAAATCCAATTTTTTTCATGCACATCCACGCAAATCACACTCACACTTTTTGTTTGGTATAAATATTTTTTTTTTTTTTAATTTTAAAAACAGGGTGGTCTCTTATTAAATAATAACAATAAACCTTTGCATCAAAATAATTAGTTTTGGAATACCAAAACGAACGTTTATGCGTAAGTCAACCCGGTGAATTTTTCAGGTGCAAATACTGGACCCTAAGATGTGTCCTTGGAAGAGATTAATAAACAAGAAGACTGAAATCATTGATTAAAAAAACGTTTAATATAATTTTAACCAGCGTGGAAACACCAGTCCTGAAAACAATGATGAAAACAATGAGGGAGATCTATTCGGGCGAACGGATTTGTGTTTATCGAGATCTTGAAGAACTCTTGCAACTGAACGAGTGCGAAAGAAGATTGTCCCATACCTAAAACTTTTACGCTTTCAAAAACAGGAAGAGCCATATTGCTCTCGGCTAGTGTCGAACTAGCACCGATCTGTGCTCCAAATATGTCAAATTTCATTACAGAAGTGTCTTCGGAAAAAAGCGTCGCAACCAAAGATTGTTTTGTAGTATTTTTTCACGCAACCACTTAAAGTAAGTGTCGGAAGAAATGGTTGAGTCCGTCCCAGTTGACTATGTTGGAGTTCGAAAAATTGGATGGTATTTGGATATGAGGCGACAATACATTTATGTTGATGGTATACTAATCAGAATGAGAGCTAAGAAACAAGTCTGTGGTGTATGAGAAATAACCTTCAACTCTATTCAAGAAACTGATTGTAAAATAACCAATCATTGTATTTACTTACTACTTACTTAAGTCCTACAGAAGTAACTTACAGAAACATTTACATTATTGATGAACTAACAGTAGGTAAGTACTTAATGGTTCCCGTAAGTTGAAAACTTATCACTGCCAGAGTCTACGCTGTGAGACTTCCGTAAGTGTCAAAAATACGTTTACACTTGTAAATTTCTCCTTCAACTTACAGCTTACGTACCACGTAAGTTGATAACATTAACTGATCTGTAAGTCACTTACAGAGCCGTTATAACGAGTATAAAAGTTGCTTACTTGAGTAACTTAGGTATGTACGTAAGTACAACTCACATGTGTTATCTTAGCCCATATAAATATACATTATGTATGTTACTTTTACTTACGTTAGTTACTAACGTCAGCAACTTCTGAAAAACTACCTACTAGTGTAAGCGGCTCTCTACGTTAAATTTTATTAACGTGAAAACTTTCTTTTTTCTGTTAGTAACTTCTGTAAGACTTGCGTAAGTGGTAATTAAAATTTGCCAGTGTAGTCTTGGGTTTGGAAACAAATAAGGGGGAGAAAAAACTTCTAAAAGGAGTCAAATATTAAGTTCAAATTTCTTATATTGAAAATATAAGCATCCTGCATCTCTTCCGGTTCTCGTTACTCCCAAGTCCCAAGTCCCAACCCGATTTTCAATAAAACAAATATTTTTGCTAGAGAAATTCATGGGCTGGATCACAGACCAATATACAGACCGCCAACTCGTACTCCTCTTGCCTGAAACACCCTCGAAATATTTTTTCAGTCTGTGAATACGTGTACATCTCTCTCTGTGCATTTTGTAATGGCAACTATACCTGCGTATGCCATTTATTTTTTAGGCGTGTTTGCTAAATGGGTTTTAAGGCCCCTACCCATAGAATCCGTTGCGTCCGTGCGTCCGGCAAATCAACTGACAGCTCGATTAAATACACGTGTTCTTACGAGAAGTGGTCCATAGACAACGCATGCGTCAACGCAACGGACAGAAGTAGCCGAACTTTTAACTTTTTCTTCTCCGGCAATCCGTTGACAGCTGGTTGACAGCAATTTTTTTTCGATTTGAAGTGGTTTCGTTTTGGCATTGAAGAAGTGAAATATATTTCTTCTTCTATGGGTTATGGTTATAATTGTAATTATGTAAAGCATAATTTTTTGCAGCATGTTCGAAGAACAAAAAGAGACAAAAATGGAACGTCAACGCATTCATTGGGTCACCCCCAATCTAGCAAACGTCAACGGATGCGTTGCCGCAACGGACCAACGGATTCTATGGGTCGGGGCTCGGGGCCTTTAAAAGCAAGGGAGAGCGTCACACTCTCAAAATAAATGGCATATCAGCTGATTTTTAGCTTGTAGGCAAAAAGAGAGACCATACAGTGAGTTGGCGGTCTGTATCTTATTGGTCCGTACTCCGTGGGCTGGATTTTCTAGGAAGGGGACATATTTTATTCCCTAGTGAGCAACCGATTACAGTCCATGTCATTACAAATTCTTTCAAAATTCTTAAATTTAATTTGGATCTGTCTCCATCTGAGACGACTGACTAAATTCTTATTATGTGCATTAAAAGCAGCTTAATGCCCTTCTTTATTGAAATAAAGTTTTAAATTTGATTTCGTTAACTGCGTGAACTTAGAGGTAAGTAGGTACCTACCTACCTTTTTTTACGACATAATTAGTTTCGCACGATCACCCTGTAAGAAAAGAAAATCTCACACACACATGCAAGCATTTGATATCCCACGTGGGCCGTATTTTTCATGGCCGCATCAGCGTAATCTATCATGCCAATTTTACCTCGTCCTTTCTCTTTTCTACGACCAAGACCAACCGATCCATGGATGACATCCCGTAAACCAGGTCGCAATCCCTCCTGGATCTTCCTCTCATAAATCTAACTTATGCCATAAAAAAAAACCAGATTTGTATAGAAACCATCTCTTGCTCTTCCACTTCCACTTCCGAAGCTAGGATATTTACGTATTCTTTTTATTCTAATTTGTGCCTGTCCTGTGGAATCAGTCAGAGGAGCAGAGGAGAGGCTATATGTATGTACCTACAACAGCACAGCTTTTGATTTATGTCACCATCAGATACCTATTTGTGGACGAGAAGGAGGACCTGAAGGCCAAGGAGCGAACAACAAGCAAGGTTTGGTTTTATATCACCAAATGTATTGGTATTTGTGCTGAGCTGGTTACAGTACAGGCTACACGCTACAGCAGCAGGATGAGGATAAGTATAGAAACGGTGGTGATAGCTGATGGGATATATAATTTTCTTTTCTGATGTCAAACCGTAAGCCCGCTTGGGCCACACCGCGCACTCCGTAGCTTCTCACTTTCGCCCTTTTTTAAACATTTTTTTGCCCATTATGTTTCGCAATCAAATCGATCAGGTTTTGTTGTAGATGAGTGTTGCGTGTGTATGCTTTTAATTTTAATTTTTTTTTTCTTTCTTTTTTTCTGTCCGTCCGTTTCATCTTGTTTTTGTTGTTGTTAGTGGAATGGAGTGGATATTTTGTTCTTTTTAATTCTCCTTCGCAGTTCGCATCAGCACATCAGCAGCGTTCTTGTATTTTTTTTTTTGCAAACTTAAAAAAAAGGGTGCGATTTGTGTTGTTTTGTTATATAGGGCTCTGGCTTTAGCTCTGGTTCTGGCTTCTGGCCTGGCACTGGCAATGAAAAGTTTCCGACCCGCGTCCCGCATTGTCTTTTCTGCCTATATTCAACTCCGATACGTTGGTTGGGCAAGGCTTGGTGTTCCCTCCGTGCGTCCTATGCTTCATCCATCCATTTCCAATGCCACATCGGTATAGTTGGTTGTAGTATACCTAGTTGTTGTTTTTTAAGCATCTCCATCGCCAGTTTTAAATGTTCACGACAAAGTCAGCTGAGGATTACACTACGGGAAGTTGAATAAGTCCACTGAACAATTATTTAAAGCTTAGGTTTAAGGAATTTTTTATTAATTAAAAAAAAAACGTGTGCGTCTCGGCACGCTCGAGTGAAGTGATAACTTAAACTAATCTAAGTTGAACTATTTAATATTGAAATTGTTTAACTTGATAAAAGCTTAGGTTATTACATACTTAAACTTTATGATAATGTGAGGTATGGTTATTTATTACTAAAACCTTTTATTGACTATAAAAAGCGCTGTCTGTTAAAGTGAGAGAGGAGGAGCCTGCCTACTGCTGCCGTATGCGTGAGAGAAAAGGAAGACAGAGTGTCGCCGTAACGCGTTACGTAACAAAGTGGTTTACCCTCCCGTAAGAAGTTATCACTTCAAAATCTCTATCTAAAGCAAGTTGGAAGAGGTATTTATTTTAAATTCGTACAGCTTCCACCGAGCATAAAACCAAAATACACTCAAATCTGCCCTTAATCAAATTTTAGGTATCTATATGCATTTATTTTCTACAAAAACAAATTTGTGGCGTCAGGCGCAAAGTAAGTTAGCCTCCATTTCAGTATCTCTATTTTGGAAAGGCTTTTTTAAAACAGTCGCTGCGCTTATATTTTCGGCGTTGAATAGACTACAAATTTAACTATATTTTCTTTGCAATTTAACTCGGATTAAGTTTTGGTGCAGGCGTAGAGTAGTAGAGAATCGGATCTTTCGTGTCTGAAATCGACTAAGTTGATTTAAGCCTACACTTTCACATTAAACGATTACAGTGAACGTTTTCATGTTCGCGAGGGAATAGTGAAACTCTAGGTAAACGTAAAGCAGAGGCTCCGGCCACATGCAGCGTTGAGTTTTGCCTCTTGATCTCTTAATCGCGAAATACTAAAAAAAACTTCACTGAATTCGGGAAGGTCCAGATATGTCGTTGTTTGGCATTGTTCTGTCCAGCTTGCATTTTTAAAAACCCAAAATCAAGCCTTACAAAGCATATTTAAAAAAAATACAAAAATAGTGCCGTAAGGACATAGGTAGTTGACCATTTACGTGAGCGATTTTCAGTCCCTCCCGCTTGTCTGGGTTTTTCATAAATGATTAGACGTTAGACCATAATGTGGCTTTGTGATAATGGTTGTCCTGAACAGCTTCAAGTGGTACCGAGTTGTCAATGAATGAAATCCTCCGTTGTCGATTTGAGAGTTAAAGTTTGAAAGAAGTTTAGTATGAAAAAAATATATGTAGGTATCTAAAAAATGGTAAAAGCTTAATACAAGACCTTGTTTTGTAGATATCCGTCTAAAGTATTTGTTGATACGCATCAGCATTAGGTTAGATCTGAACTTTAACTTTCCATATTAGGTATAACTTTAGCCGTTTTGTAAAAAAAAACATTATTAGTTGTTACTAGTTTTTTTAACAATGGGAAAGAGAGCATTTTGCAGTTATCATAGTGTTCTTAGTACAAATTGTTTCATATGAACTTTAACCTTAAACCATGGTGAGCTTGAAGTGTCTTGCCCATTTCGAAGTTACACAAGGGATTAGAGTTCTAAACTTGCAATAATGTGAACGGTGAAGTTTTGTAAAAGAAGTATTATTCACAACCATCATTAGGAAAAACAATAATTTTGTTGTTGTTAAGCATTTAAATAAACAAATCAAAAATACCTACAAATGAAGTATTTAAATACTGCTTTGGGAGCTAGGATACCGCATTAGCGAAGGCAAAACTCCTGCGATCTTTCTCCATACCTTAAATCTGTATAGTAGTATAAAAAGTTAGAAGGTCGCAAAGAAGGCTTGACGTTAAGGACTACATCTTTGGGAAAAATACTAAAATGTGACCGGCTCAGTTGGTATAGAATAGAATGCATCGTTAAAAAGGCAGTGTTGTACAACATCCCACCAAAACCAGGATGGAAGAAAGCCAGGCTTAGGAACTTATGATACGTTTTAATGCAATATCACCAATGTTCAGACATGACAAAAATACAATTGAAAAATTTAAAATTTAAAATGAAACAACAACAACTTGTGTGTGCTACCACCAAGTTCATAGGCTGGAGTTATAGCTATTTCACGGGGACCAACCCGAACCCGATCATCAGACTCCTTTAGTGGTGCTTAATCGCTTTATGTTCAATTTAATTTTTGAAGAACTTTTGCCCAAACTGGGCTTGAACAAGCGACCTAGCGTGTGAGATTGTGAAAAGGATTGTCGAGGTTTTTGCAGACGGAACTAGGGATGAAACTCCAAGTTAATACCACAAACTTCAAATAACTGGGTTTGTGTTTTCGAGTCATCTTAATGGGCCAAGTACCTACCTGGCAATCGAAGACGTTCGAACTGGAATGGGAAGTCCATTGGAATTACGTGGATGCGCGGAATCAAATATCCTCTCCAATGTATGTACATATATGTACATGTGATTGATTGATATTCGTAGCTTTTTACAAAATAATTAGTTCCATTTCAAAGTCAAAGGTTAATTATTGGTTACGCAGCCTACTTTAATTTGGATATTGTGAGGTGGCCAACCAAGCAATTATAACGAATTCAAGAATGATGTTGGATAGTTGACTACTTTATCGTGGATGATAACTTTGCCCACTGGTTTGTAGGAAACAAGTGTCTTGAATCATTTGAATGGACGTGTTCGCCTTGCCAATTGTGGTTTTTCAATTTGTACACTGCTGTGTATACAGAAAAACAGGTCGAATGAGCTCTTCCTTCGTGATTGTGGTGTCAACTCCAAATTTCTGATTACCAATGCCGAACAGTTACCTTGAAAATAGATCTGCAGATAGATCTTGCTACAAAACTTGACGTCTATCTGAGAAGCTTCATATTCTGCAACAAATTTGAAGACTTCAAGAACGCATTGAATTCGTCAGCTTCAGTTGAATGCGAAATAACCGGAAGAGTCTAAAGAAAATCGTTCAGGCAACGAATTCATAGCTCCGTAAAATATAATTATTTATAAAGTCCTGTCCAGCTCCTTCAGAGGCATTTTGTGGGCCAACGTGCATTCGTCCCATAAACGACCAATTTGCATCTCTGCAGACTAATTGGCAGTGCGTTGATATGCAGGTTTACTGGCTGCAAACAATGGTGTAGATGAAGCAGTAGAATATATAGCAATGTCAAAGTTAAATGTACGTAAATCGTATTGCACGGCTACAATTTGAAGTAGCAGCTGCAGCATAGAGAGCAGCTGAAGTACAAGTCATCTCGACTCCGACTTCACGAACGTGCTATGCTGCCAAAAAACAACAACAAACCAAAGTGGCAGACATGATTTTTGTTTGAGTTCAGTGCTAAACATTGTATATTTTTGTATGCTGCTTAGTGCGCTGCTTTTTTTGACATTAACTTTGACATTGCTATGTGCTACTGCTGCAGCTACACCATTGTGCGCAGCCAGTCAGTGGCAATTTTTGTGCAGATTTCAAAATGTGCAATTCGACTGCTTAGTGCGCTACATTTTTTGACATTAACTTTGACATTGCTACGTGCTACTGCTGCAGCTACACCATTGTGTGCAGCCAGTCAGTTGCAATTTTTGTGCAGATTTCAAAATGTGCAATTCGACTGCAATCTAATATAAATCTATTTCAGAAAGATGAAGCCGATGCCAGGTCAGCAATCATGCTGCAATCGATTCGACACCCAAAGCAATAAAAGAACGAGACTGGCACTCGGGGAGTCTAGGAAAGGAATATGTACCACCAATTCGAATCTTGAAAGCAAAGAGTTGTAGTTACGCAGTCTAGTTTTGTTCATTTAATTGAGAAACTCGTGTACGGACTATACCTATTCATTACCGAATAAAAATGGAAATAGATTTTCTTAAAAATGGGTTGAAATACTGACCCTGACTGTAGATTTGCTTCCAGAGCCCAATACAAAACACACACCATCATTTATTTATCCATACCAAACCTACCCGTTGCCCTCTAAGCATTTCATCCAGAAACCAGAACCAAAGCCTTCTTCCAATTCTGGACTTTTTTTGTATACTCTTTTTTTTGCCGTAATTTTTGTTTTTTGTTTTGTTAATCTTTCGTTGTATATTGTGAAGTTTTTTTTTTGTTGCTCTTGTTCGTATTTAAATTTTCTTCCTTTCATTTATTTAGGCGTATGACAGGAATACAGGAAAGCTGAGTTGGAGTTGTTTTGAAAACGCTGTTATAGGTATATATATGTATGTACATTATAGTTATAGCAACAACAAAAGCAGCACTCTAGGTCTTCGGTGAGGAATGTGATACGGAATGCTGCTCGCTATTTACCCTATCCCATACAATATATACTTAAATACATATACGAATAGGTAGGTATGTATTAAAAATTGACATAAAGTTCCCTATACACTGCATATATGGATAGGTCTATCCAGGAGCTTAATGTTAAGACCAAATAGGTACATAGCTATGTATGTATGTTTCAAGGAATGTATAGCAAGAGGCTTATTAAGGCTTGAAGAAAAAAACAAAAAAGAACAAAACTAAAAATTTGCAGGGAACGGGAAACCCCTGCAAAAGAAGGCTCTTTTAAGCCTATCATCCTATGTAATCACGTGGTGGGTTTATGTATTTTTATTTTTGTATAGGTATATAATGTATAATTATATATTTTATATTATACATACAAAATAATATGGTGTTGGTGTTACGTAACTAAGCGTTGGTGTACATAATATTTTGAGCGCGTGTTAATCGATTTTTTTGTGTTTTGCTCTTGAAGCTGTCCGTTCCGTTCGTCCGTCCGTCCTCTTCCTAATTTATTCGTCGTAGATTTTTATAAAAATGTAGGCACACATGTTATGTTAATTTTTTTTTTTTTATTATGATTTGTATTTGCAAAGAGGACATTTTTTTTATTGTAGGTACTTTGAAGTAGTTTGTTGGAAAATAAAAACGAAAAACCTGAAACATGGGCCCAAGAAAAAAAGGGGAAGAAATAAGAAGAATTGGAAATATATTGTTCGGGAACTAGGGCTTCTTGGAATCTTATAATTTTTCTTAGAATTTTTATTTTTGTTTTTGTTCAATTATGTTTCTCCATTTTTTTTTTGTGTCCTTGGATTTGTTTTGAAAGATGAGGAGTCTAGATTGGATTGGATAGTGCCTAAATTGAGTTTTGTGCCTTTTTTTTTTGTTTTGTTCTGTTCTGTTTTGTTTATTGCAGAATACCTATTACGTAAAAATGAGAGGAATTTGGATATTTACATACATATTCATCTTTGTTTTAGGGTTCGAGGTTTATGAAGGTTTCTACTTTATTCATTAATTTCTGTTTTTTGATTCGTTTTTTCTAAAATCGCTTTCCTAAAATTACCAGAAGTACCTAGGTAGTGGAGAGTGGCCTATAATGGGCCCCTAATGTAAAATTGCACACTTGCTAGAAAACTTATAATCGAACATACCTACTTAACATGTTTTGTGAACACAGTTCTTTATAGGGTTTTCACACCGAGCCGAAAACCCGGTTTTCAGCTAAAAGTTTACGAAAACCTGAAAATCATTCACACCGGACTTTTCAAGTTTTCGTTTGACATTTCACTTCATTTTTACAACAACTGACTACCTATAAAATTTTGAAATGAAAATATTTTCGGCTGCTATGATTGATTTTTTTTTTTTGACGTTTATGCGCTTTTTAGGTGTGTTTGGAAAGAATCGCAACAAACTTAGGTGTGTTCTGAAAGAATCACAACAAACTCAGGTGTGTTTGCTTTGTATTCCAACAAGTTTTCGACAGGTTTTATATAAAACCAGTCGTTTTATAAAACTTGTGATGAAGAAAAACGTATGGTAAAACTTGTGTTTTCGTTCAGGTTTTGTGGTTTTTTCGCGAAAACCGCGTTTTAGCTCGGTGTGAAAACCCTGTTAGTTTGTCAAACATCACTGACACAAACGAGATGTTACCAACTTCAGGCTGTTATTTAAAATTTGACAGGCCACAGTGACATTCTTAAAATTCAGAAACTCATAAAAAACATTTAATTTTGTAGAAGGAAGTACCTAAATTTATTTAAGTATAAAGTATTTCTTACTAGCTTTTGCCCGCTACGTCATACGCGTGGATTTTAGAATAAAGTTGGTACCTATCTTAGTATATTTTTGTTTTTGCACAACCGGTTCAAAATGGGGGGTATGCGTGGTATGAAAGCTACATACTTTACCAGCTCTACAGCAGTAAGATTTTTGGGTTCTGTCTTCTGTGTTATACTATTTCGAAGTATCATAACGGTTTAAATTGCAAAGTTGGAGGGTTAAGTTCTGAAGCAATAGGTAGGTATAACTCATTGGAATGCCCACTTTCAAAACTCGCCGATACTGCTATTTATGGCAGCTCCGCTTCATCAGTTTAGGGCGTAAGTATTGCTCGTTCACCGTTCTTTATGGTTACATTATTTTTCGATTTCTGCTTTCGCTGAATGAGACATTGTCTATATGGTGGTACATAACGCCATCTATGATGTTTTTGATGTAACTTATATTCAGAACGACTAACTTATTTCTATTCATATATCTATATGTAGATAAGTGTGGCACTATTTTTATGATTTCCAACGCCATTATGTAAGTGAGACGCTAACTTCCTTAAAATCTTTTAATTTTGCATTAAATTCATTGAATAACGTACGATTGCAGCAATATTAAAAAAAACAACCAGAATTATATATTTTCCTGTGATAAAATATACCTTTATTTTAAGATGGCGTACTACCAATAAATCTGTGAAAACCGCATTCAATTCCATTCAGTAGTTTTTGCGTGATGCGCGTACAAACATACAGACAGACAGGTCTAACAGAGACCCCCCATATTAGTTTTGCATCTACCCAGCGCCGGATCTAGGATTTGTTCAAGGGGGGGCAAAAGTTGAATTTGGCGCCCCCCCCCAGCAATTTTTTTTCTTTTTTAAGTTTACGTACAAAACTTGAACTCGTATCGTTAACCTGTTTTTATCTTTATGCTCTAATGCTTGATGCTGTTGACAATAGCTTATATACGATACATGTCATAAAAATCTGTGTGGCCCAACCTAAGAAAATAAGGTATTGCTAAGGGTTCTCATGTTACTGATTACTCAAAATGCAATCTTGGCGTATGTGCAAAATAAAAAGTTTGGGGTATGTGCCATAATCCAGATTGATTTAATAATTTTTCTATTTCAATAAACGACAGCGGAGAACCTGCTAATGTTGTTCATAAAAAGTTAAAAGGCTGTATGCTTATTTGTGATTCTGTCCGATATTTTGATTGCACATTTAACTTTTACTCACCTATATACAAAATCATAACTAACCCATAGAACAGCTTTAGTGAAATAGCTCAGTAGTACACAACAAAAATTCTTTTTCATTTTTACTTGCTCTAAGGGCAAGTATTATTTTCATGCAGAAAAAAAAATCGAGGTTTTAATCAAACATGACATTACGATGATAGAGAAGCCCAAAAAAGTGGTTTTCGCCATACCGTCCGTCGGTCTGTCTGTGCGTCTGTGCGGTTGTGTTGATTTATGCTTTTTCACGTCATGCTACAGCCTAAACGGCTTGACAGATTTTGTTCAAACTTGGTATATAGCAGTTTGAAGAAAAATGGTTGTCGAGGTTTTTTTTTTTGTTTTGTTTTAGCCCGGCTCAAACTGGTACCTTTCATGTAACGGTTTTTTTCATTTTGAATTTGCTCGAAAACGGCTCTAACGATTTTGATTAAACTCAGAATTTAACTTATCTAAGATATTTCTAACAAACTAACGTTTTTCGTTTTTGGCTTAAATGGTCGTAACGAAAATCAGATTTAAACGGCTTTTTTAAATGGCCATAAGTTCATCATACTATTCCACCTACAGAGCAGGTACGTACGACCCAGTCGTGCATTTTATTTATTTCAAACATTCAACTATTATCTTTAGATAAAAAAAATTAGGACTTCTTTTGAAAAACTCGTACATTAGAAACTTTATAGTTCACCAGCTATTCCAACAGACGTTGTGCTGCCCTAATGAGCATCAGATAGCGCGATGATACAAACCATGATAGATTCAAAAATGTTGAACATTGAGGGATAAGTTTGACTTCTTAATTATATTTATACCGTCCATTTAATTTGTCTAAGATATTAGAACATGGATGATTTTTTTTTAAATTAAATAAACTCAGAAAAGTACGTATACGCCCGAGTATACAATACTGTTTTAGTGTTGTTTTTAGGTTGAGAAATGGGCAATTGCAACAAATTTTTCTTTTAAGTTCAATCCATTCTCTAGTTAACTTTTTTCATACAAAATCAACAGCAGTTTTAAATCAAATCATAACACAAGATAATTTGCATTTGAAAATATTTCAGTTTGGTTTTTCTGATCGCTATAACTTGGCCCCTAAGTCTTATATCCCTTTTTTGCTTTTAGCCCATTTCACCCTATTAACAGCTTAGTCTTGCCAAAGATTTTTATCACCTATTTCGCAAATTACAACCTTTCAATCTTTGTGGTTTCTGAGTTAAGTCTTAGTAAACAAACAAATAATATAGACTCGGCGCGTCGAACCTTTCGTCACCGTGTGGCTAAACTTACATGATCAACTTTAACCAAACCTTCAAAAAAAACTGATGGAACAATAAAAAAGTTTTTTAGATGTTTTTTAATCCATCAACATCGTAGCCATCCTTCGATAAAATTTGACTTTTTTGTAGCTTGACAGACGGGGGACAAACTATATTTTGACGTAAATATAGTATTTAGTTTTAACTGACTCCCGAAAGCACTAGAATCGCACTTTTCCCAAACGAAACATAAAAACTTGCAATTTCTGAATCCGTTGACATCGTTTGTTATTAAATTCTTATTTTTTTAATAACGCTCTTATTTCAGAACATCAAAAAAAAAAAAAAAAAAAAACTTTTATAGATCCAGTTGCTGAAACGAGTCAAAAATATCAATCATCAACTCAAACTGAAATGATTTATCCATTATTCAATGCTTTAATAGCATTTAGTAAGTAATGCAGAAATAAATTATGATTTTAAGAAAGCTTCCTCATATTTGAAACTTGTTTCAGCAAATAAGATTTTGGAAATGGAATCTTACTTGTAAAGTATATACTTGAAGACCTTTTTTTTAACTTTCGCTTCTTTCTTCATCTTTCAAATTTTGCGCCCCCATGAGGGGCGACGAATTTGTTTAAAGGGCGACGAAAGTGGTTTATTACATATTTTATATTTGGAACAAGAAATAAATAAACATAGCATCATTTCCAAATATTTTTTTTTACTCTCCTTTCCTTGTTCATCTTTTAATTTTGCGCCCTGCTGAAGGGCAACGAACTTGTTTATCATTTTCAAAAGTTAAAGACCTTTATTTTTTTTTAATCTCTTTTCTCTCTTCATCTTCCAATTTTGCACCCCCATGAGAGGCGACGAAAGTGGTTCATTACATATTTCTTTCATATTTGGAAAAAGAAATAAATAAATATTGCATTACTTTGGCGCCCTGTTCAAATGTTGAATACCTTTTTTTTTGCTCTCCTATATTTCTTCAACTTCGATTTGGCGCCCCCCAAGGCCAGGCGCCCGGGGCAAGTGCCCCTCTTTGCCCCCCCCTAGATCCGGCGCTGCATCTACCTATATCTTCAATGTACAGACATCGACCCGTTACAATTTTATTATATGTATGTATGTACCTACTTGTATAAATTTGTCAAAATATTTCCCCAGTTATGATTTATGAATTCAGTATTTGCGCAACCACATCGGGATCAGTTCGTTCGTAGTATTAAAATAGTTTTAATGCATTGCATACCTAACAGTCAGCAATATGAATGATCAAACAACAAACACCAAGACAAAAGTGCGTGGTCTCTATCTCTATAAAGAAACTGATTTGCTTGAAGCCCTAAATGAAATTCGGGAAAATAGAATGGCGATCTGAGATGCTTCTAGGAAGTTTGTCATCCTCAGAACAGAACCACTCTTCAGGACCAAACTCATGGAAAAGCAATATACGCACCTGGCAAAATGGGACCTAATACTGTCCTTCAGCCGACGAGGAGGTGAAGCTGGTGAACTGGCTTTTTAATTTGGCAAAGTGTGGGTTTCCCTCTAAGGCTAAGGCCCTATGAACTCTCACAAAATGTCCAAAATATTTTGAAAGATGAAGACCGCCAAACGGTATTCAAAGATAGCAAGCCAGGAAAGAAATGGTACTACAACTTTTTAAAACGCCATCCAATACTGAGCCTTCGTTACCCTGAATCATTAACTTTATCTCGGGCAGCTGTAAGTGAACAGGGTTTCGAGTTTTGGAAGAATATTTAAAAGAAGGAAAGGCAGAATATATTATCTTGATGATATCCCTCCAGATTTTTTAATAATGACGATGCGGGACATGCGTCGCATAATGTCCATATAACTAAGGGAATTTAGTAGCTCCAACAGAACTTTTTGTGTGCTCTTCCAACTAACACCAAACACATAATGCAACCAGGGCGATGTGGGAGCTTTCAAAGGCCTAAAGTCTGACTACGAAAATATCCTAGGTGATGGCCCATGTAATCCATGGCATCAACATTAAAAAATAAACTGTTCGAAGTTCTGGATGAGGTCCTTAACTCTAAGAACCGAACGACCGTCATTCAGAACTCGTTCAGAAAATGTGGACTCTCTCCTCTCAGTCCAGATGCAGTAGATTACTCCAAGTGCGTTCAAAACGCTCTGGAGGCAGAAAAGCAAAGCGTTGATATTGGTGTTGGCGTCGATGTTGATGGCAGTGTTGGTGGCGTAAATGGCGATGTTGGGCGGCAGTGTTGGCGGGGTTTATGGCAGCAGTACTGGTGACGTTATAGAAAGCATTTCAGACGAAAGCTTTGGGGAAGCGAAGCGTGTAATCACATACTTAAAATATGATTTCTTTTAAAAAAATATCGACTACAAAGTGGTGCTCGACTTAATTTGTCAGGGTCAATAGAGGACAAGATTACCGAGGACATCGAAGTTAATACGGGTGAAGAGCTATCAAGAGTACTTGCTTCGCCACAGTCCTCTGGTGGTGCTCATATTCTAGAACGATTGTCACCATTTTTGGAGCAAGAGGAATAAGTAGCTGGGAGTGTTAAAACTGTTCCAACAGTCTTTATAGGTAGGTAGGCTTTATATTTTGTTACATTAAATGCATACTCAATCAGCTTACATAAGCTTAGATCTATATTTCCAAAATTCTGAAAACTCTTCGACAGCTAACGAATTCAACACAACGGCTGACGTTGTTTTGCAAGACATTTTTGTTTGCAGCTAGCTCAAGAGAACGTAGCAGTTGCAGCCGGTAAGCTTTTGTTTATTATTTTTTAAACGTGAGTAGGAATGTAAATGCTGTTCTTGCACTTTAATTTATTTAAGAGTCTGAAACTATTATCAAGAATTCGGTCCTCTTTCGAAAAGCACTTCGTTTATCCAAAACCTAATACCAAAAGGTGATAAGAGGGCCCAAGACCCTGAAAAACCTCGAAAGCCGATATCATCTGCTGCTTCACGCCAAGTCTCTGAATTTTGTTCACGGTTTTAAGATTGGTTTCCATTCTCCATTTTTTCCTTGTAACCAGCACTAGTTCAGCTTAAGTTGCGTTGACATTAAGTCCACAGCTTGGTTTCGCAATAGCTGCGCCGCCGTTTGAAAGAGAAGCACGCAGAGTTTATCCAATTTGGCTTTCCAAATTTTTCTCAACACTAGACCACCCATCATTTTAAATTCTTTGGGTGAGTTCTCAATCGTTCTGACCACTTCCACTTTGTGGAAGGCAATCTTAACTGATTTGGCATTCAAGCAATGTCAGCAAATTTAAGACTCATGTGCTTTTCTAATAGGCTTTTTAAGAAGGACGGAAGATTTACTTATTGACCTTAAATCCTTAGCTTCACCGTTATTGGAATTACGTGGGTGTCTTAAGATATCATTGTGGTTAGTAGTCGTATGACACCAACCGCGAGTTATTGACACATGTTCTCAATTCTTCTCTCTCCTATTATGTATGTCTCTCTGTCGTGTTTTTGTCTTGAACCAATGTCATCAGTTCGAAGATTAATCTACGGACTACTTAGATGAAAATGTAAATGTATCTTAAATATTTTGTACTTCCTTAAATACAATGTTTCCTTCTTCACGATCCAGTTAAGATTAGCTCGACAATGGTAGACTTTAAAGCTTTAATCTCCATTTTGGTGGATCTAATAGAATGTCATTTTCTCTAGAATTTCCAATCTTAGGTACAGCCTAAACTCTTCAAGATGTTCTTCAATGAGTCTCAAACTAAAACTTTGTTCAACAATATTTCTTCCCAATATGATTAATATGTGTTAATTTTAAAAATTAAATCAAACTTTTCACCCTTTCACAACTTCCAAGAGACGCAATAAATTTGAAATGGAAACTTGGTCGACAATTTTAATTATACAATTCTTTAAAGGAATATTAAAAGGAAACCAGCGACCACTTTTTTTAATTAAATCAAGTGCCCCTTTTGCAAAAGTTCTCGCTCTAATTAATTGAAATTTCGAAACAATTTACTTTGAACATACCCGTTCCAAAAATGTTGTCCATACATACTCTTCCCTTTTTCAAAAAAAAAAAAAAATCCAAGAGTGTGATGCAACAAACCACAAGCCTAATACTGACTCCGAAGACTTTTCCTCACCAAACACTCTCGTCTCAAAAACCTCAAACCCATAAGCAAGTGATGTGCAAACAAAACCGGGGAATGAAAATATAAGTCGAAGAAGAAGATATACAAAGAAGATGTAGACGGACGAAACACACAACAAAACAACCCCTAAGGAGCTTACTTTCCTGGTTTCAAAGTCAAACTTTTGGTTTCTTCCAAGAAGAAGCAAGCATATAAGCTTTAAAGAAGACAATTCCATTATAGTGTCTTCTCAAACCCTTATTCTAACTTCTTAGCGTCGTCGTCGTCATAGCTATGGCCCGTTCGTCCTTACACCACCGCACCCACCGCCAAGAAGAACAAGCAGAAGAAGAAGACGAATTTGCCATTAAAACCAAGTCAGTCGGGTGTTAACTCAAATAGAATAACTCAATATTAGGCTTTGTGGCATACTACGCCCAAAAAACAGGATATACAAAAGTATGTACTTGCTGCTCGTCCTTCATACGACACCGACATCACAACAGGATGGATGCTTTTGTACATTTTATGGATCAGTAAGGGTGTATGAATTTATTTATGTAGGTCCAAAAAAAAAAACATCAAATCCAGGAGTATGAGCTGCCGCTGATGGCTTCGTTTACTGAAACGCAAAAACCTGATTCGGTAGTTTCGGTGGGATGAGGATTTGGTGGAATATATCAGAGTCAACCATCAACCACCCAAACTCAATGTCAAGACCGAGTGAATATGGTATCTACAGTCTACAGTGTGTTCCCGACGAGAAATTTCCGGAAATTCGTCGATACTACAGATTTACACACACACACACAATCACAAAAGCAGACGAATCAAAATGGCCTACATTCAGGCGATTTCTGCGTCGTGAAAGTAGAACATCCTATTGGCGGGAGATATTGTAAAAAGGACGAATATTTTGCGGTAGCGGAGGGCATAATAGTAATGTATTTAGCGCACGCACCAAAAAAATATATTCCCCCAAAAAAATCGACAGAAAAGGAAAATTTACCTCAAGAAAGGGCCGCCGCTAACGCCAACGCAAGACAATCTTTCCTCATTGCATTGGTGTAACAAGGATAACACCACAAAATTGGGAAAACGCGCACTTTCTTTTGCTGCGAAGTTTGTGTTTTCCTTTTATCATTCGATTTGAGTTGTTCGCCGCTGCCTCTGCTTGCAGCTAGCAGGGGCAGTTGTCTCTCTTTTAGAAGGTATACATTTTGTTGTTGTGATTTGTGATATCCTTTTCAAGGATTCTGCCATCTACGCACAATTTTCATGCCTCACCCTTAGATTTTCATTTGGTTGCTCCGCCTACAATTGACTATTATACAACACTTCTGTATTGAGCAACCCTTAGATTTTCCTTCGGGATTTTTGTATACCTAGCTAGCTGTGTAAAATGGAAAATGTAGATATACCTAGCTCGTAAGGATATAATATTATTCCCCTTTGTCCCTTTCTCCATTTTTAGAAATTCTATTGCGAAATAAAAGGGAAAATTATAGGTTACGTCATTGCCGGCTTTACTTTCGTTCAAATACTGCCGAGGGTCTTTAGGGGGTAGAAGGGTTGTTTGAAATTTACACAAAAAAAGTCCTTCGAGGAGGAAGGACACAAAAAAAAAATATGAAGATAGTCACCATGGTGATACTAGCATACAGGGGCACAGTATTGTAAGTGCTAGGAGAAGAGTTCGGAGGCAGATATACAATCTATTATGTAAACATATTTACTTTCATATACGAGTAAGTACATACATATTGTAATGTTTTTAGTCTTGGGTTCGAAATTAAAACTTATTTTCCTTTACTTTTCAATCACCACTACTATCTCTATAAATGAAACTCACTTTTATCTAAGTTCAAACTCTTTATTTATTTCTTTATCTTAGCACCACTAATTATTCACCATTTATTCGTTACCACGGTTAAAATGAAACTGTGTCCATTTCCGAATAAAATGTCCTATTTATACTTGGGATCAAGTTTCCCGAACAGTCTAAGTCTCGAACCTTTCGGAATTGTCAAGATGCTTTAAAAGCTTTCAGAGCTTTCAAATTCAACATTGTTATTCAGCAGAATCATTCAGCAGAATTGTTCAGAATTTTACTGTAGTATAGACAAAAACCATATAGTAATATTTCCGTAGTAGAAACAAAAACCATTCATAGGACTGTAGTTGAGACAAACACTATTCATGTAACATTGCCCCCTTCTTAAGATTGTTCGTCCCGAACAAGTCTATCACTTCCCTGGCCATTGTAGCGGCATAGTCGGTCCCTGTGAACAACTTTCATTTTGCCTCTAACACCTCTCTGAATGCGGTAAACAACATCATTGATTCTGGTGACAACTTTGTAAGGGCCTTCCCAATTTTGCTGGAGCTTCGGTGACAGTCCCTTTTTCCGATGGGGGTTGTATAACCACACAAGATCTTCCACTTGAAACCCTGTCGTCGTTGCATGTGCATCATAACGTGTTTTCATGCGATCACTGGCATCCTTTATCTTTGTTCTGGTCCTTTCATGAATATACATGAGTCTCTTTTTGAGATCCTCCACATATTCTTCTTGGCTTTGTGGCTCATTTGGAGGGCATCCAAATTTCACTTCACTTGGTAGTCGCATTGTTGAACCAAACAAGATTTCATAAGGAGTATGTCCTGTAGTGCTATGAACTGCGCTCCGATAGCTCATTAAAAATAGTGGAATGCTTCGGTCCCAGTCTCGTTGACAGTCTTCCACTACTTTGGAAAGGTGTTCTTTGAGCGTTCTGTTAAACCGTTCTACCATTCCATCTGATTGTGGATGCAGCGGTGTTGTCCTTGTCTTATGAATGCCAAGGAGTGAGCAAACCTGTTGGAAGATATTTGACTCGAAGTTCCTCCCTTGGTCAGAATGGAGTTCTTTAGGTACACCAAATCTACTTATCCAATTGAAGACAATCTGATCCACAACCGTTTTTGCTTCTTGGTTTGGAATGGCAAACGCTTCAGGCCACTTGCTGAAGTAATCCATGATCACGAGAATATATCGGTTTCCATCGTTGGTTTCAGGAAAAGGACCTGCAATATCCATTGCAATTCTTTCGAAGGGTGCTCCAACGTTGTACTGCTGCATCACACTTTGAATTTTTCTGCCTGGTCCTTTTGTAGCAGAACAAGTGTCACATTTCCTGCACCATCTTTCGACGTCTTCTTTTGCATGAAGCCAGTAGAAACGATCTCGGATCTTTTCCAGCGTTTTGTTGATTCCTAAATGGCCTCCAGAAGTGCCATCATGCATCTCACGGAGAACTTCATTGACTTTGGACCGAGGCACAACTACCTGCATCACATAGGACTTGCCATCTGCGGATTCCCACTTCCGTTTGAGTACACCTTCTTGTACATGAAGAGAGTTCCATTGAGCCCAATAGGCTTTTAACACCGGGCTTCTATCGGAAATGTCAACCCATTGTGGTTTCTCCTCGTGCTCTTTCCATGCAAGGATGGGTTCAATGTCAGAATCTTCTTGTTGAGCATTCCTAATTTCCTCGTTACTCCAGCCGGCAATGGGCTCGACTCTCACTCGTTGAGTGACTAGGGACTCCTTTTCTTCCTGACGTGAACAATGCTTGCAGTTTGATTTACATGGTCGTCGGGATAATGCATCTGCGTTGGAGTGTAGTTTTCCTTTTCGATGTTGAATCTCGTAGTGGTATGTCTGCAACCTCTCAATCCACCTTGCTACTTGTCCTTCGGGATTTTTAAAGTTCAAAAGCCACCTTAGCGCTCCATGGTCTGTTCTAAGGAGGAATTTCTGCCCATAGATGTACTTATGAAAATGTTTCGTAGCTAGTACCAGAGCTAGAAGTTCCCTTCTGGTCACGCAATAGTTCCTTTCTGCCTTCGAGAGCACTTTGCTGTAATAGGCTACTACCTTTTCTTGGCCATCATGAACTTGCGACAAAACAGCCCCAATTCCAACATTGCTTGCGTCTGCATCGATGATGAACTGTTTCCCAGGAGTAGCATATGCCAGAACGGGAGCGTTACAGAGGCGTGTTTTTAGTTCCTGGAAGCTTTTCTCGCAATCACCTGACCATTTGAACTGTTTTCCTTTCTCTGTAAGTTCGTGCAGGCTTTTCGCAACCCCAGCAAAGTCTTTCACGAATCGCCGGTAATATGTGGCTAACCCAAGGAAACTTCTCAGCTGATGTTTATCTTGTGGAGTTGGCCAGTTCTTCACAGCTTCCACTTTCTCTGGATCGGTTTGTACCCCTTGAGACGAGACAATATGCCCTAAATATTTCACTTCAGTCTTGAAAAAGGTGCATTTGTCTGGGTTCAACCTAAGATGAGCTTCTCGAAGCCTCCGGAAAACTTCTCTCAAGTTCCTGCAGTGTTCGTCAAATGTTTTCCCAAAAACGATGACATCATCCAAATAAACCAGGCATGTCTTCCAAGTAAGCCCTTGTAAAACGCATTCCATCAAACGCTCAAATGTTGCCGGAGCGTTGCACAGGCCAAAGGGCATAACTTTGAATTGCCACAGACCATTACCTGTCGAAAATGCGGTTTTCTCTCGATCTTCTGGGTGAATTTCCACCTGCCAGTACCCACTTTTCAGGTCCAAAGTTGAAAACCATTGAGCTCCTGCCATTGCATCCAGAGTGTCGCTGATCCTGGGCAGAGGGTAGCTGTCTTTCTTTGTGACATCGTTCAGCCTTCGGTAATCCACGCAGAACCGGGTGCTTCCATCCTTCTTTTTGACTAGGACCACTGGTGATGCCCAAGGGCTTTTGGAATTCTCGATCAAACCTTCTTTCTGCATCGTCGAGATCATATCCGTAACCTCCGCCTGTTTGGCTAGTGGAAGGCGCCTTGCAGGTTGACGGATTGGCCTTGCATCACCAGTATCGATGCGATGTTGCACCAATTGTGTTCTTCCGTATGGTTTATCCTTTGAAGCGAAAATATCAGCAAACTCATTAATAAGGCTTCCAGCAACCTGTTGTTGTTGTTGACTTAGCTTGCAGGATTTTAGAATTTTGGACCTTAAAAAAGTTGACTTCTACAGGATTTCGTACTTCTTCATCGGTGATTCTTGTTATTGCTGCCACTGGACCACATTGTCCAATAACTTCTCCTGCTTTAAGGTTGACTTCATAAGGTTTGATGTTCACTATTCTTACAGGCACCATGTTGTTCTTAGGTGCGGCAAGCGTTTTTCCCACGATGTAGTTTTGGGAACGTTGTTCAGAGTCCGGTTCTACAAAAAGGTATCGATGGTTCCCTGAATCGCCTTTTATGTTTGTCCAAACAAAGACTTCTGAAGAGGGAGGCAGGCGTAGGTCTTCTTTGACGACAGTTCTCAGGGTTGACGAGTTTTCGTTACCATAGATCATCGGAATCTCGACATTTCTATATTTCAGAACCTGGTTACCGATATCCAGAATTACTCCATGTGCTTTCATGAAGTCAATTCCGATAATGCACTCATCGCAAATATCTGCCACTAGGAATTTATGTGAAAACTCCAGTTCTGCCAATCGGATTACTAGTTGTACTTCCCCATATACTGTAGCTGACTCACCTGTTGCCGTCTTCAGACAGTAGCTATTGGTGTTGTGTAGCCATGTCATCTTCACCACGTCTCTTCTTACAATGGAGGCGGTGGCACCGGTATCGATAGTTGCCACATATTTCTTGTCGTTTATAGCTGCTTCCATTGTCAGACTTTTATTGTCTCGTTTAGTCTGCGAGACCTGGATCGTAGTTCTGGGGCCATCGATACCCGGAACCAGCTTCTGCTCCGTGAAGTTGGTTCTTACTCGTTTCCCAGTTGCAGCAGGGATTTTGTGAGTCTCCTCTTGGCTGTTCCTCCTGCTGCCGCAATGTTGGCAAACTCCTCTTCTTAACGGCATACGACACTGGCGCTGGAGATGTCCGGTCCTGTTGCAGTTCCAGCATCGAAGAGGTCCATCACGAGAGTTGCTCTGGAATGTCGTTCTCTGGCAAGCGCACTCCTCTACAGTTACTTCTCTTACCCGATGAATGCTTTGAGAAGCCTGTTCCGCTGCTTCCATGGTGAGGGCAAACGCCAATGCTTCAGGAAGCGTCCGTTTTCCGGCCGTTCGTACTGCTCGCTGGAGGTTGATGTCAGCTAATCCACGGACAAATGCTTCAGCAGCAAATTGGTTGATAATTTCCTCACCCGCCGTTGGATATGCCAGGTGAGCCAGGCGTTCGATGTCTGCTTGGAGCTGTTGAAGAGTCTCACCTCTTTTCTGAACCCTGGTGTTAAGTTGGACCCGGAAAACTTCTTGCATATGGCCATCTCCAAAGCGTTTTTCAATCGCCTGAGTAAGAGCTTTGAAGTTGCCATGTAACTCTGCTGGTATTGTTTGCAGTAGTTCTGCAGCAGGTCCTCTGAGAGCAAGTGTTAGTGCAACAAACTTTTCCTCGTCGTCCCAGCCGTTTGTTGTCGCAGCTGCTTCAAATTGTCTTTTGTAGATCGTCCAAGAAGTTTGTCCATCAAAAGTTGGCGGATGCATTTCCTTTCTTCGTATGCAGTCACCAGAACTTTCTCTTATTTTAATTTTTCTTACCTTGTCCAACTCCTTTGCATATTTTTCGAATTTGTCTTCAACTTTCTCGAACCTTTCATCTACAGTCAAAATTTGTTTTTCGATGCTTTCGAGACGCTCGTCAGCAGCAACAAACTTGCTTTCAATGTCAGAGAACTTTCCTTCAAGGAGGTTTTTCTGGTCTTCAAAACGTTCTAGAAGTTTCGCTTGTTCATTCTTTTGTTCGTTTCTTTGCTCTTCTAGAAGATTCTTCTGCTCGTTTCTTTGCTCTTGAAAACGCTCAAGAAGAAGAGCCATCATATTGGACAAGTCGGAATTATTACTTACATGCTCTTGTTCCTCTTCAATTTCAACATCGACGAGGAATGTGTCCGGATTCTCGTTTTGCTGAGTCATATTTTCTTGCAGTCTAATAATGAGGTCATTTTTGGTTCCAGCAGTAGGAAGACCCCGACTCTTTAACACTGCTCTAAGTTCAATCAAGTTAAGGGCATTTACCAGTTTACCCATAGTCACTTTATCACTTTTCACTTCTATTTGTTCAAAGTAATTATGTTCTTAAGTTTTATTTCACTTCTGACACCACTGTAATGTTTTTAGTCTTGGGTTCGAAATTAAAACTTATTTTCCTTTACTTTTCAATCACCACTACTATCTCTATAAATGAAACTCACTTTTATCTAAGTTCAAACTCTTTATTTATTTCTTTATCTTAGCACCACTAATTATTCACCATTTATTCGTTACCACGGTTAAAATGAAACTGTGTCCATTTCCGAATAAAATGTCCTATTTATACTTGGGATCAAGTTTCCCGAACAGTCTAAGTCTCGAACCTTTCGGAATTGTCAAGATGCTTTAAAAGCTTTCAGAGCTTTCAAATTCAACATTGTTATTCAGCAGAATCATTCAGCAGAATTGTTCAGAATTTTACTGTAGTATAGACAAAAACCATATAGTAATATTTCCGTAGTAGAAACAAAAACCATTCATAGGACTGTAGTTGAGACAAACACTATTCATGTAACAATATACATACTTGGTATATAAGTAGGTATAGAAAAAACCAAAATACTTTTATCCCTTCAGGATATTATAACAAATTTTACTGATCCACATATTGCTATTGCTATTGCTTTTGCTAGCTAGATACGGACGCACGGGATGGTTTAAGGATAACCACCATGGTGTTTTTCTAGAGTGTCCCTTTTTTTCGTTTGCTGTTGTCCTCCATAAGGACTCTTTAGTTGACCATCATTGCGAGTTTTGAAAATACATGGGCGGTAAATAGGATGGAAAAACGAGTAAATAAGACGTGTTATGTATTATATAAGTTTTTGCTAAGACTCACACCAAATAAAATTGAAATGGTCCAGGACATTAGGACTTTTTGGCTTGTTGTATTTATTTATTTTATTTATTTTTTTTTTTTTTTGTAGCAATGGCGAATATTTGAGTCACCATAGTTACGTTTTGGTGTTTAACAATATTGGGGGAATATAATTTTAAATGGTTGAATGATTTTTTACAGGAAGGGAGTATTTGGCACAATTTTTGCACTATGATGTCACGATGTGTGTTATGCAACCCTCCTTCGTTATAATCACGTGTGATGGTGATGTGCATTCAATTTTAACTTTTGAATCGGACATGTGGCGCTTATTTTATGTTTGTAATTAGCGTAATTTATTGGCAAATAATAAAAGGATAGCTAGCACCCTTAATTTATTCAACATTCAGCTTGTGTCAGTCCAAGAGATCTAGCGGAGAAAGCAGTGTTGTGACAAGAGGTGTTCCACAGGGCTCTATATTGGGCCCTATACTTATTCGTATAAATGTTTAAGTAATCACTAATTACCTGCCTTCCCCCATGTTAACTTTTTAAATTAAAAATACTACTGGGTACCACTCTGTCTTAGGGTAAACATTCTTTAATTACCAGTTGTACTCGGTTAATCGTTTTTAAATTTTGATCCGAGAATGAACCACGATTTTACAAGTGTCGCTTAAAACTTTGAAACTTTATTGAACATTCTCATCTCAAATAAAAAATACCTACCTATTATAAAAATAGAAAGCTGCAAACAAAGTATAGATAAATTGCTTGAAAATACAATTTTCAAATTCGCTTGAGCGTTTCTTATCATTTTTTTTTTTATTTTTCCCCAAAAAACAGGCAGGGTGCTTCTCTTTTCGCTGACAAATATTTGGAAATTGATTTAAAGATTTATGCATTGGAAAAAAATTTGTTCAACTCTATTTTTATTGCTGTATTGAGAAAAGCCACCTGAGCGTCAAAAACTAGTATGAGCGAGAAAATGAAATCAAATTAATTCAAATGCAGATAAAAAGGTAAGTATGTATTTTACCGAAGTTCTTAATATTCATAAGTGGCTATTTGCGTTAATATTTCTTAAATAAATTGTCAACATTTTAAGATATACGGCAACTTTATACTTTAAAAAACTTTTTTTTGGTTAAATCATGCACGTAAATAGTTTTCCAATTTATTTTTTATTGAATTAGGGCATACCCTGTACAAAATTCATGTTTTAAAAAAATTCAATACCAATGTGAAAGAATCAGAACAGACCCTAATGGGAAGGACCAACCAGTTTTAGGTCTATACAAATTATGCGTCATAGACTTTTTGGAGAAAATTAAGCTTTTATTTAAGCGTTATAGGACAAAGGGCTGAGTTAAAACTAGTGATTGTTGCCTTATTATCATAATATCTAACAGTCAGGTCTCTCTTCTAAAAAATTGTTCTATAGTAGGGGCCACTGTAGACCAATTTTTTCAAAATTCAAATTCAACAACGGTACCTAGCTTCATACAATCGTAATCAAAATTCCAACTTTTTCTTCAAAACATGTCACGTTTTTGAAAATATTTAGTAGTATTGTGGTTGATTTTTATAGGCACACATTGTGTTAGTGTTACCGCGACATACATATTATAAGGATCAAAAAGCATTGGTTTCATATAACTGTTATAATTACGTTCAAAAGTTTAAGGATTACGAAAATTCAAAAAAGTTAAGTTTTCAAAGAACAAACATTTTTATTGTTAATTTTTGTTTCAACAGCAACTCATGTTGTTGATAGGTTTTGTAGTGTGGCTATGATTCCGGGTCCGAATTCCCGATATCTCCATACAGAGTAAGTGTCGCATATATGTCACATATTGGTAATATGGCCCACTGCAATATTTTATGAATAAAGCTTACTACACACTGAACTAACCGTTCAAAACAAACACATTCAAACTAGCATTGCATTATAGTGTTTTAGAGACAGTTTTATGTAGTTGATACAGTGGTGGGAGTGATTTGGTTAATTTTAATAGTTTTCGTTATAATTTTTGGGTGAGTTTACTTTTGTATTTGGAAATTAAATAAGGTTTTTCGTATTATAGAAAATGTTATAATTTATGTTATCAAATGTGAAATTAAAAATTTGACTGCAATTAATTAAGTGTGTTAAAACTTTAAAAAAAAAGTGAAATTGTCTAGTGTCGATAATATGGCCCATTCCATGTTTTGATGCAAACCAGTGTGCCATATTTGAAACATGGTTTAAACTGGATTTTGTGTTTATTTTGTTTTTAGGAATCACATCAGGGCTGTCAATGAAAAGCAATACCTACATATTTTGTAATGGTAAAGCATGCAGTGAATTCTGCATGCTTTACCATTACAAAATTGTCTCAAATATTAACCATCCTGGTCCATATTTACAACTAAGTCTGCCATATTACCATCAGCAGCTTTTTAAAGCTGTGAAATGAAGTTAATTTATTGTTTTGATTTTAACTTTTTGTTATTATTGTTTTTTAATTATAGTTTCTAAAGGCTGAAGTAAAAATAATTTTTAAGACTATAGTTTTATTTAAGAAAATGTTAAGGGTGGGCCATATTTGGGGCACTTTCTTAACTTTTTGGCAATCTTGAAAAAAAAAACATGATAATGTACATATTACAATGGTAGAGAAGCTTAATAAAGTGGTTTTCGCCATGCGCCGGCCGTCCGTCTATTATCTGTGCGACACTTTTGCGCTTTTTCACGTCAATCTACTGCCTAAACGGATTGAAGTACGAGTTTGGTAAAAAAAAAAAAAAAAATAGTGAAAACGTTAATCAAATAAATATTGGGGGTAAGTAAGTCGAGAATTAAACTTTCCAAGAGCTACCTAACAGGACAGTATTCATGGTGGACTTGCAAATGGCCCCCTTTTCCTTCCATGAATGACGTACTTTTTAAAGGAAACTGCAATAATCAGCCACACCACCCAAATCTTCGGCAGTAAGTCCCGCTTTTAGTAGACATCTTTATTTTGCAGAACTAATTCCCAACTCAAGAAATAACGTTATCAAAAAAACACCATCAAGCATTATCTCTATTGAATAGAAATATTTCTTCAACACAAAAGTGCATGAAATATGTAGTTAAAAAAAGCCGAATCGAAAAGTCAAGCTGTGAATATACTTAGGTACCTACATATAAGTACATGTGAATACCTATACCCATTCTATAGAATAGGTACCTACCTATACAAATATTAAATCTTGTGAACGTGCATCTTGGCATAGTGATTTGGCACTTTAACAAAATAATAAACAACAGATTTGACAGATGTCACCAAAACAACATGGCCGTCACGCCGCTGAAATTCACTGGTGCCAAGTAAAAAACCATTTATTAATAGGTACCTACACAGCTGGTCAAGAAAATAGGTGTGATTAAATTTTATATCTTAGCCATAGAAGTTGGAGCGGACCTGAAGGACCAAAAAATGGCGCAATATCCTCTGGAGTGACGAAACAAAATTTATTTGTTCTCATCAGATTCTGGGCGTATTTCAGGCGACCAAAAAGAAAGGACTATCACCCTAGCTATAACCAAAAGACGATTAAACACAACACGGAGGAGGAAATATTATGGTCTGGTTCCGTTTTTTCTAGTATGGTTTGGCCCTAATTCCTATACATATTCCGTATTAGTTACATCTTGACCAAATAAGGTTATAGGGATATTTTGGAAGATATCATGCTTCCATTTGCCGAAGAAAACATGACTCTCCGATGGATTTTTCAGCAGGATATAACGATCAGAAACATATCCCTGTGAAAGAGTGGTATCGAGAGAAAGAAGTTTCAATTGTTTCATGGCCAAGTCAATCCCAGATCTCAACCCGATTGAGAACTTGAGGAATGAGCTTATGCGAAAACTAAGATGCCAGTATTTTCCAAACTGGAACCGATTGTGGGATGCTGTTCAGAGTGAATGGTATTCTATACCCCGAGAAAGATGCCAAAAGTTTGTAGAGTTAATACCACGCTGACTTTAAAAAGTTTTGGATAACAATGTCGTATACTCGGGTTATAAGAGAATGGTAAACGAAAATTATTATAAAATACAAAAAATTTTGCATTCAAACTATCATTATTCATAATTTAGGAAGACACACCTATTGTTTTGTCCAAGCGCAAATGTCTACACCGTCGGTTTTATTGTATAAAATTTATAATTACTTAATTTAAAAGCCTTAAATATTAATATTTCATTAAGTATTGATAGTCCTATGAAAACTAATGTTAAAATAATATTTAAATAAACAAAACATATTAAAAAATTAAGTTTATATAAAAAAAATAATTGCACCTATTTTTTTGACCAGCTGTGTATGTAGGTACCTGAACAAAAATGTTCTTATTGGAACCATTTTTCCTGATAGATAGATCCTTTCAGGTCTTTGCTTTCAAAAAAGCTCCAAGTGTTGAGACTTTCAATCTAAAATCATTAAAAATTGCATGATGTGCTTTTTTTTAGCAACCAAAACCATATAGGTAGGTAATTGAAGGTTTTTATGGAAAAAGGTATAGGTATAGGTACCTACCCTATTTTGTTTAATATTTAAAATATACACAATCTCCCCACTTTGCATCTTGAAAACTTTATTTAAAAAATCACAAAACAAACAAAACCAAACCGTGTTACAAAAACATTTCTCATAACATTCATATTTAAATTGCGCTGCATTATTCAAAACATCAATTTTGAGTTCACATTTTCCCAAATGTATAAATACATTACCAACCTACCTGGCCTATAGTCAATTTAATTAAATTGTATCTACAAGAAGGTAGGTATGATATGTTATGTGTATACCTACGCTACAACTTTGACGTTGTGCACGAGTATTTTGGGTGTGGCACTTTTTCAAAAAGTACGACGCAAAAACATACCTACCTAACCTATCTTCCAAAATACAAAAATGTATCTATATCTATGTATGTAGGTAGGTTTAGGTACAAAAGCGAATACAAAAAAAAATTCCAAATTAAATCTACCTACTGCCGGATGAAAATGGAAAGTTGTCCAAATACACAAAAAACCTACATAAGTGCATAAAGGTTGAAGATAGGGAAGGCCAACACTGCTCCCACCATCCCATCGCAAACTTCACATCCTGGAAAACGTCATGCAACAAAAAAAAAAATAAAAAAAAATATACATATATAAAACTGAACTGAAAGGATGTTCCATAACAAAAAAGAAAAAAATGTATCTATACCGTTCTGAGATACAACATATTTACATAGATATACATCCTATAGATAGGCTGATACACATAATAATTCTCTTATGAACCACCTCAACATCATCCCACAAGTTTCTACATTGAACGTGCATAACAACGGTATATCTAGGTATAGACCATTTTATAGCCCCAACATAATGCGCAACATAAAACTAACCCCTCTGACCATTCCAGGAAAACCTAACGCGCCAATGCCAAATGCAAAAAAAAAAACAACCTCATCTCATCGTCGTCGTCGTCATCACCACAGCGACCTTAAACTTCTCTCCTGCGCTCTTGGGCCTGATCCCATACCACGCAAATTCATGGCCACATCGACGCGCTATGTAGCATGTACTATGTATACATCTGTCTATCTATCTATTTATATATGAATCCCTCAGATATTTATACATATAAATGTATGTATCTATATATGAAACAAACTCAAACTCCCTTTTGCATAGAGATATAGCCCAACATAAAATGTTTTAATGCCATTCTTGTCCCTCGTCGATGGCTCCACTCTCCTGTGAAGCCATCACTTTTGGCCAACACGCGCAGCACATGGCATTCTCTGGAGCTGTGTAAGGGCCAAGTGCAAGGGCAAGGTGGTATTCCAGCCAAGAGCAAGGAAAAAAGATGCAACAACAAAAATAAAATGAAAACTCCATCAAAACTGTGGCCGCTGCCATGAGCAGAGCAGAAAATGTTCCCGGCCCGTGTCGCCGCCGGAGTCCAAGAGAGGTGAGCCGTGAGCTGGGGCTGGGAAGCCATTAGAACCTGGCGTTGATATAACGTGGAGTATCCACCTATCTATCAATATGGGTTGGGTGTGGGTGGAGATGGAGAATTTGAGGTTTCTATAGCTCTAGATGTATAGAAACTTGTATAGGTTTGGACAATTCATAAGCCATAAACTCCTACAGCCAAGCATTTGGGAGGGAAAAGAACTCCAATGCCACTCATCCAGGTTCTGCGCAGAACTCAGCTCCACATTGAGGATGCATCATAGCGGAGGTGACACGAGGGAAATGAATTCTGGAAGAGAGCATACCTAACTGCCAGCATAAAAATTTCTGTCTGTATAGGTATCCATATTTATCTTTGTTGGGAATCGGGAATTCGGGACTGTTCTGGAAGCTAGTAGCGTATTTTGTTCTAGAACGTTAGTGTGCTTCACACAGATAAAGAAAGAGACAGAGAGAGAGAGAGAGAGAGTTGAAGTTGTACGCAATGCGAAATGTGGAGGAATTGTATTTTCCATTTCCATCTTCAATCTATTCCTCCATCCCATCCACCAACCTTGTCTAAAACATAGATGTATGTAACTCTAACTGAAAGACTCCATGACTCCATCTCCCAGCATGTTCAAGGTTTCGCCCAGTAGCATACAAAATATATTCCTATTCCTATTCCTATTCCCCGTTGCTCTGTTTATCAGTGTGATCATGACCATGATATGGGGTGGGTTGGTGTTTGATAGTGTTGTGTTTACCGTATACCTTGGCATTGGCATTGCCATCAGGTTCATAAAGGGGGTGCCCAGTGCCCATCCCTTTCATTGGCAACTTGGGGTTTGCATTCGCTTTTGGTTTCATTAGATTATGGAGATATGTTATGTGCAGTGGTGGTAGTGTGTATGGAGTTTGCAGAGATGTTGAACCAAGGGAGGGGTAGTTTCATCATATCGTATATTTGTGAAGGGGAGGGTGGTCAGTCGTTCTCGTCAGTGTGGCATAACATGGTTGGAGTTAACAGAAGGGATGAAAAAATGCTTTAAATTTTATGTTGTTGTTTTTTTTTATTTCCAATCTGTAACAGTTAATGGTAACGGTTGAGTTGTAATTGTAAATGGGCTATGAAACTTTTACTTTTGTTTGAAAATTTGAATTATTGGTGTCATAGCTGTATATGAAGAGAGAGAGAGGTTGGGGGTTATTTTTGGGGTAATTTATGTCACCGAAGGGATCGCATACTATGTACTTGTGAAATGCAACTTTGTGACTTTGCACGAAAGTGCGATATGCAAGTATAAATTTGAGGCAGTGCTTTGTTGGATTTCGAAAAGTTTTTGAAAGATAAAGCAATAAAAGTGTGAACAGAGGTATGATATGAAACTCATATTCGAAGTTTTTTGCCGGGCATTTGGAACTAGTACTTAAACTATAAGCCCTTAAGCGCAGCGGGAGTAACATTTACGAAGAGTTGCGTCTTTAGTTTGATCACAAAGCTGCTCTTTGCCGAAAAGACAAACTCATGACTTTCTCGAATGATACAATGCAAGTTTTTTTTTTGTAATCAGCATTCAGCATGCACTCAAGGGTTTTTACTACCCTAAACATGAATTATAAAAGTAGGAGCGCTTAAGAAAACTGGTTGGGATAAACAAAAAAGAACCGACACATTGGTTTTGAATGTTTGCAAATAGGGAATAACGAGTATAGACCATTCCTCATTCTTGTAGTACGGCGAAAAAATGACACTCTATACTATGAAGGGGGTATAGGTACCTACGTCTAAGGTTAGGCTCGAGCGTAAATTGATACGTATTCCTAACGATTTTTCGGTTAAATTGCTTAAGAGGATAAATGCATCTGTCTTTTTCGCTAAAATCAAGCAGTGTTAATAGAAATTGCGATGAAATAAGGTGAGGCCAGAAAAAATTTGTCGATGCAAGTGTTATTCTGAGCAAGCGGTTACTTTTTAACGATAGAAGGAAGATTTCTTTTTTTGAAACACACTGGTCAAGATCTGAATTTACTCAGCTTATCATTACCTGCCATTGAAGTTCCACATCCGTAGAACAGAGTTGTGATTATGGAATGTGGATTAGCTGAAGGTGAGTGTATGTCGTCAGCAAAATAATTAAGTGGATTAAAAGTCTTATGCAAGATCGTTGATAAAGAAGAGTTTCAGAGATGTAGTGGAACCTTGTCCAAAACTATGAAAAAGTTGGTTCCACGTAAACTGTACGGCGCCTGCAAAGACAGCAGAGCAGCGTTTAAAGCAATTTCTACTGCAAGAAATAAAATTAGCATTTTGAAAAAGGTTTAATTTTTCAGCACAAAAAAAAAAAAATTGTCGTCTTTAAAAAAAGAACTTAATTTTAGATCTAAGACTTAGAAGTAGAAGTAGTTACATATTTGGAATTCAGTGTTTTGCCAATTAATAGAACTGGAAAACAAGTTCTTCAACGCCATTCTTTAAGCTTCCTGAAATCTTAGTATATCCGACAGGTGTTATCTTTCCACTCTACCGAAAGTAGTAGTATAGTAGAAAAGCGCCGGATCTAGGGGGGGGGGGGGCAAAGGGGGGCACTTGCCCCGGGCGCCTGGCCTTGGGGGGCGCCAAATGGAAGATGTAGAAATATAGGATAACAAAAAAACAGGTATTCAACATTTAAACAGGGCGCCAAAGTAATGCAATGATTATTATTTATTTCTTGTTCCTAATATGAAAGAAATATGTAATGAACCACTTTCGTCGCCCTTTAAACAAATAGGAAGATGAAGAGAGAAACGAGAGTAACAAAAAAAATAAAGGTCTTCAACTTTTGAAAATGATAAACAAATTCGTTGACCTTCAGCAGGGCGCGTTCGTTCAGGTTTTGGGGGTTTTCAACAAAAACCGTGTTTTCAGCACGGTGTGAAAACTCTATAAGAGTAAGAGAGAGTCACAAATGTAGGAAAAATCCCTTTTTGCGGTACTGCAAACGGCTCTGCAATAGTTGGGTAGACTACCAATAGTTTACTGGCACTAAAATGCAGCTCCAATGTAGTGTGGTGCGTCTTTATTCATATAATTTCATACAAGGAATACGTGCATTTCAATTATTGGAGTGCAGTTCCACGTAGTGCGGTCTTGCATATAAACAAAGATCTGTTCGTCGTAACTGGTTGAGCACAATGGTGAAGCTGCAGCTGTAGCACGTAGCATGTCAAAGTTAAATGTACGTTAATCGTATTTCACGGCTACAATGTGAAGTAGCAGCTGCAGCACAGAGAAGTAGAAGTCGACTGAATTTGAACTTCACGAACGTACTGCAATGAAAATCAACAACAAACGAAATAGCGGACACGATTTTTGTTTGAGTTCAGTGCTACACCATTGTATTCGTGAATGCTGCTTAGTGAGCTACTTTTTTTGACATTTACTCCGACGATAAGTGCTACTGCTGCATCTTCACCATTTCGCGCAGCCAGTTAAGCATAGTTCAAGAGTTGACGACAAACCAGATATGACCTTCCCATTTGGCATGTGTGTCCGTAACGTAGAGCGCAAAACAAAACAAAAATGCAAGGGCGATGTGTGTTCGTGACGTAGACGAAACAAAAATGAGAACTTGAAGGCGCTAGGTTTGAATTCGATACAACCGTTTACAACTTATGGCCATTTGAAAAAAAGACGTTAAGACCAGATCTCCGTTATTAGCGTTTCTTGCCAAACACAAAAAACGCAGTTATCTTAAGAACACTAAGAGAATATAACACACAAAATTTAATTCAAAATGAAAAAAAACCGTTACATGAAAAGTACCAGTTTGAGCCGGGCTAAAACGAAATAAAAAAACCTCGACAAAGGTTTTTCTTCAAACTGCTATATACCAAGTTTGAAGAAAATCTGTCAAGCCGTTTAGGCTGTAGCATGACATGAAAAAGCGCACATCAACACAACCGCACAGACGCACAGGCAGACCGACGGACGGTATGGCGAAAACCACTTTTTTGGGCTTCTCTATCATCGTATGTTTGATTAAAACCTCGAGATTTTTTTTTCTCCACGAAACCAATACTTGCCCTATAGAGGAAGTAAAAATGAAAAAGAATTTTTGTTGTGCACTACTAAGCTATTTCACTAAAGCTGTTCTATGGATTAGTTATGATTTTGTATGTCGGTGAGTAAAAGTTAAATGTGCAATCAAAATACCGGACAGAATCACAAATAAGCATACAGCCTTTTAACTTTTTATGAACAACATTAGCAGGTTCTCCGCTGTCGTTTATTGAAATAGAAAAATTATCAAATCAATCTGGATTATGGCACATACCCCAAAGGTTTTATTTTGCACATACGCCAAGATTGCATTTTGAGTAATCAGTAACACGAGACTTTTATGACATGTATCGTACATAAGCTAATGTCAACAGCATTAAAGCATAAAGATAAAAACAGGTTAAGGATACGAGTTCAAGTTTTGTACGTAAACTTAAAAAAAAAAAATGCGGGGGGCGCCAAATTCAACTTTTGCCCCCCCTTGAACAAATCCTAGATCCGGCAGAAATCTATTCGTTATAGAACCTAAGCCAAGTAATGCATTCAAAAGTAGGTATGTATGTATCATAAGAACTCAGAAGAAACTTCTACAATGTTTTCTCATCGCCAACTGAATTCTCAGCGTTGTCCTTTCGTTGCGAAAGCCGCATTTCAGTTGCTCTTATAATATTTCCTCCTTCAAAATTGTGACATTCAATCCTATGTTGCCTAAACTTTCAATTCTGATTCTTTGAACCATTTTTTTTGTTAAACTTAAGTGCTTGTGATAGGAAATGGTTTGAAATTGTGGTCACTTTAGTTGCACATGAAGCATTTCGGTTCCAATCGACAGTATACTTATAGTTGCGCAGAAGCTCCCTTAAAATGAGTGATTTATTTTAACGAAATTTTCTAGAAGCTTATATTCTTCTGCAAATAGATATTTTTCAGCTTGAATTAATTTTTAACTTTATTTACTACGTTCAAAACTGTTATTTATTTTGTTCAGTTCCGTTGTGGAAATATTCATGTGGTTTTTAAAATGCCTCCCGATTTTTAAACTATCCCACTCTGTATCTGCTGTTCTCCGTCAGCACCTCGTGAAAAACCACCGAAGTCTGGATATATGTTTTCAAAATCAAATATTTTCTGCATAAGTGGTGTGGTTATTGTTGCCCGCTTTTCTTGCAAAGTGACTTCAGGTACCTTCTTAATATTTTGCAAGTTTTTCTTAATAAAATCTTTATTCGACTTTTCTTTCTATGGCGAGAATTGGTTATTTGCAAATTTTCTAATTTGCTAGAAAACGGCTTATTTTAAAGAAATATTCATTTCAGCTTTGGCTAAGAACACGCGTTAGGTTTTGTTCGAGGTGTAGTTCTAAGTCGTTATAAACAATGAATAGAATTCAACTTCTCAGGCAACAATAAATGAATAATAAATTAATAACTCGATTAAACTAAAGATCTTTATGTAACAAAATAAGTGTGAGAAATATGAATTGGTCTGAAAAAATTCCAATTATGTAGTTAAAAATGTGAAAAATTACTTCTTAAATATAGACTAAGTTACCTGACTATAGCAAAACTAAACTTTATTATTTATTTAAAACAATACAACTCTCAACTTTTCACCTGTAGTAACTTACCTATCAAAACATTGGGTATAATCGTGGTATTGCACCCAAAGTGCAAGTAATTGCGACCAAGTCGTTCATTATATACACAGCTGGTCAAAAAAATAGGTGTGATCAAATTTTTTCGCACCACTGTTGTCTTTGATGCAGAATAACTGTTTTTTTTGATCGCAGGCCTTACAAAAAGTTCTTGTTTTAAGAAAAAACGGTTATTCTGTTGACACTGATGCTGAGCTTACTGCATTTTGTGTGTGTTATGTTGAGCTGTTCTATTTTCTTTGTTGCATTAGGATTTGGTGTTTTTAAGAAGTTGGTCATTAAAATAGGTGTTCTCCAAATAAATCCACAGTTTATATCTTTGTTATTTCAAAAAAAATACTAAATTTCAAGGTAACCTCTTTTTAATAATTTTACTATCCATAAATGATAGTTGTTAATAAATAAAATAATAAATAATAATAAATAATAGTTTATTAGACTTTTAGTATGGGTAGAAACGTCCACTGTTGGGCAGAAGAAAGACGGGTAGTTTTACAGCTAAGAAATGAAGGTAAGACTTACAAAATTATAGCAGAAGCAATATGAAGATCCCAATTTTGTGACAAATGCACTCAAGGCCAGATTAGTGCGCGAAAATCGTGGAAGGCCGAAAAAAAACATCAGTCACCACTGATCGCCATGTCCTCCTTTTGGCTAAATCTAAACCTTTTGCTTCGTCAAGGACAATAGGAGCACAAATCAATAATGAAGTCAATGCCCGCACAAGCCGCAGAAGGCTTCAGAGCTTCAACCTACCAGGAAGAGTTGCCAGGAAAGTTCCTTTACTAAGAGCAAGTAATATAAGGTCCCGAAAAGAATTTGCCTTAAACCATAGAAGTTGGAACGGACCTGAAGGAGCAAAAAATGGCGAAATATCCTCTGGAGTGACGAAACAAAAATTAATTTGTTCTCATCAGATTCGGGGTGTAATGTCAGGCGACCAAAAGGAAAGGACTACCACCCTCACTATACCCGGAAAACAATCAAACACGGGGGAGGAAATATAATGGTCTGTTTTTCCTGGTATGGTGTGGGTCCCATATTCCGCATTAATAACGTATTGACCAAATACGGTTATAGGGATATCTTGGAAGATGTTATGCTTCCATTTGCCGAAGAAAACATGCCTCTCCGATGGAAATTTCAGCAGGATAATGATCCGAAACATACGGCGCATCTTGTGAAGGATTAGTTTCGAGAGAAAGAAATCTCAATCGTTTCGTGGCCAAGTCAATCCCCTGATCTCAACCCGATTGAGAACTTGTGTAATCAGCTAAAGCGGAAACTAGGAGGTCAATATTTTCCAAATGGGAACCAATTGTGGGCTGCTGTCCAGAGGGAATGGTATTCTATACCCCAAGAAACATGCCAAAAGCTTATTGAGTCAATGCCACGCCGACTTCAAATTTTGCATTCAAACTATCATTATTCTTAATTAAGGAAGACACGCCTATTTTTTTGTCCAGGCGCAAATGTCTACACCGTCCGTTTTATTGTATAAAATTTATAATTACTTAATTTAAAAGCCTTAAATATTAATATTTCATTAAGTATTGATAGTCCTATGAAAACTAATGTTAAAATAATATTTAAATAAACAAAACATATTAAAAAATTAAGTTTATATAAAAAAAATAATTGCACCTATTTTTTTGACCAGCTGTGTATCTTTTCAATTTTTCTCTCAACTTCTTCACATGCACAAAAGCACAAAAAACGTTAAAAAATAAATTAATAAATAAACTACCAAATTTCAGAAACGTGACCATAAGGCAATTAAAATGTATACAACTTAATTAATAAATGCAAATGTCGTATTTGTATCTGAAGAAGGTAAAGTTAGCCTGCTTTCTTTCTTATCAAATTTGTTAAACAATTAAATGCATAATAGTTAAACGTTTTGAGACTTTTGTTCTCAAATATAAACCAAATTAGCCTTATAATTCCTCAACCATATCAATTCTTGCACCTTTATTACCAAAAATATCAAAATAATAACCATTTTAAATTTCATTCAACATGGTTGATAACATACCTGCAGTATATTCCTTTAACAAATTAGTACTGCATTTTTAACACCAATTAAATTCTTTAACAATCTCTTGAAAACATTATACCACCATCCTATCAGCAAATTAGTTTGTAAAATAGGGGCTTTGTTTGATGCTCCCCGAAATTTGATGGGAAACGGAAAGTCTAAAAATAATCTAAACAATGACTTCATTGTCCATCCACAAAATAATAATTATGCTGGTCAATAAAAAGAATTTTAAACCCCCCTCTGACACAACATATACAAGTTGTATTTCAAATAAATAATGTTTATGCGATACATTTTTAAGCATACTTCAACTTAATCAAGAACGGCGGTTTTTCACTCAACCAAATCAATGATGGCCGATAAGACAAATATCAAGTACTTTCGAGTGACTTTGAGTTTGTATATTTCGTTCGATTTCAAACAATTAAATCAGGGACAGTAATCTTTAAATAAATTTCGTCTTTTAAAAGAAAAATATACAAAATGTCTCATAATCTTGCAGTCGTGGCAATCTTTTTTTTAAAGTGGATCTACGAGTAAGCCAAACAATATCTAAGTATCTTCAATAATAAAAATCTAATAGATACTAAACGTTATACAACGATTGCTGTTATTGAGTTAAGTTCTATACATAATTTTTTAAGTGCGGGCCATGATTTGTTTATAAAAAGTCGTGTCAATCGTGTTGGAATTTGGTTTGAGCGTTGTTTTTTAATTTGTATCTCCTTTTTTTTTTCTTATTAATTGGCTTTTATGGCAGCTTGACACCACTTATGTTGGGGCTGGCTTGAGCTATAAAGTATAAGATTTATAATAATTTTTTTTTTCTTAAAGCAATTGCGTGGTTTGAAATTCTTTTTAAAGGCGTATAGATAAAATGTATTTAGATTTATGTGACAAAAAAGGCTTATTTAGAATTTTTTTTTCTTTGGCATGGTTGACAGTTGGGGAGAAAGGAATCACTTGGAATGTTGAAAGAATCGAGTTTCCAATGTCTTTGAAATTCAATGTCAAAACACGTTGAATGCCCCATGACCCACCGGTGGGTCATGAAAATTATTCCCATGAGGCCAAATGTACCACCGGTCATGCTCTATATGTTTTTGTTCCGACATTATTTCAGTGGTTCAGAAGTAAAACATTATTTTTTCTTCTTGGGCAACTAGTTAAAAGTCAGTTATTTCACTGTAAGAAAAAAAAAATGTCCGATGTCGTAGAAATTTTGGATATTATTGGCACTTTTATTGAAAACAAAAAATTAGTAAAAACAATTCATAAATAACTGAAGTTCTTAGATTTCCATCGAAAAAATAACAAAATAAATACTTTAATTCTTATAAACAAAATATTAGTTATGAAAATAAATAAAATTAATGTTTTTTTTTTGAAGCATTCCAAGCAAAGTGCTGGTTTTCCTTCACATGTGTTACAAAAGGTTGAAACTTTTTTGGCTTTTTTTCCTGCTTCATTCCATTTCATAATTTTTGACAACTCCTCGTAACAGTTTGCACAACGTTTTCTGAGTTTGCGATTGCTTCGGTCTCTTGTTTCGAATTCTTCGAGGGCATGAGAAGAAGAAAGTTGGGGTTCCACGCGGACGTTGGCGCTTCTTTGGTCACAGCATAATGCTTTGCAAATCGATTTCCGAAATTCGACGGTTTGTATGTTATTTTTTGTTTTTTCCTTGTAAATAACCAAAGCATTGACTATAGACGTTGACAACAAATATTCAAATGCGATTTTGTGGTACCACCTTATTGTTTTTCTCAACGGAGTGAAATAGCAAGCCATCTGGTCCGAGATGTCTATGCCTTGTTTGGCGTGATTATAGTCGACTATTACTTTTAGTTTTGTTATGGCTTCATTATTACGGTTCCTTTTTCCGGTAGCTACCACCTCAAGGTCATGCTTTGTGCTCAGCATCAGAACTTCCCTCTTATCTCTCCATTTGGCTATTACTACAGATGTATTTTCCCGTCCGATAATATCTCCTTTCTTTAGCTTGCTAAGCTGACAGAAGTATAAAAGTTGTCAGTCGCTATAGTTCTGCCCTTGTCCAGATAGCACTCCGCCAAATCTACTACTATTTGGGTGTTATGTGATGTTGATGCCGATGCTACACCTCTTTGATTGGAATCGTTATTTTTCCCAGCATATACAGAACTTGTAAAGGTGTAACCGGTGCGGTCACATAATTTGTAAATTTTGACCCCGTATTTGTGCGACTTACCGAGATTGTATTGGGGGAACTGAAGCCTTCCCCGCCACGGTATCATCGATTCGTCCACGGCTAGAACCTCACCAGGTGTTCGAGAATTTACAAAATTCTTTTCCAATATATCCAGAAGGCCACTGACTTTACCCAGACGATTGTTACCAACCGTCGAATTGTCGGAAAAGTGGATAAATCGTAAAATGAGTTGAAAGCGATTTCGGGACATAACTTTGGGGACAAATGAATTTTTGTAAAATGGATCTTTGTCCCAATAATCTTTTATAGACGGATATTTGACGATAACCATATAAATAACAAGCGCCGGGAACGTTTTTATTTCAGTGACGTCTGTATCAACCCATCTCTTTAGTCTGGAATTGCGTGTTATTGTCCTGTTGGCCAAAGTATTTTGAGCATTTTGATTTGTATTATGAACTATCAGCTCATAAACTTCTTGCGTCACCATGAGACTAAACAAATCATAGGGTTCCTTTATTGTAGCACTGAAATTGACAACAGATTCTGAAGTTTCCTCAAAATAAAAATGTTTCAAAGATCGTCCATCAACAGGCGTTCAAGTATCCATCACCATAGCCACCTCCTGTTCCTCCTGTTCCTCCTGTTCCTCCTGTTCCTCTTCTTCCGAATTAGGTTCCATTGCGTTGGAATCGCTGGATGGTTCATCAGAATCAGTTGGCATGTACTCATCATCTGAGTCCGATCCTTCATTCAACGTGTTAAAAAATTTAGTGTTCTAGACGAACTTAAAATACTTATTTTGTATAGAACGTAACCAAAATGTCCTTCGCTAAGAATGACGTCGTTAATATGATTTTAAACGAAATGAACGAAATTGTAAAAGGTGTTTTTTTAGAGACAGAACCAGCACTGTTTTTATTGACAGCCTTTTTGTCATCTGCCATATGATTTAGTTTGTTTGCCATTTCATCATGAATCGACTGACGCTTTAAGAACGTTTGAAGCTGATTGGGTTCCAAACGAGACTGCTACTGATCCAGATCTTCACAACAAAATTTTGCTTAGCGTTGAGGCTCATTGAGACGCCGCGCCGTTACTTTCAAACAAGTTTACAGTTTGTTGTGCTTTATGGGCTGGGCTGGTCGAATCGATGCTGGCAGGAGCTTTATACTCGATGAGCCATGATCAATGACTTTTTCGGTCCTAAATTGAATCGCCCTGATGTTGTGGAGCTGTGGATTCAACAAAAACTGTAACTTGGCTTCCAGCCAATGTGATATGGTGAAGTCTATTCTATCCTGATAAGCCAGAAACGATTTGAAAAATAACATTCGCCTCGTTATTGCAGATTTACGACCAAAAAGTGATTGAAAATTCAACTACATCCGAGCCAACCGCGGTGGCCAAATGCCAAAAGTCATATTCATATTGAAATGGCAAAGAATTATCTTTCAATTAAAGTCATTTTTAAGGCAATTTATACAATTTATCTGTGTTTTATTTAATTTTATAGTTCTACATACCTCTAAAAGCCACCCTTTACCTACAACATATACTCGTTACCATATTGTTATAATTTTTTCCGATTTAAGCATAAAGTTTTTAAAAAATTCAATGCCCAATGAAATTTTCTGAGTTAAAAAATTCCAAATGATAAAAAAGAGGACCCGGTGAACTTTGTACATACAATCTTACAGTCCAATTCATTCCGATCAGGAGAATCAACCCCGTGGTTTCCATTTTGTTTGGTTGTTTAATTAAAATCGTTCGAATAAATTCAAAGACTTTTATTTAAATTTAAAACAAACAAAAATATAAATATTCTAGGAAAATCTTTGTGTTTTAATAGTTTTATTCTCAGGTCTGTTAATAAATAGAAATAACCGATTACCGACACACGAACACGTGACACACATTTTTGTCTATACGCGAAACACTTTAAGTTAATATCGCAAAACTTCAAATGACTTGGTTTGCAATTTGTTGATAGTCATCCCAAAAGCCAGACCCTTGAAAAATTGCTGTCTTTGAAAGTCGAATGGCAAAACCCCTGGACTCATAAGGATGCACAAAATCAAAACGTTCTCCCCTTGTACTTTCCTTGGGTAATCGTCGACTCGATGACGTTGTCCATAAGACTTTTTTACAGAAAGTTTCGTTCTTAATTATGGATGATAACTGGTGTCAACTGATTTGAAGGAAAACAAATGTCCCGGAATACAATTCTGGATGGCCGCGTTGAGGTCATCAACATTGGTTTTTTTTCCCCCAATTTAGGTATTTTGCTCAGCCGTTCAGGGGTTTTTAAGCTTTGCATTATGTCTGTAAAAACACGTCGAATGAGTTTTTCTAGCAGAAATTATTAGTCAGTTCGTCCACCTTCTAACATGGTCGCTGCTTTATTACAGATGGTCCAGGAAAAATAGCTTTTTGCAAGGAAAAAATTAGATCCCGGCTGAAAATTGACACGATCATTGGTAATGGGGCTCTTAATATAATGAGAGAGTTCCTCACCGATCCGATGACCGCTACGTAAGTTATTCAAGGTCAAAGGTCATGAAAATGGGTTTTTTCAAATTTACTCAAAAGCGGTTAGTTTTAGAGAAAAAATTTGTTCTACAAACATGTTGCTGAAGCAATTTCCAACAAAAATGGTTATCATAATTTTGTCCCTAGCGTGTACCGTTAAAAAGTTATAGCACTTTAAAGAATCGTAAGTATCGCCCTATTTCGCATTTTCTCCCACATTACTGATAATTACTTAAAACCAGTTTGTTTTAGAGAAAAATTTTGTATCTTGTTCGTAGCATGTACCGTTAAAAAGTTATAGTATTTTAATGAATACACGGACCATAAAATGAATTTAATTTTTAGGGCCCAAATATTTATAACCAGTCACAAAATTTGATGAGAAAATTTAACCCAAAACCGGTATTTTTTGGTAATCAGTTTAAATAATCTTTTGGTAATGCACGCACGTGTTCTTTTTAGCATTATTTAAAACTTTATTCGGAAATATAAAAAAAAAACAGGTAAAATGGATGAAAATTGTTTTATTTGCAGTGATTCGTTGTCTGAAGGTGAAATTTTAACCGTTGACCGTGGAATCAAAACGTTAATTGAGTCGAGTATTGAAAGAGGTGATAACAAAGTAGATTTTTTGAAAGACAGAACCTCTGTTATAGTCCATCGTCAGTGTCGTAAAAACTACACCCGAAAATGCAGCATAATTTCATATGGTTTTCATGTCATGACCCTTTCCCTAAACTTTCTCACATAATGTCTATATCGAATGGAATCATCGGTGATGACAGTATCAACTGTTACAGAGCTTATGAAATTGGTCTTATTTCTATGGAGAGTATGAAAAACCTAACATTTGGTAATATTAAATTGAAAAGATCAAACAGAGTAGCTTCCCTTTTAACTGTCAACAGTTCGATAAAAGTGCATGGTGAAAAAGTTGCAATTGATCCTCTGTTACTTTTTCAACGAATAAGCATAACTAAACAATTTGAAGACCAACTGCAGACATTTTTAACATACGAGTTGGCTCCTTATCCATTGTCACTTTTTGATGAGGTTGGTATGCGAAAAAATAAAAAATCTTCCCTTTATGAATTGTTAGAGCCAGTTGAAGATAACATCGATTATAATAATGTAACATACATCATCGATGGAGGATTTTTACTGCACCGTGTTTTATGGAATCGAGAGAACACATTTCATGCAATTTTTGATAGCTACATTTACTATGTACAAAAGCATTTTGGCAAAGATGTCACCATTGTTTTCGATGGTTATAAAGATCAAGGTAACAATATAAAAGCTTCAGAGCAGCGTCGTCGGTGTGCTTCAAGTTCGTCATCAGCTGACATTTTGTTCGATGCATCAATGAAAGTCCCAACTTCCCAACAACAATTTCTTGCTAATGCAAACAACAAAAGTTGATTCATTGCTATGTTTTTTGAGAAGTTTAAGGCTGTAAACATCCTAGTGAGGCAAGCCAAAAATGATGCAGATGTTTTAATAATCGAAACAGCCATAGAGAAAGCTGAGAAACGCACGAGTATTGTTGTAGGGGAGGATGTCGACCTACTAGCAATACTGATAGCACGCGCTCCTCAAGACAAAAAGATTTATTTTCGAAAACCAGGTAAAGCTAAAATGGAAAATAAATTATACTGTACTCACAGTTTAGCCGCTTACCCAAAATGTCAAGCCCACATCTTATTTTTGCACGCATTTACCGGTTGTGATTCAACTTCTGCTCTCTACAACAAATGCAAATTAAAAATTTTCAAGCTTTTCGAAAATAGTGACGATCTGATAAAATGTGCCGAAGTGTTTGCCAGAGCCGATTGTCCTCCAAATATTATTTTTGAAAATGGTATTCGTCTACTTCTAGCATCTTACAAAGCACATTCAAAAGAAGATAATAACGATGCATTAAGATATTCTACATTTGTCCGACTGACTAGGCTCAACAAGGCTGTACAATTATCTTCACTTCCTCCAACATCTGCTGCTGCTCAACAACACCTTTTTAGAGTGTACTATCAAGTTCAAGCTTGGTTGGGCATTACGAAATAATGTTTTGGAGCCTATAACCACTCTGCTTCAACTAGCACCTGATGAACTTCTTACAACAATATTTTGTAATTGTAGTAAGGGTTGCGGTTCTAATTGTGGTTGTCGAAAAGCGGGATTAAGTTGTTCTTTAGTTTGTGGTCAATGTCATGGAAAGTCGTGTACAAACTCAGTCCAAATTGATCCATATGCAGAGGACGATAATGACGAATCATTACTTAACATGCCTATGCCAGATGTTAATTCGTAATTTAAACTAAATTTTGTTTGCTAAACACAGTGGAATAGGCCTACGGGGGATACCACATAAAAAGTCACTTGACCTCTGAGGTGGTGTGGAAGAAATTGCAAAATAGGGCTACTTTTTGCAATACTTACGGTTCTTTAAATTGCTCTAACTTTTTAACGGTACATGCTACGAACAAGATACTAAAACCGATTTTGTGAAAAAATTCTTCATCTACAAGTTTGTACTACAAAATTTTTCTCTAAAACAAACTGGTTTTAAGTAATTATCAGTAATGTGGGAGAAAATGCGAAATAGGGCGATACTTACGATTCTTTAAAGTGCTATAACTTTTTAACGGTACACGCTAGGGACAAAATTATGATAACCATTTTTGTTGGAAATTGCTTCAGCAACATGTTTGTAGAACAAATTTTTTCTCTTAAACTAACCCTTTTTGAGTAAATTTGAAAAAACCCATTTTCATGACCTTTGACCTTGAGTAACTTACGTAGCGGTCATCGGATCGGTGAGGAACTCTCTCATTATATTAAGAGCCCCATTACCAATGATCGTGCCAATTTTCAGCCAGGATCTAATTTTTTCCTTTCTTTGGCATTTTTTTGTCTATTTTTCCTGGACTAGAAGACAATAATGTCAGGACAACAATCGACGCTAAAGGCTGAACTATAATAGTTGGAACGGCGGCGCGGCGGAGCGGACGGGACCGTCCGTAAATGTGAGAGAACAAGCAATTCGTATCTCACACCCGAAATAGCGGATTGCTCCGTTTCGTCAAGTTTCGATCTGTTTAATTTACAGACGTAAACTGAGCTCGCTATCGCACTTTACGGACGTAAATTTGCATCTGACTGTGAATGGATATGAGAGTCATCTTATTGTTCAGAGGAAAATACATGTTTTGCTTCCGCGGCAATCAGTTCCATTATGGGTATCGTGTTCATTTCACAGGTTGGACGTCAACGTTTCGTTCAGTTTTGACACTAGCTTCCATTTGTTTCCGACTATTATAGTTCAGCCTTAAAAGCAATCTAATTAAGAACGTTTTTCCGCAGTCCCTCAGGCTACAGGAGCATGTAGAAATAGAATGCCACCGTTTCGTTGATAGCTTCTCTCAAAGAGTCGTTATCGTTCGGTCAATTCCGAAACATTTGAAATCAGCTTATGGATAATGCTCATTGCTGGGTAAAAATTTACAGTTGTGGTGTTAAGTGCATTCAAATAGATAATGCAAACCTTAGTTTTTCCGAATTTTCTTTTTCTCAAACTATTGCTGTGAAGGACAAAAAAAAAACTCATTTAAATCGGTCGATTGGTTCTTGTGTTTTTTGTTAAGTGCCACCGAGGCTGTTCTACATAAAACCTAACACTACCCTCAACCTATGAAAGATGACCAAGGTAAGCTCATTTAACAACTTCGATTCGTGCTAAGATTTCTGCTTAGACCGATTATGGACACAGTCCCACTGAACACAAGACTATACGCTCTGTTTTGTTTCCTGAAACCCTAAGGCAAATATTCTGTGGTTTGTATTTTTGCTTCTTGAGTGGATTCTGACTTCAAATCAAGAAGCAAAATTATCTTCTCAGAATATTCAGAAGTGTCGTTTTTTTACCAATGGGACGGTTTGAGAAGACTGCCTTATGCCTCCGGAAAATCCTTTTACTCGAATGGAAAGTGCTATAAGGGAAACCCCTCTGTCTAAAGAGATGATATCGTACAATATGTAGTCTAGGAAAAGTGAACTTTTTTTCTACTTAATTATTCTAATGTTAATTGTAAACTAGACTACTTACTTACTTAAGGTGGCGCAGACAGTCCATTGTGGACCACGGCCTCAACCAACAATCCTCGCCAGATAGGCCGGTCCCTAGCCAGTGGCCTCCAGTTGCGCACACCAAGTTGGTTGAGGTCGTTTACCACTTGATCGCGCCACCTTAGATGGGGTCTTCCAGAACTGCGTCGGCCCTCCGGGTTGGAATTGAAGACTCGTCGGGCAGGAGTGTTTTCGTCCATACGCTCCACATGACCCAGCCATCTAAGCCGCTGAATTTTCAGCTTCTTAACCAAGTCAATGTCGATGTATAGCCCGTACAGTTCGTCATTGAATCTTCTCCTCCATACTCCATTGATACATACAGGCCCGAATATCACCCGAAGAATCTTTCTCTCAAAGCACCCCAGCCTGTATTCATCCGATTGTCTCAGTGTCCACGCTTCTGTCCCATACAGCAGGACTGGGATGATAAGGGTCTTGTATAGTGTCTCCTTGGTCCTTTGAGAGTGGGCTTTACTACTAAGATGCCTTCTTAGCCCAAAGAAACAGCGATTGGCAAGAGTGATCCTTCGACTGATCTCTTCACTGATGTTGTTCTGAGAGGTTATAGTGGAACCCAAATAGACAAAGTCCTTGACAACCTCAAAGTTATATCTGTCCATTGTGACGTTTTGTCCGAGCCTACGGTGATGATCTACTTCACCCGAGGACAGCATATACTTTGTCTTATCTTCATTTTCAGCCAGACCCATTCGAGCCGCTTCCACTTCATTACTTGCGAATGCTCCACTGACAGCGCGCTTCATTCTTCCAATAATGTCAATATCATCAGCATATCCAAGTAATTGAACGGATCTAAAAAAAATCGTACCGCTGGTGTTGACATGCGAGTTGCGTACGATTGCCTCAAGAATGATGTTGGAGAGGTTACATGACAGCGCGTCACCCTGTCGTAAGCCTTTCTCGACATTAAATGAGTCGGTGGTGTTCTTACCAACCTTGACGGAGCAGCGAGAGTTCTCCGTAGTCATCCTGCACAATCGAACGAGTTTGGCAGGGATGCCAAGAAGCGACATGGCTCTGTATAGCTCGTTCCTGTTTACGCTGTCATAGGCGACTTTAAAATCGATAAAGAGGTGGTGAGTATCGATCTGGAATTCTTGGGTCTTTTCCAAAATCTGCCGAAGTGTGAAAATTTGGTCAACGGTTGACTTATAGGGCCTGAAACCACACTGATAGGGGCCAATCAGTTCACGTGCGAAAGGGTTCAGACGTTCACACAGAATGGCCGACAAGATTTTATAGGCGACATTTAGGAGACTTATACCTCTGTAGTTGGCGCAGCTTAGAAAATCTCCTTTCTTGTGGATAGGGCACACAATGCTGAGGTTCCATTCGTCAGGCATACTTTCATCCGACCAGATTGTACAGATGAATTGGTGTATGCTCCTCACCAAGTCATCTCCCGCTGCTTTGAAGAGTTCAGCCGTAAGGCCATCAGCTCCAGCAGCCTTGTTGGACTTTAGTTTAGATATTGCTATCCGAACTTCTTCTTGGTCGGGAGGATGGAAATTTTGTTCATCATCATCCAATTCGAATGGATCATTCTGCTAGACTTAGTTTACAATAAAACTATGCTCAAAAAAAAAATTCATCAAAATCGAATCGATTTCTTAGAATCCCGAAATTTTTAAGGGAAGTTCTATTCAGTCGCAGAGTCAATATTATTCTAAGATATCAGAAAACCATCTGCAAAACTGAGAGGTTAAGGTCTTATCTTCCCTGTACTGACAATTTTTTTCGAACAAAGTTTACCTAGTCAAGTCAAAAGATCTTCGTCAAATAATTCTGAGATTTTTGTTGCATGTGTGCTGCCTGAGAAAGAGAATAATACGACATTCGAAAGCAAATACAGAAAGCTTCTTAAAACAAAAACTTGGAATAACCATTGTATGTATAAACTATAGTACTACCACTTGAGGTGCGCCATCTATCGACGAAAAACTAAGCTCTAGAATACCATATGAAGCAACAACAACAATTAAAATGTGTGGAAATTCTTTATATTAATATTTACTATGTATTCTTTAAAATTATGAATAAAGATTCTTCTAATTCTAAATTCTAATATGCAATGGAATAACGCCCCTTTTTCTTTTGTATTTATTTTGTCAATATTTTATACAGAAAAAAACGTAACAAGACATTTCTGACTGTGCCAGTTGTATTTTTGAATACTTTTCCATCATTTATGTCAAATAAAACCTTCAGCACCATTCCAAATCTAATTCATCTACACATGGCTCACTTCCATCCTTATTTATTTTAACATTTTGCCTGCTAATTAACATACCATACATATCAAAGGATGTCATCGACCAAAATCCAAAACACTCACTTAAAATGTCAGCTTGGCAGTCATGCGTTTCTACAAAGGATCTTTGATACCAACTACATTATGTATTTCTGAGAAAAGGAGACAAAAAAAAAGAGACCAAACTTTCTAGTTCTTAATCCAATTTTAGATTATGTCTTTACCCTGGACTCGCTAAAGTTTTTGCAGAATCACCCGCCAATCTGTTCATTCTGCAAATAATACAAAATTAGCTTCCGGTTGCCCGAAAATGAAAGACGTTCCTTACGCAAAACGCTTGTCGCAAACACGTCAACTTTTTCTTTCCGTTCTTGCTTTCGCTTTCGATTTTCTTTGAACTTTTTTTTTTGTTAGCCTTTTTTGCTAACGAGACTCTGTGTTAGCTCTAACGAGATCTCTAATGGTATATGTTTACCCAGGTCTATAAATAATATCCAAGACTCGTTCTTCATCATCATCATGGCAATCGCAGACGTCTTTGGAGTGATTTCGCATGCAATTCTGCATGCGGCTTGACTATGGCTATGGCTACCTATAAAACGATAATGACTTGGTTGTGGTGGAGGCACATCGCACATCGCACATAGCACATCATCGCCATCGCCATCGCCAAAGACCAAGTGCACTGTGACCATGAAGGAGTTTAAGAACCCCATACTCACTTTCTAGACAATTCCAATGGCACCCGTATATTATGCCTAGAAAGATAGATGGCATAACTTAGAACTACGAGTATGATAATACATACTTTTATATACTAGATAGGTACTTGCATACGTGTGCAGATGTATCTTATAGATATTTTTCAACATGCGTGTGCACAAGGCGTATGGTTATGGTGGCGGCAGCGGAGGAGGACATTTTCCACGGCATGTTGAACATTTCAACTCACATTTGCATACTAATTCATCATCGGGTTTTGTATCCATGTTGTCTTGTGCGTTCGGAATTGTTCTCTATATAAGTCTCTATATACTGGGTCGACTCACTAAACCATGTTGGAGCTGGAGCATTGGTGTGGCACCTTGTCGCCGAGTAGTCGTTGTCTGGAGTGTCGTAAACTTACTGGCGTCTATCATTGCATCAATGCATCTTATCCAGGTTCCACCATCACTTCTAGTGTGACCAAATTTAGCACTAAAAAACTAAATCAAATTTATGAATCCAAAGAGAGAAGAAGCGAGTGGAAGACGCTTTCCATGAATCCGAAACTTGGTCTCGAAATAAGATTTGAAGCAGGGGAGATCATAGTCGTCATCCCTTTTGATGCACAAAGTGAAATGACGCCAACAGATCAACTTTTAGGTACCGTGTTGTCGAAGAAGAATTCTCCAGCGGAAACATTTCCTCCAAGCATGAGATCATTTCATCCTTGCTTTCTTAGTCTTTGCTTGAAATTTTTGTCCGCCGATCAAGAGGGTGATAAACATGTGATTATAAGAAGGTGCTAGGAGAAATTTGCTGGCTGGTTGAAAACATCGCATTAGGACGACTTTAAAAGTGACATTGTGACCCATTTTCGCTTCCTGGGGGAATTTCTTATCACACAGAACTTTCAAAAATAAGCACCGGATGGCTGCGGCTGACTCATGAATTTGAAATGGTCATTGCTACCTTTCGAATGGTCAAGTTTCAAGCCAATTTTCCGCAAACGCCCGCTCGATCTTCCATGTGCGGAGTACATTCTGTGCCTTCCTTAATGCCAGAAATATTTCCATGATATGAGTGTAGTCTTGGAGAACTGTAAAGACACCAAGATTCAATTGCATTTTGTTTTTCCTCAATTGGAAAAGAAGAAAAGATGCAGCTGGAAAAAGTCTTCTGTTCGTAGACCTATGGAGTTAAAACTTACACAGCAAGAGTTTGCATGGTATTTTTGGGTGCCAGCTTCCCCGGCGAATCATCTTCCTAACAACTGATTCGAACAAGCCAGCGCACTTTCCCGATTTTGCCTTTGCCCCCTCTTTTAACAAAGACCGTTCCAATACCCTGAAAGCTCTCAAAGACCACCCGTGATAATGCAAAAAAGTACGTCCGTAATTTTCCACCCAATAAGCTACATCGCCGCCACCCGACGCGCCGCCGCACCGGCCTGATAATATGTCATGTAAGAGGCTGCCATAGAGAGGGCTTTGTTTACAAGGGATTTTTCGATCTTAAAGCATTTTTAAGATTCGGGGATGTGAATCCCGGGATTGTGGTTGTTAAAGTAAGTAAGATTTTGAAAACGGGAATTCCAGTAAATTCTCTTGATATCATGACATGACATTCTGGTGGAATTAACACTCAAAAACCCAATTACTTAAACCTATAGTATTCGAGCTGTGCATTTGTACTTCAGGAAACGTCGGCAAGTCGTCCTTTTTGGGATCGGTCCATGTCTGAAGCCAACCAAACGCTATTTTTTTTTTTATTGATTATGGACATAGATCCCATTCTATTCAAATAAGTTTTTGGAAAAGGCCTGTGCCCAGATCCGAAAACGGGAAGGAAGTTCTTTTTGCAGCGTTGTAGGATCTTGTCGTTGCTCCTTGATGATGTGCAAGTCTTAAGGTTATGGTCTATCACTTTATTTAGAACAGGGACTTAAGGGAATCCTTTTGGCGTTGTCTTGAAGTCGTATTTGGAAACCTTGTTTCAACAAGTTCAACATATAAATATTATCGATCAGGTAAATTAAGAAGGGGGAGGGGGTGATACGGTGAGTGGCATCTCACAACTTGAATTTCCAATGTACCCACTGTGCTTCCCAGGATTTGGTATTATATGTTAAAGGAAGGTTTAACACATCGGAAATGTTGGACATGTGTCATTCTAAATGATTTATCGGATGTTCCATGGACTTGTTTGAACCACCACCTAGTTCGTTGCAGAACTATTCTACGAGGGCTTATTATCTGTTGCGCGCTGAGTTAAGGCAATGAAAGTTAATACTATCGCTTTCTGTAAAGGGTTTCGTCATCATCCAGAAGATGCTTTATTTGAACACTTGAATAATTTGATATGTGTCAGAGGTTGGATAGATATATCAACCAGCTCCCGATTCAAGTTTTCAGCAATCTTTTCTTCTTCCATTCTTGCGGATTCTGTTCCCCATTTCGAGTCGTTCATAGGTAGGACCTTTTTGATCGCCAGAATCTCCGCCTGGAATACCCCACTGCGGTATAGCGAGACTTGGTATGAGAGACCAAGATTCAGATTTGAACCATCAGCTCAATCATCTCTTAAGACTACCGCCTCGTCCCCAACAGATCTTGATGGAATGGTGACTCGGTAGTTGTTTTCGGAAACCAGCTGTGCTATGCGGTTTGGTAAATTGAAAGATGGCTCAGAAAAGAAAAGTTGTACTCGTTCACCAAAAATGTCAAAAAGGCTCCGATGATACACATAAAGGATGAAAGCAGTCCGCATAGTCCTTGTATATTTTCCAGACATGACCGTTAAAACGTTGGCCGAAGACAAAAACTCTTTATTTGGGATTTTCCACACAAAACTTTGGGAGCATTATGTATACAACTCTCCTTGTGCCCCAATTCAAGAGTCCGTGGCGTACCTGTTCAAGCACCACTTTTCTTCTTGATCCGTCTGTAAGGTCGAGGAGTTGACCTCAGAAAGCGTTGGAAAGCCACATTACATTTCTGAAATATTGGTGCTGCTTTTTTGCAAGATGGTTTTTTTTTTTGACGTGAAGTCCTAGTCGGATTTTCGTACTTCTAATATGATCAAGCTTTGTTACTAGTGCTGTCATACGAAGCATCTTCATCTCAGCTGCTTTTGATATACCCTCATACGTTTTGTACACTGTTTAACATTGTGAACTGTTTGTTAAAGGAGTCTTCTCTTTAGCTAAGAGGGCATTTGTCCATCACAGAAGATAGCGGAATTTTCCCACTTTACCAACCCCACGCTTACGTGAATATTGATGTCGTCCTCGTCATTACAAGTACAAGTAGCTTCGCCAATAATCATAGATCGCCCAGAAATTTTAACTTTTCACACATCGGAATCACTCTTCCATTCAAATAAATGTCGGAATAGGTATGAATGAATCATAGAACAAGCAGTCCAAGTATTCAGCACGTTTGGACTTATACGGTACCCATTTCCCTCAAAAACTTCCAAAACTTCAAGTTCTCGTTGTATAAAGTGAAAGATTCTTGCATATGATGGTTCCATCGTATCCTCAGTGGAGTCCATCACTTTACTTTCAAACAGGTAGTCAAAGACTATAATAAAGAGCAGGGGACTAAAAACGCTACCCTGGTGTACCCCTACATAGTGATTTGGAATTCTTCGATAACTTCAGCTGGGTATTTAGTTTTGTCACTGCTCCCTCCTACATGTCCATGACCATCCGCATATAAGTTTCTAGAATTGCTCGTTGCCTCATAGGGCCACCCATATCAGATCTCCTAGTTGTCTATCGAACCTCTACTGTTTTATGTAAGTATTGTCATAACTTTCCTTGGCCAAAATGTTTTCAATCCAAAGTAATAGCAGTTAGTAGTTTTTCTCGACAAGAATTTTGTGGAGCTTAGACCATAATCTTCTTCCACACACCCATTCCTGAAATGAATAAACTCAAGCAGCAATGGCCACACTATTTCTTAAACTTTTATTGGATCCACGATTTTGGAATTGTTCAAGAACAGATTTTATAGGTTGCACAAGTTCACAAAACATAACTATGCACAAGCATGGGGGAGAAGTCAATAAGATAATTTCCATGTGGATAAGTTATTTGGCTAAGAAATATATTTGCCAAAAGGTGTGGATACATCTATGCGGGTAGGATATTATAAGGAGTCTATGATCATGTGTGAGCATGAGCATGAGCATGATATGGTTACGAAATATCTCCAAGCGGAAGATTGGTCTCTTATTTGACTTCTTCTGAACTGTTGTTCATGATTTATGAGTTGCCTAATGAAATCCAATCCATCAGACGTTAATTTAAGGTGTATCGTGTATCCTTTCCTTATACATTTCAAAATGACAAATTGGCCAGTGTGGATAGTCAAAATGTGAAGGTAAGGATTGCCATTAAGTAATTATTGTCTCTTTGGATACTGCATGTGAAATTGTGTGTCCTTTTGAATGCGAAACCATGGATTAACTGGTCGACACGGTGGCGGTAGCGATGCCATTCCAGAATACAGAATCCAGAATCCAGTATCCAGACTCTCCACTTCTGCAGCTGTTAATCTTTTCATATACAAATACAAAGTGGGATAAAATAATTTCTTTAATTAATTTAACAGTAGCACTCTTGTTGGGGGGATGTGTGTGCGGTGTGTGTTCTTTGCACATTAATTCCAATCCAATTCAGATGATGTGTACACTGTACATGTTGTTCATTGTGCCAGGCTCCAAAAAGACTATATAACAGACAGATATGATTTGTCATAACTCCCAGATACTCGTTCATAAAGTGTAATCATTTGGAGCGGGATTTGTGTTGGGACTCGGGAGTCGGGAGTCGGGAGACATATAATTTCCACTCCTTATTTTGTGGCCGTGGGAAGGTTTTATTATCCAGTAAGGATTCATACGAGTACTTAATGAATTTTTAAATTGATATTTGCATCTCTGATTAATGTCATTATGCTTTTGGTATCATTTAAGGAATATGCGGTAGGTACACGGAGAGAATTGAAAAATCACCAATTGCGAAATATTCAGTTGCAATTTACAAAACATGTTTTTTTTGTAAATCACGGCGCTTTGATTCGAAACTGATAGAACAATTGGCAGTTTAACTTTCAATTCATCGCAAATTACAACAATTCCTGAGTTGAGATTTACAATTAAAAGTTATAATTCAAGCTTGTGCCCTTCAAAGTAAATTACAACCTTTTTGTCGCAATTTACTACTTCAAGGGAATAATTCCATTTATACTTTTTACAAATCTGGATTTGCTAAAATTTTTTCGTGATTTACAATCACTGAGTATTAAATTCAACTCAAGTGTGTCTGACGGCTACGTCGAAGGTCCGGAGTTCGATCCCTGCCTCGAACTAATAATTATCTTTTTTTTTTTTGGTACTGTCTCTTTTGAGGAAATGTAAAATCATCGAAAAATAAATCTATTTAATATTAAAAGTGGATCTTTGTAAGCCATTCGGATTCAGCGGGAAATGATATTCCACCAGAATATCAACGCACATACAGGAATCGTTTAGAATATAAGTCATTAGGCCCTGGCCCCGCTTGTGTCTCCAATAATGCCTTTTTTGTAGTTCTATTATGTACATAGGGAGTACAAGGTTGAATTTCAACTACTCATTATATACAATTTCTTACCTTTACTTAAATGATCATCACAAAAAAATGTACATTAGAGGTTAGAGGTTAGACAACCAAAATAAGACGACTAGGTATATTTTTCTCGCCTAAAATGTAACTCATATTCAGGTTGCTTCTTATTATTAATTTTGATATCCGACTTGGATACATCACCATGGCCTAGTAGATGTGTGCTAGGTTGGTATGCAGAGGGTCTCGAGTTCGATTCCTAGAATCAGCCAAGTAAGTAATAAATAATAATAAATAATGCTTTTCAAGAAATAGAAAACGTTGCTTCTCTCTCAAAGCGATATAATTTGTTACAAATTGAGTAAAATGGGGTTGCAATTTACGACTTTACCACTCATTTTTTCAAAAACATATTTTTGATTCAAAACAAAAAGATGGAAATCTACGACTAGCTTTTTTGCAATTTACAATCGAGTAAATATAAAATTGATACAAATTTGGATCAATTTTCGATTCGCGATGGCAATGTTTTATTTCTCAGGATCGAATTATTGACCCAAAAAAGTGGTAATTTGCTATTTTTGAGTGTCAATATCTTCATTTCGTTCAATTTTGAAAATTGCGAACAAGGAGTCGTAATTTACAAAACCCCGAGCTAGGGTGAGAAACTGCATAAGATTTTCGTGATTTGCAGCTCATTTTTCTTGATCTGATCTAAAAATTCTTTCCGTGTAGCAGAAACGGAAATGACACTAATCAACTTCATACTGCTCACAAGGAGCAAAAAAAGGACTTTCTTATAAACTTATTTTGTTTGAGAGCGTTGCTAATACATTTTTTTAATTTAAATAAAAATAATGTTTACTACTTCAATATACAATATTCGTTGTGTGCAAAGTTTGATCATGCGATCGACGCGCCAACTGTGGCGGAAATATGAAAGTGAAGCGGCTAAGAGTTCACTACACTACACATCACACATAATTGAAAAACCATTTATTTGATATATCAGTCAGCCATGATGGTCTTAATTTTATATTTGTTTTTTGTTGTCAATAATGTGTGAGTGCAACATGGCACCTACTATAGAAACGATTTAAGATAAACGTAGGAATCTACCTTAAAAGGAAACAACTTGACCCCTTTTTGATCCAAATAAGTCGCGGTTTTCAATGTCAAAACAAAAGCCTACAGAACGTCCACCTTGGACTCGGATGACCATTTCAAAGGTAGAGCTATCTCTTTAATCGACTTTCTATAATGCTCTGGGAATCTGGTTCTAGCAAGTGGAAAAACCCACAAGGAACATTTAAAAGCCCGAGCTTTATTCCTAAAGTGAAGATAAACACTTACATCAAGAGAAGATAATCGAAGACCTCCCCAGGAGGTCTGGAAAAGCCTTCTGAGGAAGTTATACTAACATGTCAATGCGTATATAGATCCAAATTTGACAAGCATACTTAGTTAGCACCATTTCCTTGGTACCTAACCATCCCTTTAATAGCGAATATAAGTTCGCCATATGCTTCCCATCAATTTAGATCTAGATATATTGTATGATGTCTAACTTTTGAGATTTTACTTCACTTTTTGGGATATAGGGATGGACAAGTAAAAAAAATATATCGATATTTATCGTATCGATATTTTTAAACAGTATCGAAAATATATATAAATACAAGGTGGGCCAAAAGAAGTCATACATCCGATGTTGTTTGGCTCTATTTTTTTTTTCTAAATGAAAAACTTCGATTATGTTTATTTGAACCTTTAGAATTGTATTGGTCAAGTCGAGAAGATGATATCGGCCAAATGGGCGCCGTCACAATTGATTGCTCATTTTATGGCATTTTTCATCACTTCAGCGAGAACTTCGGACGACAGATTCTCGCACTCGTGTCGAATGTTGTCCTTGAGGGCTCTAAGAGTCTCGGACTTGTTCACGAAACACGGGACTTCAAAAAACCCCACAAAAAAAAAGTCTGAAACGGTTAAATCGGGCGATCTTGCAGGCCAATGCAAATCGCCAAAACGAGAGATTAGGCGACCCGGGAACGCCGCCTTCAGAATATCGGTTCATGTCATTTCATGTATCGCACCATGGCTTGTTCTTGTATTCTGCATCTGTCTTGTTCACAAATGTCAAAACAGATTTGACATTGGCGGCCATTTGCAAAAATGAGAGCATCTTCCAATAGGGTGATTTGTTTTTGCCCACCTTGTATAAATATCGATATATCGATATATCGTCAGTTTTCGCATGATTATTCATACGAAACTCTTTGTAGCACTTGGGGTCGTATATCGGCAACTAAGCGGCGAATATTGGTTTCCAAGTCGTCAATCATCGCTGGTCTATTGGTGTGGACTAGCGACTTCGTTAAACCGCACGATCTTGGAGGTCCAAAATGCTAACATTTTCACTCCCCAAACGTTTCCTTCAACATATCAACTGTGACATGCTTTTGTTTTGCTTATATTGACGTAGTTTTATAACCAAAAATAAGATTGATCGCTAAAAAATTTTTTCTTTTGAATCAATCTTTTTTCAAACCCAATCTTCACAATTCGCATGCGTTGTTCAGGCGTCAGTCGATTTATATAAAATGGCCAAAAAACTTAACATAAATCACATTGCAGATGACAAAATGGCTGTAAATGAAAACAGTACTGAAAACTTAAGGTTACCTTTAAACAAAATAGCCTCCATTTTCTAAAATTTTGTTTCGGTGTAAAAGACACAAATTGTTGAAATTTGACGTATACGGGAACGGAACTGAATCGTTGAATCAAATAAAATGCAAAATACGTTAATTTATCCCGTTATTTCGTTATAAAGGATTTTCCAATAAGAGGTGATATTTTTAATAGCCAGCTATTTCGGTAGTTGTCACTTTTGAACATTTGACAAGTAAAAACTAAGCCATTAATACAAATGGAACGATACACGCTTCATACGTCTTTGCTGATGATTGGGTCCATGAAATGCATGAAAATGATCCGGAATTTCATCGAAAAAGCATCTTGGCTGATGAGGCCCATTTCCACCTCGCTGTCAACAAACAAAATTGTCGCATCAGGGGCTCGGAAAACCCAAGATTTATTGTTGAAAAGCCTAGCCATCGTCAACGAGTAACTGTTTGATGCGGTTTATGGTCCTGCGGGGTCATTGGACCGTACTTTTTTGAAAATGAGGCTGGAGCAACAGCTACGGTGAATGGATTGCGCAATCGAGAGATGATTAATAAGTTTTTATGGCCGGAATTGGATGATATTGATCTGGACAACGTTTACTTTTAACGAAAAACGGTGCTCTTTTACGGGCAAAGTTTCCGGACCGTGTTATCTCTCGTAGAGGTGATCACAATTTGGCCACCGATATCTATGTGATTTAACACCTTGCGACTTCTTCTTTTGAGGCCACGTGAAAGATTAGGTCTACGCCAACAGCCCAGCGTCGATTCAAGACCTCAAAGATGGAATTTGTGAAGCAATTGAGAGCATACAGCAGCCATTTTGCGATTTGGTGATGGAAAATTGTATGAAAAGGATATTGTTGTATAAGCGTAGCCTTGGCGAGCATTTGGCTGATATCATCCCATCATCCCATCCCATTATTAATGGCATATTTTTCTCTTTACATTGAAATAAACATTTGATCATTTATCTCAAAAAGTGCCATTTTTCTTGGAATATCAAAATAACACCTCTTATTGGAAAACCCTGTTCTAGGACCTCTAATTGAACCAAGTCGTTTATAAACACATTATAGATGTCCGTTACTTCTATTTTTTAGCAAAAAATTAACGAAATACTCCCAAAAAATATCCACAAAAATAAATCAAAATTGTTAGTCATTTTTTGAAAAACTTAGTAAAAATTAAAAAAAAATTTTGGCTAAAACTGCAAAACCCAATGTACGGAAGCTAACGTTGAGAAACCTTTAATATTTATAATGTAGATGCCATATTTTATGTGTTATGAAAGATATATAGGTACCGTAGCAAATCTAAACCATTTCGTTAATGTCGTTGTCCTCTTAGGCCAGTTTTAAAATCGTCAAACCCGATTTTTGTTGTAACCATTTGTAACAAAAACCTAAATAATACATTGCGTTCGTAGTGTAAAGGAGGGTTGCACTTTTGCACTTTGCACTTTTCAATTTTTATACTTCAAACTTGTATAAATGTTGTGGGAGAAAGCCCCCCTTAATAAAATACACATTCGAAAAAGCAGCACAACCAATTGCTTACCAAAAACCATTTTACATTTTTAAATAAATAATGAGACCTCACATTTAAAATAAATCAGCATTCTTGTTTCGGTTGTAAGTTCCTTAAAACTTTTTTTTTCGCTGAATTCCAACAATGGTTCGTTTTTAAGGTATCAGTATCACCCTTCCGAATAATTTTCTGTCACGGTCTGATTGCAGAAAATAATGATTTTTCGAAATCCTTTGACACAATCGTTATCTTTAAACTTTCATTCCAGATTAAAAAAAGCGACTGCTAAAAATTCACTTAACCCAAGCGTGACTTTTTTTTGGCATTATTTTGGTTGGGGCACAACATCCTGAAGAAGTTTTCGTTTTTATTATTCAACAATGCTTCGGTATAATGGACGCCAAAAAAATCGTAAAACATGCAACAGTCGACTGCGTTTCTGGTTCCTTCAATTCTTCCCTTTTTTTGTGTGTTTTAAATTTTAAAACAATTAAACACGCGAAACACTCATGAAGATTGGAAATGAAGTTTTTATTTGTTTAATTTTTGTTTTTTTATTATTTTTTGAGGAATGTTTTTGTGGTTTTGAAATAATTTTCACACGAAATTCTTTTGGATTTAGCGGTTTTGAAAGTTCTTCCAGCCATATGTAAGTATATAGTATAAAGGCAGATGCACCCATACCATCCATGCTGCCCTGCTTTGGTGGCACTTTGGAAGTAATAAAATGTCAGAAAATTGTTTTCAATTCTTTTTTTTTGTTTGCCAAAACCATAAACTTAATTTTTTTTACACTGCAAACTTATGTCTTATATTTGTATGTGTGCAGTGTGTCACACTTGAGTTGAATGGGATGACGCGACGGATGATGGGCGGACGACAGGCAGACATGTCGAGTTTCAAGATGTGAACAAACGGAATCATTAAATAATTTTAGTGTCTACTTTTTAACTTGTTTTTTTTTTTAAAGTCAATTCTTGAAAGTCAAAAAGGAAAAATAGATACTTCAAAGCATGAAGTGGCAAAAAGTATTTGAATGGAACTTTTGATCCTTTTTATGAGATTCGGATGTTGTAGAGTAGCTTCAAGGGAACAATCTAGAGATCAACTCAAAAGACAACATGAACCCAAATATTGGAAAGGAATATTTGAAAGAAATAAAAGTTAATCGAAATTCAAACAAATTTTCATTAAGACCCGGATTTTGAAGCGAATCCAATTAAATTTTAGTTATTGGACTTGGATTCGACAACTATTCGGAAAAGATAAGATACAATTGAAACCATGTAGACAAGCTGTCCTTAAACAGTAATTCTCAGGTATTATTGTATAAGTCTTGTTAGAAGATCGAGAACAATTTGGAACATACATTTTTTGGTGGAAGCGAGGATATTCGATTTGATTATTCTCAACTCAAACCCTTCTCAGCCAAATTACAAGCCGGAAGAAGTACAAAAATGTTTGATTTCATTTTTGTATGGGTGCATGGCACGCCCTCTGAATTGAAATTTTAAAATGTTTGAGTTTGATTAAAGTTTGCATTGATCTAATTTTTACAAATTTGCGCTATTTTCTAAATTCTTTATCCCAGAAACGAATCATGCTTAGTATTTGAAATTGAGGGTGCATGTTCTTGCTATGTTTTAAAAGTATTGGGAATTTCTAGATTGTTGATACAGAAGTTAGAGGGGGTCGTAAATGTTCTAACTTGTAAATAAGAGGATAGAGTAGCAAAAATGGCAGTGATTGGAACCATGCTAAGATCTAGGGCGGCTAACTATTCTACGAGTATATACTTATACATCATATAAACAAAGATCCCAAAAAATAGTTTTCTGTAAAGTCAGTTTACGGACGATAATTGTATGTGATAACCAGTTAACAAAACAGTTCATGTCTAGGATGAATCTCTAAAACCACCAACTATCCCATCCATTCCCCCCAAACATCAAAATATCGACCCCCATACAAACACCAACCAACAGCCAACCATTCTTGACAATTTTTGGCAATTTTTTCCTCCCCCCACACAATAAATACTCCCTTCTTTACCACCACTATCCACACACACCACCTACAATCACCACAAACCATTTTTCCATTTCCTTCCCAAACACCAAATCTTCCCCCCAAATCCAGCCACAAACTCCACCTACAACCACCTGCTACTCACCCACCATTTTTCACAATTCCCCCCAACCCAAAACCATCTTCACCAACCACAACCGCCAAACACTCACCCCAACCATTTTTTACAATCCCCCCCCCCCCGATCAACCCGAATCCAATCCCCTACTCCACATACAACCACCAGCCACTCACCCACCATTTTATACACCTTTGGCCTCCTCCAACACCAAATCACCCCCACCCCCAACATCACCACCAACTACCCATCCTACCTACAGGCTACAGCAACCAACCAACCATCTACCATTTTTGACAATCTCTTTCTTATCCCCTCCGAACACCAAATCCAACCACCCGCCCCATCTAAAACCACCTTCAGTTCACCCACCACTTTTGACAATTTTTTCATCGCCCCCAATCAAATCAACTATCACCACCACCTAGCCGCCGACCACCCAACCCACCTACAACCGCAAACCAACCACCCACAATATTTGACAATTCCCCCACCAAACCATACCAAATCCCCAGCAACATCAAACACCCATCCCACCTTCAGCCACTAACGAACCACCAATTATTTTGACACTTTTATCCTCACCACCCACACCAACTACAACCACCCACCATTTTTGACAATTTTTCTTCTCCCCCGCCACCACCTCTCACTTACAATCCAACTACCCAACACGCTCCCCTCCCACTTTATCGACTTTCTAGGCTATCAAAGCAGCTATGTAACGTGACTGTGACTGACATTTTTTCGTGCGTGCTGCCCACATATTCCGAAATGATTTATTAGACATTAACACGTCAAAAAATGTTTGGATCTATGAAAACTGATACTCAAAAGGCCTCAAGTGGCTACCTTATTCGAACATGATTTTGAAAAAATTAGAACAATTTTAGAACGGATTTAATACAAATTTTATCACAGAAGATTTTTAGTTCACTTAGTGTCAATCCGTACATAACAATGATTCAAAGATAGCAGACACAAGTGGAGAAAAAAAGGATCCAGAAGTGAAACCTTTCTACCTAAAAGTTTTTCCCAAAAACCGTCATGCTTTTGATGCATGCAAATTATTTGTAAAGTTGCGAAGAGGACCAAGATAGCCGAAATTCGTTGCTGTGAAAAAATGTCTAACTTAAGGCCTGAAAGAACGAAGAAGCCTCTGATGAATACTAAGATAGATACTTAGATCTTGCAGTCGGAGTCAAACCAGGAATTTCTGGGGGATGGTTGTGAGAGATCCCACTTTTGGTTCTCCGGGTTAAAGTTGTGGGATTCCTCTCAAGCTCGAGAAGTACTTGGTCATTATTATAGGCTGTGGCAGTCACTTGCAATTGAAGTAGTCTTACAATGAATTTTTCGGTATAGTTGTTGTTCGCCTATGAGCTTCCATAGATATCCGTACTTGAAATTGAGTAGCAGTAACGAGTTTGGCTTCTCTAAAAGTACGGACATATAGAATTTTAGAAGAATGTATGTATAATCTTTGGTTCAAGAGTAAGGCTAAGTTTTTGAACCAGTAAAATCCGCCCACAAACGCCATTTTTGTTGAACAACCTCAATTTGGTAAAATTAAATAATGTTTTTTGTACAGTCACGAAAAAAGCATAACGCTAAAATTTTGCACACGCAAGCTTCAGGTAAATCTTCTTCCAATCATTTTTCATACAAAACCATCAATATTGTTTTTATAAAATAACAAATGTTATATTAAAGAGAAAAACATTACATTCTGTGGGCATTACTTGCACAATGCACATAAACATCTTGTGTATGAAATCAATAAATTCGATTTTGGGCGTGGCTGACGCCCACTTTTCAATAGAAACTATTAAAAAATTGTTTTTGTAAATAAACGGTATTTATAATGAATCCGCAAGCCACGATTTTGCGTCTCTTAGTAGAACCTAAATCGTTTGTAAATGAAAAGAAATTTTTGAATTTTTGGTGGCTTTCGCCCCCTTTTCATGAAAGAACGAAAAACGAAGTTTTAAAAATTTGAGGTACTACCAATATTTAATTTAAACCTTTTTCAATTCCGTTCGTTTTATGAAAAATATATCTCTACATTTTCTTGTGTACATTTTTTCAATACGCCCACTTTTGAAGGCGTGATTTTGATAAAATACCTTTGTTCAGGTAAGATTGTTTAAAAACTACTCGATTCAGCTGTAGTTTTACACATATGCCTAAATACTGATCAAAGCTCACTTAGTGCTTCAAATTTTTAAGACACGCCCACTTTTAAGGGGCGTTTCCGTTAAAAGTTGTACAAGGCATTAATTTTTTAACGTTTTTTAACTATCGGTCACAGTTTTGATGTAAAAAGATGAACACTTAGATTTATATTCTTTGGTTACTTAGCAGAGGGTGGTCCAAGAATTGGTAAAAACACCCATAATCGCTATTTCCATTCAAAACCTAATTTTTAAAAATTTAAGTTTTGTCTTGTTTTGTTCAAATCGATCTGCAAGTATAAAATTGAATGTCACTGAGCTCATACCAATTGCCTTGGCAGTAAAAAGTTTTAACTTTGGGCGTGGCGCATGCCTTTTTTTATTTTGCCAGCACTTATTGAACATCACACCACACAAAATTAATGTTATTGAATTTTTTTCTGTCTGCTAAAGAAGAATTTTGTTTCTGAAATTGAAACATCGGGTGGTTACGGGAGGCATACGCATACACATGCAAAAATATAGGGAATAGGGTATCCAACAGTTCGTTGCAAACGTATTGTAGCTCTCGCTTATGTTTTTTCCTTGTTTGGATGCTGCTCTAAGAACCGTTGGATTTTCGAGAAATAAATACCACCCTAATGTCAAGTCAATCCTCTGGATTCCCTGCGAGAAGCTCATCTGAAATGTCCAATTTTCCAAGTTTCATCAGGCATTAATCAGTCTGAATTTCGGCAAACGTCCGTCGTTCTTTAAGAAATGTGGACCGATGACGCTGCCAGTGCAAAATCCACACCAATCAGAAACTTTTCAGTACTTGTTTTGTCCAAAGTTAACAATTTCATTTGTTGACGTTCCTATTTGTATCAATGGTCGTTTACTATCAGCTCCTGGGTCAGTTGAGTTTTTTACGGATGAAGTTCCAAGTTACGACGCAAAACTTACCAAGTTTTGGTCATCGAAAGTCCGAGTTTTTGTGAGTGACCCGAAATCGGCTGCTTCGTATTCTATTCTTTTCTTTCAGATAGCGGCGATATTTCCGGCAGATCTTCAATTTCGTCTCAACGTACTGCCATAAGTTGATCGTTTGCTGAACCTTTTGAGTCAAATTTATCAACCATACTGCGAATTATTGTTCAGTTTTTCAAGTTGTTCATCAGTCCATAGTGATTTGGCAAAGCAGACTGAATAAATGGCAGCCAGTTTGACAGATGTTACTTCAACAATATGGTCGCTATTACTGCCAAAGTTATATAAACCCTTTTGGAATACTCTTTATGTCAAAGATGATCTCATATTTTGACGACCATTACCAAAATTAAAAGCGATGTGGTCGGCACAAGGCTGTTGGTTTAAATTTCACCGAAATTCATTGCATTCAAATGTTCGCGATTCAATACAATTTTTCGACCAAGATAAATGTTTCAAATAACTGTAAACAACTCAAATAGCCCTCGCATGACAAAACATTCTGAGAACCTCCCATTATCATTCAAAATGTCATATGTCAAATTTGACATGTTCACACTGTTGTTGCCATAATATTTTAGGACGACATTTAAATTTTTGCAAGTATCCCAGTGATCACAAATGTTACTTTGTTAATCTATGAATTATGTTCTGTACGAAATTAAACTCCCATCATTTCAAAACCATCAAAACGTTTTAGGGTTGACGAAAACCATATGAAAAACATGTTTCATCCGAAAATTTTCTTCGAACTTAAAAAACAAGCATTACAAAAAAAAAAAAAATAAATAAAACACAAAACAGAATGATATAAATTAATTGCTACATAAATCTTCCAATAAAAACAACTATATGAAAAAAAAAAAAAAAATATTAAGAGGTCCCCATAACCGATGACGACCCCATACCGATCGTTCAAATTTGAATATAAATCATTCATTTCCAGAATGAGCATGGATGGGCATGGGCACACAAAATAGATTCGCACAAATTAAACCAAACTATAGACCCATAAGGCCCCCGAAAACTTGAACGCCTAGCTTGCTCATATCTGTATCTATATCTTTCTCAAGAATATTTATGAAAACAAAAGATCAAACGGACCGCTCTTTCTTCAATACACTGCCCTCTTAAACATATTATATTCGGCTCTCGGCCACAGCATTCATTTGCATGGGAACCTTCATAATGATTGAGGAAATCTGGAAGCCTGACATTTTGGATGAAGCACTAATAATCTTCATTAAAATATCAGCGTTTTTGTTTGACATTCCAAGGCTATACACAAAGCCGTCTCAATGGATACGGATGGACTAAACATGTGCTCCTAATCGCCCATATGCTCTTTGCATATTGTAATTTCAAAACTAAGACTCATGGACAGAAGTGAGTTTAAAAATAACCGCACATCTTTTTTTCGAAATTGGGACGGGGAGGCGGGTTGGTGGTGATGTTCTTAGGAATATATATACGCAGCTTTTAAAACCTGTCAATCAGAGAGTCTTGATGAGCTTCCAATTGACTCCTATTATCATTATTTTTTATAATTTTTTTGTATTCGCTGAATGAGGCCGAAGTTCGGTGAATTAGTTGCAAACTAAACGGAGCATATATTCTAGTGGGTTTTCTCGATTTAAGACTGTCGCCATCGTCGCGTCCGTCGTTTGTCTGCGGTCCACCCGTCCATAGCAACGTCATTAATGAATAAGTACTGTTCCTTATATTTCTGAGAATGTCAAGATTATATTCTTATGTATTCTCATGTGTGTACATGTTTTGGGTTGAAATTAATTGAAGGCAATAAATTCAACTTCGGCCCATAAGAGACTCGACTCCTAAAGTATTTACACTCCACTCCATTTGGATTACAACATAAATATCTGGTGGATGGGATCCAATTCCGATTTCATCTGGGTTTGCTAGCTCATTTAGAGATTCATCGAGGAAGTTGTATAACGTTGTGTCTTTGCACAGAGAAGCTTTGGCGGCAAAGCCATTAAAAGATGCCAGTATCCAAGGGAGAGTTTTGATTTATGAAAATGTACCCGAAGTAGAACAGTTTTTTTTTTTTTTTGATAAATGACCAATACCCTTGATTCTGGATGATTATTTTATGGGGTACTCAAATAATCGGAAGAATTTGGTTCCCTATACTCAAATCAAATTGGGAAATGGGGCATTGCTGATTTTGATCGTTTTCAGTCTTCAATGTTCGAGATTTCGGTTTTGAAATTTATGTTCTTTCAGAGTGATACTTTTGGGAAGATTTTTGAAATCTATTTTGTTGAAGTTTTTTTTAAATCTACATACCTATATGCCGATATGAGCTTTTGGATATTTTAGGTAAAAAAAAAAATACAGGGTGATGGAATTCCAAAATATTAAAAAGAGGGTTCTTGTAATCACTGATTTAGCTGAAATGTTTTGAAAAAATTCTTGGAAAATCTTGAAAAGAGAATGCCGACACTTCCTATTGTGATTTCATCCCAACGGACTTTAAAGGGTGAGTAAGGTATCATTTGATATTTCGATTTGTTTTAATCCTTTGATACAAAATTGGGCTTTAAAATTTCGTTTTTGTCAATATACCCGTGCGATGTGTAAAGAATATCTCATATAGCTTATGCAACCTTCTTACAGAATATCTACAAAGTATCCGGCTTCATCCTAGTGGTCCTAAACCAGCTGGTGTTTTTTTGACTGAAAGATTGCACGTGCATATGAAGCTGTACCTTCGAGATTTGGAATTCTTATTCGCCTTGAGATGATGGATGCTGAAAATTCTGCACGCTGCAGCAGAGGCATTGATGAAAGTGTGTGCAGGGGTGATTTAGAACCTAGTTTTGGTAATGAGTTTGTTCAATTTGTATAATTGATCAACGTTGTACACGTCTATCTATAGACTATATGGAAAAGACAAATCTTCAGAGCTATTTTACTACCAAATTTTCGAAAACCAAAATTTCAGAGCTACATTGGTAAACCTCGAAATGACATTGAGATGTTTGGTTTTCATGGTGTTGGATTGCACTGGAAAGCGCTCATTTTTAAAAATATAAACCATAAAAAATAAGCTACAAACCACGATGGGACAAAACCGTCTATCAAAGCTATCGTACCTAAGCATTGAAAGTGATTTATTTCAGGAACTGGGTTTCAGCGAAATTATCAACGATTGTTTTGCGACAAAAGCTCGGAAGATTCCGTTCATTAACTGAGTGTTTGTTAAATGATAAAAGAATCTACTTGGTTTCACAATAAATTATTTATTCACAAACTCGAGTGAAAAAAAGTGTTCATTTTATTTGGGAAATAATTTTTTAATGGGGGGCTCCACTTCTTTGTTGCCCCGGGCCTTTAGACCTCTAAATCTGGCCCTGAACATGGGGCTCATGGCAGCCATCTAATCCGTTTTATTGTCTCCTTTCTGACTTCTTCTCCATACACCATTCTTCATTGATACATACAGGATCGTATCCTATAAAGAATCTTTCCTTCAATTCACCCCAGCATATTTATCCGATTTTGTCAGTGTCCACGGATCTGGTCTTGTATCGTGTTTCCTTGGTCCTTTGAGAAAAGGTCTTTGCTACTACCTTCTTCCGATGATGTTAGTATCATCAGCATTTAGCCAAGTTATTGAACAGATCTGTAAAAATCGGACCGTTAGTATTTACATGCGAGTTGCTTACGAAACCCCCAAGAAGGATGTTGAACAGGTTAGATGATTCCATGTCACCTTGTCTTAAGCCTTTCTAGACATCAAAAGTGCCAGTGGTGTTCGAAAGAGAAAGCAACGTTGGTAAGTAGTGATATATGGTTCTGGATGGATCGTCCCTATTCACGCTGTCATACTTACTTACTTAAGGTGGCGCAGACAGTCCATTGTGGACCACGGCCTCAACCAACAATCCTCGCCAGCTAGGCCGGTCCCTAGCCAGTGGCCTCCAGTTGCGCACACCAAGTTGGTTGAGGTCGTTTACCACTTGATCGCGCCACCTTAGATGTGAATATTGAGGTGTGGGAAGTATGTGCTAGCTAAGATGACACTTCGCCCCGCAGCAAAGTCGATTAGCCTGTGTCCGTTACCGGAAGTGTTGTCGTGCAGGCTATGCTTTCCGACTGTCGAGCCAAAGTTACCCTTTCCGATTTTGGCGTTGAAGTCACCAAGAAAAAACTTAGTGTCGTACTCATCGTGTCGCATTCATCATACGTCTTCTCGAGAAGATCGTAGAATTCTTCTTTGGTCGTGTCATCTTTTTCCTCCGTGGGGGCGTGGACGCAGATCAGCGAGATGTTGCTGAATTTGGATTTAATGCGGATTGTGACAATGCGTTCGCTTATGCCACAAAACCCCAAGACTTCTTGCCTAAGCCTTCCTCTTATCACAGATCCGCATCCAAATAGCCGCTGTTTCCTTGTCCTGTAGCACTTGCCGTAGTAGATCACAGTTTTTCATCCTCCTTGTGCCTTCACCATCCCATCGAACTTCTTGGATGGCTGTGATGTCGGCTTTGACACCATCTAGGGCTTCCACTAATTGTTCGGCTGCACGTGGTCTGTTAAGGGTCCGGACATTCCACGTGCAGAACCGAAATTTGTTGTCCTTGTTTCGTTTGCTAGGGTCGTCATCAGTAGGGTCATCCATATCCGAGGCAGTTGGTTGTTTCGGAACAAGAGGTTTTTTACGTGGTAGGGAAGTTACCCCGACGCACAACCCCCAACCTGGGGGACCAGGCCCTATGCTGCTCTCCTTGGACAAAAGAAGCTGGAGAATCCCGAGTCAGTAACCCACTACGGGGATGTGAGAGCTACCGTTGGTCCTATATGGGCTCATCCGCCACCTTCTCTACTTCACTTCCCTGACTAATAGTAGTGAAAAGACCCAAAGACCTGAGCTCCGAATATGTCGAAGTAGCTCAATGGGGTGCCTACCATATTGTCTGTAAGCGTCGCCGTTGGTTCACTTAATTGGAAGCTCATTCGCCGCTCGCTTGATTTCTGAGGGGTTCGTACAGAATAAACTGCTACCCAACAAGAGAAACAGAGGAGCTTTATGGCAGGGCAATTATAGTGTTGCTATTTTTCTGTGATCAACACTCGCGCTTATAAGTTCAGCAAGTCAAGTCCGGGTGGACAAGACCAGTACCCGATGGCTACCAATTGGAGGTAAAATAAGCACAATTGATGCGTATGAGACAGTTGCAAAGCTGGGCATCGCCATGTTGATACCAATCAGGGTCTACCCTATTCATACAGCACCCAGCCATCTCGCTGTCATAGGTGACTTTAAAACCGATAAAAACCTGGTGATTATAGATCTCTTATTCTGAAAGATCTGATGTTGAAGTTTGAACATATGATAGACATGCGACATTGAGGAGACTAATACCTTCTAAGCTGGCGCAGCTCAGAGTATCTCCTTTTTTGTGGTGAGGACACACGATATGCTGAGGTTCCATTCACCAGGCATACTTTCATCCGAAAAGATTATGCAGATGAGTTGGTGCGGCTCCTCACCCAGCCATCTCACCCTATACTTTCAAAAATTCGACTGGGAGACCATTCGCCATCTTTTTTTTGACTTTATAAAGATATCGCTACCCAAACTTGTTCCTGGTCGGGTAGAAGGAAATTTCGTTCATCATTTTCCAAATCGAATGGATAATTCTACCTGACAGCGATAAGTGCGTTGTCTTCACCGTTTAAGAGTCTGCAGAAGTGTTCTTTCGTCTCGTATCTACAGGCTTACACTCGGGCTTTGTTCCCCTATGGAGGTATGCTTCACCCTTTGATAGAACTTTTCAATATTGCTTCTGCCGTAGCACCCCTCAATAGATTCAACCATCACCTGCTTTTCCAGCTCTCTCATATTCTTTCTGAAAAGACAATGTTTCTCCTTCTTCTTTTGGTGATAGAACGCAGACGGCTAGTTCCCAGCCTGCAATCACCACCGAACCAGGTGCCGTTGCATGTGTTGAATAAGCGTTCATTGTCGTCCCAGAACTTCTGACATTCCCTTCGGCCTTCGATACTCAAACTAAAGCACGATTCTTTGTTCGAAACCCAAAAGCTGTTTTCTTCTCCATGATGCCCTAGCCCGTGTTTTTTTTTTTTGAACATCCAAGTATTTGGTCTTCCATTTGAAGGTACGTAATACTAATTGCTTCTATTTCGTTTAAAAGGTATTCTTTCAAATGTTACAAAGCTTATTGAGGGCGCTCGATTAGATTGTCAGTAGAAAACTTGGGGTTTGGGCGATGTTAAGAGGTCTTCATCAATCGATACTCACAAGCAAAACAAATGCTGGCCCCTCTGATGCTTTGAACGTTTAGGAGACCTTCAGCTAATATCGAATTGATAAGTTTGAGCTCTTCGTATACATTCAACCTTACGTGAAGCTACAAAGAATGCCATTTAAGTTATGATTTCCAACACTATGCGCCTTTCCTGAACTCAACAGTTTTTCTTTTCTTCGTTTGGTATTAAAATCTTCCATGTGCGTGTGCATTCGCCTGATTTTTCAGAATTAAGTAACAGAGTGTAATCCAGCCCATCCATTTTAATTCACTGAAATTGGAGGTTCCTGGCATTTCCAAAAAGTACTCCTTTCATGCGAGTACAAAAGAATCCTTAAACTTCAGAACCCAATAATCATCAGCAGTTCGATTGGTGGGTTTTCGCCAGTTATGGAGTACGCCAACTGTTGTAACCTATGTTAGAGTTTAGAGACCAAGGCCTTTGGGGGTGGGGTACACATACTCTTACAACATTTATTTGAAATAATCGTACCCATATTGAGTCGGCTACATGCCAATAAATCCGAACTTTGGAATTTCTAGTTGCTAAAGGTTGTAAAGCAATGTGCAAAGTTTAATTAGGCGTGTACACTGTACAATCTAAAAACTTTTTGTCCACTGTATTCCAATTATGATGACGGGTTAGGCTAAAATACCCACTGATGTATTTCCGGCGAACGAAACTTCTAGTTAGTAACAACTGTAAACTTCAATCCAAACATGTCCAATTTACTAAAAACCAATGTCATACAATGCCGAAAGCAATTCGCAATTGTCATGATACTTCCTCTCGAAACTCTGGCCTGCTGTTGCAATTCATGGTCGAACAATGTCGGAATTTGTAACGAGCACGTATTTTAGTCATTAACAAGCAATCCTTTAGAATTAACCACCATTTGGCCAGAAGTATACTACATCAACTGCATTGCGTGTGCAAATATAACTCTTCAGTCTTCACCAGCTCCAGCTCCATGGTCCGAGTTATACATTGTTTAGCTGCACACTTCAATATTGGTGTGTGTGGATACTGTTCACTGTTCGTTCAGTCCTCAATGTCTTCCAATGTCATGTCATGCATCAAGAGTGTTGCTGGGAGCGTGTTCTTGCAGAATCATCCAATGTAGTTGTCGGTGGCACCGATTGTATATACAGCTGTATGGGCAGCTTCGGCACCACCCGAGCCAGAGCGTCAATTGCGTCGTCGGTCGTCTTCGTCGCGCCTCCTGATGCCAACAAGAGATGAAACAACAATAGGGCTCCACAAAAAAAAAAAAAAAAACCCACAAAGACCTGATGGGTGCAGCAGCAACGCAGAAAAAAAAGGCAGACTCCCATTTTACCTACTTTTGTTATAATATGCCCGCCATTGTGGAACATTGTCAGATGGACTGACATTCGTTCCACCCTGCGGCCCTGAAAAGTGCTCCCAACTCGAGCGTATAGGTCGGCACGGCCGGCCGTCATAGCATGGCAGAGGCAGTATGTCGACGCAAAAAGTTGCCAGTCTGTATAGATATGTGTGCTAGGAGGATAAAGGCTAAGGGCATAACCATCATGCAATAACTATTAAAATGCGGTTACATGACCATCCAGCCATATTGCAAGTCCCAGTAACAACTGCATCTCTCTCCCGTCTCCCCATCATAAAAGAGTGGGTTGCGTGAAGACTGCTTCTTTTGTCCCTCTATTGGCTGAACATGGAAACCAGTCTGCCGGAGCGGCCGGCATTGGAAATTGCAACGCAGAAAATGATGAAAAGGAAAGGGCTGAGTAGGGTATTGAAGGGAAGTGTTTTGTGGTACTGTCGACTGACGGTGGCGGCGTTGGAGCAAAGTCCAAGTGGAGGAAGTCTTCGTTTTCAAATGCATTTATTTCGTGTCTATATAAGAATATATTTCAGTACCTACACACTTACGTACAGATATACCCAGAGGAAAAGTCTGAAACATTTCTGGATAGATGGGAGTTTGAATGGATTAGAGGCCAGGAAGGTGAAGTACAAGGTTAGAGGTATAGAGGCCCAAACTAACGACTGCGATAATGCTGGCGGACATAAGAAACATACAACACAGCCACACACAAAAAAAAAAGTGAAATGAATTGGCAAAGACCAATTTTATCATGGAATTACTTGGCTGATGGCTATGGCTATATCTAGACAGAAAGAGGATGTTTAATGTTCATGTTCATCGGCTGCTGTTTCTTTTAACATTAGTGCCTAAAAGTAACAAACAGATGTAAATTTATTGATGTTGTTTTTTTTCTGCATTTTATTCTTAAGATTTTAAACATTTTAACATGCAAAATGGTCTTCTTGCGACGTAATAAAATCTTTTGAAAGGGTAGGTATGTCATAATATGCCTCTTCTTAAGTTAGAGAGATATGGGTTTCTAGAGTGGATTTAAGCTTGGATTACATCATAATTAGAAAAGCCGTACTCAGTTTGTCTTATTAATATTTGCATCTCTTATTTCAATGTCAATGTTTTATTCGGGGTCCCTCAAGGAACCCGAGGTGGACCACTCTTATTTATTGTTTTTATTATTGAATATTAAAAACTTCTTAAGATTGTGGATGACTTTAAACATCTTATGCATCCTAATGGTTCATTGTTCAATCAATACAATATTGAATGGTGCTATTGGCTGGAGCGTCGGAATGCTGTCCAATGTGCAAATCGAAGCATGACATTTTTGTACGACTCTTATAAAATCAGCAATTTTGCAATCTAGCCTCAAGAGAATAAAATACAAGCTACTAACTAGGGCTTTTAGAAATTCAACAGGGATGTTTTTAAAGACTAGGATTTCTGTCCTTATTTCTGCACTTGTCCAGGGATTCAACACTTATGTCTCAGGAACATCTACGTATGCCTGGCAGTTTATAATTTTTGTTCGTAGCTGCAATTTTTTTTTTTTTTTTTTTTAAACGGCACACGCGCTCAAGGGGTTTGTTATAGCCCTTTTAATGATAAGTCACAGCGCGAGCGATAGGAAGGAAGGGAAAGGAGGTGTCGATGAACATTGATCTTGAATGTTTGAAGATCAAAATGGCAAGGAAAAATTGTGCCAGGCAATCCATTCCACATTCGTGTTGTACGGCTAAAGAAAGAATCTCTATATTTCACGGTACGTCCGAAATTGGGCTCAAGTGTAAACTGATGAGCGTTCCTAGCAAGACGAGTATTACGGGGGAAATGTTTAAGGGGTGGAACGCAGCTGTCTACCTCGAGTGAGCATTTTTTGTACATGAATCTATAAAATAAGGAAAGACATGAAACATTTCGACGATGTTCAAGTGATGGAAATGTTTCCATAATGCTTCACTCCTATCAATTTTAACGCTTTTTTCTGAACTCTGTCGAGCAGGTGAGGAAAAGTTTGAGAAGCACCTGCCCAGAGATGGGAGTTATACTCGAGTTTAGGGCGTATAAACGCCTTGTAAATTGTAGCCAGATCAGAAGGGGTGAAAAACTTCTTGCATCTATTAATCTATTCTTAGCAATCTCAAGTATATGATCATTCCAACGAAGGTTGTCACTGATACACATACCGAGTACTGATAGCTTTTCGGCCTCCTCGATGCAAGTACCATTCATGGATAATGGCATTAGTAATTAATTAGCTTTAACGACAAAAGACAGCATTGAGTTTTCGACGCATTAAACTCCACACGATCGATTTCTGATACCCCAATTCACAATGCTGTTTAAAACGGAGTTAAATGAGCTTATCATACGGTGTCGTTGTAATAACACGTCCGAAGGCGAAGGCCGTGAATTATCAAACGTATATGAAAAGCTGAGGGTTGAGTCGTCAGCAAAACAATTTAATGGATTAGAAGTCACAGACAAGAGATCATTTATAAAAATGAGAAAGAGAGTCGGAGACAGAACGGAGCCCTGGGGCACACCAGCATTTATTTTGTGGAGATCAGACTTGAAACCGTCTAATACAACTTGTATTGAACGGTCCAGAAGATAGCTTCTAATCCAACGAATAAGAGTATCATCGATTCCAAATGCACTCATTTTCGATAAAAGAGCTTCATGCCAAACCCTATCAAATGCCTTTGAAATATCAAGCGCAATAATCTTGCTTTCACCAAAGCGATACAAGGATTTGTTCCACTGTTCGGTGAGATATGCCATCAGATCACCAGTGGGACGATTGCTGCGAAAGCCGTATTGACGGTCATTTAAAAGCTCCCTATCTTCGAGATATTTCTTGAACTGACGATTTATCAGCGTTTCCATGACCTTGGAAAGAAGGGACGTAAGTGCGATTGGTCGGCAGGAGGAGATGGAGGAGGAGTCACCTTTTTTTGGGACGGGCTGGACAAATGCCGTTTTCCATCTCTGAACGATAGGAGTGATGGAAAAGCTTACGCAGTGGTTTTGCCAGCGATGAAGAACACCTCTTCAGAAGAATAGGGGGTATACCATCCGGGCCAGCGGATTTGTGTATATCAAGATCTTGAAGTACTCTTGCTACTGTACGAGTGCGGAAAAATATCTGTCCCATAGGAAAATTAACGTTCTCAAGTACAGGAGGGGCATTGTTGCTTGAAGGCAACGTAGAACTTGCAGCAAAATGAGCTGCGAGCTCATATTCGCCTTCTCTGAAGAGCTGACAATAGGTTTATCGTCGACGATGAGCGTTGGAACTGATGATGACGTTGAGTTCTTGACTTTTTTTACAAATGACCAGAAGTTTTTACTGCCTTTGGGACATTGCAGAATTTTTTGCCGTAACTTCTGGTCATGTAAAAATTTCGTTTTTTGTATAACGGAGTTGCACGAGTTCCTAACTTGTTTGTGTTTCTTCCGATTTTCCTCAGTTGGGTTGGCTTTGTAGGATCGGAAGCTTACTTCTTTCAACCTGATAGCTTCTGTACACTCTTCGGAAAACCAAGACTTTTCTTTTGGTTTTATACATTTTGTTCTGTGAGGGACAAAAGTTCTCATTCCAAGAAAAATCACTTCTGTAATCATTTCAGCACTGGCATCAATGTCATTATCGAGGAAGCATAATGACCAGTTAAAGTTGCGAAAGAAATTGTTCAGACCATCCCAGTTGGCTTTCTCGTATTGCCAAACGGTCCTAGTGGGAATTTTTTCTTTAACTGGATGGTTGGAGATCGAGAAATTAGCTGAAATGACACAATGGTCCGAGGTGCCAAATGGAGAAGTTACTTTAATAGTATATTTATCAGGATGGGGAGTAAGGAACAAGTCAAGAGTATGAATTGTGTACATTGAAGTCGCCCGTAATCACGACTTCAGTGTGAGGACAATGGAAAACAATTCGGGAAATTGAATCTGACAAAACATCTAACTCATCACAGGTAGACATGCTGTCAAGATTCGGACTCCTGTAAAGAAAACAGTAATGAATGATATGCTTGCGGACAGTGAATTTGAGCCACAGGAAATTAAAGTTCGTATTAGAACAATGCCCATATTGGGGAAGGCTCTGGCAAGCAATATCAATGTGGCTAGAAGCAGGTAATGGTCGTTTCCTCCCATCACTTGCCTTGGTGATTTCCTCCATCATTGGTATGTATATCCAGTAGACTTTATGGTACATTTTGTGTAGACGAGTGTTACAACAACAAACGAATATATCATCAATATTATTTCTCTGTGTCAAACAAATGTTTACCAAAAACGTGCTCAAGCCCTACGTTGTGGGGCCAACTTTACCATTCAGGAAATTCTAATTCCGAACGTTGCTGTACACTGAATTGGGCTGAGAATAGAACGTGGTTTCTTCCTCTGCTGCATTATTCATTGAAGCATAACAAATTGAATGAAGGAGACTTTTTGAACTCAAGAGTTAAGTCTTGTAGTCATTTTCCTTGCTTAAACTGGATTCCATACAATTAATCTTTTTCGAGCCGTCTTTTTCAGCAAATGCCAACATCATACAAAATTTGACCAGCGCCTATCTCCTATCTATCCTAGAAAACAACATACAAGTGAGCCCGGAGCTAGTACCGTATCCACTTTATCTTTCAGTTCTTATCACTCAGTACAAGAATACTGATGTTGTGTCGGGTCATTTAACATTTCAGCAGGTTTACTCGCTTTTTTGGGATGGTCGAACACATACAAAGATAGGCCGCCCACTTTTGGGAACCGACCGACGTCTATGAAGACGTTCACAATGGATACTGCCTTAAAAGATAGGCTCCTCCGCCATCATATTATCATACGATTGGCCGCCATATGCAGTTCCTCCGATATTCAGGAGCTTTTTGACAACCCAGGGCCGGTGTCGAACCCTGACAGGGTTGGTTGCTTTTACCGGAAATCGTTCGGTCCCCTTGTGCTTTAGCGTTACCCGCTCTCTATGGCTAGGAAATATGCATAAAGATTTTTTTTCTTTGAGTCTGAAGATGGCGTAACCTATAGATCTACATTACTTTGAGAGAAAAGGGAGTCTAACTTGGATAGTATTCTTATTGGGGGCCTAGTTTGTATCGCGACAACAAACTGCTGCTTTGCTTGCTCAGAAACTCGCCTAAAGGCCATCTCACAATGGAAGAATAGTAACTATGATGAAGCCAACATCCTGTATACTTTTCTTATCCCACAAAGTAACATGGACTTCTCCACGCCTCTATTACATTTTGACAAAAACTTCCAAATAAGCATACCCTATAATCACTCTGGGAAGAAAATGCCTTCGTAGAATCGTAGAAGATGAAAAAACTACATCTAAGTCTCTTTTTCCGTCTTCCAAACCATTGTAGCGAAATGCAAATAAATTATTGGCGATAGAGGAGGTATTATCCTGGCTTAAAGAATACTTGACTTGATACAGGGACATCATTATTTTATCGGATAGCCAGGCTGCGCTGAATTCCCTGAATTTCATTTCTACTAACTACAAAACAGCTCTCGACTGTCGATCAACTCTCAGAGAGATGACGGAACAGATCGACATTCACCTCTGTTCAATGCCAGGCCATATAGACATCCCACCGAACTGCAAAACAGACGAACTTATCAAACAAAAAACAAAATTACCCATTTTAACCAAGCACAGTTCTGTGGTTATTCGCATCGCTATATGTTAATTTTTGTTAAACAAAGATGCTACTAAAAGGACAAATCTTAGTTGGGCAGGCGGTAAAACATGTCTAGCGACATGTATAGCAGATTTGAATAAAACTGTAGGATCCAAAACGCTCTAAGGCTTCGTTCTGTCTAATTAGACGGCACCCTAGCAAATGCATCTGAGCACTGATTCTCTTGTGCGACTCGTTAGATACTCTTATTGGTTCTAAGCGCGAACGTTATTAGGGGTTGACATCCCAAACCTTGCGGTATCACGACTCTCTTCTTTTTGACTGAAAGTGTCAGTTTATACCTTTCTAGCTGCTATCCACTTTAGCTTAACCTAACCTAGCCCCATAAAGGGCTAACCATAGTTGAAGAATGGGTGCGTACGTTGCCCTACGAAACAGTAGAAATACATTTGATTTGTATACCCAACCCGAAATGACATTTTGATAAGTTTCGGAAAGTTTCGTTCACTTGCGTCTCCGTTCGTAATGTACGCTTTGAGTCGTACATTATGCACGAAAATCTTACATTTCTTTTTTTCTATAGGGTATTCTTCTTCTTTCTTTCTTCTTCTTTCTAAAGGCTATTATGGGCAACTCTACAAATCGGAAGGAAACTTTTCGTTCGGTTTTGACACTTGCTTCCATTTTCTTTCGCGTATTATGGCAGGGCCTTAAGATGTCTTTAAATTTTCGAGTTCGACGTTGATTCGACAAGTTTTAAGTAACCTCTTCGAGCCAGTTATATACAATAGTGGTTCAGCACTGAAATTCGTTCTTAAAATCTTGATCCGTGGATCTGATCCGTGAATCAACTTTATGTAATCCAGGGATGTCAGTGGGTTAACTCTTAAGCCACCGTCTAAACTTGGATTATGCAAATACGAATCGATGTTAATATGTTTTTAAATGTTGATCCGAGGATGAACCACTATTGAAATGTTTTTTTTTTTGGTACGAATTTTCTTAGCCAAGACTGTACCTGCTCGTTATATTTCTTTACACTTCATTCACAGTAAAATTGCATTTAAATGCACATCGCTCCGCTCGGCCAAGTCTTGCCTTTTGCCTTGAATATACATATATTTATGTATGTATTTATGTGAATTTATGTGAATTCACCAAGTCCCTATACTCCCTACCCTATAATGGGACAATATTTGCACTCCTCCTAGCACGACTTGTTCAAGTATAGCGGCGGCTATAAATAAATATCAAGAAGTTTGGCCTTGAAATTCTCTTTTCATCGCAGGAGTGATTACGTGTATATATTCATACAAACACACGATCTTCAAAGTGTTGGAAAACATGCAGTTTTGTATGTATGTATGTATGTTTGACGGTATTCCTTCGCCTTATATTGACTACATAGTACGTCGTCTCGTAACTCCTCACTTGGGCATAGGCTATAAGATGGTTAAAGTTGTGTTTGATGATGATGATGATGGGCAAAGAAATTTTCAAACATCCCACTTTTGCTTTTTTTTTTTTTTGACTTTTTTCGCTGTCATTATGGGACTTGGACTTGCTTGAGAGATCTTTTGGCTCCTTCATGATGTGGCGGTGAATGGTGATAAAATTATTATGGAATGAGATGAAGCACGAAGGGGGAAGGAATATGGGAATCATTTGGTGATTGTCAAAAGAAACTTTATAAATAAATTTATGAGATCCAGTTTTTGATGGCATAAGGATGACATCATAACAAAAGTGGATTCGGGGAGCAGGATGTTTGTTTTTAAATTTTGTTGATGATTGTTTCAGTGTTGCCAGTTTATGGATATTTTATAGTGTCAGACAAATGGAAAGGAGTCTTTTTTTTAGCTCAAGAAGATAAAGGTATTCAAAATTCAAATAGGTTTAAGTTTATTGATATTCAGCGAACACTAAAAGGATTTTGATTTCCCGCTTAAGAACATAATAAACAATAAATAGTTTTAACTATATGCCTGTAATAGGGTTTTCACACCGAGCCGAAAACCCAGTTTTCAGACTTTACAGACTTTTCAAGTTTTCGTTTGACATTTCCCTTCATTTTTACAACAACAGACTATCAAATTTTGAAATGAAAATATTTTCGACTGTTATGATTGACTTTTTTTTGACGTTTATGTGCTTTTTAGGTGTGTTTGGAAAGAATCACAACAAACTTAGGTGTGTTTGCTTTGTATTCCAACAAGTTTTCGACATGTTTTATATAAAACTAGTTGTTTTCGAAAATTTGTGTTTAGCAAAAATGTATGGTAAAGTGTTTTCGTTCAGGTTTTGGGGGTTTTCAACGAAAACCGTGTTTTCAGCTCGGTGTGAAAACCCTATCAGACTTAAAGCTTTTTTTTTTTCACTGCGGCGTTAGTTAGAAGGAATATAAAGATAAAGGTGATTTGGTGGTAAAGTGGATTCAGATTGGTGATATTTTTTGCCCAAAACCGCACCAACGGCATCCAATTGAAGCTGGGGAATATAGAAAATTTGCTGCCCAGGCTGGGGCTCGAACCCACAACTCTAGGTTAGCAACCGAGCACTTTACCCACTGTACCGTGGGATCTCAAGCGTTAGGAAAAAAAGACATTCAAGACAAGACTATTGGTGTTCGATTTTTTACGACAATACAAGAAAACATTCCTAGGCCTAAATAAATTAAATAAGCCTTTGGAATAATTTTGAAAAACTTAAGTATCGTCAGCATACAATGCGATATGGGAGTGCTTAATCACCAATTGGATGTCGTTGATGCAAAAGATGAAAAGATGAGGACCTAAATGACTTCCTTGAGGGACCCCGGAAGTATTGCAAGGAAATTGCTAGATAGCGCATTTCTATAAAGCGCAAAATATAGTAGCGGTTTTTCAAGTAAGAGGATATCCATTTCAAAAATATAAGTTCGAAGCCGAGTGTATCAAGTTTAAAGAGTATGAGACTATGAGGAATTTTGTCAAAGGCCATACTAAAAACAGTGAAGATATCATCGACTTCAATCCATTTTTCTATAGCTGATAGGGCAGATGAGACGAATTCGATCAGGTTTGTAGTAGTTGATTTACGTTTCCGAAAGCTGTGTTGTCTTGGGGATGTAAAGGACTTAGGTACAGCGGAACCATATAAGTTCGTATATACTTACTTACTTATGATGGTGCCTAGAGCATGGTGCTCCTGGGCCTTGCCCCTCCAGCCGGCTCGATCTCTAGCCTGCTGTCTTCAATCTCGCACTCCAAGTTGTCGGAGGTCTCTCTCTACCTGGTCGCTCCATCAGAGATGAGGTCTACCTTGGCTTCTGACTCCCTCTGGTTTGGCGTTGAAGACTTTACGAGCTGGAGCGTCGATGTCCATTCGCTCTACAAGGCCCAGCCATATTAGTCGTTGTATTCGAATTTTTCTGGCTAGGCTTATGTCGCTCTACAGTTCGTATAATTCGTTGTTGTATCTTCTTCTCCAAATGTTGTTTTCGCGATTTACGCAGACAGAACCATAAATCGTACGCAGAACTTTTCTCTTGAAGACTCCAAGTGACTTTTCATCCGATTGGGAGAGGGTCCATGCTTCCGCACCATATAGCAGGACCGGGATGATGAGCGTTCTATACAGTGTCACCTTGGTTCTTCTCGATAGGGCTTTATTTCTCAATTGCTTACTCATCCCAAAGACACAGCGATTAGGAAGAGTTAGTCTGCGTTTGATTTCAGCGCTGATGTTGTTACCTGTGCTTACAACAGTGCCCAGGTAGACAAATTCACTGACTACCTCGAAGTTATACCTATCAATGGTTACGTTCTGACCAAGTCGGTGGTGGGATTGGACTTTTGTTGATGAAAGCATATACTTCGTCTTGTCCTCGTTTATTATCATCCCCATTCTGCTTTGCTGCTGACTCCATAGTAGTGAATGCATGGTTACTGCTATATGAGTTCGTATAGGATGCATTCAATATATTTGAAACAGTATAGCTAATTATAACGAAAATTAATTTTTTTTTTTAAAGACACTAAAAAAAAAAACGGCTACGACGTTTTTTAATTTCATTTAAGCCTGGCCTAAGCTGGGACCTTTCAAGTATAACATATTTTTTTCTGATTCGCTCCGAAATGGCTCTAAATGGGAAACCTACGAATGGTCGACAAAACAAAATTTCGACTGGATGCATACAAATTTCATCGACAGTCAAAATGTCCACTGATGTTTGATCGACAAAAAAAAATTTTACAGTTAAAAATCCAGACAATGCCGACTGAAAAAGTGCCGGTAATAATGTCAACTTTTAACCTGATAAAAATGTAGTTCTTTGGATTGCATCGATAGTTAAATTTTTTAAATTATTTTTAAATCATAGTTGTATGGGCGCAACACTGATCTACAGTGGCAAAGTGAGTGATTTCACATGCATGCGACCTTTTTTCGAGTCTATATTTTCAAAATCGACTTTAAAAGAGTCGAATTTTTGATCAGTCGGAATTTTTACCAATCGACTTTTCGAAAGTCGACATTATGACGATCGATTTTTTTAAATCGACATTTTAAAAATCGGCAAATCGTACCCAACGCGCTCTGACTATTTTGGATTAAACTTATTATTTAACAGACCTAGAACATTTTTGACAAACTGGTTTTTTATATTTTTGATTAAAATACAACTACAAGATGGCATCAAGTAGATTAAATTTTCTAAGCGGTAGCTCTAATACAACAATCAAATATCTCAAGCAAATTTCAGTAAACTATGTGTGTATTGTATTGGTAGTATTTTAAAATTGTCTTAAAATACATTCAACGGAAACATTGAAGGGTTCTATCTATCATAGTTGACAAGGACATTTATGAACCTGATGAAACTTCGTAATTTGTGTATAAGAAGGCTTTCATATTATCACTCAATTTAAGTTAAAATATTTAAATGTTTGTATATTTCCCCCAAAATGGCAGCAAAAATTGGCAGTATTTCCAATAACTGCTTTTTGAATTGGTTTAGAATACATTTTGTAGAAGTCTATTTTTAATGTAAGGTACTTATAATTGGTCATAAGCTGACGAGTACACAATCGAACACGGTAAGACTTAGTTCCGCACCGTTTTCAATGAGTTTTGTAGCAAAACATTTTTAAGCTTTAGATTTTAAGAATAAACCGTCCAGTTTTTTTCCGGACCTATTGCTTTAAACACACTATTTTTCCGACTTTTCACAGATAGTTTTTTGGAATTAGCAATCTATTCTAGTCAGTGCTACCATTTCAAGAAAACTAAAATGCACGACTGGTCGTACGAACTTGCTCTAATGAGTGAAAGTGGTTTAGAGGTTTGAGATTTTGATAAAAATAAAATTTTCAAAATTCTTAAATAAATACTTAAACTAATTGGAGCTTAAAAAAAAGTACGCCATTTTATTTCTTGGATAAATTTGAATTTATGAGAATAAATTTATAAAAATCTGTGGAGCGGTTTTTAAGAAAAAAAAGTTTTTTTTGCAAAACTTTTTGAAAAAAATTTTCAAAAAAAAATTCAAAAACGCCAGTTAAGGTATTCAGCAAATACATTTATTCAAAATTTTTAGAAAAAAAATTTTTAAGCAGTTTTCAAATTAATTTTGAATTTTTTTTAAGTGCTTTTAAAAATACAAACAAATATTTTTCAAAAATATTGGTATGCAATACAAATTAAGCTACCTACAGCTATAAGTGTGCGAAATTTCGAAAGAATCGGTTGAGTCGTTTTTGAGATAGTCGAAAGCAAAAAAAACGGTCCTATTTTTCAGCCATATGATTGGTCGTACCTAGAAAGCAACACTGATTTTTTTAAATCGAAATCGTTGGAGCCGTTTTTGAGAAAAAAAGCTTCAACGTAACGGTTGTATGGCAGGTACCGTTATTTTTTGAGCTAAAAAAAATTGCAATTTCCCCTCTGTACAGTACCTAAAAAAGTCTATACCAAGTTTGAAGCTATCATCGTAATGTCATGTTTGAAAGTTATCTCAAAACTTTTTTTTTCGACGAATGCATAACTTGCCTTATCTATACATATAATAAAATTGTAACGGGTCGATGTCTGTACATTGAAGATATAGATTCAAAACTAATATGGGGAGTCTCTATTAGACCCACAGAAGCCAAAACAACCGTTTTTAGAATTTTTGTCCGTCTGTCTGTCTGTATGTTTGTACGCGCATCACGCAAAAACTACTGCATGGAATTGAATGCGGTTTTCGAAAAATTGGTAGTACGCCAACTTAAAATATAGGCTATATTTTACCGTAGGAAAATATATAATTCTGGTCGTTTTTTAATATAGCTGCAATCGAACGTTATACAATGAACTTAACGCAAAATTAAAAGATTTTAAGGAAGTGAGCGTCTCACTTACATAATAAAATGGCGCCACACTTACCTACACATACATGAATAGAAATAAGTTAGTCGTTCTGAATAGAAGTTATACATCAAAAACATCATAGATGGCGCTATTTACCACCATATAGACAATGTCTTATTCAGCGAAAGCAGAAATCGAAAAATAATGTAAACATAAAGAACGGTGAACGAGCAATACTTACGCCCAAAACTGATGAAGCGGAGCTGCAATAAATAGCAGTATCGGCGCGCAGCATCGTTTTGAAAGTGGGCATTCCAATTAGGTATATTCGTATATTGCTTCAGAACTTAACCCTCCAACTTTGCAATTTAAACCGTTATGATACTTTGAAATAATATTATACAGAAGCCAAAAATCTTACGGCTGTAGAGCTGGTAACGTATATAGCTTTCATACCACGCACACCCATTTTGAGCCGGTTGTGCAAAAACAAAAATATACTGAGATACCTACTTTATTCTAAAACCACGCGTACGAAGTAGCGGGCAAAAGCTAGTAGTACCTATAATCGCAAGTAAAAAACCAAAGTCTTGGGTTTCCCAATGGTGAAAGGCAACTACGCTATCTCTCACGACAGATACAGAAACACAAGTTTAAAAAATAAAGTGCACGACTGAGTCGCACGAACTTGCTCTAATGTGTTCAAATGGTCTTGGGGCTTGAAATTTTTGGAAAAAAACGTTGAAAAAATGTGAAATGTGAAATTTTATAAATCACTTAAAAATCAATACTAAAACATTTTTTGGAAAAAATGAAGTAAGCCATCAGGCTTCTTGTACTTTTTTTTAAATTTTTACGAAATTTTTTTTCACAATCGTTTGACCAGTTTTTTCAAAAAACGAAAACATATTCCAAATTTTTTTTGAGTACGCCAACTTCTAGAACTTTGTATAGTTTTTATCAGAAAAATAAAATTGAAAACAAATTGATTAAACCGTTTTTAGATAAAACAAAAACTAAAAAAAATGTTTAAGACTTTTTTAAAAAATTCAAAAAAACTTTTTTTGAAAAATTTAAAAAATTTTATTATTTCGTTTATAAAAGGGCTTCTACATTAAAAACTTCATCAAAACTTCGTCGAGTGGCTTACGAGATAATCGGATTTCAAAAAACCGGTTCTATGGGAGATACCGTTATAAGACTTTTACTAAAAAATCTATTGCAACCAGAACATGCAATTTGAACAGAAAACATTTTTCAGAAAGTTTTACCAAAATCGTACTAGCCGTTTTCGAAAAAAAAATAATTGTTCACTAAAAATCGTATGGCAGGTACCGTTAGTTTTAAAGCTAGAATGCTTATTCCAAAAACCGCTCTGTAGGACGTCATAATACTAGCAAGTTTGAAGCAAGTCTGTCAAGTCGAAAAATTTTTTTTTTACTTGCCTTATATGTAGTACCTATAATCGCAAGTAAAAATCGAAAACAAAGAAAAATTGCTTGTTTTGATCAAATTTGTTCCTTAAACAAATTTTAATCAAATACATAAAACCACTTTTGAATTAATTGAAATTGAAAAGAAACTGTAGTTTCTGATTATTTGAGAACAATGGCGAATTCCCAAGTAAATTTATAGAAAGAGTGGAATTCTAAGCCCATAATTGTATTAAAGTTGTACGGACAAACTGTGGTCAAAAAGAATCAAATTATTTACTTAGGCGTCAGTTATAGCGACCAGTAAAACGCATCAGTAAACATTTTCTTTTGTAGTATTTAATATGTTTGAATGCGTTTTGAAAGAAAAAGTGTATACCAATCGGTGGCGAATAACATAAATTAATTTATTTAAAAAAAATATATTGATTCGGTAATGTATTTTTTAAGGAAAACCAATAATTAGATTTTACAGGCAAAAACTCATTTTACGTATCAGCTGATTGTCATGTCACTCAAAATGAAACAATAATTCATTCTAGTTTCTTACTGTTTCGTTCATCCGGAATAAATTCGTTCATCCGGAAATAAATTACTGGTACATTTGCGACCAGAAAGAAGAAGAAAGAGACAGGATGCGTTGCTATTTCCATTTTTTTACCGACATAATTTTACTGATCGCTATAAACGACCGCCAGTAAAAAAGCTCCAAATTCATTTGTTTTCGATTTTTACTGATGCTTTTTACTGGTCGTTATAACTGACGCCTTAGATAATAAAATGAAGTATGAAAATGTGACTTATCTTAGATTTCCGCTTGGAACTACAACGAAACGAAATTATTCCTGCGATCAAAGTTCAGCTCTGCAACACTTTCAAGTTTATAATATGTGAATGTGGCTTATTTAAAAGTCGTCCTTCAGTAATATTCAATACCTAAATCCATTACCTAAAAATCCACACCCTTCCGATGGAAGCAGAATAAAATATATAGATAAGCTAGCTGGAGCTGCATAATGATTCACCTTCCAAGTCTAGTATTGAACATTCATATCAAAAACTCCATAAAGTCTTTGATTTGCAACTACGAGTATGTATGTGCCTGAGTCCCTGAGTCTGTCTCTAATGGCCAATTTGAATTCCCATCACGTTCAGTGCATCTCTTCCGAAATGTCAATTATTTTATTAATGACAGTCAGTAAAATAAAATTCAAAAAAAAAAAAAAAGAAACTCCCAACCAACAAAAGCCCAAACAAGAGAACCAACCTGAAAAGAAAAATCACCATTTAAAACCCACAACTTCCTTTTTGGCCTTTTTTACTGAATTTGCCATTGTATACGAGATACGACCGACGGACGCGACGGCAACAAACGGGGCTGGGGATCGTGCATAAATGAAGTAAGTAACAAAAGCAAAATACAAAAAGCTTGACGTGAATGAGCAACGAAAGAAAGAAGATAAAAATCAAATCAAAAAGGAACTAAATAAAAAATAAGCAAATCCGTGACCGTGACTGAAAAGAAGCCAAGGTCTCTAACCAATACAATGAGACACTGATGTATCAGCACAGCAGAGCACCAACCCAACCATCAGCTAAGTCCTCACTCCTCGTCTTCAGTCAGCTTCAAAGGGTCTGATATGGTTCTCCAGTTAAGTTAACTTGAAAACATATAGCGATGCCCATAGCAAAATTGATGGCAAGCATGCATGACCATTAAGATCCTCACTTGCGGAGTTGAAGTTGGAGCCTTCAGCTTGACGTTGCTAAGGCCAGGGATCAAGATCTAGCGAGATGAGACAGAGACTCTGTATGCCGAGACTTGAACATGCAATTATGTATAGCCAGGCCAGCAACAGCAACAGCAACATCGACACACGAAGGCCCCTGAGTACATTGGGGATAGGTGCCTCTGCCTATATTGGGATCGTGGTGAAGCGAAAACTCTTTTCTGGATATATAAGGCAGGAGGTTTGTCGGAGAAGCTGCTCATCCACATCGTGAAATCGGAGCGTTCGTTTTTTTTTTTTCTAGTGTGTGTTCCTGCTTTTTTTTGTTTGTATTCTTTACTACTTGCCAATCACTGACTATAGTGACTACTACTGCATGCTTCTGGAGCAGCTCTCGCTATACTCTGATGGTCCCTCTATTATTCTCCTCGTTCGGGCCATTTAATTAATCTGCTTTTATTGGTTTTGCTTTCGTTTAGGTTTTCTTTAATGGAAATTAAAAGTGCTCCCCATTCCTGCACACATAAATGAATTGCTGCGGCTGGAATGGAATCACGTTGCTAACCTATGGTTCACCCATATGTTCAGGGATTGACGATGGGAGCCAGTGTTGTTGTTGGCTTCGCATCAGAATGGAATTGCACAATGATGCCATTTACTATTGCTCTGACTCTGAACTCTCTATGCCAATGCGTCTAGCTTTGTGCCTTTCGGTCTGGTGGATTCATTAAGTGGAACAATAGTTTCCCTTTGTTGGCTTTTTGCTGCGGCCGGCGATGGCGGAATATGGTTAAGCTGTGCGGAGTTATTATTCGATGAGGGAAGTTCCAGTAAATTGATCCTGATGGTGATTTGGTGGATTGAAAAAGAGTTTAAAGCGTGATAACGGTATTGGGTAATGGAAGGGGGTGGATTAAAATCTAATATTACTTTCACTCTCTTTTCATACAATAAAGGGAGGGAAAAGTTTTCGTCATAAGCCTCCGAAGGATAAAGTTTGACATTTAAAAAATCAAAAACAGCTTAAAAAGGGGCTTTTAATACCCTTATCCTGAATCCAAACAATGCGAGCGCATAAAAAAGTCAGTTACACAAAAACGAATAAAAAGCATTAATAAATAACTGCTTTTTAGAGTTCCGATAGGGTTTTTAAAAAAACCAGTAATACTGCAAATAGCTAGTGGGTTTTTTTATACCGTTATTCTGACGGCTTTTAATAACCATCTCTTTACAGTTTTAAAAAAGCCTGTTATATGCTTGTTTGTATCTTTTTTATAACCGTTTGTTAACAGTTCTTATAAAACCTGTTTTATGTTGTTTTTAAGGTTATTCAATAACCGTTAACATACAGTTTTTATAAAACCTGTTTTATGTTGTTTTCACGGCTATTTAATAACCGTTAACATACAGTTTTTAGAAAACCTGTTTTATGTTATTTTCTCGGCTTTTTTATAACCGTTCACATACAGTTTTAATATAACCTGCAATGTTCTCTTGACAGATTTTTCATAACCGGTTTCGCTTACCCGTTGCTGCAAACCATATAGTGGTTTTGCGAAAATCTTCCCAGCTGAAAATTAAAAGGTTTTTAAACTAAAATAAAAGTCCAAAATTACTATAAAAATTGTTTTTAATTATAAGAAAATTAACAAACTTATAATATTACTCAGGTAATATGTCATCAATAACACTAGATTCATTATTCTCGGGAGATGAGACTTTTGTATCGATATTTCTGTAAAATAAATAAAAACTGTTTCAAAAAATATTGTTTAAGTTTTTTTTTAAACTTACGAGGATGAGCTGGATTTGCTTAGCCTGAAAGGGGCTTGTTCTATGAAGGCCTTGAAAAAGGCTGAACCCACACTGTCACTAAACGACGGATATCGCCTTCTAACGGATTCCATTACCACGCCAAACAAGTTTTTACACAGCCATGAAAATTCCGCTAAAAGTGAATCAGACAAAATGCACTTAGAAATAGTGCGGATTGTCTTTATGCCGCTAACCCCTCCAAAATTGCTCATTTTTCGGACCTTGAAAAATGTAAATAAAATACAAATGTTGCATTAAATATACGATAAGAAAAAGGATAGTCATGTGACTATTCATATCATCTAAAGATTTCAATAAATAAAATAAAATAAAATAAATGTAGTTTACCATTTTTTTTTTGAAGACAACATCCTCCCGAAGATTTAGTTCTGTTTCCTCTAAATTTTTTTCTAGTTGAGAGGAAATAAATCTCCAAGGATATTCTCCTCTTCTTGCTGGAGTGTGGCCGTTTCGCAAATTTGGTTTGGGACACCAACAAGTTCATTGTGACCTCCGTCTTGGCCATGAACTGCTCAATTAAGGCCTACTGTTTTTCGGCCCTTGCAGCAGCCTCGTTTTGGTTGCGAAGGATTTGGTCCAATTTTGAGGAGATCTGGAATGAAAAAACCAACGCGGAATGACAAACAGACAAATGGAAAGTAACTAACACGAAATGACAACCAGACAACCAGACAAATGGAGTAACTAACGCGGAATGACGAATGAAGGAGAAAATATGATGCGTGAAACATAAACGTGCTATTTGTGGTGGTTATTGTTTAACAATTTGGTTAAATTTTGGTTATAATATAACAATTTAGTTATAAAATAGTTAAAAAATAACCATCAGGTTGAATTATGGTTGAAAAGTAACCATTAAGTTATTTGAGAGTTAAAAAAATAACCACACAAAACACCACGTTAAATTTTATCCTAAAATAACAGGTTTATTTACACACAAAATTACTAAAACTTAATAAAATAATACCTTTACCTTGATATTTTCCACAGCAAATATTTTTTCACTTTTTAATTTGCACTCGCGCACAACAAATAAATAGGCAACGCTCAGGTCAGAAGTCAGAGAACACTAAAATCAAACTGAGAGAATCTGAGGCGAAAGTGAGCGCAGTTGGGTTTCCTGCTAACTGCTAATGCGGGAGTATGTGTGTGTGTGTGTGTGAAAAAATGTGGTTGTTGGAATTGAGTTAAAATATATCCAGGATTGTAATAGAGGGAAATAAAGACATAATTTTCAACCCGTCAAATACATTTTGGTAGTTATTTTAAAACTTCTTTCAAACTATAAGCAAACTATATTCGTATGAAAATAAGGGGTTATTAAAATACTTACTTTAAACTTGGAATCATATACGTTTAGTTTTTAATTTTTATAAAAAAATGGTTTTATAGTTTAAAAATTGCTTAAAACTTTTTTATACAACTGGTTTACTTGTAAACAAAAACTATTTCCGTATAAAAAATAAAGGGTTATTAAAATACTCACTTGAAGTTTGTGATGAAATATGGTTAATTTGTTACCTATAAAATACAACTTAGTAGTTTCTTAAAATCTTATATCAAACTTTAAATAAATATATAAAAGTTAAAATATAACTATGTGTACATATATGAAAAAAGAGGTTATTAAGATACTTACTTTAAACTTTGGGTAAAATTGGTTATAATATTTAACCAAAATATATATAGAAATGCAGTTATTTAAAAATTTACTTTAAACTTTGGATTCTATTGGTTAATTTGTAACCAATAAATAGAAATGCATTTAAAAAAAAGAGTTATTTAAAAACTTAAATTAAACTTTGGATTAAATTGGATAATTTGTAACCAATAAATAACAATTGAATGGTTAGGAATGCGTTAAAAAAAAAAACTCTAATTTAGCCTAGGTTTTTAGAGGGTTAATAAATGCCCAAAATAGAACTACAGTTTGAAAACGGATTTTTTCAAACCAATATGTGAGTAAAAAGCTCTTTTCGAGAGAACTTTTAACCCGAAACAAACCTTAGAGTAATGCTGGGTTTATTAAAATCCTACCGTTAACTAGAGTGTTTAAATAACTCAATTATAGCCACTTTATGACCAGAGTTATCTGCAGTTATTTTTTAGCCACAGTTAATTTGTAACTTAGGTTACAAATTGTTACTTGCGTTACTTACAACTGAACAAGTGTGAAAAAAGACAAAACCATTCACGTCTTAAGAAAACAGGAGCCATATTAATGTAGAATAAGCTGCATATAAGTCAGCTTTTACTTTGGAACTAACCAAGCGGTCGGAACGGAAGGTGTAGTGGAATTTCACGCAAATAGTTAAGATTTTCGAAGAAATTATTGAGTCCGTTCCAGTCTGCTTTTCGTATCTTTGTGTCAGCATGAGAAATCTGGTGATATGATACATTTATCTTACATTAATGATTTACCTACTTATCAGGATGAGAAGCAAAAACCAAGTTTAGGGTGTATGTGGACTGATCTGTAATGTCAGCGATTCCTATTGGCTGGTCAACAAGTTCAGTGAATCTGAGCGAATATCAAGCAAAGCTACGTAGAATTGTATTCATTGAAATCCACCGTAACAACAATTACAGTGGGAGGAAAATGGGAAACAATTCTTAGAATGGAGTCAGGCTGCACGGACTTCAAATGTAAAACGATTGAGTTTGAACGATATGAAATTAGTTTGGACACTGCTGTGATAGTAGCTGGATAAGCAACATCATTGCAGATTGCATAAAAATTAATTTTAAGGCCCCGAATGCTTCTATACTTGAAACGAAAATGTCCTTCTTTTATTAAAAACTTCAATAAAACACTTTTAAAAATAAATACACCTTTATGGAAATGTGCCTTGATCCGCCCCTGGAAAATAATTTAAACAGAGAATTATACATAATGACATTTGTGATGTGCTGTGACCGATTTTTGTGATTACTTGTAATTATATATAGGTAGTTATGACTGCAATAATGGTAAAAAGAACCGACCACACAAAACTGGGTGTTGACATCACATACTTCTAATTTTCTCGCATAACTAGACTGCTCTGAAATCCCTGGATTTTATCTCCAATAAAACCAGAACAGCTCTCGTTTCTATAGATTATCTCTCAGAGAGATTGCGAAACAGCTTAAAACATAACAGGGAATAGAAGTATTCCAGGGAACTGAAAAACCGACAAACTTTGCCAAACAAGGAAAGACATTACATTGACATTACAGATTTCTGGGTATTCCCATCGCTAAATGTAAATCTTTGCTCAAGATGCTACTAAAAGAACAAATATTTGAATATACATAGGTGCGAACACATATCTAGCGACGTAGCAGATTTGACTAAGGTTGGATCCGAAACGCTGTAAGGCTTTGATCTCTTTAGACAGACTCCGTTATTTATGTCATTATATGACACTGTCTCATTGTGAACCATACGGCCTTAACCAACATATTCCACTAGCTTCACCGGTCCATATAGCCAGTGGCCTCCAGTTGCACACACCAAGTTATGCTTGAGGTCGTCCTCCACTTGACCGCACCACCTTAGATGGGGTCTGCCAGTACTGCTTCAGCCATCAGGGTTGGAATTAAAGACTCTGCAGCTTGGTTCCTTTCGACTCTCTTTTGTGTGTCTTTTCTAGCTGACAGCTACCTAATAATAATATAACCTATCATACTGCAACTAATAAATTTGAGATTCACGAGTATCATCGTGTAGTTATTGTGAGCAAGATCAGAGTCACTAGTTCGTCCACTGCCAAAAAGCATTTGAATTTTTGTGTTGGTAATTTATGGATAATACTTCCGCAACAAAAATGGAACTTGCGGACTCTAGACACTTGTCGAAGCAGAGTTCTTATGCGAGAAGTTATTCGTACGAAAAACACCCCCATCCATGTTGAAAACGCTAGCAAAAATGTGTTAATTAACCGAACTACCATGCATAAATAAATATTTCAAAGTTTTTAGATTTATGAACACAAAACATGCCTGTGCCACGACAGCAAGTTCCCTTTTCTATTTTATTAATGTCCCCCCTCCCCACAAAAAAAAAAAAAAAACAAATCTAATTAAATACCATTTCGCAGAACTAATTCAAAATCCGTTTCAGTAATACCGCCCCATTAGCTGGAAGAGAACACCAAATGTGCCATAAAACACCATTTCTGTGATATTTTTTTTTTTTTTTAGGAAATCAACCAAGTCGGGATGGGACATCTGCTGAGCTATATAAAGTATAGTAAAGAGTATCTAACAGTATATCAATCCATAAGACGCAGTTTTATTTATTTATCTAGATGCTTCATGTTGTCATTTAAGTAAGCACTTCCCATCGGATGAGTTATGTTAGTTGATTCTGGAAACTCTGGATGTGTCTCGTAAAGAAATTAAATTGCAAAAAAAAAACAGATTGCTTAAGAGAGGATGTCGTTCGAGTATCTATGGAGATGGGACCTTGAATATCTTTCAACAAATTAGAGGAAGTTTTTTTAAAAATAAATTAATTATTTCCATGAATAAGAAAGAAGTATGCCTTCGCTGAAAAATTGGTTCCTAAAAAAAAGAATCAAGCAGGTGAATCGTTGGAAACACATCATTACCTGGCAAACCAAAAAAGTATCGCAACCTTTTCGTTAAATTTAATTTATATTCAAAAAAAAAAAAAAAAGGAAACCAACCGAACGAACCACCTTGCAAGAAACTGCTTATTCATCTTTCCTTAACGCCCACCAGCAACACAAAAAAAGAACGAAAGACAAAATTAGCAATTAAAATTCAGCCGAATAAACTATTAAAAATGATATATATCCTTTATAAACCCCAAAAAAGCCGTATGCGTTTACAAATAAATTAGACAAACCAAGCAACAAAAAAAAGTCCTTTGAAATGGTCTATTTCTAACCCTTTTTTTCTTGAATTTTTGTTTCTGCTCAATCGCCTCAACCCTTCAATGACGTCAGCTGTTTTTATTGTTTAATTGTCTTCACCCAATTTTCTGTAATTTTTTTGTTTTCGTTTCTTCAAACACAATTTCGTCGTCCGTCGTCGTCGTCCTGCACATGCAAATTTCCCTTTCATCGTTTGTGGATGTTAAATTAGTACACTTGCGTGTGCTGGCGTTTTTTTTCCTTGATCAAGTGGCCACAGGGGACAAATCAACAAAAAAAATGTAAAAAAACATCCTTAACTCTTTGAAAAAATGCACGAAAAAGGAGAAAAAAGCTGACAGGAGGATGCCTTTAAAAATAACAAAAAAAAGTTGTGTCCTGCATTTGATTTGTATTAGAAAGCAATTTAGCATTAAGATTCCCAGCATGAAAAGGTTACAAATTTAAGGCAAAAAAAAAAAATATTTTAATTACCTTAGTCCTTTGTAGTCCTTTCTTATGTTGCCATGCATTTTACAAAAAAAAAAAACGAAAATTAAATGAGAAAAATAAATTAAAGGATAATTCCCGCGGAAAAAAGAAATCAATTTGGAACCAAGGATACTGAGTCAGCAACTTAGCACACAAACACACACACACACACCGAAAAGGATGTTGATTAGATTTCCAAAACGGAATTCAATGTTTTTTTTTTTCTTTTTTGAAACTAATATTTTGGGGTAAAATGAAATTTCGGAAATTAGTTTTACAATTTATTTATAGAACGATAAAGGGGTGGAATAAAATTTTATGGAGGCAATTTAAATGCCTTGAATGGGCGGTCAGAAATGATTTAGTGGAATGGCTTCCTAGGGAGTTAATATAAAAAATGTTTGTTAGACCAACCCGAATTGCGTACAGTTTCAAGAAGAGAGTTTTGGGAGCGGGAATAAATATCCAGCGCGGCTGATGATACAAACCAGGCTATCTTGCCAAGTACGACGTGATGATAAAGGGGTATGTTTAAACCCATTTTTAGAATTGAGACTGGATAGACGGAGAACAATACAAGATTATAGCTTTTCAGGACCTATTATTAATATTCAGTTCAGGCCTTCTAAAGAGAAACTACAAATTAAAATGTTTAACTTAGTGAAATAAGATGTCCAGCTGGAAACACCGAAAAATTCCAAATAACAGGCGGTGTACACCAGGGAAGCATCTTGAGTCGCCTGTTCTTTATTCCAGTCCTTGACTACCTGCCTGAAGGTATAGTGCCGGACCTCAAAGTGCATCATTTCTTTGCTGATGGTGGAGCCATAATAAGCGAGCATCGTGAGGTATGGGTGAACGTTTTGGCGGGAAACCGTTACCGCATAAGTCCAAAAATAACTGAATAATTATGTGCTGCCCATAATTTGATCCACACATGCCTATTCCAGACATTTATTTGAATAAAAAGTTTAAATATCTGGGATCTATGATTTATAGCAAAGCTTCTTGCCATGACGAAATCAATCATCAGAAACGGAAAAACTCCGCTACCTTCTGTGATCGAAAAATGCTCCTGGACCCTTAAAAACCAGTCAAAAGGACAATATCATACAACTTTCCAACACAATAGCGAGAATGAAGAGCGGAGGCAGGCCATAAGAATCCTGGAAATGGGTGTTTTTTACACGTGTGATTTTCAATCTGGCAATACTTTTTTCGGAGTTGGTCTTTTTGACAGCTGTCACTTGATTTATGCTAAGTTTGGTTTGCCATTTCATAATTAATAGACTTACTCCTGAACAACGAATGCAAATCGTGCAAATTTATTTCCAAAATAACGGTTCGGTTCGCGCGACGTCCGACATAATCGCTCAGGAATTTATTCGAGCCAGCCAGAAATCATTTTTAAAACATAATTGCAAGCCCTTTTCTTTATAATTTAGCTAATTTCTCAGCCACAACATCAAATTATATGCGTTTAATTTCTTCTTGAAAACCACACGTCTAAAAAAACACCCTCCACAAAAAAATGAGGTGACACCAGTGTTAAGCTGGCTTCAGAAATGGAACAAAAAAAAACCGGGAAGGTTACCGAAGCTTTCCTACGTCAACCCGATGAATCCTTTACCTTTCAGAATCAATTCTGTAAACTAGACAAGTTGAAGAGTTTTTAGCCACCTAAGATCATAATGGCGACGTCCAGCAGAACCAAGATCTTGAATGCTTTGTAGAGCACTTGGGTTTTCTTGATAGGACTTCATTCCCCAATCCCCAACTGATTTTTAAAAGAGGATGCCCAATGTTCCAGCCCGAGTTTTTCTTTTCCAAGACCTGGTCCATTGTGAAAATCTGGTAGGGTGTAGATTTCCAGGTATGCAGTCGTCAGAAGTATTGGTAAGAACCAATAAGATCGCCAGCAATCGGCTTAATACGCTCACATTAAACGCTAGGCAGGATCTTATAAGTGTTGTCTCTTTTATTATATGAATGGCACAGATTGTGCTGAGATTCCAATATTCGACAAACTTTTTTCTGATACTATTTTGATGCATGCTCATATCTGGTTCATCTCCGGCGTGTAAAAACTATTCCCCTGGTAGTTTATCGGTTCCATATGCTTTTTTCGTTTTTGGCCTGGTTATGGCATCTCGTCATTTAGAATTGACTGGTAGCAATTGCTAATTGACGTGGTTGATGGGAGAATACCAGCACTTCTAACGCTGCATTTGCTACCAATGACAATATTCCCCAGGCTTCATATCAGTATACGTAGGATTACTCCCAAGTTTTTGGGTACGTTGAAGCGGTCCCTTCCAATTGAAGTCGTCTAACATTGAATTTGACGAAATAGTTGTTCTTCGCCTAAGAGCTTACATGGATGTCCCTAGTCGAAGTTTGGCACCAATTAGGTAGTGATCCGATTCGATGTTATCTCCTCTGATCTACATACCTACATGTAGAATGTTTAGAAGAGTTCCTTCCGTCAATCGTAACGTTATCGATTTGGTTGTAAGTCCGACAATCGAGACGTGAAAATAGAGTGATCAGCACCATGTTTTTCCAGCTGCAAATCGATGAGCCTGAGTTCGTTATCAAAAGAAGGGAAGAAGATATTCTCAACAATAATGACGTCCTCTCTACCAGTTTGAGCGTTGAAATCTCCCAAGAGAATTGTAATGTCATATTTGGAGCATCGCTCATATGGTTTCACAAGGAGCTCGAAAAAAAATTTCTAGGTAGGTGACGAGGGGTGGAGGGGGGGTGTTAATATATTTGTTTTGTTCATCCAAGTCATATCAGCATTTTGCATCACAATTTGGTTTCCCTTTACATGGCGTTCAGAGTCTGTTCCTCAAAATAAATGTCATCAAAAAATGTGTCCTGTTGTACCGATTGGCGTAGTGGTTATTGTTAGACTACCACGCCAAGGGTTCGATCCATGATTTCAACTAATTTTTTTTTTCGGGCCAAACCTTCCAAGAGTAAAACTTGTCATGTGCTTCTTTGCTTGCCGTTTGGTACGTTCCATTCCTGCAGAACAGCAACGAACACACGAGAATGGTTAAGAGTGTAAAGCTAAGTGTACACGATTGCCAGGTCTGACAATCATTGTCAGATCTGCAAACGTCTGACAATGTGTGAAAATGAGCTGACAATGAGCTGAAAATTTAATTTGTTTGTACACGGTTTGCAGATATCTACAAACATCTGCAAATCTGTTGCCAAATATTTGTCTGACAATGTCGACAAACTAATTTGGCCAAATAGCTAGCAATAGTTTTCTAGATTTTCTGCCAACCGTGTACACACCAAATCAAATTTTGGATCTGCAAATTTATTTTCAGCTCATTGTCACACATCGCATCAGTCAGAAAATTTTAAAACTACTAAAACAAAGTGAAATATAAAAAAATAAGATAAATGGAAAAAAACGTGGCAGTTGCGACTATTTTGAGTGCTTTTTTATTAGAAAGCAGCGATGAAGAAACAGCCAAACAGCCCAAAAAGATGTGTCGTAGGGTATGGACGAAGGATTGGGTGGCCCGTCGTGAGCAGGAGGGATTTTACGCAAAATTGATGGTCGAATTGCGAACAGAGGAACCAGAACTGTATCGAAATTTTTTGCGAATGGATTGCAAGCAATTTGATCACCTTTTAGCTTTGGTGGCTCCACATATTCAAAAACAAGATACGAATATGCGCAAGAGCATTTCTGCAGGTGAGCGTCTTGCGTTAACCCTACGATACCTAGCTACCGGCGACAATTTTCGGTCGTTGCAATACCTGTTTCGCATTCCTGCTACAACGATCTCGAGGATAATTCCACATGTCCTCGATGCTATATATAAAGTTCTCGTGGACGAATATCTTCAGGTAAATTTACATAATTCAATTGTTGAATGTATAATAATTGCGATTTTTAGTCCCCGAAAACACAAGAGGCTTGGAACGCTATTGCCAACGATATCAACGAAATTTGGCAATTCCCAAACTGCATTGGAGCTGTGGATGGGAAGCATGTGGTCATGGTCGCACCACCTGATTCTGGCAGCATTTTTTATAACTATAAAGGTACACATAGTATCATATTAATGGGTATAGCCGATGCGAACTACAAATTGATTTACATCGATGTCGGCCGCAATGGGCGATTTTCCGACGGTGGTGTGTTCAACCGCTGCACATTTGGACAAGGTTTGGATAACAATCAGCTGTGCTTGCCACCACACAAACCACTACCCGGCCCCGGTAGACAATTGCCTGTTCCGTATGTCCTTATCGCAGACGACGCGTTTGCTTTACGACCAAACATATTGAAGCCATTTGGCGAACGCGGTCTCTCCATGGTGCAAAGAGTATTTAATTATCGTTTGAGCCGTGCTCGCCGAATCATCGAAAATGTTTTCGGTATTATGTCTGCACGCTTCCGAGTCTTGCGTAAACCCATACATTTGACCTCTTGCGATAACAATTCTTTTGGCAGTTTGTATTCTTGACAACCAACATCCCACAAACTCCGCCTCATCTCAATTTCTTGAATTAGCTTCATCGTATCTTCATGGGTCCACTCCTTCTCTACCCTCTTCCAATACGATTTCTTAATTGTTTTTGGCAAGTTTTCAGGCGGCAGTGACCGGGTAAATGCCTCAACCGTAATGGGCTGAAAATGTTCAGCACTTTCATTTTCAATAAAATCATCCATATCTGAAAATAAATGTTAACGTTTTTATACATTTTCTTTGAAATGAAAAAAGCACCTTAAAATTTACCTTGTAGTCTTCGCCAAATTTGTCTGCCAATGAATAAATTTGCAAATGTTCCTCAAACGGCATCTGCAAATTTATTCATTGTCAGACGTTTGCAGAAACGTTAGAAAATGAAAAAAATTTGGTGATCTCCCAATGAATTTTGTGTACACACGATTGCCACATCTGCAAATTAATTTGTCTTCAAAATGATTGATGAACAAATTTTTCTGCAAATCAATTTGGTGTGTACACGATTGTCAGCCATTCGAGACAAATTTTTCAGTGACAGATCTGGCAATATTTGCAGATCTGGCAATCGGGTACACTTAGCTTAAGTCACAGCTCCCAAGCCCCAACGCTCACCGGCCCACTCGGAGTTGTTGTGGTAGCAAATTTATTCAAATGGTTTGCCCACCTATACTTAATTTTGTTAGAAAACTAAGTTTTCTAACTAACTAAGATGGTTTATCTACAAATATGGAAACACTATCTGAAAAATATAGGTCACTAAGCAAAATCAAATTGACAAGAGGATGTTGCTCATCGTAAACAGTCAAAAAACGTTTCGAAAAAAGAGGGTTATTTGAGTCCTACATACAAGGTCAGGATTGTAATTCGATCCCTAAAAAAACAAAACACAAACTCACATTCCCAACTTTTTGTGCATCCATTTTTTTTCGAACTAAAACGTGATTATGATCATCATTAGGGTATATCATATTGCCCTTGACAAAAAAGTAAACAAAATTCCAATTCAAAAACATGGACAAAAAAAGTGTTCTTGAAAAAAAAAAAAAAAAATAAAGGAAGTAGGTCAACCCTTTTGGTTTGCTTCCGGAATACGGAAGCAATAGTTGTGCAATCCTTATTGGATTTTTTTTCCCATCTACCTTCCAAAACAGTTGGAGAGAGGTGTTGTTTCATTTTCCTGCCGATTTGGTTTCACAATAAATTTTGGTTGGGGAGACTAAATTTATTCAAAAAAAAAAAAAAGAGCTGATCTATAATCAAGACCACAATTAAATCGAAAAACCTTTATTGTTCCAAAATTGTTTAACAAAAAAAAAAAAAAATAAAACAACATTTGCATATAAATTGTTCAGTATTGTGTTAATAACGCCTATAATTAATGTGTTCCATCATCATATTCGTTTATATGAGAACTGAGAACATGGTTCGTGATATTTGGCCATTCAAAGAAATTCATAAATATTAGGAGTGGCCTCTTTGTTCTTTGTTAAATGATTTTTGTTCATAAATGTTGCTGTCCGATTGTGTGTATAGTATTATTAATTTCACAGCATCGGAAATTGTTTTCAATGTGATTCTAGGTATTCGGGAACATAATGGTTCCCCGGTTGTTGTTTTTTTTTTTTTTGTGTTCTTCAATAAAACCGAAACGTAAAATTACTACGTCTTTAATTTATTCGTCAACAGGCTTCCTGGAAAGAAAATACAAGAAAAAAAAAAAAACTGTATAATAACTGCTTTATTGAATCATAAAAGATCCCATCAGCTAGAGCGTTTCAAAAGTGCTTGAAAATAGTAGATATAGAGTTTAGAGTCCCCCCTTTGTGGCAATTTGATCTATTTCGATCCCAATGCGAGATAGAGCACAACTTTGGATTCGGATTTGGATTTACAACCGAAATCATCATGACATCCCTTGACGGCCGTGACAGGAAAAGACACTAAAAAACCATTCAAGTTTGAACGATTGCTGGTTGGTTATCAAGAGTTATCATCATCATCACCATGGAGGAACCCGTGTAAGAATCTATGAATAGAGAAGTGCCTGCTTTTAAATAAAATCCAATAAACCCCTCAAGGGTATAAGTTTTTTTTTTGTTTTGTTTAACATGATAATCTGATTAACATGGAAGCGAGCGAAGTCTTTCGCTATCTCGGAAGAAAAGGAGTTATTCCTTTAAAAAAAGCCTTTGTATCTTTGGATAAGGTTGTGCGCAGCAGTGCAAGTGGAACTGGTTAAGAAACCAAAATAAAATAATAAAAAAAAAAAAACACTCAAAACACTTGATTGCTTTAACTTTTCTGATTCTTGTTCCTTAAGAATCCTGGCTGACTAAAGTTGTGGTGGATGAAGGTATATTTATTCTGAATTCAGGTTCTCCTTTATTTTTTTTTTTACTTTAATCGAAAATTCAAGCCCTAGATGGTATTTTCTTCCTTTTTTTAATTTTTTTTTTATCGAAAGACTAAGTTAAAGAAGAAGTGTGCAAAAATGCTAGTATTACGCAAAAGGTTCTTTATAGGTCACAAGTGCATACATACCTTTATAATAATAGGCGGCATATAAAAAAAGGGAGGACAACAACAACAGTATTTGTTTTTTATGTTTTGTTTTTTATAAGGTTTTGATACTGAAAAAGATCGAGCCATGTGTGTACGCACAGCGCATTATGCTTGTTTGGCTCTACGTGGTAGTTGATTTGAGAGCGGTATAGGCATTCACTTCTCAATTTAAAATTATTTAATTCATAAAAGTTCAAGAATTAAAAATAAGAAAATTTGAGTTTCTTTGGTAAGCTAGAAAACACAAACAAAATTTAAATAAAGGGTGTTTTTTAGAGGTATCGATCTTTAAGTTGGCAGCACTTTTTTCATTGACAGCCATATTGTTATCTGTCATGTGATTTATTTTTAGTTTGGTTTGCCATTTCCTCATGAATCGACTGAAGCCTGAACAACTCATGTAAATTTTGCAGATATTTCGAAAAACATGGTTTTGTTCGTGAAACGATGCCATCGCATAATCTAGGCTTATCAAGAAATCGTATCAGCAGAACTGGGAGGCCATGATTATGCAGTCAAAATACGCTCATATCCAAACCCTGAGTGCCAAAACATTACTGGAAGACCCCATCTAAGAGGGCGCAATCAAGTGTAGGACAAACTCAACCAATTTGGCGTGCGTAACTGAAAAACAAACTGGCTAGGGACCGGACTGGCTGGCGGGGTAATTCGTTTGAGGCCGTGGTCAACAATTAAGTTACTAAGTCAGTATGTAATTATGGGATGACACGACTGTTAATTTCAAGGTGTTTAGAAAATCTACAGATTAGGTTGGTAATACTGTCGTCAATATGGTGTGGTAATTGATTTGCTGACTTAACTTTCCACTATCTTTATGTTGAATTTATTGAGGGAACTTTTTCTCAGCGATAGCACTTTCCTGTCACATTCCCCGTAGTTAGTGAAAGATACGTATGATAATAAAATTAATTTCTCGATATCTGACAGCTGTTTCCCGCTCGAAATTTTGAATGAAAGTCAATATCACCATTGTATTTAAAATCTATAGTATTCCCAAAAAGCGGAAGGTTTTGTGCGCCATCTATGGACGACGTTCACAAGCTTTGATTGGAGAGTAATTTTAGTGGTTTTTGTCTAAGCTGCTATGACAAGCAAAAACAACAATAGAAGACTTTTGATGTAAAGTAGATAATACAACTAGCGCCACACTTGACGACGTTCAGAACTAAAATAAAATGTTCCATGAAATTACTATAAAAATGTATATACAATGATATCACACTTCCGCGGAACGAAATGAGTTGATTTACGCTTGAACAACGTTTGGAAATAAGTTTGAATAACTTTTTGAAGTGATACTTCTTAAGCGCAAGAGGGTAAAATTTTGTCAAATCGGAAATTACCGCGACGGAAATGTGGGATGTTTCCGTCCCAGATGACGGAGAGAACGATTGAGACCGATTGACAGAAAGTGAGAAAGGGCGAACGTAGCATGAAGCACAGTGCCATGGGGAGAGATGGATGTGACTTGGTGTGTGGTTAAATGAGCGCTGGAAGATTGATATGAAAAATGTGATGTGTATAATATTAAATGTGTTAGGCGGGTAAGCGGCCTTAAGAAGCTGCACTAGTCGGTTGATGCGGTGCAAAAAAAAAAAATTTGTTTGCCAAAGCAGTTTCCCTTCTGATATATGTTTTTTTTGTACGCACGCACTTGTTTTCCCAAAGTTGCTCTATGCTCCAGAAGAAGTTGAAGAGCTTACAAAGTTCAATTGACTCAGCAATTGCAGCAATTGAACTCGCATGTCCATCCGCTTCGTTATCGCTTCGCGGTTTGGGACTTAAATCATAGAGCAACTGGAATTGGACACGATTTTGGGCGAAAAATCATATTTTCTGAGTAACTGACGGCAAAAAAACGAAATTGCTGCTAGGGCTCGGAAAAACCGCACGTCATTGTCAAGAAGCCTACAGACAGTTTTTGGCATTAGCATTCTAGGTCTTAAACTAGCGGTACCTGGCCATACGATTTTTAATAAAAATTTATTTATTTCAAAAACAGCTCCTACGGTTTTGATAAAACTTTCTGAATTGTGTCTTCTGTGCAAACTTTATTTTCTGGTTGGAATAGATTTTTTAGGAAAAGTCTTATAACGGTACTTTTGAGTTTTTTTTTTAAAGAAAAATATCCATTTTTTTTAAATGTTTGTTTATTTTCAAAAGTATTAGGATAACAACTACAAACTGCTAGATTTGGAATATGTTTTTGACAAGTTTTTCAAAAAAAAAACAGATTTTTGAAAAAAAACTGGTCCGACGATTTTGATTTTTTTTTCTTTTCAGTTCAAAAAAAAAAAAAAAATCAGATTACTTGACTTTTCCAAAAAACGTTTGAAGGATTTGATTTTTAAGTGATTAATAAAATTTCACATTAAGTATATTCTCTCTGCTTTTTTTAAAATCTAAAGCACCAAGAGCCAAGACCACTGTCATTTATTAGATCGAGATTCGTGCAACCCAGTCGTGCACTTCATTTTTGTTTCCCGAAAATAAATATGTGGACTTGGACGACCTCTGGATCGTGCAGGATTGCGCACTATGCCACACAGCACATACCATAATCAATCTTTAGTGCACCCATTTCCCAAATCTTGTCATCAGCCGTCTTCGCGATGATAATTGGACACTTCGGAACTCCGATGTGAACCAATTGGATTGTTCTTTTTTTGAGAACCGTGCAGGACCGATGTTATGCCAACAATCCGGAAACGATTCAAGCACTTAAGGCCAATATCATCCAAGCAAGCAAACCTTTCCTAGTCTTAAAGTTGTCCTGGCACTTGCAGGTCCAAGCCAACATAAAGAATCATTCTTTGAATCTCAACTCCTTCGTTTTCGATCACTTCACTAATTCTTTTTTTTAGTTTTCTTGTTTTAAAAAAACATAAGTGTTTTTTTCTTCCCCTCTTTCTTTTGATTGTTTTTATGCTCGTATTCAGGTTTTTCGTGTTTTCAAATGATTATGGTGGTTTCTTGTGTGCGCAATTTTTTGCTCCTTAGACCTTGACCATTAACATAGAAAAAAGGAGATTGCATAAACATGCTTCACACAACAACCGGTCCCTCGTCATCGGTCCTTTTTTGTTTATTTTTGTGTGCCTTCACTTAACCAGCACCCCTTTTGCCTTTTCGTGTATGTTTGAGTTTGCATTTGAATGCGAATTGAATAAGTTAGTGTTGGTGTTGTTGACTGAAAGGGGGGAAGGGGAAGATGCAATTTCTCGAAGACGCTGTAATGCATCGATACGCATGAAAATAAATTGCAATTTCATACGTTAACTGGTTTCGAAGCTATATACTGCAGGATCAGGCGCGTGAAAATGTTCTTCAGGAGAATGAAGGGGGAAGTTCATGTTCATGAAACAGGAATAGCTACACACTTCACGAATCGTTTGAAAAAGTATCTTTTTTTTGCAAATGCAAGAACAAGAACATTATATCAAGAATGCAGTTGAAAATGCAAGTGAAATGTTTTTATCCGGTTTCTGGTTAAAAAGAAGAGAGGGATACCTTCAACTTAGATCTCATTGGTGTTAGTTTATTGTTTGAAGAGAATGGTGTTTTTGCAAGAGTTTACTTGTTCATTTTGAAAACTATTTCTTAAAATAATATTGGGAATCTGCCAATCGTATATCTTCATTTTAAATTACATTCAATTTTATATTTAAATTGAATAAGTAATATCATCCTTGATGGTTAAGATCTCGGAAATTTGAATAATTTATGACTTTTTACCTAAGAAAATAGAAGTTTCTCTTTCAATTGCAAATTAAATTTCTAAATCATAAAGGCTTATTGCTTGGGATAGCCAAGTTATTTTCTTTGGTCCTTGAAATTTTTCGTAATCAGTTTGTTCCTTAGTCCAAAAATTATATATATTTTCACACTCTTTTTGTCTTTCGAGCGAAGTCTGGAACTAACTTTACTAACTTTACTGAAGTTCCCAACGTTAGAGTCAGAGAAGTTAGTGAGGCGGTTAAAAATTTCAGACGACATATTTACATTCTGAGTTTTTTCGCAGGAAGTCAACAACAGATGTAATCCAAAGTATTAGAGGGTCATTCCGGAACAACATTATTTGGATTTGCATATTGTGTTTGCTTTGAAAAGGCATTCGATAGACAACCACGAGATTTGATATGGGTGGCCCCTAAGGTAACGAGGAGTTCCAGAAGCCTATGTCCGAGTGGTCATGGACATGTAGTTACGAGGGAGCAGTCACAAAAGTAAGATGTCCAGCTGGAGTCACTGATGAATTTCAAATCAAAGAAGATGTACATGTACACCAGAGAAGCGTCCTGAGTCATCTGTTTTTTAATGTTGTCCATAAATTAAATTAAATTATCCCACGCCACTTTCCCCCCCAGATCCCGCCCTCGCTGGGGTCCATTTACACCGAGCACGACAGCAAATACGGTTGCAAAGGTAGTATAAAGAGATTTCGTAACGTAGGGATCCGAAAAATCTTTGGACCACCGTTTAACGAAACCAAGAGTTGAGTTGGCTCTTCCGATTATGTTATCATAATGGGATCTAAAGTTGAGTTCAGTATCACAAATAACACCTAAATCTCGAATGGTCGTTACTCTGGAAACAAGAGCGTCGTTGATAAAGTAGTCTCGCGGTGGTAATTGGAAACGTTTGCGGGAATAAATGATCGATTGGCATTTGCCCCACATTAAGTTCTAAATTGTTCTTTTGACACCAGTTATCAAAGTTGTTCAGATCCTTCTGCAGAAGTAAAGCATCATGGGGTGTGGAAATCGTTCTGAAAATTTTCATGTCATCCGCGTACAAAGAAAGTTCGGAGTGCTCTATCACAAATTCTGCGTCATTAATAGACAAACTAAAAATGATAGGGCCCAAGTGACTCCCTTGAGGAACACCCGATGTAGCGATAAACGGATCAGAAATTGAAGATCTGAATAAAACCTGGTATCTACGATCTAATAAGTATGAATCCATCCACTGAATAAAAATAGGAGGGAAACCAAGAGCCTTAAGTTTGAACGATATAATCTTGTGTGAGATTTTGTCAAAGGCTTTGTTAAAGTCAGTAGCAATGACGTCGACTTCGTTTTTGTTCTCCATTGAATTAAGAGTATACGAAACGAATACCGTTAAGTTGGTTGTAGTAGATCTACCTTTAAGGAACCCGTGTTGTTTAGTTGAAAACAGGGGCTTGCAATGAAAGTAAACATTATCGAAGACAATACTTTCGAGAAGTTTTGGAATGCAAGATAATTTGGCGATCGGCCTATAATTAGAGATATCCCCTTTAGAACCTTTTTTGTGAATCGGTATGATGTAAGAATCATTCCACATTGATTGAAAAATCCCTAGAGAAAGAGATTTTTGGAAAAGAGTAGTAAGAGGCTGAGCTAAATTTGATGCACATTTCTTTAAGATAATTGCTGGCAAGCCATCAGGACCAGTTGAAAAATCATCCTTAAGTTTATTGATCTTTTGGATGACATCATCAACATTAATGTTTATTGATACCAATGACGTTTGATTACAGTTATTCAAGAAAGTAAAGTAGCTTACATCAGGTTCAAAATTATTATCGGAGAAAGCCGTACTAAAAAAAAATTTGCAAAGAGGTTAGTTACTATTTTAGAATCATTTAAAGAATGATCTAAGTATTTTAATGTTGTAGGATACCCATCAGTTTTTTTTTTTAAGTTGATGAATTGCCAAAAACGCCTAGGATCGGAGATTATATAATTACCAGCTAGAAGTGAAAGTGACGGACCACAAAGTGCACCAGTTATTGTTTGCTGACGATGGAGTAATTATAAGTGGGGATCCTTCATCTCTGGAACAATGGCGTATAGGTTAACGTTTTATAGGAAAATTCGTTCGTTTTCTGATCACACATGCATATTCCAGACATGTATTTAATTGATTCCCAAGTGTGAAAAGTTCGAGTATCTGGAATATATGATTAATGAATGGAAAAGGAACTTGTGATGAAGCGGTGAAAAAACTCCGCTGTTTTGTGTGACCGAAAAATGCACCCTAAGCTAAAGTTAAGACTCTTCACCTCAGTTGTGCGTCCGGCACTCACATATGGTTCACAATGTTGAACAATTTACTAAACGTACCTATGAGATGAAGATGCTTAGTAACTGGAGTAACAAAGCTTGATCATATACATATGTAAGTACGAAAATCCGAGGAAGCCTTCACGTCAAAAATAGACCACGTCTGGCTCAGCTGGTATATTATCACATTCAAATAAGGAACAAGAAAACGCCGTCAAAAGGGAAAAACCAAACAACACGTTCCAATTCGATCGCGAGGGAGGAAGAGGAGAAGCATGTAGTCGAAGAGGCAACGACATAATGAATCAAGTCATTTATATATAATGTTGTAAGGCTCTAAGACTTTTCGTTGCAAGGCTATTCAATAATAAAATCTAGCCTTACGATCACACGGATCGCACAATGCACAGGTAATCATTAAACCAACTTTTTCGTTGTTTTGTGAAGAAGTAAGTGCGGTTGTATTTAAATAGCTTTGCAACGAAAGTCTTAGAGCCATACGGTTTTCAGAGTTGAACTGAGAACTAACAAGAGCATGAGATTTTGACAACGAAAATAGTTCTTATAAACGGAAAACTTTGAAAAAAATTAGTTTGAAAATTTATATTACATTCTTTCCAAAGTTTTGAGTTTGAAAATTAATTTTTCGAAAAACATTGTCTAGATTAGGTTTATTTAAAAATACAATAGAGGAAGAGATTTTTGACTTTACAAAAAAGTGCAGCATGGCATTCTTGGAGTTTTTCAATTTAAGTCATTTTTCCAAAAAATTTCCCCCTCGCCTGAACGAAGGGGAATAGAACCCCCTCCCATACGATTTTTTTCGTGTCTTAACAGATCCTACCCGCTCTATTACAAAAATACCCGAATGAGTTAATTTTTTTTAATTTTGTTTTACTCTGTGTCGAATTTACCATATGTTCGTCACACCGAAAAGCTGATAGACGAACTTTTTCTTGTCTAACTTTCCAAACGCTTTCTATTGATATGCCTTACAACATTATATAAATGATTTGATTCATTATGTCGTTGGCTCTCGGTCTAATACCTACGAACTCCTAGCGCAAGCAAATGTACAAATGCATCAACCAACGCCAGAATTTAAAAGAACTCAGAAATGGAACAATTCAAGACCGACTGGCTTGTCGAATTCGACAAACGGATCACTAGGGCCAAGCAGACAAGTGGGAGGATTTAATCCATCTGAGATCGTTACTGTGCCGGAAAGAAGTACAGTGCACGACTGGGTCACACAAACTTGCTCTAATGTGTGACTGTGGTCTTGGGGCTGGAGATTTTGTAAAAAGGAGGGAAAAATCATATGAAATTTGATGATCACTTGAAAATCACTAGTTAAAAGGTTTTTTTTTTTTTTTGAAAAAAAAAGAAGTAAGCCATCTCGCCATCTGCATTCTTTTACGCTTTTGAATAAAAAAAATCTTTAAATCTTTTAAACAACTAAAAGACAATATATGTTTTTTAAACTGACATTTTTTTTGAAAAATGAAAGAATTAATATTTGTTATTTCGATTATAAAAAGGCCTTTTCATTAAAAATGTCATCTAAATCTGTCAAGTGGCTGACGAGAAAGTCTGAGCTGGAAAAACCTGTCCTGTGGGAAGTACCGTTATAAGACTTTTCCTTAAAAATATTTTCCAACGAAAACATAAATTTTACACAGAAAACACCATTCAGAAAGTTTTATCAAAATCGTAGAAGCCGTTTTTGAGATTAAGGCATTTTTCCTAAGATATCGTATAGCAGGTACCGTTAGTTTTAGAACTAGAATGCTCTTTCCAAAAATCCCTCTGAAGGAAGTCATAATTATACTGTGTACGAAGTTTGAGGCAAATTCGGTGCCGTTTAGGCTATAGGTTCAAACAAGTATCTGTCGTGTCATCGTAATGTTATGTTTGACTATCAACAAAAAAAAAAAAACTTCATCTTTTACCTATAATCGCAAGTAAAAAGGAACAATTATTGTATTTAGTTCTTGTCTAGTAGTTTCTTGGGTAGTCAATCTAACATTAGCAATCTTAAAGTACCAAAGTACCTACATGACAAAATGAAGCTTCAAATTTATTTAATCGACCACAAAAACTTCTAGCAACCACGTTAGAAGAAAATTATGTTTTAAGACCATGTTCTGTCAGTTTTAACTCACAACTTGAGGGAACTTCTTACTAAGGAAAGGGTAGTCAATTTATGTGTGTTTTATTTTTCCAATTTTTTTTAAGAAACCCAGCTATTAGTCATACCCCTTTTGAAGTTAAATTCAATCAATACTTTGAATCGCAATTAAAAACACTGCGTCACACTTTTTCCCTGCGTTCCATCCATCTATAGTACCAGCTGTCCAACTTCATGTCATCTTTAAGAAATCTCTTGTCTATTAATAAAACAAGAAATCAAAACTACCGGAAGAAAAGAATAATCAGATTCCAGATACCTTCGTAGGAAGTTCAAAATGCACACCATGCTGCCACACATAATACTTCTACCTTGTCATGGATCCTGTTAAGAAATTAAAAAAAAAAAGAAAGAAAAATCTTCGCAAACTGGCAGGGAGTCCTTTTTTTACACCATTGTTGCTTTATATTACTTTTTTATGGCATTTCTAATGCGAAGAAAATAAAGTCATAGGTGAATAAAGCGCTGACGCTTTGGGGTGATGAAGTTCAGGTACAAAAAAAAAAATCTGATAATAATTCCAGTTTTATTAGTTTTTCCATCCCAACCCCAGCCCCGCATTCAGCCAAAAGGACATAGTTTTTTTTTCATGTCCAATCTCCTTATTTCAGCGCCTTGTTTATGGGCTCCTTGCAATTTTCCAAACAAACGTAAAATTCTGGAACTTTTTTTTTTATTGCGTACTTACAAAGCATTCACTTAAATTTAGATTCCTTTGAATGCCTTTGTCCGGTTTTTGAGAAAACGGATGAAAGAAAAATTGATGGTTTTATGACATCTTGTTATTGTGTACTGTGTACAAGAAGGTCGTCCTTTTTTTAAGTGAATAGTGGAACTTTATTACGCCACGAATGTGTGATGTATATATTTTGTGGTGTCATGGGGTGAAGAATTTTTTTTTTACGAGCTTGAGCACTTTTGGGAATTAGAAAAGGAAATAGTTCATTTGTGATGTTCCGGATTGGTTTAAGGAATGTTCCTTGATGGCGCATCATCAATTTGATGATGAATTGATCAATTAAAATAATAAGAACGGAAATCATAGAGGGGCATTTTTTTTTTTACAAAGGAAAGATTCTCTAAAATGGTGGTAGGTACCTTGAAATAAGCATTTTTCAAAAACTTATGAAAGTTTAACATTTTTTCACTATGGATTCGAAACCAGTACTCTGTCCAAGGGTTACAGACACCATACTTTAAAAATGTTGAAGATCCTGCCTGCAGGAGAGATTCCGTTCCTACATATAAACCTGATTCAAACTACTGGCTGTACTTTAAAATTATCAAAAGAAAGCCTTGGCAGTGTTACGTGGAGTTGCAGTCATTATATCAGACTGTCACCAGTTACCTCAGGTTAGGGGACCAATCCAAGATTTCCCCATTTTTTTTCGAATTTTCGAAGACGTGCTGCTTCTTCTTCAAGCTAAAGCCAGTAAATCGTGGGGTGCACCATTTTGTTACCAAAGGAATAATAGGAGTTCAATAGGAACAACATTGGCGAAAGACAATTGTTTTGGCCTGAGGTTGGTTGGGTTATGGCGATCAATCTGGAAGACGATCTCCTAGACGATCAATGTGACCAGACTACTCGTACAGACTGTAATGCCACTTCGTTCATTCCGTTTACAGGTTGGTTCTTGGTTTTGTGGTTATTCATGGAATCATAACTCGACACCTATAAGAAGTGTATGGTTCCCAGATAGGTCCTCTGCCAACTTTCGATTTTTAGGCCGACGCGACGGTTGAGAATTGGAGTCAAACACTCCTCTGGAAGTTGCTCTTAAACTGCCACACGATCTCCAAGAAACATAAGCTCGCCACCTATGCAAAATGTTAAGTTCCTTTAAGGTTCTTCTGCCCACGTTCAATTGCTTAAGACAAAATGGGAGATTGTTTTTACAGTAAGGATGGGATGAGCTAGCACTGCCCTGGAATTCGACTCAATCTGCCAATCGAAACCTTAGATGATTTCATGAGACCAATAGGCAGTTTGCTGGTTGGCTAGGGTACATTACATTTGATACATCACAGAGTTCGTTCAGTTTACGGGTTGATTTGGTGTGCATCAATGGAATCGTACCTTCACACCTAGGCGAGAAGTGTGGTTCCCAGACAGGTCCTCGGCCAACCTTTAATTTGTAGGCCGACACCGGAGAGAATTGGTTGAAAATGAGTCAAACATTTCCCTGGAAGTTGCTCATAAAATGTAATCCGATCCCCTAGGCTATCAATGTGATCAGAGTCCAGACGCTATGACCCCTAGGCTGGCCGCTGGTTCTGTTTGCGTGGCGGTTTAGTAACCATCCAAGAAAACTTGCCAATTATGTACCTCCACCCACCATTCTTTGCTTAGGAAAATATGGTGGATTTTAAGCATAGAGGAGCTGCAAAATCGCATCGTCACCTCCAAGCGGTGCCCGAAGGATAGCCGAACGGTGGACTAACGATGAGCATTGGATTCATCGGATCCATAGGTTGTAGATACCTGAGTTCTCTTCTCAGGAACTAGGAGCAAGATGAAAGATACGCTCTGAAGATCTATATGTCATGCACACTGCACAGGCCTGACAAGCCGGTCATGAAAAGGAAATTTTATTGTGATGAAAACCGCAAAAATGCCTCTGATGAACGAACCAAAAATGTTGACGATCCCCCGCAAAAGAAAAACGGACATGGATTTACGCATATGCACTTGGAATGTGCGTACGCTAAACAGGCCGCATAAAGCCGAGCAGCTCGCTGAGACATTCGCCAGTCTCAACGCTGATATAACAGCCCTGCAGGAGATGCGATGGGATGGACCGGGCTTGAGAAATACACAGGACTTTAATTTCTATTATGGGAAACGCCACCTTGATGAGAGATCGCGCTTGTTTGGGTGCGGATTTGCTGTCAGAGGAAGACTTAAGCTAAAGGTCTTGAGCTTTCGCGAAATCAGCGAGAGAGTGACAACGATCCGCATTAAGGCCAAATTCCACCACATAAGCCTAATTAGCGCTCATGCCCCTAGAGAAGAGAAAGACGACGCTACCAAAGAATGTTTCTACAATCTCCTCGCCAAAACATATGAGCAGTGCCCAAAACATGACATTAAAATTCTCTTGGGAGACTTTAATGCCAAAATTGGGAGGGAGGACATCTTTGGTATGACGATCAGAAAAAACAGCCTGCACGACACCACCTCCGACAACGGACTCAGGCTCATCGATTTTGTAGCGGGAAAAAACATGGTGCTGAGCAGCACGCGATTCCCACGTCCCGACATAAACAAGGGCACATGGCGATCCCCAGATGGTCGAACCTGCAACCAAATCGACCATGTTGTGATTGTTGGAAGACACTCCTCCAGCATTATGAATGTCCGTACATTCCGAGGAGCAAACATCGATTCGGAACACTACCTAGTCGGTGCAAAACTTAGGGTACGGATCTCCATGGAAGTTCTTAGGCGAACACCGACTACACCGAGGAAATTCAATGTTGAACGTCTTCAATGGGAAGAGACCGCCGCTGCCTATGCCGACCGCGTATCCCTTGAGCTTGCGAGAAATCCTTCGACTGATGACATGAACCCGGATGACCAATGGCAGCTATGTCAACAAGCCATAAGAAGTGCTGCGTCAGAGGTATTGGGCTTCTCACATCCTCCCCCCAGAAACCCCCTGGTTCGACTCCGAATGTGCTCAGGCAAACAAAGCCAAAACGGAGGCATACAAGTCGTAGCTCTAGAGAGATACTAGAGCATCCAGAAATCTCTTTGTTGAGCGAAGGAAAGATGAGAAACGTCTACTCAGGAGGAAGAAAAAAGAACATTAGCAACGCGAAGTCGAGGAGATGCAAAGATGTTTTTCCAGAAAAGAGGTACGAAACTTCTATAAAAGGGTGAAACAGTCTCCATCCGGTTTCACAAGCCGCCCTGGGCCCTGCAAAGATCAGGATGGAAATACCATAGGGGAAACGCAGGCGATGTTAGCCATCTGGAGAGACTACTTTAACCGGTTGCTAAATTGCAATGACAGGCAAGATCCCGCCCAAGATCAACTTGTTCCAGTTAATCTAGATGATGACCACGAACAACACCCGCCCGACCAAAATGAAATCAAAGTAGCCATCACCAGACTAAAGATGAATAAAGCAGCTGGATGTGATGGCCCTAAAGCGGAGCTTTTAAAACACGCTGGATATGACCTGGTCAGGAGCATACATCAACTCATCTGCAAAATATGGTCGGAGGAAAGTATGCCCGATGAGTGGAATCTCAGTACCATCTGCCCGATTCACAAAAAAGGAGACCGCCAACTATAGAGGTATAAGTCTTTTAAACATCGCCTATAAGATCCTGTCCAGAGTTTTATGTGAACTTCTCAAGCCGTTTGCTGATGATTTGATAGGTACTTACCAATGCGGCTTCAGACCTGGAAAATCTACCACCGACCAAATATTCACATTGCGCCAGATCCTGGAGAAAACCCAAGAAAATAACATCGACACCCACTACCTGTTCGTTGATTTTAAAGCCGCCTACGACAGTGTTAATAGAGTTGAACTGTATCGTGCCATGTCTAACTTTAGAATCCCTGCTAAACTGATACGCCTTATCAGGATGACGTTGGAGAATGTTTGCTGTTCCGTCAAAGTTGGTAGAGACTCTAGCGACATAAGCCTAGCCAGAAAAATTCGAATTCAAAGACTAAGATGGCTGGGCCAAGGTAGACCTCATCTTCGATGGAGCGACCATTTAGAGGGAGACATCCGTCAACTTGGAGTGCGAAATTGGAGACAGCAGGCTAGAGATCGAGCCGGCTGGAGAGGCATTCTCAGCAAAGCCCAGGAGCACCACGCTCCAGTGGCGCCATCATAAGTAAGGCGGGATTAGCTTACACTCCCCAAGAAATTGACTCATTCTACCATAAGCTATAATTCTTAGACGATTTGATGTAACCAGATACCGCAGACTCCAGTAATTATGTCATCTCGGCAGTTTTTTAGTTGGTTATGGTACACTGGTCTTGTCAAAGTGTTGGCTCGTTATGCGGGTTAGTCATTGGAATTCTTCAAGAATCATAGCCTAGGCGAGATGTATGGTTCTTAGACGGGACGTCTGTAAATCTATGATTTCAAAGTCAAAGGGGTAGTTCTTCGAGAGTTCGATTTATTCAGAGTCGTATCCGATCTTTGATCCTTTTTTTTGATAGTTCCCTGAGGTCTTTATAAAAAGCTTCACCAAGGGACCGAACCCTTACACTCGCTCAAAAGCAAGAACATGACCACAGTCGCACCTTCACCTATTGCCCACTGCCCCATGGAGATTGCCACCTTCCTCGCTATATCAAATGAGCTTTTGCAAATTAATGCATCTGTTCGGGATTTGAAGTGGATTCGACATGCTAAAAAATGTTCGACACAACTTTCGCTAACTTGGCCATTAATGAGGTATATTTCTGAAACTTGTTCAAGTATGGCCGAAGTATTAAGAAAAGTGACATTAGGCTAAACGCTGACATTCGCACTTCTCTCACTTGAGCAAGAAATATGATTTAATATTTGGTCCTGAAACTGTGATTTAATTTTTACTTCACGATTTATTTTGAAGGAATCTAGCAAAAAAAAAAGACAAAAATATTAACAGAAACCGTGCATTTTCCATAATCCCCGATAACTGTTAAAGCACAGATCCACTGAAATGTCTATTATGAGTACAATCTTATCCACAGCTTCGAGTCCAGGTGCTTCTTTTCACGAACAGATATACCCCGGGCATACACTCAGTACCGAAAGCCAATATCCTTCCTCTAACATAATTTCGAGACCGAAAGTAAATCTATTGTTTGTCTCAAGTCTTTAAATTCCTTGAAGCAAGTCATTGCCCCTCACCCCCCCCCCCCCAGGACGAAACATCAAGATGTTTAAAATTCCCCAAAAATTAAATCATATGCTTGAAGAAGTCGCACACAATAAACTCTTATAATAACCCTTCCAGAACTAAGAAGAACATTATGAATGGCCCGTCGGATAGAATTATTTCCCATAAATAGCTCCATCTTGGCAAGTAATTAAAACCCGCTCCACACAACTCGCTCCACCACCACTTCACTCGTAAATAAGTTTCAAGCAACAAGAAATCGGAAAAATTAGCAATTAACAGCAAAAAAGACATAAAAGTATGCAATAAATCGCACCATCATCATCAGGTCGAGACTCGAGAGGAGCAGCGAGTCATAGAATCACCCAGTTTAGCACAGAAAACAGCACTGAGCTGAGCAGAAGCAGAACGCAAGTACGAAAGCAAAGTCTTTTGTTTCAGTTCCTTCCTCCTGGACGGACGTACCTCAATGATATGGCAGCAGGGAGGCCTGACTTTCTCATTACCCTTATAGCCAGAACCAGAACCGGTGCGACACCATCAACTCACTCCAAGTTAGATTTACCAATGAACTTGGCCTTCGACCCCCACGACTGGCTGATGATGGCAGAGTTATTGCAATAAAAGTTCCTTGCTCAACACCAAAGGAGCAATTAGGGTTGAATTCATTAACTGCAAGGGCAGAGGACGTGAAAGAAAACAACCAAAATGGAACACAATTAAAATGCGAATACGACGACGATAGTCCTCATCCTCGTCTTCGTCCATAATATCTTTCGAGTACACCACTATCGACGACGACCGAGGACGACGTGGTGTTTACAGTGTAACTCACTTACCATTTACCACCGCCCACACACCATATGAATTCCCTGGCAACGACACGAGTACACAACTCAAACATCGTGCTGGGCTGGTGATCCTAAACCTGGCAGAAGTAATTTGTAAGAAGAGTGTGCTGTACCTTCTGATGGAGAGGTGCTCGGTGCTCCTTTTTTTCACCCAAACCAAACCCCAGAGTAACCCATTCTTTAGTCACGTTGTTGCAAGGAAAAGCATAAAATTCCTTGTTGTGATTTATGAAAATTCTTCTTGGTTTGTTCTGATGGTAAGTCTCGGGGAATCGGAATTGGAATCCTTTTCTGGCGATACTTTACGACCATGGTGATGGTGGTGGCTGGTGGTGGTGATGTTCTGATGGTTGGCTGGTGGTTATGGAAGAGATTTAACTTGGAATTTGTTATAATGCTATGCTTGCGTCTGCAATTTTGTGAGTAATTAAAGAATCTCTATCTCTTATTGTGGCCATGAACCTGAACCCACCTTAAATTATGGTGGACCTTGGATGAGGAAATATTGAAGTACTGAACTGACTGCTGAAGCAGGAGTCTGGTTCAGGCACTAATGTTAGAGACAAAATTGTATACTTAAATTAATTTATATCAAGATGGGAGATTTACTGATTTTTGTCACAACCTTAGGAATGTCTTTTTTGGACCGCAAATCTTAACTTTCACTTGGTTACTCTTTTTTGACATCAAAGGAGTTGTTTTTTGTTTTTCGGAATATTGGAACTTCTAAGAATGTTAAGGTTTGTTTGACTGAAGAGGTTTTTTCTGAAACACCATCCACACTGCCTTACATCCTCTTACCTCTTGTTGCAACTTTTTGCCTAGTGGTTAAACGAATCTCAAAGAGTTTCACTTGAGATCTCACACTGCGAAATTAAAAATCGGGGGTGGGGGCTGTGGAACGTACTCCAATATTGATGTTCTAAAAATTTGACGAATCCAGCTTTGTTTTTTTTCCGTGTGTTATTCTCGTTTCAATTTTTCGGTATTTATTTGGAATCATACTTTATAATATATATATATTATGGTGACTGTTTCCTCAAGCCCATTATCCCCAAAGCAAAGTCTCCAGCAGCAAAATTCCCAAGGGTAAAAGTCCCGATATCTATAAAACAAATACCTACATTATGTTCAAGTAGTGAATTATGCGATTAAATCGTTCTATTTTTTAAAAACTAGATGCAAATGACGTAGATGTACCCGGACACTGGGGACTTTGAGGTGTTGGTGGGGGAAAAAAGTTGTTCGTTGAAGATTTTGTCCATGTACTCCTACCTATACATTTTGTCTAATGGATGATAGCTATAGCTGGATTTAACTTTTTAAGGATTTTGTACGATGTGGATTTTTTTGGAGGATTTCCTACAACACCCTATAAAATGACACTTTTAAGAATTGTGGAACGTATTCGTTTTGTATTTTACGAGAGGTGCTAAACTATAGCCGAAAATATTCCAAAATCTTTTTCACACACTTTTTCACTTCGCATTTAAGCCTAGTATTTCAATCCAGTAATATAAAATGCGAATACGTTCCAAAAAAAAAAAAAAATGAATGCGATCCACAATTTTTTTAAAGGAAGATTTTCGAATTTCTGATTAAGCGATAGCAAAGGGCGTGCAGAGTGTAATTTTATAAACAAAATGTTCTATGTGGATGGTAAGGGTATCAAATCCACGTCGGCGTCGCCGCCGCCGTCCGTGGGCGAATTCGTATGAAATTTTCATTTTACTTGAACTCTGTTGTTTAAATACTTTAAAGATGACATTTTCTTAGTTGTCTATGACAGCCCTTTTTCAGTAGAACGGAGTACTGGGTTATATCGACGAGTTTTGAGTAAAATCAACTATTTCTTTTGGGGGCAATTTAAAATTTGTGATTTGGAGATCTTTCATCGAAAAAGTGCAGCGATCCAAAATCTTACAGAAATTCAGGGTTATGCCGCTTAGATTTTAGGGTTTAATAATCTCATCTTCATTGCAGTTTCCCGGAATGTCTCAGTACCCGCGGTAATTCTAAAATGTTCTGCCATTTCCATGAGAGATGAGCTCCAGTTTCGGGCAGTTACCAAGTTTATGGAAATGGAACCGAGCCATTAGATGGCTGCTTGATGGGTGTCTGTAGTTATCACGTTTTCCTTGAGCCAAGACAGGACCTCTTTGATCACCTGAATAGCTGTATAATCAGCCGTTTTTTTTATTGAAAATATCGTGTGGTCTAAGATTTAGGAGTATATCTTTAACCGACTGAATGTGTCAAACGAACCTTCCCACTGACATAAAGGGTGTTTTTTTTTAGACTTGTGGTCTTCAAGAAGAAATAAAACGCATATAATTTATTGTTATGGCCAAGAATTAAGCTTTAGGTATTATAAAGATAAGGGTTTGTCATTATGTTTTAAAAATGATTTCGGGCAAGTGGCCACCGCGGATGGTTTGAATAATTCCCGGGCGATTATGTCGACCGCATATTGGACGCAGCTCGCGATACATCGCGCGAAACGAACCATTATTTTGGTAAAAAATTTGCACGATTTGCAAATGTTGTTCAGGAGTTAGTCTATTCATTTTGAAATGGCAAACCAAACTGAGCATTAATCAAGTGGCAGCTGTCAAAAAGAGCAACTCCGAAAAAAGTTTTGTCAGATTGAAAACCACACGTCTTAAAATAAAACGCTTTATATTCATGCTTTCCTGTACTTTGCCTAGATTACTATGAGCGGGTTGCACCCATTAAAGGGAGGTAAAAGTCCCTCCATCCTAGCAGGCCACCCGGCAGACGACGTGACATACTTCAAATAACGAATTATTTGTTTTTCAGTATTTTCGGGATGTTTTTGGTATTTGGAAACTGACCCCATTTTTACTTTCAGGAATTCCATTGATATAATTTTTAGTTGTGGAACTCTGAATTTCCTTCGGGTTGGTCTAAGTTCTCATTTTTCTGTCCATTAGAGTTTGAGAGCTGTTTACATTAGCTCAATAAGAGTCTTAGCATGTTTTCCAGATACTCGATTTGCCAACGTCTTCAGAGTACCAATGGAATCACTCTGAAAACCTCTGCTTCCAGATCAACTATGAGTTTGCTGCCGACTATGTTGTATAGAAGTGGGGATAGTACTCCACCTTCCGGTGTACCTCTTACTGACATATCTTTTAACGGAAAAGCCCGCTTATGTCCACTTTATTAACCTACTTTCTGACACACTAGCTCACCGAGCGACTAGCTTCCCCTTCCACTACAAGGTTCTGGATCTGTGAAGCATGGATATCAAGGATTGCGACTAGAGTATACTCATTGCGATCTGTAAGACAGTTTCACTGATTTTATTTGGAGTCAGGGTCTAAGGCATAACCCATATAATATCAACCAACAGTTCTAGTGTTTTGAGAAGAGACGGTGATAGATCGGTCTAAAGTATTTTGGATTAAAGTGGCAGCGTTTGCCCTTTGTTGTTGTTGATAACCTATTTTAGTTTATCCCTTTTGATCAGACCGCGTTTGTTTATTGTAACGATGTTTGTATTTAGAGCCGTTAGCTGTTTTTAGGGAGTTGGGAATTGTAGAATTATAGTGAGATATTTTTCTCAATCTAGCTTCTAGTATCTTCTATCTATTTTGCCACAGAATTTCCTCCTGGAGGTCCTTTTACTTTTCTTCAGCAGTCCTAGTCTAAATTTTGTTTAAATATTTAGCTAGGCTTAAAGATTTTCTTAAATCTTTCTCACGAGGTTCAAGATTTGAATTCCACCAAGACGGCTTCAGTTTTCGTATAAAGTGTATAAAGTGAATCAGGGGGCAGGCAAGGTGGACAGTGATTCGAAAATACATGCTCTGGTTTCACAAATCATCTAATGCAAGCCTTACTGCCGGGATCACGACGCTATCCAGAATTAAGAAAGAACAAAATCTATAAAATAAAAAACATAGAAAAATAAGATCTAGAAGTAGTAAAAATCTAGAATGTCTAAAAATCTAGAAAGATGGAAATCTAGAATAATCTGGAAAAAATGTGTTCTAGATTTTTTTAGAGGAATTCGAAATCTAGAATTAATATTAACTAGAATCGCCCAGTGGCCAAAATTCGGCCATTAAAATGCCCAAAACTGTGGGAAAAAAATTTCACAGCAAATTTATACGAAAAAAATGGTAAAAAACACACCAAAACATTTTCACCTGTAAAAAAAAAAATTACAAAACAATATATTCCCAGCACACCTACTCAGTAATACCTTTCCAACGATATATATGTCATCTCAATCGGTTGGGTAACCACCTCGCAATTGGTACCACAAAAAAACTGTTCGCACCTTTGACCCTGTCTGCTACTGTATCCCTTGTAACTAAGAAACAAATGAACAATTTAAACCGATTTATTGGTTAACAGGGATACCAACAAGTCGAAATAGATACAAAATTGTCTCTCTAATCTCTAAGAATTCTTTTCGCACACCTAAAGCAGATGTATCTAGCTTTTGTCTGTTTCGCATAAATCTTCTTCCTCAACCGATGTGCCAGATGTTTGTATTCTTATTCAAAAATTGTATAGATACTCAGAAATTATAGATTAACATAGAGTAATTTTACGCAGACCACTTCCGACAGATGGCATTTTGCAAAAAAGAAAGAATCTTAAAGCACGCGATGGAATAACGATTCTTGTGGTCAGCTCAATTTTTTGTTTTATTATCTACCAATCGACTAAACGTAAGAAATGTTAACTTCATCTTAAAGCGAAAACCACAGAAAAGAGAATTCTTTTGTAAAAGTTGCATCTGAAAGATACCAAAAAGACCTATATCATCTTAACACCTGCATCGATATTGCTAAAGCTGGCGTTTCATTCGATGTGCACTCTTTAGTGTATAGGTACTAGGTAGGTACTGGACTTTTACTATAGGTACCGTTGTCACTCTTTTGTTTAATGACAATGGATAATGGACAGTGAAAGACTTTTGACTGCTTCTCATTAGAGTCGCCAGTTTGTTGATGAGGTAGCAGTTTAACGATCAAAGTCTCGATGATGACGGCAATAGCAACGGCGCGGCGATGGCGACATCTGCCGGCACCGCTCATTCATTAGACCCGAACCAAGTGAGGAGCGCCATGCCATGCCATGTCACCAACCAACCACGCCAAACAATTTCCGTGCGAAAATTTCCCCCAAATTATACGAAAAAAAAAAAACCAAACTCATTTCCGAAATTTCATTAATTCAATCCATTTCCTTGTTTCGGTTTTTTTTGTGTGTGTGTTATTTTACAATTTTTGTATTCATTGGATTCGGGAGACTGAAGTTGAAATTTGTGTCTCCGTGGTTGGGCTTTTCTCCTTCTCGCCCTCACTTCGACACAATTGCCGCCGTTGTGTTACCTGGTTTATGTGAGTTTTATATCATTTTGGCATTTTATATCCGCTACATCTGCTGGTGCAATTCCTTTCCCTTCCCAGAAAAAAAAAAATTTAACAAAAGGCCAGCAAAGAAATGGTTACAACAAAAGTTGAACCGAGAAAAAAAAAAAACACGAACCAAAAAATTCGCAAATGGCTTCAAAGAGTGACCTCAGAACATGTGGATGTTCAGGGAGGCGTTGCAACCTGTCAATGGAATGGAAATTGCATTTAATGGTTATTGTTGAATTTTGCAACATGAGCAACGTATTTTTGTGTCCTTTTTTTTTTTTTTTTAATTTCACGTCCTCAATATCGAATCGAAGGGAATATGCCAAAATTGGAGTGTTGAAACTTTATATTTTTAAAATGCTGCCGATAATTCTGACCGGCCGGCGCGGCATGGCAGCCCTGTCCAACAATAATTATTTAAGGGCCAATTTATTTGAATTTAAATACTTTAAGTTCTTAGTCATTAAAATCATAAATAAGACTTACATTTTATTGCTGTATAGTCTTCTGGTTGGGGATGATACATTTTTATGAACTATACAAGAAAGTTTTGAGTACGAAACGGGAGTACCTAAGGAACCCTACAGAACTTAACTTTTGCTGACTGGAATGAATTTTAACTGACAGCAGATGACGCATGGGAAAGTTAACTGCTTTAAGACGACGTGCTTATTTCCTTACAGACAAAGAGGAGTATATAATTTTAGAGGCTATTAAAAGTGACAGACGGTGTTGAAGTAAGAAGAGTTGTAAAAATGAATTTTTGTTAATTGATTAAAATTGAGCCCTGGACCTGCAATAAGATGAAGTTTACATGTACATATAATGCAGGATGGTCCCTTTGAGGTTTGCAAGAAGCTGATTTCTGGCTCCTCTAGAAGCAGTCTGAAGCATAATTTTAATATCCTTGTTAGCTTTTGACAAATCTTATAAGACAATTAAAACAAGACTTTTGTTACGATTACGAGCCAAACCGTAAAAATGCAGTTTTCTTCGAAAATACAAACGCAGTCTATATGAGGAAGTATCTTTTCCTGTTTTCTCTCTGTGCTTTTTTTTTATTTAAGCCCTAACTGTGAGTCATGTAGCATTTTTACTTGCGATTATAGGTATTATAAAGTAGGTTATGCATTCATAAAAAAATAAAATGCACGACTGGGTTGCTTGCTCTTAGGGTGCAATAGTAGGATGAAAACAAAGTTTTCGAGCATTATGAAATACTCATGTTTGAAAAATTTGTTAAACACTACAAAATTTTGGTTAAAATTTTAAAACCCGATATACGGGAGCTAACGTTAAGAAACCCTTGAATATTTAAAATTTGGATGTCATCTTTTGGGTGCTATAAATGATATAAATGTCCACTTATGGCCAAATTAATAAAATTGTTCCAACAAATTTCCGTTATTATCATTTGTAGCCAAGAACTTAAATGCAGTTTTCTTAAAAACAGTCTATGTATGTATATTACATACAAAGTTTAATAAAATTGGTAGAGCCTTTTTTGAGTAAATTAGAAAAAACTAAAAAAAAAATTGGCAAAAACCTAGTGGATCTTTGTATGGGAGTCACCTTTTAAAAAAGCTTCACTGAAAAATTTACAAAGCCATCCTATAGAACAGAGGTTCCCAATTTGTATCTCCCATGGAACCTCAAATGATAACTTTTTTTTTTGCGGACCCCCAAAGATCAAAGACCAATACAGACCGCCAACTCGTACTACTCTTGCCTGAAACACCCTCGAATATTGTTTCGTGTCTGTGAATACGTGTACATCTATGTCTGTGCATTTTGTGATGGCCGTAACCATCCCTGCGCGTGCCATTTATTTGTGTAGTGTGTTTACTGCTCCCACTTAAAAAAGGCACGGGAGAGCGTCACACTCTCAGAACAAATGGCAAATTAGCTGATTTTCAGCATATAGGCATATTTTTTCGCGGATGACTATACTCTGTCCAACATAAATCGGCAGTAAACGGATGTTTGTCCCTCATGTACACTCTTTTGGTTTCTGTAAGTGATTTTCACAGAGGGTTTCTGTAGTAAGCATTTTAAATTAGAAAAATCAGAAAGAATTGTATGTAGGGTTACCGTATTTTTCTTAATTTTGAATAACAGCAGCAACAGCCAATCAGTGAAATTCACTGGCGGGTAAACAATTTGTATGGGGGGTTTCCGTCAATTTAGTATGGTGCAAAAATATGGCACGCTACTGATTTAAAAAAAGCTTCCCCATAAGACGAACTGCCGGTTTATGTTGGTTAGAATATGGATGATATGTATGAATTTTTTAAGTATGAATTTCTGTGCAACGCGGCGACGCGACGGCATGATTCTGTTTTTCCTACGGAACCCTTTTGACCCTTTCACGGAACCCCAGGGTTCCGCTGAACACCATTTGGGAAACGCTGCTATAGAACACTATAAAGAACTATGTCAAACGGAGTTTGAGTCAATTCAATCAAGCCGTTGTTATGGCCATTTGAAAAAAAGCCGTTTAAACGTTTCGTTAGACCATTTACGCCAAAAAAAATATCTTACGTAAGTTAAATTCTGAGTTTAATCAAAATCGTTAGAGCCGTTTTGGAGCAAACCAAAAATGAAAAAAACAGTTACTTGAAAGGTACCAGTTTGAGCCGGGCTAAAACGAAATAAAAAAAACCTCGACAACCGTTTTTCTTCAAATTACTATATATCAAGTTTGAAGAAAATCCGTCAAGCTGTTTGGGCTGTAGCATGGCGTGAAAAAGCGCACATCCGCACAGACAGACCGACAGACGGTATGGCGAAAACCTCTGCTTCTTTATCATCGTAATGTCATGTTTGATTAAAACCTCGATTTTTAATAATAAATAAGAATTTTAAAAATCAAACTTGACATTACAATGATAGAGAAATCGAAAAAAGTGGGTCTGACAGTTCTGTCTGTGTGTCTGTCTGTCTGTCTGTATAGTTACCTAAAGACTAAACGGCTGGACCGATTTGCTTCAAACTTAGTAGTATTATTATGACATCCTACATTCTAGCTTTAAAACTAACGGTATACTTGTCCATACGATTTTTATTGAGGAATACATTTTTCTCAAAAACGGCTTCTACGATTTCGATAAAACTTTCTGAATAGTGTTTTCTGTGGAAGCTTTATGTTTTGGTTGGAGTAGATTTTTCAGGAAAAGTCTTATAACGGTACCTCTCATAGGACCGGTTTTTTTAAATCAGATTTTCTGGTAAGCCCCATGACGAATTTCGATGAAATTTTTTTTTGTTTTTTTTTTCCAAAAACGGTTTAATCTATTTTCTTTGTATTTTGTTTTCTGATAAAAACTACAAAGTGCTAAAAGTTGACATACTCAAAAAAAAAAAAAAAAAAAAAAAAAAATTGGAATATGTTTTCGAAAAGTTTAAAAAAAACTGTTTTTTGAAATAACTGGTCGAACGATTTTGAAAAAAAAAAAAATTTCATAAAAATTCTAAACAATAAATCAGTTGTCTTATTTTATTTTTTCTAAAAAACGTCTTAACTAGTGATTTTTACGTGATCAAGAAAATTTTATATTAATTTTCCCTGCTTTTTTTCTAAAATATCAAACCATTAGACTACTACTGCTGTCGCATATATCAATCAATAATCCTTTTGGAGGAAACTTAGACCTACCAAAAAATGTTTAAGTTGCACCCATCCAGGACTGAAAATGGCTTTTTAAGGTTCAAGAAGAATAGCAATACCAACACTGATTGCCTCAGAAACATCATTCTTAAACTCTATCTCAGAAATAATTGTCTTTATTTCCTGGACTTTTAGTTATCTGGCTTTACTATTCTAAATAATATGCTAGCCGAAGGAATGCCGAGATCTTCGTTAAAGTAAATACTTGACTCAGCTATCAGCTTGTTGACGAGACAACACCCAACACAAATTGCTTGACATTGCAGGTCATTCCGCATACACCCTTGACAAGTACACCAATAACTAGCTAAAGGAAACATCAGCAAGAGAACCATTTTCCGATACCAAAAGCCAACTTGAACGGTCTCAACAATTTCTTCGGAATCTGTAACTCGGTCACTATATTTCCGCAAAAGTGACGTAGACTCACTGATACTACTTCTGTTTTCAGCCCCTGTGATGCTGGTGATATGATTCGTCCTGTACTTGAGAACGTTTAAGAACAAATCTTCTTTCAAACTCGAACAGTTTAAGAGTACTTCTAGATCTGGATATATAAACAAGTGACCCGTGTGTACTTCTACTACTCTTTCAGAGTGGTTACAAAATATTATTTGTCCCCCATGTACCTAAAAAATGGTATCTTTACCGCCTTCAAACTACCGACCGAATCGCACCTAAGTTCCTTCTTTAAAGGTCATGACTCATGATACACACCATCAGTAGATGAAGACATTATCTTGAGAAAAATTAAGGGGTACTGCCTCTTGTTAATATGTGACAAAAATCCTCTCTATACAGTAAAACATATCGAGAAAAAATTGCTCGGATAATAAGCATTCGGAGTCGACGATAGATTGTATGTGTAGGTCTTTTCGGGGATTTAAAATCACTTTTCAAAACGTTCCACTCTAGTTCCTTTGGGCGGTTTTAAGATGGTGGTGATTAAAGTACCTACCCAACCCCCACCTACCTATTTTTTCGGATATAGAACTGCTACATTGTCTTATATGGAATTATCAACCGAGTCGAATTTATTCAATACAAGATTCGATGTTGTCTGCTTTTGTTAAAACACAATAACAAATCCCATCCCAAAGAACACATATTTTTGTCCATCCTAAAAATGTTCCCAATGTTTAAGTTTCCTAGGGCGGGGCAAGATATTTCTACAACTGTCTGAAGCTTAAAGATAAATCTCATTGCTGGACAAGGGGCTCATGTTGCTCATTTGCGTTTCCTGAACAAAATCATTTTTTTTTGCTCGCACATCGTAGACATTTTTCCTGTCTCCCATTATTATATCGTCTCTTCTATAAACAGATATCCGAATAAGAAGAATTCATTCATCCACTTAAACGTTTCCCCATACCTAATACCTGCATCCCGTCAACCTACTCTCAAGCCTAATTTATGATTGTTAAGGGAAGAGTCTCATTCTTAAGCCGCACTACACGAATGACACGATGACGTTGTCAATAAGAAAAAAAAAAATGTCCTCAACCAAAACTCTCAAAAAAATTGGTTACACATAAGTTGAAAAAAGTAACAATCCTTGTAAAGGTGGCGTATGAGTGATTTTCTTTTAAAGTTTTCTAGCTATTCGTGGAATACCTAGTAATTGTTGATTGATGATTTTTTTTTTTTTTTTTACAAAATTTACAAGTTTTTTTTAGAGCAGTAAAGAACTTTAAACTTATAGTGAAATAAATCCTTTTTTATTTTATTCAAACATTAAAAAAAAAACAACTAATATCTTTATTCAATGTTTGAACTTCCGCAATGAGCAATGACCCTTGTCAACGAAGAAAGAGAACATGGCGGCGAAATGAGTTTAACTCTTATTGCAGGTAAATTTGCATAACAGTTGCAGTAATGTATAATAATTCATTTCCTCATACAAATTCATCTTAAACGATAAATTCGTCCTCTATAATTTTGTGAAGGAACTATTTTATCACAAATCTATAAAACTCCTGCCAGTATGCAGTTAAAAATTGATTCGTTACAACCCTTCGCCTATTAATATGCCAAAAGCCTTGCACTTTAAGCTTTTTTAATCCACTGTGCTTAATGCAAAAGAACACAGCCACTAGTACTGCAAAGTTTAATAATTCAATGGACTCTTTCGTGTGTATAGAATATGCCTCAAGTTAATTAAAGAAGTCTGTGTATGAGTCAGAGTCTATTTATTGCAATTTTATTAAATTTTTTAACTAAATCCCGCGGAAAAGTTTTATTAGACATGCCTCTGACAACAGGCAGCGTGGCCGAGCGGTCTAAGGCGCTGGTTTTAGGCACCAGTTCGAAAGAGCGTGGGTTCGAATCCCACCGCTGTCACACTTTTTTTCATCCGAACTGTTTCTTTTTTTTTATTCGCAAATTGAAATGATTGACAAATTAATAGAAGAAAGTGATTACGATTAGTCAGTCTTTCCAACGATAAAAATATGCTTGGAATGTGAATTAATTAATAATTGTTCTTCATAAAGCTATGACTATTCATTTAATAGGTTATCTTTGATCGTATCTGGAGCAGGTTAAATATTTTGACATGGCGTCTGATTGATTTATTATAGGATTTCCTTTGCGTGTTTAGTGTTACTTACTTACAGTTCCGGATGGAATGAGGATTTTAAAATGTTAAATGAGAATCTTGGGTTAATTTTGTTTGTTGTAAAAATGAGTTTAAAATATATGGTTCATCAGGAATAAATTATTATTTTTAATTGAATAAATGACTAAGTGAACTAAGGAATGATGCAGAAGCTAGATGTTTTAATAAAAAATATTTTTGAACAGACTAAGCTTAATTTCAAGAATCATTTAGGAAACCTACCTGATGTGAAATTCCTGTCTTAAAATTTAAACATTTATTACAAAAAAAAAAAGAGTAATTATAATTAATGTGTAAGTACAAATTGTTTGAGGGGATTTCTTTCACTTCATTTTTGTTTTAGGGTTTTCTGGTTTTGATTTGCGTATTTTATTGTGTCAGGGTTTTCTACTTTACGTGTGCCTCTTTTTGGGTCAGCTCTCAATTACACCACATTGCTAAATGGTGTTATTTATATAGACTTCAACGGTAGGTACACACGCCCTTATGTAAGATACAAAACACATAATGAAATCTTTAAATTGGGAATTGAAAAGCGTTGATCAATATGACCTTTAGTGGACTGCTAGAGAGGCAGGTCGGCATTGGCGAAGTAATTATTCAAAAGTCATAAACTAATATAGCATTGCAACGCTGGTTTTTGTTGTTGTTACAATAGAAGGGGTTATAAATACCTTTATCATTAATTAAGATAGGTGATACCATGATCAGATGACTCATGATTCTCACCTCCAAGTTTCCAAACTTCAAATAGATGATCGGATGCCTTACAATTTAGGGAAAGTTACATTTTTCCAATGTGTAAAGGGAATTGGAAGGTAATACAATACACGGAAGCTGTAAATATTAGATATAGCGTAAGCGATACAGTTATTGACACTCTTAAGGAATTTTTCAGTTCACACAGCTGGCAAATATATTTGGTATGGATATATGAAACTATAAGTACATTTCTAAATACCTTACTCAATTGGTTTTCATGATTTATGTATTAAAATCGATTAAGAGATTCGTGATAATGTTTAATTTTGATATTTCTAAAACCTTATCAAAATATATAATAATTGACACCCATGTACAACTATTGACACCACATATTTATACAATAACTACCTGACCCGGCAAACGTTGCTTTGCCATATAAATAACTTTCAAGTAATTTCTAGTGTAGACAAAAAATAGCTTTACTTATTGTAAGTATGTATGTATGTATGTAAGAATGTGGTATATGCGTGAAATAGGCATGGAGCGATTGGCAAGTGCGCTTCCGGAATCCTCACCGCCCATAAAGTAGGTTTGTATAAATTTATGTGGTTCGTTTGGCATTGGCAGCAGTGAGCCCATTTTATGATAAACTTGGCCTCTGATTTTGAATGTAGAATTGTATTGATGACCATTTGCATTAGTATTTCGAACTATTTCTGTTGCTCCGAACGATGTTATTTGAAAGCATGAATTGAATGTTCGAATTGACTTCAGGAACACGTTAGAATCTGGATCCGTGCCGATAAGTAAGCCGTTCAATGGTTCAGGTGGTATTTCAATTTCAGGTAGTTGCACGCAGGAATGAATCAGATGTAAATGCTAGATGTACCTGTTGTCGTTGTTGGTCATTTGTTCTGCGTCTATTGACTGTGAAACGGCGTGATTGTCATTGTTCTAATCTTATGACTTCATTGCGTTCAGCTCGTGTATCTTCTGGCTCTTCTTGATGCAATTGCGCCATTCTGACACGTGCATCAGTATTTTGTTGCTGGATTTGTTCTTCGGTTCTTTCGGATCTTCTATTTCGCAAGTTTCGAGATTTACTTGTATTACGGCTCAAATCAGCCCCTTTGCGTTTTCTTGGCATTGCTCACTGTACAAAACACACATAAATAGAATTAATGAAATTATTTAATGATGAAAAATGTTAAAGGTATAATTAGGGCCATGATTTTTGCCGCAGTTTTGAAAAGATTAGTTTGGATTTTTGAAATTATAGCAAAAATATAAGTTTATGGAAAATTTTTTCAAACAAAAGTAAAAAAATAAATTTTACGAAAATATTGTCTCTTATAATTTTTTCATGCAACCAATATTTCCATCGACATTTCAAAATAAAGATTCATAATGATTGATTCAAATTTTTGGAAATTATGAAAATCTTAATTGTCCAATTACATACATTTTTTTAATAAAATTAAATTTTTATAAGATCAATATATTTGCCGTAATATGTCAAAAACTTAAAAGAATAAATTTATTGTAAAATGTTAAAATGAAATCACGGCAAAAATCAAAATAATAATTGTCAACGTTACTAATACACTTGAGGCGGGGATAACTAATTAAATGACGATTGATCAGTTATCGCCCGGAGATGAAAAATGATTAAATTACTAAAATGGCTATTAAAAAATAAGGGTTGATCGTAGAAGGGTGAAAATTTAGGATTGTATTCATTTTTGTATGTTGTATCATAAAAAAATAAAAACTAAAAATTTTGTCTAAAAAATAAAAAAAAAATTTTAGGGGTGGACTACCCTTAACATTTAGAGGGATGAAAAATAGATGTTGGCCGATTCTCAGACCTACTCAATATGCTCACAAAATTTCATGAGAATCGGTCAAGCCGTTTCGGAGGAGTATGGGAACGAAAATTGTGACACGAGAATTTTATATATAAGATTGACATAGCAAAGAATAAAAGTAGCGATATTTTGGTTGAGGTTGGCTTAAATCATTTTCTAAACCTGTACGAATCTTCATTAATAAAATTTAAAAACAAAACAAAAAACTGTGCTAATTCTGTGCTAATTCTGTGTTAAATCTGTTCTAAATCTATGTCTTGTCTGTGTCATGTCTGTGTCATGTCTTTGTCATGTCTGTGTCATGTCTGTATGTGTCTTGTCTGTGTCTTGTCTGTGTCTTGTCTGTGTCTTGTCTGTGTCTTGTCTGTGTCTTGTCTGTGTCTTGTCTGTGTCTTGTCTGTGTCTTGTCTGTGTCTTGTCTGTGTCTTGTCTGTGTCTTGTCTGTGTCTTGTCTGTGTCTTGTCTGTGTCTTGTCTGTGTCTTGTCTGTGTCTTGTCTGTGTCTTGTCTGTGTCTTGTCTGTGTCTTGTCTGTGTCTTGTCTGTGTCTTGTTTGTGTCTTGTCTGTGTCTTGTCTGTGTCTTTTCTGTATCTTGTGGTCTTGTCTGTGTCTTGTATGTGTCTTGTCTGTGTTTTGTCTGTGCTATGTCTGTGCTAAGTCTGTGCTAAGTCTGAGCTAAGTATGTGTTAAGTCTGTGCTTAGTCTGTGCTAAGTCAGTGCTAAGTCTGTGTTAGTCTTTGTTTTGTCTGTGTTAAATATGTGTCTTATCTTTGTCCGTTTCGGTATATTTCTCAGGACAATTAGCCATTTTTCCAGCTAATTATTAAGTTAAAAGAATATTATAATTATTGACACTCTTAATAAGTACAACAGTAGACACAGTGTCAATGTTTGTACTCCAATAGAAGACAGTTATTGACACAGAGGTGTCAATTATAGGAAATGTCAAAATCTTAACACAATAGTTGACACCCCGTTTTATTAAATATATAATCAACAGAAACCAATCAAAATAGGTTGAATCCTTCTCCAGGGCATTATATGTCATATATATTCAACTAATATGATCAAGCCTGTATCAAATATAGTATAATTATCCACTTATATGCTCGAATTTCTTAACAAAATACACACTTTTTTCCACAAAACACACTCGCCTAACAGTGATGTTTATGTTTTGGAATTCACAACAAACCTGACTAGCCCTTAACTATATATAAAAACAATGAGTGAGAGAATAATAAAGAGTGAAGAACTTAAAGGAAACAGTTATGGGAACCAGTCAGATTTGTTCCAATGAAACTTTCTTTAAGAAGAGGGTGTCAATAGCTAGGCTGAAATTTTGCAGTGTCAATAATTGTATCGCTTACGCTAGGTACCAAACACCATGAAGATCATTGAGCGACGTGTGGTTTTCAATCTGGCAATAATTTTTTTCGGAGTTGTTCTTTTTGACAGCTGTCACTTGATTTATGCTGAGTTTGGTTTAACATTTCATAATGAATAGACTTACTCCTGAACAACGTTTACAAATCATGCAAATTTATTACCAAAATAATGGTTCGGTTCGCGCGGCACATCGCGCGCTGCATTAAATATTCGGTCGACATAATCGCCCAGGAATTTATTCGAGCCAGCCGCGGCATCCACTTGTCTGAAATCATTTTTAAAACATAATGGCAAACCCTTATCTTTATAATAAAGCTTAATTCTTGGCCATAACATTAAATTTTATGCGTTTTATATCTTCTTGAAACCCACATGTCTCGAAAAAAAACACCCTTTATAATTGACTTTATTTGAAAGGTTGGCTACAGCGTAAAATGTTGTTTTCCAAGCCGTCAATTGTCTCTGGCTTATCGGCGTAGACTTGCCAGGGTGTAAAAGAGTACTATCTTGAAGGCCATCAAACAAAGGTCCAAAACGCGAGATTATGCGCTTACCAAAGATTTCCTTCAACAAATCAAATGTGGCACTCGATGTGTGACATGCGATGCTCCGTTTTGTTAAAACCACAGACCCCCTACATTGAGATAATTCAATAAAGGAACAAAATAGTCATTGATCATGTAACCCTCTGGCCGGTATCATTTTTAAATAAATAAAAGGACCAATAGGGACCAATGATTCCACCAGCACGTCCGTTTTTCATGTTTTTCGAAATAAATCTAGACGATTTGCATGCGTTGTTCAGGCATCAGTCGATTTATGATAAAATGGTAAACTAGACTTAAGATAAATCACAATCACTTCGCAGGTTAAAAAAAATAGCTTTCAAGGAAACAAATAACCTGAAGTTTTATACCCCTTAAAGAGCACTTTTTGTAAAGGAGACATAACTGCTGACAGGAAGTGCGACTGTTTGACCAAAAGAGTCTGTATAGGAAGATATCTTAAGCTAATAGCAAGTATGCGAAAACCTCATGTCAACCGGCTTCAGAGAAACGTTTTGGAACATAAAAGTCTAGTCTGAGTACATGCTTCCACAATGAATAGAACTTGCAAAGATGAATTATAATAGCTTTTCGAAGAAACTTGTTACAAGTTCAATTGACTCGACGTAACAAACGACGGAAGTCAGCCAAACTTGTGAAGGGAAGCATCTTTGCTAGGACGTAGGACTGTTCGTTAGCTTAGCCTCCATGACAATGACGCAACCTCTGAATCAGAAAAAGGCTGGTCAAATTTTGGGCAACCGCAAACACCGCAATAGCAAGTATCTGCATCTTCCATTCTCTTAAATCGTCTCATGCTGGCTTAATCAAGTTTAATTGAACAATGGCATATGACCTTCAAACATATGCAGAAACAGATGTGTTATGGCAAAAGTCATCGGTCAATCGATTTCACTGCCATTCGGGTTCCACAATGCTCTTTCTTTAGTCCTATTATATTTGTAAAAGTCTTTAGCAAAATTTTATCTTTTTCACAGCTAAGAAAAGGCTTTTTTCGACGTTATTTCTTAAAATGGGCAATAATATCAATTCGACTTTATTGCCTTCTACTTTATTTCAAGGTATACCCAAAAAATGCGTAGATCAAGACTTTAAAAACCAAACCAAAAACCTTCAGGAAACATCAATTTCCTAGATGTTTAAAAAAAAAGAAGATTTTTCAACAATTTTATGAACATACCACGCCTTCATTTATCTATTTCAATGATATTACTTACATAAAATTGTTCTGTTTAAGACAAGTAACTTATCTTTAGGCATACAGCCTCCATTTTGTAAAGTACCAATTTAATGTCCTTACACCGCCTGAGGCAATTCTTCTTACCTAAGTCGTGTTAATTGCCGAAGATAAAGCAAACTGACAGCTGTCCATGGCCCTGGCACTACCAGACAGCACATCACAAATCATCTCATTTTAAAGCAATCCAACCTTCACTTTAATGTCCTTTTTTAAGACTATATAACTAAGCCTCAATTTTAACTGTCCCATAGATCTCGCATCTCAACTCATTTAAATGTCATCGATAAGAACGAAATTGCGTGGTAACACGTTTAACACCTTTAACGTCACACTGCGGCACACGCCAAACTGTCACGCGGATAAGTCAAATCTCAGCCCTAATTGTGTATACAAAAATTCAACCCTTTTCTCTTTGGGGTGTGAGGAGCATGCAATTGCTTCGCTTATCTTAATTATTCGCTTCGCAAAGCTACTATATCCCGAATTTCAAACCACATGCAAATAAAAATAAATCACGCTTCAGTCCCTCCCACAGTTTTTGCCGCGTAATGCGTTTCCAACTAATTAAAAAGCACGCACTATGATTCAGCTAAACTGTATACTGACGGAGCAGAGCGGATGATGTCACACCCAATTCCCAATAAAAGAAACTACGCGACTTTTTCAAGGAAACCCATTGAAGTTACAACCCCGCAGGACATCTAAATATAAATCCACGTAACACACGCAGTTATGGAAAACGGTTCTACTGCCATAAACACCATTGCCGCTGATGTTATCCTATCCTGCCAACGACAGAAGGCGAATTTCAAAATAAGGAAAAAGGGTTAAGCGAAGACAAGCCTTAAACCTTTGAAAATGCTTGTTGCCTTGCGAAGAAGTCGATATAGATCCTTAGATCTTTTTTTTTTGCTTTTTACGCAAACCAACCACCCTCGTGGGCATTCGTCTTGTTAAGACATCAAATTTATTGTCGAAAAGGAAATTAAAAGGATTTTCTTAAACTCTTCGGGATGCTTGGGGAGACGGAACGTCGCCGTCGCCATCGCCATCCTCGCCACACGGATCTCTTTGCGGGACAGCCTTAACAGTCATAGCGGTAGCTGCAAAAAAAGTATCGAATTTCAAATTGTCTGTTGCTTGGCTTGTGGAAGTGGATGGAGAAAAGGGTTTTAATTATTAAAAATGCTGCAACTCTTTTTTTTGTCCTTTTTTTTGTGAGTGTTCTTATTGAGTATTTCGTATTTCAAATGGGATTTATTAGGAACATGAAGCCATTGGGGAGTTGTTTCATTGAGACGGATAGACAAGACATGACAATGAATTGACCGGTTGGCATGGCGGCAGTGTAAGTAGGTAGTCATGGTTTAAGCCATGTTTTCACTAATGGATGTTAAGTTTGAAAATGGACTTTGGTTACGATTTGAAAGGGAAAGGATCTCTCATCTTCGGTTGGATGGAGTTTATCGTTCATTATTCATGCGATACATTAGGTGACGTAGCTTGTCCGAATGCTAATCATTTTTAATGATGTGTGTATTGATGTGTATGATGAAAGGAAATTTTAGTAATTTTGACACTTCAAACGAAACCTGGAGCTTGGACATTGCCCTCTGGCTTATGAATTCGCATGTGTACTTAATGAATTTTTTCCTTAAAACAAAATTTACCCCTTTGTGAGCCCGCAAAGCTTTGACTTTGCAGTTCTACTTCTTTACACTTGCATGGTTACTCACTGGAACGGGCAAGGATTCGGAACTAGTTGGCAGCCGGAGAGGATAATAAAATAATAAACTTTCAAAAAGTCCCTACTCGGGCGCCAATTTGTAATGCTTTTTCAAAGCTTACTTTGAAGAAGTCGCTAAAGAAGCTAAACCAGGTGTTCATATTTTGCTCATATTTTTCGACAAAAACAAACTGTGAATTGTAACAATGAAGTCAAACAATGCGTCATGAAATGTAAACTAATTTCTCCATCGACTATGTAAATGGGATTCATAATTAAAGATCAGACAAGTATATACACAATGTTAATATAAAGTGTCTTAAAAGGAAGCGGAGTAAGATTTGGAAACGAAACAAATTGTAACGTTTCGTTACGAGATAGCTCCATGACTATCCCAAAGACAGTCGAGAGAAAATTTTGTTTAGCTGATTCACCTTTCGCAGTTCATATGGTTTTGACTTCGTTTCATAAGCAGTTGTAATTTGCACGCGCAAGCTTCAGGTAAATTTTCTTCCAACTAAATAAAAAAATTTCAGTTTGGGCGTGGCGGACGCCCATTTTTCATACAAAACCATCAATATTGTTTTTATAAAATAGTAATTGTTATATTAAAGCGAAAAACATAAAATTTTGAGGGTATTACTTGCACATAAACATCTTGTGTATGAAATCAAAAAAATTGATTTTGGGCGTGGCTGACGCCCACTTTTCACTGAAAACATAAAAAAATTGTTTTTGCAAATAAACGATAATTATAATGAATCCGCAAGCATCTTGCGTCTCTTAGTAGAAACTACAAACTGTGTATGAAAAGAAATTTTTGAATTTCGGGAGTGGCTTACGCCCACTTTTCATGAAAGAACGAAAAATGTTGTTTTAAAAATTTAAGGTACTACCAATATTCAATTAAAACATTTTTCCCTTCCGTTCGTTACATGAAAAATATTTCTACATTTTCTTGTGTACATTTTTTCAATACGCCCATTTTTAAAGGCGTGATTTTGATAAAACACCTTTGTTCAGGTAAGATCGTTTAAAAACTATTCGATTCAGCTGTTGTTTTACACATATGCCTAAATACTGACTAATGATCAAAGCTTAGTAAGTGTTTTAATTTTTCTTAAAAAAATTTTAAGACACGCCCACTTTTCAGGGGCGTTTCCGTCAAAAAATCGTATACTGCGTTAATTTTTTAACGTTTTTTAACTATCGGTCGCAGTTTTGAAGTAAAAAAATGAACATTAAGATTTATATTCCTTGGTTACGTAGCAGAGTGTGGTTCAAGGATTGTTAAAAACACCCATAATAGCTATTTGCATTCAAAATCTAATTTTAAATTTTTTTGTTTTATCTTGTTTTGTTCAAATCGACCTTTAAGAATAAAATTGAATGTCACTGAGCTCATACTAATTGCCTTGTCAATAAAAGTCTTAACTTTGGGCGTGGCACACCTTTTTTTATTTAGCCAACACTAATTGGACATCACACCACACAAAATAAATGTTACTGAATTTGTTTCTGTCTGCTTAAGAAGAATTTTGTTTCTGAAACTGAAACATCGGCTGGCTGCGGGAGGCAGACGCATACACATAAAAAAATATAGGGAATAGGGTATCCAACAGTTCGTTTCAAACGTACTGTAGCTCTCGCATATGTTTTTCATTTGCAATGGGTTCCCTAGCTTTTAATGACGATTTTAGCCATCTTTCATTTGGGTTGGGTCGGAAGCTTTTAAAAAAACCATCGTAATTGTAAGGAGTTATAAAACAATTTGTTATGGGCACAAGAAACAACACTTGTTCTATAAAGGGATTCAAAAGCTTGGAATAAAACATATTGCTTGCCATAAAATCTAGTTTATCAAAATGTGGTCCATAAAAAATAATAAAACATCTTTGATGTGATTCCAATGGAATTCATAACCCTTAAAGTTTGGCATTTTACGTGGCGAACATAATATTTATTACTTTTTAAGTTTGAAGCAATATAATGCAAAACAAACTTCTTCAATCTTCAAATGCTAAACCCATATAAAAATACAAAATATTAATATGCAAAACTGTATGGTGTTCCACAAGCGTGCATTCTTGGGCCGTTTATATTTGTAGTACTTCTATTGGAATCCTCTTTGGGATCCAATATAAGGGTTTTGCGGCTCGCAGATCTTTCTGATCTTTTCTGATAATCAGTGCCGGATCTAGGATTTGATCAGGTAAGGCAAAAGTCAAATTTAGCCCCTCCCATCATTTCATTACAATTTAAGAAATAATGAAGACCTTTTTTTGTTGCTTCTAACTTTTTTCTCCTTCCTTTTCTTTCTACATCTTCATTGGTTTTGCCATTGACAAGTGCCCCCTTCCTTGTCCCCACCTCAACCCCTAAATCTGGCGCTGCTGAAAATTAGTTAAAGCTACAACAGCTCTAGATCAATACATTTAAACTGTTCTAGGATTTTTAAGGTCTCTACTTATTTCGGTAAAATTTTCTTGCATTGGAAAATATTGTAATTTCTAAATTTCAAGATTGACGTCCGTTCATCAGAGTGAATTAACGTGTGAAAGTTTCATCCACAACAGGAAGAAGAACACTTAAAAGTTCGCGCGATTGAAAAGCGATCCGTAATAACAAGGATAATAGCGGGATAATCTAGAAGAAATTGTAGGAATAATCTGCTTCGCTATGTAGACAGCTACTTTCTTACTTACTTCATGGCTTCTGAGCCTTACTCAATATGCCATCGATCTCTATCTCGACGTCATCAGTTTTGTACTTCAAGCTGCCCAGGGGTATCCCTCTAGCATCTAGCTGAGCGCTTTATTGAAGATGAGGTCTATATCTAGATACAACTCCCTCTGGCACGACTTGAAGATCTTTTGAGCTGGAGTGTTGATTCGCTCTAGCCATCTTCACCGTTGGAAATAAAATTTTCTGACTAGATTATGTCACTGAATAGCACGTATAGTTAGTTCATCGATGTATATTCTTCGATAGATTTTATCTTCAATGTTAGCATGGACAGGAACCATAAATCGTACGTTAAACTTTTTTCTCGAATATATGGCAAGAGATTTTTTCATCCAAATTTCACAATGTTGAAACAGGTGCACTACAATGCGTCAACTTGCCTTAACCCTCTGGTAGTGTTGAAGGTTTCACTAGAATCCCACCAATTTTAATATGGAATAGCAAACATTCCTTTACGTGATCCTGACAAGACATATCAGTTTTGCAGGTGTTCCAAAGCTGATGGTCATGGCACGATATAATTCTTCTCTATCAACACTGTCGTAAACTGCTTTAAAATTGACAAACAGGTGGTTGGTATAGATTTTAAATTCTTATGTTTTCTTCAGGATCTGGCGTGTCGTAGATTTTACTGAAGGCACATTGGAAAGGACCTATTAGATCATCAGCAAACGACTTGAGACGTTCACATAAAACGCAGGACAGGATCTTTTAGGCGATGTTTAAAAGGCTTATGCATCTATAGTTGGCGCAGAGTAGCCGGTCTCCTTTTTTTGAGAATCGGGCAGATAGTCCTGAGATTCCAGATTCCACTCATCGGGTATACTTTCCTTCAGCCATATTTTGCAGATGAGTTGGTGTTATGCTCCTGGCCAAGTCTTCTACGGCAAGTTTAATCGATTTCAGCTACTTTGTTCGTTTTTAGTGAGGAGATGGCTGTTTTGATTCCATTATAGTTTAGAGTCGAGCGGATTTAACTTTTATTATTGGTACCAGTCGCTCATTGACGTAACTTTGCTGTCATCATAACTGGGCCAAAGAAGTTTCTTCAAATGGTTAACCTCCACAGGGCGGCTAGTAGGTAAATCCTGATTTTGATTATTTTGATGTTTGTATCAGGCTTCTTTGGTCATATATGGCGCAAATGCAATTAAAGAAATTTAACTCATTATTTTTCTTAACGTTTCAGATTTCCTGACTTCTTCAGGGGAGTTTAATAAATAAATTTGTTTTTACATTAATAATTTTAAAAATAGTATGCATCATAATGCTTTGCAATTTGATTTAAAAATCTTGAATTTTGATAAGTTGAATTTTGATAAGCGATTTCAGTAAAGCTAATTATAATGGTATGAACTATTTCTTTAACGCGATAGATTGGGACGAATTTCTTTGCTCTCATGACTTAAAGGAGTGTTACGATTCTTTTATTGCTAAGGTTGAGGAAGCATATAATCTGTTTGTTCCATTTGAGGAGAGAAAGCATAGAAATAAGCCTGTTTGGTTTAATAATAGATTATGTAATCTTAAAAACAAACTTTCCAAAGTGCATACAAATTACAGAAAGGATCCTAGCTTACGCCTTCGCTTTATACAATTTAGGAATAAATATAAGTCTGTAAAAAAGTCTGTCTATAATAGCTATATGCGCTCTATTGAGAATAATATTAAAAATGACTCTCGCGCCTTTTAGAAGTTCGTCAATTCTAAACGGAAGTCATATGGTATTCCAGCTAGTATGAATTACCTTAATCAATCGTCAAACGATGAGGACGTTGTATGCGATATGTTTGCGTCTTATTTCCAATCTAACTTTGTTCTTGATTCCCTTACGGATTCACATGAAATTCAATGTGGTGAAACTATTACTAATTTAGGAAGCTTAAGTTTGTCAGTTGATCAGGTTTTACTTCAGCTTTCTGTCTTGAAATCTGATTTTAAGCTTACCCCTGATAAATTTTGTTCAGCTTTGCTTAAAATGTGTTCTCATAGTCTTGCAGTTCCACTTGCTAAGCTTTTTAACTTATCACTTTGTACCGGTGACTTTTTGGATGAGCGGAAACTGTCGATGATAAGTCCAATATTTAAATCAGGCTCAAAACAAGAGGTTATTAATTACAGACCCATTTCAAAACTGAAATTAATACCGAAAGTTTTTGAAGCAATTGTGAAAAAATGCATTTAGCTCGAGTATATCCGTAGATCAACATGGTTTCGTTAGTGGTAGATCGACAGTAACAAATCTGGCCTTGTTTGTGAATTTCTGTATTAAAGGTATTGAACGTGGAAACCAAGTTGATGCTATTTATACAGACTTCTCTAATGCATTCGATAGAGTTCAACATGATATTCTACACTCTAGCCTTCTTAAGTGGTTTGAAAATTACTTGACTAATCGCAAGCAAAATGTAAAAATTGGAACAGTGGTATCAAAAGAGATTCTTAATCATTCAGGCGTTCCTCAGGGCAGCCATTTAGGACCTCTCCTATTCATACTATTTATCAATGATCTACCACCTAGAATTCAGAATTCTGAATGCTTGCTCTTTGCCGATGATCTTAAGCTTTTTAAAAATATTAAGTGTGAACTGGATTGTCATAGACTTCAATATGATTTAGATGAAGTCACAGTTTGGTGTAGCGCGAATCGTCTGTTCTTGAATATAGCTAAATGTAAAAGCATTACATTTACAAGGTCACCTAATGTTATTAATCATTCCTACGTTATTTCTGACATACCGCTTAAGTCAGTGCACAGTCAAAAAGACTTAGGCGTTATTTTCGATTCGAAATTATCCTTTGATTTGCAGTTGCACTACATAATTTCTAAAGCAAATAAATTACTTGGATTCATAGTTCGTAGCTCGAAACAGTTTTCGGATCCGTACACGATTAAAGCTTTATACATTTCACTTATAAGATCAGTTCTAGAGTATGCATGTTGTATATGGTGTCCATTGTATAGGGTGGGTATAAATCGTATTGAATCTGTTCAGAAAAAATTCTCGAGGTATGCGTTGCGAAAACTTTATTGGGTTAACTATATCTTGCCTAGGTATAGTGATAGATGCTTGTTAATTGACTTAAAGTCTCTTGAAGCTAGAAGAAGGTATTATTTAATAATGCTTGCTAGAGATACTTTCTGTAATCGTATTGATTGTTCAAAACTTCTTTCTCTTTTTTCTTTGTATGCTCCCTCAAGGCAGTTGAGGATGAGGCAGACACTCTTTTTTGTTCCCCGTTCTTTTACAAACTACGGTAGATCCGATCCAATTTCACGATCCAGTTCTGAGTTTAACTCAATTTATCAAAATATTGACTTGTCTTTAAGCAGAGATGTTTTTAAAACTACTGTTTTGAGTTTAGTGTCATAGAATATTTGTATTATGTAAGTTATTCATTTAAAATGTAAATATGGTTTAGTCTAAGAGAGATTTGTACTCGATAGATGATAAATAAATAATTAAATAAATAAATTCCAATAGCTTAAAACGCAACACTACATTAACTTTTTAATTTATTAATTTTAATAAAATTTATTTTTATATTGATTTTGATTTCTTCACTCTTCCTTAGAAATTGCACACATCTCTTCTACTGATGCATCTCTGCATCTCTTCGACTTCATGATTATGGATTTCTTTCTTTTTTCCTTCATTCCTTTGCTCCTGATGGTAGATAGCTGCTATATTAGGTACTCTAATAGAAGTAAGGAGTACTTCTTTGAGAAGAACACTGGAAAGTTAAGAAAGCCTAACCTAGCCTAAAAAAAAAAAAAAAAAATACAAAACATATAAATTAAGAAATTGTTTTTTCTCATCCAAAGGATACAAAACCAAGCAAAGCTGAATCGCTCCGCCAGTTAGAAACAAAATATTTAAATAATTCGCAAAACTGAAATATGGTACAAATATTGTCCATTTATTGTGTTTAATGAAACCAGATATGAACCACCAAATCGAGGTCAACATTTGTTCGTATAAGCGTCAATCCAAATGATTAATGGAACATAAAAAATAAAGATGACCATACTCCCTCAGTTAAAGTCCCAAAATAATGTGATGTTAAGGTTCATGAGACTGCAGTTTCTTTTGAATTATAATCTTGATTTGTACCTTGATTCTGATGAAATTTTAATTCATTTTTTGTTTCATCAGCAAAACTGTTGTTTGATACTGCGGTAACTGGTTTTTTTTTATAAAGGACTTCGATTGCTTCTTTAGATATATGCGAGTCAGATGGCACTACATTATTTTTTTATTGACATTATTTAACACTTTTAATGTGAATTTTTACGACCAATTTGCACAAATTTTCAGATCAAATATTGAAAACTTATGTGTTAATGACCCTTCACAGCGACGGAAATATTTATTTATTACTTGTAAATTAGGTCGATTTTTGATGACAATATCTTATTGCATTTAATGTGGTAAACATTTTCATTAAGAGTTAAGTCATCGCTCTGGAAATTATACTTTGAAATTAATTAAAAATATTTGTGATTTCGTAACATTAAAGATAAGATATCAGGAAGTATTGAACCTTTACATTATTCAAAAATGTCTTACAATCGGTTCTAAAACATAATGTTTTTGAGTTTTGGATTTGAATTATAAATATTTAATGGGATATTGGATCTTTGAGAAAATTTCTTGAAATCCAATGATTCCATCAGCTCATAAAGTACACCAAACGGTCTGATTTTTTGGATGTAGATAAGGGCGGCACCGTCTTCCATGTTTTCCGGAATAAATCTCCACAATAAGCATGCGTTGTTCAGGCGTCAGTCGATTCATGATGAAATTATTGCAAACTAAACTTAAGATAAATCAAATTTCAGATGACAAAATGGCTGTAAATCAAAACTTAAAGTTCTATACCTCTTAAAAAACACCCTTTATAGGAAGATTACCTAGTTTTTCTTATTCTACAATGACTCTTTTAAATAAAATAATAACACTGGCTTTGAGAAACATTTTAGACCTTTGTAACTTTTAATCTACACACCCTGTATGGTGGCACTGGAGAAACTTTTTTTTCAAACATGTCCAAAAATCATTTCAAAAAGTGTTGTCATCCAATTAGAAGAAATATTTTATGGTAAATTAGTCATCATGAATGTAATACGTACGGCAGCATGATGTAAGGACAAAAAATTCTAAAAGTGTAATCTTAAGGAACTTCTGCGGATTTAAACTGTTAAAGTTGCTAGTACCAAAATGTTGCTTAGAATATTAAATACAGCTTTAAAATCTAAGAAACTATAAATTACCTTTGCACGCCCCCTAATATACGGATAATCATTTTTTTAATTTTATGCCTTATTTAAATCAGAGTTTAGTTTTGTCTGTTGCAGAGCTTTTAAAAGAAGATTCTGATTCGAATTATACAGATCTGATTAATCAGAATAAATCAACAAAGATACAAAAAACCGGCCTTGACTTCTATATTTTTCCATAAACAAGATTCTCAACCATGTAGCGCAGTTACTCATATATAGTCATTCATCTAACCATAACCACGAATGTAAACTTTCCGTTGACCGGAATTTACATTTTTTTGCTTAACTGGGGATGCCCGGTAAACTTCTGCGAGACCACCAAACCCATTAAGATCCCTCGGAAATGCCTATATAAGTTTTAATTAGTGTAGATTAACAATAGCTTAAGAAAATCACATGAAGTTTCAGCAAAATTTCGATTAAGCGTTCCTAAAATTATAGTAAAAAGCCTTAAAAAAAAGTTAAGAGACTCTTTTCTGTATAAAATAAGTTGCTGATTAATTCCGTTGAACTAAGTACCGTACAACATTATAAAACAATTGAAATAAACTGATTTTGATAAAACACCGAATATGGTTTTTGATTTTCAATTCCGAATGTTTAAGGTCACAAAAGATCACAAGAAATTAATATGAGCAAATTTTTATTTTATGAAAATCGCTGCCAAAAGTTCATTGAACCTTCTTGTGGGTGTTGGATTTGGTTTGCATGCTAATTTTGTATTGTCTGTGCAATGATAGTATCACAATCACAAGGGACTTTTAAAAAGATACGAAGGCCTCATGTTTTCAATTTAAACGAAGTAATAGATGGACGTCACGTCAGCTTTTGAATGCAGCCAAAAACTGAAAAAAAGATTGGTTGGTCAATACGAGCGCCCTCTGTAATTGTGAGAACTAAACGATAGCATAAGAACACCGAAATGTTAAAGCTGATACGGATATACAAATATAGTCCATCCCCATGATAACTCATTCCAAAGATAACCATGAAATTCCAAAGTCATTCCATTCAAGATGTTGCAAGAGAAAGTGTCGGCTCAAAAAACTTCCTTTACTAAATCTAAAGGTTCAGATTTTAGGCTTTGCGTTGTCTTTCTGTCATGTAGTGAATTCGACGAGAAAGTATTCGTTTGAATATTTTCATTTCCAAAATTAAGATTTAATTTATTGCTTACACCTAGGCCTGCTCCATTATCGCGTGACATATAACTAACCAGGTGGTTAACAAAATTTACCTCTCTTTTATCTCCTGTTTCGGAATAACGTGAAACTGATACTATTGATTTCGGTTGGTGTGCATTATTTTTGGCCTTTTGGCCTTAATCCCAGAACCAACCACTTTGCCATTTTAATGACGCTGCACATTTGGATAAAACAGATGTCATTAGCATAAGCTAAATGGCTTAATTTTTGAAACAGGCCCCAATGGATGTCAAGTCTGTCACCCACACACACCGTGGCTGTTATATATCTACATAACATTATCATCATCAATTGCAAGTAAAAACAGAATAGGTAACAATTCAAAACCCTGTGGCACACTTTAAATACATCGGAAACCTAATGTCCGCCGTTTATTGTTTATCGTAATAGCTTTGTAGAAAACCAAGCATTTTATCAGGAACGCCTCTAGTGCTTACTAATATATCGACCGAAGACTTTTTCGCGTTCGATATACTTGATAAATAGAGCGTGAATTGATGCTCCGATGATTGATCGAGAATAACTCGCAGGGTATTAATGTTATCGACACGTTATCGACTATTGTGGAATTCCGAATGCTGCCTCTTGAGCGTAGATAATAATATCTAGTTGCCGCATCAACTTCGGAAACATGGGCAAAATTGTGATGCCAAATAGATCTATTAGAAGGAGATAACGAAGTGTTACCACTTCTGGAAAAGGATTTGTTTTCCTCTCAGACCAGAGAGGCTAGAAAATACCAAGTCAGGGGTCAGCTTTCAAAAATTTGGCAGGTATGCGTATATGCTCTCAAGTCCAGCTTGTTGTTTCTTAAAAAAAATTATCGCGGTTCTTACTTGTCCACTTGTCGGAGGGTCAATTACTAATGCTCCTGGAAGATCTATGTATTTCCGGCAGTTGGTAAGTGCAAATCCGCTCTGATCGTCGCGTCGCTTAGCAGTGAACAGAAATGCTGCTTCCACATTCGCAATAAGTCCACTTGTTACATTTTCTTGTAGTGTCTTTAGCGATATCAGAGCTATATAAGAGTAGGGATTATTTGGGACAAATCTTTCATGGCGGATGATCTATGACAAAGTCAGCCATCTTGTTTGCTGATATGCAGGTTCTAAAGTGTCTTTTTTTAGAGGTGATGATTTTATTTTTTTAAATTTACTTGAAATTTACTTTATACGAAAGAATCTTGTGGAATTATATTTTAAATATTATTTCTGGCATATGACCGCCACAGCTGGCTCGGAAGTAGTCTAATCAGGAGGTCCAATTTTCAACAACTTTTCCCAACATTTGTGTCCGTTTATTGGCAATACGGCAGTAAATATTGTCCTCCAAGTGATCAATTGTTTCGGGCTTATCGGTGTAGACTAGCGACTTCACATATCTCCACAGAAAATAGTCAAGCGGCAGAGGACCAAAGCGCGAAATTATGCGCTCATCGAACGATTCCTTAAACGAATCAACTGTGGCACAAGCTGTGTGACATGTTGAGCCGTCTTGTTGAAACCAAAGCTCCTGCACATCATGGTTGTTAAATTGATGAACGAAAAATTCAGTAATCATGGCTCACCATTGGCTGTAACGTTCTTGCCAGCATCGTTTTTAAAGAAGTACGGACCAATTTGTTGTTCAAACTGAAAAAAAATCACTTGACAGCTGACAAAATGGCGCCAGTTAAAATAGTGTTGCCAACTAAAAAATTCTATACCTCTAAAAAACACAATTTTTTGGGTGTTCTAAATGCATGACTATCGAAAACTGCTTAGTTGATTCCAAAAATGTGAGTTCTGATGACAAGCCCAAATACCAACGCAATCAGGAAATAAACGAATTTATGAAAAGAAACGAACATAGGAGTGAGAAAGCTGCATTTTAACGCTATGCCTATTTACATATTGAATTAGCGAAACAGTGGACATTTTTCAAACGCAAATACCAGTTTATTGATTGAGTACCTGTCTACGCGTTTTTCTAGTTTTCCAAGACTTATTCGAGATGTCTTTAGGTTTGGATACTCTTTATTTTTTTGCTACCATTATTTCTACGGAATTCATTAGAACGTAAAAACTTCATATGAATAGCTTTTCGGCAGAAGCCAGACGTTTTGGAAACGAAAATACCCTGAAAGCTAACCAGAAAAGATTTCATCCTCAATCCTCGATTAATTGATATGTATCAAAAGGCCGGTTTTATTTCTCGAAAAAAAAAAAATGAACATCTCTTCAAGCGATTCGGACCAGAATGTATCTTTATCTATAAGTTTTTATTAAACAAGTTAACAAGTGCACACTTAAGAACAAGTGCCATCGTAAACCTAACTCGTATATAGGGGATTCCCTGTGATTGCTATAACAACACGACCGGTGAGTATCGCAATCACGCACTTATTGCTCCTAAACAAGCAACTTCTTAGATGCAATAAAATTGTATCTTCCAATCAACAGGTGGTGTTGCTGTCAACGAAGAGCGGATCTAAAATGACACAGCGAGATCATAGATTGATTCCACTGAGAGTAGTTGTAGACTCATTTACTTTGTCAAATGTATTTCAACTTAAAAAGTTGTTTTTTTTTTTGGAAAACCAGATTTATGAATCGGATAATGCCGCCGCGCCACTTTGACCACTCAGCAAAACTGGAAGCGGTACTGAAACCGACTGACTGACGTATAAATTTGTATCTTTTAGGAATTGTATATATATTTAAAACGAGCGAGTGAAGTCGTTCAAGTCCAAGATGCTAATTAAGTTGAAGTTCAGTTGTTAAAGTGATTTGGTCCGGAGCGGATCATTGTTTTTGCAAAGTGATAATAATTTGTTTTCGTTCTATAAGATTCTTTTTATACCGGTCTAGAGTTAGTTAAGTGTTTATTTTTTAATTGTTTTTTTAAATCCAGTTTATTTTTTGTGTCCTTATTAAAAAAAAAAAAAAAATGCAATACAAAATAAGTTTCAACATTTTTATTGCAATTTTGGCAGTCCTTTGTGTTGTTCCTCAATCCACAAGTGCTCAGTGTAAGTGTTATTTTTTGTGGTTGTGTGCAAAAAGTTCAAATCTTGAAAAAACGATCTTCAATTTCCAGCTCGATGTTTGAATCCAAATCAAAGACGCGGCTTTTGTACTTCGATATATGATTGTAAGCCGCTTCTTATGGTTGCGGGTCGGAAGCCATTGCAGGAACTTGATAGGAAATTTGTCCTGGATTCTCAATGTCGTGGAGGTGTGGGCAAACCACCACATGTCTGTTGCACAGGTGACACAGGCTTCTTAAGAAATCAGCCTTCAGAAGGACGTTCAACAGTTTCGTTTCCTGTCTCACAAAATCAGCCATTTGGCCAGCAGCCTCGCAGAAGAATTTCGCCATCATCAGCCAGAGGAGAGATTCCAGCACCTCCAGCGTGTGGTGGAGTTACATTGCAAAATAAGATCTATGGAGGAGATGATACGGATCTTTTTGAGTTCCCGTGGTTGGCTATGTTGGAGTATAAAAAAAGTGAGTGAGGTTCATAATTTAAAAAAAAAATTTTAAGGGTTGGATATTTCTTATTTTTAAAACACAGGGTGATTCAAAACTAACAAAAATATGATGGGTAATTTTTTAACAATGAAAAAGTTGGAAATCGAAAAGTATCTAGTTTCCTAAGTCAACTATCGGTCGAGGTGTACAATGTACTTGTATCTACATAAGACATACAATCGAACAGTTTGTCCACTTTTTTATTTTCAAATTTCTATGCTCTGATTTATTTTTTTTTTTGCTGCATGTTTCATGGCGCTTCTTAGGAAAAAATTTTATTAAAAGAAATAAAAAGTTGCCGACCAACTGTTTAGTCGCTACCATCTTTCGCTGAAATACTAAGAGTGTATTAAGTGTATTGTCACTTTGGCCTAAATTCTTCTGCATAAAAGTTCAAGTTGCGTCTCTTCCACTACAAACTTCAACATTATAATTCGCAGCTCCATGTTTGAATCCAAATCAAAGATCTGGATTTTGTATTTCGATTTATGATTGTCAGCCACTTCTTTACACTGCGTGTCGAAAGCCATTGCAGGACTTTGATAGAAAATTTCTTCTGGATTCTCGGTGTTTTGGTGGTTCGGGTAAGCCCCCTCATGTCTGTTGTACCCCTGACTTAGGATATTTAAGAAGACACTTTGTCCCATCGCCCCCACCGAGAGGACTGATCCCAGGACCTCCAGCCTGTGGTGGAATTACTGTTCGAAATAAGATTTATACTGGAAAAGATACGGATTTATTTGAGTTTCCATGGTTGGCACTGTTGGAGTACGGGAAAAGTGAGTAAGGGTTCAGCTCATCACACTGGCTGATTCACATAAAAGAATAAAATAAAGCATGCATTTTTTGGTGCAGTTAATGTAAAACTGTTTTTGGTTGAGGTTTTTAAATAAAACGGTTAGCTTTGCATCAGTAACAGAGCTGGCATCACATATTAAATTTGATCGCATTTATTCAAAAAGAAGATCATGTACTAACTAATTTTTGTGTCGCTTTTTAGCAAACCACTGCATTGATTTTGAGCAAATTTCAAAAGAGCTTTAATAATGGCAACGGTCAGACAATGTCTAATTACACAGGGATGGGGAATTTTGCCAGTAATTTCTGGTATTTATAAAATAATGGATCTGATTGTCATAACAATATTAAACAAATCGTATAATTGCATGTCAAAATACTGGCGATCTCCCAGTTTTCAATATTTAACAGATAGTGTCACAAACTCCAAATTGATTATTGCAAAAAAACAATTGAAGGTACAAAGAAGTCATACAAAATTTCAAAAAAGCGGACATTTTTGAAGTGAAGCCGGTGTTTGACATTCTATCAATAATTTTTGTTTCCATTTCGACAAGTTCTTTTGACAAGTTGCGATATAACGTAAATGCAGTAATATCCTTAGTCAATGCGTCAGAAATCTCTTTTTAAAATTGAAGGGAACACCAAATATAAAACGTCTAAAGGTATAATTTTTATAGATTTTTGATATCTGGAATAGGTCTCCAGATCTGATCACCTGGAAAATGATGAAATATGTAGGAGACTCCATATTTCAAACTGCTCTTTGATTTGCGGTGTTTCGTAATGGAAAGTACGGAACTGTATGAGCTTCAATTTTAAATAAAACTATACAAGCCGATGCAACAAGACTGTGGGGGCGAATTTCCCATCTTCATCGCATACTGACAATTTTTGTTGAACAGAGTATATGCACTGGAAGCATTGCGCGAAAAACAGCTTTTAGAATTTTGGCCTAATCCCCAATCAGCTGGCTAATGATCATTTATAATTTGGTCCTTCTCAATGCAACTTTTACTAAAAAAAATGCTTCTTGATTTAGTTGCAGAATAATGTTTATCTTGAGTAAGCTTCTTCTGATCTAACATCAAACTGAAACGAGTTCCATGCTAAAAAAAAATTATTTCTTTTAGGATTTCATGAATGTGTCATACTTGCTTAAGGTCTCATACAAATATCAATATGTTTATAGAAGAACTGTATTGTTAAAATGTCTTATATGATTTAATTTAATAATTTATTTTTATTTTTAAATCTTTTTAAGGAAATGGAGCACGTTCCACGAATTGTGGGGGATCATTAATCAACCAGCGATATATTTTAACAGCAGCGCATTGTGTGACCGGAGCAATTGAGAGAGAAGTTGGACCGTTGTAAGTAAAAAATATAGATTATGCTTATTTTTCTAAAACCAAAAGTATTAAATTGATACTTAGTATAGCGTTACAGACTTCCAAGAAATTATTCAACTGAAAATCTTCACAGAAAAACTTTCATAAACAGAAAAAACGGAGTTAAATTAAATTTACATAGTTTTAAAGTCAACTCCAATATTTGGAAAAAAAAACTATTCAAAAAGTTCAATTATTGGAAAAATCTCTTGGTTTTGTCAATACGGAATTGCCAGACCTAATACTTTCCGTTCATCTATTGACCAATGTTTAATTATACATAGTTTAATTGAAATTGCCAATTCGATTCTCAAATTTGTCTCCAGAATGTATATGTATACATACATGTCTCTTTTTGAGAAACTACTATAGACACCATTAGATGGGGTACCCGTACCCGTACCAATCAATACCAGACAGGTTGAGCTAGTTTTTTATTTTTGTTTATCCATCAAACTTTGAAGGTTCATTGGCCATTGTGTTCGATGTGTTATGGTGGTGATGATGACCTTAACCATCATAAACAAAAAAATTCAGAGTTAATAAGTTATTGTTTTCATATTTATTAACCGGTATTTGTTTACTTTTGTGCATTTGAGTAAATGTATGCATATTGTAACTTTTTTTCTGCATACCAACGAATTAAAATGACGGTATAGCACACAAACAGTTTAATTATATGCCTAAAACTGATTTTGTTAATTAAATCAAACTTGAATTATATTATTAGATTAAAAAAACCTACATACAAAGATACCTATATATTTATGAAATAATTTGTTGCCTTTTGTGTGCTATAGTTACGAATTTATAAGCAAAAATTGATTCGATGCGGCAAAAGTTTCTGTAAGACTACTATTTCCTCTGTAATAAAATAATGCATATGTAAGCTTGGTTCAAATGACACACCTGGTCCTGAGCCCTGAGACCGTAACTGGCTGCGCACAATGGTGTAGCAGTAGCAGTAGCACGCAGCAATGTCAAAGTAAATGCCAAAAAAAGTAGCTCACAAAGCAGCATACACGAATACAATGTGTAGCACTAAACTCAAACAAAAATCATGTCTGCCATTTTGGTTTGTTGTTGTTTTGCAGCGCAGCAGGTAGTGAAGTTCAAGTCGAGTCGACTTGTACTTCAGCGACTCTCTCTGCTGCATCTGCTACTTCACATTGTAGCCGTGCAAAACGATTTACATACATTTAACTTTGACATTGCTGCGTGCTATTGCTACTGCTACAACCATTGTGCGCAGCCAGTAAATGGTTTTACAGAGGGTGATCCAACCATAAAGCTCAATGTGAATTTTTAATAAAACAAAAAGTTTTCAGAGAATTATCTTTATTTCTTTTATTATGTAAGAAAGATCTTTGACAATAATGTACTCGTATGTGCGAAACAAAATATCGGCTAAATGCTAGCCACGGCTACGGTTGCATATACCTCTAAGCGATGGTCCATATTTTCAATGACGCTGAGGCATAATTAAGGTTCGATGTCGTTAATGTGCCGAATTACCTCATCCCTTGTTCTTGGCTTATTGACATAAACTTCTTTTTAAAATATAAAAAAAAGGCCAACGGAACGGTGTCAAATCACATGATTGTGGTGGCCAATTGATATCGCCACGACGACGAAGTGAGATAACCATTTAATTTCTCGCTCAAAAGAGCCATTGTTTCCTTGGCTGTGTAGTAAGTGAACCCTTCGTGTTTTAACAACATATCGTCCACCACGGTATCCCCAATTTCTGGCCACAAAAAATTTGATCCGGCTCGAAGGACCAAAATGCATACTTTCTTGATCGTTTGCGCTGAATCATCTCGCTTTGTGTGTGTGCGCCCTGCTATCACCTTCTTGTAACTTGCTCACGGATATTATTATTTTACCGTTACCTTTTGACGTTTTTGGATTTTTACGCATTGAATTAATTTAGCTCGCCATTTGAATAATTATAATGCAATAAATTCTGCCTTTAGCTCGCACTTAAAACTCGCTCACAAAACATTCGTAGCTAGCAAATTTAACCACACATTTCCCATATTCTTTCGTAAGCTTTTAGCTCGAGGACCGACTATAGGAAAACCAGAAAACAATCCGGCTTGAAGAAGCAATGTATACTACTGGCAATCACTCCCGGTTTCTGGCTGAAAATGTTAAACTCTTTCTTTTTCTGCCAAAACCGCGAGTGATTGCCAGTAATATACAGACAGACAGTAACTGCTTGGCCGAAATCATTTTCGAAGAAGTACGGCCCGATGACGCTGCCATCGCCAGCCCATAAACCGCAACACCGAACAGTCACTCTCTGAACTGAGCAAGAACCCTGTTTGCTCAAATTTGAGGAAAATTCTTTTGATTGTGGACACATTTATTTGTTCGATTATGCTGACCATACAAATCACGAAATGCATTTTGATTTGAACGAACGTTTTCATAAAACGCTTCAACAATTTTAACGCTTTGCTCAATTGTGTACCTCTTCCTATAGTTGAATTTGTCAAAGACTTAAATAAAGAAAGAAATGCCAAATAAAGTTGGGCAAAAAGGTTGACGTTAAGGTGTGACTCGCAATTAATATCGGCTTTATTGTTGGACCACCCTTTATTTTTCCATTTCTTTAATTGTTTAAGATTTCACACTATAAATTTATTTTTAACGCCACTTTATTAGTTCTTCCGATTTAATTCGGAATATTTTGTGTCCAAGTAGTATCATAACAATTTAAGGTTTATTTTTAGAAAATATTCAGGTAACCTTCTTGAGTAATGAATGCTTGAATTGATTTGTGTTTTGTGGTCTCAGCAACGATAATTGCTTTCATAAATAATGGTCGTGTAGCCTAACCTTCACAAATTGTATACCTTCATACACTCTATAGATACATGAACTTGCGAATAAAAAAACAGAAGCTTCAACTTCAAAGAAAAGATTGTTTGTCAATTTATTTGCTATTGAGTTCAAGGCCAGCAACTTATTTGAAAAACAAAATTTTTAAAGGGGTTTTACTCTTGCTTTTCCATTTGGAGTAAAGTTCCAAAAGGCTCTCTACTTGAACCGCTTTTATTCACACTTTTTTTTTTGGTATTTTTAGCACTTAGCACAACATATACTTTTTTGTTCATTTATTTTAGGAAGTTGCATGAAAGTAAAATTTGTAAAATGTGTTTTTAAATTTCAGAATTGGTGTTATCCTCGGGGAATATGATACCACAAGGGCAATCGATTGTGTCGATGGTGCATGTGCGAATTCTGCTCTACGAGTTGGCGTTGAAGAAATAAGGCCACATGAAGCCTACAGTGATACTCAAGTACATCGTCACAATGACATAGCTCTAGTCAGGATGGATCGAAATGTCATCTACTCGGACTCAATCAGACCAATTTGTCTGCCATTCACAGTGCCAAATGAACAGCTGCGCAGTGGAACCCAGCTCACCGTGGCTGGCTGGGGAAGGACACTTCGCAGTAAGTTTCACTGGAATCCCCTTTATTTAATGAAAATGTTAATAAAACCATATCTACTCTTTTTCAGGTCAAAAAAGTCCAGTAAAACAAAAAGTTCAAGTCCCATTGACTGATCAAGGTGAATGCCGTGAAAAGTTCTACGCGCGCAAAATTGAAGTTATTGACTCCCAAGTGTGTGCGGGTGGTGTCTATGCACAGGATAGCTGTGATGGTGATTCTGGAGGACCTTTAATGAGTGTTCGTGGTGGTGTATGGGTTCTGGAAGGTGTTGTTTCCTTTGGAGTTAGGTGTGGATTTGAAGGCTGGCCAGCAGTTCATACTCGAGTGGCAAGCTACGACAATTGGTTAAGGGAAAGGATACGAGCATAAATGAAAAGAATTCTTTAGCTAAGATTGTGATTCATTAATTATTTATTTAGAAAGCCATACAAACAATGATAGATTGATAGTTTTTGATAAACTTAACTTGACTTTTTTAGCCTTTTAAAATATAATTTATAATGTATATAATAAATTCTTAACTAAAATTGTAGTTAGAGTATAATAAATATATATTTTTTTAAATTCTTTAGTTTTTATTTTGTACTCAAGAACAGACAGTGTCTCAAAAGATTGGTTCGACTAGAAATCCAAATGTTTAGGATCGCTCAATTTGAGTATGACAGTCCGGTTATCAAACCAAGTTTTGTAAAACATAACAACACTGCTCGAAGAATTATCCAAATCTTTGTGAAAGTCCAACAAGACGAAGTAGGGAATAAATATAAAATACTTTCTCTGTTCATTATTTGATTTTTTTTTTCACTAGGCACACGCGCTCAATGGCTTCGGATAGCCCTTTCAATGCTTAGTCACAGCGCGTGCGATAAGAAATTAGGGAGGAAGGGAATGGAGGTGTCGATGAACATTGTCCTTGAATGTTTGAAGATCAAAATGGCAAGGGAAAATTGAACCAGGCAATTCATTCTACATTCGTGTTGTACGGGTGAAGAAGGAATCAATATATTTCACGGTACCTATACATTTAAAATGAGGCTCAAGTGTAAACTGATGAGCGTTCCTAGCAAAACGAGTATTTTAGATGGAATTTTTTAAGGGGTGGAACGCAGCGTACTAACTTGAGTTAGCTTTTTTTTATATAGGAGAACCGGCGGTAAAATAAGGAAAGACATGAAACATTTCGACGATGTTCAAGTGATGGAAATGGTTCCATAATGCCTTTCTCTAATATCTTTTTTAACGCTTTTTTTCAAACTCTATCGAGCACTTATAAGAAAGTTTAAGAAGGATTGAAATCGATGGTGCAAACTGATTATAAAATCTGTATAAAAAACCGGTTCTACTAGAGATACCGTTAAAAGACGAATTAACAGAAAACCAATTATTATACCTAGAAGATAGATTGTTTTAACAAAACAGCACTCAACAACCTTGGATCCGTTTTTAAGAAAATTTAACTTCATCTTGCTTTAATGTCAGTTCCGTAATTTAACCTCCCAGGAAAGCGGTTGTCTAGTATTTCTATGATCCAACTGGTAACTTTCAAGTAACGGAATATTAGTTTTTGGATTTGCTCGAAAGTTTGATTAAACTCTTCATTTAACAAGCTTATAGTATTTCCGACAAAACTTGGGTTTTCTGGCTTAATTTGTCATAACTCTATTTTGAGAAAATTAAAAATAACGAAAACATTTTTTTTCTTAGAGAAATCTTTTTTATTTCTGACGTCAATGGACTTTTAAGTCACTGAATGATTTACAGGATTAACTTTCGAAATATGTCGTTTTCTTTATTTTTAATTTTCTCAAGAATTAGTATCCGGTTTTCTGTTTTTGACTCAAAATGTACATATAAGAGCATCGAATTTTGGCAAACAAAATTAGTTTGTTAGTTTTTTTTTGATCTTTCAACTGTCAACTGTCCACTTAAATAACTTTATTAAAAATACAATAAAAGAAGAGATATTAAGCTTTACAACAAAGTATGACATTTAAGCCCCTCCAGAGGTATAGAAATTTGAAATGGAATTAAACAAAGATAATTTTTTTAAATTTACATCAAATTTACTTTATTCGAAAGAGAATATTCTGGAATTATAATTTAAATATGATTTCAGGACCGCCACGGCTGGCGTAGTCTAATCTGGAGCCTGGAGGTCCAATTTTCGATGACTTTTTTCAACATTTGTGGACGTACATCGCCAATAACGCGGCGAATAAATAAATAACATATTATTTAAGCAACATAAGCAACACAAAGAATTAGTGCCCCCTCTGAAAGGTTTCTGATTTTTTGAAATACACATACATACATATAAAAAACAAAAATTAAAAATAAAAATTATCGAAGTCGGAGCTGTTTCTGAGGGCTTTTAAAGTTCGTTTTCTTGAAAATCGTTCATACATACACAGCTGGTCAAAAAAATAGGTGTGATTAAATTTTATATATTAGCCATAGAAGTTGGAGCGGACCTGAAGGACCAAAAAATGGCGCAGTATCATCTGGAGTGACGAAACAAAAATTTATTTGTTCTCATCAGATTCTGGGCGTATTTCAGGCGACCAAAAAGAAAGGACTATCACCCTCGCTATACCCAAAAACGATTAAACAAGGAGGAGGAAATATTATGGTCTGGTTCCGTTTTTTCTAGTATGGTGTGGGCCCTAATTCCTATATTCCGTATTAGTTACATCTTGACCAAATAAGGTTATAGGGATATTTTGGAAGATATCATGCTTCCATTTGCCGAAGAAAACATGACTCTCCGATGGATTTTTCAGCAGGATATAACGATCAGAAACATATGGCAAATCTTGTGAAAGAGTGGTATCGAGAGAAAGAAGTTTCAATTGTTTCATGGCCAAGTCAATCCCAGATCTCAACCCGATTGAGAACTTGAGGAATGAGCTTATGCGGAAACTAGGATGCCAATATTTTCCAAACTGGAACCGATTGTGGGACGCTGTTCAGAGTGAATTTTATTCTATACCCCAAGAAAGATGCCAAGAGTTTGTAGAGTTAATACCACGCTGACTTTAAAAAGTTTTGGATAACAATGTCGTATACTCGGGTTATAAGAGAATGGTAAACGAAAATTATTATAAAATACAACAAATTTTGCATTCAAACTATCATTATTCATAATTTAGGAAGACACACCTATTTTTTTGTCCAAGCGCAAATGTCTACACCGTCGGTTTTATTGTATAAAATTTATAATTACTTAATTTAAAAGCCTTAAATATTAATATTTCATTAAGTATTGATAGTCCTATGAAAACTAATGTTAAAATAATATTTAAATAAACAAAACATATTAAAAAATTAAGTTTATATAAAAAAAATAATTGCACCTATTTTTTTGACCAGCTGTGTACGTATATCATAAGTTACGGAATGAAGGACAAAACGTCGATTAAATTAAAGTGTAGGATAAAATACTTCCTTAACAAATAAAATTTAGTTACACAACTCAGATAGTAGCTATTGTTCAAAAAATGTGTATTATTATCGTGCAATTGCACCCACGGAGCAAGTACGTGTGTATTGTATTGACTTTCGTGAGTTGACACGAATTAGTCCAAACGTCACAATCATATTTTTCAAACTCCAACAAAACTCACATATTCGCCCAAAAGCATGCTATAAAAACCTCATTCCTCTTCGAATTCCAAACGAAAGTGAAACCAAAACAAAGCATTGGCCATTTTGTAGCCCACTGTCATAGCCATAAACTCAAGCTTGATTATTATCTAATATACCAGTTTTGATAATATCTTTGCGCGTCTTTTTCTTTTGTGTGTGGTTGTTAATTGTTGTTGGTCGTTGCAAAACCTCATGCAACTATCAGCCAGCCATTCCGTCGTCGGTCGCAACTTGGTTTATTTAAAAAAAAAGCTCTGACATAACGCCATAGCTCTGAATATAAAAATGCAAACATTAGCAAAGAGTTAAGCTTTTTATTCGACTACAACTACTGTCATTAACTGAATGTTCGGAAACAGCTGATCACGAATTTGATTATTGGTTGGTGTAGCCCCAAGCTACAGACTCTGCCACAACCTTAAGCAAGCTCGCGAGCTAGTCCCGAAGTCTGTGTCGAACGATCGGTCTCGAACCGATGTCATAAATGAACACCAGCCGTACGAAATAAGCGGGGTCATTTTTAAACTCTTTAAACAGTGTTTTTTTTGTTTTACTTTAAGTTTGACACATTACCGTTAAAAAAAAAAAATGATAAAAGCTCAATTGGCCCTGCAGTGGATAGCGGTAGTCGCGATCGGTAGTTTGACACTAGCAGACGTCACTTCGAGTATCGTGACAAACGACAATGGCCGCAATACTTTGGTATCCTGTGATATACCAAACGAGAGTGTGCGTGGGCAATGCCGCGATGCGTCAGACTGCGAGGCGTTTTTGAAAGTGAACGTCAAAGAAACGGGTTCGGACGATGAAGTGTCGCAACCGGAATTGTTGCGTTTCCTGGAAAAAGTGCACTGTGAAAGTGAAAGTGGGTCGGTAGCGCCATCGTCACCGCCGACGCCGCCGGCGTCGTCAATGTGGGCTGAGTCCATTTCGTTTACTGATTTGGCAACGCCGCCAGTTATTGTGTGTTGTCCTTTAAATGGCCGTGCGTATGCACATCCGGCGGTTGAAGTGTCAAAAAGTATCAATCGCACTATTTCCAATAAGTTCAATAGGTCACGAAATAAAATCAAAAAGTTAAAAAGACGCATTCAAAAAGTTGAGAACTCGGACAAGTATAGCGGTTTATTTAACGATTGCGGCAAACAGGTGACAAATAGGATCTATGGCGGCGAAATTGCCGAACTCGACGAATATCCTTGGCTGGCTCTACTTGTCTACAACACAAGTTTGTACATACCTTTCTTGTTTACCTAAATTTAAAGATGTGGCATTATTTAAAGTATCTCTCGGATTAATTTATTTAATCTGTTGTTTCAAGTAGATGATTATGGATGCAGCGGGGCATTGATAGACAATCAACACATCTTGACAGCTGCCCATTGTGTCAAGGGCGCTGGAGTGCGCGAAAAAAATGGATTGTAAGTGAAAGTTACATAATTTTGTTTTGTTAAAAATGTTAAATGTGTTAACGAACAAGTTGTTTCTTATTTGTTATAAACAAACAAAATAGTTTTGCCATTTTTGTTTTGTATGTTTTTGTTATCGAGTTGAGAATATTTATTGCTTAACAGCTGCTTAGCCTTGAAAGGCTAAGCTTGTTGTGTTGTTAATTCTTGCAACAATTTCTAGGTATTGTGAGTGTTTTTCTAAAAAAGAAATTCAACACACGCGTGTGTATTTTAAGATTTTATGTTTAGCGTGTGCTTGAGCGATCAAATAATAAATACAATTTTTAAACGGAAGCATACTTTTTTAAATATTTTTGTTGACACAATTTGTGCCAGAAATTCAAACAAACATGTCTTGAGATTTAAATTATTAATTGTAAGTAATTGATAATAGTCAAAGGAAATTTTTAAATGCATCACAGTATCAAAAGTCCACATTTTTGCCTTTAGTCTCCCTTGGGCGGGTTATAAGTCCTCACATCGTCTTGCTATTTAAAGCTTTTAACCGACTCTATCTATAGTGAACAAAAAGTCTACACAAAAGTCCAAATTAGCATTTACTACAATTCTTAAAGGGAAGTGGACATCATCATGCGGACGTCAAGTTTCTTTTGAGCAACTGTAATGGCTATTAAAAAATTATGCGATTTCAGATATTTGCTTATCATAATGATTAAAAACTCCAAATCTTTTTTATATTTCCTTAATTTACGAAAAAAAAAAAACTGAGTTTTGAGCACCCGGTGAGAAATATCTGAAAATCACGCTAAGTTTTGAGCTTCTGCACAATTTTTAAATACTGTTGCATACTGAAGAACTATAAATCTGTTCCTTGCTAATATGAACTTCAATCTAAGCGAAAGTTGGGGAAATAAGACCCACCGTGATACTAAGGACCCACTTAGAAGGAATTATGTCCATTTTTGTGAAGTGAATTAAGTTCAATTGTGAGGTCTGTCTATACCTGCTGTCTGTACCTGCTGGTGATTTTGATTTAACAATTTAACACACTTTTTATTTTATAAAAAATTTGCTTCGCGTTGCCATCGTTTCCAATAATATTGCTTTAAATTCACTTTTCGGGAGCGGGTCAAAATTCTGGTTTCAAAATACCGCTTTTCAAAATTCTGTTTTTTTTTTCATTCCGGTTTCCAAAATTCTGGCTATTAAAAGACAGAAAATTGTGCTTATGTCTTTTAAATTTACTTTTTACTTGCAATTATAGGTAGGTTCTATAAGCATAAGTTATGGATTCGTGAAAAAAAAAAAATGACATTTAGATGATATTAAAGTTGAAAAAAGTGGGTCTGCAAATTCCGTCCGTCTGTCTGTCTGTGTGTCTGTTCGCACCTCTAGAGCCTAAATGGATGAGCCGATTTGCTTCAAGTTTGGTATGGTATTTAGTATTTGTTAGGCCGTCCCTCGGAATTTAATTTTAAATTTTTGCTCAAGGCCCAAAAATAACGGTACCTGAAATACAATCGTACAGAAGAAAATTGATTGATTTTGATAAAACTTTCTGTTTTTCATTTTTTTAGGACAATCTATCTTTTGGTTGGAAACGATTTTTTCTTATAACGCGGGTCCTCTTATCAAACCTGAATTTTCAAATCAAGTTTTCTCGTAAACCTTACAAACATCCGACTTTAATAAAATTTTGGACACAAGAAGACATTTATAATATAATAATTAAACAAAAAAAAATTTGGTTTGCAAAATATTTTTGAAACGAGTGGTTTGAATTTTTTTTTTTTAATTATTTTCCCAGATAAAAACTACAGATTATCTCAAAATGAGATTATACTCAAAAAAGTTTTCAAATATTTTTCCATAAAGGTTTTCAAAAAAAAAAAAAACATTAAAAAAAAAAAAACTGGTCGAACGATTTTCAATATTTTTTTTGTAATAAACATTGAATTTTAAGTTTTTTTCGAAAACTCTGAAACTAATTGAAAAATTAAAACAATATTCGAAACAAGTTTTAATTAGTTATTTTTAATATACATTATGCACCCAATAAGCATTTATCTAGCACAAGAGCAAGTTCATGCGACCCAGTCGTGCATTTTATTTTATTTACCAGTTAAATTATTATTGATTTTAGCTGTGGATTTCACAAAACAAAAATGTTTACTTAGAAAAACAACATTAAACAAAACAATCCAAAAAAACATACCTACAAAGGTAAACGAGACCAAAAAGAACAATATTTCTTGAGCGACTAAAGTACCAGTAGTACAATGGTGGTTAAGCACTGAACATTTTTTTTAAATTCTTGGTCCGTGGATAAGCTTCATTTAATCCGAAAATATCGGTGGGCAAAAAAAAAAAAGCGCGCGCTCTTTCACATGTTTCCTTATAACTGGCAGAAATTTGATAAGCAGTTTGTTGACGAGCCAACAAGAAACTTTGACATTCCAGCTCATTCTGTACACCCTAGATTTGTTTCTCACCTCTCGTCCTGATGAGTTCCCTAAGTTCAGTCACCTCTAAATATTTCGGATGATTGCATAATTTTGGTTTATTTCTCTTACTACAAACACTTGTTTAAGAAATAATCTCAAAGAGAAGAAAATAGTTTCAAAGAGAAGGAAGCCATTAAAAACTTCTTAACAAATTTTATGGAGCTTTTAACTAATCACTATATTTTCTCGAAAGTGACGTAGACTCCAACTCTGATATGACGATAAACATTATTCTCGAAAACCATGTTTCAATGTCAACCCTTCTGAGGGAAACTGGAACAATTTTGAACAAGCTAGATGGATCTGTAGTGTCCAGGACCAAATGTTTGCAAAAAAAACGTTACGTCTTCGCTTCCACCGATTTTTTCTAATGATCCTCCTGGGGTGAGCTCTCAAGCGAAAGCAGATTTAAAAGCAACACAATTAAATGCCAATTTGACACTACCACACAGTGACATGAATCCTCCTGTTCTTGATAGCGTGAATGGATTTATGTGAAAAAATCTCTTTTTGTCCTAGTTCACTTGCAAGAATACTTAAGGATCTCGTTGCGAAAACTTCTCCATCTCTAATATGTCATATTGTACAGGTTTCTATCTGAGTGGATGCAAGACATTATGTTGCCCCATCTGATTTAAAAACCATCTACAACTATGAGTGTTATTCTCATATTTACCAAGGTAAAACATTTACGCTTCCTAGCTTCCTTCAGTAAAAAGCTTTAAAATTGATGGGTGAAAGAACAATTACGGAATCAATTTTTTCACTGGAAACATCGTCTTAATGTTTCGTGTATCACCTTGTTTTATCGCTACTTCTATAAACAGTGGCAGCGATAAATCCAGATGCATTCTTCCCCTTAAAATTTTTTTCCTTAAGGGGCCAGGTATACGTAGCTATCATTGAAATGTATCCGTGAAAATATTGATTGGTGATTTTAAGACGATTTAGCAAACAGAAGTGGGCCATTATTGGTATCAAAATAAATCTCGTGAATTCTAGAATTGTTTTAATGTAAAATGTAGTTAAATCTGATTAACTGTGTTCCAAGTACAAACAAAAAAAAAATCAGTTGTACGTTGAAATCGATTTCTATCAGTGAAATAACAAAAATAGATTTAAAGAAAAGTATTAATCAGATTAAAGTATTTTTTACATTAAAAGAATTCACGAGCTTTATTTTGATACCAATAAACCCCCAGTTCTGTTTGCTAAATCGTCTTAAAATCACCAGTCAATATTTTCACTGATGCAGTTCAATGATAGCTATAACTGGCCGATAACACTGGATTCGTTAAGAATGCTCATCAATTTGCCCTCGAGTCTTATTTCAGACGTGTGTATTGTTAAGTATAGAGACTCTTTTCTTTGCCGCACTTCAAGAATGTTTAATGCTTTACACGGCCCAATATTGTTTGTGAATCCATAACGTACCATTATTTCTTGTTATCTAATATTATGTATATTTACAAAAATAGTTTGTTTTTTCAGCAGGCTGGTACACATTCAATGAAAGATTACGATCATCTTGAAAATCGGCTCCAATTAGGAAAACTCAAACAAAATTATACAAATAAGATTGAAAAAATATGTTTAACTTTTTTTTTTTACTCAGTATGGTTGTGTTTACATCTGTTTTAAGAATAAGCATTTTTATTCGGAAAGTTATAAACAAACTCATATACATATTTTTTTTTTTGCGGAGACTATTTCCAATTTTAAATGATTTTAAAAGAAGCTAGTTTTGTTTTAAATTCATGGATCAAAACATTTAAGATGAATTCAAAAATTGTAGATGGATGTACTCGTATGTTTGTTTTCTTTGATAAGAAAATCTATAATTCAAAATCTATCGTAATATTGATTAAAATCAAAAAATTTTTAAAATTAATTTTACATCATTTTTTTACTCTGTAAAATTCGTTTCTTTATTAAAACGTAAAATGTAAATTTCATGCGTAGGTATGTTATACAATTAAGGTAATTTATTTTAATATTACCTTATCTTGATTCTTAAAAATTGGAAATTGAATTTAATAAATATTATAATTATTAGATTGTTTCAAAGTAAATCACTTCAATTATTTATACCCACAGTTATTAGAGGAAGAGATTTGAATCGTCAATTTTAACACGAGTCCATTAAAAATGGTCGAATTTTTATAATTTTGCGCGTTTGTATAAAGTGAGGGTGAATAGGTTAGTGTCATGAATTTTAACGTTATATTAAATTTTTAGTCAAAAAACACTTTGAACTCGTGATTTTAAATACACCTAGCTATACTGTGAGGATATGTATAGTCTGTGTGTGGAAGAGGGCACTTTAATAACGAAGATTTTTTTATTTATAAAATAAGCAGAGATTCAAATGTTTGAGAAGTATATGTCTTGATTTTTGAACGAACTGCCGTTTTTAAAAGGCAATGCTTTGTTTTGTACCATTTTTAATTGAATTAAGTTGAGGTATAAAAAATCTAACTCGTTGTTGACTATAAGCCCATTCGAATTGAACATTTGAATGAAAAAAATTAGATAGGGATTTTTTTTCTTTTGATCGTTAGAGGGGTTCATTAAGAGCATATATGTATCGATTTTCGACCCCATAACTCTATTGCGTTGGCCGCCATCTTGAATTTAAGAAAAACTTGATTTTCTTAAATAACTCGCTTATTTTCAATTTTTGACTAAAAATGCTTCTCACAAAAGTTGTTAAGAATTTAGTTTCCTACAACTTTGCTTATAACAATTTTTGCCTACGACTGATATTTTTCGATAATAAAAAAAAAATTATAAAACTACATTTTTGTGGGTTAAGCCTAAAAAGGATACCACGTTAAAAATAAAATGCACGACTGGGTCGGACGAACTTGCTCTAATGTTTGACAGTGGTCTTGGGGTTTGAGATTTTGGAAAAAAAAGCAGGGAAAAAAAACATGGTTGTCTGTAAGGTCGGTTTACGGACGATAATTTTACGTGATAACCAGTTCACAAAACAGTTCATGTGTAGGTAATATCCCTCCAACCACCAACCACCCACCCCAACTACAAACAACCACCATTTTTGATTTTTTTTCTCACACCTCCCCCCCAAACATCAACCTCCCACCCCCACATACAACCAACAGCCCACCATTTTTGACAATTTTTTCCTCCCACCCCGACACAATAAATCTTTCTTCCTTACCACCACCAACCAACTACCCACTATTTTTGACAATTCCCTCCCAAACACCAAATCTTCCCTCAAATCCAACCACTTACTCCACCTACAACCACCTGCTACTCACCTACCATTTTTTAAAATTTTTTTCCTCACCCCTTCACATAATAAATCCCACCTTACTTACTATCAAAAACCACCCACCCCACCTAAAACTACCAACCAACCACAAATTATTTTTGACAATTTTTGCCTTACCACCCAAATACAACCACCAACCAAACACTCACCATTTTTGACAATTTTGCCTCACCCCCCTTACCAAATCATTCAACACCAACCAGCCATCCCAACTACAGCCAACAACCAACCACTCAAAATTTTGGACACTTCCCCCTACACCTAATCAACCTCCCTCCTCCCCCTTCACCACCACCACCAACCGCCCACCCCACCTTAAACAGCCAATCAACCACCCACCATTTGTGACATTTTTTGTTCACCCGTTAAAACAAACACCAACCTATCACCCCCACATACAACCAACAGCCCACCATTTTCGAAAATTTGTTCCTCCTCCCCAACACAATAAAGCCAGCCCTTCCTTACCACCACCAATCACCCACCCACTGTGTTTGACAATTCCCTCCATGCACCAAATTCAACCACCTACTCACCCATCATTTTTGACATTTTTTTTCTCCCCCCCCCCCACAACAACTATCTTTGACAATTCCCTCTAATACACCCTCGCCCCAAATCTAACCACCCATTAGACCTACAACAACTTGCCCCTCACCCAACACCGCCAACCACCCATCACACCTACAGCCACCAACCAACCACCAACCATTTTTTACAATTTCTTCCTCACCCCCTCCCAACACCAAATCCCCCAAATCCAACCACCTACCCCACCTGCCACCACCTTCTACTCACCCAACTTTGACAACTTTTTCATCGCACCCCATCAAATCAACCATCCCCACCACCAAAACTGCCAACCAATCAACCCACCTAGAACCGCCAACCAACCACCCACCATATTTGACAATTCACCCCCCCCCCCCTCCATCCAATCATACCAAATCATCCCAACACCAAACACCCATCCCAAATACAGCCACCAAGGAACCATCCATTAGTTTTGACAATTTTTGTCTCACCACCCAAAGCAGCTACAACCACCCACCATTTTGACAATTGTTCCTCTTCCCTACACTACCCCCCACCTGCCCCACACACACTCCCACCATCACTAACCAACCACCCAACACCCTCGCCTCCCACTTTATCGACTTTCTAGGCTATCAAAGCAGCTAGGTAACGTGACTGTGACTGTGACTGTGACTGCGACTGTGACATTTTTCCGTGCGTGCTGCCCATATGTTTTATTATTATTAGACGTTATCACGTCAAAAATTAAAAAATGTATAGTTTATAAAAATAAGTTCCTATAGTATCTAATGTAAAGTTTGCCTCAGCTACGCCCAAAATCAAAAATTTGTCTTTTTTACACAAATTTTTTACAACAAAATTTTAGATCAACAATTTTAGATTTTCCGATAGAATTTAAGTAGGTATTTCCGTTATTTTATACAAACATGAGAACTGGACGTCAGGAACGCCCAAACTAAAATATTTATATGTAATTTATCTTTAGCTTATGTATGCAAAATTTAAGCATTGTGCTATTTACGTAACTGTGCAAACAAAAATTTATTTAATTTTTCCATACAGAGGTTGAGTTTTTAACAATGGAACCGATTGAAAACCGATAAAAAATGCAATAACCACCTTTAAAACTTTGCCAATATTTAATTGAATTTATTAAAAATTTCAACTTATTAAAATGATCAAATTTGTAAGTTCAAACTATTTAATAAATTTAATTAAATATTTGCAAAGTTATAAAGATGGTTGTTTCAATGTTTAACTTTTATTTAACATAACAGAGGTGGCTGTGGGCGGATTCCACCAGTTCAAGAACTTAGCCTATTTCTTGGACCAAAGATTATTTATAAAAGATTTAAGGTTTCTCGGTTCAAAATAGCGACATACAGACGGACACAAATTGCTAAATCGACTCCATTTTTGATCCTGAGTTAAAATACAGGGTGTCCCCTTATTCGTAGGGCATAGTTTAAGGTATGATTTTTGGGTATACTTTAAGGAAAAAATTATACAATCCTTATCTTATTATCTACAACTCCTTTCAAAATTCTTCTGAAAACCACTCTTATTGTCAACTGTTGTTAGAAACTTAGGTACAAAATCAGAAAACCCTTTTTTACCTGCTGCAGCTTTTCCTAAGTACCTACATTAAGTCTATGGGTTTTTCCTGATGTATAGTAACTCATTTAATAAAAGTTCCCTAAGCCCATAAAAAAATCGTTTTTAATTCAAAACCCTTGCAGCTTAAGGCATTTAGACCCTTTTTTCCAATTTTTAACTGACTGCAGCAAGTTATCCAAGGTATCAGAAAATCTATGAGTTTTTCTGCATACTTGTCCTTGACTTTTATTCCAACAATTATTGTTACGTTCACATATTAAAATGTTATGTTTATTAGGCATTTTCTGGAGAAAATTGATCCAAAAGTCAAGAAATTATAGCATGGGCAGAAAAAGTGGAACAGGCTAGAAACTGGATATCTTTTAACTGAGAAAAGATGTCAAATTTATTTGAACGCATTTACAAAGGCCATAACTTGTTCTAAAAATAAAGTCCTAAACGAAGTTTCTATTATTATTTCTCACAGCGCAATAACCGTTAACTTGGGTCAGTGTACACCAAAGTAAACCTTTTCTTAAATCCCCAAAAATTGATTCAAAATTGGAGAAGGATTTTTTACTTGCGATTATAGGTACTAGGTATAAGGCAAGTTATGCATTCGTCAAAAAAAAAAGTTTTGAGATAACAATCAAACATGACATTACGATGATAGCGAAGACGAAAAAAGATGGTCTAAAAATTCTGTCCGTCTGTATGTCTGTCTGTCTGTCTGTATGTAGACTTACAGCCCAAACGGGTGGGCCGAATTGCTTCAAACTTGGTATATAGACTATTTTAGGTATTGTACAGAGGGGAAATTGAAATTTTTTTTTAGCTCAAAAAATAACGGTACCTGCCATACAACCGTTACGTTAAAGCTTATTTTTCTCAAAAACGGCACTTACGATTTCGATTTAAGAAAATCAGTGTTGCTTTTTAGGTACGACCAATCATATGGCTGAAAAAAAGTTTTAAAAAATGGCTAAGAACGGTACTTTCCATAGGACCGTTTTTTTTGCTTTCGACTAACTCGAAATTTCACACACATATAGCTGTAGGTAGCTCAATTTGTATTGCATACCAATATTTTTGAAAAATATTTTTTTTGTATTTTTAAAAGCATTTTTTTTAAAAAAAATTTAAAAAATTAATATTTTGAAAACTGCTTATTAAATATTTTTCTAAAAATTTTAAATAAATGTATTTACTGAATTCCTATGAATTGGCGTTTTTGAATTTTTTTGAAAAATTTTTTCAAAAAGTTTTTCAAAAAAAACTTTTTTTCTCAAAAACCGCTCCACAGATTTTTATAAATTTATTCTCATAAATTCAAATTTATCCAAGAAATAAAATGGCGTAGTTTTTTTCAGCTCAAATTAGTTTAAGTATTTATTTAAGAATTTTGAAAAATTTATTTTTATCAAAATCTCAAGCCTCAAGACCACTGTCACACATTAGAGCAAGTTCGTGCGACCCAGTCGTGCATTTTATTTTTAAATATACCCCAATTAAGGGACACCCTGTATATAATTGAAAGTAAAATTGAGATACCTTAACAATAAAACAGGCGACATTATGATTCTGTCTGTCTGTTGGTATCGATTCCTACAATCTGGTCCAAATTTGGCAAAAAACGCTCTTAGAGTATTATTTGCTCGACTGTTTTAAGAACTGGTACGGGCACCTGCCATAAAACCGTTGCTTGGCGAAAATCTTGTATTTTGATGAAATTCCTTATGAATAAAGATCACACACAAGAAGCTTTTGAAATATAACTTCGAAACATTAAAAAAACATTTTTTACTGTCGTATGTTTAAGGCTTTGTGTTTATGCTTTAGTTTAAAACAAAAATTTAATAAATAAAAACTTGTTTTTTTTTTTAGGAAACACGTTCGCTTGGGCGAATTCAACGTAAAGACTGAAACAGACTGCATTGAAGAGCCAAGTTTCCTGAACTGCAACGATGCTGCCCTCGATATGTCCGTAGACCGCATCTTCGTTCATCCCAACTACAATGAGTTCTCACCGAATAAATATCACGACATTGCCATCATCCGACTGAAAAACATTGTGCCATTCACCCATTTCATCATGCCCATCTGCCTACCGCTCGCCAAGGACCCAGACGAAAATCCCTTCAAGCCAGGTCATATGTTTTCAGTCTCTGGCTGGGGTCAAACGGATTTATGTAATATTTCCCTCCCGAACTATAAAAGTATCTTATATAAAATTTATTTAAATTTCCGCAGTCGATAAATACTATCCGAACATCCAGAGCCCGATCAAGTTGAAACTTCGAGTTCCACTAGTTGCCAAGGAGAACTGTACGAAGCTCCTTAAACCCTTCGGAGTTCAAGTGGGTCCGAATCAGCTATGTGCCGGCGGAGAATTCGCCAAAGACACCTGTTCGGGGGACAGTGGGGGTCCCCTAATGTATTTCAACCGTAAACGCTCGCGCTGGGTAGCGTACGGAGTTGTCAGTTACGGATTTACGAGATGTGGCATGGCGGATCATCCGGCTGTGTATACAAATGTCTCGGCATACCTCGATTGGATTAAAGACAAAACAAAAAGCTAGCAATAGCTTGTTTCTTAGCTGCGTAGGTTTAAGAATAAATGATAAAGTAAATAATAATTTTATTGTATGTTTGATTAGCTAAGTATCTCGCGTTCTTGATATAGTATAATGTGGAACTGAGAATAATATTTATGAAATTTATTGTTTATAAAATGTGTCGCGAACAAAACAGCTGTTCTTGTTTTTTTTTTTGTTTTTGTTTATATTATTATTTTTTTTTTATTGTTTTTTAAGTCAACGTGTGGACGTCATCGTTGTCTTGTATGCAGTTGTTTGTGAAGTGTGTTGAGCTTTGTTTTAAAATGCCAAACGTGTGCAAGGTCCCTTGAATCAAAACAACAAAATCCAAACATTATGTTATCTCTAACTAATCCAGAAATTCGTATAAGTTGGAAAGTTTTTTTTTGTGTAAAGTGCTTCGTACATTCGGCTTCGTAGTTTATATGTAAATGAATTGAATACATTATCCTTTCTCGATAGGGTCTTATTAAAAGCAAGTGTGGACATTGTCCGACCGTTCAAACTTTCTAACTACATAAAGTGGAGAAAAGTGTCGAGTCGATTGCAGTCCATGGACTCAAACAACATACACCGCCAGCTTGTCTGGCCCTTAGCCAGTTGCCTCTATGGCCAAGTCGGAATGTAAATTGAAATGAAAAAAATCGATAGGGTCTGTTTTTTGCTTTTGATGCGTTAGAGGGGTTCATTAGGACCCTACGTAGTTCTTTTCTACCTCCTATAGCACATTTGCGTTGGCCGCCATCTTGAATCTAAGACAAATTATTTTTTGTTAACGAAAACTAACGGTACCTGCCATACGATTTTTAGTAAAAAATTAATTTTTCTCAAAAACGGCTCCTACGATTTTGATAAAACTTTCTGAATAGTGTTTTATGTGCAAGCTTTATGTTTTGGTTGGAATAGATTTTTCAGGAAAAGTCTTATAACGGTACCTCCCATAGGACCGGTTTTTTTAAATCCGATTTTCTCGTAAGCCGCTTGCCGGATTCCGATAAAATTTGTAATGTAGAAGCCCTTTTAAAGACGAAATAATATAATTTTTTTTAATTTTTGAAACAAAGTTTTTTTGAATTGTAAAAAAAAAAATTAAATTTTATTTTTTTTTTTTTTTTTTTTCAAAAACGGTTCAAGCTATTTTTTAAAAAAATTTATTTTTCTGATAAAAATTACAAAGTGCTAGAAGTTGGCATACTCAAAAAAAAAATTTGGAATATATTTTCGAAAAGTATTTAAAAAAAAAATTTTTTTTTGAAAAAACTGGTCTAACGATTTTGAAAAAAAATCCTGAAAATTCTTAACAATAAACAAAATCATATGGCTTACTTCATTTTTTCCAAAAAACGTTTTAACTGTTGATTTTTAAGTGATCAATAAAATTGCATATAGGTACATTATGAACCTACCTACTTAGTTTTTTTCCTGCTTTTTTTCCAAAATCTCAAACCCCAAGACCATTGTCTCACATTAGAGCAAGTTTGTCCAACCCAGTCGTGCACTTTATTTTTTGATGGTGATGGCTCTTCAAGACTGACATGATCTTCAAAATTTTCGCCTGCGAAAGTATCAGTTTTAGGAGTTAATTCATTAGTTTTATTGTCGTCTTATGGAAGACAATAGCATAGATCCCGAATTTCCACTATGTTCTCCGGATTAAGTCGAAAAATATTGTTCATACTCAATAAAGTAGGATGACCAAAGTTGTAGGGAATTTAATATTAAACAACTTCTGATCAGTGAATTTTTAGTAAAAAATTGAAAATTAGCAAGTTATTAACCAAAACCAATTTTAATTAAATTAAAGATGGCGGCCAACGCGATAGTGTTAAGACTGGGCTACTAGTACTAGTTACGCACCCCAAGTGGGTTGAATCAAGGGTACAGGCCCCGGGCGGCACTTTGCTAGGGGCGGCAATTCGGAGAGGTTAATTTTTTTTTTAACAACGTTGTAAAATTTACAAAACGGATTCTTTTTCCAGTGCAACGAATTTCAAAAGTTAACCAGCAATTACACTGCTTCACAGTAACTTATCGGACATGCTTTGAGTTGCTTAACAACAAAATCCTATAAATGCTGCTACCTAGTACGCATTTAAATTTTATTTGAAGTGACAACCCTCTACAGCTCAAACAAATTATATCACAGTACCAGTAACCAGTGATGCCACCCTATAGATGATTGAGCGCAGTATATTCGAGAAAAAGAAGCAGTAGATTGCAATACACCCCAATAGATATTCTACAAATAACTTGAACTTGCTCTTATATCTGATAGTGGTCTTGGAGATTTTGAAAACAAAGTATCGGGGAAAAAATCATATGAAATTTTATTAATCACCTAAAATTCACTACTTAGTTAAAACGTTTTTGTAAATTTTAAGAAGCAACATTATTTTGTTTATAAAATAAATTTATAAAAATTGCATCGACATCCGTCAAGTGGTTTGTGAGAATATCTGATTTGAAAAAAAAAAACCGATCTTATGAGAGTGGGATTTATACCGTTATAAGACTTTTCCTGAAAAATCTATTCCAACCAAAACATACATACAAAGTTTACAGAAACATTTTAGAACGCTTTGACAATATCGTAGGAGCTGCATTTTCCAATTTTTTTTTTCAATTTGAGAAGGAGAGTTAGTCAATCCATATTTCATGTAGCATTTATCTTCAAAAGAACTTAATGTTGATCACATTATCTAGGGTTATATTTTTTAGAAGACACATCAAACAAGTCTATTCGAATCTACAAATGGATACACCACCCTTAGTTGCAGTCAGTTTAAATTACCTTTTTTTAACTAATTAAGTACAAAACGCTCAGTTAAAAACATAACCTACTTATCTGCAAGGAACCTGAAATGCAGCCGCCAAAGTCTTGTTAAAACTTAATTATACTGAATTGCGTAATCCTACAAAAGTGACGACAAGCTCTGCATTTAAATTAATTTATTTAATTCAACACCGGCTTAGTAAACTCATTTGCACAATCTGACAACCCATAATATACCATTACCACGAGTCTAAGTCAAGTTCACAGCTTTTGGAAAGCTCTCACTTTCTCCTTTAGTTCCAGTTCCCATTTTTCGAACTTGTTTTTGTGCATCGAATTTATTCAGCTTTTGTAGGCCAACAACCGCGAGGTGACTCTTGATGTCTTGCGGAGCGCTTGGACTCTTGCATATGATGCATTGCATCATTTCATACAAGAGCAGACCCTCAACACATTTGGCAAGAAACGACAATGATTCCAGTCCCATAAGATATATAGGGTGTTTTTTTTAGACGTGTATTTTTCAAGAAGAAATAAAACGCATACAAGAATTTAGCTTTATTATAAAGATAAGGGGTTGCCATTATGTTTTGAAAATTATTTCGGGCAAGTGGCCGCAGCGGTTGGATCTACAAAATTCCTGTGCGATTGCGATTATGTCGACCGAAAATTTGACGCAGCCACGAAGCGTGCGTCGTTCGAACCAAACCATTATTTTGGTAATAAATTTGCACGATTTGTAAACGTTATTTAGGAGTAAAATCTATTCATTATGAAATGGCAAACCAAACTGAGCATAAATCAAGTGACAGCTGTCAAAAAGACCAACTCCGAAAAAAGTATTGCCAGATTGAAAACCACACGTATAAAAAAAACGCCCTTTATAAAGTGCACTATACTGGCAGGTTGCAAGTACTCGGTGGTTGGAGGAACAACGCATTCCATTTGAAATTTGATGACTGACTTTAAAGGTTTTGCACTGTGGCATGGATCGGAGGGTTTAAACATTCAATGACTCTAACATAAAGATCCATTTGAGTTATGGGATAAGTTAACTTAGAGGAAATTTGTTTTTATCCTTTCGCGGTTTCTTGGCACAGGCAGGCCTATTAAGGAAAATAATCAAAATCATTCGGGAAAAAACAATGCCCTCAAAACGGTGGTTCAGAATGTGATCATTGTGTGTTCAGGTGTGTAGTACGCCGCGCTGTCTTGCTGGAACTACATCATACATGTCCATTGTCCATATCATACAATTCCGGCCAAAACAGAATGGGATTCTGCAGGGTGGTATCACGTTGATAGCGCTTAAATTTGACACCTGTCAAACTTAGCTGTCATCTGATGTGTCGTAATATTAGTTAAATGATTGCATTGTATATACATTTTTATAGTAATTTCATGGAACATTTTATTTTAGTTCTGAACGTCGTCAAGGGCGGCGCTAGTTGGCTTATCTACTATACATCAAAAGTCTTCTATTTTTAGACAAAAACCACTAAAATTACTCTCCAATCAAAGCTTGTGAACGTCATCCATAGATGGCGCACAAAACGTTCCGCTTTTTGGGAATACTATAGATTTTAAATACAATGATGTTTGCCATTTACGATAATGGAACGCTTAACAATCGAACAACGTATTGAAACTTCTAAAACTGGTTCCAATAAGCAGTGCCGGATCTAGGGAGGAGGGGGTAAAGGGGTGCACTTGCCCCAGGCGTCAACCTTGGGGAGGGGGCTCAAAAAAAAACTAAAGAGCAAAAAAGAGGTCTTCAAAATTTCTATGGTAACGAAATTAGGAAATGGTTGTTAGCGCTAAATTTTTTTTCCTCCCCTTCGACAAATCCAAGATCCAGTGCTGCCAATAAGAAGAAGCAACAGCAAGATCATGCGATTTTACAATGTAAATTTTTTTTTTCTCTGGGACTACGCTAAAGACCATGCTTACGCGAGTAATAATTGATGGCTGACCACTGTCTTCTTCTAAGAAGTACGAAGCCAATGACGCCGATATCCCAAAATCCGCACTTAACTTTCTTTTTTATGGGTTCATTGTCCACTGTTTGAACGCCGCCATGTGTCTTGCAGTCTTCCTATTTCCCCTTCGGTGCTAAATATGATTTTTCAGCCGAAATTGGGGTTATCTTCCAAACGCTCCAACACCATTATCTCAAAAATGATAGTTTCGAAGCCGACAAACGTGGGGTAGATCGGAATTTGGTAAGCTTTGGAAGCTGGTGATGTGAGATATATTTTTTGCATATAACGAACGGAAGGGAAAAAGGTTTAAATTTAATATTGGTAGTATACCTTAAATTTTTAAAACTACGTTTTCCGTTCTTCCATGAAAAGTGGTCGTAGGTCTCACCCAAAATTCAAAAATTTCTATTCATACACAAACTTTTAGTTTCTACTAAGAGAGATGAAAATTTTTGGCTTGCGGATTCATTATAAATACCGTTTATTTGCAAAAAACTATTTTTGTATAGTTTCTAGTGAAAAGTGGGCGTAAACCACGCCCAAAATCATTTTTTTTGATTTCATAAACGATGTTTATGTGCAAGTAATACTCACAAAATTTAATGTTTTTCGCTTTAATATAACAATTGTTATTTTATAAAAACAATATTGATGGTTTTGTATGAAAAATGGGCGTCAGCCACGCCCAAACTGAAACATTTGTATTTGATTGGAAGAAGGTTTACTTAAAGCTTAGGTGTGCAAAATGTTTGCGTTATGCTTTTATCGTAACTGTACAAAAAACATAATTTAATTTTACCAAATTGAGGTTGTTCAACAAAAATGGCGACTAAAAACACGCCCACAACCGCCATTTTTGTTGGGTGGAATTTACCGGTTCAAGAACTTAGCCCTACTCTTGAACCAAAGATTATGGATATCAAATTTCAGCTTTCTAGCTCAAAAATTCCGACTTCTAGAGAGTATACATACGGACGGACGGACGGACATGGCTAAATCGACTAGGCTTTTGATTCGGAGTCAAAATATACATATAAACTTTTCTATACCTAACGGTATTATTTCTCTATGTTACAAACTCCACACCAAATACAATATACTCATTCTATGGAATATGGTATAAAAATGGTCAATTTGATTGTGTGTTCCACCACCAGGGGAGACCCAGTTCTTTTTATGACAGGTTCTGTGTGTAAAAAGGGTTCCAACTACCATCAGCTGACGAACGTTACAATAAACGACAAGCATATCACCATTTCTATTTCGCTGATCCAATCACAATGATATAACGTGCTTAAATCATACATAGTACGTTGTCTGGGTCAACTTTGATAATTACATACGAGTATGGCTGCTTTCGAAACGTTGCTGCAGACCGAGTACACCTGAGAATATAACGTGGATTTATCTTCCTCCACTGCATCATTTGTAGTAGAATAACACTGAATGATTGTAATGTTAAACTAACTATCAAAGACTTTTAATCTATTAAAAGCCATCTTTTGTTTAATTCTAAAAAAAAAAATTCTCTTAAAACTGATTGACGAATGACACAAAGCCATTCAAAATCAATGTGAACTTTACTAGCTATTCCTAAAAAAAAGTAACTAAATGTGAATACAAAATATCCTTGTCCAAATCAGATATGCATGTCACATTCATATTATTCGACCTGTGTCCTGTCAAATCAATGGCTTTTTTTTTCTTCTTCACATGACTAGCTATGTTGTCCAATCAATCGATTATCCTCTAATACGTAAAACCTAAAAAAAGGACATAATAATATAATAGACGGACGACGCGACGTATGCCAAACGTCCTCACTCAAGGATAAACGTTATTTAATTTACTCAGGACTTTATAGATTTCCCATTCAATCGTTTTCGCATAAAAAAAAAAAAAAAAAAAAAAACTAAAATATGCACCCATTCAGATTGACCATAAAAGGAAAAAGATCCTTACGTGCATGATTTCCTATTGCTCATCGATTAACTTCAACTTTTAGGCCATCGGCATGGGCATCATCGACATTATATCGACGCAATCGCCACAAGGATAATCAAAAAATTAAAATCTCTTTATTTAACCCACCACCAACAAAGGAAATACAAAAAAATGTGTGTGTGCGTGTGTGTGTGTGTAGGTATTAAATCTGGATTCTGCATTTCCTCTTCATCTATTCATGCGAATCGGTCATCCTTGATGTAATGCTATCCCTTAATCAAAAACAAGGAACACAGCACACGAAAAATAAGGTTTCATTTCTTTATGGGGAAACGGATACGGAAGGACGTTTTTCTTCTGGGAACCGTGAGCGTTATACCTATACGTCCATCGTCCCGTCGGCGTCGCGTCGCGTCGTGCGTCGCCTTGTCCAACTGAAATCTAACTTGTTTTCGTTACGCAAGAATGCTTTGGGATTATGGAGTGGTATCTGGTAGATATTATTATTTGCCGAGTTATAATGACCGTGATTTTCTGCACGACTGCCGTTACGCTTGACTTCTTCATATTCTATCTTTTATATTGTGGTTCAGTGGTTGAAATTAAATACCGACGAGAATAAGGATTAAACCTTTCTCAATAAACAAAACGACCATTTTTGACTTTTGCAACATGGGCTGGATCTGGATGTTGTGTTGTAATTAGTCAGAAATAAAAGTTACCAAATTGGATATTAAAAATAAATTTGACATGCTTGGAAAATTAATTCAACTCAACCCCAACAAAAAAAAATCTACATTTCAATCCAATTCAAATTAATCCATTTGATGGTATAGCTTTGGCTAAGGCCTTGAGTAAAAAAATTGTTGGAAAATGGAAAGGATATAGGGGCCAGTTATAGCGACACGGAAAACCAAACATCAATAAAGTTTCGAATGCGTTGGATTTTCGAAGCATTATTACCAATCCGATTGACGTTCCTCAAAAATATGCATTTTACACGTACCAGACGTTTCTGCTGGCGTAGAAATGCTTGATAGCAAACGTCACTTCAACAGCTAATTCGATACCTCAACATGTCCCAGCAAAGAACCAACTACCAAGATCTACTTCAGAGAGACTTCAGCGCTTTCGAAGTTTGCTCGTTAAAGCGAGTTGAGGTTTTTCAAAAAACGAGTTTTGGGGGCGACCCCAGGGCGACTTGAGGGCTCAACAAACAAAGCTAAGCTGTTTTTTTTTGTATAATGCACTCGCACTCAAAGGGATATTAATATCTTTATAATGAATTAACATGTGCGAGCGAGGAAAGAGAAGGAATAGAAAGATAGGAAAGAAAGGTGGTACAGTGGTTTGAGATTTTTAGGTGATAATTATCTCATGGAAATTCCATGGAACACCAGTTCGATCCTTGTAATACTCAAAAACACACTTGCTTGAGCCTATATGTGAGAGCTCGTAAACAAAATTTAAGGTGCTAACTGAGCTTCGATCGTAAGTCCATTTTTAGGCATAAATGTGTAAAAGTACAGCTGAATCGAGTAGTTTCTTAATGATTGTACCCGAATAAAGGTGTTTATGGAAAATTACGCCCTTAAAAGTGCGCGTATTGAAAAATTTTACAGAAAAAAAATAAGAGATATATTTTTCAGACAACGAACGAAAATAAAATGCACGACTGGGTCGCACGAACTTGCTAAAAAAATTCCAAAAAATTCAGCTTATTTCTTCTAATAGACGAAAACTGGTGCGAGGTTTTTGTATGACGAGATTTTCATACTACGATTTGTGCTGTTTAATAGTTTCTAAAAAATGTCGTATGAAAATCTCGTCAAACAAAAACCTCGCACCAGTTTTCGTCTATTAGAAGAAATAAGCTGAATTTTTTGGAATTTTTTTAGCAAATTCTGAAAAATTACCTGTTTTCCAAAGAGCTACATCTCGGTTAAGAATTAACAAACAACAACTTTGGTAACAACAAAATTGTAGGGCATTTAACGTTCTACTACAAAATGGAAATGCTTTTGCTATATAACGTAAGGAAAAAATGTTCCTGAGGAAAACCCGTTGCAAGGTCGAAAATTTTGCAGTTACCCCTTCAACCTCCCCCTTCTCTTTTTCCATAGGGCCCTCGAGGTCCAAAACTTCGTAAAATATTTATTAACTATCCTTCAACAATATCTGATAGTTTCATTAGCTGCCGTCCTTTTTCCACCTTCCACCAACTTTTTCCAACCTGTCGACTGGACTAAATGTATGCATGTGGCATATATGTGCATATCATATAGAACGTGACTCCTTCATGTTTTAAAATCACGATATCTCCGAAATGGTTATTCTAACAAAAAAATTATATTTACAAGTTTTGTAGATAATTTCATGGTCTACAACTTTGTCTCAAGTATTTTTATGATAAATCCTACCGTTTACCAGAAAAATTGAAAAAACCGTTTAGTTGACCTTTTAACCTTGAATAACTTTTAACGCACCAGTCGGATCGATGGGGATGTTGCTTACTTTATTTGAAATGGTGTTCCCAACGTCTGTACCAATTTTCAGCTTTATGCGAATTTTTGCAAACCTAGCACTATTTTTTTGTCTATTTTGACCGGACTAACATTTAATAAGCAGTTTTCAAAATATAAATTTTTTAATTTTTTTTTTAAAGTGCTTTTAAAAATACAAAAAAAATATTTTTCAAAAATATTGGTAAGCAAAACAAATTGAGCTACCTACAGCTATATGTGTGTGAAATTTCGAGAGAATCGGTTGAGTCGTTTTTGAGATAGTCGAAAGCAAAAAAAACGGTCCTATGGAAAGTACCGTTCTTAGCCATTTTTTAAAACTTATTTTTCAGCCATATGATTGGTCGTACCTAAAAAGCAACACTGATTTTCTTAAATCGAAATCGTAAGTGCCGTTTTTGAGAAAAATAAGCTTTAACGTAACGGTTGTATGGCAGGTACCGTTATTTTTTGAGCTAAAAAAAAATTTCAATTTCCCCTCTGTACAATACCTAAAAAAGCCTATACACCAAGTTTGAAGCAATTCGGCATAACCGTTTGGGCTGTAGGTCTCTATACATACAGACAGACAGACAGACAGACAGACAGACAGACAGACAGACAGACAGACAGACAGACGGACAGAATTTTTAGACCATCTTTTTTCGTCTTCGCTATCATCGTAATGTCATGTTTGATTGTTATCTCAAAACTTTTTTTTTCGACGAATGCATAACTTGCCTTATGTAGTACGTATAATCGCAAGTAAAAACGGTTAAAATTTAATATTCGTACCTTAAATTTTTAAAGCCATGTTTTTTTGTTTTTTCATGAAAATTGGGCGTAAGCCACGCCTGAAATTCAAAAATTTCTTTTCATACACAAGCTTTTTAGCACAAATTTGGGTAGGTATGTGGATTCATTATGAAAAAAACAATTTTTTTTATAGTAGTTTCTTATGAAAAGTGGGCGTCAGCCACACCCCAAATGAATATTTTTATTTAATTTAGAAAAGATTTATCTATAGCTTACGTGTGCAAAATTTAAGTGTTGCGTTTTGTTCGTAACTGCATGAAAAACACAATTTAATTTTGCCAAATAGAGGTTGTTTAACAAAACTGGCGTTTGTGGCTGTGTTTTTGGCCGGATTTCACCGGGTCAAGAACTTAGCTCGACTCTTGAAAATTGCGAGCACTAGAGAGTATACATGCGGACGGAAGGACGGACAGACATCGCTTAATCGACTAGCCTTTTTTCTTCTGAGTCAGAATATATTTATACTTCTTTATGTTACAAACTCTACACCAAATACAAAATCAGATTGAGGTGCGAAAATTCAAAAATTCGCGCGATTTTTTTTTTCTCGAATGAATGAATGACTGGCAGAAATTCTTGTTGGCTTGTCAACAAACTCAGTCAATTTGTTAAACTTTCTTCGGATGTTGTCTTTCGAGACAGGCTAAGCAACGTAGAATTGTTATGCACATCGAGCGTAATAACGATTTCAGAGCTTTATTTGAATCTTTAAAGGAACCACTTAATATGCCTCTCCAGCCAGCTCGATCCTTAGCCTGCTGTCTCCACCTTCAAGGCATTAACATGAGCTTCAGTCAGAGTATACATATCAAAACATTCATCTATGAAGAAGAAAATGTTTCCATGCAGAACCGGTCGTCCTCGAAGGATGCAACACAAATTTCAACCCGCAGCCAACGGAAAGAAAACTGCGCTAAACGTTTAGTTCGGCCTAACAAGGATCACCCAGCAAAACCCGTACAATGAAACAAGTTTTAGTCAATGTAGAAGAATTTATTTTCCCTCCCAAATAAAAAAAAAAGATAAATAAATTATCGCAAACTAAGGTCACTTCAAGAAAAATAAATTAGAAAAAAATCAATTAATTGTTATTTGCGAACGCATACAACGCCTCAAGCGCATTAATTCACACATCCCGAGGGATGAAATAGACCATTGACAGGGGGAAGGGGAAGAGAGTAAAAATTATACCTTAAAAAGTGATGTTAAAAAGAATTTCTTTTTCTTGTTTAAACATCCTGCGGCGGAATTACTGCTAATTATCCTCTTGTTTTGTTATTTTCTAATTTCTACACAATTCCCGTTTAAATTTAGGTTATATAAGGGTTGCCGTTATATGCGGTTGATAATGAGAATTATCTGGTTTTTGTAAAAAATACAATACCGCGAAGAAAGTACCAAGCTGAAACATGACCCCGCGGGATTTTTTTTTATAGAAAAAAAAAAATTTTTGTTTCTTTAAAAAAGTCAACAGTGTTATCCTTTTGATATGGAAATTCATGTGTATGAGCAGCTGCTATCTTTTGATGAAATTTTTTTTCTCGAATTTCATTCGTTTTTAAAAGAAAAATCATTTTACTTCTCAGAACATCTCTCTGAAGTATATAGATGTTAGACTTTGTTTCCCCTGAAGCCCGAAGGGTGTCCACTTGAGCGTTAATCATTATCCCCAGTTGAGAACAGGACTCTTCGAAGGATAAAGTCGACGACAGTCGACAAAACAAAATGATGATGTAAGTCGCTAATGTGCCTCTTGAGGTGAACTTATCGCACGAATAAAAGCCTTCAAGTGTCATATGTGTGTGTGAGTTGAGTTTGTTAAGAGGCTTTCAAGAGTCCTTCTAGCCCTATACGTGGTATCGGGAAATTGTCACATTCCATGGCTTAGAGATGATGCTTTTTTTTCATGTCACATGTAGTATGTTCATTTTCAAGTGGTAAAAGGAAAATCAGTTTTGCACACACATTTATAGAATATATTGCTCAACACATCCTGTGACACAGATGTGTGTATTCCTTCATTAAATGCGTAATATTGAAGAGTGTTGGTATTGAAGAAGGCACATCACATACAACATGCTGTATAATGAACCCTTCAAGTGCACAAATAGATTGCGTATGCGATGGAGAAAATCTCTTCTCTGACGACATACTTTTCCAATCGAAAGCAATTTGCGTCTCGGTTTGGGCTGCAAATGAAAATTTCATTTCAATTTCCTTCGTGTGTCGTATTTTTTTGTTTGTATTTTTATTGGAACACCATGAAACCTAAAGCCGAAGGGCAAATAGTTTAGAAAAGGGTGTGCTACAATAAGATGTGTGATCCAAGGTTAGGTGGTTTTGCATTTCAATTGTGAAAAAAATACGTCGTCATTTTACTGCCGAGGTAGCTTGAAGATTGTTTACTAGAAAAATGTTCTTACAAAAGAATAGACCAAGTTTTCGTATACTAAAAGTTTTTTCGTTTCGTCAAGATGTCGACGAGGTTCTTTTACGAACCATAAGCTGCGCTCCAGTTCGCATTTTACGGATAAAATATTGGGTTTATACGGCACTTTCTCCAATTTGGGTGACGTTTATATCATGGGACCTTCCGATTGGATTGAGAAACAGGTTGCCGCAAACGTCCGCCAAAACATTACGGCTTAGAACGAACTGGCAAACACCATGATGTGAAGATCGCTTCCAGGATTTTTCACTTCTTCGCAAAACGCAGTTCCAATGACGAAATCTGAACGTAAAATCGAGAATTTAATCAGACACACACTAACCACTAGGCTATACGGAGCACTGCCTTTAAAATAAGGTAAACACTATAGGTATATGTAATAGTATGAAGGAAAAGATTTAATTAAACTGTTATATGTACAACAATGTTACTTATTAAGGACGAGGGGTAGTGAAAAAAGGACAGCATTGAATTAAACAGTTTCTTTAACGATCCCCTTTTATTTTAAGGTACTTAGAGGTTATCGTACTCTCCCCGAAAAACAATACTTGGATGCTTGTCGCTTTGCCTACTTTTACAGGATTCAGTAGAGTTAATAACAATAAAATAGCGAAATATTGTATCCTTGTGTCGTTTGCTTTTCTTGATTCAATCCTTGTCTAAGTGACAGAGTTTAAGACTCATCTTTAAAAACAAAAATTCATCATCTCGTCAAGAAACAATGTTACATGAAGAATATTTTCCTTCAATATTTTGTGATGTTGGAGTAGGAATAGCGAGACAATATCCTTTCCAATAAAAAAAGGCTCGTTTCACTTTAGAGGCATTAAGGGAGATTACTTTTTACTTATTTTTGTTTCTGTTAAAAAAAAAAGAAATATCAATTTCTTAATCCAAGCCTTCTGTTTTTTAATACCTCCGCACAATAGATGCAAAAGGAATCCTTTATTGTCTATGTCCTTTTGTTCTTTTGTTGCAATGTTTTTTTGTTTTGGTTTTTTTTTAAATTCACGTCAGCATAATAATTGATGTGGACTAAGCACGGGGTGGTGTCGCATTCATTCATCTTATTGGAGCGGAAAGTTACAAAAAATTTCTCCCTGATATCAGACATCGGGATCGGGAATGGCACGAGATCAAGAGGGTGTCTTTTTAATACGACACATTTCAAACAAATCATGGTGCACTACTCTTAAAGGACCCAAGACTGCATCACCAACTTTCAAAAGGCAAAGTATTAAAAAAAAAAAACGATACAATAAAATCTTTCGGGATACCTTCTGCTCTAACAGTTGGACTCTTTAATTCCTTATAGTTTCATTACGAGTACATCTTATGATACAAGCTGACCTTTTTATAATCACAACACACAGTGTAATCCTTGCTTCGAGAAGAGACCAACTCAGCTAGCACAGTTTTTCAACTGGCGGGGGTAGGTTTTGGCGGCCATGCTATTTTAGTGACATCTGTCAAAATAATTGTTATTATTATTCAGTTAATGCTGACAATGAAACCATGGCCAGTAACAGGATTGAACATCACGTCCAAATGACAGACCCTACTACAAAAATGAGTGTTCGTTAGTTCAAATAATACACGCGTTGCGCCCATTTTGCGGAAGTCGTATTGGACCGGACAGTCGAAGCTTTAACGTTTTGTGACCAAATTTGAGGGTTACCCTCACAAAACTGAACTTGCCCTCTTCACAAGGAAAAACAAAATTCGGCAACTTAAAGCTCCATCCATTAATGGAACTCCTTTAAAATTCTCGAATGAAGCTAAATATCTATGTCTTGTTTACAATAAAAAGCTTAACTGGAAATGCAATATTCGGAAAAGAGTTAGACTGGCCACAGTAACTGTGGAACCCTCCGCCATGATCTCCAAAACCACCATGCTTTCTTATCTTGCACCACTCGATATTTTTTGTAAACAAATGAAAGCGAGTACGGCTATTCGTCTCAGAGCCATCGCTCAAGGGACCAGCAACACAATTGGACTATAATTCTGAATTCACTCAGATCAATTCCAAGTCCCTCCGACAACACCATCCACCACATGGTTTTCGAAAACAACTTCCAAGTTTCCATTTCATTACGTTCTGATTGGGACGAGGGGAAAATCCCGAGAGATGATTCAATTCGTTTTTACACTGATAGCTCAAAAACCGATGATGGGTTGGGTGGCGGTGTTTACTCAGAAGGACTAGATCTTAAAGTCTTTCATTCCCTCTACAGGCGCAAGTCTTATGTTGAATATCCGCATCTTCTCAGACAGCCAAGAACCTCTTAAATCACTCGGAGCAGTTTCCACAAACTCAAAAATTGCCCGCAACTGTCGCTCATCTCTCGTGGAGATGGCAGAACAGTTTAATATTCATATTTTTGGGTGCTGGGAAATAGAGATATTCCAGAAAACTGCAAGGCAGATGAAGTTGCCAGAAATGGAGCTACTGCACCAATTTCAGACAACATGACTACTTTTGGTTTACCCATCGCTTCATGTAAACTCACGCTAAAACAGGATGCCACGAACAAAAGAAATCTAAGATGGACAAACTTAACCACTTGTCTGGCGACAAAACAGATCTGGCCAAAATTGGATCCAAAACGTTCCAATTGTTTGATATCTCTTGGTGGATCTCACCTTAGCGCTTAGCCATTGCATTTATAATCTATAGTACTGTCAGTAAGAGGAACGTTTGGTGCGCCATCTGTGGACGAAGTTCACAAACACTTGATTGGTGAGTTAGGAGTGGTTTTTGTCAAGGTTGCCACTGTAAGCAAAAACAACAATTGAAGACATTTGATGTAAAGTAGATAAGACAAGTAGCGCCGCCATTGACGAAGTTCAGAACTAAACAAAAATGTTCCATGAAATTACTATAAAAATATATAGGTATACAATGCTTTAGCTCCTTAATCGGTGTCATAACTGGGCACTGTCTTATAGGCAGATATGCTGCATTTACTAGAATTATCCTTCAAAGCTACTGACACAGACATTCAACATCTTAACCGCTCAATTGAAAGTTCCATTTTACGGTGGAGCTTAACAGTCGAAGCTTCAACGTTTGGTGGCCAAATTTGAGAAGACCATCAACAAGCTTTAATACGTAATATCGGCTGAAATCATCGCCACGGTCCGTGAAAGCGCACAACAAGTTCGAGGCAGTCAATTTATAGCCGTGGGCAAGAACTCGGCCTTTAACAGACTTTAACTTAACGAATTTTGCATCGATACTTATACCTAGGTATACCCATACAAGTTCCAACTGACATAAATAGAAGCTTAAAATTCATGATCACACAATAATGACATTCCTTCGCTAACAGGGCTTGGAGGTGGGAGCACGGACCAGTAAGATACAAACCGCCAACTCACTGTATGCTCTCTTGTTTTGCCTGAAAGTCAGCTGATGTGCCATTTATTCTGAAGGCCCCGACCCATAGAATCCGTTGGTCCGTTGCGGCAACGCATCCGTTGACGTTTGCCGGATTGGTGGTGACCCAATGAATGCGTTGACGTTCCATTTTTGACTCTTTTTTTTCTTCGAACATGCTGCAAAAAATTATGCTTTACATAATTACAACTGTAACCGAAACCCTTAGAAGAAGAAATATATTTCTCTTCTTCAATGCCAAAACGAAACCACTTCAAATAGAAAAAAAAAAATGCTGTCAGCGAGCTGTCAACGGATTGCCGGAGAAGAAAAAGTTAAAAGTTCGGCTACTTCTGTCCGTTGCGTTGCCGCATGCGTTGTCTATGGACCACTTCTCGTAAGAACACGTGTATTTAATCGAGCTGTCAGTTGATTTGCCGGACGCACGGACGCGACGCAACGGATTCTATGGGTCGGGGCCTTGAGAGTGTAACGCTCTCCCGTGCTTTTTAAATGAGAGCAGTAAACACACCACAAAAGAAAAGGAACACGCAGGGATGGTTGCCATCACAAAATGCACAGACAGAGATGAATACACGTATTCACAGACACGAACAAATATTTCGGTCTGTGGGTTGGAGCTTTTGGAAGAGAACCCCAATTTTGTGGTAGAAATCGTCTTTAGCGACGAGGCTAAATACTGAAATACTGTGTTAACAAGCGAAATAAGCGTACAATGAATCCGCAAAAAGTTAATGTTTTTTTGGGGATTTTTGGCTATCGGCGTCATTGGTACGAACTTTTTTTTTAAAAAGACGTTGGCGAAGCGGTCACCGTCAATGGCGAGAGCTATTCAATAACGATAGCCAATCAAATTGAACCATATGGATCTAGAATAGTTGTCACGTGAATCCAATAGGACGCCACTATTGACCTCCTGCATGACGTGAATTTGCTACCTAGGGCCCTCCTTTTTAACCCCGCTAGACTTGTGCGGTTTCGTAAAGTCACAGCTCTAGGCAAATAAACCACAATCGACCGGTACCCTTAAGATGAACATATATCACATGCCATTGCTCAAATTCAGCCGGATCTATGCGGAATAGTTATTGAAAATTGCACAACTCGAATCCGTGCCACGGTAAGAAGCTGAGGTGGGTATTTGAACGATGTCATATTCCATACATTATGGCATAATACATGGGCCTTTCAAATACACAGATTGTTGTACGCTGTTTCGATATTTACCCGTGTCGTTCATGAAACCCCTTTATAACCCCAGATTATAGATTTAATATATTCCTCAGTTTTTTTTAAAGAAACTATACAAGGATACGACTCTACCCTTTAAATTCCTGCGACAATATTCAAAAAGGTCTCGTCTTACATCAATTCAATTAAAAGCACTTAATATTCAATCCCATTGTTCTAGATAATTGCTTTTCATTGAATTCACTAACTACAAAAGATGTCCCCTTTTTTTTGGCCATAAAACTGTTCTCAATATCTCAGCACACAATTCCAACGCAATGTCTCCTAATCGTTATCGTTTTATGAGGTCCTTATGTGATTGACTCTAAATTGAAGACTACAAATAATATCAACATGCTAACCTTTTTACCAAAACAAAGAAAAGCAACAATATCAAAAACTATCCTTAATCTCAACTTCATAGATTTCAACCCTCAACCCTAGGCGGTTCAATGCAAAATACTCGTACATACCTATTTCAATTATATTATAATAATTATGACGTCGCTGTCGAGGGTAAATTAATGATATATCTGGCCGTGGGAGAATGCTACATGAGGGGAGAGGCATGCAGATCGCGGTATACTCAAACAAAAGTCCTTTGAATATGATGTTTGTATGTTTTTGGGTCGAAAACACACATCCCCTTGACAAAATGCGAGAACTGTTACAACAATCAAACTGTTGCCCACACCCGATGCGTGTGCACAAAATTTTTCATCCTTATGGCAGTTTTCGACCCGAATTGCCAGGTTTTTGAAACATATTTCTAGCTTGAATTTTTGAATTCTTTTATTTAGTACCAACAAAGAAGATAAGTTCGCAACTAGCCAGTGAAGAACATATAAACCACCCCTGGCAACCATATTCGAAATTGCGGATATTCTTTTGGGAATTCTACTAACCCACCGACCAGTTTAGAATGCCTATAGCAAAAAGTACAGTTACCTACATTAGTCTATAGCGAAATAGTCACTCTCGCAAAATTTGGTGGTTGAAATAGGAAAATCTCCGCGTGGTCCTTCGTCGCGTCATCGGAAGGATTCTAAACTATAGTACCTAAATAAAATACGACTTCCAAAATGATTTTTTTCTTTTTGGATAAAAAGGATGTCTTTTGTTCGTTTGTGGCATTATAATGTTGATATGTAAACGAATTTAATATCAAAAGCAAGAGTCATTTGAGAATGTTTAGGTTGTTGTATATGTGCCATAGTAAAGGTACAGTTGTTTTGCCCTTGTTCCTGGCAAAGGATCAGAATCAGGAATAAGGATTTTATTGTTCTCGGTTTTTTTGTTTGAAAAGAAAAGAAGAAAAGCCAAGAACAAGAACAAGTTGTAGTCAATTTCAATTTCAATTCCTTATTCGCGATGTTCATTCATCTGCATATGAATGAAGAAATTGAAAGCCAAGGAGTTGCGTTGCTTGATCCTTCAAGAAAAAGAAAAAAGGAAACATCTACTAAGGAAAAGAAATTAAAAAAAAAAAAATCAGAGAGCAGGCATTATGGCAATGGCAATGGCACGGCACAATGGCACAATAGAAATTCTTTCCTTTGCTTCATGTAATGCTTATTCTAGCCTATATTCGATTCGCCGCAGGATGGAAGCATATTGAATAAATCTTTGAGTCAATTGAGTGTAATGGAAATTTGTTGGAAATTAAAAATTTACATCAAGCCATTGGAGATTGGAGGTAGGAAAAGTGAAAATTTAAAAATTAAGGGGATTGATAGGAATCCTTGGGATTAAACACTGGTTAAGCTGAAAATTAAAACCTTCTTGGAATAATCTGATTTTATTTTAAAAATATCGATTTAGCGTGGTTTAAGGCTTCCCGACAGACTATTTCGTATAAAGGTTGTGTTTTTTTTTTAGCTGCATGAGAAGTTTCGATGGTTGCTGTCTTTGGTTTGACAGAATTTCAAATTGCGTTGATATTTCTGTTCAGTAAGGTTTGGCCATTTATCATGATGACTGCCTGAGTTCAATAATGTAGCTGCAGGCTGCAGCAGTAGTATACGTAGCACTGTCAAAGTTAACGTCAAAAAAGTAGCGCATTAAGCAACATACACGAATACCTACAATATGGTGTATCACTGAACTCAAACAAAAATCATATCTGCCATTTTGGTTTGTTGTTGTTTTGCAGCGCAGCACGTCTGTGAAGTTGGAGTCGAGGCGACAGCTACACTCTGTGCTGCAGCTGTTACTCACATTGTAGCCGTGCAATACGATTTACGTACATTTAAGATTGACAGTACTACGTACTTCTGCTGCATCTGCACCATTCGTTTAACGACAGAACAATGCTTTCTGTGTTCTTTCCTGGAAAAAGTATATTCACGACGGTCTTTAGTCGAAGCCTCGAAGCAATTTGGAATTTGGAAATATTTCCTTTCTAGAGAACTGTCACTGCACTATCATTTCCTCGCATTGTTCGACGATTTAAGAGTTCAGTGAACTTGAAACCAAGCAAAAGAAGACCAAGCACCGAGCAGTAGCGTACTACACCCCGACATACTAGGTTGTTGTTCAAGTGATCGTGATGCATACCGACATATCTAGTAAGTCAAATAAACCGGCAAAGAAGGGAAAAATCAAGAATAGCTAGTGCAAAATGCCAATGATCCGAAAAAAAGTTTCACTTGCATCGTGGTTTTTAAACGCTTAACATGAATAGACACAAAGGCACAAGCCAATACAGACCGCCAACTCGTACTTGTTTTGCCTGAAACACCATCGAAATATTTGTTCGTGTCCGTTAATATGTTCACATCTCTGTCTGTGCATTTTGTGATGGCAACCATTCCTGCATGTACCACTTATTTTTGTGGTGTGTTGCTGTTCCCATTTCAAAAGCACGGGAGAGCGTTACACTCTCAGAATAAATGGCACATCAGCTGACTTTCAGCTTGTAGGCAAAAAGAGAGACCATACTACAGTGAGCTGGCGGTCTGTATCTAGTGGATTTGGTTAAGAAACCAAAGAAATACCGATGCCCATTGTACGTTAAAGTGGGAGGGAAATATCGAGCTGGGTAAAGTATCCCAAATTCGTGTATAGCGGCTTAGAAATGAAACGTCTGAAATTAGATTCGAAGGTATATTGATGGGTATTCGTAGACAACTTCAATCGGAAGTGACTTGTACAGCCTACCACGTATCTCTCTAGCTTCACGGAGAGAATTGAAAAATCACCAATTGCGAAATATTCAGTTGCAATTTACAAAACATGTTTTTTTTGTAAATCACGGCGCTTTGTTTCGAAACTGATAGAAAAATTGGCAATTTAACTTTCAATTCATCTCAAATTACAACAATTCCTAAGTTGCAATTTGCAATTAAAAGTTATAATTCAAGCTTGTGCCCTTCAAAGTAAATTACAACCTTTTTGTCGCAATTTACTACTTCAAGGGAATAATTCCATTTATACTTTTTACCAATCTGGATTTGCTACATTTTTTTCGTGATTTACAATCACTGAGTATTAAATTCAACTCAAGTGTGTCTGACGGCTACGTCGAAGGTCCGGAGTTCGATCCCTGCCTCGAACTAATAATTATCTTTTTTTTTTTGTACTGTCTCTTTTGAGGAAATGTAAAATCCTCGAAAAATAAATCTGGTTAATATTAAAAGTGGAACTTTGTAAGCCATTCGGATTCAGCGGGAAATGATATTCCACCAGAATATAAACGCACATACAGGAATCGTTCAGAATATAAGTCATTAGGCCCTGGCATCGCTTGTCTCCAATAAATGCCTTTTTGTAGTTCTATTATGTACATAGGGAGTACAAGGTTGAATTTCAACTACACATAATATACATTTTCTTACCTTTACTCAAATGATCATCACAAAAAATTGTACATTAGACGTCCAAAATAAGACGACTAGGTATATTTTTCTCGCCAATAAAACATAATCTTAATTCAAAACACCCCTAAAATGTAACTCATATTCAGGTTGCTTCTTATTATTAATTTTGATATCCGACTTGGATGCATCACCATGGCCTAGTAGATGTGTGCTTGGTTGGTATGCAGAGGGTCTCGAGTTCGATTCCTAGAATCAGTCAAGTAAGTAAAAGTTACATCTTTCAATAAATAATAATAAATGCTTTCCAATAAATAGAAAACGTTGCTTCTCTCAAAGCGATATAATTTGTTACAAATTGAGTAAAATGGGGTTGCAATTTACGACTTTACCACTCATTTTTTCAAAAACATATTTTTGATTCAAAACAAAAAGAAGGAAATCTACGACTCGCTTTTTGCAATTTACAATCGTGTAAATATAAAATTGATACAAATTTGGATCAATTTTCGATTCGCGATGGCAATGTTTTATTTCTCAGGATCGGATTATTGACCCAAAAAAGTGGTAATTTGCTATTTTTGAGTGTCAATATCTTCATTTCGTTCAATTTTGAAAATTGCGAACAAGGAGTCGTAATTTACAAAACCCCGAGCTAGGGTGAGAAACTGCATAAGATTTTCGTGATTTGCAGCTCATTTTTCTTGATCTGATCTAAAAATTCTCTCCGTGTTGAGAGTATTCGAAACGACTGTTGATATTAACCTGGAGGACCAATGACAGCTATGTCAACAAGCCATCAAAAACGCAGCGTCAGAAGTGCTGGGCTTCTCACAACCACCTTTGAGATGTCTCTGATTTGTCTCTGAATGTTTTCGGCCAAAACGGATTCCTTCAGATCTTACCTCGTTAAGAAAATTAGAGCATCTCCCGTAAGCGCTACGATTAGCGAAGGAAGGAAAAAAAAACGTTTGCTCAGTAGAAAAACGAAAGACCACCATCATCAACGTGATATCGAGCAGATGCAGAGATGCTCTAGTAGAAAAGAGGTTCGAAGATTCTTCAGATCAGTATAAAAGAGTTAACATCGACCCCGGTCCCTGCAAAGACTATCATGGAAACACTGTACTAGATACACAGTCGATTTTAACTATTTAGAGGCACTACTTTAACCAGTTGCTTAATGGTGTCGACAGCTAAGATCCCACCAACGAGTGACAGTCAATATGACATCAATATAGAAATAAACTGATTCATCGTTCGAGCATTCCCCGATTGGTAATTTCTGGAGACATTGCCCATTTCCCTTTTAAGAAGGCGTTCCATTAATGGATGGATCATTTAGTTCTGAAGTTCTGGATATCCTTTTTTTAGAGCTTGCACCCAGCCGACATTTTCCCGTCTATTTAGAAGCTTGTTAAGAGCTGTTTGCAATAGCTCAAATGCCGCAATGGCGTCGTCGTCGGCGTATGCAGTCGCTTTGAAGCCATCTGCTTCCATATCAACTAGGAGGTCGTTGACAACTATTTAATGATCAACAGAAGAGGAAATAAGACTCCACCTTGTGGTGTACTTAATAGCTTACAGATCTTCTTCAAAGAAGACTATAAGCTTGAGTTGATTGCCCTACTTTTTAGCAAACGATTTATAGCCGTTGTGATTGTAAGGTTACTGACGTTGTTGAGACCACCCTCGATATAAAAGAATAATAGTCGGTATCAGTTTCTACTATCTTTCATCTGCAGTAAGCGTATTGACCTGTAGAAACCAAAGTTTGGTCTTCAGCAGTACGCAGATGGATATCAATCAATTGTTCTAGTGTTTTGACAAGGAATGATGATAGATTGATCCATATCCAGTAGGTTTTTTACTTTCCTTCTCTTGAATGGAACACAACTCCTGGGGAGACACCTGTTTGTTTACACTTTGTTTCATTAATTTCTCTAGTCAATTCACTTATTCTACAATTTTACAAATCTGAACATTCTGTAGTATCATTTATTCAAATTTTATATCAGGATCGGTATCTGATCGGTTACTTCCCTACAACTGCACCTATTGCTGCACCTGAAGCAACAATCGCTGCAGCATCTTTAGCAACAGGGGCTGCTTTGTGGATGATTTGGCCAACTTTCTTTCCAGCTTTAGCCTAAAAAAAAAAAAAAAACAATTTGATCAGTCAGAAATAAAAAAATAAATATTTAAACTTTCGATCAAAAATTGTAATAATAGACACTCACTAAGGCATGTCCGATTTTCTTGAATATGCTTTTACCCTCAGCTTCAGGTCCCATAAGGAACACTAAGACCAGAGCAAACAAAAAAACGTATTTAAAGTTCATTTTTTTTTTTTTTGAAAAATTTCCTTTCTTAGACAACAATCTTTAAATGAAAACGGGTTATGGTTCTTTTGAATCCTCTTTTTATACGCCAGCCGCATTTTCTTCGAATTATTTTATCTTAAAATTTTATCTTAGATAAGCTATAGAATTTCAAGTTCTAGATACTTTATTCGAGATCAAATTTAATTAATTTTTCTTGAGTTCTAACACTTGAATGGATGTTTTGATCAGCCAGTTTGAGTTTCGATGGTTTAGACTTAAAGTACCAGACTGGTGGCGTAGTTGAGTTCCTGAAGTGCAACTACTTAGGTCTTGGGTAGGTTTGTCATTGCAAGGTATATGCTTTTATTGAGTGCCTGTACATACCTATCGGGCAGACTTATAAGTGTCTAGCACGCGCCTGCTGAAAACGTGCTTGTTTTTTGTCTACAACTTGTCGTGTGGTCATGCAGAAATTCTATTAACAGTAATAGTTGAAGAGCCCGCGACGATCCGACCTATGTTATTTTATAAAACCTTAAAGTTTGCTGGTGTATGTCCCTTATACAGATATGAACGATCCCCGACTATGTAATTTGGATAACGGTTGCTTTAAAAGTTAACAGGTGGCAAAGGTGTATTAAATTGCTTAAATACGTTAAAGTATAAAGCTCAGTTTTTATACCCTATTCCATAGAATGGGTATATTGTATTTGGTGTGGAGTTTGTAACATAGAGAAATAATACCGTTAGGTATAGAAAAGTATATATATTCTGACTCAGAATCAAAAGCCTAGTCGATTTAGCCATGTCCGTCCGTCCGTCCGTCCGTCCGTCCGTCCGTCCGTCCGTCCGTATGTATACTCTCTAGAGGTCGCAATTTTTGAGCTAGAAAGCTGAAATTTGGTATATATAATCTTTGGTTCAAGAGTAAGGCTAAGTTCTTGAACCGGTAAAATCCGCCCACAAACACGCCCACAATCGCCTTTTTTGTTGAACAACCTCAATTTAATAAAATTAAATTATGTTTTTTTGTACAGTTACGATAAAAGCATAACGCTAAAATTTTGCACACGTAAGCTCTAGGTAAACTTTCTTCCAACCAAATAAAAATATTTCAGTTTGGGCGTGGCTTACGCCTATTTTTCATACAAAACCATCAATATTGTTTTTATAAAATAACAATTGTTATATTAAAGCGAAAAACATTAAATTTTGTGGGTCTTACTGGCACATAAACATCTTGTGTATGAAATCAAAAAAATTGATTTTGGGCGTGGCTGACGCCCACTTTTCATTAGAAACTATCAAAATTGTTTTTGTAAATAAACGGTATTTATAATTAATCCGCAAGCCAAAATTTTGCGTCTCTTAATAGAAACGAAAAGGTTTGTGTATGAAAAGAATTTTTTGAATTTTGGGAGTGGCTTACGCCTACTTTTCATGAAAGAACGAAAAACGTAGCCTTAAGAATTAAGGCATTTCCAATGTTTAATTTAAACCTTTTTCCTTCCGCTCGTTATTTGGGAAATATATCTCTGCATTTTCTTTTGTTCATTTTTTCAATACGCCCACTTTTAAAGGCGTGATTTTGGTAAAATACCTTTGTTCAGGTAAGATTGTTTAAAAACTACTCGATTCAGCTGTAGTCTTACACATATGCCTAAATACTGAAAAAAGTGCAGTTAGTGCTTCAAATTTTTAAGACACGCCCACTTTTAAGGGGCGTTTCCGTCAAAAGTCGTATAATGCATTAATTTTTTAACGTTTTTTAACTATCGGTCGCAGTTTTGAAGTAAACAGATGAACACTTGGATATATTCCTTTGTTACGTAGCAGAGTGTGGTCCAATAATTGTTAAAAACACCCATAATCGCTATTTCCATTCCAAATCTAATTTTTAAAAATTTAAGCTTTGTCTTGTTTTGTTCAAATCGATCTGCAAGAATAAAATTGAATGCCACTGAGCTCATAACAATTGCCTTGGCAATAAAACGTTTTAACTTTGGGCGTGGCGCACACGTTTTTTTTATTGCGCCAGCACTTATTGAACATCACACCGCATAAAATTAATGTTATTGAACTTTTTTCTGTCTGCTAAAGAAGAATTTTGTTTCTGAAACATCGGCTGTTTGCGGGAGGCAGACGCATGCACATACAAAAATATGGGGAATAGGGTATCCAACAGTTCGTTGCAAACGTACTGTAGCTCTCGCTTATGTTTATATATTTTTTTTGAACAATGTTATAAAACAACTCGTCCATTGTCAGACACTTCGTACAGTTTTGATATTTGTTACATCTTGTCAGACTCATTATGCAAAATGGTGGGTAAGGCCATTGTTTATACATTTTTATAGTAATTTCATGGAATATTTTGTTTAGTTATGAACTTCGTCGATGGCGTCGCTAGTTGTCTTATCTACTTTACATAAAATGTCTTTTTGCTTCCCATGGCAATCTAGACAAAAACCACTCCTAACTCACCAATCAATTGTTTGTGAACTTCGTCCATAGATGGCGCACCAAATGTTCCTCTTATTGGGAATACTATAGATTATAAGTAAGGCTCGGTCTGTGGCACTCCTTGATGAAGGTTGTCAACGACAAAAACAATACATTTATTCCCAACTCGGTCTGTGGTGATGTTGTACAGAGATTCTTCTGAGAAGGAAGAGCTCCATGATAATAAACGGTTTCGCCTAATGCCGGTCAGCAATCCAACCAAAAGCGAAGTGAATTGTTGTCAAAAAACTTAGCTTCAAAAACTCGATGAGGCTTCTGTCTGGTTCTTCCAACAGCAACAGCTTACATTCGGTGTAAGAGATTTCCTGAATTCTATATGCAATATAATATTCTGCCAACAGAAGGGAGGTCGAGTCCGATTTCCAGTGCAAAACGTACTCCTCTTAAGGGAAGGGCAATTTATCCAGATATCTGGGAGTTGAATTTAAATACTACATAGGACTGTTTTTTTTTTATTTTTATTAAAAATTTGCTATTTGTTCTAAAGAAGAAACTTTTCCAAGACGTTTTATATAAACATAGGAGGATGCTGATGGGGCGGAAATTTTATTTCGTAGTGAAAATGTTTAAAGAGGAACATATCTATCAAAGAGTTCCAATACTAAACTAGCATATCAAATTGTATTATTGTAATGTAACGTAACGAATTCAACCGATATCGATATTTGTCATGATCAAATATGGGATCTTCTAGAGAAAATAATAGTCTTACCATCATAATGGTCGCTCCGGTTCGAAAAGTCCTTAGTCCTACAAAAACACCATTTTGATGCCCTGATACGTAAATATCATTTTGAGTTTCAATAATGTTATGTCAAATTGTTGATCTAGCAATTTCTCTTCCGCTGTCATCTTCTATTGTCGGAAGAACCTTGTTCTATGGCGGAGATAATGAATTTATTCATACAATTTTTTATTTTAGTTGTAATTAGTTAATCCTCATGATAAGCGCACTCTGTTGATTAAACACAGCTGTTTTTTTTTTCAAAAACAATTTTTCAGCTGTGTTTAGCTGAACACACACCTAACAGTGTGACCAGATCTGCCAGTTTCGGAACTAATAAAATTTTTGTAATTTTATTAAAAATTTTACAAAGACTCGTGCAATGCAACCGGACATACCCCGAGCGGAACACCGGAGAAGCTAGAGCGATGGAAAAAATGAAGACAAATGTTTTAACTGTATTCAGCAGGAACGAAAGCTATGCACTTACAAAATACTGTCCAGGTCCACAATAAGATACTTCGAGTTGACTTTTTGCCAAATATACTCTTTTAGGGGATCCAACATTCTGTTGAACATTCCTCTTTTATCAAGTCTTCTACAGCGATGAAATTTTCTTAATGTTAGAAGAAATTTGGTGCTCAGCTTTTTGTTGCGCGTCTGATTAGGCGTTCTTTCCGCTGAATGCGAAGTCGCATGGGGCTCTCTCACTTCAAATCTGAATTTCATGAAATTCGGGACCCACACCCAATAGATCCATTTTTTTTTCAATTTCCGACCCACAGGTTGACCCGATACTATTTTTAATTTTTGGCCTCTTTTATCCACTTCTATCGAAAATCAACATTTAAGTTGGACCGAATTCAAGATCCTAGAGATTTTTTAAAAGTGGACAAAGTAAGAGCGAAGTGCTGCGTCTACCTTTGTGATGAGTTTACTGATTTTGTAACCGATGTCCAGTTAGCCATTTGATTTCTTCTGTGTAAAGCTCTCAACTTTTTGCTAGCCTAATAATAAAAGCTAGATGCAATAACAACTGTTTAAAATTTTTGTAAAGTTAGGAGGATGAAATAATACAAATTATGAGAAGAGTTTACTGACAAGGCAATTTCGGCCTGGTCACACTGACAAGTTGTTGACAATATACTAGCACGTTTTCAGCACGCGTATGTTGCACTTTTATAAGTCTGCCCGACAGCTACATGCACTCAATAAAAGCCAATACTTTGCACTGACAGAAGTAGTATAAAAAGAGGATTCAGCACAATCATAAATCATTCAAAGATTGTTGTCAATATCATCATTAACCAAAAATGAACTTCACATACGTTTTTCTGTTTGCTCTAGTCTTAGTGTTCCTTATGGGACCTGGAGCTGAGGGTAAAAGCGTATTCAAGAAAGTCGGACATGCCTTAGTGAGTATTTTTTTTTTTTAATTGTTAATTGGCTAATCTTTACTTGAACTAATAAAATGTGTGTTCTTTTTTTTTTAGGAAAAAGCTGGAAAGAAAGTTGGTAAAGTCATCCACGATGCAGCTCCTGTTGCTAAAGATGCTGCAGCAATTGCGGTTTCAGGTGCAGCAATAGGTGCAGTTGTAGGAAAGTAACCGAATAGATACCGATTACAATAGAAAATTTGAATAAATGATGTCACAAGAATCTTTAGTTTTGTAAAGTTTAATTGTTAAACAAGTGAATTGAATATGAAAATCAATAAAACAAAGTTTAAACAAAAGTTTTTCAAATGTAATTTTTATATTTTAATCAAGTCTTGCAAACTGTGTGTGGTAATCCAACTTGACAGATAGGATAGTTTAAATTTGTCAAAATTCGATTAAGTTGCTTGTCACAAATGCAATTTTTATTGCGTTTTGTCAAATTACTAACAAAAATAGTTTGCTAGAGTATTCTTAGGATGTCTGCAAAGGGTTTATGAAGTATGTAAATTCGGTAAAGTCTGGTTTGCCGCAAATGCAGTTTTACGAGCAAATCAATTCCAGTGTTTTATTAACATATTGGAAGATGCAATAATACGTAACGGGGCTTATTGCCTTTCTGTCATGGGTTTTAATGCGTGGCAACTTATTGCTTGTACTTGCGTGAGGGCTTTGTGCATATAGTACAACTAACTTACATTAGCTGGTGCGCGTGTGACGTACCGGCCAATGTATTTGAAAGAGTATTGAAGTAGTGAGATGTTGGAATTTGGCAGAAACAAACACATCGTGTGTTTGGCCACAAGGGCACGCCTTGAAAATCTTCTATATTAGTTTGTTTACTAAAACTAAACTCAGAAACCACGTCTCCAAACCAAAGCAAAAAATTCTTTAAAAATTGAAAGGTTATATTTTGGGGGTGGATTGAAGGTTCAATTTTTCTTGAAAGAATTAGCTCTTAAAAAAACTTGGTTGTCTGTAAAGTCGGTTTACGGACGATAATTTTACGTGGTAACCAGTTCACAAAATAGTTCATGTGTAGATTCTATCTCTCCAACCACCAACTACCCACACCACTTACAACCACCCACCATTTTTAAATTTGTTTTCCTCACGCTTTCCACCCAAACATCAACCTCTCACCGCAACATACAACCACCAGCCAACAGCCCACCATTTTTGACAATTTTTTCCTCCACCCCTACACAGTAAATACCCCCTTCCTTACTACCATTAGCCAACCACACCACTTACAACCACCACCCAACACCGCTAACCACCCATCACACCTACAGCCACCAACCAACCACCCACCATATTTGACAATTCACCCCCCCTCCCCCCAATCATACCAAATCCCCCCAACACCAAACACCCATGAAACCTACAGCCACCAAGGAACCACCCATTAATTTTGACAATTTTTGTCTCAACACTCAAACCAGCTACAACCACCCATCATTTTTGACAATTTGTCCTCTTTCCGACACTACCCCCACCCCACCTGCCCCACACACACTCCCACCACAACCAACCAACCACCCAACACTTTCCCCACCCCCTTTATCGACTTTCTAGGTTATCAAAGCAGCTAGGTAACGTGACTGTGACATTTTTTCGTGCGTGTTGCCCATATATTCCAAACCGGTTTATTAGAGGTTATCACGTCAAAAAAAAAAAAAATAGTAAGTATTGTTATATGAATGGCTTTTGTCTTTGGTTACAATTCGCCCAAAATTATACTACAGTAATTGTGCTGTAATAATTCTGAGAATAGGCATTGTATATATAAACTATATAGTACTACCACTTGAGGTGCGCCATCTATCGACAAAAAACTAAGCTCTAGAAGCAACAACAACAATTATAATGGTGGACATTGTTGTTGTTGCTTCCTATGGTATTCTAGAGCTTAGTTCTTCGACGATAGATTGCGCACCTCAAGTTTGAATACTAATACTATAGTTTATAATATGGAATGGAATAGGTACTGTCCTTGAACATTATAAAATTTGAAAGCTCTGAAAGCTTTGAGAGCATCTTGAATGTTCTAATTGGTTCGAGTATTAGATTCTTCGAGAACATCTCAAACTGAAACGGGACAGTTTGATTTTAACCGTGGTGACGATTAAATGGTGAATAATTAGTCGTGCTAAAAGAGTTTGAACTTAAATAGAAGTGTGGGGTGGGGGGGTGTTTGGGTGAGTTGACAAAAATGGTGGATGGTTGGTTGGTGGTTGTAGGTGGTGTGGGTGGTTGGTGGTGGTAGTAAGGAAGGGGTATATATTGTGTGGGGGGAGGAATAAATTGTCAAAAATTGTCAAACATTTTGGGCTGTTTGTTGTTGGTTGTATGTGGGGGTGGGAGGTTGATGTTATTTGGTGGGAAAGGGTGAGGCCAAAACTTCAAAAATGGTGGGTGGTTTGTGGTTGGAGAGATACAACCTACACATTAACTCTTTTGTGAACTGGTTATCTATCACGTAAAATTATCATCAATAAACCGACTTTACAGACAAGCAAGTTTTTTTTTAAATTTTTAAGGTGTTTTAAACTTTATCATAGTCGTACCTAATCACCATTTTACTACCCTTGTATACACTTTGTTTTGGTGTGAAATATGAATATGATTATTTGAGTAAGGTACACTTGTGTGTTTAAGTCTTCTTTAATGTTCAATAATGTTGTGTCCAATTGTTGATCTAGCGATTTCTCTTCCGCTGTCATCTTCTATTGTCGGAAGAACCTTGTTCTATGGCGGAGATAATGACCTTATTTATAGTTATTTGTTTAAGCTGTAGGTAACTAATTAATTCATATGTTAAGCGCACTTTGTTGATTAAACACAGCTGTTTTTTTTTTCAAAAACAATTTTTCAGCTCTGTTTAGCTGATTGGCGTCGCAAACCAGTGTGGCCAGTATTGCAAGTTTCGGAACTAATAACATATTTGGAATTTGCATAACCCAAGCTTAGCAATGAACGCTCACTGTTAGAGATTCGGCGACAAAAAAACATGGAGACCAATGTTCTATCTCTGTTATTTTTAGGGACTTTTAACAAAACTGTCGATTCCGTCTGATTTGCCTTTTTTCAGCTTAATGAGAACTCGCAACGCACTGGATCATGGTTCTTTAAGTAAACATATTTTTACCGAACCCTCTCAGTTTTTATCAGAATGTCATGATATTGGGGAACCAAGAAATAACAATTTCGTTTTTCCTCGTTCAGAGTTGACCCTATTTCGTTTAATTTGTTTGACTCTTCTATCTACTTCTATCGTGAACCAACAATTGATTTTGACAGGTATTTCAAGCTTCTCAGATTTGTTTTATGTGGTTAAGACTCGAGGTCTACCTTAATGGTTGGTTTACTGATATTGGAATCGATGTGCATGTAATGTGAGCGTTACCCACTCTGCACTACGAGGAGGTATAAAGGGATTTTCCTTTTGCTAGCCAAGATGCTTTTTATGGCAGTCACAGGGATCTTAAAGTATCTAGTAGTTTTGAGTAAAGCATCACGTTTCGAGAGTTAAATAGTACAAAATTACAAAACTTTACTGTAAAGAAAATTTGGGCCTGGTAACACTGACAAGTTGTTGACATAAAACTAGCACGTTTTCAGCAGGCGTGTTTTGCACTTTTATAAGTCTGCCCGACAGCTACATGCACTCAATAAAAGCTAATACTTTGCACTTACAGAAGTAGTATAAAAAGAGGATTCAGCAGAATCATAAATCAATTAAAGATTGTTGTCAATATCATCATTAACCAAAAATGAACTTCACATACGTTTTTCTGTTTGCTCTAGTTTTAGTGTTCTTTATGGGACCTGGAGCTGAGGGTAAAAGCGTATTCAAGAAAGTCGGACATGCCCTAGTGAGTATTTGTTTTCAATTGTTAATCGATTTCTTCAAATGCAAATGTTAACTCCAACTAATAAAATTTGTGTTCTTTTTTTTTTTAGGAAAAAGCTGGAAAGAAAGTTGGTAAAGTCATCCACAATGCAGCTCCTGTTGCTAAAGAAGCGGCAACAATTGTTGGTGCAGGTGCAGCCATAGGTGCAGTTGTTGGAAAGTAATCAAATAGTTTTATGATAGAAAATTTGTTAAGTTTAACTGTTGAACAAGTGAATTTACTAGAGAAAGAAATAAAACAAAGTTTAAACAAAAGTTGTTAAAATTTAATTGAAGTATAGTTGCAATGTGTTACCAATGTTTGATGATGGCAAAACATAATTTAATTGAAAATTTATTCATTTATTTAAATCGATGAACATTTACAAAAATATAAAATATTAAATAACATTTTAAATTTAAATTAAATTAATAAATAAAACAGACTTCAAATATTTTTGAATGAGTTTCTTCTGAAATGGAAAAAATAATGAAATTGGTGAAATTTGAAACATGCACTTTCCATTGTAAATCGGGGAACCACTGATTCTGAAAACCAATGGAACAAATAAAATTGTTTCTGCTCAATTTTTAGACAAGGTAGTATTCGCACGCATACATTTTGCAAGTTTTGCCAACGTCAAAGTTTTGTGCGCAGCTAGATTCGCAATATTAATTGATTTTCACTGCTTCCTCGAATATTAAATATTTACCAATCACTCAAACTACGTTGCTAATCTTCGACGCCTTAATCATTGGATTTGGGTTCAACAATATTTCACATGTGTGGACGTTACTAAAACTTTTTTTTTTATTATTTCTTTCTGCATAACTGACTGCATGCAAATAGACCTTTTCCAATGAATTTTGTATGGCCTATGGGTTACATTTGAGTTATATTTGCGTTTGTTTTTTTTTTTTGAGTGGCTTTTCACTTCAAATCGAAAGGCGAAATTCTCTTCTCAGCATCGTCAGAAGTGTCATTGGCCTACCAATGGAATAGTTTCAGAAGACTTCCGGATGCTTCTGGGTGCTTCTTTTTCTCAAATGGAAAGTGCTATAAGTCTGACTTTGTTCCGCCCTTCCGAGATATACAAAACGGTGATAAATAAAAACAAACATTTGACTTCAAATAAAATGAGTGCTTAATTAAAAAAATTTCCTCAGTACCTACATTCCTGATTAAAGTGTTTTTTTTTTGCGACGTAGAATATCTTGGATTAGGCTTTGTTTATGATTTTCCTAAGTCGTCAGAATGATTGCGAACAGAGTGCGTTTTTGGATTTGTAAACTTGTAAGAGTATGGCTGTTATATATATCCAATGCTTATCATCTTCGAGTAAGAAAATGTGAATATAAAAAAAAAAAAAATTCAATAGCATACCTTCTATATTTCTTACCCCACTTCACCCTATAAGCAGCATGTTACAAAAATCATCACCCTTCAGGCCTTTAAGTAGGGGAAAAACTGGAACAGTGAGACACTTTTTTCAAACGGTTATATCTCCGAACACTTTTGAGCTATCAAAATGGTTTTTTGATGATATCTTATTTATTTTGTCCCCAAAAGTTTATTGAATTTCACCATGAGTTGAATTGTTGATTTATTAGTTTTAAATAATAACAACAATTTAATAAAAACAAAAAAAATATGCATGTAAGAAGGGAACATCCAACTTTGACTATATCAACATCTTTTTTCATGGCCTCTACATATATGCGTTTTTCCCGTATAGCTTTATCGTTTGTCAGACATAATATAATTTAATGTCTCACTTTCAAGTTGTCGAAGGTGCCGAGAAGAGCTATACAGGGTGATTCACCAGCGTTGTGCCAAAAAGCTAGAGCGTGTAGGTTAAGTTGAGACAAGAAAAAAATCGTATAGGAGGGGGGTCTATTCCCCTCCGTTTAGCCGGGAGGGGCAATTTTCTGAAAAATTGACTTATTTTGTAAAAAAAAATATTTAAAATCAACGGGTTCGTTTACAACACCGTGTTATACCTTTTTGAAAAGCCAAAAACTTCTCCTTTTATTTTGTTTTTAAATTAAATTGTTTTAACGAATAGTTTAAAAAATATAAATTTTCAAACTCAAAATTTTGAAAAAAAATTTGAAAAAATAATTTTAAAACTAATTTTTTTCAAAATTTACCGTAATTAAGTATAATTTTTGTTAACCGAACCTAGTTCTTCACAAAAACACGAAAAAATTGGCTAAATGGTCACTTGTGCCATCCCGTAAGGCTAGGTTTTCTTGTTTTTGTGAAGAAGTAGGTTCGGTTCTTTTTGAATACCTTGGCAAGAAAAAGTCGTAGAGCCATACGGTTTTCAGTGTTGGATTAAATATTAATGGAAGCGTTGAATTCTGAGAACAAAAATTATACTTAATTACGTAAAATTTTGAAAAAAATTAGTTTTAAAATTATTTTTTCAAATTTTTTTTCAAAATTTTGAGTTTGAAAATTTATATTTTTTAAACTATTCGTTAAAACAATTTAATTTAAAAACAAAATAAAAGGAGAAGTTTTTGGCTTTTCAAAAAGGTATAACACGGTGTTGTAAACGAACCCGTTGATTTTAAATATTTTTTTTTACAAAATAAGTCAATTTTTCAGAAAATTGCCCCTCCCGGCTAAACGGAGGGGAATAGACCCCCCTCCCATACGATTTTTTTCTTGTCTCAACTTAACCTACACGCTCTAGCTTTTTGGCACAACGCTGGTGAATCACCCTGTATATGAATGAAAACGTCTTAAGCACATACCTAACAAAAATACAACAAATCATTAGGGTTGAACTATGTTTCACTGTTCGCCTTTTAAATAGAAAAATGCCAAGGCTACCTTAGATTTTTTTTTGCAAAATGAAAAAACACATAACAACAAGCAAATAAAACCGTCACGGGACGCACGGTAGATTTGAAACATTCAAGTTTATATTAAAATTTATAATTTTTACCATCAAAGGAAATATGGAGTGAAATAATTTGTAATAATTTAGTGTTTCGTTAATAAAACCCATGTATTTGTCTTATTATTTAATTATAATAACTATACTATTACAGATTATATTCATTTACAAATAGGAACACAATTCTCCTCAACCTACACATCACACCCCACCCCCCACCACCCAGCCCATCTACAACCACCAACCAAACACCCACCATTTTTGAAATTTTTTTCCTCGCCCAATCCCACACCAAATCCCCAGAAGGAGCAACCACCCACACCACTTACAACCAAACACCCACCATTTTTGTCAATATTACCCCCTTTCAACCCCAACCACCAACTTCCAACCAACTACCCACCATGTGTATACATTTTGTCTCACCCACCCCCCAACACCCTCCTCAAAAACCACCCCACCAGCCAACCACCCGCCATTTTTGACAATTTTTAACTCAACCCCCTCCCCCCCCCCACCAACACTTTTATCTAAGTTCAATTTCTTTTAGAACGACTTATTATTCACCATTTAATCGTCACCATGGTTAAAATCAAACTGTCCCGTTTCAGTTTGAGATGTCTTATTTATAGTTTTATACTGGTGTAAAGGATCTCGAAGAATCTAATACTCGAGCCATTCAGAACATTCAAGATGCTTTCAAAGCTTTCAGATCTTTCAAATTTCATAATGTTCAAGGACAGTACCTATTCCATTGCATATTATAAACTATAGTATTCCAACTTGAGGTGCGCAATCTATCGACGAAAAACTAAGCTCTAGAATACCATGGGAAGCAACAACAACAATGTCCACCATTTTAATTGTTGTTGTTAGTTAGTAGTACTATAGTTTATATATATACAATGCCTATTCTCAGAATTATTACAGCACAATTACTGTAGTATAATTTCGGGCGAATTGTAACCAAAAACAAAAATGCAATGCAAAAGCTATTCATATAACAATACCATTTTTTTTATACCCTATTCCATAGAATGGGTATATTGTGTTTGGTGTGGAGTTTGTAACATAGAGAAATAATACCGTTAGGTATAGAAAAGTATATATATTCTGACTCAGAATCAAAAGCCTAGTCGATTAAGCCATGTCCGTCCGTCCGTCCGTCCGTCCGTCCGTCCGTCCGTCCGTCCGTCCGTCCGTCCGTATGTATACTCTCTAGAGGTCGCAATTTTTGAGCTAGAAAGCTGAAATTTGATATATATAATCTTTGGTTCAAGAGTAAGGCTAAGTTCTTGAACCGGTAAAATCCGCCCACAAACACGCCCACAATCGCCATTTTTGTTGAACAACCTCAATTTGGTAAAATTAAATTATGTTTTTTGTACAGTTACGATAAAAGCATAACGCTAAAATTTTACAAATGTAAGCTTTAGGTAAACTTTCTTCCAATAAAATAAAAATATTTCAGTTTGGGCGTGGCTTACGCCTATTTTTCATACAAAACCATCAATATAGTTTTTATAAAATAACAATTGTTATATTAAAGCGAAAAACATTAAATTTTGTGGGTCTTACTGGCACATAAACATCTTGTGTATGAAATCAAAAAAAATGATTTTGGGCGTGGCTGACGCCCACTTTTCATTAGAAACTATAAAAAAATTGTTTTTGTAGATAAACGGTATTTATAATTAATCCGCAAGCCAAAATTTTGCGTCTCTTAATAGAAACGAAAAGATTTGTGTATGAAAAGAAATTTTTGAATTTTGGGCGTGGCTTACGCCTACTTTTCATGAAAGAACGAAAAACGCAGCCTTAAGAATTTAAGGCATTTCCAATGTTTAATTTAAACCTTTTTCCTTCCGTTCGTTATTTGAGAAATATATCTCTACATTTTCTTTTGTACATTTTTTCAATACACCCACTTTTAAAGGCGTGATTTTGGTAAAATACCTTTGTTCAGGTAAGATTGTTTAAAAACTACTCGATTCAGCTGTAGTCTTACACATATAACTAAATACTGATCAAAGCGCAGTTAGTGCTTCAAATTTGTAAGACACGCCCACTTTTAAGGGGCGTTTCCGTCAAAAGTCGTATAATGCATTAATTTTTTTAACGTTTTTTAACTATCGGTCACAGTTTTGAAGTAAACAGATGAACACTTGGATTTATATTCCTTGGTTACGTAGCAGAGTGTTATCCAAGAATTGTTAAAAACACCCATAATCGCTATTTCCATTCAAAACCTAATTTTTAAAAATTTAAGTTTTGTCTTATTTTGTTCAAATCGATCTGCAAGAATAAAATTGAATGTCACTGAGCTCATACCAATTGCAATAAAAAGTTTTAACTTTGGGCGAGGCGCACGCCTTTTTTTATTTTGCCAGCACTAATTGAACATCACACCACACAAAATTAATGTTATTGAATTTTTTTCTGTCTGCTAAAGAAGAATTTTGTTTCTGAAACTGAAACATCGGCTGGCTACGGGAGGCATACGCATACACATACAAAAATATAGGGAATAGGGTATCCAACAGCTCGTTGCAAACGTACTGTAGCTCTCGCTTATGTTTTTTTATTAAAATTAAAACCCATGACAGGAAGGCAATAAGCCCCGTTACGTATTATTGCATCTTCCAATATGTTAATAAAACACTGGAATTGATTTGCTCGTAAAACTGCATTTGCGGCAAACCAGACTTTACCGAATTTACATACTTCATAAACCCTTTGCAGACATCCTAAGAATACTCTAGCAAACTATTTTTGTTAGTAATTTGACAAAACGCAATAAAAATTGCATTTGTGACAAGCAACTTAATCGAATTTTGACAAATTTAAACTATCCTATCTGTCAAGTTGGATTACCACACACAGTTTGCAAGACTTGATTAAAATATAAAAATTACATTTGAAAAACTTTTGTTTAAACTTTGTTTTATTGATTTTCATATTCAATTCACTTGTTTAACAATTAAACTTTACAAAACTAAAGATTCTTGTGACATCATTTATTCAAATTTTCTATTGTAATCGGTATCTATTCGGTTACTTTCCTACAACTGCACCTATTGCTGCACCTGAAACCGCAATTGCTGCAGCATCTTTAGCAACAGGAGCTGCATCGTGGATGACTTTACCAACTTTCTTTCCAGCTTTTTCCTAAAAAAGAACACACGTTTCATTAGTTCAAGTAAAGATTAGCATTTGAAGAAATCAATTAACAATTAAAAAAAAAAAATACTTACTAAGGCATGTCCGACTTTCTTGAATACGTTTTTACCCTCAGCTCCAGGTCCCATAAGGAACACTAAGACTAGAGCAAACAGAAAAACGTATGTGAAGTTCATTTTTGGTTAATGATGATATTGACAACAATCTTTGAATGATTTATGATTCTGCTGAATCCTCTTTTTATACTACTTCTGTCAGTGCAAAGCATTGGCTTTTATTGAATGCATGCAGCTGTCGGGCAGACTTATAAAAGTGCAACACACCCCTGCTGAAAGCGTGCTAGTTTTTTGTCAACAACTTTTCAGTGTGACCAGGCCAAAATTGTCTTAACAGTAAAGCTTCTAATTTTGAACTATATAACTCTCGAAACGTGATGCTTAACTCAAAACTACAAGATACTTTAAGATCACTGTGACTGCCATAAATAGCATCTTGGCTAGCAAAAGGAAAAACCCTCTATACCTCCTCGTAGTTCAGAGTAGGTAACGCTTACATTACATGCACATCGATTCCAATATCAGTAAACTATAACCATTAAGGTAGACCTCGAGTCTTAACCACAAAAAACAAATCTGAGAAGCTTGAAATGCCTGTCAAAATCAATTGTTGGTTCACGATAGAAGTAGATAGCAGAGTCAAATAAATTAATAAATTAAATAGGGTCAATTCTGAACGATTAAGAACAAGTCAACTGCAAGTATCTTATTGTGGACATGTAGGTACAGTATTTTTCAAGTAGCTTTCGTTTCTGCTGCCGCACCGGCCGTAGCAAACAGTGAACTTCTCTGTTGCTCTGCTCGGGTATTGGGTTATGTCTGATTGCATTGAACGAGCCTTTGTAAACATTTTAATGAAATTACAAAAATTTAATTTCTTCCGAAACTTTCAAGTCTGGTCACACTGTGTGGTGTGTGTTCAGCTAAACACAGCTAATTTTTTTTTTGTAAAAACAGCTGTGTTTAATCAACAAAGTGCGCTTAACATTTGTCTCCGACAAAGATCAAGGTTTTCGGACAATAGAAGATGACAGCGGAAGAGAAATCGCTAGATCAACAATTGGACACAACATTATTGAACATAAAAGAAAACTTTAACTCAAAGATTAGGTTTGACTAAGCTTAAATGTAAGATGCCTGAAAAATTACAAAGCTTTTGAAAGCAGAGCGACAATATGATAGTTGGACTATTCTCTCTTTTATTTGATGATGATAAATGTCTATATCAATCGGATGCACTCCACATCCGTCTGAATCGTCTTCTTCTTGTTTTGCGGAATCAGAATTTGACGTTGGCAGCAACACTTCAACTCCTTGTGAAGCATATAAGGCGGGAAGCAGATCTTTCCATCTTTCTCAGTTCCTGGCAAAATACCTCAGCTGTGACCACGACTGATGCAAATTCTGAGACTGAGCTTCCTTTATGACAGTTGATCTCCGTGATTCCTTAGGTCTTTAAACTAGCGTTGCTTTTTAAGGATTCCATTGAAAGCACAGCTTTGTTATGTTTGCACCAGGTTTCCTCAATGTATGGCCAATACAGCGCCACTTCTTTTGCTTGGTGTCATCATCGACTTTCATTCAATTCAGCAGGACAGTGTAATCTGCGCTCACAAGTAACTATAGAAAATTTGAGACACCAATATCCATGCTGAGGGATCTTTATTATTAAAGATTTGAAATGGCCTTCCAGATCGCTAGTTCTAACGGCACCAGGCTCCTATTTTGTGCCCTTTTGAAATTTCGCGGTTAGCACAACAAACCTCGAAAGTACAAAAAGCTAACGTTGGGGTAGAAATCAACAATTCAAAAACAATTTCGTGGGAGGATGTATCACAGCAATTTTCCAACACACTGGTTAATATGAATTATCCTGTGCATTGCCTGAGAATAAAGGGAATGCGAGTTTCGGAAGACCAAAAAGGGGTCTTTGATGGAGAAGGGTCCAGGAAAACACGTGCTTATACTAGATCCGAAAAATTTTGCATCCAGGGAGTCGACATTTTTTTTGAAAGCAATATATGTATTTAATATCCACCATACCTATTCCTTTAAAAATGTTGCCACAAAAAAATGTTCTGAAGCTATCATATACCACACTAACACTAGTCTCGAATCATAAACAAAGCGTCCTTATACCTCTAACCAAAAGGACGAAAATAACTTTGCGTTAATAAATTGCATTGAAACACTCTGTGCAATTTCACTTCACTAAACACATGCGCGAGTACATAAACACATATTTAATGTCATCGTCAAGCATGCATAAAAAAAAAGGATCCGAATTTCTACCACAGTACAGTCAGTTCGTCAGGATAAAAGGGTGACTACAGGCACAGGGGCACCGCGCGGCGACATTTGCTCCGCTCAAAGGACACAAACACGAATCCATTAACTGTCTTCTATCGGTATGTTGTTGCATCATAAATGTATCAATAAACAACCAAGGTGCGGTGTAAAGGACGATGTAAACATTTTTGTATTTTTTTTTTAACAACATCAATTCGCCTGGAGGAAAATATAATAACAATAAAACTGCACAAGGATTCTCAATAAGAATGACATTCCTTTACAATTTAGACAAACCGAAATAAAATATCCCGCAGCAGAGGGTTCTTTTTGTCGCTTTAACATTTTTAATAGAAGAGTTCATCTGTGCACATCCCGCCCCTCCTTTTATTTGATAAAAGTACATGAATCGAAATGGAAGGTAGCATTAACTTAACAAGGACCATGTTCACAGCCATCGGGTCCCATCAGAAAGATTCAATTTCAATCAAATGACAGTCATAAATGGGTAATTGAGTGATTGGAAGAGCATCACAGCACAGCACACAGTGATCGATGAAGCACATGGATGTGTGTAGTGTAAGATGTGCACATATGCGCAAGGATGCGACACGAAGTCCTTCATGCAGAAAACTCCTCAATTAGTTAATTGAATCATATAAAACTGAAGTGAGTAATAAAAGGGTTTTATTTTTGAAAAAAACAAACAACTCTAAATTAGGCTCCGAAAGAATAATTAAATGAAGGAACAATACTATTGGGAACGACATAATCTGCTAATTTAAATCTTGCAGTAGGAAATCTTCCCGGCGCGGCATTGAAGCTTCACAATATCGAACTAATGACCTTTACCAAATTTGGAAATCAGGATGCAAACCCTTCAACAAGCCATCACCCTTTCCTAGAAACTGAGATTTGGAGGGAAATGAAAAAAATCCATGAGCAAGTCGAGGAGACCTCGAGCCTTGAAAAGCGAAGCAATTTTTATTGAGTTTCACCTTTGGTGCGACCATAGTCAACAATATTATTTTGTTATGTAAAACAACATTTTTTGATTAGATTAGATTAGATTAGAATTGACTTTATTTATATGATAATTCAGGTTTACAATAAATTATAATGTTTGCAAGTCTTTTACGACCTGGTTTTTAGAACCGTCGGTCAGATTGACAGAAAATTAAATAAAATAGTTATTAATTTACACATTGAGATTTTGCACACGAAAGTTTAAATGAAGAAAAATGAAAATTTATTTTTTAAAGATATATCAAAAGCATTCTGTAATTATTCTATTTCTATATGCCATCGCAGTTCGGACAAATTTATAAAGCTTTTCCCAGCTTTTATTGCCATTGAGAATTATACTTATAACCTCTTCAGCATCGAGTTGGTTTTTATCGAACACATCACGTCGAATTTCCCGTAGTACCGGGCATGACCCTAGAAAGTGTGCAATATTTTCTCTTTCGTGGGTATTACATAGTCCACATTCAAGAGGCAGATCCGGTCTGTGAGGAACAAAGTTTAGGTTTAAGTATTTCCCCTCTGGCTCGAAGAATTGTAGAAATCATATCTGTGGAATGATTATCGTGGAAATAATTTGACTCGCCTAAAGTAAACTCGAGGTGACTATAATACTCTCTATACTGAGAATCCTTGGCCTGGTTGATGAAGTTTTCCCAATATTTTGTGTCAAGCTTAGATACAAGGGAGTAAAACTGCTGTTTAAGTTGTCGAGCATCTTCCATATCTAGGTCCAACGATTCGCCCAAAGAATCACATAAGCTCTTCCATGAACTTACAAAATTCAGTTTATTTGTAATGAGATATTTTAAAACTTTTTTGACTAGCCTATCTGAATCCATTTGCAGTATATAATCGAAGTGGATCTTAAGTGTATCGATAAACATCGGTGGAACTCCAGTTTCGATATGAAGCATGTAATTAGGTGTCGTTGTAGGAAGAGCGAAAACTCGTTTTAAGAAGAAACGAAGTAATTTTTCAACATCATCATACTCTTGAATGAATGAATGAATTAATTGGGGGAAAGTGCACTGCGACCTTTAAGATCTATTGTGCCTCCTTTTCTAAAGCGCTGGATGAGGATACTCATCCTACAGCACTTCCTCCAACTTGGTTTCTTTTAGGAAGCCAAGTATTTGAGGTATTTTTAGAGAAGGTAACCTGCCCTTCTCTATCTGGTAATTACCCAGATGTTTTTGTCTTATGTGCATAAGTGCACCACATCTACCTAGTATGTGGTCCGGTGTTTCTTCTTCTTCATCGCAGAATCTGCATGTTGCGCTGCTAGACAGCCCTAGGATATTGAGGTGTCTTTTAAGTTTGCAGTGCCCTGTAAGAAAGCCCGTTATAATTCTTAGGTTGTTTCTGTTTAAGTTAATGCAGGCTGTGAATCTTTCTAGGTTATAGTTCCCCAGTAACATTTTTGCCTGTCTTAGCTTTGGGAGTTCTTTTCAATGGTTGGATCTTTTGACTTCTTCATTTGTTTTGATCTTGTTTTTGATCACATTCTCCCCAAAGCCGCAGTAGGGTTCTGGTCCAATAAAGGGTGTTGTTGCCCCTATTTTCGCCAGACGGTCAGCCTCTTCATTGCCTTCAACACCAACATGGCCTGGTATCCAATGGAGAGTGACTGTGTTTTCCCTGCCCAAAGTGTTGAGTTTGTCTAGGCATTCCCATACCAGTTTGGAACTGATACTCTATGAGCTAAGGGCTTTAAGTGCTGCTTGACTGTCTGACATTATTGCAATGTTTTGCTTGCGATAGTTCCTATTTAAGTTTAGTTCAGCGCATTTTCCTATCGCATTAACTTCTGCTTGAAAGATGCTTGAGGACTGTCCCATTGGAACAGAGACTTTGGTTCTGGGCCCAAAGATTCCTGCACTCGTTCCTTCAATAGTTTTTGATCCATCAGTGTACCACTTGATGGCATTTGTTTTTTTTTCTGTTTCTCCTAGCCACTCTTTTTTGCTACTTAACTTCGTTTGGAAGTTTTTCTCGAAGTTGTAAATCTTAATCATGCTATCTCTTGGAATATCAAGGGAGGGTATTGTTTTGGACAGGGAGTCTTTTTGTCTAAGACTTATTTGTTTACCTTTGCCGGTGCCCTCTTTTGAAAACCTCATGATTGTTCCCTCAGCTGCACTTTGTATATCACAAAGTGTAATGGGGTCAGATGCAATATGACCTCCATTGCTGCCGTAGGGCAAGTTCTCATTGCTCCTGTGATGCATAAGCATGCGAGCCTTTGCACTTTTTCAAGTGATTTTCTAGTCGTAGCTAGTTCGGTTCTTTTATGCCACACAACCGCACTATAGGTGATAATGGGCCTCACCATCATAGTATACATCCATCTTATTATATTCGGTTTGCATCCCCATGATTTTCCTGCAAGTCGTCTGCATATCATGAGGGACTTTGTGGCTTTCCCGACTGTTATTTCAAGGTGTTTGTTCCAGAGGAGTTTGCTGTCTAGGGTAATTCCTAGGAATTTGACCTCCCTCTTCGTGTCGATTACTTCACCTTTTAACCGGATGGGTTTCATGTGCGGTAGAAGTCTTTTCTTTGTGAATGGTACAATTGTGGTTTTTGATGGATTAATATTTAGTCCCACTGATGCGCACCATTTGCTTGTTATTGTCAAACCCCTTTGTATTATGTCACAGAGGGTTTCTTCAAACTTTCCATAGGCTGTTATAACAATGTCGTCGGCAAAGCCTAGGCATTGTATACCTTGAGAAGTAAGACATTCTAGGAGCTCATCCACAACGAGGCTCCACAGCAGGGGTGATAGAACCCCTCCTTGCGGGCATCCTCTTGTTGTGATGATTTTCTGTACGTTTTGTCCGGAATGTGCCTCTGCTATTCTAGTACTCAGCATTTCGTCTATCCATCTGGTTATTGTGATGGGAACACTTTTCCTAACTAGTGCTTTTTTGACTGCCTCGTGAGAGGTGTTATCAAAAGCACCTTCTATGTCGAGGAATACACTTAGGGCGGTTTCTTTGGCGTCAAGTGCCCTTTCTATAGTGTTCGTTAATTCAAAGAGAGCGGTCTCTGTTGATCTGCCCGCTCTATAGGCATGCTGACGTTGATTCAGAGGCATATTACTTAGAACTTCTGATCTGATGTAATTGTCGATCACTTTCTCCAAAGTTTTCAGTAGGAAAGATGTTAGACTTATCGGTCTGAATGACTTCGGATGAGTTGTATCTTTTTTCCCCGTTTTTGGGATGAAGATAACTTTAGCTTTTCTCCACAGACTTGGTATATACCCAAGTGCAATACTGCTTTGAAGTATGCTAATTAGGTACGGCATTAATTCATCTTTGCCCTGTTGCAGTAAGGCAGGAAAGATGCCATCTATGCCGGGTGATTTAAAAGGTTGAAAGGTACTAATTGCCCATTCTAGTCTTTTTCCTGAACAGATAGTTTTTGCTATCTTCCAGTCTTCTCTGTTTGGTTTGAAAGGTATTCTTTCAATTCTATCGTTCACTATGGGTGAACTACCTGGAAAGTGGGTACTCAGTAGCAAATTAGATCTTTGCTCTTCATTTTCTGTGAAGCTACCATCTGCGTTCCTAAGTGCCAATGATGTTAAAGTTTTCTCCATCGACAGTGCTTTGTGTAGTCTGGCAGCTACAGGTGTGGAGGATATGTCTTCGCAAAAAGTTTTGAAGCTGTTTCTTTTGGCCTTCCTTAGTTCTTTGTTGTATTTGGTAAGCTCTTCAGAATAGTTTTGCCACTCTCCAGTTCTCTTTGCCTCATTAAAGAGTTTTCTTACCCTAGATCTTAGTTTGGAAAGATTATTGCTCCACCATGGAGCGTCTTTCAGTTTTCTAGCAGTTTTTGTAGGGCAACTGAGTTCATACGCCTCATAGATTGCCCCACTAAACTGCTTAACTATATTTTCTAGTTCAGGGTGACTATTAGTCGTACTAACTGGACCTAACTGTTCAATATTGGTTTTAAGGGTGTTTTTATAAAGTTGCCAGTTCGTATTTCTTGGGTTCCTTACAGAGGTATTCTCTGTGAGAAGGCCCTCTAATAGAAACACAATGATTCTGTGGTCAGACATTGAGGGTTCGTTGGAGACTCTCCAATCTCTTAGAGCTTGACCTAAGTTTGGTGACCCAAAGGTTAAGTCTAAGACTTCTTCTCTTGTTCTAGTTATAAAGGTAGGGGTGTTCCCTACATTGAAAATATCTAGGTTTTTTACGAGAAGGAATTCTAAAAGGTATCATACTCTTTGTGGCCCCACACTTGCGCACCGTACAACATAACAGATTTGGAAACAGCTTGAAATAATTTGTATTTTGCAGAGTGGTGAATCAACTTGTTTGCAATGCATTTCTTCCATGATACACATATGGCAGCATTGGACTCCTGAAGTTTTGCCGTGACGTGTTTTTTTAAAGCGTAGGTTACTCGAGATAGTCATGCCGAGATATTTGACTTCTTTAACGACGTTGACTTCTTGTCCCAAAAAATTCCATTTTTCATTGCTAGCATATCTTCCCCTTCCTTTCCTAAAAATCATAATGTTTGATTTGTTGAGGTCTACTATTAAGTTCCAGATATTGCAGTACTCTTCTAACCTTCCAATTGCTTCTTGCAGTTCTTTAGGCGATTCTGATAAGAGGACGATATCATCTGCATATAACAACGCTGGAATGCATTCACCTGCTATTTGCACACCTGTTTCTAAGAATTCCACTAAATCCTCAATAAAAAGAGTGAATAAAAGGGTACTGAGAGCACATCCTTGCTTTAGCCCCATTGAAGACCTGAAATCATTAGACAGATTTTCACCGTCCCAGGCACATATAGAATCCTTAGCGTAGAGAGCTTTCAAAACAGAAATAATTTTGGAAGAGACTCCACAATTGGAAAGTTTAAAAAACAAAGCTTCTCTATCGATACTGTCGAAGGCAGCTTTAAAGTCCACAAAGAAGGCATAGATTTTTTTCCCACGGTGAAGATATGTTTCTGCAATGTTTAACAAGAGAAATATTTGGTCGGTCGTCGAGTACCCAAAACGGAATCCAGCTTGAAGCTCACTGAGTTTTGAGTTATGATTAATCCACGATGTAAGTCTTTGAAACAGCATACTGGAAAACAACTTCATGGATGAATTTAAAAAAGATATTCCTCTATAGTTTTCGGCAATAGATGGGTCTCCCTTTTTGAAAAGCGGAAAAATTATTGAGGACAAGAAACCTGAAGGAATCGAACGGGTTCTAAAAATGTTATTGTAGCAATTCAGAAGAACGGCTACAAATTCTGGGGAAGCATACTTAAAGAATTCAGATGGAATCCTATCTGTACCAGGCGCCTTATTTTCCTTGGCCTTATCTAATGCTAGAAGTAGCTCCTCTTCCGAAAAATCTGAGTCCAAAAAGTCATCTTCAATAAGTGGCATCGCGTAGTGAAACTTACATGTCGTACACTCAGTGTTAAGAAGTGATTGAAAATAGTTTCTTAAATCATCTGCTTTTAAGCTGCTACTAATACAAAGCTTAGATCCGTTTACGAATTTCATCACTTTCCAAAACTCTGCAGACGAGCTAGTTTTACATAATAAGTTCACAACATCTTTATTGTAATCGTCTTTTTTCTTCAAGCACAGTGCCTTATATTTTCTGTTTGCTTCGACAAATTTGTTGAAGTGTCATAGTTAGGATTTGTTGTGTTTTCAACAAAGCCATTTAGAAACATTACGTTCTTAGAATTTGCTATTTTGCTGTCAAACGACCAATTTTAACATTTTGTTTGTATGTTGAGGAACTAATTAGGTAAATTATTCCCTTTCATCGTTCAAAATTGGAGAAAAAATAATTTTGTTTTTGTTGTTGATCACTCAAAGAAAATAAAGGCGTTCTTGCTGCTCAAATCGAGTATTTGTAATTTTTTGGTTTAATTTTTAATAAAGACTTTGAATTGTGTAATACAAAATGTCTAATTTCACAGGTGAGTTGAAAATAGTAACAAATCGTAACTATTTGACACTTCAACGTGAGTTCAGAAACGCTGTTACGACATCATATTAGTAGCTAATTTGGATTAACGGAACACTGTTTTGTTGCCTTTGGTTAGAAAAAGAACGCACCACTTGTGTCATGGAAGATAATAGTTTTACTGTTGCCAAGCAATAAATGCAGAAATTCGGTTACTAACAGTCAAGTTATAACCATTGAACTGAGTGAGGCTCATGCGGTTTGTATGATATGAAAGAAAGTATTTTCCCAGTCCAAACCTATAAAACATAATTTCAAAGTCAACAAGCCTGTTTTACTTGCGATTATAGAACCTATAAAGGAAGTTATGGATTCGTGCAAAATAAAAGTTTTGAGATATCAATCACACATGATATTACGACAATGGCGAACTCGATAAAACTGGGTCCGGAAATTCCGGTCGTCTGTCTGTCTGCCAGTCTGTTCGTACCTCTACAACAGCCTAACCGAATAGGCTGATTTGCTTCGGGGGTCTTTTTTTATTATTGCTCTATGTCGAAACATCGAAGAAACTGAAAATCTTGCAATCCTTGAAATCAGCACCACCAAGGTTTTGTGACTTAATCTCTCAACCATTTTTGTGTTTGTTGATACTTTGCATAAATGCAAGGGACCTACAATTTACCGTCAGATTCGACCGGCTTAAAGGGGTGCACTTTTTACCATTGGCAGTTGTGTTGTTAAGTTATTGGAAAATCTGTACCTAAGCTCCTTGTTTGGCTTGGATATATATAATCTTCGGTTCAAGAGTAAGGCTAAGTTCTTGAATCGGCAAAATCCGCCCAAAATCGCCATTTTTGTTGAACAACCTCAATTTGGTAAAATTAAATTATGTTTTTTGTACAGTTACGATAAAAGCATCACGCTAAAATTTTGCAAACGTAAGCTTATAAGGTAAACCTTCTTCCAATTACATAAAAATATTTAAGTTTGGGAGCGGCTGACGCCCCTTTTTCATACAAAACCATCAATATTGTTTTTATAAAATAACAATAATTGTTATATTAAAGAGACAAACATTAAATTTTGTGGGTATTACTTGCACATAAACATCTTGTGTATGAAATCAAAAAAATTGATTTTGGGCGTGGCTGACGCCCACTTTTCACTAGAAAAAAAATAAAAAAATAATGTTTTTGTAGATAAACGGTATTTATAATGAATTTGTAAGCCAAAATTTTGCGTCTCTTAATAGAAACTAAAAAGTTTGTGTATGAAGAGAAATTTTTGAATTTTGGGTGTGTCTTACGCCCACTTTTCATGAAAGAACGAAAAACGTAGTTTTTAAAATTTATGGTACCGCCAATATTCAATTTAAACCTTTTTCCCTTCCGTTCGTTTTATGAAAAATATATCTCTTCATTTTCTTGTGTAACATTTTTTCAATACGCCCACTTTTAAAGGCGTGATTTTGATAAAATACCTTTGTTCAGGTAAGATTGTTTAAAAGCTATTCGATTCAGCTGTAGTTTTACACATATGCCTAAATACTGATCACATCTCAGTTAGTGCTTCAAATTTTTAAGACACGCCCACTTTTAAGGGGCGTTTTAATTTTTTAACGTTTTTTAACTATCGGTCGCAGTTTTGAAGTAAAAAGATGAACATTTAGATTTATATTCCTTGGTTACGTAGCAGAGTGTGGTCCAAGGATTGTTAAAAACACCCATAATAGCTATTTCCATTCAAAATCTAATTTTTAAAAATTTAAGTTTTGTCTTGTTTTGTTCAAATCGATCTGCAAGAATAAAATTGAATGTCACTGAGCTCATACTAATTGCCTTGGCAATAAAAAGTCTTAACTTTGGGCGTGCCACACGCCTTTTTTACTGTGCCAGCACTAATTGAACATCACCACACAAAATTAATGTCATTGAATTTTTTTCTGTCTGCTATAGAAGAATTTTGTTTCCGAAACTGGAACTTTGGCTGGCTGTGGGAGGAGAACGCATACACATACAAAAATATAGGGAAAAGTGTATCCAACAGTGCAAACGTACTGTAGCTCTCGCTTATTTTTTTTTTCTACTGAAAAACTCAGTATTTTAGGATTGACGTAAAGTTTATTTCATAAGTGATTTTATTTTTCATATTTGGTTTTTAAATTGAAAATTTTTGAGTGATTTCATATTTATGATAAAATATGTTTTGAGGCATTGAAGCATCAACTGGATCATAAATCCAACCAAAAGTAACTTTTTTAATCATGGAAACTTTCTTATGGCGTTGAAATCAAGCAAACTATATGAGAAAAACAAGTTTCTTTGTACTCATTTTTTAAGTAGATACTAACGTTCAGGAATGATATCATTATTTCGTGTTACCATTTATCAAATCAAGCAACAGTCGGTCATTAAAAATTGATGATCTGGCTGCTTCGAAATGTTTCTAAAAGAATCTTTCTCCAAATCATTATAAAACTCCACCAAATAAAAGCAAGAATTAAAATTAATGAAATTAATCCACTTTTCCACACTCTTCCGCTTGTTTGAACTTCGAAAATACGATTTATGATTCATTGAGATACAAAAATACAAAAAAAAGAATCCCAAGGGAATCCAAACTGAATTGGATTCATCGTTACAAATTACTCTTCAATGCAAATTGTTATAAATGACAGTGCTTGGAGTCGTGTCGTCCTCGTGGCTGTATCTATATACTTTCTCGAATAAATTCTCCTCGTAATTATTCTAGCTTCAGTGGAGGTAAATAAACCTTTCAATTTGGATGAAATATTTTCGAGTCCTCGCTCGGCGGCGCGCGCGGCGGCGTAAGCAGAAGCAATAGCTACAGCCTCGAATTCTGTACGAGAGAGGCAAGTATATTCTGAGTTCTTGAAAAATCATCCTTCCATGAATAAAATTGTGTGCTCATTCCACTTAAATTTAAAGTTAAGTGCAGGACTATAATTATATCTTTTGTTTGCTTGTGAAAGCATTAAGTATCTACAGGATATACACACTATATAAGCAGGTATAGGTAGGAACATGTGCCATATATTCAGTTCGGTAAACATAAAGTCACTCACATTTTGTTTTTCGCAAAAAAAAAAAAAAAACACTTCAACGCAGAATTATTGATATTAAAATTATGGATTTATAGAAACCGTGAAATATTGGACATTTCAAGGACTCTTATGTCAACCCCTAAAGGATAAATTCATATCTGGGTGCAAAATGTGACATTTTGAGTAATTGGATATGTTTCATCTAACGCAAACAATAAAACTATCAAAACTCTGTTTAAATTTTAGCCTCTAGAAATACATGTAACATTTTGGATCCTCCTTAACTTCCACAAACAGGTACTTCTATTTTTCTTTTTGGAGCACGATATCTCAAAGTGGGCGTATTGAAAAAATTTACAAAAACAATTTTAAAGACATATTTTCAATAGTACCTTAAATTTTCAAAACTATGTTTTTTATGTTTCGAAAAAAGTGGGCGTTAGCCACACCCGAAATTCAAAACATTTCTTGTAAAGCACAAATTTCTTTGTTTCAACTAAGAGGCGGACAAATTTGGGCTTGTGGATTTATTATAAGTATATAGTTTATTTGCAAAAATTAATTTTGCATAGTTTCTAATGAAAAGTGGGAGTCAGCCACACCCAAAATCAACTAATACCCACGGAATTTAAGATTTGTCGGTCGAATATAAGCATAGTTGTTTTATAACAATATTGATTGTTTTTTTTTTTTTTTTTTTTGAAAGTGGGTGTCAGATGACACACCCATAATTTTTCTTATTTAATTTCGTGTGTTCTGCTTTGATAGGAACTGTAAAAAAAACCATATAGATGATCCTGGATGAAAGTCGTAATGGTGGGCGTGTTTGTGGGCGGATTTCACCGCCTTTGTCTTGGACCAAAGATTATGTATCAAATTTCAGCTTTCTAGCTCAAAAATTGTGACCTCTAGTGAGTATACATACGGACGGATGGACGGGCAGACATCGCTAAATCGACTAGGCTTTTGATTTTGAGTCAGAGTATTTATTTACTTTTCTATACCTAACGGTATTACTTCTCTATGTTACAAGCTCCATGCCAAATACAATATACCCAATACCCATCCTATAGAATAGAGTATACAAATCAGAAATGAACAAATTGAAGAAAGTACGCAAAAGAGTTTATTTTAACTGCCTCTAAAAGCTCTTACCGCACACTCAAAATCTTGGACTTTTTCTGATGCCAGTAGAAATCTAAGATTTGTTAGCGGAAGTTTAACTGCGGTGCTTCCAGCATTACTTACCATTTTTTCTCAATGAAATTGTTGTTACGGGCGATTCCAGTATATGCAATTCTACTTGGCTTTTCAATTCCAGCCAACATTACTTCTTTATTTCTTCTTGGTCTCCGGAAGCTGCTGTTAGCTGCAACATTTAAACTTCTCCTGGATTATAAAGCGGCAATCTGGGAAAATATCTTCTCACCAAGCGATGATATATGTCATAACATAACCCATGTGGTTTAGTTTCATAAAATAAAGTGCACGACTGGGTCGTACGAATTTGCTTAAATGTGTTAAAATAGTCTTGGGGCTTGAGATTTTCGAAAAAAAAGCATTGAAAAAATCATATGAAATTTTATTAATCACTTAAAAATCAATAGCCTAACGTTTTTTTGGAGAAAATGAAGTAAGCCATCAGATTTCTTTTGCTTTTTCAAAATTTAAGGAAATTTTTTTTCAAAATCGTTCGACCAGTTTTTTCAAAAAACGGTTTTTTTTGAAAAACTTTTCGAAAACAAACACCAATTTTTTTCTGAGAATGCAACCATCGAGCAGTTTAAAGTTTATATCAGAAAACAAAAGTTTTAAAAATTTTGAAAAAAACAGTTTTTGAAAGAGAACAAAAAATAAAAACAATTTAATTTAAAGAATAAAAAAAAATCGAAGAATTAATTTGATTTTTTTTATAAAAAAGCTTTCACATTAAAATTTTGAAATCCATGAAGTGGCTAACGAGAAAATCTGTTAAGAAAAAACTCTTCCTATGGGAGGTACCGTTATAAGACTTTTCCTGAAAAATATATTCCAACCAAAACATAAAATTTACTCAAAAAACACCAGTCAGAAAGTTTTATCAAAATCGTAAAAATTCATATGGCAGGTACCGTTAGTTTTGAAGCTAGAATGGTAATTCCAAAAACCCCTCAGTATGACATCATAATAATACTATGTACCAAGTTTGAAGCGAATCGGTCTAGCCGTTTTGGCTGTAAGGTACCGATACAGACAGACGGACAGACAAACAGAATTGTGGGACCTACTTTTTTAGACTTCTGTAACATCGTATAATGTTATGTTTGATTGTCCAAAAATATTTTTTTTTTACGAATGCATTACTTGCCTTATAGTACCTATAATCGCAAGTCGCAAGTAAAAAGGACACTAATGCTTCTTAAGCTTTGTTTCGAAAGTCTTCTTCACCGACAGAGATTTTAATTTTGCAAGCTATTAGAGGAGTATTTTTTGATTAAATGCAGGACGTACCTCTTGAAATGAGACAATAAAATCCAAGCCACCAAAATATGACACCACAATTTTTTCCTAATTTACGATCTTTAATATCCATTCAAGGACAAACCGCAATAGCTTTAATGAGGCAACAATGACATGCAACATTTCCTGGATCATTACAACATTTTTCTATATGCAAACAAAAGGCCCACAATTTATGGATGTTAATATTGCGTATAATCCTGCAGGAAAAGAAAGGAAAGAAAAAACAGTTTCACTTCCAGTTCAGTGCAAATAACGAAAAATCATCATAATCATCACCAGCTCATATAAACGTCTCATAAATATCATCGGCAGCACTTCAAAATCTAATAACGCCCTGAGAGTGGCTTCTGGAGAGCCAGAGCAACAGCGGCATGTTGCCAAATGGCATCATGACGATGACAGTGACCATCAACAGAGCAAGAGCATCCCTTTGGCCGGCCTTGCCAATCATTATAGTCATACATTCTGCCACATCACCATCGACCGAAGCGGAGGATGATTGCTAATATAATCAAGCGTTGCGAAATGTGATAGTTATCCAGGATCCCAGGCGGGTTTATATGAGATGAAGAAAGCAAACATCATGACAGAGCAAAATACATCAGTTTCGGTCTGTCATTCATATAACATAAACACAACTGATGTTCCTTAAGGAGGAGGGTTGGCAATGACATCCAATATTCATCTCCACAAGGATTGCTTATTAATTGTCAAACCAGACCATGATGCGTATGCAACACACCATTGAAGAAATGTCAAACAATCATCTTTCACATTTTGAGCGGGGTGGGATAAGTCCAGAGTTTGTTAGAGCAGGGGGAGGATTTTATAAACTCAAGACAAAGACCTTTAAGTCCCTTGGATGAAACTGAAAATCTCTTGCAAATCAATTGCATTGTTCTTGGGCAGAGGAGCGAATTTCCGTTCATTTGCGGGAAAACAATGAGAGAGACAGGACGACCCGGCCACCACCGCACCGCCACCCTGTTGAAGAAGAGATAGTTCAGCAAAGCGTACTGCCGGAAACCGCACTCATTCCCCATTCCATTCCAACGACAACAACAACAACAAAAATCATTCCATTCAGCCAGGACTCGTCGCATAATGAAAATGACAAGGAAATGAGCCACTGACAGGCTACATATAGACAGAAGACAGCCAAAGTCAGAGAGATATGTCAGATTTTGAATTGTGTATATGTGTTTTTGTGTTTGTGTTTGTTTTTGAGGAAATTCCAATTTCCATGCAATGTCTATGCAGCATCGCATCGCATCCATTGCTAATCAAACATCTGACATTTCTAGCAAATCCATGAAATCTTTCACCGAACAGATGATGCATTTGTGACGTATAGAAGATGGAACATCCCAAAACAAAAGGGTGTTGTTTTGTGTTTTGTGTTCGACTTCTGCTGTTGCTGTTGCTGCTCTTCCTGCGATGGGATTAAATTAATCTGCTGAGCATTTCCCAAAACATCATTCGGAAATTGTAACGAAATTTTTGATGAAGTCAGACCTTTTCGTCCGTGGTATCAGTGGCGCGGCGCGGCGGCGGAGTCGAGGGAAACGAAATTCTAAAAGCTGTGTTTAAAACGAAACTATGGAATTTTTGTTCAATTTAATTTTCTTTTGTTCTTGTATGATAGATAGTTTTGTGAATAGTTTTTCAAATTAATTGTAGAAGGTCCTTTATAACCTTGAAAAGTTAGATCCTGACACAAAGATTTTGAATCTTAAACTTATGAGGAGAATGAGGTTTTCTGTCGTATATTTTTGAAGCTGAAAACAAGCCACTGAAGCTTTGATACACTTGGTGTTTGGGAAGTTTCAATGGCTGCCCTTTATTTTCGTAAGGCAACAATGTTCCATGAAGTGAATAAAATTGGAATTTTTAAATTGGAGCGCTAACTGCCCAGGGACCAGGAAGTATGAATGTTATTGATAAGTGCCCCTTCAAACATCTTCTCCTTTTTCTTTTCGGTGCTCTAATGACCTTAGGTGGATCATAACTCTCCGTCTTGTATGCTTCATCCTATTGATTCACCTGTGGGGTTCACCGCGTTGACCTCCAGCAAGCGTCGCGTCGGTCGGCAAGCCTCCCGGTTTGGGATTGTTCCATTTATGCCCTCATATAAATACATTTGTTTGGACCAGGTTAGCAGAGTCTCTCCTATGAAGGTTTGTACTTCTTATTAGATCAAGCCCTGTTACTTCTGCTTCCATACAAAATAGCCTCATCTCAGGTGCTGGCAATTTACTCTCATACGTTTTGTAGGTTGTCCAACATTATGAACCGAATGTGAGTGCCGGACAAAAGTGGGCAAAATCGTATCGTCACCTCCAAGTGGTGCCTGCTGGATAGCCGAAAGGTGAACTAACGTTGGATCCATCGGATCCATAGGTTGTAGATACCACCTTGATGGGAGATCGCGCTTGTTTGGGTTCGGATTCGCTGTCAGAGGAAGACTTAGGCAAAAGGTCTTGAGCTTTCGCGAAGTCAGCGAGAGAGTGACAACGATCCGCATTAAGGCCAAATTCCACCACATAAGCCTAATTAGCGCTCATGCCCCTACAGAAGAGAAAGACGACGCTACCAAATAATGTTTCTACGAGCTCCTCTCCAAAATATATGAGCAGTGCCCAAAACATGACATTAATATCCTTGGGAGATTTTAATGCCAAAATTGGGAGTGAACACATCTTTGGTATGACGATCGGAAAACACAGCCTGCACGACACCACCTCCGACAACGGACTCAGGCTCATCGATTTTGCAGTGGGGAAAACATGGTGCTGAGCAGCACACTATTCCCACGTCCCGACATTAACAAGGGCACATGGCGATCCCCGGATGGTTGAACCTGCAACCAAATCGACCATGTTGTGATTGATGGAAGACACTCCTCCAGCATAATGAATGTACGTACATTCCGAGGAGCAAACATCGATTCGGGCCACTACCTAGTCGGTGCAAAACTTAGGGTACGGATCTCCATGGAAGTTCTTAGGCGAACACCGACTACATCGAGGAAATTCAATGTTGGACGTCTTCAATCGGAAGAGACCGCCGCTGCCTATGCCGACCGCGTATCCCTTGAGCTTGCAAGAAATCCTTCGACTGATGACATGAACCCGGAAAACCAATGGCAGCTATGTCAACAAGCCATAAAAAGTGCTGCGTCAGAGGTATTGGGCTTCTCACATCCACCCCCCCCCCCCCGAAACCCCTGGTTCGACTCCGAATGTGCTCAGGCAAACAAAGCCAAAACGGAGGCATACAAGTCGTGGCTCCAGAGAGATACTAGAGCATCCAGAAATCTCTATGTTGAGCGAAGGAAAGTTGAGAAACGTCTACTCAGGAGAAAGAAAAAAGAACACCAGCAACGCGAAGTCGAGGAGATGCAGAGATGTTTTTGCAGAAAAGAGGTACGAAACTTCTATAAAAGGGTAAAACAGTCTACATTTGGTTTCACAAGCCGCCCTGGGCCCTGCAAAGATCAGGATGGAAATACCATAGTGGAAACGCAGGCGATGTTAGCCATCTCGAGAGACTACTTTAACCGGTTGCTAAATGGCGATGACAGCCAAAATCAACTTGTTCCAGTTAATCTAGATGACAACCACGAACTACACCCGCCGGACCAAAATTAAATCAAATTAGCCATCACCAGACTAAGGATTAATAAAGCAGCTGGATGTGATGGCCTACAAGCGGAGCTTTTTAAACACGCTGGATATGACCTGGTCAGGAGCATACACCAACTCATCTGCAAAATATGGTCGGAGGAAAGTATGCCCGATGATTGGAATCCCAGTACCGTCTGCCCAATTCACAAAAAAGGAGACCTCCTACTCTGCACCAACTATAGAGGCATAAGCCTTTTAAACATCGCCTATTATATCCTGTCCAGCGTTTTATGTGAACGTCTCAAGCCGTTTGCTGATGATCTGATAGGTCCTTAGTCCTTACCAATGCAGCTTCAGACCTGGAAAATCTACCATCGACCAAATATTCACATTACGCCAGATCCTGGAGAAAACCCAAGAATATAACATCGACACCCACCACCTGTTCGTCGATTTTAAAGCCGCCTACGACAGTGTTAATAGAGTTGAACTGTATCGTGCCATGTCTAACTTTAGAATCCCTGCTAAACTGATACGCCTTATCAGGATGCCGTTGGAGAATGCTCGCTGTTCCGTCCAAGTTGGTAAAGACTACTGAAACCTTCGAAACCATAAGAGGGCTAAGACAAGGTGACGCACTGTCATGCAGCTGTTTTAATATTGTGCTTGAAAAGGTAATACGGAGCACCCATGCCAGCACATCAGGCACCATTTTCAATAGATCGACACAATTACTTGGGTTTGCTGACGACATAGACGTATGATAGGAAGAACAAAGCGAGCAGTAACCGGTGCTTTCACTACTATGGAGTCAGCAGCAAGCAGAATGGGGCTGAAAATAAACGAGGACAAGACGAAGTATATGCTTTCATCAACAAAAGTCCAATCCCACCACGCACCGACTTGGTCAGAACGTAACCATTGATAGGTATAACTTCGAGGTAGTCAGTGAATTTGTCTACCTGGGCACTGCTGTAAACACAGGCAACAACATAAGCGCTGAAATCAAACGCAGACTAACTCTTGCTAATCGCTGTTTCTTTGGGCTGAGTAAGCAATTGAGGAGTAAAGCCCTATCGAGAAGAACCAAGGTGACACTGTATAAAACACTCATCATCCCGGTCCTGCTATGGAGCGGAAGCATAGACCCTCTCCCAATCGGATGAAAATTCACTTGGAGTCTTCGAGAGAAAAGTTCTGCGTACGATCTATGGTCCTGTCTGCGTAAATCGCGAAAACAACGTTTGGAGAAGAAGATATAAAAACAATGAACTGTACGAGCTGTACAGCGACATAAGCCTAGCCAGAAAAATTCGAATCCAAAGACTAAGATGGCTGGGCCATGTAGAGCGAATGGACATCGACGCTCCAGCTCGTAAAGTCTTCAACGCCAAACCCGAGGGAGTCAGAAGCCAAGGTAGACCTCATCTTCGATGGAGCAACCAGGTAGAGGGAGACATCCGTCAACTTGGAGTACGAAATTGGAGACAGCAGGCTAGAGATCGAGCCGGCTGGAGGGGCATTCTCAGCAAGGCCTTGGAGTACCACGCTCCAGTGGCGCCAACATAAGTAAGTAAGTAAGTGAGTGCCGGACGCACAACTGAGATGTAGATTCTTCTGTTCGTCTAAGGAAGCATTTTTTTATGAAAGAAGATACCGGAGCTCTCGCCACTTCATCCACCTCACTCTTACGCGATGATTGATGACGTCTTCACAAGTTGCTACACCATTCATCATAACCCTAGATATTTCAACTCTTCACACTTGGGCTTCACTGTTCGATTCACATAAATGTCTTTAATAGGCAAGTGTGGATCAGAACTTATGATGGTACCCATATCCCTCCATAACGTCCAACCATACGCTAAGTGCTCTTTGCATCGTCAGCAACGATGGTCACTTAACCTTCAGGTAGCCAAGGACTCAAGACGTTTCCCTGGTGAACACCTTCTCTGACTTGGAATTCTTCGGTCACTGCAACTGGACATCTTACTTTTGCCCATGACCATCCCGTGACTCTTCAAACGTATGTCATCGAATCGTAAACAATAGGAACGTAATTTGGGATATTTACTCCTTGTCAGCGTACAAATATGCAAGGCCTGATGGTATAACACGAGTTAAGCTTCTAAGATACAATATTGCACTAATTTGGAAGCAGGATTCGAACTTCTAACAGCTGACGAGCGTTACGATAATCAAAAAGCATATCACCAGTGTCGATCAAGTACTCGTCGTGGGCGGTCGATTGTCGTGTGCGGTCGCGTTGCTAATTGTGCGCGTGTGTGTCCCCCAAAAATTAATCAAACAAAAACAAAATAAACCACTAAATCCCCATATTACATATAACATAGTGCAAACAATTAATTCAGCCCATTAAATACCCAAAAATATAAAAAATTAAAATAAACCAGTGTCAAAAAAAAAGAAAAAAAAAATACACAAAACCTCGCTCGCATTCGCAGCACAGCATCCAACAATACCCATCCTCTCGACCCGCGCCTCCCATAACTGTTGCTTTCTATGCAATGCAAGCCTCTTGTGAGGCTTATCGCAAGAGGTTTTGCATTGGATAGGTGAGTAGTATTTGATGTATATTTCATTCGTGTTTTTTGTCTATATTAATTCCCGTTTGCAAATTGTCTTATGGGCATAACACCTAGGACAGTTTGTTTATAATTGGAATTAATATGGGTCTATACTGCACGGCTGAAATTAGTTTCGTCAAAGTTGAATTTTGTGTCTTTAGTTTTTCAGTATGGTAAGTGATTTTTGTGTCGTCTATTCAAATGTTCGTGGGCTAAGAAAGAATTTTTTTTCTGTGTACGCCCATATTGTGCAATACGGGCCAGCTGTTTTGGCATTAAGTGAAACCCAAGTTGGACAGAATACTGATTTATCAGAATTTTGTTTGGTTGGATATAACTTAGTGCCATTACTTTTTTCCCACCATGGTCTTGTCGTTTATGTTAGGAATGATATTGCTTGCCAAAGCCTTCCCCAATATGGGCATTGTTCTAATACGAACTTTAATTTCCTGTGGCTCAAATTCACTGTCCGTAAGCATATCATTTATTACTGTTTTCTTTACAGGAGTCCGAATCTTGACAGCATGTCTACTTGTGATGAGTTAGATGTTTTGTCAGATTCAATTTCCCGAATTGTTTCCCATTGTCCTCACACTGAAGTCGTGATTACGGGCGACTTCAATGTACACAATTCAAGTTGGCTCCGATATTCTGGCCAGACAACACTCGAAGGAAGGTATACCGAGATCTTTGCTGAGTATAACCATCTTACCCAGCTTGTCGATGAGCCTACTCGTATACCGGATGTTGATGGGCATTCCGCTCATACTCTTGACTTGTTCCTTACTTCCCATCCTGATAAATATACTATTAAAGTAACTTCTCCATTTGGCACCTCGGACCATTGTGTCATTTCAGCTAATTTCTCTATCTCCAACCATCCAGTTAAAGAAAAAATTCCCACTAGGACCGTTTGGCAATACGAGAAAGCCAACTGGGACGGTCTGAATAATTTCTTTCGCAACTTTAACTGGTCATTATGCTTCCTCGATAATGACATTGATGCCAGTGCTGAAATGATTACAGAAGTGATTTTTCTTGGGATGAGAACTTTTGTCCCTCACAGAACAAAATGTATCAAACCAAAAGAAAAGTCTTGGTTTACCGAAGAGTGTAAAGAAGCTATCAGGTTGAAAGAAGTAAGCTTCCGATCCTACAAAGCCAACCCAACTGAGGAAAATCGGAAGAAACACAAACTAGTTAGGAACTCATGCAACTCCGTTATACACAAAACGAAATTTTTACATGACCAGAAGTTACGGCAAAAAATTCTGCAATGTCCCAAAGGCAGTAAAAACTTCTGGTCATTTGTAAAAAACGTCAAGAACTCAACGTCATCATCTGTTCCAACGCTCATCGTCGACGATAAACCAATTGTCAGCTCTTCAGAGAAGGCGAACATGCTCGCAGCTCATTTTGCTGCAAGTTCCCCCTCCTGTACTTGAGAACGTTAATTTTTCTATGGGACAGGTATTTCTCCGCACTCGTACAGTAGCAAGAGCTCTTCAAGATCTTGATATACACAAATCCGCTGGCCCGGATGGTATACCCCCTATTCTTCTGAAGAGGTGTTCTTCATCACTGGCAAAACCACTGCGTAAGCTTTTCCATTGCTCCTATCGTTCAGGAATCTTTCCTAGTAGATGGAAAACGGCATTTGTCCAGCCCGTCCCAAAAAAAGGTGACTCCTCCTCCCCCTCCTCCTACCGACCAATTGCACTCACGTCCCTTCTTTCCAAGGTCATGGAAACGCTGATAAATCGTCAGCTGAAGAAATATCTCGAAGATCGGGAGCTTTTAAATGACCGGCAATACGGCTTTCGCAGCAATCGTTCCACTGGTGATCTGATGGCATATCTCACCGAACAGTGGAACAAATCTGTGCATCGCTTTGGCGAAAGCAAGATTATTGCGCTTGATATTTCAAAGGCATTTGATAGTGTTTGGCATGAAGCTCTTTTATCGAAAATGCGTGCATTTGGTATCGATGATACTCTTTTTATTTGTTGGATTAGAAGCTATCTTCTGGACCGTTCAATACAAGTTGTATTAGACGGTTTCAAGTCTGATCTCCACTAAATAAATGCTGGTGTGCCCCAGGGCTCCGTTTTGTCTCCGACTCTCTTTCTCATTTTTATAAATGATCTCTTGTCTGTGACTTCTAATCCATTAAATTGTTTTGCTGACGACTCAACCCTCAGCTTTTCATATACCTTTGATAATTCACGGCCTTCGCCTTCGGACGTGTTATTACAACGACACCGTATGATAAGCTCATTAAACTCCGATTTAAACAACATTGTGAATTGGGGTATTAGAAATCGTGTGGAGTTTAATGCGTCGAAGACTTAATGCTGTCTTTTGTCGTTGAAGCTAAACATACCCCCTATGCCATTATCTATGAATGGTACTTGCATTGAAGAGGCCGAAAAGCTATCAGTACTCGGTATGTGTATCAGTGACAACCTTCGTTGGAATGATCATATACTTGAGATTGCTAAGAATGCTGCAAGATGCTTAGGCTTTCTTAATAGATGCAAGAAGTTTTTCACCCCTTCTGATCTGGCTACAATTTACAAGGCGTTTATACGCCCTAAACTCGAGTATAACTCCCATCTCTGGACAGGTGCTTCTCAAACTTTTCTTCACCTGCTCGACAGAGTTCAGAAAAAAGCGTTAAAATTGATAGGAGAGAGAAACATTATGGAAACATTTCCATCACTCGAACATCGTCGAAATGTTTCATGTCTTTCTTTATTTTACAGGTTCTTTTATAAAAAATGCTCACTCGAGGTAGCCAGCTGCGTTTCACCCCTTAAACATTTCCCCCGTAACACTCGTCTTGCTAGGAACGCTCATCAGTTTACACTTGAGCCCAATTTCGGACGAACCGTGAAATATAGAGATTCTTTCTTTAGCCGTACAACACGAATGAGGAATGGATTGCCTGGCACAATTTTTCCTTGCCATTTTGATCTTCAAACATTCAAGATCAATGTTCATCGACACCTCCTTTCCCTTCTTCCCTAACTTCCTATCGCTCGCGCTGTGACTTATCATTTAAAAAAAAAAAAAAAACCATTATTATTTTGCTGGCCCAACCTATACGTATGTCTATCTCCAACGGGCCAACTTTGACATCTAGGTCTGCCATGATGGTGGTCATGACTCCTTTCGGAACCTTGCTTTAATGCCGAGTTGAGCTGCGCTTAGAACGTGATTAAGTTTTCCTTTACTGTATCATTTGTCGGAGCGTTACACTGGATGCGGGTGAATATGCGAATTCTAGAATTGAAACAAATTTTTCTTGCCGAAACTGGGCTCCGGAAAGATAAACTGTTTCTAGACTTCCAAGTCAGCATTATACCAAAACCATTTAATCTTTTACCACCGCATGCCTCCTGCTCTCCAAAATAGAACATATGAATGAGTCCTGAGCTTACACTGTATTTAAACTTTTGCTTTCCACTTCGACTCACTCAGACCAAGATTAAAGTGACTAAAGTTGCTCCTTTTGCCGGCCTTCTGAAGCTATAGCACCAGATGTAACATTATCCGCTTGCTCACTACAGTTAGGGGACTACTATAGTTAGATATGTAAGTGTCTGTTTTTTTCGTAGAGAAAGAAGTTTGACTATTATCACAGATTTTGATTTACAAGTGCCAAAACGCTCCTTTCTATGGAATTCAAAACTAACGGAAGTCTGCTTAAAAAAAAATGTCTAATATTTGTATTGCTTTCCGCTCAATCGATGTTTTTCCCGATTATCTAAGGATTGCAATCCAATTCTGTCAGAAACATAATTATTTGCTTTCATGGCACTTGAAGTTATTTTTATGAAACCAATTTGTGCCTCAATACTTTAACTCCCCCTCGGATACAAAAGTATCGCTTTTTAGAAAATAAAGTATAATTCTTAAAACACCCTGTTGGACCTGTCATATGCATTAGGGCTACCCTCACCCTTTATAGAAATGTCCTTGACAACCCGCCGGTCGCGTCGTGTGGAAGTTGTTCAAAAATGGGCATTTCCACTGAGAAATTCGATTATTCAATGACATATTGAAGTGGTCAAACCGAAGTGAAAAAAAATCTTCAAAACTTTATCGACGTTTCTACTTAAAATGTCCTTAATTGATAATTGACATGAAGTAGTCTCAACCTCACATCACAAAAGATTGCAAGAAAAAAAAAAAATAGTTCGTAAAATAAAAATTACTCAAATCGAGGTTGGGGTAACGATTTGGTGAATGGGAATCCTTAAAAGGACACGCTGCCGATTGTTGGACTAACATTTTTTCTATTCAATTGTCCGAATGAACTGTGTGTGTGCGGAAGAATTCAAGAAAAGGTTTCGCATTGTTAAACGCAAATTGGACGTCGTCGATGGTCAACGGAAAAATGTCCTTCCCAACAATTTAATTTCAATTAAAGAGTGCTTGATGAACACAGAGGCTGAGATGTAATATTGTATGGCGTCATGTTGCTGTGGGAAATTGAAAACTGAGTCAGAGTTAGCAAACAATATATACCTAGTATACAATGAAAGGTCGAAATTAATGGGTCAGTAAAATTTGGAATAGGAAACCTTTAAATGACAGAAAAATTGGACGGAGGAACACATAACAAAGTTTTACCTACAAATGCTTTGTGTTTTTGACAATCACTCAGGAGCAAAAGTAAATACGTAAAAAAGTCAAAAAAAAAAGCCAACATCATACAAATGATTTATGAGCATGGACCTAATAAGTATGGACCGCTAGTTGGTTTTCGTTTCCATTTCCATACAATATCTGTGAATATTGTGTCGCCAACGACACTACCGCTGCTTGCTCAATATGTGAAATATTTCCCTACAAGAAAATTGTTTTCATTGTTTGACAGACACATTTTTGAAGTGAAACTTCTTTAGAATCGTTGTGATTTCAAACCGGATGCAACGGAAAAAACGACAGGTAAGAGACACAAATACAAAAATGTGTAGGATGAAGCCAGGAAAGAATGAGACAGAAATATACATACTATTTTTCTGACGGAAGTAACGCTCAGTATTCCAATATGGCGGCACCGATGACTCGCATTAGCTCACCGTGTGCACGAACGAGTGAGAATATAAATACTATAATCTTACTCATTCATGCACGTGCTCCATGGCATTTGTTTGTTTTGATCAATGTAGGGATGGGCAAGTAAAATATATATCGATATTTATCGTATCGATATTCTTTAACAGTATCGATAATTATCGGGTGAAAAAAATCAATATAGGTATCGATATATCGTCAGTTTTCTCATGATTATTCATATACATATTACGAAAGCATTCAAAATTCGTAAAAAAGAATAGACATAAAGAAAACAGTATGTTTTTGTTTTGGCTAAAAATACAAATAACGGACATCTCTGTTTATAAACGACTGAATTTAATAAATTAAAATGCGGAACATAAACACAAGAGTTTGAACTTCTTTGCTCGGAAACTGTGTTATGTTTCATCGAATGCATTTTATTTTAAGTTGCATGAATGAATTAAATTGGGGAAAAGCGCACTGCGACCTTAAAGATCTATTGTGCCCCTTTTAGAGCTGGATGAGGATACTCGTCCTACAGCACTTCCTTCAAATTGGTTTCTTTTAGGAAGGTTAGTATTTGAGGTATTTTTAAAGAAGGTAATCTGCCCTTATTTATCTGGTAACTGTAGAAATTCAGTTTGAATATTATCTTTATTTATGCGCAAACAAAATAGAAAATTAAAATATAAAAAGGACTTAGCTATTCAGTTGAAATGAAAAATGAGAATAAAAATGTATTTCAATAATTAATTAATATTAAATTATATGAAAACTTAAATACAGAAAAGTAAAGTATGTGAACGTTAAAGTTTATATTTTCAATACTCCTCCTCGTTCACACAACGTTGCATTTTTCTCTGAAATAATTATGTTTCGTTGCATTTAAAGGTTTAGTCAATAAATCTGCGATCATGTCTTCAGTCGGGCAATATTCACACTTGATGATCTTCTTCTTCGCAAAATCTCGTATCATCTTGTATTTTGTGTCTATGTGTTTAGTTTTGTATGAAAACTTGTGGTCGCGCACTAGTTCAATACATCCTTGATTGTCCTCCAATATTGTAGTTGGTGAATCAATTGTTTCGTGAATTTCTTCCAATAGTTGTCGTAGCCATTTAACTTCTTTTGCTGCTTCCGCTATCGAAATAAATTCAGCTTCACACGTTGACGTTGCTACCATATTTTGCTTCTTACATGACCAACTAATTGTCCCTCCATTCAGAAATATGATACGTCCACTGTTTGAGTTTCTATCGTTGCGGTCATCTGCCCATGTAGCATCAGCATAACCAATTAGTGAAAAATCGTTTAACTGAATGTTACTGAGCTTCAACTTCATTTGGTGTGTTGCTTTTAGGTATTTTACAACACGTTTCAGCTGATTCCAGTCTTCTGTTGTTGGTCTTGATACCTTTTGTGCCAAAATACTGACGCTCGCTGAAATATCAGGTCTTGTATTTACTGATAAGTACAGTAATCTTCCAATCAACTGTCGATACTTCGTGTTATTTTCAAGCTGAGTCGACAATTCTGTTTTTCCGTAATTTACTTCTAAGGGTGTTTTAACGTCCTTTGCTTCTGTTAGGCCAAAATCTGATGCTGTTCTCCTAATGTATGTTGACTGACATAGTTCGAAATTTCCACTTGAGTCTTTGCTAACTTCCATCCCCAAATAATGTTTTATTGGTCCTAAATTTTGCATTTGAAATTTTGACTTCAGTATATTTTCAATCACCTTGAATTTATTGAATGTTAAACAAAACACTATTATGTCATCAACGTAGACAATGATATAACAGTAGCTGTTATCAATCCATTTGGAATACATGCACGGATCATTGTAACTCTGATGAAAATCTCCTTCAACCAATACATCTTGCAATGCACTATTCCAGGATCTGGCTGCCTGCTTGAGTCCGTAAATACTTTTCTTCAACAGGCAAACTTTTGACTCGTTGCTGCTTTTGAAACCTTCTGGTTGTCGCATGTAAATAGTTTCATTTAAATTACCATTCAAGAAAGCCGTTTTAGCATCCAGATGATAAACGTTCATTTTTCTTTTCGCTGCCACAGATAGCAATGTTCTGAACGTGGTATGTAACACAACAGGTGCAAAGACTTCGTCGTAGTCTTCACCGTACTTTTGTGAATAACCTTGGGCTACATACCTAGCTTTGTAACGCTCAATTTCACCACTTGCATCTGTTTTGATTTTAAAAACCCATTTACCTCCGATTGCTGTCTTTCCTTTTGGTAACTCGACTAGCTCCCATGTACCATTAGCTTGATGTGACTCAATCTCCTCCTGCATTGCTATAAGCCAATGCTCTTTGTCGTCACATTCAATGGCTTCAGTGTATGTCTTCGGCTCTATAAGTTCCTTTGCTATGAACATTCCGTTTATCTGTTGTTGAGTTTCATCATTCAAACGTTTCGGTGGAATTCCCTTATTTATACGCTGTGAAACTCTTATTGGATGATGTGATGATTTTTCTTGAGTTTTTCTCTGAATTTCTCGCTCCTCTTGTACAAATTGATCCATATTGGGTTTGTCACTGATGCAATTTTTTGATCTGGAACTCAATTCAACAGAAACTTCATTTTCGCTGTCAGTCTCATGTATGTTTTATGAACAAAATTTCACATCTCGACTGACTATGATTTTCTTTGTTTCCGGATTGTAACATCGATATGCTTTAGATTGTTCATCATATCCCAAGAAAATCATTTTGGTACCTGCATTATCCAATTTTTGCCTTTTTTCTGCAGGAACGTGTACAAAACATTTTGAACCAAACATTTCAAAAACTTTTGTACTTGGTTTTGATCCTTTCCATCTCTCGTATGGTGACATGTTTGTAGCTCTTGTTATAGTCCGATTTTGTATGAAATTTGCCGTTGTTACCGCTTCACCCCAAAAACTGTACGGAAGGTGTGCATCTATAAGCATACAACGCGCCATTTCAATTAACGTACGATTTTTCCTTTCTGCCTTTCCATTTTGCTGTGGGCTGTATGCTGCTGTTAGCTGGATTTGTATTCCATTCGCTTTCAGGAAATCAGTCATATCCTTTCCTGTGTATTCACCGCCTCTATCTGAACGAATAATTTTCGGCTTTCGTCCAAATTTCGTTTCACAAAACGCAACAAACTCTTTAAGCTTTTGAATGACTTCTAATTTACGTGCCAACAAACATATCACTGTGAAACTCGAAAAATCGTCAATAAATGTTAAAATGTATCGCTTACCACTTGGTGTCATCGTTTGCATAGGTCCACAAACATCTGTATGAATCAGATCTAACGGTGCTGATGACTTAAATTCTGACTTCTTTGGAAATGGAACTCTTGTCAATTTTCCCTTCATGCAAGTGTCACATGTCTCCTTAATCCCACAATCAACAATCTGTAAGCCTTCAATTGAACCATTTGACTCCATAGTACGAATTTCTTCTGGATCACGGTGTCCCATTTTTCGGTGCCACGTATGGATACATTTTTCGTTGTGTTGCAACGCGTGTACTTTATCAGGGTCAGGCTGACGCAATACATACATATCACCAACAACGTCTGCAACTCCTATTTGTTCGCCTTGGTATTTGATTTCTCCAATTCGATTATCAAATTCAACTCGCATTCCATTGTTAGCAAGCCGTTTGACAGATAGGATATTCCCCACCAAACTTGAAGAAAATAGGACTTCCGTTATCTTTGCTCTGTGGATGACCCCATTCTCATTACAAAATCGTAAAAATCCTGTTCCAATTCCTTCCACTTGAGATGTTTCACCATTTGCTAATTTAATTGTACTTTTATATGACTCGTCCATGTTGGTGAAAAATCCTTTGTCGTTTACTGCATGTCTGGTCGCTCCTGAGTCAACTATCCATCCATTTTTCTGCGAAGAGCCAATGGTAAAAAGAAAATCTTGCTTGTTACTGGAATTCGATGTACTACTTGGTGAATTCTCTTCCATCGTATTCACTTTCTAAGTTGAATTCTTCTTGCTTCCTTTGTTTCTTTTGTTTTTCGCTAACCATTCTTTATATTGTGGACAATTCTTTTTGAAATGATCCGTCTTCTTGCAGAAAAAGCAAACATTTACTTTCTCTGCGACTTTCAATACTGAATCACCTGTACAGCTTTCTATATGCGTATGTCGCTCATACTCAGCAATCACTCGTTGTTGAACTAATGCAAATGTGACTTCTTCTTCTTTTCGTGATTCAAGTGTTGTGATTAAAGCATCATAACTATCGGGTAAACTGCTTAAAAGCATCGCTGCGCTCCATTTATCCGACAGCGCCTCTTCACCGACGTCATGTAATTTTGTAAACAAATCTTGCATTTTGTTATGTGATCTTTTACATTGCCTCCTTCTTCCAGCTTCAAAGAACAAATTGAACGCATGAGAAATACCTTGTTTGACAATGTATTTTCTCATGGTATTCTTTTAATGCATCCCATGATTCCTTAGCTGTTTTCTTTGTACGAATCAGAGCTAGTTGGTTGTCTTCAACAGACAAACCTATTGTTCCTCTAGCTTCATCATCATACTGATCCCATTCATCAATATCCTTTTGATTAGTGACTGTGATTCCATCTTGTGCCTTGGTTTCAACTGGTCGCCTTTTAATAATCACCCTTTTCCACAAATTTTGCTTAAGAAGCAATAACTCCATCTTAAATTTCCAATTTGCATAATTGGAGTTATTAAGTTTTGCAAATTTTGGTGCAACTGCTTCCGTCATTATCCTTATGCAAAAATTTTGCTTCGTTTCCCCGTCTTATGTGATCTTCAATATTTCAACAAATATTCTTTTTAATTCCTATTTAGTTCCACACTAAGTCTCATAATCTGTAGAAATTCAGTTTGAATATTATCTTTATTTATGCGCAAACAAAATAGAAAATTAAAATATAAAAAGGACTTAGCTATTCAGTTGAAATGAAAAATGAGAATAAAAATGTATTTCAATAATTAATTAATATTAAATTATATGAAAACTTAAATACAGAAAAGTAAAGTATGTGAACGTTAAAGTTTATATTTTCAATACTCCTCCTCGTTCACACAACGTTGCATTTTTCTCTGAAATAATTATGTTTCGTTGCATTTAAAGGTTTAGTCAATAAATCTGCGATCATGTCTTCAGTCGGGCAATATTCACACTTGATGATCTTCTTCTTCGCAAAATCTCGTATCATCTTGTATTTTGTGTCTATGTGTTTAGTTTTGTATGAAAACTTGTGGTCGCGCACTAGTTCAATACATCCTTGATTGTCCTCCAATATTGTAGTTGGTGAATCAATTGTTTCGTGAATTTCTTCCAATAGTTGTCGTAGCCATTTAACTTCTTTTGCTGCTTCCGCTATCGAAATAAATTCAGCTTCACACGTTGACGTTGCTACCATATTTTGCTTCTTACATGACCAACTAATTGTCCCTCCATTCAGAAATATGATACGTCCACTGTTTGAGTTTCTATCGTTGCGGTCATCTGCCCATGTAGCATCAGCATAACCAATTAGTGAAAAATCGTTTAACTGAATGTTACTGAGCTTCAACTTCATTTGGTGTGTTGCTTTTAGGTATTTTACAACACGTTTCAGCTGATTCCAGTCTTCTGTTGTTGGTCTTGATACCTTTTGTGCCAAAATACTGACGCTCGCTGAAATATCAGGTCTTGTATTTACTGATAAGTACAGTAATCTTCCAATCAACTGTCGATACTTCGTGTTATTTTCAAGCTGAGTCGACAATTCTGTTTTTCCGTAATTTACTTCTAAGGGTGTTTTAACGTCCTTTGCTTCTGTTAGGCCAAAATCTGATGCTGTTCTCCTAATGTATGTTGACTGACATAGTTCGAAATTTCCACTTGAGTCTTTGCTAACTTCCATCCCCAAATAATGTTTTATTGGTCCTAAATTTTGCATTTGAAATTTTGACTTCAGTATATTTTCAATCACCTTGAATTTATTGAATGTTAAACAAAACACTATTATGTCATCAACGTAGACAATGATATAACAGTAGCTGTTATCAATCCATTTGGAATACATGCACGGATCATTGTAACTCTGATGAAAATCTCCTTCAACCAATACATCTTGCAATGCACTATTCCAGGATCTGGCTGCCTGCTTGAGTCCGTAAATACTTTTCTTCAACAGGCAAACTTTTGACTCGTTGCTGCTTTTGAAACCTTCTGGTTGTCGCATGTAAATAGTTTCATTTAAATTACCATTCAAGAAAGCCGTTTTAGCATCCAGATGATAAACGTTCATTTTTCTTTTCGCTGCCACAGATAGCAATGTTCTGAACGTGGTATGTAACACAACAGGTGCAAAGACTTCGTCGTAGTCTTCACCGTACTTTTGTGAATAACCTTGGGCTACATACCTAGCTTTGTAACGCTCAATTTCACCACTTGCATCTGTTTTGATTTTAAAAACCCATTTACCTCCGATTGCTGTCTTTCCTTTTGGTAACTCGACTAGCTCCCATGTACCATTAGCTTGATGTGACTCAATCTCCTCCTGCATTGCTATAAGCCAATGCTCTTTGTCGTCACATTCAATGGCTTCAGTGTATGTCTTCGGCTCTATAAGTTCCTTTGCTATGAACATTCCGTTTATCTGTTGTTGAGTTTCATCATTCAAACGTTTCGGTGGAATTCCCTTATTTATACGCTGTGAAACTCTTATTGGATGATGTGATGATTTTTCTTGAGTTTTTCTCTGAATTTCTCGCTCCTCTTGTACAAATTGATCCATATTGGGTTTGTCACTGATGCAATTTTTTGATCTGGAACTCAATTCAACAGAAACTTCATTTTCGCTGTCAGTCTCATGTATGTTTTATGAACAAAATTTCACATCTCGACTGACTATGATTTTCTTTGTTTCCGGATTGTAACATCGATATGCTTTAGATTGTTCATCATATCCCAAGAAAATCATTTTGGTACCTGCATTATCCAATTTTTGCCTTTTTTCTGCAGGAACGTGTACAAAACATTTTGAACCAAACATTTCAAAAACTTTTGTACTTGGTTTTGATCCTTTCCATCTCTCGTATGGTGACATGTTTGTAGCTCTTGTTATAGTCCGATTTTGTATGAAATTTGCCGTTGTTACCGCTTCACCCCAAAAACTGTACGGAAGGTGTGCATCTATAAGCATACAACGCGCCATTTCAATTAACGTACGATTTTTCCTTTCTGCCTTTCCATTTTGCTGTGGGCTGTATGCTGCTGTTAGCTGGATTTGTATTCCATTCGCTTTCAGGAAATCAGTCATATCCTTTCCTGTGTATTCACCGCCTCTATCTGAACGAATAATTTTCGGCTTTCGTCCAAATTTCGTTTCACAAAACGCAACAAACTCTTTAAGCTTTTGAATGACTTCTAATTTACGTGCCAACAAACATATCACTGTGAAACTCGAAAAATCGTCAATAAATGTTAAAATGTATCGCTTACCACTTGGTGTCATCGTTTGCATAGGTCCACAAACATCTGTATGAATCAGATCTAACGGTGCTGATGACTTAAATTCTGACTTCTTTGGAAATGGAACTCTTGTCAATTTTCCCTTCATGCAAGTGTCACATGTCTCCTTAATCCCACAATCAACAATCTGTAAGCCTTCAATTGAACCATTTGACTCCATAGTACGAATTTCTTCTGGATCACGGTGTCCCATTTTTCGGTGCCACGTATGGATACATTTTTCGTTGTGTTGCAACGCGTGTACTTTATCAGGGTCAGGCTGACGCAATACATACATATCACCAACAACGTCTGCAACTCCTATTTGTTCGCCTTGGTATTTGATTTCTCCAATTCGATTATCAAATTCAACTCGCATTCCATTGTTAGCAAGCCGTTTGACAGATAGGATATTCCCCACCAAACTTGAAGAAAATAGGACTTCCGTTATCTTTGCTCTGTGGATGACCCCATTCTCATTACAAAATCGTAAAAATCCTGTTCCAATTCCTTCCACTTGAGATGTTTCACCATTTGCTAATTTAATTGTACTTTTATATGACTCGTCCATGTTGGTGAAAAATCCTTTGTCGTTTACTGCATGTCTGGTCGCTCCTGAGTCAACTATCCATCCATTTTTCTGCGAAGAGCCAATGGTAAAAAGAAAATCTTGCTTGTTACTGGAATTCGATGTACTACTTGGTGAATTCTCTTCCATCGTATTCACTTTCTAAGTTGAATTCTTCTTGCTTCCTTTGTTTCTTTTGTTTTTCGCTAACCATTCTTTATATTGTGGACAATTCTTTTTGAAATGATCCGTCTTCTTGCAGAAAAAGCAAACATTTACTTTCTCTGCGACTTTCAATACTGAATCACCTGTACAGCTTTCTATATGCGTATGTCGCTCATACTCAGCAATCACTCGTTGTTGAACTAATGCAAATGTGACTTCTTCTTCTTTTCGTGATTCAAGTGTTGTGATTAAAGCATCATAACTATCGGGTAAACTGCTTAAAAGCATCGCTGCGCTCCATTTATCCGACAGCGCCTCTTCACCGACGTCATGTAATTTTGTAAACAAATCTTGCATTTTGTTATGTGATCTTTTACATTGCCTCCTTCTTCCAGCTTCAAAGAACAAATTGAACGCATGAGAAATACCTTGTTTGACAATGTATTTTCTCATGGTATTCTTTTAATGCATCCCATGATTCCTTAGCTGTTTTCTTTGTACGAATCAGAGCTAGTTGGTTGTCTTCAACAGACAAACCTATTGTTCCTCTAGCTTCATCATCATACTGATCCCATTCATCAATATCCTTTTGATTAGTGACTGTGATTCCATCTTGTGCCTTGGTTTCAACTGGTCGCCTTTTAATAATCACCCTTTTCCACAAATTTTGCTTAAGAAGCAATAACTCCATCTTAAATTTCCAATTTGCATAATTGGAGTTATTAAGTTTTGCAAATTTTGGTGCAACTGCTTCCGTCATTATCCTTATGCAAAAATTTTGCTTCGTTTCCCCGTCTTATGTGATCTTCAATATTTCAACAAATATTCTTTTTAATTCCTATTTAGTTCCACACTAAGTCTCATAATCTGTAGAAATTCAGTTTGAATATTATCTTTATTTATGCGCAAACAAAATAGAAAATTAAAATATAAAAAGGACTTAGCTATTCAGTTGAAATGAAAAATGAGAATAAAAATGTATTTCAATAATTAATTAATATTAAATTATATGAAAACTTAAATACAGAAAAGTAAAGTATGTGAACGTTAAAGTTTATATTTTCAATAGTAACTACCCAGGTTTTTTAGTCTTTTGTGCATTAGTGCACCACATCCACCTAATATGTGGTCCGATGTTTCTTCTTCTTCATCGCAAACTTCATCTGCATGCTGCCCTGCTTGATAGCCCTAAGATATTTAGGTGTCTTTTTAGTTTGCAGTGCCCTGTGAGGAAGCCCGTTATGATTCTTAGGCTGTTTCTGTATAAGTTAATGCAGGCTGTAAATCGTTCTTGTTTGTAGTTTCCCAGTAACATTTTTGGCTTTATTAGCTTGGGGAGTTCTTTCCAGTGGTTGGATCTCTTAGTCTCTTCGTTTGTTTAAGTTAAAATTTAATCATTTCAGTGATATTATGTCCATAATCGTCAAAGAAGTTTTACTTCAATCGCGCGTAAAGGTTACACGCACACATTTTTTTTTTTTTTCAATTTACTTAAACGTGTTTTTATTTATTTCACTGAGATTATTGCAGGAATTACCCATCACCATCATAATTGTATTAATTTATCAAATTTACAAAACCGCAGTTCACCAAAAGAGGTTGCAGATTTTGTGCCATTAATAATGACAACGCTGAAGAACAGAAATATTGGGGTCTATTATTAATTAATTATAATGGAGGAAGGTAGGTATGGTGAATTTTCAATGAGTTGATAATAAGTATAAATCATTACTTTGTTTATATCTGAATAGTATCAGCTTTCTCGTGATAGTGCTGGACACAAATCCTTCGCTTCGTATTCTTCGAAAGAATATTCAGCATCTAACACAGCTGGTTGAATCTACGATAGCCTTCGGGAATGCTCATTTAATGCAGAAAACTCAAAATAAATTGGCCGTATTATCATGTCATCATTTATTTTTTATTTTTTCTTTTTTAATAATTTTTGTTTAATTAATTTTGCCAGAATATTTTTTTCGCACTCCTCCTTCATCAATGTTTTTTTAATAAAAATAAAAAAGCGCAATTCCGCAGTCAGCTGTTTTTCATCTGTGAAGATAATTTTGTTTCCATATTTGACGTTTGACGTCCGTCGCGTCGTGAGCAAAGAGCGCTTTTTTGGAACCAACGTGAAGTTAGCTCCTAACAGAAGCAGTCCATACTTTACTTATTAGTTATAGGTCCATGTTTATGAGTATGTGAAGGCTCTCCCATAATATCACACGTGCATTTTTAATGGAAACCAATACACGAACAAATAAAATGCACAGGCAGAGATGTATACACGAATAAAATATTTTAAATGTGTTTTAAGCAAGAGGGGTACGAGTTGGCGGTCTGTATTTTATGTGTGCGATTCAGACATATAGTCCGGTCAAAATAGACAAAAAAATAGTGCTAGGTTTGCAAAAATTCGCATAAAGCTGAAAATTGGTACAGACGTTGGGAACACCATTTTAAATAAAGTAAGCAACATCCCCATCGATCCGACTGGTGCGTTAGAAGTTATTCAAGGTCAAAAGGTCAAATAAACGGTTTTTACAATTTTTCTTGTAAACGGTAGGTTTTATCATAAAAATACATGAGACAATGTTGTAGACCATGAAATTATCTACAAAACTTGTTAAAATCATTTTTTTTGTTAGAATAACCATTTCGGAGATATCGTTATTTTAAAACTTGAAGGAGTCACGTTCTATATAATATGCACATATATGCCACATGCATACATTTAGTCCAGTCGACAGGTTGGAAAAAGTGGGTGAAAGGTGGAAAAAGGACGGCAGCTAATGAAACTATCAGATATTGTTGAAGGATAGTTAATAAATATTTTACGAAGTTTTGGACCTCGAGGGCCCTATGGAAAAAGAGAAGGGGGAGGTTGAAGGGGTAACTGCAAAATGTTCGACCTTGCAACGGGTTTTCCTCAGGAACATTTTTTCCTTACGTTATATAGCAAAAGCATTTCCATTTTGTAGTAGAACGTTAAATGCCCTACAATTTTGTTGTTACCAAAGTTGTTGTTTGTTAATTCTTAACCGAGATGTAGCTCTTTGGAAAACAGGTAATTTTTCAGAATTTGCTAAAAAAAATTCCAAAAAATTCAGCTTATTTCTTCTAATAGACGAAAACTAGTGCGAGGTTTTTGTTTGACGAGATTTTCATACGACATTTTTTAGAAACTATTAAGCAGCACAAATCGTAGTATGAAAATCTCGTCATACAAAAACCTCGCACCAGTTTTCGTCTATTAGAAGAAATAAGCTGATTTTTTTGGAATTTTTTTAGCCAATTCTGAAAAATTACCTGTTTTTCGAAGAGCTATATCTCGGTAAAGAATAAACATACAACCGTTTTGGTACTAACACAATTGTAGAAAACTTGACGTTCTACTATAATATGGAAATGCTTTTGCTATAGAACGTACGAAAAAAAGTTAGTGAGGAAAAACCATTGCAAGGTCAAAAATTTTGCAGTTACCCCTTCAACCTCCCCCTTCTCTTTTTTCATAGGGCCCTCGAGATCCAAAGCTTCGTAAAATTTTTATTAACTATCCTTCAACAATATCTGATAGTTTTATTAGCTTCCGTCCTTTTTCTACCTTTCAACCACTTTTTCCAACCTGTCGACTGGACTAAATGTATGCATGTGGCATATATGTACATATCATATAGAACGTGACTCCTTCAAGTTTTAAAATCACGATATCTCCGAAATGGTTATTCTAACAAAAAAATGATATTATCAAATTTTGTAGATAATTTCATGGTCTACAACATTGTCTCATGTATTTTTATGATAAAACCTACCGTTTACAAGAAAAATTGTAAAAACCGTTTATTTGACCTTTTGACCTTGAATAACTTCTAACGCACCAGTCGGATCGATGGGGATGTTGCTTAGTTTATTTGAAATGGTGTTCCCAACGTCTGTACCAATTTTCAGCTTTATGCGAATTTTTGCAAACCGAAATGTCTATTTTGACCGGACTAATAGAAATTTGTGCAAAATGCTAATAAGCCGGTTAGCGTCCACGTTAAGCTTTGGCGTCTATAATTATAGAAATCAACGTAAAACGAAGTCGAAGCGAAATTTAAAATATTCGAACACTTCTTGCGAGCGTTTGATTCTTCGTCACTTCTTGTAGAAAGACTTCTAGTGATTTGATATAAAATCATATAGTTTCCTTCATTCATTCAAGGTTTCAGCGTACGCACATGAATGGTTGATAGTATATGTAACTAGACCTTGGCTCTTCCAAAAGCTGATAAATCTGAACCCCTAATAAGCTGATTCAGTTAAATTACGGCTTTCATATCATCGCGTTCGTTAAGTTATGATTTAACGTATGTAGCTTAAACGAATCTTCTCATTGTTATGACTAAGCCATAGCCATACATCTGAAACGAACGTCAATGTCGCTGTATAGGACTACAGAATATTATCTACCCAAAGAATATTTCTCTCACAGCACCCTAGCCGCTTTTCATTTGCCTAATCCGAACAACATTGTGACTTCTTATGCTCAAACTTAAAGTTATAGTTGATTCCATTCACAAAACTCAGGCAACTTTTTGAGGAAGAAATTAGAATTTAAAATGCTGTGGGAATTCTTTGACGGATAGCTCCCACCTACAACTGTTAATAAATTCTCTATGACACAGTGGAACAAATTGGACATGGTTCCGATGCCAATTTTTCGGCTAGAAGCCTCTCCGAAGCCATCTAAGTCATTGGAAGAAACAATCAACTATACTCCTTAGTTCTGCAGACATTTTCAACGCCTCGAAATCCCGAAATCTATTTGGCTTTCGCTTGAAAAGAAAACTTAGAGAGCCCCCATAATTTGGGGACCTGAAAACCCGAGCTTCTTTGCACATTTTCCTTGGAATTTCATTTCGGTATTCAAAAAACTAACGCTCGTCAAAAAAAAAAAAAAAAAAATCGAAAATGATAGACTCCCAACTCCCTTGTCTTAAATTTTACTGAGACGAATTATTCTGCGTCTTCACTGTATTTTTTGATTTCATAAATGCCAACGTGATAAAAATGGCACACGACCAAAACTCCATTATACCCATCCCAAACAGCGAATCCTTGCTAATTTTCAAATATTAAAAATAAATATTGAACAATATGCAAATTTTTCTTTATTTTATAGATACCGTTATTGCATTCAACAAACATTCTCCATTCATGTCTCTCCTTAGTAGTGTTAGCTGCCACATATTACAAAACAGAAGTTGCCGCATTATCACGAACGGTTAAGTACTTGACACGTGTTGTACAAAACAAAAAAAAAAAAGGTTTATAAATAAAAAAATAAAATAAAACGCAATCATACATATATTGTACACGTGAGGAGGGGTGGTGAAGTACCATCGTCACTGTAATTAGATATTGTTGTTCGAAAAAAAAAAAAAATGCTCGAGGGGATGAGTTTGGTTTGGTCCAAAGGACAAGGAGTTGGTACAGTTGTGATTATTATTTTTGACTTATGATTACAAATTATGCATCAGCATCATCGTTTTGGTGATAACGATAGAAAATTATTTTTTATTTGAATTTTTATCTTAAGGATCAGAAATAAAATTTCTCACCCAACACTTTAGATACCTACCCTTCACTTTTTTTTGTTTTTTTTTAAATTTTTTTTTTAAATGGAAATGTCGTGTTAAATGCGCAATTCGCGAAACATGGAGTTTGAACATCGTTCAATATGGCAGGGTATCTTTTTGAGGAGATTTTTTTTTTTTTTTGAAAGGACTTCCATCCCAGCTCAATGAAATGCGAATTTGGATTTAAGCTTACATAACATATACATACATATAGGGTGTAGCATATATCGGCACTTACGTTAAATGGATGTGTGTATTTAAGTTCAGGAAAGTCAAATCCTGTCCGATGGATATCACGAATCATGAGAAACTCAACAGATGATGCATGTATTTTATATTAAGTGGGATGGATATCTTGGAGCATTAAGTCCGTTTTCCAGAAAATATATTTGTTTTGCAAATGGAAACATGCTGGTTTGAGTTTTTTCAACTGAAAATATTTTAAATTTAATTTACTTATGTTACAAAGCTCATGGATATATCCTCCCGTTCAGCTTTCTTTAGGACAAGAGATTTTGGAAACAAAATTAAAAGGATACGTATGAAAAAACATATTTTTACTGAACCTGAACGGCATTATGTATCCATATCTATTAGACCCACAGAAGCCAAAACAACCGTTTTTAGAATTTTTGGCTGTCTGTCTCAGCGCCGGATCTAGGATTAGTTCAAGGGGGGGCAATTTTGAAGAAAAACCTCGAGGGCTTTTTATTTCGTTTTAGCCCGGCTCAAACTGGTACCTTTCATGTAACGCGGTTTTTTTCATTTTGAATTTGCTCGAAAACGGCTCTAACGATATTGATTAAACTCAGAATTTAACTTACCTAAGATATTTCTAACAAACTAGCGTTTTTCGTTTTTGGCTTAAATGGTGGTAACGAAAATCTGGTTTAAACGGCTTTTTTTAAATGGCCGTAAGTTCGCAACGACTTGATTGAATTGACTCAAACTTCGTTTGGCATCGTTCTTTACATTGTTCTATAGGATGGTTTTATAAATTTTTCAGTGAAGGCTTACTAAATAGTAGCTCCCATACAATGAACCGTTCAGTTTTAGCCAACTTTTTTTTGTTTTTTTCTAATTTGCTCAAAAACCGCTCTAACAATTTTGATTAAAATTTGTGTATTATATTCTTTTAGTGTTCTTAAGAGAACTGCGTTTTTTGTTTTTGGCAAGAAATGCTAATAACGGAGATCTGGTCTTAACGTCTTTTTTTCAAATGGACATAAGTTGTTAACGGTTGTATCGAATTCAAACCTAGCGCCTTCACGTTCTCATTTTTGTTTCGTCTACGTCGCGAACACACATCGCCCTTGCATTTTTGTTTTGTTTTGCGCTCTACGTTACGGACACACATGCCAAATGGGAAGGTCATATCTGGTTTGTCGTCAACTCTTAAACTATGCTTAACTGGCTGCGCAAAATGGTGAAGCTGCAGCAGTAGCACTAAGCGTCGGAGTAAATGTCAAAAAAAGTAGCTCACTAAGCAGCATTCACGAATACAATGGTGTAGCACTGAACTCAAACAAAAATCGTGTCCGCCATTTCGTTTGTTGTTGTTTTTCATTGCAGCACGTTCGTGAAGTTCAAATTCAGTTGACTTCAACTTCTCTGTGCTGCAGCTGCTACTTCACATTGTAGCTGTGCAATACGATTAACGTACATTTAATTTTGACATGCTACGTGCTACAGCTGCAGCTTCACCATTGTGCGCAACCAGTTACGACGAACAGATCTTTGTTTATATGCAAGACCGCACTACGTGGAACTGCACTACAATAATTTATTGAAATGCTCGTATTCTTTGTATGAAATTATATGAACTAAGTCGCACTACACTACTGCTGCATTTTAGTGTCAGTAAACTGTTGGTAGTCTACCCAAATATTGCAGAGCCGTTTGCAGTACCGCAAAAATTGATTTTTCCTACATTTGTGACTCTCTTACTCTTATATGGTTTTCACACCGAGCTGAAAACACGGTTTTTGTTGAAAACCCCCAAAACCTGAACGAAAACACAAGTTTTACCACACATTTTTGCTAAACACAAGTTTTCGAAAACAACTAGTTTTAAATAAAACTTATTGGAATACAAAGCAAACACACCTTAGTTTGTTGTGATTCTTTCGGAACACACCTCAGTTTGTTTCGATTCTTTCCAAACACACCTAAAAAGTGCATAAACGTCATAAAAAAAAATCAATCATAGCAGCAAAATATTTTCATTTCAAAGTTTGATAGTCAGTTGTAAAAATTAAGCGAAATGTCAAACGAAAACTTGAAAAGTCCGGTGTGAATGATTTTCAGGTTTCGTAAACTTTTAGCTGAAAACCGGGTTTTCGGCTCGGTGTGAAAACCTTATTACTCTTACTTTTTTTTTTTGCTCATCTTTTAATTTTGCGCCCTGCTGAAGGGCAACGAATTTGTTTATCATTTTCAAAAGTTGAAGACCTTTATTTTTTTTTGTTACTCTCGTTTCTCTCTTTATCTTCCAATTTTGCGCCCCCCACGAGGGGCGACGAATTTGTTTAAAGGGCGACGAAAGTGGTTCATTACATATTTCTTCCATATTTGGAACAAGAAATAAATAAACATTGCATTACTTTGGCGCCCTGTTCAAATGTTGAATACCTTTTTTTTTGCTCTCCTATATTTCTTCATCTTCCATTTGGCGCCCCCCAAGGCCAGGCGCCCGGGCAAGTGCCCCCCGGCAGATGCGGCACTGGTCTGTCTGTCTGTATGTTTGTACGCGCATCACGCAAAAACTACTGCATGGAATTGAATGCAATTTCCGCAGATTTATTGGGAGTACGCTAAGTTAAAATATAGGCTTTATTTTATCGCAGGATAATATCTAATTCTGTTTTTTTTTTTTTTTTTTTAATATTGCTGCAATTGTAAGTTATTCAATAAACTTAACGCAAAATTAAAAGATTTTTTAGGAAGAAAGCGTCTCACTTACATAATGGCGCTGTAAATCATAAAAATAGCTCCACACTTATTTACGTAGACATGAATAGAAATAAGTTAGTCCTTCTGAATAGCTGTTATATCAAAAACACAATAGATGGCACTATATGCATCCCTATGCCCTTATCCATGAATGGTACTTGCATCGAGGAGGCCGAAAAGCTAACAGTACTCGGTATGTGTATCAGTGACAATCTTCGTTGGAATGATCATATACTTGAGATTGCCAAGAATGTTGCAAGATGCTTAGGCTTTCTCAATAGATGCAAGAAGTTTTTCACCCCTTCTGATCTGGCTACAATTTACAAAGCGTTTATACGCCCTAAACTCGAGTATAGCTCCCATCTCTGGGCAGGTGCTTCTCAAACTTTTCTCCCCCTGCTCGACAGAGTTCAGTAAAAAGCGTTTAAATTGATAGGAGAGAGAAACATTATGGAAACATTTCCGTCACTCGAACATCGTCGAAATGTCTCATGTCTTTCCTTGTACAAAAAATGCTCACTCGTGGTAGACAGCTGCGTTCCACCCCTTAAACATTTCCCCCGTAATACTCGTCTTGCTAGGAACGCTCATCAGTTTACACTTGAGCCCGATTTCGGACGTACCGTGAAATATAGAGATTCTTTCTTTAGCCGTACAACACGAATCTGGAATGGATTGCCTGGCACAATTTTTCCTTGCCATTTCGATCTTCAAACATATAAGATCAATGTTCATCAAAAAATAATGTAACCATAGAATTTAATAGAGGGACGCACGGAGAAAAGTGTAAACGACACGACAATGTTTGGCTAGGTGAACGAGCAATACTTATGCCCAAAACTGATGAAGCAGAGCTGCCATAAATCACAGTACTTTGCAAAAAGTTGAAGGAGACTACCGGTGGTATACCGGTCCATAAACATAGTTCTATACGGAACCGATGCTTTTACTTATTCGTTAGAGTTTTTAACCTCTATTTCTTCCAGCGCGTAACATCGCATCGTTTTGAAAGGCGGCATTCCGATTAGGTATATTGCTTCGGAATTTAACCCTCGAACTATGCAATGGACGCCGCGCCGTCTTAAAGTCGTGTTACTTCGAAATTGAATTATACAGAAGCCAAAGATCTTACCGGATGTGGAGCTGGTAAAGTATGTAGTTTTCATACCACTCATACCTCCCATTTCCAGCAATTTCACGTTTTGAAAGTATGTTTCAATACGACCATCTCAGGACGAACTGTTCTTCACACGGACAACTATAAGTTTCAGTTAATTTGCTTATATTGGCTCCTAATGGGTAGAGCATAAGACACGTTTTGTATCAACAAATTGATTAATTTTTGTTGATTCATTTTGCACAAAAATAAGCACTGTTTATCTACCATTTTATTGGTTTTCAATTTTGAATTGGTTATGCAATGCAAAAATAAAACTTAACTTAGATACTTGATTCTTAAATCCACGCGAACGAAGTAGCGGACAAAAGCTAGTTCATAATTTAAAAAAAAAAAAAAATATGTTTTCGAAAAGTTTCGAAAGATTTAAATTTTTTTTAAAATAAAAACACAGAACATTCAATATACAAAGAAGTTTTAAATTTATTTTTCAAAATATGTAGCCTAAGACCACTGTCACACATTGGAGCAATATTGTGCGACCAAGTCCTGCACTTTATTAACTTCCCTCTTATCGTAATTCGAGGTAGGAATATTATCCAAATTTTTTTTACGAATCCATAATTTGCCTTTTAGTTCCTATAATCGCAAGTAATATCATCAAATCTTTATACTCGTTTAGGGGCCAGTTATAGCGATACAGTATACCAAACCGAAAAAAATTCCAAATGGAAAATTTAATATGTTATGGTTCGATTTAAAACACAAATGCTGCACGGAACTATGGGAACCAACTCAGAGAATTTATTTTGCACATACAAATTTGAATTGAACTTATACTTTTTGTTGAAAACGAAATTTATTATTTTTCTTATATACGTATAACAGAAAAACAAATAAATACATTTTTAACAAGAAGTATTTGTTCAATTAAAATTATTATGAACAAAAAACGTTCTCTGAATTGACTGCCATCGATCAGTGTAGCATTTGCCTTAAGAATCGAATCAGAACATACCAAATTTTCCCTGAAAATTTTTTCGGTTTGGTTTTCCGTATCGCTATAACTGGCCCCTTAGAAGGAAAAGTCATCAAGAAATATTTTTAAGAATCTATCTATATCTTATATATAAAATTCTCGTGTCACAATTTTCGTTCCCATACTCCTCCGAAACGGCTTGACCGATTCTCATGAAATTTTGTGAGCATAATGAGTAGGTCTGAGAATCGGCCAACATCTATTTTTCATCCCCCTAAATGTTAAGGGTAGTCCACCCCTAAATTTTTTTTTTATTTTTTTATGATACAACATACAAAAATACATACAATCCTAAATTTTCACATTTCCACCATCAACCCTTATTTTTTAATAGCCAATTTAGTAATTTAATCATTTTTCATCTCCGGTCGATAACTGATCAATCGTCATTTAATTAGTTATCCCCGCCAGATGTCTACAGGTGTCACTTCTGACCCAGTAAACAGCACGGAGTAGGGATGAGAACGAAGCCGGTCTCCTGTTTTGCGTGCGAAAAAAATACACTAAAAGCTCACTTAGTAAATCTGAAAAGTCATTTTTTTGAAATATAAATCAGTCTTAATATTATATATGTATGTATGTATATTAATTTTTTGATGTTTGATTTGAAGTCAAATAAACGTTAAATAAAAAAACAAAGTATGTGCATATGTACATAAATGTCGATTTTGGTTTATCGTTTTGTATTTTAAATTTGTGAATGCTATAGATTTCATTTATATGAAGTACCACATACGTACATACGTATATATGTACAAATGTACATATGTAGGTATTCCAAAAATATTTACTTCGAAAAGCTTTTCCAAGGAAACACTTTTTGATAGGAAAAGATGGTAGAAGATGGTAGATGGTGGAAGATGGTAGACGGTAGAAGATGGAAGACGGAAGAAGATGGTAGACGTAGAAGGATGGTAGATGATAGAAGGTGGTATATGGTGAATGGTAGAAGATAGTAGATGGTGAAATATGGTAGAAGATGGTAGAAGATAGTTAGCAGAAAAAGATTCTAGATGGTAGAAGATTCAAGATGTTAGAAGATGGTAGATGGTAGAAGATGGTTAATTGTAAATGATGGTAGATGGGAATAAATGTTAGTAGACGGTAGATGGTAGAAGATGGTAGAAGACGATAATTTTGCATGATAACCAACCCTCAACCTCCCAACCACCACCGCAATGGGCTAAAAGAAAAAAAGTTGTATCCGGTTTTAAAACATCTTATTGTTCTTGATAGGTTTAACGTACTTCAATGCTTGAGTGGTGCTTTTTTTAACTAGCTGTTATAAACAGGTATTTTATTGAATTTTTTTTTATTTTAATACACTCGGGCGTATTTAAAATAAACTATCTATCATCGTTTATATCACCGCGATATCTGCTCGGAAGGGCAGAACAACGTCTGCCGGGACAGCTAGTATGTATATAAAAATGGATGTATGTTTGTTTGTAAATATTGTATGGACTCCGAAACCGCTAATCCAACTGAGCTCAAACTTTCAGAAAATCTTTGGTATTATCAGAGAGAAGATACTTATAGAGAGAGACAAATTTCCTCGCCTCCGTCCCCGCAATGCTTTTTGTTTACATTTTTTATAACAATTTGAATTCCTATCGGTGTATACATGTTTTTTCAAAAAAAGAACAAAAAAAGAAGTGTGTCTCTTTCTCTCTTATTTAAAGGAATGTGTACAGCAACTTGCATCTGTGTTGTCCCCATTTTTTTTTTATATGGAGTAGTATAATACAGATGCAAGTTGCTGTACGAATCGCAGCTTGTAGGCTTTTAGCCATCGTCGAAGTTGCCTCTCTCTATAAGTATCTTCTCTCTGGTATTATTTCAAGAGTGTTCCTGTAAAGTTTGGTCCAAATCGACCATCCAATTTGGCCATAAGACGAAGAAAAATACACCGGGTCCTTGAAAAGCTTATATTAGAAATGTTTAATTTAAAAAATCATTTTTGTTTTTAATGATTGTAGTTGACTGATGGCTTCAGGGCTAAATATTTCTTGCAAGACTTAGCTGTTTATAGGGTGAAATATGGTAAAAAAAAATAGTAGGTATCCTATTGAATTTTTACTTGCTCTATAGGGCAAGTATTGGTTTCGTGCAGAAAAAAAAAATCGAGGTTTTAATCAAACATGACATTACGTTGATAGAGAAGCCCAAAAAAGTGGTTTTCGCCATACCGTCCGTCGGTCTGTCTGTGCGTCTGTGCGGATGTGCGGATGTGCGGATGTGCGGATGTGCGCTTTTTCACGTCATGCTACAGCCTAAACGGCTTCACGGATTTTCTTCAAACTTGGTATATAGCAGTTTGAAGAAAAACGGTTGCTGAGGTTTTTTTTATTTTGTTTTAGCCCGGCTCAAACTGGTACCTTTCAAGTAACGGTTTTTTTCAATTTATATTTTCTCGAAAACGGCTCTAACGATTTTGATTAAATTTATAATTTAGCTTACTTTAAGCATTTCTAACAAAACTGCGTTTTTTTTTTTTTGGCTCAAATGGTCGTAACGAAAATCAGGTTTTAACGGTTTTTTTTCAAATAGCCATAAGTTCACAACGGCTTGATTGAATTGACTCAAATTTCGTTTGACATAGTTTTTCATAGTGTTCTATAGGATGGTTTAGTAAATTTTTCACTGAAGCCTTTCTAAACGGTGGCTTCCATACAACGAGCCGTTGAGTTTAAGCCAACTTTTTTTGGTTTTTTCTACTTTTCTCGAAAATGGCTCTAACGATTTTGATTAAACTTTGTGTGTTATATTATTTTAGTGTTTTGAACAGAACTGCGTTTTTAGTTTTTGGCTAAAAATGCAAATAACGGAGATCTGCTATTAACGGCTTTTTTTCAAATGGCTATAAGTTGTCAACGGTTGCATCGAATTCACTCAAACTTTGTTTGGTATAGTTCCTTACAGCTTCCTATCAGATGGCATTGATTTTTTTTAATTTTCTCTTTTTTAAATGGTGGCTCCAATACAAAGAGCCACTAGATTTTGGCCATTTTTTTCATTTTTTCTAATTTACTCAAAAAAGGCTGCCCTGATTTTTATGAAACTTTTTATGTAACATACATAGAATACTTCAAACAAAACTGCATTTTTAGTTTTTTGCTATACATGATAATAGCGGAAATTGCTTTTAACAGTATTATTAATTTGGCCATAAGTGGACATTTGTATCATTTGTAACACCCAAAAGATAACGTCTTATTTTAAATATTAAAGGTAGTAGTAGTAAGTAATTCATTTATTTATACATTCGATATTATTACAAAGTTTTGAATTTAAGTATGAATTTTTAAAGCATTGGCTTTAGCCGTCAGCTCGGAAATATTAAAGGTTTCTTAACGTAAGCTCCCATATATCGAGTTTTCCAGTTTTAGCCAAATTTTTTTGGTTTTTACCAAATTTTTCAAAAATGAATTGTTCTTATTGATCGAAAAGTTTGTTTTCATCGTACTTTTGCACCAACAGAGCAAGTACGTGCGACTCAGTCGTGCATTTTATTTTTATTTCCCATAGAAAAACTATTAAAATGCTTTTTTTAACGCTATCTACTGAAGTTTCTTATTTTGAAACAATGCATGGTAAAGAAAATTGCAGTTAATTAGTTCATAATAACAACAATATCTTAACAAAATTGAATGGAAACTACAATTCTTATAATGCAGTTGAAGATGAACTTGCAGTAAAAGAAAAGAAAAATAGTTCGAAGAAAAAGTTTTATACATCACTCATATTTTTAAATGTAACTGCAAATTCAATTTTATTTACCTTTTTTTTTGATTCAAGTTGCATTTTAAAATACTTCAAAAACAGTAAAGACGCAAAAATACCAAATATTGGAAAAGGCAAAGCAGCAACAAAGCCTTTATGGAAGAGGAGGGGGATGGCAGCACCAAAAGATAAACGGCTAAACTGATTGAGTTACTACAATAATTAATCATATATTAAATGTGCTTAGTTTGTTTGTGTGAGTGTTATCAAATTATTCAGTCAGTATATGTATACCTACCTACAACCTACATATTTCGATGATTGGAAAAAAATAAACAAAAATCAAAAAGTTTAACTTAACGATAATCATAAATTTACATTGGTAGGTAGCGAAGAAAACGCTAAACTTTTGCCTGTTGGAACATTCAACTAACGATATTGTGCAAAAGGTTTTCATTGATGTCCTCACCAACTACAAAAATAATGATTGGCTTTGAGAACATGTACCAAAAAAAAAAAAAAAAAAAACGGTGACGTTAACAAAACTATGAAATTCAAATTGAAATTTCCGACAAACAAATGAAATACAAATCTATTGATACAGTTATGGAGGAGGAACAAACTGTCAAAAACCCAATCGAATTCTCTTGAACTCATTGGAACCATCTGGAATGCCACCAAATGCATTAGTTCACCGTTGATGTTAATGTGCAACGTGCAACCGCAGAAGCTGTGCAACGGAACCAGACTTGCATAAAAAAACTTTTATCAAATTTAATCGAGGGCAAAATCATCATCGGGAAGAGTAAATGTGAAGATGTGCTTATTCCCCGCATACCAGATTTGCCGTTTAACTTTAAACAATCCGAATTTCCGGCAGGGACAGTCGTTAAATATTGTTGGTCTTAATTTAGGAGTTGGGGTTCCTCATTTATACACCAAAAATATAAACACATTGTACATCCACTTGCATTACGTTAGTTAAATAAATTTATTTATTTAAAAATTTATTTAATTTAAAATCAAATAAAACAATAAATCAAATTATAGGTGTATAACTATACTTCCATTTTAGAAAGAAAAAAAACTGCATCTTCCTTTGTAAAGACTCACATTCTCAGTATAGTTATATTGCTTTGTAATGAAAAAAGAAAACTAATGAAGGGATAGAACTTTAAAGAAAATTTGCTGCAATTGTCTATTTTTCAACCTTAAATATAACACTCAGGCGTATGCGTACTTTACTGAGTTTATTTAATTTAAAAGAAATCATCCGTGTTTTCAGAATTATTACAGGTAAGAGAAAAGGCGAAGTTGTCCTGATTCCGCGAATATCAATGCTTTCTACAGATTTGCCGTTTAGCTTTAAAGGACTGCAATTTCCGGTACGCCTAGCCTTCGCAATCACTATCAATAAAGCGCAGGGACAGTAGTTAACTATAGCTGGCCTTAATTAAGAAAATGCATGCTTTTCCAACGGCCAGTTGTATATCGGATGCTATAGAGTTGGAACACCTAAAAGTGTATAAATTTATACACCTAACAAAAAACATTGTATATCCGCTTGCACTACGTTAGTAAAATAAAACAATTTTAGCATTAAAAATCAAATAAAACAGTAAAAAGTATAATACGACTTCTGTTTTTTAAGTTATTAAATTATAACCATTCAATAATATAATGTCTCAAATTTTCAGTAAAAAGGTAAACTTATGAACGGATGAACTAAAAGGAAAATTTACAGCAATTGCGAACTTTTCTGAGTTATTTAATTTTAAAAAAATACCATCCATGTTCTCATAGTTTAGACGAACTAATTGGACGGTATGAATATAACAAATAAAGAAGTCAAACTTATCACGCTATCTGCTCGGAAGGGCAGGACAACGTCTGCCGGGACAGCTAGTGTATTAATAAAAACAATAAATTAAAAGTAAATCTAACAACATGGCACAGTCCTATAGTTATTTTTATACTCAGAGTTCGAAATTTTATCCCCTCAAAGTTGCTGCTACATTGGCTGCTTGCTGAGCAACTGCTATCGACTTTATGGAAGCATCGCGAACATTTTGACCAACGCGTTCCTTTAAAAAAGAAAAGCAATAATTATTAATATTTTTTTAATTCCAATAAAAACGCATCAACCTGAAGACTTACAAATCTTTTTCCGATTTTTTTCAACCAACCGGCATCTGATTGTCCAACGATCACTGCCAGTACGAAAGCAACGACGATGAAAAGTTTTGAAAAATTCATTCTGGCGTTGTGGAAAGCAGTTTCTTCGATAAAAAGAGCTAGATGCGATATCTAACAAGATGTTTTGATAAACAGTACATCCAGATCTTCGCTTATATACCTTAAGCACCCAAAAGAAGAAAGATTCCTTATTGGAGTGGAAAATCTGCGTCTTAAAGATACAGATGCTCATTTATGGAGAACAATGGAAAATGGGAACCCCCTGAGAATAATAACGGAATGGTGAATTAAAATTCTTTTGTGATTGATGTTGTTGATGTGTGATTTTTTTCATCACACTAATTGATAGACCAATATTTATATTGGGGGGTGGCACCAGTTTTTATGCGTCAATGACTATCGCAGAATTTCAAGTGTTCGCCAAAAATGGCAAACATTTTTAACCGCAGTTTTAAATAATTAAGTTTACTATTGGTGGGTGAAAAAAACCCGACAAAAAAGATAATGGCCAGCTCAAGATGGTGTTACTTTACTTTTTTGACAAGTATCGCCTTCGCCACAGGCTTTCATGGTTGACTTTGATAAATAATAAATGACCACCAACTCGTGTCAGATTTCACAAGATTTCCCCAAGATCAAACAGAATCTTGATGATGAAAAACCTGCCCAATATACCTACTGGCGACGACGTCGACGCGTCGATGTAATTATTACTGAATTATGTCCCCTCAAGCTGAGTTAATTTACCCTAAAAGAGTATAAATCCTAACACCGGAAGAAGTCCTAGAAGGCCTTCAATTCAACGTCACGTCATAACGAAATTAAAAGTTAAGCAAGGGATTTCACTTGGTCTGATGGTCATCCTTAACAACTCACACACACCCCCATCCCATCCCATAACATTGTTCTTCTAAACCACCCCACAAAATCCACTTGGCAACATAAATATTAAGATACACTCAATATCCCTGCAAACCACTCAACAGGACTTTAGTAAATTAAACCAACACACTACCGATGCCGAGGATTTGTAATGAGAGAAGTGGACTTTGGCTTTTTTTGGGATTGGGGCATCCAAGGCCAAATGGCTTTTCGGACGACGGACGGACGCACGATGATGAGGCGGATTACGGAATTTACGATTTACATGTGACTTCATCGATGACTACCGCCCACCATGTTACCGATGGAAATACGCTACAGCCACCCCCGCGCTGGACTTGAATTCCCTTTGGAGAGTTGTGGCAATGTCTTGTCTTGTCCTTTTGGTCGTCGTACATAAGAGTGAGCGTTGAGATAGAAGCTAAGCATATCGTCCTGCTGTTCGTCCCTTTGACATGATGAGTGGCTCCTGTGCATACACACACTACTCACATCACAGATTATTTTGCGAATTCTTTAGCTGATTAAGCACCAAATCGGGACTTGATTACATTAATCAATTGCGATCGTCCTTCGATACATAGTTCGATTCCCCCCCTATCATCGCATGGACCTATATGATGACCGGTCGTTGGAATGGAATGATGGACGGCTGCTATGAGTATACATCGCCTTCTGATTAATGAAGGAGAAAAAATCCTTGTGTATCCTTCTCATGGACATGCTCATGTATGGAAGCGAAGCTTGCTCAAAATGCCCTGAATTGTGAGCGACTGTGCATTTTCGGAAATTAAGTTAATGAAGGAATAAATGAGTTAGATGTGATGATGGCTTCCATTTAATGAAATTAATGACCAGGATTTATTTCTGTCTGCATGACTTTTTTTCTGGATCAATGATACATGCATTTTGCCAAAAAAAGAAACATGGAAAACAAAATTTTGTTTTAATTTCTTGCTCATTGCAAACGCATTGTGAACTTTTTATTGTGGCTTTGCCGGCTTTTAATCCAGCCAACAAAGACTTTTGTCTATCCGTCCTCCTTTCACCAAACTTCGTTCCGTGCCCTTAGCGAATTTTTGTGAGTTGTTTCGAGTTTGACTCTGAAGCTCGAGGACGAAATCCGCGGAAGAAGAACTGAATCCTGCGGTAAAGGGACAAGTTGTTCTATCCTTTCCCTGGAGCAGTGGTTAGTGATCCGTACTGCCGATGCCGTGACAAATTCTTAGTTTTATACCCTATCTCACCAAAGATTTTGTTCCGTAGTTCCGCCTCATCAAGCTGCTAGCTGTTCGTTGCTGTTGCTACCAGAGATTAAAACGAGTCGAGTACTGTTCACGATCAACGAATACTTGCTCGAAAAAAGCGAGTTTGAACAAACAGAGTCAACCTATCAAACTATGCTTACAAGTATTTTTGTTCATGAGTATGATGACCCGTGAATAACAACACATTTCAAACGAATAAGATCGAGTATACCTTCCAACCGAGTATGAACGAGTTTGAACAAAACGAATAAAGTGCTCATGATCAAAATGTTCACGATCAATGTGCTCATGACCAAAATGTTCACGATCAGTGCGATCGATCGCGATCGTTCGACTACTCGCTGTGTAAAATGTGTATTCGGGGTTGGTATTTTAAGGATTCTGTTTCTTGTGTTATTGGGGTTGGTTTTTGTATTTAAGATACTTTTACCATTAGGGGCAGATCGGTGTTGGTTGATTTTGCTTCATGATTCAATATACTTAGTTTGCGTATGCAAATAAGGCATTTTTATTAGGAAAAAGTGCAGTAAATAATGTTATTAGTCACAATGATTTTTATTTTTATTTACCTGAAAAAAAAAACAGTAAATTAAATAAGTAATTAAAACCACTGACCTACTAAAATTACTAACAAAGAAAAGAGTACCTGTTTCGGGGAATTTTAACCTGCGCCTTCAATAAAAGAAAAAATTGACTTCACCTAAATACATACACCAACCGCGAATGTTGACCATCTTTTGTTTTATAATAACATCATTTGCCTACCTAGCCACCTACCTATTCATAAATCTTTCCAAAATAAGAAACCCTTTTTCTTCTGCTATATTTTCTGCGAATACAAAACATTACCCTTAAAATACAACGGATTAAATAATAAATCAGGTAGCGCCAGCAGTTTCCTTTGTTCACGCATTGCTTGTGACTTGTGAGTACTCGCTTTGCTCACGATCAGAACGATCAAAACGATCAAAACGATCAGTAGGTCTTTTTTCGAGTACCCGAAACTGGTTACAACTGTTTGCGAATAATTTTGTTCTTGGGTATGAAAGTCAGAAGATACTCATGAGTTCGATCAGTTCGTTTGTCTTTATTCGTGATTCTTTTTATTCATGACCAAAATGACTTATGAGCATGGAAGCAAAACGATCGGGTATGAGCGATCAAATAGAAAAAATCGCAGTGTTCGAACTTATTCGAACATACTCATTTTAATCTCTGTTGCTACCTATAGATTAACATCCGAAGAAGTGAGATAAATATTTTAGAAGTTGGGACAAATAAAATTTTTACCCCGTGAGAAGTACACACGTTAAACAGAGCACGCAAAGCTGAACAAATACATGAGACATTTTCCCAGTTTCAAAGACATACAACAGTTTTCCGGGAAATGAATGAAGGAGGAGGTCGGGCTTCAGAAAAACGAAAGCTTGCAATTTCTACCATGCGAGTTGCCACCTCGGTGGCCGATGTCGGGTTGGGATTCCGATTCTCTGGTGGGAATATATGGAGGACGTCTTTAAGTGAACGATAGGAAAACACCAGACTTCACGCCATAATTTTTAGTCAGACTCATGGACCTAGTAGCGGGAAAAAACATCGTGCTGAACATTTATGCATGGTACCAGACTAGATGGATGAACCTACAGCTGTCACTATCTATTATGTAACAATCAACGGAAGACAATTTTTCAGCATTCGTAACCTACTAGATTGCCGAGAAGCTAATGACGTCATCGAAGCTCTTAGAACTTAGACGATCAACAACAATGTCGAGGAAACTAAAATGGCTTCTACATTCTATGTCGGCCAAGTAAGATACCAAAGAGTCCCAAAAGCTCTGATCTGATTGTAAAAGGAATATAGAGCAATCACCATGCCTAAGCACAATGACGTAGCTGCAGCAGTAGTACGTAGCACTGTCAATAAAGTTAATGTCAAAAAAAGTAGCCCACTAAGTAGCATGTACTGATGACGGATACTATTTTGTAGCACTGAACTCTAACAAAAATCGTTTCAAACATATCGTTTGCTGTTGTTTTGCAGCGCAGCACGTTCGTGAAGTTGGAATCGAGTCGACTTCTACGCCTAATTTAAGTTTTCTTTCAAAAATACTTAAATCAATTTTTTTTTTAGTTTTATGTGTTTGTTGAAAACTTCAAAGTACCAGAATCTGGCGTACCTACTCAAAAAACTTGGAATACGTTTTCGAAAAGTTTTCCAAAAAAAAAACCGCTTTTTAAAAAAACTGGTCGAACGATTTTGAAGTTTTTTTTTTCTAAAATTCAAAACAGCAAAAGAAATCAGATGACTTACTTAATTTTTTCCAAGAAACGTGATTTTTAATTGTTTAATAAAATTATATGTGATTTTTTCCTTTAATTTTTTATACCCTTATTCCATAGAATCGGGTATATTATATTTGGTTTGGAGTTTGTAACATAGAGAAATAATACCGTTAGGTATATATGTATATATGCACATATATTCTGACTCAGAATCAAAAGCATAGTCGATTTAGCCATGTCCGTCCGTCCGTATGTATACTCTCTATACTGACTTGGTCTGTAGAGATTCCTTGATAGGACGCGCTCCACGACAATATTAGAACCCTACTAAATTTGGTCTGTGGTGAAGCTTATCAATTGCAGCTACCCCACGACAAGAAACTAATGGCCTAATGCCTTTACTTCAAAATTTAATAAGGTTTCTGCTGATTTTCCCCGCAGCGTACATTCGAGATCTCTTATTCCCGGTATTCTATTTAATAAAATCGTATACCAATGGCTGGGAGTTCGAGTCTAATAATTTTCCATACAAATTCTGCTTATACTTATGAAATATTTCAGTACTAAGGAAGTGTGAATCATAACATTAAAGACTCAAAATACTTGTACTAAAATAATTCCTTCTGTTTGTTGGATGTTTCTGCTGGTTACTATCATAATATGATGATGTCATAATATGTGTTCCGAGTTGGTTGGTAGTCCAAATTAGCGGTACGGGGCGGAGGGGTGGTCGGTTTTGCTCCCATAGAGGACAATGGTTGTGTTGCGTCACTGGCTGGTCTCTGATATACACTTAACGTTGTGAGAAATCTTCGTGGTGATTGTGACGGCGGTCGGTGGTGGTCGGTGGCAGTCGGTGGCGGTCGGTGATGATGGTGACTGGCTGATGCACTCATCATGGTGATTGGGATTCCAGTCGGTGGCGGTCGGTGATGGCGAATGAAACGTGTAACTTCGTTACAGTTTAAGAGTAAGGCTAAGTTCTTGAACCGGTAAAATCCACCCACAAACACGCCCAAAATCGCCATTTTTGATGAAAAACCTCAATTTGGTAAAATATAATTATGTTTTTTTGTACAGTTACGATAGAAGCATAACGCTAAAATTTTGCACACGTAAGCTTTAGGTAAACTTTCTTCCAATCAAATAAAAATATTTCAGTTTGGGCGTGGCTTACGCCTATTTTTCATACAAAACCATCAATATTGTTTTTATAAAATAACAATTGTTATATTAAAGCGAAAAACATTAAATTTTGTGGGTCTTACTGGCACATAAACATCTTGTGTATGAAATGAAAAAAATTGATTTTGGGCGTGGCTGACGCCCACTTTTTATTAGAAACTATAAAAAAATTGTTTTTGTAAATAAACGGTATTTATAATTAATCCGCAAGCCAAAATTTTGTGTCTCTTAATAGAAACGAAAAGGTTTGTGTATGAAAAGAAATTTTTGAATTTTTGGCGTGGCTTACGCCTACTTTTCATGAAAGAACGGAAAACGTAGCCTTAAGAATTTAAGGCATTTCCAATGTTTAATTTAAACCTTTTTCTTTCCGTTCGTTATTTGAGAAATATATCTCTACATTTTCTTTTAAAGGCGTGATTTTGGTAAAATACCTTTGTTCAGGTAAGATTGTTTAAAAGCTATTCGATTCAGCTGTAGTTTTACACATATGCCTAAATACTGAGCAAATCTCATTTAGTGCTTCAAATTTTTAAGACACGCCCACTTTTAAGGGGCGTTTCCGTCAAAAGTCGTATAATGCATTAATTTTTTTAACGTTTTTTAACTATCGGTCGCATTTTTGAAGTAAACAGATGAACACTTGGATTTATATTCCTTGGTTACGTAGCAGAGTGTGGTCCAAGAATTGTTTAAAGCACCCATAATCGCTATTTCCATTCAAAATCTAATTTTTAAAAATTTAAGTTTTGTCTTGTTTTGTTCAAATCGATCTGCAAGAATAAAATTGAATGTCACTGAGTTCATAACAATTGCCTTGGCAATAAAACGTTTTAACTTTGGGCGTGGGGCACTCCTTTTTTTATTGCGCCAGCACTAATTGAACATCACACCTCATAAAATTAATGTTATTGAATTTTTTTCTGTCTGCTAAAGAAGAATTTTGTTTCTGAAACATCGGCTGTTTGCGGGAGGCAGACGCATGCACATACAAAAATATAGGGAATAGGGTATCCAACAGTTCGTTGCAAACGTACTGCAGCTCTCGATTATGTTTTTTTTCTAAATCTAAAGCCCCAAGACCACTGTCACACATAACAACAAGATCGTGCGACCCAGTCGTGCACATTTTTTTAATAGCAGGCTGACCACTGTCCAAGGGAACTCGAATAAAACGGTCCCAAATGTGACTAATAAAAAGCACGCGTTTTCGATAAAGAAGCAAACTCTATCGAACGCTTTTGAAAAATTAAACACAATAATTGTACATTCCCTGAAACGATCCAAAAAGCCTTTTCGCATAATTTTCCATTCGGTTTATCTCTTTCTTCGATGTGAGGCAGACATGTTTTGCAGTGAAGAATATTTTAAGTGATATGACGCAATTTTAGCTCTAAAATTCAATTTAAATGTCCCTGTGACTGTCTCCACATAAACAGAAAAACTAATTTAAAGGTAAGATAATGGCGGATTCAACTTTTAAATATCTGAACGTTTGTTCGGTGAGTTTTTGGTGTGTTTCCGGAGCCACCCAATTTATAAATTTGTGTCCAATGTTGGGCCGTCTTTCGATTGTATTTTTCGATTTATTAAATTTTGAACACAGCAAATAATGACACGGATTTTTACATCAATACTAAGGAAGGATAATTCCTAGTTGGAATACATCCTGTAAATAGTTGCCTTTACCGTTCTGCTTAAAAGTTCTCTTTGGAATATTTGAACATTGACCATTGACCGTCAGGTTGATTCGCAAATGGCCTGAATCAAATTTTTTGAGAAACTCTGGACATACCATTATCTATAACCGCATCAAAAGCAAACTGCTTATACCCACATTTTCTATCGTACCTATCCTATTTGGAGCACCACCGTTTGAGCGCCATTCATGTCGCCGTTAAAACCATAGAATAATCCATATTTTCACTGCTTCGTCCACACGCTTCATAAAAAACATCCCCTTGTTAAAAAACCATAACTACAAAGTCAATTGATTATGGACGATTTCTGTAATTTTTATTTTTCGATTAAAAACCCATCACGTCATCTATAAGAGTTGGCAACAGTTACAGACACCATCAAGTCACCGCCGCTATACCATCTACTCTACACAATCGAGGGTGTCCTTGTAATAATAATTTATTATTATTTTTTCCTTTTCTCATCCTGTCACTGGGCGGCACACACATTATGATTATGATTACGAAAAAATTTGAATTGATAGACATTCGAGTGCACAGGAGGAGGGCCATCCAAACAAAGTAAACTTCTCAACAGTAACTCTATATATGTACTCTGTTTTTAAGTCCTTTGTAGTCCTTTGGATAGCTTATTCTTCTTCTCTGGTACTGGTATCTTCGTAGTCAAATGAATTACACACACATACACACACAAAAGATGATTTCTATGCTTTCAAGAGGAAACAACGGGATGAAAACAAAAATTTGCATAATAAAAATATTAAACTTTCAAATTGAGGAACACCGCGCGCATTGATACAAAGAAGATGAATAATAATAAAAAAAAAAATAAAAAAAAAAAAAAAATAATTTCATGTATCCGCCTGTATTGCGTTATATCCTGCCAGGCACACACAAATTATTAATTTTCCATTTTCATCCTCCTGGTGCTGTGTGCTTGTATATTTTGTATTTATGTTCTTACATCGCATCGTTTGGCTTAACGCATTCAAATGAAGAAAAATTTAAGGAACAGAATGACTTACAAAGGACATTTTCTTCGTCAACATTATTCTTAAAAAGGATATCCGGTTGAATTAGTCGACTTGGAGATATTTAAATTGTATAACTTTGCACGCGGGACATGTACGATGATTTTGCCAAATTACTTAAAAGATTAGGTTGGTGGAGGTACATAAATCTCTTGCGAGACAATTAAGACCAAGCAAATGTGGAAAACTTGTGGTGAATTTTTTTGTTTATTTGAAAGACAATTCCTTGACTTTTTTACCTATATACCTATGATCTGGCATATGAGCATATACACAGCTGGTCAAAAAAATAGGTGTGATTAAATTTTATATCTTAGCCATAAAAGTTGGAGCGGACCTGAAGGACCAAAAAATGGCGCAATATCCTCTGGAGTGACGAAACAAAAATTTATTTGTTCTCATCACATTCTGGGCGTATTTCAGCCGAGCAAAAAGAAAGGACTATCACCCTCGCTATACCCAAAAGACGATTAAACACGGAGGAGGAAATATTATGGTCTGGTTTCGTTTTGTCTAGTATTGTATGGGCGTGGGCCCTAATTCCTATATTCCGTATTAGTTACATCTTGACCAAATAAGGTTATAGGGATATTTTGGAAGATATCATGCTTCCATTTGCCGAAAAAAACATGACTCTCCGATGGAGCAGGATATAACGATCAGAAACATATGGCAAATCTTGTGAAAGAGTGGTATCGAGAGAAAGAAGTTTCAATTGTTTCATGGCCAAGTCAATCCCAGATCTCAACCCGATTGAGAACTTGAGGAATGAGCTTATGCGGAAACTAGGATGCCAATATTTTCCAAACTGGAACCGATTGTGGGATGCTGTTCAGAGTGAATGGTATTCTATACCCCAAGAAAGATGCCAAAAGTTTGTAGAGTTAATACCACGCTGACTTTAAAAAGTTTTAGATAACAATGTCGTATACTCGGGTTATAAGAGAATGGTAAACGAAAATTATTATCAAATACAACAAATTTTGCATTCAAACTATCATTATTCTAAATTAAGGAAGACACACCTATTTTTGTGTCCATGCGCAAATGTCTACACCGTCCGTGTTATTGTATAAAATTTATAATTACTTAATTTAAAAAAAAGCCTTAAATATTAATATTTCATTAAGTATTAATAGTCCTATGAAAACTAATGTTAAAATAATATTTAAATAAACAAAACATATTAAAAAATTAAGTTTATATAAAAAAAAATAATTGCACCTATTTTTTTGACCAGCTGTGTATATATAGGTTTCTTGAAATGTAGGAAAATCTTGAGGTCGATTTTCGGATCATATTTGAAGCATTTTTACTCAAAAAAAAAAAAAAAAATAGAAAAATGAAAGAATTAATATTATTTTGTTTATTAAAAGGTTTTTACATTTCATCGCAATCCTCCAAGTGGCCTACGAGAAAATGTATTTTGAAAATACCGATCCTATAGGAGGTAGGGACCGTTATATGACTTTTCTTGACAAATTCCAACCAAAACATTAAGTTTACACAAATACACCATTCAAAAAGTTTTATCAAAATTGAATCAGCAGTTTTTGGTTTCAATGAATTTTCGATTAAAAAGCAAATGGCAGGTAGGTATCGCTAGTTTAAAAATGTTAGTTTCAAAAACGTCTGTACGTACGTTCCAAGTTTGAAGAAATTCGATCCAGCCGCTTAGGCTGTAGGTGCCGATAAATAGTGATGGACTTACGGACAACACTGTTGGACCCACTTTTTTAGACTTGATTCTCCTTTTTTTTAACGAATCCATATTGCATATTGATGCAGCCATACAACCAAAAAAGAGATTCATCGCTTAATAACATTTTCAATATTGATTCGAGCCCATGAACCGAATATACGCCGCGCCGGCCGGTGCCTCATGGTCATATGGCTTAAGCCAGCAAGCCAAAATCTTTGCATAGAAAATTCCATAAAGCGGATGGAAACTGATGATAATATTATTTTTCCCGATTGCGGGTGGACTCTTATTCGGTATACGCATTGTACGACGTCTCAGATGATGAAAATTATTATTTTAAGACTCCAAATTTTAGAGAAAACGTGGTGCGAAAACGTTCCACAGTTAATCGAATCAATTACCCCTGATCGATGGTTGTCGACCATAAAGATAAAAAAACATAAGCAAAAGCTACAGTACGTTTTCAACGAACTGTTGGATACCCTATTCCCTATATTTTTGTATTTGTTTGCTTTCGCTTAACGCATCCAGCCGCTGTTCCAGCTTCGAAACAAAATTCTTCTTCAAAAAATTCAATAACATTAATTTTGTGTGGCCGATGTTCAATAACTGCTGGCGCAGTAAAAAAAAGGCTTGTGCCACGCCCAAAGTTGTGACTTTTCATTGCCATGGCAATTACTATGACCTCAGTGACATTCAATTTCAAGCTTGCAGATCTATGTGAACGAAACAAAACTTAAATTTTTAAAAATTAGATTTTGATTGAAAATGATTATGGGTGTATCAATTCTTGAACCAAACTCTGCCACAGAACCAGGGTATACAAACCGAATCGTTCATCTTCTTACTTCAAAACTGCGGCCGATAGTTACAAATCATTAAAAAATCAATGCATATTAGGGCTTTTGACGGAAACGCCCCTTAAAAATAGGCACTAACTAACTTAAAGCACTAACTGACCTTTGATCATTAGTCAATTTTTAGGCATATATGTATATGTGTAAAATTACAGCTGAATCGAGTAGTTTTTTTTGACGATCTTACCTTCTTCATAGTGGGGGTATTGAAAAAATTTACGCAAATAATATAGAGATATATTTTTCAAATAACAAACGGAAAAAAAGTTTAAAATTGAATATTGGCACCTTAATTTTTCTTTCATGAAAAGTGGGCGTACCTAAGTTATGCCCTAAATTCAAAAATTTCTCTTCATACACAAATGGATACCGATTATTTGCAAAAACAATTTTTGTATAGTTCTTAATAAAAAGTGGGCGTCAGCCACGCCCAAAATTAATTTCTTTGACTTCTTACACAAGATGTTTATGTGCAAGTTATACCCACAAAATTTCATGTTTTTTGCTCTAATGTAAACATTGTTATTTTATAAAAACAATATTGATGGTTTTGTACGAAAACTGGACGTGAGCCACGCCCAAACTGTATTATTTTTATTTCATTCGAAACAAATTTACCTTTAGCTTGCGTGTGCAAAATTTAAGCTTTGCGCTTTGGTCGTAACTGGACGAAAACACAATTTAATTTTGCTGAATTGATGTTGTTTAACATCGCTAAATTGACTAGGATTTTGATTCTTAGTCAGAATCGATACCTCTCGAAATGAAAACTTTTCGTAGTTCGATGTAAGAAATATGTTTTCCCGTAGGTCTGGCTTCAATAAAATAATATAATTTAAGGTGCTGTTCATTTATTACTTACATATTTCAGAAACTGTTGTAGGTAAACTGTAATGAAGTTAAACATTTTCTCAAACCACCACGACGACTTCCTACGACAACCTATACAAATGAATTAGGCATCAAGTGACGCAAAAACCACCGCCGCCGATCGTCACGATGATTTCCAACAATGATCTATTGCTATGGAATCCCCATCACGTGACGCAATACTCACCACCGCATTCTACTGAGGCACTTCTATTTTTAACTTTTGGCTTTTTAATTCACAGTCTCTCCTTTCAGTAATATTCCATAAGTAGAAGTGCAATTTGTATGGAAAATCAGACTCGACCTCTCAGCCATTGGAAGAACATACTATTGCAAATGGATTACGAAGGTAAACGCTGCGGAGAATACCATATACCAGCAGAAGCTCAGTGCTACCACTTCAGGAAAAAAAAATCGAAGCAGATTTGAAGAAAAAAGTGAAGTAGATTGAAAAAAATTCGAAGTAGATTTCAAAATTAATCTTTTTTATAAAAATCTACATCTACGGTGGGCTATTTAGTGGTTTGTTTTTAAATCGTAAGTTATTTTGACATTGACAGCTGTTTCCCGCTCGAAATATTGAAAGATAGTCAGTATCATACCTCCGCGGAACGAAATGTGTGGCTTTATGCTTGAACAGCATTGGAAAATGTTGAAAACTTATTTCCAAAGTGAATGCTGTGTAAGTTCGTTGGTGCTAAGAGCAGCTTGAATTGGACAACGATTTTCGGCAAAAGATCGACTTTTCTAACAAACAAAATGTCTCGGGCAAACTCGCCCGTTGTTGTCGAGAAGCCAATGCATCCACAAAGGGTGTGACAGTTGGGTGCGAGTTGTGAAGTGTTCATCGTTCATCGTTCATTAGACCATTTTTCTTCGAAAATGAGGCTGGGAACAACGTTTCTGTCAACTGTGGGTGTTACAGAACAATGTGAAGACATGGATTTGAACGACCCCTGCTTCATGCAGGTTAACGCGCTATGAAACACAGCCCACTCTACAATCGATCTTTTGCTCGCTAAATTCCAAAATCGTGTTATCGATTGGCCACCTCGGAGCTGTGATTTGACTACTTTGGACTTTTTTGTGGGAAACCGTGAAGGACCTACGTTATGCCAACAATCCGGAAATGAAAACTTGGGTTTGGACACCCTCCAAATTATTAATTTTTTTTTAAATAGCCTTAATTCAATCAAACGAAAACCAAACTAAAAGGCTTTCCGACTTCTTATTATACTGTTTCATAACACTTTTTAATTTAATTTAACAAAAAAAATTATTTTCATCTTCATTTCTACATGTGTTGTAAAACAAAAAAGAGAGTGAAATGGAAAAAAAGGGAGCAGATTTCGCCTTTTTCTATAAATTGAAGTAGGTGGAAACAGATATTTTTAAAATGAAGCAGATTTCAGTATTTTGGTAATGGTGCGAAGTAGGGAGTAGATTTTAAATTTTTTTGATAAAAAGAAGCAGATCTACTTCAATTGAAGTAAAGTGGTAGCGCTGCAGAAGCTTCACCAAGTTTTGTAGTAAATTTTTTTTGTCAGCTTTCCACTTTGCTCTTCGTCGCAGTGGGTCGCTGACCGGCATTAGGCCAACCCGTTTATTGTCGTGGAGCTCTTCCTTTTTAGAGGAATCTCTGCAGACCTAGTGTTAAGGAACCGGTTATTGTCGTGGACAGTTTCTCGAAACTCCACAGACCACCTAGCTTTTAAGATATTATAAGAATTGAATTATTATCTTTTATTTTAAGATTATCATTAAGAATATGAAATAATCTGTTAAGCAAATCAAGAAAAATAAAAATATTGTTGTTTCGGAGTTCGACACTCTTCAACCCTGAGTTTTGTCGTTCTTTTGGGAACAACCCATGCCATCCATATCCATGAGCTAACCTCAGCCTAAGTACAAAAAAAGCATCACAAAATATGGTCAAGAAATACAACCTTTCACACAGTTTTTCACCTTTGACATAGTAAAATGTCCTAGATCCACTTCAGTCCATCCTATTTTTATTATAAAAATTGTGACCCATTGAAAATTACAGAAACCATCCTCAAAGCCACTCTAACTTTCAACCAAATCCATAGTATCCAATATTTCATAAATAATTACTTCCTCCTTTGAATAGAAAAATACAAGCGAAACCTTTTTTTAGAAAATATGCCAACTAATGGCCGATGGAAACTGTTTTTATGACTGTTCATTTCCTTGCCACCAAAGCCAATAGCAGCAATCTAAGCCAATTTCACATTTGAATTCCATCTGATCCCATCTCGAGTCCTCTCAACGCAACGGTCTCACACAGGATATCGCTTGTGATTAGTGACACAGAAAAAAATGGCAATAGCCAAGCCAGGCGACAAGAAGTGAGGGCCGTGTATAGAAGAATGTCTTCCTTTGTAGCCATTCGACAGGAAAAACCAAACCGGAAATTCGGTCCGTTAAGCCAAAATTCACTCAACCGATAGCCATATTTCCATCCGCCCTCGTTCCTCTCACTCCCTTAGGAGTTAGGACCTTATACTTTGCCCGGAATCGAATTTGATGAATGTCAAAAATATTATTATAATTTTGAAAGTTAAGAAATTCATGACATTTTCCTGGCGACTGTGACTGCGACTTCGACTGTTGATGGACTTTTATTGTCATCCTACCGCTCTTTGCGGGAAGGGAAAATGCGTGTCTATCTTTTATGGATAGAGGTGGATATAGGATAAATATCGGAAAGGGATAATCACTAAGAGGGTGGTTATTTATTGATGCAACTATTCCATATACGACAGAAATGGTATAATTTTCAGGATTAAATGGCTTGTATCGTTATGAGTGTCTTTTCATATACAATAATTTGGATACTCATATCATCATCATCCCCCACTCAAAGCAAGGCACGTAACGCACATTTTGAGGCACATTTTCAGGGACCTTTTCACAAGGATCAATTTCAAAATTACCATTAAACAACAAATCATTTACACACAATGAAAGCTAAAGCTTTGAAATGTGTTGCGAGGCGACGGTTTTTTTTGTGTCTTCTTCGGATTGAATTTTAAGATACTTAAAATCTGACAGCACCGCGATTGTCATTCACAGATACTTTACGGTTCGTCGGGTTGATTCAATAATTAAAGCAAATCCCACCATGGTTTCTGGACTCGGAACAAAAGGACTCATCGCACCTTCTTCTTTATGTGAAGTTTTCATTTTATCTAAAAGCAATAAGTTTTAATGCTTCACAGAGTGGCTATGGTAACGTTATTATGTAAGGAGACGGACCATTCATTGACGTGTTATCAAACCTTAGCGTCACCATCACTGTTACTACACCACCAGCCAGGAGGAAGCTAATTGTAATAAAGGAAATATTTTCAATAAAATTTTCCACTTGGTAAAGTTACACCACGCGGAACACGAATATCGCGTACCTACTGTTGTGATGGATGTCTATAACAAAGATAGATTTATTTTAATTTTGTATCTGTGAAGTATTTTCCATTTAAAAGTGGTGGAATCGGACAGTTGGTGATGGGTGTCATATACTTTGCTGGTGGTGGCATGGAAAACATTCAAATTTGATGGCTTTTTTTTCGTCAAAACTGTTTGAGAAGCCCGTATCAATAGAGTACACTCCCGTGTAGATATTTGAAGAGTGTCCCCGTGGGGATTTTCAAGTGCGGGATAAAATAATCGTAGAAGTTACTTCCAGGCACTGAACTAACCGGCAACTTGGGGAGTTTTTATTTATCTTGATGGGGAGAGATTATCCGCTGAGTACTCAATGAATTAGTAATGGATGTTGGGAAGGAATGTCAACTAAGGAGATGGACTTTCTAAATTGATTCCTTGTTGACTTGTTCACGATAATCAATTTTTTTTTTTTATCATATTACAGTTATAGTATTATATACGGGAGAAAATTTCTTTCTGAGAGGGCGCTTATCGACTCAGCAAAATAAAAGTTCCAGTAAATCCATATTCTCTTAATAAGGAAAGCAGTCTTTTAAGGTTGGACTCGGGTAGATATGAGTCTCTGTGTTACTCTTCTTCGGAGAACCAACTCAATGCAATGGAGTTTTGTAGTCTTAAAGGAAGATTTCGAACTAGATTTCATGGCGGGCGTGTCGCCATCATTAAGCTTTACTCCCAAACAAAACTCGCTTTGGAGTTTGGACAATGAGGAAAAGTTAAGCCCTGAAAAAACATCGTGGAAACTATTCGCAGCGACTATGCCTACCTACAAACTAAAATTTCCCAGATTTGTGTTCTTAGCCGCACAGCATGAATGTTAAATGGTTAAACAAGCTTTATTCCCTCCAGTTTGTGTAAAAATAAAAAAAAAAAATAATAAGAACAAAATGAGATGCCGAAAGGATTTCCAATTTTACATTTGATGGCTCTGCAAAGTGAAGTGTTCCAGGGCTTTTAGAACAATGTCCCTTCAACAAGCTCGATCTTAAGACTTCCGTCACCTTTTGGGTTGTTGTTAGGGATCGGTTGAAATGTTCACTCTGCCATTTTTTGTGTCGGCGTGTAAACATTGAATAACTTGAACTTTTCTCAACTGATTGACCTAGGTACCTAGCTATATCAATATTTTTGGAACGTTAATTAGGTACAATTTTAAACGTGAATATTTTCCTATGCGCTGATTCAATGGCGCTGTACACCAAAATATTGTCAAAAATATCCTATCCAGGAAGCGCCGTCTGACACTATCCGTCATTTTTGGTGACGAATTTTTTTGAGTACGATACAGTATAAGGTTTGTCTATTAAAAAAACGTAACTAAAATCGAAGTCTTTGGCGTGGTATTCCATATTCACTTTTCAACTAGCCACGGAAATATCATGGAGGTTAAAAGCATAATAAATAAAGGTCCCCGTTTGGTAGCAAATTTTGAGAAGACCCTTTTTCGGTAATCAATCAGCCAACATTCGTATTGTAAATTGGTTTCAGTCGATTCCTTGGTCTTTCGCAGGCTTCAACTTTTTTGCGAAAATTGGGCTAGAAGCGTTTGAAAAAGGACCACGATTTCGCCCAAACTGTTGTCTTTAGATGTGTTTATACGGCAAAATTGTTGTATATGGGAAAAAGCCAACTCACATGAAGCTCACCAGGTGACAACGCATCCTCAAAAAGTTAACGTTTGGAGTGGATTTTAGGTTGTCCGTCGGTCGGCGTCATTGCCAACAATGTTGGTGAATCATATATGGACCTAGACACTGAGAATTGCGCCAATCATATACATTTATGTGCCACCCACACCATCAGAAGCTGAGCCGGGTATTTGAACGATGGTGTATTCCAATGGCATACATGGGTTATTTAAAATAAAATAAAGAGCTTTGTTCATACCTAAGACATAGACTGTTTTTTTATGTACCTACCTAGACACTTAATTCGTTTTTTTTTTTTTGACGTGATAACGTCTAATAAATCGGTTTGGAATATATGGGCAGCACGCACGAAATTATGTCACAGTCACACTGACGTTACCTAGCTCCTTTGATAGCCTAGAAAGTCGATAAAGTGGGAGGGGAGGGTGTTGGGTGGTTGGTGATTGTAAGTGGTGGTGGGTGTGGGAGGTGGGGGGGGGGATAGTTCATTTGATTGGGGGCGATGAAAAAATTGTCAAAAGTGGTGGGTGAGCTGAAGGTGGTTTTAAATGGGGTGGGTGGTTTGATTTGGTGTTGGGAGGGAATGAGGAAAAAACTGTCAAAAGTGGTAGATGGTTGGTTTGTTGCTGTAGGTGGGATGGGTAGTTGGCGGTGATGTTGGGGATGGGGTGATTTGGTGTTGGAGGGAGGCCAAAAGTGTAAACAAAATGCTGTGTGAGTGGCTGGTGGTTGTACTTGGAGTGATTGGTTGGATTTGGGGGAAGGGTGGGGGGATTGTCAAAAATTGTTGGGTTGGGCGGTTGGTGGTGGTTGTGGGGGGGGGGGAGAAAATATGATAAAAAAATGGTGGGTGAGAAGCAGGTGGTCGTAGGTGGAGTGGGTGGTTGGAATTGGTGTTTGGGAGAGAATTGTCAAAAATAGTGGTGGTTTGGTTGCTGGTTGTAGGCGGTGTGGATGGTTGGTGGTAATTGTTGGTGATAAGGAAGGGGGTATTTACTGTGTGTGGGGGGGGGGAGGAAACAATTGTCAAAAATGGTGGGTTGTTGGTTGTATGTTGGAGTAAGAGGTTTATGTTTTGGGGGAAGTGGTGAGAAAAAAAATTCAAAAATGGTGGGTGGTTGTAAGTGGGGTGGGTTGTTGGTGGTTAAAGAGATAAAACCTACACATGAACTGCTTTGTTAACTGGTTATCACTTAAAATTATCGTCCGTAAACCGACTTTACAGACAACCAAGTTTTTTTTTTTAAACTTTTACCTAATGCTTTTTCAAAATCTCAAATCCCAAGCCCACAAGCAGACGAGTAAGTTCCTCCAACTCAATCTTGTACTTCATTTAAAAAGTCACTTGATCCAAATTATGACAATTTCCTTTCGAAATTTATTGCCAATGTCCAAGAACCAAAATAAAAATACATAAATTTATCTTATCACTGAATTTCAATGAAACTTTTTAATCTGAATTCCATTCTATAAAAAAAAAAAACTTTATAAAACTCATCTGTCTTCCAAATTTGTATTTAAATCAATTAATTGGTCACAAAACGAGTTTCCCATTAGTTCTAGCTGTACCAAAATCTTGAAATATTTAAAGGCGCCAACAGTGACTTCTTGAGAATTAGCTTGATTTCATTCAGATACATATATAATATTGTGTGTAGGAGATCAAGATATCGAAAAGTGTAGACTGAGATTGGGATTTACATTTTGTATGTTTCTATTCATCAAAGAAAAAGTGAAAGGTTAGCGTTTCCGATGGCTTCTATTCTGAACAAAGAGAACAGTATGATAAATTCAAAATTGGAATGATATTTTGATATGAAATAAATCTTTTGTGGAAATGGTCATGCAAATTTGATAACATTTTATTTCTTTGTATATATGAACATCGTGAAGTACATAGGTAATACATATCTTTACTAAAATTGTGATCAGATCATAAATAAATTTAGTTATGCCACAAAAAAAAAGATTTACTATTTTGTCATGTTCTTTCCAAGCCTACACTTTTGGAACTATCTACAATTCATGTTATCAATCAATCAAGTTATTATGAATGAATCTATCAATAGCTACGAAAATGATAAATTGACTTTGTACGGTTTTTTTTTGGCGCGTGTAGATTAGTTGGGGTGAGAATTGAGTTCAATTTGTCAATAAAAACGAATCTAATTAGATAATTGTTTTGTTGTTTGTAGTTATAGTTAGTTGACAACAGTACAAAATTACTTATCTCATAATTGGATCATGAGTATAAGAAAATACTCAACAAAATGTTTATAAGTACACTTGGGTGAATCTATCTTTTGTGAATGAGAATAGCAATGAATCATTTCAAAAGTCAGCGAAATGATGCTGTAAAGAATTGAATGGATATTTTTTTATGCTGACGACACGGGAATCCCATTTGGTACTTTTAAGATACTGCACCTACTAATTAATTAAGTTACCATAATTTTGATGAAAAAATCCCCATTTTGTCTTGGATACTGACAAGAAGGGTATTTAAACAAGATGCTTTGAGGAACCAGGTATCATTCCTTCACTGAAGACCCAGATACAAATTAAAATTAGCTTTACTAAAATAATTCCTAATCAAGAAAATGAACTTCGCTAAAGGATTTGTTCTTTTTATTGTCATCTTGGCTTTAATTGTTGGCCAAACAGAAGCTGGATGGTTGAAAAAGATTGGAAAGCGATTGGTAAGAAAAAGAAATTTGTATTTTTTAACTTTTATTTCAAAGTAACTTTTTGTTTTAGGAGAGGACTGTTCAGAATGTGCGAGATGCTTCCATCAAAACAATCGCAATTGCTCAGCAAGCAGCAGATGTTTCTGCGACTTTAAAAGGATAAAGTGACATTTTGATTAAAATACTTTTTTTTCGCTATTATAACTTTTTTAATCAACAAGACTTTATAGATTTAATTTGCTTATTTATTGAAAATAAAATATTTATATACATTCAAAAATGATTTAGTAATTTTTTATATCTATCTATCGCCATGATGTATTAGAAGGAAATTGAAAGCCACAGCTACAGTGCTACAGTCGACCAAAGGCAATACTGTTCATTGTCTGTTCAAAACCAATAAACTTTTTATATAAAAAATATTGCTTTGAATCTGACAAATTTTATAATATAACCGAAAAAGTATGATTAGCAATAAATTTAGAACACAAAATGCTATTTCGAAAAAATCTAGTGATCCATCTTATTTCTGTTGATTTAGTTCATTTGAATTTTTAAATTTCATTCCAAACATTTCATTTTTTTATTAGAATTTAGTTGGACCCGTTTCCGTGAAAAAAAATACTATTAGTTTAAGAACTAGAATGCCTATTCCAAAGACCATTCCTAAAGATCAGCAAAAACACTTTAAAAAACAGATATTATTGAAGCAAAAGCTCTATAGATGCAGATATAGATATCTCTTTTGACTTCTTAAACCTCGTTATTTATTCTTGTCTCATTTATGTTGAGAATGCCTAACTTTTTTTTGAAGTTCCTTTAGTCGAAGTTCGAAAACTAGACACACATTTTAAAAATGCTACTTTTGTTATTATCAATCATCTTATTCAAAATCAATATTGTCACATTCATAAATATCGGGTGTATTTTTAAGAGGCATAGAACTTTGAAATGGAATGAAAATAAGATAATTTTTTTTTCGTATATCGGCAATAACGCTGCGAATGTTGTCCTCCAAGTGGTCAATTGTTTCGAGCTTATCGGCGTAGACTAGCGACTTCACATATCCCGACAGAAAATAGTCAATTGATGAACGAAAAAGTCGGTAATCATGGCTCTATAGCGGTCACTTTTGACTGTAACTTTCCGCCCAGCATCGTTTTTAAAGAAGTACCTATACGGACCAATTAGTCCACCAGCCCTAAAGCACACCAAAAAGTCAGTTTTTGTGGATGTAACGGTGTCTCAACATACACTTGAGGATAATCATCACTCTAAATACGGCAGTTTTGTTTATTGACGTATCTATTCAACCAGAAGGGAACTTCATCGCTAAACAAAATTCGATTATGATTCACGCGATACGTATCGTATATTTCGAACAGAACCATCATTTTCAAAATAAATTTGCACATTTTGGAAGCGTTGTTCAGACGTCCGTCAGTCTATTCATGTTGAAATGCCAAACCAAATTAATAATAAATCATTTGACAGCTGACAACTTAAAGCAATAATAAAATATTATAAGTAAAATACTTTTTTAAATATTTTCTCCTAAAAATCATACAGCCAAAACTAATAATATTATTTAATATAACTTCATTTGACTTAACTAAATGTTAAAGCTATATTATTTATAAGCATAACAAATATGTAAGCAAAGAAAATTTCCTTTAAAATCGAAGTTGATAAAATATTTATAAAGAACATTTCTGAAGAAGATATAACTATTATGTACGTCAATGAGACATGAACAAATTTGAAACTATATATTTTGTAACTATTTGACTTTTGCCGCCACAATGTCTTATTCTCAATAATTCTAGTTGATCCCGCCGATCTCGAATCTCATTGCAGATAACAACCATAGCAAAATTTAAGCCATAGAATTTGTTTAGATAAAAATAAGCACCAACGAACGTTTATTTTATAAAAATAAATTTTATTTTAAATAAATAACTTATAAATAAATACAAAGTCTTTTGGATGATAAATAAAAAAAAAAAAAATATTTCAATACATTTTTAAAGTGTGACGTTATCCTTTCACAGTTGCAGCAACATTTGCAGCTTGCTGAGCAATCGCTATTGTTTTGATGGAAGCATCTCGAACATTCTGAACAGTCCTCTCCTAAAAAAAAAGTTACTTTGAGAATAAAAGTTCAAAAATACCAATTTCATTTTCTTACCAATCGCTTTCCAATCTTTTTCAACCATCCAGCTTCTGTTTGGCCAGCAATTAAAGCCAAGATGACAATAAAAAGAACAAATCCCTTAGCGAAGTTCATTTTTTGATTGTTAAGTGTTTCGGTTGCAATAGATTTATTTCAAATGCCTCTGTGGTCTTCAGTGAAGGAATGATATCAAGTTCCTCAAAGCATCTTGTTTAAATACCCTTTGTGTCAATACCGAAGAAAAATAGGGGATTTTTTTTTAAATTAAAAAGATGCAAAATACCGAACGGGATTCCCATTGTCAGCATAAAAGACGTGTAGCCCATTAATCCATTAAATTCTTCCCAGCATCATTTCACTGATGTCTTAAGATGATTCACACAACCATTCAATTCGTGGAAAATAGACCCAAATATTGTAGTATGGTATTTAAGTTCTGTTTGGGTTTACTATGGATCTGGTATGAAACCCCCGAAAAATTTAAATTGAGAATGATCAAAAGCGCGCGTAGTTTTTTAGCATTTTATTTTAAAAATACAAGTGAAACTAGTAACAAAAATGTTAAACACAAATATTAAAACTGATTAGCAAAGTAAATGCTTTTATTAAACAGCACTCTGTTAAGGTTCTTCTGCGAGACCTTCAACAAGATACTCTTGAAGAAGAATAATTTTTATATAGCCACCAGAAACATATATAGAAACAATTTTGAATAGTTTTTTTTTCATGACTTAATAAACGATATTCCATTTTTAAAAAAATGTACCACTATCATGGTTTACAAAAAATGAAAAGCATATTTTATACTTGCGATTACAGGTACGAGGTACCTACTGTAAGGCAAGCAATGGATTCGTGCAAACAAAAATTTGAGATAACAATTATGGAGAATCAAAATAGTGGGTCCGGATCTCAAAAACCTTGCTTACAGAAAGTCATTTATAATTCAGTTAATATTGCATTTCAAAATTTTCATAAATTTTTTTTTTTCCTCTAAAAATTGATTTTTTTTTTTGATTGAATTTCTTAAAGTATTTCCACAGAACAAACAACAAAAAAATTTAAAACTGGTCGAAAGATTTTTAATATTTTGTTCTAGGTAGACATTGATTGAGTATCAAAATTGTTTGTATTGCTCACTAAGTTTTTATGATAAAACTCTTATCAAATAAAATGGTTTTCGAAATCATTTTTAATTTATTTAATATATCCAAAAATATTATGCAGCCACTAAGCAATTATCTGGCATAAGACAAATTCATAGGACCAAGTAGTGCATTTAATTTTAAATATATTTTTTGTAGCCTTAATTTTTGAAATTTTTTGTATATGCAAAGTTGGCGTCATGCACTTCCAGAAATAAAATGCTTCTTTTACAGACAGGAAAAAAACAACAAACATTAACATTCTGTTTCCGTTGTTTAATCACTGCCACCGCAGTAAAAAAAAAGGCTTGTATCACTCCCAAAGTAAAATATTTGTATTGGAAAAACAAAACCATGAGCTTATTGCCAAAGAATTTTAAGCTCGCTGCTAGATTGTAACTGCAAAACAAAACATAACCTCAATTTTGAAGAATTATATTTTGAATGAAAATGGCGATTGTGAGGCTACCAACATTTCTGAAAGCACACCCTGCTACGTAGCCAAGGATTACACACAAACATTTTGCATCGCCTTACTTCAAAACTATACGCCAAATAGTTGCTAAATATTGGAACAGTCGAGTCGTTTTTCTTAATATTTTTAGCAGAGTAAAGGTATTTTCTAAAAATCTCGTCCCCAAAAAGTGGGCGTATTGGAAAACGTTCCAAAAATATAACTTTAAAAAAAAAAAAAAAATTTTACATGGCGATGGCGTACAAATAAGAATTAGTTGAAATTAATATGTGTATATATACTTTTGATTTTTAAACTTACAATTTGCAGTAGCGGATTTAGGTTTGACGGCGCCCTAGGTCCAAGACGATATGGCGCCCTTTTTCTTTCGTAAAATAATAAAATATTGATAACAATAATAAATCAAGGAACTTCAGGAATCAATTAAACATTTATTTTTTTAACATAACAATTAAGTAAAGAATTAATAATAAATTGTTTGTAATTATTTGTATATTGTATGTGATAAATCATATTACGGATTTTTTTCTTGCCTTTGTCCGTTCGAAAATATCAATGACCTCTTCATAATTAACTTCTTGAACCAATTGTGCTTCAATGGTTAGTAATGCAAGTGCATTGAGTTTCTCTTGCTTCATACCTGCACGAAAATAACTTTTCACTCTTTTCAGGGTGGAAAATGATCTTTCTCCAGAACAATTAGTTGCAGGAATACTTATATGAATACGCAACGCAATACCTATATTTGGATAGATATCGTAGATTTCATGTGAATGCAAAAACGCACTTATATTTGATGCAGAACGTGTATCTTCATCATTGCCTAAAAGTTGTTTTAAGTAACACTGCAGATGAATGCACTCATTACTTAATGCTTCTTCTAAATCGTCCGAATATTTTGCGACTGTCTTTGCTGTTAGCTCCGTTAATTTATTTATATTAATGACAGGTAAATTACCGAAGAAACTGAAATTATCGTGAAGCTGTTTGTACACTTCTTTACGTCTAGTTAGTTCTGTACTTAAAATATCGATGCGGTAATAAATATTCGTACGAAAACTTTCATGGCCAGAGTAAGGTTCCCTTTTATTTACTCTTGACTAATCTGATTGTAGCTTTCGAATTTTGTTTACGTCGAGTATCATGTGCATAGTAATTTTCAACTCCTTGAGTCCTCAAAAACTTAGTATTTCTAACCCGAACTGTGCTAGCGTCACCATACGGTTATAAAGAACAGAATTTGAAAACGAAATTCCTTTTTCAAATTCTAACCGTTTAAAACAATAAAAGTAGGCCGTGTTTGTTGCTTCATGCATTTACATACCAGGGTTCGGACTTTACTGCGAAAGCAGTAGATCCACTGCGCTTTTTGGTGCTACTTTTCAGATCTACTGGTGGTGCGCAGCGCTTTTCCTACAATCTACTGTGATTATGCTGATTTTGTTTGAAAAACAGTACTTGTAATAGAAATTAATGTAGAACAAAATGTCAAACATTATAAAAAAAAGATTTGTCCCTTTCATGCAAGTCTTGTCAACTTATTATGTTGGCAGTTTTCACTTTTTCAGTTGTACTGCTCTGCAAACATTTCTATTATTCCTTTTCTTATTTCTTCATAATTTTTTTTTAAAGTGAACATTATCATCCTAGAACCTAGATTTAATGCTCATATTAATGTGATAATTATTTGTGTTCCTTAACCTTATATTTATTATTTAAAAACTAACCACAGAATGTGGACTTCATTTAATATTATTTATTCTTTTGTTTTGTTAATAAAATAAAGCGCACGACTTGGTCGCATGAACTTGCCAGCAATCTTGGGGCTTGAGATTTTGAAAAAAAAAAAATTAGTAGGGAAAAAATCATATGAAATTTTATTAATCACTTACAAAAATTACTAGTTTAAACGTTTTTTGGGGAAAGTGAAGTGATTCCTTTTAATGTTTTGAATTTTGCAATTTTTTTTTCAAAATCGTTCGACCAGTTTTTTGAAAAAACGGCTTTTTAAAAAACTTTTCGAAAACATTCAAAAAATTTTTTTAGAATGTGAATTTCTATGAATTTATAGTTCTTACCTGAAAAATAAAATTTAAAAAAATTGATCTAACCGTTTTTGACATATAATCAAAAATTAAAAAAAAATTTACATTTGTTTGAACATTTGCAGAAGCAACATTATTTAAGTGCTTTTACATTAAATTTTTCATCGAAATCCGTCAAATAGCTTACGAGAAAATCTGATTTGAAAAAATCGATACCTCCCATAGGAGGTACGGCCATAAGACTTTTCCAAATAAATCTATTAAAATCAAAACAAAGTTTACACAAAAAACACCATTCAGAAAGTTTTATCAAAATTGTAGGAAGCGTTTTTGAGAAAAATTAGTTTTTCATTAAAAATAATATGTCAGGTATCTACCGTTAGTTTTAGAGCTAGAATTGAATAATAATTCCCAAAAACCCTCCTGTAGGACGTCATAATAAAACTATATACCAAGTCTCAAGCTAATCAATCCAGCCGTTTAGGTTGTAGTTGCCGATAAAGACAGACGGACAGACAGAATTGTCGTTTACGAATACAATGCATATCTTGCCTTAAAAAAAAGGAAAAAATGCTAAACTAAGCACGGAATAAGGACTGTGTTTTATATAATAAATTTATTATTTGTTTGTTTTGGCAGTAATATAAAAGAAAATATAGTTTTAATGCGATTATTTCCATACACAAATGGGCCTCACGGGCCTAGGCCTAAATCCGCGCCTGACAATTTGTCTATTCTTTTACGAAGAGTGGGCGTTATTAACACCGGCATTTTTTTTAATTTTCTACACAAGATATTTAGTTTCGACTAAGAAATGCACGAATTTTTCCTTGGTTTATTACCGTTATATATATAAAAATATATAGTATACCGTTAATTTGCAAAAATATGTAAGTTCATATATAGTATCTCATGAAAAGTGGGCGTCAGCCATTGCAAAAAAAATTGTGGAAAATTTAAGCATATTGTGCCTTAATCGTAGCTATACAAAAAATTGCTAAATAGAGGTTGTGCAACCAAACTTGCGATTGTGTGAGTGTTTTTGGGCGTATTTCAATAGTTCAAGAACTTTACATTACTCCTGGACCAAAAATTATTATCTGTAGGTATATCAAAAACTGCTAGTAAAGGTACATATGGAGGGATTATTTCTCTATTTTATAAACTCCACAATAAATACAATAAAGCCATTCTATGGAATAGGGTATATAATAAAACTAAACAGAACTTGAAAGCCACAAAAAAAAAAAAAACATTTAAATTGTTGCTTATTTTCCGCGAATTCAATTTTGTGAATCATCATAAGACTCAGTCAAAAGATGCTGTGGATAATTAAATGGATTGATGGTTTACTTCTTATATGCTGACAACGGGAATCCCATTTGGTACTTTACAGGCTGTATCTTTTTAATTTTGTAGACAAAAATCCCCAATTTTGTTCCTATTGACACAAAGGGTATTTAAACAAGATGTTTTGAAGAACTAGATATCATTCCTTCACTGAAGACCACAGAAGCATTTGAAATAAATTTATTGCAACCGAAACACTAAACAATCAAAAAATGAACTTCGCTAAGGGATTTGTTCTTTTTATTGTCATCTTGGCTTTAATTGCTGGCCAAACAGAAGCTGGATGGTTGAAAAAGATAGGAAAGCGATTGGTAAGAAAATGAAATTGGTATTTTTGAACTTTTATTTTGAAGTATCTTTTTTTGTTTTAGGAGAGGACTGTTCAGAATGTTCGAGACGCTTCTATTAAAACAATCGCCATTGCTCAGCAAGCAGCAGATGTTTCTGCGACTTTAAAAGGATAAAGTGACAAATGGACATATTTCTTACACAACATATATTAGTAAATTATTATACCTCAAAGACTTTATATTTATTTAAATAATTTATTAAAAATAAAATGTTTTTAAAAAAAATCAAAATCAAGTATCAAATCAATTTTTACTTGCGATTATAGGTACTATAAGGCAAGTTATTTTTTTTTTGACAGTCAAACATAACATTACCATGATAGTGAAGCCTAAAAAAGTGGGTCCGACATTATTATGCCGTCCTACAGTGGGGTTTTTGGAATTAGCTTTCTAGCTCCAAAACTAACGGTACCTGCCATACGGCTCCTACGATTTTCATAAAACTTTCTGAATTATGTTTTCTGTGCAAACTTTATGTTTTGGTTGATATAGATTTTTCTTATAACAGTACCTCCCATAGGACCGGTTTTTTTTAAGTCCGATTTGATTTCGAAGTTTTTTTGATTTTTTTTTTAAAAAGTTTCAAAATTTTTTTTTAATTTTTGTTTTTTTCCAAAAATGGTTTAATCTACATTTTTCAAATTTTATTTTTCTGATAAAAACTACAAACTTAAAGAATGTGCTGCGCTGCAAAACAGCAACAAACAAAAATGGCAGACATGATTTTTCTTTCAGTTCAGTACTGCACGCACATTGTATTCGTGTAGGGCCAGTTGTACAATCGTGGTGCGTCCTCGGATCAAAATTTAAAAACGATTTACCTTCGTCCGTGTTTGCATGATTAAAGTTTAGAAGGTGGTTCAAGAGGAGTTCATGAGTTATCCCACCGATTTTCGAGAGTTAAATGAGTTGACTCACGGATCAAGAATTTAAAAACGAGGTTCAGTGCTGAACCACTATTGTACAACTGGTACTTAGTGTGCTACTTTTTTTACATTAACTTTGACATTGCTATGTGCTAGAGCTGCAGCTACACCATTGTGCGCAGAAAGTTATGCGATATATATCTCACGAAAATTCCACGGTTGGCGTCCACTTGGAACTGCGGGAATATATAAAAATTGCTGCCCAGGCTGGGGCTCGAAACCAAAACTCTAGGTTGGCAGGCAGGTATTTGCGGTACGATATGCGCTTTGAACCAACTTTTGTCTTGAAAGCCAAAGTGACGGAACTTCTTTGTCCTGGAAATCCTGTTGGAGAACTTCAATGACAATGTTTTAAGTGGAGTCCAAGGTTCGGGTACTTAAGTGTTCAGTTAACTGCCTGCCATGGTAAGTAAAGTTCGTTCCATGGGAACTCAGACCATATAGAGCTGCTTTGTACTATGATGTTGAATTAGGAGAGTTTAAAGCTCCGTCTTTTTAATTAAACTCTGACAAAAATTATCAATCAAACTCCGTCGCATTAACAATAAAATAACAATAAAATAAATTAATTTCCAAAAAATATTATCATTTCTGCTTGAAGCATTTTGTTTAATAAATGGCATATTATAAATGGAAAGCGATAAAAACATTTTTAATTTATTCAGCCAACCTTAACAACAATGGCACGTAAGAAATTAATGCCATATCATATTTGGGACACTGCCATTGCAATGACAAATTAATCAAAAAATCTGTCATTGTGTCTTATCAACAATGACAGGGTCATCGAAACTTGTCATTTCGAACAAATTTTTTTTGTCATTGTGCTTGTCAGTTCAATGACAGCATTTTACGATGGCTATCACACGACATGACGACTATAGGACAGATAGTTACGTCATTATGACGTCAGAATGTCATTGTAATTACATAGGTTTCGATGATCGTGTAATACTAGCTTAACTGAGTTAGTTGAATTAAGAAGCCTAAACCTAAACACCCCGCTGCAAAAATCCACCAGTTTTGACTTTGTAATTATAAAGGAGATGTCTTGAAAGGCTGCTTGACTGTCTATGGAAAAATCTGTTTTTGTTTTTGCGGCTTCACAGATTGCAAAAACTTCAGCTTAGAAGATGCTGCAGAAGCCAGGAAGCTTTATTTAGCTGTTTATGGATGGATTGGCTGAACAAAAATAGCTGAACCTACCATAACATCTGTCTTATACCCGTTCATAAAAGACATGAACTTCGTTTATGATCCTTTTCATGTTCACAGAAGCCTCTTTTCCAATGATTACATTGTTAAAGACGTAACGCACTTTTTGCCGCCATCTCTTCAGTTCTCATGGCAGTAGTTGTACCAATACACGCCATCAGTCTCTAAATTTTCGTTACGGTTTTGAGATTGGTTTCCTTCTCTTGTCAAAACCAGACCAAACAGGCGTACAACAGAATCAGTGTTATTATGGCTACATCAAGTATCTGGTCTAAGGGTTTGGTCCCCATCTTTTGCCAAAAATCATAATAAAAGCTTCCGCCGGTTTTTGCATTTACAGTCTGCCAGCGATTGTTCGATTTTGATTGAGTCCAGGTCTTGTCGAATTTCTTCGTTATCTTCAATATATCGAGGATAGCTGCCGAATTGAGTTCCTTAAAAGGTTGGTTAAATACATATCTAGACAAGTTTTTGCAGCTATCATTGAATACTCTTGATGAATTGCTAAAAAACCCTAGAAGCGTCATTCTTTTCTGATTAGAGATACTTACTATATTTCAAAATTAGAAACTAAAATCGTTAAGGGCCGGATTTGATGTTTTTCAAAAACGAAAACTTTTGGTTTCTGTGGTTTAAATGAACAAAAAAAAGTGCTTGTCAATGGTTCATGTTGTTCACTAACACATGCGTTACCATTTGCATATTAAAACATTTTGCTGCATCTCTTTATTTTCGGTGTCATCTAATGTCATCAAGAAAGGATTTCGAGTCATTTATCAGAAATATGAACTTCCTCAAAGAACTATATAACCCGCCCGCTTCAAAATAAGTCCTCCAAACTCTTACCACACACCACAAAAAGTCAAGCTATATTTTCCCACACCCATCAATCTCTTTTGCATCCTTTCAGCTTCAACTTTAACTATCATCATCATCATCATCACACCCTCTCACTTAAGCACTCCTTATACATTCTCGTGAAATTTTTATCCATCCATTTTTTTTTTTTTTTTTTTTGGAAAAGCAGGAATCTGAAGGAAGTGAAAAATTCAAAATGACATTGTATCACATCATTTTTCATGGTCGATGTGTCACTTACATTCGTGTTGTTGTTAACGTCACATAACAAGCGCGTCTGAGGAACTGTATCCTCCTTTTTGACAGAAAGGTTAAACCAAAAAAAAAAAAAAATGCTGAAAGAAATTTGCATTCAACTGAATAAACATGTGGAGGTTTTGGAATGGCTTTCACAATTCTTCCATTTATCCTTCCCCCATAACACCGACGACGCCAACGTCGACGCCTCCTCCGCCTCCGCCGCGGTAACACATGCTTTCGACTTTTGAATGAGATCATTTATTTTACCCAAAAGTGATGAAAAATGCAAAAAAATGTAAAAGAAAAAATCGCGGTGTAGGTACCCCCTCCCCCGTTTGGTATGTGTGTAACATGTCACTGATATAGAGGGTTGTCTTCACGTGCGTCTTTATACACAATCCAACATCCCAAAGGGATATATGACGAACTGTCACCAGACCGTGTTTGCATAAAGGACAATTTTAAAATTAATGATTTTATGTCATTTTTCAAAAGTAGATACTTTGATATGTAACGTATACCTACGAGTGTGACTAAAGGTTGATATGGTGCAAACGGTGATTTTGAATGGAAGGAGGAGGGTATTGCTACTTTATTCCATGATTGCAATCAAAAAGAACGCATTGCAAGATGTCAAAAGACTAAGCGACGCGACAGTGAAAGTGGAAAATAATCTATCTATTCACACAGCACATGCTATGCTGATTTCTTGGCCATGATTAATGATGGCTTATTGAGTTCTTAATATGATCTCCATAACCAAAGAGCTGAGCTAGGAAGAAGCTTTTGACATAGTTAAATACCAAGAACTTGAAGAATGTTTTTATATTACTTTTTTTTTGCGGAACAGAGGTTTGGAAGTTCTCGTAGAATGCACTTTAAAAACAATTTCACTTTTCATAACTTTTGGTTGAAATTTTTTGAAAGCCTCTTTGAGCTTAGATATTGCAAGGATCTTAATAAAATTTGAAATAGAGGAAGGTCTTAAAGTTTTTTTGAGGGAAAGGGTAACTGCACAAATCCACTGACAAAGGTAACACCATACTCCTAGTATTCTTTTCCATTATTGTGTCCCTATGGGTAGATGAAAAACTCAGTTTGTCAATGCCTATTCCAAAGATTGGAGATATCCCTGAAACTACCCACTTCACTTATGTGTGAACATGTGGAATGCTGATAGGGCAACCACTTCAGTAACGGAAACTGTACTTATTAGCCAAATCAGGTCGGTTTTTATTCTGATATTTAAAATGTGAATTCTGGTGAACCTCAAGGGTCCGTATTGGTCTCATATTCTCTTAGCCAATGACCTTTGTGTTTTGAGAAACTAGTTGAATTCTTTGGCTGAAGACTCTGTCACATTGGAATAATTTGGAGGAAAAAGTATAGGGTGTGTTTTTAGAAGTATACAACTATAAAATGAAACAAAAATATAAAGTGTGATTGATGACTGCCGCGACTGGATCAGATGTACATATTTCAATCTTTAAATCCAATTTCGAAGACTTCCGTCTTTACGTACTCCCAAAGAAAATAGGCTAGCGGTGTTAAATGTTACGATATTGTTTGTCAACACACAGGTTCAAAACACAAAATCTTGCACTCACCAAACGATTCGTTCAGCAAACCAATTTTTGCACATGCTGTGTGATATGTTGCACCCTTCTTTTGAAGCCAGAGCTCTCCCACATCAAGGCCATTCAATTCAGGAACGAAAAAGTCATTGACCATGGCTCTATAACGGTCTCCATTGGCTGTAACCCTCTGGCCAGCATCGTTTTTAAAGAAATAAGAACCAATGATATTCCACCAGCCCAGAAAGTATACCGGACTGTCAGTTTGTCTGGTCAAAAATGGTTTGAGGTTCATCTACACTCAAAATGAGGCAGTTTGGCTTATTGACTGACGTTTTGAACAAAACTTTCTTGCGGAAGTCGGTATTAACAGCAATCTCGTTTCGAGCCAATTCACCGATTGCACTCCCGCCGCGACCGATCGTCTTGCGACTGCAATTCTTGCACGAGTTGGTTTTGTATACCAGCAAACCAAGACTTTTCTTCAAAATTCTTCATAAAGTCTACTTCGATGCCGTATACTCTACAGCACCAATACCTTCTTTGGTGCGTACTGTGCGACGCCGACGGCTCCGATGATGAATAATATCATTTAGATTTAACTTGATTCGAAAACGTTCCATCGATAATCGAACTAATGGCTCTGATAGATGACTGTGTCGTCCATAAATTTGACGCTGTGCGCAATGCGTTACACGAACAGAACCGTGCTTTTTTTGAAAATCAATCTGCGCAATGCGTTGTTCGGGCGTCAGTCAAAGAAATGACAAAATAAATTAAAGATAAATCACATGGCTGATGACAAAATGGCTGTTAATATAAACAGCGTTGCAAACTTAAAGTTCTTCACGTCTTAAAAACCACCTTTGTAACGAGAGATGCAAGTTTTTTTTTTATACCCCATTCCATATAATGGGTATATTATATTAGGTATGGAGTTTGTTACATTGAGAAATAATACCGTTAGGTACGGAAAACTATATATATTCTGACTCAGAATCAAAAGCCTAGTCGATTTAGCCATGTCCGTCCGTATGTATACTCTCTAGAGGTCGCAATTTTTGAGCTAGAAAGCTGAAATTTGGTGTATATAATCTTTGGTTCAGGAGTAAGGCTAAGTTCTTGAACCAGTAAAATCCGCCCACAAACACGCCCACAATCGCCATCTTTGTTGAACAACCTCAATTTAATAAAATTAAATTATGTTTTTTTGTACAGTTACGATAAAAGCATAACGCTAAAATTTTGCACACGTAAGCTTAAGGTAAACTTTCTTCCAATCAAATAAAAATATTTCAGTTTGGGCGTGGCTTACGCCTATTTTTCATACAAAACCATCAATATTGTTTTTATAAAATAACAATTGTTATATTAAAGCGAAAAACATTAAATTTTGTGGGTCTTACTGGCACATAAACATCTTGTGTATGAAATCAAAAAAATTGATTTTGGGCGTAGCTGACGCCCACTTTTCATTAGAAACTATAAAAAAATTGTTTTTGTAAATAAACGGTATTTATAATTAATCCGCAAGCCAAAATTTTGCGTCTCTTAATAGAAACGAAAAGGTTTGTGTATGAAAAGAAATTTTTGAATTTTGGGCGTGGCTTACGCCTACTTTTCATGAAAGAACGAAAAACGTAGCCTTAAGAATTTAAGGCATTTCCAATGTTTAATTTAAACCTTTTTCCTTCCGTTCGTTATTTGAGAAATATATCTCTACATTTTCTTTTGTAAATTTTTTCAATACGCCCACTTTTAAAGGCGTGATTTTGGTAAAATACCTTTGTTCAGGTAAGATTGTTTAAAAACTACTCGATTCAGCTGTAGTCTTAAACATATGCCTAAATACTGATCAAAGCTCAGTTAGTGCTTCAAATTTTTAAGACACGCCCACTTTTAAGGGGCGTTTCCGTCAAAAGTCGTATAATGCATTAATTTTTTTAACGTTTTTTAACTATCGGTCGCAGTTTTGAAGTAAACAGTAAACAGATGAACACTTGGATTTATATTCCTTGGTTACATAGCAGAGTGTGGTCCAATAATTGTTAAAAACACCCATAATCGCTATTTCCATTCCAAATCTAATTTTTAAAAATTTAAGTTTTGTCTTGTTTTGTTCAAATCGATCTGCAAGAATAAAATTGAATGTCACTGAGCTCATAACAATTGCCTTGGCAATAAAACGTTTTAACTTTGGGCGTGGCGCACTCCTTTTTTTATTGCGCCAGCACTAATTGAACATCACACCGCATTAAATTAATGTTATTGAATTTTTTTCTGTCTGCTAAAGAAGAATTTTGTTTCTGAAACATCGGCTGTTTGCGGGAGGCAGGCGCATGCACATACAAAAATATGGGGAATAGGGTATCCAACAGATCGTTGCAAACGTACTGTAGCTCTCGCTTATGTTTTTTTTTTTAATTTTATTTTTCTGATAAAAACTACAAAGTGCTAGAAGTTGACATACTCAAAATAAAAAATATGGAATATATTCTGGAAAAGTTTTAAAAAAAGTGTTTTTTGAAAAAAATGGTCGAACGATTTTGAAAAAAAAAAAAATTTGTTTTTGCTCATGTCCATCAGTTCGTTATTGGTCCAAGTTAAGGGGATCATGTGCTTAATGCTGAAAACAGATGTGCCTTCAGAATGAACGCGTGACTGCATGCATCAACGCACCTAAAACAGATGTGCATACTCTTCGAAAAATTTGATGCCTACTTCTGTCAAAAATATTTTATTCTTTGTCTATTCGTACGCACTAGTGTCACCAGTTTCAAAAAAGGTCGCTAATGTGAATAGCCATATTTTGCAAATAAACTTATTTTTCGTAGTCAGTCCCCATTATGCAATATTGTTACTTCTCTAAAGTTGTCTGGCTAGCACCCTACTCAACAGTTTTTCAATTCAAAAAAATTTAACCGTGTCGACTTTATCGAAACTGGTGTAATTTAAGACACTCGTGCGTGCGAATACATGCTGCCTTTGTTTGAAGAAGGACAGGTACTGTCAAAATAAGTGATGCCAGATAGCAATTATTTGCAGTTTTTTCGTTTGTTGTTGTAGCTGCAATGAAACTAGGCATCCAATTTAGGAATAGAGACATCGTGCATTCACTGCAACCCCTGCATATTTTTGGTGGGGATGTCCCATAAGAGCCTGTGTAAATTATTTTGACTGCACAGAAAATTATGCACATCTGTTTTGACCATAATACAGAGACTACTAACATCCAGCATCCAGGCACCAAGCAGGAATATGGAATTCTCTATTGGGTTCAGTTATGATCTCTCCAATACAATCCTTCAGATTTCAGATGCCCATGGGCATTACTTTATCCTTATATTCCTATTAAACTTTCTCTAACGCTAGCATATTGTTTTGATGAGAGTCGTAATAACTCCTTGAATGAGGTAAAATTGAAAACGCTAGGACAGTCTTTTAAACAACCCAACTAATTTTGGTAAAATTAAATGTTTTCAACATTTTTAACAAACTATTCCCAATATTGACTTAAAGTGGACTTGAGCCTTGAGAATTCACTTTCTGGATGCTTTCCCGAGAAAAAAGTTTACAGTTAGGTGTATGAATTGAGCAACTAAGCAATGTAGTTAGTATTTATATAGCTTCAACCATTCGTCTTATAAAGCCAACACCAACTTTCCATGAGGATATACAAATGTGCAAATCAGTATACCAACAGCTCCTGTATATTCCCCAAAGAACAACATTATATCCTCATCATCGTTTACTGTCCTGATTTACCAAAAGTTATATAAAATACGAAACCATACCTATACCCATCGCAACCCTTCTCATCCGAAATCGACGACCCAAAAAAAAAAGATTCCAAAACAAAAAATTCGCTTGAATGATTTTCGCAAACGATTTATCCTTTTCGATAAATTTTAACATTTTTTTCCGCCGAAAATAAATGGCGAAAACCTTGATATGGGAAATAAAACACAATATAGTGATGGGTTGGATTCTGGATTCTGCGGATCCGGAATTGCCTTTGAATATTCAAAGCGAAAAGTAGTGTTTGGCGTTGAAATGATTACATCGCGCTAAACATCCCCTCGAACAGCATTAGTGTGGTGCTGGGAGTTGACACATGCTGAATACATGCCACGGCGCGGCGGGAGTGGCGCCGAAAACCCGCTCACATGACACATTCACCCAGAATAAAATAAAATTCCTCCGGGGAATGACAACGCGCCCGCCGTTTGAGTAATGATTGCTGGCGAAACGATTTCCTCAAGAAAAATAAGGAAAATCGCGAAAAAACACATCAGCCCTTAAAAAAAAAAACAGGAAAACCTGATGGAAAAATCCCATTCAATTCAACATATCGTCGCCGCCGCATGTGGAAAAATCCGTTTCATTTTCCCATTCACAATGTGTTTACGCATCATTTGGGGGTGGGCCTGGGTACGGTCGGTGTAGTGGGAGATCTGGGTGGTGATGTGATACCCCCGGGGTGCTTAGTGCTCAGTCCCAGTGATAGGAAGCAAACAAACTTCTTGCATGTGACATCATCACCTTTTTAGAAGCTGTATTTTTTTTCAGGACTCAGGGATAAAAATGGATATCCTTCTGGGCTGTTGTGTAACCCTCCTATTTTTTCCTGTTGCCGATTTTGAATGTTAGAAATTGGGTAAGAGTAGGTATTGTGTTTTCAAAACATATCTCTGATTCGCAATAGATTGTAATCTGCGAATATTAATTTTTAACGAGGACACTGCTGTGAACATGATTAATAGTTCGACAGGATATTATCCGTTTTACGTCGTTTACAGATTTTTTTTTTAACGCGTAGAAAAGGGGTGGAGTTGGGTCGTCGACGAGTCGTGTCGTAAGGTGCCTTTGTTAAAGAGTTTAATGGTCTTAAACGATTTGTTTCTAAAAGGGTTGTAATGTTCAGTAAGATTTTATTTTTTTTTTCAGTTCAGAAAGTCAATGAGGGAATTGATATTCATATGACAAAGATGACGCAACACATTGAAGAATAGAAAAAAAAAATTCGCAGATTCAAGCATTTTTTTGACAGGTTTCAATTTAAATTGTTATATTGTTGGTTTTGGCAGAAACAGAAGAATGGAAGGATTGATTTGACATACTTTTTAACTTGTTTTAAAGCTTAGTTTCGCAAGATGGTTTGATGTGTTCATGGTTATTCGGAAGCTTCAAATACGCGGGAGATCCGGAACACGAATAATAAGTCCACTGGTCGTTGGGATACGCTAATCCAAAGCATCCTCTCGTAAATATTTTAGTATGGTAATAATCTCGATGGTCCTTGTTTGTAAGATCTTTCAAAGAAAGTATCGTTCCATTGCATAGTCGAGGTTGATTGTCGATAAGCCAAAATACCCCGCCAGCCAGCCAGTTCACACAAATTATTCACACCAAGTTGGTTAAGATCGTCGGTCATATGTGATTGCGCCACCCTAATCTAAGCCTTTCAGTACTGTGTTATCCCTCAAGGTTGTAATTGAAGACTTGGGGGGCTGTTGCGTATTCGTCCACGTCGCACACACCCAACCACCTAAGCCGCTGTATGTTACGCTTTTTGACCAGGCCAAAGTCGCTATGTAACTCATGTAGTTCTTCATTGAATCTTTCTCTCCATAAACTCCATTGATACCTACAAAAAGGACCAACTATTTCTGCTAACGTACTCCAGACGCCAGGCATTTTTCATCAGATTGTGTCAGGGTCCACGCTTCTGCCCTATACACAGCAGGTCTGAGAAATGCTTGCTCAGTAAAAAGACCACCATCAATGTAAAGTCCAGAAGATACAGAAAATTTCTAGCAGCAAAGAGGTGCAAAACTTCTTAAGAAGAGTGAGACAATTCTCATCGGGAACAAGGATTCACTAATCGTCCTGGTCCCTGCAATAATAGTGATAGAAACATTGTATGTTAAACATTTGGAGATATTCGTTAACCTTACCAGTTGCCTAATGGTGATGACACCCAGATTCCATCCATACCAGTCTATCTACACTATATGACAACCTATTAATCCACTTGTGAGCCACCAGTACCTATGTTCTGTCACTTAAGCGATAACTTTTCACATTGTTAAAAATTGAAACAATTCATTCCCCTCTTATCGCTTCTGGAAGTCGTAGGGTTTCAGTAAGTCGTTGTGATAAGTTTAGTTTCGATCACATTTAAACTGGAACTTTCATTGGAAGGCGATAAGTTTAATTATTGTCAATCTGAAAAAACTAAGATTTGGATAAATTGTCAAATTTTAAACTAAAAAAATTGATTTTTTATTTTTATTTAGTGTTGTGTGTGTTATAAATTTTAAACGCTTATTAAAATAAAGAAATTTCGTTAACAAAAATGTTTGTGGCGTTTTATTGGCGGAGACGGAAGAGCGCCGAAATAAAATGAGAGTCCAACGGCGTAGACTTAGTGATACTACCAACCCATTCGAAATGCCTGAGGAGCGATTTCGAGAGCTGTATCGCTTAAGCAGAGAAGAAATGCGTCCACATATGTATGAAGCAGGGACAAAGGAAAAAATTCATTCCTATCCCGATTTGTGTTTGTGCCGCATTGCAGTTCTTTGCGTCTGGCTCTTACCAGAGGGACATTGGACAACATTTTTCAGCGGCAATGAGCCGTATATGTATGTTAAGCTTTAACGACGAAAAACAGCATTAAGTTTTTGACGCATTAAACACCACACGACGTAAAGTGTTAAATAAACAGTACATTTCTGTTCGACACTCGCGGTATTACATCGATTGCGTCAACAAATTTAATCTTTGATAATTCAAATGATTTTAATTTACTGGAAGCGTTAGATTTCCCTAGCCCGCTATTGCACATCCGTGTTTAGCTAAGACGTTTATAAACAGTAACACAAAAAATTCAGTATTCTCGCAGATATGTATAAAAAAAGGCGGTACGGAGTTCGCCGGGTCAGCTAACTCGAGAACAGATGATTCAATTTTGACAGAAATGCATTTTTAGTGCATTTTGTCACGAATTTAAAAGTTGTCAGGCATTGTTATGTAAAGTTTTAAACTATACAACATAAATTTGGAAGACTATGCTGGATTGACATCCACATTACTTACCTTTTTATGCTCAGCCATACTTTTTACTTTTCTATCGCGTAGTCGGTATATGGCGATGAAATTTGACGTTTGAAATAAAAGACTTTTCGCTTTTAGATCATACAGAACCCCGTTTTATCGCATTTTCCAGTGTTTTCATTCCGATGTATTCCATTTCATAAAATTATCGCCTCTCAAAGTTAAAGAACCTAGTGAGTGCGATAAATTGAGTTTTGTTTCAATTTTCAACGTTTCTCGACGAATTATTTCGAAGCGATAGTTACAGAACATGGGTACAGGTTTCTTGCTCTCTGGCGGTTCTCAAAGCTGAGAATCTTTGTTATCATGACGTTGATTTAAAGATCCCAAGATTCACAGGACGACTGGAGTCTATTATCTAGCATTTTGCAGCGCAACAAGAGATTATCTGCCAACCAAAATCAAGTCATAATGCATAGTGGAGTATTCATTTTCTGTGATTTCTCTCAAAGCTTAAGCCACCACCGGGAAGATTATAAGGTATCACATAAATCCACAAGGTGAATAGAATTGGTATTGAAATGTAACCATGGAGCTGACATATCTAATGTATATTTCGGACAAATAATTTTTCCTGGAATGTTTATTGTTTATAAATAATTAGCAGAAAATATTATGAGTTCTTGTTTGTTTTTCCCAACTAAAAAGTATCTGTTTAAAACGAATTTATTTGTTAAAAGTGATGAATTACCAAAACTAAATATATAACTTCATCAAATCATCAATCAGTGTTTATCAATTTACACGTGGAACTGTCACCACAACGTAAATGCTTTATTTTACCATGACAACACTGATAATGCTCACAGTGTAAGACATCCAGAAACTATATTTTTCTTAGTTAATTTAATATAAAAGCACCTTCAACTTCACAAAAGGTATTCAGTTAATAATTGGTCTTCAAACTTATCATAGTTCTGGAAAATTTAAAAAAAAATCATGAAATTCTTTCAATTTTTCGCCATCATTGCTATCCTTGTTCTTTGCCTGACAGCTTCAAGCGAGGCTGGATTTGGCAAGCATTTCAAGAAGGAAATGGTAAAAGTTTAATTTTTTTAATAAACTCTCGTGTTTTAACTATTTCTTAATTCACAGCATAAGGCTGGCCACAAAGTTGAGAGTGCTGGAAAGCATGCTGCACACACAATTCACAAGACGGCCAATGCCGTCGATGATGCTGGAAAAATTGCTGCAGCTGGAGCTGTCATTGGTGGCGCCCTATCTTAGTTTGATAAAATTCTTATGATGAAATGTTTTAAAAAAATATAAAATAAATTAAAAGGCCATAAAAACAGAAAATTAACAAAACTGTCTATTGTTTTCCTGCAAGCCTATGATAGTTTTGCTGCGCAAAGTTTTAAGAGAAATTTTTGTTTCCCACAAAAATAAAAACACCTGAATTTACAAAAATGTAATCAAAATTTATAAAAACTATTTAAAACTATAAGTTCGCGCACATTCAATATCCTCTTCAACTTATGGCAAATTTAAATTAGACGGTTAAAACACCGAAAAACTTGAAATTACAGGGGTGGAATGGGCTTAGGTGATAGTTAGTAGTCGCGAATTTTGTTCATCGCAATTGATAGTCACCATTGTTTATAAAATCTAATACTCTGTCTGAAGATGGCTTTTGACGGTACCGCCCTCTACTGCGTCGAAACTTCTGTTCTTAAAGCTTTGTACAAACAGTCTGAAGATATCAGCTGTGTCTAGTAACCACTGTTTGAATCAGTAGGGGAGGACGGGGCAGAGAGGACCACCGGAGCATAGAGGACTCTCTGTTTAAAACGATAAGTAAGTGACTTAGCCAAAAAGTTATAGGAAATAATAAAAGCGCCCATCTATCTCCTCAGTTCGTTATTGTCTTTTGTGTGTACAAGTGTTTTGAGATTGAATAAATTAAAATTTATTGTTTTTTAAGGTAAGTTTATAAAAAAAAGTCTATTAAAGTTTGTGTGTTTACAATGTTAAGGCTATAATTTTAAGTTTTTATATCGAAAACAGTGAGTTTAGTGTTGCTTTGTGCAATTTTAGTTTTGCGAAATATTCGCTGTCAAACACGTCGATATTATTTTTAAATTCTTTCTTGTTGGGGCACAGAGAAATAATGTGGTCCCTTGTGCCCCCTACATATGAACCTGTTTAATTTTTGATTATTTTTGTTGCAGATGGTACAGAACGAAAAATGAATTTAATCAAAGTTTCAAGTTATGTTTTGATCAAAAAGAATAAAATAAATACCTTCCTAGATAAGAGTTTATACAATCTTATTACTTTTTGAAAAGAAGATTTTTCATGGGAGGCACATAGGAGGCCCCGATGACGAGCACAGTCACAGAGGACCAAAAGCACTTTTTTTGCACATTTAATTTTTAAAACGAAAGTGATAAAATTGCGATAGCCATTATTTACTTAGTAAATATTAAAACCTTAAGGTAAGTGGTGAGGAAATTTGAGCCTTTTTTCTCCGTTCAATAAATTTTGACAAACCGGCAAACGTTAAGTGGTTCCCTGTGCCCCGTCCTCCCCTAATAACTTTCTATTCATAGAACTATAGTTCTGTATAGCAAAGTTGTCACAATGTATTCAGGGGCATAAATAAACTTGAATAATGGCTCACCGACACGCGAACACTCGACATAGCACATAGGTATAGTAGTGGTTAGTTAGCATTAGTGGCACCCGCGGCGAAAATCGTTGATATTTGCCCTGGATCAGGAATTTTAAAGTTTATAAGACTTCTATAAAATATGGTAGAATTTTTTTTTAAAGCCTTCGTATATATTGAATTTTTCAATATTGGTGGGCAGATGTGGACAGGGACACACAATAAAACAAGCTGTGTGTGATGTATTGACAAAACCTTTTTTTATTTGAAAGCTCCATGTCTGACATATTATGAACGTATAATAGTATTGAATATCACGTCAGTTAAAGAGCCGATATCCGCTGTGTGGCACGTAGCGACATCCTGCTAGACCCCATTATTGTATAGGTTCATATGGTTCAATTTCAATTTATGTTATAAGGAATTGGATATAATCGTTCTGTAGTTTTCGCAGTTGATGGTCACTGTCTACCAACATCGATTTTTTAACGGTAAATTTTTTAAGATGCATTATCGCTTGGTGAACCTCGTGTGGGGTCGGTGTTCCTACATACGGCAATTTTGCTTGCTACCACAGTTTCCAATAGTCGGAATGTTAATTGAAATGGGAAAAAAATTAGATAGGGGTCTTTTTTCTTTTGATCGGTATTAGGAACCTACGTAGCACTTTTCAACCTCCTATAGCACAATTGCGTTGGCCGCCATCTTGAATTTAAGGCAAATTCGTTTTTGCTAAATAACTCACTTATTATCATTTTTTGACTTAAAATACACATGCAAAATTTCTTTCAGAATTACTTTTTCTAATTTTTTTTTTGACGTGATAAAAAAAATGTCACAGTCACAGTCACATTGACGTTACCTAGCTGCTTTGATAGCCTAGAAAGTCGTTAAAGTGGGAGTGTGTGTTGGGCAGGAGGGTGGGACGGGGGTGGGGGGGGGGGGGTATTGGTAGTGTCGGGAAGAGGAAAAATTGTCAAAAATGGTGGGTGGTTGTAGCTGGTTTGGGTGGTGAGACAAAAATTGTCAAAACTAATGGGTGGTCCCTTAGTGGCTGTAGGTGAGATGGGTGTTTGGAGTTGGGGGTATTTGGTATGATTGGGGGAGGGGGGTGAATTGGCAAATATGGTGGGTGGTTGGTTGGCGGTTGCAGGTGGTTTGATTGGTTGGTAGTTTTGGTGGTGGCGATTGTTGATTTGATGGGGTGCGATGAAAAAGTTGTCAAAAATGGTGGGTGAGTGGAAGGTGGTGGCAGGTGGGGTAGGTGGTTGGATTTGGTGTTGGTATGGGGTTGAGGAAAAAATTGTCAAAAATGGTTGGTGGTTGGTTGGTGGCTAAAGGTCTGATGGGTGGTTGGCGGTGTTGGGTGAGTGGCAAGTTGTTGTAGGTGTAATGGGTGGTCGGATTTGGGGGGAGGGTGCAGTGGAGGGAATTGTCAAAGGTAATTGTACTGGGAGGGGGGAAATTGTCAAAAATGGTGGGTGAGTAGCAGGTGGTTGTAGGTGGAGTAATTGGTTGAATTTGGTGCATGGGTGGAATTGTCAGAAATAGTGGGTTTGTGATTGGTGGTGGTTAGGAAGGGCTGGCTTTATTGTGTGGGGGAAGAGGAACAAATTTTCAAAAATGGTGAATGGTTGTAGCTGGTTTGGGTGGTGAGACAAAAATTGTCAAAACTAATGGGTTGTTCCTTGGTGGCTGTAGGTGGGATGGGTGTTTGGTGTTGGGGGGATTTGGTATGATTGGGTGGAGGGGGGGGGGGAAGTGGCAAATATGGTGGGTGGTTGGTGGGTGGTTGGTTGGCGGTTGTAGGTGGGTTGGGTGGTCGGTGGTTTAGGTGGTGGGGATAGTTGATTTGAAAAAGTGGTGGGTGAGTTGAAGGTGGTTTTAGATGGTAGTTGGCGGTGATGTTGGGGATGCGGATGAATTGGTGTTGGGTGGGAGGCCAAAAGTGTAAGAAAATGGTTGGTGAGTAGCAGGTGATTGTAGGTGGAGTGGGTGGTTGGATTTGGTGTTTGGGAGGGAATTGTCAAAAATAGTGGGTGGTTGGTTGATGATGGTTGTAGTCGTTGTGGATGGTTGGTGGTGGTTGTAGGTGGTGTTGGTGGTTGTTCGTGGTAAGGAAGGGGGTATTTACTGTGTGTGGGGGGGGGGGGGTGGTGGAAACAATTGTCAAAAATGGTGGGCTGTTGGGTTGTATGTTGTTGAAACAGGTTGGTGCTTGGGGGGAAGGGGTGAGAAAAAAAAATTCAAAAAAGGTGGGTGGTTGTAAGTGGGGTGGGTTGTTGGTGGTTAAAGAGATACAACCTTCACATGAACTGTTTTGTTAACTGGTTATCACGTAAAATTATCGTCCGTAAACCGACTTTACAGACAACCATGTTTTTTTTGTTGAAAATAAACAAGCTAACTTTTTTTCTTATTTTCAGGATTAAGTCGAAAAATATCAGTCGTAGATAAAAAATTGTCATACACAAAATTGTAGGGTATTCAAATCTGAACAACTTTTGTGATGTGCATTTTTAGTCAATAATTGACAATAAGCGAGTTATTTCACAAAAAAACAATTTTTCTTAAGTTCAAGATGGCGGCAAACGCAATTGTGCTAGGAGGTCAAAAAGAGCTACGTAGGCTCCTAATGAACCCATTATAAGGATCAAAAGATAAAAATCTTATCGAATTTTTTCTGTTTCAGGTTGAAGAGTTGTGGTGACATGGTGACATGGTGGTATGGCATCAGTAATAACTCTATAATAAATCAACAGATTTGACAGATGTCACTAAAACAACATGGCCATGACAGGCCGCCAAAATCTACCCGCGTCAATTAAAAAAACTCTATATACCTCTTTGACAAAAATCATAAGTTAAAGGTGTGAAATCTGCGGCATATATCTACCTGATTTTCATTTTGTCTCAAACTGTGTACAGGGCTTAAGTTCGTAATAGAACTTTTATAGTTGTTAAATATAGTTTGAGGTATTTCCAAAATTGACGCATCACTGTCATACTGTCTGTGTCTCACTAATATTCATCTTTAATTTCTTTGCATTCTCTAAAGCCAGCACTTAACTTTCATTGCCTTGATCAATAAATTGCGATAGACAAACTTATAAGCCTCAGCCTGCAGCATCTTTACAGTTAATTAATTTCCATTACACCCTTGAACAATCAAAAGCACAATAATAATAATTAGATTCTGCCACAAAATGCCGCACGAAAATCAAGAATCAACTGACATTCAACTTAAACGTCTCATTACGTAAAGACGCCCTTATCATCAGTAGGCGACACGACATGACACCCGCAAAAGCAATGAAGACCTTTTCTCATTCTGACATATGTCAAATTTTAGCTTGGCTCAAATTAAATTCCAGCGATGTGTGAACATCTGGATTTCTGGTGCAAATCAGTGTTTCAGTGTACTACGCCCAAACGAACCGGAACCAACCCTCATTACTGGCTGGGAAATGAGTTCTTGGGCGATGATGACGTCTAACTGTCATCCACCAACGGCCCGGTCTATAGAGTGTAATAATTCTTTCTCTCATTACCAGGAATTGGTTTCTTGATAAAACTGACGTAAAACGTGTCCCAACTAATTTCATTAGGTAAGTGGTACCCAAGTCAAGATTTTTTTTTCTTGTGTCCACTTCATCCCGCAGCAGTCTTTTGTTTGTCGCTTTGTGTGATAAATTCAATATTCGGGCTTCCCGATAAAGAAGTGATTTTCCTCGCGCCATTACTGTAATCAACGCTATATCTCAGCCACAGCGACACAGATGAGTCCAAATCCATCACACAACACCTTTGGCCGGTTTCTATACTATACTCCTGAAGGACAACACAATAGAATGACGACGACAGTCCTTTGATTAGTAAGGTGTGGGAAATTAATTCGAAAGTCATCTCCTGCAAGCATAAGGACTCTGTTCAGATATTTGTCATGGTTCCCCCCAAAACAATAGAACCACATCATCAACAAAAATAAAAGGAAACAAAAAACTGTCAGATTGGAAAAAAAAAATTGAAGGAAATCAAAGACAAAATGAGAAGTAGAAAAAAAATTCAACAGGATTACGTAAAAGTCCTTGAAACGAATCGAAACGAAAGCGCTGGCAATGGCGAGTTTTCCTTTCAAGTTTTCGACCGATTCTCGTTGTTTGGAGCAGCTAGGCAGTTGGCAGTACAGTGGCTATGGCTATGGCCTCTTATGTCCATCCGTCTGGTCGGTCGTTTGTGCCAATGACATTTGCTATTGTCGGATTTAATTTGTAGCTCTTGAGTGCAGAACTGTTGTATATAGAATTGGAGATATCTCGGCTCTCCGGAGCGGCGGGATTCATGTCTTAAGGATTGAATAATATGGAAAATGGAAATATGCATTTCTATATGTTCTGGCGCAAACAGCTCTCCGGATACTCCGTAATTATGGACATTTTTGTATTTTGTTGCTGTTGCCTACCATATTTTTTTTTTCTCTTTTTCTTCATCTTTTGACTTTTGTATAAGAAAATAAAATTAATTGGAGTTTTATTAAATGGGGGAAGGATAAAGGAAAAAGGATTTCTTCTTTTGGTTAAAATGGCTTCCTTCCGCTTAATAGAACACTAGACACAAAGCTAGCTGATAAAAGAAAGTAAAAGAAAGTAGATACAAGTCGGATTTTGGGGATCTTTTTATCCTTAGTAATGCTAGTATAGCAACCAGTGACCATGCACACGGAACAGTTATATCTGCAAGAGAAATAAAATAGCAAATTTAATTATTGGCATGATGTCGAAAGACATGGGCTTTAGGTTTGTTTATTTTATTAAATTTCAACTATTTTTTTTTACACATTTTTTATCTTTAGATACAAACATTAATAATTGCTTTGAGTAAGTCTTGCAAAAATTTCAAAACGCATCGATTTGGGAGAAACTTTTTTTGTTTCGTCCTTTGAAAAAACGAAGACTTGTATTTCGGGCGGGTAAGTGGGTATGGATTTAACACCATGGGAGAACATTTTATTTCGGCATAAAGATAAAGATAAAAATTTTGTAGGCTGTTTAAGGCAAGAGGATTACGAGATGGCGGTCTGTATCTGTATGTCTGTGATGTGGACGAATAATGAAAAATTAATTAATTAAATTAACACTGAAGGCGCTAGACATCGAGAAACTGTGGCAATAACCCATAACAGCATAAGTCAATTTTCGCAATTTCTCAGGAGAAGCATTTGAAGTTTTGGTCATCAGTTGAAGCGCTTTTACAAAAAAAAGCAATTGCTTAAGCACATTTTTGAAGATGTTAAGTGATATCAAAATAAATAAAATGCACGACTGGGTCGCACGTACTTGCTCTGCAGGTGCAATAGTACGATGAAAACAAACTTTTCGATCAATAAGAACAATTCATTTTTGAAAAATTTGGTAAAAACCAAAAAAAATTTCGCTAAAACTGGAAAACTCGATATACGGGAGCTAACGTTAAGAAACCTTTAATATTTAAAATAAGACGTTATCTTTTGGGTGTTATAAATGATACAAATGTCCACTTATGGCCAAATTAATAATACTGCTAAAGCAATTTCCACTATTATCATGTTTAGCCAAAAACTAAAAATGCAGTTTTGTTTGAAGTATTCTGTATATGTTACATTTTACATACAAAGTTTCATAAAAACCGGGGGAGCCTTTTTTGAGTAAATTAGAAAAAAACGAAAAAATTGGCCAAAATCTAATGGCTCTTTGTATTGGAGCCACCATTTAAAAAAGAGAAAATAAAAAAAAAAAAACAATGCCATCTGATAGGAAGCTGAAAGAAACTATACCAAACAAAGTTTGAGTGAATTCGATGCAACCGTTGACAACTTATGGCCATTTGAAAAAAGCCGTTAAGAGCAGATCTCCGTTATTTGCATTTTTAGCCAAAAACTAAAAACGCAGTTGTCTTCAAAACACTAAAAGAATATAACACACAAAGTTTAATCAAAATCGTTAGAGCCATTTTCGAGAAAATTAGAAAAAACCAAAAAAAGTTGGCTAAAACTCAACGGCTCGTTGTATGGATGCCACCGTTTAGAAAGGCTTCAGTGAAAAATTTACTAAACCATCCTATAGAACGATATAAAAAACGATGCCAAACGAAGTTTGAGTCAATTCAATCAAGCCGTTGCGAACTTATGGCCATTTGAAAAAAAGCCGTTAAAACCTGATTTTCGTTACGACCATTTGAGGCAAAAACAAAAAACGCAGTTTTGTTAGAAATGTTTAAAGTTAGCTAAATTTTAAATTTAATCAAAATCGTTAGAGCCGTTTTCGAGAAAATCCAAATTGAAAAAAACCGTTACTTGAAAGGTACCAGTTTGAGCCGGGCTAAAACAAAATAAAAACATAAGCGAGAGCTACAGTACGTTTGCAGCGAACTGTTGGATACCCTATTCCCTATATTTTTGTGTGTGTATGCGTCTGCCTCCCGCAGGCCGCAGCCAGCCGATATTTCAGTTTCAGAAACAAAATTCTTTTTTAGCAGACAGAAAAAAATTCAATAACATTAATTTTGTGTGGTGTGATGTTCAATTAGTGCTGGCACAGTAAAAAAGGCGTGCGCCACGCCCAAAGTTAAAACTTTTAATTGCCAAAGCAATTAGTATGAGCTCAGTGACATTCAATTTTATTCTTGCAGATCGATTTGAACAAAACAAGGGAAAACTTAAATTTTTAAAAATTAGATTTTGAATGGAAATAGCGTTTATGGGTGTTTTTAACAATTCTTGAACCACACTCTACTACGTAACGAAGAAATATAAATCTAAGTGTTCATCTTCATACTTCAAAACTGCGACCGATAGTTAAAAAACGTTAAAAAATTAATGCATTATACGATTTTTGACGGAAACGCCCCTTAAAAGTGGGCGTGTCTTAAAAATTTTAAGCACTCACTGAGCTTTGATCAGTATTTAGGCATATGTGTAAAACTACAGCTTAATCGAAAAGCTTTTAAAGAATCTTACCTGAACAAAGGTATTTTATCAAAATCCCGCCTTCAAAAGTAGGCGTATTAAAAAAATGTACACAAGAAAATGTAGAGACATATTTCTCAAATAACGAACGGAAGGAAAAAGGTTTAAATTGAATATTGGAAGTACCTTAAATATTTGAGACTACGTTTTTCGTTCTTTCATGAAAAGTGGGCGTAAGCCACACCCAAAATTCAAAAATTTCTTTTCGTACACAAACTTTTTAGTTTCTATTAAGAGACGCAAAATTTTGGCTTGCGGAATCATTATAAATACCGTTTATTTACAAAAACAATTTTTTAATAGTTTCTAGTGAAAAGTGGGCGGTCAGCCACGCCCAAAATCAAATTTTTTGATTTCATACACAAGATGTTTATGGGCAAGTAATACCCACAAAATTTAATGTTTTTCGCATTAATATAACAATTGTTATTTTATAAAAACAATATTGATGGTTTTGTATGAAAAATGGGCGTCAGCCACGCCTAAACTAAAATATTTTTATTTAATTGGAAGAAAGTTTACCTTAAGCTTACGTGTGCAAAATTTTAGCGTAATGCTTCTATCGTAACTGTACAAAAAACATAATTTAATTTTACCAAATTGAGGTTGTTCAACAAAAATGGCGATTGTGGGCGTGTTTGTGGGCGGATTTTGCCGGTTCAAGAACTTAGCCTTACTCTTGAACCAAAGATTATATATACCAAATTTCAGCTTTCTAGCTCAAAAATTGCGACCTCTAGAGAGTATACATACGGACGGACGGACGGACGGACGGACGGACGGACGGACGGACGGACGGACGGACATGGCTAAATCGACTAGACTTTTGATTCTGAGTCAGAATATATATTCTTTTCTATACCTAACGGTATTATTTCTCTATGTTACAAACTCCACACCAAATACAATATACCCATTCTATGGAATAGGGTATAAAAAACCTCGACAACGGTTTTTCTTCAAACGGCTATATACCAAGTTTGAAGAAAATCCGTCAAGCCGTTTAGGCTGTAGTATGACGTGGAAAAGCGCACATCCGCACAGACGCACAGACAGACCGACGGACGGTATGGCGAAAACCACTTTTTTGGGCTTCACAATCATCGTAATATGTCATGTTTGATTAAAACCTCGATTTTTTTTTCTACACGAAACCAATACTTGCCCTATAGGGCAAGTAAAAATTCACAGAATAAAGTCCGAAACAAGAAGAACCAAACGTCATTATTAACTTATATTGAGCATAAGTCGACTTATGCTGTTATGGGTTTTTGCAACAGTAATAATAGCGTTAGGTATAGAAAAGTATATATATTCTAACTCAAAATCAAAACCCTTGTCGATTTAGCCATGTCCGTCTGTCCGTCCGACCGTCCGTCCGTCCGTCCGTATGTATACTCTCTAGAGGTCGCAATTTGTGAGCTAGAAAGCTGAAATTTGGTATATGTAATCTATGGTTCAACAGTAAGAACAAGTTCTTGAACCCGTAAAATCCGGTAGCAATCGCCATTTTTGTTGAACAACTTCAATATAGTAAAATTAAATAATATTTTTTGTACAGTTACGATACAAGCATAACGCTGAAATTTTGTACACGTAAGCTTTAGATAAACCTTCTTCCAATCAAATAAAAATATTTCAGTTTGGGCGTGGCTGACGCCCATTTTTCATACGAAACCATCAATATTGTTTTTATAAAATAACAAATGTTATATTAAAGAGAAAAACATTAAATTTTGTGGGCATTACTGGCACATAAACATCTTGTGTATGTAATCAAAAACTTTTATTTTGGGCGTGGCTGACGCCCCCTATTCCAAAAAACTACAAAAAAATAGTTTTTGCAATTAAACGGTATTTATAATCAATCCGCAAGCCAAAATTTTGCGTCTCTTATTAGAAACTAAAAAGATTGTGTATGAAAAGAAATTTTTGAATTTTGGGCGTGGTTTACGCTAACTTTTCTAGTTTTAAAACTTTAAGGAACTACCAATATTCAATTTAAACCTTTTTTTCGTTCGTTATATGAAAAATATATCTCTACATTTTCTTGTGTAAATTCCTTCAATACGCCCACTTTTAAGGGCGTGGTTTTTATAAAATACATTTGTTCAGGTAAGATCGTTTAAAAACTACTCGATTCAGTTGTAGTTTAACACATATGCCTAAAAACTGACACAGTTAGTGCTTCAATTTTTAAGGACACGCCCACTTTTTGGAGACACTAAAAATCGTAATATGCATTATTTTTTTGATGTTTTCTAACTATCGTCGCAGTTTTGAAGTATGGAGATGAACACTTAGATTTGTATTCCTTGGTTACGTAGCATTTCCATTCAAAATCTAATTTTTAAAAATTTTAGTTTTGTCTTGTTTTGTTCAAATCGATCTGCAAGCTTAAATTGAATATCACTGATGAGCTCATAGTGATTGCCCTGGCAATAAAAAGTCTCAGCTTTAAATCGGCCAAACCAAATCTATTTTATTAAATTTTTTCCTGCCAGCAAAAGAGGAATTTTGTTTCTGAAACTGGAATAGCGGCTGGCTGCGGGAGGCGAACGCATATGCATATACATATACAAGAATATGGGGAATAGGGTATTCAACAGTTCGTTGCAAACGTTTTTATTTAATTCTAAGTCTAAAATTAAAAACAAACAAACAGTTTTATACTAAAAACAAAGTTTAATGGATAATCATTAAAGTCGCTTTACTTATCGTTTTTTTCAAAAATGTCCGAGGATTTATTAATTACATATTAATTTTGAAAAATTCATAAAAGTCACAAATAAAAGGAAACCGCTAAAAAAGGACCTCAATAACACTTTTCATAGAGTTTGAACAAAAATTCGTCAAAGCGTTAAGACTGATGTATGTTAACGGGAAAAGTGCACAGACGCACAGAAATACTGACCGGCAGCTTCCGAAGACCATTTTTTTTAGCTTCTCTCACACCGTTCTGTACGAAAACAACGCTGCTCCTATGATGCCCAGGAACAATGGAGTAGGATTAAACAATTTGTGTGTGTGTGTGTTCAATCCAATAATCCTCAAAACGAATCTAGTGCCATGCAATATAAATAAAATCTAATTGAATGGATTCTCCAATTTTCTGCACACTCTCCCCAGTTGAGTTTATAAAAAAGTTAATTAAAACACCAACGAAACACCATACCGTAGATAATCCTTTCGAACTGATTGTATAAAAAGTGCATTTTTTTCTATTACAGGCAGTACACCCTGTACCACTGCAGAATTCCCAAATTCAAAATAAAATTAAAAACAATCGAAATTGACAATGTTTACTCATCCAAAAAGCAATTTGAAAAATTTGAATAAGGAAAATCATAGAAAATACAAAAAAAAAATCATTATTTAAAGGACATCGTCCGAAATAACGTTAACGTTCATATAAACATTTGCCAACGACCATAACGATGAGTATGAGTGTGGTATACTGAGCTGAGGTATATCCGCAATGATCCGCAACGTCCGGATAAAAATGATAAACGTTTTTCCGGTTTTTTTTTCTTTCCTTCTGCGCACATAATGTCCTTTTCGTGTGTAGTACCACACAAGAGTACCCGGCGTAGAATAGGGGCACTTTCGATTTTGTTTGACGATGTCCTGTGAATTGTTTTTTTTTTGTCTTTTGGGCAATGGTTTTCCAATTACCGAACCAACACTCACATTCACGACCATGGGTCAGACATTACGACGCCTCATCGACAACCACAGTCTTACTCTGTTTCTCCTGAAAGTAATCAATGTTCTTGTCAAAAGGGTGTGGGGTTTGTTGTCCTAGATGTGTGGTGTGTGTGTGCGTAATATTGGCCGGAAATCGAAATGTATGCGAAATCAACGTTCCCATGTTCATTTTTTATGAGCGACTGCAATAAATTTCAATTTAATCGAAGCCAAGCAACAACAAAGTAACAAGTAAACACATGCATCAAGGGAGAATTTTTCTCGAACGAGTCCTTATTTTCAAAAAGGAAGGACCACCACCACCAGAGAGATATAGTAGTGAAATGCTTGCACGTTTGCATTCTGGAACCCTCATTCTATTTTCACATCGAAATTCAGAGCACACCACACACACTCTACATCAACTGACCATTGCCTCACGTTGGGCGCCATCCATCGGCATGAAAACGACGAGTATAGGTACTGTTGGACTTCATCCTATACAGTTGTTTGTTAATTTGGAGTCCTACTCACAGAAGGGATGGTATTTTTTAATCAACTTTATTGAAAGTCATCGAGTTGAAATAAAAGGATTAAAATATTCCAAAATGATGTAAACTGATAAACGGTTCAAACTGACCATCTGTGACGGAACGTGAAGTACGAGGTCGTATATGTAACATTTATGGGAGTATAACACAGGGAAGAATACAGGAATTGGTGGGCGGTGAGCTGAAATAAATAGCAACTTGTTAACAATGGTGATACTGGTCGGACTTATCGCCAGTCATTCTGCTAATTTCAGTCAAAACCGGGAAGAGATAGATGCTTTGAGGAGTTGTCACTTTGTTCCAGATAAAGGTCGGAGTCGGAGTGACTAAGCGGAAAATCGCATTCATGATAAATGGACATTGGCTACGATTTGACAGGCGGGTAATGACAGATGATTGAGTGACAGGTGGATGTGTTCAAATTTGAAAAAGAAACTACACTGGCCGCCAGATGGTGTTAAGTTATAAAATTATAAATGGTTGGCAAGTTCTTCAAAATATTACATTTTGGGGTGGACTTTGAAAAAAATTATTTTGGTTTTTGACAAATTGTAGGAAAAGTCTGTTTGAAGGCATGACACAAAAATGCAAATGGCTTGCTTTCTTTCGTGCATTTTTTTGCACACTGTACGAAATAAATTTAACATATCATGAGAGGAAGCGGGGTATTTTCAACGAGCAAATATTTGAATGAATACAATTTGCTATGGAAATCAAAATCATTTACACATCAATCACAGCTCATCAATTAAAATTTTGACACAATCACATTGTTTTTGGTGACTTGTGCGTGCTTTTGTATATCATAAGACAATATGTGAAAGATAAAAAGTTTTGAGAATGGCTTTTTTTGGGTATAAAATCAACTTCAACTAAGCCAATTTTTATCAGTTATAACATTTTCATCAAACTTCCAACTAAGTTTTCAAAACAAAAAGTCAACATGAAATTCTTCCAATATTTCGCAATCCTTGCCATCCTGGTTCTCTGCTTGACTGCTTCAAGCGAGGCTGGATTCGGCAAGCATTTTAAAAAGGAAATGGTAAGAATTAACGATTTTTATTAAAGTTTTTGCTTTGCTTATATCTACCTTGAATTTACAGCACAAGGCTGGTCACAAAATCGAAAGGGCCGGAAAGCATGCTGCCCATACAATCCATGAAACTGCCAAAACAGCTGAGGATGCAGGAAAAATCGCTGCAGCTGGAGCCGTTATTAGTGGTGCACTGCCTTGAAAAACATATTCATCAATTATTGCATAACCTTGTACATAAATTGAAAAATAAAAACACTGTAAAAAGCATTTCTTTGGCAGTACAAACATTTTAAGAAATCTATCAGCACCAATGTAACATAATATGGTAGTACTTTATCATGGTGATGGAGAAGTCGAAAAAAATGGGTGTGGAAATTCCGTCCGTCGGTCTGACTATTCGCACCAAATTTCAAATTTGGTATTGAGTATTTATTTGGACGTCCTTGGAAAGTATTTTTTAATTTGGCTCTATAGCCCCAAAAACAACGGTACCTGAAGACAAAGTTTGATTTTCTCGAAAACGTCTCGAACGATTTTGATAAATCTTTCAGAATGCAATTTTTTTTTAAACAGCCTATCTTTTGGTTAGAAAAGATTTTCCAAAATTTGTCTTATAATGGGTCCCCTCATAGAATCGGTTTTTGATGTGAAACATCTATTGGCGCACCTAGGCAGTAAAATCGATTGAAATCGTCACGAAAAATGGCATGACGCTCGACACAATTTTTCAAAGTGCGAATGAAGCTATGGGGATATGGGTGAACATTTTTCAAAAAATTGTGGATGGTTGCTTGGTGGTTGGGTTGTAGGTGGGCTGGATGGTTGGTGAGGGTGGGGGGAGGGGGGTGGACAATATTGTCAAAAATGGTGGTAAGTTGGTTGGAGGGGTTTGGTTGAGGGGGGGGGGGCGAAGTTGACAAAAGTGGTTGGTGGTTGTTTGGTGCTTGTAGGTGGGGTGGGTGGTTACTGGCGGGGGGATTTGGTGTAGGCGGGGGGGGGGGGGGGGCTAGTCAAAAATGGCGGGTGGTTGACAGTTGTGTAGGTGGAGGTGGTCTGGTTTTTGAGGAGAGTGTTGGGGGTTGGTTGAAAAAAAATTTACAAACATGGTGGGTAGTTGGTTGAGATTTAGCGGTTGGGGATGATTGTTGGTGGGGGGAGGTGGAGGTTGAATATTGAAAAAAATGGTGGGCTTTTGGTTGAAGGTGGGTGGATTGTTGCTGCTTGGTGGGATTTGGTGTGGGGGTGTGAGGAAAAAATTGTCAAAAATGGTGAATGATTGGTTGGTAGTTGTAGGTGGGCTGGGTAAATGGTGGTGGTAGGGGGGACTTGCTCTGGGGAGGGAATCGACGAAAATGGAAGGTGGTGGGTTGGTGGTTGCTGGTGGATTGGATGGTTACTGGTGATAGGTATTCGGTGATGAAAAACTTATAAAAAATGGTGGATGGTTGGTTGCTAGTTGTAGGTGGGCTGGGAGTATGATGGTGGTGGGGGAATTTGATGGGTGGGTTGAGGAAAATTTTGTTTCTATTTATAAATAAATATAACCTGTAATATTTGCTATTATGTTAAAATAATAAGACAATTATATTGATTTTACCAACGAAACACTAAATTATTAAAAATTATTACACTACATATTTTCTTTGATGGTTTTTGAAAATTATAAATTTTAATGTAAGTTTGAGTGTTTCACATCGCGTCCTGTGACGGTTAATTTGTTTGTCTTGCTCTAGAGTCTTTTCGCATTCCGCTCCAGGAGCTTCGCAGCTTCCGTAGTTTTCCAGCGTCTGGACAGAGCTTTGACTACCGACGGATTCGAAGTCACTGTCGGATAATGCCCCTACTGAACGGTCTATCCATCCAGCAGGGTCAGAAAATTCAGCCGTTGGCTGACAGATGGGAGAGCAATTAGCTGTTTCCCGTTAGTTTTTAGTAATAAAATGTTCTATTTCGAATCCCACAAGTAGTTGGTTAAGTAATGTGGTCCATCCACGTAGAGCATAAGGCTGGATTGATCCTGGAGTTCGCCGGTAAACCTGAATACACCGTTAGCAGCTGAGCTATTGGCTTATGAAGTTTTCAACTATGCCCTTAAAACTAATTTAAAGTAAATTTTTTTCCGTCAACATGTAGAAATTAATTGGCAATTTAGATTAGACAAGTTGAAGTGTCTTGGGCTAATTTTCCTTCAACTACGTCCAACCATTGCATCAGAAATACATCTGCAGTTCAATCTTGCTTCAAAAACACTCTCAGTGCCTTACGCAATTTCACCACAAATTTGAAGATTTCAAACGAACAAAGTTCGTCAGCTACAATTAAAAGAAGAAAACCGAACGAACGAAAACCAAATGAAAAGTTCTGTCCAGAGCCTTAGTGCCCTTTTGTGTGACATCGTGTATTTGTCCCAAAAAGCGATGTTTTTTGCGATGTTGCAAGATGGTGCTTCGCTGATTTTTAGGTTCAGTGGCATTTCCGTGTTCATTCACGTTGTAAAATAGCTATTCTAGATGAATTCAGAATGCCAAAGGCAACTTCGACGACAAAAGCAATACAATTGAGAACGTTTTTACAGTTTTTCTGGGAGCATCAAGGAAGTAAGTAAATTCCAATAAAGAATGCAATTTTTTTTTTTCTAAGCTAGATGGCTTACTGAGAACAACAATTTATACGAAAGATTCAATCCAAATACAATGGATCCTGTACAATAGTTGAAATATGAAGAAAATGATGTCCTTGACGTCAAGACCTTCTCAAAATTTCGAACTTTGTATATTTTTTTTAAAGCTATTGACAACAATTTCATTCTAAGACGACAGCGAATCGACATTATTTCATAGCTTTTTTAAGAGAAATATTGAAGTCCTTCTTCGAACAATGATGTTGTACTAACATTCAAACACCAAAATCAAAAATATAAACCCTTCCGAGCTCAAAACCCATCCTACACTCACGCTATTTAAATCCATCAAACAAGAGCCAACATAATCCTAGCACTTTGTCATCGCTCATTGCTCAACGTATCCTTATATTTTTCTTTTTACCAAAAAATACTCCAATGGACTATTTTTTACACTCATTTTGTTTGGAAAAATAATATGTTCCTTTAACATCCATCTTTCCCATTTGTTGATCCTTGCTTGCAACCGTTCACCCTATCTCCGTTTGTTATCTATTCACTGAGACGAACACGAAGACGACACACAATGACGCCGATTTGGTTGGATTCCAATATTTCATTATTCCCGATTGAATATAATAAAAGGATGCAAGGATTCAAACAGAAAAAAAAAATGATAAAAAAAGGAATTCATAACCTTTCGTCCTGGACGCTTGGTTGCTTTTGAATTCGATTGGAATGTGCGTGAATTCACTCGATTATGTGCCTGGATTTTCTTATAAAACATTGTTTTCAAAAAAAAAAAAAAAAAAACAAAAAAAACACCAACTAAACGAAGAAATTGATTTTTACTACACGGGGTCACGTAGAAAGGACACCCTTGTCCTTACAGACACTTCATACCTTTATTTGATTTTTTTTTTATTCTTTGCTATATTTTGTCATACGCTTTGTAATAAATAATAATAAAAAAAAAAAATTGCAAAAATGTCCTTGCACACAATATTTTCCACTGCTTTTGTGTGAAAATTGAATTGTTCCACTCGTCGAAACATATCTAGCAGATACTACACATATAAATGTGGAATTTTGTTTTCCTTTTGGTGATTTATGTCCGAACGAGTTTAATATGACATTGTTATTTGATATTGTGAAATTGGATTTATACATACTCACGACTATATAAGGACTCCCGTATGCATCATTGTCCTTGTTCGATTGGGTAAGAAAAAATATAAGAGTCTATAATTAATTTATCATTCTGATCGCGTGCGAATCTGTAATCGGAATCACTGATGCGTTTACGATAAATGTGTTTATTGAATTTTTATCATTTTAATTTTGAATACCTAGCGAAATGGGAAATATCAAGTGTAGGTTAGCGTTTGATGTCAAAAGTTCAATTTTATTGATGGATTCAGAGTATTGCGTGCGCTTGTGTTTGATGAAGAGGGTGGAGACCTTTAAGGATACATTTTAACGCTGATTCATTCAAATTGCATTTTTTTTTTCGTCAAATTAGGTTTTGGAAAATACGTATAAGGAAAATGTTTGATAAGGTAGCTTACAACATTAGATAATTGTTTTAAGAAATCAATGAGATCAGTATCGATTTTTTTCAGTTCAGCTCAGCTCACAAAGATTCCCAATAGATGGCCAACAGTGTACAAATAACGACTCTGCTTCTTTGCGACAATCGACAAATCTATCGAACAAATACTCAGATATAAAAAAGGTTCTGAAGAGACACAACTGGTTTGGAACCTCAGACGCATGGATTTGAAAAGATCACTTCCAAACATTTGCAGATGATTGAAAAAAGAGATGGTATAGGTACTTTCCGTATCCCAAAAAGTAACAAAGTTTTGGTACTCCACTCCTCTACTATCGGGTTTTTCAATAAGAGCGCTATAAAAGTTTTTTTTAAATAAAACAAAAACAATTTTGGATATCAATGAAATTCTTTATTCCTGTGAAAGAAAGTTTGATGCCATTATGTATGGAACTCGATTTCTTTTACATGGCCACCACGGGCACGCTTGCAGAAGTCCAGACGCTGAACCCAATTTTAGACGGTTTTCAAGCATAAATCGGCCGATACTGCTGCAATTTCACGTTCGATATTCGTACGAAGATCATCAATCGTCGCTGGCTTGTTGGCATAGAGCATAGACTTGACGTAGCCCCACAGAAAATAGTCTAATGGCGTCAAATCGCACGACCGAGGCGGCCAAGCGACTGGACTATTTCGTGAGATAACACGTTCTCCAAACTTGGTTTCTAATAAATTGATTGTGACATTCGCTGTGTGGCTTGTGGCGCCGCGCCGTCCTGTTGAAACCACATGTCCTCCAAGTTCATGTCATCCAATTGGGGCCAAAAATAGTCGGTTATCATTGAACGGTAGCGATCCCCATTCATAGTAACGTGCCGGTCTTGATCATCACCGAAGAAGTACGGCCCAATGACGTCGCTGGCCCATAAACCACACCAAACCGTAATTTTTTCGGGATGCAATGATGACTCATGGAGTACGTGTGGATTGCTGCCTGACCAATACCGCATATTTTGTGTATTGACGTTTGACGAAGCCATTCAGCCAGAAATGAGCCTCATTGCTGAAGATGATTTTTCGATGAAAATCCGAATAATTTTCAAGTTGTTGCTCAGCCCAATTCACGAACATACGACGCTTCTGGTGGTCAAGTGGCTTCAGTTCTTTCGTCAATTTAATCTTGTAAGGATGTAGGCCAAGATCCTTTCGCCACAACGACGTCACAGAGATGCCCAACTCTTGAGAACGTCGTGTGAGAGACACATTTGGGCTTTCTGCAACTGAAGCCTCAGCGGCAGCAATATTCTCGACACTACGGGCACTTCTTTGTCTCACTGGCACGTGAACATTTTGTATTGTGCCTGTGGATTGAAATTTTTACACTAGACGCTCAATTTTTGATCTGCTAGGACGATTATGACGACCATAAATTGGACGTAGCGCTCTTAACGTTGAGGCCACTGACTCCGAATTTCCGGTAGTAAATTTTAATTATTTCGACTCGTTGTTGGCTCCTCTTTCTCTTTCCATCATGAAATGGCAAACTGAAGAGAAATGTCAAAAGAGCGTCCATGTTGAAAAAACCTTTACATTTTGATAAAAACTTCCGAATCAGCATACCAAAAATATCACTCTGGGAGGAAAATTCCTTCTTGAAAGCTATGAACATCCAGTTTTTTGCTGCGCTTAAAAACAAATGGTTTGGTGGGGGTGAATCTAAGTTTCTCCGTCTTTCAAACCATTTAAGCATGTTTAAGGAAATAATGGCAATAAAGGAGGCTGCACTGAAATCACTCGATTCCACCTTTACTAACCCAAACACAGATCTCGAATATCGATTATCTCTGCAGAGAGATGGCGAAACAGTTGAACATTCACTTCTGTTGGGTGCTCTATTGTGATGAAAACCGCAGAAAATGCCTCGGATGAAAGAACCAAAAATGTTGACGACCCCCCCCCCCCCGCAAACGAAAAACGGACAACGATTTACGCATATGCACGTGGAATGTGCGTACGCTAAACAGGCCGCGTAAGGCCAAGCAGCTAGCCGAGACCCTCGCCAGTCTCAACGCTGATACAACAACCCTGCAGGAGATGCAATGGGATGGACCGGTCCTGAGAATTACAGAGGACTGTAATTTCTATTATGGGAAATGCCACATTGATGGGAGATCACGCTTGTTTGGGTGCGGATTCGCTGTCAGAGGAAGACTTAGGCAAAAGGTCTTGAGCTTTCGCGCAGTCAGCGAGAGAGTGTCAACGATCCGCATTAAGGCGAAATTCCACCACCTAAGCCTTATAAGCGCCCATGCCCCTACAAAAGAGAAAGATGACGCTACCAAAGAATGTTTCTACGAGCTCCTCGCCAAAACACATGAGCAGTGCCCAAAACATGACATTAAAATTCTCTTGGGAGACTTCAATGCCAAAATTGGGAGGGAGGACATCTTTGGTCGGAGGTGGTGTCGTGCAGGCTGTGTTTTCCGATCGTCATACACAGCCTCCACGACACCACCTCCGACAACGGAATCAGGCTCATCGATTTTGTAGCGGGACAAACATGGTGCTGAGCAGCACGCGATTCAAACGTCCCGACATCCACAAGGGCACATGGCGATCCCCAGATGGTCGAACCTGCAACCAAATCGACCATGTTGAGTTTGATGGAAGACACTCCTCCAGCATAATGAATGTCCGTACATTCCGAGGAGCAAACATCGATTCGGACCACTACCTAGTCGGTGCAAAACTTAGGGTATACGGATCTCCATGGAAGTTCTTAGGCGAACACCGACTACACCGAGGAAATTCAATGTTGGACGTCTTCAATCGGAAGAGACCGCCGCTGCCTATGCCGACCGCGTATCCCTTGAGCTTGCGAGAAATCCTTCGACTGATGACATGAACCCGGAAGACCAATGGCAACTATGTCAATAAGCCATAAGAAGTGCTGCGTCAGAGGTATTGGGCTTCTCACATCCTCCCCCCAGAAACCCCTGGTTCGACTCCGAATGTGCTCAGGCAAACAAAGCCAAATCAGAGGCATACAAGTCGTGGCTCCAGAGAGATACTAAAGCATCCAGAAATCTATATTTTGAGCGAAGGAAAGATGAGAAACTTCTACAAAAAGGTGAAACAGTCTACATCTGGTTTCACAAGCCGTTCTGGGCCCTGCAAAGATCAGGATGGAAACACTATAGTGGAAACGCAGGCAATGCGTGCCATCTGGAGAAACTACTTTAACCGGTTGCTAAATGGCGATGACAGCCAAGATCCCGCCCAAGATCAACTTGTTCCAGTTAATCTAGATGACGACCACAAACTACACCCACCCGACCAAAATGAAATCAAAGTAGCCATCACCAGACTAATGATGAAAAAAGCAGCTGGGTGTGATGGCCTCCAAGCGGAGCTTTTTTAATACGCTGGAGATGACCTGGTCAGGAGCATACACCAACTCATCTGCAAAATATGGTCGGAGAAAAGTATGCCCGATGATTGGAATCCCAGTACCGTGTGCCCAATTCACAAAAAAGGAGACTTCCTACTCTGCACCAACTATAGAGGCATAAGTCTTTTAAACATCGCCTATTATATCCTGTCCAGCGTTTTATGTGAACGTCTCAAGCCGTTTGCTGATGATCTGATAGGTCCTTAGTCCTTACCAATGCGGCTTCAGACCTGGAAAATCTACCACCGACCAAATATTCACATTACGCCAGATCCTGGAGAAAACCCAAGAATATAACATCGACACCCACCACCTGTTCGTCGATTTTAAAGCCGACTACGACAGTGTTAATAGAGTTGAACTGTATCGTGCCATGTCTAACTTTAGAATCCCTGCGAAACTGATACGCCTCATCAGGATGACGTTGGAGAATGCTCGCTGTTCCGTCCAAGTTGTTAGAGACTCTACTGAAACCTTCGAAACCACCAGAGGGCTAAGACAAGGTGACGCACTGTCAAGCAGCTGTTTTAACATTGTGCTTGAAAATGTAATACGGAGCACCCATGCCAGTACATCAGGCACCATTTTCATTAGATCGACACAATTACTTGGGTTTGCTGACGACATAGACGTGATAGGAAGAACAAAGCGAGCAGTAACCGGTGCTTTCACTACTATGGAATCAGCAGCAAGCAGAATGGGGCTGAAAATAAACGAGGACAAGACGAAGTATATGCTTTCATCAACAAAAGTCCAATCCCACCACCGACTTGGTCAGAACGTAACCATTGATAGGTATAACTTCGAGGTAGTCAGTGAATTTGTCTACCTTTGCACTGCTGTAAACACAGGCAACAACATCAGCGCTGAAATCAAACGCAGACTAACTTTTGCTAATCGCTGTGTCTTTGGGCTGAGTAAGCAATTGAGGAGTAAAGCCCTTTCGAGAAGAACCAAGGTGACACTGTATAAAACACTCATCATCCCGGTCCTGCTATATGGTGCGGAAGCATGGACCCTCTCCCAGTCGGATGAAAATTCACTTGGAGTCTTCGAGAGAAAAGTTCTGCGTACGATCTATGGTCCTGTCTGCGTAAATCGCGAAAACAACGTTTGGAGAAGAAGATATAACAATGAACTGTACGAGCTGTACAGCGACATAAGCCTAGTCAGAAAAATTCGAATCCAAAGATTAAGATGGCTGGGCCACGCCAAACCCGAGGGAGTCAGAAGCCAAGGTAGACTTCATCTTCGATGGAGCGACCAGGTAGAGGGAGACATCCGTCAACTTGGAGTACGAAATTGGAGATAGCAGGCTAGAGATCGAGCCGGCTGGAGGGGCATTCTCAGCAAGGCCTTGGAGTACAACGCTCCAGTGGCGCCAACATAAGTAAGTAAAAGTAAAGTTTCTGGGTATTCCCATCGCTGTATGTAAAAACTGGGCGTTTTAAACATCAATTTTGCTGTGCGCACTTCGTTAGAAGCTCTTATTGTTTCCAAGTGTGTAAGTTTTTTGGGTATAACACTCCAAGCTCTGTGGTATCACAACGGTCTCTAAAAGACTAAGTGTGTCATTTTGTACCTCTCTTGGAAACAGCCACCATCCGACTCTCTTCCTAAATCTGTACAAATCTTCTAACCCACTTAATCGTTTTGCTGACGACGACGTTAACCTCGGATTTGGATTATATGTATCCTTCTGATTTTGTGATAAACTACAAGTTCGCCAAAAAGCTTCGGTATGATTCTCATATCTGAGCCGCTGCTCCTTTATCTGTTTAATGTGCGTGCCTTAAAATTAAATGGTAAAAGAAACATAAGCGAGAGCTACAGTAAGTTTGCAACGAACTGTTGGATACCCTATTCCCCATATTTTTGTATATGTATATATGCATATGCGTTCGCCTCCTTCGCAGCCAGCCGCTGTTCCAGTATCCGAAACAAAATTCTTCTTTAGCAGGCAGGGCAAAATTCAATAAAATTAATTTTGTTTGGCCGATGTACAATAACTGCTGTCACAGTAAAAAAAAGGCGTGTGCCAAGCCTACAACTGAGACTTTTTATTGCCAGGGTAATCACTATATGAGCTCATCATTCAATTTTAAGTTTGCAGATCGATTTTAACAAAACAAGACAAAACTAAAATTTTTAGAAATTAGATTTTGATAGGAAATAGCGATTATGTGTGTTTTTAACAATTCTTGAACTACACTCTGCTACGTAAACAAGGTATACAAACCGACGTGTTCATCTTCTTACTTCAAAACTACGACCGATAGTTAAAAAACATTAAAAAATTAATGCATATTACGACTTTTGACGGAAACGCCCCTTAAAAGTCGGCGTGCCCTAAAAAATTTAAAGCACTAACTAAGCTTTGATCATTAGTCAGTATGTAGGCATATGTGTAAAACTACACCTGAATCAAGTAGTTTACGATCTTACCTGAACAAAGGTATTTTATCAAAATCACGCCTTTAAAAGTGGGCGTATTGAAAAAATTTACACAAGAAAATGTAGAAATATTTTTCATATAACGAACGGAAGGGACAAATGTTTTAATTGAATATTGGTAGTACCTTAAATTTTTAAAACTACATTTTCGTTCTTCCATGAAAAGTGGGCGTAAGCCACTCCCGAAATTCAAAAATTTCTTTTCATACAAAAAGTTTTTAGTTTCTACTAAGAGACGTAAGATGCTTGGGGATTCATTATAAATACCGTTTATTTGCAAAAACAATTTTTGTATGTTTTTAGTGAAAAATGGACGTCAGCCACACCCAAACTGAAATTTTTTTATTTAATTAGAAGAAGGTTTACCTGAAGCTTGCGCGTGCAAAATTTTAGCGATATGCTTTGATCGTAACTGCACAAAAAACATAATTTAATTTTAACAAATTGATGTTGTGCATCAAAAATGGCGATTGTAGGCGTGTTTGTGGGCGGATTTTACCGGTTCAAGAACTTAGCCTTACTCTTGAACCAAAGATTATATATACCAAATTTCAACTTTCTAGGTCAAAAATTGCGACCTCTAGAGAGTATACATACGGACGGACGGACGGACGGACGGACGGACGGACGGACATGGCTAAATCGACTAGGCCATTGATTCTGAGTTAGAATATATATACTTTTCCATACCTAACGGTATTATTTCTCTATGTTACAAACTCCACACCAAATACAATATACCCATTCTATGGAATAGGGTATAAAAAAAAAAACAAAGATTGAATATACCTTTCTATGCAAGTCAAATTACATTACAAGATATTACAAGATATACAAGATATGATGAGGAAGATAGTCGGAGACAGAATGGAGCCTTGAGGCATACCATCATTTGTTTGTTAAAAGTCATTTTATTTTTTTAAAGGAAACGCTGAATTCTCACAATCATTCGATAAAATTCGTTCATATGCCGATGCTTGAAAGCAGTCAAAAACTTGTTGTCTTTCAAAACTAATTTACTTAGGTACTCCACAATTTATGTTTCATAAGTATGCACGTACGGCGATTTGGATTGGTTTTTGAAAACCCTACAAGACTCTACTTATAAAACTGCCTCCCCTCCTTATTCACAAAAGATACATTATAAAAGACCAATTTTCTCAATTACCTATTATTTTCGATTTAAATTTTCCAATTTAGCATTATCCGATTTTTCAACAAAAAGGATAACACAAAACACGACAAAAAAAAAGTCTGTGAATAAGTTTACAGTTCAGTGATATTGAAAATTGCAAATTTAGGTAAATTCAAAAATCAGCCAACCCCTTCCAAAACTTTAAAATTGTCCTTTCATCTTTTGTTCACATCTACAATTCGCTATGGTTCTTTCTAAAATTAAATTTAAAAAAACCAGCAAAGGACAAACAAAAAGAGACCAAAACCACCATATTGCTTCTTTATATCCTTACAAGCATAAAAGCCCACACAAAGGTGAGTCGTCTTCCTTCCGCATTCAAATAATATGAAAAAAAAAGGATTTAAAGTCTAATTTGACTATGCATGTCACATTATTTGCAAATTAGCCTCACCCTCTCGCAAAAAAAAAAAAAAAATTACACATACGTTCCCATATGAGTGTGTAGTACACTCACATTGTATAATGTTCACTTAAGGATTCATCTCAACCCACAGAGTAAAAGGCCGCTCAATGTTTTGACATCCCGATTCATCTATGTATATCGTCAGCCATCAATATGCATCGATAAATTTAAATAACAAGGACATGTGCCACATGCAAAACACAAGCAACATTGACAGGATGAAGTCAAACAACAAAATAAGAAAGGACACAGAAAAAAAAAAATCAAGGAATCTTTGATCTTGGGCATGAGAGATAGTAAAAAGGAAAAAAAATAAGATACAACCAATAAATACCCTTTGACATGACATAGATGTTGTGATGGCAAATGTTTGCTTTTGTCGTTTGCAAACAAGGAGCAATGGACTGAAAAGGTCCTTTCGCATACTTGAGAGTTTCTTGCAAATTGCCATTTTCATTATCAATATTAAGATAGAAAGTTCGAAGGAAGGTAGTTTTTCTCTGGTAATGACATTAAGAAAAATTTAGATGGATTTTTAAATGGCTTTTTGTTATGCTCTTTCTTGCAATCGATTGATAAAGTTCTTTGACATGTTTGCGCATTGTGCAACATCTTAAGATTTCGTCGGTAACTGCATCCAAACAGTGAGAGCAAAAACCTAGAATGAACTAGTACTTCAGTCCTTACTGAACTCCAGCCTCAAACATAACAGATCTCTCTAGTTTCTGCTTTTATGAGCCTTGACAATCCTAAGTCCTGAGACTGATTCTGCTTGCAACCTGTACCGATTTCCATCAAGTGTTTGCTGGATAAGTTTGGTTGAGGTATTTGAATTTTGAAGACTTCATCTACAGCTTTGCTCACAAACGGATTCAACAACTTTGATTAAATTATATTAAGTTTTTTTTTAGGAATACTGAGTCTTCGGATGGTAAAAACCATCAGCTTGACAGTCCCAATTTTCGTTTGCGACACCATGATGAACTAATTTATAATATTTTATAAAGGTTTGAACAATTGGCGCGGATAGATTTTTGGAGCATGTAGCAGCCATGTTGTTTTGGTGACATCTGTCAAACATTGGAACGCAAGATCAGCCGAGAACATCGCCGCGGTGACAGTGCTAAAAAAAGTGACCTTTTATTGTGAATTTCAGGCCGGCGCCTCTTCGTCATTGCCCCTTATTTTTTCGACAGCGACATTGGTGAGGCTGCCACTTTTAACGGCGAGTACTACAGAACGATAAACACCATAAACACCAATAATTTCAAATGTCACAACTTAAACCATAAAGAACTAAGACGACATCTGGTTCAAGTATGACAGAACTACGGGCACATAGTGGACGCCCATGATTGACATTCTGTATGAAAAATTCGAGGGTAAAGTTATCTCTCGCAAAGATGAGCTGAATTGGACACCAAGGTCGTGCAATTTTAACCTTTTCTGTGGGGTTTTCTGAAGTCACAGTTTTGTGGGAATATACCAAAAAAAAGATAACACAGGCCATCGGTCAAATTCAGCCGGATCTAAGAGGAAGAGTCACTAAAAATTGGACCACTTGGATCAGTGCCACCATAATAAGCCGAGGCTGGTAATTGAACGATGTCGTTTTTTTATAATGGGTGTTAAATAGATAGCGTTATTAAATAGAAAACACAGTTTTTAGTCTATTGATTGTAATTTTTGTATCGAATCATAAAGTAGGTACATAGGATAGGGTTATTTAGGGAATAACAAATCGGACAAATGGCTTCCACGGCTTTGCATACACATACGCACTCGTTTGACGAAAGTTTCCATGAGCATTCTGCATACTTAAATGTAGCTGAATTTCGTTGACGCAACATTGAATCTCCTCCTTTAATGCACATGTGGTTGTTGGCTTGTTGACATAGACCTATGATTTTAAATAACCCCATAAAAAGAAATCTAATGGTGTTAAATCACACGACTAGGGGGCGAATTCTGATCACCGAAACGCGAGAGTACACGACCTGAAAATGTCTCATGCAGTAATTGAAGTGTTTCACGAGCTGTATGGCGTGTGGCACCGTCTTGTTGAAACCACATATTGGCCACATCAATCTCCATTTTTACTAACCCTAAACTGTCAGCTGTCGATTTTTTTTTTTTTTTTTTTAGGGTTATCAACACTTTATTGCATAAACGGCGGCAAATTTAAATCTTGGGTTAATTTTTGGACACTTTTTACATAATGGCATATTTTGGGCTTTCCAATAAAAATAAAATGTTGTCAATACCTTATATACAGCTTGCTTTATTCAATTTCAACATCTACCCGATCTTATTGAGAAGCGCTTTGTAACACTAAATAGTTCGATGCAATGTTATTCTAAATGAATGTGTTTTGAATAGTTCCTAAAAGTATGCAACGAACAAAAAATAGAGCTCTTGTTTTTTTTTTTTTTTTTTTTTTTTTTGTAAAAAGTGTTAGTGCGTGTACAAGTACATATATACCTACATTTTGAGTACTCGATACTTTGCGCAACCGACATGAAACTGACCATATGAGAAGCCTGGCGTGTCTCATTGGTTTTCTGCCATACTTGCAGCGTTTGGCAATGGGTTATAGAGATGGTCCCTGGAAATCAATGCCAGCTTAAAGAAAATCGCAACCTTTTAAATTGAAATTACAAATTATTGGGGATAATTGGGATTCGCGCGGTCAACACGCTCTGCTCTTGAATTCCTTTCATATGAATAGGACATAGGTATACACATGTATCCTAGTGTCATTGCACAATCTCGGTGCATCAGTGGAACTGGGCGTTTGAGCTCTAGTTGAGAGTAGGTTTAACTATTGTCAGTAGTCGCCGCGGCTTTTTTTTCAATATCTCTTTGTTATGGTTAATATAGGAATCATTTCTTGGCGATAGCACTACTCTATGTTGTTTAGCAACTTGGAAAAAAGTTGCTAAATAATTTAATTCTATCTGGTCGTCACTGTAGGGCAAAGTCATAGGTGATTTAATTTTTGCATCTAGGAGTATGTCTGTTTCTGTTAGACTTTACTCGATTTGCAACAGCTCATAGCAATATAAGCACCTTTAGTATTGAATACTCCTGTTGCGTCTAAATTGGACAAAAGTGCGTTTATCTCAATCGCCGGTGTTCATCTGCCAGCAGAAACTTGTTGCAGCGGTATCTTGCAGGTTTTAGTCCAACGCTGCTTTCGCACGCTTGTGCAATGTAGTTCTACACAATTAACTTTCGCTGTGGGAAGAGAGCGCCGCCGGGGAGCTTACTTTTTCTGATGTTGAATATAGGTTCTTTGGTCGCAATATTAAATGGTAATTTTAAAAGAAGAATGTGTAGTCCCTATGTTCCTCGGGAAACGGGAAGCAAACGTGGTGTCATTCCATTGACAAAAATATCTGAAGCTAAGGTATTGTTCTCTTTAGAACATCGCTTGACAATATTCTCACTTTCGTTGTAGTGTGGGTAAGCCGGAATCCGGAAAAAATAGAGCATTTCACTTTATTGTTGTGCCGCTGATAAGTTATTATGGGTGTATAACAATTCTTGAACCGCACAACCTGCTACGTAACCAAGAAATACAAATCATCATCTTCTTACTTCAAAACTGCGACCGATAATAAGAAAACATTAATGCATAGCAAGACTTTTAACGGGAACGCCCCTTAAAAATAGGCGTGTCCTTAAAATTTGTTAAAATAAAAATTAAACCACTAACTGAGCTTTGATCGTTAGTCAATTTTTAGTCTGAATCAATTAGTTTTTTAACGATCTTACCTGAATACATTTGTTTTATAAAAATCACGCCCTTAAAAGTGGGTGTATTGCAAAAAATCACGCTAAAAAAATATAGAGATATATTTTTCATATAACGAAAGGAAAAAAAAAGTTAAAATTGAATATTTTGGAATGTAGGTACCTCAAATTTTTAAAACTAAGTTTTTTGTTCTTTTATAAAAACTGATCGTAAGCCAGGTCCGAAATTCAAAAATTGTTTTTCCTACACAAGTTTGACTAAGAGACACACAAAATTGGACTTTTGAATTCATTATATGTAACGTTTATTTGCGAAAATAAGTTTTTTATAGTTTCTAATGAAAAGTGGGCGCCAAAATCAATTTTTTGATTTCATGCACACGAATAGAACAAAAAAAAACAATGTGGGGGAGGGGGGAACCCCATCTGGCAAAGGATTTGTGTACATCGAGATGCTAGAGTATACTCTTGGAATGATACGAGTGCGAAATAATTTGGTGAATATTGTCTTTTTGCAAAAGTACAGTAGACGCTCGATATAGTGAACCTCTATTAGTGAACTATCCAGTATAGTGAACCACCAAATCTTAACACAGACTACTCTAAATAATGAACTCTGAGGATCTCAATATAGCGAACTTAATGTTTTTTTGGACGATATTCAACGAAAAAATTTCTGTTTTAATGCGCCTGTGAAGCTCAACTATTTTGCCGAATAATTTACCTACTATTCTTCTGTGTATTTTTTCACACTGTCACGATCAAAAACACAATTTTTTGATTTGGCTTTGCTTTTGATACATATTAGTAGTCCGTGTAGTAGAATCATGTTAAGTTATAAGTGTATGAAAAGACATTTATTATTTAATACATTAAGGCAATTTCAATTTTGGAAAAAATCAATGAAAGCAGGTATGGCTTCTTCGCAAGTGATGGCTGCTTTGAAATAATTTTTTTTTAAACTGTTGAATTAATAAAAAAGAATTTTATATTTATAATCAAATTTAGTGTTGGTAAACATTAAAAAACTTCCGCTCGAAATAGCGAACAATTTCGATATAGTGAAAATGCTTGGTTTTTATTAGTTCACTATATCGAGCGTCTACTGTACTTACAATACTTGAAGAAAAATCTGGTGAAGAGGGATCACTCCATTTCTTTCAGAAATATTCAATTGTTCCTAATTACTTAATTTTCCAATACATCTGGCTTTAAGCAAGTCACTTAATGCGATTCGCAATGATGCCTAATAAGAACATCTTATCATTTTGTCTACTGATAGAAAAACTTTTATGCACCAAAAATCCACATTATTTCCGGTCTTAATCTTTTTCGACACATAAAACCACATCTTTCACATTCCCATTCTATAACGCGCTCATAATGCATCAAGATCAAAGTCATTACGGGGATTATTTTCCGTGCGTATCCAGTTTAAAAGTAATGTTCGGAACTAGCCCATCAGCTTCCCACCGTGCGCTGCTGATTTGCATCAAAAATCCATTTAACGGGCAATAAATTGCCATTGGGACTTCAAAACATCATAAAAATTGACACAGAAACTGCATAAAAATGTAAAATACGCTGAATATATCCTTCTTCCAAAGGATCCTGCTGTTTCTTCCGTGTGACCGCTTTCTTCACCGAATATATTACCAAAAATAATCCAATGTGTGTGATGTATCTCTTTCTTGTGAGGGAAATAAATCTTTTTCTTATTTTTTTTTTGTATCTCACCTCAAGAATTTTAAAAGGGAATTTAAAATAAAATGTCCTTGTATACCTAACCTCTTGTCTTCTTCTCAAAATTGAATACCCCACTAGAGGCTTGCAACTGTTTTAAATAGCCCATCTTACAAGCAGTCACATATGGATACGAGTATACTCTCCTATATGGTCTTAGTCTCTAAAATATTGCCAAAGACGAAGGTCCTTAATTTGATTTATTAGCCCAACGTGCGAGGCGAACCCTCCTCGTTCACTGCTCGATTGATTCACACCGATTTTAAATTGACATGACAAAGGACAAAAAAGAACAAGGAGGACAAAAAAAAAAAGGAATCTGGGCCAAACAGCGGTTACTGGTGTCAATGATTTAAAATACTCTTATGGGTTCATTTGGGATTCGGCAAGAATATAGGTATACGAGACCATCACCATTTACCACCCTCCTGGTTGATGCTTCAATTACAATTTCAAGAAAACAGTGTGTCCTTGTTAGGAATTGTGTTATTTCGCAGGAAAGTCCTTGTTCGCACGTCTGTCTCTGTGTCTTCTTTTAAAGTGGAACGAATTGCAAAAAAATGCAAATTGGCACACGCGATGCTGATGACTACATTTTTTAACTGATGGATCCTGGAAATGTCACACCAGTGTGCTTAAAAGGATGTGCACAGCACCTTAGCCTATTTGCGAATGTTTGCAAAACAATTTACTGTCAAACTGACAAGGACATTGAGTGTGTTTGCGTCGTCGGTCGCGTCGTCGATTGGGAATGGGAAGATGGAAAAAAATGTGGTTGGTTTGGTGAGGGCGAACGATGACGATGATGATGAGTACGACGTACGACAACGACGACGCGACGTGCTCCTTTGTTCCCGAAATGATGCACAAGACATGAGAAATTGTTTAGTTTATTTGGATCATTTAAGATTGGTTATCCTTTGTGATTTTCAATTAAATTAATTTTTATGAAAAATTACCAGAGCGGAGGGAAGATTGAATCATGTTTTGATGATGGTGTAATCATTGATTGATTTCGAATATTTATCAAGGAAATTTGGGAAGACGAAAAATTTCAGAGGGTTGCGAAATCGGGGTTAGTTTAGAACTATTTATCAAATTTAATTTACCGATAAATATATTTAAGAACTTTCTCAGAAAAATTAAAGTAAGTGACTCGTGCTGTTAACTCCACGTCCACTGCAAATATTTTTGCAAGAAATATCAGTTTTATTATACTTGCTTACTTGAGATCTTGAGAAGAAGACGCTTATCGTACATATAGTAGACCACGGCCTCAACGAACGAACATACTCTGCTAGCTAGTCCGGCCTTTAGCTAATTGCCTTTCTCGGCATTAAATGAGTGAGTGGTGTTCTTACAACCTTTGACGGAACAGCGCGAGTTCTTCATATAGTCATCAATAGTGACAGCTCTGTAACTCTATTCACTATGTCATATATGTGTCTTTGAAAACGACAAAAAGGTGGTAAAATATATGGATCTGGAATTCTTGGATCTATTCTGAAATTTGTCGAAGTGTGAAAACTTGGTCGATGGTTGACTATCTCGGCCTAAAACCACACTGATAGGGGCCATTCTGTTCACTCGTCAAACGGTTCTGGCGTTCACAACGAATAGACAGCAATTCAGCAATATTTTAAAGGCGACGTTTATGAGAATAGTACTTCTGCAATTGGCTCAGTTCAATGCATCTCGTTTCTTGTGGAGAGGGCACAAAAATATGTATTTGGTGTATGTTTCCTACCCAGTCTTTTCCCCCGCTTTTTGCAAGAGCTTAGTCGCTACCAGCTACCTGAACTTCTGCTGGTTGGGGGACGGAAGTTCGTTGATCATGGTCCAAATCAAATAATTCTGCCTGATAGCGATTTGTTGCTTGTTTCCCCCTTTAAACAGTCTGCAGAAGTTTTTTTTTTCAAATACTCAGCCTTGACTGTGCACCTACTACGACATTCTCAACATCATCTCCCTCGGGTCCCTTGAACTTTATAACATTGCTTCTGAAGTAGCATCCGTCAGTAGATTAGATCGCTCGCTTTTCCAGCTCTCTTTTTTTCTTTCTAAAAAGCTCCCCCTTTTTCTAATAGATTTCACGGTTAGCTCTTTTTGCAGCTCTGTTTCTGGGTCCTGTAAAGCATTGCCTGATAAGCTTCGTTTTTGGATGTGTGTGCCAAGGTGCACTCATCACTGAACCAAAAGTTTCGTTGCGGTCACTTAATGAAACCCGAAGCATCAGTAGCTGCATCTTTGATGACCAGTTTCCAATGTCCCCACTTCTGTCTGGGCTTTGGCGCAGGTGCCTGGTTTTTCGGAAGTTAAAGGAGAAACGTTTGGAAAAGGTTCTGGCGGTTTCTTGCTATTACAGCTTTGCGAGATAAAATTTTCTCACAGTAGCTGTTAGATGATGAGGTCTGGTGGAAAGACGCATTAGCACTTTAGCTCTGTATCTTGGCTCTTTGGAAGATGTAGACATCTGAAACATTTATCGGAGTCGATTCGCCTGAGTCTGCTACCGAAAGTGTTGTCGTGCAGACTGTGCTTTCAAAGTTACCTTCCTTTCCAAACTTTGCGTTAAAGCCACCAAGAATAATCTTAGTGTCGTACTTCGTGCATTTATCATATATATCTTCTTGAGATCCTAAAACTCTTCTATGGATGTGTCATCTTTTTCTTCAGAGGAGGCCTGGACGCAGATCAGCGAGATGTAGCTGAATTAGGACTTAATGCTGATTGTGACAATGCTATCTCTTATGCCACGAAACCCTAAAACTTCTTGCCTAAGTCTTCCTCTTATCACAAATCCTCATCCAAATAACTTCTTCCGATTTTCATAATCCTGGTGGCTTCACAATCCAGTCGCGCTTCCTGGATGGCTGTAATATCGGCTTTGATACTATCTAGGGCTTCCATAAATTGTTCGTCTACACGTGGCTTGTTTAAGGTCCAGACATTCCACGTGCATAACCGATATTCGTTTCTTTGTCGCTAGTGTCGTCGTCGTCGTCATCCAGTTAAGTCATCCACATCCAAGGCAGTTGATTGCTTCGGAACCAGTGTCAAGGTGAAGGATTTACTCCGACACACAACCTCCCGCCTCCAACCTGGGGAACTCTTCTGTTTTTCTTGGCCAAGAGGAGTAAAAATTCCAGAGTCAATAGCTCACTACGGGGATTTGAGAGCTATCGAGTGCCCTCTTAGGGTTCACCCACCCCCCTTTCTATTTCATTTCATTGACAAGTAGTGAAAGGTCCCAATGACCTATGCTCCAAATATTTCGAATAGGTAATCATTTAGGTGCCTTCCTTATTCGCCGATTGATTCACTAACTCATCCGCCTCTCGCTCGCTTATTGAAGAGTTCACCCAGGTTATCTGTGATGTGACCCGAATACAGAGAAGACGTTCCGGTAATGCATTAAATGTTGTAATGTTTCTGTCTTCAGCACTCGCCGATATATATTTTTGGCAAGTATACCACTTGGACGTAAAAGATCACAACTGCGTATAAGATATTTGTTACACTAGGTGTTGCCAGGTTGGGGCCAGTCCACATTTTAAAATAATCAATAAATTGTTTTCTTGTGTCTATTTTGTATTTGGTTCAAAATAATATTTTATTAAATTACTTTACATTTTAATTTTTACAATACCTATACTATAATGTTATTTTGGGAATATGTATAGCCTTTAATGAATTTTGAAGACTCCTCAAAAGTGATGTTGGAATCTATGGACGAATGTTTCAGATTGATTAAGCCACAATATTTTATTAACTTACCTCCAAAATACTGACTGACTCTTCTGGCTTGTAGTATTCATTAATCTGGAAAGAGTTAAAAAATTTATTTTAGGTTTTTTTTAAGGTATATAGTTGGCAACAATAATACCATGGGTGGGGTGGCGATAGCAATGCTTATCAATAAAACGAGAATAAAACTGTATCGAATCATGTTTTGTTTATGTTTTTTGGTTGTACAAACGGTGGCTATTTCCCAGAAAAGGCTGAGCTATGGAGACTGTTCCTAAAAGCTGATGAGAAGTGCCTTAAGTACTTGAGAGTCCGGAAGTTAATCAGAAATTTCTTGAAATACTGATTAAAGTTCAAATTCTTAAAATTGAAATCAACATTTTTTTAAGAATATAGCCTACCATCTTTGAGTTCATTCATACTTGCAATTATTTTTATTTTTGCAGCCGGAAATCATTCCCAACGAACATAATCACAGATACTATCTATAATGCTTGCAGTTCGATTGATAGCTTAATTTGTTTTTATTATTCTATCGAAACGAAATAAATTATGTCAGCGGGAAAAAAAAGTTGAACAGCCTCAGCTATTGATAGGTTGCTTATCTTCGAGTTGCAATTATTTCATTTATCACGCTTTGTCTATCAAGTCTGTGATTATTTTGGTTTACAATACAGGGTGACCATGAAAATATTTCTGACTTTATTTTAAAATTAAATAAATAATTCAACGGAGTCATCAACATATTTTTTCTTCGTTTCTGTCTGTTGCATTGGCTTGTTGCATTTTTTTAAAATTGTGTAGACATTTTTATTCTACATCAAAATTTCACCTTTTATTTCCTAAAACCATATATAGCCCAGTCATTTTAGGCATTTTAAACCCCAATCTGCGGAAAAATTCCAATCAAGCTGAATTTTGGTACACACCTTTATTACGGCGTTTTAATGAAGATGTGAAAAATCGACATTGATATCGTGCCGGCAAAAAAAGTTATGAAGGTCAAAAGGTCACGAAAACCTAAAAAAAACCGTTTTTTGCAAATATCTCAGTTTCTAAAGCTCCAATGATTTTAACGTGTATGACAAAATTGTAGAACATAAAATTTGCTACAATTTCGTTAGTACAATGAATTTTGTATGTCGATAAGTTACTGAGATATGGCACTTCGAAAAACCGGTCATTTTTCAAAATTCGCCAAAAAATGCAAAAAAAAGAAGAATTCCACCTTATTTCTTCGGATTTACCCGAGAAATCATGAAATACTGCTGTTTTTATGGCTCCTTGTTATCACCAACTTCTTACACCCCCCAACGATCCCCGCTTGCCCACCAGGTACCAGGCCATGCCCATTACTATTGTCATTCCGCCGTAATTTGTATATATTACTTTGTTCTTAGTACAGTGGGCAGCTAGAAAAAGGTCGGAAGTTAATCAAACTTTGAGATGTTGTTCAGGAATATTGAATTAACATTTGACGAAGTTTTGGACCTCACCGGCCCTGTTGAAAAAGAGGAGGAGGGGAAACTGCAAACTTTTCGAGTTCGCTCCGTTTTTCGCTCTATAACTTTTTTTGCTTACGTTCTACGGCAAAAGTCTATTAGACTTTTTTAAAATCATTGGAGCTATAGAAACGGAGATATTTGCGAAAAACAGTTTTTTTTAGGTTTTCGTGACCTTTTGACCTTCATAAATTTTTTGCCGGCACGATATCAATGTCGATTTTTCACATCTTCATTACAACGCCGTAATAAAGGTGTGTAATAAAATTCAGCTTGGTTGGAATTTTTCCGCAGATAAAACCTAAAATTAATGGGCTAATAGAACAAATACCAGAGATAAAAGTTTGCAATAAATATTAGTTTTTTGGAACACTCTACATCATTTTTTTGCAAGAAATTTATAAAAATTTAAAAATAAAATACATAACTGATCTGTAGCTTACGGAAAAATCTGATTTAAAAACACTTCTTCTATGAGGACATGAGGGGGGCCGTTACAAGAAAAACTACATTCATACACTTTTCTAATAAAACAGCGCTCAGAGAGTATTTAATCAAAATCGTTTAGGCCTTTTTAAACTTCTTCTTCAAAATTGTATGGCAGGTTCCGTAAAAATTAAAAATACTTTGCAGGGAAGACCAAAGTAATACTAAACACCAAATTTGATGCGAACAGACAGACAGAAATACTGTCGGAAGATCACAATATTTTCAAATATGTACATTTTTTTCGACTATATCCCCCTATAATCGTGATGTCATGACTTAATTTTTTTCTTGCACGAATCAATATTTTGCCTGCCTATTATCGCAAGAAAAAAATGCCCGCCTAAGGAAAACAGCATAATAAATGTGCATGCTTTTGAGAGATCGGTGCAGTGCCGCGAAACTTCCAGGGTCAAGTTACTGCCTGAGCACAATGGTGCAGCTGCAGCGTATGTACGTAGCACTGTCAAAGTTAATGTCAGATAAAGGATCCCACTAAAGATTTCCACACTATTCCACAGTGTAGTACGACATGTGAAAGAAAAGTGTGAAGTAATGTGTGATGGTATTACATTCAATCCTAAAAAAATATTTCAGGTCTAAACACATGTCAAATCGTATGAGATCTGCGCTGTCATATTCTGTTTCCACATTATTATACACTTGTATCATCACACATTTTTGACATGTCGTATTACACAGACACAGACACTGTTTAATAGTGTGGAAATACCTTAAGCAGCATGCACGAATACAATGTTGTAGAACTGAACTCAAACAAAACTCGTGTCTGCCATTTTGTTTGTTGTTATTTTGCAGCGCAGCACGTTCGTAAAGTTGGAGTCGAGTCGACTTGTATTTTAAATTCTTTCTGTTCTGCAGCTGCAACTTCACATTGTAGCCGTGCAATACGAATTACTTTCATTTAACTTTGACATTGCTACGTACTACTGCTGCAGCTACACCATTGTTCTCAGGCAGTTAGTGTGGTTGAATAGAAGCTCACCTTATCATCGGGCTGCTGATCAAGCTGTAGGTACATGATCAAAACATCTTATATGTTTTTAATACATTTTATTTTTGTAGCTAAGTGTACACGATTGCCAGGTCTGCAAATATTGCCGGATCTGTCAGTGGAAAATTTGTCTCGAATGGCTGACAATCGTGTACACACTAAATTAATTTTCAGAAAAATTGTTTGGCTCCCAATTTGTAGACAAATATCTGCCAATTAATTTGTAGATATCTGGCAATCGTGTACACGCAAGCTGACAACCGTGTACACACCAAATTAATTTGCAGAAAAATTTGTTCATCAATCATTTTGAAGACAAATTAATTTGCAGATATGGCAATCGTGTGTACACAAAATTCATTGGGAGATCACCAAATTTTTTTCATTTTCTGACGTTTCTGCAAATGTCTGGCAATGAATAAATTTGCAGGTGCAGTTTAAGGAACATTTGCAAATTTATTCATTGACAGACATTTGCAGAAAATGAATTTGCAGATCCAAAATTAATTTGGTGTGTACACGGTTTACAGAAAATCTACAAATGTTTGCAAATCTATTGCCAGCTATTTGGCCAAATTAGTTTGTCGACATTGTCAGCCAAATATTTGGCAACAGATTGGCAGACATTTGTAGATTTCTGCAAACCGTGTACACACAAATTCAATTTTCAGCTCATTGTCAGCTCATTTTCACACATTGTTAGACGTTTGCAGATCTGACAATGATTGTCAGACCTGGCAATCGTGTACACTTAGCTTTAGTCTTTATTCATTTTTACAATTTCGGGTTTCGGTACGTTTGTGAAAAAAGGGAACTCATTACAGATATCTCGTTTTGTTAGCAAAAAATGGCTCTTAAGAGTTCTTTATGAAACAATTGTTACGCTTTCTCAATTTATTGCTTAAATAATTGCTCTATTTTTTAAGCAACAAACTCCTATCTGTTTCATATGTTAAAATATAGTAAGTGCATTTAAGGATTACGGATTCATTTCAATTATTTTCAAATTCCTCAGTAAAACGTTCCTTCATATAAGCATATTTATTTATTTATATTGGACTACTTTTAAACCATGATTTTGTGTCCGAAATTTCCAATTTTTTTAGAGTTATTCAAAACAATTTTGGTTTAAGTTTTTTGGTTTCTTAGGATGGTGAATTTTTTATTTGTTTTCATAACACCCATAATCCCATATATTTGAATGAAACACCCTGTAATATGAGAAACTTTTGGAGATCATTATATCAATATGGATATGGGTTATGTATATCCCTAAGAAGGTTAGAGTCTTTTACTTTGGATAGATAGGTTCAATATGTTTATAGGGACCTTAAGATATGTGGTAGCCCTTTACCTACAAAAAATAATACTTTCTTTCAAAAAATGTACTTTCCCTTTCAACTTTGAAGCATCATGGAACTATGATATCTCAATCGATCGTGAGGTAAATTTTTTTTTTGCGAAAAGATCGTGAAACCTATAAATATTAGTTGCTGCTTGGTTGGTATCTCTTTCATTGACATCTTTAGACTTAGATAGTCTTAACCTAAAGAACGATGCAAATTAAAAAGGTTTTTATTTTAATTTTCGTTATACTGGCAATTTCAGCTGTGCAAACACAATCCAGCTGGTTAAAGAGTTTTCGAAAACGATTGGTAAGATCAATTTTTTCAATGTTTGATAATTTTTTTCATTTAAATAAATGTTTTCTTTTTTTATTTTAAGGAACGTGTTCTTAAAAAAACACGTGATGCGTCTGCGAAATCAATCGAACTAGCACAGCAGGCAGCTAATATTGCCACAACTATAAGAGGATAATGACGTTGTTTATATTAAAGATACTAAATTTGTTAAAAGAAACATGAATTATAAATATTTTTAATATTTAACTCTGAAATCAAAAAGCTATTGAATATACATATACATATATTAATTAATTTTTTTGTAAGAAGTAAAGGATACATTTTTGATACAAGAAATCTATTATATTATATAATATTGTTTATCAAATAGGATCAGGCCAGAACAAATTAAAGTATAGGAATGAATGGAAAATCGGGATTTATCAAGGAACTTTGCATGTAAGCATAAACCCCAAATTGTTGCCAAATGGAAGCATAAAAGAAAAGGAGTTGTATTCGACAGGTCCCATGATCATCCAGGATTACAATGAAGTAAAATGTAACATGTTACAATTAGCCCAAAAAATTGTTACAACTTGACCCGCCATGAAAATTTTGGGAGAGAACACATTTTTGTCTTCCTTATTTTTCCATCATTGAGAATGGCTTTCTTTTCTTCAGACAAAATTTGTGGTTATCCGATAAAGTGAGCAAAAAAAAAATTCTTGCAAGGTTTTTGAAGTGAAACTTCTTTAGGCGCATGGGGGTAAAATTTTTACTGATGCAGCGGAAATAAGCGTGACTTTCGTCCCCGAAAATGGAGAAAGCGATTGAGACCGATTGACAGAGAATGAGAAAGGGCGAACGTAGCATGTAGTACATAGCCATGGAGCGAGAGTAGAGAGCAAGCGAGTTAGAAAGATCGAGAGTGAGATAAGCGAATGTCGCATCAAGCACAGTGTCATGGGGAGAGAGAGCTGTAGGTTAGGTTAGGTTTGTTTTATAATAGCACAAACTGGTTCTGCATATCGACTGGGGGTAAATCGGCGGCTGATGGTTAAAAACATAAGCGAGAGCTACAGTACGTTTGCAACGAACTGTTGGATACCCTATTCCCCATATTTGTGTATGTGCATGCGTCTGCCTCCCGCAAACAGCCAATGTTTCAGAAACAAAATTCTTCTTTAGCAGTGTGATGTTCAATTAGTGCTGGCACAATAAAAAAAAAGCGTGTGGCCACGCCCAAAGTTAAGACTTTTTATTGCCAAGGCAATTAGTATGAACTCAGTGACATTCGATTTTATTCTCTCAGATCGATTTGAACAAAACAAGACAAAACTTAAATTTTTAAAAATTAGATTTGGAATGGAAATAGCGATTATGGGTGTTTTTAACAATTATTGGACCACACTCTGCTACGTAACCAAGGAATATAAATCCAAGTGTTCATCTGTTTACTTCAAAACTGCGACCGATAGTTAAAAAACGTTAAAAAAAATTAATGCATTATACGACTTTTGACGGAAACGCCCCTTAAAAGTGGGCGTGTCTAAAAAATTTGAAGCACTAACTGCACTTTTTTCAGTATTTAGGCATATGTGTAAGACTACAGCTGAATCGAGTAGTTTTTAAACAATCTTACCTGAACAAAGGTATTTTACCAAAACCACGCCTTTAAAAGTGGGCGTATTGAAAAAATTTACTTAGGAAAATGTAGAGATATATTTTTCAAATAACGAACGAAAGGAAAAAGGTTAAAATTGAATATTGGTAGTACCTTAAATTTTTAAAACTACGTTTTTCGTTCTTTCATGAAAAGTAGGCGTAAGCCACGCCCAAACTGAAATATTTTTAATTGATTGGAAGAAAGTTTACCTAAAGCTTACGTATGCAAAATTTTAGCGTTATGCTTTTATCGTAACTGTACAAAAAAACATAATTTAATTTTACCAAATTGAGGTTATTCAACAAAAATGGCGATTGTGGGCGTGTTTGTGGGCGGATTTTACCGGTTCAAGAACTTAGCCTTACTCTTGAACCAAAGATTATATATACCAAATTTCAGCTTTCTAGCTCAAAAATTGCGACCTCTAGAGAGTATACATACGGACGGACGGACGGACGGACGGAAGGACATGGCTAAATCGACTAGGCTTTTGATTCTGAGTCAGAATATATATACTTTTCTATACCTAACGGTATTATTTCTCTATGTTACAAACTCCACACCAAATACAATATACCCATTCTATGGAATAGGGTATAAATAGAACGGTGGGAAGCAGGGACCGTACGCATTATGTGTGTCATAGCAGACAAAAGTGTTTCGTATATCCATTGTAGGCCAGTCAGGTGGTTGATGGTTTTAAATATATGGATTGGCGGGTAGCAGGGATGTGATTTGGTATGTGGCTAAATGAGCGCTGGAAGGTTGATATGAAAAATGTTATGTGTATAATATTAAATGTGTTAGGCGGGTAAGCGGCGCCGCCTTTAAGAAGCTGTACTGGTCGGTTGATGCCGTTGCAAAAAAATAAAAATTAGTTTGCCAAAGAAGTTTCACTTCTGACATGTGTACTTTGTACGCACATACTTTTTTTATAAAGTTTCGTGAATATTTAATATTTTTATATTTCTCAAAATTACAAAGTCTCAACTGTGTTTGAGCAAAATATATGAGGTACTTTAAGTTATAAAATTTTTCATCCTTGCTGTTTGATTGAACCTACGAGATTAGATACACCTTGTGCTACATCAACGGCTTTACCGGCTGCACCCTGAGAAGAATGGTTCATTATCATTTACACTATTAAGTTAATCAACTAATTAAAAAGCTTGATTGACGTTGTGCCAAACCTTCCTGGCCTCCAATGTTTCTGTGAATGCAATCAACAGAACAGCTGCAATGACCATAAAGTACTTGGCGAAGTTCATGTCGGGTTAATAAGACTTGGAAGTTTCAAATATAAGTTCTGAATGTGTTAACTGATAGTTTCATAGCCGAGGCACTTGCTATATATACTAAAAAATATTTGTATTTTAAAAATATTTAATCGGGGCATTCTTTCGTAGCGAGGAGCAGATCACACAAACTAAATTGACAGGTGCTCCCAACACATTTTTCAATACTCCCTTACCTAGACAGTAGCGTAGTTAATTAGAAAGTTCGTAATTACTCGTAATTGCTACATTTTTAACTTAGTGTTAGCTGGAGCTGTGTTTTAAATTTAAAGTACAAAACGGATAGGAGAAATACAGCAATATCAGTTGATTCGATATGGCAATCGCTTCTTCTAAGTTCATATCGCTCAAGGAACTTTGTCATTTGGCTTGTCATTTGGCTTCTCCTGTGTTGTGTCTGGAAGATCCCTATCCTAATGGTTTTCAATATCAGTATATACTTCTAGATTTTCAAATTGTGGCTGTTTCCGTTATCGCAGTTCAAATATCTATTTTAATGTTTTTGCTGATGGTACTCTGTTGTACAGGCGTTTAGCTTTTCTTATTCGTATTCGAAACTCAATGCTGTCTACTGTCTTCTGATGGCCTTATGGCATAAGCTTCCCCGTATGACAGTATCTGTGAGTGGCAAGTTTGAGAAAACCGAACAGCCTTCCGTTAATATGAGAAATATGTGTGTTATAAACCACCTTCTGTGGAAATGCCAAAGATCGCCTGAACAAGATGAGAATAAGCTTTACGTGAACATCTGACAATTAAGTCTTAATTTCACGGCGAGCTTACTCGCATGCAGAGTCAAATTAGGCTTAGACCAGAGCCCTAAGATCTACCCCTCGGTAGAATCATAGTACCAATTTTATAGAACATGTTGAGGCATGTCCACACTCCTTGGTGAGGGGGGAGGTCTATCTAACCCCTCTTGCATCCAATAATAAAATCTGTAGATAATATTACTCAATGCCATATGTTTCCGCTTTAGAGTAAACTACAACCACCACGATACTCCCACAAGGGGGCCTACCTCATAGATAGTCTCCCAGGTGACTCGGCCACCTGGGTGGGCACTATCTCTCGTGGTACCAGAATAAAGCTTCCGGTGGAGCCTCGCAATCGTAAGGTCACTTCCAGATGAGCACCATCAATACTCAAGGCCTGGCAGCCTTAGATATGCGCACTCAACCATTTGCCGAGCTAGAGAAGCAAACAGCCAAATACGCACATTCAGCCTTCCTCTCTTTGTCGCATACAAGTTTTACCTAGCATACGTTTCCAGTAAGAAATCAATACTTCAAGGAAAGGAAATATAGCTGCAAATACTCACTCCTATTTTATTTATAACAATATCCCTGCCATTCATATTGTTCCCGGGTTGCCACGCGGAGGCGGAGGATAGGCACATCTATCCCTTTCAAGTTCCAACTTAAATCTCAACCACATTAATGATTGGATAGAAGCCATCTTACAAAATATCGACAATGCTAAGCCCGGCAGGGACCCTAAAGACGAAGAGGTGTCGCAGCCTCTACGCTCCAAGGATCTGCCGGAACAGAAGGAGTATCGTGATTTCTATTTGCAGCCTTGGCTAAGCGTTCAAAACACTTAAGAGGGTATAGTTCAACCCATAGATCGCCTGGACAACGAAACCTTAACCGCGTTATTGGATATGCCATGGCTTTGCACAGCGAAATAATAATGGCAAAATGTGTCTTCATTTTTGTAACGCTTCTCAACTGGTGGTAAGTTGTTCCACAATAAACCGTCCATAAAAACATCTAGGTCTCCGCTGATAGTCGAATCAAATCGGCCACTTTATTATCCAACAATGAAAAAGGAAATCACTTTGCGATTTAAAGAATAAGAGAAGTTCGGATGCAGCAAGGGACCCCAAACGGGGGATTGGACGAACTAAAGGAGATGACGAGTTATCAACAGCCTCGCATAAGGCGATCTTCTTGAGGTATTGGTGCAAAGAATAGAGAAATGAGACAGAAGCTCCAAGAGGAGTCAGGAGTCGTGTTACTGTCGACAGTTATGCAGCTGCTAAGCAGGCTGCAATGAAGGCATAGACAGCCAATCTGCCATTGATGCAATTTCTGAAATTGAAATAAAATCAAAGCTTGTAACTTGCTGTCGGGAAGACTAAAAGGTTCTTGGAGCGCAGCATAACATAAGAATCTGTTGGGTTTGGGTTCCTGGCCACAGTCGTGTGCAAGGAAACGAAAGATCTGACGAGCCGGGAAGAAAGGAATCATTAATAGAGCTCAACAGAGCAGACACAACGGTAATGATCGCAACCTGACAGATGATTAGAAATAAAGAAATCGCTGCTGGCGAGAGATGTAACTCACTCCTGTGTCCTGTGTCATAACCAGGAAATTGTGGCCCTGGCCCTACTTTGAAAAAAAAAAAAACAAAGAACAGAGAAGATTCTACAGCCCAACAAGAAATCGCTATGGTCCCTTCTGAGCATACTGACCGGGCACAACATACAAGGTTACCACAAAAAGAAAATTAAGCTCAGTACGGATGACTTGTGCTTTGTGCAGATCTTGTGGTGACAAAGATGTGCATGAGGACATACCGCATTTTCTCTGTCACTGCCCAGCACTATTCCTCTTAAGAAATGAAGTTCTAAAAAGTCACTTCTTCAAGGACTTAGAAGAACTACATATCTGAACAAACGGCCACAAACCTGCTTAGATTTATCAACGGTCAACGCCTCAAAATGATTTGAGTATGTAAAGGTTTTTTATAGATCAAATGCTTAAAGGGCATAAAACCCTCCAGGGTAACACAATCGATCTAAATTAATCTGAGTGTGATGGAACATCATCCATCAGCCGACTTACTTAACCTAACCTACTGTCGACAGTTGCTTCCGCCTATTTCAAATATAATTTTCCTCAACCGCTGCCTCAAAAGGATTCAATAATGACTGTAATGGCTTTTTTAAGACCCGCATTGTAAGTCAAACAGTTGGAGTCGCTCCAGCGTCCAGACACTGATTCAAATTTGTCTCTTGATTCAATTTGATGAAGTTGATCATTCTAGAGTCTAGACTATGATACTCACTATTGGAGAGCCACATGACAAGTAGTTTCTGCTTCCACCTTAACATACATCAGAAGTTTATCATGTTTCCAAATTTAATATACTTAAATGGACTCTACCCCTCCTAAGCCTTATTTAAATAATTTCTTTTTTTTAACTCAAATAGTTCACCGTTCACCCGTCAATCAGTTGAATCAATATCAATATGCGGTTCAATAGCCATATACCCCATCAAATTTCAATCCGCATTTGATATTTGACTGCCTCTTCAGTCGTCCAATTACTCTTACCAACCATTAGCAGGTAATTCCAAATGTCAGCAAAGAACAAACAACAACACAGAAAACGACACCCTTGACTAAAATCATATACTATTCAACTACCACCCAATTTGCAGCTTCCGTTTTTCATTACAAAATAAAAAAAAAGGACTCCCGAATCGTATCGAATTACGTTTTTTTAGTTGTTACCTCGTTATCGTCTATGTACCATCAATCCAAGCGGGACCACCTCCACTCTCAACAACCATACCATTACCTTTTGATAGAATTCTATGTGTAGGCATATTGGGTGCGTGCATTCGATTGTGTCAGGACGACGAGAATCGACTCGACAGGACTCTGGTAATTTTCAAATCGATTCATTTCCAATATCCATTACCCCGATCCACATGCCTTCCTTCAGACCTACAACAAAAAGCAAGACAAAAACTCATTATTTGCCTAATACGCCAAATGTCCTGGCGCATAGCATGTGCCACATCGTTGAATGAGGCCGGGAATCTAGCCAATATGGTTTAATATTGTTGTTTTTTTTTTTTTTTTTTTCATTTCGAATAGAACTAGGGACTGTCAGAGAAGTCCTTTTGTTTGATTATTTCATTCGAGGAAAAAAAAACGCACTTCTCTATTTCGATGATTATTGTTATTATTATCCTTCCACGACAACAAGGATAATATAATAATAGAAAAAAAAAACCCAAACGAGTAAGTAAATTCCCTCGAGAGGATATGCCCATCAAAGATTGTTCTTTGTTTTTTTTTTTTTTTTTTGAAATATCCTGTAACCTGTATCCTGTTTTTTAAGGAACGTTTCGAATTTTTTGATTGTTTAATATTACAAAGTAAACCTTGAAAAGGGAGTTCGGTAAGGACTTTCTCTAAAATAAAGTCAATATTCGGGTATTGTCTTATTTGGATCCTGCCTGCATCACTTTGCTCCAGACTCCAGGCACGATGATAAGGATATTGACAAGTTCTTGAGGTAATCAGATGTTCAAATAAGCCAATTGAGTGATTGGCAAACATTGTATTTATGGATTGGTATGGAGCGAAGGATATACAGAAAAGCTGATATCAAAAAAAGGATATAAAAAAAAGGCATTAACTTAAATGTTTGTTTTTCAGAACTTTAATAATTTCTATTTTGTGGTGGAGGCTGTTGCAGAGTGGCCGCCACATTTGCTGCAGCTTGTGCTACACCAATAGCTTGGAGTGTAGCATCCCGTGTACGTTGACCAGCTCCTTCCTAAAAAAAACACAACAAAGTTAGAAAATATTTTATGATTGTGCTTCAAGGTACAACAACTTACGATTTCTTTTCCAAGTTTGCTCCAGAAATCAGCTTCTGATTTTCCAGTGAAGACGGCCAGCAAAACAGCCACTAAGACCACAAGATACTTTGTGAAGTTCATATTGGAAGATTGATTTTTATTTTCTGTGATTTGAATGTTTCAGAATGCAGATCTTAGTGAATATTGAATGAAGACAGCTGGGATGAACTACTTTATATACTTCGCAGAAATTATGAGGGGATTCCCTTTGGAATCGGGGTACAATCGCTTCGGTTCGGTGGTTTACACGCCAAGACAGACAATTATTCATTTTAATTTGTTTCTTTTGCAATTTATTGAGATCAAAATGTCATCAGTTTTCTTATCAATAATCATGGTAATGTTTTAATTACAATTTCTGTTTATGATTTGAAAATATACCTAAATAAATAAGTGATAAAAATAATAAAGGGGGTTCTTTAATATTTTCAAGGAGGGCATTTCATCGGTGGTTCCGTAACCCCTTCGTTATGCCCTCCCTTCTAAACGTCTGAACATTTGGGCGATTATGGTTGACGTTTCTGGCATGAAACAGCACTATCAGAGGCCAATCAGTTCCCGCATGGAAGGGTTCGGAATTCTCAACCGACAGGATTTTTTTTTCGGGTCTATTTACTTTGTGGGATATGTTTGAGTATAAACCTCATTTAATCTGAATTTTTTTTTTTGGATAAACCTCGACTGAAAAGGTAAAACATCTTAAGTCAACTTAAGATGATTTGCTTTTTATTAATGGATCTTGTTACGATTTCATAGGAGCATAGATCTGTCTCATCCGTATTCTTCGATCTAATTCCTTTTTCATTTTATTAAGGAAACAATTTTATCTTATGTAGGAAAATATTGTATTCTGACACAGTGTAAAATATCTTAAGTCCAGATAAGATGTTGTGTTGAATCGAATAAAAAAAAATTAAACAGGCTTTAGATGATTTTATCCTTTGAGAGCTTGTTATGATTGTAAAAAGGTAAAACATATTAAGTTGACTTAAGATACTTTCCCACATGCAAACCAAAAACAAAACTCAGAAACGTTTTTTGGAAAGCATCTTTTAACAGTTTTTTTGCTCTCCTGAAAAACGTTAAGAATAGACTTAAGATGATTTACCTTTCTTGTCGAGAAACAAACATGACATTACTATGAAAGAGAAGCCGATAAAAGTGGATCCGACTATTCTCTCTGTCTGTCTGTCTGAAATGTTACCTACATCCTCAACGGCTCTACCGATTTGCTTCAAACTCGGTACACAGTATTATTATGATGTAATAGTCCTTCTCTTAGTAGAAACTAAAAATTTTGTAAATGAAAAGAAATTTTTGAATTTTGGGCTTGGCTTACGCCCACTTTTCATGAAAGAATGAAAAACGTAGTTTTAAAAATTTAAGGTACTACCAATATTCCAAGATCGCTTAAAAACTACTTGTTTCAGCTTTAGTTTTACACATATGCCTAAATACTGACTAATGATCAAAGCTCAGTTAGTGCTTCAAATTTTTAAGACACGCCCACTTTTAAGAGGCGTTTTCGTCAAAAGTCGTATAATGCATTAATTTTTTAACGTTTTCTAACTATCGGTCGCAGTTTTGAAGTAAAAGATGAACATTTAGATTTAAATTCCTTGGTAACGTAGCAGAGCGTGGTTCAAGAATTGTTAAAAACACCCGTAATCGCTATTTCCATTCAAAATCTAATTTTTAAAAATTTAAGTTTTGTCTTGCTTTGTTCACATCGATCTGCATTTCTGCAAGAATAAAATTGATTGTCATTGAGCTCATACTAATTGCCTTGGCAATGAAAAAAGTCAACTTTGGGCGTGGCAAATGCCTTTTTTAATGCGCCAGCTGTTATTGAACATCACACCACACAAAATTAATGTTATTGATTTTTTTCTTTCTGCTAAAGAAAAATTTTGTTTCTGAAATTGAAACATCGGCTTGCTGCGGGAGTCAAACACATACACAATTACAAAATAAAATGCACGACTGGGTCGCACGAACTTACTCTTATGATAAGCAATCGCTTAGTGGCTGCATATATGGATATTAAAATAAAGTGCACGACTGGGTCGTACTTGCTCAAATGTGTTAAAATGGTCTTGGGTGCTTGAGATTTTGGGAAAAAAGCGTTGAAAAAATCATATGAAATTTTATAACTTCTAGCACTTTGGAGTTTTTATCAGAAAAATAAAATTAAAAAAATATAGATTAAACCGTTTTTGGAAAAAACAAAAATTAAAAAAAATTTGAAACTTTTTTAAAAAACTCAAAAAAAACTTTTTTTGAAAAATTTTTGAAATTATAATATTTCTTTTATTAGGGGGATTCTACATTAAAAATTTCATCGAAATCCGTCTTACGAGAAAATCGGATTTCAAAAAACCGGTCCTATGGGAGGTACCGTTATAAGACTTTTCCTGAAAAATCTATTCCAACCAAAACATACAGTTTGCACAGAAAACACAATTCAGAAAGTTTTCTCAAAATCGTAGGAGCCGTTTTTGAGAAAAAATTATTTTTCACAAAAAATCGTATGGCAGGTACCGTTAGTTTTGGAGCTAGAATGCTAATTCCAAAAAACCCTCTGTCGGACGTCATAATAATACTATGTACCAAGTTTGAAGCAAATCGGTCCAGCCGTTTAGTCTGTATGTAACTATACAGACAGACAGACACACGGACAGACAGACAGACAGAATTGTCGGACCCACTTTTTTCGACTTCTCTATCATCGTAAGGTAATGTTTGATTGTTAGAATTTTTTTTTTTACGAATGCATAACTTGCCTTATAGTACCTTTAATCGCAAGTAAAAAATTTAAATAATTTCGAAAATTCTTTTGTTTTTTAAATTAGTTTAAGAGTTTTCTCGGAAAAACTAAGTATGCAATAAAATTTCAGAGCTATACGTCAATCTAGGAAAAAACAATGTTGAAAATCGTTCGACCAGTTTTTTTTTTTTTAAAAGATTATTTTTGAAAAACTTTTCCAAAAATTATTTTGAAATATATTTGAGTATGCAAATATATGGCAATCTGTAGTTTACATTTGAAAAATAATTTAAAAAAAAATCAATGTACCCGTTTCTAACATATTTTGAAAACCAAACATTTTATTGAAAAAATTATAAAAAATAAAAAAAAAAAGTTTTTGAAAATTTTGAATGACTTCCCGTGCCCAAAATTTTATTGAAATCGAATGTATAGTTTACGAGAAAATTTGATTTGAAAATACTGGTTCGATGAGAGACAGATTTTGTAAAATATTATCTAACCAAAAGATAGACTGTCTTAAAAAAATAGCATTCTGAAAGTTTTATCAAAATCGTTAGATCCGTTTTTGAGAAAATCAATTTTTTTCTTTACGATTGTATGGCAGGTGCCGTTATTTTTGGGCCTAAAGCAAAAATAAATAAAATGCACGACTGGGTCGCACCAACTTGCTCTTATGATAAGCAATTATTGCTTAGTGGCTGCATATATGGATTTAAAAAAAAATTTAAATAATTTCGAAAATTCTTTTATTTTTTAAATTAGTTTAAGAGTTTTCTCGGAAAAACAAAGTATGCAATAAAATTTTGAAGCTATACGTAAATCTAGGAAAAAAAAATATTGAAAATCGTTCGACCAGTTTTTTTTTAAAAAGGTTATTTTTCAAAAACTTTTCCAAAAAATATTTTGAAATTTATTTGGGTATGCAAATATATGGCAATCTGTAGTTTACATTTGAAAAAATAATTTAAAAAAAAATCAATATACCCGTTTCCAACATATTTCGAAAACCAAAAATTTTTTTGAAAAAATTATAAAAAATCAAAAAAAAACGTTTTTGAAAATTTTGAAATGCCATATTAATAAAATTATGAATGACTTCATGTGGCCAAAATTTTATTGAAATCGAATGTATAGTTTACGAGAAAATTTGATTTGAAAATACTGGTTCTATGAGAGGTACCGTTATTAGACAAATTTTGAAAAAAGTTTCAAGCCAAAAGATAGATTGTCTTGTAAAAATAGCATTCTGAAAGTTTTATCAAAATCGTTAGAGCCGTTTTTGAGAAAATCAATTTTTTTCTTCACGATTGTATGGCAGGTGCCGTTATTTTTGGGCCTAGAGCAAAAATAAATAAATAAAATGCACGACTGGGTCGCACGAACTTGCTCTAATGAGTGACAGTGGTTTAGGGGCTTGAGATTTTGATAAAAATAAAATTTTCAAAATTCTTAAATAAATACTTAAACTAATTTGAGCTGAAAAAAAGTACGCCATTTTATTTCTTGGATAAATTTGAATTTATGAGAATAAATTTATAAAAATCTGTGGAGCGGTTTTTGAGAAAAAAAAGTTTTTTTTGAAAAACTTTTTGAAAAAAAATTTAAAAAACAATTCAAGAACGCCTGTTTATAGGCATTCAGCAAATACATTTATTTAAAAATTTTACTTAAAAATTTAATAAGCAGTTTTCAAAATATTAATTTTTTAAATTATTTTTTAAAAAATGCTTTTAAAAATACAAAAAAATATTTTGCAAAAATATTGGTAAGCAAAACAAATTGAGCTACCTACAGCTATATGTGTGTGAAATTTCGAAAGGATCGGTTGAGTCGTTTTCGAGATAGTCGAAAGCAAAAAAAACGGTCCTATGGAAAGTACCGTTCTTAGCCATTTTTTAAAACTTTTTTTTCAGCCATATGATTGGTCGTACCTAAAAAGCAACACTGATTTTTTTAAATCGAAATCGTTAGAGCCGTTTTTGAGAAAAATAAGCTTTAACGTAACGGTTGTATGGCAGGTACCGTTATTTTTTGAGCTAAAAAAAAAATTTCAATTTCCCCTCTGTACAATACCTAAAAAAGTCTATATACCAAGTTTGAAGCAATTCGGCCCACCCGTTTGGGCTGTAGGTCTCTATACATACAGACAGACAGACAGACATACAGACGGACAGAATTTTTAGACCATCTTTTTTCGTCTTCGCTATCATCGTAATGTCATGTTTGATTGTTATCTCAAAACTTTTTTTTTCGACGAATGCATAACTTGCCTTACAGTACCTATAATCGCAAGTAAAAATATGTTCCGAGGGATGGCCAAATAAATCCTAAATACCGAATTTGAAGCAAATCGGCTTATCCGTTCAGGCTCAAGAGGCGTGAACAGACAGACAGACAGACAGACAAACGGACGGAATTTCCAGACCCACTTTTTTCGACTTCTATTCTCCGTCATCGTAATGTCATGTGTGATTGTTATCTCAAAAATTTTGTTCTGCACGAATCCATAACTTGCCTTATTATGTAGTACCTAAAATCGTAAGTAAAAATAGGGAATAGGTTATCCAACAGTTCGTTGCAAACATACTGTAGCTCTCGCTTATGTTTATTTTAATTTTTGGTTTTTCCAGACATTTTTTTCAAAAATTTAAAATTTTTGTTTTCTGGTAAGAAAAAATTTTCAAAAAAAAAACTGTTCTGACGATTTAAAAATATATTTTTTTTATGGCGTATTTCATTTTGCTTTAAAAGGTTTAAAATAATGATTGTTGTTGTTTTTTCATTTTTATATTTCTCTTTAAATTTTAATAAAATTTTATATACAATTTTTTCTCTGACTCTTTTCAAAAATCTCAAAGTTTTAAGTCCCAATACAATAGTTACACATTAGAGCAAGGTCATTCAACCCAGTCGTGCACTTTATTTCTGTATGAAACCTTCCCCTTTAGAGCAAGTAAAAAGCAATTGTAGTACCCCGTGGCGTAGTGGTTAGTGTGTCGGACTGCCACGCCGAAGGTTCTGGGTTCGATCCATGACGACTCCACCTAAAAGTTGTTTTACGGGGTGCTGCCTCTTTTGAGGAAGTGACAAATCCTCCAAGAATATTAATGTCATGGAAAGTGCTTCTCTGTTAGCCGTTCGGATTCGGCGGTAAATTGTAGGTCCCTTCCATACCTGCAGAATATCAACGCACACACATGAATGGTTGAGAGTGTAAGTCACAGGCCCCGGCCCCGCTTGGAACTGTTGTGCCAAAAATTTATTTAAAAAAAACCTCACTGCCTCTTAATTTAAAAATCCTCTTTGAATTATAATTATTAATTCTTGACCTATGCCAACTTTTTTTTATTAACATAATATATTCTTATCAGTTTAGGAAATAAATTAAACAAAAAAGTGTAAATAGAAATGAATCAATTAATTGAAAGTTAATTAAAATTGATCTATTTAAATCTGCAATAAGCTTTTAGCTTATTAGAAGGGACGGATCTCTTCTTATCTATATAAACCTTTAAACATTCTTACTGATTCATTTTATTAGTATATGATTTCCTCAATTATAACCAAATCCAAAGGAATCACATTTGAGAACAAAGAACTAAATTAAAATGACGACAAAAGAGTGATAAGCACAATCACAAATAGAGGTTTCAACATTAAAGTCCAATTTCTCAATGTAAATCACCATCTTCCACCACTCACTTGCTAGTTGCGGGAGACCCCCTTTTAATATTTTTCAAGTATAAAAAGCCAATGCATCCCGCAGTCAATCAATCAGTAAAAGCGTAGTCAGTTCTTACGAGTAATTGAAACTCTGCAATCTTTTCAAAGCAAACATGAACTTCTCCAAGTATTTTATGGTCGTTTTTGCCATTTTGCTGGTTGTCTTCACTGGAAAATCTGAGGCTGATTTTTGGAAGAAACTGGGCAAGAGCATTGTAAGTAAAAAATTAATTTGAATTTTTACTGAAATTTTTTGTAAATAATTAGAATGTGAATGATTAAACATGAATTTTTTTTTTTTCAGGAAGGAGCTGGCCAACGTACTCGAGATGCAACGATTCAAGCTATTGGGGTAGCTCAAGCTGCAGCTAATGTCGCAGCTACAGCTAGGCAGGGATAGATTCTGAGAAACAACATTCTGAAAACTCTTTTTATTCCATTTGACAAACCTTATGTATTACTTTTTTTTTTTTTAAATAAACCCATTAGATTTTTACAGAAACATTTTTAAAACTGCTAATTTTTGATTATATCAGAGATTTTAAAAGACCTGCCCATGAGATCAATTTTCGGGAAAAAATCGATAAAGTGAAGCATTGAATTATCCTAACCTTGTTCAACGAAAATTGTCAGTACTAGTGTCATGGCATGAAGAAGCTTTTTCCAAAAAAATGGTTGTCTGTAAAGTCGGTTTACGGACGATAATTTTACGTGATAACCAGTTCATGTGTAGGTAGTATCTCTCCAACCACCAACCACCCACCCCACCTACAACAACAAACCATTTTTGATTTTTTTTTCTCACACCTTCCTCCCAAAAATTAACTTCCCACAATTTTTGCCTTACCACCCACCCCAAATACAACCACCAACCATACACCCAACATTTTTGACAATTTTGCCTCACCCCCCCTACCAAACCTTCCAACAAGAACCACCCATGACAATTCTTCCTACGCCTAATCACCCTCCCTCCTCCCCACTTCACCACCAACACCAAGCGCCCACCCCACCTACAACAGCCAATCAACCTACCAACATTTTTGATATTTTTCGTTCACCCCTAACCCAAACAATAACCTATCAGCCACACATACAACAACCAACCAACAGCCCACCGTTTTTGAAAATTTGTTCCTCCTACCCCACACAATAAACCCAGCCCTTCCTAACCACAACCAATCACCCACCCACTATTTTTGACAACTCCCCCATGCACCAAATTCAACCACTTACTCCACCTACAACCAACTGCTACTCACCCACCATTTTTTTTACAATTCCCCCCCCCCCCCAAGTAAAATTACCTTTGTCAATTCCCTCCACTACACCCTCCCCCCAAATCCGACCGCCCATTACACCTACAACAACTTGCCACTCACCCAACACCGCCAACCACCCATCACTACAGCCACCAACCAACAACCAACCATTTTTGACCATTTTTTCCTCAAGCCCATCCCAACACCAAGTCCCCCAAATCCAACCACCTACCCCACCTGCCACCACCTTCCACTCACCCACCATTTTTGACAACTTTTTCATCGCACCCCATCAAATCAACCATCCCCACCACCAAAACTGCCAACCAATCAAACCACCTGCAACCGCCAACCAGCCACCTACCATATTTGCCAATTCATCCACCCCCCCTCCCCCAATCATAACAAATCCACCCCAACACCACACACCAATCCCGCCTAAGGCCACCAAGGAACCAACCATTAGTTTTGAAAATGTTTGTCTCACCACCCAAACCAGCTACAACCACCCACCATTTTTGACAATTTTTCCTCTTCCTGAAACTACCAATACCCCACATCCACCCCCCCCCCCGCCTGCCCCACACACACTCCCACCACAACCAACCAACCACCCAACACCCTCCACTCCCACTTTAACGATTTTCTAGGCTATCAAAGCAGCTAGGTAACGTCAGTGTGACTGTGACTGTGACTGTGACTGTGACATTTTTCTGTGCGTGCTGCCCATATATTCCAAACCGATTTACTAGACGTTATCACGTCAAAAGCTGTTCTTGTGTTTGTGTGTGCTCTGGGTGGTATTAGGTACCGAGAAGAAGAATCTTGAAAAACTTAATACCGATACTGTTCACTGCGGCCAAAACCCGAGCATTTAGCGGCTTATATAAGATGCAATACTTAACCCTTCCCACAGGACAATGATCTTTTGATCGTCTCTAAATTTGGGTGCCTTCATCTCGAATAAGCAAAAGCAACAGGTGCCATCCACAGACAAAACAAAAGCTTCGTCAAACAAATAAAAGATTATTTAAGTTGCTTGCAATAAATTGGGTTTTTAATAAAAAATTTATTCATTTGGATGAAATATTATACTTTGATTAATAATTTATCCTTGCTGCTTGATTGAACCTACGAGATTAGATACACCTTGTGCTACATCAACAGCATTGCCGGCTGCATCCTAGAAAGAGATGTTTCATGTCATTTTCAATATTTATTTCAAGCAACTATACTCAAAACTTACAAGGCCTTTGCCAACGTGTTTCCATGCTTTCCTGGCCTCTAGTGTTTCTGTGAATGCAATCAGCAGAACAGCTGCAATGATCATAAAATACTTGGCGAAGTTCATGTCGAATAAGAATTGGATTGGAAGTTTCAAAATAAGTTCTGAATACGTTAACTGATAAACTATCAGCACAGAGGCACTTGCTATTTATATTTAAAATAGTTTTTATTTCAAAAAGGTGTCGAATCGGGGAATTCCCTCGTAAACAGCTGAGGATTTTAATTGGCAGGTGCTCTTAACCCTTTTTCTAATTCTCCTTTGTTTCAGAAATCGCGTTTATATTGTTTGGTAAATAATAATTCAATTTGTAAGCTCTATAGATGGCTGGGTGCTGTATGAATAGGGTAGGCCCTGATTGGTATCAACATGGCGATGCCCAGCGTTGCAACTGTCTCATACGCATCAATTGTGCTTATTTTACCTCCAAGTGGTAGCCATCGGGTACTGGTCTTGTCCACCCGGACTTGGCTTGCTGAACTTATAAGCGCGAGTGTTGATCACAGAAAAATAGCAACACTATAATTGCCCTGCCATAAAACTCCTCTGTTTCTCTTTTTGGGTAGCAGTTTATTCTGTACGAACCCCTCAGAAAGCAAGCGAGCGGCGGATGAGCTTCCAATTAAGTGAACCAACGGCGACGCTTACAGACAATATGGTAGGCACCCCATTGAGCTACTTCGACATATTCGGAGCTCAGGTCTTTGGGTCCTTTCACTACTATTAGTCAGGGTAGTGAAATAGAGAAGGTGGCGGATGAGCCCATATAGGACCAACGGCAGCTCTCACATCCCCGTAGTGGGTTACTGACTCTGGATTTCTCCAGCTCCTTTTGTCCAAGGAGAACAGCATAGGGCCTGGTCCCCCAGGTTGGGGGTTGTGCGTCTGGGTAACTTCCCTACCACGTTAAAAAATAATAGTTCCGAAACAACCAACTGCCTCGGATATGGATGACCCTACTGATGACGACCCTAGCAAACGAAACAAGGACAACGAATTTCGGTTCTGCACGTGGAATGTCCGGACCCTTAACAGACCACGTGCAGCCGAACAATTAGTGGAAGCCCTAGATGGTGTCAAAGCCGACATCACAGCCATCCAAAAAGTGCGATGGGATGGTGAAGGCACAAGGAGGATGAAAAACTGTGACATCTACTACGGCAAGTGCTACAGGGCAAGAAACCAGCGGCTATTTGGATGCGGATTTGTGATAAGAGGAAGGCTTAGGCAAGAAGTCTTGGGGTTTCGTGGCATAAGCGAACGCATTGTCACAATCCGCATTAAATCCAAATTCAGCAACATCTCGCTGATCTGCGTCCACGCCCCCACAGAGGAAAAAGATGACACGACCAAAGAAGAATTCTACGATCTTCTCGAGAAGACGTATGATGAATGCCCGAAGTACGACACTAAGTTTATTCTTGGTGACTTCAACGCCAAAATCGGAAAGGAGGGTAACTTTGGCTCGACAGTCGGAAAGCATAGCCTGCACGACAACACTTCCGGTAACGGACACAGGCTAATCGACTTTGCTGCGGGGCGAAGTGTCATCTTAGCTAGCACATACTTCCCACACCTCAATATACACAAGGGGACCTGGCGGTCTCCTGATCAAAATACCGTCAACCAAATTGATCACATTGCGATTGATAGCAGACATGCCTCCAATGTCATGGATGTCCGCACTTTCCGAGGGGCCAACATAGACTCGGACCACTACCTTGTTGTAGCCAAAGTGCGAATGCGGATCTCCACCAGTCCGCAGTATCGAACATCCACTGTGAGAAAGTTTGATGTTGCGAAGTTGCAATCGCAAGAGACCGCCACAACCTTTGCCAATCATGTCTCCTCTTATCTCTTGACAAGCCCGGCGCCTGCGCCAAACCCAGAGGCCCAGTGGCAACATTGCAAAATGGCCATCAAAACCGCTGCCACGGATGTTTTGGGTTTCATTAGGCGACCACAACGAAACACCTGGTTCGATGATGAGTGCAGGCTCGCACACTTGGCCAAAGACGAAGCCTATCATGCAGTTCTGAACGCCAGAACTAGAGCTGCCAAGAGCGCTTTCCGTGCGGTATACCAGCAAAAGAGGAAAGAGGAACATCGGCTTTTCAGAAGAAAAAAAAGAGAACTGGAAAAACGAATGGTTGAATCTATTGAGGGGTGCTACGGCAGAAGCAATGTTCGAAAGTTCTACCAAAGGGTAAAGCATTCGTCCAAGGGTTACAAAGCCCGAGCGGAAGCATGTAGAGACGAGGGTGGGAATGTCGTTGTAGATACACAGTCGGTGCTGAGAATTTGGAAAGAACACTTCTGCAGACTGTTAAACGGCGAAGACAGCCAACTAATCGCTGTCAGGCAGAATGATCCATTCGATTTGGATGATGATGAACAAAATTTCCGTCCTCCCGACCAAGAAGAAGTTCGGATAGCAATATGTAAACTAAAGTCCAACAAGGCTGCTGGAGCTGATGGCCTTACGGCTGAACTCTTCAAAGCAGCGGGAGATGACTTGGTGAGGAGCATACACCAACTCATCTGTGCAATCTGGTCGGGTGAAAGTATGCCTGACGAATGGAACCTCAGCATTGTGTGCCCTATCCACAAGAAAGGAGATACTCTAAACTGCGCCAACTACAGAGGTATAAGTCTCCTAAATGTCGCCTATAAAATCTTGTCGGCCATTCTGTGTGAACGTCTGAACCCTTTCGCACGTGAACTGATTGGCCCCTATCAGTGTGGTTTCAGGCCCGGTAAGTCAACCGTCGACCGAATTTTCACACTTCGGCAGATTTTGGAAAAGACCCAAGAATTCCAAATCGATACTCACCACCTCTTTATCGATTTTAAAGTCGCCTATGACAGCGTAAACAGGAACGAGCTGTACAGAGCCATGTCGCTTCTTGGCATCCCTGCCAAACTCGTTCGATTGTGCAGGATGACTATGGAGAACTCGCGCTGCTCCGTCAAGGTTGGTAAGAACACCACCGACTCATTTAATGTCGAGAAAGGCTTACGACAGGGTGACGCGCTGTCATGTAACCTCTTCAACATCATTCTTGAGGCAATCGTACGCAACTCGCATGTCAACACCAGCGGTACGATTTTTTTTAGATCCGTTCAATTACTTGGCTATGCTGATGATATTGACATTATTGGAAGAACGAAGCGCGCTGTCAGTGGAGCATTCGCAAGTATTGAAGTGGAAGCGGCTCGAATGGGTCTGGCTGTAAATGAAGATAAAACAAAGTAGGTATATGCTGTCCTCGGGTGAAGTAGATCATCACCGTAGGCTCGGACAAAACGTCACAATGGACAGATATAACTTTGAGGTTGTCAAGGACTTTGTCTATTTGGGTTCCACTATAACCTCTCAGAACAACATCAGTGAAGAGATCAGTCGAAGAATCACTCTTGCCAATCGCTGTTTCTTCGGGCTAAGAAGGCATCTTAGTAGTAAAGCCCTCTCTCAAAGGACCAAGAAGACACTATACAAGACCCTTATCATCCCAGTCCTGCTGTATGGGGCAGAAGCGTGGACACTGACACAATCGGATGAATACAGGCTGGGGTGCTTTGAGAGAAAGATTCTTCGGGTGATATTCGGGCCTGTATGTATCAATGGAGTATGGAGGAGAAGATTCAATGACGAACTGTACGGGCTATACAGCGACATTGACTTGGTTAAGAAGCTGAAAATTCAGCGGCTTAGATGGCTGGGTCATGTGGAGCGTATGGACGAAAACGCTCCTGCCCGACGAGTCTTCAATTCCAACCCGGAGGGCCGACGCAGTTCTGGAAGACCCCATCTAAGGTGGCGCGATCAAGTGGTAAACGACCTCAACCAACTTGGTGTGCACAACTGGAGGCCACTGGCTAGGGACCGGCCTAGCTGGCGAGGAATGTTGGTTGAGGCCGTGGTCCACAATGGACTGTCTGCGCCACCTTAAGTAAGTAAGTAAGTAAGCTCTATAGTGTTAGCCCAAATGGTTAAGTGTATTTTTTTTCAAAGAACAGAACTATTTGAATTTATTTTAGTAAAATCTCCGTGTAGTTGAGAACTACTATAGATTTATGGTTTTACAATATTTATGCAACAAAATTTAATCGACCATTTCACTATCCAAAAACGACGAAATTACTGTGTGGTGTAGGAACCGAGATAACTGCCGGAGCGAACAGGAACCATCATCTGCTATTAGAAACAATGCAGCTACAAACAGCTACTCAACGGAGAAGAACTACTCCTAGAAACAAGAAGCTGCTGCACTACTTAATGGCATACCTGCCGAATTTCTAAAAGCATGTATTTAGTTGCCACTATTTAAGGCTGAAAAAATTAAAACTTTCTCAGGGAATGGATGGATGTTATCGTCAAGCTACCGAAGAATGGTCGCCTGAAAAACTGTTTCAATGCCATGTTATTAAGATTTGTTTCCGAGTTCATCAAGTTTACGGAAACTTTTATTTCCAAGAGAATAAAGCTCAAAATCAAGTTTGCCAAGACAGCTGATAACACGATTTGGGTATTTGGTGCGTTAAAGATCGATTGTGTTGTGGCATGGGCTGTGTAACATGGCGTGCCATCCTGCGTTAACTAGAGGTCATCTAAATCCATGTCTTCAATTTCAGTAAGAAAAATGCGGGTTAACATGGTTATGTAACACTTACCGTTGACCGAAACGTTATCCCAGCCTCATTTATGGAGAACAATGTTCATACGATGCCACCACTCTACAATCCACACCAAACTGTCACTCAATGTGGACTCATTGGCTTCTAGACATATGCGGCAATTTTGTTTGTTGACATAGTCGCCGAGATGAAAATGGGACTCGTCATGAATCATAATTTTTCGCCCAAAATCGTTGTCCAATTTAAGCTGCTCTAAGGCCCAAACTGAGAAGCTGAGTCAATTTTACCTTCTTAGCGAATAATCCGAGATCTTTGTGCAGAATTCACCTCAGGCAAGTGAGTGAAATTTTGAGCTGTTGAGATCGATGAAGACTTGATGTTCGTGAATTATTGAGTCTCACACTCGCGGGTGCAGCAGCAACATTCCCGTCTGTGCACATTACGACGAAGACGACGGCGGGGACCACGAACGCTGTCTATTAGCATACTAGCCTCAAAACTTCTTTTCAAAAAACGTATTGATTGGGCTGTACAGCACTCACAACGTTGTTCAATCGTAGAGCGACTCATTCCGTTGAAAAATGATACTGACTTTCTGTCAAGATTTCGAGCGGGAAATAGCTGTCAGTGTCAAAAAAATTATGATTTAAAAAGAAAAAAGTAGATCGCCAACTGTTCGAATTAGTGGTCCAAATATTTTTTTTTCATTGAAGAAAGCAAAATAATGGAAGTTAAGTTCGACGAAACCAATTTTACCATAGAGTTATGATATGGCTTGTTTGAAAATTAAAGCAACCTCCGATTAATTTGCTACAAAATTCACTCCCTTCATAGCACTGGAAACTGGAACATAAATTTGACTCATAAGCCCACTATGAGCACACATAAACCAAAATCAATATTCAATAATACATATTTAACCCCGCAATTCCCTTGTAATTCAATTTTAAAAATATAAGTGTCGAAAACACATAGCCTCGAGACATAACCTCGATAGCAATCACGTTACAAAAACTGTATAACAGTTTCCGTCCTGTTCAATTTTGAACCTCTCGTCTGCTGTGAATGTTATCCTAGTTCCGCTTAGGGGGACAACACATTTAACGCACATTCGCATGTAACATCCTCGTGAAATCCTCTCAAAGAATCCTGACATATTTTCGAGTGCTTTATAATCACCAATCGCGCCATCAACAGTGCGTGTAAAACTGGGTAAACTGTACGGTACATATACTTTTAGCTCATATATTGAAAATCATCCCCAAAAACATAATCATGTTTTCCAATTGAAGTTATTATCGATTCATCAAAAAAAAAAAAAAAAAATTAATATTTGTCAGGAGCATTATTTTCGGAATAAAAGCATTTGTTGGTACAGTTACAGTTCTTCTGAAGGATCTTCATTCAAAATTTTGTCACAAGCCAAATCCTGTCTAATGCCAAAGGTGTGGGGTAGGTAGAGACAGAGAGTCCTTTTATACACAAAAGCGTCCTGAGAAGCGTATTATTATTCAAATTAATTTTCATAATCCTGCCTCTGTGTTATACCACTTGTTTGTTGCTGCAGGCAAAGGCATATCAATCCGTCAGTGTGTTCAGTGTTCAGTCACTCGCAGGACTAGCGAGAAACATTTTGAATTTTAATAAGGATTTGGGGGGCGTCAATGATTCGTCGAATATTGTTTGAAATTAAGACGCTTGACTATGGAACCGCGTTAGTTGCATAAAATCATAAGGTGGCAGAGGAGGAATAATTTTTTTTTGTTCTGTTTTGTTAAAATCAAGACAACCTGTCAATTTCCCATGAGGCATCAGAAAGTTATACCGCGGTGATGCCTGTCTGTGGAAAACATCCCTATGTTGAGACTATGCTAGATATATATGCCAATTCGTTACTTTCCAATCAATTCCACATCCTTAATGTCGAATGATTACACAGGCGGTGCGCGGTGTGGATATATTTTTTTGTTTACGTCACATTCTAGGATTATGCTGAGCCCGTAAGCCGCCAACGTCTTACAGTCAATTACGAATTGAGCCTTATTTTTTCTTCGCTCTTTTTTGGGATATATCTTTTTTCTTTGGTTCGGTGTTTTTAATCAGTAATTCGGATTCGGAAGCAAGAAGAACGGCGGAAGGTGGCATGTGACCTTAACTGACATTATTAAGTCATTTGATTGCTAGACTGTCGCGTGTGAAGAACAAATGCCTGATGTGTAAAGGAAGCGTAGACAATTTAATAGGGATTCATTTTTGCATTTCAGAGTTATGTCATTCAGCACTTTTTCTGATGAGACGTCTATGATGTAAAAATCCGAAACCGTATCGGTAGCATCAAATATTACTAGTTTTTTTTTTGTATCCAATAGCGATTGCAATATTCCTCAATACTTTCGCTGAAATACATCTGTCACAATTAGATGAATAGCTGGAATTATTATTCTTTGTCACTTGACTGGGAATGGGTCGAAACTGAAGAAATCAAGATGCCAAGTGTACCGATCAAGAATGTTATCAATATTGAGGATTTTCGTATTCTTTTGATCTTGATTGATTTATGGCGCGTGGTGGTTCTAAGCCTAATTTAAAATGCCTGACAAGTTGTTGGAAATCTCCCCCCTCCATAGTTGCTACATTGGAGATGAGGTCTACCTTGGCTTCTGACTCCTTCTGACATGGTTTTGAAACCTCACGACCTGCTACATGGCCTAGCGTTCTTTACTCAAAAGAAGAAAGCAAAATAATGGAAGTTAAGTTCGACGAAACCAATTTTACCATAGAGTTATGATATGGCTTGTTTGAAAATTAAAGCAACCTCCGATTAATTTGCTACAAAATTCACTCCCTTCATAGCACTGGAAACTGGAACATAAATTTGACTCATAAGCCCACTATGAGCACACATAAACCAAAATCAATATTCAATAATACATATTTAACCCCGCAATTCCCTTGTAATTCAATTTTAAAAATATAAGTGTCGAAAACACATAGCCTCGAGACATAACCTCGATAGCAATCACGTTACAAAAACTGTATAACAGTTTCCGTCCTGTTCAATTTTGAACCTCTCGTCTGCTGTGAATGTTATCCTAGTTCCGCTTAGGGGGACAACACATTTAACGCACATTCGCATGTAACATCCTCGTGAAATCCTCTCAAAGAATCCTGACATATTTTCGAGTGCTTTATAATCACCAATCGCGCCATCAACAGTGCGTGTAAAACTGGGTAAACTGTACGGTACATATACTTTTAGCTCATATATTGAAAATCATCCCCAAAAACATAATCATGTTTTCCAATTGAAGTTATTATCGATTCATCAAAAAAAAAAAAAAAAAATTAATATTTGTCAGGAGCATTATTTTCGGAATAAAAGCATTTGTTGGTACAGTTACAGTTCTTCTGAAGGATCTTCATTCAAAATTTTGTCACAAGCCAAATCCTGTCTAATGCCAAAGGTGTGGGGTAGGTAGAGACAGAGAGTCCTTTTATACACAAAAGCGTCCTGAGAAGCGTATTATTATTCAAATTAATTTTCATAATCCTGCCTCTGTGTTATACCACTTGTTTGTTGCTGCAGGCAAAGGCATATCAATCCGTCAGTGTGTTCAGTGTTCAGTCACTCGCAGGACTAGCGAGAAACATTTTGAATTTTAATAAGGATTTGGGGGGCGTCAATGATTCGTCGAATATTGTTTGAAATTAAGACGCTTGACTATGGAACCGCGTTAGTTGCATAAAATCATAAGGTGGCAGAGGAGGAATAATTTTTTTTTGTTCTGTTTTGTTAAAATCAAGACAACCTGTCAATTTCCCATGAGGCATCAGAAAGTTATACCGCGGTGATGCCTGTCTGTGGAAAACATCCCTATGTTGAGACTATGCTAGATATATATGCCAATTCGTTACTTTCCAATCAATTCCACATCCTTAATGTCGAATGATTACACAGGCGGTGCGCGGTGTGGATATATTTTTTTGTTTACGTCACATTCTAGGATTATGCTGAGCCCGTAAGCCGCCAACGTCTTACAGTCAATTACGAATTGAGCCTTATTTTTTCTTCGCTCTTTTTTGGGATATATCTTTTTTCTTTGGTTCGGTGTTTTTAATCAGTAATTCGGATTCGGAAGCAAGAAGAACGGCGGAAGGTGGCATGTGACCTTAACTGACATTATTAAGTCATTTGATTGCTAGACTGTCGCGTGTGAAGAACAAATGCCTGATGTGTAAAGGAAGCGTAGACAATTTAATAGGGATTCATTTTTGCATTTCAGAGTTATGTCATTCAGCACTTTTTCTGATGAGACGTCTATGATGTAAAAATCCGAAACCGTATCGGTAGCATCAAATATTACTAGTTTTTTTTTTGTATCCAATAGCGATTGCAATATTCCTCAATACTTTCGCTGAAATACATCTGTCACAATTAGATGAATAGCTGGAATTATTATTCTTTGTCACTTGACTGGGAATGGGTCGAAACTGAAGAAATCAAGATGCCAAGTGTACCGATCAAGAATGTTATCAATATTGAGGATTTTCGTATTCTTTTGATCTTGATTGATTTATGGCGCGTGGTGGTTCTAAGCCTAATTTAAAATGCCTGACAAGTTGTTGGAAATCTCCCCCCTCCATAGTTGCTACATTGGAGATGAGGTCTACCTTGGCTTCTGACTCCTTCTGACATGGTTTTGAAACCTCACGACCTGCTACATGGCCTAGCGTTCTTTACTCAGACTTAGCGTATGTCTAATTACGTATAGAAATTATCGTTATATCTTCTGCACCAAATGTTTCGTTTTCTCCAAGTGACAGTGTGGGATTGGACTTTCGTTAATGAACTCATATACTTACTTCGTATTACCTACTCAAGGTGGTGCAGACCAGTCCATTGTGGACCACGGCCTCAACAAAGAATCCTCGCTAGCTAGGCCGGTCCCTAGCCAGTGGCCTCCAACCAAGTTGGTTGAGGTCGTTCTCTACTTGATCGCGCCACCTAGACGAACGACGAACCCCTCAGAAAGCAAGTGAGCGGCGGATGAGTTCCAATTAAGTTAACCAACGGCGACGCCAACAGTCACCATGCTAGGCACCCCATTGAGCTACTTCGACATATTTGGAGCTCAGGACTTTGGGTCCTTTCACTACTCTTAGACAGGGTAGTGAAATAGAGAAGGTAGTGGATGAGCCCATATAGGACCAACGGTAGCTCTCGCATCCCCGTAGTGGGTTACTGACTCTGGATTTCTCCAGCTCCTTTTGTCCAAGGAGAGCAGCATAGGGCCTGGTCATCCACTTTGGGGGTTGTGCGTTGTGGTAACTTCCCAACCACGTTAAAAAATAAATAGTTCCGAAACAACCAATTGCCTCGGATATGGATGACCCTACTTATGACGACCCTAGCAAACCTACTTCGTCCTGTCCTCGTTTACTTTCACTCCAATTCTGCTTTCCGCTGACACGATGACAGTGAAGACAACGGTTTTTGCCTGCTTTATTCTTTCTATCACTTCAAACCCAAGTAATTGCGTCGATTTATTAAAGATGGTGACTGATTAACTGACATGGTTGCTCCCTATTAGATTTTCAAGAACAATATTGAAGCAGCTGCATGACATAATGACATTGTATCACCTCGCCTTAATCCTCTGGTGGTTTAATAGTTTCAGTACAGAGACCCCACCAACTTTGATGGAACAGTAAGCAATCTCCAATGTCATCCTAATAGCTCGTCATGTCATGGCACAATATAATTCTTCTCTACTTCAACTGTTTTGAAAGCGATGAGCGGTGATGGGTCATCATGTTAAAATCTGAGTTTTTCTCCAGGGTTTGTTGCAATATCGTTGAGAACCAATTCGATGGTCACAAATGGCTTCAGGGTTAAGACGCTCACATAACAAATGATGTTATAAAGGGTGTTTATTTTTAGACGTGCGGTTTTCAACCTGGCAATACTTTTTTCGTAGTTGGTCTTTTTGACAGCTGTCAATTGATTCATGCTCAGTTTGGTTTGCCATTTCATAATGAATAGACTTACTCCTGAACAACGCAACGTTTGCAAATCGTGTACATTTATTACCAAAATAATGATTCTGCGTCCAATATTCGGTCGACATAATCGCCCAGGAATTTATCCGAGCCAGCCGCGGCAGCCACTTGTCCGAAATCATTTTAAAAAAATAAGCGAAAGCTACAGTACGTTTGCAACGAACTGTTGGATACCCTATTCCCTATATTTTTGTATGTGCATGCGTCTGCCTCCCGCAAACAGTCGATGTTTCAGTTTCAGAAACAAAATTCTTCTTTAGCAGACAGAAAAAAATTCAATAACATTAATTTTATGCGGTGTGATGTTCAATTAGTGCTGGCGCAATAAAAAAAGGAGTGCGCCACGCCCAAAGTGAAAACGTTTTATTGCCAAGGCAATTGTTATGAGCTCAGTGACATTAATTTTATTCTTGCAGATCGATTTGAACAAAACAAGACAAGACTTAAATTTTTAAAAATTAGATTTGGAATGGAAATAGCGATTATGGGTGTTTTTAACAATTATTGGACCACACTCTGCTACGTAACCAAGGAATATAAATCCAAGTGTTCATCTGTTTACTTCAAAACTGCGACCGATAGGTAAAAAACGTTAAAAAAATTAATGCATTATACGACTTTTGACGGAAACGCCCCTTAAAAGTGGGCGTGTCTTAAAAATTTGAAGCACTAACTGCACTTTTTTTCAGTATTTAGACATATGTGTAAGACTACAGCTGAATCGAGTAGTTTTTAAACAATCTTACCTGAACAAAGGTATTTTACCAAAATCACGCCTTTAAAAGTGGGCGTATTGAAAAAATTTACAATAGAAAATGTAGAGATATATTTCTCAAATAACGAACGGAAGGAAAAAGGTTTAAATTAAACATTGGAAATGCCTTAAATTCTTAAGGCTACGTTTTTCGTTCTTTCATGAAAAGTAGGCGTAAGCCACGCCCAAAATTCAAAAATTTCTTTTCATACACAATCTTTTTAGTTTCTACTAAGAGACGCAAAATTTTGGCTTGCGGATTAATTATAAATACCGTTTATTTACAAAAACAATTTTTTTATAGTTTCTAATGAAAAGTAGGCGTCAGCCACGCCCAAAATCAATTTTTTTTTATTTCATACACAAGATGTTTATGTGCCAGTAAGACCCACAAAATTTAATGTTTTTCGCTTTAATATAACAATTGTTATTTCATAAAAACAATATTGATGGTTTTGTATGAAAAATGGGCGTCAGCCACGCCCAAACTGAATTTTTTTTATTTAATTGGAAGGAAGTTTACCTAAAGCTTACGTGTGCAAAATTTTAGCGTTATGCTTTTATCGTAACTGTACAAAAAACGTAATTTTATTTTACCAAATCGAGGTTGTTCATTAAAAATGGCGTTTGTGGGCGTGTTTGTGGGCAAATTTTACCGGTTCAAGAACTTAGCCTTACTCTTGAACCAAAGATTATATATACCAAATTTCAGCTTTCTAGCTCAAAAATTGCGACCTCTAGAGAGTATACATACGGACGGACGGACGGACGGACGGACGGACGGATGATGATGGCTAAATCGACAGAATATATATACTTTTCTATACCTAACGGTATTATTTCTCTATGTTACAAACTCCACACCAAATACAATATACCCATTCTATGGAATAGGGTATAAACATAATGGCAAACCCTTTTCTTTATAATAAAGCTAGATTCTTCACCATAACATTAAATTATATGCGTATAATTTCTTCTTGAAAACCACACGTCTAAAAAAGCACCCCTTAGATTCAAAAGACTAATGCCTGTAAAGTTTTTTGAAAGAAGGGGGTCAACTGGCATTTAGGTTGACGGCTTGTAAATGATGATGTTGATTGTTTCACTCTTTTATAGAAGTTTCGCACCACTTTTCTACTAAAGCATCTGTTCAAGTCCTCCTCTTCATCTTCATGGTGGTCATTTTCTATAAGACACTCTAGATTTCTTACTAAATCACAACCTGCAAGCCTCTGTTTTGGTGTGGAGTGGAATTTAAAAGTGGCTTTATGAAGAAAAAGGCTGAAGGAATAGCTTCCAATACAGCTAAACTTATATTCAGAACTTGCAAGAAGGTATTGAAACGTTGAATCAACTGATATTGCTGTTTTTCTCTTATAGCCCAGTCATTTTAGGCATTTTAAACCCCAATCTGCGGAAAAATTCCAATCAAGCTGAATTTTGGTACACACCTTTATTACGGCGTTGTAATGAAGATGTGAAAAATCGACATTGATATCGTGCCGGCAAAAAAAGTTATGAAGTTCAAAAGGTCACGAAAACCTAAAAAAACCGTTTTTCGCAAATATCTCAGTTTCTAAAGCTCCAATGATTTTAACGTGTATGACAAAATTGTAGAACATAAAATTTGCTACAATTTCGTTAGTAACGGGTGATTTTTTAGCTGGTTTGGTTTTGGCAACACTGGTTTTGACAGCTGACGTGTGTTTAGTACCTTGTGTCACTGTCAAACAGCTTCAGTTTGGTTTGCAATTTAACCATGGATCGTCTTACAAATGAACAACGCTTGCAAATTATTGAATTTTACTATCAAAATTCGTGCTCGGTTCGAAATGTTCGAAATGTTCGAAATTGTGTTCAGCGATGAGGCTCATTTTTGGTTGAATGGGTACGTAAATAAGCAAAATTGCCGCATTTGGAGTGAAGATCAGCCAGAAGCATTGCAACAGCTACCAATGCATCCCGAAAAAGCCACTGTTTGGTGCGGTTTATGGGCCGGCGGCATTATTGGGCAATATTTCTTCAAAGATGATGCGAATCGCAGCGTTACTGTCAATGGTGAACGCTACCGAGCGATGATAACAAACTTTTTTTTGCCCGAAATGGAAGTTCTTGACTTGCATGATATGTGGTTTCAACAAGACGGTGCCACATGCCACACAGCACGCGAAACAATGGCGCAATTGCGAGGCGAGTTTGGTGAACAGTTAATTTCACGTTTCGGGCCGGTCAATTGGCCGCCTAGATCGTGCGATTTGACACCATTAGACTATTTTTTGTGGGGGTATGTCAAGGCTAATGTCTATAGGGACAAGCCCGCTTCGATTGACGCACTGGAAGCCAACATCCATGCATTCATTCGTGAGATACCGGCCGATATGTGTGAAAGAGTATTAGCCCAGTAATTTTAGGTTTTATCTGCGGAAAAATTCCAATCAACCTGAATTTTGGTACACACCTTTATTACGGCGTTGTAATGAAGATGTGAAAAATCGACATTGATATCGTGCCGGCAAAAAAATTATGAAGGTCAAAAGGTCACGAAAACCTAAAAAAAAAACCGTTTTTCGCAAATATCTCGGTTTCTATAGCTCCAATGATTTTAACGTGTATGACAAAATTGTAGAACATAAAACTTGCTACAATTTCGTTAGTACAATTAATTTTGTATGTCGATTAGTTACCGAGATATGGCACTTTGAAAAAAAGGTCATTTTTCAAAATTCGCCAAAAAATGCCAAGAAATGAAGAATTCCACCTTATTTCTTCGGATATACCCGAGAAATCATGAAATATTGCTGTTTTTATGGCTTCTTGTTAAGATTACCAACTTTTTACACCCCCCAACGATCCCCGCTTGCCCACCAGGTGCCAGGCCATGCCCATTACTATTGTCATTCCGCCCTAATTTTTATATATTACTTTGTTCTTAGTATACAGTGGGCAGGTAGAAGAAGGTCGGAAGTTAATCAAACTTTGAGATATTGTTCAGGAATATTGAATTAACATTTGACGAAGTTTTGGACCTCACCGGCCCTGTTGAAAAAGAGGAGGAGGGGAAACTGCAAACTTTTCGAGTTTGGTCCGGTTTTCGCTCTATAACTTTTTTTGCTTACGTTCTACGGCAAAAGTGTAGTGGACTTTTTTGTAGAGCGTTAAATTTACTAAAATATTGTTAGTACAAAAATAGTTGTATGTCATTTCGTTACCGAGATACGGAAAAAGAGGAAAAGGGGGAATCTCAAAATGTTCGACTTTGCTCCGGTTTTCCCTCAATAACTTTTTTTCCTTACTTAATACGGCAAAAGTATTCAGGACCTTTTTTGTAAAGCATTAAATTTCCTACCATATAACTAGGGCGAAGATTGTTGTATGTCAATTCGTTACCAAGAAATGGAATTTGAAAAGGAGGGTGGAACAGCTTAATTTTTGACCTTCCATTAGATTCCATTCCATTTCTTCATAAAGAATTGACATGGAAGAACTTTTGAACTATTAAAATTGTAGAAATTTTAATGCTCTACAAGAAAATCAAAACGTTTTTTCCGTAAAATGTAAGGAAAAAAAGTAATTGGGCGAAAACCAGAGCAAATCAAAAATTTTGCAGTTCCACCCTCCTTTTCAAATTCCATTTCTTGGTAACGAATTGACAAACAACAATTTTCGCCCTATTTATATTGTAGGAAATTTAATGCTTTACAAAAAATGTCTGGTATACTTTTGCCTATTAAGTAAGGAAAAAAAGTTATTGAGGGAAAACCGGAGCAAAGTCGAACATTTTGCAATTCCCCCTTTTCCTCTTTTTCCGTATCTCGGTAACGAAATGACATACAACTATTTTTGTACCAACAATATTTTAGTAAATTTAACGCTCTACAAAAAAGTCTTCTACACTTTTGCCGTAGAACGTAAGCAAAAAAAGTTATAGAGCGAAAACCGGAGCGAACTCGAAAAGTTTGCAGTTTCCCCTCCTCCTCTTTTTCAACAGGGCCGGTGAGGTCCAAAACTTCGTCAAATGTTAATTCAATATTCCTGAACAATATCTCAAAGTTTGATTAACTTCCGACCTTTTTCTACCTGCCCAATGTATACTAAGAACAAAGTAATATATAAAAATTAGGGCGGAATGACAATAGTAATGGGCATGGCCTGGCACCTGGTGGGCAAGCGGGGATCGTTGGGGGGTGTAAAAAGTTGGTGATTTTAACAAGAAGCCATAAAAACAGCAATATTTCATGATTTCGCGGGTATATCCGAAGAAATAAGGTGGAATTCTTCATTTTTTGGCATTTTTTGGCGAATTTTGAAAAATGACCTGTTTTTCGAAGTGCCATATCTCGGTAACTAATCGACATACAAAATTGATTGTACTAACGAAATTGTAGCAAATTTTATGCTCTACAATTTTGTCATACACGTTAAAATCATTGGAGCTATAGAAACCGAGATATTTGCGAAAAACGGTTTTTTTTTAGGTTTTCGTGACCTTTTGACCTTCATAACTTTTTTTGCCGGCACGATATCAATGTCGATTTCTCACACCTTCATAACAATGCCGTAGTAAAGGTGTGTACCAAAATTCAGCTTGATTGGAATTTTTCCGCAGATTGGGGTTTAAAATGCCTAAAATGACTGGGCTATATGCCAAAATTGAACTCAGCGGATGGGCTACCTGAGACGCAGCCGCGGTCAACATTTGCATGAAATTATCTTTAAACATTAAATTGCAAGGTTCAAACTATCGATTCAAATAAATATTTCATTCATTTTTTCGAATTTTTTGTGTTTTTTTTTTAAAAAAAAGTTCTAAACCTCTTAAAAATCACCCGCTACAATGAATTTTGTATGTCGATTAGTTACTGAGATATGGCACTTCGAAAAAAAGGTCATTTTTCAAAATTCGCCAAAAAATGCAAAAAAAAAAGAAGAATTCCACCTTATTTTTTCGGATATACACGAGAAATCATGAAATATTGCTGTTTTTATGGCTCCTTGTTAAAATTACCAACTTCTTACATCCCCCAACGATCCCCGCTTGCCACCAGGTACCAGGCCATGCCCATTACTATTGTCATTCCGCCGTAATTTGTATATATTACTTTGTTCTTAGTACAGTGGGCAGGTAGAAAAAGGTCGGAAGTTAATCAAACTTTGAGATGTTGTTCAGGAAATTTAGAAGAGTTAAATTTTCTACAATGCAAATAGGGTGAAAATTGTTGTATGTCAATTCGTTACCAAGAAATGGAATTTGAAAAGGAGGGTGGAACTGCAAAATTTTTTATTTGCTCTGGTTTTCCCTCAATAACTTTTTTTCCTTACATCTCACGGAAAAAATGTTTAGATTTTCTTGTAGAGCGTTAAATTTTCTACAATTTTAATAGTTCAAAAGTTCTTTTATGTTAATTCTTTATGAAGAAATGCAAATTTTATGTTCTACAATTTTGTCATACACGTTAAAATCATTGGAGCTATAGAAACTGAGATATTTGCGAAAAACGGTTTTCTTAGGTTTTCGTGACCTTTTGACCTTCATAACTTTTTTTGCCGGCACGATATCAATGTTGATTTTTCACATCTTCATTAAAACGCCGTAATAAAGGTGTGTACCAAAATTCAGCTTGATTGGAATTTTTCCGCAGATAAAACCTAAAATTACTGGGCTATTATCCATTTCGTATTTTTGATTAAGAAGTATACAAGAGCAAATATTTCTGAGAAGTAAAAAAACTCGCATGACCAGTTGAGCCAATACTATGTAGGTTAAAAATGTTGGAATTAATTACGAACTTTCTAATTAATTACGCAACTATAACTGCCTAGGCGAAAAATGTGTTAGGAGCACCTGTCAATTTAGTTTGTGTGATCTGCTGCTGCCTACGAAGGAACGCTCCTATTAAATTTTTTTAAAATACAAATATTTTTTAGTATAAAAAGCAAGTGCCTCGGCTATGAAACTATCAGTTAACAAATTCAGAACTTATTTGAAACTTCCAAGATTAATTAATCCGACATGAACTTCGCCAAGTATTTTATGGTCATTGCAGCTGTTCTGTTGATTGCATTCACAGAAACATTGGAGGCCAGGAGAGTTTGGCACCACGTCAATCAAGGCCTTGTAAGTTAAATAGTTTTTTAATCAGTTGATAAACTTAATAATGTAAATGATAATGAACCATTCTTCCCAGGGTGCCGCTGGCAAAGCTGTAGATGTTGCACAAGGTACAGCCAATCTCGTAGCTTCAATCAAACAGCAAGGATAAATAATATTTTTAAAATTGATTGTTTGCGCAATAATGATTGAGACTTTATAATTTTGAGAAAAGGAATGTTTAACATTCACAAAATTTTTAATAAAAAGGTTTCAAGAAATGTTATTGGTCTTTTTACTGGACTTTGGACTACCACACATTTTGTCAGGGAAGATCTTTTCGTAATCATAGCCAGAAGAGAGTGGGGCAAGGAGATTCAGGGTTAAGAAGTAACAGTTAACAAATCAAATTTCGCCTGAAAATTAAGAATCTCTTAAAAAGAGGAAAATAGTCGACTTCTCTAAGCTATTTCAATGCTAGTTTAATTGTGGGTATAGGACAGGACGTCAAAGCAAGAAATTCGGCTGTTTATCTGAATTTTTTGAAATAATGCTGGATGACCTTTAAATAATGTGTTGATTCGGAGTTATTGTAAATTTTGTTCTCTTTCACAATTTTAATGGTGAGGAAGTTGTAACATTTTATAGGGCTTAGTTGCAACATGTTACATTTTACTTCGTTATGATATGATCCAGGCTGAACATTGACCAACCTATTTCAACTTCTCCAACACTATGATTATTTTATTATTTTTTAAAGTCTTGGGACACACCCCAGCATTGCATAATTTGTGCTAGCGATTACGGGCACAATAAGGCAAGTTATGGATTCGTGCAAAAGAAACATTTTGAGATAACAATCACACAACATGGCATTACGAGGATGGAGAAGTAAAAGAAAGTGGGTCCGGAAATTCCGTCCGTCTGTCTGTGTGTCTGTTCCCATCTGTACAGCCTAACCGGCAACCCATCCGTTGCTTCAAATTTGGTATTTATTTCATATTTTCGACAAAGGATGTCATATATTTTGATTTTTGATAATTTTTATACCCTATTCCATACGAGTAGAATGGGTATATTTTATTTGGTGTGGAGTTTGTAACATAGAGAAATAATACCGTTAGGTATAGAAAAGTATATATATTCTGACTCAGAATCAAAAGCCTAGTTGATTTAGCCATGTCCGTCCGTCCGTCCGTCCGTGTGTATAATCTCTAGAGGTCGCAATTTTTGAGCTAGAAAGCTGAAATTGGGTATAATCTTTGGTTCAAGGGTAAGGCTAAGTTTTTGAACCGGTAAAATCCGCACACAAACACGCCCACAATCGCCATTTTTGATAAACAACCCCAATTTGGTAAAATTAAATTATGTTTTTTGTACAGTTACGATAAAACCATAACGCTAAAATTTTGCACACGTAAGCTTTAGGTAAATTTTCCTCCAATCAAATACAAATATTTCAGTTTGGGCGTGGCTGACGCCCATTTTTCATATAAAACCATCAATATTGTTCTTATGAAATAACAATTGTAATATTAAAGCGAAAAACATTAACATTTGTGGGTATTACTGACACAGAAACATCTTGTGTATGAAATCAAAAAATTGAATTTGGGCGTGGCTGACGCCTACTTTTCATAAGAAACTACAAACAAATTGTTTTTGTAAATAAACGGTATTTATAATGAATCCACAAGTCAAAATTTTGCGTCTCTTAAGAGAAACTAAACAGTTTGTGTACGAACAGAAATCTTTGAATTTTGGGCGTGGCTTACGCCCACTTTTCATGAAAGAACGAAAAACGTAGTCTCAAAAATTTAAGGTACCTCCAATATTAAATTTAAAACTTTTCTTTCCGTTCGTTATTTAAAAAATATATCTCTACATTTTCTTGTATACATTTTTTCAATACGCCCACTTTTAAAGGCGTGATTTTGATAAAATACCTTTGTTCAGGTAAGATTGTTTAAAAACTACTCGATTCAGCTGTAGTTTTACACATATGCCTAAATACTGATCAAAGCTCAATTAGTGCTTCAAATTTTTAAGAAACGCCTACTTTTAAGGGGCGTTTCCGTCAAAAGTTGTATAATGCATTGATGAACACTTGGATTTATATTCCTTGGTTACGTAGCAGAGTGTGGTCCAAGAATTGTTAAAAACACCCATAATCGCTATTTCCATTCCAAATCAAATTTTTAAAATTTTTTTTTATTGCGTCAGCACTAATTGAACATTGAAGAAGTTGGTTCGGTTATTTTTGAATACCTTGGCAACAAAAAGTCATAGAGCCATACGGTGTTGGATTTAAAATTAATGGGAGCATTGATTTCTAAGAACAAAAGTAATACTTAATTACGTACAATTTTGAAAAAATAGTTTTAAAATTGTTTTTTTTTAATTTTTTTTTTTTTCAAAAATTGGAGTTTGAAAATTAATATTTTGAAAACGGTTCAATAGACTAACTTCATTTAAAATTATAATTTAATAATAAGTTTTTGGCTTTACAAAAAGGTATAGCATGTCATTGTAGAAGTTACCGTTATTTTTTAATAATTTTTTTTCAAATTTAAGTCATGTTTTTAGAAAATTGCCCTTCCCGGCTAAACGGAGGGGAATAGACCCCCCCTCCCAAACGATTTTTTTCTTGTCTCAACCCAACCTACACGCTCTAGATTTTTGGCACAACGCTCGTGAATCACCCTGTATATGTGCAAAATATATGTAGTTTTTTTTCGAAAGTAACCATTTAGAAAAATAAAAACTGGTCGAACGATTTTCAGTCTTTTTTTTGCTTAAGCAATGAAATATTATTTCATACTTATTTTTACTTGCGATTATAACAAGTAATGCATTCGTAAAAAAAAAAAAAATTGACAATCAAACATAACATTACGATGATAGAGAAGTCGAACAAATTGGGTCCGACAATTCTGTCTGTCTGTCCGTCTGTCTGTATCGGCACCTACAGCCTAAGTGGCTGGACCGATTTGCTTCAAACTTGGTAGATAGTATTATTATGACGTCCTGCAGAAGGACATTTGGAATTAGCATTCTAGCTTAAAAACTAATGATACCTGACATACGATTTTGAATGAAAAATTAATTTTTCTCGAAAACGGCTCCTTTTGATAAATCTTTCTGAATAATGTTTAACTTTATGTTTTGGTTGGAATAGATTTTTCAGGAAAAGTCTTCTAACGGTACCTCCCATAGGACCTGTTTTTTGAATCCGATTTTCTCGTAAGCCACTCGACGAATTTCGATGACAAATTTTATGTAGAAGCCCTTTTATAAACTAAATAATACAACTTTTTAAATTTTTCAAAAAAAAATTGTTTGAACTTTTAAAAAAAGTTTTAAATTTTTTTTTTTTTGTTTTTTTTTTTCAAAAACGGTTTAATCAATTTTTTTCATTTTTATTTTTCTGATAAAAACTAAAAAGTTCTAGAAGTTGGCATACTCAAAAAAATTTGGAATTATGTTTTCGAAAAGTTTTTCAAAAAACCGTTTTTTTTTTTTGAAAAACTGGTCGAACGATTTTGAAAAAAATGTTCCTTAAAATTTAAGTAAACAAAAGAAATCTGATGGCGTATTTCATTTTCTCAAAAAAACGTTTTAACTATTGATTTTTAAGTGATTACAAAAATTTCATATGATTTTTGCAGTGCTTTTTTCCGAAAATCTCAAGCCCCAAAGACTATTTTAACACATTAGAGCAAGTTCGTACGACCCAGTCGTGCACTTTATTTTTAAGACAATTTTTTTCAAATATTTTTTATTTTCTTCAAAATACAGTAGAATCTCGAAAAGATGAACAGATATAAAACAGACCCCGTTCATCTTTTCGAATTGTTCATCTTTCCAAGCATCGAGCATTAGTTTAGGAAAAACATAAAGCTATACATACAAATATTGCATCTATTTGTTAACAAATCATTTTATTTAAAAAAAAAAATTAAAACAACATAAATTCATACAAAAGTCGTTGATGAGAAGTAAAAACTTATTTAGATTTTTTTTTTTTAAACTGCTCTATAGTAGATTGTCACACGGGAAAAGCGTTCATCTTTCCGAATTGTTCATGTTTTAGAACCGTTGTTTTCGAGATTTTACTGTACCTACCTACACAGCGTTATAGCATAAGAGCAAGTCCTTTTTTCCAAATGGAAGGGTTTTTCATTCAGAAAGAAGTTTTAATTTTTTTGGATGATTTGGATTGGGTCTATGCATTCCATTAAAAAGGCAAAGCAGTTGGATTTGATCCAAAAATCACATACATTCATGTCAATTATGGCATTTTAAATGGTTTTTTCTTCAAAAATTTGTTATTTAGTAAAATCAGCCGATCTCTAATGTCTAACCCTGCTATTTTAGGAATATTTACACTCAAGACTTAACTCAACTAACATTTCAGTAAAAACAGGATTGGTAATAAAACAATATTTAAATTAAATTTCTTGCAAGTTTTATTTTTTAACAAATTTGTGAATGTTGTATATTCTTCTTCCAAAAAGACCGTTCTTTAAGCTTGTTTGGATACAATTTTACGTTAATTGATGGCTTCGGATTGGATTACCTTTACGTGGTGGCAAAATCGCCTTGGGAAAAAAATTAATTGATAAATGTAATTTAATAACAACTTCTTATCAAACTTACAATGTTCTTGGCCTCCAGTTTTTCTGTGCATACCATCAACACAATAGCTGCAATGGCCATAAAATACTTAGCGAAGTTCATGTCGAGTAATACTTGCGTTGGATGTTTCAAATAAGTTCTGAATTTGTAAACTGATAGTCTGATTTCTGGTGCACTTGCTTTTTATACGAAAACACATTTCTATTTTAAAAATATCGAATCGGCGCGGCGCAGTTCCTCGTAAGCACCTTGACAGCTGCTCTCAGCAATTTTTCCATACTCCTTTGTTTCGACTGTTGCGTAGTAGGTTTGTATTTTTAAATAGCGTCGGTCTGCATTTAAATCTTTATTCAACCTATTCCATAAAGTGAGTTTGTAATATATTTAACACCGTTGGGTTAAGAAATGTATTTGTATTTTTACTCAGAATCAAAAGTCCAGTCGGTTTTGGATGTCCGTCCTTCCGAATTCATGAAAGTTGGTGCTAGAAATTTTAAATTTTGTGTACAAGAAATATATTGGCACAAGGGTAAGGCTAAGTTCTTAAATTAAATTATATTTTTGAACAGTTACGATCAAAGCACACCCTAGGTAGGTTTTCTGTAAATAAAATATAAATGTTTGAATAAGGGCGTGACTAACGCCCACTTTTCATTCGAAAAATCATCATTGTTTTCATAAATTAAATTAATTAAATAGAATATCTAAAGGTGGAATATCTAAAATTTAGAAAAAGTTTGTTTTAAATATTAAATGTACACCAGTTATCCATTTCAAACAATTTTTATCGTACGTAATTTTAAAATTTAAAAAGAAATGTATTGAAGGCTTTCCAATACGCCCTTTTTGGGGGCGTAAATTTTATAAAATAATATCAATCAATTAAAAATCGCTTGGGTTTAGCTGTTATTCTACGCAAAGACAGCTAGTTTTTGATAGTTTTTTAACCAAGTTTAAGGACACGCCCACTTTTTAGGGGCGTTTTGTGTGAAAAGTATACATACATCTGCATTATTATTCCTTATTGTGGTCTTAAATGTAATAATTGGTTACGTAGTAGAGCGTGGTTCAGAACTGCTAAGATACACCCATAATCGCTATTTTTATCTATAGGTACTCTATATACATATACATATAATAAAATTGTAACGGGTCGATGTCTGTACATTGAAGATATAGATGCAAAACTAATATGGGGAGTCTCTATTAGACCCACAGAAGCCAAAACAACCGTTTTTAGAATTTTTGTCTGTCTGTCTGTCTGTCTGTCCGTCTGTCTGTCTGTCTGTCTGTATGTTTGTACGCGCATCACGCAAAAGCTACTGCATGGAATTGAATGCGGTTTTCGCAGTTATATTGGTAGTACGCCAACTTAAAATATCGGCTATATTTTATCGCAGGAAAATATATAATTCTGGTTGTTTTTTTAATATTGCTGCAATCGAACGTTATTCAATGAACTTAACGCAAAATTAAAAGATTTTAAGGAAGTTAGCGTCTCACTTACAAAATAAAATAGCGCCACACTTACCTACGTATACATGAATAGAAATAAGTTAGTCGTTCTGAATAGAAGTTACATCAAAAACATCATAGATGGCGCTATTTACCAACATATAGACAATGCCTCATTCCGCGAAAGCAGAAATCGAAAAATAATGTAACCATAAAGAACGGTGAACGAGCAATACTTACGCCCAAAACTGATGAAGCGGAGCTGTCATAAATAGCAGCATCGGCGCGCAGCATCGTTTTGAAAGTGGGCACTCCAATTAGGTATATTCGTATATTGCTTCAGAACTTAACCCTCCAACTTTGCAACTTTATGATACTTCGAAATAATATTATACAGACGCCAAAAATCTTACGGCTGTAGAGCTGGTAAGGTATGTAGCTTTCATACCACGCATACCCCCCATTTTGAACCGGTTGTGCAAAAACAAAAATATACTGAGATACCTACTTTATTCTAAAATCCACGCGTACGAAGTAGCGGGCAAAAGCTAGTATTCAAATAAAAATGGTAAAAAATTACTAGTCAAATAAAGTCACACAATTTATCTGTGTTTTATTTAATTTTGAAGATCAATTTTTTTAAACAAAAAAACTACCTTTATTTTGTAAAAAGAAAATTCTCCTGCGGTTGTATTAAGGTTGAAGTATTTCTATTTGCTTAAAAACAGATACGCAATTTTAAAAACAATTAAGTGTTGAAAAATTATTAAAAGCAGATGCTTAGGTTATTAGAATGGCAGTCGTAGTTCCGGTGTTTTTTTTTTAATATAAATAGCAAATGCATTGCACATTATGCAATCAGTTAATTAATTCACATCTTATTTGAAACTTGCATTTTACGAACCAGATATGAACGTCACCAAATATTTTATTGTCATTGTTGCCATCGTGTTGATTGTGTTCACAGGCAAATCAGGGGCCGAGTTTTGGAAAACATTAGGCAAAGGCCTTGTAAGTTTAATTTCGTTTTAAGAATTAATATTCAATAGTTTAAATAACGTTAATTTTATATACTTCATAGGAAGGAGCTGGAAAAAGTACTCGAGATGCTACACTCAAGGTTATCGGAGCAGCAAAAGATGCGGCTAAGGCCGCAGCAGCAGCGATCCGGGGATAAAACGTTTTAATTTATAATTTTAATAATTAATATAAAAAACAAACAAAATCTTTTAAAAACTTTGTACCACGTGAATGAAAATATTTTAAAATAACAAGTTTCATTAGTAATTGGTGAGTCATCGAAGTTGAGTGAATCCGTTCCCTTGGACAACGGTTGGGTTAGAGCAGGCCAAAGGTATGTTCGTTTACTGAATCCACCTATTTGTTTTTTTTTACCTGGTACTATTTCTTGCTTTCTTGCGAAGCAGTCACTTACTGATCCTCCAAGAGTAACTAGCTGCGCACAATGTTGTAGCTGCAGCAGTCGCACGAAGCAATGTCAAAGTTAAATGTGCGTAAATCGTATCGTAGAGAGTAGCTGAAGTACAAGTCGACTCTACTCCAACTTCACGAACGTGCTGCTCTTCAAAACAAAAACAAACAAAAATGGCAGACATGATTTTTGTTTTTGAGTTTAGTGCGGCACATTGTATTCGTTTATGCTATGCTTAGTGCGCTTCTTTCTTTGACATTAACTTTGACATTTCGACGTGCTACTGCTGCAGCTACACCGTTGTGCCTAGCCAGTGAATCATACAAGGCAGATTTGTTGCGCTCAATCGACTTTATCCAAAAAAGAAAACCTCTCAAGGGTAAGTAGAGAAAAAAGAGAATGCAAGTATCCAAACAAGCAATAAAATCGCTGAAACTGTCTATTTTCTTGACAAAAGTATTTTGTTTTAGCTATGAGAAGAGAACAATATTTTTTCACAATAAAAGTCATGGTTATACAATGTATTTTATTTTTCTTTACCAAACGAGAAAGCAATGTAAGTTGAAGGCCCGCGTTGGGCTCCATTTTTGTTAGCCAAAACGAACAACTTTGAAATAATAGTGCAACGTCAAACTTGTTGCTCTATTTTTCTAACATAAAATGAATTTATTTTTGAGAACCATTCCATATTATTGCGAGGTAATCACGACTTAAAGAAGCATCTTTATGAATTTGAGCATTTTGGCGGGTCTGGAAGATTCTTTGGGACGTCCATTGTGGATTATTTCAGTTGAATCCACTTTTTCGAAAAGTGGAGAATTATGGCGCGAAATTGGCATTCGATTTTTACTTTCAATTATAGGTACTATAAGGCAAGTTATGCATTCGTAAAAAAAAACTTTTTTTTTTGGACAATCAAAAATAACAATGATAGAGAAGCCTAAAAAAGTTGGCAAGACAATTCTGTCTGTCTGTCTGTATCGGCACCTAAAAACCCAAACGGCTGGACCGATTTGCTTCAAACTAGGTACATAGTATTATTATGACGTCCTACAGAGGGGTTTTTGGAATTAGCATTCTAGCTGAAAAACTAATGATACCTGCCATACGATTTTTAATGAAAAATTAATTTTTCTCGAAAACGGCTCCTACAATTTTGATAAAACTTTCTGAATAATGTTTAACTTTATGTTTAAGTTGGAATAGGTTTTTCAGGAAAAGTCATAGATAACGGTACCTCCCATAGGACCGGTTTTTTGAAATCCGATTTTCTTGTAAGCCACTTAACGAATTTCGATGACATTTTTAATAAAGAAGCCGTTTTATAAAAGAAATAATATAAATTTTTAAATTTTTCAAAAAAAGTAATTTTATTTTAATTTTTTGGTTTTTTCAAAAACTGTTTTTTCAAAATGTTTAACATTTTTGTTTTCTGATAAGAACTTTAAGCTGCTAGATGTTGGAATTCTCAAAAAAAAAATTCGGAATATGTTTTCGAAAAGTTTTTCAAAAAAACCGCTTTTTTATGAAAAAAGTAATCGAACGATTTTGAAAAAAAATTTCCAAAAAATTCAAAAAACCTAAAGAAATCTGATGGCTTACTTCATTTTCTCCAAAAAACGTTTTAACTACAGTAGAGTCTCGGAAACATGAACGGTTCTAAAACATGAACAATTCGGAAAGATGAACCCTTTTTTCTATCGACAATCTATCATAGAACAGTTTAAAAAAAAACTGTCTAAATAAGTCTGGTTTTTTAATCCCCATGAACGACTTTTTTTTTGAATTTCTGTTATGTTTTAAGTTTTTTTAATAAAATGATTTTTTAACAAATAAATGCAATGCTTTTATGTATAGCTTTATGTTTTTCTTAAACTAATTCTCGATGCTTGGAAAGATAAACAATTCGAAAAGATGAACGGGGCCTGTTTTATATCTGTTCATCTTCTCGAGATTCTACTGTATTGATTTTTAAGTGATTAACAAAATTTCATATGATTTTTGCAATGCTTTTTTCCGATAATCTCAAGCCCCAAGACCATTTTAACACATTAGAGCAAGTTCGTACGACTCAGTTGAATAGTATTCTGTAAATTCTTTCCACTTTGTCCTGAAATGAGGTAATTTCTCGTTGTCTGGTGATGATTTTTTCTGGAATCTTTGGCATATATACCAATATTCCTGCTTTTATTCATGTCGGGTCCCGGTTTGATATTTTGTAATCTTTTTGCTACAACTGAACTGGTCGTTCTTGAAATGTTGTATTGCGTTCCGCAACATCATTTGAGTGCCACTTTAGTTCACTTTTTAACTGCATGGTATGGTATTGTTGTTAGCTGGGTTCCATTCCCTCTCTTGGATTCTATTTTATCACTTTTTAAGTCAATGTCTTTGAACAATTTTTCCGGTACATGTTGGCAGATAAGAGTCTCTCATCGAAGATGGCTTTTATTCTCGATTTGCATAAATAATGGCATAGCAAGTTAGTTATGTGACCTCAAAAATAGGAATAGCTTACGAGCTTTGCAATGTATATAATGTGTACCAGTTTTGATTTTTGGCACACTATAGTCGACGCATTTCAGGATATAGTAGTTATAAGTCTTTATATCGAAGCTTGTAGAATTTGCCTATTAAAAATATATTAAAAATTTGTATACAGGTCTACTAAAAAATTTTTTTTTTTTTTACGATTGCATAACTTGCCTTATAGTACCTATAATCGCAAGTAAAAAAACTTCCATCTTTAATATAACAAGACCCCATTTACAAAAACGAAATTTTTTCCCCACACTTCCGGTACTCATAAAATAAATTAAAAACAGACAAACTCTTAAAAAGAAATTATGAACCCTGCATAATGTCCTTCCTAAACGACTTGTAGAGTCTTTTCCTTGCTCTTATTTGCATATTTATGAGTGTGACACTTGAAACCGCGCCGTAGAGCACTCCAAACTCGCAAAAAAAAAAAAAAAAACAAAATTTAAATTTGCAAAAATAATAATATTTTTTATTTTAAATTTCAACCTCCTTAGAAAAATTTTACCACCCAAAGTAAAGTTAAAATGTTGTTCTCGCGATGTCACCCCATCTTCAGACGTCCTGGTTGTTATAAAGGACATACGGAGTTCCCACCGAATCTTCAGTTCGCGACACAATACTCGTCTACTTCTGGGCGTGTATTTTAATAATAAATAATTTTAATGGCGCCTGATTTGGCTTTAAATTGTTCATAAATCGCGTATTAGAATGATAAATTGCTAGCAAAATTGTAATCCAATCTCATAACGGTTGGTGGGCGAAGGTTGATGTTTTTGAAATCACTGCTAACCTACAAATTTATAGAACGAAGTGTGGAGTGGAGATGCATAGACGATTCGAAGGAGAAGCGACTCCGGCGACGTGGCCTGGATTCAAAAGGACTGTTTGACTATGTGTGTGTATCCTTCAACGGTAGAACTGACGCCGTTACATTAACATAGTTTCAGTTCTCAATGTTGTTCTAGTTTCTTGGGTGGAATTTTAATCGGTTTATTAGGATAATGGATTTATTCTATGCGATTCAGAGCGTCTTTGGATTTTTCTTAAAACAGTCTAAGGAAGATAGGAAATGACAAAAAAAATAATTTTTAAGGACAGATAGATTAAAAAAAAGTCTGCTCAAATTGAAAATATTTCGAATTTTTGTTCTGGCATGCACGAACGTGTCTGTGTTTCATATGCTGAGATGTTTAGTTAGATAAATCGAAAAAGCTGCCAATACTATACAAACTAGTTTAAGCTTTGAATAGAATTATAAGTTTTTGCAGATTTTCCTTGTATAGTGTCTAGTGTGTGGAGTAAGAAAAAATGATTCTGAGAGAGCGTACCACATTATTGTCGTGCGGCTTAAGAAGGAGTCTCTTTACTTAACATTTGAACCGAAATTGTCTTTAGAAGTAAAATGATGGGCTTCCCTAGGCGAGCAAATAATGATAAAATAAGTTGACACAAAAAACATTACGAAATACATTTTTCCATAATGGTAAATGGCATTTTTTTTTTATACGGCACACGCGAGTTAAGTAGATACGACTTTGAAATCTCTAATAATAATAATACATACATACGAGGGGCGTTCAATATATTCTCGGTATCGATATTAAGGAAAATACGAATTCAATTTAAACTATTTTTATTTTTCAATATAATCTCCCTTAACAATGCATTTGTTACATCTTGAAATAAGCTTTTTTAAACCCTCAAAAAAATAAATTTCCTCTTTCCCTGCAAAATACCCATTTATTGCCAACTTGAGTTCTTCATCATCCGAAAATCTTTTTCCACGAAGACATTTTTTTCAAATCCGAAAACAGGAAATAATCACTAGGGACAAGGTGTGGACTATAGGGTGGATGTTGGATTTCTTCGAAACCACAATCTCGCGCAGCAGCCTTGGAAACTCGCGCCGTGTGAACAGGAGCGTTGTCATGAAGAAGCAACACACCCGCTGCGAGTTTGCCCCGTCTTTTCTTTTTAATTTCCTCCCGCAAATTATGCAAAGTGGAAGCGTAAGATGTGGCGTTGATGGTTTCACCTTTTTTTGTACTCAATGAGCAAGATTCCCTTTGAGTCCCAAAAAACTGTGGCCATGAGCTTCCCGGCAGACGGAGTGACTTTGAACTTCTTCGGGGGGTCTGTTCCTTTTTATGCCACTGCATGGACTCTTGTTTGCTTTCAGGGTCATAGTGGTGAACCCATGTTTCGTCCCCAGTAACAATTCGATCCATAACACCGTCCGCGTTCTCACTATACATCTCCAAAAGCTCTCTACAGCATGCGATTCTCACTTTTTTCTGAGGCGCTGTGAGCATTCGTGGCACCCACCTTGCACTGACCTTTGAAAGGTTAAGATGGTCATGAAGAATGGTGTGAATGGTACCAGTTGAAAGCTTGGTGATCTCTGCCATCATTTTCATCTGATTCGGGCTTCCTCAAGAACAAATTTTTCGACTTCTTTGATGCTTTCTCCCGAACAAGCAGTAGCCGGGGCGCCGGAGCGGGGGTTGTCTTCAATGCTCTCTCTGCCTCTCTTGAACTCACTTGACCACTTTTGCACAGTTGATAATGAAGGTGCGGAACCCTGGTAAACAGCCACCATCTCTTCATGAATAGTTTTTTGACTTTTTCCTTACTTAGTGAGAAATTTAATTACAGCGCGATGCTCAATTTTCACCATCATCGTCTCAGTTGCCATTATGATTCTGTTTAACTAGAGATGAAACGCAAAATAATAATCACATTTATATGAAATTTTACATGAATGCAATAAAATAATAGTATTACTTGATAAATAAGTCAATTTATATATATAACCACAGCTTCCCCGATACCGAGAATATATTGAACGCCCCTCGTATGTATTTATTTTACATTTGTTGATTTTTCTTCGAAATAAAAAAAAATTACTTTTTATAGAACAACAAGTTGAATATTAACAAGTAAAAATATAATTTCACTTAAACAAGTTTATACAATATAAAAGAAAAAGATTTAAACAACAACCTTTATGACTTTGACAATTAAATAAAATTTATTAAAAAGTCTCGATTATAAATTTAATTTTTGTTTAGATGCATTTCGACTTTTATGCGTCATCCTTAGCGAGCAACGGTGTACAGAACTCAATATTTCATGTAGCATCTAGAAAAGAGAAGAAGAAGAGGGGAGAGTGGGGCAAGAAGGACAACGGGTCAAAAAGAACCAAACCGATTTTTACTATGGTTCTTAACTCCAACTTATTTTCAATAGTTTGAATTAATAAGAAACCTTCTTTCCCAACACATCTCTTAGTTTCATTGAAAAACTGAAGTTAGTTGCGGTTTAAATGATGAAAGTTTGAAAACGGCCCATCTTTAAAAAAAAACTTCCGATTTGTAAAACCCACCCAAGACGACAGGTTAATAATCCCGAAGGTTTTGTTCATTTTGTTTTGTTTGTGTTCGTTAGTGTTTACTTTAACTGCTGGAAATAAAGGTAAATAAATAATACATATTAAGAAAAAAAATATTTTTTGTAAATAAACTCCTTATGGGGCAAATGTAACCAGCACGTATAGTGCGGCAAAACGGACTACCAGTCCTTACTATCATCACACGGAGATCATTTGCTAGTTTGTTAATTTTTTGAAGTGTTTTAAGCTACGAGCAGACGGCATATGAAAACCCGCAAACGTTTGCGATTCTGACGTCACGTAAAAACTCGCAAACATATCGCAAATTCTATACCCACATCAGTGCTCGCAAACGTGCATATAGGGGTGTTCACACGATATGCAAATTCTGTCCCAAAAGTCGCAAATGCATTTGCGATCAATGCGTCGCACATCATGTGTTCGCAAATCTGATCGCAAATGTTTTGGTCTATATGCGAGGTGTTCACACGATGTGGAACAATACCCGCATATCATCAATTTCCAGTCATATGCAGGTTTGCGAACATTTGTGAAACTTTGTGTTTTGTGTATTTGGCTTGGGATTCTTGACGTAGCTATAATCTCGAATATTAAAAAGTGCTTTAATTATTCAAAATGTCGAAAAAAAGTGGGCTTCTATTGCTATTTTGGCATTGAATATGCTAGAAAATGACGAAGAAAATGAAAGTCGCGAAGAATTGAGTTTAAAAAAAAATTAAACTGGTTCGTAGTGTGTGGACAAAAAATTGGCTTCTTCATCGCCAGACAGAAGGCTTTTGCGCTAAATTGATGCTGGAACTACGTTCTAATGAACCAGAATTGTATCACGGTTTTGTTCGTATGTCGGCCGATCAATTTGACCATTTGCTTTCCTTGGTAGGACCGCGGATTCAAAAAGCGGATACAAACATGCGATCTTGCATTTCTGCTGACTCTCCGGTTCTTGGCTACAGGCGACAATTTTCGGTCTATGCAATATCTTTTCCGCATTCCAGTCAATACCATCTCATCAACTACCCATTTTAATAGTAATTTTGTATCGAAATTTGTCTTTTTATTATTTTTTTTTCAATATTCTCCTTATAAAACAGAGAATGTCAGCTGATATTTGATCGCACATCAATGCATTTGCGATGTCCTGTTTTCGTGTAGTTGCAAATGATTGGGATGACCGCAAATGCTCGCACATGGCTGCAAATTGTCACAATTAATTTGCAAGTGTTCACACGATATGCAAAAAAGTCGCAAACTAATGTGCGACTTGGTTGTCGCACATCATCCGCACATGGTTTGCGAGCATATGCGGACTGTCCCAAAGGGGTGTTCAGACGATGTGCGACCAAGAATCGCAAATGATGACGTAAAATTGACGTCAGAGTCGCAAACATTTGCGGCTTTTATATGCCGTGTGCTCGTAGCTTTAGTCTCGCTGTTGTATATTTAATTTATGAAATAATAAAACTTAGAATAATATATTAAAATTTATCTTTATGAATCCGATGGAATGTAGCAGGGGTTTTCTGTACACAGAGAATTCGATGGTGCCGTCAGACGTACGTCTAGAAATGGTAATGATGAGTTATCCTCCATTTCGATTGTGAAGTGTATTGTTGGCCATTGGGTGTTTAGATGTGACAAAATGTCCTTTTCTTTTCCTTTTTCAACTATTGCCGCAACTTCATCAGCATATTATCTTTACCAAGTCTGAGGTAATTTTCCTTCTTCCTTCATTTTAGTATCGAAATTGGACATGAAGAGATTAGCACTAAAAGGTTATAAGGTATTTCCCATGCATCAGTGGCGTAGCTAGGGGGAGAAGGGCCCTGGTGCATAGGGAAAGAATCGGTCCCTCCTCCCCTCTTTCCGCGTAGTTTGAACTTATATTGGCTTTCAAAATTATTGATAGGAATAAGAATAGGAAACAGTGAGTTGAACTTATCCCTAGTAGGCTAAATCCATACGTGGTCTCTATTAGAATATCCATGTGTTTAATAGAAGAAAAAGGGAATAAATAAACAACGACGCAAATGACAATATAGAATATTTTTTTTTTTATACAGATGAGATTTAATTAATCTCAAAAAATCGATTTTTAACAGAATTCCCCGTCCAATTCACAATCTCTTTCGCGCTTAAATTTTTGCGAATTCGTCTATAATTTCACTCAAATCCAAGTTTAATGCTGCCTCATTTTCTATTGCAATTAACGATAAAAGTCGGAGGCGATCTTGTCGAATGCTGTTTCTTAAATAATTTTTTATAATCTTCAGTTTATAGAAGTAAGAGGAGTTGTATGTGCATCATGCATTTATTTGCGAAGCAAACAACCAACACGGTTGGCAGTAGGCAGCATCCAGCATTTTCGAGTAGCATATCCAAAAACGACCAACTGGACCGTATTGCGACGAAGAAACGTAATACGTTTCTGAAAAGCTCCTGTTGTCTTGGTGGGGGTCCTTCGGAAAAGGTCCCAGAGGTTTAAAAGGTCCCCTGTCAAGAGTTAGCCGTTTTTCGTTATCGTTCAATTTCTTGTTCATGCACTTTCCCAAGTCATTTGAAATTTCAAGAACTTTTGAAGATGTAGAAACGGATGATTCCTCTACTGTAGGTTGCACGGAAGCGTCGAGGTAGTCATTTTCAGCAGTGGAATTGATGGTAGTTATTAGACTCAAGGCTCGAGCCTGATAATGCATAATTTTGTTAAATCTAAAAACAAATATTTCTCTTTTTTTCTCCTGGTTCGTATACCATCAGTCAATTTTCAAGAATGATGAGTGTTTCAGGAGTCGTTATACTTGAAAATAGAGACCCAACTTCGTCTATGCCGCTATGCGTCACAAACCTTTTCCACCTTTTTAAAAGAAAGGTTTGTATTCCGAATCATTTGGTAAGGGATTCTTTTGGATTAACTAAAAATTTCCAGTGTTGATTGTTCCAATAACTTTTCTTTATATTGCAGTTTGTCCATGATGACAATATTTCTACCTTTGTCGGATTTCAATCTTTCTTTTTCAAATCTGCCAAGACTTTTCGGTACGTAGTGAAATTCAGTGATTTGGTTTTTTTACTAGATATCTTTTTAATGATGGATGTTGTTGTATTTCTGATGTTTTGTTTTGTGCTCATCATTCTATACGAAACTTAGAAGTGAGAGTGAAAGAACATTTGTCCAGCATCCAAAAACAACAAATAACAAAATCAGCTGTCGCACTTCATTGCCATTATTGCATTTGATCATTGCACAATGTGGGGTATGAAAATGTTAAATTGAAAAAACAAGTAAACGATACGTACAAACTTGACTACTAAGAAAGTATTTACATGTACATACCTAAACAGGAGCATAGCAATGAATACGATGGAGACACCAATATGCTCCCGATCTTTAAATGGATCCAGATGATAAAATGACGTTTTACTATTGTTTTTGTTTATGATGTTTGCCTAATTAGGGGAAAGTGGGGCTAGACGGACCACTTAAGCTTTAGACACTCCTAAATTTGTTTCCATTCCTAAAAGTGAAGCAAATATTTTTCAACCTTTGAACTTCATCAAAGTATACAATCAAAATAGTTGAACAATTGTATTTAGAGATATACACAATTTTACAACCTTATCTCATAAGTCCGTTTTGCCCCACTAACATAGCGGGGCAAAAAGGACATTTGAATGGGACAACACGAACGACTGATTTCATTTAACAATAATATACAGGTATAAGGCATGCAGGCATAAGGTGAATAAAAAGCCTAAGGTTGGATTAAGACAAGAAAAAAATGTACTCCCCTCCGTTCAGCCGGGAGATGAAATTTTCTAAAAACATGATTTAAATTGGAAAAAACATATTATAAAATAACGGTACTTCCAACATTGTTAAATCATATCTTTTTGTAAAGCTATACATTTTTTCTTTTATTGTTATTTAAAAAAAAACTTTCAAATTAAAAAAAAATTATAAAAATTAAAAATAAATTTTCAACTAATTTTTTTAAAATTTTACGTAATCAAGTACTATATTTGTTGTCAAAATTAAATGCATTTATTAGTTTTTAACACAACACTAAAAACCATATGGGTCTAGGATTTTTTTGATGCCAAGCTATTTAAAAATAACCGAACTTGCTATTTCATATAAACATTAACAAATTTATGAAATAATTAAACTTGGAATAATATATTAAAATTTATATTTATTTTGTTACTTGCAAGGATTTATAAAACTTTAAAATATCACAACATTATTTTTACTTGCGATTATAGGTATACTATAAGGCAAGTTATGCATTCGTCGAAAAAAAAAAGTTTTGAGATAACAATCAAACATGACATTACGATGATAGCGAAGACGAAAAAAGTGGGTCTAAAAATTCTGTCCGTCTGTATGTCTGTCTGTCTGTCTGTCTGTCTGTCTGTCTGTATGTATAGAGACCTACAGCCCAAACGGGTGGGCCGAATAGCTTGAAACTTGGTATATAGACTTTTTTAGGTATTGTACAGAAGGGAAATTGAAATTTTTTTTTAGCTCAAAAAATAACGGTACCTGCCATACAGCCGTTATTTTAAAGCTTATTTTTCTCAAAAACGGCTCTAACGATTTTTATTTAAAAAAATAAGTGTTGCTTTTTAGGTACGACCAATCATATGGCTGAGGCTGAAAAAAAAGTTTTAAAAAATGGCTAAGAACGGTACTTTCCATAGGACCGTTTTGTTTGCTTTCGACTAACTCGAAAAAGACTAAACCGATTCTTTCGAAATTTCACACACATATAGCTGTAGGTAGCTCAATTTGTATTGCATACCAATATTTTTGGAAAATATTTTTTTGTATTTTTAAAAGCATTTTTTTAAAAAAAATTTAAAAAAATAATATTTTGAAAACTGCTTATTAAATTTGTTTCTAAAAAATTTAAATAAATGTATTTTCTGAATACCTATGAGTTGGCGTTTTTTCAAAAAGTTTTTCAAAAAAAACTTTTTTTCTCAAAAACCGCTACACAGATTTTTATAAATTTAGTGTCATAAATTCAAATTTATAAAAAAAATAAAATGGCGTACTTTTTTTTCAGCTCAAATTAGTTTAAGTATTTATTTAAGAATTTTGAAAATTTTATTTTTATCAAAATCTCAAGCCCCTAAACCACTGTCGCTCATTAGAGCAAGTTCGTGCGACCCAGTCGTGCATTTTATTTTTTCCTAGATTGACTTATAGCTTTGAAATTTTATTGCATACTTAGTTCTTCCGAGAAAGCTCTTAAACTAATTTAAAAAAAAAAAGAATTTTCGAAATTATTTAATTTTTTTTAATATCAATATATGTATGCAGCCACTACGCAATTGCTTATCATAAGAGCAAGTTCGTGCGACCAAGTCGTGCATTTTATTTATAAAAGCGACGCGCGTTTCGGACTTTGTCCATCAGCGGGCTCAAATTTCTACTTCCAATGCCAAGTATGTCTTGTCTTGCACTTTCTTTATTTGCTTGTTTTAATGTAAGTTCTTGGTAGGAAGTTGTGTGCATGTTGTCTCGTTCTATCTGCCGTGTATTATATCGTAATTGATTGCTGTGTAGTATGGTGCGTTACTTTTAATTGTTAATTGGTCGTTGTGTATTTTGTCTTGGTCTGTCTTGCGTGCTTTATAAATTCCTCCAATGCGTCCAGTATTTTTTTTAAGTTTTATAAATACTTATAGTAATTAAATAAAGATAAATTTAAATATATTATTCTAAGTTTTATTATTTCATAAATTAAACAGGGAGACTAAACACTTCAAAATATGAAAAAATAGCTAAATGATCTCCGTGTGATTATAGTAGATACTGGTAGTCCGTTTTGCCCTACTACGTGCCGGTTACATTTGCCCCAAAAGGAGTTTATTTACAAAAATTATTTTTTTTCTAAATATTATCATAGACCTACTTATAATAAAGACAGGCCGCTTCATAGAAGAAAAAAGGGAAAAGGTGGTGACAATCTCAAATCGGTTCCTTTTTTCTTCTATGAAGCGGCCTTAGTCTATGATATTATTTATTAACCTTTGTTTTCAGCAGTCAAAGTTAACACTAACGAACACAAACTAAACAAAATGAACAAAACCTCTTCGGGATTATTTTGGTTCTTTTTGACCCGTGGTCCTTCTTGCCCCACTCTCCCCTACTCTTCTCTTTTCTAGATGCTACATGAAATATTGAGATCTGTACACCTTTGCTCGCTAAGGATGACGCATAAAAGTCGAAATGCATCTTAACAAATATAAATTTATAATCGAAACTTTTTAAAAAATTTAATTTAATTGGCAAAGTCATAGAGGTGGTTGTTTTCAATCTTTTTCTTTTATATTTTATGGACTTTGCGGTAATTTTTATCGTTTTTACTTTTTAATTCAAGTTTATAACAATTAAAGCAAAACAAAAATCTCATTTGATAAAAACATTATAACTTGATTGTTAAATTCTTCAAAACAAATTTTAATATAATTTATTGAACAAAACCAGTTCAAGATATTTAGAGTAAGTTGTTAAGGTCGTTCAATATGCTATTGTTAAGTTCAGGTTCGCATGCAATATTGCCTCATTGGATAACTAACCAAAACAGATTGTTTAATCAGTTTTCGGCATCGTATCCAAAAACATCTTTTATCTGAGAGATACATTCGCATAATGAAAGAACTTTTATTTGTACTAATTGTTGGTGTTTTGACCAAGGGCGCACTAAGTTTGGATTATCTTACTAAGAAGCGTAAGTTAAGACATGAATTGACCATTGATCAGATACAGGGATTGAGCAGTAAATACAAATTAATTTAAGCTCGTCCATTTTATTTTATAATTTAATTTGTGTTTACATTATATGAAAATTTAATTGTGAAATAGAATCAATTTTTGGAGACGGAGAAAACGCCAGAGAATTATTTCAAACCAGTCTCATACTCATATTGGTTTTTATTTTGCAGCTGATTACCTTGATGACGCATGCAGTATCAAAGATCCGAATTTTGATAAGTGTTCTATAAAGAATCTGCAAAGTGTTTTCAACCAATTGCGAGAAGGTATTAAATCTGGACGACGTTAATAATTATTGTAGCAAAAATAGCATTTTTGAAATTTCAGGCATTCCTGGACTTAAGACGCTTCAGAAAATTGATCCTTATTATATCAAAAAAGTCAAACTCCAGCAAGACAATGATGCGGCAAAGTTTAATATTCAATTGGCAAATTTAACTGCTGTAGGTTTTGGTCATGTTGATATCACAGAAAATCAGTAAGTTCCTAAGTTAAATTTTAGAAACAGAGTTTGCCAACAAAACATCTCTTTTCCATTCTTTAAGTGTTGAACAAAAAGACTACAGCTGGAAAACTAAGTTTTTCATCCCCAAACTTCGAGTCGATGGTGACTATAAGGTGAACGGAAGACTACTAGCACTAACATTAAAAGGAGCTGGAACGTTCTTCATTGACATGGGTAACTTTTGAACTTTCATCGATAAAAACTTAATTTCCCTAAAAATATTATTATTTTTTTTTTCTGAACAGAAAAAATAGATTTAAAAATGCTGTCAAAAGTCAAGCTATATGAAAAAGGTGACTACACTTTTGGAAATGTTACTGAAGTCAAAGTACATTTCAAAATTGGAGGTCTAAAGTTGAGGCTTGACAATTTGTTTAACGGTCAAGTTGAATTGGAAGATAGTATGAATACTTTGTTAAATCAAAATTGGATGGAATTCGTTGAAGCAATGCGACCTGCCTTGAGTCAAATGCTTGAAAGCATTTTGTTGGATAATATGAAGAAAGTATTCCATTTCATTCCGTCGAAATATTTTATAGCTGACATACCAACATCAAAGGAATTGTATGGATAATTTAAGTTTGATAACCAATATATATATTTTTTTTAAGTTTGGTATTCTTGTTTTGTAAATATACCTAGACTTCATTGTTTTTATAAAAAATGTTAAATGTCAAAAAAAAATCAAGGTTTTAATCAAACATGACATCACGATGATAAAAAAACCCAAAAAAGTAGTTTTCGCAATGATGTCCGTCGCGTCGCGTCGGTCTGTTCATTTTTGCATCTGTGCGCTTTTTAACTTCAAGCTACAGCCTTAACGCCTTGACGGATTTTCTTCAAACTTCATAAATAGCAGTTTAAAAAAAGCGTTGTCGAATTTTTATTTTTATTTCGTTTAAGCCCGGCTCGAGCTTGTAATGTTCAAATAAATGTTTTTTTTTGGTTTTGGATTTGCTCGAGAATGGCTCTAACGATTTTGATGACACTTTGTTTAATTAGGACAATTTTGATAAAACTGGATTTTTGACGTGATAATGTCTAATAAATCGGTTTGGAATATATGGGCAGCTCGCACAAAAAAATGTCGCAGTCACGTCACAGTCACAGTCACGTTACCTTAGCTGCTTTGATAGCCTAGAAGGTCGATAAAGTGGGAGGGGAGGGTGTTGGATGGTTGGTTAGTGGTGGTGGGAGTGTGTGTGGGGCAGGTGGAGGGAGGGTAGTGTCGGGAAGAGAAACAATTGTCAAAATGGTGGGTGGTTGTAGCTGGGTTGGGTGGTTGGTAGTTGGAGAGATACCTATACACATGAAGTGTTTTGGGTATTTAGTAGTTACTTACTTACTTATGTTGGCGCCACTGGAGCTTGGTACTCCAAGGCCTTGCTGAGAATGCCCCTCCAGCCGGCTCGATCTCTAGCCTGCTGTCTCCAATTTCGTACTCCAAGTTGACGGATGTCTCCCTCTACCTGGTCACTCCATCGAAGATGAGGTCTACCTTGGCTTCTGACTCCCTCGGGTTTGGCGTTGAAGACTTTACGAGCTGGAGCGTCGATGTCCATTCGCTCTACATGGCCCAGCCATCTTAGTCTTTGGATTCGAATTTTTCTGGCTAGGCTTAAGTCGCTGTACAGCTCGTACAGTTCATTGTTATATCTTCTTCTCCAAACGTTGTTTTCGCGATTTACGCAGACAGGACCATAGATCGTACGCAGAACTTTTCTCTCGAAGACTCCAAGTAAATTTTCATCCGATTGGGATAGGGTCCATGCTTCTGCACCATATAGCACGACCGGGATGATGAGTGTTTTGTACAGTGTCACCTTGGTTCTTCTCGATAGGGCTTTACTTCTCAATTGCTTACTCAGCCCAAAGAAACAGCGATTAGCAAGAGTTAGTCTGCGTTTGATTTCAGCGCTGATGTTGTTGCCTGTGTTTACAGCAGTGCCCAGGTAGACAAATTCACTGACTACCTCGAAGTTATACCTATCAATGGTTACGTTCTGACCAAGTCGGTGGTGGGATTGGACTTTTGTTGATGAAAGCATATACTTCGTCAGCCCCATTCTGCTTGCTGCTGACTCCATAGTAGTGAAAGCACCGGTTACTGCTCGCTTTGTTCTTCCTATCACGTCAATGTCGTCAGCAAACCCAAGTAATTGTGTCGATTTATTGAAAATGGTGCCTGATGTACTGGCATGGGTGCTCCGTATTACATTTTTAAACACGATGTTAAAACATCTGCATGACAGTGCGTCACCTCGTCTTAGCCCTCTGGTGGTTTCGAAGGTTTCAGTTGAGTCTCTACCAACTTTGACGGAACAGCGAGCATTCTCCAACGTCATCCCTATAAAGCGTATCAGTTTAGCAGGGATTCTAAAGTTAGACATGGCACGATACAGTTCAACTCTATTAACACTGTCGTAGGCGGCTTTAAAATCAACGAACAGGTGGTGGGTGTCGATGTTATATTCTTGGGTTTTCTTCAGGACCTGGCGTAATGTGAATATTTGGTCGGTGGTAGATTTTCCAGGTCTGAAGCCACATTGGTAAGGACCTATCAGGTCGTCAGCAAACGGCTTGAGACGTTCACATAAAACGCTGGACAGGATCTTATAGGCGATGTTTAAAAGGCTTATGCCTCTATAGTTGGCGCAGAGTAGGCGGTCTCCTTTTTTGTGAATCGGGCAGATGGTACTGAGATTCCACTCATCGGGCATACTTTCCTCCGACCATATTTTGCAGATGAGTTGGTGTATGCTCCTGACCAGGTCATCTCCAGCGTGTTTAAAAAGCTCCGCTTGAAGGCCATCACATCCAGCTGCCTTATTCATCTTTAGTCTGGTGATGGCTACTTTGATTTCATTTTGGTCGGGCGGGTGTAGTTCGTGGTCGTCATCTAGATTAACTGGAACAAGTTGATCTTGGGCGGGATCTTGGCTGTCATCGCCATTTAGCAACCGGTTAAAGTAGTCTCTCCAGATGGCTAACATCGCCTGCGTTTTCACTATGGTATTTCCATCCTGATCTTTGCAGGGCCCAGGGCGGCTTGTGAAACCGGATGTAGACTGTTTCACCTTTTTATAGAAGTTTCGTACCTCTTTTCTGCAAAAACATCTCTGCATCTCCTCGACTTCGCGTTGCTGGTGTTCTTTTTTCTTTCTCCTGAGTAGACGTTTCTCAACTTTCCTTCGCTCAACATAGAGATTTCTGGATGCTCTAGTATCTCTCTGGAGCCACGACTTGTATGCCTCCGGGTACTTAGTGTCACGTAAAATTATCGTCCGTAAACCGACTTTACAGACAATGTCAAATCTGTTTTGACATTTGTGGACTAGACAGATGCAGAATGCAAGTGAACAGACTTTTTGTTGTTGTGAGGTTTTTTGAAGTCCCGTGTTTACGTGAACAAGCCCGAGACTCTGGAAGCCCTCAAAGACAACACTCGATTAAAAGAAATGTTGAGCATGCCCACTGATTTCTACCAAAGTTGTTTACCAATAAATCTGAAATCAAAAACAACAGGTGGTGGAAATGACAACAACAACAAAGTGACAGAAGCTCAAGTGGATCGAGTTGGGGTTGTTCACAGATTGTACTATCTGCAAATAAAGGGTTTTTCAACAGTGACGCTACGAAAGTAGAGCAGCAGGGACAGGAAACGACGCCATATTTCTTGCCGTTCTTTTGACATTTCTCTTCAGTAAGGTTTGCCATTTTATGATGGAAAGATAGACGAGCCAACAATGAGTCAATATTCTTAAAATTAACTACCGAAATTCGGAGTCAGTGGCCTCAACGTTAAGAGCGCTACGTCCAATTTATGGTCGTCATCGTCATAATCGTCCTAGCAGATCAACAATTGAGCGTCTAGCCGACAAATTTGAGTCCACAGGCACAGTTCAAAATGTTCCCGTGCCAGTGAGACAAAGAAGTGCCGCTGAGGCTTCAGTTGCAGAAAGCCCAAATGTGTCTCTCACACGTCGTTCTCAAGCGTTGGGCATCTCTGTGACGTCGTTGTGGCGAATTTTGCGAAAAGATCTTGGCCTACATCCTTACAAGAATAAATTGACGCAAGAACTGAAGCCGCTTGACCACCAGAAGCGTCGTTTGTTCGTGAATTGGGCTGAGCAACAACTTGAAAATGATTCGGATTTTCATCGAAAAATCATCTTCAGCGATGAGGCTCATTTCTGGCTGAATGGCTTCGTCAATAAACAAAATACGCGGTATTGGTCAGACAGCAAGCCACACGTACTCCATGAGTCATCATTGCATCTCGAAAAAATTACGGTTTGGTGTGGTTTATGGGCCGGCCGGCGGCGGCGTCATTGGGCCGTACTGTGAATGGGGATCGCTACCGTTCAATGATAACCGAATATTTTCGGCCCCAATTGGATGATATGGACTTGGAAGACATGTGGTTCCAACAGGACAGCACCACAAGCCACACAGCGAATGTCACAATCAATTTATTGAAAACCAAGTTTGGAGAACGTGATGTTATCTCACGAAATGGTCCAGTCGCTTGGACGTCTCGGTCGTGCGATTTGACGACGTTAGACTATTTCCTCTGAGGCTTCGTCAAGTCTATGGTCTATGCCAACAAGCCAGCGACGATTGATGAACTTCGTACAAATATCGAACGTGAAATTGCAGCAGTATCGGACGATTTATGCTTGAAAACCGTCGAAAATTGGGTTCAGCGTCTGGACTTCTGCAAGCATGCCCGTTGCGGCAAAGAAATCGAGTTCCATACATAATGGCATCAAACGTACTTTTACAGGAATAAAGAATTTCATTAATGTCCAAAACCGTTTTTGTTTTATTTAAAAAAAACTTTTGTAGCGCTCTTATTGAAAAACCCGATATAAACCAATAGCACAGGGATGGCATAGATAGTAGCACTTCCTATAAAATAAATAAAAGTTATAGCATAGCAAAATATAATAATTTTCTTAATGTTATCATCGTCGCATACAATATTAGTGGATTGAATAATAAGCTAATATTCCCTGATTTTTTCAAAAGCTTGGGAAAATTTGATCTTTTATGTTTGTTTTGAAACCCATACCTATATTAGAAGATAATTGTACAAATTTTGATAAATATTTTCCATTAGTCAAATGCTATTGGATACCTGCTATAAAAACGGGCTTACCTCTGATTCATCAGTTAAGATCCTTAGGAAACAACTAAATTAATCAACCAAAACCTGGGGAACAATGTGCCGTGTAAGGTTATTTGAGAAAAATCATTGTATTGAAAGGTGTTAATATGAATTTTTGACGTGATAACGTCTAATAAATCGGTTTGGAATATGGGCAGCACGCACAAAAAAAATGTCACAGTCACACTCATACTGACGTTAATTAGCTGCTTTGATAGCCTAGAAAGTCGTTAAAGTGGGTGTGGAGGGTGTTGGGTGGTTGGTTGGTTGTGGTGTGAGTGTGTGTGGGGCAGGCGGGGGGAGGGGGGAATAGTGTCGGGAACAGGAAATATTGTCAAAAATGGTAGCTGGTTTGGGTGGTGAGACAAAAATTGTCGAAACTAATTTGTGGTTCCTTGGTGGCTGTAGACGGGATGGGTGTTTGGTGTTAGGGGGATTTGGTAAGATTGGGGGAGGGAGGGGGGATTTGAATTGTAAAATATGGTGGGTGGGTGGTTGGTTGCTGTAGGTGGGATGGGTAGTTGGTGGTGATGTTGGGAATGGGGGTGATTTTGTGTTGGGGGGAGGCCAAAAGTGTAAACAAAATGGTGGGTGAGTGGGTGGTGGTTGTAGGTGGAGTTGGTGGTTGGATTTGGGGGATGGGTGGGGGGATTGTCAAAAATTGTTGGGTTGGGCGGTTGGCGGTGGTGGTTGGTGAAGGTGGTAGTGGGGGGGGGGGGAAGAAAATATGATAAAAAATGGCGGGTGAGTAGCAGGTGGTTGTAGGTGGAGTGGCTGTTTGGATTTGGTGTTCGTGGTAAGGAAGGGGGTATTAACTCTTTGGGGGGGGGGGGGGAGGAAACAATTGTCAAAAATGATGGGCTGTTGGTTGTATGTTTTGGTTGTTGGATAAGAGGTTGATGTTTGGGGGGTAAGAAAAAAAAATTAAAAAATGGTGGGTGGTTGTAAGTGGGGTGGGTTGTTGGTGGTTAAAGAGATACAACCTACATGTGAACTGTTTTGTTAGCTGGTTATCACGTACAATTATCGTCCGTAAACCGACTTTACAGACAACCATGTTTTTTTTTGTGAGTTAAAAATTATTGTTGAAAAAGTTGGTGTGAGAGTTAAACCCTGATCTCTCACCCAGTAAGGGAGAACGGTAAAATAGACTCACCCCAAAAGTTTAAAGGTAAAATAAGTTGGAGAATGAATAGTTGTTTTCTGGTTGAATTAGTTGGAAGGTGTTGAGTTGTGTTGTGTGGTGTGACCTGGCAAGGTTGTAGGTTTTTTTCGGATCTCTCAGTTGCATAAGAAGCTATAACTATAGTTACACCCTATAACTAGGAAACATCAGGTTGATTGAGTTTTTTGTTTTGTGTTTGTAAGACTAGGTGTGCATATATTGCCATTTGCTTCTACCTTGGCTAATGGTTGAATGCGCATATCTGAGGCCTCTTGTATTGATGTTCTCATCTGACAGTGACCTTTACGATTGCGAAGCTCCACCGGAAGCTATATTCTGTTACCACGGGAGATAGGCCATCTGGTGTGGAGAGGTTTCTTGTGTATTATAACGCTTAGCTTATACACTTTGGAACTCCTTCTATCAGGTGGGCCCCTTTGTGGGAGTAACGTGGTGGCTGTGGTTAACCGAATGCGGGAACGAATGGCATCGTTATGCAAGAGATGTTAAATAGGCCTCGTTCCTCAACATCGGGTGTGGACATGCCTCAACATGTTCCATAAGATCGGTACTAAGGTATCTACCTTAGGGCCCTGGTCGAAGCTCAAATTCACTCTGATGCGTGTAGGCTCGTCGTGTGATAAGCTTAATTGGAAGGTGCGCTCGTGGCAGACGTCACATCGTCAATTGCCGAGAGGAATAGAATTGGTGACAAGATATCTCCTCGGCCAACTCCTTCATACACATCGAAGTAATCCGAAAGCTGCCCATTGTGCAGAATAAAACACCTTGCGTTATGTTGTTGGGGCTTAATATCAACAGTCAATACCTTTTTTTAAATAAGGGCAAACAATTTTCTCCTCGTCCACCTTACCCATACAAACAACAAATAATTCACTGTAAAGACGATTCTGCGGAAAGTTATGTGAGTAAGAGCTTTATTTTTGACATACATCGATGACAATGTTCAAAGCGAACTTGGCAATTAGTTTTGTAAAATGGTGTATGAAATAAATCTCCGACAAAAACCCACAATCTTTGCAATTCTCGTTTTCTTACATCTACTTTCTCAAAGGATTTCCAAAGGATTAATTAATACATGATAAAAAAGAAGTTTAAGGTCCTTAAAAGCTTATAAAATATTTGTCTCGTCGGACTTTATCCAACCGGTCAATTTAAAAAATGCAACTTTGATGTGGCTAATATTTCTTCGGCAACCCATTGACTCCAAAATATCTTTCAAAACTGTCTGTAAAGTTCTAAAATCATAAGTCTTTAAGAAAATATTTTATGCTTCAATTCTATTTCAAGAACAACAAAAGAATCAAACTTTTAGAAAACAATTTATGCTGACTCAGATGGTCCCTTCTTTTCCATCCAAAGGAAATGCCCAGAGGCTACTACTATAGCAACCAAACCAAAAGGATAACTTTTTCGCACCGCAAACCTTTTACTTCATCCACATCGACATCGCCATAATATAAATAAGCCAGCATAATATATTGTATCTATAAATATAAATATTCAATATACGTAGTTTCAAAAATATTTTCGTTTAATTTTTCCCTTTAATCCTTTTTGTTCATTGCCAAAAAAAAAAAAAAAAAAAAAAAAATCCCAACTTTCTCCAACATTACTGGGTTCCGTCCCGTTCGCATTCAACTTGCGTACGAAATCGCTCGAGGGCCTTATATTTCGATAAAATTGCCAACAAGATGTGTTTTTAAGTGACAAGTATATGGCACTACAGCTACGAGCATATACCGTAACGTAACCACCACACAACTATAGTAAACCATAATATCCTTGGTCGTAAAATTGAATGGTCATTTTGGTTCATTCATTTGTGCAAAATTCATTGCCCCACATGTGTTACACAAATTATTATGGTCCTTGTAAAATTGTGAGGGTGGATAAATGGACAAGGACATGGAAAATTTGTTTCTGAAAGAGAGAGCGAGGATGGGTTGAAGTGCGGTTATTTTCTATTTTTTAGCCTGAGGACAAAATTGTAGGAAGAGAGGTCGTCAAAGGGGACTCTGAACCCGTTCATATGGAATTTTGTTTAATTTCCTTCACATATCTGCCAACTGTAAATTCCATGGTTCTTATTATTTTTTGGGATGCATGGTGTCCATCATCCCAAAGGTGCGACGACGACGTTACGAAGAAGGACAATTTTAATATTCTCTTATCGTTTTGCAAGCGTAAATGCTTACTAATTGACAGTTCCAAATGTGATGCTGCTGCTGCTGCCTTAAGGGCACATTAACTCCATTTCAGATGGTTCTCCTTGATTTGGGTAATTTGTACGTGACTTCTGGCATTTGTGCTGTGAAATTCAGGTCAATAGTATTTTTCTTAATCATCATCATCATCATCATCGCAGCGACGAAGGCGTTCATGGTTCTTCTCCCAAAAAAAAAGGAGGTTATAACGGCGACCGACCTGACGGAGCGGAGCGATAGAAAATTATTGAATTACTTGTATTTAACCTGGATGGGATGATGATGCTTCGCGGAAGTGTTCTAGCAATTTGTGCCTTCAATAAACTCCTGACTAATTCACCCTCTTCTTGACACTTAATCACGTGCCAAAGAAGCGCGTCAATTTACTGCTCATTATAATTTTTTTTGTATCTTTAGATTTCGTCCTTTTTTTGGAACTAAAGTCATTCAATTAATATTATTTTAATAATCCAGTTCACACTCTTTTAAATTTTTTCAAGGGAAAGAAGAGTATTGGAAGTCATCCCTGAAGAAAGGCTTGGGAACTGATCAATTAACTGCGTCAGTGGGTAATACACAAAAATAAAAACCAACCCCTTTTCTGATTTGCCTTAAAATTACTTTTTTGTTGATTAATTTACATTATAAGGATCAGATTCTTTTTCTATGTTTTTCTTCCTTAATAAATGAGTGGACCTTGTGCAACAGAAGGCCTTGTATAGAGTATTCTTAATGACCTAATTAGTCATATTTATTGTTGGATTTAACCCTTTTTGACTTTTTTTTCTCCTTAAATTTGTGACAAAATGTCCAGAAGACAGTGTTGAAATTAATAAGGCGTAAGAAAAAAAGTTAGTTGTCATTGAAATGTGTTATTAAAAAAAATTAACGCAGTAATGGATTTTGTTTCAAAAAAAAGTCTGGTTGCTTAAAGATGTATTCTGGCCCTCTCCGCAAATTTCCTTTGGTTGCTCGGAGGGGCGCAGTATTCAGTAGAATCAAAAGTATTGTTCTTTTAACAGTTATAAGGTCTCCTGGTTTCTATTAGTCAAAGCAACACGTGATACAGAAATACAAAGAAATTTCTTCGTTTGCTTCCTTGGCGATAACCACCATTTTGTTCTTATACGTACAATCCTAAGTAAGGATATGGCAGTGCCACATTACGTCGGGTGATCGTTCTTGACTCTTTTCTCAATTTGCAATCTCGAGTCCGGGTATTTCGAGTAATATGTTGTCTTTCAATTTTTAATGGTGCTCGGCCGTAAAATGAAGACTTTGGACTTTACATAGCTCCAAAAGAAAAGTCTAGATATTCGATGACATATAATCTAAATCATTGACCCAGTGGCCCAGTGGTTCCATTGCAAACTGGCCACCAAAAATACAGCTAATCTTTGGTTTCATCATGGTTTAATGACGAGTGCAGGCTAGCACACACAGCTAAGAACGATGCTTATCCGGAAGCATATGCTGCAGGCCAGAACCAGAGCTACCAAGACTGCTGCCCGTGCGACCAACCAGCGAAAGTGTAAGAAGAACCATCAGCTTTTCAGCAGAGAAAGTGAGCGGTCGAATTTATTGAGGAGTGCTACGGCGGAACGCCAGGTACTCTATCTATGGACGAAGTTCACAAACACTTGATTGGAGAGTTAGGAGTGGTTTTTGTCTATAGATTGCCATGCAAAAATAACAATAGAAGACATTTGATGTAAAATGGATAAGACAACTAGCGCTGCCATTGACGAAGTTCACAACTAAAAGAAACATGTTCCATGAAATAACTATTTATTTATTTATTTATTTATTTAGATAGCTAAAGACTAGCTTCAGATATAAGTACTTATGTCTATAATAAGAGTACAATTATTGAATACAAATTTGACTGAAATTTAGATGAAAAATTTAACGATCAAAAAATTTAATTTAACGGTCAAATAAGTTATTACATCTATTATTGAGAAGATTAAATAATTCAAACATTTTGTTTAAGGGAGAAAATCGTTCATAATTAGTACGACAGTTTGGTACATTTATGCAGCTAGGTTGATTCCTTAAGCTTTTTTGAGGAATATTAAAATTTATTCGAGACAAAAGGTACAAAGAGTCTATGTTACCATTTATTTATTTAACGATAAAAACAAAACTTAAATAAGAACCTCTATTCACAAGGGATGGCAAATCAATTAGTTTCAGTCGACGGGAATTTCGTAAGGATTTTCCCAACCTATGCCCCGCAAGGCAAATCGCAGAAATCTTTTTTAAACACGTTCTAACCTTAATATATGGCATTCGTAATGGGGTGACCAAACCTGGCAAGCATATTCAAGAATGGGACGAACAACTATTATAAAAAGCTGTTTTGTAACAAAAGGATCTGAAAATTGCCGTGACTCTCTCTTAATCCAGCCTAGAATTGAATTGGTTGATATGGAGTTGATGTGCTGAATAAATTCAAGCTTTCGATCTAATATGACGCCAAGAACATTTACGTTTTCCATACATGATAGGGAAATTCCATTTAACGAATAATTAAATGGAGTTACTAAAAGTTTTCTTGTGAGGCTCATAAAATTACATTTATTTATATTAAGAGACAAGTAGTTACGAACACACCAGTCAAAAAACGAATTAAGGTCGGATTGCAACATTTCACAATCACTAATACTATAAATAGTTTTAAAAATTGTCACATCATCCGCGTAAATGAGGCATTTAGAATACTTCAAGATAGATGGTAAGTCATTAATAAATAAAATAAAAAGTAGAGGTCCTAAATGGCTACCCTGTGGTATTCCAGAGTTAACAGTAAAATAATTTGATTGACAATCGCTAAACAACACTGCATAAGATCTGTTTAATAAATAATATTGAAGCCACATAACAAAATTTTCGCTAAAACCAAGATTTCTTAGCTTTTTTAGCAAGATCTTATGGGAGAGTTTATCAAATGCTTTACTAAAGTCCGTAAACACGCAGTCAATTACTTTCTTTTTCTTAAATGCATCAATGCAAAGATCGGTTAGCTCCATAAGAAACGTTACAGTAGAGCGATCTTTTGTAAAGCCATGTTGATTCGGAACAATGACTGATTTGACATAGAAACACAGAGATTCACAAATAATAGCTTCAAAAAGCTTCGGAATAACCGATAGTTCGGCTATAGGCCTATAGTTTTGAATTTCGTCTTTTTTACCTTTTTTGTGTAAAGGGACTATGAAGGATTTTTTTCCAAATACACGGAAATTGACAAGAAAACAGAGAACAATTAAAGAGAGTGGATAAAGGTAAAAGCAAATTATTTGCGCATTTTTTTTTAAATAATAGAAGGTATACCATCCGGACCTGGTTAACAATTCTCGTCAAGATTAGATATGAACTTAGCAATGTTATCAGAATTAATATTGAAGTTTATATCAGTCAAGTAAGAGAATAATTTCAAAAAGCCAAAATGTTGGCTATTTTCGTCAAGTATATCACAGTTCGAAGTATCACAGTTTAAACTAAAGTATCACAGATGTTAGTATCACAGTTAAAGGCACATTGAAAAAAGTCTGCAAACAATTGTGTAATAACACGAGGGTCATGACTAGATTTATCGTTTGACTTAAGAACAGACGGATATGGACAAGACTTCCTTTTACTATTTATAAAGTTCCAAAAATATTTTGGATTCATTTTAAGATCTCTTTGTACCTTCTGCAGATAATTCAAATATTTTAAACTTGAAGATCTATTGAAATTTTCACGAGCACGGCAAAAGTTTTCAAAGTCGGCTTCACTTCGAGATAATTTATAAACTGACCAAAACTTGTTTCTGAGGTTCTTAAGGATTTTAATTTCACTATCATACCAATCTGGAACGGATTATAAAAATATATATACAATGGCAATGTTCGAAAAATCTACCATAAGGTAAAGTGTTCGAGTAGTGACGAAGACTTCATAGTAGATGCACCATTGGTGCCGAGAATTCGGAAAGAGCAGTTTTGTGCGCAGACTGTTTCCGCGAAGAAAACCAACCAATCGCTGTCAGCTAGAACTATCGATTCGATTCGAACGGTGAAGAACAATCCTTTCATCAACCCGATTAGGAAGAATTCCGGGTAGCGATGTCTAAACTTAATTCGAACAAGCCTGTAAGAGCAGATGACCTGCTGGCTGGTCTTTTCAAAGCAGTGAGAGATGACTTGGTGAATAATTGGCCTGGATAAAATGTCAAGATAGACGTAATATATATATAACTTTGAAGAAGTCATGGACTTTGTCTGTTTGCTCTCTCAAAATAAAATAAGTGCAGAGATCAGTCGAAGAATCACTTTTGACAATTTGTTTGTTTGCTTAGAAGGCATCTTATCCATCTCCAAGGAGACACTATAGATGACCCTTATCATCCCGGTCGTGATCGGGTGCTTTGGGAGAAAGATTATTCGGGTGAAATTCGGTCCTGTTTGTATGAAGGAGAATTTTTTATAACGAATTGCGTAAGCTATACAGAATCGTTTACCCAGTCAAAAACTGCAAAAATAAATCGCCTTAGATAAATGGACATGTGAAGCGTGTTGATGAATACGCACCAGCCCAACGAAGTACTGACTTGATGATCTCGAAAACCTTTTTGGGTTTGATTTTCGACCCAAATACAGCATTTTTGCGAAATGGAATGGAAAAACAACACAACGGAAGGTTCTTAGAAATAAATTTTGTTTTGCACCACAAGCGTCAACCCTTCGAGGAAGCTGAAGATCTATCGGTTCTACCGGGGTAATTGTTCTTAGCCTTTGCTGGAAATAAATTGGGTTTAACGGACGAGCCATATCAAAATGCTGTACGCAGATAATATGATCAAAATCGCTGTCGTTGTTTCCGAGGAAAATAATAATCTTTCGTTTTTAAGCTAAGACATCCGTATTTACCACCGGGATGCTCAAGGGTTTCCATTTAAGCCCACTCAATTTTATTCTTTATATGATGCCGATTATGGGACAATTTCTTCTTGATCTCGACAGGTTCTCAATCTGATAGCTCAAAAAATCCAGCTATCCCCCATTCCCATTCTCGAACAGACTTAAAATTACTAGTTTCATGATATGCCCTTTTTCCTTCTAAAAGGGTTGGCGGCCCCCTTCACTTTTGTCTGAAAAAAGTGTACGCCTTCTGATTTCACTGCATGGGGATGACTGATGAGCTTATTCCTTTTTCCTATACTAAAACCTAACATACCGGATACTGGAAGCTGTATTTCTGATGCCATGTTGGCCGTGTTTTTCTCCCTAGTTCTCTGGTGATTGAAGCGCTTACTTCTAGGCATTGGGAAGAGCGTACGGTTGACAAAAATAATGCCAGTTTCTTTTAGAAGTACCTTCTACCTTCATAACTTGAAATCCCACAATTCCATCTAAATAATCGATGCCTCATAGCCTTGTAGCGTACCTCCCGTGGGGAAGATTATGACAGTGCTGTGTTTTTTTTTTGTCTTCATTCCATTACATTCCTTCGTCAGCCAAGTCCGTTTTTATGAGGCTTCTACTTATGGCACTTACTATTCGAAAAAGCGTTCAGAATCATTCAGTGTCCTTTTAAATCGAATTAATGTTCACAATCTGATCTGGGCTACAATCTTCCAGGCAATCCAAAACTTGGACAGGTGCTCCTATAACACATTTGTGTCTCCTAACATATAGAATTCCATTATAGACTCGTTCATTTCACTTAACCATCACCGTAATGTTTCCTCTCTCACCTGATTTAATCGTTCTTTTCATTGTCAATGCTCCAGGGATAAAGCCGACGCATTTCCATCCTGAAATAGTTCCTCGTTCCTCCGTAACATACACTGCAAGAATGCTCATAAGTTAACACTCGGTTCTGATTCTGGAAGTACTGTTAAATATAGAGACCCATTCTGTAGCCGTACAACACGTATGGCGAATGTTGTGCAGAACTCATTGTTATGCCTTTTACACTCTTACTATTTTAGTTCATGATGGGGTATTGGAAGCCCCTTTTTGGCTAAGTTGGGTGATTGGTTCTTGATACAAAGAGCAGAAACACTGCTTCCCCATAGAGTAGAAGCAATTTGACAGTTTCCGTTGGTCTTCAGAGTTGATTATAACTGAACATCAGAAGGACTTCTGAATCTCGAAACTCTCGTTAGTTCTTTTGGCTTGGTTCTTGTAAGCAGCTACTTTCGTCGTTAAATTATTTTCTTTTGTTTTCAAATACTTAAATCCTGGCAAGTTTGTTCCGAGACTACATAAATTATCCTTGAGTATAGATTTAGCTATGTCATATGGATTCCCCTATAAATCCACCATCCCACCATTGTCTTCATCTCCTTTGGCAGAGTATACTTCATCATCATCAATTTTTTTTTATCCAAACTACATTCAAGGATATACAATTACTCGAATCCTTTGAACGCATATATTTACCTTCATTCACATCACATAAGTTATCCCATTTGCCAACTCCGCATTGAACCGAATCTTTAAAAAAATTCACCTCGAATTCTCGATTCCTCGATCCCAATCTAATTAAAATACAAAAATAATTAATACCCTCGCGCTCGCGAGCAATCTGTAGCAGGTTTTCCTTCAAGAAAGTACACATAATTTTCGATTCCTTTTGGGAATTCGCCATGGGTATTTATTTAGTTCATATGTGAACCGTATCCATTCACAATGTCAGAGTAAGTAAAGGGTGAGGTTTCCCCCTTTCAAAAATTACGGAATAAAACCTATGATCCCGTATCGAGTACAGTTTTTCGGCTTTGTCAAAAATGCTCGCGTTAATTCGATATTGTGTTCAAGGATACGAACTAACTCGTATATGTGGTAGCGAAATAAGACTTTTGATTAATTAAAATGTCTTTTTCAAAAAAGATACATTTTAAGGACCTTCGTAGGAGGAGGTGTTTCTTAACGGTTAAAGCTATGAGTATCATTAAAAAGTCGAATTTATTGGATTCACCTGAAAGGCTGTCAGAATTGTTTTAACTTTTTTCTCTCCCACATGGGTTATGGCGGGTATATGCCTATAAAATTTTTCGGGATGTTTATTGTGTGAAACCACCGAACAGGAAAAACATTCGTTTGGTAAAGGGTTTATGCGGATCCTCATGGTTTGAGGGTGGAGTATGTACATATATGGGACTGTGGGATGTGTAAACGTAATCTGCATATGTGATTACCCGGTGTGTATATGGTTGACAGGCGTTTTAGTGAACACATTTACCCAAAGCTACAGCACGCATCATATGGATCGAGGAAGAAAGGGCTCATTTTTCCTCGTTTATCCTGACAATGCAATAATTTTTACGCTTGAAAATGGGTTTTTCATTTTGGTTGATGTTTGCTTTGGAGGCGTCTGTCTTGTGGGGTGTGTAATGTATAAATTCGTATATGTGGAACGATGATTGTATGTTTCATAAAAGGATTAACTTTCTCTTTGACTGATTAATTATGGCCCATTATGGTTGATAAGCGCTGCCACTGGCTGCTCTGAAAAGCACATCAAACGTACATGTGTGGTTATTGCTTTTGGGGGTATAAAATAAATTGATTTTGCATATAATAACATGAACGTTGGTGGTGAGTTATTAAGTGTCTTTTGTATTCCCAAACGGACGCATCAACACGTGTTTGGAAAGAGAGGAACAGTTCTTTAAATTTGGCATTGCCAAAATGTCCCTTCCCTGCTGATTACTAGACTAAAAAAATATAATTTAAATCTTCTTTCAGTGTATATATTGATTTATTTTTTTATGTGTGATTTTTAGTCCAAGAAGTAATTCAAAATGGCTGCTTCTATAAGTATAATGCTGACTTTCATATGGCCGCTGATTTTAAGAAATTCTTCAAAGACAGAAATCCATATTCGCATTTTAACAGCTTAACTTAATTCAACTTTTTCGGTAACAAAACAAGGCGAAATATTTGACACCTGCCAAAAGTTATCTCCTTATTGATCCTAGATATTTTTACTTGCGATTATAGGTACTATAAGGCAAGTTATGGATTCGTGCAGAAAAAAAATTTCGAGATAACAATCACACATGACATTACAATGATGGAGAAGTCGAAAAAAGTGGGTCTGGGAATTCCGTCCGTCTGTCTGTCTGTCTGTCTGTCTGTCTGTCTGTCTGTCTGTTCGCGCTTCTAGAGCCTGAACGGATGGGCCGATTTGCTTCAAATTTGGTATCTAGGATTTATTTGGCCGTCCCTCGGAACATATTTTTTATTTTTGCTCTAGGCCTAAAAATAACGGCACCTGCCATACAATCGTGAAGAAAAAAATTGATTTTCTCAAAAACGGCTCTAACGATTTTGATAAAACTTTCAGGATGCTATTTTTGTAAGACAATCTATCTTTTGGTTAAAAAATATTTTTCAAAATTTGTCTTATAACGGTACCTCTCATAGAACCAGTATTTTCATATCAAATTTTCTCGTAAACTATACATTCGATTTCAATAAAATTTTGGCCACAGGAAGTCATTTATAATTTTATTAATATGGCATTTCAAATTTTTCAAAAACTTTTTTTTTTGATTTTTTATAATTTTTTCAAAAAATTTTTTGGTTTTCGAAATATGTTGGAAACGGGTATATTGATTTTTTTTTTAATTATTTTTTCAAATGTAAACTACAGGTTGCCATATATGTGCATACCCAAATAAATTTCAAAATATTTTTTGGAAAAGTTTTTCAAAAATAACTTATACTTATTGTATACTTTGTTTTTCCGAGAAAACTCTTAAACTAATTTAAAAAATAAAAGAATTTTCGAAATTATTTAAATTTTTTTTAAATCCATATATGTATGCAGCCACTAAGCAATTGCTTATCATAAGAGCAAGTTCGTGCGACCCAGTCGTGCATTTTATTTTTACTTCTCATGCGAAAGCAAGCGTTATCATTAAACAGGCTGCCAAAAATCTAACCAAAAATTAAGTGGTCATTAAAAGGATGCACTATCTTCGCGTTTAATATGGTTTCAAGTGAATAAAGAATTGTTGAAGAAATGTATGGAGCTTCACGATATCATTAAACAGAAAGCCAAATTAATAGTTGATAACTTGGGTAACCTAGGTACATTTCTTTCAAAACTATTCCGTAAATCTAGCTGGCTCATCTAAGGAATCACGACATTTTACCGAAATTACACATTTAAAGGGTTTTCCAACAGGAATAGATCGATATTGACAGTCGTAGCGGCCATATTGTTATTTCAGTTCCATATACCAAGTCACCATAGTCAAATAAACGATCGCAGTACCTCTTCGAAGTTAACAATCCACCAACGTTTGGTGATCAAGCTTTTGACGTCACAGAAAACATAGGCGATCAAGAACTTCCTCCTTCTTTTTTTCGGTGTCGTTGTGATCTCAGGTGGATTACAACAAATTATAATTCTCCCAAACTTGTCTGCTTCATTCTAGTGATCGGGCTAATAGATAGATGAGTATTTATTAGCGTATTAATAAGCTATAGATAACAATTATTTTATAATTTTTAAAATTATTCTTACATTAACATTTTTAATATTTCAGTCTTACAAATTCTATAATACTTTTTTTATATATATTTACATTAGTTTCACATTTAACATGGTTAGGCATTAGATTAAAAATCTTAAAACCTTTATATATGAGAGAGTTTTGAGCTCTGGCTGTTAAAAAATTTGGTAATCTAAAATCATTCATATTTCTAAGAGAATACGGTTGAATATCACGAACATATTCAACATATCTTGTTAAATAATTTGGCATTAATCTATTTTTAATTTTGTAAACAAACATTAGCATATTCATAACAATTCTCTGTTTAACAGACAACCATTTCAAAGCATTTAACATAAAATTTATTGATGTGTATCTACTACATTTTAAAATGGCCCGCATCGCTTTATTTTGTAATAGTTGTAATCTAGCAATTAATCCATCATTACATAAAAACAAAACTGTTGAACAATATTCAAAATGTGGTTTCACAATAACATTGTAAATATTTATTGCCGTAAGCATCGTTACATCTTTTCTTATTCTTTTTAAGAAACCTATTTTTTTGAAATCTTTTTACATATATAATCTATTTGATTTTCAAACGATAGTTTATTATCAATCATAATGCCAAGGTATTTTATTTCATCAACTCTTTCTATTATATTGTTTTCAATCACTAAGTTCGAATTTAAAGTTAGACTATTTCTACTTGTTATTATCATGCACTTAGTTTTTTTAGCATTTATTTTTAGTCTGTTTTGGCATAACCAATCATATACACTATTAAGATCTTCTTGTAGTTTCTTATGGCAGTCTTCAATGTTTTCTCCGGAGATGTAGAGCAGGGCATCATCAGCAAACAGTGCGATTTGACAATATTGTAAAACACGTTCTATGTCATTAATATAAATAATAAACAGAAGAGTCCCGAGTACCGATCCTTGAGGCACTCCCAAGTTTACATAATTGGGCCTCGAAAAATTTCCGTTTATTTTAACTTTTTGAGTTCTATTTTCGAGGTAAGTTCTAAACCAAGCAAGTTCACAGTTTTTAATACCATATTTTTCTAGTTTTTTTAAGAGGATTGATCGATCAATAGTTTCAAAGGCACGTTTTAAATCAAGAAAAACACCATATATATATTCTTTTTTTGATATACTCTCTTTCCAACTAGTTAAAATAAAGTTTAAGGCACTCTCACATGAGTGAGCTTTTCGGAAACCGGATTGTGATTCAATTATCAAATCATTGCTTTCGAAGTAGTCTTCAATTTGCTTAAACGCGATCTTTTCTATGATTTTTTCGTACAGGGGCATACTGTTGATTGGTCAAAATTCTTCACACTTTTTAGTATTTTTAACTTTTGATTCTTTCCAAGAGTCTGGGAAAATACCCAAAGATTTATTAATGATGAACTGTAGTGCCGGTCCTAAATATTCAAAGTTTTCTATTTTTTCGGGGTCAGAAAAGTACTATCTTTTTTGTTTTTAATCCGTAAAAGCACAGAGTATATATCATTTAAAGATACACAATTGAATTTGAAAGTGTTACCCGAATACGGTATTGAATTATTGTATGTCAGAAACGGAATCTCACTATTTATTTCAGTTATACTATTCACAAAAAAATCGTTAAATTTACTCGCAATAATGTTATCATCTGTAATAAGTTCATTATTGAATTCGATACAAGTTATCTTTGAATCTTCTTTTTTTAAAATATATTTTTTTAAGTTTCGCCACATTTCTTTTTGGTTTGTTTCATTGTCTATTCTTTCTTTTATATATTTTCGTTTAGTTTTAATAATTTCATTTTTGTAATGGTTTCTCGCCGCCTTGTTATTTTCCCAGTCTTCCACAGTGTTAGAAAGAATCGCTTTGGCTCGTGTGTTTATTTTATTTCGTTTTAAGCTATGTAAATAGTTATTGAACCAAGTATTTTCACTTATTCGCGTATTAAATTCTTTTGTAAACTTTTGAACTATTTTATCTAAATCTTTAACAAAAATATTTGATGCTACGCTATTTTGATTAATATTTTCAATGTTCAAAATTTGGCTACTTAAAAGCTCACGTTGATAGATATTTTTATTATATTTGAATGACTTTATTTTTCGTTGGATGTTTTTAACACTATTTTTTACTGGTACCTTGATATTAATTGTCTCATGATCACTTATTTTTAGTTCTTTAACAGTTTTAGCTTCTACATCTTTGTTGTTAGTAACTACATAATCGATTAGAGTCTTCGAATTTTTAGTGATTCTTGTTGGTTCACTTACCAATTGATAGAAGGAATTATCAGATATTTTCTTAAAAATGTCTTTCCTATATGTATCTGTTGTGGCAAACCAGTCTATATTAAAGTCTCCTACGACTATAATATCTCTATTTTTTTCACATATTTCATCCATTATATCCGAAAAATTATCACAGAAAAGTCTGTTAGATACCCTTGGTGATTTATATAAGGCAACCAGCAAAAACTTATAATTATTGAAATACAAATCACACTTCAACCACCATATGTTATCATCTATAACAACCTTACTAACATTTAAAGTTTGTATTGACTAGAATTCGTATCACACCTTATTAAATTATAATTATCTACGCATATTTCACTGTCATAAATGTCATCCGTTACATGCGTTTCTGATAATACTATTATATCGAAGTCTTCATCAAAAATGGTGTTTTTAAGTTCATCGAAATTATTTATTAAACCACAAATATTAAGATAGCAAATAATATATTTTGATTGCTAATATCCAATTCTACCTCTTTGGGTTTCAATTTTTTTCTTTAAAACATCACATACGTAACTTCTACAGTCATGGTTTACATCGAAATTAAATCCTAAGTTTTTATTAGCTATATCACAATTATTGCACTTCCAAATATTTTTATCACAGCTATTAGTATCATGTTGTTCAGAACATTTTGCACAAACTACATTTTTCGTACAGTTCTTTGCCTCATGGTTGAATCCCCAACATTTAAAACAACGTTTTACTGGCACGAAATCAAAAACAAAACATCTATCCCAGCCAATGTTCAGGCTTCCCTTATTTATTATTTCTTTATAGTCTGAACTTTCTATTTCGATAATTGCCTTATATACATTTTCGTTTTTCTTATTTTTCTTTATAGCATTAAAAAGTTTTAAGCACTTCACCGATCCTTCCATTTTATTTTGTTTCTTAATAGCGTTTTCAAATTTTTCTTTGTCCCATTCACAATTTATACCACATACTAATAAACAAGGTTTTTTTAACTGCGGTACTAAAATATCGTAATCGTTTCCCAATTTATCTTTTGCCTCTTTCTCAATAACATCTCTGGATTCGACATCGTCGCAATTTATGACAACCATACCATCTTTCTTATTCACCACACTATTTACTTTGACAGATAATGACGTTGGATCGATTTTCTCTTTAATTTCATCATTTGTTTTCTTATTCTCTTGAATTTGCTTTGGTTTAAGAATGACAGGTGTTTCCTTTCTCTTTATCAAATCTGCATAAGAGGGAGCACACACATTGCCATTGCCACTCACACTTGCTTCTATATTATTTTTTTCGTTTTTTCCCGTTTTATTTACATTATTTACTTCACAATTTGTATATATTTTCAATTTTTCTATGATTTCATTAACTGCTTTTTCCTGTTTTAATGCACTTTCTTTATTTAAGTTCACAGATTCCAAAATATCTTCCAAACGCTTGTAAATTGCATTTTGTTTATCTAAACAATCATCACATATGAAAACGATGTTCTTGTTCGTTCTCACCACATTAATATCATACGTCGCGATACCCGTACATTTCTCATGAAACGATTTTCCGCAAAAACCGACACATCTTATTTTACTTATTGTTTTCGTAAAACGCTCATTGCACTTTTTGCAATCTTCTTCCATAATTGAAGCTTTTTCACTATTTTTACTTTTAAACTTCTTATAAAAAAAGATTTTTAATCGCCCGCACAAATAAAACACGTCTTTACAGCTCAGCTGTCAAATAGTAGAATATCAGCTCTGTAGATTACGGGCTCAACAGGTTGACCTCAGATAGCGTCGGCAAGCCTCTAGTTTTCGGGTTTTCAGGGATACATCTACCCTGTTTTCCTCGCAATTATATTAGATTATTGTATGATATTCCCTTTTTTAGAGCGTATTTTCATCGTGAAGGCATCCTGGGATATTCGTAATTCTTATTTGGCCAAGCCGTGTTACTCTTGCTGTCATACGAAGCATGATGTCAGCTACAAGTAATTAACTCTCATACGGGTTGTACAATTTCCAACATTGTGAACCGTATTAGTCAGTGCCGAACGCACAACTGCGGTGTAGACTGTAGAGTCTAAGCTTCATTTAAGGGGGTCATATAGAAGATAGCGTATTTTTCTTGCCATTTTATCTACAACCACTTCATTGACCCAGAACTTCGTTGCTATCCGTAAAAATGAGCATCAGGAAAACTGAACTCAAAGCAGAAGCTTCCTCGCCGTGCAGAAGAACTTGGTCCTTCCAAGACTTGAACTAGTCCAGTTTAGCTTTGAGACTAACGCACCAATACAAGATCCAATTGATCAAGGAGAATGTAGCTCAAGGGAAATGACCACAGGCAACGCAATTTGTTTTTGACCGAAAAATCATCATTACTGCCTTAGCACAATAGTGTAGTTACAGCCGTAGCATAAAATTACGTCATTCCTATAGCACTTCTACATTTTAAGTTGTCACTGTAGTACACAAAATAGTTGAAGTCAACTCAACTTCAGCTGCAGCTGCAGCTACACCATTGTGACAAGACAGTTTCACAATGAGGAGTATTATGAGTGAAATGAACGATATGAAAGTTTCTAGAAGTTATACGCTACGATCCTTACAGCTGATGATACAATCTACAGCCAGCTGCTATTAAGGGTGACGTAAATTGACCACCGAGTTACAGTCAATTGACTATATTGCACTTTTTCAAGAGCTTTCCAAATGTCTTTGTGTTTGAAGGAGGTCATATTCCATACATAACGTGAGCGCAGAAAGCTTGTCGGTTTTTCTTTTTCTCATAAGATGCAGTACCACGAAGAAGAATAAGGTATTGAACAGGGAACCTTCGGGGTAGCAGTTCAAAAAGTAGTCGAACTTCTCGTTCTATCTAATCGCTCAATCAAAGACGTGGACTACCTTGGCTTCTGAATCCCTCTGGTTTGGCTTTGAAGACTTTACGAGATGGAGCAATGATGAGCGCTGAAGTCGTTGAATTCGTTTAGTTTTTGTGGCTAGGCTTATGTCACTGTACAGCACGTATAGTTCGTCGTTGTATCTTCTTCGCCAAATGTTTTCTTCTCGGTTTACGCAGACAGGACCATAAATCGCACGCAGAACTTTTCTCTCGAAGACTCCAAGTGACACCATATAGCAGGACCGGGATGATGAGTGTTCTTTACAGATTCTCCTTGGTTCTTCTCGATAGTACTTTATTCCTCAATTGCTTATTCCGCCCAAAGAAATGGCGATTAGCAATAGTTATTCTGCGTTTGATTTCAGCGCTGATGTTGTTGTCTTTGTTTACAACAGTGCCCAGGTAGACAAATTCACTGAAGACTCTGAAGACCTCGATGGTCACGTTCACAACGTATTCCTTTGTAGATGGGATTCCAATGACATTCAAAAATTTTGCGAACGAAAATAATGAGCAGCCTGCTCACATTGGCTCCCATTTTTTTTTTTTTTCGAAATTCATAGAGTCCATCCACTTTGTCTATTTGGAGTATCTGCCCACATCACTACCATCTTCGATACTCATGTTAAAAATCTGTTCAAATATGGAGCCAATACGTATGTACAGTTGTACATGTACAGCCAAGGAGGAGAGACTGTTTGAAAATGGCCAAGAGCTTTTAAAACTTATTTTAAAAAATATTGCTCTGAGCATGTCCTTTTCATTTTGAATTTCCTCGACTATTGAGTCTGAGTGGCAAAATATTCATTCACTAAAGTAATAGTCGCATTTCAGTTAACCATACATTTCTCCCCTTCTTCGAGGTGTGAACAATTTTACTGTTGCTTAAGATTCGCCACTCCACCACCTACATCTTATACATCTCTCAATTGAAAACATGAAGTTTCAAAGTTGAAGTCAAAGAATTTTCTTGGGGCTCCAAATTTAGCTTACCTAAATTTAGCTAAGAAAGGTCTGTCTCCAAAAAATTGGAAAATAAGACTAACGCTTACATTGTCATAAACGCATCCTTGTGAAAGTGTCTCTTATCTTCACATCAATTTAATTGAATTACTGTCAAAAAAAGTACTTTTCCCAACCCTCCTCATGTTAATATTTTCTTAAGTGATTACATGTTGCACAGTTCCTTCCACACATTGTTGCGTCTCAAAAAAAAAAAATGACACCCCACATCAAAACACATCACATTTTTGTCTAACCTAACATCAATGTCAATTTCCATTCAGTGGCACATAACGAAAATGTCCAATGTTTCTCAATTCTCCCATTTCTGACCATAAGTGACTTCCATATATCCCATCGAACCCCCTCCCCTAAAACATTCTCATCGACCAACAGTTGAAGTTGTTCGCCCATGAATATGACTTTGGTACGTCGTTTTTTTTATGAAACGACCTTCGGAACGGCCTGATCGACAGTTGGTACATTTTTATCAGTTTATTTGATGAAATCATGCCAAGATTTCTCGAACCCTCAAACTCAAACAAACAAAAAGTAAAAAAGGGTCCTTTTCGCTTCCAATTTTCACTTATTTGTCCCGGTCAAACAAGAAAAGCTACTTCGTGTCGTATCCCTTTTCCGATACTTTTTGAGGTGATAAAATTTTACAACGGCTAGCCTTGTTGTTTGAAATTGATATTGGCTTTATACTACTCTTCATAATGAATGAGGCTATGCCCGGATAAGAGTAAAGCTATCCATATAGTAGATACACTTTGGAACGAAGTAACAAGAGAAGGGTAAATCGAAACTGATGGATAATGGAATTTTGGTCAAGTACCCCATTTAGAGTAATCTGGCAACAAACTGGCAACAACTGTGTCCATGATGGCAGTTTTGAATTTCATTTTAAGCAGCAATTGTGAACATTTGTACGTAATTTGAAATCGATTTTGAGTGTGTGTGTGTGTTGCTGGTTTTGCATAAAGAAGCGATTTCGACAGAAAATGTGTAATATGTGGCAGTTATTGTAGTGGGTTATTGGCCAATAAATGGTTACATTGAACTCAGTTTTAAAAACTGTTTTTTTTTTTTTTGTAAATGGGCTGCAGAAGGCTAACTTAAACTTTTCTTTGGTGCTGTCAGCACGCTTTCATATTTTGTAGTGGTAACAAGGAGTCTTATCAGCTGAAATCACATAAAGGCTTGAGGTTTGTGCCATGGAAAAGGAGTCAGTTGAAGAAACAGGAAATTTGTCATATCCAATTTATTTGGATCAGAATAAATGCCACTGGCCCTGGACCTTAAGGAACTTGAAAGAAACGAGTTGGATCTTCAGCCGAGTCTTGATCAAGTTCGATTCAAGTCAAACAAAAAATGGCGTTATGACTATGTTGCACCTTTACCTTCGCTTTTGTTTTGGAGCTACCATAGTACACTCTTCATCAAAATTTGGTTTTAAACCCTACTTAATAGTGTAATGAAACGCCCATACCGCCGCCGCATTACAAAATTGCGAAATAAGCGATTCCGTCAAACCACCGCACATTAATTGAGGTTTTCACTCCTCACCGACCATAGCATATTGTATTGCAATTGCAATGCAAACAATACCAGCGAAACCAATTTTGAACCATAATCATTATATAGTGATTAAAGTGGATATAATTTTCCATTCATTTTTGTCATTTATTTTATGATTAACACTGTTTTGCATTTGAAATATGCATAAGACAGACACTTTGATTTAGGGCAAATCGAGTCAATTGCTGCCCGTGCCGTGACCGTGTAGGTACCAATCTTGAGTACAGTGCCGAATGTCGATCTCCAAATATTTTAAAAAGCTTAGAACCCAGAGTTGCCGTGGCCCGTGGCTTCCAGGTTTAAAATTAGTGTCCACAGCCAAAAGACAAAAAGCATGTCACAACTCACAATGGAATGGGAAGGCATTATTGTAGTAGGTGTATAGTGGTAACAGATAAATATTTCAATTTTGGCGTGCCCAACCTCCACTTTTCATAAGAAACTACAGAAAACCTTATTCTTGAAAATTACCTGTAGTTTTAAAAAAGCTACGAGCCCAAAATTGAGTGCCTATTGCTATTGGTGGTAATAAAATATCTTGTGCATGAAAGAAATTTGTAAAATTCAGGCGTGGCTAACGCTCACTTTTCCTGTGAACAGAAAAACTTAGCTTTAAAAATTAATCCATAATTAAGTTAGTACAACCAATTTATTTCTTAAGTTATATCGAAAATATTTCTTGATTAAGTTTTTGTATAAAGTTTTCCAATACGCCCTCTTTGAGGGGTGTGATTTTAATAAAATACTTTTTTTTCGGCTAACATTCTTAAAAACGTTTCGTTTCAAACTGAGCTTCATTAGTGTTTGACAGTTCTTAAGCAAAGTATAAGGACACACCCACTTTAGGGGGCGTTTTTGAAGTCTGAATCTGCATAACTGTTCCAATTTTAACTAGTTTTCGGTCGAAATCTAAAAGTAAGAAGGTGAAAATTTTGTGTATGTAGGTAAACCATGGTTTACGAAGTATTGTGTGGTTCAAGAATGGATAAAATGCACCCGAAATCGCCTTTTGCATTCAAAATCTAATTTTTCAAAACTCAAAACACCTTTAATGCAGTTAACTCATGATTGATTTTGAGAAGATGTTTGATTGGGTAATTCTTGAATGCGTCTGGAGATCGTTTATTGAGTGAGGTGTCCTTTAGAAATTTGTCACTGTTTTTAAAGAGTATGTACTGTAACAATGAAATGTGTTTTGTCCTGCACAATGAATGGACAACTTTTCGATTTCTTCGATGTACATACTGGATGTTTTGTTATCAATTCTATTCTTGTTAGCAATTGACTAAGTCATGACTGCCACGTTGGGTTCAAAATAAAAGACAGGGTATCCAATGGAAATCATTTACAAGCTTAGTCACATTGATTATGATGACGGTTTGAATAAAATATGTCGCTGCAAGTGAATGGCTCAGCACTTATAAGACCAAAATAATGACCAGGTAATGATTTTGTCTTGGCAATACAAAGTTTGAACTTTGAGCCTGGCACACGTCTTGAACAACGGATACACAAAATAAATATTATTTTGAATTTTTTTTAGGTAAGTGAAATTTCTTTTAGGCGCGTGAGGATACATTTTTTACGGATGAAGCGGAAATAAGCGCGACTGAAATGTGGGATATTTCCGTCCCAGAAGAGACAGAGAGTGAGAAAGGGCGAACGTAGCATGAAGCACGTACACATAGCCATGGAGCGAGAGTAGGAAGCAAGCGAGTGAGAAAGATCGAGAAAGAGAGAGAGAGTGAGAGGGCTGTAGGTAGGGTTAGGTTTATTTTATAATAGCACAAACTGGTTCTGCATTTCAACTGTGGGTAGGTTGGCGGCTGATGGTTAAAAATAGAACGGTGGGTAGCAGGGATTCGATTCGACTTGGTATGTGGTTAAATGAGCCCTGGAAGGTTGATATGAAAAATGTGATGTGTATAATATTAAATGTGTTAAACAGGTAAACCGGCCTTAAGGCCGAGCTTCCACGAGACATTATGTCAGACATTATTTCTGAAATTTATATTTCTGTACTATGTGGGCAAAATATGTCGTGACATTTCATTTTGTCATGATCTCACCGAGTGCATCTCGTTTAGTGTTATCGGTTCTAGAAAAATTTAAAGGGTTGGGTTCGATATCTCGCTTTCTATAATCCTGTTTCTTAAAATCCCGCTCTTAAAATCCCGCTTTTTACTATCCCGCTTTTTAAAATCCCGTCACTTATAATCCCGTGATTTATTATCCCGTTTCTTATTATACCGCTTTTGCAATCAAAAGTAGTTGTTTTATTTTAAAAAATCGCGCGATTTTTTAAAATAAAACAACTAATTTTGATTGCAAAAGCGGGATAGCAAGAAAATTAAAATAAATTAAGCAATGAGTGATTTTCTTAAATGCTTTTTATTTTAACAATGAATATGACAATCTTCAATAAATTCCAAGAAAAAAGCATAAAGTAATGCTATTGCTAATGATATTATTCAAAATGATATTATTCAACAATTAATAATTTTTTTTATTTTATTAGTTTCAGTGTATATTATTAGCAATGCGACGCAAAAAACCTGTTTTACTCATATTTTTTTCTATTTCTCATTATTTGTTTTACTGTGCGTGACATTAGTTTTTTTTTTTATAAAAACGGGATTATCGGGATTTGTCGGGATTTTAAAAAGCAGGATTATAATAGATCAGGATTTTGAACAAGCGGGATTTTAGAAGACGGGATTTTAAAAAAGCAGTATTTTAGCAGACGGGATTTTAATACTTTTTTTCGGGATTTTTGAAAAGCGGGATTTTAAAAAGAGAGATTCCGATACGCTCCCAAATTTAAAGAAGCAGAATACAAAACAAAGAAAAGAAAACACACTTTTTGGGTGAATCCATTTAAGAAAAAAAAATATTTGCATGATCTTGAAGCTCATTTGATGCAAGGCACCCTTCGAGAGGATGAAAGTGACTACACCTTTTTACTTGCGATTATAGGTACTATAAGGCAAGTTATGGATTCGTGCAAAAAAAAAATTTGAGATAACAATCACACATGACATTACTATGATGGAGAAGTTGAAAAAAGTGGGTCTGGGAATTCCGTCCGTCTGTCTGTCTGTCTGTCTGTCTGTCTGTCTGTCTGTCTGTCTGTTCGCGCCTCTGGAGGCTGAACGGGTGGGCCGATTTGCTTCAAATTTATTTGGCCGTATTTTTTATTTTTGCTCTAGGTCCAAAAATAACGGCACCTGCCATACAATCTTGAAGACAAAAATTGATTTTCTCAAAAACGGCTCTAACGATTTTGATAAAACTTTCAGAATGCTATTTTCGCAAGAAAATCTATCTTTTGGTTTGAAATTTTTTTTCAAAATTTGTCTAATAACGGTACTGATATAGAGCTAAAAGTATAAGAGAGAGAATCGCACTCTCTTAATTATAAATAAGTAAAATAAGCAGTAGTTTATAAGAATACTAGGTTAGCATAAGAGTCAGTCGAAGTTGACATGAATTAAAGCTTGGACGTGAAATAAGATAATGTGTTTTATTTAAAGTATATCAAATGGCGACGAGGAAAAAAAATTTTCAAGACGTGTGTTAAAATAAATTTATGAAAAAAAAAAACAAAATAAAAATTATTCGTTATAAAATGAAATGAAAGAAAACGAAGAAGTGAAGAAAGAAGTGATTAAAACCGAAAATAAAAGTGAAACCGTATTTAGTGAGAACCTGAAAAGTAAAATGGCGTTCATAGGATCGATTGAACACTTTACGCCGGGTGAAGATTTTGAGGATTGGAAGGAACGCCTTCAGCATTTATTGTCAATAAACAATATAACAGAAAATACCACAAAAGTTTCGTATTTAATAACATTATTCGGGGCCGAAGCATACAAAATTCTAAAATCCTTAACAGACCCAGAAAAACCAGATAAGAAAACCTATGATGAATTAATTCAAATAATAGAAAAGTACTTTAAGCCAAAAGTGAATATCATTGCCGAACGGTTTAGATTTTATAGCAGAAATCAAAAAGCCCATGAAACGGTCAATGAATTTATATTAGATCTTAAAACGTTATCTCAATCGTGTGAATTTAAAGTTTTTTTGGACGATGCCCTGCGAGACAAGCTAGTTTGCGGCATTTACCAAGAAGGTATCCAACAAAAGCTTCTAAATGAAACGGGACTTACATTCGACAAAGCATGTGAAGTAGCAAAAAGTATGGAGTTGACAAACACACAATTGCGTGAGATGAGGCCAGAAAGCTTTAACAGCATATCAACTCAAAATGAACAGTTTCGATTAATACGTCACCAACGAAGGAGAAGTCAGTCAAGATCAAGAGGACAAAACAGATTCAATTACAGCAGAGGGGAACCGACAACATCAAAGCATGCTGAGAACAACAGCAACACAATTGACAGGAGGAACTTAACAAAAGACGTTTTGTGTTATAACTGCGGACGAAGAGGTCACTATAAGAATGATTGCTGGAGACGAAGTAATAATAATTCGTATAATAGACAAAGTAATGTAAACAGCATAGAAAATGTAAACGAGGAAATAAATAATTTATCATTAGGGTATATAAACTCTGTTTTCAGTATGCATAATTTGGCTCAAATAGTAAAACTTTGTGTAAATAACGTTGATATTAACATGGAAGTTGATAGCGGTGCATGTTCAACAGTTATTAATCTTGATTTTTACAAAAACAATTTTGCATGCATTAAAGTTGAACCGGTGTCAAAACAATTGAATGTGGTTACGGGACATGAGGTAGAAATTGTGGGAAAGATTTCGGTTTCTGTACAAGATGTTTACAGGGTGTCTAAAATCTACGTTTTAGATATGCTTATAATTAACTCTAAGCGCAATTTTACACCTCTTCTAGGGCGTGACTGGTTAGACGTTTTGATGCCTAACTGGCGAAATGGTTTTAAAGTTAACAATGTGGAAGTTATGGTGGACACTAAGGCTAAAATAAATGCACTTATAAAGAAATTCCCAAGGGTTTTTTCAAAAGATATGCGAGATCCTATTGTGGGTTATTGTGTTCAATTAAAGCTCAAAGATGACGTGGTTCCTAGTTTTTCAAAGCCTTATACAGTACCATTTGGAATTCGGGATAGGGTTGTTCAAGAAATAGATAAGTTGGTTTCGGAAAAAATATTAGTACCAGTTAAATACTGCGAGTGGGCATCACCAATGGTGGTAGTTCCCAAAAAGAATGAAAATTTAAGGTTATGCCTGAACTGTAAGGTGGCTGTTAACAAATCGATTGAAAGTCGGGTATATCCGCTCCCGTTAATGGAAGACTTATTTGCTAAATTTGTTAATTGCTCGGTATTTTGTGTATTGGATTTATCTGGTGCTTATTTACAGCTGGCTGTGCATGAAAATTCACAACACATTTTAACAGTTAACACTATCAAAGGGTTGTTTAAATATACAAGATTACCCTTTGGAGTTTCAGTTGCCCCAGCAGAATTTCAAAAAGTAATGGATGAAATTTTGAAGGATTTGAAAAGGGTGGGTTGTTATCTAGATGATTTATTGATAGGAGGTTCTGATGAAGAACGATTGGAATTCCATAATATACGAGTTAATTTTGAAAAATGTAAGTGGTTCCAGGCGGAGGTTGAATATTTAGGGCACGTTATAAGTGGCAGTGGTATTAGACCAAATGAGGAGAAAATCAAAGCTATTTTAGAAGCTCCCAGTCCAAGCAATGTTACACAACTTAAAAGTTTTTTTGGTCTTTTAAATTTCTATAACCGTTTCATTCCGAATTTATCTTCGAAACTCAGAAATTTGTATGATCTCTTAAAGAAAAATAACAAGTTTGAATGGAAACCTGAACACCAAAAAACATTTGACGAGGCAAAAAAACTAATGGTAAAAAACTGTAATTTAGAATTTTTTGACCCAGATAAACCGATTGTGGTAACTTGTGATGCTAGCCCTTATGGTGTGGGCGCAGTGCTCTCTCACATAGTTAATGGTGAAGAAATACCAGTCATTTTTGCGTCCACTACACTCAGTGTAGCAGAGCAAAATTACTCACAAACTCACAGGGAAGCACTTGCAATTGTATTTGCCGTTAAAAAGTTTCATAAGTATTTATATGGACACAAATTCAAAATTATAACTGACCATCAAGCGTTAAGGGAAATATTTAGTGAAAAAAAGGGACATTTAGCGGTAGCCGCAGCAAGACTGCGAAGGGCTTTACATCTGTCAATGTATGATTTTGAGGTTCAATATAAGAGAGGGTCTCAGGTTGGTCATGCAGATGCTCTGTCAAGATTGCCAATACAAGGGTCAACAGAGATTCCCGAAGACTTTATAAATGTTCTCTCATTTGGACCCGAAAATATGAAACTTTTAAGACTAGAAGACATAGAATTTGAAACAAAAAACGACTTTATTTTAAGAAAGGTCTATGAGATACTTATGGGTAATAAAACTCAGAAAAATGATATTCATACAAAGTATTATTTGGATCGCGGCCAACAGTTTTCATGCAATAACGGTTGCATATATTACGGTAACAGAGTGGTGATTCCGGAGAATTTAAAACCTAAAGTCTTAAAAATATTACATGATACACATGTAGGAACTACTAGAATGAAAATGCTCGCAAGGACTCATGTGTGGTGGCGAAATATAGATGCAGATTTAGATGAATTCGTAAAATCGTGTCACGTCTGTAACCAAACGCAGAATTTTACAAAATTGGTTGAAGAATCAAAGTGGATACCTTCACTCTATCCGTTTGAAAGGGTTCATGTAGATTTTTTTGATATAGATGGGTTAAAATTTTTATTGTTAATAGATAGTTATTCCAAATGGATTGAGATTACTGAAATGAAGTGTACTCGTGCTGAAAAGGTTATTGAAAAACTTCGTGATTGGTTTTCTATTTTTGGGTTACCATCCAAGTTAGTTTCCGACAATGGACCTCCATTCCAGTCTTCTGAATTTATTAATTTTTGTGAAAGTAACGGAATAAAAGTTTTGAAGAGTCCACCATACCACCCACAATCTAATGGACTGGCAGAAAGGGCTGTCCAAACTGTAAAGAAAGCTTTAAAAAGATTCCTAATTGAGACGAAGTCGATTAAAAACATGAGGTTTAAAATTGACAATTTTTTGTTGAAATATCGGAATACTCTCACAGTTTCTACTAATCAAACCCCGGCTAGTATGATTTTTAAATTTAAACCGATGACTTTCCTAGATAAGCTGGTAGCAAAATCAAAAAATATTGAAACAAAGGATGAGAATGGACTTCAAAATTGTTTTAAGCCAAATTTAAGTCATAATAAAAAAATTAATATTAAATTTAAAGATAATGAAAATGTGTGTTATAAAAATTGTTTTAAGTCTCATATAAAGTGGATTCCCGGTTATGTAATAAAAAAATTAACAGATTTCTTGTATTCAATTAATGTAAATGGAGTAAAAAGAGTAGCGCATGTAAATCAATTAAAAAAGAGAGTTTTTTCTGGTAGATTTAATCCAGTTACAAATTTTATTCAATATAAAAATAATACAAAACCAATTGAAAATTTAAAAACAAAACAAGTTGAAGAGGAAAATGAAGAGTTTCATAGTGCGGAAGAAGACTTTGAAATAAGTAGAGATGAACTCAAGAAGCAATTTAGTAATGATCAAAAAAAGTTTAATGAAATACTTAAATATCCAAAAAAAAAAGCAAAATAAATATTGAAAAAAACTTTGAAATTAATAATTGATAATTATTATGCATGTTGTCAGATTAATTATATTTCAATCTAAGAAAGGAGGAATTGATATAGAGCTAAAAGTATAAGAGAGAGAATCGCACTCTCTTAATTATAAATAAGTAAAATAAGCAGTAGTTTATAAGAATACTAGGTTAGCATAAGAGTCAGTCGAAGTTGACATGAATTAAAGCTTGGACGTGAAATAAGATAATGTGTTTTATTTAAAGTATATCAGGTACCTCTCATAGAACCAATATTTTCAAACCAAATTTTCTCGTAAACTATACATTCGATTTCAATAAAATTTTGGCCACAGGAAGTCATTCATAATTTTATTAATATGGCATTTCAAAATTTTCAAAAACTTTTTTTTTTGATTTTTTATAATTTTTTCAAAGAAAATTTTGGTTTTCGAAATATGTTGGAAACGGGTACATTGATTTTTTTTTTAATTATTTTTCAAATGTAAACTACAGATTGCCATATATTTGCATACTCAAATAAATTTCAAAATATTTTTTGAAAAAGTTTTTCAAAAATAACCTTTTAAAAAAAAACTGGTCCAACGATTTTGAAATTTTTTTTTTCCTAGATTGCCGTATGGCTTTGAAATTTTATTGCATACTTAGTTTTTCCGAGAAAACTCTTAAACTAATTTAAAAAATAAAAGAATTTTCGAAATTATTTAATTTTTTTTTAGTATCCATATATGCAGCCACTACGCAATTGCTTATCATAAGAGCAAGTTCGTGCGACCCAGTCGTGCATTTTATTTTAGAATGTCAATAGAAATGAAAATTAATAAAAAAACATCAAATAATCAAAAAAAACTAATGCAAAATCAAATCATTTAAATGTCAAGAACAAGAGTACACGTTTTGTTTCAAATGTATGTTTAGTGAACTTAGGATGTCACCAAACGTCAGATTTATTTCCGAATTTATTTTTTCTTCGAAGACAAGAAATAAATGCTGAAATCTGTCTTAAAACAATAAAAATCCAGACATAAAGGGCCTCCATAAGAAATATTGACTACATGATACATTTCTTGTTATCACTTATTTCTAGTGGAGGCCCAGTGTAAGATGCAGCACTGTTCGGTTGATACGATGAAAAAAAGAATGAGCTGAATGGTGGGGAACATTAATCGTCCAAATGGGTGAGCGTGTAATGCTTCATTAAAAAGCTATTATTTCTGGTAATTTCGGACATAAAAACACGCAGAAAATACTATTTATGACACACCCAGTTAGGGCACGAATTATTGCAAGAAAAATTTGGCACCAAATAGTTTTGTCACAAACGAACTCATATGTACCTATGAGAATAGGGTATTCAACAGTCCATTGCAAATGTACTGCTGCTCTTTCTTATGTTTTTTTTTTGTTTCACAGAATTGACAATAACTTGAAATTTGTTTGTTTTTTTAGCTTATAAATAAATTCTTATTCAAATATATATCTCAACTTTCAATAAAATCATTATAGGTACAACTTGATATAATTTTTTAATAAATTTTGTATAATTCTTGTTAAGTGTGTCATCCTAGAAAACCACAAAACCGCAGACGCTGAACTATTAACAATCGAAATGAAAACAAATTAAATCGAAAAGATCGTTAAACTTTTTGTATGAATCACATCTGGCAGATACATCTGAGGAAATACCCTCCAAACGAACCTCTGTCTAAAGAATGACAGTTTGTTGTTATACTTTGTATTTCATGCATAGTGAAGTAGGTAGTTGAGAAAAATTATACACGATGATCACGTAGATAAGAAATGTGATTTGTTTTTTTATTATGTGTTTTCTGGTTCATGAATTTCAACCCGCACCTATTTTAAATTAAAGATTAAAGTTTCAATTTGTAGTTAATTCTAGACCACTTACTTAATAATGATATGTCCCAATAAGGAGTGGAAATGATAAGGCCCTTACTCTTATTAATTATTCCCTATTCCATAGAATGGGTATATTGTATTTGGTGTGGAGTTTGTAACATAGAGAAATAATACCGTTAGGTATAGAAAAGTATATATATTCTGACTCAGAATCAAAAGCCTAGTCGATTTAGCCATGTCCATCCGTCCGTCCGTCCGTCCGTATGTATACTCTCTAGAGATCGCAATTTTTGAGCTAGAAAGCTGAAATTTGGTATATATAATCTTTGGTTCAAGAGCAAGACTAAGTTCTTGAACCGGTGAAATCCGCCCACAAACACGCCCACAATAGCCATTGTTGAACATCCTCAATTTGGTAAAATAAAATTATATTTTTTGTACAGTTACGATAAAAGCATAAGACTAAAATTTTGCACATAAGCTTTAGGTACACTTTCTTCCAATTAGGTAAATAAAATTTTTTTTCATTTTTCATACAAAACCATCAATATTGTTTTTGTAAAATAACAATTATTGTTATATTAAAGCGAAAAACATTAAATTTTGTGGGTATTACTTGCACATAAACATCTTGTGTATGAAATCAAAAAATTTGATTTTGGGGGCGGCTGACGCCCACTTTTCATTAGAAACTATAAAAAAATTGTTTTTGTAAATAAACGGTATTTATAATTAATCCGCAAGCCAAAATTTTGCGTCTCTTAATAGAAACGAAAAGGTTTGTGTATGAAAAGAAATTTTTTAATTTTGGGCGTGGCTTAGGTACGCCTATTTTTCATGAAAGAACGAAAAACGTAGCCTTAAGAATTTAAGGCATTTCCAATGTTTAATTTAAACGTTTTTCCTTCCGTTCGTTATTTGAGAAATATATCTCTACATTTTCTTACATTTTTCAATACGCCCACTTTTAAAGGCGTGATTTTCATAAAATACCTTTGTTCAGGTAAGATTGTTTAAAAGCTATTCGATTCAGCTGTAGTTCTACATACACAGCTGGTCAAAAAAATAACTGTTTTTTTTATCGCAGGCCTTACAAAAAGTTCTTGTTTTAAGAAAAAACGGTTATTCTGTTGACACTGATGCTGAGCTTACTGCATTTTGTGTGTGTTATGTTGAGCTGTTCTATTTTCTTTGTTGCATTAGGATTTGGTGTTTTTAAGAAGTTGGTCATTAAAATAGGTGTTCTCCAAATAAACATACAGTTTATATCTTTGTTATTTCAAAAAAAAATACTAAATTTCAAGGTAACCTCTTTTTAATAATTTTACTATCCATAAATGATAGTTGTTAATAAATAAAATAATAAATAATAATAAATAATAGTTTATTAGACTTTTAGTATGGGTAGAAACGTCCACTGTTCGGCGGAAGAAAGACGGGTAGTTTTACAGCTAAGAAATGAAGGTAAGACTTACAAATTTATAGCAGAAGCCCTAGGAAGATCCCAAAATTTTGTGACAAATGCACTCAAGGCCAGATTAGTGCGCGGAAATCGTGGGAGGCCGAAAAAAACATCAGTCACCACTGATCGCCGTGTCCTCCTTTTGGCTAAATCTAAATCTTTTGCTTCGTCAAGGACAATAGGAGCACAAATCAATAATGAAGTCAGTGCCCGCACAATCCGCAGAAGGCTTCAGAGCCTCAACCTACCAGGAAGAGTTGCCAGGAAAGTTCCTTTACTAAGAGCAAGTAATATAAGGTCCCGAAAAGAATTTGCATTAAACCATAGAAGTTGGAACGGACCTGAAGGAGCAAAAAAATGGCGAAATATCCTCTGGAGTGACGAAACAAAAATTAATTTGTTCTCATCAGATTCTGGGCGTATTTCAGGCGACCAAAAAGAAAGGACTATCACCCTTGCTATACTCAAAAGACGATTAAACACGGAGGAGGAAATATTATGGTCTGATTCCGTTTTTTCTAGTATGGTGTGGGCCCTAATTCCTAAATTCCGTATTAGTTACATCTTGACCAAATAAGGTTATAGGGATATTTTGGAAGATATCATGCTTCCATTTGCCGAAGAAAACATGACTCTCCGATGGATTTTTCAGCAGGATATAACGATCAGAAACATTATGGCAAATCTTGTGAAAGAGTGGTATCGAGAGAAAGAAGTTTCAATTGTTTCATGGCCAAGTCAATCCCAGATCTCAACCCGATTGAGAACTTGAGGAATGAGCTTATGCGGAAACTAGGATGCCAATATTTTCCAAACTGGAACCGATTGTGGGATGCTGTTCAGAGTGAATGGTATTCTATACCCCAAGAAAGATGCCAAAAGTTTGTAGAGTTAATACCACGCTGACTTTAAAAAGTTTTGGATAACAATGTCGTATACTCGGGTTATAAGAGAATGGTAAACGAAAATTATTATAAAATACAACAAATTTTGCATTCAAACTATCATTATTCATAATTTAGGAAGACACACGTATTTTTTTGTCCAAGAGCAAATGTCTACACCGTCGGTTTTATTGTATAAAATTTATAATTACTTAATTTAAAAGCCTTAAATATTAATATTTCATTAAGTATTGATAGTCCAATGAAAACTAATGTTAAAATAATATTTAAATAAACAAAACATATTAAAAAATTAAGTTTATATAAAAAAAAAAAATTGCACCTATTTTTTTGACCAGCTGTGTATATGCCTAAATACTGATCAAATCTCAGTTAGTGCTTCAAATTTTTAAGACACGCCCACTTTTAAGGGGCGTTTTCGCCAAAAGTGCATTAATGCATTAATTTTTTTAACGTTTTTTAATTATCTGTCGCAGTTTTGAAGTAAAAAGATGAACACTTAGATTTATATTCCTTGGTTACGTAGCAGAGTGTGGTCCAATAATTGTTAAAAACACCCATAATCGCTATTTCCATTCAAAATTTAAGTTTTAAAAATTTAAGATTTGTCTTGTTTTGTTCAAATCGATCTGCAAGAATAAAATTGAATGTCACTGAGCTCATACTAATTGCCTTGGCAGTAAAAAGTTTTAACTTTGGGCGTGGTGCACGCCTTTTTTTATTGCGCCAGCATTTATTGAACATCACACCGCACAAAATTAATGTTATTGAATTTTTTTCTGTCTGCTTAAGAAGAATTTTGTTTCTGAAACTGAAACATCGGCTGGCTGCGGGAGGCAGCCGCATACACACACACAAAAATAGGGAATAGGGTATCCCACAATTCGTTGCAAACGTACTGTAGCTCTCGCTTATGTTTAATAATTGATTTAATCAATAGCTGTTCCAGCCAATAGAGTGGGTTATAGTACAGTACAGATTGGTTCGTTGAAGATCCCGGTCGGTGGCGCGCGGCGGCGTTGGTGAGGCCGGCACAGTCAATGATAATTATTTTATTTTGGAAAGAATTCAACGACATTGGCGTGGAGGACATGTCGTCCTATAAGGACGCTGCTTCGTACAACACATCTGATGACATAATGGGCAATCTGTACTAGCAATTTCAGGGCTTGTGTAAGACGGGTATTCAACTTCCAAGAGAACAAAAAATAAGACCGATCATTGTACACTCTTGCATTTTGATATCCAAAACTATGGTCTGCGGATTCAATGATTGACACATTCCCAAATCCAAAGAATTTTAATTCTCAGAATGATTTTTTTCGGTAAGGACCTCTGTTCTTGATGGAACAGATGTCAAAATCATATTTTCCCCCCTCGATTCATTGATGAAGAAAGTTGGGACTCCCAAATCGATAAATTTCTGCAATAATCAGCAAGAGCCACATCATGACGACTTTTGATGACACTTCAGCAGCAATTCTCACCGATAACTTCAAATTGCACTTTTCTGGAAGATAATAAAATCGTATAAGGAAATAATACTTTGGTAAGGGTGGATCAGCAGCTTTGGGTGATGGGATACAACACACAAGAAGTGTTAAAGTGATTTTCTTATTTGTTGGCACATATCCAGAGTGTCTCAACCATCCCCTTATGTCTTTGATGACTGTTTTAAGAATGTGTTCATTTTTGGTCCTTACAACTTGAATGCAGGAAAAAACAAAGCGAAAACCTAATACGATTCTCAAATGTCAGCAATATTTCGCTTTATTTTTTTTTCTGAACTTTGTACTTCTCCACCCCAACGTTATACCATCACTGCACCAGGATCCAGGATAATATAAGAAAATGTTTATTAAGACATCATCAGCATATATTGAGCTTTTATTATTTTCACAATTTGCATACGTTCAGCTTTATTTGGCTTCGATACACAAAACAAGGATATTCCTTTTCCAGTCAGTTAGCAACATGTGGGTTTTATGGACAGCCCCTTACCTTTATCCGTACTATCCGAACTTCACTTCAGTTCAAGCAAGCCAGGGCAGGGGTATCTACATTGCTGTTGATCCATTTTGATAACAAAGGAACATATTGTGAAGTCCAGAGATTACTTTTAGAGATCATAACATAAATTGAATGTTTATACTAAACACAAGGGTCAAGCTCCGGGTGTTTTTTTTTTCTTATGCCACCCCCTTGGACGACGTTACTTACGTATGAGTTTTTTTTTTTTACTTTTATTAAAGGGAATATGACTTGTCCAAATATTTTATAGTGTCTCGGGTCATTTTTGTCCTTTTTAGCCAGTTTTACTGTTATTTTTTACGATGACAATGAATACATACAACATGTGACCCGGAGTTAAGTGATATGAAAAATTATAGTAACGTTTCAATTAACATTTACAAGATTAAAGGGGAAAGTTGACGTCAACAATATTGGAAGCGAAAATTTACCTTTTTTTTCGAAAAAAAAAACACAACATTTTCCGAATATTTAACGACATCCCAGAAGGAAATCCCTTATTAACCCGAAAATTCAATTTTGGAGAATCATAAACCAAAGGACGAAATCATGTTCTCAACACATATGGGTTTCTTTTCGGAATCGCGTGTGCACTAGGACTCTCACCCTGGCCAAATTGCATTACTTTCCTTTTCACTTCCAAGTCGAAGGATGATGGGATGGAAGTAACTTACTTTATAGTGTTACGGTACCAAAAAAAAGGTGATGATGTTTATAAAAGAAACAAACGTATATATCGTTTGGAATTTATTATATTGACTTGGCCTTTATCTGTCTAGACAAAGGATAACAAATGGCATATTGAGTTGCATCTCATGAGATCAGGTTAAGGATAAGAAAGGAGGAAGTTTTCGTTGAAAAATATTCAATTGTTTGACTGGAGTTTGCAGGGCTTATATAAGGATCCAAAACTGATTTTAAAGTATTTTTTTATTGAAGACTAGCTTTTGCCCGCTACTTCGTACGCGTGGATTTTAGAATAAAGTAGGTATCTCAATAATTTTTTTGTTTTTGCACAACCGGTTCAAAATGGAGGGTATGCGTGGTATGAAAGCTACATACCTTACCAGCTCTACAGCCGTAAGATTTTTGGCTTCTGTATAATATTATTTCGAAGCATCATAACGGTTTAAATTGCAAAGTTGGAGATTTAAGTTCTGAAGCAATATACCTAATTGGAATGCCCACTTTCAAAACGATGCTCCGCGCCGATACTGCTATTTATGGCAGCTCCGCTTCATCAGTTTTGGGCGTAAGTATTGCTCGTTCACCGTTCTTTATGGTTACATTATTTTTCAATTTCTGCTTTCGCTGAATGAGACATTTTCTATATGGTTATAAATAGCGCCATCTATGATGTTTTTGATGTAACTTCTTTTCAGAACGACTAACTTATTTCTATTCATGTATATGCAGGTAAGTGTGGCGCTATTTTTATGATTTCCAGCGCCATTATGTAAGTGAGACGCTAACTTCCTTAAAATCTTTTTATTTTGCGTTAAGTTCATTGAATAACGTTCGATTGCAGCAATATTAAAAAAACAACCAGAATTATATATTTTCCTGCGATAAAATGTAGCCTATATTTTAAGTTGGCGTACTACCAATAAATCTGCGAAAACCGCATTCAATTCCATGCAGTAGTTTTTGAGTGATGCGCGTACAAACATACAGACAGACAGACAGACAGACAGACAGACAGACAGACAGACAAAAATTCTAAAAACGGTTGTTTTGGCTTCTGTGGGTCTAATAGAGACTCCCCATATTAGTTTTGCATCTATATCTTCAATGTACAGACATCGACCCGTTACAATTTTATTATATGTATAGAAGTGTCATCGATTTGATTTTGTATGAGTGTTCCAATCCAATGTCAAAGTCTTATAATGGTGCCTGTCAAATAACCAGTGTATTTATATTTCTCACTAGCCCACTAGCACGGTTTTGTGAGAATGAAGTGGACATGGAGAAGACGATAACTTTTTTCTTTCACGAGATAAGACCTTAATTTCCAAGGGAACAACTGTTTTGTTAACTGCTACATTTTGCCCCTGTTACTTCTAGCCCCAACTTTCAACTAGCTTTATAATCTGTATTGATGCCCAGGATACAAATAATTTTGTGTTAAACTTTTTTATGTCAAAATATCCTTTTCTATAGTTTATGAACATGTGTGCCAATGTGCCTTCATCTTTGACTGCAAACACAAACAGGCTCTTTCCAGACAAAATGTATGTTAAACCAATAAAATGACCAACAAAATTGAATGCTATCTTTTTTTTATAGAATTTTCTGAATGTTAAACATTCTTTTTCTCAAAATAACAAAGTTTGGGAAAAGTATTAATTAAATATAATTAATTATTCATCCTTGGTTTTTGATTGAATCTGCAAGATTGGCTGCACCTTGTGCTACATCAACAGCATGACCGGCTGCATCCTGGGAAGTCGGATGAATGGTTTATATTATATTACATTAATACTACAGTTATCAAATAATTTAAACAATATTTATCTTACAAGGCCTTGATTAACGTGGTGCCAACCCTTCTTGGCTTCCAGTGTTTCTGTGAATGCAACCAGCAGAACAGCTGCAATGACCATAAAGTACTTGACGAAGTTCATGACGGATTAATAAGACTTGGAAGTTTCAAATATAAGTTCTAAATGTGTTAACTGATAGTTTCATGGCAGAAGCACTTACTATTTATACTTAAAATAATTTTTATTGAAATAAAGAAAATATATCGATTGGGGGATTTTCCTCGTAAACAGCTGAAGATTATATAATTGGAAGGTGCTCTAAACCCTTTTTCTAACACTCCTTTGTTTCAGAAATTGCGTTTTCGTAATTTTGTTGATAACAATTCTATTTTTAAGGTCTAGTGTTTTCACAATTGGTTAAATGTATTTTTTTCAAAAAACATATTACCTACATTTTACTTTTGGAATTTGCTGAAGTAACATGAGATCACCTTCAGTTGAAAGTAATTGGATTATTTGTTTCAAAATATCATGAAAGCAGCAGCAGAACTCCATAGTCTTGGGCAGAAAAAAACGGACACATCAATTTTTCTGTATCAGAATCAAAGACTTGTTGCTATTTAAAAACCTGACTACCTACCAAGCCATGTGGCAAACGAAATTTTATATTTCATGACATGGTCTCAAAAACTTGACTAGGAAGTAGGAATGCACACATACAGAGCAACCGAATCGTTCTATACCCACTTTTTTCATTCTATCTATCTTTAATCTTTAAGTTTATTAATTTAAAAAATCGCGCGATTTTTAAAATTAATAAACGTATGAGAAAATCGTGCGACTTTTGAAATTAATCGCACGATTTTCTTGTACGATTATTAATTTAGAAAGTCAGACGAATTTAATTTAAGAGTTTCTTATTCAACAAATTTGTTTGGGGCTTTTTTTCATTTCGTTTGGGGGCATATTTCCAATTTTGAATTGGGGCCACTTTTCGTAATGAAAAATTACCCCATTTTTTGGGGTGATTTTTCATAATTTTAAGTGCGAAAATATTGATGCCATTTTTCAGTATGAAATTTGGCCCCAATATTTCAAAAGAAAAATAAACAATAAATGAAAAAATACCCCAATCCCACAAAATTTTATCGATTTTGGTTGTTTTTGTTTCCCATACACCTTTTTGGGGCCATTTTTCATTGGGGCCAAATTGCATGTAGCCGGCTTGTTGTATGTGAGCCACCATTTAAAAAAGGGTAGCTGAAATGCCATTCTATTAAAAAATTATGAGGAACTATGCCAATCAAATTTTGAGTCAATTCAATCAATCCGTTGATTGATTGTTTAAGTAGGCTTAACTTAATTTAACACTTATTTTCTTTTTGGCAACAAAAAGAGCAGTAGGTATCATTAAAAGTGAACTAAGTTTGTTATATTTTGAGCTTAATCAAAATCGTTAGAGCCGTTTTCAAGCAAATCCAAAATGAAAAAAAAAACCGATGCCAGATAAAATATATGAAATCCCTCCGGATTCGAAATAAAATCCCACTACTTTTGTAAAGTAGGGGGAAAAAATCACATTTTGTTTAATAGAAAGGTTTACGCTAAAAACCTACTTAATGCATTTTTCAAAACAAAAAAAAAAATAGTTCGTGGAGTCGCTCCGCGCAGAAGAAAAGAAACTTCGTAATGTGGAAATGAAGGGGAAGAGGTAGAAATTGATTTTTAGTGAAATCATATTGTTTCCTTTACGACAAACTTTATTAACATTGCGCTCAATTCACAATTGATCGCATCTTTTAATTATCATTTTCGAGAAATATCCAAATCTAAATCACAAAATTTGAAAATAAAAAACTCTACCCTATTAAATTATACGTGTATCAAATCAAACTAAAAAAACATACCGCTCCTCCGCTTTTAACCATCAGCCGGCGACCTACCCACAGTTGATATGCAGAACCAGTTTGTGCTATTATAAAATAAACCTTACCTTACCTACAGCTATCTCTCTCTCGATCTTTCTCACTCGCTTGCTCTCTACTCTCGCTTCATGGGACGGAAGTCGCGCTTATTTCCGCTTCATCAGTAAACATTTTACCCTCATGCGCCTAAGTAAATTTCACTTCAAAAAAACCTCGACAAACGTTTTTCTTCACACTGCTTTATACCAAGTTTGAAGAAAATCCGCCAACCCGTTTAGGCTGTAGCATGACGTGAAAAAGCGCACATCCGCACAAACACGCGGATAGACCATGGATGGATAGGTATGGCAAAAAACGACTTTTTGGGGTTTCTCGATTACCGTAATGTCATGTTTGGTTAAAACCTCGAAATTTGTTTCTGATTAAACTTCATCAGGGTGAGAAAGGCCCTACCCAAGAGCAGAAAAGGGAAAGGAACAAGTTGCCAGGAGCTGAAGAAAGTCAGTAATTTAATTTGTTAGCATAAACAAATAATTACATTGAGCTAAAAATAATTTCTTATTTATGGAGTTCAAATCTTAGTAGGTCCATTATATTGGGTTGATTTATATCGCAGTGGAAGGTGAACTTTAATATGGAAGAAACATTCTTCATTCTTGTTGTGCGGCTAAGGAAGTAGTCTCCCTGTTAAAAAGAACGTCCAACATTTTGCTCAACAGTAAGCTGATATGTATTCCTAGTGGAGGGAACTCTTTCAAGGGTCGACTGTTACTGTTACTGTATATTTCACTGCATTTGGTGAAATAATTATTGCTTTCGTAACGTTCTCTCCTTTCAATTTTAAAAGCTCTTTTCTGAATCCTATATAGGAGTCGCAATTGTGAAATGGAGTACCTGCCGTTGTATGAGAATTATTTTACTCAAGCTTTGTTGAATGTATGCTTTGTGTATTGTAGCTAGATTAGACGAAGAAAAACACATTTCTTGGAACGACGCGACCGACGAAGGAAACCCAATAATTTCGATGCATATTTGGTGATTTCAAACAAATTTATGTGTTCGTTCCACAGAACATGGTTTCTTAAACACATACCTTGAACGCAACGCAGTGTAGTCTCCGCTATGCAAAGGCTAGTGTACTCATGGATAGTCATAAAGTTAAGACAGCATTCACTCTAATTAGTATTAATTTCCAGACGGTTAAGAATTCCCGTGCCAGCTGTCAAAAAGAGCAACTCCGAAAATAGTATTGCCACATTGAAAACCACACGTCAAAAAAAAGCCATTTACTTATGCAGTTTCACAATCAAAGAACTTGTGAGTATATGGGTCGTCAGAAAAACTATTAAACTATACTCTGTTCCACATAAATCGGCGACACAGGGAAGATAGGGATGTTTGTCTCTCATTCGCACTCTTTCCGTAAGGGCGTTTCATACAATAGCTCTTCTAGGGTCTCCGTAGTAAGCATTTCCAATATACGACACCATTAAAAACTATTTTAAAGCTCTAAAACCAAAAGCTCATCAGTAGAAATCCAAGGAAAGAAAGCTGAACGAGTTACCAAAAGAACACTGGTTGGTAACTCTGAGTGCACATCAATTAAAAAGGGGTTGAAGTTAAATTTTAAATAGCAGCAGCTACAGCCAATCAGTGCACAGTGCACATTTAGATGTGCTCTGAATAAGACGTAGGATACACGTCAGATGCGATTGGAAATTCACTGGCAGCTCAACAATTCTTATGGACGGGTTCCTTCAATTTAGTATAGTGCGAAAATATTGCACGCAACTCATATAAAAAAAGCTTCCCCATAAGACTTGTACTGCCTGTTTATGTGGAATAGAGTATAGATAGTCATTTAATATTAAAACTTGTAAACGGATGCTGAAAAATAAACCCCTCAAGCTTAGTTTTGCGATATTAGAAATAGACACAATTGAATATATGCATTTTGAAAACTATTGGGTACGAACCGTGGGTCAGACCTGCCACTGATCGACACATCTACTTCATTTGTATACAAGACTTCCGAATCAGCATACCCTCTAGTCTAGAAGATCATCTGGGAGGAAAATGCCTTCTATCTAAATATCTTTTGCGTTTCAGAAGGACTTAAGTTCCCGAATCAACTGAGATGGGTGATATTCCTGCTCAATGGCCGTTTTTCTATTGTTAACTAAAACCTAATCCATAGGAAGTTTTGAAATTTAGAAGTTGGTATCAACAAAGTTATTATATTCTCAGTCATTGTAGAAAAACAAGGTTCGCTAATGAAAAAAACAACACACAGCCAGTTGGGCCAGTACTACCTAAGTTAAAGATACATTTTTTTACGAAAGAATAAAAGCGCAATTTCTGAAACAAAGGAGTATTAGAAAAAGTCTGAGGAGCACCTGCCAATATAATCATAACAATCTTCAGCTGTTTGTGAGGGAATGCCCCGAATCGATTTTTTTTTTTTGAAATAAAAAGTATAAATAGCAAGTGCTTCGGCAATAAACCTATCAGTTAACAAATTCAGAACTTTTATCTGAGTCTAATATATCCGATATGAACTTCGCTAAGTATTTTGTGGCCGTTGCAGCTACTCTGTTGATTGTATTCACAGAAAAAACAATGGCCAGGGTAGTTGTGCAGCATCTGCATTATCCTGATGGTTCCAGCGCAGTAAGTGAAATACTATTTTGAGTATAGATGATGCAAACTAAATGAAACATCTCTTCCTAGGAAAATCAATTTGCAGGCTAACACCTCTAAGCCAATCTAGCAGATTCAATCAAGTAATTTGTCCAAAAAGGTTTGACAACTAGTTGAGAATAAAACAATATATTTCAAGCATTTTTAATTGATTTATGGAAGATACATTTTGTCTTGTGTGGATCGCACCAGTTGGTGGATCAAAGGATCATTGTCCTGCATAGGGCTAAGTATTGCATCTGATTCCCAAGCCAAATGCATAAGCTGGCAAATGTTTAGCTGCAGGTAAACCTTCATTGGTTATCTTTCTCTGCGCCCATCATCACCCAGATTTTTTAGGCAACTCATAGATCATCGTTTTGATGTTATTTATGACAAAAAATAAGACCTTGTCTTGGGTTCAATTAGCTTAAGCGTTTCTATATCTTAGTAATTGACAAGATTGTGTGATTACTATTTAGGAGAGACATTTTCCTATGTAGTTGAGACTTGAGACAGTTCGTGTCTTAGTGTTCGTGTCTTAGCAAAACAAAGTTGGTTATCATCGATCTGTAGCGCTTGCATTGACGGCGACAACATCAAAAACGTCGTTTTCGAAAAAGTACGGACCAACAATCAAATACGCACCAATCGGTCACCTCCTGAATATGCATTCTCAAATGATGAAACTCCTGTGGTTTGATGTCGTCCCATATACGGCAATTTATCCTGTTAACACAGCCATCCATCAAAAATGCGCCTCGTCACTAAGTATGATTTTTGACTAAAATTGGGGACCGCTTCCAAACGTTCCGGAGCAAAATCAGTTAACAAACAGTGTTGTCAATGTTCGTGCACTTTGAGCTCTTTTTTCAGTTTAATGTTGTATGGGTAAGTCCCAATGCAAAATGAATCTTATTGAAGTCTGCAAAAGTTCAGGATTTTTCACGGACCGCGGCGATGTTTTCGGCCAAACTTGTGTTCATTTGACGAAGCAATGTTGGCTGATTGATTACCAAACCGGTTTTGAAAGGCCACCGAGTCTACTGTAAAGTGGTAACTTGCTGTTATTTAACATCATTGATTGAATAATAAACCAAATCTTTGACAGATGTCACAAAAACAACATGACCACCCCCCGCAAATAAAAAACGTAAAACAATAATGATTTACTACTGCCAATTCTGGCTTTTTTCAAAAAAAGGGCCTCTATCCAAACAGTATCGAAGGTTTTTTCCAAACGTGCAATTATTCCTATAGCTTTGTTCCATTGATCAGAAACTATCTAGGACGCGGTACCATGCATTTCCTAATCCAATCTATTAAGCTCATTTGTTCAATACATATTTTACTAAAACTCGGAAGAACCTTCTTGACCGGAGATTTGGAGAAGATGTTGCTATGCCTTTAAAGGGTGCTTTTTAAAAAGCGCTGTGTCTGTATGTCTACTTCTTCCAAATGAAAATGTCGTAGTACAATGTGATGATTTTAATATGAGCTGGAGGTCTACTTTTGATATTAGCAGGAAATTAGTCTAAATACTTCAAACTCATATTCCATGAATTTGAATAATTATGCTGTTAAAAACAAAGAATGTTTCTAAGTCCATTTGTCAACCATTTTTTACGTTTCACTGCAAAATTCAGTCGATTGCACCCCAACTCAACCATTCCGACTTTAATTTAGCATCGTCAGTCCCACAATGGAAACAAAAGTAATGATTTTCATAAAAAAAAAAAAATGCAAAAAAATGTGCATTCAAAATTTCTGTCTCGCCTATGAAATTAAATTTAAAATGTTTCAAATTAATAGCGACTGAATTCACAATTACTATTTTTTCTTCTACTATAAGCCGGAGACACAACGATAAAAATAAAACTAACAAGGATTTTTTTTTTTGTAAAATAAAGGTCCTCTCATCAGCCATTGATGCTTCGCGACCGAAAAAAAAAAAATATAATAATTACTATCCCAGCCATCATTATGGTCTGTGATTAACAAAAAGAAAATGAAGGAACACAACTAACTGGAGAAAGCTGGAAAAAAAAAGGATTTAAGCACGGAAATTGTTAGTCAGACATTTCCACTCAACTTTGCATCCAGTCTGTGTGTACTGTGCCTCAACTCTTTGAATTCAGCATAGTACTACACTCTCCAAAAACCCACGAGATTAAAAAATCTAGGCAGAAAAAAAAAATATATCCTTCAACCATAAAACCAAAAAAAGAAAAAAAAAAACTGCAACAACAAAAGCTTTTGGCCTTCCTTTCTGCTGTCACTTCAATCAGCTTCCCTGTGAAATCACTGTCATATCGGGAAAGTGAAAAAAAAAAAACAAGCCATACAGGACTGGCTTGACGCCAATTCCTGAGTCCTGAGTATTGGAGTATGCTTGCCATACACTCCGCAATACAATCAATATTTTCCCAGCTTAAACCCAATGTGTGCGGTTGTACAGAAAAATAGCATCATCCTTGTGCTCTCTGATGTTACTTCATTCCACCACGACCACACTCTCATGGAATCAAAAAAAAAAGAATCCTTAAGTGTAATTTCGCCAATTGACTTTCTTCGATAGTTTCGAATCGATTCAAGTTTAAAGTTAAAGCAAGCATTACGAAGTTGGAAGTACCGGCATCTATTGTGCTGGTGAAATATCCTTTGGGTTAACTTGGATGGCACGATGGAGGAGGCGATGTCTAGGTGCTTGTTTGGCTCCAATCTGATAAGCATGGAGCCTCTGTCGTGTATGTCGCCCTGCCAGCCTATATACATGTACCATAGTGCAGGCAGAAAGGAAGTATCAGACATTTTATGGTAAAAATATACTTTCGCTTACCCTTGCTCTTCCGGAGCGCCCGCCAAGTACACTTCATATGGCACTAGCCAGCCACACCGCCCAGACATCCAAATAAGCGTCAACAGAGTTTCCCAGGTTGTGATCCATAAAGTATCCGGTCCTTGCCACAGCCGTCTGGCACGTTCGTTGTTCGTCGTAGTAGGTACATACATCCTTGTCGTCGCCGTATCGTATATTAGTGCACCATCGTACTATGACGACGATGCCATGGCGATGGCGGCGAGTATAGCTAGTCCTTGAACGAAAGTAAAACCAGGGTGAGAAGACAGAGGAAGTAGAAGCTACACTTGCATTGTGTGGAGGAGTCGTCCTCATCCTCACCCTCAAGCAATGGCAATCTGATGCACTTGCATTGCGCAACTGAAAGTTTTATCGTGGTTTGAGACTTTCCACAAGAGGTTGCATTCTTTCATTAGTGCAGTTTTCGAGTCGTGTTGTATAGGGTGGGGATCGGGGTGGGGTGTATGGTTGGCAGAGAAAGTTAGGGATGTGATAAAATGCACAACTTTATGACCTCGATGGAAGACAGTGACAGGAAGGCCATTTGTTAATATACAACCAAGCCATGTCGACAGTTGTTTTGTTTTCTTGTTTCCGCTGTGCTGGTTCTAGTAATTCTTCTTTTTTTCTGGCTTTGAGATTATTTACTGGGAAAAGATGACGTGGCCTAAAGGCTACTGATTCATTTTGAAGACGTTGTTATGTTTTATCCTAGGCAAGAGGCAGAATCTTTTACTTCAAAGAGTTTGACAACGTCGTTAGTAATTTGAATATTCGTTTGATTTTTGTTTTTATCCAAAAGATACTTGAAACGTGAGGATAAGAATCTGCCCTTCGAGTAGTTCTCGTAGTTCTTTCAATTCGTTTGACGGAATTTTGCTAACCATAATGATAGGAGGGAAGTGTTTAATTATTTAAATTTAATTCTGCTTTAACCCTACACTGAAATAGATCATAGCAAAGTGCAGAAATTTATTTTCTAAGCCATTTGCAGAAAAACCAGGTGTACCACAAGGAAGCTTTATGGAGCCAATATTGTTTACACTATTGCTTTCAATGACGGTGCAGTTGGGTAAAGGCACTGATTTGCCGTGATGGGTTACTGGCTCTAGAGACTATCCAGCCCCTTCAACATAGTTCCTGGTCCTACAGGTTTGAGGTCGTGCGTCGGAGTAACTTCTGAAAGCTTAGCTTTCACGACAAAAATTCCGTTAAAGGACTCGGGCTAACCAAATTTGTGACGGTGTAAAGTGTCATCATCATCATAGCTAGCACTTTTTTCGGCATTCGCACTTTATCTACTAGGTACTAGGTATGTAGTGGGCCGAGTCTATATTTTGACTTCGTAAAGTGCGGACAGTCAAGACATTGGTGGCGTGTCTGCTATCGACCACAATATGGTCAATTAGGTTTACGGTTAGACCGCTTAATTGAAGCGACTATACAGTGAAAACATTTTATGTCACGAAACTTCAATCGAAACAGACCGCCAGAATTTTTGGCAACCGGTTCTCTTCCAACCTCTCGGTAAGCCAGGAACGGCGCAGGGAAACTGGTCCCGAAGTCAAGAGTCCCGAATTTTACTTTTGGGACTAATGACCCATTATGTTAAGTCATAAGCCCCTAATCTTAATTTGGGACTTTTGACAAACTATGGTGGGTTATAAGTTCTGAAAACTAAATTTTGGACCTTTGACCCACCTGGTAATTTTTTTCAGAAAAAAAAAAAAATTAGTAGACAGTTTTTAGTTTTATGGTTTTTGCTGTCATAACTGTAAAAATAAAGTACTAAGTAATTGAAAGAAACTCAATACTTCGCTAGCTTTCAAGGTTCAACGCCAACAGAAATGTCTGCTTGGCCAAATGTACCGGAACCAGAAAGTCATCATACTAGATTTAACATTTTTAGGAATGTAAGAACAAAATCTTAAGGTTAACGTTATTTTTTATCAAACCAAAATATTTCAAATCAAATAATTTTATATAATTTAGTATTTTGAGCTTGAAAAAAAAATGAAAATGCAGCATGCTTTCTATAGCAAGCGTAGCGAGCGCACCAAATTTTGCCCAACATAGAATCAGTTTGAGATGTAAAAAAACAAAAATTCGCGCAAATGGAACCTCAGCAGGTGGGCCCTATTCACAAGAAAGGAGATTATCGGAACTGCACACGAACTAAAACAATTGCTTTAAGAAATATGGCCTGGATTTGAACTTTTTGCAATAAGTTCGTTCTTTTTTTTTAATCATAGTCAACTATGTAATACAAGGTATTTAAAAAAGTCAAAAATAGTCGTTCCTTTAACTCAAAATAGTTATACGATTTGTTATAAAGGGTTTTTCAACAGGGACGCTACAAAAGTAGAGCCACAGGGACAGCAAACGACGCCATATTTCTTGGCGCTCTTTTGACATTTCTCTTCAGTAAGGTTTGCCATTTTATGATGGAAAGACATACGAGCCAACAACGAGTCGAAATTATTAAAATTTACTACCGAAATTCGGAGTCAGTGGCCTCAACGTTAAGAGCGCTAATACGTCCAATTTATGGTCGTCATAATCGTCCTAGCTAGCAGATCAACAATTAAGTACAAAATGTTCACGTGCCAGTGAGACAAAGAAGTGCCCGTAGTGTCGAGAATATTGCTGCCGCTGAGGCTTCAGTTGCAGAAAGCCCAAATGTGTCTCTCACACGTCGTTCTCAAGCGTTGGGCATCTCTGTGACGTCGTTGTGGTGAATTTTGATCCTTACAAGATTAAATTGACGTAAGAACTGAAGCCGCTTGACCACCAGCGTCGTATGTTCGTGAATTAGGCTGAGCAACAACTTGAAAATGATTCGGATTTTCATCGAAAAATCATCTTCAGCGATGAGGCTCATTTCTGGCTGAATGGCTTCGTCAATAAACAAAATACGAGGTATTGGTCAGGCAGCAATCCACACGTACTCCATGAGTCATCATTGCATCCCGAAAAAATTACGGTTTGGTGTGGTTTATGGGCCGGCGGCGTCATTGGGCCATACTGTGAATGGGGATCGCTACCGTTCAACGATAACCGAATATTTTTGGCCCCAATTGGATGATATGGACTTGGAGGACATGTGGTTCCAACAGGACGGCGCGGCGCCACAAGCCACACAGCGAATGTCACAATCAATTTATTGGAAACCAAGTTTGGAGAACGTGTTATCTCACGAAATGGTCCAGTCGCTTGGCCGCCTCGGTTGTGCGATTTGACGCCCGCCGTTAGACCTGTGGGGCTACGTCAAGTCTATAGTCTATGCTAACAAGCCAGGACGATAGATGAACTTCGTACGAATATCAGCAGTATCGGCCGATTTATGCTTGAAAACCGTCGAAAATTGGGTTCAGCGTCTGGACTTCTGCAAGCGTGCCCGTGGTGGCCATGCAAAAGAAATCGACTTCCACACATAATGGCATCGAAGGTTCTTCCACAGGAATAAAGAATTTCATTGATATCCAAAACCGTTTATGTTTTATTTAAAAAAACTTTTGTAGAGCTCTTATTGAAAAACCCGATAGAAATAGTTACGATTTGTCACTAGTTCCAACTCAACTCCATGATACGAGTTGAGACTTGAGAGTGTTGATCTATCAAAGTAGACCGTTTGTCTAGAGAACATTTCAAACCTCTTATTTAACTTTTCGTGATCAACAGGATAAAAATAAAATATATCTAATTTTCGCCAGTATTAAATGATGAAGGAGAATTTATTTCAAATAAAAACATGATTTTACGTTTTAATAATGCAAATGGTAGCCTTTATTTAAATACTTACTTCATCAGTTTCATTTTTAAAAGTTAAGGTTTCAAAGTTTAACAATATCTTGTTGATACCTTAAGAATAAGGTATTTATTTATGCCTTAAGTGACACATGTCAACTTCATTAATTGTCATTCATCCTTCTAAAAGTCAAAGTATTTTCCTAATCTTCTTTCTCTTTTCGTATTGAACTCGAAATGAAAGGAAGTTCCAATTAATAAATCATAAATTATAAATTAAATCGTTCGTCTTTCTTAACATGTTCCTAAATGAATTGTGAAAACCCGAATAAAATCCTTTAAAATGACACTTCAACAATAATTTTTTTTGACATAAAAACAAACATAAAATAACAACAATATTGGTGACTATGGTATGGTTAGCAAAAGAACACACTTAAGATCTTTCATTATAAAAAATTACCCGAAATTTTTGTTTCCAATAACTTACTTTTGCTAAAGGTGACTTCCCATATTTCTTTTTGAATGATTTTTTTCTAATGTAGAATTACCAGAGAACGTGAACATTCTAAATCAAACCCACACATTTTGGTTGGTAGGTATTAGCTGATTTGACAAACATCTCCGCACCACGTCTGATATTCCATACGCCATTGTGGCAACAAGAATCATACTAGGGGTATTCACGATCTGGTGTAACTTGTCTTGCATCATTGTAAAAGTGGAGAAGTGCTACACTTTCTTGCAATACAACAACAAATATACTGGCTGTCATTTTGTTACACTTTTGCAGTTTATCTATACCTCAACCCCATTGCAACATTGGAAAATACAACGGTGCAAAATTTGTACTATTGATTTTGACATTTGTGTGAGTTTTGCTACGGATTGGAAGAAGTGAGTTCACGATCTACAAGAAATACAAAAAATTTCGCACTTTTACAATTCTTGTTTGCACCAGATCGTGAATACCCCTATTATGTATCTCAAATAATTATGGATGAGAAAGTAGTGGACACCCTGTAGGTAAAATATACATCTAAAGTACCATATTTTCAAAATTAAATCGATTATTTTCCTAAATCATGGAGAAACACTCAAAAATACAGTTCGGGCCATATTATTTTGGAGTTTTTTTTTGAGAATGTTTAACATTTTGGCAATAAACAGTAAACAGCAAATTGAAATTCAAAATGCTTGATATTATTGTCCAATTACCTTAAGCCTATTGCTCTGCCATCTAGGAGTCGTTTATGATAAGTTAAGACTTAGTCTAGACACTTTGATTATTCTAAACAAAAAAAATAATTCACAATAGTTACAAATTTTAAAAGGTTCAGGTTTCAGCTTAGTACAGACGAAAACCATAGTGCATGGAATAAGTGTTTACGAGAAAAACTCACACAGGGTTTAATTTGAAGCACATTTCAAAATTACATACAGAATAAATTATCTTTGAAATCTTAAGAAATAGGGAAGTTTTGCTAACACAGAAAAAAAAACTGCAGATACGAAAACTCACTGGAACAATAGTAATTTGATAAACATTTATCCATTTAATTGTTAATTTCAAACTTGCCGTTACCCGCCAATAATGAGAGATGTATATCTGTGGACCGGGTTTTAATATTGTTCATATGGGCCCATTCATTGTTAACGTCACCAGGAGCGGGTTTATAATATGAAAACAAATGTTGTATTTTATATTTTCATATCCGTCGAAACAGCAACAGGCTGTCATATGAAACACGTCAAAATCTGTTATCACACGGGTAAAACTTGGATGAGGTATGATAAAATCTTAAAGAATGGTCGAAGTTAGAGTAAATAAATGCACTTTTGGCAAACTCAAGCACACATTTATTAAACGTTGACCCATTTCCCACTTGGTACCTAAAGTAGCTGTGTTGTGCTGGTCAATTTATTTCTTAGGTAACTGTATTATTTATACACGTGCACTCAAGGGGTTATTTTTATCAGTATTATAATTAACACAGTGCAAGCGTGAGAAAGGTGGATGGGAGACAAAAAAAAAGATAAGATACAGATGTACGTTAGTTTTGAATGTTTGTAAATTGTTTTCTACATTCTACATCCTTGGAGTGCGGCTATAAAATGAGTCCCTATTCCTTACAGTTCTTCCGAAGTAAGTATCGAGAGTAAATTGATGGGCATTCTTAGCAATGCGATTGTTAGGGGAAAATCTTTAAGGAGAGGAATGCCTCTCACTATTTCGCTGGATCACTGCTTATAGACGTATAGCGGTAAAACAATGTGAAACAAGAAACATTACGTCGATGTTCAAAGTTAAAAGTAAAGCATACGCTTTGTAATGGTTTTTTTCACTTTTCAGTTATTTTAAGACTCTTTTCGAGTAAATATTCAGGAGTCGCAAATGTGAAACAGGAACTCCTGCCCTTTTCCATTTACATAGATTGTAGGCAGGTCTGTATTTCATTCATAATAGTCAATTAATTTACGGGAAAGTATAATTTGAAAAGGATTCAATAGGATGTACCTACCGTTAAAAGACATTTCATAAGAAATTCGTTCCGGACTTACAAAACACCACAAAGGAAGTATCATACAAATTGGCTTGGCCTTTTTAGATAAAATAAGCTTTTCGTTGACGGTTGTATGAGAGGGTTCTTTAATTTTAGACCTATAGAAGGAAACGATACGGTAAGAGAGCTGTGCCTGACCTATTTTTTCGACTTTTCCATCATCGCTATTTCATGTTTGACTGTTACCTATACATTTTTTGGGTATGTGCATAAATTTCCTTAGAGGACCTAGACCTATAGCAAATAGAAAAAAAAAAAAAAAAGGACAAGAAACCGCAATAAAGGGAATTCTATAAATTCAAATGCATTGACACAATTTTCCTGCATGATATTGAGAAATTGACAACAAAACAATTTCAATAAGCCCAAAAGTAGGTTTTTTGTTAAACCCACATCAGACCAAACTGTTGAGAGCCCACACTCAACAGTATGATCCTACTTCATTGACCTTTATTTATTTTATGCCAACAGAACTCAGTAGCCATACAACGCACATTTCCAAACGTTATTCCGTATAATTATGTGAGTGGCGACGAAAATCCGGCACATAAAATATTCATAGACTAAACCACCCATGCCTACACCAGCACTCCCTGTCCCTTTAACATAGTATCGAAGGGTATGTCCTTGTTGACGCCCCAGCCGCAATAAAATTCCAACCCCAACCTCAGCCCCATAATCATCGTGTTGTCAGAAAATTACTGAATTTTTTTTTTAAAGTAAACTCAAGTGAAAATTTAGTGAAGGACGCCAACGGGGTCGCATGGACCTGCTCTAACGGATAATAGTTCAAAGTGCATTGGAGGGAGGGGTTGTGATAAGGAGAAGATAGAAATTATTGTAAACTTACAAAGTATTGAGAAAGTAATGATTTAAGTCATTTTGTTGAGAATATCCATTTTCGGCATCATTTACCAAGGTTTTACCCGAGTTTTTAAAAAAAAGAGAAGATTGAATTGCTGGGAGCTACACATCATTCGATGCTATGAATATTTTGTCTTTAAATGGTCTCCAAAATATTAGTATTATTGCATCTTATGTTAATACGTCTTGAGTCCGAATATCATTTAAAAGAAGGTTTAAATCATAATTTTTTTTTTTTAATCCATAACTTACCTTATAATGGTACCCACATTACAAGTCAGAACTAGACTCAAATATAAACAGACTGTCATTACCCTATATTTGAAAGTAAAAGTAATAGGTATTATGTATCTACGTAGAATGATATTGGTTCAAATTAAGTTATACGAATTGTTTCTCTTTCGTAAAGGATTTTTTTTTTCGGACCAAACTAATGAAGATAATATAAGAGATTTAGTTTAATGTCCTTAATAATGTCTAGAATATCCTTAATATTTCAAACAAGGTATAAACTCCTGAATTTAAATGGCTACCCGCCTATATTGCAAAGGTTTAACAATTGCTTAGGATGTGCAGTTTGCAATCAAAAGACTGCTTCCATTTTATTGGTATTTTTGTCCATTACTAAAGCACGATTAAGAAAGTTTTTTGTACTCGATGTTTGGCACAAGCTACTAAGATTATAATCTCATTCAATGTTAAGACCTCTGAATGTGTCTCTTACTAAAGAAGTCCCCTCTTTCGATTTTAGCGTTAAAGGGGCACTGCTCACATGTTTTAGCCCGAGGAGCTCCTAGAATCTTTCCTTTGGAGATATAGAGACGTTTTTCTCTTATCCTGATATCCCGGAAAACTCAATACATTTTGCCTAAGACTTTCGGTGAGAGCAAAACCGTATGCAAACAAGCACGTCTTCCCATCGAGGTAGCGCTTCCCCTAGAATTAGTCACAGTTATCAAATGAATACTCGTTCGACTTGGCCAACCGGCCGGCATAGGCCAATCGTCATCAATCGGAATAATATGGACGCGCCTTCACGTGCAAAACATCTCTCCCGCTTGTCTGCGTCAAACTAGTGATCCGACTATGCGGTTCGCGAGGCTGCCCCCGAAAAGTACCGGCAAGCCTCCCGGTTGTGGATTGTTTCATTTCCGAGGCCAACTCAATGGAGTGGAGTCGCTGCTTTTGTTTGTACCAGGAGTTTTATGGCCTGCCTCTTCTCTTCTTCCCTCGCGATCGCATTTTTAATGGGGTTCTCAGGGCTTCTTTATTTTGAATGTGCAAATACCAGCTGAGTCGGTCTTGCTCTATTTTTTTGCAAGATGGTATCAAGCCTTATTACTTCGACCGTCGAGCGTCGAGTCGCGTCGTACGAAGAATGTTGATCTCAGCTGCTGCTAATTCATTCTCGTACAACGTCCAATAAACCGTATGCGATTCCCGGACGCATAGCTGAGGTCACAGAAGATAGGGGAGAATTCCTGACACTTTATCCACCCTACTCCGCCATTAATCATAGTTCCCAATTATGGACACTTTCCCACTTGCATTTTATATACATTTTTATAGGTAGTAATTTCATGGAACATGTTTTTTTTAGTTCTGAACTTGGTCAATGGTGGCGCTAGTTGTCGTATCTACTTTAAATACAACTTGGTTCGTTTGTTGTTTTTGCTTCCCATGGCAATCTAGACAAAAACCACTCCTAAGAGTCGTCTCTCAAGGATGAGATTATAAAAATTGCTAAGAACTTTGAAGTTTTATGCGAAAATTTAAACTCAGTTTCAGCTAACTTAATCTCATTTCCTTCCCCAATTGAAACTGCAAACAAATCAACGTCAACAGAGCAGTTAGAACCTGACTCTCCTCATCCTTCATCCCTGCCCCCGAGTAACCCCTCTTCTTCTGGACTTACCAAGTCTGCTCTCAAAAAGGGTAAGAAAAGGGGTCGGGAAGGGTCATTGTTATCGAAAACTCCGTCCCCAGACCCAAAGCGCCCAAATTCAAGGAGAGTCATTCCAATAAGTATGCCACTGCCTCCTCCACTTCAAGAAGTAGTTATTACTACTATCAACAACTCTAGTGCAGATATCGATTCACCGGCGGTTGCGGTTCCCACTGCTTTAGAAAGCACTACCCCATCTTGCTCTGAGCCGAAAAGTGTTTCAAGTTGTTCTAATACTAATACTAATACTAATACCAATAATATCAAAGATTCTGAACCTCCCAAAAAAATAGAATCTGTTCTTAAGCCAAAATTAGTATTTGTATCCCGACTTGACCCTGAACTCCAACCCAATGACATAATTCAACATCTTGTTGTTAATAACTGCATCTCGAGTGCGTCAGCTATAAAATGCAATAAAATCAGTAAGCCTGACAGTTTTGTGTCATCGTTCAGGATAACTACTCCTCCAGCATTTTTCGGTCCTCTCTGCGACAATAAGTTTTGGCCTCCCGGTATACTTGTCAAAGAATTTGTAGTTCGATCAAAAAATCTCAATAATCGAGTTGCTAAAGTATCGGCTCCAAAAAACTTAATAGGATTACCCTCTTCTACCAAAATGTAAGAGGGATACGCAGCAAAACTGCTGAAGTTTTTAAAAACTCTCAAGCTTTTCCACATGATATCTTTGCTTTCACAGAAACATGACTCAATAGTTCATTCTTGGACACAGAAATTTTCGACGATGAGTTTTCTGTTTTTAGAAAGGACCGTCATGTGGATAGGCCGAAGGAAGTGGGCGGTGGTGTATTGATTGCTGTTCGTAAGTGCATCTCATCTTCCCTTGTCTCTTTACCCTTTAATTTTTCAATTGAACTCATTTGTGTTAAGGTTTCTTTTCAATCAAATGATCTTTTTATTATTAATGTTTATATTCCACCGAAAAGTTCTGCGTCAGTTTTTGCCGAGCTATCGTTAATTCTTGATCATATGATTGATATTGCCAGTTCAAATAGCAACATTTTACTGTTGGGTGACTTCAATTTACCTAATATTACGTGGACCCCTTCTGAAGACGAGTCCTATTTAGAAGCTGCCTTGACTTCTTCGCAACAGGAACTTCTTCTTTTGGACAACATAACCTCTACTGACTTACAGCAAGTAAGCTGTATTAATAATTGTAAAATTCGAATTCTCGATTTAGTCTTTTCTTCTGACGCTGTTAGTACGGTAGTGGTAGAATCTACCTCTGCCATTTCTAACGTAGACTCCTACCATCCCCCATTGGATATATTTTTTGATATGAGCAGCAATTTACTTAATAACAGTAATGCCGAAGACTCTTCTTATTCACTTGATTTCCGTAAAGCTGACTTTCAATTACTTTACGACAATTTGAGTGCTTCTAATATTTCGAATATTCATGTTTGCTCTAACATTGACGACGCTGTTACTCAATTCTACGAAATTTTCAATAGCTGCTTGATAAATTCAATTCCTCTTAAGATATCTAAAAATATCAACTCCAGCCATCCGTGGTACGAGCTTAAATCTCTACGCAACAAACGGAATAAGGCTTGGAAGTCTTACATTAAAAGTCTTTCAATTTCTGATCAAAATGTGTTCCTTGCACTTTTTGAAGAGTTTAATTTACTTTCCAGAAACCTATATGCAGCATATGTGAAGGAAATGGAAATTTCGTTGAAGATTGATCCAAAGAAATTTTGGAAGTTTGTAAATTTAAAGAAGAAGTCTGATGGGTATCCAGTGAACTTTGTTTACAAAGATTCCGCTTTGACAAGCTCACCTGAGATATGCAATGCGTTTGCAAAGCATTTCAGTAAGTCCTTTATTGAAAATCCCGTCAATATAGACTTTGATTTCTTTGACTACTCTCGTGATTTCCCCCAAGCCACTTTTAACAACATCCAAATTGATAATGATAAAGTTTTGCATTATCTTTCATTGCTGAAAGATGATTTCTCCCGGTCTTGATGGCATTCCTCCTATAATATTAAAAAAATGTTCCTCCGTTTTAGCTTCTCCCTTGCAATTCCTTTTCAAGCTATCCCTTAAATCCGGTAAATTTCCTCAAGTATGGAAAGATTCATTCATTACTCCCGTCTTCAAAAAGGGTACTAAGTCCGATATCACCAACTACAGACCGATTTCTAAACTGTCTATTCCAAAGCTTTTCGAACAAGTAGTTTGTGATAGCTTAACGTTTTTCTGCAAACATTTAATCTGCCATCAATAACGCGGCTTCATGCAGAAGCGGTCTACTGTCACAAACTTACTAACCTTTATGAACAAGTGCTCAAAGGCATTAGAGAGTGGACAGGAGCTGGATTGTATCTACACAGATTTCTCAAAAGCTTTTGACCAACTCTCACATGAAATCATCATTTTCAAATTGAAAGCTTTAGGTTTCCCTGTAGGATTTGTTAATTGGATATATTCATATCTCCGAAACAGATCATATATAGTTAAGTTCAGAAATTCGTTTTCTAACCCTTTCCCAGCAAAATCAGGAGTCCCACAAGGCAGCCATCTTGGTCCGTTACTGTTTATACTAGCTATTAATGACGTAACTTCGTGTATTCATTCTAGTGAGATCCTTGTTTTCGCTGATGATATGAAAATTTTCAAATCTATTACCTCAGCTAATGACCGCGTAGAATTGCAAGCCGACATCGACAGATTTGCTATCTGGTGTAGCAAGAATTGTTTAAGCCTGAATCCAGCGAAATGTCAGACAATGACATTTTCAAGGAAACGGGTACCAAGTACACACGGCTATTACATTTCACAACAAGTTTTGCATCGCGTTTTTAGTTTTAAAGATCTGGGAGTAAACTTTACCCCAGACTTGAGTTTCACGGAACACATCAACTTTATTGTTAAAAAAGCTAATTCCATGTTGGGATTTGTTAAAAGATGGTCGAAGGAATTTCAAAATCCTTATGTAACCCTAGCTTTATATAACTGTCATGTTCGCCCCCATCTAGAATATGCATCACAGGTATGGTCTCCTTTCTACGAAGTTCATAAGTCTAGGATAGAGGCAGTTCAGCGTAATTTTATTCGATTTGCTTTAAAAGGTCTCTCCTGGGCAGATCCATACAACCTCCCACCTTACGAACACCGGATTCAACTTCTACAGATTCAAACCTTGTCACAAAGGCGTATAAACAATGATGTTATTTTTATTCACCAACTTTTAACGGGATTTTTAGACGCACCCGATCTTCTATCATGTGTAGGTTTTAACTATCGCGGAGGGGCTCATCATCTTCGTAATTTAGAGCTATTACATTGTCCCCAACACCGTACTAATTATGGCATGAATGAACCTCTTACCCGCATGTGTAAACTTTTCAACTCAAATAAAAGTATTGTTGATTTTAATATTAGTAAATCCTCTCTAAAAAAAACATTTAAAACCAGTGCACCACGCTCATAGTTTATGTTTTGTATGTTCTCAATGTTATTATATCTACTTTGTATAAATGTATTTGTTTATTTATTTTTTATTTTTTGAGCTGGTGTTATGCTATTTGTATATTTTGCTTACTAACAACTAACACCTGCACTAAATGATGTAGCCAGTGAGCACATAACTGAGAACTGATAGTGTAAAAAAAACTCACCAATCAAGTGTTTGTGAACTTTGTCCATAGATGGTGCACCAAACGTTCCTCTTATGGGGAGTACTTTAGATTATAATACAATGACGCCGTGAAGTGCTCGTTACAGGAATGAAGGATCCTCGCTCATGATGGCTTCATCTTCAGCAAAGATGAACTCCTTAGAAGCACGATAGATTCAGACAGGCAGTGATGGACTACAATAAAGAGCAGGGGACTCAAGACGCTTCCCTGGTGCAAACCTACGGTGATTTGAAATTCTTCAAATTTCTGAAAAATTCTCGTTGCCTCAAGGCCACTCATATCAGGTTTTGTGGTTGTCTATCGATTTTTTTGAAAAGATCAAACATAATATTGAATTCAATTTTGGATCGCCTCTGTTGTTGACCCATACCGGCCATCAGAAAGCCGTATTATATTTCGCAATCGGCTATCTAATCTTCACCGATGCGATGGTTCAAAAACTAATCATGGGAAATTTGAAAAGACATGTTCGGTAATCATCAATCAGCCAAACATTCGAACGTCAAAGAAAAGCAAGATCAGCCGAGAACATCTCCGCTGTCCGTGATTCCTCGCAGCGAATAAAACACAATAAAAAGATACTCTTACTCGTAAGATTAAGGTGAACATAACAAATGCCCTCGCTCAAATTCGGCCGGATCAATTCGGAACAGTCATTGAATATTGGGATACTTAGATATTCGGAACGGGTGACATTCGGAACTGACCGCTCCCTCTACCTACGCTACTGATTGCCCTTATGTAGAAACGAAACAATATTTCGAAGAACCAAACGAGAATACAAAATATTAACCTTCAACAACAATCAGCAATCTTAACTTTCTTCCTTTCCAGATTACGAGTCCTGCTGGCATACGAAAATATGACGTCAACAACTTGTTTCTCTTGCACCCTAAAAGCATGGGGCTGGTCAGCTGTCAGGTTTTTCAATTACTAGAAATTTTGTTTCGGGGCAGAAACCATAATGTTCCTTGAACATTTTTGTGCTGTTCACTATTCGAATTAAACAAACTCAATACGCCCTAACTTCAACTCCGGAAAGGGGATACAAAAGTTTGTCGCACAAGGAACACCATCACCAAAAAAAAAAAAAAAAAATATTCTTCATCCACATACTTTGTCCAAGAATTATGTCATCATCACCCCATGTTTTATGTATTCCATGGAGGCTAGTGAGTAGTCTGGCTTGATGGATTCAATTTGCCTTCCTTCCCTTCTCCCCATTGTTGTGACTGGCTCCATAGTGACGATAGTGTTCCGAATTGCGTCAGTTCATTCGAATTCAGATCTTAAACCTCCTACATTTTAATATCTTAGCTTATTTTCTTCAAGAAAAAAAGATTACAGACTTTGTGGTGTCATTCCAAAATTTGATGGCCTTCAATTTCTCTTCGGAAATAATTGATTTTGTTCAAAATTTTGAAGAGGGTTATCAGCAAAAAGTTATGCAAGAAACTATATGAGCTTCTCGCAGAAATGAAAACATCTGGGTGAACACCTGAAGGTGTGTCATAGCCAACAGGTGTGGGCAATCTCCAAAATATTGTTTGCAGTAAAAATTCTGCTATCAGAAATGAGATAAGAATCGGTCGAAACAGAGAACGAAAGTGGGGGATTTCTTACTCCTCACCCTTACTTTATATGGAAGCGGTTGTTTGGGTGAACACATTGTTGTGGTACTGTAACAGAATAATGACGCATAATGCCCAAAGACTTTACTGAAAAGGTTTGAAACGTCTTTGGCACTTGTTTATGGGTAGGTACTAAGAGATAATGGTTTTCGGAATTTCGGCTGACACTGGCACATCATAAAATTAGCAAAGTCTTTGAGGTCTTAAAAATTAAATTTTGTCATGATTTTGGACGTGGGCAGTAATCTTCGTGGTTTGTTTGTATTTAATCTAAATCTAATCGAGGAATTATATAACTTTTTGAAGTATTATAATGTGCGATGTAGACGTAACCTAAATATTGGCTGGTGGTGTAGGTCAGAATATATGATCGATATTTTAGAAAGATAACATACGAGTATCGAAATAAATATTTAATTAAAATGATTTTTGTAATCATTAAGTTATGCAAACAACTGTACTAGTCAACAAAATTGATAAAACCATGAAAACTTTTCTGTCACTACAAGTATTGGGTTGGTGTTTGAAAAAAGTTGATAAGCTCATACAACCAAACATTACAATGACGAAGAAACTTAAAGATACCATTTATGACTGGGTTACACGAACTTGCCCATATGATTCATAATTGCTTGGGACTACGTGTTTTCAAAACTTTAAAATAAATTAGAAAAATCTGGGACAAAATCTCTAATTTTTTTCTAATTGGCTCAAATGAATAGATGTATTGGAAGAACTATTTGTGCAATAACATTTTATAGGCAACTATCTATCAAATAGCCAAGGATCGCAAAATGTCGGCATTATTCCGAATAAAACAACCGAAACTGTTATAAAGTTTCACAATTCGCAAAGTCACCATAATTCCAGTGTTAGGCTCCGACGATAGATGCAGCGGAAAGAAGAAAAAAAAAAACGTTACGAACGCTAAAGGCTCCAGAAAATAGAAGCCGTTGGTCCATTGCGTCAACTTACGGCTCGATTAAATACACGTGTTCTAATGGTAAGCGGATGAAACGCATCAACGCACAAAGCAGTCGAACTTTTAAAATGTCCCCTCCTTCGACGCAACGGATTCTATGGGCTTGGGCCTTAAATCAAATCAAATAAAATGAACGATTGGGGCGGGGACATAACTCCCTGGGACATAAATCCATAATGGACTTATGTCCCACTCGGGTGGGACATAACTCCATAAATCGATTATGGACTTATGTCCCACCTTAATGGGACATTAGTCCATAAAAAAAAGTTCTGGATTTATGTCCCACTTCATATTTTTTATTTAGAAAGAAAGGGGAGCGTATCGGAATCCCGCTTTTTAAAATCCTGCTTTTCAAAAATCCCGAAAAAAAAGTATTAAAATCCCGTCTGCTAAAATACTGCTTTTTTATAATCCCGTCTTCTAAAATCCCGCTTGTTCAAAATCCCGATCTATTATAATCCCGCTTTTTAAAATCCCGACAAATCCCGCTACTCCCGCTAATCCCGTTTTTTTATAAAATAAGCTAATGTTATAAAGTCACGCGCAGTAAAAAAAAAATAATGGGAAATAGAAAAAAAAAAGAGTAAAACAGGTTTTTTGCGTCGCATTGCTTATAATATACAAAACTAATAAAATACAAAAAAATTGTTAATGGTTTAAAGTTTTTTTTTTGTTCCCTTTTGAATAATAGCGTATAGCATTACTTTATACTTTTTTCTTGTAATTTATTGAAGATTGTCATATTCATTGTTAAGATAAAATGCATTTAAAAAATCACTCATTGTTCAATTTATTTTAATTTTCTTATTATCCCGCTTTTGCAATCAAAAGTAGTTGTTTTATTTTAAAAAATCGCGCGATTTTTTAAAATAAAACAACTACTTTTGATTGCAAAAGCGGGATAATAAGAAACGGGATAGTAAAAAACGGGATTATAAGAGACGGGATTTTAAAAAGCGGGATTTTAAAAAAGCGGGATAATAAAAAGCGGGATTATAAAAAGCGGGATTTCAAGATCGGGATTTTAACAAACGGGATTATAAAAAGCGGGGTATCGAACCCAACCCGAAAGAAAGTACTGTACTTTAAAACTGTAACCACTTGTTAAATTCAATGCAACACGCGGTATCATTTTTTTTTGTATTCTCGAAAAACTAAGCAAGGAATAGATGAATTATTAAAAAAAAACTTGGTCTTTCGAAAAACCAATTTTTTTTTAATTATTAGTTTTTCGAGAGACCAAGAAAATAAAAGTAAAAATTCCGAATTTTTACTTCACCTTTATTTTGACGCGTACGATTCAAGACAAGAAAACCAACTAAAGTTCTTTCAATGATACCGCGTGTTGCATTGAATTTAACAAGTGGTTACAGTTTTAAAGTACAGTACTTTCTTTCTAAATAAAAAATATGAAGTGGGACATAAATCCAGAACTTTTTTTTATGGACTAATGTCCCATTAAGGTGGGACATAAGTCCATAATCGATTTATGGAGTTATGTCCCACCCGAGTGGGACATAAGTCATTTATGGACTTATGTCCCAGGGAGTTATGTCCCTGCCCCTGAACGATTGGGTCACAAGAACATGCTGCATAAAAAATAAAGTGCACGACTGGGTCGCACGAACTTGCTCTAATGTGTTAAAATGATCTTGAGTGCTTGAGATTTTGGGAAAAAAGCGTTGAAAAAATCATATGAAATTTTATAAATTACTTAAAAATCAATACCTTAAACGTTTTTTGGAGAAAATGAAATAAAGCATCATTTTTCTTTTACTTTTTTAAATTTTTGCAAAAAAAAATTTTCAAAATCGATCGACCAGTTTTTTCAAAAAACAGTTTTTTTTGAAAAACTTTTTGAAAATATATTCCAATTTTTTTTTGAGTATGCCAACTTCTAGCACTTTGTAGTTTTTATCAGAAAAATATAGATTAAACCGTTTTTGGAAAAAACAAAAATTGAAAAAAAATTTTGAAACTTTTTTAAAAAACTCAAAAAAACTCTTTTTTTGAAAAATTTAAGAATTTTTATTATTTCTTTTATAAAAGGGCTTCTATATTCAAAATTTCATCGAAATCCGTCGAGCAGCTTACGAGAAAATCGGATTTAAAAAAACCGGTCCTATGGGAGGTACCGTTATAAGACTTTTCCTGAAAAATCTATTCCAACCAAAACATAAAGCTTGCATATAAAACACTATTCAGAAAGTTTTATCAAAATCGTAGGAGCCGTTTTTGAGAAAAATTTATTTTTCACTAAAAATCGTATGGCAGGTATACCGTTAGTTTTAAAGCTAGAATGCTTATTCCAAAAACCCCTCTGTAGGACGTCATAATAATACTATCTACAAAGTTTAAAGCAAATCGGTCCAGCCGTTTAGGCTGTAGGTACCGATACAGACGGACGGACAGACAGACAGACAGACAGACAGACAGACATACAGACGGACAGAATTCTTAGACCTTTTTTTTTTTCGACGAATGCATAACTTGCCTTATAGTACTTATAATCGCAAGTAAAAATTTGAGATAACAATCACACATGACATTACGATGATGGAGAAGTCGAAAAAAGTGGGTCTGGAAATTCCGTCCGTCTGTCTGTCTGTCTGTCTGTTCGCGCCTCTGGAGGCTGAACGGGTGGTCCGATCTGCTTCAAATTTGGTATTTAGGATTTATTTGGCCGTCCGTCGGAACAAATTTTTACTTGCGATTATAGGTACTATAAGTCAAGTTATGCATTCGTCGAAAAAAAAAGTTTTGAGATAACAATCAAACATGACATTACGATGATAGCGAAGACGGAAAAAGATGGTCTAAAAATTCTGTCCGTCTGTATGTCTGTCTGTCTGCTGTCTGTCTGTATGTATAGACACCTACAGCCCAAACGGGTGGGCCGAATTGCTTCAAACTTGGTATACAGACTTTTTTAGGTATTGTACAGAGGGTACAATACCTAACGGTACGATTTCAATTTAAAAAATCAGTGTTGCGTTTTAGGTACGACCAATCATATGGCTGAAAAAAAAGTTTTAAAAAATGGCTAAGAACAGTACTTTCCATAGGACCGTTTTTTTTGCTTTCGACTATCTCGAAAACGACTCAACCGATTCTTTCGAAATTTCACACACATATAGCTGTAGGTAGCTCAATTTGTTTTGTATACCAATATTTTTGAAAAATATTTTTTTGTATTTTTAAAATCATTTTAAAAAAAAAAATTTTAAAAATTAATATTTTGAGAACTGCTTATCAAATTTTTTTGTAAAAATTTTAAATAAATGTATTTGCTGAATACCTATGAACTGGCGTTTTTGAATTTTTTTTTTAAATTTTTTTCAAAAAGTTTTTCAAAAAAAACTTTTTTTCTCAAAAACCGCTCCACAGATTTTTATAAATTTATTTTCATAAATTCAAATTTATCCAAGAAATAAAATGGCTTACTTTTTTTTCAGCTCAAATTAGTTTAAGTATTTATTTAAGAATTTTGAAAATTTTATTTTTATCAAAATCTCAAGCCCCTAAACCACTGTCACTCATTAGAGCAAGTTCGTGCGACCCAGTCGTGCATTTTATTTATTTTTGCTCTAGGTCCAAAAATAACGGCACCTGCCATACAATCTTGAAGACAAAAATTGATTTTCTCAAAAACGGCTCTAACGATTTTGATAAAACTTTCAGAATGCTATTTTTGCAAGACAATCTATCTTTTGGTTTGAATTTTTTTTTCAAAATTTGTCTAATAACGGTTCCTCTCATAGAACCAGTATTTTCAAATCAAATTTTCTCGTAAACTGTACATTCGATTTCAATAAAATTTTGGCCACAGGAAGTCATTTATATTAATATGGCATTTCAAAATTTTCAAAAACTTTTTTTTTTGATTTTTTATAATTTTTTCAAAAAAAATTTTGGTTTTCGAAATATGTTGGAAACGGGTACATTGATTTTTTTTCTAAATTATATTTCAAATGTAAACTACAGATTGCCATATATTTGCATACTCAAATAAATTTCAAAATATTTTTTGAAAAAGTTTTTCAAAAATAACCTTTTTAAAAAAAAACTGGTCCAACGATTTTCAATATTTTTTTTTCCTAGATTGACGTATAGCTTTGAAATTTTATTGCATACTTAGTTTTTCCGAGAAAACTCTTAAACTAATTTAAAAAATAAAAGAATTTTCGAAATTATTTAATTTTTTTTAAATATCCATATATGCAGCCACTACGAAATTGCTTATCGAATCCATAACTTGGCTTATAGTACCTATAATCGCAAGAAAAAACATAAGCGAGTAAGCTTACAACGAACTGTTCTATACCCTATTCCCTATATTTTTGTGGATGAATGCGTTCACCTCCCGCAACCAGCTGCTGTTCCAGTTTCAGAATCAAAATTCTTCTTAAGCAGACAGTAAAAAATTCAATAACATTAATTTTGTGTGGAAATAACTGCTGGCGCAGTAAAAAGAAGGCGTGTGCCACGCCCAACGTTGAGACTTTTTACTGCCAAGGCAATTACTATGAGGTTCACGACATTCAATTTTAAGTTTTTAGCTCGATTTGAACAAAACAAAACAAAACTTAAATTTTTAAAAATTAGATTTTGAATGGAAATAGCGATTATGGGTGTTTTAACAATTCTTGAACCACACTCTGCTACATAACCAAGGAATGAAAACCGAAGTGTTCATCTTCTTACTTAAAAACTGCGACCGATAATCAAAAAGCATTAAACAATTAATGCATATTACGACTTTTGACGGAAACGTCCCTTTAAAGTGGACGTGTCCTAAAAAATTTGTAAGACAAATTTAAAGCACTAGCTCAGCTTTGATCATTAGTCAATTTTTAGGCATATGTGTAAAACTACGGCTGAATCGAGTAGTTTTTTAACGATATTACCTATGAAGAAAGGTATTTTATAAAAATCACGCCCTTAAAAGTGGGTGTATTGAAAAAAAATATAGAGATATATCTTTCATATAACGAACGGAAAAAAGGATAAAATTAAATAGTGGTACCTTAAATTTATAAAACTACGTTTTTTCGTTCTTTCATGAAAAGTTGGAATAAGGCCGCCCAAAATTCAAAAATTTATTTGTTGCGTTGTGCTTTTATAGTAACTGTACAAAAACCATAATTTAAATTTGCTAATTTGCCAAAAATGACGATTGTGGGCGTGTTTGTGGGGATTTCACCGGTTCAAGAGCTTAAGTCTTACTCTTGAACCAAAGATTATATACACCAAATTTCAGCTTTTAGCTCGAAAATTGCGATCTCTAGAGAGTAGGTATACATACATACGGACGGACGGACATCTCTAAATCGACTAGGCTTTTGATTCTGAGTCAGAACATAGTTTTCTATACCTAACGGTATTATTTCTCTATGTTAAAAATTCCACACCAAATACAATATACCCATTCTATATAGAATAGGGTATAAAAATGAAAAAGGCCTTTTTTGTAAATTTTTACAAATCACTATTTTCTTACTTTAAAACCACAATCAAAATAAAGAAAACAACTTTGTCCTCCACCCGCTATTTCCTTCATAAGTTAAGTGTTTTTTTGTTTTTTATAAAATATAATTATCATACATTCATCCTCGTAAACTTTTCATCAAAACACCATTTAAAGCTCTTATTAACTACAAACTCTCACGCGACTAGTCGTCGAAGTTAATTGTTATGAAGAGGTCAGTTTCTTTATACAAAAAAAATGTATATAATTTTGCGATGCGACTTTTTACCCGAAAGGACGTTGACAGTTTCACGCTATCTAATCAGTCGATACACCTTAGAGCTGAAAACTGAATGTCCTTGCTATATTGCAGTTAAAAGCACAAGGGAATATTCAACCCCGCTGAGTGTGTTTCCGGAATAGTTACATGGTATTAAAAAAAAAAAAAACACTATTTCCATTAAAGTGTGGCAATATCCTTGAATAGAAAAAACTTAATTAAGCTAACAACTACCTGATTAACTAAGCCATGGGTGGAGAGAGTGGGGATTTGGAAGAAAATTAATTATTAAATTGACCAAGGGAGGTCTGCAGATAACAGCACTCATATCCCTTAATCTATATCGATACATTTTCCTAAAGAGGATAAGATCTAGATTTTTAGATGAAGGTAATTAATTTTGATAGAAGGCTAGAACTAATGAAATTCATAGATAAACCCTGATTTATTGGGGTTGTAGTGATTTATATCAAGCAATTCTAGTCCAATACTTGAAATTAAAAACAGTTTGTGTCTTACACACATTTTGATGGAAAAAAGAAAGCAAAGGAAATTATAGAATTTAATGAAAACTGTGAACTTTTGTTATCATAAATAAATTAACAATCGAAATAATCATTCAATTTCAATCAATCAATCAAGTTCGTTTCACTTTGAGGGGCTTATTAAGTTTAAACTTGAAAAAAATAAGTGATGACGAGGGGGATGGCCTTAACTTGTTCAAAATATAATAAAATGGCATGCGTGACTAATACAATGATTGAAAGAGTTGTATTGTCTAGTCTGATTGAAAATTCAATCAACAGTGTTATCAATTGAGCGTGTTCTAATCAATGAATTGCACGTAAAATGAAAAGGAAATTCATTTTTATACATATATATTTTTATATCAAACATGCGTCATTTTTATTTCGTTCAGAAACAGGGTGATTCCAGATTTACCCAAAATTTTTGTTTTTAAAGCGTTAAGATATTTACTCAAACCGAACAAATGAATATTACAAGCAATATTTGTTTTACTTGCGATTATAGGTACTATAAGGCAAGTTATGCATTCGTCGAAAAAAAAAGTTTTGAGATAACAATCAAACATGACATTACGATGATAGCGAAGACGAAAAATGATGGTTTTAAAAATTCTATCCGTCTGTATGTCTGTCTGTCTATATGTATAGACACCTACAGCCCAAACGGGTGGGCCGATTTGCTTCAAACTTGGTGTATAGAATTTTTTAGTTATTGTACAGAGGGGAAATTGAAATTTTTTTTTTGGCTCAAAAAATAACGGTACCTGCCATACAACCGTTACGTTAAAGCTTATTTTTCTCAAAAACGGCTCTAACGATTTCGATTTAAAAAAATCAGTGTTGCTTTTTAGGTACGACCAATCATATGGCGTAAAAAAAAGTTTTAAAAAATGGCTAAGAACGGTACTTTCCATAGGACCGTTTTTTTTTGCTTTCGACTAACTCGAAAACGACTAAACCGATTCTTTCGAAATTTCACACACATATAGCTGTAGGTAGCTCAATTTGTATTGCATACCAATATTTTTGAAAAATATTTTTGTATTTTTAAAAACATTTAAAAAAAGATTAAAAAAGTAATATTTTGAAAACTGCTTTTTAAATTTTTTTCTAAAAATTTTAAATAAATGTATTTGCTGAATACCTATAAACTGGCGTTTTTGATTTTTTTTTTAAATTTTTTTCAAAAAGTTTTTCAAAAAAAAACTTTTTTTCTCAAAAACCGCTCCACAGATTTTTATAAATTTATTCTCATAACTTCAAATTTATCCAAGAAATAAAATGGCGTACTTTTTTTTCAGATCAAATTAGTTTAATAATTTATTTAAGAATTTTGAAAATTTTATTTTTATCAAAATCTCAAGCCCCTAAACCACTGTCACTCATTAGAGCAAGTTCGTGCATTTTATTTTTTTATGACCAGCGCGCTCAAAAGATTTTTCGGCTCCCTGAAATTAGGTACGCCATAAAATATCACGCCCAAAAGAGTTTTGGAAAAAAAGCCCTAAAAATTTGGGCGTAAAAAAATTGGAAAAAACGCATAAAATAGTTTTGGAAATCTCGCCAAAAGGCATGGAAATTACTCCGCAATTTAGAAAAAAAGACCAAAAAATATAAATGGAAATTCCAAACATGGTTTGGAAAATTTTTACAAAAAAAGAGTTTGTTGGCTTTTTTTCCTTGTTGGGCCTGTTTTCCTAGAAAAAAATTTTGTATGATTTTTGGGCGTTTTTTCCATTTTTTTTTTTGCGTAATTTCACGGAGCCGGGGTTTTAAAGTTTGGATAGCAGACTAAAGGACAAACCTATACCATTGCATTGGATTTTGTATGACTTTGTACTGCAATGGCAATTAAACATCGAGTTGGGCAGATCGTTCCATATTCTTGCCCGTACGGCTTATTAACGGTTCTCCATACGAAACAGTACGTCTGAACTTGACTTCGATTTTAAGCTGATGAGCATTCCAAGAGAAGCAGGGAAATTATTATAGAGGAGATTGCATTAAAGAAGTAATGGTTAAACCATATTAGACGAAACACATTTATGCGACGTTAAAGTGAAATATATTCTTCCGTAATGCTTCGTTCATCTATGTGTTTTAAGGCTCTTTTATGAATAACTAGCCTTACCCGGCGCGCGTACGTTGTTACGCTCAAGAAAGAATGAATGAAGTATTTTATTTCGGATTTTTGTATTAGGTTGTTAGACTCTGAATACATTGTCGATAATTGAATATTGAGCTTCATTTGCCAGAAGTTCGGCGGGGACAAAATCTCATTATTGTTGATCAATCCAACTTGAATTTTGCCATTCCCGAATCCCGATATCCAAAAGTGATTTTGAGAATGTTTGTGTTTACGGGTCTTGCAGCGAATAAACACGCATGTTCGTCGATACCGTTATGTTATCGACTGAAGTCCAATGGCTGACAACTTTTTAGATTTGTTAGTAATTTGCAAAGTAAACTAAAAATTAATTTGTTGCATACCACTTCGCCGAATTTTGAGCAAATCCAATTACATTTATTATGGGTTAAGACTTTACAGTCCAATGGCTGACAATTTTTGAAATTTATTATAATAATTTGACAAAGTGCACTAAAAATGCATTTTTTTTTTATGCAGACCATTTCAAACCTTCGTAGGCGTACTCGGAAGATCCTAAAAGTTTCATCACAATCTGATTAATCGTTTAAATCGAAGAAAAATATAAGATTTTTATTTTTGTGGGCTTAAACTTTGCAGTCCAATTTGTTGCAACAATTTTAGTTGATTTTTTAACAAGTGTCCTCAGAAAACCCTACCAAAGAAAATATTAAAACCAAACTCACCGAATTTTGACCAAATTTCATACGAATTTTATTTTGTCCGATGGTGTCCGCTGACGAATAGTGTCCGATAGTGCGGTTGCGTGTGTTGAAACCTTGCAGTCTTCTCGCTGATGATATTTCACATTTGTTAGTTATTTGACAAAGTGCACTTAAAATGCATTTGTTGCACCATCTATCGGCATGGTATCGGACTGCTCTATAAACCTTCCTTATGACTTGTAGAATAAATTTCTTTCAGCACTCAATGGGGTTGTGTGCATAGTTTTCGAGACTATAGCGTAAACACACATACATTTTGAATTGTATATATATGAATAACTAGCCTTTACCCGCGGCTTCGCTCGCGTTTCAGATGATCAAGAAGTAGACTGTAGCTTGAGGAGTCGTCTATCGTAATCTAGCTTCTTCTTCTTTTATAGCTTTATAATTCCATATACCAACATTAAACCGTGATAAAAAGAAACCTATGTGCTATTCCAGACTATAATCTATATCTGTGCTAAATTTCATTCAGATCCGTTCAGCCATTCTGGTGTGATTAAAAAAATTAAAACAAATCTATCCCACGGGAACCATACATTTTACCTGGATAAAAAGTAGCCAATATGCTATTCCAGACTATAATCTATCTCTGTGCTAAATTTCATTCAGATGAGTTCAGCCATTGTGGTGTAATTACAAAAATTAAAATAAATCTATCCCACGGGAACCATACATTTTACAGGGATATAAAGTAGCCAATACGCTATTCCAGACTATAATCTATCTCTGTGCTAAATTTCATTCAGATCCGTTCATCCATTCTGGTGTAATTTCAAAAATTAAAACAAATCTATCCCATGGGAACCATACATTTTACCGGGATAAAAAATAGCCTATCTGCTATTCCAGACTATAAGCTATCTCTGTGCCAAATTTTATCCAGATCCGTTTAACCGTTCTGGCGTGAGTTAGCAACAAACATCCAAACATCGTAACTTTCACATTTATAATATTAGTAAGATAGTAAGATTATATTCAGCCGTAAGGCGCAAGTGTGTAATAAGAGCACCTCCAAAGATATGGTACTTATACTGAAAGCCAATTGATATAAAACACTGAAAACGCAATGGTTTTTTACATTTTTCAAAAATACCTCAATGTCAAATAAAGACATGACCAGTTATACATGGTTGATATAACTGTTTTACGGAAGACGAGGTCTTTAAAGTCGGGTTTACTACAAAATTGCAAAAAAAAAAAATATCCCCATCGATTAAAATCCCCAAAAGTTATAATCCAACTAGCTAATATCCCCACATTCAACAATCTTTTTTGCCAAAATCCCCAAGAAATCCCCAAATCCCCAGTGTCCGTGTACATCTAAATTATGTGTATTTAGTTTTCAGAAAAATCTAATGAAATTATTTTTATTGTGAATCTAACTAATAAGTGATAACGATTAAGTTTTTCTTTTCGCTTCATTTAAGACTTTATGAATATTTATTTACTTACTAATTTTAATAAACATTACAAGCACTAAAAAGAATTTTATATTTGCTCTTTGGATTATATTTCCTGCAATATGAATTAAACCAAATATCACCAAAACAAATATGTTCAAGTAGCGAATCATGCGATCAAATCGCACGCGCGATACTTGAACATATTTGTTTTGGGGATATTGGTTTGGGGATTTTCGGCTTGTAGACTCTTTGGGGATTTCGGGGATGGGGATTTTACTATGGGGATTTTGCGTTTGGGGATTCCCGTTTGGGGCTTGTGTTTTGGGGCAAACGTTACCAACCCTTTAAAGTCATTTCTGCAACGTTTGTTGTCCGAATTCATGTTGGACTCTTTAATAGGCAATCATTTAAAAACAAGATCGTAAACGTTTCAGACCTCTTCTAGCTTTTTTTGAGGTCAGGATTCAGGTCTATACGCATGCGAATGGCCACTGACTCAGGAGATCGAAGATAATAACCATAGACAACGGTGACTGGGATGCGAAACGTTTGTAAAAGAATCCCAATTGTGACTGAAATAATCATCTTTATTGACGGCTCGAATTTTTGGGTGGATGGCTATGTTATGTACCACAAAAGGTTACTTTAAGGTGCGGATTTTTAGCTCTAGGCGTCATTGATTGGTGCTTATTCCTTAGCAAACGACATTATTGACACCATCACCTCCATCAAGTACGAGCATGGATGAAATAGGTTTTTTTATTGCTCTGTGTTCCACATAACTGATGAAACAGTTTACAATATATGAACCAGAAAGTTAAACGCATAGATTAGATTAGATTAGATTAGATTCTTTATTCAAAACATCAAATTTTACAATGTTATCATTGAGAAAAAAAAAAATGAATAATTTAAGGCATGACATTTCTGTCATCAACTCACGCAAAGAAGACGTGATTTGGTCACCCGATTTGACCCCGTTAGAATTTTTCTTGTAGGGTTATCTCAAGTCATAGGAATTTCTATTCCAAAATAAACTACCAATAACTTGTCTCGTATACCTCGTTAACAGCTCGCAGACAGTTTGTCAAATCCCATTTCAATATCGACCAGCTTTAATTCGAAAACCCTTAAAATAACAAAAACTAGATGAAATATCGACTTACAATTAATAGAAGACAGACAATTTTCGGAGACACTTTTTTCTTACATTGTTTAATTAGATATTTCAATAGAAATACCAGCTTGCTCGCTTCCAATTCAGTTTGAAATTTGAACCGAATCCTCTCAAGGTAGCATAATTCCTTTCGAGCGTACATGAGTAACCACAATTTCAAATAAGTGCTTCAATAGCAGAAATGCGTCCGATCACCATACTCTTGAAGTGGTACTTAGTATACAATTTGTTAATTTTAATTGAAAATTTTTTCCGACATTAGTTTGAGGACCTAGATAAAGCGTTCTGTGGAGTCGATGTACAACTTTTCGCACTTGATCAATTCTATTTCAATTTTTACTTTCTTCTTTTTACTTAAGAATAGTTACAGATTCATGCAAAAGTAAATAACGATGGCTGAGAAGTCGAAAAAGGGCCTCTTGAGGTGTGAACTCGACCCAGTAATAGGGTGAAACCATGCTACTTCTTTTTCCCAGGCAGGGGGCTCAATCACCATAGGTGATTCCTTACACCTCAAAGTGATTTCTCCATCGTTGTCTATCAGTTGATACCTAAGAGACTTATTTTAATTGCAATTTTTGTATATGGAAACAAGATTTGTGACATGATATTCTTAGTCGAATTGAGCATATTAGCAAGAAAAATACAGAACTGAAAGGTCTCACAATAATTTTGTCAAGAAGAATATCATTATGCCTTGTACATTTTTTGTCCAAGAAATGTTAAGATCATTCATTATTACTTACTCGAGTGATTGCACCCTAAAACGATCGGTTCGAAACTGTTGCCGTCGGGTTGCCCATGTTCTAAACTAGTTCCACATCAACTTGCAGTCTTAAATATGTGATTGGATGATAAATTACCAATCACTGGTAAATGTAAATGTTCGTCATAGTGACTATCTGATGTACTGTGCTTTGAAACTTGAAGGCAGCTTCTGTATGAGAAAGTCCAGAGCACACACCGTTTCTATAACTTTTCGACACGATGAAACCCTAATGCCAAAGTGTATACGAATTTCCCTAACGGTTGAAATGTAGACTTTTTTATTTGCTCTAAAGGGCAAGTATTGGTTTCGTGCAGAAAAAAAAATCGAGGTTTTAATCAAACATGACATTACGATGATAGAGAAGCCCAAAAAAGTGGTTTTCGCCATATCGTCCGTCGGTCTGTCTGTGCGTCTGTGCGGATGTGCGCTTTTTCACGTCATGCTACAACCTAAACGGCTTGACGGATTTTCTTAAAACTTGGTATATAGCAGTTTGAAGGAAAACCATTGTCGAATTTTTTTTTGTTTCGTTTTAGCCCTGCTCAAACTGGGACCTTTCATGTAACGGTTTTTTTCAATTTGGATTTGCTCGAAAACGGCTATAACGATTTTGATTAAACTTAGAATTTAACTTACCTAAGATATTTCTAACAAAATTGTTTTTTTTGTTTTTTTTTTCTTAAACGGTCGTAACGAAAATCAGGTTTAAACGGTTTTTTTAAAAAAATAGTCATAAGTTCTCAACTGCTTGATTGAATTGACTCAAACTTCGTTTAGCATCGTTCTTTATAGTGTTCTATAAGATGGTTTTGTAAATTTTTCAGTGAAGCCTTTCTAAATGGTAGCTCCGATACAACGAGCCGTTCAGTTTTAGCCAATTTTTTTAGGTTTTTTCTTCTTTGCTCAAAAATGGCTATAACGATTTTGATAAGATTTGGGGAAATATATTTTTTTAGTGTTCTTAAGAGAACTGCGTTTTTAGTTTTTGGCAAAAAATGCTAATAACGGAGATCTGATCTTAACGTCTTTTTTTCAAATCGGCATAAGTTGTCAACGGTTGTATCGAAGTCAAACAAACTTTGTTTGGTATAGTTCCTTACAACTCTCTATCAGATGGCATTGCATTTTTGTCAGTTACTCTTTTTTAAATGGTGGCTCCCATACAAAAAGCCAATAGGTTTTGTGCCAAATTATGTAGTTTTTCTAATTTACTCAAAAAAGATTCTGCCGAGTTTTATTAAACTTCGTATGAAATATACACTGAATGTTTTGAAGAAAACTGCATTTAAGTTTGTGGCTACAAATGATTATAACGAAAATTTGTTTTAACAATTTTATTAATTTGGCCATAAGCGGACATTTATATCATTTATAGCACCCAAAAGATGACATCTAAATTTGATATACTAAAGGTTTCTTAACGTAAGCTTCTGTATATCGGGTTTTCCAGTTTTAGCCAAACTGTTTTGGTTTTTCCCAATTTTTCCAAACATGAGTTCTTCATATTGCTCGAAAACTTTGTTTTCATCGTACTATTGCACCCTAAGAGCAAGTACGTGCGACCCAGTTGTGCATTTTATTTTACAAGCAGTAGAGATAATCTTTCCATAGATGCAACTCTGGTAGGTATATAAGGTATTCAATATGCACGCCTTGAATGAATTATCACATGAAAATTGAATGATTTGGTGTTAATTAACAAAAGTTAGTTAGAAAAAGTGTTAAGATAACCATGTTCATTGAACTTTTTTCCATACACTGAAAAAAAAATTCTTAATTAAAGTTAAATCAATATTTTGACGGTTCATTTGCAAAATCATTGGTTAAAAATGAAAATTTGATTGAAATTGAGAAAAAATATATTTTTTGTATAACGTCTTATACTCTTATAACTGTTAATTAATAGTTTTATGACTCCCTCTAAATACTGCTCAAATTAAACACTAATACCTCTGTGCTTCGATGTACACTTCCCCTTAGACGGATAAAGCTTGTAGCGTTCAGCTTAAACATAAAACTCTAGTTAAGTTTGGATTGAAGCTAGTTATTTCATCTTCGACATTTTAGCTCTAATTTTATTCCGATGTGAGATCGGATGGTGTTCGAATATTTTGGTGCACAAAGCTTAGAGGAGCCAAGACTTACGGACTTACACCCTCAACCATTCCTATCACTTACTAGCAAAAGGCATTATTCTGGAATTAAAACTTAGGTGAAATACTTGGATATATATTAGAACCTTTTCTGAAAACTACCGATGTGTGAATGGAATAGTGTGAAATCTTCTAACCCATTTTACTGGCGCAAGTGACTAACTGACGCATAAGTGTGAACTCTTACTTTTGCCAAAGAAATATCTTGCCGGTGAGCTGTGATAATAAATAATATATAGCTAGTTGCAAATTCTTCTGCGGGTCGTAGGAAGACCTAAAAATGGAATTATGCTGTAAAACTACAAGTTAAACCAACTAGCATTGCAGGACAAGCGATTGAAAGGTTAAACCATAGACTTTAATTCATACTACAAAAACCTATTTGGCAGTCATTTGGAAATCCCTCAAAAACACTCACCCTTCCTACCATACAAAATTTTACCTAACAGAAACCAGCAAGCCATTTGAACATTGAATGACTATTGTATAGCACTTTGACTCATTGACAACTTGCCCTGGGCCCCTGCTCTTTTTAAAAACCCTTATACACCAAAAAAAAAACAAAAAAACAAAAAATACCTACAAAACCTTAATCAATAACAAACCAACCAAAAACCGTGTGTTTTGTTCCCTAAATTACCAATACCAACCCAACAAAGTAAACACAAATAAACATACAAAATAATAAATTCTTATCAAAATGTAAACATCTAAAAGAACGAAAACCAACTCGCATGCTCAAAAAAGAACGACAACAAACCGGCAAACACACCATAGCTAGTGTATCTTTCATGAGTATCTTTCAGTCTAGCAATAGTTACAATAGAGCATTGTTCATTGAATATACTTCCACATCCACCAAAAATGATTTCATTGAGCCTTCCACTATGACATTGGGTTTTGGGTTATAAGATAAAAAAAATCCACTCATTATTCTAAAGCATTCCCACTCAATGAGCTTTTCTTGCATCTGTATCTAAAACTCATAGTTCAAACAAAACCGCTGAGCGATGAGCGATGACGAACGATCCAGAGGAACCTCTTGAAACACACAAAAAAAGTCCAATCTAAAGTATTTGATGACTCCAGTAGTGTTGTAGTTCTATACAAAACTAAAATGCAAAGTTTCTAACTCAGTCGTTTCAGAGAGTCGGGTTGGTTTGGACGCGTTTTGGATTTAATATCCCAGTGTTTGATTGAAAAAAAAAAAGTTGAAAAATTGTGAAATAAGATAAAAATATAAATAAATTGTGAATTTTATTTTAAAAAAAATACATAAAAATTTAAAAATTAAAAATAGTGTCTTAAAAAAATATTAATTAAAGTTTTGTGTCAACATTTTTCGTCAAAAAGGGCTCGAAACACACAAGTTTTTGGAACAATTTTATCAGTATTTTGTGTAAGTTTTGTTTCAAATATTTTTTTATTTAATATTAGAAATTTTTTTTATTACAAAATTTACACAAGGTCCCTGATGGGTAGCTATATTTCAATGCCATCTGTTATTTGAAACAAAATAAATTATCCAAATTAGCTACCTATTTCTAGTGGGAGATACGAATTTTAAGGGACCGTAAGGTTAAGCTAATAATTTGGGGACAGACAATTTACGACCGTTTTGTTTGTCCAGTTCGTGTGTTTACATTGTCCAATAAAAACAAATATTAAATTAGCAACACTGTTGTGAGGGAGGTCGATTGAATTCCCTTGGCATGGAACCAATTCCCAAAAAAGACAAAAACAAAAAAATATTTAGTGAACCTATAAAATTCTGTTTGATTCTCTATCTCCATGATGTCACTGGAAAATGCCACAAGTGATGGATTGGGAACTACCTACTTCCTAGAATTTCTCGACTAAAAGCACGCCTCATATAGAAAAATGTGCTAATTGCTTTTGGTCGGAACAAAAATGTCGACTTTGTAGTTGTAGTGAGTAGGTTGTAAAATAAAAACAATTAATAATTTATTGTTTATATTGTTTACGAGAATCAATCTCAATTGCTTAGTATGGAGTTTTTTTTTTTGTTAATTGATTTTTGAAAACTATTGATGGATGTCAATTTTTGATGTTTGAAGGGGCGTATGACGTGATAGAAGTCGAATAAAATTCAGTGAAAATTTAGCATACCTAATCAATTTTGTAGAATGCCACCTCACACAGAAATTTAAGTAATTAAATACATTTTTGTTGTTGTTGTTGAAAGTTTTGTAGTCATAAATTCGTTTATTTTTTATTAAAGGCTCTTATCAGATTCATATGAATTTTCTATGTCAGAGACTTTATGGTCGTTGCATTTGAATAGAGTGGGTTGGGAACCTTTTTCCTAGAAGTTGGTCGGCAGTTTTTGTTTGTGGTGTGGGAAAAAAATCACAATTGTGTGACTATAGGTGTTTAGGGGTGACAATTACGTTGGTTTTGTTTTTTTAACATTTCTGTAGGTACTTTATTCACGTTCGGAGCTGCCGGCATGACAATTTTCTCGTATCTGAAAATGTTATCAAGTAATTTTTATAGTGATTCATTGTCATTTTTTATATTTAATATGATGCTTAAAAAAATATAATGTGTATTAGTAGTTTCGATCTAGTTTATGTGGCCTTGTTGCACAGTTTTCCCAATTTTTTTAAAATTTTTTATCAAACTTAAAATACAAAATAAATAAATAGTTGGCAAAACAGCTGCAAGCGGGGTCAGGGCCTGTGACTTACACTCTCAACCATTCTTGTGTGTGCGTTGATATTCTGCAGGAAGTTAATGAAACTTGGTAATTTTGTTCAGGGATAGTTAATTATCATTTTGCTTAGTTTTTTGCATTCGAGGGCAATGTGAAAAAAGAAGAGGAGGGGTTTAATGCAAAATGTTTGACTGTCCTTACGTCCTACTGAACAAAAATTCCTACAATTTTAATACAATGGAAATGCTTTTGCCATAGGGTGTAAGGAAAAAAGCTATTGAAGAAAAATCGGGGTGAAAAATTTGAAATTCCCCCACCCTTCCTCTTTTTCCACAGGACTCTTGAAGTCAAAAACTAAGTAAATTCTTAGTGAACTACCCCTGAGCAAAATTTCCAAGATTCATTTACTTCCGACCTTTTTCCACTTAAAAGTACGTGTCGACTGGAATGTAATGTAGTCCGTACGAAAGTTTGGGATTTTTTTTTTTTGACCCGCTAATGGTGACGTGAATAACGGGCCTATAACAACAACATTAAAACCCGGTCTCACAGACCGTGCGTCGCCAATGGCGAGTTAATGAGAATGAAATTGCAATAAACAATAAGTAAATATAAACGTTTTTCACAAGGCAAGTCAAGTCGATAAGTTTCAGTGTATTAATGTGTGCGGGGAGCTGGTGCGGACTTTTCCAGCCTTAGCTTCATAATGTTTCAACCTTGCTTGAAAAAATTCATTGATATTTTTAAGAGGCAGACAGTCAACACATGAATTAAGGTAACATTGCATCATTTCATAAAAATCTTTGAAAAATTATCACATCAGCTGCTTAAATGGGACAACCAAAATACTGCAAGGTCAGTCGTTAGGAAATAAAATTAAGTTGAATAGAAAGGTACCTAAGTAACTGCCTTGTGGTATTCAAAAAGAATTTGATTTTTGTGTAAAAACGCGTACAGTGTAGATCGTACCATTTTATTATTAGTATTGGACGTTTTGAATGAAAGAACAATAATTTAAATGTTCTGCCATCAAGTTCATGTAGGCAAAAGATACAGTAGTTATTTGACGACTGCCGAGTCGAGTATTAGACTTTTAAAAACTTTTTCCGACACCAGAGTATACTCCGGTAGAGTATAAATGGTGGTTCGTTGGTTGGTGGTTATAGTTGGTGTGGGTGGTGAGCCAAAATTTGTCAAAAATATTTGGTGGTTCGTTGGTGGCTGTAGGTGGGATGGGTGTTTGGTGTTGCGGGTGATTTGGTATGGTTTGGGGGGAATTGTCAAATATGTAGGGTGGTTGGTTGGCGGTTGTTGGTGGGTTGGGTGGTTGGCGGCTTAGGTGGTGGGAATGGTTGATTTGATTGGAGATGAGGTGGGATGGGGGTGGGGGTGATTTGGTGTTGGGGAGAGACCAAAAGTGTGAAAATTTTTTGATTTCGTACACAAGATGTTTATGTGCAAGTAATATCCACAAAATTTAATGTTTTTCGCATTTATATAACAATTGTTATTTTACGAAAACAATATTGATGGTTTTGTATGAAAAATGGGCGTCAGCCACGCCCAAACTAAAATATTTTTATTTGATTGGAAGAAAGTTTACCTAAAGCTTACGTGTGCAAAATTTTAGTGTTATGCTTTTATCGTAACTGTACAAAAAAACATAATTTAATTTTACCAAATTGAGGTTGTTCAACAAAAATGGCGATTGTTGGCGTGTTTGTGGGCGGATTATACTGGTTCAAGATCTTAGCCTTACTCTTGAACCAAAGATTATATATACCAAATTTCAGCTTTCGAGCTCAAAAATTGCGACCTCTAGAGAGTATACATACGGACGGACAGACGGACGGACGGACGGACATGGCTAAATCGGCTAGGCTTTTGATTCTGAGTCAGAAAGTACATATGTATATGTATGTTCTATACCTAACGGTATTATTTCTCTATGTTACAAACTCCACATCAAATACAATATACCCATTCTATGGAATAGGGTATAATGATGAGCTCATATAGTGATTACCCTGGCAATAAAAAGTCTCATCTATAGGCGTGGCACACGCCTTTTTATTATTGTGCCAGCAGTTATTGTACATCGGCCAAGCAAAATTTATTTTATTGAATTTGTTCCTGCCATTTTTTTTCTGAAACTGGAACAGCGGCTGGCTGCGGGATTCGAACGCATATTCATATACATACATATACAAAAATATGGGGAATAGGGTATCCAACAGTTCGCTGAAAACGCACTGTAGCTCTCGTTTATGTTTTATTTTTTCAAATAGCCATAAGTTCTCAACGGCTTGATTGAATTAACTCAAACTTCGTTTAGCATCGTTCGTTATAGTGTTCTATAGGATGGTTTTGTAAATTTTTCAGTGAAGCCTTTCTAAATGGTAGCTCCGATACAACGAGCCTTTCAGTTTTAGCCAACTTTTTTAGGTTTTTTCTTATTTGCTCGAAAACGGCTCTAACGATTTTGATAAAATTTGGTGTAATATATTATTTTAGTGTTTTCAAGAGAACTGCGTTTTTAGTTTTTGGCAAAAAATGCTAATAACGGAGATCTGATCTTAACGTCTTTTTTTTCAAATGGGCATAAGTTGTCAACGGTTGTATCGAAGTCAAACAAACTTTGTTTGGTATAGTTCCTTACAACTCTCTATCAGATGGCATTGCATTTTTGTCAGTTACTCTTTTTTAAATGGTGGCTCCCATACAAAAAGCCAATAGGTTTTGTGCCAAATTATGTAGTTTTTCTAATTTACTCAAAAAAGATTCTGCCGAGTTTTATTAAACTTCGTATGAAATATACACTGAATGTTTTGAAGAAAACTGCATTTAAGTTTTTGGCTACAAATGATAATAACGGAAATTTGTTTTAACAATTTTATTAATTTGGCCATAAGCGGACATTTATAGCACCCAAAAGATGACATCTAAATTTGATATACTAAAGGTTTCTTAACGTAAGTTTCTGTATATCGGGTTTTCCAGTTTTAGCCAAACTGTTTTGGTTTTTCACAATTTTTCCAAACATGAGTTCTTCATATTGCTCGAAAACTTTGTTTTCATCGTAGTATTGCACCCTAAGAGTAAGTACGTGCGACCCAGTTGTGCATTTTATTTTACAAGCAGTAGAGATAATCTTTCCATAGATGCAACTCTGGTAGGTATATAAGGTATTCAATATGCACACCTTGAATGAATTATCACATGAAAATTGAATGATTTGGTGTTAATTAACGAAAGTTAGTTAGAAAAAGTGTTAAGATACCTAACCATGTTCATTGAACTTTTTTCCATACACTGAAAAAAAATTTGCAAAATCATTGGTTAAAAATGAAAATTTGATTGAAATTGAGAAAAAATATATTTTTTGTATAACGTCTTACTCCTATAACTGTTAATTAATAGTTTTATGACACCCTCTAAATACTGCTCAAATTAAACGCTAATACCTCTGTGCTTGATGATCTTACATTGGCCCTCAACAATGCTCTGGCAACCTCTTGTCCTCTCATAACACAAGAAGAAGCCTTACTGGTGGAATACAGAACTAGAACCGCTTAGGAGAAACAGTCGTAAATTGTTTAACAAAGCCAAAAGCTCAAGAAATGAATCGGACTGGGAATCATACAAGAAGTCCCTTCAAAAATACAAAAAAGAACTTAGGAAATCAAAAAGAATGTCTTGGAGAAATTTGTGTGGTAAAATCGAAAACGTCTCTGAAGCATCAAGGCTTAGGAAAGTTCTCTCAACAAACCCAGTCGTACCAAGTTTTATGAGAAAACCTGATGGCTCCTGGACGACATCAAGCGAGGAATCGCTCAATTTACTACTGGATACCCACTTTCCTGGTAGTTCCTCTGATATCAGTAATATTCACTCTAATAGGTCAAATATTCAAAATATCCCTGAAGGTCTGATCAACAGGGACAAACTGCTTTGGTCACTGAACAGCTTTGAGCCTTACAAGTCTGCTGGGCCAGATGGCATAATACCTGCTGAACTACAGAAGTCTTCAGATATTATTCTGCCTGAGTTGGAAAATATTATAAGAAGCTGTTTGGAACTGGTTCACATTCCTCGGTCATGGAGAGAAGTTAAAGTAGTGTTCATACCAAAAGCGGGAAACATCTCCCAAACCAACCCTAAAGATCTAAGACCCATAAGCCTATCATCATTCCTTCTGAAAACCTTAGAAATTCTGATTGATATATATTTACGCAATAACATTGATACTAAACTTTTGTCGATGTCTCAACATGCTTACTGCAAAGGGAAATCGGTAGAAACTGCGCTACATTCACTCCCTCCATCAGAAGGAATACACAATGGTGGCTTTCCTTGATACAAAAGGCGCTTTTAACAACGTCGACACATCTGCAATCGCTAATGCACTCTCAGGTCTGAAGGTAGATGGCTCACTTCTTAAACTGATCGACCAAATGCTGATAAGCAGGGTGATCAACTCAAAACTGGGTGTAACATACACAAGACGATCTGTTAGTAGAGGTACGCCACAAGGTGGTGTCCTATCTCCACTCCTTTGGAATTTAGTGGTAAATGAACTGCTAATAATGCTGGAAGAGGGGGGATTGTGATTGCCTATGCGGATGACATTGCTATAGCCGTTTCAGGAAAGCATTTTAGCACCTTATGTGAACTTCTCCTATTTGCACTCAATAAGCTCACAAATTGGGCAAGTCGTTGTGGACTAGGTGTTAACCCCCACAAAACTGAACTTGTCCTCTTTTCAAGGAAATATAAAATTCCACACGTCGACCCTCCATCTATTAATGGTATAAGTCTTATATTCTCTGACGAAGCAAAATACTTGGGTCTTATATTAGACAAGAAATTAAGCTGGAAACCCAATATACAAGAAAGAGTAAGGAAAGCCACGGTAGCTCTTTTCTCTTGCAAAAAAGTGATTGGCAATAAATGGGGTTTAGAGCCCCACGTTATGCATTGGCTCTACACATCGGTGATAAGACCGATTCTCACTTATGGGGTAGTCGTCTGGTGGCCTGCCCTAGACACAGCGTTGAATAGTGCTAAGCTCAGTAAAGTTCAACGTACCGCCTGCCTGTGTATAGGCGGTGCGCTGCGCACTACTCCCTCTGCAGCGCTAGAAATACTACCTATTTAACCTGCTACCCCTAGAAGTTTTCAGCAAGCAAACCGCTGCTTGCTCAGCAATTCGCCTGAAGGCGATCTCTATATGGAAAAATAATAATTATGGCCATGCTAACATACTGAACTCGTTCAGTATCCCTCAAAGTAACATATAGACTACTCCACATCCCAACTTCATTTTGATAAAAACTTCCAGGTACGCATACCCTCTAGATCACTCTGGGAGGAAAATGCCTTCCAGGACAACGATCAAATTCAGTTTTTTACCGATGGGTCGAAAACGAATGATGGGGTGGGGGGAGGTGTTTACTCTAATAGACTAAATCTTAGTCTCTCCTTCCGTCTACCAAACCATTGTAGCGTGTTCCAGGCGGAACTAATGGCAATTAAGGAGGTTTTATCTTGGCTTAAAGAAAACGTGATATCTTCTAAGGATATCATCATTTTCTCTGATAGTCAAGCCGCGCTGAGGTCCCTGGATTCCATCTCCTATAACTCTAAAACAGCTTTCGACTGTCGATCATCTCTTAGAGAGATGACGGAACAGTTTAACATTCACCTCTGCTGGGTGCCAGGGCACAGAGATATTCCAGGGAACTGTAAGGCCGACGAACTTGCCAAAAAAGGAACAACACTACCTATATTAACTGAACACAGTTACCTGGGTATTCCCATCGCTTCATGTAAACTTTTGCTAAGGCAAGAAGCTATGGATAGAACAAATCTTAGGTGGACAAGTGGCAACACATGTCTAGCGACAAAATCGATTTGGCCTAAGCTGGATTCAAATCGCTCTAAGACTTTGATCTCTCTGAGCAGACGGCGCATTAGCTCCATTATAGGTGTCATTACAGGACACTGCCTCATAGGTAGACACGCCATAAGACTTGGCGACTTTTGCAGAAGTTGTATGGACGAAGAGGAGGAAGAGATAATTGCCCATCTTCTTTGTACATGCCCTGCACTAGCTCGCAAAAGGAAACTCCATCTGGGAGCATACTTCTTCAACGATAGTAGTGATCTGTCTAACGTGGACACTAACTCTCTCTTAAAATTCATTAGAAGCACAAACTGGTTCTGAGTTATTAGGGGGAAATACCCCAAACTCGTGGTATCACAACGGTCCTCTTCTGGACTAAGTGTGTTGGCCTTTTCAGCCAACAGCCACTTTAACCTAACCTAACCTAACCTCTGTGCTTCGATGTACACTTCCCATTAGACGGATAAAGTTTGTAGCGTTCAGCTTAAACATAAAACTCAAGTTAAGTTTGGATTGAAGCTAGTTATTTCATCTTCGACATTTTAGCTCTAATTTTATTCCGATGTGAGATCGGATGGTGTTCGAATATTTTGGTGCACAAAGCTTAGAGGAGCCAAGACTTACGGACTTACACTCTCAACCATTCCTCTCACTTCCTCGCAAAAGGCATTATCCTGGAATTAGGTGAAATACTGGATTGATATTAGAACCTTTTCTGAAAACTACCGATGTGTGAATGGAATAGTGTGAAATCTTCTAACCCATTTTACTGGCGCAAGTGACTAACTGACGCATAAGTGTGAACTCTTACTTTTGCCAAAGAAATATCTTGCCGGTGAGCTGTGATAATAAATAATATATAGCTAGTTGCAAATTCTTCTGCGGGTCGTAGGAAGACCTAAAAAGGGAATTATGCTGTAAAACTACAAGTTAAACCAACTAGCATTGCAGGACAAGCGATTGAAAGGTTAAACCATAGACTTTAATTCATACTACATTTGGAAATACCTCGAAAACACTCACCCTTTCCTACCATACAAAATTTTACCTAACAGAAACCAGCAAGCCACTTGAACATTGAATGACTATTGTATAGCACTTTGACTCATTGACAACTTGCCCTTGGCCCCTGCTCTTTTTAAAAACCCTTATACACAAAAAAAAAAAAAAAAAAAAAAAAAAAAAAACCTACAAAACCTTAATCAATAACAAACCAACCAAAAACCGTGTGTTTTGTTCCCTAAATTACCAATACCAACCCAACAAAGTAAACACAAACAAACATACAAAATAATAAATTCTTATCAAAGTGTAAACATCTAAAAGAACGAAAACCAACTCGCATGCTCAAAAAAGAACGACAACAAACCGGCAAACACTCCATAGCTAGTGTATCTTTCATGAGTATCTTTCAGTCTAGCAATAGTTACAATAGAGCATTGTTCATTGAATATACTTCCACATCCACCAAAAATGATTTCATTGAGCCTTCCACTATGACATTGGGTTTTGGGTTATAAGATAAAAAAAAATCCACTCATTATTCTAAAGCATTCCCACTCAATGAGCTTTTCTTGCATCTGTATCTAAAACTCATAGTTCAAACAAAACCGATGAGCGATGAGCGATGACGAACCATCCAGAGGAACCTCTTGAAACACACAAAAAAAGTCCAACCTAAAGTATTTGATGACTCCAGTGGTGTTGTAGTTCTATACAAAACTAAAATGCAAAGTTTCTAACTCAGTCGTTTCAGAGAGTCGGGTTGGTTTGGACGCGTTTTGGATTTAATATCCCAGTGTTTGATTGAAAAAAAAAAAGTTGAAAAATTGTGAAATAAGATAAAAATATACATAAATTGTGAATTTTATTTAAAAAAAAATACCTAAAAATTTAAAAATTAAAAATAGTGTCTTAAAAAAAATTAATTAAAGTTTTGTGTCAAAATTTTTCGTCAAAAAGGGCTCGAAACACACAAGTTTTTGGGACAATTTTATCAGTATTTTGTGTAAGTTTTGTTCCAAATATTTTTTTATTTAATATTAGGAATTTTTTTTATTACAAAATTTACACAAGGTCCCTGATGGGTAGCTATATTTCAATGCCATCTGTTATTTGAAACAAAATAAATTATCCAAATTAGCTACCTATTTCTAGTGGGAGATACGAATTTTAAGGGACCGTAAGGTTAAGCTAATAATTTGGGGACAGACAATTTACGACCGTTTTGTTTGTCCAGTTCGTGTGTTTACATTGTCCAATAAAAACAAATATTAAATTAGCAACACTGTTGTGAGGGAGGTCGATTGAATTCCCTTGGCATGGAACCAATTCCCAAAAAAGACAAAAACAAAAAAATATTTAGTGAACCTATAAAATTCTGTTTGATTCTCTATCTCCATGATGTCACTGGAAAATGCCACAAGTGATGGATTGGGAACTACCTACTTCCTAGAATTTCTCGACTAAAAGCACGCCTCATATAGAAAAATGTGCTAATTGCTTTTGGTCGGAACAAAAATGTCGACTTTGTAGTTGTAGTGAGTAGGTTGTAAAATAAAAACAATTAATAATTTATTGTTTATATTGTTTACGAGAATCAATCTCAATTGCTTAGTATGGAGTTTTTTTTTTTGTTAATTGATTTTTGAAAACTATTGATGGATGTCAATTTTTGATGTTTGAAGGGGCGTATGACGTGATAGAAGTCGAATAAAATTCAGTGAAAATTTAGCATACCTAATCAATTTTGTAGAATGCCACCTCACACAGAAATTTAAGTAATTAAATACATTTTTGTTGTTGTTGTTGAAAGTTTTGTAGTCATAAATTCGTTTATTTTTTATTAAAGGCTCTTATCAGATTCATATGAATTTTCTATGTCAGAGACTTTATGGTCGTTGCATTTGAATAGAGTGGGTTGGGAACCTTTTTCCTAGAAGTTGGTCGGCAGTTTTTGTTTGTGGTGTGGGAAAAAAATCACAATTGTGTGACTATAGGTGTTTAGGGGTGACAATTACGTTGGTTTTGTTTTTTTAACATTTCTGTAGGTACTTTATTCACGTTCGGAGCTGCCGGCATGACAATTTTCTCGTATCTGAAAATGTTATCAAGTAATTTTTATAGTGATTCATTGTCATTTTTTATATTTAATATGATGCTTAAAAAAATATAATGTGTATTAGTAGTTTCGATCTAGTTTATGTGGCCTTGTTGCACAGTTTTCCCAATTTTTTTAAAATTTTTTATCAAACTTAAAATACAAAATAAATAAATAGTTGGCAAAACAGCTGCAAGCGGGGTCAGGGCCTGTGACTTACACTCTCAACCATTCTTGTGTGTGCGTTGATATTCTGCAGGAAGTTAATGAAACTTGGTAATTTTGTTCAGGGATAGTTAATTATCATTTTGCTTAGTTTTTTGCATTCGAGGGCAATGTGAAAAAAGAAGAGGAGGGGTTTAATGCAAAATGTTTGACTGTCCTTACGTCCTACTGAACAAAAATTCCTACAATTTTAATACAATGGAAATGCTTTTGCCATAGGGTGTAAGGAAAAAAGCTATTGAAGAAAAATCGGGGTGAAAAATTTGAAATTCCCCCACCCTTCCTCTTTTTCCACAGGACTCTTGAAGTCAAAAACTAAGTAAATTCTTAGTGAACTACCCCTGAGCAAAATTTCCAAGATTCATTTACTTCCGACCTTTTTCCACTTAAAAGTACGTGTCGACTGGAATGTAATGTAGTCCGTACGAAAGTTTGGGATTTTTTTTTTTTGACCCGCTAATGGTGACGTGAATAACGGGCCTATAACAACAACATTAAAACCCGGTCTCACAGACCGTGCGTCGCCAATGGCGAGTTAATGAGAATGAAATTGCAATAAACAATAAGTAAATATAAACGTTTTTCACAAGGCAAGTCAAGTCGATAAGTTTCAGTGTATTAATGTGTGCGGGGAGCTGGTGCGGACTTTTCCAGCCTTAGCTTCATAATGTTTCAACCTTGCTTGAAAAAATTCATTGATATTTTTAAGAGGCAGACAGTCAACACATGAATTAAGGTAACATTGCATCATTTCATAAAAATCTTTGAAAAATTATCACATCAGCTGCTTAAATGGGACAACCAAAATACTGCAAGGTCAGTCGTTAGGAAATAAAATTAAGTTGAATAGAAAGGTACCTAAGTAACTGCCTTGTGGTATTCAAAAAGAATTTGATTTTTGTGTAAAAACGCGTACAGTGTAGATCGTACCATTTTATTATTAGTATTGGACGTTTTGAATGAAAGAACAATAATTTAAATGTTCTGCCATCAAGTTCATGTAGGCAAAAGATACAGTTATTTGATGACTGCTGAGTCGAGTATTAGACTTTTAAAAACTTTTTCCGACACCAGATTATACTCCGGTAGAGTATAAATGGTGGTTCGTGGTTGGTGGTTATAGTTGGTGTGGGTGGTGAGCCAAAAATTGTCAAAAATAATTGGTGGTTCGTTGGTGGCTGTAGGTGGGATGGGTGTTTGGTGTTGCGGGTGATTTGGTATGGTTTGGGGGGAATTCTCAAATATGGTGGGTGGTTGGTTGGCAGTTGTAGGTGGGTTGGGTGGTTGGCGGCTTAGGTGGTGGGAATGGTTGATTTGATTGGAGATGAGTTGGGATGGGGGTGGGGGTGATTTGGTGTTGGGGGGAGACAAAAAGTGTGAAAAACGGTGGGTGAGTACCTGGTGGTTGTAAGTGGAGTTGGTGGTTGGATTTGGTGGTTGGAAGAGGGGGGAGGTGCTGAAGAACTTGTAAAAAATAGTTGGAGTGTTCGGTTGGTGAAGGTGGTTGTGATTTAGTTTGGGCGGGGGGGGGGGGGGGGGATAAATTTCAAAAATGGTGGGTGAGTAGCAGGTTTTTGTAGGTGGATTGGGTGGTTGGATTTGGGGGAGGATTTGGTGTTTGTGAGGGAAATGTCAAAAATAGTAGGGGGCAGCTGGTGTATGTGGTTGTTGGTGGTTGTAGGTGTCGTGGGTGGTTAGTGGTATTAAGGAAGGGGGTAATTATTGTGTGGGGGGATGAAAAAATTTTCAAAAAATTTCAAAAAAATTCAAAAATAGTGGACTGTTGGTTGGTGGTTGTATTTTGGGTGAGAGGTTGATGTTTGGGGGGAGGGGGAAGGGGAAGTAATGAGAAACAAAATTTAAAAATGGTGGGTGGTTTTACATAAGTGTTGTGGGTACTTGGTGGTTGGAGAGATACAACCTACACATGAACTGTTTTGTGAACTGGTTATCACGTTAAAATTATCGTCCGTAAACTAACTTTACAGATAACCAATTTTTTTAAATTTAAGTTTGAGATAGATTGACAAATAGACAATGAGAGGAGAACGATCCTTTAATTAAGGCAGATCAACTCGGGTTTTCCTAAGCCTTTTGATATTTCTATTCGTTAGGTTCTGGCTACACGCAACGTTACCAAAACTGTCACTTTTTTGCCTTCAAATACAACAAAACTCTCAACGTTTCATATTTGTTTCCTGATTTGAAATCCTGTTCTTCAGACATGGAATTGCAACAGCAGCGTATGAGGAGCTCATCAAATTCCGGCCTAATTAACTAAATTTATCAATCGCGTAGAATGTAAAACTGCAAAAACTTAATGCTGTCTTTTTCTGTCGCTGAGATATAACGAACCCCTAAAGCCGGTGGAATGCTTAATCTGCCTCTATTTTTCTCTCCCAATGTTTCTCCTGTAATCCCATATTTCCAACTTTCCTTAACTTTCCTTAGTTATACATAAATTGAAAAAGTATTTCAGATAAACGATATTTTGATTTTGTTTAGTGAGCTTTAAGTGTATTTTGGAAGCCACCTTATTTTCATATTTCGTCCACAGCTGGCGCATCGGCCGATGTATCTTAAATAATTATCTTTTCACCTAACTCTCAAACTGTTCTCTTGCTACAGTTTCCACTTTTAAATTATGTCAATACTTCTTTCTTAAGCTCAGAAAATGTTTTAAGAAACATAACAACAACAAAAACAAAATGGTATCGATACTCTAAGCTAGAAATTGATCAAATATAAGCGGTTGTAGATATTTCACCATATTTTCTATCACCAACTGCGAATGGTTAAAAGACTAAAATAAGAAATTGTTGTTTGAGCTTTCAATTTCAAAAATACGAATTCCGTTAAAATGTCAATATGCTTTATTTTGTTGTTCAGTTATAAGTTTCCTCCAAATGCCTACATTCATTTATTCTTCGTTCTCAAGATCTCAACTTGATGTCCTCACTGAATAATAAAACCCATTATTTTCACAGAAATTGATTAATAATTGACAGTTTGACCTATAAGAACCGACAAACCCAAGAAATAATGCTGTTCATACATAATTGCCTAAATACTCTTTCTAATAAAACCCGCCACCCCGCCCCTCAATAATACGAATTTCATCCCCAAAATGTTTGTCTTGTATTTTTTCCTCAGTTTTATATCATGCTTTTGATTTTAGTTTGAACAATTTTTTTTGCAACATTTATTATATATAAGTGAACTAAGATCACTTCTTAATTGGGCCTTCAATTTGGTTCTACTTATTAAACCGCAATCTTAAATGTTAAACTTCAACCCACTCCTCAAAATGAAACTCAAACAACACCCAAATAAAAACACATTTCTATGGATACAAAAATATAATATAAGATACAAACAAAGCGCCTGGCTGTCGGTATCGGTATCTATTAGATATTATGTCATCTTAGAGCTAACCCTTGTTCTATTTTATTCGTTAATAGAATCAGCTGCTGTCATGGCATCATTCGCTGAGTGATTGTTGAGATAGCAACCGGCAACCAAAATGCCTATGGAACCTACTTTTTCTGTCTAATCAATGCTCAAAATCAGACAACACCACACATCACATACATACATACCTACTTACATATGTACAAATATTGTTGATCAAAATAATGATTAATATAATTTTCAATGTTTCAATCCGCGTACCTACATTAATACGAACAAATAATAATGAATGCCAACTTCCGGTGAAATCAACTTTTAAAAAAAGAGTTGAACATTAGTGTTTTGATTTGTGTTATTTTCAATTGATTGTAAATTGTTGTTGTACGGGCATTTGATTGACAGAAATTTAATTACATAGTTTCTCTTCACTTTCTTGTATGCGAATAACAAAATAGACGATGTTTGTTTAAGAACCACCTGTTGAAAGAGTCAATGCATCCAGGCAAGAACTAATTCAGAACAAATGTTTTCGGTCGAAAAATTATTAACCACCTCATGCGGTGGTGTCCCACATCCACGCCAAAGGTTCTGGAATCGATACTTAATTCCTGCAGAATATCAACGCACACACGTTAATGGTTGCAAACGTAGGTAATACTCTAGTCCCCCATCCCGCTTGGAGCAGTATTGTCACAACAATGTATCTACTATTTATTGTTTTTTATTGGTTAGAAAGATAAGATAGTTTTTATGAACCCCAAAGTAAACAAATAGCTAGATACAATAAAAAAAATTGTAAACCAAAATCAGTATTCTTGTCTCTGAGCCACGATGACAATGAAAAAGATTTAATTCTAATTAAATGGATGCAACAATTTATTAAAGACTCATAATAATTTGCCTTACGTGATCTGGAACAACAGACTCTGATAATATTTTGTAATTGCTGTTATTAGGGGAACAATTAAATCGTATTTAATTTATAAGCAAATAAACTCTCTAAATTTTTTAGATGAACACCTACAAATACAGACACACACACAAAAAAAAAAGAGAAAAACATTTCTGGATGAACAATGATGGCGTGTGCTAAATGATTATGAAATTTTTAAAACAACCGATCACATTTTGAACTGACAATATCAGTTATTGATACAAGAAGAGGTATCATTTAATTTTCGAAATTTTTTTTTTTTTGGAGCGCTAAAATTATTCGTAAGACTGAAACCTTGAAGTTCAAGACATTGCTTAATTAATTTAACACTTATGTATGTCATGTTTTAAGAAAAAGAGATAAAAACGAAATATAAAAAGGCTCTCGATGACCAATGCAGATTTGTTGCAGTTAAGTCAACAAGAGATGCAAACCAAAGTTTAAGGATCATTATGGAAAGTCATCGGGATTCCTTGAAAGATTTGCATATTGTGTGTTGTTGATTTTAAAAATACATTCCATAGGATACCACGAGGTCTGATATGGGTGGCCTTCAGGCAACAAGGAGTTCCAGAACCTATGTGCGAATGGTTATGGACATGAACTAGGGAACAGTAACAAAAGTAAGATGTACAGCTAGAGTCACCGATGAATTAGAAATCACAGTAGGTGTACACTAGGGAAGTGTTTTGAGTCGGTTGTTTTTTATTGCAGTTCTTGACTACCTGCATGAAGGTAAGGCAACGAACCCCAAAGTGCGTTATTTAGTCTTTGCTGGCGATGGAACCATCATAAGCAAGGATCATTCATCGTTGCCACGAGCACTTGACGCGATTCCACAAGACCATACATGGAAATGCTAGCTTAATGTTAAACTAATTTATAATTGAGATTATAAATATAGGTAATGGATTCGAGCAAAAAAATAAAGTGCACGACTAGGTAGGACGAACTTGATCTAATATGTGACAGTGGTCTTATGGTTTGAGATTTTCGAAAAAAAAGCAGGGAAAAACTAAGTACCTACCTACATGAAGTTTTATTGACCACTTAAAAATCAATAGCTAAAATGTTTTTTGAAAAAAGTGAAGTAAACCATATGATTTTGTTTATTGTGAAGAATTTTTACTTGCGATTATAGGTACTATAAGGCAAGTTATGGATTCGTGCAGAAAAAAAAATTTGAGATAACAATCACACATGACATTACGATGATGGAGAAGTCGAAAAAAGTGGGTCTGGGAATTCCGTCCGTCTGTCTGTCTGTCTGTCTGTATGTCTGTTCGCGCCTATGGAGGCTGAACGGGTGGGCCGATTTGCTTCAAATTTGGTATTTAGGATTTATTTGGCCGTCCCTCGGAACAATTTTTTTATTTTTGCTCTAGGTCCAAAAATAACGGCACCTGCCATACAATCTTGAAGACAAAAATTGATTTTCTCAAAAACGGCTCTAACGATTTTGATAAAACTTTCAGAATGCTATTTTTGCAAGAAAATCTATCTTTTGGTTAGAAATTTTTTTTCAAAATTTGTCTAATAACGGTACCTCTCATAGAACCAGTATTTTCAAATCAAATTTTCTCGTAAACTATACATTCGATTTCAATCAAATTTTGGCCACAGGAAGTCATTCATAATTTTATTAATATGGCATTTCAAAATTTTCAAAAACTTTTTTTTTTTGATTTTTTATAATTTTTTCAAAAAATTTTTTGGTTTTCGAAATATGTTGGAAACGGGTAGATTGATTTTTTTTTTAATTATTTTTCAAATGTAAACTACAGATTGCCATATATTTGCATACTCAAATTAATTTCAAAATATTTTTTGAAAAAGTTTTTCAAAAATAACCTTTTTTAAAAAAAACTGGTCCAACGATTTTCAATATTTTTTTTTCCTAGATTGACGTATAGCTTTGAAATCTTATTGCATACTTAGTTTTTCCGAGAAAACTCTTAAACTAATTTAAAAAATAAAAGAATTTTCGAAATTATTTAATTTTTTTTTTAATATCCATATATGCAGCCACTACGCAATTATTGAACATAAGAGCAAGTTCGTGCGACCCAGTCGTGCATTTTATTTTTTTAGTTTTTACCAAATTTTTCAAAAATGAGTTGTTCTTATTGATCGAAAAGTTTGTTTTCGTCGTACTTTTGCACCCACAGAGCAAGTACGTGCGACCCAGTCGTGCATTTTATTTTTTTTCAAAATCGTTCGACCAGTTTTTTCAAAAAACTGTTTTTTTTGTAAAACTTTTCGAAAATATATTCTAAATTTTTTTTTGAGTATGCCAACTTCAAGCACTTTGTAGTTTTTATCAGAAAATAAAATAAAAAAAAAATAGATTAAACCGATTTTGGAAAAAACAAAAAAATTTAAAAATATTTTAAAAAACTCAAAAGAACTTTTTTGAAAAATTTAAAAATTTATATTATTTCATTTATAAAAGGGCTTCTATATTAAAATTTTCATCAAAATTCGTCAAGTGGCTTACGAGAAAATTGGATTTCAAAAAACCGCTCCTATGGGAGGTACCGTTATAAGACTTTTCCTGAAAAATCTATTCTAACCAAAACATAAAGTTTACATAGAAAACACTATTCAGAAAGTTTTATCAAAATCATAGGAGCTGTTTTTGAGAAAAATTAATTTTTCACTAAAAATCGTAGGGCAGGTACCGTTAGTTTTAGAGCTAAAATGCTAATTCCGAAAACCCCTCTGTATTACGTCATAATAATACTATGTACCAAGTTTGAAGCAAATCGTTCCAGCCGTTAAGGCTGTAGGTGCCGATACAGACAGACGTACAGACAGACTGAATTGTCTTACCCACTTTTTTAGGCTTCTCAATCATCGTTATGTTATGTTTGATTGTCCAAAAAAAAATTTTTTTACGAATGCATAACTTGCCTTATAGTAACCTATAATCGCAAGTAAAAAAACAATTTGAGATATCAATCACACATAACTGGCTGCGCACAATGGTGTAGCAGTAGCAGTAGCACGCAGCAATGTCAAAGTAAATGCCAAAAAAAGTAGCTCACAAAGCAGCATACACGAATACAATGTGTAGCACTGAACTCAAACAAAAATCATGTCTGCCATTTTGGTTTGTTGTTGTTTTGCAGCGCAGCAGGTCGTGAAGTTCGAGTCGAGTCGACTTGTACTTCAGCGACTCTCTCTGCTGCATCTGCTACTTCACATTGTAGCCGTGCAATACGATTTACATACATTTAACTTTGACATTGCTGCGTGCTACTGCTACTGCTACACCATTGTGCGCAGCCAGTTAGACATGACATTAAGTATTAACCATGAAGGATAGAAGTCGAAAAAATTGGTTCGGAAAAATCTGTACCTACATCTTTTTTTTAATAAAACTTTCAATGTGCTAGTTCTTTAGGACAACACATTTTTGGTTATAATTGATTTGTTGGAATTTGTCATACAACGGTACCTCTCATGAAACCGGCTTCTTCTAAATCAGTTCTTCTCATAAACTACTCATCCAATTTCAACAAACATTTTAGACAAAGGAAGTAATTTTTAACCTTATTATTATCGCATTTGGAAATTCTCAAAAATGTTTTAATTTTTTTTAATTTTTAATAATTTTCTAAATACATTGTTGGTTTCCGAAATATTTTGGTAACCAACCACCCATTATTGAATTTAAAAAAAAAATTTGTTTGCCATATTATTTCTTAAAAATGCCATAGATATATTCACATACTCAAACAAGTTTCAAAATATTGTTTTCGGAATTTTTTCAAAAACACCTTTAAAAAAAGAGCTACTATGCATAAATATTTATTTTAAAAAATATTAAAGATTTTTCTAAAAAAAAATTGTTATTCACAATACCTAGTCCCTTAGCAACAAGAGTAAGTTACATATATTCTCACAATCAATCAATGCGTAAATGGCTAAAATATTAAAACAGCTGTCTCCAAACAACATTTAAAATCTATCTAAATTTAGTAATCTTTAATTTAAAACTAGCGGCTGCTGCCATGCTTTGCTACGCTTAAAAAATCATGATTTTTAAAAATCCTACTGCAACATTTATGTATGTAGTTATGTGTGCGTATGCGAAAGAAACATACTTTTATAATGGCTTTTCTGAGTGTTGATTTAAAAACCAATCAGGTTTTACCAAAAAAAAAAAAGATATTTTAACATAAAGTTAAAGCAGGGTTCGTTAATGAAGTAGTGCCAAATTCGAAAGTATAAATTGTACAGAAAAGTGCACCTCTTATATCCGATCAGATCCAGCGATAATTTGTAATAAGTCCCTTCCATTTCTGCAGAATATCAACACACAGAGAAATGGTTGAGAGTCTTAGTCACTCCTGCTCGTAATGTTATATTTTTAAATATTCTAACCCTCATGATATTCATATAAAGTTTTTTTAAGAGTTATAAAAATTACTGGCATACGATTGAAATGTATCCATTTGATGGCTTAGTAACTTTCCAAAAGGAAGACTTGTATTCTTCCACTTTTTAATACGCACACTAGCATAGTTCCTAGTCTTAAAGTGTATCATTGATTTTAATCAGTTATTTGTTTAATGTTTTACCACTTTGATTAGTCTTATTCAAACTGGAGCTTATTCGACGCTATTTCGGGGGTTTATTTTATTCAGCGATTGGCGTTTCCTTTGAATTCATTTTATTATAAAAAGAACAAAAAATAGTAAATGTATCTGAAGAAGTACGGCGATTTGTTGTTTTTTGATTATTTATAATTTTTTATTTTGATTAAACATTAAATTCTGAGAAGAAATTAATAACTACAAAATATTTTATATATTTTGTGTTCAAATTACTATCAGAACAAATTTTTATTTAACAAGCCCTTAGTTTACTCATTTGTCAACAATGGGAAGTTGATAACGGCAAGCCCTTAAAACCTAACTGGCTGTTCGTCATTTAGTTACAAATATACATTCATATCGGAGAAATAAAGATTACATTGCAAAGGGTTAGAAAATGAAATATAATAAGACTTATCAAAATATTGAATAAAATCGCAAAACAAGTTCTTAAGTGAATTAATTATTATACTTCAACTAATTAAATAATTTCTTATGCAAAGTTGGTAATGTAGCATTATTAAATTAGTTTTCAATTGTTGATCTTGTCATTGCGGTTGATTAATATATAATTTAAAAGACTTGACCGGGGTTTTTCATAAATCCTAGTATTTAAAGCATACACACAGTCATATTTAGATTACAGAAGATTTTCATAGGTTCTAAAATAAAATAAAATATTATTTAATTTTTGCATCAATTTTACAAAATTTGTGTAATGGAATTAAATTCACACTCTGCAATTTTAAATTAAATAATATTTTCCAAAAAGCAATCCTAAATACCGACGAAAAAGAAATAGCTCACAAGTTTAATGTGTTTTTTATAAACAGTGTGAAACAAATTAACGATGCACTTGAGAAAGTTTCTTATGCAAATCAAATCGATTTTACTATTGAAAATACCTTCAAGTTTAAAGAAGTATCTATGAGTGAATTGAAAAATGCACTAAAAGACCTTTCCCTTAAAGAAGGAAAATTTCCTAATACGTGGAAAAACGCAATCGTATCTTCTATTGAAAAAGTGAAAAAAAACTATAAAGTGCGAAGAATTCAGACCTATTAATTCCCTTCCGATCTATGAAAAAGTTCTAGAAAAAATTACCCAAAAACAGCTATTAAAATATTTAAACGATTTCAACATTATTATTGAAAATCAATCGGGTGAGCCCCAAATACACTGATGTGAATCAGCAGCAAATATGGCATTTATAGGTTGGAAAGAAGCTATTTCACAAGGTAAAGTAGTTATTTGTGTTTTTCTTGATCTTAAACGAGCTTTTGAGACAGTCGATCCTGATATTTTGTTGGGCAAATTGTTCATGTACGGGATCAATGGTGTTGATTGTTTCAAAAGTTTTCTATTCGGACGAACACAACAGACTAGAATCAATAACTCCATATCTGATCCTTAGTCAATTTATCTTGGAGTACCTCAAGGCTCAATACTTGGTCCACTTCTTTTCAACATTTATATCAACGATATGAACAAAGTAGTGAGAAACAACAAACTAGCTTTGATTGCAGACGATTCACTTTTATTCGTAGAAGCCAAAACAGCTCAAGAATATCAACGCTGGATTCAAGAAGACTTGAATAGTTTAAATGTATGGCTTAAAGCAAATAAGTTAAAACTTAATGTCTCCAAAACTAAATGTATGCTCTTGAATGATAATATGAATTTAATTTTTATAATAGATCAAGAAATTGTAGAACAAGTTCTGGAAATAAAATATTTAGGTATCATTATTGACTATAAACTTAGCTTTGAATCTCATGTGCAATTGTATCTAAAAAAGTAGCAAAAAAGTGGGTTTTTTGAAACGAATAAGAAATAAAATAAACACTATAACTGCAATAAATATTTTTAATGTAATAATAAAACCACACTTTGAATATTGCTCGACAATTTAATTTTTAATTAATGAATGGTAATAAGTAATAAATAGCATATAGGCTACTTTTTATCCCGTTAAAATGTATGGAATAATAAAGCTCGGGCTATAAAAGTAGCTAGGTCACGACTCACGAGAGACGACTCCTCAGGCTACAGTCTACTTCTAGATCAGCTGAAACGATAGCGAAGCAGCGGGTAAAGGCTAGTGATTTTATTAAGCTGAAATTAGATTTCCAAAATTGATTGTGAAGCATTTCATAAGCACGCGTGACAAACTGCGAAAAAAATTCTAAAAAAAATTGGTTAGTATCGGTTCAGTATATAGTTCACTCAATTAAAAAAAAAATTAAAATGTTATTATTTCATAGTTAAAAGTGCAGTAATTGAATTTAAAATTGTCACGCTTTTTTGATATTTATTACAATGTTGTTGTACATTTTTTTTTACCAATTTTGTGAAGTAAAGCGAACCTTACGACGTTAATAATTTAGGTACACGTGTTCTGTTTTGAACTATTAAAAAAATTGCTTTCAAGGTCTTTTTCATGACTGCTGTAGCGGAATTGAATCTTTTCCTTGAAATAAAGTTGTCCGAAGAAAAAGTATAAAAACACATATTCGAAAACTCAACGTTTTTATTTTTTACTCTTTTTTTATAGTTTTTTGTCAATATTTCGATTTTGTAAATTAATGATTTCATAGTTTTTGTAGTCAGTATACAGGGTGTTGCTGATTCAAAGACAATAATATACCTAATTGCTTATGGACCTGTCTGAAGAAAAAATGTTTAACAGTTAAGGTATATATCCAATAAATCTTTTACAAAGGTTTCAAGAAAAAGATTGCTTTGGTATACCCCGACCCGTGTTTACACAAGGAACGCTCTCAATACTAGCAAATATTTTTTTAGTTTAGGGCTTAATTTTTAGGTAAAGATAACACTACGTTAAGATAACACTCAATGCATTTGTAGTCCTCGTCAGAAAATTTGTAAGCATATGTAGTTTTTTAGAGGCTTATTCAAAATCGCTTCCTGATGATTGTAAAAGGGGTTTAGTTCACCAAATGTTTTTTCTCGTTTACACGAAGCGGTACACAAGCAAATCATAGGATCTTTGATTTGAAACATTATTCTATATCTTCCCCCTCCGCCCCTGTGTTTTCTTAATAGTTCACTCTTATTTCAGGCTGCCTACTTCCACAGGAAGTCTTGGTATTAAAAGGATGATGCTCAGTAACTTTGTTAGGTTGGTCAAATGGTCCTGCTATATTTGGAGCCAGGTAGCGCAGATTCAGAGTGCAGTGTATAATTGTATGTAGTGTTAAAGTCATTTGAGAAGTGTGCTCATTTAAATCTGTTCTTTATTAAATTTCATTTTCTAAATTCTCACCTTACAAGTGACAGAGAAAATAGATTAATTGCTCCTCGCTCAAAGGGCAGATTACTTGCAATCAGATGTGACATATCATATCTTCTAGATTTCATTTGGTTGAAATAATAACCATCATAAATGACTCTGCTTTATAGACAAAATAATTTTAAGGGCAAGCGGTTACAGACACAATGTTGCAGCACACAATGGCGTAGCTGCAGCAGTTATAAGTAACAATGTCAAAAAAGTAGCGCACTAAGTAGCATACACGTATACAATGTGCAGCACTGAACTCAAACAAAAAACATAAGCGAGAGCTACAGTACGTTTGCAACGAACTGTTGGATACCCTATTCCCCACATTTGTGTATATGTATATGCATATGCGTTCGCCTCCTTCGCAGCCAGCCGCTGTTCCAGTATCGGAAACAAAATTCTTCTTTAGCAGGCAGAGAAAAAATCAATAAAATAAATTTTGTTTGGCCGATGTACAATAACTGCTGTCACAATAAAAAGGGCGTGTGCCAAGCCTACAGCTGTGACTTTTTTTTTGCCAGGGTAATCACTATATGAGCTTATCATTCAATTTTAAGCTTGCAGATCGATTTGAACCAAACAAGACAAAGCTAAAAATTTTAGAAATTAGATTTTGATTGGAAATAGCGATTATGTGTGTTTCTAACAATTTTTGAACTACACTCTGCTACATAACCAAGGTATACAAACCGAAGTGTTCATCTTCTTACTTCAAAACTGCGACCGATAGTTAAAAAACATTAAAAAATTAATGCATATTATGACTTTTGACAGAAACGCCTCTTAAAAGTGGGCGTGCACTAAAAAATTTTAAGAAAAATTTAAAGCACTAACTAAGCTTTGATCATTAGTCAGTATTTAGGCATATGGGTAAAACTACAGCTGAATCGAGTAGTTTTTAAACGATCTTACCTGAACAAAGGTATTTTATCAAAATCACTCCTTTAAAAGTGGGCGTATTGAAAAAATGTACACAAGAAAATGTAGAAATATTTTTCATATAACGAACGGAAGGGAAAAAATTTTTTATTGAATATTGGTAGTATACCTTAAGTTTTTAAAGTAACATTTTTCGTTCTTTCATGAAAAGTGGGCGTAAGCCACGCCCGAAATTCAAAAATTTCTTTTCATACACAAAGTTTTTAGTTTCTACTAAGAGACGCAATAATTAAAAAAAATTAATAAAATAATAATTAAAATCATTATAATGTAATTACTGTTTATTTGCAAAAACAATTTTTTATGTTTTTAGTGAAAAGTGGGCGTCAGCCACGCCCAAAATCAAATTTTTTGATTTCATACACAAGATGTTTATGTGCAAGTAATATCCACAAAATTTAATGTTTTTCGCATTAATATAACAATTGTTATTTTATAAAAACAATATTGATGGCTTTGTATGCAAAGTGGGCGTAAGCCACACCCAAAATTCAAAAATTTCTTTTCATAAACAAAGTTTTTAGTTTCTACTAAGAGACACAAGATGCTTGCGGATTCATTGTAATTACCGTTTATTTGCAAAAACAATTTTTTATGTTTTTAGTGAAAAGTGGGCGTCAGCCACGCCCAAAATCAAATTTTTTGATTTCATACACAAGATGTTTATGTGCAAGTAGTATCCACAAAATTTAATGTTTTTCGCTTGAATATAACAATTGTTATTTTATAAGAACAATATTGATGGTTTTGTATGAAAAATGGGCGTCAGCCACGCCCAAACTGAAATATTTTTATTTGATTGCAAGAAGGTTTACCTAAAGCATGCGTGTGCAAAATTTTAGCGTTATGCTTTTATCGTAACTGTACAAAAAACATAATTTAATTTTATTAAATTGAGGTTGTTCACCAAAAATGGCGATTGTTGGCGTGTTTGTGGGCGGATTTTACCGGTTCAAGAACTTAGCCTTACTCTTGAACCAAAGATTATATATACCAAATTTCAGCTTTCTAGCTCGAAAATTGCGACCTCTAGAGAGTATACATACGGACGGACGGACGGACGGACGGACGGACGGACATGGCTAAATCGACTAGGCTTTTGATTCTGAGTCAGAATATATATACTTTTCTATACCTAACGGTATTATTTGTCTATGTTACAAACTCCACACCAAATACAATATACCCATTCTATGGAATAGGGTATAATCATGTCTGCCATTTTGGTTTGTTGTTGTTTTGCAGCCTAGCCGTGAGATACGATTTTCGTAGATTTAACTTTGACATAGCTACGTGCTACTGCTGCAGCTACACCATTGTGCGCAGCCAGTTAACAGGGTAAAAGCGTACTTGTCTTGGTTCGACACAATCTACAAGCTGCCTGCCAACACTAAATATAAGGTTGCAGTTTGCATGTTTCATTTGTAATAGTCTGTCCTTAAATCTTTTGAAATCATAATTATGTCTTAGTTACACTTAAATACATAGTTTAAAAAAAAACTACACGATTTAATCAAACTGACAGACTGATCAAAAATTTTTGTTTTAATCTATTTTAATTTTGTTCATGGAATAGTAAATAAAGCCCCCAATGCCCAATAATCCTCGTTTTAAAATTATCAGCCGGTTCCCCCATTTAAGAAGTATCTACAACATTGTATATTGTAATAGGTAATTAAAACTTTCATCATAGTTTTCAAAACAAACCGAAATACTCCACGCGCGCCGCCCCATACAAAGTGTTAGAACATTAATCTTTTAATAAATTATTCATAAAAAAGCAATTCTTTCGACTCAAAACAAAACGAGTGATAACTTTGAATACAAAATATAAGATGAACAAAATAACAGCATGCCCTGCTCACATGTTGATGACTGAGCTGATGCATGCGTGACATCATAAACCATTATGAGGTCGTATAAAGGTGCTTGACTTCAAATCAAAATTAGGTCAGACTTTCTTCGAGTTGTTTTCGAAGATATTTTTTTTTTTTAATTTTTAAAATAAAAACACTTAACGACTCCTACATTACGTCATCATATACAAATGCACTGTGTATCTGTGTATAGTTACAAAATCTGAAAGATACAAACAAGCTTTGAATGGAACTTGGTGAATGCTGTCATCATTATCACATGGAAATGGAACCAATGAAAAGATTTATCAGGGGCTAGGTTAGGTTCTAGTTCTAGGGAAAATGTAAACAAAACCTAAAACTTAGCTGTTGGATGAAATTAGAGTATATGTTGTATCCGATAGGTTGGTTCGAGTGAAAGCTTGACAATGTAAGGAGTGAGCTTTTGAGTGGATTTCACTATTCACGATAGTGAGTTTGGTTCCAAGAGTGGTAGTGTTTAATCGAATTAGAAGATGTTTTTATACTTCAAATTCTGTTTCGTTCTGTTTTGATAAGAAAATTTATTAAAACTAAGATAAAAAAAAATACCTGAGCACTTTTGGTGGTTGTTAAGTGACACCGTTTTAAAATAAGACTCACTTCCAAAAATGTCTTGCTGTTCCCATATTGCAATCAAAATGAAAAAAATTTATTGCATTCCTTTCATATTGAATTTATTTGTCCTTAGGAAAACATCATCCATGCCTAGAAAATAATTGAACTATAATCTTTTGAGAAGACTGAAACGATGAGTTCACAATAGATGTGGTTGACGCCTATTGTTCATTTCCCGGTGGAATTTTTAATGTGTGTGGCATATTTTCTAGCTTAGAAAGAAAAATAGGGCCAATTTTTATTTAGTCCTAGGAGATGACGGTATCCTTGTTGCGGACGCCTGGCGCGGCGAATCCTGATGGTGAAACAAGAAGGTCACCTGGATTCCCAAGTGGGAAACCTATTTTGTTTCGCTCCCCGAATCATGCAAAAGAAAAGTGTCGATGTGGGGGAGTCAACCCACGTTGGGCGCCATTTTGTTGCAAGGCAAGAGTAGGGGAGCGTCGGTAAGGTGGAGAGGAAGGAATTAGGATGAGGTAGGAAACTTGGGAAAGGAATTTTGGGGAAATCCAAAAAACGGCCATGGATTCCTATGGAAGGGTGGGTAATGGCCTATCTGCAGCAACATCCGCAGTGTCCCTGAAGTGTTAATGTTGTATGTCTGCTGTCACTAAATTTGTTTCTTTTTTTCGAACTTTTGGTTCTTTCTCGACCAGATCTGTTTTTGTTCGCAGGCGAGGTTAAGTTTCGGGGACAAGCTCCCCCCCGTCCGACGAGCTAATGCCGAGCACCGTAAGCAGGCCACGTCCCTGGAACTTAATATTCCAACACGTTCCCTTCTTCAACATTCATTTCCCAAGTTTCCTACCTCAACCTTATTCCTTCCTCTCCACCTTACCGATGCTCCCCTCCTCTTGCCTTCCAACAAATATAGCTATTCTAAGAGCCTCAATATGGATAGTCACCTCACGAAAAGCTCTCGAAAGCAAATCCCGCTAAAAATGTAGCATGGAAACAAATGCTTCAACAATAAAGATATTGCACACAGCAGCGAATTTCGAGTTTTTGAAGCAGTTTCGGAATCGGCCTTGTTTTATGCAGCTCAGGTGTGGATAAACTCCTCAGGTTTTATATTAAATGGATTTTTCGTCTTTCTCCAAACACTCCAAACTACATGATTACGTTGAAAACAGGCTTATCACCTTTGTTTATCAAAACGTTTAAGCTTCAAGTTGACTACATAGTTAAACTTTTAAATATGCCAGATGATCGTCTTCCAAAAAAAGTACTTCTACAAGCTATTCAAACCCATACCAGTTGGTTCAAGAATTGGATAGAGTTAGCTGAGCAGGTGAACTTTGACTTGAAGTGCAGCTATAAGTTTTCATGGAAGCCTACTCTATGTAGTTTGATCGCATGTTTAGATGAAACCACGAGGGAATCGTACATATAGAGCAAGGAGCAGGTTCACTGCACTAAACGATTTATAGTAGACTGGATTACAATCTCAACCAAAAAAACTATTTTCGATACAATCGAACAGATCTCTATGATGTTTGCAATATGGGTAGAGCGGGAGGATGTGTTTCACTTTGTTGAAAGGTGTGCTGTAGTAAGAGAAACAAGAAGATACACGTTAGGCAGTGACTATTTATCAGAGGAAGCTATCCTTAGGTTCCTTCATGAAATGGATGTATATAAGTAATTTATGTTGAAACGAACCGTCCCGCAATTAGAATTCCTTTATTAATACGTCACAGATTCAATAAACTCCTTAAATAACCGCTCCCATACTTCCAATAAATCAAATATACACCCTATAGCAAAATCCCATAAAAACCCTTAAACCACATAGAAACTTATATATAACCCCCTTTAAAAAAAGTGACGGCGCCACTGATTTTTCACCGATGCCACGGGCATGTATTTTACCATGACAACCATTAATCATCCAAACAGGAATTGGATACAAATGATGTAGGAAGTGAATTTCAATATTATTTTATCATTCATTTTATAATTCACGTTGCGTTCTTCTTGGTGAAAAAGTACTAAGTAGAAGTATGAAATTCAAAGGAAATCGAGAAAAGCAGCAGTGTGGGTAGGGTAGTACCAATCTCGTGTACTCTGTTTGCTTTGACCTTTTGGAGTAATATATACTTATATTGTATACAGATCCTCCACCAACAATTTTTAGGTCTGACGCTCATAATAAGTTGAGTGGTTTCGGACCAACATTGGTAAACCTGCCAACTCATGGTTTATTATTGGTAAGCCTGCCACCTCATGGTTCAATAATTGGTAAACCTGCCACCTCATGGTTCGTTATTGGTAAACCTGCCACCTCATGGTTCATTATTGGTAAACCTGCCACATCATGGTTCATTATTGGTAAGCCTGACACCTCATGGATCATGGTTCATCATTCGTAGACGTAAGCAATAAGCATAGCCGTAAGACGTTTAAAAAAATATATGAAATATTATGTCAAGAGTACTGTAAGCTACCGTAAAAACATATATTGTATTATAAGCTAGATTAAGAATCAAATGTACTGAATATAGTTATAATAAATTAAATGAATTGGAACAATCCTGACTTGTAAATACATTGGAAGAAAAGAAATAAAGAATACTAAACCCTCAAAAAACTGGAGTAAGAGCTACTTTAGTTAGACCCTGGACCCGACGAGCTTTACCTCAGCCACAGAAAAAAGCTCGTTACAATGTATTGCAAAACAGCTCTCAGGTATAAAAACCATAACATTAAATGAAGCGTTTTAGTTATAAACTATAACTTACTTTACTTTTATGAAGAAAAAAAAATTGTTGTCAATCAGGAAAACGGCAATGCCATGCAATAAAGTTTTGTTAGGAGAATAAAATCAATTCTAATCAATCAATCAGTAGATATCGGCATAGATCATGATCCTCTAACAAGTTTTTATCTTAGAAAAATTATCTTTTTATTGAAGTTTTTTTTTTTTAAGTTGAAAATATTCTTATCAGATGGGAGAAAGTACTCGTAGCTCCTCAAATCAATCTGTTCAAATATGTGTTATAAAAATTTTTCTGATACATAATAATGTTGAACAAGTGCTTTCCGTGAGTTGGCACGACTTAAAAAATGTCATTTCATTATCTATACAGAAATATTGAAGATTGATAAGACCAAGCCTGTAGATTAAAATGTAACTTATACAAGGACATTGACCCCTTTAAATGGGTTTCATATTCCAACTAAGTCTACTTTAAAACCTCAAGTCCCCAGGGCATTAAAAAACATTGAGCATAAATTAAAACAAAATAAATGAGTTCCCATGCAACGGTAATTAGGTTTGAGTAATTTAGAACTTGCGTGTTATCAAATAAATAAGTAATAAAGAGCCAGTGGCCACAAATGACTTATTTAATTACTATTAACGTAGAAGTTTACTTTGGTATTCACAAAAGGAAGGAGGTGTGAAGTCCTGAATTGCGTATAGCTTTGTTCATGTTTATGTTACTAGTGGTTTAAATAGGGCTTATGTATGTAGGTACATTGCTTCTTATAGGTTGAACAGTATAAGTTCGTGTTATACCTTTCCATCTATCCTTCTTCTATTTCATTCATTTTTAATATCTTGGAATGACTTCTTCTTTACTAAGTTAATTATAACGTCACGAACCATTAACTTTATATTTTTGTGACGATACCTACTTTTCGACACCTTAAATTTGTCAATGACTACGAATTGTATAGGACTCAACTTCTTCCAAAACAGTTGGCTACCAATTTTTTTTTTGGTCTTCTAACTTACCTTTCACCTTTAGGATTGATTCCATTAAAAATACTGCTTTGCTATTGTTTCATTCGGCTTCCTCATTGTTAAACCAAATCATCTCTCAATAATAACTTTTTTCTCATTTTCAGATAAAAACTATGCAATGCCACCAACATCCTCAATAGAAACCGACCAACTAACCAAGGTCATCCGTCCTCAAACTACAAACAATACCACAAACAATATGTGCCTTTCAACGCCTTCAGATTCTACAACTGCTACTCCAGCTGCTTGTCCATCAGCGGCCACAACATGTAACAATTTAGCCGACACTCCAACGAACAAATGTAACAATAATAGTCATAGCAACTCATGCAACGTTCGACACAGGAAACATGCATCACTCTCAGGGATAAGTCGAACTCCCACCGAAGATCCTTGTAACGGTGTTGCCGCCACCGCTTTCGAGGATACCAACAACAACAACCACAAAAGTGAATTAGATTTAAGTGAAGATGAAAAGAATGAAGCCTACAAAGAGTATGCAACCAAAGCTTCAATCACCTCAACGACAGATGACGCTAGTTTAGTTTACAAGCCACAATTAAGATGGCCGGATCTAACGGCACAAGTTTTTATACATGCGGGAGCCTTATATGGAATATACCTGCTGTTTTATGCAAGATTCTACACATTTGTATGGGGTAAGTCTTATGGCCTTAAGCTTTTTATATTCTTGTAGTGTGGCTAAGAATTGGGTCTCCATACCTGACAGTTGGTCTGAAAATAGGCAGTAGTTTGAATTGATAGGTATTCGTAAAGCGATCTTAGTATAATTGTATAATACGAGGAAATTGTTTTGGGAGGGGGAAAAGGAATGCATCTGGCCAGGGTTACCTCTGGGATTTTTCAAAAAGTCGCAGAAAAAAGTCGCTTTTACAAAAAAAAAGTCGCCAATTTAAATTTTTTGAAAAAAGTCTCATTTTCGAACAAAAAGTCGCAAAGAAAATAAAATGCACGACTCGGGCGCTCGAATTTGCTCTTATGATAGATATTTGCTTAAGGGCTATGTATTTTGGAAAAAAAATTAAGAAAAATCTTTAATTTTTTTAAGAGTTTTCTTTGGAAAACTAGGCATGCAATAATATATCGTTGCTAAATATTTATATCTAGGAAAAAAAATATTGAAAATCGTTCGACCAGTTTTTTTTTTTTAATATTTTTTTTAAACTTTTCGAAAAAATATTTTAAAACTTTTTTGAGTATGTTGTTATAAGAAAATGTTTAATGTTACCTAGTAAACAAATTTAAAAAAATATATACCCCTTTTTTAAAATATTTTGAAAACTAAATTATTTCTTAGAAAATTATTACCTACAAATCGAAAAAGTTAGTTTTTGAAAATTTTGAAATGCAATATAAATTAAATTATTAATGGCTTCCTGCATTAAAATTTTAATTGAAATCGGAAGAATAGTTTACGACAAACCCTAGTTTGGAAAAAAAACGGTTCTGTGAGAGGTATCGTTATAAGAAAAATTTAATTAATTAATTAATGTTTGCACAAGAAAAAGTCGCATTTTTACAAAGGTCGTCGCATAGTCGCAAGGTAAGACAAGGAACATTTCGGCGATGTTCGAGCGAAATTTTTTTTCACCTATCGATTCTTGGGGCTCTTTTTTGAATACTTTCCAGGAGATATAAAGGAACATATGTATGTGTTACACAGGAGCCCCTTCTCTGAAAAGACAATTATACTCAAACTTTGGGCGAATGTAAAGGGTTTTTCAATTGGCGAGGTTAAATTTTGGCGTCCAATGGCGGCGGCCATGTTGCTTTTGGTGACATCTGTCTAATTTGTTCTTTATTGTCCAACTGCTTATGGTAGACGTGGTGGCCCTTCACATTCAACTCTTTAACGTTTGGAAGCCAAATTTGAGACGAGACGAGCGGTTCCGTTTTAAATCAGCTAATTACTAGTAGGTATTAGTACTTGAAACGAACACAAGCTTGCTCGAGAAAACCGCCGCGCCGCCGCCGCGATCCGTCAAAGTGTACACTAGATGTCGATTTCTCGCCGCGCCTCGCATAAAACTCAGACTTGCGCATGATTCAACTTGACGAATTATGTGGGGACTTGGATCTGCACCTGTTCAAGATTCATCTGATCCAGGACCCCAAAGTTCATGACCATTGACGGGTGCGTTTGGAAGAGCGAAGATAGAACCCACATTTTGGTCGAAAAATCATCTTTAAAGACGAGGTGCATTTTTGGATTAATGACTCTGTAAATAAGCCAAATTGAAGTATATAGGTGGATAACAACCCACCCGAGGTTCACAAGATGACAATGCAAGTAAGAAACCATTCTAGGGTGCATGCGGAATCACTAACCATGTCAGGGATTTGTGTTGTCCGAGTCAAGTTGTTTACTCGACGGGACTGATGGTAAACATTTCTTCGGGTGTTGTATGGCAAGAATAGCCAAGCCACATAGAATTGTATAAATTGAAATAGCCCGTAAAAACGATTTCAGTATGAGAATAACGGAAACAAATTTCATAGGAAGGAGCCAGGCAGTGTATCAAAATCGTTAAAAATTAAATTATTGTCTAGAATCGGGCTTCCATAAAGAAAGCTGGCGTGGATGATGTGCTTATGGACGTTTAATTTGAACCACCTAATAAATACAAAGATATTCTTTTCAAAACTCTATTAAAAAGCCAATTTGAATTAGCTCTCAGATAATGACTCAAAATATTTGTTGCTTCCACCAAAAAAGCCTACACGTTTCTTCATTATAGATTAGATAAAGAAACTCACTTGCTCATTCGAAAATCGATAATATTAATATTAAACTATCCCTTACTCATAGGCTCATATACAATACAGGGTGTTCTGAGTTTAGTGTGATAAAAACTCATATCGTGTCGAATAGTTCGAAAAAAGGAAAAAGTAAGCAACTACACATTAAAATGTAAAGCTCTAGCTTTTTTAAAGCTTTTTAATGTATTTCCTTATTTGTTTGATCAATTCCAATGAATTCCTTAATTCAATTTTTAAGAAACAGAAATAATATTTCAAATTTATTACAACTCGGCTAAGAATAAAAAAACCATACCATGTTTCCTTGTCTTGAAACATTCTGCACTCATCTAGCTTTTATGGCACAACTCATTCAGGGCACCCTGTACAAATTACTATTAAATATTTTACCCGTTATCTGCCGCTTGATTAATTTGATTGAAAAAAAGGAATGCGTGTGAAGGGTGAGGTAAAATCAAATCACTTTTCACCATCGGCACTTCCTAACAAAAAAAAAAAAAAAGATAATAGCATTTCAGTTTACTACTTGTAAATTGTCATAAAAAAATGAGTAACCGTTGTTGATAAAGTTTTTTTTTTATGGAAGTTAACACTTAATCGTGATTTAAAAAAAGAACAATTTTCTTGTTAAATAAATGATTAATAAAAACAAATGAACTTTTCGTTTCGATAACAAAATTTATTCACACAATCTTAATAAAAACTCCTAAGGTCCAGTTAGAGTGAACATTTAAGTATTTTATTCCATAAATATAAACTAGTAATTAAATAAATATTTCCAAATGCTGTGTCATGTTAAATGTAGGGGTTGAGGATATTATACTTTGAGGCAAGAAACTTTATTTGATTTCTGGTGTAGTGTAGTTTTTAGCCGAGTCCCTTACAAAATGCCCCATACTACCCCATGACAAAGACATACTAATATATTATATATGGGTCTAGGCTAATTCACTGTGCACAATTCACTGTTCACTGTGGGGACAATTCACTGTGGCGGACAATTCACTGTGGTGGAGAATTAACTGTGCGCATTTCACTGTGGTGTAATATTCGCGAGCGCCAATTGTGCACAGTAAATTAGCCGGCTTCGATTATATACATACACAGCTGGTCAAAAAAATAGGTGTGATCAAATTTTTTCGCACGCAAAATAACTGTTTTTTTGATAGCAGGCCTTACAAAAAGTTCTTGTTTTAAGAAATAACGGTTATTCTGTTGACACTGATGCTGAGCTTACTGCATTTTGTGTGTGTTATGTTGAGCTGTTCTTTTTTTTTTGTTGCATTAGGATTTGGTGTTTTTAAGAAGTTGGTCATTAAAATAGGTGTTCTCCAAATAAACCCACAGTTTATATCTCTGTTATTTCAAAAAAAATATTAAATTTCAAGGTAACCTCTTTTTAATAATTTTACTATCCATAAATGATAGTTGTTAATAAATAAAATAATAAATAATAGTTTATTAGACTTTTAGTATGGGTAGAAACGTCCACTGTTCGGCGGGAGAAAGACGGGTAGTTTTACAGCTAAGAAATGAAGGTAAGGCTTACAAATTTTTAGCAGAAGCCCTAGGAAGATCACACAATTTTGTGACAAATGCACTCAAGGCCAGATTAGTGCGCGAAAATCGTGGGAGGCCGAAAAAAACATCAGTCACCACTGATCGCCGTGTCCTCCTTTTGGCTAAATCTAAACCTTTTGCTTCATCAAGGACAATAGAAGCACAAATCAATAATGAAGTCAGTGCCCGCACAATCCGCAGAAGGCTTCAGAGCTTCTACCTACCAGGAAGAGTTGCCAGGAAAGTTCCTTTACTAAGAGCAAATAATATAAGGTCCCGAAAAGAATTTGCCTTAAACCATAGAAGTTGGAACGGACCTAAAGGAGCGAAAAAAATGGCGAAATATCCTCTGGAGTGACGAAACAAAAATTAATTTGTTCTCATCAGATTCGGGGCGTAATGTCAGGTGATCAAAAGGAAAGGACTACCACCCTCGCTATACCCGGAAAACAATCAAACACGGGCGAGGAAATATTATGGTCTGGTTCCGTTTTTCTAGTATAGTGTGGGCCCTAATCCCTACATTCCGTATTAGTTACATCTTGACCAAATAAGGTTATAGGGATATTTTGGAAGATATCATGCTTCCATTTGCCGAAGAAAACATGACTCTCCGATTGATTTTTTAGCAGGGATATAACGATCAGAAACATATGGCAAATCTTGTGAAAGAGTGGTATCGAGAGAAAGAAGTTTCAATTGTTTCATGGCCAAGTCAATCCCAGATCTTAACCCGATTGAGAACTTGAGGAATGAGCTTATGCGGAAACTAGGATGCCAATATTTTCCAAACTGGAACCGATTGTGGGATGCTGTTCAGAGTGAATGGTATTCTATACCCCAAGAAAGATGCCAAAAGTTTGTAGAGTTAATACCACGCTGACTTTAAAAAGTTTTGGATAACAATGTCGTATACTCGGGTTATAAGAGAATGGTAAACGAAAATTATTATAAAATACAACAAATTTTGCATTCAAACTATCATTATTCATAATTTAGGAAGACACATCTATTTTTTTGTCCAAGCGCAAATGTCTACACCGTCGGTTTTATTGTATAAAATTTATAATTACTTAATTTAAAAGCCTTAAATATTAATATTTCATTAAGTATTGATAGTCCAATGAAAACTAATGTTAAAATAATATTTAAATGTATAAAACATATTAACAAATAAAGTTTATATAAAAAAAAAAAAAATTGCACCTATTTTTTTGACCAGCTGTGTATATAGATTCATACATGTCCTCTGCAAAAATACCGTCGTCATATGAAATGCGAGACTTTAGATATAAAATGAATAAATTTCTTGAAGCTTTTTTTTTTTGGTTCTAACTTATTAGAAAACCTGGGGTGGAATCGGCTAAGGTGATTTGTGATATGTGATAGTCACAATATACAAATTTCGTCTGGCTAAGGTGATTGTCACATATGACAATCACATTTTTGTGACTTTTTCATGTGACAGCTATTTAGGTGTCACTTGCATACAAAAATAATAATAAATAAAAAATAAACCTCTGACGCTGACTTATAAAACAAAATTATTTGCTTTTGCTGTCAAAGATTTGTCAAAGATCTATACTAATGTTGTTTTCGATTGGGAGAAATTAGTTTCTCCTCATGATTAAAGTAAAAATAAAAACAATAAAAAAAAAAAAACAGAAATGAACATTTTTTTAATTGAGATATTTTTCTGAAACGCGTATATGTTGTGAGCAATCACGTGAAGTGACAACTAAATTAATTTTTTCTAAATAAATACATAATTTTCACGTCCCTTAATGTAAATTATATATTAAAATTGTTCGAATTGTTTAATTTGAAATACAAAATATATAGAAACTATGACGTTCGTATATATGCGCCTTCAGACCGCATATTTCATAAAAAGCAGAAGAAGTAAGACTCGCAAAACACAACTCCGAAGAGAAACGATTTGTCTTCGGAGTTCTCTCCAATTGCCTAACGGAAAATGACGTAATGAAAATAAACAAAATTCCGGTGATCACATTATGCAGACGCACAGAATTATTTTATCACATGTTATTGTCAGAAATGTGACAATCACAAATCACATTAGCCGATTCCACCCCTGATTTGAAAAAAACCGTTCTATGAGATGAGAGTTGCCATTTTAAGACGAATTCCGAAAAATTCATTCCAACCAAAATATATGATTGGGCTTAAGAAAATAGCACCCTCAAAGTTTTATCAAAATCGTTTGAGCCGTTTAACAGAAAATCAGGCAATATTTCGACCTAAGCAAAAATAAAAAAACACCGATGACTACTAAATAAATAATAAGCACTATGTTTGAAGTAAATCAGCCCATCCATTTCGGACGGACGGAATTTCCAGACCCAATTGTTTCGACGTCTCTATCTTCGTAATGTTATGTGTGTTTGTTATCTCAAATATGTATATTTTTGCACGAATCCATAACTTGCTTTATAGTATACTATATACTAGCAAGTAAAAATGATTTAGTAATATCGCGTTGTCCACTTTGCCGTTTAAAGCAATTTTAACACGGTCAACGTAATACGTCAGTCTATTTTCATAGTTTCGACGCTTACTAAACTGATGATCACACGAATGACTCAAGTCATACAATATTATCACAAAATGCGTCGGAAGGAAAAAAGTGACAATGTCGTGATTTTGGTCATTCAGTGCCAGCGCTTTGGCATAAAAACCCACACGAACTAAGTTGACTCGCTGAAATTTTTTAACATGTAACCGCTAGGACACAACGTGTTGACGAGTTGACCAACAATATTAGTCAACACGTCCCAACCTCCCAACAATGTTGACGGGATAATTACTTGGCCAATAACGAAAGGATCCTCATTAAAAATTCTTGTCATCGTGCCTGTCAATGTAGTTCCAACGCGTTGACATCTTTTTAAGTTGCCGATCACCCGAACCACGTGACGAGTTAAGGAGAAATAGTTATTCTCTAAACCCTAATAACGTCAAAGAATTAGTGCGATGACTCATTTCTTAACCGTGTCCGTGTACTACAAGCATTTTTACTTGCGAACTTAAAGGAAGTTTGGAGAGATAAAAGGATATAATGATGAACATTGGAAGTCTTTATAATAGCAATGGGAGGGAATAATTAAGTAGGGCAGAGCGTTATACATTCGTGTGGTGCGGCTTTAGAAGGAGTCTCTTTACTTTATAAAACGTCCAAAATGGGGCTCGAGGGCAAATTAGTGAGCATTTCTAGCGGAGCGAGTATTACTCTGAATTATTTTTAAGGGGGAATGGGATTAAAACCAAAACTTTTTGCTGCAGTTTTAGCGACTCGACGTCAAATATGTGACGAATAAGAAAACCTTAGGTGTACTAGTTTGGATGTCGCTAATTTATTCGTTTTCCCTTTCCTTGCACTGTTTCACTCTGCAATCAATTAAAAATTCATATTCAATTTAAAATGTACATAATAAATTGTGTTTGCAAAGTTCCTTAACTGATTAGAAATCTCAATAGAAAAGAAAAATCACAACAACATTACACAATACACGAGGAGGCATTATTGTGGCAAATTGTCTTACGTGTCACCTATCAAGTTCGTTAAATTAAGACAAAATGTGTAGCCTTGACTCACCGCACCAATTTGAGTCCAGATACTCGGACATCCTGACCTCTGATCACATTGATCTAAATTAATTGTTTCATTGAAAATAAATTTGCAGAATGATTTGTTGTCTAATAAAATGCTTTTACTTTTTATTTCAGCGTTGCTAACGATTTGGTGTTCGGGTGTGGGAATCACTGCTGGAGCACATCGTCTATGGTCACACAAGTCCTATACGGCTGCGTTACCGCTGCGATTGTTGCTGGTATTTCTCTTTACCATCTCTGGACAGGTATTGATTCATTCTTCTGTTTCAACAAAGACTTGAGGTAATATGCTTACGTTTTTTCTTCTTCAGCGTGATGCATACACTTGGGCGCTTGATCATAGGATACATCACAAATTCTCAGAAACAGATGCCGATCCACATGATGCTAGGCGAGGATTCTTCTTCGCCCATGTTGGTTGGCTTTTCTTGACTCCTCATCCAAAAGTCGAAGAGAAACGCAAAGTGATCGATATGTCGGATCTGGAGAAAGATGGAGTCCTGATGTTCCAAAAGAAGTGGTATATTCCATTGTTTGCTGTGTTTTCCATCGGCTTGCCAGTATTGTTGCCATGTTATTTCTGGAATGAAGATCTATGGATGTCTTTTTGGATTAATTTCAATATGAGGTTTTGTGCAACGCTGAATATTGCATTTTTTGTGAATAGTGTCGCACATATGTGGGGCAGGAAACCTTATGATAAGTAAGATTGTCAAGACACCTTATAATTCATATCCAATCTTTTGTCACACTCGTCCTTACAGAAACATAAGTCCAGTGGAGAGTCCTATCGTTGCATTTCTTGCAATGGGCGAAGGTTGGCACAATTATCACCATGTTTTCCCTTGGGACTATAAGACCAGTGAATTGGGGAGTTACACCCTTAACGTAACAACAGCTTTACTCGACTTTTGCGCCAAAATTGGCTGGGTCACAGGGCGTAAGTATTTTTTTTGATTAAATTACAACCTATCAATTTATTTAAACATCCATTTTGAATAATTTCAGGGAAATCAGTATCGCCTGACATGGTTGCCAGACGAGCTGCAAAGTGCGGAGATGGTTCACATTTTTTAAACGACGCTTTTGCTCATAAGGATCAAGTTTGGGGCTTTGGTGATAAAGATCTTCCAAAAGAAGATGCTGCAGAACTGGCATCAATGAAGGACTAGAGAAGACTTACATGCATTTGAACAAACTACAGTAAAATTTTATTTTTGAGGCTTTAACGTGTTAATTAATTGATAAATCAAAATAAGTATTTGGGGCTTTTTGTAAATGAATAAATTGCAAAGATAAAATATTTAATGAAAGGTTTTTTAATGATTTTGTCAAAAGGTTAAAAACTTGCGCCACGAAACACATGTTTTCTAAAATAAGTAGATACTTGAAAAATATTTTACCATTCAATCAAATATTACTTAAAATATTATGCTTGAAATATACCGTTAGAGATTAGAAACTTAACACCATTATAACTACTTTAGCATTGTATATATAAACTATAGTACTACCACTTGAGTTGCGCCATCTATCGACGAAAAACTAAGCTCTAGAATACCATGGGAAGCAACAACAACAATTAAAATGGTGAAAATTGTTGTTGTTGCTCCCCATGGTATTCTAGAGCTTAGTTTTTCATCGATAGATGGCACACCTCAAGTGGTAGTACTATAGTTTATATATACAATGGGGTAGGCTGGCTACAGTTGAAACAAAGGACGGTTGAAACAACACAAATATTCCAAGAACAGTAGACGGTACGAGAATGTTTCCCGAAGGCATTGTATATATAAACTATAGTAATACCACGTGATGAGCGCCATTTTATCGACGGAAAACTAAGGTCTTGATTTTAGAGGTTTTTGTCTAGATTACTTTGGGAAGCAACAACAATAATTTTAATTTTTGTTGTTGCTTCCCATATTAGTCTAGACAAAAACCTCTAAATTAAAAGGCCGGGCAATGAGCCATTGAGTTTTAGCTGGCATTATTTTGTTTGACGTTTCTTCCATGGATTAAGAGTTACCTTTCGCATCGTTCCAATCACGTACACAGCTGGCCAAGAAAATAGGTGCAATTATTTTTTTGTTTATATAAACTTAATTTTTTAATATGTTTTGTTTATTTAAATATTATTTTAACATTAGTTTTCATTGGACTATCAATACTTAATGAAATATTAATATTTAAGGCTTTTAAATTAAGTAATTATAAATTTTATACAATAAAACCGACGGTGTAGACATTTGCGCTTGGACAAACAAATAGGTGTGTCTTCCTAAATTATGAATAATGATAGTTTGAATGCAAAATTTGTTGTATTTTATAATAATTTTCGTTTACCATTCTCTTTTAACCCGAGTATACGACATTGTTATCCAAAACTATTTAAAGTCAGCGTGGTATTAACTCTACAAACTTTTGGCATCTTTCTTGGGGTATAGAATACCATTCACTCTGAACAGCATCCCACAATCGGTTCCAGTTTGGAAAATATTGGCATCCTAGTTTCCGCATAAGCTCATTCCTCAAGTTCTCAATCGGGTTGAGATCTGGGATTGACTTGGCCATGAAACAATTGAAACTTCTTTCTCTCGATACCACTCTTTCACAAGATTTGCCATAATGTTTCTGATCGTTATATCCTGCTGAAAAATCCATCGGAGAGTCATGTTTTCTTCGGTAAATGGAAGCATGATATCTTCCAAAATATCCCTATAACCTTATTTGGTCAAGATGTAACTAATACGGAATATAGGAATTAGGGCCCACACCATACTAGAAAAAACGGAATCAGACCATAATATTTCCTCCTCCGTGTTTAATCGTCTTTTGGGTATAGCGAGGGTGATAGTCCTTTCTTTTTGGTCGCCTGTATTTCAGGCCCAGAATCTGATGAGAACAAATTAATTTTTGTTTCGTCACTCCAGAGGATATTTCGCCATTTTTTTGCTCCTTCAGGTCCGTTCCAACTTCTATGGTTTAGGGCAAATTCTTTTCGGGACCTTATATTACTTGCTCTTAGTAAAGGAACTTTCCTGGCAACTCTTCCTGGTAGATTGAAGCTCTGAAGCCTTCTGCGGATTGTGCGGGCACTGACTTCATTATTGATTTGTGCTCCTATTGTCCTTGACGAAGCAAAAGGGAGATTTAGCCAAAAGGAGGAAACGGCGATCAGTGGTGACTGATGTTTTTTTCGGCCTCCCACGATTTCCGCGCACTAATCTGGCCTTGAGTGCATTTGTCACAAAATTTTGTGATCTTCCTGGGGCTTCTGCTATAAATTTGTAAGTCTTACCTTCATTTCTTAGCTGTAAAACTACCCGTCTTTCTTCCGCCGAACAGTGGACGTTTCTACCCATACTAAAAGTCTAATAAACTATTATTTATTATTATTTATTATTTTATTTATTAACAACTATCATTTATGGATAGTAAAATTATTAAAAAGAGGTTACCTTGAAATTTAGTATTTTTTTTTGAAATAACAAAGATATAAACTGTGGGTTTATTTGGAGAAGACCTATTTTAATGACCAACTTCTTAAAAACACCAAATCCTAATGCAACAAAGAAAATAGAACAGCTCAACATAACACACACAAAATGCAGTAAGCTCAGCATCAGTGTCAACAGAATAACCGTTTTTTCTTAAAACAAGAACTTTTTGTTATTTTGCATCAAAGACAACAGTGGTGCGAAAAAATTTGATCACATCTATTTTTTTGACCAGCTGTGTATGTCTTTGTATGGTCTGATATTAACAAAATAAATTCTGGTGTACCCCAAGGCTCCGTTATGTCCTCGGAATTCTTTCTCTTATAATTTTTTATATTAGTTTCCAGACTAAAAACCCTTTTCTTCACATGTGGAACTGCAACGGCAGTATATAATTTGCTCGTTAAATCCCGATCTTGAGAGCATTGTCCAATGGGGAATTATAAGCCGCTTAGAATTTAATGTTTCAAAAACTAAAAGCTCTCTTTAAAGCATTACCTACCGCCTTTGCCATATCCAAATTCATGAGCAGAATTGCATTGAAGAAACCGAACAGATTTGCGATCTTTTTTTCTTCAGAAGTACCTACTGTTAATTTAGAGACTTATTTATTTTACCGGAATGCAGAATGCTTTATAAATTATTACTTGTGATTATAGATACCTACTATAAGGCAAGATTTGTATTCGTAAAAAAATTTCTAACAATCAAAAATTACATTACGAAGGGAATAATTATAAAAAAGTGGGTCAGGCAACTCTGTCTGTCTGTCGGTCTGTATCGGCACATACAGCCTAAACAGCTAGACCGATTTGCTTCAAACTTGGTACGCATTTTTTGTGTATACCGTCCTACAGAAGGACCTATAGGCATTGATGGAAACTCATTTTCCTCAAAAATGGCTCCTAATATTTTTATAAAATTTTGTGAATGGTGTTTTTATGCAATGTTCATCTTTTGCTTGAAATAGATTTTTCTCAGAGTGTTATAAGTGGTAACTCATAAGGGACCAGTTTGTTTAAATTAGATTTTCTCGCAAACCACTTGACGGATTTAAAAAAAAATTAATGTAGAATCACATTTCTTAGCGAAACAATGGTTTTTACTAAAATTTTCAAATTTACAAAGAAAATTGATTACAAGGTTTTCCAATTGCTGCATTTGGAATTTGACAGCCTGTGGAAATCATGTTGTGTGAAATCTGTTGTTTATAATTTAGTTATTGAAGACGAATCATCATGACAAATAACACGATTTGCTAATTTTTATCATTAAAATTTCGTTTCAACTAGAGATGAACTTAGTCGTGATTTTGTGACTGTGATTTCCAATTCGCTGTGATTTTTAACTGTGATAGTGAATTGTGATTTTTCACAGAGTCGGTGCAAAAATCTTTATTAAACTATCGACTCAGCAATTTTCATCAAAAATTGAACCACTTGATTATTTTTTTTTATCACTAAGGTTCGCCAATGTATGTTGTTCCGTAAATTGTAGAATTTAAGTATGTACTCGTACATCAAAAACAATTACGTCTTCTGTCTTACAGCCTGCAATAACCAAGAACAATAATATTTATTGCAAAGTGTCTCAGCTGCGTAATTTATTAAAATAATGGTAAATATTAATTTATGAGTTATTTTTGGCTTTCACAGATTTACTTGGGAATGGTATTAAAGACAGGTCTTTTGTACGAAGTTTCGGGCAAAAGCTAGTTTATTTTGTTTTCCAATTTTTTTTAAACTTAAATTAATTAAATTATCTTCTGAATTATTTTGTGTTAAATTATTTAATGAGCTTAGTTTTAAACACTAGTTTTAACTTACACATCATAGATATATTGTTAGTTAAAATTGTAGATACTCAAAAAATAAAAAGATTAAAATCTCAATGTACCATATTGTTAACTTAAAATAACGAATAAAAATGAAATGAAACATGTCGTTCTGTAAGCTGTGAATAAAGGGTGATTTTTTAGACGTGTGGTTTTCAATCTGGCAATACTTTTTTCGGGGTTTATCTTTTTGACAGCTGTCACTTGATTTATACTCAGTTTGCTTTGCCATTTCATAATGAATAGCCTTACTTCTGAACAACGTTTGCAAATCGTGCAAATTTATTACCAAAACAATGGTTCGGTTCGAGCATAGCATCACGCGCTGTGTCCAAAATTTATTTTAAAGTTAAATTCTTGGCCATAACATTAAATTATATGCGTTCTATTTCTCCTTGAAAACCACACGTCTAAAAAAAAACACCCTTTAGAAAACATGATAAAATGTAACATGCCTACCTGCCTACAGTAACTCAAGAAGAACTTTTCACAATCTCAGTTGCTTCATTTGTATAGAAAATCCCGATACTTTTTTTGATGACAGACCATACAATACTTAGATATTATACTGTCTGTAGTAGTAGGTTACACAGAGTCTGAAACAGAACCATAGTTTTAAGAATGCTATATAAGACGCCAAGCCCTACAGCAATTAATTGTAAATTCGACTTATAAAGTACATTAAACCAGAAAATTGTATTCCATACAAATTTCTGTTTGCATATTTTTCATGAGGGTATAGAAACGATTTTGTATACACAAGGGTTCAAGTTCAGAACGAGAGTATCTAATTATCACTTTAAGACACACACGTTCCTTGACGAAATTGTTTTTTTGCTCGCATTAAAAAAAAATTAAAAACACTTTTTTTACGTCTGTTTCGAATGAAACAAATTTACCCCAACCAAAGTGTCCAGCAATTTTATTCAAGAATTACCAAACTGCCAACTTTTATAGTGAACCTTTGAGCTATGCCCATGCCCAAGCCCAGTGAATTTAATTAAACAAAAAAAAAAAAAAAAAATGGTTACTCAGCTGTCAGCTCCGTTGAGACTTGGTAGTTGATCAACGGTTTATAATTCATTATCGGCCGGTAAGCCAACGCGATAGCATTAACAGCTCGTAACGGAATCCATTGCATTCGACAAGATAAAAGGAAACAGAAAAGTGCTGTGATTTGATTCTTTCAGTTTTTCCACACATTTTGTTTTTGTTGTTGTTGCTGTTGTTGTTGTATTGTGCAAACCGACAAAGGTAAAAAAATCCAGTGATTAAGACGTTTTTATTATTTATGTAGTCTTACATTGGAAAAATACGTTTTATGGACTTGCTCAAAGTTTACAAAAAAACAAGTCAACTAAGATTCTTCGTCGCCTTGTCTGGCCTGGTCTGCTGTATCAGCGAAGTTAACACGTCTTGGTAATTTGAGTTGTTGCACACAATAATTTTTGCAATGGTCTTTGATTTTCCGTGAAAATATTTTCGCACATAATGACGATTGCGATAATTACGCCCGTCAAGTTAATTTGTGAGGAAATATTGAATTTTTTTTTTACAAAAGATAGTTGTGTTGTGTGGTAATGAAAAAAATTAACTGTCTTTCAAATGATGAAATCCATGTTTTATTCACAAATGCCAAGATGTAAATATTGTGTTGGAAGTGACATTAAATGTGTGCTTGATTTGACAACTGATTTGCAAAATGGAAAACTCTAATCCTTTAATCTACATTTAAAAACCATAGGTGCTTATGTTTAACACATTGTCGTCCTTAGCCAACGATTTCAGTTGAATTTTCATAAAGACATCCAAAATATTACAGTGTTAACATTTTTTTAAGTTATGAAAGTGAAATTTTTGAGAGTTAACAAAAAAAAAAAAAAGTTATCCTTGGAAAATACAAGAGTTGTTGGTATTTTGTCGATCTCTTTAGGCCGACGCATACACACACCTGCCTCACATTTTCTCAAAATATTAAAAGGGTGATCTTGTCGAAAATCTTACCATGTTCCTTAGACCGGCTTGAAGGGTCCATGTTCACTTTGTAGGTTTTTTTTTTTGGAATCGCCAATCTTTTTAAAAGAATTTCTGTTTACAAAATTTATTGCTGTTTAGACTCAATATCGCGTGCGTTTTGTTGACAATAGGTAATTCTTATTAGTATTGAATTTAAAAAATTGGGCCGAACAAAGCATCCCACTTTCATTTCGTACGGCTTAAAAAAGCCTCTAAGCTTAACAATACGTCTCAAATGGGGGTCGAGTCAAGTGCTAAATGATGGGCATTCCTTGCGGAGCGCTTATACTCGGTAAATGAAATTTGTTTCACTTGGCTCTTGTCTGGAATTCGAGATCACGACGTTGTTATTTTGAAAGAACAAAATATGAAATAAATATTTTTTTGTATACAATTCCGAAAGCCAACGTTTCGATATACAAAATTCAAATATTCAAAAATCTAAAAGTTCACGATTTTGACATAGTAAACAAAATATAAAAATATTTGAAAAAAACTTGAAATTAATTATTATTTTATTTTTTCCGAACAAGTCTGATATTCACAAAAAAAAACATGGTTGTCTGTAAAGTCGGTTTACGGACGATAATTTTACGTGATAACCAGTTCCCAAAACAGTTCATGTGTAGGTATCTCTCCAACCACCAAACCACCTTACAACCACCCATTATTTTTGTATTTTTTTTTTCACGCCTTAACCCAAACACCAACCTACCACCCACACATATAACCACCAACCAACAGCCCACCGTTTTTGAAAATTTTTTCCTCCTTCCCTACACAATAAATTCCCCCTTCCTAACCACCACCAATCACCAACCCCACTTACAACCACCAACAGACTATTTTTGACAAATCCTTCCATGCACCAAATTCAACCACCCACTCCACCTACAACCACCTGCTACTCACGTACGATTTTTGACAATTTTCCTCCCCCCCCCCCCCCCCCCCAAAAAAAACCGCTGCCAACCACCCAGTACAGCTTTGACAGTTCCCGCCACTACATCAAACACCCCCCCCCCAATCCAACCACACATTCCACCTACAACCACTCAACCAAACCACCATATTTGAATATTCACCCCCCTCCCCATTACCAAACACACATCCCTTCTACAGCCAACAAGGAACCAACCATTATTTTTGACAATTTTTGCCTCACCACCCAAACCAACTACAACCACCCACCATTTTTGACATTTTTTCCTCTTCCCGACAATACCCCCCACCATACATACCGACCAGCACCACTTACAATCACCAACCACCCAACATCCAACACCCTCCCCTCCCACTTTATCGACTTTCTATGCTGTCAAAGCAGATATATAACATGACTGTGACTGTGACACTCTTTCGTGCGTGCTGCCCATATATTCCGATTTATTAGACGTTATCACGTCAAAAAAAATACATGTTGGTGTGCACCAAGGCTCCCTCTTGTCTTCAAATCTGTTTCTCATATTTTTAAATGATTTCTTGCCCAAGACTTCTAACAAGCTAAATGGCTTTGCTAATGGCATTACCCTCTTTAAGCCGAGAAGCGTAAGAATGGTCAACAAAAAAATGTCGATTGGATAAATACAAATATCATCGACTGTAAAAACGTCGACAGATGGTTGATCGGAATGGTTGACAGAAAAAAAGTTAACATTTTAAAATCCAGACTATGAAAATGTCGACTGAAAAAGTGTCGGTAAAAATGTCGACTTTTATACTGATCAAAAATGTATTTCTTTTGATTGCATCGATTGGCACTCAATTTGACACTGTCGACCTTTTTTCAAGTCGGTATTTTCAAAATCGACTTTAGAAGAGTCATCATTTTGATCAGTCGGTATTTTTACCAATCGACTCTTCTAAAGTCGACATTATGAAGATCGATTTTTTTAAATCGACATTTTAAAAATCGGTAAATCGTACCCAAGCTCCTCTTAACAACATTGTCTAATGTTAAGTTATCAACCTTGTGGAATTTAATGCTTCAAAACCTCAATTCCGTCATCTGCCGTTAAAGCAATATGTGTTACTAAAGACTTTCTTTTTAACGAACTCATATTTGACGTTGCCCATAATGCCGCGAAATGTTAGGATCTTCTAGGAAGAATTGTACTTCTCTATATTTGATCTGACTAAAATATTGGTTTGCCTTAAAGCTTAAGAATAATTCTTGTATCTGAATAGGTGCTCCTGTTGAAATTTGCTTCTCCTAGATAGGATTTGGAAAATAGCAGTTAACTTGATAAGTGAAAAAACTCTAATCGAAACATTTGTTTCACTTGAAGTTTGAACATCGCCGTAATGTGTCTTGTTCCACCTGGTTTTACATTTCATTCATTAAAAAAATTTTTTCTCAATACAATTCTGGCATCGCTAGGAGTGCCCACCAAATTACTTTTGAGCCTAAATTAAGTTACTTAATTTTTAGCCGCACTAAAGGAATGTTGTAAGCGTTAACTGGCTCGATTCTTACACACAGAAAAAGGTTTCGACTCTGTAAAGGCTCAGTATGGTGACAACATTAAGGGCATATTTCTGGTACTCAACCTCGTCTTTTTCAAAGTCATCAAACACGGTACGGAAATCCTCTTAGAAATCACAATATTTTTTTATAATGACCTTTATATTTTGGAGAGCACCTGAAATGAATTCACTGGCAATATAAAACTGAAATTATATTAGTGGAATAGCAAAACTCGTGATCCATCCTACGACTTGCATGGTCTGTGCAAAGATAGCTAACTGATCAGAAACTAACTATCCCAGCTTGACGAATCATCATAACCCTTACTCAAAAGCTGAAGGCAATGTAACTTTATACATGGATAGCCTAAATAGTTGGCATGCGCTTGCCATTCAATTTTCATGTATCTTTTTTATTATTTGATAAAAAGCCCGATCCCATTTTTCCAAATTTTGATCGCATGATGGATGTGACACCCGGAACATCTTTAAAATAAGATGCATCTTTTAGATTATTTAGTCATAATTTTCTGACAACAATATACTTTTCACCTTCTCTGGTGGATTTTGCGAGCCTCTCCAAGAGCCTGGCCTTACGCATTGGCATTGTTAGACCATCCCGGGAAGATATTCCTTGCAGCTCTCAATGCATGATTTCTGATTAAAACCAGAGCAAGAGATCCACATAATGCTTTTGGGCATGCCTCCTTTTATTTCCAGCTCGGTTGATGGTGCCTTGCCGTTTGCTTTGCTCAAAATTCACTTGGTTCTCCTAAGGCCTTATGTGCAATGTATGTATGTCAATCCGCGTTTGCATCTTGATGTACATAAAAGTGGCAAAGTTGTCTAAATGGGCTCCTACTGCAGATTCTCTCAGGCTCCTGTGGTGTTGATTGAAAAGTTTGTATTCTTCGTTAGGGTTCCCGATCGTCCAGTCTATTAGCCAACAATGAAAACTCTTTTTTTGTTCTTGTTCTGAAAATCGTGCTAGAAAACATCTTTTAAAAATACCTTTTTCAAATTCAAAAACATAAACGTTTCATATTTCTCCCTGCGAACAACATTGTGCTGTCACTAAAACTTGAACATTCATTTTGTATTTACAAAACGTGCCAATGTGAACGTTTTCTTGATTTGTTTTAAAAAAACATTCGAGTTTCTGGTGTATTTATTTATCGAAAGACTGTTTCTGTTCAATATTCTAATTGATTCAGTTTAATTACGTTTGGTTTTAAAAAAAATTACCCCCACCGATGACCTATTGAAATTCTTTCCTGGACGTTGGCTTCTAAACTTTGGTTTTTTGGATTTGCCTTTAAGTTTGTAAACTGAAGGTGTAAGTAATGAATTATTTATTTTGTATTCAAAAATGTATTCCAAGAATAAATTGAAAATAAATATTTTTGTTGCATTTTAGGTGTGTGCATTGCTGGATTCAAGGAAAGCTAAAAATTGAAACATAATGGAAACTAAAGAAATGAGTAAAAAGTCCTTGAATACAGAACCATCTTTAACCGATAATGAACAAATGTCAAACTTGGATTCTGGAAGAGTGAAAAGGGAGGCTAGTTGGCCCTCGGTTTTATTTTATATTCATCTCAATATTCTTGGCCTGTATGGTATTTTCGTCCTTCTTACAAACACATCCTTCTTAACAATATTATTTAGTAAGTTTTTTAATATAAAAAAATGGATACAATTGAAGAAATATTATTTTTATTTTAGCTCTGGTATTAAGTTTGTTAGGAGTTCTGGGTGTGACAGCAGGAGCACATAGACTATGGGCACACAAGACATATGAAGCCAATACTTCACTGAGAGCTTTTCTTGTATTCTGCCAAACACTCGCTGGGCAGGTAAGTTCGTTTTAGGATTTGAAGCAAGTCTAGGGCAGTATTTTTTAAGGGAACAAATTATTATAATACCTAAATACAATTGGAGCGACAAGTTTTTAAGTTTTTACAACAATGACTTCATTAATCGCTCTCAAACTATCTTGGTATCCTGGAGTATAAGGCAGCAACCAGATCTTTATTTCTCTCTTTATTTGTGACAGGATACCTCAGCTGTGGAAACGACTTCTTATTTCGGGACCCAGCTTACTTCAAATCAGTTAGCCTCTAAGTTTTCTTTGGGCTTGCATTCCGCCTTTCACTTTGAGGATTGCATATAACCACGCTTAACAAAAACTTGTAGTTTCTTGAGATGTTTACAAAGCATTCCCATGCTTCATAGGCGGAGAGCAGCTTAGATCGAAAATTCGCCAAGGTTTGCCTCAAAGTCTAGCTGCTTAGTTGTTTTTTAACAGAAGCAGTGCGGTCAATAAATTTGAAAATTTTTCCTTCTATTGACACTAACAGACCACCGGACACTCTAAGGGTGACCTACAAGATGAGCTGTAAGCTGCTCCATACTCGTTTTACAGAACCAATTTTCTTTGAGCGTCAGTAACATTGTTTTACTATATTTTGATCAATCTGCTGTGTTTAATTTTCACACACATTTGTCTTGGGATATTAAAAGATCACTATTTTTAAATGTCCTCAGTTCCGTTTCAGATTCAGCATCCATAAAAGCCATGTTAGCCTTTTCCTACGTCAATTAGGGGAAGCTTAAGCCACATTTGACGCCATTTCGTTAAGGGAGTTAGCAATATCCTACATCGTCATCGAGGATCTCTTTGTCGTTTCCTTATACCGGCAGGCGCTCGCCTCGGTCCCCTTGTACGTTGATATTTTATACAGCTACAGCTACAGCTACGCCATTGTGCCAAGGCAGTTAATGGCAAGAAGCACAGAATTGCTTGCAGGGGAGGGGAGTAGATTTCTGCAGCCATTTTGTTTTATGACACCTGTCAAATAAGTTTTTTATTATTCAGTTATTAACGTCAAATCACCGTGAACTACACCATTGAACAGCTCATCAGAATGATAAAATTTTACTGTCAAAATAAGTGAATGAGAAGACCCCATTTTTGGGAAAAAAAATCATCTTTATAGCGAAGAGGCCCATTTTTAGATGAATGTCTGTGTTGAAAACGACCATCTCACACGAGTTTTACAAGGTGTACCTCAAATGCATCCTCAAAAAATTACCGTTTAGTATGGGCTTCGGCTCGGCACATGGCGTCATTAGTCTTTAATTTTTCGAAAACGGCGTTGTTTGCCGTCAATGGCGAGGGCTTCAGAACGATGATAATCAATTTGGTATGTTTCCAAACTGAACCATATGGACCTAGACGACATGTGTTTCCAACATGATAGCGCTACGTGCCACAAAGCGGGCGCCACCACCTAATACACCTCCATCTACCAGCCTCTAATTAAAAACCCTAATATGTGCTCCTGACACCAATTTTGCTTTGCCTTACGTCGAAATGACGTCAAACGTGCATAGTTATGTAGTTTTTAAATGTCCTCTAATCCTAGCTTAAGATTAATTATGCCGAGTTTGTCTTTGAATCGTCCCTTAACTTAAAGTTACTTATTCGGAGTTAGTTAGTTAGTTATTCGGAAAACGGCCGCACTCTAGCTCTTGTTTTCCCAGGTATCCTTCTGTTAAATTCTGTGTTAGCTTTTCTGGTGGGATTTGTTTTCAGATCTTTATATTTGTTTTATGAAATTCTGGTCGATATTGAAGATTTCTGTGTAAATAAACTAGACTAATCCATACATCATCTGAGGATCCATATTGGCCTTCTACTTACTAGAATCATCGTTGAGCTGTACCAAAATTGCATCCTTCTATTTCCATAACTGATGTTACGTAGCTATGACTACTATCCGCTTTCCAATTCCGATCTTCAACGGTCAATTTTACCTCAGGGATCTGGTATGCAATTTAAATTGGCTTGTTTCATCCAAACCCTAACAGTCCTCGAATGCCGACTCCATATTAGGGACATTATCTAACAATCAGAGCTAAATAAAATGAAAGTCCTCGCTCCAATTACTCCTATATTTAATAGGGGAACGTATTTTCTTTTTTTTCACATTATTTTATTTTTCAAAATGTAACTGTCAATAACGAACAGTTTTTAAATATAATCGCCATTTCCGTTATCTTAGACACAATCCATTTGCTGTGTAAGCCCAGTGAAATGTTTCGTTCACTACATTATCTTAGACAACAACCTTATACCAATAGATTCCACAGAATATGATCCACAATAATTTGTGTTTAAATTTCCATTTCTCTTAGGGGTCAGTGTACAACTGGGTTCGTGCTCATCGTCTGCACCATCAAAAATTCCGAACAAATGATGACCCTTTCTACAGTGCGGCAGATTTCTTTTCAGCTCAGGTTCGAGCTCAAATCGAGAGTTTGACACCAGAGCAAGAGAAGCTATTGGAACAAATTGATATGTCAGACTTGGAGAATGACAAAATTGTGATGTTCCAGAAGAAGTTAGTTTGTAATGACAAACTCATGTTTTTTTTTTTCTAGATTCAGTATTTCTTTTCAGATTCTATTGGGTTCTATACTTCTTCATCCACGTTTTGCTGCCAATCAATGCTCCCTTGGAATACTGGGGTGACACTATTCCAGCTGCCATTTTCGTGACATTCTCACTGCGTTACTTGATTGTCCTGAATGTCTGCTGGCTCATCAATTCAGCACACTTTGTTTGGGGATTGAACAAGAACTTCAAGCCATCAGATTCCAATATGATCTTTATCATAACCAAGAGCTACTGGCCACATTATCATTATCTTCTGCCGTGTGACTACCAAACTGGTGAATTCGGAAACTATGGTAAAAGAAGGGATTTGCTTTTGATACAAAATTTAACTCATATATCAAATGTGTATCCTTTTCAGCTGAGGGTTGTACAACTGCATTGATCCGAGTATTTGCTGCCTTGGGCATGGCAACAGAACTCCAAACCATCACTACAGAAGCTGTTAGGAATGGACTCACGACAGCCGTCGAAAGCGGTAAATCCATTGTGGATTGTATAAAGGATGCTGCTGTGGTAGAGCAAGAAAAGCTACCGAAGGACCATTACTTGGATAAGAGCAAATTTTTGTAAATTAACTTAAAATAATTGGCAAACAAATTTCAAAAAAAAATTCAAAATTTCGTTTTTTTTTTTTTTACAAAAAATTGCATACTTATAGGACGTATTTGAAGCAAGCATTTGGAAGTCGATTTGACGGCAAGTTTGAGAGGAGAAAATATGACTGAGATTGAGATTTACTCGGATGGCGAAATAAACTTTGGAAATATGTTGTTTACTATTGATTTACAATTTTGTGGATTTGTTTTGAAATAATTAAGTTTTTGAGTGCTTGTTGTATGAATGAATGACTGAAATTGCCAGGGAAGTTTATTTTTAAAACTAATGTCCTTCGTTTCGTGAACCATCAACCATGTTTTTGGGGTTTTGTAAACAAGTATCTTTTAGCTTCGGTTATGATTTTTCACATTTCATTTTTATCCTAATGGTTCAAAAACTATTCTAATTAACTATATCCCAGTCCTTCCTTTCTTCTTTTGAATCATTGTAGCGGGTTTAATGCATCGCTTTGGCGAAATCAAGATTATTACGCTTGATATTTCAAAGGCATTTGATAGAGTTTGGCATGAAGCTCTTTTATCGAAAATGCGTGCATTTGGTATCGATGATACTCTTATTCGTTGGATTAGAAGCATCTTCTGGACCGTTCAATACAAGTTGTATTAGACGGTTTCAAGTCTGATCTCCACAAAATAAATGCTGGTGTGCCCCAGGGCTCCGTTCTGTCTCCGACTCTCTTTCTCATTTTTATAAATGATCTCTTGTCTGTGACTTCTAATACATTAAATTGTTTTGCTGACGACTCAACCCTCAGCTTTTCATATACGTTTGATAATTCACGGCCTTCGCCTTCGGACGTGTTATTACAACGAAATCGTATGATAAGCTTATTAAACTCCGATTTAAACAGCATTGTGAATTGGGGTACTAGAAATCGTGTGGAGTTTAATGCGTCGAAAACGCAATGCTGTCTTTTGTCGTTGAAGCTAAACATACCCCCTATGCCATTATCCATGAATGGTACTTGCATCGAGGAGGCCGAAAAGCTTTCAGTACTCGGTATGTGTATCAGTGACAACCTTCGTTGGAATGATCATATACTTGAGATTGCTAAGAATGCTGCAAGATTGCTTAGGCTCTCTTAATAGATGCAAGAAGTTTTTCACCCCTTCTGATCTGGCTACAATTTACAAGGCGTTGATACGCCCTAAACTCGAGTATAACTCCCATCTCTGGGCAGGTGCTTCTCAAACTTTTCTTCACCTGCTCGATAGAGTTCAGAAAAAAGCGTTAAAATTGATAGGAGAGAGAAACATTATGGAAACATTTCCGTCACTCGAACATCGTCGAAATGTCTCATGTCTTTCCTTATTTTACAGATTCTTTTACAAAAAATGCTCACTCGAGGTAGCCAGCTGCGTTCCACCCCTTAAACATTTCCCCCGTAATACTCGTCTTGCTAGGAACGCTCATCAGTTTACACTTGAGCCCAATTTCGGACGTACCGTGAAATATAGAGATTCTTTCTTTAGCCGTACAACACGAATGTGGAATGGATTGCCTGGCACATTTTTTCCTTGCCATTTTGATCTTCAAACATTCAAGATCAATGTTCATCGACACCTCCTTTCCCTTCCTTCCTAACTTCCTATCGCTCGCGCTGTGACTTATCATTAAAAGGGCTATAACAAACCCCTTGAGAGCGTGTGCATTATAAAAAAAAAAAAAAAAAATCATGACTTGGACGATGTAAGTATAGTTTCAACAAGCCACACAACACGACCAATTATATTATTAAGTGAGAAGTTTCCTGGTCACGTAATTTTACGTTTTGGCGACGTCAATTATGGCCACCAAGATCATGCCATTCGACAACGGAAACATTTTTTTCTGAGGAGCTACTCTAAAGACCGTGCTTACGCGAATAATCTCCGAACTCTTAACGCCAACATTACTCAAGTTATGGAAGAGATACCGCCTAAAATGTGCACAAAAGTTGATACAAATTTATTCAAAAGAATCGAATGCTGCGATTCTTCCCGAGGCAGCGCCACCATTTGAATGATATTGTTTTTCACACTTAATGGTAAAGTCTAAAATTTATAATACAATAAAATTTTCATCTAAAATGTATCGCTGTGTGTGTTTTATTTATCTTTACTGAATGATTATTTATTATTTATTTCAGAAAATTTTCAGATAATTTCCTCAATAAAAAAAAAACAGGTACGTTTAGGTGGAAAAAGGTCAAAAGGTAATGAAACTTGGAAGTTTTGTTTAAGGATAGTAAACTAACATTTTGCTAATTTTTTGACCTCGAGCTCCTTGTGCTAAAAAGGGAGGGGGGAACAGGAGCGACGTTTCGGCGTTGCTCCGGTTTTCCCTCCATAACTTTTTTTCCTTATGTCATATGGCGAAAACATATTTTAGTTTTTTGTAGAGCGTTAAATTTTCTTCAATTTTAATGGTTCAAAATTTTTTGTATGTCAATTCTTTACGAAGAAATGGAAAAAGAGGAAGGAGGTGGAAATGCAAAATGTTCGACCTTGCTCCAGTTTTTCCTTAATAAATTTTTTTTCTTTACGTCCTACAGGAAAAAAACACGTTCTAATTTTTTGTAGAACGTTAAATTTCCTACAATTTGTACGGTAAAAATATTGTTGTATGTCAATTTTTTTGCCTAAAAATGGAAAAAGAAGAGGAGGGTGGAACTGCAAAATATTTGACATTGCTCCAGTTTTTCCTCAATAACTTTTTTGTCCTTATGTCCTACGGAAAAAATATTACAGAATTTTTTGTAGAACATTAAATTTCCTTCAATTTCAATAGTTCAAATATTGTTGTATGTCAATTCGTAACGAAAACATATAGTGTTTCGAAAATCAGCATTATCAGGAAATTCAGAATTCCACCATTTTATTTATAACTGCATTGGATTGTGTAGGTACAATGTTAAAAAAGGTATTGAAAGGAAACCGCAGCAACGTCGAAAAATTTGCAGTTGCCGCCCCTTTCCCTCCCTCTTTTAGCACAGGGCCCTCGAGGTCAAAACCTTAGCAAAATGTTTGTAAACTATCCCTGAACAAAATCCCCAAGTTTCATCAACTTTCTACCTTTTTCCACCTAAACCCACTTTTCCCGACCTGTCAACTGGACTACAGGGTAAGGAAGACTTTTCCTAATTTATGAAAAATATGATATCTGCCAAGGACTTCATCATTGTCTCCGATGCTTCTGAGATGAAAAAATGTAGGTTAATCGACAGTAGTGGGAATACAATCTCTCCAAGGTTCAAGCAGACGGCACATTATCTTAGGTTTCATTTGAGGTCAGTTTACAGTTTCATATGAAGACACGCTGCGAGAGTTGGTGTGATTTACTTTACTTTTTCTGAGGCTGTTGCGACAAAGGAGATGATGTCTCATTTGTCCATTTCTATCAATAGAATGCCAGTTACGAAGATGGAACATAGAAGCAGTATTCTTGTGCACTGCTCAACGACGAACAGAACATAAATAAATGCACGGCTGGGTCGCACGTACATACTTGCTCTGTGTTCGCAATAGTAAAACTCTAAAAACCAATAAACGGGAGCTAACGTTAAGAAATCTTTAATATTTGGAATTAAGATGTCATCTTTTGGGTACTATAAATGATATAAATGTGCACTAATGGTTAAATTAATATAATTGTTTAACCCAATTCCCGTTATTGTCAATTGTAGCAAAAAACATAAATGCAGTTTAATAAATATCGGTTGGCTAAGACCGAACAGCTCATTATATGGGAGCCACCGTTTAGAAATGCTTTACTGAATAAATTGCAATTCCATCTTATAGAACACTTTAAAGAACTGTGCCAAACGAAGTTTGAGTCAATTCAATCAAGCCGTTGCGAACTTATGGCCATTTGAAAAAAGCGCTTTAAACCTAATTTTCGTTACGACTATTTAAACCAAAAGCAAAAGGCATAGTTTTGTTAGAAATATCATAATTAAGTTAAATTTTGAGTTTAATAAAAGTCGTTAGAGCCGTTTTCGAGCAAAACCAAAATGAAAAAAACCGTTACTTGAAAGGTACCAGTTTGAGCCGGGCTTAAACATAATAAAAAACATAAGCGAGAGCTACAGTACGTTTGCAACGAGCTGTTGGATACCCTATTCCCCATATTTTTGTATGTGCATGCGTCTGCCTCCCGCAAACAGCCGATGTTACAGAAACAAAATTCTTCTTTAGCAGACAGAAAAAAATTCAATAACATTAATTTTATGCGGTGTGATGTTCACTTAGTGCTGGCGCAATAAAAAAAGGAGTGCGCCACGCCCAAAGTTTTTTTTTTTTTTTTTTTTTTTTTTTTTTTTAATTTTAACTATATGCCTGTAAGACCCAAGGTCTTTTGAATGCAAACTGCACGGCAATAGTTAGAAGGAAATAGAAAGGATAGGAAAGATTTTTTGTTGGTACAATGGATTATTGCCAAGGCAATTGTTATGAGCTCAGTGACATTCAATTTTATTCTTGCAGATTGATTTGAACAAAACAAGACAAAACTTAAATTTTTAAAAATTAGATTTGGAATGGAAATAGCGATTATGGGTGTTTTTAACAATTATTGGACCACACTCTGCTACGTAACCAAGGAATATAAATCCAAGTGTTCATCTGTTTACTTCAAAACTGCGACCGATAGTTAAAAAACGTTAAAAAAATTAATGCATTATACGACTTTTGACGGAAACGGCCCTTAAAAGTGGGCGTGTCTTAAAAATTTGAAGCACTAACTACACTTTTTTCAGTATTTAGGCATATGTGTAAGACTATAGCTGAATCGAGTAGTTTTTAAACAATCTTACCTGAACAAAGGTATTTTACCAAAATCACGCCTTTAAAAGTGGGCGTATTGAAAAAATTTACAAAAGAAAATGTAGAGATATATTTCTCAAATAACAAACGGAAGGAAAAAGGTTTAAATTAAACATTGGAAATGCCTTAAATTCTTAAGGCTACGTTTTTCGTTCTTTCATGAAAAGTAGGCGTAAGCCACGCCCAAAATTCAAAAATTTCTTTTCATACACAAACCTTTTCATTAATATTAAGAGACGCAAAATTTTGACTTGCGGATTAATTATAAATACCGTTTATTTACAAAAACAATTTTTTTATAGTTTCTAATGAAAAGTGGCCGTCAGCCACGCCCAAAATCAATTTTTTTGATTTCATACACAAGATGTTTATGTGCCAGTAAGACCCACAAAATTTAATGTTTTCGGCTTTAATATAACAATTGTTATTTTATAAAAACAATATTGATGGTTTTGTATGAAAAATAGGCGTAAGCCACGCCCAAACTGAAATATTTTTATTTGATTGGAAGAAAGTTTACCTAAAGCTTACGTGTGCAAAATTTTAGCGTTATGCTTTTATCGTAACTGTACAAAAAAACATAATTTAATTTTATTAAATTGAGGTTGTTCAACAAAAATGGCGATTGTGGGCGTGTTTGTGGGCGGATTTTACCGGTTAAAGAACTTAGCCTTACTCTTGAACCAAAGATTATATATACTAAGTTTCAGCTTTCTAGCTCAAAAATTGCGACCTCTAGAGAGTATACATACGGACGGACGGACGGACGGACGGACGGACGGACATGGCTAAATCGACTATAGGCTTTTGATTCTGAGTCACAATATATATTTGGGTTATCTTAAAAGACTTATTTTCAAAACATGATAAGTCCACAATTTGAAAATATTTACTAGATTAAAAAAACGGTGTATTTTTTGACGTGATAACGTTTAAAATCGCAATATATAGGCAGCACGCACGAAAAAGTGTCACAGTCACGTTACTATCTGCTTTGGTAGCCTAGAAAGTCGATAAAGAAGGATGAGAGGATGTTGTTGTGGTTGGTAAGTTGTGGTGGGGGTGTGTGTGGGGGGGAGGGTAGTGTCCGACAGAGGAAAAATTGTCAAAAATGGGTATTTGGATTTGGTGTGTTATGAGTGGATGACTAAAACATTGTCAAAAATGGTAGATGGTTGGTTGGTTTCTATAGGTGCGATGGTTAGTTGGCGGTGATGGTGGGGGATGAGGGCTGGGGGTGATTTGGTTTTGGATGATGGCGAAAGTGTAAAAAATGGTGTGTGAGTGGCTAGTAGTTGTAGGTGGAGGGGGTGGTTGAATTTGGGGGGAGGATTTGGTGTTTGGGAGGGAATTGTCAAAAAAGTGGGTGATTGGTAGGTGGTTGTAGGTGGTGTGGGTGGTGTGGGTGGTTGGTGGTGGTATGGAAGGGTGTAGGTATTTATTGTGTGGGGGAGGAAACAATTGTCAAAAATGGTGGGATGTTTTGTGTTGGTTGTATGTGTGGGTGGGAGGTTGATGTTTGGGGGGAAGGGGAAACAAAATTCAATATGGTGGATGGTTGTAGGTGGGGTGGGTGGTTGTTGCTTGGAGTGATACAATCTACACATTAACTGTTTTGTGAACTGGTTATCACGTAAAATGATCGTCCGTAAACCGATAAAATTTGAAAAATGTATTCTGTAAGCAACAGAAAATTTCTACGTAATAAATTTTTTTTCAAACTTTTTTTCACAAAAAAAAAAATGCACCGTTTTTTCAATCTCCTAAATATTTTCAAATCGTGGACTTATCTTTCATGTTTTGAAAATAAGTGATTTAATTACGTAGTAGCGATTGAGTTAAATCTTTTGACCATGACGTTCCGAGTACGATGACAATGTCAAATTTGACATTTACAATGGTGTTGCCATATTACAAAATTTATATGAACTTCCTCCTATTACATAGCGAAGTTAAAAACTTAACAAATAAGTACATACCAAAAATTGGCATGATCTTACAACATAAGAAGATTATATAGATATCTTCCTTATTAATGATAGTTTCTATCAAAAGAATGGAATTTTAATAGTCACTTTTTCGTTTCCAAAACGATTTTTAAAAAAAATCAACTACAAATAGGAGCGTATGGCACGATTAAATTCTTAGATTACTTTGTATCATCTTTTTGATGGATACCTCAAATAATGTCATCACTATAGTAGTTTCCGAAACTACAACAAGCATGACATGAAAACAGATACCTTGACCCCATTCCCATTCCTCCGTACTATTCGCTAACTACTTCTATGACTTAACATCTCCAATCGAATTTGCAAATGGAATTGGGGACACAAAACAACTCCCATTTTGCTCTGGATAACTCATTAAGTATTTCAAAGCCACTGAACAGAAAATTGTACCGCCTTTCTGGCAACTTTCGACACCTCAATGTGAAAAACTCTGTTTAATAATGTATAATACTATCTTCAAGTAAAAATAAATGTCATCTCGTTTGTCAAACGTGTAATTTAACCCACAAAAGCAAATCTAATTATTTCCGTCACAGTATTTGCCTTCGATACGCCTTACAGCCAAACTAGCGACAATTTGCTTTCGGCCCTTTTTTCAAGAATTGCAAGACTTTTTTAACTCTACTAAATCTGATTAGATTTCAAATTTCGTCTGGCGTTTTTACCTTTTTTTTTTTTTTTTGTTGCATCTAAAATGACATTCACAACTTCAACTTCAATGGTAGGGAAAAAAAATGTGCTGAATTGTGGAAAATCCATTTCATTTCTCGTGGTCAATTTTATTTGGAGTGTTGGTATTTTTTAGTGAAGAACCTATAGTCAAACGTGTCAGCACGATAATTTTCATTACTTGGCCCACCTTAAGGTGTGACTTAAAACGTGGTGATTCAACGGATACAAGAACTCGGGTTTTGTCTTCTTTTTTTTGATACCGTGCTAGTGCTAACTCCTTGAGTAAATATTCAGTGTAAAAGGACTATTTTATGGACTATTGATACAAGTGGGCAAATAAAACATTTTTCAGTGTTTGGATACAAAATTAAGGCGAAAAGAAGGGTAAACAACAAAAGTTTTATACAAATAAAAAAAAATATATGAAAAGCTTCGGAAAAAATATACAACGGATTCATTTTGAAGATAGTATTCAAAATAAATTGATCTGGATACAAATAAAACAAATTGCGGACTTGAATGTTTCCATCACCGTCTTCTGTCTTTTATAAAATCCTTAAAAAACTTATGTCATCGTTCATAAAAATATGGTTGTCTTGTTTAATGAATACACTTCAGATTCATAAAAAGAAAAATATTTCTGATGATGATACAAATATTTGTTTTGCCTTCGTGGTGGCTTTGTTGTCTGGCTTGGTTTCTTTTCTCTTTACTTAAATTATTTCATAAACAATTACTTACAGTTAAGCAATGCAAGCAGTTGTCAAGTATTTTTTTTTTTTTAGTCTGTCTTGAAGGTTTTTCTCTTTTTTCAGACACCGTTTTCAGTTTAAATTCATCAAGAAACAGCTCTCTGCTCTAAAACTTTTCCGCTCAAGCTACGTTTTTAAAATGGCCACACCGCAGTTTAATTTCATTTATTTTATCTTAAATAAAAAATATAGTATAGATTGGTGTCATAAAGTATCTTTCAAAAACATTAAACAAAGAAAGAAAGGCTCATTTTAATTTTCGTTTTCCTTTGAAAACATGAACACATGGCTGATTGCACCTATGTATTCAGCTTTCCTTACGTAAAAATGACGTCAAAGTTTCATTTTGTTGTAGTTTTTACACGTAGTCGTGTAGCTTAAAAGTTTTGAAATAAATTGAGAGTGACGAAAAATGGAGAAGTGAAGCTCGTGAGAACAATACTAAGTTAATATTGATAGAAACATGAAAAAAGCATGTCTGGCAATTCTGTCTTCAACTCAGTCTGCCTACATTGGGGACCTCAGCGCAAAAATGTCAGCCCAAAGTTTGTATTAAGTATTTGGTTTGTTTGGTTTCTGGGTAATTAATCAGGGTTGGATTTCTTTAATCTGAATTCTCACGATACTGGTGACAACTCAAACTCAATTAAGTTCATTTTTCTCAAAAACAAATCCAATGATTTCGAAAAAAGCATGCCGTCTACCAATCTCTTCAAAGTTTTTTGTCAAAAAATAAAACGATTGTAGAGAAGACTAAAAGGTAGTATTCGTCATACCACCCCTCAGTTAGTGTGTCTATCCAGCTATCAACTTCAACAGGCTAATTGAACAAATCTTTTGGCTTCAAACTTCTGGGATAGCACTGTTTTGGGATAACTCAAGGGAAACTTTTGGTTATGCCGTTTTAGCTGATAGGCATTTCCCGTATAACAGTTTTGGTTCTTGCCATCAATCAAATCAATCAAATATGGCTCTGACGTTTGAACTGGAACTTTAACGACGTGATGAACGATTTCGTAGAAAATAGTGTTTTTTTTTTTCTCTAAAATTCACACTACAGAAATGTTGCTCTAAAAAAGTTAAAGGATTTTTTCAGACTACATATTTAGTATTTCTTGGAAATTTCCTAGATACATAGTAGAAATATTTTTGTTAGTCCGGAAAAAGCAGGTACCTAACTCCCTTATCCGAATTCAAGATTTTGTTGAATTTCTCAAGCTTCAAGGATTTTGACGAATGCAGAATTTAGCAATTAAACCGCTATTTTAGTCTTTAAATCTGTTTAAAATAGGTACAGGTGGGTCGGAAACAGCCTGAGTTTCCGACCCACCTCTAACTTCTGTAGCAAAAAAAAAAAAAAAAAAACCGAAATTTGCTTTAATTCATCAACTAAGCACTAACAAATATTTTTTTGGAAAATGTCAAATTTTTGATTAATTAATTGTTTCTGAGATAAAGGGTTAAAAAAAAAAACGAGAATTCGCAAAACTATTAACTGACTTCCTGACTGAACAGATCATAAAAATTATGGAATACTTATTCCCGCAATCGTAGAATCAAAATAATGAGGTTTTCTAATCAAAAAATGTTGACTCGATTATTCTGAAATGTTACAAGATTTATTAAGCGCTTCTTCGAATCGTATAGAACCTTGAAATTTGGAGGAGCCTTACCTAGCCTTTAAGTGAAAAAATCAACCAAATTAGAATCAGTATGTCACAACTGAAATAAATTTGTATAAATTCTCGTAAAAATCTGGAGCAGGGCTAGTGATGCGATATAGGTTTTAACATCTCATCCAACGGCAGGGATTTTCCCTTGATGTATTCATAGTTATGTGTTTACTTATATCTACATAACTACATTGATTACAATTAAGTTTGTAGATACATTACTTAAAACCAACAATAACTGTTCGATAGCTTCCAAAACAAACCAACAAACAATTAAAAATTAAAATATTGAATCAATTGTTGCTCATCTTATTAAGTAAGTAGTAGCAAATATTTATATTTCTCAATACCGGATACTCTGTAGGCTGTCAGTAATCTTAAGGCTTGGGTTTAGTTTACTTAGCCAAGTTCTGTATACCTCCTATAATAGTATCTACATCCGAATGTGTTTGCCATACTTAATTGTCGTGAAAAAGGAGGGCTCTATCTATGTTTTATTCTTAAACAAACTCATATTGTCAATTTTCATTTTAACAAGTGCAAAAACTACAATGGGGTATCAGGGTACTAAAATGTTCATCTCAACTTAGTTTGTTCAGTGTTCAAAAAGATTGTTTATTTCGTCGTCGTCGTTGTCGGTTGAGATAAAAGGATATCCGTTCTGTGCTTCTTGACTAAGGGTCAATACTAACAGCAAAAAGTATTTTCTTCCCCAAATGCTAAATTGCATCTGACACCAAATTCCTTGCAAAAAAGTTGTACAAACGATAGCTTTCGTTTGTTCCATAATTTCGACTTTGTATCATTTTTAAGAATATTTTGTATTTTCTTAAATACTTGAGATATTTTTTTTTTTTGTCAGTGTTTGCTTTTACTTGTCGTTATCGAGGGGGAAAATATTTTCTCTTAAGTATGATTTATTTTTTCAACACCTGACCGTTTATTGTTTGAACTCAAAATAAATAAAAAATATGGCGGACAATGTTTAAAGTTCCCAAAAGAATCATGTCTCGTCCGATGATCCGAGGTGGCTGAGGCCTTGAGGCTTAATAACTCTGCAAACAATAAGTTGAAAGCAAAGGTAGGTTATAGGTAGGTTGTAGATATACCTACGAACGTACTCACGGATACATGCGTACTTTTTACCACTTCAGGTATAATTGTCTACGGTTTGTTGCCACAAATAGACTCCGGAAAGTGGATATGAGGTGCAAATGAAAATAAAAAATAAAAATAATTTTTGTTGTTTTAAGGTTATGTGTTGCTTATTTGTTAAACTAACTGAAAATTAAACTCATAAAAATGCGTATATGAAATATACTTAAAAATAAAGAATGTTTGTAGAATTTTCAAGGGCTGCATATAGAGTCTAAAAAAAAACCTTGGAAAAGCTTTGACCAACTCCAATGTGCACACCCAATTCAAACAGTGACTCATTTTACCAAAAAGAATGGAAGCACAAGTTAATAGCGACATTTTCTTGGGGTCATTTTCTGTCCCAAGTACGACAGCGAGTCAGCGAAATACTGTATGCACTTTTTTCTTACAACTTTTAGAGGAAATCGCGACACTTCATTGTCGCGTCAATTATCTAAATTGAAACGTTGAATTTTTTTTCAATTTTAAAATTGAAAGGCAAACAAAATTTCAGTTTGACTAGACATCATCAGCAATACTCTATAACAAAAGAATTGGTTTTTCCCAACAGACTATTGTAAATATTACACCTTTTGGCTGCCATTTATTCAATTACTTTGTGGCAGGGTAGTCTCTAGATGTAAGATGCAATTTAGTTAAGTAGCGTTGGCACACAAGTTGCTATTATTACTTGCATACTAATGGTCTAGGTTTACTCCACTTATGTGAAGTGGAAATTAATGGCTAACAAGGTGCTAACTATGTGCATAATATGACTTCAAAATAAGATAACCAACAAGACAGTCTGAATACCGCTAAGTGATGAGCGGAAAAATATTTAACAACAAAAAGTCAAATCTTCGTAACAAATTGTTCATTGTTTACTATTTGAGTTCTTGTTAATTGACTTTTTGTTTCAAAAAGTACCTAGTTTCTTTCAATTTGTGTAACGTGCTGTTGCTGCCCGAATAAGAAGTATTCGCCGTTAACCTGATGGAAATCGGGAAAGAAGTATTTCTTGGATCCAAAAATGGAAAATAGAAAACTTCAAGAGAACGGTGTCATTAGTTTTGGAGGAAAACGCCATATTTGTTTCCTTTATTTCCTCGTTTCCAATATGTGTAATAGTAACATTTTTGATGGTAGTTAATATTTATCAAAGAACAATACTCTTGCTTCTACCTTGGAAGCTTTAAGGGAGTGTTCTTTTACATCTTCAAAGTCAGAGATAAATGAATAACTAACACGGTGATAAACATCACACGCACAACCAATTCAAAGATGGCTGCGATCGCTATTGAAAGTTCGGACAAATTGGTAGCCCCGCATTTAGAGTTCCTCAATTGCGGTCGCGTAAAGATGGCGCATACCCCGTCAGCCAGTCAGGTCCCTAGGAAATTTCTACGAGTTACTCACTCCAAATTAGTTGAGGTCATCATTCACTCTTTGATCGCGCCTTTTTAGATGGGAACTGTGAAGTACTGCGTTGATCCTCAGGGTTGGAGTTGAAGACTCGGTGACTTTGTGCGAATTCTTCGATATGCTGCACATGCTAAAGCCATTAAATCCACTGTATTTTCTTGATTTTTGACCAGGTCAATGTAACTGTATAGTACGTGCAGTTCGTGGTTGAATCTTCTCCTCCATACTCCATTCTCCATTGATACATACAGTCTAGATTTCACTTTAAGAATCTTGCTTTCAAAGCACTGCTGGCTGTTCCCCCCTTTCTGTCAGGGTCCACGCTTCTGTCCCACAAAGCCAGACATGGGATGATTATGGTCTTCAATAGTGTCTCCTAGATACTTTGAAAAGGCTTAGATTAGATTAGATTTATTGTTATTGAGAGCTTATATAGTTCAGGCACTGCGGTATCTCGATGATGCCTATTGCGCCTACCCGTGTGAGACTATAGAGCAGCTCTGTTGCTCCAGACTGAGACATGAACTTTAAGATATTCTGTGTCTGATGGATGATGGTCCAGGGAAACAATCTCATAGCCAAGTGTCGGCTTTCTGAAGTGGAGGAGGGCTGGGCATTCCGTGAGGATATGCAAAGTTTGTTTCTTCACTTTCGAGGCAGAATCGGCAAACGGGTTCTGTCTTGTCAGTCTTACGCTGTGAAGGCGTTTTTTCAGAGAACAGTGTCCGGTTATGATTCCAGTCACGGTTTTGAGAGTTTTTCTTTTTAGGTTGAGTAGGAGTTTTGTGGTTTTGTTTGAATATTCTGGTAGAAATTGTTTGGAGCAGATTTGACCAGGATAGTTGTTTGGCAAGCTGCATTGGATGCCATGGGTCGGTATAGGATGTTCTTGGCAATTGGATTTTAAAAGATTTAGAGGAGGCTTGATCTTGAGAAGGCCTACTAGGGCTTTTAAGATGCCTTCTAACCCCGAAAAAACAGCGATTGGCAAGAGTGATTCTTCAACGGATACTTTAATAAGGATGTTAAAGAGGTTTACATAGCGCGTCACCTTGTCATAAGGCCCTCTCGAATTGAATAGAGTCAATCTTATCCTACCAACCGTGACGGAGCAGAGAAGATTCACGCTGTCATGAATGACTTTGAAAACAATAAAAAAAAGGAGTATTGATATTGAATTTAAAGGTCTTTTCTAAAAAAAATTCGAAGTGCTAAAATTTGGCCGATGTTTGACTTACCTGACCTGAAAGGGGTCAATCTGTGCACGTGCAAAAGGTTTCACACGTTCGCACAGAAAAAATATACTCATCCTACTGTTGTTAGCAAAGTTCAGAGTATCTTCTTTCTTGTGGGCTGAAGATGCTGAGGTTCCATTTGTCAGGCATACTTTCATCCCGATTGTACTGACCAGTTAATGTGGGTGTATGCTCTTCACCAAGTCGACTCATGCTGCTTTGAAGAGCTCAGCCAGGAGGCTTTCCGGTCCAGCAGCTTGTTAGACTGGTATTTATCATCATCCAAATCGAATGGATCATTCTCACTCACAGCGATTAGTTGTCTGCCTTCGCCGCTTAACAGTATATCCAAAGTGTTCTTTCTTAATTCTCAGCAAGCGCCTGTGCGTCTTCTACGACGGGCTTTGTACCCCTTGGACGAATGCTTTACCCTGCTGTAGAACTTTTAAACATTGTCTCTCTGCCTTAGAACCCTTCTCCCTTTTGACAGTTTTTTCACAATTTCTTGTGACGTACATAGAGAAACACACTTTAATGAGCGAAGCGTCCTCTTGTCAGTTTTGCTGAATTTTTTGGGACCATCTTTGAAATGTTAGTGTATCTTGAATGATACTTGCTCTCAAGTTGCCCCAATCTTCTAGTATCGATATTTTGATCACGCGGTAAATATTCTCGCACACCATTCAACAGATCTAAAATCAATTAAAGGAATTGTGAGTATCCGAAGGTCTTGTATGTTTGGATCTTTACAAGGATCTGGAAAACAGAAGTCCCTTTTTGAGGTTCAATTGGTTTTTGTTCTTAAAAGTTGAACGCCCAAAAAAAGGCTTCAGTAAAAGTTTATAAGGCACTAAACGACGAAAAGGGTATATCAGAAATATGTTTCGATCACCTTACAAGCAGGAAATTTTTTTTAGGTCCACTTCTACACTTTAGGATTCTACTCAAGAACTAGACCTGCAGCCTGCACGTTTCTCTTAGGCTGCAGAAGTATCTTATAGTTGATTATCAACTCTTCTTTTTCTACTTATCGATAGATGCTTATGGCATACACGAACTTCCTTGGATATTCGTACCTACATATGCAAGCAGTTAATCACCAACTATGTGTATGTGGTAGTGGCAAATCTCTATGTTGGCTTCGAAGAAATCCATTGTACTTAAAGAGTATTTTCATTCGATAACAATATTCAAATTCTATCACCTGGTGACCGCCAAGTGAATCTCTGAATAAGATCCTTCCATCTACAAAACTTATAACCCTGTTTCCAACTGTCATACCAAAGTATATGGTTCCCTATGTATTTGCCGTAGATGTCACTTTTTCAGTTCTTGCTTTAAAGACTCCAAGCATAAGTCATTCCTCGTATGTAAACATTATCGATTTCACTAAAACATAATGATAAGCGGAAGCAAATAGAAGATATTGCCAGAGCCGACAAACTAATAAATTTGTCATAATTCCCTTCGGACAAAATCATCATAACGTAACGTGTACATAACGTTACATGATACAAAGTCAGTATACCTTACTTTTCCCTTACGGAACGTTTCTTCAATTCTATTGATAGTTCTACTTTAAAGTCATTTAATCGACGTCATGTCAGTGGCCTGTCTTACGTCAAAAAACGGCATGTCATGGTCTGATGGTCTAAAACCCACTTTAATGCCAAATTTCATTAACATCTCTCCAGATATTTTGGACAAGGAGTATAAAATATCAACCCGTGCAGCAATTTGCGCACGTTAACCCAAAACTAATTGCAAAGTAATAATTCTTCCCTATATAGCCGCTTGTGCCTTGGCTAGGAAGTAGAAATATAGTAGGTTAGGTACCCAAGTATCACATCAAATTATCACCATCAAATGTCAATTAACATTTTGTCAGATTCTTATATAATTGAAAATCAAATAAAATAATTCCGTGTTTGCTAATTACCACACAACAGCAAATTCTAAAATTATGGTATCACTCAGTACGAGTACCAGACTAAGCAATTTTTGGTGTTTCCCGCCAAAAAAAAACTTGAATCTCTGAATTTATTACCATACCCTGAAGTATCTTTACTTACGCACGACAGAGGCAGAGGTTATAAGTATAAGTACCTTCGGTCATTGTGAAATATTTTTCTTCATTTTCAAATTATTTGAATGCTCGGTCTGAGGTATGTAGTTGTAGGCACCGCTACAGCTTGTCCCTTTTTGTTGTAAACTCAAACCTGACTGGCTATTAGGTTAAGATGACAGATAAGAAGAATGCGGCACAGACATCCCATCACCATCGCCATCGCCATCACCATCGGGTTGATGAATTTACACATTAACCTCAATTATGGATATAGGCGATCGTTATTTACTCTTTTATTTTTTGGTACAAAGATGGTTAGCTTAATACACAGAGAGAATTTTATTATATAAACAAATATAGATTTTAGTATTAATAAAATTCATTTTGACATATTGCACATTTGGATAGCTCAAAAGAAGTTGAAGATATCTTTAAAATACCGTAGCGTTGCTCATTGTGTTGAAAATGAAAACAAACTTTACAATATTATTTTTCTCAGTGTACTTCGCTTACTTTAAGGTAATCGGAATTTACTTTTCTTGGTAACTTCAAGCTTTGTTGTAACTGGGCCTTGGATATAATGGAATCTATGAAATATGTAGGTACCCTATTTATTTAAATCGTACCTATCTACACATTTCAGTATTATACAGCAAACATTTTTCTTTGATGAGCAAAAAAAAATGTAAATGTGAGGAAATGGAAAAACAGTGGCCAGTTGCGAGTTTGCATTAAAATCATGATATTTTCTTGTAATTATGACTGAAAGATACATCTCTCTTGTGGTAAAGGAAGATACATTTTTTGTGCAAACTTCAGTTCTTCTGTGAGGTCTCTTCATTTGGTGATTTGTTTAAGGTGTTATGAAATAGAGAAAGACTTCACTTCATGAATTGTCGGGAAAATTATCTCCCATTATCCAATAGTTTTCAAATAGTTTATACTTTTTCAAACAAAACTTATGATCGTGTGCTTTTTCTGATGAAGTATATCTTATGTGTTTATGCGAACCATAATTACTAGATCTACTTTTTTACGTGACCATTTATTTGCGTATCCCATGTTATGAGCAATTGAAAGTGCTTTAAAAATACGATGCGAATAACAATGCCTAATCCAAAAATATAACGTGCATGTAGATACAAATAATGGGCAAGGTATTGTTTTTTAACTGTAACATAGACAAAAATATAATGATGCTTGTGAATATGACCTGATTTTAAAAATTGGATCATAAAAAACATTTCTATAATTTGAACAAATTCGCTACTAGTTATGTATTACATTATGCTCTTGAAACATCTTTATAAATATGAGAATCACATTATTTGAATATATTTTCTTTTAATTTGTTGTTTTGACATATATTTGATAATAGCATTTATAAAAACATATATTTCTGCAAATACTTAATACTACAAACAAAAATCTAGAACTTACAATCTCTAATGTTACAATTCGTCGAAGCCTTTTTTTGAAAGGCCTTGTGGTTTGAGACTAAAATACAATACTTTTTTTTTGTATTCAAAACTTAGTAGGTACTCCATTTTAATATTTTAAAACAGTTTTTTTTTTAAATATACTCTCTCTTTCGCCCTTTTTTTCGGAAGCTGATGTCGGCAACAACACTTTAACTCCTCCTGGAGCATAAGACGGCAACCAGATCCTTCTACCTAGCCTTTTTGCACCACGTATATTATCAGCTGTGCCCAAGACTCCAACTTCTGGAACTCAGCTTCAAAACATTTGATATCCATGTTTTACTTGGATTACTTTATTTTGCTCACTTTGACAACTGCATTGGAAAAAACTGCCATGCTGTTATGTCATTGGGCTTCTTCATAGTATGGCCGAACCAACGACACTTTATCTGTGTGATGTCTACCTTTGTTTTTCAAGTCTTAAGTTCGTTGTTGGGTTTGGTTTGTAATCACCCGATCTTAAATATGTAATGCTGACAACGTTTCACAAAAGCCTGTAGCTTACTCGAGATGATATTGGCATAGCAGCAGAGATTTCACATTGGATTCAAATAATTTCAACTTAGTACTAATCAAAGTTATTCTAGATTTTAAATAAGATTCTGAATGCACTACGAGCTTCATTTATTCTGTTGTCGATGTAGCGGCCTGTTCCACCAATGAGACACTTAGTATATTATTCCCTGATAGTGGAACTATATGTGACCTCCTCTATTGCCTCTTGTCTCACAATATCCTGCTGTTGTTGGTTCCGGCTGGTGTGCATTACATTTTAATACTTATTTTTGTTAATACTGTAACTAGCTTCCCATATTTTGTCGAAGCGAGTAAAAGATTTGGTTAAGCTCTAATGTTTACCCACCTTCGCAGGCATAACATCATCAATAGGAACTATGAACAAAATCGGTGACAGAACACCACACTGCTTCGATCCATGTCTCATCAGAAAGCTGTCTATTTTGCAAAACAAAACACTTCGTTGTTTTTCTATAGCAATAATCTTACTTGGGATGCCTGAAGCATCAAGAGGTCTTCAAATATCATCACGATTAGCACGATCAAAAAAACTGAACGTAGAGCGACGTTTGATACTCCAATGTTGATCGACTCATGATCAACCATTTCGAAAACCCACTTGGTGCTACTTGACCGTAGATTGAATTTCAGCCTCTAGTCTAGAGAATAATAGTTGCCATAATAATAATAATAATAATAATAATAATAATAATAATAATAATAATAATAATAATAATAATAATAATAATAATAATAATAATAATAATAATAATAATAATAATAATAATAATAATAATAATAATAATAATAATAATAATAATAATAATAATAATAATAATAATAATAATAATAATTTAATAATAATGATTTTAATACTTCTTTAATACTTTCAAGGGTGATACAGTTAATTTGATCATGAAAAACTTGAATTTCTAAAATTTCATTGTAATCGGTCCAGTGGATTACGAGAAAAAGTGCCTTGAAAAGCCAGGTAGACAGACAGGTGACCTACTTTCTTCTATTTCCCTTTTATCATAGTCATGTCTGATTGCTACATTATAAACATTTTTCTTGTACATTGCATTTTATGACAATTAACAAAATCGTTATAAAAAAATAGACTCTGACATATTTTATTCAATTTTTAATTAATTTATGTATTTGAGACCAAAAAAAAAACTAAGAAGAGGGCTATTCTTAGTTTTTTTTTTTTTTGGCTTCTAATTTACTTTAAAAATCAATGAAAAAACTGCACAAAAGTAAGACAACTCCGAAGAAAATTGGTGCGTTCTTTTTCTACCCATAATTAACAATTGTTGTTATGTGAATCAAACTTTGTTGAAGTGTCAATGTTAGGATATGTTGGCATGTTGGGTTTTTTACAAACCATTTACGACCGATACGTTGTTAGAATTTGATAAACTGTCATTTTGAACATTGTTTTGCATATTGAGGAACTAATTAAATTATTCTCGTTCATTGCTCAAAGTTCTCAAAGAATAAAGGCGTTCTTGCTGCTCAAATCGAGAATTTGTAATTTGTTGGTTTAATTTTATTAAAGACTTTGAATTGTTTATTACAAAACGTTCAATTTGACAGATCAAAAATCTTTACTCATGATACGAAGAGGTGAGTTCGAAATAGTAACAAACCGTATTTATTTGACACTTCAACGTGAGTTAAGGAAAATTATTATGACGTCATATAGTTACAAATCGTAACAAATTTGGATTTTATAAACGCCTTTTTGTTGACTATTGTTAACAATATTGTTGACTACGGTTAGAAATAGAACGCACCAACTATAAAGTGTCAGACCAGTTGTAATAGAACGAACACATCTAGAATACATTTTCTTTATTTTTCGTATGTTTTTGTATACGCGGATCAGTTTTTCTATTAATACTTAGTATAGGTACTGTTATCTTAAAGTGACATCATTCAGACAGCAAAATGGCCAATTTGTAGTTTTCTTAGAAAAGAACAAAACCATTACTTTCAATTTCCTCAGAAACTATTAGTGAGCCATAAATACCCAAAACAAATTTCTCGTTTGGAATTAACTTTGTTAATCGAAAGTAAATTGGAAACTAAAGATGATATGACTTTATAAACGACAGTGAGAAATACACAAGAATGTAATTAAAGTTGTTGTTAAATTTTCAATAAATTCTTTTTGAATGTGTCCCTTCAGTGATTTACATTGTGTCACCTCTCAAGATAAAAGTCCTACTTTTACCAAAAAAATGTTTGTTGACTAATTTTACAAGGGCGAAATTTTAGTCCAATTTTTCATTTTGCCAAAATGTTTCCAGTACTTATCTAAATCGCAATTTAATAATAAAGCAATTTTAAGATTAAAACTCTTTTGCCGATTAAATGAATGGCTTCGCAATCAAATAATGCAAAACAACAAGAAGTCAAAATATTTTTTGTCAAAACAAAAGATATCAAAATATGAGAAAAAAAAAATTGGCAAACAAATAATGCTGCGAGGTTAAAAGAAGAGCGAGAACCTGCGAAGCAATTTCGACAAAAATCAATGATTTACGTATTTTCATTGTAACGTAATGAATTTTGTTGAAAAACCCGATCGAATTTTTTTCAGAACACACCAACACCGTGCTCAAATTAAGGTGTCAAAATCTCTTCTCAGAATCGTCAGAAGTGTCATTTTCGTAGCTTCTGAACCATTAATTTTGGGTATGCAATTTGATTGTATGAACCAATTTTCAGAATGTTCTTACACCAATAATTGTCTAAAATGTATGCATGTGATACACATAATGATATAGGTATTAATTTCCTGCGAATGCTGCTTTCTTCCATAAAAATTGTTTCTCAGACGATTTGTTAATTTTTAGACAATAATAGGTACACGAAATAATACACAAATACTCGTATTTGTGCTTAACTTATCACCGGATCTAAGCTTAAGACTTAATTCTTTTTTTTTTCACTGCTCAAACAAAGTTGTAAATGTTTTGTTTTAAAATCTGATTTATACCTAGCATCGGTCATTCAGCCTGTTAATAGTTCAATTCATTTCAATAAAATTTTCTACAAATGAAGATACAAAATGCTACTTCACAATAAAGTACCTTAAAAATAAGCAAAGTATTGCTTTTTATCAGCCTTGGATGATATCTCGAAGAAATCTTCAACAGAACGGCATGTCTGCCAGCAATAATCTGGTATCTTTTTTCTCTATCTAAAGATTTTATGCATAGTAAAACTGAATTCTATTACAGATGTAGGTATGTATATCTTATAGATACAGCAAATGAATCATATAACTTCGAATTAATCTGAAATCTATCATATCCAACTGGCAAATGAACTCAATTTGTACTTCCCTCTCCTACCAAATTTTATAAACCCAGGGTAGTTACAATGCGCAATGACAAGGGCCCGAAACATTATGTTCATAATTTTTGCATCGGATTGTGTGGCTATTATATCGTCTAATACTTTTGTTCATTTAGTTCTTGGACTTCAAACTAAATGTCTAGCTTGAAGAATCGCTTTAAAAAAAACTACTTCGGGGTATTGTCGTATTCCAGTGTGAATCTTGTGATTTCTGATCTATTGCAGAATCTTTTCATCAGCTTTGGGAATAACATACCGAATACTTGCCGCAGTAGGTCGATGTAGGTAGTCTCTTCTTCTGAAACCCCCCTATCTGGCACAACAATTGTTCGATGTTGTAAAAGCCTCTCAAACACAAGCTTTTTAACACCAACATTTTAAATACCTTGGTAACACCCGAATTTCGAATCGATACGAAATTTGCATTGATCCTAAGCATTTACCTCGTGGAGAACGTGAATTTCAAGCCGATGGTTCCGGGTTCGATCCCTCTGACCTGATTTTTTTTTTTTGGTACTGCCTTTTGTGAGGAAATAACAAATCCTCCAAGAGTAAAACTTGTCATGAAAATGCTTTTCTCTACTAGCCGCTTGGACTCGTAGTCTCCTTCCATTTCTGCAGAATATCAAAGAACGCACAAGAAAGGCTGGGGTAGCGCTTGTAGCTGATATTTTACCAAATTATTAATTTTCAAAAAAAAATTAATCAACTGAAATAACATTACGATAGCATAACCCGAGTTATGCAATAAGGAAAGTATCTTCCGATGAAGGACTGAGAATAGAGCGAATAATTTTTCCCAGAACTACGATACCTTGTTATGATTCCCTTTTCAAGACTGATACCAAAAACTTAAGCGAACTCGGTCTAAGATATGAATTTCTTTATTGAAAAAACCAATTTTCTTTCTTAAATTCCACCTTTCTGGCGCCCCCCTCAAGCCCGTATCGCGGCCCGCCAAAGATACTGGCGTCCCTGTATTAATTTTTTTATGTAAAGATACTCCATACAATACAATCAGCACTTAGATTTCTGACGATGATCTGCAAATCAATCAAGAAATTTATAGGTACAGCGTACACGGCTCACACCAGTCTCATTGTTACTTCTCTATCTCCAACATCACGCGCAAGTAAAAAGGCCGTGCTTCAAAGATTTAAAAAAAAAGTAAAAAAACAAAACTCATCACATCTTGTCTGCAATTTTTCGGTCCATAGGTAGGGATCCTATAAAAATTGGTGACATCTGTCATCTCTTCTTAGACCACCACTTCCATCGCTGCTTGCGCATTCTTTTCGACCTCGGTATATTCATAAGCGTAAAACAACAGAAACACAAAAATATCTCAAAAATTAAAAAAAAAATTAAGCAATCGTGTATAGATAGTATTAATAAACTTAACCAATCCGCTCGTAGAGCGTGTGTGTGAATTTTCATTAACATCGATTATCTAATTGCATAAATTCGAACATCACATAATTTTTTTTAAATTAATGAACTAAAAAAAAACTCGTCGTAATTATACCTTGGACTAGGCCAACACACTATAATTCCAAAAAAAAAAAAAAAAAATACTAAAATTACATAAAGTGAAAGCATCTCTTTTGCATCTTCTCCCGTCCATCTTCGTTGTCAGATCCCAAGTATAAGCCACTTTAAAGTCCATAACTGAATTTAAAACAAGAAATACAAACAAAATACGCATAAAAGAAAGAGAGAACCCTCAAGATACATTTTGGGCCACCAAACCAAATCAAACCAAAAACCGCATTCAACAATCTCGCAATAGGTATAGGTATTCGTTCCTACCTGTACCTTAGGTATAGTTCGTGGCAGCACCAGCAGCGGATAGATAGATACCTTTTGAAGTTTTTTGGGTGAACTTCATCGATGCTGTATCTTGAGTCATTAGTGTGACACCAAGTGTTAGGCACGTCTGACTTTTTGAATTGTAGTGCTGTGGATAGTGGTCTTCTGGCCATAGGTTACTTGTCTAGGTCTAATACCTTTTTGTCGGTCGGCCGACACGGTCGTCTTTTCGCACCAAACACGCAGTATTGTGTCTTGTCCAAACGTTAAAAGTAAAAGTTCATAAAGTGCCCTCAGCGTTATATTTAAAAAAAAAAAAAAAAACTATCTCCAACGAAAGACATTTCTTTTCCGAAGCTTTTCACTTTTTGTTAACGTCTTTTTTTTTTATTTTATATTTTGTGGCTCCAACGGAAGACAATATATATAATTTGTAATTATTTTTATTTCTTTTCCTCGAAAAGCCTCTTAGTCAGAAGAGCATCGGCGAAAGAGAAATCTCGGAAACAATCATAAAAAAAAATAACGCACGAAAATGGGTCACCTGTCCACTTCGGATCGCGTCAATACAACAATGGTAACAGCGAACGGATGTGCAGGTACCGAAAAGGATACCAATGGCAGATTGCCTCATATGTATACCAATGGTAATGGGATTTGTAATGGTGGAACAATGTTATTGAATAACAATAATGATGGTGGTCCTTGCACTAGCAATGGATTCAGTAATGGATATTTGTCCAATGGAAGTGCGAAACTATTAAGTAATGGTGGTTATCAAAATGGGGGTGTTCAAACAGTGGTCCTTAGCAAATCCGAAGTACAAGATGTCGACAGTGATGGATCGGAGGATATCAATAAAGTAGGATATTTTGAACCAACACATAATGTCAATTTGGACGAATATACGAGGAGTTTCAAAGGGGACTCGTTTATGGGATATAATTTCTTAGCGCCGCTTAAATGGGATAAGATAATTCAGATCACACTGTTGCACATGGTGTTCCTTTATGGATTAGTTGTGTACGATTTGAGAGATTTCAACTTTAAAACTACACTTTTTGGTAAGTTTTTTACAATACTAAATTTTTTTAAATGTATATTTTTTTTATCATATAACACGACGATATGTCCTTTTTGTTATTTAAAAAAAGTCAAAACCTCTTACTCAATCCTTGATAATAAAAAAAACCTACTTAACTTTTTCGGGTAGTAAATTAAGAGAATTTAGTGATTCAGGATTTTGGTATTCTAAATCTTAGAGCAAGGATTTTTAAATGTGTATTACTGTTTCTGTAGCTTAAAATAAATACCCATAAATCTCTATGAAAACACCATGTGGCATTCTATAAAAAAGCTAACTAAGTTTTCTTGGATTTCTTAATAATTAATCATTCCCCGTCAACTACAGAATTGTTAATATTGAAATTTTATTTTATTTTTGTTGAAGAATACCATCTTTAATGATATTTTGTATTCATGGATGAAAAGTAATGTCCCCAAAAAATGTTGGATACTTTTATTAGTTTCTATGAATAACGTAGAAGGTTTTAACAAATATTTCCTTTTAAAGTTAAAGTTTTTATAGGATGGAAACATTTATAACAAATTCTTTTTTGTTCTGAACTGTTATACAATACACATTGTAAATATTCAATGCTTAAAAATGTATTCAATATTTTGGAACTTGATCGAGGAAACTGAACGATTTCGACTTCACAGTATGGGCTAATACTACACTAATCACCAAATGTGGTAGAATTACCATGAGATCTGGTCTAATATATACGGCGGTTATCATTCGTCAAGATCATGAGCATAGTCATTATATCTGGAAATATGCTCCTACTTCTGACTTGCTTCTTCTGGACTGAATTCGGAATAGTGCCATTACAAAAAACCACCAACAAAACGTCTTATCGAAACAATACTTCAATAGATAGCAATTTGCATTCTGATCTTGAAACATTTCCAACTTAATACTAGTTCAGCAAGGAATGCTTATTAGTTCGCATTTGAGTCTATAACTTCCGCCGTTGACGTTCGATTAAGCAAAAAGATTCCTTCTCTTACTGCACTTTAAACATTTTGTCTAAGCCTGCTCTATTAAAAAAACAAACTTTTTAAGGGTGGCAATGGTACAGTAGATAAAGTGCTTGGTTGCTTACCTAAGAGTTGTGGGTTCGAACCCAAGCCTGGGCAGCAACTTTTCAGTATTCCCCCAGCTTCAACTGGACGCCACCCGTGGGATTTTCATGGGATTAATATCACATATTTCTCAATCCATTGTACCAACAAAAAATCTTTCTTATCTTTCTATTCCTTCTAACTATTGCAGTGAAGTTTGCATTCAAAAGATCTTAGGTGTTACAGGCATATAGTTAAAACTATTATTATATTATTATTATTATAATCTTCATTTTGACATCTAAAATTGCTGCGGTAGGTACTGATTATCTTTCATTTATAAAACACACTTGAATGTTCCCACTTCTGATCTAATGCTTCTAATAATATAAGATTATGACTTAATTTTATAGAAACAATAGCCTTCCTTATGGTTTATTCAGTGAGAGTATGGAATAACTAATGTAAGATTGTTATACATATACACAGTATCAAAGATACTTTTCAAACAATATTTCTCCACCTGAAAATGTAGAGCTTGTTAAAAGTAATTTTCAAAGTTAAAAAATTGTTGATTCAAAACATTTTAGTTACTTTTCTTACTTTAAAAATACAACTCGATCAAATGGAATATTTTTAGACCAAGGATATATTTAATAATAAAATAACATTTTTTTAATCATTAGTGATTTGTAATTTCCAGTGCATGTAGATATTAGTCGAGTCGACAGGTACTTTTAGGTGGAAAAAGGTAAAAAGTTAATCAAGCTTGGAGGTTTTGTTCAAGGATAGTAAACTAACATTTTGCTAAGTTTTTGACCTCGAGGGCCCTGTGCTAAAAGAGGGGGGGGGGGACTGCAAATTTTTCGACGTTGCTCCGGTTTTAGCTCAATAACTTTTTTTCCTTACGTCCTATGGCAAAAACATATAGTTTTTTGTAGAGCATTAAATTTTCTACAATGTATGTCAATTTATCACCGAGATATGGTGCTTCAAAAAACAGGTAATTTTTCAAAATTCGCCAAAAAATGAAGAATTCGGCCTTATTTTTTCGGAAATACCCAAATAATCATGATTTTTTTATAATTATGGTTTCTCGTTAAAATCAACAACTTTCTACACCCCTTAACCCATCCCCGTTTACCCAGCAGGTGTCAGGCAATACCCATTATTATTGTCATCCCGACGTAATTTTAATTTATTATTTTGTTCTTAGTACAGTGGGCATGTAGAAAGAGGTCGGAAGTTAATGAAACTTTGGACTGTTGCTTAGGAATAGTTAATTAAAATTTGAGGAAGTTTTAAACCTCGACGGAATTGTGTAAAAAGAGGAGGATGGGTGAAATGCAAAATGTTCGACCTTACTACAGTTTTACCTCAAAAACTTTTTTTCTTACGTTTTACGGCAAAAGCTTCAAAGACTTTTTTGTAGAGCGTTAAATTTACTACAGTCTAAATAGGCTGAAAATGTTTGTATGTCAATTCTATATCAAGATATGGAAAAAGAGGAGGAAGGGGGAACTGCAAAATTTTCGACCTTGCTCTGGTTTTCTCCCAATAAAACAACAAAAGAAATGGAATCCCTGAACAAAATAAGAAAGTTTCATTAACTTTTGACCTTTTTCCACCTAAATCCGTTTTTTCCGACCTGTCGACTGGACTATATAATGGTTGTTCATTATAGCTTTTATTCATCATCATCATAATTTTGAATTAAGCATTCAGTAGATACTTGAATTTAATTCAAAATTCTGAAAAAAATGACTTTGATTATTCAATAAATAATCTATTACCCATACCAAATAATCAGTTAAATTGTAATCGTATCTGCTACAAAATAAATCCAAAATGAATGTTGGGTTTTAGTGAAAAGCACAACTGTTCACTTTGATTTTTTGCAAATAACTTATATAAGATACTTTTTTTCCAAAAGGGATACAAACATTATATTTTTTAGTTAAAAAGCAATCGTGTAATTTTCTTTTCCAAAATTAAATAAACCACGTCTCCATTTTTGGAATTTTAAACTTTCTTAAAGTAAACTTGTCATAAAAGTTTGATCAAAATCTATTCCAGAAATCTACGTGTTGCTATAATTAGATCCAATATCAGTTATTTTCTACAAAATTAATGAAATGTTTTGTGAAAATCGTCTTCCCTTTCAGCAAAACTACACTTTAATTGAGCAATATAATTTTCCTTTCATTTCTGACGCATATTTTTTCAATATTAACTTTGTCTCGGTCTAAAGAACATTGAATGACAAAAACCCCGTTAATAGGTAGGTTTGCTTTTGTCGGAAGCACGAATCCAATAATGTACTCATAAAAACTTATTAGTTGCAAATTGATTGCATCGAATCCGAATGCAAGTTCACTAGATCTTCTTCATCATCACATGCATCTATTTGTATAAGCAGCATATGAAGTTCAATAATAATTACAGCTTTCGCTATTTGTCTACCAATTTGAAAGTACATGCTATTTTGTTAGTCAAAGTATAATAAATAGTTATGACTTAAAAATATAATCATTAAATCAATGTTAACTACTTGAACTTGCACGCTGAATTTCTGTGTTCCTCAAGGAGATAATAGAAGCAAATAAAACTTAGTATGTTTTGATAAAAATAAGGACATCATGCATTTTTAGTTTATTTAAACTATATGATTATCAATGGTGCATTCAAACAAATATTGATTTGGATATTTTGATAGTAGATATGCACTATTTTCTATTATATTCTGGTTATAATGGATTTTCCAGTATTTGTGTTATCAAGGTACCTTCTGGAGAATCGATTTTGTTTATAAATCAGATTACCTATATCGTAAACTAAACAACCCATAGAAAGTTATTTGAAAGACTTTAAAGAACTAAAATCCACCAAAAAGTTTCAAGAAATATAAAGACTTTAAGATTTAAAGTGAAAGAAAAGACTTCGAAACATAATATGCTAACGATAAATGTATCACCAAGGTATCCAAAACAATTCAATTGCATGAAAAAAGATTAAAAACAATGATTTCAAATTCAATTCAGATTGTATATTTTTATAACATCTTTTAAATTTTCAAATATTATTGGCATTTGATGACTGAAATAGCATTACAATTATTTTCCAATGCCATGCCTCCATAAAAAATAAGAGAAATTTGAGTTTTGAACTGAATGTATTGTTTCACACTCCTTGCAACACTTCTGAATTTAATGATCACCAACATTATTTCCAGTTCACCGAAGCATCAGTGTGTTTTTGAAAACAAAACCACTTAACCATTTGTATTTTTTTATTACTATTTAATTTTAGTTCTTCAAAATAATTTTTAAAACCATACCTGTTCGAATTACCAATACATTCTGGCTAAAAGCGTATTGTCAGTTTAACATTCTGATTCATTGCTCAATCAAGATCAAGGTTTCAATAACGCACAAAAGTTAAATGTTGGTTGGCAGTGGCAGTTCAAAAGTAATACTGCTACAATAGCTAGTTATCAAATCTATAATATATAATTTTATTGTTCTTTAATTTTTTCGACTAAAGGAAAACTTTTGTGTTACCTGAAACTGGGTTCAAATTATTTCGTTTGAGACCCCAAAATCATTCAAAATTCAGCAAATCAAACATTAATTTCAAAGAACAGGCATATCTACTTCTTAATAAGATAAATAGCTTTGCTTCATTATACAGAATGAGTATATCTCCAATTTTGACATTACTTATCGAGGAATTAAAATAATGTTTTTTTCCATCGTTATCCGACCGTTGTCAACGCATTAATGTAGCTCTTTTAACATTAAAGACCAACAAATTTGCTTAGAGATTCAGTTTAAGAAGAAATATCTACTACTCCAGATTGAGACCAGAATTCTGTGATATTCTGTCGGTGAATTTTTTCATGGGAAAGATCTCATCACTATTGTCCCCTTTTTAAGGAGGACATTATGTGCAGAGATGATTCTTCCCTTTCGATATAGAGTCGACAAATTGGTTCTGTAGCTCATCTCACATTCTGGAGATGTTTCTTTAAAGACAAGTCATCTGTTATTATTCCAGTCATTGTTTTGAGAGATTTCCGACCTCGGTTTAGTAGAAAGTTCGAGGTTTTGGATGAATATTCTAGTACAAATTATTCGGAGCAGATTTGACCAGTAGTTTTTCACATTCTTGGAAGTGAAAAGACCTTTAATGAAGAACAAATTATGTCTTAAAATATGCACTTTATAAAAGCATTTTTGATGATTTCATTAAAATATTTGATCGACACATAATGGAACCTTAAAGTCTAGAACTCAAAATCTCTGATGATGTCGTCACAGGGTGAAATTTGTCTGATTTCCTAGATTTGTATGAAATTGCGACTCATAATACTTTTATGGAAATACAAGATAAAATACATTTTAAAAATATTCTCTGTAAATAGAACCAAATTCAGCGAGCTGCGCATCAAATGTAAACCTTACATTTGATGGAGGTTAAAGTAATGAGAACGTTTACAAAAATATGATTAAGTAAAGTTTTAATGTCCCACATGCAGCCCAGTGGGGAACATTTTATTGAGGTCATGCAAAATATCTACTTGATCGAAAACAGGATAATTTAACAAGGGACGACAATCATTAAACATCTTTCTGTACAAAGATATATAATTCAAAATTATAATCTTCTTCCTGCTGTGCATTTTTAATCTGCAAATCTCAATGTTTCCCATAACAATATTGAGGTCAGTGTATAATTTATGATTGAATTTTCGCGAAAACCGAATCTGAAAATAACACTTAACTTAAACCCATACTTAAGCGCTGGTTTTCTTAACCAAAATGGGCGTCGAAAAATGCATCGATTGCTGCAATAAGTGCGTAATAATGATTATACCGTCCCATCCCCATCCTAAGACATTTTGTAAGGGACAACTTCATAAAATTTAATATGCATCTTCCAATACCTTATGGGATGCTGTTTTGACTAGCGATCTTCAAAAAAAAGCTCATAAATTAAAATCACATGCATTTTTTTAATTGTTACGCAACATCGCTGTTCAAACCAGATTTTGGAAAACGAGGATGGCGATGCACTGCACATCTTCTTCAATTCAATGTCATACGCGATTTCACATTTATCATTATAAATGTTAACCACGCGCGTTCGTGCGATTTCAAGATTGTCGTTAATGCGTTATCGAACTAAAAAATCGAAATACTGACAGCTGAAAAAATTAAAATAATAAAAAAAAGCCCATGATGTCATGTATAGACTGCTTTATGGGTACTTAATGCTTTGAGGGCATCTTTAAGGTCAAGTTATTCCAAAAAAAAAAGATGTTAAGTACGCGACAGACAAATTGTTTAAACTGCACGATGTTGGTCTTGTAATTTAATTTGTTTTTTTTTTTTTTTTGTTTTTTAAGCATCTCTACATCTTCTCGAATCGCACCTTTTTTTAGCCAGGCTTTTGTTACTTGAAAAAATACAACACACAACAATCGTCAAGGGAATTTTTTGTTTAAAATAAATTATCATGTAATTTTGTGAAGAATTGCTTGTAATTTATGGAATTACTCAGACGCAGACGCTGCAATTATTTGCATTTTTCTTATGAATTTTACATAAGGAGATCTTTTTTTTTATTTTTTGTTGATTTGGTTTCGCTCTTTTGGTGTCAAATTGGTTCGGCAAAGTTTTTGAGATATCTCGAAAAAGTTTATGAAGGTGACGTAGTGACGTTAGTTGTGAATATTTTAATATTTCAAACAGCCAAAGCTTAGCTTTTTGGGGTCATATCCTCAGTACGCCTTCCTTGCCTTCGAGAAAACAACTATGTTCTGCAATAAAAAGCAAAGGTCTTACAATGCTTCCTTGGTGTACACCGAAAATGGTAATTATTTCTGACTTTCCTTTTGTTTTCTTTTTTTTTTGGAAAACTTTGTGTACAACAATTTATTTTATGTACTGGAGATATGTACAAGATATATTGTGGGGATAGCTAAAGCTTATGCAGCTTAGGCACTGCGGTATCTAGATGATTCCTATGTTGCCATCCCATGTGAAATTGTAGAACATATTTGTTGCCTTGTCTTTCAGTGAGAGCACTCTCATCACCAAGTGTTGGCTTTCCAATGCGCAAAAGTATTGTGTTTTTTATGAGGATTTGAGTGATTTTTCTTTGTACAGAGTCTGGAAATGGGGCCAGCTACTTGTTTCGTTTTTCAATGATTGGTTGGATAAGTTTGTTAGGTTCCATGAGTATAATGTTTTTGGCAGTGATTTTGAAGCACTCTACCGAAAGGTTAAAGATCGACAGATGAAAATGAGGAAATTGAGTTTGCCATTGCCATCATTCCACTCACAAAGTTTTTCATTGCCAGTTCAAAATGCATGCATACTGTGACAGACAACTGAACAAGTTAGGATCTTATGACATGTGTGTCCAAAACGTTTGATACCTTGGCCTTTTTTATATCGAACAGGGTCTGAAGATGTTATCATTTTGCATAGTGGGAGCGTTGAGGGAAACTTTAGCGTCTGAATTTAATAACGAGAAATAAAAATTGAGCTGATGGAGGCATTACACATTCGTGTAGAGCGGCTAAAGATAGAGTATTCATTCTTCATAGTACTTTAGCCTTGATGAGGTTCAAATTAGCATTTTTTGCGGAGCGAGTAATAAATGAAAACTTTTTCAGAGAAGGGATGCTGGCTAGTTTGTTTAAAAAAGTAACGATAGCATAAAATAAAACAAGAATAAACTGCGATGGTGATTCCAGTGATTCCAGTGATTCAAATGCTTTTGATGTGGTTCTTTCACTTAATAATGTCAACAATCTCTTCTGGATTCTATTTATTAGATTCAATTTAGTATACTCAAGTTTCGGCAAACATGCGTCATCCATATTTTCGCTAGATCGATGGGGAATGATACTTCAGCAAAAAAATTAAGTGTATAAAATATTTCTGATAAGAGATCACTGCAGAAATGGAAGAGTAGGTTCGGAGACAGAAAAGAGCCTTATACCGCACCAGCATTAACCAATTATGAATTTCAGACTGAAAATCAAACAAATTAATGAGAGTCACAAAATCCGAAAAATTATTTGTAATACATCGGAGAAGGTGTTCTATAGAATGTTTTTAACTTCCATGTACAGAACACGAGCAAGGCTATCATCGTAGTTCCATATCTTCTTCATTTTTACTTTAAATCAAGCAAGGCAAACGCACTGAACAAGAACTTGTCCTTAACATCAGGAAAAATGTTATGCATACCTCCAAATACAAAACACACTTAATGTTACTTTATGGAGTGCTGCGTAGGTTATCAAACATTGAAACCGACTAAAAAAGTATTTCATAAATTGCTTAGTCAAAGTCAATGAAATGTAGTTTACTTGACCATGTTAACTTGCATCCTGTCTTACTTTAAACGTAGAACCATGGTCTTTGAAAAACTCATAAAGCTACGCAATTATGACCAAAAACCCAGCCCACAATTTGTATGATGCGTTGACATTGAAACGTATTTCCTAAAATAAAAAAATTTTGATTCGCGCTGAATAAGTTTATTTATTTAAAACTTATGCAACGTGACTAAGTATTTTTTTTTTTCTTTTGAATTATAAAACATATTCACAAACTGGGTTATCGCGAATGTCGGTCAAACCAGGTTTATTTTTGTTATGGATTTTTTAGATCTGCCTTAAGCAGAATTTTGTATTGGGCTTGGTTTTACATAAAATATTATTCAAATACAAAACTTGTTGTGAGGTTTATTGACCCCTGATTATGCTTCGTGGTGAAATTCAAAATGCAAATTAAATCATTCAATCAAAAATGAAAGATAACGCATTCTAAAGATTCTTATAACTAATAATTATGGACCGGCCAGTTTCATTTTTATCTCTAAAATCGGTCCAACATCTGTGTTTTTAACTTCCATTTAAGGTTGATTTTGACCCACTAATTCATTCAGCGCAGCGGCCGCAATCAATGAGTCAATGAATACTTAACGTTTTTTGGATGAAAGTCAAAATTGTATAATAAAGTGTTTTTAACTATTTGTTTTGATATGAATAGACTCCATTCATAGATACATACACATACACATACATCTTCTACGTTGAGATTTGGTGGATACCAAAAAATTGAATAAAGTGATGCTGTAACCAGCTTTTGTTCGGTTTAGACTTCTGCAACTGAAATTGTTGGGTAATACCTTCGTTTTGTTTTTTTGGATTGATTGAGATGGATTTTAATGCTTTGTTACACCTACATTTTCGATGGCTTTAAAATTGATGCGGTTAAAATAAGTGATGTAATCTTTTAAGGGAATATTAAAGTTATAATTTAAACTTCACGTGTTATTTTTGCAAAATAAAATTTTTTGATATAATACTTGGAGAAAGTATTGATGTAATATTTATTAGCGAGCTATTTATGGAAGTGAGGTTATAACAGTAGCGTTGAATTATTGAGGTTACGGAAAACTGAGAATTAAGACTTCCGTAGGTTGGGTTTTTATTGTAAATTAAGTACAATTTAAGGAACTGGAGAATACTCATTTATATTGTTTTATAATTATATTAAGGAATCAAAGTTTTCGAAGTTTCACTGGCCCTTATGAAATAATTTAGATATCTATTTAATGAAAAAAAATAAATGTAAAGTTATACCAAAATTCAACATCTTATCTTGTGAATATTACCTATGACATTATAAAAACGCATGGAAACAGATAACGTTTCAAAAACTCAACAAAACCCCCAATTTTGTATATGTTACAATAAATCTTTAATTTAATTTCTTATAAGAAAGAAACACGAGATCCATTACCGTTAAGAGTTGCGACTGAATTGAATAGATTCTTTTAAAGGTAAACCACGAACTGTTCCAGTTTTGAGATCCTTGGTAGACTTAAAAACTAAATCTTGTTGACCATACAAATAAATCACAAATATTAAACAAACTAGAGGTAGAATTTTGATTATCATATCATCTGATATTTTATTTCATCTTTAGTCATCTTTTCGAGTTCAATGTTATTAGGAACTTGAATGTATCCTTCTTTCATCTTTAGAAAAGTTCAATCTTCGCCCTCTTCAATTTACCGACCAAAAGGACTTTTCGTTTCGTTTGCCAATAAATGCACACAAATCTTTCTTTAACACTATTCCTTCAACTCCTTCAACGATTCTGGTTCCAACAATACTTGTAAAAATGTTGTAAACAAACTAAAAATAAGCATTACTATATTGGAATTCCTTCAAACTTTCGCTGGAGTACCACAGCGATCGTTTTTACGGCCTATTTTTTATACTTTTTAATAATAGCTTGCCCCCGATTATGAAATGCTGTATCTGTAACATTAAAAGGAAAGCCATTTATCACACATTTTTGGAGTATAGGGAGCATTGCAAATCTTACACCTAAAATTAACATATTCATAACAATTTCAATCTTTCCATTACATTAATTTTCCGCTCTCTTGATAGAAGTAAACGCAAATTGGAAATTACCTTCAACAGTATTGTTCGATATATCTATACATCGCACCCGCCTGTCTTATGTTCAATTTTAGAGCAAGTTGACTTCGAATTCAACCCACAAGAAATAGTCTGTCCTGGTCAAATCGCATTACTTTGGTGGCCAATTCACGTTCCAATCAATCGGGGCGTCCTTTGTGAGGCACGTAGCGTCATCATGCTAAAACCGCATGTCCGTTAAGTGCCTAGGAACATATTATGTTCAAATAGAATCTAAAGCTAAGTGTACACGATTGGTAGATCTTACAAAATTGTAAGACCTGCCAATGTCTGACAATAATTTGCCAATGAGCTAACAATTAAATGTCTGTGTAGACGGTTGGTGGAAAATCTACCAATCTGCTTACAATTTACTGTGAGAAGTTAGCTGACAATTTATTGTCAGTTAATTGGCTGAATATGTACCAATACTGAATATGTCAAAATATTTTTGTCTTACAATCAAAAAATTGTAAGATCTTGAAAAAAGTGCACATGGCAATTTTTTAATTGTCAGAAACGTCAAACAAGGAAAAAAATTAAAAGGTCTGACGATAAATTGTTTTTTTTTTATCGTTTTAGACAAATTTTCTCACAATTAATTGTAAGATTACACTGTTGTAAGACATTGTAAGCATGTTTTTTTACTGACAGATCTGACAATATTGTAAGATCTTCCAATCGTTAACATAGGGATTCTTTCTTTAGCCGTACAACACAAATGTGGAATGAATTGCCTGGTACAATTTTCCCTTGCCATTTTGATCTTCAAACATTTAAGACCAATGTTCATCGACACCTCCTTTTTCTTCCTAATTCTCTATCTCTCGCGCTTTGACTTATCATTAAAAGGGCTATACAACCCCTTGAGCGCATGTGCCGTTTAAAAAAAAAAAAAAAACTTAGCTTAAGGAATTGCTTATCATCGTTTTGTAGCTCTAGCCATTTATGGTAACCGCCTCAGCAAAGTCGTTTTCGAAAAAGTACGGACCAATGAAGTTGCCAATCAGCATTGGTCCAAAATCCACACCATAATTCGTTAACTTTTTGAGAATGCATTGTCAGCTGGTGAACATAGTATGAACTGGTGTCGTCTTATATAGAAAAGGAAATTTTGCTTCTCTCATCAGCTCATTTGGATAATAAAGTTTTATTATTTGTACTGTTCAATCGTGTAACTTGCCATGGTTATTAGGCGAGTAAATGAATAATAAACAAAAGATGATCAAAACAACATGTCCGCCAAAGGGCGCCTATTGGCACCTAAAGCCTGAACGGCTGAACAGATTTGGTTCAAAAAATTTAATACTATCTAATACTAACGGTACGGAATTTTTATTTAAAACCCATTTTCTCAAAAAACCACTACTACGATTTCGATAACACTTTCTGAGTGGAGTTTCTTATGCGAATTTTATCTTCAGGTTTGACATTTTATTTCCGGAATATTCTTTTAAGGGTACGATACCCTGTTTTTTCAAATCAGATATGCTTCTGAAATACTCGAAGGATTTAAATGAATATTTTTATAATCGAAATAACTAATAAAATTTCTCGTTTGCTTTAAAAATTTAAGCCCTAAAACCACACATTAGATCAAGTTCGTTCGATTCAGTCGTGCATTTTTGTTTAATAAGTTCAAAGCAAAACTCAAGAATAGCCATGTGACTGAAAACTTAAAAGTTCTAACATTAAAAATAAGGTTGCAGACTTGGAACCACAATTCGGAGCATGTAATAAAGTAATAAATAATACTTTACAAATTATTCTATTAATTTTTTTTACAATCCTCAAAATCCAAAATTATGGGAAATGTTGCCTCGTCAATACCTTTCAGTGCGATAGTGTTTACGCCTATCATTTCATTAGATTTTCGACACAATTCTCATCCCAAAATAGACATCTGCCTTCATCAATTTAAACTTAATATTTCCAAATACTAGCTTTCAATAATTTGGACATGAGAAACAATGAATTTACAAATATAAATATCAATCTATCTTTATATACCTCTATCATCACCCATCAATTCAATATAAAACAATGTAATCCGGGGCTAATGCATTGAGAACGTTTTCTCAAAAACCAGTTCTGTTGAATCTGTTGAAGTTTTTATTTTATTTTGCATCTTTTGGTGATGAAGATGATGATTCTATTTCACTTTGAGTCAGGTGTATCTTGCACTACAGTAACCGTTATTAGGAAATCCATTCGAGATACGTATGTATTTCAAATAACCAGATTTTGAATAAGAGAACCCTAAAACCGTGTGGTGAGCCGGGCACGGAGCGGCGCGGCGTGGTTGCTTCGAATGCTCGTGAACTTGTATCGGATACCGAATACCGACTCGACTCGTTTTGATGAACTCAACTCTTGAATCTTATTTCTATCACAAACTTATGCAATAATGGTTGTTGAACTAACGCTTGAATTGTTAATGTAAATTTAAAATTTGGACACTAGAGAATGGATATGGGTGGCGCATGGAATTGCATTTAGAAATTATGGAAATTCTTTGAAAGCTCCTCTAAGAAAATTAAAATATGTATCTAATCGGCCTTGAAGCTAGAAGTACGTAGGTAGAAAGGGAACCATGTTTTTTATTTTTCTACGGATGGCTGATGCAACTTACGTCATAGATGAAAACGAGAGCGTGTGTGTGTGTGATGATTAAGTGCGTCTATCAGGTTTTTCCATATCTAGAGCATACCGTGAAGGTCAGAATGATATGTTAGGTGAGATTTTTTTCTTTTGATACCAACCTATAAGATACTTTTTTATAAACCGGAAAAATGGTTGAAGGTAACAACGACGAAAATTTTATTGCAAAACAAACTAAAAAAAATTCAAGTGAAAAAGGGGGATTGTTTTGGAATTTTGGTTTCAAAATTAGAAATGTTTCCTTTATCAAAATTTGTTTGATATGTTGACACAATATAGTAGGTTTTGAATTGAGATTTGTTGGACACAATTTGGGAACAAATATTTCTGTTGAACACGAGTCAAAATCACTGAAATGTTAAATTCAAAAATCTTGAAGACCTTATTCGGCAAAAATTAAGCTTTCAACTTCAGCACTTGAACATTGTAATAAAAAAAAAATTACTTGGACGTGAAGGCAACGCAATTAGCGATGAACACAAAAAAAAATTATCGTTATGGTGGTCAAAATTTGGTCGAAAAGTTAGTGTTAATTGACGGCTATAAGAGTTTTGCAAACGTTGTATTTCTGTGACGCACTTAATTGTGTGAAACAAATTAACATTAAGTTATTGTTAGTTTTTTTTTTTCTTTGTGTGTTAATTGATATAAAGTTTCTAAAACTATTTTTGAATGATTTACTGAAGTTTTTTTTTAATTTTATTTTAGCGTTTTTCACTGGTGGTCTAGCTGGATTTGGTGTAACTGGAGGTGTTCATCGGCTATGGACGCATAAGTCATTCAAGGCTAACGTACCATTGAGGGCGATATTGATGGCGTGTTTTTCACTATCGGGACAGGTGAGTTGAGTTATATTTCATTCAATGGCGAAATTTGTTTGTATAGAAATTGGGAGCGTGATACAGAATGGGTGATCCTATGTTGAAACTTTGATAATCGAATGATAATATTGATGGACTAAGGATTTGATCTTGTAAAGGGACCAAGTCGCGTGAGGTCAAAACTAATACTACAGCTCGTTAGTCGGAATATGTTATGATCATGCACATCTGCGTGACTGTTTTTTCCCCTAGATTACTCTTTTTGTTTTTTTAATCGAAATTGAATTTAATTTCTTGAACAATCTGAACAGTAACAAATGTGTTAGGTACTCTATCCAAAAAATTGTTACTTATCATCTTGATGCTGAAATCGTCAAAAGCGCTCATTTTAATGCATACAATTTTTCTTGGCCTTGTTATCCAGCCAGACAATACACAAGGAAGGTATGTCGAGGTTTTCATTAAGTTGAACTTCATGATATCACGTCTAGGCAAGTCATATCATTGTGTCATTCCAGCAGACTTCTTGAAATCCAACATATGAGTTGAAGAAATAATTTCTCGTATTATTTCTGTGATGGTTTCAAAAATGTTCTTGAAAAAATTTTAACCGGTCACTATTACTCCTCGATAGTGACGTGGAATGCAGTGCAAAAATGATTACAAACACTATTTTCTGCGATATGAGAAATACAAAACGTAGGTATCTATACCCCAAAGAGACTTCGACTTACAGCTGTTAAGAGTCTATCAAGCTAAGAGAAGTCATAGTTTCCTATGTTAATTCCAATCCTTCTGATGAAACAAGGACAATGATTTTCAGTCTGATATTCGCTCCGTTCTATCTCCGCATCCCTTTCTCATTTTTATAAATGATCTTTTGTCTAAAGGCTGAACTAAAATAGTCGGAACGGCGCGAACGCAATTCGTATCTCACGCCCGAAATAGCGAATTGCCCCGTTTCGTCAAATTTCGATCAGTTTAGTTTATGGACGTAACTGCGCTCGCTATCGCACTTTCCGGACGAAAATTTGCATCTGACTTTGAATGGATATGAGAGTGAGTGTGAGAGTGAGAAATATGCTGACTTTGTGGGTGACTTTTATGCATTTTTTACTTGCTCTATAGGGCAAGTATTGGTTTCGTGCAGAAAAAAAAAATCGAGGTTTTAATCAAACATGACATTACGATGATAGAGAAGCCCAAAAAAGTGGTTTTCTCCATACCGTCCGTCGGTCTGTCTGTGCGTCTGTGCGTCTGTGCGGATGTGCGGATGTGCGCTTTTTCACGTCATGCTACAGCCTAACTGGCTGCGCACAATGGTGTAGCAGTAGCAGTAGCACGCAGCAATGTCAAAGTTAAATGTATGTAAATCGTATTGCACGGCTACAATGTGAAGTAGCAGATGCAGCAGAGAGAGTCGCTGAAGTACAAGTCGACTCGACTTGAACTTGACGACCTGCTGCGCTGCAAAACAACAACAAACCAAAATGGCAGACATGATTTTTGTTTGAGTTCATTGCTGCACATTGTATTCGTGTATGCTGCTTTGTGAGCTACTTTTTTTGGCATTTACTTTGACATTGCTGCGTGCTACTGCTACTGCTACACCATTGTGCGCAGCCAGTAAACGGCTTGACGGATTTTCTTCAAACTTGGTATATAGCAGTTTGAAGAAAAACGGTTGTCGAGGTTTTTTTTATTTTGTTTTAGCCCGGCTCAAACTGGTACCTTTCAAGTAACGGTTTTTTCAATTTGGATTTTCTCGAAAACGGCTCTAACGATTTTGATTAAATTTAAAATTTAGCTAACCTTAAGCATTTCTAACAAAACTGCGTTTTTTGTTTTTGCCTTAAATGGTCGTAACGAAAATCAGGTTTTAACGGCTTTTTTTCAAATAGCCATAAGTTCTCAACGGCTTGATTGAATCAACTCAAACTTTGTTTGACATAGTTTTTCATAGTGTTCTATAGGATGGCTTAGTAAATTTTTCACTGAAGCCTTTGTAAACGGTGGCTTCCATACAACGAGCCGTTGAGTTTTAGCCAACTTTTTTTGGTTTTTTCTAATTTTCTCGAAAATGGCTCTAACGATTTTGATTAAACTTTGTGTGTTATATTCTTTTAGTGTTTTGAAGAGAACTGCGTTTTTAGTTTTTGGCTAAAAATGCAAATAACGGAGATATGCTCTTAACGGCTTTTTTTCAAATGGCCATAAGTTGTCAACGGTTGCATCGAATTCACTCAAACTTTGTTTGGTATAGTTCCTTACAGCTTCCTATCAGATGGCATTGATTTTTTTTCATTTTCTCTTTTTTAAATGGTGGCTCCAATACAAAGAGCCACTAGATTTTGGCCAATTTTTTCATTTTTTCTAATTTACTCAAAAAAGGCTCCCCCGATTTTTATAAAAATTTTTATGTAACATACATAGAATACTTCAAACAAAACTGCATTTTTGGTTTTTGGCTATACATGATAATAGCGGAAATTGCTTTTAACAGTATTATTAATTTGGCCATAAGTGAACATTTGTATCATTTATAACACCCAAAAGATAACGTCTTATTTTAAATATTAAAGGTTTCTTAACGTTAGCTCCCGTATATCGACTTTTCCAGTTTAAGCCAAATTTGTTTGGTTTTTACCAAATTTTTCAAAAATGAATTGTTCTTATTGATTTAAAAGTTTGTTTTCATCGTACTATTGCACCAACAGAGCAAGTACGTGCGACCCAGTCGTGCATTTTATTTTTACTTGCTCTATAGGGCAAGTATTGGTTTCGTGCAGAAAAAAAAAATCGAGGTTGTAATCAAACATGACATGACGATGATAGAGAAGACCAAAAAAGTGGTTTTCGCCATACCGTCCGTCGGTCTGTCTGTGCGTCTGTGCGTATGTGCGTATGTGCGGATGTGCGGATGTGCGGATGTGCGGATGTGCGGATGTGCGGATGTGCGGATGTGCGGATGTGCGCTTTTTCACGTCATGCTGCAGCCTAAACGGCTTGACGGATTTTCTTCAAACTTGGTATATAGCAGTTTGAAGAAAAACCATTGTCGATGTTTTTTTTATTTTGTTTTAGCCCGGCTCAAACTGGTACCTTTCAAGTAACGGTTTTTTTCATTTTGGATTTGCTCGAAAACGGCTCTAACGATTTTGATTAAATTTAAAATTTAACTTACCTAAAATATTTCTAACAAAATAGCGTTTTTTGTTTTTGGCTTAAATGGTCGTAACGAAAATCAGGTTTAAACGGCTTTTTTCAAATGGCCATAAGTTCGCAACGGCTTGATTGAATTGACTCAAACTTCGTTTGGCATCGTTCTTTATAGTGTTCTATAGGATGGCTTTGTAAACTTTTCAGTGAAGCTTTTCTAAATGGTAGCTTCCATACAACGAGCCGTTCAGTTTTAGCCACTTTTTTTTGGTTTTTTCTAATTTTCTCAAAAATGGCTCTAACGATTTTTATTAAATCTTGTGTGTTATGTTCTTTTACTGTTCTTAAGAGAACTGCGTTTTTAGTTTTTGGCAAAAAATGCTAGTAACGGAGATCTGGTCTTAACGTCTTTTTTTCAAATGGCCATAAGTTGTCAACGGTTGTATCGAATTCAAATAAACTTTGTTTGGTATAGTTCCTTACAACTCTCTATCAGATGGCATTGCATTTTTGTCAGTTACTTTTTCTTAAATGGTGGCTCCCATACAAAAAGCCACTATTTTTTGGCCAAATTATGTAGGTTTTTCTAATATACTCAAAAAAGATTCTGCCGATTTTTATTAAACTTTGTATGTAATATATATAGAATGTTTTGAAGAAAACTGCATTTAAGTTTTTGGCTTCAAATGATAATAACGGAAATTTATTTTAACAATTTTATTCCTTTTATAGCACCCAAAAGATGACATCTAAATTTGATATACTAAAGGTTTCTTAACGTAAACTTCTGTATATCGGGTTTTCCAGTTTTAGCCAAACTTTTTTAGTTTTTCAAAATTTTTTCAAACATGAGTTCTGCATATTGCTCGAAAACAGTGTTTTATACTATTGCAGCCTCAGAGCAAGAACGTGCGACCCAGTCGTGCATTTTATTTTATTATGTCTCTGCTTCACAGTTGCGTGTTCATTTCACAGGTTGGATGGCAACGTTTTGTTCGGTTTTGGACACTAGCTTCCGTTTGTTTCCGACTATTATAGTTAAAACATAAGACTTCTCATCCACATAATTGTTTCGATAAGTCAGTATCCTTAGCTTTTCATATTCGTTTTCAGATGCACAAGCCCGTTCATGTTCTTCCGATGTGAAACTGCAAAAGCGATAGTGCATGATATGATGTCTACTATCATTAAAACCTATCACATATGCCACCATCAATGAGTGGCATTTGCATTAAGGAAACCAAAAAGCTTTACGTTAGGTATTTGTATTTCAAACCACCTTATGTGGAACGATCCCATATTTGACATCGCCGAAAATATTAAGGTCGTTGCAGAAATAATATGTTTGTCCAGATCAGGCTTCAACGCTTGCACAAAACCTGGGCTGAATTTGCATATTTCGGCAGGTTTCCCTGTTGCACTTTCGCGTCTCCTTGATAGGATTTAGAAAAGAACAAACAAATTAATTGGTGAAAGAACCATTACCGAAACATTTGTTTTACTTGAACGTCCTAGTGTTTCTTGTCGCATCTTTTTCGCATCTTTTTTTTTTTGTGCCATACATATTTCCCCTTTAAAGGTAGTTCCACACTATCCCACAGTGTAGTACGACATGTAAAAAAAAAAGTGTGAAGGAATGTGTGATGGTTTTACATTCAATCCTAAAAAATATTTCAGATCTAAACACATGTCAAATCGTATGAGATCTGCGCTCTCATATTCTGTTTCCACACTATAGCCCAGTCATTTTAGGCATTTTAAACCCCAATCTGCGGAAAAATTCCAATCAAGCTGAATTTTGGTACACACCTTTATTACGGCGTTGTTATGAAGATGTGAAAAATCGACATTGATATCGTGCCGGCAAAAAAAGTTATGAAGGTCAAAAGGTCACGAAAACCTTAAAAAAACCCGTTTTTCGCAAATATCTTGATTTCTATAGCTCCAATGATTTTAACGTGTATGACAAAATTATAGAACATAAAATTTGCTACAATTTCGTTAGTACAATCAATTTTGTATGTCGATTAGTTACCGAGATATGGCACTTCGAAAAACAGGTCATTTTTCAAAATTCGCCAAAAAATGCCAAAAAATGAAGAATTCCACCTTATTTCTTCGTATATACCCGAGAAATCATAAAATATTGCTGTTTTTATGGCTTCTTGTTAAAATCACCAACTTTGTACACCCCTCAACGATCCCCGCTTGCCCACCAGGTACCAGGCCATGCCCATTACTATTGTCATTCCGCCGTAATTTTTATATATTACTTTGTTCTTAGTATACAGTGGGCAGGTAGAAACAGGTCGGAAGTTAATCAAACTTTGAGATATTGTTCAAGAACATTGAATTAACATTTGACGAAGTTTTGGACCTCACCGGCCCTGTTGAAAAAGAGGAGGAGGGGAAACTGCAAACTTTTCGAGTTTGCTCCGGTTTTCGCTCTAAGACTTTTTTTGCTTACGTTCTACGGCAAAAGTGTGCCAGACTTTTTTGTAGAGCGTTAAATTTACTAAAATATTGTTGGTACAAAAATAGTTGTATGTCATTTCGTTACCGATATACGGAAAAAGAGGAAAAGGGGGAATTGCAAAATGTTCGACTTTGCTCCGGTTTTCCCTCAATAACTTTTTTTCCTTACTTAATACGGCAAAAGTATTAGACTTTTTTTGTAAAGCATTAAATTTCCTACAGTATAAATAGGGCGAAAATTGTTGTATGTCAATTCGTTACCAAGAAATGGAATAAGAAAAGGTGGGTGGAACTGCAAAATTTTTTATTTGCTCTGGTTTTCCCCCAATAACTTTTTTTCCTTACATTTTACGGAAAAAACGTTTTGATTTTCTTGTAGAGCATTAAATTTTCTACAATTTTAATAGTTCAAAAGTTCCTCTTTGTCAATTTTTTATGAAGAAATGGAATGGAATGGAATGGAATTTCAAAAATGAAGCTGTTCCACCCTCCTTTTCAAAATCCATTTCTTGGTAACGAATTGACATACAACAATTTTCACCCTATTTGTGTTGTAGGAAATTGAATGCTTTACAAAAAAGGTCTTGAATACTTTTGCCGTATTAAGTAAGGAACAAAAGTTATTGAGGGAAAACCGGAGCAAAGTCGAACATTTTGCAATTCCCCCTTTTCCTCTTTTTCCGTATCTCGGTAACGAAATGACATACAACTATTCTTGTACCAACAATATTTTAGTAAATTTAACGCTCTACAAAAAAGTTTGGCACACTTTTGCCGTAGAACGTAAGCAAAAAAAGTTATAGAGCGAAAACCGGAGCGAACTCGAAAAGTTTGCAGTTTCCCCTCCTCCTCTTTTTCAACAGGGCCGGTGAGGTCCAAAACTTCGTCAAATGTTAATTCAATATTCTTGAACAATATCTCAAAGTTTGATTAACTTCCGACCTGTTTCTACCTGCCCACTGTATACTAAGAACAAAGTAATATATAAAAATTACGGCGGAATGACAATAGTAATGGGCATGGCCTGGTACCTGGTGGGCAAGCGGGGATCGTTGAGGGGTGTACAAAGTTGGTGATTTTAACAAGAAGCCATAAAAACAGCAATATTTCATGATTTCTCGGGTATATCCGAAGAAATAAGGTGGAATTCTTCATTTTTTGGCATTTTTTGGCGAATTTTGAAAAATGACCTGTTTTTCGAAGTGCCATATCTCGGTAACTAATCGACATACAAAATTGATTGTACTAACGAAATTGTAGCAAATTTTATGCTCTACAATTTTTTCATACACGTTAAAATCATTGGAGCTATAGAAATCGAGATATTTGCGAAAAACAGTTTTTTTTAGGTTTTCGTGACCTTTTGACCTTCATAACTTTTTTTGCCGGCACGATATCAATGTCGATTTTTCACATCTTCATTACAACGCCGTAATAAAGGTGTATACTAAAATTCAGCTTGGTTGGAATTTTTCCGCAGATAAAACCTAAAATTACTGGGCTACTATTATACATCTGTTTCATCACACATTTTTGACATGTCGTATTACACTGTGGGATAGTGTGGAACTACCTTAACCAATTTCCCTGTACAGAGCCAAAAGTACCCATCAATTTGCCCCGGATGCATACTTATAATAATATAAAGACTCATTTTGTTGAAGCTCGATTTTCTCCCTCTTATTTTGATTTGCTTATATTTTATCGAGCTATCTTATAGCTTTTTCCGTTGGTTTTACTAGAGGAACTACTTATTCTGAAAACCAATGGAAAGAGAAAATATTGTCTGCTCAATTTTGAAACACTGTCTATTCGCATGCATCAATTTCACAAGTTTTGCCAATCACATTTGGATTCAACAATATTTCACTTTCGGCAATGCTGCATGCGAATTGACACTCTTAAATGAATATTCTGTGGCTGACATTTGAGTTATATTTGTATTTGTACTTCTTGAGTGGATTCTGAAGAATTTCGTTCAATGAAACGTGCTATCAATATTTATTCGTGACAAAGGTATTAATAATCGAAAACTGTGAATATGCAATATTTTTTTATTTCATAATAATGAACTTGAATCTACTCTTTTGCTGGTATTTTGTGTCACGAAATTTTTTTTAGCAATGTGCAAAAATCTAAAATTGATTTAATGTATATGTTCTTCTCATCATAGCATCGTCTCATTAATTTCAAATTAAATATTTAATAGGAAGTCCGTTCCTATCTATAAAATTGTTTTTGCACACGTTAAATAAAATTCAAGAACATTCTACTTAACACCATTTGTCTAATTCCAACCCAATAGATATATTTTCAAGTTTTCTTGACTGATTTCCTGCACGAACTTGAGGTTAACGACAAGTATCAGGGTTGTCAAAATGTTTGGCTATGAGCAAATATTTGAACACCCAAAATCATCATCGCACTGGGTTTGCCCATATTTATCTAGTACCTATCTCAAAAATATCTATCATTAGCATCACACTTATTCCTTTTATTTGCTTTCTTCATTTTCAGAATACTATTTACGATTGGGTGCGTGATCATCGTGTCCATCACAAGTACTCCGAAACGGATGCAGATCCGCATAATTCGAATCGTGGATTCTTTTTCGCACATGTTGGCTGGCTAATGATGTTGAAACATCCAGAAGTGTTAAGACGAGGTCGTCAACTTGATATGTCTGATGTCCTTAGTGATCCTGTAGTGCAGTTCCACCAGAAGCATTTTATTTTGTTGAAACTTCTGTTGTGTTTCCTGATTCCGACACTTATTCCGGTGTACTGCTGGGACGAGAAGTGGTATTGTGCCTTCCTGACACAATGTATCTTCCGTTATGTGTGCAGTTTGAATTTTACATGGTCAGTTAATAGTGCAGCACATATGTGGGGAGCAAGACCATATGATAAGTAAGTTTAAAAAAAAAATTCAAAACCTTTGGCAATGTTCCGAACTGACAGCATTTTTTTCATTATCTTTATATAGACGCATCAATCCTAGCGAGAATCTTTGTGTATCAATTGTTGCTATGGGTGAAGGTTGGCACAACTATCACCATGTCTTCCCTTGGGACTACAAAGCAGCTGAGTTGGGAAAATACTCTGTCAATCTCACTACACTCTATTTGGATATGTTTGCGAAAATCGGTTGGGCGTGGGACATGAAGCAGCCATCAAAGGAATTGGTGAAAAAAACGATAGACAAGTATGGCGATGGAACACACTTCTCCAATGGACATGTTCATATCGCAGAAGTTCCTGATCCAACAGAGAAAGACTCATATTATGACCAAAACAAAAACAAAAACTTTAAAGATGACTAGCCCTAGAGGTTAGGAGTTTAAATTTAGAGTTTACAACGGGGATTAGATTTTAAGAAATTCCGAAACAACAACAACAAAAATACCATAGAAGATTTTGTTTTAAGGTTAGGTTTTACGTTTTAGATGCAAACACTTAAAAATGTTTGAAGGGGGAATATTCTGAATATTTGGAAAGATATTAGAGGAATGGAATGTTTGATAAGTTTAATTTAAAATATTTACATTATTGCAGATACAATTATTTAATCACCATGCACACGCACGTAACTGTGAGAAAAAGGATAAAGGACGTGTCGTATTTCTTTTGTTTTGTTATCTTGAATGGGACACGTCAATAATCTCTTTTTTTTCAGTAAAAAATTAAAAAAAACTCACACACTAGGTATTACGACATTTTTATAGTTTTTAAATAAGAAACCTCATGTGAGTGGTGGAATTCATCATTCGAGTAATTATTATAGTTTTAAACATCATGTATTGAATAATTATTTTACAAATAAATAAAAGTACATCTTATACAAAAAAATGTTCAGTTTTATTCTTTTGGAAGATTTGACATAATAAAATGAGCAGTAATGTCGTATTCATAAATGAAATTTCGATATAAAATGTCAACCACCATATATTGGGTTAAATGTTTAAGAAAACAGACCATGAAAAAAGAAAAAAAGAGAGTCGGAGACAGAGCGGAACTTTAGGGCACACCCTCATTTATTTTGGGAATATCAGTTCGGAAACCGCCCAAATCAACGAAAACAGAATCGTCCGAAGACGGGATTTATTTTGCGATAAGAGACCTTGGTGTGAGGTCTTATCAAAGGCTCTTGAAATTTCTACAAAAAAGCAGATCGGATCCAATTGTGAGATAAAAGTATCACCAGTTGATCTATTGCTGAGAAACCTGTACTTCCGGTTATTCAAAAGCTTCCGTTTTTCAAGATATTTAAGATGATTTTTCAGCCGACTCGGTTAAAATGAACGCATGTACAATTGGTGGTAGTTTAAGGGGGGATATGATTTTTTTTGGGAGGGATTGGACAAAAGCCGATTCCCATCCACTCACGGATGGTAAAGCTAATGCAGTGGCTTGGCAAGCGTCGGCGTCGAAGGACATCTTCTCAAAACTACATCACAAGATACTATATATTCATGTATAGATATTTAAGTATTCTTGCAACTGTTCGAAATACGTATTGCCGTCGGCGTCGATCCCAATTTTCATAAGTGAATTTTGTTAGCGATGAAGCGCACTTTTGGTTGAATGGATACGTCAATAAACAAAACTGCCATATTTGGAGTGATGATAATCCTCAAGTGTATGTTGAGACACCGTTACTTCCACAAAAACTGACTGTTTATTGTGGTTTATGGGTTGGTGGAACAATTGGTCCGTACTTCTTTAAAAACGATGCTGGCCAGAACGTTACAGTCAATGGTGACCGCTATAGAGCCACAAGTTACCTTCATTAATTGAACAACCATGATGTGCAGGAGCTTTGGTTTCAACAAGACGCGACGGCGCAAAATCTCACACAGCTCGTGATAACATTGATTTGTTGAAGAAAACGTTCGCTGAGCGCATAATTTCGCGTTTTGGTCCTGTGGCGTGGCCTCCAAGATCGACTATTTTTTGTGAGGTTATGTGAACTCGATAGTCTACGCTGACAAGCTTACAACGATTGACCACTTGAAGGACAATATTTTCGCCGGGTTATTGCCGATATACGGCCAAAAATAAAAAAAAAAAAATCATCGAAAACTGGACCTCCAGATTAGACTAGGTCCTATTTAAATTATAATGCCAGAAGATTATCTTTCGAATAAAGTAAATTTCGGGAGTACTTCGGAATCCCAAAAAAAAAACATCTTCATTGACTAAGACATATATGGACAAAATCCCCAAAGCAAACAAACTTTTTTGCCAAAATCCCCACGAAATCTCCAAATCCCCAGTGTCCCTGTCCGTGTACAATATATAACTGTTATAACTTATAAGCAACTAGAGAGAATTTTTTTTGTGACCACATTGAAACATTAAGAATTAACAGACATTTTTTTTTTTTGAATTTGTTCTTTTCATTTGAAAGAAACCTTATTTTGGATGCATTTTTGCAACATATCGCTTAGTGAGAGGATCTATTAATCTTTTGTTTTTGGTATATACCAGTAAATTAAAATTTGCTAAGAAATCGGCTCCCAATATTGGTCTATTCACTGAGGCAATTATGAAAGAGTGAACAAAAAATATCGAAATTTAATAACTTTGAACCGAAAGTAGGAATCGAAGTTCCGTAAGCAGCTGATAGTAAAAACAAAAGATATGTGGATTATGAGCCCCTTTTGGTGCTACAAGGAAGAACTGACAGATTAACGGAAGTTTGAATTGAAATTTAATGAAATCATTCTTGCTTTTCTTACCCAATATTTAGTTTCATCAGAACTAATGTTGTTGTTTAGAATATATACCGCAAATGAAAATCGATGGACCCATAAACTATGATTTAAGAAAAATACATTTGAAGCAAGCATAAGTGCAACAGTCTTTTAAAATTTATTTTTTTTTTTTTAATAAAACTTCGTGCAACTGATAAAGAGCACAATTAAAAAATTGTAATTGGAACCTTGTATTTTTATTGCGAATTTCGTCATAAATTACGTATCTAAAAATTAACACCTCCTTTCAGTATTTTTTCTTTTCTTTTCAAGACGGAAATACAATTGATTGGTTATATAATAATAATTTTTTCTTAATTTATTTTCAGAAATTGGCTGACCCAAATTATTATAGAGTGAATGAACCTTTTGCTGTGTTTTTTTTGCACCACCACACTAATAAATAAAACTTATTACGTAATATTTTTATTAAAGGTACCATGTTATATGAGATGAAGTATCTCATGGTTATGAAATACAAATTTAGTTTCAAGTGTTTTTTTTTTTTACGAGTTTTGCCTCATGTGGTAAGATTTAGTCGTATTTGTCTTATTTGACATAAATTGAGTGGTAACCAAAGCTATCTTGTAAAATTAAAAAAACACTGGTTTCGTTGAAAACAAAATTTATTTACACAACAAATAACTATAGCCAAGTACCTTCCTATATTATTAACTAGCAAAAAAAGTGTACCTTCATACTTATACCTACGTTTGATGTCTAACCTGTTTTACTTTACAAATTTTTCAATCTTTTTTAGGAACAATGCCAAATTGTATAAGTTTTCTTGGTTTGAGCTCAGCCACGAATAAACTCATAAGACGACACAGGTCCACTAAGCTGGAATGGACACACTTTAATTTTCAAAATGTAATTATGACAGAAATGAATACAGCTAAGCAAAGCACTTTTTTCTTCACCTCAATATATACAAGGGGGCTTGGCGGTCTCCTGATCAACATACCGTCAGTTAAATTGACCTTATACAAATATATAGCGCAGACAATGTCAGTGATGTCCGTACTTTCCGAGGGGCCAACATAGGCTCGGACTACTACCTTGTTGTATAGCTAAAATGAGGATGCGGAATATCAACTAGACCGCATTGGCATCGAGCAAAACTTTTTCCAACCTCGTCTTACTCTTACCCTCGGCAAGCCTGGAATCTGCGCCAAACCCAAAATTGGAAGAAGGAACGTCGACTTTTCATAAATAAAAAGAAAGGGCTGGTAATGTGAGCGGTCGAATCTATTAAGGGGTGCTACGGCAGAAGCAATGTTCGAAAGTTCTACAAGAGAGTAAGGTGTTCGTCAAAGGGATACAAAACCCGAGGGTGGGAATATCGTAGTAGATTCACAGTCGGTGCTGAGAAATTGCAAAGTGAAAAGAATACTTCTGCAGACTGAAAAAAAAACATCTGATCGCATTCAGGCAGAATGATCCATTCAATTTTGACGGATAAAGGGATGATATTATTTAAAGTAAAGTCTAACGGATGGATTCAGCCATATCAACTGGTCATAACACAATATGACTGACGGATAGAACATCAGTATCATGTGCCTATCCATCACAATAAGGATATAAAGAAAGGACTCAAGAATGCCAGGGACGAGCTATAGGTACTGAGCCATATCACTACTCGACTCGGCATCCCTGTTAAGCTCGTTTCGATTGTAACGGATGACTTTATGACAAAGGCTCAAAACAAAATGACTTGACGCGACGCTCTATTTTGTAACCTCTTATACATTTTTCTTGTGGCAACCGCATCGAACTCGCATGTGGATACCAGCTTATCTGGTATTGACATCATCTAAAAAAAAGATGCGTTCTGTCAGTGGATCTCTTGAAAGTAAGTGGAGGCGGCGAAAATGGGTCTGCCTGGGGTAAAAGCTTCTTAGGATGAGACGTGCACCAGCCTACCTAGTCTTCAGTTCCAACCCTGGGCGGAAAAAGAAGGAATCTTGAAGGACCTTCGATAGTTCATTTTCGATGAACCCAAGTGCCTTGCATCATAGTTCAGTCAATTTTATTATCAAAATTTCGCATGACATGGTTCTGATGCAAACAAAATTTTACCATCACGATTTAAGGAATATTAAACAAAATGCTTCCTTTTCGCTTGATTAAGAAATTTTAAGCTTTGTTTTCAGGCAAGAATATCATCTCGTAATTTCCTTTACAAGAAGCAATGTCTCTGGATGATAACTATCACGATTCCAAGAAACTCATCTTTGTCGTTATGATGAATAATGTATCGTTGACTGAATTCATGATCTTATAAACATATACATAAGTAGCTGTGCATCTTTTAAAGCACGTACGAATGCATCTTCATGATTCAAGATTCTTGTCATCCTGAAGGACATCACAATAAAAATAAACATAGTTAAGTTTCAATAAAAACCCCGCTTGACTCATAGCTACGTTTACTGGTTCTCAAGTCGGCTAGGAAATACTAAGATGCTTAATTTAAACTGATGGAATAAGTGAGTAGGTAAAGATGGAAGATCTTGTTGCCCAAATGTGTGTGGTTAAGCATTAAGTGCATGATGCATTTGTATCTTAAGAACAACACTTTAAGTATGTTAACTTACTTTGATTTATTTTTTAAATGACATTGTTTTTTTTTTTAATGAATTTAGTCCACGTCAGTTACAGAAACATGGGTCGGTAATGCACTGGATTCCATATTTTCTTGCAAACGTTCCAAAATGCGGTAAATAAAAGAGTTACTCTGGAAAAAGGGAACAAATTATTTTAATATGCATAAATATGAAGCATTTATGTACTGTATGTACCATTGTACCTAACACACTTTCAAAAAAAAATATTCCCCTGTACAACAAATATTAGGAATAAAAATAAAGACTCACCAAATAGTAAAGTGCCGAAAAAAGTTCACTTGCCAGGAAAAGGAGAACCGAAAGTTTAAAAAGATTACAAACAACGAACAACAATATTTTGAACCAAATCCAAAAGCATTTTGTAATTAAATTTATTATTATCATTTGGAATTTTGATGAAATGCCGAAAGAACTTGATTTTTGAATTTTTAATTTAAAACTGACGGGAGAATAATTATTATTATTTTAAGAATGAAATTATGGAGTATAAAATCTAATAAAAACAATTGGCTAGGTTTTGTCTTAGCAATCCGCGTTGCAGTATGTTAGGTACACAAATATGGATAGGCTTAGAGCTGCCTACACCCAAAAGAGGTCAAAACTCAAAAGGTAAGCCATTGATTCCAAATGGGAAATTATTAGGTTTAAAGTGGTTAAGGAGGATTTGGGGTCTCAAAATACCAAAATTTAAATTCAGAAAATAAAAATTGGGGGTTCCTGAGTTTTAACAGACGTTTTGAGTAATAAGAGCTTACATCTAATAAGTACATTACAAACTTTTAGTTACGTCATTTGATAACGCAAATAATTAATTTTATTGTAATGTTTCAACATACTCTAGAGTCTAGACAAATAATCCTGAAGTCTGCCAAGTGCCTAGTGGTGGGTGTGGCGGCCATGGACACCAAAAGGGGTACAAAAAATCGATGAAGTTACGTCATTTGATAACGGCTGATTTTTTCCCGTAGCAAGTGATGTCACGGACTCTTTTTTGACAATGTCAGACATTTTGGTTGGTGGAAACGGTCGGCAGACGCCCCCCAATGGTGGAAAAATCGGGCCTACTTACGTCATTTGATAACGATTCTGATAAAAACCATTGTTTAGGTTGGCTCCTCAGTAGTCTATATACGCGTTCCCTGACAAAAATCTTGGTATAAAGTGCCCGGCAGACGATGTCAAAGATTGGATGATCTCCGATATTATGACAAAAACCGGGTAGTAGGTAGCCATATTTGTGATTTTTTTTTTTAAGCAGTTCGTTATTATATTAATAAAAGTAAGTAAGTAGGCCCAATTTTTCCGCCCATTGGGTTGCGTTTGTCGCTGGCTCTCCGTCTATACTCTGGTCCATCAGAGTTGGTCTTTAAACTTTTTTTTTGCAAGAACTCACGGGTTAAGTCGGTGTGTCATACATGCTAAACTATTTAAATAGTTATTTCATAAAATAATAGAAGTGAATGACGGTGACATAAAATCGATTTTGGTACCTATAAAAAATGTATAGCTAGGTGTTCACAAAGTTTATGTACCTCAAAAATACAAATATACATATAACATTAAATCGACGTAAGATAAATCCTAGAAAATTACATCAAATTTTGTTTTGACATAAAGTTAACTATAAATGTAAATTTTCAATGATCCGCCTCTTTTTGAATAAATGTTGGGCACTTTTTATTTTTATTCTTCTGGAATTTTTAAAATTTTGTATTGTCTTGTTTTTGACTTACGAACTCATTTTGGCAATCTTTTACATGGTGAGAGAGTACCTTATTAATTTCATTTCAGATTGAAAAAATTCCCATTTTATTTTGTAGTTTGAGAGGGATGTTTTTTCATCACCAACAGTTTCAAAACATTTATTTCAATACTATCTGGATGGCGCCAGCAATAGCAGTTTTAAATCTGGGAAGTATCCTTATGTTGTTGAAATACCATCGGATGCAATGACATCGCATTTCAAAGTTCCAAAAAAAGAAAAAAATCCGGAGTGAAAATCAGAGATGCAGTGATATTCTTCCGAGTCTTAGAGCATCGAATCATTTTCTTGATTTTCTCTCTTGCTTCGTGAAATAAAATTTAAAATAAAACGTGAAATGTACTTGGAAATAAGGGAATTTTTGGAGTTCCACCCGATCTTCAGTCAAAATTTTCATTCAAATAAAATATGTAAACATATTGTTCGGACAACAGCTCCAAGCGGGGCCGAGGCCTGTGACTTACAATCTCAACTATTCCTGTGTGTGCATTGATATTCTGCAGGAATGGAAGGGACCTACAATTTACCGCCGAATCTGAACGGCTAACCTAGAAGCGCGCTCCATGACATTAACTATTCTGGGAAGATTTGTCACTTCCTCGCAAGAGGCAGTACCCTGGAAAAGAACTTTAGGTGAAGTCAGGGGTCGAACCCAGAACCTTTGGCGTGGCAGCCCGACACAGTAACCACTACGTCACGGGGTACTACTACAAAAATTAATCAGCTAAACATCCACGACATTTTGTTAAAACAAGACGGCGCAACTTGCCATACAGCTTGTTTAACCATCAATTTATTTCCAGAAGTGGTCCTGTTAACTGGCCCCTCGTTCGTGCGACTTAACGCTTTTCTCTTAATTTGTATGGGGTCATTAGTTTATGGTTTATGCCAACAAACCAGCAACTCTTAAAATATTGGAAGCCCATATTCAAGCAACCATTGACGCCATACGGCCAGATTTATTGGAATCTGGGGGTTCGTATTAGGCAAGGCTAAGGAGCACTATATACTTTTTGTAGCGCCTTCGTGGCGCACTAGTTGGACAGATAACGCATTTTGACATTTAATTGTAGCTAAAGGGCAGTTCTGCTGCAGTGTAGTGGGGCTTAAGCTCATAAAATTTCATACAAAGAATGCATGTTCATCAATCGCAGTGCAGTTCAGCCTAGTTTAGTCTTCCTTCGGCGCATAAAAAGATTGTAACGAGACAAATTTCTTATCTACGCACCAGACGGCCTATCGCCATCTGCAACGTGAGATAAATGGGTGTAAAAGAGACGTCTATTGTCTAACGAAGCCCATGAGACATCCTTACTAATGTCTTACCTCAGACACGCCATCTATAGCAAAGTTAACGAGAAATTAAAGAAACGTGAACGAAAACCCATAATTCCGTGTCTTGAATACATGAATAATATCGTTCTACGCATGAGACAAATAGACTCCCTTCAATCAAACTTCCCACTAAGGAAAACGGTCCAATTTCCGGCGCTATCTGTAACGTTCTTAATCTAAAGGTAAGGAGAATGAAACTCAGACTCTACTGAGTACCTAGAAGCCTTTCAAGTCCCAATGCCAGGGACTCAAGATATACTAATGTAGAGTGGTGATACGGATAATAGGAGAATCAATGCTCCATTAGCAGACGAGTAGGGATTTTTAACAGCCATCGGACTTCTTCTGAGCACTACTGCGCCAAGATAACTACCGTTAGAAAACATGGACCTAATCCTCGGACTATCGGTTCCGAATCGTTGTCGAGGAGCAATAACGCCATTATGAGTGTCGGAGGTTCTCTCTAGTGGAAAGTGGAGAACTTTATGAAATTTCGTTCTGTATTTTCGCTTACAAAAATTAATTTAAAATGGAAATGAACAAAAAATGTGAATGACTGTGAGATAGCGATTTTATATTATATTCTTCTTCTGTTTTAGACTTTTGTAGTGGAATCAGTATTTTTGTGTGATTGCGAAAGTAATGGCAAATGAATGATAGTGTAATGTTTTTAGTCTTGGGTTCGAAAATAAAACTTATTTTCTTTTACTTTTAATTTACCACTACTATCTCTATAAATGAAACTCACTTTTATCTAAGTTCAAACTCTTTATTTATTTCTTTATCTTAGCACCACTAATTATTCACCATTTATTCGCTACCACGGTTAAAATGAAACTGTGTCCATTTCGATTTACGATTTAACGATTTAACGATTATTTATTGAACAATATAATATTTACAATTGATTCTTATTCTATTTTACTTATGATACTTAAACATATTTGTTGGCACATTAGGGGCCTAACTATATACATTGATAATTTTATAATACATTTAAAAAAAATTGTCATTAATTATACTTATATTAATAGTCAAGTGGGGGTGTCCATCTCGGGTTGTTCAAATCCGGTTGTCCTTGATGTATTGGTGAATTGGCTACTAGCCACGGTGGTAAGTTGACGCTGCTGTCTCGTAAAACTGGATAGCCTCGTCGTCGTTGATTCTGATAATTCCTTCGTCCATTAGCGCAGTTATGTCCAGGTATCGTGGTTCAGGATGCCGTTCTTCACTGTTGATTGTGCTCACTAGAGGATTCGGATGGTTGACTAAATTTGTCGCCAACCTTCTAGCCGATTCCGTCATATACTTGTCCAACGGTGTTATCGCTGCTGCCTCGTAGAGTCGTTTGTTGCTTGGGTACTTCTTCCGTCGTTGATCGAAGTGAAGATTCGTGCAAATCCTTAACATCTTTCGCTCAAATACTCCGATCTTCTTCAACTTGTCTTTGATGTTGTGAACCAAACCGGGAAACCGTATGTAACTATGGGCCTTATTAGTTGCTTATATAGAAGCAACTTCGTCTTTTGATTAAGGCCATTTCTTTTTCGCATTAGTGGATAAATGCGATGAAAGGCGTAATTGGCTTTTTTGAGGAGTGCTGATACGTGTGGGTTGAAGCGTAACCTTTCCTCAAAGTTGATTCCCAAGTACTTCACAATTGGCTTGGGTGTCAATTGGGTTCCGTCTGGTAGATTCACTATGATACTGCGGCAAGTAGTGGCTGAACGTGTATTTTGGCGTCGTACGGGTCTTCTGAAGCAAGCTAACTCCGACTTAGCAGAATTAACTTTGATGCCCCATTTCACGTAGTAGTCCCACAGTCTTCTCACGTGTTCTTCAACTCTTCTGGCTGCGATAATTGCTGACATCGATTTGGCGTATGTGAGTGAGTCATCTGCATACAGTAGATTCATCGCGTTCTCGGGCTGTGGCTGATCGGAAGTGAATATACTGTATAGAAATGGTCCTAGTTTGGATCCTTGAGCTACTCCAGCTCTGATGGCTTTGGTTGTTGACTGGCTGTTTTCAATTTGGACGAAGAAGGATCTGGAAGAAAGAAAACTATAAATTATTTTTATTAATGTAGCTGGAAAATTAAGTAAAGTAAGTTTATGGATCAGACCGTTGATCCATATACTGTCAAATGCTTTCTCGATATCAAGAAAGCATCCAACTACCACCTGATAGTTGTTGAGAGTGCTGACCACATCTTTCTGGAACCTTAGAAGAAGATGCAGAGTTTTCCGCAGTTAATGGATACGTGGCCTGTTTTTTGGCAGTTCCAGCATTGTGGTCTTTCGTGGCTCTCATACTTTTCCCGGTGCACGACCTGGTTCATGATGAGTTTTTTCGTATAGATTTCAGCAACGTCACAATTCTTGCTGACCTCTACTACGAATTGGTTGAATGCCCTGGATTTGTTTCTCCTCGACCCGAAGAGGGAAACCTAGATGGCTTCAATTTGTAGCTCGTCCAGGATTTCATTGGTGGTGTAGGAGTGGTGGATGCCTTTCAAGACGAGCAAGTTTTGCCTTTCCTCCCTCGCTGTGAATGTGTGGTGCTCAATTTTCCTTGTCTTCAGGAAATCTCTAATTGCTGTGAAGCCTTCTTTTGATTCAGCGTTGATCACAGTTTTGGTGGTATTCAAGTTCTTGAAGTTGAACTTAATACTCTTTCCTTTTGCGTGTCTTCCTATTTCGGCAGTGTTGCTGGAGAAGACGATGATTGGCGGCATTTTTTCCTTCTTTGCGTCGGTTTTTGGGGTTGATTTTGACTGCTTATGTGGTTGTGGGGTTGGTTGTTGGAGTGGCGGAGCTGGCTGCTGGTGCACTTGAACCTCCTGGGCAGTTTGGTCCTTTGGCTGGTTTTCTGTGGGTTGCGGCTGGCTGGTTGGCTGCGCTTCCTTCAGTTTCTTTGGTTTAGTCTTTGTTGGTGATTTTTTGTGACGTTTTGACCCATTACGGGGTTCTTCATCAGAGCTCGATTTATTCTTGTCACTTTTTGACCTTCTTCTGACTTCTTGCCAGTCAGAATTGATGTCTTCATCTGCATCACCTTCATCTCCGGTGAGACAGACGAGGGGACCTCTTCTGACTTGCTCTTCGTTGGTTTCTTCGGCCTCTTCCTCCATAGGTACCTCTTGGTTTGATGTAGCTGGTTCTTCAATATTCTTGGTGGTTTCCTTGTCCGTGGCTTCCTGTCTGACCTCAGTTGTGATTGCAGCAAAGATTGCATTAATCTTCGGTGCAAAATCCGGTCCCAGGTCTTTCAGCATTCGGCGCAATAATTCCTTAATTGCGACAACGGCAGTGTCAATGGTTAGGGGTTCGCCCATATTGACCTGCCTTCTTAGAAAATAAAGGGATTTATGTTCACGAGGATTATCCCTCGATTTAATAACCTTCTTATCCTCTGGATTTTTCTTCTCGGAATTACCTTCCAGGTAGTTCTTCTTTTGTGTCCCTTTTTTATGGGGTTGTAAATAATTTGACTTCTGTTTTATTTTTAGATTTAAATAATCCGGTCTCCGTGTGTCCTCTTTCGTTACCGATCGCTGACTGTGATCTGTGTCCATTTCCGAATAAAATGTCCTATTTATACTTGGGATCAAAGTTTCCCGAACAGTCTAAGTCTCGAACCTTTCGGAATTGTCAAGATGCTTTGAAAGCTTTCAGAGCTTTCAAATCCTCCATTGTTATTTCAGCAGAATCATTCAGAAGAATTATTCTGCATTTTACTGTAGTATAGACAAAAACCATATAGTAATATTTCTGTAGTAGAAACAAAAACCATTCATAAAACTGTAGTTGAGACAAACACTATTCATGTAACAATAGTAATATAGCTAGAAAAATTGTTGGTTAATGTGCAAATGGCATAAAGGAATAAAATAATTGTGGAAGACCACAACAGAAGAAGTACATGAGAGGGGTGGATGAAATTTGTTGTCTGTAATAATTTTGATTTGAGCGCCCTCTGTCAGTATTTTTAGATAAATAACTCTATTTATGCGCCACCTATTAGTCTGGTGCACAACAATTTTTTATTTGATAAGACCTTAAAAAGGATATATGAAAAATTTCGGAAATGAGGCCATATTGTGGTTGGAAATATTTGGAAAAACACAAGAACAAAATCGCACAAAAGCGAAAAAATGAAGAAAATATAAAATAAAGATAATGAAAAGTCTTTTATTATAATTATAATAATAATAATAATAAAAGTAATTAATTCACTAAAGGCTAACCAACTCTTGTTTAACTCATACATTTTGTCAACTGATGTGTAAGTCAACCAATAAAACAAAAGCAAATAAATGCATTAACTCCTTTCAGATTATTGGTGAAGAAAAAAGTGATTGAAGGGAGCACCTCAGCAGCACTTTTAAGCGGCAGAACAAGACAATAATGAAAATTCCAAAGTGGTATTACTATAGGTTATGTATAGGATGTTTAATTGAATGAAAACTCAAGTTTCTTAATATCATTGAGAGGTAAATATTTTAAATTTATTGAATTATTCTCGAAATTATATTCGCCTTGAGAACATTATATGAACTCAATGCGATTCCCCATGAATTCTCTGTTCTATGCCCATAAAATAACAAGCAAAAGAAACAAAGCTAATGCGAGTACCATACGAACACAGCCTTTACCGGCAGCCATCATCTTTTTGCTTGACAGCTTTGTCAGCTGCTGTCAAAACTTAACAACAATTGTTTTTTTATTTGCATAAAATAATTGTCTTGATAAGAAAAGTATAATTTTAATTATTATTCCTGTGGTTACATAAATGATAAAAAGAATAATGGGTGAAGTTGATGTTAAAGCTGGGATAAATCTCATATTGAAGAAAATCGATGAAGCCTATGCCAGTCGTCCTAAGGTATACAAAATCTAACCAAATTTTTTTTTCATGTTGATAGTGATGAGAACCATGATGTTGATTCTCCGTAGGAAATTACAGCGCCAAAGCCTCTTCTTGTAGCTGTAAGCAAAACAAAACCTGCGGAAATGATCATTGATGCATACTCCACTGGCCAAAGGCATTTCGGTGAGAACTACGTTCAGGAATTGTCTGAAAAAGGCGCTAACCCAGAGCTAATGTCCCAATGTCCAGAAATCCGCTGGCATTTCATTGGACATTTGCAGAAAAACAAGATCAACAAGGTACACCGTGTCATTTTGAATTAATTCGTTTTATATTGAAGTGATTGTTTATGTTCTAGGTTTTGAATACACCAAACTTGTACATGGTCGAAACTGTCGATAGTCAAAAAATTGCGGATTCATTGAACTCGGCCTGGGAACGACTTCAGAAGGAAGACAAAAAACCAATGCGGGTATTGGTCCAGGTTAATACAAGTGGAGAAGAAGGTAACAAACTCTTAGAGCAAATATTTTTCTTATGGTTGTGTTTTAATTTACTTTGGGTGGCACTTCATGACGCTTGGCAAAGGTCATTTACTTGATTCGCCTTTTAAACAAAATTGATCGAGGTTCTCTCCCATTTTGATGGCACCTTAAATGTTGTTTCTTTGTAACAGGGAGTCGTGCAACCTTCTAAGCCTTTTAATTTGAACTTGGTTTAACATACAGGTCTCGTCTCAGACACAGTAGTTTGTGATTAACATTGGAACGCAAGGTTTCACCGCACTGTCTGAATTATTTTCTTTCACGGCGTACAGCTCGGACACCTTTAGTCATTCTTCAATTCACTCAATGCAGCCAAAAGGCATACGACTGAGCAAACAAAAGTGGAGCTTGCTATTCATTGAGGAACTCAGTCCAAGTTTTTTGCTATTTATGTCACAGTGTAAATATCTAGGTGTATGAACTGTTGGAACTTGTGGTTTGACTACGTTCTGTTCAAGACTGCACTAGGCTTCTGGTCCAACGAGTGGCGTTCTTGTCCCTATTTTAGCAAGACAGTCAGCTTCTTTGTTGCATTAGACCCGGACCTGGCCTAGAATCCAACAAAAAGAGTGATTGTGTTTTTCTTGGCCAAACCCCAAAGCATTAATTTTCTATAGGCTTTCCCATACCAGCTAAAAACTGAAACTATAGCAACTTAGAGAATGCTGCCTGAGTTTCTGTCATGATTGCAATGTTGTGCTTGCGATAGGTCCTAAGAGGTTTTGCCTGTAGGTTCATAAATTGACTTGTTGTTTGTCCATGGATCACAGGATCCCTAATATTTAAATTATGCATTAGGAAAGTATTTCTTTAGTTAAATAAAAATCCCATTTCAGGGCTGGCAGGATAAGTTAAGCCTTACTTTGGCTAATTCACTGTACCCGTCCTCTTTGTTAATTTCAGCTTATTTCATCTCCATTCTCTATAAGCTACTCCAGCTCTCGTTTGAAAATCCTTCGATATTCATGAATGATGGCATCCTTTAAAGAGAAAGTATGCTTAAAAAACAAGTCAAATTTTCCAAAACCTTAGCTGGAATCACATCTTTCTACTTAACGGTACGGCCGAAGTTAGTCTCGAGGGAAAATTGATGGGCACACCTATATCGATGCGTGTGTTACAGGGAATCATAAGAGTTTCCGAAATGTTTCAATTGATTTTAAGGCTCTTTTATGCTATCCTATCAAGTAGACGCAAATGTCTTACAAGAGCACCTGCTTAGATCTGAGAAATATACTCAAGTTTTTGGTGGATAAATGTCTTGTAGATTGAAGCCATTGCAAATGTGGAAACATATTTCTCGTTTGTTCCTTCGTAGGTGGTTTGCAATGCACATTCTTAGAACGCGGAGCTATTCCTTAATATCACCCTTTGAACAATGCTGTCAATATAGGAATCTAATGAACTTATCATCGCTGCCGTTGCAGTTCCACATCCGAACGACAGAGCCAAGAACTTGGAAACGAATATAAAACAATTTAGTGGGTTACACAAAAGATAAGAAGAGAGCAGGTGACAGTGTAGAGCCATGAAGCATACCAGCATTTGTTTTACGAATATCAGACTGAAGACCGTCCAAAAATAACTCAAATGTAATGAAATAAAAGGTAACCTCAAATCCATCGAAGAAGGGGTCCATAATAAATGCATTCATTTTCGATAATAGAGCTTGGTGCTAGTCTCTATTTAGACTCTTACAAATATGCCATCAAATACCCAGTGGACCTATTGCTACAAAAAACAGTTTCTCAGGATATTTCTCTATCTGGTAGCTAATATGTTCAGTACATGAAAAGTAAATGGGAGGAAAGAGGAACCATACCAATAAATAAAAAGCCAAGAGGTACCGATCTTTACTCAATGCTCAATTTATTACAACTGACTCCAAACTCAAAAGCTATGTGTACATTAAGTGGTGTGGTGAATATAATGTTTTCAAGAGCTAATTAAAACTTCACAGTTGCTCTGAACTTTACTTTATATATATGTAGTACATATCAGTAGCTAATCAGAGTTGTCATGAGCTGGGAGTGAAGAAACATAAGTGACAGTTGACCTCCATGTTGCCTTTGGACTTCCAAACCGCCTCGGAGTTCGAGGATTACATTCAGAGCAGTGTTTTAAAATGTTGTCATCAGGTTTTCTCAATGAATCGCAAATCCAGTTCAACTTTCTTTGTTTAAAGATATTAGGTATGGGCTGGACAAATTTTTTATCAAGTCGGAAAAAGAACTATAGATTATAATAGATGGAAAAGCTACCGCAATGCCATGGTTAGTGTGAAACCACACTACTTCAAAACTTTGGGGAGATTATATGACTGCAGCAGTGCGAAATGAAATTTGTCGCATAAAACCATTTAAGCTCTCAAGAACAGAAGCAGCCATATCACTCTTTGATAGTGTCGAATTAGCAGCAAATAAGTCAGCTTTTGCTTGGGATCTGAACGCAGTAGTCTCATTGAATATAAGCGTCGTCGGCGACGAAGACTTTTCCAGCTTGCATAAACTTATTCCGGTTGCCCTCAGATGGCTAAGGCTTGTAATATAAGAAACTTTTTTCCAATATCGAGGCTATCCTCTTTGCAATCTTAAACCCGTTATAGTCGCTTCTCCAGTTGTACTTGCTATTGGGGGTTGAACTATACCCTCTTAAGTGTTTTGAACGCTTAGCCAAGGCTGCAAATACAAATCGCGATACTCCTTCTGTTTCGGCAGATCCTTGGAGCGTAGAGGCTGTGGCACCTCTTCGTCTTTAGGGTCCCTGCCGGGCTTAGCATTGTCGATATTTTGTAAGTTGGAACTTGAGAGGGATAGATGTGCCTATCCTCCGCCTGCGCGTGGCAACCCGGGAACAATATGAATGGCAGGGAAATTGTTGTAAATGAAATGGGAGTGAGTATCTGCAGCTATATTTCCTTTCCTTGAAGTATTGATTCCTTACTGGAAACGTATGCAAGGTAAAACTTGTATGCGGTAAAGAGAGGAAGGCTGGATATGCGTATGTGGCTGTTTGCTTCTACCTTGGCAAATGGTTGAGTGCGCATATCTAAGGCTGCGAGGCCTTGAGTATTGATGGTGCTCATCTGGAAGTGGCCTTACGGTTGCGAGGCTCCACCGGAACCTTTATTCTGGTACCACGGGAGATAGTGCCCACCCAGGTGGCCGAGTCACCTGGGAGACTATCTATGAGGTAGGGCCCCTTGTGGAAGTATCGTGGTGGTTGTGGTTTACCCCAAATGCGGAAACATATGGCATTGGGTAATATTATCTACGAATTTTATTATTGGATGCCCCCTTACCAAGGAGTGTGGACATGCCTCAACATATTCCATAAAATTGGAACTATGATTCTATCTAGGGGTAGATCTTAGGGCTCTGGTCTAAGCCCAATTTGACTCTGCATGCGAGTAAGCTCGCCGTGAATTAAGACTTAATTGTCAGGTGTTCACGTTAAGCTTATTCTCATCTTGTACTTGCTATTTGTATGCTATAATCCATTCGTTATGTATTAGAATGCTCCAAAAAATCCGTCTGTCTGGTTGTATGTATAATTTAAAATTTTAATATTTTGTTGTTGCTTGAGTTTTTTTTTTTTTGAAATATTCATAAAAAAACGCACAAGCAGATTTCACAACTCTGACTAGCTCTTCCAAAGTTAGAGGCAGCTATTGCAAAGAATTCCTGTCGAAATAAAAATACATAATATTTATGTAGTTCACTTAAAGGTCCCCCAGACTTCTGTCCTCGTTCGTCTTTGGAGAATTTTGCGATCCTGGTCTTATGAGCATATTTGAATATGGTTGCTTTCTTATTTTATGTTTTTATGAGGAAAACATTTTATTCAACAGTTAATCCCAAAAAAACCTTCCGCAAGCATTTTTATAAAATCCGAAGTTAAACTGCGAACGTATGATTTTCAATGCCAAAGTGTGGTTCGGACTAAAAGAAATAGCGTTTATGTTTGGGAACCCAACAGTGCCCACGAAGTACATAAGAAAACTTTCATTTGGCATTACGAGTAAATGATAGTTCTTTTTCTAAACAGAGAATTCAATATTTGGTATTTAGGATCAAAGTGTTCCCAGACCGACGTGAATGCTTTGAATTTATTTTGGTTGCAAATTTAAAAGAAAAATAAACGCTGATAGTAAAATTTACAAAATTGACCCCATTTAACCGAACAAAGAATTCTAAAAACCCCCCCTTTCATTGTTTAAAAATAGGTTATTTAGGAATCCTTTACAAAGTCGCTTAGACACTTCGACAATAAAATTAAATGAAACCAGCATATCAGATTTTAAAGGCTATTTTTACGAAAAAAAAGAGACACATTTCAAAAGCCCTTAGTGACCTCGAATCGGTCTCCTTTCAAATGTTTGTTTTTAGTAGCCATTCCACACTGAGGCATAACCTAGATTTCAAAATCTCATTTAGTCAATCACACAGAACACAAACTAGGTTTCGTTTGATTTTTAATTAAATTTAACAACGATTTTGAGGAGATTTTTTAACTATCAAAAAAATTTTCGAAATCTAGTCGGTTTTTATAAGATTTTTTATCTTAAGAATATATTTTTTATTTATAGAAAAAAATGGTGTTAGCCCGTCAGAAGCCATTGGCCTGTTCAAACACATTTCTGAAAATCTCAAAAGCCTCCAAGTAGATGGCCTAATGACAATCGGTAAATTTGGTCATGATTACTCGACCGGACCAAACCCAGACTTCATTTCGTTGATGGAATGTCACCGAAAAGTTTGCGAAGAACTCAAGCTAGATCCTTCAGCAGTCGAAGTGTCGATGGGAATGTCGGATGATTTCGATAAAGCGGTACGTATTCGCATTTAAATCTCAAAATTCTTTTTATAGTTCACCTAGAGTTGCTAGTTTGTTTTCGAAAATCATAAAAAAAAAGTTCACTCAGAGACCTGTTTTGTTTTTTTTTTTTTTTTCTTTGTTTTTAGATTGAAATGGGCAGCACAATCGTTCGTGTTGGAAGTTCTATTTTTGGACACCGTGCGAAGAAGAATGCTTAAAATGTTTAAATGATGTGTAACGATAGCCAACTAAGCTAGAGCTAGAGAGATGCACAAATTCCACAAATAGATGAAAAAAAAAAGTTTTGTTATGAGTTTCAATTTATTTATTTTTAAGTTAAAAAAAAAAAACGATCTAACCACTAAAGCTTGTGGGGGTGTATCTATGTTTTTGTTGCTTAATGTGTAAAATTTTGTAATGTTAAAATAATGAAAAATATAAATCAATACGAAATATGTATCGAAACGATAGTGAAATTATATTATGACAATAAGTTTACATAGAATACAATATTTATAATGTTTTCTTCATTGATGTACAAAGTCTAAGAAAAAATGGAAACTTTCGAGCCGAACAGAAATTCTTTTGTTCACTAATAGAACGGTTATGTGCATGGACAATGGGCAAGCATGGAGGACAAAAGAAAGTGCTGTCTCTTAACAATACCCAGGGTGGAATTATGTCTTCTTTCGATTATAGGTACTACATATAAGGCAATTTATGTATTCTGCCTGAAAAATCAATTTTTGAAAACAGCTCATTAATTTTTTTTTTTTTCAAAAAGATAAGTACTTATATAATCTTTATGCTGAATTCTTATGAAGTGACGTATTTGAAATTTTTTGAAAAAATGTTTTCAAAGAATGTTTAAAAAAAAACTTTTTCTAAAAAATCGGTCCACAGAATTTGATGATTTTATTCTCATATATGTAAATTAAAATTTAGTCAAAAAATAAATTGCACTACTGGGTCGCACGAACTTGCTTTTTTTTATCAGAAAAGCAAAAGCAAAACAAAATCTATCCAACCGTTTTTGAAATAATCAGAAACAAAAAAAACTTAATTTAAAAAAAAAATTTAAATATCAAATCTGATATGAAAAAACCGGTCCTATTGGAGGAACCGTTATTATCAAAACAAAAAGCTTACAAAAAAAGAAAGTCTTATCAAAGTCGTAGGAGTAATTTCCGAGAAATGGAGTTTTTCATTAAAAATCATATAGGAGATATCGTAAGTTAAATATAGTGCTAGGCAATTCCAAAAACAACTGTTTAGTACGTCATATTAATACTATGTTCCTAGTTTAAAGCAAATCAGACAGACAGAATTGTCCGACCCACTTTTTTCGATTTGTTTGATTATTCGATTTTTTTACGAATGCATAACTTGCCTTCTGTAGTAGGTAACCTATAAGCGCAATAAATAGTTACAATGCCGTACGTTTTTTCAGCTCAAATCAGTTTGTATTGAAAATGTTTACTTTTTTCGAAGTCTCAGGCCATAAGATCACTCTCACACGTGAACTTTATTTACTTGCTCTTTAGCCCAGTATTGGTTTCGTCCAAAAAGATAATGTCGAGGTTTAAATCAAACATGAAATTACAATGTGAAATAAATTTTTCTATCTTGTCTCAGTTTTAAGAAATCCAGTTTCTAGCCTGTTCCATTTTTCCTGCCCTTGACTTTGGGTTCAATTCAATTCTTCAAAAAATGGGTTTTAATATTTTTTTTTATAAACGAGAGCTACAGTAGGTACATTTGCAACGAACAGATTTAGACTTTTTAACGAAATGCCCTTTAAAAGTGGGCGTTTCGTAAATCTTTGTTCAAAAAATATATACAGAGCGTGTAAGTTGAGTTGAGACAAGAAAAAAATCGTATGGGAGAGGGGTCTATTCTCCCCGTTTAGCCGGGAGGGGCAATTTTCTGAAAAATTTACTTATTTTGTAAAAAAAAATATTAAAAATCAACGGCTTCGATTACAACACCGTGTTATACCTTTTTGGAAAGCCAAAAACTTTTTCTTTCATTTCGTTTTCAAATTAAATTGTTTTAACGAATAGTTTACAAAATATAAATTTTCAAACTCAAAATGTTGAAAAAAAATTTGAAAAAATAATTTTAAAACTAATTTTTTTCAAAATTTTACGTAATTAAGTATAATTTTTGTTCTCAGAATTCATTGCTCCCATTAATCTTTAATCCAACACTGAAAACCGTATGGCTCTACGACTTTTTGTTGCCAAGGTATTCAAAAATAACCGAACCTACTTCTTCAAAGGTATAACACGGTATTGTAAACGAAGCCGTTGATTTTTAATATTTTTTTTACAAAATAAGTCAATTTTTTAGAAAATTGCCCCTCCCGGCTAAACGGGGGGAATAGACCCCCCTCCTATACGATTTTTTTCTTGTATCAACTCAACCTACACGCTCTCGCTTTTTGGCACAACGCTCGTGAATCACCCTGTATAGCACAAAAAGAGCTCGGATCGTAAGGCATTTTTTAAGCATATGCACAACTGGATCAAGACGTTTTTAAAAACGTAACTGAATAAAGGTTTTTAATAAAAATCACGTGCCTAAAAGTGGGCGCATTGGAAAACCTTGCACACAAAATTATTTCAAGAAAAAAATTTCATAGAACGTAGGAATTTTTTTTTTTTTTTTGAATCGGTTATGTATACGTTAAAGATTTTGCTTTTGCCTGATAGCCACAAGATTTTAGACTTATTGTTTAATCTCATACTAATATTAAAAAGAGAAAAAATTTGATTGTTTGCAACGAATAGGCTCCGAAACAATTGGATAGATTTGAAAAAATCTTAAACATTTACAATCTAACATAATCTCTGATGATCATGGGCGATAAAGTATTTAAAAAAAGAAAAGGATACATATGAAAACTTCAAAAATGTGACCTTACATGTAAAGAAATAAAAAAAACATGGTTGTCTGTAAAGTCGGTTTACGGACCATAATTTTACGTCATAACCAGTTCACAAAACAGTTCATGTGTAGGTATCTCTCCAACCACCAACCACCAACCACCCAACCCACTTACAACCACTCTCCATTTTTGTATTTTTTCACCTCTTAACCCAAACCACCCCAAATACAACCACCAACCAAACACCCACCATTTTTGACAATCTTGCTTACCCCCCTACCAAATCTTCCAACACCAAACACCCATCCCACCTACAGCCACCAAGGAACCACCCATTAGTTTTGACAATTTTTGACTCATCACTAAAACCAGCTACAACCACCCACCATTTTTGACAATTTTTCTTTTTCCCGACACTTCCCCACCCCCTCGCGTGCCCCACACACACTACCACCACAACCAACCAACGACCCAAGACCCTTCACTCCCACTTTAACGACTTTTTAGGCTATCAAAGCAGGTAAGTAAAGTCAGTGTGACTGTGACTGTGACATTTTTTCGTTCGTGCTGCCCATATATTCCAAACCGATTTATTAGACGTTATCACGTCAAAAATAAATTTATTTATTTGCTATCGACTAATGTGTGATTTGTGTTTTAAATCAAATTGTGTTTTAAATCGAATCAAACATTGAAAATTTTCGAATTGAAATTTTTTTTTTATTTTGGTTTGATTGTTTTAACATTATAACATAACAAAAATATATATGTATGTAGTTTCTGCTAGCATCAAGATGAAATAAAGCGTAGATCGAACCACAATAACATTTACATACACATGTACATAACTTTAATAAGCTGTTATGTTATATTGGGCCGCATTTTATAAAAATTATTTTATGATTTTTGATAACGCCTTATAATATCGGAGTAGTGGAATCGTATTCCCTCTGTTTTCACTATTCATCACATTAGTTTTTTCGTAGTTGTCTTTTATCGGCTCTTCTTTATCATATTGGCATCATTTATAATAAAAAGCCTTCGGACGAACTTAAGATTTGTGGTAATCCACCCCATTGAGTAATAAAACTATTGCAACATTTTTATTTAGAAAATTAAAAAAAAATATTCCACATGCGCCACAGTGAACGAATATCTCATCGAAGTCTGAGCCAATTACTCTGCTGTCAATTTGCAACACTAAGTTTCTATAGTTTCTTATAAAAAGGGGGCGTCAGCCACTCCCAATATCAAATGTTTTTATTTATAAACGGAAATTTATCTCTACATAATATGCATAAAATATAAAATTAAGCATGGTGGTTTGGTCGTAATTGTACAGAAAGCATAATTTCTGCCAAAGAGAGGTTGTGGAACAAAAATGGCGATTGTGGGCGAATTTCACAGGTATTATCTATACATATAATAAAATTGTAACGGGTCGATGTCTGTACATTGAAGATATAGATACAAAACTAATATGGGGAGTCTCTATTAGATCCACAGAAGCCAAAACAACCATTTTTAGAATTTTTGTCTGTCTGTCTGTCTGTCTGTCTGTCTGTATGTTTGTACGCGCATCACGCAAAAACTACTGCATGGAATTGAATGCGGTTTTCGCAGATTTATTGGTAGTACGCCAACTTAAAACACAGGCTACACTTTATCGCAGGAAAATATATAATTCTGGTTGTTTTTTTAATATTGCTGGAATCGAATATTAATCAATGAACTTAAAGCAAAATTAAAAGATTTTAAGGAAGTTAGCGTCTCACTTACATTATAAAATAGTGCCACACTTACCTACGTATACATGAATAGAAATAAGTTAGTCGTTCTGAATAGAAGTTACATCAAAAACATCATAGATGGCGCTATTTACCACCATATACAAAATGTCTCATTCAGCGAAAGCAGAAATCGAAAAATAATGTAACAATAAAGAACGGTGAACGAGCAATACTTACGCCCAAAACTGATGAAGCGGAGCTGCCATAAATAGCAGTATCGGCGCGTATAATCGTTTTGAAACTGGGCATTCCAATTAGGTATATTGCTCAGAACTTAACCCTCCAACTTTGCAATTAAAACCGTTATGATAGTTCGAAATAATATTATACAGAAGCCAAAAATCTTACAGCTATAGAGCTGGTAAAGTATGTAGCTTTTACACCACGCATACCCCCCATTTTGAACCGGTTGTGCAAAAACAAAAATATACTGAGATACCTACTTTATTCTAAAATCCACGCGTACGAAGTAGCGGGCAAAAGCTAGTTTTCTATATTACAAAACTACGGTCGAAATACAATATACCTATTTTATGAAATAGGGTAAAATATTACCAAACCATATGCCATACGTATAATTTTTAATTTTCTTCTACTGAAATCTTGGCAGCACATTTCTACTATATGAAATAAAAAGTGCTTATAATTCATATAAGACAACTATTGTGCATTGTTCTTACGGGAACATCTATTACCCAGTGTCTTAAAAGTTTCCTTTTACTTTAATTTTAATTTGTCTAAGATCAATGGAGTCGGTCTAATAACTTTATCCTTATATACAAAAATCTCCAACACATTCCCGAAACAACATTTAATTATACGGGTCTGTCTATATAGCATTATATCATGTGTACGAGAGCGTCTGGTATCTTGGACTAGCGCCAAATATTGAAAATTGCATTTTCTTCTTCATATCTTCTAAAATTATATTCTTATTTTATTTCGGTCGGGTCAGCTCTCGGCTCGGTCTTCGGTAAATGGTGCCTGCCAACGACTATTTGATTGCGTCTTTTAATTTTATTTCAAAAAGTTCAATAGACACAATACTAGAAAGGGGGTGGAATGCTCAAACCGTTCGAAAATACTGAAAGGAAAATTTCTATATGCACTTTTACTAATCAGCTATGCGACATGCGAGTAGAATTTATTGGCTTTTATCCAAACTAAAATTTTGTTGTACTTATTTAAGGTTTTCTTTTGAAAGGCCGTTCGTCTCTTTCCTTCAAAAATTATAAGGCCCCCTGCCACATTGCAATACAATATTCAAAACATTAGTAGAATTCGAAAAAAAAAAAATAAAATTTTAAAATGTTTTTCCTTCTTATAGTCGGACAATAATTTAAGTATTTTTGTTTCGAAGAACAAAGCGTATTGAGACGAAGTGTTTTGGGTGCACACCAAATTCGAATAATTTTTGAGTGAGCGTATATAGTTTGGCACGAATCACCTGGGATTTTTGTATTTTGAGTAGGTAAATGTGATTTTCAGGGTTTCGAAAGTCATACTGAAAGATGATAGTAGCTTGCCGCCGATAATGTTACTTTAATGGTGGAATGCCCGGATTTTGGGATTTGAAAAATGAAAAACTATCCACAACAATAATATCTAGAATATCGTTGTATCGGCAATAATAATATTTAGATAATTGTATACCCTTTTACGAGTATTAGATAACATAATTCCAGGGGAAATTTTCAGTGACCTAAAAAACCGCCCAGATATTTGGGTCGGGTGTATTGGTTGCTAGGAGATATGGAATGGACATTCTCCTGTGAGCATTTATCATCTGCGAAGATAGTTTCATTTGTTCTTGTCATTGTTGCCATGCTCAAATTTTAGTACTATAAAATTTATGTTAAAGATTTCTACTTTTGGTAACGCTGGCGCTGGGACCAATATTAATCCTAATGTATACATAATATATTATATATTGCAATGTTTATGATTTTATGAAAACTAAATTGTCTCCGATGTTACCATTCTGATGATTGATATGAGGTATCGAGTTAAGTCAAACGTGGAATTCTATTGAAACGTTGAACATTTTTCTGTTAGCTCTATTCAAAAATACAAATTACTATGAAGCTTCTCGTTTTACAGAACTCAGCCGGTTCTGTTATAGACATTATTTTTTATAACTTTTGCTTTATCGATATTTTAGAAATTTTTTTTTTAGAAGTGAAATTTCTTTAGACTCGTTGTGATTTGTAACTCGATGAAACGAAAATGCGTCACGACAAAGAGACAAACGCATAAATATGTATATATGACTAAGCCCGAGATAGAATGGAATGGAATACATTACTTAGTATGTTCTGTACATATTATAATTGTAATGGGTATTTTTTTAAGAGCTTTAAATAATAATACAAGACAGAAATATTGTTGGAATACAATTTTCATTATTATAATCTGATAGATAATTTCATGACAGTGCACAAGAGGGCTCTGATATAACTCCTCCCCCCCTTAGTGTCTTATAATGGTATGAATTTTTTAGATATGATGAAGTCAAAAATAATTGTTTTTAAACTTGAATTTTTGTTTTCTTACTTTTTCCAAAATTATAAAACCGTTTCTAATTGGATTCAAAAAATGCATATGTACATTTGAAACAATTTTTTTTTTCATGAGCAACTTCGTGCAACCAAGTATTGAATTTAATTTTATAAAGGTGTACAAATATTTCTTTATAGTACAAACACTAGGGCGTATGTGGAACAAAATTTAGTTTTTTGCTCATTGGTTTTGTTTTAGGGTATTGGAGTGACCATAGGCCTTTGTGTAGTGTTTAGTGTATCGGACTACTTCGCGGGGGGTTGTTAATTCAATCTCTGATTTAAACTTAACTTTTCCCAGGGTACAGCCTCTTGAAAGAACAAACAAAAATCCCTTAAGAGTAAAGCTTTTAGAGAAATGTGCATCTTTGCCATTTTGCAAAGTTAAACTCAATAACAGAAATATAAAACAAATCGAATTTTGAGGAATACTTAAGAAACATTATTCAAATTATTAAAAAAGCATGTATTCAACCATTTTGTTTTTCTAGTTTGTATTTAAAAGAAGCAGTCAATATAGATGGACCTGCTCAAGCAATTTTTGTAAGCTTTGCTTCCAATTTTTCAAAATTTTGGAATCACGAGTTTTTTATTGAAAAAATTAATCAATTTTTACAGAAAATTGTAAACCTTTTTTTTTTTGAGTTTTCGTTCAAAATATATTTTTATTCAAAAAGTATTTCTTTATTTAATACTAAAATCGCCCAGTGGCCAAAATTCGGCCATGAAAATACCCAAAACTGTTAGAAATTTTTTTTACAGCTAATTTATACGAATAAAATTGTAAAAAAAAACACACCAAGACATTTTCACCTGTATTTTCAAAAATTACAAAACAAAATATTCCCAGCAACCCTACTCAGTAATACCTTTCGAACGATATATATGTCATCTCAATCGGTTATGTAACCACCTCGCAATTGGTACCACAAAAAAAACTGTTTGCCTATTTATATATAAATACATAATTTAAGTTTTAAATTTTGAGGCCACTTTAATTATTAAAACCTACAAGAGGGAGTTATAATAAATTATCAAAGTTAAATTAATTAAAGGGTTAGCCCTACTGAACAATGTTTTTTCATATAATTTTGTCTTTAAACTTTGTGAAGCAGTGCGAGCACGGGTCTGCTATTCTACACTACTTTCTAATAAAGTGAAATTACTGAGTTTTAATAAAAATATTTTTTAAAAATTTGGATGTTCTAAAGGGTTTTCCAATAAAAGGTGTTATTTTGAATAGCCAGCTATTTCGGTAGTTGTCACTTTTGAAGCTGTAATTTGTTGACATTTGACAATAAGAAAGTATGCCATTAATAAAAATAGAACGATCAACGCATTGAAGCTATTAAAATTCACTATGAAAATGGTGAAAATTTGGCGGAGACGGTTTGTAAAACTAAAATATTGGTCGTAGTGAAGCACCTTGTCGGACCGCAATTCAGAAATTGGTGGACAAATTTGAGCTGTTGTGACAAGTTAGCGATGTGAACAATAAAACCCGTGCACGTCGCTCAAGAACAACTGAGAATATTGCTGCTGTAGCCCAAAGTGTTGAAGAAAACACATTTCTCCATTCCTCGTCGTTCTTTGGAATTGGGCATTCCACAAAAGTTATTATACCGCATTTTGCATAAAGACTTGGGTCTTAAGGCTTATAAAGTTCAGTAAACACAAGAACTCAAGCCGGCTGATCATCAACAACGTCGTTTGCTGATTGTGTCCTTGAAATGCATGAAAATGATCCGGAATTTCATCAAAAAATCATCTTGACTGATGAGACCCATTTCCACCTCGGTGGCTACGTAAAATCGGAAAACCCAAGAATTATTGTTGAAAAGCCTCTCCATCCTCATCGAATAACTGTTTGGTGCGTTTTATGATCCGGCGGGGTTATTGTACCTTACTCTTTCGAAATGACAGTTACGGTGAATGGATTGCGCTATCGAGATGATTATTGATTGGATGGTTTGGTATTGATCTGGACAAAGTTTACTTTCAACAATTATACGTGTCACACAAGCAACAAAACCATCGATATTTTACGGGAAAAGGTTCCGGACCGTGTTATCTCTCGAAGAGGTGATCACAATTGACCACCAAGATCTTCTGATTAAACACCTTACGACTTCTTCCTTTAGGGATACGTGAAAGATAAGGTCTACGCCAATAGCCCAGTGTCGATTCAACACTTCAAAAATGGAATTCGTGAAGCTATTGAGGGCATACAGCAGCCACTATGCGATTTGGCGATGGAAAATTTCATGAAAAGAATATTGTTATGTAAGCATAGTCGTGGCTGCCATTTTTGTCATTAAATACAAAATTTAAATTAAATTTAATTTTTTCTGACTTCACAGCACAGATTTCAGAAACATCGTAGCTGTGGTGTTTTACGTCACTTCCCAGCAAGAGAAAGTATACTGGAAAATAATAATCATTCATAATAATCACTCAAAACCTTCTTAGTCCGACACCACTACGCCACGGCCACGATGTACTTTACAAAAATGGCGACTTGGTTATGCCAAGTCGGGTCAGCTTTAGATAAAGTCCCTCTCTTACCAAGCCTTCTCCAACTCTACACTTCTACAGGACTGAACCCGTGCATTTATTCTAACCATTGTTCCATTTGACTTTACAGGCAAGCTTAAGTGCGGCATGATCTGTATATTTAGCCACTTTAGCTCGGCAACTTTTGGCGTTACTCAATGTCGTCATTAAACTCGGTGAAATTGACCACCCATTGCAAAAAGTGTTGCAAAAGCGGTCTGTTTTTAGAGTCCTCATTCTATATCTGGTGGGGAAGGAACCATGTCTCTCATAAGCTTTTTGAACGCAAATCCAAGTAGCAAAAGTACTCGACAACATCTCTCTGTCCTGGCAGATAGGGTATGTTTACACAGTGCGTGTTTACATATGCTTTACTCGATAAAAGTGTTGAGGTTTTCCTCTTCACCGGTGGGACTGTCAGGCTTAGCCGTGTCGGAGAAATTGTTATGGCTTCTGTCCAACAACACTCTTCCAGTTATCATGAAGTATCAGGTTCTGGTTGAAAAGGTGGCTCTGTGATAAAAGCTTGGAACTTATGAAAGCATGGATGTGCCTATCTTCCACCTCCAAGTGGTCTTCTGGGAACAATATAAATGAGAGGGAAATTGTTGTAAATTTTTACGAGATTATAATTGCAGCTGAATTTCCTTGTCTATTCTTATATTGTTTCTTACCGGTAACGTATGCAGGGGAATCCTGTATACGGCTAAGAAAAGAAGGTTTTATGGTTATATGCCAACTGATTAGCAGCCTGCTAGCTAGCCGCATATAATCTAGGGATGGAGGGCCCTGGTTATAGGACCGAACCTCAAGTGGTTGTCGAAAGAAATCGGCAGCTGCGAAACGTGTAGGCAACGTAAAAGCTATCACGGGGTAACATAAGCCCACCTCCAGGAAAGGAGGTGCTGTAACGTTGAGGATAGGCGCCTTTGGCAGTTTCGTGGGGTCTGTGAGTGGAAATAGATAGAAGTTGTTAAGTTTGCTGCAAAGGTTAGAAAACTTTGTATATATTTGGGCGTAAAAAATTGGAAAAAACGTCCAAAATAATATAATGTAAGAATCGCGCGATTTTTAAACAGATAACATTATAATAATCGCCTCAATAATCAATTTAAAAGTTTGTTTATATTAGGTAATTAATTTTATATCAATGAGATTATGCGTGTTTTTTTAATTTAATAAATAATTTTATTTATTATATTAGGTTAACAAACTTTCCTTACTTGGAAAAAAAAAGTTAATTTTTTTTTCCTTTCCAATTTGGAAAAAGGCCAAAAAGTTCGTTTTCTGGCGTTTTTTCTTTTCGATTTGGAAAAAAAAAGGCAAAAAGTTTTTTTCTGGCATTTTTTGCAAAAAAAAAATTTTGGCTTTTTTTCCTTAATTCAAAAGGGCAAAATCTGGGAAAAAAGACCCAACATTTTTGGAAATAAAGCCAAACTTTTTGGGCGTTTTTTCCTAGTAAAAAACACCAAAATATTGTATGGAGATTTTTTGGGACACCCTCATTTTTTGGAGGCGTTTTCGTTAAAAATCTCAATCTTTTTTTTTAAATAAAACTGTTATTGACAGAAAAAATAAGAAAACATAGAAACTTCATAAAAAAGTAAAATTACTTCTTAACAAAAAAAAGAAGTATAAAACTTCTGATTTTTTTTAGAAAGTGAAATCAAATTTATAACTGAAAAACTAAGTCAAATATTGAACATTAATATCATAGTGACGCTGTATAAACATTTGACCTTTAACCACTTTCTCGAATCAAGGCTAAAAGAGGAATTCGCTCATAATACATTATTTTGTAATTGGAGAGTGAAAACGGATAAATGCCAAATGGTTGTTTAATTTTCGAAAAACTAAATTATTAATGATATGATATTGTATAACCTCCAAAATTGCAAATTTTGCAAATTCAGGAACATCTCCGAGATCACCGCCAACACTTGTATATTGCCAATAAATTTTAACACATATTTGCATCAATTGTGACAAATAATGTACCGATCCCTGCATTTTCTCGAAATTTAAATTAAACATTTCCCACATATCAATCCACATCCACATATATTTATAGATCAGCTAAACCCAACCTACAAGTCCATCTGTAGACCGTGGAAATGTCTTCCTCCCTGTGAAAACTTAATCTCCATATACCATGCCAAACAAAATTGAAACAATATTGTTTTCTTTTAGACGAACAAGTATTAATGTGCCAATCCCAAAAAACCAAAACCAAAAGGTGTATGCGTGTGACTCACTTTCAAAAATATGTACGCATAGACTGAAAAAAAATCCTATGTATCTCGAAAACATTCTTGTGTAAGAATCGGCAAGAATATTCTTTTCGAAAGTCGACAGAAAAAAAAATTTTAAATTTAGAATTGTTAAATCTAAAATGAATAGAACCGCACACACACACTTTTGAACGGAAGCTACTAAATAAGGAATCACAATATGTATCTTAAAAGCTATAGAAGTATCTTAACCAATACAGATATACACCGGCATTGTATCTTAATATCTATCTAGGAAAACTCAGATCGGTTTTTTTTTTTTTTTTTTAATTTTTTATCATTTCACTCAGTTAGATATAGAATTTGGTTTTTCAATGTATTGGTAAAATTTGGACAATTTTCGAACGGCGAAAATTTAACATAAAGTACGTCGACTTCACCATAAAATTGATCAGAACAGTCAGTACGCTCTGACCGCTCGATCCAACCAGACAACTAAAGTTTAGCAAGATGGTAAGGATTTGAGTTAAAAATTAAATCAAATATTTAAACTAAAAAAAATGTGAAAAGTGAATATTATTTTTTAAGTTACAAATTTGCTCAAAAAAAAAAAAATTCAAAAAAACAGTGTTAACGACATCCAAAGAAAAAAATCAAGTGAACTACACAAATTAAGTGCTAAAAAAGAACAATTTTTCAAAAGGATCAATTAAAATGGATTATAAGCCCAAGGACACAAGGATATTGTGGAACTTTACTTATCTGAAAATTTTGAAAAAAAAAAAAAAAAAAATGACACTACATGACCTCAAAATGTCTGTCCCTTGTAGCTTTTTAAATTCTATACCCACCACCATTTGAAAAAAGATTTAAATTCAAAAACGCACTTTTTTAAACACAAGCCATAAATAGATTACTGCGTGCGTGTCGAAATACAGTGTGTCGTAACGGTAACATGATCTTAACGTGCTTATGACGTAAGCGAATAAATTTTTAGATAATTTCTCAAAATAGAATCGGCTGAAAAAAAATGTTTTCGAGAGCAAGAAATATTACGTGGTTTGAAATGTGATCTTAACTTTATTTTTAATTAGTTAATTGATCATTAATTAATTAATTAAATCAAACATGTAAATTTAACTATTAAAGATGTGGAAATTTAATTTGTTCGTTAAATTTTTGAGACTCTTAAGAAATAAACTTTAAGTTTTCCTTAAACCTGTTTTCGAAAATAACTTACAACCACCTGATATCTTAAAGTCCCTAATCATGGAAAAAAACTTTTATTTATTTAAGATACAAAGATATTTTAATTCAAAAAAATTTAATTAAATTTAAAAGTGGAAAAAATAAGAGCAAATTTGTAACTTCAAAAAAATTCATTTCTCCTAAGATTCTTAAATTAAAAACTTTTTTTGATAATTATTTTTTTTTTTCAATTTCATAATAGGCCGATGAGAAGAAGAAGGTTAAGAAGAAGAAGACAAAAGAAGAAGGTGGCACCTCAGAGACCGCTTCTGAGGCCGCATCTGAGGCAGCAACCCCTGCCCCAGCTGCAACTCCAGCACCTGCTTCAACCACTGGCTCAAAGAGGGCGTCCGGTGGATCCCGTGGATCTAGGAAATCAAAGCGTGCTGGTTCAAGTGTGTTCTCCGTGTTCTCACAGAAACAAATCGCTGAGTTCAAGGAAGTAAGTACATTTTAATTTAGGTACATTATAAAATTTTCCATATCAAAAGAAAATCGATTCAAGTACCATTTTGTAAAAAATTTAAGTCCAATTTGACATTATTTAGTTTTCTGAAGAGCAATGAAGGTCTCGATGGCCAAAATTTTAATTCAAAAAATTTCTCAATTTTTTCTGGCCAAATTCTTAATTGCCAAAAATGTTGGAGAGTGAAATGTGAAATTCATAAAGTGGGCATCTGACCTTATACTTTTGTATCAAACTCCGGTTTAAGTTATCAAAAACCAGTACTAAATTTTTTATTGCAAATTTTCAAAATTCAAATTCTAGCAAATTTAAACTCAACTGGAGAAGGAAACTTTAAAACCTAGATATTTGGCCTTTCGAATTTCAAACTTGCATAAAGTTTTTGTACTAAAATTCTAATTTAGCACATTTCTTAAGACTTTTTGTCCAAAATTTAAAAAATTTAAAAATCCTATCGTTGAAATAAGTGGTTCCTTCAGACGTTGTTCGAAAATGTTCGCCAAAATTCGCATCCATTTCAATTTTCGTCCAGTTTTTTCTGTTCAAAAGTTAACAACACAATTAGCACGAAAATCCAAATTTTACTTTTTGAGAGAAACTTATGCTTCATTAGTCTCCAAGAAACCCTAAAATTGAGGCGGGAAATTCATATCTTGTACCAAATTTTTTGCATGTTTTTGGTGCAAAATATTTTTAACTTTGAATCAAATTGCTGCCCAATTTCATTATCTTCAAATCACTACTACAACCAAAAAAAAAAATCTTCTCTCTATTTGTAGGCTTTCCAACTAATGGACGCTGACAAAGATGGTATCATCGGTAAGAACGATTTGCGTGCAGCTTTCGATTCCGTTGGTAAAATCGCCAATGACAAGGAACTCGATTCTATGTTATCCGAAGCATCTGGCCCAATTAACTTCACCCAATTGTTGTCGTTGTTCGCCGCCCGTATGGCCCAATCTGGTGCCAACGATGAAGATGAAGTTGTAATTGCTGCCTTCAAAACATTCGATAACGATGGTCTCATCGATGGTGATAAATTCCGCGAAATGCTCATGAATTTCGGTGACAAATTCACCATGAAGGAAGTCGACGATGCTTACGATCAAATGATCATCGATGACAAGAACATGATCGACACAGCTGCCCTCATCTCCATGCTTACCGGCAAGGAGGAAGACGAAGAAGGCGAGGAGGCCGCATAAACAACACCAAAAAAATCGTATAATTTTTTTTTAATTTTTATTTATTATTTTGATTTATAGTTTAATTTACAAAAAAAAAAAACACCAAAAACAATTTTCATTTTTTTTTGCAAACAAAAAGTAAATATGAACATCAATATTTAAATTTAAAAAAAAAAAAGTGAAATAATTTTTTTTATTATTATTATTATTTTTTAAAAAAGTAATATAATTCAAAGCAAAAAAATATTGTTACCAACATCTGTTTCGGCGGCTGCTTGCAGTCGAAATTATATTCAATATAAATGAAAAAAAAAATCTACCAACAACAACCACAAAAAGTTTTCATAAAAAATATATTTTAATTTAGAAACTACAAAAAAATCGAAATGATAAAAAGAAGTCGAAATTCTCGTCGGAATTCTCGTTGGTCTCGCGATCTTAAGTCATAGGTGGATATCAATCACCACCACCACATGGCTGGGAACTAGGACCTTCATTTTTTTTTTTTCTACAACAAAAAATCATTCGCTAAGCATCCGTCATTTCATCATTTTCAAATTTTCAAAAATACCCAAGTATCATAACAATTTTTCTTACAAAAAAAAAATACATCGAAATTATTAATAATTTTTACTAACCAAAGCAAGCAAGTGAAGTTTCTTTCTATATAAGCTAAGAAGTATATTATGTATTTAAAAAAAAAATTGCCCAATATCAATTATTATTTAAACATATTTATCTTAAACATATACTATATTTACCTATATATAACCATATTTGAGTGTGAAATGATTTTTTTTAGAGTGGAAAGCAAGCAATTCAAAAAATCAAAAAAAAAAAAAAGAAACCAAAACTTAAAATACTATCGTGTTCTTAAGAAGAAGCTAATGCATTAAATTTAATATAATTATTGTATACCATAATAACATCTCATGGACATAATTATATTTAATTTAATGCTCAATTATATATAAATTAAAAAATATTTTAGCAAAAAATATATATATATAGGTATATTTAATACTCGTATATATAGAATTAATTTTTATCATATTATCACCAAATTACACAACATTTATGTACTTTTTATAACTTTCAAGGTATTTTTTTAAAACAAGATGCAATAAGTATACAATTGATCAATGAGATAATGCATCAAATTATATATTTTATTAAACTATAAAACATAATCAAAAAACCCTAACACTGGTGTGACAAAAAACTATATTACTAACAAGCGCATAAGGCATATATAACTATCAAAAAATCAAAAAAAAAAAAAAAAAAAAGTGGGTTAAAGTTTCCATTGAAAAAAATATAATTACTTATATCAAAGAAATAATGACACATGAAACATTGTGCATCTACATATATATAAATATTCAAATATTAATCATTTATCGGACCTATATATACTAGATTATAAGACATAGCAAATGGCTATAAAAAAAAAAATAATTACCCAGCAGAGTACTTACACACTACTTGAATTATTATGAAATATTTTAGATATTAGATACTATGTAAATTTTGTGCAGCGACTAAGAAGAAAGATTACCAACATCAAAACAGCAACACACAACTCTATAAATTATACAAACTATAAGTATATATTTAAACGCACGAGAATCCTTAACGCACATTATACAATTGTTTCTAGTTTTATAAAAATATTATCTATACTTCACTAACACTTCTAACACAAGAAAATTGGATACGGTTTTTTTTTGAATATTTATGAAATAATATGCCTTTTGTCGGATGCTTGCAATTTTGTTTTTGTCTGTTTTGAGAAAAAAAAAAACGAGTTTACTTGATGTCAAAATTTTGATGAAAAACATTACTTTTTTTTAAATTAAATTAAATTAAAATATATTTTTATGATTGCTTTTTGAGTTTGAAAAAAAAATTGCTTTATAAGCATTGATGACTGAAAAAAAAAATCAAAATTAAAACAACATCAAACGAAAAAAAATAAAACACCTATGTTGCAAAGAAGTCGTCAAAAAACTCTTTTTTGTTTAAATGTATTCCTTTAGTTAAGAAATCGATTACTAAGCACAATCAGGAGCTTAAACTTACTAATAGGTACTATCATTTTGAAGTGTTAACAATGCTTTAAGACCTTACCTCAACACTTAACACATTTTTCATCTCATCAACGATATATTACACAAAGAACGGTTAGGTCGTTTTTGAAATAATTACTGGTAATAAGCCAATTGATAAAATTTTGACTTTTTTAAGAAAGTTTTTGGGAGGTTTCTTTTTAACACGAATGTTTGAAAAGTCGTTCACCTTTAAACACCGAAGAAAGTTTTGTTCTCTTGAAATATTTGTTTAGAGTTAGTTTCCAGCTTTTTTTTAAACCAATATAATTTCAAGAAAATAATTCCAAAATCGTCTTCAATATTCTACAACAAGCAAAGCAATCAAAAAACTTTGGAAAAACAAATTTTTCATTCATGATGATGTGTTTTTGAGATTGCTCAAAACCTTCTTAAAAAAGATAGGTACTTAGCAATAGACAGATTGTGGTTAATTTAAACCATTTTAAAAACCAATGAGCATTGTTTCATTGAAAACAAATCAGTATTTCAAAGTTCGAAAATCTCATATTTAGTAATCCAGTACTTAAAAAAATGCTCCTGAAATTTCTGGAGCATTAAACCTGAAAGCAAAGTAACAATCTCTTGAATCCTTTGTATGATATTTTTATTAAGTAAGCATAGGTGGTCTGTATAGTTGTGTTAATAGTTGGATTTATGTACTGGCATTTGTTTTAAACTCAAACGGATCAGTTTCCGGTCGCCAGTATACACCCAAAGTTTTGATTGGATCGTAAAAGTTAAATTGAAGTCTTCCTTGTTCCTGATCTTCTTTTGTTACATCTTTTAAAATGAACTTTGAGTTTGAGGACCATTTTCGTAGCTTGAATCCTCCTCTCTGCATTAGCTTAGTTATTTGCTCTTATGCGTATTTTGCGTCTTCTAACGTATCGGTGCCAGATAGTAGGTCGTCGACATAGCAATCTCTCTGTGTTATTTCCGCTGCAACCTTGAATTCTTGTTCTTCATCTAACGCTAGTTGTTGCAAGGTTCGTATTGCCAGATATGATGCCGATGTTGTGCCATACGTCACCGTGGTCAGCCTGTATTCTTCTATTTTAGATGATGGATGCTCCCTCCATAATATTCGTTGATAATCTCTATCTTCTATCGAAACCATTATTTGGCGGTACATCTTTTCAATATCAGCTCGGAATACGTATTTGTGTTTTCTCCATCGCGTCATGATATTAAAAAGGTCTTGTTGAATGACTGGAGCTATCAACATGGTATCGTTAAGGCTGACACCAGAAGTTGTTTTCGATGATGCATCAAAGACTACCCTTGACTTTGGTGGTGGAACTTTCTTCTTTTAAGACTGCTTGATGAGGTTAGTAGTATGCTTTATGAACTTACTCATATTTGGTTGCAACTAGCTCCATATGTCCGAGCTATAAATATTTCCGCATGAATTTTTTGTAGTCTTCGTATAAACTTTTGTTGTTGATAAATGTTTTCTCCATCTGGAGAAATTGTGCTAGTGCTCTATCCCTTGAACGTCCTAGTTTTTCTGCGTTTTCTTTGAATGGAAGTCGAACAATATATCTTCCAGTTTCATCTCGTTCGTAAGTCTGCATGTATAATTCTTCACATCTTTTCTCTTCTTCTGACAGCAATTTTTCATCTATGATTTCTTCAGTCTCCCAAAATAGTTTCATTTGTTCGTGTAGTCCGACGTTTGAAATACAGCAAATTGTACTTTTACCATTGGTCTTGCTTTCTTGCACGCTCCCTGAAAGGATCCATCCTAGCTTTGTCTTTTGAGCAATCGGAGTACCATGGTCACCTTTAATGACTCCTTCTTCAATAATATCTTGAAAGATGTCAGCTCCGATTTAAACATCTACTGTTGATTGTCTGTTGTATGATGGATCGGCCAATGGAAGGTACTCAATATGGTCCCATTTTTGCGCAGTAAATGATTCATCTGGCAGAAATTTTGTTACTTTGTCTAATATCAAGAAAGACCCGTGCGTTAGAAATTCTGATGGATATATCGACTGGATAGCCAAGTCAACTTTACCACGTGCAGTTCCCGCCTTAGAAGCTCCAACACCAATAATCGATGCGTATGCCGGCTTCTTTTGGAACTGAAGGCGTTGTACTGCATCCTCAGTTATATATGAAGACTGCGATCCTTGGTCCACCAATGCCCTTAGCTTCTAAAGAATCCTCTTTTAACAATTGCTGTTTTTTCATCTTTTTTGTGGCCATCTCTATATCGTCTCTCTGTTAGATTGTCTAGAGCATGGAATTTGTTTTCAATAAATTTCAACAAATCTTCAAGCGGTTGCAGTTCTTTTGGATTTGATAAAGATTGCTCGAAAGATTTCCTCGTCTCATTATCCAGTTTCTGGGACACAATATAAACTATTATTGGATCCCAGCTTTTAGTATCTATATTGAGTCCTCTTAATGCGTTCACGCATTCTGACATCGTATCGTGAAGTCTTCTCAGTTGGGCTGCAGATTCAGTGTGAGAGTTTTTTTGGTTTATCAACGCTTGAATTTGGGCATTCACCAAAAGACGCGAGTTCTCGTACCTGTTCATCAGAGCATCCCTGGCTGCTATATGGAGATGCTGTATAATTCTTGCTGCATCGCCAATCACATTGGTCTTGAGGTAATGCATTTTTTGTGCCTTCCCAAGATTTTCATTCTTATGAATTGTTTGCTCAAACAAATCAATGAACGATTTCCACTGCTTGCAGTCACCATCAAATGTTGGAATTTTGAGTACTGGCAACTTAAGCTCATGGTGTACAACTCTACTTGTTTCTTCTATTCGTGTATTTGATGTTTTCGCCTCGTTCGTGAATTCTTCTAATTTTTCATGTAGTTCCACCATAGCTTTTTCGTATTTGTCTTCTAATTCTTCGTAACTTTCGTCAAATGTGAAGTCTTCACTATACTCCATTATCTCCGTTTGCGTAGCCGTTATAAGCGCCCATTGATTACGTAGAATTTGTTGTTTATGGACATAATAGGCTTTCGATGACGTTTTTTGATTCATATATTTTTTCCAACGACCTTAAAAGTGCCTTTCTTTGTGCTTCGTGTCTTCTTAAACGTCGTCTTAACTCATCTTCTACGGAATTATTTGTTTTAAATTGCCATTCTCGTAGCTTCGTCTTCTGCTTCTTTCGTCTCCCGAACTTCTTTGTTTGCTGATATCATCTTCGTGTTTTCGTCTACCGCTGCATTCGTCTTCGTATTTTCGTCTTCCGCTGCATTCGTCTTCGTATTTTCGTCTTCCGCTGCACTCGTCTTCGCATTATCTTCTTCTTTCTTATTCTTAGCTTTAGCTTCTTCTTCTGATTTCTCCTCGCTGAGAATTTCCGATAGCCTTGCTTGAAACTTCTCTCGAGCTATCGCCACCGTTGACTTCACTTGGTCATAGTATTTTGACACTTTATATAGATGGTCTTCTCCCAAGTCTTTGTGAGCATTGATTATATCATCTTCTTGTTTAAACGTTTGCCAATAGAACTCAAGGTCGATGAGTCTCTGCTGCACAAACACTTCTGTTCTTCTTATTTTGGCCTACTTTGTAAATTTTTCCAGCACCTTTTTGATTCGTTCCCCTCTATCTCGCTGTCTGTCGACGCACTCGTCTAAGGATGTCATTTTCGTACTTCGTTACTTTATTTCTTTCTACACTCGTTTTTTTCTATCTCCACTCGCCGCCGTTTTCTCGAAGGACCAAATGTTCAATCACAAGTTTAATCACCTTGCCGCTGGTGGGGGGATAATTAAATGGTTGATGTTGAACTTTTCAACAAAAAACTGACTTTAATAATTTTATTTGAATCTATTTATACAAAATAATTATTATTAAAATTGCCTGATAATAATAATTTAAATAAATACAATAAACACGGGTGGCAGCGTAAGCGCGTCTTATACGTCACTGCAAAAGTATTGTTTTTATTACCTTTGATGCACTGAAATTGTTATTACGGGTGATTTAAATGAATACTATTTCTTACTTCTTCTCCATTCTGGGCAGGCAACACTCAAAGGAAAGTATGCCAAGTTAAACAACTTGGATTAGCTTTTGACTTTATAAAACGAAAGTCTAGGTCTTTGCAGCCTAGACTTATTTCTTACCTCTAACCCTTATAAGTACACTACAATTGTATTTGCGCCCCATGTATCGTCGGGTCATTGTATCATACTAGCCAATTTTTCGTGATCCAACTAACAAGTTAAAGAAGACATCCCCAAGGAAACCATATAGGCCAGTAGCGTTAGACACAAAAATCACCAAATTCGAGAATAATTCAGACAAACAAAATTTCATGTTATATTGGCTTTGTTTGTGGCCTATCTGAATTTCCTATGTTTTGCTCCTCGATTAGCCGTGCACAAGTGTGGGGGGGGCGATGAAGTCTGAGACTTTAATACCACATTCACTCATCGGCCCAAGGTCATCGTCCACATCCTCTCCGGCTTCTTCAAAGAGTTCTTTAGTTTGGAGAGAGTTTGTGCAGGCGGTCCCCATGCATACTTCTCATTGAAAATTTAATCCCTTCCTTCCTTCTGCCACAAGCTCTAGCACACCCCTTGATGCATTTGCAGGAGATTTTCAGGAGTAGCGACTGCGGAGCTGATTCTTTGGTGGTAAGAAATGGGAAAGTCCAAACTTAGAGTGATGCCATAACCTTTGGATCGGATCGATGTTATTCGATTCATTTGAACTTGGAGGTGGGTTCTGTATAGAAGTGTTGCCGAGCAGCTTTTGTACATGATGTTTCATGCTTTCATTTGACGCAAAAGAAAGAAAGAACGAAAAGCGTAGTTTTAAAAATTTAAGGTACTACCAATATTAAATTTAAACCTTTTTCCTTTCCGTTCGTTATATGAAAAATATATCTCTACATTTTCTTGTGTACATTTTTTCAATACGCCCACTTTTAAAGGCGTGATTTTGATAAAATATCTTTGTTCAGGTAAGATTGTTTAAAAACTACTCGATTCAGCTGTAGTTTTACACATATGCCTTAATACTGACTCAGTTAGTGTGCTTCAAATTTTTAAATTTGAAAGACACTCCCATTTTTAAATTGCGTTTCCGTCAAAAGTCGTTATATAAATTTTTTTTTTTTTTTTTTTTTTTTTTTTTTTTTTTTTATGTTTTTTAACTATTGCTCGCAGTTTTGAAGTAAGAAGATGAACATTTCGATTTCTATACCTTGGTTATGTAGGAGAGTGTGGTTAAAGAATTGTTAAATACACCCATAATCGCTATTTCCATTCGACCCCAAGTTGATTTCAGGGCTCAACAAACAAAGCTAGTGTTTTTCCAGCAAGCATGTACCTACCTACTTTTTGGCATCAAATACTTGACATTCGTCAAAATTTACAATGAGATTTATTATAAACCAGTTGTATGCATAAGTCAAAAGTGTTTTCAAGCGAATAGTACGTGCAACATGGCCGGAATTGATGACGCCACCATTTGCGATCCCTAATTTGACCAATCAGAAAATCTCAATATGTGAACGACCTATTTTTTGGTCGATTCTTCTTATATTTATGTTTTTTTTTCTCCCGAGATTAAAAAACAAAATTCTTGAGAGAAAGAAAATTATAAAAAAACGTGAAGCAACACTATTCAAATGAAATACCAATTGTACCATAACGCTTCCCAATGATCCCCACCCAACCGATAAGTCATTTAACTTTAAACAGGTGATGTATCCGATGAGGCTTTCATTAACAATGACAATAACTAAAATCAAATCACAAGGCATGTATCTGGTTCCAATACTAACCAAACTGCAAATCCATGTATCTCGCAGGGTCAATTGTACGAGTGGGTCGCCTGTTACCTATCATATCATCATCATACTACTAATATTAAAATGTGAAAGTAAGGGTGTTTGTTTGTATGTCAATCACGCCTAATCCACTGAACTGATTTTTTTTTTGAAAAAACTTTTTGAAAAAAATTTAAAAAAAAATTTAAAACGCCAGTTCATAGGTATTCAACAAATACATTTATTTATAATTTTTAAAAAAAAATATGGAAAGTACCGTTCTTAAACATTGTTTAAAACTTTTTTTTCAACCATATGATGGTCGAACCTAAAAAGCAACACTGATTTTTTTTAAATAAAATCGTAAGATTGTACAGAGGGGAAATTAAATTTTTTTTTAGCTCAAAAAATAACAGTACCTGCCATATAACCGTTAGGGTAAAGCTCATTTTTTTCGAAATCGACCTAAAGGATTTTGATTGGTTTAGCTTTTTAGGTATGACCGTATGACCTATCGAATGGCTGGAAACAATGTTACCAGCAATTGCTAAGAACGGTACCTACCTTCCATAGGATCGTTTTTTTTTTTTTTGCTTTCGGGTTTTTCGAAAACGGTTTAACCGATTCTGTCGAAAATATACACATACTTGTACAGGTAGGTAGCTCAATTATTACCTACTGCATACCAATATGTTTAAAAAATATTTTGTTGTTTTTTTTTAAACATTTCTCTTAATAATTTAATATTTTGAAAACAGCTCATTAATTTTTTTTTTTTAATGATAAGTAGTTATATGATAAATGCAGAATACCTTTGTATAGGGGTATTTAAGTTTTTTTTTTTTGAAAAAAAAAACACTTTTCTTTCTAAAAAAACACTTCACAGATTTTGTAAATTTTACTCTAACAAACTGAAACTCATCCAAAGAATAAAATGGCGAACATTCTAAGAGTTTTGAAAAATGTATTCTTTTTCAAAATCCAAAGCCATTGTTGCGAGTCAGGGTTCCACGGGGGACTTACTTTGGGAAAGTAGAAGGGCGGCGGCACGCTTGTCGTTGCACGGCTATGCTCGACGGAAATGGGGGTGGTTCTTTGCCGCTTCCACTTATCCCTCCTGCTCGACAATCAAAACTATCGTGCCAGAAAAGAAGAAAGTTAAAGGAAAGGAAGAGGAGTTTGGAAAAGGAATGAAGCTACGTTAAAAGGTATGAAACGTTACCACAAATCGAAGGACTTTGACGCTACCTGAAGGAACATGTAAGTATAGTGCTTTTGAAAATAATCTAACCTAACTAAACCTGCCTAAAATTCAAAATAATAAAAAAAAAATTAAATTTCCCATCACCAAAAATATAAAAAAAAAATGAGTTCCCTTCACCAGATAATAAAAATGAAATCACCTCCACCAAAGTCAAATTCGTTGGTACGAATTTGAACTTATATAAATCTTAAAATTACCTTAGTCTAAACCCTAAAACTAAAGCACTTTACTTTTCTATTTCCCTCAGATACCGTATACTAAATTCCAAGCGCTCGCTTGCTAGAGCAAGTTCGTGTTGACTTTATTTTTTTTTAAATTAAGATAAATATGATTACCGCGAAGCCGCGGGCAAAAGCTGTATATATTTATTTTACAAACTAAGAGAATTTCTGACCAACAACTTTGTAATTGTTAAAACTTATTAACAAAACCAATGCTCAGTTAAAAACTTTTAGATAGCCCTTCGAACACATTTTAGTCGTCATAATTCATAAGCCCATCACCAAATTCTGAACCCATTTACATAATTCGACTTTTATCCGGATCATATTTCATTGCAATTGCAACTGCCGAATTTTGTAGATTCGTTGGTGTTTCAACAGGATGGCGCTGCATGACATACAAAAAACGAATAAATCACTTATACAAAAAAAAAAATATTTAGGAAAACGATCTATGAAAATATCGTCTCCAGAAATGGTCCTGTTTATTGGCAAGATTTTATGATTTCTCATTATTATGTTTGGAAGAGTGGCCGAAAATTGGACAAACAGAATGGAATGGATGGAAAATTTGTGTTTTTAAATATTAATGGCATATGCACAAAACTAACACTCCAATGAATATTTTTCTCAATACCTACATTGATTTTGATGTGTTTTATTTAAAAAAAAGTCAGAAACCTCTCATTATTGCGCCTACTTTCTTTTGAAGTTCAATAACGTTTCGTAAACTTCACAATTCATAATCGGTATTACTTTTCGTCTTTTAGATAGCTACCAAGAAAGATCCTTCTTAAATCCTGTAGAAATTGACATATATTACGATGAAATGATAAAAAAAGTTCGACAGTTCATTCCAAACCATAGGCTATTCTTTCGTGATCGTCTCAACAACGTCGTTTTCGAAAAAGTACCAACCAAAGACGCCTCCCTCCTAAGATCCATCTATACCACACGCCAACTTTTTAGGAACCGAACCGGTCGTTCAAAATTCGGCCACGTTGGAGAATCGACTGTGAAAGGTCAGCAAGTTTTAAGGCCATTTTAAATTACTGAACAGTCTTCCGTTTCCTTTTACACTACCTACACATCAAGTGGTTTATTTATTAGATGCAGGGTTTGAGATGACTAAAGAAAAAGAACAACGTCATCCGCAAATAAGAGGCTTTCATCACGATTCCAGAATACTTATGGAAGATAGTCGCATTGACCGTAAATAAACAACGCAAATAAAAATGGCCTAAATGGGCATCCGTGTTTGACTCCCATAGATGTCTCAAGCCATTCAAACATGCCATCTCTGTTCCAAGCAACTTTTAGTCCTCATCGTATTTTGTAAAACCAATTACACGGTTGGATGTTATTCCAGCATTGTAAAATTTGTAAATCAAGGCTTTTCTGTTTACACCGTGTCAAACCCGATAAAAAATACACACTATTTCTGTTGCTTCAGTCGAATAACTGTTCTTGTCGAACAACGAACAAAGCAGCTAGTTTTGATACATATTTTTGTTTCTGTTTCAAAATGAACATTCCAAAGTGCTATTAAAACCACACTTAAATCAGGTACACCCTGCTGATGTGAGTTTCAAATAATTATCCATCAAATAAAAACTCACTCACGATCAAACTGCTTTGAGCTAAACCTAAACTGTTAACGTCTTTTTCTTACTCACAAAAGTATCTCAACAAGCCAAGCTTGAAACGAAGCGAAGGTCTACTCCAATATATTCCATGAGCCACAATTTAGTTACTCTTCAGATCTTAACTTATACTGACTCACTCGTTCCGTTCGCAATACGCGATCTTACCAAACGAGAAAAAATGTGAAAGCAGAAAACCTGAATTACAAAAACAAAACAAAAAAGATACAAAAACAACAAAATTCCCCCTGCGTGAACAAAACAATCCAAAAGATACAAGTAAAAGTGAAATTAAGATTCATAAAGCGTACACGCCAACGTATCATGTTGCTAAATGTTCTCAATTTTGTCTTTGCCGTTGTGATTGTTTCTTACCAAACAGGTAGGTGAAGGTGGTGTGCCTTACGGTCGTGAAGAATTATTGAAGAAGTCATCGTCATCGCAGAAACTATGACTCAAGCAAAAAATGTTAATTACCTTCCTCTTGGATAAAATATTTCAGCTGCAGTCGAAGGTGTTAATTTGATTGCGTATCTATCACAACATGGTCTACACGGGGAAATAACCTTCGGGCAGCTTTCGAACTCTTCGGTGGAAATCAAAGCAAAGCTTGAGACAACCTTGCAGTTTCCCGATCAAGTGTGGAGTTGGGGCATCCATGAATTCCCCGTCGATTACACCGAAACGGATGCAAACGCTAGATGTGATTTGGGCAAGTTGGGCAACCAACTGATAAGCTTCGATGATGATCTTGGTTTCTTGACACTTCCGGGAAATGAGACTTCAGTTTGGACAAAAGATTTGCAGCTTACAGGTTTGTTTGTTTGTGAAAAAAAAACTCACTCAAGGTCAATTGGTTTGAGTTGAGCTGAGAGTATTTTTACTTTGTTATTGTTTAGGCCAAAATGGAATCTGGGGGAAGTCTCTTGTGTTGTCAGATGGCAGCACTCGCATCTGCGGGAGTATAACAACAGTTGATGCAAATGTTGAACACATGGCCGAGGCCCGATTCACCACTCCCATAGCTGGTTCAGTGTACTTCCGTTGGTTGGCGGGACACAAGGGAAGCGGTGATACCCTTATTTATTCGGACTTATATCACATTCAATCGCAACCAGTTCCGCATAATAATGAACCTGCCACCAAGCACTATTGGAAGATCTATGTGACTGACATTCTCGCCAACGATCATCACAGGAACGAAGACAATTGCAATTTCTTGCAGTTAGTCTTTGATCCCCAGGGCTCCGGCGAAGGAAAGGGAATTGGAGACTTGGATAGCCGATTGGGAAAAATCAAAGTGGCAAAGAACGCTTTGAAACAAAGCCAGCGATCGATTTATAAAGATGACAAATTAGATCTGCTACCCTCAGATCTGACAATTCCCCACAGGACCCTGTATTTAGTGCTCTTCGACCATTTACACACGAACGATTTCGTGGCATGCACCAAGATCCGGAATGTTAAACCTTTGTTGTATAAGTAAGTCCTTAAAAGAAGCATTATGGAAGTTCTAATAACCATTTCTTGATATTTCCAGAACCTTCTTCAACTCTGGTGGGATCAAGGGCGAAATTTCATTTAGTGCTCGGTCAAGATTCGATCCAACATTCTTGAACTTCACTCTTTCCTCAGCTGGACGGGACACCGAACGTGTAAGTAAGAAGTTCGCCGAAGACGTTTCGGGCTTCCGAATTCACAGCCTTCCACCGGATCCAATAAGAAAGGGCAAGCCCGACTACTGCATTACCACCGATGAAATTTATAATCCCCATGAGATCGATCTCAAGACCGCACCTCCACCAGGCTTTGGAACTCAGGAACAGTATGCCATTGGTGACCTGACTGGAAAACTGCAGAGCCGAAATAAGGACTACTATCACAATTACAAGCTTCCTGGAGCCAGCTCGGAACTGAGTGGAATATACTGGGATACATTTCTTCCCCTTCAAGGCATCAATAGCATTGTCCATCGAGGATTGGTAATATATACTTTCGACAGATCAAACCCGGAAAATATTAAGGAGGACCCCTGGGGATGCTCGACGATCCTACAATATCAGAAGAACGGCATCTATCAGAAGCAAATATCAAGTGCACAAGTTTTGTTTAGGTATCCAGTCGTTGGAAGGGTTCTTTTCCGCCAACCAGCAGAGGAGCCATGGCAGGACACAACAATCATTTTTGAGTACTTGATCCATGCAGATGGATCAACTCAAAACAACACTTTTGGCCATCGTTGGGCCATTCATGGCAATGCACCCGGAAAGGACTTTTACGACTGGCAGAACCGGTGCACAAGTGCTGGGGATGTTTTCAATCCATACAAGGTCGACTGGGGTGAGAGACGGGTTGATGATTTTTGTAGGCCACATCTGATGTCAATGTGCAGAGTGGGATCTTTGGATACCCGTTTGGGGAATCTTGCTATCGCCGGAAGGAAGTCTCAAGCTACGAAGATAAGTCGCAAGATATTTACAGACTCGAATCTGCCATTGTCTGGGCAGCACAACATTATGGGTAAATCTCTTGTGATCTATGATGACAATGGTCCAAAAGCTCGAGGGGAGCGGTTGGGGTGTTCAGTGTAAGTTTTTCCATTTTTTAATGTTGCTCATTTTGTAAGGAAACCATGTTTTTTTTTGTAGAATCATTGGACATTTCAAACGAAAGGTTGTTGCAAAAGACTGGTACCCAAATGGATCGGAACTAACTGTCAAAGGAAAGCTTGAGATTGTCCAACAATCAGAGTACGACTTGAGTAACATTGAAGTCGAACTCAAAGGCTTGCATGATACTAGTGGATACCATGTACACCAGGTTCCTGTCGAAGAAAATTTAGCCTTCCCTTGTGAAGCTTCGTCGTTGTATGACCATTGGAATCCATTTGAAATCAATCCAAAGTTGTCACCGCCGCCAACTTTTGGATCGACTGATCAATATGAGATGGGTGATTTGAGTGGGAAGTTTGGAACTTTGGATGGTTTGACGCGCTACGATAGTGCCTACAACGATTCAAATCTTCCACTCTTTGGATACAATAGTATCCTGGGACGATCGATTGTAATTCACAAGAAGAAGAAAAATGCCAGGTGGGCTTGCAGTACATTGGAGCGAGGTTACAGTCCATCAGAAGCAAGAGAACTCCGTGCCATAGCCTCGTTCCATCATCCAACAGGATATGCTTATGGATATATTAAGATGTCGCAGCTGATTCATTCGGATGGAAGTCAGTCGGACACAGTGATCGAGGTTAAGCTTCAGCATCCTGGAAAGAATGACCGGAATGTGGTATGTAGACAAATTTTAAGAATATGATTCCAGACGTTTTTAAATGAGCCTAGTATTTTTTAGACGCGAGACCACAAGTGGCAGATATTTGTGAACTCGGTTGGTGTAGATGCAGCAGTGAAGCCAACTGCAACGAGATGTGTAGCAGGGGGCTATGTTTGGAATCCATTCTTTACCCAGCTGGCTGATCCCTTAAATGTAAGTCGATTAAGTACCAAGTTTCAAAGGGTGACTCATAATTTTCTTTAAATTTTATTCGAAGACTGAACTGTATGACCAAGAATGTGGAGCAGACAATCCCTTGAGATGTTATGTTGGAGATGTTTCAGCTCGTTTGGGACCAATTAGTAAAGACATTTGTCAATATTTTGAATGACTATTTTTGATATCATTTTATTCACAGATATTGGTGATAAACGTCAGGTATTCACGGATCCTAACTTCCCACTGGAACAGCCTGTGGGTGCTATCGGAAGATCAATAGTAATTTTTAGCAAGGATTGGTCAAATGAGAGATACGCCTGCGCAAACATTGAGCCGGATCATAATATTGTCAAATATGTCAATATTCAGAAGCCACCTAGATTTGTTGTGTAAGTGTTTTTCAAAATATCAAGTTTTTTTTTTTTTTAAGTAGTTGAAGCAGTTTACTGCAAAAAACGTATTTTGACCTAGCAACAAACGAGGTCCTCTCATATCAACTTTTTTAATTCCGATTATGGGTACTATAAGACAAGTTTTGGATTCATTCGATATCACGATAATTTAGAAGTTGAAAAAAATGGTCTGCTGATTCCGTCCGTCTGTTTGTCTTTCCGCAACTCTACAGGCGAAACGGATGGGTTTGCTTCAAACTTGGTACTTTAACAAAAGTTTGGTAGTCTCCCTAAGAGTATTTTTCATTTTTGCTGTAGGTTGAAAAATAATGCGGTACGTGCCAAACAATCATTAAAAAAACAGCTTCAACGATTTTGATTAAACTTCCAGCGTGCTGTTTTTTAGAGAACAATCTTTCTTTTGGTTAGAATAGATTTTTCGGAACGCGTCCCATAACGTAACATCTCATAGAACATGTATGATTATTAAATGATTGCTAAAATCTGAATGATTTTTTCAAAAAAAATTCAAAAACGCCAGTTCATAGGTATTCAGCAAATACATTTATTTAAAATTTTTAAAAAAAATTTTAATAAGCCGTTTTCAAAATATTAATTTAAAATTTTTTTTTTTTTAAAATGCTCTTAAAAATACAAAAAAATATTTTTCAAAAATATTGGTATGCAATACAAATTGAGCTACCTACAGGTATATGTGTGTGAAATTTCGAAAGAATCGGTTAAGTCGTTTTCGAGATAGTCGAAAGCAAAAAAAACGGTCCTATGGAAAGTACCGTTCTTAGCTATTTTTTAAAACTTTTTTTTCAGCCATATGATTGGTCGTACCTAAAAAGCAACACTGATTTTTTTAAATCGAAATCGTTAGAGCCGTTTTTGAGCAAAATAAGCTTTAACGTAACGGTTGTATGACAGGTACCGTAATTTTTTGAGCTAAAAAAAAATTTCAATTTCCCCTCTGTACAATACCTAAAAAAGTCTATATACCAAGTTTGAAGCAATTCGGCCCACCCGTTTGGGCTGTAGGTGTCTATACATACAGACAGACAGACAGACAGACAGACAGACAGACAGACATACAGACGGACAGAATTTTTAGACCATCTGTTTTCGTCTTCGCTATCATCGTAATGTCATGTTTGATTGTTATCTCAAAACTTTTTTTTCGACGAATGCATAACTTGCCTTATAGTACCTATAATCGCAAGTAAAAAGGCGTGTGCCACGCCCAAAATTGAGACTTTGTATTGCCAGGGCAATTACTATGAACTCAGTAACATTCAATTTTTAACGTAGATCGATTTGAACAAAACCAGACAAAACTTAAATTTTTTAAAATTAGACTTTGAATAGAAATAGCGATTATGGGTGTATTTAACAATTCTTGAACCGCACTCTGCTGTGTTACCAAGGAATACAAACCAAAATAATCATCTTCTCACTTCAAAACTGCGACCGATGGTTAAAAAACATTAAAAAATTACTGCATATAACGACTTTTGACGGAAATGCCCCTTAAAACTGGGCGTGTTCTGAAAATTTAAAGCACTAACTGAACTTTGATCATTAGTCAATTTTTAGGCAAATGTGTACAACTACAGCTGAATCGATTAGTTTTTAAATGATCTTACCTGAATAAAGGTATTTTATAAAAATCACGCCCTTAAAAGATGGCGTATTGAAAAAATTTACAAAACAAAATGAAGAGGTATATTTTTCATGTAACGAATGGAAAAAAGGTTGGAATTGAATACTTTTAAAAACTACGGTTTTCTTTCTTTCATGAAAAGTGGGCGTAAGCCACGCCTAAAATTAAATTTTTGTTTTCATACGCCAGTTTCTTAGTTTCAGCTGAAGATTCATTATAAATACCGTTTATTTGCAAAAAACTATTTTTTATATTTTGTAATGAAAAGTGGGCGTCAGCCACGCCCAAAATCAATTGTTTTGATTTCATACAGGTATAAGATGTTTATGTACAAGTAATAGCCACAAAATGTAATGTTTTACCCACTTATACAAGCTTTGTTATTTTATAAAAACAATATTGATGGTTTTGTATGAAAAGTGGGTGTCAGCCAAGCACAAACTAAAATATTTAAATTTAACTGGAAAGATTTACCTATAGAGCTTACGTGTGCAAAATGTAAGCGTTGTGCTTTTATCGTAACTGTATAAAAAACATAATTTAATTTTGCCGAATGAAGGTTGTTTAACAAAAATGGCGATTGTGGGCGTGGTTATGGGCGGTGGGCGGATTTTACAGGTTCAAGAACTTAGATTTACTCTTGAACTAAAAATTATTTATGCATATTAAATTTCAGCTTTCTAGCTCGAAAACTGCGTCCTCCTGAAAGTATACATAGAACAGATTCTGTTCTAAGTATACTTTCAGGAAGTTTTGGAGCTGGAAAGATTAAAAAATTTAACTGTCTTTGGTTCAAGAGCAAGACTATAAGTTTTTGAACCGGTAAAATATGCCCACAATCACCATTTTCGTTGAACAACTGGTATTTGGCAAAACTAAATTATGTTTTTTAAACAGTAACGAACGATCAAGGGACAATGCTAAAATTTTGCACACACAAAGTACAGGTACATTTTCTGAAAATAAAATATAAATATTTGAATTTGGGGGTGACTGATGCCCAAGTAAGGAAACACCTTTTGTAAGAAAGAACAAAATTTTAAATTTTGGGAATGTCTTACGAACACTTTTTATTAGAAACTGGGAACATATTTTTACAAGTCAATAATGGTATCTACTAAAAATAAAGTCACACGCCCAAATTTGTGTGTCTAAATCAAAACTTAATATCTTGGGTATGAAAATAAATCTTAAAGTTTTATGAGCGGATCACTTCCACTTTTAATAAAAGAACATACAAATATTGCTTTCAAAATTAAAGTTAACCCTAATCGATTTCAATCAATTTTTTGTTTCGTACATTATATCGATGGCTTAGCGCACAAATGTGTTAAGTGCTCAATTTACAGAGGTGATTTTTATGATTTGGAGATCAATATTTTCGAACAAAATATTTTTTTTAAATGTTTGTACTTTATTATAGACTTTATTTATTGTACTTTGGTTTTCATCAACATTAATCAATCAATATATTGATCTCCAAATCTTATAAATCATATCATGTAAAATTATGTTTTGAGCACTTAACACATTTGTGCACTAAGCCATCGATATGAAACACGTACTCGTATCTTAAAATGTTGTTTGTATTCGACTCGATTCAGCTGTAATTTTACGCATAAAAAATGTCACCGTCTTAAACTTTTATTTTCATGAAAAAAAAAAATGTAGGTTTTTAGGTACCTACTTATGACATCCCCACTTGGGGTATGTCGGTAGTTTTGCAAGACAAATGTCGGAATTGAGCTTTTGACCATGCTAACTTGTTTTTAAACTGAAAAATTAATTTTAACTTTTTTCATTCTCCTTTTAGTGCTCAATTCCTTGAAGATCTACGTGAAGTTATGGGAATACCCGAATGGATGTTAAATGTCGATGCTAGGAAAACAAAGGAACTTCATGGTGGAGCGTGTATTCAAATGATTATTCATTTCAAAGGACCTTTGGCACATCGTTTGGAATTGGTTTGAAAAATCAAAATTTCTCAAAATAATTTTTATTTTTTTTAAATTTTAATCATTTCAGGACATGTCTCGATTGATAGCTGCCGGTAGGTTAGACGCTCCAACACTGTACATTCCGGGATATATTAATCAAAAAAGGAAGCCAACTCTATCATATCGAACTTGCGGTGTTCGAGATACAAACGAAAGAAAAAGTATGTTTTATTAAATAAAAATTGTTTAAAAAATGTGTTTCTTCATAAAATTATATTTATTTAAATTTTCAGAATCATCAACATACAGAGGGAGCAGCGGAAGTTCAAAACCAAAGACTTTTCTATTGTTTTATATTGCTATGTCTATCTTTCATTTTATTCAATAAGTCAGTAATGTTCCGAATAAAATTCTAATCAAATATGTAAACGTAAAGTAAAAAAAAAAAAAAAAAAACTTAAATACACACCAATTTCGATTTATCTTAAATGTTGTCCTTTTTGCCGAACACACTGTTCATGACATAAACTAAATGTGTACTCCAAAGCAACAGGTGGATGCTCTTAAAAATGACAGTTTCTCCATATACCGGCTAAATATCCGAATCTGAAAATGTAAATATAAACACAAAATTCCACCCCACACTGACAGATGTGTCATATTTATTCGCATCCCCCAATGCGCATGTCCTAGAAGTCTTTAAAAATATCGATCTCCTTCCATCGCATCGCGGGGTATTCTTTTAGATTTCTTGTCAGAAATTTTCACAGTTCAGTGAAAAAATGGTGTGGTTTAGCTATTTAATAATTGTGTTTTTGGGAATTTTTAGTTTCTCTAGTTGCACCTTAAGTGGTCCCTATTTAATGTGGGGTCATGAGAAGCTCAACGATTTGAAATTGCCAGCTCTAACCGAAGCAGACGAACAAAGTTTATCCACACTCTTCACTGAAGCAAAAGCTGTCGTCGTATTCATTCGAAACAATACAAATCGTTTGGATGGCGAAAACTATCCTAAATTTCAACAATTGGTCAAAGCAAATGCTTGGAGTTACTTGCCCCAGCATACTCTGGCCGTGGAACCATTCAATTACAATACAAATGTTGAGGTTTGTTGTATATCTATAGAAATTTATTGATTAAACATATATTATTCACAATTTTATCTCACAAAAAGGTGATTAACTTGGTTGGACAGACTTCTCAACAAGATACAGAAATTGTAGCCCTTTTCAAGGACTCAGTGACTATTTATGGAGAAGGTGAGGTTTTGGGAATACTGGCCTATCGCGAGGAAGAAGTTCATTACATGTTCAAGAGAGAGGTCAATGAAGACGCAACAACAACTTCCATAACCCCAACGGAAGAACCAACAGAGACTAATTTCATCTATCGTGCTCCAGGTAAGATGAGTTATTTTTATAAAAATTACATCAAAAAATTTATAAGCACAATAAAATTCCCATTTATTGCTTCTTGCTTGCATAACAATATATTCATCTCAAAATGTGTGCATCTATAATTAAAATGCTTTCCAACACAACGAGTTCATTCGAGGGGATGTGCCATATTCCTCCCATATCTATCCATATTTTAATTTATTTGTTTTTGTTGAAAAATTCGTTACCAAGCCGAGCCATACACATCAATGTGTATCTTTTCTAGAAGTTGTGGTTGTTTAAAGATACAAATTTAATGAAGAATGTGAGGAGAATGAAATCAATTGATATGTGTGTTAAATTTAATTTTTTATGCTTTAATATCAATTGAAACACATAAGTACAATTTTTTAATGAAAAATCCCAACATTCGTATCTCGAAAACGTGTTGAAAAATGACGCAAGAGTAAGAAATGATTTTGTTTATCTAGAAGTTTTATTTATTGAACATTAAATGGATATAAAATTTTAATTACTATCCATGCGATTCACTTTCGTCTTCTCAAGAACATAATGGTTTCAGGGCAATATTTAAAATTCAGGATACAAAATGTAAATAAAATTTAATAAAATGTTAATTCAAACTAAATGATTTAAATATAACGGTAACTCCTATAATGCCACGCAATTTTTGTAAAGCTATAAATTTCAAAATTGTTTTTTCCAAAATACAATGCTTATTATTAATATTCAGTCGAAAACAGAAAACCGAATGCTTAAATCTCTTGTACTTTTGAAAAAAATTAAAATCATGAAGTTAGCCTACCGCTACTATCTTATGATAACGATAAGACCAATAATAAGATGGCGGCACCGCGTCGATGCCCGATGGATGAACATGGAAATGGACAATGTGGTTTAAGTTATTTTTTATTTTCTTAAAAATTACAAGAGATTTTAGAAATAAATATATAAATTGTTGGCTTAAAAGCTCCAAGTGGGGCCGGGGCCTGTGACTTACACTCTCAACCAATCCTGTGTAGGCGTTGATATTCTGTAAAAATGGAAGGGACCTACAATTTTCAACAAGATATTTTAGCACCCAGTTTTCTGTTTTCGACTAAAAATTAGTAAGAGAGTGACTTCGAAAATAGTACTTCATTACGGAAAATTTTGAAAATAATCAGTTTTATAATTAACTAGCTGACCCGGCGAACTCCGTACCGCCTTTTTTAACATTTTTGAAACTGTTGAATTTTTTGTCTTTACTAATTATGCACGCTAATCTTCAGATAGTTGTGCAGTAGCTAGCTATGGAAATCTAACACTTACAGTATTAGTAAATTAAAATCAGCCCAACCATCAAAAATTCCATATTTTGATGCGTTTGATGTATAGAAAGTGATTAACCTATCAAAAAAAAAAGAAGTTATTCATCCCTTCTGATCTGGCTACAATTTACAAAGCGATTATACGCCCTAAACTCGAGTATAAACCCCATCTCTCGGCAGTTGCCTCTCAAACTTGCTTACACATGCTCGATAGAGTTGAAAAAAGCGTTATAATTGATTAGAGAAAAAAGGATTATGTAAACTTTTCCGTCACTTGAACATCGTCGAAATTTTTCATATCTTTCGTTATTTTACCGCTTCTTTTACGAAATGCTTACTCTATTTAGCCAGCTGCGTTCTTCCCCTTAAACGATTCCCCGTAATACTCGTCTTGCTAGGAGTGCTCATCAGTTTATCTACACTTGATCCCAATCTCGAACGTACCGTGAAATATATGAATTCCTTCTTCAGTCGAAAAATTTATTTTTATCAAAATCTCAAGCCCCAAGACCATACTGTCACACGTAAGAGCAAGTTCGTGCGATCCATCGTGCTGATATAGTTAACCGACTCTAAAACACGCAATTAACTTCTTTCCTGGTGAAAAACACAAATTTCGAACCGCTTCCCGTCTAAAAATTTATTTACCTAGCTCAATACAAATCCAAAAAAGAAAAATATCTGGCATGCGTTTCAATGCTTACACAAAAAAATTGTTTGGTTAAATATTCTGTTCACAATAAGGTAATAAGCCCCGGAACGTATTGTCTCTTCCTGTATATCAATAAAACACTGCAATTGATTTGCTCGCACAAATTTATTACTTTAATACACTATCGAAAACACTTTGATTTTTCCCTGCTCACCCACCTTTCCAAAATATTTAAGGTGCATTGCAATTCAGTAAAGAACCTAAATTAAATTTAATTTTCATTATGTTAAAACTATGCATTCCAATTTTTGGCAATTTTGAAGATTTGTGACAAAATGCACAAAAAATGCATTTCTGACAAACTACTTTACCGATTTTTTACCAATCTGCATATACTAGATACCTTCGTAGGCATCCTCAAAATATCTTTCCAAAATATTTGTTCTTAATTTGACAAAATGCACTTAAAATGCATTTATGGCAAACCGATTTGAAAAAAAAATTATACAAACCTTCTCCTGACAATAACAAACACACACAAAAAAGATTTATCCATTTATGTGGAGTCCTTCAGAAGTAATGGAGGAACATACATTTTTGGGATCCATTTTTATATATATAGATTTAAAATTTTGGGTTTGAAAAAATAAAAAATATCTTTTTTTTAATTACAATAAAAAAAGAGATTTCGGACTTTACAAAAAAGATTGGCATGACATTGTAAGAGTTGCCGTTATTTTTTTTCTAATTTAAGTCTTTTTTTTTAAAGAAAATTGCCCCTCCTGGCTAAATGGAGGGGAATAGACGGGCCCTTTTTGATTTTTAAAACAACTTAGGTAAATCACCCTGTATGAGAAACATACATATTGTTTAAACAATAAAAATAAGTATTTTATAATATAAAAATAAAAATTTAAAAAAAATGAAAATATCAAAATCAGGGCTGTTTCTGAAGACTTTCGAAGATTTCCTGTTAGATATTCCAAAAAAAGTAGTTTTACCATGGCTGTAGACCGTTGGACTGTGATGTGTTATCTACTTGTCTCCCGTAAATAAAAAAAATGCTTCCATCCAAAATAAAGTAATTAAGTTTTTATTTTAGCTGTATAAAGAACTTACAACTTTGTGACCAGGTGGGTTGGAAGCCAAAGTAAAAAGAGACAGAGAAACCTCGTTGGCTTTTTTTTACTTATAGTTAGGATATTTGGCATCATACATATTTCCGGCAGGCTCACACCAACAAACGTCAAATGCAGCGACCGCGTTTAGAAAAACGTAACAGACTGTCAGTGAGTTGGAGCACGGTTCGAACTTACCTAACCTCTAAAATAAAAGTTTTTTCCATTTTTGGATGTGCTTCAAAACATCTCTAACTATTTTGACTTATAATTTTAAAAATGTAGGGGTTTTTTTGACAAAGCTGATTTTTTTGTATTTGGCTCAAATGGTTATAACGAAGGTCAGGTTTTAACGGATTTTTTTTTTTTTCAATATTTAAGCTTTTAATTAGCATTTACAAGATGCCATCTTAGTCTTAAAGATTAAACATTAAAGTTTCTTGGCGTTAGATTGCATAGAACAAACCGTTCAGTTGAGCAAGTTTTTTTTTTAATTTTTAACAATGTTCTCAAAAAATGTTCAAACTTTTTTGTTTAAATTTGTGGGTATTATGTTTTTAGTATTTTAAAGTAAGCTACGTTATTAGTTTTTACCTTAAAAACCAACTACGGAAACAGGTCATACATTGAAAGGGCCATATATGAAATTGACAAAACTCGTTAATTTGTGAATCCTTAAAATTTTTATCAATTTTTGTCAATTGTAGCTCTTATTGTAACACTCAGTTTAATTCAAAGTTATAAAGTTTTGCCTTTTTCATCAAAAGTGGCCAGAACGTTTGTGATTTATTGGGTAAACAACGCTGCATTGCAACATTTGAGAATCTATCGATAGTAAGTAATGAGCGTGAATGTTTTTACAACAAAGAAGACAACAGCTGATTTCTGATATTGAAAACGCTCGCAAATGGCAACAAACTGTCACAAACGATATACAAGAGTGTTCACACGATGCGATGTGCAAAAAAGTCGCAAAGTTATGTGGGACCAGAGTCTTGCACATCGTGCAATCAATGATCGCAAATGATGACGTCAGAGTAAAATTTCTTCTGCTCAAAGCTTTAGTTAAAAACTAGTTTCCATGAGTCGGTACATTTTCGAAGTCTTACGATTTCTAAAAGCTAAAAAGACTCATAGAACGAGCCGTAAAGTTAAATCTTATTTTTTTTTAAATTATCGATTTTCCTCACATAAAAAAGAAATATTTTTTCGCAAAGCAAAAGATACCATTTATACCACATAAGTAATAACGAGATGTCCCGTTATCTCGCAGGGGGACCCGGTCAAGCCGCACCCACGCCCACGCCGGCGTGGGCGTGGGTGCGGCGTGACCGGGCCCCCCTGCGCCACGCGTCAAGCGCCCTTGCTCATTTTTTTTCATATAATTTTTGTTCCCTTTAAATTGTTTGGTATGCGATTTTTTACCAAAATAATTTTCCAAACACTGCACGAATTTTATTTTATTCGTCACTCTGTTAGGTTACTTAAGTTTCAACTCTTTTTTAAAAATTAAATTTCTTACAGGTTTATCCTATTTTGCCTACAAACATTCAGCACGAAAACAGCGCCACTTCTTCTTTGTGCACAATATGAACTAACTCCCACTGGTTGATGGGTTGGGCCTAGTTCATTGGGAATAAGTTCGTAATGAACTATGTCCCAACTGAATTTTCTCCTAATATTATGAACTAAATCCCACTACAAAATTTGGTAGGAGTTAGTTCATTTTGCCTCGTGGGAGTTAGTCGATTTGGGAGCTAGGACGTAGGGCCGATAATGACACTCCAGTGTTCAGTTCCCAAGCAAAACAAATTTGTCCGAAGCATTTTTTGCTCCAAACTCGACGTAACCATAGACTCATAGATTGATATGACCCCCTCCCCCTGTTTTTGACAGCGTGAATTGTTTATGGGACAATTCTACTTGTCTCGAGTTAACATTTTACGATCTCGATACACGAAAAACCACAGGATCAGATTAGTTCTTAGCTTTTCTATAAATGTTGCGCCTGTTTTAGGTAAAACAAACGATTTTCGAAATAGTGACAGAAGTTAAGGTTTGGTACTTTTTTTTTGAGTAAAGCTATTTATAAAAAAAACCTTTTTAAATAATAGTAATTTTTGTTTTTGTTTGTTTTTTTTTTTTTTTTTTGAAAACATTAAAAACTTTATTATCTGGTCTTATATGTCTTTGGAGAAAGTGAAGTGTATTACAATGTTCCAACTTTGATTTATTCTTTCAGGAAAAGCAATTTTATACACAACAACTGCACCATTGTTGAATATGGAGATAAATGGCCAACTCCACTCCCTCGCCTTGATGGAACACGACAAGGAAATAACTTTTGATGATCGCAACGATTGGAGTCGCCTAAATATTGGATTCAAAGTAAACAATACTCGGGTAAGCTTTAAATCGATTTCGTCAAAATAAAATGATCTCGAAATCGGGGTCCATTTGTTAAAAAAATGTATCAAATTAATTAAACCAATACTCACGATAATCCACCATTATTTAACTATCATTTCAGCTGCGATTACGGTTCAATTTCACACTTTCTGCCTACCTTTATTGGTCCCTAACCGCTGTTGAGGTCGAATACAAGGATATTCGTAACAGTTTGCCCTTGATCGGAGATGAACCAGTCGCACCCGAAGGATTCTCATATCGATGCTCTTCAGAACCTCTTATTTTCCGCAGTGAACAAGACAATCTCACTATTTCCGATTATCAAGTAAGTTTCAAGGAAGACTAACTTTATTGAACTTATTTAAAAAAACACTTTTTATTTCAGATCCAACCTTGGATGAATGGCTTAGATAGTTTTAGTGATGCATATCACTGTGTTGGATTCGTTACGGTTCCAATTTTGTCCGGCTTGTTTGTGAGTTCCATTTTGATTGGCCTTCTGTTCCTGGGCATCCTCGCTATAATGGATATTAAAACACCAAATAAATTTGAAACATCCCGCAGTAAGCAACTAACATTTACTGTTCAGGAGTAAAGTTGTTTCATTCAAAATTTAATTGTATCAAAGTTTCAAAAATGAACATAACAGTGTACTTAAATGTAAAATTTAAAATTTCAATGATGATGTCCTACGTCATCAATTTATCATCCAATATTAAAAAAACATAACATTTTTAGGTTGTATTTTTTTTTAAGTTATCATTGTGTCCGTGTGTTATGATATGAGTAAAATATTTAAAAGATATTATGTATTATAATCTCACCTTAAATTAATATAAATTCCTAAACGTTTATTTGAATAATTGTTATAACTTATAAATGATTGAAGCTTGTTTCATTTTAAATAAACTGATTGGACGTTTGAAAACACTGTTTTATTTTTTGTTAAAAAACTTTTTTGTCCTCCTATGGAGCTTTCTTAAAAACGTAGTCGAACTTTGTATACAGAAACATAAGCGAGACCTACAATACCTTTTCAACGAACTGATGGATACCCTATTCTATTCCCTATATTTTTGTATGTATATGCATTCGGCTCCAGCAGCCAGCCACTGTTCCAGTATCGGAAACAAAATTCTTCTTTAGCAGACAGGAAAAAATTCAATAACATTAATTTTGTGTGGCTGATGTTCAATAACTGCTGGCGCAATAAAAAAAGGCGTGAGCCACCCCCAAAGTTGAGACTTTTTATTGCCAGGGCAATTACTATAAACTCAGTAACATTCAATTTTTAACGTAGATCGATTTGAACAAAACCAGACAAAACTTGAAATTTTTAAAATTTGAATTTGAATGGAAATAGCGATTATTGAGGTATTTAACAACACTCTCCTACATAACCAAAGTATACAAACCGAAGTGTTCATCTTCTTACTTCAAAACTGCGACCGATAGTTAAAAAACATCAAATACAAAATAATGCATATTACGACTTTTGACGGAAACGCCCACTAAAAGTGGGCGTGTCTTTAAAATTTGAAGCACCAACTGAGCTTTGATCATAAGTCAGTATTTTGGCATATGTGTAAAACTACAGCTGAATCGAGTAGTTTTTAAACGATCTTACCTGAACAAAGGTATTTTATCAAAATCACGCCTTTAAAAGTAGGCGTATTGAAAAAGTTTACACAAGAAAATGTAGAGTTATATTTTTCATAAAACGAGCGAAAGGGAAAAAGGTTTAAATTAAATCTTGGTAGTACCTTAAATTTTTAAAACTGTGTTTTTCGTTCTTTCGTGAAAAGTGGGCGAAAGCCACAATTCAAAAATTTCTTTTCATACAAAAACGTTTCAGTTTCTACTAAGAGACGCAAAATTTTGGCTGGCGGATTCAGTATAAATACCGTTTATTTGCAAAAACAATTTTGTATAGTTTCTAGTGAAAAGTGGGTGTCAATAAATTTTTTTGATTTTTGCATAAGATGTTTATTACTCACAAAATTTAATGTTTTTCGCTTTCATATAACAATATTGTTATTTTATAAAAACAATTATGATGGTTTTGTATGTCAGCCACGCCCAAACTGAAACATTTGTATTTGATTGCAAGAAGGTTTACCTAAAGCTTACGTGCTTATCGTAACTGTACAAAAAACATAATTTCATTTTACCAAATTGAAGTTCAAAAACTTAGCCTAACTCTTGAACCAAAGATTATATATACCAAATTTCAGCTTTCTAGCTCGAAAATTGCGACCTCATGAGAGTATACATACATACGGACGGACGGACGGACATGGCTAAATCGACTAGGCTTTTGATTCTGAGTCAGAATATAAATACATATGTATATACGTTTCTATACCTAACGGTATTATTTTTCTATGTTACAAACTCCACACCGAATACTTCAATTGGAATTGACTGCTACAGCCTGTATGCTCACCGCGTATCTCTCGACCTTGATAGGGATCTCACGAGCTTTGATATGGAACCGAGGACCATTGGCAGCAGAATTTCTTCAAAAGTAAAGGGGTACGAAACTTGTAAAGAAGAGTGAAACAAACATAGCCATCCTGAAAATAGCCATGGAACATACACAGTCGAGACTACTTTAACTGGTTGCTCAATGGTAATGACTACCAAGATCCCGCGAATGAGCCACTGGTACTAGTCAGACTTAATAATTATTCTAAAAATTGCGTCCGCCTGAGACAAAACCCAACAAAGCAGCTGGAGCTATAATGGACCACAAGTGGAACTGTCTTTAGACGCCGGAATAAGCATGGTCATGACTCATTGAGCATATACATATACACAAACTCACAAAGTTTTCTCAACGATTGAAATCTCGGAAGAATCTTGTTTTCTCACAAACTAATTGCTCCCTACCAATGCCTTTAAGACCAGGAAAATCTAGATCTTTACTTGCTCTAGATCCTGGTGATTAATATCGAGACAGTGTAAATAGAGAAGAATCATATTGTGCCATGATCAACTTCAGAATACCTGCAAAACTGACACGTCTTATCAGGTTGGTTTGATTTTGATTGTGTCTCAACATTAATAAACACTCTTTCTGAATTCCTTGAAATGCAATTAGTTTTCAAAACGTGCCCACCACTTCTTAGAGCCTTTACAGATTTGATTTTTATGCATGCGTATTGGACCTCTGAAATCACACTAAAAATTAATACCAGGAGGATGTGCGTTTCTTTGAGTCTTCCCAAAGCCTTTAGAAGCAAGAAAGATAGGCTGGAAGTCTTATTCGGGGTGACATATAACTTCCTTTTTAAGCAGTTCATATTCTCTATGGATGTTAAACATGAAACCAATAAAATAAGCGAAAGTAAAAGTTAAACTGAAACAACTCAAATCATCCAATACTTTTCTTCAAAAACTGTTATTGTTCATAGCTGAAATACGGTAATCCTATTTGTATTTGGACCTAATCAGTTATTACATTAAGGATGTAATAATGCTTTCTGTATAATTTAGAGCCTGAAGGCAATCTGTTTGATTTCTCAATTCGAAAGGTAAATATTAGTTGGACTGTTACTCAAGCATCAAATACTTTATTATTTGCTTCCAATGAAAGCAAAACCAACGCTTTAATTAAGGTATCTTCATGCTACAAGATGCCATTGTTCAGATGAAGTAGAAAAAAAAGCATCAATAAGCCTAAATAGTAACCTCGTAAAACAAAGTCTTTAAACTTGACTTTACTTTCCGCTCGTTGCACTATAGGAAGTGTCGTAATCACCATCACATTTTGACAGCTGTGACGTTAGCGTCAATATATTTTGACAACTTGGTCAGTTTCTTGCTTCAGAAACAATTAAAAGTATTTGTACCTATAAATAAAAACAAATTTATTTTTACTTGCGATTATAGGAACTATATAAAAGGAGAATGGACAAAAAAACCAAATGTGTCTTATCTTAGTAGGTACTCAAACCAATTGTTATTAACATGAAGAAATGCATTAATCGATGATGAGAAAAACGAAAAAAATGAAAAAAAATAATATTTTTCATAATTTCGTTTAATGTTTTGTGGACTTTATTGAAGTAAATTCAAAATTAAATTTAGTGACCTATAGTCCAAATGCAATCCTTCAATAGTTCAGTTTTGGACACAGAAATTTTCGACGATGAGTTTTATGTTTTCAGAAAGGATCGTCATGTGGATAAGCCGAAGGAAGTGGGCGGTGGTGTATTGATTGCTGTTCGTAATTGCATCTCATCTTCCTTTGTCTCTGTACCCTTTAATGTTTCAATTGAACTCATTTGTGTTAAGGTTTCTTTTCAATCATATGATCTTTTTATTATTAATGTTTATATTCCACCGAAAAGTTCTGCGTCAGTTTTTGCCGAGCTATCGTTAATTCTTGATCATATGATTGATATTGCCAGTTCAAATAGCAACATTTTACTGTTGGGTGACTTCAATTTACCTAACATTACGTGGACCCCTTCTGAAGACGAGTCCTATTTAGAAGCTGCCTTGACTTCTTCGCAGCAGAAACTTCTTCTTTTGGACAACATAACCTCTACTGACTTACAGCAAGTAAGCTGTATTAATAATTGTAGAAATCGAATTCTCGATTAAGTCTTTTCTTCTGACGCTGTTAGTACGGTAGTGGTAGAATCTACCTCTGCCATTTCTAACGTAGACTCCTACCATCCCCCATTGGATATATTTTTTGATATGAGCATCAAATTTCTTAATAACAGTAATGCCGAAGACTCTTCTTATTCACTTGATTTCCGTAAAGCTGACTTTCAATTACTTTACGACAATTTGAGTGCTTCTAATATTTCGAATATTCATGTTTGCTCCAACATTGACGACGCAGTTGGCGCAGGGGCATAAGGCCCAGGGACATAAAGCCCAAATTTTTTTTTTGGGCGTTATGACCCATTTACGTGGGACATAAGACCGAAAATTAATTTGGGCTTTAAATCCCACCCAAGTGGGTCATAAGGCCCCCAAAAAAAAGTTGGGCTTTATGTCCTACATAATATGACTTGACAAATGATAAAAATAAATGTATTTCAATGCGAGAAAAGTTTTTTTTCTTCCTAAGCCCTTAACTTTAATGCTTCCGCACCTGGTTTAGTTGACATTCAAACCAGTTTTTTAATATCTCCCAAAATTTGAAGCGCTCATTGGTTTCGAAATTAAGACTACTATTACATTTAATGTTGAGAAAAAAAAATATGCATATATTCAAACCTTCAAAGTACATTAAGTGTTGATTGAGTGTTGTTCTTATAAGAACTGAAAGTTTAAAAAAAATGGAAAATCGTGGTTTTGAATTTTTGCTATTGACTCTTCCTTTAGGGTTGAAAAGCAACTACTACATATTTTAAAATGATTACAAGGTAAGAGCAATAGATTTCTTGGGTTCTCGAAACATGCATATTGAATTTAAGTTTTAGAGGTTTTATAAAATTAAAGCCCAAAAAATCGCGCGATTTTTTGGGCTTTAATTTTATAAAACCTCTAAAACTTAAATTCAATATGCATGTTTCGAGAACCCAAGAAATCTATTGCTCTTACCTTGTAATCATTTTAAAATATGTAGTAGTTGCTTTTCAACCCTAAAGGAAGAGTCAATAGCTCGAAAAAATGAATTATTATGTGCATTTTGCAGACAGATAATTCAAAATACTTCTATTATTTTTTTTATAAAATTAACGTTTTCAAGATTATTGTTGAATTATATTTCTTGTTGTTGTTTATGTTTATGCTTATATAAGCTGTTTAATTTATTTTGTTGAATTGGATTTTTTGATTTTGAAATATATACCTATAACATGAAAATGAACTAATGAACTATTTTTTTATTCAAACTAATTTTTTGAATTTGGGTTTTATGTCCCATTTTTCAGAAAAAAAATTCGGCCTTAAGACCCACTTGGGTGGGATTTAAAGCCCAAATTAATTTTCGGTCTTATGTCCCACGTAAATGGGTCATAACGCCCAAAAAAAAAATGTGGGCTTTATGTCCCTGGGCCTTATGTCCCTGCGCCGACGCAGTTACTCAATTCTACGAAATTTTCAATAGCTGTTTGATTAATGCAATTCCTCTTAAGATATCTAAAAATATCAACTCCAGCCATCCGTGGTACACGAAAGAGCTTAAATCTCTACGCAACAAACGGAATAAGGCTTGGAAGTCTTACATTAAAAGTCTTTCAATTTCTGATCAAAATGTGTTCCTTGCACTTTTTGAAGAGTTTAATTTACTTTCCAGAAACCTATATGCAGCATATGTGAAGGAAATGGAAATTTCGTTGAAGATTGATCCAAAGAAATTTTGGAAGTTTGTAAATTTAAAGAAAAAGTCTGATGGGTATCCAGTGAACTTTGTTTACAAAGATTCCGCTTTGACAAGCTCACCTGAGATATGCAATGCGTTTGCAAAGCATTTCAGTAAGTCCTTTATTGAAAATCCCGTCAATATAGACTTTAATTTCTTTGACTACTCCCGTGATTTCCCCCAAGCCACTTTTAACAACATCCAAATTGATAATGATAAAGTCTTGCATTATCTTTCATTGCTGAAAGATGATTACTCTCCCGGTCCTGATGGCATTCCTCCTATAATATTAAAAAAATGTTCCTCCATTTTAGCTTCTCCCTTGCAATTCCTTTTCAAGCTATCCCTTAAGTTCGGTAAATTTCCTCAAGTATGGAAAATTCATTCATTACTCCCGTCTTCAAAAAGGGTAATAAGTCCGATATTACCAACTACAGACCGATTTCTAAACTGGCCTCTATTCCAAAGCTTTTCGAACAAGTAGTAAGTGATAGTATAACGTTTTTCTGCAAACATTTAATCTGCCATCAATAACACGGCTTTATGCAGAAGCGGTCTACTGTCACAATCTTATTAACCTTTATGAACAAGTGCTCAAAGGCATTAGAGAGTGGACATGAGCTGGATTGTATCTACACAGATTTCTCAAAAGCTTTTGACCAACTCTCACATGAAATTATCATTTTCAAATTGAAAGCTCTAGGTTTACCTGTAGGATTTGTTAATTGGATATATGTATTCATATCTCCGAAACAGATCATACATAGTTAAGTTCAGAAATTTGTTTTCTAGCCCTTTCCCAGCATAATCAGGAGTCCCACAAGGCAGCCATCTTGGTCCGTTACTGTTTATACTAGCTATCAATGACGTAACTTCGTGTATTCATTCTAGTGAGATCCTTGTTTTCGCTGATGATATAAAATTTTAGCTAATGACCGCGTAGAATTGCAAGCCGACATCGACAGATTTGCTATCTGGTGTAGCAAGTATTGTTTAAGTCTGAATCCAGCGAAATGTCAGACAATGACATTTTCAAGGAAACGAGTACGAAGTACACACAACTATTACATTTCACAACAAGTTTTGCACCGCGTTTTTAGTTTTAAGGATATGGGAGTAACCCTTAGCCCAGACTTGAGTTTCACGGAACACATCAACTTTATTGTTAAAAAAGCTAATTCCATGTTGGGATTTGTTAAAAGATGGTCGAAGGAATTTCAAAATCCTTATGTAACCCTAGCTTTATATAACTGTCATGTTCGTCCCCATCTAGAATATGCATCACAGGTATGGTCTCCTTTCTACGAAGTTCATAAGTCTAGGATAGAGGCAGTTCAGCGTAATTTTATTCGATTTGCTTTAAAAGGTCTCTCCTGGGCAGATCCATACAACCTCCCACCTTACGAACACCGGATTCAACTTCTACAGATTCAAACTTTGTCACAAAGGCGTATTAACAATGATGTTATTTTTATTCACCAACTTTTAACGGGATCTTTGGACTCACCCGATCTTCTATCGTGTGTAGGTTTTAACTATCGCGGAGGGGCTCATCATCTTCGTAGATTAGAGCTATTGCATTGTCCCCAACACCGTACTAATTATGGCATGAATGAACCTCTTACCCGCATGTGCAAACTTTTCAACTCAAATAAAAGTATTGTTGATTTTAATATTAGTAAATCCTCTCTAAAAAAAAAACATTTAAGACCAGTGCACCACGCTCATAGTTTATGTTTTGTATGTTCTCAATGTTTTTGTATCTATTTTGCAAAAATGTATGTGTTTTGTGTTTATTAATTTTTTATTTTTTGTGCTTGTGTTATGCTATTTGTATATTTTGCTTACTAACAACTAACACCTGCACTAAATGATGTAGCCAGTGAGCACATAATATGTGTTGGCTAATCTCTGATTGTAAGTTAATGCTTGATATAAGCTTCTTACTCTCGAGAACTGATAGTGTAAAAAAAAAAAAAAAAAAAAAAAGAAGCTTGTCTTTTCAATTTTTAATAATTTTCAAAAACAAAATTTAGTGTTCAAAATACTTTGAAAACGGGTAAATAATTTTTTTTTTAAATACTTTTACCAGGTGAAGACTAAAAATGTTCTGATAATGATTTCAAAATATTTTTTCGAAAAGTTAAGAAATCATTTTTTAAAAACACTGGATTTTCAATATTTGTTTTTCCAGGATAGATATTAAGCAATGAAGTATTATTGCATACCTAGTTTCCCAAGAAAACCCTAAATAATTCTAAATATTCTTTTTTTCAAAATACATAACCTCTAAGCAAATTTCTAGCGTAAGAGCAAGCTCGTGAGACCCAGTCGTGCATTTTATTTAGATTTGCGTATCTCCGAGCACTTCTTAATCGTTTGAGTTCAAATTGTCTGTCAAATTTCGTCTGAATAAGTTTGGTGGTTTCCTATAATACATTTTGAGTGGAACACTTTTTTCGTTCCAAGTTTGTAATTTTGTTATCTTCTTATTCAGAAACAATAATTTGAAAGGTACCCAGTTTCAGCCGGGCTTACACACGTTAAGTGCTATTTTATGAAGTTTGAATAAAACCATGACGTGAAAAAGCTCACAGAAATTCAATTCCGATTATTTTTTCGCATTTGAGAAACATCCTTAGGGATAAAATCTATTCTTTTTGCTCTTTAAAAACCTTTTTGGCAACGTGGATCAACTATGGAGGTGGCGGCCGATTGTGCGTCAATAATGTCTCGATTTAAAGTTCCACTACACCACCAAAACAACAATCCATAGCGAGTGGATGTTTCTAGAACCTGCTAGAGAAATGATGCTGTGTTCCTCTGCCCATGCCAATTAAAGACAACTTGCTTCGATGAAAGTAAATGTTGTTCTCAACTCTTTTAGCACATTTTTTTTTAAAATCATTATCTTAAAAAAAATTATAAATAAAATATAAAAAAACAAGTTCTTAAGACTAAAAAGTAGTCTTGCGACTGTTTCGATTAGTAAAAGTTATTAAAAACGACAAAAAAAAAATCAATAAAAAAAATGAATAACCATTAGAAGGAGCGCTGCAAAAATCAAGTCATTGATGAACCAGAGATTGTCCAAACTGGGCATAGAACAGGCTCACAAGCAACAAGTCCAAATCGACGCTACGACGCTGACGACGCGACGGCACACGTTTCCAAGTGAAAACTCCCGATTGAATTAAGACTCTTCTCAGCATCAGCACTACTCTCATGACAACTTTCACAAAAATCTCAGACCTACAAAAAAAGATACCGATTAAAACTAAAAGATACATTTCGATGAAGTAGACTTATTTGATATGTGCAATGTGTACATTAATAGATCAGATGCAAGATCAAATACTGTCACTTAGTGTGACATATTGAACATCGTGGATCGTGGTGCATTGCATGTCACTAAGCTAGACAAGATGTCTGCGAAAGGTGTTTTTCTCATGTAAAATTAAGACGAGTTTTAGCTTGAGAATGTTTATCGTTAGGAGATGAAAGAATATTACAAAGATTTAGGATGAGATTTATGTCAGTGTCAATGGTTACAATCTTGCGGTAGAAAGGTAATTTTGTGATTAGATTAGTGATGTATGATAGTCATGTGTGATCATTTAGTCGTCTTTACGGTGCTGTTGAAATTTGATAATTTCTTGATGGTAACTATTTATGTCCAATGCAAAATAAAATACCGGCAATATAATTAAGATATCGATTTTAATATAAAAAGGGGGGCCAGTCACCACCCAATTTAAACAAATACTGAAAATACATCGTATACCTAATACAAAAAGATATACAAATGATCAAACTTTTGAAAGTTTTGTTTTGTGATGCGAAGTTGCGGGTTTCTCTGGCAAAAAAAAAATAGGTAGGCAAGGCACTAATCTACATACGAGTACAAAAAAAAATAAACAAGTGACTTCCGACTATCCTCCTCCAACTTAGTACCAACACAGCTTTGTATGTATACTGCATAGCGATCTGAAGTTTTTCGAGGTTTAGAGTGAACATTTCCTAGTAGTTGCGCACTCGATGCTGAAATATTTTTAAGAATACTTCTTCAGACTGTTAAACGGAGAAGTCAACCAACTGATTTCATCGCTGGCAAAACCACTGCGTAAGCTTTTCCATCGCTCCTATCGTTCAGGAATCTTTCCTAGTAAATGGAAAACAGCATTTGTCCAGCCCGTCCCAAAAAAAGGTGACTCCTCCTCCCCCTCCTCCTACCGACCAATTGCACTTACGTCCCTTCTTTCCAAGGTCATGGAAACGCTGATAAATCGTCAGCTCAAGAAATATCTCGAAGATCGGGACTCGGGAGCTTTTAAATGACCGGCAAAACGGCTTTCGCAGCAATCGTTCCACTGGTGATCTGATGGCATATCTCACCGAACAGTGGAACAAATCTGTGCATCGCTTTGGCGAAAGCAAGATTATTGCGCTTGATATTTCAAAGGCATTTGATAGAGTTTGGCATGAAGCTCTTTTATCGAAAATGCGTGCATTTGGTTTCGAAAATACTCTTATTCGTTGGATTAGAAGCTATCTTCTGGACCGTTCAATACAAGTTGTATAAGACGGTTTCAAGTCTGATCTTCACAAAATAAATGCTGGTGTGCCCCAGGGCTCCATTCTGTCTCCGACTCTCTTTTTCATTTTTATAAATGATCTCTTGTCTGTGACTTCTAATCCATTAAATTGTTTTGCTGACGACTCAACCCTCAGCTTTTCGTATACGTTTGATAATTCACGGCCTTCGCCTTCGGACGTGTTATTACAACGACACCGTATAATAAGCTCATTAAACTCGGATTTAAACAGCATTGTGAATTGGGGTATCAGAAATCGTGTGGAGTTTAATGTGTCGAAAACTCAATGCTGTCTTTTGTCGTTAAAGCTAAACATACCCCCTATGCCATTATCCATGAATGGTACTTGCATTGAGGAGGCCGAAAAGCTATCAGTACTCGGTATGTGTATCAGTGACAATCTTCGTTGGAATGATCATATACTTGAGATTGCCAAGAATGCTGCAAGATGCTTAGGCTTTCTTAATAGATACAAGAAGTTTTTCACCCCTTCTGATCTGGCTACAATTTACAAGGCGTTTATACGCCCTAAACTCGATTAAACTCCCATCTCTGGGCAGGGGCTTCTCAAACTTTTCTTCACCTGCTCGACAGAGTTCAGAAAAAAGCGTTAAAATTGATAGGAGAGAGAAACATTATGGAAACATTTCCGTCACTCGAACATCGTCGAAATGTCTCATGTCTTTCCTTATTTTACAGATTCTTTTACAAAAAATGCTCACTCGAGGTAGCCAGCTGCGTTCCACCCCTTAAACATTTCCCCCGTAATACTCGTCTTGCTAGGAACGCTCATCAGTTTACACTTGAGCCCAATTTCGGACGTACCGTGAAATATAGAGATTCTTTCTTTAGCCGTACAACACGAATGTGGAATGGATTGCCTGGCACAATTTTTCCTTGCCATTTTGATCTTCAAACACTCAAGATCAATGTTCATCGACACCTCCTTTCCCTTCCTTCCTAACTTCCTGTCGCTCGCGCTGTGACTTATCATTAAAAGGTCTATAACAAACCCCTTGAGCGCGTGTGCATTATAAAAAAAAAAAAAAAAAAAAAAAAAAAACTGATCGCTGACAACCTGGTCCATTCGATTTGGACCATGACAAACAAAACTTGCGCCCACCGAACCAGGAAGATATTAGGGTAACAGTATATAAACTTAAGTCCAACAAGTCTGCTGGAACGGAAGGTTTCCCGGATGAGTTCTTCAAAGCAGCGGGTAACGAGCATATAGGAAATCATCTGGTCGGATGAATGTATGAATGTATGAATGACGAAGGGAATCTTAGCATAGTGTGCTCTATCCGCAAGAGAAAGGATACTCAACTACAAAAGCATTAACCTCCTTAAAGACGTTTATAAAATGTTGTCGGCTCGTCTGTGTGACCGTCTTAGCCATTTTAAGCGCGACCAGATTGGCACTATAAGTGTGGAGACAAGGTAAGTCGAACATCCACCAGATTTGTACACTCCAACTAATTTTAGAAAACACCCAAGATTTCTAGATCGATACTTATACTTAACATCTACGTCGATTTTGATCTTAGTGTTTATATCATCAAAATAAGCCAATTTGAAAAATTAAATTATCTCCTATTCTGCCCACGGAATTATACACAAATGAGGGATCACTAAGCTCCCAATGCTGACGGCAGACGATTTCGCAATTATTTGAAACTAACGAGACCAAAAAGTCGAGTTGATTTCCGAAAGGTCAAGGGGCATCAAATTACGGTCACTGGCCGTAATTTTTAATTTAGAAAATGGCCACTTGGCTGTCTACGAAGATATCGATGTTTTTATTGTTGAGCTCACAAATGCCAAGATATTTTGCGGCTTCATGGATCGTAAGGTTTTCATTTCTGTAGAAATCTGGAAGATTTATTGAGTGAGACGTTTTTGAATGGATTATCTGAAAAGATTCCTGAACCTTCCTAATTGTCCGTCCCCGTGAACACCCAGAAATGATCTATTTTAATGACCCGGTTGTCTTTCCCAAATTCCCATGTTCGTATGCTAGTTTCATTGGGTTAAAATATGGGACGGTGTAATGAAGTCTGTTAGAATGTCGATGTCAGTGAAGTTTATTTTTTTCCAAAGGGAAGACAATTTCATCGTGGAGTGCAGGTTTATCAGATTTCCCGCTCATATATGTATATCTTACCAAACAGTCCTCAAATCCTTACATTTTCTTGGAGAAATTAAGATTTTTGCCCTTGAAAGAGTTTGGCATCAGCTCTCTTATCGAAAATGTATGCATTTGATATCGACGTTGTTTTGGATATTTTCTAGTCTTATCTTCATAAAATAAATAAAAAATAAATCCTGGTGTGCCCGAAGGCTCCATTTTGTCTTCGATACTTTTTCTCATCTTTATTAACTATATTTGATCTATATTTCCAGATTCACAACTAAACTGTGTGGAATTTAATGCCGCTAAAACTCAATGATGTGTTCTGTCGTTAAAGCATTACCTATTCCCTATGCCACTATTCATGAGAGGCACTTGCATTGAGGAAATTGGACAGCTTTGAGTCTTGAGTTTAAGATTTGCGTCTCCTTAATAGAATTCGTAAAAGAGCCTTAAAACTGGTTGGGAAAAGACCATTACGGAAACAATTGTTTCACTTAAACATTGCCGTAACGCTTTTTTTCTCTCCTTGTTTTATTATTATTACTTGTTCAAGAAAAAAGGGCATAATGCATTCCTCCTCTAAACAAATTTCCCCGTAACACTCGTTTCGCTAAGAATGCGTTTTAATTTACCCTCGAGCCTAACTTTGGACGTTCTGTTTATTATAGAGACTCATTTCTTAGACGGACTTCAACAATGTGGTACGTTTTAACCGGCTCGACGTACTACAAGATTGTGGTACGTTTTAACTGGCTTGATTGTAACTCATAGATATTAAAAACCAATGTCCATCGGTAAGTTCTTTTATCTCTTAACCAACCCTCCTGAACGCTCGCACTGTTTTAATTTATGTTAAGGATGAACAAAATCTGTTCGCAGTTAACTTTAGCATTGTAATACATAAAGTATAGTATTACCACGTGAGGTGCGCCATCTATGGACAGAAAACTAAGCTCTTAATCTTGAGGTTTTTGTCAAGATTACCATGGGAAGCAACAACAAAATGTTTTTTAATTTTAATTGTTGTTGTTGCTTCCCATAGTAATCTAGACGAAAACCTCTTAAATCAAGAGCTTAGTTTTCTGTCCATAGATGGTGCTGGCGCACCTCACGTGCTAGTACTATAGTTTATTTATACAATGACTTTTGGGGGGGGTGTTTATCTTAGTCTTTCTCAAGTCCTTGGAAGAAAGGAGAACAAAATTACTGCGGCTTAAGATTTAGTGTGTGTTTGCTTGCCCGCTATCGAAATAAAAATGACATTGAATACTCTCCAAATATTAGAAAAAAAGGTTATGTTCAGGCATCCCTTTAATATGCACACTAACTTGGCACCATTGTATTTATAATTTATAGTAGTCCCAATAAAAGGAACGTTTGGTGCGCCATCTATGGACGAAGTTCACAAGCACTTAGATGGTGGGTTAAGAGTGGTTTTTGTCTAGATTGCCATGGGAAGCAAAAACAGCAATAGAAGACATTTGATGTAAAGTAGATATGACAACTAGCGCCGCCATTGACGAAGTTCAGAACTAAAAAACATGTTCCATGAAATTACTATAAAAATGCATATAAAATGACTGGCACTATTCCGCCATGCCAGTCCCTGCAGACTTGTCTCTCCAAACCCTGTTCCATTACAACGTACAAGAACTGTCAATATCATTCTTCATTCACATAAAATCACTAAAAACAAATATTGAAATGAAACAAGTTGATGTTTTTGTTTTTGTGTTGAATTTCCAGGAAAAAGAAATTTCAAAAACATCTTCTTTTCTATTTCACAATTTATTTGCAAATATAAATAAAGAGAAAGATGCCAAACAACATTAATAAAAAAAAAAAAGTGTACAAAAACTGTACAAACAGAACTATGAAACAAGTCAAACAAACAACACTCTTGTGGTCTTGTCGCAATTAACAATTTGATTTACTAATCGAATAAAAGTGTCGTCTGTCTCTCATTTATTTAGTCCGCATGTTTACATTCATCATCATTTATGAACATTTAGCACGCAGTCCGATATTTTTGTATAGGTACACTCTCGCAGCACTCCAATACAAATCCGTGCTGTCATTTTAACCTTCTCCCATCATAGTATCGAGTACCCAGTACCCACAGAATACAGTGCAGAAGACAGGTTCTTTTAATACAACACTAGGCACTTCTTCTTACCAAATGAAAACAACATAAAAATGTCACCTGGACGTGGACAGTGAACACCAAACACCACAAAGTTTCTCTTTCTAGGAAAAAATTTCAAATTCCAATGCTACAATCTACAATCCTCTGCCGGGATTTTGTCTCAAACCCCAAGCCTCAAGGCGCTTCTCGTGTGGTGTGTATCATTGCGTGTACACGCAAAGCTGAATTCCATGCCAAATGCAGTTTTGATGATGCTCCATAACAACTTATCTCAGCAGCTTAAAAAAAAAATACAAAACATAAAACAAGGCCACACACTTCGCTTTCATTTGCGAATCTCGATTGTTGAATATGTTTGTATTTTGGGACGAACGATTTGGGGAATCCATGCTACTACAAATTGGGTAAAAGTGAAAAGTTACCCACAATTGGGAACAAGTCGTATAAATCAAAAGTCCCAAATGCCTTATGACAGGTTCGCAGTTAACTGACCTATATATTTCTTCCTCAGTAAAAACAAAAAAGAAGTCAATTACCTCCTGTCAAAGTTTTGGTTTCAAAATGTCAAACAAGCATCCGACAAGATGGAGCTGTCCATGTCATGTCATCGATCATCATTTAAAATGGCAGCTTTGAATTCGATAACAACGCGCGATGTACTTATCGATTTATTTTATTGCATCGCCTTCAGATTGAATTATAAATGCGATTTAATAAAACTTCTTTTTGTTTCAATTACGACTTCCGAGAATCATTAAGCTTAAGAGAAGATATAAACATTCATTGTAGCTCAATGGGTACCTGCACAACGAATGCCGACATTCCATTGTCAGACTCGACTCGACTCGACTCGGCGAAATGGAGCAATAAGAAGCATCATCAACATTGGCACGGAATCATCATCAATGTTGGATGGTTTGAGTAAATTATAGCGTTGTTCTTGCGATGCGATGGAGATGGCAATTCATTGTGTCGATGTCGATTTGGGAATAGATTTTCCGGATTCAAATGAAGGGGAAATCAGTCTGAGGAGCAGACACCGAGAGCACACACGAATCCAAATGTGCATTCGATACTATGAAATTGGACTTTTATTACGCGGTCCGGAGCATAAACTTTGTGTGAAAGTAAACCAAATTGATAGTTTAAGTTCGATTAGCTTCCATATTGATGAATCAAATGAGATGTTTAAGATATCCTTTCAATTAAATGGAAAGTATTGAAGTAATCAAAAGTGAAGAAGAAAACAAAAAATTAAATTATAGATCAAGCAATCGCGATAGTTCAACCGTGATCGTGTTGGATCAAAAATATTGAATCATGACTTTCAAAGACAAAGTATTTGAATCAGTTGAAAAGCAATAAAGTAAAAAAAATTAGGTACATGTATGGGAGAGTGGGGTAAAAAGTTTCAGTTTTGGTTTAATTTAGTATTTCCCCGAACATTTTATTATCAGTTTAAAATTTTCAAACGAAATCCAACACCTTTTTGACGTGATAACGTCTTATAAATCGATTACACCGGCAGCATGCACGAAAAAATGTCACAATGTCACATTCCGTAGAGATAACGTCGAACACCGGACGAATAAAATTTCAAAAATGGTGGGTCGTTGGTTGGTGGTTGTATGTGGGGGTGGGGAGTGTTTGGGGGGCAAGTTTTGAGAGGAAAAATCAAAAATGGTGGGTGGTTGGTGGTGGTGGAGATACAACCTACAAGTGAACTGTTTTGTAATATTATCGTCCGTAAACCGACTTTATAGACAACCAAGTTTTTTACAAGATTTTTTCATTTTATGGTATGGTAAGATGGTAAATTAAACAAAAAAAAAAAAATATCAGGAAAAATTACTGCTCGTTTACACAACTGGCTAGTTGACAATATTTTTGACACTTTCAGTTTTTACTTGCTCTATAGGGCAAGTATTGGTTTCGTGCAGAAAAAAAAATCGAGGTTTTAATCAAACATGACATTACGATGATCGAGAAGCCCAAAAAAGTGGTTTTCGCCATACCGTCCGTCGTCGGTCTGTCTGTGCGTCTGTGCGTCTGTGCGGATGTGCGCTTTTTCACGTCATGCTACAGCCTAAACGGCTTGACGGATTTTCTCCAAACTTGGTATATAGCAGTTTGAAGAAAAACCGTTGTCGAGGTTTTTTTTTATTTTGTTTTAGCCCGGCTCAAACTGGTACCTTTCAAGTAACGGTTTTTTTCAATTTGGATTTTCTCGAAAACGGCTCTAACAATTTTGATTAAATTTAAAATTTAGCTATTTTTAAGCATTTCTAATAAAACTGCGTTTTTTGTTTTTGGCTCAAATGGTCGTAACGAAAATCAGGTTTTAATGGCTTTTTTTCAAATAGCCATAAGTTCACAACGGTTTGATTGAATCAACTCAAACTTTGTTTGACATAGTTTTTCATGGTGTTCTATAGGATGGTTTAGAAAATTTTTCACTGAAGCCTTTCTAAACGGTGGCTTCCATACAACGAGCCGTTGAGTTTTAGCCAACTTTTTTTGGTTTTTTCTAATTTTCTCGAAAATGGCTCTAACGATTTTGATTAAACTTTGTGTGTTATATTCTTTTAGTGTTTTTAAGAAAACTGCGTTCTCGCCCCCGATTTTTATGAAACTTTGTATGCAACATACATAGAATACTTCAAACAAAACTGCATTTTTAGTTTTTGGCTATACATGACAATAGCGGAAATTGCTTTTAACAGTACCTATTATTAATTTGGCCATAAGTGGACATTTGTATCATTTATAACACACAAAAGATAACGTCTTAATTTTAAATATTAAAGGTTTCTTAACGTTAGCTCCCGTATATCGAGTTTTCCAGTTTTAGCCAAATTTTTTTGGTTTTTACCAAATTTTTCAAAAATGAATTATTCATATTGATCAAAAAGTTTGTTTTCATCGGACTATTGCACCAACAGAGCAAGTACGTGTGACCCAGTCGTGCATTTTATTTTTTTTACAAGATTTTGACCAACATATGACAAAAACCATCTCACTTGTCATTTATGCTAAATAAAATGCAAGCTCAAGGAAAAAAAAACAGAATTGAGTTTTTGAAGCATTAAACTTTATAAGATTAATAATAATCCATGAGACATTATGCTGTCAATCAGTAAATTAAAGAAAAAACTGAACAAACCGTTTTTGAAAAAACCAAAAACTAAACTTTTATAAGAAAATTCAAATTTTGATTTTGAAATTTATGTCATCAAAATTATTTCGTTTATAAATGAGCTTCCACGTCAAACATTTCATCGAAATCTGTCAAGTTGTTTACGAGAAACTGGATATGTAAGACCCGGTCCTAAGATGAGAGGTACAGTTATAAGACTTTTCCTGAAAAAACACAAATTTTACTCAAAAACACCATTAAGAAAACTCGCAAAAGAGTTGCTATAGCAAAGTCATAAGTTTTTTTTCCGATAAATCAGCTACGATGCAAGATTTGGAAGCCATTAGAAACTTTAGTAATTCGTCAAATACCCTACGCTATAATTTTGAAACGGGATCCAAAACGGAAAGTAAGTACCAGACACTCTATTTTCAGGTTTCTATGTGATTGCTTGAAAATTTTATAACAACTTAATGAATCACCCTTTATAAGAAGAAGCTCGTAAGATCCAGTCGGTATTTTGGCTCATAGTAATTTTTGAGCTAACGTTTTAATGGGCATAAAGCTATATGATGTATATACCACATAGTTTATGAACTGGTGTAATGCCAGGCTTAAAATGTCTGTATACTTGTACTTCCCCTGCCATTAAAGTTGATTTTAAATTTATATTGGAATAAAGAAATCTGATTAGTTCATAATATTCGATGAAAACTACCTAGAAGCGAAGTTTATTCATATTTTCGCACCTACAAGCATATAAATATATTCTTCACAAATGCCATAAACATAAAAGTGACAATAATTTTGTATCGAAAAAAAAGAAACCATAAAGAATTTATAAGAATTAAAAAAAAAACAGAACAAATTGAAAGAACCTATTACCACAAGAAACTTGATGAAAGCAAATTATAAAACTTACACCTTCTGAAGTATCTGAACTCAGTGAAAGAAGGAAGAGTTTGTTGACATTATATCGCATATTTTTATAAAACCACATCCAAGTTTGAATACAAAACCATGAACTTCATAACGACGTTACAAAGGAAATAAGAAAACCAAGATATTTTTATTTTTAGAGAAATCCGATGTTATGCAAATCGCTCTAGCCAGATGAGATGCGAATTTAAAACCTACCTGCTTAATTAGCTGTTTTACATTATATTTGCTCGCCCAAATTTGCTAATTATCACGCATTAATTTTTGAGATATTTTGATATGATATGGTTCTCAGCAGCTGTCGCAATTAATTAATTTTATGAATGAATATTAGAGATTCACAATAGCTTCATCATTATGAGAAGAGGAACACCCAAATTCGAAGCAGTTTAGGATGTTTTTGAGTTCGTGTTTGTGTTAGCATAATCTTATGAGATTATGTTAAGCTTAATAAAATACAAGGTATTCATGTCATTTCTTAGTTTTCATTGTTTTCTCAGTTCCAGACTACCCTATGAAGTATGTGGGAAAGCCTATAATAATTAAAAGGTTTGAGACAGAAAATTCAAAATAAATATTCAAAATTAAAAATATTTTTACTTGCGATTATAGGTAGGTACTATAAGGCAAGTTATGGATTCGTGCAGAAAAAAAATTTCGAGATAACAATCACACATGACATTACGATGATGGAGAAGTCGAAAAAAGTGGGTCTGGGAATTCCGTCCGTCTGTCTGTCTGTCTGTCTGTTCGCGCTTCTAGAGCCTGAACGGATGGGCCGATTTGCTTCAAATTTGGTATCTAGGATTTATTTGGCCGTCCCTCGGAACGTATCTTTTATTTTTGCTCTAGGCCCAAAAATAACGGCACCTGCCATACAATCGTGAAGAAAAAAATTGATTTTCTCAAAAACGGCTCTAACGATTTTGATAAAACTTTCAGGATGCTATTTTTGTAAGACAATCTATCTTTTGGTTAAAAAATATTTTTCAAAATTTGTCTTATAACGGTACCTCTCATAGAACCAGTATTTTCATATCAATTTTTCTCGTAAACTATACATTCGATTTCAATAAAATTTTGGCCACAGGAAGTCATTTATAATTTTATTAATATGGCATTTCAAATTTTTCAAAAACTTTTTTTTTTGATTTTTTATAATTTTTTCAAAAAATTTTTTGGTTTTCGAAATATGTTGGAAACGGGTATATTGATTTTTTTTAAAATTATTTTTTCAAATGTAAACTACAGGTTGCCATATATGTGCATACCCAAATAAATTTCAAAATATTTTTTGGAAAAGTTTTTCAAAAATAACCTTTTTAAAAAAAAACTGGTCGAACGATTTTCAATATTTTTTTTTCCTAGATTCACGTATAGCTTTGAAATTTTATTGTATACTTTGTTTTTCCGAGAAAACTCTTAAACTAATTTAAAAAATAAAAGAATTTTCGAAATTATTTAAATTTTTTTTAAATCCATATATGCAGCCACTAAGCAATTGCTTATTATAAGAGCAAGTTCGTGCGACCCAGTCGTGCATTTTATTTTATTAAATAATTCTCGATGAAGATCGAAATGTTTAGCTTTGCATGCGTTTGATTCGATTTTCGAAGCACTTTGTTTCATTCCGATTGAGGGATACCGTATACCTCTAAAACATGAATTTTTTAAGATATTAATTAATTTTTTGTTCAGAACTCAAAAAAAAGTTGACGTCTAATTTTAAGTTTTGAGATAGGGAGAGTGTACTTGTACATGATTCTGCACCATAAAGCAGGATCAGTGTTCTATACAGTGTCTCCTTGGTTCTTTTCGATAGGGCTTTATTCCTCAATTCAGCCCAACGAAGCAGCGATTAGCCAGAGTTATTTCGCGTTTGATTTCAGCGCTGATGTTATTGCCTGTGTTTACTGCAGTAACCAAGTAGACAAATTTACTGAGTACCTCGATGTTATACCTATCAATGGTCATGTTCTGACTAAGTCGGTGAGGTGGTGAGATTGGACATTTGTTGCTGAAAGCATATACCTACTTCGTCTTGTCCTCATTTATTTTCTGTCCCATTCCGCTTGCAGCTGACTCCATAGAAGTGAAGGCAATCCAAGTAAATGTATCGATTTGTTAAAGATGGTGCCCGATGCGCTGGCTTGGGTGTTCCATATGACATTTTCCAGCACAATATTAAAACAGCTGCATGACAGTGCGTCACGTTTGTCTTAGCCCTCTGGTGGTTTCGAAGGTTTCAGTAGCGTCCCCTCAAGTTTAAATTATTCAAGTTTTTAGGAAACAGTGTAGATATAGGGCTTTATTGCGTTTGCAAAATTTGATTTGAAAGCCCCAACTGCGACATAGGACTTTTCAAAATAATATCATAGGTCCGTTACCTTGCTGCAGCAGTTTATAGAAGGCCTAATGTAATGGTAATTAGGGCTCTTTAAAATTCTGATGTATACGATTTGTAGTTAAGGCTTTTAGAAAATTTTCATTTTCTAGCTCATTGGAAGATTCAGTCAGCCTCATGAAATAAATACAAATAAATCAGGCACAAGGCCCCTTTGCAGGGCCCAGGGCGGCTTGTGAAACCTGATGTAGACTGTTTCACTCTTCTGTAGAAGTTTCGCACCTCTTTTCTGCAAAAACATCTTTGCATCTCTTCGACTTTGCATTGCTGGTGTTCTTTTTTCTTTCTCCTAAGTAAGCGTTTCTCAACCTTCTAACATAGATTTCTGGACGCTCTAGTGTGTCTCTGGAGCCACGACTTGTGTGCCTTCGTTTTAACTTTGTTTGCCGCACTTTCGGAGTCGAACCAGAGATTTCTGACGGGAGAGGGAATTTTGAGTTTGATTAGGGTAAATAAGAAGAAATCATTGCTGGCGAAGTGAGGCCTGTCCGCCGTAACCATGCCGTGACCCATCATTTCGATGTTTTCAAAACGCACTTGTATATGAGGAGTCCAGATGCAGATATAAGCTGTCTTTAACTCTACTGGATAAATGGTAGCACTGGTTTGGCTTAGAACTCAACTAAGTACGTTGCGATTTATGACAAAGCCATCAAGACGTTCTTCTTGAGAAAAATCTCCATAAAGGAGTTCCTCCTCCGATGAAACGATCTTACAAAGGATCTTTAATAGAGATACTAGCCCACTCGATTCGGGAAATGAACCTTCGTCGATTTTAAACTAAACTATTTCAAATTCTTGCACACGAATCAACGGTTGCTTTTCAGTGACCCTGCTCCGATTCATCCTCGATTTTTGTACCCAGGGCCACCACAGATCAAGTACAAGAAACCCAGTTGTGTACTTTATTTCTATTCGCTTTTCAAATTAAGTCTTCAATGTTTTGATAGATTCTTTTCCATCAATTCACCTTCAATTTCAATAAAAAAGAGATGTGTGTGAAATTTAAACCACAAAGATGATCCAAAATCACCTTTTAATTTCAGGTATTTGGTAATCATACGTTCACACAATGTTACAATTAGCCAAACAAAAAATGGTAGCAATTACATCTTCATCTTCCGTTCAAGGCCACATTTAACTTGTTAACACTTTCAAAATAAGCTATTCTTCTCCGGTGGTTGTTGTGCGTGCAATATAATTATTTCAGTACGCATCGCTTTTAATTGCGTAGTCTCACAAAAATAAGCAATATTTTTGGAATAAAATTATAACATTCTTTACTTTATTTTTATATTGATTAGAGACTTAAAATAGCCATGAAATGTGTGTTCATTTTGCAATATTGATGTGTTCTGACCTTACTCACGGATAATTTTCTTAAGCAATGATTTATAGCTTGAAGAAAAAAAAATGTTCTTCTTGGCTAGATTTTCCCTCAACGGCAGGTTGTAGATTTTCTCTCTCAACACTCCCATTACTTACCAAAGGTAATGGTACACGCTTCAAGAACCTACTTCATCAGGCCCTAAAATACAAAAGAAAATACAAGATTCTTTGTCCACAAGGAAGTGCAATATCTTCCAGCGCATTGTTTTTCCAACTAAACTAAACATTTCTAGAACCCGGGTAATAAAATTGATCTTTTTACTGGCATGCCTGACTATCAGTCTAAGTTATTTGGTAATAAAGTATTCATTTACAAAATTGGCAATTTGTCAGTAAATTCTGCAACAAGCCATTACTTAAACAATTTGCAGCTACTTGATGGGCCGTATGCCAGTTATTTTCCATTTCCGCCATTCTGGGTGGCAGTGGCAATGGCCAACCATTCGTCCAATTAAGACGAAGCGAGTCCACTAAAATGTTGCATGTTCGTGTCAAAAATTGATTCTTACCATGAGCGGTTAGTAATTTTCCAGAAATCTTCTCATTTGCATGCCAGAGAAGAGGATGTGCAACTGTGAATCACTCACTCCAAGACTATGCCTAACTTACCTATTTGAAGCATGAAATTAGGCACCGCCAATTTTATTGCGGTGAGGTAATATCTTGAAGTCTTTGAAGTTATCCTCTTTGCTTGAAGCAAAGTAGGAATTATCTTCAAAGAAAGTGCAGACTAATCATTGGTTACATACTATTGAAGCCAAACATTGTTTGAAGCCAATTAGAAGTGGCTGGGATTCACGTAATAGGGCATCGAATAATAATTGGACTCACATGGCAGTGAAATGGTATGTAAATTGTCTTGGGCGCAAAAGTTCAAACCGTTCGTTAAGAGGAAGTCTACGTAGATAATTGCTTAAGTGAAATCCACTTTTTTCTATGAAGCGAGCTTGATTGAAAGTGGAAGCAAATTTTATAAGTTTTAATATTAATTTATAATTTTTGAATAGGTAAGCTCAGTAGGTACTCATCCGTCATCCCAAATGAAAAGATTAGAAAGATTGTTGAGCTATATTGTCGTCGGGTTTTCTCATTGTATGGCCTATCCAACGCCACTTCCGTTGCATGTTGTCTGCAATTCTGCATCCAATCTTAAAGAATGTTCTTCAGACAAGATGAGATGCTTTTTGTCTAAGGCTGAGGTTAGGAGGGTCCAGGGTTTACTAAGGAAGCTTATGGTTGTTTTATTCACTTATTCTTAATAATACAATTAAAGTAATTTTACAATTCATACATACTGGTTAAATATTATTACAATCTTACAATACATATTACAATTTACAAATATTATTCCAATTTTCAATATTTCAATATACATATATAGTCGTAATCTACTTTGACCCTGAAATAGCAGGGTCTATTAAATTCTAGGCTGAAATAGCAGCTGACACTAAATTCTCGGCTGAGATAGCATCGGACACTAAATTCTCGGCTGAAATAGCAGCGGACACTAAATTCTCGGCTGAGATAGCCCGGTACACTAAATTCTCTGCTGAGATAGCAACGGACACTAATTTTAAAACCTGGAAGCCACTGCAACTTTGGGTTCTAAGCTTACAAAATATTGGAGTTCGGCATTGTACTCAAGATTATTACACGGTCACTGGCGGCAACTGACTCGATTTTCACTGAGTCAAATTGTCTGTCTTATGCATATTTTCACATGCAAGACAGTGGAAATTATAACATAAACAACAAAAATTTATGTAATATCTCTTTCAATGCAAATTGCAAGTAAATTATAGCTTGCCATTGGTTGTTGTTTGTGTTAAATAGATTATGGTGGCGAAACTGGTTTGGTGTGCTATCGAGTGTTGGCTTGTGCAAAATAATATGGCACGGTCGGGGAGGAGTGAAATCCTAATTAATGTGCGGTGGTCGGACGGAACGCTTACTTCGCAATTAAATAATTGGCGGTAGGGGCGTTTCATAACAATTTTCAAGGTTATTGGAGGCCTGCAGTCTGCTCGAGATGTTGCCAGAGATATTTCAGAAGCATAACAGAACAGATTTGCTGCTGGATTCGAAAAAATCTATTGCATTCGCCAGCATTATCTATCAAAATCAAAAATGGTCTTCATTGGATATCACGTCTTTAATTTTCACGCACCGTGGAAGTCATCACATTGTTAATTTCCAGCGAAAACAGAATTGGTGACATGGGATCTCTTTGCCTCACTCCTTGATTCGTAAGGTGTTAATGTGGTCGACAAGTGATAGACCACTGCAAAAACCCGGCTGATGCCTGCTGAGTGTAGATCCTTGATTTTACCCTCTCGAGAATAATGGTTGCACATACTTCGGAATAGAGGACAGCATGGCACGGCACCTTTTTGGCAGTAATTGAAGTTCTTGAGGTTTAATTTCTTTGAAAGCTTCCAACTTCCATAGTGTCTTGGGTAAGTTTCCGTCCGGCAAAAGAGCCTGGTACTAGTTTGAGCAAAATACCGGAATGCTTCAGTGTCTGCTTTTATAGGAATCCTGCGGTATAACGTCAAGTCCACCTGATTTGTTTGCATTTAGAAGATGCACCGTGTTTCTTGTTTTTGAACTTTTGGGGAAGGGGGGCAATTGTCTTCCCTTAGAATACCTGGGCATATTGTTCAATATTGGATTCAAGTCTGTGTTGTGGTCGTACCATTAAGCAGTGCACATAAGTGTTCCCTCCACCTTTGCAGCTGATTTTCTGTCTTCGTTAAAAGGCTGCTGTTCAAACATCTCATACACCGCTGAACTGTCTTATGAGATGCTATGTACTAGTTCCGTAGAAATAATTTAGGTTGAGCATCAATTTCTGAATTGATTATAATTTTAAGTGATCATCGATATGTGATTTTGCACCAGGTGTATTGGAATATCCAGGAATCTCTCGTTTTTGTCTGTCTTGGTACAGTTTCCTAGCGCTCTTTATTTGACCCCACAGCCTTAAACACAGGTTAAACTTACAAAATTAACCAGAATTTTGTAAGTTTAACGCTTTGACGCCGAGTGTGATAGCGGAACTACGACATACCTACATACATTAGGATTATTTAGAACGCTAATGTTTTCCTTGATATATACGCTCTGAGAGTCGTTGGGTTAAATGTTCGTAAGTGAAGAAAAGCCCTTAGCAAGTGATGATCGCTGTCTGCGTCAAGTTTTCTTTCGTTTAGAACATTGCATAGTTATTTCCTTCCACTTCTGCCATATAATGAAGTGGTCGTTTTGATTTTTAATTCGACCATCTGGAGATTCGATTCCCAGGTGGTTTTCTGACAGGTCTCTTGCAGGAATAAAGTACCATCAATCACAAGTTGACGAGCATTGCAGAAGTCGACAAGCATACCACCATTATCGTTAGGTTGACCAAATGATGCTTACCCATAACGCAAAAACAAGGACGCCCACTGTGAAAAAACAGACGCCTTTTGCAGCCGCCCAATATGGGTATAGACGCTACTTGCTGTTAGCTTATAGGCTCATTCGCCACCAGTCTTCCATACAGTTGACTGAAACCCGCAATTCTTCCACTTTAAGGGAGATTTTTTTGCAACCCAAGGACAAGTCTGTGCCTTGAACAGAAATGCTGGGTTGGCTCTGCTTATCCGACAGTTCGGTCCCCTTGTACTTTAGTGATACCATTGTATTTACATTTTTATAGTAATTTAATGTAACATGTTTTTTCAGTTCTGAACTTCGACAATGGCGGCGCTAGTTGTCTTATCTACTTAACATTAAATGTCTTCTATTGTTGTTTTTGCTTCCCATGGCAATTTAGACAAAAACCACTCCTAACTCACCAATCCAGTGTTTGTGAACTTCGTCCATAGATGGCTCACCAAACGTTCTGCGTTGTGTTTCATTAAGCGAACTTTTAAAAATATTGGTTACAAGCAAATAATTCTTCGATAAAACATTTTATATAAAAAAAATTAATTCATTTATTAATTATTATGAAGTCTAAATTACCAAAGATTCGAGAATACAAATGCATTCGGAAGACCAATAGAAAAGACAAGAAAGAAAAAACGTTGCAGTCTCGCAGTTTCAGACTCTGATGAGATTAGGAAGTCAATTTCAAAAGCCACACCGCCAAGGCTTGTATTCAAAACACAGACGACTTACCTATTCTTGAGACTAAACAGACTGCGCGCTTGTGGTTGAGTCAACTTTTTTCCCTCCACGGTGGTGTCTCTGCATTGCGCCGCGTCGCGTCGGTCGTCGTCTAAAGATAAATGTGAAAGATCCAACAAGTACCTGTATTGTATCTGAGGCTCATTTGGGTCTTTGGCTTTGGTCATGACATTCAGTCTGAGTTAGGTTTTTATCAACATCGGTCGTTGGTCGGGCATCTTCTCAATTCTCATAGTGAGAATTCCTAGTGTGAACTTCAAAGTGCAAAAGATACAAAATTTATGAATGCTTGGATAGCACGAAGATTATCTTGTTTTTCCTTAACCTATGTTTATATATATGTATAGAGACTGTGTATCCCCCGGATTGGATTATGATATAAAGTGGAATTGATTAGTAGAAATTGCCGGAATAGCAAGCTATCCATGTGCAAAAGTGATTAACCTATTTTGTGCGTCCGTCGTCGTGATTACATCTTTCCCCGGATACTTTGGGAACAAACATTAGTGTGGATTTTAATTTCATCTTTCCATTGGACTTTTAGTTTGGATTTAAATTATCATTTGAAAGAATTAATTTATAAAAATATCAAGTAAGTTATTTCGTAAATCAAGTTTTGAGAACATTTGCATTAAAATATTAATAAAAATATGAATATAGATTAATTTTGAGTCAAAATAACTGTTTTTATGTTCTTATGTGGGTTACAAAGGAATTTATGTAAATTTTTATAGTTAAACTAAGATTACAGCTTTCTTGTTGCCAGAAGATGCAACAACAACAACAGCAACAACAAAAATCCAGAATAGCCATTTGTTAAGAGCTTAACCACAGTCATTGGGTCTGGGTTACTGTGCTGCAGCGGCAGCAGCAGGTGACTGGAATACAAGTTTTGGTTAAATCTTTGGGGAAAGGTATATATCATAGGCATTTGGTTAAAAAAAAAAAGAATTTACGAGGAAGGAGCTTGGAGTTTCCAATTTAGGCTTGAATGGTGTTTTCTGTTTTCTTTTTGGGCACAAGAAGAATTCTTTACTTGGGCAGTGGCGTTTTTTTTTTTTAATTTATTGGTGAAGTAACCTAATTTCGTCTCATAAAATATTTTCTTGTTTATGAGATGCAATGAAGTATTTTAATTATGTCTTCATTTTGTAATGAATTAGGTGTGACAGATGTTTATCTAGAAGATATATCCAAACGGATTAGGTGTTTTTTCAGAACAATTTAATCCAAATTCAATGTTGTTTGAAATTGGTTTAGTTTTTAAGTAAGCGCAAAAACTGTTATATTCCGTAAAAAAAGTGATAGAAGTTTTGATTGAGTGAATGCGTAAAGGTTCCAAAAAATTTGTTTAGATTACTGAACCTTTCGAATATTATGAGTTACATTAAAGTGTAAACTAACAAAAATTTTCAAATTCCAACTGCTTAGTGCTAAACAAAATTGCACCATTTTACAGACAAAATGTGTAAATTTGGAAAAAATTCTCAATAAAGGTATAGGGAGGCCTTATACAAGCTATTTTGAACATACATATCTACAAGCCTTGTATAGAGTTTTTGAAACTCACTTCTAAAGGCATTTTAAAAGATATTTTTTTAGTTGTTATGGTCAGTTTTTAAAATGTGTGGCTTGCGCAAGTTTGCCTTATAAAAGCTTTATACAAACTATAACTTGTCGAAATCGAAAAATAGAAACCTAATACAAGCTTAATTGTTAGTTGGGATACTTTCCGATGCAATTTTTTAGAATGAATTTAATGTTTTATAAAAAACGCCCTAGAATTGTCAAATTTAGTTAAAGTGAAATTTTTCAGCCAAACCAAAAAGAAAACCCATTCTCTGAAAGGTACCAGTCTCAAGCAAAACCTGAGTTATTTGTAGCTTAGTGTGTTGCATACTCGACACCACAGAGCGAAATTGATCTCATAATATGTTCTTGAGAACGTGAATGTTTTTATTTGAGGAATCTCTTTTCGCACTGGTGAGTTGGAAGAATAGTTAAAGCTCTTGATGTTTACAAATCCGTTGGCCAAGATAGTATCTACCTCTTCAATAAAACTCTTTTCGTGTGGATTGAAAAAAGCATTAGGTACGGCCTACCTTACAAAGGCGTATCTTTTTCTTCATCAAACTACCAAGCAACCACGCCAACGTCTCTTTTTTTTCAAGGTAATGAAACCCTTCACAAACAATCAAAATAAGATATATCCTAAGGAACCTAAACTTTCTTAAAAAAACTGCAGTACGGATTTTGTAGCAATCAGTTTCAGCACTTCATATTTTACAAGAATTTGTGAGAGTTTGGTACCAGACTCTCCGATCGAAAATGCGCATTCGGTTTTTGGAACAGACCTTTTGACCCGTTCAATTGGCTTTGGTTTGGATAGCTTCCAGTATGTTATCTTCAAAATAGATGCTGTTATGCCCAAAGGCTCCGTTTTGTCTACGACTCTGTTGCCTATCTTTAGAAATGATCTGTTATCTCAGACTTTAAATACACATAATTGTTTTGCGGACGACAGTACTCTCAGCTTTTCATCTTCGTTTCCAGATTCACAACCCCGTTCTGTAGATGTTTAACTGCAATGGCAGCGTGTGATAATCTCATTAAATTCCGATCTTGACAGCATTGTCCAATGAGGAATTATTGACCGTGTGGAATTTAATACTTCAAAAACTCAATGCTGTCTACTATCGTTAATACACGCCACTATTCATGAGTGACACTTGCATAGAGGAAACCGAACAGCTTTGAGTTCTAGATATGTATATGCTTATCAAGAACACTGGTCTGGCTACAATCTGCATTATAATTCTCATATCTGGTTAGGTGCTCCTACTCGTATCAGGACACTTGCGTCGCCTGGATAGGATTCAGAAAAAAACCTTTAAGTTTATAGGTGAAAAACCAAAAACAAAAACATTTGTTTTACTTGAACATCATCAGGGAAATGTTTCTTGTCTTACCTAAGTAACCTTGGTTTCTCACTTCCATCACTTACCTTAACGATTTCCAAGTTAAATTCACATTGCTAGGAATGCCAATACATTCTGATATAGCCTAATTTCTGACGTATACTATCAAGTATTGAAATTCATTTTTTAACCGCACTATAAGAATGTGAAATGTCTTACCCAGCTTAATTTTCCCTCTCATTGTGATATACAGATATTCAAATCCAATGTGCATCGTTATCTATTATAAAACTGTCCGAATCACTTGAGCTGTGTAATGTATCCATGATAAGAATATTAGGAACCCCAAGTTTTTGCAACAAACTGTTGAATACCTTATTCCAACACGATTTTGTTTGTGACAAACTATTAGATACTAATATTTTCTCGCAAAAGTGCACACCTTTAATGGGTGCGTCATACATACTGGAAATAAAAACCATTACCCAGGCCCGAAGTTAAGAATATGTGTTGCCAGGATAAAATCATTACAATGGACTATAAGTATAACACAAAATTTTAGGCTGGCAGCTGAAAACAGCAAATTATTTGAATTTTGAAAAATTATATTTCGAATGAAAATGGGGATTGTAGTCGTGTTCATAGGTTTTAAAAGTCTGCATTTCCTAAGGCTTTGTCAAAACAATTTTCCAACATGGCATGAAGTGAGCTTTAATTATATGCCATTTTTTAGCACTTTAGTAAAATTTACAAATAGGCAAATCGAATTGTTTTTAAAGCAATTTTTAAAACAATAAGTAGGTACCTTATGAAATTCACCCCCTTAAAGTAGGCATTTTGAAATCTATAGACAAACAAAATATTTAAATTGATGATAGGTTACTGTTGTTTAAAAAAAAAAATATGATTATTTTTTCTATTTTTGAAGTAAGCTTATTAAAGTAAAAATTGTAAAAAAAAAGTTTCTTAATATTTTTATAAAAAGCGGCTGACGGCCACTCCAAAAATCAAATTCTTTTTTTTTATATATGCAACAAAAGTTTGAATGAAAAGTGGAAGTCAGCCGCGCCCACTTTATAAAATTTATATTTAATTAAAAGACAATTTACTTGTGTGCGCAAAATTTAATAATTGTGGGTCGATATTAAATGCAAAAAAAAAAAACCAAATTTAAGTTTTTCAAATATATTTGGTTTTTGACTTTCACTTCTAAAAAATGGTTGCTTTCCTAGTGCCAAATTTATCGTTAATCTTTACTTTTCTAACAATAAAAACAAACAAATATCACTTTATGTAGAAAAAGAAAAAAATTCTTTTAGAATCAGAAGTCAGGCATTTCTTCCAATTCGTTACTTCTTAATGAGATGTTGCCTTGAAAAATAAAAATCTAACTTGTAACAAATTCATCTGAAAGATAATAAAATTTCCTCCACCATCCTGTTATTATGTAATTAGGGTTATCAAAAATAACAGTTGTGGGTCATCCACTTAACCAGAATACAAAATTAAATACACAATTTCTGCTTACTGCTACTCAAAGCTTCACCTAAAAAAAAGAAACTACATGTATCTATCTAGTTTCTACTCAAAACATATGATAGAACCATCATCAAAATCAAAAAGATACTTTTATCCCAAGAGCCAAGATTATCTTCAAATTCACATCATTATAAAGTAAAACATAATACTTTGTGAATATTTTTTTCATCACGCAAATGATGTTCTAACCAAAAAAAAAAACTTCAAATCAGGTAGCTGGGTCTAAGTCTAAGGCAAGTCAAAAAGTCTAATGATCCATCTATTCGGTAGAATCTAAGATTCAACACACGAACCACTGATTATAATTTCCCGTGCTGAAGTAAAAAAGTAACTGCTTTTCCTGTCCTCTGCGCATGTGCAACACCACCCTAATGACATTTTATGAGTTCACTTCTGTGAAATTACTCAGATAGTTACCCGATGCCTCCTCCTGATTTCAAATGAGGGGGAATTTATGTCACTAATTACCCGAAACATTCTTCAAGTTATCTACATTTGTATGTACCTATCTAATGCACTTGAAGATACTCGTACATGGAATTTAATTTCGAAACCATTGACTTGACAGTTTGTTCGCATTAGAACAAAATGAAGGTACATATTTACACATGGTTCTGGAAATGCATTGAATTAGTTAAGGAATTCCAATGTGCACCTGATTCAACAAAACTCACGGCCGGCGAGGTAGACCCAAACTATTTTATGTCGTCGTGAGGGTCAACAAACTGTCAGATAATGCCGGAGCTCTGTGTTTATTGTAGCCCCCTATTTTTATTTTATATGCCTTTCCTGTCTTTAAAGTTGACTTAAGTATGCACACTTTTCGGTTGTTACGACGAGACTTCAAAGGTTGCCATCATTATTACACTTTTAAATTTAATAGGTGCAAGAACCTTTTTTTAAATTATGATGTCAAAAGATGGTGTTTGGACGAAACTGTTTGTTGTTTACGTAGATACTTGTTTTTTTTTTTTTTTTGTAAACATTGTGGAACGGAAATGGTTTTTTAAGAAGTAAGGTTAGGAATGCGATGGGAAAAATATAATGCATTGTGCATGCAGCAAAGTTTTTGGAAACATTTTTGTTTACTTGTTAAGAACGGAATTTCAGCATCAGGTTTTGAAATATCTGATTACATACTTGTTAAGTTGAAGCACGGAAATTGTTGTGTAGGTCTTGAGATAAGGCAGACGACCCAACATGAAAAAAATTTCGAATTTGACATCGCCATCGTTTACTTTGACATTTTGATAATCATACTCAATGTTTTGTCATGTGAGTGCTATTGAAATAAAATGCACGACTGGGTCGCACGTACTTGCTCTGTTGGTGCAATAGTACGATGAAAACAAACTTTTCGATCAATAAGAACAACTCATTTTTCCATCCTATAAAACGCTATAAAAAACGATGCCAAACGAAGTTTGAGTCAATTCACTCAAGCCGTTGTGAACTTATGGCCATTTGAAAAAAAACCGTTATTTGCATTTTTAGCCAAAAACTAAATACGCAGTTCTCTTAAAAACACAAAAAGAATATTACACACAAAGTTTAATCAAGATCGTTAGAGCCATTTTTGAGCAAATTAGAAAAAACCAAACAAAGTTGGCTAAAACTCAACGGCTCGTTGTATGGAAGCCACCGTTTAGAAAGGCTTCAGTGAAAAATTTACTAAACCATCCTATAGAACACTATGAAAAACTATGTCAAACAAAATTTGAGTTCATTCAATCAAGCCGTTGTGAACTTATGGCCATTTGAAAAAAAGCCGTTAAAACCTGATTTTTGTTACGACCATTTGAGCCAAAAACAAAAAACCCAGTTTTGTTAGAAATGCTTAAAGTTAGATAAATTTTTAGTTAAATCAAAATCGTTACAGCCGTTTTCGGGAAAATCCAAATTGAAAAAAACCGTTACTTGAAATGTATTAGTTTGAGCCGGGCTAAAATAAAATAAAAAAAATCTCGACAACCGTTTTTCTTGAAACTGCTACATACCAAGTTTGAAGAAAATCCGTCAAGCCGTTTAGGCTGTAGCATGACGTGAAAAAGCGCACATCCGCACATCCGCACAGACTCACAGACAGACCGACGGACGGTATGGCGAAAACCACTTTTTTGGGCTTCTCTATCATCGTAATGTCATGTTTGATTAAAACCTCGATTTTTTTTTCTGCACGAAACCAATACTTGCCCTATAGAGCAAGTCAAAATTCAACAAACTTTTTTAAATTGGGGCATATTCTCCATCATGCCTCAACAAACACACTCCGCCAGCCAGTTTAGTTCCTAGCTAGTTGCCTCCAATGTCTTACTCCAAGTTGGTTGAGGTCGTTCGCCACCTAAGATGGGATCTTTCAATACCGCTTTTGCCCTCAGGGCCATCTATAAGCCGCTGTATTTTCAGTTTGTTGACCAGATCGATGTCACTGTTAAGTCCGCAAAGTTCGTCATTGTATTGTCTCTTCTATACTCCATTGAGACATAGTTACTGGACCGAATATCAACTGAAAATGTATCTCTCAAAGCCGCTTTTTTCCGATTGTGACAGAGAGAACGCTTCTGCCATACAGCAGGACTGATACGGGTACTGTATCTCCTTGGACCTTTGAGAAGGCTTTGATATTAAAGTTGCCTTCTTAACCCTAAGAAAAAGCGATTGGCAAGAGTTATTCGATTGATCTTTGCACTAATTTTATAGTGGAACCCAAATAGACAAAGTCTTGTCTGCACTTAAAAGTTATGTCCGTCATTGTGATCTTCTGACAAAGTTACGATGATGATATTCTGCACCTGAAGACAGCATTTATTTTCTATCATTTCCTCATTAACTCCTTGATAGCTAACATCGTTATTCCAGAAATTTCAATCACACCAAAAACATAAATGTAAAAAAAGCCAAGTTCTCCTGTGCGTAACAAGTCAGTGGTGAAAAGTAATCCTAAACCTTTTAATTATTTCTTTGTATGCACCACAAGGCTTACCAGTTACAACTATATCAAATTTCAATATTCTAAGATGAGAAGCAGTGCTACATAAATTTGATACCATTTTCTACTAAATAGGTGGTTACTACGCCCCTGAACAGAAAACATCAAACTTTAGATTATTTCATTGGTTACAACACAAGTTCTGCCATTCTGCCGAATTTCAAGTTCATACGATAATCAGAAATTTTTTTTGAAAATGGGCGGACACTACGCCCCCTGAATGGAAATTTTTTTTTCAATTTTTCCTTTGTATGTATCAAAAGGTCTACCACTCTGCCAAGTTTCAAGATTCTACGACGGTTAGAAGTGCTCCAAGAATTTGATAAAATTTCCGAACAAATAGGCGGATACCACGCCCCCTGAATTGAAAATCTCAAATTTTCGATTTCATCCTTTGTATATATCGAAGGTTCACTCGCTGTGCAAAATTTCAAGGTTCTGCGGTGACGGGAAGTTTTCCATAATTTTGATGATCTGATTTTTGAAGCCCTGTATCTCAGAAACTAATGATGCTAAGTATCTGAAATTTTGGGGTTACTTTTTCTTGCCATGGTAATGCCTTGTAGCAAATTTGAAGTTTCTGGGTTTGTTGGTTCAGAAGTTAGAGGGGGATCGAAAATGGCCTGAGTTACTGTAAATAAGGGTGCCCCTTGATACGATCAGCATAGCCAAGTAAATGAACGGATCTATAAAAAAACGTACCGCTGGTGTTAACATGCAGTATCCGATTGCGTCACCTATTGTCTTAAGTCTTTGTCGACATCAAAGGAGTAGGTTTCTTCTCAACCTCTGCGGAGCAGCATGAGCTAGGCAAGTCATGCAGGGATACAAAGATGTAACATGGATCTGTATATCTCGTCTCATCTCTTTATGCTGTCATAGGTATGAAAAAAAAAAACCGATAGATGGCGAGCTTTGATCTGTAGGAGTGCGAAAGTTTGGTCTATGATTGACTTACTTGTCCTAAGACCACTCTGCCAATCAAGTAACTCAGAAAGGTGTTTAGACGTTAAAACAAAATAAAAATAGCCATGATTTAAAATTCGACTTTAAGGAAACTAATACTCGTACTTCTCTGGTTGACGCCGTTCAGAGTACCACCTTTTTGTGGATAAGACTTACGATAATGTGGTTCCATTCATCAGGCATACTTTCATCTGACCAGATTGTACAGATGAGGTGCTGCATGCTCCTCACCAAGTTATCTCCCGCTGCTTTGAAGAGTTCAGCCTTCTTTGGCCGGAAGGCAATCCGCTCCAGCAGCTTTGTTTGACTTTATTTTCGATATCGCTAGATTAAGGCAAGCTTGATGGGCATTAGCTTCACTTGCATGCATTAAATATTGTATGAACATTTCGCCATCGATTTGTGATACCAACACTGTCCATTACTAGGTAATCTTAATCTAACTTAATCTAACAAAAGTTGTTCTCTCCAAAGTTAGAGAAAAGAAGGTGGTCAATTCCAAATCATACACCATCATTACTTTGACAGAAGTCTTCCAGAAAAAAGAACGGCGATCAAATGCAGAAGACAAAGTATTTTCCACCACGATAATTATTTAAGTCATGCTCTCACACATCGATCGGCTGAAACAAGTGCATTTTAAAAACATCGAATAATTCCCGCGGATCGAACATAACATGTGAGGTAAACGTTTTTCAACGACTCACATTTATGTAGCCGAGCAGTATTTTAAAGTGTTGTTATTCTTAGTTGGCAGCCATTGCATACTAATCAGTTCCAGTCAGACATTGAACATGGACAAAATGCAAAGTTATTATATGAACGGCAGATGAACTCGCAGTACTTATGTGAACCAACAGTCATCATGATAGACACTCTGATGAGTTACTTGACATATATTCTGTGCTTATACCGTTTAGATCTTTCATTACTACTCAGGGTTGTGAAAAAGAGAAGGTGGCGAATGAGCCTTCTAACTCTTTAGTGGGTTACTGACTGGACTATCCAGCTTCTTTTGAACTTAGAAGTAATCGAGGAACACCTTTGCTTACAGTAATCCAGAAAAATGTTTCTCGCCAAAAACGCAAACAGCAAGCTACAAGCTTAGATTTTATTTCAATGGCAGACACTTCTTATACTGCTGCTTAACTGTCAATGAGAAAGGAGATATCAGCATGAATTAATGTCTTAATTTCAACCGAAGTATCAGCTGCCTTCACTGACAGTACGGGTGTCGCAGTAAAAGTTGAAGTCTGCGAAAAACCGAGTGCTTGTGCTAGGAATCGACTGCTTTCGGTTCCGCTGCACACTTTCACGGACTGCGCGTGAGGTTTTCGGCCGACATGAATGTTGGTTCATTGGTAACCAAAAACGTTGTATCAAATTTGGCCCAAAAGTTGAAGAGTTGCCTGTGTAGAGCCACCGCGTCTATCTTAAAATGGGCGCAAGGTGAAGTGCGCAACGTTTGCATTAACGACAACGACCACTCATTTTGAAAATAAAGTTTTATCATTTGGACATCCCATTCAACTGTGTGTAACTTGGCATTAGTAACTGAATAATTGACAAGAGACTGGACAGATGTCACCAAAACAATATGGCCGAAACAAGCCGCCAATATCTACCTCTACCCACGTCAATATTGAAAACCCCTTTATAAAAATCTTCTCAAAATTTTGAATAACGATATAGTATTTACTTGGCACAACGGATTCATAGGTGGAAAGGAAAAATAAAATCAAGATATACTTGGGTCGGCAGCGGCAGAAGGAAATTCAAAAGCTTGAAAATATTGTCGTTGAGAAAAATTTGCTTAACTTAATTAAAAAAAAAAAAAAAACCCCATCAGCTCGTTGGTAAAGAAAATAGATTTGATCCAATTTATGTACCACATTAATTTTTTCGGGAATGCTGCCCCAAGGAATAAACAAATGCTCCAAACGTAATTGTGATTCGACTATGATGCCTTGCATCAAGCCAATCCAATGTTACAAGATCGTTGAAGTGCCATACAGGCTTAAGATCTACAAATAACAAAAAAATGGCGTTTATCACTTTCCAATGGCGACACCTTTGAATACTAAAGTTCGGAAATAAATGTTTTTAACATAATTACGACCAAAGAAAAATACCACAACTAGGTATGTTAATTTCAATTCATGCTCATATTGCTTCTGAAACTTCAATGTATTTAGCTACTTCACTTAACGGCATCCATTGTTTCACGTTTAATCTTCAAGCCTATCCAACCTACGCGCAATTAAGTCAATCAATTTACTCTCATTGTGCTAAAAGTTCGCACCATAAACCCAAAAGACATTTTTATTAAAACTTTCATTTAATTAATTTCCCAGATCACTTTCGTATACAGCTCGGAACAATTATGACATCAAAATAAGAAATCACTTGAAGTTGAAGCTCAACACTTGCTGCCGTGCGTCTTGATGGTGGAGACAATGATGTGTTGAAAAGAATCCCACAGTTAAAATTTTTATATCTGTCGCTTTATGCTGTTAACCCTAAATTTTTAATTAGATAGAAAAAAAGTGCATTCCAAAAATACTTCCCTAATCCATGTGATCTCCCACGATATGAAGCACTAGGTACCTAACTCACCAATAACATTTCCAACAACTTTTTAATCTTAGCCAAGGAAAGACATAGTCCCACACTTTTAATCAAGAATGATTAATTATTTTCACACTGCATGACTGTGGTGAAAGTATATTTATGAATAATTTTGTTTTCGATTAACAAAGTGTCTCCAAGAAATGTTCCGATTCCGGCCTTGTGAATTAAATAATTGTTGTTTAAAATTTAAAAAACAAAAATGTCATTTTATTAATTTCACTCATCTCTTTTTCAATTCTTTTATTTGCAGTTGAGGACGACAACGTCAAGTCTTACGATGACGCTAGGACATCACATTTGAAAGGGCGGAAGACATTTTTGAATTATTTGGAACAAACAAAATGGCAGATAGTAGAGAGCGAATACGAGGTCCTTCAAGAGATGGCAGAGAATTTCTAACCAGCCCGAGGCAAGTTCTTAGAAGGTTGATGCTTTTGTCGGAAGGGAGGCAGTATCGGGAAGCAGCTGGAGTTGTTGGCCGACTGGGTCCATCTGTTCTACGATCTGTAATATCGGAGCTGCCAATAGATCTGCTGCTAGAGGCATTGCCGCATAGTGCGTATCTCTTGGAATCATTTTTCTCAAGGTATGTTTGTTTTTGTAAGAACTTAAAAATTAAAACAGTGGGGTCAAATATAAAAATACTTAAGATTTTAACAATGAAAATTCATTGGCAAGGGATGTGTTGAAAAATTTTAAAATTAATTTTTGGCTCCCAAAATACAAAACGTCAGATTTTTAAAAATATAAAAAATATAAAAAAAAATAATAAAAATATTGGTAGCTGTTGAAATAAATAAATTGAAAACTTTTTTAAAAATTAAGAATACAAATTCTTTTACTCAATAAAAATCTAAACTTGAAAACATCCATTGTTTGAGCAAACGAAAAACTGTTTTCGTATCTGAAAAACATTGGAATTATTATATAGTAACGGGTTTTTTTTTAGTTGGCATCACTACTTTAACTGGCAGCCATTTTGTCAGCTGTCAAGTGATTCATTTTTAGTTTGGCTTGGCATTTCAACGTGAAAAGAAATTTTGAAAATCATGGTTCTGTTGGAAATACGTATCGAGCACTACGACCATTTTACGGTGTTTAGCGATAAAGTTCACTTTTGGTTGAATATACAAAACTGGCGTATTTGGAGTGATGATAATTCTCAAGTGTATGTTGAGACACCGTTACATTCACAAAAACTGACTGTTTGGTGTGCTTTATGGGTTGGTAGAATAATTGTTCCGTACTTCTTTAAAAACGATGCAGGCCAGAACGTTACAGTCAATAGTGATTGCTATAGAGCCATGATTACTGACTTTTTCGTTCATCAATAATTGAACTACCATGATGTGCAGGAGCTGTGGTTTTAACAAGACAGCGCAACATGTCACACAGCTCGTGCCACAATTGATTTGTTTAAGGAAGCGCTCGGTGATCGATCGCATAATCTCGCGTTTTGGTCCTGTGAATAGGCCTCCAAGATCGTTCGATTTAACGCCGCTTGGCTATTTTCTGTGGGAATTATGGGAAGTCGCTAGTCTACGCCGCTAATCCCGAAACGAATGACCACTTGGAGGACAACATTCGCCACGTTATTGCCGATATACGGCCACAAACACAATATAAAAAAAATCATCTTTGTTTTATTCCATTTCAAAGTTCTATTCCTCTAAAAAACACCCTTTAGTTTTTGAGCAAATTAGTAAAAACCAAAAAAAAAATTGCTAAAACTAAACAGTTTGTTGTATAGGAGCCGCAGTTTAAAAAAGTTTTACCGAAAAAATTGCAGTGCCACCCTATAAGAAACAATGAAAAACCTCGAAAATTGTTTTCTTTAAACTGCTGTATAGGGTAAAGTCGGGTGATATGGCACCCTTTCAATATCTCCCACTTACTGACTTATTTTCAAAACAAAGAGAACAACATATCAATCGTTTTAACGTAAGCTATTAGATTATCCAGTTCAAATCTCAGGAGCCCTTTAAATACTATAAATACAGCCGACTACAAAAAAAAAGTGAGTTTGTTTTAAGCAAAAAGTTTTGTTATGCATTAGAGAAGTTCGTGGTAATACGAAGATGTTTGACGCCAGGCGTTCAATTTAAAAAGAAAGAAAAGAAATAATCGTGTTTGTTTAGGGTTTGCTTAATGCTATAACTGTGCGGGCTTGATTTCTCATGTTATTTGGAATAGCAGAACCAAGGTCAAAAAGGTGATATGGCACCTCAGAAAGTCGGGAGATATGGCACCGGTGCCATTTCTCCCGCTCTTACTTTACCTTCATTTTGAACTAGGCACTTAATTAAATAAAAAACAAACAAAAAAAAAACATTTCAAACAGAAAATTAACGCCTAGGACAGTACGTCAGAGAACGATGAGCAAATATCGTTGCAAGATGACTCAGATGATCCCGAAGATTTCGGGGAAAATATTTGTGTGAGGATTATGCCTTTACAGCAAAACCGGACGAGTAGTGAATTCCTGAACATCGTATAAAACAACACCTGCAACAAATGTGGAAAAAGCAGCAAAAAAAGTGAAGTTCCATTTCACCCGCAAGCAGGCGCCATATCACACCCCATTTTTTTAAGTTGTCTTATTTCTTAGACTTTATTTTTGAAAAAAAAAAAAATTATTCAATTGACTGTGAATTTCAAAGAAGTTCATATTTTTTGCTTATAAACTACTTTAATAATAAAGTTATTTTGGTTTGACATAAAAATCTTTTTTAATTTGGAAGTTATATGGAAAAAGAAAAATGGGTTCCATATCTCCCGACTTTACCCTATATGAAGTTTGCATAAAATCCGTTCACCGGCTTAGGCTGTAGCTTGACGTAAAAAAGCGCTCATCAAAAAAAAAATGACAGACGAAAACCTTTGGTAGTATGGAAGATCAGTTAAATACTGGAAACAGACATTCTGAAACCATTGTCATTGGTATTGGTTTCGTGCAGAAAAGCAGAGGTTTTAATCAAACATATGACATTATGATGATAGAGAATCCAAAAAAAGTGGTTTCGCCATGCCGGCCGTACCGGCTATAGCCCAAACGGCTTGACGGATTTTCTTCAAACTTCTTATTATAGCAGTTTAAAGAAAGACGGTTGTCTAATTTTTTTTAGCTAAGTAGCTATGTTTTCTTTTTACCAAATTTCTCAAAAAAGGCTAAAAAAAATTGATTAACTTTGTGAATATTGTTTTGGGAATATTCCAAAGTTAAAATAACGGTAAATATTTTATAAAAACGGTACTTAGCATGTTCAAATCTGCGACAGATAGCTATTGGAACGTTAATGCAGATTCAGACTTTTGACGAAAACGCCCATATAGAAGGGACGTTGTCATAAGGCTTTGTTTTAATAAGATCAACTGAGTTTTGATCGTTTGGCATTTTTTAAGCATCAATTAAAAAATAATATCTAGATCGAGTCGTTTTTAATAATTTTAACTGAATTAAGGTATTTTATAAAATTGTTGAGATATAATACTTACTTTGCTATAGTATATCGTAATATACTCTGTTTAGAATACCTCGTTTTTAATAATTTTCATATCGTTATAATCTTTATTGAAACTCTGAATAAACAACATCATTATTTGCATTATATTATATCTTGTGTATTACTTTCTGCTGGACATATTTTCAATAAAAATCACGCCCCTCAAAGTGAGTGTATTGGAAAAATGTATACAAAACCTTAATCAAGAAATATTTTCTATATTATGAAAAAAAAAGTGGTTCGAAATAATTATGAGGTTTTTTAATGTTAATTTTAAAAACTAAGTTTTTCTGTTACTTTATAAAAAGCGGGCATCAGCCACAAAAGAATTTAGCGCACAGGTACCGATATTTTGGAACCTACATAAAAACTCGAAAACAAATTGGATCTAAAACCTTATGAACCAATCAATTTGTGGTCAGTCTTCCATTTAATTTTAAGCAAACCTTACCCATTATGTTTTATTTGATTATTTTAATAAAAACCTTATGTTTTACATGAACCTTAAGTCAAAACAACCTAACTCTTTCCATTTTTCTTCCTCAGATTACTCACCTTAAATCCATCACCTAAGCCAGAAGTACCAGTAGACGCAGTAACATGGCAACTAGTGCGACTTTTTTCAAATCCTCACGAATCCGGGCTTCGCCAGCGCTGCTCCAAACTCCTGCAAGCTATCGGACAATATGAGCCATCAATACGCCAGAATCTCCGCGAACGCCGAAAAGCCTTCGACATGGCAGTCCAAGGTCTCGGAATTCATGGTCTAACAGCTGATCACACCGGTCAACTTATATCCCTCCATAATGCTCTAAAGACTGAACTGCAACGTCACATAGACACATACAAGGCGGCCATTCACAAACTAGAAGAATTGAGTATGATAACCGTTAATCAGCATCCAGCACATTCTTCCCATCAACGATTGTTGGCCATCAACTACGGTGACATCCAACAGCGTCTAATTGACAACAAGACACTTCTCACGACTCTGGATAAGCCCGCCCTCAAGCAATTGGCTGTCTTAGTGGAGAACCTTGTCCAAAGGGTACAAAATGACAAGGAGGTGCTACAATGTGTCAGTTTGATTAAACGCCTTGACTCCCAATCCTGCATAGAGAAACGACCGGCCGCAGGCCTTCTGATGAATTTCACTCGTGGTTGCGAAGCTGTGTTGAGTCTTATGGGACCGGAATCAGCACCGCCCAGTCCAAGTGCGGGCAGCAATTTTAGTGACGGTTATCACTCAGATGATTCTGCTGCCGTCGATGAGATGAGGTTAGTTGTAGGCGTTTTGTTTCTTGCCCCTTATTTTAAGAACTTTCCATTGAACCACACAAAAAAAGAAGACAATTGACATCAATTTATTCAAATTGGCACCTTTCGTGTGTTTTTTTTTGTATAAAGAACCACTTTATTGTATCTTTGAGATGCGAATTTGAATGGCATTTGAGCGAATGAATTTAAGGCTTTGTTTTCTTTCTGTTTACCTTTACAGTGAAATTGTATCTCAATATCGGTATTTGTACGAAGAAAATAGGACAGAAACGCTGGAGGTGTTAGATACTTTGCCGCAACTGAAGCACGTGCATAGTTTGAAAGCGAAACTACTTTTTTCAATTATTGTGGTAAGTATTAAGGTGAAGTTTTTTTTTTTTTTGCATGATAATGATGGACATTGTTTTTTATATTGCTTACTGAGGGAAAAGGTGTTGTTTTCAATTAGAAAAATATAATTATATTTATTGAGGCGAAGAAAAAGGTTGCTGGAAAATTGCAGACTAATAGTTGAACACTTTCTCAATGACGGATCTAAATTTAAGGTGTGAAAAGTGTCTGCTCGAACAAAAAATAAAATGCAGCGACGACGCTGGGCTTTTTTGAACTTGAATCTTATGCGGATGCGTCGATTAAGTTCTTGGACTTTGAAAAGCAAAGACAAGTTGACCGGCTGTGGATAGATCATAGTCGACTCTTTTCTTTAGACTTTGTGGCTTAAAGCCTCACGATGAAGATATTAATATGTACTTGAATGTTCGTCAATTAGAAAAAAGCTAGGACCGGTCGTTTCAATTTAAATATCAAGCGAACAAAAGATTGTAGGTGTTGCTAAGCTGCTCCCAACTTCTTCTATCTGGCAAGTTATGCATTTGTTCAGGAAAACTGAATTGCACAACAGGGTCGAACAAAATTTCTCTTATCTTTGGCAGTTGCATTTGAGCTTGAAATTTTTTTGAAAAACGGATTATGCCACCTGGTTTTAAGACTTAGTGACAAAATATTTTAAAGTGTTGCTGTGCACATCAATTTGAAACAAAAAAGAGAAATCAAAGTTCAACAAATTAAAGGCATGTAGTAAACAGAATTATTGCGAACTTTAAAAATACTTCTTCTTTAAATTTTGATCTGCGAAATGAATTTCCTAGTAGGTTTTCGTTTCGTAAATGTCTAACAAAAGTCTGATATGTGGGTTTTCAATAAGCTCGGGTAGATTTCAGTGGCCTATGGTGGCTATGTTGCGTTGGTGAAATCTGTTAAATCTGCTGTTTGTTGCTCAGTAACTGATGTCAAATCACTATGGAAAGCTACACGTATAAAGGGTAAATTTTTATTATCAAAATTTGAATAAGTCTATAAGATACCCAGTGGTGTGGACATTCTTGGGCAAATTCTAAAAAAAAACATATGTTAGAAACTTGAAGCATAACGAAGCCCATTTATAGATACACGCTCACACTAAAACCAAAATATGTAAATATAAACTCAATACTTTGTTTTCATTAGGGCCGAAATGAGATTATTTTGAAATTAGAAAAAAATGTGAAAAGGCTAACATCCAACTTTTTCTTTCTTTCTTCCAATCATTCCTTCCTCTTGTTTTGTTTTCCTTACTACTGCCGTTGCCCTGGATTTAATTTCCAAATTGACACTTTATAAAATAATCTGTTCAGTTGTTTTCAGTTTAGGTGCGTTCGATTTGTTTTCACATAATTTGCAACCTTATTTCGTAAAAATGAGAGATAATTTATATATGAGAAATTGTACTGACAATGAGGTCTAATTTGGAAATTTGCTTCAAAATTACCTCTTTTGTCCTGAATGAAGTAGTTTAAGACAAGCAACTAATACAATGTGATATGGTTTTGCAGTTTTTTTTTTTAGAGCAGCAAATGGATACTTTAAACGTGGAACTTAGCGTTTGTATTGGATAACTAATATACCATTAGTGCCTTACAAAAAAACTTGACGAAAAGCTAAGTGGTGTTTGTCGATAAAACTTATCGTTTTGGTGTGAATGAATTTTCGGAATGAAAGGTTAAATTCTTAAACCAATAAAATCTGCAAACGAAAACTCCCAAAATCTCCATACTTGGTGAATAACCCCTATTTGCAAAATTAAATTTTGTTTTCATACAGTTAGTACCAGTTGTACAATAGTGGTTCAGCACTGAATCTCTTTTTTAAATTCTTGATCCGTGGGTCAATTTTATTTAATCCACGGAAATCGGTGTGTTAACTCTTGAACCACCGTCTAAACTTTAATTTTGTACACCAGGGACCGATGTAAATCGTTTTTCAATTTTGATCCGAAGATGAACCATTATTGTACAACTGGTCCTTAGAATCAAAGCTTAGCTTTGATGTTTTTTAAATTTTCAGTGAATGAAATATAAATATTTGAGTTTGGGCTAGCGAAGCCTAATTTTCATATGAAACTATCGAAACTTATTGTGGTAAATTGATGGTAGGTAGCTTTTCCAATACGACAATTTTTGGGCGCGTGATTTTTATAAAATATCTTTATTCAATAAAAATTGAAAGAAAAAAATATTCCATTCAGCTGCAATTTTACGCATATGTTTAAAGAATGACTTAAATCAAAGCTCAGTTAGTTGTTGATGTTTTTGAAACAAAGTTTTAGGACCGCTCACTTTCATTCATTAAAAGTTTAAATCTGCATTATTGTTCAAGTGTTTACTTACTATCGGTCACCATTTTCATTCAAAATCTAATTTTTCAAAGTTCAAATTTATTTCTTGTTTGAATTTAGAATCTAGTTGCGAGCTTAAAACTTTAATTCTCTAAGCTCATAATAATGGTTTTGTTTTGGGAATACAAATTTTAAGCTTTGGGAGTGCCTTACGACTTTTTTTATGGCGCAATAGTTGTAACCTTATTGAATTTTTAGAACTACCGTTTCTCTTATAAACGATAAGCCTACACTGTTTTCATAATGCAAAAACGACTTACTTCGGAGGGCTGTAAATGCGAAACAGTTTTCTTTGTGATTTCGAATATGTTCGTTTTTTTAAAAAAATTATTGCAGTTCCATCGTCCTTCCATCTGTCATTTCATAACAGTACTAAAATTGTTTAGTTACAATAATTGGTGCGACCTTATGTTTCCTAGTTAAGTTCCATGTCGTAGTAATTCCCTTTTAGGTTGATTGGCAATTCTCATTTGTCGTATTGTGGCGTTCTTTTTATCACTTCTCTTAAAGGATTCTGGAGTAACCTCTGTTTCCATTTGAATATTTCGTGTTCATTTCCATCAACCATCTAATCCGCTGTATTCACAGATTTTTTACTAAATAAATGTCAATGCATATCCAATACAGTTAGTGGGTAAATCTTTTTCTCCAAACATTTTTTCTAATTAGTGTGATGATTGAGTCTTGTTTAGTGTCTCCTTGGTCCTTGGAAAAATTGCTTTGCTACGAACTTGCCTTCTCAGCCCAAATTAAAAGAATCTTTGCACTAACATTATTTTGATAAGTTAAACCTTAAAGAGGAACCAAAATAAGTTTTACTTCATTAAGCGCTTCACTTTGTCTTTGGACTCTCTTGACATCAAAAGAATTCGGTGGTGTTTTTTACAAACTTTACCGAGCAGAAAGGGCTCTACACAGACATCCTTCACAATCGAACGAGATTGCCAAAGAGATGTCACATGGCTTCTCTCTTAGCTCGCCTCTGTTCACGCTTTCTTAGGCAACCTTTAATTTGATAAACTTCTTCCCATTATATTCGCTTCTTCTTGAAAATCGAGCCGTATAGAACTCCACGATTCTACCTCATTTCTATGTTTTATATTAAACAATTCCGTAACCACAAGATGTAAGAAGTTGTGTTACATCATTCCGCCATCCCTGTTGCATTAGAAAAAGGTTTGTCTAGTCCTTCTGGAGTCATTAACTTTCGACTAAAACCTTCTCTCCCAACCCAAGTAGATCCCATGTAAAATTAAGAATGGCGCCTAGAAAGGGGTGGGGATGACACTCCACTCTTGGATAGAACTCCTATCTCAATCGAAGTCTTGAGATTTAAAGACTCAATTCATAAAAAGATTAGTTTATCCTTTCACCAAGAAAAAAAAAATTAACCAGATACAACTTTCGATATCCCGTGTTCTGTGACAAATTTCGATTTCATGAAGGTAATCGATAACATTCACTCTCTTTTTTCGCATAAAATTTGCGACATAAATCCACTCTCAATTTTCTCCTCATCCGATTGATGCAAAATAGCCAGCAGGCGCAGTATAATTGACAACTAGTTCCATTACGTTGTCGAATAATAAAATTTTCAAAGCCGCAGGCTCTGCAATAATTTATAAGTGGGCATCAATTCAACCACGCCATTTTGTTAAGTAGAATAATTACATCTTCAGAAACTGGGATGGGAAAGTGCTCTTTATTTCTATACGTCTTAACGTCAAAGATCGTTTAGACTTTCAATTTCTATTCACAAGTCGCAATTCGCACCTCATCGCTGTGTGAATTAGCTAGGCCTTAAGGCTTTGACATAATTCAATATGCAAAACGGAAAGTAATCGCTTTTTTATTGCAATCTTGTGTCGCTTGGATCTCGCAAAATGTATCTTACACTATGGAACTATCAGATTGATAAATGCAAATAACATCAATTTGAAATCTTGACTAATTTAAATGGAACACCCAGTAATAGAATCTAAGTTTGGCTCCAAGAAACCAATGTCTCATTGCCAAACCTTAAATTTCAATAAAAAAAAAATCCCACACATTTTATAATCTAAATCTAAAGTAACTTTCTATTCTCATTAAATTCTCATCTTCGACAGCTTTCGTTCCGAGCATGTCATGGAATGCGTGAACGTAAAGTCATTGAGGTACGTCGAACTCTGAGTTGTCCGGTGGATAGCGTGAATGAGATTTCGTTGGCTTTGGACCGTTCTGTGCGTGCTCATCTTCATATCACAGCCGACACCTTCCCCATGGGCGACATAGAGCGACAGGTGTCTAACCAGGTAACCGAATTGAATCTACTAATTCAGCATATCAACGTTCTTCTAATGGATGTATCTTAATTTTGATAGGTCTTGTCGACGCTACACGAATATCCATGTTTAGAGACATGTCTGCCACTTACCAAATTTATAAGCGATAGCGTGAGGCTGGCTTGGAAGATGGTCAATCAAAAGTGCCCATACTATCTGGATAGTGATTTCAATTTGGGTAAGTTTGATCTTTGAATTTCTATAAATTTCTAACTTACCATTTGATTTGAATTTTAAAGGTTTCCTTCGTCCAGAAAAGCATGATCGCCATCAACAATCCGATCGACGTTCTGATCTTATAAAAGCCTTCCTTTGGCCAGCCTTAATGCAAAACAATCAATGTGTATTCAAAGCTATTGTAGAGACTTAGTAATAAATCGTTTTTTATTTTGTATCTTTTCTTAAACAACAAAAATAATTAAGTAACAAAATATAATCATAAAATGCAATATTTAACAAAAAAAATTTGTACAAAATAATTTTAAAACTAATTATTTAAGTAAAGAAAATTTTAAATTTATACTTTTTTTTATTTTTTTTTCTCCTCTAAGATATTGGTAGAAGCTTAAGACTTATACTAATTTTTTTATTTGTACATAAAAGTGGATTAAATCTATAATAATCAATAATATCACTTGGTGCATTGAAAAGTTTTTCACATGGTTTCTCCTGACCGATGCCGTACATTTCGGTACCGAGAATTTTCCGAATATACAAATGGAAGTAATTTTGTTGAGCGTAAACTGTGACGATGTACTTTATTGAGATATCCTTGTAAGAAAATAAAATAATTAAGAAAAATAAATGATTTTTTGTATTTTGTTGAAATTTACTTGTTCTTTGTAAGGACGAACCAAACAGCCTCCATCTTCGTGACATGTAAGTATTTCTTCAGCAGCTTTACGATCCACGGTGCGATAGTACGCTTCGGTTTCTATTTTTTTGGTGGGTATAACATAGTACTCTAAGTCTAGGTCACCTTAAATTAAAATTAAAAAAAAAAATTTATTATATTTTAATAAAAGTTAATTAATGAATTAAAAAAAAATATTGTTCTAGATTTAATATTTAAAAAAAATAATATTATAGGATTATACTAAGATTCTAAAATTTTCAAAACTATACTCTGAAACTGTTTCGAGTTCTGTCTGAGACCTACTCTCAACTATAATTTCTCGCATAAATATGATTAGCGGCAGAGCCAATAAAAAACTTTGGCAACATAATTTTTGTTTGAACACCACAACTATTACGTTTCTCAACCGCTTTTATTTAAGTTAGAATTTCTTTCAAAATATCCTTAAGGAATGGAGACATTGCTAACATTTTTTCTGAACACGGCCGCCCTTTGCCAGTCGGGCGATGAGGTTAGAAGGCCCAAAAGAACTGTTTTTTAAAGACTTTTCCAAGAAAAATTGGCTTGGCTAATTTGCATCGGGACTTATGTCTTCACCGGTACAAGATCCAACTGACCTAAGAGTTCTAAGCTCATAACTACAGAGAACAGACAACGGCGCGGCGTTTGTTCGCTAACAGACAACGGAGATCGGAAAAATGTTCTTTTGCCCACGAGGCACATTTTTGGATGAATGACTTTGTTAAAAATCAAAAGCCAAAATCTTCAGTGGTGCGTATTTTTTCCGAAAACGACGTTGGTCAGAGGTGAGAAGGTTACCGTCAATATGCAAATTAACAACAATTCCCAGATGCCCTTTTAGTTGTGGCAAAGTAGCAGATTACCTTCAAGTTGCTTTTTGCTTTCCGACGCGTCTGACTAAGTTTGTCAAATAGTTTGGTAACAATATATGTACATATCTCCCTGTCGCACTCCTTGACGCACCTCAAATTAGTCGAAAGTTGTCCATTGTGCAAAACCCAAACACCTTGCTTTGTGATATACAGAGTCATTCATTTTGTGTTTTCAATTTGTTAGAGCTTGCATTTGACACTTGTCAAACTCAGTTGTCATCTGTCATAGTATTATAGCAAGTTTCATTCACGAACAAAATTGCTCTTTCTGTCAAAAGTTTTTATCTTTTTCACTTTTGAATGTTTCATTCATTCAAAATGTGCAATTCTAGATCGATTCTCAACACGAAAGAATGCATCTCTGATGGGTTGGGAGAATCGATCTGAATACTTTTCTGTCAAACGTCAGATGAGAAATAATTTGTTTTGTTGTTGTTTGTTGTAAAATTGTGCCAAACTGTGATAAATATAGCAAAAATATATAAATAATGAACGAAAAACTTAATATGTACTTCAATTATCCAATCAATTATCTAATGATTACTTTTTCCAATGACAAAAGACAAAAATCAAATGGCAAAAAGTCAAATTCAAATTGACATGGATACCCAAAACAAGTTTCATTCAAAAGGGCAATTCTCGATTTTGAGAACAATTCTTCCAAATTTGAATGAAACTCGCTATTAGTTGAATGTTTGCCCATTATGAAAATGGATCGTTTAAAAATCAAGCAACAAGTTAAAAGTATTTAAACTTACTACAACAGTGGGTGTTGGAACAACAGACAATAAAACACCGATTTTTCGAACAACATTTTCTTTAACGCTGACCGATGAGGCACATTATTTCTCACGCGGTGGGTATGTAAACAAACAAAATTGCCGCATATGGGGCTCGCTCAGGAAACCCACAAGTGATCGAAGATCACGATGCATCCAGACAAAGTGAATGTTTGGTGAGCTCTATAGACGGCTCTATAGAAGACGGTATAACAGTCAATTCGCAGCGATATGATCGAATGATAGTCTTTTGAGCGATTGAAGATCATGACTTGGACGATATGTGATTCCAACAAGACAGGGCAACAAGCCACACAACACGACCATATGGATTTTTTGCGAGAAGTTTCCTAGTCGAGTTATTTGACGTTTTATGGGGACGTCCATTGGCCACCAATATCATGCGATTTGACACTGTTACATTTTTTTTTTTTTTTTTTTGGGACAACGCAAAAAACCGTATGTACGCGAAAATCCCTTAACTCGAGACGCATTAAAAACAACATTATTTAAGTTATGGGCAAGATACCATCCGAAATGTGCGAAAAAGTTATTAAAAATTACCACAAAAAATTACATGCTGCGAGTTTTGTGGAGGCGGCCATTGGAATGATATTGTTTTTCACATTTCATTTCAAAATCTGAACTCAAAATATAATAAAATTAAATTTGGGTATGGTACGGTTCGCCGAAAATGTTTAGAAAATTTCGCTGTTTTTCATTTCGCAATTGTTTCATTTTTTTTTTTTTTTGGCATTCTACGTTTGGCAAATTACTTTTCGTTTTTCAAATGATATGACAAATAATCATTTCTCGTTTTTCATTTCGCAATTTTCATTTAGTTTTTTGATTGATTAACTTTTTGAGTTTTTACAATTTCTCATTTGGCATTGTTGTGTTTGAATTTTTTTACTATGCATTTCTTCGTTTCGTTCTTTTTTACTTGGCATTTTGTTATTTTGGACCTAGAGCAAAAATAAATAAAATGCACGACTGGGTCGCACGAACTTGCTCTAATGAGTGACAGTGGTTTAGGGGCTTGAGATTTTGATAACAATAAAATTTTCAAAATTCTTAAATAAATACTTAAACTAATTTGAGCTTAAAAAAAAGTACGCCATTTTATTTCTTGGATAAATTTGAATTTATGAGAATAAATTTATAAAAATCTGTGGAGCGGTTTTTGAGAAAAAAAAAGTTTATTTTGAAAAACTTTTTGAAAAAAATTTTCAAAAAATATTCAAAAACGCCAGTTCATAGGTATTCAACAAATACATTTATTTAAAATTTTTAGAAAAAAAATTAATAAGCAGTTTTTAAAATATTAATTTTTAAAATTTTTTTTTTTTAAATGCTTTTAAAAATACAAAAAAATATTTTTTTCAAAAATATTGGTATGCAATACAAATTGAGCTATCTACAGCTATATGTGTGTGAAATTTCGAAAGAATCGGTTTAGTCGTTTTCGAAATAGTCGAAAGAAAGTACCGTTCTTAGCCATTTTTTAAAACTTTTTTTTCAGCCATATGATTGGTCGTACCTAAACAGCAACACTGATTTTTTTAAATAGAAATCGTTAGAACCGTTTTTGAGAAAAATAAGCTTTAACGTAACGGTTGTATGGCAGGTACCGTTATTTTTTTAACTAAAAAAAAATTTCAATTTCCCCTCTGTACAATACCTAAAAAAGTCTATATACCAAGTTTGAAGCAATTCGGACCACCCGTTTGAGCTGTAGGTCTCTATACATACAGACAGACAGACAGACAGACAGACATACAGACGGACAGAATTTTTAGACCATCTTTTCTCGTCTTCGCTATCATCGTAATGTCATGTTTGGTTGTTATCTCAAAACTTTTTTTTTCGACGAATGCATAACTTGCCTTATAGTGCCTATAATAGTATGTACCTATAATCGCAAGTAAAAATGCTTAAAAAATCCAAAACAACAAATTGCCAAATTAATTTTGCCAAATGGTCGAAAAAGATTTTGCAAAAAAGCAAGACATAAAACCGCAGAATGTTAATTGCGAAACGATTGAAAAACATAATGAACAAAAAACAAAACGTAAATTGCCAATTAAGGATTGCGAATTAAACGAAATATTAAACGACTAAACAAAGAAATGCCAAACGAATTTTGTCAAACAATGGTGACCCATAAAATTTACATCAAAAATGTATTGCTGTGTGTGATTTAATTAGCTTCAGTTTCGAATCCAAATAATGAATGACCCTGTACCGCTCGCAACAGATGTATTCACGATTTACCCGATGCCTTCTCAAAATCTGCAAACATTTTAGTTCAGCTTAGATTGATACTCAGATGATTATTCGAGGATTATTCGGAAGTTATTGATGTGGTCGACGTACAATTGACCACTCTGAAAAGCCGCTTGATGCCTGCTGAGCATAGATTCGACCCTTGACTTTTTAATCACGAGAATACTGGTTCCCATTTAATTCGGAAAGACGGTCAGAATTATAATAATACTACTTCAGGTTTTTCGATTTCCTTTCTTCGTAAGCTTTACATTGTAGTAAGGGCTTAGTTTGAGAAAAGTAAAAAACCCTTGGCTATAGTTTAGGTGGCTCTTTCTATAGTTTTACGCCACAAAAAACGTTAAATTACAAAACTGCAGTATCAATTTTGAACCACTCACTGAAAACGGTGAAAAAACTTAACATTAGCGCATTGGTTCAACTTTCGATCGGCTCAAAAAGACAATTAACTTCTGTTACATGTATCCTACGCCAAAAACTTAAAATGCGGTCTTCTTTGAAATACCCTTAGCAACCTAATAGTCTTTAAAAAATCGATATAGCGGTTTCTAAACAATTCCAAAAACAATAAATCACGTCAACTGAAAGGTACTTTCAAGAGCCGGGCTTACACAATATATAAAAAAATTAACACTTGTTTTGTCTTAAACAATTAACTTATACGATGTTCGAAGGTATCCACCTAACCGGCTGCAGCTTAAATCGAAAAAGCGCAAAGATGCAGAGACAAACCGAAACGATGGACAATATGCCCAAGACCAATATCATCTTTTTTCAAAATCTCTGCTATACAAATACATCCTTATATTGCCCTCTAATTATCCCGTCGGACTTTCGACTTCAATTGACTTTTATAAGGAATCCATATTTCATAAGATTGGTATTTTCGGAGGTACATACTCGTGTCGTATGTATACATATACTTAACCTTTTTAAGACGATATTTGTTGAGACTTATTGACATAAAAGTAACCTTTTCGAGGTACCTATACAGTAGAAGAGAATGCGAACTAAATTTAACGAAATCACTTACAGATTTGGAATCTTCATAAACATTTATTAAAACAAATTTTTTGATATGTCGTATTCATTTGCCATAAAGTTTGTTAAATCAAATAAATATACAGCTCACTACGCGTTTAAATAAAGGGGTGTTCTGTTCAGATATAAGCAATCGTTAAATTATTTTATTTACATCAATTTGGCGCCACGCCGCCGTTAAAACAATAAACCATGTGCCGAATCGCTCGAAAACAGGAAAAACAACACTGTAGCTACTTTCAACACTCAAAAACATTGTAGGGAATTCCTTAATAAATTCGATTCCGACACAGTATCAATGAAAATGATAAATCCTACTAAACACCAAAAAGTTTTGCGTCGAAAACGGAAAATTCCCAAAACAAACCTACATCAATATAGCAATTTTTATTTACAAAATACATTTTCGAAAATATCTTCGTTCGAAAGCATTCCCACCCATGAAAACAAAATCAACTGTAACCGATCGTGTGCCGAACGAGTTTTTCAAATTAAACAACAAAACCGGGAAAAAAAAAACTCACTGAATTTTAAATAGGTACAAATTTGTGTTTGCTTTTAAACGAATAAATTAACAAACGATCCAAAAGATACTCACTAACGATGATATAATCATCAAAATTCGGCGATAGGTCATCGTTGTCTTTGGAATCGCCACCGCAACCGCCACCACCGCCACCGGCGCCGTTTGGCTTTCGTTTCTTTTTACAACAAAATCCACTGTAGTAAGCGTTGGTGAGATTGTTCACAAAACGCACGAATAAATTCTGCAGAACAGTCCAATAGACGCGCAGACACCAGCACATTTTTTTTAATATTTTTTTTTTTAATAAAGAAGGTGTGGGGCATGAATACTCCAGCAACAATATTATTACCGAACTTGAATCATAAAGCTCCCAAAATATTGACTATGATGAGCAAGAACACCAGAGCGATCAGAACCCAAAAACAGCGGCGACGCGACATTGCCGTAAAACATCTCCAGCTGAACTACGCCGCTCCGAAAAAGGCGAAAAGTGTTCTCTGCCAGTGCCAGAGTGTGACTTTGAAAATTATAAAAACAACACACGCTGCCACTCCGACTCCACTCAATTGGATCATGGACCACGACGTAATGTAATCCATCTTTTGGCGGTAACAATAGGAGCCAGCATCCCCGATGATGGGGCGCACTGTCGGATGGGAGAAAAGCCCTGCCGAGGGGCAGTTCATAGGGTGTTCCAAATTAAATGAAAAAAAAGGTATGAAGTCGAGATACAGAAGTCGTCAACCAAGTTTTAAGTCGACAATATTTTCACAATCCGATATATTAGAGAAAAGACATTCGGGCTTAGCAGGCATCTTTGAAGCAAAGACCTCTCTCAAAGCATACAGGGGACACTATGCTGTATGAGCTTTGACCCTGACAATCCGATAAAAGGCGGCTTTGAAATAAATTGAAAGAGAGCTTTGAGAGATCTACTTTTCGGGGAATACTCGGTCTTGTATGTTTGACCTGGTCAAAAATGTGAAAAAACAGAGTCTTGGACAGAATACGCACCAACCCACCATGGCTTCAATTCTGACCCTGAGGTACAACAAAGAAGGATAGTCTTTATCTGAGGTGGAGCGATCAAGTGATAAATGAACTCAACAAATTTGGGGTGCGTAGCTGAAGGCTAGGGACCGGACTGGCTGGTCGGGTATGATGGTTGAAGCTGTAGTCTTCATTTGATTTAGTGGGTACCAGCTGTGCAATAGTGGTTCAGCACTTACCCTCGTTTTTAAATTCTTGATCTGTGGGTCAACTTTATTTAATCCTCAGAAATCGGTGTGTTAACTCTTGAACCACTCTTGAAAGACCGTCTCTCTAACTATGAACACACGAACCGAGTTAAATTTTTTTTTTTTTAATTTTAATCCGGGGATGAACCACGATTGTATAACTGGTCCTTAAATTTACGATTCGGGTAACAGCGAAACTTCAACTGGCATTTTATGACTAAATGACACGATGAAATTTTAACGAGACTCGAGACTCTGGACCAGCTGTTTTATGAGCTGTGTATGACGTTTCGACATTCTGGTCTTAAATTTTATCGTGTAAAGGTAATAAGTTAGCATTCATCTTTGTTTAATTTGACATTAAAAATTCCTAGCAGAAAGCCTTAGCAAATACCTCTTTTTTCAAAAATGTCTAAGTCGATGGAGAGAGTTGCCAAGTGGCTATTCTGCTGTCAAATATTTTTTCAGAAACTTACAAATCAAATATATTTTGTAAAACGCGTGTTTGAAATTCTGTCCTTCTATGTTGATTTTTTGACATTTTTGTTTTCCTTGTAAACATTTTTGAAATTTCGAAATCTATATATATAAAAATGAATTAGTGTCTGTTTGTACGCGCCTTACTCAGCTGAATATCATCCAATTTGCATGGAGATTTTTTTGTTGGGTTTGTATTAAACCAGGTAAACGAATTTTTCAAATTTCGAACGGTATTTTTTAAAAATCGTTAAAACACAAAATTGCGGAACAAATATCGACAGATTATGAATTTGTTCTTTGTACAAGCATAACTTGGCTAAATATTATCCGATTTGCATGAGGATTTTTTTGTTGGATTTGTTTTCAACCAGGTAAACACACAACGGAGCCGGTTTTTTTTTTTTTTTTTTTTTTTTTTTTTTTTTTTTTTTTTTTTTTGAGTTTTTTTTTCTTTTTTTCACTTGCAAAAACAAACGAGTGTCTTCTCCACCTGTGCAAGTGACCCGTTCGCCAGAGCTGCTCTACTCGGAAATGCCTCGATATTATATTTGGAATGCGCCGTACAAAAAATTTCAACGTCGAAAACAAGGGCAAGCTGTTGCCGGATATGCGGATGTGTATTAAACTGATGCGCTTAGTCGTATCTATGCTGTTCATCCAAAAAATGACGACTGCTTCTATCTGCGATTGCTTTTGGTCAATGTGCCTGGTCAAACTTCGTACGAGAACCTGCGGACTGTTGATGGTGTGCTGTGTGCCACATTTAGAGAAGCCTGTCAGCTGATGAATTTGTTTGCCAACGACAATCATTGGGACGCAACACTTTCTCACAAAACGTTTCTCCTTTCGTTGATTTTTACTTCAATTCGGTCAAGATCCGACATAGCGCTTGCGATTGCCTCTTCCACGTTTTTGGAAGGTGGTTGCACAGCACATTCAGCGTTAAAATCGCCACTGAATCTGCAGTTGAATGACGAACCAACATGCAATATTTCAAGAAATTCTGCTATGGCACAAGTCTTGAAAACTTTCAAAATTATCATCTGATATGAATGCTCTTGATCGAACAATGAAAGATCTACAGAACAATATGAGACGCTTTGGAGGAGGAATAATATTGCTAGCCGGTGATTTCCGTCAAATTTTACCAGTGATCCCGCGATCAACGCCTGCAGATGAACTCAACGCTTGCCTAAAATTATCGTATTTCTGGCGATATGTAAAGAAGCTGCAGCTGACGACGAACATGCGAGTTGCATTGCAGAACGATCCATCAGCCGATGATTTTGCAAAAAAACAATTGGCAATTGGAAATGGTCGAATTACCGTTGATGCTGCAACTGGGGCCTGATTTCTTTCCCGCTGAATTGTGAATTCACATCATAGAAGGAAGAACTCATCAGCACAGTGTTCCCTAACATCGGTCACAATTATTTGAACCACGATTGGCTCAGTGAACCCGCGATATTAGCTGCGAAAAATAATTACGTCGATGATTTGAATTTTATCATTTAAAATAAAATCGCAGCTCCATTGCATTTGTTCAAATCGGTGGATCGCATAACAAATGACGACGAAGCAACAAACTATCCAATTGAATTTTTGAATTCGTTGGAAGTTCCCGGTCTACCACCACACAATTTGCAACTCAAAGTCGGCTCTGTCATCATAATGCTGCGCAATCTGAACCAACCAAAACTATGCAATGGAACTAAGTTGACAGTGAAGAAACTCATGAACAACGTCATCCAAGCGACAATAATCAAAGGCAAGTTTAAAGGCGAAGAAGTTCTCATTCCAAGAATTCCTTTGATACTAACCGACTTGCCACTAGAGTTTAAGCGGATTCAGTTTCCGGTTCGACCCGCGTTCGCCATGACAATTAACAAATCGCAAGGCCAATCGTTGCAAGTGTGTGGCCTTAATCTTGAATTCCCTTGCTTTTCACACGGACAACTGTACGTGGCGTGTTCGCGTGTCGGAAAGCAATCTACATTATTTGTTTATGCACCAGACAAAAAAACAAACAACGTTGTTTATCACAAAGCGTTGCAGTGACCTAATCATTTCTGTTTAAATAAAAGTAATTTTAATCAATTTAATATTAATTGTTTAATTCTTTCTTAAGAGAGGCTCGACTTTCGAAAGGGACATTTAGTCAATTTAGGGCGGAACGAAGTTCGACGGGTCAGCTAGTAATAAATAAAAGTTTCTTATTGTTAAAAATTAAGTTTAAAGATATAAGTTCAGTTTTGCAAATATTTTGGAATACATGTTTTTCTTGCTATAACCAAAATTTGTTGGATACATTTGTATCTAAAGGAATTAAAAAAAAAAATTATATTGTTATGCATTAAATTAATCTGAAACACCCTGTGGAGATTTTTTTAAACGAAGGAATATGGAAATGTGATTCTTGTTCAACAGATGTTTTACACTGATGGGAATATTATCCATCCAATATTACGAGCTTCAATACCACGAGGCAAATTTTTGCGCTCTAAATAGATGCAGTCAAATAATGTTTTTCTCATTGTGAATTTTTTTCTGTTTTGAATAAGATGCGAGATCAGTTTTAATTAATTTAGTTCCAATTATCACCCAAGCAGCCTGGCCAGACGAGTTTTCTTGGCATTGAGATGTTGGTGTGTCGATGATGTGTTGAATAATAATTTAAAAGTCTTCTTTATGTCACATTTTATTTTATTTATGCATCTTCATAAAAATAATGATTAATTAAAGAATGGTTTAATAAATGGACATTAACTTGAGAGATGAATCTCATGAAAATGATTCAGTTCGTTGATTGCTTAGACTAGAGTATGAAACAATTCTTTTTGCTATTCTCAGCTAAATATACGAAATTTTTTTTCCTCATAGTAGTTACATTATGTACAATAAAAGCTGACATTTTAAAAATTGTTTCATAATTTTTGAGCTGAAGCATTTTTTGAATGTTTCCTAACAGAAAAATGATAGCATTTATTTTAAGCAAGAAATTCTATCGAAAAGAGCTGTTTCAATAAAAACTTCTAAAATAAGGATTCAAAAAAATCAGACTACAGAAAATGAGGCCACATTGCTCGGCCCAACCTTAATACCAATTGTACTTTCTTTAATAAGAACCCGTCAACTATATCAGTACGATTTTCTTTTTTTTTCGGCGGCAGGTTTGAAAATTAGGCTGAGTCTTTTGAAACGTTTGATTCCTAAAGCAAAGAAGACTTTCGGACAACTACAACTTGGCAAGTTTTTTTCGTTGAATTTTTGATTTAGGCAAAAGTATTGCTTTAAAAAACTTAGGATAAGTCAAAGAAAATAAAATGTTTTGGCCACTTTAATAAAACCTCTTAACCAGATTTTCGTTTTGTATACTCTTAAATGCTAGCAAGATCGGAATTTATTGAGTTTATCAACGCTGCCGTTGCAGTTCCACATCCGAAGAACAAAGTTGTGAATATGGAAACAGTTATGTAAATCGTCAGCAAAACTTTGACAATATATCATTTATAAAGGTGAGAAAGAGAGGGTGATAGAACGGAGCCCTTGGGCAAACTAGCATTTATTTTCTGAAAACCATACAGAACTACGCGAACGGAACGGTCCAAAAAGTTATTTCTAATCCATGGAAGTTGGGGTTTGTGAATACTAGAGTCAAACGATTGAATAAAATTATCAAAGTTGTATCAAAATAATTGAATCTGCTTCGAAAGAATACCTATGCATGAAGTTCAGTTATCAGGTACAACTTTTGTATCATTTTGTGGATATATCTTAGAAACCTAAGAACTCCATTAAGATTTCTTCTAGTGATTATATTTATTTGTTTAGTCAGTCCGTTAATAACTTGATAAACATATAGGTACTGCTATATACAATACATATTATGGACATGTTTTTTTCAGAAACTCTATACTCTTGCATTCGTTGATGCCATTATTTAATAATTTGCTCTCTATTGTCTGTGAGCAAACACTGGAAAATGAATTGTAGCTTTGAAGGTTTCTAACATATTTGATGCAACTTATAATGGGTTTAGGGTTTCACACAGAATTATAATAATGTCAAATGTCAGATTTTATACTGGCTAGCTGAAAAGACAATGCCAAAAAGGCGGTTGAAAAAAATACAACTAAAAGAATTAAAAAGCAACAAAAGAAAACGGGAGCGGGTCAAAATTCTGGTTTCAAAATACTGCTATATTTTTCATTCTGGTTAACAAAATTCTGCCTTCAAAATTCAGCTTTTCAAAATTCTGGCTATTAAAAAGGAAAAAATTCGGCTGCTTTTTTTTTTGTATATTTACTTTTTTAATCTGTCAAAAAAAATAAGAGTTTGCAACGATTGTCAAAATTCTGCCAATTATAAAGAAAAAGGAGGTTTGGAAAATGTTAAAATGCGCGCTTTTTAACATTTTCCAAACCTTCTTTTTCCTTATAATTGGCAGAATTTTGAAATGCAGAATTTTGTAAAAAGAATTTTGAACCCGGCAGAATTTTAACCCCAACCCAAAAAAAAAACACGTGGATCTACTTAAGTTTTTAGATAAAAATAAAAAAAAAAAATAAGAAAACAATTCAAAATCGAACATGGCTTAATAGTTTTTCGAAATATTCTCTTAGAAGTTCGATATACAGCACTTCTTCATGCCATTGGATGAATTTTCGAACCACTTCTTCCATTCCAATAGAAGTTTATTTTCACGTCAAATTATAGAGTTTGAAGATATCCATCCATGTTAGGCTCTGCAGTCACCACAAATCGTTGAGGTCGCATTTTAAGTTTGATTTACGCGAACAAGTAGAAATCCAGGACTGTACGAAGAATGAACCATTTATTCGATGTCTCAGCTGATATGCGAAAGCTTGCATTATCGTGGTAATGTAATACGGAGCACCCATGCCATAGTACATCAGGCACCATTTTCAATAGATCGACACAATTACTTGGGTTTGCTGACGACATTGACGTGATAAGAAGAACAAAGCGAACAGTAACCGGTGCTTTCACTACTATGGAGTCAGCAGCAAGCAGAATGGGGCTGAAAATAAACTAGGACAAGACGAAGTATATGCTTTCATCAACAAAGTCCAATCCCACCACCGACTTGGTCAGAACGTAACCATTGCTAGGTATAACTTCGAGGTAGTCAGTGAATTTGTCTACCTGGGCACTGCTGTAAACACAGGCAACAACATCAGCGCTGAAATCAAACGCAGACTAACTCTTGCTAATCGCTGTTTCTTTGGGCTGAGTAAGCAATTGATGAGTAAAGCCCTATCGAGAAGAACCAAGGTGACACTGTATAAAACACTCATCATCCCGGTCCTGCTATATGGTGCGGAAGTATGGACCCTCTCCCAATCGGATGAAAATTCACTTGGAGTCTTCGAGAGAAAAGTTCTGCGTACGATCTATGGTCCTGTCTGCGTAAATCGCGAAAACAACTTTTGGAGAAGAAGATATAACAATGAACTGTACGAGCTGTACAGCGACATAAGCCTAGCCAAAAAAATTCGAATCCAAAGACTAAGATGGCTGGGCCATGTAGAGCGAATGGACATCGACGCTCCAGCTCGTAAAGTCTTCAACGCCAAACCCGAGGGAGTCAGAAGCCAAGGTAGACCTCATCTTCGATGGAGTGACCAGGTAGAGGGAGACATCCGTCAACTTGGAGTACGAAATTGGAGACAGCAGGCTAGATATCGAGCCGGCTGGAGGGGCATTCTCAGCAAGGCCTTGGAGTACCACGCTCCAGTGGCGCCAACATAAGTAAGTAAGTAAGTAAGTAAGCATTATCGTGGTAGATAAAATGATTTATCTTTGATTTGTTTCACTTATTATTTATTATTATATTATTATATATTTCAAGGTGACACTGTATAAAACACTCATCATCCCGGTCCTGCTATATGGTGCGGAAGTATGGACCCTCTCCCAATCGGATGAAAATTCACTTGGAGTCTTCGAGAGAAAAGTTCTGCGTACGATCTATGGTCCTGTCTGCGTAAATCGCGAAAACAACGTTTGGAGAAGAAGATATAACAACGAACTGTACGAGCTGTACAGCGACATAAGCCTATCCAGAAAAATTCGAATCCAAAGACTAAGATGGCTGGGCCATGTAGAGCGAATGGACATCGACGCTCTAGCTCGTAGTCTTCAACGCCAAACCCGAGGGAGTCAGAAGCCAAGGTAGACCTCATCTTCGATGGAGTGACCAGGTAGAGGGAGACATCCGTCAACTTGGAGTACGAAATTGGAGACAGCAGGCTAGATATCGAGCCGGCTGGAGGGGCATTCTCAGCAAGGCCTTGGAGTACCACGCTCCAGTGGCGCCAACATAAGTAAGTAAGTAAGTAAGTAAGCATTATCGTGGTAGATAAAATGATTTATCTTTGATTTGTTTCACTTATTTTTATAAAAACTCCTGACAAACAAATAGTTGTGAACCATTTAGAACTGACCGTTTTACGCTTAATGGTATGGAGTTGAGAGGGTTACATATTCTATTATTCCGAAAAAGCAGTCAACTATATCCTTTCAAAAACTTTTATTGGATATAGCTTATCTTAAAGACACATACAGTTAACTTACGTTTAGTTTTGAATTAATAAGCCGCCAGTCGCGTTGCTTATCTCGATTTTATAAACGTCTTTTGAGTACCTTATATGTTAATATTCATAATGTCAAACTATACGCTGACAATGTGAAATTTGACACATTTATACTTGTGTTGGTGTTGTGAAATTTCAAGGCAAAAAACTCACGTAAAAAGGACAAATTACAAAACAAATTTATTTGAGCCAAAATTTAAAAATTTAAAAAAGCGAACAAGATTTTTGTAAGTTAAAAAGATATCGCTGCTTTTTGAAAACTAAAAATCTGTACACTTTATAGTATTTTGTACTGTTTGTTTGTTAAAAAATATCAGTTTTCATGTTTTTAAGGAGAGATAAGTTTTGTTATTTGTTTATGTAAAGAAACTATCATTTTTCGAAAATTTAGGTTTAAAAATAGTTTGGATGGCAGTTACTTTTTCTAAAATTTGTTTTCCAATATAAAAGTATAATTTTTTTTTTAGCATTTCATACAAATTTCAAATAATTTGCTTCTTGAAATGTGTCATTGAAAAGAAATATAATGAAACCCCGTTATGATCTGCAGCTGGGATACTTCTCTAGCACCTATTCGTGCATTTGCGTCTCAAAAGTTTGGTTCTTCAGATTAACCCGTGTGATCAACTACCTCTTAAAGACGAAAAAGGTTATAATGAATATCAAACGGGCGGCGCCGGGCGGCGCCATTATTTTTTTAAATGTTAAAAATATAGTATTCTTTTTATTGCTTGCAGAGACACCTAGTCACTCATTTCATCAACAGCAACGTCTCCAGAGGCTATGCCACCAGTCGGTTCATCGACAAACTCAAAATACACAGTATAGGTTCTTGTTTAGGATTTCTATGTTTTCTTAGGTTCAAACCTTAAGGAAATAAGCGGTTGTGATATTGAGTTTAATATTTTTCTACGTTATTACACTGTCCAACAAAATCGATACGACCGTTAAAAAATTGTTGTGTTTCCTGTAGAATAATCTCATTTTAAGGCTTTCGCAACGAAATTGATGGTCGCATATTAAAAATGTCGCTTTGGTCGAGGTGGGGTTAAGGAACGAAAATTTAAATTCTGTAAAATAAATTCTATACATACGAGTAAATAAAAAGTTTAAGTTATTGATATTTAAACCGAAGAAGAAGGTAAAGTTTGATTCAAATTATTCCAAGTTCGATTGATTTAAGTTCATAGAAGGGTATGGGGGTATGGTTCCCGAAACCTGAGTGGGGTTGGGTGCACATTTGTATATTTTCATGAAGAGGTTTTTTTTTGACAATTTGAAACACTTAATTTTTTCTTCTAAAAAAATGTTCTTTATGAAAAATAATAGTTACAGTTAATTGTGATGCAATTAAAGGTTGTTTAAATAAAAATATTCGCAGTTTTTGACAAGGTTTTTTCTGTACAAAGTAGGAGTCCGTCACGTCCAGAAAAAAATTTCATTAACAGACAGGAAAAAATTTAACATAACCACAACTTTTTTGAACCGTTTATCAATCATTATTAGCGTTTAAAAAATACAAAAGGTTTGCCACTCCCGAATTTAAAAAATTGGATTGCCAAGGTAAATGGCGACGAAATAATAACGATCAATTGTTCTGTAGATTTGCATTATGTTAGCCTGGTCAGAAAAACTCGTATTTAATGGTTGAGTTAGCTGGAAGAGCTAACAACTGACATTAATGCTGCAGCTCGTCAAGCTTTCAACGCTACTACTTGGAGTACGAAATTAGAGTCGGCACAGGCTGGAGACCGTGCCAGCTGGTGGGACACATTAAGTGAGGCAAAGGATAACCAGTAAGTACATATTGTAATGTTTTTAGTCTTGGGTTCGAAAATAAAACTTATTTTCCTTTACTTTTCAATCACCACTACTATCTCTATAAATGAAACTCACTTTTATCTAAGTTCAAACTCTTTATTTATTTCTTTATCTTAGCACCACTAATTATTCACCATTTATTCGTTACCACGGTTAAAATGAAACTGTGTCCATTTCCGAATAAAATGTCCTATTTATACTTGGGATCAAGTTTCCCGAACAGTCTAAGTCTCGAACCTTTCGGAATTGTCAAGATGCTTTAAAAGCTTTCAGAGCTTTCAAATTCAACATTGTTATTCAGCAGAATCATTCAGCAGAATTGTTCAGAATTTTACTGTAGTATAGACAAAAACCATATAGTAATATTTCTGTAGTAGAAACAAAAACCATTCATAAGACTGTAGTTGAGACAAACACTATTCATGTAACAATATAAAGACTATCGAAAATGTTAAGTTATCACTTTCAATTCGTTTAACTACTTTTATTTTAATATAGGGTCTTTCATTAAGCGCATAAATCAGGCTAAATTTGCCTTATAGCGCGGGTTGTGTTGGCTTTTGACTTATTTGCATAGACCTTCGACACAAGATAAAGTCAAACGGTGTCAAATAGTACGATCTCAGTGGCAAGTTCTCATCACCTCCACGTAAGATGGCCAATGGCCATGCCTTCGGATCACTTGTGCGGAGTTTCTAATGTGGTGTGATTTGTTCGGCACTGTTTAGCTTAACAGTCATCCAGCCATTAAGTTTACAGCGGCTGTTAAGTTTGACAGTCTTCTGCAAACGTGTCATGAACTTGACAGCGACGTTTTTAAGACGTTTATTTCCGGACTCAACTTTACTGACTTCTTAACCAGCCGACAACGTGTCCAGTTCTTTCTTTTTTATCTCAACCTAATTATCTACATTTATTTGAATTGTCTTATTGAATTAATAAAGTATTATGAATTGTAAATTGATAAATAGTATTCGATTTATTGCACAATAATTACATATAACGAATCATATTAGGCACATAGCACCGTAACCCACCTGAAATTCACTTCCTCGGATTCTCCTGCACGCCCCCACTGACAGCAGCAATGTTTTCGGAAGATCTTGCGTTTCGTCGACGTACGGACACACACAGCGAATAGTCTATACGCTAGGACGATTATGGCGTTACCCGAACAGAAAATCCGTTTTGATAACACGTTTTTATCATTTGCACATGCATTTGAGCCCTTTATCTATCCATGGTGGTTTGGTAAAGCAGAATGACAGCCGATTTGACCGATTTAATTTCAACAATATGGTCGCTGGCAACTGTCAAAGTTCGGAAGTCCCTATTTGGAGACCCTTTATATTCTTATCATCACAAACAGCATAATACAGTATGGCATCAATTTTGCAAGAACTAGTCTGATGAAAACTCTAGTCCTTGACAAATCCAGAACAAGCTTTGATAGTTCCATTAACAATAATATATAATCAACATTTATTTGACAGTTTCTAGACATAACCCAATCATCCACTCGACACTAAATTGTTCTAATAACAAAGCCAACTTAATACAACAATCAATTCAACTAGCCCCACATTGCACCCGTTTGACACCCTCATAATGATTTATTGCACTTCAAGTGTCGCTACCATAGTGAATTGCATTTTTCGACTGCAGCGGACAAATTTTATTCAAACAGAAGCGCAAGTCAGCAATTATACGATAACAGGTGCCCCCCTATAAAGCTCTATACCTCAGACAGTTCTGCGGCTGGTGCTGTGGTTGGTATAATTACCCTCGAGTGGAACCTCAAACGTCAAATATATTTCATCCAATACTTAACTCCGGCACAGGTTTTTTTTTTTCACTTATAAATCAGCGTTAAGCAGCTACTGACTGACTTCGACTTGTTGAACTCCAGAGTTATCTCGTGGAATCAATTAAACCATCACCACCCAACAACATCTTGGTAAGGTGGTGAGACAGGTGAGCAGGCAATTCAGTGATCTGTTTATGAGTGTTTTATTGATGGATCGTTTATTGCCAAATCGATTGCAATGTCAGATAGCACCGCACAAATTAGCACCGCTGCGCTGGAATGTCTGGAATTTTATGAGGAGGGTGCAGTTATTAAGTTTGATTGCGCCGAATGGTGAGGGTGACTTGCAATTGCATTCTTGGTTTGCTTACAACGAAACACAAATTTACGCATTTTTTATAGTTTGTTAGTTTGTCTATCAGCATGGGGCCGCGGCCGCGGGCGGGACAGACATAATATACTCATGGAACTAAAGTGGACTTGGTCGTGTGCTCGCTACATCGTTGATTGCGTGTTAACGTAATAATCGTGGATCCAGATTGTTGGCTAAATGGCCTCTAGCTGTATCATGCCACTTGACTGCAAGGCACTTGTTGTTATAATTTTTTTTTTTTTTTTTTCAATTAGAGAATGGTCATTTCAAATAAACATGGTTGAATGAAGCAGAGTTTTTTTTAGGCCTGAGTTGGATAATAGGCCATTAATATTTTTTTTTTTTTTGTTCTACATGATTTCAACACTTTGAAGAGGGGATTTTTTTGTCATCCTTACACGAGGGTGATTGTTTTTTTTATGTTCAAAGATACCCATGCTATAACTGCCTGTGGTTTGTTCCATTTTCAAGGTTTTCAGTGCGAAATATACCGCACATATCGGACGAGTGGGCCTGATGGTAGTCTCATAGTTCTAAGGCCTGAAATATACATATGCCTTGCCTAGAAACATATTATGGAGATACTTTTGCTTAATTTAGATAAAGTAACAGTTGAACACACATAGATTCAGCGCAGAACCACGAACTTACACTTTTGATCATCGGATTAAGGTTATTTAACCTTCGAAATTCGATTAGTTAACCGAATTAAATGATTTTTAAGCTACGATTCCAGGAGGGACCTGTATTAAAGAATTAACTGTAAGGAATCTATATAGTGGTTGAATCGCTGAGCTTTTGAACCGTGTTAGTTCTAATTTTTTGTGCATGATACTGTAATTTGAAGATCAACATTTCATCATCATGTTTAGTCAACCTATAAAACGAAAGCAGACCCCGAATTGACAGCCTTTTGATTTGGGAAAACGAAACATTTGCCAGGAAATGGACGGACGGACTTATTGTTGAGCTACCGAAAAATGGTATATGTATCGTTCAGCTCAGCGACCTGCAAAACCATCTTCTAATTTAAAGAACAAATAAATTAAACAAGAATTTAGAGTGGAAAAATTTGTATAAAAAACCACTATCGCTTTGTTTATTCCGTCGCTTTTGAGCTCCTGCTTATAACTAACTTCTCATTCGTGCTTGTTCGCAGAACAAGGCGAAGGCACTCTTTCGTTAAGTTCTTATAATGTTAAGTTTTATTTACGTTTATTTTACCTTCTTATACATATTTAACCATCGAATGCAGAGTTGCCAGAACTCATGCGATTCGATACAGTATATTCAAAAATAGTTTTCAACTGGTCGTGATATAACCATTTCGTGAATATTTCCTAAGTTATTCTCAAGAAGATGAAGTCCAGTCTTAGCTCAAGAGGAAAAAGGACAAAACTACATATAAAGGGTGTTTTTTAGAGGATTTTTTTAAATTTACAGAAATTTACTTTATTCAAAAGATAATCTTCTGGTATTATAATTAAAATATGATTTCTGGCATATGACTGACACGGCTGGCTCGGACGCAGTCTAATCTGGAGGTCCAATTATCGATGACTTTTTCCAACATTTGTGGCCGTATATCAGCAATAACGCCGCGAATGTTGTCCTTCAAGTGGTCAATCGTTTCAGGTTAATCGGCGTAGACTAGCGACTTCATATAATCTCCACAAAAAATAATCAACCGGCGCGGCGTTAAATCGCACGATCTTGGAGGCAAATACACAGGGCCAAAACGCGAAATTATGCACTTACCGAACGTTTCCTTCAACAATACAATTGTGGCACGAGCTGTGTGACAAGTTGCGCTGTCTTGTTGAAACCACAGCTCCTGCACATCATGGTTGTTCAATCGATGAACGAAAAAGTCAGTAATCATGGCTCTATAATAGCGGTCACCATTGACTTTAACGTTCTGGCCAGCATCGTTTTTTAAGGAAGTACGGACTACCAACCCAGTCAGATTTTATGTATAAAATGGTACACTTGAGGATTATCATCATTGACGTATCCATGCGATACTTATATTTCGAACAGAACCAGGATTTTCAAAATAAATTTGCACAATTTGGGAACGTTTTTCTTCGTCAGTCTATTCATGTTGAAATGTCAAACCAAACTTAAAATAAATAACTTGACAGCTGACAAAATGGCTGCCAGTTAAAATAGTGTTGCCAACTTAAAATTATATGCCTCTAAAAAATCACAAATTTTTTTGAGTGTTCCAAATGCATGACTATCGAAAACTGCTTAGTTGATTCCAAAAATGTGAGTTCTGATGACAAGCCCAAATACGCAATCAGGAAATAGACGAATTAGTGAGAAAGCTGCATTTTAACGCTATGCCTAGTTACATATTGAATTAGCAAAACAGTGGACATTTTTCAAACGCAAATACCAGTTTATTGGTTGAGTATACCTACCTGTCTACGCGATTTTCTAGTTTTCCAGGACTGTTTTTTAGAACGTGAAAAAACCTCACATTAATAGCTTTTCAGGAGAATCCAGGCATTTTGGAAACAATAATTCTCTCTTAGCTAATACCAAAAGATTAAAATAATTATTCCAATTAAGTTCTTAAGATCAGTGATTCGTTCTTGAAACGTTCCACAAAATGTTGCCAAAACTCTATTTAATGTCGCAATTTTGACATTAAAAAGACGTCAAACGGCCAGTTCCGAATGAAACACCAATTTGTTGGTCAAAATGCAAGCTCTTAACACTTCAGTTGAAACAAATATTCATACATTTACATATGTACATATGTATGTATTTAAGCATTCAAAACATAGAATTGATTGGTAATCAGTCGTACCGTACAGCCCTGATTTTGGTACTCAATGGTTTTCTCCGATTCGAGCAGATCTGTAATATAAAATACGACGAAAGTTTTGCATCTTAAGGGGTGACTCATATTCGAAAATTGGTGTATTGATTTTCATGGAGAATATTTTGAAAAACAATCAAATCATTTGAATATTGATTTTTAGTTTTCTCTGTATCAAGACTTACATATAGTAAGAACACTTGTTGAGTAATTTAATTTATTAGGTTCACCAAATTTTAATCAACTAAATCCCATTTGCACATATTCAAAGCTTTTCCGATATACCCATGAACGTTTTACATTTTCTTCTAACTTAGCCTAACATACATTTATATGTAAATGCCTTCAGCGAAAAATTTATTAAATGGAGTCGAAATGCATACGCTTTTTTATCTAAATCTAGTTTTATCGTTCCATGAAACGAAGAAATATCCTTAAATGCTAATTTTGTTGCTGAAAGGTTCATTCAACCTTCAAGAAAGGATGCCCATGTGTGTGGCAAATTGAAATGAATGCTTTAAAGAGATTTTCTTAAATCCTCCTATAAACACAATCAATGTTCACAGATTTGGATTTTATCTTAATGATGAGGATAACATTTTATGAGATTGTTGCTGTGTGCTTAAATTGTTTGCGTACAATGTCATTGAGCCCAGTTATTTGATTTATTCCAAAAGACTTTAGGTCTTAACAAATCATTTAAATTTGATATCAAGACTGCACCTTGGATTTAAGGTTTGGCTTTAATACTCAAATTTCTGGTCAAATTAAGAGTTATTATGTATGATATGTGAAACATGCATAAGATTGGAAATATATTTTTTTAAGAAATTGAAGGGCTAGGCCTCTCATATTAGCCAATAAACCATCGATTTATGATTTGAGACGTGACATCCGCGATAAATAATAATTTGGACCTACCTGTCTGTAACTTAGCACTTTTTTTTAGAGGATATATTTATAAAAACTCATACATTTGACTGCAATTGTGTATTTATATCGAAGAAATATTTAAAAAATATTGCTAATAAATTGGATGACCAAAGCAGCTTTGAAGCAGGCAGTATACCAAAATATACACTCCGATCCAACTGATTTAGAACAGATAGTTTTTTCGTTTAATTTTTCGATCTAAAAAAGCCTCAGTTTGCCCGAGTACACTTATCTCATGTTGGTCTTATAACGCTTGTAATTGATTAATTTGGCTTTATTTGACTCAATGTCGGTGGAATAAAAAGTAAATGGCTCTCCGCTTGCAAATGGTCTCGGGAAGCTAATCTATTTGCAAATCAATTTGCTACAAATTCTACGCAGAAAATGACAGTACCCTCAATTTTTTCTATTTGTTTCTAGGTTCACAACCCTGTCCTTCGAATTCATAACTGTGCTATGAAATGAATAAAAATAAGTTTTTGGTTAAATGTATATAAAAGTACGGGAGCGTACTTATATATCGGGTTTTTCAATAAGAGCGCTACAAAAGTTTTTTTAAATAAAACAAAAACGGTTTTGGATATCAATAAACATTTTTATTCCTGTAAAAGTACGTTGCCATTATGTGTGGAACTCGATTTATTTTGCATGGCCACCACGGGCACGCTTGCAGAAGTCCAGACGCTGAACCCAATTTTCGACGGTTTTCAAGCATAAGTCGGCCGATACTGCTGCAATTTCACGTTCGATATACGTACGAAGTTCATCAATCGTCGCTGGATTGTTGGCATAGACCATAGACCTGACGTAGCCCCACAGGAATTAGTCTAACGGCGTCAAATTGCACGACCGAGACGGCCAAGCGACTGGACCATTTCGTGAGATAACACGTTCCCCAAACTTGGTTTCCAATAAATTGATTGTGAAATTCGCTGTGTGGCATGTGGCGCGCCGTCCTGGTGGAACCTATGTCCTCCAAGTCCATATCATACAATTGGGGCCAAAAATATTCGGTTATCATAGAACGGTAGCGATCCCCATTCACAGTAACGTGCCGGTCATGATCATCACGGAAAAAGTATGGCCCAATGACGCCGCGCCGGCCCATAAACCACACCAAACCGTAATTTTTTCGGGATGCAATGATGACTCATGGAGTACGTGTTAATTGTTGCCTGACCAATACCGCATATTTTGTTTATTGACGAAGCCATTCAGCCAGAAATGAGCCTCATCGCTGAAGATGATTTTTCGATTAAAATTCGAATCATTTTCAAGTTGTTGCTCAGCCCAATTCACGAACATACGCGACGCTTCTGGTGGTCAAGCGGCTTCAATCCTTGCGTCAATTTAATCTTGTAAGGATGTAGGCCAAGATCTTTTCGCAAAATTCGCCACAACGACGTCACAGAGATGCCCAACGCTAGAGAACGACGTGTGAGAGACACATTTGGGCTTTCTGCAACTGAAGCCTCAGCGGCAGCAATATTCTCGACACTACGGGCACTTCTTTGTCTCACTGGCACCGGAACATTTTGTGCAGTGCCTGTGGATTCAAATTTTTCCACTAGACGCTCAATTGTTGATCTACAAGGACGATTATGACGACCATAAATTGGACGTAGCACTCTTAACGTTGAGGCCACTGACTGCAAATTTCGGTAGTAAATTTTTATGATTTCGACTCGTTGTTGGCTCGTATATCTTTCCATAATAAAATGGCAAACCTTACTGTTTTAAAAAATGGCTAAAAACGGTACTTTCCATAGGACCGTTTTTTTTTTGCTTTCGACTATCTCGAAAACGACTCAACCAATTCCTTCGAAATTTCACACACATATAGCTGTATGTAGCTCAATTTGTACTATATACCAATATTTTTGAAAAATATTTTTTTTGTATTTTTAAAAGCATTTAAAAAAAAAAATTAAAAAATTAATATTTTGAAAACTGCTTATTAAATTTTTTTCTAAAAATTTTAAATAAATGTATTTGCTGAATACCTATGAACTCGTGTTTTTGAATTTTTTTTAAAAAAATTTTTCAAAAAGTTTTTCAAAAAAATCTTTTTTTCTCAAAAACCGCTCCACAGATTTTTATAAATTTATTCTCATAAATTCAAATTTATCCAAGAAATAAAATGGAGTACTTTTTTTTCAGCTCAAATTAGTTTAAGTATTTATTTAAGAATTTTGAAAATTTTTTTTGTATCAAAATCTCAAGCCTATAAACCACTGTCACTCATTAGAGCAAGTTCGTGCGACCCAGTTGTGCATTTTATTTTTTACAATTTCGAACCTAAAATGCTGCTCGGTGCGTTTTTATTTTAGCAAATCTCGTAGCGATATCTTCTTTTTCAATACAGATAGCTGCAATACCGTTTTATCTTTCTTAGGTCATTGTTGAGCGCAGATAGGTTTTTATAAGCTTGAGTTTCGAGAAGCTAGCTTCTTTTAAATGCCGTTTGTAAATTTGGATATAGTTAAGTACGAAGTGCAAAGCTAAATTTAGTTTAAAATTGACAAAGGTTTGAAATCAATAGCAGTAGAACTTTGGTTAAATATATTAATTTCATGGAAGAGATCTTTCGCTATAATATCCTTTTGAACTTCGTTGCCAAGTTTTGAAGTTAATAATGTTTTTTGTAGTTTGTAGTCTTTCAACTCCACCTAGTTTGAAATATCGCAAGGAAATCCGAAATTTCGGCTGAGAAATTTATATTCTGCAAAGCTCTCATCGAGAGAAGATAAAGTAACATCGATAACGTAAAAAAAGGAATCAGCTCATAGAATCAGACACAATATAATCCACTTTAATGTTCATTTGCAAAGTTAAAAGCATTCTTGTATAATGTTTCAAACAAAACTTTATGGGAACGGTTTATCTTAAATAACTGCTGGAGTTTATCTAAATACTCCAAAAGGTTAATAAGTCCATTGATTTTGATTGAAGTAGTTTTGGAAGAATATTTATTTTGGATAAAAACTCGTTCCAGATTACCGTTGACAATACAAACTGGAATTTGTGTATTGCTTTTACAATTCTTTCTTTTTAAATGGTTTTACTGATTTTTCCGCTTAAGTCAAAGTGCCGCCCTCCTAGGAGTGCCGCCCTAGGCAATTGCCTGTTTTGCCTACAGGCAGGTTCGGCACCGGTCGTACCTAAAAAGCAACACTGATTTTTTTTAAACAGAAATCGTTAGAACCGTTTTTGAGAAAAATAAGCTTTAACGTAACGGTTGTACGGCAGGTACCGTTATTTTTTTAACTAAAAAAAAAATTCAATTTCCCCTCTGTACAATACCTAAAAAAGTCCATATACCAAGTTTGAAGCAATTCGGACCACCCGTTTGGGCTGTAGGTCTCTATACATACAGACAGACAGACAGACAGACAGACATACAGACGGACAGAATTTTTAGACCATCTTTTCTCGTCTTCGCTATCATCGTAATGTCATGTTTGGTTGTTATCTCAAAACTTTTTTTTTCGACGAATGCATAACTTGCCTTATAGTACCTATAATAGTACCTATAATCGCAAGTAAAAATTTGTTCCGAGGGACGGCCAAATAAATCCTAAATACCAAATTTGAAGCAAATCGGCCGACCCGTTCAGCCTCCAGAGGCGCAAACAGACATACAGACAGACAGACAGACAGACAGACAAACGGACGGAATTTCCAGACCCACTTTTTTCGACTTCTCCATCATCGTAATGTCATTTGTGATTGTTATCTCAAATTTTTTTTTCTGCACGAATCCATAACTTGCCTTATAGTACCTATAATCGCAAGTAAAATAAAAAGGAAAACACATTATTGTGATCTTTCTTTAATGTCAGACACTTTATGGTGGGCACTCGGCCATACTAAATTTATGCCGGTAAGATTATAATTCACAAACAGTGGGACATGGGTCATCTTCATGCTTTTTTCCTCTATATCTGCCTTTGGCCGAAAACTCGCTGGTTCAGGGGCTTTTCCGGCTTTATTACTATGGTGTGGACACCTGTCACACATTTAATGGAACTTAGATTGATTACTTTTCCAAAATACCTCGAAAATTCCGATATCTAGGCAGATTCTTCTGTTACTCATTAGGCGTCTCCTTGACAAGATTAATTTTTTGTCTCACGTTGTTTTATCGCTACTTCTACAGAAAATGCTCCAGTGAAATAGCCAGATTCATTGCTCCCATTAAACAATTGCCCACCAATTTACTCTCGAGCCTATAGTTTCGGACGCACTGTTCAGTATAAAAACTCATTTTGTAGCCGCACTACAACAATGTGAGATGCTTTACACGGCTCGAATTTTCTTTTCCATTGCTCATTTTCACTGTTTTTGTTTTAAGCAACGTCAAAAATCATTGCATGCAAATATTCACGATTCAATACAATTTTTTGACCAAAGTGAATGTTTTCAATAACAACTGTTAGCGTTAGATAAAACATTATAAACCTCACAAAATTTCAAACCATACCTGGCTGTGCACAATGGTGCAGCTGCAGCACTAGCACGTAGCAATTTCAAAGTTAAATGTATTATAAAGAGCAGCTGAAGTACAAGTCACTGCAAACCAACAACAACAACCCAAAATGGCAGACATGATTTTTGTTTGAGTTCAGTGCAACATATTGTATTTGCGTATACTGCTTAGTAAGCTACTTTTTTTGACATTAACTTTGACATTGCTACGTACTACAGCTGCAGCTACACGATTGTGCGCAGCCTGTACAACGTCAATGTCAAATTTGACATATTCACAAGACATCCGTAGCAACATCCGTACTTAATAATATTAAACTTTTAATTGAACTTTTTTTCTAACAAAAAAGTAGTAAGGTACATTTCATTTGAAAAAAATTTGTTTACAAATGATTTTTGAAGAATCTCAAATAAATTTAATTACTCACAAAATGTCAGACGGAATTTCTGCGTTATCGTGTTGATCAACACTATTATCAAAACAAGTTGGTGCAACCCGGTAGTGTTGTTTTATTTTATTACATATTCAATTCGTATACATAATTTTATTTCCAAAAGCGTCCTTGGAATTTCAAGAACACATCAAACGAGTCTGGAGTCAAAGTCAAACGAAACAAAAACCAATAATTAGCCACCATAAAAGGGATAGAAATGATCAAAAAATGATGCAATCGAAGCTGCCTATTACCTCAAAGAGCATAAGAATTCACAAGGAGTCATTTCTGTGCATGATGCAATCGAAACTTGACTCTGGAACAAAAAAAAGAACGTACAAAGATTCACAGAAATATCTTTTTTATGCTCGGATTCTTGTTCCAACATAAAATTAGCCAAATGATCAGCCAATTTGTTGCATACACCACAACAAGAGAAGAAGGAGGCGTTTTATTGAATTCCCGTCGACAGGTATGTTAATAATCACTCCCGGAATTCGTATGTGCTTCTCTAATTTTGTCCCCCACTGTCTTATAGGTATTTTAGGTATCCATACCATCATCATCGTCAATAAGTTGGTATCCGTCAGATGAAGGTTCATGGTGTACACTGTAAGTATGTACCCATGAACCTTCATCAAAACGGATACCAATCAAAGTGCACAGCGAAATAACATGTACAAAATAATGTGGTATAGAACATCACAACACAAGAGAACAATCAACCGAGTACAGCATCTGCGCTGGAGCTTGTGACGTCATGGATGATGTTCCAACATGGATAACAGAGAAGGCATCCTGCAAGTGAGGATATCTTTATCTTTCTCTCTCAATAACAGAAAAAGATTCCCATCGAACCATTTTTGAAGGTAATTTTTCGGTAGTGACGTACAAGATTTTAAATAAAATCCTTTAAGGGCGGTCCGGTAGGGTTTGGGGAACAAGTAAAGGTTGCCTGAGAGTGGGTGGCGTGTGGAAGGGATGTTTTTTTTTTCGGTGAACGGATGTCTTGTGTCCTCTTCTCTGAGATTTGAATCCTTATCACAACGCAGTTCGTGTTGTTCGCGTTGAAGGCGTAGAAGGTCTTCTTCTACCTGCTAAGTTCTTTAAAAAAAATTTAAGGATTCTCATGTTTTTAATCCAAATTTGCTCCTTTCGGTGTGTGATTTAATTTTTGTGAAAAATATTAATTTCTAAAGGAAGCTTAGTTATTGGTAGAAGTGTCCTTAAAAAGTTGAAAAAAAAAACATCGTAGACATGCCTCAATGAGTTGGTATAGATACATCCTGTGGGCTTTTATAAATAGATAAAGGAATTTGCTGCAGAAATAGACTGCAGGTAAATATAGCAATTTGTGAGGTTAATGAAAAAACTAAAAAAAAAAGGAGTGGAAGGGTCATTGGGCCTAACTATGTGCTCTTAAAAACATCAGACGGCATTGCAGCAACTTTAAAACGTCATCGTTCCAAAGAACTGTACCTTTAGTTGCGTCGCATCTCTGGTTATGATGCAATAACCGACTGAGGCGGAATAAGACATTTTTTTTAGTCCTTTTAACTGGTGTGACATTCTGATTCTGACATTATAAAAGGAAAAGTGGGTGGAGATGGGGAAGTATGTGTGTGTGTACATATATAAGTATCAGATTGTGTCTACCACCGAAAGCATGTGCTTTTAGTCAAATCATTTTCTTTTTTTCTCTGAAAATTCACGCGGAATAAAGAATGATGAATCGTTCTTTTTTTTATGCTTGGAAAAGTAAAAATTGTTGTAGCTTGTAGAGGATTATTTTTATTCACTGCACGAGAAAGTATGCCATTGAGTAAATGGAGATTATTTCTGAATGACTTCAGGAATTGCGTATTGACTTTTTAATAGTCTACATTATAATTAAGGTCATGTAGGTAGGTGGTGAATACTTCAATTTATATAATCCGGATGATTTAGGAGAATTATAAACATTCGGAAGAATGGGATATGATTTTCCCGTTTATATGGTGCTTTAGAGAGCCCTTTCCGCTCCAAGTTCAGTATAAAAAAAATGCAAGCGCAGAACATGATTTGTTCCATTGTGTCTCTCTTTGTTTCCAGAGTATGATGTTGGCAACAACACTCGAAAATCTCTTGGAGCGTATAGATCGGCTACCATCAGATCCTTCGATCTCTCGCTGTATTATTTGCACCATACCCGCAATTTCTGGGACTCAGCTTCCTTTAACCGTTGACCTCCAAGTTTTGTTCTTCCTCAAAACCCACCACCTTGATATTTCTACTATGTCTTCTTCCACTTATGTTTGTCCAGACCTAAGTCAAACTTCGTTGTTGAATATGGTTTATAGTTTTCAAGAGAAAAAATTCCGAATTTACTTCGAGTTTTATTTATTCTGTTTTGTCCATTCCACTTTTTTTTTCAAAAAAAAGCAACAAGCATTTATCTAACATAAGAACAAGTTCGTTCGACCAAGTCGTGCATTTTATTTATGTTTGGCTGAACTATACTTCATATGTATATTATAAAGGGTGTTCTGTTTAGACGTGTGGTTTTCAATCTGGCAATACTTTTTTCGTAGTTGGTCTTTTTGACAGTTGTCACTTGATTTATGCTCAGTTTGGTTTGCCATTTCATAATAAGTAGACTTACTCCTGAACAACGTTTGCAAATCCTGCAAAGTTATTACCAAAATAATGGTCCGATTCTCGCGGCGCATCAAACGCTGCGTCGGTAGACATAATTGCCCAACAATTTATTCGAGCCAGCCGCGGTGGACACTTGCCCGAAATCATTTTTAAAACATTATGACAAGCCCTGATCTTTATAATAAAGCTCAATTCTTGGCCATAACATTAAGTTATATGAGTTTTATTTCTTATTGAAAACCACACGTCTAAAAAAACACCCCTTTTATGACCATTCATATGATTTTAGGTTTTATAAACATAAGCGAGAGCTACAGTACGTTTGCAACGAACTGTTGGATACCATATTCCCTATTTTTGTATGTGTATGCGTTTGCCTCCTGCAAACAGCCGATGTTTCAGAAACAAAATTCTTCTTTAGCAGACAGAAAAAAATTCAATAACATTAATTTTGTGCGGTGTGATGTTCAATTAGTGCTGGCGCAATAAAAAAAGGCGTGCGCCACGCCCAAAGTTAAAACGTTTTATTGCCAAGGCGATTGGTGTGAGCTCAGTGACATTCAATTTTATTCTTGCAGATCGATTTGAACAAAACAAGACAAAGCTTCAATTTTTAAAAATTAGATTTTGACTGTAAATAGCGATTATGGGTGTTTTTAACAATTCTTGGACCACACTCTGCAACGTAACCAAGGAAAATAAATCTAAATGTTCATCTTTTTACTTCAAAACTGCGGCCGATAGTTAAAAAACGTTAAAAAATTAATGCATTATACGACTTTTGACGGAAACGCCCCTTAAAAGTGGGCGTGTCTTATAAATTTGAAGCACTAACTGAGCTTTGATCATAAGTCAGTATTTAGGCATATGTGTAAAACTACAGCTGAATCGAATAGTTTTTAAACGATCTTACCTGAACAAAGGTATTTTATCAAAATCACGCCTTTAAAAGTGGACGTAGTGAAAAAATTTACACAAGAAAATGTATGTAGATATATTTTTCATATAACAAACGGAAGGGAAAAAGGTTTAAATTGAATATTGGTAGCACCTTAAATTTTTAAGACTACGTTTTTCGTTCTTTTATGAAAAGTGGGCGTAAGCCACACCCAAAATTTAATAATTTCTTTTCATACACAAACTTTTTAGTTTCTACTAAGAGACGCAAAATTTTGGCTTACTAATTCATTACAAATACCGTTTATCTACAAAAACAATTTTTTTCTAAATCCTAGTGAAAAGTGGGCGTCAACCACTCCCAAAATCAATTTTTTTGATTTCATACACTTTTCGCTTTAATCTAACAATTGTTATTTTATAAAAACAATATTGATGGTTTTGTATGAAAAATGGGCCCCAAACTGAATTTTTTTTATTTAATTGGAAGAAGGTTTACCTAAACCTTGCGTGTGCAAAATTTTAGCGTCATGCTTTTATCGTAACTGTACAAAAAACATAATTTAATTTTACCAAATTGAGATTGTTCAACAAAAATGTCGATTGTGGGCGTGTTTGTGGGCGGATTTTGCCGGTTCAAAAACCTAGCCTTACTCTTGAACCAAAAATTATACATACCAAATTTCAGCTTCCTAGCTCAAAAATTGCGACCTCTAGAGAGTATATCACGGACGGATGGACGGACGGACGGACATGGCTAAATCGACAAGGCTTTTGATTCTGAGTCAGAATATATATACTTTTCCATACCTAACGGTATTATGTCTCTATGTTACAAACTCCACACCAAATACAATATACCCATTCTATGGAATAGGGTATGCAAATAATGTGAAAATCTTATAAGCAAATTATCAACAACGGTGACGTTTTTAAATTTTCCGCAAAGATCACGTCGAGGACCAAAAACTCTACTAAAAGGCGTTCAAAATAAACTTGCAAGCCTTCAAAATAATGGTAGGTTATTACTTGTCATTATGAAGTATATTTTATCGGTAACAGCTCCAGCGATTTCTATGAAACTTTTATATTTGGTTCACAAATGGCCGAAATCAATTTTTTGAAAAAAATCTTGATACACCTTAATGTAATACAACAAAATTTAATATTAGATTAAGTCTTGATTTAATAAACCAATATAAAATACGAAAATACCAATATTTTGAATGAATTTAAATATTTTTTGAATTTTGTAAGTATCATTTAAAAAAATATTCAGCCATTGTTTCAAAAACCTTTCGTGTTTAATACTTTATTAAAAATCAGGGACATCACAAATATAAATGTAAAAGTTTTTCAACTTGCACGGGTAGATTTTGTTTTTGGTGACACCTGTCCAATCTGTTGTTTACCTACTATATTTAGTCCTGATTTTGGACGAAAAATCATCTTAAGAGACGTGGTGAATTTGGCTGAAGCTAAATTTTTATTTATGGGGGTTCACAAGGCGAAAATGCATTCCTTAAAAGTTACTGTTTGATAGGGAATGGGCCTGTACTTTTCGAAAACGACTTTGGTGAGGTGGTCACCGTAAATGGCGAGAGCTACATAATAATGATGATAACCTTTTTTGTCCCGAATTGAACTAATATGTGGTTCCAGGAGGTCGTCACTACGTGCCAATTTAAGGATCGAGGCCGCCTAACCTATTTTATTGAACAATTGTTTTATTGTTGATCATGCATTTCGAATTTAACCTACAACATTTTCAAAAAGCTATTGAATATTTCTTGTTTCACTTTCCCCTTATATTTCTTTAAGATATACTTACTTCACAAAGTAACCACTAATTAATTAACAATTAATCAATGTATTAAGTGTTGTTACAAGTTTACGCTATGTTGTGAAATGCAATCGCAATTTCATCATTGGTTGCCACAACTTACCTCAGACCAGACTTTCTTCAGGCCACATAACAGCTTCATGATTGCTTGGCGTTGGGTATTTATTACAAGAGTTTCAAAAACAGAAAATAGATTTCAATCTGCATTCTTCTTATGAATACTACTTTGTATTGTAAGCCGATAAGATTTCTTAAAACGAAAAACATAAATTAACTGAGACACAAAGTGTTATTCTACATCAAATTTTATAGGTACATACTGATGAAATATAATTGTGCTTTATTCCTAAAACTTTATTAAGATCAATGTTTGTCTTTAAAACTTTGCGAAAAAATAATATACGAGTATTGGTTAAAAATGAGTGGGCAATCTAAAAGACTTCAAAACACAGAAACTTCATTTTCGGTTGATTTTCCAAGCATTTATTGAAAATATTTGTATTCTTTGCTAACGATGGAGCTATCATAAGCGAGGATCCTTCATCCTTGTGAATTCTTGTGCTGCCTGTTTTCTTGTGCACAGATGCCTACTTTTGATATTTATTTTAATGCGAAACAACTTGCGATGACGACATCAACTATTGAGTTAGCGCGTTTGGATTGAGTGGCGGGGAAACTTAGCTTTCTTCCACGATCGGAAAATGCACCCTAAGCTGGAGGGAAGATTCTATTGTCTATAGCACAGTTCTGCATCCGGCACTCACATACGGTTCAATATGTTGGACAGTGTACAAAACGTATGCTGAGATGAAGATGCTTCGTATGACAATAGGAGTATCAGCCTTTACGTCAAAAACTAGAGCACGGCCGGCTCTGCTATTTTTTTTTAATATTCAAAGAAGAGACCCTGAGAACCCCTTCAAAAAAGCAATGTCTAAAACTTTCCAATACAATGCTGAGCATTACCATTTCAAGCACAACGTTGAAGCAGCTGAATTAGAGTACTTCACCTTCTTTTAACGTATCGATGGTTTCAAGAGAATCACTTCTACTTAATTTTAACGAAATGGAGATCATTCTCCAGCGTCATCTTTAGAAGACATATCAGTTTCAAAGCTGGTCATGACGTGATATAGTCTTGATTCTTAATATTGTCGTAAGCAAGGACCAATTAGATCGTCAGCAAACGACTTAAGGCGATCACATAATTTGCTTGACAGAATTTAGTGAACGATGTGCAAGACTTCTGCCTATATAGTTGGTTCAGAGTTAAGGTGGTCTAAGTTTTTGTGAACGGGGCAGATTTTACTGAGATTTCAATCGAGAACTATATATTCTTCTACTTCGGGCCATATTTTGCAAATAAATTGCTGGTATGCGTCCTAACAGGTGTTATCCTCAGAGAGCTTAGAAAAGTTCCATTTGTAGCAAATCGGCTTCTGCTACTTTGATCGTTTTTAGTTTCTCATTTTTGCCCCTCTCTTAGGTTTGAAAATAATTTATGAGTCCAATTGCTTTGTTTGCAAATACTTGAACAAAGATACATTTTTAACTGAAGTGATATTGTTTATTCGTCAAAGGCAATGTTTGTTATACATACGTCGACGGTTTACAATTATTCAAAACATCGATAAATCACTTCATAATCGTAAAATATCTTTCACTAGCTCATCAAAAGACCCCTCTTTCAAATCTTCCACAACTGCGTAACAATCCGCGCATGCTTTTTTTACTTAGTGTTTTTTTTTTTTTTTTTTTTTTTCTTGCGCAAATCGTTTCTTTTTCTTCCTTATCTCAATCTAAGGAATCTTTTTTGTGGCTCTCATTGAAATCTAAAACCTGTATAAGAATTGAAATCAAGACAACAATACAAAAGATGTAATCGGTAATTTTTTTTTTTTTTTTTTTTTTGAGCCCCCGGAGATCTCATCCGTTGTGCATTATATTTAAATGCCTCAGAGCTCATTCTTAAATGGAAGACATACCTAAATTGAAATAGCCACAAGCAACATAAAAAAAAAGAAATAATGCGAGAAGCGAGACATCATTATCCAGTAGACTTTTGGAAGCTACACACACATGTCTTTATTTCTGTTTTTTAGGGAAAATAGGTATACTTTGCAAATTCAAAATTCTTTAAAAGAACATTAAATGTGATTTTTTAATGTTAGACAGATCTGCACATTTCGACAGGTCAATGTTCTTATAAAACCTAGAAAAAAGCTCTCCTCGTCTGGAATGAAAAATGAAACAAATACGTTCCACAATTTACACTTAATTTTTTATATTCCGCAATGTGCAGCAGTCAAGATGGTGTTTGGTGTTAATGAAACTATTGATTCATATTTAAATGCATAAATCAGAAATAGTGGGACGTAACTTTGCATAAGATTTTCAATTTTACTCGAACCTTTGCTAACCTAAGTTTAATAATGTCAAACTGAAGCTCCCAAATTTATAATAGTCGCACTCTAAAATTAATTTTACATCACCCTACAATTTCGCTTCAAGTGACGTAACGGACACAATTTACCTATTATACAACTCACCTCCGGTGAAATAAAAAATACGTTCCACAATATTTTATTCACTTGAAATATAGATTATGTATAGTGTATCGTATTTAATAATAACCTTTCAAGTTCACATTGATAATTTTTACGGGGGCATTTATGTTCGGGGCTTGTAAGGCCTAGTAAGTAGCAAAGTAACATCCCACAAAATGAAATGTGTGTGTTGCACAATATTATTAACTTCACAATCTACAAAAGTGACATTAGTCTTAGGGCGTGAAAAGTGTTGCATTTGTACGAGGAATGTTTTTGTTTAGAAAATACAGTTGTGGACCAAATTTAAAATCCACACGTTATCCTTTCCATTAAATTCACCAGAATGCGCAATGACATTCACTTGCCACTTGCTCACATTGTTGGCTTTGTTCATTCGTTCCGTATATGTCTGAATAAATGTTATAGAAAGTTAAGTGTCTGCACTAAATGGCGGTTAAAATCAAAGATGGAACCACAGGACCTAATATAAACTTAAAAAAAAAAAAAAAACAAGATGGCGCAGAAGTAATGTCATAAAGTGAATAGGCTGTCGTGATCAAAATGAGCTCTGCTTTCACAGAAAGTTTAATTGAAGATGTGTATCACTTCATTGCTTTTTGTCTACTAATTCCCTGTCTTTCTACAACACAGATGTCAAAGTACAATGCTATTTGATGGGCTGTGTGAAGTTGGCACCCCACTTGTGAAATTTTTTACCGAAATTTATGCAGTTCGTTTGCCCATCGTTAGCCCACGTTTGCCCACCAAAAATTTTCGTTTGCCCACCCTTGGTTTCGGAAATAATCAAAATTTAAAATTTTGGTTGAAAGACAAAAAAAAAAAAAAAGATGTAAAAATCGATTTTTTTTAATGCAGTCCGTTTGCCCATCGTTAGCCCACGTTTGCCCACCAAAAATTTTCGTTTGCCCACCTTCCATTTTGAAAATATTGACAAAATAAAATTTTAAATTTCCTGAAGCTGGCACCCCACTTGTGAAATTTTTTATCGAAATTGATGCAGTTCGTTTGCCCATCGTTAGCCCACGTTTGCCCATCAAAAATTTTCGTTTGCCCACCCTTCAAAAAAAAAAAAAAAATAAAATAGTTTTTTTTGGTTGAAAGAGATTGAATTAAAAAAAAATTCAAAACGCCAAACTGCTACAATTTTTGATGTAGTTCGTTTGCCCATCGTTAGCCCACGTTTGCCCAACAAAAATTTTCGTTTGCCCACCCTTAGTTTCGGAAATAATCAAAATTTAAAATTTTGGTTGAAAGACAACAAAAAAAAAAAAGATGTAAAAATCGATTTTTTTAATGCAGTTCGTTTGCCCATCGTTAGCCCACGTTTGCCCACCAAAAATTTTCGTTTGCCCACCCTTGGTTTCGGAAATAATCAAAATTTAAAATTTTGGTTGAAAGACAAAAAAAAAAAAAAGATGTAAAAATCGATTTTTTTAATGCAGTCCGTTTGCCCATCGTTAGCCCACGTTTGCCCACCAAAAATTTTCGTTTGCCCACCTTCCATTTTGAAAATATTGACAAAATAAAATTTTAAATTTCCTGAAGCTGGCACCCCACTTGTGAAATTTTTTATCGAAATTGATGCAGTTCGTTTGCCCATCGTTAGCCCACGTTTGCCCATCAAAAATTTTCGTTTGCCCACCCTTCAAAAAAAAATAAAAAATAAAATAGTTTTTTTTGGTTGAAAGAGATTGAATTAAAAAAAAATTCAAAACGCCAAACTGCTACAATTTTTGATGTAGTTCGTTTGCCCATCGTTAGCCCACGTTTGCCCAACAAAAATTTTCGTTTGCCCACCCTTAGTTTCGGAAATAATCAAAATTTAAAATTTTGGTTGAAAGACAACAAAAAAAAAAAGATGTAAAAATCGATTTTTTTAATGCAGTTCGTTTGCCCATCGTTAGCCCACGTTTGCCCACCAAAAATTTTCGTTTGCCCGCCCTTAGTTTCGGAAATAATCAAAATTTAAAATTTTGGTTGAAAGACAAAAAAAAAAAAAGATGTAAAAATCGATTTTTTTTTAATGCAGTTCGTTAGTAACGATGTAAAAATCGATTTTTTTTAAATGCAGTTCGTTAGTAACGAACTGCATTAAAAAAAATCGATTTTTACATCTTTTTTTTTTTGTCTTTCAACCAAAATTTTAAATTTTGATTATTTCCGAAACCAAGGGTGGGCAAACGAAAATTTTTGGTGGGCAAACGTGGGCTAACGATGGGCAAACGAACTGCATAAATTTCGGTAAAAAATTTCACAAGTGGGGTGCCAACTTCACACAGCCTATTTGATGCCATTTACAAAAGTAAAAGCACATTCACATAATACAATTATTTTTGCGCCACCTTGGATATAGGGTACTGTTAAATACTCGTTTGATGAATACTCCTTTTTATGTATGTTTTTTTTTTTTTTTTCGTAAGCATGATATGAAATGTGTCTTTTTAAGTACACACAATAGTACACTCGGTCGTCATTTTGTACCTACACAAATATCTTAAATTGAAATAATCTCTAGATGGTCATTGAGTTACTTAATTGGACAAGATATAAGATTTGCTTTAGCTATTTTGTATGAGAAACATTTCAAGTTGTATTATGTCAAATAACTTTTAAGAGAAAAAAATAGCAATACTTAGTTATGACAATGATGCAATGCGAGCTTCTAAATATTTTTGTATTAAAACGGAAATGCGAAGATGGCGGCATAAACACATGATGTTTGTACGACGATAGCGCCACCAAATTACTTTTAATAATTGATTTCATTGTTACTTTTCTTTTGTAGTTTCCAATCTTCATCACCTTTCAACTTCAATTCATTCAGATCGGCCATATCAACAGCTTGGTTTGAGTTTGAGTTTTTTAATGAAATTTTTTTTAGTATTTTAAAGAATTTAACTGCTTTTATTAACATGTAAATAAGTATGCATACAGTTATGATATCTTGACGACACGCGAACACGCAACAGTTGCTAGCGAAAATACGTGAACTCTTAGTTAGTCCCGCATACTTTCAATGAATAACCTTGTGAATTGTTGAGTTTGATTGATAGTCCAGTCAAATGGTAGTTTTACGTTACAAAAAATATACAAATGGATTTTTTTTTTGATTCCTATGTTTTTTTTGTCGCTGAATCCGAATCTGAAGAAATCCAACAAAATTTCCTGGTGCGTTTTGAGATATCCGCGAAAAACCACGGCATTTTCGCACTTTTTTCAATTTTTTGCTTATATATCGGAAACTATGAGTCATTTGGACAACTAGAGAGTTTTGTTGAATAGAAGATGGTTCCAATACATTTTTCGCCGCCAATAGTTGTTTTTGAAGTTGTGAACATGTCCGGAAAAAAACATGTCAATTGAGCTCTTCCTTCGATTCGGTCAACTGGCAGAAATTGGTCGAGTGTCAACAGCTATTTTATCATTGCCAGTGTTCAACAATTGCTTAGAAAATATGTCTGAAGTGCGATCATGTTGTCAAAACCGTATAAGAAAATCTGGTTACTCTAAATATCGGTTGACTGTCTGTCACGAAGATCTCTTAAAGTTCTATCCAGCACCTACAGAGACCTATTGGGGGCATCTCTGTAAATCGGTCCATCCGTTCTGTAGTTTTAGCTTCAAGAGAGAGTATGCGGTGTTTTTTCAGAGCCGTCAAAACTTTCAAGCTTAGTCCACAGTGGGCGCGCCAATAGATTTTGCCTGCACTAATAAATAATACTTCGCACTAGCGTATAAATTATTATTTTCATGAAAAATTGTATCGATATTTTAAGTGTTCATTCACACACGAAGTCCACTTTTCACGGTCATGCACTCCTGATATTGGTTTCCATTTCAAAACTATCCACCCTAAATGAAACCCTATCCGAGTGATGTAATGTATCATCTTACAGCTCAATCTAATCCTTTCACTTAAGGACACTTAAAACAATTGAGATACTCTATTCTTTTTTCCATTAACTAAATAGATTAATGTATTGAGGCATTCTAGTTTACTTTTACTATGGCTTCATTTTCACACCACATCTCGTAGGATAGAGCTTATTATTAGAGTAGTGGTATCGATGTGCCTTTGTGTCCTTGTTAAAGAAAACCTGCAGCTCTCTTTAACCTATTATATACAGTTTTATGTTTTTTATTATTTTCTTTAAATGGCGACATGTTTTCTTAAGTAAGACCAAGGTCAGACTTTTTCAATTATGCAATTAAATGAATCTCAGCACAAAACGATGTCACTTTTAATTACTTTGGATTTGCTCAGAGCTGCGTCTGTCTGTGCTTAAGAATCGGGATTATTTAATTTGTAAATAGGAAAGCATGCATAGAACTAATTTGTTTTGTTTGTCAACTAAGGGGAAGAACATTTTGAATCTTAAACAACACAAATTTAGTAATTGAAGCTACACAAAATGACTCTTAGAAAAATGGGAGAGGAATTTCTGTAACTGTGTGTGGAAGAATTTCCTCTGGTGTTTATGCGTTTAAAGTGAAAAGAAGGGTGGAACCAAAATAAATATAAATAAAATTTTTAATATATTTGAAATATCACCTTGATAGACAGAAGGTGTCCGTATGGGCTGCAGTTTTCCTTTTTAATTTGAGCCGACTCAAGGGGTTATTAATACCCTTATCAATCATATATTTGCAGAGTACGAGTGTAAAGGAAACTTGGATAGAATAAAAGGAGATACCGATGCATATTGATTTAGAATGTATGAAAATTGTTGAGAGAGGGAAAAATCAAGCCGGGTAAAACATTCCAAATTCATGTAGTGCGGCTAAAGAATCAGTCTCTCTATAACTTACAATACGTCTGAAAATAGCTCGGGAGAAATTGATTTCTAGGGATCCCATTAGCTAATTCGGGGAAATCGTTTAGGGGGAATACTTCTGTTTACAGAAAAAGCGACAAGGAACGCAACGGCATGTTCAAGTAAACGAATGTTGGATCAATTTATCGTTTGCTAATAAATTTTAGAGCTGTTTTCTAAATTCTATCATGACGACGCAAATGTGTTAGGTACAGGAGCACTTTTAATAAAGAGTGTTTTTTTTTAGAGGCATAGAACTTTAAGTTGGCAACATTATTTTAACTGGCAGCCATTTTGTCAGCTATCAAGGGATTTTTTTTAATTTGGTTTGTCATTTCAACACGAATAGACTGACGTCTGAACAAAGCTTCCAAATTGTGCAAATTTATCATGAAAATCATGGTTCCGTACGAAATACATATCGCGCACTTCGTCCATTTTTACTTGCGATTATAGGTCCTATAAGGCAAGTTATGCATTCGTCAAAAAAAAAAGTTTTGAGATAACAATCAAACATGACATTACGATTATAGCGAAGACGAAAAAAGGTGGTGTAGTTCAGAATCTTAAAAAAAAAAATCCCCATCGATTAAAATCCCCAAAAATTATAATCCAACTAGCTAATATCCCCAAAAACATAATGCACATGGATGAAATCCACCCCCAAACAATATTTTTTGCCAAAATCCCCAAATCCCCAGTGTCCGTGTACATATAAATTATGTGCATTTAGTATTCAGAAAAATTTCATGAAATTATTTTATTATGAATCTTACTAATAAGTGATAACGATTAAGTTGCTCTTTTCGTTTCGTTTAAGACTTTATGAATATTTATTTACTTACTTATTTTGAAAATATATTTTTATTTTAATAAACATTACAAACATTAAAAAGAATTTTATATTTACTCTTTGGATTACATTTCCTGCAATATGAATTAAACCAAATATCACCAAAACAAATACGTTCAATTTGTGAATCATGCGGTCAAATCGCGCGCGGACCTTTTTTTTTGCTTTCGACTATCTCGAAATCGACGTCAATAAGCAAACCTGCCGCATTTGGAGTGATGATAATCCAAAAACTGACTTTTTGGTGTGCTTTATGGGTTGGTGGAATAATTGGTCCTTACTTCTTTAAAAACGATGCTGGCCAGAACGTTACAGTCAATGGTGGCCATTATAAAGCCATGATTACTGCCTTTTTCGTTCATAAATTGAACAGCCATGATGTGCAGGAGCTGTGGTTTCAACAACACGCCGCAACATGTCACACAGCTCGTGCCACAATTGATTTTTTTAAGGAAACGTTCGGTGAGTGCATAATTTCGCGTTTTGGTCCTGTGTATTGGCCTCCAAGATCGTGCGATTTAACGCCGGTTGATTATTTTCTGTGAAGATATATGAAGTCGCTGGTCTACGCCGATTAACCCGAAACGATTGACCACTTGGAGGACAACATTCGCGGTGTTATTGCTGATATACGGCCACAAGTGTTGGAAAAAGTCATCGAAAATTGGACCTCCAGATTAGACAGTCCGAGCCAGCCGTGGCGGTCATATGCCAGAAATCGTATTTAAATCATAATGCCAGAAGATTGCTTTTCGAATAAAGTAAATTTCTTGTCAATTTAAAAAATCATCTATGTTTTATTCCATTTCAAAGTTCTATACGTCTAAAAAAAACAACCTTTACGATCATTCAACATTGCATAGCTTTGGTAAGCTCAAAGACGAAAGCTGAATTATTTGTAGAATTCTGCGTTTCTTTTGCACTTGTATAGTTAAAAGAGTATTTTAAGATCTCGATATACACAAATCAGCTGGCGGAGATAGTAGTTTTAAGGAAGTGTGTTTCAATGCTGGCTTAACCAGTAAGTAAGATTTTCCACACGGTGATGGATGGAAAACTGCATTTGTCCAGTCTGTTACTTCTTCTGCACAAGTTCACATATGTGCCATCTTTTCATGGGAAAACTGATAAGCTATCAAATCAAAAAATATCTCGAGAAACGGAAACTCCTCTATGAACGTCAATACGGATTCCGTTCGTATTAAAAGGTCCACTGGTGATATGATGGTATATCTCAGAGAACTAAGGACAACATTTTTTAATAGAAAATAAGATTTCGAGTATTGCACTGTATATTTTGTAAGCTTTTGTAGAGTCTTACCCCAGGCTCTTCAATATTAAATGCTTGCATTTGGTATCGAGTAACCGCTTCTTCGAAGGACTATAAATTACCATTCAAGTCATTTATTTTTGTCATTTCGAACGGTTTTCAGTCTGATATTTACGAGTACAACATAAATGTTGAATTGTAAGTCGTTCCTCTTATTCATTTTTAAGAAATTTCGTGGTTAAGGCTTGCATTGTGTAATGGGGAATTATAAACCGTTTGTAATTTAATACTTCAAACACTCAATGGTGCCTTCTGTTGTTAAATCATAACTTATTCCCTTACCAAGATCTATGATTGGCACTTGCAGCGAGGTAACCCAAAAGCTTTATGTGTTCTAATGCATCTTGTCTCTCCGACATTTGAGTTAGAATATAAATCAGAGTTTTTTGATTCTGACTTCAAATCAAGAAGCGGAATTCTATTCTAACCATCGCAACGTTTGTGTCATTATTGTATACTAATGGCAAAAAACAGAACGGTTTCGGAAGACTTCCGCATGCTTCTGGACGCTCTTTTTCCTACAATGGAAAGTGCTATTTGACACACGTTCCTTAGCCACACGAAACGATTTCACCTTCACCCCATTACGATACACATGCATTCAAAATATGCATGCCAATGAGCTTCAATATTTCCTATTCAGTTTTTTTAAAAGTTCTCTGTTATTTTATGTTATTTATTTTTATGTTCATTATAAGAAAATGTTCAACGGGGTTGAATCGAAAGATCTCGGTTTCATCAGCTTAAGAAAATCATCTCCCCAAAACACTGGTGCGTTATGTCCCTTGTCCATAAATATCATCAAATTCTGTCCAAGAGAAATTAAAATTAGTAATCTTTCATCAGTAGCGCTCTTCGTTGATGATGCTAATGCTATCGTCTTTTGAAAGCGCGTGCAAATCATATTTAAGTTTCTAATACCACCCGCCGGCCGGCCGACTTGAGCATTCACATAATATACTTAAATTCCATTTCACAAACCCCACATTTTTAGGAGGATAAAATGTATCTTTAATTGAATATATCCTCTCCTTTCATCTATAATAATGTTCAGTATGAAAGTTCAAAATGAAATCACAGCCATCATCATAGCAGTTTAGAATACAGATGAACGGATATAGATACTTTACTTCTATTTGGACTTTATCACTTATATTCTCGTTGAGTACCTATTTATGAGTTCAAAGCGGGCGAAGAAGAAAAAAAAGATACATTTTTGTACACCGCACCGCACCAATCAACCAAAGGAAAGCAAAGTTCTGTGCAATAAATTTAATTCTTTTGTATAGTCATCATGTCGGTCGTCCGAATCCGAATGTGGGTCTGTCTCTCTATAAAACTTGTTCCAGACTTTTCAATTATAACAATGCAAGCTTGTTACGAACCAAACAAAAAAAAATGAAAAAAGAACTGTCACAGAGAGGATAGTGAACTCGTTTGCTTAGACACTTAACTTTAAGACTCTCATTAAAGATACTTTTTTTGAAATTAAAATAATACATACCTACATTCGACACAATTAAATAATCCTGATCGAATGACTTTGATGGATGTTTCTGTGGCAAAGAGCATTTTTTCGTGTTTAGATTTATATTCAATTAAATCTCTTGTTAGCCAAATTAATTAACGTCATTTGGATTTCTTTCGCAAAGATGCTAATTCAATTTTATTGTTGTTAGCAGCATGTCCCAAATGAATTAAGACCTTCCAAAGGAATTTCGAATCTTGACCTTTCTGACAAAAAAAATATTAACGATCCAAAAGTGGACTGCAACAGGTGGTAAATTTTAAATTTTTATTTTATTGGTCCGTCAAAATGAGCAATAAAACATTGCTTTAAAATTCAACAAGATATTTTAAGGTTTATATTGACCTTGTCCTGTGACGTCATTCGATTTTTTTTTTTATTAAACTGCGAGTTGGTGGCAATAATTTATTTAACCACGAATTTAAGTAGAAATCATTCTTCATTTTAAGATTTTTATATTTTTTGTTCAACCCCAAAAAAACGTAGCCTTATCTGAAACCAAAAAGTTTATTTTAATGACCATTCTTCAAGGTCTCCTTTTATAAATATATTTTATGGTAGTGAATTTGAGTGAAATCAGAATTTTCGAAACAAGCGACTCCAAGATATTCTTACACAATTCGGACCACTATATTTGAAATAAGCTCTGTAACATATCAGCTACCTGGCAAGGAAATTTTCGTCAAAATCAAATTTGTTTATTGTAAAAGACTTTTTTGAAAATGTGTGTGAGGTATTAATAAAGAAGTATTTACATATTTAGAAGCCATTATGTACGGAATATGATATCGTTCAAATTTTCTTCTTGAGTTCTTACGGTGGCACGGACCCAAGTGGTCCAATTGTCAATGACACTTCTGCATAAATCCAACTGGATTTAAACTATGGCCTGTGTTATGTCTCCCTCACTTCAAGAAATCCCACCGAAAATGTTGAGCGGGGTCAAATCGTTCTTGCAGAATGTGAATTGTGGCGTCCGCTCTAGGTATGGCACGTAGCGTTGGCCATCCTGCTGGAACCACATGTCGTTTAGAGCCACATTGTTTAATTTGAGTAATTCAAATTTGGATATCATCTTTCTGTAGAGCTTGAGATTGACGTGCTACCTGTTTTGATCAAGATAACTTTGCAGAGACAAATTCGACAAATTTATTGCAAGAAAAGAAAGAAAAAAAGGAAAAGTAAATAGGGCTTAAGAAAATTGGAGAAAATATTAAGACATTTAAAAAAAAATTCTTTCTCAAACAAGCTTAACTAGATGTTTTTTATCTTAAAATTTATGAGGCATATTGACATGTCATATTACGATTTCAAGGCTTTTTTTTTTTTTTTTTCTTGACAAATAATCTCTTGAAAAGTTCCTCGAAAAGTCTTTGAATAAAAGATTTATTAACAAGGATTAATAAAAAAATGGGAAAAATCGTATCGTCACCTCCAAGTGGTGCCTGCTGGATAGTCGAAAGGTGAACTAACGACGAACGTTGAATCCATCGGATCCATAGGTTGTAGATACCTGAGTTATCTTCTCAGGAACTAGGAGCAGTAGGAAAGAGATACGCTCTGAACATCTAACCACCACAAAGATCTATATGTCATGCACAGGCCTCACAAGCCGGTCATGAAAGGAAAACTCTATTGTGATGAAAACCGCAGAAAATTCCTCGGGTGAAAGAACCAAAAATGTGCTCAGGCAAACAAAGCCAAAACGGAGGCATACAAGTCGTGGCTCCAGAGAGATACTAGAGCATCCAGAAATCTCTATGTTGAGCGAAGGAAAGATGAGAAAAAAGAACACCAGCAACGCGAAGTCGAGGAGATGCAGAGATGTTTTTGCAGAAAAGAGGTACGAAACTTCTATAAAAGGGTGAAACAGTCTACATCCGGTTTCACAAGCCGCCCTGGGCCCTGCTCAGGATGGAAATACCATAGTGGAAACGCAGGCGATGTTAGCCATCTGGAGAGACTACTTTAACCGGTTGCTTAATGGCGATGACAGCCAAGATCCCGCCCAAGATTAACTTGTTCCAGTTAATCTAGATAACGACCACGAACTACACCCGCCCGACCAAAATGAAATCAAAGTAGCCATCACCAGACTAAAGATGAATAAGGCAGTTGGATGTGATGGCCTTCAAGCGGAGCTTGAAAGTATGCCCGATGAGTGGAATCTCAGTACCATCTGCCCGATTCACAAAAAAGGAGACCGCCTACTATGCGCCAACTATAGAGGCATAAGCCTTTTAAACATCGCCTATAAGATCCTGTCCAGCGTTTTATGTAAACGTCTCAAGCCGTTTGCTGACGACCTGATAGGTCCTTACCAATGCGGCTTCAGACCTGGAAAATCTACCACCGACCAAATATTCACATTACGCCAGATCCTGGAGAAAACCCAAGAATATAACATCGACACCCACCACCTGTTCGTCGATTTTAAAGCCGCCTACGACAGTGTTAATAGAGTTGAACTGTATCGTGTCATGTCTAACTTTAGAATCCCTGCTAAACTGATACGCCTTATCAGGATGAAGTTGAAGAATGCTCGCTGTTCTGTCTTCCGTCCAAGTTGGTAGAGACTCTACTGAAACCTTCGAAACCACCAGAGGGCTAAGACAAGGTGACGCACTGTCATGCAGCTGTTTTAATATTGTGCTTGAAAATGTAATACGGAGCACCCATGCCAGTACATCAGGCACCATTTTCAATAAATCGACACAATTACTTGGGTTTGCTGACGACATTGACGTGATAGGAAGAACAAAGCGAGCAGTAACCGGTGCTTTCACTACTATGGAGTCAGCAGCAAGTAGAATGGGGCTGAAAATAAACGAGGACAAGACGAAGTATATGCTTTCATCAACAAAAGTCCAATCCCACCACCGACTTGGTCAGAACGTAACCATTGATCGGTATAACTTCGAGGTAGTCAGTGAATTTGTCTATCTCGGCACTGCTGTAAACACAGGCAACAACATCAGCGCTGAAATCAAACGCAGACTAACTCTTGCTAATCGCTGTTTCTTTGGGCTGAGTAAGCAATTGAGGAGTAAAGCCCTATCGGATGAAAATTCACTTGGAGTCTTCGAGAGAAAAGTTCTGCGTACGATCTATGGTCCTGTCTGCGTAAATCGCGAAAACAACGTTTGGAGAAGAAGATATAACAACGAACTGTACGAGCTGTACAGCGACTTAAGCCTAGCCAGAAAAATTCGAATCCAAAGACTTAGATGGCTGGGCCATGTAGAGCGAATAGACATCGACGTTCCAGTTCGTAAAGTCTTCAACGCCAAACCCGAGGGAGTCAGAAGCCAAGGTTGACCTCATCTTCGATGGAGCGACCAGGTAGAGGGAGACATCCGTTAATTTGGAGTAAGAAATTGGAGACAGCAGGCTAGAGGGGCATTCTCAGCAAGGCCTTGGAGTACCACGCTCCAGTGGCGCCAACATAAGTAAGGAAGTAAGTAAGTAATAAGAAATGGAAATTTGATTCAATTTAATCTTAATTCATTTCCATAAGTGATTCCCCATCCAAGCAATATAATTTCCGCATTGAGTCGTCTCTTAAATTAAATAAAAACCACACTTTAATAAGAACTTGGTTATTCACAAAAATATCGTCATTAAGGGTTACATGAAAGAAAAAAAAACCTACAAATCTTTCATTCTTAATAAAAACAAACTTATGTTTTATGAAATATTGTAGACTACAAAAAAAAAATATGTAATAACAAAATGTTTTTCAATTGCGTCTAGACTTTGACTGCCAGTGGCAGCCATGTTTTATTAGTAACATCTGCCAAATTTGTTGTTTATTATTCAATTACTGGTGAACAATCACCGTGACTAAATATATGATTGAACAGCATGTCCAAATGATTAATCTGATTGGCCTTCGGAGCGTTTGACAGAGGATCCAATTTTTTTAGGAAAATAATCTCTAGCAACGAGGCTCATTTTTAAATTAATGGCTGTCACAACACGGGGCGTTACCAACCCACACGATAGGTTCACCAAGTTGACAATTACTTACTTATGTTGGCGCCACTGGAGCGTGGTACTCCAAGGCCTTGCTGAGAATGCCCCTCCAGCCGGCTCGATCTCTAGCCTGCTGTCTCCAATTTCGTACTCCAAGTTGACGGATGTCTCCCTCTACCTGGTCACTCCATCGAAGATGAGGTCTACCTTGGCTTCTGACTCCCTCGGGTTTGGCGTTGAAGACTTTACGAGCTGGAGCGTCGATGTCCATTCGCTCTACATGGCCCAGCCATCTTAGTCTTTGGATTCGAATTTTTCTGGCTAGGCTTATGTCGCTGTACAGCTCGTACAATTCGTTGTTATATCTTCTTCTCCAAACGCTGTTTTCGCGATTTACGCAGACAGGAACATAGATCGTACGCAGAACTTTTCTCTCGAAGACTCCAAGTGAATTTTCATCCGATTGGGAGAGGGTCCATGTTTCCGCACCATATAGCAGGACCGGGAGTATGAATGTTTTATACAGTGTCACCTTGGTTCTTCTCGATAGGGCTTTACTCATCAATTGCTTACTCAGCCCAAAGAAACAGCGATTAGCAAGAGTTAGTCTGCGTTTGATTTCAGCGCTGATGTTGTTGCCTGTGTTTACAGCAGTGCCCAGGTAGACAAATTCACTGACTACCTTATACCTATCAATGGTTACGTTCTGACCAAGTCGGTGGTGAGATTGGACTTTTGTTGATGAAAGCATATACTTCGTCTTGTCCTAGTTTATTTTCAGCCCCATTCTGCTTTCTGCCGACTCCATAGTAGTGAAAGCACCGGTTACTGCTCGCTTAGTTCTTCCTATCACGTCAATGTCGTCAGCAAACCCAAGTAATTGTGTCGATTTATTGAAAATGGTGCTTGATGTACTGGCATGGGTGCTCCGTATTACATTTTCAAGCACAATATTAAAACAGCTGCATGACATTGCGTCACTTTGTCTTAGCCCTCTGGTGGTTTCGAAGGTTTCAGTAGAGTCTCTACCAACTTGGACGGAACAGCGAGCATCCTCCAACGTCATCCTGATAAGGCGTATCAGTTTAGCAGGGATTCTAAAGTTAGACATGGCATGATACAGCTCAACTCTATTAACACTGTCGTAGGCGGCTTTAAAATCGACGAACAGGTGGTGGGTGTCGATGTTATACTCTTGGGTTTTCTCCAGGATCTGGCGTAATGTGAATATTTGGTCGGTGGAAGATTTTCCAGGTCTGAAGCCGCATTGGTAAGGACCTATCAGGTCGTCAGCAAACGGCTTGAGACGTTCACATAAAACGCTGGACAGGATCTTATAGGCGATGTTTAAAAGGCTTATGCCTCTATAGTTGGCGCAGAGGAGGCGGTCTCCTTTTTTGTGAATCGGGCAGATGGTATTGAGATTCCACTCATCGGGCATACTTTCCTCCGACCATATTTTGCAGATGAGTTGGTGTATGCTCCTGACCAGGTCACCTCCAGCGTGTTTAAAAAGCTCCGCTTGAAGGCCATCACATCCAGCTGCCTTATTCATCTTTAGTCTGGTGATGGCTGCTTTGATTTCATTTTGGTCGGGCGGGTGTAGTTCGTGGTCGTCATCTAGATTAACTGGAACAAGTTGATCTTGGGCGGGATCTTGGCTGTCATCGCCATTTAGCAACCGGTTAAAGTAGTCTCTCCAGATGGCTAACATCGCCTGCGTTTCCACTATGGTATTTCCATCCTGATCTTTGCAGGGCCCAGGGCGGCTTGTGAAACCGGATGTAGACTGTTTCACCTTTTTATAGAAGTTTCGTACCTCTTTTCTGCAAAAACATCTCTGCATCTCCTCGACTTCGCGTTGCTGGTGTTCTTTTTTCTTTCTCCTAGATTTTTTTTAGATTAATATTTTATTTTTTTCTTGTATTAATTAACAATTTGTGATAAAACCTTTACATTAAAGACATGGCTTAACACCGTCTGCCCAAGTTTGACAAAATTCATAAATTGAATTAAAAAGATTCTTCGATAATTGATTTCCTATATGATAAAGCTTTTTTACAGTAAATGTGCAATTTATTCCAATCTGAACCATTCAAGATATTCTTCATCTCGGATTCTTCCAAAACTCTCTTTCCATAAATTCGAAGCCTGAACTCGGTTAAAATAGGGCACCTACCCAAGAAGTGGTAAATATTTTCCCTCTCTCGTAGATTGCATAACGAGCAAGTAATTGGCAAATCTTCTCTATGTGGGATAAAGTTAAGGTTCAATATCTCGCCTCTAGCCTTAAAGATAGTGGATATTAATTCAATTGAATATCTTTCGTTGAAATAGTTGTTTTCACATAGCGTGTGGTTTAAATTCGAATATATTTCGCGGTACAGAGAACTTGATACATTTTCAATACTGTCAGAAAGCATCTTCTCATCCACGGCCGAAATTAAGTTGTCAAATTCCTCTTTACAGTGACTCATCCTTTCCCAATCTAATTGTAGGTTGTATCCGCAATACTCCGAAAGTTTTTGCCATTCCTCAAAGTACAGTATTTTCGCCTCTATAACATGCTTTAATACACGTTTACTGAGTCTTTCATCATTAAATGACATAACTTTTGATATGTAATTTAAATGCAGTTTGAGTGCCTCTGTGAATAAAGGCGGGAGACCTGTTTCAACCATCAGCATGTTATTAGGTGTAGACTGCGGAAGTTTAAATACTCTTTTTAAAAAGAATCGGAGAAGTTTTTCAACTGTGTCGTAAAACTTAAATCCCCAGACTTGGGCACCATACAGCATGATCGACCTGGAAACAGTTTGAAAAATTTGATATTTTACTTTCAACGATATTTTTTTATCTTCTAAACAGTTTTTCCAGGCTGCACTTATGGCTGACTTAGCTACAGAAAGTTTCTCCTTAAAATGATTTTCCATATTCAAATTACTACAAATGTTCATTCCCAAATACTTGTATGTTTTGACTGTGTCTAACTCTTGTCCGTCAAAAAACCACTTTTCGTTGCTGGCATATCTTCCTCCACCTTTTCTAAATACCATTGTTTTAGACTTAGATATGTTAACGTTCAGCCTCCACTCCTGACAATACCTTTGTAGCTGGTTGATCATTCTTTGTAAATTCACCGGAGAATCTGCCAACAGCACCATATCGTCTGCATACAGCAAAACCTTTATATGAACCCCTCCAATTCTTATGCCACCAGATAAACATTCGGTTATGTCATCTATGAACATGATGAAGGCTTGGGGGCTAAAATTGCATCCTTGTTTTACTCCCGTCATAGTTTCGAAGAAGTCTCCAAGCTGCTTCCCGTCCCAAACCGCGGATGATGTTTCTTCGTACAGCTTTTCGATTAGTTTTCCAAATTTTCTAGATAGGCCTTTATTATACAACTTGTAGAAAAGTGCACTTCTATCAACAGTATCAAATGCTGCCTTAAGATCTACAAAGAACGCATATAGTTTTTTCTTTAATCTCATAAAGTTTTGGGCAACAGTTGTAAGAACGAAAATTTGATCAACTGTAGAGAAGTTCTCTCTGAAGCCAGCCTGAAACTCACTCAGAAGATGATTTTGTGAGGTCCACACTTGGAAACGTCTAGCCATGATACCCATTAATATTTTTAAGGACGAATTTAAAAAAGCAATTCCACGGTAGTTTTCAACTAAGTTCGGGTCACCCTTTTTGAAGATGGGAAAAATTATGCTTTGTTTGAAGTTTGATGGTATTTCACTCGTTTCAAATATCCTATTGAACTCTTTTGTGAGCAAAACTATAAGCTCGTTGTTCGCATATTTATAAAATTCGACAGGAATGCCATCGGTACCAGCTGCTTTTCGGTCTTTGCTCCTGTCCAGCCAACTTTTGACTTCTTCTTGCAATATGGGGTTGTCAAGGAGCTCATTTGTTGAATTCGGTACTGCGTATTGGAACTTTGGAAGATTTAAAGAGTTTGTTGGATTCAGGATACTTTTAAAATGACTTTCCAGATGCAAAGCATCGATATTTAACCCAATCTTAAACTTTTGGGCATTTTTTCTTTTCAATAGTTTCCATAAAGCTGCGGAATCCCTGCATTGAGATATTTCGACTGCCAGAGTGGTCTTATATTCTGATCTTTTTCTTTCGCATATTTGTTTCAGCTCACGTTTCGCTATTAGGTACATCCTTTTGTAGTTAGGCTCATTAAACTTCCTATAAAGGTTCAGTAGTGAGAAAGATTCTCGTCGCTTTCTTTCGCATTCAAGGTCAAACCATGGTTGCTTGTAGCGTCTTGTATGATTTTGCGCTACTATTGGCACAGAATTCCTGATAGCTTGAGCTATTTCTTCAATGTTTACATCCGGGGTCATTGCTTCGATTTGCCTATTTAAATTGGTTCGGTAGCTTTCCGCATTGTTGGGTTTCCATATCAGCTTCGGTAGAGTATTTAAAACTTCAGCATTTAACATTTCTTGATTGGCTATCTGAAAAGTAGTCACAATTGGCATGTGATCTGAGAAACTCAGGGTTTGTACTTCGAAGTTCTGGATCAAGCTGTTCCACTCTCCTCCACTCAAACTTAGGTCGATGACTGAACTTCCTTGAGCTCCCACAAAAGTGAATTCACCATTTGGATCTGCCATTGAACATCCGTTTAGAATTTTCAAATTATACTCGCTACAGAAGTCTAAAAGCTGAGTACCTTTTCTATCCAAGACAAGGTCCTTTGAGTGGCGAAGATCTATTATATCATCTTCATTGTCAAACAAGAAAGGCTGCTGTGTGCTGGTCCTCGCGTTAAAATCCCCAGTTAGAAGGATATTATTTTGTTCCTGAAGATTATTGATGACGTCACATAGCATTTGTAGATCTAAACCCCATTGTGCGCCTTGTGACCCGTTCAGATAAACAGGGAGAATAGAGTATTTGATACTTGGAGCTGTTTTAGCTTGAATGTTGAAAAAGCTGTATCCTAATAATTGTTGGAATTCAATTGCGATGTCTCTTATATTTTTTCTGTATCCATAAAGACAACCCCCACTTGCACGACCCCTGTTACTGTTTCTTACACCTGGTATCCAACATAACACATAATCATCAAAATAATGTTCGTAATTTTGTTCGTTGCCTTCTAAAAGGTATGTTTCATAAAGACAAAATATTTCAAACTCATTGACATATTTAAAAAATTGTGAATATAATAATTTACTATACAGACCACTAACATTGTAACTTAATATTCTATAATTTTTTTTTGTAACTATATTTTTACTTAGAACTTTTGGGCAGACGGAAATTTCCTACAATAATATTTGATGAGTAGTGGGATCACTGGTTCTTAATAGTTGTAGGTGGTTTGTGTCTTGGATATTTGGTATGCTGCTTTCACTCCCAGATGTCGTAGCTTCCCTTTGAGGGACTTCACTTTGGCCAGCTGATACATTGACATCCACATGAGTTGTGTTGTTTATAATTTCGTTGAGCACTGAGTTTCCGTCATATTTGCCACATTTCAAACCTCTATTAAAACTCCAAGTAAAAACCTTTCCTTGTACCAAAAGACGATCATCTCTTAGAAAAACCGCAATGCTTGGATTCCTCGACCTGATTGATTTTCTGACTTCCAGCAGATGCGATCTTTTTTGGCGAATCGCAAGTGGATAGTCTCTATGAACCACAACGCCTGCCTCCCTCAGAGCTTTCGACGATCGAAGAACGTTGATTGCTTGTGTTTTTCCTCCTAATCGCACCAAAAAATTTTTGCTTTGAGAGTTGTTAGATCGTATAGATACAATATTGTTTTCAGATAGTGTCTCCATAGTTTTACCGTGAGTGCGACATATAGTTTGTATTTGTGCTTTCGGCTCTACCGCATTCTGGTTGAATATATGAAATATAAGGTTCCCCTCTGTATCTCGCATCTGATTAGCCTCCAATCTTTCCTCCAACAACTCACATCTTTCCTCCAGTGAAGTGACTTTTTCTGTCAGGACTTGGTTATTGTTTTGCAGAAACTTTATTTCGTCATGCAATTTTTGCAAGTCCGCGAGTTTGACTACTTCGTTCAGGGTTAGTTTTATATCAGTTAGTTGCTCATTAAGAGTTTCTTGCATTATTGTCCGAAATGTCTCCATATCTTTATCACTAGATGCAATTTTTTTGCTTGGAGTTGAAATATCAGGGGATATTGCTTGGGATTTCCTTTTGTTCATCGATTCAGTTTGACGTTTTGAGGTTAGGCTTTTTTCCTTTTCTTTTGATCGCAAATATATGCTTAAATTAAATTATGACTTACTGATTTTTTGATGCAGGTATATAAAGCAAGGAATTAAGAATTTTTGATGCACTTTGTATAATTTTTCCAATATTTTATCGGCTTTTTTTTAACTTTTAACTAGGGAACAACCTTTTTACACTTGTAATGGCTATCCAGGGTTGCCAAACTTCTTTCTCCTGAGTAGACGTTTCTCAACTTTCCTTCGCTCAACATAGAGATTTCTAGATGCTCTAGTATCTCTCTGGAGCCACGACTTGTATGCCTCCGTTTTGGCTTTGTTTGCCTGAGCACATTCGGAGTCAAACCAGGGGTTTCTGGGGGGTGGATGTGAGAAGCTTGTTGATATAGCTGCCATTGGTCTTCCGGGTTCATGTCATCAGTCGAAGGATTTCTCTCAAGCTCAAGGGATACGCGGTCGGCATAGGCAGCGGCGGTATCTTCCGATTGAAGACGTCCAACATTGAATTTCCTAGGTGTAGTCGGTGTTCGCCTAAGAACTTCCATGGAGATCCGTACCCTAAATTTTGCACCGACTAGGTAGTGGTCCGAATCGATGTTTGCTCCTCGGAATGTACGGACATTCATAATGCTGGAGGAGTGTCTTCCATCAATCACAACATGGTCGATTTGGTTGCAGGTTCGACCATCTGGGGATTGCCATGTGCCCTTGTGGATGTCGGGACGTGGGAATCGCGTGCTGCTCAGCACCATGTTTTTTCCCGCTGCAAAATCGATGAGCCTGAGTCCGTTTTCGGAGGTGGTGTCGTGCAGGCTGTGTTTTCCGATCGTCATACCAAAGATGTCCTCTCTCCCAATTTTGGCATTGAAGTCTCCCAAGAGAATTTTAATGTCATGTTTTGGGCACTGCTCATATGTTTTGGCGAGGAGCTCGTAGAAACATTCTTTGGTAGCGTCGTCTTTCTCTTCTGTAGGGGCATGGGCGCTAATTAGGCTTATGTGGTGGAGTTTGGCCTTAATGCGGATCTTTGTCACTCTCTCGCTGACTTCGCGAAAGCTCAAGACCTTTTGCCTAAGTCTTCCTCTGACAGCGAATCCGCACCCAAACAAGCGCCATCTCCCATCAGGGTGGCATTTCCCATAATAGAAATTACAGTCCTCTGTAATTCTCAGGCCCGGTCCATCCCATCGCATCTCCTGCAGGGCTGTTATATCAGCGTTGAGACTGGCGAGGGTCTCGGCTAGCTGCTTGGCTTTACGCGGCCTGTTTAGCGTACGCACATTCCACGTGCATATGCGTAAATCGTTGTCCGTTTTTCGTTTGCGGGGTGGGTCGTCAACATTTTTGGTTCTTTCATCCGAGGCATTTTCTGCGGTTTTCATCACAATCGAGTTTTCCTTTCATGACCGGCTTGTGAGGCCTGTGCATGACATATAGATCTATGTGGTGATTGGATCTTCAGAGCGTATCTCTTTCTTCCTGCTCCTAGTTCCTGAGAAGATAACTCAGGTATCTACAACCTATGGATCCGATGGATCCAACGTTCGTCGTTAGTTCACCTTTCGGCTATCCAGCAGGCACCACTTGGAGGTGACGATACGATTTTGCCCACCACCAAGTTGACAATGCATCCTCAAAAATAAACGTTTTGTGTTGATTTTGACCCGGTTGGTGGCCTTTTTGGTTCGCACAATTCCAATTCAATTCCCAAGTGTTATCAATGAGAAAAAAAGAAGAACATATGATTAATCTAGTACTTTGTCACTTTATTGTATGCTTATAAGATGCAGGATATTTAAAAAAGCATAACATGAAGATTTACTTAATTCTTAATTTAACATTTTTTAATTTTTAATTTGTTTCAAAAAGTATAAAATATTCGAGCATCCTATTTTCTGTTTAAAAATTTAAAAAAAACATTGAATTTGGAAAACAAAAATAGTACTTTCAACATACAATTTCATACAAAATAAGTTTGAATTTTGTTTCTTCTTTAATTTTAAATGTATCTTGAACCAACCTTCAATGCGAATCACATTGCATTTGATGCCAGAAATCTTTTAGATTCAAAAGGTAACATTTGCATATTATGATCGCATAGATATACAACGTGCGGTAATGAAGATATGACGGAGTCATCACTCATCAGATTTGGATATCCATCAACTGGTGTTCCTTGGACAACACAGAAACGATTTCGATTGTGCATATAGTTGATTTACAATATTCACACCGTTGCAAACGCTGTATTCAAACTAAATTTTAATTAATTTAAAAAATTCTTTGTCCCTCCTGTATCTAAGAAATCACAAATTTAATACATACGAGTAATTACATTAATCAAATTGCCGAAATAAAATGTTTGTTGAATTTTTTGTTTTTCCAAGTTTTCTTTTTTTCCTTAACCAAGTACGTATACTACTGAAAAGAATAGAACAAAAAAAGATTGTTCTCAATCGTTTGATCCATTCTGGAGTTTAAGCAGGACAAACGCACAGCTATTGATTTTTGTATATATGCTATGCATAGAAATTAATAGCACTTAAAAACCTTTGCCTGAGTAGAGACATGACACATGATTTATTAAATTAAAAGGAGAGTATCACCATGAAACTTTGAAACTTTGAGACATGATGGCACTTCAAAATTCAAATGAATAATTCTACTAAATCAAATTAAAAAAATCCATAGTTTCATGAAAGAAGGTCAAAAAAAAGGTGTTAGTGAATTAACGTCATCAATAATTATTTTGAGAATTGATCCAACTTTTTATATTTTAATTCATTGGGGTAATTGTTTGAACAAATTATTTAGATTCAGTTGTATTAAATGTGAAGCCAGTTAGCTTTCAAAAAAAAAAAGAGAAAAGTCACTTCGCTGACGTAACCACTCTCTCATTGTTTTTAATTGATTGCCTATCGGTTATCGCAGTTTAGATGACCTTTGACCGAACTATGCTAAAACTAAATATTTTTATTTTTAATCTCAAATAAATGTAATTCATCATCATCAACAGTCAAACTTTATCAAGCTTCTAAACTTTTTTTTTTTTGTCAATTGGAACCTTCAAAGTCAACACGAGGAAGGCCTTTTTCATTCGGAAAAAAATATTACATAAATCAAATTAAATTGAATTACAAAAATATAAATTTTTTATAATAGGTCTACTAGATGCTGTAACTGATTTAGCATCTTAAAGCTCTAAGCGCTAAGCTAATTAAAATTTAATATTGTTATCTATTATTGAGAAAAATTTATTTATGACCTAAAATTGTACATCAATTTGTTTAACAACAATTTTTGTAATCCAGATTTGATTGACAACGTGCTAATTGATAATCTGATATCAGTATGTATTTGACAACAAATACAACAATTATCATAGGTATTGCACTTCACATTAGTTGATTAGTGCACAGTGCACATACCCTTATGTCATAAGCGATGTTAATCTATTAATCAAATCCAAGAGAATTCCCAAGAAAAATGACATCTTCTTTTGTTAAGGAAATAGTTATTGTTGGAATAAGTTGAGAAAATGATTGGGCGAGAATTAAATTGAAAAGTAAAATCGCCTTAAATCAGAGCTTCGGACCTTTGTATATAGATTTTATATACAAAGCTTCGGACAACGTAAAAATTATGGTGTACAATTCTGTCCGTTTCATTTCAATCTGTTTGTATTGGTACCTACAACAACGTGGGGAATACATCGTGAAGCGTTATTACTCTAGAAACGGTTCACATCCTAAACAAGAAAAAATGCATAAACCGTAAAAAGGATACGGGCGAAAATAAATATCCATACTCCACTTTCACTTTTGGACCGATTTCTTAAAAAAAACATAAGCGAGAGGTACAGTACGTTTGCAACGAACTGTTGGATACCCTATTCCCCATATTTTTGTATGTGCATGCGTCTGCCTCCCGCAAACAGCCGATGTTTCAGAAACAAAATTCTTCTTTAGCAGACAGAAAAAAATTCAATAACATTAATTTTATGCGGTGTGATGTTCAATTAGTTTATTCTTGCAAATCGATTTGAACAAAACAAGACAAAACTTAAATTTTTAAAAATTAGATTTGGAACGGAAATAGCGATTATGGGTGTTTTTAACAATTCTTGGACCACACTCTGCTACGTAACCAACGAAAATCAATCTAAGTGTTCATCTTTTTACTTCAAAACTGCAACAGAAAGTTAAAAAACGTTAAAAAATTAATGCATTATATGACTTTTGACGAAAACGCCCCTTAAAAGTGGGCGTGTCTTAAAAATTTGAAGCAATAACTAAGCTTTGATCATTAGTCAGTATGTAGGCATATGTGTAAAACTACAGCTGAATCGAGCAGTTTTTAAGCGATCTTCCTGAACAAAGGTATTTTATCAAAATCACGCCTTTAAAAGTGGGCGTATTGAAAAAATTAACACAAGAAAATGTAGAGATATATGAAAATGTAAAGATAGATAACCGAAGAGAAAACAACATGGAACACATGTCAACGGCACGCGGTTGGTGTCGTACATTCGCTGGTCTATCGTTTCTGGCCTCTTGAGTGCTCTTCAGCATGTCCATTTGGCCATCCTATGACGTCTCAATCACTCCAGCCTGCACTTAATTGTAAGCTACTTTGTGCTCGTTTTACTGAACCAAATTCCGTTTTCTTGTTTATTTTTATTTTGAGTACTCAGCGGTGTGTTAAATTCTCTCAGGTGTCTTGGAATATCCAAGGATCGTTAACACTACATCCCTTCCGTACCGTTTTAGATCTAGCTTTCTTTACATGCAGACAAATTTTCTCTATTCTTAATGGATAATGAAAGGGTCAATTTGATTTTAAGCGAAAATAGGGTTACACATATACCATCAGCTGACGAAGATTACAAAAATCGCAAAGAAAATCACCATTATTATATTGCTGGCCCAAGTCATGTATATATATGTATTTCGTATACCCATAACATTTCAAAGACTACTTTGGCTGGTCAATTTTGGCTTTGAGATCTCCCATGATGAGAGTAATGTCTTCTTCGAAACGTTGGTGTAGACCGAGTTGAGCTGAGGCGCGTAACTAGAGGTTGTGGCATCACCAGCTGGCCTAGGACTCGCATCTGTACTCCAGTTTAACCGTGATGTAATGAAACCTCATTGTTTTGTGAAATTTTTTGGAAAGGATAGCGAAGATTTTCTGCCATTCATGTTAATTAATCTTACTCGAGAATCGATGTTGTTATCACATACTTTAGATCACACACACAGATGTTCGGTGTTGTTTAAACTTATACTTATTCTACCATATCTAACCCATATTTTTAATTCAATTTTAACCACATCTTCTTACCCAAGAATATGGAAAACTTCAAAAATTATCCCAATTCCAAAAAGCTCTAACTCTTCAGTCAAAGAATATCGCCCTATCTCCATTCTGCCTTTTGCTTCGAAAGCATTTGAAAAAATTTTGAGCCAACAAATTTACGATTACCTAGCTGTTAACAAATTGCTCTCCCCTGTATAAGCTGGTTTCAGACCACAACATAGTTGCTCTACAGCTCTTTTAAAACTTGCAGATGACATTCGCCAAGAAATCGACAATGAACATGCTACCACGCTGGTGTTGCTCGATTTCTCAAAAGCCTTTGACTCAGTTCCGCATGGTATACTGCTGAACAAACTAAAGTATAATTATTCTTTTGAAGGGACTGCCGTGACTCTCATTCAAAGATACCTTACAGGAAGAACTCAGGCCGTGTCTATTAACTCCCAACTCTCTGATTTTCTTCCAACCTATGCTGGTGTTCCTCATGGATCAATCCTTGGCCCCCTACTGTTCTCTTTGTTTATTAATGACCTTCCTGAGATTCCTAAGTTTTGTAAAGTACTTATGTATGCTGATGATGTCCAATTGCATACAGGGTGATTCACGAGCGTTGTGCCAAAAAGCTAGAGCTTGTAGGATGGGTTGAGATAAGAAAAAAATCGTACGGGAGGGGGGTCTATTCCCCTCCGTTTAGTCGGGAGGGGCAATTTTCTAAAAACATGACCTTAATTTGAAAAAAAATTATTAAAAAATAACGGTAACTCTTACAAAGCCATGCTATACCTTTTTGTTAAGCCAAAAATTTACTAATTTATTGTAATTTTAAAAAAAGTTCTTCTATTGAACCGTTTTCAAAATATTAATTTTCAAACTCAAAATTTTGAAAAAAAAATAAAAAAAAATAATTTTAAAACTAATTTTTTTCAAAATTTTACGTAATTAAGTATTATTTTTATTCTCAAAATTCAATGCTCCCATTAACTCAACACTGAAAACCGTACGGTTCTATGACTTTTTTTTGCCAAGCTATTGAAAAATAACCAAACCTACTTCTTCACAAAAACACGAAAAAAAATTGTCTAAAGATCACTTGTGCCATCCCGTAAGGCTAGATTTTCTTGTTTTTGTGAAGAAGTAGATTCGGTTATTTTTGAATACCTTGGCAACACAAAATCATAGAGCCATACGGTTTTCAGTGTTGGATTCAAAATTTATGAGAGCATTGAATTCTGAGAACAAAAATAATACTTAATTACGAAAAATTTTGAAAAAAATTAGTTTTAAAATTATTTTTTCAAATTTTTTTTCAGAATTTTGAGTTTGAAAATTAATATTTTGAAAACGGTTCAATAGAAGAACTTTGTTTAAAATTACAATAAATAAGTAAATTTTTGGCTTTACAAAAAGGCATAGCACGGCTTTGTAGGAGTTACCGTTATTTTTTAATAATTTTGTCTCAAATTAGGGTCATGTTTTTAGAAAATTACCCCTCCCGGCTAAACGGAGGGGAATAGACCCCCCCCCCTCCCATACGATTTTTTTCTTGTCTCAACCCATCCTACACGCTCTAGCTTTTTGGCACAACGCTTGTGAAACCCTGTATAAGTTACGTTTAGAATTAATTCTGATTTGGTGAGGGTTTTTCAATGGGCCGAACGAAATAAACTACGACTTAACTCAAAAAAAGCCAAGCAATCGTTATAAATCAAAATGCAATCGACACATCTTGCTTTCCCAGAATCGAACTTGGCAGCTCAATGCTTCCCTACGTTAAAAAGGTTAAAAACTTGGGCATTATTTTCAATCAAACCTTAACTTGGGGGGATCACATATCATGCACTATTGGCAAAACTTACGGTGCACTCAAAGCTTTCTACATCAGTGGTGGCAGCCTTCCTGTTAAAGTAAAATCTACGATGGTAAAAACGCTTGTTCTTCCAATCTTAACCTATGGTAGTTTGATTTTCTGTGATTTAGACAGTACGAACCAAAGAAAAATACGAGTAGCATTTAACAACGTTTTACGTTTCGTTTATTCTCTTCGTCGGTTTGATCACATTTCAAACTACGTGAATCGCTTCTATGGCATGTCATTTCAAAGCTATCTTGACAGAAAGGTGTTAATTTTTCTATTCAATCTGATACAAACGGAGACCCCTGAATACCTTTAAGAAAAACTCGCATTTCCTCAGTCTCAAAGAAGCAGAATACTTATTGCACCAACTCATAAGTATAATAAATCCAAGCGCCAATTTTTCGTGTACGCTGTTGGTCTGTGGAACTCATTACCTGCCAATGTGAGGAGAATCAACAACTCCAACGCTTTTAAAACTGCTCTGGATACTTATTTTAGGTGCTAACAACATGTTTCTTTAAATTTCATTACTTGTTATTTAATATCTCTTCCTCTTTTCTATTATTACTGTTCTTTTTTTCTTATTTCCATAATTTTGATTTAAGAATCTTTTACAAATATTTAAGTTAAGAAATTATTATTATTATTATCTCTTTTAAATACTGGGCATAGCCACCATTTCCGTTTATGTTAACCTTATTCACTAAGTATTATTTCAAAAATGTAAATTTTAAAATGCTTATGTTACTAATAAAAATAAATACAAAAAAAAATACAAATACAGAACCCTGTTTCCTCCAAAAAGCCCGTCATATGATAACTCCATCATTATATGTATCTCAAGCAACACTTTAATACGCTGTAAGATGAGAATTTTGAGCTATATAGACCCCATGAGGTCCATCTACTTATCTTGGGCCTTTTCCCCAATTATTGACTCTTTCCACTGTGTCGTCAGATTTTGGTCCATGGACTTTGTAATGATCCGCTCAAGAATCTTGTCCAGAACAAAAGGTATTAGTGATCTTTGGAGAACGAGTTTTCTGAGCATTATATGTATATCACCCTTTGAATCAAATTAGATTATAAAGGGTTCTCCAATAAGAGGTGTTATCTTGAATAGTCCGCTTTTTCGGTAATTGTCACATTTGAAACTGCAATTTGACATTTGACAAGTAAAACTAAGCCATTAATAAAAATAAAACGATACACGCTTCAGCAATGCATTGAAGTTATTAAAATTCACAAATAAAACCTCATATTAGAAAACCCTATAGTTGTCTATTTGGCATAAAGAAGTAAAGTAAACATTTTCTCTTCCATTGTAAACTTTCCGTTTCCTCTGTTTATAAGTTGTGCGCAATTTTTCTACGATGGCGATCGATGGTGTGACATTGATGTACTCTAAATAACGGTCACAAATTACGTTTTTAAATTGAACGAAATAAAGTGAACTTCATAGATCGTGATCTCTTGATCGATTTGCAAATCAGCAAAACAATTTCAAGTTCCAACAGAAATTCTTCACCAACGCAAATAACACACTCGTGTATGTCGCGTTAAACCAAAGTCACACCGCACCGCCATTTATTAATTAGGAGAAAAAAATAAATATTAACATTTTTCGAGAAAATATACTATTTTGTGCGTGCACTGATTTGGCTTTGGGCTGCCAAAGCCACTAAGAGTAATATTAATTGCTTTCGCAGTTTAACTTGAAATTACGTGTTGATATTGATTGGTAATGAACGTTAAATCTCAGTTAATTGGCATTTTGTTTGCATTCTAGATTTCAAGCAAAAAAAAATGTGTGTGGTTGATAAAAAATGATTTTGTAATTTATTATTATTATACTATTTAGAACTGCACTGCACTGCAAATTTAATTCAATGGAATTTTATGCAAATATTTTTGTTTTTAAAAATTTTATTTAGAAAATGGCCCCTACTTTGAAAACAAAATAGAAAAGTAATTCACTTATTTTCAGAAAAACTCAAAAGCCTACAAGATAAATTATTTGAGCAACAAACCTCAAATATGAAGTTTATATTTTGTTTTGAAACTTTTATGGAGTCACCCTGTGACCTGATTTGACAGAGGACATCAGGCGAACGCTACTGACATCTGTCAGAATCTGAAAACGAACATTCTTGAAATGCTATATCCTGCTATATATACTTTTTATTTAATAAAACACATAACGTTTTAGCGACGAAGAACATGGCCCTCATCGAATGTAAAATGGTGAATGTAAATTGATTTTCAATTCAGACTTTCAAAAACTTGAAACAGTTTTTTAGTATTACTTTTTAGTCTAAAATCGGTCTTCTACTTCTGACACAATTCTAAGGAGAATTCTTGATTTGAAGTCAGAATCCACCCAAGAAGCACACATACAAAAATATAACTTAAATTTTCCGCCACAGAATATTCATTGGCAGTATCTATTCGTATGCAGCATTGCCAAAAGTGTCGACACATATGTTGTTGAATCCATATCTGATGACAAAGGCTTCAAAACCTATAGCAATGAAGTTGTGTGAGCGCTAAAGGTAGTTCCACACTATCCCACAGTGTAGTACGACATGATAATAGGTAAATGTGCAAGAAAAAGAGCTTGCATCCAGCTTTCCATCAATTTATTAAAATTTAAAAATTAAAGTGCACGACTGGGTCGGACAAACTTGCTCTAATGTGAGACAGTGGTCTTGGGGTTTGAGATTTTGGAAAAAAAGCAGATTAGAAAATAAAGTATGTATATGAAATTTTATTGGTCACTTAAAAATCAATAGTTAAAACATTTTTTTTTTGAAAAAATGAAGTAAGCCATATGATTTTGTTAATTGTGAAGAATTTTAAGACATTTTTTTTTTTAAATCGTTTTACGAGTTTTTCAAAAAACAGTTTTTTTTGGAAAACTTTTCCAAAATAAATTCCACTTTTAACTTGATTATAGGTACATATATATTATAAGGCAAAATATGCATTCGTAAAAAAAAACGACAATTCTGTCTGTCTGTCTGTCTGTCCGTCTGTCTGTATTACTAAATATAACAAAATATGCATGAAGCATAATAGAAAAAAAACAAAAAAAAAACAAAAACAAAAAATTAAAAAACAAACAAAAAAAACTTTACATTATAAGATTTAATATTATTTTTACTTTTATTTACATTTACTTGTCCATATACCTAATGTATTTAATATTTCTGTGTATAAAATTTATATTTATTTATTTATTTTGTTCAAAATTGTGAAATGGAAAAAAAATTTTTTCTGTGATCGATGCTCAAATAAATTTTTAATCGAACGCAAAAAACCAAAAGCTTTTACGTCTTCTAGTTCCTGTGAAAATTGAAAATTACATAAACTACTTTTTATGAGATTTTTATTTTTATACTAGCTGACCCGGCGAACTTCGTTCCGCCTTAAATTGAATAAATGTCCCTTTCGAAAGTCGAGCCTCTCTTAAGAAAGAATTAAACAATTGATATTAAATTGATTAAAATTACTTTTATTTAAACAGAAATGATTAGGTCACTACAACGCTTTGTGATAAACAACGTTGTTTGTTTTTTTGTCCGGTGCATAAACAAACAATCCAGATGGCTTTCCGACACGCGAACACGCCACGTACAGTTTTTCATGTGAAAAGCAAGGGAATTCAAGATTAAGGCCACACACTTGCAACGATTGGCCTTGCGATTTGTTAATTGTCATGACGAATGCGGGTCGAACGGGAAACTGAATCCGCTTAAACTCGAATGGCAAGTCGGTTGGTATCAAAGGAATTCTTGGAATGAAAACTTCTTCGCCTTTGAACTTGCCTTTGATTATTGTCGCTTGGATGACGTTGTTCATGAGTTTCTTCACTGTCAACTTAGTTCCATTGCATAGTTTTGGTTGATTCAGATTGCGCAGCATTATGATGACAGAGCCGACTTTGAGTTGCAAATTGTGTGGTGGTAGACCGGTAACATCCAACGAATTCAAAAATTCAATTGGATAGTTTGTTGCTTCGTCATCATTTGTTACGCGATCCACCGACTTGAACGAATGCAGTGGAGCTGCGATTTTATTTTGAATGATGAAATTCAAATTATCGACGTCCTTATTTGTCGCAGCTAATATCGCGCGTTCACTGAGCCAATCGTGGTTCAAATAACTGTGACCGATGTTAGGGAACACTTTGCTGATGAGTTCTTCCTTCTGTGATGTGAATTCACAATTCAGCGGGAACGAAATCAGGCCAGTTGCAGCATCAACGGTAATTCGACCATTTCCAATTGCCAATTTTTTTTGCAAAATCATCGGCTGATGGATCGTTCTGCAACGCAACTCGCATGTTCGTCGTCAACTGCAGCTTCTTTACGTATCGCCAGAAGTACGATAATTGTAGGCAAGCGTTGAGTTCATCTGCAGGCGTTGATCGCGGGATTACTGGTAAAATTTGACGGAAATCACCGGCTATAGCAATATCATTGCTCCTCCAAAGCGTCTCATATTGTTCCGTAGATCTTTCATTGTTCGATCAAGAGCATTCATCCCAGATGATAATTTTGAAAGTTTTCAACACTTGTGCCATAGCAGAATTTCTTGAAATATTGCATGTTGGTTCGTCATTCAACTGCAGATTCAGTGGCAATTTTTACGCTGAATGTGCTGTGCAACCACCTTCCAACAACGTGTCCGCTATTCGAGAAGAGGCAATCGCAAGCGCTATGTCGGATCTTGACCGAATTGAAGTAAAAATCAACGAAAGGAGAAATGTTTTGTGAGAAAGTGTTGCGTCCCAATGATTGTCGTTGGCAAACAAATTCATCCGCTGACAGGCTTCTCTAAATATGGCACACAGCACACCATCAACAGTCCGCAGGTTCTCGTACGAAGTTTGATCAGGCACATTGACCAAAAGAAATCGCAGATAGAAGCAGTCGTCATTTTTTGGATGAACAGCATAGATATGACTAAGCGCATCAGTTTAATACACATCCGCATATCCGGCAACAGCTGCCCTTGTTTTCGACGTTGAAATTTTTTGTACGGCGCATTCCAAATATAATATCGAGGCATTTCCGAGTAGAGCAGCTCTGGCGAACGGGTCACTTGTACAGGTGGAGAAGACACTCGTTTGTTTTTGCAAGTGAAAAAAAAAAAAAATTAAAAAAAAAAATTAAAAACCTCATGCAAATCGGATAATATTTAGCCAAGTTATGCTTGTACAAAGAACAAATTCATAATCTGTCGATATTTGTTCCGCAATTTTGTGTTTTAACGATTTATAAAAAATACCGTTCGAAATTTGAAAAATTCGGCTCCGCTATTCGTTTACCTGGTTTAATACAAACCCAACAAAAAAATCCCCATGCAAATTGGATGATATTCAGCTGAGTAAGGCGCGTACAAACAGACACCAATTCATTTTTATATATAGATTTATATTTACGGTGATCTAACTTTAAGGATAAATCAACAGTACCTGGGCGGCTCGCTTCGTGGGAACTAGGGATTTCAACTTCCTTTTCGGGGGCACACCCGCTCACACAACTTCGTTGCTCCGCTTAGGGTGGTTCCAGCTGCCTGGCAGGCGCCTGTATCAATAGTCAACTTAATCAACAGTACCTGGGTGGCCCGCGTCGCAGACATTGGACATAAAAAAAAGGATACTCAGGTCTTATCGATGGGAGAGAAAGTGTTGGTCTGCAACTTAGAACTTCGATTCTCCCACCATGCAAAGTGAAAACCTAGAGGGCGTTTTGCCACCGAAACAACCTCAGCTCCACATCATCAACGACGAACTCGAAAGTACGGCCGATGACTTCAATGACGAGACTGACATACCCTTTTAATACATCATGTGAATTGTAAATTGACTTGATTTTTTCAACTGACACTCACAAACTGACTGACTAGGAAGTAGAATGCAACGCAATTCTAACTCCTCGTGATGCATTCTGGGTAACGCTAACTGAATTACTGTACTTTACTTTCAAAGATAAACCTTTCATCAACATTAATCCTCTCATGAAATCACAATAAATGCCAAGAATCTAAAATTTCATAAAAAAGTAGTTTCCAGTAATTTTCAATTTCCACAGGAACTAGAAGACATAAAAGCTTTTGGTTTTTTGCGTTCGATTAAAAATTTATTTGAGCATTGATCAAATTTATTTTTCATTTCACAATTTTGAACAAAATTATATTAAAGATATTTGTTTACGTTTTTTTATCAAAATTTCGAGTTTGAATGCGAATATTTGGAAAACTATTGTAACCAGTAATTTAACTTAAATGTAGAATTAAAGATCAGACTTCTGGCTTTCAAAACTGTTATAGTAGTGTATTTTAAGTGTTGCCGTTGTTTTTTAATATTTATTTTTCCATTCAAGACATTTTTTTCGAAAATCGCCCCTACCTCCTAAACGGGGTGAGGTAGACCCCCTCCCATAGTAAAAAATACTTGCATTTGACGCTTCTACATAAAACCGTTATTAAATCTTGGCGCCTCAGTTATCGTACTCTCTCCGAAGAAGGTTTACCTAAAGCTTACGTGTGCAAAATTTTAGCGTTATGCTTTTATCGTAACTGTACAAAAAAACATAATTTAATTTTACCAAATTGAGGTTGTTCAACAAAAATGGCGATTGTGGGCGTGTTTGTGGGCGGATTTTACCGGTTCAAGAACTTGGCCTTACTCTTGAACCAAAGATTATATATACCACATTTCAGGTTTCTAGCTCAAAATTTTCGACCTCTAGAGAGTATACATACGGACGGACGGACGGACATGGCTAAATCGACTAGGCCTTTCATTCTTAGTCAGAGTATATATACTTTTCTATACCTAACGTTATTATTTCTCTATGTTACAAACTCCACACCAAATACAATATACCCATTTTATGGAATAGGGTATAAAAAATAAACAATAGCTGACAGTGAACTGCATCAGTCAAACTAGATAATTTTCCATTTAAACCACCTCCACCGGAATATTCCATTGAATACAGAAACGCAAAAAGGACTTTCCATATATTCCGAATATACGGAATGAATAAAGAAACTCACTCATTATGAGCTCACTGGCTTCATCATTTAGTGCAGGTTGTTAGTTGTTAGTAAACAAAATATACAAATAGCATAACACAATCACAAAAAAAAAAACTTGGTTGTCTGTAAAGTCGGTTTAAGGACGATAATTTTACGTGATAACCAGTAAGCAAAAGAGTTCATGTATAGGTTGTATCTCTCCAACCACAAAATTCCCAACCCACCTACAGCCACCCACCATTTTTTTATTTTTTTCACCCCTTAACCAAAACACCAACCTACCACCCCCACATACAAACACCAACCAACAGCCCACCGTTTTTGAAAATTGTTTGCTTCTCCCCCACACAATAAATCCCCCCCCTTCCTAAACACTAACAATCACCCCACCACCTACAACCAAACACCCACTATTTTTGATAATTAAGCCCTCCGCCCCTACAATAAATTTAACCAACCTCTCCACCTACAAATACCTGCTACTCGACCACCATTTTTGACAATTTTGTTATTTGACAATTTCTTCGTCGCCCCTCATCAAATCAACCCCACCTAAAAGCACCAACCAACCACAATTTATTTTTGAGAATTTTTGCCCTACCACCCACCCCTAATACAACCACCAACCAAACACCCACCATTTTTGACAATTTTGCTTCCCCCCACCAAATCTTCCAACACCAACCAACCATCCCACCTACAGCCACCAACCAACCACCCGAAAATTTTGACAATTCCCCCTACAGATAATCACCCTCCCTACTCCCCCTTCAAGACCACCGCCAACTGCCCACCCCACCTACAACAGCCAATCAACCACCTATCATTTGCGACATTTTTTGTTCATCCTTAACCCAAACACCAACCTACCACCCCCACATCCAACCAACAGTCCACCATTTTTGAAAATTTGTTCCTCCTCCTCCACACAATAAAGCCAGCCCTTCCTAACCACCACCAATCACCCACCCACTGTTTCTGACAATTCCCCCCATGCACCAAATTTACCACTTACTCCACCTACAACCACCTGCTACTCACCCACCATTTTTGACAATTCCCCCCCCCCCCCCCCCCCCGAAAATTCCCTCCACTATACCCTCCCCCCAAATCCGACCACCCATTACACCTACAACAACTTGCCACTCACCCAACACGGCCAACCACCCAACACACCTACAGCCACCAACCAACCACCAACCATTTTTGACAATTTTTTCCTCAACCCCATCCCAACACCAAATCCCCCAAATCCAACCACCTACCCCACCTGCCACCACCTTCCACTCACCCACCATTTTTGACAACTTTTTCATCGCACCCCATCAAATCAACAATCGCCACCACCAAAACTGCCAACCAATCAAACCACCTGCAACCGCCAACCAACCACCCACCATATTTGCCAATTCATCCCCCCCCTCTCCCCCAATCATACAAAATACCCCCAACTCCAAACACCCATCCCACCTACAGCCACCAAGGAATTTTTGCCTTACCACCCACCCCAAATACAACCACCAACAAAACACCTACCATTTTTGACAATTTTTCCTCTTCCCGACACTACCAATACCCTCACCCACACCCCCGCCTGCCCCACACACACTCCCACCACAACCAACCAACCACCCAACACCCTCCACTCCCACTTTAACGACTTTCTAGGCTATCAAAGCAGCTAGGTAACGTCAGTGTGACTGTGACATTTTTCTGTGCGTGCTGCCTATATATTCCAAACCGATTTATTAGACGTTATCACGTCAAAAATAAAAAAATAAACTATGAGCGTGGTGAACTTTTTTTAAATGTTTTTTTTTTTTAGACAGGATTTACTAATATTAATCAACAATACTTTTATTTAAGTTAAAAAGTTTGCACATGCGGCTAAGAGATTCATTCATGCTATAATTAGTACGGTGTTGGAGACAATGTAATAGCTCTAATCTACGAAGATGATGAGCCCCTTCGCGATAGTTAAAATCCTATCGGGTGAGTCCAAAGATCCCGTTAAAAGTTGGTGAATAAAAATAACATCATTGTTAATATGCCTTTGTGACAAAGTTTTAATCTGTAGAAGTTGAATCCGGTGTTCGTAAGGTGGGAGGTTGTATGGATCTGCCCAGGAGAGACCTTTTAAAGCAAATCGAATAAAATTACGCTGAACTGCCTCTATCCTAGACTTATGAACTTCGTAGAAAGGAGACCATACTTGTGATGCATATTCTAGATGGGGGTGAACAAGACAGTTATATATAAAGCTAGGGTTACATAAAGATTTTGAAATTCCTTCAACCATCTTTTAACAAATCCCAACATGGAATTAGCTTTTTTATACCCTATTCCATAGAATGGGTATATTGTATTTGGTGTGGAGTTTGTAACATAGAGAAATAATACCGTTAGGTATAGAAAAGTATATATATTCTGACTCAGAATCAAAAACCTAGTCGATTTAGCCATGTCCGTCCGTCCGTCCGTATGTATACTCTCTAGAGATCGCAATTTTTGAGCTAGAAAGTTGAAATTTGGTATATATAGTCTTTGGTTCAAGAGTAAGGCTAAGTTCTTGAACCAGTAAAATCCGCCCACAAACACGCCCACAATCGCCATTTTTGTTGAACAACCTCAATTTAATAAAATTAAATTATGTTTTTTTTACAGTTACGATAGAAGCATAACGCTAAAATTTTGCACACGCAAGCTTTAGGTAAACCTTCTTCCATATTTCAGTTTGGGCGTGGCGGACGCCCATTTTTCATACGAAACCATCAATATTGTTTTTATAAAATAACAAATGTTATATTAAAGAGAAAAACATTAAATTTTGTGGGCATTACTTGCACATAAACATCTTGTGTATGAAATCAATAAATTTGATTTTGGGCGTGGCTGACGCCCACTTTTCAATAGAAACTATTAAAAAATTGTTTTTGTAAACGGTATTTATAATGAATCTGCAAGCCAAAATTTTGCGTCTCTTAGTAGAAAATAAATGGTTTGAGTATGAAAAGAAATTTTTGAATTTTGGGCGTGGCTTTCGCCCACTTTTCATGAAAGAACAAAAAACGTAGTTTTAAAAATTTAAGGTAACCCCAATATTCAATTTAAACCTTTTTCCCTTCCGTTCGTTTTATGAAAAATATATCTCTTCATTTTCTTGTGTACATTTTTTCAATACGCCCACTTTTGAAGGCGTGATTTCGATAAAATACCTTTGTTCATGTAAGATTGTTTAAAAACTACTCGATTCAGCTGTAGTTTTACACATATGCCTAAATACTGATCAAAGCTCAGTTAGTGCTTCAAATTTTTAAGACACGCCCACTTTTAAGGGGCGTTTCCATCAAAAGTTGTATAAGGCTTTAATTTCTTAACGTTTTTTAACTATCGGTCGCAGTTTTAAAGTAAAAAGATGAACACTTAGATTTATATTCCTTGGTTACGTAGCAGAGTGTGGTCCAATAATTGCTAAAAACACCCATAATCGCTTTTTCCATTCCAAATCTAATTTTTAAAAATTTAAGTTTTGCAGACGCATACACATACAAAAATATAGGGAATAGGGTATCCAACAGTTCGTTCCAAACGTACTGTAGCTCTCGCTTATGTTTAACAATAAAGTTGATGTGTTCCGTAAAACTCAAGTCTGGGCTAAGGTTTACTCCCAGATCTTTAAAACTAAAAACGCGATGCAAAACTTGTTGTGAAATGTAATAGTTGTATGTCCTTGGTACCCGTTTCCTTGAAAATGTCATTGGCTGACATTTCGCTGGATTCAGGCTCAAACAATTCTTGCTACACCAGATAGCAAATCTGTCAATGTCGGCTTGCAATATTCTACGCGGTCATTAGCTGAGTTAATAAATTTGAAAATTTTCATATCATCAGCGAAAACAAGGATCTCATTAGAATGTCGTTTATTTTTCATTCCATAACTTGTGTCGACTTTGCTTTCATATGAATATTCTACTTATTCATGTCATTTTCACCAATAAAAGCTTTTGAGAAAAAAAATCCTTCTTTTCCGAATTAAAGCCAGAAGTATTAAATGCCTGAATCAGTTAAAGAACTTGGTCTTCTGTGAACCAGACCAAAAAAAACACCCTTAATTGGCTTTCTTTTTCGAACGTTACTGTTGTTTTACTACTTAACAGACCAACAACAGGTCCAACATAGAACATTGATTTGTATCAATATACAACAGAAACAGAAACGGATACATTATACAGACACCGAGAAGAAGCACGTGCAAAACGAAAGCAATCCCTACCTCATCATCCAGCGCCAGCGTCGTAAACATAACATAGTGAATTGAGTTGAACCACAACCAACCAGTGATGTTATAAAAAAAAATATTTTTGTGCGATTCCAAGGCCAAGGTGAAGGAAACATTTGTAATGCAACTATTAAGAAATTATATTTTTCCATCATGTAATTTCAAAAGTATGTAAGTTTATTTTTCCTTTAAATAAAATGCACTAAAGGGTCGAATGTACTTGCTCTGCCGGTACAATAGCTTTTATAAGTTGTATTATATAAACAAACAAGCGCATTCCTTTTGGTACCTATTTATTTCTTTGGTATCACTTATCTCCATTCCTATATGTTATATGTAATACCATTTTATAATTCTGTTATTTTTTGTATACCTTTTAATGTTTTTCATTGAACTTAGTTGAGTATAGACATAATTCATTCTATTGGATTTCAAATTTGATTAAAATCAGAAAAACCTTGTCTTAAGCTGAAAACGGTTCTTTTAATGGGTCTATTGTTAAAACACGCAAAACTTTTTTAAACCTAGTGTCAAAAAGTCTCAAACTAAGTATATTAGCTTAGACTTAAAAAATTGAAGGTCCTTGTCAATATGGATAATTTAATAATTTCAATTGAAACCAGACTTTTAATACGCATAGTTTCCGCAATTGAATAAACTTTTTTTAAAAAGCTCCGTATGTGTCACATACGAAAAGATTAGACAGTAACGTTAGTGGAAATATATAAAAACTTTACTATTTTGGCTTAAACTTTACTCGCCAGCTGAAATATTTTTTTAGAAATAACATTAAAAAAATTCGGATCAACAAAACTATAATGGCATTTGCAAATCCTAAAAATACGCACGTTCTTCAACCAGTCCTTGTCAACTAGTTTGATTAAAACAATTTACGCTAATGGCATTTTTACCTAAAAATAAAACAAAAATTTTTCAAAACACTGTAGCATTCAAACTTTAATTAAAATTTGTATATCCGATTTTGAGAAAATTAAACCCAAACTGAAATTTTATGGAAGCTACTGCTAAAAGCAATTATTAAAAATTTATCTTATGAAAATTTTTGAATTAAAGTGCACGACTGGATCGCACGAACTTGCTTCAATGTATCACAGTTGTCTTGGGGCTTTTGAGATTTTCCCAAAAAACTAGAAAAGAAAATTTATATGAAATTTTATTAATCTCGTCAACTGGTTTTTTGGAAAAAAAAATTAAGTAAATCATGTGATTTCTTCCACTGTTTTGATATTTAAGAAATTTATTTTTCAAAATCGTTCAACCATTTTGTTTTAAAAAAATGGTTTTTTAAGAATTTTTTTTTTCAAAACATGTTGAAACTTTGTTTGAGTATATGATTTTTTTTAAATTAGAAATCCGCATCAGGAAAATAAAATTAAAAATGTATGAAGTAAACTGTAGTTAAATCAATGCAATCAACATTATTTCAAAAACATTTCAAAATAACATCACTGCACACATATGCCACCACGTGTTCGAACAACAATACTTTACCAACTTGAATCAATCGGCTCCACAGTTCGATGGCTCGCTCGGTCAAGTAGAACCAGAAGACAAGGTGCAAGGTAGATGCCTAATGAAGGACGCGGACGACCGACCACGCGTAATCATCCAGGCCAGGCAGGGCATCCCCCTTTTTTAAGCTTAACATTTCAAACCAAAGCCACAAACATGTTCGTTTGCTTCTAAGCCGACTTGTTACTTGTTGTTGAAACTGAAACCAACCTCAAATGTTGGTTCGATACGATACATCCACCAGATACAAATACAACAATCAGATAGAAGTTCTGGTTTAGTTTGACTTTGTAAATTGCTGTCGCTGTGGCTCGGCTCTGCCTCTGCTTGTGTCTCTTGAGATTGAGATTGAAATTTTTAGTTCGTGTTCTTGGTTAGCGAATCTGATTCTGGTTGCTTGCCGGCGGACCCAGTCTCAACTCAGTCTCTACAGAACATCACCTCATTTCGGTGGTGCGTTGCTCTCTCTTCGTGGTTTAATTTTTCACGTGCAAATTCAAAAAAAAAAAAAAAATCAAATCTCTAAAGTGGTCTTGATAATCTCGATTTAATATTGTGTGTCCTTGAAACCAAGGGTTGTAGTAGTAGTTTGTAGACGATTTCGGATTTCGATTGTTCGAAAACAACCCCTTTTCCTCAAATTTTTTTGCTTCTTAAAATTTCAAGAATCAAAACACACAAAAAAGAAACGTATTTCTCGGATTCAAGGGAAAAAAAGTGGTTTAAAATTCGTAGTAATTGTTCGTTACAATTGATCGGTCAAGCGAAAGAACTGCAAACACTTCCAATGCTCTGAAAACCGAAAACAGCAATTAAATCCAGCTAATTACAACCTTTACATTTGAAACGAGGTTACTTTTGAGTGATCTTTTGTTTTCGGGGGTTTTTAACAAAATTTCTTATAAAACTGACCGTGGAAGCTATATTGAACCTAACCTACCTGTGAGCGGGTATTTTTTTGTTGTTTTTGAAATTTTAAGTGTTTCTTGTGGATTATGACGTGTTTCGTAATATGAACAATCACAATTATCTGCAGTACAGTTACTCCTAAGTTTGTAAGTATAAGTAGTTATTATTTGTAATTTTTTTTTTAAAGAAAATCGCAGCTAAGACAATTTATTTTTTATTAATGAAGCCGTGAATTGGCACAAAAAAAATCTGTGAGGTGTTGCTTGCGGATGATTGATTTTGATTGAAGTAAATTACATTAATTTTGAAAGGTAATGAACATAACGGTTTTTTGTATTTTTTATTAACGAAATCCATTTATAATCAACGGCAATTTAGGCGTGGATAAAATAGTCGATTGGTCGATTACATACTATACAATAATGTATCTTTCTTAATTATTATTGGCAATTTTGATTAAAGATATAAAAAGAAAAACAACATTGTTAACAGCAGATAATTGAGTTGGTTGCAAATAGGTTAATCTGTTAAACATAACTTAGGTACCTTAACGATTAAAACAATTTTTATAATTATGTAAAAATTATTATTTAAACTGTAATTGTCTTTATTTTCGTTATGAATAGGATAATTGACTGCAATTTTCAATAAAATAAAAATCGAATTTTTGAACATTTTACAAAAAGTATATCTTCTGATAAACCTAAAAAAAGCTCGGAGAAAAAAAAATTGCTAAACGAAAAATAATATTTTGAAAATTTTATCTAGAAGTTTTTTTAATAAGATTCTTATTTTGATTTCAATTTAAATGTGTAATTGAAACGATAAGAAGATTGACTGGCATATCAAGGTCGTAATTTGCGGAAATAAAAACAGAAAAGTATCTAAAATAAGTTTAAAATTTTATAAAATAATTTATGAAAAGTCAACGTTGCGTTAAGGAAGAGAAAAACTGTTCCGCAAGACATTTTAAATTTAGGGTTCTAGTTTTGGAAAACCATTTGCGCGGGACAAACTACCAATTTTCTTTATAATTGTCCTGATAAATCCAAATTTTGCCCCTTTTATTGGAAATGTGGGTCCTATAAATCAAGTGGGTCTGAAGTGTGCGTCCGCGCATCTGTCACTCTTTTTTTTTAACGTTTCCTCTAGCTCCAAAAATACCGGTACCTATCATTAAATCGTTAAATTTTTTCAGAAACGGCTACAAATTTGATAAAATTTTCTGGGTACTGTTTTGTCAGAAAAATTTAACTTAAGTTTAGAATGAATTTTATGGAATCTCAATAAACCCGATTTTTTAAAAATCAGAACAAAGAATGTACAGGGTGAGCCAAAAGAAGTCATCCACGAGATGTTGTTTGGCTCTTTTTTTTTCTAAATGAAAAACTTCGATTATGTTTTTTGATTATGTTTTTTGATTATGGTCAAGTCGAGAAGATAATATCGGCCAAATGGGCGCCGTCACAATTGATTGCTCCTTTTATGGCAATTTTCATCACTTCAGCGAGAACTTCGGGCGACAGATTTTTGTACTCGTGTCGAATGTTGTCTTTGAGGGCTTCCAGAGTCTCGGGATTGTTCACGTAAACATAGGACTTCAAAAAACCCCACATAAAAAATCTGAATAAGTTAAATCAGGCAATCTTGCGGGCCAGTGCAAATCCCCAAAACGAGTGATGAGGCGATCCGGGAACGCCGCCTTCAGAATATCGGTTTATGACGGTTCATGCTTATCGCTCACTTGTATTCTGCATCTGTCTTGTCCACAAATGTCCAAACAGATTTGACATTGACGGCCATTTGCAAAAATGAGAGCATCTTCCAATAGGGTGATTTCTTTTTGCCCACCTTGTATCACAAAACTTTATTAATATTGCATTTCAAATTATTCCAAAAACTTTTTCTTTGATTTTATGTAAAATACATTTTTTTAATATTTCTGAAACGGGTGGATTGAATTTTTGTTTCCCTTATAAAAATAAAAATAAATTGTTGACACAACAGCTCCAAGTGGGCCGGGGCCTGTGACTTACACTCTCAACCATATCGGTGTGTGTTGTGTGCGTTGATATTTTGCAGGAATGGAATGTAAGTCCCACCTACATTTTACCGCCGAATCCGAACGGCGCGGCGGGCAGAGAAGCACTTTCCATGGCATTAATTAGGTACTTTTGGAGGATTTGTGATTTCTTCGCAAGAGGCAGAACCCCGGAAAAAAACTTAGGTGGAATCAGGGATCGAACCCAGAACCTTTGGAGTAACAGTCCGACACACCTTTTTTACTAAACTAAATTTCAAAATATTTGTTCGAAAAGTTTTTCAATAAGAAAAGGGTTTTTCTTCTTTTTTTTTTTTGAACTGTTGGAACGATTTTCAATATTTTTTTTTTTTCGTTGGTAGAAATTTGTCTACAAAATATTTATGTTTAATTAATTTCCCCAAACAAACTATCAAACTAATAAGTACAATTGAAATAATTTTCGGATATGTTTTCAAAATTGATAGCCCCAAGAAATTATTCAAGGCAAGCTCTTGTCTAGTCCGCGCCGCTCAGTCTAATTTGTTTTATAAATGCAAATTGGGGAAATTTTTTTATTTGTAGGTTCTATAGGTACGAAAAGTGTGTCTCTATTTTGTCTGCCCATGAATATGAACACCAGCAGCTCTGCCTGCGGATTTGCTTCGTGCGGTCTTTTCAGAGGGGTTTCCAAACATATTTTAAGGCTTGAAAATAGCAATTATCATAAAACGACCTTATATTTATTAGACTTACTCAATTATTAGCCTAAACACAATTCAAAATTTTTGTTATCTATTGTGAATGCAACAATCGATGAAAAACTATTTTTCTCTGGATTATATGACAGGTACCAGCACTTGAAAACACTATAGACTTTCCAAACGTAGTGAAATTATGGCACATACCTACACAGATCGTCCTGTCAGCTTATCCGGATAATACTAATCACCCTGTTAAAATTTATAACAGCGATATAATTGATTTGTTGATGGCCGCTGTCGTAAAACAAGGAATTGAAAACTACATATAGGATGTTTTTTTAGAGGTTGGTTTTTCGAATAGGGATAAAACTGACATTTGTTGACAAAAAGAACAACGCTTGTAAATCGTGCAAAATTTATTTCGAAAGCAATGGTTTAGTTCGCGAAGTTTACCGCAAGCAATTTTGTTCAGTGATGAGGCTCATTTTTGGTTGAATGGCTACGTCAACAAGCAAAATTGCTGCATTTAGAGTGAAGAGAATCCAAATGAGGCCCTTGAGACGCCATAACATACACAAAAACTGACTGTTTGGTGTGATCTATGGGCTGGTATAGCCATTTCGCCATAGTTCTTCCGAAATGATGCTGGCAAGCCAGTTACCGTTAATGGAGACCGATATAGAACCATGATAACCGACTGTTTTGTTCCCGAATTGGATCACATAAATGTGGATGAGATGTGATTCCAACAAGACGGCGCGGCGCTACATGCCACACAGCGCACGTCACAATCGATTTATTGAAGGAAATATTCGGTGGGCGCATAATTTCGCGGAATGGACCTGTCAATTGGCCACCAAGATCCTAATTTGACACCATTGGATTATTTTCTTTGGGGATACGTGAAGTCGCTTGTCTAGGTCAACAAACCAGAAACGTTAGGGGAGTTGGAAGGCAATATTCGTGGCGTTATTGCCGACATACGGCCCCAAATGCTCGAAAAAGAAGTTGAAAATTGGACCTCTAGACTTGGCTATATTCGAGCCTGCCGCGGCGGCCACATGCCCGAAATCGTATTAAAACATTAATGGCATAAAATTATCTTTCCAATAAAGCCAAATTGATGGACATTAAAACGATTTTCTTGTGTTTTATTTCAATTAGAAGTTCTGTACATTTAAAAAAAAACACCCGATACATATTCTTTTCCTTTTTGCTTGTTAAGTCAACCTGTTCATTGGATCAATGTGAAGATTATTTGGCGTATGCGAAATTTGATTATTCGATACAAAATCGATCGATGTCAACCCTAAATTTAAAAAAAAAACATCTTAACAGAATTTTTTTTAATAAAAGCGGCAGCTTAACATAACAAAGGGTGTTTTTTTGAAACAAGCCACAACTGAGTTTCTGATTTGCAGCTTCATGTATTCCTTGATTCCCTTTTACGAATAACAGTGATAAGAACTTTAATATAAATGACTAGTTCCAGAAATTTTTTAGAAGACCAAAATCGTTTGATATTAACAAAACTTTTGGTGTTGACTTTAAATTTTTTGACAGATTCCTGTTATATCTAAATTATCTAAAAGTTTGGAAATACAAAATTTTGCATGTTATTTTAAATTCAAAAACTTGAGAGTTTGATTTGTCAATGCATTTTTAATTTCGAAGTCAGCCTATTTCGTTGCTGTATCGACACATTAATTGCATTAATCGTCTCTGGCTTATCGGTGTGGACTAGCAACTTCAAATAATAAAGAAAATAGCATAGTGGTGTTAAATCTCACAATCTTGGGGTCCAACTCGCAGGAACAAAACCCGAAACTATGAGCATACCAAACGTTTCTTTCAAGAAATCTGTTATGGTAAGCGCTGTATTACATGTTGCGAAGTTTTGTTGAAACCACAGCTCCCCATTATCACGTCGTTTCAATTCAGGAACGAAAAAGTCATAGATCATCTCTAAAGGTTTTCATAGTCTGTAGAAGTAAGGGCCAACACTTCCACCCATTAAACACACCAAAGGGTCAGTTTTTCAGGATGTAACGGCCGGCGCGGCTCGGCGCGCGTCTCAACAACAGCTCGAAGATTATCTACTCCAAATGCGGCAGTTTTGCCTATTGACGTAACGTAACGTGCGTGATGCGTTTCACGAACAGAACCATGTTTTTCAAAATGAATCCACACCATTGTGCATGCTTCGTGACGAAATTGCACACCAAACTTAAGATAAATCATATGGCGGATGACAAAACAACTGTCAATTAAATCAATGCTGCCAATTTCGAATTCTATACCTCTAATAAAACACCGTTTATAATACCTTTAACACCATTAACAATTTTTATATCTTCAGCGCACTGCCGCACTGATGTGTATATCCTTGCGACACCAAATGAAGCTGAATTGATTCCGAAATTTGTCTGATTTGTAATTTTACTCTTCAAATCAATAACATAAGGAAACACACACTTTGTTGGTGATACGGAAGCAATTGGACCAACCTCTGTGAATAAAAATAGGAACTTCTTACCACACTTTTTGTTAAACTCGATCTCACCCCCTTTGAACGGCTTCCCTTTCATATTTTGAAAAGTTTCCAAATCTTCCCAAAACACACGTTGACAAAATAAAAATTGAAATAAAAAAAAAAGATTCTGTCAAATTAAGTGTCTTCTAACTTACAAGTCTATTAAAAGCATAAAGCATTTAACTAAATTACAATTTGTTTTGAATTAAATTTAATCAGTTTCAATTGGCATTTAAGTGAACTCTATTCAACTCATATTAATTTTAATTTTTTCTGTTCTGTTATTTGTATATCAAAGAATAAATTTGGCACTCTATGCGTGTGGTGTGTTCATACCCAGAACAATTGTTTCCATGACATTGATAAGGGATGTGAATTGTTGTCGAGTAAATTGCTAGTGACGTCCTTACCAACTTTTGTGTGAGATAAGTGCACACTGACTAAAAAAAAAATTAAATTGACGATGAAGTCTATAAGTTTCACACTTTCTACATAATTTTTTTTACTTTACGAGATATATTACAAAAGTCTGCCGAGTAAAAAAAAAAAAAAAAAAAAAAAAAAAAAATAAATAATCCTTCATTACGATTATCCCGTTATACTTACATCGCTAGGTATTTCAAATAATTTACCCTCGAGGCTCGAGCCTAATTGCGGACGTATTTTTAATGCGAGGGACTAATTTTGTTCGCGCACTACAAGAATATATAGAATATTTAGCAAAAATTGTGAATGCAAATTTAACATTTTTGAATACTTTAAGCACGCAAAATAGATCTTTTAATTTGGCAGTTGCTTCCATGTACTTCCGTAAAGTTTATTTGCGATATATTCAATTCTCAGAATGGAAGGAAGTTTCGTTCGGGTTTGGCACAGCTGCATTGTTCGTTAGCCCCTTAGTAATGACATTTAACCAAATCTTTAAGCGGTTTTTAAGAAATTGGTAGGCTTTCGGCAGATAGATATAGATAGATTTGCAACCTTGGCTTTTCCTAGATTTTTGTTTGTTTTGAAGGCGGTTTAAGAGAATTTGATGACTTCATCATCAATCTTACATTGTCAAGTACCTAATCGGAAAATTTGTATAAGGAATCGCAAATTGGCAAAATGTAGTACCCCGTGGCGTAGTGGTAAGTCTGTTGGACTGCTACGCCGAAGGTTCAGGGTCCGATCCCTGACTTTGCCACCTTAAGTTTTTTTCCGGGGTACTGCCTCTTGCAAGGAAGTGACAAATCCTCCAAGAGTAATTAATGTCATGGAAAGTGCTTCTCTGTTAGCCGTTCGGATTCGGCGGTAATTTGTAGGTCTCTTCCATTCCTGCAGAATATCAACGCACACACAGGAGTGGTTGAGAGTGTAAGTCACAGGCCCCGGCCCCGCTTGGAGCTGTTGTGCCAACAATTTATAATTTATTTATAAATTGGCAATTTTGATTTCTTGAACTTTAAGAAAGTTCATCAAAATATTTAAAATATGTGAAATTAATGAGACATTTATTTGAACAACAATTAAAAGATTCCATGATGTGCACAAATCCTAGAGATTAATTTTAATGACGTCACATTCACGAATGTGTCATTTACAATAATAAGTCAAAAACCTACGTGGTTCTCTAGTGACACTGATACACAAATTTGTTTTTTGTTTTTGGTGATAAGCTATTATAATTAAGAGAAAGTACCGGAAAGACGCAAAATTCCAGAAAACCTGGCAAAGGTTTAATAGCAATGACGAGCGTTTTATGAAAAGTTAAATGTGCTTCAACAGCAAGAATCGTTTAAGATACTGTGATGCTTTTTTATACTTAGGCTGATGTTAGCTCATGGATGTCCAAGGGTTATTCCCAAAAGAAAGCGAAAACTCAGGGTTGAAGAGTGTTGAACTCCGAAACAACAGTATTTTTATTTATCTTAATTTGCTTAACAGATTATTTCATATTCTTAATGATAATCTTAAAATAAAAGATTACAATCCAATTTTTCGTATCGTAGGTACTAGGCCTGTGTTCCGAGAAACTGTTCACGACAACAAACGATTCCTTAACACTAGTTTTGCAGAGATTCCTCTAGAAAGGAAGAGCTCCACGACAATAAACAAGTGGCCTTATGTCGGTCAGGGATCCACCGCGACCAACAGCAAAGTGGAAAGCTGACAAAAAACTTTTGCTTCAAAACTTGGTGAGACTTCTGCTGGTATTCCCCGCAGCGTACCATCGAGTGAGAACTCTAATCCCGGTTTTCTATTTGCAATAGAACTTCTTCCAATGGCTGGGAGATCGAGTCTGATTTGTCATTATTTACAATATTTTTTTTTATTTGCTCATAGTAAATTTACATGTCAAAGTTTATATACAAATCATTTTGTTCCTTAAGTCTAACAATGTTTAAAAATCTGCGAGCACTGAAGGGGCTCTGCTTTGTTAAATGAAGATATTAAATTTATACATTTTTAGTAAAAAAAGTGTCTTAAGTCTAACAATAATAGTTTTTCTTAAATTAATGATGATATTACGTCAGCGTGATCTGATTTGTCATGCAAATTTCACTCCTACTTATGGAATTTCACTGAAAGGAGAGACTGTGAATTATAAAATCAAACATTAAAAATACCTGCAAATGTGTAAGTCTTTTTAAGTGATGAATTATTTATTTGACTGCTCTGCTGGTTTATGTACTCGGAAGTGGACGGCAGTCCAAATCAGCGGTGCGGGGTGGATGGGGTAGTCGGAATTGCCTTAGTAGAATGCAATGGTTGTGTTGCGTCACTGGCTGGTTTCTTATATGAAATCATCGTGGTGACCGGCGGCGGTCGTTGGCGGTCGGTGGAGGAACGAAATGTGTAACTTCGTTACAGTATAGTAACTTCGAATTTAAGCATGGCTTCGGATTGATATAACACCATTTCAAGTTTGTGTTCTAATTTATTATTTTCGATTATAATGATCTTAATTGATGTCGTAATTTCTGACGCTATTTTTGGCCATTTTGACAGTGGAAGTATATGTTATTTTGATGGTTCGAAATTTCGATAATCATTCGGACTGGCAATAAATATTTTTTTGTTTCGACCAAACAATTTTTTTTAATAATGCTTAAAACCACTCATTCCACATAAAACCAAAAAACACTTCTGTGGTACAAATTAATATTAAACATACCTAAAAGGATCGTGCAGGAGAATTTGTTGCACCATTTCAATGGATCTTTTGCTGAGTTTTTTTTTAGTCACACAAAATTTAAACTAATTTCGAATGGTAACGATTTGGAGCAGGCAGTTTTTTTTAAAGGTTGAAATGAATTGTTGTTTGCATCGATAGAATGCGACGTTCCGATATGCCATGTGCCAATAATCTTTGCATTAATATGGTACTTATCGGATCGTTTGCAATAACAGAGTCATGAAATTAAACACTTTCAGTAAAAAAAACAACAACTTGTTGTGTAAGAAACCCGTAATTTAGGTTTAAGTCGACTACAAATTTCAATAAAATGTGAAAATAACAGAACTACGATGCATACGATACAAATATCTTTCTGCAATCACTCGATAAAATATGATCCAACAAGAATTTGACGTTTTTATCGGTCAAGATGTGGAAACGGAAGCTTTCTGAATAAAATGAAAATTTTTCCTATACCCTCAACAAAAAGATTTAATTGGATTCCATTCCTTATCTATTGTTTTGCGAACTAAATTTAAAAAAAAAAATAAATTACAAATACCATCACACTTGCCATACAAGTATGAACGCAAACAGGTGTCACACCCAAAGTAGTTAAAATATCACGTGGTGATCTTCTTGTTATGAAAAAAAAATCAATATTCAAATTTTGTTTACACACAACAAAATCCAAAGATTAATTTACATTTTTGTGTTTAATTTGCAAAACATTTTATAAAACGCTTCTAACTAGATTTTTTTTATTATTGACAGTAAGTTGTTTGATCTTGTTTTGAAAAAAAAAATACAAACATCAACAACAGAACAAGTCTGCTAAAGGTTGTTGACTGTTTTTTCCCTTCAATTTCTAAAGATACAGATACATTCTATATAAAATAAATCATATTACAGCTCCCTCCCAAAGCGTCATTAGAGATATACAAAAAAAAAAGTATCTGCTAGACTCTACGTCATAATGAAATAGATATTCCAATGAAAAGATACCAAGCCAGATAATCGCTCACCAATCTATTCAAAGTGAGGGTCGTGTAAGTGATTCATCGAGAAGTTGATATTATTGTGGCATTTGAGATTTAGTTAGAGTGGGGATTAGGGAACAAAAACTGTCGTTAACAGCGAATAAAATAAACTTACGCCCTTTTTCCAAAACTATAAAGCGTGATGAAGTTTGTATGAACATCAGAATAATCATTAAAATTTTGAAATAAGGACACAACTATTGAAGCCTTTAAGCAATTCATTTGCAATCAGACAAGCCAACCTAAGGTCGCTACGTACCTAAGTCTTGAAATATGGCAACACCAGTGTGTACATAAAAATGGCTTCCAGTAATGCCCCTCTTTTGGGCTTAACTAGGTGAAACCCCTGAATCGATGATGAGTTCCGGTTTGCAATCAAATCTAACAACGAAATCTATCATTTAATGCTGTAGGCTAGAACCATAACTACCAACAGCGCTCGCTATCCGTGTTATGTACCAGCAAACGAAAAACGTGAAAAATTGATTTTCCAGAAGAAATAAGAAAGAGCTCGAAATGCCAACGTTCAGAAATGTAGATACTACGGCAGGGGCAATGTTCGAAAGTTCCACCAAAGGGTAAGGCATTCGACCAAGGGGTAAAAAAGCGCGAGCTAAAACCTTCCCAAAAGAGCGTGAGAATGTTGTAGTAGATGCGCAGTCAATGCTGATAATTTTGAAAGAACACTTCTGTTGAATTGTAAACGGCAAAGACAACCAACTAATGGCTATCAGACAGAATGTTCTATTCAATTTGGACGAGGTATTTGGTCTGGTATGTATGTTGTCCGGCTGCAAAGAAGCGTTTCAACTCCTGGAGCATAGATAGGGCAGCAACCATCCATCTGCCCCGATTCGCCGAAACTGTCCTTAGGTGTGTCCATTGAATACCCTCTGAGTACGAGCTTTCCTTCAAAACAAATGACCTCCAAGTTGTTTTTGGTGTCTCCATCGCGTCTATTACCCTGGAGGATTAAATTCGAAGGATTATGTGCTTTGGCCCGTAGTCATTATGTTTGTCTTATTTGCGTTGATCCTTAAGCCAGCCACTTTCCCATCTATTTGCAGCGAATAACATAGTTGATTTTAGCCAGCCGTGTTTTTTGTCATGAGACTATATCCTCAGCAAAGTCTATGTGGCTAAAACGAATGGAACCTAAGTTTATGTGAAGGAGATACTCTGAACTGCGCCGCCAACTACATTTCACCTATAAAATCATGTTGGATTTTTTGTGCGAACGTCTGAACCCTTTCGCGGGTGGACTGATTGGCCTATATCACTTTGGTTTCAGGTGATGTAAGTCAACTTTCAAAACTCGAAAGTTTTATAAAAGACCCAAGAATTCCAGATCGAAACTCACACGATTTTTGTATCGGCTTTAGAATCGCCTATGATAGCGTGAACTACCAACGTCAAGTAGCTTACGTCTTCTTGACATGACAGTCGTACGCAACTGACAACTAATGGCGGTGTTTTTTTTTAGTTTAAGAGACATCTTATAGGAGCAAAGAGGTCTCTTTCAAAGGACGAAAAAGCCACTAACAAAAACTTAGCTAGGAACCTGAAGCGATCGGATGAAAAATGACTGGGGTGCTTTTTGAGAAAGATTCTTTGGGTGATATTCTAACCTGTGTAAATATTATTGGAATGTGGAGGAAAAGATTCAAATACGAACTATACCGTTGAAGCTGAAAAAACAGCGGCTGAGATGGCCAAGAAATGTACAAGGAATTCAATCGCCGTGATAGAAAATCTCGACAGGGGACTTATTATGGATCCGAAATATATACTCGACTATAAGGGTCTTTTCAAGCAATTGGTTATCTGTTTTTTTGGAACATTCGTATAAGTCGAATCCTTGCCGTTAGAGCAACCTGAATGGTTAATTCACCATTTTGTTTTCCCGAAATGCTTAGAAAAATAAGGGCAATCAATAGCAGAATATTTCTCCACGATGTACAGAATTTTTGAAAATGTTGTTAAAATCTAATAATAAATCTACAAAAATGTCTCTTCACAAAGAGGTAATATTATAGAATAAAAAGAGACAGGAAACATTAAGGCGATGTTCTAGTGAAGTAAATGTCACCGTAGGTGGTTTGTGGTACACGATGAGTTGAAATAACCCTCGAAGAAATAAGGCCGCACTAAAAATGACGGGTGTTATTTCCGACTAAGTGTAGGAAAAGACCTCATGCAAAAATGGAATTAAGGCCGATTTTTTTGTTTCATACCACTAGTGGAACTATTACTACAAAACCGTATACTGCCGGTCATTAAGAAGATTCCGTTTCTAAACACATTTCTTAATCTGATATTTTATGAGCGTTTCCGTGACATAAGAAAGTTCAATTGGTCGGAGGATGAAGATACGCGTCTTTTAGGAAGGGGCTGGACAAATGCTTGGAATTGGTCCTGTTGAATGAGATAGATAAAAGTACAGAAGGAGCCAGATCACTCTGAGGAAGCATCAAATAAGCAACAAAGTTTGCCGAGCTATCAAAATTTTATACAAGCAGAGCAAGTTCGTGCGACCCCGTTCGACATATTATTTTCTGAGGTGTATTCTTAACTGGTTGAATGCAAAATGTATGTTTAGATTTATTTTGAGTTATGGTTTTTCAATCAATTTACAATCCAAAAGATTGCTCTGATTTTGTTCTAAATTATAAATAAGAATATGCTTAGCAAATACTTTGTTCTTTAAAAATATTCAATTACTTTGACTGAAACACTTCAAGATACAAGAGCGGATATGTTTGACTTAGTCTTGTGTTGTATTTAATTCTTGGAATTATTTAATTGGCTTAAAAGTATTTCGTTTCGAATTCCGAATAAATTAATCGGCACGTGTAGTATTGATGTGATATGAAGAGTTGTTAACGATAAATAAGAGAGTTATCATGCAAGAATATCATCAAGTCAATTAAATCCAGGAATCCTTTAATACCATATCCAACATGTGCTTCGAATTAAAAATAGAACCAATACATTGCACATAACCTAACTACAAAAAAGTATGTTGTCGTAGTATCTTATAGATATATAATGTATTGACTCCATAATGGTTTCTATGAGGAATCACGAGGTTCTATTTTAACACATTTTGTTACTAATTTTGGTTGATGAACTTTTTGAGCTCCCTAATGGCTTTCCTATTGTCAAAGCTTTTGTATCCAAAATGTTAACAAAAATGGTTAATAATCGTTAAAGATACTAAAAGTGGTGGCTTCCAGATCAGTACCTACACATTAACTATTGTCTGGGAGTAAATGAGTGTGTCATTTATTGGATCTACCGCGTCGTCAAAGACATGGCGTGTTTAATCTATTTTGGGACACATTTCGCTTTCAGACAAAAAAAAAATCAATAAATTGGATGAATGAATAAATTAAAGCTATAATTAGGGGTTTCTAAAAAACCTGTTGCATTAATTTATTCAACAAAAAAAAAATTTAAGTAAACAAACCAAAAAGCAGGTGTGAGCTGGTGTCAATAAAAATGTTACTCATAAACGGGTCTGATTTTTTTTAAATATCTCTCAAGACTGTGCGATTTTTGTCTGAAAAAATTAAAATAAGTTTCAAGATTTTTGTTTGCAGTAGTGGTTGTGGAGGTGTGTCTTTTCAAAATGTTGACGTTTTCACTCTCAATCAATTCAATATCATCTGTTATGGATGCGAAAATTGAGGGCGTTGCATTCTGGCATTTTTCGAAATTGCATGTACATTTTTTTTTATAAACAAATAGCTGATAACTAAGTTGTTTTTGTTTATGCTTTGGAAAGTTTACTGATTGTACTTTCGAATGGACGAATATCAAGGGACTTCACAAACAATAATAAATAAATGATTGTCAATAAATTAGTCTTCGTACAGGAAAAAAATTAAGATGGTAATCGAACATGACATAATGGTAATAAAGAAGCCAAAAAAGTTAGAAAACTTGTCGGAATTCAATCATTTCAAATCTGGATAATAAGATATAAAGAATTCTATGCACTTCCTCAAAGAATTATTTCCCATTACCCCCAGGCTAAAATTGTCCTTAAGGGCTATTCCAATGCATTAAATTCTACGTTGCTTTGCTATTCTGCCCAGAAAATGACAGAGGTTTTCAAAGAATTAGAAAAATCTTGACTCAGAAATCATGCCGAAGATAGTACAGTACGCTGTTACGAGACAGCCAACTGGGGTGGTCTCATCAAATTCTTCGGAATCTGTGATTGGTCACTATGTTTCCTGGATAGTGACGCAGACTCCAGCGCTTATATGCGGTTATACACATAATTCCCTGCGTTATAATCAATTTTTTTTTCCACCAAAAATAGTATCAAACCAAAATGGAACTCGTTCGGCTTGAACTGTTAAGAGACCATCGAGATGATAGAATTAAGTCTTCTGAGGAAAATCTTAATTAGTTCAAACAAGCTAGAAAGACCTGTAATACCCATATTCAAAGTTTTGCATAAATAAAAATTAAGGCAAAAAATACTACAATGTCCCAAAGGTAGTAAGCATTTGTATTTGTTTGTAAAAAACGTAAAAAATTATAGTAAGTTGTTGCTTCCAACGATCGTACAATGACACTCCTGTGGTGAGCTTTCAAGTGAATTTTGACTTATATGCAACACAGTTGAGGGCATACATTTGCAGTTGCAATGGAACTTGAAGATCTCGATTTACACAAATCCGCTGGCCCAGATAGTATCTTCCCAAAGTTCTGAATAGTTGTGCTTCCAAGTTGGCGAAGGCGTATAGTTCAGTCACCCTTCTCAAGCTACCGAGCTATCGCACTTAAATCCCTTCTTTGCAAGGTCATGGAAACTCTGATTACCTCTCCTCTCAGATTAAAAATCTTGAAAAACGGAAACTTTTAATATCCGACATTACTGTTTTTTGAGTAATACGTTCACTTGCGATAGGATGGTGTATTTCACCAAACAGTGGAACCAATTTTTTCATCATTTTGGAAAAAGTAAGATTATTGCGCAGGATATTTAAAAAGCATTTGATAGAGTTTTATTAGAAATGCGCACATTTGGTATCGTCGAACTCTTTTTTCATTTGATTAGCAGTTATGTTAAGCTGGCTCTGTTTTGTCTCCGACTATCTCCCCATCAAGGAAACCGAACACATTTTTGAAGTAAAATTTCAAAAAAAGTAACGCTCAGTATTTCAATATGGCGCCGTCGATGGCTCGCATCAGCTCAGCGTGTGCACGAATGAGTGAGAATATAAATACTATAATCTTACTCATTCGTGCACGTGCTCCATCCTCCATGTCATTTGTGTGTTTTGGATCAATGTAGGGATAGGTAAGTGAAAAAAAATATCGATATTCTTTAACAGTATCGATAATTATCGGGTGAAAAAAAATCAATATATCGATATATCGTCAGTTTTCGCATGATTATTTATACATATTCCCAAAGCATTCAAAATTCGTAAAAAAAAGAATAGACATGAAGAAAATAGTATATTATTTTAAATGTTGTTTTGGCTAAAAATACAAATAATGGACATCTGTTTATAAACGACTTAATTTATTCGAGGTCTTAGTATAACGATATAAGTGGTAAAATTTAAACACTGTCACTATTATCAAAATGCGGAACATAAACACTTCTTAAAAAAAGAGTTTGAACTTCTTTGCTCGGAATCTGTGTTATGTTTCATAGTGCATTTTATTAAGTCAACGTCAAAGAAGTTTTACTTCAATCGCGTGTAAAAGTTACACGCACATGCTTTTTTTTCAAGGCACTTTGTGGAACGAACACATATTTGACGTTGGCCAGAATGCAGTGAAATGTTAAAGTTTCTTTGGACATTGCCACAAAAAATCCTCTCTTTCTGACCTTCTTACAATCTACAAGAGATGCATTTGCCCAAAATTCTAATATCTGGGCAGGTTGTTGTTGAAAAAGGCCTTAAATTTTATAAGTGAAAGAAACATTTGCTTCACTTTAAAATCGTCGAAATGCTTCTCGTCTCAATCTTTTCCCCCTATATAATCATCAATGTATCGTCGAACTATATTCAGGGGTATTGTTAATCATAGAGACTCATTCTTTAGCCGCACTACATGAACTTGGAATGCTTTACCTAGATCGACGACATTCCAAACCAATATTCATCGGTAGATCCTTCTATGTGCCAACCAACTTTTCTTTGTGCTCACGCTCACACTGTATTAATTCATGATTGATGATTTAAAAAAAAAAACAACCGGGCCTTACGTTCAGTTTAAGCCAAATAATCTTTTTTTATTTTAATCGAAAATGTTTCTAATGTTTCCGATAAAATAAGTCGTGGATGTTGTATTTGCTTTGGAAGTACCTACTCTAAAAAAAAAAAACGCACTTTAATCGGTGGTCAAGGGTTCTTCAGAAAGTGGCAAAGAATAAACAAGGATTTACTTCAAGTCTTGAAAATAGTACTTTTCCTGACTGTTTAGGATATAATGGGTACCTCGCTTTGGTATCTCCGGAAAAACAAATAAGAAAACAATCATTCTTAAGTAATTTATTTTCGGTCACTGTTGCGTATGTGGGCTTTTTTTTTTTTTTTTTAAATATTCATCTGAAATATTACTATTATATAGGAATGCTTTGCATCATCTTATGGTCAATATCAGTATTAACTGCGCTTACACTTTTATTCCTTGAGGTAAAAACACAGAAGATTGTACATTTCATTCTTCGATAATTTAATTTTTTATAATGACAAATTTACTGACCAAGATGAAAAGCAACATTAAATAAGAAAGAGGGTAAAGGAATAGTAAAATCGATTTTTATTGATTTCTTACCTATATGTGTTATAATTTTAACCCTCCTCTGCCTCATTAAGAAAAGTTTGTCTAGTTTAAGGACAAATGGTTATTCAGTGCTATTTAATGGGTAGTTTTCAAAGCCATAAGTATTTATAGCGTTATGCTGTATAGACTTGCCGGAGACGATGCATGTTGTAACATACGGATTAAAAAATTGTTTTTGAAAGTTCTACAAAATAATTAGTAAATGTAAAATAAAATGATAAATAAAGTGTGCTTATATTCAAACGAAAAACCTTATATTATATGTCTTTAGGTTTTGAATACACATCTTGTGTAAACATTCGATTTTTGGTGTGTCTGACGCCCACTTTGCAGAAACAATAGAATCTTATTTTTGATACTTATAAACATTTTAAAATGTTTTTAAAATACTCATAATATATTCTAATTATTTTTTTTCCCTACGCAATATAAAAAATATTAAAAAAAAAAAAGTTTTTCGTGCAAAATTTTTCAATACGGTCACTTTTAAAGGTGTGATTTTTATAAAATACCTTTATTCACTTAATTAAAAAAAAATAATTGCTTCAGCTTTGATATTACTCATATGCTTAAAAAATTACTAAAGATCAAAGCTCAGTTACCGCTTAATATTTTTTAGACAAAGTCTTAGGACGCATTTTAAGGGCGTTTTCGTTAAAATTATAAATCTACGTTATTGTTCCATTCAAAATCTTTTCATTCAAAATCTAATTTTTTAAAATTCAAATTATGTGTTGTTTTAAACTTAGATCGAGCTGCGAGCTTATCATAGTAATGGTTTTGACTTGGTTATAAAAAGTTTGAACTTTGGGGGTGGCACACGCTTTTTTAACCGGTAATTGAACAACGGACACACGAAATTAATGATCTGTAGAAGAAGAATTTGATTTCTGGAATTGGCGGACCCAATTTTTTATTGACACAGACAAAACTTGTCAAAAATTGTCCACAAATTGTTGTTAAGGATTAACATATCCTATTTTAATCACCCCTCCAGGTAGCGCTGCGTTTCGATTCGACTCGAATACACACCATACAGAACATCGCTCCGTCTTTCCGTTCCATGGAAAGGTTTCGTTTTCCCGAACACCTGTCGTTAAACAGCGGGAATAAAACTCAGGCTGCCAAGTTAACGTCTACTTTCTAGAATTCGGCCATCAATTCAAGCTGCTTTTTTTTTATTCTTTAAACTAGAAACGCGGTCCTTCTTTCTGCAAGGCTCGTGGCAGGCCAATCTAAAAGCTTCTGGCCTATTATTTGCATCTGCACTCAGTTTGTCCGTAAAAAGTGCATATAAATGCTCCTTTTCCTTAAGCCCTGACAGCAGGTCTTCTATTGACACTAAAATACTTCCGTTCTGTGTCCAGGACAGGGTGGTTCGTAAACCTCTAAGTTCTACAATACTACATGCAAAATATTCTCAAAATATAATAACAAAATAAAATCTTCCATTTTCTTGGAATAATTTACTCTTATCAATTTTATCAACCTATTAGCTAAGATACCTTTTCAAACTAGGATCACTTTTGTGTCTCATCACAATAAGATTAAAAATATACCTACACTAAATTTACTGCCAATGAACTCTTATATCTAAGAGATAAGATTCGTTCTAGATATTCATGAATTGATAGATGCTCATGTTTCGTCATTGTTTGTGTTTCAATGCCATGCCATGTTCATTGTCAGCAAAAATATAAAAATTCAAAAAAAAAAATACTCCCAGTGTCTCTGAATAAACATTCAAAAATATGATAAGCTTCAACCTTAACTCAGTGAAGAGAGTGGGAGATGGGTGATATTGTGAGGTTCTAATTTCATAAATATTTTGATCATGTTGGGTTGTTTTGTGCTATTTTTAGTAGCTATCTGCTCACTGTCGACGTCGAATATGGCGTTATCTTCGAAATGTAAACATGCCTCAAAAATTCTAAACTTTTATTAAAAATCTAACTCACAACTTTGCAAACTAGAAAAACACTTACGAAAACATTTGAACTATGACCCTCAATATTCTTAAAGAGATAACATTTTTTCCATTTCGCGAACTCAAGGTATTTTTTTTTTTATAAAAAAAAATTTCGAAAACAATTTTTTAACGACAAATTTCTTTTTTTGATTTATTTCAGACTTGAAGACTGGATTCCAATAAAAACAAAAATTAGCAGAAATTGTTAAATAAATAACACACACGAAAAAATAACACACACATCGAAAAAATGGAAACAGAATCACTTAACAACAAATCTTCTTCACGAAAAAGCTCCACCGCTAATGGGGGCGATGAAAAACCCTCCGGCGATGGAGGTGGAGAAGTCACACTCAAAGCCAAAATGAGCCTGCTTAATGGAGTGACTGTGATTGTTGGATCAATTATTGGATCGGGTATCTTCGTTTCGCCAACAGGTGTCCTAATGCACACGGGGAGTGTTAATTTGGCTCTGGTTGTGTGGGTCGCTTCTGGACTTTTTTCAATGGTGAGTAAAACGTATAAAAGAATTTTCATACAAATTATGACAGATAAGATTTTGCATTTTTGAGAGAGAAGTTGTTGAAGTTAGCTGTTGAAAGGTGGATCTTCTTAATATAGATAAGAGATAACATCTCCAGTTAACATCTTGGTATCATTTACGAATTGGTACTCACATAGTCGTATCTTCGAAGCTTTAAAATAAACTTGGGAACATAATTGAAAGCGACATTAAGGCTTGCGCTTTGAATTCATATTAGTTCTAGCAAAAAGATCGGAACCACCACGGTAATGAGTCTTTGCATTTATTTTGGAAGCAATGGAATTTATGTGGTCATTCCAGGCCAAGGTGTTGTTTATAAGAACCAGGACCCGATCTAGGGGGGCAAATGCCCGGCGCGGCAAATTTCAAGGGCGGCAAAATTTGAAAATTGAGGATTATTAAAGCTATGTCTTTCCAAAAAATGTTTACTTGTTTCCATCTAATTAAGATCATCATGGGGAAAAATAAGGTACACAGTAAAACTACTTTATAACGAACTCTCCTTTCTATAGCGAATTTCATTTTGTCCCTTTTCTTCTTAAAAAAATATCCCATATTAGTTAGGTTTAGGTTCCATCGAATGTATATGTATTAAAATATGTACAGTTATCTAGTTTAAGTTTGCAAAGTCTCGTTTCGAAGGTAAAACAAGTTCAATCCTCAGTTGTTTTAACAAAGCTGTCATTGGTACTTTTGACAATTGGTCCAATGAAGAGTAAGGTCTATTGTCAGCGATATGATCAAGAATAATCGAGAACGATAGCAATTTGAAAAGATTTTACTTGAGACGAGACGAAAAAGCCCTAATAGTGATAAGAGAACAGCATTTAAGAATTTTTGAAGTTTTATTGAAACAAGTGATAAAACTAAAGATGATGCAATTTTTTTGCTTTTGGAAGATTTGTAAAATAAAATAAAAAACAAAATTGTAAATGCGCAATCAAAAATTGAATTTCTTAACAAAAGATATGAATTTCTTTCAATAATTTCTTTTTTATACCAATTTTCTTTGAAGGTTCGCTATAAAGAATTTTGACTGTATATGTCCGTCAAAAATATAAAGTCGAAGTATTTTATTAATCACTTAAAAAACGCTAGTTAAAACGTTTTTTTTTGGAGAAAAAAGTAAAGTGAGCCATCTGATTTCTTGACCAGTTTTGATTTAAAAAAAAAAAAAAACTTCTCGAAAAAATGTTTCCACATTTTTTTTTTTGTTTGTTGAGAATGCACTTTCCAGCACTTCCAGCGTTTTTCTGTTTTCATTCAGAAAAGAGCTCTGAACAAAGTTCAAGTTTATCGAGCTCGCTCTGAACGTCCTCTGAACCAATTGTGTTCAGAGCACTCTGAACTATTAACGAAACGATTAAATTCCCATTAATTTCCTCTTCTTATGCCATTTTTTTTTTAATACTTAAATCAATTCGGCGGCCATTTTATTGGTTTTTATTTCCAGCCGCCGCGCCGCTAAAATATCCATTGAATTGGTATTGGTTGGTTTCGAAGCGTATCACTTTTGACGTTTATATTTTTGTTTGGCTTTTAGCTCAGTCTGTCCCACCTATTTATTTATAGCTCTTAGAGCGCACTCTGATTACACTCTGACGGAGAAAAGAAATACAAATTCTATGCTCTGAAGTCTTGAAGCAAATCGGTCCAGCCGTTAAGGGTGTAGGGTCCGATACAATCAGACGGGCAGACAGACAGAATTGTCCGACCTATTTTTTCGGCTTCTCTATGATCTTAATGTCATGTTTGATTGTCCAAAAGAAATTTTCCAACAATATTACATTCTTACGGGTCGGAATGAATACCTCCATTTTTCAAAAGTCGGTCAAAAAATGCACCAAACTTATTATGTTCTCATTGCAAAAGGGCGGCAAATTAAATGTTTGCCCAGGGCAGCGAAAAAGCTGGATTGGGCCCTGATAAGAACGGCTAGAAGCTTAACCTTGGTAGTTACTTCAATTGCAATATCATATAGCAAAACAAGTCGAAGAGAAGTTTGTAAAAGGCTTTCATATAATAAGGGTCAGAGGTTTTTCATTTAATAAGGCTGATTTTTTGATTTGAACGATATGTCGTTGGGTGATATGTCGCTTCACCGGTCTTCATTCATTCGTTGTACGGCACGGCAATCGGAAAGAAAAGAGAGCTGAACATCATCAGCGAATATATATTACTCATAAAATTAGACTCATCCAATATTTATTTTTTATTTGTACCGCCCGTTGTGATCCCATTTTCACATAGAGATTGAAATTTAAAAGTTCATTTTGTGAGTAAATATAATAAAGTAAACAATTTTCACTAAAGACTATATAAACTCAATTTCTTAATTCTTAGCTCAAATATATATTCCCAGAAAAAAAAAAAAAAAAAAAACCATTTACAGTTAATGAAGTGCTTAGTTGCTAACCTAGAGTTGTGGGTTCGGCCTCAGCGTGGCAGCAATTTTCTAATATTGTCCCAGCTTCAACTGGACGCCATCCGTGATATTTGCGTGAAGTAAACACCACCTAATTCTCAATTCACAGTAATAAAAAAAATTCTTTCCTATATTTCTATTTCTTCTAACTATCGCCTTGCAGTATGCATTCAAAAGAACTTGGGTCTTACAGGCTTATAGTTAAAATTATTTTTAATTATATTTACCTTAAAACCCCGTGATTTTTTGTTAAGAGTATAGTTTACATAACTGACAGTTCATTTAAAATCAAAGAAAAAAAAAGAGGACCAGGATTTGAGCCTTCAGGAACACCAATATTCGTTTTCATAAAATTTTAGGTCATTTTAATAAAAGAAACGGCTTCATATCGATACGTAAGATTTATATGTTAAATAATTGAACAGTGGATTTGAGAAGTTTGTATGGTGTAACAACGTAAAAAGCAAAATTAAGGGGGATGACCGAATAGAATGCCTTTAAAAATCCAATAAATAAGCTGAGCGAATATTATTAATTTCTTTTATAAAACATGTTGTGCAGGTGTGGTTAAAATGTAAACTGGGCTTTACGGGTGTAATGAAGTTTAATGCTTCGCTATGTTGCTTAGCGCAGTCCTTGAGGAGTCCATGAATTCAATTAAGCTCACCCACCAAAAATCTTCACAAGAAATATATTGAAGTTATAAGCGTTGTTTTATCAACTTAAGATGGAAATTAAAGAACACGGTTATAAAATCCCAGAAAAAAAAGCTGTGAATAGTGTGTAAACAAGTAAACAAGTGTAACTGACTACAAAAGTGCCGATTAAAGAATTTTATGTTTGTGGCATGCAAATTGCAGTATTAATTATATTAAAGTGCTGTTAGCATGTTGTCTTATTAACATTTCGGCAAATTATCAGCTTTTGAGCTAATAGAAAAAAAGGTCCAGAATTCTCTTTTAAATTGTATAGTAAGCCACGTCTTCTGATAGTGCTTTTTCTAATGCAAGTGCCTTGAATCGGGTTAAGTCCTCATGTTCTTACTGTGTCATTGCAGATGTCTTTTCTATCAGATGGAGTTTTTACTTACGGTTATACATAGGTAGATACTATTAGGCAAGTTATGGATTCGTGAAAAAAAAATCAAACAATCAAACATGACATTACGATGATAGAGAAGTCTTAAAAAGTGGGTCTGCAAATTCCGTCCGTCCGTCGCATCTCTAGAACTTAAACGGATGGGGCGATTTGTTTCAAGTTTGGTATTTAGTATTTGCTTGGCCGTCCCTCAGAATGTATTTTTAACTGTTGCTATATGCCTAAAAATATCGGTACCTGCCATACAAATTTAAAAAAAAAAGTTTAATTTTCTCGGAAACGGCTTCAAATATTTTGATAAAACTTTCATATTCCTATTTTTTTAGAACAGTCTATCTTTTGGTTGGAAAAGATTTTTCGGAATTTGTCTTAGAACGGTGCATCTTATAGAACCGGAATTTTCAATTAACAGGGAATTCAATTTATCTCGTAAGCTATACATCTGATTTCAATAAAATTTTGGATTCAGGAAGTCATTTATAACCCTATTGGTATGGAATTCCAAAATTCTTGTAAACTTCTTTTTTATTTTTAATAATTTAAAAAAAAATCGGATTGAATTTTTTTTTAAATATTTTCCCAGATAAAAACTTCAGATTATCTCAAAATGACATGCTCAAAAAAATTTTCAAATATTTTTTCGAAAAGTTTTTCAAGAAAAACCATTTTTTAAGAAAACTGGTCGAATGATTTTTACTTGCGATTATAGGTACTATAAGGCAAGTTATGGATTCGTGCAGAAAAAAAAATTTGAGATAACAATCACACATAACATTACGATGATGGAGAAGTCGAAAAAAGTGGGTCTGGGAATTCCGTCCGTCTGTCTGTCTGTCTGTCTGTCTGTCTGTCTGTATGTCTGTTCGCGCCTCTGGAGGTTGAACGGGTGGACCGATTTGCTTCAAATTTGGTATTTAGGATTTATTTGGCCGTCCCTCGGAACGTATTTTTTATTTTTGCTCTAGGTCCAAAAATAACGGCACCTGCCATACAATCTTGAAGACAAAAATTGATTTTCTCAAAAACGGCTCTAACGATTTTGATAAAACTTTCAGAATGCTATTTTTGCAAGAAAATCTATCTTTTGATTTGAAATTTTTTTTCAAAATTTGTCTAATAACGGTACCTCTGATAGAACCAGTATTTTCGAATTAAATTTTCTCGTAAACTATACATTCGATTTCAATAAAATTTTGGCAACAGGAAGTCATTCATAATTTTATTAATATGACATTTAAAAATTTTCAAAAACTTTTTTTTTTTGATTTTTTATAATTTTTTCAAAAAAATTTTTGTTTTTCGAAATATGTTGGAAACGGGTAAATTGATTTTTTTTTAAATTATTTTTCAAATGTAAACTACAGATTGCCATATATTTGCATACTCAAATAAATTTCAAAATATTTTTTGAAAAAGTTTTTCAAAAATAACCTTTTAAAAAAAAAACTGGTCCAACGATTTTCAATATTTTTTTTTCCTAGATTGCCGTATAGCTTTGAAATTTTATTGCATACTTAGTTTTTCCGAGAAAACTCTTAAACAAATTTAAAAAATAAAAGAATTTTCGAAATCATTTAATTTTTTTTAATATCCATATATGCAGCCACTACGCAATTGCTTATCATAAGAGCAAGTTCGTGCGACCCAGTCGTGCATTTTATTTTTTTTGTAGATAGACATTTAGTTTTGAAATTTTATTGCATATTTAGTTTTTCCGAGAAAACTCTTAAACTACTTGAAAAATAAAAGAATTTTCGAAAAAAATTTTAATTATTTTTAATACACATTATGCAGCCACTAAGCAATTATGTAGCATAAGACAAGAGCAAGTTCGTGCGATCCAGTCGTGCATTTTTTTTTTTTTTTTTGCGTGGTATCTAAACATGTCATGCCCAGTTAGTATGCCTAGGCCTATTAACGATGCAAATCCTTTTCTGCCTTTTCGAATAATTATTTCCGTTCCTTGCAATCTCACTCGTGTCCAGACTAGCCCATATTTCATTTGTTTGCTTCTGATAGAAATGCACTTTGTTTATGAGATCACATTGAGGGTTTTATTGTTCCCTTCAATCAAAATCAACACCTTCGGAACCTTTTCAGCTTTTTTCCTCAAATCCCTTCTGACCGGGGAACCAGCAAAGTGTAATATTGTGCTGAGAGACAAGAACCATAAGTTAAACTAACATCGATGCCACTCTGACTGCTTTCTGTATCTACTACTAGAACACTGTTGGTTGTGCTCGAGCCGGATAATCTGATTAAGCTGCTAACTAATTTCATAGCTTCCAATTGAAGCCAGGGTTATCTCCATGTTAGAACCATCTATACAAATGGACTTAGACTTAATTTGTGGACATTGTTCTTATTCTATAGTAATCCCTGGTTGAGGAAATACATTTTTTGAATTATTTTATAATAGGGGATGGGTACAATGTTGTCAAGTCCTATTCCTATTGTGAGAGGGTTTGCCGAATTGCACCCAAGTCTCCAAACTTTTGACAGTCCTTTTCACTCACTATTGCATTATGCACACAATAACCTTGGAGCTTGGGCTCCAAGTCTTGCCAAATATTCTGTTCCACAAATAAAAGGCGATAGAAGATTTCTCTATTCTTTCTCCAACATTTTTTTTCCAATACGATTTCCTGTCAAGTATGAGCCAAGAAGTCACAATGTTAAAATATTCGCGCTCTACAGCTCTCCAGCTGGCACAGCCAAGAACCAAGGTATACCTCATCTTCGACGGAGCGACCAGGTAGAAAGCGAGATCTCCGACTTCTTGGAGTTCGAAATTGAAGACGCCAGATTAGAGATTTTAGTGAGGCCAAAGATCACCACGCTTAGTACCACCATCGAGTTCAGTATTTAATTTTCACATTGAGGTTAAAAGCTCAACTGAATTTTTTAGGGAAGTAGCTTACAGAGCTCAACCGTTGTTAGTTACAGAAGCTAACATAATTTATAAAACGTATCACATGGGCGGTGTCGTTTGTGAATAAAATACATTTTAAAAAAATATCATACCAACAATTGCATTCCTTACTTTCATGAAGTACCCACTCATATAATCGATATCATATTTGCGATAAGTGCTGATTTATTACAAGAGTATATTTGTTCCTCACTTGACTCTACAAGCTTCTTTCTACACAAATTTGACATGTTATCACCCCTTATTGAGCTTTATTACAACCCCACATCAATTAATCACTCCATTATGAGCACACCTCCGCAATAAAGTGGGTGTGTGCGGTGCCAATTCAAGTAATTGATTATAATGTCTTTGAGTAAAGCACATTTTTTTTTTTTTATAAAGTCTTTCATGTCACAATGGAGCAATCTATATCGTACTCCTATAATAGCTGCCGACTAACGATGGATATGACTTCCTACATTAGTCAATGTTGAGGTCTTCATAATTCATTCGTATGAACTTGCAATTCGTATCCTTATCACGTTTCATTTAAGTCAACCGGATAAGAGGTTGCATGTCCTATATTTTTAATATGTTGGTTATAGATACGAAAAAAATAAAATGCACGACTGGGTCGCACGAACTTGCTCTTATGATAAGCAATTGCGTAGTGGCTGCATATATGGATATTAAAAAAAATTAAATGATTTCGAAAATTCTTTTATTTTTTAAATTTGTTTAAGAGTTTTCTCGGAAAAACTAAGTATGCAATAAAATTTCAAAGCTATACGGCAATCTAGGAAAAAAAAATATTGAAAATCGTTGGACCAGTTTTTTTTTTAAAAGGTTATTTTTGAAAAACTTTTTCAAAAAATATTTTGAAATTTATTTGAGTATGCAAATATATGGCAATCTGTAGTTTACATTTGAAAAATAATTTAAAAAAAAATCAATTTACCCGTTTCCAACATATTTCGAAAAACAAAAATTTTTTTGAAAAAATTATAAAAAATCAAAAAAAAAAAGTTTTTGAAAATTTTTAAATGTCATATTAATAAAATTATGAATGACTTCCTGTTGCCAAAATTTTATTGAAATCGAATGTATAGTTTACGAGAAAATTTAATTCGAAAATACTGGTTCTATCAGAGTTACCGTTATTAGACAAATTTTGAAAAAAAATTTCAAATCAAAAGATAGATTTTCTTGCAAAAATAGCATTCTGAAAGTTTTATCAAAATCGTTAGAGCCGTTTTTGAGAAAATCAATTTTTGTCTTCAAGATTGTATGGCAGGTGCCGTTATTTTTGGACCTAGAGCAAAAATAAAAAATACGTTCCGAGGGACGGCCAAATAAATCCTAAATACCAAATTTGAAGCAAATCGGTCCACCCGTTCAACCTCCAGAGGCGCGAACAGACATACAGACAGACAGACAGACAGACAGACAGACAGACGGACGGAATTCCCAGACCCACTTTTTTCGACTTCTCCATCATCGTAATGTTATGTGTGATTGTTATCTCAAATTTTTTTTTCTGCACGAATCCATAACTTGCCTTATAGTACCTATAATCGCAAGTAAAAATGAATGGAATACCCACGATGGCGTCTGATTTTCATCACAATTGATCTCCCTTACAGCTTTGGAATTTATGCTAATATACTATACTTACTATGTTCATTCACAAGCTTGTAGGACGTCATCATCGTTCGAACCGATTATTTAAATACCTTTTTTTCGAAATAGGGTATGTTAGGTTACTACATCACCTTTTGTCACAAAGAAGGTGAGCAAATGATACAATGTCCCAAAGGTAGCTAAGAACTTTGTTAGTTTGTAAAAAACATTAAGAACACATTTTTATCTTCGGCCTGCTTAGTTAGTTCTCTCACAAATGTTAACCTCTCTGCAAATCAGTTTGTAGCCCATTCTACGCCCCCAGAAATTGTCATGAATCCTTCGGTACTTGAGTGTGAAATCTTATTTCGCACTTCATTTGACGCAATAATTCAAAAAGATGTTGACACACGGGACTGGATCGATTCCCGCCATTTTTCTGAACAGGTGTTCTTCCACTTTATTTCAAGTTCATGGAAACATTGAAACATTTTGAGCTGAAGAAATATTTTGAAAAACTACAGCTTCTTCATGGGCGTCAATAAAGCTGTCATTCCAGTGTATTCACCGGGGATCTTATTGTTTAGAGTTTCACATCAATCTCAATTATCGAAAATCGGAGCTTCAGCTTCAATGAATACTTTCTTCGAATTCTTAGAAACTACCTATGAAACTGTAAAATACACTTTGTATTAGACGGAAACAAGTATATGACCCCAACAAAATAAATGTTGGTGTGCCACAGGGCTCTGGTTTGTCCTCGAAGCTCTTCCTCATTTTCACCAATTATCTCTCCTGCCTGAAACTTCTAACCTTTTTACTTGATGTTCCGACTTAAATGCTCTCAGCTTTTTATATTCGTTTCTATAATCTTTGGATGAGGAACTTCGCCGGCAACGTGTGAAAAGCACATTAAATTCTGATTTGAAGGCTTTGTCCAATGGGGAACAAAAAACTGCACAGAATTCAATTTATTGTGGAAAACAAAAAAATTTGCTTAATCGAAACTTTCCACCTGCCATTGTCCATGAATTGCACTTGCACCGATGACAGAGTGCACACCTTGGAACGTGCATCAACCATCTCATTTTAAAGAACGATCACATACTTGATGTTGGTGGTTCTTTAGCCACACAACACGAATGTGGTATGCTGTTCTTAACTCTATTTGTTTCTCTGATTCTAATATTCAAAAATTTTAATCCAATGAACATCAGTATCACCTATTTCGTCCCTGCTTATCTTTCTTAAAATTAAAAAAATTTTGTGATTTTTTGAAACCACGATGCAAGTGAAATTTTTTTTTTGGATCAGTAGCATATCGCACTACTCTTGGGTTTTCCTTTGTTTACCGGTATATTTGACTCACTAACTGTATTGATGTCCTTCAAGATCAAGTAAACATAACAACAACATTAACATCAATACACTGATCAAAACACACACATACAGCGGATGCACGAATGAGTGACAATATAAATGCCATCGGCGCCGCGCCGCCATATTGCGACATGCGACAGATGAATGACAAAAATTTGAGGCGGTAAAAAAAAAGTTTCACTTTAAAAAAAAAAAAAGAAAACAGCAAGAAATATTGAAATAAGTTTCCGTATTGGTTGCTAACTCTGTTTGAACAAGAAGCCATACACATCGTATGCAGCTTTGCTTTTCCCTGTTGCTCTTAAGCTTACGTAACGAAAGCCAAGTTAGTTATGGCGTCGGCGTCTTTTTTCAGAACAAAAATAGGGTGCTGTATAATTTTTTCTTAACACACAACAGCAATTCCTTACATTTTTTTTTCTCAACCGAGGAATGGTATTTAATTAAGTTCTCCTGCAGCTTCAAAGCCCGGAATGAGTTTCCATGGATGTCATTAGAAAACGAGAATTCTTGAAATTCCCCATAAGGAATATTGTTAGTCGAACTTGAAAGCGAGCATCTTCTTAAAGACTATTCTTCTCAAATTCAATCATCTCCAAACGTCGCTGTCGGTCGTCGTTGTTGTCTTCTCGTCTGTTCCAGTCAGGAATGGAGCAATTAGATTTGTGCGTGCGGCTGCCATGAAGGGGGTTCCATATTATTGGTTTTCTCTTCACTTTAATAGGAATCCAGAAAAAGTTCAATAAAAAGAATATAACGACGACGACGATGATGATGATGATGACGACGATGACGGGTACAACATTATAAGTAGGTGAGTGATTTTGATCACGAGAGCAATGACAATGGCCAGTTTGTAGTTCAATATACGCTTTCCTAGTTCTAACACCATCTGACTTTGTGTATTCATTCCGTGGTATTGACTGATTTTTATATTTTTAAGATTGTTGTAGCGCTGATGTATGTAGTTCACACTTCGCACTTCGAAGATACAACTTTCATCATTCGTTTTACGATATTTATCGGAATCGCTTTTGAGTAGGCATGGATATGGGTTTTTTTTTGCGAATGATGAATCACTGACGACATTTTATGTGACGCATAGGATTTAATGGCTGTCGAAAAAAAAGTTCCTGCTTGGTGAGGGAAAAACCGTATGGAAAGCTTTAAGGATTTAGTTTGTGGATTACTTTCCGTGTGTGGTTTTTGTGTGTGAATTTTTTTGTTTAAGTGATGACTTGAATAAATAAATATGTTTTTAAGAAAATTTGGAATAACTAACTATAAGTAACAAGAGAAGCATACCTATTTCTGTTTTATATATTATAATGCTGGTAAGCCTGATATTAATTCAAAATGACATAACAATGATATTTAAGTTGAAAAAAGTGGGTCAGACAATTCTGTGTCTATAGCGCTGTCTGTACCGGCACCTACAGCCTTACCGGACTACCTGACATAACTGACAAACTCATTTTTCTCAAAAATTACTATACTACAAAAATAAATTAATACTTGCTCTTATGCTAAATAATTGCTTAGAGACTATGTATTTGAAAAAAAATTAATTATATAAATCGGAAAAACTAAATAGATGTACCTACGCAATAAAATTTCAAAACTTTCAAAACCAAATACATATCAAAGAATACAAATATTAAAAATCGTAGGACCAGTGTTTTTCTTAAAAAAAGGTTTTTCTTAAGCTTTTCGAACAAATATTTTGAAATTGTGGTTTGTGTGTCAATACAAAATATTGATAATTTTTTTTTACATAATTTAAGCCCACTCGTTTCCAAAATATTTAGAGAGAACTAAAAATTTTTTCAAAAATTCTTAAAAATCAAAAAAGTCTAAATTTTTCTTCTTCGGTTGCGATAAATTCTGGTTTAAAAAAACGGTTCCATGACAGGAAACGTTATAACACAAAATCAGAAAACCCCATTCTTACCAAAAGATGAACTGTAATAACCAAACAGCACTTAGAAAGTTTTTCCTCATTCTTCGATTGTATGACAGGTACCGTTATTTTTGGCCCTAGTGCAAAAATTAAAAATACCTTCCGGTGGACGCCCAAATAATCCTTATATGGGCCGTACAAACTTGCTGTAATGTGTTACAGTGGTCTTGGGGCTATAGATTTTGGAGACAAAGTCATTAAAATTTTATTGATCACTTACAAATCACTTGTCAAAAAGTGTTTTTTTGAAAAAAGTAGGTAAAGTAAGCCACCTGATTTCTTTTATTGTTTTAATTTTAGGGATATTTTTTTTTTCAAAATCGTCGGACCAGTTTTTTCAAGAAACGGTGTTTCTTAAACTTTTCGAAAACATATTCCAATTTTTTTTTTTTTTTTTTAGTAAATGCCAACATCTTTAAATTTGTAGTTCTTATCCAGAAAAAAGATTTTTAAAATTTGTGAAAAAACAATTTTTTAATAAAACAAAAATTAAACAAAAAAAATAACTAAAAAAAACTCAAAAAATCTTTTTTTTTTGAAAAATCAAAGAATTTATATCATTTCATATTATATAAAAGCTCTTCTACATTAAACATTTCATCTTTCAAGTGGCTTACGAGGAAAAAACCCTCCTATGGGAGGTACCGTTATAAGACTTTTCCTGAAAAATCTATTCCAACCAAAACATAAGTCTTACACAAAAAACTTTATTCAGAAATTTTTATCAAAATCGTATAGGAGCCGTTTTTGAGAAAAATTACTTTTTCATTAAAAATTGGGAAAAATGACGTTTTCATTAAAAATTGATTACAAGTACCGTTTGTTTTAGAGCTAGAATGCTAATTCCATTCTATATCATAATAATACTGTGGACCAAGTTTAAAGAAAATCGGTCAAGCCGTTTAGGATGTAGGTCCTCTTTTTTGAGCTGCTCTATCATCGTAATGTCATTTTTGATTGTACAAACAAAAAATTACGAATTCAAGCAAGAATCCTTAAATGTTGAATATTTTTTTTTTAAGGAATGTTTTTATAAGGGTTTTAGTTTTTCTCTTGAGAAACTCCACCGATCCTGACTTCTGCTTCTGCCGTCGTACCCCTCAACAGTTTCAGCCACTTGCTTTTTCCGTCGCCTTTTTTTCTTTCTGAGAATCTGATGTTCTTCCTTTTTCGATTGCTGGTAGACCGCACGGGAAGCGCTCCTGGCAGCTCTGGTTCTGGTCTGTAGCATTGTCTGATAAGCTTCGTTTTTGGCCGTGTGTATCAAAGTGCACTTATCATCAAACCAGGTGTTTTGTGGTGGTCGCCTAATGAAACCCAGAACACCAGTTGCTTCATTTTTAATAACCAGTTAGCAATGTTGTCACTATGGGACTCTGGGTTTGGTGCAGGCAGGCGCCGACCGCAACCTCAAATATTTCATGTGTGGTTCCGACAGAATAGAGGAAGAGTACATTTTGTAAGAGCTATAACAGAAATATTAAGTTCTACATTATGGGTTTTCTAAATCGGTCAGAATCTGAGAACATATAGTTTCGAAAGTTCTGACTAGAAAAATGGAAAAATTCATAAATCTTGCTCGAATGGTCATCATAGCCGATATCATTTAAAAAAAAAAAAAAGAAATTTAATGATCCAAAGTTTTTCATTCTTGCAAACAAAAAACATCGGGTGACAACTTTTGCATTGTGGGGGCTTTCCCGAAAAATCCATTTGATGTAAAATTTCTCACGCAACGGATTTTCAATACCTACGAGTAAATGTCTCATGCCCTGCATGCACCACCTGTTTCTATGAATAATTTATCAGCTTAAAATAAACAACTTCCTTGGTTTCAAAATATTTTGTTCTGAGTCACAGCTGTTCCTATTTGTATTGTATTTTTATGCAAACATCACGTTTTGGTCAGATTTATCAACGATCTCTGAATGCACGTTTTTTTTCAAGTTGTAGGTATTTAATTCAATTAGATTCTAATTTGTGTCTGATTTTTTTTTTCAACAGGTTGGTGCTTACTGCTACGCTGAATTGGGAACAATGATAAGAAAATCCGGTGCAGATTATGCATATATCATGGAAACTTTTGGACCATTTATGGCCTTCATAAGACTGTGGATTGAATGTATGATAGTGCGGCCATGCTCGCAGGCAATTGTTGCCCTCACATTCAGCGTGTACGTTTTGAAACCATTTTTCCCAGACTGTCAACCGCCAGAGGATTCAGCGCGTTTACTAGCTGTCTGCTGTATATGTAAGTATAAAATAACTTTCGAATATAAGACCCATGGAACTGGGTTGGGTTTGAATTCAGTCTTGTTACTTGATTTTTTGTTCAGCAATTGTATCTACTTTTACATCGATTTGTATTTGATTATCTTTTTTTCTTTATTATTTTGCAATTGGAAATCAAAAATAAAAAAGTTAGACTTGATTCATTCAAATGACAAAAAACTTTATTCTTCAGAGGCTATGTCTTATTTTACTTTTATACTATGCCTTTGTTCTTGTTAAACATCCATCAATTGCCTAGAAAAACGTCAAATATTGTGTTTTTCTTTTCTATCCCTTGTCTTCTTGACTGAAGCTTGTTTTTGTGAGCCCATCCTCTTGATAGCTGAAGCTTTACGCAGAGAAGCCTGCTTGTTACCAGTGAGGAGTTTCCTCAACTTCTTCAGCGAGTGCTTGGACCCGGCTTTCAATTTCAATGTCACACGACCAGTGTTCTTTGCTGGGCGGCTTTGGTGCTTATCTCTTCCTTTATAGCACAGTTAATGAAGAGCTTTTTGACGGGGACGACTCCCAAGGTCTTCTTGTGTACTAAACCACTGTACCTGAAGAAACTTATGTTCGAAAGGTGGTTGGGGCAGGGCAGTGCTGAATGGTTTTTACATCGTTCTACTCAACAAAAATGCATTGTTGTTGCGAATAATCAACCAGTAAAGGTAAGAAGAAGAGGTGGCTATCTTGTACGATCTTTCTGTTTGACTGTGATGCCGCAAAATGATCAGGTCTGTTAGCAACGCTGGCGCTGCTGTAGCATCGGCTTCAAACTTGGCACTTAATATTTGTTTCGTAGTCTTCCGGAGGGTGTTTTTGACTTTCACTCTAGCGCAAAAAAAAATGGTACCTGGCCCAACAATATTTAACTAGAAGTTTAATTTTCTCGAAAACAGCTTTAAGGATTTTGATAAAGTGAATATCAGACTCAAAACCATCCAAAACAACGCCATTAAGGCAGTCAGAAAGCCAACTCCAAATTCATCCAAGAAGCGGATCGGGGATAACAAATTCACGCGTTTCTGATAAAGAGAGCCTGATTCCAAACTCTTTAAAATGCTTTTAAAATATTCAGCAAAACATAGTGACCAGTTTGAAAAATAAAGAAATAAATGCTTGGCACAACAGCTACAGCTCCAAGCGGGGCCGGGCCTGTGACTTACACTCTCTACCATTTCAGTGTGCGTTGATATTCTACAGAAGTGGAGTGACTATGGTTAATAAAGCTTCCAAAAAAATTGTCAAAGCCGTCCCATTGTGCTTTCTCGTATGATGAAATGATACAATCATCCGAAATGCATAGGGAGGGTAATACATTCATGGTGTTTTTTTACGATGAGGGTGAAGAATTAGGGTTTTTTCGGAATGACCTTCAATGTCAGTGCTTCGTTTTGGCTCGTCAACAAGCTGTTCAACTAAACGAAAATCTCGGTAAACTTTCTTTCGGATATTGTCTGGCCATTATAACGAAGCCACGTAGAATTGTATACACTGAAATCACCCGTAATAACGATTTCAGTGTGAGGATAATGGTAAACAATTTGTTCTTTTGAAAGAGTCAGCCACACGCACCGATTCCAAAACCCTTCTGTAAAATGCTTCAAAAATAATGGGTACTACATTATTTGATGAGGGCTGCAGGTGCCGATATAGACAGACAGACACACATAATTGACTCACTTTGTTTTTTTTTTTTTTTTTTTTATTTACGGACTCATAACTAACCTTAAGTACCTTTAATCGGTCTTTTGATCTAATTAAAAAAAGAAAAGAAACTCCAACAAAGTAATGTAAATGTTGTGGGCTGTTCTAGTGGACTTCTCAAAGGTCTTATTTGTCCAGTTCAAATATACTTGATGAGAGTGTTGTGAGTTGTTTTTATGCTTTTTTCATCATCACTGATTTGTGGCAATTAAACAATTGGAATATTATTTATGTATCACAACAGTTTCTAGAGAAAAGAAGGGCAAGGAGATAGAGATAAATATATTACTGATGCAATTTCACAAAGACAAAGATTCTTTTATGGATTGTGTAAAATCGGGAAAAGTTTCATCATTCAATGTTTTCTCTGAGTTGTAAATAAGTTAAGTATAGTGTAGTAAGCATTCAAAAGCAATATTGTTGGTTATGTGTGTTCTGTCTGTTTGTTTTATTGTATAGACTTTCGTAGGAAAAAGTGATTGGATTGGACAAAGGGTAACGATTTACTGATTGTTGCTGATATATAATTTTTTTTTTTGCAATAATTTTTTAATGGCCTCCATTATTTGACAAAACTAAGTCACGCTGTCTGGCTATTAAATACTTAACAATTGGCTATGATATGGCAGACAAAAAAAAAATGTACTTACCTTCACTACAAGATGTTTAATAGAACTTCCGGCGTGATTGATTTTTAAATGGGAATAATGAGATTTCCCTTCACTTTGGTTTAACGTTTAACCACAAACTCAATTGAAAAATTAGCAATTCGATTTGTTTCTGAGGAAATCATTGGAACTGTTCTATAATACGGCTCCGCGAATGTTGTGAACACAATTATTTGAAATTATTTTATGCTATTTATATGTTGTAGTTCGGTAACGGTTACCAAACCGTACAAATCAACATTGACTCAAATACGTTTTTCAATTCGAAATCCGGAAACTTAATTATATATATAATGGAAGTCATTCACTTCCTTAAACCATGTCTCTAAGTAGGTATTGATGGTGGAGATTGAAGAAGTTTTTCATACGATGTAGGTCTGTACAATTGCTATACATTCATGCGAGGGGTACATTGGTACAAAATATTTGTCTAGGCAATCTCAATCTCAATTTAAACAGTCAATGAATTTGCTAACTTAACTTAAAATTACATGTCGTATTTTGATTTTAATCAACCAAAAATAAGTTTTTTCGAAAGCTATTTAGCGTCGTAAGACCATAGTAAGGTAGCAAATATAAAAAAGTTATAGAAATCGTAAAAGATATGGCAAAGTGATCTGTATGGAAAATTCTTTTGAGACAAGTCGTAAACATTCCCATACGAATTTTTGTCTTAAATCTGGAACGTGTTTTGTGACCCTAAAGTTTGGTCATAAAATCCAGGACAGATGGCAGGTTTGTCAATAATTTTGAATTTTCGATATAGCTGGGTTACGATATTTTCAGATATTGCGTTCATGAAATATGTGTTTTTCAATTTTGAAGTTGACAATCTCACTCAATATAAAAACTTGTATTGTTATAAAATATTTGTTTTCGTATTTGAGAATTATTTTGATTTGATTACCATTTCAATTGAAGATAGTTTAAATTTTACAAAAGTGAATCTAAAATTTTCAAAATATTGAGTTCTGTATTTAAACAAAACTTTGTTAACCTATACAAAAGAGAAGTTCGGAAAAATACAGCCTCCAATTTGAACACTGCAACCTGTCCCAATTTGGAACAGGTCATCTAATGCGATTTTCATAAAACTTTCTGAATTATATTTTCTGTGCAAACTTAATGTTTTGGTTGATATAGATTTTTCAGGAAAAGTCTTATAACGGTACCTCCCATAGGACCGTTTTTTTTAAATCCGATTTTCTCGTAAGCCACTTGACGGATTTCGATGAAATTTTTAATGTAAAAGCCCTTTTATAAAAGAAATAATTTAAATTCTTAAATTTTTCAAAAAAAAGTTTTTTTGGTTTTTTTTTTAAGTTTCAAAAAATTTTTTTAATTTTTGTTTTTCCAAAACGGTTTGATCTATTTTTCTGATAAAAACTACAAAGTGCTAGAAGTTGCGATACTCAAAAAAAATTTGGAATATATTTTCGAAAAGTTTTTCAAAAAAAAACTGTTTTTTTGAAAAAACTGGTCGAACGATTTTGAAAAAAATTTTCGTAAAAATTCAAAAACGTAAAAGAAACCTTATGGCTTACTTCATTTTCTCCAAAAAACGTTTTAGATCGATTTTTAAGTGATTTATAAAATTTCATATGATTTTTTCAACGCCTTTTTCCCAAAATTTCAAGCACCCAAGACCATTTTAACACATTAGAGCAATTCCGTACGACCCAGTCGTGCACTTTATTTATTGATACTTGTTGCACTCCAGTGTGTTTCTACTGTACCCAATGTGAGTTCCAGAGTTTTTTTCTGGGTAAAAATTAGATTAGAAAATATGTCGGTTGAGGATGAGTTAAGTTTTTTTTCGAGGCTGGAACCTATAAAATAGTGAATGTGAATTTTGCATGAGTTTATGTTAACGTTCATTACATTCGTACTAGCTATGTTTTCTTTTTCATTAAACGAGAAAAACAAGCTATGACTGAAGACAGCGTTGACCATTTTTTTGGAGCTTGAAGATGTTATTTAAGTGCGTTTGATGAGGAACGAAGATCGGAGCAGTTTGGAAGATTTTTGACATTTAACAGAATTGCACTGACTTTTACCAGTGAGCACTGTCTCAAAAAATAATAGTTATGTTAAGCGATGCCTCCATGATTTTTTTTTGATTTCGGGCAAATTTCGACCACTTTTTGCAGCGATTGGGGCCGTATGTCAGCTGTAACGCGCCGAATATTCTCTTACAATGCGTCAATCGTCTCGGGCTTATATAAGTAGACAAGCGACTTAACATAACCCCACAAAAAATAGTCCAGCGGTGTTAAATTGCACGATCTTGTAGGCCACACCACAGGCCCACGACGCGAGATAATGCGCTCACCAAAAGTTACCTTCAATAAATTGATTGTTTCGTTAGCTGTATGTCTTGTTGGAAACAAAGGTCCACATCAACATCTTCCAATCCTGACACGAAAAAGTCATTAGCCATGGCTCTATAGCGTTCCCCATTGACTGTAACATTATGGCCGGCTTAATTTTTGAAGAAATATGAATCAATGGTTTCACCAACACATAAAGCACACCAAACAGCCAGTTTTTGTAGATGTAACGACGTCTCAACATACTCTTGAAGATTATCATCACTCCAAATGCCGCAGTTTTGGTTATTGACGTATCCATTCAACCTAAAGTGAGCTTCATAGCTGAACAAAATTTTCTTGTGAAAATCGAAAATCGTTTCACAAGAAGTAGGTACAACCATGTTTTTCAAAATAAATTTTCACAATTTGCAAACGTTATTCAGGAATAAAGTCTATTTATTATAAAATGACAAACCAAACTGAGCATAAATCAAGTGACATCTGTCAAAAAGGCCAACTCCGAAAAAGTATGGCCAGATTGAAAACCACACGTCTTAAAAAACACCCTTTACTGTACAACAGCATCTAGTACACACGCTTTTATTGTGATCTTGAATGTCATAACAGGAAGGTTTCAAATGTGTCCATAACTGATAAGAGCAAATTTCACGACTAGGTCGCACGAACTTGCTCCAATGTATGACAGTGGTCTGGGTATTTTGAAAACAAAATTAAAAATTTCGACCAGTTTTTTTAAATTTTTTTGTATACATGTTCCAAATTTTTTGTTGGTATGGGAATTTCTAGAAATTTGTATAGATAGAGCCTATACAAATTTCAAGAAAAGAAATCTTAAAAAATTGGTCAAAGTATTTTTAAAACTCTTCAAAAATTTAAAAAAAAATTGATATTTTTAAACAAAACTCAAAAAAGGTGTTATTAAAATTTTTTAGAGACCACAATGTTTTGTTTTTTTTTTTTTTTTTGTAAAAAAAAATTAAAGTTTCATTGAAATCCATCGAGTCATTAACGAGAAAATTTGCTTTGAAAAAAAAAACTGGTTACATGGAAGGTACACCGTTTTAAGACTTTACGTATTCAAACCAAAACACTCAAGCGTTTTCGAGAAAAATGATTTTTTTCATAATAAGTTTGAAGCAAATCGCGGTTCAGCCGTTTAGGCTATAGGTTTCCGATACAGACAGACACGCGGATATAGAAACAGACCGACAGATTTGTCTGACATTTCAGTCGGAAGCCTTATACCTACGCACGGTTCGGCCGAAAATAAAAATCAAAACAAGTGTAGTGTAGCTCGGTGTGTCTTAAATTCCACCCCCGATGTACAAAGTACCCATCTTAGATCGATCAGTCGAGTAGAGGACCACCTTAACTAACTTGGTGTATACGTAGCTGGAAGCAACTGGCAGGGGTTGGTCCACAATGGACTGCCAGCTTCACCTTAAGTATCCGAGTTTAAATGACTCTGAGCAACATGGCATAGGCTATACTATATCAATTTTAAGAACACCTGTCATTCGAGACTTGTGGGCATAGAACAGCGACTTAAGGAAATTCTAACACAAAAGTCTGATGGCGTCAGATCGCATCTTATATCGGTGGCCAGGTCACCCTACTTTCTGCATTAGATAAATAATCACTCCTTCAAAATGTCCTTTGTGCAATAAGATGTGTGACACACAGAACAAACAATTTTACGGTTTTGCTTACTGACGTAGGTACCCATTCACCGAAAATGGACAAGTAGCTGGAGATGATCTTTTTCCGGTGCAATTGGAAACCGCTTCCAACTGCTCTTAGAAGACGACAAACATCTCTTAAAAAATAAACTTATTAAAAATGCTTGTAAAATGTTTGAAGTTTCTACCAAAACAAAAATTTTAAGAATCATTTATGACACCAAAAATTTATTAAAAAGTAATAAAAAATGCAAAATTTTAAAAAATGTGAAACTCGACTGTCAAAATATAGCTTTCCTTTCCTAAAAACCAGTTCAGTTGTTAATGAGAAAAAAAAATAAAAAAAATTTTTGTTTTGAGGTAATCTTTGAATTTTTTAAAATCATTCTTTTACAAAAACCTTTATGAAAAACCCATCTTACATTTATTACAAATAAATTATGTCAACCTTTTCTCAAGAAACTTGGTGGTTACCGTTATTTAAAAGTACCAAAATCTTTTACAAAAACCCACGTCTCATCAACAACAACAAATTTATCACTATTTCACAAAACCAGGAAATTTCATAAAATGTCTTCCTTTTTACTTTGTCCTAAACTTGACTTTTATCCTTAAGCTAAATGTTGAGATAAAATTTTCAAGCAGATTATTTTTTTAATTTCTCGTTTCAGTGGTCTTAACTTTTGTCAATTGCTGGGACGTCAAATGGGCTACATGGGTTCAAGACGTCTTCACCTATGCCAAGCTGCTAGCTTTGTTCATTGTCATTGCAACTGGCATGTATCAACTAAGTCTTGGTAAGCCATAACTTTCTTAACTATCTAACGCAGAATGAAAACTTAATTGAACTCTTTTTTAAATCAATTATAGGAAAAACTGAATACTTCACATTCGAAAACACAAATACTCAAGTAACGTCCTTGGCGTTATCATTCTATTCAGGATTGTTCGCTTACAACGGATGGTAAGTCCTTTCAAACCAATTATAAAGTCATCAATGTCTGTGCACACACCATTCCATTCACACACACACACACATACACACAATCTAAAGGGAAATCCTATTACAAAACTTAATGAAAACTCAAGGGAATTTCCTCTTAAATTACAAATGACTTTTCTAACCATCTTTTTCCTCATCTTGCTCACAGGAACTATCTCAACTTTATTATCGAAGAACTGAAGGATCCAGTGAAAAATCTACCCAGAGCCATTGCGATTTCCTGCACTCTGGTGACGGTTGTGTATTTGTTGGCTAATGTTGCATTCTACACAACCTTATCACCCGAGGAAGTCCTTGGATCTGAGGCTGTTGCTGTTGCTTATGCAGACAGGATATTCGGGCAATTCGCATGGACAATTCCTGGTTTGTTTTCCTATGTTTTTTTTTTTTTTTAACTTTTGTTACTATGTACTTACCTCGCTTCACAGTTTTTGTGGCGCTATCAACTTTCGGAGCTGTCAACGGAATCCTCTTAACGTCATCCCGTCTCTTCTATGCCGGAGCTTGTGAAGGACAAATGCCAGAGATTCTTACAATGATTCAAATACAACGATTCACTCCCACTCCTGCAGTTCTAGTTATGGCACTCCTCTCAATGTTGTACCTTACAAGTTCCAACATCTTTGCGCTGATTAATTATGTCGGATTTGCCACATGGGTGAGTTGACAAATTGGACACGAAGGAAATTTCCTTTAAAACAAAATATGTTTCCTTTTTGTTTTTTAGTTGAGCATTGGTGTGTCGGTTCTTTGCCTGCCATGGTTGAGATGGGCTCAACCCAACCTGCCACGACCAATCCGTGTTCCCCTTGTCTTTCCAATTGTATATTTACTCGCTACTCTTTTTGTTACCATCGTCCCAATGTATGCGAGTCCTGTGGAGACTGGCTATGGTATTTTAATGATTCTGTCCAGTGTTCCTGTGTATTTGGTATTCATTGCGTGGAAAAATAAGCCAATGTGGTTCCAGAAAACAATGGGTAAGTTAATTCAATTAATTAACTTGGATTTTATTCTTAACCTTAACACTCTCCTCTACACTAAACTATTTTTATATTATTTTTTTTTTTTTATTTTTTTTTACAAAATATCAATTTTTTAGGTGGATTCACACAAGTACTTCAAAAAATGATGATGGTTGTTCGACCAAAAACTGCTTCCAAGGTTTTTATTTTTTCTTTTATTTATTTTATCCTTAAAAACTTCTTTTTAAAATTAAAGTTTATAGTTTTGCATGGTTACCCCTTCAAGCACTTTAAATGAACTTTACTTTTTTCTGCACTATTTAGATACATTTTTTGTTTGCACTTTTTAAATCTTTAAATTTTTTTATTGTACAGAACACTTACACATAAGTAAATTTAAAACATTCCAATAATGGGAAAGGGTTCTGGGCTGGAGCTGTAAAAAAGCGACTGATTTTGATGAAATGTATGTGTGTTAAGACTGTTAATTTAGTTAAGATTTTATTTTCGAAAATATATGTTTGAAACATCCATTCAAACTAACCAACTAGTCCATGTTTACCATTGGGTAGTTCATACTAGCCAAATTTTTTTATATATAACATGCAAACAAATTTAAATATTTCTTCAAAATCAGTTCGGTTATTAAAGAAAAAGCCTGTATAGTAGTGTTATTTTATAGAAAATTCACTTCAAAATATTCTCATCATAATCAACATACCTACTCATATTAAGCAAAAAACTATTTTGGAAAAATGTCATTGAATCGCATTTACTCCACCCAAAGCAATAAGATTAAGACAATAGAAAGATTCATCTAAAACTGCTCCCTTTTCTCTAGCTCCATTTTTTGCGTCATTAGCATATGCAGAGCCGTATTAACCATTAGTCAGAGTAGGCAACCGCCAAGGGGGCCCGTGCGCACACAAAAGAAATAGAAAATGTTTCTTGGAGTGAAAATTTGTATCCTCAATCGGCTACATAAAATTTGGCCCCAAACTAAAAATGGACCCAAAAAATTGGATATAAAAAGCAAAAATCGATAATTAATTTAAAAAATTCGCGCGCTTTTTAAAATTAATTTCCGTTTCTAGATTTTTCCCATTTTTCGTGATGAAACGTCACGAAATAATAATAAAAAAAAACACCCCAATGTATACAAAATCATCCCAAACCGTCGAAATAAAAAAAAAATTGTGCGGTTTTTTTTTTATGAAACCACGATGCAAATTAAACTTTTTTCGTTCTAATAAAGTGAGTAAAAATCAAATTAACTCGCTTAACTCTTACGGCTAAAATTAATTCATTGTCCGATATCTTACGAACTTTTCTTGATTTTTCACTTGTTGATCGGTTTTACATCATAACACTGAGCAAAACACAAATATTGCGACATGCGACAGGTGAACCATAAAACTTGAGGCGATGTAAAAAAAAAAGTTGCACTTTAATAATGATTGTTGTTGTTGTTTCGTGTATATACATATATTTTTGGGATCAACTTTCTATTCATTTTTCATATTTAGTTTGGGGCTATTTTTTATTGGGGACAAATTTCGTGTAGCCTCCTCAATCACAATTGATTTTCTTCAACGCATGCTGTCAGTTAATAAACATTTAATACTTTATAGACCATTCTAAAAAGTTGGAAACCTTCAAAAATTGCAAAATCCTGCTCCTTAGAAATCTTTTCGTTCCATATTCGTCAACTAGATAAAGACAAGTTTTGCTGGTTTCAAAGAAAATGATTTCTTTAACGTTAAAGTAAATTTTTTTACTGTTTAAAATTAAAAAAGGGTTGCCTCTCATTTTAAAATTATATTTAAGAGTGGACTCCTATTTTAAAACTAAATTGGAGCTAAGTTTAAATGTTTAAGCGTTTGTGCCAATATTTTTAAAACTAATTTTGAAACATTTTCAAATCGCTTTCCATAATTTTCGTTGACCTAAAAGATACAAGTTTCTTTGCCGATTCTTTAGAATAGGCAATTGGAATGGTATTAGCTTCTTCACAAATTCGTATTAAAAAATTGATTCTTCTTACCAATAGACTCCTTAAAAGTATACTTTGTCAGGTTGAGATAAACATGTTGGTGAACATGAACATCACAGGATTTTAAAGTCACTACTCAAATCCCTTCATGAACAAAAAAGGGCCCGAGAATTGCTTTGTCTAGGGGGCCCGACATGGCTAATCCGGCCCTGTGGATGGGGCTTCTTATGTCTTTTCTTGCACCAAATTGGACATGGCCCTATCAAATTTAAGATATCATATCTTGGGGCTTTTATACAGCTCTGCTGGCAAAGCATCAACTATAGTCAGCTTCTATAGATCGGGTAGGAATTGTGGGATACTTCCATATCCTCATCAAAGAATGCGAATCATCTTCGACCTTCCCATTCTGATACTTGCAGGCTTATGTTTGGGACTTATGGGAATCACTTGCGTGAGTTCCCCATAGTCATTCTGCAGTGATTTCCACACTCGTCTTGTCAGACTTCACCTCGTTCCCCTTGGACAAACGCTTTTTCCTCTGGTAAAACTTTCGAACGTTGCCTCAGCCACTCTTGACATTCACGGTTCTGGCCAACACCATCGTCTGGCAGAGTTCGTTTTTGTCGGCGTGTGCCAGCCCGGCATTCAGCATCAAACCAGGTATTTTGTTGAAGTCATCTAATGAAATCCAAAATCCCAGCAGCGCTCTATTTTCATATGATAGTCCTCTGAGTTTGGAGTTTGGCATTGATTCTGGACTTGCCGAGAGATATAAGAGAAGAACCCGTTTACAAACTTTCTATGGCGACCACTTGCGATTGCAATTTTGCGATATCAAATTTCCTCCCAGAAGCTGCCCGAAAACTTGAACCGACCTTTGAAACATGTTGCCTCGCAGGTTAATAAGCAGATTCAGAATAAAGCCTTCAAAAATTATGTAGACGATGCTAAAATCAGACATGGTGCTATTGAACACCCTTCCCCTCATTGATGAGATCCTTCACAGCTTCAGTATCTCATTGCAGCTACGTGAAATCCAAAATATATGCTTTCGGTGTTTTCGGAATCAAAGAATTTGGAGGAAAAAATACTGTATTAAATAGTTCATAAGGTCAATTAAATATCTATATATTTAACTGCCATACTTTTAAATATTTTAATAATAAAAAAACTATATCTTAAAATTAAAAAAAACCCTTTAGACTTACGACTAGAATTTTGTTAAGCATTTTAGAACGGTGCATGGTGCAGCTCGCTCTTTTAAAAACAAGAATCATTTCGTAAAAATATATGATTTTCTAAAAATATCCTTTTTCTTGTCTTTTTCAGTAAACGTAACAATTTTCCTGCAAAAGATGCTCATGGTCTTAGGAAAGACCAAACCAGCTCAGGTGTAAACATAAACATAAAAATAAATTTAAAAAAATAATAAAACAATAAATAAAAAACGATAAATCATGCTAAACAAAAAATAATAACTGATACAATTAAATATTTTATTTATTAAATTGCTTGACGTGCTATAAAATAATATCAATATATTTAATTATTTAAACACATAATATCATGCAAAAAAAATAGTAAATTTCCTAAAAATTTATCATTTTAATTTCTGTACAAAAATTATTTTTTTTCTATATAAATATTATTTTACTGCATTTCTAAGATATCAAAGCACCCATATACAAAATGTGAAACTCAATGCTTAGCATTTACCTAATATAAATAGCGTACATAGATTTACATACATACATCTTGCTTATACATACATACCTATTATATTATAATATTGTTTTATACCATTTATTTAAGAACAAAATTGTTTATAGATTTAAATGAATTTTTTTAGAATTAAGTGAATACTAAGTTTAAATTTCCTAAAATTTATATTTTATTTTATGTTAGATATTTAAGTTTGCTATTTTATAATTTTCTTATAATGTTACTTTTAATAAATTTTAGTTTTATCAAAAAATTTATTTTTGTTTTCTTTATTTGCCTTATTTTTGTTTTTTTGTTTGTCATCGTCCAATAGTGTCAGGCAGCGTCAAATCTATGGATTTACTCAAGGGGGGCAAAAGTCAAATTTGGTGCTCCCTACCATTTGATCATTTCATTAACATATGACATTATCATTAACTTTTGAATTTCACTGTCTTTCTTCTTTCATCTTCATTGGTTTTGCCCCCCCCCCCCCAAAGACTGACATCCAGGGCAATGAACCCTTTTCCCCTTCCTAGATCCAACGGCGACGCTAGTGTTAGTGAACAATCCGATTGCTCTGGCGGAAGAGTTCGTTTTGATACAGTTCGTCTTCTAACTAGCTTCCGTTTGTTTCCGACTATTATATAGTTGAGCCTTAAAGATAGCAGATCTCAGTGTTCCTTCAAATTTGGAGTGACGTGCGCTTTGCACTGCGTTTTTAGCACGAAAATTTAATTGCAATAGCTGCTTGAAATCCCTCAAGAGTTTTCGAAAGCATTTGACGTTCGTAACAAAACTTAAACGAAAGCTAGACGCCACGGAGTGAAGCGCAAATACTGGCACAAACCTTATAGGCTGAACTATAATAGTCGGAAACAAAAACGGAAGCTAGTGTCAAAACCGAACAAAACATTGCCGTCCAACCTGCGAAATGAACACGCTACCCATAATGGAACGGTTTGCCGCTGAAGCAAAACGTGTATTTTCCTCTGAACAATAAGATCGCTGTGAAGCAGAGAGGACATACATAAATAAAATTCATATATTCTCTCTACTGTGAAGTCACACACAAAGTCAGTTTACCTCGCTCACTCTCATATCCATTCACAGTCAGATGCAAATTTACGTCCGTTAAGTGCGATAGCGAGCGCAGTATACGTCCGTAAACGAAACTGATCGAAACTTGACGAAACGAAGCAATCCGCTATTTCAAGCGTGAGATACGAATAGCTTGTTCTCGCACATTTACGGACGGGCCCGTCCGCGCCGTTCCGACTATTATAGTTCAGCCTTTATGGGGTTCGCTCACTTATGAACGGGTACGCATACGCAACGGCTTGTTCATTGCCTTTAACAATTGACTTCACTTTTATTTTTATTGACTTCATACTTTCTTGAATAGGCCGTACTTGTTTCAGAATGGGCCTAATTTTTTTTTTTTTTTAATTTGTTTTCTTAAATATTATTTGTCCTTAGTTTGATTTTTGGGTTATTTGAATTTCGTAGTATTTTTTGAAGGTTAATGAAAAAAATTGTAACAGCTTTATCCTTAAAAAATCTTTTTTATTCTATTTGCAAAAAAATAAATCTAACTGCCACTTAAAAGTAGACTAGTATATTTATACCTGACCAAATGAAAAATAAAAAAAATATATCTTAGCAACTTTGATTTTCATTACCAGCTTAAAAATTAAAATACTTTTAATTATTATTATTTACAACAACATATCAACAAATTGAGTTCAAAATGTTGGCTTTTTTCATCCGGTCTTATAAAACTTTAAGGAGCTTATTGTTCTATAAAAAAAGTTTTAGAAACAATACAAATCAAATAATGTATTATATCAAAAAATATAATGTTAAAATAAATTGAAGAAGTTGAGTTTTTTGACTGTTGTGAACAGATTTGTGTATTTATGTTGTTGAAATGTTGTAGATATATTGGCACAAAAATAGAATGTTTACTTATCTAAAGAACTGTTTAAAATAAAAAAAAAATACAAAGAATTTATCATTAAAATATTTAATGGAGATTTGTTGACAATAATATTATGTATAACCTAGTATTTATTATATACCTTTTATTTAAATTTTAAATAACTATATACTCTATGAAAAAAATATATATACCTATATCTATGTATTTACATGTATATTATGGTTTAATAAACTTGATATAAAAACGTATATACAATATTGTTGTATTTTGAAATTGTGTTATTATAAAAAGAATCTATTTCCTGATATCTTCAAAAAATGAGGACCCCAAGATCTCCGAAACATCTGTATTTTCTCTACGACATTGCTTTGAGTCTTGAGTGTGATGACGAAAATCCCCAATATCAAAACTAAGGATAAAAAATAATACTAACATGTAAAAACGGTGGCGGAGCGAGGGGGCACTTTGCTATAGGGGCGGCAATTCGGAGCTGTGAAATTTGTTTTTAAAACATATCAAGTGCAACGAATTTTTTTTTAAATTTAACCAGCATTTACACTGTTTCACAGTAAGTGATCGGACATGCCTTGAGTTGCTTAACAACAAAATCCTATGAACGCTGCTCACTAGCATGAAACTAAATTTTATCAGTGACAACCCTCCACACACAAATTATAACACAGTACAAGTGCCGACCTGACAGTGACACCCTTTAGAAAAGATTTTCATAGATGATTGAGCGAAGTATATTTGAGAAAAAGAAGCAGCAGATTGCAAATTGCAATACACCGGAGTAGATCTTACAATAATGCCGCACGAACTTGCCCTTATGTGTGAAAGTGGTCTTGGATATTTTAAAAACAAATTTCGAGGAAAAAATCATATGAAATTTTATTAATCACTTAAATTTTTAGAAAAAAATTTTTCTTTAATTTGTTCTACCAGTTTTTTTTTTTTAAAGATTTTTTTTTTAAATTTCCAAAACATATTCAATTTTTTTTAAGAATCCGAATCTCTAGAACTTTGTAGTTTTTATTAGAGAAATAAAATTTTTAAAAATAAATCAAACAGTTTTCAAAGTAACCAAACATTTTAAAAATTTAAAAAAATTTTAAACTCAAAAACATTTTTTTTGCAACATTTTTGTGTTTAAAAATAAATTTATACAAATTTCATCGAAATCCGTCAAGTGGCTTATGAAAATATCTCATTTCAAAAAAACCTGATGAGGTACCATTATAAGACTTTTCCTGAAAAATCTGTTTCAACCAAAACATAATAAAGTTTACCCAAAAATTTCAGAAGATTTTGATAAAATCGTAGGAGCCTTTTGTGAGTTAAATGTGTTTTGCAGTAAAAAAAAAAATCATGTGGCAAGTACCGTTAGTTTTAGAGCTAGAAGGTTAAGGAGTAGATTATGTAATATTTTATCGAGCGATTAAATTGGTTTCAGCTTTTACGGAAAATTTTAAATTTGCGGCTTCATTTTTGCTTCACTTGCTAGAATCTAGAAAGTAGTAGGAACAACAGTTTAGAATATTATAAATTTTACCAAGTTTATTGACATACGTGTGTATGTGTAGGTATAACTATTTGGAACTGTGGCCCTAATCCACGCTACGCCACTGAGTAATAACCAATGCCTTGAACTTTGTCAAAGGTTTGCTCGTGGTGATTCCCGTTACATTGAAAAAGGTTTTTGAAACCCAGAAATCCATTAAATATAATTTGTACCTATACCTACTATAGCATAGTTAAACAAAATGTGTAGCCCTTTTTAAATGGCAGAAAACATCTAAATTAGTCTTTCGACTAATATTGGACTTTTTATTTTTGATCAGACGTTAATTTACTAGTTGCTTAAACTTTCAGTAGGAATAGATTTTTGGAATCTTATAACAGAAACTATGATACAACTGTTTTTTCTGCCCTGAAGACGCATAATTCGTTTTTTGAATAACCTCCACCATTTTTATATATAAACGATATTATTACCATTTGAGGTGCGCCATCTACCGACGAAAAACTAAGCTCAGCATGGGAAGCAACAACAGCAAATAAAATGGTGGAAATTGTTGTTGTTGCTTCCCATGGTATTCTAGAGCTTAGTTTTTCGTCGATAGATGGCGCACCTCAATTGGTAATACTATAGTTTATAATATGCAATGCCTCCACTCATCCTTAAGAGAAAATTCTATGTTTTTTTTTAAACCTGGATTTTGAAACCTGAAGGGCGAGTTGGGGTAACGAATCAGCTGTGTATTTGATTGTTCATTGAATTTTTTTCGAAATAAAGTAAAAGAAATGCACAGTGAAGGCATTTTTTTTTTTCAAATAAAACTAAATCAAAATAAAAAAAAATGGAAACTTTTTGTGCCTTGTGACAAATATACAATCATCAGCCCGACAAACCCAGTTTGTTTTTACAACTCTTTGAGCTGTCAAGACCACCTGGGGCGACCCTGGGTAAAGCATAACGTAGCTAAAATGATGGAAGTTATTCTAACCCTTCTGAGGAAAACTGGAATGAAAACAAAAAACTTTAGAAAATAGAGGTCTTTGTCCACATTTAAAGAACAAAACATTTTATGAACAAAAATTATTAAAAATAGTACTACAACGTCCCAAAGGTATAGTAAATTTTGGCAATCCTGTCTCCTGTGGTCTTCTCGAAAATACGTTCATTTCATATGGTATTGTTTTGGATTCTTACAGTCTGAAATTCTTAGAATACACAAAAATTACCAATTTAAGTCAGTTTCAGCCATGTCCTTTTTAACGTATGTCCTGTTGACAAAATATAACCGTTAAATAAAAGCATCTTTCTTATTTAAATATTGAACCAAAAACTTGGAACGCATTTCCAATATAGTAGGTACCCTCAACGTAAATTCAAAATGGATTGAGCAGTTTTCGAATAACTGCTTTCAATCAACTTAAAATAAAGTTCACGACTAGGACTTACAAACTTACTCTAATGTATCCTGGGGCTTGAGATTTTGGAAAAAAGCATTGAAAAAATCATATCAAATTTTATTTATCACTTGAAAATCACTAGTTAAAACTTTTTATGGAAAAAATTCAGTGAGTCTTTGAATGTTTTGAATTTTAACGAAACATACTTTCTAAATCTTCGGACCAGTTTTTTTTTCAAAAAACCGCTTTTGTTGAAAAACTTTTCGAAAACATTTTCAAATTTTTTTTAACATGCCAAAATTCTAGAAGTTTGTAGCTCTTATCAGAAAACAATAATTTTAAAATTTGTGAAAAAACTGTTATATTGAAAAAAACCAAAAAATTTAACTTTTGTTTAACCCAAAAAACACTTTTTTTTGAAAAGTTATTATTCTGTTTATAAAAGAGCTTTCACATTTAAAATTTCATCGACATCCGTTAAGTGGTTTACGAAAATCTAATATAAAAAACCGGTCCTATGGGAGACTAAGACTTTTGCTGAAACAAATATTCCAAACAAAACAAAGTTTACTAAAAAAACACTATTCAGAAAGTTTAATGAGCCGTTTTTGAGATAAATGCGTTTTTCATTAAAAATCATATGGCAGGTACAGTTCGTTTTGGAGCTAGAATGCTAATTCCAAAAAACCCTCTGTATGTAGAACAACATAATAATACTATGTAGGGTAGGGTGGGGTAGATTCGACACTTTTTCTGAAAAATAATTTCTTCCAAATAAACGATTTCATATTTTTTTGGATTTTAAACGAAACTTTGTTTGTTACACTACAAATATGCATCGTTATTGAAAAGTTTTCGAAGCTCTAACAGTCTAATTTTTTTGTTTAAAAATTTTACCAAAAAATGACGATTGTGCCATCGCTTTGCAACTAAAAGTCCCAGAGCCATACGGTTTTCAGTGTTGAACTGAAAACTAATAAGAGCATCAGATTTTCATGACGAAAATAGTAGTTAAATACGCAAAATTTTGGAAAACATTTTGAAAATTTATATTTAATTTTTTTTCAAAAATTTTTTTTTGTTTAAAAAATTATTTTTTCTAAAAAGGTTGTCTAGAATAACTTTACTTAAAAATACAATAAAAGAAGAGATTTTCGACTATACAAAAAAGTGTGGCATGGCATTATAGAAGTTGCTGTTATTTTTTAATATTTCTTGTTTAATTTGTCATTTTTCCAGAAAATTGACCACCCAATTGACTTAACAACGGAGAATAGACCCCTTTCCCATACGATTAACACAACCTTCTCGCTCTGTTACAAAAGTACCTAAATGAGTTTAATGTTTTTAGATTTTTCATATTTTGTGTCGAATTTTCCCCATGTTCACCAAAATGCTGCCAGACAAAATTTTTCTTGTCTTGCTCCCCAAAAGCTTTCTCTTGATATGCCTTACAACAACATTGTTATGTCGTTGGCTCTTAGACTTTATGTTTGATTGTCAAAAAAAAAACTTTTTTTTACGAATGCATAACTTGCCCTATAGTACCTTAAAAAAGACTAAACTGAGTAGCTCGTTATTCGGGAGCTACCGTTTAAAAGGGTGTTACTGGAAAAATTCAATGACATCATACAGAAAACTACAAAAGTATCGAACAGGATTATTAATATTGGCTTAGAGCAGCCCTGTTCTTTCAGCAATCGAAACCGTTAGTCATAATATGAAGCGAAAATCGTTTAAAGAACAACGTCGGATTCTTCAACATTTAAGAGCGAAAATGACAAATATTTTGGAATCTTTTCTTGTCGAAGTGTCAAAAATTTTTTGACCCAGAATTACAAACGATTAGGCCCCGGATTATATCTTATTTAACCGTTCATAAGCCTTGTCTTAAACCCAAAAACAACATACCGTCGAATAAAAAATACTCAAAAATTATCTATTTACAATATATATTTGTATTTTTTTTTAAATTGAAATATGGTAACAAAAATAATGCAAAATAAATGACGAACACTTTCTTTTTAAGGGATTGATAGTTTTTTTTTTTTTTTTTAATCTTCTGTACAAGTTTTGAACTTTTTTTTTTAGATTTTAAATAAAAATTAATGATAACTTCGAGCATACAAAAAAAAAGAAATAAACAATACGTAGATACATTCTTTTTACAAATTTACATTCACGCAAGGGGGAGAGATTACAAAATTATAAAAAAAAATAAGAAATAAGATTCAGATGATACTTTTTTGGGAAAGATTTTCTTTCGTTATTTGATTAAGTTAAATGATCACACGATAATATGAATCACTGATGCTGTACAAGGCCACAATGGGAGTGTTACTTTTCTCAGACAATATGTCGACTATTTCATCGAAAATTGTTGATATATAGCGTCTATGTTTAGGAAATCTATAAAACCAAACAAAAGAACGAATAATGAAGGTTGCAAAAAAATGTATTTTCGAACGAACCTTTCTATCACAATATTCAGTTCAAGTTCAGTCTCTTTCTTTGTGACTTCTCGTGGATTTATAGCACCAACGAGGGCATTTATAGCTGTTGTTGGTAGTTCTACAACGAGGACGGTAAAATCTTCATTTTTTCCAAATTGCAGAAGAGTCGTTGTCATTTGTTGAGTTACCTTTAGAAAAAAATGTATTTAACACGATTCGACGTAAACAAAAAAGACCAAAATTACATGATTCTCATATCGTCTTCGAAAATTTGCAGTCATCTTCTCATGTGTCATGAACACCACTTGCAACTTGGGCAAATGACTGAGGAGGGCTCCACTGTTCTTAATACTGGTTGTTGACGCTGACATACTCAGTCCAGAGAAACTCTGCGTCGTATAGTCCAACGTGTTGTTATCGTTACGCAGGAGTTTTTGTATATATTCGACCAATTCACTGTGTGTTACATGACGCTCTTGGAAACGTTCACGATCCCATGATCGCACCCGCAGTGAACCGTTCTCTGCCACAAGAATAACATGAACTGCACCAAGTTCTTTTGCCAGGTCTTGGGCTTCTTCGGGTCCTGTAGCCTCAACAATTCCACTTCGGATCCCCGCAGACCATAGAACTCGCAAAATATACGTTACGTCTTTGAGAGGTGGTCTAGAGCCGGTAACACAAACGCCAACATCAATTGCTCGACATTCCTCATCGAATTCAGAGCCAACAGCAGCAACTAGCTTGTCCAAAGAGAATGAAAGGCCCGCCCCACTTATGCCACGATTCGGGATGTTCACATTGAAGCTCTGCGCTTGTTTTTGAAACTCCAATAACATTGTGTCGTAGCGCTCACCCACCGCTAGAACAGATGGTCGGGTAGATCGATTGGGTTTCAGGTCGGCAATCATCTGCCAAACTATACCACCCGATGACGCCCTCTCAAAGCTGATTGGTAGACCAGCACAAACATGGATGGGACACTACAAACAAAAACAATTAACAACACAATCTCACACAAAACCCCTTCCAAAAACTTACGGTAACACCAAGACTCTTAGCCAGCATAACAATGGCTTCCAACTCTCGTATGGCGCCCTTAGCCAGTGATGACGCCTCCCCCTTTCCACGGACCAACGACTTCAAAGCTGATTCGTCGGCATTGTTCCTCTGTCCATTCACAATAAAGTCTGCTAACAAAAGATCAATCAATGCACTTGCCGATGTCTTGGATTTCTCCATAATGGCAGTAACTGCCGAGTGGAAGTGGAACTTCGACAAACGTCCCTCAATATAGTCCAGAATATTGCCAAAGAGTTCGGCATACATCGACTTTGGGACATTGCAGAAAATCAGAATCGACCGCAGCAGACTTGTGTGATTCATTCGTATGCAGATGTTCTTCTCCCTCAGACGGGGAATCTCATTTGTGATTTCGTAGGCTACGGACAAGATTTCTGCATCGATTAGATGATTCCCAGGCATTGGTGTGATGATATCAAATGCACACTCGTAATTCTGCTTGGGATGGAAGTTGAAGACTTTTTTCTCGCGATACACTCGATCGACTGAGTATCGTCGGATCATATTCACTCCACTCATGGCAATATGCCGAGCGAAGGGGACTCTCAAATCGCTGGGCAGTACCACTACTCCACCAGAGTGTGTCATAAGCTTAACAGGGTTCAGCCATATGCTGCTGTTCTTTGAGAATGGCGAGAGGAGTGGTGTGTCCACTTCGATGGCACCGTGTTTTCGAAACAAGTTCACAACTTTTGACTAAAAAAAAAAAAACCCACATTTCTATAGAACCACAATTAATGTACTCCACCTTTTCTAACCTTAACAAATTCAATGGCTGGATTGAGAGACACCAATCCCAGATGATAAGTGTGTTCAAGAACTTCGTCGCTCTCTTGTTGGAGACAGCGGGCTACTAAGTGCTTATAGGCCTTACTTTGAGGGTTAGCGAGGGCGTGTCGAAGCATTTCCTGAAGCTCATTTGCTTCCAATTGTGCTGGTGGCACCAGATCAGAGGCCAGGAGCTCTTCTGCGGTGGGTCGTTGACAGGGATCATGGTTCAAGAGCCAACGGATTATCTAGGGAAAATCTCATAAATGAACAATTTTACACATCTCGATTGTTGTCTCTTACCTGAACTGTCCTCTCATATTTGGGATCTTTCAGCATACTGTCAGGGATAATGATGGCTGGAGTGCGCAGGGACAGGATAGTCTTTGCACGTTCCATTCCGGTCTCAAATGGCGGCTGACTCATTTCGAAAAGAATAATACCAAGTGTGTACATGTCCACTTTTTGGCCGTATGTGGATTTGGAAGCGTTCCCAGTTAGCTCTGGAGCAACGTAGAGAGTAGTGCCAACTTTTCCAGTGCCAGTTCCTTCTTCAATAGCCGGCACATGAGAATGAGTGACGTGTTCTTTGAAAATAGATACTTTATTTGTAATCGATTTGAAGAGAAATATTTTGTTTAACTCACCTTGAGCTTGCAATGCTAAGAAGCTTGTTGTTGCCAGCCCGAAGTCACCGATTTTGATCTGATCATGAGAATCCAGGAATATATTTACAGGTTTTAAATCTCGATGAATCATGCCCTGTTGATGAATATGTGACAAGCCTTCAGCAATTTCCCGAAACAAACGCCACAATCTATCAGTATCTTCATAAAGGTTCTCATCGATGGCAGTTCTTTACGGGTGGATGCAATAAAGAAGTGTTAATCAAGATCATTATTGTGTTCGAATTCCAACCTACCTTAATGTGCACTTTTCACAAAATTCCATTTGAATGTACATTACTTGAGCAATGGGCCGAGGGGAAGCACTCTTTTCGACGGCTTCATCAGAACTCTCTTCTTCGTAAACAGCCACTTCGCCATTGGAGTTCACGAATTCAATACCGTCACTGTCGGAGTCGTCAATGGTGGGCCTTATGATAGAGATGGGAGATTAATGATGGGAAATGGGAAATTCTTGAGTCCGATATAGATCGTAAAACTTACATGAAACCTTTCCAAATGCTTGAGGAACTTTCCTCGATTTCAGGAATAGATGCTGTTATTGGTTTTGCACTTTCAAGGCTTACTGACCAATCGCCGGAAACTATTTTGTCCTAAAATGTGAAAAAAATGCGGCATTAATAAAAATTTAATTTAAAAATCTTCAGATAGGAGCCAATTGGAAGGCCAAGAACGACATGGAGATCAGCGTTCTTACACTGAGTACGAACACGACAGTATGAACTGGTAAAAAAACTAGGGACATTAAGGGAAAACCATGAGTTCTTTTGAGGAGTAAGAACCAGTAACCTCTAGGCAGCTCTTGCAAAGGGTGGCCCTGGGAGCTACGCCGACAAGAAAGTGGGTCCAACCAAATTATTTTTATTTGTTGTTTTGTAGCTACTCTTTGGAACGGACCCAGTTTTATTGCCCGAGGTGAGCGGTAGACCGCTAGCTGTGTGAGCTTAGGGTTTCTTATAACAAATTTAATTGCAGCACAATGGTCTGTTTATTCAACACTACCACAGAACGATATGACTCCTCCTGTTCTTGAGAGCGTAAACGCTTTTTTTTTGACAAACCCCTTTTCGCATTCGTTCAATTGTAAGTGTACTTAAAGATCTCGATATTCCCAAATCTTTTCGACTTAATAGCCAAGAAAAGCTACGGCCGGCGTATGCTTTTCAAACTGACCTGTTCTTCAGGTCTCCTAAAAGTGACGTCTTTTCATCCTTATCAAACTACTGCTTTTACTATACTTCTTTCCAAGGTCATGAAAAGTTTGATAAGCCCTCAGATCAAGAAAAAGAAAAGAAAGAAGCTTCGTAATGTCCACTGACTCCACTGTTAATTTGATGGTGTATCTCACCGAAAAGTGGAACCAATCTTTACATCGTTTTGGAGAAAGCAAGACTATTGTTCTAGATATTTGCAAAGCATTTGATGGAGTCTTGCACCAGGCTCTCTTATCGAAAAGGCGTGCATTTGGCATCGATGAATCCCTTCTTCGTTGGATTAGAAATTACCTTTGGAACCGTTCAATTTGCGTTGTTTTGGACGGTTTTCAGTCTGTTATCCACAAAATAAATGCTGGTGTACCCTTAAGTTCTGTTCCTGTCTTCCTTGTCTAAGACTTCTAATCCACTAAATTGTTTTGCTGACGACAGTACACTCAGCTTTTCATATTACTTTCCAGATTCACAGCTATGTTCTTGGAATGTGGTACTGCAACTGCAGCGTTAAAAATTAAATTCCAATATTGACCTCATTGTCAAATAAGAATCATCAATCGCATGAAGTTCAATGATTCAAAAACTCAATGCAGTCTTCTGTTGCTAAAGCATAACCTATCCACATGAGACATTTGCAATAAGGAAACCGAAGAGCATTGCGTTCTAAGTATGCGTATTACAAACCAACTTCTGTAAACGATCACATATTTGACTTCGCCAAAAGTTGAAAAAAAACTATGAGCCTTAAGCCATCCAATTCAAAAACTTAAACAAAATCTTAACCGAAAGTTACTTAATTGTAATTAGCTGTAGCCTTGCTTTTGGATAATTGCCCGATAGTTGGCGAAAGGTTATAGTAATTCATCTACCAAAGGCGGGAAGGAATCTGGAACCAAGTCCTTAATCCTTCTGTGTAATCAGCTTCATGTCGTTCATTCTCAAATGCATGGAGAAAGTTATAAACAGACACATTCGTGACACCACTCTTACCTCCTCTCCACTATCGAAAGCACAATATTCATACCAACTGGGAAAATCGACTGAAACAGCTGTGAATGATTTGGTCACAAAAATTGAATCTTCCATTCATAGCAAGGAAATCTGTGTAGTCGCTTTCCTTCTCATTAAGGGAGCCTTCGACAACAATACTTTTGAGTCTACAGATCGTGCACTCAGGTACCACAATGTAACACAAGTAATATGCAATTGGATCATGTCCATGCTTAGTTGCAGAATTATCCAGAGTAAAATTGAAGATCTAGAAATTTCTGCATCAACAACCAGAGGATGCCCACAAGGCGTAGTCCTCTCACCGCATATCTGGTCCATCGTTATAGACAGCCTATTAAGATCACAAGAGACACATGGCATTTATACAGTGGGCTTTGCAGATGATCTAGCCATTGTCATACAGGGATCCTCAGAAAGATCAGTCAACCTTGGAAATTGTACAAGACTGGTGGTCTTGTGAAGGTCTCTCCGTTAACACCAAAAAAACAGTTTTTTTTTTCTATATTCATATTTCCTAGGGAAGACTGGGAAAACTTTAAACCACACTCTTCTAGTGAAGATTTAATCTGGTATCAAAACAGGTACTGGTTCCGGTATTTTTGGGGAATCACCTTACGCGAACTTCTCAGTCAGTCTTTGTTTTCATTTGTCCTTATTCTAGGCAGAGGTCTTCGCTATTAACGAATGCGCGAGGATAATATGTCATTAGAACGCCGAAAAAATAACAATATTCATCTTCTCAGACAGCCAGGCTGCCTTAAAAGCTCTGGCTTCACCTGTCATAAGATCCAAGCTAGTCCAGGAAAATGTCTTTATATGCACTGAACTTGCAAGGAACAATTTTGAGATTCCATTGGATCCCGGCACATAAGGGGTACGATGGTAATGAAAGGGCCGACATCCTGGTTAAAGAGGGCGCTTCATTGCCATTTGTCGGCCCTGAAGCCGTCAGGGGAGTAAATAAAACTACTTCAAAAAACACTCCTAGGAACATCCTACTCAAGGAATCCAATGCAGCTTGTTCAAATCTGCTCAAAACAATTTGTAACAGAATATTCAAACAAAACCACAAAATTCCTACTTAACCTAGACAGGAAAACTCTCAAAATAGTGGATGGAATCAGAACTGGACACTGTTCTCCGGAAAAACACCTTCACAGCATAAGACTGCCAACAGAACCCTTTGCCGACTGTGCCTCATCCGCCTGAGAAAGCCGACACTTGGTAATGAGATCGTTCCTTTGAAAAACCCAAAACCAATCAATAAATCTGGAGCAACAGAGATGCCCGAGAACCTTACACGGGTTGGCACATAGGCATCATCGAGATACCGCAGTGCCTAAGCTGTATAAGCTCTCCCTAACAATAAATTTAAATCTACTCACCATTTCCTCCATATCAGCATCCGAGGCGCTTTCAATCCAACTATTGAAGTACCGCACAACGTTCTCGTGATTCAACCGCGACAGCAGTTCCACTTCCCGTGTCATCTTCTTATACAACTGACGACTGCGAGCCGGTAATGGAATACGTTTGATAGCATATTCACGATTATCAAGAATATTTCGAACCTAAAATGCATTCCAAATAAAACCGCCATTAGTTTGATAGAACAAACAGCCAATTACCTTCAAAACATCGCCGAAAGCTCCCTTCCCCAGATACTTCAACTCTTCAAACTCAGTTTTCAATCGCGAATGACTTGAACTCAATGTTGGAATCGTAAAAACTGATCTTTCTGCATTGAATGAAGGTACAGCTAGAGTATCGCGTTTATTATTCGTCTCGCAAGCTCTTGGTACATGGTTTGTACCGGTGTTATGTGGGATTGGATTTTCCTTTTCGTCGTGATACAGGGCAGATCGTAGGAAAGGATGTTCCAGAAGCTCTGAAGCTGAAAGTGTACGATCGGAATTGCACCTATCAAAAGGAAAAGAAAATTATTTTTGGTTGCTTGTTCTTCTCGAAACCGAATTACTTGTCAATAAAATCTCTCATCTCAAACGTTAGGGTGGGCATTAAAGATTCCACTAGAGCTCCTAAGGCTGGCAAATCTCCCTTTGAAGATTTCTGTCCTCCCACCAAGTCCAAGAGGTTCGGAACCAACGAAAAGTCTGTGCACCTTATAGTTCCCATATTGTCCATGAAGACAGTGGAATCAAACAAATGACTATGTGAGACTCCTTTGTTATGCAAATAGACCAATGCATCAAGAACACCTCGTGTAACCATCCTCGCTCCATCAATGCACCATCCCAGAGACGATGAGATATTGTATACACTTGTTCCGAGGACGAAATCCTGTGCCAGATAAACTTGTACTCCTTCTTTGCGTTTCATACACAAAACACACTCATACGGAATGAGGTTCTTGTGATTCAACTGGGACAATTGGGTTACTTGCTTTTCAATGGCAGAGCACATCTCGTCAATTTTATGACCACCACATTTAGTTTCCACGCCCCAAAAGCAACTACCCGAGCAGCGCTGCTCGAGTTGCGAGTACTTAATGTTCCACTCGGTTATGAAAAGCAACTGGCCAGTGTCTACATCGAGACCGGTGTAGGCAATGCAGCCTTTTGGGGAGTGTCCCAGGCAACAGCCACGCTTGATCTGTCGTCCGACTCTTTGAAAATAAAGCGTCTCACAGCTGCGATGATCCATGCATTTGTTAGGATACACCAAGCCACGGAAATATGGCAACGAGTTCTCTGAGCTCTCCGACGACGATTGGTTGCGATTCGACTCACTCATACTGCGTCGCGGTTCACCGCGTCGTCGCGCTTCACTCTTGTAAATTTCTTTTCGACGCTCTACTTCATCCAAGCGATTCTGTCGTTCGAGGGTCTCTTTTTGCATTTTCTGATGTAGCTCCTCTTGTTCTCGTTTTTGTTTCTCCTGGACCATTTCATCGTAGAAACTTCCACGCGGTGGTTTGTTGTGTCTCAAAAGAAACGCTTGCACAGTTTGTGCGAGTTCAAATATCATAACTTCTCCGCGCAGTTCGGCGGATTGTTGGAGCAGCGTCTTAAGTAGCTCATCGATGAGGCTGTCTGAAATACCTTTGGTTTCCTCCAGCGATATTTTAGGTGATCTGAAAGTATTAAAATAAATGTTATGCTATGGGGGAATCTTTTTGGTAAGGATTAAAGCTATGAAAGAATATACGCCATAAACCTAAAATTACGTCTCTTAATATTTTACAGCACACACACAGTCGAAACTATAGTTAGCTCTTAAGGGGCGGCAGCAAATGCCTTAAGGATAAGTTAATTACAATGTTGGAGAGAAATCTCAACAGAACACTTCGAAATAGTGCAAAATTATTTGGGACCGCAAGAAATCAATAACTTGGTTTTGAGAAGTCCCTCAATTGCATTTTCTAGACTGGGGTTACTGTGATAAGAACAAGGTTCCACAAACTACACATAAATTATCAAATTTTTAAATAAAATTGAACATAAAGTGATTGAATGCACTTTTTGTGCAGGATGACTATTGGGAACTCGCTCTGTTTTGTCAGAATCAGGGAGAACGCCACGCTTCTTTGATGTCTAGAAAGTGTTTTTTTTTCGGATGTGGAGGAATGTGAAGGAGAAAATCCACCCACCTACTGAACGTGTTATGCAGCGACAGTGACTTAGTCAAAATTCTAAAAATACAACGACTTAGATGGCTGGCGCATGTGGAGCGCATGGACAAATAAGCACTAGCCCCGCTAAGTCTTCAATCCCAACCTGAGGGTCAATGTAGCATTTGAAGATTCCATCTAAGATGTCGCGACCAAGTGGAGGACGACATCAACCAAGTTGGTGTGCGTAGCTGAATGCAACTAGCTAGGGACAGGATTGGCTGCCAAAGTTATGTTTGTTGAGGCTTTGGTCCACAATGAACTGCCAGCACCACCTTAAGTACGTCAGTAAGTCAATAATTGGATGAAGGGTATAACACCGATTGGGATGAATATCATAATGTTTTATTCTTCTCTTTGGAAGCTGTATGTTACTATAGATTATATATACAAAGCTGTAACAATGGAACTGGTGGCATGGATTGTATGACTATGTAATATAAACAAACCGCAATGATGCCACAAACTCAAGCCCTGCTCCTAGCCAGGCTTTCCGGAAACTGCCGATAGCGAGCTTAAATAGATCACAGACATGGACCTGATGCCAGTCACCATCACTAGTAATGGGCAGAGTACCAGGGTTGACCTTCATAATACTTAAAAAGCTAGCCGAGAACTTCATTTTTAATAGTTGACATTGATTCGAATAGATGGTGACATTAGAATCGATCTAACAATCACCGCGATGACTATTTTACCCTTAAGGCAGTCGCTCAATGTCCTACTAGATACATAGGAGATGAAGAATTGTCTCCTCATTTTCTTCGTTCACGTAAATTCTCCCGGCGTTTCTTCCTATGAGACAGTGTCCTGTAATCACACATATAATGGAGCTTAAGTGTTATCTGCTTAGAGAGATCAAAGCCTTAGAGCGCTTTGGATACAGGTTCTTATTAGCGTTAATCTTTAAGCCAGCCACTTGTCCGTTCAGTTGCAGGGATTGAGACATTTGATATAAACCAGCGGCGTTGTTTGCCATGAGACATTATATCGTCAGCATAATATATGTGACTAAGTTTGTCAAATGGTTTGAATTGGATACCAAGTATTTCATTTGTACCCACCGTGGCAGTTATCACATCGTCCATTGCCAGCAAAAACAACATTGGTAACAAGTTTTCAGAACAGTTACAGTTATTGTAATTTTTTGAGACTTGATTTCTTTTGCAGCTTCACAATATCCCCATCTTACCAGTCCCTTTGGTAAGTATCCGTCTCCCAAATAGTTTGTACTAGTTTGAGTAAAATAAAGGAAGCTGCCTTAGGATCTAGACCAGCTGCTTGTTTGCCTCTAGAAGATGGATCGCTTTTTGCATCCCTGTGCTTGTGTCAATACTCCTAGAAGACTTTCGCATGTTGTTCAAGGTTGAGATTTCAAGTCTGTATTGTGGTCGTCTAGTGACTAGAAGGTTGCCATTTAAGTTCAACATTGCATGGTTAGTATTAGTGCTACTCCGCTGTCCAACAATGTCCTTAAAGGTTTTATACAGCATGTTTCACCAGAAAGCTGCGCTTGGTTAAAATAAATAGTGTCGTTTCTTGTTTGGAAAGTTTTTCGGCTTAGCAGTTTCCTGGAATATCTCTATTTCCTGCCCACCAACAGAGGTATTGAGTTGCAAGACTTAGAAGTTAGCTGGGTCAGCTAGTTTATTTATACAAAACTTATTATACACTCAGGGGCACGGAATCTTGGCCAAGCTATTATCATCACATGGCAAATGTTTTGAGTGTTTATAACACATATCGCATATGAAGGTAGGTTAAAAATGTTTCAGGAGACCGGTGGCTACCATCGCCGACCAGGCAGTGGGGGAGTACGATGCACTTCTATTCAGGATGACCGAATTATTGTATCTTCTAGCATTTTAAGGAACCGCTTCGTCGAGGGACGCCAGCAGCTTCAAGTCACAAGAGAAGTCAACTTAAGCGAGCGTAAGATAAGACGCATGGAGGAAGCGAATTTAAAAGCTCGAAGGCCAGCACTTGGTCAACAGCTCCTCAGGCAGCCCGCCTTGGATTTGACCATGCAAATTGGACTCACGAGCAATGGTCAGTTTTGTTCACGGATGAATGCAGAATTGCTTTACGTGCACCAGAAGGTCGACAGCGTGTATGGAGGAGAAGAAGCAGAGAGCGGTTTCTACCCATCACGAACACAGAAACTAAACCTACATTTATAGGGGAGTTACTGCAAAAATCAAAAGTGGCCAAGTTTCCGTGCCGGTGAGTTTATATTCAAATTAAATATTTTGAGAATACGGAAAGCTTCGAGATCTCAAAACTCATAACACTTTCCAATTATCTTGGTATCAACTAATGTTCAACTCCAACGAATCCCTGACGAAGCTCCAATTTATCCTTATCTGAACCGTTCGTAAACATCAATATCAGTTGAGGAGGGTATAATGACAATGATAACAATAAATGCCGTGAAAATCTACCCTAAATATATGTAAGTTGGTAATTTTATATGGCTTATCATAAATAGTTGAAGTGGCATTCCATCAAACAGGAGCCTAATCTCAAATTAATTGGAAACACAGGATTTTGGCTGCTGGTAGGCTTATCTTCTTTTTTTTTATACATTTGCGTTATCTTCCTCGACAAGTCAAATTGAATTCGATTCCTGAAAACCTAGGGAATGCATCACGGTCAAAGATCAACAGAGGACTTGGATTTTCGTTCCGATTTAAAAGAATGTTTAGAAAAGGGATAACTAGCTTTTGAGGTCAGCCAATCTAAACTAGAAACTAATCAGAAAGGACAACAGATCCCAATCTGAACGTCCGTTTAAGCTAGAACATAGCGCGCATAAGGACATTAAAGATTTTATTTTGTGATAAGAATCTCCCAAGCATGATTTTCAAACAATTAAGTTCAAATATACCTAGTTTATAGAACGAACTTACAATTTTGGATACTTTGCTGGGCAGATGATTCGTAGTTTTGTCCTAACATATGCCTCTCCATTGCCAGAAGAATCTCGCAAGGGGGTCAAGAGGATTCGTATATCTGGAGGCTTCCAGCCGCCGCCAATGTTGTCACGCAAGTCTTCGACATCATTTCCAAATATGCTCTGCAAAATCAAACCCAAATAGGTTATGAATCAACCACCAACAAAACTCATAAGGCAATATGTTCCACAAATTTCATAAGGATATTTCAAGTCAAGTATCCAATTACCTTTATCACTTCGAGTTCTGCAATCTGCCGCTCACGAAATGATTCCTTGGTTGAGGTTGTTGTTGCCATTATGAAGGCAGCGTGGCCGCTAAAGGGTGCTTCCGCCTACTCGTGAGCACATATTTGATACAAATACACTTTTCGAATCTTTAACCAATAAATATAACAGTAAAAGAATTTATTGTTGTCTTATGGAATTCACTTTTATTTTGTTTGGAAATATGTAAAAAACTGTTTTGTTGATTTTTTAAGGTGAATAAAGTCTCCAACTACAGTACGTCGATGTATGCAGCAGTACAGTATGCTGGATGGTTTTTTTTTTTGCAAAACTTGTCAAAATCTGCCGAAGGTGGCCTTCAAAATGACAGAGTTGTCATAATGATAAGAAAAAATGTAGTAGATTCTGGGTTTGGCAACTTTAGGCTGGAAATACAATACGGATGGGAGCGACTTATTACAAAGGAAGTAAGTGCCGCTGAAATACAATTTAATACACAGGTGGTTTGGTCAACGGACCAATATACAGACCGCCAACTCGTACTCCTCTTGCCTGAAACACCCTCGAAATATTTTTTCCTGTCTGTGAGTACGTGTAGATATCTCTCTGTGCATTTTGTAATGACAACTATACCTGCGTATGCCATTTATTTTGTAGGTGTGTTTGCTAAAAGGGTTTTAAAAGCAAAGGAGAGCGTCACACTCTCAAAATAAATGGCATATCAGCTGATTTTTAGCTTGTAGGCAAAAAGAGAAACCATACAGTGAGTTGGCGGTCTGTATCTTATTGGTCCGTGGTTTGGTCGTTGCCATAATATTAAAGGTAGTTCCACACTATCCCACAGTGTAATACGACATGTCAAAAATGTGTGATGAAACAGATGTATATAATAGTGTGGAAACAGAATATGACAGCGCAGATCTCATACGATTTGACATGTGTTTAGATCTGAAATATTTTTTTAGGATTGAATGTAAAACCATCACACATTCCTTCACACTTTTTTTTGACATGTGGGATAGTGTGGAACTACCTTAAGGAAAAAGTTATAGCTATCTTTGAAATTACATACCAAAAATAGGTGTTTTTCAATGACAGCTATAACTGGTCCCTAACTTAGGAGTGTTTACATGAGAGCGCGGTTAATAAACGAATGGAAGAATTGATGAATAAATGAGATTAAAGCATTTTATGAAGCTTGTTTCTTGGCTTAAACCATAAAAATCGAAAGAGATCGAATAATAAAGTAAGACTTTTTGTTACAAAAAGTTAAATTGCATAAAACGAACTGCGTTCGCCGAGTACAGTCAAAGTCTATTCGTGTTTAACGTACCATCCAAATCACAACGAATAAATTATTAAAGTCTCAGTAATTAGTTGCAGGCAAAGGTTTCGATGTTGGAAACGAATTAAAAGAAATTTCATGTGAATAATACAATTTTTGTTCATTCGTTGTTCCCGCTCGTACAACTTATTACCCGGACGCCACACATGCCAGCTACTGGCAAGACAGCAAGCAATGCACTAACATTTTCCACTCACACAAACAAACTTCCAGCTAACTGGAACACGGATAGATATCTCTGACAATTAATACATGTAGTAACTTGCTTGCAAGTAGCTGGCATGTGTGGCATCAGGGTTAGCTGAGAGCGGCAACTTTGAAAAATGTTTAAAAAATCATTGGTCTATTCGCATGCAGCAGTGTAACCAGAACCAGTCTCATTTACTTTTGTTCTACAATATCGGGAGTGATGAAGGTTTGATTATTCGCAATCAGGTTGTTACACGTTTGTATTAATTGTCGAAATACTGTCTGTATATCTCTAACATAGACGTTGCTGGTGTCGTTTTTGAATTTAAACTGCACCAAAATGAAACAATTCACATATTAAAATTGTCAGTACCTAGGGAAAAATTATAAATTTTCAACGAAAAGTAAACATACCGCCATACTGACGTTTGGGACACTTTTATATTGCTATACTGGTATACCAAAGTGGTTTGCTTACGTGGATGCCACACATGCCAGCTACTGGCAAAACAGTTGCAATACACTCACATGCTGCATGTATTAACTTGCTTGCCAGTAGCTGGCATGTGTGGCTAATACCACAGACGTAACCTTAAGTTTGCTTCTCTTTTCTTGCCTACAAGCTTAAAATCATTATTATGAATATGTTAACGCTCTCCCGTCCATTTTAATTGGGGACAGCTAACCACACGAGTAATATAAATGCAAGATTAAAATGACTCATATTTTTTCTTTGAATTTTATTTTGTATTGTTAACAGTAATTCTAACGGTTCATAAAACGATGCAAATATTTACAAATACAGGAATAAGCCAGCTGTTATTCTTCTGCCGAAGCTTTATTATAACTTTTAACCATGGCAGTCGCTGGTCCTTGCAGGACTTTCCTAGACAGTCTCATAAATCCTGATACAGGATCTCGTCCAAAATATTTCACTTGAATTTCTTGTCCCACTTCAAGGTTCAAAGCTGATGGATGGGCAACCTTAAAGAGTTAAATTTGGGTTTTTTTTTTAAAGATTACTATCAAATACTCCACAAAATCCTACCTTTCTCTGGTCCAGTTGTGAATTATGTAATAAAGCTGGAGGCATACTTGGGTACAATGTCACCATTACTCCTGTGTCTCTCATTTCTGTTATCGTTGCTGTATAGATGCCACCAAAATCGAGGTTTGGAACTCTCTCCTTGGTCAAAAAACCAGCAATCATTTCTTTAGATTCATCCATGGAGTCTTGAGATGGAGAAAACATCGAAAATGTTGTTTCATCCTCGGCAGTGATTTGTGTTCCAGTTTCGAGGTAGATGCGTTTGAGATTGATACCACTTGGACCTATCAGATTCATTCTCTGATGGGGTTCTACTGACATTTTTTCCGTTACTGGCCAGCAATCTTTTCGATGCTTCCTATGAAGAAGCACAAAGAAATAACAAACAACGACGATAGGAAACCATCTCATATCTTACCTATGTTCCCGAATAGTTTGACTCATTATGTCCAGAATCTTAGCCTTGGCGTCTGTGGCTTTTTGCAACGACTCCATCACAACTTTCAGAGGAATTCCGGGAATTTTCAAATCGGCTTGAATGGCAGTGAATCCTCGACGGGTTCCAGCAACTTTCATATCCATGTCACCCATGTAATCTTCAATTCCGAGAATGTCCGTAAGGATTTTGTAGTCTTGAAGATGTTTAGTGTCTTCGTTTTCATACTTTGTAACTAATCCAATGGCAACTCCAGCTGCTGGTGCGAGAACAGGAACACCAGCATCCATTAAGGCCAACGACCCACCACAGACAGTCGCCATGGAACTAGAACCATTCGACTCGAGAACCTCAGAGGTGAGACGAACAGTGAATGGAAAATCACTTGGCAGTGTTGGGAGGAGTCCACGTTCGGCTAAGGCTCCATGACCGAGTTCTCGACGTCCTGCTGGGCCCATTCGTCCAACTTCACCAGTGGCATACGGTGGGAACTCATAGTGGAGCATAAAATTCTTTGCTTTTAAGCCTCTGAAATGAGATTATTGAATTTTATCATGAGAGGAGGACGGGATAACTTACGTCTCTAGAGCAGACACAGTGTCTAGCTTCATAGCACTCTCCTGGGAGTCCAGAGAAACTGTGCAGAAAACCTGAGTTTGTCCCCGTTGGAACAACGCAGAACCATGCAAAGGCTTGTACAAGTCAACCTAAAAACCAACTGGTTAACAAAACGCATTTGTTTCACAATTCTTCGCTAACTGACCTGACAGCTGATGTTCCTCAGATCGTCGTAGTTCCTGCCATCACACCGTTGTTCTTCTTCGAAAATCAACTCACGAAATATTGATCTACAAGTTTTGTTGAAGATTTCCGAAATTATTGAAGGCTCAACACTCGGATAGCTGGACCAGACTCTATCGACCACATCGCTTCGAACATCGTTCACTGCATGGTCACGTGAGAGCTTGTCATGGTTTCCATCACGGAAAATCTCGCGTAGACGCATCTCTGCTAGACTGTTGACAGCCTCAGACACTTCCTGGTCAACTTCGGGAGGGTTTTCCAAGACACGCTTCGTGCGACCGACGCTTCTTTGGAGTTTTTCAATCTCTGCGATGATGAATTGAGCTTCTCTTGTTCCTTGTTTGATGGCTTTTAGTAAATCCTGCATCAATACCACGTTTCCCTTTCCCTCAAGCATCACAACCAGATTCTGTTTCGTCGCAGTGACCACAAGATCCAGCTGTGAGGACTGAAGTTCTTTTCTGGTTGGATTAACAATGATTTCACCATCGTGCAGACCTAGTCTAGAACGAATTGAGGATGTTTTTTTGTTCTTACCATAGTTTTTAGAGTTGGAAGCTTTATCTTACCTCACAGCACCAACTGGTCCGTTCCATGGAATGTCACTCAAACTCAAGGCCATTGAAGCAGCATTAATAGCCAGAATATCCGGGGAGTAAACTGCATCCATGGCAAGCATATTGCAAACCAGTTGAGTTTCGGTTTTGAATTCGGCTGGAAACAATGTCCTGACGGATCTATCGATCAAACGTGCACTTAAAATCTCTTTTTCTGAAGGACCGAGTTCCCGACGCATAAAATTTGTAGGAATTCGTCCGGAAGCAGCGCTTTTCAAACGATAGTCCACAACTAGAGGCATGAAAGATGCTCCTGGGGTTTGTTTTGGTTTGGCAACTGCAGTAACCATTACAGAGGTATCGCCCATGGTACAGACTCCTGTCCCATTAGCAAAGCGAGCATATTTACCAGACGACAGGTTCATATACCGCCTGGAGGAAGATGCAATCCGAAGTTATCACTGGGAATTTGGTTAGATTGAAGGTGCTGATCTTACTTACCCATTGGAGAATTTTACTTCTACGTCAGGACATGGTTCGGAGGAAGAGTTGTGAAAATGTTTGGTTGATGTTGGAGTAGCATATTTTATACTTTTTGTGAGGATTTTTAAGTATTTTCGGGGGAAAAACACAGCCGAAGTCAAAAGAAAATTTGACATTTTTCAAAAAAACGCGACGAGTTATGTGACAGCTGACATTTAAAACGTCAAACCCCTCTTTGGCAGTTTTGTTGCTGAATTCTACTAATGGGTAGCTTACACTTTTGTGGTATGAAACTTTAGTAGCATTTTTCATTGGAGAAAAAGAAGCATCCGGAAGACTTCTTAAATCGTTGCAACAAATAATGACACTTCTGGGTGTTCTTATTTCAGGTCAGAATCCACTTAAGAAGCACAATGTTGTAGTTCTTGAAATGTAAAGAAAAGACTACAATGTATACTCAAAATCTAGTATTAGTATAGTTTATTAAAATGGCAGTGATACGACAATTCAATGCTAATTTTTGTATATTTCAATTGCTCATGAGGAAACTTGACAATTCAGAAGAAAGGTAATTTAATAATGTCTCATGTTCACTCTAAAGGCTCGCACAAACCAAAGCGGCTGCGGTGGCGGTGGTGACCTAGCAAGTCGCGCGATAAAGAGGCGGGCAAAAATCTACTCAAACCAACGCGATATTTTGAGACGCGGCCAAGCCGTGAAAAACATCATTGTTAGTTGAATTGAAATAATAATATTTATTTAATAATATTTAATAATTAATATCTAATTATTCCCCCAAGAATTGATGAAGCCCTATTACTTTTAGACGAGACAAAAAAGTAAAAAAAAAATTTTATAAGTGTATCTTGCATATTTCTCATTATATTTTTCAAAAACATTTTTAGTTTTTAAATATTCAAAATGGCTTGCAATACTTTCAAACAATAAATAAAAAGATATCCCGAATGGCAGCTGCGATAGGGCGGGCAAATGGTGCATGCAGCGTTCTACATAGATCGCGTGACTGAACGCAGCAGTGGATCATATTCACAACCCACATATCGCTTAGGTGTGTGCCATTTGTATGGTTTACATGTCCATCATCCGTTTGGTGATCGCCACCGCAGCCGCTTTGGTTTGCGCGAGCCTTAATGCGGGCCTTACACCACGCAATATAATTGCGCAGTACTCGGTATTGCACAGTTATATTGACCGTGTAAGGTCTTTATTGCGCAGTAATTTCGGTTTGCCCAATATATTGTGGAATGTTAAAAAAATTTAATATTTTTTGGAACTTCTGCAATATATTGCGCAGCATACTGCATCGTGTAAGGCAAATTAAAGGAAAATCTCAATATTTGCTTCACATACATACTTGAAATGTTTTTTTTTTTGATTAAATACAAACATGGCCAACGCCAAAACAAGACAGATGAAGATTGAATTGCATTCAGGTAGTAGGTAGCTAAAAATTCGATTCCTATGTAAACAAAAAAAAATCGTTTTCACACAACTTGTGTGAATTAAGGCAATAATATTTTGTAATAATACTGCATCGTGTAAGGACAACGCATTTTCACGCAATGCGTGGTGTAAGGGCCCAACCATAATACGCGATATAAAAAGTAAACAAGTGTCAAAACCGATCGGGTTAGGCAACGTACCTTACATTCTTCAATTATGGTTAGCCCTTAAGGCCCGCATAACATCCAGAGCTGTCTTGAAGGCTTTCCATTCAAGTCTTTTAACATCTTTCATTCATGGCCAGCCATATTCAGAAGGGAGTGTGTCTATCGCATGCAGAATTGCCGAATGTTTTGGTCGTGTCGATATAAGGTGGCTTTACATGGATTTGCAAATGCAGACGAAAACGCAACAACAACAATCATAGTGCAGACGATGAAGTAGATGAACATGTTCGTCTTCACTATAATTTTCAAGCTGCATCTATAATTTTCCTATAATCTGCATCCATGAAGACGTCTTCATTTTTGCCTTCCCTCTCTATCACACAAGTATGATTAATTGATTTTGCATCCTCTTTTTTTGAAGATCAGGGCTTGCAGCTCCATGTAAAGGCACCTATAGGCGTTTTTCTTTTTTTTAGTTCACAGCAGAGCCTGAGTTGTCAAAAAAAAATAAGTGTTTCCTTTTTGCTTCAGAGTGTTCAGAGCTTCGAATTCGTATTTCTTTTTTCCTTCAGAGTGTGTTCAGAGTGCGCTCTACGAGCTACAAATAAATAGATGGGGCAAACTGAGCTAAAAGCTGAACAAAAGTATAAACGTCAAAAGTGAGGCGCTTCCAAACCAATTAAATTGATAAAAAGAAGTCTTTAGAGGCGGCTGGAAATAAAAACAATTAAAATGGCCGCCGAAAGTATTTTAAATGTTAAAAAAAAACTTTTCTTGAGGTTTTTCAAATGATATGAGAAAAATAAATTAATGGGATATCAAATTCGTTTCAATATTTGTTCAGAGCGCTCTGAACACAATTGGTTCAGAGGACGTTCGGAGCGAGCTCGATATACTCGGACTCGGTTCAGAGCTCGTTTCTGAATGAAAAAAGAAAAACGCCTTATAATGGTGGAAGTGGAATGTTGTTTTGAACACCTAAAGATGGATTAACATTATTCTGCATCTTGATTTCTTCCAAAAAAGAAGGATACGACATTTAGGCCCATATTTATCGAACAATATCAAACCGCTCGTAACTTTAAGAGCCTCTTAACTTAAGTTCGAAAAGTGCTATTCATCGAACACTATTAACTCTAATTTGTATATTCGAAAAATGGCGGATTCCTTCTATCAGGAACGCACCCTAAACTTATTTATTTTATTTCCACGCTGATTCTTCGAAAGCGAATGTCAAAACAAAACAAACAAAATGAGTCAGACAAAAAGTTAGAAAAGAATACACAATAGAAATTCAAAGCACAAAGCAGGTCTTGGATAAGAGGTAATGCTGCTTAAATATAAATTATTAGTTATTACAAAATGATAAAAAATATTTTTCATTTTCCAGGCTTCCAAAGGTTTAATACACTTCCTCATCTTTGGACTCAAAACTTCGTGACGATTTGGAAAGTTTGAAGAAGATCCGGGCCCACCGCGGTATGCGTCATTACTGGGATCTCCGTGTCCGTGGTCAACACAAAAAAATCGGTCGTCGTGGTCGCACTGTTGGTGTGTCTAAGAAGAAGTTAACACAAAAATGGCTTTATGGTTTTATTTTATAAGAAAATAAAAATACAATTTTTGCGTAAAAAATCTAACTTGCTCTTGCAATTGAACGGAACCAATCCAAAAAACATTTTAACTGTTAATTTTTACACATTAGAGCAAGTTCGTACGATTCAGTCGTGCACTTTATTTAATTAAATTTCTAAAGCATAAACATTGGTAGATATATCACTAACAAAAATGCCACAATATTGGCATCAGAGCGTCGTTTAACTTGGCCAAATTCGCCAAATGCAAATATTTAGCTAGAATTATAAACAGGAAGTATTATTAACGCACGTTCATCTGGACCATTTACGATATAACTGATTTGATAATATTTTCTTCTTCTTCGGTGATTTAGTCAAAAACTGCCGTTGAATTTGGTTTATTTGATGATCATAACTTTTTTTGTTGGTATGAGGATGATGATGAAGGCAAGCCTATATTTAAATAAATTAATTATGTTTTAGCATCTTTAACACTTTGAGGGCTCTTTTCAAATTTTTCACCAACTTACCGTAGTCACAAACACCCTAATTGGTCTTCATATTTGGCTTTGTGAAGATATACATTATAAACACGAATTAATAATCTTTCCTATCAATGGCATATATTTTCCGCTCTACATCTTCCAATGTGCTTGAAGTTCTACTGAATATGTACCTACAATATTAAGTATACATAAAAGTTTGTTTTTTTGTGGCTATAAACATAACTTCAAAAAGAAAATAGGTAAATAAATAAGGAACAAAATACTCACAGCAGCAAACTCTGTTACAGCTCCATCAATTTTTTTTCACCAAATGAATATTCGTTTTCCAAATGTCAAATCAATAAAAATCGTAGTCTATCCGTACGCAGCAGTCTTACCACAATTAACTTTTCTGAATGATTTCGTATGCCTGCTTTGCGGGGTAAAGTCATTTTTACTCCATTTTTCACAGTCCCAACAACTTAAACGATATCGGTACTCTACTAAAACTTTGTTCAGTAGTCTGGAAGACTATTAACCAATCCTTCGAGACTGCCGAATTAGCATTCAAATAACGCTGCTGCGTACGAATAGACTAGTGATTTCGAATATTTTTCGAAGATACCGCTCGTAACTTAGGAGTGGTCTTGACCGCTCATAAGTTTTGCGAGCGCTCGTAAATCTGTACTAATAGTGCTTGATGAATAGACTTACGAGGCTCTTAAGTTGAGAGCGTTCGATAAATACGGGCCTTAATACACTCGTGCGATAGTGAAGAATATCAAAATGCACATCTTTACAATTGCGGGTTATAAGACATAGGAGAAATCAAGATCAAGATTATGATGAAGACGAACGTGAAAAAAGAATGAAAAGGTTGTGAAAAAGAAGGAAGATAGCTTGGTGTCGAACTAAATGCGCAAACCTAGATGAAAACACTTTTTTAATAAATTTCAAAATTACTTTATTTCTCCCCTAATGAAAACGTAGTATAAATTGCTTGTTATCGGTGACTTCTTTGGGTTTTAATGGGTTATTTATATTTAAAGTTTCATTCATTTCATTTAGAAATGCTTAAGAAAACGCAGACTGATACAAAAAGAATGAAATGGGATGATTTGAGCGAGCTATTTTCCTGGAGCTTTGGCAGTAGAAAATTAAGAAATTGAGATTGTGAAAAATGTAATGCCATAGTTTACATATATTTCAAACTAAAACGTTGTTGGGAACATAGTAAAAGTGTATACAATATAGCAATGGATCCAGTTAAAGCTGCTGTCTTTTTTATTTTATGTGCTTCAAATATTTGAGTGCAACCATCCCTGCTTAAATAACCATCTCTGTAACTTGGCACTTTATCACGCTAAGCATTTTGACAGCCACCCACTTTTCGCACACATTCAAACAACACAACCTAATTCAGCACATTATCCGTCAAACGCGCATGTATTGAACACCCGAAAAAATCTAATTCAGCAATCTCACACAACCCATCATCATCATCATCATCATCGACGACAAGACGACGACGACAACGACGTTGAAGTTGAAGTTGGAAAAAGAGCTGCACAATTTATATTTCCCCCGACAAAAAAAAAATAAAAAACACCTAAAATTAAGTTCATCCATGGAGTCTGCTGAACCCTGAATATTTAAAAAAAAAATTCATATCGGTCTTCGCTAACGCTGACGAGGACAACGACAACGACGCACGACGACGGCATTGCTGTGCACAAGCAAAACCAAGAAAAAAAAGAAAAGAAAACCTTCCGTCTCCGTGTGATTCGCAGTTTAAAAATATAAAATTGTATTTATCCAAAATTATAACAAAATCGATTGAAGTGATTGAAAAATAGATCCACTTGGATCTACACGAGTTTTCCGCGGTTTTCTCATAGATTTTCTGAGAAGGTTTTCCCATTCAGATTCTCGGTGAATCTTTGGTGTGGTGTAGTCTGTATTGTGTATGCTCGGGTGCGATTTTTTGTTTCTTCCTTTTCCCAGTTACAAATACATGGTTCTTCTTTCATGGTGATTCTGTTTAATCAAGTTAAAAAATAAACCAAAATTCGAAAAATAAAACTCAAACCGATAACGACACCGACACCACACCCTGTGCGTAGGTACAGCGAGTCAATGGGAATCCTCCCGAAACTTAAAGCAGCATCGAAAAGAAATTCCTTAATAAAAAAAAATACCACCTTGTGTCTCGAACGATATCGACCTCTACGTCTACGTCTACCTACATCTTCCGCGGTATCTCCTCTCGTGAATAAAGAATAGAAAAGATTAAAAAAGAACCAAGAGCTCTGCTGTGTCCTCTTCCTCAGTGTTAAGTGCAAAGTGTAATAATTGTCCGGCACCTGCACCATTCCCTTAATACTATTAACTTTGCAAAATTCCATAAATTAACAAATTACGACATCCTTTCTCTTGGGACAAAAAAAAAAAAAAGTGAGAATACACTTGCATCGCTATCGATGAGTTTCTGTAGCTGTAGCTTCTCGTCTGGCTGTTCGTTCCTCTTCAATATTATGCTGCTCTCCTTTTGAACACACGGGGCGTGAAAAAAAAAGAATCTAATAGTGACATAAACCACCCACTCACTACTCGCTAGTCGCTACTGCCTCTGCCTGAACCTCATCTCGTTCATAGAAACGCCGGTCTCGCATCGTTTCGCAAGGTGGATCTCCTCTCTTCCACTTCGACATCCACTTGTTCGTTTTTTTTTTTTTTTTCGTTTTTTTTCTTATCGAATGAGATGTTGTGTTCGTCGTCCTTGTAGTATTCGCAGTTGGTTCATCATCGCCGCTCTTGTGTTGTCCGTGTATTCCTTGTCTGCTTCCGTTTTTCTGCCCTTTATTTTTTCTCCAATAATTGATGTACACTTTGTACACTGAGATTGAGTGAGTGTGTGCTCCTCCGCTCCATCATCATTATCAGAATCACACGCTGTGAGGCTTTCGTGAGCTGTGAGCTGTGACCTGTCGTGTGCTTAGTGAGAATTGGAAGTTAATTCCTATTTTCCTCGTGATTATTGTGTGTTGTTGTGGAGAGATAGAAAAGGAACTATCATCCCGGAAGTGAAGTTTTAAGCAGAAAACCTACGCATTGGAGTCGATCGATTTAAAGGTAAGTTGGTGTCTTCTTAACAAATCTGTTGGCCTCTTAGGGAGGCATTTTTGTAATAAAATAAAAAACCACAGTTTGTTTGTGATCTTGGGGTGTTCGAGTTCAATGCGGGGGTTTTTAAGAAGATTATGGATTTTTTTTTTAAAGAATTAGAGACTTCAATTCAAAAGTTATTGGCTTATTGCCTCCTTGTTTAGAATTCTTAGTCGCATCGGCTCCATTGAGTGGTTTTATAAGAGATTCCTGGACAATAGGACTTACGTCTCTGTTTCTAAGACGATTTCAAAGTCTCTTCTACTCTCGACCAATCTTATTTGGGTCTTCCATAGGCCCTAAATAAATTTATTGTGTTGCCGTGCGTGAGATTCCTTGTTTACCTCCTATTTTTTTTTTTGCTCTTGTCATCATCATCATCACATTTTTGGGTGACGTTCTTTAATCTTGACGACATCTGCGTTGCGTTGAGTTGACAAGTTGCGTCTTTCACAGAGAACACACATGTACCCTACCTACCTACTTGATTGTATTTTTCTTCTTTTTTTTTCTTGTGTGTAGGTGTGTCTTTTTATATATTAAAAAAAAATTGTAGGTACATTTTGTGCGTTGTTCGTTTTTTATTGTCAAATCTTTATTAATAGATTCATTTTCATTTGAAGCTGCCTATTAAATCGATCATTCAAAGGTTGATTGTGCTGACGTCAAGATACATCTTGAAGTGTCGTTTATAAACGATATTTCACGAGATAATTAGATAGGGTCAGGTCCAGGTGGACGAATGAGAATGCCAAGTGCCATAGCCCCAAGCTCATTTGATGCAAAGATCAAGTTAATGTTTTAGTAAGCATTTTTGCTTGTGGTCGTTGAAGTTAGAAAATACCGTACTGCGTTATTTTTTTCAATATGGCCAATTATTGTTGTTCTTTTCTTTGTCTGCAATCTTTTTAGTGATAACTTTTACCCTTATCATTTTGTCAAGAAATAAATACGATTCACTAAATGCATTCACCTCGGTGGTGCATTGAACACAACCACTTGTCACGGTTACCTTTTGACTGGATGCACTCAAATTTAACGAAAACCATTTTTTGACATATCCTTTCGCGGAAGTCACCGTTCAATCCGCAACCATTTTTTCTTATTTTTCGACAAGTTTTGAGAAGGTTTTCTAAAATTGATAATATGATCTCCAAGCGGTCCACGGGGTTAGAAGAAAACTAAAATTTTAGCCGTTGAACTTTAAAAAAATATGTAGGTACATTAATTGAAATAATAGAATTGTTCTTTAAACGTTTTAATAATGTCCATTGTATTAGCTAGAAAAGTGTGCTTTATTACTTTTTTATTTACGTTTAAATCAATGAAAGCGTTAAGGAAAGTTGGAGAGGCGCTAAAGAGAGATAACGATGCACATTTGTTTTGAATTCTGTAAATCGTGAAATGAACGTATTCGTATTCGACATTCGTGTAGTGCAGCTGAAGAATCAGTTTTTATATTTTACGTCTGAATTTAGGCTCCAAGCTAAATTTATAGGAGCTCCTAGCGAATGTTACAGAAAAATTGTTTAAGAAGCACTATCTTTCTTTAAAAATGACTATAAATTTAGGTGAAAGAAGGAATACTACGAAGATATTAAAGTAAAACAATTGTTTCCGTAATTTGGTGCTTTTGACTGTTAAGCTCTTTTTGGAATCCTATCTAGGAGACGCACATTTGTAACAGGAGCATCTGTTTAGATTGAGAACTATACCTACTCAAGCTTTGGGTGAATGTCTTGTAGATTACATCCAGATCAGATGGAAATGAAAATTTGTGTGTATGGTTCCTAGTAACTTTTCGCGGCTTTTTGACGACGGCGACGTCAACTAGGTATGTGTTCTCCACAGACGGTGGTAAGTGGTACCTACTTAGAACACAAAGCTGTGTAACACCGGAAATTTATTTCCCTCGCCTTAATAGCTACTTTACAGCTGGAGTCGCATTTCGTATTCTCTTTTAGTTTGATAAACCTATACATTTTTGTTCTGCTCGGATGAAAAAATCTCACCCGTCACAACGATTTCGGTGTGGAAATAATGGAAAACAATTCTTTGGATGAAGTCAGACAGCGCTGTTCAGACTGCACATTGCCCTAAGCTTTTGGTTTAAAGGACCATGTAAAGAAAAAGAACGAACGACAGTTTGCCTATTTTATACACTGAACAAGAATTTCCAAAGAATTGTTTTTTTCGTCTATGTTGAACTGGGACACAATTCGAAAGTGAAATGATCCTTTTCGATCTCAGCATCTTAGTTAGGTACCTCTTAAGGAGCCAGATGTGGTGAGTTATATGGGTATGGTTTGTTTAGTTTTTTTTTTACCTCGATTTTTATTGTTTCGCCAAGGTGGTTTTGTTTCTTCGCTATTTCGCATTTTAGTTGTTTAATTTCTCGTTTGTTTTGTTTGTGTTTTTTGTTTTATTTGGTTTTTTGATTATTTCGGATTTAGTTCATTTCGATTTCGATTACTTCGCCATCGTTTGTTTCGTTACTTGTTAGCAAAGCAAAGTCTTTTAAGTTATTTAAATAAGAATTTATTTAACATGAAAAAGAATATAAAGTTTAATGTTTATTCAAAGGTAAACCAAAATGGTTGGCTGGCGGCTTGTACAAGAGTAAAGTTAGCGTTTGCGAAAAAGGAAAAAGAAAAAGAACAGCTGATCAACGTGAAGCTAGCTGCACTTCATAAAATCATGTTTGACAAGGTGTGTTCATCGTTAAGGGTAATACACATTATTCAACATTACTGTCTTGTTGTGTAAAGAGACCAAGAGCATTAAAATTCGCGTGAATTTTAATGCTCTTGATGATTAATTCAAAGTTAAAGACGTTTCGTCTAGTCCTACGATGATGATGCTTCTAAAATCAGCACATACTTTTGTCCTCATCCCCTAATCTAATGCTCCGCATCCCCTAATCTAATGACAGCATTCTTTTGATGATGTCAAATGCATATCCAAATTATTATACCACACGAGTTACATACGAATGCCTCAGGAAGAATGTTGAAGAGGTAACATGATAGCGCGTCACCTTGTTTTAAGCCTTTCTCGACATCAAAGAGATCGGTGATGTACTTCCCGGCCTTTACCTCCCCAATCCAACGATAATGAAAATTTGGTATATAGTTGACTGATTTGGTCTAAAACCACACTGACAGGTGGCAAGAGCCTTCATTAATCTAGATTCATTGCGGATAGTGGGAATGCGTTCAATTATGCCACGAAACCCTTAGACTTCTTGCCTAAATCTTTTTCTTATCACAAAACCTCATCCAAATAACCCCTGTCTTCTTGTCCTATAACACTTGTCGTAATATCGGGTTTTTCAATAAGAGCGCTACAAAATTTTTTTTTAAATAAAACAAAAACGGTTTTGGATATCAATAAAATTCTTTATTCCTGTAAAAGTACGTTGCCATTATGTGTGGAACTCGATTTCTTTTGCATGGCCACCACGGGCACGCTTGTAGAAGTCCAGAAGTTGAACCCAATTTTCGACGGTTTTCAAGCATAAATCGGCCGATACTGCTGCAATTCCACGTTCGATATTCGTACGAAGTTCATCAATCGTCGCTGGCTTGTTACCATAGACCATAGACTTGACGTAGCTCCACAGGAAATAGTCTAACGGCGTCAAATCGCACGACCGAGGCGGCCAAGCGACTGGACCGTTTCGTGAGATAACACGTTCTTCAAACTTGGTTTCCAATAAATTGATTGTGACATTCGCTGTGTGGCTTGTGGCGCCGTCCTGTTGAAACCAAATGTCCTCCAAGTCCATATCATCCAATTAGGTCCAAAAATTGTCGGTTATCATTGAACGGTAGCGATCCCCATTCACATTAACGTGCCGGTCTTGATCATCACGGAAGAAGTACGGCCCGTAAACCACACCAAACCGTAATTTTTTCGGGATGCAATGATGACTCATGGAGTACGTGTGGATTGCTGCCTCACCAATACCGCATATTTTGTTTATTGACGAAGCCATTCAGCCAGAAATGAGCCTCATCGCTGAAGATGATTTTTCGATGCAAATCCGAATCATTTTCAAGTTGTTGCTCAGCCCAATTCACGAACATACGACGCTTCTGGTGGTCAAGCGGCTTCAGTTCTTGGGTCAATTTAATCTTGTAAGGATGAAGGCCAAGATCTTTTCGCAAAATTCGCCACAACGACGTCACAGAAATGCCCAACGTTTGAGAACGACGTGTGAGAGACACATTTGGGCTTTCTGCAACTGAAGCCTCAGCGCGGCAGCAATATTCTCGACACTACGGGTACTTCTTTGTCTTACTGGCACGGGAACATTTTGTTCTGTGCCTGTGGATTCAAATTTTTCCACTAGACGCTCAATTGTTGATCTGCTAGGAAGATTATGACGAACATAAATTGGACGTTGCTCTCTTAACGTTGAGGCCACTGACTCCGAATTTCGGTAGTAAATTTTAACAATGTCGATTTGTTGTTGGCTCGTATATATCTTTCCATCATGAAATGGCAAACTTTACTGAAGCGAATTGCCAAAAGAGCGGCATGAAATATGGCGTCGTTTGCTGTCCCTGTCGCTCTACTTTTGTAGCGTCCCTTTTGAAAACCCTTTAGATACCATACCACACTTGTGCATACTCTTCGTGTCCTCACTATGCTATCTAATTTCTTAGGTGAATGTTATTTCGGAAGCTGTCCGGCTGCATGTAATCTTTTTAAGGTCCGCCCTTTCCACGTGCTCTGTACCGAAATCTCTTTTTATTCGAGGCAGTTGGTTGTTTCTAGCAAATTTGCATTCTCTTTTCACAACCGTCAGAAGTGTCATTTGCTTAACAGAACAATTTTAGAAGACTTCCCAGTGCTTCTGAACGCTACTCTTCCTTCAATGGAGAGTGCTATAACTTTTTATAGCATATCAATTTTGACAATCGAAATGTCAAAACAATCTTGAGTTTCTGTCTACGGAGAAAACTTGACAGAAAACCAGATTAGTCTAGCTCAATGCAATTTTTGCGTTCTTTTTCTAGCGATAGTCAACAAAAAGGCGTTCCTTTAATCCAAATTTGTTACGATTTGTAACTATATGACGTCATAACAGCGTGCCTAAGCTCACGTTGAAGTGTCAATTAGTTACGATTTGTTACTGTTTCCAACTCACCTCCATGATATAAATTTAGATTGTTAGTCTGTAAAATTAAACGTTTTGTTTTAAACAATTCAAAATCTTTATCAAAAATTGAACCAAAAAATTACAAATTCTCGATTTGAGCAGCAAGAACGTCTTTACTTTCTTGTTAACGAGTAATTTCTATCTACTTACTTCACAAACGTCAAAGTAGAATTGACATTAAGAAAAACTACTGCATCTTACTGCGTTTGCATGATCTTGTAATAATTGAAGGTATGTATGTTAGTGTTGGGAACTATCGAACGATTTGAGCTATCGATAGTTAGTAACTGAATGATTTTAACTATCGAACGAATTTATTCATTTATTCGTTCAGTTCAAATAGAATGTTTACGTAAATATACTTTTTTTTTAAAATGAAAATAATGGATGCGATACGCTTTTTAATCGCAAATAAGTTTTATTTAAACGATTTCAAAATAAACAGTAGTCTAAATTAGGTAAACTAGAAATTTAAGTAAACTAAAAAGAACATTATTTAAGAGTGAAAAGTAAAACGAAAAGTAAAAAAAAAAATCCAAATCAACGTCACGTGTCACGTCAACTACAACTAACTATCGCGAATGAAATCAAAATGAACAAAAAATAATAATTCTTATTCGAAGCGCAAAAAATCGTTCAGCAGTCCTACTGTTGGTTGAAAAGTGTATTCGAACGAAAATTGCTAATAAACGAATAGTTGCCGAGTGAAAAAAAAGTAAACTGAAATCATTCAAACCATAGAGTGAAAATATGATTGAACGAAAATTTAATGAATGAAGAATGAATGAACGAACGAATGAAAATATAGACTATCAAATAAATGAACAGTCAGCTACTATCGAATAAGTTGATAGTTTTTATTCGATATTTCCCAACACTAATGTATGTTGCTAAAAATCGTTTCGTTTATAGCGGTACGACAAAATTCTCTGTTTTTGAAACCTATGTTAGCCAGATATCCATAAATATAGGTATTTTTCAAGTGGAATAAAGTTACCGAATCAGCAGTTGAAGTGACGTTTGCTGTCAAGCATTTGTTTGCTGACACGCTTTTTGACAACTCAACACGGGTTGTCAAGAAAATCTGAGTCGGCTCTAGGCAAAGTTCAAAAAACAAAACTAATAACTTATACCTACACTTTGCTGTTCAGTTGCATTGTCACTGAAAGCGAAACTCCTTCCATCTGCATTGTTGATCCTTAAGTGATACCAAGAGAATGTCATTCATATCCCGTGCAAGATCATTGTTGTTGCTTTTTTCCAGCCTCTGCCTCTGATACTCTAGATACTGTAAATTAGCTCACATCAATCTCTGCTGCGGCGGTGGCGCCGTGTTCTTCAAAGCCATCCAACTTCATGAACTTGCGCTGAGCTGTTCAAAAAGTTATCAAATACTTGCTTCTCAATTCATTTCCACCAAAAAAAAATCTCTCAATCAAGCAAACATACAAAACCCCATTTCCCACCAACTTTTACTGATTATTTCCCAATCCTGCATATTTCTAAATAATATGAACATTATTTCCAGCAGCTCATCCAAACAAACATTCAAATGTTCCTCCAAACAACCCTTCAAAACAATTGAATCCACACCAGCATCAGCAGCAGAAAACCCCAACATAACCTCATCTCCATCTCATTATTCATACCAAAAAAAGACCGCTCAATTCTGAGAAAAACCAAAAAAAATAATCTCAACGAGCGTCTGCATTCCTTAACACTCGAAAAACTATAAAAAAAAACCAAAAAAAGTCCCCCAAAAATATGTTACTCTTTATCAGTTTGACATTCTGCCATTAATTACGATGTCGGTCAACGGCGCTGTTGGTTTGTCGGCATCCGCCTGAAACTGAATCATAAAATTCCAATCTTGTCGCCCGGGCATCGTTGTCGTCAACACCATATACTTACGTTTGCATTTGCGTTTAGTTCTGCTTGGTTTTAGAGATGGTGGCCTGGCCGCTGTGTCTTCCTGCTTTCCCAAATCATAGATTCATCTTTGGCTATCTCGCTTCCCGCAGTGCACACACATCATAAAACACTTCCAAAACCAAACATGACAACGATGAAATATCTCGAAACTAAAATTTACAATGCAAGTCAATTTAAATTCATACGTTCGAGTATGTGTCTATGCATGCAAGAACAGTATCGATAATATTGTGGGTGCCAGTGCCAGTGCCAGTTCCACTGCATGTGTATCTGCATCTGCATATACCGGAACTGGAACACCAAGGACTGGGGGCGTTTTAGGTTTAATTAAAGACCAAATTCGCCAAAGCACAATCAATGTTTTTGAAGGAACGTATGTACCTTGTACATGTTGTTGTCGTGACAGGTACGAGAAGGTATATATGAATCAGCCAGCATCAGGCAAGGATATAATTGGATCCATGCCCTGACCGTATTGGCGTGTTCTCTGTGTTTTAAAGTTTGTTTTAGTTTGACCCAAATAAAGATGAAGCTAAAATTGAATCCCGGTGATGCCAACTTTTTGTTTCTAACTTAAATTTTTTTTATTGACGTTGTGTCAAATAAACTTGACATTAATTTTATTATAGGACAGACATTTTAAAACTCTTGTCCAACTTTAAAAAGCTGGACTGGTTGTGGGAGAACTTGATGAGCAATTTAGACGTAGGTACATCCTAGAAATTCAATTATGTTACCTATTGAATATAATTAAAGTAGTTGCGGTTGAGATTGTTGGAGAGGAGATACTGATTGTCATTTTTGTTCGAGTCACTGAATATCGCAATAGAAGAGATCGAACCAGGTAAAGCATTCCACATTCTTGTCGTGCGGCTAGGGAACGAGTCTCTTAACGCGCGAAATAAGCCTCGAGAATAAAGTGATGGGCAGATTTTCCTACGCCAGTATTAGGGGCAATATTTGATGCTTTTGTATGTCAAGTCTGTGGTTAGCTCGTCGATGTCCAGGGTTGTTCTCAAACTCAGGATGGAAGAAGTTTTAAACTACTTTATTATTTTCAAAACAAGACTAACAAGCTATTTCATATAATGTCTTAATGCTAGCAACTCTGGCGATGCAAAACTAGAAGACAAAGCGGTGAGCAATGCTCGGCCTGTCCACGTCCGCGGCAAAAAGCGCTGAATTAAACCCGATCTGGGTGAATGTTAGAGAAGCAACAACGGTGGTATGTGGAGCTTTAGACTTATAGACTTTAAGACAACCCTGACACCAGCGTTACTCCGGTTGAGATCTCAATTCCTGTGAACTCTATCCAAAATAAAAAGGTACGTCAACGGTAAAGGGGTCAAGTATAGTTTTATTGGCTTAGCACAATGGCGTAGCTGCAGCGGTAGTACGTAGCACATGTCAAAGTTTAATGTACGTAAATCGTATTGCACTGCTACAATGTGAAGTAGCAGCTGCATCACAGAGAGAAGCTTAAGTACAATCGACTCGACTCCAACTTCACATATGTGTTACGCTACAAAACAACAACAAACCAAAATGGCAGACATGATTTTTGATTGAGTTCAATGCTACACATTGTATTAGTGCATGCTGCTTAGTGCGCTACTTTTTTTGACATTAACTTTGACATTGCTACGTACTACTGTCTACTGCTGTAGCTACATTGTGCTAAGCCAGTTAGATGGAAATCACACTGCTTATCATGAAATATTCCTAAAAACACAGAGTGTGGATTATAAGAACAAAATCAAAATTACCTCAGAATATCTTTCCTGCGTTAATTTTTTTACTTGCGATTATAGGTACTATAAGGCAAGTTATGGATTCGTGCAGAAAAAAAATTTCGAGATAACAATCACACATGACATTACGATGATGGAGAAGTCGAAAAAAGTGGGTCTGGGAATTCCGTCCGTCTGTCTGTCTGTCTGTCTGTCTGTCTGTCTGTCTGTCTGTCTGTCTGTTCGCGCTTCTAGAGCCTGAACGGATGGGCCGATTTGCTTCAAATTTGGTATCTAGGATTTATTTGGCCGTCCCTCGGAACGTATTTTTTATTTTTGCTCTAGGCCCAAAAATAACGGCACCTGCCATACAATCGTGAAGAGAAAAATTGATTTTCTTAAAAACGGCTCTAACGATTTTGATAAAACTTTCAGGATGCTATTTTTGTAAGACAATCTATCTTTTGGTTAAAAAATATTTTTCAAAATTTGTCTTATAACGGTACCTCTCATAGAACCAGTATTTTCATATCAAATTTTCTCGTAAACTATACATTCGATTTCAATAAAATTTTGGCCACAGGAAGTCATTTATAATTATATTAATATGGCATTTCAAATTTTTCAAAAACTTTTTTTTTTGATTTTTTATAATTTTTTCAAAAAAATTTTTGGTTTTCGAAATATGTTGGAAACGGGTATATTGATTTTTTTTAAAATTATTTTTTCAAATGTAAACTACAGGTTGCCATATATTTGCATACCCAAATAAATTTCAAAATATTTTTTGGAAAAGTTTTTCAAAAATAACCTTTTTAAAAAAAAACTGGTCGAACGATTTTCAATATTTTTTTTTTCCTAGATTCACGTTTAGCTTTGAAATTTTATTGTATACTTTGTTTTTCCGAGAAAACTCTTAAACTAATTTAAAAAATAAAAGAATTTTCGAAATTATTTAAATTTTTTTTTAAATCCATATATGCAGCCACTAAGCAATTGCTTATCATAAGAGCAAGTTCGTGCGACCCAGTCGTGCATTTTATTAAAATATAATTTGATATCCTGCTGGGATAAGTAGGTGAAAAAGAGAGGTCAAAATCCGTGTTGAAGTTAACAGAGCAGAGTCAGAGCCAGAACAGGGCCTTGGGGCAGACCAGCATTTATTTTATGAACATCAGACTCAAAACCGTAAAAAAAAAAAAAATTATTGATTGAGCGGACAGAAAAAAAAACTTCTAATCTATCGATACCAAACGAAAGCATTTTGCATAATAGTTCTGGTGCCAAACTCTTTCTCCAAAATATGTAAATAGTGGTTCCACTGTTCCCCCATTACTTCAACAGTGGACTTATTACTATGAAAGCCGTATTAACGGTAATTTGAAAATTTCCATGACCTCGGAAAGAAGAAACGTTGGAAACGAAGATAAAGTTGTTTTCCGCATACTTTTACGAATTATCCAAAAATCTTACTGCCGTTGATATAGTACTTACTTTCTACTTTTATTTGGTCAGACGAATATGACTAATATTCACAAACTTATATTGACCGATGAGGGGCGATTTATGAAAGAAATTGCAGGTGCCCCATACCCGAAACTCAAAACTAATTGTTGAACGTAAAATGCATCCTTTTGTTTTTTGATTTGACTTACATGAAACGAAAATGCGTCACGGCAAGAAAACAAACACATACGAGTAAGTAGACAACTTTCTTAAAAGGAGTTCTTCATTTTATTCTCTATTTCTTTCTTTTCCGAAGTTTCATTTTGTTCTCTTTAGTGCTACTTACCTAAAGGATAAAGTGTATGCCAATATGGCAAAAACCATTCAACAGCTTAAAGCCAATATTCGACAAGAAATGAGACTGACATTTAGGAAAATTATTTTCAAAACATATTGTGAACACATCCTTAAATTTTAATTAGCTTTGTTTGTTGAGCCCTGAAGTCATCCTGGTGTCGCCACAGCGTGTTTTTTGAATTACCTCAACTCGCCCTCAATACAAAATTCTCTGTTTTTTGAAACCTGGGGTCGCCCTGAAGTCACCCTGAAGTCGATCTTGCTATTTAGCTGTGGCGAGTTGAGGTAACGAATCAGCTGTTGAAGTGCCTTTTGCTGTCATGCATTTCTTGTGTATTTTTCTTCTGTATTTGATTTTTCATGTCTTTTTTTCGATAAAACTAAATGAAATGGAAGTGAATGCATTTATTTTGATGAAAGTAAATACAAATCGAACAAATAAAGCAAAATGGAAACTTTTGATTTTGTGCGTTGTGAAAAATATACAATCAGCAGCCGTCATGCGTTTTTTGAGACCCGAAAAACCCAGGTTTTTTTGACAACTCCTGGAGTTGTCAAGAAAACCCAGGGCAACCCTGGGTAAAGTTCAACAAACAAAGCTATTAATGTATAATTTAAAGTTAGAAATAAAAAAGTAAGTAGTCATTAAATACATCACAACTTATAAATAATCTGTTACAATTGGCATCACTAACATCGATTTGAACATTAAAAGAGACACTTGCTATTTTTTGTTTTTTTTTTTTTAAATTGAAACCTTATCCCAAAAAAGAGTTAAAAAAGCCAATTGTTGTTGGTTAAGTGCAAACAAAATAAAAATACGCCACCATTTCTTCATGTATCGCCAGCCCACATGGCATCGTTCTTTTGCCAAAATGTGTATCCAAAAGCAATAAAGCGTCATTTTCTCTTGGTCTTTAACGTTTCTCCTTCTTCACTTTGTGTCATGTTTAACTGCCTATAAGCCTCCTTACCATCAGTTGAAGTTGGAGTCATTGTGTTACATTTTTTGGGAGCATTTTTTTTTTGTTTGTTTGTTCATTACCTTTTATATTTGTACATGAGAGAAAAGCGCGGAGGTGGATCCCAATATATTGTAACGATTGGATTCCGTGCAGATTTAGGTTTAAGATAGGTACCTATGTACATATAAATGTAAGCTATAGGTTGTGTTTTAAAATGTGCTTGCGAATGTTTTTGTGGTTGAAAAAAAAAATTAAGGGGTCATTGAATTGCTGTTAGGCTTAGAAACAGGATATTGTTGATTTTAAATCCTCTCTTTTGAAAATATAAAAACACTGTCGGATTAATAGCAATAGGTACACCTTTCAAAAAACTTAATATTTGTTGAAAGATAGAACAAAACTTTTGAAGTGACAAAAAGACTCATCACACTTAGTATGTTAAGAAAACATTCTATTCGGGTTAGTGGACATAAAAAAAAAAAAAAAACAGTCCCGGACGAAAAGCCTAGTTTTTTTTTTTTACATTCTCAACCATTCCTGTATGTGCATTGATATTCTGCATTATTGGAAGGGACCTTTGAGTTACCGCCGGATCGGTAAAGTTGTTAGAGATGCACTTTTCTTGACGAGTTTTACTCTTGGAGGATTTTTCGCAACAGTCATTACCCTGAAAAAAGAACTTTGATAGAATAAGAGATTGAATCAAAACCTTCGGCATAGCAGTCCTACACACTTACCACTTGATTCTGAGGATAAGATACAGCTTGGGGGGGGGGGGGGGGCTGGGTTTGTTATTTCATTAAACAAACGAATGTGGATCGGCAGGTTAAAGAACGCAGCCTATGCGCCATAGTTCTAAAGAGTAAAGCGTTCACACTATTCTGCAGACATTTTCCCGAGTGTACGGAAAACAGCATTTATCCCCTCAGATTACTGACCCTTCATTCCAAGGTTATGGTTAAACTCTGATAAACCATCAGACTTAAAAATATAGGGTATTTAATTTTTTGTTTTCGAAAGTAAAGCTTAGAAGAAACAGCTGTAAAATGTTGATAAAAATTGTAATCCATTACAAAGTTTGGACTTTGTCATTAAGTGTGAAAAACAATATCATTCAAACGGCAGCTTTGGGAAGATTCGCAGCATGCGATTCTTTTGAGGTAATTTTCAACCACTTTTTCGCACATTTCAGGAAGTATCTCGGCCATGACTTGATTTTTGATGTTGATTTTTAATGCGTCTACAGTACGTGGATTATTAATACGGTATTTTGTGTAACCCCACAGAAAATAATCTAATAGTGTCAAATTCCGTGATCTTGGTGGCCAATTGACGTCGCCAAAACCTGAAATAACGCGACCAGGAAACTTCTCACTCAATAAAACCACATTTCGTCCAAGTCATGATCTTCAATCGTCGGCAAAAAAAAATCGGTTATCATTCGACCATATCGCTCCGAATTGACTGTAACGGTCTGCCTGGCATCTTCAAACAAATACGGCCCAATGACACCTTTCGACCATAAGGCACACCAAACATTCACATTGTTTAGATAAAACAGCAGCTTTTGGATCACTTGTGGGTTTTCTGAGCCCCATTTGCGGCAATTTTGTTTACATACCCAACGAGTAAAGGCTCAACCAAAAGTGAACGAAACTTGCCAAAATGTATCAAAAAGTCATTTCGGGTTGGTATACAAATAACATGTTACTGTTTCGTAAGGCAACGTACGTACGCATTCTTCAATTATGGTCATCGCTTAAGAAAATGGTTCGGTATTTATTGTCTTTTGTGACAATATCCACTTTTGTAGTAAGTTTTAATAATTTTAACGTGATCCATTATCATAAATGGCAAACATTCAACTTATATTATGACAGTTGACTGCAGAGTTTGACAGGTGTCAAATTCCAGCAAAACCAACTTGAAACGACGAAACGAATGACCCTGTATCTTGAGATACGGAAATTTTTCTATCTTACCGACCGTCGTCGGTATACAGTTTTCGTAGCAATACATAGAGTTTGGCATCAAGCTCTCTTATCGAAAATGCGTGCATTTCATATCGAATTCGATGGGTTAGAAATTTAATTTCATTCCGTACTTTTGCGGGCAGTTTTCAATTTAATATTCACAAAATAAAAGCTGGTGAGCCTCAGGGTTCTGTTGTGTTTCCGACTTTCTTCCCTATCTTTATCAAAGATCAAAAAGATTTGTTCAGGTTGGGCACTCTATTAATTACGGTGCTTCAAAAAACGTGTATTATAATCGTAAAAGGCTATACCGACTCTACGTTTTTCCAACACAAAGAACTTCGCCTGCTTTCCCGGTATGATTAAGCCTGTTGGCCACGGTGCCGACACAGCAACGTAGAAGTGTTCAGAAAATGAAGGAACACTCTAATGCAAAACTCCACAAATATCGGCTCAAAGAAGAGCATTCAATAAACCTGCAAGTCGAACCCAAAAAAAGGGTTTGATACTCGAACTTTCGAATTTCATCGTTTGGAAATTCATGCGAAGTGTAAGTGCTTCCAAATATGGAAAAACGTGCACTGCAAAGGAAAAGCCAACAAAAATATTTCCCAACAAAAATCAGTCAGCATGGTTCGATAGCGCTCGCCATTCACCTTAAAGGCAGCTCCTTCCTCATTTGGAAAGAAATAAGGGCCAGCGTGTAAACGCACATTTCTTTGTCTTGTTGGTTGATGATTATAAATCGAGAACAGTTGAATTAGTGCGAACACCATCAATAACTGCATGAATTGCTTACTCACTTGGAGGGTTATGTTGACCGTAAAATGGACGAAGTGCTCTATGAACTTCACGAACTTTTAAATAAAATATCCACAATTTGGAAGCGTTTTTCCGGCGTTAAACGATTCATGATGAATTGCCAAGCCTTACTGAACAGAAATGTCAACACATTTTGACATTCTCAACTGTCAAACCATATGCAACTATCATCGAAACTTTTCATGGAACTAAAAAAAAAAACCTTTATATTGTTCCTGATTGGTCTCCGCTTTTTTGTCCTCAATGGAATTTTTCAAGAGCTTAGGAGAGTCCTATATAATCATTTAACAAACTTTCAACTAAAAGTGTAGAATTTATATTTACTGACAAGACTTTAAAATTCCTTGCCAACGACATCGGCTAGTTTTATAATTGTTCCACTTTACTGCCAACTCCACACTCATACTCTTCTGCCTTAGCAAGAGTGAAATCCAAAAATCATACGGAATTTCAAATTATTTTTTGTCACAGAAAAAAGTAAAATTGAATTTAAAATTTTATAAATGACGTCTATTTCACTTTTTTTTTTTGCCCAATGTTGTATAATAAATTATAAATTCCAATATGTAACAGACTAAAGTGAATGATTAATTTCTAATGCATTAGTTATTAGGTATGTTAAATATTTTTACATCTTTATGCGCATAAATCAATATTTTTTTTAAAGACTAGAATCTTCATTTTATCATAAAAATATCCAAAATCTTACGCGTGAATCAATTAATCTATTAGAATTATGATTTGCATTAACTGCTGACGTCATACGTCACCTTTAAGTATCAATTTAAATATTAAGTGGTATATCGGTGATTCTGTTTAAATAATTTAAAAAAAAACCTGTAAATGATCGTAGAGGGAAACACAGAATGAAATAAAGCAGACTTTCAGTAGTCTCGTTAATTTAATCAAAACGAGGCTGAGTTTTACCAATGAGCTGTTCAAAATGTGAAGGAAACCCTGCTTATTGTTGAAATTTATTGGTATGTACCTACTTTTCGTGTGCTTTTTATGTGCTTCTTAAAACTAACAAAATCTGTGGTGTGTTTTTCAATAAGGGCGGATATAGATTTTGAAATGGAATATAACAAGCTTTGTGTGAGGTAAAGGGTGTCTCAACAAAACCGTTGGTTTCAATTTTAAACAAAAAACATTACAATGTTAAGAAAAATGGTATCGATTAAAGGTGAAATACAATATCAGGCAACATGGCCAACACGAAATTCTGGCACATTGTTATTCTTTTGTTCAAATTTTGAACAAGGTTACCGCAAAATTTGATTGTATTTCACCAATAACGCCCTGTATTTCTTCGTTAAGATGTTCAATTGTTTTTGCTTGATTCGCACTGGTCGTCTGATAATTTTCAGAAAAAATGATTTTCTTCAAAAAATCCGAATTAATTTGATGGTGTTCCAACACCCAAGTCTATAGGCTTGAATTCTTGCACCAATTGAACCTTGTACGCTTGCAAATGCAGGTCTTTTACTAAAATTTGTTGCCGATTCCTGGATTCTCGGCCTCAGATTTCATTTCTTCAGCTATATTTTTAAAGGTAGAGGATGAACAATGATCTTCTAATCTATATCAGCGTAAATTTGGTCTCCCTTATTATAATTAAACGCTTCAATGTCGATTCATTTATCGCATTATTCTTACCGGAAACTTGACGTTCCTAATAAGCGAACGGTTTTCGCAGAACTTTCATCATTTTTGTAACGGGTTTTTACAAAAATTAAACGTTTTTTGTTTGAATACTTCTCTTTATTCTTAAATCGCATTGTCTGTACGTGATAACTGCACAAAAAAAGTACCGTACAACTCGTATGAACAAAATGGCAGCAAATTTAAATCTGACACTCTTGTTGGGACACCATTTATTTACAAAATTAGGAAGCCATTTTGTTTGGGATATGACATCGTTCAAATGACCGCTTCGGCTTCTTATGGTGGCATGAATACGAGATGAATAGATCCGTCTGAGTTTGATAGTTCGCCTGTGTTATGTTAACCTTAAAAGGCAACCGGTTTATCCTCACAGACCGCGGCAACTTCAGGAATCCCCCCAAAAAAAGTCTAGCGAGTTTCTATCGCATGAACTTGGTGGCCAATTCACGTCACCTCTGCGAGAGATAACCTTAAATCCGTTAAATCGTTAATGGAGAATGTCAACCGTAGTGTCCGCTGTGTGGCACATAGTGCCGTCGTGCGGGAACCCCTTGTCGTTTAGGTCAATATGGTTTAGGTATCATCGTTTTGCAGCGCTCTCCTCACTAACATCGTTTTCGAAAAGTACGGACCAGTCTAAAATCCAAACTAAACGGTAACTTTTTGGGAATGAATTGTCACCTGGTGAACACAATTTTGCTTGTTAACACAGCCATTCGTCCAAAAATACGTCTCATTGCTGAAAAATATTTTACGCTTCGAAGACCATTCAGCAAGCAAACGGACAAGAGTATAAGCTTTGAGCTCCGTCGTAAGTTGGACTTCTACGAGTGTGTGCACAAGTCCCGACAAAAAATTTGAAAAGTCTCCAAAAGGGCAAGTTCTTGTGCACGGCGAGGAATCGACTGCCTATAGGGTTCAGATGAACACATTCACGGACCGCAACGAAGTTCTCGATCCAATGATAACCGAACCGGTCGTCTCAAAATTTGGCCACCAAACGTTGAAAAGTTTAGTGTAGTCGAGGTCAAACACGTCTTCCGTAAAACGGGCAACGCTCACAATGTTTTCACTCGTTTTGTATCATTTGGCATCAGTAACTGAATAATAAACAAAATGTTTGACAGATGTCACCCAAACAACATGGCCACCAAAATAAACCAGTGGCAGCTTAAGGAGAAAAGAACTTTCAAAATTGCAATTATCTTTAAAAAACGTAGGTAAGTAACGGAGCTTATGAACTTAAAATCTTGAAAACTAACAAATACAAATACAATCCTTTCAAAACTCTCTCTTTTTCTATTCGCACTTCCATTCCAAAGCAAATCACAGTTTACCTTGAAAAATTAAATGGTTATCCTGGTTTATTATCCAATGACACCTCAGTCAAGTCAGCCTTTCACCTATCCTACGCTCTTGACAATCTTTTTGCGTAGGAAACGCGTTTTCTTTTTTATCTCTTGACTTGCTTCTTTTTTATACTTTATTTTGGTACAGTATTTTATGTTTTGCTTTTACGCTTGTTAGAGCCATTACGGCTTAAATGCTTGGGTTGCTTTTGTTGTGTCATCTTAACACAAGCCAAGCAGACTACCTACCTACTCTACTTACGCCCGAACCCATCATGAAAGTGGACGAGCTTATAGCTTGCGGCATTGTATCCATTTATGTGAACGCTATTCCATCCAGCCAGCCCAGAGATGGATGCCATTAAACCATGAATTTACATTCTTTCTCTTTTTGGCTTGGTTTTTTTTTATTTCTTTCTTTTTTTATTTCTATTTCATTTGATGTGAACCTTTATATCCAGCTTCCCACCAGAGCTGTGATGTAGAGTTACTACAACCTACTGTGTCCTCAAGAAGAGTGTAAGTGAAAGGCGTCATTTATATTTCTGCTACCTCCTGCAGTCAAGGTGAAGAGTATCCTAAGGATAATGCTTATGAACTTGTTGGATAGTTAGTTGTAGTATTTTTTGTTGTTGTTGGTGTTGTGTTTGTAAATTTTAATGAACATCTCTGTTGGTTCTCTCTTTTGTAACTTGACGCTCGACCTCTATTTTTCAAGAGTTATCCACTTGAGAGAACGAGAGTATAGTTAAAAACAGATTGAGAATGTCTCCAGAAATAGAACTCAAGATGTCAGTCACCGAAGGGTATGTTCAGTTTGTTACAAAATGGTAGTAAGTTTGAAATGTTTTTTTTTGCTCAAGGTTTTAATAAAATAAGTGAGATTTTTTGATCATTGTGTAGACAAGATGCAGTTGTTTAAAACAATTTCAAGCGTTAACTTCTGGAACAAATTTTGGTAGATATTTTGTATGCAATGTCAGGAATTCACCTCATCGACCTGAGTCAGGTTGTTAAACTCGACGAAAATCTCGGAATTACTTCCTTCGGGTGCAGTTTAGAAAGAGTCGCTGTAGAATTGTATTCGTTGAAATCTCCCGTAAAAACGATTTCAGTTTAAGGAAAATTGAACACAGTTCTTTTGATAGTTTCAGACACTTTTCTTTCCTCTCCGTATAACTTAGGTACATCGCAAATTGATTTCCTCCACCTACAACCAACTGAGGAGCGTTACAAAAATCGACAATCATATCACCACTTCGCTAGCCCAATTCAGTCATTTTATTTCAACTTAAAACTTTCATTGTATTTATAGTACCTACTCCTAATAAGCGGGAAGTTAGGTGCGCCATCTATGGACGAAGTTCACAAACACTTGATTGGAGAGTTTGGAGTGGTTTTTGTCTAGTTTGCCATTTGAAGCAAAAACAACAATGGAAGACATTTGATGTAAAGTAGATAAGACAACTAGCGCCGCCATTGACGAAGTTCACAACTAAAAACGTGTTCAATGAAATTAATAAAGGGTGTTTTTTTTGATAGGTGTGGTTTGCAAAGAGAAATAAAACGCATATAATTTAATGTTATGACCAAGAATTTATTTTTATTATAAAGATAAGGGCTTGCCATAACGTTTTAAAAATGATTTCGGGCAAGTGGCCGCCGCGCATGCCTCGAATAAATTACTGGGCGATTATGTCGACCGAATGTTGGACGCAGCGCCCCATGCGTCGCGCGAACCGAACCATTATTTCGGTAATAAATTTTCACGATTTACAAACGTTGTTCAGAAGTAAATCTATTCATTATGAAATGGCAAACCAATCTGAGCATAAATCAAGTGACAGCTGTCAAAAAGACCAACTCCGAAAAAAGTATTGCCAGATTGCAAAACTACACGTCTAAAAAAACACCATTAATAAAAATATGTATGTATATACAATGAAACTTTCTGGGAAAAATTCCTGTTATAAAAAATGTTGTTACAGGCTACCACAAAGCCCTTCCAAGATTTTAAGAAGAATGCGATCGTCAATTCGACTTTCCTTAGTCCGATTTTCATGATAAACTCTCCTTGTTTGGAGACATAGAACTGAACCCTTTTGATGGGAGTCATGGTTGTTGTTGTTTGTGTAGTTTCAACCTCTTCTTCCAAGCCACAAAGCAATCTTGGTAATCCTTACAAGCCATTTAATTTTGGGCGCATATGAATAAAATAAGATAATTCAAGAAAAACAACCCTTCTTCTCCTTCTCCTATGAAGAAAGTAATACAAATTAGAATAAAGTTATTAAATGTTAAAAGTTACGGACAAAACTGTTTTGCATAGAAATATAGTTTGACATCATATCCAACAGGACTATACGCAACCAACCAACAACGATCATTTAACATTATCTAAGTCGTCCTGGCAAAAATATACAATTGTTATAATTCCGGCTATTATTGTTCACGATTCCGGGCTTTAATAAAGATAATACACTTTGGGAAGTCCTATGCACAAGGACATAAAATCCCCATTACCATAATTTTGCCATGACAAAGTGAAAAACTCTTACCAAAAATAATGTCACCACTACGAAGAGTTATCTCTGTCAACTTAAAAAAAAAAAAACAGAAAAGAAAAAAAACTTCATCAAAAAATGTAATAAAAAATGAGTAAAACTTGGAATCTTACGTAAGAAAATCCTTGCTTAAGATATTGTGTTTTGTGTGCACCTAAACGCAACGTAGAGAGTTTGTTTGAGTGTGTGTGTTAGAGAGAGCCAAAAACTTTCTGTTTGTCCTTGTTTTCTTGACTTCCTAATCTTAATCGATGTAACTTTTTATCTTAGCCATCCCTTAGCTATAAAACATCATCCAACATCAACAAAAATATATCCTTACAGGCACACTAACACTAGCAAAATATTATATTCTGTATCTGAATCCTGGAGCAACTTAAACTTTGTTATTCCGTTCTTCTTTTGCAACAACCAAAAAATGAAAGTAAATAATTAAGTTCGTCCTTAAACAAGGAGATAAAAGACCACTCTATACATTACAGTGTAGACGTACATTTATGTACCTATAGATATTAGATACATTTATATTTTTGTACACAAGGAAGTTTTGTATGTGTTTTGACTCAAGAAAAGCACTCACAGGCACGTAAAAGCAAGACCCAAGTATTTAATTAGCCCACTACTGATGCGTGACCATTTTTTTTTTATTTGGGTTATTCCTTTGAAGGATTGTTTAGATAGATAACCGAAAAGTTTGTTAGCCTTGGTTTGTGTTGTAGATACTATTTTTGTTATTGAAAACCGTTGCCTGAAGGACGATCTGGGCATTCTCTGTTTGAGAAAGGAGTTAATCGGCATAAAATAGACTGGTGTCAACGATGTCCTTTTTGAGCTTTACAAGCTAAGTGAAGGTATATAATAGGTCATTATAAAGGCAGGGGTAAGGCAGCTATGTTCAGAGGATCAAAAAAAGCATTATCTTACAGCAGTACAAAAAAAAAAAAAAAAAATACGAAAAGGTAAGAAACATCAGCAAATGTTGCCTTACGGATAAAGCAATTAAAACCCAAGGAGCTTGCAAATATTTTATGAACCTTCTTCAGTGTGTGTTCAATTCAGCGCAACATTATATGTGTGATGTTAACATCCACTTTTGTTTGTCCATTTTGAAACCACAGTTTAAAAAAATAAATAAATTGTTGGCACAACAGCTCCAAGCGGAGCCGGGGTCTGTGACTTACACTCTCAACCATTCCTATGTGTGCGTTGATATTCTGCAGGAATGGAAGGGATCTACAATTTACCGCGGAATCCGAACGGCTAACAGAGAAGAACTTTCCATGACATTAAGTAGTCTTGGAAGATTTATCACTTACTCGCAAGAGGCATTACCTCCGAAAAAAAATTTAGGCGGAGTGACCGATCGAACCCAGAACCTTTGGCGTGGCAGTCCGACACACTAACCACTACTGCACGGAGCACTACAGAGACACCACAGTTTGTTCTTGAAATAGTTTGTGGCCAACAAATTTTTTAGATGAATGTCTTAGGGTAACAAAAACTCCACGCTTCACGCAGGCTTTGAGACGTTTTAACTTGGTACGAAGCGGTATTTATTAAGAGTTCCAGATTAGAGAAAAGAATAAAAAATGCACTATTAATTAATTATTTATTTTTCTGCTGACGACCAGGTCTTTCCTCCCTCCCCCACCAATCACCACCCCACTTACAACGACCAACGAACCGCCCATTATTTTTGAGAATTTTTTTTCCTCCCCTCCCCTCACACCAAATCCCCCCACCAGCCACCCACCATTTTTTAAAATTTTTTTCCTCAACCCAGTCATAAGCATGTTGATTTTCCCCTACCAAAAAGTGCCCAAAGCGGCTATAGAAGTTTTCACTTCAAAAAGCTTTCTTTTCAAAACTTCTTCTGCAGCAGCCCTTCCTTTCCAGCACGGCCTTAAATGCATTACATTTAACTTTTCTGCATGGACAAGTCCACATCCAGACTCTTGACAAAACAGTTGAATCAATTTAATCGCAATAAATGTCAGCTTTTCAAAACTTCTTTCTTTTCGCCGTGAACGTTTTTGCTTACCAACTCGCTTCCAAGTAATGAAGCAACATTTCGAGCCCCTTGATTTTTGGTGCTGCGAATTACATTTTGGTCGCATAATTTTACAATCACTAGTTTCTTTTGGTGTCAAGTGCAGCTCGTCGCTAAAGATGATTTTTTGGCCAAAACCGGGTACCTCTTCTAATCTTATTTTGACACTAAAGTTGTGTTATTTGGACCGGCTAAAACTTGCAACGGAGACTTGGTATCAGTAACTGAATAATATACATAAGACTTGGCAGATGTAATCAGGAGCAGCATGGCCACCATGGCTGCCAAAACATACCCGCGCTAATTGAAAAACCCTTTAGTAGAACCGATATTATACTTAAACTTGGCTGTTTCAAAAGTATGTCCAATGTGAGAGCAGCATATAAAGGGTGTTTGTTTTAGACATGTGGTTTTCAATCTGGCAATACTTTTTCGGAGTTGGACTTTTTGACAGCTGTCACTTGATTTATGCTCAGTTTGGTTTGCCATTTTATAATGAACTAGAATCGCTCAGCAGCGGAGATTCGGCCATTAAACAAAATTTCACAGAGAATTTATACGAAAGAAAATGGTAAAAAAAAACACACCAAGACATTTTCACCTGTATTTTCCAAAAAAAATTACAAAACAAAATATTTCGAGCACACCTACTCAGTAATATCTTTCCAACGATATATATAACATCTCAATCGATTGGGTAACCACCTCACAATTGGTACCACAAAAAAACTGCTTGCCTATTTATCTATAGATAGACTAACTCCTGAACGACATTTGCAAATCGTGCAAATTTACTACTGGTTCGGTTCGCGCCATGCATCGCCCGCTGCGTCCAATATTCGGTTGACATACCTGATCGCCCTGAAATTTATTCGAGCCAGCCGTGGCAGCCACTTGCCCGAAATCAGTACTAAAACATAATGGCAAACCCTTATCTTTATAATAAAGCTTACCTAATTCTTGGCCATAACATTAAGTTATATGCATTTTATTTCTTCTTGAAAAACACACGTCTAAAAAAAACACCCTTTACTCCTTATAAACATCCAAATCCATTTTTGCCCGCTCTTATACAATACCTGCGATTTCTGTAAGCATTATCAGCATAGCCAAATAATGCCAAATTCGAGAACGAAGTTGAAGAAGTTGCATGGGAGAGCGTTAACTTGTCTTATGCCTTTATCTGCATCAAAGCATTCGGTGGTTTCTTCCTGACCTTAACGGAGAAGCGCGAGTTCTCCATAGCCATTCTACACAATTAAACGAGTTTTTTCAGAGATCCTAAGTGGTGACATGGCTCTGCAAGCTCGTCTCGATTCACGCTGTCATAGGCTACATTAAAATCAATAAAAAGGTCGTGAGTGTCCATCTGGAATTTTCAGGCCTTTGTGAAATCAGTCCCAGTGTGAAAATTTGGTCAATGGTTGACTTACTGGACCTAAAACACACATTGATAGGGGCTGCCCAGAATATCCGGGAAAGATTTTATAAGCGACATTCCTTCAGAGTATCTTATATCTTATCGATACTTTTATACTTAGGTACTTACCTGATTGTTCAGATAAATTGGTGTATATGCCCCTTACCAAGTCGACTCCAGATGCTTTGAAAGGTTTGGCCGGGTAAATCTTCTACTAAATTCTCACCCTCGTGTCGACAGTCTTCAGCTCGGGCTTTGTAACCGCTGAACGAATGGTTTACCCTTTGGTCATTGCTTCGAACTCCATCTTTTTCTTTCTTTCTCCCCTTTCGTCTTTTACTGGGAGCAAAAAAACAGTACAGAAACCTTCACCCATTTAACCCCCTAACAGTCAATCGGTTGAACATTGAGAATGTAATAAAAAAAAAGTTAGAATGTAAAAACGTATATCAAAGTCACTATAAGGGTCATCAAAATTTTGCGGTTTCATATAAATGGCCAACATACTTCACATTTTTAGTTAATTGTCCAAATTTGAAAGATGAATACCCTCCGTCGTCGATCCCGAAAACAGACTCAACAAACCAAATAGTAGACAGTAAAGAAGAACATCCGAAAAAGATATAAGATACACATATGGAACTAACGACGACGACGACAACAATGTACCGACACCAAGCCTTCAGGGTGGTCTACCCGCGGTGGCGGCCGGCGATACTAAACGCAACCATGCACAGTCACACATTTGGAGCTTTTTTATAGCCCGCGTACTAGCCATAACGTCGTCGTCGTAGTCGTTGTCGTCGTCGTCGTCGCGCCCATAAAATTTCGCGCATATATTATATAGTTTGCATTAACCTCATGGATTGGATGCAAAGACTGTTTATTGTGTTTTGGAACGTAGTTTTCTTGTTATTCTGTTTTTTCGCCTTCACCTTCGTCAAAGGTATATATTGGATGCTTTAGGCTTGTGTAAAAGTTTTGATTGAAAAAGAATTGGCTAATGGAGGACACAGGACCCATATTCCCTTCTGCTTCTTCCTTTTTTTTTTTGGTTGAGGGACTGTTTCGAATGTTGTCTTACCACATTCAACTGACAGGCTGCCAAAAGAAAAAAAAAATCATGATCCTTTAATATGTGGCAGAAGCGATGTCTGCGCTTTAAAGTGAAGGTTCTTTGTTCTTGAGGAGACAATTGTTACGTGATACGATGCGATGCGTAGGTGATGCGGGTGTTCCTGGTTTAACTCTCCGCCGAACCGTTTTGGTGTTTTGGAAATTTTAATTAAAAATCATGGACGATGGCAAGGTAGTGTATAGTGACAGTGACAGTGCCTGCCAATGCCAACCATATATGTAGGATTGTATAGGTACAGAAACACATTAATGCGTTTCCATTTAGAATACCTACCTATTAAGTCATATATGGAGTTAATCTATATGTACCTAATGATGTATATAAACATGTAATTATACGAGGTGATGTGTCGTGTGATGGCGATGGGTCGGTTGTACCTTGTACCTGATGCAGAACAAAACACAGATTTGCAGGGTGTTTAGGAGGACAATGTTGTATTATGTCTGTCAAAATGTATCTATTTTATAGAGGTTGCAAAAGGTGGTATATAGGGGGATTTATTGTTACGCATGAACAAGCTTTTGGTTTGTATCTACAATCTACACCATTTTGTATTTTTTTTTTTTTTTTTTAGTATACAAATGTACCTATGTCAAGCAATTATATGTTTGATGGAGCGAGACTGTGGAGACTGATTATCTCAGAAAATTGTATCTATGATGATGTGTTAATTACGTCAGATAAGGTTAATTGTTCATGTAAGTTCGGCGAAATGGACAATGCTTTATTGAAGACTTACGGATCATGAGACTACAATTTTCTGCAGTTTAAGATGTCTGCGTTACACGGTGGATGCTACTAAAGTTTTTTGATGAAAAACTTTATTTTTTTTTCTAATGTTCTCCTTGAAGATCAACATACATTCTTGCATACCTAAGTTTGAAGCAATTTTTACTCAGATTGAAGCACCTATAAAACATTTATTTTGAATGTTATAACAATGGGTATGGTACGGTTCGCCGAAAATGTTTGGAAAATTAACGTTTCGCGGTGGTTCATTTCGCCGTTTTTCGTTTCGCAAATGTTTCATTTTGCATTTTGTTGTTTGGCATTCCACGTTTGGCAAATGACGTTTCGTTTTTCAAATGATATGACAAATAATCATTTCGCATTTTTCATTTCGCAATTTTCATATAGTTTTTTGATTGATTAGCTTTTTGAGGTTTTGCAATTTGTCATTTGGCATTGTGTTGTTTTGAATTTTTTAGTTACGCATTTCTTCGTTTCGTTGTTTTTTACTTGGCATATTGTTATTTTGCAATTTTTTGTTAGGCAATTTATTGTTAAGCATTTTTTTATTTGGCATTCAATTCTTTTGCATTTTTTCGCTTCATATAAATTTTAAGGCATATAATTTTATGAAGCAAAAAAATGCAAAAGAATTGAATGCCAAATAAAAAAATTCTTAACAATAAATTGCCTAACAAAAAATTGCAAAAAAAAAAAACAAAATGACGGATAATACACCTATATAAACATAAGCGAGAGCTACAGTACGTTTGCAACGAACTGTTGGTGTTGGATACCCTATTCCTTATATTTGTGTATGTGTATGCGTCTGCCTCCCGCAGCCAGCCGATGTTTCAGTTTCAGAAACAAAATTCCCCTTAAGCAGACAGAAAAAAATTCAATAACATAAATTTTGTGTGGTGTGATGTTCAATTAGTGCTGCCACAATAAAAAAAGGCGTGCACCACGCCCAAAGTTATAACTTTTTATTGCCAAGGCAATTGATATGAGCTCAGTGACATTCAATTTTATTCTTGCAGATCGATTTGAACAAAACAAGACAAAACTTAAATTTTTAAAAATTAGTTTTTGAATGGAAATAGCGATTATGGGTGTTTTTAACAATTCTTGGACCACACTCTGCTACGTAACCAAGGAATATAAATCTAAGTGTTCATCTTTTTACTTCAAAACTGCGACCAACTTTTGACGGAAACGCCCCTTAAAAGTGGGCGTGTCTTAAAAATTTGAAGCACTAACTGAGCTTTGATCAGTATTTAGGCCTATGTGTAAAACTACAGCTGAATCGAATAGTTTTTAAACAATCTTACCTGAACAAAGGTATTTTATCAAAATCACGCCTTCAAAAGTGGGCGTATTGAAAAAAATTACACAAGAAAATGTAGAGATATATTTCTCAAATAACGACGGAAGGAAAAGGTTTAAATTTAATATTGGAAGTACCTTAAATTTTTGAGACTACGTTTTTCGTTCTTTCATGAAAAGTGGGCGTACGCCACTCCCAAAATTCAAAAATTTCTTTTCATACACAAATTGTTTAGTTTCACTTAAGAGACGCAAAATTTCGACTTGCAGATTCGTTAAAAATACCGTTTATTTACAAAAACAACGGATTTTGACAAAATTGCAGAATGACGAAATTGGTCTTATGCATAATTGGTGAACATTTGGTAAGAAAAAACTTACTACAAAAAAGTTATTGACATTTTTCTAAAACGGCGAAACGTTCTATTAGCGAAATAATAAAACGGCGAAACGATCAATCAGCAAAACAATAAAACGGCGTATCGCTATTTTGCGTAATAACTAAACGGCGAAAAATTATTTGTCGAAGAAAAACTTTGCCAAATATAAAAAAATCTAATGAAAAAATGCAAAACAACAAATTGCCAAATGGTCAAAAAGGATTTTGAAAAAAAGCGAGACATAAAACAGCAAAATGTCAATTGCGAAACGATTGAAAAACATAATGAATAAAAAACAAAACGTAAATTGCCAATTAAGGATTGCGAATTAAACGAAATATTTAACGACTACGGCGAAACAAAGAAATGCCGAACGAATTTTGCCAAACAATGGTGACTCATAATAATAAGGGGTTTTCAATCAGCGCGGAATAATTTTGGCGGCCATAATAGTTTGATGACATATCTGTCAAATGTGTTGTGTATTATTCAATTACTGATTCTAGATCAATAAATCATTTGAAGTTACACGACTGAACAGCACGTCCAAATTATAAAACTTTATTATCAAAATTAGTGCAAATATTTTGAGCGTTGCCCCGTTTTACGGTAGACGTGGTTGAAGTTGACCACAGTAGACTTTTCGTTTGGCGGTGAAATTTAAGACTAGATCGGTTTGGTTATCAATCACCCAATATTCACACATCAAACTAGGCACATCACCATAATTAGGCAACTCTTCGCCGAGCACAAGAACTCGGCCGTTCTCAGACTTCAACTTAGGGAATTTTGCGTCAGGACTGAGGCCTACACCCGTACAAGATTCAATTGACCAATTAGCTCAAAGCTCATGAGTCATGACTATCATAGACAATGCCATTTTTCGATAATTGGCTTCGGAAAGTTTGGAGGAATACCCACATTTTGGCAGAATTCGCATTTTTACTTGCGATTATAGGTACTATAAGGCAAGTTATGCATTCGTAAAAAAAAATTTTTTTTTGGACAATCAAACATAACATTACAATGATAGAGAAGTCGAAAAAAGTGGGTCCGACAATTCTGTCTGTCTGTCTGTCTGTCTGTCCGTCTGTCTGTATCGGCACCTACAGCCTAAACGGCTGGACCGATTTGCTTCAAACTTGGTAGATAGTATTATTATGACGTCCTACAGAGGGGTTTTTGGAATTAAAACTAACGGTACCTGCCATACGATTTTTAGTGAAAATTTAATTTTTCTCGAAAACGGCTCCTACGATTTTGATTAAACTTTCTGAATAGTGTTTTCTGTGCAAACTTTATGTTTTGGTCGGAATACATTTTTCAGGAAAAGTCTTATAATGGTACCTCCCATAGGACCGGTTTTTTGAAATCCGATTTTCTCGTAAGCCACTGGACGAATTTCCATAAAATTTTTAATATAAGAGCCCTATTACAAACGAAATAATAAAAATTCTTTAATTTTTTAAAAAAAGTTTTTTTGAGTTTTTTAAAAAAGTTTTAAAATTTTTTTTTATTTTTTGTTTTTTCCAAAAACGGTTTAATAAATTTTTTTTTAAATTTTATTTTTCTGATAAAAACTACAAAGTTCTAGAAGTTGGCATACTCAAAAAAATTTTGGAATATGTTTTCGTAAAGTTTTTCAAAAAAAACCGTTTTTTGAAAAAACTGGTCGAACGATTTTGAAAAAAAATTTCCTTAAATTTTAGAAAAGCAAAAGAAATCTGATGGCTTACTTCATTTTCTCCAAAAAACGTTTCAACAATTGATTTTTAAGTGATTAATAAAATTTCATATCATTTTTACTTGCGATTATAGGTTCTATAAGGCAAGTTATGCATTCGTAAAAAAAAATTTTTTTTTGGACAATCAAACATAACATTACAATGATAGAGAAGTCGAAAAAAGTGGGTCCGACAATTCTGTCTGTCTGTCTGTCTGTCTGTCTGTCCGTCTGTCTGTATCGGCACCTACAGCCTAAACGGCTGGACCGATTTGCTTCAAACTTGGTAGATAGTATTATTATGACGTCCTACAGAGGGGTTTTTGGAATTAAAACTAACGGTACCTGCCATACGATTTTTAGTGAAAATTTAATTTTTCTCGAAAACGGCTCCTACGATTTTGATTAAACTTTCTGAATAGTGTTTTCTGTGCAAACTTTATGTTTTGGTCGGAATACATTTTTCAGGAAAAGTCTTATAATGGTACCTCCCATAGGACCGGTTTTTTGAAATCCGATTTTCTCGTAAGCCACTGGACGAATTTCCATAAAATTTTTAATATAAGAGCCCTATTACAAACGAAATAATAAAAATTCTTTAATTTTTTAAAAAAAGTTTTTTTGAGTTTTTTAAAAAAGTTTTAAAATTTTTTTTTATTTTTTGTTTTTTCCAAAAACGGTTTAATAAATTTTTTTTTAAATTTTATTTTTCTGATAAAAACTACAAAGTTCTAGAAGTTGGCATACTCAAAAAAATTTTGGAATATGTTTTCGAAAAGTTTTTCAAAAAAAACCGTTTTTTGAAAAAACTGGTCGAACGATTTTGAAAAAAAATTTCCTTAAATTTTAGAAAAGCAAAAGAAATCTGATGGCTTACTTCATTTTCTCCAAAAAACGTTTCAACAATTGATTTTTAAGTGATTAATAAAATTTCATATCATTTTTACTTGCGATTATAGGTTCTATAAGGCAAGTTATGCATTCGTCGAAAAAAAAGTTTTGAGATAACAATGGTCTAAAAATTCTGTCCGTCTGTATGTCTGTCTGTCTGTCTGTCTGTCTGTCTGTATGTATGTTTAGAGACCTACAGCCCAAACGGGTGGGCCGAATTGCTTCAAATTTGGTATATAGACTTTTTTAGGTATTGTACAGAGGGGAAATTGAAATTTTTTTTTGGCTCAAAAAATAACGATACCTGCCATACAACCGTTACGTTAAAGCTTATTTTTCTCAAAAACGGCTCTAACAATTTCTATTTAAAAAAATCAGTGTTGCTTTTTAGGTACGACCAATCATATGGCTGAAAAAAAAGTTTTAAAAATTGGCTAAGAACGGTACTTTCCATAGGACCGTTTTTTTGCTTTCGACTATCTCGAAAACGACTCAACCGATTCTTTCGAAATTTCACACATATATAGTTGTAGGTAGGTCAATTTGTACTGCATACCAATATTCTTGAAAAATATTTTTTGGTATTTTTAAAAGCATTTTTAAGAAAAAAAATTAAAAAATTAATATTTTGAAAACCGCTTATTAAATTTTTTTCTAAAAATTATAAATAAATGTATTTGCTAAATACCTATGAAATGGCGTTTTTGAATTTTTTTTGAAAATTTTTTTCAAACAGTTTTTCAAAAAAACTTTTTTTCTCAAAAACCGCTCCACAGATTTTTATAAATTTATTCTCATAAATTTAAATATATCCAGGAAACAAAATGGCGTACTTTTTTTTAGCTCAAATTAGTTTAAGTATTTATTTAAGAATTTTGAAAAATGTATTTTTATCAAAATCTCAAGCTCCTACACCACTGTCACACATAAGAGCAAGTTCGTGCGACCCAGTCGTGCATTTTATTTCAATGCTTTTTCCCGAAAATCTCAAGCCCCAAGACCATTTGAACACATTAGAGCAAGTTAATGACATTTAAATTCAAGCTGGATCTATGCGGAAGAGTCATTCAAAAAATCACTGTTTCTTCGGACTTAACAAGAACCTAAGCATCCATTCCTACTGTATGAGACAAAGTGGCCGGATTGCTTTGAGAAAAAGATTTTTCGGGTGATATAAGATTCTAAATATATCAATTGAGTGAGAGGCAAAAGATTACCTAAACTACGAATTCTGCAGGTTGTACAGTTACAGTGACCTGTTCAAAAAGCTGAAAATACAGCGGCTAAGCTAATGCTCCAGCAAGAAAGCCATAATTGTAATTGCATTCCTAATCTGAAGCAATGTCCCCGTAATATTCGTATCACGAGGAAAGAACATCAATTAAACCCCTATCGTATATTAGTTCATGATAAGAGTATAGATAGCCCCTTGAGTGGGCGCCGATTGTTTTAAAAAAAAATCCATCATTAATTCATTTCTTATTTTGACTACTTTCAATTTTTAGTTAATTTCTCTTTTGCTGTGCGAAAAAGCCCGTTCAAATAAATAAAGAAATTTTTATAAAGTGAGCTACAATTACAGTAACAAATTATCATTTTATCAAATGATTAAAAATATTAAATCTATTGAAATTTTTTTTTATTTTTATTGCAGGTAAGCGGTGACGATGATTATTTTGAAAATTTGAAATTACGTAAGTTGACATTGGTTATCATAATAATTTATTAATCCTCACTATCATATCACTATCATCACTTATAAATGATAAAAATCTAATATCAACCAAATCTGTAGAAACGCTTGTTCTGCTATATGTGAAATGTGAATTGTTCGTGGTATAGAAATTGTAAAGCAAGCACCAACGACATGGTCTTTGATTTTATTATACCCTATTCCATCAACAGCTTCAATCCATATAAATCTGCTAGACCTGACGATATAATACCAGCTGAACTTCAACAGTCTATGGATATTATTATCCCTATCCTGGAAGTAGTACTGAACGGATGTTTAGAGTTGAAATACATTCCATCATTATGGAGGGAAGTAAAAGTTGTGTTCATTCCCAAAGCGGGAAAATGTTCCCAAGTGTATCCAAAAGACCTCAGACCTATAAGTCTATCATCATTCCTTCTTAAAACTTTAGAACGTCTGATTGATATCCATTTGCGAAATGCCATAGACACAACTCTAGTGTCTACAGCACAACACGCTTACTGTAAAGGAAAATCGGTGGACACTGCCTTGCATACCTTAGAAAGCGCTATCGAATATTCCCTACATCACAAAGAGTATACTCTGGTAGCATTCCTTGATATGGAGGGTGCTTTCAACAACGTCAGCAACCAAGCAATCACAACGGCACTAGACAATCTTAAAGTAGACAGATCCCTGAGTGAGCTTATAAATCTTATGCTAAAAAGTAGGCTAATCAACTCAACCCTAGGAGATGTCTCCCAAAGAAGATCAGTCAGCAGAGGTACACCACAAGGTGGAGTCCTATCCCCTCTTCTATGGAACTTAGTTGTCAATGAACTTCTAGTTGACCTGGAAGCAGAGGGATTCAAAGTGATTGCATACGCTGATGACGTTGCCATTGCGATATCAGGAAAACATGCTCAAATTCTTATTGAGCTAATGCAAACAGCTCTTAACAAGCTTCTTAAATGGACTGGTAAATGTGGGCTAGGAGTAAACCCTCACAAAACTGAACTGGTCCTCTTCACAAGGAAATATAAAATTCCACACCTAAATGCTCCGTCCATCAATGGAACTCCACTAACTTTCTCAAATGAAGCTAAATATCTAGGCCTCGTTCTAGATAAGAAGCTCACATGGAAACCCAACATTCAGGAAAGAGTAAAAAAGGCCACGGTGGCTCTCTTTACTTGCAAAAAAGCAATAGGGAATAAATGGGGCTTATCCCCACAAATTACCCACTGGCTATATACAGCGGCCATAAGACCGATACTAACTTATGGGATAACAGTATGGTGGACTGCTTTGGATAAAGTGTCCTACCGCGACCACCTAAGCAAAGTCCAAAGATCAGCGTGTCTATGTATCACTGGAGCACTGCGTACGACACCTTCAGCTGCCTTAGACATTCTTCTTAACCTTACACCCCTCGAAATTTTTAGTAAACAAATGGCCGCGAGTACAGCAATTCGTCTCAGAGCCACGTCTCAATGGACCAATAACTCAATATTATTTTGAATTCATTCAGAACGATTCCAAGTCACTCTGACTACACCATACCCCAACTTGTTTTTGAAAACAACTTCCGAGTCTCCATTCCATGACGGTCTGACTGGGACGAAGGACATTTCTCGAGAGATGATTCGATTCATTTCTACGCTGATGGTTCAAAAACCGAAGATGGGGTTGGGGGCGGAGTGTACTCAGAAGGACTAAATCTTAGTCTATCTTTCCGACTCCCTAATTATTGTAGCGTGTTCCAAGCGGAACTTCTGGCGATAAAAGAGGTTCTATCCTGGCTCAAGGAAAACGTGATATCCACGTCGAATATCCGCATCTTTTCAGACAGCCAAGCAGCCCTTAAATCATTCGAGGCGGTTTCCACGAACTCAGCAACAGCCCGCAACTGTCGCACATCTCTCGCGGAGATGGCAGAACAGTTTAACGTTCACCTTTTTTGGGTGCCGGGACATAGAGATATCCCAGGAAACTGCAAGGCCGATGAACTTGCCAGAAATGGAACTACTGAACCACTTTCACCCGACAGGAGGAATATTGGTATACCTATCGCTACATGTAAACTCATGCTAAAACACGATGCCATGAACGAAACAAATCTAAGGTGGTCAAACATGACTAACTACAATTGGGAGATTTCTTCCTCAACGATATCAATGACCTAACTCAGACAGACATACACTGTCTCCATCGCTTTGTTAAAAGTTCCAATTGGTTTTAAAATTAGTGAGGTAGTGTCTTACTTTCATATGTGGTGTCACAATGGACCTAGTATCTGGTCTAAGTGTGTCAGTTATTGACTGACAGCCACCTTAACCTAACCTAACCTAACCTAACCTACCCTATTGCATAGAATGAGTGGGGTATGTTGTATTTGGTGTTGAGTTTGTGCTATAGAGAGATAATACCGTTAGCTATAGAAAAGTATAATTTTTTCACTCAGAGTCAAAAGTCCAGTCGATTAAGCATCTGTACGTATATATAATCCCTAGAGGTCTCAAGTTTGGAACTAGAGGACTTAAGTTTGGTACATATAATAATCTATGTTTCAAGGCTAAGTCATAGTCGCCATTTTGTTTAAAAACCTCTGTTTGGCAAAATTAAATTATATTTTTTTTTAAAGTTACGATCACTGCAGAACACTTAATTTTTGCACGCACAAGGAATAAGTAAATCTTGCCTAAATCAAATACAAATATAAGGAGTTGGGTGTGGCTGACGCCCCCTTTCAGTATAAAACCATCAGTATTGTTTAAGTAAATTATAACGATTCTCATATAAGACTGACAAACTTAAGTGTTGTGGCCGTTACTTAAATAAACAGCTTGTGTAATAAAAAAGAAACATTTATTTTGGGTGTGGCTGACGCCCAATTTTCATAAAAGATAATTGTTGTTGTTTATTCAGGGTTCTCTCTACTTTCTCCTCTGTTTTTCATAAGCCAACGATTTCGATTATATTCGTATGAGGAGGGAGATGAGGCGAAAGAGTTGACGCTGGTCAAGATTTAATTTTTACAATTTTAAGAAGGTTTTTTAAAATTTTAAAATTTTTGAATTCTGATAAAAACTCAAGTTCTAGAAGTTGGCATACTCAAAAAAAAAATTTGATTATGTTTTCAAAAAAACTTTTCAATAAAAACCATTTAAAAAAAAAACCTCTTACGATTTTGAAATTTTTTTTTGAAAAAATTCGAAACATGGCTCACTTAATTTTTTCCAAAAAACGTTCTAGCTAGTGAATTTTAAGTGATGAATAAAATTTCATATGATTATACCCTATTCCATAGAATGGGTATATTGTATTTGGTTTGGAGTTTGTAACATAGATAAATAATACCGTTAAGTATAGAAAAGTATACATATTCTGACTCAGAATCAAAAGCCTTGTCGATTTTGCCATGTCCGTCCGTCCGTCCGTCTCCGTCCGTATGTATACTCTCTATACTACAGGTCGCAATTTTTGAGCTAAAAAGCTAAAATTTGCTATATTATATATGTATAATCTTTAGTTCAAGAGTAAGGCTAAGTTCTTGAACCGGTAAAATCCGCCCACAAACACGCCCACAATCGCCATTTTGGATGAACAACCTCAATTTGGTAAAATTAAATTATGTTTTTTGTACAGTTACGATAAAAGCATAACGCTAAAATTTTGCACACGTAAGCTTTAGGTAAACCTCCTTCCAATCAAAAAAAAATATTTTAGTTTGGGCGTGGCTGACGCCCCTTCTTCATACAAAACCATCAATATTGTTTTTATAAAATAACAATTGTAATATTAAAGAGACAAACATTACATTTTGTGGGTATTACTCGCACATAAACATCTTGTATATGAAATCAAAAAAATTAATTTTGGGCGTGGCTGACGCCCACTTATCATAAGAAACTATACAAAAATAGTTTTTGTAAATAAACGTTATTTATAATGAATCCGCAAGCCAAAATTTTGCGTCTCTTAATAGAAACTAAAAAGGTTTGTGTATGAAAAGAAATTTTTGATTTTTGAACACGCCCAAATTTCATGAAAGAATGAAAAACGTTGTTTTAAAAATTTAAGGTACTACCAATATTCAATTTAAACTTTTTTCCCTTCCGTTCTTTTTATGAAAAATATATCTACATTTTTTTGTGTAGGTAAATTTTTTCAATACGCCCACTTTTAAAGGGGTGATTATGATAAAATACCTTTGTTCAGGTAAGATCGTTTAAAAAACTACTCGATTCAGCTGTAGTCTTACACATATGCCTAAATACTGGCCAAAGCTCAAATAGTGCTTCAAATTTTTAAGACACGCCCACTTTTAAGGGGCGTTTCCGTCAATGCATTAATTTTTTAACGTTTTTTAACTATCGGTCGCAGTTTTGAAGTTAGCAGATGAACACTTAGATTTAATTTTCTTGGTTACGTAGCAGAGTGTGGTTCAAGAATTGTTAAAAACACAAATAATCGCTATTTCCATTCAAAACCTAATTTTTAAAAATTTAAGTTTTGTCTTGTTTTGTTCAAATCGATCTGCAAGAATAAAATTGAATGTCACTGAGCTCATACTAATTACCTTGGCAATAAAAGGTCTTAACTTTGGGTGTGGCACACGCCTTTTTTTATTGTGCCAGTACTAATTGAACATCACACGACACAAAATTAATGTTGAATTTTTTTCTGTCTGCTAAAGAAGAATTTTGTTTCTGAAACTGGAACATCGGCTTGCTGCGGGAGGCAAACGCATACACATACACATATAAGGGAATAGGGTATCCAACAGTTCATTGCAAACGTACTGTAGCTCTCGCTTATGTTTTTTTTTCTTTGCTTTTGCTTTCCAAAAACTTTAGCTCCAAGACCACTGTCACCCATTAGAGCAAGTTCGTGCGAATCAGTCGTTTGTTTTGTACGCAATCCCAACAATATATCTTAAAACATTTTCTTCTGTTCATTTTTCCAATACGCTTACTTTACGGGCGTGATTTTTCTAAAACACCTTCTTTAAAAAAAATAAATCGACTCATCTCAAAGGTCGAAAATTTATAAACAAAGTTTAACGACACGCCCACTTTATAGGGGCGTTTTCGTTAAAAGTTTAAATGTGCATTAATATTTTAAAGTAATGTATTCTAATGTAATCCTTTGTTTCGTAGCAGGGTATGGTTCAAGAATTGTTAAGACACACCTTCGCCATTTTCGTCCGTAATCTAATTGTTCAAAGTTAAAATTATGCATCTACTGCGCCTAAATTTGGTTCCAAAGAGTTTTTTTTTTACAAACTAATCGATGCCGATGTCGGAATAGGGCTCGTTGCAAATTTACTGTAGCTCTAGCTTATGTTTTTGTTTGATTTCTGTAGCATTTAAAAAAGACCGGCAACCCAGTTGCTCTTTCGATTTCTTGTTTCTAAGAATTTCAAGTTGAATAAATATCTCAAGTTATATGAGTTAAGTCGTTAATGATTAAACTGGAAAGTAAAATTATATCCTTTATGGATTCTCCGGCTGTTAAAAGACTTCTTCAAAATAATTTAAAATTTTAGTCTAAGAAATATTAAATTAATTTCGAAAATAATATATTCAAAAAAATAAAAAAAATGTTCATTAAAAGCAAAAAGGTAAATTCCAAAAATTTGCCATAAGGCATTCTTGGAAGCGTTATCATAAAGAATTTCCATAAACGCATTTTACCACACGACCTACACAAACACATCAAATTGATATCCTTCTGGCAAAAGGTTAGAGAAACAAAATATGTACATACCTTCCTCTTTATTGTTATCTAGACCCGACCAAAATCAAATGATTTTGAAAGGTTTTTCGTCCTTGTTGATCCCTTATGGCTTCATCATACATAATTTCCATATTATCTCATGCTAAAGCTAAACAAACGAATACACATCACATCCTTGATGTTGATTTTGAATTATCTAAGAAAAACCAATAAAAATTCAAAACTCGTCAGCTGGTGTGTGTGTGTGTGTCAAAAGGACAAAGGCGAAGCGACGCAATGCGACGTCCTTGTACTTGTATGTTCTTAAAAAATAAAAATCTACCAAATAATTCATACAATCCAAACGGGAATAAAACGAAATCAAATCGATTCCCTAGAATCGTGCATGACACCCCCGTTTGGACTTAGTTTTTTTACTTTTTGGAAATGCACATCACGAAAATAGCAGCAAAAAAATATCCTTTTCCGTCTAGGAATGATAAAATGCTAATTTGAAGGCGCAGTCAACGATTTAACCAATCTTACTTGAGGCAGTCGTATAACTGATTTAAATTTGAAATTATCCTCGTTTTGTCGCCAGAGCAGAGAATGGTGAAGGTGATAGTGGGACCTCTGGCGGTAGTGAAGTTGGTCTTATACCCACCCGATTCCCTTAAGCTCACTCTCAGGATTCGAATTCAATATCAATCGATTTTTTGCTGTTTTTCGGTAAGCTGATTTTTTTTTCTGTAAAATAAATGCTGAAATTTTGCTGACTCCGAATTTTTTGATTTGGAGAATTTCGCCAGCAATCAAACCCTCCTTCTTATACATATTAGAAATGTGAAAGTTTGTATGTTTGTTCAGCTATCAGACCTCAACCACTAAACGGAGTTGGATACAATTTGGATTGTAGATTCATCTTGCAATACCGGAAAATACACTGTTCCAAAATAGTCTTCAGCGTGGATACCTAACTTTTGGTGTTTTGACTTTGATAAATGCGTTCTAAAGTACTGTTGGCTCGACTTTGCTAGGACCATAACATAGCCAAAGCTGTTGCTTTCTCGAGAATTACTGCAACGTTCCTAAACGCTGGATAGACTGGACATTGTTCTTTGATATTGTCACTAATCTTGCGAGCGAAGAAGATTCTACGTGCGACCGCAGCGCTCCCAACTTGCAACACTGCAAGATAATTGTGTGGAAAGAGTGCGTTATTTTGTACAAGCACTCTGTAGACGCGTTGCACTGAAGCATTTAAAATATCCGTGACAACCAGGCCTTGATAGAAGGTGTTATAAGTTATACTTTTCTCCTTGGTAATTTCATGCAGACATTTCCTGGTATTGAAAAGGATAACCCGTCCGATGAGAAATTAAGTGTCTACAGATGACGTCAGTCTGGCCCAACGAAAAAAGACGCACGCGTAACGTTCGTGTTTCACTTTTCAACGATTTGGAATCAGGTGCCTATGCGTCTGTTGAAATGTTTGAAATTGGAAATTGTCTAATAGAAGTAGACATATAGCTATGTAGATGGTTAAAATTGAATTCGCCAATAATTTTTTTTGCCATCCAGTGACGACACCAGATGAACTTATAGATAACGATTTTCCGAACTGGCATCAGGGGTGCCTTATCTACAGCCAGAGATTGGTGTATCAGTTCTGCGTAATCTTGGAGCACCAAAATTCTACAATGGTATACCAGGTTTCGTGTCACAGAGCTGGGGAGTCGCATCATACAGGCTAGTATTCTTACCTGAGAAACTAAAGGAAAAAGGGTGTTGACTCCCCGAAACCCAATCATGTCCAAAAGTGACATTTCAATTTTTGTTCTCATATGGTCAGACTTTTGTTGGTTACTCAAGAGTATCGAGTGCCCAAAACTTACAGGAACATCCATTGATTAATAAACCTGTAATGTGTGGTAACAGTCTCTGAATCCGATTTGGAAGTTCACGCAGACGAAGTTACGGGTAGAAGCCAGCCAATTTGGGGTTTGCTTGTTACGCTTTCAGGTCTTAACTGCGAGCCCGTTCATCAAGAAATTTTGTACATACGTTGTCAGGTTTACAAAATCGGACATAAATAATCTTTTATCGCTTAAAAATACTGTTTCTGCACAGCCTTAGGCAAGAAAAGTAGTCTCGAAAGAAGAGGATAAGTTTAAAACGAAAACATGTCCCCCAGAATCAAAGCTGTTATTCTGGAAAAGTGCATGATTCTGCCTAATAATTAAGAACCAGGATGACTTTGGTATCCTTGATTTATTTGATGGGAAAGAGCCCTATAGAATTGAATTGATGGAAAAGCTAACGTAGTGGTTTTGCAAGCGTAAATGGCGAAGAATGATCTCCAAGAACTCTTGGTATTGCCATGCGGGAAAGAATTCTTCGAATTCGAGTTTCTACCCGTCAGTTATCCATTTGACTCTCGCATCCATCATTCAAGAATTCCCCATCCTCGTCATGATGTGGAAAAGGAAAGAAAGGATTAAGAGATTACTGAATTGATTTATCGTAACAGCTTATGTAACAATCATTACATATATGCCCATTAATTAATATATAATTCTTGTGATGTTTATTTTGCAGATTATGATTTTGATGATTGTTAATGTATAAGGGGAGGGGTGGGTGGATCACTGAGCTAAAAAACTTATGAAGGAGGTGAATTCGAAAAAAGAACAGGGGGGGGGGGTTACTTTTCACAGCAATGAAGTTATCACTTTACAGGTGCATAGACACAGCCTACGTTCACACGATGACGAGCACATCGGCACAGCTAAACTTAATTTGTTGCTAGAAACGCACATCAAGTTTTTTGAGATCGTCCTCCACTTGTTCGGGCCATATTATACGGGGTCGTCCGTTGCTCCGTTGTCCCGCAGGGATATATTTGAAGACTCATCAAGCTGGAGCATATTAACATATTATGCAACAGTCATCTTTGACGCTGAAAATTCAGGAATTCGACAAGGTCAAGGATGCTGTATAGCTCGTACAATTCGTCATTTAAAATTCTCCTCAATACATCATTGATACCTGTTATTTATGCAGGGCTCAATATCACCCGTAGAATATTTGTCTCAATGCACCCCGGCCGCTTTTTATGCGATTGGATTGTGTCAGGGGCTACGCTTCTGTCCCATACAACAGTACTGAGTTGGTTTATGCTCCTCAAAAAGTCATCTCCGGCTGTTATGATGAGGTCGCTCTCGAGACCATACGTTCCAACAGCCCTTCTGGACTTTAACTTAGATATCGCTAATCGAACTTCATATTGGTAAGGTAGACGGGTGGCAGAAACTATGACTTTCTTAAACTTTTGAACGCTTAACCAAGGCAGGAAATCGTGACAACACTCTTTCTGTCCTGACAGGCTATCTCAGTTAGGACGTTAGGTATAGTGCACCTCTTCGCCTGCTAAGCTTAGCTTTGTCAATGTTCTGTAGCTGGCTACTATCCTTCCCGTCGTCGACTTTGAAGTAAAGTGGCTCTGAGATATGGTAGTTGGAACTCAAGAGAGTATAGACGTGCCTATCCTCCACCTCCTAGTGATTCCTTTGCTGGAAACGTGTACCACGTGCAAGTATATCTTGTATGCAGCAAAGAGGGGAAGGCTTGGTGTGCGCATTCGGCCATTAGTTTCTGCCTTGACTAGTGTTCGGATGCGCATATCTGAGGCTGCCAGGCCTTGAGTATTCAGGTGCTCATCTGGAAGTGACCTTACGGTTGCGAAACTCTACCGGAAGTTCTATTCTGTTACCACGGGAGATAGGCCCTTCTGGGTGTTGAAGTTCTCGTGTTTCACGACTTTGTCACCTGGTAGGCCCCCTTGTGGGAGTATCGTAGTGGTTGTGATTAAGCGAATGCGGTAACGAAGGCCATCCTAGTGATGCAAGATGTGTCAGATAGGCCTCGCTCCTCAACAAGGAGTGTGGACCTGTAACGAGCTTTTTTCTGTGGCCGAGGTAAAGCTCGTCGGGTCCAGGCGTCCAGGGTCTAGCTAAAATAGCTCTTACTCCAGTTTCTTTTTGAGGATTAAGTATTCTTTATTTCTTTTCGTACAATGTATTTAAAGTCAGGGTTGTTTTAATTCATTTAATTTATTATAACTATATTCAGTACATTCCGATTCTTAGCTTAGAATACAATATATGTTTTTACGGTAGATTACAATACAATATAATATGTGTTTCATATATTTTCTTAATACGTTTTACGGCTATGCTTACGTCTACGAATAATGAACCATGAAGTGGCAGGTTTACCAATAATGAACCATGAGATGGCAGGTTTACCAATGTTGGTCCGAAACCCCTCAAATTAGTATGAGCGTCAGACCTAAAAACTGTTGGTGGAGGATCTGTCTATCTCTATATATAAGTGTATATTTACTCAAAAAGGTCAAAACAAACAGAGTACACGAGATTGGTACTACCCAGTTACCCACACTGCTGCTTTTCTCGATTTGCTTTGAATTGCATACTTCTACTAAGTACTTTTTCACCAAGAACGCAATGTGAATTATAAAACGAATGATAAATTAATTTTGGAATTCACTTCCTACATCATTTGTATCCAATTCCTGTTTGGACGATTAATTGTCATGGTAAAGTACATGCCAGTGGCGTCGGTAAAAAATCAGTGGCGCCGTCACTTTCTTAAGGGGTTTATATAAGTTTCTTTGTGGGAAAGGGGTTTTTATGGGATTTTGCTAAAGGGTGTATATTTGATTTATTGGAAGTATGGGAGCGGTTATTTAAGAAGGTTGAAGAATCTGTGACGGATTTATATAGGACTTCTAATTGCCATACATCTGGTCAGGTGGACGGAAGTATTGGTAATCTTATCACCGTCCAAATCGAACGGATCATCATTACCGCTGTGCAGAAGTTTCCTTCCCAAATTCTGAGCACCTGTTTTGTTTCAATAGGCTTGAGCACGAGCTTTGTGGCCCTTGACGTAGCATCCTTCAATGGATTCCACCGCTCGCTTTCAGAGGTCCCTCTTTTTGCCCATAAAAAGTCGCTTTTATTTCATCCTCTTTTGCTGTCCGATTACACAGACAGTACTTTTAGTACCTTTGGTTCCAACCTGCACTGCTTGCTGCTTCACGGTCTTCGTTATTAGCTGTGTTTGCTAGAAGGCACTTATCATAGATCTAGGTGTTTTGTTGTGCTCGCCTACTTACTTACTTACTTAAGGTGGTACAGACAGTCCATTGTGGACCACGGCCTCAACCAACAATCCTCGCCAGCTAGGCCGGTCCCTAGCCAGTGGCCTCCAGTTGCGCACACCAAGTTGGTTTAGGTCGTTTACCACTTGATCGCGCCACCTTAGATGGGGTCTTCCAGAACTGCGTCGGCCCTCCGGGTTGGAATTGAAGACTCGTCGGGCAGGAGCGTTTTCGTCCATACGCTCCACATGACCCAGCCATCTAAGCCGCTGAATTTTCAGCTTCTTAACCAAGTCAATGTCGCTGTATAGCCCGTACAGCTCGTCATTGAATCTTCTCCTCCATACTCTATTGATACATACAGGCCCGAATATCACCCGAAGAATCTTTCTCTCAAAGCACCCCAGCCTGTATCCACGCTTCTGCCCCATACAGCAGGACTGGGATGATAAGGGTCTTGTATAGTGTCTCCTTGGTCCTTTGAGAGAGGGCTTTACTACTAAGATGCCTTCTTAGCCCGAAGAAACAGCGATTGGCAAGAGTGATTCTTCGACTGATCTCTTCACTGATGTTGTTCTGAGAGGTTATAGTGGAACCCAAATAGACAAAGTCCTTGACAACCTCAAAGTTATATCTGTCCATTGTGACGTTTTGTCCGAGCCTACGGTGATGATCTTCTTCATCCGAGTACAGCTTATACTTTGGTTTATCTTCATTTACAGCCAGACCCATTCGAGCCGCTTCCACTTCAATACTTGCGAATGTTCCACTGACAGCGCGCTTCGTTCTTCCAATAATGTCAATATCATCAGCAAAGCCAAGTAATTGAACGGATCTAAAAAAAATCGTACCGCTGGTGTTGACATGCGAGTTGTGTACGATTGCCTCAAGAATGATGTTGAAGAGGTTACATGACAGCGCGTCACCCTGTCGTAAGCCTTTCTCGACATTAAATGAGTCGCTGGTGTTCTTACCAACCTTGACGGAGCAACGCGAGTCATCCTGCACAATCGAACGAGTTTGGCAGGGATGCCAAAAAGTGACATGGCTCTGTATAGCTCTTTCCTGTTTACGCTGTCATAGGCGACTTTAAAATCGATAAAGAGGTGGTGAGTATCGATCTGGAATTCTTGGGTCTTTTCCAAAATCTGCCGAAGTGTGAAAATTTGGTCAACGGTTGACTTACCGGTCCTGAAACCACACTGATAGGGGCCAATCAGTTCACGTGCGAAAGGGTTCAGACATTCACACAGAATGGCCGACAAGATTTTATAGGCGACATTTAGAAGACTTATACATCTGTAGTTGGCGCAGTTTAGAGCAACACAAAATATCAGAAGAGGCATTTCTGATGACCAGTTTGCTCTGGTCCTCTAGGTTTGGAAGCTGGTTCTAGGCGTACCAAGAGGTAAGAACAGACGCGGCTGGTAAAAGTTCTGACGATCTCTTTTCCACTTTAGCTTTTACAAGTTCCGAGTCTATGTTTCGAAGTTCTCATTCCAAAACTTGACGCCCATTTACTTCCATGGCCAAATTCACCTACGTCTGTTACCCCATCTTTTTGTCAAATTTTCGCCTCTCTAACCCACCCTTGCTGTCTGTAATTTCTACTATCATTTTGTTAAATTTTTATTGTGATATTTTCGTCCCCTGATGGTGCTCCTTTCTCCTCTTTTTTTTGCTGTTAGTGTGATAGAAAATGGCAAAGCTGCTTATTCCTTACCCAAGATGTCTATTCCAAAGCCATGATGATAACTGACTTTCAAGTTTATCGTTGCAATATTCTCAGAGGGCGAAGTTTTCTTTACCATTTTCCGTTTTTAGTTCTTTCGTGTATGTAGTAGCATCTAGCATAGCTTTAGGAGGATTTAAAAGGATAAATTCGTTTGGATATCTTTTGGATTTTGGAATCTGCTGTAGAATTTCTTCTTTTTTTTTTTTTGATTGGCTTTAACAAGGAGAAATAATGTCAATTCTTCCTGGGGTGGGCTTGGAGCAAATTTTTATTTTATTTAAAAAAAATTCCCTCTTCTATCCATTTTACTTGAGGCTTTAGAAAATGACAAACAAACTTAAACCAAAACCATTTGTGGTCGCAATTTATACATTTTGACAAGGACACACTATATACCTTCCAAAAGATCTTAAAAACTGCAGACATTTCTCCTTGAATCCCGAAGAACAGCAATAAATTCTGCATCTAATGTCTGAAAAGAAATTCTTTGTTCAATAAAAATATTAATGTTGACAATCCGAGAGATATAAAAAATGCTGATGCTGATACTGATGGTCATCCAATAAATAATAACGCACCCCTCTATTCCATTCTACTGTACTTGGATATCTGAGAACAGACAAATAAATGGACATGCTTTAGTTGTTAATGTTTTTGTTAATTTGGTCAATTCATGCTAATGGCCTAGTCCATTAGGGGTTATCTTTATAATGGCCGTGTGTTAAGGGTTTTTTCAAAAGTTGCTATAATGGTCATAATCTGAAAGGATAATCACTGCCAATGAGCTGTTGTGTATGTGTGCATGTTTTTAAGGGTTGTGTTGTTCAGTGAAATTTTAACAATCAACAATCATGGTGTCTGGTCACTTAGAGTCACCATTAGAATGTCGATAAAGGTGAAGTCATTGTGAAAGGTGTTGGCTGACCCAACCTCTTATCCGCGGTTATTGAAATTGATTTTAACTTAAATTTGTCAGTTAAGTTATCGAGGTCCTGCAGTGCATCCGGCTTTGGAGAATGCTCACTGTTCCCTCAAAATTTGAAGAGATTCTGGTAAAGCCTCCCTGAAAACTAAAGAGCGCTCAAATCCGCTCCACTTAACTTCATGCTACCCTTACCCATATCATTTCGGGTGTCAAAAGTATAGTCTATAGTGCTTGGTTGCTCAACCTAGAACCATCCAACTCAACTCAATGCCGCCCGTGGATTTTCGTGAGATAATTATCACCTGTAAAACAATTCAATGTTCCACATACAATTCTTTACTATTTTTCTTTTCTCTCCCTTGAGTGCGGGTGCATTATTAAAAAAAAAAAAACAAAATTAAATTCGGTATAAATCCATATATCCACCACCCAATCCAATACTATCATCAACAGCCCCACCCTCTTTCAGGGTGTTACGTGACCCGTGCCCATCGGATGTTTTGCAACCAGAGGGTATACCGACTGTATGTTAACAGAACCTCTTCAAAATTGTAAAACTCAAAGAACTCCCAATCGGATGAAAAGTGACTTGGAGTCTTCGAGAGAAAAGTTCTGCGCACGATTTATGGTCCTGCCCGCGTTAATCGGGAAAACAACATTCAACGAAGAAGATATAATGACGAACTATATACGTGCCGTACAGCGAATTCAACTAAGATGGCTGGACCAACGCTAAACCAGAGGGAGTCAGAAGCCAAGGTATACAACATCTCCGATGGAGCGACCAGGTAGAGGGAGACCTCCGACAACTTGGAGTGGTAAACAAAAAGTGGGAAGAGTTAAGTGAACTTGAGCAGAAGAGACTTCACGGAACCTGCAGGAACAATCATCCCCGATGGAGGTACTTGGCCCTGCAGCAGACATCACGCCCGCCACGCCGGCAAGAGTAAAAAAGATGAATTCATCCAAGTCTGTGGTAGGCCAAAGCCCGTTGGGACAAAAGATCACTCTATTCAATGGAGGGAACGGTCAGCAAAGTTCCAAACCTACCTTGATGCACTGCCGCCGTTGGGCAATCAGGCAAACATTGGTAGCTCAGCGACGCTAGCACCTGCAGAAGACTCGGGCTTAAATAGCGTTATGATTTCACCAAAGTCTGTGACAGGCAGTAGCCCTTCGGGGCGAAAAGCGGACTCATTACTCTCGAAGAAACAAAACTAAGTACGCAAGGACTCATCTGAAGGCAAATTTAGTAGGGCAAAGCCTGCTGAGATTATCGAAGGACAAACGGACTTCCTTAAAACTAAAGGGTTCATGCAGAATTTAGCCCGATCTCCGATCATCCGCAGGGTCCTGGAAGGGTTCAGAGTGATTCTCAGCGAAAAAAGGAATTTATTGTTATCTCTGGTAGGCCCTAGAACCAACTTGTTACCCACTCCATGACAGGTAAAGGCAAGTGTGAATTCGAAGACTCAGTTCAGTCAGTATAACCCTACAATGAACGCTGGCAAAAAGGAATTCTCCTTGGAATCTGGGGCGGGCATTACTTATAAGCCTTTCAGATGCGAAACTCATGAAGGGCGTACTCAAAAAAGGGTTGGGAGATAAACATCGATCTTTGACAGGCCCTAGCTCGCCGGGATGTGAGGTGGACAAATCAACCCTTCCTAATGGAATAGGTGAGAGATTGGGGGTTCGTTGGGCTCATCCAGACTTGACATGCCTTAGCCCGTCGGGATCGGGCATGGGTTCATCATCAGCCTTGATATGAAGGTCTGGTAAGAGTGAGCTGATGAATACGTCATCATACCTTAGAAAAGATATCGTTCGTACGGGAGACTGGGAGAAGCATAGACTATCTCTAAATCGGGTGAAAAATCCTTGCACTTTTCGAGAGAAAATTTTTGCGTACGGTTTATGGTTTTGCCGATGTTAATGTAGAAGACGAAATCTGGCGTAGAAGATACAACGGTGAACCATACGTGCTGTACAACGACATAAGCATACGTCATTAAAATTCAAATTGGTTGGGATGCAAAGACAGAATGGACATCAACACTCCAGCTCGTAAAGTCTTCAACGTCGGCGATGTCAGAGAAAGATTAGATTAGATTTATTGGTAGGGATAGCTTATACAGCTCAGCCACTGCGGTATCTCGATGATGCCCATTGTGCCAACCCGTGTGAGATTCTAGAGCTGTTCTTTTGCTCTAGACTCTGAGATCAGAACTTTAAGATATTCTGTTGGTGGAAGGTTTTGAGTTTTTCCAAGGAAACGATCTCATCGCCAAGTGTCAGCTTTCTGAGGCGGAGGAGTGCTGGGCATTTCGTGGGGATATGCAAAGATGTTTTATCACTTTCGAGTTCAGCAGCCATTGTTTTGAGAGTTTTCCTATCTAGGTTGAGTAGGAATTTTGGTGGTTTTGTAAAAATTGTTTGGAGCAGATTTGACCAGGGGTTGTTTGCCAAGCTGCATTGGATTCCTTGAGTAGGATGTTCTTGGCAGTGTTTTTGAAGTAATTTTTATTTATGCTCCGCAGAAGGGTAGAACTCGAGAGTTTGGAGTGCGAAATTGGATACAACAGGCTAGAGATCAAGTCGGCCATCAATTAAGGCATTGGTCTTTAAATTAGTAAATTAATAACATAGATTCACTTCAAAGTATGAACATGAACACATCCTTTTTTTTAATCCTTCCTGTTTTCAAACCAACCAGCTTGAATAAATTAGCCATTTATTCCATTTCGAGAGAGTTTTGCATAATTTGCAATTAAAAAATTTTAAAATTGTATTTTTAACCAATTTTCCAGTGAAAATTGTATTTATAGCATTTTTCACCATCAACAATTTACTATGCGGAATTCCTTCACCGTGTAATCCAGACAGTTCTGTATAATGTGGGGTTGAATAAAGCTTTTCCGTGATATTTTTACGACTTTGACTTCCTCTTTTTTTGTTGAATAGGAATGAAATGAAATACAAAGCCCCATCAACATAACATTATTAAAAATATTAAAAAATAAAAATCCACCATTGCATTATTATTTTATAATTATTTCATTTAAATGAGCAAAAAAAAAAAGAACTTTAATTGCCATTCTGCTTTCAAGCACCCGGGGCTTTATAAAATGATTTGAAAGGATTTTTGGCTCCTTTACTTTTGTGAATACGAAAAATGGTATTCCACGTCATATACATAATTATGTATTTAGCGGTATACATAAGGAATACGAATGATATCCTGGCAGACACTGTGTATTGGGATTCTTTTGTGTTTCGGGAGAGCTCCGCTTGTGATGGGTGGTTTTCTTGCTCAACGGCATGATGTTACTCTATGGTTTTGGAGGTGTACTATACATCAGACTATATTGAATTTGTTCTCAAGTATTGCATGGAGTTCTGGTAATAATTGGAATTTACACTGAAGAAACGCGCCGCGCTATTCTTTTCATAGGCAAAAATTTCTGGCACTGTTCATAGTTAAAAACACTGAAGGCTTTATAACTTTTCTTTTAATACATTTTTAAAGTGCAAACCTTAACTGAAATTCGGATAGAATAGAACAATCCTTTCAGTTTCCTTGATGCAAAAACCGACCATTTACCGAAAACGTCAGTGAATGTAGTGTGTTTGTTTTAAACGCAGAAGACGGCGCTGAGAATTTTTCCGGCAAGATCGGAAGACAATTAGCTTGTCCAGTACTTACTACCGGACACTTTCACAAAAGAAGAACTGTGTTGTTCAGTTGGGATGAAATATGAAAACAGTAAAGTCAGTGTTAAATTGTATCGAAGATTGGTTGAACAAGATAAAAAAAAAAAGATTTGGAGACGGAGCCGAACCTTCAGGGACACCGATTTGAGAAACAATTTTTCTAGATAAAGAAGAGGAGATTGCCTCTTTAGTTACTTTGTTCTGTCGTCAGCAAACCCAGGTTATTGTGTTGATCCCAAAGATCAAGGATTAAAGAATCTGGAAACAGCGAACATTCCCTAACGTCATCCTGATAATTCGTGTCAATTTTGCAGGAATCCTGAAGCTGGTCATGGCACGATATAATTCTTCCCTATTTACTCTGCCGTAAGCTGCATTAAAATTCATGAGCAGGTGTGGGTCTCGATGCTAATATCTTGGATTTCCTACAGTAACTGGCGCTGTGAAGATCGGTTGCATATTTTCCACGTCTAAAACCGCATTGGTAGAGACCAACTAGATCGTTAAGAAACTGCATAAGACACTCTAGGACAGGCACTCACTGCGGTCTACTTTTTTGTAAATGGAACAAATTGTATAGGAATTCCAACTATCGGGAAAACTTCCTCCCGAACATATAATGCAGATAAGTTAGTGCATGCTTCCGCTTTTAGTCCATCAGCTCCAGGTTCTTTTTTTGTATTAAGGCAAAATATGACTGTTCTGATTATTTTTGGTCGGGCGAAAGAAATTCTTGATTGTCATTTAGATCGACAGATATCAGTCGCTAATTAACAGAATCTTGTCTGAGCTCACTATTTAGAACTAATCTCAAAAGTTTCTCCAAATAAGTAATATTGCCTGTGTACTGCACATGTACAATGTACACACTACTGTGTTTCTGTCCCTATTTTCGTTGACATTGTTGTCATTGGACGTCTCAAGCCATTTGCTGATGATCTAATAAGCCCTTACCAATGCAGCTTTAGACCGACCGAGGAATACAACATCGATACCCACCACCTGTTCGTCGCTTAAAAAAGCAGCCTACTACAGTGTTAATAGAGAGTTGAACTTTATAGTGCCATGTATAACTTTAGAACCCCTGCTAAAGATACGCCTTATCAGGATGACGTTGGAAAATGCTCGCTGTTCCGTCCAAGTTGGTGGGGACTCTACTGAAACTTTCCAAACCACCAGAGGGCTAAGACAAGGTGACTTGGTCAGAACTTTACCATTGATAGGTACAACTTCGAGGTAGTCAGTGAATTTGTCTACCTGGGCAATGCTGTAAACACAGGCAACAACATGAGTGCTGAAATCAAACGCAGACTAACTCTTGCTAATCGCTGTTTCTTTGGGCTGAATAAGCAATCATCCTGGTCCTGCAGAAGTATAGACCCTCTCCCAATCGGATGAAAAAGCCACTCGAAGTCGTCGAGGGACAAATTCTGCGTACGATTTATGGTCCTAATCCGAGTAAACCGAGAAAACAACATTTAACGAAGAAGATACAATGACTAACTATACACGAGCCGTACAGCGAATTCAACTAAAATGGCTGGACCATGTAGAGCGAATGGAAATCGACACTCCAGCACGTAAAGTCTTCAACGCCAAACCAGAGGGAGTCAGAAGCCAAGGTAGACCTCATCTCCGATAGAGCGACCAGGTAGAGGGAGACCTCCGACAACTTGGAGTGCAAAATTGGAGACGGCAGGCTAGAGATCAAGCCGGCTAGAGGGGCATACTAAGCAAGGCCTGGAGCACCACGCTCTAGTGGAGCCAACATAAGTAAGTAAGTAGGTGCCATTGGTTCTCCGGGTTCATCTTACTAATATTATAAATGTAAAAGTTACGATGTTTGGATGTTTGGATGTTTGGATATTTGTTGCTAACTCACGCCAGAACGGCTAAACGGATCTGGATAAAATTTGGCACAGAGATAGCTTATAGTCTGGAATAGCAGATAGGCTATTTTTTATCCCGGTAAAATGTATGGTTCCCATGGGATAGATTTGTTTTAATTTTTGAAATTACACCAGAATGGATGAATGGATCTGAATGAAAATTAGCACAGAGATAGATTATAGTCTGGAATAGCATATTGGCTACTTTTTATCCCGGTAAAATGTATGGTTCCCGTGGGATAGATTTGTTTTCATTTTTGAAATCACACCAGAATGGCTGAACTCATCTGAATGAAATTTAGAACAGAGATAGATTATAGTCTGGAATAGCATATTGCCTACTTTTTATCCCGGTAAAATGTATGGTTCCCGTGGGATAGATTTGTTTTAATTTTTGGAATTACACCAGAATGGATGAACGGATCTGAATGAAATTTAGCACAGAGATAGATTATAGTCTGGAATAGCATATTGGCTACTTTTTATCCCGGTAAAATGTATGGTTCCCGTGGGATAGATTTGTTTTCATTTTTGAAATCACACCAGAATTGCTGAACTCATCTGAATGAAATTTAGCACAGAGATAGATTATAGTCTGGAATAGCATATTGGCTACTTTGTATCCCAGTAAAATGTATGGCTCCCGTGGGATAGATTCGTTTTAATTTTTGAAATCACACCAGAATGGCTGAACGGATCTGAATGAAATTTAGCACAGAGATAGATTATAGTCTGGAATAGCATATTGGCTACTTTTTATCCCGGTAAAATGTATGGTTCCCGTGGGATAGATTTGTTTTCATTTTTGAAATCACACCAGAATTGCTGAACTCATCTGAATGAAATTTAGCACAGAGATAGATTATAGTCTGGAATAGCATATTGCCTACTTTTTATCCCGGTAAAATGTATGGTTCCCGTGGGATAGATTTGTTTTAATTTTTGGAATTACACCAGAATGGATGAACGGATCTGAATGAAATTTAGCACAGAGATAGATTATAGTCTGGAATAGCATATTGGCTACTTTTTATCCCGGTAAAATGTATGGTTCCCGTGGGATAGATTTGTTTTCATTTTTGAAATCACACCAGAATGGCTGAACGGATCTGAATGAAAATTAGCACAGAGATAGATTATAGTCTGGAATAGCATATTGGCTACTTTTTATCCCGATAAAATGTATGGTTCCCGTGGGATAGATTTGTTTTAATTTTTGAAATCACACCAGAATGGCTGAACTCATCTAAATGAAATTTAGAACAGAGATAGATTAGGTATAGTCTGGAATAGCATATTGGCTACTTTTTATCCCGGTAAAATGTATGGTTCCCGTGGGATAGATTCGTTTTAATTTTTGAAATCACACCAGAATGGCTGAACTCATCTGAATGAAATTTAGCACAGAGATAGATTATAGTCTGGAATAGCATATTGGCTACTTTTTATCCCAGTAAAATGTATGGCTCCCGTGGGATAGATTCGTTTTAATTTTTGAAATTACACCAGAATGGATGAACGGATCTGAATGAAATTTAGCACAGAGATAGATTATAGTCTGGAATAGCATATTGGCTATTTTTGAAATCACACCAGAATGGCTGACCGGATCGGAATGAAATTTACAACAGAGCTAGATTATAATCTGGTATATCTTATAGGTTTATTTTTATCACGGTTAAATGTAGGTATTAAATTATGAAGCTATAAAAGAAGAAGAAGCTAGATTACGATAGAATATACTCCTCAAGGTTCAGTCTACTTTTTGATCAGCTGAAACGCGAGTGAAGCCGCGGTTAAAGGCTATATATGGGTGTATATATAAAAATGGATGTGTGTATATATGTATGTTGCGTATGGACTCCTAAACCACCCAATGGATCTTTATGAAATTTTTGGGGTAAATATAGTTTAGTCCAGGGATGGTTCCTGTGAAGGTTTCGTGCCGATCCGGTGGAAGGAAAAAAAATGCATGCTTTTAACAATTTTGGTTCAGTTTTTTTTAATTCTTTTTTGGTGTTTTTCATAAATTTTTAAGCGGAATGCCCGGGTGGAAGACAGAAAAATGCGGGCTTTTGGCAAAGTTTTTTTTCAACTTTTTTATAAAAATGTTTTCCTTTCGTTGAATAAAAGCATCATATTAATGGAACTGAGTCGAAAAAATCAAACTCTGAACGAACGTGCGTGTCCATTTGGTGCAAGAATCGTCCACCCAAACATTTTCCAAACAACTTTTAAACATAGGAAAAGGAATTGAATCCCACAACAAATGACATTTTATGTTCCCAAATTTTTGTCAAATGCAGCAAAATATTCAAGCCACAATTTATCAATGTTATCATGTTCAGTTTAACAATCAAATTAACTGCACTTTGTGTGTATGCCAAAAAATTTGTATATTTATACACCAACCGAAACGACCAAAAATATTGCTTATCCGCTAACATTGAGATAAAATATACATATAAATAAATTTAGTTTCACATTAAATACACAAGTGTTTTTTTGGGCGTAGCAACGCGCGCCGGGTACCGCTAGTATCATAATAAAGGGTAATTTTTTTAGACGTGTGGTTTTCTAGAAGAAATAAAACGCATATAATTTGATGTTATGGCCAAGAATTTAGCTTAATTATAAAGATAAGGGTTTGCTGCTGCCTCGATCTTGGAGTCCACTCCACAGGTAAACGACACGACACACGAGATTGACCGTAACATTATGGCCGGCTTCATTTTTGAAAAAATATGGACCAATGACTCCCTCTGCCCATGGAGCACACCAAACAGTGACTTTTTGAGGATGTAACGGCGTCTTAACAATGGCTTGCGGATTATGATCACTCCAAATACGACAATTTTGCTTATTAACGTACCCATTCAACCAAAAGTGAGCTTAATCGCTAAACAAAATTGCCAAATTGAAAACTACACGTCTAAAAAAAACACCCTTTAGTTATTCATAGGATCCATCTCAAGAAAAGCGTTGTCTGGTCAGTGAATATTGATTACTCTCTCAAATACTCATGTTCATTACCTAATATTTGAAATCTTGTTTTTCTAATACTTTCCTTAGATTCGACAGCGCTGAATTTTTTCTTCTTAAGTGACATTTTTGACAAACTGTTTCTTCTATAAGGCTTTCTTACTTCTGCTGTCATCTCAAGTATATCGATGGCTACCAAATGATTACTTATCCCTGCCAACAATCAATTAGCTTAAGAAGCTTGTTGCAACTGTCGAGATGCATCCAGCTGTTCCGTTCTTTGTATTAGAAAATCATTTAACTGTTCGCTCTGTTTCGAATGTGTTTGCATTTGGTACCTGCACGCCAAATATCTTTTCGTGACCGTTAAAAATTCCAACTTCGAACAAATGGTTGGCAATATTTTCCTTAACTCCGAATTCGTATAGCTCTGACTGATCTGATCATTTCTGCTCTGAAATCAGGAGCGGAGCATATCATCATGCGGGTTTAAACATTCTTGAAAGTGTCTTTCATGCTTCCATTCCCTTATTTTTCTTGTTCAACGAATTTCCTAAGATCTCGAAATAGAATGTCTTGTATACGATATTTGCAAATAAAAATTCCGTGTCCACTATATGCTCGAACTATATAACGTCCTTCGAATTCCCTTCCAAAGTAAGACAATCTTACTTTGACAGCTAAATTCTAGGTTAGTTTATAAAAATTTCAACACCTGTGCCAACGCTATAACTCTGCAACTGCTTTTTTAATGAACATCCAATATCATATTACCAGTCTCGACATCAATCAACCCAAATTATGTGCAACAAGAAAGACATCAAGAGTCAATCGAAATCAAAATTTGCAATTTATTCCAATTTTTTTTTTTTGATTGCCTAGGCGCAGGCTTGTATATCCAGCCATCACACAAATGGTTGGATAGTGCACCTATTTTTTTTTAATTTTTTTTTTTTTTTATTATTTTAACCTGACCAGTTCCAGTTTTCAACATGGAACTTGGAACTTATAGCTTTTAATTAAAAATGCACTCTAGTCATTTGTAGAGGCTCATGTTTAAATCTCACTTTTTGTAGGAGCAATTAATTAAGTGCGTTCTCGCTTAGTCGTATCTGTGCTGTTGAATACCAAATGAGAGTTACCCGAATACATTAGGCCATGTTTGTTTCATGAGATTCGTATAAATTAATCAATTCTTTTGCAAAAATAAGAGTCTGCGCCTTGCCTCGCCGTCTAGTGACAGCTTTGTCACTTTATTGCTTTAAATTTATGAACTTTTTTCCATTTTAATTATGTGAATCAAATGAGTTCGAAATGATGGTCTTAAATGTGTCAAAATGGAAGTCAATTTGTGATTGCTCTGAATCTGATTATGCTTTAAAAAAAGGATTTGTGTATCCTTCTTTGCTTGACGTGACAGGTGTATCCCTTATCACAAAACTTAACGAAAGAATTTAGAAACAAAGTTAAAAAAAAAAACCGCCAGGGAGCAGTGTAGTCGGTTGATTATTGTTTCGCATATTCATATCGGACAAACTTTAAAGATATCCAGATCAGAAAATTGCTGATTACTGCAGATATTAATATCTGACAGCACCGTAGTATGTCTTCCATTCAAAGTTTAGAACATCTGTTCTAGAACATTTTTCTTTATAACATTGTATTGCGTTAGGTAGGACCCCCTAATGGACACAAGAGCTAACTAAAATAGACGGCACTTAATGTCAGAACTGAACGAAACGTTTTCAACTGTTTTCTCAAATGAAAAATGTATCTTATCCATACCGCAATCGAGTGCGTTGAAGTATCTATTTAAACAAAGAAATCTATTTTGCCATTCATAATTATCTGAGAGATGCAAACGATAGCGCACTCTACATAAATTTAAGCAAAACTTATCGAAAACCTAACGAAGGAGTTAGAAGTAAAGTGTTTTTATTTATAGACACATGTAGTTTTGGCGGCCATGTTGTTTTGGTTACATCTGTAAAAACTGAATTATATAATTTAGCAAATTACACAACTTGCTTTGTTCCCATTTTACGGTAAAACTCGGCCTTTCAAAGGCTTCAACTTTGGCGAACTTAGGTTTGGGATCCTGTACGATCCGGACCAATTAGCTCAAAGTTTGTTCGGTTTGGGGCCGGCCGGCGGCGCCTATAGTCCGTTCTTTTTCGAAACGACACCGTCTATGGCGGGCTCTACAGAACCATAATAAACAATTTCTTGTGGCCAAATTGAACCATATATGAATCTAGGCAACATGCGGTTCCAGCAGGACAGAGCTACGTGCCAAACAACGGTCCATTTACTTACTCCAAGAACGATGAATTGACCTATGTCATGCGATTTGATCCCGCTAGACATTTTCTGGTTGGGTTTCGTGAATTCGCGTGTCATTAAGAATAAACCGCAATCGATCAATGCGCTTAAAGTAGACATAACATAGGCGATCGCTCAAAGAAATTGGATCACTCGTATCCTTGTCACCGTAAAATCCCGAGACGGTAGGGGTCCGATCCAGAATGCTGGCGGCGTTAATATCACAGGTTGTAATGTGGTTGAAAGTTCTACTGTCTGGCAACCATCTTTGTAGATTTTAAGAACTGGTGTGCCGCAAGGTTTCGTTTTGTCTTTTTCTCTCTTAGTCATCATTATCAGTCATCTCTTGTCTAGGACTTTTTATCTAATAAATTGTACTAACGTTTCCAGATTCAGAACCCAGTTCTTCAGAAGTGAAACTGTATCAACCATCTAGAATTTTGTGCTTTAAAAACTCCATGCTTGCATTCGTCCAAATCTTGAGTATCATTTACAAGGTTGGACCGGAGCTCCTGTTACAAACTTTCATCTATTGAATAGTATAGAGATGAACCTGAAAATTAATAATGGAAGAACCATAACAGAAATGTTTATTGCGCTTGAACATCGTAGCAATGATTCTTGTCTCAACCGTATTTTTTTCTTAATTTCTGTAAACTGTGCTACAGCGAAATAGCCAGGTTAATTCCTTCCTTAAACAATTTATCTGTAACGCTCTTAAGATTAATTACAGACGTACTGATAACTATGGAGACTCCTTCTATAGCCGTACTATACGAATGTGCCTTTTCCGAAACAATCATTCACTCCTATTGTGATTATACAGATATTTAAAATCAGTATGCATCGGTATTGTTCTCAAATGAACTTTTCTGTCCAAGAACTCTCAGAATCGGGATACTTTTTAAATCCACTCTTGTTTGATTGGTGAGCGATGTGTCGGAGTCGGCCTATTACCATCTTGACGATATCAGTCATATTCACTTATCTAGCAGAAAAAATGAAGTATTCCGGTTCGTATAATATTGTTTTCTAAGTCCTAAATCGTCTTTGGCTCATCGGTGTATTTTGTAGACTAGCGACTTCAAATATCCATCAGAAAATAGTCTATTGGTGTTAAGTCGCATCTTCTTGGAGGCCGACTCACGGGTTCGAAACGTAAAACTGGACGCTCACCAAAGATTTCCTTTAATAAATCAACGCGTTGTGTGACATGTTGCGCTGCGCTGCGTTCGCCGTCTTGTTGCATCGGTTTTAACCAAGTTAGAACTAATAAGGAAAATGATTCCAGCATCAGTTTCATTTATTGAAGTAGCCATTCAACGAAAAATGAGCTTCATCGCCGAACAAAATCAACATAAAACTCGTTTCGGAATAAATCTGCACAGTTGGCATGCGTTGTTCAGGCGTCAGTCGGTTTATAATAAAATGTCTGATGCCTTATTGCAACGAGGCTGACGTTACCTCGTCGATGTCCAGGGTCGTTCCCAAAAAAAGCCAAAACCTAGAAGGGTGGAACACACTTTGAACTCAAAATTAACAGTATTTTTTATTTATCATAAGTATGGTTGGACAGTTATTTCATATACTTGAGCCTAGTACTCAGTTCGCGCTAAAAACTAAATTTTATCTCTACAATATTTATCTCTACACACCTTTGCTAAAAAGGCGCGCTAAATTTTGAAGTTGGAGAGATTAAAGATACTATAAGGCAAGTTATGGATCTTACAAAAAATTTTTTTTTGAGATAACAATCAAACATAACATACGATGATAGCGAAGATGAAAAAAGATGGTCAAAAAATTCTGTCCGTCTGTCTGTCTGTATGTATGTATGTATAGACACCTACAGCCCAAACGGTTGTGCCGAATTGCTTCAAACTTGGTATATATGGAGTATAGGCTAAAGCTTATTTTTCTAAAAAACATATGGCTGAACAAAATTAAAAAGACAGTCCAAAAGCGGTACTTGCGGTTTTTGCTTTCGACTATTTCGAAGACGGCTCAACCGATACTTTCGGAATTTCACACATATATAGGTGCAGGTAGCTCAATTTATACTGCATACCAAAAAAAATAAATTTAAAAAAAATTATATATACTTTAAAAAGTGCCCATTAAATTTTTTTTTTAAATTATAAATACATATGTTAATGTACTTGCTGAATACCTATGAACTGGCGTTTTGGATTTTTTTTGAAAAATGTTTTCAGAAATTTTTTACAAAACACTTTTTTTTCTCAAAATCCGCTCCACAGATTTTTATAAATTTATTCTCATAAATTCAAATTTTTCCAAGAAATAAAATGGTGTACTTATTTTTCAGCTCAAATAAGTTTAAGTATTTATTTAAGAATTTTGTTTAGTTTTATCAAAATCTCAAGCCCCAAGACCACTGTCATACATTAGAGCAAGTTTATGCGACCCAGTAGTGCATTTTATTTAATATACCTACATTATGCAGCCACTTAGCAATTATCGAACAAGTTCAAGAGCAAGTTCGTGCGACCTTCTCAAGACCTTCTGACAACTGTCAGAATTTATCTTGTGAAATAATGTGTTTTACATTCTTCCGCACGCTAAATTTTGTGGAGACTTTTTTCTTAGCCGTTAGCCTGACACCTGGAATTTATCTTGAAGTGAGTACTACTCAGCTAAAAACCCAACCTAAAATTTATCTTGGGTGGAAATTTGTATGGAAGATAGCGCGATCTGAGTACTAGGCTTTAATGATAAACTTATAATAAAAGATAACTATTAATTTCATATAATATCTTAAGTATTAGCAACGATGGTAATGCTATTCTAGAACACAAAATGGTGAGCAATGCTGGGTCTGTAGAACCCCTTGAGGAAGAATGTCTACAACAATAAACGTGTCCTTAAAACTAGATCCGTGGAGTTCCTAGAAACAGACCATGAGAATAAACGGGTGTCCTAATGCCGTTTCGTAGTCCCTCTTCGATGATCGAGCAGGAAAAACGCTAATAATAACCAGTCGAGTCGGTCTGAAGATGCCAAAACCAGAAGACAAAACGTGTGTGTGGTGATGCTTACAGTAACAGCAACCCCACGACAGCAAACGGTGGTCAGTGGGGTTGGGTTTTCTCTGAAAAGGAAACGCTCCACGACATTAAACAGTTTAGCCTAGTGCCGGTCTGCAATCCACTGCTACAAACAGCGAAGTGGCATGCTGACAAAAAACTTTGCGTCTCAAAAACTCGGTGAAATCCTTCTGTGATGTCTGGTATTCACAGCAGCATTCGGTGTGAGGTCTCCATTCCCTTACTCTGTTTGTAATAGAATGTTCTGCCAATGGTAGGGAGGCCGAGTCTGATTTTTGGTTTACGATTTAACGATTGTTTATTGAACAATTTAATATTTACCATCTAGAATCTTCTCCCATCTACCATCTTGTTCTATCTACCATCTGCTACTATCAAAATTCTTCTACATCATCTACCATCTCCTGCCATCTTCCATATACTGTCTTCTAACATCCCATCTTCTACCTTTTACCATCTCCTACCATTACCGTCTTCTATCGTCTACCATCTCCAGCCATCTGCCATATGCCATCTTCTTCAATCTACCATCTACCAACTACCACCTTCTACTATCAACTTTCTTCTATCATCTGCTACTTTCTCTACCATCTTTTACCATTTATTTCTTTGAAAATTTTTTTCTTTAGAAAGCTTTTTGATGTTAAATTTTTTTAGAATACCTAAATATACATAAATATGAACATAATGTATGTATGTATGTACATCATTTAAATGAAATTTGTAGCGTTCAAAAATATAACACATATTTTGTTTGTGTATATTTCTACTTCAAAACAAAAAACAATAAATTAATGTATCAAATTCTGACTGATAAATATTTCAAATAATTGACACTTTTACACAATTTTTTTTTTTTATTTTTGCACGCAAGGTATGTCGTCGTAATTTTTTTTTTACTTTTAATTCATTTTTCTCACCGTTTACACCTTCCCTGAACTTCCACAAATATTTCAAGATCAAAATTTCCAAAATTGGTCCGGCCATTCTCGAGTTTTAGCGCTTCAAACGCACAGCAATTGATTTTTATATATAAGAAGATTTAAAAAAAAAAAATTGTCATTAATTATACTTATATTAATGGTCAAGTGGGGGTGTCCATCTCGGGTTGTTCAAATCCGGTTGTCCTTGATGTGTTGGTGAATTGGCTACTAGCCACGGTGGTAAGTTGACGCTGCTTCCTCGTAAAACTGAATAGCCTCGTCGTCGTTGATTCTGATAATTCCTTCGTCCATTAGCGCAGTTATGTCCAGGTATCGTGGTTCAGGATGCCGTTCTTCACTGTTGATTGTGCTCACTAGAGGATTCGGATGGTTGACTAAATTTGTCGCCAACCTTCTAGCCGATTCCGTCATACACTTGTTTAACGGTGTTATCGCTGCTGCCTCGTAGAGTCGTTTGTTGCTTGGGTACTTCTTCCGTCGTTGATCAAAGTGAAGATCCGTGCAAATCCTTAACATTTTCCTTTCAAATAGTCCGATCTTCTTCATACTTGTCTTTGATGTTGTGAACCAAACCGGGAAACCGTATTTAACTATGGGCCTTATTAGTTGCTTATATAGAAGCAACTTCGTTTTTTGATTAGTGGATAAATGCGATGAAAGGCGTAATTGGCTTTTTTGAGGAGTGCTGATACGTGTGGGTTGAAGCGTAACCTTTCCTCAAAGTTGATTCCCAAGTACTTCACAATTGGCTTGGGTGTCAATTGGGTTCCATCTGGTAGATTCACTATGATACTGCGGCAAGTAGTGGATGAACGTGTATTTTGGCGTCGCACGGGTCTTCTGAAGCAAGCTAACTCCGACTTTGCAGAATTAACTTTGATGCCCCATTTCACGTAGTAGTCCCACAGTCTTCTCACGTGTTCTTCAACTCTTCTGGCTGCGATAATTGCTGATATCGATTTGGCGTATGTGAGTGAGTCATCCGCATACAGTAGATTCATCGCGTTCTCGGGCTGTGGCTGATCGGAAGTGAATATACTGTATAGAAATGGTCCTAGTTTGGATCCTTGAGCTACTCCAGCTCTGATGGCTTTGGTTGTTGACTGGCTGTTTTCAATTTGGACGAAGAAGGATCTGAAAGAAAGAAAACTATAAATTATTTTTATCAATGTTGCTGGAACACTGATTTTTGGTCCGAATTGTAGCCATCCTTATTCAATATTTCTGCAAAAAGAATATGTGAATTATAACATCAAAAGTTAAAAATACTTGTAAATATTTATTTAATTATCTTCATGATGAATGTATTTCGCTGTTCTTTTGTTCTAAATTCTGTTCTAAGTGGTTGGAAATGGATGGCAGTTAGCAGTTCATATAAATCCTTAAATCACATGGCAGATGACAAAATGGCTGTCAATGAAAACAGTACTGCCTTAAAGTTATATAGCTATATACCTCTTAAAAGAAACGCCTTTTTTTTGCTTAACTTATATAAACAGTGCAAAATGTGAAGGGAATTAAAAAGTTGACTAAAACTTGAAAGGCAAGCCTCAAACTATGTGCTTTCGTAAAATTTTATAATTTCACAAATTTTGACATCCCCACACAAAAGCATTAGCCTTCAAACCTTCGGGCAATACTATCTAAATTGAATATTATAAGCCTATTCCATGTCGTGTGGACATATGGAGAAAGCTTATATTTAACATATCTGGGTACCTAAATTAGCAAAATAGCAAAGGGCTTAGAGTTGCGACGGTATTAGAATTTACATTTCCCTATTTATAGAACAAATTGTTCCGTTCAAATAAATAAATTGCTAATATTGATACTGTTTCTCTGTTGGGCTGGCTTTTCTATTCCGGAAATAGAAGTTCCATTTTAGCATTTTATTGAAGTAATACCAATAAAGGGATCAAAATTCATGCCAGGAACTCTGACTAGGGTACATTTACATTATTAAATACTTTTAAATATTTGAACATTCAAAATATAACCTTTATAACGCATGCATTTATTAGGAGCCTGATGATGATGATGATTTTGATAGACTCAATTTTAATTTTCTATCCAATAACTTTGATATCAAACAGATTGCATAAGTATTTCCTCGAAAATTTTTAATTAAATCAATGTTAGTTTTAATATTTCAAAAATAGATTATCTAAGTCATATTTAACTTGTATATTTTGAAAGGGTATTAGCATTGGAATGATTAAAATTCATTTGTTCAAACACATTCTAAAAAAGATATATAATTTTGGAATTATTGTTTTGATTATGTCTTCAAGCTATAGTTTAGATACGGCCATGTGACTTTTAGCTTTTTGCGAAAAATATTTGCCAAGTGACGTACTTTTTGTTTGTTTTAGCGTTTAAATTGATATCAGCATTTATCACGTGCTGGATTCTATTGTTAGTCAAATATTTTCGAAATTTATGGTTAAAATCTTAGAATAAGCAAATTCTTGCGAAATTTAAAACAGCTTTTGAACTGCGACGCCAGGAGCTATTTGCTTTTTGCCTTTTTGTTAAACGCTATCTGATGGAACAGAATTTTTAATTTTACAAAAACACAAAAAAAAACACTTTAAAAAGGAGACTGAGGAGGAACTGGTGGTCTTTCCAAGCAAAACTGTAATACCAATTTTCTCTCTACCTCGCCTTAATGAACAAATGTTTCGTTATCCGCCCGGTCTTATTTTTTGACGTGATAACGTCTAATAAATTGGAAAATATGGGCAGCATGCACGAAAAAGTGTCACAGTCACAGTCACGGTCACGTTATATAGCTGCTTTGATAGCCTAGAAAGTCGATAAAGTGGGAATGGAGGGTTTTGGGTGGATGGTGATTGTAAGTGGTGGTGGGTGTGTGTTTGAGGGGGGGGCTGGGTAGGTAGTGTCCGGCACAGGAAAAAATTGTCAAAAATGGTGGGTGAGTGGAAGGTGGTTGTAGGTGGGGTGGGTAGTTGGATTTGGTGTTGGGAGGGGATGAGAAAATAATTGTCAAAATAATTGTCGAATAAAACTAAAAATTGATAAAAAAAAGGAAAGAAAAACACATGATTGTTAAGCAAATTGATAACATTTTATTGTAAACAAAACACTTAATTCATAGTTGAAAACAATAAAACAAAAAAAAAAAAAAACAAACAAAAATTACTTATATAATTGACAATTATGGAATATCGAAATATGATAGTGCAAAACCGTTTTACAAAAACACGGTATTAGAAAACACTTTCAGTTACACCATATTCCAAGCACCAAAAATATTGAACCTCCTTGAATCTCTGCCACAGTCAGAACGACATTATTTAATGGATGCAACTTTCAGTGTTGTCCCAACTTGTGGATGTAGGCAGTTGTTAATTATTTACATTGCCTATTCAGAACATGTAAGTACAAAAATTAATGTACAGAATTCGAGATGAAAGAAAAAAAATTAAAAATAAAAGAAAACAAATTGCAAATTCACTTGGATTTTAAACTTAGTTTCTTTTTTTTTTATTCTCGAAAAAATAAGCAAGGAATAGATGAATTATTAAAAAAAAACTTGGTCTTTCGAAAAACCAATTTTTTTTTTAATTATTAGTTTTTCGAGAGACCAAGAAAATAAAAGTAAAAATTCGCGCGAATTTTTACTTTTATTGGTTGGTTGGAGGTGTGGGTGGTTGGTGGTGGTTGTAGGTGGTGTGGGAGGTTGGTGGTGATAAAGAAAGGGGTATTTATGTGGGGGGGGGGGGGGGACAAAATTGTCAAAAACGGTGGTTGGTTTGTTGGTGGTTGTATGTGGGGGTTGGAGGTTGATGTTTGGGGGAAGGGGTGAGAAAAAAAAAATTCAAAAATGGTGGGTGGTTATAGGTGGGGTGGATGGTTGGTCGTTGGAGAGATACAACCTACACATTAACTGTTTTGTGAACTGGTTATCACGTAAATTTATCGTCCGTAAACCGACTTTACAGACAACCAAGTTTTTTTTGAGTTATTCTTGACTCAGACTCAGCTGAGAAGTGATCATTGAAGAACGGGTACATGAGGCTTGCATAGCCTTTTAAAGCTTGCAGCAAAACATTCGTTAAACAATAAATTGAGTCTTCAATCGAAGATGATTCTTTGGACGCACACTGCCGTGGTACGACCAAATCTTAGTTATGCTCGTTTGGTTGGTGGCTTGCACTCAGCAAAGCCTAAAACATTGATCTTGCCCAACTGATGCTCTATCTAAACGCTTTCCCGAATCATGCCGCTCGATGTTCATTTATGAAATCGTTGATGCCCGGTATTTCAATCAGACTAAGAGATGCCGGTTGCTGTAATGAAGGACCATATGGTCTTTCTGTTCCTTGCCAGGACAGACTGGAAAAACGAAGGTGTGAAAAGGAACTTTGACATAAATATTTTTATTATAAAGTGGATCTCAATAAATCGCTTTTCCCGACCAATAACCTTTACAAGAACTACCCCCCTCGATCAAACAATCAAAGGATTGTCAGCGGACCTGTCTGAGAAAAAAAAAATCTCATCTAGTTTGTGGGGTATGATTCTTGGATACTTTCCTCCGCAGAACCCGTTTACTGAGTCAACCCTTTGACGGACACAGTGTACCATTACCAACCAGCAACCTGCTTAGGTGGCATAAATACTGGAGGGTGGTTATATGAAATCGTATGAAGATTAGCTTGGCAAATCAAGTAGATTTCCAAGGAAATCCTACACAATTAAAGGTGGGAAGAGGGAAGAGATACATTTGCACAGGTCGTGTTTGGAGTCTGATCAGTCTCTAGGGGATCGTCTGGCAGTTTAAAAACAACTTCCAGGAGGGTATTTGACTCTTTCCTAACCAATTCAGGGTACACCTGCTCAATTTTAGCCCGTAGTCAACATATTTATGATTGTGCTTCAGAATGAAAATATTGAAAGACACCTGTGTTGCACCATGTATTTTAATTTAATTTGGGGGGGGGGGGGGTAACACGCCCTCTTAATAGAATATATCAAATTTGGTAGTTGTTATGCAACGCCTACGTTTTACAGTTCTGTAAAACTACAAGTTTTAATATATATTATATTATTTTTTTTTAAATTTTTGGCCCCTGTTCCTTTCGTATGCAACGCACCCCGCCGCCAAATTTTAAGTGTCTTCCATATTCAAAAATTCCCCCTAGCTTTGATAGCATTTTCTTGTAAATATGCGGATACCACGCCCCCGGAATGTTTGAAAGTTTCCTTTGCATAGCCTCTGCCAAATATTCTACCATATTTAGAAATGCTTCATAAAAACGATTACATTTTTAAATGAATGAGTGAAATCCACGCCCCCTTATTTGAATATATTGAATTTTCGAGTGTTCCTTTCATATGCAACGCAAGTCTAATTCAAAAATTCTGCTATGATAAGAAATGTGAAGTGTCTCAAATATTTGATAGGGTTTTCGAGAAAATGTATGCGTATGCCACGCCTACCTAATGGGCCTTTTTTGATAATATTATACACCAAACCAAAACTTGTGACCAGGATCGTCGTCTTCGAGGACTTGTATTCCTTTCTCCTCTAGCCTTTTTAGGACGATGAGGCAAAAATGTTATAAAAGATAAAATAGTAAGGATCCTCAGAACATTGTCCATAAACGAAGAACGGCGAAACATGAGAACAAAAGAGAACTTCTAGTGATAGATTCTAGTATTTTTTTTTAAATTACCAAGCCAAAGCATTCGTTTAGTTCTTAAGTCCTTTTCAGAGGAGACAAGTACATCTGAACAACAAAAGTTCTGCTTCCTAGAGTTTTTCACGTTTATTTTACGATTTATTTATTTCTCTAGAATAGTTTTTTTTTTCTTTTGTGTTAGTCTCAATTTCCATTCCAATAACGATGTGGGGGCTTTCAAAAGTAGGTACCTAGTATAGTTCGTAAAGGCAATATACAATGCAAGTTCTAAGGGCAGTTCACATACAATAAAAAAGTCCTTGTTGAATCAACTTTATTTTTGTACTGCAATGTGAACAATGAAGGTATCAGTAGCAGTAACAAACCATGGAAATCAAATGCACTTTTAAATGCTTGTATTGTTGTTACCTACCCTACCCAGAATATATTTTTCTCTTATGAATGGAAGACTTATAGTATTTTTTATTTTTTAAGGACGTTGTCCGAAAAGCAAAATTCTGGCGAAACATTCAATTTATTTTTAAAACTTTCAACTTTCAACTTTAATATCCGTTAAGAGATTGTAAAAATATTTTTGTAACTTGATAAATAGATAAATTAATTTTGTATTCCATTGAAAAAGTTTTACAAAAGTTCTCGCTAAAATTTATGACATGGCAGGCAATCATGCACTGTGTTTCATATTAGACTAATTACTCGTCCCAATTAAGGCAGATGTTAGAGAAACAATTGAAACCCCCAAAGGAAAAACCGCAAATCACCACTTATAAGACTTTTTGTGCTTCGGATTGCTTCCAAAAGAAGCATTTTGTTGGAAATTTGTTTTTGGTTGAGGTAATCGTTGGAGGTTTTTGTGTTTCGTGCATAGGCAACTTATGTCACGTGTTCGCGTGTAGGTAAGTCAACATCTTCTTTTTTCCAGCGATGGAAAACAAAAGTGAAGGTGTAATGTACGAAGCTCTCCGAGACATATTGTGAAATGATACAAATTTTAGATTGCTTCAAACTTGGTACATAGTATTAGTATGACGTCATACAGAGGGGTTTTTGGTATTAGCATTCTAGCTCTAAATCTAACGGTACCTGCCATATGATTTTTAATGGAAACACACATTTTGCTCAAAAACGGCTCCTACGATTTTGATAAAACTTTCTGAAAGTGTTTTTTGTATAAACTTTACTTTTGGAATAGATTTTTCAGGAAAAGTCTTATAACGGTACCTCCCATAGGACCGGTTTTTTGAAATCAGATTTTTTCGTAAAAAAATTGATTGATTTCGATGAAATTTTTAATGTAGGAGCACTGTTATGGTCAAAATAACACGGATTCTTAATTTTTTCAAAAAAAAAGTTTTTGTTTTTGAGTTTTTTAAAGAAAGTTAAGTATTTTTTTTATTTCTGTTTTTTTCAAAAACCGTTTGGTACTTTTTTTTTTTAATTTTATTTTTCTAACAAAAACTCTTTATGTTTTAGAAGTTGACGAACTCCAAAAAAATTTGGAATATGTTTTTGAAAAGTTTTTCAAAAAAAAACCGTTTCTGGAAAAAAATGGTCCGACGATTTTGAAATTTTTTTTCTTCAAAGTTTAAAACAGTAAAATAAAACATATGGTTGACTTCATTTTTTTAAAATGGGATCCACAAAACTTTTTAACTGTAGCGTTTTTTTAATGATAAATAAAATGTCACATAATTTTATCCCTTCTTTATACCCTATTCCATAGAATGGGTATATTGTATTTGGTGTGGAGTTTGTAACATAGAGAAATAATACCGTTAGGTATAGAAAAGTATATATATTCTGACTCAGAATCAAAAGCCTAGTCGATTTAGCCATGTCCGTCCGTCCGTCCGTCCGTCCGTCCGTCCGTCCGTCCGTCCGTCCGTCCGTATGTATACTCTCTAGAGGTCGCAATTTTTGAGCTAGAAAGCTGAAATTTGGTATATATAATCTTTGGTTCAAGAGTAAGGCTAAGTTCTTGAACCGGTAAAATCCGCCCACAAACACGCCCACAATCGCCATTTTTGTTGAACAACCTCAATTTAATAAAATTAAATTATGTTTTTTTGTACAGTTACGATAAAAGCATAACGCTAAAATTTTGCACACGTAAGCTTTAGGTAAACTTTCTTCCAATCAAATAAAAATATTTCAGTTTGGGCGTGGCTTACGCCTATTTTTCATACAAAACCATCAATATTGTTTTTATAAAATAACAATTGTTATATTAAAGCGAAAAACATTAAATTTTGTGGGTCTTACTGGCACATAAACATCTTGTGTATGAAATCAAAAAAATTGATCTTGGGCGTGGCTGACGCCCACTTTTCATTAGAAACTATAAAAAAATTGTTTTTGTAAATAAACGGTATTTATAATTAATCCGCAAGCCAAAATTTTGCGTCTCTTAATAGAAACGAAAAGGTTTGTGAATGAAAAGAAATTTTTGAATTTTGGGCGTGGCTTACGCCTACTTTTCATAAAAGAACGAAAAACGTAGCCTTAAGAATTTAAGGCATTTCCAATGTTTAATTTAAACCTTTTTCCTTCCGTTCGTTATTTGAGAAATATATCTCTACATTTTCTTTTGTAAATTTTTTCAATACGCCCTCTTTTAAAGGCGTGATTTTAATAAAATACCTTTGTTCAGGTAAGATTGTTCAAAAACTACTCCATTCAGCTGTAGTCTTACACATATTCCTAAATACTGAAAAAAGTGCAGTTAATGCTTCAAATTTTTAAGACACGCCCACTTTTAAGGGGCGTTTCCGTCAAAAGTCGTATAATGCATTAATTTTTTTAACGTTTTTTAACTATCGGTCGCAGTTTTGAAGTAAACAGATGAACACTTGGATTTATATTCCTTGGTTACGTAGCAGAGTGTGGTCCAATAATTGTTAAAAACACCCATAATCGCTATTTCCATTCCAAATCTAATTTTTAAAAATTTAAGTTTTGTCTTGTTTTGTTCAAATCTATCTGCAAGAATAAAATTGAATGTCACTGAGCTCATAACAATTGCCTTGGCAATAAAACGTTTTAACTTTGGGCGTGGCGCACTCCTTTTTTTATTGCGCCAGCACTAATTGAACATCACACCGCATAAAATTAATGTTATTGAATTTTTTTCTGTCTACTAAAGAAGAATTTTTTTTCTGAAACATCGGCTGTTTGCGGGAGGCAGACGCATGCACATACAAAAATATGGGGAATAGGGTATCCAACAGTTCGTTGCAAACGCACTGTAGCTCTCGCTTATGTTTTTTTTCTAAAATCTCCAGCCCCAGGACCACACTCACACATAAGAACAAGTTCATGCAAGAACTTGAATTTTATCAAAAACAAATCCAACGATTTTGATAAGACTTTTGAATCCTGTTTTGCTAGAAAAATCTATCTCTTAAGGTATGAATGGAGTTTTCGTTATATGTCTTGTGTCAAACAACTGGTTTTTATTCAAATCAAATTTTCTCTTAAGCTACATAACTGATTTCAATTAAACTTTAAACAGAGAAAGTCTGTTCGAATTAGTTTAATATCTACAGAAATCATCCCTTTTGGTCCAACCGTGCGTGTTTTGGTCAGGATCTCGCTCTCAACAACTGAAAGTCTAGTTCTGGTCCAATTGGGTGGGTTACATTTATTTTATTACAACTAACTTCGCGACGTTTCCACAAATAATAAGCTTAATCGAAAGAGTGAGTAAAGAGCAAGTTAATTAGGTCTGATAACTTATAATTTCTCTTCGTTTAATTGTTGTTAGAAAGTTCCACCTTCGCACCACAGACATACAATACAGACCGCTAACTCTTTATAGTTTCTCTCTTTGCCTACAAGCTTGATGTGTATTTTATTTTGAATATGTTTAAGCTCTCCCGTTCATTTTAAATGAGAACCAACACACCAAAAATACAATGCACAGGCAGAGATATACCTACATATACCGTGCGTCGGTGCTCGTTAATTTTAAAAGGACGGTTTTGATTTTCGGGATGCTTTGAGAATCAAAAGATCCCCTGATAACCAATCAAAGGCTTTATCAAAATCAAAAAAACATGGGTCAAAACGACGTTTGATACTTCGTTGATTGATCAAGATTTATTCGTTAGGTCTTAATTGAAGTGATAGGCACATGAACGACTATTCCGAAACCATGTTTGATGCCTCTTGAACGTAGACTCTATTCTGGACTTCATCCTCCTCTTCAGTAGCTCGAGATTAGAGATTCAGTAGGTATACCATCAAGCTGCTTGCTGTTTTTTAGGAGCAGGATCGTGGTACTTATTTCTGTACTTTTTAGGAGTTAATATAAATTCCAATCAGAAAGACAGTTGACAGTTGTTCACGTACCGTGAAATACAGGGATTCTTTCTTTAGCCGTACAACACGAATGTGGAATGGATTGCCTGGCACAATTTTTCCTTACCATTTTGATCTGCAGACATTCAAGATCAATGTTCATCGACACCTCCTTTCCCTTCCTTCCTAACTTCCTATCGCTCGCGCTGTGACTTATCATTAAAAGGGCTATAACAAACCCCTTGAGCGCGTGTGCATTATAAAAAAAAAAAAAATTCTTTTCATCGGTGAGCAATGCTCACTAATTCTCCTTCAATCTTCGTAACAGCAATTATATTGACAGTTAAAGGTTACCGTTCATGTCAAAAACATGCTGATTGGTACCTACTTCTTTGTTGACCTACAAGATCCAAGATATAGAGCCACCCTAGCATTTCCTCGATGAACTATACGTGATATCGATTTTAACGACTAAAATGGCTGGGCCGTGTAGAGAGAATGGAAATCAACGTTCTCTTCTTGCATCAGCACTCCTCTCATTCCAAAATGATCGTTCTCGTATAATAAAATGGTGGATTTCATTTTGTATGCGATCATTAGAAAAAGACTGCATCACAAGTTTTGTGTGGAAAGAGGGTTTTACCTTCCACCAGCTGACGAGCGTTACATAAATAGACAAGCATATTGCCATTATTATTTCGCTTGCCCAGTCCATGTTTACCCATATCTGGCTTAAAGCCTACGTTGTTCAGGTTAACTTTGGCATTAAGGTCCCCCATAATGATAATAATGATATCTTCTTTCGTAACGTTGCTGAAGACTGTGTTGAGCTGAGCATAGAACTTGGTCTTGTCTTCTTCCGTTGCATCATTCGTCGTAGTATAATAATGAATGATGCTGACTTTGAGAATCCTAGAGTTAGAGCTCTTGCCGAAACTGGAATCCATTCTAGCATTCTTAGTCAGCATCAAGCCAAAACCATTTACTCTTTGACCACTGCATGTTTCCTACTCCCCAGAATACAACATGAGAGTCATTCCTGATCCTGCATTATATTCTTACTCATCTCAAAAATTCGGATTTTGTGTCGGATCATTTCACAGCACATACCACCTGTTCATACATTCCGTTTAAATCGGAGAACCAATGTTCCACGCTCTGACTTTTCTAAGTTTTCGATAGCCGAAGGTATTGTCTTCAGTATTCGGAAGATTTCAAGAATTTCTTCTATTTTACGATTCTTTATTGATAGCATCGCGATGTGTCGGGACTGCAGAAGGATTAACCAAAGATTAGATACCGCTTGTGGAGTTATTATCATTCGTTGGTGGGTACAGACGCTTCTTGCTATTGCTGCTATTTACCCTACGGAATAAGCTCGTCCGCTATATGCAATGCTTTGTTGTTTGCTTACATTGGCAAACTTTCGTGGTCTTTCTTGGGGCGTTGAAGATACCCGCACTCTACTTCGAGGACGTGTTAACTTAAGTTCTCCAGTACTTTTAGAGAGGGGAAATATTATGTTGGGACAGCTTTATTATAGCTTCCAACTCAACGCGCCATTGTAATAAGCTTAAAAAAAAACTTCTGATATCAACTAATGAAAGCATTCAAGTTTCCTTTAAATCATTTCATTTCGGTTTTAATTGATTTGATTACAAAAAAATTGCTTTCAATCAATTCTGTTTCACAACTCGTTCGAAATCGAATTTTTTTTTTTCAAATCAATTCTGCTTATTGGAAGCAATCACTTCATTTTGTTCACAACTTTGTAAAATCGAAATCTATTGAAGCACCACAATTTAACATTAATGCAAGGATTTAAACAAAAGCAAATTGCAGTTTAATTAGAAATAAATGAGTTTTACTCACACACAAATGTACATTTATATCCTTTTTTTTTTAAGGACACAATTGTATCCTCTCCCCCGTGCGTGAAACATTCATAAGACTAAAGCAGAATTGCAAATATAAATGTCCTGTAGCAAGGATGAAAAGAAAAAAAAATATATTGTTAGAAAAACTCCTTTTTTCATTAATTAAACCAGTCGACTGGTGTATTGTGTGTTGTACAGTTGGAAAAGGGTTCGTTTTTCTAGTCCTTGTATACGAGTATCGATGTCGAGTGGGTAAGCGCCAGAAAATGAAATGCATTCAATGTGCATTATTTCCAAAGGATATACCTAAATTTTTTTTTTGTATATACAATGGTACATGTACATACATACATACTCGTACATACATAAAATATACGTATATGCCCTGAGATTGCAAAAAATAAATGTATTTAACCATTGCCATCGTCGTCGGTCGCGTAGCTATCGTCGTCATCGTTGTCGTTAAAGGTATCAAAGTGAATGCCCAGTCATTCGTATACTCTTTTTTTTTTTTTTTTTGCTGCTCCTATATCAAACACCGCCATGTCCCTTTGTATTAATTCATTAATCTTTTAGACTCTGTTTTTTGCTGCACAGAATAAAAAAAAATTATTCTTGCTCTCGAGAGCAAAAAAATACTAAAGGGCTTTTAGCAACCCTGATGGATTTCCCTATTCCCGAGCTTACCTCGTTCAAGTGCCTACATCCATCCCTTTAAAAAAAAAAAAAAACGTGAATCCACTTCAAATCCTTATTTTGTTCTTTGATTTTTTTTTTTTTTTAAACAAAATTTCTTTTATTAATGCAATGCAGTTATCCCAAAACGAAACCAAAGCCAAAGCCAAAACCCGAACCGAACACACATAAACACATTCCAAAATGGCGCTGACTAAAATATTTCTTCTTTTTTCTTTCCCCCCCTCTCTCTTTGAAAGGACGACAGACAAAATATTATGATAAAAGTGAAAACCAAGCTCTCCTATTTGCGGTGAACCCTGAAGCTTACATAAAGTAATCCTTTCAAATGAAGATTCTTAAGACGAGGTCCTGGTAAAAAGACCAATTAGTGATAGTCATACATAAATTACGAAAAATAAATGTAAAGGGTGTTTTTTTTAGAGATGCTATAAGACACAGTTTAATTTTATTTACTGGACTTTATTTGAAAGGTGATTCCTTGGCTTCTGGCGGTTTTCGTACGAAATCCACATGGGACAAAACGTTAAGTCCAACTTACTTGCTAATATCCCCAATACATATATACATGGGCAAAATCTCCAACCAAATAATGTTGTTTTTTTTTGTCAAAATCCACACGAAATATCAAAGTCGCTCGAAATATTGCCAGAAAACGGAACGAAATGAGTCGCTTTACGCTTGTACAACGTTGGGAAATATTAAAAACTTGTTTCCAAAGGGAGTGATGTGTAGGTGTTGTCCCGCAAACATTTCTTTTTTGAAAAGAAGTTTTCGCCGAAATGAAGCACCCACCGCGCTTGCTTTGCGTAAGTTTGTGCAAAAAGTTCGTGAGACTGGTGGCAAAAAATTACCTTTTCTGACGAGACGCATTTTCATCTCGGCGACTACATTAAAAAAATGGTTGTCTGTAAAGTCGGTTTACGGACGATAATTTTACGTGATAACCAGTTCACAAAACAGTTCAAGTGTAGATAGTATCCTCTCCAACCACCAACCACCCACTCCACCCACAAGCACCCACCATTTTTGATTTTTTTCTCACACCTTCCCCCCAAACATCAACCTCCGACCCCCACATACAACAACCAACCCACAACCCATCGTTTTTGAAAATTTTTTCCTCCCGCACCCACACAATAAATCCCCCTTCCTTCCCACCACCAAAACAAATTCCCGGCAATCCAACCACCCACCCAACCTACAATAACGTGTTACTCACCCACCATTTTTTACTATTTTTTTCCTCCCCAAGACCACATCACCCCATTCCCACAACCACCGCCACCAAACCTATAAAAACAACCAACGACCCACCGTTTTGACAATTTTATCCTCACTCCTTCTCACAATAAATCCCACCTTACTTACCATCAAAAACCACCCTCCCCACCTAAAACCACCAACCAACCCCAAATTATTTTTGACAATTTTTGCCTTACCACCCACCCCAAATACAGCCACCAACCAAACACCCACTACTTTTGTCAATTTTGCCTCACCCCCCCCCCCCCTGCCAAATCTTCCAACACCAACCACCCATCCCACCTACAGCCACCAACCAACCACCCAAATTTTTTGAAAATTCCCCCTACACCTAATCACCCTCCCTCCTCCACCCTTCACCGCCACCGCCAACCGCCCACACAACCTACAACAGCCAATCAACCACCCACCATTTGTGACATTTGTTTGTTCACCCCTTAACCCAACCACCAACCAACAGCCCACCATTTTTGAAAATTTGTTCCTCCTCCCCCACACAATAAAGCCACCCCTTCCTAACCACCACCAATCACCCACCCACTATTTCTGACAATTCCCCCCATGCATCAAATTCAACCACTTACTCCACCTACAACCACCTGCTACCCACACACCATTTTTGATAATCCCCCCCCCCCCAGTACAACTATCTTTGACAATTCCCTCCACTACACACTCCCTCGAAATTCGACCACCGATTACATCTACACCAACTTGCCACTCACCCAACACCGCCAACCACCCATCACACCTACAGCCACCAACTAACCGCCAACCATTTTGGACAATTTTTTCCTCACCCCCACCCAACACCAAATCCCCCAAATCCAACCACCTACCCCACCTGCCACCACCTTCCACTCACCCACCATTTTTGACAACTTTTTCATCGCACCTCATCAAATTAACCTACCCCACGACCAAAACTGCCAACCAATCAAACCACCTACCACCGCCAAGCAACCACCCACCATATTTGCCAATTCACCCCCTTCCCCCCTCCCCCAATCATACCAAATCCCCCCAACACCAAACACCCATCCCACCTTCAGCCACCAAGGAACCACCCATTAGTTTTGACAATTTTTGTCTCACCACCCGAACCAGCTACAACCACCCACCATTTTTGACAATTTTTCCTCTTCCCGACACTACCCCCTCCCCCCGCCCCACGCACACTCCCACCACAACCAACCAACCACCCAACACCCTCCACTCCCACTTTAACGACTTTCTAGGCTATCAAAGCAGCTTGGTAACGTCAGTGTGACTGTGACTGTGACATTTTTTCGTGCGTGCTGCCCATATATTCCAAACCGATTTATTAGACGTTATCACGTCAAAACAAAATTGCCGTATCTGCAGCTCGGAAAACCCGAACGTCGAGAAGCCATTGCATTCACATAGAGTGACAGCATTGTATATGAAATCTATTAGTAGTCTGGAGAACGAGTAAGAGATAACGGGGTTTGGAGACGCATTGATGTAGCTGATAATTAACACATATTTAAACCTTTCCACCTACATTTTCTCTCCAAAAAGAGAAATTTGAAAAAAAAGGTTTGGAGACTCAATTCTGCTATCCATATTACTATAGATTTCATATACGATGGTGACAGTTTGTTGCGGATTATGAAGCAGTGGCATCATTGAATCATTTTTCTTCAATTATGAGGGTGGGAACAAAGTTTCGGTCAACGGTGGGCGTTACAAAGCCATGTTAAACGACTTTTTTTTCTGGTTTCACACAGCCCAGCACGATCGATCGCTTGCGCAGCGAATTCACAAATCGTATTTTCAGCCGTCTTCGCAATGTCAGTTGGCCGCCTCGGAGGGGGTTGAACTATGACTCTCTTAAGGGTTTTTGAACGCTTAGCCAAGGCAGCAAATAAATCGCAACACTCCTTCTGCTTCGTTTTAGGATCCTTGGAGCGTTGAGGCAGCGGCACATCATCCGGGCTTTGTTTTGGCGATATTTTGTAGCTGGCTATCCAACCATTACTTCTTTGAAGTGGAGGTGGCTCTGAGATAGAAGTTGGAACTTAAGAGAGCATACCCGTGTCTATTCTCCGCCTCCGCGTGGAAACCCGGGAACAATATGAATAGCAGGGAAATTGTTGTAAATGAAATAAGAATGAGTATTTTAAGCTGTATTTCCTTTCCTTGCAGTATTGATTCCTTATCGGTAACGTATGCAAGGGAAAACTTATATTGCGGCAAAGAGAGGAAGGTTTGGTGTGCGCATTTGGCCATTTGTTTCTACCTTGGCAAGTGGTTGAATGCGCATATCTTAAGGCTGTCAGGTCTTGAGTATTGATGGTGCTCATCTGAAAGGGACCTCACGGTTGCGAAGCTTCACCGGAAGCTATATTCTGGTACCAAGGGATTTAGGACCTCCTGGGTGATGAAGTCTCGGCTTCGTCACCTGGGAACTATCTATGAGGTAGGCCCACTTGTGGGAGTATCCACCACCGAATGCGGCAACATATGGCATCCAAGGATTTTATTCTTGGATACAAGAGGTGTTAGATAGACCTCGCCCCTCACCAAGGAGTGTGGACATGCCTCAACATGTTCCTCAGGGTAGATCTTAGGGTTCTGGTCTAAGCCCAATTTGACTTTGCATGTGAGTAGGCTCGCCGTGAAATATATGGCTTAATTGCTAGATGTCCACATAAAGCTTGCCCTTATACTGGTCGCCTCGGAACTCTGATTTGACCACTTTGGAATATTTTTGTACGGGAATATAACGGACCGATATTGTCAACAATCCGGAAACAATTTAAACACTTATGGCCAATATCATCCAAGTAATCCGTGAACCACAGCCCGAAACCATCAACAAGGTCTTGGAAAATTAGAGTGACAGAAACAGAATACGCTACTGCGACGCCAGCCGAGGCAGCCATTTGAAAGATGTTGTGTTCAATAAATGTGAAAATCTCTTGTCGAAATCCCCACGAAAACTCCAAGTCCCCAGTCCCAACATTACAAACACTATACAAAATTTTGTGTTTACTCTTTGGTTTGCATTTTACTCAATATTAACTACATAGAAATCAAGTAGTGAATCAAGCAATTAAATTGTATGATGCATTACTTGAACATATTTGTTTTGGAAATATTGACTTAAGGATTCTTACCCTACGGATCTTACTTTGAAGATTATGTCTTTGGGAAACAGTCACCAACCCGATTTCTGACAAATGGCCACTGCGGCTGGCTCAGATGTAGTCCAGTCTTGAGGTCTAATTTTTGATCAGTCTTTTGTAGCATTTGGGGTCGTATATCGGCTATAAAGCGCCGAATGTTGTTTTCCAAGTCGTCAAACGTTTTTGGATTATCGGTCCAGTCTTCTTCGGCGACTTCACATACCCCCACAGAAAATAGTAAAGCGGTTTTAAATCGGACGATCTTGGAGGCTAACTCACAGGTCCAAAACGCAAAATTGCACGCTCACCAAAACGATTCCTTCAATAAATAAAGTGTTTCACGCTGTGAGACACCTTGTGCCTGTTTGTTGAAACCAATGTCTCGCACATAAAGACGATTCAAATCAGGAACGAAAAAGTCATTGATCACGGTTTTGTAACGGTCTCTATTGACTATAACCCTTTGGCAGGCATCGTTTTTAAAGAACAATCCATTAAGCCCACTAAACTGTCAGTTTTTATAAATTCAATGGCGCCCGGCGCGGCGTTGTGTCGAACATAAAGAGCTTTGAAGTTGTGGTTACTCTTGGCGTTCGATGTAAAGCTTTTTAACGAAAGAACTTTTTAACAAAGGCTTGAGTATTGTCTTCATTGTTTTATCATTTAAAGTCTGTACATATAGGCGTGGTGTGAAAACGTTCCATCGTCAAGCGAATTAATTGCTCCGATGCGCGACGCCATTCACGATTAGAACCATGTTTTCGAAAAAAAATCTGCATAGTATGCATGTGTTGTTGAGGCGTCAGTCGATTCATGATGAAATGGCAAACCAAAGTAAAGATAAATTACATGGCAGAGGAAAAAATGGCTGTCAATAAATACAGTGCTACCAACTTGTAGTTCTATACCTCTGAAAAGAACACCCTTTTTATTATACAGAAGCAACATCAAGAGCAGGATAAGAATAACAAAAAAACAAACCTCAAATGGTAAATTAACAATTTTTCAAAAGATTTTCTCCTCCTCTATCATTTTCGTCCTTTTTCAGGATATTTTGGAGACTACGACTTCGAGTACCACTGCTTTCGTTGTGGTCTTTTATATCGGCATTTTTTATTTTTTAATTAGAAATTAATATTTAACACGCGTGTCAAACGAAGTTTTCTTATATCAAAGAAAATAAAAAGAAATCCTTTCGTTCATTTAGTGTCCTGTCTCGTCTCCTGTGTGATGTGCTGTATGTTAAGTGACACACAACCTCAAGCACATCAACCAACTAATAAACATTGATATAGAATATATAGGAGGCTTATAAATGAGGGACAAACACAGGCTATCTACTTATTCCCCTATAATGGTCCTTAAAGGCTCATAGGACAAGTTAGCTTCTGTTGCCAAGAATATATTAGTTCTTATATCCTGTATATATCCTGTTGCTGGTGTTTCATTTATCAAAATGGAAGGTCGGTCGGTCGGTCGTTCTTTTATGGTTCTGTCGTTAATCCTGTCTGCAAAAGAAGGCTAACAACAAACCGAACAAAAAGAAACCACTTCCTGACGATGAGCAAATTTATCCATCCCGAAGGCTCATCTATGTATATACGAGTACATTTATAGGGAAGAAGGATATTGGATAGGAAAGGTATTCGCAACCTAGCATTCAGGATATTCTTAGCTTGTTTTGCGAAAAAAAAGTGTAATTCGTGTGCCTCTTCAATAGGCTCTCTCTCTTTGAACTGGACAAAAGGATATATGTACTAGATCGCAAAGGGAGTATTAACAGCGTGCATTTATGTTTGGAGTATGTGGGCTTATGGACTGGGCAGGGCAGGGCAGCAAAGGCAGCAGAGTATTACTTGAATATGAATAAGGTTATTGACGGAACCAGAAAAAAAAAAACAGAGGAGGAGGATCGACAAGTAGGGAAGTCCTTTATTTACAGCAGCATCATCAGGCAGGTACTTGTAAGAAAAATAAAAGGGTTCCTGAAAGCATTGATTGTGTGTTTTAAGGATATGAGTAGGATGTTCTTCCACAACCTACAAGAACATATGAAAGTGCTGAGATAAGCATAAATTCAGTGTGTAAGGATGTAAGTAAATATTTACGAGAATATATCGCTGTGGAATTGGATACTTGCAATGCATACGAATTTCTTTTTTTTTTCATCTTAGGCAGGCAGAAATTGGAGTTTACGACTGACACTCGTTAAAATGGAAGCAATAAATTGGAAGCATCTGTACTGTATACTTTCTTTTTGGTTGGTATCTTTCCAAGCTCTTCTATTACTATAGGCGAGAACAAAGTATTTAATTTTGGAAAAAGTAGTAAATTGTCAAGATTGATTAAGACAGTGATAAATGTTGGTGAGGTGTGAACTTGAGCTAAGCCAAATGAGTGGAGACTTTTTTCGGCAAAAATATTAGAAAAACTGGAGTGTTTTGCATTCGTAGGCGCTAAAATTCTAAGAAGATATCTCGTTCCATTTGTCAGGACGATTATTCCTTCGTTGAACTTTTCGTGAGAAAGAAGCAATAAGTAGATGAGAAGAGTGCAAAGAACAGTGTGAAACAAGATTAAGAATTTCGGGCAATGTTGATCCTTTTCAAGTTCTTATGGGATTGATTCTCTATGAGAAGGCCATTATTTGGTGAATCCTTAATCGAATCAGCAACAAAATCAACGGACCTTTGGCTACAAAACAAGAACGATAATAATAGCATGGAAATTTTGTTCAATGCTTACACCAGGGAGGTACGAACAGGTAGAACGTGAAATTCTAAGGCATAACAACAAAAGTTTAATATCCTGGAAACCTATTTCGGCGAAGTTTGGCACAAAAATTCAAAAAGCCATCATTATATAAGGTGTTTTTTTAAGAGCTTGAGAACTTCAAATTAATAATACATGACAGAAATATTGTTGGAACTAATTTTTTATTATTAAAATATTGTAGATAATTAATGGCACTTATTTTAAATTTGATTACCGGCATATGTCGCCGCGGCTACTAGTTACATAGTCCATTCGATCAGTCCAATATAAATCTGGCCGTTTGACGTCAATGGTAGCTTGGATATTGGCTTCCAATGCTTCAAAAGTTGATGGTTTGTCCGCATAAACCAATGACTTACCATAGTCTCTTAAAAATAATCGAGAGACGTTAAGTCGCACCATCGAGGGGGAGTTAACAGGAGGGGGAGTTAACAGGAGGGGGAGTTAACAGGACCACTTCTGGAAATAAAGCTTTCACATAATTGATTTTGAAAGAAATTGATGGTTTAGTCCCCTCTATGGACAGTTGCACCTGCGGTCTTGTTGAAACCAAATGTCATGGATGTTTAACTGATACATTTTTCTAAACAAAAACTCAGTCCGTAACGGGAACTAATTCCTGATTTCGAAAAAAATAAGGAACGATGTTTCCACCAGCGTGTAAACCGGGCCAAGCAGTCAATTTTAATAGATGTAATGGTCATTCTTTAATGGCTTGAGGATTGCCTTCGCTCCATATACGGCAGCTTATTGAAGAAGTTATTTAGCCAGAAAGGAGGCCGATTCTGTTGACCGTAAAATGGGCTAACAAATTTTTTTTTTTTTTTCAAAATAAAATGGTACACTCCAACGAATGATCAGTGCACGAAAATTTTCGTTTTATGTTCAACTTAATTTAGTGTACGTACAACAGTGTTCCAGCGAGCGATATCATTATCATCGAAGTGGACTTAAGTGTGGAAATTGGCTCGGACAACGTAGGTTTCGAATATGTTATGGGAAAGGATGGCTTAGGCCAACGTAACGAAAATCTCAACTTTTGCAACTTGTAATGGGTGGTTTTTAATTCCCTCACAAGATCTGTTACAAAATAACCTGGGAATCTCCAGATGCTCGTACTAAAAATCAAATCGAACACTTCATTACAGAGCATTAATGGGGGAAGTCACTCTGCGATGTTCGAAAAGAAAGAAAAGCTGATACAGGCAGATGATCATGAATTGCTAGTCTGTTGGTTTTGCTTCCGTAGAGCGTCCGTCGCTCAGAGCGTAAGGCAAGGAAACCAAGATACAACACAAGCGTTCGTCGTAATTTTACTAACACTCTCGGGGTCAATGCGTCAAACTTACAAAACACTGGTTTACCAGAAGAAGACTGAGTGCAGACAGGAGCGACAGGATACTTCTGGATATCCCAAGGCAACTGGGTCAATATCAAATATCGAAGATCACTTAAAGTAAGGACCAATTCAGAAATTGATGCTCAGCGTAAATTGATTCAACGAAACGAGTACAGAACATCTCATAAGACAGTGCAGCGGAAAGTAGGTACGAGAAGTAAAAGAAAAGCATGGGTTTACAAACTTGAGGAGAAATTGGAACATGCTGGAACACTGCTCAATGACGACCAAAATACAGACTTATTGAAAAACAACTTGCACAAGTCTTCCAGAGGCATTGACACCATCTACCACTAGGTACAGAAATACGTATAAGCTGTTTGGGAGAAGGAAACTTAACCAAGGGACCGGAAGGTTGGTAAAACCTCAACATCAACACAACCACCTATCGAGTCATCTTTGAACAATCATATTGAGTTTTAGGCACCGCTGTGCCTCATGTTTGTTAATTTTGAGAAGGCTTTCGATCGCGTAAATAGTGAACGCATACGGAGATCGATTATTGGGAGAGGTAGCCCTGAGAACATTTCCGCTGTTATTAAAAAGTCCTGCAACAAAGCTCGGTGTTTTGATGACTGTAAGTACAAATCTTGCAATTAAGTTTTGGAGCAAAGGTCTCTCCATTTATTTTTCTACCATACTTGTCTGACTCCGACTGTCGAAGAAGATGATCAAAAGTTTTGAGTGTTGACGTGTACTTACTACTCGAAATATCCTCTCTCCTAAATTTAATTGAGTCTCCCAAGAGTATATCATGTTAAAGGCATTGCTCGAAAGTTTTTGGTGAGAAGCTCGTAGAAACTTTCCATGGAAGTTTCGTCTCTCACTTCTGCACTAGCGCTTGGATCGTGGAATTTCCCATCACTCTCTCGCTGACTGCTCGAAATCTCAGAATGCATTGCCCTTAGTCTTCTTCTGACATCAAAACCGTATGCGTACAAGAATGACTTACAATCGATAGGACACTTCTCATAATAGAAGTTACAGTTCTCTGTTTTTCTCAGGCCCGTCCCATTCCATCACATCTCGTGGAGAGAGCTGTTACATCAGCTGGGAAACTATTGTGAGCCTGTGCAGCTGTTTAATGTGCGCACGTTCCACTTGCATGCACGTAAATGGTTGTTAGTTTTTCGTTTAGAAGAAAGGGTAAGGGATCGGTCTGGGTTTGGATCTTCAGAGCAATTCCCTTTAACTCCCAACCATTTATCATAACCTTAAAATTTAGTGACCCTTGATTTTTGTTCGGGTTTTTTGTGATGATTTACCAAAAAAAGACCTCAAAAATGTTGTTTTTTTCTCATGGTTTTCTGATTCCTTTAGTTGATAAACCTTCAGTTCCAAGAAGAATTCCGGAATTCAGGCTCTTAAAAATCTTTCCACGTCCTTAATTTGTTTTTCTTTTATTTTTCACATTTTTCTCATTTTGAATGAACAATCTTCAACATTTGGCTGACTTCCGAAACGAACCTTCCTATTTAGATTGGAATTCAAAGAATAAGGTTAAATTTTGCTTCATTAAATATCCAAAGCATATTTTCTTTGTTTCTACTTTGTATTCCCTCTAAAAGGACTTTAGTGAACCCTAACGGACCTAGAAAACAATTACTTTTCAAAAAAGAAAGAACAAAAAAAAAAAAAAAACATAAACAATACAAAATGGAGTGGGGACTTCAAACAATATAATGGCGCAGTTCTCTCATCCTCGTCCTTATGATGACCGAGGAACAAAAATAAACAAATTGGTGAAGGAGGAGGAGGCACAAAAGTGTGGCTTTGTTGTTGTGTACATGTATATTTGTATATGGAGTGGGCAGAATGTCCTCATCTCCTGCAACTGATGGATCAAAAGAGGGGGTGTCTTTTTATAGAATAGCACTTAAAGGTGAAGTGTTTGTGTTTTTTTTTTTGAACCCACTTTTCAAGTCATTCACATACATTTAAGGCTTTGTTTAGTATATTCACACATCCTTGTTGTACATGTTGTAAATAATGTTTTTTTTTTTTATTTCCTTTTCAGGTGAGTAACGAACAATCCAAAAAATAAAAAAAATAACAATAAGGACACACAAAACGGATCATTAATTCAACTTTTTTTTGCGACATGATTTCGATGATTTTCGATTTGACAGTAAATAGCTTCCAAGTGGGTAAGTACCTTATCCTGTTTAAAAAAAGAAGGAAGTTGTTGTGTTTGAGATACCTAATCAATCATGGGGAGGTAGGAAGGAGTTTTACTTTTTTAAGATAAACAATCTTATTGTCATTGAAAAGGAGCAAAAAAAAAAAAAAATGAGAAAAAACGACAAAGCGCGAAGAAGGAGTAAAAATTGTGTGGGAGGTTGACTGTTCCGGTACTGATGAGGTCCTTCCATTTGGTGGTTGGATGCATTATTGTGTTATATTAGACAGCGATTAAATGAAAGCCTTGTTTCTTTGCTTGTGCTGCTCATAAACCACTTCCTGATACAAGTCTCATTTTAAAATGGCCCTTCTATCGTCGAAAAAAGTATAGGGTAAGATGAAATCATGTAAGAAGATCCCCGTCTTAAAATCAAGATCCTTGAAGAATCTATAAAAGAACCAGTTTTTTGTGACAAACTGAAGACCGACAAAATGCACAGGTAAGCAGCAGCACATGATTCCCAGGACTTGCTTTGATCTTTTAAGCGAACAGTATGGGTGATAGAGAAGAGAGGGTGTATTTTTATACATTAAACAAAAATTAGATTTATTTGACGGGCAAGATGCCACAATTAAGGTACGTCAAGTTGGTTGACGTAGTCCTCTACTTGCTCGCGCCACCTTAGGGTTTTTCAGTACTGCCCTTAGGGTTTTAATGAAAGACTCTTCGAGCTGGCGCATATTCCTTCATACGTCCCAGTCACCTAAGCCGTTGCTTTTCGATCAGGCCAATGTAGCTCCAAAAACGGTACAGTTCTTGGTTGACTCTTCTCCCCCATCACAGTCCATTGATACATACGGGACCAAATATCAGGATTAATGAAGAACATTTGGAAAAAAATTGTTTACGAAGAGCATGAGACAATAATTGCTTTGTATTGTCTAAGAGACGAAAACACTATCCGGGAAATTTACATTTACATTTTAATTTGTCCGTAGATAAATTTACAAATTAGGCACATTTACATACACTGGGGCCATAGGCTTAAGAAAACACAAGTCTATAACAAGCGAAAAATAATTTCAAAATCGTTCGACCATTTTTTTTTTTTTAAACTTTTCGTAAAAGTTTTCAATTTTTTGTTTTTTTTATTATTATGAAAATGAAAATTAAAAAAAAATTAATAAACCGTTTTTGAAACAAATACAAAATTAATTTTTTTTTGCTTAAAAGGGCTTTCACAATAATAATTAATAATTTCATCGAAATCCTTCAAGTGGTTTATGAGAAAATCTGACTTGATAAAACCGGTCCTATGGGAGGTACCTTTATGAGACTTTTCCTGAAAAATCTATTCCAACCAAAACATAAAGTTTGCTAAGAAAAAAATATTCAGAAAGTTTTATCAAGATCGTAGGAGCCGTTTTTTGAGCAAAAATTGTTTTTCATTAAAAATCATATGGCAGGTACCTACTGTTAGTTTTAGAGCTAGAATACTAATTCCGAGAACTCCCCTGTAACTGTAAGACGTCAAAATTATACTGTGTACAAAGTTTGAAGCAAATCCGTTTAAGGGCCAACTGTAATGGACGGAAACAAATGGAAGCTAGTGTCAAAACCGAACGAAACGTTGCCGTCCAACCTTTGAAATTAACATTTTTCTCTGAACTACATATAAGATGACTGTAACCGCACACACAAAGTCAGCATGCCTCTCACTCTCACTTTCTTAGTCAGATGTCCGTAATGCTCGATAGCGAGCGCAGTTTACGTCCGCAAAATAAACTGATCAAAAACTTGACGAACCGGAGCAATCCGCTATTTCGAGCGTGAGATACGAATTGCCTGTTCTCGCACAATTACAGACATACAGAAAATACATAACTTGCCTTATAGTACCTCTAATCGCAAGTCAAAAATACATATTTCAGTTCTTTAAATGTTAAAAGACATGGAACTGGTGACAATGATACTTCTGAAAGATACTGAAAATCTTGGAAACAAAACAGGACTAGCTGGGGAATTATTTCGTTTGAAAAACCTGATGGTTCACCAAATTTATTTAAAGATCTATAATCTTCTAATAAACTCCTCTATGAATATTCAATACCGCGTCAAAAGGATACAATAAAAATTTCATAAACACAACCACATTCCAATGATGTCTCATTTCGAATTCAACACGCTATCCTTTCCACGATTGCATTTGCAAAAGGAACACGTTCCTCCATTTTGATATTAAATTGACCGTCAATCATTTTTGTATTACATATTTTATTCTTTCTTTCATATCGGATATCGGATCGGGACCAGGAAATTAATGGTAGCATTTAATGTAATATCCATCGAGGACATGTCCCTTTGTTCGATTTGAAATAATAAAATGCAAAAAAAAATCCTTGAAATTTTCTCATGACATTTGTTTTTATGTTAATCGCATAATACTTACTCTCCGCTATGCGGCCATTACTAATACGACGTCTTCAATAAATATTCCAACGAAATTCTTTATTCATAAGTGCACAGTTCCAACAATTTAACAGAAAATTTCATTTGAAGACAGTTATTCAAAATGCAACACTAAAAAGGATAACAATAAATAAAAGGAGCAAAGGCACTCAATAAATTGCATGAACTCATGCACGAAATCAGGACGAAATATCTGTGAGTTGAGCAACAACAAAAGAACACAGAGAAATAACTTAAAAGGATTATTTATTCGTGAAGTCGTAGTTTTGTGTTTTGCGCCAGGCCAGGACTTAATTTATATGCAATTTTTCATTGCGACAGGACTACACAAAAGAAATACCAGGATCTGAAATCTGCAAAAGAACATTTTGTAAATGAAAATATTTATTTCAGCATCCCCTATGCTACATACCTATGTGTGTGTTTGTTGAAACTTAATGGAATCCATTAGATCCTGTGAAAATTTTCGAAGGATGATTTGGATTATATTTTGAAAGGGTAAAGTATTTTAATTTACAAATATGACTTGAAGGCTCTATCTAGGAGCCAAGTGAGAAGGGACAGTATATACCTACTATCTAATTCCGAACCCAACTTGATTTTGTATCCTTCTTTAATGTCGACATTTTGGATGCAATCTTTTTTGTATATCTTCATGATGGGATATTTTTGCTGTGGGCCATGGCTTAATGGCGTTGTTAATTTTGAACCCAACTTTGCTCTTTATCAATGTCGGCGTCGGTCGGTCGGTGGTTTTATTTTATTCACCCTCGTCCTAGTCTCTTTGTAAAGTTTTTATTCCCTCAAAACCCTTTTTGGATACATTTCGAAGATATATTACGACGCGAAAGTAGAAAAATATGTTTTATATCTTTGAGTTGGGATGCATAATAAATCCTTGTTAGGTATGAGACTTTTCAACCTTGAACCCTGATTTTAGCGGTGTCAGATTAAATTTTTTTTAAAGTGGATCTTCTGGGATTTTTAAATTTAATACATTTCAAGATTTCAACGACATTATGAATATTGGTTTAAAATCGGCTTTCGCTTATTGAAATATTATGCTGAGATGACATCTTCGTAAAAAAAAAACCTGAAACGCCAGTAAGTGTCATATTGTAGTCTTCGTGGTGACAACAACGGGAAACGCTTCTTTATTAGAAATGTTTACCTTCTAGGATTTAAGGCCTTAAAATACTGAAAAACTGAGGTACATACTTAGATACTGAGGTACTGGGGTAATGATTTACGTACTGTGGTACTGAAGTATGGAATGGAGGTACTTTTGTATTGAGGTTCTGAGGTACTGAGGTACCGAAGAACTAATGTACAGATGTTCTGATGTACCTCTGTACCTCTGTACTTCTGTACTTCTGTACTTCTGTACTTCTGTACTTCTGTACTTCTGTACTTCTGTACTTCTGTACTTCTGTACCTCTGTACCTCTGTACCTCTGTACCTCTGTACCTCTGTACCTCTGTACCTCTGTACCTCTGTACCTCTGTACCTCTGTACCTCTGTACCTCTGTACCTCTGTACCTCTGTACCTCTGTACCTCTGTACCTCTGTGTTAAATATAACATTCGTTCAGTTTAAACACTTTGCTCTTATCACTTTATTAGAAAAATATAAAATTGATTAGATTTTATATTTTATCAAACATCAGAAATTTTCTGTTTAAATTTTTATTCTAAATAAAATATCCGTTTCATAAAGACTTGTTTCACTATAAGGAAGTTTCTTAATCTATAAGGATTAACCACCAATACTCTGTACCTCTGTACCTCTGTACCTCTGTACCTCTGTACCTCTGTACCTCTGTACCTCTGTACCTCTGTACCTCTGTACCTCTGAACCTCTGAACCTCTGTACCTCTGTACCTCTGTACCTCTGTACCTCTGTACCTCTGTACCTCTGTACCTCTGTACCTCTGTACCTCTGTACCTCTGTACCTCTGTACCTCTGTACCTCTGTACCTCTGTACCTCTGTACCTCTGTACCTCTGTACCTCTGTACCTCTGTACCTCTGTACCTCTGTACCTCTGTACCTCTGTACCTCTGTACCTCTGTACCTCTGTACCTCTGTACCTCTGTACCTCTGTACCTCTGTACCTCTGTACCTCTGTACCTCTGTACCTCTGTACCTCTGTACCTCTGGACCTCTGTACCTCTGTACCTCTGTACCTCTGTACCTCTGTACCTCTGTACCTCTGTACCTCTGTACCTCTGTACCTCTGTACCTCTGTACCTCTGTACCTCTGTACCTCTGTACCTCTGTACCTCTGTACCTCTGTACCTCTGTACCTCTGTACCTCTGTACCTCTGTACCTCTGAACCTCTGAACCTCTGAACATCTGTACCTCTGTACCTCTGTACCTCTGTACCTCTGTACCTCTGTACCTCTGTACCTCTGTACCTCTGTACCTCTGTACCTCTGTACCTCTGTACCTCTGTACCTCTGTACCTCTGTACCTCTGTACCTCTGTACCTCTGTACCTCTGTACCTCTGTACCTCTGTACCTCTGTACCTCTGTACCTCTGTACCTCTGTACCTCTGTACCTCTGTACCTCTGTACCTCTGTACCTCTGTACCTCTGTACCTCTGTACCTCTGTACCTCTGTACCTCTGTACCTCTGTACCTCTGTACCTCTGTACCTCTGTACCTCTGGACCTCTGTACCTCTGTACCTCTGTACCTCTGTACCTCTGTTCCTCTGTACCTCTGTACCTCTGTACCTCTGTACCTCTGTACCTCTGTACCTCTGAACCTCTGAACCTCTGAACCTCTGTACCTCTGTACCTCTGTACCTCTGTACCTCTGTACCTCTGTACCTCTGTACCTCTGTACCTCTGAACCTCTGTACATCTGTACCTCTGTACCTCTGTACCTCTGTACCTCTGTACCACTGTACATCTGTACCTCTGTACCTCTATACCTCTGTACCTCAGTGCCTCAGTTTGGGAAGATCCGAGTCAACTTTATCAGGTCAGCTTCGTAAAATAGTTACCTGCTTGTAAGCTAATCAGTTCTACAGTTTTCTCTAAGATTAAATATTGAACTGCCCTTCCATTTGCCTGAGAAAAGATGGTTAATCTAGAGCTATTTAAAAAAAAAAAATCAAAAATAGATCGATTCCAGAGCTCTTCGAGGCTTGTGGAAAATACTTCAAAGCAATGTGGTTGTGCCACTGTGACATATCTCTCTTCTAAAATAAATTATAATCAAATGTGTGTTCCTTCTCTTTGAGATATAGCGTAGGAGTGTGTTTCCAAAGGTATTTTTCCTTGTTATGCTAAGTTTACTATCCAAATCCAAATCATTCCTTGAACATTTTCAAAGTACAAAACACCAACTCATCTGTACACCATTTCCCCGCTGTATTTTCAAATTTTTGACCAGGTCAATGTCGCTGTATAGCTCGTACAGTTCGTCATTGAATCTTCTCCTTGATACTCCATTGATACGTACAGGACCGAATATCACCCGAAGAATCTTTCTCTCAAAGCACCCCAGCCTGTATTCATCCGATTGTGTCAGTGTCCACGCTTCTGCCCCATACAGCAGCACTGGGATGACTAGGGTCTTGCATAGTGTCTCCTTGGTCCTTTGAAAGAGGGCTGGATGCCAGATCCAGGGTTGTCCGGTACATCTGAACTAGAGATTTGGCTTTTCGCAATTTTGGTAAAAAAAGTCATTTTGAATTTGTTTTTCTCTTGTTTCTCGTGTGCTGATCATTTTGCCTTTTCAAACATTATTTAAGGAAAATTTAACATTTAGGACAACACCAGTTACGCACTTAACGTAATTTTTTAATTCTTAATCCTTAGATCAACTTAGTTTAAGAGTGGTTTAAGATTTTACTCACCGAGTTAACTCTTAAACCACTCTTAAAGTACTCTTCAACCATCACCGCCGTCTAAACTCTGATCATGCTACCTCGATGCGACCACTTTTGTGCAACTGACCCTTAGACTTATTTCTTAATCATCAACGTAAGATCTTATCAACCAATCTAATAAATTAAACCTCGAAAAATGCAAATATCCTTAAAATGGTTAAACTTTTCTCCAACCCGACCTTCTTTTATTTGCAAGGAATTTAGCAAACAGTTTTTCTAATTTTTGTTTATACAGGACTTTATATCCATTTTCTTGAATATCAAATATAATGTTTGCTCAATCTTTTCTTAATAAAAATCTACATTTTAATGGAAAAATGTGTGCTCATTCCAGAAAAACCAGAAAAAAAAACTTTCTTTTCCCATATACCCGTTGTCAGATTTAATTTTATCCTGATTCCAGAGTGCTTAAGTATTAGCAAACAGTTTTTATGCATCATGAGCAAAGGATATTTATCCTTTTTTTCTTTTCTCCTTTTTCTTTCTATTTCATAAATCAAATTCAATATAATTGGATGAGGGAATGAGGGTATGAGAGATGGATGGATGGATGGGGATGGAATGGGATGAGTGCGTGTACATTCACGCTTACCCCCTCATCATCATCATCATGATCCTGTTATATTCTTTTGCAAGTCCTATTGAAGCGTATAGCTTTTAGTGTAATCGCAATCACAACTACCTCAAGAAGTTGTGGACAAGTTTACTTGTATTAAGAGATTGTTTTCATTTTTTTCTTATTTCGTCCTTCTTTTCCCTTTCTTCCTTTTGATGCTGGTGGATGTTGTAGATGTTGTAGATGCTGTTGATGTTTGCAAAGTACCTTACTTAGATACTTTGAATTGTTTATTCAAGCTTTCTCTTAGCCTTGGTCCTTGCTTGTTCCTTCTACTTATTGTATAGAAAAAACAAGAACCCCCCAGTAAGGAATTTAAGAAGAAGGACAAACTTCTTCCCTGTAATCTAGTACTATAAAAGAAAAAGAAAGAAGTAGCTGTTGGACTTGAGTGTGTTTCGGGAATAAGTGTTGGAACCATAGAAGAAAATAATTATTAGATCCTGGATTTGTCGCAATTCTGAAGTGGTTTTTTTTTTTTTTTATAAGTGGGTCGGTCCTTCCTTAGAAATTCGAAATTTCAATAACCCCCCTATCTAAATTGACTTCAAGGGTTTGTTGAGCGTAGCCAAAGGACATGGCTCTTGTTTGTAATATTCTTTGTCAAGGAAGGAAGATAAAAAGTTGCAAATAATTGATAAGTACTTCGGTTTTTTTTTTGCGTTCTTGAAATTGTAGCAGATGCTTAAAAGGAAGGTATCTTTTCTACGTTCGTTGGAAGGTGTCGGTTTATTTTTTAGGAAACTTATTATTTTTATAAACCTGAAAGACTTAAATTTTCGTTTATTTCTTCTTTCAAAGATTTATAAAAATAGGAAGCAAGATGACATTTCAGAAGAAGAATCACTAATCTTGAACAAATAACGTGGTTTCTACAGAATGAAACAAAGCAGAATATTTCTGGCAATTAGCGTCTTCTATAAAAGTATTTCCAGCTGAGGTACCACGCTAGGAGCTTACGTCTCTTAAGTCTTCATTTAATCCGCTTTTGTTCTTCATGCTCTTCTGCTTGTATCAGAAGCGTGTTTAGGTTTTAGGATTGCTGCTGTTATACAGGTTATTCATTTCGGGGTTTTAAGTTGGTAGCGCTGTCATTTGACACCTGTCAAACTCGGCTGTCATCTGAAGTGTCATAATATTAGTTGAATGTTTTTCATTTACGATTATGGATCCCTTAACAATAGAACAACGCGTTTTAATCATTAAAACATAACAAAAGTGGGTTTTGAAACAACAGACAGTAAACACCGATTTTCGAACAACATTTTCTTCAGCGATGAGGCGTATTTCTCAGGTGTCTATCATCAAAAGTTGTCACTCATCCGTATTTCTTTGAAGATGCTTATGCGAGTAGACGATTACAGACAATTCGGAGCTGTCTGGTCGAATGATAACCGATTTTTTTAACGACTTTGTTTTGCAAATGGTGATTCTGTAGGGTGTTTTGCCAGCTCTCCGTCGAAGTTTTTTGTTCTAAATCGGACATAAAATCCTAGGAACTGTACACCACTAAAAAGAACGCCTTACATTCATCTCCCCATTGTTCTATAGAAGTGTGCTTCCGCACTGGCAAAACTACTGCTTCAACTTTTTGAGTCTGTCCTATTCAAACTATCTCTTTCTGATTGAATTTAAGGGGCCAGTTATAGCCATACGGAAAACCAAACCGAAAAAATTTTCAAATGGAAAATTTGGTATAATATAATCTGATTTAAAACACAAATGCTACACTGATCGATGGCAACCAACTCAGAGAATTTATTTTGCAAATAAAAATTTGAATTGAACTTGTACTTTTTGTTAAAAATGTATTTATTCATTTTTCTGTTATACGTATAAAAGAAAAATAAAAAAATACATTTTTAACAAAAAGTATTTGTTCCATTAAAATTATTACGAATAAAAAACATTATCTGCATTGACTGCCATCGATCAGTGTAGCATTTGTCTTAAAAATCGAATCAGAACATACAAAATTTTTCATTTGAAATTTGTTTCGGTTTGGTTTTCCGTATCGCTATAACTGGCCCCTAAAACAGAATTTAATATCGAAGGACTCCTTCGATAAATTAGAAGTTACCTTTTGGGCAATTTCATTTACATTGTTACAGACGGTTTCCAATATTCTATGCTTAAAAAATAAATTGTGCTTTGCCCTAAGGCTCAGTTCTGCCTCCGACACTTTTCCGCATCTATATCAACGGTCTCTTGTCAAAAATCCTTCAAATAGTCTTTTTGTTTTCTCAATTTTTGTGTGAAAAAGGCACCACATGCTAAATTGCTTCCGGCAAGATTGCATGAACATTAACTTCCCCAAATCATAACTAAATCCTAGGGGATATACATTTTTGCAAGATACAAATATCAACTACAAATGCCAATTGTAAATTGTGAACTACCCTATTTTTAAATAGTTTGGGTTGAGTGACAGGAGCTGTCAAAAGTTGTGTTTTGTTGGAATGAAAACAAAAACAGTCCCGACTCAGAAAAATCAAGTCCAGATACTTTCGATTTAATTAAACCAAGTGAAACTTTTCGTTAACCTCAAGATGATTCATTTCGACATTTTTTGTGGCAAACGTTTTTAAAAATAATTTATTTTATTTTCACAAGAAGTTGGTAAGTTTTTTTTAATAAACTTCAAAGATACTTGGTGGTTGACAGTAATCTTACCTGTTCCTTGTGGCCAATTAGGTACATTAAGATCGGTTACAGAAGTTTGTAGATGCAAATAGTTGAATGGAAATAAAAAAGTTTTGTTTCTATTGAAATGTAGAAATGCACAAGGACGAAATCTTGAAGACTTTTTGTGTGTGAGAAAACAACCGAAGAAGATGTCAGTTGTTTGAGTTGGGAGCAAAGAATTCCTTCCTGGCTTCTGAATTTTGCTTGTCACCTTGTCTTAACCCTCCGGTGGTGTTGGATGTTTTATTAGAATCTAACAGCTTGCAGGAATTCTAAAGCTGATCATTGCTCGATGCAGTTCGTCTAAATTCTCACTGTTTTAAGCTGTCCGACCATTTAATGTTTGCTTCTGATTGGGCCATTTCTGGCGTGCTTTAACAGTTCCGCTCAAAATTTATCGGCTTTAGCTGCTATGTTAGTCTAAGTCTGGGGATGGCTGCTTCGAACTCAATTTGTTAGAACTCGTACCGGGCGCTCATTGGAAATATGGTGGCTTTTGTCAGCATGAGGCAGTTAAAGTAGTTGTGCATCGTTTCCAACATCATCTTTGCTAAGTTCAAGGTGAGTAGTGAATCCTGATGTCGGCTGTTTCACGCTTCTATAGAAGTTTCACAACTCTTTGCAGCTTTAGTATCTTCACTTTGTTGATGACCTTTTTTCACTTCCGTCGCTGAGTTTCTTGTGGTTTGAAAAGTCGAGGTTCGAGGTTATAATTGAAGTTGTGGAACCACGAGTTCCTGGCCTAGGTAGTTGCTAGCGTGATAGCTTTTTTGGATATCCGTACTTGAAGCTCGGCACGAACCTAAGAGTCGATGTTTGATCCTCTGAATGTAAATACAATCAGGTTGCGTCTTCTGACAAGTTCGACCATCTGCCTACCTCCATATACCCTTTTGGATGTCAAGATGCCCTAATCGCGTGCTGCCAAACACCACGTTTTTTCCTGCTAAAAAATCGATGAGCAGGGGTCCGATATCAGAAGTAGTGTCAAGTAGGCTTTGATGCTTGAACAATCAAAGCCAAGGCACGAAGATCAAATTCAACGGCAGGCTAACACATTTTCCAGGCTGAAAGCTTCCGTCTGTTCTATTATCAGAGCCAATGAAGAGAGTGTTAGCGATCATCATAGCAAAGATGTCGTCCCTCCCAAATTTTGTGTTGTTTGGGTACAGCTTTAATGTTTTAACGAGGAGCTTGTAGAAGCTTCCATGAAAATGATGCCGTCACATGTCACTTCTGCAGGGACATGTGCGTTTTTAAGGCTTGCATGCTGAAATGTGGCCTTGATTCGGATTACCATCACACTAACTATGCTGATCTGTGACAGCGAAACTGCTTGTCAATATCAAAGACTTTCCATCGAGGTGGGATTTGTGATGCTTTTTTGTATCGAGGCTGAGGTTAGCTCGTCGATGTCCAGGCTCCAGGGTTGTTCCAAAAGAAAGCGAAAACTTAAGATTTTAAAAGTTACGAACTGCAAATTATTTATTTTTTTCTTCAAAGAAACATAACAAATTATCTTCTTCTTCTATATATATAAAAATGAGTTTGATTTATGTTTGACCATTTATATCTCGAGTTTGACAACACCGAATTTGATGATTCTTTTTTTGCTGAAAAGGTATTTATTTGCAGCAGGTTTTTGTGTAAAAAAAATAATACAATGTATGTTACGTATGTTGCATATGTTGCAAATGCACTTACCACCATGCAATCATCATAACTGAAATGTATGCATAGTTATTAATCATTATGCAACATATAATATACAACATTTGCAACAAATGCATTTATATCTAGAGTTTGACAACACCAAATTTAATGATTCTTTTTTTGCACTTGCCAGTATGCAATCAATTAATGGTGGTCGTACAGGGCACTCTGCACTTAAATTGCCTTTAAACATCCAGGTTAACGAAGCGCCTACATGTAATATTTCTAAAACGTCGATAATGGCCAAAGTCTTGCAACAGTGTAGGATTATTGTATGGGATGAGTGTACAATGGCACACAAAAAGTCACTTGAAGCTTTAGATCGAACTCTGAAATATTTGCGAGGTAGCCAAGTAATATTTGGCGGCGCCATGATATTGTTGGCGGGTGACTTCAGACAAACTTTGCCGGTCATACCCCGATCGACTACTGCGGATGTCAATGCCTTAAATGTTCTCCTTTGTGGATATATTGTTAAAACACTCACTAAAGTGATCCATCTGCTGCAGAATTTTCAAAGCAGCTGTTGGATATTGGAAATGGAAAAATGTCCGTTGACGTTGATAGTTCAAATAACACTGCAAATTTCTATTGTATAAGGAATTCAAAGAAAGAATTGGTTCAAAGTGTGTTTCCAAGTATTTCGGAGAACTATAAAAATCGTACTTGGTTAAGTGAAAGAGCTAAAGGCAAAAATAAAGATGTCGCTGAAATTAATGCATCTATTTTAGAAGAAATAGATGGACAATTTGTTGCCAACAAATGAGTTGATGCATTTATAAATGAGGATGACGTAGTGAATTATCAGACGGAACTTTTGAATTCGATTGATTTACTGAGACTGCCACCTCATTATTTAGCTCTTAAAATTGGAGCCCCGATTATAATGCTGAGTAATGTTAATCAACCTCAACTTTGCAATGGTACTAGACTATAGCTGGAAAAAAGTGAATGAACAATCAAATTGAAGCTAGGATTATTAGTGGCAAATATCAAGGGGAAGATGTTTTGATCTCCAGAATTCCAATCATTCCACCTGATTTGCCATTTGATTTTAAACGTCATCAATTTCCTATTCGCTTTGCTTTTGCCATCACTATAAATAAAGCAAAAGGTCAGACTTTGAAAATTTGCAGTATTGATTTCTCATAGTCAACTGTATATTGGGTGTTCTAGAGTAGGGAAACCGTTCGCACTTTTTATTTATGTTAAAGATGGCAATACAGAAAATGTTGTTTATAAGAAAGCATTAGAATAAAATGTTAAACATTTTAAAAACGCATTTTATTCAAATATTTTCTTTCTGCTTCCTTAAGTATTAGCATTTCTCCAGCCTGACGAATTGAAAAATTGTACGACTTTTTTTGATTGTGAAATCTGCTCAGCGAAGTGAGCATGGGTTGAGAAAACAAACAGTCAAGTATTGGAATTGAGATTTGTTAATTGTCATGGCGAAGGCAAGATGAATTGGGAACTGCATTCGTTTAAACTCAAAGGGCATATCTGTTGGGATAATTGGAATCCTCGGAATGAGAACAAACTTATCTTTAAATTTTCCGTTGAGTATGGTCGCGGGCAGCACATCACTCTTCAGTTTTCTTATGACCAAGCGTTCAATCGCATAGTTTTGGTTGTCTTAGATTTAGAAGCTGATGACTACCGAGCCCGCCTTCAGTTGTAAATTGTGCTGTGGTAAGTCAGGTACATCTAAGGAGTTTAAAAACTCAGTTGGATAATCAGTGGCTTCATCTTCGTTTGTTACACAGTCAATAGATTTGAATGAATGCAGAGTACCAACGATTTGATTCTCATTTATAAAGTTTAAGTCATTCACATCTCTATCCTTAGCCGCCGAAATTGGACAGATCTTTTAAGGTTCGATAAAGAGCTTCCAATGCGTTATTGTGCACTCAACCCAGATGTGATTTGTGAGGCTACTAAAACTTTTTCTATTGCAGAATGTTTTGCAATGTTACATGTCGGTTGTTCAGTAGTTTGAAGATTTAATGGCAATATTAACGCTGAATGAGCAATTTCTACCGCAATTTCGGATCTCGCACGAATAGTGACTAAAATCGATGACATGAGGAATGTCTTTCCTGTTCCACCAGGGGCATCCATTAAAAATAAGCCACCATTTCCATCATCAATTGTATTAATTAATTTATCATAAACTTTCTTCTATTTTGGATTCAACAGTTCATTCGTTTGAACTGATTGGTCTAATTCATATCGATCATATTCACGTTCACGTTCCAATTCTCTATTAAATGAGTCTTTCACTCTGCGATCTGGGGCTGGCGCTCCTAACCTGACTAACAAACTGCCGCACATATGAGGTAACACATATCTTCGATCAAGAGCAAATCCTGGTTATGCATCTCCTCATTAGCCTCAAGATCAGGATTTCTTGAACTGACATGAATTGGATGTAAAATGTCTTCTGCAATTTAAAAAAAACCGCTTCGCAGATTTCGATCATTTTTTTCTTTAAGACTAAAGTAAATTCAAGCAATAAAATGGCGTACTTTTTTCATTGAATTAATATTTCTTTGATTTAATCTTATCTTTTCTTATCTTATATAATAAAAAAATATTAAAAATGAGTTTGATATAAATGGTTTATAAGAAATCATTTGAATAAAATGTAAGATATTTAAAAAAACGAATTTTATTCAAAGTTTTCTTTCTATACCTACCCTTTAATATTTGCATTTCTCGATTTATACGCCTCTTGGCTAAACTGAATTTTATTAAGAGGCAACAGCCCATTGCAAATCTGCTCAGCGAAGCGGGCATGGGTTTGCTAGTTTCATATAACAAGCGAATTTTTATTTAACTTAAAGCTAGTCTGTGGTGTTCTTAATGAACGGTCGTCGGCATAAACTGGTGGCCTATTGCCGGCTAAGCGATCCTCTTTCACGAACAGCAAAGTGAAAAGCCGACATAAACGGTTGAGCAGGGCTCAATCTGAAGTTCCTCCTTACTGAAATGCAACGATTGAGATGAAACTTGGTCTACTGTTTTGCTAAAAAAGCAATATCCGCGACATAAATAGGTCGGTGGTGTATACTCTATAAAGCAAACACTCCGCGAGATAAACGGGTGACCTATTGCCAGTCTTGCGTGCGATCCTCTTCTACGAACAGCGAAGTGAAAAGCCGACATAAAGGGTAATAATTACCGAAGTAGTTTTTTTGTTTTTAGTGGACTTTATTGAATTGAAATTCAAAATAAAAGTTTAGTGACCTCTAGTCCAAATGCGTTTTGCCCAGGTACAACAGTTGGGCTCATCAGTTTTTTTCTTGGTAATAATTACCAACAATTATGAAGCTTCTGACTGGTATTCTTATACAGCCATACAACAGATTGCTTTCGGATAAGAAACGAAAACCTTTGTACTAAGCAGTACTAAGTCAACTGGTAGAGAGATCGAATCTGATTTGCACTTTCACTCCGCCTTATGCATTATTCCTGCAAAGACATACTGTGAATTATAAAGGTAAAATACAGTATTACCCAGGAATATTATATTCTTGTGGTTCTTGTTGCATCGCTGGTATATTTTGTACTTTTGGACTCAATAATAGTTTCCATTTAAAGACCAGCTGGTGGGGCGTCTTTAAACAAAAAACAACACTTCACTATGCTCCACTGTCGTCCTGTAGGATTGTGTCATCCTCATCATCACTGCTTAAAACAAATAATTTAACATGAACATATTTTGGCAATTAAAACCGAAACCGAACCACCAAAGGGACCGTTTCAATTAAACATCTAATTTTCGGAATAGTCATTCAAATTAATGTGGTTATGCCAGCGTGAAAAAGGATCCCAGTCAAAACACCCAACAAGGGGGGTGGTTTCGTGGAGAGAACACCAACACGTCCACGTCCATGTCCAACTCTACATAACATCATCGTCTCTCTAATATGTTTAATTGATGACTTTGTGATGGAAAATCTGTACAAAAACCCCATCATCTACGTCTAACGAGAGATGACGAGGATGCCCGATGAATTGAACCTCTCACTGTTTTTATTAATTAATAAAAATGTTTGGCTAATAGAAGTTTATTGATTTTGGCATTTAGCCATGCGCATTAGTGTATCCACAATTTGTGTTTCCATCAAGTATCCATAAAATACCCCTCTTCTATACTTCCACTCACTGTGGAGTGAGCAAAAATGAAGTGTCGTCCATTTGACCAAAGCCATCTCGCCTCCGCATTCCACATCCACATTCCCAATCATAGAGCCCATTAATTTTAATTTTGGTTCGGAATGAAACGAACGAAAACGAAAATAAAAATAAATAAATTAGTTTGCTGCATCTCGCATTAATCGGTTTTAATTGGTTGCCACAAATCGGAGTTTCTTAGCTCTTAGCTTTGTGGTCATTTATTAGAAAATCCTGGAATGAGGCCAGGCCAGGCCAGGCCGGGCCAGGGCAGGCCAGGCCGGGCCAGGGCAGGCCAGAGCAGACCTCGCAAAGCAATGCCACACAAAAGCATCGAGCACACTCATAGAAACCATTTCACTACTTAAAACAACGATGATGATGGTAGCGTCGCCGTCGCCGTCTCCGTCATCGTCATCAATGGCGCTTGATATGAACGAGGTAATAATTAATTATGATTTTTTTTTTTTAATTTATTTCTCAACCAACACAAGCTCCTTCAACATTGCTTTATGCTGTGAGCCCGCGTTTTAATTAACAAACAATTTAAAATTCTAATGATGAATGGTATTTTGATGGCTGAATTTATTGCCTACTTTGTTAGGTTTATATGCGAACCTGGTCCTGCTGGTGTGGTGTGGCGTTGCTGCATGCGGGCGCATCTGCAGAGTTCCAATTGCTTTGTGTGTTGCTCAAGGGAAAGGATTTTAAATATTTTGTGAAAGTAAAAGTTTGTAAGTCTGTAACTACTGGTTGAGTAACTGGTAGGGTTGGTTATCCGGTTATTGATTGGGAACAATAAAAGATTATTATTTTGCAATGAATCTATCCTGAAACCAAATGGGACAATTTTTCGGGACAAGCTTAAATCATATCGAACAAAAAATAAAATACACGACTTGGCGCACGTACCTCCTCGAATGTGTTACTGTGGTCTTGGAGCTTGTGATTTTGGAAAAAAGTATTGAGAAAATCATATGAATTTTTATTAATCACTTGAAAATGATAATTAGTCAAGGTTTTTTGACGCTAGAAAAAATGTCACAGTCACAGTCACGTTATATATCTGCTTTGAAGGTACAGAAAGTCGATAAAGTGAGAATGGAGGGTGTTAGCTGGTTGGTGATTGTAAGTGGTGGTGGTGGTGGGGAGGGTAGTGTAGGTGGGAATGTGTTGGGGGGGGGGGGGTAGTGTTGGAAGAGGAAAAATTGTCAAAAATGGTGGGTGAGTGGAAGGTGGTTGTAGGTGGGATGGGTAGTTGGCGGTGATGGTATTGATGGTAACTGGGGGTGATTTGGTGTTGGGGGAGGTCAAACGTGTACAAAATGGTGGGTGAGTGGCTGGTGGTTGTAGGTGGAGTGGGTGGTTGGATGTGGGGGGAGGATTTGGTGTTTGGGAGGGAATTGTAAAAAATAGTGGGCTGTTGGTTGTATGTTGGGTGGGGGTTGATGTTTGGGGGGAAGGTAAGAACAAAAATTCAAAAATGGTGGGTGGTTGCAGAAGTACAACCTACACATGAACTGTTTTGTGAACTGGTTATCACGTATAATGATCGTCCGTAAACCGACTTTACAGAAAAACAAGTTTTTTTTTGGAGTAAATGAAGTTAGCCATTTTATTTCTTTTACTGTTTTAAATTTTAAAGTGTACTTCGCAGCTCCAGCTAAGTTTAAGTTCACATATGTCTCTCATTGTGTAGAAAGTGCCACTACAAACAGCTGTTCTCTAAAAATTGATGTCAAAGATTTTGAAGTGAATTTTAAAAAGTGCTCTTGCCGCAGACAGGATGATCAGCTCAACGCGATAATTTCATTTCTTTGGGGATGGTATTTGACTGTGTCGCCATACCAAAATCGAAAACTTAGCAAACCTTTAAATACCTTTCCATTTTTGTTGCAAAAGCAAACACCAAATTTTTCGATTTTATATATATTCGATGACAGAAGCTTTAAAGAAATTGAAAAGAAAATACAGCTCTTCTCTACTTCATGAACGTATCCACAGAAAAGTTATAAAGGAGCATAAAATATCGTCGTTCTGGGACTATTTTTGTGTAAAAAAAAACACTATTTAAAATATATTATATGAATTTCTTGTAACAGAACAATTATTGTTCGTATTTGTGTACTCGAAATTAATTTTTTAACCCTTAAACAAATTTTTGGAGAAGATTCAAACCCAACCAATCCCCCTTTTAGCTACGCTCTGAAAAAATCTGTCAAAATTTAGCTCGGAATAAATGTGCCGAGCAATGTCTCAGTCCTCTTAATTTACTATCACTCGGCTTAAATGGTTGGCTGAATTTAAGGGTTGGGGTCAAAATTCTGCCGGGGTCAAAATTATTTTTAAAAAATTCTGCTTTTAAAATTCTGCTTTTCAAAATCAGAATGAAAAAAAGCAGAATTTTGAAAAGCATAATTTTGAAAGCAGAATTTTTTAAAAATAATTTTGACCCCGGCAGAATTTTGGGTCAAGGTCTTGAGCTTTCGTGAAGTCAGCGAGAGAGTGACAACGATCCGCATTAAGGCCAAATTCCACCACATAAGCCTAATTAGCGTCCATGCCCCTACAAAAGAGAAAGACGACGCTACCACAGAATGTTTCTACGAGCTCCTCGCCAAAACATATGAGCAGTGCCCAAAACAAGACATTAAAATTCTCTTGGGAGACTTCAATGCCAAAAATGGGGAGAGGACATCTTTGGTATGACGATCGGAAAACACAGCCTGCACGACACCTCATCGATTTTGCAGCGGGAAAAAACATGGTGCTGAGCAGCACGCGATTCCCACGTCCCGACATCCACAAGGGCACATGGCGATCCCCAGGTGGTTGAACCTGCAACCAAATCGACCATGTTGTGATTGATGGAAGACACTCATCCAGCATTATGAATGTCCGTACATTCCGAGGAGCAAACATCGATTCGGACCACTACCTAGTCGGTGCAAAACTTAGGGTACGGATCTCCATGGAAGTTCTTAGGCGAACACCGACTACACCTAGGAAATTCAATGTTGGACGTCTTCAATCGGAAGAGACCGCCGCTGCCTATGCCGACCGCGTATCCCTTGAGCTTGCGAGAAATCCTTCGACTGATGACATGAACCCGGAAGACCAATGGCAGCTATGTCAACAAGCCATAAGAAGTGCTGCGTCAGAGGTATTGGGCTTTTCACATCCACCCCCCAGAAACCCCTGGTTCGACTCCGAATGTGCTCAGGCAAACAAAGCCAAAACGGAGGCATACAAGTCGTGGCTCCAGAGAGATACTAGAGCATCCAGAAATCTCTATGTTGAGCGAAGGAAAGATGAGAAACGTCTACTCAGGAGGAAGAAAAAAGAACACCAGCAACGCGAAGTCGAGGAGATGCAGAGATGTTTTTGCAGAAAAGAGGTACGAAACTTCTATAAAAGGGTGAAACAGTCTACATCCGGTTTCACAAGCCGCCCTGGGCCCTGCAAAGATCAGGATGGAAATACCATAGTGGAAACGCAGGCGATGTTAGCCATCTGGAGAGACTACTTTAACCGGTTGCTAAATGGCAGCCAAGATCCCGCCCAAGATCAACTTGTTCCAGTTAATCTAGATGACGACCACGAACTGCACCCGCCCGACCAAAATGAAATCAAAGTAGCCATCACCAGACTAAAAATTAAAAAGGCAGCTGGATGTGATGGCCTTCAAGCGGAGCTTTTTAAACACGCTGGAGATGACCTGGTCAGGAGCATACACCAACTCTTCTGCAAAATATGGTCGGGGGAAAGTATGCCCGATGAGTGGAATCTCAGTACCATCTGCCCGATTCACAAAAAAAGGAGACCGCCTCCTCTGCGCCAACTATAGAGGCATAAGCCTTTTAAACATCGCCTATAAGATCCTGTCCAGCGTTTTATGTGAACGTCTCAAGCCGTTTGCTGACGACCTGATAGGTCGGCTTCAGACCTGGAAAATCTACCACCGACCAAATATTCACATTACGCCAGATCCTGGAGAAAACCCAAAAATATAACATCGACACCCACCACCTGAAAAAATCTGTCAAAATTTAGCTCGGAATAAATGTGCCGAGCAATGTCTCAGTCCTCTTAATTTACTATCACTCGGCTTAAATGGTTGGCTGAATTTAAGGGTTGGGGTCAAAATTCTGCCGGGGTCAAAATTATTTTTAAAAAATTCTGCTTTTAAAATTCTGCTTTTCAAAATCAGAATGAAAAAAAGCAGAATTTTGAAAAGCATAATTTTGAAAGCAGAATTTTTTAAAAATAATTTTGACCCCGGCAGAATTTTGGGTCAAGGTCTTGAGCTTTCGTGAAGTCAGCGAGAGAGTGACAACGATCCGCATTAAGGCCAAATTCCACCACATAAGCCTAATTAGCGTCCATGCCCCTACAAAAGAGAAAGACGACGCTACCACAGAATGTTTCTACGAGCTCCTCGCCAAAACATATGAGCAGTGCCCAAAACAAGACATTAAAATTCTCTTGGGAGACTTCAATGCCAAAAATGGGGAGAGGACATCTTTGGTATGACGATCGGAAAACACAGCCTGCACGACACCTCATCGATTTTGCAGCGGGAAAAAACATGGTGCTGAGCAGCACGCGATTCCCACGTCCCGACATCCACAAGGGCACATGGCGATCCCCAGGTGGTTGAACCTGCAACCAAATCGACCATGTTGTGATTGATGGAAGACACTCATCCAGCATTATGAATGTCCGTACATTCCGAGGAGCAAACATCGATTCGGACCACTACCTAGTCGGTGCAAAACTTAGGGTACGGATCTCCATGGAAGTTCTTAGGCGAACACCGACTACACCTAGGAAATTCAATGTTGGACGTCTTCAATCGGAAGAGACCGCCGCTGCCTATGCCGACCGCGTATCCCTTGAGCTTGCGAGAAATCCTTCGACTGATGACATGAACCCGGAAGACCAATGGCAGCTATGTCAACAAGCCATAAGAAGTGCTGCGTCAGAGGTATTGGGCTTTTCACATCCACCCCCCAGAAACCCCTGGTTCGACTCCGAATGTGCTCAGGCAAACAAAGCCAAAACGGAGGCATACAAGTCGTGGCTCCAGAGAGATACTAGAGCATCCAGAAATCTCTATGTTGAGCGAAGGAAAGATGAGAAACGTCTACTCAGGAGGAAGAAAAAAGAACACCAGCAACGCGAAGTCGAGGAGATGCAGAGATGTTTTTGCAGAAAAGAGGTACGAAACTTCTATAAAAGGGTGAAACAGTCTACATCCGGTTTCACAAGCCGCCCTGGGCCCTGCAAAGATCAGGATGGAAATACCATAGTGGAAACGCAGGCGATGTTAGCCATCTGGAGAGACTACTTTAACCGGTTGCTAAATGGCAGCCAAGATCCCGCCCAAGATCAACTTGTTCCAGTTAATCTAGATGACGACCACGAACTGCACCCGCCCGACCAAAATGAAATCAAAGTAGCCATCACCAGACTAAAAATTAAAAAGGCAGCTGGATGTGATGGCCTTCAAGCGGAGCTTTTTAAACACGCTGGAGATGACCTGGTCAGGAGCATACACCAACTCTTCTGCAAAATATGGTCGGGGGAAAGTATGCCCGATGAGTGGAATCTCAGTACCATCTGCCCGATTCACAAAAAAAGGAGACCGCCTCCTCTGCGCCAACTATAGAGGCATAAGCCTTTTAAACATCGCCTATAAGATCCTGTCCAGCGTTTTATGTGAACGTCTCAAGCCGTTTGCTGACGACCTGATAGGTCGGCTTCAGACCTGGAAAATCTACCACCGACCAAATATTCACATTACGCCAGATCCTGGAGAAAACCCAAAAATATAACATCGACACCCACCACCTGTTCGTCGATTTTAAAGCCGCCTACGACAGTTTTAATAGAGTTGAACTGTATCGTGCTATGTCTAACTTTAGAATCCCTGCTAAACTGATCCGCCTTATCAGGATGACGTTGGAGAATGCTCGCTGTTCCGACCAAGTTGGTAGAGACTCTACTGAAACCTTCGAAACCACCAGAGGGCTAAGACAAGGTGACGCACTGTCATGCAGCTGTTTTAATATTGTGAAAATGTAATACGGAGCACCCATGCCAGTTCATCAGGCACCATTTTCAATAAATCGACACAATTACTTGGGCTTGCTGACGACATTGACGTGATAGGAAGAACAAAGCGAGCAGTAACCGGAGAGAGGACATCTTTGGTATGACGATTGGAAAACACAGCCTGCACTACACCACCTCCGACAACGGACTCAGGCTCATCGATTTTGCAGCGGGAAAAAACATGGTGCTGAGCAGCACGCGATTCCCACGTCCCGACATCCACAAGGGCACATGGCGATCCCCAGATGGTCGAACCTGCAAGCAAATCGACCATGTTGTGATTGATGGAAGACACTCCTCCAGCATTATGAATATCCGTACTTGGGTTTGCTGACGACATTGACGTGATAGAAAGAACAAAGCGAGCAGTAACCGGTGCTTTCACTACTATGGAGTCAGCAGCAAGCAGAATGGGGCTGCAAATAAACGAGGACAAGACGAAGTATATGCTTTCATCAACAAAAGTCCAATCCCACCACCGCACCGACTTGGTCAGAACGTAACCATTGATAGGTATAACTTCGAGGTAGTCAGTGAATTTGTCTACCTGGGCACTGCTGTAAACACAGGCAACAACATCAGCGCTGAAATCGAACGCAGACTAACTCTTGCTAATCGCTGTTTCTTTGGGCTGAGTAAGCAATTGAGGAGTAAAGCCCTATCGAGAAGAACCAAGGTGACACTGTATAAAACACTCATCATCCCGGTCCTGCTATATGGTGCGGAAGCATGGACCCTCTCCCAATCGGATGAAAATTCACTTGGAGTCTTCGAGAGAAGAGTTCTGCGTACGATCTATGGTCCTGTTTGCGTAAATCTTGAAAACAACGTTTAGAGAAGAAGATATAACAACGAACTGTACGAGCTGTACAGCGACATAAGTCTAGCCAGAAAAATTCGAATCCAAGGACTAAGATGGCTGGGCCATGTAGAGCGAATGGACATCAACGCCAAACCCGAGGGAGTCAGAAGCCAAGGTAGACCTCATCTTCGATGGAGTGACCAGGTAGAGGGAGACATCCGTCAACTTGGAGTACGAAATTGGAGACAGCAGGCTAGAGATCGAGTTGGCTGGAGGGGCATTCTCAGCAAGGCCTTGGAGTACCAAGCTCCAGTGGCACCAACATAAGTAAGTAAGTAATCGATGTTCTACAAGTTTGTTTTTCAAAACATTCCCTTAATTCTGCCAATCTCCAAATTCCAATATTCAATTGTAACAGAATCAGTTTTGTCTAACAAGTACGTTTGGTTTCATAAAAGTTCAACACTAAACCTGGTTTTGAAAAACGGTAGTTTAAATCCCAAACCAATCTTGAACCACGCACTCTACAATATTAATTTTCATTTGGAGATGAGCCACTGGTCCTAAGTTTAAAAAATTACTCACGTTCAACAGGAAGCAGTTAATGTAGTCTTTTTTCTCCTGATTCAATGAGTCTTGTCTTCATTGACATTCAACAGAAATCTCAACATTTATGAATGAAAAATAAAAACTATAAACATTTGATGAATATCCATGAAAGTTTTTAAAAATTTAACACTGTCATAAATTAAACAAAGTGTCATGATCTCTCCCGAGGTGAATTGTCCAACAAAATATTCAAATTAGTTTCCCTTCATTGTCTCCCAAGACAACGACGATTACGATGTTTAAAAAAAGAACTAAAAAAAAAACAATCGATAAACCGTAGACTTGCAAATGACTAAGCGCACATTAAATAGCCAAACCATAAATAAATGCATTCCCTATATACTATACAGAAACAGATACACATACACCACCATACCACCACCACCACCGAGCGACCGGAAGCCATCATTTTTGCTGATCCAACTCCAACTTTGTGCACAAACTCAGCCAGACCAGGGCAGTATACGACGACGAAGCACTGCTTATGTATAGCTGCGTCTCTATCAATAAGGAGCCAATATGCACTTTGCACTGAGTCATCATCATCATCGTTCCACGTTCCTACTTATTTATTATGCTCCCTCTCCTTCGAATTCGATATAATAAGGGATTACACCGACTGACTGACTGACTGACTGACTGTACTGAACTCTATCGTTCGTCGATATTAGCACAGTACCGTACCGTTAGTTGAGTTTAGCGTAGTGGCAATAGCTGTGGCACCCTTCTTCTTCCTTTTTCTAGCGTGCCGCATGTTGGGGCGCAATATGTACACAATTGAGAATATTTACAACCAACCACAACCATCCACCGAGGAATAAAGTAATTTATGTAAATTAAATGTTAATAGCTTTTACAACAACAACCAGCAACAGGAACAGTAAATTATTACCGCAAATGAGTGTCATGAAAACTATCAATTAAATATTTAATAAAAACTTGACCAGGGGTTCTAGTTTGCATTGTTGTGGATGCGGAAATAAAAAAAAAAATAAAAAAAAAAATGGTTCCGGTTGGTCAACGAACCTATCTCAACCGAGAATAACGAAACCCTTCATCCCCAATGACACGCAAGTGTTTCTGTTCTGCTTTTTTTTTTTTTTTTTTTTTTTAAACACGCGACTTCAATTGACGCAAATGGCCATTAAAAGTGAAGCGGTTACTTTTTATGTGATTGAAGAAATTTAATGGATACCTGGTAACATTGTACATTGTATACGACGTACGTGTAAATGTACATATACGAGTAGTGGTGTACTTTAATATGGGCTGTTAACAAAATAAAGTATTCTGTCAAAAGATTATTTCAAAGTCATAAACTATATGGGAAAGGACGAAGGAACTTGTTGCCTGTGTTGGCTTAACTTAAAGTTAAATGACGGTAATAGAACTGGGAGTTGACAGACGCTAGAGTGGTTTATAAACTGCAGCTGTCACATAAATGAAAAAGAAATGGTTTTAAGTAAATTGGAAAGTGCAAAGTATGTTTTTTGCGGTGGCCTTTTGAAAGAAATAATTAATTAAATTAATGAAGCATCCACGTAGAACTCGGCCATCCTGACAATTTTGATCGACTCGGTCAAGGAGTTCAGTTTTGAATGTAAAATTTTGTTAAAGGAATTTTTTAAATTAAATTTTATCAAAAATAGAAAATTATATGATGCCTACTCAGATACTTGCTTAAGAAGACACTTACAGTCGATTTTGGACCATGGTCTCAAACAACAAACCCAGTCCCTAGTCATTTGCTTCGAGTTAATCACGCTTATGGCTGAACTATAATAGACGGATCAAATGGAAGCTATAGTGTCAAAAATGTGTCGAACGAAACATTTCCAACCTGTGAAATGCAGACGCTACCCATAATGGACGGATTGCCGCGTGTTGCGGTAAATTTTACCACAACAAGTTCCACTGGCCTATTCGTTTCCTTTTTCCATTTTTCACCCCTCCTTCTCGTTGGTTCTCCAAAATGCTGGCAGAGTAGAGAGTGCGCTTGGCCATCAGCAGGAAGCCCGCTCCAAAAGCATTTTGGAAAGACAACACAAGCAGGTCTCAATACAAATGTTGTGAAAGACAATCACAACTCTCTAACGTGCGACAGTTGGTCCACGAGATGACCGAACATAAATGTGCGACAGGCCGTCCACAAATCCGTCCTAGATGAAGCTGCTGAGTCCAAAGTCCAGCCAACGTTTGAAATGGCCGAGAGCCCAACCTAGCGTGTCTTCAACACAAAGAAAAGAAAAATGACTTTTGCATCTAGTATTTCTCTTAAATTCAATCTGCACGAAGACCTACCATATTTTAATCTTTAATATGTAAAGAAAAACAATCAAGTTAGCCTTCGGATCTTTTCTCGCAAGGCAAGTGGGATATGACAGAGAATTTACTGGCTCGAAAGATTTTCCTCCATACTGTAGTCTGGGCATGGGACGGGGACTTTGTCGAGTTTAAAAAAAATGATTTTTCGCTTTTTCTCTTAAAAAGTTGGGATTGCCAAGAATGGGTCTGAACTCGTCCATTGAGCTACTCTTGTTGCAAATATCACCATTAGCCAGGGATATTTTGCATAATTCGAATGCGTGGCTTGGGTTCAACAACGGTACACACTCTCACCAATGATACGAAGTTTTGAAGCTCGCCCGTGACAGAACACCACCACAGACATTGGCTAAAAAGAGAAGAATGTATTTTGGATATGGCGAATGGACGAGAAAAGTCAGCCATTTTGGACTTTTGGTTTTCGACTAAAAGGCTGAGACAGAAAAATTTAAGAGTTAGCGAAAAATCATTTTTTCGAGTTGATTACTTTTATTTTGAGTGGATAATAAAACGTAGAGATTTTGGCAGATAAGGCCAACGAGTTTATTTTGTGTGATTATTTTGTTTGTGAGGAAGATCTTTCGGGAGGAAATAATCAGGCTCTGGAGGAAGGATTCTTATAGGCAGATAAGTACCCTTTTTCATTCTTTTCGTTTTGTCCCAGGACAGTATTTTGCGTGTTTTGGATAGTTGTGTTATTCTGGCCAAAAGTGGCAGAAATTTGGTTATTGTGGAGTCTTCGTGCATCCGTTGTCTATCCCGAGATTGCGGGACTCGCGACCCAATTTTTACTTTCATTAATTTTCATAGTCAACCCCGTCATTTTTCTCTCCTTTGTGTCTTTTGTGACACTAAATAAAACTATTAATTGTACCTACCAATTTTGTTCATTTTCATATTATACCTATTTTATCTTTTGATTTGGCCTTCCGCCATCTCTTCCAAACCATACATTGTAAATTTTTGTTTACGACAAAATTTAGGGTTTTTTACCTATACTGAAAGGTTTCCCTAATAAATCATTTGAATTTCCTATTTGGAAAAATAACTCGTTCTTTTTATTCCATTGGAATTCTTCTTTTCAGTTTTATGACGGTTTGGTAACTCCTGAGAAAATTACCTGGCGCCTAACATAATTTCTAGTACACCCTGTACGAAGAATTGATCTTGATTCGTCTTCCGTTTATTTTTTTTTTCAGAAATTCTAAATTTTATTGATACGATCAATAAAATAATTATTCATCGATCAAACCCACCCCCTTCTGAGCGAACCGGCAAGCCACCTATCGAACGGTGCTAATCTCGATTTACAGACCTACTTGTGCGAACGGAACTAAATTTGACATTTCTTTTTTTATCAATCATCTTCATTGTTCATTTCATTCAACGAAAATACTCATCGCGGCACGACGGGTGTGTGCATTTGTTTTGTTTTGCGTTTAGTAAATAATTATTGTTTTCTTGGATTCGATAAATCCATAGTCCGCGGTTTTAAAGTACGTTTAGATTATACATCATAAAGTTAAATTTATTTGTTCGCGGGTAGATTCTTTTAATATTAAAAAGTAAACATGTATTTTCCTCTGAACAATAAGAGACTGTGACGTCATACACAAAAGCATTACACAATTAAGGCTCATCAAAATCGCCCCTAAAAAGTGGGCGTGTCCTCAGACTTTGTTTTAAAAAATATCAAGCACTAACTGAACCTCCATCGTAGGTCATATGGGTAGGATCACAACTGAATCGAGTCGTATTCTTTCAATTTCACTGAATAAAGGTATTTTATAAAAATTACGCCCCTTTAAGTGGGCGTATTGAAAAATCGAAAAAAAATGGTTGGAATTGATAATGGGTTTAATTTTTAAAACTATGTTTGTTTTTCTTATTTTATGAAAAGTAGGCGGAACCCACGCCCGAAATTAAAAAAATTTTTTTTTGCAAATTTGGCCTTTTAGCTTTATTATAAGCACGGTATATTTGCAAAAATAAGTATTTTATAGTTGATTATGAAAAGTGGGCGTCAACCACTCGCAAATTCAAACGTTTATTTTTAATTTTGAGAACATTTACATGATGTGTCTTATGCGTGCAAAATCAAAGCGTTGTGTCTTGATCTTTACGATACAAATAAAATAATTTAATTTTGCCAGATAGATGTTTGTGGGCGGATTTCACCGTCTTACTCTTGGCGCAAAGATTTTAAAGGATAAGTCAATAACAAGTCTTTTTTTTTTGAAAATGCAACAAAACTTTAGAAAAAAGTTTCCAATATCTCCCAACGTTATTCAAGCGTAAAGCGTCTCATTTCGTTCTTGAATTTCTGTCAGGATATCAAGCGGGAAACAGCTGTCAGTGCCAAAAATAATCTATGATTAAAAAAAAACTATGTACTAGGTGTTCCACACTACCAAATTTAAACGGACTTAAGGACATCGCCAAATCGACTTTTCATACTTTTCTATACCTAACGGAATGATTTTTCATTGTTATAAGCTCCACACAAACAAAATATGCCCATTCTATGGAATAGGGTGAAAAAAAAAATACGATGTTTGTGTCTCTAGTTTCCTAAAAGTATTTGTTTAAAAAAAAAAATTTGGACGAACATCTTTTTCATCAATTTGTAATTACATTTTTACTTGTCAAAACTACATACATATTTGCAACGAAAAGCCTTCAAAGTGTTGGCATTTGTTGAAAACTTGAATAACATGAAATCAATTTTTTTTTTCAGTACAAAATATTTGATTAATTTCGATTCGATTTCCTTTCTATCCGTCCTTCATCCTTTTGTTTTTATATTTTTGATATTAAAATTCCATACCCGTTCAATAAATTCCGGGAAAAACTTGACATATTTCCTGGAACTAAAAAATAAAGGACCTTCTTCGTCCAATGCACTTTTTTTTTTAAATAAATCGAGCAAGAGAAAAATTAAACAAAAATCGATTAGACCAAATATAAACAACCCACCTTCTGGTCTGCGCCCCTTTTTACTTCGCTTTGCATACAATAATTCCACAAGGATTAGCTCGTTCTACTCAGTGGGTACTCATAATACCGTTAGGTAATTATATTTCCATCAAAACTAAGAATTTTTATCGATTTTTATTTATGTGTGTGCACACCGCTTAAAGCTTTGTCTGGCACATCTGTTTCGAATTAGCCTCATTCCTTGCCGATGGCGATGGCGATGTCGATGCCACTGCTATCGCACCGCTTCACCGCTGGCCACTATGTTAACACCCATAGCGCTAAAAAAAGGAACGCAAACCAAGACAGAGGGGCCAGCGGCAGCGCGTGTATATTGCTGGCTAGCATGGCTGTGGCTACTAATAGCTGGATGGTGTACACTGTACATGTAGTTTAGTTTAACTTTGCTATCGACTAATTAAATCCCACATCGATCAATAACAATCCAACAAATATAAAACCAAACTTTCAATCAAATAAAACACAAACCAGCAGCGGCGAGATACACAAAAAAAATGGATTCAATTTTATTTGATTCGTACAACGTCAGCGGTAAAAAGCGCATACAATAGTAGGTATGTACTGGACGGTGGATTGTGTAGTACCCCCCCCCCCCCCCCCCCCCATCCCACTTGTGCTTTATGTGTTTCTGTTTTTGTGAAACACTCGTATGCTCTAGGATTGATTGATTGACGGATTTTTCAATCTATAAAAGAGTTGGCTTGCTTTGGTTAGTGCTGGAAGCTGAAGCTGATGCATGTTCTCTCTCTCTCTCTCTCTCTCTCTTATTGTGACCGGATACAAGTGAACTTTGATGATTTGGTTGTTGCATCACTCAAGTGTTCGAGATATTTTCATATGTATCTAGCTTCATATTTGGATTTATCGTCTAAAAGGTGAATTTTGCCAGAATTATTGTTATTCAGAAAAAGATTTAGTTTGGCAATGATATTTTTGACGTGTAAGGTACACTATTCAGAACTGGCCCAACTATTACTCTTATCGTATTAAAACCATAAGTGCAACTCATTATTTAAAAAATTTTAAGTGAGTTCTTAGTAAACAGGGTGTTTCTTTTTTCAATGAAAATAATTTAAGCTTAACAGCATATTTTGACAAAAAAAAAAAAAAAAAATAAATAAATAATAATACGTGCGTAAAATTACACATGTCAACCGACCAGTGCAGATTCTTAAGGCCGCTTACCCGCCTAACACATTTAATATTATACACATCACATTTTTCATATCAACCTTCCAGCGCTCATTTAATCACATACCAAGTCACATCCCTGCTACCCGCTAATCTATTTAAAACCATCAACCGCCTGACTGCCTACAGCAGCGCCAGCGGATATACGAAACACTTTTTTCTGCTAATACACATACAGTAAAATCTCGAAAACATGAACGGTTCTAAAACATGAACAATTCGGAAAGATGAACGCTTTTCCCGTGTGACAATCTACCAGTTTAAAAAAAAAACGGTCTAAATAAGTCCGTTTTTTTACTTCTCATCAATGACTTTTGTATGAATTTAAGTTGTTTTAATTTTTTTTTTAAATAAAATGATTTGTTAACAAAAAAATGCAATATTTGTATGTATAGCTTTATGTTTTTCCTAAACTAATGCTCGATGCTTGGAAAGATGAACAATTCGAAAAGATGAACGGGGTCTGTTTTATATCTGTTCATCTTTTCGAGATTCTACTGTATCATAATGGATATCGTCCCTGCTACCCACCGTTCTATTTTTGATATGCAGAAACAGTTTGTGCTATTATAAAACAAACCCAACCAAACCCACAGCTTTCTCTCCCCATGGCACTGAGCGTGATGCGACGTTCGTTCTCTCTCTCTCTCTCTCTCTCTCTCTCTCTCTCTCTCTCTCTCTCTCTCGATCTTTTTCACTCGCTTGCTCCCTACCCTACTCTCGCTCAATGGCTACGTGCTTCATGCTACGTTCGGCCTTTTACACTCTCTGTCAATCGGGCTCAATCGCTCTCTCCATTTTCGGGGACGGAAGTCGTGCTTATTTCCGCTGCATCAATAAAAATTTTACCGTCATGTGCCTAAAGAAGTTTTACTTAAAAAAAAAAAACACATGCATAAGCCAGAGCTACAGTACGTTTGCAACGAACTGTTGGATGTCCTATTCCCTATTTTTTTCTATATGTGTATGCGTTTGTTCCCCACAGCCAGAATCTGTCCAGTTCCAGAAACAAAATTCTTCTTTAGCAGACGAACAAAAATACAATAACATTAATTTTGTGTGTCAGATGTTCAGACGGATGAACGGATGGACGGGTGGATGGATGGACGGATGGACGGATGGACGGATGGACGGATGGACGGATGGACGGATGGACGGATGGACGGATGGACGGATGGACGAATGGACGGATGGACGGATGGACTGATGGACGGATGGACGGATGGACGGATGGACGGATGGACGGATGGACGGATGGACGGATGGACGGATGGACGGATGGACGGATGGACGGATGGACGGATGGTCGGATGGACGGATGGACGGATGGACGGATGGACGGATGGACGGATGGACGGATGGACGGATGGACGGATGGACGGATGGACGGATGGATGGATGGACGGATGGACGGATGGACGGATGGACGGATGGACGGATGGACGAATGGACGGATGGACGAATTTACGGATGGACTGATGGACGGATGGACGGATGGACGGATGGACGGATGGACGGATGGACGGATGGACGGATGGACGGATGGACGGATGGACGGATGGACGGATGGACGGATGGACGGATGGACGGATGGACGGATGGATGGATGGATGGACGGATGAATGGACGGATGAATGGACGGATAGACGGATAGACGGATAGACGGATAGACGGATAGACGGATAGACGGATGGGTGGATGGACGGATGGTCGGATGGACGGATGGACGGATGGACGGATGGACGGATGGACGGATGGACGGATGGACGGATGGACGGATGGACGGATTGACGTATGGACGGATGGACGGATGAATGGGTGGACGGACGGACTGAAGGACATCTCTAAATCGAATATGCTTTTGATTCTGTGTCAGAATATGCATACACTTCACTATACCTAACGGTATTATTTCTCTTTGTTATACACTCCACGCCAAATACAATATACCCGCTTTATTATCTGTAAGACTATGGCGCTTGATATTTAAAAAGCATTTGATAGTTTGGCATCAAAAGCAGCATTCAGCCCGGGCTTTAGTACACTTAGGAGTAATGGTTTACACTTGGGAAGAACTATTTAACGTTGCTTCTGTCAGTAGGATTCAGAGTAGGATCGACAGCTCCCGCTCGTTTGAAGTTCTGTGAAAATCGTTAAGTATTCAGTAAAACAGTTAAAGCAAACCATTCAAAGAAAAAGATGACGTTTTGATTTTAATATCAAACATTTATTTAAAAAATTCTTCTTTCTTAAATGTATTCGTAAAATATTTCTAGAAACTAGTTGTACAAATATTTTTATTTTATTTCTGACCTTAAGCATTGTCCTAAGCACTTAATCTAACATTTCTTGACAGGGTGTAGCTTCGAACCTTTTTGGCATGAAAAAGCCTCTGCGAATTTCCCAGAATTGGCCACAACATTATTCACCAGGTCTTTGTGTGAAAATCGATTTGGAGGCTGGCTGGTTGAAGAACCTTTCGATTGACACCAAGTCTGGGCATAACTAATAAAGAACGTTTGATTTTCACTCAACATCGGGTCAGCTTTAGCCTTTTGCTCTTTCTTTCCTGTCCTTTCATATACACTAAAGGCTAACCGCAGACCTTCGCTACTAACAACATCCCCCTTCAAATCCTCCGCTAATCTAGAATTGGTGAGATCAACAAAACACACTGGCCGGCGTTGTCCTAAGTCCTTACTGTCCTTTTGAACAGTTAAATTTTCAAGCCCGTTAACTAACTCACGACCAAAAATTGAACCCAAAGATCCCATCACTTGAGCTGGAGTTGATCCTTTTCTGAATAGTGGCGGCAGCATTAGGCCTATTGGTATCTCCAAGGCGTTTGACGTCGACTCATAGTAAGCTTTCACATTGAGTGGCTTGAGATTTTTATTAGAAACCATATTGGAATACCACAATAATTGGTCGAGTTCGTTTTTTGCTGCCAAACGGTCCAGACCCATTCGAGCCTGTGGGTAGTTCTTTTGATCGATTTCTATTTCGGGGTCAAGTTGAATGCCAACGTCTGATATCCCAATAATTGCCCTCAACAATTCTAGTTTGTCAACAATTTCAGCTTTGGTTTTGGCATCATACCAGGTGGAGTTCTCGATTTCTTCGATAAATTGTCCTTGAAGATCTTGATAAGCTTCCCAAGCCTCGATCGCGTTGGATGAGCTAAAACTCTCGAAATCATTGGCAACGGATAGAGGCATCTTTTCATTCAATTCATCAATACAATCAATCCAGTTTGGTGGCTTCATTTTGACTTGGTAATGGCGAAGGAATGTTGTCATTTGATAAAGTGCTATAGTTTCGGTCTTTGTCCTCCGAAACAGGGGCAGTAATTTCTTGAAAAGATCCACTGTTCCGATAACGATGGGCTGAGATCCATTGACTGCTCGGCTTAGAAGTGTTTCGAAGTAGAGTTTCAAATTTAATTCTGGAAATAGTTCACTTAAGATCTCTAACGAAACTGGTTTGAGAAGGTCGTTTCCAACGTTTTGATTTAAGTTGTCCAATTCAGCTTCAAAATCGGCAATTTCTTGAGACAATTCACTGGCTTTCGGATCCTGAATTCCGAGCGCCAAAAGCAAGGTCTTCAGATATTTCCTCTCTTCGTCAACTGGACCAGTATATGGCTTCTTCAGAGCAGCCAAACTCACAATATGCTGCCCTGAACTCATCCAATTTCGATGTATTGAGAGTTGGAACATAGTATCAACCTGGTGCTGCCTTAACTTCGCTGCAACTTCCAACCAGTCGTATGCAGATGCATTAAAGTTCTGATTTAGGTGTGGCCATTCGGAATACTCCATCAGTGTGTCCAAGTAATTCGAAAGAATCTCTTCCTCAGACTGCATCTTGCTGTTCAAACAGAGATAGTAGAACTTACTTGGTGGATTCTGGTCTTGGGTTTTCTTCTGATGCAACGACTCGTAGTATTTCCTCAAGATATTTCGATTCTCTTGCTTCTGGTCGGCTATAATGTCGGCAGCTTCAGAATTTTGTGGCGCCCATTTGCCACAAGCGTATTCATAAAAGTCTTCACATGGATTGATCGAAGAGTCAATAAATTCCGTGAAGTTTGTGGTGTCTTGTCCGAAAGCAACGGAAGATGAAAAAACACAACACCCAAGCAGGAATAGAACCAAGTCCATTTGTTCGATAAGATGCAATGCTTGCCGCTGCTTGGTTGATATTTTAACGAACTGATAAACTCCGTAGCACTGGCAATAAGTTTACTGAAGCACCTTTTTATAAGAGTTCAATTGATCTCAATAATAATACAAGTTCTGTTTAAATAGGAATAAATTATAAATAAGTTTGCTTTTTTGTCCGGGGAATCTCATCCGAAAGCAATGTGAAATGATGTTCATATTTAATTCAAATGACAAGGTATTCCACGAGAAAGACACGTACATCGAACATTAAAGCATGTTTTGATACAATGTTTTATAACAAATTTTATAGGAAATAGTGTTATACGGTAATATTAAATTGATAGCTGGAGTTCATGAAATCAAGGAAATCCCTAAACATTCTGAGTCACAGCTTTGACAGAGCTTCCACTTGATAACGAAGAATATGATCTAAGTCTCGCTCCAGAACAACGTTTGCGAACTGTGCAAATATATTCTGAAACTCATTGTTCTGTTCCAAACACTTATCGCGCACTACGTCCATTTTACATTGTTTAGCGATGAAGCTCACTTTTGGTTGAATGGATAAGTCGATAAACAAAACTGCCACAGTTGGAGTTTGGAGTGATGATAATCCTTAAGTGTATGTTGGGACACTGTTACATCCATACAAAAACTGACTGTTTGGTGTGCTCTATGCGGGCAGAGGGAATCATTGGTCCATATTTCTTCAAAAATGAAGCCGGCCATGATGTTACAGTCAATGGGGAATGCTATAAAGCCATGACTTTCGTGCCTGAATTTTAGGATATTGATGTGGACGACCTTTGGTCCCATCAAGACGGCGCTACATGCCATTCAGCCAACGAAACAATCAATTTATTGAAGGAAACTTTTGGTGAGCGCATTATCTCGCGTCGTTGGCCTGTGGCGTGGCCTCCAAGGTCGTGCGATTTAATACCGCTAGACTATTTTTCGTGGGGTTATGTGAAGTCGCTTGTCTACGCAGATAAGCCCGAGACGATTGACGCCTTGGAAGATAATATTTGGTGCGTTATTGCTGAAGTACGGCCACAATTGCAGCAAAAAGTGGTCGAAAATTGGGACTCCCGGCTAGAATTTATTCCAGCCAGCTGCAGCGTCCACTTGCCCGAGACGATTGACGCCTTGGAAGAGAATATTTGGCACGTTATTGCTGACGTACGGCCACAATTGCTGCAAAAAGTGGTAAAAAATTGGGACTCCAAAACATTAAATTATATGCGTTCTATTTCTTCTTGAGAACCACACCTCTTAAAAAAACACCCTTTATCAGCCATACTTTTCCATGCTCTAACCTCACTGTCAAGGAAATAATTTCCGTCTGGCAATACGAAAAAGCCAACTATGATGACCTTAACAACTTTTTCCGGAATTTTAACTGGCCGATTTATTCCTTGACAGTCAAGTGGATGCAAGTGCTGACATGGTTACCAACTGAACTCGAGTATAACTCCCATCTCTGGGTAGGCTCTTCTCAAACTTTCTTACCTACGCTCGATAGCGTTAAGAAAGCGTTTAAATTGATAGGAGAGAGAAGGATTATGGAAACATTTTCATCACTTGAACATTGTCGAAATGTTTCATGTCTTTCCTTATTTTACTGCTTCTTCTTAAAAAAATGCTCACTCGAGGTAGGCAGTAGCGTTCCAACCCTTTAAACGTTTTCCCCGTAACACTCGTCTTCCTAGGAACGCTCATCAGCTTACGCCTGAGCCCAATCTTGGACCTACCGTGAAATATAGGGATTCCTTCGATCAAGGTTTAAGGAAGTACGAAACGCCAGTAATGCCTTTAGACGAAGAACTAAATTCATACACCAACAACAAATCCAGTGAAAAAATATTGTTCTAAAAGCAGTATAAACTTGTGATGGTATTTCTTTAAAAATATAAAAAATTCAAAAACGTCATCGGTTCCCACGCTCATCTCCAATTGTAATCCTGTTGTAAGTTCAATTGAAAAATCTTGACTTGAGTCCTTCAGTACTTTGGAACGTTGGATCTTCTATAAGACAAATACACTTTCGCGCTCGTACTAGATTACTCAAATATATCTACATACATAAATCTGCAGGCCCTGATGGAATATCCTCTATCTTTCTGAAGAAATGCTATTCCACGTTGGCAAAACCCTTCGCAAGCTTTTTTATTTATCTTATTCTTAAACTAGTTTTCCAAGTGGTTGGAAAAAAGCATTTGTTCAACCAATTCCTGAAAAAGGCGAATCATCCTCACCATCTAGCTATCGACCAATAGCATAAACCTCCCTTCTTTCTAATGTTATACTCGGCAGATTAAAAAATAATTTCAAAAATACAGAAGCTTTTCAACGATCGTCAGTGCCTACAGTTTTCGTCAGATCCACTGGTGATCTGATACGTTATCGTAATAACGGAATGAAATTAAAGTTGTTGCGCTCGATATTTCTAATGCTTTCGATAGAGTTTGCGGCTTCATCAAGATGTTTTATCTAAGTTATGTGCTTTTGGTTTCGAAGAATTACTGCTTCAGTGGTGAGGATGATTCGCAACTACCTCTCTGACCGTTCAATTCAAGTTGTTTTGGACGACTTCAAGTCCGAAGTTCAATAAATAAATGCTGGTGTACCTCAAGGCACCAAACAATGATGCCAGGTTGTTCGGTCTTAGTCTTACCATGCTTTGTCGATTGTTGATCCTTCGCGAGCGACTGCAATGCAAGTGTATTTGCGTTTTGGAGAAATTTTTTTTTCGTAAGTCGGCCATTTTGATAGTTTTTTGAAGTGTTGTTCATGTTCAACAACTCTCTACACATCCAAGCTTAAATTTATCGTAATAGCATTTAGAACGCAAGCTGTTTTTCCGTGTTCCGTATTTTCCGTTTTAAATTTCACCAGCCGCAACTCATGTAAACTATTTTTCATTAGTACACAATAAAAACAAATATAAAATTTTGACGATGACTAGCTGGTATTTCACAAACATATTTTTTAATTTTGATAAGAGCAGGCTGATTTTCATATTTCGTCCGCAATAAGCGTGTCAGTTGATTGTGTCTCCGATAACTAGACTTCGAAAAGGCAATTACAAAACAGATATTTGGTATTTCCCTCAATTTGTATGTTGTTTTATTATTGAAAAAAATAGGTCAGGATTCCTAACTTTTTATAGAATTTTTATTTGAAAGCTGGTTTAATGCTTTCAGTTACCAATTGTGACGAAGTCACCTTTTTCAACTACCTCAACCGCCAACCACTCTTTCATTCAAATAATTAACGGCCGGTTATGTGAATTTGTTAAGATCGCGGCCATCATGCTATTTCCGCTTATTTGAATTATAACCGCTCTTTTTCAAATAGAAACCGCAGCCATATTATGATCACACTCCAAAAAGTGTATTCATTACACAGCAAAACCAGTTTTACATAGAAAAGTGATTTTTGACATTACAATTCACAGTATGTTCGTGTCAATATATTTGATATAAGAGGTTGGTTGGACACACTAAAATTCGAGAAATTATCGATGGTTACATTGTAGGAATATTACTAAGAGCCAAAAGACAATTCTCCACTACCGGAAAACCAGAGGTACGTGGTGTACCGAGAGATTCCTAATATTTTGTCGCTGATACTCATAAGAGCACAGCGAATATTTCCGTCCTGCCCGTTTCTTTACCGTTTACTTACCGTAGTATTAGTTATCTATCACTTTCTTGAAGTCGAGGTCTATCTCGTCCCTAACTAAAGCCGTACTTAGTACGTTTAATATTGCCGGACATTGGTTCCGTTTGATAATGCCGTACATTGGTTACGTTTGATACTGCCGGACATTGGCTCCGTTTGATATTGCCGGACATTGGTTCCGTTTGATATTGCCGTACATTGGTTACGTTTGATACTACCGTACATTGGTTACGTTTGATAATATTTTAAGCATATAAACAAATTTATACTTTGAATTATATAACGTTATTTTAAGCATATAAGACAACAGTGTAAAACCTATTATACCATTTGAATTATATAACGTTAGAGTTAAGTACATATAAAATATTGTACACCCTTATACTATTGCAATTATATAATGTAACATTTGCTTTTCAACCTGTAACATTTATGAAATTACTCTATTGAATTTGAAATCTTACTAATATTATAAATGTGAAAGTTACGATGTTTGGATGTTTGTTGCTAACTCACGGCAGAACGGCTAAACGGATCTGGATAAAATTTGGCACAGAGATAGCTTATAGTCTGGAATAGAATATTGGCTACTTTTTATCCCGGTAAAATGTATGGTTCCCGTGGGATAGATTTGTTTTAATTTTTGAAATCACACCAGAATGGCTGAACTCATCTGAATGAAATTTAACACAGAGCTAGATTATAATCTGGTATAGCTTATAGGTTTCTTTTTATCACGGTTTAATGTAGGTATTAAATTATAAAGCTATAAAAGAAGAAGAAGCTAGATTACGATAGACTATACTCCTCAAGCTACAGTCTACTTCTTGATCAGCTGAAACGCGAGCGAAGCCGCGGGTAAAGGCTAGTAATAAATAAAACATTTAATATTCCAATCCTAAGTTTTACAGTCTTTTCTTCGGCTGACCCTGGATCCGGAACTACCTCAGCTATAGTTATTAAAGGACACTTTTACACAATAACAAATATGACATATTAAAATAAATTGAAATTGAAATAAAAGTATTCTGTTTTAGCAGTTCAAGATCTGACAACCATAGCCACAATGGCGTTCTGTTTTTACAGTATGTACAACGTTAAAAAGCTTTGCATTGGTTAAGAGTGCGCAATTTCAAATGGAAGCAACACTTATCAAATAAATCGTACTTAATTTCACGCCAAAGACCTTTAAAAAAATATTTGTTCGCAATTTTAATCAATAATGTTAGCAACCAAGTTTTGCTAATAGCACATTTACACAAATTTTTAACGAACTATTTTCTTTTGTTTCTTTTCAGGTAAGAACATAAACATTTGGGTTAATATTCCTGGATAAATTAAGTATGTGTAAGACAACTTTTTAATAATCTTTAAATATCCATACAAGTGGGGGCTTAAGTACACTTAAGTTTATTTGTGGTTTGAAGCTTAAATGAATTAAAATGAAAAATATTTATTGACAGAAATGAGTTGCTATGATAGCTTGCCTCCGCAAGGTGACAAATCGCCAAAGACAGAAGTAAAATAAATAAAAAGGATGTTGTTATCTTCGTCATCGTTGCGAGTTAGGAGTCGCTGCTATCTTCATAGCGAAATATAGATAACATTTTAGGAACAAAGTTTGATTCTCCAGAGGGCACCACCATCAAACGCCGGCCGCCATGAGAATATTATACCTATGGTCTTTGCATGTACAATAATCAAAACCAAAAACGTACCTGGTAATACAACTACTTTAAAAGCCCCAGCGCAGCGGTTCATCCTCTTCTTAAAAACTAAAATCGCAAAGCCGTCCCATAAGTGCTGTAGGGACATAATGGTTATTTCTATTTTGTCAAGCATCCAATCTCATAGCTAGTCTACGAGCGTCAAAATGCTGAAAGAGTGATAAAAAAGCAATCGATACTGTTCGGTATCATATGGGCCTATGATATCCAGGCATGTGCCATAAATCTTGAAGGTTTAAAAAACTAGTTCCGGTAACCAAAAGAAAACCAAAGCACGAATCTCAATTAAGATCGATAGGAACCATCCAGATGGCACGATTTCTTTAACCAGTTGTCATTGATCAAGTGGTAAAAATAAAGCTTTCTACTCCACATATCACTAGTGATGGGGGCTGGCCATCGAGCGAACTGTTGTAAAGCTCGGTGTATGTCCAAGTACGAAACTTTAAGCTGCGGCAAGTGGGGATATCTCGAGCAAATCTAGGACTTGCACCTAGATTCTAGCGGAAAACTCCTCTTGGGATGGCATATCCTTGTACTCAGGATTAATTATTCGCAATAACCAACTCACAACTCTAAAGTCTCCAAGCTGAGTGACCATAGGAGTCTTAATATATTTGTCCTTGTTGTGAAAACTCTTCCATATTTGGCAAACACCAAAGCTGTGATTAATATGAATCCATCACGTGGAGACATTTTATAGGAAGTACTAGACAATGACGGGAATGATGACTTCAGTACATCCTTCGCTCCTAGACACTGGGGGTGCCTGATCTGTAGGGTTCTTCCATAGTTAAGTGTTGTGCACGATTCAAGCCGGGTTTTTGTTGCCCTTTGCAAGGACCTGGTTGGCTAGTGAATCCTGATTTTCACTGATTCACTCTTTCAACTCTCAACTTCAAGTTGATAGTGGTCATTCTTCTTTCACCTGAGCAAGCGTTCCTTATCCTTCATTCACTCATCGTAGAGCTTACGAAAAGTTCCTGATTAACGACACGTAGACCTCGGTTTTGAGTTGCAGCATTTTGTCGATGTGACTTGCCTAGCAATTCGGTGATGGGTTCTGGTTTATATCAACAATCGTGGGACTCCTCTCAAGCTCAAGAGTCGGCATAAGGCTATAGTAGTCAATATGGATTAAAACCGCTTTACTTTGAATTTTCGCGGCATGACTGTTGTTCGCCTAAGAACTGCCATGGATATCGGACCTCGATGTTTGCCACCAAGCAGGTCGTGATTCGGGCAGATGAGTGTTTTTCGTCAATCGCAGCTTTATCGATTTTATTGCGAGTTCGACCAACTGGAGACTTACATGTGAACCAGAAGGTGGGAGTTGCGACGTAGGGATTTTTTGCTTTTCAGGACCATTGCCAAAACAAAAATGTTCTCTCTCTCAAATTTGGCATTAAAGTCTTTCGAGAAAATTTTAATATTACGTTTGGGTCATCGTTCAGATGTTGTGGCAAGGATCTCGTAGAAGCCTCCATTGGTAGCGTCGTCTTTCTCTTCCATCTTGTAATTATGCTGCTAAGATGGTGAAATTTGGCCTTGACGCGGATTGCCATCATCCTCTCGCTACCTTCGGGAAAGCTTAAATACTTTGTCTTAGTCTTCCTCTGACCTCGAAGCCGCTTTTAAACAAGCCCGACTTCCAATCGAGGTTTTATTTCCCATAGTAAATGCCATAGTTCTCCGATATTCTCAGGCCCATGCCCATCCCTTTGCATCGCATCTCATGGAGGGCTGTTACATCACCTATGAAAATGTCGAGGTTCTTAAAAACAGTTCAGCTTTGGGCCGCCTGTTCAATGTACGGACGTTCCATGACCATACCCAAATAATTCCTTTAAATGACCAGCTTGTGTTTTTTGTGGTTGGATCTTCTGAGCGTATATTTTCTTTTATTTCTAGTTCCTGAGAAAAAAAAATATGGTTGTCTGTAAAGTCGGTTTACGGACTATAATTTTACGTGATAACCAGTAAGGAAAACAGTTCATGTGTAGGTTGTATCTCTCCAACCACCAAATACCCAACCCACCTACAGCCACCCACCATTTTTGAATTTTGTTCACCCCTTAACCCAAACACCAACCTACCACCCCCACATACAACCACCAACCAACAGCCCGCCGTTTTTGAAAATTGTTTCCTCCTCCCCCACACAATAAATCCCCCCTTCCTAACCACTACCAATCACCCACCCCACCTAAAACCACCAACCAACCACAAATAATTTTTGAGAATGTTTGCCTTACCACCCACCCCTAATACAACCGCCAACCAAACACCCACCATTTTTGATAATTTTGTCTCACCCCCCTACCAAATCTTCCAACACCAACCACCAATCCCACCTACAGCCACCAACCAACCAACCAATATGCACCAAATTCAACCACTTACTCCACCCACAACCACCTGCAACTCACCCACCATTTTTGACAATTCCCCCCCCCCCCCCCAGTACAATTATCTTACATAATTCCCTCCACTTCACCCTCCCCCCAAATCCAACCACCCATTACACCTACAACAACTTGCCACTCACCCAACACCTCCAACCACCCATCACACCTACAGCCACCAACCAACCACCAACCATTTTTGACAATTTTTTCCTCACCCCCTCCCAACACCAAATCCCCTAAATACAACCACCTACCCCACCTGCCACCACCTTTCACTCACCCACCTTTTTTGACAACTTTTTCATCGCACCCCATCAAATCAACCATCCCCACCACCAAACCTGCCAACCAATCAACCCACCTACAACCGCCAACCAACCACCCACCATATTTGAAAATTCACCCCCCCCCCCCCCCCTTCCGCCAACCATACCAAATCCCCCAACACCAAACACCCATCCCACCTACAGCCACCAAGGAACCACCCATTAGCTTTGACAATATTTATCTCACCACCCAAACCAGCTACAACCACCCATCATTTTTGACAATTTTTCTTCTTCCCGACACTACCCCTCCCCACCCCCGCCAGGTCCACACACACTCCCACCACAACCAACCAACCACCCAACACCTTCCCCTCCCACTTTATCGACTTTCTAGGCTATGAAAGCAGCTAGGTAACGTGACTGTGACTGTGACTGTGACATTTTTCCGTGCGTGCTACCCATATATTCCAAACCGATTTATTAGACGTTATCACGTCAAAAGCTGAGATACATATCTACAAGACATGAATCGGATGGTTCTAACGCTCGACTTAAGTTCACCTTTAGGCTATCCAGCGGGCACCATATAGAGGTTCACTGCCAAAACATGCCTTACCAGAACACATACCACCCCAAGCTTTAAAGTTACATTATGCACCCCGTAGAGTTGTTAATTAAATTACAAATTGAACACACTCCGAGCATGCTTGCTGTGGGATGTCGGTCTTGTTGGTGGTGAAATATTTTCCCATCTCCGTGCACCAACTTATGTAATCCATCTCCGTATAATTTTATACAATCAAGAAATCCAATAAAAAAGATTAAAATTTTAATTGCAAATGAATCTAAAAATATTATTGGTTAGTACTTTAAATTTTCTTCCTATCCTAAATGTGTTCTCTTCTCATTCTGAAAAACCCCCCTAAGGGTGTTCGAATACTCTTTCGTTTGCAAAAATTGTAAATTGCTGAAATGCGCCTTCCTCGTTCCTCCCCGGCGCCGCCACCGGGTGCTCACCAAGATGCTAAATAGAATTAAGCTTTCCTAATTGGAATCAATACAGAAAAAAAACCATGCTTGAAGGCGGAGATAATGAAACCGAACGAATCTTTTGATTCCAATCTATAAAAATGTATCTTTTTCTTTTTGTAGTTGTTGTTGTTCTGCTGTGCGGCATATCTATTCGTCTTGGGATAGTCTTTATTTTATTCTTTTTCTTTCTTCTTTTATTTTATTTCTCCGGGGAAATCCGGTCTTTTTTTTTGTGTGTCTGTTTCTTCATGATTTAGGTCATCGGAGTCATCATCTTCCATCTCATAGTTCATCCAATAGATAAACAGATGTATAGAGTTTCCTTCCATCTTTTATTATGGCAGGCGTTGTGTCTCTTTGATGTTTTGAATAGTTAATTTATTGCAATTTTTTTTTTGTTCTCATAGAAAATTTGGTGAGCTGAGGATTTAGTTTATAATATTAAAACTAATCCCTTGCAAATGTTTTGAGTGTCATGCCCTCTGGGAAGATTATGGAATTATGTATAGGAACAATACGAGAGATACATTTCATACGAACGTAATTGGAGAAGATTCAAAATAAAAAAGGCATCTCACAGATACAATAGTGATGAAGTATTAGAGATTTGCATCTTGTGATGATACTTTTTTTTTAAGGTCTTTTTTATATTATTGATTTTTTTTTTCTGTTCGTTGGTTCACTTCACAGAAACGGAGAAGACAATAAATGAAGAGGTCATCGCTCATTGAGTGGATAAGTGCAAAAAAAAAAAAATCATGAATTGTTATTTGAGGATGAGAAAGGACTTCCGGTTGAAGAAAGAAAAATGAGATATGGATCTAATCCAACGACTCTGTGTGTTGTCGGATTTTGATGATGAATGATCGAAACAGTTTTTCTGTTTTCAAAATTAAAATGCACCACTGGGTCACACGTTCTTTTTCTTATCTGTGACAGTCGTCTTGGCTCTATAGATAAAAAAAAAAAGGAGGTAAGTGTGTGACAGTGTTTTGTGGTTTGAAGTTTTGTAGAAAAAACTACATGAAATTGTAAAACTCACATAAAAATCATGAGTTTAAACGTTGTTTGCAAAAAATAAAGTAAGCCAACTGATTTCTCTTACTGTTTTCAATTTAAAGATTTGTTTTTCTGAAATCGTTCCAGTGACCAGTTTTTTTTAAAAAATAGTTTTTATTTTTAAACTTTTGTTAACATATTCGAATTTTTTCCGAGTATGGCAACATCTAGCAGTTTTTACTTCTTATCAGAGAAAAAACTTGGTTGTCTGTAAAGTCGGTTAACAGACGATTATTTTACGTGATAGCCAGTTCGCAAAACAGTTAATGTGAAGGTTGTTTCTCTCCAACCACCCACCCCACCTACAACCACCCACCATTTTTTAATTTTTTTCCCTCACCCCTTCCCACCAAACATCAACCTCCCACCGCCAAATATCACCATCAACCAACAGCCCACCATTTTTGACAATTTTTCCTCCCCCCCACAATAAATACCCCTTCCTAACCACCACAAACTTCACTTAAAAACACCAACCAAACACCCACTATCTTTGACAATCCCCCCGCAAACACCAAATTCCCCCAAATCCAACCACCAACTTACCACCCACTATTTTTGACAATTTTGCCTCTTCCCGATACTACCCCCTTCCCCAAACACGCATCACATGCACCCACCCCACCACCACTTACAATCACCAACCAACCCTCCCACTTAATCGACTTTCTATGCTATCAAAGCAGATAACATGACTGTGACTGTGACACTTTTTCGTGCGTGCTGCCCATATATTCTGACTTATTAGACGTTATCACCCCAAAAATTTAAGAGTTATTCTTATTTCCTTTCTTAAAGAGCTTTAACATTAAAACTTATCGAAATCCTTCAAGTAACTTACCAGAAAATCTGATTTTAAAAAAACTGGTCCTATGGGAGGCACCATTAGAAGACTGTTCCTGAAAAATATTTTTCAATCAAAACATAAGGTTTAAACAAAAAAACTATTCAGAAAGTTTTATCAAAATTGTAGGAGTCGTTTTTGAGACAAATGCATTTTGCGTTAATAATCGTATGGCAGGGGTATACTGTTAATTTTAGAGCTAGAATGCTACTTCCAAAAACCCCTCTGTATGACGTCATAATAATACTGTGTTCCTAGTTTGAAGCAAATCGTTCCAGCCTTATAGGCTGTAGGTAACTATACAGACAGACATGACAGTAATGTCATGTTCGATTTTTGTTTACTAAATATGTGTGGCACATAGCGCCGTCCTGTTGAAATTTTAACTTCACTTTTGAAGGCGATCCTGGCTAACGTCCTTTTCAAAGAAATATGGACCGATGCTGCCACCAAATAGTGACTTTCGGGATACATTGGACGATTTTTGATCTATTAGACTGGTATCGTCCATCCCATTCATCCAGAAATGAGACCCATCACTGCGCTTCATAGTCCATTCGTTGTCTATGGTCGTTTAAGTTTTGCTCCTTTATTGAATCTTATGTGTGCAAAGAAGACGCGAAATTCGCCAAGTTTTGGTCTGCGAAAGATCGACTTTTTGTTAACCTTGAACCTTGATATTATCTCCTGAATTTTTGTAGTTCAAACTGAACCGCTTGTTATAAATGGATCCTTTCTCAGTACTTACTTGTGTTGGCTCCACTAGAGATTGTTAATCCAAGGCCTTGTTTAGCATGACCCTTCAGCCGGCTCAATCTCTAGCTTAGCGTCTCCAATTTTAAACTCCAAGTTGTCGGAGGTCTTCCTCTACCTGGTCGCTCCATCGGAGATGCGGTCTACCTTGGCTTCAAACTCCCTCTGGTTTGGCGTTGAAGACTTTACGAGCTGGATCGTCGATGTCCATTCGCTCTACATAGCCCAGCCATCTTAGTCTTTGAGTTCGAATTTTTCTGGCTAGGCTTATGTTGTATAGTTCGGGACCATAAATCGTTCGCAGCACTTTTCTCTCGAAGACTCCAAGTGACTTTTCATCCGATTGGGAGAGAGTCCATGCTTTTGCAACATATAGCAGAATCGGGATGATGAGTGTTCTATTCAGTGTCTGCTTGGTTCACCTCGATAAGGCTTTATTTATCAACTGCTCGTTCAGCTCAAAAAAATAGCGAAAAGCAAAAAAGTAAGTCTACATTTGATTTCAGCGCTGATGTTGTTGCCTGTGTTTACAGCAGTATTAATTCACTGACTATAGTGACTACCTCGAAGTTATACCTATCAATGGTCACGTTCTGACCAAGTCGGTGGTGGGATCGGACTTTTGTTGATGAAAGCATATATTTCGTCTTGGCCGCGTTTATTTTCAGTCCCAGTCAACGTTGTCATATATCCAACTTCGAAGAATCGAAAGGCTTTCGACAAAATTTTCAAATGCGCACCTCTCATATAATTGTATTCGGAAAAAAACCTTTTCCATCTGCGAAGAAAACTGGAGAAAACAGCATGAAAGCATTGCTTTGTACTCAGTACGATGTAATCTGTCATCTGTCACCTGTCACCTGTCATTTGTCATATGTCATTAGTATCTTATAGAATGCGCTATCTGTCATACGTTATCTTTTTGGAGTATTTACTTTGAAGAGTTTTAGATTTAAGCAATGATGCGGGTTGCATATCATGCCAAAATGTGAGATCAATCAGTGCAAACCTTTTAGAGATTTTGAAGCGTACACAAACCAACTAAACATTTTTATAAATATCAGAAGATAAGATTTATAATTAAACCTTGATACGTAGTCGAATGCTTGGACCTGCAGAAAGCGGTCGAAAATACTCGTTTAAGATAGTAAATATTGCCCTGCAAAACCTAATGAAAAAAAAATAACTTTAATAATTAATACTATGACGTAGTTCAGCTTCATTTGTTTAACTCTTACGTCACAGTTATCTGCCAAAACATCTACAATTACAAACTCGGACAAAAATCTTAGACTTGATACAACGTCGGTCGTAGGTCTGGCACACCTGGGCTGCTCTATAAGTGGTTGAAGTATTTTATCATTTTTGTTTAAAAAAAAAGAATTATAAAAAATCTCTGAAAATAATTAAACAAAAAGCACCAAAAGAACTGGTTGTCTGTTAAAAGTGTAAAAGTAAAACGCCCTCATTAAAGGACATTTTATCCTTTTTCCTATTTTTCTATCGATTGGAACTTTTTTGCTTTCATACAATTTTCTTTTTTTTTTTAAAGTAAAAAATCCATTACATCGTCGGTCTGTATAGAAAAATAGCAAGTCTATTAAGATATTTCACCTGATAATGGACTGAAAGTGTTCATAGGTCATTAATTTTGTCGCTTCTAGATTTTGTATCTTTTGTGTGTGATAATAACTCACACTCTTGATGCTCGCTCGTATCGAAATATACGTGCCTTTCAACGCTCACCAACATCACTTTCGAAAATAAAAACACATTTATGGGTTGGTCATTGTTCGGGTTTTTTTTTTTTAAGTAAAAAGATAAAAAAAAGGAAATAAATATGGAATGAGTGAGTTTTAGGTGAAAAACGCTTTGAGCATTTTTCATTCATAAGTGGGGTTTTTGACGTTTCATTGGGAACCATTTGATTTTGCTGAAAATACTGGGTTTGTGGATTTTGCTTTTGTATTTCGGTATTGTTTAGTTATTTTCTGTTGACATTTTGTAGTGAACATAAGTTTTTTTTTTTGTGGACTTTAAACAATTTATTCGTAAATCTTTATTACGCCGAAAGCGATGTCATTTTGTACTCGATGATGGATTTTCAGTTTTAATTTCAACAAAAATATTTCAAATTTCAAATTTTAATGTTACTTGTTCTGTGTGAGTTGTGTTGGAAGTTTGGAAGTTTAAGTCATCATCAACCAGTCTTTTATTTTTTTTTTTCAAATTTTAATTAGGTATAGTATGCGTGAAAAAGGTAGGCAATTTTGACAGATGATCAAAGGGGAACTGATAATTCTGATCACTTGGAATTTCACCTACACTGGTACAGCTGGTGCCATTATTCTTTTCTTAACAAGATCTCGCCATTTAAGTCAGAAATAACGTGGGTTATCAGCTTCTTCCACTATGTAGTCAATGCTCAAACAATGACATCCAAAATTATGCGTACGTGTTTACAAAAGTACATATTTGGACAATAAATCGACTTAAAATGAATTCGATGCGCTGTGTGATTCCGTTTGAAGAACTGTGTCTCATTATCCTCACACTGAAATCGTTGTTTCGGCCTATTTCAATGAATACAACTCTACGTGACCAAAATTTTCGCTGTTGTTAACAATTAGGGTCAGCTTGTTGATGAGCCAAGAGAATTCCTTGACATTGCAGGTAAATACGCATAACCTCTAGACTTGTTTCTTGCGTCTCTCCCTAAAAAGTCTCCATTGATGTAATGTAATTGTAATACTCGTGCTTCAAAATACCAGTTATGGATATTTACCCATGACCGTGTGCTGATATGAGGAAGCCAACTGGGACTGTCTGAACCTTTACTTGATATCAATGATTCCTCGATAGTTTAGTATACTCCAGCGCTGAGAAAGAATTCATGGTTGCACTAACTGTACAGAGGTTATCAAGGTAAGTGAAGTTAATTTCCTATGTTAAAAAGCCAACTGTATACCATGAACAAAAATTCAAGCTATTTCCCTACGGAATTCCACCTTCCGTCTTCGGTTCCGACGCGACGCTCGTCGACAATGACACTCGTGCTCTCAAGAGTTAGCTGATTTTTTCGCAATACGGTTTGCACCAAATTCGACGCTAACACAGAGTGACATGGCTCTTCGTGTACTTGGGAGCGTCTGTGATTTTATATAACAAATCGTCTATCGGCTTTTTATGAATGGCATACAGGTTTCGTAAAAATTCTACTGAATAAAAACAAAAAAAACTTTTATTGTTGGGAAAAAGATTACTTAAAAAACCCAACATTTATTTAAATTGCTTTAGCTTGCAGAAGCTCCTACCTTGCTCAGAGTTTGCTTAAGACTAAAATTATACATTGTATTAGCTTGCTTTACGGCTCTTTATTTGGTTTAAGAGAAAAGTATACTCTTCTATGAAAAAAGAGCTTTTATGTTTATTCTCGTATGCTTTGCATACTATACATTGAGCATAGGGCATCAACAAGATACTTACATTACATCACCTGTCCCAATTCAACTCAACTGGCTTTAGCTGTGGCCATGATTGAATTCCTTCAAAATGAGCTTTTTTTATACTACGGACGACCTCCAAGTTATTTTTGGTCTTCCAACGCGTTTATTACCTTGAGGATTTCACTCGAAAGATTGTTTCGCTATTTTTTCGTCAGTATGTTGTCTGCGCGGTCCTGTTCCACTGTTTCACGTTCGAAATGTTTTGCGGAGCTTACGAGCTCTTGCAGTCTACTCGAGATGTTAGCAGAGCATTTTTATGTTTAAAAAGCATATAACAGCACAGATTTAACATTGGACTCGCAAATTACAAATAGTGTGGAATTCAGTTCATCAAAACCTCCAGGCTGTTCTCTGTCATTAAAGCAGAAACTACTTTCATGTCACTATAAATGAGTGACACTTGCATTCAGGAAACCAAAAACCTTTGCGTTCTAGAAATGTGTATTATAAGCCTCCTTTTCAGGAACAAACACAAATTCGACGTCACTAAAAATGTCGTTGAAAAGTTTATTTCTGCCCGTGCCCATACGATTTGGCATCTGGCTACATGCTACAAAAGGCTTGAGTATAATTCTCATTTATGGGCAGTTGCTGCTGGTAAACATACCTATGCGACATAACCTCTTAATTGCTTAATGAAAATACCATTACGGAAACATTTGTTTCACTTGAACATCGCCGTTATGTTTCTTGTTTCACCTTATTTAATCGCAATCTCCATAAACAATGACCCAACGAAATATTTAGCTCATCAGTTTAGTCTCGAAAGTATTTAGATTTCTTCTTTTGCCGCACGACACGAATGTTGAACGCTCTGGTCGGCTCAATTGTTCAATCTTATTGCTGTATACAGCCACTAAAAACCAATGTTTCGAAGAAGGTGGAGACTATTCCATCGGCCGAAAAGGTGATGGCCATCGTTTTCTGCGATACACAAGGTGTGATCTAAATCGATTACCTCAAGAAGGGTAAAACAATCACGGGGCCCTAATATGCTGACTTATTGGGCCGATTCGATGCCGAATTGAAGAAAAACGGCCCCGTTTGGTCACCATGGCCAAATTGATCGAATTGCGTTATGAATTGCTGCCCCATCCACCGTACTCTCCAGATTTGGCCCCCTGTGATTTCTTTTTGTTTCCAAACCTGAAAAAGTCACTCGTCGGGAGGATATTTGGGTCGAATGAGATAGTCATCGCCTCGCAGCCACGGAGACCTGTTTTGCAGACCTCAGGAAAACATATTTTTTGGACGGGTTGTAAGAGTTGGAGCATCGCTGAAAAATAAATTGTCACTTTTCCAAAATTTTCGTTTTTCTTTAGTAGGCTCCTATAGCAGGACCGGGATGATGAGTGAGAGTGTTCTATGTAGTGTCCCCTTGGTTCTTCTCGATAGGGCTTAATTCCTCAATCAGCCAAAAGAATCAGCGATTAGCAAGAGTTAATCTGCGCTTGATATCAGCGCTGATGTTGTCTATGTTGACAGCATAACCCAGGTAGACATTGACTACCTCGAAGTTATACCTATCAATAGTCACGTCTTGACCAAGTCGGTGGTGAGATTGGGCTTTTGTTGATGAAAGCATATATGTACTTCGTCTTGTCCTCATTTATTTTCAGTCCCATTTTGCTGGAAGCTGACTCCATAGTAGTGAATGCACCGGTTACTGCTTGCTTAGTTCTTCCTATCACGTCAATGTCGTCAGCAAACCCAAGTAATTGTGTCGTTTTATTGAAAATGGTGCCCGATATCCTGGCATGGCTGTTAAAGTTCAACTCTCTATTAACACTGTATAATAGGCTGCTTTAAAATCGAAGAACAAGTGGTGGGTATCAATGTTGTGTTCTCGGGTTTTCTCCAGGATCTGGCTTAATGTGAATATTTGGTCGGTGGTAGATTTTCCAGGTCTGAAGCTGCATTGGTAAGCACCTATCAGGTCGTCAGCAAACGGCTTAAGACGTTCACATAAAACGCTGGACAGGATCTTATAGGCGATGTTTAAAAGGCTTATGCCTCAATAGTTGGCGCAGAGTAGGCGGTCTCCTTTTTTGTGAATCGGGCAGATGGTACTGAGATTCCACTCATCGGGCATACTTTCCTCCGACCATATTTTGCAGATGAGTTGGTGTATACTCCTGACCAGGTCAGCGTGTTTAAAAAGCTCCGCTTGTAGGCCATCACATCCAGCTGCTTTGTTCATCTTTAGTCTAGTGATGGTTACTTTGATTTCATTTTGGGCGGGCGGGTGTAGCTCATGGTTGTCATGCGGGTGGCAATGGTACAGTGGATGTAGTGCTTGGTTGCTCAAACCCAGCCTGGGCAGCAATTTTTATTTATTTCCCAAGTTTCAACTGGATGTCACCCGTGGAATTTCCATGAGATAATTATCACCTAAAATCTCAAACCACTGTACCACCTTTCTTTCCTATCTTTCTATTCCTTCTCTCTCCTCGCTCGCACATGTTAATTCATTATAAAGGTATTAATAACCCTTTGAGTACGAGTGCATTATAAAAAAAAAAAAAAAAAAAAAAAAAAAAAGTGGTCTGCGTTACTAATAAAAATATCAATTTTTCGATCACGTACAACTCTATGTCGCGTGTTCGCGTGTCGCCATTATCATCTTTGTTCTTACTCTCCAGAAAGCAAAACAAATCAAAGAATGTTAACATTTTAATGTGAATGAAAGAAATTGAATGGACTTTAATAACGATAGAATTTAATTTAGTCACAAAAAAACTGAAACAGTACACAGTGTTGCCAATATTAATAAATAAATCATACGGAATTAAAAAGAACTAAAATATTTATCAAACATTATTCCACTTTGATATTTGTTTGTATATACAGATCTGAAGAAACTCATGTTCCTGATTAATAAAAAATAACCCTTTTTAGCTTAGAACCCTTATGAATTAATTATTTACACAAAAACATTGCACGGGCGGATTTTTTCTCTTTCACAAAAAAAAAAAAGAGAAATAAATATGAAATAAAAAACTCTTGTTTTATTCATATGTTTTGTTTTTGTTGTTGTTGCTTGTATCTTCTCGTTCAAATATAGCCACAATTTATATTTTATGACTTCAAATTGCATGACCAATGTCCAAACGACCGTATTTCTATTTTTCCAAAAAAAATACTAAAATTAATTCAACCAATGAACTTCACCATTTCGGCTTATGTGCTCCATTAAATAAAGCTACGCACGTAAAGGCATTTATACTTTTTGTTATTGTTGTTGTTGTTGTTCTGGGTTTCAAAGTATCTATTCCAAGACAGGACAAGACGCCTCAGCAAATTTAATTCGCTTCAATGAACATAACACTTAAGAAACGAATAACAAAAAAAAAAAAAAAAACACAAAACAATAAGAAAACTCCCACTGTACTAGAATTTTTCCAATATTAAAAAGCTTAACTTTATTAACTAAAAATAGGTACAATTTTATACTATTGTTCGGGTCTTAAGCTGAGGGAATTGTTTTCCATTCAGGCCTCTCCTCTCTGCTTCTTCTTTTTCACCTCACCCCGGTCCAATAGAAAACCAAAAATGTCTGTGATTGTAAAATTTTATGATATCGATTAAGTTTACTCCGCAACAGATACAGATACATAAACCGAGAAGATTCTATGTATCCAAGGATACTTCAAGACAAAAAAAAAATTAACCTATTTCTCCCACAAAGCCGAACATTTACCTTTTTCGCACGAAAAGCATTTGTGTTCGTGGTTATGCCGAGAAGAGGATTGGTGGTTTCTATATCTAATGGATAATGTAATTAGGGATGTGAAAAATACTTTCCACCTTCGATGGCAGTTACAGTCAAAAAGAAGCACCTGTTAACTACGCGTCAGAAAAACCGCACACACGAATTTAAAATAATCTTGTTAAAAAGGTTATAAGTTGCGGTGTTCTTGCCATGCCTTCGCGTTGCCGTGGCGTATACGCAACATTTAAGATTCAAAATGGTAACCATGTTAAGCTCATAATTCTTGTGCTTATTCCACGCACGAGTGAGAACGTCATAATTCAATTAAAGAAACCGCATGTCATATCGTTGGAAAAACCGCCAAGTCGTAGTGAATTTAAACACAGAAAATCTAGGAGGAAAGTCCAACTTAATCAGTCGGTCGAGAAAGGATGATGAAACTTTCAGGCGACTTAGCGAAAAATCCATTGAACTGGTATCTTATTCTGCGTTTGGGAAAGTGGCCCAAGAATGTCTACAGCAATCCTTTCAAAAGAGGCACTAGGAATTCTGAGTTGGAGCCACCTACAGTGATGCCAGCCTATGCACCAAGCCTTTTACTGAAAAAAAAATACCTGCTTTTGATATTACTGAGTGTCGTTTTGTCCAAAATGGCCAATTCCAACTCCAGTAAGTTTTGACTGCAGTAAAAAAAAATTTTTATTGTTAGCACAACAGCTCCAAGCGGGGCCGGGCATGTGACTTACACTCTCAACCATTCCTGTGTGTGCGTTGGTGACTGCAACTGCAGTATCTTTTTGAAAAAATATTTTCTCTTGAAGGAAAAGTTGCCATTATGTTCTCTCTTGCTTTCCAGAAACTGCTGTCGTCAGCAGCAACACCAACCTTCTGGAACATAGGGCGGCAACCAGATCCTTCCATATTTCTCTGTTGGCACGATACCTCAACTGAAACCACGACTCCTCTGGGATTCAGCTTCCTTCAAAACAGTTGACTTCCAAGTTTTCTTTAGTGTTGAAATGTGTCTTTAACTTTGAGGATTCTGTTGAAAAGACTGCTTGGCTTTTGATTCATTAGTCTTCCTCAGTGTATGGCCACTCCAGCGCCATTTCCACTGCGCAATGTCTACATCAACTTTTGTTTCTCCAGTACTAAGCGATAGTTCCTAGTTAGCTATATGACCATCTGTGGCCACTGGATCTTTGCTATATTATCAGTATGGATTCCATTGAAAACCAAGTCTCTCATTTGCACTCACTGTGGCAGTAATAACAACCAAACTCATGTAAGAACAAAATTGGCTCGAGAACATAACCCTGTGGCACTTCGAATGCATAGGAAAATTTATTGTACTCTGTGCAAAAAACACCATTATTTGTGCAATTTTTCGATAAAGCAAAACTTTTACTGAAGATACCTCTAGCATCAAGAGAGCTACAGATAACATCGCGAAAAATGCGATCAAAGGCCTTCTCGAAATCGACGAAGGCGAGGTAGATATGCGTCGCGATGATTGCTCAAGGATTGTTCTTTTTTACTAACTTAAGATGCCGTAGACAGTCCATTGTGGACCACTGCCTCAACCAACAAATCTCGCCAGCTAAGCCGTTCGTGAGGTGTTAATGTGATCAAAACATGGCTCTTGAGCGTAGACCCGAGATAGACTTAATGTTCTCGAGAATAAACGTTGCCACAAAATTCAGAAGTATGTACAAAATAGTGGAATCACTTCTTGAGATCAACTTTCTTCGGTAGCTTGACAATAACTTCGTCCTTTCATTACATTTAAAATGTTTTGTTTTCCTAATCTCCGTAGAAGGCTTACCTCCGTAGCAGGTCTTCTATTGTCACTACGTCCTTCGTAATTCTATACAACTCTCTTCTTGCAGCTTCTTCAGCGATCTCCGCCATTTTTTCTGGATTTTATTGCCACCGTTTTAGATACAACTTCCATAAAAACCATTTTAACACCGTCCTGCCATTATCTTACCGTCGATAGAGTTGGATCGTACCGCTGGCGTACCTCCGTGGTCACGGGTGAGGGTAGTCCTCAAAGTTAAGGCTTTCTGATTTCTTCCTGATCTGCTCAAGAATGAACTTTGCAGCTTTCACATGGTCTTTGTAAAAGATCTTCAAGATCTGCCGTACCAGTGATGATTGATGAATCTCGAAGCCTTACTCCTAAAGCTGCTCAATCCATCTGGCCATTTGACCTTCTGGTGATCAAAAGTTGTAAAGCCTCTTGAGCGATGGGTGGTGGGTTAGTCAAATCTCAAATGAAAAGTCTACCACAAAAAAAGTGGAGACACAGCCAATACGTTTTGAGCACATTCAAGTTATTACTGAAATCTTCGATGACGACTTCGAACTCACTTTTTTTCTGGCTGGATTGGCACCTACTCTGGCATGCCGCATGCGAAGCGTTGATATCCAAAACAAATGTTTATTCAGATGTCGGAGCCGAGCTGAGATTTGTTTTCAGTCTGAATGGTGGCGTCACATGAGCAAGTCAGTTTAAATCGACGTTGATCCTCATTTATTCGCAGATTATTCAACGAGTTTTCTGAAAAAAGGACAGAATTCTAGACAGCATCTTACCTGACATTTGGTTTTTGAAACAGGAATACATTTTACCGAGATCAAAAGCTATGCCTGCTTCGCCTAAAAATATTACATTCGTTCAAACTCCTGTTTTGATGCCTTTTTGACCCCTCTTTCCAGCATGCCTTGGATCAGTCTATCGTTTTCTTCCACCTGCTTAAAGGGTTTGTTATGGCAGACATATGAATTTGTGTCGATGCTATGTTGCCTCATGGAACTTAAGCTCTTCTTCAATTGAAAGAAGTGGTTTTGAATGGGCTATCATGCCTTTTACTATGTCTGGATTCTTTTTCACCACTTTGACTGGACTACGCAAACTGTTGGCTGATCCATTCTGCCGATGACTATCCAAGCATAATGTCTTTTGAAGAAAAATTAAGCATTTGGACTATGGGCTCTTCTTTTCCCTAACCGCTCATTGAAATTCTTCGGAGATTCCTGATATATTGGCCAGTGAATCGACGACCATTCTGAATTTCGTTTGTTTGTTGATGAATGTGAACACAATGATCCTTCCTTCCTCTACCGGACTTAAGTAACTAGCTTTAGTTCAACTGGAACGTTTCTTTCCTATTTGAACAGATCGTGGAGGAAACAAAATATTTGTAGGAGTAGAATCAATGCAAACCCGTGGTCTTCACCTCCAATTGGCTAATAGTTTCTAGTGACAAAGCTTTTTTGAGAGTCGAGTGTGGACCTTAGAACTGGAGAAGCCTAGTAAATGCTTCAAAATTGTCGAGTTTCCAGCTTTGAAATGCGAAATTCATTACTCTAGCTACTGAAATATCATACTAGGACCCAAGGGTTTTGTCCACCATGGCTGTATACCATCAATTCGTGGACTCACTTAGCCTTTTCCCATAAGGTCCTGAGACATTGCCGAGTGTCAGTGACGTCACTTTAAAACGTTAAAGAAAGATTTGTAAAAGGAATTTCTATAGCGTTGTCTTCTGTTCGTTTCAATGTTCAGCTCGAAACTCTCACTCCTTCAAGGTGATGTCTTTCATAAGAGTTAGAATAGAGTCCATATGTTGCTTCATTATTTCTTCATCCGTCCTAGTGAAATCTTTTCTTGGCTCCGCTCAGAAAAAAAAAGAAAAATGAAGTCTGTGCTGTCAGCTTTAGCTTCCGATTCGCCAAGAAGAAGTTTTCGAATTTGCGCGTTCCTTTTTCTCCCTCTTCAATTCTCCAAGAATTCCCATCAGTTTCCTTTCTGTCCTCTTTCCGATATCGCTTCCCTCCTATTCAACTATCACCATTTTGTTACAGTATAATCAGAAAGGATTTCGATTTCTCAGAAAAAGGAAACCGTTTGCATTCGTTGAACCACATAAACGTCCTTAACTACCTGTCTTTTCCCGTTTCTGAGATAATTTATAAAGGATCTTTTTTTATTTTTCAATTTTAATTTGCTTTCCTTGTTGTTTGCCACGTGGGCTGAAGCAATCGATTTAAAAATACAAACTGGGTTCAGAGGGTTGGTTGGGTGCTCGAGAGTACGGCAACATGTTTACACACATCTCATCCCCTCACAACCCATCCATAAATTAGAACACAACCCTTATCTGACAACACACACACAAACACACACAGCCACACACATTCAATCATGTGTGTGCCGTCATTGATGGAGGAGCAAATAAACGGGGATGAGAAGGAAATTCAATGAAAATTTATCGAGTGGAAATGAATGGGGTTTTGTACGAGATAAACCTAAGTTTTTATACTTTGACTTATTTTGTTTGTGAGTGAAAAAGACACGAGGCGTGCTAAAATAAAAATATGCTCCAGTTTTTTAAGTTAAAAAGGAAGGAACTTGACTCTAGACTCGAGAGTAGTTTTTCTTGCCAGGATGACAAATGGATTGTAAGTTTATGCATAAATATGTCGACCGACAGCTTAGGAGCAGCCAAGGCAAAGTGACTAACACCCTCAACCGTCAGAAAATGAAAAAACCTGGAAGTTACTGCCGAACCCGACATCATACCAAAGATATCCAGATTCTTCATTTTCCAGAAAGAGACATTAAGCCGAAAACAACTTAGAAGGCAGTTCGATACACTACGAGGAGCAGTTCCGCTTGATCGTGTGAACCCGTTCATCCAAGCACTGTAGGCAAAGCTCCTGCCAAATTAACCAGGCACTGCTGATTCAGCAAACTGTTGATTTGGATCATTGCTCCAGTAATAATTTCTTGCGAGATCACTTGTCCGGAGATGATAGGCCGGGATTGCTCGGAGATATTTCCGTAAATAAATTGTAATGGATCCGAAGAGTGTTATTTCAGACATCACCGATGTATGGGATTAACCACACTACTTACAATAAAACTACTGAAAAGCAATAACGTTGCGACCGAAATGAAAATGCATATATTTTGTTGTTAGGAAAAAGATTAATATCAGAAAAAACCCAACATTTATTTAAACCTCGCACTAGCTCGCAGCAGCTCGCCCGACCATTCACAATGCTTGCTTAAGATATACTAAACAATGATAATTACATTTAGCTTGCTCATAGTGATTTATATTTAATTTAAGAGAACAATAAAATCTCTTAGGCAAAGAGCTCTCCATCTTCTCTCGTATGTTTGCATACGATACAAGATACAACCCAAATCAAGCATCGTTGCGCGTGGTTAGTAGTAAGATGGAGGACTGTCAAAACTAATAACTGCGAGCTGTTGGCATTTGCTTGTGTGTTCTTCTATCTTCTGTTCTGTCTGTCTCTCTCTGTCGTATTACTGTCTTGTGTTGTCTTGATCGGAAGGCCTCCGTCGCCAGTTTCATCGACGGAGTTGATTGTAATAATAATATAATAATATTTCAGACATTTTTTAAAATGAAATAGAGTTTGCCAAGGGACACACTTTGAGCCTTCGAATGAGCGCAGCGAGCTCGAAGCTGATGTTATGCATCACTTACTTCGCTATATCAAACAACGAAGGAGCAGGAGTTGCAAGGCTTGCTTCAATAAGCAAATTGATGATTGTTTTAATCATTCAAGTAAAGCTTTCTATCAGCTTATTTCGCCATGTTTTATGGAGAGATTCTGAAGACCCCGATAAAATGGCATTGTCGGATAACTTTCCAACACCATGTGCATGTGAAATTGAAGTCAAGTCTAAGACATGGAATAATCTTTAACCCTCAGGACTTAGACAAATACCAGGAAGTACCTCCTCAATCAAACCATTTCAAGCTTTCAATAAAGCGATGGAAACAGTAGTTTTCTGCAATGTAACGTTGAAGGAGAATTGTTTTTAGGGTCTTTGGGAGAGAGCATGTCATTAACAAAGATGGTATGTGCGATAGACTCTTTGTCTTCATCCTAATAATCCATATAACTTCTGGTGGAGTCGGTCAAAAACAACCAGTTTAGCTGCATTTCAGTGTCCAGCTATGACAGTGATTTTAGACATTAAGGTCGTTTTAGACCCAGTTTTGACCAGATCTGTCCTGTCGCTAGACAAGTAGTGGTGTTTGTCCATTTTATTTTCGTTTTTCCGAGGCATCTTGTTGAAGCATACGATTCTTTGCAGCAATCGGTACACCAATGTTTATCTTGCTGGGTGTAATCGGTGTTGTTGTTCTATTTCTGGCGAGTTCATCGGCTTGCAGTCATTGTTGCTGGTTCCTTACTTCCCGACGTTGTTGGCATGCTTGACCGACATCAAGCTCGTTCGAAAGAGTGATATCTTGTTAGAATCACACAGAAAAACTCATGCCAGGCCTTGCATCGAGGTGTTGTGACGCACGGGAGATTTTGTGGCTATCTAACTTTGCCATTGCTGCCGGATTCGTCTAAACCTTTTTATTCGCCATCTGCCGTTTACCTCAATTAAAACGTAAAGCCCTCCCATTTTAGAATCGCTCATCTATCCTCCTATCCATGAGCGAAAGTAGTGAGCAGTTGCTTTTAAAAGATTCGGGTATCCGATGTCAAAAACGCGTTTTTCGTCAGCGATGATAGGACCTCTTTGATCGCCAGAATTTCCGCCTCGAATACTCTAAAGTGGCAATGGAGACGTGACGAAAGACTAAAATTGGGTTCGTCTTATTAAACGTCACCACTCACCCTAGCTTCTCTCAAGAGTTCCCCCTCGGAAATTGTTTTCAAAAACCAGTGTACTTAGAGTGACTTGAGATTGATCGGAATAAATTCAGAATGATGATTGGTGCTTTGAGAGATGGCTCTGAGACGATAAGCTGTACTTGCTGTGGTTTTCTTTTCCTAAAACTGTCGAGGGTTGTATGAATGTGGAGTATATCTGAGACTGTCGAACAGAGGCCTTCGGTGACATAAAAAGGCTGGTCGGTGGAATTTGCTTAGATTGTCACGGTAGAGTTTTACGGCAGTTTTTATACCCTATTCCATAGAATGGGTATATTGTATTTGGTGTGGAGTTTGTAACATAGAGAAATAATACCGTTAGGTAAAGAAAAGTACATATATTCTGACTCAGAATCAAAAGCCTAGTCGATTAAGCCATATCCGTCCGTCCGTCCGTCCGTCCGTCCGTCCGTATGTATACTCTCTAGAGGTCGCAATTTTTGAGCTCAAAAGCTGAAATTTGGTATATATAATCTTTGGTTCAAGATTAAAGCTAAGTTCTTGAACCGGTAAAATCCGCCCACAAACACGCCCACAATGGCCATTTTTGATGAACAACCTCAATTTGGTAAAATTAAGTACAGTTACGATAAAAGCATAACGCTAAAATTTTTGCACGCGCAAGCTTCAGATAAACCTTTTTATATATTTCAGTTTGGGCGTGGTTGACGCCCATTTTTCATACAAAACCATCAATATTGTTTTTATAAAATAAAAATTGTTATATAAAAGCGAAAAATATTAAATTTTGTGGGTATTACTTGCACATAAACATCTTGTGTACGAAATCAAAAAAATTGATTTTGGGCGTGGCTGACGCCCACTTTTCATTAGAAACTATACAAAAATAGGTTTTGTAAATAAACGGTATTTATAATGAATCCGTAAGCCAAAATTTTGCGTGTCTTAAAAGAAACTAAAAGGTTTGTGTATGAAAAGAAATTTTTGAATTTTAGGCGTGGCTTACGCCCACTTTTCATAAAAGAACGTAGTCTCAAAAATTTAAGGCACTTCCAATATTTAATTTATACCTTTTTCCTTCCGTTCGTTATTTGAGAAATATATCTCTACATTTTCTTGTGTAAATCTTTTTTCAATACGCCCACTTTTAAAGGCGTGATTTTGATAAAACACCTTTGTTCAGGTAAGATTGTTTAAAAACTACTCTATTCAGCTGTAGTTTTACACATATGACTAAATACTGATCAAAGCTCAGTTGGTGCTTCAAATTTTTAAGACACGCCCACTTTTAAGGGGCGTTTCCGTCAAAAGTTGTATAATGCATTAATTTTTTAACGTTTCTTAACCATCGGTCGCAGTTTTGAAGTAAACAGATGAACACTTGGATTTATATTCCTTGGATGCGTAGCAGAGTGTGGTTCAAGAATTGTTAAAAACACCCATAATCGCTGTTTCCATTCCAAATTTAATATTTAAAAATTTAGGTTTTGTCTTGTTTTGTTCAAATCGATCTGCAAGAATAAAATTGAATGTCACTGAGCTCATAACAATTGCCTTGTCAATAAAAAGTTTTAACTTTGGGCGTGGCGCACGCCTTTTTTTATTGCGCCAGCATGATTTGAATATCACACCGCACAAAATTAACGTTATTGAATTTGTTTCTGTCTGCTTAAGAAGAATTTTGTTTCTGAAACATCGGCTGTTTGCGGGAGGCAGACGCATACACACACACAAATATGGGGAATAGGGTATCCAACAGTTCGTTGCAAACGTAACGTAGCTCTCGCTTATGTTTTTTTTTCTGATTTAAGGCAGTCCAGCTAGGGCAATCTAGTGAAAGATTAAAAACCTTTTTTAAATTGATAACGTATATTCCCGTGTGTTTGGAGGATTGAAAAGATATGCCATCACGAATTGGGCCTTGTCCGTAAAGGTACAGCCATCTTCCTTCCAATCACAAACATTGTTCCTTTTTGCACCTCGGTCAACTTTCCGTCCGTCATCCGGGAATCGATAGGAATTGTTCCTTCCAGTGTATGCTGCACATACACAGTAGTTTCAAAGTTCACTGATGGCTTGCTGATACCTTTGACTCGTGACAACGTATCAGCCACTAGGTTTTCCGTTTCAGGCTATGTGTTTGATGTCGGTGGACCATTGTCCAGTGAATTCGAGACAACGAAACTATCGAGGTGAGGCTTTTTAGGCTTTTGCTTGAAGGCAATCACCAAGAGTTTGTGGCCCGTGTGGACAGTAAAATGTCTATCTTATAACTTGAAGTACTATTAGTTTAGTAGACTGTTTAAAGCTCCCTGTCATACGTGCTGTATTTAAGTTAACCGCTGTTGAAATTCTTGGCGAAGTTTGAAAGTGGCTGCCAACTTATCGGTGGTTTCTGTTGCAGGGCCCACTCGTGTCTGATGGAGATGTGTGAGCAAGGCGGCTTAAGTTAGTCTCTTTATATAAGCAGGTAAGTCTTGCTGAAGTGGTTTTGTCCACGAGATGGTTCTTTCCCTCTTAACGTTCGGTTCTTTGAGGCACTTGTTCAGTGAAGCTTGAAGCTTGGCTGCTTTTTTGATGAAGCGTCTGTAAAAGTTGATGCAACCCAGGAATCTTCTGAGTTACTTAACCTTACAGTTAGCCTGTTGGACTTACCTACAAGTTAACCTGGATATGTTTTACCGAACCCGCACTTAGCTAAGTTAACGACAACGCCAAATTTTTGGAGCCGTTAAAAAAGAGTTTAGAGATGGTGAAAATGTTCCTTCAAGTCACCACAATTTTTTTCTGAAGTACTTTAAACGTCGTCCAGTTATGTCATTATCGCTCCACTTTCCCTTATATTTTTAATCGATCTAAGAATAAAGGGTGACCTTTAAAGAATTAAGTTAACCACCCGCAAAAGGTTCGGGAGTCGGGAGGGATTTGAATGAGGACTTCAATGAAAATCGAATAAGTATCTAAATAAATCTCAGAAATAACTTCAAGAAATCCAATTCAATTTTAAACATTTATTCTTAAATCTGAATGGGTTTCGGGTCGGGTGGTTTTCAGCCGAGAAAATTATAATTTGGACCCAAATTGTATTAACAAAACCAATTAATGTTACTATTTGCCTATTTCCGTTCCATTTAACACAGTTAAGTTCGTATGCGACCCTTCGATCCCTTTTCTTCTGTTTTAACTCCTTCTTCATCAAAGCATAGAGAGGATTTTTTTTTAAATTTTTCAACAGTATACTGTTATAAGGGTGTCCCCTTAAATAAAATATTGCTTAGTCAAACCTTACACCGCAATGTAAGATGAAATATCTATTTTTGTATACTTAACCTCAAAAGATATCCTTTTTGTGGTTTGTTCTAAAAGACTTTTCATTCACTCTAATTTAATATGACTGCCAGGAAACAAGGTTATATATCCGTATCCATAACAATTACGATTGTAAAATTTAACGATATCATGGGCGAAAAGGAGAAGATACAATTTCAGACATAACATTCCAAAACTGTTTTTAGGGATGAATTCTTTTCTTAATCGATTGTTCGCGTCTGTGTTCATAAAAATCGTGGATTTCAATAAAAAACCTGCGTAAAGCACGAAATAATCATCATCCCATCCAGCTGAATGCAAAAAAAAAGGAATCCCAAATCTGCCAGGTTGGCATCAAATTTTCTGCCAAGACCGCTGTTGTTGTTCCTTCCTTATCCTTCAATAATAAAATGTATACGAACTCTGCTGTTTGTGTGGTTTCAAAAAAATAATACACAGCACTCCCACTTTCAAGGTTTTTCCAAGAAAAAAAAAGTTCCAATAAACACAGATTTCATGGCCATCCTTAAGTCAGAGAGGGTAATGGTGGCTGCTTATACGCAGAGTTTTATTTTTACCAAAAAACATAACAAAAAAAAAACTTTTTCAAACATGGGATCGGGATGCCTTCACCTTATAACGTTCGAAGGATAATAAAATCAAAGTACATTATTCATGAACTCAGACAAGGACGAGCATAGGAATAATGTAGGTACCTTGTACCTTGTACCAACCACATTGCTTCTATGTATGTTTGTATGTATTTATCTTGGGTTGGGATGTAAGTATATCTCTACAAAATTATGTGTACTTTTCATCAGAATCGTTAATGTTGTTATTTCCTTTTTTGCCTTTGCTCAACAACACACCCACACGTTTGATGGAAAACACCTTATTGTCTGTTTTTTTTTTTTCCTTTTTATTTTTTCCTTGCAACTTGCCACCTCTGGTTTCTGGTTCCACGTTCCACGTGCTAAGCATTTCATTTCACACCAATAAACAGATATTAAAGAAGAAATCGACCGCAGAACATTAAAGAGAGAGGACGATGTGGCGCTATCTGGTGCTAAGTAATGGTAATTCACAAGACTAACTGCATTTAGTGCTAGTCTATAGTGAATAATGAGGGCTTCTTATGAGAGGAAAGGGGGAAAAATGAAGAATTTAATGAAGAAAAGAGTCCTGATTTGGAATAGGGTAGGGAAATGTGGAAATCATCTGGGCACTGTTATGGGGTAAAATAGATTTGTTGGCACAGCTGGATGGTTCACACAAATCTTATATTTTTAATAGACATTTCCTAGTTCATTGGAAAGAGGGCGCTTAAGTCCCATTGTCCTATTTATTCTAGAGAGGTGTCCTGCGGAAGCTTTTCCATATGTCCAATTCAAGTTGTTTTCCGAATGAATACAAAACACCATTTATCAAGCTTAGACGTTAAAAAAGCGTATCTTCATCTTTTTGAATTCCGAAACAGCTGACCTTTCTTTCTATGTTCATGGAAACTATTATAGTTATATCGTGAAACAAAAAAATACTTCAAGACATAAAATCTCCTCAGTGGCCTGCAGTACGGTCAATTTGTGGAACTGTATCGAATTGCATGAGTTCTGGCAACTCTGCATTCGATGGTTACATTTATGTATAAGAAGGTAAATTAAACGTAAATAAAACTTAACGTAAGAACTTAACGAAAGAGTGCCTTGTTCTGCGAACAAGCACGAATGAGAAGTTAGTTATAAGCACGAACTCAAAGGCGACGGAATAAACAAAGCGATAGTGGTTTCTTGTAAAAAAAAAAAATTCCACTCTAAATTCTTGTGTGTTTATTTATTTGTTCTTTAAATTAGAAGATGGTTTTGCAGGTCGCTGAGCTATGCAGAAACTATCTCTCAACTGCTTTGGAGAAAGTAAGATTAGTTCGCTTGAAATTTAAAAAGCATTCCCTCATGTCTTATCTGTTCATTGGAATAGTAGTTACATTTTTGAAGGTCCATTCGCAATGTCTTTGACAGTGTTCAGGGTCATTCAACAAGTACTTAGCCTCACCGCCCGATGGCGCTGCTATTACAAAAAAAATTCAAAAAATTCAGTCAATTGCCTTCATGAGTTTTGTTTTGATAGCCTTTGGAAGCGAACGTGTCGGCCAGTTTAACAAAAATGGAAAAATAGCAATATAATAACGAGTTTGTTTTTGGCCGCAAGTCGGTTTTTGATGAGCCACGCCCAGGTGCCCCGAAAACTGCTACTAAGGAGGAAAATGCCCAAAAAATCAACGTACTCGTTTTGGCAGATCGCCGTTCAACAGATAGCTGAGACCCTACTAGGCATCGCAGAAGGAACGGTGCATCATATTCTTCACGAAGAACAGAACATGAGAAAGCTGTCGGTGCGATGGGTGCAGCGTTTGCTCACACCAGACAACAAGCTCAACCGTGAGACCACATCGGAGACGTGTTTCCAGCGGATTTTTTGCATCGTTTTGTGACCATTGACGAAACATGGATTTATTGGTACACACCAAAGTCCAAGAAACAATCGAAACAGTGGACTTCACCCGGCGAACGAGTTCCGAAGAAGGTGAAGACTATTCCATCGGCCGAAAAGTTGATGGCCATCGTTTTCTGCGATACACAAGGTGTGATCTAAATCGATTACCTCAAGAAGGGTAAAACAATCACGGGGCCCTATTATGCCGACTTATTGGGCCGATTAAAAAAAAAAAAACGGCCCCGTTTGGTCACCATGGCCAAATTGATCGAATTGCGTTATGAATTGCTGCCCCATCCACCGTACTCTCCAGATTTGGCCCCCTGTGATTTCTTTTTGTTTCCAAACCTGAAAAAGTCACTCGTCGGAAGGATATTTGGGTCGAATGAGATGGTCATCGCCTCGCAGCCACGGAGACCTGTTTTGCAGACCTCGGGAAAACATATTTTTTGGACGGGTTGTAAGAGTTGGAGCATCGCTGAAAAATAAATTGTCACTTTTCCAAAATTTTCGTTTTTCTTTAGTAGGCTCATATAGCAGGACAGGGATGATGAGTGTTCTTTATAGTGTCTCCTTGGTTCTTATCGATAGGGCTTAATTCTTCAATTCAGCCGAAAGAAATAGCGATTAGCAAGACTTATACCTATCAATAGTCACGTTTTGACCACGTCGGTGGTGAGATTGGGCTTTCGTTGATGAAAGCATATATGTACTTCATCTCCAGCGTGTTTAAAAAGCTCCACTTGAAAGCCATCGCAACCAGCTGCTTTGTTCATCATTAGTCTAGTGATGGTTACTTTGATTTCATTTTGGGCGGGCGGGTGTAGGTAATGGTCGTCATCTAGATTAATTGGTACAAAATGGAAATATTTAGGTTTCCTAAAACGGTTGAAGAAATATTCTCTTCTATTTGGTCTGGCAAGGCTACAATTTACAAGGCATACATTCTGTGCAGGTGCTTTGGTTATACAATTTGCAACTTTTCCAGGTAGAACTCAGCAAGAGCCTCAAAAATCAACTTCCAACCTCGAGTACCAGGCACTAAGCTGTCCTCCATAGTCCAGAGTCAGTAACCAACTTAGAGCCCGCGAGAGTTACTGTTTGTTCCTTTAAAGACTATCCGCCACCTTATCTATTTCAGTACCCTGCTACTACTAAAATCCTTCGTTTCTCCTTTTCTGGTGAGTTCGTCCAGGTCTCCTAAGATTCCTAAAATAACAGTAGTTCTTGCAAGGCTTTAACTCAATGTTTTGTGTTCAACACTCTCGCTGACAAGTTTAGCTACCAACTAGGAAGTTAACGGGTGACTTTAAAATAAAGCGTGTTTTTTAGACGTGTGATTTCCAAGAAAAAACACAAGACAAGAGAGTTAGACTGAACAGAGCAGATAACAACATATGTCAACAGCACGCGGTTGATGTGTCGTAAGGTCCAAAATCCAAAAACCAACCACGCTCAGTAATGCTTGATTTTGCTGATATGCGATTCTCTATGAAAGCCTAGGCCATTAACAACCATCTGATTTGTTTTCCTGTCCGTTGTTGTTTATAATAATTATAAAATACAACTTTTTTTTAACTAATTTTTTTTAAGAAAACAGCCTGATTAAAAAAAAAATTAGCCATCACGGGACGCCCGGCAGATGTGAAACATTCAAGTTTACATACAAATTCATAATTTTTAAAAACCATAAAAAAAAAAAAAATATGGAGTGAAATAATTTTTAAATAATTTATTGTTTTGTTAATAAAATCAATATATTTGTCTTATTATTTTATTGTACTAAAAATTATTACAGTAACCACCCAATCAACCTGCAACCACCAACCAACCACTTTCCATTTTTGACAGACATTCTTGCAACTTGTCATTCGTGTAAATTGAGCATAAATGTTTCTATTTTCTTATTTTTTTCGAAAAATTTCTTAATGCCTTTTATTAAACAAATACTTTATACACTTTTTTTTTCATTTCAGATAAAACGCCTCAACTAAAGTCTTGCCCCTTCCAAGCTATCGTTGTCATTGCTGCTGCCGCACATAAATTTTAAACAATCAAACGGAAAAAAATCGCACATAAATAAAATAAAATAAAAATACTTCAAAAATTGCATCCCACATGAATTAAACAATAATTCTCCAACCAAAGCACTTCACGCGCGGGTAATTTCTTCATTGATCGTGTTCGGTTGCTAAAATTTTTCAATTTCTTAATAAATTAAAATTTCATCATCAAGAAAAATTTTCTAAAAGAAAAAGATACATTTCCAAATCTCGAAACAAATGCATGCGTTATCGCTTCTTCGTCCCTCGTCCGACAGTGGCTAAAACATATTTGTTTTGTCTTTGAGAAACACAACACGAGTTTCGAAAATCGTAGACCTTAACGCGCTAAACGCTAGACCGTAGAGCGTGAAAAAAAAAAATACAGCATTCGCGTCCAAGTGAGTGGGGGAATCTCCAAATTAAATTAGCACCCACTCCCATTGTGCTGTGTGTTTTGTTGATGGAAAATTTCAGCTTCGCAAATCTCGTGGATAAAATAATAATCTTCATTATCAAAAATGAAATATTTTTAATTAATTTTAAAATTTGTTGTTGCTGCTATTGTTGTGCTGCATGGTATCGTCGTGGGGCAACAATAAAAAGTGAAAAGCGTTTGTCTTTTCTAGCATTATCCAAAACAATAACAACAACAACAACAACTAAACTATCCGTGAACTAAATAATCATCTAACCGGAGGAGCTGCTCTCACTTCTCCAAACAATCAAATTTATAAAAAAAAAAAAAATAGAAAATTGTTTCGACCCGTCAAAGCGTTTTAATAAAAAACCGCCAACCTGGAACTAATGGAATTAGAGAACATTGTGGCCAATACGGTCTACTTGAAAGCAAGAGAAGGTGAGTGTGTGTGTGTGTGTTATAAAATCCTTTGTGTTGGAATTTTTTTTTTTTTTTTTTTTTATTTATTGCAATTTTTTTTTATTTTTAAAAACACCAATTCATTCATTATACATGAGTTGGAATTAAATTGTGGTTTCTGGTGGAAATTGGTTATATTGGAAAATGCCAAACGATTACCAAGGACGATATCATATTGAATTAATTTTTAAATGGATTTTTAAAAAAAGGATCAAACCTTACATACAAACATACATGAGTGGCTTCATAGAAAACCTTTTGAGAGTGGGTTCACACATTTATAAAACAAACGCAATTAATGTTCGATTTGTATAAACAAAATTTTAATGGTTCCGGATGCGGAAGTAAAAATAATAATCTTTTAAATTTAAATTATGTAAAAAAAAATTGTTTTACCTACCTATATATAAACATTGTGATTTAAAATTTATTGTTGAATGACTACGAGTAGTCAGGAAAATGAAACTTTATTAATCACTGAAAAATCACTAGTTAAACGAATTAAAAAACATAAGCGAGAGCTACAGTACGTTTGCAACGAACTGTTGGATACCCTATTCTCTATATTTTTGTATGTGTATGCGTTCGCCTTCCGCAGCCAGCCGCTGTTTCAGTTTCAGAAACAAAGTTCTTCTTTAGCAGGCAGGAAAAAATTCAATAACATTAATTTTCCGTGGCCGATGTTTAATAAGTTTTGGTGAAAAAAAGGCGTGTGCCACGCCCCTTAAGAGTAGGGGTGTCCTAAAAATTAAAAAAAAAATGTTAAGCACTATTTGAGCTTTGATCGTTAGTCATTATTTAGATATAAGTAGTGTAAAACTACACCTGAATCGAGTTGTTTTTAAACGATCTTACCTGAATTAAGGTATTTTATAAAAATCACATCCTTAAAAGTGGGCGTATATTGAAAAAATGTACGCCAAAAAATATGGAGATAGGTATATTTTTCAACGGAAAAAAGGTTAAACATAAATATTTGTACCTACTTTAAATTTTTAAAACTTTATTTTTCGTTCTTTCATGAAAAGTGGGCGTTAACCACGCCCAAAATTTTAAAATTTGTTTAAATACACAAGCTTCTTAGTTTCGACTCAGAGATGCACAAATTTAAGCTTGTGGATTCAATATAAATAGCTTTTATTTGCAAAAACTATTTTTATACCCTATTCCATAGAATGGGTATATTGTATTTGGTGTGGAGTTTGTAACATAGAGAAATAATACCGTTAGGTATGGAAAAGTATATATATTCTGACTCAGAATCAAAAGCCTAGTCGATTTAGCCATGTCCGTCCGTCCGTCCGTCCGTATGTATACTCTCTAGAGGTCGCAATTTTTGAGCTAGAAAGCTGAAATTTGGTACATATAATCTTTGGTTCAAGAGTAAGGCTAAGTTCTTGAACCGGTAAAATCCGCCCACAAACACGCCCACAATCGCCATTTTTGTTGAACAACCTCAATTTGGTAAAATTAAATTATGTTTTGTGTACAGTTACGAAAGAAGCATAACGCTAAAATTTTGCACACGCAAGCTTTAGGTAAACTTTCTTCCAATTAAATAAAAATATTTCAGTTTGGGCGTGGCTTACGCCTATTTTTTATACAAAACCATCAATATTGTTTTTATAAAATAACAATTGTTATATTAAAGCGAAAAACATTAAATTTTGTGGGTCTTACTGGCACATAAACATCTTGGGTATTAAATCAAAAGAATTGATTTTGGGCGTGGCTGACGCCCACTTTTCATTAGAAGCTATAAAAAAATTGTTTTTGTAAATAAACGGTATTTATAATTAATCCGCAAGCTAAAATTTTGCGTCTCTTAATAGAAACGAAAAGTTTTGTGTATGAAAAGAAATTTTGGAATTTTGGGCGTGGCTTACGCCCACTTTTCATGAAAGAACGAAAAACGTAGCCTTAAGGATTTAAGGCATTTCCAATGTTTAATTTAAACCTTTTTCCTTCCGTTCGTTATTTGAGAAATATATCTCTACATTTTCTTTTGTAAATTTTTTCAATACGCCCACTTTTAAAGGCGTGATTTTGGTAAAATACCTTTGTTCAGGTAAGATCGTTTAAAAACTACTCGATTCAGCTGTAGTTTTACACATATGCCTAAATACTTTCTAATTATCAAAGCTCAGTTAGTGCTTCAAATTTATAAGACACGCCCACTTTTAAGGGGCGTTTCCGTCAAAAGTTGTATAATGCATTAATTTTTTAACGTTTTTTAACCATTCGTCGCAGTTTTGAAGTAAACAGATGAACACTTAGATTTATATTCCTTGGTTACGTAGCAGAGTGTGGTCCAAGAATTGTTAAAAACACCCATAATCGCTATTTCCATTCCAAATCTAATTTTTAAAAATTTAAGTTTTGTTCAAATTGATCTGCAAGAATAAAATTGAATGTCACTGAGCTCATACTAATTGCCTTGGCAATAAAAAGTCTTAACTTTGGGCGTGGCACACGCCTTTTTTTATTGTGCCAGCACTAATTGAACATCACAGCACACAAAATTAATATTATTAAATTTTTATCTGTCTGCTAAAGAAGATTTTTGTTTCTGAAACTGGAACATCGGCTGGCTGCGGGAGGCGAACACATACACATACAAAAATATAGGGAATAGGGTGTCCAACGATTCGTTGCGAAAGTACTGTAGCTTTCGCTTATGTTTTTTTATATTCAACTAGCTCACCCGCGAACTTCTTTCCGCCAAAGTTCATCAATGTATTGAAAATAATAATTCTTTCATATGCATTAAGTAAATAGCTGATATTTTACACTTCATTTTTATTTATGTGTATAGATACTGTGTGAAGCATGATTTTAAGTTAATTCGGCTTAGTAGCTATCTGCCTGTGAAAATCCCGTCAAAATCGGCCCATAAATAAGAATTTTTGAAAATTGCGACCACAGCGCCACCTACAGGAGTAGTTAAAATAGACTATGTTACTCCATACAACATCAGCTATCCGCCAGTGAATCCCGTCAAAATCGGTTTCGTTTTCTTTTCCAGACAGACGGACAGACAAACAAAAATTTTAAAAATTGCGTTTCTGTTATAAGTACCGTATATACTTTTATACGCATTTAGTAAAAAACCGACATTTAATTTTTATTTATGTGTATAGATCACACTAAACTCCTGTTCCTTATCCCTAAACATTGTAACTTTTCCAACTAATTGTTGCAGAGTATAAATAAGGTTCACCGCTGGGACCCCTACTTTTTAGGATTATATACTTAGCGTAGTTTATTTTTCTTGCTTGAGGTCTATGATGAGGATGATTTTTTTATTTGCAATGACAATGTCAATTTTACATATTCCAACCGATGTTTCCATATATCTGCTAGACTTACGTTGTCACCTCGACCGATTAGTTCGAGATATTGTCACATGAGAAATGGTAAAAATTAGTTGATCAATAAAAGCATACGTGTTGCAATCCAATGACTTATTTTTAAGATTAAAAGATGAGTTCAAAAAGCGATTAGAAGAAGCCATGTCCTGTCCGTCCGTCTTCATTTCTGATAGCAAAGTCTATTTCAAAAACAATTTTCTAATCATCAAAACTGCTCAAATTTAAAACAGTAAGCAACTCAATACTCAACTTTGTGTTTCAACATGGCACTTAAAAAATGACAATGAATTCCACTATTCATTGCACAAAAGATTATACAAATTATAGTTGTCAAAACACCTTCCAATTAAGGTTGGGTTTGTTGACCCTTCAGTCTTCTGAATCATTGCATTTAATAATCACTTAAGCATCATCGTCATCGTCAGTGCACAATCATCTGCTTTTTTATTGAAAATTCCAATCCTAAAAATGGTATTTAAAATAGAAAAAATAAAAACTAACGTCCCTATTATAGAAGAACAGATACTTTGTCTATAAAATTACCAATGGTGTGGCAATGGTGGCGGGCGGTGGGTGGTTGCACAACCTTTCTACACAAAGCACAGCACTTATAGCGCCACAAACGACACCGACACCGACGCCGAAGCCGACGATAAGATTCGTCCGTTCTGGAATATAGAATCATGGAAATTGCATTCTCCGACTTGTTCAAGGTTCTGATCTCATGTTTCCTTTTTTTCCATATTCTTTTGGGAAGAGTGCATTTTGCTGACATTTTTTTTTATGAAGCTATCAGCTTGAATGGCAATATGAGGTCGCCCAAATGGGTCATCTCGAAATAGTTTTTATCTCACATGCATCGTTACATGTGCATTTTGCAGATATGCTGATGCAATCGATTGTTTTTTGCTTTAAATACGAGTAAGTTGTTTGCTTGATACGAGATACATCCTTTAGTAAGTCTTGAAATGTTTGCAGTGTGGAGAGTCCGTGAATAGCTTTCTTCGTCCAAACCAACACTATACCCGAGACCAACTATATTCATTCCAAGGTTGGCATTGTTTCTCTTATTCGGACTTGCCAATAACAAATCTATCTTATCATAGAGCTCTGGAGCGTCTTCCTATGGACAGCCCACAACTTTATGTTGGCAGTCAACCCTGCGACATGTTAGGTAGAGCACAATATTAAAGTGATTCTCCATTTCTTAATGTTTGGTTTAAAAGCAGAACATCCCACCATTTTTAAGACGTCAAACCTTGTCTCCGATGGTCAATAGACCAGATCTTAGAATCAACGAACGGGTGCAGTCCTAGTTAGTTTGGAGAAGGTCTTTCATACTGTCTGGTCAGAGCACGTATATTCCTTAAGACATATTCAATGGAAAACAGTTTTATCTTCAACTGTCGATATAAGAAATGGTACAGAGCAAGGAGGAGTGAACTCATCGATACTTTTTATTATTAACACCAGCGATTTACACCAGCCATCCTATAGGTAGTCTTACTCATGATACGGTGAAAAAGTATGGTGGACTGGACTAGAAAAAGTGACTAACCGTGACAATCTTAGCAAAGTCCAGCGATCAGCAAGCTTTTGTGCCCTCTGTACGATACCTTCAGTCGCCTTAAACATACTCTTCAATCCCACACATCTCGAAATTTTTAGAAATCAAGCGTCCTCGAGTATACCTTTTCCAGAGCCATCTCCCAATGAACCAAATACTAAATTGGGCATTACCATCGTTTTGAATTCATTCCCAAGTCAAAGACTACACCATCGCATCGCCCAGCTGGTTTTTGAAAACGATTTCCAAGTCACCAATCCATCACGATCTTCTTGGAACAAGGAGGAATTCTGGAAAGATGATTGAGTTCATTTCTTTGCGAGTGGTGGTGATGTATTCTAAGACAGTGTGATTGATGTTATTGGCGTCTACTAAGACGGTACTAAATGTTAGTTTTTCATTATGTATCCTTGGCAATTCCATAAAAAAAACGTGATTACACATGTCTGCATTTTCACAAACTCGGCAGCTGCCCGTTACTATCGCTCATCTCTCATGGAGAGTTTTTCGGCTGCTGGGACCGTCATTTTGGGGAACTCCAAAGCCAATGAGCTCGCCACAAGGAATCTACACTCCCAATTTCAACCAGTTGGATGAACATTGGTATACACAAATTTATGACTAAGACAAGATCCCATGCACATAACACACCTGAAATGGACAAAGTTAACTTCTTGTCCAATATCCAGCGACTTGACAGATCTGGCCGTAACTTGGTTTTGTATGTGGTATCACAATCTACTTTGTACTAGTCTGAGGGTGTCAGAGCCATCTTAACCTAACCTAACCCATTCTAGTTATCTAGGGTTACGATGTAGTAGATGTGTGGTAATGTTTCCGTATTCGGGGTAACCACAGCCACCACGATACTCCCACAAGTGGGCCTTTCTCATAGATAGTCCCAGGTGACAAAGCCCAGTGCCATGAAACACCAGAACTTCACGGCCCAGGAGGGCTTATCTCCCGTGGTACCAGAATATAGCTAACGGTGGAGCTTCGCAACCAAAAGGTCACTTTCAGACCGCACTATACAACATCTCACAACCAGTTCAACTAGGAAGGGAGATCGACTAACTGGAAGGGAGATCAGCCTTTTTACAACTTGTTCAACTCATTTTAACTTATTACAAATCAACATATGTACTTCTTTCAACTAAACATCGGCAGCAGTGTGCCTCCTAAGGGTTGATGTAATTGTCCGAAATCTCAGCTGCCTTCTAATGAGAAATCAGACTTAAGTCCCCTCACCCCGACAAGGTACAAGTACAACCCGTGGGGGGAGGTCCTATACAATGGGGCCAATGTAAACTTCTTATTGAAGCCTATTCGGGTCACCCTGCGAGATCCTTTGTAATGGCCTTGGGCTTACCCCTTCAGTCAAGAATTCCCACCGGAATTTTCCACTTTTTAGATAGTCTTGCGGTGTTCGGTTAATTACTATATACGTGGGCCGTAATACTGTTGGTCCCCACACTATAGAGACGTGATTCGCCGCAGTAAACGGAAACGGGATCCTTTGATTGAAAAGGGCTGTGTTCCATCGACATCCGACTGTAAGGACATTTGCCATTCAAAATGCATTTATAGGGGTCAATATTGCTGCAAGATAGCTGCATCGAAGTTGTCTGCACAGCACATTGAACACACAAAATTGAAGAAAAATACCATAGAATAAAACTCAGACAGTTTTCGCTAAATAGGCATGCCAAAGGGATCATTTCTGGGACCACTTCTGTTTACGTTATTAAACACCGACTAGCCCTTAGTTCTCAAGCATTGCAAGATTCTATTGTTTTCAGACACGATGTAAATCTCTTCTTGAGCTATCGGATTGGTATGGTTGAAGATGCAACATCCAGAATAAACGATGATATGATGATGGGAATCACTGGTCACAAGGTCGTCAAAAAAATTCGCTAGGAATAAGAATGGAGGAATTTACATTTTATAATAGAAAAAGTAAGAAGTTCTAATTTTACTCTGTTGCTACTGTTTGTATAATATTCTCTCAAGTAGCTCTCTCCTTAATTCCTAATTCAATCTTTCGTTGGACAAAATAATTTCAACAAGAAGATTATACACATGGAAAAGTAATCCAAAGGATGCTCATTTTTATTCATGCTTTGTAATTTAAAATGCCTTGGTTTTTTTTTTTTTTTTGAAACAAAAGTCTTCATTGTGTCTTATCCTGAAGAGTAGCCTTCAGAGTGAAATTTAATTTATGTAAATTTTTTTTAAATGGATGCAGTAAACTTTTCAGATAGCGACCACCCCACCTGCAAGTGCTACCAGAGCGTTTTGCTTAGACATAATAATAAAAAACGTTTTTATGAATAAAATTCATTATTTTTTAAAGGAGATTTTGATTTTAGTACCAACTCCTTGGAGCAGGAGTAACAACATGTTTCTACTTCAATCCGTATCCCTTGTAAACTTTTTAAATTCATTAAAGCTTGAGAAAGAGCTTTAAAAGCAGCTTTTAGAAACAAGTTGGATTGTGCAGGATGACTGGAGAGTTCGCGCTTCTCTGTTAAAGATGGGGAGGATGTCAAAGAAATCTTAAGACAATATGACGCGCTAGCTTCTTAAGGCAATTGTACTCAACCCGCGTGTTTACACGAGCGAGCATTATTATTTGCTTATAGATCCGTTCAATTACATGGCTATGCTGGTCATGTTGACAGCATTCGCAAGTGGAGACTACAGAATGGGTTTGGCGTTGGCTGTTGATGAGGTTGGGACAAAGTATGTTTTCACGATATCACGATGGACCATATAACTTTGAAGTAGTCAAGAACTATTTCTATTTGGGTTCCACTATAGCCTCTTAAGACCTTCCAAAAAAGCGGACACTATACAAGACCCTAATCATCCCAGTCCTGCAGTACCTATAAGCTATAAGAGAGAATCGTGAATCTTGATATTTGGATGAAAAGCAGCCGATACGATACGTCTGGGGGACAGAAACTGTCTTGAGAGTCGAACGTCACTACGTAGAATGAGCAAAAAAGTCGAAACGCTTTTATGTGGCCAGGTTTTTAATACCACCAACCATGGGTATTTATTTACATTTGTCGCGGGTGCCGATACCAAATTATTTGATTGAGAAGAATGTCTTAGCATCAGTTCGATAAATTCCAGTAGTTTTGTAGCTGGAAGCCAATCTTCTCGGGCATTCATTCAGTACGAATGATGATACAGGGAAAGCGTTGACAAGTCACCCAGTCTTGGGTTGTTCCATTGGTGTCGCTGCATTTGTTTGTACCAGGATTTTCTAGATCCACCTCTCCTCTTTCTCCCTCGCGATAGTATTGGAACGTTGTATGGATATTGCCTATATGACTGGGTTCCCAAGGTCTGTGCTTCGAACGTGACAATACCAACTGAGCTGGTTGTGACGTTCATTTAAACTCAATCGTTTCGTTCATTGTTAAACAAGGTGAAAGCACAACTGAGATGTAAAGCCTTCCCTTCAACTTAGTATCTGATGTTTTTTGGCCATAGAAGAAAGCCGACATTTCCCACCACTTTATTTACCCCACGCTCACGTGATGATTGATGTCATTATCACAAGTTTCTTCGCCATTTATCATATATCCCAGATATTTACCTTTCACATTGGAGAACATGGGAACCACTGTTCCAAGCAAATAAATGTAGGGAATTGGCATGTAAGGATCAGCAAAGTAGCAGCGCAATCATTCTATTTTAGACTTAAACGGTACCCATTTCCCTCCACAACGTCCACCCATACATCATACATGCTCGTTGCAAAGATGAAGGTTCTTCGCTTTTGGTGGCTCCATCGTCAGCAAAGAAAAACTGATGAGCTTTGGAGTCCGTCACTCTTCAAGCTGGAAGTCAACAACTGCAATAAAGACACTTCCCGGATGTGATTTAGAATTCTTTGGTGACTCCAACTGGACATCGAACTTTTGTCACCGCTCCATCGTACATGTCCATCACTATCACCGCACATAGGATTCTAGAACTGATGGATGCAGATCTCGAAAGCTTTTTCAAAAACAACAATCACAAAATGAGAGTCCTCTAAGGAATCCGGATGTTTTTCCATAATGATAGTCACCTGAAATCTGTATATTATATTTCACAACGGGCTATCTAAAACTCGCTCAACGATCTTTATGGTGTGACATCAGGTTCCCCTCCGTTGGTTGTTTGAAGATGAGAATCATTAGCCATATGACCCCGATATAACCCATCTTTTCCCAAATTTCCGAAGGTATCACGCCTGGGCCAAACCGCTTTACCTTTTTTTGAAGTTTTCAATCGCCTCACTGACTACTTTTATTGGCAATGATCCAGTTAAATATCGAACTGCATTTCTGCCAAAAATTCAGGCATCTTGTTGCCATTAAGACTTTCGCCATAATAACTTACTTATGTTGGTTCAACTAGAGCGTGGTGCTCTTATAAGCCTTACTTAATATGTCCCTCCAGCCGGTTCAATGTCTGTTCTGCCGTCTACAATCTCGCAGCCCGAGAATACGGAGATCTTCCCTATCCAGTCGCTCCCCTAGATTCCCTCTTGTTTGACGTTGAAGACTTTCCGAGCTAGAGCGTTAATGTCTATTCGCTCTAAATAGCTCAGCCATCTTGTCGTTTAATTCGAATTCTTCTGGATAGGCTGATGTCGCTGTACAACATGTATAGTTCGTCTTCGCCAAATGTTGCTTACACGGTTAACGCAGACAGGACCATAAATCGTAGGCAGAACTTTTCCCTCGAAGACTTCGAGTGACTTTTCATCTGATTGGGAGAGGTTATAGATATAGCAGGACCGGGATGATGAGTGTTCTATAGTAGAGTGTCTCCTTGGTTCTCGTCGATAGAACTTTGTTCCTCAATTGATTACTCAGCCCAAAGAAGAAGCGATTAGCAAGAGTTAGTCTGCGTTTGATTTCAGTGCTGATGTTGTTGTCTGACTGACTACTTCGAAGTTGTACCTATCAATCAGTCGGTGGTAGGATTGGGTATATTTTCAATCCCATTCTGCCTGCTGCTGACTCCATGGTTTGTTTTGTTCTTCCTTTTACGTCAATGTCGCCCGCAAACTCTATTATCCTTGCCTTCTAAGGAACTAGGAACAGGAGAAAAGATAGGCTCTGAAGATCCAACCCCAACACGATCTTCAATTCATGCACAGGCCTCACAAGCCAATCCATGAAAGGAGAAAGCTATTGTAATGAAAACTGCTTAATATGCCTTGGATATCAACCTTTATACGCCATACTTTCGCGCAGCAAAATAATTGACCTTTGTAACAAAGTAACACATTTCCTACCGCCCCCTCTGCCTTCCGACCGCCAGTGAGGCTAGAGCCAAAAAATAACCACCACACCCGCCGCCACTGACTGCCACAATACATTCCACCACCGCCACCGACATTCCACACGAGACGAGGATTCCATACAATTATTCAACATTGTATTCTATTGAGGCAATTCCCCCTACCCCTTCACCCCGCACCGCTGATTTGGACTGCCGACCACTTCCGACTACCTAAACCAGACTAGCAGTCAAATAAATTCATCAGTCAAAAAGATTTAAACATTTGCAAGTATTTTCAACTTTTGACTTTATAATTCACAGTTTCTCCTTTCAGTGAAACTCCATAAGTAGGAGTGAAATTTGCATGACAAATCAGACTCGATTTCCCAGCCATTGGAAGAAGTTCTATTGCAAATAGAATACCAGGATTAGAGTTCTCAACCGAAGGTACGCTGCAGGGAATAACAGCAGAAGCCTTACCAAGTTTTGAAGCAAAAGTTTTTTGTCAGCTTTCCACTTCGCTGTTGGTCGCAGTTAATCGCTGACCGGCATAAGGCCACTCGTTTATTGTCGTGGAGCTCTTTCTTTCTAGAGGAATCTCAGCTGACGTAGTGTTAAGGAATCGCTTGTTGTCGTGGATAGTTTCTCGGAACTCCACAGACCTAGTATCTAAGGTATCATAAAAATTGAATTGTTATCTTTTTTTCAAGACTATCATTAAGAATATGAAATAATCTGTTAAGCAAATTAAGATAAATAAAAATATTGTGTTTCGGAGTTCGACCCTATTCAACCCTGCACATCCATGAGCTAACCTCAGCCTTAGTACAAAAAAGCATCACACAGTATTTATCTTTTAACCAAAAAATAAAATGAGAATCAGAATCAAGAAACCATTCACCCGGACGCATGTAATTACAAATTGTTTTGCGCCTAATCGCCATGTTGAAATCCAACGGATTTACGCACGACAAGCGATAACGAACGCCTAAAGTACAATCAAATAAATTAAAGTTAATACAAATGCAAACAGTAATTACTCTTAATAAAGCTTGAAATACAAATGTATTCGTGGATGTGTTTGTGTTCGTGTTAAGTCGTTCCAGCCAGCGACACATTCAATAGATACAAAAATTTTTTGTTGCTGATATACAAATATTGTCAGCGTCACCATTTTTAAACGACCTCAACCTCTGCCTCTGTTGTCCGTCCTATCCCGCACCCTATCGGTCGGCTTCGCAGCGGCTGGCGTGATGAGTGTTTGTGGATTAAAATGCATTTATGCGATGCATTCCAAACACCAACACACTGCCATTTAAATGCTAAAGGCCTGTAACACCTCACTGTTTGTAAAGCCTGGTTAAGGCTGACCTATAAATTAAAAGACATACTTTTTTTTCGTGTGTTCATTAAATCGCGCAGTACTGTGTCTGATGTCGGAAAGAGGCGATTTCAATGGCGACGGCACGGTGTTATATTCTAATTAATGACGCGTTAAAATTTTTTACATTGGTAGTGTTTGGACTTGGGCTTACGCTGTGATTAATTGATTAAATGATATGCGGTTCAGTTTCAGTGGAGAGACTGTGTCAAGTGGATAACCTAACCACAATTGTTTTGGCTTTGGTTTGGTATGCCAAACGAAACGAAAGACGTGAATGCTCCATTAAACACAGTCTATTATAGGAGGGGGCAGTAATATTGTGGAAGAAAGGGTTTTTCCACACTACTTCCTGACACCCTTACATTGTCAACTGGATTTGTACACTGGTTGCCTTCGTTAAGGGATGAAAGGATTGTTGAGGAAATCTTCATGTGAAATAATAAGGAAATTACAAAAATTAACACAAGATTAAAATACTTTCTTGAAGGCGTGCTAACGGATGTTGGCAGAGTTGTACAGATTTTTTAAGCCCCGACAATTTTTAAGGCTTAACTCTTAGACCCGGCAAAAAAAATTACGCGAATTGCTTGTGTTCTGGATTCGCGTTTTCCTCTTAATTTCCTGCAGGATTATACGATGATACTACGGTTCGGTTACAATTTTTTGTATGAATTTGTTCTCTCCGATGTTTTTTTTTTTGTCAGAGCTTTGTTTCGTTGTCATTATTCATATGGGCTTTGGTAATGTTGTAAGATATAATGTTGCCCGGCTACAAGTACTACAGCGCATCAACTCCTCCTGAGGCATAGTGCAGCAATAAGACCCTTCCACCTATCGCGATTCGCTGCAATTGACCAACGCGGTAGCCATTATTGAAATTTTTGAGACTGAGCTTCTTTTATTGCGGATGACCTCCGAGTTGCTTTTGGTCTTCTTTGGACGCGTCTTTAACGCTGAGGATTTCGTTCGAAAGATTGTTTCACTGTATTGATGTCAGGTTTACTCATTGTATGGCCTATCGCCAACGCCACTTCCGTTGCATGATCTCTGCACCAAATTTGTTCGACCCGGTCCTGTGAGGCAGATCCACGTTTAATATGGTTTGCGGTCACCGGTGCTGCAGAATGTACCGCAGATGATGAAAGAGCCTATCCATGTTTCAGAAACAGAGTTTTAATTTGGTGTGTGGCCATATTTTGCTGGAGTTTCACACAGGAGAGAGGAGTCCAAATGCTTTACCTCCTCTTTGGTTCCCTGTCTTAGAACAACTTGTGTGCTTTGGCCCGTTATTTTGGTGTTGTCAGCGTTGATGTTAAGCCAGCAATTTCTGCATTCAGTCAGAATTGGTGACAAGACGTCACCTTGAATTAATCGGGAAACTGCCCATTGTGCAGAATAAACATCTACAAACATGAGGTACAGCGGTGACTGACACTCAGATGAGAGCGATTGTTCAAGGATGATATGCAAGGTGTTGATGTAGTCGATGCATGATCGACCACTCTGAAAACATGTTAGATTCGATCCTGGACTTTATCTTCTCGAGAATAATGGTTAAAACGGTATTAACAAGCCGCCAGTTATAACAGTTTTTGAGGTTTCCCTTCATTGCCAGCCTTGGAATAACTCCATTCTCCCAGTTCTTTAGGTAAGCGCCCGAACGTCCTTTCTTCCTCCAGCATGTTTTGCATTTTCGAAAGTTTTTTCACCCTCGTATCTTATCTCGTCTCACAACCTTCTGTTCTGTGTTAAGAAATGCTCCGTTCTCGTTCCGTAGAATCAATTTACGCTGACCATCAATTTCTGAATTGGTTATTACTTTGAGTGATATTCGATATGTGATTTTGTCCCAGGTATCCTTTAATGTCCAAGTAGCTCTCGTTCTTGTCTGTCTTAGTACAGTTTCACATCCAGCTCCTGTGAGAGCGCTCTTAATTTAACCCCACCATTTTTTTAAACCATTTAGGTAAACGCTGCTGCTCAAGAGCCAGTTGCCTCCAGTTAGTCACACCAAGTTGGGTGAGATTATCCTCCACTTGATCGCTTGACTGATGGACGCATGATTAAACCTTTGTTAAAACTTTCGAACATTGCTTTTGCCGTAGGATCCACTCACCGTACAACCACTCGCCTTTCCAGCTCTTTTTTTCTGAAAGTTCCTCCTCCTTCTTTTGGTGGCAGACCGAACGGGGAAAGCGCTCTTGGCAGTTCTGGTTCTGGCCTGAAGCATTGCAAGTGTTTCGTTTTGGTCGCCCAAAGAAACCCAAAGTAGTTGTATTTTTGATGGCCAAGTTTGCAGTGTTGCCACCTGTCCTCTGGGTTTTTCCTCAGTGTTGCCACCTGTCCTCCGCGCTAGGCTTGTCGAAAGATAAGAAGAGACATGGCTGGCAAAGGTTATGGCGGTCTTTTGGGGTTGCAGCCTCGCAACATGAAATTTTCTCACTGAAGCTGCGTGATGCTGCGGTCTGTTGGAAATCCACATTCGCACTTTAGCTACTAAAAGGTAGTGATCGGAGTCTATGCTGGCTCTTCGGAAAGCGCAGACATCCATGACATTGGAGGCATGTCTGCTATCAATCGCAATACGATCAATTTGGTTGACGGTATATTGATCAGGAGACCGCCAGATCCCCTTGTTTATATTGAGGTGTGGGGAGTATATGTTAGCCATGATGACACTTCGCCCCACAGCAAAGTCGATTAGCCTGTGTCCGTTGCTGGAAGTGCTGTCGTTCAGGCTATGCTTTCCGACTGTCGACCCCAGTTTTGGGTCGATCTTGGCGTTGAAGTCACTAAGAGTAATCTTAGTGTCGTATTTCGGGCACTCATCATACGTCTTCTTGAGAAAATCGTAGAATTCTTCTTTGGTCGTATGTCATCTTTTTCCTCCGTGGGGGCGTGGACGCAGATCAGCGAGATGTTGCTGAATTTGGACTTAATTCGGATTGTGACAATGCGTTCGCTCATGCCACGAAAGACTAAAACTTCTTGCCTAAGTCAAATCCGTTCTTCCTGTAGCACTTGCCGTAGTAGATGTCACAGTTTTTCATCCTTCCATCGCACAGACAGACTGCTGTAATGTCGGTTTTAGTCCTATTTGAATCTTCCACTAATTGTTTGGCGTGGTAGGAAAGTTAGTAGTACCTCGTATTGTGGTGACCGAAGGTTCAAATCCAGTAAAACTTGGCCATAAAAGTGCAAGCCCTGTGAATCCGGCCGGAAAATCTATCTTCCGATCCTGCTAAATATCAACGCCAACACAGGAATGGTTGAGACTTGAGAGTGTAAGTCACTAAACTCTGGCTCCTCGAAGCTCTTCGTTCTTAAATATTGATCCATTAATTTTTCTATTACTCCGAAATCATTTAAAATTAAAGAAGATAGGTTCTTCTTCATTTCCCCCCGCTTGAATCGAAAAGAAATAGGTCAGTCATCCTCACCCAATATGAATCGAGTAATCACGCCTAATTTAAGAACAAACATCTTCTCCGAAGTCAAGAAGTGCGATAATCCACTTTTCCTCCTCAGAATAATAATTTACCAAGTCAACACCCATATTTCTGCCTCTAGGTCTTCTTCCAGTTCCTTTATTCTATCTGGTTTCAAAAAGGTTATAATTAAACTTTTTGATCTTCTTATCGCTGACAATTTATTTTCATCCAATTAGGACAGGACTTTAGAATGCGCACCTCCTTGACTTAACACGTTTATCTAAGTTACAGTATAGAAGAGAGTGCGCACCGCACAACGCACACAGCACACAATTTACAAGGCCATCTTTATATCAGCAAAGTGTTATGACTCCTGTTGACTGTTAAAATGAACAACAACAACAAAAAAGATACAAATATAGATGCAAAAACCTCGCCCTTGTATAAAGACAAGTTCTCATTCCTCGTCTCCGTGCTCGTGCTCGTGCTCTTTGCAGTCAGCCACATCTGTCTTTTGGCTTTCCTGCTTCTTTGCTTTTCCGCTGCCATGCTTCCATGCAGCAGCAGCAGCAGCACCAGCTGAAGGAAGGAAACATTTATCGCAAGAATTTGAACATGATCTCATTTTCCCAGACCAGAGAAACTCTTCATAAATCATAAGTTATCAGGCATAAATGTTAGGAGACTGCTGGAGCTGGTGTGTGTGGGTTGGATTTATCTTTGAAACATGCATGCATCCATCCACCTTCGTCTTATGAATGTTTAGTTGGATATGGATACATTCCTTCAATATTCACATTTGAAGGAATAATCCAGATTTAGAACGTGCATAGCAAATTCCTTAGATATTTCTAGTGTTTCCGACGTTCTTTTGATTAATCTCACGAGATTGCTGACTTCTTACATACACATACTCGTACACCCCCGCCATGTCTCAGTTCTCTTTGGAATATCTGCTGCTTGAGCTGCTTCGTCTATGGCATTGGCTTTGATTTCTGCTGCTTTCCAAGACGATGACGATGGCAAAGACGAAGACGCCATTAAAATGCATTCCAATTCGAGAATTAATTTTTTGAATGTATTTGCATAACTTTTGCACCCACCGCAGAGCAGAGCGCATATAGATACGAGTTTGTGCACAGGCACACGACAATATACATATACAAAAAGTATTAACATAAAACGAACTGTAGTTATAGTCGTTGATTTGAGATGTGTATTCAGGACCAAGAACACAGAAGTCTTCCTTTCCAAAGGATCGAATTAAAGCACTTAAACCAACAATTTGGTTGCTGCGGTTTTTGTCCTTTTAAAGATTTGGGTTTGGAACGATTTTCAATTAACATGATGAAATTAATAATGACGGTGAGGAACATGAGTTTTAGGTAGCTACTCAGTGTAATGTTGGTTCGAAGGGTGTGGATAGGTTACAAGCCCATAATATCAAACATTTAAGGACCTGGTTTGTCTGAGTTATAAAATTTAAGGATCATATGGTTTTAACCTAGTTGATGTGTTTTTGACAGGCACTTTAATATTCTGGAGGCCCAACTGTTCAACTCTGATTTTCAAAACATCATGTTTACCAGGAGACTTCAAAGATTCCGTATAGGTAAAGAGACGTCGCGTCGTCGTGAACAAGAAAAGGAACACAGAAACATCGACCGCGGCAATTTATTTCGGTCTAAGTAATTAAAATATATTCTCATACAGGGACTCTGGAGCCACACTGGTGGCTGGAGATTCATTACCATGACTTCGAAATATTATCTCAGATTCATTCCGACCATTCATCAATTCCAGGTACCTAACCTACTACGTGATGACATTTTTACTTGCGATTTTGGGTACTGTAAGGCAAGTTCATTCGTAAAAAAAAAAATACTAACAATCAAATTGATGGCTGGGTGCTGTATGAATAGGGTAGACCCTGATTTGTATCAACATGGCGATGCCCAGCGTTGCAACTGTCTCATACGCATCAATTGTGCTTATTTTACCTCCAAGTGGTAGCCATCGGGTACTGGTCTTGTCCACCCGGACTTGGCTTGCTGAACTTATAAGCGCGAGTGTCGATCACAGAAAAATAGCAACACTATAATTGCCCTGCCATAAAACTCCTCTGTTTCTCTTGTTGGGTAGCAGTTTATTCTGTACGAACCACTCAGAAAGCAAGGGAGCGGCGGATGAGCTTCCAATTAAGTGAACCAACGGCGACGCTTACAGACAATATGGTAGGCACCCCATTGAGCTACTTTGACATATTCGGAGCTCAGGTCCTTGGGTCCTTTCACTACTATTAGTCAGGGTAGTGAAATAGAGAAGGTAGCGGATGAGCCCATATAGGACCAACGGTAGCTCTCACATCCCCGTAGTGGGTTACTGGCTCTGGATTTCTCCAGCTCCTTTTGTCCAAGGAGAGCAGCATAGAGCCTGGTCTCCCAGGTTGGGGGTTGTGCGTCGGGGTAACTTCCCTACCACGTAAAAAAAACTAATAGTTCCGAAACAACCAATTGCCTCAGATATGGATGACCCTACTGATGACGACCCTAGCAAACGAAACAAGGACAACGTGGAATGTCCGGACCCTTAACAGACCACGGGCAGCCGAACAATTAGTGGAAGCCCTAGATGGTGTCAAAGCCGACATCACAGCCATCCAAGAAGTGCGATGGGATGGTGAAGGCACAAGGAGGATGAAAAACTGTGACTTCTACTACGGCAAGTGCTACAGGACAAGGAAACAGCGGCTATTTGGATGCGGATTTGTGATAAGAGGAAGGCTTAGGGAAGAAGTCTTGGGGTTTCGTGGCATAAGCGAACGCATTGTCACAATCCGCATTAAATCCAAATTCAGCAACATCTCGCTAATCTGCGTCTACGCCTCCACGGAGGAAAAAGATGACACGACCAAAGAAGAATTCTACGATCTTCTCGAGAAGACGTATGATGAATGCCCGAAGTACGACACTAAGTTTATTCTTGGTGACTTCAACGCCAAAATCGGAAAGGAGGGTAACTTTGGCTCGACAGTCGGAAAGCATAGCCTGCACGACAACACTTCCGGTAAAGGACACAGGCTAATCGACTTTGCTGCGGGGCGAAGTGTCATCTTAGCTAGCACATACTTCCCACACCTCAATATTCACAAGGGGACCTGGCGGTCTCCTGATCAAAATACCGTCAACCAAATTGATCACATTGCGATTGATAGAAGACATGCGTCCAGTGTCATGGATGTCCGCACTTTCCGAGGGGCCAACATAGACTCGGACCACTACCTTGTTGTAGCTAAAGTGCGAATGCGGATCTCCACCAGACCGCTGAATCGAACATCCACTGTGAGAAAGTTTGATGTTGAAGTTACAATCGCAAGAGACCGCCACAACCTTTGCCAATCATGTCTCCTCTTATCTCTTGACAAGCCCGGCGCCTGCGCCAAACCCAGAGGCCCAGTGGCAACATTGCAAAATGGCCATCAAAGAGGAACATCTACTTTTCAGAAGGAAAAAAAGAGAACTGGAAAAACGAATGGTTGAATCTATTGAGGGGTGCTACGGCAGAAGCAATGTTCGAAAGTTCTACCAAAAGGTAAAGCATTCGTCCAAGGGTTACAAAGCCCGAGCGGAAGCATGTAGAGACGAGGGTGGAAATGTCGTTGTAGATACACAGTCGGTGCTGAGAATTTGGAAAGAACACTTCTGCAGACTGGCTGAAAAAAGTTTTAAAAAATGTCTAAAAGCGGCACTTTTTATAGGAATAGGAAAAAGCGGTTTTTTTTGCTTTCGACTATCTCGAAAACGGCTCAGTCGATTATTTCGAAATTTCATACATATAAAGGTGTAGGTAGCGCAATTCACACTGCATACTAATATTTTTGAACAATATTTTTTTTTTGTATTTTTGAAACCTTTTTTAAAATTTTTTTTTTAAATTGATTTTTGAAAACTGTACAACTGTATACTCTCTAGAGGTCACAATCGCCATTTTTGATGAACAACCTCAATTTGGTAAAATTAAATTATGTTTTTTGTACAGTTACGATAAAAGCATAACGCTAAAATTTTTGCACAACTAAGCTTTAGGTAAACCTACTTATATATTTCAGTTTGGGCGTGGCTGACGCCCATTTTTTATATAAAACCATCGATATTTTTTTTATAAAATAACATTTGTTATATTAAAGCGAAAAACATTAAATTTTGTGGGTATTACTTGCACATAAACATCTTGTGCATGAAATCAAAAAATTTGATTTTGGGTGTGGCTGATGTCCACTTTTCACTAGAAATTTTTTTTTGCAAATATAGGGTATTTATAATGAATCCGCAAGCCAAAAGTTTGCGTCTCTTAGTTGAAACTAAAAGGTTTGTGTATGAAGAGAAACTTTTGAATTTTGGGCGTGGCTTTCAACCACTTTTCATGAAAGAACGAAAAACGTAGTTTTCAAAATTTAAGGTTTTTTAAGGTGCAGGGAACTAACTTCACGGGCACTACCCCCACATGGGAATTAACTTCACCACTGGTGGGAACTAATTTCACTTTTTTTTGATGAAGTTAATTCCCACCGAAAGTGGGAATTAATTTCACCAAAAAATCGTGTGAAATAAATTCCCATCAAAAACTTGAAAATCTCAAGAGATTAAAACTTTCGAAAAATTAAAGAAATCATATGGATTTAATCAATTTATTATAATTTATAAGCAAAAGTTTTTACAAAAATGGATAGACCTATTAAAGAAATATTTATGCATTATTCACATTTTCAAAGAAATTATTGTATTATAGAATGCACTGAAACTGCATTAGCAGCGAAAATAATTAGAACTAAATGTTTGCAAAGATCAACTTTAGTTTTAGTTAAAAATTCGCGCGAATGTTTAACTAAAACTAAAGTTGATCTTTGCAAACATTTTGTTTTAGTTATTTTCGCAACTAATGTTTGACTTTAGTAATACTTTAAAATTCGCGCGAATGTTTAACTAAAACTAAAGTTGATCTTTGCAAACATTTTGTTTTAGTTATTTTCGCAACTAATGTTTGACTTTAGTAATACTTTAAAATTCGCGCGAATGTTTAACTAAAACTAAAGTTGATCTTTGCAAACATTTTGTTTTTTTTTTCAACTTTTTTTTATTTAAAAATGGTATTTCGTTTTAGTAAAAAAATCGGGCGAATTTTATACTAAAACGAAATACCATTTTTTTGGAAATGAAGTTTGCATTAAAACAATTACTTATTAATAAAACAAGTTGAAAAAAAAACCAAATGTTTGCAAAGATTAACTTAAGTTTTAGTTAAAAATTCGCGCGAATTTTCACTAAAACTAAAGTTAATTTTTGCAAACATTTGGTTTTAACTATTTTCGCTGCAAATGCTTCTGCCCTCTTTTTTTTAGTTTATCATGCTAAACTAAATAACGCAATAACGATAATTATATCATGTACTGTAATAAGAAGTGAAGTTATCTCCCACCCACCGTGGGAAATAACTTCATACAAAAGTGAAATCAATTCCCACAAAATAATGAAATTAATTCCCACTTTCGGTGGGAATTAACTTCATCAAAAAAAAGTGAAATTAGTTCCCACCAGTGGTGAAGTTAATTCCCATGTGGGGGTAGTGCCCGTGAAGTTAGTTCCCTGCACCGTTTTTTAACTATCGGTCGCAGTTTTGAAGTAAGAAGATGAACAATTTATTTTGTATACCTTGGTTATGTAGCAGAGTTTGGTTCAAAAATTGTTAAAAACACCCGTTATCGCTATTTCCTTTCAAAATCTAATTTTTAAAAATTTAAGATTTGTCTTGTTTTGTTCAAATCGATCTGCAAGAATAAAATTGAATGTCACTGAGCTCATACTAATTGCCTTGGCAATAAAAAGTCTCAACTTTGGGCGTGCCACACGCCTTTTTTTTACTGTACCAGCACTAATTGAACATCACACCACACAAAATTAATGTTATTGAATTTTTTTCTGTCTGCTTAAGAAGAATTTTGTTTCTGAAACAGCCAGCCGATGTATACTATACACATACAAAAATATAGGGAATAGGGTATCCAACAGTTCGTTCCAAACGTACTGTTGCTCTCGCTTACCTATGTTTTGTTATTTTTTTAAAGTTTTTTTGACTGTTTTAAATGAAATTCTTTACAATTGAAAATTTAAAATGAAACAACAACAACTTGTGTGTGCTACCACCAAGTTCATAGGCTGGAGTTATAGCTATTTCAAGGGGACCAACCCGATCATCAGACTCCTTTAGTGGTGCTTAATCGCTTTATGTTCAATTTAATTTTTGAAGAACCTTTGCCCGAGCTGGGCTTAATTAATTAATTTTGGGTTTTTTGTTCTTTCCCGAACTTGCTTTCCACTTTTCAAGGCTAGATCCAACTAGCCCCAGATGCCGGTCCAACTTGCCCCCCTATAAAGGCAACTTGGACCACCTGGACTTGATCCATTTAAAACAGCATTATTCTTCTAAGGTGACACATTTCAAATGTTTTAAAACTTCATTTAGAAGCTAGAATCCTTTTCGTTCTTTCAGTACCAGCTCTATGGTTGTACTATGAATAGTTAATTATTTATGAGACTTTAAGTTAAAAGTGGTCCAACTAGCCCCGCACTACTCACATTAAATGATTCCACAAAGATTATTCCACATGTCGTTTTCGCTAACACATCAAATAAACTTTTCAACAAACGCGCTGAAACTGTCTTAATATAAGTTGCAAGTGTTCTAACTCACCATTAAAAATGGAAGGTGCAGCCTTTTGCTTTGGACAGCAACCTTCCTTTTAGAATTAAAATCAATCAAATAAATGTCATCGCTTCCGTTGCTGGTTTTGCAGCATTTGGGGTCGTATATCAACGATAAATCTGCGAAAGTTATTTTTCATGTAGTCAATCGTCTCGACTTCATATACCGCCACAGAAAAAAATTAGCTATGTTAAATACCAAGATCCTAGTGGCCACTGACAGGTCAAAAATTCGAAATTTTGTGCTCACCAAATGTTCCCAAATCAACTGTGGCGCCGCGCCGGCTGTCTTTTTGAGACCACAGCTCATCATGATGAGTTAGATGTTTTGTCAGATTCAATTTCCCGAATTGTTTCCCATTGTCCTCACACTGAAGTCGTGATTACGGGCGACTTCAATGTACACAATTCAAGTTGGCTCCGCTATTCTGGCCAGACAACACTCGAAGGAAGGTATACCGAGATCTTTGCTGAGTATAACCATCGTACCCAGCTTGTCGATGAGCCTACTCGTATACCGGATGTTGATGGGCATTCCGCCCATACTCTTGACTGGTTCCTTATTTTCCCATCCTAATAAATATACTATTAAAGTAACTTCTCCATTTGGCACCTCGGACCATTGTGTCATTTCAGCTAATTTCTCGATCTCCAACCATCCAGTTAAAGAAAAAATTCCCACTAGGACCGTTTGGTAATACGAGAAAGCCAACTGGGACGGTCTGAATAATTTCTTTCGCAACTTTAACTGGTCATTATGCTTCCTCGATAATGACATTGATGCCAGTGCTGAAATGATTACAGAAATGATTTTTCTTGGAATGAGAACTTTTGTCCCTCACAGAACAAAATGTATCAAACCAAAAGAAAAGTCTTTATTTTCCGAAGAGTGTAAAGAAGCTATCAGGTTGAAAGAAGTAAGCTTCCGATCCTACAAAGCCAACCCAACTGAGGAAAATCGGAAGAAACACAAACAAGTTAGGAACTCGTGCAACTCCGTTATACACAAAACGAATTTTTTACATGACCAGAAGTTACGGCAAAAAATTCTGCAATGTCCCAAAGGCAGTAAAAACTTCTGGTCATTTGTAAAAAACGTCAAGAACTCAACGTCATCATCAGTTCCAACGCTCATCGTCGACGATAAACCCATTGTCAGCTCTTCAGAGAAGGCGAATATGATCGCAGCTCATTTTGCTGCAAGTTCTACGTTGCCTGCAAGCAACAATGCCCCTCCTGTACTTGAGAACGTTAATTCTTTTATGGGACAGATATTTTTCCGCACTCGTACAGTAGCAAGAGTACTTCAAGATCTTGATATACACAAATCCGCTGGCCCGGATGGTATACCCCTATTCTTCTGAAGAAGTGTTCTTCATCTCTGGCAAAACCACTGCGTAAGCTTTTTCATCGCTCCTATCGTTCAGGAATCTTTCCTAGTAGATGGAAAACAGCATTTGTCCAGCCCGTCCCAAAAAAAGGTGACTCCTCCTCCCCCTCGTCCTACCGAACAATTGCACTTATGTCCCTTCTTTCCAAGGTCATGGAAACGCTGATAAATCGTCAGCTCAAGAAATATCTCGAAGATCGGGAGCTTTTAAATGACCGGCAATACGGCTTTCGCAGCAATCGTTCCACTGGTGAGTTGATGGCATATCTCACCGAACAGTGGAACAAATCTGTGCATCGCTTTGGCGAAAGCAAGATTATTGCGCTTAATATTTGAAAGGCATTTGATAGAGTTTGGCATGAAGCTCTTTTATCGAAAATGCGTGCATTTGGTATCGATGATACTCTTATTCGTTGGATAAGAAGCTATCTTCTGGACCGTTCAATATAAGTTGTATTAGACGGTTTCAAGTCTGATCTCCACAAAATAAATGATGGTGTGCCCTAGGGCTCCGTTCTGTCTCCGACTCTCTTTCTCATTTTTATAAATGATCTCTTGTCTGTGACTTCTAATCCATTAAATTGTTTTGCTGACGACTCAACCCTCAGCTTTTCATATACGTTTGATAATTCACGGCCTTCGCCTTCGGACGTGTTATTACAAAAAAATCGTATGATAAGCTCATTAAGCTCCGATTTAAACAGCATTGTGAATTGGGGTATCAGAAATCGTGTGGAGTTTAATGCGTCGAAAACTCAATGCTGTCTTTTGTCGTTGAAGCTAACCATACCCCCTATGTCGTTATCCATGAATGGTACTTGCATCGAGGAGGCCGAAATGCTTTCAGTACTCGGTATGTGTATCAGTGACAATCTTCGTTGGAATGATCATATACTTGAGATTGCCAAGAATGCTGCAAGATGCTTAGGCTTTCTTAATAGATGCAAGAAGTTTTTTACCCCTTCTGATCTGGCTACAATTTACAAAGCGTTTATACGCCCTAAACTTGAGTATAACTCCCATCTCTGGGCAGGTGCTTCTCAAACTTTTCTTCACCTGCTCGACAGAGTTCAGAAAAAAGCGTTAAAATTGATAGGAGAGAGAAGCATTATGGAAACATTTCCATCCCTCGAACATCGTCGAAATGTTCCTTATTTTACAGATTCTTTTACAAAAAATGCTCTCTCGAGGTAGCCAGTTGCGTTCCACCCCTTAAACATTTCCCCCGTAATAGTCGTCTTGCTAGGAACGCTCATCAGTTTACACTTGACCCCAATTTCGGACGTACCGTGAAATATAAGGATTTTTTCTTTAGCCGTACAACACGAATGTGGAATGAATTGCCTGGCACAATTTTCCCCTGCCATTTTGATCTTCAAACATTCAAGATCAATGTTCATCGACACCTCCTTTCCCTTCTTCCCTAACTTCCTATCGCTCGCGATGTGACTTATCATTAAAAGGGCTATAACAAACCCCTTGAGCGCGTGTGCATTATAAAAAAAAAAAAAAATCAAGGCTATTCAATTCAGGAAGGAAATTGTCATTGATCATGGCTCTAAAACTGTCTCCATTGACGGTGACCCTTTGGCTGGCACCGTTTCTAAAGAAGTAAGGACGAATGATTCCACCAGACCATAAAGCCCAACAAATGTTCAGTTTTTTTTTTTTTTTTTTGATGAAACGAAGTCTCAACGATGGCTTGAGTATTATCTACACTCTAAATGCGTCAGTTTTGCTAATTGACGTAGCCATTAAACCAAAAATGAGCTTTTGGTCGTTGAGAAAAATGTTCCTTTGAAAATTTTATAAACAGAACCATGTTTTTCGAACTAATCTGCCTATTTCACATACGCTTTGTTCAGGCGTCAGTTGATTCATATTGAAATCGCAAAACAAATTAAAGATAAAAGGCATGGCAGAAGACAAAATGGCTTTCACTGAAAAACAGTGCTGCCAGCCTAAATTTCTATACATCTAAAAGCACCATTTCGAAGGAGCCTTCCTGAGTGACCAAAAGCCTCCTGATTTTCGTTTATTTTATGTATATCTGCGACCAATTGAAAACTAGTGATTCAAAAGCTTGTTTAAATATTGCATAATATTTTTGCCTCTTTAGAGGCGTATACACCATGAATCTCCTAATAAATCTTGACAATTCTAGTTGAGCCGACTGTTCTTAATTTTTAAAATGATGATTTTTTTTTCTTTTCTTGTCGGTATCCTCGTTATTCTGAGATTGTTTAAAATCCTCTTAAAACAAAAAAAAAAACCTATTAAATTTGCATGAAAAACAAGTAGTTTTTCAAAACCCATTAAGCCCCCATGTTGCCAATTTAGTTTCAAAAAGATACACTATCCCGGTCCCCGTAAGCAATTTTTTTTTCTGAATTAAATTCAATTACTACACAACAACTTACAGTACTTGAGCTATAAAATCTGTGCCCAAACGACCCAATTAAGGGGACACTGACATCCCCTTTTGAGACAAGTGCTGGCCGTCTCGTCTCGAATAAATATTTTTTCCTCGCATGTTAAAAAAACCCCATCTCCTAAATTCGTTGATTGAAATGAATTAATGTTAATTTAAATAAAAAGTTATGATTCAAATAAAATTTACTCAAAAGTATCACCATCATCATTATCATCATGAGTGTAGCCACACCATCCCGGCACACCGTCCACACCATCGCAACCATCCAAAACCATCATTGAAATGGTAATGTCCGAAGTTTTGAAAATCATCACCGTCAACGGCACCGGCAACGGCACCGACTCCTTCCCTGAAATAGAATATTCGAATAACTTTTAAGTGTCTGAATCCGAACGAGCCAAGAGCCAACATCCACAAGATACACTTTAGTTTGTGTAAAGTCCTCTAATGGACAGTTGTGATTAAATTTAATCACAGCCAACCCCAACACACATTCACAGACCCACACAATTGCATACATAATTTCGTGTCGAATTAAATTTCCTTCGAATTGAATAAAATGGCCGGCCCTGTAATGTAAGTACAAACCAATTGTGTGGGTGCTGGCGTGTTAGGTCGTTATATTGTATCTTTGGCCATGAATTCTCATTTCTGTGTGCAAAAAGATACTTTCCGTTCCGATCTGGCTTTCCGTACCTACCCGGCATTCTGGCATTCTCACATTCTAGATACGTAATATACAAAAGTTAAGTCAATAACCAGATGAAGACAGAGATGCCAGAGAGCGTGAAATTTTCTTGTCTAAATAGACAAAAACACTTGTCAACAATGCAAACGCAAACGCAAACGTTGGTCGTCGTTGCAGAGAAAAGAAACATGGAACACACAATGCAGACGACAACGACAAGACACAAGACAGACACCATGCCATGAAAATGCAACACAACCTATACAGAAGACTGTTGGTTCGTTTGGTATGGTATAGTGAGTAAGCGCATTGTTGGGCGTCCATCCGTCGCGTTGGTCGGCGCGGCGTTGGTTCGGTCGTCATCATTATCTACTTTTTTGCCGGCCAAAGCAATCAACATAAATAAACACTTTTCTCAATCTAAACAAATAAAAGCCGGCCAACACCAAACACCAGAGTCCATTCACCAACAGTTTACCATGCAATAGATACGAGTTGAAGCTTACAGATGTTTTTAACACAGGAGCGCATTTATTTTTCTTATGCGCCTTGGCTCTTTTATGAATTCTATCAATTTATGAGAATTATACTCAAGAAGCCTTGGGCGGATTTATGGCTCGAAGATTTGAGTAGGTCAGATGGGGAGAAATATTGTTTGAATCGAAGAAGGAAACCTAAACATTTTGCAGAGGACATATTTTTATTTCATAAAAGTTGGTTCGGGATAGGTACCTAGAGAGTTAAACTTATCGGTTTCCTTAATTAAAGTGCAATTCATGGGCAGTGGCTTAAGAAGTATGTTATCTTTGGACGACTGAAGGCAGAATTGAGTTTTTGAAGCTTTATTTTCTACACAATTGATAAGTCTCCATTGAACTATGGACAATGCCGTAAAGAAGATTGGAATCTAATGATCTTCTCATACACTGCCGTTGTAGAGCTATATCTGAAGTAAAGGGTTGCTAATCTAAAATCGACTGGATTTAGTGAATTTTATTAGTCTTACACAAGAGTTCGTTGATAAAGATGAGGGAGAAGTCGTTGACAGAATGGAGCCTTTGGGGCGCGACAGTATTTTGTGCGTGTGTGTAAAAATCAAACTTAAAATCGTTACGCGGTAGTTTGGCCAGCAAAGAAGCACACTTCTTTAGAACGGTCGGTGTTAAAAATTCTGTCCGGAAATACGAATATGAAATGAGGTCTGTCCCAATGGACCATTTACACTCTCTAATACGCTCGTTCTGTTTAGAATAAAAGTTTTTATGCTGTGATCACGCCAATGCTGGGGAAGCAAAATGCCAAAAATACCGTTTTCACCGTCGAAGTCGATGAAGAGGTGATAATACAGCTTCTTTCATCACCAATATAGTGATGCTGAACGTTAAACCAATTTTTTCTGTTGACTCCATAATTTTCCACTTTTTGTTTCAATTCACACTGAGTTGTGGTCAAAAAATACTAAATCAAGAAGTCAGGCCTTCTGACTCCGACTCCGAGTTGAAAACACCAATTCGTGCCTCGAAGTTGGTAAAGTTAGTGAGTCCTTTCAGCTCGTGTTTCAATTCAGCGGACTTCAGACAAATGTTCCTCTTCAGGGATCAGACCAGATCTTTTTCCAGGTCGCTTGCTGGAGGCATTGGAATACCCAACTTATGTAGCTCCACCTGATATTTCTTAAGTGACTCCTTGTAAGATTATTTCATATAAAGGGTCTTCCAATAGGGACTTCCGAAATTTGACAGTTGATAACGGCCATCTTGTTGAAGCTACGTCCGCCAAATTGGCTGTCATTAATTAAGTCTGTTTTGCTAAATCACCATGGACGAATATAGCGTTCAACAATACGTGCAAATGATAAAATTGTTTCATCAAAATAAATGTTCTGTTCAGGCAAGTTTCGCCCATTGTGCAATGGGCGAAACTTCCCATAATCGTCCTACCGTGAGGACTATTCGCAGTGTGGTGAGTAAATTTAAGTCAACGAACCACAACATCGCCGAAAACATCGCCGCGCGCCGTCCGGTCCGTGAGAGCACAAGAACTCGGCCTTCCGCCGACCAAGCCTTTCTCCACGTTTGCTTACGTTGAGACATTGAACTTTCCACTTAGGATAGCTCCGTCTTACATGTGCTTCTGTGAATATGATCTTCTCTGAACAGACCTTTCTTCAGGTTGAGGGGTGGAGACAGAGTCATTCCACCAAGGATTGTCCGCTTGTGTACGAAAAACCTTGTTAATTATTGTGAGGTCGCTTTGTTGTATTTTTATTGTAAGATGTCACTGTCTTAACTTGATCTTAATTAGCTCGAATTCACTGGTTTTTAACCGAGCAACGAATAAATAAAAAAAACATTTTTCCTTCAAATCGACGTTTAAATTTAAATCTAATTAAGTTTTAATGCAAATCTAACTAAGATCGAAGAAGTAAAGGGGGAACATTGGTACATGTTGCCCACAAAATCAGGAGTAGGTACCTACAACAGTTATGTCCCTTTAATGTGAAATAAGCTTAAATTACAATTTATAATCGGTAGTGCATTTTATTTAATGATTTAATATATCTTTTCTCTGAAGTAAGTAGGTAGGGGCACATTGATACAGACAAAAGAAACAAATCATGTAGTTCATATCAAAACTGATTTAAACTTCAGTTGACATAAATTACCAAATATTAGAAAACTATTGACTGGATTTGAATCAAAGTACCCTTGTTATGTTCCAATGTACCCCGAGAGTGGGTACTTTGTTACGAATTCCAGAATTTGATGAATATTTCGCCTATATTTTTGATTGTGAACAATTCAAATGTACAAAAATACTTTATTTTGTTTTTAGTCCCAAAACAAAATTGTAATACGACGTTAGTATCGTCATCACATTTCACATGTTACTTCGCTGCTGATAACAGAACCCAGATGTCAGTTGATTAAACTTTTCACACTCTTCAGTTAAAACACTGCCTGAAATAGGACTGAGTGGATCAGAAAATTGGCTACATAAGTTGTCAGTCTCTCTTTGCTCGTTTACTTGTGCATGGAGTTCTCTTTTAAAATGACTCCATTGCGAGGAGAGACTAGCAGATGCGTTTTTAGGGTCGTCACTTTACTTGCAATCAGATGTATTCAAGGTCTGCAATAAACAGATGGGGACTAAATACACTCCCTTGTTGTATACCTTTTCTGATTTGCCATTCCTCAACGCCTCCAGCTGGAATAGTCTTTGTGAAACTGAATCCTCGAACATAATTATCCGCACTTGGATTTTTAACAGCCACCTGTGTCACAAGAGCCTTCTCTAAATATCTTTTTGAACCCGCGTTGCTAATTTTACAGCCTCAAAACTATACCATAGTCATCTTGCCAATACCAACTCATGAAACTCGATGGTGTAGGTAAAACATGAGAAATTAAACTCAGTAATGGAGCCCTGCCCGATGACAGCATGGCCCCTAGAAAAAATGCAAACCTGAACACATTAAACTTCACCGAGTCGTGTCCGAGTCGAGACCATCTACATATGACATAAGTTATCACCGTAGTTCGTGGACAGCGCCAAGTCAAGAAGTCTCCTCGTAGACTTGTGTAAAGTCTTGACTCGTAAGTGCACAAGTTTTGTGGATGGTGATGGTGACGCATCCATTTCAGTCTACTCTACCCCAGGTGGGTTGGATATAAAAAATCACCATTCAGCCCGTCAGTTATCGCGTGGGTTTTTCGTGTGCGAAGCAGCATAAATGACGTGAGCCAACACAAAAAAAAAAAAAGCATTTACCTCCTGGGTCGTTGGATAGGATCTATTCATTTCTTTAGTCAAAAAAAAAAAAAAAAAGATACTCACGCAACTTGTTCACAAAACTGCACGACACATCGAGTGAGAAAATTTTTCAACAACATTCAAATCACCATCATCCACACGAGAGGATGAAAAGTCAAGGAACTACAAAAAATTCTCTCAGCCTGTATCTTTTTTCGTCCGAAAAACACAGCGTGCCGTTGCGTTTTTAAGTTTCGACTATGAAAGTATCTAATGCTAAATTTATCTATGCGTTTCTGTTTTTTTTTTTTTTGCTGGAGACAGCTGACATGGTTGCAGTTGCTCTGGTGGCTATTTTTACCCACAAAATATACAAAATTTATTCAAATCCACCTTATGAACTGGTAAATTGTAATTTTATTGGAGCACTATTTTGGAATTTGGAATGAGGCTAAAAGTATACGTTGTCGTTGTCGTTTAGATAAGCCAGAGAGTACGGATTGTGTGTAGGCCGTACGTACGTACACCGTACAGTGGTGCACTATGTAACAAAAATGAATCAATGAATGATACAGAAAATGGTGTCATTTCCTGATGCTGTGCTGCCTCTGGAATAATGTGCAATAAATTTGTGTAAATTGATGGCGATGATAAATTATTTGTGTGAAATGTAAAACGAAACATTGTTTGCATAATATTTTAAACTTATCTGTCAACGGGTTGCGTGAATGGCATGAATGTAGATACTTATTGATGGGTGGGGGTTAATGGGGAACCTACATTTTGCATAATCAGTTATGAATATTAAAATTTAATTTTTAGTTAATGGAAATATTTTATGGGTCTTTTGTCCTATTTGCCACTGATTTCTTATTTTATATTGGACCACAAAATGTATCCAATCAAGAAAAACTTCAAAAGTGAGACGAAGTACCAAATTCATAACTGAAATAAAGACACTGTCTAAGCCTCTTTTTTAAGTTTTTGTGTACAGAAGACTCGATGGACTGTTGCGATTCGCATTTAAGCCTCTAAAGTTTGTGGGTAAATCTTTTCCTTCACACCTCCACCCGAAGAATCTTTTTGTCTGGTTTCATTCTTCTGCCCCAGCAAGCAAGCAAGATTTTATAGAGTCTCCTTGGTCATGGCGCGAGAGGACTACGCTACTGAGATGCCGACTTCTCATTTTGATGCAACAGCGGCTGGCAAGAGTGATTCGTCGACAGATTGTTTCACTGATATTATTTTCAGAGTTTATAGCTGAACCCGAATAGACAAAGCCCTTCACTACTTCAATGTTAGCTGGCTGCGCACATTGGTGTAGCTGCAGCAGTAGCACGTAGCAATGTCAAAGTTCAATGTACGTATATCGTATTGCACGGCTACAATGTGAAGTAGCAGCTTCAGCAAAAAGAGTACCTAGCTAAAGTACAAGTCGACTCGACTCCAACTTCACAAACGTGCTGCGCTGCAAAACAACAACAAACCAAAATGGCAGACATGATTTTTGTTTGAGTTCAGTGCTACACATTGTAATTCGAGTATGCTGCTTTGTGAGCTACTTTATTTGACATTGCTACGTGCTACTGCTGCAGCTACACCATTGTGCGCAGCCAGTAAACCTGTCTGTCTTTAGGTTTTGTCCAAGCCTATAGAGTGATGATGCTCTGCACTTGAAGACAGCATAAACTTTGTCTTGTCCTCATTAATGCTCTTGTCGCTGGTTACAATCCTCGCTGTTTTGAAGATTTCCGCTCCAGCATCTTTCTTGGACTATATATAAGAAAGCGCTTCCAGAACGTCTTTCTGTTCGGAAGGACGGTAGTTTTATTCATCATCGTCCAAATCTAATGAGTAATTCTGCCTGACAGTGATTAGTTGGTTGTCTTCCCGTTTGACAGTATGCAGAAGTGTTGTTTCCAATCTCTCAGCGCCGACTGCGCATCTCCTGCGACACTTCCAACCTCGTTTCTACATTGTTCTGTAATTGCTTTGTAATCCTTGGTCCTTGGACGAATGATTTAGCCTTTTGTAGAACAATAGGGTCTACCTCTCGCTCAGCTCTATCTTTTTCTTCTTGAAAAGCCGATGTGTCTCCTTCGTCTTTTGATGGTAGACCGCACAGGAAGCACTCTTGGCAGCTTTGGTTCTGGCCTGTAACATTGCCTGATAAGCTTCGTTTTTGACCGTGTTCCACAGCCTTCACTCATCGTCGAAGTGGTCGCCTAATGAAACCCAAAGTCTGGGTTTGTGACAGGCGCCGCGCCGGCCTCGTGGAGACCTAAGAGGAGACAGGCTTAGCAAAGTTTTTGGCGGCCTTTTGCGGTTGCAAACTCGCAACATGAAATTTCCTCACTGAATCTGCTCGATCCTGCTGTCTGGTGGAAATCCGCATTCGCACTTTTATTACTACAAGGTAGTGGCCCGAGTCTATGTTGGCCCTTCGGAAAGTGCGGACATATAAGATATTGGTTTCATGTCTGCTATTTATCGCAATTAGATGAATTTGGATGAGTATACGTTGATCAGGTTTACCCTCTGGTATAAATCTTTCAAAAATTGCCTTAGGTATGACACCCACTTATGGTACCCCCAAAGAAAAGACGAATTTCCTCTTAGGTCGATGAGGCGCCCGTGAAATTTGTCACACAAAAAGTCCATGCAAATTTTTGCTGTGTGGGCTGTGGACCGATACTGCTTGGGCAAAACTTTCCCAGAACTATCTATTCCAATAAAGCAAAGGAAAAATTCCATTTAGCAGGCTTGATCCATTGCATCTAGAACTCTTCGTCTGTTTTCTGGGGTAGGGTAGAAACAGTTATCTGAGACACCCTTTTTATGGAGGTCATTAATGAAAAGTTCTAGTAGAAGGAAGGCCACTACATCTAGGAATTCTACTTCGATCGGAGAGTTTTTAAAATGTGAACGGATAGCGCGATGCACAAAAAAAACTTGGGGACTGAAAAGCTTGGTCACAACACCCTCCCCCCCTAAAAAGTATAGCTAGTTAAAAAAAAACATGGTTGTCTGTAAAGTCGGTTTACGGACGATAATTTTACGTGATAACCAGTTCACAAAACACTTCATGTGTATAGGTATCCCTCCAACCACCAATCACCCAACCTACCTACAACCACCCACCATTTTTAAATTTTGTTCACCCCTTAAACACCAACCTTCCACCCCCACATACATCAGCAAACCAACAGCCCACCATTTTGAACATATTTTCCTCCTCCCCCACACAGTAAATCCCCCCTTCATAACCACTACCAATCACACACACCAACTACAGCAAACCACCCACTATTTTTGAGAATTCCTTCCCACCCGCCCCTACACCAAATTCAACCACCTACTCCACTTACAACGACCTGCTACTCACCCACCATTTTTGACAATTTTTTCCTCACCCCCACACCCTCCCCAGTACAACTATTTTTTACCATTCCCTTCACTACACCCTCAACCCAAATCCAACCACCCATAACACCTACAACAACTTGCCACTCACCCAACACTGCCAACCACCCATCACACCTACAGCCACCAAAAAACCACCAACCATTTTTGACAACACCAGATCCAACCACCTACCTCACCTGCCACCACCTTCCACTCACCCACCTTTTTTGACAATTTTTTCATCGTCCCCAATCAAATCAACTATCCCCACCACCTAAACCGCCGACCACCCAACCCACCTTCAACCACCAACCACCCACCATATTTGCCAATTCACCCCCCACCCTCCCCCAATCATACCAAATTCCCCCAACACCAAACACCCATCCCACCTACAGCCACCAAGGAACCACCCATTAGTTTTGACAATTTGTGTCTCACCACCCAAACCAGCTACAACCACCCACCATTTTTGACAATTTTTCCTCTTCCCGACACTACCCCCCCCCCCCCCCCCCCTCCCGGATGCCCCACACACACTCCCACCACAACCAACCAACCACCCAACTCTCTCCACTCCCACTTTAGCGACTGTATAGGCTCTCAAAGCAGCTAGGTAACGTCAGTGTGACTGTGACTGACTTTTTTCTGTGCGTGCTGCCCATATATTCCAAACCGATTTATTAGACGTTATCACGTCAAAAAGGGGTTTTAATCCTAGCTAATATTTAAAATACTCATGTGAGTTTGCTTGTTTTTTTTTGTTAGACTTTCACGACTTACCTGCTCAACTGATCCTTATGAAATCTTCCAATCCATTGTTAGGAAAACAGAGAAAGAAATAGGGTACATCGTATCCCTCCGCCAGCACATTAATTGGAAGAGTAGGAGTGGGTTACTAATTATTTTTGTTAGAATTTGTTTCTATTTTTGGGAAGCTATTTTGAAGATAAAAGCGTCTTGATTCATGTTGTTCCGGGGAAGAGGAAAGACATTTCTTCCATCTTTATATTTTGTTATGAAACTATAAATTTGTCTGAGTATTAGTTTCTCATATGCTACCCATCATTACCTTTTCTATTTAAAGGCATATTTAAATTTTAATTTCAGTTGGAATATCCTTACTCCGCTCCGTAGGGAAAAAGGAACCTTCGGCAATAGGAGTCAAGAAAAGGGTTTTCCTGGCTGATAACGATTAAATATCCTTTGAACTTTTTTTTTGTATTGGGTCAGGTTGAATTTATTTTGATGTTGCCAAATAAAATTTTACTTGAGGGAATAAATTTGGATAAACATTTTATTTTTGGTTTAAAATTATTGAATATTTTAAACTTGGTCTAATTTTTTTTTAAATATTGCATTAACTCAGCAGCTAAGACTTAACTTTTTATTGAATTATTTCAAATTAAGTTTAATACTTAAAAATTAATGAAATTCTTTTTTTTTTTTCAGGTATGTTAACATTTTTGGAACCAGAACATACTCTATGTAAAATTTTTTCGTAAGTTTTGTTGTTTCTTGATTTTGAAAAAAGTTAACCTAAAAAACATGTTAAAATAATTTTACTGTTGGACTTTATTGCCATCATTGCAGTCAATGTCACCAAATAAAGTGTGTTTCAATTGAAACTGTCAAAGGAATGTATGGGAGAAGGCATATAATATAAGGCATTTTAACAAATGGAAGCTGGAAACATTTTCTATGAACTATTTATCGGGGGATTGCTTTTGAGAACATTACCGAAAGCTTGAATAGTCAACGTGGTAAAAATTAGGCCCTAGATCAGGTTTTTTTTGGTATTTTAACGCTCTTTTTACCTTGTGAATTCCTTAAAAAGACTTTTTGCTATTGTGTCATTAGTCATCCTCACTGTAATGTCAATCTTGCTCCATTTTCTCTACTTGATGTCCGCATCATTTTGTTTCTCCTGTTTTAAGCCACAGTTCGTGGTTGGATACGATTTGTAGCCACTGGATCTTTCTTATATCATCAGCGTGGATGCCATTGAATACAAAGTCTCTTATTTTCACCCACCACCGTTGCAGTTGTAACACCATAAATCGCAAGTAAGAACAAAATTGGTGAGAGAGCATAACCCTGTGGCACTTTGAATGCATCGGAAAGCTGTACTCTGTGCGATACGAAACACCTTGAGTTGTTGCACGATTCTATTATTGCAGAAAAACTTTTACTGGGAATGCCCCTAGCATCAGGCGATCTCCGGATATCATCTCGAAATGGACGAACATAATGTAGAGTGGCTGTTGATACTCCGATGATTCAAAAATTATTCTTAAGGTGCTAATGTGATCGACACATGATTGACCACTTCGAAACCCAGTTTGGTGCCTCTTGAGCTTAGTCTCGGTTCTGAACTTTATTCCCGTAAATTGGCACAATTTTCTGAAATCTGGACAAAATGTTGATACTATGCTAGTTTCTACAGTTCTTGGGATAATCTTTCGGAAGCATGATGAAGATGATAACTCTGTAATTCGCTTCCGTTTCCCTAAACAGCCTTAACAAGCGCCAACGATACTCTTGCTGTCCAGTTTAAGACTGCTTTAAGTAAAACGGCAGCTGTGCCATCAAGTCCAGCTGGTTTTTTTTTTTTTTTTGTTCTTGAAGAGTATCATCGAGGCCCTTATTTCTGTACTTGTCGGGGAGTCAATATTAATGCCTCTGGAAGAAACAATTTATGTTCTCTTACGCCCTGCTCATCGTTGAACAGTGCGCAGAAATGCTCCTTCCATGTTCCAACTTCGTAACTGGTCTTCTATTGACACTAAAATAGGCTACTGTTTGTGTCAAGAACAGGGTGATTAGACAAGGTCCTTAGTAATTTTCAATAGCAACAATGCGTTTTTACGAATTGCAGCTTCTTTGGCGCTCTCCAATATAGCCCTTCCATCTTGGAATTTGCCAATACAATATGTTGCTGAGTTCCGAGAGCGGAATCGCTGAGGTTTCCCACAAGATGGAATCCTTTCGTCACTTCTTTGATCTTTCGTTGTAGACAGTTTACTTAGAGCAGTAGGTCACTATAGGTCGCAGATGATGACAAGAATCCTCATAATTACAGACTTCAATCAGCCTTTGACACTTGGAGACTTGGAAAAAGTAAACTTATTGTGAACACCTTTCTTTCACTAAAAGGAGAAAATTGGAATTTCTTTGACTATACTATGAAAGAATTTTTGGAGGCGTTGTTGATAGTATACTTTCGTTGAACTTACTAGTAGGCGCTTATCTTCGGAAGATGCTATAATATTTGCAAATGGCGGCATATGTCAAACTGAAAAAAATTTCACCTTTTAAAGAATAAAGGTGCCTTTACATGGAGCTGCAAGCCCTGAGTTGCAAAAAAAGAGGATGCAAAATCAATAAATCATACTTGTGTGATAGAGAGGGAGGACCAAAATGCAGACGTCTTCATGGATGCAAATTATAGGAAAATGATGGATGCAGCTTGAAAATTATAGTGAAGACGAACATGTTCATCTTCATTGTCTGCACTATGCTGGTTGTTGTTGTGTTTTCGTCTGCATTTGCAGCTCCATGTAAAGCCACCTTAATTGATATATGCCGCCATTTGCAAATATTATAGCATTATTATAAAATTTTGCTCCGCGTTGTAGTCAGAGTATTTTTTTTTTACCAGAGTGACCAAATCTTTTTGGACTCGTCATAGTTTGTTCACAATGAAGATAATATCTAGGATGACAATATGTATCCCGCTTTATGCAGGGTCATTCATTTCGTGATTCCAAGTTTTTAACGCTGGCATTTGACACCTGTCAAATTCAGCTGTCATCTGAAGTGTCATAATATTGTTTGATTGTTTGACATTTACGATAATGGATCGCTTTACAATCGAACAAGGCGTTTACATTATTAAAACTAACTACAAAGGTGGTGAATCGGCCAATTTTCACGCATATCGCGATAATGGAAGTCATAATCGACTGACTACGCAAGAAATTTAAAGAGAGTGGAAGCGTCAGGGTTTATACAGTCGTAAGGCCTGTGCATCATACTTTACTTTCGAAATCGAAAAATGAAAGACGCTTTATTATGACACAATGTTCCTTCTACAAATATTTGTTTCTAAGATAAAACTCATTTTAGTTAATTTTTCAGCCGCACAAGACGAATGTTGAATGCCTTATCTCACTTTGCTTGAATGCCCTTTAAACCAAAACATTATGAAAATTACACGCATTCACTTTAGAATTTAAAATTTATTACAAAAAAAAAAAATACTGTCACTTACTTGCGAAATTATGACGAATTCTAAATTTAAAAAAATTACAGAAAAAAAAGCAAACAAAAAATAATAAATAAATTCACAATACATTTTTTCTTAATATTTTCAAACCCTCATGCAAAATGCATCTTTTTATCGGCTTTCCGAGCAAATATTGTAATAACCCCAAGGATCAGTACTTCGGCTAGAATTCCCAAAGCTGGCCAAACTGTAGCCATTTGACTCCTCACTCGTACATATGTTGCAGACCGGGATTTCCAAAAAGATGTTGTTAAATTGCTTAAATCATTACTGCCCACACACACAAACTGCCCGCGCTCATCCAGAGTGACATTTTTCATTTTTAGAACAGCATTCTCAATTCCATCTTCATTTTTCTCCAGCTGGTATCGCTCCGTGGATTTTTGAATTTTAAGATCTCCAATTTCCCAGTGTAAATTTATTTCGGAGCCAGCTGCTTCACAAGGAATCGAGAGTTCTCCAAATTCGGTAACAACAGTAGTTGTAGGCGCTCGCACCACCACCGCAGCTAAAACACGAAATTCTTTTTTGTTGCCTTCCAGCACACAGCTATAGGTTCCAGCATCGGAAGAGATTGTGTTTTCAATACTGAATATGTTTTGAGCTTCGATAATTTTGTAGCGTTTTTTTAGTTCGTCAACTCTGCTCACTTCGATGCCGTTTTTTTGCCAAGACAGCTTGGATTCCACATCTTTGGTGATGTTACAGTGGAGCACCAATGGTCTATGCAAATTGTAACCCTTCAATTTGTGCTCGATGTTGTCATAGTTTGGCACCAACAGTTCTGGATCTGGATCGGTGACAGTTTGTCCATAGACCACAACAGTCAAAAAAGTAAGAAGTAAAAATGATGTTACCATCATGAGATTATTATGAAACCGTAGTCGTCTGCCAGAGACCTTAAAGTAACTAAAGCAAATTTCAAGTCGTTCAAAACATTATTGTTGTGAATAAGTGACTGATAAAGTTTACTGGCAAACATTTTAAAATAGATTTCGAACGTACATATTTATAAATTTTCTGAGATAAAACTGAAAGAAAAGGCCACAAAACTGCGATAATGATGTGACAAGTTCGTCATTGGTATTCGTAATAGCTGTCAGTGTTGCCCTGTCCTGAGTTATGATAAATCTGCAAATTATGTCATGAATATTTTGTAATCAATATTACTTGGAAATTAATCTGATGACATGTCCAAGAATTCCAATTAATACAATTCCCGATTATCCACCGCCAAAACTGAAGAACAAAACACTCAGCAACAAAATCTCAAATGACGTATGCAACTGTCAGATACACTTTACGTTTTCAGAAAGCACAATTTTGTAGCAGCAGCAGTAGCACGTAGCAATGCCAAAGTAAATTTCAAAAAAAGAAAGTAGCTCACAAAGCAGCATACACGAATACAATGTGTAGCACTGAAATAAAAAAAAATCATGTCTGCCATTTTGGTTTGTTGTTGTTTTTGCAACGCAGCACGTTCGTGAAGTTCAAGTCGAGTCGACTTGTACCTCAGCTACTCTCTCTGCTGCAGCTGTTACTTCACATTGTAGCCGTGCAACACGATTTATGTTCATTTAACTTTGACAGTGCTACGTACTACGGCTGCAGCTACACCATTGTGCGCAGCCAGTTACTTTGATACTTTCTTGCAGTTGATTTTACTTTCTTTTTTGTTAAATTTTTAATTAAAAACAAGTCAAACTTAAGACAAAAATATTCTTTGTTTGTAACTTTGCAAACTAAAAATACGAAAACAACAAAAATCTAAACTACACACATGGCAACACTAAACACAGTGTACTTGACAAATACGCGCACTGCGGCAGATAAACTGAGAATGTAAGATAAAGAATCATATTCTAGAACAATAAGTTGAAGTGTGCGTATCTTGATAAGTACATAACCGTTAGCGTATGCATAGTTATAGATACATATTGAGATGTCATTAGTAACGGTGTTCAATGTTAATCATAAATTGAATTATTTGAACACTTTGTATAAACTGCCATTGGATAAACTAACCAGACATAATTTTAGTCAGACTTTGATAGTGAAATTATATGAACTTGTGATAAGGCGACAAAAACCAGCCATTTTTGTGCCAAACTACAAACGAAAAATTACTTTTGCGATACTGACACTATTTTTAGATTCCGGATGGGAGACCGGTCGACTTAAACGCGTGCTTTTGCCATGTGTTCTCTTTTCTTCTCTCTTCCGTTCTGTCTCTCTTTGTCGTGTTTGTGTTGTTTTGAGCCGAAGGTCTCAGTTGCCAGTGCTTGACGTAGATTAATAATGTAATTTTTTACTTGCGATTTTTTTTTTGACAATTAAACATGACATTACGATGATAGAGAAGACCTAAAAAGTGGGAGCGACAGTTCCGTCTGTCTGTCCGTCTGTAGTGGCACGATTTTGGTCAAACTAGTTACAAAGTACATATTATTATGACGTTCTAAAGAGAACTTTTTGGAATAAGCTTTCAAGCTCCAAAACTAACGGTACCTGACATATGATTTTTATATTTTTTCATATCAGATTTTTTCGCAAGCCACTTGACGGATTTCGATGAAATTTTTAAAGTGGAAGCTCTTTTATAAACGAAATTTTTTTTTTTCATTATAAGTTTTTTTCAAAAACTGTTTGTTTAAAATAAATAAGTTTTTACGGGTGGACGATTTAAAGACAAAAAATGGGTATATAAGTCCAAAAAAGAATAAATTAATTAATACTTGTGCTGCACGTTTTCCGATCCACACATGCCTATTCCAGACATTTAATCGAATGGAACAGTGATTCCCAAGTATGAAAAGTTCCAAATTTGAGATCTTTGACAAATGGCGAAGTGACTTGTTGTGACATCAACCGTCCCGTAACCGTGAAGTGGATTAAGTGGAGGGAAAACAACGCTATCTACTGTGACACAAAATTCCATTTAAGCAAAAGTTAAGACGCTACACCTAAGTTGTGCGCACGCACGGCATGGCACTCGCACATGGTTCAAAATATTGGACAATGTTCAAAACGTATGAGATGAAGATTCTTATAGCGGCAAAAGTAACGATATTATATGCATATATTGTCCAGCTGCAAGTATCGCAGCACTTCAAGTCCTCCTGGAGCATAGGTCAGCAACAAGATCTTTCCTGTTGTCCCGATTCTCTGAACTGGTCTTAGTTTTGACCATGATTGTGTTTCCTGAGATTAAGCTTATTTAACCACCGATGACCACCAAGTTGGTTTTGGTCTTCTTCCGACGCATATTACCCTGATTCCATTCGAAAGATTGTTTCGATTGATTGTTGTCAGGTTTCCTCAGTGTACGGCTGATTTAACGGCACTTCCGTTGCATGATGTTTGCATCCATGCAATTTTGTATGCCCGCTCGTGTTCGGCAGTTCAATATGATTTGCGTCCACCAGATCTTCAGATTCTACCGCAGAAAAAGCCTGCAGTGTGCTCGAGATCTTGGTTCGTAGCCATATTTTGCTGGAGTAACTAGTAAAAGTTTCCGTAGAATAGTTGGCTTTTTCCTATCGTCATACAGTTCTCCTTGAGTTTTGTTCTTCCTTTTGCTTTTCTACATGCAAAAAGAGCTGGATAGGTCCTACTTTGTAACCTACTACGGGGATGCGAGAGCAACCGGATCTGTCACCTTCTCTAGCATGACTTGAATAGCAATGCAAGAGCTCAAAAACCTACGCTCCAAATATATCAAAATTATTTAGGGTTAAGGCCGTTGTAAAATCGTGGTTCATCCTCGGATTAAAATTTAAAAACGATTTACTTCGGTTCGTGTGTACATAATTAAAGTTAAGACGGTGGTCCAAGATTGGTTTAAGAGTAAATCCACCGATTTCCGAGGATTTAATAAAAATTGACCCACGGATCAAGAATTTAAAAACGAGGTTCAGTGTTGAACCAGAACTCTACAAATGGTTCTTATTAAAGTGTAGTCTTACTGTTGGCTTGGCAGCGTGAATAATATACATAGGGATGGGCCATCTAGTGGTTGCTTTTTATTTTATTTTGACACTGACAGCTGTTTCCCTCTCGAAATCTTGACAGACGGTCAATATCATACCTCTGAATCGCCTTACATTTGAACAACGTTGGGAAATATTGTAAACTTATTTCCAAAGTGAGTGCTGTATACGCAAGTTTTTGCAAATAGTTCGTGAGACTGATGGTATGCTAGTGTACAACACTTATGGTCCTCGTCGAACTACGGTGCCACAGACGAGAGCGTGGCTGCTGTAGCCGAGAGTCGCCGTCGCGTCGCTTCGATCTCAACAGCTCAACATTTCATTTCAAAGTATAGTTTGGACCACCCTTTATAACTACTTATATGTATATTGACTGAAACTCTCTGGCCCGTTTTAAAAAAAAAGTTAAGCATTAAGCACACCAAACTGTGAGTTTTTTTTTGGATGCAACGGCGCGGCGGCGGCGCGGCGCGGCGTCTCAACAATGGCTTGAGAACTATCTACATTCCAAATGGGGCAGTTTTGGTTATTGACATGGCTACGTAAATTAAAATTTCGGCTTTATCGCTGAACAAAAATTTTGTATGTATCGCTTTCATGAACATAACCGCGTTTTTCGAAATAAATCCGCACAAATTGCATGCGTTGCTAAGGCGTTTCATGAACAAAACCACGTTTTTCGAAATAAATCCGCACAAATTGCATGCGTTGTTCAGGCGTCAGTCGATTCATTATGAAATTGCAATTTAAAATTAAGATAAATCACATGACAAAATGGTTTTACATGAAAAACAGTGCTGCGAACCTTAAGTTCCATAATCTTAAAAAAACAATAAGTCAAAATAATATAACAAACTGCATTAAATAAACCCTTTTAGAAAACAAAACTCCAACAATTATTTGTATCACACCAAATAGGAAGAATAATTCAAAGAACAACATTTCTGCTACAATTTATTTCACATCATTTTATAATTTATAGGCCCGAATCTTATGAATAATGAGGGTGTATCTTTGTCAGATTGCCTGATGTTAATTCCATGTCCGTAATTTATGTCTTCCAAGAACTAAGGTACCTTTTACAAGTCACAATACAACCTTTTATCAGGTTATTCAAGGACCAGCGAAATACTATTATTTAATATTTATTGCCGGTCTATTGTGATTTGCATAAATTCACTGTCATTCACAATGTGTCTGTGTTTTTTTTTTTTTTTTTAAGTTGGAAAAACAAATATGGTTTTAAGAAACAAATATTTATCATTTTGTTGTTTGAATAGTAGCTCTGCGAAGTGTGTATTTAGACCTGACAATGTACTTAAAAAATTTTTGTTAACTGAATTGTAGAAGAAGAAAACAATGCACTAAATTAAATAATCCTGTGATCTAAAAAATAAAAATAGTAATTTATTAAAGCATTCACAAAAAAACATCTTTGTTTGCCTTGTATCACAAGTCACAAGAGTTTCACAGAAAGAGAGGGAAATTTATAGAAGAGCGTATTTCAAAGATACTTAATGTCACTGAAAAATTCATCCAAAAGGCACGGCACAAATGTCTGACGTTTTAAGAAAGAGATTTAAAAAACAAAAACGTCATTAGTTCGCATGAATGTACAGTTCGTATCTATGTACGTCTGTTTGCCTTAAAGATACTCGAACATATCCAAACAATGACGACACTTTATTATCGTACTACAACTACTCGTATCTGTATCTTTATGTTGCCTTGTGGACACTTAAATATTTGCACTTGTTTGTTTTTTTTTTCGTCTTCGATCCAAATAACCAAAGATAACCTAAAAAATTTTAAAGATTCGTTATTCGTGGGTGGAAATATCTATTTTAGTTTTTATTTAAAAGTTGTCCCACAAAAAATAAAAAAAATCGTTTTCCACATCGATGTGTTGTATTTTGGAGTCAAAATTTGTTTGACTTGGTTGTCAACGCTGAAATTTATGGAACCACCACCACCCACAAGTGGATATAGGAAGTTTCATATATATATTGAGACATGAGGCACGTATCTCATTGTCTGATGTGGTGTATCCATATTTACTTTATAAGCTAAATCAGTAAATAAATTTAAGCAAAAGTGACAGTAAATACAGTTACAAAATGGCAGAGGATGGCGATGGCATGGCGGCGCGACGGTGACACTGGTGGTGTTGTTGTGACTTTTTGACGTCATTGTTCTGAATGGGCCGCCACCGCCATGAGGTTTTCTAAAAACAAAACAAAAAAAATTCTCAGACTTGTAAGGTGTGGTTGGGAACGTTTTGTTTGCATTTTATTTTTTTTCAGAAATTTCTTTGTTAAGACTGAACATGAACAATAAACACACATCCAAAACAATTATTTGTTTAACGAAATAAATAAAAAAAAAAAACAAAAAAATAGGTACGTATGGAGAAAACAGTCTTGAATTATTGAAAAGATTTAAAAAAGAATTCCCACAAGATTTACGCTAAAGGAAAAATATTTTTTTAAATTTTGACAGCTAGTGCACGCTTTACAATTGGTCGTGATGACGTAGAGATTGACAACAATTGGGTTTGTTGATATTCGCTTTGTTAAATAAAACTGCAGATGTCATTGTCAGCAATGACGTTCACAGTTGTGACAGGTTCGCATTTTGAGATGTTGCAGTTGAAAGTTCCACGAAAATTTCATAAGACAAGGCGATTTTGGAAGAATGTTAGATTAAAAAGAACTTACTCTTCACTTTACCACACCATTAAATTGTCTTGTGGAAAATGTTTTGTTAGCTATTTTTGCTTTTTTGATCCGATAAAGAACCGCATTTGACTATGAAATGAAAACCATTTTAAAACCGTTCACGAAGAGTTGAGTACAGAACGAAATAGGGACCGATTGAAATGAAATCGGTTTGGTATCATCTTGCAATTGGTTGTACACAGAGAAAAGGTGCGAAGCTTCTACCGAAGAGTGAGACAGCCAACTTCAGAATTCACTAGCCATCCAAGACCCTGCATAGATGGTCATGGAAACACTATCGATTAACCATTTGGAGGAACTACTTCAAACCAGTTGCTTAATGGTGATGAAAGCCATTTTCCAGAAAATAAGCAACCGGATGCTGGCAATCTGAATAACAACCAAATGTTGCAGCCTCCCTTGTTGTCTAGGTGCTGTATGAATCGGGAAGGCACTGGTTGGCGGCTAACTGGCAATGTCCAGTGCTGTAACTTATATCATAGTGCTTATTCCAGCACCTGGTAGCCACCGGGTACCACCTGAATGTGGTTTAACGACCTTATTCGAGCGGGTGTAGAACACGGGTAAATTGTGAAGCTTAATTGCCTTGCCAGAGTGGCTGTTCTGCTTCGGTTAGAAAACGGGCAAGTGACAGATCAGTTCCAAATAAGTAAACCAAACTAGAGATGAGGTCCCAACTAACATTTCAGCTTCGATTAGGCTAAGAAAATTGCAGTGCGTGAAGCTTAGACTTCTGTAAAGTTCCCGTAAGGCTTCCACTGGAAGCAAAACTCATTATAGATGTCGTGACCTCGTTTAAAGCTTCGTTTAGGCCGTAGGGAAATAAAATGAGGAAACTTAATAGAAGCTAAAATCAGTGTTTCCAATAAGCTTCCATAAGGGATGTTATAGAAGGAAGTGGTAGAATAGCTTCTATAAAGCTTCCATGGAGTTATTGTACCGAACCTACTGTCAATCAGCTTGCAAAGGGTCTTTATAAGAGTTATATGGAAATCTTATCAAATGTTTCGTTTAAAGCTATACTATTTGATCAAAGAGGCTTTATAAAGAAAAAAAAGAACCGACAAAATAACCAATTTATATTTTCAGAAAATTTAATTTTTCGTGCAAAACTAGCGTGAGGATTATATTAAAATTTTAAAAAATGAGTATTGCGTGGAAAAAAATTAAAAAATCGGGGAATTATTACAGATCTCTTTCGATGAGACGTGCAATAATGCTCCAAAGAGCTCGCGGAGTTGAATAGAGAATAATTCTCCAGAAGTGCAACATCAAGAAATAAATGAATCCATTAGTAATTAGAATAACAATGAGCCTTCCTCAATCAAAAATCAGAGGATGAAAACGAAATTAAGAAGAACGAAAATCTAGGCACAAGCCTAAGGAAATGGGCCATAGAGTGGTCTATAGCAGCGGACTGCTTGATCTGGTTATCTATGATAGCAACAAAAAAGCCACTTCCTGATGGCTCAGACGTTCCACTCCCGATGGACTGATGATTGTGGATTTTATGTATACACAGATGGCTGTTTGAAGATTATAGGCCTTTGATTTGACGTAGATTGAAGCTGCTGTGTTTGAAGAACCTGTAAAAACTGAAATAAAATTAATACAACAAAATTAACACATACTTTCTTACTACAAAGCCGGCCATACTCACTTCGTTATGGTTCATCCGGTCTCTATCAGCGTTATATACTTTTCGGGCTGCTGCAGATCGTTTCCCATTGCTCTGTGAAGCCCTTGACAGATTTTACATGTCACTGTTGTTAGACATTGCTTCAATTTCTTGCAATGCTTCGTAGTACGTCTTGATATTTCATCTTTTTACAAGGCACTGATACTCCTTCCATCCTTCAGCCGAATTTCCAGGTGGGGTTTTAAAGTTTTTAAAACACCTTCCTCGCAACTTCTCTGGTGGCCACATAAGTCTTCCGTTTTTCTCCCAAGTTGAGGGCACTGCTGAAAGTTTGAGTTCTCCGGCCTCAATCGTTTGGACAATTTTAAAATTTTCAGAATGCTCTTCCATTTTGGAGTTCTATAATTAATGAACATACATTTAATATTTTATTTGAACAAAATTTCCATTATGTTCCTTATATGATTTTATAACTACCTCAATTTGGATGTTTTTTTCTTTTTCAATTTTTGTTTGTTTGTTCTTTAGATTGACACAAAAATAATCAGTTATTCTTTGAGTTGTATATCTGCGTCATAAGTCAAAGGTAAAATGATGATAAACAAAACTTGAACCGTGTTTCCATAGGGCATAGTTTATGTCTGGATTATAGATCATAATCTTAATCGTTGAAATTATATTTCCAAAACAAAAAGATAAAGATAACAAAAGTATTGATTGATATAAATACATATTTTATAAGTATAGGATGCGCAAATTTATGAGAAATACATTTGCTCAGCAAAGGAAAAATAAAATCTAGTGATCGAAATGATAAATGTTAAGTCAGACATTTTTTTGCTTCGTCGAGACTCCGCTTGTTATGGATAAATGCAAAGATGCATGGAACATAGTAGAAGCCTAATCGAAATTTTATCGAAGCTTATACATGAAAGAAGTGATTAAGTTCTGAATCTTCTGAGATCATGTTACTGGAAGCCGAGTGGATAGAGTGCTGGACAATGAAACAACAGATCGTGAGTTCGAATCCCATATAGGTAAGAAAAAAAAACATGTTCTTTTAAAATGTTAACAGTTTAATAAAAATATGAATAGGCCTAATAGAAGTCTCAATACCAAATGAAGCGAACTTCTTAAATGCTTATATTGTATTTTAAGCGAAGAGTTTGAGATGCTTTCTTTCAACAAGTTTCGGTAAAATTTCTTTTGGGGCTGGTTCAAACCTCTTTTAGGTCACTAAGAGCTATAACCGAAGCTGGCGCTTCCGTAAGGCCTCCATATTATCTTTGCAATAAGCCTTACCGAAATAATTATTGGGACTGCGGAAATGTTCTCCTTTTTATGCTTAACGAAGTTTAAGACAAGCTTTAAGGAAACAGAAAGTATTGTTCGGTAAGCTTTTATAGAAGCTGAAATTTTAGTTGGGGTTAGTCGTGATTTTCCATTCACAGCTATAACTGTGATTGTGATTTCCAATTCGATGTGATTTTGAAATGTGATAGTGAATTGTGATTTTTAACAGAATTGTTTCACAATGAGTATGAGCATAATATAAACAGATACACGCCACACATCATTCACTTGTCCTGCCACACCGACTCCGCATCGTTATTCATTACTCTTCACGCACTTAATGTACGTATTTGTTTGTTAATATGTTCTACTTTGTACGTTTAAATCCTTTTCATTTTACATCGCACTTTTATTCATTATATTATGAAAAATGTGAATGAACGGTTTCTGTAAGCTGTGGTTTAAACTGCGAAATAAAGAAAAAAAAAGAGAACAAATCTTAATCACGTTTTAGGAATACGCAGTTTATTTGCAACTCGTTAACAGGTCGTGATTGTGTTTTTTTATTCACAGTTCATACTTCAAAGGTCGTGAATTTTTGCTCTTCTCTAAACCAAATACTGAATAGAGATGGCGGCAGACCCGGTAGCTCTTGAATCCCTTTTATGTAACTGACTATGATCTATCGACCTTCTTTCGCCCAAGGGCCAAGGGGAAAGGCATAGGCAGAAAAAATACTCAAAGAGAACCGTATGACGAAAAGAAGAAGCCTAACTGGGATGGTCTCAACAATTCTATGGAAACTTTTTACTGGTCACCATGCTTCCACAATAATAGCGTCGACCACAGCGCTCACATGTACAGAAATTATTCTGTGAGGTATGAGGATTTTTATTCTGAACAAAGAGAATTTTCGGCTCGACTTGAGCTGTAAAGATGGTGAGGGAGGAAAATTTGCCGGTATTGCAATCCTTCTGATGGAAACCGAAATAAGTTCAAACACTTGCTCACCTTCAAAAAAAAAAAAAAAAAATTCAGTCAGCTGTCAAACTTTTCAATGATCTCGTATTTGTCTATCGAATGCTTTTTCAAAATCAAAAACCACAATTTGAAAATCATGCTTGGCGTATGTCCCTTCGATTTATACAGGGTCATGGTTTCAAGTTGGTATCACTGGCATCATTTGACACCTGTCAAACTCAACTGTCATCTGAAGTGTCATAATGTTAGTTGAATTTTCGCCATTTACGATATTGAATCGCTTAACAATCGAACTACGTCATCATAATTCACCGACTACCCCAATCGGTAAAATTGTGAAAAAATTTGAAGAGAGTTGAAGCGTTACTGATGTCACATCATCGTAATGCACGCACAGTAGAAAATATTGCTGCTGCAAGTGCAAGTATTGCTGATGAACCGAATTTACCGATTTGCCGGCGTTCGCAGCCGATAACCGATTTTTTTGTTTGGCTGGCAATTGAAGATCATGACTTGGATGATATGTAGTTCCAATAAGACAAGTGCAACAAACAACATATCACGACCAATTATGGCTTCAATGCGTGAGAAGTTTCCTAATCGCGTAATTTCACGATTTGGCGACATCAATCGGCCACTAAGATCATGCGATTTGACAGCGTTAGATTTTTATATATAATAAAAAAGCAACATTACTCAAGTAATGGCCGAGATACCGCCTGAAATGTGCGGAAAAATGGTTTAAAATTGTCTCAAAAGAATCGCATGATGCGAATATTCTCGAGTCGGCCATTTTGAATGAAATTGTTTTGCACACTTAATGGCAAAGTTCAAACTTAAGAATGAAACAAAAAAAATTTCACTAAAAATGTATCGCTGTGTGTGTTTTGTTTAGTTTTTCTTTCCAAATCCAAAAATGAATGACCCTATGCATCTGGAGAAGTTAACTTTCCCGCCATTGCTACTCGTAAACTGAAACTTGGAGAAGAGAATCATGAGTCATCTGACCCCAATGTCAGCCATCTTTTTTCAAAACTCAGAAATTATCTCGTTTGGCAAAACAGCTTTGTCTTTTTTGGAGTGTTTAACCGCATCACCAGCTTCCTCGAGTGTAATGGTGGGGAAACTGTGAAGAGTTGTATCTTCTCCAAAAAGAAGTTGACCTTGAGCATCGTTTATTATCTTGACATTTCTCCTTCTTTGAGCCAGTTGTTTTGAAGATGGTTGCTTTTATGTTTTTTGTGTAGATGTTGAAAACCTTGGTTTGTATAAGTAGCTGGGGAAGAAATTATTTACAGATCCATACTCTTTGCTTGAAGTTGGGTGCACTTCATCTTCGCTTCTTTCTTGCAGCTTCTGTATTGCACATCGAGAAGTGCCCTTTTTCTGTATGATCCGACCGCTTCCCGTTTATGCCCCTAAAATATGTGCTCTCCTCTTTCTCGGAACGTCTACGTTTACACAGCACATGAATTCTAATTTTAAAAAATCATTTTCAAATCGCAATCATTTCAAATGTGTGAATTAGCATTTTCCGAATTTCTAGCATTTTTATTTAAAACTTTGTTTATGTTCGAAAACAAACAAGCCAAATTAAAAAAAAGTCCCCATCATTCGAAATCAATTGGCTTTCTAATTTGAATATCACCATCATCATCATCACCATAATCCTGATGCTACCAGCCATCAAGCCATCATGATGGGATTGAACAAGCCTTCACTTTTTAAACGTAATTCGTTAATTTTCATTAAACCATCAACACTGCCATGTCAGCAAGGAACAACAACAAGTAGAAAAAAAAAACACCCCTTTTTGCATGTAATTTGAGACAGAAACTCGGGAACTACGGGATAGGGTGTTCGTTTTGGGTTGGTTGAAATATTTTATCGTAATGATTTTTTACTTGATGATTTTAAAAGGTATAGGATAATCAACTCAGCCTTAATGGGCTTCCCAGTAATATGGACTGTCAGTAAAGGTACACCTTTCTTCTTCTTCTTTGGAACAGAGTCGTCAACGAACCCCTTTTCAATTTTGGTAACGGAAAAGCTTGTTCGCAGTCTGGAGTTTTTCATTAACTTGATGATTTTAATTTTCATAGATTCCTTCATTCTGAAGACCTTCGATACATGACTTGGCTCAAATTCAAACTTTTGACATTTTTAATGATGGAGAGTTGTAACTTAAAAAAAAAAAAAGAAGCCATAGTGCCGAAACACCCTGTTTTTTGTTTTGCTCTGATTCTTTCAAATTGACGTTAGATACTGGACAAATGAATTTAATTTCATTCAAAAGCATAACGAGCCGGGTCCGGTCCGGTCCGGGTCCAGGTCCTGGTATATTGATTTATGGAACTCAACAAGGCTTGTTAGTAGCCAAGTTGATTAATACAACATTAGCTCCCATCCCAGTGTTTTATTCGCCTCTTTTTTTATCATGGCGACGCCTAAACTCCCGCCCATAACTGTTATTGCCTTTTTTAAAATCATCAAGGAACTCTTCCAGATTTAGGGGAGTTTTTCCTCATCACGTTCCTATTGCTTTGGCATGTTTTTTTTATGGATGAGTTGATCGGCTCTTCCAGACCTATAAACCATGCAAAATCAAATCAAAAACACAAATCCTTCTTCCACATTCTTCTTTACTTTTTGGTGACGTCGTAGATGTTACAACATATTCTTTGTTGGTTATGGAATTAATTAAAATATATTAAAATGCTTGAATAGGGCCGGGAGGGGGGGGAGGTGGGAGGTTGGGTCTAGAATGTTATGAGTGATGTGCTAACTGTGTTCATGGAGTTATGCAAAATGGTGGTTAAATTTTGGTTATGAAAGGAATACTTAATTAAAAAGGACTCTTAAATTGACGGAAGAAAATGTTTGAATTTTCAGATGTTTGTTCCACTTTCACGCATCAACCACTGAACGGAATTGGTTGAGGTTCGGTAGGTTCATGGAAGAAGCACTGAAGTGGAACAAATGCTATCTACCGTTTCTCCACATATACCGAGGAAGCACTGAAGCATGATTTTGCTTAAATAGTTTTATAAGTTCAGAGAGTATGATTATTGAGCTCCGTTAGTAGCCCATCGGCACCAAATAAATAAATAAGTACTTGGCGACAGCTCCAAGCAGTTCCGGGAGCTGTGACTTACACTCACAACCATTCCTGTGTGGGCGTTGATATTCTGCATGAATGGAAGGGACCTACAATTAACCGCCGAATCCGAACGGCTAAGAGAGAAGCACTTTCCATGACATTAATAACTCTTGGAGGATATATGTCACTTCCTCGCAAGAAGCAGTACCCCGAAAAAGAACTTAGGTGTAGTCGGGGATCGAACCCATAACCTTCGGCGTGGCAGTCCGACACACTTACCAATACGCCAGGGGTTACTAAGGCACCAAATGCCTTGCTCGTTTTTAGTCTGGCAAAGGCTGCACTGATCTCGTTTTTGTCGGAAAGCTGCAGCTTTTAGGTGCTCACTGGCGAGATGTTGACTGTCATTATCCATAAGCAACTTGTTTAAGTGGTCCTCCAAATGATAAGTTTCGACTCTGGGCAATAAATTGTTTCCGTCACTGTCTTTCCACTCATTGTTGAGCTATTGGAGCGATCTAGTTTTCATCTGGAGTCACTTCCTATAATTTGCTTTTCTTGCGGGAGCACATTCGGAATCAATTCAGAAGTATCTCGGAGCTGCTTGTGAAAAGCCCAGCTCTTTTGCGTTCCTAGAAGTTTGAAGATTGGTGTCCCAGGATCCATTCAACAGTCGTGGTGTTCTTCAGCAGCATAGGCTATAGCAGCCACTTCCGATGGAAGTTTGAAGAAATAAATTTCCTCGGCGGCGCGGCGGGCGTAGTTTTTGTTCGCCTATTCGCTTCTCTGCATATCAGTCTTCAAAGTTTGGCACCAACGAGGTAGTGACCCAAGTTGATATTGGCGCTTCTGATTGCAAAGATATTCAGAGTGCTGTAAGAGTGCCTTCCTTCAATCGCAACAAGTTCGATTTGGTTGCAGGTTCGACCATCTGTGCCATTATAGATGTTGTGAAGTGCTGCTCAGCATCCTGATATTACCCGTTAAAAAATCGATGATCCTGAGACATTTATCGGAAGTACTGTCATCTAGGCTGTTCACTCCGATCGTCTAACCAAAGATGTCTCCACGCCTAACTTAGGCTTTCAAGTTTCCCAAGTCATGGTTTGCAGAGAAGGGATCCTCCTCCGCCTTCTTTAGTGAAATTTGGCATTGATTCGGATTATCATTACTCTCGCTGACTTCACTAAAGCTCAAGACATTTTGCCTAACTGGCTGCGCACAATGGTGTAGTTGCAGCAGTTGCATGTAGCAATGTCAAAGTTATTGTCAAAAAAGTAGCTCACAAAGCAGCATACACGAATACAATGTGCAGCACTGAACTCAAACAAAAATCATGTCTGCCATTTTGGTTTGTTGTTGTAATATGGTAAACACTGTCAGTGCCAGAAATTGAATGTAAAAATATAACTTTGTAGATTTGTATTCAAACGTTCCTCAAGCTTCAGTTCTGGGTCCTATCTTGTTTCTTTTAAATGCTCTGCCAACATCACAAGCTACGATAACTGTTAACCTTCGTGAAACGTTGTCTACGGTAAATAATTGGAGCGCTGCAGTACTTCGACCCCGACAATATTTATAAAGGGTGTTTATTTAGATGAAATAAAACACAGATAAATCTCCATTTTTATTTGGTAATGATTTCTGGCATATGGTCACTGCGGCGGCTGGCTCGGATGTAGGCCAAACTGAAGGTTCAATTTTCGATCAATCTTTGCATCATTTGGGATCGTATATCTGCAATATTGCGGCCAATGTGTATTTCCAAGTCTATCGTCTCTGTCTTATCGGCGCAGACTAGTGACATCACTTACTTCCACAGAAGATATTCCCAAAACAAGAAATTATGCGCTGACCAAACGTGTCCTTCGACAATTCAATTGTATCACGTGATGTGTGACATATTGCGCTGTCTTGTTAAAACGACAGCTCCCCCACATCAAGACGATTGAATTCAGGATCAAAAAGGTTTGATCTATAACTGTCTCCATTGACAATAAGCATTGTATATACATTTTTATAGTAATTTCATGAAACATATTTTTTTGGTTCTGAACTTCGTCAATGGCGGCGCTAGTTGTCTTATATATTTTACCTCAAATTGGTTCTTTTGTTGTTTTTGCTCCCCATGGCAATCTAGACAAAAAGCGCTCCTAACTCAGCAATCAAATGTTTGTGAATTTCGTCTATAGATGGCGCGCTAAACGCTCCTCTTATTGGGAGTACTATATAGATTATAAATACGCAATAAGCTTCTGGCCGGCATCGTTTTTATAGAAATAAAGACCAATGATTCCATCAGCTCAGAAAGCTCACCAAAATGTCAGTTTTTTTTTTTGATGTAACGCCGGGTGTCTCAACAATGGCTTGATTTTTATCTTAACTTCAAATTCGGTATTTTCGCAAAGTGAAGTAGCCATTCCACCAAAAATGAGGTTCATCCCTGAACAATATTAGAGCGCGATGCGTTTTACACAATTTGCATCATGCGTTGTTCAGGCATCAGTCGATTCATGATGAAATGACAGATGACAAAATGGCTGCCAATGATGAAAACAATACTGCCAAAGTGATTCTCAAGTTTAAAATCAAATTTACTTTCTAGATAAAATTGTTTGTTAATGAAGGGCGTTATGGCTCCTAAAAAGGCATGCCTCTTCTTCAAAATGGCTGATTGAGTGAGTTGTTCCACTTCTGAAATCATCACAAATATGGTTTTAAAATTAAAATTATTCACTAATTTATTTACTGTATGTTAATAGAGTACACAAAAGTGCATTTTTTTTTTCACTACTATCCACTTCACTATTCACTTAACCTCTTCAAAAGCTGAAGTGTGACGATGCAGCCTTTCAGATTATCCAACGAGCAAATAAAGTTCAAACACACTTGAAAAATTTTAATTTCATTTAATTTTTTTTTTTTTCATATTGTTGTTAGTTTGACTACCCTCAACAAAAAGTATCTTTTAGGTGAAGTGAGTGCGGCGCGGCGGTTTAACGAAAGAAAAAGTATCGTGAATTGCACATGTTCTACGTTTGAGAGAATCTTTAACAATCTTTTTTTCCCTTTTAACCGAGATACGATTTACATTCCCCCGTAGCTGTATGTGTGTGTTTTGTAAAGTAAAAAAAAAAAAAAAAAAAAAAACTTCAAGGTGCATAATGACGTAGATACAAAATTCTAATACAATCAACGCCGATCTGTACTGTAAACTCGATTTAAAATTTTTTTATTTAAATTTTTTTTTCTTTACTTTGGAAAGGTCTTTGCTGACGTATTTCCGCGCGCAGTAATACTTGAGCGTGGATAAACTAATCTTAATTTGAAAGACTGGTTATTATTATTATTTTTTTGTATCGTGTGAAATATTTAAATTTCGATCTGGAACCTTGCGATAGATAAAAATGATGTTTAAATAAGTGATCAAAGATATTTATAATATTAATTAAATTGACACCATTTTTTTTTAATAATTTGTTTTTGTTTACATTTTAAATTTATTGAAGATTCTATTTTTGTTTTGATTTAATTTTTAACATTTATTTCTTTTACGTCAAAGCTTGGATAATTTTTTTTTTCTTAATGATTTTTAAAACACGTTTCTGAAGATTTCAACACTCAATTAATTTTGAACGGACTTTAAGCTTAAGCCACTTGATTGATTAGGTTTTTTAGTTAGCGTGACGGACTACTGGGTTTAATCCATGATTCAATCTTTGATTTTGTCGAGGTACTGCCACTTGCTAAGAAATTACAAGATCACCCAGAGGAGAACGAAGGCGCGTGTAGATGGCGGCCCCTGTCGGCCATATTCTTTTTTGATGGCTATCTTACAGTGGATATAGTGCTTGGTTGATAACCTACAGCTAAGGGTTCAAACCCAAATCTGGGCAGCAATTTTTCTTTATTCCCCCAATTTTAAGATAAGACTTTCGTGACATAAAAATATCGTCTAAAATCTCAATCTACTGTATCACCAAAATTCCTTTTCGTTCCTTCCCTCCTCCTCGTACTATTAATTCATGTTAAGAGTATAAATGACCCCTAGAGTGCGAGTTCTTAAAAATGGAAACCAGAACCCAAATCGATTCCTCGCCGTGCACAAAACTCTTTCGCAGACTTGAACTTGACGAGGCTTTTGGTACAACTTGGACCTTATAGCCAAACAAGTTCCAACTAACTCAGGAGCTCAAAGTTTATGACCATAGACAACGCCGTTTGTTCGTTTACTTGGCTTCGGAGCGTTTGAAATAGGACCCAAGTTATTTGGCCGAAAAGTCAAAAAGTTGCCGTTTGGTGTGGATTTTGTTCTGGCACTGCAGGTTAGTACTTTTTATACCCTGCCTATTCCATTGAATTTCTATATTGTATTGGAATTTGTAAAATAGAGAAATAATACCGTTAGGTATAGAAAAGTATATATATTCTGACTCAGAATCAAAAGCCTAGTCGATTAAGCCATGTCCGTCCTTATGTATACTCTCTAGACTAGAGGTAATTTTTGAGATGATAGAAAGCTGAAAATTGGAATATATGTATAATATTTGGTTCGAGAGTAAGGCTAAGTTCTTGAACCGGTAAAATCCGCCCACAAACACGCCCACAATCGCCATTTTTGATGAACAACCTCAATTTGGTAAAATTAAGTTATGTTTTGTGTACAATAACGATAAAAGCATAACGCTTAAATTTTGCACACGTAAGCTTTAGGTAAACCTTCTTCCAATTAAATAAAAATATTTCATTTCGGGTGTGGCTGACGCCCATTTTTCAAACAAAACCATCAGTATTGTTTTTATAAAATAACAATTGTTATGTTAAAGCGAAAAACATTAAATTGTGTGGGTATTACTTGCACATAAACACTTTGTGTATGAAATAAAAAAAAAATTGATTTTGGGCGTGACTGACGCCCACTTTTCACTAGAATTTAGAAAAAAATTGTTTTTGTAGATAAACGGTATTTATAATGAATTCGCAAGCCAAAATTTTGCGTCTCTTGTAGAAACTAAAAAGTTTGTGTATGAAAAGAAATGTTTGAATTTTGGGCGTTGCTAACGTGCACTTTCCATGAAAGAACGAAAAACGTATTTTTAAAAATTTAATATTCAATTTCGTTATTTGAAAAAACATATCTCTGTATTCGTTTGCTTAATTTTTTCAATACGGCCACTTTTAATTGCGTGATTTTTATAAAATACCTTTGTTCAGGGAAGATCGTTAAAAACTACGCGATTCAGCTGTAGTCTTACACATATGCCTAGAAATTAACTAACAATCAAAGCACAGTTAGAAATTTAATTTTTTTTTTTTACAAATCTTTTGGACACGCCTACTTTTAAGGGGCGTTTCCATCAAAACTCGTAATATGCATTAATTTTTTAATGTTTTTTAACTATCGGTCGCAGTTTTGAAGTAAGAAGATGAACACTTTGATTTATATTCCTTGGTTACGTAGCAGAGTGTAGTTCAAGAATTGTTAAAAACACCCATAATCGCTATTTCCATTCAAAATATAGTTTTTAAAAATTTAAGTTTTGTATTGTTTTGTTCAAAATTAAAGTTTTTGAATTTTGTTCTGTCTTCTTAAGAAGAATTTTGTTTCTTAAACTTTAACAGCGGCTGGCTGCGGAAGGCGAACGCATACACACACAAAAATATGGAGAATAGGTTATCCAACAGTTCGTTGAAAACGCACTGTAGCTTTCGCTTATGTTTCGTAAACGACGTTTTTGATGCGGTCACTGTCAATGGAAAGAGCTATAGAACATTTGATTCCAATGCCTTATGAGTCAAATTGAACCATATGATCCTAGACGACATGAGTTTACAGCAAGACGGCGCCACATGCCCCACAGCGGGCGCCATTCTTATTGTTTAGATTAAGGTTATATCTCGCAGAGGTGGCGTAAATAAGGCGCTAAAGTCATTTTATGTGATCGCGCTGGACTTTTTCTTCTAGGGGTTCCTAAACGATAATCAACCGAAGCCCTAAAAGGCCATCAATCAAATCAAGGCGGATCTGTGCGGAAGAGTCACTGAACCAATTGAATCCTTGTCACCGTTAAAAGGCCTGTATTGAAAACCCCTTAATTATGAAAGCTGGCATAACAATGTCAATAAGGGACTAAAAAATACGTGAATCTACGGAGAGGAGACGATTTAAAAACATAGCCAAGGATACGAACACATTTAGAAACGGACGATTTTTATTGTACCAATCACTTAAAAGACCTGGATTTTCTTTAAAGAGCAAACAGTCAATGGGATATAAAATACTCTTAAAAAGTTTATATGCGCAATTTTAAAAACCGTAGGCCAGTGTGAGCTTTAACTTGAGACGAATATTTGCAAGCCAATGCAACCAGAGTGATACCCAAACGTCCTATCTTTACTATACTGACAATTTTTGTTGAACAAAGTATAGTTCTCTTTCGCTGTGCTCTTTGTAAAGACTGCATGTTGTCGCATTCAATTATCTCTTCTACCATCCACACACCAAAACTAGCTTACACAAATTTTGTTTAACCACAGTATTATCCAACTGCTCTATATGATGTAAGCTATGGCTCTTAACCAAGATTTTTTTTTGACGCCCCGGCAGTACGCACGAAAAAATGTCAATGTCACGTTCCGTAGAGATAACGTCTTATAAATCGATGAACACCGGCTGCACAAAAATGGTGGGTGGTTGGTTGGTAGGTGTACGAGTAGGTGGGGGAGATACAACCTACACGTGCACTGTTTTGTTAACTGGTTATTACGGAAAATTATCGTCCGTAAACCGACTTTATAGACAACCAAGTTTTTTTGACGTGATAACGTCTAATAAATCGGTTTGGAATATATGGGCAGCACGCACGAAAAAATGTCACAGTCACAGTCACACTGACGTTACCTAGCTGCTCTGATAGCCTAGAAAGTCGTTAAAGTGGGAGTGGAGGGTGTTGGGTGGTTGGTTGGTTGTGGTGGGAGTGTGTGTGAGGCAGTCGGGGGGTAGTGTCGGGAAGAGGAAAAATTGTCAAAAATGGTGGGTGGTTGTAGCTGGTTTGGGTGGTGAGACAAAAATTGTCAAAACTAATGGGTGGTTCCTTGGTGGCTGTAGGTGGGATGGGTGTTTGGTTTTGAGGGGATTTGGTACAATTGGGGGAGGGGGGTGAATTGGTAAATATGGTGGGTGGTTGGTTGGCAGTTGGTTGGCGGTTGGTTGGCGGTTGTAGGTGGGTTGGGTGGTCGGCGGTTTAGGTGGTGGGGATAGTTGATTTGATTGGGGGCGATGAAAAAATTGTCAAAAAGGTGGGTGAGTGGCTGGTGGTTGTAGGTGGAGTGGGTGGTTGGATTTGGGGGGTGGGTGGGGGGATTGTCAAAAATTGTTGGGTTGGGTGGTTGGTGAAGGTGGTTGTGGGGGGGGAGGGAGAAAATATAATAAAAATTGGTGGGTGAGTAGCAGGTGATTGTAGGGGGAAGGGGTGAGAAAAAAAATTCAAAAAAGGTGGGTGCTTGTAAGTGGGATGGGTTGTTGGTGGTTAAAGAGATACAACTTACACATGAACTGTTTTGATAACTGGTTATCACGTAAAATTATCGTCCGTAAACCGACTTTACAGACAACCAAGTTTTTTTTTTGTATTTATTAGGTTGGCCATAATTATTTACAGTCTGTTTTTTGTATGTGTGTTGTCTACTTTCATACATAGTAAGCGGGAAATTTTTTTTTAAATCTCCAAGAGCTGATGTTTTGTCTAATTTTCGGTCTTCGCTAAATTACTCTCAACGAAATCAAGCCTTTCCGCATCCTTGTTTCTCCGTCTTCAAAAGTCAGATATGGATAGGCAATTTTTTGTAAGGATTCTATTTCTTAAGGATTCCAAAATGTACACAAAATTAAGGCCTCCAGGTATACGTTAGTAAAACTTCAGCAAGTCAGGGAATCTTTTTCAGGAGCCCTTGAAGAATGGAAATTTGATCTTGCTATAGTTCTAGACACTTTCTGCACAAAAATGTATTGGCCATAAGTCAAGTGTGAATAATTGTTTTCGTCAGGACGCTTGACTGCTCTTAAGGTATCTGAACTAAGCTTACATTACTGCATTTTTTTGAACTTTATTTATCGAGTGTTCCTCGACTACAAAAAGTGGCTAACATGATTGCTTTCGACCGAAAAAGTAGGTGAGAGCATTACGTACTATCGATTTTCGTCCATTTCTATGTAATCAAGCCTGTTTTGATATCTTGTTCATCACTGTGAAGTCTTAAAATTGCTGAATGTTAGAATCTGCGTAGAAGCCGCCCTAAGTGCCAAACCAGACAGACGTAGACCGAAATATGGTTCCAAAGTATGTTAGTAAAATCACATCTTATCCCTTTCTGGGAAACAAGTAACTATTTCAAGGGGAACCGTGAACCAAAAGCCAAAACTGATTGATTCATTGAATTCGGTAATTCAAGCTTGCGTGTTGAGCAAGCTCTTCCCGAAACTTTAAAAGTTATGCAAATCTGTGAAAGGTGATGATCCAGAATAAATATAATATTTTTTCTCGAAATATTATAATTTTGTCGGTGAATTTAAAAATTCGATACAACTTCATGTTTTTCATTGAAGTACACACAAACTGCTTCCACATCACCATAGGCACTTTTAAAGGACATGTACGCTGTACGCACAGAAACAATTCCCTGAAATAAAAATGAAAAAATAATTCAATCGCAAGCAAGCTCCTCCCCCAACTCTCAAGTCCTTTGTTTATTCAACTTGAATCCAATATGTTTTGTGTGTTGACATAACTTTGAATAAAATATCATAACCTTGGGGAATAAATTTATATATGCACGAGTGTATGCACCTACCACTAACAATAAGGAATAAAGAAATAAATTTTAATTTCTCATCTCTCTCATATTTTCCATATTTTATTACTTCTTTTTTTTATTTTTATGTTTCAAGCCCCAAGGCTCCAAGTCGTATAATCTATATGTAAATTAATATTCTGGAAAAAAAACAAAAACAATGTTTAATACAAACAACACAAACGTCGTCGTCCTTGTTTTTCAAGTCTCCTTCAATATCTCCAACACATGTACAATGTACATAATATTTACTTATTATTTTTGTTTTGTTTTATCAAAGTGAATTCATCATAAATGATGATTCTCCAGAAAAGAACCAACATCCCAGTTTCTCATCGTCATCTTTTTTGCTTGTTTTTAAGAAGATCCTTCAAAATAATTATTTAAGCCATCCCTAGAGGAGCCCTTTTTGAATTTCTTCGATGAATTTCATAGTGTTGTTTTTGGAACTTTCTTACTGTGTACTGAATAATGTCTCTCCAAGCTCCATTCACCATTTTCCACATGACATTCAAATCCACTTTAAACTGTTTTCACTGTTACCTATATCTAACCTCACATAAACAAAGAAATGTGGAAATTGCCTATTCTATCTGTTAATTTATGTGACAGGAGTATACACTAGTACCAATTTCTATAACAAATTTCTTTCAATATTTTATTTTAATTTTTTCTTACAATTTGTTTGTTTTTTTCTTTTCAGGTATGTTAAAATATTGGGATGGCCCCACGTTGGACGCCAATTGTAATTTTTTTTTCAATACGACAAAGTAAGATTTATAAAAGTTATCATTTTTTAAGTGGCAAAGTGTACGATTCTACACAGAAACAGCAGCAAACTAGTGCAATACATGTTGCCCATATCATATTGCAAATTCAAAAGGAAGAACTAATTATGACTTAAGCTTTTTATTGTTTATGTCTCAGGGCTTTTTCGTCACTATTAAAATTGTGTTTCAGTAATTAATCGAGTATAGTGAGCGTTAAATACAGGGTCCGTCAAATAAAGTGTTACCAACTCAAAGTTCAATAATTCCTTCATTTTTAGAGTTTTTCATTTGATGAGCACACTATAAATACAATTTATTTTATTTTAAATCTATGTCACTGTTCAAAATAGTTTCCTCTTGCACGCTGCACAAAGGAGGTCCTGTGGGTTCCGTGCCCATTCCCCACGAAGCGCTAAGTTCAATGTTGCAACACTCATATTTTTTGTTGAAACCTTAGCCTCCAAAATAGACTATACAGAGAAGTCTATTGGATTCAAATCTCATGAGTAGGGAGGCGCCACTGTTGCGAAAAAATAAACTGGGGTACGTGATCTAAGAGAAATTGTTGCGTTAAACAAGCTTTATCAGTTTCTTACAGTAGTTATTAACAATATAATAAACTTAAAAAAAAAAAAATTAGCCGTCCCGGGATGCCCGGCAGATATGAATTTTCTCGTTAATAAAATCAATATATTTGTCGTATTATTTTATTATTATAACAATTATTACAGATTATGTTCATTCATAAATAGGAACAACATTTACATCAACCCACCCATCAAATCCCTCCAACACCGCCATACACCCGCCCCCCCCCCTACAACCACCGACCAACCACCCACCATTATTCACAATTTTTACTCAACCTCCCCCCCACCTGCAACAAATCCTCCACCTGTAACCAACCACCGCATCCGCAACCACGATTACTACCCATCGATTTTACTGCCTGAGTCCCATATCCAATCCCCACCATTCTTTCCTTTTTTTAATTACCACCCCTCCCCCAACCAATTCCCCTACCAGTTATCATCCACCCCACCTACAACCACCCACCATTTTTAACAATACCCCCCCCCCATTCACCACCGTCACCCACCCATCCCACCTACAACCATCAACAAACCATCCACCACTTATGACAAATTTTCCATCACCCCCAAATCCCCCACCAGTACACACACCCAGCCTAGAACCACGAACCAACTACTCACCTTTTTTGTCAATTCACCCCCCCCCCCCAGGCAAAACAAAATTTCCTCAGTAACCACCTACAACACCTACAACGAACCACCCACCATTTTCGTTATTTTTTTCCTCGCCAATATCCCCATATTAACCCCCCACCAGTAACCATCCACCCTACCTACAACCAACCACCCACCATTTTAGTCAATTTTTGCCTGCAACCAACTACCCATAATTTTTGACAATTGTTCATCCCCCCTACACAACCCCCCATACCCCGTCCGCCACTACCACCCCACCCCCTCCACCACTACCACCCCCTCCACCACCATCCACCCAACCTACAACCGCCAACCACCCAACACGCTCCAGTCACACTTTGAAAAATTTTATCGAGCGTCATGCCATTTTTTCGTGACGATTACGACCGATTTTACTGCCTAGGTGTGCCAATAGATGTTTCATAGTTTCATATAAAAAAAAATATTCCCGCGTCGCCAGTGATGCCAACATAAAATCAATAACACTTCATTTGACGGACCCTGTTGTTTTGAAAATTGTTGTATATCATCTGCGTAGATCATTGGTTTAAGAAGAGACTAGTGCACAGTCATTGGCTATTAAGAAAAGATAGGGGTCCAAAATGGGTTCCCTGTCGCTAGGTTAGGTAAGGTTTGCTAGCTGGCAGAAAGAAACAAGTTCTACTCCAAAACACTCAGGCCTATATATGTAGACCCATTGTGATACCAATATTGAGGTCTTGTCGCATTCTGCGACAACTCTTTGATTTAATAAGTAGTGTCTGCCAAGAGTATTATTTCTTAAATTACAGAGGCGTGGGTAGTGACACAAGAAATGGGTTATACCCTTTTGTTCATCCTCGTCATTGCAGCCTCTGCAGAGATCTTCTTCAGTTGGACGTAGTTTCTTAGCGTGGTATTTAAGCATGTTATGTCCAGTTAGCACACCTTTTAACGTTTCAACTCTTGTGTCTGTTATTTTTCTGTCGTATTTGGCCGGGACGAAGTGTCCAAAGTGGTCCATCTTCTAGTAGGATTGCACGTGTCACTTTGTTCTTGAGATCAAAACATAGAAATAGTTCGATGGTATTCTCCATAAATGTGAGGCCAAGTTGCAAACGTTTTTCTGCCATTATTCCAGCTTTTTCATTTCCCTAAATTCTTCTGTAACCGGTGACCCATAGCAACTCAATAATGAACCTTTGTACTGTGCGAGTCAAGAACTTTAAACTCTGCGCAACAGCTTTTCACAAATTGGATTTTATTTCAACTGTCGAAATTGCTTTTATTGCTGCCTGGCTTTCAATAAAAATGGTAGTAGCGTCTCGCGGTAATTCCAGCATCGATACTTCACTGGTTGCTTTCGTTACTGCTAGAACCTGATTGAGGTGCTGATTTTTTTCCCGAGTACCTAGAAGCCTGCTCCCGTTCGAATGTCCATTTTTTTATACATTTGTGAAAATGGATTTAGATGGGATGTGTGGAATTTTGTTCTTATCCCAGTCCTCTCTGCTTGGGAAGATACATTCGAACGGTTTGTCAAATTGAAGATGCATTAATTTGTTCTCAAATAATTCTGTAATATTTGTGAGTGCGATGTCTGAGGTCTAGTTTTTGGAATGGCCATGCAAAGTCCTCAATTACCTAATAGAGGGCAGTAAGAATGGTCGAAATTCGGCACCGAAAGTTTTCCAAAAACTCAGAACCAGGTACCTATATCACTTAGTATCGACATTAGGGCTAAAAAGCGATTTCTAGGCACGAGTATTCCAGTGTTTTTTTTTTTGGAAAACAACTGTTCAGCGGCTATCAGCAATCATTAATGTCAATAATTACATCTGTTTTGCTAGAATCGACACGGCTGATTTTTTGTTTCATCCGGAGAACTGTTGAGTTAAGCTGTGTTCACATGGGAGAGGATTAGACAGTGGAACAAGCTTATAAGTGTCAGTCGCAAAACGCAAATGCGTTGCTTGATATTTTATTAAAAAAAAAAAAAAACTGCTAGCAAGTACCCATATAAACAGCACAGACAGATAAAACAGACCAGGGGGACCGGAGTTTGGTTCTCTCTTTTTGTCTACAAGCTTTAAATCAGTGGATTTACATTTTAGTGTGAGTGTGTTAAAACTCTCCCGTTTAATCCAAATTGGAACATTTCTACAGGAGTAAAATAGAATACACACAAATCACACGCACACGTATTCAAAAGCATGAACAAAATTTTTGTAAGGGTGTTTTAGGCATTTCAAAATTCCAAATAACCAAAACTGTTAAAATTATCGTGACAACATCACTCCCTTTAGTCTTTTGAAAAATAAAAACAAAACTGTCACATTTGACTTGAAAGAACTTGGAGTGTGAACGGCCTTGGCTCTGATAAAGCATCGCTTCCCGCTTCCATCGAAATAAAGCATCATTGCGCGTGATAAGTATAGTCGGATGGGAGACCGTACGACCTAACCGCGTGCTGTTGACATGTGTTGTCTATTCTGATATTAGCCGATGACCTCAGTTCCCAGTGCTTGTAGGTAAGTGTGTCTTCATCGTAGGTTCATGTACCGATTAGATTGAAAATGTATTGTAATGTATTGTTGAACTTAGCAAGTAAATGTCAAACGGTATGCAGTATACACATATTTTTTAGGTATACAATTCTGCACAAAATCATTCCTGCAGGATCATTGCACCTCGTTTTTCGCTTAATAGGAAGACCTGTTAATAATAACCAAGTCAAATGGGGAATATTTTTTATTGCATCGTTCTTGCGTGAAACTATACATTTTGCGACGTTTTTGGGCGACGCCAAAGATGTGTTTGTTCCATAGAAGATGGTTTGTGATGTGATGCACTGACTTAGAACGCTTATACCTGTGACACACTGCTGGTATCGATACCATGTTATTCGAGTAGGTATACCACCTATGTGTTAGGGAAAACCATGGTAATATGTACCACGCGAGCAACATGGTATTAGCATGGCATTGATACTTGTGGGTTTTCATTGTAGTATACGAATCTTTTAATTGACAGCAGCGCCATTTTTCTTAAGTGATGTTTTTTGAAACTAAAGTCATTTGCTGCTTTGACAGCAAATAAATTTGTTTTGACAGAACAGTGCTGTCAACGCAAATTACACAAGTGTTTGTCAGCCTCTATGGTATTGCAAATGACATAGTATCTATACTATGGTATCGATACCAGCAGTGTGTCCCGGCTATTAGAGATTTGGTTTCCGTAATGCAAGTGTTACTTTACACATATAGTGGCATAGGAGATATGTTATGCTTTAAAGACACAAAACGGCATTGAGTTTGATAAATTCATCATTGGACATTGCTGTACAGCCACAAGAGATGGCAATTACAACATTTCCAAACAAGCTCCACTAGAATGCAAACATTTGACACTGTGTGGCGCTTACGTCGTGCACTCAGCGTGTTCTTCTTTTATTTTATGATCTCAGGTGACTCAAACTCTCCCACTTGTCTTCACACAAGTTTTCCGCCTCTGGGGTTCCCAGGGTAAACGTCGGCTAGCCTGAGGTTAGCCATTGTACAAGATGGGCCAAAAGAAATCACCCTATTGGAAGATGCTCTTAGTTTTGCAAATGGCCGCCAATGTCAAATCTGATGCAGGATACAAGTGAACAAGCCATGGAGCAATACATGAACCGACATGAACCGATATTCTGAATGCGGCGTTCCCGGATCGCCTCATCTCTCGTTTTAGCAATTTGCACTGGCCCGCATGATCGCCCGATTTAACCATTTCAGACTGTTTTTTTTGTGGGTTTTTTTGAAGTTCCATCTTTACGTGAACAAGCCCGAGACTCTGGAAGCCCTCAAGGACAACATTCGACACGAGTGCGAGAATCTGTCGCCCGAAGTTTTCGCTGAAGTGATGAAAAATGCCATAAAACGAGCAATCAATTGTGACGGCGCCCATTTGGCCGATATCATCTTCTCGACTTGACCAATACAATTCTAAACGTCCAAATAAACATAATCGAAGTTTTTCATTTAGAAAAAAAAGCCAAACAACATTGGATGGATGACTTATTTTGGCCCAGCCTGTATATACCTACATTTTTATAGTAATTTCATGAAACATGTAGTTTTAGTTCTGAACTTCGTCAATGGCGGCGCTAGTTGTCTTACAGCAAACATCTTCTTTGTTGTTTTTTCTTTCCGTTGAAATCAAGACAAAAACCACTCCTAACTCACAAATCAAGTGTTTGTAAACTTCGTACATAGATGGCGCACCAAACGTTCCTCTTATTTGGAGTACTATAGATTATAAATACAATGGTTTAGCTAAATACTGGTGTTGCTGCTTTTGTTTGTACCAAAAGTGTTTAGGCCTGCCTCTCCTCTTCCCCCCTTGCGTTCGTATTGTAACGTTCTATGGAACTCGGCGGTTAGTGTAAGAATCAATTTACAAATGACATTTTCTTATCGTTGTTGAAAACTTTAGTTCTTTGTTTTTCTTAAACGTTCTGCTCCTTAAATTTAGATTTTTGTCATTTAAGCATTTATAGACATAGACAATCTCAAGCTCAAAATTACAAAAATTAAAGTCGAATTAAAGTAAACCATTTGGAAAGCTTTGCCAAATGAACGCATTTTATTGTGTATAGGGTATAGCCTTTAATTTTTCGCTAAATGCCCTTCTAAATGTTCTTTTGGGTCACTTTAAGATAATCCAATTACCTACTTCAAGCTCTACAATTACACTGTAGGTACCTACTGCGGCATGGCAGCTCAAGGCCAATCAAAATCATTTCAATATAATTCTTGAATTAAATTTTATGCCAGTCTCACCGCAAAATTTGAATAACAAATTCCATCTTTCTAATGATTGTTTCAAAACACAGAGGGTCTCTTGAACACTTCGACAAATTATACTTAAAAAAAAAAGACCACCCGCCATCCTATCAGCCATCAGCGAGCGAGTGCAGAGAGGAGGGAAACGAAATTGTATAAATTTTATTTCATTCAAATGATAAGATAAAAAACAAAATCCTATCCGAGTTCCGAGGTATAATAACAATAAAACATTATTAGCTGTATATTAAGATATATTTTTTTATGTCTATATCTTTGTTATTGTTGTTGTAAAAAAAAAAAAAAAAAAAAACAATATTCCCACCAAAACCTATTATATTGAAGGGGAGGGGACCTAGGGGGTGATGGTGGGACTAAACGCAAATGAATAATTGCAATAAGGCTTCCCTACCGCGACCGCTAGACTCCCACGTCTCGCCACATTTATTCCGTCCGGCTTCTGTGTATCAGATACCCTCCTTCTCTCTATTAACCTACAAGATACGAGTACTCCCACTTTATTTGTTTTTTCGGCTTTAATTCGTAGGCAAGCAAGCAAGCAAGCCTGTTGCTTTTGATAAGAGGAACAGCCAAGTTAAATTAACATTTTATTACGAGTTAATAAAAATTCATTTTATATATACTCGTACTTACTTATACATATTCCTAGAATGTATAGATACAATTTTTGTATCTCTCGTACGGTACCTACGTAGCTATAATATAATCTCTACAACAACTAGCATAATGCTAATGGCGTACTCCCAGTTTATACTTGTAAATAAACTCTGGCGTAATTTTTATAGTGCGGGATTACTGTATATTGTTCCTGTGCTGTGCTGTGCTGTGTAGGATGAATCCAGCCTTGCGTATTTAAGTATAATGCGAATTTCGTCGAGGTTTTTTTTTGTCTTTGGTTATATATTTTATAAATCTGGGAAAAGCCGCTGTAACTAAGCAACATGGCGGAAGGGCGAGTGAAGTGATGGTCTTAAATATTTAATTAACTTTCACAATGCTTTTAAAAAGCAGAATAAATGATTTATAGCTTTGTGGGTAATGTTAATGGAATTTAAATAATGTTTTGTTTTAACTTGTTCCATAGGGCTCCATAGTGATTTCGTCCCAAAAAAAAATCAAACATTTCGATAGTAAAAATATTTCTGTGTGCTTTTTTTTACGTTGAAGTGCAGCCTGCACGGCTTGACGGATATCCTTTAAACTCTACAAACACACATTTGAAAAGAAAAAAATTAACGCATTTCGTTTTCGGTTTTCAATTTTGTTAATTTTTATGAAAACGGCTGTAATTATTTTGATTAAATTTATTTTGGTGCCCAACGTGGGGCCTAAATAAAAAACAACGATTTCTTCTGATTGAAATAAATAAATAATTTAGTTGATTTTCGGACATTACACATGACACTTTCTAGTCGCTATCACTTCGCTCTTTCTTTTGAACTTTTTATATAGGGCTCCATAGTGATTTCGTCCAAAAAAAAAATCAAACATTTCGATAGTAAAAATATTTCTGTGTGCTTTTTTTTACGTTGAAGTGCAGCCTGCACGGCTTGACGGATATCCTTTAAACTCTACATACACACATTTGAAAAGAAAAAAATTAACGCATTTTGTTTTCGGTTTTCAATTTTGTTCATTTTTATGGAAACGGCTGTAATTATTTTGATTTAATTTATTTTGGTGCCCAACGTGGGGCCTGAATAAAAAACAATGATTTCTTCTGATTGAAACCACCCTGGTTTTTAATTTAGTTGATTTTCGGACATTACACATGACACTTTCTAAGTCGCTATTACTTCGCTCGATATTCCCTGAAATTTAGTTTGAAACGTTTTTCATAAATTTTATGAGAAGCCGCTAGCGGCAGGGTAATTAAACATTGGTTTCAGCCACTTCTGTTGATTTTCATGTATGTATTGTATTAAGCATGACTTACCCTAAATGTTAACCCTCTATTCAACACGTTAATTTTTCTACCAACAGTGAGAGTTTAAAGCCAAATCAAAATATCTTCACTTTACTGCCAATATAAATAGGCAGTAAAGTGAAGATAAGGATTTCTGTTGCGTCACCTTGTCTTAAGTCTTTCTCGACATCAAAAGACTCGGTGGTGTTTTGATCAACCTTGACAGAGCAGCGCGGGTTCTCCATAGTCGTCCTGCACAATCGAACGAGTTTAGCAGGGATGACAACAAGCGCCATGGCTCTGTATAGCTTAATCCTATTCATGCAATCATAGGAAACTTTGAAATCGATCAATGGGTGGTGAGTCGAAGCACAAGATGCTGAGGTTCCAGGCGTCAGACATACTTTTATCCGACCAGATTGAACAGATAAATTGTTGTATGCCCCGGTTCCCTATCAAGTCATCTCTCGCTAATTTGAAGAGCTCAGCCGGGAGTCTATCTGCTTTAGCAGCATTGCTGGATTTTAGTATAGATATGGCCATTCGAACTTCTTCTTGAATGGATCATTCTGCCTGACATCGATTAGTTGCTTATCTTCGCCGTTTAACAGTTTGCAGAAGTGTTCTTTCCAAAATCGAGCTTGGTTGTGGGTACCGCCAAAATGAAACCCAAAAAATCAGTAGCTACATTTTTGTTGGACAGTGGTCATTGGTCCTCTGCGATTAGTGCCTCGGTTGGCAAACGTTTTGGCGGTCCTTTTCGATTGCAGCTTCTTGATGCTGCGGCCTGGTGGAAATCCGCATACGCTCTTAAACTGATTCAAGGAAGTGGCCCCTTGGAAAGTGCGGACATCCCAGATATTGGTGGGATGTCTGCTATCGATCGCAATATGATCAATTTGGCTGATAGTATATTGATCAGGAGACTGCCACGCCACGTGCCCTTGTGTATATTGGAGTGTATGAAGTATGTGCTAGCTATGACCATGATTTCTCAGTGGGGGCTTGGACGCGGGTAACGGCGAGCCTACCCGCATACAGAGTCAAATTGGGCTTAGATCAGAGCCCTAAGATCTACCATAAGGTAGATATCTTAGTACCAATTTAATGGAACGAGTTGAAGCATGTCCACACTCCTTGGAGAGGGGTGAATTCTATCTAACACCTCTTGCATCTAGAAATAAAATCCGTAGATAATGTAACCAGAACAGAGCAAGTTCATGCGACCCATTAGTGCGTTTTATTTTTTGTTTTGTGTTAAACAATTCCACCCCCTATTTGATAAGGGTGTTCAAATTGATATTAAAACATTAATTGAAATAATAAAACCACGGGAGATTAATTAATACAATTGTTTTATCGATGAGAGAATTGTTTTATTAATCAAGCACACACAAGATATTGCAATAAAAAGGGGTCTGTTTTATGAAATTTTTTTTGATTTTTTTTTTAATCTAAACTATAATTGAAATTGTTTATATTTTATCGTTTATTAATATTTTTGTTGGTAAGCGAAAGACGTCAGAAGAATTTCATTAACATTTTTTTTTTCTTCTTTGAAACAAGACTAAAACGTTTTAAGATTAAAAAGGAAAAAAAATTAATAAGTAGAAATGAATGAAAAAAAAAACTGTTTATAATAAAATAATGAACAATCGTTTAAGATTTGATAAACAAATACTTTTAATTATACATTTTGGGAAGACTCAAAAAAAAAAAAAAATTTAAAAAACAAATGATTTTATTAAAAGCTATTTCCTAGTTTTTTCATCTTTTTCTTTTTTTTTTAAAATAGGACAAAAATAGATGGAACCTATTCAAAAATTCAAAAATAAAAATAAGTAAGAGCCACGAAAGATTTGCACATATTTGTTAAAAACCATATTCCAACATAAAAGCTTCGTTTGTGATAAATTTTTTTTCATGCATAAATTCCTGCCCTTAGTGGGTGTGTCAAAGTTTATTCGCCGGTTCCAGAAATAAATTTCTGTTTAAACAGACAAAAATAAAAACAATAACATTAATTTCGTGTGCCCATTATTTAGGTGTATTTTAACAAACCTTGATACGTAACCAAGGATTAAATTCAGAAATTGTTCATCTCCAAAGGTACTTCAAAACTGCGTGTTGGTCGGTCAACATTAAAAAATCATGCAGATTTTGAATTTTTACGAAATAAATGCCCCTTGAAAGTAGGCGTGTCTATGTGAACGCAAGATAACAGCTTAAACGAAAATTTATTTTAGAATTTAACTAAATAAATGTTTTTTTAAAAAATCACGCTCCTAAAAGTGGACGTTTACACACAAAACTTTTTGACGTGATAACGTCTAATAAATCGGAATATTTGGGCAGCACGCACGAAAAAGTGTCACAGTCACAGTCACGTTATATATCTGCTTTGATAGCCTTACTTACTTACTTATGTTGGCGCCACTGGAGTGTGGTACTCCAAGGCCTTGCTGAGAATGCCCCTCCAGCCGGCTCGATCTCTAGCCGATTGTAAAAATGGTGGGTGAGTGGAAGGTTGTTGTTAGTGGGGTGGGTGGTTGGATTTGGTGTTGGGAGGGGATGAGGAAAAAATAGTAGGTGGGGTGGGTAATTGGCGGTGATGGAGGGGGTGCTTTGGTGTTAGGAGGAGGCCAAAATTATTGTAAAAAATGGTAGGTGAGTGATAGGTGGTTGTAGGTGGATTGGTTAGTTGGATTTGGGGGGATTTGGTGTGGCCAAGGAATTGTCAAAAATAGTTGGGATGGGTGGTTGGGGGGGGGGGTATTGGTGTGTGTGGGGGTAAGCAAAAAATTGTCAAAAACGGTATTTGAATAGCAGGTGGTTGTAGATGGGGTGGGTGGTTGGATAGATACTACCTACAACTTGAACTGTTTTGTGAACGGGTAATCACGTAAAATTAACGTCCCTAAACCGACTTTACAGACAACCAATTTTTTTTTTCTTAATGTTACTAGATATAGGTGGTTTATAAAAATTACTCCTTTTAGAGTCTGGGTATAGGAAAACTTTACAAAGAAAGCTTTTAAAAAAAAATATTTTTCATTGTGATAGAAAAAAAAATTGTTAGGTACCTGTCTATTAGGTTACTTTTAATTACTATTTTTCGGTTCTTTCAAGAAAAAAAATTGTCAGAAAAAACGTACCTACATATTTTAGCAAATAATGACCAAATTTTTTTTAAAAAATTTGGGAAATTCTAGTATTTATTGTTTGGATTCTGTTCGGAACGAAAATTTTCATACAGCATATCATTCTCACGAACTTTGTGCACAAACTTGCGTAAAGCAGGCGCGGTGAGTGCTTCATTTCGGCCAAAACATCTTTTCAAAAAACGAATTGTTTTGCTGCACATCACTCACTTCGCAAATAAGTTTCCAATATTTCCCAAAATTGTTTAAGGGTAAAGTGACTCATTTCGTTCTGCGGAGATATGATACTGGCTTTCTGTCAAGACTTCGAAAATGAAACCGCTGTCGGTGTCAAAATCATTTTTGATTTAAAAAGAAACCACTAGATGGCCTACCCTGTAATTTCGTTCATATAAACCCTTTTGTGGAAGCTTTTTGAAAGGACATATCAGAGGTGATTTCTTAACATCGTCTTATTCAGAAAGAGTTCTGGCAGTCTACAGCTTCACGTTTGGACACAACCAGTTAACTGTTTTGTTTAAGCTGCAAATGTCAGTTGATTCAAACAAACTGACAGCAAGTAAACAATAATTTTAAAAGGCGATAACTGCAGTATCAAAATTTATCTAAACAAAAATCTTCTAATCACTGTCAAAGAACCATTGAACTCGAAACATACACGTAACACGATTTCCAAAAATAACTTTTCCAAAACATATTTTAAAAGATATTATCATCGATGTTTATGGAAATGTCAACATCAGATACAAAAAAAAATCACACATCAAACCCGAAAGCATGATGGTGAATTGAGGTCCAAGTGTCAATTCAAATTCAAGGCTTTCGCTCAATTAAATTCCGATTTCCATCGTCTTTTTTTTTATATTGGAAATATTTGCACAAAAAAAATTGACTTAAAAGCTCAGGTCTTTAAGATTGGATTCGAAGAAACTTCACAGTTTCCCGAAGCAGCACAGCGTCAAAGTCAGCATCAGCGTTGTAAAACGACACTTGACATCATTAATTGGAAATAAAATTTTCAATTTTACAACTAGGTATACTCACAACATTATCTTCAATTTCAATCGTATCTTAATGTGATTTACTGACTCCTAAGTAGCGAGATACATGCGTTGCGTATCTGTGTACATAAATGTTTGCCATCACCAGTCAAGTCAATCACCATCATCAGCTTGTTTCAAAATTAAGGAGACACAAGAAAAAAAAAAAGATTGCTAAATATTGAGTTATACTAATGAAGCGGCAACTTTTTCGAACTTAATCAATTTATGCACGCGCCGCAGATCCTTGAACTGTGAATTGTTAATATTTCATGAGATAGATACTTATCGAAGAAAGGACCTTTTTTTTTTACTTCAAAATTGTATCATACTTTGCTTTGATTGAGGATAAAAAGGTGGAGGTGGTGGTGATGGTGATGTCAATGGCGGATCGGGTATGCACGCACCTTCAGAAGCTAAAATCAATCAGAAACTTTATTCCTTATTGGTTTGGTTCTTTGAGGTTCAATTTCGCATCCAAATTTAATTTTGTTTTACTTTTGAGAAATCGGAGGAAATGTATCTTTTGTAAACGTCGTCGTATGTATGTATATCCTGTAGAGATTGCTACCATTTTTGGGAATTTAAAGTTTTCCTTTTTCTCTGGTTTTTTTTTTTTTTTTTTTCCTCTTTGCGTTTGTGTATCTTTCACTTCGATATTTATTAGATACGTTCTTCTTGGGCTTTGATGTTGTTTGTTTGAGGATTTTCTTTTTCAGACATTTCACTTCAAGAGATTTCACTTGCAGATTCTTTTTTCTTTTATTTTTTAATGAAGTTGATTTTTCTTAAGTTTTCCCCGTCTATACGACCGACTACCCGACGGACGGTAAAAAGTGCTGAAAGAGAAAACAAGCTGGATTTTTAATCAATTTTATTTATCTAAGCTTGAAACTATAAATAAAGTTATAGAAAACAGAGTGACAGATTTGCTGCTATTCGTGATGCTGCTGGGTTAAGCGATAGCAAAGGATTTCCAAAGAAAGAGGGGTCGTCTGTTTTTCTTATGGAATTTTGTCCTTCTTCATATTTTTCGCCTCAGTATACATTTCATTCCTTGGATGGTCTTGCGTCGCAATGCACTCTTGCAAGTCTTTAGACATTTCATGAGAATACCTCTTTGTGCTCAAAGAAAACCTGTCCTCCCACACTCTAAATGATTTTTTGTAGCTGTGATTAGTAATTTATAGAACTAAGTCGTTTAATCTTTAAGAAATCCGACAGATGAACCAGGAACCCTAGGTTCGACGACGTGATGCTTTTTAAAAAGGTTATTTGATGCATCAATGGGATCATCCAGTTTCCGGGCCAGATAACACTTTTGATGTCAGCCTTCCTGCTAGGCAGGAGATATGGACCTCCGATTAAGACTTCACAACCTTATGATGGACTTTGTGGACGGAAATGATTCTCCTGTAGGCAAGTACATAATCGTTTAATGTCTATTTTAGTCGTAGATGGCACCAGTTTTTTTTAAAAGACATGTTACAAAGTTAGGTTATAAATACTTTGCAATTTAAAATAAGGTCCAAAAATTAAAGTTGTGTCAGCCAGTTGCAAGTTTGTGATAAGAGAAGGGACAATATACTGCCTTCTAGACTTTCCCTGCAGTCTATCTTCGCTTTATCGATGATGAATAAACTGCTATACAACAGATACAATGTTAAAAAGTTCGTACAAAAATAACAAAGCCCGAGCTGAAGCCTTTCGAAGACGAATACGAGTGTTGGAGTGTCTTAGTAGAAGCTTCAGTATTTGGAGGGAATACTTCTGCAGGCTGTTAAACTGCATCCATTCGATTTGGACGATGAAGTTCAAGACTTCCGTCCACTCCTCGACCAGGAAGAAGTTCGCGTAGCGATATCTAATCTCGAGTCCAAAAAGGCATGAGTGTGCCATATCAACAATAAAAAGACCAAAGGGGATACCATCGAACAATTTTTCACACTTCGGCAGATCCGTACTCACCATATTTTGTTTAGTTAAGAGCTTTATAGAACCATGCCATATCTTGGCATCCCTGCAAAATGAGTCTGCAAGTTCAACCCAGAGGGCCATCACATCAGTGAATGGCCCTAGCTAAGTTATCGACAGCTGAATCATTTGCAGGAACTCTCAAGTGTAGACTTTTTCTTTTTGAAGTGAAACTTCTTTAGGCGCATGGGGGTAAAATTTTTACTGATGCAGCGAGGATAAGCGTGACTTCCGTCCCCGAAAATGGAGAGAGCGATTGAGACCGATTGACAGAGAGTGAGAAAGGGCGAACGTAGCATGAAGCACGAAGCATGGAGCGAGAGTAGTGAGCAAGCGAGTGAAAAAGATCGAGAGTGAGATAGAGCGAACGTCGCGTCGCTTCACGCACAGTGCCATGGGGATACAGAGCTGTAGGTTAGATTAGGTTTGTTTTATAATAGCACAAACTGGTTCTGCATATGAACTGTTGGTAGGTTCGCGGCTAATGGTTAAAAATAGAACGGTGGGTAGCAGGGACGGTATGCATTATGTGTGGCTTAGCCGGCAAGTGTTTCGTATATCCACTATCATCATCATCAAGTCCTGTAACCCCGCTCGGGGCATAGGGCGCCAACAAAACGTCTCCATCCTTCACGGTCTGCAGCTAGATATCTTAACTGTGGCCACGTCTTTCTCTGGGAATAAGCTTCTGCTACAACTGTTGACTTCCATGTTGTTCTTGGTCTTCCAACCCGACGTGAACCCTGAGGATTCCATTCAAAAGACTGCTTTGCAATATCATTGTTTGGTTTCCTAAATGTGTGACCAATCCATTACCATTTACGCTTTCTTATGTCGACGTCCAACCACTCCTGACTTGTAATGCGCCACAATTCCTGGTTTGAAATAGTTTGTGGCCAGCGAATCTTTAGAATGTGACGTAGACAGCGATTCACAAAAGCCTGTGATTTTCTCGAGATGGTAGCCGAGACTTTCCAGGTTTCGCAAGCATATAATAGCACGAATTTAACGTTGGATTCGAAGAATCTCAACTTAGTGATATTTGACTGGATCTCCAAATTTGAGACAGAGAACCAAAGGCAACGCGAGCTTTATTTATTCTGCTTTTTACGATCCGTACCACCATTCCCTGATACAGTACTTCCAAGGTAATTGAACTGTTCGACCTCTTCAACAGGCGTGTCATGCAGAATAATATGTTGTTGTTGTTGTTTTGAAGGGGGTCCTGTTAGCATTATTTTTGTCTTTTTGCTATTTATTCTAAGACCGCACGATTCTCCTTTCAATAGCAGAGATTGACACATCACGTTCAGCCCACTGATGTTATTTGCCATGAGACATATATCGTCGGCATAGTCTAAATGGCTAAGCCTTTCAAACGGTCTCCACTGAATGCCCTGCCTCTCCGTTGTACCAACGCTGGCCGTCAAAACATCATCTATCGCCAGCAGAAAAAGGATTGGCGATAGAACGTCCCCTTGTCTCACACCCTGACGCACTTCAAAAGAGTCGGATAGCTTCCCACTATAGGCAGTCCCAATTAGGTGGTTGATATTTTCATATAAATTGGACTGTAGAAGGGATGTGACTTGTTATGTGACTAAATGAGCGCTGGGAGGACGATATGAAAAATGTGATGTGTATAATATTAAATGTGTTAGGCGGGTAAGCGGCCTTAAGAAGCTGCACTGGTCGGTTGAAGCGGTGCAACAAAATAAAAATTACTTTGCCAAAAAAGTTTCACTTCTGACATGTGTACACTCGCACTCAAAGGTAGGTATATTAATACCTTTATAATGAATTAACATGTGCGAGCGACTAGAAAGAAGGAATAGGAAGATAGGAAAGAAAGTTGGTACAGGGGCTTGAGATTAAAGGTGATATATATCTCAGGAAAATCCCACGGGTGGCAACTCGAGAATCAACTATTTTGGTTGTACCTGTTCGGTTTCTTTTTTTTCCAACAGGTCTCATGTTTGTATAACACTTTAAGGTGTATAACACTTTGACTATTTTCTACATTTTCTTGGATTGTCATTTTCTTTCGTCAAATGAAAAATATTATAACGACACACAATACTGATTCCTACTCTTTATTTAAAATTAGTGTTGAATACTTCGACTCTAATCTCGTGATCAAATTCGCTCTTGTTTGTATTCAAAATACAAAACAAATTGATGATAGCGTTTTAAAAAAAAATTCAAATATCAAGAACTTGGAAACTGCTTTCAAAATTTTGAAGGAATACTAATTAATTAAAAAAAATTTACACATTACAAATTTCATCGAAATCCATTGAGTGATTTACGAGAAAGTCTTGGACGAAAACTGGTTCTATAGGAAGTACCTACCGTTATTAGACTTTTCCTAAAAAAATTATTCCAACTTTAAAAAAACGATTTACATACAAAAAGCAAAAAAGTGTGTTAAAACTCTGCAGGAATGGAAGGGGCCTACAATTAACCGTAGGATCCGAACAGCTTGTAAAATCGAAAAATTTTACTTTTGGAAGATTCGTCACCCTTGAAAGAGACAGTAACCTCGGGACCAATTTAGGTGGAATCAGGGATCGTTGAACTTTCGATAAAACAGCCCAAATCACTTACAAAAACGCCACGCGGAACTACGCTAATATACCGCTTAAAGGCAAAATGATGCTTTGAAGCTGACTTCCAAGCCGGGCATAATTTCTTGGTTAAACTGTACTGACTGGAATTTAAAGTTCTTCGAAGCAAAATAATCAGCGCACTAAATGAGATCCTGGACTGGATAAATTTATTCTGACGACAAATGTTTGACATTTCACAGCATCCCATTTCAAGGTATTGTAATGTGTGCGAAAAAGGCAGCATTACACCATATACCAGTTTAACTGGACCAGTTAATTGTGGAGAAAATGAACATAATCAAGAGTTCGGTAAATTATTGAAGAAGGATCACGCAACCTCGTGAAGCAGGAGCTTTTAGCCTTTCGTTTTGAGGTCAATATTTAACATCACAGTCAAATTCCCGATCGAAATTAAATTCTTGCTTGGGTCAATGCCTTCCAGCATACCGGAAATGTTTCTAAGATAAAAAGAGTTCTAGGAGTCACTGCAATAGGAAAACATTGAGCTCATACACGCAGCAAGAGAACAAAATTCCAGGAGTTCAATACAGTTTTTCTTGACCGAATGGAAAAGATGGATCATTTTTCGTCAGGACGAATTCACAGCCCACACATCAAGACCAAGTGTTCACGTTTCGCATGAAATATTCTCTGGGCGCTCCATCTTTTAAAAAGACCAACGTGGTTTCCTGATTTGGCTCTCTGCAATTTTTTTATTGGGAGGATACCTCTTGAATCCTTTTTTGAAAACTATCGTCCCATAACTCTGGAAGCCTTCAAAGACAACATTGGAATCGAAATTCATGTGGAGAAACTTCAGAAGCCGGTTATTACAATCTTTGGAGTGTAACAGTCACTATTTAGCCGATTCATTGTTTAAGACTGAATCATCTCAAGTCGCAATCCAGGGTAGTTTGAGTGAATTCACGTTGATCTGCTGCTTCACGAGATTGTGACTGAAGAATCGTACTTAAGAACCAATATTAAGCCAAAAAGGCAAACTGAATGGCTCTTACTTTCATTACTACGAGGAATTCCCACTAATTCCATCAAGGACCACCTCCATAAGGATCGTGAAAGATTTCCACAAATTCCTTTTTTTTCGATTAATTTATTAAACTTAAAAAGTGTGAAGAAGAGTGTTCTTCGAATTCGAATTGACCCATTTATCCGGAATTATTGGCGTATTATTGGTTGATTCACACATTCCTTATTGATTTTTCCATTTTCCCTAAAAAAAAAAAAAAAACAGGAAACAGGCAATTGGTTTACGAGAATTAAGACTGTGTTTAGTGTCATAGTGGCGTGTTAATGAGAACAATAATTAGTCCTGATAACATCTAACGTTAACCTTTACAATAAAGGAAACCAATTAACCTACTTCCTATTGACAAAACAACATAAACACAAATCTATCAATTGGACGTCATATATTGATCCTTGATAAGGGAAGTTCTTTTCAAGGACAACAACATTTCTTCACGCACATAATTTTACGAAAAAAAAAAAACACACAAACAATTTATCGATTTCTTCACGAATAAAATTTACTCTCCACGGCCGGCAAGGGGGCGGGAAATGTATTTCCAAAATATCTTATGTAACAGAATTGTTTATTTCGAACCATCAATTGATTTCTGGATTTTACACCACACTGTTACGCCCCCTCGACCACCATCTGATGGTTCAATGAAACGCACTACTCTCACTACTACTTTCGATTTCGAAACAAGATGCTTGAGAGATATTTTGATTTTTATTCATCAAGTGTGATGAAATGTTTTATGATTCCCACTTGTAAATATTTTACGTAATAAAGATTCTATTAAGCAATTTGTGGTTTATTAGTATTACCAGATTTTATATTTTAATTTTTTTGTGGTAATTTTGTAACTTCCATTCAAGTGAGGAACCTGCGATTTCCGAAACACCTTCAACAATTTTACGCATTAACAATGTCAAGCACCAAGTCTTGAGCTGCAAAGAGGCTATCAAGGGGGCAGAAGTAGGTTTCCGATTTTACAAAGACAGCCATTTTGAGGAAAATCAGAACAAGTTCAAAGAAGCTCGAAAAGTCATTAATGGTGATCCTGGTAATCACTTTGATCTAACATACGATAGAGTCATTCATTTTTCGGTTTCCAAAGTAATACATAAAACACAGTGATAAATTTTTTAAGAAAATTTTATTTTATTATAAAGTTGGACTTTGCCTTTAAGGGTGAACAACGATATTATTCAAAATGGCCGCCTCTTGCTAGCATGGGTGTTCTTTAAAACGTTTTCAAGCACAATGTTAAAACAGCTGCATAACAGTGCGACACCTTGTCTGGATGTGTCGAAGAATCTTAGCAGTAGATTCCCTATCAACAGCAAGCATTTTCCAACGTCATCCTGAGAAGGCGTATCAGTCAAGCAGGGATTCTAAAGTTATGGACATGGCACGATACAGTTCGACTCTATTGACACTATTTTGTAGGCTGCTTTAAAATCGATAAGATAAGGCGGTCTCCTTTTTTGTGGATCGAGCAAATGGTACTGAGATTCCATTCATCGAGCATACTTTCCTCCGACCATATTTTGCAGATGAGTTTGCCACACATGAACCAAACGCGACGCGAAAATTAATATTTAGAACTAGCTTTTGCCCGCTACTTCGTACGCGTGGATTTTAGAAAAAAGTAGGTATCTCAGTATATTTTTGTTTTTGCACAACCGGTTCAAAATGGAGGGTATGCGTGGTATGAAAGCTAGGTATATACTTTACCAGCTCTACAGCCGTAAGATTTTTGGCTTCTGTATAATATTATTTCGAAGTATCATAACGGTTTAAATTGCAAAGTTGGAGGGTTAAGTTCTGAAGCAATATACGAATATACCTAATTGGAATGCCCACTTTCAAAACGATGCTGCGCGCCGATACTGCTATTTATGGCAGCTCCGCTTCATCAGTTTTGGGCGTAAGTATTGCTCGTTCACCGTTCTTTATGGTTACATTATTTTTCGATTTCTGCTTTCGCGGAATGAGGCATTGTCTATATGTTGGTAAATAGCGCCATCTATGATGTTTTTGATGTAACTTCTATTCAGAACGACTAACTTATTTCTATTCATGTATACGTAGGTAAGTGTGGCGCTATTTTGTTTTGTAAGTGAGACGCTAACTTCCTTAAAATCTTTTAATTTTGCGTTAAGTTCATTGAATAACGTTCGATTGCAGCAATATTAAAAAAACAACCAGAATTATATATTTTCCTGCGATAAAATATAGCCTATATTTTAAGTTGGCGTACTACCAACATATCTGCGAAAACCGCATTCAATTCCATGCAGTAGTTTTTGCGTGATGCGCGTACAAACATACAGACAGACAGACAGACAGACAGACAGACAGACAGACAAAAATTCTAAAAACGGTTGTTTTGGCTTCTGTGGGTCTAATAGAGACTTCCCATATTAGTTTTGCATCTATATCTTCAATGTACAGACATCGACCAGTTACAATTTTATTATATGTATAGATAGTTATGATGAGACGAACTGAAAAACCGCGACTTGGATACCGAATCCACAAACAATTAACAAAACGATTTATATTATAAAATAAAAAAAAGAAACACAAACCGATGTGCACGCGATAGGGTTGAATTTGTCGATTAAATTAAATTGACAACTCGAAAGGTGCGTTTGATTCAGCGCAGCTGTGACAGCATCCGATGAGTGCTGTCAATTGGCTAGCTCAGTGAAAGGGGTGGTTCGTCGATACGAACATTTTTTGATTGTCTATCGAATTATTTATACCCGATATTGATCTGAATTGGATCAAAGGGATTTATGATTAATTGCCTCAAGGGCGTACTTACAAAAATGGTAAGTAGAAAATAGGGCGCGAGAAAATTTTTAGAGGAATTTCCAAACCTAAACTAAAATCTACGGTGCAACAAATAAAAGTAATAAATAATAACACAAGATTTGTTACTCCCGAATTGGGATTTTAAACTATTTATTGGTTTGGGAAACCTTTATAATATAGGAAAAAAACCCAAAATCTTTTCAAAATAATAAAAATTGAATTTACAAAATGGGGTTTGAACAAAAGAAAGAAGGACCGTTATCACGTTGAGACAAAGGATTTTGTATGGGTCACGAGTTGCGGAAAATTTACGGAACGAAAGCCAAACGAACAAAAAAACTGAAATTTCTGGGTTTCTTTCTTTCGAAGAAAAGAAAACCAATGTTCGCACAAATTAATACGCTACACAGAGAATAATTTTATCTGAATACTTAGCTTTCTTTTCTGCCAAATCCTTCCTTTGATACACTTTTCTACTCTCTTCGTCCCTGTTTTAAACTGCTCCAAATTCTTCACAATTTTCCACAGATATAACCTCTGAATTCTTAACAACTCTTCGAATTTCTTCAACTTTTTTTTTTGATTTTCTTTCTTCTCCTCACAAACTCTTCTTTTTCTCCACTTTTCCTCCACTTTTCGCTTTTAACTCCAAACTAGAAGTGGCCTTCCAGGATTTTCCTGGTCCTGGATGGTCTCATCTTGTTTTTCCAATTGCTCTGGTTTTCAGCCAATCATAGACCGCGGAGTCTGATCTCGTCATTACTCAGCTATACTACATAGGCAGTAAGTGAACAGAGATCTAATCCGACGGTCTCGCTTACTCACCCTCTGGCATCAAATGTGCGTTGTCATCATCGAATTCGCCGGCTTCTGGTATCATTTCCAGTGGGCGGGAATTCGATGAACGCATACAGTCAATAATGTGGTTTTTGTATTTCGAAAAGAAAATCTTCTAAGAAGACGAAAGAAATTCAACTTAACACCGTGCATTCTTCCCCACCGAATAAATCATAAAATAGGTACAAAAACTGTGAAGACTTCAGAGCGAAGCTATTCGTAGTTCCCACTATAATTACGGGAGAAGTTTGGCAGAAATTCACTATTTCGGGAGTGACTTCGTTGGGCTTTCGTTCGAATAAGGGGAGTAGGAAAGAATATCAGACAACGGTCCATCTTTTACATAAACAGAATTAGCTATGTTGGGCACTCGGCCAATAACTTCATCGGTGCTACGAACCCTTCGTAGTTGGTAGAGGAAGATGGCAACTACGAACTCTCCATGTCTTCGTGGCTTCGTAACAATGTTGGTTGCATGGTTCAGACCACCTGTCTGATGGATTAAAGGTACCTGTATGAAAGAAAATAAAGGGGCGGAAGGAACAAGAACAGGGATCTGGAAGAGCAGTTTTTGTTACGGTAAATTTTACCGTAACAAGTTGGTGTATGCTTCTTACCAGGTCTTCTCCAGCGTGCTTCAAAAGCTCCTTTTGTAAACCATCGGATATAGGTGCTTTGTTCATCTTTAGTCTTGTGATGGTTTCTTTGATTTAATTTTGGTCGGGTGAGTGTAGCTCATATTCGTCATCTAGATTAACTGGTACAAGTTGGTCTTGGGGGATCTTGGCTGTTATCGCTATTTAACAACTGGTTAAAGTAGTCTCTCCAGATGCCTAACATCGCCTGCGTTTCTACTTTGGTGTTTCCATCCTGATCTTTGCAGGGCCCAGGGACTTGTGAAATCTGATGTAGACTTTTTCAATCCTCTGTAGAAGTATCGCACCTCTTTTATGCAAAAACATCTCTGCATCTCCTCGACTTCGCGTTGCTGGTGTTCTTTTTTCTTCCTCCTGAGTAGACGTTTCTCATCTTTCCTTCGCTCAACATAGAGATTTCTGGATGCTCTAGTACCTCTCTGGAGCCACGACTTGTTTGCTTCCATTTTGGCTTTGTTTAAGTTTTGCATTGACTAGGTAGTGGTCCGAGTCGATGTTTGCTACTCGAAATGTACGGACATTCAAAATACTGAAGGAATGGCTTCCGTCAATCGCAACATGGTCGATTGCACAGGTACGATAATCTGGGGATCGCCATGTTTTTTCCCGCTGCAAAATCGATGACCCTGAGTCCGTTATCGTAAGTGATATCGTACAGGCTGTATTTTCCGATCGTCCATCATACCAAAGATGTCCTTCGGATCGTTGTCACTTTTTCGCCGACTTCGCGAAAGCTCAAGATGTTTTGCGTTAGTCTTCCTCTGACAGCGAATCCGCACCCAAACAACCGCAATCTCCTATCAAGGTGGAAGTTACAGTCCTCTGTAATTCTCAGCCCCGGTGGATCCCATTTCCCATCGCATCTACTGGAGGGCTGTTATATCATCACAAAGCCTGGCGAGTGTCTCGGCAAGATGTTAGGCTTTACGCGGGCTGTTTAGCGTACGCACATTCCACGTGCATATGCGTAAATCGTTGTCCGTTTTTCGTTTGCGGTGGTGGGGGGGGGGGGGGGGGTTTCGTTCGTCACCATTTTTGGTTTGGTCATCCGGGGCATATCATTTCGTATCCATTATCGGGCAAATATTCAACTTATTTTATGATACTTCAGATGACAGTTGAGTTTGACAGGTGTCAAATGCTAGAACTATCAACTTAAAAGCACAAAATGAACGACCCTTTATAATACAGAGTGCATTAAAAATAAAAGCGAATATAAACTACTCTGAAACACTAGTTTCGGTTGCTATTAAAAAAAAAAATGTTACAGTATCCAGTTCTAGTATAGCCACTATACAATTTGCAGAGATTCCAAATCATTGTGAATCGTTATCTGATTTTTTTAAATGCTGGCACTGCAATAATTCATGGTAAGGGTTATATAACCTGTTGAGCGTGTGCTAAATATCACTAAAAAAAATTAGAAAGCAAACTTTAAGAAAAATAGTTGGCATTTCCTGTCCCAAACGAAAGGTAAAATATTCCAAAGAAGGATAATGTCTTACCAGTTTCATCTTCTTTTTTCTTTAAATATGATTTCGTTGTACAAACATTCCGCTACAGCAAAAAAAAAAAAAAACGCACAATAAAAAAAACCCTCCCACCAAACATCCTTAAAAATCGAATCCTATGAAAAAAAAAAAATTACTCAATCGATTTCCCACTTAAAAAAAAAAAAAAAAAAAAACAAACATAATCCAAAACACGAGCTCTTGGCATCCCTAATGGTTTGGTAACGTGAAACAAACCAGCCAATTGTAATCCCACTTACATTCAAAACAAAATGGAGAAACGTAAGACTCAAGAACTCTCAAAATCCATCAACCTTCCTTTTTTTTTTTGTGTAACACCACCGTTGTCGTAGTGCTTAAGCTAAGCCTTGTTCCCAAATAACGACACAAAATTGAAAAAAAAAGGAAACCCAATACAAAAGCTCAATACATACACAAACTCAAAAAAAAAAAAAGTATCCTGCCTCCTTGCTCTCACCAAAATTGCTAAATTAACTGTAAAAGTCGATTCTTTGCAACTCATAAATACTCGTAGCTAACGCAGGCACGTAAATACTTGATCCTTTGAAAGAATTACTTTTTCAATATTGATAGTCCAAAAGATACAAGGACACACCCCTCTGTCCAGGATCCAGGTGATGTTTCTGTTGCCGAAATAGAACTTCAACATAAAACATTATTTTGACAGTCAACGATGTCCAAAACACTCGTTTGACAGAAACGTAAAAAAAAAGATGGTGGAGCACATTGTCCCTCCCAACTTTAAGCATGAAATTAAACGTGTTTAAAAGATGCCATGGCATAGCTGCTCCTGATTGTAATATCACTTAAAGTTTAAAAAGGTCAGGGTTGAGATGTACGTTCAACACCACCACCACTACCACAAATTACGTATTCTGACAGTCTTACCCTCAATAAGTCAACTCAATGAACGAACGAAGGTCCTTTTTCGTCCTCAAAAAAAAAATTCCATTCCTATAAAACCAGGCAAGACAAATTAAAATGAAAAAAAAAAAAGAAGACGACTATAGTTACCTGAAAAAAAGGAAGCTTCAAACCCTTCGTCGTCGTGGTCGTCGCGTCGGTCGTCCCGAGGAGACATTTTTCAAAGTCTTAAATAATATGCCAGTGAAATTGATGGGTATTTCGGTGTATCTGTATCTTTTTCATTACTTTTTCATTTTATCTAAAGCTGACAGTTTTTGTTGTTGTTGTATTATTTTTATCATCGACAGAGCGTAAATGCTTCATTTCACACCAAATAGACAAGCAAGGTTTCCCGAATTAATGAGTCCTTGTCACAGAGAAGCTGTTCGGAAGTCTGTTGTTGGTGTGTGTGTGTGTGTTGTTTTTAAAAATAAACTTAAACTTATACAAAAAATATCTACACAGAGAAGAAAGGAGTATTTTGAGAAGATGTGTTCTGACATTTGGGACTGTTAAAAATTTATATTCTTAGACGTCAGCGGTTGGAAGTCCTTGTGGGTGGACCAACGCTCAGAGCGGATGATTTTATTTTCAAGTTGTTTGCTTTAATCAATTAGCTTTGTGTTGGAAAGTGTGTTCTTTATCCGGAAAAATTCGTGCACCACTCTGGATCCTCATTAGAAAAACTTGTTCGAAAAATAAATAATTGAAATGACGCGTCCCACACTAATTACAAAAGTATATACAGTCTTGGGCGTGCAGTCCAGTCCATGACCTTAACGAACATACTCGCCAGTTCTTCCGGTACCCAGCAAAAACTCTCTCCACTTTCGATGTCGTGCTCAACTGCTGCGTTGTCCCTCAGGGTTTGACTGTTGCGTACTCGTCCATACACTAAAGATGCCCCAGCCATCAAAGCCGCTGTGTATTCAGCTTTTTGAATAGGTCAATGCCGCTGTATAGCCCGTACAGTTTGTAGTGGAATCATATCACCTAGAAAAACTTCCTCTCAAAGCATCTTAGCCGTAGCACCGTTCGTGTCAGGGTCGACACTTCTTCCACATACAGCAGGACCGGAGTTATGATGGTCTTGAATTGTTACCGTGGTCTTTTGAGACAGGGCTGAAAACCGCGATTCGCATGAGTGACTCTTCGATCTCTCTCTCTCCCCTCTCTCTCTTTCTCTCTCTCTCTCTCTCCCTCGCTCTCAATACTTCAGCTCTTCCTGAAGAAAAGTGCGGCGACCTATGTTCGCAGAACGATATCTCGCCTGTGCCAACGAATTAAGAATTCTGTAGACTCAGACTAATTCAGAGCAGTAGACCTCCTGGTTTATTCTTTTAACGATCCTCTTACCTTGGGAACTCCATTGAAAAGACTGTTTTGCCAGTTCTAAGCTACAATTTTTTATCGCCACCGGATCCTTAAGATGTAATACAGGCGGTTTACAAAAGCCTGTAGTTTTCTCGAGATGTTGGCAAAGGATTTACGCGCTTCTCAAGAAATAGCAGCATAGTTTGGAACGAAATTTTTCAAGAGTTCCACTTTGGAGAAATAATTCCGAATGCACTAAGAGCTTTGTTGATAATGTAGTTGACGTCCAGGTCTGTCCCACCACCCACCGAGTGACAAATAACTTCCCAGGTTGAAATGAGTTCACAGTTTTTGTGTTCCCTGCCTCACAATTACCAGATGCTTCACCATTTCCTTTGCTCGTTGCAAACGAGCTTGGCAGCAGTCACAGGCAACTTTGTTAGATGGTTGAATTCACCTTTAACTGAAGCCACACTGAGTGTGGCTAATTAGTTCACGCGCATTTAAAACAACTTAGTTCTTACAGGGTTCAGACGTTTACACACAACAGCTGACAATGTCTTGTAAGCGATATCATTAGGAGACTAAAACTTCTAAGCTCAGAGAGCACACGATGCTAGAAATGCTCCTTACCAAGTCATCTCCCGCTGCTTGAAGAGTTCGCCTGGGAGGCCATCCGCCCCAGCAGCCGTTACTTGGATCTAGCTAATATCTCTTTAGGTTTAAGAAATAACGGTACATAACAAAAAATCCATGTTCTGGTTGAAATAGCCTTTCAAGAATAAATCAAAGTTGTTTGAGGTATTCACATTACCTCTGCGAGATTTAAGCAGTATGCCATCCGTTCTGCTGGAACCATTTGTCGTCTTGTTCCATATGGTTCAATTCTAGAAATAAAAAATTGGTTATCAGTGTTCTGTAGCGCTCGCCATTAACAGTGACCGTCAGTCACCAGCGACGTTTTGAAAAAATTACGGACGAATGACCCCGCCGCCGCCGCAAGAACCCAAAAATCACACCAAACGGTAACTTTTTGAGGATGTGCATTGTCATCTGGTGAATCTTGTGTGGGCCTGTCAACACGACCATTCATCCAAAAATTCATCTAGTCGCCGAAGATGATTTTTCGGCCAGAATTGGGACCCTCTTCCAAAACTCTCGGAAGCCAAGTCAGCGAAAAAATGGTGTTGTCATTGGTCAAGAACTTTGAGCTCCTGGGTGAGTTGGATCATTTACTACACAAAATTCGTCAAGTTGAATGCTTTGCCAGAGGCCGGGGATTTGTTCATGGCGAGGATCTTTCCTTCCTTGGACGTCGGAATGTTGGCTGGTTCTTACTGAACCGATCGTTTCAACTGCTCGTTGACTCTGTGGCAAGTGGCACCGTCCTGTTGGAACCACAAATCGTCCAGCTACATATCCTTAGTTTTCGGCCACAAAAGTTGCGTTATCATTTCGCGAGATGTTGAATTGTTGAGCACGACGGACAGCAATTCGAGATTGACGGCTCTTCTGCCACACCAGCGCAAACTGCAGCAATGTTTTCCGCAGAACAAACTGGGTGAGCATTCACAGTTTTTTTTTTTTTTCAAATCTCCAACAGACCCGGTTTGCTGAATTTGCGGTCAGTTCTCCCGATTGTGGACACATTTGGTCGATTGGCCAACAAAATCACGAAGTTGCAAAATGCATTTTGATTTGAACGCCCATTTTCATAAAACGTCTCAACAACCTCAACTCGCTGCTCAATCTTTCACCTCTTCATGGTTGGCTTTGTCAAAGATTGAAACAAAGAAATGTCAAATAAAATTGGGCAAACAATTTGACGTAAAGAGACTCACAATTAACATCGTGCGTTATTGTTGGACCTTACTTACTTACTTAAGGTGGCGCAGACAGTCCATTGTGGACCACGGCCTCAACCAACATTCCTCGCCAGCTAGGCCGGTCCCTAGCCAGTGGCCTCCAGTTGCGCACACGAAGTTGGTTGAGGTCGTTTACCACTTGATCGCGCCACCTTAGATGTCGTCTTCCAGAACTGCGTCGGCCCTCCGGGTTGGAATTGAAGACTCGTCGGGCAGGAGCGTTTTCGTCCATACGCTCCACATGACCCAGCCATCTAAGCCGCTGAATTTTTAGCTTCTTCACCAAGTCAATGACGCTGTATAGCCCGTACAGTTCGTCATTGAATCTTCTCCTTCATACTCCATTGATACATACAGGCCCGAATATCACCCGAAGAATCTTTCTCTCAAAGCACCCCAGCCTGTATTCATCCGATTTTGTCAGTGTCCACGCTTCTGCCCCATACAGCAGGACTGGGATGGTAAGGGTCTTGTATAGTGTCTCCGTGGTCCTTCGAGAGAGGGCTTTACTACTAAGATGCCTTCTTAGCCCGAAGAAACAGCGATTGGCAAGAGTGATTCTTCGACTGATCTCTTCACTGATGTTGTTCTGAGAGGTTATAGTGGAACCCAAATAGACAAAGTCCTTGACAACCTCAAAGTTATATCTGTCCATTGTGACGTTTTGTCCGAGCCTACGGTGATGATCTACTTCACCCGAGGACAGCATATACTTTGTTTTATCTTCATTTACAGCCAGACCCATTCGAGCCGCTTCCACTTCAATACTTGCGAATGCTCCACTGACAGCGCGCTTCGTTCTTCCAATAATGTCAATATCATCAGCATAGCCAAGTAATTGAACGGATCTAAAAAAAATCGTACCGCTGGTGTTGACATGCGAGTTGCGTACGATTGCCTCAAGAATGATGTTGAAGAGGTTACATGACAGCGCGTCACCCTGTCGTAAGCCTTTCTCGACATTAAATGAGTCGGTGGAGTTCTTACCAACCTTGACGGAGCAGCGCGAGTTCTCCATAGTCATCCTGCACAATCGAACGAGTTTGGCAGGGATGCCAAGAAGTGACATGGCTCTGTATAGCTCGTTCCTGTTTACGCTGTCATAGGCGACTTTAAAATCGATAAAGAGGGTGAGTATCGATCTGGAATTCTTGGGTCTTTTCCAAAATCTGCCGAAGTGTGAAAATTTAGTCAACGGTTGACTTACCGGGCCTGAAACCACACTGATAGGGGCCAATCAGTTCACGTGCGAAAGGGTTCAGACGTTCACGCAGAATGGCCGACAAGATTTTAAAGGCGACATTTAGGAGACTTATACCTCTGTAGTTGGCGCAGCTTAGAGTATCTCCTTTCTTGTGGATAGGGCACACAATGCTGAGGTTCCATTCGTCAGGCATACTTTCATCCGACCAGATTGTACAGATGAGTTGGTGTATGCTCCTCACCAAGTCATCTCCCGCTGCTTTGAAGAGTTCAGCCGTAAGGCCATCAGCTCCAGCAGCCTTGTTGGACTTTAGTTTAGATATTGCTATCCGAACTTCTTCTTGGTCGGGAGGACGGAAATTTTGTTCATCATCATCCAAATCGAATGGATCATTCTGCCTAACAGCGATTAGTTGGTTGTCTTCGCCGTTTAACAGTCTGCAGCCCCGCTCGGGCTTTGTAACCCTTGGACGAATGCTTCACCCTTTGGTAGAACTTTCGAACATTGCTTCTGCCCCTCAATAGATTCAACCATTCGTTTTTCCAGTTCTTTTTTTTCTTCTGAAAAGCCGATGTTCCTCTTTCCTCTTTTGCTGGTACACCGCACGGAAAGCGCTCTTGGCAGCTCTAGTTCTGGCATTCAGAACTGCATGATAGGCTTCGTCTTTGGCCAAGTGTGCGAGCCTGCACTCATCATCGAACCAGGTGTTTCGTTGTGGTCGCCAAATGAAACCCAAAACATCCGTGGCAGCCGTTTTGATGGCCATTTTGCAATGTTGCCACTGGGCCTCTGGGTTTGGCGCAGGCGCCGGGCTTGTCAAGAGATAAGAGGAGACATGATTGGCAAAGGTTGTGGCGGTCTCTTGCGATTGTAACTTAGCAACATCAAACTTTCTCACAGTGGATGTTCGATTCAGCGGTCTGGTGGAGATCCGCATTCGCACTTTAGCTACAACAAGGTAGTGGTCCGAGTCTGTTTCGGGGGACAAGTTGTATCCCACAAAATATTAAATTTTTAGTTATATTAGAGATTAATTTAAATTCAATTTAAATTCAATTCAATGGTACTTTAAGTTGTAGTACCCCAAAGATATTGAAGAAATGACAAATGCGTTTTTTACCACGTTATAAAATAATCAACCACTTTATTACAATATTAAAAGAATAATAACAATTCAACAGGTGTATGAAAACTTTATACCTCGGTGTTCAATATTACATAAAGTCAGCTGTAAAGTATTTATATAATTCAAAGGTTATTGACCTAATTCAGTTTTTTGCAGACTGGAAGTATAATCTAACTTTGGACATATACATTAACATAATATTTGTATGTAATTGTTTTTCTATGTTTTTTAAATGCAATAGATATATTAAATTGAATATGGCTATGCCCTTCTTACTACCGAAAAAATGTATACATGAAATAATAAGGAAATAGAACTATATTTAAGGAAATAGAACTATATTTAATATAAATGAAAATGAAAGAGATAGAAGGAGACTTTGCTTTGCAGCCTAGAAAATTAGTCTGCACATTTGACAGTTGGTGTTTATATTTTAGCGTGCTAATTTCGTGTGATAGTTTTTAATAAAGATAAATATTTAATCAACTTGTTTCCCTGTTTAATTTAATGAAGTTATAAATTAATAATAAAAAGAAAGGATAAATTCATTTGACCAGCTACTGAGAATGTGGTCCTTTGTTGGAACAAATTATATAGCATCTCAGCATCTTGGTCCAATGAATATTTCCCTCATTCATCTTAATGTGCATAGACATAATACCTACAATTCAAATAAAAGTTTAAACAAGTTAAACTTTAAGAAACAATAATTATTTAAAAGTGGTTAATATAAAAAAATATGTTGTGGAGCAACATGCTCCCGCCCGAAGTGGTTGGATAAATTTGGCCGCATGGTAATGTGTTGTTGTTGATTCGCTGATTCCTTGATTTTCAACTTAATTTCTTCTTCTTAGCCATTTGACGTCTGGATTTGTCCTTGTTTATGTGGCTTGGATTCACCTCATTACAATTGTTCATCATCGGATTTTTATCATGAAAATTATAAAAAAAAACAAGGTTAGTTTGTATTTTAAAACAGGGATAATTATAATTTAATATAGTTATCTGTTTTACTTGAGTGATGCTATTAGTTGATTAGAGCTAGAATTTCAGTTGACGCTTGGGGTTAAATTTATGAGGTTGTTTTACAGAACATTATTGATATGGGCATTATGATATAGTATTATGATATGGGCATTAGGATATAAGTACATAATTATGATTTGGGCATTACGATATGGGCTTTAGATTTCATTTATTAAAACTCACTGATTTTATTTAAGAAGCTAGTATAATAATTCATTTTAAGGTATCTAATTTGGATTGGACGGATTTGTTACCGGCAAGGGGGATAGTTTTGTTATAGGTCGTTTGAACGTAGACCTTTCTGTTTTAATCGTCGCTACGCGCGTTAGACCGTCATTTCCGGGGTGCAGTTCGAGAACACGAGCGAGTAACCATAATGAAGGTGGCAAATTGTCGTCCTTGACTATGACAATATCTCCAATATTGATGTTCGGTTTCTGTTGTAGCCACTTTGGTCGTTGTTGGAGCAAGTGGAGATAGCTCGTACTCCATTGCTTCCAAAAATCTTGTGTAAGTTTTTGAATATATTTGTATCTATCCAAATTATTTAGGTTTTTACCTGAATAGTTTCTGTCAGGTAATAAGTTAAGTGGGCCTCCTATAAGAAAATGTCCTGGCGTCAAAACATTTAGATCATTAGGATCAGATGTCATTGGACAAAGAGGCCGTGAATTGAGACATGCCTCTATTTGAGTTAATAGAGTTGCGTATTCTTCAAATGTTAGTTTTGCAGTACCAATTGTTCTTTTTAGATGGTGTTTCAGAGATTTGACCCCTGCCTCCCATAACCCACCAAAGTGGGGAGATAGTGGAGGATTAAAATGCCAAGTAGTATAGAGTGTAGCCAGAGTTTTTGAAACAGTGGATGTCCATTCAGCGGTTATAAACTTGCTATCTCTTTTAAGGTCGTTATTTGCACCTTTGAAATTCGATCCGCAATCGCTATATAAGTTAGTGCATATTCCTCGCCTGGCTACAAATCTTCTGTACGCGGCAATAAAAGCTGCTGTGCTCAAATCGCTAACCAGCTCAAGATGGATGGCCTTTGTAGACAGGCAAATGAACACTGCAATATACCCCTTCGTGAATTTGTTGCATCTGTTCTTCCACATTTTAACTTCGACAGGTCCGGCATAGTCGACACCAGTATTTGTAAAGGGTCTTGTGATTATAACACGTTCAGTAGGTAGGCTTCCCATAAGCTGAGTTTGCATTATAGCCTTATGTCTGTGACATCTTACACATTTGTGTATGGTGGATTTTACTAACCGTTTAATGTTAGTGATCCAATAATAATTTCGAATATCTGCCAACATTAATTGCTGTCCTCCATGTAAGGTCCGTTGATGAGCATCATATGCAATCAATCTAGAGAAATGATGTTGATCCTTTAGAATGATTGGATGACGCTGTCTGTAAGGAAGATAAGAGTTTTGAAGTCGGCCGCCAACACGTAAAATACCATTTGTATCAAGGAAGGGAGTTAAGTTTAAAATTCCACTACCTTTCGGAACAGGCTTTGATTCTTTCAAGGACCTTATTTCTTCTGAAAATAATTCATCCTGCACTAATTTGATAATTTTGCTTCGAGATAAATTTAGTTCTTCAATTGTGAGTGGATGCTTGTTTAAACCCTTTTTCGATTCTAATTTTATTATCAACTTTAGATTGTTAATATATCGTTGCCATATTGCAACACTTCGAATTAATCTTCTTAGATCGGAAACTCTGCTTAAAAACTCGTTGTCTGTTGCAACGCAATATGCTGCGATATATGAGAAGTGTGATAGCATTATTAAGTTGTTATTGTAAAATGAAATTGAACCATTTCTTGGTTCCCTTTTTGTTTCATGTTGTGTCTCGATAGTGTCCTCTGATGAATAGTCCTTTGGATTGAAGTTTTTAAGAAAATTTGGCCCTCTCCACCACATATCATTGCCAATGAGTTCTTCAGGTGTTAATCCTCGCGATCCTAAATCTGCAGGGTTATTTTTTGTACCTACGTGATGCCAGGACTCAATATTTGTCAGAGATTGAATTTCACTGATACGATTAGCAACGAAGGTGGTGCGTATAGATGGACTTCCTTTAATCCATGCTAGGGTAATCATAGAGTCAGTCCATGCGTACGTTATGATGCGTTCAAGTTGCATGGCTTTAATAACTCTCTTTATAAGTTTGGCCAGTAGTAGTGCTGCACATAATTCCAGTCTTGGTAAAGAAATGCATTTGACTGGAGCAACTCTAGTCTTAGAGGCTATCAAGTGTATATGCTCAATGTCATTTTCGATAACGCGTATATAAATCACTGCTGCGTAAGCCTTTTCTGAAGCATCGCTAAAGCCATGCAGCTCCACCAAGGACGAGATTTCATAATCTATCCAACGAGGTATTTTTATTATTGAAAGTCTTTTCAGACTACAGCGAAGATCTGTCCAGGATTTTTCTATATCTTGTGGTATAGGTGTATCCCAAGATAAATTTTTAGTCCAAAGTTGTTGGAGAATCAATTTTGCCTTGACAATGCAAGGCGATATCCATCCCAATGGGTCAAAAAGACGAGAGATATCAGCTAGAACCGATCGCTTCGTAAGATTTGAAGTTTCCGGCAAATTGATTTTAAAGCTGAAGTAGTCTTGACTAGGATGCCATTGAATTCCTAGGGTTTTGATGAAATCTGTGGATTCAAAATTTAAGGGAAGATTTATTTCTCTATCCTTTTCTGGAATCCCTTCCATGACCTTTTGTGAGTTGCTGGCCCATTTTCTGAGAGGAAACCCAGCTGCTTGTAGCGTTGCAACAATATCTTTTTGCAATGTAATTGCTTCTTCTTCATTGTTTGATCCATATATAAGATCATCAACAAAGAAGCCTTCCATGATCGCCTTTGCTACATGAGGATGAATGTGCTCAACATCTTGAGCCAACTTTTGTAAAGTACGCACCGCCAAGAAGGGTGCTGAAGCGGTTCCAAATGTTACTGTATTCAAGCAATAACTTTTTATAGGTTCATTTGTCGATGATCTCCATAGAATGACTTGAAATAATGTGTCTTCTTCAGCCATCCAAATTTGTCGATACATTTTGCTTATGTCTGCAACTAACGCAATTTTGAATTTTCTCCATTTAGCTACTAGATCGATTATGTCTAGTTGTAGACGTGGTCCCACCATGAGACATTCATTTAGTGACAGTCCATTTGATGTCTTGCAAGATCCATCAAATACTACCCGTAGTTTGGTGGTAGTACTCGATTCCTTCATGACAGCATGATGTGGAAGATAATAATAATGACTTGAAGTTCGTTCATCATCAATTTTAACTTCCTTCATATGACCTAAGGTAAGGTACTCATTCATACAATCTACATAAAGTTCTTTAAAGTTGATATTTGATTTCATACGTTTTTCAATTTGTAGAAACCTTGCCATAGCAGCGCGCTTTGAGTTCCCTAACAAAGGTCTTTTGTTATTTTTAAATGGAAGGCGTACCTCATATCTCCCATCTGATCTCCTCTGGGAAGTGCTTAAGAAATGTTGTTCGCAGATTTTCTCCTCTTCTGTAAGTCTTCGGTGATCAAGATTTTCTTCGATTTCCCAAAACTTGGTGAGTTGAAAATCCAGTTGGGCATGATGGCTCTGAATGATGATTGGATTTGTTTTAAAATTGATGTTTCCGGTTAAAATCCAGCCTAATTCGGTCAATTGGGCTACAGGTGTTCCTGTATTTCCTTTAACTACACCATCCAAGATGATTATTGAATATATATCAGCACCTATCAAGAGATCAATTTTTCCTGGGATGTTGTACGTTGGATCTGCTAGCAAAAGATTTGATACGTGGGTAAAATCAGTGGCATCGAATTTCTGAGTGGGCAACGTCGTTGTTAAGTTATTAAAGACAAGCGCCCTAACATCCACACAAAATTTAGAATTATTTAAGGAGAAAAGCGTTAAACTGACTTCATATTTTGAAGTGCCAGTTTCTGTATTCCCTAGTCCTTTGACCATAGCGTGAGTTCTACGTTTTTTAAGTTTTAAAACCTGAGCAGCGTCTTCAGTAATGAATGTCGCTTGGGAGCCTGGGTCTATAAGAGCCCTCAAAATGAGTTGAGTTCCATTCGGTTTGAAAACCTTGACAAGTGCAGTAGCTAACAAGGACTGAGATTGCATTTGATTGAAATGGGTGTTATAGTTTATTGGTTGTGCATAAGAACAATGTGGTTGAGTTTCATTACTAAGTGATTCTTGAGTACTTTCATTATTGTGTTGAATGAAATGGGTTTGTGTATTCTGAATTGATTGTGGTGTATTTGATTGGAATGTGTTTGAATATTTGTTTGGTTGATACAAGTTTTGGGACTCAATATGCAGTAAGGTATGATGCTTGAGTCCACACTTATAACATCGGTTCGTGCTGCTGCACGCTGAAGCATGATGATCGTACCCAAAACAATTTGAGCAAATCGAATGTTTTTTCGCTTGTTCAGCACGAGTCTTTACATCCATTTTAAGAAATTTTTTGCAATGACGAGTACTATGAGGCATTTTGCATATGCGACAAAGAAATTTTGTATTTTCTGGTTGAGTGTGATGCGATAGTTGAACGTTTTTTCTAAATGAAGTTATTGGTGCAAAGTTTTTTGAACCTTCATTCATTTCCAAAATATTTTCAAGTGAATTAAAACGACCTTCTATAAATGATAAAAAGGTTTTCCAGTCAGGCAGACTTTTTGATGCACCAAGTTTGTTTTCCCAATCTTTTTGAGTTTGGTATGGCAATTTTTGAAATATAATAAAAATTAAAATGGCATCCCACACATCTACAGGAATTCCCAAATTGGCCAGGGCATGAACACATTCAACACTTTTGTCGTGCAGTGATTTTAAAGCAGCTGCAGATTCAACACTAACCTTTTTTTGTTCTAAAAAATTCTTGATTTGGGTATTCACAAGTTTACGTTTATTTTGAAACCTTTCAGTGATAATGCTCCAAGCAGACTCATAACTTTTGGTTTCAATGGGTAGATGTTGTATGAGACGAGCAGCATCCCCCGTTAACGATGTTTTGAGATACTGTAATTTTTGAATATCGGAAAGATCTTCATTTTTATTAACCAAATTATCGAAAAGATTGTAAAATTCAATCCAGTCTTCAAAATTACCCGAAAAAGGTTCAATTTTAATGCGTGATAAGCGCACATCTGAATGACCAGATCTTGAATTATTAAAATTACTATTGTTTAAGATACTAGCGTCTGTTGAGATCGTAGTTTTTTCCGCTATAAAATTGTCTAAATCATCGTTTATTACACCAATGTATTTGTAATATATATATTTTATTTTTAAAAAAATTTCATCGTTAAAATATGTTTCTTTTGAAGTATCAGACGTACTGTTCACTATAACCGCGTGGTCTTTTTTAGCCCGTGAAAAAGAGTCCTCAACGTCTTTCAGACACGCGTTAACGTACCCCTTTGATTTTCGCGCCGCGGTTTCTTTTAAATATTCTTGATACCCACTGGACATTTCAGCTAATGTTAAGCTCTGTCCTTCTATAATCTTTAATAATTTTGCCATAATTTAATTTGATATAGGACGAGATGAAAGGTTAAGATAAAAGATTTTTCTTTTTTCAGATGAAAATTATTTAAAATATATTTTATTGTAGATGAGGTTCTAGGGTTTGATTTTCACTTAGTCTTTTTGTATAAAATTAAGTTTGAAGATTTAAACACAAAAGTATAAAAAATGTTTGTATATTCTTACTAAGGTAAAATAAAAATGTCACTTAAAGATAAAATTTTACCTTAATAATCACTTATTGAAAGGATTTTGGTGCTAAATGGGATTATGTTATCCTCGTGATGTAGATACAACTAGTACGGTATTCCTGCTCTTTTAACTGTCCACTGAATAACGGCTTGATGAACCTTTACCGGTTTCGGGATTAACAGTCCACTTCTCGAAGATTCTAGCGGCTTCCTTGCTCCTTTTGCTCCTTTTGCTTCTGATGATTTTGTTGGAATTTGTATTTAAAATTCCACCCCTGACCTCGTTTAATATGCACACTATGTGCCACTTTAAGTTTTTGTTTTAATTTACGTTTTGTTTTAACAATAAGTTAAACTCAATAAATGTTCATATGCACTTTAAAAAAAAAACTCGAAAACTCGAAGGACCATGTTTCGGGGGACAAGTTGTATCCCACAAAATATTAAATTTTTAGTTATATTAGAGATTAATTTAAATTCAATTTAAATTCAATTCAATGGTACTTTAAGTTGTAGTACCCCAAAGATATTGAAGAAATGACAAATGCGTTTTTTACCACGTTATAAAATAATCAACCACTTTATTACAATATTAAAAGAATAATAACAATTCAACAGGTGTATGAAAACTTTATACCTCGGTGTTCAATATTACATAAAGTCAGCTGTAAAGTATTTATATAATTCAAAGGTTATTGACCTAATTCAGTTTTTTGCAGACTGGAAGTATAATCTAACTTTGGACATATACATTAACATAATATTTGTATGTAATTGTTTTTCTATGTTTTTTAAATGCAATAGATATATTAAATTGAATATGGCTATGCCCTTCTTACTACCGAAAAAATGTATACATGAAATAATAAGGAAATAGAACTATATTTAAGGAAATAGAACTATATTTAATATAAATGAAAATGAAAGAGATAGAAGGAGACTTTGCTTTGCAGCCTAGAAAATTAGTCTGCACATTTGACAGTTGGTGTTTATATTTTAGCGTGCTAATTTCGTGTGATAGTTTTTAATAAAGATAAATATTTAATCAACTTGTTTCCCTGTTTAATTTAATGAAGTTATAAATTAATAATAAAAAGAAAGGATAAATTCATTTGACCAGCTACTGAGAATGTGGTCCTTTGTTGGAACAAATTATATAGCATCTCAGCATCTTGGTCCAATGAATATTTCCCTCATTCATCTTAATGTGCATAGACATAATACCTACAATTTAAATAAAAGTTTAAACAAGTTAAACTTTAAGAAACAATAATTATTTAAAAGTGGTTAATATAAAAAAATATGTTGTGGAGCAACAGAGTCTATGTTGGCCCCTCGGAAAGTGCGGACATCCATGACACTGGACGCATGTCTGCTATCAATCGCAATGTGATCAATTTGGTTGACGGTATTTTGATCAGGAGACCGCCAGGTCCCCTTGTGTATATAGAGGTGTGGGAAGTATGTGCTAGCTAAGATGACACTTCGCCCCGCAGCAAAATCGATTAGCCTGTGTCCGTTACCGGAAGTGTTGTCGTGCAGGCTATGCTTTCCGACTGTCGAGCCAAAGTTACCCTCTTTTCCAATTTTGGCGTTGAAGTCACCAAGAATAAACTTAGTGCCGTACATCGGGCATTCATCATACGTCTTCTCGAGAAGATCGTAGAATTCTTCTTTGGTCGTGTCATCTTTTTCCTCCGTGGGGGCGTGGACGCAGATCAGCGAGATGTTGCTGAATTTGGATTTAATGCGGATTGTGACAATGCGTTCGCTTATGCCACGAAACCTCAAGACTTATTGCCTAAGCCTTCCTCTTATCACGAATCCGCATCCAAATAGCCGCTGTTGTTATTGTTGGACCACCCTCTAGAATATCAGTTACTCGGTGTACCTTCAATTAATTGATTTATTAGTAATCCCCTTATTTAAAAAAAATGTGTTTACGATTAGTTAAAAAATAAATTTTGACATTTAAATTAACCTGTCATTTTGCAAATGTGCACAGATTTAAAAAAAAAAACAATATGGCTTCACACCATGGCACCAGGGCCTTATTGCTAAGCTAGAAGGAAAATTAAACTCCTGCCAATTCCTTTATATCCTCAACCCCACCCCTCACTTCATTTATATTTTGCTCAATATTTCTCGTTTATAGAACTAAAAAAATATTACACGTGCTATATTGCTTGACAGAAACAGACACAGAAACCATTACCCAAAACCAATTTTTCTTTCCCAGAGTATCTTCCCCTGAGTTCCTTTCCTCTAGTCTCGTATGCCATTATGAACTATACATTTACCTGCCAGCTTAACTGCAGGAGGTGACAGGTGGCACGTTTAAGATAGACAAGTTCTACTAAAAAATAGATAAATCATCTGACAGATAGCAAAAGTGAAGATAATGTATTTCCAGCTCAACCTACGCACATATGAATGCTTATATGAATAAATTCTAAACAAATTGTCAAAGCCGCCATTATGAAGAAGGCAATAATTTCTTGACGATGACGCCCGACGTCAGACTGACAACGAGTGATTTTGTGTCTATTTATTCTTAGAACAACAACAACTGTCAAAAGATACAGATCGAAGCTATAAAGTTGGAAGTATCTAACTAAACGACTATGCGGGCTTTAAGTGATCCAATTATGATTATCATATCGGGATTTGTTGATTCTCTAGTTTAAGATGTCATCAATCGATTAGATTAATTGATTTTGATTTTGACTTATGATTGAGAGGTTCTTACGGATTAACATAAAGTTTGTAATTATTTTTATGCAATTTACATTTGTTTAGTAATTTTTTGTTTTATGATGTCAAAACATTTTTTTTTAATTAGTTGTGCTTTCTTTTACTTTCAGGTAAGATAAAGTCCAGAAAAAAAAACTGTTGTCGTGAGTATTTACACAAAATCCAAAATTTCACCTAAATGTGTAAAATATATTAATTAAAAGCTTTAATTAAATATTCTTCCAAAAATTTTGTTTACTCAAACATAAAACTAAAATTGTTATAAAAGAACACCTTTCCTGTTCAAAAAACACTAGGTTAGTAACCAAGCACTCTATCCATCACAGCACTATTGTCACCCGTGTATCGCAATGTTAGCGAAAAATTGAGCGGGGAAGAGGGTTTCACATTCGTTTCGTACGGCAGGATAAGGAGTCTCAATATTTACCTTTTGCGTTCGGCATTGGCCTTGAAGGTTAAGTGACCAGCATTCAAATTGTTTTAGAAGGGAATGCAACTGGCTATTTTGGGCTCATAGAAACACCTATAAAATCAGGTGAAACATTACCCTGATGTTCAAGTGCAAGAACTTTTCCGTAAGGGTGCTTTCCCTTATCAATTGTAAGGCTCTTTTTTACTTGTGATTATAGGTTCTATAAGGTAAGTTATGCATTAGTATAAAAAAAAAAAAAACTAACAATCAAATATGACATTACGATGATAGAGAAACCTAACAAAGCAGGTCCGACAATTCTGTCTGTATGTCTGTCTGCCGAAACGGATGGACCTATTTGCTTCAAACTTAATTCATAGTATTATTATGACGTCCTTCAGTGGAGTTTTTGGAATTAACATTCTAGCTCCAAGACTTACCGTACCTGCCATACGATTTTTAATGGAAAATTAATTTTTAATTAATGTAGGAGCCCTTTTATAGGCAAAACAACTTTCACATTTTTCAAAAAAAAAGTTTTTTTGAGATAAAAAAAAATAGTTAACTTTTTTTAAATTTTTGGTTTTTTCAAAAACGGTTTTATCAATTTTTTTTTTAAATTTTATCCTCCTGATAAAAACTACAAAGTACAAGAAATTGGCATACTTAAAAATAGTTTGGAATATGTTTTCGAAAAGTTTTTACAAAAAAAAAAACGCTTTTTTGAAAAATGTTGTCCTTACAATTCAAAACAGTCAAAGAAAACACATGGCTTACTTCATTTTTTCCTAAAAACGCTTAAGCTAGTGATTTTCAGGTTATTAATAAAATTTCATATGATTTTTCCCTGTTTTTTTTTTCTCCAAAATTTCTATCCCCAAGACCACTGTCACACACTAGAGCAAGTTCGTGCGACCCAGTCGTGCACTTTATTTTTAAGGAAATGTAACTGTAAACAGGAGTACCAACCCAGATATGAGAATTATATTCAAACTTAAGGCAGATGTATGCCTTGTTGATTTTAGTCGGATTAGATTTAGAAAATAGTTCTCGCAACGTCATATAACAGGTGTTTTTTTAAGAACTTGAGAACTTCAAATAATAATACAAGACAAATGTTGTTGAAATGAATTCTATATACCCTATTCCATTTTGAGCTAGAAAGCTGAAATTTGGTATATGTATATGTATAATCTTTGGTTCAAGAGTAAGGCTAAGTTCTTCAACCGTTAAAATCCGCCCACAAACACGCCCATAGTCGCCTTTTTTTGTTGAACAACCTCAATTTGGTAAAATTAAATTATGTTTTTTGTACAGTTACGATAAAAGCATAACGCTAAATTTTTGCACGCGCAAGCTTTAGGTAAACCTTCTTCCAATTAAATAAAAAAAAATTTAGTTTGGGTGTGGCTGCCGCCCATTTTTTATACAAAACCATCAATATTGTTTTTATAAAAAATGAATTGTTATATTAATTCGAAAAACATTAAATTTTGTGGATATTACTTGCACATAAACATCTTGTGTATGAAATCAAAAAAATTGATTTTGGGCGTGGGTGACGCCCACTTTTCACTAGAATGTAGAAAAAAATTGTTTTTGTAGATAAACGGTATTTATAATGAATCCGCAAGCCAAAATCTTGCGTCTCTTAGTATGAAAAGAAATTTTTGAGTTTTGGGCGTGGCTTTCGCCCACTTTTCATGAAAGAAAGAAAAACTTAGTTTTAAAAATTTAAGGTACTACCAAAATTCAATTTAAACCTTTTTCCCTTCCGTTCATTTTATGAAAAATATATCTACATTTTCTTGTGTAAAGTTTTTCAATACGCCCACTTTTAAAGGCGTGATTTTGATAAAATACCTTTGTTAAGGTAAGATCGTTTAAAAACTACTCGATTCAACTGTAGTTTAACACATATGCCTTAATACTGACTAATGATCAAAGCTTTAAATTTTTCTTACACATTTTTAGAGCACGCCCACTTTTAAGGGGCGTTTCCGTCAAAAGTCGTAGTATGCATTAATTGTTTAATGTTTTTTAACTACCGGTCGCACTTATGATGTAAGAAGATGAATACTTCGGTTTGTATACCTTGGTTACGTAGCAGAGTGTAGTTCAAAAATTATTAAGAACACCCGTTATCGCTATTTCCAATCAATATCTAATTTCTAAAAAATTTAGTCTTGTCTTGTTTTGTTCAAATCGATCTGCAATCTTAAAATTGAATGATGAGCTCATATAGTGATTACCCTGGTAATAAAAAGTCTTAGCTATAAATTTGACACACGCATTTTTTTATTGTGACAGCAGTTGTTGTACATCGGCCAAACAAAATGTATGCTATTGAATTTTTTCCTGCCTGCTAAAGAAGAATTTTGTTTCTGAAACTGAAACATCGGCTGGCTGCAGAAGGCAGACGCATACACATACAAAAATATGGGGAATAGGGTATCCAACAGTTCGTTGCAAACGTAATGTAGCTCTCGCTTATGTTTTTTTATTATAATCTGGTAGAAAATTGCATAACATTGGCAAATGTCCGCCGCGTCTACGAGTTACATAGTCCCATTCGATCAGTCCAATTTGTCATTACTTTTTCCAATAAATCTGGCCGTATGGCAACAATGGTGACTTGAATATTGACTTCCAATGTTTCAAGAGTTGGTGTTTTGTCGGCATCAAACAATGACTTAACATAACCTCATAAAAAGTAATCGAGTGGCGTTAAGTCGCACGAGGAAGGGGGCCAGTCAACAGGACCTCTTCTAGAAATCAAGTTGTCACCAAATTGATTTTGCAATAAGCAATGGCAAGTATGGCAAGTTGCGCCATCTAGTTGGAACCAAATGTCGTGGATTTATTTTTTGGAAACAAAAAATCAGTCAGCATGGGTCGATAGCACTCGCCATTCACCACGACCGTTATGGCAGCTCCTTCCTCATTTCGAAAGAAATAAGGACCGATGATGCCGCCAGCGTGTAAACCGCACCGAACAGTCAATTTTAATGGACGCACTGGTGATCCGTCGAGCAGAGTACAATTAAAGCGAAAACGATCAAAAACTGCACGATTTGCTTGCTCACTAGGCCGTTTATGTTGACCGTCAAATAGATGAAGTACCCTAGGAACTCCGCGAATAGATTTATTTTTTTCAAAGTCAATTTCCACAATTTGGAAGCGTTGTTCCGGCGTTAAACGTTTCATGATAAATTTCCAAACCTTACTTAACTGAAATGTAAACACAGTTTGACATTCTCAACTGTCAAACCATAGACAACAACCATCGAAACTTTTCATGCAGCTAAAATACACCCTCTTACGGTCATAACAAGAATGCAAACCTTTCTGAATTTCTGGATTAAAGGAGTTAGTAATACCCTTTGTCTTTTCAAGCTCTTTATACAGCGTCATTTATTTCGTGGTTTCAAGTTGGTAGCAGTGGCATTTGACACCTGTCAAACTCAACTGTCATCTGAAATGTCAACATTAGTTGAATGTTTGCCATTTACGATAATTAATCGCTTAACAATCGAACAACGTCATCATAATCCACCAACTTCCCTAGCGATCGCTATAATTGTGAAGAAATGTGAACAGAGTGGGAGCGTTACTGATGTCGTAACTCGTAAGGCCTGTGCATCATCGTAATGCCCGGACAGTCAAACATATTGGTGCTGCAAGTGTAAGTGTTTCTGATGATCCGAATTTATCGATTTCCCAGCGTCTACAGCAATTGAACGTGTGTACACCTCGCTTTTGGCCGAGGATTGAAGATCATGACTGGGACTAGGTTATATGTAGTTCCAAGAAAATGTGACAACAAGCCCCCCAACACGACCAATTATGGCTTCATTGCGTAAGTAGTTTCCCGCTTAACTGCACGTTTTGGCTACGTCAATTGGCCACCGTTAGAATTTTTTTTTTTGCAGAACCGCGCCAAAAACCGTGTTTACACGAATAATTAACGAACTCTAGACGCATTTAAAATCAACATTATTCATGTTATGGCCGAGATACCGCCCGAAATGTGCGAAACAGTTATTAAAATTTGCCTCAAAAGAATCGCTTGCTACGAGGCGGCCATTTTTAATGATATCGTTGTTCACGCGTTATGGCAAAGTTCAAAAATGTATCGCTCAGTGTGTGTTTTTTTTTTAGCTTTACTTTCGAAACCGAAAAATTAACGACCCTATACTTCTTCGAAGATAATTTTTGGTCTGATGTCGTTTATTGAGACTAAAGTTGAGCTCATTTTTCATCAATTTTGAGCCACATTCGTGTTAAAATGAAAGAAATAAAAATAAATTGAATGTTAAACGCTTTCACCGAGCTAGGTCTGCAATTTCAAATGCACAAAGGCCTGATTGAGTAAAAGGGCCATTAGAACCATCCATTACGTCGATGAACTTTATTTCCTCCATAGATACCGTCATCGTCGTCGTCGTAGTCATCGTCGTCTATCACTTCATTTCCTAGGAACTAGCTTCTCGACAAAGACTCTGGCCAAATAACATTTCAAGTGTCTACCCAGCCATGACTGATTTTACACTCCGCATCCATATTTAATCACACTTTTCTGTCAACATCCATTGTCTGCTGTTGTAGTATAGATGAGTATGACTATACATCATCTCATCATGGTGTTCCTGTTCTTTCGAAAGATTGAATATTCTAGGATTTTGGGCTTTTAATCCATGCCAACACCAGTGACGATGACGAGCCACATTGAATCGAATAATACGCCTGTCAACGACAATATACTTTGGTCGTGGTTTGTTGAATTTGAATTTGGATGTGAGATGTGAGTTAGGGGAAGATTTTAAGGGTATAGAAGCCAGGACTAGAATACCACGATATGCTTTACATTTTATTTCGTTTTTGAGGTTTTCATAAAAAAAAAAAAAATGTACGAATTTCAAACAAATATCCACAGCCACATTCACATCGAAATCTACAGCTGTGCACAGCACAGCATAGCACAGAGAACAGCTTAGTGCCAATGCCGCCGACAATCATAACCTCTTTCCATGTGGATTTAGATTAGTATGCACATCAGCAGCATCACCATCGAATGGGCATGAAATGTCTGACGCAGGCTTAACCCCTTTGGTTGCTGTTGATGCTGCTTCTGCTGCGATTCAATCTCAACGCCTTTGATGTCTGTGTCTGACTGCGGGTTCCATGATGATGTTTGCTATTCGCTTTGGAAATACAAAAACCAGAACCACAATGTCTTGTTTTTTTTTTTTTTTTTTCCTGACTTGATGCAGTTGCACTTCATCATCATCAACATCGTCAGACGAAGCTTTTGCTTAACGTTTGATGCCGAACAGCCAACACTTGGGCATCCGAAAAGGATGATGGAAACAGTTTATTGGAAAACGACACACTCACACACACGAAATAAAGCACTTTTCCTTTAACTTTTTTCTTTAACCAACGACGCCACCACCGCTGCCGCTCGAATAAAAAGTCAGAGACAAACAAACGAAAACTGAAAAAGGTTACGTATACGCCATACAACATTTAAGGCATTTTGCAGACGCTTAGATTTTTTTTTCCTTTTTTTTTGTGTGACTTGGTTTGGTTTGAAGGCTGAGTTGATTTAAAAAAAAAAACACAATCAAGATGTCTTGAGTAGGTTACTAATGAAAATTTAAAAGATGGGGTCAGAAGGTTGGTACATTCAAAACGGGTAGGCGGATGTCTTTATTGCGGTTCTAGAGTTTTCTTTATTTTTTTTTTTTTCTTCCAACGACTTGAACATGAACATATACAGTGGGTTGTGTTCAATCATTATGCAGCACTTTATTATCTTTGAGAGGAATAGCTTATAAAACGGATTTGGCAGCACGAACATAACGTTTTCCTTTTTTACTCAATCTTTAGGACAAGTTTTGGTTTCGAGGAGAAAACAAAATCGGAATTTAAATCGAACATGACATTTCGATAAGCCCAAAAAAAGGGGGTTTCGCCATAACGTTCATCGGTCTGTCTGAGCATCTGTGCCATGCAATTCACTCAAACTAAGTTTGACATAATATGGGGTCATTCATTTTTCGGTTTCGAAAGTAAAGCTTAATAAAACACACACAGCGATACCCTTTTCATGAAAATTTGATTTCATTATAAAGTTTGGACTTTGCCCATTTAGTGCGAAAAACAATATTATTCAAATGTCGGGAAGTTCCGCAGCATGCGATTCTTTTGAGGTAGTTTTGAGCCACTTTTTTGCACATTTCCGCCGGCATCTCGGCCTTATTTGAGTAATAATGGTCTTAAATGGGTCTAGAGTTCGGGGATTATTCGCATAAACGCAGTCTTTTATGTTACCTCGCATACAAAAATCGAATGGTGTCAAATCGCATGATCTTGGTGGGCAATTGATGTCTCCAAAACGTGAAATTACGTGACTAGAAAACTTCTCACGCCATAATCTGTCGTGTTGTGTGGCTTGTTTCCCCGTCTTTTTGGAACCACACATCATCCAAGTCATTATCTTCAATCACTGGCAACAAACAATCGATTATCATTTGACAAGATAGTTTCGAATTCACTGTGACAGTCTACGAGTACTTATTGGCATCTTTAGAGAAATACGGACCAATGACACAATTCGACCTCTTCGATTACTTGAGGGTATTCTGAGCCTCACCAACCTGTTTAACGTACGAGTAAATGGCAAACATTCAACTAATATTATGTATGACATGACAGCTGAGTTTGACAGGTGTCCAGCGCAACCAACTTGACACCACGATTAAATATTCGTGTTGCTGAGGAAATAGTCCCTACATTTAAGAGAGCGTCCGAAATTATGTTCGAGACTAAAGAGATGAACATTCCTAGCGGAGCGAGTAGAACATGGAAATTCTTTCAAGGGAGGAATGCAACTGGCTTAGAACTGGAGCCTGGAGCACTGTTTATAGAAGAAGCAATAAACAAAGTGAGACAAAAACAATATGGCGTTGTGCAAGTGAAATAAATGTTTCTGTTAGATTTTTCCACCTATTAATTTTAAGGCTCTTTTTCGGATCAGAAGATTGTTTCCAGATCAGATGTGGAGAAATATTTCTTGCAAAGTCTTCGGAAACCTTAACCTTTGTCGAGATTTTTGGCCACAGAAGCTGGACTCTCTTGTCTAAGACTTCTAATCAACCCCCATTTTTTGCCGACGATAGCACCTACACTCAGCTTATAATAATTGTTTCCAAATTCACAGATTCCAAAGCACGGTTTTAGAAAGATTGATCCAAAATCTGAAGTGTTACTTCAAACTTGAAAGAAATACGTTCTTGCCGCCATTGCTACATATTTCATTGTGGATCTGTTGTAGCATTCAAAGCCATCTTATAAAAATCTGTAGTATTCAACGTTTTCTAGTTTTAAATCCATAATTCCTTATTTCGTTGTGAATTCACTGTGTCCAACTTGTGTATGTGTTGCCCTCCGTTCGAGCCCTTCAGCCATTTTAGAAACTACTCCTTAATCTTTTAACCCTCGACTTTTTAAGTTAACAAACATCTAGTACCTACGAGTACTTGTCTGAGATTTATGTCTCAGATCACCTCCAGGTCACTCCGATTTAACCATCCCCCATTTAGTTTTGGAAAACAACTTCCAAGTCCCCATTCTATCAGGATCTCCTTGGAAAAAGGGGGATTCCTTGAAGGAAGATTCAGTTCATTTCTATACTGATGGCTCAGCAACCGCAATCGGGTTATTTCAGGCGGGAATTCTGACGATAAAAGCGGTTCTACCTTCGCTTTAAAAAGCATTTTCTCACACAGCCAAGCAGCTCTTAAATCACTCGATGTTGTTTCGACACAACTCAGTAACTGCCCGCTTATCTCTCATTAAGGTGGCACAATAGTTTAACATTTACCTGTTTTTGGTGACGGAGCACAGAGACATTCCGGCAAACTGGAAAGTCGATAAGCTCGTCGGAAATGGAACTATACACCAAATTTCACCCAGCACGATGAATATTCGTACGCGCCGATTGCTACATGTAAACATCCGACTGGGCTAGGTCCAAGCTTCTCTACCATATAACAGAACTGGGATGATGAATGTTCTCAATGAGTCTTAACTCTTCAACTGCTTACTGATCCAAGCCTGGTGAACAGAAATTGGTGATGCATACAGTATTAGCTTGGTGCATTGTTGAAACGCTTGCATGAGAGTTCGTCACCTTGTCCTAGCGCTCTAGTTGGTTCGAAGGTTTCGTCATGGAACGATATAGTTCTTCCCTATTTACACTATCGTAAGTTGCTTTGAAATCCATGAACGGGTGGTTAGTCTCGATGTTAAATTCATGGGTTCTTGCCAGGAGCTGGTGTGAAGGTCTGGTCGCCTGTAAATGTTCCATATCTGGTTCCGCATTCATAAAGACCAATTCGATTATCAGCAAACAGCTTAAATGAAACAGCTTAAGACGCTCACATAAAACGCTAGACAGAATCTAATAGGGCATTTTCAAAAGAATTCAACTAGAGCGTGGTGCTCCTAGGACTTGCTTAATATGTCCCTCTAGCCGGCTTTTTATCTAAACTGCCGTTTCTAATCTCGCACTTAAAGTAGTCGGAAATCTCCCTCTACCTGGTCGCTCCATCGAAGACACAATGATTACCTTGGCTTTTGACTCCCTCTGTTTTGGCGTTGAAGACTTTGCGAGATGGCCCAGGCATCTTAGTCGTTCAAAAGACTTATGCCTTTGTCTGTTGCAATGCCGGTCTCTCTTTTTTTTGTTGATCGGATAAATTATACTGAGATTCCAATTGTGGGGCAGACTTTCATCGGAACATATTTTGCAGAAGAGTTAATGCATTCTGCTGAACAGGTCATTTCCGGCACGATCACAGGTTCCGCTTGTAGTTCATCGGCTCTAGCTGCTCTGTTGTTTTTTATTCTGGCGATGGATGTTTTGATCTCTTTTTCGTCGGGTGGCTGCATCTCTTGGTTGCTATTCATTGATGTAATCTTGGCTGCTATCACCATTAATCAGCTGTTTAAAGAAGTACCTAAATATGGAAAACATCGATTGCATATCTACGAGGGTTCAGAGCAGCTAACGAATCATGATGTTCATAGCCTCACTCTTCTAAGGAAGTCTCGGGACTCTTTTCTGCTGAAGTATCTCTGCATCTCCCTGAATTCACTTAGATGTGGTCTTTCTTCTTTTTCTCAACCGAGCAACTCATCACTCATCGTAGAGCTCATGGGACGCCTAGGTTTTGGCTTTGTTTGTCTAAAAACATTCGGGGTCAAACCAGCGATTTATCGGAGTTGGATGTGAGGAGCTAAGCACTTCTGATGTTGAGTTTCTTATGGCTTGTTCACAAAGCTGCCATTGGTCCTTCCTCCGGAATCATACCAATGGTCGTAGGATTACTTTCAAGCTCTAGAGATATGTAATCAGCATGCTGCTCTGATCACTTCCGATTGAAGGCGTTCAACATTGAATTTCTTCGGCACATTTGTTGATTCCATGGATATCCGAACTCGAAGTTTGGCACTAAACATCAGTTAGTAATCCAGGTCGATATTCGCTCCTCGGAATGTAAGGATATTCAAAATGCTGGAAGAGTATGTCTTTCCTAAATCGCACCTTGGACTCGTGTAAGGACGTAAAATTGAAAAAAAATCACTTTTTTTTTGTACACATAATTTTGGAATAATGGCAAAAACATCAAGTAAACAGTAAAATTTTTGAAATTCCGGGAACGATTGCCAGCAAAATAAATCTGTATCATTTCATCTTAGTCACTCTTCACCCCAGATGTCTCCTTCCACACAAAGATACCTGCAAAATATTTTATCCACTGTCATGTCAGTTGGAAACATTTTCAACAGCTTCCTTAATTGATTTACTACACTTCTGAGTATAAACGCGAAATTATAAATAAATACCTTTACATCCTCAGTACCCACCCACGCACCGTGGACTCAATTAAAAATTACAATTTAATAAATTCCTGCAATTTTTAATTATGTATCTTTATACTGTGCATGGGGATGGAGATACATTTTTCATCTCTCAATTGGATTAAATAAATCCACAATATTTTATATCGCAATTTAATTTAAAAAAAAAATAAATATATAGGTGGGTATACAATAATGTTACGGTACATTGCTTTATAATGATCTTGTTAATTACCGCTGAAATTCTCATCAAAAGATTCCTCATATCCCTGCAACTGTTTAATTGCGTTGAGGCAGAACAATTTGTGTTCTGAACAATGTTCTTTGTTTTTAAAACCAGAGACGGACAATTTAAAACTATAGTTACAAAAAGGTTGTTTTTTCAAAGGTATAGACCTTTAAATTGGCAGCACTGTTTTTATTGACAGCCATTTTGTCATATGTCATGTGATTTATATTATGTTTGGTTTGTCATTTTATCATAAATCGACTGACGCCTGAACAACGCATGCAAATTGTGCAGATTTATCGTTCTTTTCGTGAAACTTGAACACTACGTCAATTTTACGGTCCACAAAATGGCAACATTAATAAGCAAAACTACCGTGTTTGGAGTAAAGGTAATCCTCAAGCCATTGTGGGGATAAAGTCCCATCCCGAAAATTTGACAATTTGATCAAAGAGTAATTATGAATCGCCTTTACATTTGGGGAACTGTGGTTTTTTTAATTTAAGGAGGTTTTTGTATGAAATTTTATACTCACAGTTTAAGGCAGCTGCTTGCCGAATTTACAATTGAAAATTTAGAATGAAACAACAACAACTTGTGTGTGCTACCACCAAGTTCATAGGCTGGAGTTATAGCTATTTCACGGGGACCAACCCGATCATCAGACTCCTTTAGTGGTGCTTAACCGCTTTATGTTCAATTTAATTTTTTGAAGAACTTTTGCCCGAGCTGGACTTGGTTTTAACAATACGTCATTGCCATTTTGATCGAAAATTGGACCCTAAGATTGGACTTCTTCCGAGCGGCCATTTGCCAGAAATAATGTTCATATGCAAATATTGTCCGGTTGAATATACTGCAGCCTCCAAATCTACTAAAAATCGAAACAGCTGTGACTGGTATTCTTAGATGATTGTTCAAGGATAATTCGCAAGGTTTTGATGTGTTCGACGTATGATCTGACACTGCGGAAACACGCTTGATACTTACTGACCGTAGTTTCGATTCTGGAACCTGGACTGTATCCTCTGGAGAATTAGGGTTAACTTTGGAAAAAAACTTTACAATCACTCCATCCTTTCTGATCTTTATGTAAGTTTCCTTCTCTCAAACAGTTTGTACTACAGGGTTTTTCAATTAGAGGTGTTATTTTGATATCCAAAGAAAAATGGGATGTTTTGAGATAAATTATCGGATGTTTATTTTAAATGTAAAGAGGAAAGTATGCCATTAATGATAAAAAACAATTTTAGCCAAATAGCCGCCATGGCTGCTCTTACCCAACAATATCCTTTTCATGAAATTTTCCATCACCAAATCGCAAAGTGGCTGCTGTATGCCCTAAAAAGCTTCACGAATTCCATCTTTTAGGTCTTGAATCGACGCTGGGCTGTTGTCGTAGACCTTATCTTTCATGTGGCCCCAAAGGAAAAAGTCGCAAAGTGTTAAATAACAAGATCTCAGTGGCTAATAATTGTGATCACCTTTTCGAGAGATAACACGGTCCGGAAACTTTTCCCGTAAAAGATCGATGGATTCTCGTTGAGGATGGAGAGGCTTTTCAACAATAAGTCTTGGGTTTTTCAAGCCCCAGATGCGACAATTTTGCTTGTTGACGTAGCCACCAAGTTGGAAATGGGCCTCATCAGTCAAGATGATTTTTCGATGAAATTCCGGAACTGTCTCTGCCAAATTTTTACTATTTTAACAATTTCAATGCGTTGTTGAAGCGTGTTACGTTCGATTTTTTTAATGGCGTAGTTTCTGCTTCTCAAATGTCTGCCCTTTTGTCACGTCTAACAGTCCGCTGCACTGTCTTATGATATGCTCTGTCCTCGTTGAGCGCCAATTTCTAAATTGATCCTTACTCTAAGTGACGTTCAATATGTAGTTTTGTCTCAGGTGTCTGGATTGTCTTGGTACAGTTTAAATTCCGACTTCCATAAAATCGCTCTTAGTTTGACCCCACATAGGTTCTACCCGTATAAACTAGCGTTTTTTTAAGTTTGACGCTTTGGCGCCGAATGTAGTAGCGAAATAATGACGTAGATTAAGATTATTTAAAATGCTTTTGTTGTAACTTGGTCTCCTTGTTGTACCCTCTGAGTGACGTTTAGCAACAGTTGTTCGTAGACAAATCAGTTACAGATGATCGTTGCCTGCGCCAGTTTTCTTTTCGTTCCGAACATTGCACAGTATGAGGGCAAGCTTTACGTGGACACCTATCATTTAAGCCTCAAATTCCACGACGAGCCCACACGCATACAGAGTGAAATTGGGCCTTAACCAGAGCCCTAAAATATCTTAGTACCAATTTTATACAACATGTTGTGGCGTGTCCACACTCCTTGGTGAGAGGCGAGGTCTATCTAATACCTCTTGCATCCAAGAATGAAATCCATGGCTACCATATGTTTCCGCATTTGGACTAACCACAACCACCACGATACTCCCACAAAAGGGGCCTACCTCATACTCGTAGATAGTTCCTAGGTGATGAAGTCTGGGCTTCGTCACATAGGAAGGCCTATCTCCCGTGTTACGAGAATATAGCACCCGTAAGGTCACTTCCAGATGAGCACCATCAATACTCAAGTCCTGGCAGCCTTAAGATATGCGCATTCAACCATTTGCCAAGGGCTAGAAGCAAATGGCCAAATGCGCACACCAAACCTTCCTCTCTTTGCCGCATATAAGTTTTACCCTGCATACGTTACCGGTAAGGAATCAATACTGCAAAGAAAGGAAATATTTCCCTGCCATTTATATTGTTCCCGGGTTGCCACGCGGAGGATAGGCACGTTTATGCTTTCTTAAGTTCCAACTTCTATCTCAGAGCCACCTCCACTTCAAAGAAGTAACGGTTGGATAGAAGCCAGCTACAAAATATCGTAAAAACTAAGCCAGGCAGGTTCCCTAAAAGCGAAGAGTTGCCGCTACTGCCTCAAAGCTCCAAGGATCCTCCAACGAAGCAAAATGAGTGTTGCGATATACAGGGTGGGCCAAAGAAGTCATCCATCCGATGCTGTCTGGCTCTCTTTTTTTTTTTCTTAATGAAAAACTTCGATTCTGTTTTTTGATTGTGTTTATTTGAACTTTTAGAATTATATTGGTCAAGTCGAGAAGATAATATCGGCCAAATAGGCGCCGTCACAATTGATTGCTCGTTTTATGGCATTTTTCATCACTTCAGCCAGAACTTCGGGCGACACATTCTCGCACTTGTGTCGAATGTTGTCCTTGAGGGGGCTTCCAGAGTCTCGGGCTTGTTCACGTATACACGGGACTTCAAAAAACCCCAAAAAAAAAGTGTGAAACGTTTAAATCTGCGGGCCAGTGCAAATCGCCAAAATAAGAGATGAGGCGACCCGGGAACGCCTCCTTCAGAATATGGCTTCATGTCGGTTCATGTATCGGCTCCATGGCTTGTTCACTTGTATTCTGCATCTGTCTAGTCCACAAATGTCAAAACAGATTTGACATTGGCGGCCATTTACAAAAATGAGAGCATCTTCAAATAGGGTGATTTCTTTTTGCTCACCTTTTATATTTGCTGCCTAAGCTTTCAAAAACCTTAAGAGAGTCATAGTTCAACCCCTTCCGCACATTGCACAGTCGTCAACTTGATTTTTAACTCGATCATCTTGAGATTCCCAGGTGATTTTGTGACAGATCTTGTGCGGGGGAAAAGGGCACCGCCAATCACAAGTTGACGCGCATTGTCGACGACGAGCATTTGAGGGATTGTCTGTCAAATAAAGTCAAATTTATGGCAATTAATACAATTGATCTGTTTTTTTTTTTTTTTTCATTTTATTTTTCTATGCGTCTAGAAAAAACACCCTTTCCAAAAAGTGAAACAAAGTTTCAAGAAAGATTGACCACTTAAAAGCATTCTGAAAGTAATTGTTAACCTGGCCACCAGGTGGTTGAGTTGAGTTGAGGTCTGAGGTGATACCTTAATAAAATTGGCAAAACAGTTAAGGCCGCATGTAGAATGGTTTGGTTTATAAGACAAAAAAAAGTCACACACACACACACACACACAACAATTCACTTCGGTTTATTTCAAAAACTCTGAAGTTTCCAAAAGTAACCAAAAAATAAAAGCAACAAAGCGACACTTGGACATACTCATGACTTGATTGCCATATTTTAATGGACACACTATTTTACTCCATTCTATAGGAGTCGGAAAAGCTGTTTTCTCTTTTTGCTTCCATTTTTGATTTAACATGACTGAGCAAAAAAAAAAAAATTATAAAAAAAACATTAAAAAATGGCAAGTAAAAAGCAAAGCAACAAAACAAAAACTACAACAAACGTGTTTAATTGATTTCGACACTCAAAGCAACCGCATATGGATAAACATTTGTTTGCTTACAATTTCATGTAGACTATCTCCTTTTTTTTTTAGTTTCTTTTTTATTCCAAGAGATGGGGTTGTGGTATAAAGTTTTGTTGTTGAACTTAGTTTGAGTGAAAAAAAAGGGGGAGAGTTAGGACAGTTGATTGTCGATTTTGTTTTGTGAAGTGGTGTTAAAGTTTGATTAAAATAGTTGGGTTTTGTGTGAATATTGTGGTGGTCCAACGGAAGGACCGGACGAAGGAATGCAGGATATTTATGTAAATTAGTTGGTAACTGATAAAAACAGGAGATCTTTACAATTAAGCTAGCACATATGAATTTTTAATTAAAAAATGTTACTACCTTTACTTTCATGGAAAAAAATAAAGGAATATTCGAACAAAATTAAACCATCTCTGTGGAAAAGTTTTGAAGGGAAGCAAATATTGAAATTAGAAATTGTTTTTCAAATCAACACGATGCAGTTGCAGTAAATGTTTGCTTTGAGCCCTGAAGCATGAGTTTTTGAATGGTATTTTTATTAATATTACCTGCGAGATTCAAATTTTTGTTTTTTTGGAATATTTTAATTTTATTTTGGTTTCCTAGTTACATTTTGAAAATGGAAAAGCTGGAATAACTTATAACTCCATATTAGGTAAATGGGATATGAAAATATGCGTTTGACTGATGTGCATTGAAAAATCCATCTCGCATCCTTGAAATAATTTGTAAGGAAATACCATTTGGTACTATTTGACATGCCTTTTACTATTGAAAAGAAGGCGAATAAAACTAAGCTGGAACTTTGAACAGTATAGGGTGGGCCATCTGGTGGTTTATTTTTAAATCAAAAATTATTTTGACACTGACAGCTGTTTTCATTTCGAAATCTTGACAGAAAGTTACTGTCATACCTCCCTCCGCAGAGCAAAATGACAAACTTAACGCTTAAACATCATTTAAAAATATTGAGAACTTATTTCCAAAGTGAGTGCCTTGTGTTTTTAAAAAGATGTTTTGGCCGAAATGAAGCACCTACAGTGCCTGGCTGTAGGTAAGTTTGTGCAAAAAGTTTGTGAGACTGGTATGTTAGTGGACAAAGTATTTATGATGTATAGTTCTCCCAATAAGAGTAACGTTTGGTGCGCCATCTATGGACCAAGTTCACAAACACTTGATTGGATAGTTATAGGAGTGGTTTTTGTCTAGGTTGCCATGGGAACCAAAAACAACAATAGAAGACATTTGATGTAAAGTAGATAAGACAACTAGCGCCACCATTGACGAAGTTCAGAACTAAAAAAAAACATGCTCCATGAAATTACTATAAAAATGTATATACAATGCCAACACTCATGGTCCCAGTCAAGTCAAGTCACAACTCGCCATCGATCTCAACACTTCAAGCACTATCATGAGGAGAATCCTGCACAAAGATCTCGGATTATTCGCTTTAAATTTCCAATTGACTAAGCAATTAAATGTGCACGACCCTCTGCTCCGTTATTGCTTCGTTCTTTGGACCTTAGAGCAGCTTGAATTTGACAACGATTTTGGACGAAAAATCATCTTTTCTAATATGACTAAGCGCAAAGTAATATTTTACGGCTACGTTAACAAACAGAAATCCCGCACCTTATTGTCGAGAAGCTAGTGCATGCATCTACAGAGAGTGACAGTTGTTGTGGATTTTGGAGTGGCGGCATCATTGGACCTTTTTTACTTGCGATTATAGATACTATAAGGCAAGTTATGAATTCGTGCAGAAAAAAAAATTTGAGATAACAATCACACATAACATTACGATGATAGAGAAGTCGAAAAAAGTGGGTCTGGAAATTCCGTCCGTCTGTCTGTCTGTCTGTCTGTATGTCTGTTCGCGCCTCTGGAGGCTGAACGGGTGGGCCGATTTGCTTCAAATTTGGTATTTAGGATTTATTTGGCCGTCCCTCGGAACAAATTTTTTATTTTTGCTCTAGGTCCAAAAATAACGGCACGTGCCATACAATCTTGAAGACAAAAATTGATTTTCTCAAAAACGGCTCTAACGATTTTGATAAAACTTTCAAAATGCTATTTTTGCAAGACAATCTATCTTTTGGTTCGTAATTATTTTTCAAAATTTGTCTAATAACGGTACCTCTTATAGAACCAGTATTTTCAAATCAAATTTTCTCGTAAGCTATGCATTCGATTTCAATAAAATTTTGGCCACAGGAAGTCATTCATAATTTTATTAATATGGCATTTCAAAATTTTCAAAAACTTTTTTTTTGATTTTTTATAATTTTTTCAAAAAAAATTTTGGTTTCCGAAATATGTTGGAAACGGGTACATTGATTTTTTTTAAAATTATTTTTCAAATGTAAACTACAGATTGCCATATATTTGCTTACTCAAATAAATTTCAAAATATTTTTTGAAAAAGTTTTTCAAAAATAACCTTTTAAAAAAAAAAACTGGTCCAACGATTTTCAATATTTTTACTTGCGATTATAGGTACTATAAGGGGCCAGTTATAGCGATACGGAAAACCAAACCGAAAAAAATTTCAAATGGAAAATTTTGTATGTTCTGATTCGATTTTTAAGACAAATGCTACACTGATCGATGGCAATCAATGCAGAGAATTTTTTTTTATTCATAATAATTTTAATTGAACAAATACTTTTTGTTAAAAATGTATTTTTTATTTTTCTTTTATGCGTATTACAGAAAAATGATTAAATACATTTTTTAACAAATAGTACAAGTTCAGTTCAAATTTTTATTGGCAAAATAAATTCTCTGAGTTGGTTGCCATCGATTAGTGTATCATTTGTGTTTTAAATCGAATCAGAACATACAAAATTTTCCATTTGAAAATTTTTTCGGTTTGGTTTTCCGTATCGCTATAACTGGCCCCTAAGGCAAGTTATGCATTCGTCGAAAAAAAAAGTTTTGAGATAACAATCAAACATGACATTACGATGATAGCGAGGACGAAAAAAGATGGTCTAAAAATTCTGTCCGCCTGTATGTCTGTCTGTCTGTCTGTCTGTCTGTCTGTCTGTCTGTCTGTCTGTCTGTCTGTCTGTATGTAGACCTGCAGCCCAAACGGGTGGGCCGAATTGCTTCAAACTTGGTATATAGACTTTTTTAGGTATTGTACAGAGAGGAAATTGAAATTTTTTTTTTAGCTCAAAAAATAACGGTACCTGCCATACAACCGTTATTTTAAAGCTTATTTTTCTCAAAAACGGCTCTAACGATTTTTAATTAAAAAAATCAGTGTTGCTTTTTAGGTACGACCAATCATATGGCTGAAAAAAAAGTTTTAAAAAATGGCTAAGAACGGTACTTTCCATAGGACCGTTTTTTTGGCTTTCGACTATCTCGAAAACGACTCAACCGATTCTTTCGAAATTTCACACACATATAGCTGTAGGTAGCTCAATTTGTATTGCATAGCAATATTTTTGAAATTTTTTTTTTTGTATTTTTAAAAGCATTTTTTTAAAAAAAATTTAAAAAATTAATATTTTGAAAACTGCTTATTAAATTTTTTTTTTAAATTTTCAATAAATGTATTTGCTGAATACCTATGAACTGGCGTTTTTGAATTTTTTTTGAAAATTTTTTTCAAAAAGTTTTTCAAAAAAAACTTTTTTTCTCAAAAACCGCTCCACAGATTTTTCTAAATTTATTCTCATAAATTCAAATTTATCCAAGAAACTAGCGAACCCATGGCCGCTTCGCTGAGCAGAGTTCCAATGGGCTGTTACCTGCAGTTTAGCCAAGAGGCATATAAAATTCTTTCAATTTGACAGGCTTGAGAAATGCTAAAATCAAATGGTATAGAAAGAAAACTTTGAATAAAATTCAGTTTTTTTAAATTCAGAATCAAATCGTTGGATTCATTCAAATCTATTGACTACGAAGATGAAGCCATTCATTATCCAACTGAGTTTTTAAAATCCTTACATGTACCTGACTTACCACAGCACATTTTACAACTGTAGGTGGGCTCGGTAGTCATCAGCTTCGAAATCTAAAACAACCAAAACGATGCAATGGAACGCACTTATGGTGATAAGAAAACTGATGAGTAATGTCTAACATTTTATTCTAATGCTTTCTTATAAACAACATTTTTTGTATTACCATCTTTTACATAAATAAAAAGTGCGGTCGGTTTCCCTACTCTAGAACAGCCAACATACAGTTGACCATGAGAAATCAATACCGCAAATTTTCAAAGTCTGACCTTTTGCTTTATTTATAGTGATGGCAAAAGCAAAGCGAATAGGAAATTGATGACGTTTAAAATCAAATGGCAAATCAGGTGGAATGATTGGAATTCTGGAGATCAAAACATCTTCCCCTTGATATTTGCCACTAATAATCCTAGCTTCAATTAGATTGTTCATTCACTTTTTTCCAGCTAGTCTAGTACCATTGCAAAGTTGAGGTTAATTAATATTACGCAGCATTATAATCGGGGCTCCAATTTTTAGAGCTAAATAATGAGGTTGCAGTCCCGGTAAATCAAGCGAATTCAAAAGTTCCGTCGGGTAATTCACTATACGTCTTCCTCATTTATAATTGTATCAACTGATTTGTACATCTATTTCTTCTAAAATAGATGCATTAATTTCAGCGACATCTTTATTTTTGCCTTTAGCTCTTTCACTTAACCAAGTACGATTTTTATAGTTCTCCGAAATACTTGGAAACAGACTTTGTACCTATTCTTTCTTTGAATTCCTTATACAATAGAAATTTGCAGTGTTATTTGGCCATTTGAACTATCAACGTCAACGGACATTTTTCCATTTCCAATATCCAACAGCTGCTTTGAAAATTCTGCAGCAGATTGATCATTTTAGTGAGTGTTATAGCACTTTCCATTGGACGAAAAGAAGCGTCCAGAAGCATTCGGAAGTCTTCTGAAACCGTTCCATTGGTAAACAAATGACACTTCTAACGATTCTGAGAAGAGAATTTTGCTTCTGGATTTGAAGTCAGAATCCACTCAAGAAGCACAAATACAAATATAACTCAAATGTCACCCATATAATATTCATTGGGGAAATGTCTATTCGCATGCAGCAATGCCGAAAGTTTTTGTAATGTCAATAAATGTGACATATTTTCGAATCCAAATCTGATGATGAAGGCATCGAAGTTCAGCAACGAAGTTTAGAGAGTTGTATTTTATACTGGGAACCATTAAAAATCCCTTAATACCACGAATCGGGCTACGCACACAACTTTGAAATTAGCAAAACTTGCGAAACTGATGCCTGCGAACACTACATTGTGTTAAAACTGAACAGAAGCGATTTTGCTTGTTCCATTGGTTTTCAGAATGAGTGGTTCCCCGAGTGAAATCAATGGAAAGTGCTATTAGTGTTTTAACATATATCCACAAAGGAGAACATTTAAGGCAGACATTAATCTTTCAGAGTTCGATCTAAAGCTTCAAGTGACTTTTTTTGTGCCATTGTACACTCATCCCAAACAATAATCCTAGACTGTTGTAAGACTTTGGTCATTGCCGACGTTTTAGAAATATTACGTGTAGGCGCTTCATTAACCTGGATGTTTAAAGGCAATTTAAGTGCAGAGTGCGCTGTACGACCACCATTAATTGATTGCATACTGGCAAGTGTATTTGCAACACATGCAACATACGTAGCATACATGATATTATTTTTTTTTACAGACAAACCTGGTGCAAATAAATACCTATTGGCCAAAAAACGAATCATTAAATTTGGTGTTGTCAAACTCGAGATATAAATGCATTTGTTGCAAATGTTGTATATTATATGTTGCATAATGATTCATAATTATGCATACATTTCAGTTATGATCAATTTATTGAATTTGTTGATTAGTTGATTGCATGGTGGCAAGTGCATTTGCAACATATGCAACAAACGTAACATACATTGTATTATTTTTTTTACACAAAAACCTGGTGCAAATAAATACCTTTTCAGCAAAAAAAGAATCATCAAATTCGGTGTTGTCAAACTCGAGATATAAATGGTCAAACATAAATCAAACTCATTTTTATATATATAGAAGATAGAAGAAGATATAGATAGATAAAATGGCGTACTTTTTTTTCAGCTCAAATTAGTTTAAGTATTTATTTAAGAATTTTGAAAATTTTATTTTTATCAAAATCTCAAGCCCATAAACTCTCATTAGAGCAAGTTCGTGCGACCCAGTCGTGCATTTTATTTCCTTAAAAATATGGCTGGGAATAATTTTTTGGACAACGTTGGGCGTTACAGAGCCATGTTAAGCTCCTTTTTTTAACTGAATTACGACATGCATTTTAACGACCACACAGTCCCATGGCAGTATCGATCTTTTGCTCACCAAATTTCAAAATGGTGTTATCAGCCGTCCTGGCAATGCCAATTCGCTGCCTCGGAGCTGCGATTTGAGCACTTTGGACTTTTTTTTTGTGGGGAACCGCAAAACACCGATGTTCTGTCACCTAACGATTCAAGCCCTTAATGCCAATATCAACCAAGCTATCCGTGAGCTACAGCCCGAAACCATCAACAAGGTCTTGAAAAATTGGAGTGACGAATGCGAAGCGTTTTTAAATAGAAACTTGTACTTGGTCTACTTGCACCTGAGGACAGCATATACTTTGCCTTAGCCTCATACAAAGCTGCCAAATTCACTCTCGACGCGACCGAGACGCCTCCACTTCAATACTTACGAATCCTTCACCTATCATGTCCCTACCAGTCGGGAATACTCTAGAAACACCATGTAACATTTATGAAGTGAATGAAAGCGCCCCAACCATTTAGGCTATATGAATCGATATGGACAGATAGACAAACAGACAGTAGAACAGATACAAATAAGTGTCCAACCAACTGTTTCTGACTCCTCCAATACCGTCTCTTGATTGTTCCCAAAAATTTAGTTTTACACTCCATATCGGAAGTAAAATGAACATTCATCCATTTGGAAGAAAAAAGTTGTCCATTTCCCAGTCACAGAAACAACAACAAGTACAAAATACACATCCTTTGATATTCCCGCGCAAATTAAAAGCTGACCAAGACCAAACCAAAATTACAAAACGCAAAAAAAAAAAAAAAAACTTAACAATCCCACCACAAAATCGCACCGAGAAACAACGAGTTGGCTGGCAGTTGGCGGTGCGACCGACGATGATGTTGGGTGGATTTTATCGTGACACTAATTTCGTGATAAACGCATTCATTAAGTCAATTAAATGGAGTTTTCAAGTGACAGCCGGATGAATATAAATATACTTCGATGGAGTCGAGAAAAAAAAACCCAACTTTGTACGCACATCGGCGTTTATATAGTAGTAGTTCCTGTCCCTGTCGTTGTTGTATTTTTGTAGACGGCAAAGTTACAATTGCAAGCAGGCGCCAATTGACAAGTGACAGCTCGTGTGAGTTCCCACGTAACTAAACGACACAACCAACCAACTAACCAACCAACGAACGCCAACGTTCCAAGTTATAATTTGGTCTTTTGATATGAAAAATGTAATTTCAAGTGATTGCTTTAATATCGATCGAAATTGTTGAATTTTTTTTTTTTTGTCAGAGTCAGATACTTGTATCTTATGAATAAAAATATAATGTGTGAATATTTGCAATAAATGCCAGTTGGTCATTCATAATAATGAAGCAACTATTTTTACAGCTGAAATTCTTGTGGAAAAATTGGACTTACACGATTATCAGAACGTGGGAAGAACATTGGTGTGACAAGATTTCCACCATTTAATAATCAACCATTTGAAATGTATATTTGACCATGAGGAAGTCGAGGAACTTATGAAGAAGCTGTACTGTCAGCGGAGTAGCTTAGGGCTCTATAAAATCAAGAACAGCAACCATCTTTTCATTTCGTCAGCGTTTAAACCCTTTTTTGTGAGCTGATCAGTTTCTGATGGTGGTGTTTTCGTTGAAATCAATCACCGAGTTGAGTGTCTCCTCCCCAAACAAGATACGAGGAGCGTTCAATATATTCTCGGTATCGGGGTGAAGCTGTAGTTGTATATAGAAATTGACTTATTTATCAAGTAATACTATTATTTTATTGCATTCATGTAAAATTTCATATAAATTTGATTATTATTTCGCGATTCATCTCTAGTTAAACAGAATTATAATGGCAACTGAGACGATGATGGTGAAAATTGAACATCGCGCTGTAATTAAATTTCTCACTAAGCAAGGAAAAAGTCAAAAAACTATTCATGAAGAGATGGTGGCTGTTTACCAGGGTTCCGCACCTTCATTATCAACTGTGTCAAGTGAGTTTAAGAGAGGCAGAGAGAGCATTGAAGACGACCCACGCTCCGGCGCCCCGGCTACTGCTTGTACGTGAGAAAGCATCAAAGAAGTCGAAAAACTTGTTCTTGAGGATGCCCGAATAAAGGTGAAAATGATGGCAGGGATCACCAAGCTTTCAACTGGTACCATTCAGACCACTGTTCATGACCATCTTAACCAAGGTGGGTGCCACGAATGCTCACAGCGCCTCAGAAAAAAGTGAGAATCGCATGCTGTAGAGAGCTTTTGGAGATGTGTAGTGAGAACGCGGACGGTGTTATGGATCGAATTGTTACTGGGGACGAAACATGGGTTCACCACTATGACCCTGAAAGCAAACAAGAGTCCATGCAGTGGCATAAAAAAGGAACAGACCCCCCCAAGAAGTTCAAAATCACTCCGTCTGCCGGGAAGCTCATGGCCACAGCTTTTTGGGACTCAAAGGGAATCTTGCTCATTGAGTACAAAAAAAAAGGTGAAACCATCAACGCCACATCCTACGCTTCCACTTTGCATAATTTGCGGGAGGAAATTAAAAAGAAAAGACGAAGTAAACTCGCAGCGGGTGTGTTGCTTCTTCATGACAACGCTCCTGTTCACACGGCGCGAGTTTCCAAGGCTGCTGCGCGAGATTGTGGTTTCGAAGAAATCCAACATCCACCCTATAGTCCAGACCTTGCCCCTAGTGATTATTTCCTGTTTCCGGATTTGAAAAAATGTCTTCGTGTAAAAAGATTTTCGGATGATGAAGAACTCAAGTCGGCAATAAATGGGTTTTTTGCAGGGAAAGAGGAAATTTATTTTTTGAGGGTTTAAAAAAGCTTATCTCAAGATGTAACAAATGCATTGATGTTAGGGGAGATTATATTGAAAAATAAAAACAATTCAAATTGCATTTGCATTTTCCTTCATATCGATACCGAGAATATATTGAACGCCCTTCGTAGTAAGGACCACGATCCTGCTCATAAGAAAATAACAAAGCAGCTGGACTTGATGGCATACTTTCCGAATTCTGAAAGCAGACCCCGACCCGACCAGCTAGTTAAGCATGCAGTTAACAGTAAACCGAAATCTTCCTCAGGAAATGGAAGAACGGAGTTATCGTCAAGCTGCGGAAGAAAGGTGATCTCAAGAACTCTAACTACTGGCGTGGTACCATCATTTAGTCCGCATTTTAAAAGTTACTAAATAAATACTTCGCACAACAGCTCCAAGCGGGGCCGGGTCTGTGATTTACACTTTCAACCATTCCTGTGTGTGCGTTGATATTTTTCAGAACTGGAAGTGACCTACAATTTACCGCCGAATCCGAATGGCTAACAGAGAAGCACAATCCATGACATGATTAACTGTTGGTGGATTTGACACTTCCTTGTTAGATGCAGTTGCGGGAAAGAACTAAGATGGAGTCAGGGATCGAACAAAAAACCTTCGGCGTGGATCTCCGACTAACCAATACATTGGGAACTAAAAAGTTAACCAGTTCAAAGTTAATACCTTCGGTCATTAGTCACAAAGCGACGTTTTGGAATGGTCGATGATGGGTTGATCCCATTACAACATCACGAACAATCCTTAAGCAACCTTTGGAGTATCAAACGCTATTCTACCTCATGTTCGCCGACTTCGAGAAGGCTTTTGATAGCGTTAATCGTGGATTCAATTGGAGATCTCTAGATAATAAAATACTATAAGAATCGTACAACAGCGCAAGGTGCACAGTGGAAAGCTTTCCGATGCATTAAGGATGCACACCGGGAGTGAGAGTAGTTTCACTTTCGATTGCTGATGTTCTGACTGCCATATTGGTTAAAATGAGGAACTGCGTATCCAATGGGATGCATTCATAAGTTGAGCTATTCGTGCTGAGCTGTTTTATGGCTCAACTTAATGTGTCACTTGCTTCAACAAAATGGCGGAGCGGCTAGTTTAAGGACTAACACTTAAAAGACAAGAATAATGCCTACCACACGGATTTAACAATGGAGGGTTATTGTGAGACAGGAGGCAATATAGGTCCTTAACAATTCCCTCCAAAAAAAAAATCCAAAGGAGTCAAAATCGCACCTCCGACGCCGTCAATTGACATCGCCAAGACGGCTGATAAACGATTTTTGAAAAATCGGTTAACTTTGTTGCCAGTCTCACCACTCCCCGGTTTGTACCAACCTGTCACTCTCTGAAGATGAATTGGGTTATCGAAAATAACGTGCGGGCTTCCGAGCTCCAGATGCGGCGAATTTGTTTGTTAACGAAGCCGCCGCCGTGATGAAAATGACCCTCGTCAGAAAAGATTATTTTTCTCCCAAAACCGTTGTCCAATTCAAGCTGCACTAAGGCCCAAACTGGGAAGGGGATGGTCGTGCGCCTTCAATTGCTGAGTCAATTGAACCTTTTAAGCAAATAATCCGATATCTTTGTGCAGGATTCTCCTCAAGCTAGTGCGTGAAATGTTGAGATCGATGGCGAGTTGATGTTCGTGACTTGAGTCTCACATTCTCGTTTGTGCGCGCCGCCGTTCGAAAAAGCTTAAACATTTTATGGTATTTTTGAGAACTTCAACTATGTGTCTGTTCGACGGAGGTGTTTTGTAACATACATATCTACCTAAAATGCAAAGCTGTGCGGATTCCTCAATGCAAGTGCCACTCATGGAAAGTGTCATGAAGATAGGCTATGCCTTAACGACCGAACCGAAGTCATCGTTGTGTTTTTGAATTTTAACTTTGCTGTCAAGTCCCCATTTGACAGTTCTGTCTAGATTGGAATTTGCTGCCGTTTCAGAGTCAACACCGAAGAACAAGGCTGCCTGGAAATGAATATGAAAGTCTGGAGGTACTGGCATGTCGCTAGAAAAACAATTAAGTGAATTAGAAGTCTTAGACAAGAGATCATTAATAAAGATGAGAAAGAGAGTTGGTAACAGAACGTAGCCTTGAGGTACACCAACATTTTTTTTTGTGAACATCAGACTAAAAACTGTCAAAAAAAAACACAAATGGGACGGTCCAAAATGAAACTTCTAATCCACCGAAGAAGGGGCTCTTCATACCAAACGCTAACGTCTTTCTAGAAACGCTCGATGCTTACGCAATGAACTTTTCTTTTTTTTAACTTCTCTATCATCGCAATGTTCATTTTGATTTAAACCTCGAAATTTGCTGTTGACACGAATCCTAAACTTGCCCTTAAGACCACTCAATTGACCTAGACTCCACATATTCTACAGAATAATAAGCGTGTCCTTTTGTTTGTGTATGACAAATGGAATGTCTTGTCACAACCTCTCGTTTCACCTCAAAAGGATGTGGAGTCCAAAGGACACAACGAGACGTCATATAAGCTGTCATGTTTTTCCATCATCAGCCAGTATGTGTTTATTTTATTTGATGCTCTCGCAATTCCAAAGGAAACCACATCATCTGTCATTCGGGGAAAAGAATTTCCTCTTAAACTCTTCTCCCTTAATTCATCAAATACACCATCGCGCATCACTTGAGATGGAAAATTCACACTTGAAATTTTGTTTTATATTAAACTTTACCAACACCAGATGGGGCTTTCATGGTATAGTTAGACATATATGCGATGCCACAGTCCTTGAGTGCCACATGAATATGTCTCAACCCCAGAAAACTTGTATAGCACGTATCCCGGTTCCCGGTGTTAGATTGATGACTATCGCCTTTGTATGTTTGTGTGTGTGTGTGTGTGTGTGTCCTTGTGTGTTATCAAACTATACACAAGCATAAGTGTATTTTATTCAAGACTTTAATCCTGACAACTTGTAGATGAGTGGAGTGTCTTGTGCGTGTATCTCATGTTTTCGAACATCTCATCTTTACAATTTGCAAATGTCATCCTTAAATCACTCAAATAAATTCTAAGGACTCAATTTATTTGTCTGTGAAACAATTGCTTGTCTAATATATGTCTTCATCATCCATCTTAGTCTGATGCAATTACTTGTTAATGTAATAATATGGCTTTAACTCAGACCATATTGGAAATAAAATATGAACCAGCTGAATGGCGAATTAAAATATTGTAGCCTGACATGCAACACTCTGGACCTTTTGTGCTTTTGCAGCATCCCAACAATCATAGAATTTATGAGAGTTTGGCATGGAAGCCAAGTCAATATAGACTTAATAAAAGAAGCCTTAGAATTCCAAATGAAACTTTTAAACATGATATGCACGAAGCACCTAAAATGATTCAAAACAATATCTCCATTCAGAGAGTTTTGGAGAGGGAATGAAAAGACTTTTCACATGAAATTTACGGATGAACTTAAATTAAAAAAATATCTGCCAATAGATAGACAAAAGCAACCCCCACATCTTTTGGACAGCATAACTGCGCAACGACAACTTCCGCCACACTTTTGCCATCTTTTCTAAGTTTTTCCACGTGCACACCTGACTTGAACAATGGCGCCCAACGTGGGGCTGATTTCGATTGATGATATTAAAAATATCTATATATATTTTATTCTGGTGACATCTGCCAAATCTGTTGTTTATTATTTAAACTGATGCAAACGGTGCACGCGTTGTGGCCATTTTACGGTGGCTCTCCAGAGTCATCTCTCCAAGGTTTGGTAGCCAAGTTAAAAACAAACGGTTATCAATCAGCCAGCATTCCTACGTCAAAGGAATGTAAGATCGGCCGAGAATATCCGTATAACATGACCCGAGGCAAGAGATTCCTCGGCCTTTCGCCCACTTAAACTCGGAGAGTATCGCGTCGGGACTTGGGCCTACATTCGAACGAGATCCAACAGACTCAAGAGGTCAAAGTTCGTGGTCAAAGACAATGCCCTTCGTTCGCTGACTGGGCTCCAGAGGATCCTAATTTTGGCTTAAAAATAATGTTAAGCGACGAGGGGCCGACCCTTTTGACGGATTCAATGTTCCAACCAGACCCCTGCCTTACTTTCTTACTTTACTTAAGGTGACGCAGACAGTCCATTGTGGACCACGGCCTCAATCAACAATCCTCGCTAGGTAAGCCAGTCCCTAGCCAGTAGCCTCCATTTTGCGCAATCCAAGTTGGTTGAGGTCGTTTTCCACTTGATTGCGTGACGTTAGATGGGGTCTTCTAGAACTGAGTCGGACCTCCGGGTTGGAATTGAAGACTTGTCGGGCTGGTGCGTTTCCGTCCATACGCTCCACATAGCCGCTCTATTTTCAGTTTCCTAACCAGGTCAATATCGCTGTATAGCCCATACAGTTCGTTATAGAATCTCTTCCTCCATACTCCATTGATACAAATACAGGACCGAATATCACCCGAAGAAGCTTTCTTTCAAAGCACCCCAGCCGTATTTATCAGATTGTGTCAGTGTCCACGCATCTACCACATAGAGCAGGACTATGGGATTATAGTGCCTCCTTGGTCCTTTGAGAGAGGGCTTTGCTACTAAGCCCGAAGAAAAAGCGATGAGGAAGAGTTATTCTTCGATAGATCTCTTCAGTGATGTTGTTCTGAGAGGTTAAAGTGGAACGCAAATACCCTGTAGTTGGCGTAAGATATAGGGTCGGATTGCATGAAATCGACTTAGGAGTGCCTTTGCAGTTTATGACAGTCATTCCTCTTCCCTTTTGACTTAAATAATCAAAGGTTAAGCCGATTAACCGTCTGATAATTATACACTGCCTTGGTGGCGGGCTATTTATCTTGGAGAACACCTTCTCTGAATCCGCTTACTGAGCCAACAGCCAACTCTTTGACAGACCAATTGTACCCTCACCTACCAACAACCTATGTCCTAAGAATACTATGTTACATGAATAAAAAAAATCAAAGGCTCGCAGATTACCTGTCTGGGGGGACATAAATTTCGCCAAGGTGGCTAATTATGATTCTACGGACGGACACAAAGCCCACCAGTAAATCGAACGAATTCTTGGATGCATCAAGCGTACATGACCTACCGGCACCCTGCCTAGGTGGCACAGGTAAGGAGTCTGATCACATAGCTATCATCTTTAAGACTGTCCGTCAGATTAAATCGCTGCATCCTGACCACCTCTAATTGGGTTCTTCTTAGCCGCTTTTCCAGCTCGATGAAAACCGCCATTTCTACCTACCTAGGTACCGTTATATGTTGATTTTGAAAGACGACAAATAGACTATCACATACCCCCACAGAAAATAGTTTAGCTAGTTGTAAATCGTACGATTTTGGAGCCCAACTCACAGGTCCAAAACGCAAAATTATGCACTTACCAACTTTTGGTACTTCAACAAATTGCTGTGTGACATGTTCGTCTTGTCGAAACCAAAGCTGCCCAAAATCAAGGTGATTCAAATCAGGAACAAAAGACTTATTGTACTTGGCTCGATAACGGTCTCCGTTGATTGTAACGCTCTGTCCCCTTAAAACACACCAAACTGTCAGTTTTTACGGATGTAACGGTGTCTCAACAATGTCTTGAAGGTTATCTACACTTCAAAGTTTCGTTAATTGACGTAGCCATTCAACTAATAATGGGCATCATTGCTGAACAAATTTTTCTTGTGAAAATCGCGATCAACAGCAATCTTGTTTTGAGACCATTCATTAATATTGCATGCGTGGTTCAGGCGTCAGTCGATTCATTATGAAATGGGAAACCAAATTAAAAATAAATCAAGTGGTAGATGACAAAATGGCTGTCAATGAAAACAGTGTTGCCATCTAAAAGTTCAATACCTAAAAAAAGAAACACCCTTTGGACGATATATTTTACCAACATTTTTCGCTATATCTCAGAAGTTGCAGTTTTTTGTCCCTGATGGCGTTTTTATACCTTGCTCAAGAGTCTCGCTGAAATTTTATTTTATTTTTCAGAAAAATATAACCATTTTTCAAAATACTTCCAAAACATGAAAAAGATACATTTTCACAGTGGGGTTCGGGTTGTTACTGAACGATTTAGACAACTGCGACTTACCGAATAATTAATAACTCATTGCAAAAGAAAAGCAAAAAAGCAACGGACAAGCGAAGTCAAACTTTTTAAAAGCGACAACATAAATTCAATTAAAAAAGATACAAAACTTCAACGTTGCAAAAGTGCAACGTCGCCGTTGCGTCGCGCCGCGTCGCTTCGTCAACTTCAACGTCATCAACATTAACTCGATTAGTCTAAAGTCACAACAGTATCTCAAAGTTTTTATCTTTACTCATGTACTGTACCTACTCTGTACATTAAGGTATGTTTATACCCGTACACTTTTCGTATCTTTATGAAGCCAAGCAATTTTAAAACCCAGCAGCAGTAGCTGCAGCAATGGCAGCAAATTTGATAAGCAACATAATTGATTAGTTTATGAGCACCGTTGCTCTTAAAACGTTCACAATAATTAATGAGCGCTAGAAAAAGAATCGATTAAGTAGTTTTCCACATGCAAAATAGATACAAACTTCAGATACACAAACTTGTGGTAGAAAAAAAAAGAAGAAAATCTAGTTTCATAATGACAAGCGCCAACAACGGGGAAAATAGATAAATGAATTTAATTTTAGAAAATTTAAAAATAAAAAATGATCAATTTGATTGTAATCAATCAATTGTTGAAAATGTGTGTCAATCATCAAGTACACTTAGAAACTCAAGGAAATTATTAATTATTTTCGTTTCAAACAAGTCCATCGACCCAGATTTAAGTTAAAAAGCATTTTCATATTCGATTAGACATTGCTGGCTGAAATTTTAATCAAAGAATTTTTTTCTTTTCTTTAAAAAGTTTACTTCACTTTGTTTCAAAATTAGAATTTAGGTTTGAGAATGATCAAAGTCTTTTCAAATCATTTTGAAAGATCTTGGTTTAATTGGGAAAATTTTATAACTCAGAGTGATTCGAAGAATGTGTTTTCATGCAACTCAATTGCGGAACAGGAAAAAATACAATAACATTAATTGTGTGTGGCTGATGTAAAATAACTAGTAGCGCAATCAAAAAAGGCGTTTGCCACGCCAAAAATTTAGACTTTTTATTGCCAAGACAATCATTATGAGGTTTTTGGCATTCAAGTTTAAGATGGCAGATCGATTATAACAGAACAAAACAAAACTTAAATTTTTAAAAGTTAGACTTTGAATGGAAATATTCAAACAATTCTTGGACCACACTCTGCTACGTAACCAAGGTGTGATGCTTTTTTTTACTCAGGCTGAGGTTAGCTCATGGATGTCCAGGGTTGTTCCCAAAAGAAAGCAAAAAACTCAGGGTTGAAGAGTGTCGAGCTCCGAAACAACAATATCTTTATTGATCTTAATTTTCTTAACAATTTATTTCATACTCTTATTGATATTCTTAAAATAAAAGATTACAAAATTCATTTTCTATGATACCTTAGATGCTAGGTCTGCGGAGATTCCTCTAGAAAGGAAGAGCTCCACGACAATAAACGAGTGGCCTAAACGCCGGTCAACGATCCACCACGACCAACAGCGGAGTGGAAAGCTGGCAAAAATCGGTTGAGCAAGGCTCGGTCTATGGTACCCCTAAGAAAAGGAGTAGCCACGACAAAAAACTGGTAGTTCCAAACTAGGTCTATGGAGAAGCTTACGAGAGCAGCAACCCCACGACAATAAACGGAAGTCAGTAGAGATTCCTCTAGAAAGGAAGAGCTCCACGACAATAAACGAGTAGCCTAAACGCCCGCCTGTCAACGATCCACCACGACCAACAGCGGAGTGGAAAGCTGACAAAAAACTTTTGCTTCAAAACTTTGTGAGGTTTCTGCTGGTATTCCCCGCAGCGTACCTTCGAGTGAGAACTCTTATCCCGGTTTTCTATTTGCAATAGAACTTCCTCCAATGGCTGGGAGATCGAGTCTAATTTTCCATGCAAATTTCACATCTACTTATGGAATTTCACTGAAAGGAGAGACTGTGAATTATAAAGTTAAATGTTAAAAATACTTGCAAATGAGTAATTCATTTTGAGTGATGCATTAATTTGGCTGCTCTTCTGGTTTAGGTCCTAGGAAGTGGTTGGTAGTCCAAATTAGCGGTGCGGGGTGGAGGGGCAGGCGGAATTTATTTAATAGTATGCAGTGTTGGTGTTACGTCACGTGATGGTGATTCGATTATTCATTATATGAATAAATGTATGGAATCTTCTTGGCGTTCGGTGGCGGTGGTGGATTTAGAGTGTCGGTCGGTGGCGGCGGTTGCTTGGGAGGCTGTGTTGTTGTTACGTCACGTAATGATGGTTCTATTATTCATCGTAGATGGTAATTGCGGTCGGATGCGGAGGGGGCGGCAGGAAAGGTGTAACTTCGTTACAAAGGAATACAAACCGAAATGTTCGTTTTCTTTCTTCAAAACTGCAACCGATAGTTAAAAAACATAAAAAAAAAAACTAATGCATATTACGACTTTTTATTTGCGATTATAGGTACTTCTATAAGGCAAGTTATGCATTCGTAAAAAAAAAATTTTTTTTTTGGACAATCAAACATAACATTACGATGATAGGGAAGCCTGAAAAAGTGGGTATAATAGTTCTGTATGGTTGTCTCTCCGTCTCCGCCTGTCTGTATCGGTACCTACAGCCTAAACGGTACCTGCCATACGATTTTTAGTGAAAAATAAATTTTTCTCAAAAACCACTCCTACTATTTTGATAAAACTTTATGAGGAATGTTTTCTGTGCAAAACTTTATGATTTGGTTCTAATATATTTTTCAGGAAATGTCTTATAACGGTACCTTCGATAGGACCGGTTTTTTTTAAATCCCATTTTCTCGTTAGCCACTTGACAAATTTCGATTAAATTTTTAATGAAAAAGCCCTTTTATAAACAAAATAATATTAATTCTTTAATTTTTCAAAAAAAAGTTTTTTCAGTTTTTTAAAAAAGTTTAAATTTTTTTTTGTTTCTTGTTTTTTTCCAAAAACGGTTTAATCTATTTTTTTTTTATTTTTTTTGTCTGATAAAAACTGCAAAGTGCTAGAAATTGGCATACTCAAAAATAATTTGGAATATTTTGTCTTTTTTTTTTAAACTGGTCGAACGATTTAAAAAAAAAAAATTCTTAAAATTCTAAACAGTAAAGAAAATCAGATGGCTTACTTCATTTTTTCTAAAAAACGTTTTAACTAGTGATTTTTAAGTGATCAATAAAATTTTCTATCATTTTTTCCCAGCATTTTTTTCCAAAATCTCAAACCCAAGACTACTGTCACATATTAGAGCAAGTTTGTCCGACCCGTGCACTTTATTTTTTAAGTAGGACTGTCCTAAAATTTAAAAAACTCAATTTAAAACACTAACGTAGCTTTGATCACTAGACAATTTTTAGACACATGTGTAAAATTACAGCTGAATCGCTCAGTTTTTTTAAAGATCTTACCCGAATAAACTTATTTCATAAAAGTCACGCACTCAAAAGTGGGTGTATTGAACAAATTTACAAAAAAAATATTTTGCATGGAACGAATGCAAGAAAACTGATACAAATTTTAAAACTTTGTTTTTTGTTCTTTTATGAAAAGTGGGTGTAAGCCACACCCAAATTTCAAATATTTCTTATCATACCAAAGCCTTTTACATAGTTTAGACTAAAATACGCAGAAATTCGAGCTTGTGGCTTTATTAAAATTGTTGTTTTTTTTTCAAAATAATTTTGGTTTGCCATTTCATTATGAATCAACTGACGCGACGCCTGAACAACGCGCAGAAATTGTGCAGATTTATTTCCAAAGAACATGGTTCTATTCTGCAAGCGCACAAAGCACAGCAACAATTGGATCTGTGTCCATGAACTTTATGGAAAACCTTATTTGAAAAATTGGTTCTAAGGGAGGTACCGTTATACGGCTAATTCCAAACCTCTTAACTTATTCTTATCAAAAGATACATTGTTGTTAGAAAACAGCAATTTTAATTTTTTTTCCAAAATCGTTAGACCCGTTTTCGAGAAAATCAAACTTGGAAAACACCTCTTGAGAAGATACTGGACAAAAATTACCAAGTAATGGGTGATTCTTCGTGAGGTTTGATTTTCAATAGGCTTTTTTTGGCAGATTACACGTGACTCCTATCAAACTTGCTTTGTAATTTTTGTTCAGTATAGTTTGGCAAGCTACTATAGAAAGACTCAGACCACAACAGCGTCTCGAGTCTCCAATTTGTTCAGCTGTATTACGAAAACCAGCGTTCTGTGAGAAATGAAAATCCGGTGTTTTACCGTGATTTTTTTTTTTTTTCAGTGATGAAACCCATTTCTGGCTCAATGGATAAGTTAATAAACGAAATTTCGGACGTATTTGGGCTGATAAGCAACCCGAAGAGTACCAAGAGCTACCAATTCACCCATTAAAAACAATGGTATGGTGTGGTTTATAGGCTGGTGGAATCATTGGTCCATAATTCTTCAAAAATGAGGCAAATCAGAATGTTACCGTCAATATGGTAACCGTTATCGCGCAACATTAACGAACTATGTGCTTCCAGAAATTCAAGCTCATGATCTCAGTGAGCTTTGGTCTTAACAAGACGGCGCGCTACGAGCTATACAGCGCTATAGAAACAATGGACTTGTTGAGAAATCGTTTTTGGTGGGCACTTAATTCCACATTTTGCTACGGTGAATTGGCCGCCTAGATCGTGCCATATAACACCTTTGGATTTTCTTTCTCTAGGGTTATGAAAAGTTTCAGGTCTTCAGGAATAATCCAGCTACGATTGACGCTTTGGAAGCCAACATTACGTGTTTTATTCGCTATGCCCGAACGAGTCGCCAAACAGTTTACCTTCCGATTGGACCAAGTCCATGCCATGAATTGTTCTTTTAACCGAAAATAAAAATTTCAAGTTCACTTTAATTTACATTATAAATCAAACCTCACGATGAATCACCCGTTACTTATCAAATTAGAAGCCAATTGGTCCATCAATTTGGGCTGTCGATGTGCGAACAGACAGACAGACGGAATTGTTGGACCCACTTTTACTGACTTCTCCATCATAGCAATGTCATGTGTGATTGTTATCTCAAAATGTTTTGTTTGCACGAATCCATAACTTGCCTTAAAGAACTTATAATCTCAAGTAGACCACCCTGCAGCATTGTCTAATATTCTTCGTTCGTAGCTGTGTGTGCCAACTGGCACTCATCATGGAACCAGGTGTTGCATTGTGGGCGCCTAGTCAAACTCAAAACATCATCGCCGATAGCCAGTTCGCCATATTGGTTTTCCTGATGTACAATATACGATTCAAAACTCAAAAATTTCACTTTCGTTTTGAAACTATAAAAATTTTTTGGACCCTTCAAAAATCCCTCAAGACCTCTAAATAATTTCAACCTCTTCAGACCACACCCGCGAAGCTAACGCTTGGCTTGATTCAAAAATTTAATTTTGATGAATTCTATAACTACCAAAGGCATTGAGAAGCAAGTGTCAAAAACAGACAAACCCAGTCAATCCAAAAAACAAAAGGCCGACAACAACGAAAACGGATGATGAAGACAAAGCAACGGATCAAAGGGACTCTCAGTTCCAATTAGAAAATTTAATTGAATTTCCCTAGTCGCCTTTGTATTGTCTTTCTTCTTCTTCTTCCTTAAGGATTCCCAACGTTCATCTTGAAATTTCCTGCTGTGTGATGCGATGTGATGCCATCCCTCGGAGTTCCAATTTCGAGGCTATAAAAGAGGCTGCAACAGCCAGTCATCCATAAGTGCCAAGAATTGACTTTGACAAGCGCCTCTAACAATGAATGACGCTGGCGCTGGCGCTGGAATAAATTGATGAACTTCAACGTGTGGAAGATTGCTTCATAATGTATTTATAATATTTTTATTCGATTTTATGTGATCTAATAAAGAAGAAAAAAAAAAACAAAATGGAACTTAAAACTGTGCTCTCATTCTCATATGTGCCATCAAACCCAGAGTTCTTCACTATTTCATCTTAAAAGATGCTGGATTGTACGAGTATGTGTGTTTGTGTATCGATACAAAATTTTTCAAAAAAAAGCACACATGTGTTTGTTGGGAAAAAAAAAAACACTAAGAAGAGAGGGAAATGAATAAATGAAGCAAACAAAATCCAATAAAATCAACGGGGAGGCTCAATAACCCGGGGAGTAGAATTATGTGAAAGAACAAAGTTGAAGGCGCTGATGTGAGATTTATGCAGCTTGATTTGGTTATAAAAGTTAGTGGAAGACAAGATGGGGAAAGACGACTAGGACTACCATGACTATTTCCGGGGGGGTTGATGGGGGAGTTTCGTCTTCGAAATAATAATAATTCAAGGTTGACGACGGACGACTATACTTTATGGTTTTGGTGTCTATAACCAAGAATATAAGAAGTACTCAGATGTATCACATCGGACGTAGTTTCCAAGATGTTTTGATCAAATTATTTGCCAAAAAAACATGAGATTTTTTTTCGGATGAATGGACAAAATGGGAGGAAAAGATACAAATAGCATGCGGTTCCTTCAAGTACCTAGTCAAGGCAAATGGATGTAAATTAGAATTGCTTCTTCAGAAGAGTGGATGATTGGATGTTGGATAATCTTTGGAACAAAGTTTTTTGGGGGATTGTTTTTGCTTTGCTGTTTCACTCTTGTGATGATTTTTGATTGAGGTTGAGGAAGCTGTTTGGGGGCTAGAGTCAAGGTTATGAGAGTCAATCATTGTCCCCGACCATACAGTTCTTGATCAAGAATATTTGACAAATCTAATTTTGTGACTTAAAAACCATGGGTGCAGGGTCAAAAGTTTGGCCCGATTGGGTGAGTTTCAAGTCCTCAAATCTATAATGAACTTAGAACCCACCCTTACTTACTTTACTTAATGGCCCAGCGAGTATTGATAGGGCTTCAAAGCGTGGTGCTTTTGAGCCTAACATAAAAGGCTCCTCCAGTTTCTCGATATCTAGCCTGCCGTCTCCAAGCTGTCTGAGGTATCCGTCTATCTGGCCACTCTATCGAAGATCGAAGATAAGCTCTTCCTTGGGTTCTGTTTCCCTCAGCTAGAGCGTTAGATGCGATTTTTTCTGATTAGGCTATCGTCGCTGTACAGCACGTATAGTTTTCAGTGTTGCATCTTTTCCATAGATGTTTCCTGTAACGTAACATGGATACGGGTCTTTTCATTCGACTGGAAGAGAGTCCACGTTCTTACATCATAGAGCAGAAAAAGCGAAAAGATCGTCCCTCATGTACAGGCATTGGTGTTTTTCAATAACAATGTTGAAAGAGCTGCATGTAATACGTCACCTTGTCTTGGCCATCTGGTGGTTTCGAAGGTTTCGTCATCCGAAAAAACGAATTGGTCAATATAATTCTACCCTTTTTACACTGACTGTCATAGGCTGCTTCAAAATCCATGACAAGGTGGGGAGTTTCGATGTTAAACTCTTAAGTTATCCTAAGGATCCAGGAGCAATGTTAAATCTGTTCGGTTGTAGATCGTCAGCAAACGGCTCACGCTCACATAAAACGCTGGACAATATCAAAGGCAAAGGCTAATTCTCCTTTAAATGGTTCAAAGAAGGGGGAGTCGTGCATACTTTCTTCCGTACATATTGTGTATATTAGTTGTTGGATGCTCCTGACCAGTTCATCAGCCCATTTTTTTTTATTAAAGTTGCCTTCGACTACAGCTGTCATCACCATTAAGGAAATGGTTAACATCGACTGTGCTTCTGTTACATGGTTGTCATCCGTATCCTGGCAGGGTCCCGCGTGGCTAAGGAATCTTTTCTACGGAAGCATCTCTGCATGTCCTCGACTTCACGTTGATGGTGTTCTCACTTCTATCTCCTGTGTAATTGTTTTTCGCTCATCGTACAGCTTGTGGGACGCTCTAGTTCTCTAGCACTCGAGTCCACACATGAATGGGCCCTTGTTGCTTCTTCCGGAATTCTTTAAATTTTGTATCTTCCTAAAATTTTGTTTTAAGAAGACAGTTTTTAAAAAAAGTTTCGAACATCCCGTTCTCTGAATATTTTGTTGATATATTGTCAAGAGCTCAAATTTTTCCATCCTAATATTCCTATCCACGCTGATTGATGCAGACAGAATGTCCCAGGAACTAATTCCACCGAGAGACTAAGTTCCCACTTTGGTCGAAGATTTTCGAAAAATCTTAAAATTTTCTTCTCAGGTTTTGTTTTCTGACCCTCGTTGCAGGGCAAGAAGGTAACATTTAAAAGTTTTAAAAGGCCAAAACTTCTACAGAAATTGCGTATCGACTTTTGCCTCACTAGGTTGGGTTATAGGTCTTACCCATGCAAGTGGGAAAAAATACACATTTGCAACCTTTTTAAGATGTTGTTCAACTTCAGGGGGTTTTTACCCGTGAGTTATGAAAGTTCTTTTAAGTCCAGGAAAAAGTGAATTCCTAGAATTTTTTTTTGTGGGAGAGTGCTGAAAAATGGTAGTGAAAGTTTAGAGTTTACTCATGCTTCATGCACATTCACGTCGCCAAATCCTCTGCACTCATCGTTCTGGCTAAGTTGAAATTTCATATTCCGGTATATGCCAGCAAGCTCTACCCGTTCAGACATGAAATCGTAATGATTTCTGGTTCTGATGCAGAATCTTCTTAGTTTTTAAGTAAGACCACTATTTCCTGGTTGCGACGCAGGAGTTGAGCGAGTTCCATATCCCTCATTAGTTGCAGCAAGTACTTTATTTCCAATCGTCTGGGGGTTTCATTAACGATGCTATTATGTGTGAATATAACATCGTTTAAATGTCCGCCGCGGCTTCTCTTGGTGGCTCGTCTCCGAAGTGTCCAATTTTCCATGACTCTTGCGCTTAAATCTAGATGAATTTGACCGATGGCATTAGACCTGCGACTTAAGATAACCCCACAAGAAAAAGTCTAATAAGGTCAAATCACACGATCTCAGAGGCAAGTTCACATCACCTCGACATGAGATTACCATAGGGACCGTACAATAGGCGAAGCGCGCGGAACGTTGCCCGAACAGTGTTGTTGAACGTTTTATCCGTCCATGGTGATATGGCAAAACATACTGAATAGGTAAATGACAGCTAGTTTGACAGATGTAGCCTCAGCAAGATGGCCGCTAGCAACTGTCAAAGTTCGGAAATTCGTATTGGAAGTCCTTTTATTACAGGGTCATAGCTTCACCATAGTAAGTATTGAGTGCAAAGGATGATCCTTTTCTCACCAGGTTCCAGCCCGTCTGTAGGGAAGGTTCTTATAGGCCCAGTGATGCATATGCACGGTATTCTGTGTGTTTTTTTAAGATTTTTATAGTGGAAGCTTTTTCTGTTGCTTGCCACCAGCCCAAATCACCATATATGTCTGTATTAGTCTTACATCCACATGATCTTATTCGGACTGAGCCCCCAGATTATTACAAATATCCTAAAACATAGGGTTAAAACTTCAGTTTTGAGCCCTTTTAGTAGCAGAAAGTGTTTCTAAAACGACGTGCGGCACCACGATGCTGTGGTCCACGAAAACAACATATTATCACTGTTCTGTCCGTACTGTCTTCCATACTTGCCTGTGTGAAAACATTCTATGTATGTTAACATTTACCACACTTACAATCTCTCATTTACAACACAAACTTTCGTAGAAACGATTTCGTACTTTTTGTGGTAAGAAATTCTTCATAATATTTTACAGTTCGTTTCCCACGCTTCACTTTATTTTCCGACGTTTACGGCAGTTTTACGACGTCGCAATAATGCTTTAATTACAAACCGTCCTTTCACAGGAAAATTCATTTTTTTTTTTTGCCTTTGCTCTTAAGTTCCCCAAACCAAGGTTCCACAAAAAGCTTGCTGAATTATCCAGCAGCAAAATTCTTTTTCTAGGAATTGAAGGAAATCTCTTTTAAGGCCGATTCTTTCAACCATATCTGCGTTGTCCTTTTTTTAACTCATAAAGGGACTGTCCTTGTTTACTCAAATTCTATGAATTTCTGTTTTCCCCTTTTACAACCAGGTTCACAGGAAAAATGAGAAAAAAAATATTTGCTTCCTACTTTGGAAAAATAAAAAGACGACCTCTCCTTTCTCCTGGATAATAGAACATACTTGCTTAAAATAGAGTCACTTTTCATAAACGTTATATTTATGAATATTGATGTCATTCTCATCGGGAGATTCCTAGAACGAGACGACAATATTAACACATGAACTTATCACATATCCTCTCTAAGGACTTTTTATTTTGAAAATAAATAATCGCATCGATGCATTCCTAATTCATGTTTTCAACTTACAAAAGATACGAAAAGATAACAAATTTATCTGAAAAATGCATGAATGGAGCAAAACTATATGCAAAACAAGTTAACATCCTTAAAGTTTTTTTTTTTTGTTTTGCTTCCCAGAATATCTTTATTATGACATTTCCTGGAACAACTTGTCATAAGGATTAATATTATTTTCAGTTTTCTTTTTTAGTGAGAATGTATTGTGTTCTTTCGGAAGACAGCACTGTTTCCATTGACAGTCAAAATGGTTGTCAATTGCCATGTTACTTATTTTTAGGTTGGTTTGTCATTTCATCATGAATCAACTGACGCCTGAACAACGCATAATGCAAATTGTGAAGATTTATTTCGAAATATATGGTTTTGATCACGGTTTTCCCAAGAAAATTGTATTCAGCGTTGAAGCTAATGTTTGGTTGAAGAACTACGTTAAGCCATTGTTGAGACGCCATTACATCCAGAAAAACTGACAGTTTGGAGTCTTTTATGGAATCATTGGTCTTTACTTCATTAAAATACAATGTCGGCGTTACAGTCGAAAGATACCGTAATAGAGGCATGTTAAATGACTTTTAGTTCCTGAATCAGAGCGCCTTGATTTGTGGATCAAGACGACGTACATTGTCCCACTGCGCGTTCCAGAATTGATTTGTTGAAGGAAACGTTTGGGCAGGGCATAATTTCGCGTTTTGAACCGACCAACTCACGATCGGGATAGAGCCATTTAACACCACTTAGATATTTTCTGTGGGGGTATGTGAAGCCGCTAGGTGGCGTTGACGTCACTTTATTAATTTATGAACAAATAAATGGATTTTTTTGAAATTAGGGCACCTAGGTTTTTTTTTTTTTTTTTTTTATAATGCACTCGCACTCAAAGGGTTATTAATACCTTTATAATGAATTAACATGTGCGAGCGAGGAAAGAGAAGGAATAGAAAGATAGGAAAGAAAGGTGGTACAGTGGTTTGAGATTTTAGGTGTTAATTATCTCATGGAAATTCCACGGGTGGCATCCAGTTGAAACTTGGGAAATAAATAAAAATTGCTGCCCCAGGCTGGGTTTGAACTCCAAGCTCTCAGGTTGAGCAACCAAGCACTACATCCACTGTACCATTGCCACCCGCAAACAGAACTTTTGACTCTTCCGTACGTCAAAGAAGTTTTCCTTAGGGTTATCTACTCTTCTATTTTCTTGGGTGTATCGCTTAACTCTTGAAATATTTGTACCCTTCCTTCCGTAGAGAGAATATTTGTAGGTGGCGCTGTAGTCGGCTTATTTTTGTTTTTGACTAACTTACTAACTTATTTAAGGTGGATTTTGGGACTTATGTCCCACTTGAGTGGGACATAAGTCCCAAAAATAAAATTTGGGACTTATGTCCCTGGGACTTAGGTCCCTGCGCCTAAAAAACAGCAATTGGCAAGAGTGATTTGCCGATAGATCTCTACACTGATGTTGCTTTTTTAGTTTATAGTTGATCCCAAATCGAAAAACTCTAGTCCTCATTAACAGCCAAACCCATTCTTGCCGCATCCATTTCAATACTTGCGAATGCTCCAATGAAAGCGTCTCATCGGCAAAGCCAAATAATTGAACGAAACTTTGCAAAATCTTTCCGCTGTAGTTAACATGCGAGTTTTGTACAATGTAATACCTCAAGAATGATGTTGAAGATGTTACATGATAGCTCGTCTCCTTGTCTTAAAGCCTTTCTTAATATCAAAGAAGTCAGTGAGTGAAACGCGGCGCTCGGTTAGTTGTATAGATCCCTTCTATTCCTGCAGAGTATTAAGGAAAGCGCCATGAATGATTGAGAGTGAAAGTCACGATAGGTACCCACCCAGCTTTAAACAGTTGCGCCAACAATTTATTTATTTTTTGATGATTCCATTCGACCAACTTTCACCGAAAAGAGCGAGATCTGCACGGTCATGGGCAATGGAACTAGTTTGGTAGGGATGCCAAGATGTTACTTGGCTCTCTAACTAGCTGAGCATAATGGTGTAGCTGCAGCAGTAGCACGTAGCAATGTCAAATTTAATGTCAAAAAAAAAGAGCACACTAAGCAGCAACCCTAAGAATACAATGTGTAGCACTGAGGTTAAACAAAAATCATGTCTGCCATTTTGGTTTGTTGTTTTTTTTGCAGCGCAGCACGTTCGTGAGGTTGGACTGGCTGCGCACAATCGTGTAGCTGCAGCAGTAGTACGTAGCACTGTCAAAGTTAAATGTACGTAAATCGTATTGCACGGCTACAATGTGAAGTAGCAGCTGCACCAGAGAGAGTAGTTGTAGTACAAGTCGACTCGACTTGAACTTCACGAACAACAAACCAAAATGGCAGACATGATTTTTGTTTGAGTTCAGTGCTACACATTGTATTCGTGTATGCTGCTTTGTGAGTTACTTTTTTTGACATTTACTTTGACATTGCTATATGCTACTGCTGCTGCTAAACCATTTTGCACAGCCAGGGAGTTGTGTCGACTTGTACTTCAGCTTCCCGCTGTTCTGCAGCTGCTACTTCACATTGTAGCCGTGCAATACGAATTTACGAACATTTAACTTTGACAGTGCTACATACTACTGCTGCAACTACACCATTGTGCTGCGACTTTGAAATCGATAAAAAAGATAGTGAATATATATCTAGATCTGGAATTCGTTTGTATTTTAAAAAATCTGTCGGAGTTTGAAAATTCAGTTGATCGTTGACTAACCTGGCCTGGAACCACACTCATAGCACTGATAGAGGGCAATCAGTTCATGCGCAAAAGATTTCAGGCGTTTATACATAATAGCCGATAAGATTTTAAAGGCGACTGTTTCCGCTGTTTAACAGTCTGCTGGAGTGTTAACCTTTCAACAAATCTTTAAAATCATGAACACTACAGTTAAAAAAAATTGACGCAGGTGGCGCTCCTATCTGCTAATTTTTGTTTTGAATAAGCATCGACAGTAATGTGTGTGTTTCATTCAAAATTGAGGAACAATAAAAACTTTCTTGTATACAGAAGGCAGGTTTTGAATCCTGCAACAACACCAACAACAATCTTAACTCTATCTTATCTGACAGTTGAATGACGTTTCGTTTCCTGTTTCACTGATCTCTATCTCTTCTCAAACAACAAATTGAAAAAGTTTTCACTCCCTGACAGTAATTGTGTCTGTATAGGGAAAACCAATGTCCTTGCAGTGCGACACATAATGCATTACTCCATACCTACGCACTAAATTTTAAGTTCAGTTAAAAACTGTAACCGGCGTGGGGCATCGTAAAACTATATTGTAGTCTTGTCGTACTTTAGATTGCAACACAAAGAAGTATGTCAAGGACAATGAGAAAATTCAACCATTAACTTTTGTTCATTTGAAGCAATAAACCCAATAATATGCTTGCTCTATATATGAGCCACCATTCCTGCAATAACATCCTTTTAAAAAAAATTTCACTCTACGGGTTGATCACTCCTTTTTTTCATTACTCTCATAATAAAGTTTTATTTTGAGTCATAAAAGCACATACGCTACGCTCCGCGCTCTTGGTATTACGATTTACCAAAAGACATTCTTCAAGGACGAAATAAATGGAACATTCTATATTACTCCCCTTCCAGAGTTGAAAGTCGAAAGTAAAAGATATTATTACATCATCTTCAAAAGAAAAAGGATCTTTGTTACAACGTTCATAAAAAAAAGAACAAAAAATTGTTATTACTCATCCTTAAGGTTCCTTTTTTTCAGGGGTTTTGCACTTTAACTGCAAAGGTACCTACTTTTACCAGAATCTTAGATCTTTGCTCCCTTAACATCTGTCAAATTACTTATTAAGTACCTATTCCCAAGAAAGGGTTGGTTAGGTTTTTTTTTTGTACCTATATTTTCCTTGAAATTAAGACATTTTACGTCCCCTTCACGGATGTCCTTCCCAGCAGTAAAGTTTAGAGTTATTAACTTTTTTTTCTTCTTAAAAATAATTTTGCTCATGAAACCCAGTTAAATTATTAAAGATTGTTGAAACCATAACCACAAAGTTAAAAAAGAAAGCCAGAAGGACGAAGGATACATGAAAATTGTACGCCCAAAAAGTTGCCCGCGGTGAAAACCCCTAAAGACCTCAGGTTCAAGTTCTTGAAATCAATACAAAAATACGGGTTCTTTAATAATTCTGCCAATTAAAATTAAAAAAATAAACATTTATTTCATATTTTTCGTCCTTTTTGTATCCTGCAAAACAAATGACAGCTATTCAGCTTTCAACAAATTATTTATTCAATTATATTTCGAAAAAAAAAACATGTCAAATTTTCGCTAATTTTGTTCTTTCTTTTTTTTTCAGGTAAGAAAAATATTTAAAAAAAAAAAAGTAAGGATAACGATGCTGTCCTGTGTCTCCTTTGAAAGGTATATATATATTCGCTTACGTAAGTTTGCTTTTGTTAAAATTTTTTCTCAAATAAAAACTTTTGAATCAAATCAACTTATCCAGAAAAAGTTTTCCAACTCTCTTGTGTAGAGTTCTTAACTTGTAAATACAAACTTGTTTATGGATTTATGAATAATTTCTGTGCACCATTCACACACACACACACACACACAGATACACTAACACACTCGGGCAAAACAACAGTGAACAAAAATACAAAAAAAAAAAGAACATGATTTTCATTTTGTTTTCTTATTGTTTCCCTACAAAAGAAAAAAACACAAAGTAAAGGAAGAGTTGTGTCCTTAAACAAAACACATGCAAAAAAAAGTTCCGTTTGAGTTTTTTTTTTTTTTAGTATTATTTTTTGTTCCTTTAAGGAAATACAGGCGGCTTTAGAACTTTAGAAACACAACGCGGACGGAAAACATAAAGAATATTTCACAGTTAAGTATTTTAAAGTGAAGGATTAAACTTTATCCTGGATGTTTCCGTTTGGAAAAGAGTTGGAATTCCTCAACTGGTTGTTGGCAGTGATGGAATGTTAATATCAAATGTTGGTATCTATAATGGCAGGAAATATTTAACTTAGAAGCTTGGCCATAGTGCAATGCAAATGAATGTACACTTTTGTGTTAAAGCCCGACCTGGTGTCACTTAATAGAAAAAGGACTTTTAGTTAGTGTTATGAAATTAAATGCATGGCTAGGTCGCGCGGACTTCATCGCTAAATGACAGTGCTTTAGACAGTATCAACAACGCTGTGAAGTTAAAATGCTCTTCGTTTCGGAGGAATCAACAAAACTAACAAAAAACATAAGCTGCAGCTACAGTAAATATGCAACGAATTGATGAATACCCTATTTCCATATGAGTTTGTTTGCGAAAAACTCATTGGTACCAACTTTTTCTTTCAAGAATTTGAGCCTTAATGGCGGGTGTGTTAATCATACCAACCATTTAAAAAGTTAATGGCGGTCGGCGGTGATGCATTTAACGATATAAAATGGGTTTTGTTTAAAACTTTTGCAGTTTCTTATGGTTCACAGAAAATGTCAAACACATTTTTCTAAATTTATTCGTGTATAAAAATTTAGCGTGCCCCGGTTCAAAATGAGATTGGCGATTTAGGGTGTAGCTTATAAATTCTTGTACCACAACCCTGCAACGTAGGTAAAGATTACGTGCACAAAGTTTTTCATTTTTTGAATTTAGAACTGGAAACAATAGTTTTTTTTAAATGGAACATTAATGCAAATTTAGACTTTTGACGAAAACGCCCCTAAAGAGTAGGCGTATCCTTACACTTTTACTAGACCATAAAAAGTACTAATTGAGTTTCGATCGTTTGTCATTTGCATATGCCTAAAATCATAGTTTAATTTTTTTTTAAATAAACTGAATAAAAAGGTATTTTATAGAAATCACACCCCTTAAAGTGGGCGCATCGGAAGACTTAAAACAAAAAAAAACATTTTTAATAAATTTATTGCGTACGAAAAATAAAGTGCACCACTGGGTCGTACAAACTTACTCTAATGTGTTACAGTGGTCTTGGGGCTTGAGATTTTGGAAAAAAGCAGAGAAAAATGATATACATTTTATTGACCACTTAAAAATTAATTGTTACAACGTTTTTTTTTTTTGGAGAAAATGAAGTAAACCATCAGATTTCTTTTACTTTTCTGAATATTAAGGAATTTTTTTTTCCAAAATTTGGACCCGTTTTTTCAAAAAACGGTTTTTTTAAAAACTTCGAAAACATATTCCAAATTTTTTTTGCGGTTTTTTTTCTAGCGGTTTAAAGTTCTTATCAGAAAACAAAAATTTTTTAAATTTTTGAACAAACCGTTAAAAAAAAACCAAAAGTTAAAAAAAAAATTAACTTTAAAAAAAAAAAACCCAAAAAAAACTTTTTTTCAAAAATTAAAGAATCGGTATTATTTTGTTTATAAAAGAGCTTTTACATTAAAATTTTCATCGAAATCCGTGAAGTCGTTCACGAGAAAAACTGATTTCAAAAACCGTTCCTATGGGAGGTACCGTTATAAACATACATATAAAACATAAAGTTTACTCAAAAAACACCATTCTGAAAGTTTTATCAAAATCGTATGAGCCGTTTTTTAGATAAATGAGTTTTTCATGGCAGGTACCGTTAGTTTTAGAGCTAGAATTCGGTCCAGCCGTTTAGGCTGTAGGTACCGATACAGACAGACAGGCAAACAGACAGACAGACAGACAGACAGACAGACAGTCAGTTAGAATTGTCGGACCCACTTTTTTAGGCTTCTCTATCATCGTAATGTTATGTTTGATTGTCCAAAAAATAGTACCTATAATAGCAAGTAAAAAGTAGAAATCGATAATGGTTAGGTTTCTTAAATTTTCAAAACTACGTTTTTCTGTTCTTTTATGAAAAGTGGGCGTCAGCAACGCCCAAAACAATTGAACCCAAAACTAGAAACGCAGGTTTTTGAGCCTCACTTAATATTCCCCTCCAGTCTCCATCTCAAGCTTCCCGTCTCCAATTTAGACATCCAAGTAGTCGGAGATATCACTCTGTTTGCTGCATGGAGATGAGTTCTATCTTTGGGTTCTGATTCCATCTGGCCTAAACTTTTGTCGCATAGTTCATCGTTGTATCATCTTCTCCAATAATTCTCTTCAACGTTTACACGGACAAAACCATAAATCGTACGCAACACCGTTCTCTCGAATACAGCAAGGGACTTTTGGTCCAGCTGGGAGAGGATCCATGAATCTGCGCCATTTAGCAGAGCTGGGATGATGTGTGTTCAGTCCCATTCTGCTTGCTGCAGGCTCCATGGGCGTAAAGTCAACGGTTACTGCTTATGATGTTTTTCCTTATCACGTCAATTTGCCCAGCGAGCCCAAATTGTTGTGCTGATCTTATAAAGATAGTAGTCGATGTACTGGTATTAGTGTTGCAAAGAACCTAAACGTGGCCTTTCTCCGTTGTTGTATCGAAGGTTTTAATAGAATCCCTACCAATTTTGTTGGGACAGCGAACATTCTCCTGATGAGACGTATCAGTTTCGCGATAGTCCTTGAAGTCCATCTAGCGATGGCTGTTTTGATCTCATTCTGGTCGGGCAGTCGAAACTCTTGCTTGACTGATACCATTCCCATCTTTGCACGGTCAAGTGCGTCTTGTAAATCCAGCTTTTCTAATAGAACCCCTCTGCAACTCCTCGAATTCATGTTGATGGTGGTCTTTTTTTTTTCTAAACAAGTGTTTCTCAATTTTTCTTCGCTCATCGCAGCACTTACCATGACACTCTAGTTTCCTTTCTGAGCCACGACCTAATTACTTTAAAATTTCCGAAGTTAAACGACGGATTTAACGGTGGTGTTTGTGAGAAGCCCATCACTCCTGGCACTGCGTTTCTTTAGCTTGTTCACATAGCTGCCTTTGATCCTCCGGGTTCATAGTCACCGTATTTTCCCTTAAGCTCAAGAGATACGTGGTCAGCATATGGTGTTCGTCATTCCCGATTGAAGTCGTCCAACATTGAATTTTCTCAGCAAAGTTGTTGTTCGGGTCAAATATCCGAACTTGAATATCCGAACTCGAAGTTTTGCACTAACTATGTATTGGTCCGAGTCGATGTTGGCTCCTCTAAATGTAAAGACATAAATAATGCTAGAAGAGTGTCTTCTGTCAATCACAACATGATCAATTTGGTTGCAGAGTTTACCCTCTGGTAATAGTCATGTGCTCTTGTGGATGTCCAGTCGACGCGACGGAATCAACAACCTTTTTATACCCGCTACGAAATTGATGAGCCTGAGTCCGTTAACAAAAATGGTGTCCTGTAGGCTGCGTATTTTGATCGTATTAACAAAAATGTAATCTCTCCCAGCTTAAGCGTAAAAGTCTTCCACGAGAATTCTAGTGTCATCTTTGAGACATCGATCGTAACGAGGAGCTCTCAAAAACTTTCACAGCTAAGATGGGGAACTTCAGCCTTGAGACATATCGCCATTACTTTCCCGCTGATTTCTCCTAGGCTCCATTTTTTTTGATTGAGATGCCTTTTCAACGTATACGCACAAATTTTTTGCCCGGTAGGGGGGATGAGTCGTCAAATTTTTTTGAGTCAGTAAATCCGTTCGTTAGTATCATCAAACATTCCCCTTAATTATGCAACACAACGTCGTTCAAGTTGCTGCTGGCTTAACAGTAACTCATTCTGTTAGTTTCCATCAAGACTTTAGTGATGGTTTCGGGCTGTAGCTCACGGATTACTTGGATGATATTGGCTTTGAGTGCTTGAATCGTTTCCGAATTGTTGGCATAATATTGGTGCTTCATAGTTCGACATACAAAAAAGTCCAAAAAGGTCAAATCAAATCAGCTCAGATGCGGCAAATTTACATCGGCAAGACAGCTAATAACACGATTTGGGAATTTGGTGCAATAGAAAAAAGATCGATTGCGTCATGAACTGTGTTGCATGGCGCTCCATCCTGCACTAACCAGAGTTCGTCAAAATCCATGGTAACATGGTTTTGTAACGCGCACCGTTGACCGAAACATTATTTCCAGCTTCATTTTCGAAGAAAAATGGTCCAATGATGCTAACACACTCCGCATTCCCCACCAAACTGTCCCTCTCTGTGTATTGTTACTAAAATAACGTGCGGGTTTTCCGAGCCCCAGGTGCAGACATTTTGTTTGTTAACGTAGTAGCCGGAATTTTGTGAGATGAGAATGCGCCTCGTCAGAAAAGATGATTTTCCACCCAAAATCATTGTCCAATTCAAGCTGGTCTAAGGCCCAAACTGCGAAGCGATAACGAAGCGCATATGGTCCTGTGCGCCTTCAAAAGCTGATTTAATTGGACCTTTTACCCGAATTATCCGAGACCTTTGTGCAGAATTCTCCTCAGGCTAGTGCGTGAAATGTTGAGCTGTTGAGATCGATTGCGAGTTGATGTTCGTGAATTGGGTTTCTTACTCTCGGCTACAGCAGCGCCATTCTCGTCTCAGCGCACCGTACCTATAATAACGGGGATCATGAATTATCTCCACTAGCATACTATTCTCAATACTTTTTTGCATAAACTTGCGGTGCGGTGGATGGGTGCTTCATTTCGGCCAAATTTTCTTTTGAATATAAACGCACTATTTTGGAAATATTTTCCATCATTGTTCAGGCGTAAAGCGACTCGTTTCCATTTATGATAAAGGGTGCTTTTTTAGACGTGTGGCTTTCAAGAAGAAATGAAACGCATATAATTTAATGTTATGGCCAAGAATTTAGCTTTATTATAAAGATAAGGGTTTGCCATAATGTTTTGAAAATGGTTTCGGGCAAGTGGTCGTCGCGGCTGGCTCGAACGAAATTCTTGGGTGATTATGTCGACCGAATATTGGACGCGGCGCTCGATGCTTTGCGCGAACCGAACCATAATTTTGGTAATAAATTTGCACGATTTGCAAACTTTGTTCAGAAGTAACTCTATTCATTTAAAATGGCAAACCAAACGTAGCATAAATCAAGTGACAGCTGTCAAAAAGACCAACTCCGAAAAAAATATCGCCATATTGAAAACCACATCTAAAAAAAAAAAAACACCCTAAGATACTGACTTTATTTCCAGATTTTGAGCGGGAAACAGCTGTCAGTGTCAAAATAACCTATGATTTTAAAAGAAACGACTAGATGGCTCACCCTGTACATGACAATTTAGAAAATTTAGATCATTTTGGGAGTGTAATTTAGGGCGTGTCTTTTCCTCTGCTCATAGTTCCTGAGAAATTGAATCGTCAGGTATCTTAAAACCATTGGAACCTATTTATCCAACGCTCGTCTTTGTTTGACCTTCGAGTGGACACAATAAGGAGCAAGGAGGTGACGATAAAAGAAAAAAAAAACCCTTCCTCTAATAAGCCAAAGTAGATACAATCCTTGTCCTCTCCCCAATCAAAGTCCTTAAATAATGCAATCAATCAAATAAACACGATTCTCTCAATCAAATACAACACCAAGAACAACAAAAACACCGCATTCGCGGTCGGGGTGCGGTATGTGTTTGGCAATTTGCACACACATGGCTCTAAGAGGTTTATAGTCTTGCTTTACTATATCTGAATTCCATTTTAAGCACTCCACTCACAAATTGCCATGCAAGCCTTATTTTCGGCTAATTTATATTTCATGGATGGCTTAACACAGAAACCATTTGCTTACCCATAAGTAGCTGCTAATCACAGATCGATAATTGTGGACAAAAACAAAAACAACAACAACAACAACAACAACAATGCCATTTGCACGCTGCGCTAAACATTATTCGCTGTCGAACAACTTAATAAAATATATACGTGCGTGATGGGGATGTGGGGTTGTGGGGATGTATAGAGAGATGGAGTCTGAAAAAGGTTCATCCAATTCTAACGCCAATATCGATACGTGATGTTGCTACTTTAATTGCCGTGTTAATCGTGCCACACAATTATTTAACAATCAGAATCACCCTGTACGCCTGTACCTAAGTGTAGCTCTAATATTTGTATACGTCGTCGGGTCGCGTCGTCGCGTCGGTCGTACATTTTATTGACACATTCATGAAATAAAATTAAAAAAAAAAAAGTGTGTGTATCTATAGGATACCTGCTATCTATATAGTGGATGCAATTTATATAACTGGGCGGTGTGTGCTTGCCTGCTTGGATGGATTTAATTTTATTGAAGTTTGTCAATTGATTTTTGATGAAATTGATTGCATCGCATTGCACCAGGCCGCTCCGCCATTCAACTTAATGAATTTATTCGATGAATTTAGATCAATGAGCTAGCTAGCTCTATTAAATCACAAGGAGGCTGCTAGCTAGCTATAGTTGTAGTAAAGGTATCTTGTATCTACTCGGTGTGTTTCTGTATCTGCCAAATGCCAGACTGCCAGATGTCTGTCTGAATGTGCTTTTCAAATCAATGCGGTGCGCGGTGGTGTGTGGAAATGGAAATGGAAACGACTATGTCGGTCGTGCAGAAAATATTATTAAATGTGAATTTGTTATTCATAGCGTGGACGTTGTTAATTTAATTTTTTTTTCTTTTTTTTTCTGTTCTTGTCGTACATATCTGTGAAATGCCTGATTTGGACATTTAATATTGATCACGATAGATACACGAGACAGATACGAGATACGAAAGTTGTAGTTACAGACAAGACGGCGGGCGTTACGATGGCATCGGCGATGGCAACGACGACGACGGTGGTGAGTGGGTGATTTTTTTTTTTTTTTTATTTATTTATTTGGTTTAATGCAAAATTAATTTGATCAATATTTTGATTGATTACTTTTGATTAGATTGATGGATGTTTTATTTGTTGCGTTGATTTTTCGTGCATAATATGCGTATTCGGGTAGCTCAAAGGAGCCAATTTTATTTGGACTTTAGCAATTAAGTGTTTGATTTTCGAGAACGTTTGATTGGGGACTTTATTTTTTTTTTTTATTGAACTACGTTAGATTTGATTTTGTGATTGGACGTCAATTATGTTGTGATTGGCAACTTGAAGCAGGCGCCAATCTAGGATATCGATCTGGGAGGGACGAAAAATGTGTTTTATTTTTTTGTGCGTGTCCATTTAGAGGGGACAATATCCATCGTGCATCAACATACCCCACCAGCCAGTTCAATGTCAGGACAGTATACGTCCTCTTATTTGAGTTGAGGTCATCCTCTTCTTGTTCGCGTCAACTTAGATGGGGTCTTCCCCTTTCCCCGCGTTGGCTTTGAAGACTCGACAGGCTGGTGCATATCCGTCCGCTAGCTCCAAAGGCCGGAATCCATAGCTGCTGTGTTTTTAGCTTTTTAGCTGGTAAATATAGTTATATACTCCGTATAGTTCATTGGTTAAATCTTTCGTTCCACACTCGATTGAACTGAATATCACCCGAAGAATTGTGATGCTTTTTTGTATACTTAGGCTGAGTTTAGCTCACGGATATCCAAAGTTGTTCCCAAAAGAAAGCGAACACTTAGGGTTGAAGAGTGTTGAACTCCGAAACAACAATATTTTTTTTAACACTAGGTCTGCAGAGATTCCTCTAAAAAAGAAGAGTTCCACCGCTCCACGACAATAAACGAGTGGCCTAATGCCGGTCAGTGATCCACTGCGACCAGCTGGTATTCCCCGCAGCGTATCCTCGGTTGAGAACTCTAATCTCGGTATTCTATTTGCAATAGAACTTCTACCAATGGCTGGGAGATCGAGTCTGATTTGTCATGCAAATTTCACTCCTACTTATGGAATTTCACTGAAAGGAGAGACTGTGAATTATAAAATCAAACATTAAAATTACCTGCAAATGTGTAAATCTTTTTGAGTGATGAATTTATTTGACTGCTATTCTGGTTTAGGTACTCGGAAGTGGTCGGCAGTCCAAATCAGCGGTGCGGGGTGGAGGGGTAGTCGGATTTGCCTTAGTAGAATGCAATGGTTGTGTTGCGTCACTGGCTGGTTTCTAATATGATATCATCATGGTGATTGGAGGCGATGGTCGTCACTTGATGGTTTTAATAAAAAAAGCATCGTGGTGGCCGGTGGCGGCGGTCGTTGTCTGTCGGTGGCGGAACAAAATTTGTTACTTCGTTACAGAATCTTTCTCTCAAAGCGCTCCTTTCATACGAATTTGTCAGGGTACACGCTTCTGTCCTATACAGCACGACCGGATGGTAAGGGTCCTGTAATCTTCTTGGCTCTTCGAGAAAGGGCTTGATGATAAGGTGCTCTCTTAGCCCGAAGAAGCAGCGATTGGCATGAGTGATTCTCTACTCAACTCTTCACCGATTTTATTTAGAGAAATTATAGTGGAACCCAAATAAACCAAGTTATTTACTACTGCAAAGATATATCGGTCCATCGCTAAGTTTTGTCCAAGTCAACTGTGATGATCTTCTGTACTCGAGGATAGAATAAATGCTTTGTTTTTCCACTTCAACACTTGGGAATTCTCCAATGACAGCGGGCATCCTTCTTCCGCTGTCTTAAGCCTTTCTAGACATTGAAGGAGTCGGCGGTGTTCTTACCATCCTTGACGTATCAGCGCTAGTTTTCCAAAGTCATCCTGGACCACCGAACGAGTTTAGCAGGGATGCGAAGAAGTGACATGGCTCTGTATAGCTCACGCTGTCATAGGCGACTTTCAAATGACAAAAGAGGTGTGAGGTGAGGAGTATCGATGGAATTCTTGGGTCTTTTCGGAATTCTGTCGGAGGGTTACAATTTGGTCCATTGTTGACTTACCACACCTGAAACCACACTGAAAGATGCTTATCAGATCACTAGCAAATGGGTGGGTAGGGCAGACGATATTCAGGCTCTATGTGTCAGACATACTTTTATCCGACCAGTTTCAGGCATACTTTCATCCGACCAGTGTGGACAGATGAGCTGGTTTATGGTCCTCACCAAGTCATCTCCCGCTGCTTTTCAGCCGTACCGTAAGGCCATCAGCTCCAGCAGCCTTGTTGGACTTTAGTTTTGATATTGCTACCCGAACTTCTTCTTGGTCTAGTGGACGGAAGTTTTGTTCACCGTCATCCAAATCGAATAGATCACTCTACCTGACAGCGATTAGTTTGTTGTCTTCGCCGTTTGAAAGTCTGCAGAAGTGTTCTTTCCGAATTCGCAGCACCGACTGCGTATCTTCTATGACATTCCCACCCTCGTCTCTACAGGCTTCTGCTCGGGCTTTGTGCTCCTTGAACGAATGCTTTACCCCATGGTAGATTCAATCTCTCGCTTTTCCAGTTCTGTCTTTTACTTTCTGATAAGCCGATGTTCCTCCTTCCTATTTTAATGGTGATCGCTGGTTCTTCCATGCAGCATTGTTTGATAAGCTTAGTTTTTAGCCGTGTGTGCCAAACCGCACTGATCACCGAACTAGATGCCTAATAAAACAAAACAGTAACTGCATTTTTGAGGGTCAGTTTGACGCAAGTGCCGTGCTCACCAAGACCCAAGAGGTAAGAGGAGACGCGGTTGGCAAAAGCTTGCAGCTTCGCGAGTCGCGAAATCAAATTAGCTCACTCGATGCAGCGGTCTGGTGGAAACCCGCATTCGCACTTTAGCCCCTCGGAAAGTGCGGACATCCAAAAAATTGGTGGAATGCCTGCTATCGATCGCAACATGATCATTTCGGTTGTCGGTATGTTAATCAGGATACCGCGATGTCCCCTTGTGTATATGGAGCTGTGGGAAATATGTGCTTGCTAAGATGATACTTCACTTGTAGTACGCCGGCGCCGTGGCTTAGTGGTTAGTATGTCAAGAGTGATTAATGTTATGGAAAGTGCTTCTCTGTTAGACATTCAGATTCGGCGGTAAATTGTAGGTCCCTTCCATTCCTGCAGAATATCAACGCACACACAGGAATGGTTGAGAGTGTAAGACACAGGCCCCGGCCCCGCTTGAAGCTGTTGTGCCAACAATTTATTTTTGAGATGACACTTCGCCGCGCACCAAAGGCGATAAGTTACCCGAAGTGTTGTCGTTCACGCTGTGCTCTCCGACTGTTGAGCCAAAGATTCCCTTCTTTCCAATTCCCGCGTTTAAGCCACCAAGTTTAAGTCACCAAGAATAACCTTAGTGTCGTACTTCGGGCATTCATCATACATCTTCTCGAGAAGATGATAGAACTTTTCTTTGGCTGTGTCATCTTTTTGTTCAGTGGGGGCGTGGACGCAGATCGGCGATATCTTTCTGAATTTGGACTTAAAGCGGATTGTGACAATGCTTATGCCACGAAAACCTAGGACTTCTTTCCTGAGTTCTGCTCTTTTCACAAAACCGTAGTTTTCTTGACTTGAAGCACTTGCCGTAATAGATATCACAACCCTCATCGCACTTCCTGGATCGGAACGCGTCCACTAATTGTTCGGCTGCACTTGGCCTGTTTAAGGTCCGGACATTCCTCGTGCTGAAGATAAATAAATTATCCGAGACATGCTAGGAAAGTAACCCCGACGCACAAAACCCAACATTGGGGACCATTATTATTTTTTTATTATTATTTGTTGTTAGGGAGGGCTTATACAGCTCAGGCACTGCGGTATCTTGGAGATTCCTATTGTGCCAACCCATGTGAGATTCTAGAGCAGCTCTGTTGCTCCAGACAGGGACCAGAACTTTAAGGTATTCTGTGGATGGAAAGTTTTGAGTTTTTCCAATTGAACGATCTCGAAACCAAGTGTTCGCTTTCTGAGGCGGAGGAGTGCTGGGCATTCCGTGAGGATATGCAGAGATGTTTCTTCACTTTCGAGGCATAGACGGCAAACGGAGTCTGTTGCTAGTCTCATGTTGTGAAGGTGTTTTTTCAGAGGATAATGTCCGGTTATGATTCCAGTCATTGTTTTCAGAGTTTTCCTATCTAGGTTGAGTAGGAATTTTGTGGTTTTGTGTGAATATTCTGGTACAAATCGTTTCGAGCAGATTTGACCAGGAGTTGATTGCCAAGCTGCATTAGATTCCATGAGTAGGATGTTTTTGGCAGTGTTTTTGAAGTAATTAGTATTTACTCCGCAGAAGGGTTCTGGGCCAACCCATGGCATTGAGGCGCCCTCTTTGGCCAGGGCGTCGGCCTTTTCATCACTATCGTATCCCTTATGTGCTGGGATCCAATGGAGAATCACAAAATTGAACCTTGCAAGTTCAATGAGTAATAAGACAGTCTCTTGGACTAGCTTGGATCTTATGACAGGCGTAGCCAGAGCTTTTAGGGCAGCTTGGCTGTCTGAGAAGATGAATATAGTTTTAGTTTTGGCATTCGAGTGACAAAGTATCCTCGCGCATTCGTTAATAGCAAAGACCTCTGCCTGAAATATGGACGAATGAAGACCAAGGCTGACCGAAAAGTTCGCACAAGGAGATTCCCCAAAAATACCGGAACCAGTACCTGTTTCCATTTTTGAGCCATCCGTATACCAGACCAGATCTTCGCTAGAAGGGTGTGGTTTGAAGTTTTCCCAGTCTTCCCTGGGGGGGATGACTATAGAGAAATTTTGTGTGAAGTTATATGTGGGAATTGTGACATCCAGACACATGCAAAATTCCAAGTTGCTGAGAAGCGATAGGTGGCCCCTTGAATTTGGGTTTAAGGTTACATACTCTTGGTGAAAGAGACGATGTAAGCTCAGTGTTGCTCCCATTCTTATGAATAGGTGGATTGGAGGTAATCCCAAAATTACATTGAGTGCAAACGTAGGTGTGGTCCGCATGCATCCCGTTATGCATGTCGTTGCTAGTCGTTGTATTTTTTCTAGCTTCATTATGGCAGTATTTTCTTTAGTTTTTGGCCACCATACCAGCGCTGTTATTGCGGGTCTCACTACAAGAGTGTAGAGGCTATGCATCATTTTGGGTTTGAGCCCCCATTTTTCCGCAAATACTACGGCATATCCAGAGAGATTTTGATGCTCTGACTGACTGGAGTTTCTACATCTAGTTTATTGGATTTTGCCCTTTTACTCGGTACAGGGGTGATATTGTTTGAACTAGACCTCCTCCTTTTGGCAGTGGTCTCGTTTGCTGTTTGAGATGGACTGGAGAGAACCTTCTCAACTGCTTTGTCGTAAGGCAGATTATATGCCAGAAGTCTTCTCAAGTGCTTTTTTTGAGACGTTATAAGTCGTCTCCGCTTGAGGTTAAGTTTTTCAAGCTCAAGAGTCTTTTCGGATTCCGCTCCAGAAGCTTCACAGCTTCCGTAGTTTTCCACCGTCTGGACAGAGCTTTGACCACCGACGGATTCGAAGTCGCTGTCGGATTGAGATACTACTGGACGGTCTATCCATCTAGCAGAGGCAGGAAGTTCAGCCATTGGCTGACAGATGGAGGAGCAGTCAGCTGTTCCCCCATCAGAGTTATTGGTATTAAAAATATCTATTTTGAATCCCACGAGTAGCTAGGGAAGTAATGGGGTTCATCCACGCAGAGCCCCGCGTTACATGGATAAGGCTAGAATGATTCTGGAGTTCGCCGGTAAAACCAGAATACACCGTTAGCAACTGAGCTATTTGATAAATGGGCCCTCAGCTTGGCAGATCATCGGCACGGTTCGGTTGACACCTTGATACCAGCCCATGGGAGAGAAGGTTGAGGAAAGCAGGATAAAGGAAAATAGGAAAAGGGATAGGGATGGGAGGAGAAAGGTAGCTAACCTCGAATCTATGGTCAAATTGCATTGAGGAGTGTTGAACTATTGATGAGTAAAGTAACAACTCAACAATTTAATCTGACCTTAGCTGATCCCCATCCTGACATCGCACAGGACAAATGTGGTAATCATTACCACTCAGCACCCCCTTGGAGGGTTTGAAACGAGGATTTTTGCCGAGCAAATTGGGGACCATAGATAAGCCCTATGTTGTTGTTCTTGTACAAATGGAGCTGGATAGCCCAGAGTCAGCAACCTACTACGAGAATGCCCTACCTTTGGCCCTTTTGGGGCTCATCCATAAACTTCTCTTTTACAATACCCTGACAAGTGGTGATAGGTCCCAATTTGTCCAAGTAATTCTAAGTCCATGTTTAAAAGTCCTTACAAAAAATTTCATAGCAAACAACAACGTTCTCTATTTTCTTTTTCTTCTAAGATCACGTCCTGGGAACAGGTATTCTCTCCTCGGGGATAGACTGTGCTGAATATTTATCGAAATCCTCGTTTCATACACGAGACGAGTAGACGTGCAGATAAAGTTTTCACTCCCTCCCTCTTCCATGTTTGCAATAATATTTGTATTATCAAATTTACAAATTTATTCTCGAGCTTCAAAATTTTCGAAACAAAAATATTTTCCTTAATACTCGCGCAGCTCCGTATTGTGCTCTTCGTTTCGTCGAAGTGTTAAAATATTTCGAATTAAGTTTAAAAAACACATCACGTTTACCAAATAACTTTATTTAAGACCCATTCCATGCAGCATCACGAACTATATCAAAGCAATTGGCTATAGTCGCAATAAAACGGAGCGCATCATTTTCATGAGCAGCGCGCAAAAGGATCTAATTTGAATATTATTTAAAATTAAAATCCAAAGTGTCTGTGTGCATCTTTTATGCACACACTAACACCCCCTACTAAGGATATATACTATATAGTGAACGTGTCCTTGTGAAAATCTTAAAATCACAAAGTTTCACAATATTGTTGGAGCGTGAAATCAAAAAGTTTTATTTGTGTATTAAGGATGAGGGATTTGGGTGTTCGTGTTCGTGTTCGTCCTTGTGACTGACAGGTGTATACGACGACTATTATTTGTATAGTGTGTATATATACAAGTCTTGAATATTGCGTTTCCAAGGACTCGTGGATAAAGTTAAAAGTGATGAAGATAATAAATAAAATGATAAGTATCCTTTGGAGAACAATCGATGAACAAAAAGTCAACGCCACAAAGTTTGCTCATAGCCTCGTATACGGGACCAAATTAATGAGCTGTGAGTTGAAAGTACAAAAAAAAAAAATAAGCATTCGTACTTTGCTTGTTAATCGATGGATAACGAAGAAAGGATATAAAGCTGCCAAAGGGGGGTAATTAGTGAGGAAAAAATCCCCAGCTTCCAAGTTTGAATAGTTCCACAAGAGATCTACTATTTACGGAGCACTAAACTTTAACGACTCATTAAGGAAGTCATTGAACTTGCAAAGGATTGTAAGCAAACCGAACCACCTTCGTCCTGATCCTGATCAATAATCAAGAGCCACCCTTTTCTTGCACCAAACCATCACCAAAGAATCCATCCAATTGCCATGCCGTTGGGTTCCATCTTTCTTTCTTTTTTTTTGGAATGAAATTCCTTCTTCCATTTCGTGCGGCAATTGATTAATTTGTTTGTCGAACTTAAATGGCTGCGGAAAAGGATGTCGAGATTTTGGCAAAAAGTCTATTTTGTATTCTCACTCTAACACGATGCTATGGTGTGCTTGTTATCGTAGTTCTGCGGCTGTATTTTATGTGTGTGTGTGTCTTGTGTTCAATGAACGTAAATCCTTTTGACGGCATTAAATGAGTTAGAATTTAACGGCGTGTAGGTTAGGTATTGCATAAAAGAAACATAAAAAAAAAATAAAAATAAGGAAGAACAACAGAAGACTGCGACGCGCCGCAACGCACCAAGGACAACGAGTGAATCAATTTTATTGGCAGGATGTTAAGGGTAATCCTTCATCCTTGTCTCGTGTCTCATCGCCCGTCGTCGTGTTATAAATTTTTCTTTTTATTCCTTGCTGTTGTGAATGCTGAAGGTTGTGCTAAGGGCACAAGGACTTCTTACAACTAATAACTTAGGTTTTTGCCTGTCTGTCATGTCGGGCACACGGGCATGAGCACGAGAAGATTCTTGAAATTTCAATCAGGGAAATGGTCGAGTTAGTGGCCGGATATTTGTCCTGAACGGACATGGAAATTGCCAGTTATTTCAGATTAAATTAAGATGGCTACGAGTGGATAAAAGTATAAAATCTCACGTTATAATAAAATTTATTTGATGGAAGGGAACGGGAGAAATAGATCCCTCATCAACTTCCTTTTTTTCGTTCTAATTCGACGTTGAAGGGGGTTTCCTGTCTTTTCAAGCGATGTTTTTTTTAATTTTCTAAAAAAAATTTCAGGAGTCCATCCCATGTGAAACACGCAGAGAAGTTTCAAGAATTCTCTTTGTCTCTTATCTTTCAAGTTTGACACGTAGTTTTCTAGTTGCACAGGAGCATCATGCGGAACATCCAAAAATACAAAACAAAATGGCAAATGAATATTGTGTTTCGAGACTCGTTGAAATGACAGTAAACGTGTCGCTGAAGTAGTGTTTGAAAATCAGAAACCAAGGTCTGAAGCCAACATAACTTTTTAGCTTTTTGTACCCTATTCTTTAGAATGAAATACAATGTAGTATTTGGTGTAGAGCTAAATTCTTGAACCGGTGAAATCCGCTCACAAACACGCCTACAATCGCCATTTTTGTCAAACAACCTCAATTTGGCAAAATTAAATAATTTTTTTTTTGTACAGTAACGAAAGAAGCACAACGCTAAAATTTTGCACACTCAATCTTTAGATAAATCTTCTTCCAATTAAATAAAAATATTTCAGTTTGGGCGTGGCTGGCGCCCACTTTTCATACAAGATAATAAAAATTATTTTTTCAAATAACAATGCTTATATTTTAGCAAAAACCTTTAATTTTGTGGGTATCAGTTGAACATAAACATCTTGTTTATTAATTTGCAAAAAAATTGATTTTGGGTGTGGCTGGCGCCCACTTTTCATTAGAAACTATAAAAAAACTTATTTTCACAAATATACGTTACTTTTAATAAATTCACAAGCCCAAATTTGTGCGTCTCTTAGTCGAAATTAAGAAATTTGTGTATGGAAAGAAATTTTTGAATTTCGGAAGTGGCTTACGCCCACTTTTAATGGAGGAACAAAAATTTTATTTTTGACGTGATAACGTCTAATAAACCGGCTTGGAATATATGGGCAGCGCACAGAAAAATGTCACAGTCACACTGACGTTACCTAGCTGCTTTGATAGCCTAGAAAGTCGCTAAAGTGGAGTGGAGGGTGTTGGGTGGTTGGTTGGTTGTGGTGAGAGTGTGTGTGGGGCAGCCGGGGGGGGGGGGGGGGGGGGGGGGGGGTAGTGTCGGGAAGAGGAAAAATTGTCAAAAATGGTGGGTGGTTGTAGCTGGCTTGGGTGGTGAGACAAAAATTGTCAAAACTAATGGGTGGTTCCTTGATGGCTGTAGGTGGGATGGGTGTTTGGTGTTGGGGGAATTTGGTATGACTGGGGGGTGAATTGGCAAATATGGTGGGTGGTTGGTGGTTGAAGGTGGGTTGGGTGGTCGGCGCGGCGGTTTAGGTGGTGGGGATAGTTGATTTGATTGGGGGCGATACAAAAATTGTCAAAAAAGGTGGGCGAGTGGAAGGTGGTGGCAGGTGGTGTAGGTGGTTGGATCTGGGGGATTTGGTGTTGGGAGGGGGTGAGGGAAAAATAATTGTCAAAAATGGATGGTGGTTGGTTGGTGGCTGTATGATGATGGGTGGTTGGCGGTGTTGGTGTTATGGGTGGTTGGATTTGGGTTGAGGGTGTAGTGAATAGAACTGTCAAAAATAGTTGTACTGGGGAGGGGGTGGGGGTGAGGAAAAAATTCTCAAAAATGGTGGGTGAGTAGCAGGTGGTTGTAAGTGGAGTAGGTTGTTGAATTTGGTGCATGGGGGAATTGTCAAAAATAGTGGGTGGTATTTAGAAAGGACTGGCTTTATTGTGTGGGAGAGGAGGAACAAATTTTCAAAAATGGTGGGCTGTTGGTTGTATGTGAGGTGGTAGGTTGGTGTTTGGGTTAAGGGGTGAACAAAAAATGTCACAAATGGTGGGTGGTTGATTGGCTGTTGAAGGTGGGGTGGGCAGTTGGCGGTGGTCGTGAAGGGGGGAGGAGGGAGGGTGATGAGGTGTAGGGGTAATTGTCAAAAACTTTGGGTGGTTGGTTGGTGGCTGTAGGTGGGATGGGTGGTTGGTAATGTTGGGGGGAGATTTGGTGTTGGGGGGAATGTTAAAATTTGTGGGTGAGTGGCCAGTGGTTGTATTGGAATGGGTAGTTGGGATTGGGGGGAGAGTAGTGGAAGGAATTAACAAAAATAGTTGTGGTGGGTGGTTGGCGGCGGTGGTTGCGGGGGGGATTGTCAAAAGTGGTGGGTGAGTAGCAAGTGGTTGTAGGTGGAGTGGGTGGTTGAATTTGGTGTAGGGGCGGGTGGGGTGGAACTGTAAAAAATAGTGGGTGGTTTGTTGTAGTTGGTGTGTGTGATTGGTAGTGGTTATGAAGGGGGATTTACTATGTGGGGGAGGAGGATAATATGTTCAAAAATAGTGGGCTGTTGGTTTGTTGATGTATGTGGGTGTGTGAGGTTGGTGTTCAAGGGGTGAAAAAAATTAAAAAAAATGGTGGGTGGTTGTAGGTAGGTTGGGTGGTTGGAGAGATACCTATACACATGAAGTGCTTTGTGAACTGGTTATCACGTAAAATTATCGTCCGTAAACCGACTTTACAGACAACCATGTTTTTTTTTTTTTTTTAATTTTAGGTACCTACCAATATTCAATTTTAATAATTTTGTAATGAACATGAAAAATATATCTCTTCATTTTTTGTGTGTAAATTTTGTCAATACGCCCACTTTTAAGGGCTTGATTTTTATAGAATACCTTTGTTCTGGTAAGATCGTTCAAAAACTACTCGATTAAGCTGAAGTTTTACACGTATATCTAAAAATTGACTAATGCTGATCAAAGCTAAGTAAGTGCTTTAAATTTTTGTTTACAAATATATAGGAAACGCCCACTTTTAAGGGGCGTTTCCCTTAAAAGTCGTAAAAGGCATTCATTTTGTAATGTTTTTTAACTATCGGTCGCAGTTTTGAAGTAGGAAGATGAACACTTCGGTTTGTATTCCTTGGTTACACAGCAGGTTGTGGCTCAAGAATTGTTATAACATCCATCATCACAATTTTATATTCAAAATCTAATTTTTAAAAATTCAAGTTATGTCTTGTTTTGTTCAAATCGAGCTGCAAGCGTAAAATTGAATGACTTTTACCTCGTAGTAATTACCTTGGTAGTAAAAAGTCTCAACTTAGGGCGTCGTACACGCCTTTTTTATTATGCTAGCGAACGCATTCTCAAAAAAAATGGGAAACAGGGTATCCAACAGTTCCTTGCAAACGTGTTGTAGCTCTCGCTTATGTTTAAATAGCAGCTTGGGGTGTGGTATTTCCATGGCCAATGGAGTTTTATCACAATAACGGTGTGGGCTTCGCTGAACCCGTGCCCTAAAAAAAACTGTTGCTGTATACACTTGAAGTAAGCTTGCCGTTTGGAATTTGTTTCCAGTCTCGCTTCATGGTGCTCGCTGGTCTCAGCTGTGAATGAAATTTAGACTTTTTAGTTGGCAAATTGCCTAAAACCTTGCTTCCCGTGGCTCATTCATTTTGAAGGGTTTCAAAGAATTTGACCGACGTTATTTTTCTTGGGTTGAAAAAGACCACTAATATGAGGCTTTTAAAGCTTTTTAAGTTATTTTAAAGTGTTTTTTTTTTTTAAATAAAATGAATTTAAATGTCTGCATTCGTGTAGTGCGGCTAGAGAAGAATTATCTGTTCTTAATATTACACTTCAAATTGGGTTTTAGAGTAAACTGATAAATATACAAACTGGAACGCCCTGAAATTTCGCAACAAAAAAAAATTGAAAAAAAACGCCCAAAAATTTCAATACAATATTTTGGTTCTTTTTCCTAGGAAAAAAAGGCCCACAAATTATGTCTTTTTTTTCGGAAATGTTGGGTCTTTTTTCCATGATTTTTGCCTTTAAGAAAAAGTTTATATTTTTTTGACGTACCTAATTTCCATTTTCATTTTTTGGCCCTTTTTCCAAAATTGCGGCGTAATTTCCAAAAATATTTTGGGCGTTTTCTCCAATTTTTTTTTTTTGGCCTTTTTCCAAAACTTATTTGGGCGTGATTTCCTATGCCGTAATTTCAGGAAGCCAGTGATTATTATAGGGAAATTGTTTCAGGGGAAGAATTCAACCGGATTTGTAGCGAGAAAATTGATTAAAGAAATGACGTTCAAATAAAGCGAGAAAAAAAACATTACGACAACGTTTAAGGGGATCAATCGTTTCTGACAAAGGTCTCTCACCTTTTCAATTTCCTAGATAATATTCGGAAGTCCTGAACTTTCCGAATGTAGCCAGTTCCAAGTGAAAAGACTATTTCTTATATCGTCCAAAGAATTATTAAAATTTTGCTGCATTTTTGTCTACGTCGGGTAAAGGTTCGGCACAAAAATGTTCTTAAATTTAACTTTTTAAATTCTCTTAAATCTGCGTATGCTACAAAAGAAAGATTGTGCAAAGACATACATTTTTTTTTTTGAAATGTGCGCGAGGTGTAAAAATGCTTAAAGTTTAACATTTCTTAACACACTTTTCGTTAACATATATTTACATCTCGAAAAATGCTTTCTTTCTAACCTTACTATTTATCCATTCATCTCTTCAACCGTTATCCATGCATTGAAGCCATTATTTACTGACTCATCCATTATTTTACACTATGTACACATACATTTTTAAAATTCCATCCACTTGGAACGCTGCTTCCGGAACCAGCAACCAGCACAGCACACCAAGGCACTTGCCTTGCCTTGCCCTTCCTCCTCAAACCATCCCTTAACTTTTAAAACCCATACTATTCAGATGGACCAATTTGTTATTGTTGGGCTGTGCTGCTACTGCTGAAGCTGATGCTGATGCTGATGCTACTGATGCACATCAGCATCAGATAGAAAATACCCCAGATGTTTTAGTAGAACGAGCTCCATGCATGATGTATAATAGCAATGCGACTAATGTTCTTGTTTTTGTCACTCCTGGCGGTTCCATCCACAGAATCGCTTATCATCATTAACATCGCTATCCATCGTTAGTCTTCCATAGAGTGATGGTATCGTATATCACCGAACGAAAACAACAAAAGATACAACAACATGAAAATGGGTGGAATACTTCATGCGCAGCCAAACGCAGATTAATCTTAATTTCTTGACACACAAAACCCAAGCAAATCTATTGGATTTCCGTGGTCACCAACATGTTCATAAATAGCCTATTACAACGAAAATAGGGTGAATTGGGTTTGTTTTCTGATTTGGAACTAAAAATATTTTTTGAACTTTGTGGTAAAGGGTTATCTTCCTAAGCTGTCTTTTTTTGCTTAAAGATGCAGATAATTGAATGACGCAAAGTCAAGTACCCACAAACCACGAGGTCCGTTCAACCCTTGGCCCTGCGATATATATTAAAATTTTTCACTAATTCAAAAAATATAAAACAAAAACATCCAATGGCTATCAAATATGCTATTGGAACTGTGGCCAACCATTTTTATCTGACGCTTCCTGTTCGTGGAATTCCTATGCGTCATGTCCACACTGGGGAGCTCTGATGTTCCTTCAACACGCACCTTAGTGTTTCCTCATTGCGATATTTTTGCACTGAATTAAATGTCAGTCCCTGGCCCCTGGATTTGTCTCGATGTAAGAACGCAGATCTGTCAATAATTGAAGAAATGTCACTTGAAAACTGGAAACAAACAAGCAGACAGGAGCTATTTATTTTAAGATCTTTGGCACTAAGCAGGTTAGAGCATTCTACATACTTATAGTGCGGCTAAAAACGAAGTCTCTATAATGAACAGTATTCGTCTGAGGCTAGGCCTGATGGCCGTTATAAAAATCGCTTAAAAAAATCATCAGAAAGCGAAGAAAATATGAATATCAAGTTCTACAAAGGCAAAAATCTTTCTTGAGCCCTAATTTTGATTTTTTCCTTATTTTAAAGGGTGCCCTAAGTTGACAGCCTTGTTTTCATTGACAACCATTTTTACTTGCTCTATAGGGCATCGTTCTATTGCACCTACAGAGCAAGTACGTGCGACTAAGTCGTACATTTTATTTCATCTACCAAGTGATTTATCTTTAATTTGGTTTGCCATTTCATCATGAGTCAACTGACGCCTGAACAACGCTTGAAAATTGTGCAGATTCATTTCGAAAAAAAAACACGTCCTTTTTTCTGACGCAGCATCAGCGTGGTAAACATTTACGCCATTGGAAAACAGGCCCAAAAGAGTGTGAATAAGTTAAAAACAACGACTTCGTTGCACTCGCTGCGGCTTCTCACGGATCCGAGTGGTCACCTTAAGTATATCGGTATCGCATGGCCTTGGTTACCAATTTACGTAATTTCTACGCCATGTCAATTTTGGCGCCCATGTGTGGCACAGTCTTCGTGCTGGAACCACTTGTCGTCTAGGTTTATGGTTCAATCTTTGTTTTTCGAAAAAGTGCGGAATAATGACGTCGCCGCACAGTGGTGAGCTTTGTATTGGAGAGCGGAAAAAAAACAACAAAACCTGAACTATGAATCGGAGCAATGAAATTTGGCACGAATCGATTTTTTTTTCGTATTTCCACCACTGTGCGCCGCGCCGCCCGCCGCGCCGTTACAAAATCCTTACTTAATGGTAACTTTTTAAGGATGCATTTTCATTTGTCGAGCCTGAAGTGGGTTGGTGCCGATATTGAGTTCTTTTGACACAAGAATATTGGCTAGTTGATTACCGTACCAATCGTTCCAAATTTAGCCACCAAACGTTGAATAGCCCAATTTGAAGGGCCACCACGTCTACCTTAACGGACTCAACGTTTGCACTTACAAATACTCATTTGGAAGTGCTGTTCAATTATGTGGTCTTTGGTCAAGGTGATTTGTCATCAGTAAGTGATCAATTAACAACAGATTTGACAGATAGATGTCACCACAACAACATGGCCTCCAAAATATATCCGCGCCATTTGAAATAGGTACTCAATAATTATCATATGTAAACAACTTCTGTAATGATCGCTGAATGCTATCTTCATATTCACGGTGAAAAACACTAGCTGTATGAAATGAAGTTCGAGGCACCAGAGGGCATTAAAAGAAAATCGCCACCATGAAAGTACTTAATTCTAAATACAACTAAACATCACATATAGGGTATTATTGAATTAATTCAAAACAATATACAGCCTCATCGTATTCCTTTTTTTTTTTGTTCTCTGTCAATTTAAAAGTAGCCTCATGATTTTACAAATGTTTCATTTGGACAACACTGACATGTTTCTTTTCTAATTTATTTTGCGACCCCGTTTTTGTGAGTTTCCATAAAATATTATTGCCTTCAAAGTCCAGCTTGTTTTCCAGTTTTTCACCGTCGTTTTTTTGTCTGTTTTCTTTAAATTTTTGACATCTACAGCTGACAGGTTGGTTATATATATAAAAAGTAGGTACACTAAGAACAAAAAAAAAAAGTTCTCTTTCTTGGACCACTTAGTGTGCGCGCGAAGTCAATAAACAAATGGCTAGTAACTTGGATTTGTGAATTTTTGTCACGTGTCAACCTCAAATAGATATCACAGTTTAAAATGAAAATGACAAGTTGCCATAGACTGTAATGTGCCAAGTTAAAAAGGCACCTTTAAAGCCGTCAGCGTCAGCGTCAGCATCACGAACCAGAACCAGATGCGTATATTCGCAATTCGCATCTCCCATTGCGTTTTTCGAGGCCTTTAGGCATAAGACAAGCCTTAAGGCAACTCCAACATTTTGTACTATACGATAGCTGCTGGGTGCTATCGAATTTTTTTTTTTTTTGTATATTTTATCTATTTTTTTGTCTTGGGTTTTGGAGATTTATTAAGCAAGCAGTTTCATTTCGAATTCTAATGTGGAATGGAATTTTAAAGCGAAAAATACTTAACTGTGAACATAATTACGAAACTTTTCACAGTTTTAAACTTCAAATTGTCTTTGAAGAATTTTTTTTTTGTGCAATTTGATGCTTGGAATTGTTCCCAAGGAATCTTAATCATTGCTTGGGGTTTAATTGGCTGGAATAAAATATTTGTTGAAAGAAAAATAGTGGTACCTAGTGCTTGCTCTAGGCAGTGATTTAAATTTACTGACCAAGCAGTCGTGGGATACGTCATTAACGTAGGTACATGAAGAGTCCAATTAATGTCACAATTCCTTGGTTTATTATTTCATAAAGTATCTCAAATAAGTATAATGGATGTGATGGATATCGTTTGATGACTATGTGAGTCACGGATCCCTCCTTTGATTATTTTTAAACAATTTACATATTAAAGGTAGTTCCACACTATCCCACAGTGTATTACGACATGTCAAAAAAAAAGTGTGATGGAATGTGTGATGGTCTTACATTCAATCCTAAAAAAATATTTCAGATCTAAACACATGTCAAATCGTATGAGATCTTCGCTGTCATATTCTGTTTCCACACTATTATACATCTGTTTCATCACACATTTTTGACATGTCGTATTACACTGTGGGATAGTGTGGAACTACCTTCACAAAGCCTCAAATACAACCTTACTTACTTACTTAAGGTGGCGCAGACAGTCCATTGTGGACCACGGCCTCAACCAACAATCCTCGCCAGCTAGGCCGGTCCCTAGCCAGTGGCCTCCAGTTGCGCACACCAAGTTGGTTGAGGTCGTTTACCACTTGATCGCGCCACCTTAGATGGGGTCTTCCAGAACTGCGTCGGCCCTCCGGGTTGGAATTGAAGACTCGTCGGGCAGGAGCGTTTTCGTCCATACGCTCCACATGACCCAACCATTTAAGCCGCTGAATTTTCAGCTTCTTAACCAAGTCAATGTCGCTGTATAGCCCGTACAGTTCGTCATTGAATCTTCTCCTCCATATTCCATTGATACATACAGGCCCGAATATCACCCGAAGAATCTTTCTCTCAAAGCACCCCAGCCTGTATTCATCCGATTGTGTCAGTGTCCACGCTTCTGCCCCATACAGCAGGACTGGGATGATAAGGGTCTTCTATAGTGTCTCCTTGGTCCTTTGAGAGAGGGCTTTACTACTAAGATGCCTTCTTAGCCCGAAGAAACAGCGATTGGCAAGAGTGATTCTTTGACTGATCTCTTCACTGATGTTGTTCTGAGAGGTTATAGTGGAACCCAAATAGACAAAGTCCTTGACAACCTCAAAGTTATATCTGTCCATTGTGACGTTTTGTCCGAGCCTACGGTGATGATCTACTTCACCCGAGGACAGCATATACTTTGTTTTATCTTCATTTACAGCCAGACCCATTCGAGGCGCTTCCACTTCAATACTTGCGAATGCTCCACTGACAGCGCGCTTCGTTCTTCCAATAATGTCAATATCATCAGCATAGCCAAGTAATTGAACGGATCTAAAAAAAATCGTACCGCTGGTGTTGACATGCGAGTTGCGTACGATTGCCTCAAGAATGATGTTGAAGAGGTTACATGACAGCGCGTCACCCTGTCGTAAGCCTTTCTCGATATTAAATGAGTCGGTGGTGTTCTTACCAACCTTGACGGAGCAGCGAGAGTTCTCCATAGTCATCCTGCACAATCGAACGAGTTTGGCAGGGATGCCAAGAAGCTACATGGCTCTGTATAGCTCGTTCCTGTTTACGCTGTCGTAGGCGACTTTAAAATCGATATAGAGGTGGTGAGTATCGATCTGGAATTCTTGGGTCTTTTTTTTTTTTTAAATCTGCCGAAGTGTGAAAATTTGGTCGACTCAAATACAACCCTTAGAATAAATTATACACCTAAATAAAATTCCAGTTATAAACTTTTTCGTGTTTAAAATTTTATTGAAATCGGTTTTGTATTTCAGAGAAAATCTGATTTGAATAAATTTACCGGTTCTGACCAGAAAAAAAATTTTTCCCGAAAAAAAAACAACACCGAGAAAATTTTATCAAAATCGTTAGAGACGTTTTCGAGAACATCAAACTTATTGTAACGATTGTATGACAGGAACCATTATTTTTGGACCTAGAGTGAAACTGAGACCAGAATTTTTAGACCATATCCCACAAGTTTACAAAAAAATAAGAATTTTTAAGAACATCAAGTGCTTATTGCTCAGGCTAAGTTAGTCTAAGATGGCTTTCAGCTCAACTTAATCAAACACTTAATCCAAAGAAGGATATGCCACAAAAGTTGGTATGTTTTCCCCATTGTACGAGGAGCGTTCAATATATTCGCGGTATCGGGGTGAAGCTGTGGTTATATATATAAATTGACTTATTTATCAAGTAATACTTATTATTTTATTGCATTCGTGTAAAATTTCATATAAATGTGATTATTATTTCGCGTTTCATCTCTAGTTAAACAGAATCATAATGGCAACTGAGACGATGATGGTGAAAATTGAGCATCGCGCTGTAATTAAATTTCTCACTAAGCAAGAAAAAAGTCAAAAAACTATTCATGAAGAGATGGTGGCTGTTTACCGCACCTTCATTATCAACTGTGCAAAAGTGGTCAAGTGAGTTCAAGAGAGGCAGAGAGAGCATTGAAGACGACCCCCGCTACGGCGCCTCGGCTACTGCTTGTACGGGAGAAAGCATCAAAGAAGTCGAAAAACTTGTTCTTGAGGATGCCCGAATAAAGGGGAAAATGATGGCAGAGATCACCAAGCTTTCAACTGGTACCATTCACACCATTCTTCATGACCATCTTAACCTTTCAAAGGTCAGTGCAAGGTGGGTGCCACGAATGCTCACAGCGCCTCAGAAAAAAGTGAGAATCGCATGCTGTAGAGAGCTTTTGGAGATGTGTAGTGAGAACGCGGACGGTGTTATGGATCGAATTGTTACTGGGGACGAAACATGGGTTCACCACTATGACCCTGAAAGCAAACAAGAGTCCATGCAGTGGCATAAAAAAGGAACAGACCCCCCGAAGAAGTTCAAAGTCACTCCGTCTGCCGGGAAGCTCATGGCCACAGTTTTTTGGGACTCAAAGGGAATCTTGCTCATTGAGTACAAAAAAAAAGGTGAAACCATCAACGCCACATCCTACGCTTCCACTTTGTATAATTTGCGGGAGGAAAGTAAAAAGAAAAGACGGGGTAAACTCGAAGCGGGTGTGTTGCTTCTTCATGACAACGCTCCTGTTCACACGGCGCGAGTTTCCAAGGCTGCTGCGCGAGATTGTGGTTTCGAAGAAATCCAACATCCACCCTATAGTCCAGACCTTGCCCCTAGTGATTATTTCCTGATTCCGGATTTGAAAAAATGTCTTCGTGGAAAAAATTTTTCGGATGATGAAGAACTCAAGTCGGCAATAAATTGGTATTTTGCAGGGAAAGAGGAAATTTTTTTTTTGAGGGTTTAAAAAAGCTTATCTCAAGATGTAACAAATGCATTGATGTTAGGGGAGATATATATATATTGAAAAATAAAAACAATTTAAATTGAATTTGCATTTTCCTTCATATCGATACCGAGAATATATTAAACGCCCCTCGTATATTTAAACTATAGTACTACCCCTTGAAGTGTTGTTGTTGTTGCTTCCCCTGGTAATCTACACGGTTGCCATATCTTAAAATGTTTTGATAGCCCAATTTTAAAATTCTTGTAGCCCAATATCGGTGCCCAAAATGTAGCCCAAAATAATTAAACAAATTTCATTCATTTTCATATATTTTATCTAAAATTTGTTGTTGTTGAATCAAAAACCACGCACTTTTATGCAGGTAACCCAGTTTCGCAAACCTTGCAAAAAGCATAATTTTCGCCTTTTTCGCTCACAGCAATCCAATCGAAATAAATAATAATAAAAAAGGGAGAATCGGCTGACGGCAAAAGCCAATGCTTATTGTGAAATATGTATACACTTTGAAACTAAAAGAAAAATAAAATCACAGTATAAAACTACATATAAAGGTAGAAACAAGAAGTTGCGGTCGGTTTTTATAAAAAAAATAAATCAAAAAATTAAATTAACCCTTGAACTGTGGCGTACTTCCCAATCTTTTTTTATATATTTTTTTTTTGTATTTTTCCCATTTTTCCATATTGAGCGTTTTGAAAAGAATTTCCAAAACAAACAATTTTCAGCTCATTTTCGTTGCTGTTTATTTTAAAAACTGAAAATGGCACCGCTTGCTGGCTGATTTTACTAGAAAAGAAGTGAAGTTCGGGCGGTTGAAATCATATGTCTAAATGAATGACTGAATTCAACAAAGAAAAAGTTAAGTAGTGCCAAATTTCGTTAACTCTTAACGATTTATAGCCCAAAGTGTGATTGGGCTACTATTTTGAGATTGTTGTCGGAAATGAAGTTGTATTCTCTACAATATTGATCTCAATAACTTTTGCTCTAAAAAGCATATTTTCAGGCAAAAACGTTTTTTCAAGATGGCGCGTGAAGCTCCACCTGAATCTGTCAGCAGTTTTTGATTTTATTTATCGGAAATTTAGTGCGAGCGTTGTATATACTAAAATCTATAGCAGTTTGGAGATTGCGTTTGACTTTGTCGCCATCTGGTGCCTCAAAACATAGTTACGAATAGCTTTATACAATGCCACCTGAAGATAGCAGCGGCACCTAGTATCCACTGAATTCAAAACGAATTACTTTCCATTCATAGTACGAGGTGCGAGATTTAATTCTACTTTTACTGGCCTAAAATCCGTTTAGTTGCTAGACATGTGTTCTCCAAGATTTGTCCTCTCAGCAGCATCTTGAATTTATCAAACATTTACATTTGTAACGTTGAAAGTACCCATTAGCCGGTCTTACAGTTTCTTTAAAGATAACTATGCCCTAACACCCAAAAGAGGTGAATGTTAAATTGTTTTGCCATCTCCCTGTTATTATCAACAATCAAGAGCTATTTCGGAGTTAGTGCGGCGATGGAATCTTGAGTTTTCAACTTGGCTGTCAGAAAAAATGATGTGCCAAAATAGGACTTGCTGAATTGCCATCAATTCCTCCTGGAGCACGCTACAATGCTTTCAAAGACGAATGAAGTGACTGAAATTTATTCAATCAGAGTAATCACGCCTCTCCGCCCGATCATTTGGTTTTGAACCATATGGATTTGAAATAAAAATTTCTGGCAGATTAAATAATGGGTGATTCATCGTGAGATTTGATTTTCAATAGGCTTTTTTTGACAGATCATGTCTGACTCAATTGATACGTTAATAAACAAAATTTGGGCTGATGAGCTACCCTAAGAGTACCAAGATCTACCATTACATCCACAAAAAACGACGGTATATTGTGCCATGTAAACGGAATATGTGCTTCCTGAAATTCAAGCATAATGTCTCGGTGAGCTCTAATTTCAACAAGTTGGTACTACGAGCCATACAGCTCGTGAAAGAATAGACTTGTTGAGAAATCATTTTGGTGAGGACTTAATTTCATGTTTCGCTATACGGTAAATTGGCCGCCTTGATCGTATGAAATCACACCTTTGGATTGGTTTTTCTGTAGTTATGTAAAGTCTCAAATAAGCCAGCTACGATTGACGCTATGGAAGCCAACATTCCTCGAGTTATTCGCGAGATACCAGTCGTTATGTCCGACCGAATCGCCCAAAATTAGACCTTCCGAATGAACCAGCTCAGACGTAGTCGTGGCCATTACTACTTATATGATACCATTTTCAAAAATTAAATGCCATAAATTGTTTTTTTAACCGATAAAAAAATTTCAAGTTCACTTTCAAATTTATGTTTTTCATTTTGCATTATAAATCAAACCTCACGCTGAATCACCCGTTAGTATGCTGAAGGCTGCAGACCACCACTTCTCCACATACAAGCAGAACGTTGAACGTTACTGAGCTTATCACTTTCACTATTTATCGCCGTGTATGTAAGATTTGCCTTCTCCACTATGAGACCTAAGTATTTTACTTTGTCTTACTTGATTTATGCTCAGTTTGGTTTTGCCATTTCATAATGAATAGACTTACTCCTGAACAACGTTTGCAAATCGTGCAAATTTATTACCAAAATAATAGTTCGGTTCGCGCGACGCATCGCGCGCTGCGTCCAATATTAGGTCGACATAATCGCCCCGGAATTTATCCAGCCGCGGCGGCCACTTGCCCGAAATTATTTTTAAACAAAATGGCAAACAAATCTTTATAAAAAAGCTAAATTCTTGGCCATAACATTAAACTATATGCGTTTTCTTTCTTCTTGAAAACCAGACGTCTAAAAAAAAACACCCTTTTTTATCATCTTTAAGCATGTCGAATTTTTCTATCCCTTTCAATCCAATCAAACTAAAATGTCCTTATGGTTTTTCCATTGGATACCAAGTACCTCAGTGCAAACATGAGTTCTTAAACAGATACAGAAAACTATATCCATCAACAGAATATTTTATTCGCGTGGACAAAACGGTTATCGAAAGTTATGGTTTTAAGAATACAAACAAAAGTTTTCAAAGAGAAAAAGACAAAAGGAATTTGCATGAAGTCATGTCAATAAAACATAGCTCAATTGTCAATATTACCTGGAAAAGTATTTTTAGTCCATTAAATAAATTTTGTGTTTTAACTTTTTTTAACTGACAAAAATATCCTTTTTTGTATGATTTCAGGCGGATCTGACAGCAACAAAGGAAAGAGTAAAAAATGGCGCAAAATTTTACAGTTTCCGCACATATCGCAATGTATACACCTCAAAGACAAATTAGGTAAGCTTGAATTTTGTATTTCCGTAAATGGCGCCCAATGTGAGACCCTTTTTTTTATTTTCAATTTATTTCCAGATATAAGTTATGGTTACGTCATAGACCAACAACCCATCGGACGAATACTATTTCGGCAATTCTGTGAGAACAAACGTCCCATTTATTATAGATACATTTCGTTCCTTGACCAGGTGCAAAGGTGAGTCCGAGATATCGCCATGCTTTTCATCTCATATCATTCATACTCGAAGCGCGTTCATAGTTCATTAGTGATGATTGAGTGAAGAAATCATATTATTTCCAGATACGAAGTTGAATACGATGAACATCGTATTGCCATTGCCAAAGAAATCGGCCGACGGTTTCTTGTGATCGATGTCAGTTCAACGGATACACTGGATGGCAACAATACAACAACAACAACTGCATCGCCAACATCTCAAAACGAACCACCCCAAACAGAGACTGACAGCAATCATCATAAACGTCAAAAGCATCACATCGATGCTCCTGCCAATTGTAATCATAACGGCGGTAGCGGCGGCGAAGAACATAATGGTGTTGCCACTGATGACAGTGGTGGTGGTGGTGGTGGTGGTGGAGGTGGAGGTGGTGGTGCTGAAGTCGATATTAATACCGACAAAGATAACATCTCATATTGGGAAAGCAACAAAGAGAACTACAATGACTGTCATAAAAATTCCGCCACCATGATGTCAAACACAAAAGGTGGTTTCCGTTATGGCAATGATGATCATGTCCTTGATGTGCTTAACGATGATCTAATTGCGAGAGTGCGGGATAAGATAACAAGTTAGTTTTATTTTTTTTATTTTCAATTTTAAAATTCATTTTTATTCAAATGACATTTGACATCACTCTTGACATCTATGATACGTTTGTTTTTTTGTAAACTCATTTAAGGTGGCAGCAAGGAGCTATTCGAGCCGTGCGTTACTGCTGTGAAATCATTTTTAGCTGGTGAACCATTCCGAGAATTTGAGACTTCCATGTATTTTCATCGGTAAGTGCTGCACAACATATGTACATATAATTTTTCTATCGTATGTCAAATTAACTTTGACAGCTGACATCTACTCCCGCTTTCGCTTTCGCGGTGTCGGTGTGTGTATCAGTGCTGTCAGATGTGATTACTGTGTCATTCTGTCCAATGTTAGAGTAGTTAACTATTGATTGTTTTTTTTTTTTTTTTTTTTTTTTTTCTCTCTTATATGCCGAACGTCTTCACTTCTTTTTTTGCCTGTACAAATGTACTTTGCTGTCGTTAGACCAGGGGGTTGGTTGAAATAAGGAATATTCAAATTGACAAACTGTCACATGAAGAATTGAATAATTTACTCAAAAAGTAAATAATTTGAAGATGCTTCGGTAAACTTTGTATATCTCGTAGTAATATGAATCTGACAGTGTTGCTTGTGAGCTTAATTTGACAGGACTTTTTCGCTTCGGGTGGGGACTGGGGAGTGATATTAATATTGGAGATGAAATACGGCCACCAGTTAATTTAAGATGTCGAATGGAATTACAGTCAGGGAGAACGGAAAATGGACAGTGCATTAAAGGACGAATGAAGTTGCTTTAACTACGTAATTTTTATTATAGAAACTTTAAAACTCCTTTAGTAGGTAGAGCATGTTACAAAAAGTACTTACCACAAAATGGAAATTTAAAATGGAGCCGGTTTTTTTTACAAATTGAGCTGAATATGTTTTTTCGGCAGCTTTTAAAAGTAAACAAAATTTTGTTAAAAAGGTTGTGTTTGTATTTGAAAGCAAGATATTCGTTCACGACAGAAGAGAGTATTGAGTTTTTAAAATATTCAGTTCCATACGGTTGGCATCTTCTCCTTCGACTATGCTGTTAAGATCGGAATTGAATGAGCTTCCGTTGCAGTCCACATCCGAAGAACAATGTTGTAAATTTGGAAATGAATATGAATAGCGGATGGTAATCTCATTTCGCCAGTAAAACAATTTAGAGTGTTAGAATCTTAAGATAGGAGATCATTGATAAAGATAATGAAGAGGGTCGGTGCCTTAGGGCACAACAGTATTTATTATGTGAATATCAGAAAATGCGATTGGAAGGGTTCAAAAAATTATTTCTATAGTCCATCGAAAAAAGAGATTTATCGATACGTAATGCACGCATTTTCGAGAAAAGAGCCTGCTGGTGCCAGACTCTATCAACTGCTTTTAAAGTATCAAGCGTAATAATCTTACTTTTTGCAAAACTATATAAAGATGGGCTTCACTGTTCGGTGAGACAGACCATCATATCACCACTGGCCCTATTGCTTCGAAAACCGTACTCACCTGTATTGAAAAGTGTACGATTCTCGAGCTATTTTTTGACCCGATAAATTATCAGCCTTTCCACGACCTTAGAAAATAAAGTTAACGACTGGGTCCCACTAACTTGCTCCAATGGTGGACAGTGGTCTTGAGATTTTGAAAAAATAAATTAAAAGTGAAAAAATCATAGGGCATTTTATAAATCTCTTAAAAATTACTAGTTAAAACGTGTTTTGGAAAAAGTGAAGTAAGCCATCTGATTTCTTTTGCTGTTTTGAATTTTAAGAATTTTTTTTTTCAAAATCGTTCGAATAGATTAAAAAAAAAACGGTTTTATTTTGACAAACTTTTCGAAAAAATATTCCAATTTTTTTGTTTGAGAATGCTAATTTCTAGCACTTTGTAGTTCTTATCTAGAAAATAATATTTAAAAAACATTGATTGAACCGTTTTTGACATGACCCGAAATAAAAAAAAAAAAACATAAGCGAGAGCTACAGTACGTTTGCAACGAACTGTTGGATACCCTATTCCCCATATTTTTGTATGTGCATGCGTCTGCCTCCCGCACACAGCCGATGTTTCAGAAACAAAATTCTTATTTAGCAGACAGAAAAAAATTCAATAACATTAATTTTATGCGGTGTGATGTTCAATTAGTGCTGGCGCAATAAAAAAAGGAGTGCGCCACGCCCAAAGTTAAAACGTTTTATTGCCAAGGCAATTGTTATGAGCTCAGTGACATTCAATTTTATTCTTGCAGATCGATTTGAACAAAACAAGACAAAACTTAAATTTTTAAAAATTAGATTTGGAATGGAAATAGCGATTATGGGTGTTTTTAACAATTATTGGACCACACTCTGCTACGTAACCAAGGAATATAAATCCAAGTGTTCATCTGTTTACTTCAAAACTGCGACCGATAGTTAAAGAACATTAAAAAAATTGATGCATTATACGACTTTTGACGGAAACGCCCCTTAAAAGTGGGCGTGTCTTAAAAATTTGAAGCACTAACTGCACTTTTTTCAGTATTTAGGCATATGTGTAAGACTACAGCTGAATCGAGTAGTTTTTAAACAATCTTACCTGAACAAAGGTATTTTACCAAAATCACGCCTTTAAAAGTGGGCGTATTGAAAAAATTTACAAAAGAAAATGTAGAGATATATTTCTCAAATAACGAACGGAAGGAAAAAGGTTTAAATTAAACATTGGAAATGCCTTAAATTCTTAAGGCTACGTTTTTCGTTCTTTCATGAAAAGTAGGCGTAAGCCAAGCCCAAAATTCAAAAATTTCTTTTCATACACAAACCTTTTAGTTTCTATTAAGAGACGCAAAATTTCGGCTTGCGGATTCATTATAAATACCGTTTATTTACAAAAACAATTTTTTTATAGTTTCTAATGAAAAGTGGGCGTCAGCCACGCCCAAAATCAATTTTTTTGATTTCATACACAAGATGTTTATGTGCCAGTAAGACCCACAAAATTTAATGTTTTTCTCTTTAATATAACATTTGTTATTTTATAAAAACAATATTGATGGTTTTGTATGAAAAATGGGCGTCAGCCACGCCCAAACTGAATTTTTTTTATTTATTTGGAAGAAGGTTAACCTAAAGCTTACGTGTGCAAAATTTAAGCGTCATGCTTTTATCGTAACTGTACAAAAAACATAATTTAATTTTACCAAATTGAGGTTGTTCATCAAAAATGGTGATTGTGGGCGTGTTTGTGGGCGGATTTTACCGGTTCAAGAACTTAGCCTTACTCTTGAACCAAAGGTTATATATACCAAATTTCAGCTTTCTAGCTCCAAAAATGCCTCAAGAGAGTATACATACGGACGGACGGACGGACGGACGGACGGACGGACGGACATGGCTAAATCAACTAGGCTTTTGATTCTGAGTCAGAATATATATACTTTTCTATACCTAACGGTATTAATTCTCTATGTTACAAACTCCACACCAAATACAATATACCCATTCTATGGAATAGGGTATAATTACTTCTTTTTAAAAAACTTAGAAAACTTTTTTTTTTGTTATTTGAAGAAGCTAAATTTGTTGGTTTATAAAAAGGCTTCCATATTAAAAATTCCATCGAAATCAGTGAAATGGCTTACGAGAAAATTGGATTTAAAAGTATCGGTCCTATGGGCATGGCCGTCTTAAGTCATATTGGGGCCCTTGGGCACACAAGAATTCGGGCCTCTGATGGAAAGTTAAAAAAGTGAATGACAAAAACATTTTTTATTTATAGTTCTAATTTCAATCTAATTTATGGAAATGGAATCCATAAAAGTAGAAAGTGATATATGTAGTTAACAATGTTTTTCCGTCGCATGTTTTTCCGTCAAGAAAACAGCAAAGACGGTTTGCCGATGGCCTCAATTGCCAGTGCTTGTAAATTTGTCGACTTTGTTAATACATCGACGGGGTAGATTAGAGTGTAATGTAATGTAATGTAAAGACGGTTTGCCAACATGCGGACAGGTAACGTACAGCTGATCGTTCGAAAAACAGGAAAATTCGAGATTAATCCCATAGACTTCCAACGATTGGCCCTGCGATATTTTGATTGTCACCTCAAAAGCCAATATAAAGGGGAACTATAAATTCGCTTGAATTGGAATGCAAGATCAGTTGGAATAATCGGATTTCGTGGGATAAGGACTCACTTCTTCGAACCTTGCCACTTTCAGCTGTATTATTTATTAATTATGCAGCAAAGTTAATTATGCTGGCCCATCAAGCGAATTCAAAAATTCCGTCGGATAGTTGGTCGCTTCGTCCTCGTCGGTGACGCTGTCAACGGATTTGTGTGAATGCAGTTGTCCAGCGATTTGACTTTGAATTATGAAATTCAAGCTATCGGTGTTCTTATTCTTCGCTGCTGGTATAACCCGTTCCCTATCGAGCGAACCCTTCCTTCGAGGAGGATGTGAACTCTCAAAACGAATTCTTGGTCATTGTGCACGTTGGTGGTGTCAATAGTGAGAAGATTCATAGGCAGCTTCAAATCGGAATGTGAAGTTCGACCGACTTCCAGCAAGGTAGCACAAGGCTAGAGGATGAAACAGCTAACGCAATTTGAGATTTTGACTGAATTGTTACCAGAGAAAGTAAACAAACTGAAAAGTGGATTTGATTGATCCTAGAAATTTTATAGTTTTCCAAAGAGCACACTTGTGTAATGTTATTGAATATATCAGCCCTTCGGGCCCCCGTCATGAGAGGGGCCCTGGGCACAGGCTCCGTGTGCCCTTATGGTAAAGACGGCATTGCCTATGGGGGTACCGTTAAAAGACTTTTCCTTTAAATCTATCCAACCAAAATATAAAACTGACATTAAAACACCATTCAGAAAGTCTTATCAAAATTCAAATAGCCGTTTTTGAGGAAAATGATTTTTTCATTAAAAATCGTATGGCAGGTACAGTACTAGTCGACAAAAAATAACTGAAGATGATGCACACAAGGATCGAAGTAATTGTTTTATTTAATTAAAATTAAAATTATTATGCAACTAAAGGTGTTTTGTCTTTAATTTTTGATCAATATTACACAATTGTTGCATAGCACTCAAAAAAAAATGTAAATTTAAATTTAATCAGGTACCTTTATGTTAAGAGCTAGAAAGCTAATTCCAAAAACCCGTCTGTAGGACGTATTAATGTACCAAATTTGAAGCAAATCACCGTAATGGCATGTTTGAGTGTCCCGTTTTTTTTTTAATTCATAATTTGCGTAATCGCAAGTAAAAAAGACTACGAACTATAGCAATTGATTGGTAGTTTGAAGGTTTTAAAAAAATACCTGTAGAAAAGGACAGATGGAAAACATGTGCAGTGGAGCAAAGCTCTTCAGAAGTTTGTGAATGATAATTTCCGGGCCAGCGAATCTGTGAATATTTCGATTTTTAAATACTCTTGCCACTACAACAGTCGGAAAAATATTTACGCTCTAAAGTGAAGGAGGGTTGTATTACTATGTGGTAGTGTTTTCGTTAGAAATTCTTTGAAACATCAGAAACCTACTTCGCTAACCTTGATAGTCGAGCCATTACCTTCTCTTTAGATTTGATTTCTTTAACCGCAGATAGTCTACGTCACTATCGAATAAGTATTGTGTAGTGAACAGCTTAAATTTCCAAAGAATTTTCCCGTATTACGACTCAGTTCCCATTAGATTTAGAAATTATTTTTTTATTGTTATTTTTTAACCAAGTTGTTTAAATGACTCGCTGAACCATACTTCACTTCATTTTTGAAAACGATGCATTTGTCTGGACTCAACCTTAGATGAACTTCTCGAAGCCTCTTAAAAACATCTCACAAGTTTCTGCAGTGTTTTTCAAAAATTGCTTTAAACCATTACATGTCGAAAACCTTTTTTTGAAATTTCGTTGAAATCGGTTTTTGGCTGTCGAGAACTTCTAGTTTAAAAAAAACTGGTTCTATCGTACGTGTACGTATCTATATTAAAGAAGTGTCAAAAAATCCAGTCTAACCAAAATATGGACTGTTGCTACAAAGCACCATCCATCTGTTGGAGCTTTTTTTGAGAAAATTAATGTTCTTTTTAGCGATTTAATGGCATGTACCGTTATTTTTAGATATAAAGGGTTTAAACTATTTATGTACAAAGTTCCTAAATAATATCCTTTGCATAGTGGAATAAATTATAGTATATTTTTTATTTTTAAATTTTGATATTTAAGAAAAACTTAAGATCATTTACAAACCTTTTTTTTTAGATATTTACAATGGAAATGGTTGGAAGCACAACCTGTAACGTATAAAACATTTCGTATGTATCGTGTCCTTGGAAAAGGAGGATTCGGTGAAGTCTGTGCATGTCAGGTAAGCTTAAGTGTATACCCTTTACTTTTATTTAACTCTTTTATAAACCGTTTTTTTTTTTATTTAACAGGTACGTGCAACAGGCAAAATGTATGCGTGCAAGAAATTAGAAAAGAAACGTATCAAAAAACGAAAAGGCGAATCTATGGTTTTAATAGAAAAGCAAATTTTACAAAAAATTAATTCACGTTTTGTAGTTAATCTGGCGTATGCGTATGAAACTAAAGATGCTTTGTGTTTAGTTTTAACGATAATGAATGGTAAGTTCATTATTTATATTCTTGATTCGATACTTTTAATTTAATCCTGAGGCGGAGATTACCTGATGTATAAAATTTGTTTGATTAGTAAAAAAACCTTCAAAGCTAACATCTCGGTCGCGTCGGTGTTGGAAATTCGAAGCTTAACTGCATAAATTAAATTTTTTCCCAGATCATATCAATGCCACCATTACAAGTTTACCCCATCCCTAAGAGCAGAGCAAAGGTTTGCCATCCGTTATGTTGACAATATCGCTAATTTGATAACTCCTCCTTGTGACATCTAAGAGTTGGAACATCTTTTGAATAAGTTGCCATCTGTTGAGTGCTTTGTTTTTCATATCAAATAGCGATGGTTATTGATTGGACAATTTTCGTGGGTTCTCCTATCAGAAAATGTGCTGCAGCAAGCACTCTTAAATTCGTAAGATCGTCAACGAGTGGGCTGGGCTCAGAAAACTTACAGAGATCATGGAATTTAGAGAGGATTTATAGAAGTCCAAACCAAGATAGTTATTCAGCTTGTTACGAATTCGATGCGCTGTGTGTCTCTTACCAAAGAATTGTGTCTCATTATGCCCTGAAATCGCTGTTACGGGCGATTTCAATGTAGATAATTCTACGTGGCTAGTGGTTTCTATCTTCGCCAGAGAACACCCGAAGCAAAGTTTACTGAGATTTCCGCAGAGTTAAACAGCTTGACTTAGCTTGTTGGAGAGTCAAAAGGAATCCCTGATCCATGAAAATTGGAGCATAATACATATACTACAGTGTCGCAAAGTAAGTACAAATTATTGGCCTTTCCTGTAAACGGCTTCCAAGCGAAAACTGATTTACTTGCAACACAGTTCCTCAGCGTGGCTCTTCCTGTCCTTGAGAGCTTCAATTGTTTTATGGGACAAATCTCTCCTTGCATCCCCTTTCAGTTTGAAGAGTACTTAAAGATCTAAAAATAGGGGAAAGTGGGGGCATATCGGTGCCCGGGGTATAATGGGCCCACCTTGTTGTTCTTGATTGAATAAAGTGGCAACTGCGAATTTGCATCTATTTTGTTTAAATTATCCATGAAAATACAAGGGAATCCCCTTTTAAAGTTTCTGTGGTTCGTAGTAAATAAAAAGAAGCTTTTGTACTCAGTTAATGTTTTTTTATGAAGTGAAGTAAAGTGCTTGTTTTTATGCGAGGCTAGTGATTTTAAAGTTTAATTTTTCTCATTTAACATCAAATTAAGTTTATTTGTTTTATATAAATTTAGTTATTTCATTTTAATAAAACATGAGGCATAATGGGCATAGGTGCCATGGATACCCCAAGATTAAAAAAAAAGCCGAATTAAACACCGGAGTTCCACTTGCAGCAAAAAGTGCGCCAATTGCTCTTGTGCCGGCGAGGAGAATGGAGGTGATGAATCGATCCACATTTAGACACATTATACGCATAAATAAATCAATGCCAACTGTTCCTTACCTTTGTCCCTTATGCCCCAAACACGGGCTAATCAAGCTATTTTCTTTCAGAGTCGTTGGAAAACAGCATTTGTCTAGCCGGTTGCACCTTACACTACCGAACAATTAAACTTACGTTTCACTTTTCCAAGGTAATGGAAAGTGAAACTTCTTAATCCCTTCTTCGATACACGAGAAACCTCTCTGACATTTCAGTTCAAGTTGTTTTGGACGGTCTCTCTTTGATTTATAAAATAAATGCTGGTGTCCCCCAAGGCTCAATTCTGTCTCCGAGTCTTTTTTCACCATTATAAATAATCTCTTACTTATTGTTTTATGCGTTTTTAATTGATTTGTTGGCGACAGTATTCCCAGCTTGTTCGTTTCTAGATTGACATGCCTGTTGTTCGGAAGCGGAACTGCAATTTCAGCGTTTTTGTAGGCTCATTAACAAACTACGTTAAAAGTGAAAAAAGCAGTTAAGAAAACACTAAGCGTGAAGGATTTAATGCCTCAAAAACTGAAAGCTTTCTACTTGTCTCTCCTGTCAATAATGTCAAATTTGACATGTGAAGAATCGTAATAGACCAGAATAGTTTTGCTCGAACATAATTTTAATGTTTTCTGCCTCTTATTATATTGATACTTTTATAGACCGTGCTCATGCAAAATAGTCAGACGCGTTCATTCCATTGAATAAAAATGCATCAGTTTACCCTCCAGCCTAGTTTCGGACGTACTGTGAAGTTTAGAGACTCATTCTTTAGCTGCACTGCACGAATGCGGAACGCTCTGTCCGAACCACATATTCCCTCTTCCTGTGAGTTGTCTTGTCACGCTTTTACTGTGATGTACTTTTTTTCTGATTTGCCTTAAGCCGCAGTTTGATAAAGCCTAACTTCCAGCCTCTATAAAAGGAGGAGGAGTTAACTTCTCCTTTTAAAATGAGCTGGAAGGCTTTATCAAACTGCGGTCTTCAAGCCTTCTTCGGGTATATGCAGACTTGCTTTGTTGCCTCTTTCTTATGCCGATTCTGACACTTTCTTAAGTTCAGACCGACTGACAATTTTAGTAGCGTGACTATAACGCTGCTAAGTGTGCAGAATTTTTTAAGCAGTGAAAATAATTTACACAGGGTCTTATGGGACATGATGTCACTATTCCTGCATTGCAAGACATCTGTCATTACTTAAATTGACAGTATCTGTCATTTCAAAACAAAGATAGCGTGTATTCGCACGCACCAGTGTCGACAGTTACGCCAGTTTAGCTAGAGTCAAGATGGTTGAATTTTTTGAACTAAAAAACTGTTGAGTTAGGTTCTAGCCAGGCAACCTTACATAATCTGTGGGGTAACAATTTTTTATGAGTAAGACTGACTACGAAAAAGAAGTATGTACTCGTATATCCTTTTGAAGCCCACATTATCGTGCCCCTTTTTAAACTGGTGGCACTAATGCATACCAATAGTCGCAAACTAAATTATTTTTGACAGAAGTACGCATACAATTTTTCCGAGAGTATGCAGGCTGACTGTACATCTGTTTTCGGTTTTCAGCCATGTTTTGTAGTTATCTGGAGCTAGGTATTGTTTCGTCCTAAAATCCTATCCAAACATCAATGTCATTGTTATGTACAGTAGAGTCTCCCAAACTCATTTTTCATCGCACACATTCTAAATAAATTTAACCGACAAAAAAAAAGTCATTCATCACCAAAAAGTAACATTTCAAACTGAAATTCAAATCTATTGTTAGCAAACAAAATTCCTATTGTTTAGTGAATTGAAATCATTCAAGATACTTACTTAGTCCTGATGATACACACATCAGATATTATAATACAGGACGAGGGAACCTCCACAATACCTAGGTTTTGAACTCATTTATTGATTTAAAATTCAAATTGAATGCCTTTGCCACAAGGGTATAAATATTTACAAAAAAAAAAAGGAAGAACCTTTCCCCATTCCTTCCATTGTTCCCATATAAAATGTGAATAAGCTTCATTTGCGTCCCTCCATGTTTTAAGGTTTATTTACTGATTTCCGTTCCCGTCCTTTTTGGTTGAATGAATTTGGATTCGTATAGCTGCCAGCATATAAGTTTCGGTTTGGTATGGGTTGAGAGTTAGGAAGAAAAGCTTTTTAGAATATCTAGAACCTACATATAGATACACACTCCCCAACAAGGATCAAGGAGTAAATGGGTGCACCTATCCTTGCATTATTTTATACATTAGTTTGCCTCGTCTTGCCTCGCCTTTTATAGAATCCCAAACTAATATTTCACTTTTCTCTTCCTTCTTTTTCACATTTCTAATCATTCTGGAACATGGTATGTATGTATGTAGGTGGTGATTTAAAATTTCACATCTACAATATGGGTGGTGATCCGGGTTTCGAATTACTGCGGGCCAGATTCTATGCAGCTGAAGTAGTGTGCGGATTGGAGCATCTACACCAGCAGGGTATTGTTTACAGAGATTGCAAGCCCGAGAACATTCTGCTGGATGACCATGGTCATGTGAGGATATCCGATTTGGGCTTGGCTGTTGAAATACCAGAAGGCGAGATGGTTCGAGGACGTGTTGGGACTGTGGGTAAGTGGTTTTTTCGTTTAACCCGACCGGACTCTTTGTGCATTTGTATTTTTAGCAATCCTTCTTTTTATTGAAGAAAAATAAATTGAATTGATTTAGGATAGTGTGTTGTTGGTGTTGGGATGGGTCAGGTTTTTGTTTTTATTATTTGGTCCTTTTTTTTTGTGTATAAGTGTTGAAAGGATGATTGGAGGACATTATTGATATTTACTCTTGGTTCTCATTTAACAATTGATTTTTGTTTTTTTTTTTTTCTTAAAAAAAAGGATATATGGCGCCTGAAGTCATCGATAATGATAAATACTCATTCTCACCGGATTGGTTTAGCTTTGGATGTTTGTTGTACGAGATGATTGAAGGACAGGCACCTTTTCGAATGCGAAAGGAAAAAGTCAAACGAGAGGAAGTCGACAGGAGAGTTAAGGTATGTTTATTATTTAATGAAGTCAAAAAAAGTTATAAAGGGTTTTCCAATAAGAGGTGTTACTTTGATATTTAAAGAAAAATGGCAGTTTTTGAGATAAAAGATCGGATGTTTATTTAAATGTAGAGAGGAAAGTATGCCATTAATAATGAAAAACAATATCAGCCAAATGGCCGCCACGGCTACGCTTACACAACAATATCCTTTTCATGAAATTTTCTATCACCAAATCGCAAAGTTGATGCTGTATGCCCTCAATAGCTTCCTTCACGAATTCCATCTTTGAGGTCTGGAATCGATGCTGGGCTGTTGGCGTAGACCTTATCTTTCACGTGGCCTCCAAGGAAGAAGTCGCAAGGTGTTAAATCAATGCGTTGTTTTACAGCCTGTTTTGGTGGGCTACGTCTTCAACTTACATGTAGTTTCAGGCAATTTTATAATAAACTAGTTGCCTCTAGTTGCCCAAACCAAGTGCAGATTTTTGATCACTTCAGTGTTGCTGTAAAGAGTGTTTTCTTAGAGCTAACTCAAATGATGAAATTAACTTGATTTGAAAGATTATTCTTCGCCATTTTTATTTAAATCTGATATTTGGCATATAGCCACCGTGGCTGGTTTGGATACCTATAGTCCAATCTTAAGGTCCAATTTTTGTGTGGTTTATCGGTAATTACGCGGCGAGTCTTGTTTTCTAAGCCTCCAATTTTCTCTGACTTATCGGTGTCGACTGGTTACTTCACATACCCGCAGAAGAAAATAGCGTGCGTTGTTAAATCGCACGATCTTGGACGCAATTCACTCCAAAACGCGAAATTATCCGCTCATCAAACGTTTCCTTCAACAAGGCAAATATGGCACGCGCTTTGGGACATGTTGCGCCATCTTGCTTACACCATAGCTCACCCACATCAATATAATTCAGTTCAGGAGGAAACAAGTCATTGATCATGGCTTAGTATTGACTGTAACTCTTTGGCTGCGGCATCGTTTTTAAAGAAAAAAACGATCAATGATTCCATCAGCCAATAAAGTACACCAAACTGCCAGTTTTGCTGAGACAGTAAAATGGACGTAGTGCGATGCATTTCACGAACAGAACCATGTTTTTCAAAATAAATTTGCACCATTTGCATGCATTGTTCAGGCGTCAGTCGTTTCATGTTGAAATGTCAAACCAAACTTTAGATAAGTAACATGGCAAATGACAAAATGGCTGTCAATAAAAACAGTGCTGCACACTTAAAGTTCTATTCATCTAAAAAAAAAACACCCTTTATAGTGGACATCACTTGAAAATCTTCTCTCAAAGTAGATACCCCAGATCTTCATGCGATGCTGATCATGTTTGTGCTTTGAACACCATGCCTTAAGTCAGGAATGGTATGCCAAACCAAAAACCTGAAGAAAAAGTGATGAAGACAGTGCGACTGTAGAAATTTTGTGTCTTTTTAAAATGTCATTGTGAAGCCCAGATGGCAGTTAGATAGAGTTAGGTCTATCACCACTTTCTGGCCAAACGACATCATATGTCGATGCTTTGTTTGTGACGACAACAACGTACTTCACCTGGCAGCCCGGTCCCTGGTCGGTTGCCTTGCGCTTCGCACTCCAAATTGGTTGAGGTCTTTCTCCACTTGGGGACACGATCATAGATGGCATTTTTCTCTGCTACGTTCAACCTCAGGGTTGAGATTGAAGATTGTGTATATTCGTTCATATGTTTCACATGTCCTATGCGTCAAACAGCTTCTGCAGAAATTTCCATCTAATGCACTTGGACATCCACAGCCTCCAATACTTTATTGAAAGCTCCAAGTAATTTTTTAATTTAGTGAGGTACTCCCTCGTACCACAATAGAAATAGTTATTGGTCTAAGCTCTAAGAGTATCAGCTGCTTCCCTGACAGCCATCTTACTTTTTCAGAAAAAATTCTTATCCAAATATCTTTTCATTTGTATTTGCAGGAAGACCCCGAGAAATATTCGATAAAATTCAACGATGAAGCCAAATCCCTTTGCCAACAGCTACTTGCAAAATCCATAAAACTTCGACTTGGTTGTCGAAATGGTCGCCAGGGGGCTCGTGAAATAAAACTTCATCCATTCTTCAACATTATCAATTGGAAACGCCTGGAAGCTGGAATGGTAGAACCGCCTTTTGTGCCCGATGTAAGTTTATTAAGCCCCCCAAAATACTATCTTTAATTTTTTTTTTTAATAATTTATTTCTAATAGCCACATGCTGTGTATGCCAAAGATGTCCTTGATATCGAACAATTCTCCACCGTCAAAGGTGTCAACATAGATGATTCCGATTCAAATTTCTATACGAAGTTCAATACCGGCTCGGTCTCTATATCATGGCAAACCGAAATGATCGAAACAGAATGTTTCCGTGAGTTGAATGTTTTTGGAATTGATGAATGTCCAACTCCTGATTTGTTAATAAATGCCACCCCAGTTATTGAAAAAGCCGGCTGTTTTCCATTTAGAAGAAAGGTTTGTAAAGAGTCCTTTGAAAAAAAAAAAAAAAAAAAAACAACACCAATACTGACCACTTCCAAAAATTTCTTTCCAGAAGAAGCAACCAGCCAGAACCCAGCCCATACCCATTCCTGAACATTTACTAACAACTAGTCACAGTGTATCCTCAGCAACTGTTGAAAGCTGATAGAAATTAACCAAACTAACATCTGTGTTGTATGTATCCTGAAAAAAAAACTGAACTAAAAAAAAGGACTTTGCAAATTAAAGAAGAAAAAAAAGGAAACCCAAAAAGATGATAAAATTTAAGGCGAGAAGATGGAAAATGAAAACAAAAGACTTTTGCTGCCAGGACAAGACAAAGATATGACTAATTTAACAAGGAGCAAAAAAAAATTAATAGAAACTGTGCAAAGAAAAATGTGTTCTACATAAGTCTATAAATATATACATTGTATAAAAAATATAAAAAAAATATACAGAACAGCAATTTTAAATAAAAAAAAAATAGGATTTAAGAAAAAGAAAACACAAAATTATTAAAACTTTCTATGTGTCGAGATAAAAATATTAAAACAAAAAAAAAAACCATTCATTATATCGTTAATCAAAAAAAATATAAAAATTATTAAAAATACTGTAACAAACCCACAAAAATTCAAAATAAACACCTACACACGCATAAACTAAAAAAAAAAAACATTTATATACAAAAAATAATAATAACGCGCAATTTTTTTATTTTTATTAAACTTATAATAATAATAATTTTTTTTAATCTGTACAAAGGGATATCAAAAAAAAAAATTATAAATTTTTGTTATAGTTGGATTATTTTAGTGAATTTTATTATATTTTTAAAAGATTTATGATTTTTTTGTTTCGTTGATGGAAAAATGGAGAGATTGTATTTAATTTGCATTATTTTCAATTATTTTGTAATATATATAATTTTTTTTTTTTTTTTAATAAGTTGACTATTAATATAAAATATTTTTTTATACATTTTTAAGTATAAACTTACAATTTTATAAATTATGTTTCTTTTCTTGTGTGTAATTTTAGTTCTTATAACTTAATTCAAAAAAGTTTAATTTTTTTTTTAACAAAAGTGAAATAATTAATTGTTTATAATTAAAAAAAGAAAGAAAAGAAATGAAAGATAACAAGAATTTAAATTAGATTAATATACTCGTATATGATAAATAAAAAAAAATATGAATTTGTATGCAAAAACTGATGATAAAAAGTAGTGTAAACGAAGTAAAAAGTTAATTAATAGACGAAAATATTTGTTTTGTTTTTGTTTTATTTCTGTTGTTTTCAGTTTCTTTTTATTTCATCTATAAATATATGTTTCGGTTGAAGATACGCACAACACAGGGTGATTCTTAATTAGTAGAAAAGTATTTGAAAAATGTTTTATGGGCATGCTTAAGAACAAAATTAGGGTTTCACCTTTTGTTTGTTAAAAAAAAAAAAAATTGAAAGTAAATGATCTATTCCGATTCTCCAAAACTGATCATAGTTATAGCCTCTATTGAACACACCAAACCGAACTTTTTTTTGAAGATGGCCTCTAATGCGTCTTTTACTCCGAGCATTCCATTCGAAGGATTTTTTTTCTCTATATTAACATCAGACTTCCTTAAACTCTAGTGGTAAGCTTTCAAGTGAACTATATGTAGCAGTCGACACTTCCACAGTGTGATATGGCTCCTCCTGTGCTTAAAAGCGTAAACGGTTTAACGGGACGAATCTCCTTAAAGGTCTGAATATTCGCAAATCTGTTGGCCCGGATAGTATGTTCCCCATTGTTTTGAAGAGGTTTGCTTTAAAGCTTTTAAAACCACTGAATAAGTTTTTGCATCTGTCCTTTTCTTCAGAATTCAGATGACTTTCCGAGTCGATGGAAAACAGCATTTGTCCAGCCCGTTTCTTAAAAAAATAAAGAAATAAATGGTGGTGGAAATACAAGTTTCTTTTTAAAAATACAATAAAATTAAATTTTTCCAATGTATTATGGCTTTGTTAGTAGAAGCAAACATTCCCATAAATTATTATGGCTCTCAGGGCCAAAATAACCACTTACTAAATGGCCCACTCTTTATTGAGATGCAGGAACTTCTTCCTGGCCGACAGTACGGTTTTCGTAACACCACTGAAGATATATGGTATATCTCACCGAACAGTGAAACAAATATTTACATCGTTTTAGAGAAAAAAAAATTATTGTGCTTGCTATTTCAAAAGCATTATATGTATATAAAGCTTGGAACAATGCGAAAATGCGTGCATTTGGTTTTGAATAACCCCAACTCCGCTGGATTAGAAAATACTGTTCAGACCCTTCCATTAGCTTTATTCCGGACAGTTCTCAGTCTGATTTTCACAAAATAAAAGTTGGTGTGCCCCAAGGCGCTGTACTGCCTCCGACTCACGTTCTTATCTTTTTAAATAATGGTATCGTGTCTTAAGCAACTAGTCCACTCAATTTTTTTTTTCTGGGGACAATACCATCATATTCCTTTCCAGATACACAACCCTGTTCTTCGGATTAGGAACTACAAAAGCGGCGTATGTTAAGCTTATTGAATTTCGATGTTGACTCTTTGCTTTTTAGGTAAGTGCATTAACAAACCATCTTCGAACGAACATGTATTTTACATCTCGCAAAAGATTTTGGTTCCCTAATACGATGCAAGAAACATTTGACTTCGTTTGATGATCTAGCTAAAATCTACAAGGAATAGATTTGCACAATGGTAAACACTTTCTGCTGGATCTGCCAAAGCGAAACAGCCAGGTGCGTTCTTCAACTTTGAAGATTTCCCCGTAACACGCATCGCTCGAAATATCCGCCAATATCGAGTCTAACTTCGGAAGTACTGTTGAATAAGGCGCTCATTTTTGTATCTCCTATTGAATTTTCTTAAACGCTCGCATTGTTTTTATTTACCAATAAACCCTTTGAGTGAACGCAAATTAAAAAATCCACACCGAGATGTTGGCAAAGCATTCCCATGTTTTCTGTTTCTCACATATTAAATGTTCGATCGGAAAAGCCTTTCTTGGTGCATAGTGTTATTTTATTGGAACTCCACACAGAATGGTGGATTTTTAATGCACTACGGGCTATGGACCTTTGTTTACTCTATTGTTAGCAACCAGGTCCGTTCCGCCATCAAGTGCTATAAGACTTCCAAGATGATTAGACTGCGAAACGTTTTCTGTAGTCCCCTGCCTTATAATAACTCGTTGAGCGCTGTCTCTGGGTCATGAAATGATCATTGTCTTGCTTTTAAATAGAACAAATAAAGCAAAATGGAGACTTTTGATTTTGTGCGTTGTGAAAAATATACAATCAGCAACCCGAATGCGTTTTTTTGAGAACGGGAAAACCCAGTTTTTTTTTTACAACTCTTGGAGTTGTCAAGAAAACTCGGACGACCCTGGGTAAAGTTCAACAAACAAATCTATTTTCGCTGCTTAGATTGAAGCCATAATGCACTCAAGAGGCAAAAGGATCTCAAATGTACCCTTATTATATTTGCTGGGGATTGTCTATTCGCACGCAGTGGGCTTATTCCTAAATTCGCGGCAAATCGTATTAAAATCGATATCTCATTTTCGACCATCTTCCACGTTTTCCAAATAATCTTTCCACTTTCTTTCCAGAATTCCATTTTTTTCCAAACATTTGACAGCTGTTTCCCGCCATCAATTATATATTTTATCGTTTTTGAAAAGATAATTGTTTGCGTTTAAAAGTTTAAATTATAAATAATTAATTCAATAATGTATTTTACAAAACATATATTTTTTTTATGGTCCGCCTACTGTTCCGTGAATGGCTTTCTGGTTTTGTCGAAGTTTTGATTTGATGTGGTGTTTAAAATCCTTCCATTCCTAAAGTACAATTAAATTTGGTTCTATACAAATTAATGATAGTCAATTGTCATTTGATTGTATTGCACTTACCTACTTTTTTTTAGCCATCCCTTGATTTATTAGGAGGACCAAGACCATTTGAAACATTGGTAATGCCTTCCCAAAGAATAACACTCTTTGCTTTGTATTCGGGTGCATTAAAATAACCTTAGCAAGTCCACTGTTCTCTTTGAGAAACTCAACGAGTGCAGGTAGTATGTTTTTGACTCCTTTGTTTAAGAAAAAAAAAAAAATCACAAAAAATAGTCAATTCAATTAAAAAAGCATTTTTAATACACAATTGAAGGTTTAAGTAACTTAAATCTTATTGGTTTTATTAAATATTTACATTTTTTAAGATCACACAAGCAATCCGCCAGCAATTCCTTCAACTAAATACCTATCGCTTTCACTTTCAATAGAAAAATGACATTGGAAAGTGCCTTCGCTCTACTTTTGGTCGAATGGAAAGCGATTCGTATTTGGGAATATGAAAATACAAATCAGCCTTCCAATTTCCAAAGCGATCCACCGCGCATTCTGGAATAAGCCCCCAGTATTGCCAAAAGTGTTGGTATTTTCGACGTATGTGACATATTGGGGAATCCTAATCGGTTATAGGCGTCGAAGCTTAGCGAAGAAGTTAAGTGAGCGGAATTAGACACGAGGAACAAGTGGACATTTCTATAAGTAGGTACCGCAAATCGGTCTGCGCAAACCAGTTTGACATTGGTAAAAGTTGTGGAACTGGTGGGTGCGAATAGACATTTGAGCAGAGGCAAATTTGCTTGTTTCATTGGTTTTCAGAATTAGTGGACGAATTTGTAAAAAAAATCTTACCACTAGTGTTAACAAGCGAGGTGCGTGTTCGATTACTTCAAGAAGGATGTTAAAGATGATAAATGAGTTAAGCGTGTCACTTCGAAGGAGTTTATGTGCCATGGCTCTGAAAGCTCGTTTCTATTAACGCTGTCAAGGTAAGTAAAGCATTCAGTTATTGCTTGAAGACTTAGTACTATCCACACAATTTTGCATTTAATGAGATCTCAAGGATATCGGTAGAAATTTAAAAAAAAATCAAAATGAAGGTCTTTTTTTTTTATTATTGATTTTATATCAATTTCTTATCTTTTATTTTTTATTTATTTTCTTTAACTCATAAAATACAATTTTTAAACAATAACTGATAAAATAATATAAAATAAAAAGCTGAAATATAATTTTAATTGCCACGGTTAAAAAACGTAGTTAGACTGCATCCATACCGATTCGCAGAACGCTTTTAAACCAAATATTCTTAGGACTGTGTAACTTTTTTTTGTTTTTGAGAAAAAGAATAAACTAGAGTTTTTATACAAATACATACTTTTAGGTACAACAAATTTTACAAAAAAAAAAAATATAAATTAACACAAAAAAGTTTGCATCATACATAAAAATAAAAAAAAATCTTAACGGTAACAATGCTACTTGTCGTAAAAGAACATTATAGTTGTGCAATATACATATAAATATATATTTATTTATATAAACATAAATATTAAAAAAAAAAAATGCATGCATGGGTCTTTGACGCTCAAAAATTTTAGTGTTAATATTATTTAACTATTACAATTTAAACAAACCTTAGTTTTTAAGTTAAGTATTAAAATTATTATTTTATGCATCACAAAAATAAATCATTAAATAAGCAGTAAAATAAAACAGTCAAATACAAAAAAAAAATAAAAAAAAATGCTGAGAACATACTAAAATATGAACATACTGGAGAATTACTAATTTTGTAACGTAGAATATCAAGCATAAAATATACAAAAAATACACATAATGTAAAAGAAAAACTTATGAAAATAATGTAAAACATGAACATTTAAAAATAAAACAATATTGATTCTTAAGAATGGGCTTTTGATTTCTGAGAGAATATTTTGACTGCAAAACTGGAGAATTTGATTTATGTTATCAATTTGGAGACAAATTACATTTTAAATAAAAAGTTTTCTTTCACGTCTGCCAGTAGACTTGGGGCTTAAGGCCCAATTATAATACGCAAAAGAAAAAGCAAGCAAGTCTCCAAAACCGAACCAAAAGTTTCTTTCGGTCTGTCGAATATATGTACATGAGTTGGCCATAATAGCTTTTAGCAATTATTAGAAGAAAGAAAGAAAAGAAGAAGATTTTCGCGTGAAATGAACGATTGTAAGAATACGGAATCAAAAGTGAACGAAACTTTCCGCAATTTATCAAAAAGTCATTTCGGGTTGACTATTCTAATCACATGTATTTCTAGTGTTTCGTAATAGCGAGTTTCATTCACGAAAAGATTTGCTCTTTCTGTCAAAAGATTTCATCTTTGGGGCCAGTTATAGCGTTACGGAAAACCAAACCGAAAAAACTTTCACATTAAAAATTTTGTATGTTCTGATTCGATTTTTAAGACAAATACCACACTGATCAATGGCAATCAATTCAGAGAATGTTTTTTATACATAATAATTTTAATTGAACAAATACTTTTTGCTAAAAATGTATTTACTTATTTTTCTGTTATACGTATGAAAGAAAAATAAAAAATTTCGTTTTTAGCAAAAAGTATTAGTTCAATTGCAACTTTTATTAGCAAAAACAATTCTAGGAGCTGGTTGCCATTGATCAGTGTAGCATTTGTGTTTTAAATCGATTCATAACATACAAAATTTTCCATCTAAAAGTTTTTTCGGTTTGGTTTTCCGTAACGCTATAAGGGGCCAGTTATAGCGATACGGAAAACAAAACCGAAAAAAATTTCAAATGGAAAATTTAGTATGTTATTGTTCGATTTAAAACATAAATGCTACACTGATCGATGGCAACCAACTCAGAGAATTTATTATGCAAATAAAAATTTGAATTGAACTTGTACTTTTTGTTGAAAATGTATTTTTTCATTTTTCTGTTATACGTATAAAAGAAAAATAGAAAATTACATTTTTAATAAAAAGTATTTGTCCAATTAAAATTATTATGAACAAAAAACATTTTCTGCATTGATTGCCATCGATCAGTGTAGCTTTTGTCCTAAAAATCGAATCAGAACATACAAAATTTTCCATTTGAACATTTTTTCGGTTTTGTTTTCCGTATCGCTATACCTGGCCCCAAAAGATTTCATCTTTTTCAGTTTTGCAGTTTCACTGCAAAAAAAAGATCAATTCTAGATCAATTCTCAATACTGTTATATAATTGGTTTTTGTCTATACTACAGTAGTTTTGCTGTACGAATTCTGACCAATACTGTACTTGAGAATTATGAAATTTGAAAGCTCTGAAAGCTTTAAAAGCATCTTGAATATTCTGAATGGTTCGAGCATTAGATTCTTCGAGAACCTTTCTACCAGTATAAATAGGCATTGTATATATAAACTATAGTAGGTACTACCACTTGAGGTGCGCAATCTATCGACGGAAAACTTAGCTCTAGAATACCATGGGAAGCAACAACAACAAATAAAATGGTGGAAATTGTTCCCATGATATTCTAGAGCTAAGTTTTTCGTCGATAGATGGCGCACCTATAGAGATAGAAGTGGTGATTTAAAAGTAAAAGAAAGTAAGTTTTATTTTCGAAACTAAGACTTAAAATATTACAATACGAAATTTTCATCTCTGATGGGTTTGGGAGATTCGATCTGAATAATTTTCTGTCAAACGTCAAGTGAGAAATAATTTTGTTATTTTTTGTCGTTTGTTGTAAAGTTGTGCCAGTCTGTGATAAATAAAACAAAAATAATGAACGAAGAATAATGTACTTTAATTATCGAATTAATAATCAATTATCAATTATGTGCAAGGTACTTCTTCCAATGACAAAAGGCATTAAACCAAATGACAAAAAGTCAAGTTGCCATGAATACCCAAAAGAAGTTTCATTGAAAAGAGCAATTCTCGATTTTGAGGCAACCAACGTACATACGTATCCATGGTTAGCCCTTTCAGATTTCTAAATTTGAAATTTAAAAACGTTCGAACAACAGTGAAATATTTTGTATCATTAAACAATCCAAGTGATGCATCTTGTAAAAATCAAGTAAAAAAAAAACTCCATGTGATTGAATCGATCGCCCGCACTTGCTCATATGCTACATAATTGATGAGGCTATGTATTTTGATATACAGAATACAGGGTGTCCCCTTATTCGTAGCCAATGTTTTAGGGCATGATTAAGGCCAATCTCCAATATTGATATAATTTTTGTGGATGTAAGAAAAGGCTTAGTTAAGTATAGGTACCCTGACAAACGTTAACGGTTATTGCACTGATATTACTTATGCGATAAAATCTTCGATTAGGACTTTATATTTATAGAAGAAATAATAGCCTTTTTAAATGCGTTTAAATTAATTTGATATCTTGTATCAGCCTTAAGATATTAAGTTTCTAGCCTGTTTTTCCTGCCCATGCTAATTTTTTGATTTTCGGGTCGATTTTATGCGTGAAAATTCGTAGTTAACAAAGCGTTTTAATAATATTTTTTTTTTTGATGAACGTAAACATTGTTAAAATAAAGGAATTTAAGAACGTGAGGGAAACAAATAATGTTTCACATTAAAATTTTCATCGAAATCCTTGAAGTGGTTTACGAGAAAATCTAATTTGAAAAAACGGTCCTGTGGGAGGTACCGTTATAAAACTTTTCCTGAAAAATCTGTTCCAACCAAAACATACATTTTACACAAAAAACACCATTCAGAAAGTTTTATCGAAATAGTAGTAGCCGTTTTTGAGATAAATGAGTTTTTCATAAATAATCATATGGCATAGGTACCGATAGTCTTGGAGCTAGAATGCTAATTCCAAAAACCCATCTGTGTATGACATCATAATACAAGTTTGAAGCGAATCGGTCCAGCCTTTAGGCTGTAGGTACCGAAGCAGACAGACGGACAGACAGACAGACTGACCGACGGACAGAATTGTCGGAACCACTTGTTAGAGAAACATCGTAATGTTATGTTTGATTGTCAAAAAAATGCATAACTTGCCTTATATGTATAGTACCTATCATGCCTGGATAATTAAGCTTGATATGTATATTTCATATTAACATTTCGCAAGGGCTATAAATGTTCATTTCCTTTTCTCTCTAAGGTTCAGCAGCACTAAACTTTGTAGGGTTTCAATGTTTGGATGTCAAGGCGTCAAGCCGCTTTTAGAGCAACCAATCAATTTAGAAGTCCACGCAGAAAAGTTGTTGGCTGAAGCTAGCGAATGTGAGTTCGCCGGTCATCATTCTGATCTGAGGGTTACACAAGACGACATAGAAATCTTTTTATCCTGTAAAATACTGTTCCCGACGGATAGATGGCAAGGCCAGGGTAGCAGCATTTTTTTTTTATTTGCTACTCTCAAAGTTTTTTGGATAACACCCTGAAAGCATAAATTTGCATGATGAAATGAGCACAATTAGTTTTATGTGACGTCACCTAACACATGCTAAATCTATTATAGGAAATATTTGCCGTAGGGTATTGCATAACGTTACAAAACAAATCGAGTTTTTTTTTTTTTAAAGAAATACTTTTATATTGAGACATTATCGGTTCGGAAGAAACTGAACTGAGTTTATCCCAAAAGTGGTTCAAATTTCTTTTCAAATTCCGTATCCTAACTTATTGTGAAAACTTTTTGAATAAATAATTTAAACTACCCCAACCTTGAACTTCACATTGTAACTTTAGTTAATATAATGTATGTTACTTCAAGGTTACTAGTTTCCATCATTCATTGACAGCTTTATGGAAATCGATCTTATCCTATTCCATTCCCACAGCAATGTACTCCCGATCAACCGATTCATGATCTTCTCAACAACAAAACGATGCAACATTATTTTGTGAACTTCACGCTTCAATAAATTGCAAAATTCAACAAGTGATTCTCGCTATCTGGCCATTATACCACCCACCCCTTTTGATCGGCTTCAGTATGATGAGGATGACACTGTGATCATCGCAGTGATCAATGTCACATAACATTGAAATAAATATGTCGCCAACCGAGACGTTTCTATAAATTTTGAATGCTTACAATATGGAGCATTCTAATGTATCTAACATCTGTCTTCCATAAGATGTATCTAAGTGATTCCATTGAATCGTCCGACCCTACACAAGATCATCATACAAAATCTTCCACCCTTTTCCATGTTCAATCGATATAAATCATTGCCATCTGCTAGTTCTATAGTTGGCAGATCTCTTCCCTCCAATCCGCTCCATCGGCGAAATATGGAACTGTCATTTCTTGAAAACAAATCTTTTTGATAGCGCTCATGAAATGTCATATTATTTTTTTTTTTGCAACTGTCAGTTCATGACGTCATGATGATGTAGAGTTGAATTATAGCAATGGGAAAAGTTTGCGATTGGAGTGTGTTTGTGTCTCTCGATCTAGATCTCGATCTCGATCTAATTTGGAATACTCAAACTTGTATCATTTGATTGGGCTTAAAATGGGGACACAGTTCAGAAACAAGGACAGTTGTGGTTCGGACGGTTCGAAAGCATGCTGTGATTTAGAGTGAAATAAAATATAAATAAAAAAATATTTTGAGTGATCTTTGGTGGATAACAGTTTTTTGGAATATTTCGGAATAAGGATGTTTGACTCAAGGATAACAATGAAGACATTTTTTGTTTTGTGTTTTTGGATTGCCTTTTGCTCTGCCACTACCCATCGGACATTGGAGGATGCTCGAAGTGAAAGAAATCGATTGGTGCAGAAATACATTAAGACATTGAAGAAGGAGGAAGGTGCTATTCGTCTTGTTGGAGGACCAAATGAATACGAGGGTGAGCTAAAGTTTATTCGTAGTTCTTGAAAGTCAGACTTAATTGTGTGTATCAAAGTTTCTGTGTAGTTCTGTGAACCACAATGCTATGAGAAAGTGTGAAAATATTTTTAAAAAAATTGTACAAAAGTAAATTTTTGATTTTTGAAACAGAAACCATTACACGAACTTGTTTTTAAAAAGCTACGCGATAACGAGAATTTATTTATCAAGTATCAAGGATTTTTAAATTTGGTTCATATGTAAGGAAAAGTGCATAGTGTAAGTTTTGGCAACTTAGCATTGTCATCGCCAAGATCTTGTATGCTGGAGTTAAGTCTATTTCACAATCTACCACGGCTATCATCAGACCCCTAAAGTTTTATTTTCGTCTTTAATTATTTAAGAACGTGCCAAAAAAGCTACAGGTTTTGATCAAACAAAACTTTCCAATTTCGGAGAAGACAAAAAATCGTTTTTTGTCATGCCGGCCATTGATCTACGTGTGTGACTATCTCTGATGTTTGTCCGTGCGCTTTTTCACGTTAAGGTACAGCCTAAACAACTCGACGGATTTCCCTCAATCTCAAAAAAAAAAACATTACAATTAAGTCTTAGTTGAACTGATACTTGTTCTATTCAGCGGGTTTCGTCCTTGGAAGCCGTGAAACCTTCTCTTACAACGTAGATTTAAATTTATCTTGCTGATCAATTGTAGGTTGATTTGAAATTTCCTGAGAATTCTAACTGTCTGTCTGATTGCCTGTTCGCAGCCCAAATGGATGGATTGACTTTAAACTTGGTATTTGTATAGCCGATAAGAAGATCTTTAATTTTCCCGAAAACGGTTTCAATGATTTTGATAAGACTTTCTGGGTTCTGTTATGTCAGAAAAATCTAGCTTTCGGTTTGAATGGATTTTTCAGGATTTGCTTAATTACTTGTTTTTCGATCAAAAATTTGTTTGATCAGATCAACAGAATTCAAAGAAATTTTAAGCAAAAGAAGGCGTTTTTGCGTTTCGTTTATTAAACCTCTTTTTTTGCACTAAAAACGAAGCAGGTGTGGTCTGCCTTCATTTCTAGACACTTTCAAATATAGTGATTTATAATGAAATGTAATTTTTGAAAACAGTTTTCTCAAAAATGGTGTTTTTTTTAGTTATTTCGAGATTGCATGTATGATTGCAGGAGTCATGTATATGTACATTATATACAGTAGCGAGCAAAAAAAATGCAAACGCAAGACTATGCTCTTGATTTCAGCAATAACTTAGTTATTTTATTTTTTCTGAAATTATTTTGTTTTAGTTAAATAGGTTTAATTTTTACCGAATCTTATTTCTAGACTGTTATTAAATCAAAAATGTTTCTAAAAATGGATTTTAAGACGAGCAATAAAAATGCAAATTTGTAAAAATAATTGAAAATAACAGTTTTATTCATATTTTTTAACAATGTTTGTTTGTTAAATATACTAATACTTTGTTGCGAAGCCTTTATTGGCAATAACAGCGCGCAGCCTTCTTGGGATTGATCCTATAAAGGACTCCAATAAGCAGGGAGATATTTGTTCCCATTCCCTCGTTATTTGTTCCATAAGCTGTATGCAATTTGAATGTTTTTGCTTTCTAATCCCCGATCTAGAAATTCCCATAAATTTTCTATGGGATTGAGGTCGGGAGACTGCGCTGGCCACTCCAAAACATTAACATTCACCTCTTGTAAGACATTTCTTACCAACCGGCTGGTGTGTTTGGGGTCATTATCGTGTTCAAATATGCTGTTGTCAGGCATATTCGACCTCAAATGTGGAAGCATATGGTTCGCCAGGATTCCCTGGTACATTTCTGCATTCGCCCGGCCGCTTACTTGGCATAATGGACCAACTCCTTGACGTGAAAATGAACCTTCAAAACAGCCTCATTATGAATTTGATGTAACGAGTGTTTTACCCCACACCATTACCGATCCTCCTCCATGTTTAACTGTCGGAACTTGATACCTGGGGTTGTATCTTTGACCCGGGCCGGGGGCCTTCGCACGTAGTGAATCCCATCTGACGAGAACAAGTTAAACTTACTTTCATCGCTCCATAGAACCTTTGCCCACTGCTCGCTCGTCCAATGGATGTGGCGCTTTGCAAAATCGAGCCGCTTCTTCTTATTGATCGAACTGATGAAAGGTTTTCTTGCTGGTCGTTTTGCAGACAGTTCCGCCTCCTTCAATCGTCGTCTTACAGTGTGTACTCCCACGTTAACATCAAAACGCTGGTTCAAGTCCTGGGTAACTTGCACTGCAGTTTTAAGGGGGTTGGCTTTAACTTACCTTATCATCTCACGATCTTGTCTACAAGTTGTTTTGCGAGGACGCCTACTACCAACGTTGCGATTGTTGTCCCCTTGTTCCCGATATCGGGCTACAATCCGCGAAATGGTTGATGTTGCTACGCCAAACTCCAAAGCAACGTCCTGCTTAAATCTGCCGTTGTTAACAGCGTTAACAATTGCTTGTTTGCATCCAATCATAATTAACCATTTGCTTTTTTTTTGCTCGCGCTAAAACTATTTCACACCATGAAGGTCAGATATATTTGGCTGCTAGAAATCAAATGCGTACACAATGAGATATAATATGACAAAAAAACAACAAGTTTTTACCGTTACATTAAGATAAGGCATTAATTATTGGTTTTGAAATTATTGTTTGCATTTTTACTTGCGATTATAGGTACTATAAGGCAAGTTATGGATTCGTGCAGAAAAAAAATTTTGAGATAACAATCACACATGACGTTACGATGATGGCGAAGTCGAAAAAGTGAGTCTGGAAATTCCGTCCGTCTGTCTGTCTGTCTGTATGTCTGTTCGCGCCTCTATAGCCTGAACGGATGGGCCGATTTAAATTCGGTATTTAGGATTTATTTGGCCGTCCCTCGGAACAATTTTTTTATTTTTGCTCTAGACCCAAAAATAACGGCACCTGCCATACAATCGTAAAGAAAAAAATTGATTTTCTCAAAAACGGCTCTAACGATTTTGATAAAACTTTCAGAATGCTATTTTTTTAAGACAATCTATCTTTTGGTTAGACAATATTTTTCAAAATTTGCCTTGTAACGGTACCTCTCATAGAACCAGTAATTTCAAATCAAATTTTTTCGTAAACCGTACATCCGATTTCAATAAAATTTTAGGCACAGAAAGTGATTCATAATTTTATTAATATGACAATTCAAAATTTTCAAAAACTTTTTTTTTGGATTTTTTATAATTTTTTCAACAAAATTTTTGGTTTTCGAAATATGTTGGAAACGGGTATATTGATTTTTTTAGCATTATTTTTTCAGATGTAAACTACGTATTGCCATATATTTACTTACTCAAATAAATTTCAAAATATTTTTTGGAAAAGTTTTTCAAAAATAACCTTTTAAAAAAAAAAATGGTCGAGCAATTTTCAATATTTTTTTTCCTAGATTGACATACATATAGCTTTGAAATTTGATTGCATACTTAGTTTTCCCGAGAAAACTCTTAAAGTAATTTAAGAAATAAAAGAATTTTCGAAATTATTTTATTTTTTTTTTAATATCCATATATGCAGCCACTAAGCAATTCATAAGAGCAAGTTCGTGCGACCCAGTCGTGCATTTTATTTTTGCTCGCTACTGTACATAGTATATTCTACCTGGAATCAATTCTGAAGTTATCAAAAATTTGAGGGATCGCTAAAGAATAAAAGAGGGTGTGTTTCGAACGCGAGGACCCTGTACTTTTAACCGGGTATGGGGAGAAACACGATTTTTCGGACTGTTTTTAGTTTTTTTCTCCATATTTTCTAAAATTATGCGGTTAAGCGAGTTGCCGAAAATACCACGTGAAATAACATTAAATTTTCTTTAATATTGATAGGCTAAAAGTATTTGTTGTTCCAATTATAACAAAGAAAAAAAAAAATACACAGCGGCGGATCTAGGGAGGGGCAAAGGGGGGCAGCTGCCTCGTTCGTCAGCCTTTGGGGGGCGCAAAAGACTCTCATTTGTCACCCATTAAGCTGTAGAAAGAGCCCGGGCGAGATTCTTGTGGGTCGCGAAAGATGAAGAAAGAAAAAAAAGAATATAAGAATATTGAAAGTAAAGAGCAACAAAAAAAGGTCTTCAAAACTGCTATGGTCATAAAATCGAGCTAGGCGCCAAATTCGACGTTTGCCCCCCTTTCCACAAATCCTAGATCCGCCGCTGAAAATACAGGCGGTCAAAGAAAGGTCAAATGTATGTGAAAAATTGCCGTAAAATTCAGGTTTTTGTTATATTTTCACATGTATAGCGCTCTATATGTATATTTACACATATCATGCATACCCACTCACAACCCCCCGTGAGTCGTCACACAACGACTGAGTGTATCCACCATTTTTCTTCATTGCTCGTATCAGGATCAGGACCTGTTTTCTGATCATATCGTACCATATTTGCGAAGGCACGCTTTAATGACCCAATTCATTCCTGAAACGAGTCGTTATATGTACGATGTACGTGTGACAGGCAACAAGACGTAGACTTACGAGTTTGAGTTTGGGCTCTACAATAAGAGCAGGTTAGATGCTAAAAGGCAATAAAAAAAGCTGTAGGCCTGCGACTTCAGGACAACTTACAAGAAAAATTCTAACGGGGTCAAATTGCATAGCTTTGGTGGCAGATTCACTTTACTACTTTCAGACTTCAGGTCTTTTATGAAGACTGTCACTCTAGGCGTCCGCTGTGTGCAACGTAGCGTCCTGCAGGAACCACATGGTTGTCTAGATCCACATGGTTTAATTTGGGTCACAAAAAATTGGTTACCATCGTTCTGTACCGCTCGCCTTTGACGGGCGTCACCTACGATGTTTTTGAACAAAAATACGGACCAATGACGACAACGCCGAGCCGGCCCAACCCAAAGCTGCCCCTCCCTCACTCAATTTTTTTGAGAATACATACATATACATATACCTATGCAATCCTATATATTGCGATTTTACTTTTTAATTCATCCAAAAATGCATCTCGTCGCTAAAGATGATTTTTCGGAAAAAATGGAAAACGCTCCAAAGCTCAGTCAGCAAACAAACGGCGGAGTTGTCTATGGTAACGATCTTTGAGCTACCCGGGTCAATTGGATCTTGTAGCATAAGTCTTGGCCAAGTTTAAGTCTGCGAAAGGCCGAGTTCTTGTACACGGCGGGGAATTGACTGCTTCGGGATCTGCTTGCTGTACCTACACTTTTACGGACTGCGGTGATGTTCTCGGCCGATCTTGCGTTTCTTCGACGTACTAATCGCGCAACGTTTGTACGAACGAACATTTATTTTAATTATCATTTGGACGAGCTGTTCAATCGTGTAACTTGCTATGGTAAATCGACATCAGAAACTTAATAATGAACATCAGATTCTTTAGATGTCACCAAAGCAACATGGCCGTTTCAAGCTGCAAAAATTGAAGCACCCTTTACGAAATACCAAACGATGCTTAGAATAACGGTTTATTAAAGAGTCGAAAAAGAAACCTCAGCAAATCCGATCTAAAGGTCAGGGTCAAGGAAAAGAACAAATAAACGTCTACAATGCATATTATTTGGGAGTTAAGGGAGGATAAGGCGTTTAAGAAAGACCGAGCGGAAAAGACCAAATCTAACCGAAAACAACTCCTGGACATTGCACCATCACTCTCCTCAAAGTAACACACTTCAATTTTTGGTCAAAAACTAGTCAAGACCATAGTCAAGCCCCAACTTATGATTTGTGTATATTCTTAAAATTGAAATTACCATTCCGAGGACACCATTTTGATACCAAAGACCTGAAGGCTATCCCAAAAAAGTCCTTTCACATTTACATGAGAGTCATCACAACTTGCTTTACGGGACCAATAGATACCTTCTTGACAAAATGTATGTGAAAGCAACTACTGATTTTCCAAAGCCTCATGATGAGCTTGTTATGAAGGTCAACTTAAAGTTCTAAACATTTGGCCCATAAAGTCCACCAAAGAGTAGGAAATTTAATCCAAAAATGATTGTGTTTTGCTGACCTTGCTATACCAGCGTTGCGTCGGTCAGTGTCATAAACATTTTATGTTTACGATACAAACTCCAAAGAAAAATCCATTCCAATCACACCATGTATTCCAAAAGATTCCGTTCATGCTCTAAGTGTCCTTGTCAATAAATAAATAATTGCTTTTCCTTCGCCGAGTATCCTTTTTAAAAAATTCCATTCATTTCGATGCCTTCTTTTGCAGGAAATATTGAAATACTTCATAACAATAAATGGGGTTCTGTTTGTGACGACGAATGGGACAGCACAGAGGCACAAGTTGTGTGCCGACAGTTGGGATTTCCTGGATTCAAGAAATTCACTCACAGTGGAGCATACGGCCCAGCAAGACGTAAGGACTTATTCATCTCAAATTATTGATAACAAACTCACTCGAAATAATAAAAATAATTATGAAACAATATTTTATATTCCTTCTCTGCAGGACGTTTCTGGATGGACAATGTCATCTGCAATGGACATGAAAAAGAAATAACTGATTGTCGTTTCGATGAATGGGGTCAAAGTGATTGTGAGTCATCGGAAGCAGCAGGTGTTGTTTGTAAAGCACCGATATCAGCTAAGTTTACGGCCATCAAACAGGCACCAAGGGAGAGAGTTCCAAAACAAAGACTTCACTATTCACATCGAATGGACGTAAGGCTGAGAGGTGGACGAGTCCAAAGTGAAGGACGAATTGAGATTCGAATCAATGGTGGGGAATGGGGTACAATTTGCTCCGATGGATGGTCCTTGTTGGAAGCCAATGTTGTGTGTAAAGAACTGAATTTGGGCTATGCCGAAGGAGCCTTCCAAACGGACTTCTTTGGAGGAGCAAATGTTTCCAAGACAATTCTAAGTGGAACTGAATGCTATGGCAATGAGTCATCTTTGGCTCAATGTTTGCATCATGACCATTTGAATGGATTCAATCACTGCCATGGACCTTGGAATCATGTTGCTGCCGTAACATGTAATCACTTGGCTCCAGATTTGGTGTTCAATTATCTGGAATTGGAACAGACGGCCCATTTGGAAGATCGTCCTATGTTCTTCTTGCAATGTGCCATGGAAGAGAATTGTGTCGCTAAGGAGGCTTATGAAATTCAAAAGGAAAACCCAGACTGGCATTTGATCACGAGGAGGTTGCTAAAGTTCACCGCAAGTGTGCTCAATGCGGGAAATACGGATTTCAGGCCGTCCATTCCGAAACACTTGTGGGAGTGGCATATGTGTCACATGTAAGTTGGCGTCCTTTACTTCACTCTGAAACTCTTTGAACTTTTGATTTCGACAGGCACTACCACAGCATGGAAGTCTTTGCGGTTTTTGATATTTTTGATTTGCATGGCAACAAAGTAGCCCAAGGACATAAGGCGTCCTTCTGTTTGGAAGACAATCAATGTCTGCCAGGGGCAACTCCTAAATATGCTTGTGCTAACTTCGGAGATCAAGGTATATGTTAAGATCAAGTTGATTTGAAGCTTTCCACTTAATTTTTCTTTTGTCAAGGAATTTCTGTGAACTGTTCGGATATTTATCGTTACAACATCGACTGCCAGTGGGTTGATATTACCGAAATGGAAACAGGTGATTACATCATGAAGATTTCTGTGAATCCTGAATTCAAGGTTTCAGAAATGTCCTTTGATAATAATGCAGCGGTATGCAAGCTAATGTACACAGAATCTTATGCCCGAGTCTACGATTGTCAAATGACGCGACCTTAAAAATATTCTTCAACGCATTCAAATGTTTGCATTTATCTTATAAGAAAGTTTTTTTTGTAATAAAATAAACAAATCATTCGCAAAAATTGGTTTTCAATTGATTTAAAATTAAGGCTGTTTTTCAAGATTCATTAAAATTGTTGTACGCTTTTCCATTGGTTTCTCTCAGGGATCCACTCATTCTGAAAACCAATGGGACAAGAAAAATTGCTTCTATAACTCTGTCCAAGCGCCTATTCGCATGCACCATTTTTACTTCCGATTATATGTAGGTACTATAAGGCAAGTTATGGATTCGTGCAGAAATAAAAATTTGAGATAACAATGACACATGACATTACGATGAAGGAGAAGTCGAAAAAAGTGGGTCTGAAAATTCCGTCCGTCTGTCTGTCTGTCTGTCTGTCTGTCTGTATGTCTGTTCGCGCCTCTGGAGGCTGAACGGGTGGGCCGATTTGCTTCAAATTTGGTATTTAGGATTTATTTGGCCGTCCCTCGGAACAAATTTTTACTTGCGATTATAGGTACTACATATAAGGCAAGTTATGCATTCGTCGAAAAAAAAAGTTTTGAGATAACAATCAAACATGACATTACGATGATAGCGAAGACGAAACAAGATGGTCTAAAAATTCTGTCCGTCTGTATGTCTGTCTGTCTGTCTGTCTGTCTGTCTGTATGTATAGACACCTACAGCCCAAACGGGTGGGCCGAATTGCTTCAAACTTGGTATATAGGCTTTTTTAGGTATTGTACAGAGGGGAAATTGAAATTTTTTTTTTAGCTAAAAAAATAACGGTACCTGCCATACAACCGTTACGTTAAAGCTTATTTTTCTCTAAAACGACTCTAACGATTTCGATTTAAAAAAATCATTGTTGCTTTTTAGGTACGGCCAATCATATGACTGAAAAAAAAGTTTTAAAAAATGGCTAAGAACGGTACTTTCCATAGGACCGTTTTTTTTGCTTTCAACTATCTCGAAAACGACTCAACCGATTCTTTCGAAATTTCACACACATACAGCTGTAGGTAGCTCAATTTGTTTTGCATACCAAGATTTTTGAAAAATATTTTTTTGTATTTTTAAAATCATTTTTAAAAAAAAAATTTAAAAAATTAATATTTCGAGAACTGCTTATCAATTTTTTTTTTTAATTTTTAAATAAATGTATTTGCTGAATACCTATGAAATGGCGTTTTTGAATTTTTTTTGAAAATTTTGTTCAAAAAGTTTTTCAAAAAAAACTTTTTTTCTCAAAAACCGCTCCACAGATTTTTAAAAATTTATTCTCATAAATTCAAATTTATCCAAGAAATAAAATGGTGTACTTTTTTTTCAGCTCAAAATAGTTTAAGTATTTATTTAAGAATTTTGAAAATTTTATTTTTATCAAAATCTCAAGCTTCTAAATCACTGTCACTCATTAGAGCAAGTTCGTGCGACCCAGTCGTGCATTTTATTTTATTTGCTCATAGTAAATTTACATGTCAAAGTTTATATACAAATCATTTTTACTTGCGATTATAGTTACTATAAGGCAAGTTATGCATTCGTCGAAAAAAAAAGTTTTGAGATAACAATCAAACATGACATTACGATGATAGCGAAGACGAAACAAGATGGTCTAAAAATTCTGTCCGTCTGTATGTCTGTCTGTCTGTCTGTCTGTCTGTCTGTCTGTCTGTATGTAGACCTACAGCCAAACGGGTGGGCCGAATTGCTTAAAACTTGGTATATAGACTTTTTTAGGTATTGTACAGAAAAGAAATTGAAATTTTTTTTTTAGCTCAAAAAATAACGGTACCTGCCATACAACCGTTACGTTAAAGCTTATTTTTCTCAAAAACGGCTCTAACGATTTTTAATTAAAAAAATCAGTGTTGCTTTTTAGGTACAACCAATCATATGGCTGAAAAAAAAGTTTTAAAAAATGGCTAAGAACAGTACTTTCCATAGGACCGTTTTTTTTGCTTTCGACTATCTCGAAAACGACTCAACCGATTCTTTCGAAATTTCACACACATATAGCTGTAGGTAGCTCAATTTGTATTGCATACCAATATTTTTGAAAAATATTTTTTTGTATTTTTAAAAGCATTTAAAAAAAAAAAAATTAAAAAATTAATATTTTGAAAACTGCTTATTAAATTTTTTTTTTAAAATTTTAAATAAATGTATTTGCTGAATACCTATGAACTGGCGTTTTTGAATTTTTTTTGAAAATTTTTTTCAAAAAGTTTTTCAAAAAAAAATGGCGTACTTTTTTTTCAGCTCAAATTAGTTTAAGTATTTATTTAAGAATTTTGAAAATTTTATTTTTATCAAAATCTCAAGCCCATAAACCACTGTCACTCATTAGAGCAAGTTCGTGCGACCCAGTCGTGCATTTTATTTATTTTTGTTCTAGGTCCGAAAATAACGGCACCTGCCATACAATCTTGAAACAAAAATTGATTTTCTCAAAAACGGCTCTAACGATTTTGATAAAACTTTCAGAATGCTATTTTTTTAAGACAATATATCTTTTGGTTAGAAAATATTTTTCAAAATTTGTATTGTAACGGTACCTCTCATAGAACCAGTATTTTCAAATCAAATTTTCTCGTAAGCTGTACATCCGATTTCAATAAAATTTTAGGCACAGAAAGTGATTCATAATTTTATTAATATGGCATTTCAATTTTTTCAACAAAATTTTTGGTTTTCGAAATATGTTGGGAACGGGTATATTGATTTTTTTTAACATTATTTTTTCAGATGTAAACTACGTATTGCCATATATTTACTTACTCAAATAAATTTCAACATATTTTTTGAAAAAGTTTTTCAAAAATAACCTTTTTAAAAAAAAACTGGTCCAACGATTTTCAATATTTTTTTTTCCTAGATTGACGTATAGCTTTGAAATTTTATTGCATACTTAGTTTTTCCGAGAAAACTCTTAAACTAATTTAAAAAATAAAAGAATTTTCGAAATTATTTAATTTTTTTTAATATCCATATATGCAGCCACTACGCAATTGCTTATCATAAGAGCAAGTTCGTGTGACCCAGTCGTGCATTTTATTTCAAATGCCCAACTGATTTGTAGAAGGATATTCGCAGGATAAATAAATTATAACTCCATCTTTGTATTCAGTACTGCTTACGCGAATTGCTTGTTCGACTTCCAATTCAAAAATGAATCAAATTCGTTTCGACACTTCTAACAAAACTGAATTTGCAAAATGGCTTAACTTGGCATTGTGAGTGTTGCCGTTTTATTTTAATAATTTTTCTGGTTTACGTTCACCCTGTATAATCCTTGGTCCAAGAGTAAAGGCTCGCGCAAACCAAAGCGGCCGCGGTGGCGGTGGCGACCTAGCAGGTCGTGCGATAAAGAGGCGGGCAAAAATCTGCTCAAACCAACGCGATATTTTCAGTCGCGGCCAAGCCGTGAAAAATATCATTTTTAGTTGAATTGAAATACTAATATTTATTTAATAATATTTAATAATAAATATCTAATTATTCCCCCAAAAATTGATGAAGCCCTACTACTTTTAGATAGACAAAAAAGTAAAAAAAAATTTTATAAGTGTATCTTGCATATTTCTCATTATATTTTTCAAAAACATTTTTAGTTTTGAAATATTCAAAATGGCTTGCAATACTTTCAAACAATAAATAAAAAGATATCCCGAATGGCAGCTGCGATACGGCGGGCAAATGGTGCATGCAGCGTTCTACATAGATCGCGTGGCTGAACGCAGCAGTGGATCGTATTCACAACCCACATATCGCTTAGGTGTGTGCCATTTGTATGGTTTACATGTGCATCATCTGTTTGGTGATCGCCACCGCCACCGCAGCCGCTTTGGTTTGCGCGAGCCTTAAGGCTAAGAGAAGCGATATGACAAAATAAACTTATGCTTTTTTGTACATTTACGGTCCAAGTACAAAATGCCTAAATTTTGCACACACAAGATATAGGCAAATTTTCGGTAAATCAAATACAGGGTGATGGGTGTAAGGTGCACCAAAAAGCTAGAGCGAGCAGGTTGGGTTAATGTAAGAAAAAGCATTGTAATAATCATTGTCAGGCCATTTTCATACTTCTATCTGACAATAAATTGTCAAGTGTCTTCAACCGTCTAAACACACAACTTATCCATTGTCAGACCATAAGAAGTTTCATTCATTGTTAGGTTCATTAAAAATTGTCAGAGGTGTGCTATGCAATGGCACCTGGCAATTTTTTTTTTTTAAAGAAAATAATGTATGTATCTTGTGTCCGATATAAATAAAATGCACGTTTGCGGCCCACGATCTTGCTCTTATTTTATGTAATTGCTTATGTATTTAACTACATATTTAACTCTTTTTTATAAATGAGTTCCTTGTGTCGAAAATTTTATTAAAATCGTATGAATAGTTTACGAGGAAACTTGATATAAAAATACCGGTTCTATGAGAGGTACCGTTATAAGACACATTCCAAGAAATCTGTTTTAAGCAAAAGATCGGCTGTTATAAAAAAAATGGTAATGGTAAAGTTTTATCAAAATCGTTGGACCCGTTTTTGAGAAATCAATTTTCTTCTTCATGTTTGCATGGCAGATACTGTTATCTTATTTGGGCGTAGAGCAAAAATTGAAAATGATTTATTTCTAAATTCGCTTTTTTTACTACACACTATTTTCTTTTTCCTAATTTGCAACGTAATTTCGTCCAAATTAAGTGGATATGAGATAATTTCGAAATCTGATTTTGTATGGGAAATGAAATAATTTGGAATAGCATCTTGAAATTTGCTACGAAAGTACCTCATTTGTCCTAAGAATTAATAACGTAAAATTTAGAAAAAATAAATATTTTGTTTAAGTTTAGTTTAGTGGTTCAAAAACTGTTCACTCAACACAACTTTATTTAGAAATAAAATGAAAGAAGAGATAAATCTGGCTTTACAAAACGGCATATCATGAAATTGTAAGAGTTACCGTTTTATTTTAATAATATTTTTCTGATTAAGTCAATTTATTATTAGAAAATTGCTCTTACTGGCCAAACGAAGGAGAATAGACCTCTTCAATGAAATTTTTTTTTCTTGTCACGACCCATCCTGTACGACGCTCAAGCTTTTTGTCACCTTTCTTGTATCACCCTGTAAAATATTTGTTCCGAGAGTAAGGTTAAGTTATTAAGCCCGTAAGATCCGAACATCATCGCCATTTTGTTTAACAACCTCTATTTGGCAAAATTTAAATATGTTTTACAATTACAATTACATTCAAGCATTTTGTAGGTAAATTTACGAAAAGCACTGCTTAAATCTTGCACACATAAGACTAAGGTACATTTTCTGTAAATCAAATATAAATATTTGGGTGTGGTTGACGCCCACTTTTCATACAAACCCATCAATATTGTTTTTATAATTATAAGTAGTACGTAAAAATCTTGTATATTAAATCAAACAAATTGATTTTGGGTGTTGCTGACGCCCACTTTTCATTAGAAACTATAAAAAACTTCATGTTTGCAAATAAACGGAACCTAAAATGAATCCACAAGCCCAAAATGTGCGTCTCTTAGTCAAAACTAAAAAAACTTGTGTGTGAAAAGAAATGTTTGAATTTCGAGCGTTGCTTACGCCCACTTTCCATAAAAGAACGAAAAACGTAGTCTTAAAAATTTAAGGTAGGTATCAATATTCAATTTTTATTTTTTTTCCGTTCGTTATTTGAAAAATATAACTCTATATTTTTTGCTTACATTTTTTCAATACGCCCACTTTTAAGGGTGTGATTTTTATAATAAGATACCTTTATCCGGGCAAGATTGTTAAAAAACTACTCGATTCAGTTGTACTTTTACACATATGCCTAAAAACTGACTAACAATCAAAGCTCAGTTAGAGTTTTAAATTTTGTTTACAAATTTTAGGACACGCCTACTTTTAAGGGGCGTTTTCGTTTAAAGACGTAATATAAATTCAGCAGGTTGAGGTTCAAGAATGGTTAAACATTTCCATTCAAAATCTTATTTTTAAAAATTTAAGTTTTCTCTTGTTTTGTTCATATCGAACTACAAGCTTAATAGATATTTCCCTGACAGTAAAAAGTCTGAGCTTTGGGAGTGGCACACGCCTTTTTTTTACTAAGGCAGCAGTTATTGAACATCGGCCATACACAATTAATGTAATTGAATTGTTTCCTGTATGCTAAAGGCTGGTTATGGGGGGCGAACGGAAACACACACAAAAATATTGGGAATAGGGTATCCAACAGTTCGTTGCAAACGTACTGTAGCTCTCGCTTATGTTTTTTTTTTAATTCAATTCGAAGAACGTTTTTCGATAATATTACATTTATTATACATGACGAGATGTGTTTTATGTCAAAGCGCTCAATAAGGACCAAAAAGCAATCATTACGAAATTTTGGATACCATTGAAACCTGATATCTTGTTTATAGTAGGTTGTAGGACAAAAAATATTTATTAAAATGAAATTCAATTCACATGCTAGAAAATTGTTTGCATTTTCTTAATTTTGTTCATATTCAAAAATTCAACGGTCTGTTTGTAAGCTAGTTAAAACACAACGTCATACTTTATGATTAGCCATCTATCTGTCAAACCTAGAAACCCCGAAAGGTTTGAAGCTAATTTACTCTTCGAAAATGTGTTATAATCGAAAACTTTTTATTTAAATAAATTATTCTTCAAACTAATATATCCAATTGAATTTATGTTAAACTAACCAGAAATGATATTAATAATTTTTAAAATTATTTTCATATCACATATTATACTTGAAACACATAAATATCACAATAAACTCAAAAATATACCACTTCCAACTGTTATACAAAAAAAGAACCATCTCATGAAATGTCACATCAATTTTTGTTCTATAGAAGACACAAAAAAAACTTTATTCGTGAAATGGTCAAGTGAAAGAAAACGTGTCATTCGAATTGGTCTGCGATTTAGCTCTCAAAAACAGTGCTTTTATCGATTTAATTGCAATTTAATCACCATAATTATGTTCTACAGTGAGTGAATTAATTAAAATAACCTTATTTGTTCATAACCTCAATTCGGATTTCGGAATAACCACAAAAGAAACAAAATATTGCTGAAGAAAAATTTGCTCCAGGGAATTTTTTTTTCCACCACCAAAAAAATGGCGATTATTCAACTAAAAACTGTGAACTGTGATGTAATCAATGTGCTTTTTTAGTTTGACGAAATTTTAATTTAGTGAAAAGGATGTCGGTTTAAGTGATATTTATTGATTGATTGGTGTTGTTATCACGGGTGGGAGTTGAAAAATATTTATAATAATAAACATCCTTAACCTCATTTAGCCATAACCTTATTTAGCGGTTCGAAAAAAAAAAAAATTATTTCATAGGAATTTCTTGTGAATTTTTTTTCTTCTCCTGTGTGGTAGCCATTGAAGAGGGCTAGCGAGTGTGAAAGAGATGTCTATATGTAGGAGAAACTGTCAGACGCAAATCAAATGTCAATTTTGAGAATTAGAAGCAGGCGCGTATATAAAATAATAATTGGGAAGGGTACATTGTCGATGAATTTATTCATGTTTGAAAACAAAATAATAACTAAAAAAGTTGTGCTTTGTGTTTCTTCTAAAATGGAATAAGCTGATAATATTAACCCCTGATATAAATTATATGTTTGCTCGTTGAGTGAAAATTCAAATTTTAGATAATTATTCCATTTTGATCGTGGTCAAAGCGCAATTTTTGAAAATGTGTCATAAACTTGCCAATTCTACGAATTCCGATGTACAGTATTGCATTAATATGTCAAGTTCCTGATACGTCGTTTTTTCTTCGTAGCCTTTCGTAGTTCATATTTTTGCATATTTTTAGTTGATTGGGAACATTATATTCGGACTGTATATTGGAAGACAACATGCATACTCTTTTTATGTTAAAAAAGTTTTGTTTGATGCCCCTTGCCCCAGAACGCACTGAGAAATATATAGAAAGTTTCGTAAAATGTCAAAAAACTACAAAACTACTCCAAAAATTTGTTTTTAATATACAAAGTTTCCTTAATACAGTAAAGATTTATTTTAATGATTTATCAAAACCAAACACGCTTTCCATTGAATGCTACAAAAACATATTCAAAATGTCATTACGTCCTTAACTTAATTTTTCGTTTCCCAACGGACATTCTGTCAAATAACGTCAGCTGAAAAAATATTGAGATACAGTAATAAGGACAGAACCAGTGCTGGCACGGTACTCATATCGAATACATTAGAAAAACATGAATAAAAGAGTCTTGAAGTACTCTGGAGGTGTCGTTGTCGTTTGACTGTGTTGCCCCCAAGTGCCTCATAACCTGGTTTTTGCAGATATCAGCGACCCCTAGAAGCCACTGATTGCGACAGTCCAATTTATAAATGTCTTGTGATAGCACGGCAAAAAATGACCTTTGTCAGCGCGGTTTCATTCACTACCTCTGTCAAAGTGGTCATGTGTTGTAATGGACATTGTTATATGCTTGTCATTGCAAGGACACCGAATTGCAAAAGTAATATTGACCAAGTTGCAAGGACATCGAATTGCAAAAGTAACAATGACCAAATTGCTGGTCATTGTATTTTGGGACAACAATGACAGATTTGGTTCATTCGTGTAATGGTCATTGTAGCTAGCAATGACTCGGTGAACAATGACAATTTACAAGGACCGTCTAATGCTTAATTGTCTCTAGTCACGTTGGACCATTGTTCCATTTCAGCCAATTTCTCGTGCTCTAACATTACCAAAAGATTGGTATGGCGATACGAGAAAGCCAACTACGACAGTCTCAACAAAGTCTTCACATTAGAACAGAATGACAATTCAAGGTTCGACTTGAGCTGTAAGGAGACTATCAAGGTGTAGGAAGTGTAATCTAGAAAGACCGTTAATGATCACATTAAATGGCCCAACTTTGTGTACGAACGAAAACTAAAAATTTTTGTCATGTTAAAAAATCGTGCGAAACGTCTTCGGCAATGAACAATGATACTCATCTAGCAAGGTCCCAGCAAAAGCTGATTTATGTGCATCATATGGTGATATAGATCCTTCTGTTCTTGATACAGTAAATGGTTTAATGGGAACAATTTTCTTTCGCATTCGTAGAGTTGCAAGAGTATTAAAAGATCTTGATATACACAAATCAGCTGGTACGGGTCTCTCCCATAGTTTTGAGGGAGATTGCTTCCAGGCTGGTCACCAGTTTCTTCATCTCCCTCAAACTACTGACCATTTGCACTAGCGTCCCTTGTTTCCCAGATCATGGCAACGGTGGTATGATAATATATCCCTCGAAACATTGGAACAAAATTTTATATCGATGGAGAAAGTAAGCTTATTGCGCTCGATACTTCAAGCAGGAACTCTTATCGAAATTGCGCGCATTTCGCATCGATGAGCCCCTTCTTCGATTGGTTAGAGTTTCGTTTCAGAAAACGTTCCATTCGTTGTGAATTTCGGACTGTTTTTAGTCACGATCTCTTGTCTAAGAATTCAAATCCACTCAACTGTTGTGCTGATAACAATACACTCAGCTATTCATAGTCGTTTCCTCATTGGCAGCCCTGTTCTTCAACGTCAACAGAAGCGTATGATTAGCTCATTGAATGCCGATCTAGACAGCATTGTCCAATTGGGAATTATTGACCGAGTGGAAGTTAAAGCTTCAAAAACCCATTGCTGTCTTTTGTCGTTAAGGTTTAACATACCCCCTTTGCCAATATCCATGAGTGCCACTTTGCGTTCTTGGTATTTGACCATCTAATGATGAAGGATCTTATATTTATTTTCCCCAAAAAATATGCTTAGGTTTCCTAAATCGATGTTAGAAATATTTTTCTCCATCTGATCTGGCTCAGTTTAGAAGACATGCACTCGCCCAAAGCTTGAGAATAATTCACTATTCGCGTCTTCTGGAGAGGATTCAAAAAGGAGCCCTACTTCTTGCCCTGTATCTTGTCTCACCTTATTTTATCACTACTTCTAAAAACAGTGATCCAGCGAAATAGTCAGATGCATTCCTCGACTGAAACGATTTCCGCGTAAATCTCGCATCGCTAGGCAATCAATTTACCCTCGAGCCTTATTTCGGACGTACTGTTAAGAATAGAGACTCATTTTTTAGCCTCGCTAAAAGAATGTGGAATGTTTACCATCCTCGATTTATTGCTCTCGTCGGTATCTCTTTTTGTAACCTATATAACATTTCTTGATGATCGTACTATGTTACATCATATGTACGTCCTAATTTATATTTAAATCTTGTTGAACTCCTTCCAGGACCATAAACCTTTTCAAAGTGTCATCCGCCTTTCACCGTTTCCTTTCTTATGTTGCCCCGGAAAAGGGAATTCAAAATAAGACAACAAAAACATAAAAATGGACACTCAAAAGTACGAAATCCCATCATGGGTACAACAAATCGAACATCGCCATGCAAGTGGCCAAGGAATTATCATTGGAGATTCCGAAGGTGACAGTGGAAATCACACAGACTATCTGGTACACGAAGTACCATCTAATATTGACCAAATAGCTGCAGAAAATCTAATCTTCATGGCTCGTGATGGCCAGATGGAGATCATAAATGGTGAAGTCCATGATCCAAATGACGATAGTGGCATAGTTAATTTTCATGACGACTATGCCGAAACACAAATGGTCACCGAAGAGGTGATAACAGATGACTGGGTGCAACATCAAGGTGAAGAAAGGTAAGAAACAATAAAATATACTAACATGTTCCAACGTATGAACTTTTTTAAATTTTTTTCTTTCAAAGAGTTGAAATACCTGCTGAGCAGATAATATGCAGCTCTTTGTCCCACATCACAGGCCAAGACATTGAAGTGCCTCTACCAACAGTGCAGGACGAATACACTGCTCTCAGACCGTATCCATGTGACTTTTGCAGTCGTCGATTTCGAAAGAAGGTTAGCCTCATGAATCACATGGTGGCTCACCAGAATGATCGACCACATGTTTGCAAGCTATGTGGATCCCGCTTCTTCCGACGAAGTGATTTAATAAATCACCTGAAGGCTCACGCTGAGACATCAGAATTTGATGATAATGAACGTAAGTTTAAACAAAGACTGATAGCTGCGATGGCTTATAGAATAACTTTGTTTGCAGTTTTTCAGCCGGTACACCAAACTCCGCCAAATGATCATTATTACGATCAAGATTGGCACAACGAAATCAAATCAGCGACCAAAAAACCTCGTTCAAAGCGTACACCAAAGCCCCATAGAGAGGAGAACTACACAATCGATGAGACCCTTCAACAACGACAAGATCACACGTCAATACCACACCACAATAACCAGCAGGATCAACGACAATTCTATGAAGAAGAACCCGCTACGATGGAGGAGAATAAAAATATTCAACGGTTTCCCGTCATAGATGAAAACAAGCCCTTTGTGTGCCAACAGTGTGGATTGTCATTTGCTAGGGAAAAAGCTTTGTCATCACATGTGAAGGTAAAAACCATGATGTCCGTGATTCTTTTATTGAAATTTTTTCCATTCCATAGGCACATCGTAATGATTCAACATTTGAGTGTTCAACATGCAATGAAATGTTCTGGGACGCTGCAACTCTTCAGGAGCATCAAAAGACTCACCAGTTCGAAGCTAGTAACTCTGAGTATGAGCCCGACATCGACAATGACAGTGATTCGGAGTCGGAATACAAATATGGCGAATTTTATTGCCACCAATGTGGCATGTCCTTCCATCGCCAGGATCTACTGCGTCGCCACTCGAAATCACACATCAAGAAAGAGGTGGTCGATAAAGATCAGCATTGCTGCAATACTTGCGGTGAGACTTTTGTCGAGGCATTAGATCTACTTGCGCATGCAGAAATCCACGCAAGATATCCCCCATTCAAGTAAGGAAGCCTTTTATTTTGGCCACGCAAATCACTTATATTATTTTTTTTTCAGGTGTGTCCTTTGCGGTGAATCCTTCTTCGAAGAGTCCACCATTAAACGTCATCTAACTAACCTCCACTCAGCCGAATTGACTACAAATTCGTGCATTTTGTGCGGCAAGGAATGTCGTGATCGGAAGGCTCTAATGAAGCACGCATGGGATCACTCACGAGAAAAATGCCACTCATGTTCGAAATGCGGGAAGAATTTCCACAACAAGGCGCGTTTGAAGCGCCACATGGCATCACATCGCGACAAGTCAGTGGTTTGTAATGTGTGTCAGGAAGAATTTCCCGATGGACGATCCCTGTCGAACCACAGGCATTCGCATAGTATCAATGCATCTGGAAAGCTATTTCCTTGTAATGAGTGCGGTAAGACTTTTGGCTCGAGAAGCTCACAGCAGATTCATGTGCGTATTCACACTGGCGAAAGACCTTACGGATGTCGTTATTGCTGGAAGGCGTTCGCAGATGGAGGAACTCTTAGGAAACATGAGCGAATTCATACAGGTGAGTCTTTTTAGTCAATATTTAGTTGTTATCGGCTTCCTCCAGTTGACAGAGCATGTGGTCTAGTGCATTTTAATTTCAAGACAACAAATCAAGCGATTAAGTTTCCATTTCTCACCGTACCTTGCCTTTCAGGCGTTCCTACGGCAAGAGTGAATTCATCATCAATTATTGTCAGTAGATAGAGAACTGGTTACAGAACATCACCACTCACATCAAAAGAAACATAGAGCTTTCCATTGTCTATACCGAAACTTGGTCCATCACAGACAAACTAATAATAATAATTAAGACATGATGCTTCATAGAAAGAATGTCAGATCGACTCCTCAGAGTTTACCTCATAGGTTGGGTTCATGTGGTTCTCAGGACTATATCACTGATTAAACCACTTGGAACTTTCAATAAAGTGATGGAGACGGTCAATGTTTGTGTGAATTAGTTCACTAGTATCGTTGAAGAAGAATGTTGAGAGCAAGGCATGAACAGAGAAGGTGTGGGATAGTCTATTCTTACTCCTCGTATACATGCAATTCCTGCCAAAAATTGGTATGCGAAGCCCCATTTGCGGTACAGCATCAACGCCTGTATCATCAGATTTTTATTCAACAATATGACACTTGTTTAGTCGTAGTCTCTTTATTTAAAGCAGTCCACCACAGGTTGCGTTAGGTAAGTGGGCTGATGGATGATGTAGTGTCCATCACACTTAGATCAATGTAGATCCATTGTGATACTCTGGGACCTATACATTCTCAAACCATTTTGAGGCGTTAATAAATCTGAGCAGGTTTGCACCCGTTTGTTCTGATAGTTTTTGTAAGTCGTGGAAGAAATGACATCCTATAACTTAATTTATTAAGCAGCATAGTGCTGGGCAGTGACAGAGAAAATGCGGAGTGTCTTCATACACATCAATGTCGCCACAACCTCTGCACAAGTCGTTTGTGCTGAGCTTCGTTTTCTTTTTATGGTAAACCAGCATGCTGTGCCCGGTCAGAATGCTCTCAAGGGATCGGATTTCTCGTGGAGCTTTAGAATCTTTTCTAGGGCCACAGTTTCCTGGCTATGACACGAGAGTCGAGTGAGTTCCATCTCTCGTTAGCTGCAGCGAGTACTTTATTCCCAATCGTCTGTTTAATGTTACAAGTTGGGATCTTTACCGTTGTGTCTGCTGAGTTGAGTTCTAGGGATGATCCCTTTCTTGCCAGTTCATCAGCTCTTTCGTTTCCTTGTACACCACAATTCCAGGAACCCAGCAGAGTCTTATGTTATCCTGCGCGCCAAGAACCTTTAAAAAAGGTGGTATTGCCTTCATTCATTCATCTTTTTTAGCACTGTCACTGCCTGGACATCGGCCTGAAAGACGCTGCTGTAATCGGGGAGCCTAATTGATCCGGCTAGTTCGATTGCTTCTCAGTAGAAACCTGCACCAACACCAATCTCCATTCTGGAGCCATCTGTAAAGATGGCAAAAGAACTGTTAAACAGGTACATAGTTTCATTTGAAAAAGTAAGTAGAGTTCCTTTAATGGAAGTGGAAGTTTGTATTTGCTTGCAAATGGGAGAAGTTCAGTTTTGTGGGGCTTATTACCGGCCCATATCCTGTTCATTTGTGAAGTTTGTTAAGAGCATTTTGCATTAGCTAATTACACCTTGAAACCCTGTGTTCCCAGGTGAACTAGAACGTCAACGCTGCTTAAATAGTCATCTCATACCTTTTACAAAGGGAGCCAGATAATCTTCTCCACCTTTCATGGTCCGCAGCTTAGCTTGATTATTTCAACTGTAGTTACGTTTTTTTCTTTCCAAATGGCCCAGCCATCTAAACTACATCAGCTTCTTAACCCGGTCAATGTAGCGTATAGCCCGTAAAGTTCGTCATCGAATCTTCTACATACAGAAGGACTGGGATGATTAGGGTCTTCTATAGTGTCTCCTTAGTTCTTTGAGAGAGGGCTTTGCTGCTTGGTTCTTTGAGAGAGGGCTTTGCTGCCAAGATGCCTTCTTAGCCCGAAGTATGAGCGATTCGCAAGAGTGATTCTTTGACTGATCCTTCACTGGTATTGTTTTGAGAGGTTATAGTGGAAACCAAATAGACAAAGTCCTTGACTCCTGCAAAGTGCCTCAAGAATGATGCTGAAGGGGTTACATGATAGAGCGTCACCTTTTCTTAAGCGGTGTTCTTACCAAATCATGACAGAGTTCTCCATAGTCATCCTGCACAATTGAACAAGTTGAGAGGTGGTGAGTATCGATCTGGAATTCTCGGGTCTTTTTTAAAATCTGTCGAAGTGTGAAAGCTTGGTCGACGGTTGACTTACCGGGCCTGAAACCACACTGATAGGGGCCACTCAGTTCACGTGAGAAATGATACAAGCGTTCACACAGAATGGCAGACAAGATTTTATAGGAGACTTATACCTCTGTAGTTGGCGCAGCTTAGAGTATCTCCTTTCTTGTGGATAGGGCACACAATGCTGAGGTTCCATTCGTCAGGCATACTTTCATCCGACCAGATTGTACATATGAGTTGGTGTATGCTCGTCACCAAGTTATCTCGCGCTGTTTTGATTAAGGCCATTCGCTCCAGCAGCCTTATTGGACTTTAGTTTGATATTGCTACCCGAACTTCTTCTTGTTCGGGTGGATGGAGGTTTTGTTCATCATCGTCCAAATCGAATGGATCTTTCTGCCTGACAGCGATTAGTGGGTTGTCTTCGCCGTTTAACCGTCTGCAGAAGTTTTCTTTCTAAATTCTCAGCACCGACCGCGTATCTACAACGACATTCCCACCCTCGTCTCTACATGCTTCCGCTCGGGCTTTGTAACCCTTGGACGAATGCTTTACCCTTTGGTAGAACTTTCGAACATTGCTTCTGCCGTAGCACCCGTCAATAGATTCAACCATTCGTTTTTCCAGTTCTCTCTTTTTCCTTCTGAAAAGCCGATGTTCCTCCTTCCTCTTTTGCTGGTATACCGCACGGGAAGCGCTCTTGGCAGCTCTGGTTCTGGCCTCCAGAACTGACCGATAGGCTTCGTTTTTGGCCGTGTGTGCCTGTCCTCATCATCGATCCAGGTGTTTCCTTGTGGTCGCCTAATAAACCCCAAATAAGAAAGATAAGAGGAGACATGGTTGGCAAAGGGAAAGGGACTCAGAATCAAGTTGAATAGTATGTGTATTAAGCAGCAATCTACTTTCATACTGAATTATGGTTGTTAAACGTCCTGGAAGGAAATTCATTAGGCTTAAATATGGCGGAATACTTCTGATACCCGTACTTTAGGGTTTATAACTTGTAGTGAAGCAACCTCAAATGCCTGCTTCAACCAAAAATGTTGGACAAACTCCGTTTTTTCTTTTACCCCAAACCCGAGTAGATAATAGTACTAGGCTATTCCAGCACGAACATAGAATCTCAAAATTTTGGCAATGTACAAAAAGCAAGAGAGCTGATGAGATGAAAATCATTCAAAATAATTCTAGAGAAGTCTAAAGACGAGAATGAACCTCCACGCTTCTGTTGTCACTCAAGTTTGAATGAAGTTCTGGGAACTCCGTCGAAATGGCAATACCATATAATGGCAGCGCAAATAAAGCTCTTATCAGCCAAAAACCATTCTGAATCCCTGATACTCATCGCCCTGATACTCATCGCTAGCAAGAAATGTTGAGACCTAGACCGAATCAGCTTGTTCCTGAAACAATACCGCATCTGGATACCACTCAATCTCTTGAATTAATCTGAAGACAAGGCGTCTACTCAAATAAGTGTCCCTGTCATTTTCTGCTTGTTGAAAGTGTAACCCAAATTTATTAGATTTTATTACATTTTTTGAGAAAGACTGGCTCTTTAAAGTTGAAGAAAGCCTGTCCCTTTTTCTAGAAGACTTTTTTCCAATTTCCTTAAAGTTCCAGGACTAACTTTGTTTCTATTTATTTTTAGGAGAAAAGCCATATGCGTGTTCGGTGTGCCCGCGTGCCTTTAATCAACGTGTTGTGCTCAGAGAGCACATACGTTCCCATCATTCTGGACTGGATGCCAAGCGACAAACATATTATTGTTCTGTGTGCTCTAGTGAGCTGGCATCATCGACTGATTTGATTCAACACTTAATTCAACATAGCGACATCAATACAGCTATGCAGAGGCAACCTGTGGTGAGTCCTTGAATGAGCATAATAATCCTTAAAATGGTTTAATCAAATTCTTTTCCTCAGACTGGCCCTAGGAAATACAAACGTCGCCGAAAGCTCAAACCACATGAGATCGATCGGATGCGAACTGAAAACAAAAATAGCAGCGACATTGACATTTCCGATTTCGATATGGACAATGTCGATGATCTACTTGGGATCCCGAATTCAACTCCATCGACAAACAAAAACAATAGAGGTGCAACGCCTTCTGAACAAACGTCTTCCGCGACTGCTTTACTAGGATCAGCTGAAGGTGATTCAAAGAAACAACGTTATAATTCGACAGGGAGTTCCGAAAAGTATCCCAGTAATTGGCACACGAAACTGATCAACTCATCCACGGAGGATACATACAAAAATTTATTGTCAAATTTAGAGAATACTCTTCAGAGTATCGATACCTTGGTTGTGAGTAATCCTTCCTCCTATGGAAACAACACCAACATTGCAGAAGCCCATCCTGCTACACCAACTTCAACAGCAACAGCAACAGCTGCAAGTCTTCCCAAAACACCAAAAACTCGACGCAAGAATACATCAAAGACAGCCGGTCGTCCCAAAATGATACACACCGAAAAAACACGCCTGCCTATTGAGAATGGTAAACGAAAAACTAAAACCTTCGTTACACGCACTGAGCCCACAGATTTAGATATGTTTGGCCAGCGTTCTAAGTGTTCCTCATCTCATGCGAATGACTACGAAATCATCTCGCCAGATAAATATCCACCAAATCAGATTCAATCTAGTCCGGTTCATATTAAACAAGAAATTGTTTGCACGCGCAGTGAGCTCTACGATGCTCAGCTCCTCCTAGAAGCAACCTCAGCTCGCAGGGAACTAGATAAATATAATCCCGCCATAGTCAATGATCTAGAAGAGATTCTGCGATCACCTGATAAATCGAAATCCCCACGACGACGAACGATCTCTGATCGAACAGATGATGAGATCAAAGCTGAACCCAATTCGCCGGTACAACAGAACTTTGACTTTGTCCGGAGATCAACTAGGCCCAGGCGGCCAGTAGTCAATAGAAAATACCTCGCCTATGAAACAGATTTACCCGCACCAAAAGCAAAACCGCGTGCAGAAAAACGGGATACTAAAACAATAACAAGTAGTGTCCCTGCTCCTGAATTGAAAACTTCTCCAATACCATCTTCCCCGCCAACACCAACACCGACGCCGACGCCTCCAGTGAGACAGCAACGCTATTATGAGTGTGAGATGTGTTCGTCAATGTTCCCAGATCGGGCACAACTTCTAGACCATGTACCTATACATATTTGAAGGAAAAAGAAGAGCGAGATCAGATGAGAAGTCTAGAATGCGAGAGGTCTTTTAAAAAGATCTCCCACAATATTAACCAAACAAGTCTTTTTAAAAAATATAGATAAAATGATGAGTATTTGTTCAAAAAGTTAGTTTGTATATAGGATTTTAGAATATTATAAAATAAAATATATTGTGGTCGTTAGTTATAACGATGAAATATAATTTTTTTTTAATATTTAATGTAAAATATAGTGAAATAACTTGGAAGAGAACAACGAAGGGACGAACAGACGCACGGCAAAATATAAAAATTTTTCGTTGGTTCTTTCTTTTAATATGTATAAATTAACTAAAAGCACTTCCTCTTGGTTTCACTAAGAGATTCACTCATAAATTTAAAAAAATTCTAGAGATCATTAGCTTTATTTTGGTATCAACTTGGCCCTTTAAATTGTGCGTACAGTGCATTGCGGACTACAGTCTCGACCAACATACAGTTGCGCACACAAAGATGATTAAGGTTATCCTCCACTTGAGTGCGACCCCTTAGATGGGCACCATATCGGCGAGCTGGTGCTTATTCGTCTATTCGCTCCACATGCCCCAGCCATCTAAGCAACTCTGCTTAACATTTTCACAGGCCAATTTCGCTGTATCGCCGGTACGTGGTTAGTTCGTGGTTAAATATTTTCCTCCACAGCCCATTCGAATATCACCTATAGCATTTTGTATACCCTATTTCGTGGAATAGGTAGGTATGTTGTGTAAATGGTGTGAAGTATCTAACATAGAGAAATAATACACCGCACCGTTAGTATGTAATAGAAAATCGGAATCAAAAGTCGAGTTGATTAAGCGATGTCCGTATATTTCTAGTGGTCGCAATTTTGAAATAAAAGGTTTAGTTAAGTATATTATAATCTTATGTTCAAAAGTAAAGCTAAGTTCTTGAAACGGTTAAATCCGCCTACAAACACGCCCACAATCGGCATTTTTGTTCAACAACCTCTAATTTGCAAAATTAAATGAATTTTTTTGTAGAGTACGGTCAAAGCACAAAAATAAAATTTTGCACACGCAAGCCACAGGTAAGTCTTCTTTAAGTTAAATAAAAATATTTCAGTTTGGGCGTGGCTGACGCCCACTTTTCATAAAAAACCATTAATGGTATCCATACATAAATAGGCAAGCAGTTTTTTTGTGGTACCAATTGCGAGTTGGTTACCCAACCGATTGAGATGATATATTATATATCGTTGGAATGGTATTACTGAGTAGGTGTGGTAGGAATATTTTGTTTTGTATTTTTTTTTTTGAAAATACAGGTGAAAATGTCTTGGTGCGTTTTTTTTTTTTTTGGTTTTGGGCATTTTAATGGCCGAATTTTGGTAACTGGGCGATTCTAGTTTTTATAAAATAACGATGCTTTAATTCGAGCAAACAAAAAATAAAATTTTGTTTGTATTAGTTGTACGCAAACATCTTGTGTATGAAAACAAAACAAAAAAATTGATTTTAGGTGTGGCTGGCGCCCATATTTCATAAGAAATTATGTTTGGAAATTAACTGTAAAAATAATAAAGCCACAAGCCAAAAATTATGTGTCCATCAGTCGAAACTAAATGCGTTATTGTGTTGTGCATACATTTTTATATTTCAAGTCATAGCTTACGCCCACTTTTCACAAAGGAACAGAAAATCGTAGTTTTTCAAATTAAAGGTAGGTATACCAGCGGCGGATTTACATATTCGCCGCCAGTAGGCTATTCAAATTTTGCCGCCCCTACTGACCTCTGCAATTCACTATCATAATGATATTATTTACATGTTTTTAATGTTTTACTTCGAAAATCAAAGCCGATCGTTTTGAGGTACCAGGAAGCCGTTCCGATTATTTTCAATAAGACGTCCGTGTATACATATGTGTAACTTATATTATTTGATGTCTGATATCTTAAGAACAAACCGATTGAGATTTCTGACACGGCGTTCGAAAGGGTCTATTCAGAATTGGAGCTGAAAAGATTTTGAAGTCAATCAGTCGAGCGATAGTCAAAAAACAAGAATTTCGAAAAGAAACTATCTTCAAGAGCTCAAAAACATAAAAACCAATTTTTGTGGACACGAAGAGCTCAAAATTGTGGAAGCTTGGAGCTTGCAATTATTAAAAAGTTTCAGGATTGGCCTGCAGGGTTTACCGCTTTTCTAATTATTTTTAATTTTTTTAAGATAACTTTGACAATTTTCATTCAAACGATTTTTTTCCTAATATAAAAAAATGTGTGATCGAAAGTGGTAAACGACCTCAACCAACTTGGTGTGCGCAACTGGAGGCCACTGGCTGGGGACCGGCCTAGCTGGCGAGGATTGTTGGTTGAGGCCGTGTTCCACAATGGACTGTCTGCGCCACCTTAAGTAAGTAAGTAAGTAAATGTGATCGAAAAACTACGTTAAATGTCGCCAAGCGGATCAAAATCGAATTCAAAAAGCTCGACAATCCCAAGTGCCTACATTTTCGAGCGCTCCGAGCCCGAAAGTAGTGGGAAGCTTCAGTTATGGCCTGCAGGGTCAATCGCTTTTCAGATATTTGTCAATGAGATTGCAACTTTATGATTTGTGCGCATAATCATCCGCATTAGATACATCAGCTTGTTCTCGTTATTAGCATGATCTTGCACTAAAGGTTCCTCTTGTTTTTTTCTTAATCTTGGTTTTTAACCTAAGAAAAGCTCAATTACCTACTACTTATAAGGTGGGATAAGGTATGCCTTAAAACTACTTACACAATATGAACACATCATGTAAGAATAGTTAGTAAATGTTTTTATTTCACTTATAGTTAAAAAAAAAAAATAGGAAAAATATCCCTATCAAAAAGAATTTGATTTTCTAAATAAGTTTTTATACAGACAATACACAAATAAAACTGAATCTCAGATTAAAAATAATCATAGATCCTTTTGGGTGTTTCTTAATTCAAAAAGAAAAGTTTCATCGTTTCCTCAATGTATGGAATTTGAGAATAAGAAATCAATAGATACGCAATCCACATGCAACCTTTTTGCGGAGTTCTTTCAAACCTCTTATAATTGTGACGAAATTAATGATATTGATAAGCTTTACCGATATATTGAACCTATTACAGATTTCTCCGTAAATAGTTTCTCAGAGCAGGATATTCTGGAGGGTTTAAATGATATTGATCTGACAAAAAAAAAGCTGGTTATGATTTAATTTCTCCTCTTGTGTTGTCAAAATGTGCAAATTCTCTAAGTTTTGTACTTATTATTATTTTTAATAAATCTATCAAAACTGGCGTTTTCCTTGAAGAGTGGAAAATTTCTTACATTGATCCTATTTTTAAGAATGGTCTTAAGCATTTGGTGAAAAATTATAGACCCATATCTAAGCTCTCGGCCGTGCCAAAACTGATTGAAAAACTTGTAACGCAGAGGCTTTATTTTTCGCTAAAAGAATCCTTATCACCGTATACCAACATGGTTTTCTGTAAGGGTAGGTCAACTTGCACGAATTTAAGCTTGTTTACAAATTATTGTTGCAACCAAATGGAAAACGGCAAACAAGTTGATGTTCTTTACACCGATTTTGTTAAGGCTTTTGACAGAATACACCATGGTCTTCTTTTGCACAAATTAAAATTATTGGGTTTCAATACAGCGATTATTAATTGGTTGAGGTCGTATTTGTTAGGTAGGAGGCAAATGGTTAAGATAGATGGGTTCTCATCCAATCCTATTGAAGTTGTATCGGGTCTTCCACAAGGAAGTCACTTAGGTCCGCTTCTGTTCATTACTTTTACAAATGACTTGCCTTCTGTACTGTCTCACTGTAGATGTCTAATGTACGCCGATGACGTCAAAGTATTTTTCTCAATATCTTTACACAGTGATTGTTCATTGATGCAGCAGGACATAAACAATATTTTAAGCTGGTGTAGTAATAACCACCTTGAACTGAACTTCTCAAAATGTAAAGTCTTAAGTGTTACAAGATCTCTATCTTTTATAAGTTTCGATTATAAATTCAATGATTACAATCTTCTTAGAGTCAATTGCATTAACGATCTTGGGGTCTTTGTCGATTCGAAAATGGACTTTAGGTCGCATATTGATTACATAGTATCTAAGGGTAACTCCGTGTTAGGGTTCATAAAAAGGAGTTCTAATGATTTTCAGGATGCTTATACGTTGAAAACCTTATTTATGTCTCCTGTTTTACCTGTGTTAGAATACTGTTGTGTTGTTTGGTCACCGTTTTATGAAAATGGTATTCTGAGAATCGAAAGAGTTCAAAAACGGTTTACGAGCTATGCACTGAGAAAACTGAAGTGGGTTGACTCTTTACCGAATTATAATGCAAGATGTTTGCTTATTGATTTAAAAACGCTTAAAGGTCACAGGCAGGTTCAATGTGTCATGTTTATAAAAGATATTTTAGATTCTCGCATATCTTCTATGGATTTAGTCTCGTTAATTCCTTTATATGCTCCTTCAAGAGCGCTTCGAAATAGAAACGAATACTTTTACATTCCTCCCCACAGAACAAACTATGGGTTGAATGAACCAATAACGCGTTCCTTAAAAATATATAATACTATGTGCAGTGAAATCGATTTTTGTGCAAAAAGAGATGTTTTTAAAAACGAAGTATTAAAACTTTGTAATTGATGTAAATCTTTTGTCTTATTTTATTTTTTGTTCATTATTAAAATCCATTATGTAATTTTATTATTATCAAAATGTATTTATGTATATATTTTTTTTGTCTCTTTGACTTTAAATGTAAATACCCTTTTTTGTAATCAGCAGATCTATGTGATCAATTGATGAATAAATAAATAAATAAATAAATAAATAAATTAAGACATGGTCCATGCTTCTGTCCCAGCGGGACTGGGCTGAGAGGACTTTGCTGCTAAGATGCTTTTTAAGCCCGAAGAAAGAGTGATTGATTATTATGATATGATTTTGGGAGGTTAAAGTGGAACCCACATTTAAAAAATACTTGACTACATTTCAAAGGGTGCCGTGAAATAAGACCAAGTAAAATAAGGCCAAATGAAGAGATTTGGCCTTATTTCGCTTTTGTATAATTAAATAAAGCCAAATTTTAACCTTTGGCTTTATTTCACTTTGTTAAAGTGAAATAAGGCCAATTTGGCAATATTTCACTTTCGATTGCTTTGTTTGCAGAAAATAAACTGAAAACCATCTCAATAAGGTCAAAGCGTCTTTGTTTCCATTTGTATTTCTGCAATTGGTTAAATCGTGATCCAATAGCACATCTACGAGTAAGAACTTGAAAAAATTGTCTCGCTTAGGAAGCTTCGTAGATAGTATGCTATCGAATCCCTCCAAGGAGCTGCCAGTCCTATATACAAAGCTTTATTGCACGATATTTTTTGCGGGCCCTTCCTATATTTGAAAAAAGGAATGGTTTTTGGAAGTATGTATATTTTAATGAGTTGAAAGAAAAGCTTATCGATTGGGAAGGGGGAGTGCGTGCAGCGTGGAGAGGGGGAGGGCTGTCGGCGAGGGTGGTGGTGCAATACGGGTGGACGGTGAATCGGGCGAAACTCTGCAAACAATCAAAATATCGCGCGATATTTTTGATTGTTTGCAGAGTTTTGAAAGTGAAATATTGCCAAATTGGCCTTATTTCACTTTAACAAAGTGAAATAAAGCCAAACATTAAAATTTGGCTTTATTTCACCTTACAAAAGCGAAATAAGGCCAAATCTCTTCATTTGGCCTTATTTCACTTGGTCTTATTTCACGGCACCCTCGCTATTTTTTGATTGTTTGCAAAGTTTCGCCCGCTTCACCGTCCACCCGTATTGCCCGCGTCAACGGCCACCCTCGCCGACAGCCCTCCCCCTCTCCACGCTGCACGTACCCCTTTTTATAAATAAGTAGCTAATTATAGGCAAGTGTAGGTATGTTTAAAATTTGTATACCCTATTCCATAGAATGGGTATATTGTATTTGGTGTGGAGTTTGTAACATAGAGAAATAATACCGTTAGGTATAGAAAAGTATATATATTCTGACTCAGAATCAAAAGCCTAGTCGATTTAGCCATGTCCGTCCGTCCGTCCGTCCGTCCGTCCGTCCGTCGGTATGTATACTCTCTAGAGGTCGCAATTTTTGAGGTAGAAAGCTGAAATTTGGTATATATAATCTTTGGTTCAAGAGTAAGGCTAAGTTCTTGAACCAGTAAAATCCGCCCACAAACACGCCCACAATCGCCATTTTTGATGAACAACCTCAATTTAATAAAATTAAATTAGGTTTTTTGTACAGTTACGATAAAAGCATAACGCTAAAATTTTGCACACGTAAGCTTTAGAAAAACTTTCTTCCAATAAAATAAAAATATTTCAGTTTGGGCGTGGCTGACGCCCATTTTTCATACAAAACCATCAATATTGTTTTTATAAAATAACAATTGTTATATTAAAGCGAAAAACATTAAATTTTGTGGGTATTACTTGCACATAAACATCTTGTGTATGAAATCAAAAAATTTGATTTTAGGCGTGGCTGACGCCCACTTTTCATTAGAAACTATACAAAAATAGTTTTTGTAAATAAACGGTATTTATAATGAATCCGCAAGCCAAAATTTTGCGTCTCTTAATAGAAACTTAAAGGTTTGTGTATGAAAAGAAATTTTTGAATTTTGGGCGTGGCTTACGCCCACTTTTCATGAAAGAACGGAAAACGTAGTCTCAAAAATTTAAGGCACTTATAATATTTAATTTAAACCTTTTTCCTTCCGTTCGTTATTTGAGAAATATATCTCTACATTTTCTTGTGTAAATTTTTCAATACGCCCACTTTTAAAGGCGTGATTTTCATAAAATACCTTTGTTCAGGTAAGATTGTTTTAAAACTACTCGATTCAGCTGAAGTTTTACACAAATGCCTAAATACTGACCAAAGCTCAGTTAGTTCTTAAAATTTTTAAGACACGTCCACTTTTAAGGGGCGTTTCCATCAAAAGTTGTATAATGCATTAATTTTTTAACGTTTTTTAATCATCGGTCGCAGTTTTGAAGTGAACAGATGAACACTTCTATTTCCAAATCTAATTTTTAATAATTTAAGTTTTGTCTTGTTTTGTGCAAATCGATCTGCAAGAATAAAATTGAATGTCACTGAGCTCATAACAATTGCCTTGGCAATAGAACGTTTTAACTTTGGGCGTGGCGCACGCCTTTTTTTACTGCGCCAGCATTAATTGAACATCACACCGCACAAAATTAATGTTATTGAATTTTTTTTCTGTCTGCTTAAGAAGAATTTTGTTTCTGAAACATCGGCTGTTTGCGGGAGGCAGACGCATAAACACAAAAATATGGGGAATAGGGTATCCAACAGTTCGTTGCAAACGTAATGTAGCTCTCGCTATTTGTTGTATATAGATATTAAAATCAAAAAAAGATTTTTCTGAATTTTTTTAAACAACGGGTGTCTTTGATTCAAGACAATATCATCGAATAGTACTACATCCGAAGTTTGAAGAATATTTGTTTGAAGTTTGTTTCTACGCAAATATTAAATATGAAGTTATCTAAAAAAAACGTTGAAGTAATTTGTAAGAAAACATGCCTGAACTAAACCCTATATCTTCGGGACATCCATTAGATCCGGGATTAAACAAACAAAATTCTTCGTCCTCTAGGAAACCATTAAAAAAATCAAACAAACAAAATTTGAAGAAAATACGTTGAGTTTTAAAAATTATATGTCCATTTTCTCCGAAACCATTAGAACCAGATAACTGTTGTTTTTATTTCTAGATAAATACTAAAAATGCCGTTGTCCTTCAATATTTTTCCAGCAAATCCAAAACGAAAAAAAAAACTGTTATACTTGAAAGGTACCAGTTCAAGTCAAGTTGAAATGATAACCTTGACAACCGTTTTTCTTCAAACTGCTTTATTTGTATGAAGCTTTAAGAAAATTCGGAAAATCGTTTAAGCTGTAGCTTGTTGTTTGAAACTCGATGAAACGAAAATGCGTCACGACAAAGAGACAAACACGTCTAAGTAGAGTGGATGATGTCGGTTAGAGAATGAGATGGAACACACAAAATCAATATTTGCTATGTAACAAGACAAAATCAAATAAAATATTAATATCCACATTTTTTGTGAGCGCAATACTCATACCTTAAAAGCGAGTTCGAGCTCACCCCATTATCCTTTCCATGTCATGATTCCATCAATACGACATTTTCTTACCTTAAGCAACGTCACATTTCACATCCGAGATCCGAGTCAGCGGCATGAAACACGAGATACGAAGCAAAAAGCTTTCTTCAAATACCCTCACCCGCATCATCATCAGCCATAAACTATCAGACGATAGTCTTTCTAGGCTAAATATGTACCAACCAACCTTTCTTTAAATTTGACCTTACCCCACTAGCAATAATAGAATCGTAAACAAACCCATGATGGTGGCGGGGGTGACTGTTTGGACTGTCAAAAACAAGCGACCTGCCACAAAATATGGCTCCAATATTCCGCAAGCGCAGTTATTTATGTCTCTCTCGCTGTGCGTTGCTCAGGCTCTCTTCCTTATCCTGTCAAATATCATCATCCCCTGTTTTAACATGAGAAACCAAACCATACCAAATGGATTCCCATTAATACGACTGTCCTATCTTAAAAGCGCGCCTTCAAAAGTTCATCCTACTACCCATGGTGTGCTCTAAAAAAAAGCTACAATATCTCTCCGATACTTCCCTATACAAAACGTTCTGTAACTGTAGCCCGACCGATATGCCTCCGTTTTCAACAAGAAAAAAATTCAAATAAAATTTTCTTCTCGTTCAGTCTTAAAGCTGCTCTCGTCGAATCCGGTGAACACGTCCCCAAATAGAGCAGCTCCATACCGGTTAACTTTAAGCAATTTGCATAATCATTATTTTTGTAGATAGATAGAAAAAAAAATAGGGCTCCAATCCAGGGGAATGCAAAATAGAATAGGTATTTCAAAAACGAAGCCAATTAAAGTATTTTATTTTGAACTTGTTTTTCTCGTGTGTAATAATTCAAAGATGTAATCACATTAAAGTCACGGCGCGGTGAGACGAACGCTGTGTTTTGATACATTCTATAAAAATTATCTCACAATCAGCAACGAGAAAAGTAAAAAAAAAAAAAAAAAACGTCTGCACCTTCTACGTAGATACTTCTATAATACGGGTGCAGTATAGCAGTCTCGTTTATCAACCTTGCGTGGAGTTCAAACGTCTAATTTATACTTTATTTTTCGTATAGCTGCCTGCTACCTACGAAACTATCTTAATCGTTTGAAAGATAGTTTTTGTTGTTGTTGTTTTTTTTTGTGTGAAGTGAAAAGAACGTGCCGTATCAATTAGCAGGAAAAATAAACCCAACATCCAAGATTCGTTAACCCATGTTATACAATTCGGATGGAATCGGAAAAGCGTAGGGGTTGAAATAATTGTATTTCCGACGGTCATCGTCACCGAAGTTTTGTTTTTACATTTCCATATCCTTCCATCCATCCTTCTATTCCTGTGCGTTTTATAGTAAAAGTTTTTTTTTTCCCTGAAACTGAAGGAAAAAGAAAATATTTTCATAACCCCTCCGTGCAGCTATTACCCTTGTTTACCACCCGTATAAAACCATATAGTCATCCCCCAGCAACCCCAACATGGGATCTGAAGTTTATTAGAGCAGCGTTTGTTGTGTAATCTATTGCATACTTGTGTGCGTTCGTTCTCTGCTCTGCTCTCTACTTCCCAAAAAGTATCTTTTCGCTCTAACACTCTCTTTTTAAACTGTTTTTACTCTCTCTCTCCCGTGTCTGCAAAAAAAATCAAAAAAAAAAAAAAAAAAAAACAAGGACACGACACGACACAGGTAGAAAAACTTGGAGAGGAGTCCTTGAAGGCGGCGGCGTCGGCGGCGGGCTTCCTGCTTCGAATGTTTTATTATTATCAGCGTGTAGTCGTAGTCGATGATGTTATCAAGCAAACACTGATTGCTGACGCTGAGTGTGTGAATAATTTTAATTCAACGTGTGAAAAAATGTTTTAAATTAAATTTTTTTCTCTCGCGATAAATTAATGATTAAATTTATCGACCATAAAAGTGTTTGAAGTTTAATTTTTGAAAATTACCAATTTATGGGGTTTTATGAATAGAAACGAGATTTTCCAAAGCAAAGTTCTCCGTTTTCGTTGAATCCAAAATTGTATACACAAATATACAGTTACGGTGGTTCTTTAGATGCAACAGTTTTTGGGGGAAGAAATCTTTTGATGTTCCTGAAATAAAAACGTAAGTACGGATATATGATTTTTCTGTTTGTGTTGATAATTGAAATAAAATACAGAAATTCGAAATGAAATAATTCGTGTTGAAATATATAATTGGGAACATTTATTAGCACACGTAGGTACCTAAGGTATACAAAAAGGCTTCACTATAGACTTAATCAAATCAAGGAATCATTATTAATTCAATACTTGACGTTTGTCTTGGTTTATTTGACTCCATTTAAATATTTGAAATAGTCAATTGGTCAAATTTACTAAATAGAATATTCAACTGCAGCTTAAAACTATTGAGAAATAGTTCTAGAATGTTTTTTTTTTTTTTAATAATGTAACGAAACCCATGACACGAGTCTGGTGTCGGATTTCATGCGAATCATTTTGAGTCGCTATATTTTTTGGTTGTGAAAAAATTCGATACATCATTTTATGTGCCTATACTTTGTGCTTAGAATAGGATTTTTCAATCAAATAAGTATATCCTTGAAACAGATACTCTAACGAAGAAAATTCTAATAATGAACTTGTACTTAAGCGGTTATTGATACCCTTATCATGAATGAACATGGTGTGAGTGTTTAGGGAAGTTGGATAGGAAATAGAAGAAGCTACCGACTCACATTGTTTTTGAATGTCTGTAAATCACAATAGGGAGGGAACAAATTCCACATTCTTGTGGTGTGGCTAAAAAATTAATCTCTTTACTTAACAGCAAGTCAGAAGTTAGGCTTGTGCTACGGGGAAATTGTTTAAAGGAAGGAATGCATTCAGCTATTTTTCTGGAGCACTGTTTACAAAAGAAGCGATAAAACAAGGCGAAACGAGAAACAAGTTTCTGTAATAGTTCTTTTCCCTTACAATTTATTGCAAGGCTCTTTTCTGAACAATATCCAGAAGACGAAAAAATCATCAGGTGTGCCTAGGAATGCAAAAAAATACTTAAGCCTTGGGCGGTTACATTACAGCTTGTAGCCAGATCTAAGTGGGAAAAGTATTTCTTGCAACGACCTAGAAAACCTAAATATTTTGCGGCATTTTGTGCGATTTTTGAAATATGTGCTACTTATAAATGATATTTTTTTTAGGCGTGTGATTTTAAATCTGGCAATACTTTTTTCGGAGTTGGCCTTTTTGACAGCTGTCACTTGATTTATGCTCAGTTTGGTTTGCCATTTTATAATGAATAGACTTACTCCTGAACACTTTTTGCAAATTGTGCAAATTTATTTTGAAAAACATGGTTATACTCGTGGAACGATTTTCGATTTTCACAAGAACAATTTTGTTCAGCTATGAAGCTAACTTTTGGTTGAATAGATACGTCAATAAGCAAAACTGCCGTATTTGGAGTGATGATAATCCTCAACCGTTACATCCACAAAAACTGACTGTTTGGTGTGCTTTATGGGTTGGTGATGGAATCCTATAGACCTATGATTAATGACTTTTTCGTACCTGAATTGGAGCATGTTGATGTAGACGACTTTTGATTCCAACAAGACGGCACGCGCTACATGCCATCCAGTCAACGAAACAATCAATTTTTGAAGAAAACTTTCTCGCATCGTGGGCCTGTGGCGTAGCTTCCAAGATCGTGCGATTTAACACCGCTGGACTATTTTGTGTGGGGTTATGTGAAGTAGCTTGTCTACGCAGATAAGCCCGAGATGATTGACGCCTTGAAAGAGAATATTCGGCGCATTATTGCTGACATACGGATCCAATTGCTGCAAAAAGTGGTCGAAAATTAGGCCCCTTGGCTGGAATTTATTCGAGCCAGCGCAGCGGCGGCGGCCACTTGTCCGAAATTATTTTTAAAACATAATGACCAACCCTTATCTTTATAATAAAGCAAAATTCTTGGCCATATCATTTAATTGTATGCATTTTATTTCCTCTTGAAAACCACACGTCTCAAAAGCACCCTTTAAAAAGTGGGTTTGAGAGTTGGTTATGCTCTTATGACCGAAGAGCAGCATTGGATTTCTGATGTATTGAATTTCACACGGTTGATAACATTTCAGTTCCACATCTGAAGAATCTTGGAACGAATATGAGAAGTTAAATGTAGTATCGTCAGCAAAACAATTTAGTAGACTAGAAGTCTTACAAGAGATAAATTAATAAATATCAAAAAGAGAGTGGGATATACGACGAAGCCTTGTGGCACGCCAGAATTTGTTTTGTAAATATCAGACTGAAAACCATATAAAACAACTAGAATGAAACAGTCTGAAGGTAACTTTTTATATATCAAGGGAGGGGTTTGTCGATACAAAATGCACGCATTTTCGATAAAAAGGTCTGGTGCCAAGCTTTATTCAAAGATTTTGAAGTGTCAAGCGCTGTAAAATCTAGTTTTTTTTTTTTTCAAATCAATGTTTCACTGTTAACCAACATATCCTGTGGGTTTTACTTTTTTGTTTGAAATGTTATAATTGAAATCTGCTTCTAACGGTTGTATAGGAAGTGACAATTACGTATTGATGGCCGCATTTTCTTCGAACATTGTATATAATGGCTTTTTGCAGATTTTTGAAGAAAAAGACAATTTTTTGTTTTAGTCTGGTTTGAGGTAGGTACTTTCCTTTGTTCGAGGTATTTCTCAAAAACAGCTTCAGTGAGTGTGATTGTTTTAATGCTAAAATTAGTATAAAATTAATTTATTAATCTCACGTTTGTGCAAAACAATATTTTTTTTTTCAGAAAACATGCCATGGTAATTTCCTGAAAAGTGGCTAAAACCAAATATCATTACATAACGATCATAGGGCCAAATAACAATTATTTAAACCGCTTTGAAAAATGCATTTTCTAAATAATTGCTGAAACGATGATACAGTTATATGTTTAGTTACTTAATAAGAAATATTTGATATTTAAAATGCTAAAATAAGTATAAAATTTAATCAAGGCTTCTTAAAGTTTGATAAAGCATCTCGTTTTGCACACTTTGCAGTAAGCAATGGGTCACCTAGTATTTTGCTTGGACTGTTCCTACTTGGCCTAAACATTGGTTGATATCGATTGTCTTGTTTTCTCGGTTTTTGGTTATACATACTCGTAAGTGTCATTATTTTTTATAATTTGTGATATGATTTTGGGTCAACTCAACATATTCTTAAAACACCAAGGTTTCTTCACTTAAGGACAAGAAGTAATGTATATCTCATGATTTATTTGTGGCATTCGGTTTTATAAAAAAAATTAACTAAAATAAATTAGAGCTTATTATTTGAATAACCTCATTCAAATATGATGGTAAAATAATTTGTAACTATTTGCTTGGATTTAATTTTTGTGAGCATAAATAAACTTATGTCATTTTCACATACTACACACAAAGTTTGAAAAAAAAAACATGCATCCTTTCTATAAACCTGAAAAAAGCTTACAGTTAAGTCTGATGTTCTGTTACACAACTTACACAAGTTTATTCAAGAAACTCGTTCAATAAATTCTTTCAAACCCTTTATCGAAATCGTTGCATCCTTTCTTGTAAAGACTAAAGACATACCCGTCCCTAAGGAATACTAAAAAGTTCTTTAAAGTTAATTCATTACTCATGTAGGTTATAAACTTGGTGTACGCAGACAGACGCACATACGCACAGACAGACCAACAGAAAAACTACTTTTCTTTAATTTTTAATCATCATTATGTTAGATTTTTTTTTATACGAAATCAATCTCGACACATAGAACAAAAAAAAATTGTTTTGATCATTTTTTTAAATCTCATCTTTATGAAACTGCCCTTTCTGTCAAGACGGGGAGATTAAGAACTCCCAAATGATTTTTTTTTTCTTTGATACGTTTGCAAAGCTCTAACTTTTTATCACATCTTATGTAATACACCATGTATATAGCGTCAACATATGCACCATTTTCTTGTACCATTTAAATCCACCATTTTGAAATTTTAGCAATCAGCGACCCCTAAAACCCTGAAGTTTAGAGTAATTCAATTATAATTTAGATTTATCTATATATATAAAAATCAATGCCACTTTTCGTTGTAATTTTATAACTCAAGATCGTGCTCACCTATCCAAACCAAATGTTTTGGCTTTGTTCGGACTATTTAGTAGATGGTTTATGTGAAGTTTGCACAAAATCGGTCGAGCGGTTCTTCATTTATCGCATTTTTTGTAACAAATGAATTCAATGGCGGATCATTTTGTTAATATGGATTTTGATGTCAAATTGAAACTTTTTTCAGTGTTGACAGTACAAGCATGTTGTTATGTCATTCATGCGGTTATTTCATTTCGGACGTGCTTCGATTAAAGCAAATTGTCAGCGATAATTATTGATTTGTGTTTATATTTTTCAACATATTGTTGAGTGCGCTTTCTTACAAACGGTGAGTCTTGATTTGTTCAATTGTTCAAATGTAATATCTTTATGTGTGCGTGTACTTTTCTCAATTTTTTAGCCAGCCGTTGGTGTTTCATATCGTTTACAGGCTTTTTTTTGAATTTAATTGTCAATTGCATTTACACAAACGGTAAGTTTTGAACTGTTGAAGTGAATTACACTAGAAGCATTTAATCGAACAACGCAAGATTTACGTGGTAATCAACAGGTTTTTGGTATGGTGCTTTGATATTACTGTCAGGGGATTTTCGTCAAACATTGCCTGTCATTCCTCGATCAACTCCTGCTGATGAAAAAAATGCCTGTTTGAAGTCATCAGTTCTTTGGATATACTTATGTACAAAAATTGACACTGAACATTAATATGCGTATTCATCACAAAATGATCCAGCTGCCCATGAGTTTTCAAAACAATTGTTAGAAATTGGTGATGGCAAAATACAAATCGAGAGTACGATTGATCGCTGTACCGAACAATTTTTTGTACAATTGCGCAATCGATAGATGAATTGATTGAATGTGTTTTTTCCGAATATTCTTCAGAATTACAGAATTCATGATTAGTTGAGAGAACGCGCCATTGTAGCACCGAAGAACACTCATATCAATGCTATTAATTTTCAAATTCAAGCGAAACTGCCAGGTGTAGTCACGACATATAAATCAATTGACAGTGTTATGAATGAGTCAATGAATTATCCAATCGAATTTTTAAATTCATTGGAACCGGCTGGTATGCCACCGCATTGCTTGAATCTGGAAGTTGGTTCTTTGATTATATTATTGCGAAATATTAATCCACCAAAACTGTGTAATGGCACCAGATTGGCAGTGAAAAAGTTATTGCCAAATTTGATTGAAGCTACGATCTTAACTGCTAAATCAAAAGGAGAAGTTTGTTTGATACCGCGTATCCCTATGATTCCAACTGATATGCCATTTGAATTCAAACGATTACAATATCCTTTACGTTTATCATTTGCGATGTCCATCAACAATTCCCAAGGGCAAACACTTAACGTTTGTGGTGTGAATTTGGAGGAATCATGTTTTTCACATGGCCAACTTTATGTTGCCTGTTCCAGAGTCGGTACCCCCAGCCGTTTGTTTATTCATGCTCAAAATGGAAAAACAAAAAATATTGTTTATCCAAATGTTTTGGATTAAGTTTTAAAATAGCTAGCAATAAATAAAATATTTTTTTGTTTGAATAAATGAATTTGATGTTCCAATTCTATTATTTCACTTTATACGTAGCGGAGCACGTACCGGGCCGCTAGTAATGTATAATAAATATGCACGTATGTAGTTACTTTAAAATCATAGCATATTCTATGTATATCTATTTACCCAATGTATGTACATGGATCTCCCTTAAGTCATAGGCAGTTGCCTACCTACCTAATTAATGTTAATAAATGAATTAAAATTAAACGCACGCTAAGCATTAGGTAAACCTTCTTCCAATTAAATAAAAATATTTCAGTTTGGGCGTGGCTGACGCCCATTTTCCGTACAAAACCATCAATATTGTTTTTATAATATAGTAATTGTTATATTAAAGCGAAAAACATAAAATTTTGTGGGTATTACTTGCACATTAACATCTTGTGTATGAAATCAAACAATTTGATTTTGGGCAAGGCCGACACCCACTTTTCACTGAAAACATAAACAAATTGTTTTTGCAAAAAAACGATAATTATATTGAATCAGTAAGCATCTTGCGTCTCTAAGTAGAAACAAAAACTGTGTATGAAAAGAAATTTTTGAATTTCGGGCATGGCTTACGCCCACTTTTCATGAAAGAACGAAAAATGTTGTTTGAAAAATTTTAGGTACTACCAATATTCAATTAAAACATTTTTCCCTTCCGTTCGTTATATGAAAAATATTTCTACATTTTCTGGTGTAAATTTTTTCAATACGCCCACTTTTAAAGGCGTGATTTTGATAAAATACCTTTGTTCAGGTAAGATCGTTTGAAAACTACTCGAATCAGCTGTAGTTTTACACATATGCCTAAATACTGACTAATGATCAAAGCTTATAGTTAGTGCTTTAAATTTTTCTTAAACATTTTTAGGGCACGCCCACTTTTAAGGGGCGTTTCCGTCAAAAGCCGTAATATGCATTATTTTTTTAATGTTTTTTAACTATCGGTCGCAGTTTTGAAGTAAGAAGATGAACACTTCGGTTTGTATACCTTGTTTACGTAGCAGAGTGTAGTTCAAGAATTGTTAAAAAAAACACATAATCGCTATTTCCTATTAAAATCTAATTTCTAAAAAATTTAGTTTTGTCCAGGCTTGTCAAATGTGGCGATTTATCGCGCAATTTTAAATTTATTTTGGCGACACGAAAATCGGTTTGGCGATGTACCCTAAAGAAGGCGATATTTTTCGTTTTTGGCGACTTTAATTTTTTGAATCGAAGTCTCAATACTTTTTTCATATTTCTCATTAACACCTAAACCTTACATTTTGTCCATTCCTTCATTCTGAATGGATTCATTGAAACAATAATTTTGAATACAGGCACTTCAGATCGATTTATTTCTCTAAATGACGTACGTCAAACTGAATTCGTGCGTTCGTTTTCTAACCATAGTCAACAATTCTTAACAATAGTCAGCAAAAAGGCGTTCCTTTAATACAAATTAGTTACAATTTGTGAATATATGACGTCATCGTTCCTAAACTTACGTTGAAGTGTCAAATAGTTACGATTTGTTACTATTTCCAAATCAATTGCATGATATGAGTTGAGATTTTTGATGTGAAAAATTGGACATTTGTATTAAACATTTCAAAGTCTTCAATAAAAATCAATCCAAAAAATTACAAATACTCGATTTTAGCAGGAACGTCTTTGTTCTCTTTGAGTGATCAACAACTTAATAATATGGATTTTTCGCCAATTTTGAAAGATGAAAGAGAATTATTTAATTTTCATAAGTTCCTCAATTACAAAATAATATCAAATCCTAACAACGCCACTTCAACAAATTTTTTTTTTGACAAGACAACAATTTATTGTTGACTATGCTAAGAAAAAGAACGCACCAAATGTTTTCTGCAATGCAGAATGCAAACACTTTAAATTCCAACTGTTATGTTAAAATAAATTTTTTGAGTTTGGTGATGTTTGGAGTGGAAAATTTTGAAATTTAGCGATTTTAATTTTAAGTTTGGCGACTTCGCTTTTTTAAACCTGACAACCCTGGTTTTTTCTTTTTTTTTTTCAAATCGATCTGCAAGCTTAAAATTGAATGATGAGCTCATATATTGATTAACCTGGCAATAAAAAGTCTCAGCTGTATGCTTGGCACACGCCTTTTTTTATTGTGACAGCAGTTATTGTACATCAAAATTTATTTTATTGAATTTTTCCCTGCCTGCTAAAGAAGAATTTTGTTTCCGATACTGGAACAGCGGCTGGCTGTGAAGGAGGCGAACGCATATGTTAATACATATACAAAAATGTGGGGAATAGGTTATCCAACAGTTCGTTGCAAACGTACTGTAGCTCTCACTTATGTTAAAATATAATTTCCGGCATATGTCCGCAGCGGCTACGATTTACATAGTCCATTCCATCAGTCCCATTTTTACTACTTTTCCAATAAATCTGGCCGTTTGGCGTCAATATTGGCTTCCAATACTTCAAGAGTTACTGGTTTGTCGTCATAAACCAATGACTTAGCCCAGTAAAAAGTAATCGAGAGGCTTTAAGTTGAACGGACTTAGGGGGCCAGTTAACTGGACCACTTTTGGAAATAAGGTTGTCCCCAAATTCGTTTTATAATAAATGGATGGAAACACAAAATCATTCAGCATAGCTCGAAAGCACTTGAAAGAACTAAGGACCAATGATGCCGTCAACGTGTAAGCCGCACCAAATATTCAATTTTAATGGATAAAATGGTGATTTGTTAATGGCTTTGAAATGATAAGAGTACACTTAAATCGAAAACGATCAATAACTGTTGACCGTAAAAAGTGCTCTATGAACTTCGTGAACAGATTTCTTTTTTTTCAAAGTAAGTTTCCACAATTTGGAAGCGTTGTTCCGGCGCGGCGTTAAACGATTCATGAAGAATTGCCAAACCTTACTGAACAAAAATGTCAACACAGTTTGACATGTCTCAACTGTCAAATCATAGACAACAACCATCAAATCTTCTCATACAGCTAAAAAAAAACACCCTTTAGTTATTGCTGAAAAACTGTATTTCTAGTAAAAATGAGAATAATTGGTAATTGTTTCTTTTTTTTCCCGGTTGGAAAGTATTTTCAACTGTGTTCAAGATGCAAAAACAATTGAATAGGAGAAATTTTTCATTCAAATATTTTTATCCGGAATTAAGAGTTTTTTATTCAAGGTTAAAATGAATGCAATAATAATTCTATCAAATGATTTCAAATGTATGTAACTTAAAAAAAAAACCTCCCAACCTCCACATTTATTCAATATCAAGGGTAGTGAACGTCTCTGTTATACTGTTGGTATAAAAATACTAATTTGAATGATATTACTAATTATTGTTCAAATTATTCTTTAAATAAATTTTCGGTTCGATATTACAAGCAAAAATCGTGAGCCAATTGAAATACAAAGTAAACGAAAAAAGTTATTTATTAACATAATCAAATAATCAAATGATTCGAACAAATTCAGACGTACAATTATTTCAAGGACAATCAACCTAAATCAACAGCGAAGTTAATATGATTTTTAATTTTGATTAAATTTACAGCAACGAATTTTTTAGGTTTTATAAAATAAACAAGAAGTTAAAAAGTAAAAAATTTAATTTTTGCAATAACAGCTTTGATGAAATTATGTTAAGCAAAGTTTGAATGAATTCAATCAAGAAGTTGTTGAATTTGTTAAGGCTGAAATCACCATTTATTAGTAGCCTATAACACCCTTTACGCCATGTTTAAGTTTGACCTCAATACATGCAGTTTAGAGAAGGGAAAAGATCAATTCAAACGGTTTCAAACAAAGCGCTTTATCACATTTGATATCCTACTCAGCGTATGGTCAGTCTATTATAATCCTTGGAATTGGTACCAGATTTCTGTAATTTGCATTCTTAGCCAAAAACAATTGTGCAGTTCACTTTTAATATTGTTCTCAATTTTACATTCGCAGAGTTTAAACCAAACTCGTTCAAGCCGGTTTTGGAGAAATTAGCAAATCTTACCTAAATATTTTGGTTAAAACAACACTTACCAAGTCTAATTTACGTCAAAAATTAAAAACGGATCCTTAAAATTAAGTAACTTTAAATTGTTTATTAGAAAATAAAATGCACGAACTTGCTCTAATGTGCGTGACAGTATTCTTGTGGCTTGAGATTTAAAAAAAAAGTTTTCGAAAGTCTTAAATAAATACCATAACTAATTTAAATTAAATGCTCGACTTAAATTTATAAAAATCTGTGTAGCGGTTTTTTGAAAAACTTTTTGAAAACATTTTTCGAAAAAAAATTCAAAAAATCTATTTCATAGGTATTTAGCAAATACATTTATTTATAATTTTTAGAAAAAAATTAAATAAGTAGTTTTCAAAATATTAATTTTTTAATTTTTTTTTCTTAAAAATGCTTTTAAAAATACAAAAAAATATTTTTCAAAAATATTGGTATGCAGTACAAATTGAGCTACCTACAACTATATATGTGTGAAATTTCGAAAGAATCAGTTGAGTCGTTTTCGAGATAGTCGAAATAAAAAAAAAACGGTCCTATGGAAAGTACCGTTCTTAGCCATTTTTTTAAACTTTTTTTTCAGCCATATGATTGGTCGTACTTAAAAAGCAACACTGCTTTTTTTAAATCGAAATCCTTAGAGCCGTTTTTGATCTACGGAACAATATGAGACGCTTTGGAGGAGCAATGATATTGCTAGCCTGTGACTTCCGCCAAATTTTACCAGTAATCCCGCGATCAACGCCTGCAGATGAACTCAACGCTTGCCTAAAATTATCGTATTTCTGGTGATACGTAAAGAAGCTGCAGTTGACGACGAACATGCGAGTTGCGTTGCAGAACGATCCATCAGCCGATGATTTTGCAAAAAAAAACAATTGGCAATTGGAAATGATCGAATTACCGTTGATGCTGCAACTGGGAACTGGCCTGATTTCGTTCCCGCTGAATTGTGAATTCACATCATAGAAGGAAGAACTCATCAGCAAAGTGTTCCCTAACATCGGTCACAGTTATTTGAATCACGATTGGCTCAGTGAACGCGCGATATTAGCTGCGACAAATAAGGACGTCGATGATTTGAATTTCATCATTCAAAATAAAATCGCAGCTCCACTGCATTCGCTCAAGTCAGTGGATCGCGTAACAAATGATGACGAAGCAACAAACTATCCAATTGAATTTTTGAATTCGTTGGATGTCCCGGTCTACCACCGCACAATTTGAAATTCAAAGTCGGCTCTGTCATCATAATGCTGTGTAATCTGAACCAACCAAAACTATGCAATGGAACTAAGTTGACAGTGAAGAAACTCATGAACAACGTCATCCAAGTGACAATAATCAAAGGCAAGTTCAAAGGCGAAGAAGTTCTCATTCAAAGAATTCCTTTGATAACAACCGACTTGCCGTTCGAGTTTAGGCGGATTCAGTTTCCCGTTCGACCCGCATTCGCCATTACAATTATTAACAAATTGCAAGGCCAATCGTTGCAAGTGCGTGGCCTTAATCTTGAATTCCCTTGCTTTTCACATGGACAACTGTACGTGGCATGTTCGCGTGTCGGAAAGCCGTCTACATTGTTTGATTATGCACCGGACAAAAAAAAAAAACAAACAACGTTGTTTATCACAAAGCGTTGTAGTAACCTAATCATTTCTGTTTAAATAAAAGTAATTTTAATCAATTTAATATCAATTGTTTAATTCTTTCTTAAGAGAGGCTCGACTTTCGAAAGGGACATTTAGTCAATTTAAGGCGGAACGAAGCTCGCCGGGTCAGCTAGTTATAAATATAATTCTTGATGATCATGTACTTAATCTGACACTTTTTGAACATATATTTTAATTTTCGTCTATAAAACCAAAATAAATTTACCAAAATCAATTTCAGTTCATAGTGAGCATTCACAAGAACCACCGTGTTTTTTTATTAAAGTTAATTCCGCCCAAAAAGCACGCCCCTACTTTCAAAATTGATGGATTGAATTGGTTAATAGATGTCAACATTGCAATAAATTTCAAATTTCTATTTCTAAGAAAATTACAATAAATTTGAGAGTTTTTATGTTTGGAATCTGCTTTATGCAAAAGTTAACTCTATTATAATGGTGATTGAAATAATTTTGTTTAAATGAAGAAGAACAATTTCAATTTATTTAAAGGTTAACAACTATGTGAGAGCAATTGGCTTTTTCGATTATTTTAAATTAATGCAAGAAAAAATGAATTTTTATATATTTGAGTTCAAAAGTTGCAGACGAATGAATACTTATTTCTATAAAAAAAAAGGTGAAAGTTAATACAAGAACAAGAAGTAGACCCCAGACGATTGCCTCATTACGAATGTGCAAACTTGATCACACATACATAGCTACTTTTTGAATTATTTGAAAATGTATCTTTAATGTAATCAATCAAATGAAAACTACGAAAAAATGTTGCTCATACGCCCGAGTGTATCTTAAATAAAAATAAATTAATAAATGAAAACATTGTTTCAATTTGCTGGGATAAGTTTGACAGTTTGAGTGTTTGTTGTCTACAGAAATATAAGTTGATGGTTTCTAGACTAGACAGTAGACAGTAGACAGTAGACAACTAGTGGTTGTGTTTTTTAGCTGTCAAGCTTCATAATTAATAACTTATAATTGAACTAGCGGCCCGGTACGTGCTTCGCTACGTATAAAGTGAAATAATAGAATTGGAACATCAAATTCATTTATTCAAACAAAAAAATATTTTATTTATTGCTAGCTATTTTAAAACTTAATCCAAAACATTTGGATAAACAATATTTTTTGTTTTTCCATTTTGAGCATGATAAACAAACGGCTGGGGGTACCGACTCTGGAACAGGCAACATAAAGTTGGCCATGTGAAAAACATGATTCCTCCAAATTCACACCACAAACGTTAAGTGTTTGCCCGTGGGCCTTGTTGATGGACATCGCAAATGATAAACGTACAGGATATTGTAATCGTTTTAATTCAAATGGCATATCAGTTGGAATCATAGGGATACGCGGTATCAAACAAACTTCTCCTTTTTATTTAGCAGTTAAGATCGTAGCTTCAATCAAATTTGGCAATAACTTTCTCACTGCCAATCTGGTGCCATTTCCCAGTTTTAGTAGATTAATATTTCGCAATAATATAATCAAAGAACCAACTTTAAGATTCAAGAAATGCGGTGGCATACCAGCCGGTTCCAATGAATTTAAAAATTCAATTGAATAATTCATTGCGTCATATTGATTCATAACGCTGTCAATTGATTTATGTCGTGACTACACCTGGCAGTTTCGCTTGAATTTTAAAATTAATAGCATTGATATGAATTTTCTTCGGTGCTAAAATGGCGCGTTCTCTCAACTAATCATGAATTCTGTAATTCTGAAGAATATTCGGAAAAAACACATTCAATCAATTCATCTATCGCGCAATTGTACAAAAATTGTTCGGTACAGCGATCAATCGTACTGTCGATTTGTGTTTTGCCATCACCAATTTCTAACAATTGTTTTGAAAACTCATGGGCAGCTGGATCATTTTGTGATGAATACGCTTATTAATGTTCAGTGTCAATTTTTGTACATAAGTATATCCAAAGAACTTCAAATAGGCATTTATTTCATCAGCAGGAGTTGATCGAGGAATGACAGGCAATGTTTGACGAAAATCCACTGACAGTAATATCAAAGCACCATACCAAAAAGCTGTTGATTACCACGTAAATCTTGCGTTGTTCGATTAAATGCGTCTAGTGTAATTCACTTCAACAGTTCAAAACTTACCGTTTGTGTAAATGCAATTGACAATTAAATTCAAAAGAGCCTGTAAACGATATGAAACACCGACGGCTGGCTAAAAAATTGAGAAACGTACACGCACGCATATACATATTACATTTGAACAATTGAACAAATCAAGACTCACCGTTTGTAAGAAAGCACTCAACAATATGTTGAAAAATATACATAAACACAAATCAATAATTATCGCTGACAATTTGCTTTAATCGAAGCACGTCCAAAATGAAATAACAGCATAAATGACATAACAACATGCTTGTACTGTCAACACTGAAAAAACTTTCAATTTGACAGCACATTCCCCATTAACAAAATTATCCGCCTTTTATTGAATTCATTTGTTACAAAAAATGCGATAAATGAAGAACCGCTCGACCGATTTTGTGCAAACTTCACATAAACCATCTACTAAATAGTCCGAACAAAGCCAAAACATTTGGTTTGGATAGGTGAGCACCATCTTGAGTTATAAAATTACAACGAAAAGTGGCATTGATTTTTATATATGTATATAGATCTGCTATACATTACAGTAGGTAACTAAAAAGGATATATTTACAAAAATGTAATTGTCTCCGTATTATACAAACATAAAAGTAATAAAATATATAATAGTAAAGTACTGTCACAAAAACTTCCGATAGGTGGCGTCCGTTGGTTGTCTAACAAGACTATTTATAAATTTAATAACATTTGAACTCTCTTTAAGACACACATAAATGCCATCGCCAATTTACCTTGGCGCCTCCTATCGGGCTGCAAATCTGAATATTGGGTTTTTAAATAAGGGCGCGTAGATGTTGAATTGGAATTTAACAAGCTGAATGTGAGAGGTATTAATAAAATTCTAATTTAAAAGGTCCATGTATGAAACATATGACATCGTTCAAATTCGTACCTCGGCTTTTTACGGTGGCACAGAGCCAAATAAGGATATATGGCACTGTAAACAGAGAAGGAATAATGAAATACTGGTCCGACCCCTTTTTTCTACAAAGTGAGGGAATGCATGCAATATGCAGATAAACCCATTCAGAATAACTTCAAGGATATGAATGATGATATCCAAAGCCAGTCTAAGTTCGGCTGACATTATGCCGTCGGGTCTAGCAGGTTTGTATGGAACCCCGCTGGCCATCAAAATTCCATTCTTGTTTGTCCCTTGTAGTCAGACTAAGTTTATTTGTTGTAATAATTTTTTTTTTTTAAAGGCAGACGCGCTCAAGGGTTTCGGATAGCCCTTTTAGTGATTAGTCACAGCGTGAGCGATAGGAAATTAGAAAGGAAGGGAGAGGAGGTGTCGATTAACATTGGTCTTGAATGGAAAGGGAAAATTGTACCAGGAAATTTATTCCACATTCGTGTTGTACGGCTGAAGAATGAATCCCTATATTTCGAAATTGTGTTCAAGTGTAAACTGATGAACTTTTCTTTGAAGACGAGGGTTTTTAGGAAATGTTTAACTGGTGGAAAACAGCTGGCTTACTTGAGTGAGCATCATAATAATCTCTTTTAATAATTAAACTTCTTTATAGAAATAGCACCTTTAGTTCTTATTTAGAATTAAGGAACAGGTTCCCAAAAAGATCAGATTTGAATTTTCTGAAACTCCCGAGAAAGTCAAACTTTAATTTGTGGCTTGAAAGCACGCACAATGAAATCATTTTCACTTTTGTGTGAATTTCGTACTTTGCTGAATTTTGTTTAGGACTTTAACAGTGAAGGGGTAATATTTAATAGCATTCGACATGAACAAGGATTTCTGTTAAGTTTTAATTTTATAAATTCCAGAGATAATTTTGTAAAGTAAAGAACTCGAGGGTTTTCATTAGATTCGCTCGAGTCGGATGGCTCCAAGGATAATTCCAAAGCAAGATGATTCTGATTCTTTAATAAAATTGAAATAAAATATAATCAACATTATATTAAATCAGGTAACCTTTATTCGAATATAATATGAGTTTCAAAGACGTGTGCCATCAGGGCAAATAAAATAAAGTTTTGTATCCCAAGGAAATTGCCTCACACATTGTTTACCTTCAACAAAACGGTTGGTTCAAGGTATCTCCAAGAGGGACCTAATAAAATAGACATGTTAATAAATTTTTCTAATAAAGTTTATCATACCCATAAAGCTCTTGAAAGCAAACGACACAGCACGCCAATCAAACTTCAATTGATCATACTTCATATTTTATGTTTTGGTTTTTTTTCTGCCTTTTATATCCTTATACTCCTTACCTTTACAACTCATATACCTTCTGAAGTAATCATCATCGTACAAGAGATTATGTAATCTATTCCTTCAGCTAAATTGGCCAAAATAAAATAATAAACAAAAAAATAAAATCCACCCTTACCTACAACACACGACACACTTCCAAAAATTGTATAATATACCACTCTTCCATATAGTAGCAGGAAGGATGAAAAAAAAAATGTACTCACAAGCATAAAGGACTCAAATCACCATATAGATTCTAAAAATAAGCTTGAACACAATAAAAAACCAACACACACAACAAATTAGTTCAGAATCTTCTCCACTCTGCTGGCTTCTGGCGGGTACCCGAATATTATGCATGCAGGGGGGAAACAAAAATAAATCGACAACCAGTGCGTGGGGGGCGCGAGGAACACTGAACTATGTGTCTAGATGACAACGAAAAGCTAAAATTCAAGAAGCAAACAAAGGACGAAAAAACACCACCCTATAGCTTAGCGTGGGATAAGCTTGAAGGACACACAGACACATGGTGGCCCTATTTAAATAAATAAAATAGATAGAAAAAAAAAAAAAACCCATGAAAGAGGAAGAAAATTGTTTGACACAGTTATAGTTTTTATATTCCGTCATCTATTCTCTTTGGGAACATACGCCAAAGGACGTGGGTAGAAGCCACAAATAGGACACACAGGGATGAGGGTTTTTTTTTTTTTACAAAGAGCACAATAACATCTTCAAAAAGAGACTCGGATTTACAGAAAAATTATACTGAGAGTTTAGTATTGTCCTTTTTTTTTGCTTTTTGTTACTCATACGCCACAGTGCCAGTGAAAGGTATTATCCTTTTAAAGTAATTATAAATATGCAATGATAATGGCGGACTATGAACTATAATAACGTAATGTGTTAATAAAAAGTTAACGGGCTTTGAAGACATAATTTATGGTTAAAGTGAATTAAGAGCTCTTCTCTGATGCATATTAAACTGTACGGTATGAATTTTTTATTCGGTGGAATACATTATTTTAATATTTGTTTTAATTCAAAAATGAAAGTAACTTTTGCAAACTTTTAACACAAATGATGTATAAGAATATAATGCATTATAAAATAATGCAAATTTTATGGTTTTGAGGACAGCTAGAATTTCCTTATAGCATGATAATATTTGGCAACAAAGAAAAGACTTAGAAAAAAGAGGCTTCTCGTTTGTAGGATTTGAAGTTTTTTAGATTTCTCGATAAAAGTTTAATAAAAACTGTTGGTAGACAAATTGAGAAAGGGCGTAACATCGTTCAGCGGGTTAGGCTAGTATTTTATAAAAATGTTTAAAAAAAATTCCACTTAATCCCAGAATAAATGAGATTTTTTGTATAAATTATTAAACTTGCAGTTAAGCTGCTACCCGTGAATTCAGTTCATGCAAACTTTCATAGTTTAATACCACAGAAAGCTCTGTTCGGTTCTTTTCAACTCGGTGCTATTTAAGGTTAATATTATCCAGTCTGTATTTGTAGAATATATCTTCAAGGTGTTTATGTTGAGTATGGTAACAATTATTGGCTCAAGAGTTTGATTATTCGATGACAAGGCTATAGTTTTCCAGGCAGCTGCGATAGGGTTCTGTTTGGGCGCCATTTTCGTATTTAATTATAACTTTCCAATTAAAGAAGTTCTAATTCAATTTTTCCTAATATATCTTCTGATTTACAGAAATTTTAATTTAGCAACCAATCAAAGAATGTATTTTGATAGCTCTAAGTTAAAGTTTTTATATATGCTTACACATAATTTTTAACTAAATATACGTCATCTCTCGTTCAATACTTCTCATCTTAAACTACTCATAAAAGGAAAACGAGACATAAAATATAACGTCTTATTGTGAAAGATTACAAATAATAAATCACGAGACTGCAGGTTTATTAATATTACTTACTATAGCAGCCATGCTTTTATACCAACCATATCCTGCAAAATGGGTGTATTGTATTTTGTGTGAGAAATAATACCGTTAGGTACAGAAAAGTATATATATTCTGACTCAGAATCAAAAGCCGTACGTCCGTATGTATACTCCCTAGAGGTCACAATTTTTAAGCTAGAAAGCTAAATCTAAGTTCTTGAACCGGTGACATCCGCCACAAACACGCCCACTACGCCATTTTTGTTAAACAACCTCTATTTGGCAAAATTTAATCGTGTGTTTTGTACAGTAACGATCAAAGCACAACGCTTAAATTTCGCACACGCAAACTATACATAAATCTTCTCTAAATTAAATAACAAAATTCCCATTTAGGCGTGGCTGACGCCCACTGTTCGTACAAACCATCAATATAATTTTCATAAAATAACAAAACATATTTTTGCAATTAAACTTCTAATAAATCCACAATCCCAAATTTGTGCGTCTTTTAGTCGAAACTTAGAAGAAATGTATGAAAAGAAATTTTCAAATTTCGGGGTGGCTTACGCCCACTTTTTATTAAAAAAAATAATCAAAAAACATAGTTTTAAAAATTTGAGGTACCAATATTTAATTTAAATATTTTCTTCTTTATTTTATGAAACATATACCTCTTAATTTTCTTGTGTGTAAATTGTTTCCATACGCCCACTTTTAAGGGCGCGATTTTTATAAATTACCTATATTCGGGTATGATCGTTAAAGAACTACTCGATCCAGGTGGAGTTGTGCACACATGCCTAAAAATTGACTAACGGTCAAAGCTAAGTTAATACTTTTATTTTTTTTTCCATTTTTAGGACACGCCTACTTTTCACGGACTTTTCCGTTTAAAGTTTTAATATAATTTCATGTTTCAATGTTTTCTAACTATCGGTCGCAGTTTTGAAGCAAGAAGATGAGCACTTCGGTTTGCATACCTTGGTAACTTGTAGCAGAATGTGGTTAAAAAATTTACTAAATACATCCAAAATCGCTATTTCGATTCAAAATCTAATTTTTAAAAATTCAAATTATGTCTTGTTATGTTCAAATCGAGCTCCAAGCTTAAAATTGAATGCCACTAAAGTTATAGTAATGATTTTGCTTTGGCAATATAAATTCTAAGCTTTGGGTGGCCACAAAATTATTGCTATGCCTGTATTTTTTCCTGTCTGCAAAAAAAGAATTTTGTTTCGTGAACTGGACAGCATATACAAAAATAGGGTACCCAACAGTTTGTTGCTAAAGTACTGTAGCTTTCGTTTATGTTTTTTTTGTGATATCTATAGTTTACTAGCTGTCCCGGCAGACGTTGTTCTGCCCTTCCGAGCAGATATCGCAGTGATATAAACGACGATATATAGTTTATTTTAAATACGCCCAAGTGTATCATACTAAAAAAATCAATAGAATACCTGTTTATAACAGCTTGTTAAAAAAGCATCACCCAAGCATTGAAGTACGTTAAACCTATCAAAAAGAATAAGATGTTTTAAAACCGGATACAACTTTTTTTTCTTTTAGCATATTTCATCAAAAATTGTGGGTGTTTAGTTGGGTCGTTGCGGTGGTGGTTGGGAGGTTGAGGGTTGGTTATCATGCAAAATTATCGTCCGTAAACCGACTTTACAGCTCATTTCACTATATACAGCTATGTGCCTGCAAGGTTTGGAGAAAATCACCTGCAAAAAGAATCAGAGCGCCTCCCATCTACCATCTATGATCTAAAATTACTAAGTAATTGCAACGACGCGACGTTTTAACTTTAATTATCTAAAAAGAATAGTGGTCAAACTTGAGAACATTACGTCTACCATCTACCTTCTTCTACAATCTATTCCCATCTACCATCATTTACAATTAACCATCTTCTACCATCAACCGTCTTCTACCATCTACCATCTTCTACCATCTATCGTCTTCTACCATCTTTTACCATCTTCTACCATCTTGTACCATTCACCACCTTCTACCATCTATCATCTTCTATCAACTACCATCTTCTAACAACTACCATCTTCTACTGCTAACTATCTTCTACCATCTTCTACCATTTTTCACCATATACCGTCTATTACCATTTATTTCCATCTACCATCGTTTACAATTAACCATCTTCTTCCATCTTCTACCATCTTCTACCATTTACCACCTTCTACCATCTATCATCTTCTATCAACTACCATCTTCTACTGCTAACTCTCTTCTACCATCTTCTACCGTCTTTTACCATCTACCATCTTCTACCATTTACCACCTTCTTCCATCAACCATCTACCATCTTCTACCGTCTTCCATCTTCTACCGTCTAGTCTACCATCTTCTACTATCTACCATGTTCCATCTTCCACCATCTACCATCTTCTCCTATCAAAAAGTGTTTCTTTGGAAAAGCTTTTCGAAGTAAATATTTTTGGAATACCCACATATACGTATGTGCGTATGTAGTACTTCATACATATAATTGAAATCTATAGCGTTCACAAATTTAAAATACTAAACGACGAAACATACTTTGTTTTTGTATTTAACGTTTATTTGACTTCAAATCAAAAATCAAAAAAATTAATATTATATAAAATTATGACTGATTTATATTTCAAATAAATGACTTTTCAGATTTACTAAGTGAGCTTTTAGTGTATTTTTTTCGAACGCATAACACAACTTTTCCAGAAGGTTTTTCCAAAATTTTCCTTCATACAAACCTTCTCATGGCATATACGAACAACTTAAAAAAAAATTGAGCCAAATTGGCCCAGCCGTTTTTAATTGATGAATTACTATACATTTTTCACACCATTTATATATATATAGATTATTCAGCTTTACTGATGCCAAATTTTCATGGCAAGTAACAATATTGAACAGCTCGTCGAAATGATAAAACTTTATTTTCAAAATGAGTATTCGTTAGTGCAAATGTTCCGAGCGTTGCTTCCAGTTTCCGGTAGATGGCATTTTACATTTGACTATTCTTGGCTTAATTTGAGACGACTGGTTTGGTAATCAATCAGGTAATATTTGTTTTTAAAAAAACAAGATCTCGGCCTTTCGCAGACTTCAACTTGTCGAATTTAGCGTAGGGACTTACGCTAGGCCTACATTCGTAAAAAATCCATTTAATGCATGGGCTTAGTTCATGACTATACCCAATGTAGACTGTGGGCTTCGGAGCATTTGGAATAGGATCCAATTTTGAAAGAAAATGATCTTCAGCAAAGAGGCGCATTTTTGATCGAATGTCTGTGTGAACAAGCAAAATAGCCGCATATGTGATGTCACCGCAACGTACACGAAGTGGAACCGGTTCCAATGCATACCCGGTATTAAAACGATGTTACATTTTATACAGGGTGAGCCAAAAGAAGTCATCCATCCGATGTCGTTAATACCTCATACACAGGTTGTTTTATTCTATTTCAATACGTAATCGCCCGTTTTGCGAAGCCACTTACAAGGAATGATGATGTTATGATTCCCCACGGCCTGCCATTCGATGCAATTTGCACTGCGTCTGCCCCTGGGGATTAGTACCAAGAAGTCAGAATTGCAGTCATAAGAAGTTTGTGGGGTCAACTTAGAGTTTCCATGTCTCGCGCATGGACAAAAACAACTGTATGTTGCGTGTTCGCGTGTCGGCAAGCCATTATGTCTGTTTGCGTAAGCGTCAGAAGACAAACCATTAAAATTAGTTTAACACAAACATTGGCTCATCTTTACAAATAAAATTTATCGAATAATAAAATACGCATACATAATTATAAAATTTAAGCTTTTATTGTTCTTTAGAAATCTCTCAGTCAGACATAAACATAAACAATTATGTTGATATCTATTGATTCTAACTGTAAGGAAAACAATATGTCACATTTGATAAACATCTCGAAATCCATCTGTTCCCAAAACAAAATGAAATACTTTTGTTCTGTTCGTTTTTGCATTCTGATTCCCAAAGGTAGAAAGAAAAATATCTTTTTGATTAAGGATAATACCACATCCGTCTCCTGGAAAACCCCTAAACTACTCTCTTAAATGCAAAAAAAAGCAACAACAAATACTCTTATCTGATGAATCCAACAGCAATATATTTCACAAATTTTTAAACCTCAAAGGGCAAAATTCACAAAATATCTCAAACGCAAATGAAAATATGTACCCTCTTATGGCTTAGTTTGATTGAGAGCGACAAGTTATATCTTTATATCTTCTGACCCATTTACAACACACACACAAAAATCTGCTCATAGTAAGGAATTCAAAATAAAATCCTAGACTTGAGATGATGTTGACATAAATCTTCCATTTTTTCTCGCAAGATTTTTTTTTTCTCAGAAAAATCTTCCTTTACTTTGTAGGTACCCTATACCCTGTGTGTGGTTTTATTTTTAAAAAATGGAGGAAAAAAAAAAGTCAAAAAGACTGTCAAAGTCAAAGGCTAGTATCAAGATCCTTCTCACATTTTGTGGTGTAACATCTTCCATCTTTCATACAGAAATTTATTTAAATGAAGACGTAAGGCATCAATAAGGACAATGAATGACTCTATGTGGCCATGCTATGTAGTATATGGACTTTGGTAATGTTAATCTGTTTTAATAACAGTTTCTAATAACATTTTCTAATAACATAGTCCTTGTAAGCTCTAAGCAAAGTAATACGTTCAAATAATTGCCTAAAGGATATCAAGTTTCATTGACAATGTTAAACACAATACTATACCTTATGAAGGATGTTGTAGGATGTAGGTTGTAGGATGTAGGTAATCCAATCTGATCCAACAAACGATTAATTAAGAAACTCACGAAGTGATGAGAGAAAGATAGAGACAAATTTAATACCAAACCATGTCCATTTCCTTTACTCGTTTAGGTAAACATTATGGGTTTTGGTTCGTACAGAGAGCAGCAAGGACTCTCATAAACGATGTACTATATCAACTTAAACTCTCACACCATACCACCCCACTACCCACTTAAGACCATAATTCTCAAAGATTGAATGACTTCCAAATCAAACAAAATAAGTTTAAGTAAATATTTGTGATTGCACAGCACTCAGCAGCGAAGCAGGACGAATTTATGAATGAAATGGGAATTGCGAACTAGGGACGGACGAAGACTAATAGTAACCGAACGTAACAATTATTCATTGCCGCCTCATTTGACATTTATTGCTTCTTTGATCCTGAGAGTACACGATGGATTTGGAGGGCGAAGGGAATGGTGGAGAAATAAGGAAACAAATAAAAAAGTCTTATTGATGCCAAAGGTCAGCAATCTAATAGAAATAATAAAAAAACACATTTCAAAAAGATTTAAGAGGAAAGCAAGTGCCTCTAGGCAAGTGCGTCCGACAATCAATGACACTCTTGTGGTAAGCTTTCAAGAGATGGCTGAATTATTTGTAGCACAGTTTTTTGCCAATTCGACACTACCACAGAGTGATATGGCTCTTCCTGTATCGTTTTCTTGAGAGCGTAAACAGTTTTACGGGATAATAATCTCCCTTTGCACTCGATCAGTTGCAAGAGTACGGGCCCAGATGGAAAATAGAATTTGCACAGACTGTTCCAAAAAGGTGTATTTTCATCCACATCAAACTTCCGACGCATTGCATTTCTTCCCTAGTTTTCAAAACCTGGAAACTCTGAAGTTCAGTGGGACCAATATTTACATCGCTTTGAAAAAAATAAGATTATTGCGCTGGATAGAATTTGGCACCAGGCTCTCTTATCGAACAAACGTGCATTTGGCATCAACTAACCCCTTAAACCTGCTAAAAAATGCTGGTGTGCCCCAAGGATCCGTTCTATCTCCGACTCTCTTTATTATATATAGGGTATTTTTACTTGCGATTATAGGTACTATAAGGCAAGTTATGCATTCGTCGAAAAAAAAAGTTTTGAGATAACAATCAAACATGACATTACGATGATAGCGAAGACGAAAAAAGATGGTCTAAAAATTCTGTCCGTCTGTATGTCTGTCTGTCTGTCTGTCTGTCTGTCTGTCTGTCTGTCTGTATGTATAGAGACCTACAGAGCAAACGGGTGGGCCGAATTGCTTCAAACTTGGTATATAGACTTTTTTAGGTATTGTAAAGAGGGGAAATTGAAATTTTTTTTTTAGCTCAAAAAATAACGGTACCTGCCATACAACCGTTACGTTAAAGCTTATTTTTCTTAAAAATGGCTCTAACGATTTCGATTTAAAAAAATCAGTGTTGCTTTTTAGGTACGACCAATAATATGACTGAAAAAAAAGTTTTAAAAAATGGCTAAGAACGGTACTTTCCATAGGACCGTTTTTTTTGCTTTCGACTATCTCGAAAACGACTCAACCGATTCTTTCGAAATTTCACACACACATAGCTGTAGGTAGCGCAATTTGTATTGCATACCAATATTTTTGAAAAATATTTTTTTGTTTTTTTAAAAGCATTTTTTTAAAAAAAATTTAAAAAATTAATATTTTGAAAACGGCTTATTAAACTTTTTTCTAAAAATTTTAAATAAATGTATTTGCTGAATACCTATGAACTGGCGTTTTTAAATTTTTTTTGAAATTTATTTTCAAAAAGTTTTTCAAAAAAAACTTTTTTTCTCAAAAACCGCTCCACAGATTTTTATAAATTTTTTCTCATAAATTCATATTTTTCCAAGAAATAAAATGGCGTACTTTTTTTCCGCTCAAATTAGTTTAAGTATTTATTTAAGAATTTTGAAATTTTTATTTTTATCAAAATCTCAAGCCCCTAAACCACTGTCACTCATTAGAGCAAGTTCGTGCGACCCAGTCGTGCATTTTATTTTTAGACGTGTGGGGTTCAAGAAGAAATAAAACGCGTATAATTTAATGTTATGACCAAGAATTTGGCCTTATTATAAAGATAAGGGTTTGCTATTATGTTTGGAAAATGATTTCGGGCAAGTGGCCGCCGCTCGAATAAATTCCTGCGCGATTATTGTGACCAAATATTGGACGCAGAGCTCGATGCCTCACTCGTACTGAACCATTATTTTGGTAATAAATTTGTACGATTTGCAAATGTTGTTCAGGAATAAATCTATTCCTTATGAAATGGCAATCCAAATTGTGCATAAATCAAGTGACAGCTGTCAGAAAGACTAACTCCAAGAAAAGTATTGACAGATTGAAAACCACACGTCTAAAAAAAAACAACATTTATTTATTAACGATCTCTCATATAATACTTCTAATCCACTCAATTGTTTTTCTGGAGACGGTACCGTCGGCTTTTCATATCGGTTTCCAGTTCCGGTGCCCTTTTCTTCGGATGTGGAACTGCAATGGCAGCATATGATTAGATCATTGAGTTCCGATCTTGAAAACTCCGTCCAATAAGGAATTATCAACCGTGAGGAATTTACCTTACCTTATATTATGAAAGCTCCACTGGAGCGTGGTGATCCTGGGCCTTGCTGAGAATACCCTTTCAGCCTGCTCGATCTCTAGCCTGCTGTCTCCAATTTTGCACTCCAAGTTCACGGATGTCTCCCTCTACCTGATCGCTCCATCAAAGATGAGGTCTACCTTGGCTTCTGACTCCCTCGGGTTTGGCGTTGAAGACTTTACGAGCTGGAGCGTCGATGTCCATTCGCTCTACATGGCAAAGCCATCTTAGTCTTTGGATTCAAATTTTTCTGGCTAGGCTTATGTCGCTGTACAGCTCGTACAGTTCGTTGTTGTATCTTCTTCTCCAAATGTTGTTTTCTTGATTTACGCAGACAGGACCATAGATCGTACGCAGAACTTTTCTCTCGAAGACTCCTAGTGAATTTTCATCCGATTGGGATAGGGTCCATGCTTCCGCGCCATATAGCAGGATCGGGATGATGAGTGTTCTATACAGTGTCTCTTTGGTTCGTCTCGATAGGGCTTTATTCCTCAAAAGCTTATTCAGCCCAAAGAAACAGCGATTAGCAAGAGTCATTCTGCGTTTGATTTCAGCGCTGATGTTGTTGCCTGTGTTTACAGCAGTGCCACGACTTGTATGCCTCCGTTTTGAGCACAATCGGAGTCGAACCAGGGGTTTCTGGGGGAGGATGTGAGAAACCCAATATCTCTGACGCAGCACTTCTTATGGCTTGTTGACATAGCTGCCATTGGTCATCCGGGTTCATGTCATCAGTCGAAGGATTTCTCGCAAGCTCAAGGGATACGCGGTCGGCATAGGCAGCGGCGGTCTCTTCCGATTGAAGACGTCCAACATTGAATTTCCTCGGTGTAGTCGGTGTTCGCCTAAGAACTTCCATGGAGATCCGTACCCTAAGTTTTGCACCGACTAGGTAGTGGTCCGAATCGATGTTTGCTCCTCGGAAAGTACGGACATTCACAATGCTGGAGGAGTGTTTTCCATCAATCACAACATGGTCGGTTTGGTTGCAGGTTCGACCATCTGGGGATCGCCATGTGCCCTTGTGGATGTCGGGACGTGGGAATCGTGTGCTGCTCAGCACCATGTCTTTTCCCGCTGTAAAATTGACAAGCCTGAGTCCGTTGTCGGAGGTGGTGTCGTGCAGGCTGTGTTTTCCGATCGTCATACCAAAGATGTCCTCCTTACCAATTTTGGCATTAAAAGTCTCCCAAGAGAATTTTAATGTCATGTTTTGGGCACTGCTCATATGTTTTGGCGAGGAGCTCGTAGAAACATTCTTTGGTGGTGGCTTATGTAGTGGAATTTCGCCTTATTTCGGATCGTTGTCACTCTCTCGCTGACTTCGCGAAAGTTCAAGCTGGCTAACTCTTCCTCTGACAGCAAATCTGCACCAAACAAACACGATCTCCCATCTGATGGCATTTCTCATAGTAGAAGTTACAGTCCTCTGTAATTCTCAGGCCCGGTCCATCCCATCGCATCTCCTGCAGGGCTGTTATATCAGCGTTGAGACTGCCGAGGGTCTCGGCTAGCTGCTCGGCTTTACGCGGCCTGTTTAGCATACGCACATTCCACGTGCATATGTGTAAATCGTTGTCCGTTTTTCGTTTGCGGGGGGGGGGGGGTTTGTCGGCAACATTTTTGGTTCGTTTATCCGAGGCGTTTTTTGCTGTTTTCATCACAATAAAATTTCCCTTTCATGACCGGCTTGTGAGGCCTGTGCATGACATATAGATCTTGGTGGTGGTTGGATCTTCAGAGTGTATCTTTCCTCCTGCTCCTAGTTCCTGAGAAGATAATTCAGGTATCTACAACCTATGAATTCGATGGATCCAACGCTCGTCGTTAGTTCACCTATCACCTTTCGGATATCCAGCAGGCACCGCTTGGTGGCGACGATGCGATTTTGCACACCGTGTGGAATTTAATGCTTCGAAAACCCAATACTGTTTTCAGTCATTAAAGCATAACATACTCCCGAGGTGCAAACCACCTTCTGTGGAACACCAAAAATTGCAGCAAAATGTTAAGGTTTCCTTAGCCCTGTAAGAAATATTTTTCTCCATCTGATCTAGCTCAGTCTAGAAGGCAAACACTAACCTCAAGTTTGAGAATAATGCACATATCTGGGCAGATAGATGCTCCTGTTGCATATTCGCCTTCTGGACACGGTAAAAAAAATAAAATGCACGACTGGGTCGCACGTACTTGCTCTGTGGGTGCAATAGTACGACGAAAACAAACTTTTCGATCAATAAGGACAACTCATTTTTGAAAAATTTGGTAAACACTAAAAATAAAATGCACGACTGGGTCGCACGTACTTGCTCTGTTGGTGCAATAGTAAGATGAAAACAAACTTTTCGATCAATAAGAACAATTCATTTTTGAAAAATTTGGTAAAAACCAAAAAAATTTGGCTAAAACTGGAAAACTCGATATACGGAAGGTAACGTTAAGAAACCTTTAATATTTAAAATTAAGACGTTATCTTTTGGGTGTTATAAATGATACAAATGTCCACTTATGGGTTATGGCCTAATAAATTATACTGTTAAAAGCAATTTCCGCTATTATCATGTATAGCCAAAAACTAAAAATGCAGTTTTGTTTGAAGTATTTTATGTATGTTACATACAAAGTTTCATAAAAATCGAGGAAGCCGTTTTTGAGTAAATTTGAAAAAATGAAAAAATTGGCCAAAATCTAGTGGCTCTTTGTATAGGAGCCACCATTTAAAAAAGAGAAACTGAAAAAAAAATCAATGCCATCTGATAGGAAGCTGTAAGGAACTATACCAAACAAAGTTTGAGTGAATTCGATGCAACCGTTGACAACTTATGGCCATCTGAAAAAAAGCCGTTAAGAGCAGATCTCCGTTATTTGCATTTTTAGCCAAAAACTAAAAACGCAGTTCTCTTAAAAACACTAAAAGAATATAACACACAAAGTTTAATCAAAATCGTTAGAGCCATTTTCGAGAAAATTAGAAAAAACCAAAAAAAGTTGGCTAAAACTCAACGGCTCGTTGTATGGAAGCCACCGTTTAGAAAGGCTTCAGTGAAAAATTTACTAAACCATCCTATAGAACACTATTAAAAACTATGTCAAACAAAGTTTTAGTTGATTCAATCAAGCCGTTGTGAACTTATGGCTATTTGAAAAAAAGCCGTTAAAACCTGATTTTCGTTACGACCATTTGAGGCAAAAACAAGAAACGCAGTTTTGTTAGAAATGCTTAAAGTTAGCTAAATTTTAAATTTAATCAAAATCGTTAGAGCCGTTTTCGAGAAAATCCAAATTGAAAAAAACCGTTACTTGAAAGGTACCAGTTTGAGCCGGGCTAAAACAAAATAAAAAAAACCTCGACAATGGTTTTTCTTCAAACTGCTATATACCAAGTTTGAAGAAAATCCGTCAAGCCGTTTAGGCTGTAGCATGACGTGAAAAAGCGCACATCCGCACATCCGCACATCCGCACATCCGCACAGACGCACAGACGCACAGACAGACCGACGGACGGTATGGCGAAAACCACTTTTTTGGGCTTCTCTATCATCGTAATGTCATGTTTGATTAAAACCTCGATTTTTTTTTTCTGCACGAAACCAATACTTGCCCTATAGAGCAAGTAAAAAATAGCCTAACCATTACGGAAACAATTGTTTTTACTTAAATATCGCCGTGATGTCTTTTGTCTCACCTTGTCTTTTCGTTCCAGCGAAAAAGTCAGATGCATTCCTGCTCTTAAACAGCAATTTATCCGTATTACTTGCATTGCTAGGAATGCCCATCAATTTACCCTCGATATTAGATACGGGCGTACTGTTGGGTATAGAGACTTCTAACCCCCCTAGATATTTTCATCAAACAAACTGCTGCTTGGTCACCAACTCACCTGAAGGCAATCTCACAGTGGAAATAATAGTTACGGCCATGTCAACCTAGTAAATACTTTTTGTATCCCACAAAGAAACAACACCTCACAACATTTCGAAAAAAAAAACTTCCGAATTAGCATAGCTTCTCGATCACTCTGGAAAATGCCTTCCTGGAAGACGGACGAGTCCAGTTTTTCACTGATTGTTCAAATAATGATGGAGGGTCTAAATTTCAGTCTTTCCGTCTTACAAACCATTGTAACGTGTTCCAGGTGGAATTAATGACGGGTAAGTAATGCTTGGCCAAATGGTATAATCCCACAAAAAAAGTCCCCAAAGACGAAATCCCCAGGAGAAATCCAGGAAAAGCCAAATCCCCAAGAGAAAATCTTTGGAAAAATAAAAACCCCCAAAAGAAAATCACAAAACGATGTTGTGCAAGTAGTGAGTCAAGCAATAAAATCGCGCTTGCAAAAGAAATTATTAATTGGAGATTTTGCCGTTTGGACGCCCTTCCCCGTGTGAGCTTACATTTTTTTGTGGATTTCGTCCGATTGAAATATTGTCTTTTTCTTCGAGATTAAGGAGGTTTTATCCCGGCTTACAGAACACGTGATATCCTCGCCAAGGACAACATCACTTTTTCGAAAAGCCAGGTTGCGCTAAAATCCCTGGATTATATCTCAAGGCGGCCACGTTGGACATGTGTGCTAGTCTGATGAGTATTGGATGATGTGGTTTGGGAAACTCAAAATATGCGATTGGAAAGGGTGAATACGAAGCCTATAATTTAAACAAAGCACTTTCCTATTACTTTTGCTGTCAATTTTGTTCAAGTCAACTGTCAAAGTGTCACCATCAAAGATTTGATCCTTTAAACTAAAGCCTATCTTTTGAATTGGGTCTCTCAAAATTGTCTTAAGCGTTTCTCTGCTTTACTGGCTGCGCACAATGGTGTAGCGGCAGCAGTAGCACGTAGCAATGTCAAAGTTAATGTCAAAAAAAGTAGCGCACTAAGCAGCATACACGAATACAATGTGCAGCACTAAACTCAAACAAAAATCATGTCTGCCATTTTTGTTTGTTGTTGTTTTGCAGCGCAGCACGTTCGTGAAGTTAGAGTCAAGTCGACTTGTACTTCAGCTACTCTCTATGCTGCAGCTGCTACTTCAGATTGTAGCCGTGCAATACAATTTACGTACTTAAACATCAAATGTGATTTCATTGCAGATCTAAGAACCTCCCCCGCCCCCAAATTTGTCTTTGTTTCTAACCACAATGAATGTCATCTAGCTCTCTCAAAATTTCAAAGTATGGATAAGACTGTTTGGAATGGATGGAATCCCTATTGACAACCACTATACGCTCCCACAGAACCAGTGACAAAAATAATTTAAATTTATAGACTCTTTTGCCTCCCTCACAAGTCACAACAAACCCCCTCCCGATCGAACCCTTATTTCATTTAAATTTTAACTCTCTATGCGCAAAGTGTTGTGTAGTGTAGGACGTAAGACATCTTTTTTTAAACCTCTCCTTTTGTCTGGAAAACATGATTGGGATGCATGCTGGAACATTGTTGTCCTTGTCATAGTTAGTTAAGTGGCAAAAAGGATGGCGACACCATAGTGATGTCGGCGCGGCAATGTCATTTCTAGCGGCAGTGGCAGCGGCAGCGCGTTGTGGCATTCATAGAGACCATAAAAATGAACGGAAGTCAGCTAAACAAAACCTTATTAGAGTGCGGTGATATGATGAAGTGTCCTTTTTCCATCACTATAACGCTTTGTGTTTGGCACAATTGACATTCGATGGCGTGTGATGTTCCCTTTTAGAATATTATTCCAAACAGATATTTTATGTTATGTAAGTTCTATTTCTAATAAGGAATTGAATTGGCAATGTGGCGGCAGCACAATCAACTGCAGAATACAATATAATTATGTTATGTGCCATTGTGGGCCATGCTGTCATTTTCACATCATCAGGATGATGATGATGATGATTGCATCGTGTCACGGTTTCAATGTTGTATTGTTGTCGTTGTCGTCCTTATTGAATTGAAGTTGAAAGCCGAGTTGGAGTAGGTATAGCTGATATGTGTTTCTATATTCTGAGTGGTATTTGAGTTTTATGTTATCCTTTACAAAATGAACAGCGTGCAAGTTATAGGTTTAGATTGAATACAAAAAAGGACAACCTATTTTTAAACCAACATGCACGGTGATGCGACGACGTCAGCTGCTTTAAATATCCTGTGGAAGAGATGATTGTAAAAGTTTTATCAGTTTGTCTATTTAAAATCCAATCCCACACATGTGTCTGTGTCCTGAAAATGTTAAACGAATAATTGATGGCGTTAAATGCGCTAATGATACCAGTAGAGTAGGTATTTAGGGAAAGGGAGTTTGCATGTCGTTTGAATCATTTAATATGCCTTCACAAGGTGCTTCAACCACCAACTTTAGTGAGGGTTTTTTGAAATATTATACGTTGTTCTCCAACAACTGAGCATTCCAGAAATTAGAAAGTTCGGTCCTGGCCAGTACAAAAACTGAAGAACTGATATCAAAAATTCAAGCGTAAGACTTTTAGAACTATTACGTAATTTATTTTTCAATTCAACCAAAGGTGTAAAAACGTTACAAAAGAAGGTTTTCCAAATATTTAATGTTTTTTTTTTGAAACTCCTTTTTTTCAATTCAAACTATTTTAACATGTTCTAAAATCTAAAGGGTAGGTTTACTGTCAAACAAAAATTAAGTGTATATTGTATTGTATGAAGTGATAAAAAATTCCATAAAACATGCAATCAATTGTGACGGCGCCCATTTGGCCCGTATCATCTTCTATACTTGGCCAATACAACTTTAAAGGTTCAAATAAACATAATTTAAAAAATAGTTTTTCATTTAGAAAAAAAGGAGCCAAACAACATCGGATGGATGACTTCTTTTGGCCCACCCTGTACATAGAATGCTTGGAAGAAAACCATGGCCATAAGCGGACATGTACCCAAAAGATGACATCTGAATTTATATAATATTAAAAGTTTCTTAACGTTAGCTCCCGTATATTGGGTTTCCTAGTTTTAGCCATTTTTTTAGTTTTTACCAAATTTTTCAAACATGAGATCTTCATATTGCTCGAAAACTTTGTTTTCATCGTACTATTGCACCCACAGAGCAAGTTCGTGCGACCCAGTCTTGCACCTTGAGAAAAGCTGTAGTTTTCATCTGGGAAAACATAATTATTTAAAATAAAGTGCACGACTGGGTCGGACAAACTTGCTCTAATAAAACGTTTTTTTTTTTTTTAAATGAAGTAAGCCAACTGATTTCGTTTATACTGTTTAGACAGTTTTTTTTTTCAAAAAATTGTTTTTTTTTTGAAAAACTTTTCAAATATATATTCCAAATTTTTTTTTGGAGTATGCCGGCTTCTAGCGCTTTGCAGTTTTTATTCAAATACAAAAACAAAACAAAAAACAAAAAATAGATTAAACCGTTTTTGGAAAAGTAAAAAAACTCAAAAAACTTTTTTTTGAAAAATTTAAGAATTCATGTTTTCCGTTTATACGAGGAGCGTTCAATATATTCTCGGTATCGATATGAAGGAAAATGCGAATTCAATTTAAATTGTTTTTATTTTTCAATATAATCTCCCTTAACGTCAATACATTTGTTACATCTTGAGATAAGCTTTTTTAAACCCTCAAAAAAATAAATTTCCTCTTTCTTTGCAAAATACCCATTTATTGCCGACTTGAGTTCTTCATCATCCGAAAATCTTTTTCCACGAAGACATTTTTCAAATCCGGAAACAGGAAATATTCACTAGGGGCAAGGTCTGGACTATAGGGTGGATGTTGGATTTCTTCGAAACCACAATCTCGCGCAGCAGCCTTGGAAACTCGCACCGTGTGAACAGGAGCGTTGTCATGAGAAGCAACACACCCGCTGCGAGTTTACCCCGTCTTTTCTTTTTAATTTCCTCCTGCAAATTATGCAACCGTAGGATGTGGCGTTGATGGTTTCACCTTTTTTTTGTACTCAATGAGCAAGATTCCCTTTGAGTCCCAAAAAACTGTGGCCATGAGCTTCCCGGCAGATGGAGTGACTTTGAACTTATTCGGGGGGTCTGTTCCTTTTTTATGCCACTGCATGGACTCTTGTTTGCTTTCAGGGTCATAGTGGTTAAACCATGTTTCGTCCCCAGTAACAATTCGATCCATAACACCGTCCGCGTTCTCACTACACATCTCCAAAAGCTCTCTACAGCATGCGATTATCACTTTTTTCTGAGGCGCTGTGAGCATTCGTGGCACCCACCTTGCACTGACCTTTGAAAGGTTAAGATGGTCATGAAAAATGGTGTGAATAGTACCAGTTGAAAGCTTGGTGATCTCTGCCATCATTTTCACCTTTATTCGGGGATCCTCAAGAACAAGTTTTTCGACTTCTTTTATGCTTTCTCCCGTACAAGCAGTAGCCGGGGCGCCGGAGCGGGGGTCGTCTTTAATGCTCTCCCTGCCTCTCTTGAACTCAATTGACCACTTTTGCACAGTTGATAATGAAGGTGCGGAACCTTTGTAAACAGCCACCATCTCTTCATGAATAGTTTTTTGACTTTTTCTTTGCTAAATGAGAAATTTAATTACAGCGCGATGCTCTATTTTCACCATCATCGTCTCAGTTGCCATTATGATTCTGTTTAACGAGAGATGAAACGCGAAATAATAATCACATTTATATGAAATTTTACATGAATGCAATAAAATAATAGTATTATTTGATAAATAAGTCAACAGCTTCACCCCGATACCGAGAATATATTGAACGCCCCTGAAAAATTAATTCCAAACAAAACATAAAGTTTAATAAGAATATATTGAACGCCCCTGAAAAATTAATTCCAAACAAAACATAAAGTTTAATAAGAAAAAAACTATTGAGAAAGTTTTATGAAAATCGTAGGAGCCGTTTTTGAGATATATGAGTAGTTTTTGATTAAAAATCGTATAGCAGGTGCCCTTAGTTTTGGACCCCAGTCTAGGACATCATAAATAAACACCGAGTTTGAAGCAAATCGGCCGATCCATTTAGACTGTGCTGGTGCGAACAGACAGACGGACGGAATTTTACGTACGTGAGTAAATTAATAAAAAACGCATTTTCGTGATATTTTACCCCTCGTAACTGATCTAGCGGTCATCGGATTGGAGACGAGCTATCTCAGTCTGTAAGGAGCCCCATTACCAATTATCATGTCAATTTTCAGCCAGGATCTATAATGTTTTCCTTTCTATGGCATTTGTATATATTTCCTGAAAAATTTTGTTTGGAATTGTTGTAATGATTTCAACAAAAATTGTTTTCACCAAAATAAAACAAACGGCACCCACAAAGTTTTATTAAAATCTGGTTAGCAATTTTAATGAATTACCTTCTCAAGATAAACAAATGAAATCCTGTATCTACCAATGAGAAGGACCCTAAGCTGTATCCTTACAAAATCTCATTGACGCAAGAACTAAGACCTCAGGATGCGTCCTTTCGTGAAATCAACATTCACAAATTGATCTCCTAGAAAGGTGATAATAATTGGCTGCCGGGCATTGAGCTTCTTCTTAAGGGAATATTTAAAAGTTGTGTGTAAATGTGTGTGTCAAAATGACCCGATAATTCTGTTGAAAGAACTATCTACCAAGAAATGGCAGCCGTAATAGAGTCCGCCTTGCCATGCCAAGTCATATGAAATTTTTTGTGATAGACTGCATTGAAATGACATTAACTTCAAAAAAGTAATTTCCCTAGCTTCCTATGTGTGTATCATATTCGTTAATGATAAAAACAGTAGGTACTTTATCGAAAGACGTCATTGCATAATCACCTTATCTATTTTTAGATAAAAAACAGAAAACACCCCCACCACCACGCCTTTATGTATGAAAAATTTAGCATAAAGAAAATTTAAAATCTACCCACAAAACGAAATTCACATGAAAATTTTAAGTAAAGTAATGAACATTTTGTACCTACCATGCGTAGGATTGTCAAAAAGCTTTAATGCATAAACCCACTGCCATTGCCAATGAAATTCCTTTCAAGACCAAACGCCAAATTACCCTTAAATGACAATAATTTAAGCCAAAAAAATTGCTTCAGAGCTTAATGGTTCATCAGGATGTCATTAACATATCATCAAAATTCTTCCTCCAATGAGGTTGACATCTCAAACTCAAAAGGATACAGCAATCCATAAAAAAAAAGAATCCGCAGAAAGACATTTTAAGAGCTTTAAAAAAGATGGAAGCACACAATATCTCTGATAAGCCAGAAGCAATTTTATGATGAGTTTAAGGCTTAGCATTTTTTTGGGGAATGTTTTAATGTTTTATTTTGTTTTCTTGTTTTAAACAATCTCATAATAGGAGGACATCCTGAACAAAAGTGATTGATAAAATCTTCCTTTAAGCAAGGCTCCAAAGGCTCCAGAAGTCGGAACATAATCTATTAAAAAAAAAAAAATCATTTACAAGGATCCTTTGAAACAATAATTTTCAATGTTTTATCTTTATTCAAATTAAGCTCCATTTGCCATGATTATCGCCGGAGTAGATTTTGTGGTAAGGATCCATATTGCTTCCAACACACGTGACTCAAAAGCTCAATTACCTACCTTGAAATATTTATCCATTTCTGTATCACCGAAGCACGAACACAAACAAAATCATATCTTCATTGGAGTGTGGTGGCATTCGGGACCAAAAAAAAAAAAGGATACGCCGCCACTTGTTCATGAGTATATCGGAGCCTCAATGCTGATGACGGCACTGTTTGAATAATCCAAATACCAAGACGCATCATGAATAAGTAGGTACATATGTTGAAACAAACGGCATCGTCGTCGTCTAAATTGGAATTACCGACATCGATTTGTTTACCCATTCGTTTACATTGTTATCTCTTATCCTGTGAGAGATCCTGTTGAGGAATTCACAAAATTCAGGACCGACAGAACAAAAAAAAAAAAAAAAACAAAAGCATCGGTGACAAAGTACCAACCACTTTGCGAGCCTACCTTATCGTCTTCTCTAAGACAAAAGGAGCACAAAATCTCAGCCTTCGGTTTGTAAGTTGAATGCAGAAGAGGACGAATCACTTACAACACCTGGAGGTGGCACATAGAAGTGTGTACTTCTTTTATTTTCAATATTTGTCTGGGAATCCCTTCAACAACATTCACACTACTCTCTCACTCTTCTTATAAATTTAAGGGCATCTCTGTGTCTCTATCCCAATCCTATATTGTATAGTCGAACTTCAACAAAGATATAGGTTAGGTAGGTACTTTTAAAGAAAGCTATTCCACAGTGCCGTCAGAGCCATTTATAGGTAGTCCTATATAAAAAAAAACCCTCCACTCTCATCCACCTGTTCTCTAAATATCTCTCTGAATCTGAAGTCAAAGGAGCGTTCACGTTCATGATGTAAAAAGTGTGGGTAGTATAGCGAGCACACGCCATATACCAACCAAAGACCGGAAGCAAAGCGTCAGTGTCTTAAGCAGAGTCAATTGAATCCAATGAGTAGCAGTAGCAGCAGCAGGATGGGTGATTTGCTGGAAGCAACTCAGGACAGAGAGATTTCAGTTGTTGGCATTTAGGCCAAATAACATTCAACGGATAATGTGAATGGAATGCTGATGAAGATTTAGTAGACATCGGATGCGGATGGCATTTGGCATGGCTTGGCATTATATTATTTGTCTAACGTTATTGTTTATATAATATATTTTTGTTGGTTTTTGAAAATTAAATAATCCTCGAGAGGATGTATCCACTTGACAGTTAGGATTTTCATATAAAACTATACTAAATCAGTGTTGACGCTTATCACACCATATTAAAGCATTTTTGAAGATTCATTGTGGCTATTGAAAAATGTACTGATCAAAAATCGGGGCAGGTATATAGCAATCAACATTCTTGTAGTGCGACTAAAAAACGAGTTTCTATACTTAACAGTGCTTCCGAAATTTTTGTGATGAACATTCTTAGCGGAGCAAGCTTAAGGGGAGACATGAATTTAGCAATTTCGTTTATAAAACAGGGTGAAGGAAAAAAATTACTGCTAATTCTGCAATTTCAAAGTCATCCACATTCAAGATTCTTTTCTGAACCTTATCCAGGAGACGCAAATGTGCTAAATAAGCTAAGCTAAAATAAAACGCAGACAGCGATACATTTTTGGTTGTTTCGGAACTAGTTGATTTTTACATGGTAGGGAAGTTACCCCGACGCGACGCACAAACCCCGAAGTGGGGAACCAGGCCCTATGCTGTTCTCCTTGGACAAAAGGAGCTGGAGAAATTCAGAGTCAGTAAACCACTGCGAGGATGAGAGAGCTACCGTTGGCCCTATAAACGCTCATCCACCAACTTCCCTATTTCACTACCCTCACTAATAGTAGTGAAAGGACCCAAAGACCTGAGCTCCGAATATGTCGAAGTAGCTCAACGGGGTCGGGGTGCCTAACATGCTGACTGTAATCATCGCCGTTGGTTCAATTAATAAGAAGCTCATCCGCCACTCGCTTGCTTTCTGAGGGGTTCGTACAGAATAAACTGCTATCCAACAAGAGAAACAGAAGAGCTTTATGGCAGGGCAATTATAGTGTTGCTATTTTTCCGTGTTCAACACTCGCGCTTATAAGTTGTAACGAAGTTACACCTTTCCTGCCGCCCCCTCTGCAACCGACCGCAATAACCAACTTACCACCGCCACCAACCGCCACTCTAATTCCACCACCGCCACCGAACGCCAAGAGGATTCCATACATTTATTCTTATAATGAATAATCGAATCACTATCACGTGACGTAACGCCAACACTGCATGCTATTAAATAAATTCCTCTTGCCCATCCACCCCTCACCGTTGATTTGGACTGCCAACCACTTCCTAGGACCTAAACCAGAAGAGCAGCCAAATAAATGCATCACTCAAAACGAATTACTCATTTGCAAGTATTTTTAACATTTAACTTTATAATTCACAGTCTCTCCTTTCAGTGAAATTCCATAAGTAGATGTGAAATTTGCATGGAAAATGAGACTCGATCTCCCAGCCATTGGAAGAAGTTCTATTGCAAATAGAAAACCGGGAAAGAGTTCTCACTCGAAGGTACGCTGAGGGGAATAGCAGCAGAAGCCTCACCAACTTTTGAAGCAAAAGTTTTTTGTCAGCTTTCCACTTCGCTGTTGGTCGCATTGGATCGTTGACCGGCGTTAGGCCACTCGTTTATTGTCGTGGAGCTATTCCTTTCTAGAGGAATCTCTACTGACCCCCGTTTATTGTCGTGGGGTTGCTGCTGTCGTAAGCTTCTCCATAGACCTAGTTTGGAACTACCAGTTTTTTGTCGTGGCTACTCCTTTTCTTAGGGGTACCATAGACCGAGCCTTGCTCAACCGTTTCTTGTCAGCTTTCCACTTCGTTGTTGGTCGCGAAGGATCGTTGGCCGGCATAAGGCCACTCGTTTATTGTCGTGGTGCTCTTCCTTTCTAGAGGAATCTCTGCTGACCTCCATTTATTGTCGTGAGGTTGCTGCTATCGTAAGCTTCTCCATAGACCTAGTTTAGAACTACCAGTTTTTTGTCGTGGCTACTCCTTTTCTTAGGCGTACCATAGACCGAGCCTTGCTCAACCGTTTTTTGTCAGCTTTCCACTTCGCTGTTGGTCGCGGTGGATCGTTGACAGGCATAAAGCCACTCGTTTATTGTCGTGGAGCCCTTCCTTTTTAGAGGATTCTCCTCAGACCTAGTATCTAAGGTATCATAAGAATTGAATTGTAATCTTTTATTGTAAGAGTATCATTAAGAATATGAAATAATCTGTTAACGAAATTAAGATTAATAAAAATATTGTTGTTTCGGAGTTCGATACTCTTCAACCCTAATTTTTTGCTTCCTTTTGGGAACAACCCTGGACATCCATGAGCTAACCTCAGCCTGAGTATAAAAAAGCATCACAAAGTATAGCAAGTCAATTCCGGATGGACAAGACCCGATGGCTACAACTAGGAGGTAAAATAAGCACATTTGATGCGTATGAAACAGTTGCAACGCTGGGCATCACGAAAGTTCTAACGGTGTCAAATATCAAATTTATTGGCCAACTTACGTCACAAAAATGTGAAATCACGCGACCAGGAAACTTCTCAGGCAATAAAGCCATTATTGGTCGTGTTGTGTGGCTTGTTGAAACCACATATCGTCCAAGTCAAGATCTTCAATTCGTTGAGCATCGGTTATCATTCGATCATATCACTCCGAATTGACTGTAACCATCTGCCCCTTGACACCTTCGAAGAATTACGGCCAATCATGACACTTTTCGACGATAGAGCACACCAAGCAGTCACTTTATGTGGATGCAACGGTTTTTCTATGATCACTTGTGGGTTTCCTTAGCCTCAATGCGGAAAACATTCTCCTAATATTATGACACTTCAAATGACAGCTGAGTTTGACAAGTGTCAGCGCTACCAACTTGAAACCACGAAATTAGTGACCCTGTATTTCTTGGACCGACCTATTAAACTAAAACGTTTTGCAGCATTTTCGGCGGCTTCAAAAATACAAATACAAAATATGTTCGTTCTACAAAAGTTGTTTCTGGTTTGAAAGGCACATTTCTAGAAAGCAAAACTGTGCGGTTCCCTTAATGAAAGTGCCACTCATGGATAGTGGAATGATTGGTTGGTTATGCTTTATAGACAGAAGACAGAATTAAGTTTTTGAAGTATTAACTTCCACACACTTTATTATTCTCATTTTGGTAAGACCGAAATTCAATGAGCTTATCACACGCTGCGGTTCCGCATCCGCAGAACAGGATTCTAAATGAATATGAAAAGCTGAGAATACTGTCGTCAGCAAAAGAATTGAGTTGATAAGAGAGTATTTATAAATATGAAAAGAGAGTTGGAGACAGATCGGATCCTTGCGGCACACCAGAATTTATTTTGTGAATATCAGACCTTGCCGACACCACTCACAAGAGGGCGTTCATTGTGTTTAAAAGTAAACGTTCCCATTGAAGGAAAATTGGAAAAGGTAAAAATTGTTCTTATGGAACCTAGACCCAAAACGGTACCAAGGCAATGTAGAGGTAGAGATCTTTAAATATCCAAAGACTTCTGAGAAAAATTTCACACCGCAGACCACTCAAAAATGTATAAATTAAAAGTGAAATTGATGGTCAACTAAAATTGATTCTCCAAAAAGAATATACGAGTAGAGCAGCTCACAAGGTAGTTTAGACGTATATGAACCGAGACGGCATTGTCAAATTAGACATATTCACGGGCGCACTTCGAGGAAATTAAACATAAGGATGGTGTTTTGCACTGCTTGGGACTTTGTAGAAAAACAATGCTGTGTGCAGAAATAAGTAACATCTGGACTTGATGGGATACTTGACGAATTTTGGCAATCAGCCCCTGACATTTAGGTTGTGTGAAAAACATAATCTTTCCCAGTTGATGAAATGACACAGTTGAGGAAAATTGATCTCAAAAAGTGTAAAAACTAGCGTTGTATCAATATTTTGATCGTATTTCCGAACCTAATAGACACTGTTGTTCTAGAGAGGAATAAGTCTAGGATCGAGTCATAGAGGCACCAAGCTGGGTTTCAAAGCGGTTTATCATGTATCGATCACTCCAACACATTGTAAATAATCCCTGAAAAATTATCGAAGTTTCAATAACCGCTCTATCCCATGTTCGTCGATTTTGAAAATGATTTCGATCGACTTTATAGTGATGATATTTGCAAATCTCTTGATGCTAGAGGCATCCATTATAAAAATGTGTCTATATAAAAAAAAGAGTCCTGCGGAAACGCAAAACAGTTTTTCGTTTAGCACAGTTGACAGCTGTGCGACAATAACAAATTATTTCTCATATGACGTTTGACAGAAATGTATTCAGATCGATTCTCCCAACCCAGATTCAATCTTTTGTGTTGAGAATCGATCTAGAATTGCACTATTTTTTTTTTTGCAATTAAACTTGCAAAACTGAAAAGATTAAATCTTTTGACCGAAAGAACAAATCTTTTCTTGAATGCAACTCGCTATATGTTGGCAGCACTGTTTTTAGTGACAGCCATTTTGTCATCAGTCATATGATTTAATAATTAATAATAATAATTTTTGTATTATATTTTTTTTCGAAAAACATGTTTCTGTTCGTCAAACACATCGCGCACTCCGTCCATTTTATGGTGGACACAATCCATCAGAGTTACGTCAACGAGCAAAACTGCCGCATTTATAATGAAGCAGTCACGCCGGCCGTTACATTCAGAAAAACGGACAGTTTGGTGTGCCTTATAGGATGTTGGAATCATTGGTCCTGGAGACCAATATAGAGCCAGCATCAATGACTTTTCGTTCCTGAATTGAATTGACACAGCGCGTGCCCCAATTGATTTGTTGAAGGTTACGTTTAGCGAGCGCATAATTTTGGGTTTTGGACCTATGAGTTGCCCTCCAAAATCATGCGATTTAACATGTGAAGTCCTAGTCTACATCGATAAGCTAGAGACGATTGAAGACTTGTAAATCAAGATTCGATGCGATACTCCTCAAATGCTGCAAGGAGTGATCGAAAATTATGACTACATCTGAGCCAGCCAATATGAAAATTAATACAATTTTTCTGTGTGTCATAGTTGCTATTGTGTCGGACTGCCACGTCGAAGGTTTTAGGTTCGATCCACCGGGCTCCAAATAAGTTTTATTCCGGAGTACTGGCTCTTGCGAGGCCGTTGGGATTCGGTGGTAAATTGTAGGTCCCTCCCGTTCCTGCAAAATATCAACGCACATACATGAATGGTTGAGAGCTTAAGTCACAGACCCCGGTCCTGCTTAGAGCTGTTGTGCTAAGTATTTATTTAGTATCTGTTTTTTATTTCATTTTATAGTTCTATACCTCTAAAATTAAACACCCTTTATAAAGTTAAAAAGAAACACCGTAAAAGAAACAGACTGAAAACAGCACATTTCATTTGTAGCAATCGCATATTTTTCTTCCAGACAGGACTCCTTAAGAACATCCTTGGACACACATAAAAAAAAAACTTTACAAATTTTTACACGTCACGTAAATAAATCTCAGCGTAAACTTCCAACTCCTAAAATTTTTTCCTACGTCATTTGAGATAGCAAAGTAGTCAGCAATAAATTTATTTTCCTCACACAATCCATTAATATGTGTGTGTGTCTGTGTGTGTGCGAATATATGTTTGGTGTTGAAAAAGAAATAAAAAAGAAAATTTATTGATTACATTACATTCTTCGGTTAGCCGTTGGTCGTTCTAACACAAACTTTATGACATAAAATATAGTTCCATGCCCTCAAGGACATTTATGGTCGATGTGAAAATGCACACACAGGCACACACACCTTCATATAATAATGTACATTAATTGCACTTTATTATTTACAGAAGCAACAGTATCACATAACAGGAGAGCATATCACTATGATGATGAAGGATTCTTAAATAACACATAACGTCAGTAGAGAGTGGGTATGCTTAAGTGTCTGGTTATCCTTTTTATATCCACTTGCCAGGACATCATGTTAAAGCATGTGTGCGTGCAATTGATTTCAATTGTTCTTATTCTTTGAAATACTATAAGCTCACAGCAATACATTCAGGCTAAAAGGATAAAAGGTATATGAATAATTTAGTTATCCATGTCTTGAGACTCTTGAGGAGAATTATTGAAGTAATTTAAAATAAATTCAATAGATAAGTAGGTATGTCCTTATTGTGACGTGTGAGGAAATTGAATTTATATGTGAACATTTGTTTGTGTCACAAACAGACCACAAAGTTCTGAAGGACTCTTGTTAAGGAACTTCTTTGGAAAAATTACTTATTGTTTTGGAAAATACAAGATGTTGAAGTTTTTCGAAGTGGTTTCTATCATTATTGACAATAGTTTTGCTGGGGAAGAATTGGGGGGGATAATTTACCCATTTAAGGTGAAATCATTCTTCTGCTGCTATATGCGTTAACACTTCCTTACAAAACTATTTATTCCAACGGCGAAAAGCTCGTTGACATGTGGTGTAAAATAAAAACCTTTTTTGGAGAACTGATTTTGAATGGAAATAGCGATTATGGATGTTTTTAACAATTCGTGAACCACAACCTGCTACGTATCCAAGGAAAATAAACCGAAATTTTCATCTTTTTTACTTCAAAACTACGACTGATAGTTAGAAAACATTAAAACATCGATGCATATTAAGACTTTTAACGTAAACGCCCCTTAAAAGTGGGCGTGTTATAAAAACGTTTTAAAAAAGCTACTAACTGAGCTTTGATTTTCAGTCCATTTTTAAGCATATTTGTAAACTACACCTGAATCGAGTAGTTTTTTAATGATCTTACCCGAATAAAGGTACATTATAAAAATCACACCCTTAAAAGTGGGCGTATTGAAAAATTCAACACACGAAAAATTAAGGGATATATTTTTCATATAACAAACGAAAACAAAGGTTAAAATTGAATATTGGTACCTTAAATTTTTAAAACTATATGTTGTTTGTTCTTTCATGAAAGTATGGCCGTGAGCCACGCCTGAAATTTAAAAATTACTTCTCATACACAAATTTCTTAGTTTCGACTAAAAGACGCACATATTTGGGCTTTTGGATTTATTATAAGTATCGTTTATTTGCAAAAATAAGAGTTTATATAGTTTGTAATAAAAAGTGGGCGTCAGCCACACCTAAAATTATTTTTTTTCATACACAAGATGTTTACTTATATCTAATACCTAAAAAATTTAAGGCTTTCCGCTCGAATAGAAGCATCGTTATTATATAACGTTATTGTATGAAAATAAGGCGTCAGCCACGCCCAAACTGAAAATTTTTTATTTAATTTAGAAAAGATTTACCTAAAGCTTGCGTGTGCAAAACTTAAGCGTTTTTTTTATCGTAAATGTACCAAAAAATACTATTTAATTCTGTCAAATATAGAGTGTTGAACAAAAATGGCGATTGTGGGCGGGGTTGGGAATTTCAACTTAAATTGCGACCTCTAAGAGAGTATACATACATACGGACGAACGGACAGACATCGCTGAATTGACTAAACTTTTGATTCTGAGTCAGAATATATTATATACTTTTCGATTACTGACCTAATTCTATAGAATAGGGTCAAAAAAGAGTTGGTGAAAAAACTGCTCCTTGTCTCACTCCTTGACGCACATCAAAGGAATCGAAAAGCTGTCTTTTGGACAGAATGGGAATACCACACTAGTTATTGCAGTTCTTGATGTTACCTTTCTTTGCTTGCTTTACACTAACTGCAACCTCCCAGTCCTTCGGGAAAATATCGGTCTCCCAAACATTACATTGCATTATTAATCTACTCTGTCGATGAATCGAAGTAGACACACCTACAAGCACTGGCAACCAGCGCCGGATCTAGGGGGGGGGGGGGGGGGAAAAGGGGGGCACTTACCCCGGGCGCCTGGCCTGGGGGGCGCCAAATGGAAGATGAAGAAATATAGGAAGAGCAAAAAAAAAGGTATTCAACATTTGAACAGGGCGCCAAAGTAATGCAATGTTTATTATTTATTTCTTGTTCCAAATATGAAAGAAATATGTAATGAACCACTTTCGTCGCCCTTTAAACAAATTCGTCGCCCCTCATGGAGGCGCAAAATTGGAAGATGAAGAGAGAAACGAGAGTAACAAAAAAAAATAAAGGTCTTCAACTTTTGAAAATTATAAACTAAGACGTTGCCCTTCAGCAGGGAGCAAAATTAAAAGATAGGCAAAAAAAAAAAATAAAGAAGTAAGAGTAATAGGGTTTTCACACCGAGCCGAAAACTCGGTTTTCAGCTAAAAGTTTACGAAAACCTGAAAATCATTCACACCGGACTTTTCAAGTTTTCGTTTGACATTTCACTTAATTTTTACAACTGACTATCAAATTTTGAAATGAAAATATTTTCGGCTGCTATGATTGACTTTTTTTTACGTTTATGCGCTTTTTAGGTGTGTTTGGAAAGAATCGAAACAAACTGAGGTGTGTTCTGAAAGAATCACAACAAGCTTAGGCGTGTTTGCTTTGTATTCCAAAAAGTTTTCGACAGGTTTTATTTAAAACTAGTTGTTTTCGAAAACTTGTGTTTATCAAAAATGTGTGGTAAAACTTGTGTTTTAGTTCAGGTTTTGGGGGTTTTCAACAAAAACCGTGTTTTCAGCTCGGTGTGAAAACTCTATAAGAGTAAGAGAGAGTCACAAATGTAGGAAAAATACCTTTTTGCGGTACTGCAAACGGCTCTGCAATAGTTGGGTAGACTACCAACAGTTTACTGGCACTAAAATGCAGCTCCAATGTAGTGTAGTGCGACTTAATTCATATAATTTCATACAAAGAATACGTTCATTTCAATTATTGTAGTGCAGTTCCACGTAGTGCGGTCTTGCATATAAACAAAGATCTGTTCGTCGTAACTGGTTGCGCACAATGGTGAAGCTGCAGCTGTAGTACGTAGCATGTCAAAATTAAATGTACGTTAATCGTATTGCACGGCTACAATGTGAAGTAGCAGCTGCAGTACAGAGAAGTTGAAGTCGACTGAATTTGAACTTCACGAACGTGCTGCAATGTAAAACAACAACAAACGAAATGGCGGACACGATTTTTGTTTGAGTTCAGTGCTACACCATTGTATTCGTGAATGCTGCTTAGTGAGCTACTTTTTTTGACATTTACTCCGACGCTTAGTGCTACTGCTGCAGCTTCACCATTTTGCGCAACCAGTTAAGGATAGTTTAAGAGTTGACGACAAACCAGATATGACCTTCCCATTTGGCATGTGTGTCCGTAACGTAGAGCGCAAAACAAAGCAAAAATGCAAGGGCGATGCGTGTTCGTGACGTAGACGAAACAAAAATGAGAACGTGAAAGCGCTAGGTTTGAATTCGATACAACCGTTAACAACTTATGGCCATTTGAAAAAAAAAAACGTTAAGACCAGATCTCCGTTATTAGCATTTCTTGCCAAAAACAAAAAACGCAGTTCTCTTAAGAACACTAAAAGAATATAACACCAAAGTTTAATCAAAATCGTTAGAGCCATTTTCGCGCAAATTCAAAATGAAAAAAACCGTTACATGATAGGTACCAGTTTGAGCCGGGCTAAAACGAAATAAAAAAAACCTTGACAAAGGTTTTTCTTCAAACTGCTATATATACCAAGTTTGAAGAAAATCTGTCAAGCCGTTTAGGCTGTAGCATGACATGAAAAAGCGCACATCAACACAACCGCACAGACAGACCGATGGACGGTACGGCGAAAAACACTTTTTTGGGCTTCTCTATCATCGTATGTTTGATTAAAAGCTCGAGATTTTTTTTCTGCACGAAACCAATACTTGCCCTATAGAGCAAGTAAAAATGAAAAAGAATTTTTGTTGTGTACTACTAAGCTATTTCACTAAAGCTGTTCTAGTTCTATGGGTTAGTTATGATTTTGTATATCGATGAGTAAAAGTTAAATGTGCAATCAAAATATCGGACAGAATCACAAATAACCATACAGCCTTTGAACTTTTTATGAACAACATTAGCAGGTTCTCCGCTGTCGTTTATTGAAATAGAAAAATTATCAAATTTCAAATCAATCTGGATTATGGCACATACCCCAAAGGTTTTATTTTGCAAATACGCCAAGATTGCATTTTGAGTAATCAGTAACACGAGAACCCTTAGCAATACCTTATTTTCTTAGGTTGGGTTACACAGACTTTTATGACATGTATCGTACATAAGCTATTGTCAACAGCATCAAGCATTAGAGCATAAAGATAAAAACAGGTTAACGATATGAGTTCGAGTTTTGTACGTAAACTTAAAAAAAAAATTGCTGGGGGGGGGGTGGCGCCAAATTCAACTTTTGCCCCCCCCCCCCCTTGAACAAATCGTAGATCCGGCGCTGCTGGCAACTGAGGCCTTCGGCTCCAGACAACACAAACACGACAGAAAGACACAGAATGAACAGAAGAGAGAAGAACACACAAAAACACATGCCAACATCTCGCAGTTATATTATCGGGAAGCGATGCTTTATCAGAGCCAAGGCCGTTGACAAGGTCTCCCAAACAGCCTGTACTAAGTTTGAGCAAAATACTGGAAGCTGCTTCAGGGTCTACTTTTAGGAAGTCTGCTGAATTGTTTGCCTTTAGAAGAAGGATCGTGTTTCTAAGCTCTACACTTGTGAACCCCCCTCCCCCCCCCAAATGGTGTCAATTCACAACTCTGTTCTTCGGATGTGGAACTGATATCCGATGAGAACCATATGAAATTTGATGATTCAATCAAAAATGTAATGCTATCTTATGTCGTTAAAGTGTAACCCACTCCATATACAACTATCCACGAGTAGCATTTGCATTGAGAAAACCGAACAGATTCAAGGTATACCATTATATATTCGACGTCGCAAAAAATGCAGACAAATTTTAAGCTGTCCTAAGTCGATTCAACGTCGTCAAAATGTTTCTGTCTCTCGAGCTCCATTTCGGATGAACTGTTGTGTATAGAACCCCCTTCTTTAGCCGCACAACACGAATGTGGAGCACTCTGCTCGAATCCATTCCTCCCTCCCATTGATATATATACAGTCTTTCAAAACCAATGTGCATCTGTATCGAATCGGTTTGCCTCTATATCTTCTATTTTACCTTCCTAAACGCTCTTATACTGTGTGAACTCTATATAAGGGTATTAATACCCCCTTAAGGTCTCCTTTGTTATGAAAAAAGTCAAGACTAGGAGTATTTGAGTCAGTGAGAAGTATTTAGTGAATTTTGGTCTGGTACGTCACGCATGTCCTTGTTACATTGTTGCAAGTAGAAGGGCATGGAGACCATAACCTACATCTGCATTCATCCATTCCTTACTCCGCAAAGTGATTTTTCTCATGGTTGCCGGATAGCAAAATGGCCAATAATTTGCTTCTGGATTCGACAGCCAGAGGAAGGCCTGGAAGTGGGTACGGTTTGGAATTAGGGTTCCAACAGCTGACGAGCGTTCCAAAAATCGACAACCATATCACAGTTATAATTTCACTAAACCGCTCAAGCTCTTTATTTACCGGGTCAATTCCATTCCCGTCCTCGCCATGATGATATTTCTGTCTCGTTTCTATTCTGTTTAGTTATATCTCATTCACAAAGAATCCATCGCTCAATTCAATTCGGTTTGAATAAACCCCAAAACAATATCAATTCACCAAATTGGATTACATTATACAAAATACTTTGAATAAGCGCAGGAAACAATTTTCCATTTCAGAATAAGAACACCCCGACAAACTTCTCTCATTGCCACCATCTTTCCATCGCACCGCAGTAATGAATAATAAAAACTTTTCAAATTATGTATATTCTAAATTTTCAAACTTAAGTTAAGAGGAAGTCTTAAGTATTATGTGTTACATGTACAAAGTAGGAACTGTATGTACCCAGTATGTACGTACACCCTTTGCTGAAACCTTTATACGTATACTTTCTAACTTTGCTAACAAAACTTGTAGAACAGAAATTCGAGAGTTGATTGTGAAGCACCAAAATTATTTGTTATTGTTGGAACTTTCAGGATTTAAATTCCAGAAGGGAAGGTACACAATTTGTTAGGGATACGATACCGACAACGTTGTTTTAGTTAGCGATGAAATTTTGTGATCCAGAAGGGTTGAGGATAATAAAAGCTACTTTAATTTGGTAGATTTCATCGCAAATGAGCTTTGTTTTGTATGTTAAATTATATATTAAGTGTACACTACATTAGGTATTACGTTTTGGAATTGCTCACTCATGATTTCCTGTTTCTAACCGAAGAGGAATGGCTTAAGGGTAAGAGTACAGCAAGAGCTATCGAAAAGAGTGTACCTTACCTAAGTGTTCAGGTTTGTTTTTCAACCCACTCCCACTCCCACACATGCAGAGTTGCAGGTGTTTGCATTATAAATTGGGAAATTGATATACTGCACTCTGTCCAATAAAAATTTTCAGTACAGAGAAAGTGGGATAATTCGTTCTCACTCTGATAGGAATGGATTTTAATATGCTGTTACTTACATTTCGATAAAGAAATACTACTGCTGCCCTATTCATCAACAACATTTTTGGTTCTTTCATCCGTGGCATTTTCTGCGGTGTTTTAGGGTTCTTCCGTTTGAGACTGCTGTGTACGCCAGCGAGTTGGACTTTAATAGTAAATAAAGTTAAGAATCGTGCACGAAAAAGTATTTTTATTATTAAAATTTGTACATTTTTAATGGAACCTGTGGCAATGAAAAAATTTGTTACTATAAAAAAATTAAACGATGTGTTTTACTTGGCAAGATCATGGCAATTCCAATTAGATAAATATATTAAACTTTAGAAATAATATCTGTCATGCCCGAAATAAATATTTCTAATAGAGGTGAGGCTCAATATTCTATTGTGAATACACTACACTTTTTTTAAATGTCAAAAAAAAAACATGGTTCATTTGATTGTTATCTCAATTGAGAGAATTCCCTCTCTCACACCATACAAACAATATTTTCCCTCATAATTTCGTTTCGGACTTTGACCAACCAGTTTAGTCAAACCTAGGTTTGACTAAAAACTCATCAGTCAAAGCCCGAAACTAAAGTATCCATCGGGCTTTGACCAACGTTGCTGGTCAATGTTGAGCATTGACTAGTCAAACCTATGTTTGACTAAATATCGGGCTTTGACCGTAACAGATATACGAAACACTTTTGTCTGATAAGACGCACATAATGCATACCGTCCCTGTTACCCACCGTTCTATTTTTAAATATCAGCCGCCGATCTACCCACAGTTGATATGCGGAACCAGTTTGTGCTATTATAAAACAAACCTAACCTAACCTACAGCTCTCTCTCCCCATGGCACTGTGCGTGAGCAAGATGCGACGTTCGCACTCTCTCTCTCTCTCTCTCTCTCTCGATCTTTCTCACTCGCTTGCTCCCAACTCTCGCTCCATGGCTATGTGCTTCATGCAACGGTTGCCGTTTTGGTAGAATTCTACCAAATTTGGTAGATTTTAATTGCTCTGGTAGGTTGGTAGATTCATGTTTAATTTGGTAGATTTTAGTCCCTTCGACTTTCGAATGCAAATGTTTATGAAAATATTAACAAACCTGCTCTAAATTTACTTTTCAAATTAGATTATTTTAAACAATCCAATGTAAACGTTGTCTTAAATGTTATAAAAATATTTTGTGATACATAATGATAAATGAACAGACTTTATTTTAGTTTTGTTTTTCTTTTATTACTTATTTTTACGTGCTCAATAGGGCAAGTATTGGTTTCGTGCAGAAAAAAAAAATCGAGGTTTTAATCAAACATGACATATCGATGATAGTGAAGCCCAAAAAAGTGGTTTTCGCCGTACCGTCCGTCGGGCTATCTGTGCGTCTGTGCGGATGTGCGCTTTTTCACGTCATGCTACAGCCTAAACCGCTTGACGGATTTTCTTCAAACTTGATATATAGTAGTTTGAAGGAAAACGGTTGTCGATGTTTTTTTTATTTCGTCTTAGCCCGGCTCAAACTTGTACCTTTCAAGTAACGGTTTTTTTCAATTTGGATTTTCTCGAAAACGGCTCTAACGATTTTGATTAAACTCAAAACTTAGCTTATTTTAGGCATTTCTAACAAAACTGCGTTTTTTGTTTTTGGCTCAAATGGTCGTAACGAAAATCATGTTTTAACGGGTTTTTTTTTTTCAAATAGCCATAAGTTCACAACGGCTTGATTGAATCGACTCAAGTTTCGTTTGACATAGTTTTTCATCGTTTTCTATAGGATGGTTTAATACATTTTTCCCTGAAGCCTTTCTAAACGGTGGCTTCCATACAACGAGCCGTTGAGTTTTAGCCAACTTTTTTTGGTTTTTTCTAATTTTCTCGAAAATGGCTCTAACGATTTTGATTAAACTTTGTGTGTTATATTCTTTTAGTGTTTTGAAGAGAACTGCGTTTTTAGTTTTTGGCTAAAAATGCAAATAACGGAGATCTGCTCTTAACGGCTTTTTTTCAAATGGCCATAAGTTGTCAACGTTTGCATCGAATTCACTCAAACTTTGTTTGGTATAGTTCCTTACAGCTTCCTATCAGATGGCATTGATTGGTGGCTCCAATACAAAGAGCCACTAGATTTTGGCCAATTTTTTCATTTTTTCTAATTTACTCAAAAAAGGCTCCCCCGATTTTTATAAAACTTTTTATGTAACATACATAGAATACTTCAAAGTAAACTGCATTTTTAATTTTTGGCTACACATGATAATAGCGGAAATTGGTAATATCAGTTTTATGAATTTGGCCATAAGCATTAATTTATATCATTTATATCATCCAAAAGACGACATCTAAATTTGATATACTAAAGGTTACTTAACGTTAGCTCCCGTATATCGAGTTTTCCAGTTTTAGCCAATTTTTTTTTTAGTTTTTACCAAATTTTTCAAAAATTTCTTATTGATCGAAAAGTTTGTTTTCGTCGTACTTTTGCACCCACAGAGCAAGTACGTGCGACCCAATCGTGTATTTTATTTTGTTACTATTATAATATTATTTAATGTAAATGAAGAGACTTTATTTTTATATTTTTAAGTACGTTTTTCGTTATTTATGAGATTAATTTATGTTTTTGGATTACATTTTTCGTTATTTAAATACAATTTTTATTTATGGTTGTTATTATTACTTTTATTATTATTATTATTAATGTTTTAATTATTATTATATGATTTATTGAAGAGATATTTTAATTGAAATTTTTATTTTATCTAAAATAAATGTGATGTTTTATAAAATTGAACTTTGGTAGATTTTTCTTTGAATTGGGAAATTTTGGAAAATTTTGTGGTAGAATTTTTTTTCGGAGAAGGGCAACCGTATGCTACGTTCGCCCTTTCTCACTCTCTGGTCTCAATCGCTCTCTCCATTTTCGGGGACGGAAGTCACACTTATTTCCGCTGCAATGGAAAAAAAATTACCCCCATGCGCCTAAGGAAGTTTCACTTCAAAATCAGAATCAGCAGTATGAGTATCTAACTGGTTAATGTTTATTTTCATAAGGTATCCCCCCTTATTATTCAATTAGGTGTTCGAAGAAATGACAATGTGGTGTTTGTTCAAATTCCAAAAGAAATGAATCAGGGCTATCTCCTTAGTTCACAATTTCATTTAGTTATGATTCTGAATAGATTCCTTAATTTTGTTAGTTTTTGAAATTGTTTAAAATTGAATTTCATAACTTGAAAATTATAGAACTGGCCCTGTCCCTCTATCCCACGTTCTTAGTTTAAACTAAATTCTCATCTTTCTTGATCTAACTGAAAGGCAAAAAGTTTTGAACAAATTTTTATTGCAAAGCATAATAAAGTTCTTACAGTTGAACTGGGAGCAAGTTTAGGTCATTTTTTTAAATTTTGTGCATACAATTTACCGCAAACGTTTTTTATTTATACATAACAATTTCTTATTTTCTTTAATTTCAGGTAAGTCGAGTTGGTGTCAGTACAAGCTTGGGTTTTAATCAAAATAAAGGTAACATCTTATTAAAATAATATGTATTTTTTGTGTACGAAATTATTCAATTACATACTAACTTTTTTTCATATTTAATCATATCAGGGTGCTTGAAATTTATTTAAGTATCCAAGACTCATATTCGGAGTATAATGTCAAAACGTATTTAACATTTTTTTGACATTACACTCAGATTAGCTTGGCTAACTAACGGCATCTGACAGTTAAATTACTGCTTTTGCACATTAGTGTAGCTGTAGCTGCAGCTGAAGTTGAGTTTATTCAAACTTCAACTGCTTTTTATAATACAAGCGACATTTTCAGTTTACAGCTCTGCGGACTAAATCTGCAGCTACACTATCGTTCCAAGTGCTGTTCCGTCTCTGTCATAGACTTGTGTCTATCCGGCTTACGTGCGTCGCGTCGTTCGTTGCTCGTTTTATATTGTGTGTGAGTTGTTTGTATTTCTCAGTGAGCGTTTGCACTGTCGTGCGATGTTGTACATTAAACCACTATCCAAAATACATTTTAGAAATTCGTTAACGAGACTTTTTAAAATTTACGATGATTACTATGTTTACTATGGCCTCACAAAGTTCCATAAATACCCCTTTTATAAAATCCAATGCGGTTCCGCATCTATCTGCTACTGTAGCAGAAAGAGTGTGCGCTATCACCTTAAAAAATATTTTCTTTTCTCTTTGTTTCATTTTTTCTGTTTCTTTTTTTCGGTATTTGCCATTTGCGCATTTGGACCTCCAAAATTTTCGCGAAATTGAGATTATCATAATTCGTCGTAGACTTAACCTGTCACCATAATCATAATTAACATCCCAACATCCAAACGATCGGACTAAGGTGTTAAAGCTAAAAATATTTTCAAGTCTATCACATAATAACTAAATATAACTAAAGAAAAAATAATATAAAGTTACATTACACATGCAACTGCCTGAAAAATTATTTCCGAGTGAAAAAAGGACTTGATTGTCAGTTACTTTGAGAAAAGTTTCGAATTTCCATTTACTTGTACATGCAAGTTTTTTAATTTGTAACTTTTTAGTTTTCAATAAAAAGAAGATACGCACTTCAACTATTTCCAACTCCATATAAGGAGAACCTCTCAAAATCACAAAAGTTTTGTATTTCTTAATTAAAAAAGCAGGACCTACAAAAAAAAATATTCCCCGAAATTTGTATCCCCTTTTGTGTACCAGATCTTTTCACAATAATTTAACATCTCCTTGAATTTAACTTCAAATGTAATGTTCAAAATAAAGCAACACATTTGCATTTTGCAGTGTACTCAATATTGCACATATCCCATGTGTGTAAAAGTACGCAGATAAAGTTTGAAAAGGTCCTTTTTTATAACATGTATATCTATATGCTATGGCACTCTTAAAAAATGTGACAAGCTCTTAGGTCATTCATTCAAAGTGACAAATGTCCAAGTCAGATGAATTATATATCAACTACGTAATTACAGTACCGGACTTGACGAAAAAAGGGCCGGTGTTATATTGTATTGTTATTAAATTGCTATAGCGAAATTCGGTAGTTTATGTTTACGATTCATTATGGAAGTGAATAAATTGAGAATTTCATTGATCTACCGCCTATCAGCTTTAAGGGCTCTGTTCTGGATTCTATTCTATCAATTTAAGCTTATAATTTTTTTATTGCTACAGATCAGATATGAGAATTGTATACTTCTGCTTTGGAAGTACATATAAATACGCCTTATAAATTCTTCCTGTTTTTTCAGATCAGAAGGAAAAAAACAAGTATTTGCATCGTCTAATGAAACCTTAAGATATCGCACTTTTACCAACATCTGATATGTGATCGTTGATAATGCATTTTTACCAAGGATGAAAAGTTTTTCAGGTTCTTTCATGAGTCATTCATGGATAATTGAAAGATGGGAACATTACTCTTCACCGACAGAAAAATGTTTCGGTTCTTAGATCCGCTAAATTACACACTGTTTTTGATACCCTAAGCCACGGACCAATAAGATACAGACCGCCAACTCACTGTATGGTCTCAATTTTTGCCTACAAGCTGAAAATCAGCTGATATGCCATTTATGTTAAGAGTGTGGCGCTCTCCAATGCTTTTTAAATGGGAGCATCAAACACAAAAAAAAAAAAAAAAAAAAAAAAAAAAATGGCCTACGCAGGGATGGTTGCCACCACAAAATTCACAGACAGAGATGTACACGTATTCACAGATATGAAAAAATATTTCGAGGGTGTTTCAGGCAAGAGAAGTACAAGTTGGCGGTCTGAATTGGTCTGTGGCCCAGGCAACAATCCTGCTCCCACTCCCCACTGTTGTTCAACACTCGAAAGAGTAGCAAGCGAGTTTTGAAATAAGTACGAAAAGCTGAGGGTGCTGTCTTCGCCAAAACAAATAATTGGACAAGCATCTTTAGGCATTGGATTATAATTAAAAATAAGAAACAAGGTTGGAGAAAGTAAAGAGTCTTGAGGCACGCTAGAAATTATTTTTTGAACATAAGACTTGAAATCAACCAAAGCCACTTGAATTGAACGGTCAAACTGTTAGTTGCTAGTCCACTGAAGTTATTATTTACCGATACAAAAATCACACAACTTTGATAAAAAAGCTCGATGTGACACTCTATCGAAAGCTTTAGAAATTCCGATTGCAACAATGGTTGCGTTCGGTTGTTAAAGATATTTCTTTAGCTGGCGATTGATCAGTATTTACATGACCTAAGAAAGAAGTGAGGTTAATGCGATAATTAGATGGTAACTGATACGAATTTAAACTATTCAACAGTACACATCCTAATGATAAATATTTATTACTAAAATGAGTGTTCGTAAGGGAAAACGTTGAAAACTTTGAAAGAAATGTCACGTGTCAAGGATCTGGATACCCAACAGTTTTTAATCTGGGTTGATTTACTAAGTTATTCTATGATTAATGATGATGTAGTACTGATAAGTAAAACTTTAAAGATTCACTTGGCGCCCCCAGCATGGCGCCTGAAATCTATTACATATGATCCTCCGCCCCCGGCGCAGACTTTTCACAAATGCAACATTCCAATTTTCTACACACATTTCGTAAAACCGTGACTCATCTTCATCGTCACTCGAGTGTATTGCGCAAATAAATCAGAACGAACTGTCCATCTGTCAAGGTCATTGCGTCAGATTTCGTCCCTGAGTTTCAGTGTACAATGTGCATTATGCAAAACTCACATGTCACATGTGACATAACAACAACGCAAAGAAGGAAAAAACGTCGGAACCCATCCACTTCTTGTTATATATAGGGTTCATGTTCAAGTGATGGGATTCTCGATCCTACACCCTTTTCCGCTAGGGATTGCTCTATATGGATAAGGAAGGAAACCTACCATCATCAGCATCATCATCATCGTCCTAGTCCCAGCATCAGCATCAGCTCAGCATGATGGATTCAGTTTCCAGTTGTTTACTTACAAAGTTCGTGGAAGAGGAGTGTGACTTAAAGTGTGACATCGTTTTCATTGATCGAATGAAAGCCATGCAAACAAAAATACGGGCTTCACTTTTTCGTTCCGATGCGGTGATTGCCGCCCGGCGCCCGCCCGGGTGGCATACGAGTAGGTATTTCCATTCAGGTTGCACAGGTGAGTGAACCGTATATGGAACGAGAGATAGACATGATGTCAGGCAACAACATCAGAGATGTGATGTCACCCTTGATATGTTGGGTATAGGTGTTGGTTGGCTGCGGTTAGTGTCTATCTTTCTTCTTGTTTTTTTTTTTGTGTTGCCACCCTAAAGCCTCAACCCTTAGCTGATGATGGGGGTAAATGGTAAATATTTGTTGTTATCACACCTGCAGGGTAGAAATTTTTGAAAAGTGAATTTGTTTTCTCAATTTTTGTGTGAAAGTGGCACCACATGCTAGATTGCTTCCGGCAAGAAATATATATATACTTTTGAACATAAACTGTACGGTATTTATATAAACAAGAAAAGTCTTCCACCTATATGAATATGTATATTTTTCTGTTTAACATTTTGTGGTTATGGAATAGGTTGGAATAGGCTCTGAATAGAAAATGTTTGAACAAGACTCTTCTCCTGGGGCTGACATGATAAAGTGATTAGAATATAGGATGGGTACTCTAAAGCAGATGATTTTGTTGGTAACGACGAAACCGATATTTCATGCCCTAAAAATAGAGTTTGTGTTAAAATGTTGGTTGGTTTTTTTTTTTTTTTTTTTTTTTGTTTAAGCCAAATTCAGGCTTCTATCGATATTGAAGTGGCTGAGGTATAAAACATTTTTATAATTCGGAAACCAAGTTTTTAGTAAATTACTTGACTGGGTCCCATAACGTCTTGCATTAAAGTCTATTAGGAGCCTTGAGGCATTTTGCTTTTAGTTTTGATGGTGTTTCTAAGCCTCAATTAATATACTCCTACTTATAGCTTGCTCAATCCTTTAGCCTGCCATCTCTAATTTTAATCTACAAGCAGTCGGAAGTGTCCCTTTACCTTCAATTGGCTTCGAGCACATTTTGGAACGGTGTTGAGGACTTTGCAAGCTGTAGCGTTCTACGTGGATCAGCCATCTTAACCGTTAAAAACGAATTTTTGGACCAGGCTTACGCTGCTGTAGATACACATTGCTCTATGTTCTTCGTCAAGTGTTTTTTTCTTTGTTATATACCAAACAGGACCATAAATTGTACGCAAAACTTTTCGCTCAGACCCTGCATCTGTCTGATTGGAACAACGAACATTCTTCTGCACATGTAGCAGGACTGGGATAATGAGCTTCTTTTTGTTCTTCTCGATAGGGTTTTACTCCTTAATTGCTTACTTGTTGCCCAAGGAAACAGCGATATTATAGGTTTGATTCCCGAAGTTATTTTCCGTGTGACAGCAGTGCCGAAGGTTTCAGTAGACTCCCTAGTCTTTACCAACTTTGACGGAACAACGTTATAGGGACGATCGACAATCAGGTGCTGGGTATCTATGTTAAATTCTTGCGTTTCTCTAGGATGTGGTTTAATGTAAATATTTGGTCGGTCGTAAATTTTCCAGGTCTGAAGCCGCAGTGATAAGGACCTATTAGACAGTCAAATCAGCAAATGGCTTAAGACGATCGCATATAAAACCCTGTACAGGATCTTATAGCCGATGATCAAAAGACTAATGTTTCTATAGTTGGTGCACAGTATGCGGTCTCCTTTTTTGTGGATCGGGCATATGGTATTGAGATTAAAATCTTTAGTTTCTTCCAACCATCATTTTCAGAAGAATTGGTTCAAGTTTCTGACCAGATCATCTCAAGCATGTTTTAAGTGTTCCGTATGCAGTCTAACGGCTCCATTTTCTTTGTTCGTTATTAGTCTGGTGATGGCGTTTTGGATCGGGCGGATTCAACTCTTCGTTGCCATTTAGATTGATTGGTACTGGTCGCTCATTGGCGGGATCTGGGCTGTCATCACCATTAAGTCACTGTTTAAAGTAGTCTCTCCAAATGGGTAACATGAACATCGACGGTGTATCTACTAGAGTTTCCTTGCAGGGATCTAGGACGCATAGTAAATCCTCATATATTGATGGTTTCACTCTTGTGTAGAAATTTTGCACCTCTTTTCTTCCGAATTATGTCTGTATCTCTGTTGAGAGAGGAGTTTGCTTCTAAGATGCCTTCATATAACGAAAAGATAGTGATTTTGTAAAGTTATTCTTCGACTGATTGTTGCTCATTGCACTGATAATATTCTGAGAGGTTATAGCGGAACCCAAACAGCCCAAGTCCTTCACTATACTTCAAAGTTATATCTGAACATCGCAGTGACGATTACTCTAAGAATACGACAATGATGCTGTTCACCTGAAGACAACATATTGTGATGCTTTTTTTTTTAACTAGGGCTGAGGCTAATGGATGTCCAGGGTTGTTCCCAAAAGAAAGTTAAAACTCAGGGTTGAAGAGTGTCGAACTCTGAAACAAAACTTTTATATATTTATCGGAATTGTCTTAACAGATTATTTTATATATTTATCAATATACTTAAGATAACAATTCAATATTCTTAATGATAGACTTAAATTGACAATTCAATGCATATAATATCTTAACAACTTGGTCTGTAGAGTTTCCTTCACAACAATAAACGGTGGTCTATAGAGATTCCTAAAAGGAAGCGCTCCACGACAATAAACGGTCCCTAATAATTTGGTCTGCAGAGTCTCCTCTACGACAATAAACGATCGTCTGCGGCGGTGAAGCTTACAGAATCAGCAACTCCATGGCAATAAACGGTCGTCTGTAGAGACACCTGATAAGAAGCACTCCACGACAATAAACAGTCCTTACTGATTTGGTTTGTACAGATTCCTCCACGACAATAAAATCAGTAAGGTTGCTGCTGGTATTCCCAGCAGCGTAACTTCGGTTGAAATATCTTTTCCCGGGACTCTATTTGAAAAATAATCTTCTTCCAATGGCAGGGAGCTCGAGTCTGATTATCCACATATTTATTATTTATTTACAATATTTTTTTATTTGCTCATAGTAAATTTACATGTCAAAGTTTATATACAAATCATTTTGTTCCTTAAGTCTAACAATGTTTAAAAATCTGCGAGCACTGAAGGGGCTCTGCTTTGTTAAATGAAGATATTAAATTTATACATTTTTAATAAAAAAAGTGTCTTAAGTCTAACAATTATAGTTTTTCTTAAATTAATGGTGATTTTTCGTCAGCGTGAGCAGTGCTGACGGTCGTTTCTGATTATCCACACAAATTGTACTTCTACTTATGGAATATTCCTGTAAAAAGAAAATGTGAATTATAACATCGAAGGTGAAAAATACTTGTGAATGTGTAATTCTTTTTGAATGATGAATGTATTTGTAACTTCGTTACAATATCTTTGTCGATTCGGTGGTTATCTTCGCCGTTTAACAGTCTGCTAAAGACTACCTTCAAAATTCTCAACACAAACTACGCATTTACAACGACATTGTCACCCTCTTCTCTACTGGCAGGATGTTTTACCCTCTGATAGAACTTTTGAACATCGTCTCGGCCGTAATTCACACCAAAAGATTCAGCAGCTCGCTTTTGAAAATCTCTTTTTTTAAGCCTAATCTATTTATACGAAATTTTGAAGCGTCTTGCATATGTTAACTAGGATAACGAGCATAACCAAAATGAATTAAAAGAACTTATTACTCTTCAAAGTCAGTTGTCTCAAAGTTACTTTTTAATACAACTTTTATAATGGAATTCGTCCTCACATCCAGATTTTTGAGCCAAATACGATTCCTAAAACATTAGGATACATTTATACAAATGCCGAAAAAATGCTTGTTTTGAGAATTTTGTGCTGAATTATTACCCAAACCAGAACCCCCCCCCCCCCATACTTTTGTTTTCGAAAACCTTTTAAAAGTCGAGGATTCACTTTAAATTTGAATATTCAAACAACAAATAAATCCAGTTATTTTTGCTCACAGAAATTGTCCTTTATTTACATCGAAGTCGTCACACACAAAAATATTTTTGTACACAAACTTTTTGAATTTGTCATGCAAATAAATTGCTTATTGTGATTTTTTTAATGTTTTACTAAAACATAAATACACTTAGTAAAATCATTCTCTTACCTGTCATTCAAGTCTAGGTAACAATAGACTACCAGTGTCGGTTCTGTTAAATATTTGTTGCATACTTTTAGGAGGTACTGCATACTTCAAGTTTTTCAATCTTGTTAACAGTATAGTCCTTTTTTTTCAAACACTTAAAACTTAAATTTACTATTCAAAAGTTAACATAATGTCTGAATGTGGGAAATGCTTAAAAATCTGCGACTTTATGATTGATTCAATCATGTGCCATGGTAATTGCCATAAAACATTTCATGTTAATTGTATTGGTGCCCCTTTCAGTTCAATTAAACTATTCAACAAATCCAAACCGTTTTACTTCTTTTGTGATGAGTGTGATCCTTTTGCGCAATCTAACATTATTCGTGACGTTCTCTACAATACAAAAATGATAGATAAACTTCAAAATCAATTACTTTTACTTAGTGACACAATTGAAGTTATCTCTAATAACCCAATTTTAAAACGTAAGCAAACGAGAAGTGCACTTAAATTTCAAAATGCCCCTGGTGATATCCAATCTCAAAAACGCAAAGGCGGTGAACTCGATCTAACATTACCAATCCCTTCAAAAAAAAAAAATAATAATTCCGGTCTTGATACCCCACCTGCTGTGCTTGCTTCATCTTCTGAGACACCAACTCCTATTCCTGCTTCACCGACCCAACCCGCTTCAACTCAACAATCAGCTGCAATGAATCAACCTTTAGTTGAATCCGTTCAACTTAATACTGAATCACCTTTCCCCTCGGAGGAGCCTACAGCGTCAACATCAACAAACTTAACATCACCTATAACTGACCATCATTCTAATCGTCCACTTTCTCTCCCCGTCCAAATTCCTTCTAACTTATCGACGATATTACAAAATGATTTTACTTCGCCTTTGGAATCTGGATTAAAAATTGTGGAAGGTCAAAAAACAATCTTTATCTCGAAACTTGAACCAGCAACGAATGCTCTAGACATAAAAAATTTTATTAAATCTAAAATTGGTACATTACGTTCAATACTAGTCGAGAAAATGCTTCATCGTAACTATTCAAAATACTCTTCGTTTAAGATAAAAGTACCTGACTCAGTTTTCTATTTACTGAACTCGCCGTCGTTTTGGCCAAATGGAATCATTCTACATGAGTTTCAAAACAGATCGTCGAGGAAAACTTCTCACCATTTTCCACAACACCTGACAATGCCATTCCTCAATCAGAGCAGCTACAACAATTACTAATGTATTACCAAAATGTAAATGGACTTCGGACAAAGACCAATAAGGTCTATATGAATATTAACAATACTCCCCACGATGTTATTATTCTCACAGAAACTTGGTTAAATTCATCTTTTCTGGACGCAGAGATATTTGATCCCAGCTTTCAAATTTTCCGCCGTGATCGCCATTTAGATTCTACTACAACAACCGTTGGCGGAGGCTTGTTGATAGCTGTTCGTAACCATCTTTTATGTAGTCTAGTCAACGATTTTTTGGATTCCAACTTGGAAATTCTGTGCGTGAAAATAAAAATTCAGTCTGGTCATATATATGTTGTTGCCTGTTACATTCCACCTTCTTCAAACTACGATACTTATACTAAGATTATTGACTGCCTGGAAACTATTCATGAACAAATTGATGATACAGATGAGTTCATAGTAATCGGAGATTTCAATCTACCCAACCTGAGATGGACTAAATCAACTGAATGTGATGTATTTCTACCCGTCAACGCGACAAGTGATAACGAATTCCTTGTGATCGATGGAATGGCCTCCCTTGGACTTAATCAATTAAACGGCATCAAAAACCAATTTGGTAAGACCTTGGACTTGGTATATTTTTCTGATGTCATTAACTCTGATGCTGATGTATTTTTATGTGATACGAAGCTTGTAGAGGAAGATCGTCACCATCCTACTTTATCTATTTCACTTAGCTTAAATATTTGTTGCTTATCTGATATTTGTAAGGATCAGCATGAATTCAATTTTAAAAAATGTAATTTTACACAATTGTACAACTTACTTGATAATCTTAACTGGAATATGTTGTTTCTTAATATGGATCTTGACAAGATGATTTTACGTTTCTATGAAATACTATTTGACTGCTTTTTAGAAACTGTTCCTTTGCGCAAAATACGAGTCTTTAACAACAGCCCATCATGGTTTGATCTTCAGATAAAAACACTTAAGAATAAAAGAAATAAGGCTTGGTTAAGGTTTAATCGATACAGGACTGATGAAGCTCTTGATAATAACATTAAACTAAAAGATGAATTCATTAACTACTCTAATTTTCTCTATTCAAATTTCATACATAAAACAGAAAACGGACTTAAATCTAATCCTTATAACTTCTGGAAGTACGTTAATTCTAAAAGAAAATGTGACGGGTACCCAGCCAACATGAGCTATATTAATTCAACTAGCCACTCACCAGAAGTCATAGCAAACATGTTCGCCGAATACTTTCAAAGTGCTTTTAAAAATACTTCTGATATTGATTCTAACACAACTCCAAATTTTAATATTGACCAATTTCCACACCTTAATTCAATTAACTTTACTATCTCCGAAGCAACTATACTTGACTACATAGAAAAGTTAGATGAAAGTTTTAGTCCTGGTCCTGATGGCTTGCCTTCATTCATGTTAAAAAAATGTGCAATATATATGTCGTACCCATTGTTTGTGCTGTTCAACCAGTCAATAAGTAGCTCTAGGTTTCCAGATCTATGGAAAACTGCATTTCTTACTCCGATTCACAAGAAAGGCAAGAAAAACTTAGTATCAAACTACAGACCTATCGCTAAACTGTCCGTCATTCCTAAACTGTTTGAATCTATTGTCTGTGATGTATTGTCTTTTCATTGCACCTCTGTTATATGTGAAAACCAACATGGTTTCGTAAAACAAAAATCTACGGTCACAAATTTATTACAATTCACGACTTTCTGTATTGATTCATTCGAAAAATTTCAACAAGTAGATTGTGTTTTTACTGACTTTAGTAAGGCATTCGACAAATTAAATCATAATATACTGCTCCACAAACTACATACTATTGGACTAAATGATCGTTTTGTTTTGTGGATATCCTCGTATCTAAAAGATAGATTATATAGTGTTGTTTTTAAAACTGAACGTTCTAAATGTTTTCGAGTCAATTCAGGTGTGCCACAGGGCAGTCACCTTGGTCCGTTATTATTTGTGTTATTTATTAATGATCTTCCTTCCGTTTTAGTAAACTCTATGTCTTTAATTTATGCCGATGACGTGAAAATTTTTCGAAAAATTGACTCAACTGTTGATTGTGAACTTCTTCAAGACGATCTTAATAGATTTTGGAATTGGTGCAATACAAATAGTCTGTTTTTAAATATCGACAAGTGTAAATCAATGTGTTTTACACGCAAACATAATGTATTTTCTTATAATTATATGTTGAATACGTCGCTCTTGTGTAACTTGTCAAGCTTTACGGACCTTGGAGTAGTGTTAGACTCAAAGCTTTCCTTTACTGATCACTACAATTACATAATTAAAAAAGCTAACATGACACTTGGTTTCATTAAATGGTTTGCTCGCGAATTTCGTGATCCTTATGTCCTAAAGACTCTTTATGTCTCTTTTGTGAGATCAATTCTGGAATATGGGTGCATCGTATGGGCCCCTTACTACGCTGTTCATATCAACAGAATAGAGAGTATTCAAAAAAGATTTTTGAGATTTTGTTTGCGTTTTCTTCCATGGTTAGATAGAATCGTTTTGCCACCTTACTCTCAAAGACTTCAACTAATAAAACTTCCATCCCTTTTAAGTCATCGTGAGTACCTACAATTCTGTTTTATTGTGCGGTTAATTAATGGATCAATTACAGCCCCATCAGCCCTTTGTCGTATTAATTTTAATTTTAGTCGTTCCAGTTTAAGAAGGCAATTGCCTCTGTGTAACATTTTCAGTAGATCCAACTACGGCGCCAATAGCCCTCTCAATCTCTTGATAAATATATTTAATAAAAACTATGCCATATTAAAATCCACTAATGATAATGTTAAATCTCACTGTTTTAAAAATAGATTTTTTATCCAATATTTATAATATACTCGTAGATATAAGATTTATGTATGTATCAATTTATGAATATATTGTTAGTTTTAATTTTATTTAAGAATGTACCGTTAGTATTTAACGAATTCAAATAAATATCTTTTCAGTTGAAAAACTTTATACTTTTCAAAAAAAAAAAAAAAACCGAGAAGCATTCTAACATTTCCAATTCAATTGTTTCTTCATTGGAATTTTTGAACAAATTCAATTCAAGCTTCAGTAATGGAAAAGTGAACAGGAAACAATATTTCACTTGAAAAATAAAATAAATCATTTAAATCATTTTTTTTGCTATTCATATTCGTTTTCCTAAACTCGCAGGATTTTAAGGATGTATTCATAAATAATTTAATCCCCTATTTATTGTCACTTTTAACAGAAGAAATGACAATTTTTCGAAATTAAATTTCACACAGCCGTTAAAAAAAAAAGTATCTACGTCCTTGCCAAAAAATACAGCGTATCCTGCAAACTACCTTCACCACCATTATCCTCCACTTAGATCCTTATTCAATGGCTGTAAATCAAAAATTAAATACAAAGCAACAACAACTTCAACACAATAAAAAATACATATAGGTACGAAAATTGAGACACAGTAGATTTTGGGTAATCAGTCAAAGAAAATTGACACTTCATCCTTGACGAGGGAAAACACAAGGAAAATAAGGAAGACATGCTGTTTCTTTTTTTTTTTTTTTTGATTTAGGGGTTAGGCATCCCTATTGATTTTTGGGCTTTGTGCGGGTGTTTTTGTTGTCGGCTTCGTGTCGCGTCTTTACCTTGTTTGTTTATATTTGTCCTGTATTTTTTTTTTTTTTTTTCAATTTTATAAGGATAAAAGCATACGTACGGTGTCTCCATCTACCATTTACCATCTATATTCAGTGAATTATTTTATAAATATATTTTCTAAGTGATTTTGTCACACTTAATTGCTCTTTAAAAAAAAAGTGTTTTGAAGTAGAAAATAAAATATTTTATTTCAAGCATATAATGGTTATTTTTTAATGGGATTTCAAAGGAGAATGGAATTTTGGAACAAAGGTAAGATAGACCGTTATCACTTATCACTTGGTTCTAAAAGGACAAGGAGGCTGTAATTTCAGAAAAATTACGATTCAGAGGGACAATGATATTACTTAAAAGTCGAACTTATATACTTTTAATTCATTAATTAAACAAAATCTACGACTGGGTCACACGTTTTTGCTCTGTCGGTGTGATAGCACATACCAAAAAACACACTCCATTTGAGTAACCAAATAAATTACTTTTTGAAGTTAAACTTCTTTAGAACCCTTGCGATTTTAAACTCGATGAAACGAAAATGCGTCACGACAAAAAGACATATACATTAATTTATATGATGAAACTAGCGCGGGAGAATGAGATATAATACAATGCACAGTATTTTATATAGGTACATACTAGGTCTCCTCTTTGTCATTATGCTTCGAGGCCACCCCACTATCCAGTCTACTAAGCATTGCATACATATGTGTTGTGTGCGCCTGTGTATTGACGAGCTAAGCGAGAAAGCAAGAATAGCGAGAAAAGTATAATAGGATTGATCAAGTTCTTTGTGACTTGGATGCTGGAAAACAGTCAAGTCATGTATGAATTATAAAAATATGTTTTTCTTAGGAAAAAGTGGTTTTTGTTATCTTTAACTTTCTCAAAAAGTACAAGAAATTTGAAAACCAGATTTTCTGTTTTTGACTTAAAACTTATGAGAATATTGAATACTTAAAAAAAATTGTAGGTAATTATCTACGTGAAATTTTGAAAAAATTAGTTTGAATATTATTTCCAACTTTTTTTTTCAAAATTTTGAGTTTGAAAATTAATTTTTCAAAAACGGTTTTAAGATGACATTTTTGAAGTGATAACTTCTTATAGGAGGGTAAACAACTTTGTTACGTAATGCGTTACGGCGCCACACTGCCTGGCTTCCCTTTATCTCACGCATACCGCAGCAGTAGACAGGCTCCTCCCCTCTCACATTTCCCACAGCTCATTTTATAATCAATAAAAGATTCTATTAATAAATAACCTTTCGTCACATTATCATATATATTCATATATATAATAACGTTAGCTTTTCTTAAGTTAAACAATTTCAATATTAAATACATAGTTTAAGTTATCACTTCTGTTGAGCGTCCCAAGACGCACACGTTTTTATTTAAATTGCCCCTCCCGGCTAGCGCAGGAGAAAAGACCCCCTCTTATACGATTTTTCTTGTCTCAACCCAACCTACACGATTTAGTTTTTAAGCACAATTTAGGTGAATCACCCAGTATATTAATGTGTTTCTGTCTCTTTTGTGGCGCATTTTCGTTTCATCGAGTTACAAATCACAGTGATTTGAACATAGTTTCACATCTATAACTTCTCCGTTTCGGAATCACAAAAAGTGTAGGAAACCAAACATTTTCGGTTGAACTCCCCAATAGACGATGGATATTTTTTTCACATAAGGAACGTGGTGAAGACTTCCACACGCTCCAAAACACAACTTGATGACGACCGACGATAGCAGCCACTTTGGCGCGGTAATTGAAGCTGAATAAGGGACCGCAGGGGGGGGGGGGCAAAAGTTTCCATGTTCTAAGATTTACAATGTTGACCTAAGAAAGAATCAAAGTCATATGTCAAAAATGGGAATTTCAAATAAGAGGGATTTGTATCGAATCGCATGAGTCCTGGCAACTCTGCATTCGATGGTCACATAAGTATAAGAAGATACAATTAAACGTAAATAAAACTTAACGCAAGAACTTAACGAAAGAGTGCTTGTTCTGCGAAGTCGTAAGCAGGATTTTGAAGTGAGAAGAATAAAATGTGCTAAGTGGTTTTTTTACATAATATTTTTTCCACTATAAATTATCGTGTTTTATTTCTTTTCACATATGTATTTTATGAAATGGTTATACGGTCCATTGAGCTACGATACAGGGATTCAAACTTTTAAGAAGACGTTATTTGAGTCTCACATTGAGAGTTTTGAATATTTTCAAAATAAAATGTAAAAGGCATAGTTTGGAACTAGCACAAGTGTGAAATGCTTTTTATAAATCAGAATCTCAAAAAGGGGGGAACATTAAGTTGTTAAATATAATTTAGGGACTCAAGTTCCCACAATCTTGAAAATTTTCTAAACGAAAAGCCAGCCCAGAAAAAAGTGTCGGAAAACTATCACAGTGGAGCTCATATTTCAAAAAATTGAATTTCAAAATGGTGTTAACTTACTTCGTTCACTCGATACCAATGCTGGATTTTGCATACCTGTAAATCGTTAAGGCACAAAGAAACCGATCAGTGAAAAGTATCCCACGATCGTGTAGTTTGGCAAAAGAATGAGTCTCTATAGTCTATACTATGCAGTATGTCTAGCTTAAATTGATCGGCTTTTCTAGCGATGCAAATAAGAAAGATAAGAAACAGTTCAGATGATGTCCTAAAAGTAATGTTTATGTTATGCTCCTATCCCTTATCATTTTTAATGCACTCACTGTATTATATCAAGGTGACCCAAGTAAAGTAACAGTAGCACTTGTGCCAGGTATGATAATTGTCCTCAAGCCTTGGGCGGGTCTATGCTCCTTTTAGCTTATACAACCAGATCTAGCAGGGAAAAATATTTCTTGTATCGCCTTGGAAAACCAAAACGTTCCTCATTTTTAGCGACGTCAAACTGGTATTATTTTGCCAAAAGCTGGTTCGAAGTGGAAGGGGAGGAGGGTTCATTATGCTTCCACGACAGCATTGACTTTCTGAAGTTTTTAATTTCACACCGTTGTTAACTCCCCGTCTTGATCGGCATTCAATGAGTTTATCTTTTGCTGCCGTTCCAAATGAACATCTGAAGAACAAGGTTTTAAGTTCGGAAACGAATATGTACTGCACTGACAGTTTTCTCATTAGCAAAGCAAGTAAGAAGTTTCTCACATGAGATTTAGAGTAGGAGAAAACACCGAGCCTTGGGGCATACCAGCATTCAATTAATGAATATTAGTCTTGGAAACCTTTCAAAACATTTTTAATGGAACGTTCGAAAAGGTTATTTCTAATCAATTGAAGAAGAAGTTTGGCGATACCAAATGCTCAATTTTTTCGATAAGAGAGGCTGGTGCCAGTCTTTATCAAATACTTTTGAAATATCAAGCACAAAATGATGTAAAGACTGGTTCCATTATTCGTTGGGATATACCATCTATCACCAGTGAAACTATTGCTACGAAAACAGTTCTGCTGGTAGTTTTAGGAAGATTCTGAGCAGACAGAAATCACCCTATTGGAAGATCATCTCATTTTTGCAAATGGCCGCCAATGTCAAAACTGTTTTGACATTTGTGGACTAGCCAGATGCAGAATACAAGTGAGCAAGCCATGGAGCGATACATGAACCGACATGAACCGATATTCTGAAGGCGGCGGGCGTTCCCGGTTTGCGTCATCTCTCGTTTTGGCGATTTCCATTGGCCCGCAAGATCGCGCGATTTAACCGTTTCAGACTTTTTTGTGTGGAGTTTTTTGAAGTCCCATGTTAACGTGAAGAAGCCCAACGCTCTGGAAGCCCTAAAGGACAACATTCGATACGAGTGCGAGAAACTTTCACCCGAAGTTCTCGCTGAAGTGATGAAAAATGCCATAAAACGAGCAATCAATTGTGAGGGCTCCCATTTGGCTGATATCATCTTCTCGACTTGACCAATATAATTCTAAAGGTTCAAATAAACATAATCAAAAAACAGAATCGAAGTTTTTCATTTAGAAAAAAAAGAGCCAAACAACATCGGATGGATGACTTATTTTGGCCCACCCTGTAGGTAAATTGGATCTTGTACGGGAGTGGGCCCATGTCCCGACGTAAAATTCGACAAGTTGAATTCTCTGCCAAAGTCAAAGTTCTTCTGTACTGCAAACAATCGATAGCCTCGGGTTCTGCTGTACACTTACACGGACCGCTGTGATGTTCTCGGCCGATCCTGCGTTCCATTGAAATACGATAGTTGCCTGTGTGAAGGGCCACCTCGTCTACCGTAAAATGGGCAAAATGTTTGCACTAACGAATAGTTTCGTAACTCTCCATGGTGGTTTGTGAATCAGTTACCAAATACTAAACAACAGACAACATGGCCGCCAAAAAGGTTAAAAAAAATCAAATTAAAAAACCCTTTCCTTGAATGTGTTAAGTTGAAAGTATTTCTGCGTACCTAACCTGTGTGTCACGATTTTGAGTCAAGATTTTCGGTTCTACTTATATAATTGGCCTTTACAATAGAGTCTGAAGAAGTCGGTTTTCAAGGATTACCTCAAAAATCATTATCCAGGTATTGCACTCCCAAAATAAGTATGTTGTTCCCTGTCGTGCATACGAGTATAAGAACAAATGAAAACCTTAAGGTAGGTACATAATAACCAGTATACACTTTGGCCTTTCCTAACCATCAAAACCCTGTGGCTCGAAATATACGATAGCTCCTTTATATATTGTGTACTTAGTCCTTGTGTGTTTCCCTTGAATGTCAAATTCAATTGAACCTCAGCTGTCGAATCAAACTCAATAGAGGTTTCAATCATTGGCCACCCTTTCATCATGTCGTCGGCGGTCGTCGTCGCACAAAAGCAATCTTTTCTTCATGTCTCGTCTCCAACAATACTATAAGGATATTCAATTTATGCTTGTAACCTGTAACGTATGAGTAGGTGTGGAACAACATTACATACATAAATCAGACCTGAAGTTATCACAATGACACTCAAGACTCAAAATCATGTAATTGACATAAGTGTCAAATGTTTACCTCAACAAATCCATTAAGATGGAAGTAGTCTGACATAAATCTAAGGACACCCATACTTTCGTACACATATTATCAATAGGCTTAGCTTGTATAGCCAAGGACGATTAGGAAGACCTCAGTTCTATAGGTTGGCATATCTCTTCTTGCTTAATAGCACCACATTATTGCAAATCTGTTCTCCTCTTGGCCTCTTAAAAGCCCCCATCTCTCCCCTTCCACAGCAATCTACAATCTGACAAGAACAACCGCAGTGCAACGGGTAATGAGATTCCCATTAGGAATTGAAGAAAAGTTCACCACCCCAGCGCCATCGCCAGCGCCAGTGCCATCAGAGTCAGCATCATCAGCCAGCAGTAGTTGCATTGATGCTAAGGAGTTGATGTTTAAGAAAAAGGCCAAGGTTAGGGAAAAGGATATGCTCTCTATACCCTGACTCCACTGGGATGATGTTTCTTGTATAAGATTCGTTAGGTGAAAGGAAAATATTGAAGACGGAGGAAACAGCAAACCTTATTTAGTGGGATTTTCTTGGATTTATCGGAACTATGTTACGTGATCCATGTCAGTTAGAGATGGTGTGGTGGTTTCTTCATCAGCATCAGCTTCAACATCAGCATCAGAATAGAAATTGGAGAGGATGTCGATGTCGGGTCGGACGAGATGCTTATTTGATCTGACCAGTGGTTTAAGGTATTTGTTTCCTTTTGATTGGCTTGCTGAGTGAAATTTGAAATTTAGAAATCCGGATTGCGATTTCAAACAATGAAACTTAATAAAAGCAAGTATTGGAATGTAATTCGAAATGTAAACTTGGCAAAGGGTGTTTAAAGAAAATTTAATAGAGTTTTTAGAATTTAAGTAAAAATGGTATATTATTTTCGAAGGAGATAGCTATGTTCAGGAGAATTTTTGGCTAAAATTCATTAACGATGCTGAAGGTCAACTGCTTGTGGGAGACGACAAAATTCATCTCAGCTGGCTACAGTATTGTGATGGGCTATTAAATGAACAGTTTCTCTATCTGTACTTTCTAGTTGTTGAACCTTATTATACTAAGGTACCCGTCTTTACAATCAAAGAAGCAAGTGAGGTGGCTTAAAACTCCAAGGTTCCAAAGCGAAAGTGGTTGATTTAGACGGGATACTTTCAGAGATTTGAAAAATGATGAGTAATATCGAAGTCAGATGGCTCATGATTCTTATCTCTAAGCTTTATAAAGCTGATCAAATGCCTACAGAATGGAAAGAATGTATCTTCTCCCAATGTATAATGGTAAAAGGGGAGTACACGAAGCTGGGAACATTAAGCTAATGTCACATGCCATGAAGATTCTTCAGCGAGTTTGGGAAAGCCAACTGTGAAAATATAGTACGGTTGTCTGATGACCAGTCCGGGTTTGTCTTGGTGAAGTCAACAACAAATGCAATCTTAGGTGCTAGGATCATTTATCTAGAAAACCAAGATTCCCTATAGGAGTTTCATATGCAACCACGATATTTTAGGTCGGTTACCCTCAGCCAACGAGGAGTTCCAGAAACCTATGTGGAGTGGAGATGGCCACGCACATGTACAAGATGTCCAGCTGTAGTCACCGAAGAATTCCATATTACAGTTGGTGTACACCAGGGAAGCGTCTTGAGATCCCCGCTCTTTGTTACAAGCCTTGACTTGATTTCCTGCTTGCAGGTATAAAGTTACGGACCCCGAAGTGCATCTTATTTTATGCTTTTAAGCGAGTGGACTTTTTGGACATAATGGGTAGACTTTTTGGAGATAAGAAAAAAGGCTGAATACTTGTGCTGCACGTTTTCAGATCAAAACATGTCCATTTCAGACAATTATTTGAATGTTACAGGGATTCCCAAGTGTAAAAAGTTTAAATAAATGTTTTAATAAACTGCCCCTCAGCTGAAATAAAGACTACAAATCAATTGGGCGTCCGGTTCGATATGTAGAATAAGAAGTATCGAAATCCCAGAGAGAGCCTTCACGTCAAAATTACCATCTTGCACTGAGAACCCCGTCAACAAATTCAGTGACAGGAGTATATAGTTGGCAATCCAACACCGAAAGACTTGCTTACTTGCTTGGATTCAACCCGACACGCGACGAACCTAACAGGCGGATCAAAAATGTGAACGTGAAGCAGACAAATGGGAGAGTTGTGATTCACCTGTGATCATAACGGTGCCGAAAAGATAAGAAGAATTGGTTTGAGGTCTTCGGTTGATTCGGCACCTTTTGAAAACTAATGAACTAATACAAAAAAAAAAACTTAATTCTGCTTAATTTTTACGCAGTGTCTATTTGCGTGCACCGTTTCCACCACTTTTTTTCAAATGTCAAACATGTGTGCGCATGCGTACACATTCTTCGTATTCAATACCTGTAACTTACCTCGTTGACAGGTTTTGACGCTTATATTATAAAAATTAGAACACAAAAAAATGTGTCACATGTTTTGACACAAAACTTTCAGCAATGCTGCATGCGAATTGACTCCCCAATTAAAAGTTTGGGTCGGAAAATTGACTTATATCTGTGCTTCTTGAGTGGATTCCATCGGAGATGAGGTCTTCTTCAGCTGAGGATCGAATCTTGTATTGCATTGAATACATTACGAGCTTCATCATTAACTACTTCATACGAAGTTTAAAGAATTTCAGTTGAGTAATTATTGATTAGAAGCCATTTTATTCGAAGCCGTGAAAAACAAGTTTTATTTCAATCTGTTCTTTTCCAAACAGTTGAAACAAAGTTTTTAAAGAACCATAGACAATAAGTTACTTTATAAGATTTATCAAAATCGTTGCAGGTGTTTTCGAAAAAAAACTCACAAAAATTAATACACGGAAAATTAAAATGGAATTTTGAATTTTTCCTCTAGAAACCACAGTGTCTGCTAAATACCAGTTGTTCAACACTCAACCTAGTTTTTAAATTCTTGATCCATCCATCAACTTATTAAGCCCGTGGAAATCTATGGTTAAACGCTTACAGTCTTAAGTTTGATTTTGAAATTTGATCCGGGGATGAACCACTATTGTGCAAATGGTCATTAGGATCTAATTCGATGTACGCACGCATGTATACACAGACAAATCGATGGACTGACATGACCAACTTCTTTTGTTTAAACTTCTTTACCTTTGTAGTGTTAGATTTGACAAATACATCAATTTAAAAACAGGTGTTTTTAAGAGGTATAAAACTTCCAGTTGGCAGCAATGTTTTTATTGACAGCCATTTTGTCATTTGCCATGTGATTTATCTTTAGTTTGCTTTTTACTTCATCATAAATCAACTGACGCCTGAACAACGCATGCAAATTGTGCAGTTTATTTCGAAAAACATGGTTCTACTCGTGAAACAAATGGCGGACTACTTCCATGTTCAGCGATGGAGCTTATTTTTGGTTGAATGGCTGCGAGCAACAATGCCGCATTTGGAGTTTAGATTATCCTCAATCCATTGTTTAGATGCCAGCCGTTACATCCAGAAAAAACTGACAGTTTGGTGTGTTCAATGGGCTGCGGCTGCTGGAATCCATTTTTTTTATAATTTATAATATTCCCAATCAGAAGAACGTTTGGTGGGTCATCTATGGACACGAACTTCACGAACACTTATTGGAGAGTTATTTGAGTGGTTTTTGTCGAAACTTCCATGGGAAGCAAAAACAACAATAGAAGATATTTGATGTAAAGTAGATAAGACAACTAGCGCCGCCATTGACGAAGTTCAGAACTAAAATAAAATATTCCATAAAAACTACTATAAAAATGTATACACAATGTTGTAGTCATTTGTCCTAAGTTCTTTAAATAATACGGGCAAGTGCGAGTCGGACTCGCGCACGAAGGGTTCCGTACCACTATCTATAAAAACGGCAAAAAAATCACGTTTGTTGTATGGGAGCCCCCTTAAATATTTATTTTATTCAATAAACACTTGCTTAAATTTCTCATTGTAACAGGCGATTAGGATTTGCAGAAGACAACGAACTGATGACAGTTTGTTTAGGAAAGATCGCGCCAAAAATGATCTTGTTTGTGTGAGTGAAAGAAAACTGGCAAATCAGCAAAAAGAAGAAGAAACAGAGACAGCTATGCATGTAAATTCAAGAATTCCAGAAATCCACAAAGAAGAAAAAAGCCAACCTATGTATGCTTTTAAATCTCAGTTTTCTTTTATTCGTGTTCGAATTCGAATTCGAATGGAAAACAAAATAGAAAAGAAAACGAATGTCAAACAAAGAACAAGAAGTCAGTATTAAATTGGCAATTAATTTTTAACGTCTCAAAAATAAATATGTATGTATGTATAAATGAATAATAACTTCTTTAAAATCGGATCGAGACCTCCCAGTACTTCTTTTGTAAGTTTAATTTAATATTTTAGGATTAACAGTCGTTTTAATAATTCATAATTAATTCAGTGATTCAGTATTAGCAGCAGAAGAAGAAGCAGCAAGAAGCCAATTATATAGAATTTTTTTTAATAAGAAGTTATTATTATTTATATTTATTTTTAAGATTTTAAAATTTGGTCGGTAAGAAAATCTAATACCGACTTCTTGTTCTTTATTTGACATTCGTTTTTTTTTTTCTTATTTTGTTTTCTATTCGAATTCGAATTCGAACACGAATAGAAGAAAACTGAGCTTTAAAAGCATACATAGGTTGGCTCTTTTCTCCTAAAAGAATTTCTGGAATTTATATGTAGATAAAGCTGTTTCTCACTCACACAAACGCGGAAATTTGTACGCGATCTTTCCTAAACAAACTGTCACCAAGATGTCTTTTGCCAATCCTGCTCAAATATTTCACTGCGAAATTTCAGTAATTTTTTTTTTCTCAGCACAGTGTTTTTTTTTTACTATTTCTAGAAATCACTCAAATCACCTCCAATGACAATAAAATAAAGAAGAACTTACGTTTGAAAACAATTAATCCTGATTTTATATTATTTTATGAGAGAATCTAATACAGACTTGTTGATTGTGGTTTGACATTTGTTTTTTTTTTCTATTTTGTTTTCTATTCGAATTCGAATTCGAACACGAATAGAAGAAAACTTAGCTTTAAAAGCATACATAGGTTGCATCTTTTCTTCTTAAAGAATTTCTGGAATTTACATGTAGGTAAAGCTGTTTGTGTGAGTGAAGGAAAAGTCGCAAATCAGCAAAAAGAAGAACTAACAGAGACAGATATATTTGTAAATTCCAGACTTCAAGAAATTACTAAAGAAGAAAAGAGACAACCTGGTGATGGACGGACAAACATAGCAAAAACGAGCAAAAAATTACGTTTGTTGTATGGGAGCCCCAATAAATATTTTATTTTATTTAGTTTTTAGTATTTGTTGTTATAGGGAACACAATAATACATCATCTGTCCAAATTTCAAGTGTCTAAGTTTTACGGTTCATGAGATACAGCCTTGTGAAGGACGGACAGACGGACAGACGGACAGACGGACAGACGGACAGACGGACAGACGGACAGACGGACAGACGGACAGACGGACAGACGGACAGACGGACAGACGGACAGACGGACAGCGAAGTCTCAGTAATAGGGTTCCGTTTTCACCCTTTGGGTACGGAACCCTAAAAAGGTGCTGGCCGGAGGGTTACAGTCAATGGAGACCGGTACAGAGCCATTCTCAATGACTTTTTATTTGCGATTATACTCGTATGTACTTTTTTGCAAGCTTTTTACTTAATGCGTATGAAAGCATTCTATGGTACTTGCCTATATCAAAAACTCAATTTTTAAAATTGTTGTCTGTCTGTCTGTCTTTCTGTTTGTTCCGGATAATCTCGGAAACGGGTGGACCGATTTTAACTGGCGGATAGCTGGCGTTGTAAGGGGTATTTAAGATTATTTTAATTACTTATCCAGATTTTGACAGGGGTTTCACAGGCCGATAGCTGATGTTCTAAATTTAATTAATTTGTTAAGTACCCTTAAGTTGCACTGGGTATACTTTTTTCGAATTCGTATTGAATTGACTTAAAAAAAAACAGTATTATTATTTTCAATACATTAATGAATTTTGGCGGAACGAAGTTCGTCGGGTCAGCTAGTATTCAAATAAAAATGACTAAGAATTTTCTTCCAAATAAGGTTAATTTATGGCTTAAAACTTTACATGTGTTTTATTTTATTTAATAGCTCTTTACCTCCAAAGAAAACACCCTTTACATAAGGAAAAATTCGCTTTCAGAAATTAACAAAGTAGCTTGAATTGAATTCCGTGTTTGCACGAATAGGATTTTTTCTTTAAATGCGAAAACAAGTAAAAAATCTAAAATGGCGTAGAAAATTGTGATACTTATGTCAATTAATTGGTTTAATCTAGAAATAATCCTCGTAGGTAGCATGTTAAGTTCTGAAATTCCATGCCGACACTTTTGGCGGCATGTTAAAGTTTAAGAATCATGTTAGCAGTTCAAGAGCCTGCTCAACAAGGAGAACCGACATTATGAAGCTCATAAGTCATAATCATAACATTAATAAAAGATAGCATTTTGATTTATTTTATTATCACAATCGGTGTTTACTATAAGATCAAAGTATAATAACACACCAGGACTTATGTAGTGTAGAGATAGAGAGTTGAGACGGGAGTTCTAAACCAACATGTGGACATCCGGGAAGATATACCCAGTGGCCAGTATATGTAGTAATCAATTTTTTGTGTATCTTAGTCTTATGACAGTAAATCAAAAAGAAAAGAAAAAAAATACACAAATATAAATGAAATATGAGAAGTCCTCTTACCAATGGTAATGCTTCTATTATGCTCCCTTGTGCCACTCCTGTCTTTATATTCCCTTGTATGATGTCCTCCTCCTCCTTCCCAATAGACACCCAACGAAATAATAAACCATAGCAGGCTAACGCGTTCTGGGCAAAACAAACAATTTATTCATGTCAGGTTGAAAAGTGATGTTTTTTTTTTTTTTTTTTTTTGTATTTGCAACTTACTTTAAAAGGGCAAGTATTGGTTTCGTGCACGAAGTAAGGATTCAACCAAATATAACGTTAGGATTATAGAGATGTTCAGAAAAGTAGTTTCCGCCATGGTCTCTATGGGACGGAACGGAATAAAAGATTACCTTATTAAATCTTAAAGATCAGTTTTTTGTTATCCACTAGAGGAGACATTTTTTTCAATAAAGGGTGTTTTTTTTAGACTGTGGTTTTCAAGAAAAAATAAAACGCATATAATTTAATGTTATCTATGGCCAAGAATTAAGCTTTATAAAGATAAGGGTTTGTCATTATGTTTTAAAAATGATTTTGGGAAAGTGGCAGCCGGCCGCAGCTGGCTCGAATAAATTCCTTGGAAGCAGCGTGCGATGCGTCGCGCGAACCGAACCATTATTTTGGTAATAAATTTGCTTGATTGGCAAATGTTGTTCAGTTATAAGTCTATTCATTATCTATTCATTATATAGTTGAAGAAAAAAGTCGTCCAACAACGTCACGTTTTTGGTGTGCTCCACAAAAGCATACTAAATATCGGGATTTTAGTACTTTAAAAAGAAAAAAAGTTAGCGAATACGGGAAATAAGTTTTGTGCGCGGTTTCATTCATTCATTTAATCGGAATAATGGATGCCGAGTGTTTAAAATGTAAAAATAAAATTGGAAGAAATGAAAAGTCAATAAAATGTAGCGGAATATGTGATTCTATGTTCCATCAAAAGTGCATTGGCGGTGAATACGTCATTAATTTAATAAGAGAAAATGAGTTTATTCATTTAATGTGCAGTAAATGCAAGAATAGATTAGATGCAGTGTCCAATAATACAAAGGCAATTGAAGAAAGTGTAAAAGAGATAAGAGATTCTATTGAAAAGCAAAACAGTAAGCTAAAAGAAATTAGTGATAATGTAAACAAAGTAAATAAAAGTGAGCAAAATGTTGCAAAAGAAGCAACCAGTGTTGTTATAAAAAAACCCTCATATTCTGATGTTGCTAGAGTAATTAAAAATCCATGTCCTGTAGTCATTCTTAAACCTAAGTCAAAACAAAATTCAACTGCAACAGAAAGTGAAATAATTCAAAAGATTGACCCAACTGGAATAGAAGTTTCTGAAATCAAAAAGCAGAATAACGGTGGATTGATCGTTTCGTGTCATGATGAGCAATCCACCTTAAAATTAAAAAAACGCGATAGAGGAAAAAATTGGTGACAAATATGAAATTACACTGCCGAAAATAAGAGAATTAAGAGTAAAAATTGTTGGTATGTCTAAAAAGTGGTCTGAAAATGAAATCTTAAGCCAAATCAAGGCTAAAAATGAGTTTTTGAAATATGAAGATATTAAACTAAAAACAATGCTAGAGTATAACCTGAGAGGCTTAAAAAAATACAGTGCTATAATTGAAGTTAAGTTTGAAGCTTATAAAAAAATAATGGATAATGAATTTATTCGAGTTGGTTGGGAAAAATGTAGAGTGATGGAAGCTATATTTGTGAAAAGATGTTATAACTGCTTAGGATTTAATCATGTAAAAAGTGAATGTAGAAATAAAATGTCCTGTATTCATTGTGGTGAAGAACATAGTTCTAATTTATGTGAAGCTAAAAAATGTGGAAATGGGCCACAATGTGTAAATTGTTCAATTGCTAATAAAAGGTATAATTTAAATCTTAACATTGATCATAGCGCCTTAGATAAAAACTGCCAAATCTATATTAAAAAATTAAGAATAGAAAGAAACAAATTTTACTAGCAATTAAAACATAATTACAATTGCATTTACATCAATGCTCAAAGTGTTTTAAGTAATTTTCCAGAAATTGAAGAATTAGTTATAAGAGAAAAGCCTGAAATAGTCTTTCTAAGTGAAACACGTATAACAAAAGATATTGAAACTAGTGAGTATTATTTAAAGAATTATAATGTTATTCAATGTGAGTCGAACTCGAGACACACAGGTGGTGTCCTTATTTATTTAAAAAAAGAAATTCAATTTGAAAATATTGGAAAGTTTTGTGATGATTATAAAATGTGGCTTATTGCGGTAAAAACTTGGATAAATGGAGTTCCGTGGAAACTTATAACTGTGTATAGATCTCCGAATTCTTCTGTAAATGACTTTATTTTAAATGTTAATGAGTGGTTTGATGACAATGTAAACGAATGTGATAATGTGATTTTTGTTGGAGATGTAAATATAGATTTTTTAACAACATCAAGTGATAAAACAAAGATATGTAAGTTTTTGGAGGAAAGATCTTATAAACAATTAGTAACTGAACCAACAAGAATCACAAACAACTCGCAAACACTGATTGATTATGTTGTTACTAATAAAACAAATATTAAAGTAAAAGTCAAAGTCGATAAAACAATTAATATATCTGATCATGAGAGCATAAGAATAATGATAGAATGTAAGAGAACGAAAACTAATACTTTTAAAACTGTAACAAAATCAAGGTATTCTCAGGAAGCTTTTAGGCGAATCTGGTCGATTGATCACTATGTACAACCGAATTCTTTTGATGTTAACTGTAATACAGAGTTTTTCCATAACAAGATTGTAGATGTAATGAATAAACTAAGTTACAAGAAAACAATAAAACTTGAAGATCACAATCCTTGGTTCAGTCCATCATTAAATGAAATGAAAAAATCAAAAGTGATATTATACCAAAGAGCTGTGATAAGTAAGAACATACAAGACTGGAACAATTATAGGACTCTAAGAAATATTTATAAGACTGAAATTAACAAAGCCAAAAATCAATATGTGCAATATAGAATATCTACTAAAATCGGTGATCAAAAGGGACTATGGAGTGCAATAAAAGAGTTAGTTTTAAGATCAAATACCAAAGACATAACAGAAATAATGATAAACGGAGTGATTGAACGAAATTTAAGTGCAATAGTTAACCACCTAAATGTGTTTTTCGTTGAAAGTATAGTTGAGATTAACCAGTCCATACCGTATGTTCCGTTTGTGTTAAATGTACAACAAGTTGAAACAGTTTTTCATTTTAGAAGTTTAAATATATTAGAGCTTAAAAATATTATCAAATCAATGAACAATAAAAAAGACACTTTCGGGCTTAATACAAAAATTATTCTTGAAAATTATGATGTTCTTGGAAACGAAATAGTCAATATAGTTAATGGGTCATTGAATAATGGAGTTTTTCCAGACATACTGAAAATTTCGACAGTTGTACCAATTCCTAAAATTGATAATTCAAATGAACCGAAAGACTTTAGGCCTATAAACACCTTACCAATAATTGAAAAAATAATTGAGAAAGTAGTTAGTCAACAATTAGTGCAATACTTAAGTGAAAATAATCTTATAATAAAGGAACAATCAGGATTCAGAAAGAACCACTCATGTGAGACTGCGTTAGTATGGACTATAAACGAATGGAAGAAACAAATCGATGACGGAAAATTTATAATAGCTGTCTTCCTGGACTTTAAAAGGGCTTTCGAGACAATTTCTAGAGAAATTCTATTAAAGAAACTGGAAGCATATGGAGTTACTGAACGTGAGCTGTCATGGTTTAAGACGTATCTTTCTGGAAGACTTCAAAAAACCAAAATATTGGATAAAGAATCGTTGGCTATAAATGTTAATCTGGGCGTTCCTCAAGGTTCAAATTTGGGAGTAGATCTTTTTCTGCTTCATATAAATGATATTGCAAAAGTTTTAAAGTGGTGTAGAGTTGGTCTGTTTGCCGATGATACTCTTTTGTACATTGAGGGTAAAAACTTAATGGAAATGAAAACAAATTTACAAGAAGACCTAGATAGTTTATTTAAATGGCTGTGTATGAATAAATTAAAAATAAATATTGATAAAACAAAATTCATGGTGTTAAGATCGGGACAAGAAAACATTGTACTTAATATCGGTAATGAAAACATTAAAGAAGTTATGTCAATAAAGTATCTGGGAGTAGTTATTGACAATCGTTTAGACTTTAAAGAACATGCTAATTTTATTTGCTCAAAAATAAGTAAAAAAGTAGGTTTTTTCGGACGAATAAGAAAAAGTTTGAATTTTCAAAATGCTGCAATGGTATATAATACAATAATTCTTCCACACTTCGACTATTGTGCTTCAATATTATTCATGTGTAATGAAGAGACAAAATCTAGACTACAAGTTCTACAGAATCGTGCTATGCGCTCTTTGCTTAAATGTAATATTTACACGAGATCCGCATTTATGTTGGAGGCATTACAGTGGCTAAATGTAAGACAACGTCTTTGTTTAAAAGTTTTAATTTTTATTTTCAAGGTCAAATACAACCTGTTCCCCATTTACCTGTCGGAAAATATACAGTATGTGCATGAAGTGCAACCTTACAGTTTACGATCAGCAAATGACTTTAGACTGGAGAGATACAACCTTACCAGGACCCAAAACTCAGTGATGTATCGCGGATTGCAGCTTTTTAACAATTTACCAATGAATATAAAAAATGAGTCAAATTTGTATACTTTTAAAAAACTTGTAAAAGAATCCCAACAATTTGTTTGCTAACTAAATTTCTAAATTTAAATTTGTAAAAATTGTAAATTTGAAAGTTATTTTATAACTAATAAATATATATATAATAATAATAATAATAAAGTGGCAAACCTAAATGAGCATAAATCAAGTGACAGCTGTTAAAAAGACCAACTCCGAAAAAAGTATTGCCAGATTGAAAACCATAACACGTCTAAAAAACACCCTTTATAACGGTTAGGAATTTGGTTAATTTTCTCAAAAACGGCTTTAACAATTTTGGTTGAATTTGATAGACAACTATCCTGAGAAATCTGTTTGTAGGTATACATAGTTTTCAACTGGGAACAGAATAATTGGAAATCGCATAAAGAATTTTTATTTTTTCCAACACCAGCTTCCGGCATACTTTCAAAGTTTATTTTTGATCCAACAGAACAGGTATACAAACGTTTTAAGTTTTAACACACATTCTAGTATACAAAGATAAAGATCTGTAGAGCGGGGTTGCCTTTGCGACTCCTTTTTAAAGCCTGAACTCCAAGACGCCACGAACCACTTTCAAAAATTCAGGACCCTATTTGAGAATTTAAATAATTTTTTAATACGAATTTTTGTTTCCTAAGGTTGGTATTGGATACAAAATAAAATACTATGTAATGTATTCTATCTCATTCTCTCGCCAACCTAATCCTTTATATGTATTTGCTTTAAAGTGTCATTTCGCTTTTCCGTGTCATTCACAAACACAACGATACTAAAGAAGTTTCACTTCAAAATATTTGACATAACAATAAAACATGACAGTACGATCATAGTGAAGATGAAAAAAGTTGGTCTAAAAATTCTGTCCGTGTGTCTGCTTGGTCTAATATGAGATTTTCGGATAAAAGCATTGAAAAAATCATATGAAATTTTATTAATCACTTAAAAATCAATAGTTTAAACGTTTTTTGGAGAGGTAAGTAATGAAGTAAGCCACCAGATTTCTTTTGCTTTTTTTCAATTTTAAGGGCATTTTTTTCAAAATCGTTTGATCAGTTTTTTCAAAAAATGGTTTTTTTTCGGAAAATTCTTCGAAAACATATTTCAAATTTTTTTTGAGAATGTCAACATCTAGCAGTTTAAAAATTTTATCAGAAAACACAATTTTTTTAAAATTAAAAAAAAAAAAACAAAAATTAAAAAAAAATTAAATTTTTTTTTAAAAAACTCAAAAAAAGTTTTTTTGAAAAATCAATGAATTAATTTTATTTTGTTTTTAAAAGAGTTTTCACATTAAAGTTTTCATCGAAATCCGTTAAGTGGTTTACGAGAAACTCTGTTAAGACAAAATTCTCCCTATGGGATTTACAGTTATAAGACTTTTCCTGAAAAATCTGTTCCAACCGAAACATAAAGTTTACTCAAAAAACACCATTCAGAAAGTTTTATCAAAATCGTAGGAGCCGTTTTTGAGATAAATGAGTTTTTCATAAAAAATCATATGGCAGAACCGTTAGTTTTAGAGCTAGAATGCTAATTCCAAAAACCCCTCTGTACGACATCATAATAATATACCAAGTTTGAAGCGAATCGGTCCAGCCGTTTAGGCTGTAGGTACCGCTACCGACAGATTGACAGACAGACAGATAGACTGACAGACAGACAGACAGACAGAATTGTCGGACTCACTTTTTTAGGTTTCTCTATCATCGTAATGCTATGTTTGATGGTCCGTTTTTTACGAATGCATAACTTGCCTTAGGGTAAAGTCGGGTGATATGGCACCCTTTCAATATCTCCCACTTACTGACTTCTTTTCAAAACAAAGAAAACAACATGTCAATCAGTTTAAAGTAAACTATTAGATTTTCCAGTTCAAATCTTAGCAGCCCTTGAAATACTATAAATACAGCAGAATAAGAAAAATAGTGGGTGCGTATTAAGCAAAAAGTTTGTTTTGTGTATTAGTGAAGTTCATGGTAATACGGAGATATTTCACGCCATCAGTCGTTCAATTTAAAAAGAAAGAAAAGGAATATCCGTGTTTGTTTGGGTTTGCTTACCGTTATAACTGTGCGGGCTTGATTTCTCATGTTATTTGGAATTAGCAGAAGCAAGGTCGAAAAGGTGATATGGCACCTCAGAAGTTCGGGTAATATGGTCCCGGTGCCATTTCTCCCGCTCTTACTTTACTTTCATTTTGAACTAGGCACTTACTTAAATTTAAAAAAAAAAAAGGTTCAAACACAAAATCAACGCCGAGGACAGTACGTACTCAGATTTCGGGGAAAATATTCGTGTGGGGATTATGCCCTTACAACAAAACCGGACGAGTGGCTAAACTGCATAATATCACATTAAGTCACATGAATTATTGTGCATCGTATATATAACACCTGCAACACATGTGGAAAAAACAGCAACAAAAAGTGAAGTGCCATTTCACCCGCAAGCAGGTGCCATATCACCCTCCATTTTTTAAGTCGTCTTTTTTTACGTTTTTTAATTTTGAAAAAAAAAATTATATGGAAAAAGAAAAATGGGTACCAAATCCCCCGACTTTACCCTATAGTAGATACCTATAATCGCAAGTAAAAAATTAATTAAGAACGATTTTGTTTGCTTTCAACTATCTCAAAAGTGGAAAAAATTTAATATTTTGAAAACTGCTTATTAAATTTGTTTCAAAAACTATAAGTATTTGCTGATTACTCATAAATTTTGCAATTTTTAAACTTTTTTGGGAAAAGTTTTCAAAAGGATTTAAAAAAAAAGATTTTTATTATTTTATCCTCACAAATTAAAACGGTTTTTCAGTTCAAATCAGTTTAAGTAGGTATTTATTTAAGAATTTCGAAAACTTTATTTTATTCAAAACCACGAGCACCAAGACCATTGTCACACGTTAGAGCAAGTCCACGTGACCCAGCCATGCACTTTATTTAGAGCATAAGGTCGCAACCAGATCCTTTCATCTCCATGAATACAAGTTCTAATACTTAACTTCCTTCATAACCGTTGACCTCCAGGCTTCTCTTGGTCATCCTCTCCGCATGGAAAAGCTGCCCTACTCTTAAATTTTAATGTTCATACGGTTTTTTTTTTAAATGACCATACGTTCGTGTTTGCTCAAAAAAAAAAAAATACATCCTTTAATTTAAATAATATCGTCACCCCAGTATTGGAGTGCCACATGTGCATTTTTGTCAGGCAGACCAATACTGACCATTTATATGCTAAAGTGCATATAGCTCATTTCTAACACTGATATCTTTGACAGTAATAGAGATAGGATAGATTTTATTACACCAAATGAAAGATCTCCTCTTTGTCTTTTATAAATCATTCCTAACTCAAAAATGACAAAAATGCAAATGTGGCACTCCAATACTAGGGTGACGATATGATTCACAGTAATTTCTACGACTACTCAAATTTGTTTGTGTCCATACTATCCCACCTACAGAGCAAGTACGTGCGACGCAGTCGTGCATTTTTATTTTATATATTTGGCACCCAGAAAGTGGGGGTCGAAAAATACAACCAAAACACATAGACTCGCTTTAATTTAATGGTAATGGTGATTTTGTGTTGTAAGGAGGAAAATTTTCCTTTAAATAATTTATTCGATTCAGATTTAATTCTATTTTGGTTGAATGAGTGTGCGTTTTTTCTGGCTTTGACTGTGCGAAAAACAACAACAAACCAAAACCACACAAAAATAATCTAATAAGCAACGTGCAATCGTGGGAATGTTAATTTTCTTTCGACAATTGAATCTTAAATTTTCAGTTTTTTTTTCCAGTTTATGACTTCGAAATCTTTGGAATCATTAATGCATATTTACTCGTATAAACTGTTGGCTTAAACATTCTAGCAAGAAAAATTGGTTATGTTCGTGTTTAAAGCAAATTACTCGATTTATGAGTAGTTAGCTATTTCCAAACACAAAACCAGATATAAAATGCACGACTGGGTCGCACGTTCTTGCTCTGTAGGTGTAATAGCTCAAAAATAAATTTTTTAACAGTAAAGACTACTTCAGGCGCCATTTTAAAGGTTTTGAGTCAGATAGTTTAAAAGGGAAAGTATTTTAGGTCCTGCATTTTGGCTATTTTCAGGAATAAAATAAAACCAAATCTTCCGTTCAAAGTCTTAATAAATGAAACAAAATGACTGTTAAATAATTTCTGCCATTTTGTGTCTTTTTTCGAAAAGAAAACAATAGTACCGATCACCGATGGTTTCCCGACTCTCGAGCACACAACTTTGTTATTTTTTCACTGCTCAAATTTTTGTCTAATACGCAACAATTTTCGGGAACGTATTCGATATTAATTCTTTCTTTGAGATTGAATATTTACAAAAAATTGATGGAAACGAAATCAGGCCTGTGATGGGAGCAATTTCTAGATTTCGAATGTACAAAAGTGCATCTGAATTCTGAAAATACTTCCACAGCCCGCAGTTCGGATCAAGTGGTAAATTGTAAGCCCCTTCAATTCATGCGTATAGGTAAAGGGTGTTTTTTAAGAAGTGTGGTTTTCAAGTAAAAATAAAACGCATATAATTTAATGTTATGGCTAAGAATTTATCTTTATTATAAAGATCATTGCTTGCCATTATGTTTTAAAAATGTTTTCGAGCAAGTGTCCGCCGCGTTAAATACATCCCTGGGCGATTATATCGACCGAATATTGGACGCAGCAACTATGAGCCATTGTTTTGGTAATAAATTTGCACGATTTGCAAACGTTGTTCAGGAGTAAGTCTATTCATTATAAAGTGGCAGACCTAAATGAGCATAAATCAAGTGACAGCTGTCAAAAAGACCAACTCCGAAAGAAGTATTGCCAGATTGAAAACCACACGTTAAAAAAAAAAACACCTTTTATATAGAGCTCAAACGCAAACACAGTAATGGTTGGAACACTGCACACTGATAGCACTTTCCATTGGAGGAAAAGAAGCGCCCAGAAGCATCCAGAAGTCTTCTGACACCGTTCCATTGGTAAGCAAATGACATTTCTGCCAATTCTGAGAAGAGAATATTGCTTCTGGATTTGAAATCTGAATCCACCCAAGAAGCACAAAAACAAATATAACTCAAGTGTGTCGCCCATAGAATATTCGTTGGAGAAGGGTCTATATAAATGCAGCAATGCCAAAAGTTTTGGTAATGTCGACAAATGTGACATATTGTTGAATCCAAATCTGATGATGACGACGTCGAAGGTCGAAGGTATAGTGAGTGGTATTTAATACGAATAACCAGTGAAACTGATGCCTGCGAATAAATATTGGTTTGCAGAATGAGTGGTTCCCCAAGTGAAACAAATGGAAGGTGCTACTATGAGTCACTAGACTTTGACTCTCCGGAACTGTTAATATTACAGTTTTAACATTTATTAACTATCATAACTCCCAATATGTCACACACGAAGTTTAAACAAAATCATTTCAAGAAAACCGTCACGGTAAAAACTAAAACAAATTGGCAAGGACTGAACGGTTCATATAATGTCATTATGACATTCTTCAAATGTATATCTCGGCTTCTAACGGTGGCACTGATCAGACTTGTCTCTCGAACCACATGTTGTACTGTTCAAATTGGGCAAGTAGGACCTAAACCACCATTGATGATGACCGCCTCACCAACGTCGTTTTTTAAAACCAACGGACCAATGGTGCCAGCCACAAATCTATAAAAAACGGTAACTTTTTGAGTAGGCATTGAAACCTATGGTGAACCTTACGGCAAATTTGGCTTGTTTACGCAGCCATTTCACCAAAAATGCTCTTAGTTCCTGAAGATTATTTTTTTGGCCAAAATTAGGGATTTCTTCCAAATTTCCTGAGATCCAATAAACGAACAAAAGGTGTTGTCTCCTGGGGTCAGTTGTATCTTTTAGGGTCGTAGGCTTAAGTCCCGACGTTAATTCCGCAAACTGTAAATTTTCGAAAGGCCAATTTTAATAATAAAACAACTGATTTGACAGATAACACGAAAAGAACATGCCCACCACATGCCGTCAAAATCTACCTACGTCAATTGAAATATGAAAAAATAAAATAAAAATTGTGTTGTTTTATGAAACAACGATGCAAGTGAAACTTTTTTTCTGATCATGGGATCATGGTTCACGATCAAGTGAACAACAACATTTGCATCAATACACTGATCAAAACACACACATACAGCGGAGCACGCTCACGACTGAGTTACAAGAGAATGCGAATGCTACACTGATGCGAGCCATCGGTGCCGCCATATTGCGACATGCGACAGATGAATGAAGAAAGTTGAGGCGATGGAAAAAAAGTTTCACTTTAAAAAACTAGCTACAAGTAGAAAAGCGCGAATTCCTGCAGACAGCCTCGGAAGTTATGGAAAACCCCCTTTTTGGCCATCTGTATTATCACAATGTCCTGTTGGCTATTTTTCTTGCACGAAGCCAATACCTGCTCTATAGAGCATGTTCAAAAAAACACAACCAAAAATAATACGCACCCAACATCGGCATGAACATTATATTATTTGCAATCCATTATTTTGTTTTACCACCCTATTCAAGTCCTGGTCCTAGTCCTGGTGCTGGTCCTGAGTTATAACGCCTATAAATCTTTATTAGTTGAATAAAATTGACAGAGTAAAGAATAATTGTTTTCTTACAACAAAAAAGGAACTAAGTTTTATGAAACTTATACACGCCAACAGAACAATAAAATCTTTTGAAATGACCCTTTGGCTTATTGTGTATATTTTTAAGGGACACAATTTTCTTTTGAAATAAAAATTGCTAGGACTTGGGTAATGGGTATGGGTATGCGGTATGGGCTGGGCGGGTCATTTGAACTCTATAAAGGGGGGTCGCTCGTCTTTAATGCGAAAGGAAAACTTTTGTATACTAATTTAATATAATTGAGGAGAAATTAATGTGCGTGAGGGTAAAGTCGACAAGGTTGTTCTATTTTTGGCTTGTCGACTTTAAGGGACCAATTAATCAAATTAAAATATTAGATTATACATTAGACATTGTGTGGCTACGCAAATTTATGCAACAGCCTAGCACAAATGGTTTTTGTATAGTATGAAGGACTTTATGTCTGACATGGGTTTGGGAAATTCTTTGTCTTTTCTTGGTGTTCAAACATCAGCAACAACAGCGTTCCTTACAACAAGATTTAAGCTTGTATTATTTATAGATATACTTATTAGGTTGGGATTGGCAAATATGTAGTTTATTTTCCAAATAATCAAATAGATAGCAAGATTTGTAATAACTGTTGAAGTTTTGCGGTCATTCAAAAATGTATACTCCTTCCATGACTTGCGGAGAAAGAAGAAACAATATTTGATTTGGACTGAACTAGTTCTTCTACTTTTTCACTCTACGCCATGTGTGGACAATTGTTATTAAGGCATTACGCAATAGCCCTTATTTGGCGGGCTAAGCTATGGCTTTGCTCTAGCTAGCCTTCGAAAAAGTTACTTTACAGTGGACACCACCTTTGGATTGCCTTACATGGTGTGTCAAATACAAATTTCTTTTTAATGCAATAAAATTAATGAAATTAAATTTGATTCCCTTTACTGAATATTTAATTATGGAACAGAAGGTCCTTCAAGTCGCTGCTCGGCTGGCTGCGAGGTAGCGCATTCTTACTCTCTAATTTTCTATGACCTTTTTGATGGTTTCCAGCTGTAACTCACAGATTACTTGGATGATATTGGTGTTAAGTCCTTGAGTTGATTCGCAATTTGATAATAAAATAAATAAATAAAAAACAGTATTCAAATTTTTTCCATTTTTCTTTCGTTGGGGCCGAAATTAGCTCATTTCGAAATTAGAAGAAAAAGTGTTTTCATTTGAATTTGCTAAACAGACTATCTTCCTGTTTTGTTTTGCTTACTTCTGCAGTTTTTGCCTTCGGTTTTGTTTCCAAACTGACATTTTGTAAAATATCTGTTCAATTGAAGTTAAATTGTTTACAAATTATGTGCGTTCGATTTGTTTTAATGTAATTTCGTCTAAATGAGATAATTTCAGATACAAGAATTTGTATTGGAAATGACGTAATTTGGAATATAATTTGGGAATTTGCTACGAAATTAATTCATTTCCTCTAATGAAAACGTAGTATAAAATTCAATTGTTTTTAAACGAAAAATTTCACAACTTCGTAATTTATTCTCCCATCCAAGTAACTTAAACACGTACGCTTGAGGATGGGACGGGAGAATTCCGGAAACTCGTCGCAAAAATAAAAATTTGAATACTGTTTTTATTAATTTTTATTTATTTATTTAATTATCAAATTAAACACAGCCGGAGAGGAGACAACTACAATAATGTATGTTTCCAGATTGTTGGCATAACATCAATTCCTCACAGTTCCCCCACAAAAAATGTCCGAAGTGGTCAAATCACAGCTCCGATATGGCCAATTGACATCGCCAAGATGGCTGATAACACGATTTGGGAATTTGGTGCGCAACAGATCCATTGTTTCATTGCCTGTGTAGCAAAGTGAGCCACCCTGCATGAACCAGAGGTCGTCCAAGCCCCTGTCTTCAATTTAACGTTCACCGTTGACCGAAACGTTGTTCACAGCCTCATCTTCGAAGAAAAATTGTCCAATGGTGCCACCACTCTACATTCCGCACCAGACTGTCCCTCTCTGTGGATGCATTGCCTATTCGACAATAAGGTCTGGGATTTCGGTTTTTTTTTTACTTTGTTTGTTAACATAGTCGCCTGAAATGCGTTGCGTCAGAAAAGATTATTTTCGCAAGCGATAGCGCGGAACAAGCAATAGAGAAAAACTATTGGCCTAAGCGTTCGGCTTGTGAGCTTGTGACGTATCCATCTCTCTTCTACTTCATCGGCCGATGCGCCCGAGTGGAAGAGAGACACTGTCTTTTTTGTCAACTGGTTATCACAAAAAACTATCGTCCGTTAACCGACTTTACAGACAACCATGTTTTTACTTGCGATTTTATGTAGGTATACTAAATTAATAAACTTGGTTACCGGTTTACGTTTTAAAAAAATTCTATTTTATTTTTCCATTCACTTAATTATAAAGTTATAGTCCGGGAGCCAGGTACAAATTTCGTCAATCATTTCCTCTCGAATGATAATTGTTGAACAGAATAAGGGAATAATATCATAAAGCCTCGTGAACGTCAGCTGCGGTTCCGTGGGTGGGTTGAGCGGGGGTACCCGCTTATCTCAAAGTTAGTTTAAAATCTCAGCAACCAAACAGACACAGAGAAAAAATGAGTTAGTGAGAATATTTTAACAAAACTCAATCCTCACCCGATTGTATTGAACACAAAATAAAAATGCTTGCATGCAGTCGGTAGCCAATAAAATTATCTACAAGATTAATTTGAAAAAATTGCCCTAAACCAGACGGTTAAGGAGTTATTGCGCTTTAAAGAGGGCGGAAACTGAAAATCTTTCAAAATACGAAATTTTATCCTCTTTTGGAAGCTTCATAGGGCCGTTCGTACTGATTGTACAAAAATACTTCTCGCATCATATTTATAGGAAATTTTGTAAGCTACAAATTTGCATATTTATTTTTTCGACAAAATATACTGAAAAAAAGTTATAGACAAAAAACTGACAAAAGTGCCGATTTTGTGTGGTTTTTCCAGGATTTTGAAGGGGGCGGAGGGGGCGTGGTTGTGGAAATTTGGAATTTGCATCTACCAGCCATACCATATAACATATCAAAAATTTAGAACTACCCGACCTTTTGTAGGGTAAAATGTCATGCAGTGCCATATTAAGTGTACGAAAAAATAATAAAGTGGCATGTTCAAGCGTCCAGTTGACGTATAATCCACCACGTTACAGCCAGCTGACTTTGTGTTTTCTTTTAGATACCTGATAGGCTATAATTTGACAAAGTTTCAGTCGGGAGGAAATGACTGAACATTTTTTTTTTTCGACGTGTTTGGGCGGGTACCCCCGCTCAACCCACCCACGGAACTGCAGCTGACGTTCACGAGGCTGTATGATACAACTCTCTGATGCATTCCACTAAATACCGCTTGAGAGGAAATTGGTCATGAAAATCTGTCGCTGGCTCCCGGACTATTAGTAGGTAGGTATTTTTTTAAAACTGCGGTCCAAGAGTGATCCAATTCTCGGTCGAGTTACGAAACGAACGAATACGGTCGAGCTGCGAAGAAAGAATGAATCCAACTTCATCTCGGATTCTTATTGATCATCCATCAGATACATTTATCATAGTATGATGATGTGATCGGCAGCCAATAAGAGATTGGTGTGAGTTTCCTGATGACGAGATAATGCTTCATCGTCATTTTCTGCAAATGGGATTTTTTCAAAAAAATTTTTGGTTTTCGAAATATGTTGGAAACGGGTACATTGATTTTTTTTTAAATTATTTTGCAAATGTAAACTACAGATTGCCATATATTTACATACTCAAATAAATTTCAAAATATTTTTTGGAAAAGTTTTTCAAAAATAACCTTTAAAAAAAACTGGTCCAACGATTTTCAATATAGGTATAGTATAACAATAAGCGCAAGTTAAAATGTTCCCATAGAAAGTAGCACTATCTACCAACCATTACTCGGTCACTCGGTATTACTCAGCCATAAGAATAGACTAGACGTCCTTGGCTTCTACAAAGATATCACCAGAAAGTGTAACATCATTGTTACTCTTTTCCGGTTTCAAGCTAACTTTGACTGAAGTTGTGAACTATGTTTGAAAGGTTGGCAATTAAGGCGGACACAGAAAAGCCAAACCAAACATTTTTCATAAAAGAATAATAATTTACTAATCCACTCTAAAAATTCATAGAAATCATTAAACTGTGAGTTTGACGTTCAAAAAGCACATAATTAGATGAAATTCTTACCCAAGAAACAGTCAAGCCACCTTAAATAACCTTCTATAAAATCGTCAAATAAATTTATAACCAACAGTTTATACTTAAAACTAAAGTGTGCAATTCATGTTTGCCTCAAAAACCACAATAATTTAAACAAAAGCATTGCTTGCTCTTAATTCTCGAAATACTGTGCTAATTCGAATATAAAACAAATTTAACGTCGCGCGTCGCCATGACTATGCTTCTGCTACCGTTAATTATTAAAGCAGCAAGGATACACACAAATAATATCATGCAGCCAGCAGAACCAGAGCTGTTCTGTTTAAAATTTTAATATTTCGTTGAAAGATTTTACCATTATGTTAATGTGAATTAAATAGAACTCATTGTGCTTTTGAAAATGGTAAGCAGGAGCACCAATAGAAAACTGAATTTACTCGTTATTGTGAATGAAAAGAATTATTTTCTTTTTTCATAAGAAAATCATTTTCTTCTTGCATACCAAAATGTCGTGCAATAAATATTTCTATGAGAATGTTTACCTTTGCTTGTGTGATGTCTGAAAACAAAACACTAGTACTCGTAGGTAACAACGTTTAGGAACTCTCAGTTTCAGGTATTCTTGGAAACATATAGTTACCCTATTTGAATTCCATTTAAAAATTCTTTTGAATTCCAATGAACACAGCATGAGTTCCAGTTATTTTGATATTTGAAAATTTATTGTAAAGGAACCCTTTTTCCATAAGTAGTGTGTTGGCAGGGATTTTTTGATTGATAATTCACTCAAAGTCAAGGAATTAAAACGATAAAAGTAAAAGACTTTTGACTTGAAACGAACCGAACGTCAAGTTCATGTCTTGGCAACATATACCTCTCGTACGAGTCTTCTCCCAGGTTTTCAAATAATTTCCAAAATTATTATTTTTTTAATGTTTCATAAGAAGAACTTTGTTGGAAACTTTTTTAACCTCATGAAGCTTGTGTACGAAAGAATGTCAGACAAAGTTCATGTGAATAAGGATGTGGGAAGAAACGAAATTGAAGTTCTATTGTCTATATAAACTTGATCCAAACTCCAAAGAAGATGCAATGCAAGTTATTCCAAGAACTCACTTAACAAACTTCATTTGAAAGGTTAAAAGCTGCATATGAAAAATTAAGAACATCGTTTGACAAGACATATTTTGAATTTGTTTTGTAACTTTGGAAGCGTTTCAGTTTGGTATTCCTGGGTGAAGTGATATTTTAAATTGTTGGGTAATGCATTATTATGACGTGTGTGTGTGTGTGGGCTAACATGTCAAGTTAACTTAAATTTGTTTAACCTGGTATTTTCGAAACTTCCCCGGAGTTTTTTTACTAAGAAAATAAAATAACGATTGACTCAAATGAATAGGATAAATAATAATCATTGATAGACGACCACGAGCTCTGATATGGATGGCTTTCAGGTAACAAGAATTTCGAGAAACATGTGTGCGGATGGTCATGAAAATATACGAGGGAGCAGTGGCAAAAGTAAGATAATGGCAGATGGAGTCAAAGAAGAATTCTTCAACTACTGTAAGGTGTACACCAAGGAAGCGTCTTGGGTCCCCTACTTTTAATTACAGTCCTTGTGCTTCCTAAGCGTGAATAGTTGAATTATCGTGGGTTGCGTGTAGTGGCGCGAAAACTATGCTATCTTCTGTTACCGAAAAATTCCCCTAATCTGAATCGATGACTTACAACGTTTTATTATAATTGCGAAGGGTAAAGAAAGGCTTTTAAACTCCGGGTAAACAGAAATTAAGTGACATCAGCATTAATTCTCACTTCGTGAAATGTTCTTGTCTGAGTAACATCTTCCTCGCTTCTCTGCGCTCTTAATTTTTTGTGTTTAATTACTGACTGTGCGGCCTTATAAATATACATTTTGTTTTTCATTTAAATTGTATTGCTCTTGTTGTTTATAACTCACGTAATCATTGATTAAATAATCTCATACAAGTTTATAAGCATTAGCAATTAATTTATTTTTGCGCCAAAATTTCTTTCCGTCTTGAGAGAAGAATATGCGTAAGGAAAATTCCCTGGCTGACAAACCACGTTCCAGTGAGAGACTCAATCCATTTAAAACCGGTTCTATTGTTCATCAATCATTGCCTCTAACACCTAAACCTAAATCATCTAAAACGTCTACATCATCTTCCTCCTCATCGTCTTCCTCCTCTAAGCAGTCAAGTGCCAGAAAACAAATTTCCAGTAAGAAGAAGCCCGCTGCAGCCCCCTCTTCATTGTGTAGTACTCCCATCTCTACCGATTGCAATACACAAAAAGGTGAAATGTATCAATCAAACACTTTACCTGTTTCTCTTTCGTCAACATCTACAACATCGGTTTGTGTGAATGTGCAAGAAGAGATGGCTTCACTCTCCAAAATGTTGCAAGATCAAATGACATCTCTACTCAGCAATGTTTCAGATAAGATGCTAAACATTACAGCTGATTTGGAGGCTAAAACTACTTCTGTGATGAACACTGTCAAAATAATGTTCTGTGACTTCGAAATGCGATTGACAAATTTGCTCAATGAAAGGATAACTACTGTTGAACGTAACATCGACTCGTTACAAGGGCTACAAAGCCAGATAGAAGACCGCATCGACTATCTCGAGCGAATGGAGAGGTCAAGAGATGTTATAGTGAGTGGCATCCCAGCAATAAGTACCGAGAATTTAAATGACATCCTCGACTAAATCTTCAACGTTGGATTCTTCCATCATTATCAAATTCAACTCTAGTGAACATAAAATTATTTTCCTTTCTGCTGTTCGCCAAAGGATTAAAGCTAAAGGGGGTCTTTCTTTGCATGACGTAGGGATTGCCATTGATGGTGACAAACGCAGCCCAATTTATATTAATGAAAGCCTTACTCAACGAAATTATACTATCTTAAGGAAAGCTCTTCATATGAAGCAGAAAAATAATTATTCCTCAGTTTTTACGCTGGCGGGAAGAGTCTTTGTGCGTCGTAATGAAACTGACCGTGCTGTTCTCGTTCACCGAATATCAGAGCTAGATTAGCCAGATGAAATATTGTTACGCATTTCCTAAAATTTTAATTATTCAAATTCAAATTTATTATTTACTTATTATTTATATTATTTTTGGTCTTATTAAGTGAGTATATCGTATTTGATTTCTTTTGTGCCTTGTTGAATGTGTCTTAATTTTAAATTTTTGATGTGATGATGAATCTTGAATATCGTAATCTCCGAATTCTTGTAAACATTCTAGGAAAGCAGAGGAATGGTATCAAAGTCTGTCATTTTAATGCGAGAAGTTTACTCCCAAAGATTGACGAATACAGAGATATTTTTCAAAACTCATCCATGGATGTCATTTGTGTTTCAGAAACCTGGCTGAAACCAGGTATTCGGAACAGTTTAATAGAGATGCCTGGCTATAGAGTTTATCGCAATGATCGTCTTTGTCGTCGTGGTGGCGGAGTAGCTATCTTTGTAAAAAATTGCATTAAATCTAAGCTTGTCCTGTGCTCTACTGAAGTTAATTCAATCGAATATATTTTTTGTGAAGTCTTTATTGGTAGTCATAAAATGTTTGTTGCTTCTGTCTATAAACCTCCAAGATGTTCTAACATTGCATCTATTAGTAGGGATCTTTCACATTTTACTCCTCGCTACCATCATAGTGTTGTAGCTGGCGATTTAAATCTTGATTTTCTCAACCCCTGCTACCTCACTGAAGCAATGAATGAGCTTTTTGGCGGCATTGACCATCATCGCGTTAACAGTGTTCCTACCCACGTAACTAACACCTCTTCAACTTTGATCGACGTTTTCTTTACTGCTAATATAAATAAAGTTTCCTTCCACAGTCAACTATCTTTTCCTGGTCTTACAAATCATGATTTTATCATGATGATATATGACCTTCAATGTGAAGTTGTTATGAGCCCTTCAGTCTTTTCATATTATGATTATAAGGCAGTTAATGCTGATGCCCTCTATCATGGAGCAAATCTGATTGATTGGGGCCATATCTGTCTGCTGAACAATGTTGACGATCAAGTTGATTTTCTTACTGATAGTTTGATTTTTTTACGTGACAGCTATGTACCACTCAAAACAAAAACTGTAATTAACCGTGCAATCCCATGGTTTAATGAGTATATTCGTTTAATGATACTTGCCCGCAACAATGCCTATTACAAGTGGAAGCGTTTCAAAACTAATATGTTTTGGAATGAATTCAAAATACTACGAAATCGTGTTTCAGCGGCTATTCGCCACGAAAAGACCACATTCTTTGCAGTCAAACTTGATGCTACATTGCCAACAAAAACCCTTTGGCAAAATCTGAAATCGGCAGGCATAGTTGCTAAAAACAGTAATGATTGTGACGTTGATCCTAATGTACTTAATTCAAATTTTGTATCTCACGGTAACTTACCCAATAGATATCCTCAAACTGATTCTATGGATGAAGTACCAAGCATTTTCTCCCCCTCCTTTTCATTTGAGCATGTTTCCGAATATGATGTTGCAATTGCCATTAATAAAGTAAAATCTAGTGCGATTGGGTTTGACGATATTAGTCCAAAACTAGTTAAAGCATTGCTTCCAATGATTATTACTCCTCTAACCCATGTAGTTAATACTTGCCTCATGTCTTCTATGTTCCCATCCAGATGGAAGTACTCTAAAGTGATTCCTGTTCCAAAAAAGGCCAACGGAATAAATACTGAGTATCGTCCTATAAGTATATTGTCCTACTTATCCAAGATTTTTGAAAAAATTGTACACCTGCAGATATCTAATCATATAAATCGTAATAATCTTCTACACAAGCACCAATCTGGTTTTAGAGCTGGACATAGTTGTGTTACTTCACTTTTAAAACTCTCAAATGATCTACAGGTTGCTGTTGACACTAACAAGTTAACAATATTGACTTTGCTTGATTTCTCTAAGGCATTTGATACGGTTAACTATAATGTATTGCACAAAAAACTAGTTTGCCAATATAATTTTACTGTGGAAGCTGCAAGGTTGATTCTTTGCTACCTCTCTGGACGATGTCAAGCCGTTTCTTGTAATGGAAATATATCTGGTTTTCTTCCGTTAGAATGTGGAGTACCTCAAGGTTCCATCCTTGGACCTCTACTGTTCATAATGTTCATTAATGATATTTTCGCTTGTGTGGGTCACTCAAAGCTTTTACTCTATGCTGATGATGTACAGTTGTTTCTTGATAGACCTCTGGGTTTGATTGAAGATGGGGTGAGCTGTATGAATGACGATCTGGCATCAATCAACTCATGGGCAGTAAGTAATTGTCTTAAACTTAACCCCTTGAAATCTAAATGCATTGTGATAAGTAGAGTTTCATGTGATACGCTGGATTTTCCCCTGATCTCTATGAATGGTGTTAATGTTCCGTATGTAGACTCAATTAAAAACTTGGGAGTTATCTTCAATAAAACACTCACATGGAATGATCACATTAGTTGTGCTATTGGTAAAGTTTACGGAGGTCTTCGGTCTCTTTGGGCGTCAAGCTTTTATACCCCTGTTGGTACACGTCTGAAACTTTCTCGTACTTTGTTGGCTCCTTTAATTACTTATGGATGTGAAATTTTTAGCAACCTCGATTCATCAACCTTTGGCAGGCTTTCAATTGCGTTTAACTCTATTTTAAGGTATGTCTATAGTTTACGTAGATTTGATCACATATCTCCTGTTAGGAATTCGATCTTTGGATGTGACTTGAAAACATACTTAAATTTCAGAGTCCTAATAATGCTATCGAAATTGATTAAAAACAGGTGCCCTATGTATCTATATGAAATTTTAAGATTCTCCAGATCATCGAGAACACTTACTTTGATTTACCCTCGAATGCTTTACATGAATTCAAGACGCCAGTTCTTTTTTTATGCTCTTCAACTCTTCAACTCCTTACCCAATTCACTACGAATATCACTTTGGTCGGACACATTCAACTCATACAAGAGTAACTTGTTCTCACATTTAAAATCCTTATAATATAAATTATAAACATTGTTATACTTTATGCATATTAAAAAAAAAAAAAAAAAAAAAAAAAAAAAAAAAAAAAAAAAAAAAAAAAAAAAAAACTTTATCTTTATCTTTAAATTCATTAATCTTAATTAATAATTTTTCATTTTATTTTATTTTTAATCTTAATTTCTCTATTGTGTAATTTATCTTTGATCATGTACTATCAAAAGACTCAGTGTCTTAAAGTGCTTTGCCTAATAAAACTTCAATTCAATTCAATTAATTTGGCTCTGAATGTGGAGCAATCCAGGCCCGATTGACTCGTCGACGTCCTCTGAAGCTAACCCCGCTAACCCCACAGGAGATTCTCAACCTCCACCTGAGATCATAACGGTGACGAAAGGAAAAAGAAGAAGATATCAGGATAGCTTTAAAAGAAGGTATGACCGAAACTGTACCAAAGCAGAAAAGAATGGAAAATTCCTGGATACCTTCCCTAAGACATTTGGACAAATTTACATTTCGAAGATCACTGAGAGTAAGGATCAAAGTAGAAGGTTGATGTTCAGGGTAAATTGATTATACGCAGCGAAGATAGAAGGAGATAGAAGACGAACTATCTTTCAGCGATAGTTTTCTCAAAATCATTAGAAGCATCATTGGTCCTCTGGCTTTGGCCGGTGCAGATCTTACCGAGAGGTAAGATGAGTCGTTGTTTGCAAAAGCTCTTGTAGTCTCTCGTTATTGCAGCTTCGCGACGTCAGATTTTCTCATAGGAGCATTTACACTTTAGCTCCAACAAGGTAGTAGTCCAAGACATTGGTGGCTTGCCTGCTCTATCGATCGCAATATGATCAATTCGAAAAGCGATATGTTGATCACCACACTGCCACCAATCCCTTTGGGAATGTGATCGTCCAGCAGCAAAGTCGACTAGCATGATTCGGAAGTAGTGTTTTCTTGCAGTCTGTGCATTCTGACGCTAGAACCAATGATACCCTCCTTTCCGCTTTTAGCGTCAAAGTCAATTAGAATAAACTTAGATTCGTACTTCGGGCATTCATAGTACGTCTTCTTAAGAAGATCGTTGAACTCTTCTTTTTCTGTGTCATTATCAGTAAAAGCCCTTAGACTTCTTGACTAAGTCTTTCTCATATCCGAAAGCGCATCCAAATAATCCCTGTTTTCTTGTTAAAATTGATATCACAGTTCTTCATTATCCTTATGTCTTCACCATGATATCGTATTCCCTGAACGGCTTTAGTCAGTGTCTGCTTATTGTTTTCACTTGTCGGATCTACACTGCACTTGGGTTGTTTTAGGTCCGGACATTCCACGAGCAGAACTGATATTTGTTTTTCTTTTTTCGTTTGCTAGGGTCGTTTTCGGTAAGGTCATCCGTATCAGAGATAGTTGTTAATTTGGAACCATTATTTTTGTACGTGGTAGGGAAGTTAAACTAGTCAAAAACCCCCGTACTGGGGGACCAGACCCTATATTGTTCTCTTTGGCAAAAGGAGCCGTTGGTCCTAGCAGGGTTCGTCCGCCACTTTCAATATTTCTCTACCCTGACTAGTATTAAAAGGTCACAATGATCTTTGTCGAAGTAGCTCATTGTGGTTTACACCATGATGACTGCTGGTACCACCACTCTCTCCCTCTTTCTCTTTTTGACGGGACGGGTTAATTCCATCAAGGTTATCCGAGAGGCATGTACAAGAGTGGACATGACCCGTACGTAAGAAAATAAGTACAATAAGTGATCTGGTTGCTGCTTAAAAATACTTCATACTCCAGATAGATAAGTATGACAAATTTCTGCAGTTGGGAATTATAAACCCATTTTTTGGAACAAAAAAAAAGTGCGTACGTACAGAGAACACATGTCAGAAGTGAAACTTCTTTGCCAAACTAATTTTTTGCACCGCATAAACCGACCACTGCAGCTTCTTAAGGCCGCTTACCCGCCTTACACATTTAATATTATACACATCACATTGTTCATATCAACCTTTCAGCGCTCATTTAACCACGCACAAAGTCACATCCCTGGCCCTGCATCACCGTCATCCATCCATCAACCGCCGCCCTACCCACAGTTGATATGCAGAACCAGTTTGTCCTATTAAAAAACACACCTAACCTAACGTACAGCTCTCTCTCCCTATGGCACTGTGCGTGACGTGACGTTCGCTCTATCTCACTCTCTCTCTCTCGATCTTTCTCATTCGCTTCCTCTCCTCTCTCGCTCAATGGCTATGTGTTTGATGCTACGTTCGTCCTTTCTCACTCTCTGTCAATCGGTCTTAATCGCTCTCTCCCTCTTCTGGGATGGAAAAACCCCACATTTCCGTCGCTCTTATTTCCGTTTCATCCGTAAAAATGTTACCCTCATGCGCCTAAAGAAATTTCACTTCAAAAATCCTCTTAATTCATCCAACTTCACCCGCTTTCGAAGTTTAAAACGTATTGTAAATATTTTAAATATTAGTGTAAGATTTTAAAATTTTAATTAAATAATTTTGTAATAATTGCACCCACTTTAAACCCTGATAAAAGAGCAAGCTTAGTCAGTCAGTGTTGTGTTTTGTAGTCTCCCATCATGCCAAACCCAAAACAGTGAATGCAAAATGTCTTGACGACATAATTGTGTTTTGAGTGAGGGCGGTTTCGAAGGAATTACCAACTGCTGCATCTTAAATACTGCCAACAATAACCGCATCTCAAAATGCACAAATGCACTCAATTAACTTCTACAAGGTGAAAAACAAAAGATCCTTTTTTGATTTTATGAGCTCATGCACTTAAAACTACCTACCACTCATAGTTCCTCCAGAAATTCTTGAAACTCTCTAACCTCAAAGTACTTAAGATTCTCTTAGAAAATGAAAATGAAAATAAAAATAAAAAGAAAAAGAAGAAAATACGAAGCACCATGTAAAATGATTCTAAAGTCTTCCTGTGAACTTAACGCAGCTGGGTGCATTCTATTAACTGAAGCAGCAGTTTTGTGAGGAGGAGGGTTTTCTTGGAAAGAAATTTCACGGCATGTTTATTTTTACTTCATTTTATCCGTTGTTAAAATCAGTATTGTGAAAATTGTTGAGAGAATAATTTGGCTTACAAATTAAATTAACATTAAATTAAGTTTAAAAAGAAACTAGAAAAAACGGGTCAGCAGTTTTTTTTTTATTATTTCAATAAAAAGAGCTAGCTAAAGCTATGCCAAATAAAAGCTGAAAAGCTGTGAAGGAAGAGGGTTTTACATTATTTTAGTACATATTTAATTAGCATTATCTGTTTTAAGATTAAAAGAATAAAATTGGTTCGATTTGCTTCAACTTTATGGTATTTATTGTTTAAAGGACATGCAACAGGAGGTTTTTTGAATTTCTATTCTAGGTTGTATGTTTAGAGTATGTTAAAGGTTTTTCAATAAGGGCGATTCTTTGCTATCGTTAAAATACACTCCTCGGCTTCTAACGGTACCATCAATCAGTCCAATTTCCTATGACTCTTCCGCATAGACCCGGCTAAATTTGAGTGTTGGCCTGTGTTATGTTCACTTTAAGAGAATAGATTAATTATTGTGGTTTATTCGAATAATTTTTGCGAATACAGGAAAGCTCACGAGAAAAAATTTAGCGGGGTCAAATTTCATGATCTTGTAGGCCCATATACATATATGTCAGTTCAAATCGTTCATTCAAAATGTCAATCGTATACTCAACCCACATTATTATCTAGGGCGATGCAAAACTGGTTATCATCGTTCATTAGCACTCGCTATTGACGGTGACCACCTCACCAACGTCGTTTTCGAAAAAGTGCAATCTGAAATCCACACTCAACGTTAATTTTTCAAGGATACATTGGATCCTGTTACCAAAGTTTTTTTGGGTTGCTGCCTCTTCCGAGGGTGTGACAAATCCTCCAAGAGTAAAAATTTGTATTAAAAGTGCTTCTTCTTTAGCCGTTGACAACCGATGGTAAATTGCTGCAGAATATGAATTGGTTTCCGAACCAGTCTTCCCAAATTCGGCCACCGCACGTTGAACAGTCGACCACGATCTATCGTTAAATGGGCGCGGTTGCACCAATTATTTCTAATTTTGAAATACATGCTTCAGGCATATAACGGGTGATTTTTTAGCTGGTTTCGTTTTGGCAACACTGGTTTTGACAGCTGACGTGTGTTTAGTACCTTGTGTCACTGTCAAACAGCTTCAGTTTGGTTTGCAATTTAACCATGGATCGTCTTACAAATGAACAACGCTTGCAAATTATTGAATTTTACTATCAAATTTCGTGCTCGGTTCGAAATGTTCAAATTGTGTTCAGCGATGAGGCTCATTTTTGGTTGAATGGGTACGTAAATAAGCAAAATTGCCGCATTTGGAGTGAAGATCAGCCAGAAGCATTGCAACAGCTACCAATGCATCCCGAAAAAGCCACTGTTTGGTGCGGTTTATGGGCCGGCGGCATTATTGGGCCATATTTCTTCAAAGATGATGCGAATCGCAGCGTTACTGTCAATGGTGAACGCTACCGAGCGATGATAACAAACTTTTTTTTGCCCGAAATGGAAGTTCTTGACTTGCATGATATGTGGTTTCAACAAGACGGTGCCACATGCCACACAGCACGCGAAACAATGGCGCAATTGCGAGGCGAGTTTGGTGAACAGTTAATTTCACGTTTCGGGCCGGTCAATTGGCCGCCTAGATCGTGCGATTTGACACCATTAGACTATTTTTTGTGGGGGTATGTCAAGGCTAATGTCTATAGGGACAAGCCCGCTTCGATTGACGCACTGGAAGCGAACATCCATGCATTCATTCGTGAAATACCGGCCGATATGTGTGAAAGAGTATGCCAAAATTGGACTCAGCGGATGGGCTACCTGAGACGCAGCCGCGGTCAACATTTGCATGAAATTATCTTTAAACATTAAATTGCAAGGTTCAAACTATCAATTCAAATAAATATTTCATTCATTTTTTCTAATTTTTGAGTTTTTTTTTTAAAAAAAAGTTCTAAACCTCTTAAAAAATCACCCGTTATAATAGCTCGACAAGAAAGGTAAATCATCTTAAGTCTATTCTTAACGTTTTTCAGGAGAGCAAAAAAAACTGTAAAAAGATGCTTTCCAAAAAACTTTTTTGATTTTTTTTTGGTTTGCATGTGGGAAAGTATCTTAAGTCAACTTAATATGTTTTACCTTTTTATAATCATAACAAGCTCTCAAAGTATGTAATTTCATCTAAAGTCTGTTTAATTTTTTTTATTCGATTCAACACAACATCTTATCTGGACTTAAGATATTTTACACTGTGTCAGAATACAATATTTTTCTACATAAGATAAAATTGTTTCCTTAATAAAAAGAAAAAGGAATTAGATAGAAGAATACGGATGAGACAGATATATGCTCCTATGAAATCGTAACAAGATCCATTAATAAAAAGCAAATCATCTTAAGTTGACTTAAGATGTTTTACCTTTTCAGTCGAGAGAATTTCATCAAAATCTTTATAGTCATTTATGAGCAAATCCATAAAAAAACCATTAACTGAGAGGTACAATTTTGAGTGAAACTTAATCTGATTGGAAAGCTGTCATCTACCCTAGCAATTGCTTTGGGGACTTTCCAGGCATGGATATTAATTTTTCATTTTTCACCATCATTAAGCTCCGTTTGCCCCCAGCTTCGAGGAAAGAACGGTGTTATCATGGCTCACTCTGCTTTGTTCTGCTCTGATAGTCAATGTTCTACGAACAGTTCAGGTCTTAAAGTGGCTTCCTTCTGCAGTACATCGACTTTGACCAGTTTGATAGTATTGGAATATAATACCAGCTTGCTTATACTGTGCTTTGCATTGATTAAAGCGCTTTACCAGACGAGGTTGCGGCTCCTGATGTCCTCTTGATATTCTATTGCAGTTTTCTTTTGTTTCTTTTGTAGCTTCAGCATCCTACTTGATAGGGACGTGCTCTTTCCATTGCGTCGGATCGGGTCTGTATTTTTGTTTTTCATGTTTTTTTTTGACGTGATAACGTCGGATAATATGGGCAGCACGCACGAAAAAATGTCACAGTCACAGTCACGTTATATATAGCTGCTTTGATAGCCTAGAAAGTCGATAAAGTGAGAGGGGAGGGTGTTGGGTGGTTGGTGATTGTAAGTGGTGGTGGTGGTGGTGTGTGGGGAGGTAGTGTACGGCAAAGGAAAAATTGTCAAAAATGGTGGGTGGTTGGTTGATGGTTATAGTTGATGTGTTTGGGGAGGCAAAAATTGTCAAAAATAATGGGTGGTTCGTTGATGGCTGTAGGTGGGATGGGTATTTGGCGGTGATGGAGGGGGATTTAAAAAATGGTGGGTGAGTGGTAACTTAGAAAGTGGTTGTAGGTGGAGTGGGTGGTTGGATTTGGTGTTTGGGAGGGAATTGTCTAAAATAGTGGGTGGGTAGTGTGGGTGGTTGTTTTGTGGTAAGGAAGGGGGATTTATTGTGTGTGTGGGGGGGAACTGTCAAAAATTGTCAAAAATGGTGGGCTGTTGGTTGGTGGTTGTATGTGGGGTGGGTGGTTGTATGTGGGGTGGGTGGTTGATGTTTGGCTGGAAGGGGTGAGAACAAAAAATTCAAAAATGGTGGGTGGTTATAGGTGGGGTGGCTGGTTGGTGGTTCAAGAGATACAACCTACACATGAATTGTTTTGTGAACTGGTTATCGCGTAAAATTATCGTCCGTAAACCGACTTTACAGACAACGAAGTACCACTACAGTTATAGAAGGATCCCAGGCCAAGTGACTTCTGTCTGTGTATTGTCACTTCGCAGGAACGGAAACAGAAGTTTTCACTTCCTCGCAGGAACCAATATTCCAGAAAAAAAACATTTTACTACTTTATTATTTAACACCCCCCCCCCCCCCACTTCCCCACCAAAAGAACAAATTATTTATAGAATAACAAACATTTAAAACTCTTCCAGAGGCTTTGAATCTCTTTTGGTGAATTCGTTTTCCAACTGCTGTTCTGGCGAAATTCTTCAACGACATTCATCTTACCTTGTGATACTCTCGTTTAAACTATGTTCACCCCATCAACTTCCACCTCCATGATAGTGCATGACGATGTGTTCTGCATGCTTTCTTAACTTTTATTGCATGTCACCATTATCACACACACAATCACGTCAATTGTACCTCCACTTGGCTAACTTCCCTGTTTTACAGTAATTGATAATGGTGTTCACAACTTCCGGGACGTTAATTTTCCCAGCTGGAAGTTCAACTATTTTTTTTTGTCATGCCAAAGTATTGATGTAAATGCCATGACTTGTGGCCAATCGACCGTAGTCAGTTCCTATCAACTAACAAACCAGTGATGCAACAACAAGAACAACAACAGCAACGACAAACTATTTTCACATTACCGAACACCACCACTTCTACATCAACATAAAATGTATAAGCCTCTTTCCTGGACCAAGGAGAAGGAAGGACCACGACCGAGAGCGCGACAGGGGTCGATCGATACCAACAACTTCAGCTATACAGCTACACATTTTGATTAGGTCGTAAGCCTAACAGGAAGGCATTCCTGCTCCTCCATTGTCATGTCACCTTTTCAATTCCGGGAAATATATTTTCGGCCCTGTTTAAAATTCAACGAGGTGTTGAAGCAAGTCCACATGGAATTCAGCGTAACGAGAGGACCCTCAAAGCGAAACCTTCCTGCATAATGTGATTTTTATCAGATTATTCAAAAATGGAAACCAAAATCCTTCTTTTGAAAAGGCCATGATAGATTAAAGAGAGGCTATATCGCTTTGCCCGGAAAGGTGGGGAAGTTTAGTTAGAATAACCGAGAACAAGCCGTAATGGTGAATTAAATTATTTTTGATTAAATGATTTTCCAAGGACCATTTCAAATGAAGAAGTAGGTACTGACGAACTCAAAAATTTAATAAATTACGTGCCAGAGCTGATTAAAATTTTCGTGGACACAGAAATGTGTGACGTTAGTCAATTACGTGAATTCGAAACGCACATACCTTACCCATAAACCACAATGGAATACTTAACAAAACTTTAATATAATACTTATGTAATCTGCATAATTAAAAAAATTTAAAAATAATTAAAAAGGTCCTTCAAGCACTCGTCTGTTGAAGTTGAAGCATATTTGTAATGAGTTTCAATTGCAATAATTTTATCCTGTGGATTTCGAGAGCGAGAGCAACCAACTACTCATGTGGAAGTCGATAGCTTAAGTTCAAATATTTTAGTTAAAATTAAAATACGATAAATATAAAATACTGGCGCTTTCGTCACCCTGTTACTGTCCTAATACCTTAGAATAGGACCACGCCGATTTCTAGAATGATAAACATTTAGAATGTACAAAATTTCAAAACAAAAACAAATATTGCAACGTTGAAATATTCAATGTCGGACTTTTCGAATCTGCACTTTCCATCCCAGGTGCAAAGTTTAACACGTCTGATAAATACCGACGCTAAAATGGTGTCAAGATCAAAGCTGTGAATCTTAAATTAAAAGTGAAAATCTGCCGTGAGCTAAGCAATTAAACGGACTTAGAGATTTGGACAAGATGTGATGCTTTTTTGTTTCGAGGCTGAGGTTAGCCCGTCGATGTCCAGGTGCAGGGTTGTTTCAAAAGAAAGCGAAAACTTACGACTTAAAAAGGTTTCGAAATCCAAATTATTTATTTTTTTCTTCAAATAAAACTTAACAAATTATTTCATATAACAAGCCAATTTTTATTTAACTTAAAGCTAAGTATGTTCCTCTGTGGTGTTCCTAAGAAATGGTCCACGACATAAACGGGTGGCTTATTGCCATTCTAGCAAATAGCAATCCTCTTCGACGAACACGAAGTAAAAAGCCATTATAAACACTGATCAGAGCTCTTTACGGTATAACTACCAAAAATTGTGAAGCTTCTGACTTGTATTGTAGTGGGGGTGTCCATCTCAGGTTGTTCAAATCCGGTTGTCCTTGATTTGTTGGTGAATTGGCTACTAGCCACGGTGGTAAGTTGACGCTGCTTCCTCGTAAAACTGGATAGCCTCGTCGTCGTTGATTCTGATAATTCCTTCGTCCATTAGCGCAGTTATGTCCAGGTATCGTGGTTCAGGATGCCGTTCTTCACTGTTGATTGTGCTCACTAGAGGATTCGGATGGTTGACTAAATTTGACGCCAACCTTTTAGCCGATTCCGTCATGTACTTGTCCAACGGTGTTATCGCTGCTGCCTCGTAGAGTCGTTTGTTGCTTGGGTACTTCTTCCGTCGTTGATCGAAGTGAAGATTCGTGCAAATCTTTAACATCTTTCGCTCAAATACTCCGATCTTCTTCATACTTGTCTTTGATGTTGTGAACCAAACCGGGAAACCATATGTAAATATGGGCCTTATTAGTTGCTTATATAGAAGCAACTTCGTCTTTTGATTAAGGCCATTTCTTTTTCGCATTAGCGGATAAATGCGATGAAAGGCGTAATTGGCTTTTTTGAGGAGTGCTGATACGTGTGGGTTGAAGCGTAACCTCTCCTCAAAGTTGATTCCCAAGTACTTCACAATTGGCTTGGGTGTCAATTGGGTTCCGTCTGGTAGATTCACTATGATACTGCGGCAAGTAGTGGCTGAACGTGTATTTTGGCGTCGCACGGGTCTTCTGAAGCAAGCTAACTCCGACTTTGCAGAATTAACTTTGATGCCCCATTTCACGTAGTAGTCCCACAGTCTTCTCACGTGTTCTTCAACTCTTCTGGCTGCGATAATTGCTGACATCGATTTGGCGTATGTGAGTGCGTCATCCGCATACAGTAGATTCATCGCGTTCTCGGGCTGTGGCTGATCGGAAGTGAATATACTGGGTTGGGTCCGATTTGCCGATTTTTAAAATGTCGATTTGAAAAAATCGATCGTCATAATGTCGACTTTTGAAAAGTCGATTGGTAAAAATACCGCCAGATCAAAATGTCGACTCTTATAAAGTCGATTTTGAAAATATCGACTCGAAAAAAGATCGACAGTGGCAAAGTGAATGATGTTCACATGCATGCGGCGCCGCATGCATGTGAACATCATTCACTTTGCCACTGTCGATCAGTGTTGCGGCCCTACTACTATGATTTAAAAATAATTTAAAAATTTAAATTGTCGATGCAATCAAAAGAACTATATTTTTTATCAGGATGAAAGTCGACATTTTTTACAGACACTTTTTCAATCGACATTTTCATTGTCTGGATTTTAAACTGTCAACTTTTTTTCTGTCGATCAATTTTCAGTCGACATTTTGATAGTCGATGAAATTTGTATTTATCCAGTCGACATTTTTTTTGTCGACCATTCGTACGTCTCCCGAATATACTGTATAGAAATGGTCCTAGTTTTGATCCTTGAGCTACTCCAGCTCTGATGGCTTTGGTTGTTGACTGGCTGTTTTCAATTTGGACGAAGAAGGATCTGGAAGAAAGAAAACTATATATTACTTTTATTTATGTAGCTGGAAAATTAAGTAAAGTAAGTTTATGGATCAAACCGTTGATCCATATACTGTCAAATGCTTTCTCGATATCAAGAAAGCATCCAACTACCACCTGATAGTTGTTGAGAGTGCTGACCACGTCCTTCTGGAACCTTAGAAGAGGATGCAGAGTCGAATGTTTGGCCCGGAATCCGAATTGCATATTTGGGATGATGTTGTTGCCGTCGCTGTATGACTTAAGTCTTCGTAAAATTAATCCTTCGAGGATTTTGCTGTTTAGCAGTGATTTGGCCGATATCCTGACACCGAACCTCTGTCTCCTTTCTTCGGAAAAGCTACAATCTTTGCTTTCTTCCATTTTTCCGTGAAATAGCTGTTGTTGATGCAGTTGTTAAATATTATTGTTAAATATATCATCACGACTTGGGGAAGCTTCTTTATGATGTAGCTGGATATTTTGTCAGGTCCGGATGATTTTTTCGGACGTACGTTGTGGATTATTTCAGCCACTTCTTCAGGTTTGGAGAAAATTTCAGAACCCTCGGGATCACTGGCAGGGGTATACTATTACTGGAAGTAGTTGTCTGAGTGTCCATCCTTTGAAATTCCTCAATTGTTGATTCCACTTCCTCGACAAATTCAGGGTCGTTGGGTGGGTTCGGCACGAAATTTTCTTCGAAATATTCGGCAAATGCTTCGAATTTATCCTGGGTTGTGTTGACATCCCTGTCTTGTGGTGATTTTGTCTGGCATATGTGGCCTCTTGCCAATAATTCGGTTGATGTTTTTGAATGCGTCAGGTCCTGGTTTGATGCTTTGTAGCCTTTTCTGGAATTGGTCGTTGTTAAAATGTTGAATTGCATTCCTTAGCATGATTTGTGTGCACTCCAGTTCACTTCTAACTACTTGGTAGCTGTTGTTGGTAGTGTTCCATTCCCTCTGTTGGATCCTTTGAAGCTTTTTTCTCAACCATTGTCTGTGGTCATATAATATAATATAATTTTCACTCCTTATGTATTATTCCTGCAAAGACAGACTGTGAATTATAAAGATAAAATCAAATATTACCCCAGGAATATTTTATTCTTGTCGCTTTGCTGGAATATGCTCATTGCAAACGGTTGATATTATATTTCAAGGGCCGAGGGGGTCAGGTGTGGCGGGTGTTGTCGGTGGTCGTTTTCTTTGTGTGTGGTGGGATGTAGAATGGCTTCGTCGGTGGCGGTTGATGATGTTGTGCGTGGTGGGAAGTGGAATGACTTCGTCGGCGGGGGTTGGAACACGCCATGTGTATTGGTAGGAGGGTAGAAATGTGTAACTTCGTAACAAAGAAATCATTTATACAAATCAGGAAGAGAGTCGGAGACAGAATGGATCCTTGCAGCACACCCGATTTCGTTTTGTGATTTGCAGACTGACAAACGTCCGAGCATCTCAAATGGAATGGTGCAAAAGGTACATTATAATCCATCGACGAAGGAGTTATACTGTACCAAGTGCACGCATCATTGATAAAAGAGAATGATCCCAAACTCTATCAACTTATTGGCTCCACTATCCGGATTATATGCATCATATCGCTGGTGGACGAATTAGCCAAAACACGAGCTTTAAATATATTTCCATTTCTCAAGATACTTCTTGGACGTACGAGTAAGTCCAATTGGACGATTGTATGAGGGGGAATGGACTGGACAAATATAAGTTTCCGCAGTAGTTTCAAATGCGTGGCAACTGGCAACACACTTCTTCAGAACATTTTAGTCCAGTGAATTCCTGTATATCAAGAGCGAGATGTTACCGTGCTTGCAAGTTGGAGGTCCACAAGGGTCAGTGTTTGGCCCTTTGCACTTTTAAGTGTTCATAACCGTACTGGCTCTTGCCGACAAAGCAGCTTATGTAGTCAATATTATGGACCATATTAATATTATAATACAATCCACGACTGATTCGCAAGAAACTGCTCTCATGCTAGATAATTGTTTAGTTACTGCATAATGTATTTTTATGAACAAAATTAAAATTATTTCGAAAATCCCTTTGTTTTTTTTTAATAAGTTCAACAGTTTTCTCGGAAAAACTTAGTATGCAGCAAAATTTAAATACGAATGTCTACCTAAAAAAAAAATATAGAAGATCGTTCAACTAGTTTTTTTTTTAAATTCTTTTTTGAAAACCTTTTCTACGAGAAGTATACCGTTAAACGACAAATTACGAAAAATCCATTTTATCCAAAAGATGTATGGTTGTCAAAAATAGCACACTAAAAGTTTATTTGAAATTGTTGGAGCCGTTTTCGAAAAAATTAAACTTTTTGTTCAAGATTGTATGGCAGGTAGGGTAGGTTGGGGTAGATTTGACACTTTTTCTGAATATTGCAAATAATTTCTTCTTCAATAAACAATCCGATATTTTTTGAATTTTATACTAAACTTTAAAAAAAAAGTAAAAAAGTAGTTGAAGCAATTATTTTAAAATTTTTAAATATACATACCACAATCATTAAACAGAGATATACCAAGAAGTCTTAAATAAAGCAGCGAAAAAATCACTTACATCGTACACAAGCAAAAATTACACAGATTTACATAAAAACAGGTCTAACTACCGCACAAATTGAACAAGAACTGTCACGATTCGCGTGTGATGCAAACATGCCGTATTGTAATATTTATCATCAAAATAATATCTTTTATGACAAATGGCTTTTCTGAAATCAATTAAGTCGAAAGTGCCCCCTTGTCAAAAGTGCCCCACGCTACCCTATTATTATTTTTTGACCTTGAAAAAAAAAATGAAAAAAGACTCATAGGGAGTATACCAAAAAGTGACTAAATACCAAGTTTGAAGCAAATCGGCCCATCCATTTTGGGCTGTAGAGGTGGACAGACAGTTCGGGTAGTGCTATCTAAACTAAAGTGCAGCAAGGCTGCTGGATGGCCTTTCCACTGAACTGTTTAAAGCAGCGGGATATGATTTGGTGGGGAGCATACTGCATTATGCATACACCAACTCATGTACAATCGAATCGGATGGAAATATGCCTGATGAATGGAACCTCAGTATTGTGTGCCTAATCCAAGTTTTCAAATTTCGACCGATAGAAAATACCCAAGAGTTCCAGACCGATACTTGCAACATAACCCTCTTTATCGATTTTAAAGTCGCCTATGGCAGCGTGAATAAGAACAAGCTATTCATTGCCATGTCACTTCTTAGCATCCGATAAAAGGAAGGCTAAAGCCAGCAACTGATTATAAACTAGCACAAGAAGAATTGTATGTTTTCATCAAAATTCCACCACCAACTTGGGTAGAAGGTAACCATGGACAGGTTAAATTTTGAGTGAAATTGTCTTCCTGGGCACGAAAACCTACTGCAAGCCCAGAAAATAACATCGGAAATCAAACGTGGAGTAACTCTTGTTAATCGTTGTTTCTTTGGGCTATATTGGGGAGCAAAACCTTATCGGGGACCTGCTGTATGATGCTGAACCATGGATCCTATTCAACAAAAATTTAATTTCAGTTTTCGAGAGAAAAGTCTTGCGTTCGATTTAAGGCCCTGCCTGTCTTAATGAAGAAGAAACCACCTTCCAAATCAGATACAACGATGTGTAGACCTACATAGGCTTAGGCGAAAAAACTCTAATAAGATGGCTAAACCATGTAGAGTACCAGAGGTCTTCATCAACTCTCCAGCTTGTTAAGCCTTCAACGCCACGTTTTCCCAGAGAGTCAGATGTCGGGGTTGGGCTTATCTTCGGTAATCTATCGGAATAATCTAGGAACATCGATAATGCGTTCTATAAATATTATAATGCCACTTGTTTTGATTACTAACATAAGATTACTTGGCGTGCGTTTAAGGCACTTTTGTGCTCTGGCACCTACAAAGCAAGAACATGCGACCCAGTCGTTCATATTATTCTGTAATGATGTTGAATTTAGTTAACTCAAACCGGTAGGCCCTCCAAAATGTTTACCTAAGCATGTTTATAAAGGACGAATGTACCTTTCCCAACTAACAAAAGAAATCCATTTGAAGAATACAATTTCCGTTTTCTTTTTCAATTAACATTTCCCGGTAATTGCTGAACCTTTCCTTTCCTTCAAGGATTCTTGCTTTCATTATTCATGTCACTTAAACTGACCTAATCCAACTATCAAATCAATCCTTAAATTAAATGGAAAATGAAAAAAAAATCCAATTTGCAAGGTGATATTGGAATTCTGGAAATCCTTGGCATTTGACATTCTAAATGTCATACCTCGAAAGCCTTCGATGATGAAAACAAAACCAAAACCAGATAAGTACGGCAAGCGTGGCGAAGAGGTTGGTGTGTACTATTATGTATAACCATGTTGAAGGTGATCCTTAAAATAGTCCAATTTTCCTCGGAAGGCAAATTCAAACATTTGAACAATAATCTGTAAGGAATGCGTTCTGGGATATTTTCTATCTATTTCTATTTGCTTATTTCCTTCCAGGGGTTCCTATTTCTATTTCTATTTTTACTGCATATTTCTTTATTTCCTGGGAAAATGAAAAAAGAAAAAAAGAAACTAGGAATTCCCATTTAGTACTTGTCTTGAACACACACACAAATCAGAGAATCAGTCGAGTATAAGGATATTTTTATGTCCCTTAACAAAATCAAACATTAACAGACCTATATAGAATATAATAAGAGTCCTTTTACACACTAATGACTGATGAGATAGCAAAAGCAAAAGCATCAAACGGTAGTAAGGATGCTTTTGCTTTATTATTTTTATCTTCCTTCCCAGAAGATATTTTTTCTTTAGATTCATCTACAAATTAGCCAATTGAAATAAGAATGCTTGTCAGACGTTTATCGATTTTATTTTATTGCCCTGCTACAGTTATCTACTGGTGGCGGCGGGCGTTGTTCCTTGTGTATTTCTTTATTTCTTTAACTGTGGACGTATTTAGTGTGATCAAGGATTATTGTTTGTTAGAAGCTTTCCATCACGGCACGAGGACAAAAAAAAAAAAATAATTCCATTGAGAAAGCATTTTATCGTGAAATTATTCTTGAGGTATATTATAACAACAAACGAACGTCAAATGTAATGACAGGATATGAAGGACGAGTAATGGGAAAGCGTTTTTTTAATTAATTGTTAATATTATGTTCGTTAGACATTTCCAGGACAATATGGTATATAAGTAACAAGGAACATTCTTTTCTGTGAGTTTATTCATCATTATAATTATGAGCAGTATTATTGCTAATGATATAAATGTGTTGTTGAGTGATGAAGTAGGATCAAAAGATTTTGATAAATGAGCTCTCAAAAGAAGAAATCAGCCTTCAGATACTGGCAACTTGATAATTGAAGCAGTTTCCAATATGGCATTGGTTAAGTTGAAATGCGCGACAGGTGGCATGGACATAAGCTCAAATAATTGGCAAAGTATGTTGTTTAACTTTTGCAACTCTAGCTTCAAATTGTGAGATTCTTTGTATCTTAGGCTAAGGTAAGCTCAGCGGGTTTGTTAAGGTTGTTGTATTCACAGATTCTATATATTTTAAATATACAGTTCTTCATATAAATCCAATTTACAAATATCACAATTTTTAATACTTCATTAAATGTAGTCTCTCGGCTGAGATAGCAGCGGACACTAAATTTTCGGCTGAGATAGCAGCGGACACTGGGAGCCGACATCAACTATTAACTCTGAGTTCTAAGCTTATTAAAGTATTGGAGGTCAACACCAGAGATTAAAATGAGTATGTTCGAATAAGTTCGAACACTGCGATTTTTTCTATTTGATCGCTCATACCCGATCGTTTTGCTTCCATGCTCATAAGTCATTTTGGTCATGAATAAAAAGAATCACGAATAAAGACAAAGGAACTGATCGAACTCATGAGTATCTTCTGACTTTCATACCCAAGAACAAAATTATTCGCAAACAGTTGTAACCAGTTTCGGGTACTCGAAAAGAGACCTACTGATCGTTTTGATCGTTTTGATCGTTCTGATCGTGAACAAAGCGAGTACTCACAAGTCACAAGCAATGCGTGAACAAAGGAAACTGCTGGCGCTACCTGATTTATTATCTTCTATATCCGTTGTATTTTAAGGGTAATGTTTTGTATTCGCAGAAAATAGAGCAGAAGAAAAAGGGTTTCTTATTTTGGAAAGATTTATGAATAGGTAGGTGGATAGGTAGGCAAATGATGTAATTATAAAACAAAAGATGGCCAACATTCGCGGTTGGTGTATGTATTTAAGTGAAGTCAATTTTTTCTTTTATTGAAGGTGCAGGTTAAAATTAACCGAAACAGGTACTCTTTTCTTTGTTAGTAATTTTATTAGGTCAGTGGTTTTAATTACTTATTTAATTTACTGTTTTTTTTTTTCAAGTTAATAAAAATAAAAATCATTGTGACTTATAACATTATTTACTGCACTTTTTCCTAATAATAATGCCTTATTTGCATACGCAAACTAAGTATATTGAATCATGAAGCAAAATCAACCAACACCGATCTGCCCCTAATGATAAAAGTATCTTAAATACAAAAACCAACCCCAATAACACAAGAAACAGAATCCTTAAAATACCAACCCCGAATACACATTTTACACAGCGAGTAGTCGAACGATCGCGATCGATCGCACTGATCGTGAACATTTTGATCATGAGCACATTGATCGTGAACATTTTGATCATGAGCACTTTATTCGTTTTGTTCACACTCGTTCATACTCGGTTGGAAGGTATACTCGATCTTATTCGTTTGAAATGTGTTGTTATTCACGGGTCATCATACTCATGAACAAAAATACTTGTAAGCATAGTTTGATAGGTTGACTCTGTTTGTTCAAACTCGCTTTTTTCGAGCAAGTATTCGTTGATCGTGAACAGTACTCGACTCGTTTTAATCTCTGGTCAACACATCAGCACTGTACCCTAGATTGGTACACGGTCACGGGCGGTCGCTGTAACCGACTCGATTAGCACTTTTTTTTAGATTAAGAATTTTTCAATTTGTTTTATGTGGAATTTAACCTAAAACTAACTTATTACTATATTAAATCTTGTCGACTCAACATTAACAATAGGCTCCCGACGTACTTAACATGGCGTTATACAATGCTATTTATTTACAATGTCATATTAATGTGACTTGATTTGAACTATTTATTTATTTTATTTTTTCATTTGCTCATAGTAAATTTACGAGTACATGTCAAAGTTGATATACAAATAATTTGTTTCCTTAAGTCTAACAATGTTTAAATATCTGCTAGCACTGAAGGATCTCTGCTTTGTTACATGAAGATAATAAATGTATACAGTTTTAGTAAAAAAAGTGTCTTAAGTCTAACAATAATAGTTTTTCTTAAATACTTGATTTGAACTGAACCAAACTGGCAGTCTTATTCATATTTTGGATGCAAGATAGTGGTAATTATAAAACAAATAACAATAATGTATGAAAGATTCTCTTCCATGCAATTACTCGTAATAATTGAAATTGTTGCTGAAATTGGTTGTTTGTATTACTTGACTATGGTGTAAAACTAGTTTGACTGGTATGGGCATAATATTCTACGGTCGGTAAAGAGCGAAATGCTCTGTGGCGATGATTGTTTGTACAATGATGATGGAATTGTGCAACAGGGAGAATGGCTACATATGTATACCAATATATGCGGTCGGGGAGGAGTAAAATCATCAATTAATGTGCTGTGGCTTATTTATTTTGCAATTATAAAATGAGACGGTAAGGGCGTTTTATTACAACACATATCACCGAACAGTGGAACAAATCTGTGCATATCGCTTTGGCGAAAGCAAGATAATTGCGCTTGATATTTCAAAGGCATTTGATAGAGTTTGGCATGAAGCTCTTTTATCGAAAATGCGTGCATTTGGTATCGATGATACTCTTATTCGTTGGATTAGAAGCTATCTTCTGGACCGTTCAATACAAGTTGTATTAGACGGTTTCAAGTCTGATCTCCACAAAATAAATGCTGGTGTGCCCCAGGGCTCCGTTCTGTCTCCGACTCTCTTTCTCATTTTTATAAATGATCTCTTGTCTGTGACTTCTAATCCATTAAATTGTTTTGCTGGCGACTCAACCCTCAGCTTATCATATACGTTTGATAATTCACGGCCTTCGCCTTCGGACGTGTTATTACAACGAAATCGTATGATAAGCTCATTAAACTCCGATTTAAACAGCATTGTGAATTGGGGTACTAGAAATCGTGTGGAGTTTAATGCGTCCAAAACTCAATGCTGTCTTTTGTCGTTAAAGCTAAACATACCCCCTATGCCATTATCCATGAATGGTACTTGCATCGAGGAGGCCGAAAAAGCTATCAGTACTCGGTATGTGTATCAGTGACAATCTTCGTTGGAATGATCATATACATGAGATTTCCAAGAATGCTGCAAGATGCTTAGGCTTTCTTAAAAGATGGAAGAAGTTTTTTACCCCTTCTGATCTGGCTACAATTTACAAAGCGTTTATACGACTTAACTCGAGCATAACTCCCATCTCTGGGCAGGTGCTTCTCAAAATTTTCTCCACCTGCGCGACAGAGTTCAGAAAAAAGCGTTAAAATTGATAGGAGAGAGAAACATTATGGAAACATTTCCGTCATTTGCACTTGAGCCCAATTCCGGACGTACCGTGAAATATAGAGATTCTTTCTTTAGTCGTACAACACGAATGTGGAATGGATTGCCTGGCACAATTTTTCCTTGCCATTTTGATCTTCAAACATTCAAGATCAATGTTCATCGACACCTCCTTTCCCTTCCTTTCTAACTTCCGATCGCTCGCGCTGTGACTTATCATTAAAAGCGCTATAACAAACCCGTTGAGCGCGTGGTGCATTATATATAAAAAAAAATTCTTTGTGATTGATTTGACAAAGCTATACAAAAATGTAAGTTGTACTAGAAAAATAGTTAAATTACGTGTTGTTAGAGATTTTTCACTATTCACAATTACACTTACACTTTGGATTCAAAGAGTATTAACTGAGTGCGAAGCCATAGGTTTCGTATAGTTTCACACTGGAGAAGTACATCTTTATGTACAGGGTCATTCATTTTGAGGTTTCAAGTTGGTTGCGCTGGAATTTGACACCTGTCAAACTCAGCTGTTATCTGAAGTATCATTATATTAGTTTAATGTTTGTCATTTACAATAATGGATCGTTTAACAAACGAACGATGCGTTAAGATCATTAAACCGCACTACAAAAATGGGCGTTGGAATTTTTTGAACAACATTTTCTTCAAAAATGAGGCACATTTCTCACTCGGTGGGCTTATAAACAAACAAAATCGCCGAATATGGGACTCAGAAAACTTACAAGTGATCGAAATGTCTCATTTGTCCGTTTTTTTTTTCAAATATGCCAAGGGCTAGACAGCTACAATCAATTTGGAGCGACGTGATTGAATGTTAACCGACTCCTTTTTTTTGGCGGCGGCGATTAGAGATCTTTACTTGGACGATATGTGGTTCCAACAAGATGGTTCAATAAGCCAAACAACACAACAATTATGGGTTTATTGGGATAGAAGTTTCCTGGTAGCAAAATTTCACGTTTTGGCGACGTAAATTGACAACTAATATCATGCTATTAAGACCGTGTACACGCAAATAATATCCGAACTTTAGATGCATTAAAACACCGAGTGAAAGTGTGACAAGTAACTTTATTTTTATACCTATAGTTAAACTGGGAGGCTTCCTCTATTGTGTCTATCATACATCCTGGCTGTGGTTGATTGCATGTGATGTGAATTATTGATGTTCTTTTGCCCCCCCCCCCCCACTTTCATTTTGTTGATGGAAATGACAAATTTGTCAATAGTTCCAGTGCCTTTAAACAGATGTCAAAATAGTCAAAAGTCTTCCATTCTAATGAACTGGGCTAGTAAGAACACAATCAGTGGCAAAACCTACCTCACTCCAATCGCACCTCAAATATGACTCTTCTTTAAAAGCAACAATAATAAAAGGAACTGTTCCAGCATTGAGAGATCTCCATAAAACACGATTAACACTATCAAAGGCCTTATCCAAGTCCGGTGTTTGATTCTCCGATCTTTGTCCAAGAATTATTCGTTAAGTGTTTATATGACAGACAAATGATCGACTACAGTGAGACCCCATTAGACTCGATTTTGGACGTTATCCTTGAGTTGCCATTAACTTTGGAATTACGGACAAGGAAATGGTTATTCCACGCTAAGTTATTACAGTTGTTGAGATCACCTTTCTTCAATAGCTTGAAGATTACCTTATCCTTGTTCCCTTAGAAAGGTCATAAACAGCTTAACCGAGTGCTTCCAAGTCAGTGTCTGCTTACATAATTTTGTCAGGTACACTACCGAATCCAGCTTGGTTGTTTTTAAAGAGTAGGTTTGCATTCTTTATTTTATTTGCACATAGAAGTTCCGCTTCCCTCAACACACACACACTCCCACACCATTTACAATCACCTACTACCCAACACCCTCCTCTCCCGCTTTATCGACTTTTTATGCTATCAAAGCAGATATAAATATAACGTGACTGTGACTGTGACACTTTTTCGTGCGTGCTGCCCATATATTCCGATTTATTAGACGTTATTACGTCAAAAACATATCCATTTATAACGTGCCGATGCCGGAGTCCTTTGATTTCCAGGCCTACTTTGGCATTGAATCAGAAGAACAAAAGATGTGATGTAGAAGTGAACCCTCAAACAACTGATCTGATTCGATTAAGAAATATAACAGGAAAATTCAGCATTGGAGCAACCATTGTGGCAGAGTCCAACATCCAATCTTTACAGGTTCACACAAGTTAGACTGGATGGCTGGAAGCTCTCCAAAGTACGCGAGGGTGGGTATGATTAGATTAGAAATCGATAAGCCCTCAAATTGATAACACAGCAATGTGTCATCATAAATCTGAGTGCCATAAATTGCATCTAGTTTCTTTTTACCATTTCCGCTAACCTCACCTTAACAAATTGATAACACAGCAATGTGTCATCATAAATCTGAGTGCCATAAATTGCATCTGGTTTCTTTCCGCTAACCCCACCTTAACAAAACATTGCCAAAAATATCGAAGAAGCTCTTCTACAAAATCAAATTCAATCTTTAACTCCAAATTCAATAAAGTTTCGGAAACGACAGCACCAGCTAAGCTGTTACAGTGAAGGGTTTATCTTTCAATTGGTATTAAGATCGTTCTAAGGTCGTTGCCGGTTTTTTTCTTACTTTGAAATCACTTAAAAAAATATTTTGAAAATAAAATTAAAATTTCATTTCTGACATTTTGTTTTTATATTTCAGAAACTAACAAAAAAAGGATTGTTGATTTCAAGGACCTCCATAGTTGCTTTACATATGTTTTCGAAAATATTCAGCAAGTCCATAACTTTGACAGAACAAAGGCCAAGGTTAAAAATTCGAGCTCCAACATATTAATTCCCAAACATGAACACACAACTCCTACTCCAACATTCAAAGTAATTAGATGATGCATCCAAGAAACCAAAATGACAGAGAAAAAACTTTCAACAGCCCAAGCTGCAGAAACAGTGCCATCAGCCACAACAATACTCACTCGTAATTCGAGCATAACCAAAGCCCCCGATGATGATAAGCCAGAGATTGAAGGTGAAATCCGAAGGCTATCCAATGGCTTACATAACGGATCTTCCAAACTCCACATCTCAGCAGAAACGGAAGCAATTAGCTCGATTCCAAAAATTATAGACCCATCAGCTCTAAGTTTATCGGACAGCAATAGTTTAGATTGTAACGATGAAAGTGAAGACGAGGAGTCAGTAACGTCCAAGAAACACCTCAAAATGGGAAGTGTATCTGCGCCGGCGGCAATAGTCAGCTCACCAACGCATGGCCATTTATCACCTATTTCCATAAGATTACCTCCGACAGATGGCGCTGAAAGTGGTACGAATAGTAGTAAACCTGTTACATCGCATGATGTTGATGAGGTGGCTAAGCTATTTGAAGAGAAACCAGAAGCTTTTGAGAAATGGCTGACGGAGCGAGCTCCCGCTGAGGCATTGTTAAGACTGCAACAATTTATTGAAAGTCGGAAGCAGGTGAAACGGCCTTCGGTTACATCAGATCTCTTTCAACAATGGATGCAAACAACGCCAGTTCAGGTGAGTTTTTTTTTTTCTTCTTTTCACTTTCCATATATTTTTTTTATGACTAAATTCAGAGAAACATTAAAATTCAATTAAAATCTGAAAAATCATTCATTCATTCAACAAAAAACCCCTTTCAATCCAAACAAAAGAGTCCTTTTTTTCATTTGTATGGGTAAAACTTTGTGGGTGTAACTATAAATGACAACTTTTGTGTGTGCAACCCTTGCTCAAAATATACCCACAATCATAATCGCTATTAAATCCCACATACGCCACAGTGTACCAGAACACAATTGAATTTATAAAAATATAAAAATTAAAAAAAACCCCATTCAGTTTGATATGATTTTGTACTTACATATTAAAATTTTAATGATTCAATGAAAAAAGATGAATGATGATGATGATTTAATGAAAAGATTGAATGGATTCTGTGATTTATATACCCTATTCCATAGAATGGGTATATTGTATTTGGTATGGAGTTTGTAACATAGAGAAATAATATCGTTCGGTATAGAAAAGTACTTATATAATATATTCTGACTCAGAAAGAACGAAAAACGTAGTTTTAAAAATATAAGGTACTAATATTCTGTCTATATTTTTCCATACATTTTTCAATACGCCCACTTTTAAGGGCGTATTCTGTTAAGATCGTTAAGAAACTACTCGATTCAGCTGTAGTTTTACGCATATTCCTAAATACTGACTTATGATCAAAGCTCAGTAAGTGCTTCAAATTTTTAAGACACGCCCACTTTTAATGGGCGTTTCCGTCAAAAGTCATATAATGCATTAATTTTTTAACGTTTTTTAACTTTCAGTCGCAGTTTTGAAGAAAAGAAATGAACACTTAGATTTAAGTTCCTTGGTAACGTAGCAGAGTGTGGTTCAAGAATTGTTAAAATCACCCATAATTGCTATTTCCTATCAAAATCTTATTTTTAAAAAATTAAGTTTTGCCTTGTTTGTTCAAATCGATCTGCAAGAATAAAATTGAATGCAATAAAAAGTCTTAACTTTGGGTGTGGCACACGCCTTTTTTTTTATTGTGCCAGCACTAATTGAACATCACACCACACAAAATTAATGTTATTGAATCTTTTTCTGTCTGGTAAAGAAGAATTTTGGTTATGAAACTGGATCATCGGCTGGCTGCGGGAGGCGAACGCATACACATACACAAAAATAGGGAATAGTTGGATACCTCAACTATTCATTGAAAACGTACTGTAGCTCTCGATTATGTTTTTTTTTTTTTTTTTTGTCAAAAACATTTTTTCTAAAGTTACTTAATTTAACTTATTATTTTTAAAAATAGGCAAGGTAAGACTTGAACATTGAATTATTGTTCTCAGAAAAAGCAAACAAAATTTTCTAAAATTTATTTTGAGTGGCGGAATTTTTGAAAACGCCTTGTCAAAAATTTGTATTGCTAATTGGAGCGATATTTAAGGCTCGCAGCTTGATTTCATGAAAAATTAGATTTTTAATGAAATAGGAAGTTATGGGCGTGGTTGAAGGAAGGTTTATAAAACAAATAACCACACTGTGCTACGTGACCAAGAATCATTATATACAAATTTCTAATCTTCCTACTTCAAAAACGATCCGATAATTAGTTAATATTAGAAAATAAACGAATATAAAGATTTTTGACGGTAACACCCGTAAAATATGAATGTTCATCAAGATTTTGTTAAAAAAAATCAAACATTGACTTAGTTCTATTTGTTACTTTTTTTCAACATATATATATGCAACGTAACTGAATGAATTTGTTTTATAAAAACCACGCCCCTTTTAGTCTGCGTTTATGAGAAGTTTATACAAAAACATATATTAAATACTTTTTTTGTATAATGTTAAAAAAATAATTCAAATTTATTATGGGTGTCTTTAATTTTTTAAGTTACGTTTTTTCAATGGTTTTATGGAGAGTGGGTGTAGGTCATGCCTGAAATATAAAAATTTTGTTTCATTGACAAGATATTTAGTTTTGACTAGGAGACACACGTATTTGGACTTGTGGCTCTATTATAAGTACCGTTAGCTTGCAAATAAAAATTCGATAGATCCTTATAATGAGTGGACGTCGTCAGCTACGCCCAAAATCAAAAAATTGTCTTTCTTATTTGATTTAAGACAAATTTACGTATATAAGAGAAGTTGTTACACAAAAATAGCGATTGTGGGCGGATTTTATCAGTTAAAAAATCAAGCCTTGTCCATTTTAATCCAAAGATTTTAAGCCTGGGCGTTATTTTGACAATGACAGCTATTTTTTGTTCGAGATCTTTACAAAAAACGAAACGAAATGAGTCATTTTACGATTGAACAACGTTGAAAAATATGGAAAATTTATTTCCAAAGTAAGTACTGTGTAAAAACAGCGCGTTTTATGTTTAATTTTTTTTTTTGCAAATTTATTGCACTTTAAAGAAGAAACTTATATTTGGCCCACATTTTACATTTAAAAATATTTCTCATGGGTATTTTCTTCTATGTTCTCTCTACCACCCTAAACACTCATACTTTGAAATGTTATTAATATCCCATTTAGTGTGGGCTCTTAATTAAAAAAAAAAAGTTCTGAAATTCTTTTGAACCTTTTTCGTTCTGTTTACTTCTACATGATTAATTATAATATAATATCGATTAATTCAATATATTTTAATTTGTAATTAATCTCGGTGATTTTATTTTAACTGAACATTGCTAAAAATTTCCTAGAATGGTTGAATTGTTACTTCCTTTCTTTTTATTATTTATACAGAATATTTTGCTTTCAATTCAGATATGTATTAGTATTGAAATAAAAACGTGTTAAAAAATAATACAACAGATATATAAAACCTACTATAATACTCGTTGTTAATTAATTACTAAATAATATTAACCTTTTCCATTTATATACATCAGACGCAAATAATATTTTGCTAAATAATTTCTGTGAAAATAATTCTATGTGCCAAAAACAAATTTACATTTATAACCCCATCTTCCAACCACTAGTCAAAACAAGGATTTTTTTGTACAAAAAAAAAAGACCCAACTCAAGGAGATCCCTAACCTGAAGTTTACACAAACGACAAATTGCAGGTACCCATCCATCAGATTATGAACCCTCCATTTCTATAAAAGTCTCCAGAAGTTGAAGAACTATTGACAGCCACAAAGAGTGTTCTCAACATCCTCTTGTGTGTGCGCCACTGCATAAAGAAAATTTATATTTTTATTAGTTTCCCCACATTTTGTAAAAGTTTCCATTTTGGGCTTTGTCCTTTGGCCATCTTGACTTTGAGAGATGGTTTTTAAGTTAATTGTTTTATTATTTCCTTCTTCTCTCTCTTAGAAAAAATGTCCTTCTTCAAATGTAGTTATGAATTGTGAGATTCGTTTATAGAAATGAAAGATATGAGCATGAAAAAAAAAAAAAATAATAAAAATGTTTCCTTTCAATCCGCTTTTTGCTCTCTTAAAGGATATTCGTGAAGGGCAATTCAATATAAGAAGCACTTAGTCACCGTAAGGACGTCTTTTGATTCCAAAGTTATTTTACGATTTTTCTTTGTTCTTATATGAAAAAAAATATATAATGCGAAATGATATTTGTTTGGCTTTTATTCGTAAAAGGACCGTTATCTTCTATTTTGTTAGTTGGAAAAAATTTAGCCACCAACGAATCCTTTTAAAATATACGTTCTTATATATTTTGGTGAAATAGCTAACTGGGATGAAAATAATAAGCTTTTTTTTAAATTGTTCCTACTTTTAAGGCTTTCATTTAGCACTTCTTTAAATGTTGTCCGTCTTCAGGTAAACTCTTCCTTAACCATAGAACAAAAATGGAAGATCCTTCCATATACAATATATCCTGATTCCTGAGGATTCCATTTAAAGAATTATTGTCGAAAGGTTTTCTCAGTGTATGTCCTCTCCAATGCCATTCCCGTTGCATGATGGTTGCAACCAATTTTGTCTGTGCGGTCCTATCTCGAGAATGTATCGCAGATAAGGGTGACCGCATTCCTTCAACCTATTCATCACAAATCTTACGTTACACAGAAGAAAGGATTCCAAATGATTTCGGGGTTTTGTCTATTCACTTGTCAACATCCGGGCCCGTCCAGTCAATGAGTGCTATAAAAGATAAGACTCTGCCCCGATAAATAAACTCTTTTCAAGATCATGGAAGCTTTAACCACACCCTGCTACCTGAACAATATATTTACTCGTATATATATGTATATGTAAAAGTTTAATCTCTAAAAATAATAAATGTAGATTAAAAAATGTTTACATAAACGCCCCTAAAAAATGGGTGTGGCCTTAAGCTTTGTTAAAAAAAATATCAAACATTTAACTCAGCTCTGATAGTTAAAAATTTCTTTTTTAAACATATCTAAGCGTAAAAAATATTGCAGCTAAATCGAGTCGCTTTTTAAGCAACAAAATAAAGATATTTGAAAAGAATAACAGTTCTGAAAGAGGGCGAATAAGAAATATTTACACAAACAATTTTCATAAAATATTTTTCATGTTGCGAAAAAAAAATTGAAATTGACCGTGACCTTTGGGTCCTCTTAATTAAAAAAAAAAAAAAAAAAAAAAAAAAAAAAAAAAAAAACATAAGCGAGAGCTACAGTACGTTTGCAACGAACTGTTGGATACCCTATTCCCTATATTTTTGTATGTGCATGCGTTCGCCTCCCGCAGCCAGCCGATGTTCCAGTTTCAGAAACAAATTTCTTCTTTACCAGACAGGAAAAAATTCAATAACATTAATTTTGTGTGGTGTGATGTTCAATTAGTGCTGGCAAAATAAAAAAAGGCGTGCGCCACGCCCAAAGTTAAAACTTTTTATCGCCAAGGCAATTGGTATGAGGTCAGTGACATTCAATTTTATTGTTGCAGATCGATTTGAACAAAACAAGACAAAACTTAAATTTTTAAAAATTAGGTTTTGAATGGAAATAGCGATTATGGGTGTTTTTAACAATTCTTGGACCACACTCTGCTACGTAACCAACTAATATAAATCTAAGTGTTCATCTTTTTACTTCAAAACTGCGACCGATAGTTAAAAAACGTTAAAAAATTAATGCCTTATACAACTTTTGACGGAAACGCCCCTTAAAAGTGGGCGTGTCTTAAAAATTTGAAGCACTAACTGAGCTTTGATGAATATTAAGGCATATGTGTAAAACTACAGCTGAATCGAGCAGTTTTTAAACAATCTTACCTGAACAAAGGTATTTTATCAAAATCACGCCTTCAAAAGTGGGCGTATTGAAAAAATTTACACAAGAAAATGTAGAGATATATTTTTCATAAAATTAATGGAAGGGAAAAAGGTTTAAATTGAATATTGGTAGTACCTTAAATTTTTAAAACTACGTTTTTCGTTCTTTCATGAAAAGTGGGCGAAAGCCACGCCCAAAATTCAAAAATTTCTTTTCATACACAAACGATTTAGTTTTTACTAAGAGACGCAAAATTTTGGCTTGCGGATTCATTATAAATACCGTTTATTTACAAAAAAAATGTTTAATAGTTTCTAGTGAAAAGTGGGCGTCAGCCACGCAAGTAATGCCCACAAAATTTATTGTTTTTCTCTTTAATATAACATTTGTTATTTTATAAAAACAATATTGATGGTTTCGTATGAAAAATGGGCGTCAGCCACGCCCAAACTGAAATATTTTTATTTAACTGGAAGAAGGTTTACCTAAAGCTTACGTGTGCAAAATGTTAGCGTTATGCTTTTATCGTAACTGTACAAAAAAACATAATTTAATTTTACCAAATTGAGGTTGTTCATCAAAAATGGCGTTTGTGGGCGTGTTTGTGAGCAGATTTTATCGGTTCAAGAATTTAGCCTTACTCTTGAACCAAATTTCAGCTTTCTAGCTCAACAATTGCGACCTCTAGAGAGTATACATACGGACGGTCGGACGGACGGACATGGCTAAATCGACTAGGCTTTTGATTCTGAGTCAGAATATATATACTTTTCTATACCTAACGGTATTATTTCTCTATGTTACAAACTCCACACCAAATACAATATACCCATTCTATGGAATATAGGGTATACAAATGTTCCTGATTGACTACCGTACCAGTCGTCTCAAATTTGGCCACCTAACGTTAAAGAGTCGTCTGTGAAGGGCCACCATGTCTGCCGTAAAATGGGCACAACGTTTGGGTTAACGAACACACATTTTGATAACAAAGTCTTATCATTTTGATGAACTTGTTTAATTGCATACCTTGCCACCGTGATTTGGCATCAGCAACTGGTAAACAATAAATTTGACAGATGTCACCAAAACAACATGGCCGCCAAGATCTGCCAAAATAATACCTGCTCCGCTGCTCCAATAAAAATATGTTTTTTTTTTTTTTAATTGGACATTTACTATATCCTCTAAAAAGGGTAACAGATACCAAGGGGGAGGGGGGTTACTTCATGCGTCAGGTCAGCATTGCCTCTCTATCCATCCTTTTGAATTTTCATGATAGAACCAATTTTAAGTTAACTAAGATAATTTGGCTGTGTAGCAGGTCCTATTTAAAAATACAGTCCAAAAAAGTGGAAGCATTTGCAAACTAGGAAAGTGTATTTTGTGATTCCATTTTTTTTTTTTTTTGTTAATAACTTCATTTAAGTCCTTTTCGTCTGATATATCTTGGGCATATCCAATGATAACTGATAAAATGAACTATCCAAAAATATGTTACCTATTCCAAACCCAATAAGTCATAATCAATGAACTAAAATAATTTCTATTAATGTCCCCACAAATCTAAAAATATATCTCTAAAACGATTAAGAATTCCAAACCAAAGACCATTGTATAAGGATACCCATTTCAAGGTCACAATTTAAATTTTACCTCAACACTCAAATAAAACATTATGTATTTTCAACAGATTAATCATAATCATCAGAATAACTCAAGGATTGTGCAAAAGGATAATAGAATCTCGTCTTTGCTAATTTAAACATCATCTTGATGCCCTTATTTCGTCCTTCTTGCCTTTCTTCATTGTGTAGAGCTTGTGTAGCTACTCAGGATTTAACCAGTTGAAAAAAAATATATATATGTATAAAGCTATCTCGTGAGTATTTTATAAATAAACACAAAAGGATAGCGAATAAAATCGTTCGTCCTGCAGTTGGCACTTAATTTAAATTACATGCAAAACCCTGAACATTGAAGTAGTAGATATTATGCTATAGTTGTAATAAGAAGAAATAATAGAAATGAGAAAAAAAAAATTAAAGGGCACTTAAAGGGCACTCTTTCAAAGCAACAATTTTAAAAACAACGAAAATAGAATTTTAAGGACGAAATAATCCCATTTTTGTTTGTTTTGTAAAATCCTGCTTTATGGTTTAAATGTTCTCAAGTAATTGTACTGCTTAGCAAAATATCCTTAATGGCCACTCTTCTTCGTCTCCCAAGATGCAATTCAATTTGATGTCCTTTTTTTGTTGTTCGCACAGCGAAGTCTTCTTGAAATTTTATATTTCTGTTTCCGTACTCATTTTGTAGTTAAAAGTTTGTGTCTATTTCAATGTTCATCGGCAAAAGGACTCTTAAATTTTGGTATGCAAACAAAGTATAGTCGAATTAAAGTTAATGAAAGCAAGTGTCCTTTTTGCAGAGGATTAAGGGATTTGTTGATTTATTTTGGTGGTGTGATAAAGTTTGTTGTTTTCTGTGTAAACTGAAAATATAGGAACAAAAAAGGGATTTCCTCACAAATCGATATTACTGTATTTTCATTGTAGTAGGGTACGTGTCTGTAATTCGCAACTGTAAACTGTAATCTTCTCCAACTTTTGCTTTCGCGCGGTTTTTTTTTTTTTTTTTTTTTTTTGTTTATGTATATTTCTTCTGTGATGTTGTACGGCTGGCGTCCTTGTTACCAGAATATTAAACAGAATTTCGTCGAAGGATCCTGATGCCTTTTTTTTTTTTTGTACGAATGTCCATAAATCTTGTAGTTTTTGCTTATAGTTTTAAGGCATATTATGCTTGTGTTTGTATGTAAGTAGGTACATTGGATTGGTTGTGTCTGAGTGGTTTTGAAACTAATGGACAGAGTTTCGGTTGTGGATTACCCTTGCTTTTTGAAAGGATATGTTTTGAACATTTGTATGTTTTTTGTTGGAATAAATTATAAACAGATAAGCTCTCGAACAAGCTCACAACAAAAGATATTCAAATATTTGCATTTTATTCCTCGATTTTTTTTTTTTTTTTTTTTTTGTTATCAAAGCTGCTTATGTGAGGACAATGGATGATTTATTTTTCCCGATTCTTATTTATATTTTTACCGTTAGTTTTTGGGTATTTAAATGTAAACTTTTATTGGTTTACTTTAAGCTTTAAGGTATTCGCATATAGCGAAATGCATCCTAGCAAACTTTGAATCCTTTTTCTGAGTAAACCAACAGGGCTGTCGTCTACATTTAAGTTATGAATGGAATACTTTTACCAGGATTTAACCACTTGAAACTAACTATTATCGTAAAGTGATTTAAGCAGTGAAGTCTTTACGGATTTTGCTGTTACCTGAGTTTTCGGTTTCGAAAATAAATCTAAATAACACATACACAGCGAAATATTTTGGATACAAATTTTACTTTATTATAAAGTACGGACTTTGCTTTTATGTGTGAAAAACAATATCAATCAAATGGCCACCTCGGGAAGATTAGCAGCACGCAATTCTTTTGATGTAAATTTTAATTACTTTTTTGGTAATTTCGGGCGGTATCACGCCCATGAGTAATTTTGGTTTTGATTGCGTCCAGAGTTAAGAAATTATTCGTGTAAACGCTGTCTTTTGTGTAGCCCCACAGAAAAAAAAACTAAGGGGCCAGTTATAGCGACACGGAAAACCAAACCGAAAAAGGTGGAACGGGATGAAAATAATATTTTTTTCGGTTTTAGCGTTTAAAGCGATCAAGAAAACGATGCCAGAAAAAATATTTCACTCTGACATTTCCAAAACAGGCGTTTATCTACACGCACGTAGTGTATTAATTTTCTGCATTGTAAAAATGAAATTTTCAATAAAGATGAAAAAAAAAACTGCTAAAAAATTATTTCGGGGAGAAACGAAGTCGGGTGAGTGAGAGTGAGCAAAGGATTTTAAATCAAATTATAGTGCGAATCGATTCTTATGTGATTTTTGTTGGTGCGTCATATCAATTTTTTCTTGATCTCAGATCGGACTTCAGATCAAATTTAACACACATTTGCACATATAACTCAATAATTTGACATTTCTCAAGCGTCAAATCTGTTTTTTTTTAATTCTGTGAAATTCGTTGTGGAAAATTTTTTTTGTAGAAAAGTGATTAAAGTTTTTAAATAAATACAGATGGTTCAAGTGAAAATTTTGGATTCATAAATGAAAAGGTTCCTATAAATTTGCAAATTTAAAATTAAAGGAGTGTAATGAATTGATTAATGTACTTTTGCGCAAGTGAACAAATAAATGTGAATTAAAATCATTAGTTTTCTTATATTTATATAGTTTATATATATTATAAGAACGTCAAAAGAAACACAATTACAAAAACAGACTAAATCTGTCTCAATTTCTTTTGGACAAGAAATCAGATCAAATCTACATTTCCAAGAAAAAATCACATACAACAGATTTGATCTGTTTAAGTTATTTGTGTTAATTGTGTTCTTCTGACGTTCTTAATATATAAACTATAAAAATATAAGAAAACCAATGATTTTAGTTCTCATTTATTTTTTCACTCGCGCAAATATACATTAATGAATTCATTAATTAAAAAAAATTAAATATTTATTTATGAATCCAAAATTAATTTTCACTTGAACCGTCTGTATTTGTATTTATTATTATTTAAACACTTTGATCACATTCTAAAAAGAATTCTTTTTCCACAAATCTGCATATACCAACAAAATCACATTACAAATCATTACCACACTGCGTTGCTGGCGACACTGGTGGCTCGGTGCGTGTGAATAAACAACTTCCTTGATAAATGTCAAACAGAAGTCAGTGGTCAGTGCCTCTGTCTCATTCTGACTTTTGATATTTTGTTGAAAAATTGCAACGAAAAACTTTTCATGGAAGAATTTACAACGAAACAAATATTTTGACAGCTCACCTTCCAGTGGAAACCGAAAACAATTGGATTGAAACAGGAAAGACTATTTGTTTGTTCCATTTTGGTGGAATTGTCAATCAGCTGGGGCGAAAAACCAAATTTAACCATAAAAAAGGATAAATACATTTTTAACAAAAAATATTAGTTCAATTGAAACTTTTATTAGCAAAACAAATTCTCTGAGTTATTTAGCATGGATCAGTGTAGCATTTGTGTTTAAAATCGATTTATAACATATAAAATTTTCCATCTGAAAATTTTTCCGGTTTGGTTTTCCGTATCGCTATAACTGGCCCCTAACGGTGTCATATTATATAACCTTGGTGACCAATTGACGTCACAACGTGAAATTACGCTACCAGAAACTTCTCACGCAATAAAGCCATAATTAATCGTGTTGAGTGGCAATTTGCCTCGTCTTGTTGTAGATACATATTGTCCAAGACATGATCTTCAATCGTCTTGAAAAAAATAGGTTATCATTCATTGTTTATTGTCTGTAGTATCTTTAAAAAAAAAAAAATGCAAACATGCAGCTAATATTATGACACTTCTGATGACAGCTGAAATGGACAGGTGTCAAATGCAAGCGCAATCAACTTGAAACCACAAAATGAATGACCCGTTATTATTTTATTATTATCTTGGGACAAAAGCTTTTTAAACATTTTAAAGGGTGTTTTTTTAGACGTGGGGTTTTCAAGAAGAAATAAAACGCATATAATTTAATTTTATGGCCAAGAATTTAGTTTTATTAGATAATTGTTTGCCATTATCTCTGGCTCGAATAAATTCCTGGGTGATTTTGTCGATCAAATATTGAACCGTACCATTATTTTGGTAATGAATTTAAATAAATAAATAAATTGTTGGCACATGAGCTCCAAGCGGGGCCGGGCCTGTGACTTACACTCTCAACCATTCCTGTTTGTGCTTTGATATTCTGCAGGAATGGAAGGGACCTACAATTTGCCGCCGAATCCGAACGGCTAGCAGAGAATCACTTTAAATGACATTATAATTACACTTGGAGGATTTGTCACTTCCTCGTAAGTGACCAAAAAGTTGTTAAGGAGTAAGTCTATTCATTATGAAATGACAAACCAAACTGAGCATAAATCAAGTGACAGTTGTCAAAAAGATCAACTCCGAAAAAAAGTATAGTCAGATTGTAAGCCATACTTCTAAATTAAACCCTTTTTTTAATAAGAAATCAGCTGCTCTGATTTTGTATGACTTTTGACCATTAGATCAGTTTTAATATAAGTAATACCTCGGGTGAACTTTAATGCCTAAATGTGCTTGGAAATGCATCAATCTTGACGTAGGACATTGTGCCCTTAATATTTTTATTTGTTTATATAGGTACTTATTCCTTAATGTTTTGGATGTGTAGGAACAATAGCGTCATACTACTTGTTCCATCAGCTTTTGGCCAAGCTGGTGTATATAATTTTATTGAGATTTTTATCAGCTGAACTTACCAATCCAAATTACTCTTAATCTCGCTTCTTTCCCAAAAAGCTGATGTCAGCAGCAACACTTTTACTCCTCCTGGAGACAATCCTTTAGTTGTGCGCTCGATCGAAGATTCCTTGACTCAACTTTCTTCTTAACAGTTGACCTCCAGGTTTTCTTTGCGCATATTATGCAAGTTCTATAACTGCTCTAATAGGTTTTTTAACAGTAAATTGCTACATCAACCAATCTCACTATTTCCTGAAAAACCTTAAGAAAGCCTTACAGATGCAATACCTTGCTACGAGGAGCTATTAAAAAAAAATTACAATTTTTTGATATAAAAAAAATGCAAGCTTTGCCAAGCAAACTATCTTATAAGTTATATTAAAGAGACTTTATACAAGATAGCATAACAGTTTCTTTCTTTTTTATTTTGGTAGATATCAATACATTTTACAAGATAAAGAAATCATACCAAAAGGTCACTTTTTAGCAACTTTTATGTTTGTCGTTTTTAGTAAACAACCTAGGAAGTAGTAATACAGACTGATGGCTTCGTTTCGAGAGTCTTACAGTAGCTATAATTTATATCAAAATTTTTACTTGTAGTAAACAACTTCTGTAAGCTTTGCAAAAGCTCAGACATGCGTCTGTTAGCTGTATAGAACTTGTGTAAGTTATTTTTAAAGGCTTAGGAGGAATGTCTAATCAAAAATGCTTTGCTTGCGTAAAAATGCCTTATGCAAGTTCTAGATAAGCTTTTGTTTGTCAAATCAAAGCTAAAGTGGACCTCATACAATCAAATTTGCAGGTTTTATATTGTACTAGTACTTGGAGGTAGTCCTCTATCAAGTATTTAGTCTACCACGGTCTTCTGTAAAAATTGTATCTAAAGCTGTTGGAACGGTAGTGGTTGAAGGTGAAAGTACTGGCGTTAGTTTTCGCTGATAAGAGATGACCTACCGAAATGAAACCTTTTCTTAATAAAAACTGAGCGATGGTAGGTGGGTACTTGATATAAGTTTCGATTTTATCAAACGAGAGCGTTGATAAGGAACATGGTTTTAATTGCACTTAAACTTCGTGGCAGTAGAAAAAAGCGTTTTTCATTTTACTAGGAACAATGTAGCCCTTTTAATAAAACCTACATTTTGAAAAGTTTTCTAGAGTTTTCTGCAAGACTCAACATTATTGTTCTGTAATCCACCAACTTGACTTACTAGCTTTTCTTAGTCCCTTTTTGATTTCGATTTTCTTTGAGCTGCTGGGCTTTTTTTAAAAGTTTTATTAATTAAAATGCAATCATTAGCATCTTTACACATTTAGAATTTCATAATGGGTTCCAAATATTTTTAAATGCATTTCAAACAAAATTTGGAAATTATGGTCAAGTAAAAAGTTAATAATAATTCACCAATTGAATTGGGAAGTGCAGCCTTTGCTAAAGACAGCGGCTTTGCAAATTTGAGTTCTTTAATATAGAAAATGAAAAGAATAGTTTTTTTTTTGTTTTTGCTGCGAGACATAACACGTAACTACAACGTTTTACAATATCCATTTTCCAATCAGATTACCTATATTTTCCTCAAGCCAAGGATATTAATATCAAATACAAAATTTGTTTATTGTATCTTCAGTTGCTAAACAACGTACAAAGATTGAATGTTCAAAAATGTCTTTCAATGCTCAAAAGAATATTTATTGAGTGGTGATATCACTCGAATAAAAATTAATTTCAGCTTATTCATTTTTGGTATGGTTGGCTCCTGGGAAATTGTTTTGGTTCCACCTCGGGTATTGCATTGTCCCGGATCCTTTTTCGACTGAACGGCGGCACTTCCCTTTATTAATCAGAAAGGTGTCCCTTAGGGGAATTAGCAAGTTACATTCACATCACGTGTAAGTATGTATACATGTATGTATGTATAGCTTACACTGATTTGTTTCTATTGGGATTTTGCTATTCCCATTACCTATAAAGGCACAAAATCAAGCCATTGTTTCAAGGACTCCACAATGCGAAACCCCAATGCGGAATATCAATGATTTCATAATTAATTATTTTCCGATGAAAGATATTTTTTCTTTTTGTCATATCAAATATTGAAATGTTGAAAAGGAACATTTATAAACCAAGCAATCAGTTGATTTGTAAGTAGTAAATTGGTAAAGATATAGGTACAAAAAGATACAAACACTATTTCAGGCTTTCAAATTATACCATCATAAATTCCTACGGGCAAAAAGAATAACCACATCAACGCATACAGTTGTCACACTCTATACAATGGTAGTTTCATCAGAAAAACTCCATTTTCTAATCAAAAACTATTCAATTCTGCATTTCAATATCCTTTGGGAATTTTCCGCAGTCTGAGTTTGTATAAACAAGCTAAATCAATTGTGAAATTTATAAATCAAATAAATCAACCTAAATAAATTTTTAATAACAAAAGTTGACAATGTCCTTGATGTCTTCAAGTAGAATAAAGTGTGGGAAGTCAATGGTTGATGAAACAAGTGTTTTTGAATAATTTATGTTTTTCAACTACCAATTTGTCTATGTTCTGAAAATTTAGTTTAACTTTTCGTTTCATTTTAATTATTAAGAAATTATGGTGTGTTTTGTGGGGGAAACAAAGTCCTTTGACTTGGAACCCAAAAAAAGGCTGTCACAGAAAAATCGTTATCAAAAATAGAAAATAAATGGAAAGTTCCACCAAAAAGACTTAGATATATACTCACTTTCTTACTTAAGATGGGGCTTACTGCTTACAGTTTATTGTGGACCACGGCCTCAACCATCATATATACAACCATCCACCAGGTTCTAAGCCTTCAGCTACGCATATAAAACTGGGGGCTTATTCCGAAATTCGACGCGGATCGTATTAAAAGCGATATCTCGTTTTCGACCGTCTTCGCTTTTGGGTATTATCAAATGCGAACAGGGCGTAAATAATCTTTCCACTGCCTTCCACTTTTTCCAAATGATCTTTCCACTTTCTTTCCAGAATTCCATTTTTTTTTTCAATCATTTGACAACTGTTTCTCGCCATCAATTATTTATTTTATCGTTTTTGAAAAGATATAGGCAATTATTTGCGTTTAAAATTTTAAATTATAAATAATTAATTCAATAATGTATTTTACAAAACATATATTTTTTGTATGGCCCACCTCCTGTTCCGTGAATGGCTTTCTGATTTTGTCGAAGTTTTGATTTGATGTGGTATTTAAAATGCTTCCATACCTAAAGTACAAATTAAATTTGGATTTATACAAATTAATGATAGTCATTTGTCATTTGATTGTATTGCACTTACTTTTTTCCAGCCATCCCTTGATTTTATAGGAAGACCATTTAAAACATTTGTAATGCCTTCCCAAAGAATAACACTTTGCTTTGTATTCGGGTGCATTTATATACCCTTAGCAAGTCCACTGTTCTCTTTGAGAAACTCAACGAGTGCAGAAAACTGTTGAGCGGTAGTATGTTTTTGACTCCTTTGTCGACGAAAAAAAAAATCACAAAATATAAATTCAACTAAAAAAGTTTTTGTAATACACAATTGAAGGTTTAAGTAACTTAAATCTTCTTGGTTTTATTAAATATTTACATTTTTACTTGCGATTATAGGTACTATAAGGCAAGTTATGGATTCGTGCAGAAAAAAAAATTTGAGATAACAATCACACATGACATTACGATGATGGAGAAGTCGAAAAAAGTGGGTCTGGGAATTCCGTCCGTCTGTCTGTCTGTCTGTCTGTCTGTCTGTCTGTCTGTCTGTATGTCTGTTCGCCCCTCTGGAGGCTGAATGGATGGGCCGATTTGCTTCAAATTTGGTATTTAGGATTTATTTGGCCGTCCCTCGGAACACATTTTTACTTGCGATTATAGGTACTATAAGGCAAGTTATGCATTCGTCGAAAAAAAAAGTTTTGAGATAACAATCAAACATGACATTACGATGATAGCGAAGACGAAAAAAGATGGTCTAAAAATTCTGTCCGTCTGTATGTCTGTCTGTCTGTCTGTCTGTCTGTCTGTCTGTCTGTCTGTCTGTATGTATAGACACCTACAGCCCAAACGGGTTAGCCGAATTGCTTCAAACTTGGTATATAGACTTTTTTAGGTATTGTACAGAGGCGAAATTGAAATTTTTTTTTTAGCTCAAAAAATAACGGTACCTGCCATACAACCGTTACGTTAAAGCTTATTTTTCTCAAAAACGGCTCTAACGATTTCAATTTAAAAAAATCAGTGTTGCTTTTTAGGTACGAGCAATAATATGACTGAAAAAAAAGTTTTAAAAAATGGCTAAGAACGGTACTTTCCATAGGACCGTTTTTTTTGCTTTCGACTATCTCGAAAACGACTCAACCGATTCTTTCGAAATTTCACACACGTATAGCTGTAGGTAGCGCAATTTGTATTGCATACCAATATTTTTGAAAAATATTTTTTTGTATTTTTAAAAGCATTTTTAAAAAAAAAATTTAAAAAATTAATATTTTGAAAACGGCTTATTAAATTTTTTTCTAAAAATTTTAAATAAATGTATTTGCTGAATACCTATGAACTGGCGTTTTTAAATTTTTTTTGAAATTTTTTTTCAAAAAGTTTTTCAAAAAAAACTTTTTTTCTCAAAAACCGCTCCACAGATTTTTATAAATTTTTTCTCATAAATTCATAGTTTTCCAAGAAATAAAATGGCGTACTTTTTTTTCAGCTCAAATTAGTTTAAGTATTTATTTAAGAATTTTGAAATTTTTATTTTTATCAAAATCTCAAGCCCCTAAACCACTGTCACTCATTAGAGCAAGTTCGTGCGACCCAGTCGTGCATTTTATTTATTTTTGCTCTAGGTCCAAAAATAACGGCACCTGCCATACAATCTTGAAGACAAAAATTGATTTTCTCAAAAACGGCTCTAACGATTTTGATAAAACTTTCAGGATGCTATTTTTGTAAGACATTCTATCTTTTGGTTGGAAAATATTTTTCAAAATTTGTCTTATAACGGTACCTCTCATAGAACCAGTATTTTCAAATCAAATTTTCTCGTAAACTATACATTCGATTTCAATACAATTTTGGCCACAGGAAGTCATTCATAATTTTATTAATATGACATTTAAAAATTTTCAAAAACTTTTTTTTTTGATTTTTTATAATTTTTTCAAAAAAATTTTTGGTTTTCGAAATATGTTGGAAACGGGAACATTCATTTTTTTTCAAATTATTTTTCAAATGTAAACTACAGATTGCCATATATTTGCATACTTTAATAAATTTCAAAATATTTTTTGAAAAAGTTTTTCAAAAATAACCTTTTTAAAAAAAAACTCTTCCAACGATTTTCAATATTTTTTTTTTTAGATTTACGTATAGCTTTGAAATTTTATTGCATACTTAGTTTTTCCGAGAAAACTCTTAAACTAATTTAAAAAATAAAAGAATTTTCGAAATTATTTAATTTGTTTTTAATATCCATATATGCAGCCACTACGCAATTATTGAACTTAAGAGCAAGTTCGTGCGACCCAGTCGTGCATTTTATTTAAGATCGCACAAGCAATCCGCCAGCAAATCCGTCACCTAAATACCTATCGCTTTCACTTTCAATAGAAAAATGACATTGGAAAGTGCTTTCGCTCTACTTTTAATGGAAAGCGATTCGTATTTGGGAATATGAAAATACAAATCCGCCTTCCAAAGCGATCCGCCGCGCATTCTGGAATATGCCCCCTGGTTGAGTATTTACTCTACTTGAAAGCTTTATTTTTGATATCTTACGAGTAATACATATACCGAATTTCACCCGAAGAATCTTTTTAATAAAAGAATCTGCCACTTTTTATCCGCTTCTGCCCCATAGCTCAGGACTGGGATGACAATATTCTTGTATTGTGTCTCATAAGGTCTTTTAGAGAACTGACGAATGATTTCTACACTGATATTGTGCCTGGTTCAAAGTTATTAATTATTATTATTATTATTATTATTTTCTTTATTTTTTCAACAAATATATATACAGAGATTGGTAAAAAGAAATACAAGCATGGCAAAAGGTGCCGTCTGCCGGAAAGAATTAATAATTAAGTTATTAAGTTAAGTTATTAATAATTTTGGCAGTTTGTTGCGGCCATGTTGTTTGGTGACATATGTCAAATTTGTTGTTTATCATTTAGTAACTGATACCAAATTAAAATGGCAAGTAACACGATTAAAAATCACGTCCAAAAGATAAAACTATATTTTCAAAATGATTGTTCAGTAGTGCAATCGTCTATTAATGAAACTCTTTTTACGACCATTTGTGTCAGTTCGGCATACGAAATTACCAACGTTCTGAATTCTTTTAGATCAATTCCAAGTCACTACGACTACAGCACCCCCAGCTGTAATTCGAAAACAACTTCCAAGTCACAATTTCAGATCATTTCTGAACGGAACGCTTCAAATCCCAAGCTGGGCTGGGTGGCGCGGGCGGACCCCAATTTTTGGCCGAAAATCATTTTTAGCAGCAAGGCGCATTTTTGAATGAATGGCTATGTAAACAAGCGAAATGGCCGTTTCGGGATTACACCAGACAACAAGAGGTTCACTGTGCCAATACATCATCAAAACGTTACAGCTCGGGCGGCGGTAGCGGCGCCGGCGGTGGCACCATTGGTCTGTACTTTTTCGAAAACATCGTTGACCAGACGATGATCGTCAATTTCGAGCGTTTCACAATGATTATAAGATGATAACCAATTTCCGTTAAAACTGAACTATACGGACCTAGACGAAATGTGCTTCCAGCAGGTGGTTGCCTTATGTGCCAGGTCTATGTAAATAATTTGAAAATGACAAGAATTATTGCTTAAAATCTATGCAGAAAGTAATTGAAAATAGAACCCATATACTCTGTCCATTATAAATTGGCAGTACAAGGAAGATAGGGATCTTTGTCTCTCATTCGAACTCTATTGTTTTCTGTAATTTACTTTTGTAACACAAGCTCTTACATAGTTTCCGTAGTAAGCATTTCAAATTAGCAAACATCTGAAAGAAGAGTATGTTGGGTAGGGTTACCGCCCTATTTTAGATGAAATTTTGTATTTAATTTGTTTTATTTATAAAAAATAAAACAAATTTATTTTTTCCACATCCCTAACAGGCAAGATAAATGGAGTGTATTTAAAGAGTTTTTTAACAGTAAATTAAGAAATAAATTACTTAAAAACGCAAACTGCACAAAACAAAAATAATAAACCTAATCTCCTTTTAAACGCCATTTACTTTTTTTAAACTGTATTTTATCGTATTTTTCACACATTAAAAGAAATGAAAGAAGTCATTTCAACAGAGAATTTTTTGAAAGCTCTAAAGCTTAAAGCTCTTCTCAATAGAAGCCTAAGCAAAACAAAAACTGGACGACAGACATACCATAGGCAATCTGTGCACACTCAAATGTGCGCTGAGTTGGACGTGCTTGATTTACCTCAGATGCAATTGGAATTAGTAACGGCCGGGAAACGTTTTTTATGGATTTTTCTTTGAATTTGGTATGAAGCAATATTTAACGCTACTGATTTTGAAAAGCTTCCCTATAAGACATGTACTGCCAACTTATGTTGGACAGATTAAAGAAACAGTGATGCCTCCGAAATAAGCTGAGGTAGGCATTTGAAAGATGTCATATTCTCTATATACAGGCATGCATGGGACGTTGAATTAGAATTTTTTTTAATACCTTGCATAAGGATTGTTTTATTCTATTTCAACATTAACCCCCTTTATGAAAAAAAAAACTTTATCTGTGTAGGTGTCGCTTTATTCAATCCTTCGATGATGATATCTTATACTCAATCATATTTCATTATTTTTGTAATTCCAACAAAAAAAAGGACCTCTTTTTTGCAACTGAATTAAAAAATCTTATCCTTTTTACTGCCAACCATCATCCTGTATCAATGGATCAAATTATAAATTCAATTGCGAAGCAAAATTAAGACTCTTGGGAAAGATTCAATTGAATAGATCATTCTTCTAATGGTTGCCAAGGACATCGTTTCTATTAAAAGAGTTGTACAAACCTATACATTATGTATATAAACGCACATTGTGTCACCAAGCTTTTACCACTCGAATACAATATTTCCTCCTTACTTGAAGCATACATGCGATGGTTTTTTTTTTTCAACGTTTAAATGAATAATCCAACCTGCTTCTGTTTCTTTGTCCTTTTTATTGGAAATTCATATTCAAATTTATTTCTCTTAGTGTCCTTCGGTTGCCATTGTTGCACGATATGTGCTCGTTCCTTGGATGTGGATACATAAATACAAGTTTATTCGCACGCAATTGACTTTGCAATTTAACTGCCGCATTGTGTAGTTTCCTAGGGAACACTTTTTTATACATATCCTTTCCAACCAAGCTCTGAATTGGGAAGGCACAAAAGTGCTTTTTGCTATTTATATACATAACTGTAGCTCTAACTGTTTCTTTATAAATGTGTTACTGTAACACCAATGTACACTGTACACATGATATTTTCCAAGCTATCTAAGTGTTCCATAAATTTAAAAATTTTGTCACAAAACAAGGATAGGTAAAAGTACATAGAAGCATAGAAGCCTTTTGCTTCCTGGATGTGTCGGGGAAGATTCTATTCAAATTTATCGTTTCCTCTTTTTCTTTAAATGTTTAAAGCTTATCTTTTAAAAAAAAAATTCGCTTCCCAAATAGTTGAAGTATGGAGAAGAGCTGACTTTCGTTTGGCAAACTATTTGTAAAATACAAACCCTTTATCATCCCGTCTTTATCGGGCCAATATCTTTCTGGGTATATGATGTTATGACAATGATCTCTTTTGGGATGATAATTACTTTAGCTTTTTCGGCGGTCGGCGGCCGGTGGCGGCGCCGGCAGAGCGGAATCGCATTTTCAAGGTGCCCGCTAGATTGTCGAAAGGTGAACAAACGACGAGTGTTGGATCCAACCCCAAAACGATCAGTTCACAACGTCATGCACTGAACTCGCAAGAAGGTCATGTTAAAGGGAAATATTATTAACATCACAATATATACCGGGGCTCCACTAGAGTGTGGTTCTCCTAGGCCTTGCTTAGTATGCCCCTCCAGCCGGCTCGATCTCTAGCCTGCCGTTTCCAATTTTGCACTCCAAGTTGTCGGAGGTCTGTCTCTACATATTCGCAATGTTGGCAAGTAAGTTACATGAAGTAAGTTACTAGTTTAGTTACGCGTAACTAATATGAATTAGTTACGCCCAATATTTGGCGTAACAAATGTAACTAATGTAACTAACTGTAACTAAATAAAACTAACTCTAACTTAATAATAAAAAAAAATAAAAAAACTCACATTTCATCCCGAATCCCAATCGACTATTGACAAAATTCTTTTATAAGCAAGTGCAAAAGCAACCTGGCATGGAATACATATTGAAATTACTATGTTCCTGATGAAAAGGAAATCTTATAAAATATTATATTCTTGGAGCATACAAAAGATTTTTACTTACATTTAAAGTTTAGTATGGCTGAGAGGCGCCACGCTTTGTAGTGTTATCAAAATGGCCATTGAGGTAAATTTTGTATTGATAATTTTTTTAAATAAACTAAATTCGCAATATATTTTGACATAAAGTTGACGATGTGAGAACCAAAAAATCCTTTGATGAACTTGGCTATATGACTGATAAATTTTTAATGACAGATTTGGGGAAATTACGATTCTTTTTAATAAAATTGTCAAATTATCTGGGATACCTATAGTTGAAATTCGGGGAATCAACAATAAAAAAAAAAAAAAAAATACAATCAGTCTGTGCAGTCAAAATAATTTACACAATGTCTTATGGGCCTATCCGAATTCTGCAGGGGTTGCAGTAACTGCACGATGTCTATTCCTGCATTGCAAGCGTATAGTTACATTGCAGCCACAACAACGAACAAAAAAATGCAAATAATTGCTATCTGTCATTACTCTTACTTTGACAGCACCTGTCCTTTTAAAACAAAGATAGCGTGTATCACCAATTAAGACAGTTTAGCTAGAGTCGACACGGTTTTAATTTTTTGAACTGAGAAACTGTTAAGTTAGGTTCTAGCCAGACAATCTTACATTAGTATTTAGTAGTATTTATTTCCAAAAAATAATGTAGTACAATGTATTTGTGTGTAGAGTAATAAATAAAATAAGTAATATAAATAAAGTACTGGTAATAGAAATTGGAAATATTAAAATGATGCATCTTGTAGTTGAAAAAGTAGTGGCAGATACATCTATACAAATTACAAAATAATAGATTATACATAGAGATAAGTTTGAGTAGTTACTCATTGACATTTAATGTGTAATAGTCCGGTCAAAATAGACATTTCGGTTTGCAAAAATTCGCATAAAGCTGAAAATTGGTACAGACGTTGAGAACACCATTTCAAATAAACTAAGCAACATCCCCATCGATCCGACTGGTGCGTTAGAAGTTATTCAAGGTCAAAGGGTCAAATAAACGGTTTTTACAATTTTTCTGGTAAACGGTAGGATTTATCAGAAAAATACATGAGACAAAGTTGTAGACCATGAAATTATCTACAAAACTTGTTAATATCAATTTTTTGTAAGAATAACCATTTCGGAGATATCGTGATTTTAAAACTTGAAGGAGTCACGTTCTTCATGACATGCTCATATATGCCACATGCATAAATTTAGTCCAGTCGACAGGTTGGGAAAAGTGGATGAAAGGTGGAAAAAGGACGGAAGCTAATGAAACTATCAGATATTGTTGAAGGATAGTTAGTTAAAATTTTACGAAGTTTTGGATCTCGAGGGCCCTATGAAAAAAGAGAAGGGGGAGGTTGAAGGGGTAACTGCAAAATATTTGACGTTGCAATTGTTTTTTCTCACTAACTTTTTTTTCGTACGTTCTATAGCAAAAGCATTTCCATATTATAGTAGAACGTCAAATTTTCTACAATTGTGTTAGTACCAAAATTTTTGTATGTTTATTCTTTACCGAGATATAGCTCTTCGAAAAACAGGTAATTTTTCAGAATTTGCTAAAAAAAATTCCAAAAAATTCAGCTTATTTCTTCTAATAGACGAAAACTGGTACGAGGTTTCTGTATGACGAGATTTTCATACTACGATTTGTGCTGTTTAACAGTTTCTAAAAAATGTCGTATGAAAATCTCGTCAAACAAAAACATCGCACTAGTTTTCGTCTATTAGAAAAAATAAGCTGAATTTTTTTTGGCATTTTTTAGCAAATTCTGAAAAAATAACCTGTTTTTCGAAGAGCTATATCTCGGTAAAGAATAAATATACAACAACTTTGGTACCATAAGAATTGTAGGAAATTTGACGTTCTACTATAAAATGGAAATGCTTTTGCTATAGAACGTAAGGAAAATAAGTTACTGAGGAAAAACCATTGCAAGGTCGAAAACTTTGCAGTTACCCCTTCCCCCTCCCCCACCTCTTTTTCCATAGGGCACTCGAGGTCCAAAACTTCGTAAAATATTTATTAACTATCCTTCAACAATATCTGTTAGTTTCATTAGCTTCCGACCTTTTTCCACTTTCCACCAACTTTTTCCAACCTGTCGACTGGACTAAATGTATGCATGTGGCATATATGTGCATATCATATAGAACGTGACTCCTTCAAGTTTTAAAATCACCATATCTCGGAAATGGTTATTCTAACAAAAAAATGATATTTACAAGTTTTGTAGATAATTTCATGGTCTACAACTTTGTCTCATGTATTTTTATGATAAATCCTACCGTTTACCAGAAAAATTGAAAAAACCGTTTAGTTGACCTTTTGACCTTGAATAACTTTTAACGCACCAGTCGGATCGATGGGGATGTTGCTTACTTTATTTGAAATGGTGTTCCCAACGTCTGTACCAATTTTCAGCTTTATGCGAATTTTTGCAAACCTAGCACTATTTTTTTGTCTATTTTGACCGGACTATAATATAGATAAATGTTGTTTGACTAAATAAATTAACATTGATACATTAATTTTTTTTTTATTTATTTTGATAAAAGACTTCAATTGTCTGAACTAGTTATCTTTTAAATATTTATATTATTTTTAAAAGTGTTAAATTTGTAGATTAAGGAGATTATTAATTGTATAGAAATCAAAAGAAAAAAGCCATAATTTAATTTTTTTATTAAATACAGATGGTGAACGGATACTACAAAATTCAATAAAATGGGTGCGACAGAGGAGTAATAGTTTAAAAAGCTACGATTATTGTGAGATGGCACTTGAGCTAAAAAGCTTTCATAACTTTGAAGTCTATAAGCAGATAAGTTCTGATTGAGAAAGTTACCACTTCTTAAGAAAAAAATCTTTATGACTTTATAAAAGTAAAGGTGTTTTAGTGGAAGAATCCTAGAACTTAGAAAAAGTCCAAAACTATGTTCTCGCCGTTTCTTGTTCCAAATAGTCCTCAAGATATGTTTTTGTACAACCAATAAGGGTTGTAAGTTATAGTTAAACGTAGCTCCCCAACAAACAAGCCCATATTGTAACTTCGATTGAACCAAGCTGTAATAGACCGTTTCTAGAAGCTTTCTCGCTGCGAACTTTCTAAGATGGTACATAATTAAAGTTGTAGATAAAAGATACTTTTTCAATTGCAAGGTATGGGCACTCCAGTTTAGTTTTGTGTCAATTAATAAACCGAGATATTTATAGACAGAAAAATGTTCGATAGTAAAGCATTTAGGAGAGCAGCTTACATTCACATTGAAGCTCAGATCCAAATTTGATAATATGCATGTATCCCTGCTTAAACGAAATTTTGTACAATCTAAGCTATGGAAGATGAACTTGGGAGAGGAAAGAGAGAAGTAAAATTCATTAAAGAACATAATCTTAGTCTTATCACTGATGACAAGCTTATGCATGCCAAACCAATGCCTAAGAACCTCCAAGTCGTAATAAATATCAGCTATTAAGTCTATCGTAGAATTTTTCGAGTATGAACAGCCAATATCATCAGCAAAACCTGTTAGAGAACCCTTCAAGTCCAGGTCAAAGATGGAGTTTATGTAGATTAAAAATAAAATTGGACCTAGGACCAAACCTTGGGGGACACCGATAACTATATCTAATGGATCACTGAAATAATCTTTTAACTTTACCCTTTGGTTCCTACCCTTTAGATAAGAACGGAACCATTTAATAATAAAACCCCTAAATCCAAACTTTTCAAGTTTGAAAAGTAACAAATCATGGTCCACGGTATCAAATGCTTTGGTTATATCAATATAAATAGAAGCTGAAACTTCAATGACATTAATACTGGCATAAATTTGACTACAGAATTGAAGAAGTGCATCTTCTGTTGATCTGCCTGATAAGAAAAGACACAATCATGACTTTCACAGCTTTCTCAAGAAGTTTAGAAAAAACAGGAAGAAGAGATATGGGCCTATAGTTATTAGGATTTTTGCAATTACCTTTTTATACCCTATTCCATAGAATGGGTATATTGTATTTGGTGTGGAGTTTGTAACATAGAGAAATAATACCGTTAGGTATAGAAAAGTATATATATTCTGACTCAGAATCAAAAGCCTAGTCGATTTAGCCATGTCCGTCCGTCCGTCCGTCCGTCCGTCCGTCCGTCCGTCCGTCCGTCCGTCCGTCCGTCCGTCCGTATGTATACTCTCTAGAGGTCGCAATTTTTGAGCTAGAAAGCTGAAATTTGGTATATATAATCTTTGGTTCAAGAGTAAGGCTAAGTTCTTGAACTGGTAAAATCCGCCCACAACCGCCATTTTTGTTGAACAACCTCAATTTAATAAAATTAAATTATGTTTTTTGTACAGTTACGATAAAAGCATAACGCTAAAATTTTGCACACGTAAGCTTTAGGTAAACTTTCTTCCAATCAAATAAAAATATTTCAGTTTGGGCGTGGCTTACGCCTATTTTTCATACAAAACCATCAATATTGTTTTTATAAAATAACAATTGTTATATTAAAGCGAAAAACATTAAATTTTGTGGGTCTTACTGGCACATAAACATCTTGTGTATGAAATCAAAAAAATTGATTTTGGGCGTGGCTGACGCCCACTTTTCATTAGAAACTATAAAAAAATTGTTTTTGTAAATAAACGGTATTTATAATGAATCCGCAAGCCAAAATTTTGCGTCTCTTTATAGAAACTAAAAGGTTTGTGTATGAAAAGATATTTTTGAACTTTGGGCGTGGCTTACGCCTACTTTTCATGAAAGAACGAAAAACGCAGCCTTAAGAATTTAAGGCATTTCCAATGTTTAATTTAAACCTTTTTCCTTCCGTTCGTTATTTGAGAAATATATCTCTACATTTTCTTTTGTAAATTTTTTCAATACGCCCACTTTTAATGGCGTGATTTTGGTAAAATACCTTTGTTTAGGTAAGATTGTTTAAAAACTACTCGATTCAGCTGTAGTCTTACACATATGCCTAAATTCTGATCAAAGCGCAGTTAGTGCTTCAAATTTTTAAGACACGCCGACTTTTAAGGGGCGTTTCCGTCAAAAGTCGTATAATGCATTAATTTTTTTAACGTTTTTTAAATATCGGTCGCAGTTTTGAAGTAAACAGATGAACACTTGGATTTATATTCCTTGGTTACGTAGCAGAGTGTGGTCTAAGAATTGTTAAAAAAACACACATAATCGCTATTTCCATTCCAAATCTAATTTTTAAAAATTTAAGTTTTGTCTTGTTTTGTTCAAATCGATCTGCAAGAATAAAATTGAATGTCACTGAGCTCATAACAATTGCCTTGGCAATAAAACGTTTTAACTTTGGGCGTGGCGCACTCCTTTTTTTTATTGCGCCAGCACTAATTGAACATCACACCGCATAAAATTAATGTTATTGAATTTTTTTCTGTCTGCTAAAGAAGAATTTTGTTTCTGAAACATCGGCTGTTTGCGGGAGGCAGACGCATGCACATACAAAAATATGGGGAATAGGGTATCCAACAGTTCGTTGCAAACGTACTGTAGCTCTTGCTTATGTTTTTATAATGTATTACTTCAGCCATTTTTAAGCTATTTGGGAAAATTCCATTAAAAACACACTTATTAAAGATATGGGCTAATACATCAACTACATTAAAGGCAATATTTTTCAAAAAGTTGTTGGAATAACTATTCTGGTTTGCGGAATTAGTATTATCCAGTGAATTAATACTTTTATATAATTTATAAGAATTGATGGTGTCAAAGAGAAAGCTATGTTGGAAAACTCTTTCTTTAATAAAGCAATTCAAATGTACGTAGTCTGTGGAGTAAGAACGTTATATGAGGAAGAGACTACGAAAAAGAAGTATATCCTTTTAAAAGTCATCCATATTAGCGTGCCCATTCTAAACTGGTGACACTAGTACATACGCATAGTCACGGATTATTTATTATTTTTTGACAGAAGGTGAATGGCATGCAGGCATGCGTGCAGTCTGACTGCACATTAGTTTCGGCTTTACATGAAGCCTGGTGCCATTACATAATCTCGGTTCTTTAAGATTAAGCGCCATCAGGTACTAGGAAGGCACGCCAATTAATTCTAAGGTGTTGAAAAATTCTTCAGGTTGTACTGTCTTCAATGCTCGCCATGTTTTTTGATACGTTTTTTTTTAAAGTGAAACTTTTTTCCATATTCCCAAATGTTTTCGTTCACCTGTTTGTAAGGAAAGGGAAAAGGTTCCTTGTGTGCTAATTTAATTTTAATAGTGAATGTTTTAGAATTTTCAAAAAGAAAAAAGTTTCACTTGCATTCATAAAACCACAGAATTTCTTTTTTTTTTAATTCACCGACTTACTCTTATAATAATTTTTGACGTGATAATGTCTTATAAATCGATGAACAGCGGCTGCACAAAATAAGTGGGTGGTTGGTGGGGTGATTTAGGCAGGGGGGGGGGGGTGAGACAAAATTTTCAAAAATGGGTGGTTGGTTGGGTGTTGTAAGTGGGGCGGATGGTTGGTATTGAGTGGGTAATTTGGTATGTGTGTGTGGGGGGGGGGGTGATTGTCAAAAATGGTAGGTGGCAGTAGGTGGGATGGGTGGTTGGTGGTGGGTTGGATTTGGTAAATGGGGGAGGGGGTACGTCTGAGGTTACACGGTGTCTCCATTGGACAGAAAACTTTCTCTGTTTCTGTTTTCCATTCTGTCAAAAATCTGTCCGCATTTTTAGGGTGGGCACATTTCTGTCATGACAGACCAATGACAATTGGGAGATTTCAGCCCATGCTGCTTTTTTCAAGTCAATCTTCTTATAAGAACTACTTTTGTAGTTCCACAAACACTCATATTTTCCATAACAATTAATTTACACGATTGTTTCTTTTCGAGACATGACGCAGCGGAACAAATAACAAAATAATTTAATTTTTTTTTGACTATTTTTAGTTGTCACCCAACTTTGACAAACGAAACGTCAAAATCTGTCTGAGTTTCTGTCCACCGAGAAGACTAGACAGAAAGCCGGACAGTTCTGTTTCAACAGATTTTCTGTCTGCAGTGAGGTGGTCTCCATTGAACAGTTTAAGAGATAGAACAGAAGGTACGACAGTTTTCTTGCCAATGAAGACCGCGTGTTATGGTCGGTGCAAATTGATGGCTATTGCTATAGTGATAGCGCTGTTAGTTTCACAGTGAAATTCTTTAAGAGGATGATTAAACCTGCCTATTTCGCTAGAGAACAGTTAAGAGAAATACGATAAATAAAGGTGAGACAACCAAAATTATAGCAATATTCAGTTCTTTCTGCGCAAATCATTGGAAAATTCAATTTTACTGTCTATGTGTAGTGTAGTCCCATTGGATCCTTTCCGATTTATAATATCTTCGCATACGCCCAATGGATTTTATTTTACCTTGGACCAGAGTGATGACTTCCTGAGACACGCATTAATCTCATCCGCCGGTATACTTCCTTCGATGATGGGACGTTTCTGCCTGAAACAACCCAGAGGATAGTACCGATTGGTTCCATACCCAAACACAAACATCCTGTAGGCGTTCCAGGTTCCAACAAAAGCAATCTTTTTTATTTTACTTTAAATTTAATGACTTAAACAAATTCAAAACTAAGATATCACGACAAAACTCACAAATTGGCCATCAGAATAATGAAATTAATGAATCTTGAAAATAATCAGCCAGACATTAGATGATTATAATAATTGCTATCCTCAAGGCTTCTTTGATTAATAAAGTTTTATGAAATCAAATTACCCACTACCCAAACCCAGCCAGAAATATTCTAGAAACGAAACGTATCCTATAGTTATGCGGAAAAATAAAACTTAAAATAATATTTAATTGGTTTGTCCTCGTAATTTATGTGTTATCAAGCGTGAAAAGGAGTTTTTAGTTGATATTTTCAAATTCCGCCCAAGCAAGACAAAAAAAAACCCCCAAATTATACAATTTTCATCGGTTTTAAGGCTTTTTGTTGAAAGAAATTGTTTAATTATTTTATTTAAGCATGGGTTCTTCTCTCTCGTTTAGTAAATTAATATGCCAAAACAAAGACCAAAAGAAAAAATAAATTGTAAAAGAACTCTCAAAGTCCTATTAAATTGAATTTCCGTTTGACTCTTAGTCAAGGATTTTCAATTAAATTCTTTTTTAATTTATTGGATACAAGGATAAAAGCGAAATTTTATTTTTAGGCTTGAGGACATTTTATATAGAAAGGAAATTAAAACTTTGAAAGTAGATAGATGCTTTGATGTGATATTTGGGGAAGAGGAAAGCGAAGTGTTTGATAAGACTTTGCCATTCTAAATATCATCCTAAGCCGACCATTGAGTTAGTCTAAACAAAAATAATAGACATTATCGTTAATTTTTGTTTTCATTTGCAATTCAAAAGACTTAATTGGATAGTTTTAATTGCTCTATAGGGCAAGTATTGGTTTCGTCCAAAAACAAATCGAACATAATAATTAGGAAAGCCCAAAAACAGGGTCTGAAAAGTCTATCTGTTTTGGTCGCACCCCTACAGCTAGTTTACATTTTTCTCTCCAAACATTAGCTAAAACTCCAGCTAAATTTTGAAACAGCTAGTCTCTAAAAATTGATGTTAAGGACTTTGAAGCGAATTTAAAAAGTTCTTTTGCCGCAAACGGGATGATCAGCCCAAGGCGATAATAACATTTCTTTGGAGATGGCGTTTGACTTTGTTGTTAAACCAAAATCCAAAAAACTTATCAAACAAAAATTCTTCAATATCCATTTTTTTTTTGCAAAACCAAACACAATATTATTCGATGACAGAAGCTTTAAAGAAATGAACATGAAAATACAGCTGTTCCTTAATTCATGAACGTACCCACAAGGAATTTTAAAGAGGGCATTAAAATATTGCCGTTCTGGGACTATTTTTTGTAAATAAAAATACTATTCAAAACATAAGCGAGAGCTACATTACGTTTGCAACGTACTGTTGGATACCCTATTCCCCATATTTTTGTGTGTGTATGCGTCTGCCTCCCGCAAACAGCCGATGTTTCAGAAACAAAATTCTTCTTAAGCAGACAGAAAAAAATATTCAATAACATTAATTTTGTACGGTGTGATGTTCAATTAATGCTGGCGCCATAAAAAAAGGCGTGCGCCACGCCCAAAGTTAAAACGTTTTATTGTCAAGGCAATTGTTATGAGCTCAGTGACATTCAATTTTATTCTTGCAGATCGATTTGAACAAAACAAGAAAAAACTTAAATTTCTAAAAATTAGATTTGGAATGTAAATAGCGATTATGGGTGTTTGTAACAATTCTTGGACCACACTCTGCAACGTAACCAAGGAATATAAATCTAAGTGTTCATCCTTTTTACTTCAAAACTGCGACCGATAGTTGTTAAGAAACGTTAAAAAATTAATGCATTATATGACTTTTGACGGAAACGCCCCTTAAAAGTGGGCGTGTCTTAAAAATTTGAAGCACTAACTGAGCTTTGATCATTAGTCAGTATTTAGGCATATGTGTAAAATTACAGCTGAATCGAGTAGTTTTTAAAAGATCTTACCTGAACAAAGGTATTTTATCAAAATCACGCCTTTAAAAGTGGGCGTATTGAAAAAATTCACACAATAAAATATAGAGATATATTTTTCAAATAACGAACGGAAAGAAAAGTTTTAAATGGAATATTGGAGGTACCTTATTTTTGAGACTACGTTTTTCGTTCTTTCATGAAAAGTGGGCGTAAGCCACGCCCAAAATTCAAAAATTTCTTTTCATACACAAACTGTTTAGTTTCACTTAAGAGACGCAAAATTTTGACTTGCGGATTTATTATAAATACCGATTATTTACAAAAACAATTTTTTTATAGTTTCTTATGAAAAGTGGGCGTCAGCCACGCCCAAACTGAAATATTTTTATTTGATTGGAAAAAGGTTTACCTAAAGCTTATGTTTGCAAAATTTTAGCGTTATGCTTCTATCGTAACTGTACAAAAAGCATAATTTAATTTTATCAAATTGAGGTTGTAATTAGGTGTTTCGTTAATAATATTAATATATTTTTATTTTACCATAATAACCAGTATTACAGATTATATTCATTTATAAATAGGTACAAAATTTTCCTCAACCATAAAATCAAATCCCAATACCACAGCCAGCCCATCCACAACTACCAACCAACCACCCACCATTTTTGTCAATATACCCCCCCCCCCCCCTTCACCTACAACCAACCACCCATCATTTTAGTAATTTTTTTCCTCACCAACTTCCCCACACCACACCTCCACATCAACCCCCAACTAGTAACCACCCACCCCTCCTGCAACCAACCACATACCATTTTAGTCAAATTTTCCCTCCAACCAAAAACTTACCATTTTTGACAATTCCCCCCATAACCCCTCCTCCACTACCACCCCACCCCCACCAACGACCACCCATCCTACAACCACCAACCGCCCAACATGCCACCATCCGCCCAACACGCAGTCATGCCATTTTTCGTGACGATTTCGATCGATTTCACTGCCTAGGTGCGCTAATAGATGTTTCACATCAATATGTATTTGAATTTCTTTTTCAATCAATCAACCTTTTAGCTACTGTCTGAAAAAATCTGTCAAAATTTATCTCGGAATAAATGTGCCGAGCAATTCATCAGTGCGCTTAATTTTGACGGCTTAAAAAATGTACACTGCGAAAAAAAAAATTGAAATTTTAGCTGGAGCTGCGTACTACTCGGCTTAAATGGTTTGCTAAATTTAAGCTTGAATAATTTTGGAGAGAATTGTCTATAAGAGCACGTAGCAATGTAAAAGTTAATGTCAAAAAAGGTAGCGTACTAGGCACCATACACGAATATAATATGCAGCACTGACAAAAATCACTTCTGCCATTTTGGTTTGTTGTTGTTTTGCAGCGCAACATGCTCGTGAAGTTGGAGTCGAGTTGAATTGTACTTGTAGCTACTCCCTATGCTACATCTGCTTCTATACATTGTAGCCGTGCAATACGATTTACGTTACATTTAACTTTGACATTGATACGTGATACTGCTGCTGCTACACCATTCTGAGCAGTTGCTCAAATCAATTTCAATACAATTTTGAACAAGGAAAGCCTTTAAAAATACATTAAGCTTCACAATTTTAGAAAACGTATTTTTTTCAGATTCTTCAATATTTTGGAAACGTGTGTGTGGATTTGTTTTTTGAAATTTCGCAGATAAAAACTGCAGTTTTCTTTATACTGACGTCTTCTTCTTTTTATTAGTTTCCGGGAGCTGCTGTTGCCAGCGAGTCTTTAACTTTTTCTGAGGTATAAGGCGGAAACCAAGTCCTTCCATCTCTCCCTGTACCCCCAGCACGATACCTCAACTGACAACTCTGGGACTGATCTTCCTTCATGACCGCAATATATTTGTTTGGTCTTCTAACTCGCCTTGTACCTTGTTGTGCTTTGCTATGTCGTCTTCAGGCTTCCTCAGCGTATGGCTAATCCATGTCATTATCCAAAGCCAAATCTCTCATTTTCAGACACCGTGGCAGCCATTACAATCATCAATCAAATGTTAGAATAAAATCGGTGACAGCACATCACCCTGTCGCTCTCCTTGTCGCACTTCGAATGCATCGGAAAAACACCTTAAGTTGTTGCAGAATTTTCTTTTTTAATAGTTTAAATATTTTTTGGGATCCTTCTAGCACCAGATCGCAGGAAATCACAACAATTAACGACAGCAAAGGCCTTTTCAAAATCAAAGAACACAAGGATCAAAAGAGTGCCGTTTGTTATTTCGATGATCGACTACTGCGAAACTCCATTTAGTGCACATTGAGTGTAGAATAGATTCTGGAATTTATCCTCTCAAGAATAACAGTTGCCATTGACTTCGGAAATACGGATAAAATGGTGATACCACGGCAGTTATTACAATTCCCTGTGAAAGGTTCTGATTTTCCAAGCAGTCTTAACGGGTATAGCAACAAAATACATACTTGTAAATAGGAGTTTGCTTTCCGAAACTCGGCAGCTTTGACATTTAATCCAGCTGTTTTTTTAGTATTTTTAGAATAGGATCGCGGTCCTTGCTATACTACTCGTAAACCTTTGGTAGGGCCAGTATTATTGCCTCTGGAAGACGTATGTACGCATATAAATTTTCGTTTACGCACTGTTCGTCTCTGAGCAGTGCATAGAAAAGCTGCAGTTCATGTCCTTCAAAATTTCATACAGTACCAAGAAGCCTGTTGCGACTGTCTATCTTGAAAGATATAAATATGAACAGCATCTTCTTTGATTTATTAGAAACTTTTATTCCTATAAGTAGAATAATTTTACAATTCATTAATTCTTAAATTTGTACTTAGTTTTTTCTTTTGTATAAAGGTTATTTCAATAATTCATATAATTTCTTAACTAAGCTGGTTTAATATGTAGGTAATACAAAATATAATATTATCACTTACAATAAGTTTTCTCTTTCAAGAAGACTCTTGGAATTGATGTTTCAGCCATGAGGTTTGGTGTAAAAGTAAAATAAAATTGGCACGCTAGTCTTCTTCATTATTTTACAAAATGAAGGATAGCCGCCATTTTCACTGTCAGTCCAGGTTATCAGTGACAGCTGACGTTTGTACTGTCAGCACAGATTAAGTGCTGCCAGGTTTGGCAACAAAGCCCATTTTCAGTAGATGATGCTTGCGAAAGGACATAGAAACACCGATACTTGGCAATAGACAACATTGATTTAGTTAATTTCGGGTTTAAATTTAATCTCACATTGAAAAACTGAAATTATATATAATTTAAGTAAATTTTTTTATAAAAACAGATATTCATCATTTTGTAGCATTATTCCTTCTGAACCAAGCTCAAATTGATTGATTTAAAGAGAACTGCACTGAGGCATTATTAAGGCTACCTAAGTTTACTGTGAAAAATCCGGAAGGATGTACAAGGTTATGGTTTGTTGCCATAACTATGGAAAACCTTATAATATACCAAGAAGAGTATTTTATTTCCACCGCCAGGTCTTGCTTCAATTTGTAGTACTTTGTATGCCTAAGGATCTCCGGGGTAGGTGATGCCTTTTTCGAAGAACTGACAAATCCTGCAAGGCTAAATATTGACATAAATAAATATGCATCCTTGTAAGCCTTTTTGATTTAGCAACTTCTGCAGAAAACAACAGGAAAATTGATTTTTATTAATGCTTTGCTTCGTAGAAGCGAGAAATAAAGAAACAACTTCACTCACTGTGTGTCTATGGATTCGTGAAATTGCTGCCCTGTTTAAAACCCATTTTTTCTAAATTCAGACTTATTGACTGGAGATTTTGCTCTTCCTAATTCAGTCTTAAAAAAAGGATTCTACTATAAAATAAATATTTCGAAATAGAAACCAAAGGAGTAATATACTAAAAAGCGAGAGCTACAGAATGTTTGAAACAAACTGTTGGATACCCTATTCCCTATATTTTTGTGTGTGTATGCGTTCGCCCCCGCAACCAGCCGCTGACCAATTTGATGAATAAAATTATTCTTTAGCAGACAGGAAAGAATACAATAACATTAGTTTTGTGTGGCTGATATTCAATAACACCCAAAGTTGAGACTTTTTATTACTGTCAAGGCAATTACTTGAGGTAAGTTACATTCAATTTAACAATTCTTGAACCACAAACTGCTACGTAACCAAGGAATACAAACCGAAATGTTCGTCTTCTTACTTCAAAACTGCGACCGATAGTCAGGAAAAATTAGAATATTAATGCATATTAATACTTTTAACGGAAACGCTCCTTAAAAGTGAATATGTCCTAAGACTTTGTAAAAAACATAAGCGAGAGCTACAGTACTTTTGCAACGAACTGTTAGATACCCTATTCCCTATTTTTGTGTATGTGTATGCGTTCGCCTCCCGCAGCCAGCCGATGATCCAGTTTCATAAACAAAATTCTTCTTTACCAGACAGAAAAAGATTCAATAACATTAATTTTGTGTGGTGTGATGTTCAATTAGTGCTGGCAAAATAAAAAAAGGCGTGCGTCACGCCCAAAGTTTAAACTTTTTATTGCCAAAGCAATTGGTATGAGCTCAGTGACATTCAATTTTATTCTTGCAGATCGATTTGAACAAAACAAGACAAGACTTAAATTTTTAAAAATTAGGTTTTGAATAAAAATAGCGATTATGGGTGTTTTTAACAATTCTTGGACCACACTCTGCTACGTAACCAAGGAATACAAACCGAAATGTTCATCTTCTTACTTCAAAACTGCGACCGATAGTCAGGAAACATTAGAATATTAATGCATATTAATACCTTTAACGGAAACGCCCCTTAAAAGTGAATATGTCCTAAATTTGTAAAAAAAAAAAAAATTGTGTGGTTTTATGAAACCACGATGCAAATGAAACTTTTTTCGTTCTAATAAATTCACTATAAAAATCAAATTCACTCACCAAGAGCTGTTTCTTTTCACCGCTGTTTCAAATACCGCGGAGCACCTGGTGCATGAATGAGTGAGAATATACATATATACTACATACTACACGGTCAGTTAATGCTAGCTATTGGCTGGACCCGCCATATTGCGAAATGCGAAAGTTGAACCAAAAAATTTGAGGCGATGTAAAAAAAAGTTTCACATTAAAAATCAAAGCACTAACTGAGCTTTGTCATTAGTCAATTTTTAGTCATTTGTGTAAAACTACAGCTGAATCTAGTAGGTAGTACCCAGTAGCGTAGTGGTGCGTGTGTCGGGCTGCCACGCCGAAGGTTCTGGGTTCGATTCCTGACAAATCCTCCAAGAGTAATTAATGTCATGGAAACTGCTTCTCTGTTAGCCTTTCGGATTCGGCGGTAAATTGAAGGTCCCTTCCATTCCTGCAGAATATCAACGCACACACAGGAATGGTTGAGAGTGTAAGTCACAGGCCTGGATCCACTTGGAGCTGTTGTGCCAACAATTTATTTATTTTTTTAATCTAGTAGGTTTTAAGTGATGTTACCAGAAGAAAGGTATTTTATAAATTTCACGCATTTTAAAGTGGGCGTTTTGAAAAAATTTACACAAAACAAAATAACAGATATACATATTTTTCATGTAACAAAACAAAACTGGTTAAAACTGATTATTAGTACCTTAAATTTTTAAAACTTAGTTTTGTGTTCTTTTATGAAAATTGGGTGTTAGCCACGCCCGAAATTCAAAATTTTTTTTTTATACATACCTAAGCTTTTTACTTTGGACTAAAAGACGCACACAATCGGGCTTGTGGCTTTATTATAAGTAACGTTTATTAAGTTTTGTATAGTTTCTAATGAAAAGGGGGACACAAAGACACACACAAAATTAAACTTTCTTCTTTAATACACAAGATGTCTGAGTAAAATTAAGACTCACAACATTTAAGATTTTTCGTCCGAATGCAAGCATTGTTATTTTATTAAAAACAATATTTTGTTTGTATGAAAAGTGGGCGTCACCCACGCCCAAACTTAAATATTTTTAAAGATTTGCCTATAGAGTTTGCAAAATTTAAGTGCTGTAATTTGATCGTAACTGTACAAAACACAAAATTTACCCCATTCCATGGAATAGGGTATAAAAACTTAGCAAGACGGAAATAAAAATAGACCCAACAAGTGTAGGTAAACATTGTAGGTAGTGTGCCACATTTACCTCAGTCTTACACAATAAACATGCATAAAAATCATATTTTGCAATTTATTCCTTCAAACACGTTCCGACCGACCGACGACGCCAACCGACGACGCGACGGTTAAAATTTGATGTGCCAACGTTGTGCTTAAAGCAGCAGAATTGGTACCGAACGAATTCTCTACTTACTCTCCAATGGAAATATTCAAGCTTGCATGGCGTTTGTACAAAATACTTCCATTTTAAAACATTCTCAATTCACGTGAATCTGAATATAATTGGAATTTAATTTTTAATATTACATGTTTTGTTGAAGTTATGCTCCGCCAGAAAACCAATTATTTTCCAGGAAATTTGGTAAATTCAATAAAAATAAGGTATTTTTGTTGGATTCCTTTGATGTTGACATAATTTGGGCACCTTTAGTGCTATTGCATTTTTTATTAACGAATCAACCCATTTCAAAGAGTTGCTACGAAACCTTATGCTCAAAATGTATTGATTTTTATTTTAAACATTTATTTCATATAAAACATACGCCCCCCCCCCTTTCCCACCTATATCCCACTTCCAACATACTATTTCTTGTTATTTACGTTAAACAAAATTCTGAAACTCTGAAAAAAATAACGACATCCTTTCATGTCAATAAGGTTGATTTGCTTTGAATATACGAGTATCATTGAACATATAAATTCCTATAATAATTCTTGGAACTTCCTTAAATTAAATTTAAACCGCATTGTTCCAAGGACTTTTGGCTTTGAAATTTTATATAATTTTAACTCTTTCAAATTTTAATTTTAGCTTTAAAAAAAAAATAGGGGATTTAAGTTTCACATTCAAAAATATTCCATTTTTGCATCCAATTTTTCCTATCAAATCCTTTTTTGTGTGTTCTACTTGTTCTATAGGGCAAGTATTGGTTTCGTGCAGAAAAAACAGTCGACGTTTTAATCAAACATGGCACTACGATGTTGTTGTTTTCGCCATGCCGTCCGTCGGTCTGTCTGTACGTCAGTGCGTCTATTCTGTGCTACAGCCTCAACGGCTTGACCGTTTTTCTTTAAACTGCATGTACAGTACATATTTGTAGTATACAATACGAACTTGCTCTTATGATAAGCAATTGCGTAGTGGCTGCATATATGGATATTAAAAAAAATTAAATAATTTCGAAAATTCTTTTATTTTTTAAATTAGTTTAAGAGTTTTCTCGGAAAAACTAAGTATGCAATAAAATTTCAAAGCTATATGTCAATCTAGGGAAAAAAAAATATTGAAAATCGTTGGACCAGTTTTTTTTTAAAAGGTTATTTTTGAAAAACTTTTTCAAAAAATATTTTAAAATTTATTTGAGTATGCAAATATATGGCAATCTGTAGTCTACATTTTAAAAATAATTTAAAAAAAAAATCAATATACCCGTTTCCAACATATTTCGAAAACCAAAAATTTTTTTGAAAAAATTATAAAAAATCAAAAAACTAAGTTTTTGAAAATTTTAAAATGCCTTATTAATAAAATTTTGAATGACTTCCCGTGGCCAAAATTTTATTGAAATCGAATGTACAGTTTACGAGAAAATTTGATTTGAAAATACTAGTTCTATGAGAGGTAACGTTATTAGACAAATTTTGAAAAAAAATTTCTAACCACAAGATAGATTGTCTTGCAAAAATAGCATTCTGAAAGTTTTATCAAAATCGTTAGAGCCGTTTTTGAGAAAATCAATTTTTGTCTTCAAGATTGTATGGCAGGTGCCGTTATTTTTGGACCTACAGCAAAAATAAATAAAATGCACGACTGGGTCGCACGAACTTGCTCTAATGAGTGACAGTGGTTTAGGGGCTTGAGATTTTGATGAAATTTTTTTTTTTCAAAATTCTTAAATAAATACTTAAACTAATTTCAGCTGAAAAAAAAGTACGCCATTTTATTTCTTGGATAAATTTGAATTTATGAGAATAAATTTATAAAAACCTGTGGAGCGGATTTTGAGAAAAAAAGTTTTTTTTAAAAAACTTTTTGAAAAAAATTTTCAAAAAAAATTCAAAAACGCCAGTTCATAGGTATTGAGCAAATACATTTATTTAAAATTTTTAGAAAAAAATTTAATAAGCAGTTTTCAAAATATTAATTTTAAAAATACAAAAAAATATTTTTCAAAAATATTGGTATGCAATACAAATTGAGCTACCTACAGCTATATGTGTGTGAAATTTCGAAAGAATCGGTTGAGTCGTTTTCGAGTTAGTCGAAAGCAAAAATAACGGTCCTATGGAAAGTGCCTTTCTTAGCCATTTTTTAAAACTTTTTTTTCAGCCATATGATTGGTCGTACCTAAAAAGCAACACTGATTTTTTTAAATAGAAATCGTTAGAGCCGTTTTTGAGAAAAATAAGCTTAAACGTAACGGTTGTATGGCAGGTACCGTTATTTTTTGAGCTAAAAAAAAATTTCAATTTCGCCTCTGTACAATACCTAAAAAAGTCTATATACCAAGTTTGAAGCAATTCGGCCCACCCGTTTGGGCTGTAGGTCTCTATACAGACAGACAGACGGACGGAATTCCCAGACCCACTTTTTTCGACTTCTCCATCATCGTAATGTGATGTGTGATTGTTATCTCAAATTTTTTTTTCTGCACGAATCCATAACTTGCCTTATACATAGTACCTATAATCGCAAGTAAAAAGGTGAGCCGTCACGGGACGGCCGGCAGATGTGAAACATTCAAGTTAACATTAAAATTCATAATTTTTAGAAACCATCAAAGAAAATATGGAGTGATTATAATTTTGTGTTTCGTAATAAAATCAAGATATTAATGTGTCTTATTATTTTATTATAATAAAAATTATTGATTAAATTCATTAATAAATAGGAATAAAATTTTCCTAAACCCACCCATCAAATCCTCCCACCACCGCCATACACAGAGCCCATCTACAACTACCAATCAACCATCCACCTTTTTTGACAAATTTTTCCTCACCCAACCTCCACACCAAATCTCCATCACCAGTAAGCACTCAATCCACCTGCAACCACCAACCAACCACCTTCCATTTTTGTTTGTCGATTCCCCTCCCCCCAAACCAAGCCCCCCCCCCACCACACACCCAGCCTATCTACAACCACCAACCAAACATTAAACATTTTTGAAAATTTAACACGCTCCTCAAATCCCCCCCCCCCCCTACACCAAATCCCCCAAAAGTAATCACACACCCCACCTACAACCACAGACCATTTTTGTCAACTTTTTCCTGCCCCCCCCCCCCCCCCTCCTCCTGGCAAAACCAATTTCCCCACCATTTACTATCCAACCCACCTACAACCAACTACCTACCATTTTTAACAAATCCCCCCCCACCATCCATCCCAACTATGTTCAAGTGAAGGTAGACCCCAAATAACTTGTCGTGCGTAACTGGCTGGCGCGTGTGGTATGTTGGTTGTGGGCGTGGGCCACATATGAAATGTCTACGCCAACTTAAATTGTAAGCATAGAACGAGCTCCATAGTTCAAGTCAAGGTGTATTTTTTTAAATTTTCTACTTAAACTGCCTTAACAATACAAAGTCAGATTCTTTGCATTTAAAGATCTCCTAAAAAATTACTTCGAATAACATTTTTATATAAACGGAAACAAAATATAAATTTTCTTTAAAAATGGTAGTTTACAATGCTTTTTAAAGTACTATTCCGTCCACAGACCAAGTAGGTACGTGCGACCCAGTCGTGCATTTTATTTTAGTATGCACATAGTTATGACATCACTGCATAGCATAGCACTACATCCTTCCTTTGTTCTTATCTTTCGGATCCGGCGGCTGCATTAATAATTCGGTTGATTCCCGTGAGCAGAAGATTCAACGGATTCTCAAATAATAACATTTGTATCTATAGAATGCAGCAAGAAAGACAATTATGTGTCGAGATAGTGTCGTGTCTTTGTCTTTGGTTTTATCACTGTGTTTGTGTGTGTGTGTGTTTTTGGATAACACCAGAAAATGTCATGTTAATAATGAGCATGACACTGGCTGTGAATTGGCATTATGTGAAGATAATTTCGTGTGGTTGCAGAAAACACCTCATCCTATCCGCCTTCCTCAACTTAAGTATATGTCAGCACTATAATACTTGGATGAGGAACAATAACAAGCTTATTCCCCCCTAACACCTTCCCCTTCACCGCAGGAACAATAGATACCCACTGACAAATATTTTTTTCTTTTGCTCACTCGAAATTGCAAGAACATTCTTCGTCGTGTCTAGAATGGAAATCCCACGATGAGTAGTTTTGATTTGATAGGAAACATTATAAGAACACACCGCCATCGCATAGCCGCACCGCACACACAGACAAACAAGGACAAAATTCTGAACATTTGAATCTTTTGATAATTCGGATGTGAATTCATCTAGGATTTTGAAATGCATAGCATTGTTTGGTGGCTTGGTTAATTGGAAGAAAAGTTTTGAACTGATAATGATGGCCGCCGGATCTTCTATTTTAGAAAACAACAATGCAATGTCTAAATGATGGTGTAAATAAAGGAGCGCATGATATGCAAACTGTTTTCAATTGTGTTGAAAGCATACCTACGTAACGTAGGTATACAACGGTTATATTGTTTGATATTAAAGTCGGTCAATGTGTTGTGGAAGAGTATTTAAAATAGGCTTATGTCTGAGTGTAAGCGCTGTTATAATTGTAGAAAAATTAATGCGCACAATACCACCATCTTTAATTTCCAGTTCTTTGAATTTCACTATGGCATGCCGTTCGTACATAAATCTAATAAAGGGAAAGCCTAGAGAACAAAAGCTTGGTACAACTTCTGGTTTTATCCATGCGTTTCTAGTATCTTTGTATTGTTTTGAAATACCAGGATAGAGTAGGACTTAATTGATCGGTAGCTCTTTGTATTGGTGTGTTTCTCTTTGCTTGATAATAAAACTAATGGAACAAAGTTTTTTCTCTCTTTGGGTTTTTGGCGTTTTTGGAAATTCAAACGTTTTACGTTTTACGTTTTTTAGCTCTCAAACTCATGTCGTTCAGTTGCAACCTATGCTTTGTCCTTGGAACCCCAAAATGTCTCTACATTTTTTTGAAAAAAGATTAGAAATGTTTTAAAAGAGACTTTTCAGCGTATTTTTCTTATAACAATGCATTCACATGCAATACTTTCAAAATACGTGAAAATTACGATAGAAAGAAAATTTTTTATGAAAACAACAATACCATGTTGTGAAGAGTGTTTTTTAGAAATAAAATTACCAGAAAGTCGTAGTTTTATAAAATAAGATCACCTATAATCAATTTCAACCATTTTTTTCGGACGTTATATCAAAAATATTTTTTTAAGAAGTCTTTTGCGTTAACTTCTTACATTACGCCCACTTTTAGGGGCGTGGTTTTTATAAAATACCGGTATTCAGTTTAAATTTGCTAACATCTCGATCTATCTGTATCTCTACTCATATGGTTGAAAAGTTTCTCAGTTTGAAAGCTCAGTTAATGTATGATATTTGAATATAAAGGGTGATTCATCTAGAGGTTTTATTTATAATGTAAAATAAAACAAATTTTGAAAGTGAACTTAAAATTTTTATTACTGGTTAAAAGAACAATGTATGGCATTAACTTTTTGAAAATGATATCATGTAAATATTGGCCATGACTAGGACTACGTCTGTGGGGGTAAATTTGGAAGGTCAAATCTTGGGCGATTCGTTTGAGCATAGTGACTGGTATCTTGCGAATACAACGAGTAATGTTGGCTTTCAAAGCGTCAATCGTAGCTGGCTTATTCCTGAAGACCTGAGACTTTACATATCCCCAGAGCAAGTAGTCCAGAGGTGTAGTATCGCACAATCTAGGCAGCCAATTTACAGCAGGAAAACGTGGAATTTAGTGCTCATCAAAAGGATTTCTCAACAAGTCCTTGAAACCAGAGCTCAATGAGACCATGGGCTTGAATTTCAAGAAGCACATTGTACGTTGCGATAACGGTTACCATTGACGGTAACATTCTAATTTGCCTCATAATTGAAGAAATATGAACCATACCAAACCACAATATACCGTTCTTTTTAATTGATGCAATGGTCACTCTTGGTTTATAGGCGGATGTTTATAAGCGGATCCAGTGAGCCAGAAATGGGCTTAATCAGTGAATAAAATTTCATTATAAAACCCCGGATTTTCATGGAGTTTTGTACAGAGCCCATTCACAGAAAATGGAGATGGAAGCTGTTTTGGTGTGAGTCTTTCCATGCTGACTTCCCAAACAATACTGGACAAAAATGACAACGCAGTTTGATAGGAGTGATCTGTCAAAAAATCCTATTAAAAATCAAACCTCACCATGAATCAAAGTCAACAAACTATTGGGAGCACTTTTAAAGTAAGAAGATTACAAATTTGGCCATATTTTTTTTATACTTTTTTGTATATTAAGACTGAGATTCGTTCCCAAAACCAGAAGACATAACGTTGATAGACCGAGCCTGTTGCACCCTTAGAAAACATTGTCAAACATTAAGTTTGTGCCAAGCCACAGGAAATTCCACATCCATACAGTATGAGGGCAAGCTTAACGTGGACACCTAGCAATCAAGCCTTAAAGGCGAGTCAAATTACAGAGTCAAATTAGGCTTAGGCCAGAGCCCTAAGATAAGATCTACCCTAAGGTAGCTACTAGTATCTTATAGTACCAATTTGATGGCACATGTTGAGGCATGTCCACACTCCTTGGTAAGGAGAGAGTTCTATCTAACGCTTCTTGCATCCAAGAATAAAATTCTTGGATACCATATGTTACCGCATTCGGTTAACCACAACCACCACGATACTCCCACAAGGAGGCCTACCTCATAGATAGTTCCCAGGTGACAAGGCCGAGACATCATCACCCAGGAAGGCCTATCTCCCGTGGTGCCAGAATATAGATTCCGGTGGAGCTCCGCAACCAATAGGTCACTTCCAGATGAGCACCATCAATACTCAAGGCTTGGGAGCCTTAAGACATGCACATATTCAACCACGTGCCAAGCTAGGAGCAAATGGCCAAATGCGCACACCAAGCCTTCCTCTTTTTGCTGCATACAAGATATACTTGCATACGTTACCGGTAAGGAATCAATATTGCAAGGAAAGGAAATACAGCTTCAAATACTAACTTCTGTTTCATTTACAATAATTTACCTGCCATTCATATTGTTCCCGGGTTGCCACGCGGAGGCGGAGGATAGGCACATCTATATGCTCTCTTAAGTTCCAACTTCTATCTCAAAAAAATAATGGTTGGATAGAAGCCAGCTACAAAATATCGTCAAAACGAACTCCGGCAGGTTAACTAAAGGCGAAGAGGTGCTGCAGCTTTGACGCTCTAAAGATACTGCAACAAAGCAGAAGGAGTATTGCGATCTATATTTGCTGCCTTCGTTAAGCATTCAAAAAACCTTAGGAGAGTCATAGTTCAACCCAAGTAAATATAATAATAAGTGGAAGTTCATTGATATAAAAAAGTATAGGTCCAGTTATAGACCCTCGCGGCACATCAAGAAGAACATTCATCAAGCTGGATGAGCGACCATTTGCGATAACACCTTGTTGTATCCGACTAAGATACGAAAAGATCAATTTACTTGACTGATTAGTAAATCCACAGAAATTTTGTAACTTTTTTCATAAAATTGAATGGGTTTGAAGTGATATGTGATCCATATCCATTGCAGTTCTGACTTCATCAGTTACTAGAAGTAAGGCAGACTTGCAACTCCGCTTCGGCCGAAATCCCGATTGTCAGGTATTTATGGAATTGTTGGATGACAAATAATTGTGTGTCTGTGTGTTTTCAAAAACCCTTGAAAGTAATGGTAGCATGGCCGCTATCGGTGGGTAATCTGTAACTATACATGTCTTATGAATGATAATGATTTTAGTTTTCTTTCATGCCAAAGGAAAATCAATGCTGTTAAATTTTTGAGTTTTTAAGCGCAGTAAGTACGGTAGTGACAGCTTAATAAATTTGGGGCTTATCTAGTCGAGACCAATTGCATTTGATTTTATCGAAAGTATTGCCCAAACAATATCTTCTTCTTCTAGTCTTACACATCTGAAAGCATTGTGGACAAGAGTCGATTCATCCTCAATCAATAAGCTACTTGGAATTACCTCAATTGAGAACTTAGACATGGAAATACATTTCTTGTTGAGAGAATCGCAGTCAATATTGTCAGGAAGCGCTTAGTATTGTTTTCCAATACCGAATTCCCACAGGCTTTTCCATAAGCTTTTACTAGCATATTTTAAGTACCTTCCAATTTTTAACGCATTTTAACTGATCTTATCATTCTGACCACTTGATTTTAAAGTCCATAGTAAGTTTGGTGAAAATATTCAAACCTGTATCATCTCCATTGACAGGCGGTATCTCTACGTAACATCACAGCGTAATGTCGCCATTCAACCATATGTGGAGACTTTATATTTCACGAATCAGCCACATTTTTATTTGATGATGCAGAAGTCGAGAAAAGTGGCTACTGAAATTCCGTCCGTCTGTCTATTAGTACCTCTACAGCCTAAACGGGATGGGCCGATTTGCTTCAAACTAGTGGTAAGTCGAGGTGTGTTTTTCATTTTTACCCTCGGTCGATAAGTAACGGTACCTGCCATACCATTTTAAACAATAACTTTGATTTTCTAGAACAGGCTCTAATGATTTTGATAAATTTTTTGGGGTGCTATTTTTTACAACAATACATCTTTTGGTAAGAATTGGTTTTTCAGAATTTGTCCCATAGCGGTGTACACCTCACCATAGAACCGATTTTATCAAATGATATTTTATCGTTATCCATCATCCCGATTTCAGTTCAATTTTGCACTCAGGAAGTCCTTTATGATTCAATAATTATTAATATTCTATTTAAAAATTTCCCAAACCTTTTACTTTTATTTTTAAAAATATTCCGAAAAAATATTTGGTTTCCAAAATATTTTGGAGACGGGTCTTCTTTAGAATAGTTGTGATTTCAAACCGGATGCAACGAAAAAAACGACAGGTAAGAGACACAAATACAAAAATGCGTAGGATGAAGCTAAAAAAGAATGAGACAGAAATATACATACTATTTTATATTATCGGTCTCTCCTCTTTGTCCCATACTTCGTAGCGTCCCCACTCCCGTCTTCTAAGCATAGTCGCCTGTAATTTGTGAGCCAGAGCGAGAGAGCAGATGTCGGTGTGTATGTATACTGCACTGTAATACGTACTTGTATTTGAGCATTTAACGTGTGTTAGTGTATGTGAAAACTACGTGAGCTACTGTACACTGTATGCGGCTGCGTATTACAGCTTTTTTGTAAGATGTCAGCGTGGTGTGTTATTATTGAAGTGAAACTTCTTTAATATCGGGGTAATTTGAAACTCGACGAAACGGAAATGCAACATGATACTTTTAAGCAAATATGTAAATCAATTAAAAAAAAATATATCGCAACAAGTCTGAGAGAGAACGAACGAAAAAAAAAAATTATGACACAGTATTTTATATTCTAGCTCTCATTTTCTCCTATCATACGTTTTGCCTCTCGCTCAGGTCTACTAAGCATTATGTTAAACAAAAGCGAGTGAGCAGGCGCGTTGGTACGATTAAGTTAGTATGTTAGTTAATATAGGTACGTGATTTGAATGCTGTCTAACAAGAAAAGCTTTACAAAAGGTTTCAATAAACTTAATTCAAGAAGAATGTAAAATTCAAACAAATACATAACAAAAGTATTTATAAAAAATTGGCATTCAAAAAATTATTTAAATTTTAAAAAAGTATCCTGAATTTTTGAAAATAGTCAGTTTTCGAATATTTTTTTGACTTGTTTTAAATAGTGGCGTCCTGGAGTTCATACTTTAAAAGGGAGTCAAAAGGACGCAAATTATGTCGGTACGTCTGTATGCTTGAATATGTGTTGAAACTTTTGTATTTGTACAGATACGTGTTGAAAGCATTTAGTCATACATAACATAAGGTTTGAAAGTAATCCGAAAACTGGTGCTGGGTGGCTGAGTTTTTCATTCTCATTCTCTCGTAAATTAGGTATACCAACTTCTTTGAAGTTTCACTTCAACCGAGTGTGAATTACGCACACACATTTTTTTTTTTTAAACTGATCGAATTTTTTTCACTATATAATATTTTTTTTTCTAGATAGACATTTTAAGTTTTGAAATTTTATTTAAAGTCAATAATTTTTTTTTTTTTTTGAGGATTTTTAAACGTTGATACACAAAACTACTTTCAATGGGTATTTTCAAAAGGTGCTGTGACCAATTTTTATAAATAAATACATAAAAAAATAATTTTCAAAAGCCTGGTGTTTCAAAAGTCAAAACTTCATTTTTGTGTTTAATGAAAATACAGTTCCAAAATTCGCTATAGTTTTCAAGCAACTCGTACAAAGTACTTTTCGAAATTGCAAACGTGAGTAAATGTAACTCTCAACGAGTAGGATAAATAAATTATGAATTCGCATCAGTCACGCAGAGTATCTGTCTATCTGTGGCTCCATGATAGTCTCCAATTAGAGCAAGTTGCCTGTGCTCGAACAATTTGCATCGAAAAAGGAGGCGTCCAAATTTGTTGTCTAAATAATATCCTTGAATAGGAAAAGGAAACACCACACACACAAAATAAAAATGACTCCCAACCACGAAAGACATCAATCAACATTGAGTTGCCCCAGCACGCGGATGCGTGCCAAAATCGAATGAACTTTGGCTCATGTTCGTTTACATTTAATAACATCACAACGCCAACCAAGAACCAACCACCTCACCTAGGGAGGTGGTGGTCCTGTGGTGATGGCGGAAGCAGAAAAAAAAAATACCCAACTCCACCAGGAGAGATCCAAACTTAATTCTAGGGGTTGGAAGCTTTATGCCTGTAAATTGACAGGACATTTGTGCAGGGGTTTTTATTAAAATGAAGAGCGTGTTCATTATTCGGGACGCAGTGGTAGTGGCTGCGGCTGGCCGGGGTAATTTTTCAGCTAGAGGCAAGTCAAGAACGACAAGCGACAACAAAACTACACTTCGAAGTTGTATCTACATAGCTAGTAATTATAAAGCAACACCCAAGGATATTTTCAAACCATATAGATGTATCTATGGGTGTCTATGTGAAGATATAGAAAGTCCGTGCCTTCGGTAATGGTGTGGCCGAATAAATTAGTGCGATTGGCTTTTTTTTTTTTTTTTTTTTTTGAAGGGAACAAAAAGGCATAGAGTTGGGAAAAAACTCCTTGAGAATATAACTTCCGGTGTTGTCGCATTTTGAACACGACAACAATGTTTAAGAATGGACGAACTGATAAGATATTTCCTGTTAATTGATTGGCATTATTGTGATGTGTCATTGTGGGAAATAGATTATGAAGAAGATAATAGCATAGCCCAGAGTGGTGCCTGGCTTTTTGGGATATTCCGTGCAAGGTGGTTATTAATTTTGTCAGCATGTTTATTTTGTCCATAACGATTGACTGCAGATTAGAGTATATCCCTTTAAGCTTTAAGGTATTTTATCTTTGCGATTATAGGTTCCTATAGATTCGTGCAAATAAAAAATGGAGATGACTGTAAAACATGACTTTTACGAATGATACGGAAATCGAAAAAAAGTGGATCTAAAATGCTATTCGTCTTGCTGTTTTTTAACACCTCGACAGTCTTAACGGATGGTCCATTGGTTTCGAACTCGGTGGTTAGTAATAAGTCGATTGTCCTTCGGAGATTATTTTGTATACCCTATTCCATAGAATGAGTATATTTTATTTGGTATGGAGTTGTTACAAACTAGAGAAATAATACCTTTAGGTATAGAAAAGTATATATATTCTGACTTTGAATCAAAAGCCAAGTCGATTTAGTCATGTCCGTCCGTCCGACCGTCCGTCCGTCCGTACGTATGTATACTCTCTAGAGATCGCAATTTTTGAGCTAGAAAGCTGAAATTTGGTATATGTATATTATCTTTCGTTCAAGAATAAAGCTAAGTTCTTGATCTCGTAAAATCCACCCACAAACACGCCCACAATCGCCATTTTTGTTAAACAACCTCAATTTAGCAAAATTAAATTATGTTTTTTGTACAGTTACGATAAAATCACAACGGTAAAATTTTGCACACGCAATTTTTAGGGTCTTCCAATTAAATAAAAATATTTCAATTTGGACGTGGCTGACGCCTACTTTTTTCATTAGAAACTATAAAAAAAATTGTTTTTGCAAATAAACGGTATTTATAATTAATCCGCAAGCCAAAATTTTGCGTCTCTTAATACAAACTAAAACGTTTCTGTATGAAATTTCGGGCGTGGCTTTTGCCTACTTTCCATGAAAGAACGAAAAACGTAGTTTTAAAAATTTAATTTACTACCAATATTCAATTTAAACCATTATGAAAAATATATCTCTACATTTTCTTGTGTAAATTTTTTCAATACGCCCACTTTGAAAGACGTGATTTTGATAAAATACCTTTGTTCAGGTAAGATCATTTAAAAACTACTCGATTCAGCTGTAGTTTTACACACATGCTTAAAAATTGACTAATGATCAAAGCTCAGTTAGTGCTTAAAATTCTTTTTACAAATTTTTAGGACACGCCCACTTTTAATGGTCTGCTTTTTTCAAAAAAATATGTGATATGTATGGAAAAAATTCACGGCTCAGCTAATAAGCAGAATTGCCATTTAGGTATAGGTATATGTATATGGGATGACACCAAGGCTACCCATCAAACGAGGCTTACCAGTTGAGCGACCCCAACAGAACTATGAGAATCAATTTTTTGTGGCCAATTTTGTGCAAAGCTATGCTAAATAAATGACTCACGATCAAGGATCAGTTAGTGCTTGGTATTTTTAAAACAAAGTTTAAGGTTACACCCACTTTTAAGGGGCGTTTTCGTTAAAAGTCTAAATAGTCATCAATGTTCCAATATTTTGTAACTATCGGTCGCAGTTTATGATTTAGAAAATGGACAAATTTCCATGGCTACGTTAGCAGTGGCCGGTTAACTTCAAATTTGGTATTTAGTAGATACTTATTTGGACGTCCCTCGGAAAATATTTTTAAGTTTCCTTCTAGGCCCAAAACTAACGGTGTACCTTCCATACAATCGTGTAGAAGAAAATTGATTTTCTCGAAAACTGCTCCAACGATTTTGATTAAACTTTCAGAATACTATTTTTTGAAGACAATTTTTTCAGAATAATTTGTCTTATCCTCTCATAGAATCAGTATTTTCATATCAAGTTTTCTCCTTAACTACATATATTCCGTTTCAATAAAATTGATATGCATTTCAAAATTCTCAATAACTTTTTTATAATTTTTTTCTTAAAAAAATTTTGTTTTTAAATATGTTGAAAACGAGTATATTGAGTTTTTTAAACTATATTTTCCCAGATGCAAACTACGAATTGCTTTACATATATTTACATGATCGAACAAATCTCAAAATATTTTTTCGAACATTTTTCCAAAAGTATACCTACCTACCTAAACTTTAGAAAAAAAAAAAACTGGTCGAACAATTTTTAGTAATGAATAATTTTTGCATACTAAGATTTTCCAAGAAAACTCTAAAGCTTAATCAAAAAATTAAAGATTTTTTATATCATTTTTAATTTTTTTTTTTTATTTTTTGAAGTGAAACTTCCTTTAGGCGCATGGGGGTAAAGTTTTTACTGATGCAGCGGAAATAAGCGTGACTTCCGTCTACGAAAATGGAGAGAAAACGATTGAGAACGATTGACAGAAAGAGAGAAAGGGCAAACGTAGCATGAAGCACTAAGCACATAGCCATGGAGCGAGAGTAGGGAGCAAGCGAGCGAGAGAGAGAGAGAGAGAGAGTGAGATGGAGCGAACGTCGTATGCGTATCACGCACATTGCCATGGGGAGAGAGAGCTGTAGGTTAGGTTTGTTTTATAATAGCACACAAACTGGTTCTGCACATCAACTGTGTGGTAGGTCGGCGGCTGATGGTTAAAAATAGAACGGTGGGTAGCAGTGACGGTATGCACTATGTGTGTCTTTGCAGAAAAAAGTGTGTCGTATATCCACTGTAGGCAGTCAGCAGTGTTCATAGACTGGTTGTTTTTCCCATCAAAATGGTTGTTGGTTTGTTGTGTAAAGTATAGTAGGAAAAACATTTTTGGTGGTTTTTATGGTTGGAAAATATGTACAATTAAGGCTTTAAGTTTGATTTAACAAAAAAATAGTAATTGAGCTCAACAAGTATTTTGTACACAAAAAAGTAAGATTTTTGTTGTTGTTTCCCGAAAACCGAATTATGACAATTGTTATTTTTATAGTTTAGGTAAATAATGAAAAAACACAAGACCTTAATTTCATTCCATAAGGCTATCCCTACACGAATTAACTATTTTGCAATTCCAGATTCAAACTGGTGTTAAATCGATTGCATTTAAGCTGAATAGTGTGCTTTCAATACTTAATTACAAGCGCAAACTTAACGAGTTGACTGCAATACTACACGGTTTGAAACTAGGATGTCAAATTTTTGACGCATGTGCAGACGTGGCGGGTCTTAGGTGTTTTTTTTTTTTTTTTTTTTTTTTTTTGAAAATGCATTGAGTAGGCTTTTAGCCTTCTATTTAACAAAATATGATGGTTTTTTTTCCCCTACAGTCCAAAATTATTTTGATTTTATTTCGAATCCGGTGGGATTTCATATATTTCATCTTGCATTTGCATCATTGGCAGTCAGGTGGTTGATGGTTTTAAATAGATTGGCGGGTAGCAGGGATGTGACTTGGTATGTGGTTAAATGAGCGCTGGAAGGTGGATATGAAAAATGTGATGTGTATAATATTAAATGTGTAAGGCGGGTAAGCGGCCTTAAGAAGCTGCACTGGTCGGTTGCCAAAGAAGTTTCACTTCTGACATGTGTACTTTGTACCCACGCGCTTTTTTTCAAAATACATTACCGATTAATAACATAACAGAAATTTCGAGCGACCCAGTCGTGTATTTTATTCAACTAACATCCACATTCGAAATTCATATCCAAAGTTTAATTTTTAAAAAATCAAATCTTGCGTTGCTTTGTAGTTAGAATCGAGTTAAAAAATTTATCTCACTAGGCTCATAGTTATGGTTTTGTCTTGGCAATACAAATTATAATCTTTGGGCGTGACACACGCCTTCTTTTATAACACTACCTGCACTACAAAATAATGGAATTGTATTTTCACCTGTCTGTTAACATGAATTTTATTTCTTGATCTGTAGAACGAAAAAAAAAAACATTGTCAAAATTAAGGGCCACAAAGAATTCATTTGAAAATTTGCTCTAAATTTTCTGTGAACGATGAAACTGCAAAAGTTTTAATCAAAAACCTTTTGATATCTGAAAATACATCGAAATCGACTTTTTATCATCGTTATTAACTATATAAAAAAAAAAACTATTAAAGGTTTAAGGTATGGAATTTTTTTTCATTTCAACATCTACACGTCCTAATTACAAAATTTATAAAAACTTAACGCTAGAAGGTAGTATAACAACATCTTCTTTAAATTATACAAAAATCCTCAAAAAAATATATAAACTAGACACAAAACAATTTTTTGGCAAACCTCACTTACTGTAAAGATACATTTATATCTAAGTTATTGCGAATGCCGGCCGATAGATAGATTTTCTTTCCAAAAACCAAACTCAATGACAATCAATTGAACAGTTCTCATCGATACGTCGAACTTGTCAGAACATTTTGTTTATTAAAAATAAAAAAATTATTTGTATCTATGTATCTGTCTACTGGATACCGCGAAACGATGTACATAAAATGTTTGTCAACACACAAAGTGTGCGCTTACTAAGTGTTTAGTTTTCCCAAAAAAGGAAAAGGCTTAACGAGCAACGTCATAAAAGTTCCCCATCCCAGACGTTAATTGCAAAAGTGCGCGCCGCATAAAGTGTTAATGTTTTTAATAGCTTCGAGTGGGAGCAACCGGGTGAATTGAGTGTGTTCATTTAAGAGATGCTTAATGGCTTATTGAGTTCCCCTTAAGACGCAGATAACGAAAACTGAATAACCCGCCAGATACAAAAAAAAAATTAAATAATAATTTAATGTGAGTTGGGTTTTACGATACTTTAACTTTTTAGTGACTTAATAGTTTGGCTTTATGAACTTCCGTTTTGAAAGTAGATGCCTAAGTTTATGAAGTTGTTCATATATGAACAATATGTGAATAAAGCACAGTGCAATTTTTCATTTCAGTAAAGTTCACGAATAAATGTGGTAAAATTTTAACTTGAGAAACAAGGAACCAATTTCTTTGTTTAACTTCCCTTTCGAAATGAGGAACAAATGATTGCATTTAGAGTCTTTAATTTCAAGCATTCATATGTAGTCCGCTCCGATAGTGTTTCAATATGCTAGCAAGGTCATACGAAGCTTCACATACCTCATATTATGTCAGTGTTAAATATTGTATTAATCTACCAATTTCAATGAGCTTCTGCTCATAGGATATTAATAGCCATTTACATTCGTGTCGTGCGGCTTAAGAAGTACATAGTACAGTCAAAGTACGTCTTGAATGGGTTCGATGTTAAACTGATCAGCATTCCTATCAAAGCGAGTTTTACGGGTATGTTGTTTTAGGGGAAGAATGCAACTGGCTATATTTCAACGAAAGATTGCTTATAGAAATAACGAAAAAATCAGAAAAGAAAAATTACGTTGAAACGTCAATGTTCAAAAGAAGCTAACGTTTCGGTAATGGTGCTTTTACCTATACATTTTAAGGATCTTTTTTGGAATGTCTCTTAGGAACGCATACGTGTAACAGAAGCACCTGTCCAGATACATTATTTATATTGAAGCTTCATGCGAATGTATGCCTTGTTGCCAGACCAGACGGCGCGGCGGACAACATTTCTAACATTGATCTAAGACACCTTAAGATTTCGCGGAATTATTTGATCGTTTCACAGAAGGTAGAGGTTTGTAATACACATCATACCTAGAACACAAATCTGTTCGGTTTCTTTAATGTGTCACTCATGATGGATAGTGGCATAGGGGGTAAGTTTAAGGTTATGATTTAACGACAGAAGATATCATTGAATTTTTGAAGCATTATATTCTAATCGGTTGATAATTCTCCATTGGCCAATATTGTCTAGATCGGAATGCAATGACCTTATCATACGGTGCCGTAGCAGTTCTACTCCTGGCTGTGAATCTGGAAACGAATATGAAAAGCGGAGTTTTTCCAGTATATGGAAGCACATTCCTTGAGCTGCAGCTGAATCGAGCAGCAAATAAATCAGCTGTTTTTGGAGATCTGCCTACCGAAACGAAGACGTAGTGGATTTTTGGATTTTTGTTTTTTTGTTTAATACCCAAAAATTCTAAATACCTTTGGAAGAGTATTTTGCAATATTTTTTGACATAATTTTTGTTCATGGTCATTGCAATGACACTCTAATGTCATTATTTATTTGTACCAAAGTCGTCATTTCGTGAATCGTCTTTTTAAAATGCGGTCATTGCAAAGACCCACACAATGGCCAGCACAATGTCAAGAATTGTTGGGTCCTTGCAAAGACCCATTACAATGACCGTGTATAATAACCTTGCCATTGTTCATGAGACGCAATGACCAATTTGTTTGACATGTGATCTTTGCAAAAACCATGTCCCAACAATGAGTAGGCAGCAATTTCTGCCGGGCCATTGAACACTTTTCATGGTGGTTATTTTTTGTTGTTCAATTTCAATGAGCAGCCAAAGTGACAGTGATTCACGGCGTAACATGCATTGTTTGGACTTTGGACCACCAAGAATGAGCTTTTGGTGTTGCCTTTACATTTAGTTTTTGTCGTCGTCGTCGTCGTCTGTGCTACTCTCCATTTTGTAGGCTGCGCCGAGAATCGCCATCTCCTACCTTTTTACTTGGGATTATAGGTACAGTGGAACTTCCATAAGTCGAAATCGCAAAATGAGAGAACAAAAATTCGAGTTATAGAAACTTCGATTTAAAGAAATATAAAAACATTTTTAGATTTATTGTTTTATTTATTTTATTTTAAAGAACAATAAAATTTTTCAGACAGAAGCTTTGAAAAAGTCAGTAATCGTTCGTTGACGTTTTCTTTCATTGCATTTAAGTTTGTAAAAAGTTTCAATCTCGTGAATGACATTAGCTTTGTTTGTTGAGCCCTGAAGTCACCCTGGGGTCGCCCTGGGGTCGCCCCAGCGCGTTTTTTGAATTACCTCAACTCGCCCTCAATACAAAATTCTCTGTTTTTTGAAACCTGGGGTCGCCCTGAAGTCACCCTGAAGTCGATCTTGCTATTTAGCTGGGGCGAGTTGAGGTAACGAATCAGCTGTTGAAGTGACTTTTGCTGTCAAGCATTTTTTGTGTATTTTTCTTCTGTATTTGACTTTGAATGTCTTTTTTTTTGATGAAACTAAATGAAATGCAAGTGAATGCATTTATTTTCATGAAAGTAAATACAAATCGAACAAATAAAGCAAAATTGAAACTTTTGATTTTGTGTGTTGTGAAAAATATACAATCAGCAGCCGTCATGCGGTTTTTGAGAACCGAAAAACCCAGGTTTTTTTGACAACTCTTGGAGTTGTCAAGAAAACCCAGGGCGACCCTGGGTAAAGTTCAACAAACAAAAGCTTTGTTTGTTGAGCCCTGAAGTCACCCTGGGGTCGCCACAGCGCGTTTTTTGAATTACCTCAACTCGCCCTCAATACAAAATTCTCTGTTTTTTGAAACCTGGGGTCGCCCTGAAGTCACCCTGAAGTCGATCTTGCTATTTAGCTGGGGCGAGTTGAGGTAACGAATCAGCTGTTGAAGTGACTTTTGCTGTCAAGCATTTTTTGTGTATTTTTCTTCTGTATTTGACTTTGAATGTCTTTTTTTTTGATGAAACTAAATGAAATGCAAGTGAATGCATTTATTTTGATGAAAGTAAATATAAATCGAACAAATAAAGTAAAATGGAAACTTTTGATTTTGTGCGTTGTGAAAAATATACAATCAGCAGCCGTCATGTGTTTTTTGAGAACCGAAAAACCCAGGTTTTTTTGACAACTCTTGGAGTTGCCAAGAAAACCCAGGGCAACCCTGGGTAAAGTTCAACAAACAAAGCTAAAGCTATTAAAAAACCGATCCGGCGTGTTCCCTTCAGTAAATAGAACATCGCGTATTGTTTCAAACGCTTCAACGACCTTAACTTGCTTGGGTTGCACGATAAAACCTTCAACTAGGTCGGTATCAGCATCAACTTCATCGTCACTGACGGTTTCTAAGTCAGTCACCACTGATAACAAAATTTCTGGATCAGACTGGATGTGTGAAGTTATAATTTCAGTATCCAAGTTAATGTATTCTTGAAGGCTGCATTCTATGTCTTGTAAATTTTGTATTCGCGAAAAGTCCTCTTGCATTTCCCTGAACTCTAGTATGGGCACACCAAAGTCTTCATGAATTCTATACTCTGCCAAAATTACATCGTCTTCTTCATCCCAAAGAGAATGTTTGCCAAATCCAGCTTTGATAAAGGAATTTCGTATGGTCGAGCCCTTTACATCGCAGTCCCACGACATTGAAACATTTTTTATGCAGTCAAGTAAGGTTATTTTTGGACAAACATTTCCACCTTCTAGAGAAGCCAGTATTTTGCTGATGATTCTCTTTCTGTAGAAACACTTGAAATTTTGTATCACTCCTTGGTCCTTGGTCTAGATTGAATTTTAAAAAAATCGAGTTAACAGTTCGACTTAAAGGGATTTTATTGCTAACAAACGCAATAAAAAAGTTCGAGATATAGAGAAATTCGTGTTATAGAAGTTCGAGTTATGGAGGGAAAAATGTATGAAAATAAAGTTGAAAACGCAAAGTTCTCATTTAAACTTCGAATAATAGAGAAATTCGACTTAAAGAAGTTCGAGTTATGGAAGTTCGACTGTACTATAAGGCAAGTTATGCATTCGTAAAAAAAAAATTTTTTTGACAATCAAACATAACATTACGATGATAGAGAAGCCTAAAAAAGTGGGTCCGACAATACTGTCTGTCTGTCTGTCTGTCTGTTCGTATGTCTGTCTGTATAGTTACCTACAGCCTAAACGGCTGGACCGATTTGCTTCAAACTTCAAAACTTCTAGCTTCAAAACTAACGGTACCTTCCATACGATTTTTTGTGAAAAATTAATTTTTCTCAGAAACGGCTCCTACGATTTAAATTCTTAAATTTTTCAAAAAAAATTTTTTTTGATTTTTTAAAAAAGTTTCAAATTTTTCAAAAAAATTTTTGTTTTTTCCAAAAACTGTTTAATCTATTTTTTGTTTAACTTTATTTTTCTGATAAAAACTACAAAGTGCTAGAAGTTGGCATACTCAAAAAAAATTTGGAATATATTTTCGAAGTTTTTCAAAAAAACTGGTCCAACGATTTTGAAATTTTTTTCGTAAAAATTCAAAAACGTAAAAGAAACCTGATGGCTTACTTCATTTTCTCCTAAAAACGTTTTAGGTATTGATTTTTAAGTGATTTGTAAAATTTCATATGATTTTTTCAACGCTTTTTTCCCAAAATCTCAAGCACCCAAGACCATTTTAACACATTAGAGCAAGTCCGTACGACCCAGTCTTGCACTTTATTTTGTAAACAAATCGTGATTGCACTCAATTTAGAAATGTCCCTAAAACGTCAAATTTACTTTTAACAATGACCAATTATAAATGTCGTGTGATGATCACGACAAAAAGTGACCTTTGTCAGTGTGGTTTCATTCACCACAAACTGTCAAAGTATTAATGTCGTGTAATGGTCATTGTTGTGCTTATCGTTGCAAGGACACCAAAAATGAAAGATTTTGTTCATTTCTTAGTGGTCATTGTAGCTAGCAATGACACGGTGAACATTGGATATGCACTGACAGCACAAGGACACATTTTCTGTAACGTCAGAGTGTCATTGCAATGATCATTTACAAGGACCCTCTAATGCTAGCTTAAGAAACAAGTCTACAATGACAGCGGAATGTCAGGGATTCGTGTTGGCTCAGCAAGTCATCAATCCGATTCAAGTTGCTTAACTCAGTAAAGAACTCGGCACACCTTCCATGGGGTGTTGTCTGCCGAGAATAGCGAATCCACGTAGAATTATATACACTAAATTCACCAGTAACAACGATTTCGGTGGGAGGATAATGGAGACACAATTATTTGTATTTAGTCAGACAGCGCATCGATTTCATTGAAAGTCGAGTTACTGACTGTCCAGATGCAGGCTTCTATAAATGAAACAGGAGTGTATGATGTGCGGAAACTTAAAACCAACTGAAATTAAAGTCAGTATTTGAACACTTACCATAATGTGACTTATGCATCGAGACCTTGGTTCTTTGTAAGAAAAGATTAATGGCACCAAGTTGAACCTGTGGTGTGTAGTTGTTACGGATCAGAGGATCAGAGCTTTTACCTATTTTAGTTTCACTCAGAATGGCCAAAAGAGGCCAGCTCTGTAGTTTTAGGTGTATAGACAAAGACACATACGACGCTGCATAGAAACTTCCATAAGGGGCTAGGCCTATAAATGTTCCTGCTTGATCCGCCCCTGGTAGAATAGCTAAAGGAGATAACTATAATTATTTTTCAAAATTTTTAATCTGCAATAAGAAAGCGTTAAAAAAAAGTTTAGTTTTCTCCAAAATGGCTTCAACGATTTTAATAAAACCGTCTGAGTTCATTAAACGAAAAGAAAAAAAATAATTGTTTTTCTAAATAATTATGGATGTTTTTTTTTGTTTAAATAAGCAAATATCGACAATAGGAGCAAGTTCGTTTGTTGGTATGGATTCCAGATCTGGAAATGGGCTCCATATTTGGTCATCGGTAAAAGAATATTTGGAAAACTCAGATATTTCTGTGCATCGCTTACATAACGAAACTTTTAAATTATATCAAAAAATTTACTTAAAATGAAAAACAAATAATAAAAGGCAATTATTATGAGCTCAGTGACACTCAATTTTATTCTTGCCGATCGATCTGAGCAAAACAAGAAAAAACTAAAATTTCTAAAAACTAGATTTTGAATGGAAATAGCGATTATGGGTTTTTGTAACAATTCTTGAACTACACTCTGCTACGTAACCAAGGTACCTATACAAACCGAAGTGTTCATCTTCTTACTTCAAAACTGCGACCGATAGTTAAAAAACATTAAAAAATTCGTATTACGACTTTTGACGGAAACGCCCTAAAAGTTTTTAAGAAAAATTTAAAGCACTAACTAAGCTTTGATCATTAGTCAGTATTTAGGCATATGTGTAAAACTACAGCTGAATCGAGTAGTTTTTAAATGATCTTACCTGAACAAAGGTATTTTATCAAAATCACGCCTTTAAAAGTGGGCGTATTGAAAAAATTTACACAAGAAAATGTAGAGATATATTTTTCATAATGGTTGAAATTGAATATTGGTAGTAAATTAAATTTTTAAAACTACGTTTTTCGTTCTTTCATTAAAAGTAGGCAAAAGCCACGGCCGAAATTCAAAAATTTCTTTTCATACAGAAACGTTTTAGTTTGTACTAAGAGACGCAAGATTTTGGCTTGCGGATTAATTATAAATACCGTTTATTTGCAAAAACAATTCTTTTATAGTTTCTAGTGAAAAGTGGGCGTCAGCCACACCAAAAATCAATTTTTTTGATTTCACACACAAGATGTTTATGTGCAAGTAATACTCACAAAATTTAATGTTTTTCTCTTTAATATAACATTTGTTATTTTATAAAAACAATATTGATGGTTTTGTATGAAAAATGGGCGTCCGCCACGCCCAAACTGAAATATTTTTATATAATTGGAAGAAGGTTTACCTAAAACTTACGTGTGGAAAATTTTAGCGTTATGCTTTTATATTAACTGTACAAAAAACATAATTTATTTTTACCAAATTGAGGCTGTTCATCAAAAATGTCGATTGTGGGCGGATTTTACCAGTTCAAGTACTTATCCTTACTCTTGAACCAAAGATTACATATACCAAATTTCAGTTTTCTAGCTCAAAAATTGCGACATCAGAGAGTATACATACGGAAGGACGGACGGACATTGCTAAATTGACTAGGCTTTTGATTCTAAGTCAAAATATAGTATACTTTTCTATACCTAACGGTATTATTTCTCTATGTTACAAACTCCACACCAAATACAATATACCCATTCTTCCATTTGAATCTAGCTACTTCACCCATGTACGAGTATCTTTGTTGAAATGTTCTTCATATTCCTGCAAGTTCATTCGAACATACCTCAGAACGAAATTTGTATTCATCGTTGGCTTTTCAAAACCTCTTTCATAACACTTTCAAAACATTCACATTCCGTTAAATACTTACATGATGTTTTTATAGTCACGTATCACGATCAATTATTTTATGAAGACATAAAAAGGGTTTTGGTACCTAGCGCTCGAGCTGGCACATTAAAAAAATAAATAAAAAATTTCTCTTTAAATAACACAACTATAGTGCCAACGATAAAAGTAAAATGGCACCTACGGATACGGTACACCTTCACTTCCGGCTATATATTGAAAAAAGGAAAATAATCATAAGCTTTACTTTGAGTGTATGTGAATAAATTTTTTATTAGCCTGTCCCCTTATCAGATGTTCGCATATGGGAAGTTATGGGAGCATCGACTCCTCTGCTCTTTCTCTCATAATATTCCTTTCATGAAAAATAAATCGAAATCCATTTGAAAAATTGAATTTCATTGTTTTCAATTATTTTTATGGGTTTTATAAGAATTTTTTTTCATTTTTGTGTTCTTTTTGCAGAAATGTCGCTCGGCTTCTTCGGTTGGATCTATCATTGATAGCCGGCGGCATCTAATGGATCTGGACGAGGGTGACCTGTTTATGGAATTGATTCGTGATGTGGCCAATGAATTGGATATGGACATCCTTTGCCATAAGATTATGGTCAATGTTGGCTTACTCACACATGCCGACCGCGGATCATTGTTTCTGGCCAAAGGAGGACCAAACAATCGATATTTGGTTGCAAAGCTGTTCGATGTGACACAAACCACAGGTGAGTTGTAGTTGTTTTTTGATTTGGTATTGTGAAATGCGGAATGCCCATGGGCGATAAAAATTGATTTATTTTTCTTATGGATTTATTAATTCAAAGGATATGATATGAAATTGGAATTTTCATCGAACTTTCCTTTTTTTTTCGTGTACAATAAATTGCTTTCATTGTCCTGATTCACAAAAAATAGTTTTCAATTAATATTTAAATACTTTCGAAATGAATTTCAATGCATTTTTGTCATTGTAATGTTATTTACAAAATAATTTATATAACTGACCTCACTTTCAAGGTTTAAATATTCAAAAGATATTTTGTGAAATTGGAGTTGAATTTACTAGATGAAATGAAATTCCTTAAAACTGGGCGTAAGAGTATGTCATTTGACTACCAAAACAACGCTATACAACAACTATTCAATAAGATGCTTACATACAATCTATCTCTTTTAAGTTTCGAGAGCTGATGTTTTTGGCACTTAACTCCTCCTGGGTGCATAGGGTGGCAACTAGATCTTTTCATCTCTCCCTCTATTATTTGTGCGATACCTCAGCTGTGACCACGAAACCAAGTTCTGGGACTCAGTTTACTTCAAAGCAATTTACCTTCATGTTGCTTTGGTCTTCCAATCCCCCTTTCTGCTAGAGCACTTCATTAAAAAGACTGCTTCAGCTATACTGTCGGTGTCATTCGGCTTTCTCGGCTTATGGCCATTCTGGCTTCGTTATATCAGTGTGATGTCTATATCCACTTTTTTACTTGCGGTTATAGGTACTCGTACTATAAGGCAAGTTATGCATTCGTAAAAATTCGTTTGTTGACAATCAAACATGACATTACGATGATAGAAAGTCGAAAAAAGTGGGTCCGACAATTCTGTCTGTCTGTCTGTATGTCTGTATAGTTACCTACAGCCTATGTAAATGGCTCCACCGATTTGCTTCAAACTTGGTACTTACAGAGGGACGTCCTACAGAGGGATTTTTGGAATTAGCATTCTAGCTTTAAAACTAACGGTACCTGCCATACGATTTTTAGTGAAAATTTAATTTTTCTCTAAAACGGCTCCTACGATTTTGATAAAACTTTCTGAGTAATGTTTTCTGTGCAAACTTTAAACTTAATGTTTCGGTTATAATATATTTTTCAGGAAAAGTCTTACAACGGTACCTCCCATAGGTACGGTTTTTTGAAATCCGATTTCCTCGTAAGCCACTCGACGAATTTCGATGAAATTTTTAATGTAGACGCCCTATTATAAACGAAATAATAAAAATTCTTGAATTTTTCAAAAAAAAGTTTTTTTGAGTTTTTTAAAAAAATTTTAAATTTTTTTTTTATTTTTTTGTTTTTTCCAAAAACGTTTCAATCAATTTTTTTTTTAATTTTATTTTTCTGATAAAAACTACAAAGTTCTAGAAGATGGCATACCTACTCAAAAAAAAATTGGAATATGTTTTCGAAAAGTTTTTCAAAAAAAACCGGCTTTTGAAAAAACTGGTCGAACGATTTTGAAAACAAATTTCCTTAAATTTTAAAAAAGCAAAAGAAATCTGATGGCTTACTTCATTTTCTCCAAAAAACGTTTTAACTATTGATTTTTAAGTGATTAATAAAATTTGATATGATTTTTTCAATGCTTTTTTCCGAAAATCTCAAGCACCCAAGACCATTTTAACACATAAGCGCAAGTTCGTACGACCCAGTCGTGCACTTTATTTGTCCAGTCCTCATGAGTGCCGTGACAATTGGCAATATGACACTTTCAACATGCCATCTGTCGCTTTGCCAAAGCGTCATATTATTGCCATTATGGCCTAATGTCACTTTCAAATGAATTTTCTTACCCCTGAAAAATTGTAAATTGAAAATGAAAAATTGGTTCATTAAGGAACTGCAAATATTTCTGTTCTTTGCCCAATTTCCACTCAGACGACTTAGCCCTCAAGTGCACTTGTGGCTCTCATGAGGGTATACCAAAAACAGAAAAGGCTGATGAAGTTTCTTAAGAAATTACTGTTATTATAAAAATGATGTTGAAATGTGTCAAAAGTATAATAAAAAGTACATTATCTCCACCCATTGTCTTTTGAAATGGACTAAAAATTCTTTAGAAAAGAAATCAACATTTTTTCGGAATTCCGTGTCATTTGCTTCTGAATAGATTATGTCAAAAGCTAATAGGGTTTTCACACTGGACCAAAAACTCAAAAAAGTTTACAAAACCTAGTTGGAGCATTCACACTGAACAAAAACTAGGTTTTGTTTGACGTTTCATGAATATGTGAGTGTTTAAAGGTACTTTTCCAAAAAATCCCTTGACATTTAGTGAAAATCCCACTCAAATAAGAAATACACCTCACTTTTTCTCTCTTTTGTCGGTAAAAATCCCATACTCTGAGAACACTACACTGTTTTATCGACGAGTTGATGGTGCCAAAAGATCAGTTTGTTTTCACATACTTGCGATTGCAAGTAGGTTTTGAGGAGTTTTATCAAAAACTACTAGTTTATGGAAGAGAAAAATGTATGGGAAACCTTGTGGTTTTGGTGTAGGTTTTGGGGTTTTAGACAAAAACCGAGTTTTTGATCCAGTGTGAAAAGCCTATAACTCAATACCTAGAGGTTTCATTAAAGGAAACAATTGGTTTGCTTCCTTATTCTTGTGTAAACTGGTATTTTCGACGCTTTTCTTCGTAGAGGCTGGCAAAAGTGAAAACAACAAGTTCTGCATAAAGCTCCTTGATATACGGTTTGAAGACTGTTTTTTAATGCTTTATCATATTCAGTCACAAAAGAATCAGTTTCGAACTTGAAGAAATTTGCATCGATATTATTTAAACAAGTGTGTACGTTTGTTCAGATTTGCGTGATTTTCATAGGCGAAGTGTAGGTACAATTAACAATTATGTACATAGCCGAAAACTGGAACAACGCTAAAAAAAAACGTCTATTAAATAGTTTCATCTTGAACCATGAGCCAAATTCTAAATCCCAGTTGCGATCGTTGGTGATGGAAATACCGTATATGAAAAGCTTTTTTCCACAACAGTGCTCCGATAAGACTCTATTTTCAAACCGGGATATTCCAAAACCATCCATTACAGTCATAGTTTTGAATAGTTCCAGAACTTCTCTAGTTGACCGGTATTTTTGGAAATGATTTGTTCCTTATCCGGATTAGCTGTCTACATAGCTTTCCAAACTGGACCTGACGATAACAAACCATTTTAGAAACATTTGAGTAGTCTATGCAATATTTTGTAACTATGTATAAAATCATAGTCCTCGACCAAATTTAAGTGACATATAAAAATTGAATAAATTAGGAAACCTGTGAAGGGTTTTTACTGTCACTTGCATTCACTTGGTCACACACTTACCGAATGCCATTTGTTTTTAGTGAGACCACACTCGTTTTTAAGTTTATTAATATGGCTTAGTAATTATTTTAAAATAATAATTGTTTATTGTCCAAATGATTTTGCGAGACACTTTGTGATGCTTTTTTATACTTAGGCTGAGGTAGGCTCCTCGAAGTCCAGGGTTGTTCCCAAAGAAAGCGAAAACTCAGGGTTGAAGAGTGTTGAACTCCTTAACAAGTTACTTCATATACGGACTTAATAATAAAACTAAATTAATAATTCGATATACAATATAGTATTAAAAAGCTTAAATAATTTGGCCTCTAGGGTTTATCCTACGACAAGAAGCGATTCCAACTATATTTGGTCTATAGAGTTGCCTCTATGACTATAATTGGTTTTAGGTCTGTAGAGATTCTTAAAAAGAAAAGCTCCACGACAAGAAACGAAATAGGTCTGCAGAGATTCCTGAAGCGTTCCACGACAAGAAACTGATTAGATCTGTGGTGAAGCTCACGACTGCAGCAACCCCACGAGCCACGACAATAAACGGATTAGGTCTGTAGAGTTTCTTAAAAAGAAGAGCTCCACGACAAGAAACAAATTAGGTCTGTGTTGTAGCTTACAATGGCAGCTACCCCACGACAAGAAACTGATGGCCTAAAATGCCTTTACTTCAAAATATATTAAGGTTTCTGCGGTATTCCCCGCAGCGTACCTTCGAGATCTCGTATTCCCGGTATTCTATTAAATAGAATCGTATACCAATGGCTGGGAGCTCGAGTCTGATTTTCCATACAAATTCTGCTTATACTTATGGAATATTTCAGTAATAAGGAAGTGTGAATTATAACATTAAAGACTAAAAATGCATGTACTAAAATAATTCCTTCTGTTTGTTGGATGTTTCTGCTGGTTACTATCATATATGTGTTCCGAGTTGGTTGGTAGTCCAAATCAGCGGTACGGGGCGGAGGGTGGTCGGTTTTGCTCCCATAGAGGACAATGGTTGTGTTGCGTCACTATGGCTGGTATCTGGTATACACTTAGCCTTGTAGAAAAATCGTCGTATTGATCGGGGGCGGCGGTCGGTGGCAGTGAAGGAAATGTGTAACTTCGTTACAACTTAATTTTGGTATACGTACGACATTTTGATTGTTAAATTCTATAACAGCAGAAGCTTTACAATTTTTGTTATAACATAGTATGCAAAATTTTTCGATTTATATTTAATTCGATAGAGCTAGTGGTTTTGTATCTGGAAAATGTAAAACAAATTACTTCCTTTCTTCAAACCTTCACAAACGCACAAAAATGTAAATTTCACCCAAGTTTGACATAATTAAAGCTACGCTCCGTATTTGACACCAAGTTGAAGAATGAAAAACTTACAAGATTCTGTGATCAATGGGTTTCGTTTATCTAAGTTATAACGGTAAAAACCGGTTTTTGTTATTGACAATGATACCTACATCCAACGTAAACATAGTTCAAAACATATGGCCACATGACACTTTTAGACTGTGTCATATGGCTATATTTGAATATTATGACCTTTTGACGCTTTTAAAAAGTGTCATTGGACAATATTTTTGAAAGTCGCAGAAAAATATGTCCAAATGCCACATTTTGAAAGTGCCAAATGACCATATTTCAAAATATGGCCACATGACGCATGGCCAAATGTCACGGCATCGTCCTCATGTTTGTGGAAGCCGTTATTGAATACTTCCTCCACACACTATTTATACCAACAGGACCGAATATCACCATTAAAACACCATAGCTGCTTCTTGTCCGATTATGTTAGGGTCCACCCTTCTTCCCCATACAACAGAACCGGATGATAAGGGCTTTTTATAGTGTCCCTTGGTCCTTTGAGAGAAAGCTTTTCTACTAGGATTTTTCCAAGCCCGAAGAAACAGTTGGAATCTTGTACAAAATCGTCCAAATCGGATGGATTGATCTGCCTGACAGCGATGAAGTGGTTGTCTTCGCGATTTAACAGTCGACAAAACTGTTGGTTTCAATTTTTCCACTGGCATCTTACAGGCTTCCACTGGTGCTTTGAACGTTGTACCCCTTGGACGAATGTACACCTTCTGGCAAAACTATCGAACATTGCTTCCGCCGAAGCCGAAGGGTCCCCTCAGAAATGTAACCGCTGCACGTACAACAACGTTACTCTTTTTAAAGTGATAGATTACGAGTGCGTAAGATGGATGAAGATAGAACGAATGTGTGCTGTGAAGTGTGAACGTCGTCGTGTGATTCATTGCTTTGAATGTAAATTTACATCGCTACAGTTGATAAAAATTCCGTAAGGTTCAATAAATGTTGACGGTCTCATTAAAATATCCCTCATCTAACATCAGTTAGTTTTTTTTTTTTTTTCGTGCCTAAAGATTAAAAGAATATTTAAGTTGAATAGGTATTATGTAAATTTTTGGGTATTGCTTGCCTCCCAACTCCAAGGACAGTACGAAGGTTATTTATAGTAATTCGAAGAAAACAAGGTAAGGATAAGGGAATATTAATTAAGACGTTGAATGATGCCATGGTGAAAGAAAATATATAAAAAAAAAGAAAAAAAAGGACTAACTACCTCTGTTCGTTTTAATCATGTTTTAATTATCTTTTCCTGCATCATGTGAAGTTTGGACTTAGCTTCAGATTAACAACTTTTTTTCAATTATACAAAAGAAACATAAGCGAGAGCTACAGTACGTTTGCAACGAACTGTTGGATACCCTATTCCCCATATTTTTGTATGTGCATGCGTCTGCCTCCCGCAAACAGCCGATGTTTCAGAAACAAAATTCTTCTTTAGCAGACAGAAAAAAATTCAATAACATTAATTTTATGCGGTGTGATGTTCAATTAGTGCTGGCGCAATAAAAAAAGGAGTGTGCCACGCCCAAAGTTAAAACGTTTTATTGCCAAGGCAATTGTTATGAGCTCAGTGACATTCAATTTTATTCTTGCAGATCGATTTGAACAAAACAAGACAAAACTTAAATTTTTAAAAATTAGATTTGGAATGGAAATAGCGATTATGGGTGTTTTTAACAATTGTTGGACCACACTCTGCTACGTAACCAAGGAATATAAATCCAAGTGTTCATCTGTTTACTTCAAAACTGCGACCGATAGTTAAAAAACGTTAAAAAAATTAATGCATTATACGACTTTTGACGGAAACGCCCCTTAAAAGTGGGCGTGTCTTAGAAATTTGAAGCACTAACTGCACTTTTTTCAGTATTTAGGCATATGTGTAAGACTACAGCTGAATCGAGTAGTTTTTAAACAATCTTACCTGAACAAGGGTATTTTACCAAAATCACGCCTTTAAAAGTGGGCGTATCTCAAAAATTTACAAAAGAAAATGTAGAGATATATTTCTCAAATAACGAACGGAAGGAAAAAGGTTTAAATTAAACATTGGAAAAGCCTTAAATTCTTAAGGCTACGTTTTTCGTTCTTTCATGAAAAGTGGGCGTAAGCCACGCCCAAAACTCAAAAATTTCTTTTCATACACAAACCTTTTCGTTTCTATTAAGAGACGCAAAATTTTGGCTTGCGGATTAATTATAAATACCGTTTATTTACAAAAACAATTTTTTATAGTTTCTAATGAAAAGTGGGCGTCAGCCACGCCCAAAATCAATTTTTTTGATTTCATACACAAGATGTTTATGTGCCACAAAATTTAATGTTTTTCGCTTTAATATAACAATTGTTATTTTATAAAAACAATTTTGATGGTTTTGTATGAAAAATAGGCGTAAGCCACGCCCAACCTGAAATATTTTTATTTGATTGGAAGAAAATTTACCTAAACCTTACGTGTGCAAAATTTTAGCGTTATGCTTTTATCGTAACTGTACAAAAAAACATAATTTAATTTTATTAAATTGAGGTTGCTCAACAAAAATGGCGATTGTGGGCGTGTTTGTGGGCGGATTTTACCGGTTCAAGAACTTAGCCTTACTCTTGAACCAAAGATTATATATACCAAATTTCAGCTTTCTAGCTCAAAAATTGCGACCTCTAGAGAGTATACATACGGACGGACGGACGGACATGGCTAAATCGACTAGGCTTTTGATTCTGAGTCAGAATATATATACTTTTCTATATCTAACGGTATTATTTCTCTATGTTACAAACTCCACACCAAATACAATATACCCATTCTATGGAATAGGGTATAAAAAGAGGCTTTTTCTTTTTGCTAATCAGAATGTGCCCAAGAGGGAGCAACTTTTCAGTCCATAAATACAAAAACAAATTCTTGAATACTATGAACGAGTCTATACGAAGTATTTAATTTTTCCCTAAATAAATCTTTTTCCAGCTGAACTCGATGTCATTTGACATTCCCCGGTCCCGATTGGAGCTGTTGTGCCATGTGTTTATTCTCCTGAGAAATAAATTGCAACCAAAACTTAAGCCTTACAGTTTCTCCTAAAACTCCTCTGTAAGATGTTATAACAATACTGCGTACCACGTTTGAAGCAAATCGGTCCAGCCGTTTAGGATGTAGGTAACTATATAGAGACAGACAGACAGACATACAGAAAATTGTCGGATCCAGTTTTTTCGGCTTCTCTATCTAGTCCAGTCGACAGGTACTTTTAGGTGGAAAAAGGTCAGAAGTTAATGAAACTTTGGGACTTTGTTCGGAGATAGTTAATTAAAATTTGACGAAGTAAGGAACTCGAGGGCCCTGTGGAAACAAAAGAGGAGGGGGAACTGAAAAATGTTCGACCCTGCTCCGATCTTCTCTCAATAAGTTTTTTTGCTTGCGTAATATGGCATATAATTTTTTGTGTAGAACGTTTAATTTCCTAAAATTTTATTAGCAAAAACATTTTTGTGAACGTCCTCTGAACCAAATGTGTTCAGAGCGCCCTGAGCTATTAATGAAACAAAAATAATTTTCTTTTCTTATGCCATTTGAAAACCCTTAAAAATGTTTTGTTTTTACCTTCGGCGGCCATTTTGATTGTTTTTATTTCTAGCCGCCTCCGCAAAACACTTGGTTTGGAAGAGTATCACTTTCGACGCTTATATTTTTGTTGTGTTAAGGTCAGTCTGCCCCATTCTATTTATTTGGAGCTCGTAGAGCGCACTCTGAACACACTCTGAAGGAGAAAAGAAGTACGAATTCTATGCTCTGAAGCAAAAAAGAAACACTTACTTGTATTTGACAACTCAGGCTTTGCTGTGAACAAAAGAGAAAAACACCCATTGGGGAAAAACCAGAACAAATTCGAAAATTTTGCAGTTTTTCCGCCCTCCTTTTTAAGAACAGGTCGAAAACTTATCAAAATGTTAGTAAACTATCCCCATGTTTCATTAACTTCTGACTTTTTTCCACCTAAACCAAATTTTTCAGACTTGTCGACTGGACAAATCATCGTTATTTCATGTTTGATTGTGCCAAAAAAAATATTTAAATTTTTTTTTTTTTTTTTTTTTTTTTATAATGCACACGCGCTCAAGGGGTTTGTTATAGCCCTTTTAATGATAAGTCACAGCGCGAGCGATAGGAAGTTAGGAAGGGAGGGAAAGGAGGTGTCGATGAACATTGATCTTGAATGTTTGAAGATCAAAATGGCAAGGACAAATTGTGCCAGGCAATCCATTCTACATTCGTGTTGTACGACTAAGGAAAGAATCTCTATATTTCACGGTACGTCCGAAATTGGACTCAAGTGTAAACTGATGAGCGTTCCTAGCAAGACGAGTATTACGGGGGAAATGTTTAAGGGGTAGAACGCAGGCTGGCTACCTCGAGTGAGCATTTTTTGTAAAAGAATCTGTAAAATAAGGAAAGACATGAACTGCCCCTTGCTCTGAAACTGCTTTGCCACCGCCTCGCACTCGACTTCATTTTTAGACATTTCGACGATGTTCGGGTGACGGAAATGTTTCCATAATGTTTTTCTCTCCTATCAATTTTAACGCTTTTTTCTGAACTCTGTCGAGCAGGTGGAGAAAAGTTTGAGAAGCACTTGCCCAGAGATGGGAGTTATACTCGAGTTTAGGGCGTATAAACGCCTTGTAATTTGTAGCCAGATCAGAAGGGGTTAAAAACTTCTTGCATCTATTAAGAAAGCCTAAGCATCTTGCAGCATTCTTAGCAATCTCAAGTATATGATCATTCCAACGAAGGTTGTCACTGATACACATACCGAGTACTGATAGCTTTTCGGTCTCCTCGATGCAAGTACCATTCATGGATAATGGCATAGAGGGTATGTTTAGCTTCAACGACAAAAGACAGCATTGAGTTTTCGACGCATTAAACTCCACACGATTTCTAATACCCCAATTCACAATGCTGTTTAAATCGGAGTTTAATGAGCTTATCATACGGTGTCGTTGTAATAACACGTCCGAAGGCGAAGGCCGTGAATTATCAAACGTATATGAAAAGCTGAGGGTTGAGTCGTCAGCAAAACAATTCAATGGATTAGAAGTCACAGACAAGAGATCATTTATATAAATGAGAAAGAGAGTCGGAGACAGAACGGAGCCCTGGGGCACACCAGCATTTATTTTGTGGAGATCAGACTTGAAACCGTCTAATACAACTTGTATTGAACGGTCCAGAAGATGGCTTCTAATCCAACGAATATGAGTATCATCGATACCAAATGCACGCATTTTCGATAAAAGAGCTTCATGCCAAACTCTATCAAATGCCTTTGAAATATCAAGCGCAATAATCTTGCTTTCGCCAAAGCGATGCACAGATTTGTTCCACTGTTCGGTGAGATATACCATCATATCACCAGTGGACCTATTGCTACGAAAACCGTACTGCCGGTCATTAAGAAGTTTCCGTTTCTCAAGATATTTCTTGATCTGAAAGTTTATCAGAGTTTCCATGACCTTGGAAAGAAGGGAAGTCAGTGCAATTGGTCGGTAATTTGAGGGGGATGAAGATACGCCTTTTTTGGGATGGGCTGGACAAATGCTGTTTTCCATCTACTAGGAAAGATTCCTGAACGATAGGAGCGATGAAAAAGCTTACGCAGTGGTTTTGCCAGCGATGAAGAACACTTCTTCAGAAGAATAGGGGGTATACCATGCGGGCCAGCGGATTTGTGTACATCAAGATCTTGAAGAACTCTTGCTACTGTACGAGTGCGGAAAAATACCTGTCCCATAGAATTAACGTTTTCAAGAACAGGAGGGGCATTGTTGCTTGCAGGCAACGTAGAACTTGCAGCAAAATGAGCTGCGAGCATATTCACCTTCTCTGAAGAGCTGACAATAGGTTTATCGTCGACGATGAGCGTTGGAACTGATGATGACGTTGAGTTCTTGACATTTTTTACAAATGACCAGAAGTTTTTACTGCCTTTGGGACATTGCAGAATTTTTTGCCGTAACTTCTGGTCATGTAAAAATTTCGTTTTGTGTATAACGGAGTTGCATGAGTTCCTAACTTGTTTGTGTTTCTTCCGATTTTCCTCAGTTTGATTGGCTTTTTAGGATCGGAAGCTTACTTCTTTCAACCTGATAGCTTCTTTACACTCTTCGGAAAACCAAGACTTTTCTTTTGGTTTGATACATTTTGTTCTGTGAGGGACAAAAGTTTTCATTCCAAGAAAAATCACTTCTGTAATCATTTCAGCACTGGCATCAATGTCATTATCGAGGAAGCATAATGACCAGTCAAAGATGCGAAAGAAATTATTCAGACCGTCCCAGTTGGCTTTCTCGTATTGCCAAACGGTCCTAGTGGGAATTTTTTCTTTAACTGGATGGTTGGAGATCGAGAAATTAGCTGAAATGACACAATGGTCTGAGGTGCCAAATGGAGAAGTTACTTTAATAGTATATATATTCTATGCCGACGAAAAGCCTTTAACTGCAATCTCTCCAGTTTAAGACTTAAGGAAGCCTCGACAGAATACCTCAATTATGTCGTAGCGTGTCAATGCATTATTGGACTTGATGACCCATCGTTGCATTTTCTCAGTTACAGTTAAGTACCTCCATACGTTTTAAAAAGTCCTATGATAGTATTGTCAAGATGCTGTATCTTATGGCTCGAATGCAGAGGAATCTATAGAATGTGCACATAATGTTCCTTTCCACAAGCTCTATGTTCCTGGTGTGGCTTGCATGCCTATCAAAATTATTTGAACCTTTGTTGAGAAAATAGATTGCGTTAATCCTGGATATCTGAAGACTGGGAAAGATGCACAATAATGAATTTATCATAGAAGCTGTTTCAGCTGAAGTTAATGCGTCAACTTATTTTCGACCTTTCAAGTCAAGTAAGAAGGTACCTTTGGGCATTTTCGATTAGACAACAAGAATGCCTGTTCAATCCAATGAAGCCGGGAAGATAGAGTTGCAGTAGATCGTGCCATTCGTTGTGTTTCACAAAGCGCCGGCCGTCTTGATGGAACCGCATATCATCTAGATTTATGTGGTTCAATTTGGGCCTTAATAAACTGGTCTTCATGGTTTTTTAGCGCTTTCCATTGGTGGTGACCGCCTCACCAAACATTGTTTTCGATAAAATACGGACCAATGACGATATGTGCTCCACCGCGCCGTCTCGAAATTACAACAAACTGTATACTTTTTGAGGTTGCATTGTGACCAGCTGAACTTCCTTTGAGTTGGGGACGTCCCATATATGGAAAATTTGTTTTTTAACACATCCAATCATCGAAATATCCACCTCGTCACTAAAGATAATTTTTCGGCCAAAATTAATGTCGTCTTCCAAACTCTCCGAAGCAAAGTCAGCGAGCAAACGGTGTTATCTATGATCACGAACTTAAAGCTTCTGGGTCAGCTGGATTTTGTATACGATCAGAGGACCGAATCCCGACACAAAATTTGACAGGTCGAAGTCTGCCAAAGGCCGAGTTCTTGTGGACGGTGAGGAATCGACTGCCTCGGGTTCTGATGTACCTATACTTTCACGGAAGGCTGCGCGCGCAGCGATATTGTAGCTTTGGATGATTGACTGCCGAACCGGTCCTCTTGTAATTGACTACGATACGTTGAAGCTACGTCGACCGTTAAATGGCGAAACTCGCACAACTCCCATATTGATTTGACATCAATAACTGTCAGGTAGTAAGATTTGACAGATTTGACAGATTTGACTTTTCTTTTAGCCATCAAACGGCTCAGTGTGTTTCTCGGAACATTATATTTTAGGTTTTGGACGCCATCATAGATTTCTATGTGGCTTACATCATTTCCTCCTTCTATACCAAGTCTTACCTGATTTTAGACTTTGCTAAGATATTTTAGCCGTCACAGCGAACAAATTAAAAAACCAAAGTATAATTGAGAAAAAGCGGCAAATATGGCATATTGGTCCGTATAACCAAAACATGGAGTATGCCATATTACCCACACTGTTTTTCTTTGATTTTAATTTTCAACACAAACTATAAAAACATTCAATTTTAGAAACAAGTTTCCATTTTAATACACAATTTAATGTAAAAAAAAAACACTTAAGAAAACTAACCAAATAATTGGCAAAGAATGTAAAGAAAAAAAAAAGGAAACGTATTATCTACCACAACCGTCGCGCCACACTCACCACGAAATATTGAGGCTATTTGTTTGCAATTAACGATTTTGTATTTGGCCGTGGTTTTTTTTAGTTTGGGCAATACAGTGGTGGGCCATATTACCCACCTGGGGCACATTTGCCGCACTTACATGTTATTTACGTTGCAATGTAAGAAAATAGTGAGAAAATCATTTTCAAATAAAATTAAATAGATATAACGAACAAAGAATAGAGTTTCCATTTTCAAAATCCAAGCTCCTTTATTCCTTTGAGACAGAAAATGGATAAAATAAACAAACAAACAACAATATGGATTAAAGTAATCCTCCCTATTCCTTTACCTCCAGTTTCAAAGTAACACAATTTTCATTCAAAAGCATCGTACGCTTAATCTCTATTCGAATTAAGGACTATTTACCTTAAATACTTTATTACTAAACACTGCGTTGATGTTATCCTGACTGAGGACCTAACAAATGGGATAAATAAAACGTAGCGACGCGACGGTGGTGGCGCGGCGCGGCGCGGCACGGCGGTATAGATTCAGTGGTTTGAATAGCTATAATTAAATTAAATGTCCCCGAAAGTACGCGAATTTAGTCTCCAACTTTTCTAATTAATTATTTGCGTGTGCTCCGATGTGTACTAACTGTGTGCACTGAAATATCCGCATATAATGATAATGAAGAGCAGGATATACAGGATACACAGTTTAAAAAGAGACTCGTTGCGATTCAATGAGTGTGTTTGAGGTGTCTGTATAGGTATTGTATACCTATATACCTATAGAAGACACATACAACCATGTACTTGAGCGAGCGCCGGAGTATGGTAAATAATTAAAGTAATTTACATCGGCTATACGATATAGCATCAGAATATAATATGTTCGTAGTCTCTTCGTAGTTATCGTAAGTTTGGCGATAAGAGCCTGTAACTCTTGTCATCTGTGGGCGGTGGACCACGAAATCATTAATGATCTTTATAGACAAGCATCTGTGCTGCTGGGGGCGTGGATTGGGGGCGAGGATGAAGCGACAAGAAGTAATGCTTGGGCGCCTTGCCAATGTGTCGGGATTAATTCATTAAGGAGCATTTAATATGCAGAATGGATGAGCTTCCAGCACATGTGGTGTACTCAAATTGATTTTCTAGTCTTTAAGATGAAGCGTATGGGTTTATTTAATGTGTTTTTTATTTTTTTGTCTGTGTGTTTGTGTGTGTGTATTATTTTTGATGATTACCATCTTGCAGGTGGAATATTTTTTATTGAATCAATGTTAAGTGTTCGGTAATGGCTTAAGACATTAAAAATTAAACTAAGGGAGGCTTAGCTTTTGAGGACAAAAAGTAGAAGCCACCAATAGATTTTTGTAGACCATTAAAATAATTTAGAACTTTAATTTACATCAAAAGTTGTTTAAACCGAATGAAATTGAAAAAGAATAGTTGCATGAATTCACCGGCCGGCGCAAGTGAGAAGTGACTACTTCTTTCAAAAGCAGCTTGCCAATGTAAACATACAATTGCTTGTCAGTTGGAAAAATGGATGAAAGGAAAATAGAAGTTGATTGGGTTCCAAACTCATGGTGGCGTTAGCACGTCACAATCTTTATTTGCAGGTGGGACCGAAAAATTATTCTCTATAGAAACAATTTGCTAACTTCTTTAGAGCTTTACAAAACATCAAACCTTTTCATTATTGACGGAGCGTCAAAATTTAATTCAATAATGGGTTGTGGCATTAAATGCGGCAGTAATTCACTTTTCGATACGTTGGAGATTGAAGTTGTTTCGGGAACTTTATATGTAGATACCTGCGCTGTCAATCTTGACCGAACAATGAGATGAGATTGTCAGTTATCCCGCAAAATTGAACGATAAGTGTTCGACGGAGATGCAAAGATGTGATATATGGGTCTGTATAGTTGCGGTGCAGTAAAGACACACACGATTCTGAGGTTATATCCGTCAGACATGCTTTCCTACGACCGAATTGCTCAGATGAGTTGCTCCTCATCAATGTTAAGTGTTCGGTAATGGCTTAAGACATTAAAAATTAAACTAAGGGAGGCTTAGCTTTTGAGGACAAAAAGTAGAAGCCACCAATAGATTTTTGTAGACCATTAAAATAATTTAGAACTTTAATTTACATCAAAAGTTGTTTAAACCGAATGAAATTGAAAAAGAATAGTTGCATGAATTCACCGGCCGGCGCAAGTGAGAAGTGACTACTTCTTTCAAAAGCAGCTTGCCAATGTAAACATACAATTGCTTGTCAGTTGGAAAAATGGATGAAAGGAAAATAGAAGTTGATTGGGTTCCAAACTCATGGTGGCGTTAGCACGTCACAATCTTTATTTGCAGGTGGGACCGAAAAATTATTCTCTATAGAAACAATTTGCTAACTTCTTTAGAGCTTTACAAAACATCAAACCTTTTCATTATTGACGGAGCGTCAAAATTTAATTCAATAATGGGTTGTGGCATTAAATGCGGCAGTAATTCACTTTTCGATACGTTGGAGATTGAAGTTGTTTCGGGAACTTTATATGTAGATACCTGCGCTGTCAATCTTGACCGAACAATGAGATGAGATTGTCAGTTATCCCGCAAAATTGAACGATAAGTGTTCGACGGAGATGCAAAGATGTGATATATGGGTCTGTATAGTTGCGGTGCAGTAAAGACACACACGATTCTGAGGTTATATCCGTCAGACATGCTTTCCTACGACCGAATTGCTCAGATGAGTTGCTCCTCATCAATGTTAAGTGTTCGGTAATGGCTTAAGACATTAAAAATTAAACTAAGGGAGGCTTAGCTTTTGAGGACAAAAAGTAGAAGCCACCAATAGATTTTTGTAGACCATTAAAATAATTTAGAACTTTAATTTACATCAAAAGTTGTTTAAACCGAATGAAATTGAAAAAGAATAGTTGCATGAATTCACCGGCCGGCGCAAGTGAGAAGTGACTACTTCTTTCAAAAGCAGCTTGCCAATGTAAACATACAATTGCTTGTCAGTTGGAAAAATGGATGAAAGGAAAATAGAAGTTGATTGGGTTCCAAACTCATGGTGGCGTTAGCACGTCACAATCTTTATTTGCAGGTGGGACCGAAAAATTATTCTCTATAGAAACAATTTGCTAACTTCTTTAGAGCTTTACAAAACATCAAACCTTTTCATTATTGACGGAGCGTCAAAATTTAATTCAATAATGGGTTGTGGCATTAAATGCGGCAGTAATTCACTTTTCGATACGTTGGAGATTGAAGTTGTTTCGGGAACTTTATATGTAGATACCTGCGCTGTCAATCTTGACCGAACAATGAGATGAGATTGTCAGTTATCCCGCAAAATTGAACGATAAGTGTTCGACGGAGATGCAAAGATGTGATATATGGGTCTGTATAGTTGCGGTGCAGTAAAGACACACACGATTCTGAGGTTATATCCGTCAGACATGCTTTCCTACGACCGAATTGCTCAGATGAGTTGCTCCTCATCAAGTTGTCTCTATCTGGTTTGAAGAGTGCGGCCGGAAGGCCGTCCGCTCTAGTAGCCTTGTTGGACTGTTATTTAAGATATCATTTCACTACCCGAATTTCTTCCTAGTCGTGTGGACGGAAGTTTTGTTCATCATCATCCAAATCGAATGAATCACTTTGCCTGACAGATGTTTTTGTGTTGTTTTTGCCGTTTTACAGTTTGCAGAAGTGTTTTTTTCCAAATTCAGAGCACCGACTGCCACCCTAGTCTCTACGGGCTTCTGCTCCGACTTTGTATCCTTTGGACGACTGTTTTACCCTTTATTTAATAGAAATTTCAAACATTGCTTTTACCGAAGTACCTCTTAATTGATTCAACAATTCGTTTTTCCAGTTCTCTTTTTCTTTCTGAAAAGTCGATGTTCCTCTGGTTCTGTCATGCAGAACTGCCTGATAAGCTTCGGTTTTGGCCGTGTCTACTAGCCTGCACTCATCATCGAACCAGGTATTTCGTTGTGGTCGCCTAATGAAACCCAAAACATTAGTAGCTGCGGTTTTGATGGCCATTTTGCAATATTGCCACTGGGCCTCTAGGTTTGGCGCAGTCGCCGGACTTTTCGAGAGATAAGAGGAGACATGTTTTGCAAAGGTTCTGGTGGTCTCTTGCGGTTGCAGCTTCGCAACATCAAATTTTCTCACAGTGGATGCTCGATCCTGCTGTCTGGTGGAAATCCGCAATCGCACTTTAGTTTCTACAATTTATAGTGGCCCGAGTCTATGTTGGCCCAGCGGAAAGTGTGGACATCTAAACATTTTTTTTTTTTTTTGACGTGATCTGATAACGTCTAATAAATCGGTTTGGAATATATGGGCAGCACACACAAAAAAATGTCACAGTCACGTCACAGTCACAGTCACGTTACCTAGCTGCTTTGATAGCTTAGAAAGTCGATAAAGTGGAATGGGAGGGTGTTGGGTGGTTGGTTAGTAGTGGTGGAAGTGTGTGTGGGGCAGGGGGGGGGGTAGTGTCGGGAAGAGGAACAATTGTCAAAATGGTGGGTGGTTGTAGCTGGTTTGGGTGGTGAGAAAAAAATTGTCAAAACTAATGGATGGTTCCTTGGTGGCTGTAGGTGGGATGGGTGTTTGGTGTTGGGATGATTTAGTATGATTGGGGAGGGGGGGGGGGGGTGAATTGTCAAATATGTTGGGTGGTTGGTTGGCGGTTCTAGGTGGGTTGATTGGTTGGCAGTTTTGGTGGTTGGAGATGGTTGATTTGATGGGGTGCGATGAAAAAGTTGTCAAAAATGGTGGGTGAGTGGCAGGTGAGGTAGGTGGTTGGATTTGGGGGATTTGGTGTTGGGAGGGGGTGAGGAAAAAATTGTCAAAAATGGTTGGTGGTTTGTTGGTGGCTGTAGGTGTGATGGGTGGTTGGCGGTGTTGGGTGAGTGGCAAGTCATTGTAGGTGTACTGGGTGGTCGTATTTGGGGGGAGGGTGTAGTGAATTGTCAAAGATAATTGTACTGTGGGGGGGGGGGGGTCGGAATTGTCAAAAATGGTGGGTGAGTAGCAGGTAGTTTTAGGTGAATTAAGTGGTTGAATTTGGTTCATGGGGGAATTATCAGAAATAGTGGGTGGGTGATTGGTGGTGGTTAGGAAGGGCTGGCTTTATTGTTTAAGGGAGGAGGAATAAATTTTCAAAAATGGTATGCTGTTGGTTGGTGGTAGGTTGGTGTTTGGGTTAAGGGGTGAACAAAATTCAAAAATGGTGGGTGGCTGTAGGTGGGTTGGGTATTTGGTAGTTGGAGAGATACAACCTACACATGAACTGTTTTGCTTACTGGTTATCACGTACAATTATCGCCCGTAAGCCGACTTTATAGACAAAAAAAAAACCATGTTTTTTTAATTTTTTTTTTTTTTTTTTTAATTTGGTTGATGGTATATTGATCAGGAGACCGCCAGGTCCTCTTGTGTATATTGTGGTGTGGGAAGTACGTGTCAGCTATGATGACACTTCGCCCCGTAGCAAAGTCGATTAGCCTGTATCCGTTATCGGAAGTGTTGTCGTGCAGGCTGTGCTTTCCAACTTTGAGCCAAATTTACCATCCTTTCCAATATTTGCGTTAAAGTGATCAAGAATAATCTTAGTGTCTCTACTTCGAAGACGAATGATGGTCTTCTCGAGAAGATTGTAGAACTCTTCTTTGGCTGTGTCGTCGTTCCCCTCAGTGGCGTCACAGACGCAAATCAGCGACAAGTTATTAAACTTGAATTTTATACAGAAAGTACGTCCTTTTATACCAACCTTAAGACTCTTTACCTAAGTCTTTCCCGCATCCAAATAACCGTGCCTTGTAGCACTTGCTGTAAAATGTATGTTAAACTGCAGTTCAGACTTTCCACCAGCCTTAAGGACCATACGTATGCCCTTTGCTGTTCTCCGTGGGCGAATGGAGCTGGAACATTAAGGGCATACTAAATCTGCCATTGACTCTTATGCTCCAAATATGTCAAAGAAGCTCCTTGATTTGCCTACCATGATGATTGCCATTGCCGTTGGTTCAATCACTTGAAACTTTCCAAACAACTATAATGCCCTGCCTCTACCTGGTCCTAACTTGGCTTCTGACTCCCTCTGGTCTGGCATTGAAGACTTGCGAGCTGGAGCGTTGATGTCTATTCGTTCTACATGGCCCAGCTTCTTAGTAGTTGGTGCCAGATATACTGGAATGGGTGTTCCATCTTATGGTGTCAAAGGTTTCAGTAGAGTCCCAACCAACTTGGATGGAACAGCGAGTATTCTCCAACATCATCCTGGTCAGGCGTAACAGCTTAGCAATAAGTCTAAGCTTGGAGATGACACGATATAGTCCAACTCTATCAACACTATTGTAGGTTGCTTTAAAATCCACGCAGAGGTTGTGGGTATCGATGTTACATTCTTGGGCTTAGGATCTGGCGTAATGTGAATATGGTCGTTCGAAGATTTTCCAGGTCTGAAGCCGCGTTGGTATAGAACTATTAAATCAACAGCAAAGGGCCTAAGGTGTTCACATAAAACTCTGGACAGGATCTTATAAGCGATGTTAAAAAGACTTATGCCACAATAATTGGCACAGAGTACGTGGTTTTAGTGGATGACTTTTTGAGGCAGATGGGACTGAGCACCGGGCACACTTTCCGGCAACCATATTTTGGAGATGAGTTGGTGTATGCTCCTGATCAGGTCATCTCCAGTGTGCTTAAAAAGTTACGCTTGAAAACCATCGGATCCAGCTGTTTTCTTCATTTTAAGCCTGATGATGGGTACTTTGGTTTCATTTTGGTGCGCCATATGTAGTTCATGTTCTAGATAATTTGGTCCAGGTTGACTATCAGCAAGGTCTTGGTTATTGTTAGATGGCTAACATCGACTGTAAGTATCTACTATAGTGTTTCCATACCAATCTTTGAGGCCCAGAATTTTCGCACCTCTTCTCTGTTAAAGCATCTCTGCATCGTTTCGACATCTCGACGACGTTGTTGATGATCTTTCCCTTTCTTCAGAGTAAGCGTTCCTTATCCTTTATTCGCTGGATGTAGAGATTTCAGGTGGCTCTAGTATCTTTTTGGAGTCATCACTTGTATGCCTCCGTCTTGGCTTTGTTTGCCTGAGAACAATCAGAGTCTAACCAGAGAATTTCTCGGGGGTGGTTGTGGAGAAGCCCAACATTCGGACGCAGCGTTTCTTGTGGCTTGTTGATATTAAGTGCCATTGGTTTTCCGGGTTCATATCAACAGGTGTAGGATTTCTCGCAAACTCAATTAATGTGCGGTTGACATTGACTGTAGCGCTGTCTTCCGATTGAAGTCCTCCAACATTGAATTTAATCGGCGGCGTAGTTGATGTACGCCTAAGAGCTTAATACTGATGGGCACCGCCATCGCCATGTCCATACGATTATAAAACGATTTATGAAGTGTCACAAAGCTCAACTCCCTTTCAAAATTCTATTAAACACTTAAAGACTATTTGAAGTTGCTGTGGTTGAATAAGTGCAAGATTGAAGTTAATCAACCGAATCAATTTATGCAAGTCTTATTAAATTGTCTGGCAGCCATCATAGTTACTGTACTGCACGTGCACTCACACACCCTTCCCTTATACAAGCGTCTAGTCAAAATCTAAATCACACAAAATGAAATTCAAATTAATTTCCATCTCTGCTTTTGCCTTGAAGACATTCATACCGAAACCGCAACGAAGAATCATCTTTGTCTTTGGTTTTGGTTATATTATAAGCAATTCTATTTTCAGTTATGGTTTTGTCAAATGAATTTAATTTGTCCCTGCTTAAGCCAGCAGTTTTATGCATCATTAACTTGGGCTACGCCATCTTCTTGAATGATGATCCCTCCCATAGCTCAGCAAGTTAGCGAGGGACAAATTGAACTTGAAAAGAAGTTTTTTTTTTTGGGGTTTGAAAGGGGAGGAAGGAAGGGATGGATGTTGTATCCGTCCAATTTCAATTTTCATTTAAATTTCATATTTTTTTTTTTTTTTTTTTTTTTTTTTTTTAAAAAACAAAAAGGAACAAAACTGAAACCTTTAAATAACGATGGATGATGGTTTATCTTTTTATCCTTATCTTCATCTTTATTTTGTTGTATCTTTAAAGCCCTGCGGGAGGCAGTCACCAAAGCGAGATCCGAAGAAATCATTATCCCATTTGGTGTGGGCATCGCCGGCACCGTTGCCCAGACAAAGGAGATGATTAACATCAAGGAAGCCTACAAGGATTCACGTTTCAACTGTGAAATTGACTTAAGAACTGGCTACAAAACGAACACGATACTCTCGATGCCAATTTGCAACTATGAGGGCGATATAATTGGCGTGGCTCAAATCATCAATAAAACAAATGGTGGGTGTTGTATTATTTTTTTTCAAATAAAATAATGTTAATTTAAATTTAAATTTTTGGATTCATAAATTACAGGTTCATTGGAATTTGATGAACATGATATTGAAATATTTCGAAGATATTTAACATTCTGTGGTATTGGCATTCAAAATGCGCAGCTTTTTGAAATGTCCGTCCAGGAATATAGACGAAATCAAATCCTTTTGAATTTGGCGAGGAGTATTTTTGAGGAGCAAAATAATTTGGAGTGTTTAGTGACTAAAATAATGACTGAAGCAAGGGAGCTGCTCAAGTGTGAAAGATGTTCGGTGTTCTTAGTGGATTTGGATTGCTGTGAAGCGGTAAGCAGATTTTTTTTTTAATTCTTGATTTTAAAGATTTTGGTGTTTCAGGAGTTATACTGTGCCATTAAGTTAAAAATAAAGTTTTGCGAATTGGTTTTTGAAAATTTTTTTGGTGGTTACTACGAAAGTTTTGGTGCTAGACTAGTGAAATTTTTTTTACAACATTTTTCTAACATCCTTAATATTCATATCACTTTTTTGTTATACAAATGAACAGAAATCTAATAAAAAAAAGGTGTTTTATGAACTTAAGCTTTAGAAAACTTGGCTTTGGTTCAAAATCAATTTTTTTACAACGGCTTATGTCGATATAAGCAGTCAAATAATTCGATATTGCGTGAGTTCTAATTAACTTAGGTCGACTCAAGCGATCATTTCATTTGGGTTTCACAAGGAATACGAGCTTATCTCAGGACTTAAGCCATTAATAAAAATAAATTTGTTTTTGTTTCGATTGATTTCGGCTTAAGATAGACATACGCCGTTTTGCAAATGCATTTTATGTTCATATGAACATAAGCTTCTTTGATGTTTTTTTTTTTTTAATTTAACTGCTATATTTTGTCGTAAAGCAATGGGACCCAGACTCAAATAAAGGTAAACAAACCGGAAAGTGTGTGAACTTAAAATAACAATTTTCGCTTACGTCGACTTAAGCTCTTTTAACTTATTATTACAGATTATAACGAAGATTGATTAAGCATCTTTATCTTTGAACAAAAAAAGAAGAGATTTTTAGGCTGATAGCAACATTTCATATACACAGAGGGTCATTCAATTTTTGGTTCCGACAGTAAAGCCAAATAAACCACACACAGCGATTCATTTTTGATGAAAATATAATTTCATTAAAAAGTTTGGACTTTGCCATTAAGTGTGAAAAACAATATTTTTCAAATGGCAGTCCCGGGAAGATTCGTTTTAGGTAATTTTTATCGCTTTTCGCATCACATTCCGGGCGGTATTTCGGTCATAACTTGAGTAATGCTGGAGTTCGGGTATTATTCGCGTAAACACGATCTTTTGCGTAGCCCTAAAAAGATATTCTAACGATGTCAAATCGTATAGTCATACATAAAAATCCTTCACGTCACGGTCAACTGCTGCGAACGCTGGGTAATCGATAAATTCGGATCATCAGCAACACTTGCACTTACAACAGCAATGTTTTCGACTGTACGTTCATTACGATGATGCAGATCAGTAACGCTTCCATTCCCTTCAAACTTCTTGCAACCAAAATCATTGCAAAATACGCGAAAAGTGGTTACGTTTTTTATCACCAATTTTGTGGATAGTTTTAAAAATTTTAACTCGTTATTCTATTATTAAGTGATTTAGCATCGTAAATGACAAACATTCAAGTAATATTATGACACTTCAGATCACATCTGAGCTAGAGAGGTGTCAAATGCCCAGAGCTACCTTGAAACCACAAAATGGCTATACAATTTAAACAAAACCCAAATCAGCAGAAAAGAGAGGGCCAACTGTCGTCCTGACGGTCACGAAATGCCCCTGCCTTCTAAGCAGATGTATTTTTTTTTTTGCTTAGTTGGATGTTTCTGGATTCCAAAAGGCAGCTCAGTGTTCTGCTTACATATCGCAGATTGGTTCGATATTAATCAGAGTCCCTGTATTATGTACTCGTACTTGGGACGCGGTGTTTCATTTAAATAAATGTCCAGCACCCGTTCCTTGGTGAGCATGATATTCGACGGTGTTTCAATCATCAGTAAGCCAAAATTAATCCTAAGTTCAACTTCATTGATGTTGTAGGGATGCTGAATCTCTTCTTTTCTGAGCCCACAAAGCAGCGGGACCTGATGGCATTTCAGCAGTGTTTCTTTAAGTAGGTCTAGGCACCACCTTTTGTATTTTTTTTCCTAATTTTTCGTTTGCCTTTCGTCTGCCTTGCTTCGGCAGAACATATATTAAAATTGGAACGATACAGAGAAGATTAGCATGGCCCCTGCGCAAGGATGACACGCAAAATCGTGAAGCGTTCCACATTTTTGTGGGTGGCAATGGTACAGTGGATGTAGTGCTTGGTTGCTAACCTAAGAGTTGTGGGTTCGAGCCTCAGCCTGGGCAGCAATTTTTATTTATTCCCCCAGTTTCAACTGGACGCCACCCGTGGGATTTTCTTGAGATAAATATCATCTTATTCTCAATCCATTGTACCAACAAAAATTCTTTCCTATCTTTCTATTCCTTCTAACTAATGCCGTGCAGTTTACATTCAAAAGACCTTGGGTCTTACAGGCATATAGTTAAAATTATTATTATTATGAAGGAAGAGAAGGCTACTTCAATCATTTGTAAAATGGCAATAAGAACTGAGGTCCCGCCAATGAACGACTGCTTCCGGTCGATCTTGAATGACAGCCAAGAGTTGCAGCCACAGGACCAAAATGTAATAAAACTAGGCATCGCCGGACTAAAAATGCTCAAAAAAGCTAGAGCCAACAGCCAACTCGGACATGGAAACCTATGACCTACTACATCTTTACTTTTTCATAGCACTTTCTATTGAAGAAAAAGAAGTGTTCAGAAGCATCCGAAAGTCTTCTAAAACCATGTCTTTCACTGCCATGGAGTCAGCGGCAAGCAGAATGAGACTATGAAAATAAATGAGTACAAGACGATTTGGCCATAACGAGACCATAAAACACTCATCATCCCGGTCCTGATATGGCGAATAAGATACATCGATGAACAATACGTAAAGCGTCAGAAGCCTAGTCAGCAAATTTTCTTGGATGGCTGGGACATGATAGTGAATGACCAGCTCATAAAACGGCATACCACAGAGTAGCAGGTTCAAGTTAGAATTTATCTTCGCTAAGGGGACTATGAAGATGGAAATCTCCATCTGTTTGGAGTGCAAAATTTGGGGCTTGTCGAATCTTATGTGAAATTCGTCCTAATGTATGGAATACCTTGGCAAACACGTCGAGAAAGTGGTTATCTTCATTTATCGATTCATACGGCACACTCTAAGCATTGCTTAGCATTTAATCCTTATCTCCAAGCAGGGACCGTACCTTAAAACAGGACAAAACAAAACTAGAAGGATTGAGAAACGCTAGTCAAACGCAAGAAGAGCGACAGTCCTGAGGATTCACGGAAAGAACAAGATGCAAAATGTCAATCGTGTGAAGCTTGTTGCTTCAACCTAGGTTCCAGGATGTACATAGAAGACTTAAAAGTATCCTCTTCATTATTATTAAATTTTAGTCTTGAAAAATAAATCATGGCGAGCGCAATGAAAATGTTAGCATTTCTAGGCTTTCTCGGTGTGAAAAAAAGACAGAAAACGATGATGAACAAGCACAAACAAAAGAATCACAAATTAAGTATGCTCCCACACAAGAACTCTTACCTTCGACAACTTCGGCCTTCATTTCACCGTCTTCATTCACCGGTGGTACTTCGTTTTTCTCAACCTTCTCAATCTCAACTTTAAAACCTTTCCATTTGGCTGTGAAAATTGCATTGAATATTAGCCAAAGGATTAAAAATATTGTACTTTGTTGCACCCGGAAACGCATGTGTTAACCACGGAACATACCAATCTTAGAGAAGACATTGGGAGTCTCTAAAGCATTAAAAGTTATGAAATTTGATGGAGGTTGATTTGGAGGCCCCCTGACACCGGAAGCCCGGGACGGACCCCCTCCCCGGCCCTACCTTAGTCCGCCAGTGGGTCACTGTCCTGTATTTTTTCCTAACCCCTAGCATAAATTAATCTCTAGATAACCCATGAAATAGATTTTTAGTAGATGATGGAACCGGAAGGTTTCATTTTGACTGGGAATTCCATTGGAAGGCGATTAGTAACTCTTTCTAGTATTTAAGCTTTAATTGAACAAACGCGTTGGCACAATAGTAGAGCCGCAATCAAATTTCTCAATTGAAACTTTTATACAGTTTATTTCCAACGAGGAAAAGATCGAGATTTAAATAAATCGTACCTTAATCTTCCTTAAATCGCAAGTCGCGAGATACGTCATCGCCATAGAAATATGCATTGTATATATAAACTATAGTATTCCCACTTGAGGTGCGCCATCTATTGACGAAAAACTAAGCTCTAGAATACCATGGGAAGCAACAACAACAATTTCCACCATTTTAATTGTTGTTGTTCCTTCCCATGGTATTTTAGAGCTTAGTTTTTCGTCGATAGATGGCGCACCTCAAGTGGTAGTACTATAGTTTATATATACAATGAAATATGTAAGGTCTAAAGATATACAGCTAATAGTTAGCTCCTAAAAAGCTGCCATGTATTCAGTATTAAGTTGAGACACCTAAAACACCATTTCGGTATTTTAGGAAAATCATCCATTGCTGATATTTTATTTCTTAAGTGAAGAACTTGTGTTTTAGAATTCTCTTCGCTGCAGATACATCGGATCCTCCTGGAGTAAATAGAGTTGCAACAAGGTGAATCTATTCCGATTTGGCACAACTTATTTTAGCTGTGACTACACTGTAATAGCCTGGAACCTAGCTTTAGTTGAAAAAATCTGCTTGGTCTTGGTCTTAACAAAGAATTCCATTTGGAGGATTGTTTCGTTATAATGTCGTCATGCTTCCTAATTGAATGGCCTTTCTAACGTCATTACCGTTGCATGGTGGCTTCGTCTCATTGTTTCTGTCTGGACCTTTTCACATAACAATTGGATTTGAAGAAAATGCCACAGACGTGGGCCTGCCGTAGATGTTGGCAGAGCATTTTTATGTTTCAAAAGCACATAACAGCACAGATTTATCGTTGAATCCCAAGACTTTTGGACTGGGTTTAGTTCCCTGCACCTTATAAAAGTTGCAATTAGACCGGACATAGGGCTTGTAAGACATTCTTACAGAATACAAATAAATATTTCACATAATATGTTCTATGGCAGAGATTTGATAAGAGCATAATATGTGATGTTTCTCGAGTGAATTCCTACTTTTAAGATCAACATTATTTTCTTAGAATCTACGGTCCTGCAATGGAAAGTGAAGAGACAAAAATGACCTCCATGCTCACACACTCATTTGCCTGATCAGAAAATTGTTCATTGGGACCGTCTTAATGGACTTCTTCAATTCGGTCAAATTCCTGGGTTTCATTTTGTACACCTCCTGTTTGACATAGCCCCACAAAAAAAAGTCTGGTGCAGTCAGGTAAGGTGACCTTGTAGGCCAGCGAAAAGAGGAGTTCCATAACCGCCAGAACTGGTTAAATGAATGGTTAACGTGGGATAGATTTGTTTTAATTTTTCATAGAGCAAAGGGGCCCTACGTCCTAGCTCCCAAATCGACTAACTCACGGCCGGCCGGCGCGGACGCGGGTGCGGCGTGGGCTTGGGTGCGGCGTGGGCGCGGCGTGACCGGGCCCCCCTGCGCCACGCGTCAAGCGCCCTTGCTCATTTTTTTTTCATATAATGTTTGTTCCCTTTAAATTGTTTAGTATGCGATTTTTTACCAAAATAAATTTCCAAACATCCAGCACGAAAACAGCGCCACTTCTTCTTGGTGCATAATATGAACTAACTATCACTGGTTGATGGGTTGGGCCTAGTTCATCTATACATATAATAAAATTGTAACGGGTCGATGTCTGTACATTGAAGATATAGATGCAAAACTAATATGGGGAGTCTCTTTTAGACCCACAGAAGCCAAAACAACCGTTTTTAGAATTTTTGTCTGTCTGTCTGTCTGTCTGTCTGTCTGTATGTTTGTACGCGCATCACGCAAAAACTACTGCATGGAATTGAATGCGGTTTTCGCAGATTTATTGGTAGTACGCCAACTTAAAATATAGGCTACATTTTATCGCAGGAAAATATATATATATATATATATATAAAATATAAAATATATATTGCTGCAATCGAACGTTATTTAATGAACTTAACACAAAATTAAAAGAGTTTAAGGAAGTTAGCGTCTCACTTGCATAATAAAATAGCGCCACACTTACCTACGTATACATGAATCGAAATAAGTTAGTCGTTCTGAATAGAAGTTACATCAAAAACATCATAGATGGCGCTATTTACCACCACAGACCGCCTCATTCAGCGAAAGCAGAAATCGAAAAATAATGTTACCATAAAGAACGGTGAACGAGCAATACTTACACCCAAAACTGATGAAGCGGAGCTGCCATAAATAGCAGTATCGGCGCGCAGCATCGTTTTGAAAGTGGGCATTCCAATTAGGTATATTCGTATATTGCTTCAGAACTTAACCTTCCAACTTTGCAATTTAAACCGTTATGATACTTCGAAAAAATCTTACGGCTGTAGAGCTGGTAAAGTATATAGCTTTCATACCACGCATTCCCCCCATTTTGAACGGGTTGTGCAAAAACAAAAATATACTGAGATACCTACTTTATTCTAAAATCCACGCGTACGAAGTAGCGGGCAAAAGCTAGTTGGGAATAAGTTCGTAATGAACTATGTCCCAACTGAATTTTCTCCCAAAATTATGAACTAAATCCCACTACAAAATTTGATGGGACTTAGTTCATTTTGCCTCGTGGGAGTTAGTTGATTTGGGAGCTAGGACGTAGGGCCGAGCAAAGGATCTACATAATTTGTTGCATAGGTAGATAGTGGTAGTTTATACGGTCAGACAATGACAAAGGCTAATTTTTGTCCTGGGAAAATGCACGGTTCCTATGGGATAGCACTCATAAACCACGACTTTAAAGTGTTTTATAAATTTTATAAATGTGAAAGTGGGTGTGTTTAATTTTAATACGCTTTCACGCCTAAACTACTTACCCAAAGTTTAAAATTCTTGCAATAAAGCTACATAGGCTTAACTTTTTTCTAGTTTCAATTAGAGATCCGTACGCAAATTACAATAATGTATACCAAGGTATCAAAAAATGTTGATTTAAGTCATTATTTGACGTGCGATGACATTTATTGTTTGACGTTTTTGACGTGAGAGAAGCCGCGGTTAAAGGCTATAGTGTTTTCACCCAAAAAAATCGTCGCTGTAAATTTTACAAGATGTGGCAGTCAAATTCACAATTAAGTGAAAAGTTGTATATTTCACAGCAAACGCGTTCACTTTCACAATTAATTGCAAGTTTAACAGCGTTTGCTATCACTTTTACAATTAAACTGTCAAAATGACAACGATCTCTTGTTGTTAAATTGACAGCACGTTGTCAGTTTTCGTTGTCAAAGTGTACAAATACAAAATTGTAAAATCTACACCAAAAATTGTGAAATCTACAACTAAAATGTAAAAATTACAAAAAACTGTAAAATACAAAACAAATGCATTCAATTCTACAACGGTTTTCTGTTGAAACTACGTTGAGTTGTGGATATGACAGCAAATTTACCGAAATCCACTTACATTTAAGTAGGGCTTTAAGACAAATATTGTGATGAAACATATTAGCTTTGTGAGTAGCGCACATGAAAGGTAGCCAAACAACTCGAGTTCGAATTCAGGTGGAAAAAAAAGGTAAATACAAAAAAAAATCAGTATCAAAATAATTAAAAATTTAATATAATTACAAATAAAAAAATATAATATTATAAAAATAAAAATTTTTTTTTTTTTTTTTTAACTGAGTCCACAATTAATGCTTTTGTGTCCACCACATTTCTATTTGTAAAATCTACAACAGATGTTGTATTTTTCACAACGATTAGTAGTGCAAGATTCATTTAAAAAAAAGATCAAATCGAGATCAATTCTAAGCACGAAAGATTTGATCTCTGATGGGTTGGGAGATTCGAACTCAACACTTTTCTATCAAACGTCAGAAGAGAAATAATTAGTTATTTTTTGTTGTTTGTTGTGAAATTGTGCCAGTCTATTAATGTTTACTTCTACCAATGCCAAAACACATGGTAACGTCACAATAATCTAATTTCGTTCAGAGTGATGAAATAAATACATTTATAAATTTTGGCAGTTTTTAATATTATGTTTTCGATTTTTATAATAGTTAGTTAGTTAGTTGAAAAACTTTATTTGTAAAATATTTTTAAAATTCACAATTTGATAACCTTAAGTTTAATTTGGCTTGGCACGCGGCCGTCTACCAGATTGACATTTTATTTTAGCTGAAATGTATTATTTTTTTATTTGTTTAATTTAAAAGTCTCCTTCGAGGATGCGTTGCCTATAACTGAGTGCGGTTGTAGTATCTATATATATAAAAATGAATTGGTGTCTGTTTGTACGCGCCTAACTCGGCTGAATTTCATCCGATTTGCATGGGGATTTTTTTGTTGGGTTTGTATTAAACCAGGTAAACGAATTTTTCAAATTTCGAACGGTATTTTTTAAAAATCGTTAAAACACAAAATTGCAGAACAAATATCGACAGATTATGACTTTGTTCTTTGTACAAGCATAACTTGGCTAAATATTATCCAATTTGCATGAGGATTTTTTTGTTGGATTTGTTTTGAACCAGGTAAACCAGGTTTTTTTTTTTTTTTAATTTTAATTTTTTTTTTTCACTTGCAAAAACAAACGCGTTTCTCCTAAACCTGTGCAAGTGACCCGTTCGCCAGAGCTGCTCTACTCGGAAATGCCTCGCTATTATATTTGGAATGCACCGTACAAAAGATTTCAACGTCGAAAACAAGGGCAAGCTGTTGGCGGATATGCGGATGTGTATTAAACTGATGCGCTTGGTCGTATATATGCTGTTCATCCAAGAAATGACGACTGCTTCTATCTGCGATTGCTTTTGGTCAATGTGCCTGGTCAAACTTCGTACGAGAACCTGCGGACTGTTGATGGTGTGCTGTGTGCCACATTTAGAGAAGCCTGTCAGCTGATGAATTTGTTTGCCAACGACAATCATTGGGACGCAACACTTTCTCACAAAACGTTTCTCCTTTCGTTGATTTTTACTTCAATTCGGTTAAGATCCGACATAGCGCTTGCGATTGCCTCTTCTCGAATAGCGGCCACGTTGTTGGAAGGTGGTTGCACAGCACATTCAGCGTTAAAATCGCCACTGAGTCTGCAGTTGAATGACGAACCAACATGCAATATTTCAAGAAATTCTGCTATGGCACAAGTCTTGAAAACTTTCAAAATTATCATCTGATATGAATGCTCTTGATCGAACAATAAAAGATCTACAGAACAATATGAGACGCTTTGGAGGAGCAATGATACTGCTAGCCGGTGATTTCCGTCAAATTTTACCAGTAATCCCGCGATCAACGCCTGCAGATGAACTCAACGCTTGCCTAAAATTATCGTATTTCTGGCGATATGTAAAGAAGCTGCAGTTGACGACGAACATGCGAGTTGCATTGCAGAACGATCCATCAGCCGATGATTTTGCAAAAAAAACAATTGGCAATTGGGAATGATCGAATAACAGTTGATGCTGCAACTGGGGCCTGATTTGGTTCCCGCTGAATTGTGAATTCACATCATAGAAGGAAGAACTCATCAGCAAAGTGTTCCCTAACATCGGTCACAATTATTTGAACCACGATTGGCTAAGTGAACCCGCGATATTAGCTGCGAAAAATAAGGACGTCGATGATTTGAATTTCATCATTTTAAATAAAATCGCAGCTCCACTGCATTTGTTCAAATCGGTGGATCGCATAACAAATGACGAAGCAACAAACTATCCAATTGAATTTTTGAATTCGTTGGATGTTCCCGGTCTACCACCACACAATTTGCAACTCAAAGTCGCTCTGTCATCATAATGCTGCGCAATCTGAACCAACCAAAACTATGCAATGGAACTAAGTTGACAGTGAAGAAACTCATGAACAACGTCATCCAAGCAACAATAATCAAATGCAAGTTCAAAGGCGAAGAAGTTCTCATTCCAAGAATTCCTTTGATACCAACCGACTTGCGATTCGAGTTTAAGCGGATTCAGTTTCCCGTTCGACCCGCATTCACCATGACAATTAACAAATCGCAATGCCAATCGTTGCAAGTGTGTGGCCTTAATCTTGAATTCCCTTGCTTTTCAAACGGACAACTGTACGTGGCGTGTTCGCGTGTCGGAAAGCAATCTGCATTATTTGTTTATGCACCGGACAAAAAAACAAACAACGTTGTTTATCACAAAGCGTTGCAGTGACCTAATCATTTCTGTTTAAATAAAAGTAATTTTAATCAATTTAATATTAATTGTTTAATTCTTTCTTAAGAGAGGCTCGACTTTCGAAAGGGACATTTAGTCAATTTAGGGCGGAACGAAGTTCGCCGGGTCAGCTAGTATTTATATAAAACTTCCCAGCCTACTTCTCCATTCAGGACAAAAAACGTGTCACTTATTTCCATCGAAGCTACTCCAAAGTACCTCACACGAAACTCTTTCAAAATGGGACATCTAGCTATGAAATGGTGTACATCTTCCCTCTCTTTGAGGTTGCAAAGGTCGCATAGAATCGGCAGGTCGGGTCGATGTGGAATGTAATTTAAATTGACTAGTTCGCCTCTTACTTTAAATATTACATTTATCATATTTATGTGGTATCGGTTGAGTAAATATGTATTTTCCCGAAGATCTGTATTGAGTTGGCTGTAAATCAATCTATATATGTATATTGTGAAGACTGTGCTTCTTGTTGAAAATTTGCGTATGTAGAGTGGGTTACTTTCTCTAATATTGTTCCAAACTTTTGTCTTAAGTCCGAAAGGTTCATTTCCTGTGAAAAGTGGAAGTTTTCGCCAACACGAAGAGCCAGCTCCTTCCACCTTTTTATGAGATCTCCCCTGGACGAAAACACCTTCTTAAGGACTTGTTTAGGCAGCCTTCTTTCATCCATCTCCAACACCTTCACAACATAATCAAAATGCAGCTTTAGGGTCCTTAGGAACAAAGGCGGTTCTGTTGTTTCCAAATGTAGCATATAATTTGGTGTGCTAACTGGTAACCGGAAGATGCGTTTTAGAAAGTACCTGAGGAACCTTTCCACCTCTTCAAATTGGGAGGCACCATTAAGCAATATAGAAACTGATGTTGCATGAAAAATTTTAAGCTTTGCACTATGTTCGACACTTTTATTATCGATACAACGAGTCCACACTGAAGAAACAGCTCTTTTCGCTTCCGCTAGTTTAAACTCAAAGTGTTTTCTCATGTTGAGATTTGAAGTGACAAGTACACCTAAATATTTATACTCTCGGACTATTTCAACATTTTCGCCTTTATGTGTCCATTTTTCACTGTTTGCATATCTATCGCCTCCATCTCTAAATATCATAATTTTTGATTTTTGCAAATTAACGGATAGATTCCAATTTTTACAGTATTTCTCCAACCGGTTCATCATACACTGCATTCCTTCCACAGATTCGGAGAAAAATACGATATCATCCGCAAAAATAAGACATGGTATCCGCGTATTCACAAGCAAGATTCCTCCTCCAATCTCCTCCACGATGTCGTTGATAAATAAAATGAAAAGTAACGTACTCAATACGCAGCCTTGCTTAACTCCCATTTCTGTTGAAAAATCTTCGGAAATAAACTCACCATCCCATACGTAGGCCACGTTATTTTCATACATCGCTCTAAGTAAGGCAACAGTTTTACCGGATATTCCCAACTTATAGAGCTTGTAATAGAGTGCTTCACGGGCAATTGAATCGAATGCAACACGAAAATCGACGAAAAAGGCATAAAGTTTCCTTTTCCTTCTTTTGAAACTCTCCACAATATTTACCAGGCTGAATATTTGGTCTAGAGTCGAATAGTTTCTTCTAAATCCTGCTTGGAATTCATTCAAAATTTTCTTTTCATCAATACTGAGTTAGCCTATTGAAGATCAGAGTACTAAAAAGCTTGACGGAAGTATTCAAAAACGAAATTCCCCTATAGTTTTCTGGTGCATCAAAGGATCCTTTTTTGTGCAAGGGGTAAATTATTGCTCTCTTAAAACTCTCCGGAACGTCTGCGTTTACAAAGATTCTATTGTACTCCTCCGTCATTACGAGCAGGAATTCTGTTGTACAGTTTTTATAAAACTCTGCTGGAACTCGGTCATCACCCGGAGCTTTTCCAATTTTGGATTTCTCGATTACATTTTCTAGTTCGAAAATCGTAAATGGTGCATCAAGTATCTCATCCTCAAAATAAGGGGCTGCGTAATGTGGAAGCGGTGAAAATTGCGGTGTGTTGAGCAAGTTCATGAAATAGGCACGCAGTGCAGATGCTCTCAGTGATGCAGCAATGAAATTTGTTCTCCCGTTGATTGATTTCGCAGCTTTCCAAAACTCTGCCGAAGACCTAGCTGAATTCAGAACGCTTATATTTTGTTGATCCAGTTTCTTTCTTTTCACTGAACAGAGATGCTTAAAGTGTTTATTGGCTCTTGTATACATGATTTTGAATATAGGTGTGTTATATTTCCTCAACAACTTTAAGAATGCGAACGACTTTTTTCTAGCTTTTTGACACTCTACATCAAACCAGCGCTGCTTAAAATTGTCATTTTGAAGTTTCCTTTTTGCGTTTGCTGGAGCAGCTTTAATTATTATATCGGTAAGATTCTTCATTTGTAACCTATTATGGGACGTTTGGAGAGCAAGTTCGAAGTTTAAGTTGTTCTGATAAATAGAAAGAAAACTATCACTCCACTTCAGCCTAGGGAGTAAACCAAGTTGTTTTGTGCTAATTTCCTCCGACCCCGAGATTGTGCATGATACTTCCAAAGGCATATGGTCGGAATAAATCTGTTCTCCTATCCTGAAATCACTCACGATCGAATTCAACTTTCCAGATACAAAACAATAATCTATGACTGAGCAAGATGTTCCACGAACAAACGTGAATTCACCATTCGGATCACCTCTACAGCTCCCGTTTAACATCCTTGAGTCCAATTTTTATAATATATCTCATATTCTATAAAACAATTCGTTTGGATTCTGAATTCTAAAAAAGTATTCAGTAAAAAAATAAAATAAGAATAAAAGATGATTCTGACGTCACAAGACACCAAAATGGCATTTTGAATGTATCAACTATATGCATATCTGATCTGGTATTTCTATACCTACGTGTCATGTCAAAACAATGTGTGTGCTTGTCAGTCAATCGATAAAATGGAAACAAGTTTCATTGAAAAGAGCAATTCTCGATTTTGAGAGCCAATCTTCCAAACTTGAATGAAACCTCGCGATTAGAGTGTAAGCAAAATGATATAACCATCACACAACACATTCCGATGATGGAGAAGACGTAACAAAATGGTAGGTATGAAACTCCGTCCCTCTGTATGTCTGGTATGTTCGCACCTTAACAGTTTGTGTTTCATTTTTTCATGGTGGTATTTTTTTGGAACAGTCTATTTTTTGGTAAGAATTATTTTTTCTGATTTTTTTCTTATAACGGTCCATTTCATAAAATATATTTTTCAAATATATAACGTTACAAAATGTTTCAAAAGATTTTCCAAAATACCTACATAGCCTCTAAGCAATTATCTAAAAAGAGCATGTTAGTACGACCCATTCGAGCATTTTACTTAATTTCGCCGGCTTACCCGACGAAATCATCACGTCCGGCCGACCATTCACAGGTGTTCCCTTAGCGCGGCGCTTCCATTGTTTTCCCGATGCATTCAACGTGTATAGTGTTCAATATTCATTTTTGATTTCGAAAGCGTCACCACGTTATTGCAGAAATTATGCTCGACAGGACAGGAGTAACGCAAGTTTGTGACAAAATAGTTTTTTTCGTGGAATAGTTTGTCAAATATTCGCCCAGCTGCTTCATTATTGGTCACATATCGGAGCGCCCTGACCCTTAACAATTTATATCTACAGGGTCAATGTTCACATAGCTTACTAATTCAGAAAACAATACGGAACCGTGCATAAACACAGGTGAAGCCTAGAATGTGTTAATTCAGTCCCTCGTGCATCTCAATAAAATATTTCAACCCAATCCGTATAGTCGTTCAGGCGTGATAACAGAACAAACATATACAAACTTTTAAATTAACCTATACTCTGTTCCACATAAATCGGCGGTACAGAGAAGATAGTAATATTTGTCTCTCATTCGCACTCTTTGGTTTTGCGTAAGGGCGTTCCATACAAAAGCTCTTGCAGGGTTTCCGTAGTAATCATTTCAAATAAGCAACAATCTTAATAAATTTTACTCTTTTTTAAAGCTCTAAAACCAAAAGCTAATCACCTGAAAGCTGAACTAGTTACCAAAAGAAAACTGGTAACTCTGAATGCACATCAATTAAAAAGGGGTTTAATTTTAAATAGCAGCAGCCACAGTCAATCAGTGCACATTTATAGATTGAATAAGATGTATGATGCACGTCAGATGCGATTAGAAATTCACTGGCAGGCCAACAGTTCTTATGGAGGGTTTCCTTCAATTTAGTATAGTGCAAAATATTGGACGCAACTGATTTAAAAAAAAGCTTCCCCAAAAGACGTGTAGTGTAAGTGTACTGCCTGTTTATGTGGAATAAAGTATAGTTTTATCTATTAGTAGGGTATATTTGTCTCTTTTTAGTAGCGCTTTATCGTTTCATTAGGTCTCATATCGTCGCTAAAGAAGTTTTCATTTCAAAAACCTTTCACATAAATTAGTTCGTCTCTTACCAATTTTTTTTTATATGTTGGGCAATAAAAAAGAAAAACTGAAAACAATAAGAAGTAAAGAAATGAAAATTGGTCATTCGAAAATTCATCCGCCCCAAACGTCGTTTCTTTTTTACTTTCCCACATCAAATTTGAATTGACGCTACAACAACTGTACAAAGTTATTACGTATGACTTCAAGCTTCAACTAAACGCGCGTTCAAAATATAGCCAAGTTTATTCTAAATGCAAATACCGTTACTTAACCAAATTTATTTTCCGGCTGTTCCACATCAACATTCGAATGTCTTTTTATTTTTTTTTTTTTTAGATCAAAAATTTTACAAAGGACTATATGCTGATATGATGCTGAATGTCATAAAGGACTTCTTCTTCCTTGTGAAAATGTAAAAACGATTTACAACCAAAGCAAACATACTCAGCGTGAGAGGTGTGCAACACTTGAAAGTCCCTCCGAGAGAAGAACAGAGCTCTGTTCTGAGTGTAGTGGGATATCGTACATACTCGTATAATAACAGCAACAAATACCGCATAGCACATCCTTACAGAGCATTACCATTTTATAGTAATATGCAAATTTATACAGCGTCATGTCCTTACTTCATAAACCATTTAGCTTTTTTCACCCTAGAGTCTTACCTGCCTTCAACGGGCTAAGAGTTTTTTTTTTTTTTTTTTTTTGATGACATGAAATATCCTGGCTCGGATAAAGGATACATTTATATGCAAATGGTAAATACAAAACATTAAACGGTAAGAGTGATCACCATTTACGAGCAGAGTTTAATAAATTTTGTGTGTGTCCTTATAACTATGAAGATGAGTACGATGACGACGACGCACGGTGGACATGGCACACAGGACGAAACACAAAATTCAAATTAATCAGATGACTTTGTGTCCTTATTTTTTTTTATGACGACACCTATCATATCCTTCTTTTATGTCAGCAGGAAACAAGTAACCTAATTGACATTATCTTTTATTAACATCGAACCATTTGAAATTTTTAATTGAAGATAAAGCTGTAGCGTGTCAAAAAATATAAAAAAAAAAAAACAGAAATAAAAGTTCAAGTGAAGAGAGGGATCTTTTAATTTATTAACTCTTTTTTTTTTAACACATTGTTCTATATATTTTTCAAAGGCCTCTTTTCGTTTGTTCGTCCTTGCTTGCTTTTAAGTAAAATTTCGATTTTATCAGCGAGGAAATTCAATTAATTTGTATTGCATGACTCGATTGCTATCCTTGAAAAAAATTTCACGTGCATTTTTATCCTTTTTTTTCCCTTTTTGTTTGACTTCATTTAAGTCCTGTTAAGCTTGACTTCTGTTGGGGAAATGAGAATCCATCAATTAAAACTTGTTCATATCCTGTGACAGGATCAAAATAACGGAGTTTAAACATTAAAAGGCAAGTTATACGTTTGGTGTTTGGCTTTTAAGTTGACAGGACAGGAAAAAAAATGGCTTTGAGGGAATTTATTGGACTAATTAAAATTTTACAAAAGCACCAATTCAGTGTGATTGTGGCTTGAGTGTAACCAAATTGGTCTATTTGAATGACTTCGTTATTAAAATACAAGACTTCTGTATCCAACTTATTTGCTTCTACTTAATGGCTCGGAATTGTAAAGGGATAATTATGATAAGACCATAAAATTCACAAAAATATTGACTCATATAAAGATTTTACTTCCTGACGCCATGCCGGCCGCCGTTACCAATATACAAATCAATATTCAAATAGAAGATAAGACAAAAGTGGACCTTTATAACCTTCAACAATTTTCAGTAAGCAAACTCCTGTATAAGCTTGATTTTGCTCAGCGGAGTTGGGCTCGATAAACCAAGTGCATTACTGGTTCCCATGAACTTGTTCTTAAATTTGGGGGCTTGAGATTAAAAAAAAATTATTATCACTTTTCTGAAGACATGGCGATTATGCTTGACGATGATTGTAAATGCTCGTCAGATGACTCAACACGAAAACTGCTCTAAGGTCACCTGAATCTCCCCCGACAATACTTTCGGTAACAGACTCAGACCAATGGACTTTGCTTTGGATCAAAGTGTCATCTTATTACTAATTTCCCACTCCTCAATTAAAGTATGGTGATTTCCTGATCCACATACTTTAACCCACCAAATTGACCAGCTACAATCGAAAGCCAGTGTTTCAGCAATGTCTTGAATTTCACTTTTTGCAGGGTCATTATTTATGTAGACTCGGACCACTAGTTTGTAGGAGATAAAGTCTGAATGTCAACAAGACTAGGGTGTGACTCATGAGTAACGGTCCACATAGCAAAGAACGAGGCCTATCAGGCAATGTTTCAGACAAGAACCAAAGCTGCCATTAGTACTGCCTGTGCAACCTACTAGAGGAGTTTGAAGTAGGAACATACATTTGTAAAAAAAATTGAGTAGTCCAATCTATTTTAGAAATGCTAAGAGGAGAGAGTTGCGCTTGTGAATTTTGTAGAAGCACATTCGGTGCTGAAAATCGGGAATGAACAACTCCGCAGCATTCAGGCAGAATAATCGATTCGATTCTGGCAATTATAAACAAGACAAGAGGCGGATGGCAATGGTACAGTGTATGTAGTGCTTACTTGGTAAACCTAAAGTTGTGAGTTCAAGCCCAGCCTGGGCAGCAATTTTTATTTTTTCCTCCAGTTTCAACTGGACGCCACCCGTGGGATTTTCGTGAGATAAATAACACATTTATCTCAATCCACTGTACCAAAAAAAATTCTTCCTATCTTTCTACTTCTTCTCTCCTCGCTAGCACATGTTCACTTATTACAATGGCATTCATATCCCCTGGAGTGCGAGTTCATTATAAAAAAAAAATTTGTGTGCGTAATTCACACTCGGTTGAAGTGAAACTTCAAAGAAGTTGGTATACCTAATTTACGAGAGAATGAGATGAAAAACTCAGCCACCCAGCACCAGTTTTCGGATTACTTTCAAACCTTATGTTATGTATGACTAAATGCTTTCAACACGTATCTGTACAAATACAAAAGTTTCAACACATATTCAAGCATACAGACGTACCGACAAACTTTGCATCGTTTTGACTCCATTTTAAAGTATGAACTCTAGGACGCCACTATTTAAAACAAGTCAAAAAAATATTCGAAAACTGACTATTTTCAAAAATTCAGGATACTTTTTTAAAATTTAAATAATTTTTGAATGCCAATTTTCTATAAATACTTTTGTTTTGTATTTGTTTGAATTTTACATTCTTCTTGAATTAAGTTTATTGAAACCTTTTGTAAAGATTAAAAAATTCAAAGAAAAAATATTCAATTGAAAAAGTTAAAAAAAAAAAAAACCACAACAAAAGTTGTTGCTTTTAAATTCAACACGAGCATGTACCTAGTTGGTTGTTTAGATTATAAAAACATAAGCGAGAGCTACATTACGTTTGCAACGAACTGTTGGATACCCTATTCCCCATATTTTTGTGTGTGTATGCGTCTACCTCCCGCAAACAGCCGATGTTTCCGAAACAAAATTCTTCTTAAGCAGACAGAACAAAATTCAATAACATTAATTTTGTGCGGTGTGATGTTCAATTTATGCTGGCGCAATAAAAAAGGCGTGCGCCACGCCCAAAGTTAAAACGTTTTATTGCCAAGGCAATTGTTATGAGCTCAGTGACATTCAATTTTATTCTTGAAGATCGATTTGAACAAAACAAGATAAAACTTAAATTTTTAAACATTAGATTTGGAATGGAAATAGCGATTATGGGTATTTCTAACAATTCTTGGACCACACACTGCTACGTAACCAAGGAATATAAATCCAAGTGTTCATCTGCTTACTTCAAAACTGCGACCGATGGTTAAAAAACGTTAAAAAATGAATGCATTATACAACTTTTGACGGAAACGCCCCTTAAATGTGGGCGTGTCTTAAAAATTTGAAGCACTAACTGAGCTTTGGTCAGTATTTAGGCATATGTGTAAAACTTCAGCTGAATCGAGTAGTTTTAAAACAATCTTACCTGAACAAAGGTATTTTATCAAAATCACGCCTCTATAAGTGGGGGTATTGAAAAATGTACAAAAGAAAATGTAGAGATATATTTCTCAAATAACGAACGGAAGGAAAAAGGTTTAAATTAAATATTGGAAGTGCCTTAAATTTTTAAGACTACGTTTTCCGTTCTTTCATGAAAAGTGGGCGTAAGCCACGCCCAAAATTCAAAAATTTCTTTTCATACACAAACTTTTTAGTTTCTATTAAGAGACCTAAAATTTTGGCTTGTAGATTCATTATAAATACCGTTTATTTACAAAACAATTTTTGTATAGTTTCTAATGAAAAGTGGGCGTCAGCCACTCCCAAAATAAATTTTTTTGATTTCATACACAAGATGTTTATGTGCAAGTAATACCCACAAAATGTAATGTTTTTCGCTTTAATATAACAATTGTTATTTTATAAAAACAATATTGATGGTTTTGTATGAAAAATGGGCGTCAGCCACGCCCAAACTGAAATATTTTTATTTGATTGGAAGAAGGTTTACCTAAACCTTACGTGTGCAAAATTTTAGCGTTATGCTTCTATCATAACTGTACAAAAAACATAATTTAATTTTATTAAATTGAGGTTGTTCATCAAAAATGGCGATTGTGGGCGTGTTTGTGAGCGGATTTTACCGGTTCAAGAACTTAGCCTTACTCTTGAACCAAAGATTATATATAACAAATTTCAGCTTTCTAGCTCAAAAATTGCGACCTCTAGAGAGTATACATACGGACGGACGGACGGACGGACGGACGGACGGACGGACATGGCTAAATCGACTAGGCTTTTGATTCTGAGTCAGAATAGCTATATATACTTTTCTATACCTAACGGTATTATTTCTCTATGTTACAAACTCCACACCAAATACAATATACCCCCCATTCTATGGAATAGGGTATAAAAATAAAATACAAAATCCGTGGCCTGTGTGCGTTTCACCCAAGTATGAACGGTGGGCTCATCAGTTAGATGCCGCTCATACTCTTCTAAGACGCACTTTTGTAAAGCTTTTCTTGTTAGACAGCATTCAAATCACGTACCTATATTAACTAACATACTAACTTAATCGTACCAACGTGCCTGCTCACTCGCTTTTGTTTAACATAATGCTTAGTAGACCTGAGTGAGAGGCAAAACGTATGATAGGAGAAAATGAGAGCTAGAATATAAAATACTGTGTCACAATTTTTTTTTTTCATTCGTTCTCTCTCAGACTTGTTGCGATATATTTTTTTTTAATTGATTTACATATTTGCTTAAAAGTGTCATGTTGCATTTCCGTTTCGTCGAGTTTCAAATTACCCCGATATTAAAGAAGTTTCACTTCAATAATAACACACCACGCTGACATCTTACAAAAAAGCTGTAATACGCAGCCGCATACAGTGTACAGTAGCTCACGTAGTTTTCACATACACTAACACACGTTAAATGCTCAAATACAAGCACGTATTAAACAGTGTGCAATATACATACACAATGACATCTGCTCTCTTGCTCTGGCTCACAAATTACAGGCGACTATGCTTAGAAGACGGGAGTGGGGACGCTACGAAGTATGGGACAAAGACGAGAGACCGATAATATAAAATAGTATGTATATTTCTGCCTCATTCTTTCCTGGCTTCATCCTACACATTTTTGTATTTGTGTCTCTTACCTGTCGTTTTTTCCGTTGCATCCGGTTTGAAATCACAACGATTCTAAAGAAGTTTCACTTCAAAACCATGGGTAGTTACCAGATAAATAAGGGCAGATTACCTTCTTTAAAAATACCTCAAATACTAACCTTCCTAAAAGAAACCAATTTGGAGGAAGTGCTGTAGGATGAGTATCCTCATCCAGCTCTAAAAGGGGCACAATAGATCTTTGAGGTCGCAGTGCGCTTTTCCCTAATTTAATTCATTCATGCAACTTAAAATAAAATGCATACCATGAAACATAACACAGTTTCCGAGCAAAGAAGTTCAAACCCTTGTGTTTATGTTCCGCATTTTTATTTATTAAATTCAGTCGTTTATAAACAGAGATGTCCGTTATTTGTATTTTTAGCCAAAACAACATTTTAAAAAAAACATACTGTTCTCTTCATGTCTATTCTTTTTTACGAATTTTGAATGCTTTCGTAAGATGTATGAATAATCATGAGAAAACTGACGATATATCGATATATTGATTTTTTTCACCCGATAATTATCGATACTGTTAAAGAATATCGATACGATTAATATCGATATATTTTTTACTTGCCCATCCCTACATTGATCAAAACAAACAAATGCCATGGAGCACGTGCATGAATGAGTAAGATTATAGTATTTATATTCTCACTCGTTCGTGCACACGGTGAGCTAATGCGAGTCATCGGTGCCGCCATATTGGAATACTGAGCGTTACATCCGTCAGAAAATTAGTATGTATATATCTGTCTCATTCTTTCCTGGCTTCATCCTACACATTTTTGTATTTGTGTCTCTTACCTGTCGTTTTTTTGTTGCAACCAATTTGAAATCACAACGATTCTAAAGAAGTTTCACTTCAAAAAAAAAATTAGTGGTTCAATCTATTTAGAGGTGCTACGAGGAGAGAGTTGAGCTTGTTAATGTTGTAGAAGCACATTCGGTGCTGAAAATCGGGAAAGAACAACTCCGCAGCAATCAGGCAGAATAATCTATTCGATTCGGGCAATTATAAACAAGACAAGAGGCCTATTGCCTATTCTGTGTTAAGGTCTGAACCCTCCTTTTGAGGCCCTATCACCGTGGTTTCAGCAGGCCATATAAGTCAGCCATCGACCAAATTTTCACATTTTTGCAGATTTTTAAAAAGACCCAAGAACTCCAGATCGATAGTCACCACTTTCCTGTGGCAAAACCTAAAACTCCATCATATTTAAGTAGGTTTTCCTAGGACCTTGGCAGTCCTCAAAGAAAATATTCGAACTTATTCCGAATTCGTAGAGGAATGCTTGAAAGGGTAAAGAGCTTTGTTTGTTGAACTTTACCCAGGGGCGCCCCAGGTTTCAAAAAAACGCATTAAGGCTCCTGATTGTATATTTTTCACAACGCAGAAAATCAAAAGATTCTATTTTGCTTTGTTTGTTCAATTTGTTTTTACTTTCATCAAAATAAATGCATTCACTTGCATTTCTTTTTACTTTTTTTCCGAAAAAAAGATATAAAAAATCAAATACAGAAGAAAAATACAGAAGAAATGCTTGACAGCAAAGCTGTTGAAGAACAGCTGATTTGTTACTTCAACTCGCCCCAAGCAAATACCAAGATCGACTTCAGGGTGACTTGAGGGCGACCCCAGGGTTAAAAAAACAGAGAGTTTTCTCTTGAGGTCTAGTTGAGGTATTTCAAAAAACGAGTTGTGGTGACCTCAGGGCGACCCCAAGGTGACTTCAGGGCTCAACAAACAAAGCTAAGGAAACCTTCAAAAAATACAGATAATGGCGCCATCCTGTATACTTCTGCCAGTCATTTTTATGTTCCTTTAAATAAATACAAAAAAAAAAAAAAAAAAAAAGCAACTGGCTACCAGATAAATTTACCTATTGAAAATGAATCTACTCCAAATTGACAGTCGTTTTGACAGATGACACGAAACACGACAAGTAATAATTTTGTTCTTTGAACATTACCCAGTCGACCGAGGTTTTCCTGACAATTCCTAGTGTTGTCAAAAATCTTTGTTAGGCTGTCTGCTGATTGAGTATTTGTCACAGCCGATAGAATTCACAGTTTTTATTTCGCTTTATTCGTTTGATTTTGATTTTTACTTTTATGAAAATAAATACATTAATTTGCATTAGTTTTAGTTTCTTTTAAAACAATTCAACGAAAATTCAAATACATCAGAAATACAAAAAAGAAACGCTTGACAGCGCAAACGTCACTTCAACAGCTGATTCGTTACTTTAATACGCCCCAACAAAATACGAAATTTTACCCCAAAGTTTCTTCAACTCAAATTTTCGTATAAGGACGATTTGAGGTTTTTCAAAAAAAGATTTGTGGCAACTTCAGGGCTCAGCGGACAAATCAAATGTCGACTTCCCTGCACAACGCCACCTGCCTTCAAACACCCGTACCTACTTATAGACCGTCCATTTTGATTTTTCATTTTTTTCCAAATAAATATTAAAATTCATATTTATTTTGTTAAAAATGTATTGTTTTATTTTTTTTCAGAGTCATTTGGAAAAAATTCTTGAAAAACCCAATCAAATTATGTTAACGACAAGAAGATTTAGCAATAATGTAAATGTGGAGGAAATTTTAAAAGAACAAGTGAGTATACCAATCAATTTGTTTCGATTTTTATAAATCCTTTTTGATTTCAATTAGAATCTGTTGTATGCGTCCTTTTTTTTGTAAAATCAAACATAATTCAATTGTATTTGAACAACAAGTCCACATTAAATACAAAACAGTATTCAAAAAGTCCTTATTATGTTCACAATAGCAGAGTACTTTTTTTAATGTCAACAATCAAATTAAATTTTAATTAGTTTATTCAATTTCCGATTAAATGATTTCATTTATATTTGCAATTCCAGCAAAACTCACGCACCCGTTTTACGGTGCTTTTTGAATTGGGTGCTGAAAACCAATCGGCCAATATATCCCGGCCGTCGGTAAATGATTTAAGCAACTCAACCCTGGCCCAGATCGCTGAGTATGTGGCGACTAGTGGCCAGACTGTGAACATATCTGATGTGAGAGAATGGGTGCGAGACCACAATAAAATTCACAGTGAAGGAGAAATCGATTGCACAAAGGCAATTTTATGCATGCCTATTGTGAATGCTCAGAAAATTGTAATTGGCGTAGCTCAACTCATAAATAAGGTATGTTTTTGTAATGTGTAGAATTAGCTAATCAGGAAATAATTATTTAATCGACGGGGTTTCGGATATGCTTATCACGTATTGATAACCGCTAAATGATCCTAATTGCATTTGCATTTGTATTGGTCGCGTTATTGCATTGTAAATGATGTTTCCTTTTTGGGACAGCGCGGATGTGGCTAATTTGCTTGGAGCAGTCACGTTTTATAGAATTAGATGTTGGAAATGGCTTGCATCCTTTCCTCTTGAATTGCATTAGCTATTTTGGTGATTCCGGTTTTGGAAACATGTATTTTAGTAAATTTCACTGTTTGAACGACACACAGTAGAACTGAGTTAATTGCCCTGAAACACAATATCCAGAGTAATTTCGAGGAAGCTTTTTTTATTTTTTAATCACCGCCTACGTTAGGAGTTTTTGATACCCTTATCATGAGTTGCCAAAGTTGGCTTTGAATGTCTGTAAATCGTAATGGGAGGGAAAATTCGAGCCTGGTTAAGCATTCCACATTTTTGTAGCGCGGCTTTGATATTATTCTCTTTACATTACAGTACGTCCGAAATAAGGATCAACTTTTAATTGAGGAGCATTCCTATCTTCGCGAGTATTACGAGGGATTTGTTTGGGGAGAAATAAATCTGGCTATATTGCTGGACCATTGTTCAACTGAGACAAATGTTTTCCAAATCCTATCCAAAAGACAAAAATGTGTAATAAAATCACCCTTATAGATATGAGACTCATACTCAAGTTTCGGGCTAATTATACCTATGCACCATATTGTAGCCAGATCAGAAGATATATTTGGCGACTTCGGCGTCGGTAAGTTAATCTTTAACGTCAGAAGACAAATCCGTTTTGAATAGTGCTGGCAACATCGGAATTTTGGTGAGTTTTTAATTAATTTTAAGAGAGTCGGAGAGAGAACAGAGCCTTGGGGCACACCAGCGAACAGCATTGGTTTTGTTTGTGCCGTACAATTTCAAAAATGGCAACGAAATGATAAAATGGTAGGAGGCGCCAAATTTGACTTTTACCCATTTGAGCGAATCCGTATATCCGGCACTGATTTTGTGAATATCAGACTGGAAACCGTTTAAGACTTTGCGATTGAAGAAGCCCGAATGTCATTTCTAATCCCCCGAAGAAAGGGTTCTTCAATAACAAACGGGCGCATTTTTGTTTAGAGAGAGCCTACTGCCAGACTCTATTTGTTTATTGTTGGCACAACAGCTCCAGGCGGGCCGGGCCTGTGTCTTACACTCTCAACTATTCCTGTGTATGCGTTGATATTCCTTGACATTATTTTCTCTTGGAAGATATGTAACTTCCTCGCAAGAAGCAGTCCCCCGAAAAGAACTTCTGGAGTCAGGGATCGAACCTCGTACTTTCGGTGTGGCAGGCCGACCCACTTACCACTACGCCACGGGGTACACCAGTGGACATATTGCTACGAACACCATACTGCCGGGCACTACAAAGTTTCCGTTTCTGAAGATATTTTTTCTTCGGGTGGTTTTTTAAAGCTTCCTGGCCTTGGAAAGGAAGCACCTAAGTGCAATTGGTCTGTAGTTTGATGAATATTAAAAATACCTATTTTTCAGAAACGGTAAGGCAAACATTAATAATGGCTTGCCGACACGAGAACATGCGACATTACAGTTGTTTACGCGAGACACTTGAAAAATCTAAGGTTGAGAGGTTCAATGACATAATTAAGGCTGGAGTCATCAATGGCTTGAAGATTATCTGCACTCTATGTGCGGCAGTTTTGCTTTTTGACGCAGCCATTCAATCAAAAATGAGCTTCAAATCTAAACAAAATATTCTTGTGAATATCGGGATCAACATCAATATTGGTTTCGAGCCTGTTCAATAAATCTACGCCATGCCGTGTGGTCATGCGTCTTCAATTTTTGCTCGAGTTAGATTTTTTAGGCCAGCAACCCTAGATCTTTTCCATAATGGCGGCTGAACTCATTCGGGTCTTCCTCGATGCTGCCCTCTACAGAAAAAAAAATTCTTCGATAGGAGCTCTACAACGACGTCTCAGATGATGAATTAGAGAAAACGTGGTCCAAAAACGTTCAATCGATAGTCGAATTAGTTGCTCTGATGGACGATTGCGTTTTGCGAACAAAACCATGTTTTTCGAAACAAATTTGCACAACTTCCATGCGAACAACGCAGAAATCAGTCGATTCATATTTTAATGATAAATCGCATGTCAGTTTCCAAAATGGCTGTCAATGAAAACATTGCTGCCAACTTAATATCCTATGTTTTGCTTCTCAAAAAAAAAATGTGTGTGGTTTTATGAAACCACGATGCAAGTGAAACTTTTTTCGTTCTAATAAATTCACCATAAAAATCAAATTAACTCACCAAGAGCTTTTTCTTTTCCCTGCAAACACGAAATCTTTTGGCATTCTCTTACGGTACGAGTACGATATTTTTGCACTATTCTAGGCTTTTCCCATTTAAATGAATACAAAACACACCAATGCAGCAGAGCACCATCACGTGCTTGATTGAGTGAGAATATAAATACTACATACCAGAAAGAAAGAACTAATAGAGAGAGACAACTTTCCTCGCATCCGTCCCCGCAAATCTTTTTGTTTAAATTTTGTATAACGAGTTGAATTCCTATTGGTGTATACATGTTTTCACCTCGGACGAAACAAAATTCAATGAAGTCAGTGGTGGGATTCTGACATTTGAGTCTCTTTCTCTCTTATTTAAATGTAACTTGATTGTTAGAATAGTGCAAGAGAATTGTAAAGAGGATCTTTTCAGAAACTTTGTAATTTACAATATGAAATCCGCCATTTTGTTGAAATTGGGGGTCGGAAAACCCATGGGTGAATTCCAACTGAAGCTTGAAAAAAGATGCCTAGAGTGGGCTCAAACCCACACCTCTAAACTAACAACCAAGTCCAATATCATGTATATGAATCTCCATCCATCGTATACTATAGTAAAATTTAATAAAACAAGGCAAGAAAACAAGAAGAAAGAATGAATAGGAATTATAAAAGAAAAAGAAGGTAGATAATCATGTGTCGAACAAAATACACAAACCAAGATGAAAACACATTTCTTAGCAAATTTCCAAATGACCTCATTTCGGCTCTAATGAAAACTTAGTATAAAACACCATCACTTTTGATTTCCAACTTTTTCGCGTCATAATAGAATACAAATAGCAAACATTGACAGCTGTCAAAAGAGCTGAGTAAAATATCGAATACAAACATTTTTCAATTTTTTTCTACTTATAAAATCTCAGAGTTCTCAGTTGGTGGAACTACCATAATTTGGATAGGATTTATTTTCACGAATGTTTTCATTATCTGCAAGTAATGTGGCTCCATCTGGCTTAAACTAGAATTGTTTCTATATCTCTGTTGTAAATTAATTTAAAATACTAAATCCCAATGGAACACTTTTATTTTTATTTAGAGCAAATAAAAATTATTCTAAAACTCATTTTTCCTGAACACATCCCAACAGCTGAATACATCTGACATTTTTCCGTCATTGGTGAATATGCACAGCAACTTGCATCTGTATTGTCCCCACATTTTTTACTTGCGATTATAGGTACTATAAGGCAAGTTATGGATTCGTGCAGAAAAAAAAATTTAGGATAACAATCACACATGACATTACGATGATGGAGAAGTCGAAAAAAGTGGGTCTGGAAATTCCGTCCGTCTGTCTGTCTGTCTGTCTGTCTGTATGTCTGTTCGCCCCTCTGGAGGCTGAACGGGTGGGCCGATTTGCTTCAAATTTGGTATTTAGGATTTATTTGGCCGTCCCTCGGAACAAATTTTTTATTTTTGCTCTAGGTCCAAAAATAACGGCACCTGCCATACAATCTTGAAGACAAAAATTGATTTTCTCAAAAACGGGTCTAACGATTTTGATAAAACTTTCAGAATGCTATTTTTGCAAGACAATCTATTTTTTGGTTAGAAATTTTTTTTTCGAAATTTGTCTAATAACGGTACCTCTCATAGAACCAGTATTTTCAAATCAAATTTTCTCGTAAACTATACATTCGATTTCAATAACATTCATAATTTCATTAATATGGCATTTCAAAATTTTCAAGAACGTTTTTTTTTATTTTTTATAATTTTTTCAAAAAAATTTTGGTTTTCGAAATATGTTGGAAACGGGTATATTGATTTTTTTTTTAATTATATTTCAAATGTAAATTACAGATTCCCATATATTTGCATACTCAAATAAATTTCAAAATATTTTTTGAAGAAGTTTTTCAAAAATATCCTTTTAAAAAAAACTGGTCCAACGATATTCAATATTTTTTTTTCCTAGATTGACGTATAGCTTTGAAATTTTATTGCATACTTAGTTTTTCCGAGAAAACTCTTAAACTAATTTAAAAAATAAAATAATTTTCGAAATTATTTAATTTTTTTTTATTAATATCCGTATATGCATTGCAGCCACTACGCAATTGCTTATCAAAAGAGCAAATTCGTGCGACCCAGTCGTGCATTTTATTTTATATGGAGTTAATACATAAGCAAGTTGGTTTCCGAATTCACAGCTTGTAGGTTAAAATGGAACCGCCATCGAAGTTGCCTCTCTCTATTAGTTTCTTCTCTCTGCTACGTACTCCCCGGTCAGCTAATGCGAGCTATTGGCTGGCGCCAGCGGCCCGCCGTCATATTGCGACATGCGACAGGTGAACCAAAAAATTTGAGGCGATGTAAAAAAAAGTTTCGCTTTAAAAAAACAACATTTTACCACCTAAATTTTTCCAAGAAATTATTGATTGATTCTAAAAAAAAATTAATCGAATCAAACAAAAAGTTAATCTTTTAAGTTTTTAATTTTCTGTAATTCCTTAAAGTTTCAAGCAATACAAACAAACAAGTCAAAAACTTTGCCACTCCATTGTTCTTTGGCAAACAAATAAAAAAAAAAATTCACTAAAATCTCGAAAAACACTTCAAGCTATTTGTAAACAAAAACCGATATTAAAAGAGAACTACCACACAAAAATACAAGTCAAATAAAATTCCCTTTTCATCGGAAAATTACAAAATTCCGCATTGGGGAATAGAAATTCAAACAAAAAACTTGAAACTTTAATTAATCCCAAATCGGAAGGACGAAAATAAACAGATAATTTATTTGTAACAAGGAACAGCAACCGGTGCAAATGTTTGCCTTGACATCGAGTCCTTTTTCTCAAATAAATATGTGGGAACACAGACAAAAAGAATCGGGATTTAGGGAAATGGCAGTTTTTTTTTATCCCAGATTTTGTTCAAATAATGAGGAGATACTTTGCTGTTCATTGATATTTGCTTTAACCCCCACACCCAGTTTTCTGCCGGTGACCTTTTGATATGATTTTTGTTTACCCGTTTACCCACCGACTTTACCTTTTAAATTCCCTCTCCCAATTTAATTCAATCCAATTGAAATATTCTAAAGCATCTGAGAAATAAAAATTTAATAATTCTTCCTTTTCCATTTGGATGAAGTATTTCAAACTTTGCACAAAGGAAAAAGTTTTCCAGCCACGTCACGCTCCTGCCGCTGCCACCTCACCGCTTCAAAATACGATTGCGTTGGAACTTGGAAACTAAGTTTTTTCTTTTTTAAGTTTATTCAACTGCACCTCATTCTGGTTCATTTGCTTAGGATCTGGAAATAAAATTCATGAAAATCGGTTTCTTCATGTACCTACATACCGAGGGAAATGGTCAAGGTGGTGCAAGGATATGCATTTATAGTTAGAGATTTGCTTATGGTGAGCTCAGATAAAATGCTGCAGGGGACACCCTTTCTATAAAGGAAAAAAAAAGCTAGAGGAGGATTTCAATTATGAAACAAATTTTAAACCAATTTTTTAAAAAAAGGGGCGTGGAAAATGCATGAAAATAAATCCATCTTTCCTAATTAGTCTTAAAGGATTAAAATTAAAGTGGATGGGATTTGTCTTCAGTCGCCAAGATGAAGTAGTTCAACAACATGTGGAAGTTTATATCTCGAACGCTTTTCCGGTTTTGTGTATTCACAGTGCCTTCCAGGATACCTGAAATGTGTCCACCCACGATAAGAATGGAGATTATTGGAACTTATTTTGTTCAGGAAAATTATGGAATACTATGACTTTTGCACATTAGCCCACCTGAGCCACAATACGCTTTTTTAATCCCACGTCGCTTCTGCGTGAAATAACCTTACCCTCAAACCGTTCAATCATGGCGTCTGTAGGCGTGTATCGTTCAGTTTGGGCCATAAGAAATTATTTATCATTATCATCCTTCCACAGCTTTCGCCATCATTGACGGTGATCACATTTGGCACAAGATCCACAGTAAACCGTACTTTTTAAGGTTGCATTGTCACTTGGGTTAACTTCGTTTTTGTTGGTGTCGTCCGGCATAAGGCAATGTTACTTGCTAACACAGCCATTCACCCAAAAATATGTTCCGTCTCTTGTGATGATTTTTCGGCCGAAATTAGGATCCTCATCTAAATGCTCCGAAACAAATTCAGTGAGCAAACGGCCATGTTAATGGCCAAGTCACTGTATTCTGAGAGTGTAACGCTCTCTCGTGCTTTTTAAATGGGAGCAGTAAACACACCACAAAATTCACAGACACGAACAAATATTTCGCTGTTCTTCCAGGCAAGAGGAGTACGAGTTGGCGAACGTTTCCTAAGTTGACGACTGCTAAAGGCCAATGAATCGACAACCTCGTGTACTGCTGTACACTTTTACGGACTGTATGGATGTTCTCGGACGATCTGGCATTCTTTTGACTCAGAAAGCGTCGCGTCGGAAAGCCTCACGGTTTTGGATTGTTTGCTGCTTTTGCCTTTCTCAGGATTTTCAAGGTCTCTCTTTGAACGTGACAAAACCGGCTGAGCCAGTCGTGCTATTTTTTTTTTTTAAAGGTGGTATTTCCTCTTGTGCAATCGTGCCTTGAGCAGCATCTTCATCCCAGCTGTTGTTAATTTATAGCACTTTTCGTTGGGGGAAAAGAAGCGTCCAGAAGCATTCGGAAGTCTTCTGAAAACGTTGCGTTGGTAATCAAATAAAGACCTTCTGACGATTCTGAGAAGAGCATTTTGCTTCTCGATTTGAAGCCAGAATCCACTCAAGAAATATGTACAAATAAAAAATAAATTGTTGGCACAACAGCTCCAAGCGGGACCGGGGCCTGTGACTTACACTCTCAACCATTCCTGTGTGTGCGTTGATATTCTGCAGGAATGGAAGGGACCTACAATTTACCACCGAATCCGAACGGCTAACAGAGAAGCACTTTCCATGACATTAATTACTCTTGGAGGATTTGTCACTTCCTCGCAAGAGGCAGTACCCCGGAAAAGAACTTTTTTAGGTGGAGCCGTCAGGGATCGAACCCAGACCCTTCGGCGTGGCAGTCCGACACACTAACCACTACGCCACGGGGTACTACAAATGTACAAATAGGACTCAATTTGTCAGTCATAGAATATTAATTGGGAAGTGTCTATTCGCATGCAGCAGTGCCGAAAGTGATGGTTGTGTCGACACATGTGACATACTGTCGAATCCAAATCTGATAATTTATACGTCCAAGCCAAGTAACGAAGTTGAGTGAGAGGTATTTAATAAGAGGAATGAGAGTAAAAATTCCTTTGTACTGCGAATCGGGCTGAACAAACCAGTTTGATATTAGCAAAATTTTGTGAGACTGATGTGGGCGAACAGAGATTTTGTCAATTTTTTAATTTTTTTTTTTTTATAAATATTAGTCAACATCCGATCTCATATGAATTTGACATTTGCGTCAGTGATGCCAGACTTTTAGCCTATAATTTCCCACGATGATGATGGAAAATCCACTTTTTACCCACACGCTGTTGAAAAAAATCCCTCACGTTTTCCCACAAGGAAATGTATATAAAAACACAAAAAATATACAAAAAATAGACTTCATTTTATAAAAACTAAATAAAATAACGAACCAAAAACAAAAAAAAATGTTTACAAACATAAAGGTACAAAGTAGTTTTTTAAATTAAATCACAAAAAAACCTGTTAATGTAGGTTCATTAGGAGCCAGTTATAGCTATCAGAAAAACCAAATCAATAAGTTGGAACAGCATAAAAAATGGATAAGCGTTTTAGCAATCAGAAAAAAGATGTCTGAAAAATTGTCTCTTTGACATTTCACGAAACAAACGCTTATCTGCACGTAGCAGTGTGTTTATTTTCGGTTTTGTCGAATGGAGCAACAAAGTTGCATCAGTGAGAGTGAGCCAGAATAGGAATTTCAGACCATTTATGGCGCAAAGCAATTTACACAAATTATTGTCACACTGCGTTGCTGGCACCAATTTTCTAATTGAATTACACACACAAAAAATTCTGGCAGAATTGCATACATTTGTGTGAGTTTGGCTACAGATTGGAAGAAGTGAGTTCACGATCTGCAAAAATACAAAAAATTTCGCACTTTTAAAATATTTGTTTGCACCAGATCGTGAATACTCCTATTATTTTCGAAATAAATTTGCACGATTTGCAAGCGTTGTTCTTTTATCAACTTGTTTATGATGAAATGGCAAACCAAACTGAATATAAATGACATTAGAGTTGCCTGATTTGACCACAAAATGTCAGTTTTATCAATATTCGAAAAACCAACCTCTAAAAAAACACCCGTTAGTAGGCTTTAGGCTATTGATGTTGGCATTATCGAAAGGACACTGCGCGCTGTCAGTGAAGCATTCGTAAGTATTGAATTAGGTAATGAGGATTAAACACCCTATACTGTCATCAGTAGACTTGGACAAAACGTAATGATGGCATTTTATAACTTTGAAGTAGTCAAGAGGTCAAGGACTTTTCTCTTAGTATTCTGCTATAACCTCTCAAAATCGTATCAGTGAAAAGATCAGTAATTGATATGAATCGCTGTTTATTTCAAAACACTTATCATCCTGGTCCTACTGTTTAAGAAAAAAACGTACATCCCTTATTTTTATAATTGATTTATATTTTCATATTTGTATTTTATTCCTGTGTAGCTAGAGATACATTTTTAAGTACCTTTTGTACCATGCTCAACAAATTTTATGTATTCAATCCCAGCTGGAGAGCAATGAAAAAAGCATTAATTAAATTTATATAAAACGGAAAATAATACTTTCGAAGAACGGTTGGGCCACTTGCAGTCCGTTTTATTTTTATAATGGCTTTATAATCACTTTATTCTTTTACTTTTTATTCTTAGAAGTTTTATTTTTTAATGACTCTTTGGAGAACGGGTAGGATTTGATTGAAATCTTTGATAGAAACTTTTGCTTTGAGTAACAATTTAAATACAATTAGAAAATATGTTTGGAACAGTTGTTTTGTAATCGATTAAAATACACAAGATATAGTTGACTTCACATTATTTTTACTCTTTTTTTAAAATATCAAAATCACACTCAAATTGTTGATCAAATGTGTTTTTAAACATCAGTTGTACAATAGAACATTTCTGGGTCATGGAATTTAATGCAACAAAAATCCTTGATTGAATTGAAATGAGCTGCTTTTGGCAGCAAAGTTTTAACTCATCCTGCAGCAATATAAGCCTTTTATCTTTTCCTGATTTCAGCATGATACCTCAAGATTGACCGACCACTGCTCAAAATTCCTTAACATAGCTTCCTTCATAGAAACAAATAAGTATTAGACAAAAAGACTCCCTGTCCAAAACAATACCCTCCCTTGATATTCCAAGAGATAGCATGATTAAGATTTACAACTTCGAGAAAAACTTCCAAAAGAAGTTAAGTAGCAAAAAAGAGTGGCTAGGAGAAACAGAAAACTACACCTTTAAAGCAAATGCCATCAAGTGGTACACTGATGGATCAAAAACTATTGAAGGAACGGGTGCAGGAATCTTTGGGCCTAGAACCAAAGTCTCTGTTCCAATGGGACAGTCCTCAAGCATCTTTCAAGTAGAAGTTAATGCGATAGGAAAATGCGCTGAACTAAACTTAAATAGGAACTATCGCAAGCAAAACATTGCAATAATGTCAGACAGTCAAGCAGCACTTAAAGCCCTTAGCTCATACAGTATCAGTTCCAAACTGGTATGGGAATACCTAGACAAACTCAACACTTTGGGCAGGGAAAACACAGTCACTCTCCATTGGATACCAGGCCATGTTGGTGTTGAAGGCAATGAAGAGGCTGACCGTCTGGCGAAAATAGGGGCAACAACACCCTTTATTGGACCAGAACCCTACTGCGGTTTTGGGGAGAATGTGATCAAAAACAAGATCAAAACAAATGAAGAAGTCAAAAGATCCAACGATTGGAAAGAACTCCCAAAGCTAAGACAGGCAAAAATGTTACTGGGGAACTATAACCTAGAAAGATTTACAGCCTGCATTAACTTAAACAGAAACAACCTAAGAATTATAACGGGCTTTCTCACAGGGCACTGCAAACTTAAAAGACACCTCAATATCCTAGGGCTGTCTAGCAGCGCAACATGCAGATTCTGCGATGAAGAAGAAGAAACACCGGACCACATACTAGGTAGATGTGGTGCACTTATGCACATAAGACAAAAACATCTGGGTAATTACCAGATAGAGAAGGGCAGGTTACCTTCTCTAAAAATACCTCAAATACTGAGCTTCCTAAAAGAAACCAAGTTGGAGGAAGTGCTGTAGGATAAGTATCCTCATCCAGCGCTTTAGAAAAGGGGGCACAATAGATCTTAAAGGTCGCAGTGCACTTTCCCCCAATTAATTCATTCATTCATTCATTCCTTCATAGCAGTTGACATCTACCTTTTACCTTAAGGATTGAATTCAAAGCACTACTTTGCTATGATGTCATCTGGTTTCCTATATGTAAGGCCAAAACTTTGCCAATGTTAAGTCCTTAGGCACTATTCGTTAATAGATTTGGTATACGAAAGTTCCGGGTATAATTCCTAGTTGGGAGAAAGAAAAAGAGTCCAAGAACAAATCTTGTCATGTAAAAACAGCATCACTTCTAGAAAATCTGTTTCCGCGGTAAATCGTGGGCCGCTTTCATTCAATCTGAATGTCAAAACACACAACGAATTTGATGGAAGTGTTAGTCACTTGGGTATAGCTACCCGCCCGCTTGTATGAGATACACGTTTCACAGACAGGTAGCACAGATAGTTGGTTGGATTCAGAACAGTTTGAACTAAATACGAAGCGATATTTTCTGGAATTCCATTGCATTACAAGCTTTATTTGATCGGCATCTGACGGACATCCAAGGCTGTTCCACCATCAAGTGGAATATAACTACCCACTTTTTTGGTAAGGAGGTCCAATGCTGTTTGCCACTAAATAAATGTTATTCAAATGGTATAGCTTCTGAAATGGTTTCCATTCTATACCAAGTCTTCAAAAGGATGTGATTCCTAGGTTTTTTTTTTTTATAATGCACACGCGCTCAAGGGGTTTGTTATAGCCCTTTTAATGATAAGTCACAGCGCGAGCGATAGGAAGTTAGGAAGGAAGGGAAAGGAGGTGTCGATGAACATTGATCTTGAATGTTTGAAGATCAAAATGGCAAGGAAAAATTGTGCCAGGCAATCCATTCCACATTCGTGTTGTATGACTAAAGAAAGAATCTCTATATTTCACGGTACGTCCGAAATTGGACTCAAGTGTAAACTGATGAGCGTTCCTAGCAAGACGAGTATTACGGGTATTACGGGGGAAATGTTTAAGGGGTGGAACGCATCTGGCTACCTCAAGTGAGCATTTTTTGTTAAAGAATCTGTAAAATAAGGAAAGACATGAGACATTTCGACGATGTTCGAGTGACGGAAATGTTTCCATAATGTTTCTCTCTCCTATCAATTTTAACGCTTTTTTCTGAACTCTGTCGAGCAGGTGGAGAAAAGTTTGAGAAGCACCTGCCCACAGATGGGAGTTATACTCGAGTTAAGTCGTATAAACGCTTTGTAAATTGTAGCCAGATCAGAAGGGGTAAAAAACTTCTTGCATCTATTAAGAAAGCCTAAGCATCTTGCAGCATTCTTGGCAATCTCAAGTATATGATCATTCTAACGAAGATTGTCACTGATACACATACCAAGTACTGATAGCTTTTCGGCCTCTTCGATGCAAGTACCATTCATAGATAATGGCATAGGGGGTATGTTTAGCTTCAACGACAAAAGACAGCATTGAGTTTTCGACGCATTAAACTCCACACGATTTCTAGTACCCCAATTCACAATGCTGTTTAAATCGGAGTTTAATGAGCTTATCATACGATTTTGTTGTAATAACACGTCCGAAGGCGAAGGCCGTGAATTATCAAACGTATATGAAAAGCTGAGGGTTGAGTCGTCAGCAAAATAATTTAATGGATTAGAAGTCACAGACAAGAGATCATTTATAAAAATGAGAAAGAGAGTCGGAGACAGAACGGAGCCCTGGGGCACACCAGCATTTATTTTGTGGAGATCAGACTTGAAACCATCGAATACAACTTGTATTGAACGGTCCAGAAGATAGCTTCTTATCCAACGAATAAGAGTATCATCGATACCAAATGCACGCATTTTCGATAAAAGAGTTCATGCCAAACTCTATCAAATGCATTTGAAATATCAAGCGCAATAATCTTGCTTTCGCCAAAGCGATGCACAGATTTGTTCCACTGTTCGGTGAGATATGCCATCAGATCACCAGTGAAACGATTGCTGCGAAAGCCGTATTGCCGGTCATTTAAAAGCAGCTTTTTTGAAGGCCTGTGTGAAACTATCGAATAAAAATATCAACGACCCGCTAACTTAGCCGACCTCTTTGACGGATTCAATGTTACCTTAACAGCCAGCACCCTGAATAGATGACATAAAGTCTGGAGTCTGGTTGCTTTAAATTGACTTAGGAATGCCTTGGCAGCTTGATTGTCTTTCCCCCCTCTCTTTCAAGGCTGGGCAGAGGAACCGCTTTGAGAACCATACACCTCGCCTTGGTTGAGGGCTACGATTTTTTGAGGATTTTTACTGAACCAACTCTTTGACAAAACCAATGTTCTCTCACCAACCAGCAACCTGTCTAGATGCCTTTACATGAAATCATCCTAAGATTGGCTTGATAGATTGAGTCGTCTTTCAAAAAAGTGTTAGTTCATCCCGTCCTGCTCTGTAGAAAACATTTTATTGCATCCTTCTTATCCTTGGTTAAGTTGTTTAGTTATGGTAACAAATTCAAATCGGAGCATACCAGCGCTAACTGGGTTCCTCTTAGGAGCTTTTCCAGCTCAAATGAGAACCGCCATTTCTACCTGGCTACCGATAACAAGTCTTAATCTTTCTTTCGCTCCACCATGGCAGATACTAGGTATGGCATAGTGGAAAGTCAAAGCAAATTGATGACAGCATTTTAACTCTATCGGAAACCGTTTAACAACTGTGTTAAGAAGTCTCTCAAGATTGCTATGCATATAAACTATGGTGCTTCCATCCTCATCTTTGCAAACCCCGAGGCGTCTTGTGAAAGCTGATGTTGATTGCACCTCTTTTCTGCAAAAAAAAAAAAAAAAACCATCATCATACTCCTTAGTAAGCGTTTCTTATCCTTCCCTCGCTCAATCTAGAGATTTCTGGTCGCTCTATTATCTCTCTGGAGCCATGACTTGTGTACCTCCGTCTTAGCTTTGTTTGCCTGAGCACATTTCTAGCCGAACCAGAGGTTTCGATCGCAGCGCTTCTTATGGCTTGTTGACATAGCTGCCATTTTAGTCTTCCGGGTTCATATCAACATCTGAATGATTTCTCGCAAGCTCAAGGGATGCGTGGTCGGCATAGGCAGCGGCCGGCCGGCGCGGCGGTCTCTTCCGATTGAAATCGTTCAACATTGAATTTTCTCGACGTAGTTGATGTTCGCCTAAGAGCTACGTACCTACTCTAAGTTTTGCACCAACTTGTTAGTGGTCCGAGTCGATGTTTGCTCCTCAGAATGTACTGACATTCAGAATGCTTGAAGAGAATCTTCCGTCAATCGCAATATGGTCGATTTGCTTGAATCGAAATCCTGTACTGCTCAGCGCCATAGTTTTTCCCGCTACAAATCAATTAACGTAACTCCTTTATCAGAAGTGATGTCTTGCAGTCTGTGTTTTCCGATCGTCATACGAAAGATGTTCTCTTCCCCCAATTATGACGTTAAAGTCTCTGAAGATAGTTTGTAAGTCATGTTTGGGGCACTGCGCTGCTCGAAGGTTTTGGCGAGGAGCTCGTAGAAACTTTCTTTGGTGTCGTGGTCTTTCTCTTCTGTAAAGGCACGGGCTCTTATGAGGCTTAAGTGATGGAATTCAGCCTTTGTACGGATCGTTTTGTCACTCTCTCCCTGACTTCGCGAAAGCTCGAGTCGTTTTGTTTTGTCTTCCTTTGACAGCGAATCTGTACGAAATAAGCGTGATCTTCCATATAAAGGTGGCGTTTCCCATAGTAAAAATTACAGTTTTCTGTAACTCTCAGGCCAGTCCCATCCTCGCATCTTCTGGAGGGCTGTTATATCAGCTTGTAAAATGCTGTTCACAATAAATGTTCTCTTCCATGACCAGCTTGTGAAGCTTTCGCATGAAATTTAGATCGTGTTTTGGGTTGGATCTTTATCCTGCTCCTAGTTCCTGAGAAAGCAAATCAGTTATCTACAAACAATAGAACTGATGTTCCCAATGCTCGTCGTTGATTCACCTTTCTGTTATCCAGCGGGCATCGCACGGAGGCAACGACGCGATTTAGGCCACCCCACATCACATAAATGTTTAATCTAAATTTGACGCCATATTGTGGAGAACGTTGCCGAGCGTTGCGAAAACTGACAAGCATAACACCATTTTTATTTCACAAGCCCATGATGTACTCAATCGGGTCAACTTTGGAATAGAGATTCCCTTTGATGACAGTGATGTTTTTCTTGGAAAGGTTTCTGTAGACCCGTTTGAATTAAGCACGGAAAGTGGTTTCGTCTTCTTCCGCTGCGTTGTTCTTCGGATCATTACACTAAATGGTGGAACATGCAAATTTTGTAGTCTTGTCCATGGTAAGACTGATTTCCAGAAAACAAGCTTTTACTATATAGCCTCCTTAGTGAAACACTTTACCAACACTGTTCAGTCTTCGACTACTGTCCCCTATTCAGCAAAAATTAAAATTTCACTCAGTCTTGAGTACCTATGCATAATGTTGAGATTATTCATAATAATAATTCACAAACACATACACATTTTTTGCTTATCAACCTAATCAATTTTATTTTTCTGTGCGATTTCCGCCATTTTTTCAGCCATTTTTTCCGCAGTTCTAAATGATAACAAAACAAACACATTCACAAACTTAACAATTAAATAAATAACACAACCTAAAATTAAAATAACATCAATACTGTTCTCCTCCAAAATATTCAAAGTTTTTAAAGGACTTTGCATATGCGGCGCACCTCTGTGCCGTATCACATATTCAATCCAATAAACAGCATTCTCGCGTGCCGTTAAAGGACGATCTCGATAGACTTTTGAAAATTGACGAACTGCATTTCGATATTTGTCATTTTCCATCACTTCAATAATAGTTTCTTTCAATAAATCGACTGTCAGTGTTCTGTAATCAAGGACAATGCCATGTCCTTTTTTTTGCATGATTGCAGAATTTTTCGGTTGATCGCTATAAACTGGCAACGAGACCATAGGAACTTTATGATACTCAGATTCGGTAATGCTTCCCTTGCCTCCGTGATTGACGAAAAGTTTTAAATTCTTATGAGCTAGTATGTCGTCCTGTGGCAGCCATTTTTTGAAGAGAATGTTTGAAGCATTTCCTGGCTGCTGTTCATTATCAAATTTCCAAATGACATTAAATGGAAGCGATGAGAATACCTGGTAAAGAATTTCTGTTGTGTTTTCTCCTAAATTATGTTCACGAACGTTGGATCCAAGGCTGAATAAAATCGCTCCTTTTGGAGAGTTCTCAAGGAATTTATCAATGTCCTGAAAAAAAGGAGTGAAAATAGAAAAAAAGAAATTAAATTCAGTTAGATTGAAAGACGAACCTCAGACAAAGGATCGGGTTGGTCCTTAATTTGAATGCCCCCGATTTCAACGAGACCTGGAACCAAAGGTCTTACTGGGCCCTCGCTGAAGTGATGATTGAAAAGGACAAGCGAAATATTCTCCTTCATCTCTGTGAGTGACCGATATCTATCCGATGGGAAGTTTTTACTGAAAAATATAAAAAAAGGATAGGATTTTATTGGAGTCCCTTTTTTTTGTAAACCAAAACTTACTTGTAAAGCCTCTCAGAGAAAAAATGAAGAGCTGAAGTGAGAAGTCTCTCGGCAGTGCTTAGAAGAAAATTCACAATCCTTCCAGAAACATCCATTGGACTTGATTCCATGAAGGGTGAGAATGGAACAAAAGCTGGATGTGTTGGATTCCCGATCAAACGAGATACATGTCCGAAAGGTTGAATTGGAAAGGACAACACAACTGGACATCGAAAATGTGCTGCAATTCCCAATGGCAGATCATTGAATGCATAACCAAGGATCATCAAATCGAATTGGTTATCCTCTTTCAAGAAATTGACAAAATCTGGATCTGAAGTGAACTCTGAGTATTGGTTAATGATTTTTCTGATAAGCGAAAACACTTTGAAGATTTTGAAATGAGCTGGAGTTGTTTTTGCTTCATTGATGACAGCATCCATGTCCTTTTGGGACAGTTCTTGTTGTTTAAGAAATACATGTCTGTAATTGGGATTTGAATCGGCTAATGGAATTGATGTTATCACAGTTAGGTTATGGCCTCGATCAACTAAAGCTCGAACTACGGCCATATGATGGATCACATTTGATGGACTATGTGTCAGAAAAACTCCAAGGATGTTGGAAGCTCTCACACAATCCAGAACTTGGATAGTTAAAACAATGAATACAGCTTTTTGGAACTTCATTTTTGAATGAAAGAAAAAATATTCGATTGAGGGAAGAGAACAACGGAAAGTGGTCCGTTTTGGCTTGAGCCATAGAGTTTTGTTTGTCCAATACTTAAATTGAATTCAAAATTATTTTTAGATTGTAGTTGTGGTTGTTTGTAAGTGCAACTTATATACTTAAGTCGATGTAGGTTCTTTTTCCAATACATTAAACAATCCTAACAAGAAATCATTTAGAAAACCAACTACTTGCGTCTTCGACCACAAATACAGTCTCTTATGTACTCGTACGTGTACAAACGTTGATTTCCCCTCCTAAGCAGGCACTTGAATATTCAGCACCTACTTAAAGTACTTAATAAATAGAAAATAAATTAATCTATCAATTTATTGTCTGAGTTCATATTCATACCGTTTTGATAAGAATCTACAATCAATAAATTCCCATATGACTACCTATCCCCATGACCCACTCTTGCGATACAATCAAAGCAGTCATTCATTCATTCATTCATCATATAGCGGTACCTTGTCACATGAGCTTCTTACTGATATGACCATTTCGGGGTTGCAAGTTGTACCTTCCTCGTGAATTTTTAAATCTATTTCCAAGATAAAGCCATTATTGACCATTTTTGTTTGCTTGGACGCTTTGATATAATTATGTGGCCGGAAATGATAAGAAAGTTGGTAACCTTACCCATATGAGGGTTGTAAGCAGTTAATTGAAACATTGAAACATCTCTTGGTCGAAGAATTGAATCGCGAACGACGTGTCCTGGTCAAGTAGTTTTCGATTTTGGAATTTAAGAACCATCTCAAGCCAACATGTTTTTCTGGTTCTTCGAATTCTGTCATGTCGCTACAGGGCAAGTTTTATGAAGGTTGTCCTCAATCGGTTATTGTTAATATATTCTCGGTATGGATATGAAGGAAAATGCGAATTCAATTTAAATTGCTTTTATTTTTCAATATAATCTCCCCTAACATCAATGCATTTGTTACATCTTGAGATAAGCTTTTTTAAACCCTCAAAAAAATAAATTTCCTCTTTCCCTGCAAAATACCCATGTATTGCCGACTTGAGTTCTTCATCATCCGAAAATCTTTTTCCACGAAGACATTTTTTCAAATCCGGAAACAGGAAATAATCACTAGGGACAAGGCCTGGACTATAGGGTGGATGTTGGAGTTCTTCGAAACCACAATCTCGCGCAGCAGCCTTGGAAACTCGCGCCGTGTGAACAGGAGCGTTGTCATGAAGAAGCAACACACCCGCTGCGAGTTTACCCCGTCTTTTCTTTTTAATTTCCTCCCGCAAATTATGCAAAGTGGAAGCGGAAGTGGCGTTGATGGTTTCACCTTTTTTTGTACTCAATGTCATATGTGGTGAACCCATGTTTCGCGACCAGTAACAATTCGATCCATAACACCGTCCGCGTTCTCACTACACATCTCCAAAATCTCTCTACACCATGCGATTCTCACTTTTTTCTGAGGCGCTGTGAGCATTCGTGGCACCCACCTTGCACTGACCTTTGAAAGGTTAAGATGATCATGAAGAATGGTGTGAATGGTACCAGTTGAAAGCTTTATTTGGGCATCCTCAAGAACAAGTTTTTCGACTTCTTTGATGCTTTCTCCCGTACAAGCAGTAGCCGGGGCGCCGGAGCGGGGGTCGTCTTCAATGCTCTCTCTGCCTCTCTTGAACTCACTTGACCACTTTTGCACAGTTGATAATGAAGGTGCGGAACCCTGGTAAACAGCCACCATCTCTTCATGAATAGTTTTTTGACTTTTTCCTTGCTTAGTGAGAAATTTAATTACAGCGCGATGCTCAATTTTCACCATCATGGTCTCAGTTGCCATTATGACTCTGTTTAACTAGAGATGAGGGACAGGGACTAATATCTCGCGAATAACACGAGTAATCTTGGCTTCCAAATCGTCAACCATACCTAGCTTATTCCTGAAGACCTAAGACTTTACCATATCCTCAGAGGAAAAAGTCCAAAGGTGTGATATCGCACGATCTTGTCAGCAAAACGTGAAATTAAGTGATCACCAAAATGATTTCTCAACAAGTCCATTGTTTCTTGCGCTGTATGGCTCGTATCGCCGTTTGGTTGAAACCAGAGCTCACCGAAACCATGGGCTTAAATTTCAATTTCAGGAAGCACATGATGTAGTTGGTTTACATGGTGCGATAACGGTTACCATTGATGGTAACATTCTGATTTGCCTCATTTTTGAAGAAATATGGACCAATGATTCCACCAGCCCATAAACACTATAACGTTGTTTTTATGCCCTATTTTATAGAATGGGTATTGGGTATATTGTATTTGGTGTGGAGCTGGTAACATTGAGAAATAATACCTTTAGATATAGAAAAGTATATAAAGGGAGTTTTTTTAGACGTGTGGTTTTCAATCTGGCAATACTTTTCGGAGTTGGTCTTTTGGACAGCTTTCAGTTGATTTATGCTCAGTTTGGTTTGCCATTTTATAATGAATAGATTTACTCCTTTTTGCGGTAAATTTTAACACAACAAGTTTCATCATTCCCTTCCTGTTGCGGCTCCAAAATGCTTTAAAGAGTGCAATAGAAACCTGGTCCATCAGCCAGAGGACTGCTCTTTAAGTGCTTTGGAAAAGTAACCAATCTAGTTTCCATCAGAAGTGTTAGACAGGGTGTCAACACTATGTTACGAAAAAGGCGGAAGAGCCACTTAGTCAGCGAGTTTTCGACAAAAGGTCGAAAAAGCAGAGAAATGCATGAAGATGACTCCATGTCCAACAATGTGTGAATTATAATCACACCGACATAAAATTAGAATAGCCAAATGCCCATCAAAGAAAGATCACAATGATGAATTTTTCCCCTTTTTGATATTTTCTGCGCGAAGGTCTACAGAATTAAGATTTTTCTAGTTTATAAATCCCACTATTTTAGTTGGAAAATGGTTAGGATTCTTTCCAACAAGAATATTCTTCTCAAAGTAATTAATATTGGGCAATTTGGGCTGAAGACTTTGCTTGTAATTTCGTAGTTTTTCACTTGCCTTTTTAAAATAAAAGAGTTGACTGCAGAAGGCTGAACACGTCCAATAAGCCAATGAGGATCATATCCTCAACGCATAGGATCGCGTGCAATGGATGTATCACTGCTCTCGGTCGCACCTCTCAGCCCTTAAGGGCGGGATGCTGCTGTATGCCCCAGAAAAGAACACCACCACGCAAAAGTTCTGAAGAGGATGGCCATATGGTCGTGGCGAAATGAACAGGCCATTTGAATGAGAATTCAATTTTGGATTTTGTTTAAAGAAGAAAATATAATTTGATAGAAGAAATTTTTTTGAAGAAAAGAGAAGTGAAACATTACAGATAGCGTTTTTTTGAAAATAAGTTAAGAGGATACATTTGTGCCAGAAAGAAGAATTGAGTAATTGAGGACATCTGAAGTTGGAAGTATATTATTGTTGGGAAATTAGAATCCTACAAAATAAATTTATATTTGAAAAGGCCTTCGCTGATCGTTCGTCTTCTCCCAAGATTGTGTGACTCATGACCTTTTATTTTTACCTTGCGTTACCAGTGTGATCTTCCTTGGTGTCATCGTGACACAAAACACTGTTTGCTATTTTCTTTTATTTTGCTTGTACCTATTCTAAATTTTGAGAATTAGCCTTCTGCTAACCTCGAAATAATATTGTTCTATTTTCCTTTTGTCGAAAAGACTCTGGGTTTCCGTCCAAGCCGTCTGCCAAGGTTTCCCAGACGAATCACTTCCCAATCAATAAAAGATTGCAACTTTCCATTGGGAATAATAATTCTTGTGTTTATATTAAAATATTGAAGACCCATTTCAGATTTATTTTGGTAAGGCAAACTACCATAAAAGTTTCCTGGCGCCCATTCGTATATATATAAGTCCACTCCCGTACCCTATATACACATAAATTCAATTCATCGTTTCGTTTAATTAATCAAGCGCGATTAATAAAAGTGTTGTTCTTATCGAAGATCGAACCCACTCCCAGCTGAGCTAACGGGGGACAGCACTGCAGTTGCTGTTTGGCTAGGAGTATTTTTATACCCTATTCCATAGAATGGGTATATTGTATTTGGTGTGGAGTTTGTAACATAGAGAAATAATACCGTTAGGTATAGAAAAGTATATATATTCTGACTCAGAATCAAAAGCCTAGTCGATTTAGCCATGTCCGTCCGTCCGTCCGTCCGTCCGTCCGTCCGTCCGTCCGTCCGTCCGTCCGTCCATATGTATACTCTCTAGAGGTCGCAATTTTTGAGCTAGAAAGCTGAAATTTGGTATATATAACCTTTGGTTTAAGAGTAAGGCTAAGTTCTTGAACCAGTAAAATCCGCCCACAAACACGCCCACAATCACCATTTTGGATGAACAACCTCAATTTGGTAAAATTAAATTATGTTTTTTGTACAGTTACGATAAAAGCATAACGCTAAAATTTCGCAAACATAAGCTTTAGGTAAATTTTTTTCCAATCAAATAAAAATATTTCAGTTTGGGCGTGGCTGACGCCCATTTTTCATACAAAACCATCAATATTGTTTTTATAAAATAACAATTGTTATATTAAAGCGAAAAACATTAAATATTGTGGGTATTACTGGCACAAAAACATCTTGTGTATGAAATCAAAAAAATTGATTTTGGGCGTGGCTGACGCCCACTTTTCATAAGAAACTATAAAAAAATTGTTTTTGTAAATAAACGGTATTTATAATGAATCCGCAAGTCAAAATTTTGCGTCTCTTAAGTGAAACTAAACAGTTTGTGTATGAAAAGAAATTTTTGAATTTTGGGCGTGGCTTACGCCCACTTTTCATGAAAGAACGAAAAACGTAGTCTCAAAAATTTAAGGTACCTCCAATATTCAATTTAAAACTTTTCTTTCCGTTCGTTATTTGAAAAATATATCTCTACATTTTCTTGTGTAAATTTTTTCAATACGCCCACTTTTAAAGGCGTGATTTGGATAAAATACCTTTGTTTAGGTAAGATTGTTTAAAAACTACTGAGTAGTTTTACACATATGCCTAAATACTGATCAAAGCTCAGTTAGTGCTTCAAATTTTTAAGACACACCCACTTTTAAGGGGCGTTTCCGTCAAAAGTCGTATAATGCTTTAATTTTTTAACGTTTCTTAACTATCGGTCGCAGTTTTGAAGTAAAAAGGATGAACACTTAGATTTATATTCCTTGGTTAAGTAGCAGAGTGTGGTCCAAGAATTGTTAAAAACACCCATAATTTAAGTTTTGTCTTGTTTTGTTCAAATCGATCTGCAAGAATAAAATTGAATGTCACTGAGCTCATACCAATTGGCAATAAAAAGTTTTAACTTTTTTTATTGTGCCAGCACTAATTGAACATCACACCGCCTAAAATTAATGTTATTGAATTTTTTTCTGTCTGCTAAAGAAGAATTTCGTTTCTGAAACATCGGCTGTTTGCGGGAGGCAGACGCATGCACTTACAAAAATATGGGGAATAGGGTATCCAACAGTTCGTTGCAAACGTACTGTAGCTCTCGTTTATGTTTTTTTAATAAATATATTCGCGTTTTGTTTTTAGATTCGGGTAATCCAAATAGTTAAGTAACAAATAAATAGTTTAAATTAATTATATCGCCATCGGTTGTTTGGTTGTGTGTTTGATCGGTTTTTTTAGTGAAAAAAATATTCCTAGCATCCTGAACAACGTTTGCAAATCGTGCAAATTTATTATTAAAATAATGGTTCGGTTCGCGCGACGCATCGCGCGCTACGTCCAATATTCGGTCGACATAATCGCTCAGGAATTTATCCGAGCTAGCCGCGGCGACCACTTGCCCGAAATTTTTTTAAAAAATATTGGCAAACCCATATCTGTATAAAAAAGCTAAATTCTTGGCTATGTCATTCAAATACACGAGTTTTGAAAGAGGCTACTTTGATTTGCATAGGAAAAGCAGTTTTGGTGCAAAATTAAGTTTGTATGGGAATAGATGAGCTTTAAATTAAACGACTGAGAGGAGAAGTGTAAATTTGAAGAAAAAACTGCACTTTTGAAGTACTCAAAAGTATAAGAATAACAAATTTTGACAAATCTGAGCTAAATGCTTAGATTGGGGCCGTTCCAGAAAACACTTTCTCATAATTATTAGATAATCATGTGTCAAACAAAATACGCAAACCAAGATGAAAACACATTTCTTAGCAAATTTCCAAATGACCTCAATTTTTATTTTCACGAATGTTTTCATTATCTGCAAATAATGGGGTTTCATCTGCGGCTTAAACTAGAATTGTTTCTATATCTCTGTTGTAAATAAACTTAAAATACTAAATCCCAATGGAACACTTTTTTTTTAATTTAGAGCAAATAAAAATTATTCTGAAACTCATATTTCCTGAACACATCCCAACAGCTGACTACATATGACATTTTTCCGACATTATGGTGCATATGTACATCAACTTGCATAGATATGTGTTGTCCCCACATTTTTTTTTTTATATAGAGTTAATACATGTGCAAGTTGGAGTCCGAATTCACAGCTTGTAGGTTAAAAGAGAGCCATCGTCGAAGTTGCCTCTCTCTTTGTAGGGTCGTTTTCGTTAAAGGGCTTATTAGATCTGCATTAGTGTTCGAACGCAGTTTTTAAGTTATACATTTGTGTATGTATGCGCGTACAAACATACAGACAGACAGACAGACAGACAAAAATTCTAAAAACGGTTGTTTTGGCTTCTGTGGGTCTAATAGAGACTCCCCATATTAGTTTTGCATCTATATATCTTCAATGTACAGACATCGACCCGTTACAATTTTATTATATGTATAGATAATGGTTCGGTTCGCAAGTTAAGTTACATTCAAGGGTGTTTTTTAAGAATTGTCACGATATTTCCTTTCATAACCTAAATTTTTAAAATTCTTATCACAACTTAGTTTATTTACTTTTAGATGTATCAATACCTTTCTTAATGTTTAGGTTTTGAATAGCTCAATTTACCAAACATTTCATATATCTCTTTATCTTTGTACCCAACAGTTAAATTTCTATGTAACTGGCACTTGCCATCGGAAGTGTTTTTAAAAAAAAAAATTTTTAAAATGATAGGACATTTTATTGACCACTTAAAAATCACTATTTAAAACGTTTTTTTTTCGAAAAAGTGGAGTAAGCCACTGTTTAGAACTGAAATTATTTTTTCAAAATCGTTCGACCAGTTTTTTTTTTTCAAAACTGTTTTTTTTTTTTTGAAAAACTTTTCGGAAATATGTATATTCCAAATTTTGTTTGAGTATGCCAATTTCTAGCCCTTTGTAGTTTTTATCAGAAAAATAAAATTAAAAAAAAAAATTAAGCCGTTTTTGGAAAGAACAAAAAATAAAAAAAAAATTTAAATTTTTTTTTTTTAAACGCAAAAAAAACTTTGTTTTGAGAAATTTAAGAGTTAATATTATTTTGTAGGCTTCTATATTAAACTTTTCATTAAAATTCGTCAAGTGACTTACGAGAAAATCGGATTTTAAAAAACCGGTCCTGTTTGAGATATCGTTATAATACTTTTCCTGAAAAATCTGTTCTAACCAAAACATAAAGTTAACTCAAAAAACACCAGAAAGTTTGATCAAAATCGTAGGAGCCGTTTTTGAAATAAATGAATTTTTCATAAGAAATCATATGGCAGTCACCGTTAGTTTTAGGGCTAGAATGCTTATTCCAAAAATCCTTCTGTACGAAATCATAATAATACTGTTAACCAAGTTTGAAGTAAATCGGTCCAGCCGTTTAGGCTGTAGGTGCCAAAAGAGGCAGACGGATAGATAGACAGAATTGCCGAACCCACTTTTTTAAGTTTCTTGACTTGACGTATTGGTGGACGTTTTGGAGGTAAATGGGTACAGTTTAGGTCCAAAAAAAGAGAGTGAAGATATGAAAACTGTCGGAGCAATTTATGATGACAACATCAATCATCGCGTAAACGTGGGATGGATGAAGAAGTAGGAAAACTCTCTTATCTTCTCTAATCAAACAATACCCCATAAGCTGAAGGGAAGACGCTACACCTCAGTTGTGCGTCCAGCCGGCACTAACATATATGGCTCACAATGTTCAACGATGTATAAAACGTAGACATGAAGATACTTTGTATGTCAGCAGGAGTAAAAACGTTTGATCGAATAAGAAGTATCAAAATTCGAAGAAGCATTCACATCAAAAATATCATTTTGCAAAAAAAGCACAATCAGCTCCGCTGATATTAGGTACCTAGTACATTTAAAGGAGAGACATTTAGACTTCCGTCAAAAAGGCAACATCATACACTGTTCTAATATGATCGCGAACACGGACCAATAAGACTCACTTTATTGTCTCTCTTTTTGCCTTCCAGCTGAAAATCAGCTGATGTGCCATTTATTCTGAGAGTGTTAAGCTCCCCCGTACTTTTTAAATGGGAGGAACACACCACACAAATATTTGGCACACGCAGGGATGGTTGCCATCACGAAATGCACAGGCAGAGATGTACACGTATTCACAGACACGAACAAATACTTCGAGGGTGTTTCAGGCAAGAGGAGTACGAGTTGGTGGTCTGTATTGGTCTGTGATCACGAGGGAGAAAGGAAAAGTCTTCAAAATTCCTCGTAAAATAAATTCAGCGGGCACCAGCATTTAGTTGGCTTCAGAAATGGAATAATCCAAGTCAAGAGGCTTGCTGGCGCGCATTTAGGTCAACCCCGCGAACTCCACAGGTGGTTCACTAGCAGATAAGTGGGAGAGTTGTGATCCACCTGAGGTCAACGGCCTTGGCTTTGATAAAGCATCGCTTTCTGATCGATCAGCGAAATCAAGCATCACTGCGTGTAGTTAGTGGTTGGATGGGGAACCGTACAACAACAAAAATCACGAAGCTGTTGACATATGTTTGTTCTCTCTTTTGTTCTGTCTGTCTCTCTCTCTCTGTATTGTGTTTGTCTGGGTCTATATAGCCTTTGTGACCCGACCCGTGCCTGTGAGTGTGCTTACTCCGTAGATTTATCTACTTAAAAAAAAAAAAACAAGAATCGAATGCTCAAGAAAAAGTATGATACTTGGTTGCACATCATTTCATACAAGTCCTTATAGCCCAGTCATTTTAGGTATTTTAAACCCCAATCTGCGGAAAAATTCCAATCAAGCTGAATTTTGGTACACACCTTAACTACGGCGTTGTTATGAAGATGTGAAAAATCGACATTGATATCGTGCCGGCAAAAAAAGTTATGAAGGTCAAAAGGTCAGGAAAACCTAAAAAAAAACCGTTTTTCGCAAATATCTCGGTTTCTATAGCTCCAATGATTTTAACGTGTATGACAAAATTGTAGAACATAAAATTTGCTACAATTTCGTTAGTACAATCAATTTTGTATGTCGATTAGTTACCGAGATTTGGCACTTTGAAAAAAAGGTCATTTTTCAAAATTCGCAAAAAAAATGCCAAGAAATGAAGAATTCCACCTTATTTCTTCGGATATACCCGAGAAATCATGAAATATTGCTGTTTTTATGGCTTCTTGTTAAGATTACCAACTTTTTACACCCCCCAACGATCCCCGCTTGCCCACCAGGTGCCAGGCGATGCCCATTACTCTTGTCATTCCGCCCTAATTTTTATATATTACTTTGTTCTTAGTATACAGTGGGCAGGTAGAAAAAGGTCGGAAGTTAATCAAACTTTAAGATATTGTTCAGGAATATTGAATTAACATTTGACGAAGTTTTGGATCTCACCGGCCCTGTTGAAAAAGAGAAGGAGGGGAAACTGCAAACTTTTCGAGTTCGCTCCGGTTTTCGCTCTATAACTTTTTTTGCTTACGTTCTACGGCAAAAGTGTAGTAGACTTTTTTGTAGAGCGTTAAATTTACTAAAATATTGTTGGTACAAAAATAGTTGTATGTCATTTCGTTACCGAGATACGGAAAAAGAGGAAAAGGGGGAATTGCAAAATGTTCGACTTTGCTCCGGTTTTCCCTCAATAACTTTTTTTCCTTACTTAATACGGCAAAAGTATGCCAGACCTTTTTTGTAAAGCATTAAATTTCCTACAATATAAATAGGGCGAAAATTGTTGTTTGTCAATTCGTTACCAAGAAATGGAATTTGAAAAGGAGGGTGGAACTGCAAAATTTTTGATTTGCTCTGGTTTTCGCCCAATTACTTTTTTTCCTTACATTTTATGGAAAAAACGTTTTGATTTTCTTGTAGAGCATTAAATTTTCTACAATTTTAATAGTTCAAAAGTTCTTCCATGTCAATTCTTTATGAATAAATGGAATGGAATGGAATGGAAGGCCAAAAATTAAGTTGTTCCACCCTCCTTTTCAAATTCCATTTCTTGGTAACGAATTGACATACAACAATCTTCGCCCTAGTTATGTGGTAGGAAATTTAATGCTTTACAAAAAAGGTCTTGTATACTTTTGCCGTATTAAGTAAGGAAAAAAAGTTATTGAGGGAAAACCGGAGCAAAGTCGAACATTTTGCAATTCCCCCTTTTCCTCTTTTTCCGTATCTCGGTAACGAAATGACATACAACTATTTTTGTACCAACAATATTTTAGTAAATTTAACGTTCTACAAAAAAGTCTACTACACTTTTGCCGTAGAACGTAAGCAAAAAAAGTTATAGAGCGAAAACCGGAGCGAACTCGAAAAGTTTGCAGTTTCCCCTCCTCCTCTTTTTCAACAGGGCCGGTGTGGTCCAAAACTTCGTCAAATGTTAATTCAATATTCCTGAACAATATCTCAAAGTTTGATTAACTTCCGACCTTTTTCTACCTGCCCACTGTATACTAAGAACAAAGTAATATATAAAAATTAGGGCTGAATGACAATAGTAATGGGCATGGCCTGGCACCTGGTGGGCAAGCGGGGATCGTTGGGGGGTGTAAAAAAATGGTAATCTTAACAAGAAGCCATAAAAACAGCAATATTTCATGATTTCTCGGGTATATCCGAAGAAACAAGGTGGAATTCTTCATTTCTTGGCATTTTTTGGCGAATTTTGAAAAATGACCTTTTTTTCAAAGTGCCATATCTCGGTAACTAATCGACATACAAAATTGATTGTACTAACGAAATTGTAGCAAATTTTATGTTTACAATTTTGTCATACACGTTAAAATCATTGGAGCTATAGAAACCGAGATATTTGCGAAAAACGGTTTTTTTTTAGGTTTTCGTGACCTTTTGACCTTCATAAATTTTTTTGCCGGCACGATATCAATGTCGATTTTTCACATCTTCATTACAACGCCGTAATAAAGGTGTGTACCAAAATTCAGCTTGATTGGAATTTTTCCGCAGATAAAACCTAAAATTACTGGGCTATTAGAAATGTTTATATAACCAAAAGGAGATCCCAAAACAATCGACTTCAAAACATCAAATACAAAATTTTATTGTCTAGTCTCTTTTGGTTTTTGTAAGCTTAAAAGTCCTTTTTACAACCAAAATCAAAAGACGTAAGAACAACTTAACAGCCTTAAAAACTAAACAAATTGAAATTGTTAGAAACAATATAACATCAATACTATTCTCCTGCAACATATTCATTGACTTCAAAGGACTTTGCATGTGAGGTGCACCTCCGTGTCTTATCACATATTCAATCCAATAAACAGCATTCTGTCGTGCCGTCAAAGGACGATCCCGATAAAGTTTCGAGAATTTTTGAACAGTATTTTTATATTTATCATTTTGCATTACTTCTAAAACTGTTTTCCTGAATAAATCCTCTGTCATGGTATGGTAATCTAGTGCAATGCCATGTCCTTTAGATTCCATTGTCTCAGCGTTTTGAATTTGATCTCCAAGCACAGGCAAAGCCACCATGGGGACTTGATGATACTCGGCTTCTGTCACGCTACCCTTTCCCGCATGTGTGATGAAGAGTTTTAAATTCTTGTGAGGCAAAATATCGTCCTGAGGAAGCCATTTCTTAAAAAGGATATTTGATGCGTTTCCTGGATAATCCTCGCTCTCGAATTTCCATAAAACATTATAGGGAAGAGTTGAGAGCGTTTTGAAAATTGATTTGGTACTGTTTTCTCCCAAATTATGAAGCCGAACGTTGGATCCTAGACTGAAAAATATTGCTCCATTTGGTGAGTTTTCAAGGAATTCATTAACATCCTGTAACAATATTTAATTGGGTTAGTTTCATTAGGAATGTCTTATGTTTCCAACTTACGTTTGGTAATGGATCGGGTTTGTCTTTAATTTGAATTCCACCAATTTCTACCAAGCCTGGAACCAAGGGTCTGATAGGGCCTTCGCTGAAGTGATGATTGAAAAGGACGAGTGAAATATTCTTTTGCACTTCTGCCAACGTCGGATACTTGTCAGGCGGATAGAACTCACTTAAAAACCAAAAATGATAAAATACCGTTCAAAAATCGTCTTTCTTAAAAAAAAAAACATACTTGTAAATTCTTTGACAAATTGTGTCGAATCCCCAAGAAATAACCCTTTCCAACATATTTGACAAGAAACATATGACTCTTCGGTAGAAGTCCATCGGCGCTGGATCCATAAACGGCCCAAAAGGCACAAATTCTGGATGAGTCGGATTGCCAATAAGTCTGTTAACATACCCAAAAGGCTGCAATACCCACAAACTCACTACAGGGCATTTAAAATGGGCTGCTACTCCCAATTGATAATCATTAAAACCACATCCATGAAGCATTAAATCGAATTTATTATCTTCTTCCATAAAACTGATGAAAGTTGGATCCAAAGGATACTTTGTATATTTTTCAAATAAATGTTTAACTACGGACAATGATTTGAAGAGTTTCAGATACGATGGAGCTTCTTTAATTTGATCGATCAATCCATTAAATTCTCCTGGTTTGATAACAAGGTTCTCAAGGAAGATATGTCTATAGCCTGGATTTGTATCTTTCAAAGGCAATGTAGTTATGACGGTTACATTGTGGCCTTGTTCAACTAATGCCCGCACTACGCTCATCTGTATGATCACATGGGATGGACTGTGGGTGAAGAACAAACCGAGTATGTTCGAAGCTCCAGCATTGCCAATTATGTGAAGGAACCCTAACACGCCAGTTATTGATTCAATTTGGAGTTTCATTTTTTAAACAATTTTATCCACTCAATATGACAACTTAAATTAAACTAAACTGTCGCCAATTGGTTTTGTTCTTCAAATCTATCTTATCTTTGTATAGTCAAATTTTCCTCACATTGCTGTTTAATCTTTTCGATAAAGTATCTCAATCAGAACGAATCAGCAGTTTTTGTTGTTTTGTTTTTGAAGAAAAGATTTCCAAAATCAATGCGTTATCTGCATAGTTGGAGATACAAATTAATTTTAACCTCTTAAAAGATATCCATTCAGGCAAAAGATAAGACCGAAAGGTAATCTACCTACCAATTAGGTAACTACTTATAAATTCTGAAGAAATGAGCTTACAGTTCGTCTGGACATTTTTTATTCGATGGGCAATCCTAGCAACAGCTACAAGAAGTTTTTTCGGAAAAGTAATGCGATTGGATACTATAAGGTCAGACAAGAAACATACGGTGATGTTCAAGTGAAGCAAATGATTCAATTATGGTTCTTTGGCCATTTACCCAAGAGAGAAACTGCGTTAGTTTTAGTAGAATGTATGGTTTGAAAATTATAGCCAAGCTATATTTGGGACTAATTTTGTTACTGGATTTATTGATGCGTTTGAGGAAATATTGAAATCTCAAAAAACCTCAGACGGTAGTTTGCTATAGTCATTTTATATCCAGTCCAGGGCACGCGAGAGGGGGTGGGGTCCTTAGTTCTACACGGAGGGTGTGTTTCTTTATTCATTCCGTATATTCGGAATATATGGAACGCCCTTTTTGCGTTTCTTTATTCAATGGAATATTCCGGATAAACTATTTTCTTGTTTCTTTATTCAATCTGGAATATTTGGAACGCATTCATTTCATTCCAAGTGAAGAGGTGGTTTAAATGGAATATTCTCTAGTTTGACTGATGCAGTTCACTGTCAGCTTTTGTTTATTATTTTTATTCAAGTTTCTTTATTTATTCTATTCTGGATATCCTGGATAGATATTTGATCTTTTCTGTCTTTTCTATTCTTTATCCGGAAAAAATAAAGAAACACACTCGGAAATTAGTAGGGATCTCAATGGATGCGTCAAATAGTGTTGGCTAAACATCGATAGTCTATCGATACTATCGACATTTAAATTATCGGCGATGGTATCGATAGTAAAAAACTATCGATACTATCGAAGAGGACAAATATTTCAACAAATATATTAATATCAAAATTGAATATAACTTTTTTGAAAATTTGTCTTCGCTCTTCGACATCCCTGTACACTTGCAAATTCAAATTCCAGTTCTTTGATACACAAACTGTAATAATGAGTGAGTTTCTTTATTCATTGCGTATATTCGGAATATATGGAACGCCCTTTTTTGCGTTTCTTTACTCAATGGAATATTCCGGATAAACTATTTCCTTGTTTCTTTCCGGCTTGTCAGATGTGGCGATTTATCTCCAAACGGGCGATTTTAAATTTATTTTGGCGGCACGAAAATCGGTTTGGCGATGTACCATAAAAAAGGCGTTATTTTTCGTTTTTGGCGATTTTAATTTTTTGAGTCGAAAGTCTCAATACTTTGTTCATATTTCATTTACACTTAAACCTTAGATTTTTTCCATTCCTGCATTCTGAATGGAGTCATCGAAACAATAATTTTGAACACAGGCACTTCAGATCGATTTATTTCTCTAAATGACGTACGTCAAACCGAATTCGTGAGTTCGTTTTCTAACCATAGTCAACAATTCTTAACAATAGTCAACAAAAAGGCGTTCCTTTAATACAAATTAGTTACAATTTGTCAATATTAACGTCATTATAGCGTTCCTAAACTTACCTTGAAGTGTCAAATAGTTACGATTTGTTACTATTTCCAACTCAATTGCATGATATGAGTTGAGATTTTTGATGTGAAAAATTAGACATTTTGTATTAAACATTTCAAAGTCTTCAATAAAAATCAATCCAAAAAATTACAAATACTCGATTTTAGCAGGAACGTCTTTGTTTTCTTTGAGTGATCAACAACAAAGAATAAAATAGATTTTTCCCAATTTTGAAAGATGAAAGAGAATTATTTCATTTTCATAAGTTCCTCAATTACAAAATAATGTTAAAAGTGGTTGTTTGACAGTTTAACTAATTCCAATAATAGGCGTTTTTCTTTTTTCATTCAGAAACGAGCTCTGAACAGAGTTCGAGTATATCGAGCTCGCTCTGAACGTCCTCTGAACAAATTGTATTCAGAGCGCTCTAAACTATTAATGAAACGAATTTAATATTCCATTAATCTCCTCTTCTCATGCTACTTGAAAAACCTGAAAAGATTTTTTTTTACATTTAAAATACCTTCTACGGCCATTTTAATTGTTTTTAATTTCAGTCGACGATAAAAAGTTCTTTTTATCAATTGAATTGGTTTGGAAGCGTCTCACTTGTGAATTTTATATTTTTGTTCAGCTTTTGCTCAGTCTGCCCCATCTATTTATTTGGAGCTCATAGAGCGCACTCTGAAGGAAATAAATACACGACTGGGTCGCACGTACTTGCTCTGTGGGTGCAGTTATACGATGAAAACAAACTTTTCGATCAATAAGAACAACTCGTTTTTGAAAAATTTGGTAAAACCTAAAAAAATTTGACTGAAACTGGAAAAACCGATATACGGGAGCTAACGTTAAGAAACTTTTAATATTTAAAATTAAGACGTTATCTTTTGGGTGTTATAAATGATACAAATGTCCACTTATGGGTTATGGCCTAATTAATAATACTGTTAAAAGCAATTTCCGCTATTATCATGTATATCCAAAAACTAAAAATGCAGTTTTGTTTGAAGTATTCTATGTATGTTACATACAAAGTTTCATAAAAATCGGGGGAGCCTTTTTTGAGTAAATTAGAAAAAATGAAAAAATTGGCCAAAATGTAGTGGCTCTTTGTATAGGAGCCACCATTTAAAAAAGAGAAACTGAAAAAAAATCAATGCCATCTGATAGGAAGCTGTAAGGAACTATACCAAACAAAGTTTGAGTGAATTCGATGCAACCGTTGACAACTTATGGCCATTTGAAAAAAAGCCGTTAAGAGCAGATCTCCGTTATTTGCATTTTTAGCAAAAACTAAAAACGCAGTTCTCTTAAAAACACTAAAAGAATATAACACACAAAGTTTAATCAAAATCGTTAGAACCATTTTCGAGAAAATTAGAAAAAACCAAAAAAAGTTGGCTAAAACTCAACGGCTCGTTGTATGGAAGCCACCGTTTAGAAAGGCTTCAGTGAAAAATTTACTAAACCATCCTATAGAACACTATTAAAAACTGTGTCAAACAAAGTTTTAGTTGATTCAATCAAGCCGTTGTGAACTTATGGCTATTTAAAAAAAAGCCGTTAAAACCTGATTTTCGTTACGACCATTTGAGCCAAAAACAAAAAACGCAGTTTTGTAAGAAATGCTTAAAGTAAGCTAAATTATAAATTTAATCAAAATCGTTAGAGCCGTTTTCGAGAAAATCCAAATTGAAAAAAAACCGTTACTTGAAAGGTACCAGTTTGAGCCGGGCTAAAACGAAACAAAAAAAACCTCGACAACCGTTTTTCTTCAAACTGCTATATACCAAGTTTGAAGAAAATCCGTCAAGCGGTTTAGGCTGTAGCATGACGTGAAAAAGCGCACATCCGCACAGACGCACAGACGCACAGACGCACAGACAGACCGACGGACGGTATGGCGAAAACCACTTTTTTGGGCTTCTCTATCATCGTAATGTCATGTTTGATTAAAACCTCGATTTTTTTTTTCTGCACGAAACCAATACTTGCCCTATAGAGCAAGTAAAAAGAAAAACGCCTAAAGCGGCCCACAGACACCACACTTGTGCGCGCGCATGTTTCTGTGCGAGGAAATGTGTGCTGTCTGTGGGCTGGTGCGCACACCGATTTTCGGCGCGAGTAAAAATCAAAACATTTTGATTTTTGGTGTCGGTGTCTCGATCGGTGTGATGTGTATGGGGATGCGCGCTCACATTTTATATTCAGTTGCATCGTATTGTGATTGAGTAAGGAGTGCGGAAGATTTATTTAAAATGTTTTTTTCCTTTGAAATCTCTTTCACAACAAAAGTGTGTACGATTTGGTGTGCAGTGTGTGGCGAAATCACGCGCCAGTTTCGGTGCACATGCGCGTGCACAAGTGTGGTGTCTGTGGGCCGCTTAATGTATCGTTCCTAAATGGTTTGTAAAAAAAACCAACAAATCCTAACAACGCCACTTCAACAATTTTTGTTTGACATGACAACAATTTATTGTTGACTATGGTTAGAAAAAAATGCACCAAATGTTTTCTGCAATGCAGAATGCAAACACTTTAAATTCGAACTGTTATGTTAAAATAATTTTTTTGAGTTTGGTGATGTTTGGAGTGGAAAATTGTGAAATTTGGCGATTTTAATTTTAAGTTTGGCGACTTCGCTTTATTAAACCTGACAACCCTGGTTTCTTTATTCAATCTGGAATATTTGGAACGCATTATTTTCATTCCAAGTGAAGAGGTGGTTCAAATGGAATGTAAAACTGTACACGTGACCAGATGTCAAGTTCAACTCGCTTGAAAGAAGCAGAAGCCATAATTGACATACATATGTCAATACTTGGAAAAATCTTCAATGGATAGAAGTTCTTGTTCACGTACGTATTGGAATCAATCATCAAGTAAACTACGAGAAATCGCGGTTAAGTATACTTCTGCATTCCAGCTTCGTCGGTTCCTTCTGAACGAATTTTTTCCAAAGCAGGAGAGATAATGACCAAAAACAGAAATCGCCTCAAAGATAAAAACTTAAACCATTTGCTTTTTTTATCAAACATAATTCAAAAGTTTTTGAAGACTTATCTTATATTTCTTTTCGCTTTTTCTTCTGCCTATGCTTTGCACATTTCTCTTGGACTTATAATCAGCTAACATAGTATTGTTTTAGCTTTGTTCGCGTACCAAAATGAAAAAGTGCATTCGATTTCATACATTAACACAAAGAGCGTTCGTGTACTGAGAGATGAACGAAAGATAATAACAGCTATTTTATTTTTTCGTTCATTTATTTTCAAGTTTTGGCCCAGTGAAATTTTATCTGGTAAAAACTTGAACTATGTGAAAAGCGAATGACGTAAACATTTGTTGTTGAAGATGACTCTTACCGCGAAGAGCTAACCAATCAAAAAATTCGAATTTGACGATTTTCAAGAATTTACACAAAAAGTGTTCGCTTACTTTTTTGTAAATGAGAGCGATTTTTCCCTCATTTGAGAAATTTTGACAGTTTTCATTTTTTTGCACAAAAAGAACCCGAACAAAGCTTTTGTTTAAAGCTTGTTTTTGTTTTTGTTTTATTTTGTATTTAAACAGAATTATTTCATTTTCACTTTGATTGATTAATGATTTTAAAAAACTATCGATAATATCGATAGTAAAGTATTTCGATATTTAGCCAACACTAGCATCAAATACATGGGAAAATTTGAATTGTGTTTCAATGGCAAAGATTCTTTTTTAATCATAGGTTATTTTGACAGTGACAGATGTTTCCCGCTCGAAATCTTGATAGGAATTCTGTGTCATACCGCAAAATGGACAACGCTTGAACAACGTTGGGAAGTATTGAAAATTTATTTTCAAAGTGAGTGCTTTTGAAAAAAAAAATTTGGCCGAAATGAAGCACACAACAACGCGCTTGCTGTACGCAAGTTTGTGAAATTTTTTTGTTAAAATAGTATGCCAGTAGACACACTCATGGTTCCCGTCGCCGCACAGTGCGCACAGACGTGAATGGGGCTGCTGTAGACGAAAATGTGAGACTCAATTCACGAACATCAACTCGCCATCAATCTCAACAGCTCAACATTTAACGCACCATCTTGAGGAGAATTCTGCACAAAGATCTCGGATTATTCGCTTACAAGATCCAATTGACTCAGCAATTAAAGGTGCACGATCATCCGCTTAGAGCAGCTTGAATTGGACAACGATTATGGCCGAAAAATCATCTTTTCTTACGAGGCGCATTTTCATCTCGGCGGCTTCGTTATCAAACAAAACTACCGCACGTTATTGTAAAGAAGCCAATGCATCCATACCACAGAGCGTGAAAAGTTGGAACAACGTTTCGGTCAACGGTGGGCGTTACAGAACCATGTTAATCGACTTTTTTCGGTCGCTTTTCATGTGATTGTGTCAGAATCCAAGCTGCTTCTCAAACACACCAGGTCTGGGGTGATTAAGGTCTAGTATAGTGTATCCCTGGTCCCTGAGAAATGGCTTTGCTACTAAGATACGTTCCAAGCCGGAAGAATTTTGCTGCACTAAAAAAACCATCAACATCGTCATTATAAAAAAACGGTTCTTATATTCGAGCGGAAAACCTTAAATTTTGTATATGGATATGGGCGTGGTTAACGCCCATTTTTCAATAGAAACTATAAAACAAAGCCACAAGCTCAAAATTGTGTCAAAACAAAATAACTTGCGAATGAAAGATTTTTTTCAATACGAGTCTTTTTTTAGGGGCGTGATTTTGATAAAATACCATTATAAAGTTCCTTAACGACTCGATTTAAAGGCTTACAATCAAAGCTCAGTTAAAGATTGATATCGGTCGCAGTTTTTAAGATAAACAATTTTTATATGTAATCTTTTGTCAGTTAAACTAAGGGTGTTTTTTTTAGAGGTATAAAACTTTGAAATGGAATAAAACAAAGATGATTTTTTTAAATTGACATAAAATTTACTTTATTCGAAAGAAAATCTTCTGGCATTATAATTTTAACATGATTTCTGGCATATGACCGCCACGGTTGGCTCGGACGTAGTCTAATCTCGAGGTCCAATTTGACTTTTTCCAACATTTGTGGCCGTATATCGGCAATATCGAATATTGTCCTACAAATGGTCAATCGTTTTGGGTTTATCGGCGTAGACTAGCTACTTTACATATCCCCACAGAAAATAGTAAAGATGCGTTAAATCGCACGATGCTGGAGGCCAATTCACAGGACCAAAACGCGAAATTATGCGCTCACCGAACCTTTCCTTCAAAAAATAAATTGTGGCACGAGCTGTGTGCGACATGTTGCGCCGTTTTGTTTAAAACACAGTTCCTGTTCATCATGGTTGTTCAACTGATGAACGAAAAAGTCAGTAATCATGGTTCTAAAGCGGACACCATTGACAGTAACCATGATACAACTAAACAAGGAAGCGATGTTCCGTTTTTCACGAGCGTCCGTGACGTAGAGCCACGTAGAGCGCAATACAAAACAAAAACAAAAATGCATATGCGATGGCGTCATCAGTTACGTAAAAGTGACGTTTATTTGTATCATGGATTGTAACTTTCTGGCCAGCATCGTTTTTAAAGAAGTATTATTACTCCGCCAACCCATAAAGCACACCAAACAGTCAGTTTTTCTATGTAACGGTGTCTCAATTGAGGATTATCCAGTTGAGGATTATCATCACTCCAAATACGGCAGTTTTGTTTATTGACGTTTCCATTCAATCAAAAGTGAGTTTTATCGCTGAACAAAATTTTCTTGTGAAAATCGAAAATCGTTTCACGAGTATAACAATGATTTTCAAATTAAATTTGCACAAGCGTTTGGAAGTGTTGTTCAGACGTCAGTCTATTCATGTTGAAATGCCAAACCAAGCTTAAAATAAATCACTTGACAGCTGAAAATATGGAAGACAGTTAAAATAGTGTTGCCAACTTAAAGTTCTATATACCATACCTCTTAAAAAAAAAAAAAACACCCGTTATATATTGTTTTGTAAATGGTGTTTTTTTTTCAGACGTGTGGTTTTCAAGAAGAAATAAAACGCATATAATATATGTCGCCGAATATTGGACGTAGCGTGCGATGTGTCGCGCGAATCGAACCATTATTTTGGTAATAAATTTGCACGATTTGGAAACGTTGTTCAGGAGTAGGTCTGTTCAGCATGAAATGGCAAACCAAACCGAGCATAAATCATTTGACAGCTGTCAAAAAGACAACTCCGAAAAAAGTATTGCCAGATTGAAAACCACACGTCTAAAATAAACACCCTTTAATAAGAATCGGGCTTAGGCTCGAAGCAATACAAATTTTTAAGTATGGGCCAGACACACACAATTAATTTTATTATTATTGCCTTCTGCCTGTTAAGAAAGAATTTTTTTTTCTGGGAGTGGTGAACGCCTTTTCATGAAAAAATAAAAGGCACGACTGGGTCGCACGAACTTGTTCTTATGCTAAGCAATTGCTTAGTGGCTGCATATATGGATATTAAAAAAAAATTAAAATAATTTCGAAAATTCTTTTATTTTTTAAAATAGTTTAAGAGTTTTCTCGAAAAAACTAAGTATGCAATAAAATTTCAAAGCTATACGTAAATCTAGGAAAAAAAATATTGAAAATCGTTCGACCAGTTTTTTTTTAAAAAAGGTTATTTTTGAAAAACTTTTCCAAAAAATATTTTGAAATTTATTTTTGTATATATATTTAGTATATGGCAATCTGTAGTTTACATTTGAAAAAATAACTTTAACAAAAATTAATATACCCGTTTTAAACATATTTCGAAAACCAAAAATTTTTTTGGAAAAATTATAAAAAATCAAAAAAAAAAAAGTTTTTGAAAATTTTTAAATGCCATATTGTTAAAATTATTAATGACTTCCTGTGCCCAAAATTTTATTGAAATCGAATGTATAGTTTACTAGAAAATTTGATTTGAAAAAACTGGTTCTATGAAAGGTATACCGTTATAAAACAAATTTTGAAAAAAAATTTCTAACTTAAAGATAGACTGCCTTAAGAAAATAGCATTCTGAAAGTTTTATCAAAATCGTTTGAGAAAATCAATTTTTTTCTTCCCGATTGTAGGTGCCGTTATTTTTTTGTCTAGAGCAAAAATAAAAAATTAGTTCCGAGGTACGGCCAAATAAATCCTATACACCAAATTTGAAGCAAATCGGCCCATCCGTTCAGGCTCTAGAGGCGCGAACAGACATACAGACAGACAGACAGACGGACGGAATTCCCATACCAACTTTTTTCGTCTTCGCCATCATTGTAATGTCATGTTTGATTGTTATCTCAAAAAAAATTTTCTGCACGAATCCATAACTTGCCTTATAGTACCTATAATCGCAAGTAAAAACTATTAAAAGCCTTAGGCATGATAGAAAGACCCATTAAGTGCGTAATTTTTTTTTTTTGTAAAAAAACACATCATGGAATAGGAAATAGGGTATTCGCACCACTTTCTAGCAAACGTACTGTAGTGCTTGCTTATATGTTTTTTGTGCAAAAAGTCTGATTGGCAAGAAATGGAAAACGAAAATTATACGAACTTTTCAGAAGTCAGTTCTTTTCTAATGTTTGTTTTGTCATTTGATTCAAAAACACCTCCGTAAACGATTCTAAGTTTCAAATTTCCAAGGACCATGCAAATTATGTTTTGTACGTCACTGCCACATGTGTGGTAAAGTCAACTTAACCAATTTAGATGTGTTTGCATTTCCAATCAAATTTTCAATTTATTAGATTGCTCCTTTTGTCCAAGTATTTTGAATGTCCTGCAGCTGCTTCCATTAAGAAATAAAATGCACGACTGGGTCGCACGTACTTGCTCTGTGGGTGCAATAGTAAGACGAAAACAAACTTTTCGATTAATAAGAACAACTAATTTTTGAAAAATTTGGTAAAAACTAAAAAAAATTTGGCTAAAACTGGAAGACTCGATATACGGGAGCTAACGTTAAGTAACCTTTAGTATATCAAATTTAGATGTCGTCTTTTGAATGATATAAATGATATAAATTTCCGCTTATGGCCAAATTAATAAAACTGATATTACCAGTTTCCGCTATTGTCATGTGTAGCAAAAAACTAAAAATGCAGTTTTCTTTGAAGTATTCTATATATGTAACATACAAAGTTTCATAAAAATCGGGGGAGCCTTTTTTGAGTAAATTAGAAAAAAACGAAAAAATTGGCCAAAATCTAATGGCTCTTTGTATAGGAGCCTCCATTTAAAAAAAAGAAAATGAAAAAAAATCAATGCCATCTGAAAGGAAGCTAAAAAAAACTATACCAAACAAAGTTTGAGTGAATTCGATGCAACCGTTGACAACTTATGGCCATTTGAAAAAAAGCCGTTAAGAGCAGATCTCCGTTATTTGCATTTTTAGCCAAAAACTGAAAACGCAGTTCTCTTAAAAACACTAAAAGAATATAACACACAAAGTTTAATCAAAATCGTTAGAGCCGTTTTCGAGCAAATAAGAAAAAACCAAAAAATGTTGGCTAAAACATATCGGCTCGTTGTATGGAAGCCACCGTTTAGAAAGGCTTCAGTGAAAAATTTACAAAATCATCGTATAGAAAACTATAAAAAACTATGTCAAACGAAATTTGAGTCGATTCAATCAAGCCGTTGTGAACTTATGGCTATTTGAAAAAAAAAGCCGTTAAAACCTGATTTTCGTTAGGACTATTTGAGCCAAAAATGAAAAACGCAGTTTTGTTAGAAATGCTTAAATTAAGCTAAATTTTGAGTTTAATCAAAATCGTTAGAGCCGTTTTCGAGAAAATTCAATTTGAAAAAAACCGTTACTTGAAAGGTACCAGTTTGAGCCCGGCTAAAACGAAATAAAAAAAACCTCGACAACCGTTTTTCTTCAAACTACTATATATCAAGTTTGAAGAAAATCCGTCAAGTGGTTTAGGCTGTAGCATGACGTGAAAAAGCGCACATCCGCACAGACGCACAGACGCACAGACGCACAGACGCACAGACGCACAGACAGACCGACGGACGGTATGGCGAAAACCACTTTTTTGGGCTTCTCTATCATCGTAATGCCATGTTTGATTAAAACCTCGATTTTTTTTTTCTGCACGAAACCAATACTTGCCCTATTGAGCAAGTAAAAATACCATTATACTCGCACGTATATCCTGTTTTGTCTGAATATGTCCTTAGTTATCGATGTATACTTCGAACGAGGCAAAAATATCAATATCAGTAGTTGTTGTCGATGTTTGCACGAAGCTTGAATACATATATAAATTCACCTACTCGTACAAAGTCAAAGGATTTTCGCCCCCGAAAGCCAAAACCAAAATACCCGGATGTTTTTCTGGGAAACAAAAGATGTCAATTGTGCATGGCTAACATAACAACAACAACAACAACGACAATGTGTATTTTTATTTCTGTTTGCTTTTTGCTTACAGGGAAATGGTTTGCCATTCACTGACTCGGACGTCTCAATTTTCGAGGCGTTTGCCATTTTCTGCGGACTTGGTATCCATAACACTCAAATGTATGAGAATGCATGCAAATTGATGGCCAAACAAAAAGTCGCCTTGGAATGTCTCTCGTATCATGCAACTGCTGGTCAGGATCAGACAAATAAATTGGTTCAGGATACTGTGGCCACTGCAGAGGAATACAATTTGTACAGCTTTACATTTATCGGTGAGTATTCGATTGCAAAATGGTTTTGATTCTGCATACATATACTATACATACGACCAGAGAGGAATAAGGATTTTGCATTTTAATTACAGATTTCGAACTCGAGGATGATGACACGTGCAAGGCGGTGCTGAGGATGTTCTTGCAGTGTAATTTGGTTCAACAGTTCCAAATACCCTATGATGTAAGTCTTTTTTGTTGATGTTATTTTATGCAACACCTTTTTGCTGAATTTTATCCTTTTTTTAAAAAAAATGTAGGTCCTTTGTCGATGGGTGCTGAGTGTGCGTAAAAATTACCGTCCTGTAAAGTATCACAATTGGCGACACGCCTTGAATGTGTCACAAACAATGTTTGCTATGCTCAAGACTGGCAAGATGGAACGTTTTATGACTGATTTAGAGATATTAGGATTATTGGTGGCATGTCTGTGTCATGACTTGGATCATCGTGGAACAAATAATGCATTTCAAACTAAGACCGAGAGCCCCCTGGCGATATTGTATACAACTAGCACAATGGAACATCATCATTTTGATCAGTGTGTGATGATCTTGAATTCTGAGGGAAACAATATATTCCAGGTGAGTTTAACCTTGTTTAATTTTATACTTTCTTTACTTTTGATGGTTCAACAAAGCATAGTGCTCCTGAGGATTAGTTAATATGCCTCTGATCTGAAGCCGGCTCGATCTCTTTTGCTGCCTTCTCCAATGTCGCATTCCAATTTGTTGGAGGTCTCCCTCTATCGCTCCATTGTAGGACTCTTCCCGGCATGGCGTTTAAGATTTTAAGAGCTGGAGATTTTGATACGAATTTTTCTGAGTAGGCTTTGTAGCAGTTTAGCTCATCATTTTATCTTATAAGCCATATGTTTTTTTTATACCCTATTCCATATAGAAGGTGTGGAGTTTGTAACATAGAGAAATAATACCGTTAGGTACAGAAAAGTATATATATTCTGACTCAGAATCAAAAGCCTAGTCGATTTAGCCATTTCCGTCCGTCCGTCCGTCCGTCCGTCCGTCCGTATGTATACTCTCTAGAGGTCGCAATTTTTGAGCTAGAAAGCTGAAACTTGGTATATATAATCTTTGGTTTAAGAGTAAGGCTAAGTTCTTGAACCAGTAAAATCCGCCCACAAACACGCCCACAATCGCCATTTTTGTTGAACAACCTCAATTTGGTAAAATTAAATTATGTTTTTTAAACAGTACGAAAAAATCATAACGCTAAAATTTTGCACAAGTAAGCTTTAGGTAAACTTTCTTCCAATCAAATACAAATATTTCAGTTTGGGCGTGGCTGACGCCCATTTTTCATACAAAACCATCAATATTGTTTTTTGTAAAATAACAAATGTTATATTAAAGACAAAAACATTAAATTTTGTGGGCATTACTGGCACATAAACATCTTGTGTATGAAATCAATAAATTTGATTTTGGGCGTGGCTGACGCCCACTTTTCAATAGAAACTATTAAAAAATTGTTTTTGTAAATAAACGGTATTTATAATGAATCCGCAAGCCAAATTTTGCGTCTCTTAGTAGAAACTAAATCGTTTGTGTATGAAAAGAAATTTTTGAATTTCGGGCGTGGCTTTTGCCCACTTTTCATGAAAGAATGAAAAACGTAGTTTTAAAAATTTAAGGTACTACCAATATTCAATTTAAACCTTTTTCCCTTCCGTTCGTTTTGTAAAAAATATATCTCTACATTTTTTTGTGTACATTTTTTCAATACGCCCACTTTTGAAGGCGTGATTTTGATAAAATACCTTTGTTCAGGTAATATTGTTTAAAAACTACTCGATTTAGTTGTAGTTTTACACATATGCCTAAATACTGATCAAAGCTCAGTTAGTGCTTCAAATTTTTAAGACACGCCCACTTTTAAGGGGCGTTTCCGGCAAAAGTTGTATAAGGCATTAATTTTTTAACGTTTTTTAACCATCGGTCACAGTTTTGAAGTAAAAAGATGAACACTTAGATTCATATTCCTTGGTTACGTAGCAGAGTGTGGTCCAAGAATCGTTAAAAACACCCATAATCGCTATTTCCATTCAAAACCTAATTTTTAAAAATTTAAGTTTTGTCTTGTTTTGTTCAAATCGATCTGCAAGAATAAAATTGAATGTCACTGAGCTCATACCAATTGCCTTGGCAATAAAAAGTTTTAGCTTTGGGCGTGGCGCACGCCTTTTTTTATTGTGCCAGCAGTAATTGAACATCACACCACACAAAGTTAATGTTATTGAATTTTTTTCAGTCTGCTAAAGAAGAATTTTGTTTCTGAAACTGAAACATCGGCTGGCTACGGGAGGCATACGCATACACATACAAATAGGGAATAGGGTATCCAACAGTTCGTTGCAAACGTACTGTAGCTCTCGCTTATGTTTTTTTTAATGTTTACACGCAGGACTATAAACATATCAAACAGTGTTAATAGAGTGGAACTGTATCGTGCCATGTCCAACTTTCGAATCCGTGCTAAACTGATACGCCTTATCAGGCTGATGCGACGTTGGAAAATGCTCGCTGTTCCGTCAAAGTTGGTAGGGACGCTATACTGAAACTTTCGAAACCACCAGAAGTCTAGACAAATTGACGCACTGTCATGCAGCTGTTTTACCATTGTGCTGGAAAATGTCATACCGAACACCCAGAACATCCGGCACCAACTTTAATAAAACGACACAATTACTTGGGTTTGCTGACGACATTGACGTGATGTGAAGAACAAAGCAAGCAGTAACCGGTGTCTTCACTTCTATGAAGTCAGCAGCAAGTAGAGTGATACTGAAAATAAACGAGGACAAGATGAAGTATATGCTTTCATCAAAAAAAGTCCAATCCCACCACCGACTTGGTCGGAACGTAACAATTGATAGGTATAGCTTCAAGGTATTCAGTGAATTTGTGTACCTGGGTACTGCTGTAAGCACAAGCAACAATATCGCAGCGCTGAAATCAAAAGCAGAATAACCCTTGTTAGTCGCTGCTTTTTCGGACTAAATAATCAATTGAGGTATAAAGCCCTATCGAGAAAAATCAAGGAGACACTGTATAGAACACTCATCTTCCCGGTCCTGCTATATGGTACAGAAGCATGGACTCTCTCCCAATCGGATAAAAATTCACTTGGAGTATTTGAGAAAAAAGTTCTGCGCACGATTTATGGTCTTGTCTGCGTTAACCGAGAAAACAATATTTGGCGAAGAAGATACAACGACGAACTATACGTGCTGTACACCGACACAGAAATTCGAATTCATCGACTAAGATGGTTGGGCCATGTAGAGCGAATGGACATCTACGCTCTAGCTCGTAAAGTCATCAACGCAGAACCAGAGGGAGCCAGAAGCCAAAGTTGACCTCATCTCCTATGGAGCGACCAGGTAGAGTGAGAATTCCGACAACTTGTGTAAAATTAGAGATCGAGCTGGCTGGAGGAACATATTAAGCAAGGCCTAGGAGCACCACACTCTAGTGGAAATAACATAAGTAAGTAAGTCAGTACACGCAGGACCATAAATCGTTCGTAAAAGATTTCTCTCGAATACTGCGAAGGACCCTTAATACGACTAGGAGAACCCCCACGCTTTTGCATCGTGTAGCAGGACCTGGATAGTTATTCTTCGATTGCTTGCTTGGAAAAAAGATATATAATATAGAACTTCCCTTGTCCTCGTTTATAATAATCAGTCCCATTCTATTGCTGCTGGTTCCATGTTAGTAAGTGTATTCCTAACTGCTCGCTTTGTTCTTTTTTACACGTCATCCTTTGCGGGTTTTGAGTTCAAACCCAGCCTGCCCAGAAATTTGTATTTATTAACCCAGTTTCAGCTGGATGCTACCAGCGGGATTTTCGTGAGATAATTATAATTCCTTTCTCTCTATTCCTTCTCTCCTCACTCACACATTTTAATTCATTATAAGGGTAATCATATCCCCTCAAGTTCAAGTGCATTGTATACAAAAATCAAAGCATAATGATGAAACACCTCCATGACAGTGTGTCTACTTATCTTAACCAACTGGTGGTGTGGAAGCTAGAAGTTTCCGGTAGAAACCAAACCAATTTTTACGGATCAGCGAGCAAACTACTCCAACGTCGTGATCGGACATAAACTTAGCAGAACTTCTAAATCTGGTCATGGCACGGTAAAGTTCTTCCTTATTTATAACATTCCATAAAATCGATGAGTAGATGGTGGATTTCGATCTGGAATTCTTGGGTTCTGTCTGGAAGAGTGAGTAGGTAATGCGAAGAGCTGTTCGGTGGCAGCTGCTTTGAAGCTGCATTGATAGTCAACTGGATTGTCAGCAAACATGAGATGCTTACATAAATCGCTGAGCAGAATCTTATAGGAGATGTCCAAACGACATTCTAGTGCTCTTTCCTGAGCGACAACTAGTCAGCTGCGTTGTCGGATTTGTTTTCCTGAGCACATTAGGAATCAATACAGGAATTTTCCGGAGGTGGTTGTGAGAAGCAGACGATTTTGTATATAGCTGGCATTAGTCTTGGGACTGCTATCAAGCTCAAGAGGTACATGGTCAACTGAAGCGGTCTCTTCCGGTTACAGCTTAACGACATCAAATTTTCTGAGCTACTTGATGCTGCGATTCAATATCCGTATTCTAACTTGAGCTGCTCCTATTACCAAACGTAGTGCTTAGCGTTTATATTGTCCGCTCGGAAAGTGCGGACATCGGCTATCGATTGCAATGTGGTGGATTTGGTATATTAAGATCAGGAGACACGTCCAGGTTCCCGGGAGAAAGTCGATTAGCCAGAGTCTGTCATTGGAAGTGTTCTCGTACTGGCAGTGCTTACGGACTGTCTGACCAAAGTTATGCTGCTTTCCGGTTTTCGCGTTGAATCTACCTAGAATAATCTTAGTGTTGTACTTCAGGCAATCATCATACGTGTTCTCGAGAATATCGTAGAACTCTTATTTGGCTGTGTCATCTTTCTCCTCTAGCGTGGACGCATATAATCAAGATATTATGGAATCTGGATTTAATGCTGATAGTGACAGTGCGAAACCCTAAGATTTCTTGCCTTCTCTTCTTCCTCTTATCACAAACTGGGTCCAAATAACTTCTTGTCCTCAAGCACTTGCTGTAACGATTGTCGCGATTTTTTAGGTTTAACACTCGCCGCTATTACTTGGCAAGTTATGTCCAGATAGACCCAGTGACCACCAACTAGGAGGTAAAATAAATTATTTAACACAATGGAGAGACAAATTGAACCAAGCAAAGTAAACTTCATTCGTGCCGTGTGACTTAACAGTACGTCCGGAATAATGCTAGAAGGTTAACTGATGACAATTCCTAGCAGTCCGAGTATAAGGTATTGCTGCAGCATACTGTTGACCTAGAGAACTCCTGACACATACATGGATAACCAGACCACAATAACAGTATTTGGATTTCGTATTACGTCTCAAGTTCATTAGTCTTAACAAACTTAATTCGCTCCCTGACGGCCTGACATGTCTTTTTTTTACTTTAATTGGACAAGTCTTGACACTGGACCACTCGGGTTGACATAATGAATCAAAAATAAATCTCTTTTTCTTTAGTTTTGCTATCGATTTCAAAATTTCTTTCAAAAATGTACCTCCTTAAATTTACCACGATACAACAATTTCGTCCTCAAACTAATCCTTATAACTGTCCTTTGCAGGCACTCTCAACCGACGATTATCGATCTGTTATGAAAACAGTTGAGAATGCAATTCTCTCCACGGATTTGGCAATGTACTTTAAGAAGCGTAACAGCTTCCTTGAATTGGTTGAAAATGGCGAATTCGATTGGCAGAGTGAAGAGAAGAAAGAACGTAAGTACCTAACCTAACCATAAATACCACTCACACAATCACAATATTTTTATGGTCCTTAACACCTCAATATTACAAGGTACTTTAAAAAATATATATTGCATACAATCTAGAACAGAAAGTGTGTTTGCAATTCGTATCCTTTTAAAGGACCTATTTATATTGGATGGAATTTTTTTTTTTTGTAATATATCCATCCATTCTGGAAAATGATTCATGACACATGTTTCCACTGTGATGGCGATGATGATGGCGCAATGAAATTGATCATCAAGCGTCAAACGGAAAAGGCTTAGAGACTAGCACAATTCATCAGTTCAATGTTCAGAGCAAAGTCCTTGAAAAATGGGCTTTTCTAAAACAAAGCCCCACATACTACATATACAGCTCAATCATTCTATAATGGTGGCAGAAATATCATGGAACATTTACAAAGTGGACACAAAAAAAAAAAAACAAAAAGGAAAACTTTGGAATGTCATGTGTGTCGTCTGCCTGCATAAATGTGTTGCTTTATTTATTCGCCTTTAGGAGTCGATTTATTTTGATGATTTTATTGTGCACGCTCGCTCAATAAACGGTTTTTGTTTGATTTGATTTTTTTTTTTTTTTTTTTTACAGTGTTATGTGGGATGATGATGACAGCCTGTGATGTGAGCGCTATCGCTAAGCCCTGGGAAGTCCAGCATAGAGTGGCAAAGCTGGTTGCAGATGAATTTTTCGATCAAGGTGATTTGGAAAAACTGCAGCTGAACACGCAACCCGTGGCAATGATGGATAGGTAAGAAAAGGATGTTTTTTTTTTATAGCGTTGTTTTCATTTTTCTGCATGGTTCGGGGAATGAAGTTAGGTGAAATAAAAATGCACACCTACTATACAACTAAACACTCGAACTAAGAGCCTCAAACTTAAGTAATTTTTTTTTTAAACTCGGAATGTTTGAAGTTCCATTTAAGCTTGAAATGCTTTTTTGGACGTTTATAACAGTTTCAAAGCGTCAGGAGATAGATGTAAAATGTGTTTTTTTTTAGAGGTATAGAACTTTAACTTGGCAGCAATGTTTGATTTTGACAGCCATTTTGTCACCTGCCTTGTGATTCATCTTTAGTTTGGTTTATCATTTCATCATGAGCCGATTGACGGACGCCTGAACAACGCATGGAAATTGTGCAATAGTGCCCCGCCATGCTGTACGGATTAGTTTGACGGACAACAACGTTTGGGTTTAATTTTTTTTTTCTTTTTGTGAATCAATGGTTACAGAATTCAAGAACCTATGCAACGTTGTTGTGGTGAAAACAAAAACAGAGGAATTAACTGCAATAAAGAAGCAGGATTGCGTTTTCGTCGTCTCAAAAGTACGAAGCTCAAAACCAAAACTTTAGGGACCCTTTATCGCTCCTTTATCCTCAGTAGCTAGGGAACTATTGAATTAAAATTATTAAAATTGGGTTGGACGTCACAATTAAAACGTAACGTTTCCTACCTATAGGGAAGACTTTGAAAACTTCAAACCACATCTGGTATACCGACGACGGTTCAAAAACGAGCTGGTTCCAGAGTTTTTGGTTGATCATCCACCGCTTACCCCGTGTGGTACTGGTAAGTGTTATGCACTGAAACACCGAAGGTTCTGGGTTCGATCTCTGACTCCACCAAATTTGTTTCCAGGGTACTGTATTTTGCGAAGAAGTGACAATTTGGATTCGGAGGTAATTTCTAGGTCTATTACATTCCGGTTAATTGTAATCTCGGCCACGCTTGTAGCTGTTGTGGCAAAAATGTATTTATTTTTAAAACAAGCGCTAGCTTTGCAGTCAGCCTTGGGGTTTATTCGGCAGAAGTTTTTGCTATAAGCACTTTCGCGAAGATGACATGTCCCCCAAACATACCAAAAATAAAACCAATATTCACCTTTTCAGACAGCCAATGGGTTCATCTATCGTAAGATCCAAGCTCGTTGTAGAGATGATCTCAGGTTTTTCCGAACTTGCAAGAAGAAGCTTTTTAATTCTCAGTAGGATCTTGGCGTATAAATTGCTTGCAGGAAATGAAAGGGATGACTCCTTGGCAAAAGAGAACCTTATTGACAGATTTCGAATCCTTTTGTGAGGTGAGTCAAAATCTTTGGAAAAACACCTTCACACACGGAACTTGCAGCAGGCAAACATTTCCTTCGGAATGTGCAGCACTTCTCCCTTTTAAAATACGGGAACTTGGAACCAAGATCATCCACATGGATATGGATATTGACCAACAGAATATCATAAAGTTCTGGTTACAGTTTGGACCAACAGGTATGCTTTAGAAACTCACATGGGATGACATAACAGAAATCATCCAGAATCCCCATAAGGTCTCCCTTGCACCTTAATCTAATTTAATCTAGATCGCTGAGATCTAGATAAAAAAGAATCCTCCTAAATGGGTATGTGGTTGATAAGTTTGTGGAAACAGCACCGAGTGATTAAAGGGCTGCTTGGCTGTCTAAGAAGATGCGGGTATCCAGTGTGGATATCACGTTTTCCTTGGCTCAAAATAAAACTTATTTGACAGTGGTCTGGGAACTAGCTTGAGAAACTAAGATTTCGTCAGTCTAAGTGCTGGACGTGACACTTCCCACCCGGTTTTTGAGCCTTCAATATTGAAATGAACTGAATCATCTCTCAAGAATTTCCCCTCGTCCCAAGCAGAGTGAGGTCTGAGACTGAGGAGTATGTTTAAGGTGGCTGAAAGTGTTAAGCAGAGGGCTCCGGTGATCCATAAGCAGGTTGACCGATTGACTTTGTTTAGATTGTCACGGTGAGTCACTTGACCTAAGGCAGTCCACCATTTCTCTACCCCATAAGGAAGTATAACCACTGTCCGATGACTTTTCTGCATCAGGGAAAGAGAGCCACCGTGGAGTTGAGTTCCATTAATTGATGTAGCTCTTAGTTATGGAATTTTGTATTTCGTTGTGAAGAGAATAAACTCACTTTTGTGGGGACTAACATTCAGCCCATATTGGTTGATCTCCACTATGTAGTGCCACCTTAGATGGGGTCTGTTCAAAGCCATTATCATATTCGCAACAGCTCCACCAAGGACACCGGCGCTTAGTAACTTGAACTCTCCACCATTCCTTAGTGTTACTTATTACTCTGCATGGATGGTAGGGACCCAGAATATACCGCCAAATCCAAACGTTCAGGTTTACTCATTGATCGAACCCGGAACCTTCGGATTTTCGGTCCGACACACCTAATTTTCAGACCCCGGCATTTCCACGTTCATCTCTGTATTCTTCGGGTCCGACTTTGTACCCTTTGGACGAATCCTTCACAATCAAGTAAAACATTCAAATGTGGACTCTACCAAAGCACCCACCAGTACCTTACATTAAACAACACTCTTATCCGCTTTGGTTCTGGTCCGGGGCCATCCGGCACTCACCATCGAATCAGGTTCAGCACACCGCAAACTGTATGTCCTGTGGTGAAGCATATTGGAGCCTGAAAGACTTTTAACTGGCAACCTTAATGTTAAACAAAAAAGTCGAGCTGTTGGCCAAAAAAATTGAATTTGGTCACAGACTATAATAGAACTAGAAAGACGTAAGAAACAGAAAAAATAAATCTCGCGATGTCCTCGGAATCCATTCTCTTGTGACAAATCCTTTTTTAAAATCTTAATGAAATCACATTTTCCCAGCAATTCCTCTAAATCACTCAGCAATTCGTATTTCTAATCATGACCATTTTTTTTTGTACTTTTTTTCTCAAACACAGAGAACGCAAGGACGAACTACCAAAAATGCAAGTTGGGTTTATCGATATAATTTGTCTGCCATTGTATCGGGTACTGTGTGACGCCTTCCCCTGGATTACACCATTATATGAAGGAACACTGGAAAACCGACGTAATTGGCAGGATTTGGCTGAAAAAGTGGAAATGGGTCTGACATGGATCGACCACGATACCATCGATAAGCCCGTCGAAGAGTTCGCAGGTAAATGGAAAATGAATTTTTTCGTTTATTTTTTATTTCTTTCATCAATGTGTCAAGTGCAGCTGATGGTGCACTACGTCGTTTCACTTTTTCATCAATTTTTCCTCCAAACCCCTTAACCCCCTTGAATCATGACACAGAAAGGAGATAAATTGCCACACCATCTTTTTTTTTCAATGTTAAAATCAATTTCACTTAACTCAATACCTTTCATTTTATTATTTTTTTTTTGTCTCCACTCTCTACCAGCTTGCAAGGAAGAGGAAATAAAGGATATTGAATTCACCGTTACAACGTTAAACTGTCAACATGCCAGCGGTGGTGAGTCAAATGACACATCAACACCTGAGCATCGTGGATCCCGTTTTAGTAGTATGAAAAAAACTGGAGCCCTCGGAAAGGTGGTTCGTTCCAAATTGAGTAAGACTTTGTACAACAGCATGGATGGGGCGAAACCAAAAACACCTCTAAAGCCATTGTTGGATGTTCATCCATCGGACTCAACTCACAAGGACTCAAAATCATCATCCCAAGATGGAACAACGACAGCTGATAAAAGCCCCACAAGCCCGCAATCATCAAACCAAATGCCTGATAAGTCAAAGAAACGCTCAAAGCTGTGTGCTCTTTTGTGACGAAAGCCTTCCAATTAGAATTTGAAAACCCCTTCCTCGTGTAGCCCAACATAGTTCTGCTCGACTCGCTATATGGCTATACCCTGAGGAGGGTATTTTTTAAATTTTAATTGGTTTAAATTAAGACAACACAAAATGTAAAAAAAAAAAAAAAGGAAAGAGTTTAGGAAGCGCTTGCTTGTGCATAATAATTATTGTCCTCGAGCAACAGGTACCGCGGCGGAAAATGGATTTTCGTTATAATTTGGTATATCCTTTCGTGTATCGTGTGTTGTGTACAGCAACTACGCGGTACTTCGTCGTTGTTTCGTCGTCGTTTAGTCGTCCTTGAAGAAAGGTTAGTGATTGTTTTCATTGTATCTAAGCCTTTTTTTGTTGAATTATTTTTTTTTTAATGAACAACCTGTAACACAAAGTTACTTTTCACTTTTCCGTCCTTTTTCAGTGTGTTTGTCTGAAATACTTTAAGCTTGGTGTATCTTAACTGTTGAAACTAAATCCGCGCCACAAGGAAGGACTTTGCTGACAATGTTTAGATTTTGTTTAAAACAAAAACATTTAAATTAAAATGAGGAGTTGCGAATTTGAGAAGCGCCGCGTGTTTGAAAAGGAGCAGCATGTTTTATATTGTGTATATATATGGTATGTTGAATACCCCGCGGGGCTCCTGTGGAATGATTTTTCTGTGAGCAATAATGATGTGTGTTTTTGAATCTACTTACGCTCATTTAATATCGATTGAATTATCCTTCAACTGATGAAACCAATTTGAAAAAGTGAAAAAGTGAAAAAGTTTTACCGCGAGGGATCCTAGGAGAGGAATTAATCTTTGGTTCTACGAATTTTGAAAGGAACGTGTGTACAATTCGCTCCAGGTGATCCACATGTGTGCATGATTGGATATTTTATAGAAGCTGAAAGTGGAATTACCTTTCCTCATTTTTAAGTGGATTAATATTCTGGAAGAAAAAGTATACCTACAGTGCTTTGAAAAATTTTGAAGTCGATTTTCTATTTCATTTTGATTAAAAAATATGCTCACTTCTGAAAGTCTCGTTTTTATTTAAACGAGCATGGAATGGGTGGCCATAGCAAAGTTGATACACTTCTAGGGGCTAGGAATGTGTTATTAACGAATGTATCTTGTATCTCATTATTTACCAGAGTTGACCTCAGGAAGCTTTGAGCAAGGATCCTGGTTTTTAATAAATTGTTACCTGTCTATAAGTACACTTTGGAATCGTTGCATATGTTTGTAAGCAACAGGAATCCTAAGGCCTGTTGTGTCTTTTTTTTGTTTGTTTCTTTAAACTTCTTCACAAAAAATCAATCAAATCCACCCCACCAGATCGATGAAAAAAGATCTTTGGAGAGTTTTGCCTCGACGTCAAGTCTTCTAAATGATTTTTTAATAAAAATGGGTATGCAATTTTGTATGGAACATGGCATCGTTCAAATGCCTAGTCGGGTTCTTACCGTGACACGGATCTAAAATGGCGGTGTTCCAATTTTCAATGACTCTTCCTTATAGATCCACCAGTTTGGGTAAAGGCCAGCGTTTTGCTCAACTTAAGGGCATTGATTGACTCTGGTTTATTTGCACAGGCCTGTGATTTCGCAAACACCAAAAGAAAAAGTCTAGCGGAATCAAATTGCTTGACCTTTGTGGAAGTTCACGTCACCTCAGCTAGAGATAACCTTACCCTCAAATCGTTCATGCAGAATGTCAATGGTGGCGTCCGCTGTTTTGCTCGTAGAACCATATTGGAATGACATGTCGTCTATGGGCTATAAGACATTGGCTATCATCGTTCTGGAGCATTCACCATCGATTAAATTCGCCAAGTTGAAGTCTGCGAAAGGCCGAGTTTTAGTGCACTGCAATGAACCCACTCATGGAACCCGGCAATATTCTAGGCCAATCTTGCTTGTGTTCCTTTGAAGTACGAATTTTGGTTGAGTAATTACCAAACCGGTCGTTTTAAATTTAGCCACAAAGATTCGACTGCCACCACGTCAATCGTAAAATAACAAACGCAGCATATCATGCAATTTGCCACATCAATAACTGAATTATAAACATAACTTATTTGACAGAAGTCAAGTCTTTAAGAGGGCGTGTGACATCATCTTAGACAACCGCCTCAACAAACAAAGCAAATCCGGTTCCTATATGGTTGTTTCCAGCAAAACATAGCAAGTTGGGTGAGATCGTTCTCCACCTGAGCACACCTTTTAATATGCATTCTTCAGAGTTCAAATCGAAGACCTGGCGAGCTGGCGCGTATTAACACATACGCTCCACGTGCCCCAATATTAATGTCGCTGTATAGTCTGTACAGTTCGCCATTGAATCTTCTCCTCCATAGCCATTGATACATACTGGAACGAATATCACCCAAAGAATCTTTCTCTCAAAACACCCCAGCCGCTTCTGTCCCATACAGCGGAACTGAGATGATAAGAGTCTTGTAATATATATGTCCTTGGTCCTGTCAAGAGAAAGAGATAGGGCTTTGCTTATATGATGACTTCTACTCCCGAAGAAACAGCGATTAGAAAGATGGATTTTCCACCTGATCCCTGCACTGATATTATTTTGAGACAAAGTGGACAAAGTCCTTGGCTTCAAAGGAGCCTTTAATACGGGTCTACGAAGATGATGTTCTGCACCATAAAGATCAGCATATAAAATAAATACTTGGCACAACACCTACAAGCGGGGCTGAGGCCTCTTACTTACACTCTCAATCATTCCTATCTGTGCGTTAATATTCTGCAGGAGTAGAAGGGAACTACAATTTCTACAATTTACTGCCGAAAACGAACGGCTAACATACATGATTTACTCTTGGAGGATTTGTCACTCCCTCGCAAGAGGCAGTATCCCGAAAAAGATTTTAGGTGGAGTAAGGAATCGAACCCAGAATCTGCTTGGTAGTCCGACACACTTACCACGCCATGGGGTATTCCTCCATCTTATCCTCCTTATCATCTAGACCGATTCTCACGGCCTCGACTTCACAGCTTCCGTAGCCTCTACTGGCAGCGGGCATTGTTCTTCCGATCTTGTCTTAAGACAGTTGTGTTCTTACTAACCTTGCAGCACAGCAGTTCGAGTTCTCTTAAGTCTTCCTGCTCAATCGAAAGAGTTTAGCAGGGATGCCAGTTAGTGACATGGCTCTGAGTAGGTTGTCCTTATCCTTGCTGTCATAAGCGACTTTAAAATCGATACAAAAGGCTGTATTATAAGTATTGATCTGGAATTCTAGGGTATTTTCCAAAATCTGTCGCAGTGTGAAAATGTGGTCGCTGGTTGAATTACCTGGCCTAAAACCACGGTGATATTGACAAATCAAGTCAAGTGAAAGGGTTCATCATACATGCATACAGAATAGATAACAAAATTTTATAGGCGCCTTTTAGGAGAATTATGTATGCCTCTGTAGTTGGCCTTGTATCCTTTCTTGAGGATAGGGTACATCATACTGAGGTTCCATTCTTAAGACATACTTTGATCCGGCCAGATGGTACAGACGAAAGGAAATCTATCCTCTCCAGCAGGACTGTTGAACTTTAGTTAAGATATCGCTTCTTGAAATTCTTAATCGTTGGGTAAACGGAAGTCTTGTTCAACGTCCTCCAAATCGCATGGATTTTTTTGCATGACAGCGATTAATTGGTTATCTCCGTTGTTTACCAGTCTGAAGGAGTGTTCTTTCCAAATTGTCAGAACTAACTGTGGATCTTAGGAGTAAGGATAACTGAATCGTTTTCACTATTAGTTTAAAAAGTAACAGTTAAGTGGGGATACATGTTTGCTTGCGAACGGCCTTGACAATTTTTATTATTTAAGCTTGCTCCTGTACGAATTTTTGTCATATCTCGATCTTCAACAATCATAATTGCATTTGCCTAAGTTTTTTTTTAGCCACCCTGTTATGAAAACAAATTGGATTTTTTGTTTTGTAATCTAACCGGAAAATTAAAAATGAGAACGTGTCTGTGTTCTCGTTTTGCTGAGAAATAAGGTTTTTATTTTACAAGAAAACTCTGAAATATCAAACACAAATACAAAATAAATCAAATAAAATAAAATCTAAAACTTACCACAAATATCAAAGTGACAGCACAAATCTTTAAATCAAAAGCAATTTAATAAAAAACTCTGCAAAAAAAAAAACTAATGAAAATAAAAAACCAAAATAAATTATCATTTGATATTGTATGTATCTGCATGCAGTGCATGAGCATTTCCGTTACTATCTGTAAGCAAATAATGTCAAAAATTGTGATCTATTTAAGGTCGAGTATAGGATCTTTGTGCGTTAGTACAAACGTCATAGATTTTCATAAAAATGAAACACACACACTCCCACTCACTTACACAAAACAAACACTCACTCACAAAAGCTACCTTAAACAGAAGAACACACACTTTTTAAAACTTAAGGCCTACAACTAAGTGATAAGCTTTGCATTTTACTATTCACAACTATCTAAGTCATACATTTTAACAACTTAAGAAAAATTAAATGTAAATTTTAACTTAAAGTGTTAGTTTTTAAACAATATTTGTAGTGCTATAAAAACTTTTAGAAAAAAAAAATTAGTGTAATTAAGCTTCAAATCGGATTGAAATTTTGGAAGAGAAAAAAAAAACTATTCTAATTATTAAACTTTAACCTACTTTGTAGAAGAAAAAAAAAACTATTTTTAAGAACTAATAACAATTGTTACTATAACAATTGATCTTTATACGCAATTCTGTGAGACATATATTTTCAAATAGGAATTCTATAGCAATAAATTGATGACCTACACATTTTCACTATTTTGAAAAAAAAAAAAAAAATTAAAACTATATTTAAAAACAACAAACTGTTTAAACTTAAACTATATCTAATATTTGAGTGCAATTTACTAAATAAGCTTCAACGTATAATGTATGAAAAACATAATATTTCCTTTTTGGTATGAATAACTAGAAAATTAGAAAAGAAAAAAAAAAGAATATTTAAAATTGTATTTGTGATTGTTAATAATAATTCCTTATGTTAAGTTATAAACTTGAAAATGTTACTAATAGCACATTATAAATTATAAATGAAATATAAATAATAAAGAGAATTATAATTAAGGATCAAAATGTGCATGTCAATTTATCTCGAATAAAAAAAAAATAGGAAATCCTTTCCAACTGTATAATTTTATTTTGTTTCTCACTCTAGAAGTTTACCAGTCTCGTAGTTTCATTCATATGAAGTCAGGACATGAACCCTCTGACATCATTCGTTTTATAGAAAAAAACTTGCAATAGCGGGGCTTAAAAAGATGTCATCGGAATTTTTTGGAACAGGGTATAAGACGGTCCGTAATCGCTTGTCACCAAACCAAGCAAAGCTTTTTCCACAAGAAGTCATTGTCATTGTAAAGGGTGGGCCAAAAGAAATCACCCTATTGGAAGATGCTCTCATTTTTGCAAATGGCCGCCAATGTCAAATCTATTTTGGCATTTGTGGACTAGACAGATGCAGAATACAAGTGAACAAGCCGCCATGGAGCTATACATGAACCGAAATTAACCGATATTCTGAAGGCGGCGGGCGTTCCCGGGTCGCCTCATCTCTCTTTTTAGCGATTCGCACTGGCCGCAAGATCGCCCGATTTAACCGTTCGTCAATGGCGGCGCTAGTTGCCTTATCTACTTTACAACAAATGTCCTCTATTGTTGTTTTTTACCCATGTGTTACACACTTTAAACAAACACTAGTTATATTTATATTTCCTTAATTGAAATAAGCTATGACCAAAGCGTTTAACGTGTGATAACCGAATGACCCTGAATGAAATAGAGAGTGGTGCATTTAACTCTTTCTTTCTTTAACATTCGGCCATCCTGAGAAAAGGAAACGACCTGGTTTCCTCGCCATTAAATTGGTCCGATTCAGGGTCTATCTGGCCTTTAAGTTTCCTAAATCGACGATCTTACTCGTACCATTGCTTCCATTTTCTCTTTTGGTCTTCCAATTGAGCGACGTAATGTTGCTCCGTTTTCATTGTTTACATCAGCTACATTGATGTGTTTTAGTACATAAACTCAGCACTCGCAACATTTTTCCTACTCCCATTAACCAACTGTTTCTATCTTAGCTCACCCAGTTGCACCGTAAATCTTCGCTTTTAGATGTTGTCTCAAAACTTTGATTTGCATTGTCTTTATACAGGGTGCGCCAGAGAAACTTACTTATTTGAAAAAATTCCCGCGCGGTGAGTTGGGCGGGTAGAGGGGCAAGAGGGGGCGCATCTGGAGGGACAAGTTCCCAAGTTTGTTTCTCCCTCCAGTGAGTTGCCATCATGCTCTGTTCTAGAGAGCAGCGGGCCTTCGCAGTTGAGAGCTTCTTTTCTAACGGTCGCTCACTTGTTGCTACGCAACGTGCCTTCCGCGCTCGCTTTGAAATTCCTCCTCCAGATTTGACTCCATGCGATTTCTTTTTATGGGGTTATTTGAAATCCCTGGTTTATGTCGATCGACCACGGACCATAGCACACCTCAAGAACAACATTCGCGACGCCATTACCAACATACCGATTGATATGCTGCGATAAGTGGATACGAATTTCAAAAATCGACTTCATCAGTGTATGCGCAATGGGGGTCGCCATTTATCGGATGTCATTTTTAAGACTGCATAAAAAAAAAATTGGGATATTGTATTCTCAAATAAAAAAAAAATTTAAAACAATAACTGAAGTACTTTTTTTTTATTGACCTTTCAAATAAGTAAGTTTCTCTGGCGCACCCTGTAGTTTCGCTTCCTAATAAAGTGAGACAAGGACGCAAATCATTATCGTTTTCCAACTGACAACAGTCACATACAGAGGAACCGTTTCGTTATTCTAATTTTTTTTCTCGTTTTTTACATTATGGGTAATTTTCGTTTTGTTTCGTTTCGTTACGTTTCGTTTTTTTTTTTTCTGCTTTCGTTAAATTTATTTTTTTTAAACAACTAATATAAAAAGAAATGTATAACAAACAAAATTACAAATTAATGCAACTCAACAGAAAAGTTTCGACCATGTGTTGCTTCTTTTTTTTTCATTTCATTCCCGTTTGCTTCTTTATTATTTTTTTTAATGGCCGCTATCACAAGCAATTTTATAATTAAAATATATTTTTTTAATTTACTTATCTATTGCGGGTAAATGCCACTTCTGAATTTGTTACACACTTTAAACAAACACTAGTTATATTTATATTTCCTTAATTGAAATGAGGTATGACCACAACGTTTAACGTGTGATGACCGACTGACCCTGAATGAAAAAGAGAGTGGTGCATTTAACTCTTTCTTTCTTTAACACATGGCAATCACGACAATTGTTTTGGTTATGTCATTTTGCTACAGCGAAAAACTCCTGATTCGATCTAGAATAACAATTAGAAATAAAACACGAAAACATTTTTATTACAACATAAAACATTAAAAAAGCAATCATTTTTACTTGCGATTATAGGTACTATAAGGCAAGTTATGGATTCGTGCAGAAAAAAAAAATTGAGATAACAATCACACATGACATTACGATGATGGAGAAGTCGAAAAAAGTGGGTCTGGGAATTCCGTCCGTCTGTCTGTCTGTCTGTCTGTCTGTCTGTCTGTCTGTCTGTCTGTCTGTTCGCGCCTCTGGAGGCTGAACGGGTGGGCCGATTTGCTTCAAATTTGGTATTTAGGATTTATTTGGCCGTCCCTCGGAACATATTTTTTATTTTTGCTCTAGGTCCAAAAATAACGGCACCTGCCATACAATCTTGAAGACAAAAATTGATTTTCTCAAAAACGGCTCTAACGATTTTGATAAAACTTTCAGAATGCTATTTTTGCAAGAAAATCTATCTTTTGGTTCAAAATTTTTTTTCAAAATTTGTCTAATAACTGTACCTCTCATAGAACCAATATTTTCAAATCAAAATTTCTCGTAAACTATACATTCGATTTCAATAAAATTTTGGCCACAGAAAGTCATTCATAATTTTATTAATATGGCATTTCAAAATTTTCAAAAACTTTTTTTTTTTGATTTTTTATAATTTTTTCAAAAAAAATTTTGGTTTTCGAAATATGTTGGAAACGGGTACATTGATTTTTTTTTAAATTATTTTTCAAATGTAAGCTACAGATTGCCATATATTTGCATACTCAAATAAATTTCAAAATATTTTTTGAAAAAGTTTTTCAAAAATAACCTTTTAAAAAAAAAACTGGTCCAACGATTTTCAATATTTTTTTTTCCTAAATTGCCGTATAGCTTTGAAATTTTATTGCATACTTAGTTTTTCCGAGAAAACTCTTAAACTAATTTAAAAAATAAAAGAATTTTCGAAATTATTTAATTTTTTTTAATATCCATATATGCAGCCACTACGCAATTGCTTATCATAAGAGCAAGTTCGTGCGACCCAGTCGTGCATTTTATTTTCTAAAAATTTCAACTGTAAGAGGATGACATCGATCATCGGGAACTTCTTGTCCTACAGGAATCGATACATCACCCTGGGGGCATGTGCTCAATGCAACCAACAGATTCATGTCAGCAATAAATTCAATGTAATCTCCTTTTTGGGCAGGACTCGGTTTGCAGAAGTACTGTTGAGTGTCCTAGAAGAAAATAAAAACTGTATAGTTATATAAAGCTAAACAATATTTTGGCATTTTATACGCATTAGTATGGATTAACGATTCCCTTTAAAATTCTTTTATTTAATGTGTCGAAAATCAAACTACTAGGAATGTGTTTTTTTTTTTTTTTTATTCCGTGTAACCCTCTTAAGTATGACGGACCGCCCAGAAAAAGAGCTGTAAATCGCAGATTCCAACTTTGAATCTCCGGTTTTGTGGAAATAGAGTTCTTCCCGTCCCCAACAAAGGTGGCAATTTGAAAAAAATAAAAACCACGACTGGGTCGCACAACCTAGATAATCGGCATGCACTTAGAAAAAAAGAGTGTATGTATATGAAAAATCCTTAATTTTTTTTAAGAGCTCAAGAGTTAAATATGTAATAATAAATGGTGTTTTTTTAACGTGTTGTTTTCAATTTGGCAATACTTTTTTGGAGTTGGTCTTTTTGACAGCCGTCACTTGATTTATGCTCAGTTTGTTTTGCCCCAATGAATAGACTTACACCTGAACAACGTTTGCTAATCGTGCAAAGTTATTACCAAAATAATGACGCAACGCATCGCGCACTGCGTCCAATATCCGATCGACTTAATCGACCAGGAACTTTTTTTTTTTTTGTGTTTTTGAAAAACTTTTCATAAAAATATTTTGAAATTTGTTCGAGTACATTATGTAAATATATGGCAATGTTATAAAAAATTCAATATATTTACCCACCAGTATATTTTGAAAACCAACATTTAAAAAAAATTATTAAAGTGTTTCTATATTATGTAATTTTTAGATGTCATATGAATGGTGTTAAATTTGTTTTACTAAAATGGAATGTACAGTTTACGAGAAAACTTGATATGAAAATACCGGTTCCATGAGAGGTACCGTTATAAAACAAATTCTGAATAATCTTTTCTAACCAATATATAGACTGTTCTCAAAAAAAAAAGTGTTCTGAAAGTTTAATCGGAATCGTTGGAGCCGTTTTCGAGAAAATCAATTTTGTTCTTCACGATTGTATGGCAGGGAACGAAGCTACAGAATTTTTTTTGCGGTGTAGCTACTCCGTAGGGTATTTTTTTCATCCGATATTATGTCTGCTTTTTGTTTACTTTTTCATAATTTAAAAAGCTCTGTAGCTCCCTTTCTATAAGCAGGCTCGGACTGTCATTTCATAAAAAAACAAAAATTGCGGTAATCCATCCTGATTGACGAACCATCAATCAGATGTTCACATTATCATTCTTATCAAAATCCAGCCCAAATCCATCAGTCATGATCGAAAATGTGTACCCCACATTGAACATCTGCTCGTTTTTTGGGAGTGTTCATTCGCTAGCAGCAGTCCTCCAATCAATGGTTTGTACCTCGGAACGCTTCTAGTTTTCAAGTAGTTTTACCACAAACGAATACCAAATCAAGTAGTTCAAGAAAAATACAATGGGATGACAAGTTATTTTTTTGAAATGAGGCAATTGAAAGGGATGTAGGATCATATAGATATATAGTGGCAAGAAATCGGAGATCGGGAATTGGTCATTCAACGCTATGGGCTATTGTAGGGTAGGATAAGGAAGCTAGGAGGAATGATTGGGGCACGACTAAAAAAAAAGGAGCAAACTGAAAAAAAAAAAACAGAATACAGGGCCACCACCCTCAACGAAGCCAACCCTATGAAGCGAAAAAAGACTCGTGTTGCTCAGGTTAACACCACCACACACAATTCCACATCCAGGGGTGCTGCTGAGGATGATGCAGCAAAGCCTTGTCCCACCCAACCTGGAATCCAGACGGCCATAGTTTCAGATTCAAAAAAAAAAAACGGGACATGTGAGTTCAGGCTTTCCGTTACCCCTAAATGGATTGCAACGCTATTACTCCTTGCGCCGCAAAAAAAGAGTCCTGCCTACAGAAAGTTCTTTGTTGGGGGATTCTTGTGGGGTTTTAAATTGACGAAATTGCGAGTGGAATTTCGGTCGAACCTAATCCCGTTTGGTCCGGGCCACTTTAAGAAATAAATAAATAAATAAATTGTTGGCACAACAATGGAAGGAATGGAAGGGACCTACAATCTACCGCCGAATCCGAACGGCTAACAGAAAAGCACTTTCCATGACATTAATTACTCTTGGAGGATTGGTCACTTCCTTGCAAGAGGCAGTACCCCGGAAAAGAACTTAGGTGAAGTCGTCAGGGATCGAACCCTGAACCTTCGGCGTGGCAGTCCGACACACTATCCACTTCGCCACGGGGTACTACTCCTGGCCACTTTACTAGAACAAAAAAATGCAAAATACAAAATTACAAAAACGTAGACACTAAATCTGGAATTAAACGGAAAACCTCTTGAAAACGTTGCGACTGCCTCAGATGCAGTTAGCGTGGTTCAAAAATTGGAAGTCTTCTATTCATTTTATGGCTTTAATTAAAGGTGAAGGGGAAATTTCGCTATAGGACTCTTTCTTTTTGTATACGTTGAATTTTTTGCCATCTAATTTTTTTTTTTTGAAATCTGTATCTAAAAAAGAATTTACTTGGAAGCCCGGGATAGGCGCGGGATTTCCTGAGAACTACCACCCAGGTCACTATTGTTGTGTCGGGCGTGCTCGTCGTTTCCTCAAGTTTCCTGGTGTAGCCCGTCTGGCACTTTGTTTGGCTGGAGACCACAACCAACGAAAAATCCACCCTGTAGTAACAAGGTTAAAATTTTGATTTAGAACCCCATCTAATAGTTTTAAAAGAATATTTGAAACTCACCGCTGCTCCACTTACCCTTTTTTTCCCGATCTAACTAATTTCTCTCTATTACAACAAAGTCGTGACTTTTCTTTCACTTCGTCTAAAAAAAGAACTATTGAAGTTGAAGTGCACTTTACACTTTTTTTTTTCTTGCGACCTTCTAATTCCAGGACTTTGTATGCACATACATGATATTTTAAATTTTAAATATCTTTTTCTTTCTTTTCACTTTCGTCTGGTAGAGTACCTACCACACGCACTGTCTGACTTTGAATGTCCTACTAACCCACTAGAAAATCCACTTGTTCGCGGGTTTTCGAGGTAAAGCAACCAAACGCGAGCGATGAAATTAAATTATTTTGCCAATTATGCTCCGGTTTTCTCTGATTTAGTTCGTGTTAAGGCAACTGTCTAGCAAATCGCCTTAAGACCAGAACCTCATAAGGAAAATACCCAAAGTGGAAACGCACAGAAGGCATATATTTCGAGATGACCGACAGTGTGCTGTGCATAGCAATAATCCTGAAGTATCTAAATATGTATAACACAATTTACTGACCTAGCTTTATGCTAAGAACCCCTAGTGATAAAATTTTATCTTTGTAGGTATAGCCGCAACACCTTGTATATTCGTTTTTAGAAAAACGAGTGGAATCCGTTCAATATTTGAAGTGAAGAGTCTAATTAATTTTAAATAATGGTTGTCTCATCAAAAATTAACATCAAAATCACCAACAGTAGGTACTCACCCTAGTAAAACCTGTGCACATGAAAATATTCCACACGTCATGGACATCCTCTTCAGCTAGTCCCCGCTCTTTCACCGCTTCAGTCAAATAGCTATGACAACTGCCGAATCGTTTTTTTCCTGTTATCAGTTTGTAGGTGTAATCATCGCACCGTGTTCCGATGACGTCATGAAGCGAGCCACCATCTTCGTCGATACCATACTTCGCTAATGAATCGTACACAAACGTTGCCATTGGACGCAAATACGGTAAACAACTCCACAACCGATCGTATACTTTCAAGTGGCTGCTATGCAATTGTCTGGTTTTTCCAGAGTAGAATCTCTCTTTGGTATTGTCCGAATTCCAGAAATTCATATCTCCAACTTGGGAGCCCTCGGAGACGGTGATGCGGCACAAGTCACCAGCTTGCATGTTCCAAGTACGAGCAGATCGCTTTGGAACAACAAGTGTATCTATTTTGTCACCTATCAATGCAGCATGCCTATTATCATCATACTCCCCTTTAGATACCGCTGTAGATGGTGACTTTTCATAGCAAATTATGGGTGAATGTTTCTTGAAAACCCTGGGCTTGAAGTCTCGACCGCACCAAGACGCAGCCATTTTGTACAATAAAAATAATAATTAAATTTTCAATGTTTTTATCGAAACGCTTATTGAATAATAATTAAAACAAATAGTTTAGTCTTACACACTTCGGCTAACTACTTTGTACAGAAGCCTAACTGACGAGCGCACTTAGATTAATCACACTAGAATATTGTTTTGATTTGATTTATATAAATAGCGAGCTTTAACGAGCAAGAAAAAAAAATTAAGTCACATAGAACTTGAGATTGAGATAGCTTTTAAGAAAGCTGTTATATTTTTTGAATGCACAGAAACAAGTCTATGTTTTTTTGTTGGAAATGGGTTAAGATTAGATTTAATAAAAGATATAATTTTTTTTCTTTTCAAAAAATGTTCAAGGAAAAATGACGACAACGGTTGGGTCGCAACAAAGTTCTTTCACGCCATCTCAGAATAAATGCGAAAAAAAATAATGAAGTTATCCTATATCCTTTAACGATAAAGAAAAACGTTAGGAATAAAATTTTTTGTTTATTTTTAGTGGACTGTATTAAAATATTAGTGACCTTTAGTCCAAATGCGTTTGGCCTAGGTACAACATTTGGGCTCATCAGTTAGATGCTGTTCTACCCTTCTAATACGCAAAATTTTGATCGATGATTACCGACTCTTATTAAAATTACAGCGTGCATACACTGTGAATTCTAACATTTTAGGGGAGTTCGTTTAAATAATTTTTATAAATGTAAGAAAGTCAGCTAAATGAGTTACGTACTGATACTGAAATGAATTTAAAAAATTTTTCAATAACGCACATTGCATACTTCAAAGAATATTTGAAAGTCATGAAGCCTTTTGCGGAATATTAGATTCTCTTCAAAGAAGAAGAAAGGAGTTTATCCCACATTTCTTCCATCCTTCGCCACTTTAAAAGTTTAAAATGGATAGCACGCTCAACGGAGACCAGCTTATGTTTTTAATCGATGTTCTCATGTTTAAGAAACAGCCTTTTCTCCGGTTTTAAAATATTTGTCAACATATCTGAAGGAGCTAAATGATGCCATTGTTGCAGCCGTTTCCCATCCTGCAATCAAAATGAATTGGTTTGAAAGCTTTGTCGCCAATATCTGGGAAAACAAGAACCCATGTCTTAAATAAATATATAGTTGCAGAATATTGTCGAAAACATTAATTTAACACTAATTTAAAAATATAGTACCAGAGGCAGTGAAAAGGTATTTCTGTCAAAAAGTGCTAACACTGATAGGATAAAGTGGCCTAAAATGGCCTCCCTAAGGAAAATGTGTAATAACTCGTTTAAAATTTCAGCTATAACTTAAAAATGTATAGCTTTTCAAAGTTGTATCAATAACGCTTGTTTTTTAGCTTACCAAATTAAAATAGTTTCAAGAAGTATTTAAAAATTTTAATTTTCAAAACGTCCTTAAATTCTAGTGCTATAGTCACTCAAATTGCATGGGTACACCCTGTTTGAGAGATCAAATAATACTCCTTTGTCGTCAGCACCAGTGAAGAGACTTTCCTCATTATTTGCTAAGATTATGAGTCTACTCATCGAAGGCAGACCCTCAATGACACCAACTTTGATATGTTTTACTGTTAATGGCGAGTGAAATATTTTGTCCATAGATTTTGTTGTTTGTTTATTTTATGTAACTTGACATCTGTATTTGGATTTTTACTGGTTCCTCGTATTAAATACTACTCAATAAACTTCGTTGCTGATTATCGACGTCTTCATCATCAGATTTGGATTCAACAATAAATTACATTTGTCGACATTACCAAAACTTTCGGCGTTGCTGCATGCGAATAGACATTTCCCCAGTGAATATTCTATGGGTGACATTTGAGTTATATTTGTATTTGTGCTTCTTGAGTGGATTCTGACTTCAAATCCAGAAGCGAAATTCTCTTCTCAAAATCGTCAGAAGTGTCATTTAACGATGGAACGGTTTCAGAAGACTTCCGAATGCTTCTGGACGCTTCTTTTCGTCCAATGGAAAGTGCTATTAGTTTCATCGTTTTTGCTAACTGTAAAAATAGAGTGCTAAGCAATTTTTTTTAACGGTTAGGCTAAGCGCGAGTTTAATGTTTGCTTTCGGGCAAAGGTAAAAAAAAACGCACAACTTATAACTTCAAACTCTGATTTATTAATGACAATGGTTTACAATGATATTTTATTGAGACAATGGAAAAATACCCCGACCAAGAAGAAGTTCGGATAGCAATATCTAAACTAAAGTCCAACAAGGCTGCTGGAGCTGATGGCCTTACGGCTGAACTCTTCAAAGCAGCGGGAGATGACTTGGTGAGGAGCATACACCAACTCATCTGTACAATCTGGTCGGATGAAAGTATGCCTGACGAATGGAACCTCAGCATTGTGTGCCCTATCCACAAGAAAGGAGATACTCTAAACTGCGCCAACTACAGAGGTATAAGTCTCCTAAATGTCGCCTATAAAATCTTGTCGGCCATTCTGTGTGAACGTCTGAACCCTTTCGCACGTGAGCTGATTGGCCCCTATCCGTGTGGTTTCAGGCCCGGTAAGTCAACCGTCGGCCAAATTTTCACACTTCGGCAGATTTTGGAAAAGACCCAAGAATTCCAGATCGATACTCAACACCTCTTTATCGATTTTAAAGTCGCCTATGACAGCGTGAACAGGAACGAGCTATACAGAGCCATGTCACTTGCTGGCATCCCTGCTAAACTCGTTCAATTGTGCAGGATTACTATGGAGAACTCGCGCTGCTCCGTCAAGGTTGGTAAGAACACCACCGACTAATTTAATGTCGAGAAAGGTTTACGACAGGGTGATGCGCTGTCATGTAATCTCTTCAACATCATTCTTGAGGCAATCGTACGCAACTCGCATGTCAACACCAGCGGTACGATTTTTTTTAGATCCGTTAAATTAATTGGTTATGCTGATGATATTGACATTATTGGAAGAACGACGCGCGCTGTCAGTGGAGCATTCGCAAGTATTGAAGTGGAAGCGGCTCGAATGGGTCTGGCTGTAAATGAAGATAAGACAATGTATATGCTGTCCTCGGGTGCAGAAGCTCATCACTGTATAGGCTCGGACAAAACGTTACAATGGACAGATATAACTTTGAGGTTGTCAACCACTTTGTCTATTTGTTTTCGACTATAACTTCTCAGAACAACATCAGTGAAGAGATCAGTCGAAGAATCACTCATGCCAATCACTGTTTCTTCGGGCTAAGAATGCGTCTTAGTAGTAAAGCCCTCTCTCAAAGGACCAAGGAGACACTATACAAGACCCTTACCATCCCAGTCCTGCTGTATGGGGCAGAAGCGTGGACACTGACACAATCGGATGAATACAGGCTGGGGTGCTTTGAGAGAAAGATTCTTCGGGTGATATTCGGGCCTGTATGTATCAATGGAGTATGGAGGAGAAGATTCAATGACGTATACAGCGACATTGACTTGGTTAAGAAGCTGAAAATTCAGCGGCTTAGATGGCTGGGTCATGTGGAGCGTATGGACGAAAACGCTCATGAATTGCTGATTGTAATAATTAATATGAAATAATCTGCTGACCGTTGCGTTGTGGAGAAGTAAGTCATAACTCATAACCCATCGATTTCCGGAATGCGATAAATGCATAGTAGGGGGAATCGTTGTTCATCGGATGTTCCCAGGGTGGTGACCGGATATTAGGTCGTCGGGGTGATGACCATTGGCGATGTTTGATGACTTAAGGGGCGACAGGAGGGTAGGCTGGTGACGTAACTCGCGCACTAGGCGGCCAGGTTTTATATGAGTTTCGCCGCTGGCCCCCTAATGCTCGCACTTTCATGCTTTTTTAAAGAGCTCATTGGCCTGGTAACGCGACCTGGCCTTGAGATTTTGAAAAAAAAAAAAAAAAATCTCGAAATTCTTATAAATACTTGAACTGATTTGAGCCGAACAAAAGTGAGCCATTTTATTTCTTGGATATATTTCTATTTATGAGAATAAATTATAAAAATCTATGGAGCGGCTTTTCAGAATTTTTCTCTTTTTTTTAAACATTTTTCAAAAAAAATTTTAAAAATGCTAATTCAAAGGTTTTTTTCGAATCAGATATTCTCATAAGCCATTTGACGGATTTCGATGGAATTTTTCATAGGTACCTATGTATTCAGAAAATTCCTACATAATAGATATACCTACTTATCATTAAAAAAAATTTTGAAATGCTTTTAAAAAATAAAAAAAAAAGTACATATATAAAAAAAATATTGGTATGCAGTATAAATAAAGATACCTACTTATAGCATGTGTGAAATTTCGAAAGAATCGGTAAAGCAAAAAAAAATGGTCCTTTGGAAGTACCGTTCTTAGACATTTTTTAATACTTTTTTTTTAGCCATATGATTGATCGTACCTAAAGAGCTACACTGATTTATTTTAAATCAAAATCGTTAGAACCATTTTTGATAAAAATAAGCTTTAACGCTACGGTAATATGGCAGGTAGGTCCGTTATTTTTTGAGCTAAAAAAAATTTCAATTTCCAGTCTAAGCAATACCCAAAAAACTCGATATACCAAGTTTGAAGCAATTCGGCCCACCCGTTTGAACAGACAGACATACAGATGGACAACATTTTTAGACCGTCTTTTTTCGTCTGCGCTACCTATCATCTTAATAGCATGTTTGATTGTTATCTCCAAACTTTTTTTTCGACGAATGCATGACCTTCCTTTTCTATACCTATAATCCTTTAATAGCAAGTAAAAAGGGACTTATGACCCAGCACAGTGAGTCATAAATCCCAAATTCATATTTGCAAATAAATAAATGTCTTTATTTTACCTTTTAACCACAGACTTACAATACAGACCTCCAAAATACCTTTAAAATTTTTAATTCAGTATTAATATCTATGTTTGTGCATTTTATTTTTTAAGTGTAACTGGTTCCCATTTAAAATGCACGGGTGAGCTTCATGGTGTATTTCAGCGTTGCCAGACGTCTCGCTTTTGGCGGGACGTCCCGATTTTTTAATCAAAATTAAATGCCCCGCGCGCGACTGGCCCAGTACCGCTTTAGAACCACTTTAAAGATAAATAAAGTCAATAGTGTTGTTTCGGACTGCTCCGGACTGGAAAGCATCGCACCCAAGAAATACAGTGCAAGTTGGCAGAATGATTATAATTGGTTGTAGGTACATTGTGATGTCGGATGAGTATGAGGCTTTAAAACTACTCATCCAGTTTAGTCTAGAGCTTAACTTTATTAAAAATAAAAAGGGGATTTTAAAAGAAGTTAAATCTTCACAGAAATATCATGAATAAGTAATTCTTATAAATAATTATTTTCTTATTGTAAAACTCATTCCTTCCACTATTGTTTAATGAATAAAACGTTTTCTTATGAATAGCTACATCTTTTTTGACTTTGATTTTAGTTTTTTATTATTTGTTATTCAGAAGACGAACTTAAATCTTATTAAAAGTATCTTATTTTTATTAAAATACATTTTGTATTGCTACTTTTGCTATATATTGTTACGTAAACGTAATTTAAAACTCAAATAAATATATAAATACTTGAAAACATCTGATTATACACCTTTTTTACTATGTCCCACTTTCGGCGAAAGAATCCCGCTTTTTTCACTAAAAATTTTCAAAATCCCGACTTGCTGAAATAAAATCTGGTAACGCTGGTGTATTTACATTGTGCAACATATTGATCTGCGAATTTCAAGAAAAGTAAAGAGAAGAGAGCTACACGTCATTTTACATTCCATTCAATTATAACTTTTTTTTTCAAGTTCTTCAAATCAATGCATTGAGATATTCAAAATATCTTTTGTCCATAAACAGCGTATGTATAACTGCATTTTAGCATGTATCCAAAATCTAAAATTAGTTTTATAAACATCACTTTTATCGTTTTTATAAAAATTAAATTACATTTCTTGTTATTATCGCGGAAATGTATCTTAGGAACCTACATAGATTTACATACTTCAGATACTCGGGAGTTATTGTAGATATAGGTACCTATGTATACAAACATTTGTACATGAACAACAATCTTTTATAAAAGCTTAGAGCATTCCAAATACCCAACAGAACTAAAATATTAATCAATACTAATCGTTTGTTTATTAAATGACGTTTTCGAGATATGATATCATATCACACGCCGTTTTCGGGCTATTGCGCTGAGTTGTCCATTCAAAAGCACTCAGTTCACTTTCGCTCGCAGCGCGTTAACATTCGAAGCGTTCGGCAAACGGCAAATTCAAAATGAAGCTCCACCGACTTGGTCTTCTCGTTATTTTATGCCTACAATCTCTGAGTTGCGTTGTTCCCGCAAATATACTCGGAATGTTTCTCACTCATAGCCCGTCACACGTCATCGTACACATGGGCGTAGTGAGGGCATTAGTTGATCGAGGCCACAATGTCACTGTGATAACTTCAATGCCAAAATATGACCAAAGTACTGGTTACCGGCACATTTTCCTTAAAAATTTAGACCACACACAGGATGATACTTTTAAAATGACGGACGAAATACACCGTGCCCCTTTCTATTTAAAACCAGCCAAGTGGTTTGCTGCTGTTAAAATGATGATTGATAAATATGCAAATTATGAATCTGATCCCGATTACATCAGATTTAGGGAAGAGAACAATCATTTTGATCTTATGATCTTGGGATATCAATACAATGATTTTAATCTTGGAGTAGCAGCTCATTTTAAATGTCCCACAGTAGTAACCTGGATGATGCAACCCTTTGGTCATATATCAAGATTGATTGGAAATCCGACACATCCAGCCTTTGTTCCTTTCTCGCCATTCATTGCACCCACTCGAATGGACTTTTTCGACAGGGTCCTTAATTTTATTGTTCATGTTGGCGAGAGAATCGTCACCGCTGCAGCTGAGATAGTTTCGGAGATCTTGTACAAGTAAGTTTGCCACAATGTTGGTTGAATCCTTGATGTTGAAGATATTGAAATATCTACTTATCTTTTTCTTGCAGTCGAAACTATCCTCCTGCAAAGTACCCATCGTTTAAGGATATGCAAGACAACATTTCTCTCATTCTTTTCAACCACCACTTTAGTGAAGGTCCAGTTAGACCTTTAGTGCCGGCCTTGATTGAAATTGGAGGTATTCAAATAAAAGACAAGCCAGATCCTTTACCCAAGGTTCAAAATCAAATATGGTCTCTAAAGAGCAATTCGTACTGACAAGTTTCATTTCCTCTAGGATATTGAACAGTTTCTTGAAAATTCTCCACGGGGTGTGATTTATTTTAGTCTTGGATCTAATGCTTGTGGGCTGCACGTTAAGGAAAGCACATTCAAAATGATTTATGATGTTTTATCCTCTCTACCCTACAACATTTTATGGAAGTTTGACAAAATGAAGCCTTCAGGAAATGCATCGAATGTTCTGTTTAAAAAATGGCTGCCGCAAGACGATATATTGGCTCATAAGAATGTGAAACTGTTTGTAACCCATGCTGGTAAGGGAGGTGTAACCGAGTCGGAGTACCATCAAGTTCCAATGGTAGCGTTGCCGATAATGGACGATCAACCGAGTAATGCAAAGACAATGCAAGCAAAGGGACATGGTTTGGTCCTCGATCACGAAACAATGACAGCGGATATGTTTCGAAATGCTGTACTTGAAGTTATTCAAAATGAAACTTACAGAAATACTGTGCAGCGATTCTCAAGGATTTATAAAGACCGACCGTTGACAGCTCGAGAGAATGCAGTATTTTGGATTGAATACGTTATAAGGCACAGAGGAGCTCCTCATATGCAGAGTCCTTTGAAAGCTTTAAATATCTTCCAACAGAATAGCATTGATGTTATATTATTTCTTATTGCTATTTTATACTTTTCTATCAAATTGATAAGAGTTTTTGTAAGGCTTATAAAAAAAGCCTGTTGCGGAAGGCATAGGAAGCCAGAAATTAAAGAGGACTAGGTTGCAGTTACGTCAATAAGATCTTTGTTTAAAATAAATTATTGTTCATATGCATAAACAGATATAATATTTCTATTTAACTAAACATTATTTTGATTGGATTTGGAAAAAGAACATTTATTTTAAAATAAATGATTGCAAAGATAAACTACTGGCCTGTTGCTGATAAAAGAAATATAGTACGGACCTGACTTGCCACACATTAAAAATTATGCGTTTCTGTTAACTTTTAAATAAAAGAGTGCATTTAAGCTTAAAAGCTTTCTACATCACAAAAGCTTCCAAGAACAAGTAGTACTGAGCTGAAGTAGAAGTATATTTATGTATGTCGATGTCCAGAGCTAAAGCTTTACCAAGACCCAGTGTTGCCAGAGACAACTACTTAGGTACTATGAATTGAATGAGCACATTTCAACTTGTAAAATCTTCAATAAATTTGTTAAGTGTAATTATTATATAATAGGGGTATTCACGATCTGGTGTAACTTGTCTTGCATCATTGTAAAAGTGGAGAAATGCTAAATTGCAATACAACAACAAAATATACTGGCTGTCATTTTGTTACACTCACGGACCAAGAAGATACAGACCGCCAACTCACCATATGGTCTCTCTTTTTGCCTACAAGCTAAAAATCAGCTGATATGCCATTTATTTTGAGAGTGTGACGCTCTCTCTTGCTTTTAAAACCCATTTAGCAAACACACCTAAAAAATAAATGGCATACGCAGGTATAGTTGCCATTACAAAATGCACAGAGAGAGATGTACACGTATTCACAGACAGGAAAAAATATTTCGAGGGTGTTTCAGGCAAGGGGAGTACGAGTTGGCGGTCTGTGTATGGTCTGTGGTTACACTTTTGCACTTTATCTATACCTCAACCCCATTGCAACAGAAAAATACAACGGTGTTGACATTTGTGTCAACCTGATTTTGACATTTGTGTGAGTTTTGCTACAGATTGGAAGAAGTGAGTTCACGATCTACAAGAAATACAAAAAATTTCGCACTTTTACAATACTTGTTTGCACCAGATCGTGAATACCCCTAATATGTTAGAGAGTTATGTCATCAGCTTGAAGTATTTGAACAAAAAATTGGATAAGAAAAATGTCTTCTTCAATATATAGGGCGTTCTAAATAAGCAAAAAAAACTGTTATACGTTTTGTTCTACTTATACCTTTCTGATTAAATGTAAAAAAAAAGACCACCTAAATATCTGTCACAACAGAACAACTGTCTTCTCCGTGGGCAGAAACTCTGACAGACTCTGACATTTCAGTTGCCAAAAATGTCTCTCCTGCTTATTTAATGGGTTGTGGGGACTAGCTAGAGCTAGGTACATGATTAAAATAAAAGGCGCAGGGAATGATTTATGTTTGCACATGTGCATATGTGTATACCTACCGTGATGAAAGAAATATTTCTACTGTGTTACTACCGGTCGCTGGTCTGTATCACTGATCATAATGTTTTATAGAGATCAGTGATCTGTACTGTAAGACAATGATTTTGAGGGAAGTTAGAAATGGAGCTTATTTCGGCCCTAGTGGAAACATAGTTTTGCTTTTAATCAGTGAAACAGTTAAATGCTGTATAAAAAGAATAAATTTATTTCATATTTTTTTAGTTCGAGTAATTAAAAAAAAGGAGAACTACAGTACGTTTGCAACGAACTGTTGGGTACCCCCATTCCCTATTTTTTCTATGTGTATGGGTTCACCCACCACAGCCACCGCTGTCCAGTTCTAGAAACATTCAATTGTTCTTTAACAGACAGGAAAAAATACAACAACATTAATTTTCTATGTCCGAAGTTCAATACCTGACTACAAACGCAATACAAAAGGCGTGTGCCACGCCCAAAGTTTAGACTTTTTATTATTAAGGAAAAACGATTACAGCTTATTGACATTCAATTTGAAGCTTGCTGCTCGATTTGAAAAAAAATAAAATGCACGACTGGGTCGCACGTACTTGCTCTGTTGGTGCAATAGTACGATGAAAACAAACTTTTCGATCAATAAGAACAATTCATTTTTGAAAAATTTGGTAAAAACCAAACAAATTTGGCTAAAACTGGAAAACTCGATATACGGGAGGTAACGTTAAGAAACCTTTAATATTTAAAATTAAGACGTTATCTTTTGGGTGTTATAAATGATACAAATGTCCACTTATGGGTTATGGCCTAATTAATAATACTGTTAAAAGCAATTTCCGCTATTATCATGTATAGCCAAAAACTAAAAATGCAGTTTTGTTTGAAGTATTCTATGTAAGTTACATACAAAGTTTCATAAAAATCGGGGGAGCCTTTTTTGAGTAAATTAGACAAAATGAAAAAATTGGCCAAAATCTAGTGGCTCTTTGTATAGGAGCCACCATTTAAAAAAGAGAAACTGAAAAAAAATCAATGCCATCTGATAGGAAGCTGTAAGGAACTATACAAAACAAAGTTTGAGTGAATTCGATGCAACCGTTGACAACTTATGGCCATTTGAAAAAAAGCCGTTAAGAGCAGATCTCCGTTATTTGCATTTTTAGCCAAAAACTAAAAACGCAGTTCTCTTAAAAACACTAAAAGAATATAACACACAAAGTTTAATCAAAATCGTTAGAGCCATTTTCGAGAAAATTAGAAAAAAACAAAAAAAGTTGGCTAAAACTCAACGGCTCGTTGTATGGAAGCCACCGTTTAGAAAGGCTTCAGTGAAAAATTTACTAAACCATCCTATAGAACACTATTAAAAACTGTGTCAAACAAAGTTTTAGTTGATTCAATCGAGCCGTTGTGAACTTATGGCTATTTGAAAAAAAGCCGTTAAAACCTGATTTTCGTTACGACCATTTGAGCCAAAAACAAAAAACGCAGTTTTGTAAGAAATGCTTAAAGTAAGCTAAATTATAAATTTAATCAAAATCGTTAGAGCCGTTTTCGAGAAAATCCAAATTGAAAAAAACCGTTACTTGAAAGGTACCAGTTTGAGCCGGGCTAAAACAAAATAAAAAAAACCTCGACAATGGTTTTTCTTCAAACTGCTACATACCAAGTTTAAAGAAAATCCGTCAAGCCGTTTAGGCTGTAGCATGACGTGAAAAAGCGCACATCCGCACATCCGCACATCCGCACAGACGCACAGACGCACAGACGCACAGACAGACCGACGGACGGTATGGCGAAAACCACTTTTTTGGGCTTCTCTATCATCGTAATGTCATGTTTGATTAAAACCTCGATTTTTTTTTTCTGCACGAAACCAATACTTGCCCTATAGAGCAAGTAAAAAAAAAACAAAATTTGAATTTTCAAAAATCGGATTTTGAATGGAAATAGCGAGTTATCGGTGTATTAAACATTTCTTGAACAACAACTTGGAAACCAAGAATACAAACCAAAATGTTCATCTTCTTACTTCGAAACTGCGAATGACATTTAGTAAACACTAAAAAATTAATGCAGATTAAAACTTTTAAAACTGAACTTTTGATCGTTATTCAATTCTTAAGCATATGTTGTAACTAAGGGCCAGTTGTACAATCGTCGTTCATCCTCGGATCAAAATTTAAAAACGTTTTACCTCGGTTCCTTATGTACATAATTAAAGTTCGGGCTGTGGTTTAAGAGTGATTCAAGAGTTAACCCACCGATTTCTTAAAAAACGAGGTTAAAAACGAGGTTAAGTGCTGAACCACTATTGAACAACTGGTACTCAGGCTTAATGGAGTAATTTTTTTTTAACAATCTTGCCCGAATAAGGGAATTTTATAAAAATTGCGCCCAAACACGCATTGAAAAAAATGTACACCAATTCATTTATAACCAACGAAAAAAAATGTGTCCGTTGCATCCGTCGCTTACATTCTTAAAGTCCGCTGCCCATAAGAACGTGAGAACATTGTACAATAAAATATAGTGTTCTGGAGATAGCGTTTAGCTGTGTCGCCATCTGGTGTCTCAACACTTCGTTTCAAATAGCTTTATACAATACAATTGAAAAATAACAGCGGCGCATAGTACCCAACCCAGCAAAGGATGGTATTAATCGAATTGTCAATAAAATCTGTCAACGCGATGGATGCGACGGATTCTCTGTGTCAGGGCCTTAATCCGAAGGACAATGGAGTAACGGGAGTAACAATAATTGTTTATCCTGGAATTACTGGTTCACATGGAACAGTGATTGGTTTGCCCTATCGTTTTGTCTCTGCTTTGCTTAAAGGTGACTTTACATAGACTTTAAGAAACGAGCTTTCCTATTGGACGATAGAACGAGCTCTCTCATTGGCTGATGGCCTATTTCTTGTTTTCTTTATTCTGACAGCCCGATTCGATCGTCCAAGGAATTGAATTAGTAACTAAGCATCTAACATGGAGCAAATGTTATGATATTACAATACAAATAATTATATTATATATTCACTTTTTAGTTTTTTTCACTGCTGCTTTTCCCATATTTTTAAATTTAAATTTTCAAAGCAAATGGCACGCTTTTGCAAATTAATAATAAGACAAAAAAAAACAAGTGACAGTTCAACAAAAAAATTATTGTGGAGATGGAAAAACTACGGTGCAGATGAAAACGCTTTAAAAAAGATGAACATGTTCGTCTTCGCCATAATTTTCATCTGCTTGAGTTGAATTTCCTATAATCTGCATCCGTGCAGACGTCTTCATTTTGGTCTAACATCTCTATCACACTAGTATGATTTTTGTATCTTGCATCCATAGACATATTATTATATGGACTGCTAGTTGCCAACTTCACGTTGGTTCCAACATAACTCACAGCGCCACTCAATTACAGCGGGGAATATACTTGAACATAATGAGAAATATAAATTTAAATATAAATATAAATAAAATAAAATAAATAAATTGATTTTTGCCATAGACAATAGACATATAATACAGTACCTAGTGATTGACATTTTTGCATTGAAAATGACATCATGAAAAATATGATGGATATTAGTATTCCTATTCGCCTCTGTAATTGAGTGGCGCGATACGAAGGTATCGATTTTGAGCAGCATTTGTATGGAAACTAAGTTCGACTAGCAGTCCATATATAATATGTCTATGCTTGCATCCTATATTTTCGCAGATGATGGCATGCAGATCAAGGTGCCTTTACATGGAGCTGCAAGCCCTGATCTGCAAAAAAAGAGGATGCAAAATCAATAAATTATACTTGTGTGATAGAGAGGGAAGGCAAAAATGCAGACGGTCTTCATGGATGCAGATTATAGGAAAATTATAGATGCAGCTTGAAAATTATAGTGAAGATGAACATGTTCGTTTTCATCGTCTGCACTATGATTGTTGTTGTTGCGTTTTCGTCTGCATTTGCAACTCCATGTAAAGCCACCTTAAGGCACCTTTAGCTCTCTCAAGCTTTTTCTCGGTTGGCCGCGCATAATTACTATGCCTGAAGACAGTATCGACTGTCCTTGCCTTCACTATCTTGTCATCAGTGTGAATGCCAACTGATGTAGGCCGAACATAATGACATCAGCTGTCAATTAAACGTCTCAAATTTCAAAAACAAAAATTTTAAACTGCCAAACAAATACCCTTGGTTCAAAATAAAAAAAATTCTTTCATAATCCTTTTCCCATTAATTTATACGCAAGATTAGTTCAATTTATTTCATGAAATGTCTGTTAACATAACTGTGAATGGAAAATATTTTAAAACTTGTGCAAGACATGGTTTACTCGATGATCCCGAACGAGTTAAAAAAGAAATCGAAAACGAGCGCAGAAAATTGCGTATACAACAGGTTCGCGCTGCGTCCAAAAACATTACCAAAAAGGTGCTTACCGATGTGGAGTTGGAAAAAGAAAAGCAACTGAAAAAAATCGAAGAGATCAAAGCTCAAGAAATGGAAATGTGGCGTCAGAATATCCTTGCCCAGAAGAACAAGGACTTTAGATCTTCAATATTTCAAATTGGAACAGCGCATAGTGCTGCACAAGCAGAAAACACAAAATTAGCTCTAAAAAAAGACCAAGCTAAGGTAAGGAGGAACAAATTTGCCCAAACAACTACAAATCTGGACAAAGAAAATGTTCTGAAGAATGCAAATTGTCAAACTGTTATAACTGGCAAATGTTTCCCCAAGCCTGCTGCTCGTCCAAGAAAACCTGCAACAACGAACATAGAAGATGCTTCTGAGTTAGAGGATAGTTCCATTGATTCATCCTCTGATTCATCGCAAAGCAGTTCCTTATCACTAACAGGCTATGAAGATGTGACAAAGAAGGGAGAACAGAAATCAAAAACCAAAAGACAACAACTTAAAAGCAGTGTTCCAGTCGTGGTTCATGTGGATTCTGAGGAAAGCGACACTTCCTTACTGGAAATGCCAATCATACAAGACCGTAGAAAAACAAAACCGGATGAACGCATAGGGGTGATCCCTAAAACCACAACAAAACAGCAGAGTTTTAAGGCGAAAGAAAAACGAGAAGAATCCAGGCCACCACCCACTGAAGAACCCCTAACAGCTCCTTCGACGTCTGCAACGGCAAAAAAGCGCTTCACTCAAATAAGTGATATGATACGCCAACGTAAATCAAGTGACGATTTGGAACAGCCAGCAGTTTCCCGACCACAACCAATAGAAGCTCCGAAATTTCAAAAATCACCATCCAAGTCTAAGTCTCCGTCGGCGTCGTCGCGCATACACAAACCAGCCAAATCTCCAGCAGCCTCCCGAGAAGTATCAGCTTCTCAGGCTTCCAAAGCAAGTTCTTCAAGTCGAAACTCAAACACACGAGTGCAGTTCTACGATTACAACAACAAGTTTCACAAGCAATACGATCAGCCGGCTGCAGTTGAAACACACGAACCACCAAACCCAATGTCAACTCAACCAAATGCCACACAACAAGCTGCATTAGAAGATAGATTGCTGGAAGCCCGACAAATTGAAATGGAGAAGCTAAGACAAAAATCCACTGAAAGATGTGAGAAAGCAATGGAAAGAGAGCAAGTCCGTCGAGCTTGTGAAGAACTAACTTCAAAATTAGATGCTCTGACGAAGCAACGCCAGGTGCTTCCATCTAATAATTACCAGGTTGCATCACATCGCTTGAACCAAGTTGCTAAAGAAAAGGAAACAAAACTTCACAATGCTATGGAAGAGATTCTAAGGCGTCCAGCGGTCATTACTTGTCCTGTTGTTGACGCCCAAAAACAGGACATTCTTACACCGACAGCTCTTCAGCAAAGAGCTGAGATCTTCGGTTTGAATCTGGGATCAGCATTCACACAAACTGGAAACAACTCTTTGAACTCATCTGATAGTTGTTGCTCCATACTCCTTGGCTATTTCGATGTCCAAAGCAAACAAATCAACGATGACATTCAAAAGTATTCCAAGCAAAATGGACAAACTGACAAAGCGAAAGCGGCTAGATTACAAAATCTCCTACAACGAATCAATAGACTCCGTGAAAGTCTTATGCAAGAGATTGCCAAATGTTCAGCTTCTGAGGCCACTGACAAAGTCCGTGCCCAAACTATGATGGACTCAATTAACGAATTCAGAAAAGAACATGATAATATCGTGACCGATGATAAGGGAAAGGATTCCTTGGAGAAACGAGAAAGCGAACTGAAGAAGAACGAAGCGCTGTTGGAGAAAAAGTTAAGAATATTTTACAAAACACTCAAAGCTTCCAAGGAAAAGGAGACATTTAAAGATGTAGACAACGACCAGAATCATAATGAACAAAAGGAATCTGAAGATCGATTGACGGCAAAAAAGTCACCGAAAGAAAAGAGTCAAGAAGTTTTACCAAGAGAATGCGCTGGTAAAAATATCAGTCCAGAACAGAGGCAGTCTAAGAGAACCCAGCGGCTAGCTGGGAATCAACAAGTGATAGAAGAGGCCGAAGAAAGTAACAATTCAAGTTCAGAAGATGAATTTATAGAACAACGAAAGCTGAGTGTAAACCCCAAGAAGCCAGTGGAGATTGTGATAACCGTCAAAGGTGATGCTAAACCTAAAAAATCCAATCAAAAACATTCAAGGACCCCAAGGAAGCTATCAACATTAGTCCAAAGTCCAACTCCAAAAAAAGTTCGACGAAAATTACCAACAGCTCGGTCGATTGATTCGACTTCGACGTCTTACAGAAGCCTCCCTCCAAAACTTCACAATAATGTTGACAAGATTTTAAAAGGCGCCTCGAAAACTCCCAAAAAACAACATGCTGTCTCATCGAAAACTCAAGCAGAACGTCCAAGTGAAGATGATGAACAAAGCCCCAAAAGATTCACCAAAAAGAAAAGTTCCAACCTCAATCCACTCATGGCTCACTACGTGCAAAGATTGCTTGGCATGTCAAGAACCTCCATCAATGCTCTTGCAGTTACAAGTTCTGAAATTGAAACTCCAACAAGCTCAATCGTGAACACAACAGCAAACCTTTCGGCTGTAGAATTAGAGAAAATGGCAACAAGTCGGCTGGAAAATGTCCAAAAGTTCATCGAAGACAGTTACAGTTTTGTGGGACAACTAGAAGAATCTCTAAGCCAATCCAAGTCAAATGATTCCATTTTAAAGTCTGCAGAAGTAGCTTGGAAAAAGGCTCTTAACGAGGATAAAACAAGAAAGAAGGACACAGTGTTCAAAAAACCTCTAAAGCCAGCACTTAAGAGTCCATCGCGGAAACAAAAACATAATTCTAAACCTCAGCCAATCGCACTTGTTGACAAATCAACTCAAATGACAGACAACTGCACTCAAAGAATCGCCGAGCTAACCGAGATGATCAACAAAGTGCGGCAAGAAAAACAGAAGATCCTCGAGACAACACTATCTTCCGGCAGTGAAAATGGCCGCAACTCTACCGAGTACCTCAACTTACCAGATCGTCGGAATAATACCGACGAATCAACTAGTCGAATCCTTGATTCGCAGCTTGTCAAATCTGCAGATAACTTGCCAACTCAATCGCCTGAAACTACTGCCGCCCCACGGCTGGAGAAAGATAAATTGACAGGATTGAGTAGAGATAGTGGAATCTCCCTGTCTAGACCTATCACAGTTCAAGGATCGCGTGAAAGCCCTGTCCCTGATGACATGCCCCAGTCCCAATCAACTGCAGAGTCACTCTCGGCTCAATTCAAGAAACCACCCAAACCCCCGATTTCTATAGCTCGATATAGCCCACAACTGCCCGAAGACATTCCCCATGAACTCTCGACTATTTTTGAAGTCGACACTCCAGCAACGTCGCGACTCAATGCATCAGTTCACGCTACCAATGGCCAACAAAATCAAGCTGCTCAAGTGGTGAAACCACAACCCCTTCAAACTGACCAAATTGCCTACAGGAAATTCCCAACATTTGAAGAATACAATAAGATCAATCAGTTGGACATGACGCAATTCGATCCAGAGTTCAGTGTGCAATTTGAGAAGGAGTTCAACGAATTCATCAATCTCGTGAAAGAGGGTAAGGATGCTGATTACGAGGAATTCACTTCCATAAGCAAGTATCTTGGAAAATCTACGTCATCTAAAGATAAGAAGGAAGCAGCAGAGGAACTTTTTATGTCCTTAAAGATGGCAAATCTATCCTATAAAAGATTCCCAACTAGAAAAGAGTACTTGGAGAAACTTGGTGTATCGAATGCAGACCTGCTGGACTCTCAAAGTCTGGACAATGTACATTCAAACAGTTGCTCATCTTCATCCACTTCATTGATGAACATCGAAAACGAACTCAAACTTCGAGATATTTTGACGAGGTCATTTCAACAGAGCTCAGCTCCAAATGACAACAACAAAGGTTCCAGTTCAAATGGGAATTCTTCAAATATTTCACAAAACAAACAACAACAACAAGGTGACATATCCGGCATTAGACCATTCACCACAGGTGGATCTTCGACCGACAAAGAATCAATTAACCTGGAGGAAGATTTAAAGAACATGGGCATTAAGTGGCCGAGCATCATGAAGAGAAAAACCTTAGAAACGCAAGCTCTGAGCAGCAGTACAACGTCGAATGAAGAAGCTTTCATGTTTACACCCAGGAGGAAACCTGTTACTGGTGGAGGTGGTGGTGGTGTAACACAAACTGGTCACGAGACAACAACCCAAACCGAAGATGGTGGACAACAGCTTAATTTGAGAGAATTTTTAAAAAATGAACTCCTCAAGCGAACTACTTCTTCGACGTCGTTCTCGTTCAGTGAAGATTCGGTCGCAAGTTCCATTCTGCGTTCAATTCTGGGTTCAATGACTCCCTCATCTGGCGGTGGGCAAAAGCAGGATAATGGATTAGGAGAAGGTTATCCAACATTAGATCGACATAAAACATCCACACCCATGGCCTCGCAGTCAACGTCATCTGCCAAACTTGATAGTAAATCAAAATCGAAGGGAGGAACTTCATCGATGCATCTGTTTTCAGGTGAGAGCCGACTTTCATCGGTCCATTTTAATAATAGTTCGAAAGTTGTCAATAAGACCGAGGATACAATTGTTAATAAAGCCTGAACTTTGTTTTAAATTAATTTTGCTCTCCAATGTTTGTCAGTTGGACTCTAAATTCTGTTTTATTTTTTTTATTTTGTAGGCCTTTGTTAAGATTGTTTTTTTTTTTAATATTTTAATTTTATTAGCACAACTATTTTTGATAAATAATTTTTAATTAAATATTTTGTAATAGTCTTTTGAAGCCGAAATAAAGCTTTTTATGATAAAAAGAGTTAATTTAAAAGTCTATCAGTTTAATTGAACGTTCGGTGAGAAACTCATTTGACTGGATTTGGTAAATTTGCAAAGGAAGACCGAGGTCTGATGTTCCAAATTTGTAAGGAAATGTTGTACAATTATGATTATTCTTCTCCAAATGTGATGGAAAAATGCATGTATCACGTATCTTCTAATACGTAGTTTTTAAATCTTTTTTGTTGAACATGGAACGTCGATGGTTTTTTGTTCCATCGATTAGCTAAAGTTACAAAACCAAGGAACTTGGATTGATATTTGAACCGGACTTTAATCAAACAAAGTTGATGGGGGAGACCTTTCGGTAAAGCTCTTCAAAGCAGCAGGATGTGATTAAGAAAGGAACTTACGTACAATTTGGTTGGATGTAAGTATGCCAGATGAACGGAGGGGCCCTAGTATAGTGTCCCATCCATTAAAAAAAGATACTCTGAACTTCGCCTACAACACGAGCTTAGTTTCCTTATCTTATCTTTTCATAACAAACATTTCAATCGAGACAACATTCTAAAAGCAACCACAATAACTAACATCTTTGCAAATGCACTGGATCATAGACATTTTGTTGAATATAAGTTATTGAAAAAGAACTTCACTTATCTATAATCTAAATACCAAGATGGACTTCAAGGCGACTTCAGATTTAATAAGGTTTTTAAAATTTTTATTGTGAACCCAGGGCAACCAAAGCTCGACGAGCAAGGACTCGATACCCAATGCCTGATTTTAGATTTTCAATCTCTTGAGAGAACGTTCATCTTTGTATACCTACCCTATTCCACAGAATGATTATATATATTGTATTTGGTTTGGTCCTTGTTCATACAGAAATAATACCGTTAGGTATAGAAAAAATATTTGTTGACGTGAATAGGCGTTAATAAATCGATGAACACCGGCTGCACGCACAAAAAAGTGTTCCAATGAAATATCATGTTCCGCCTGAGTCGAGCATACAAGTGGAAGCGCGAAACTGTTTTGTCAACTGTTTATAAAATGAAGAGAAAAATTAATGTGGTTTCCAACAGCTAGCAGTTTAACGTTCTTATCAGAAAATACAAATTAAAAAAAAAAAAAATCAAAAAAATTTATTTTTTTAAATCTCAAAAAAAAAAAATTTTGAAAATTTTAGGAATAATATATTATTTTGTTTATTAAAGAGTTTTCACATTAAATTTTTTATTGACATCCACCAAGTGGTTTGTTAACGAGAAAATCTGATTTGAAAATAAAAAAAACTGTCCTATGGGAGCGGGAATTGCCGTTATAAAAACGCTTCCTGAAAAATCTATTCTAACCAAAATATAAAGTTTATACAACAAAAACCATTCAGAAAGTTTTACCAAAATCGTAGGAGCCGTTTTTGAAAAAATGAGTTTTTCATTAAAAATCATTAGTTTTATGGCTAGAAAACATATTTCTAAAACGTAGGACGTCATAATCATACTGTGTACCAAGTTTGAAGCAAATCAGTTCAGCCGTTAAGGCTGTATTTGCCGCACCGACAGACGGACGGACAGACAGAATTGCAGGATCAATTTGTTTAAGCTTCTTTATCATCGTAATGTCTGATTGTCAAACATTTTTTTTTAAAGAATGCATTTATAGGCGTTTTTCTTTTTTAGCTCACAGCAGAGCCTGAGTTGTCAAAAAAAAATAAGTGTTTCTTTTTTGCTTCAGAGTGTTCAGAGCTTCGAATTCGTATTTCTTTTTTCCTTCAGAGTGTGTTCAGAGTGCGCTCTACGAGCTCCAAATAAATAGATGGGGCAGACTGAGCTAGAAGCTGAACAAAAATATAAACGTCAAAAGTGAGACGCTTCCAAACCAATTAAATTAATAAAAAGAAGTCTTTAGAGGCGGCTGGAAATAAAAACAATTAAAATGGCCGCCGAAAGTATTTTAAATGTTAAAAAAAAAAATTTCTTGAGGTTTTTCAAATGAAATGAGAAAAATAAATTAATGGGATATCAAAATCGTTTCATTATTTGTTCAGAGCGCTCTGAACACAATTGGTTCAGAGGACGTTCAGAGCGAGCTCGATATACTCGAACTCGGTTCAGAGCTCGTTTCTGAATGAAAAAAGAAAAACGCCTTATGTAACTATGTAGTTTATGTAAAGTTTGTTTTCCATATTTTGTGAACCATGAAATTGCAACAGTTTAATCAAAAACCGCTCTCTACCTCAAAATGCTATAACGCACCAAAATCGACTTTATATCCCAGTTATTAACTTTTATTTTTCATACAAAAACTATTAAAGTTTGTAGGTATTTATGACACACCCAAATAGTTTGTCGCAAACGAACTCATGTTGGAATAGGGTATAAAACTGTCCGTTGAAAATGTCCTTCTGTTCTGGCTTATTTTTTTGTATGCTCTCTTCTATAGAATGGGTATATTGGCTCCCTTCGGAGAATCCTCCTATCGAAGAAAGTTCCGATCGGAGCATTTATTGTGTTCTTGGTATCCGAATCGGAAGAGAATTAAAAATGCGTACCGACACGCTCACACATGGCATAAAGAAAATAAAAAATAAATCAAGTATGAACCTCTTTTGTCCGACAAAGTTCCACATGTGATTTGCTGTCGGAGAGAATAGGAAGAAAAACAAATCAATGTGCGTCGCTGTGATTTTGACATTTAAACGCATGCTTCAATGTCCGGTTAACCAACCGGAACGGCTACTATGTTACAAAATTCGTACATTTCGTCCGAATCTGAGGAAATTTCTCTCCGATCGGTTACCATGATAGGCCCCATTGTATTTGGCGTATAGTATATAACATAGAGAAATAATACCGTTACCGTTAAATATAGAAAAGTATATATATTCTGACTCAGAATCAAAAGCCTAGTCGATTTAGCCATGTCCGTCCGCCCGTCCGTCCGTCCGTATGTATACTCTCTAGAGGTCGCAATTTTTGAGCTAGTAAGCTGAAATTTGGTATACATAATCTCTGGTTCAAGAGTAAGGCTAAGTTCTTGAACCGATAAAATCCGCCCACAAACGCCCACAATCGCCATTTTTGTTGAACAACCTCAATTTGGTAAAATTAAATTATGTTTTTTGTACAGTTAATATAAAAGCCTAACGCTAACATTTTGCACGCGCAAGCTTCAGGTAAACCTTCTTCCAATTAAATAACAAAAATTCAGTTTGGGCGTGGCTGACGCCCATTTTTCATACAAAACCATCAATTATGTTTTTGTAAAATAACAATTGTTATATTAATGCGAAAAACATTAAATTTTGTGGATATTACTTGCACATAAACATCTTGTGTATGAAATCAAAAAATTTGATTTGGGCGTGGCTGACGCCCACTTTTCACTAGAAACTGTTAAAAAATTGTTTTTGAAAATAAACGGTATTTATAATTAATCCGCAAGCCAAAATTTTGCGTCTCTTAATAGAAACGAAAAGGTTTGTGTATGAAAAGAAATTTTTGAATGTTGGGCGTGGCTTACGCCTACTTTTCATGAAAGAACGAAAAACGTAGCCTTAAGAATTTAAGGCATTTCTAATGTTTAATTTAAACCTTTTTCCTTCCGTTCGTTATTTGAGAAATATATCTCTACATTTTCTTTTGTAAATTTTTTCAATACGCCCACTGTTAAAGGCGTGATTTTGGTAAAATACATTTGTTCCGGTAAGATTGTTTAAAAACTACTCGATTCAGCTGTAGTCTTACACATATGCCTAAATACTGAAAAAAGTGCAGTTAGTGCTTCAAATTTTTAAGACACACCCACTTCTAAGGGGCGTTTTGAAGTAAACAGATGAACACTTGGATTTATATTCCTTGGTTACGTAGCAGAGTGTGGTCCAATAATTGTTAAAAACACCCATAATGGCTATTTCCATTCCAAATCTAATATTTAAAAATTTAAGTTTTGTCTTGTTTTGTTCAAATCGATCTGCAAGAATAAAATTGAATGTCACTGAGCTCATAACAATTGCCTTGGCAATAAAACGTTTTAACTTTGGGCGTGGCGCACGCCTTTTTTTATTGCGCCAGCATTAATTGAACATCACACCGCACAAAATTAATGTTATTGAATTTTTTTCTGTCTGCTTAAGAAGAATTTTGTTTCTGAAACATCGGCTGTTAGCGGGAGGCAGACGCATGCACATACAAAAATATGGGGAATAGGGTATCCAACAGTTCGTTGCAAACGTACTGCAGCTCTCGCTTATGTTTTTGTTTATAATTTAAAATACAATAACAATAAAAACACATTTGTTTTAAAGTATTAGCTAATTTTTTATTTTAATTTCTATAAATATGTATGTCAATTCATAATTCACATAATGGTCAGTTACTTTCATTACATTGCTAAATTATTTATTATGGGGCTTCATAAGTATATTGTAGTTATAACAACAACAACAAGTTACAGTTAATACTAGAATAACTTTAAACCTAAAAAATTTCGAACAATGAAACACGTTTTCTATATAATATTTATTATGTTATACATGGTGTGTTGCGTGTAGGTAGGTATAGGTAGTATATATTAGGAGGGGGACGTTTTCTATATAAAAATGTATTTTTTTATGTATTATTGTGTGCAGCAAAACTTTGTATATAAAAGAGTATATTCATTCCACAAGCAAATCATTAAATTGAAATTTGCATTGTTTTTTATTTCACATTACGACGACAACGGGCAAATCTATTGCGTGTGGGTGGTAAGGGGGAGGAAAGTTTAAATGTTTTATAATTTAAATTTTTGTTAACATTACGAATACTTCGATTACTATAAGATTTTTTAAATTTATGTTTTTTTTGTTGTTGATAGATAGATTATATTTTGGTTGTTTAAATAGATTTTTAAATTTGTTTCTATAATATTTACTCCCCAACTCGACAGATTTTGTTTTGGTTTTGCATGAATTTTTTTAAATAAAATATAATATTTTTCAAAAACTGTTCAAGGGAATATGAGAGCGATGTTTGTGAGTAGTGATTGTGATGATGAAAAATTATCGAATGGAAGCCATCTCAAAAATTGTTATTCAAATAAATAATTCGCAAATATTGTTATTATTTTGGTCCTAAGACCATATAAACCACACATTATTTTCAATTGTCAAATTAATAATACAACATTTTTGCCTTACGACATTTACATTAGCAACTTATTAGAATCATGTTTTTTTAAATAATAAACAAACAAAAACAAAAGAAGGAAGAAACAAAATGTTGATGATGCATACGAAACAAAATAAATTTCAGTTCGGCAAAACGTTACATGAAAAACTCCTCTGTTGAGTGGGAGAGCGGAAGTCACGTTCGCCCAGGTCGGTCAAGTATGGAAATCTCTATAACTCGAAGCCCACGGTATGTGGGGTCAATGACTTGCAAGCCTTTTGGATTGTAAATGCGTTCATTTTGGGCAGCAATGAACTTTGAAATTTTACGCAGGACCTATAAAGAGAAACAAACACGAATGAAAAATATGTTTGAAAAATGATTTTTTTTTTATGTATTTAAATTAACCTTTTCGTAATGCGTTTCTGAGCACATGTATACTAAGTAGGCGGTTATGCATCCAATGCAGCCTTCGCAGTATGTGCTGCAAGTGCCCTTCTCAGCCTCTGCAAAAAACTCATTTAATCTATTTATTGTCGATTCGAAAATCTGACGTTCAATCTAGAAAGAAGAAAAGAAAATAGGCATTTAACGATGGATTTAAGTTTGAAGGATAATGTTGTTAATGCACCCTCTCCCTCTTAGCTAAGGAGTGGTTAAGGCTAGAGCAGACTGATATTAAAAGTTGTGACCAAACTACAAAAAAAAAATCAATTGAATTAATATGGGCCTATACTGCACGGCTGAAATTAGTTTCGTCAAAGTTGAATTTTTTGTGTTTAGTTTTTCAAAATGGTAAGTGATTTTTGTGTTGTATATTCAAATGTTCGTGGGCTAAGAAAGAATTTCTTTTCTGTGTACGCCCATACTGTGCAATACAGGCTAGCTGTTTTGGCATTAAGTGAAAGGTTGGACAGAATACTGATTTATCAGAATTTTGTTTGTTTGGATATAACTTAGTGCCATTACTTTTTTCCCACCATGGTCTTGTCGTTTATGTTAGGAATGATATTGCTTGCCAGAGCCTTCCCCAATATGGGCATTGTTCTAATACGAACTTTAATTTCCTGTGGCTCAAATTCACAGTCCGCAAGCATATCATTCATTACTGTTTTCTTTACAGGAGTCCGAATCTTGACAGCATGTCTACTTGTGATGAGTTAGATGTTTTGTCAGATTCAATTTCCCGAATTGTTTCCCATTGTCCTCAATGGAAGTCGTGATTACGGGCGACTTCAATGTACACAATTAAAGTTAGCTCCGCTATTCTGGCCAGACAACACTCGAAGGAAGGTATACCGAGATCTTTGCTGAGTATAACCATCTTACCCAGCTTGTCGATGAGCCTACTCGTATACCGGATGTTGATGGGCATTCCGCCCATACTCTTGACTTGTTCCTTACTTCCCATCCTGATAAATATACTATTAAAGTAACTTCTCCATTTGGCACCTCGGACCATTGTGTCATTTCAGCTAATTTCTCGATCTCCAACCATCCAGTTAAAGAAAAAATTCCCACTAGGACGTCGACGATAAACCTATTGTCAGCTCTTCAGAGAAGGCGAATATGCTCGCAGCTCATTTTGCTGCAAGTTCTACGTTGCCTGCAAGCAACAATGCCCCTCCTGTACTTGAGAACATTAATTTTTCTTTGGGACAGATATTTTTCCGCACTCGTACTTCGAGATCTTGATATACACAAATCCGCTGGCCCGGATGGTATACCCCCTATTCTTCTAAAGAAGTGTTCTTCATCGCTGGCAAAACCACTGCGTAAGCTTTTTCATCGCTCCTATCGTTCAGGAATCTTTCCTAGTAGATGGAAACAGCATATGTCCAGCCCGTCCCAAAAAAAGGTGACTCCTCCTCCCCCTCCTCCTACCGACCAATTGCACTTACGTCCCTTCTTTCCAAGGTCATGGAAACGCTGATAAATCGTCAGCTCAAGAAATATCTCGAAGATCGGGAGCTTTTAAATGACCGTCAATACGGCTTTCGCAGCAATCGTTCCACTGGTGATCTGATAGCATATCTCACCGAACAGTGGAACAAATCTGTGTATCGCTTTGGCGAAAGCAAGATTATTGCGCTTGATATTTCAAAGGCATTTGATAGAGTTTGACCTGAAGCTCTTTTATCGAAAATGCGTGCATTTGGTATCGATGATACTCTTATTCGTTGGATTAGAAGCTATCTTCTGGACCGTTCAATACAAGTTGTATTAGACGGTTTCAAGTCTGATCTCCACAAAAAAAATGCCGGTGTGCCCCAAGGCTCCTTTCTGTCTCCGACTCTCTTTCTCATTTTTATAAATGATCTCTTGTTTGTGACTTCTAATCCATTAAATTGTTTTGCTGACGACTCAACCCTCAGCTTTGCATATACGTTTGATAATTCACGGCCTTCGCCTTCGGACGTGTTATTACAACGGAATCGTATGATAAGCTCATTAAACTCCAATTTAAACAGCATTGTGAATTGGGGTATTAGAAATCGTGTGGAGTTTAATGCGTCGAAAACTCAATGCTGTCTTTTGTCGTTGAAGCTAAACATACCCCCTATGCCATTATCCATGAATGGTACATGTATCGAGGAGGCCGAAAAGGTATCAGTACTCGGTATGTGTATCAGCGACAATCTTCGTTGGAATGATCATATACTTGAGATTGCCAAGAATGCTGCAAGATGCTTAGGCTTTCTTAATATATGCAAGAAGTTTTTTACCCCTTCTGATCTGGCTACAATTTACAAAGCGTTTATACGCCCTAAACTCGAGTATAACTCCCATCTCTGGGCAGGTGCTTCTCAAACTTTTCTTCACCTGCTCGACAGAGTTCAGAAAAAAGCGTTAAAATTGATAGGAGAGAGAAGCATTATGGAAACATTTCCGTCACTCGAACATCGTCGAAATGTTTCATGTCTTTCCTTATTTTACAGATTCTTTTACAAAAAATGCTCACTCGAGGTAGCCAGCTGCGTTCCACCCCTTAAACATTTCCCCCGTAATACTCGTCTTGCTAGGAACGCTCATCAGTTTACACTTGAGCCCAATTTCGGACGTACCGTGAAATATAGGGATTCTTTCTTTAGCCGTACAACACGAATGTGGAATGAATTGCCTGGCACAATTTTCCCTTGCCATTTTGATCTTCAAACATTCAAGATCAATGTTCATCGACACCTCCTTTCCCTTCCTTCCTAACTTCCTATCGCTCGCGCTGTGACTTATCATTAAAAGGGCTATAACAAACCCCTTGAGCGCGTGTGCATTATAAAAAAAAAAAAAAAAAAGACGCTACACATTACTGCCAAGGGCACGATTTTATCCAAAGGTTGGAGACCACACCGCAAAAGATTGATAAACTTGTTTCGAAAGGCCAAAATCAAAGGTTGACAAAGTCTTGAAACATATTCGAGATGTTGGCAGAGCATTTCCATGTTTCACAGTCATTAAGACGAAGATTTCACTTTGTTTTAAATAAGTATAGTTTTTTTTAGAGCTCCACAAAGTATTCCGAGAGCACCTCGAGCTTTATGTATTCTATGGCTGCAGTCAAGGTCTGTTCCATCATCACTTGTCAGATAACTACGCAGATAGATGACAACTAAAACCAGCCGCTTCCTCATTTTGTTACAAAGCGAATTACACATTTGGTTAAGGGCACCAGTGCCTTTTGCCATTAAACAGATGGCTTGACTTGTGAAATGGATCCCATCCATCTAGGCAAGGTGCTTGATTCTCAGATATGTCCTCTGCAAACTCTTGATTTAAAGGCTCGTGGGGTAAGATTCTTTGGGAGTGAGTAAAAAAAAATCACTCCCCTGGAAGTTGTTCTTGAACTGCCAGTCGATCTCCTAGACAATTAATGTTACCAGACTGTATGCCACTTAGGAACGTTGCTGCTTAGTTAGGTAACATTACACCACTACACCACGGGGTACTACAGGTATTCTAGCTTGTTTGACCTTATTCCGGATAATCTCGGAAGCGTGGGCTTTGTATGTTGGGAACTAACTTCTGACATCTTTTCCCTCTTTATAGCACAAGCTGCTTTGGTTTGATACTTTTGTCCTATTCCGAACTCCACGGAGAATAATATTTTGTAATCATATCAGCGCAAGGAATCGTAGTGAAAAATTAAGGTTTCCAAAGATTTTGTTGAGTAAGACTCTCTCTTCTCGGATCTCAGATTCTAGAGAAAACCCAAGAACATAACATCGACACCCACCACCTGTTCGACGATATTAAAGCAGCCTTTGACAGCATTAACAGAGTTGAACTGTATTGTGGCATGTCCAACTTTGGTAGAGAATCTACTAAAACCTTCAAAACCGTCATGGATTGGGACAAGGTTTCAGAATTTTAATACGGAACACCCATGCCAGTGCATCGATCACCATCTTTAAAAAATCGACACAATAATTACTTGGGTTCGCGGACGACATTGATGCGATAGGATAAACTAATTGAGCAGTTACCAGTGCCTTCACTACCATGGAGTTGGCAGCAAGCCGAATGGGACTGAGGATAAACGAGGACAAGAAAAAGTATATGCTTTCATCGACAAAAGTCCAATGCCACCACTAAGTTGCTAACGTGACCATTGATAGGTATAACTTCGAGGAAGTCAGTCAATTTGTCTACCAGGGTGGGTATTGCTGTAAACAAAGGCTGAAATTAAAATCGCCAAAAAAATTCAACGACTAAGTTCACTGGGTCATAAAGAGCGAATGGACATCGACGCTCCAGCTTGTAAAGTCTTCAACACAACACAACAAGCCAAGGTAGACCTCATCTTCGATAGAGCGACCAGGTAGAGGGAGACCTTCGACAACTTGGAGTGCAAAATTGGAGACGGTGAGCCTGCTTGAGAGGCATAATAAGCAAGGCATAGGAGCACCACGCTATAGTGGAGCCAAAATAAGTGAGATGCGATTTTGCCCGCCAAACTATGATGCAGTCAAGCAACCCATCCAATTCGAAAGAAGTCGCATTACTATCAAGACTCCGAATTCTTTAAATAAAACATGTGTGCATGGCGTGCTTTTGAGGGTTGAATTCACATGAAATTAAAGTCTCTGGTCATTGTCGTGGTAGAAAATGGTTTGCAACATCGTTTCTGACGTTATTAGAAAATGCCCACGTAGGCTGAATTCCCTGAATTTCCGAGGCATTGGAATTTCCACATTTTTGATATTCACTCAGTGCCAAAACGGCTATATGTAGGTACGTACTAATCAGTCTAAACATTAGCGGCAGAAGGAAAGTCTAAGCCGACTTTCCTAGCAGGATTCTTGAATGTCATATTGACACTAAGTTGGAAGGTAAGCCACCTAACAAAAGAAGTAAATGCCTAAACTACAAAGAAGAAAACTAACCATCCTCTAACTTTCTCAAGCAATTATCTCGTCTTCTTCAGTTAGCCTGCCCTCGTTTCTTCTAATTTGGCCACACATTTCTTTCCAAAAACCCAAGACTAAAATAACTTCCCTAAACCCAATTAAAATTAACAAAAAACGAGGAGAAATCCGACACACTTCGAATTCGTGAGATTTTATTCTAAAACACTTCCCCACCCCACCCACTTTTGTGTCAAGGACTTTTGTTGTCTATGGCGTGGTCTATGGCTACTAATCTGTGCTTCAAAATTTTTTATAATTTAATTTTGTAATGTTTTGTTGGTTGTTGGTGTTGTACTTACAAGCCCCTCCAATTCGGTGGGAAGTCTGGTATGAAATTTCACTGATGTTCCTTCGCTGTAGTCGCGTTGGATGAAAACCTTTGTACAATTTGTTGACTGGAGTGCTGTTGTCGCTGGAGTCCCTGTTTGTGACATCTTGCAGCGGAATATCCTAGTCATAAGAGAATGTTAAAATGTATTGCAAAAGCTGATGTATTTTTAATCAATTCACATTTTTCATACCAATTACAGCGGAAATTCTCGGTTGGAAACACAAGTTTTTTTTTTTGTTGGATTTCTTTACTGAGAAGAGAATTTTTTCCTTGTTACCAAAATTAGGTTTTTTTCGTGACTGGTAAATGTCAGAAAATTTGTTTAGAATTTGACAGAAGCAATGCTGACAGTTTACCAAGTCTTTATTTATTTATGTCTTGAGAATGTAGATGGTACTGCTAAGTGGTTTGAGTCACTACTACAAACCAAGTTAAATGTGCACAATTTGATGTTGTGGTTCATGTTTTTACTTATTGGTACAGTAAGAATCAATGTTCGATTTGTACACTAATGTGCGTTTTTATTTTCAATATCTGCTTGTTTTTGCAAGATGTTTTTTAACTTAAAGGGTAGTACGCAGCTCGAGCTAAATTTTAGTTCACATTTTTCTCTTCAAACATAAGTTAAAATCAGAGCTAAATTTTGACAGAAGAGCGTTGTGTGAAAAGTGTCACTACAAACAGTTGTTGTTCTCTAAAAATTGATGTCAAAAATTTTTTCAAAGATTTTGAAGTGAATTTTAAAAAGTGCTCTTGCCGCAAATAAGATGATCAGTCTAATGCAATAATTGCATTTTATACAGAGATATTATAGAAATGGAGTTCGACTGTGTCGCCAAACCAAATAATATAAAACACACTCATCAAACAAAAATTCTTCAATAACCATTATTGTTGCAAAACCAAACACAAAATTATTCGATTTTCTATATTCGGTGACAGAAGCTGCTTACAGGAAATGAAAATGAAAATACAGCCTTTCTCTTATTCATAAATGAACCCACAGAAAAATTAAAGAATATTTGAATTTCTTTTAACAGAACAATAGTAAATATTTAAATTTTGGCAACTGAAAAATGTACACTGCGAATCAAAAATTTGAAATTTTAGCTGGAGCTGCGTACCACTCGGCTGAAATGGTTTGCTAAATTTTACCTAGGCTACATTTTGGAGAGAATTTAGTATGGAAGCTAAGTTTTAGCTTATCATTTTTCAATTCATTAACAACACAAAGTCTAAAGGGTGTTTTTTTTTACGTGTGGTTTTCAATCTGGCAATACTTTTTTTTAGTTGATCTTTTTGACAGCTGTCACTTGATTTATGATCAGTTTGGTTTGCCACTTCATAATGAATAGACTTACTCCTGAACAACTTTTGCAAATCATGCAAACTTATTACCAAAATAATGGTTCGATTCCCGCGACGCATCGGGCGCTGCGTCTAATATTCGGTCGACGTAGTCGCTCAGGAATTTATTTGACAGCCGCGGCGGCCACTTGCCCGAAATCATTTTCAAAACATAATGGCGAACCCTTATCTTTATAATAAAGCCAAATTCTTGGCCATAAAATTAAATTATGCGCGTTTTATCTTCTTGAAAACCACACGTCTAAAAAAACACCCTTTATATATAGGAGAGTGGAAAAAAAAACTAACAAGCATATGATGGGCACAGACCAATATACAGACCGCCAACTCGTACTCCTCTTGCCTGAAACACCCTCGAAATATTTTTTCCTGTCTGTGAATACGTGTACATCTCTCTCTGTGCATTTTGTAATGACAACTATACCTGCGTATGCCATTTATTTTGTAGGTGTGTTTGCTAAATGGGTTTTAAAAGCAAGGGAGAGCGTCACACTCTCAAAATAAATGGCATATCAGCTGATTTTTAGCTTGTGGGCAAAAAGAGAAACCATACAGTGAGTTGGCGGTCTGTACCTTATTGGTCCGTGATGATGGGTTGGCACTGATACAGTATGGATGTAGTGCTTGGTTGCTAACCTATAGTGTTGTGGGCTCGATCCCCAGTCTAAGCAGAATTTTTCAATATTCTCTCAGCTTCAACTGGTGCTCTGATGAGAGAGCGGAGCTATCAACAGTCATAGCATTGAGCCCTCCTGTTTCAGTAATAAGCTCCGTCCGGCTAAAATGTGAGATCAATGCAGCCAACGCCAAACTAAAAATGAAAAAAAAGTTGGGCCCATGGATTGATTGATCCTAACCAATGCGGCTTCATTTCTAAAAAATCTACAAATGACCAAAACTTTACATTGTGCTAGATACTTCGGGATTTAGTCAGTAGATTTGTCTACCTGGGGACTGCTCTAAGTATGGATTACAACATAAGAAATGAAATCACAAATCAAAGGTTAAATAGCCTTGCCAAAAACTATTTCTCTGGAATAAGTAACCAATTGAGAAATAAAGCCTTATCGAGAAAAATCAAAGAGACGGTTAAAGGTCCAATCTGTGTTAATGATAAAAAAGTCAAGGAAGAAAATATGTATTCAATCGTTTAGATAACTTGGCCACGTAGAGCGGATGGACACCTATGTATGTTCCAGCTTAAAAGGCCTTCATTCAACGCTGTACTAGATGGAGTTAGAAGCCAAGGTTGATCTCATATTCGATGAAGCGAACAGATAGAGGAAGATTTCCGACTACTTGGAGTGAAATATTGAAGACGACAGGCTTGAGATCTAGCCGACTGGAGGTGTACTTATATTAACTGAGGCTCAGAATTACCATACGGCCTTCAAAAAACGTCAGGAATTATAGTTTGAAGTCCATGTAGCCGACGTCATTTTGTGCCTAAAGCATAGAGAGCGGAGACCAGTGATACTTCCATCTCTCTCTATTCTTTGCACTATACCTCAGTTGCAACCACGCCCCTTTATTCGGAAGCATATCTTATTTTTACTTGCAGTTATAGAAACTACAAAGCAAGATATGGATGGACGCATTACTATGATAGAGAAACCGAAAAAAGTGGATCCTACAATTCTGTTTGTCTGTCCGTATCGGCACCTACAGATTAAGCGGCTGGATCGATTTGCCTCAAACTTCTAAGTTTTTGAAACTACCATTTATACCATTTTAATAAAAATTCATTTTTCTCAAAAACGGCGTTGGATTTGTATAAAACTTTCTGAATGGTGTTTTTGTCTAAACTTTATGTTTTGGTTGGAAAAGATTTTTCAGGAAAAGTCTTATAACGCTCTGATAGAACCGGATTTTTTAAATTAAATTTTTTCGTAAACCATTTGACGGATTCCGAAGAAGTTTTTTCATGTGGAACCCTTTTAAATCGAAATAATATTAATTCTTAAATTTTTTACGAAAGGTGTGAGTTTTTTTTTTAGTTTTTGGTTTTTTCAAAAACAGTTATTTCAATTTAAGAAAAAAATTTAGTTTTCTAATGAAAACCATAAAGTATAAGAAATGGGCACACAGACAAACATTTGAATAAGTTTTCGAAAAGTTAAAAAACCAGTTTTGAAAAACTGGTCATTAAAAATTTTTTTCATAAAATTTAAAACAGCAAAAGAAATCAGGTGGCTTACTTCATTAAAAAATAAAGTAGCGATTTGTAAGTGATTAAAATAATTTATACTTACTTTTCCCCTGCTTACTTTTTTTTCAAAATCTTAAGCCCCAAGACGAAGACCACTGTCACACATTTTACCTGCAGTATGGATCTACTCGAGACATAATAGTAGCTGTATCTCACCGAACAGAAGAAAGCAAGATCAGCTTTTGCGTTGAATATTTTAAAATCGATTGAAAGAGCCTTGCATCAACCTTTCCTATCGAAAATGCGTGCATTTGGTATCGACGAGTCCCTTCTTCGGTTGATTTGAAATTATCTTTCTGAACACCGTTCCTTTTGCGTAGTTTTGAGCTATCGTCTACTATCCACAAAATAAATGCTGGTATGCCCCAAGGCTCCGTTTTGTCTCCGACTCTGTTACTCATCTCCGTCAACGATCTCTTGTCTTGACTTCTAATTCACTTAATGGTTTTGTTGGCGTTAGTACCTACACTCAGCTTTTCATATTCGTTTTCAGATATACAACCATGAGGTTCGGATGTGGAAATGTTCTGCCCTGGCTATATTCTATAAGGCATACGTTTGTTTCAGTCGGACTACATACTTCGAAATGTTTACTGTCTCCTTTACTGCATCGATACTTCTTATAAATGTTCCAACTTAATAGAGCGATACATTTCTCCATTTAAACAAATTCGCCGTAGATAATATTTTGTTCTTCCTGGATGCATTTTTGAATTTATTAGATGCAAACCAAGGACTGCTTCGGATTCGTATTAAATGAAACATAATTTTCAATGGATTTTGTAAAAATAGTTCTTGAAAACTCATATCAAGTCAGAGCTATACTTACAGAGGAAGCATATTTTTAATCAACTTTATACTACTCTATGTTTAGGTAAGGTATGTTCTTCTCATAACATTCACAGTCATATCTATTCGATATCCTTGCAGTTTTAAATTAAATATCGACATATTAAGGACATTTCAAAAGGATTCACATTTTGAAATTGCCTCGGTTCTCAAAGCCCAATAATATTGTGTTGCAAGTGCCAGGATAGTTATTATTGTCAGATTTCAGTTCTCTCCGTTTGAGTCTGGAATCTGGATAGGTAATAGAATAGGTCACAAAAAATTGAAGATGCAGCTCGATTTGTGATTCGAGAGCTCGTTAACAAAATCGATTTGGTATCTTCTATCGTATTATGTATTGTGAAATGAAAATAAAATATACCATCTTTGTGAATCAAATTCTGTTGGGATATTAAATTCGTATGTATACATAAAATTACGAGTACATACGTTCGTCTTTATTCAATCAAGAATTTTTGTATTTTCACTTCCCTCCCTGATTGCTCTCGATATCTTTTTATCTAACTAAAGATGCATATTTAGTGCTTTCATTCCACTTCGTAGTGTTATCGTAGTAATTTTGTGTTCGTAGTTCCTGCCAAATTGTGTCAGAGTGGTCTAGTATTCAATGACACTTTCGCATAGATCCGACTGACTATGTGTTTGTTCATCTTAAGCTAATCGGTCTATTGTGGTTTGTTCGCATTATTGACCTTTGACGTCAGGAAACCAAACGAGAAAAAGTCTAACTGTAGCAAATCACATAATGATGAATGATCACATTGATGGTCATGTCTCTCTGCGAGAAATGATCTTACCCCAAAATTGAAGTGGCTGCACGTATTGCACCGCTTGAACTCCTCCTGGAGCACAACTGGCCAAAGCTATGCCCATGATTGTATTCCTTGAGATTGAGCTTTTTTAACTACTGATGACCTCCCAGTTGTTTTTTCTTCCGAAGCGTCTATACACTGAGGATTCCATTGGAAAGTTCTTTCTCGCGATATGTATTCTCGTCAGGTTTCCTAAGTGTATGGCCTATCCAACGCCACTTTCGTTGCATTATGTCTATACGGTAATTAAATAACGTAGCATCCTCTACTCTTGTTAACAAAAGTCAACAAAAAGGCCTTTTTTAATCCAAATTAGTTAAGATTTGTAACTATATGATGTCATAACAGCGTTCCTACACGTTGAAGTGTTAAATAGTTACGATTTGTTACTAATTTCAACTCACCTCCATGATAAACCTAAGTTGAGATTGTTGATCTGTCAAATTGGAAGTTTTGTATTAAACAATTCAAAGTCTTTATTTAAAAATTAAACCAAGAAATTACAAATTCTCGATTTGAGCAGAAAGAAAGTCTTTATTTTCTTTTAGTGATCAACAAAAAAGAATAAAACAGATTTTTCGCAAATTTTCAGCGAAGGAGAATAATTTAATATTAGTTCCTCAATATACAAACAAATGTTAAAAGTGGCCGTTTGAAAGTTTAACAAAATCAAACAACGTATCGTTCCTAAATGGTTTGTATAAAAACCCAACAAATCTTGGCAATGACACTTCAACATTTTTTTTTGAAATAACAACAATTATTGTTGACTATGATTACAAAAAGAACGCACCACATGTATTCTTGTAGGACTCTTTACTACCAGCGACAATTTTTCCAGGGATACTAACTTAAGGTGGCGCAGACCGTCCATTGTGGATCAGGGCCTCAACCAACAATCTTCGCCAACTGGGCCGGTCCCTAGCCAGTGGCCTCCAGTTGCGCACACCAAGTTGGTTGCAGGTCGTTCACCACTTGATCGCGAAACCTTAGATGGTGTCTTCTAGAACTGCGTCGGAATTCCGGGTTGGAATTGAAGACAGGAACGTTTTCGTTCATACGTTCTTAGCCAAGTCAATGTCGCTGTATAGCCCGTACAGTTCGTCATTGAATCTTCTCCTCCATACATTGATACATACAGGCCCGAATATCACCCGAAGAATCTTTCTCTCAAAGCACCCCAGCCTGTATTCACCCGATTATGTCAGTGTCCACGCTTCTGCCCCATACAGCAGGACCCCAAGGGGCACGCTTAGTTACTGAATAGTTGTGGGGACTTCTCTGTGACAAAATGACAGTCATATAAGTGTACAAAATTAAGTCGCCAATACTTCTCTGGAACTGAAAAAGCGCAAAAATGGTCCGATTGTGCAACTAAATTCTAGTTGCTAGGAAGTTACTTGCAACTTCTGTGTGGTCAGTTTTAAATGTTTCAAAATAGTTATCCTGTAACTGAGGAGCAACTAATTTTGGTTACTTATAAGTTTGCTTTGACCGAACTGTAACTGAATTTTAAGTTACCGTTCAGTCTGGCAAAACTTAAATGTAACTGAGCAAATAGTACCTGTGAAGTTTTTTGAAACCTAATTGCAACTATGGGATGGTTGCAGTTAAGTTTTTTTTATTTTAATGTCACATGAAGTTATATTCTTGTTGCAAATCAGTAGTTTTTAATTTTTTATTATTTATTGTTATCCATTTTTGAAACCAAATATTAAGTACATATTATTATCAAAAAAAGTAGACTTCAAACTTTTACAGCTGCAAAAATTAAACGTCAAATTAAGACTGATATTTTCATTCGAAATGAAAAAGTAGCGAACTTTAATAATTGTTTTTTTGATGTTTTCGCAGTTTTATTTTGAAAACGCTCGCAGTTGTTTCATAAAATACACCTTGCTACCCCCTTCAAAATTAATGCGCTTGCAAAATTCATCAAATTTTTAATATTTTTAACCAATTTTGACCTTGTCAACTTTTGTTCTTAGTGTTTATACCCAAAAATTCTTAAAATTACGTTTTCCCATATTATTTAATTTATGGAACTTTGCTTTTTTATTAATTAAAAAAGTGTTCATTCATTGTTTAAACGAACACAGATTATTTAATATCATGTTCATTATGGCGAATGTTTGTTAATTCTAAAAAAATATGGCCGATGGCACGTGGTTTTTAAGTAACCTCACAGCAACTGCACAGCAACTGCTTATTTTTATAAAAGGGGTAGCCAGCTTATGCGGTTTATCACAACCAAAGTTTTATTTGAACCCTCAAACATTATTTTCATTTAGAAATGCGAAATAAAATTTAAAACAATTTATGCAAAATAAAATCCAAGGCCTGGTCGCACAAACCTATACTTAAAGAAATTGGATAAATAAATTAACTGGGTCCTATAAAATTGCAGTTCGAGCTTATAGTATCTGTTTTGAGAATACTACTTTAATCTGCATTTGAAAGGTTTATAAAATTAATAATACTAATTTTAACTTCTTTCTTCTTTAAAGGTTTCGTCTTTCGATATGTCGACTCGGTTTTTGGTTTCTGTTTAACAGCGACTCGTACGTCGTGTCTGCTGTAACCCGACGAAAGCGATGCATAACATACAATTTTTATGAAAAATTCGCAAAATAAAATGAAATTATAAAAATTTTCATAGTTTTTTATTGCTCCGGAAAAAGGCAATTTTAGAGCAAATATGGGTTACATTTGGAACGAAGTACACTACTCTGCCTAAAATATGGTTCGTATTCCATCTGTCAAGCTATGAAGTGTCAAATTCCATTCAAGGATGGCTACGATGTCGATGGATTAAAAAACCATTAAAAAAGATCAAAAAAATGATTTTTTTACTGCTACGGAAAAAGGCAATTTTAGAGCAAATATGGGTTACATTTGGAACGAAGTACACTTCTCTGCCTTAAATATGGTTCGTATTCCATCTATCAAGCTATGAAGTGTCAAATTCCATTCAAGGATGGCTACGATGTCGATGGATTAAAAAACCATCAAAAAAGATCAAAAAATTCATTTTTTTTTACTGCTAGGGAAAAAGGCAATTTTAGACCAAATATGGGTTACATTTTTAACGAAGTACACTACTCTGCCTAAAATATGGTTCGTATTCCATCTTTCAAGCTATGAAGTGTCAAATTCCATTCAAGGATGGCTATACGATATCGATGGATTAAAAAATTATTTTTTTTATTTATATCTTATATTTTTAACCGGAAGAAGGCATAATAATCCTAAGTTGGTCAAATTTTTTTTAATTTTTTTTTGTTGCTATTTTGAGGTTATTTTTTTTTTACATAATACCTACACCTTTTTATAGTGCCTTGTTTCAGTTTTGAAGGTAAATTTTTTTTTCATTGTGCTTAATAATAGAATGTTGGCAAGACTAATTGTGCTCATTTATCATCATGACCATTATAAGTAACACAAAAACTTCTTTGAAATCTATCAGCAACTAATAATATAAGACACATAAATGGTTTATATTGCCATCCTACTCAGTCGCTATAGAATATCTTAGAATATGAATTAATTAGAATATCGACATTCCATTTAAATGTTACCTCTCAGTAACCCGTCAGAAACTGAAAAATAAAATGAAATATCAAGAAAAGGTGTTTTGTTATCGTTTAGAAACTAAAAAAAATTGAAACCAATCTGTAACCTTTTAGGAACTTAATAGTGACAAGAGATGCCTGTTTTGAAATTGTGTATCCCTTTTATTTCCTCTATTTCAGTCTTGCACTGTGAATCTCTCAGTGACCGTTTAGTTACCGAAAAGATAGAATAGATTTCACACAAATGTAATTTATGAAGCGTTTTGTAACTGAAATAGTTGGAACTACTCTGTGATCGTTCTGTAACTTAATAGTAACTACATCGGTTTTGTGAAACTTTCTATCCTTATCTTTCATCGACTGATCGTACCATCAGTGAAAATGGTTTATCATATCTAGTCCAACTATATCCTAGATTATAGTACGGCATTTGTGGTGATTATCGTAAACACCAGAACGAAATTCAGCGTCTGTTCTTAATGGAGCGTCTATTTCAGGGAATATCATCGTGTTCGCAGTATATGAGTATTCTCCTTCCGTAACACATTTCAGACATGAGTTATAACCATTATGACCAATAACACCTAGAAATTTAAGAGCAAGGATAAGGAATTGATATTGTGTTCTGTTTACAAATTCACTAGAACTGACCTCTTAATAGGGCTCTGGCAGGCGTATCACATATGAAGCATCGTATTTTGAAATAGTATATCTTTCCATTTCCTAAGCTCAGTCCATTGCAAAGAATATTATTCATCTCAATAACAAATTCTTGGAGGTACTCGTTCACGTTTGCTGGTTTACCTTGTACACAAATGTATATTTTCAGCTGATTTCGATAAAGAAGTGTGAAGATATATGTACTTACTTTTTCCGCAGAAAATACCAACAATCAAAGGCTGTAATTGAGTTCTGAGCTCATGAATAGCTACTAATATTGGCCAGAAATTGATCAGCGAACTATTGAACATAGGAACACCATCCATATTTATGTTCAATGAGTATGTTTCGTTGTTTGCCTTAGTATTTCCAACCAACGCATCTTCAAGGCATTTTTTTAATCCATAATGCCAATACTTACTGTTGTGGCCTTGTTGATTAGTTATTTTGGTGTGACGTGGAGTTTGTATAAGTGTCCTGGCATCTCTTGGAAAGGAATTGCAGGCAGGCACATAACTTTTTAATAATTCCAATAAAGAATTCGTGGCCGCACGAGTAATGTGGTAATTAATCGACCAATTAGCTAAAGCTAATTGCATTTCTTCAATCAGAACCGCTTGTGTTTTGTTGCTTTGCGCGTTTGACATTATTTGAAATTGCTCATTTGGCATTGTTTGCAATGCCATAGTCGGAGTAAATAAATTTTCCACTGAGTTTTCTAAATCACTTAATTCACTATTGGTGTTTCTCTCCGAATAATTATGCATCCATAAATTGTTTGATGTATTCGACGATTGTTATTCGATTTCACAATTTCGAAGAATTTATCGCTTCTTTTTGGCAAAACTGCCATTTCTTTTCACTTTTTTCCACAATTTTTTTGAATTTTCATTTATGTTTATGGGTGCCATAGCGAATTAAAAATAAAAAATAAAAACTGAAGCAAAATTTTAAGAACATGAAAAAAGTAGTTTCTATATGAAGATTTGTTCAAGTTTATAATAAAAAACTTATGTTGCTTTGTTATAGAGTGGTCACTATCAAGTAACAAATATTGCGCCATTATTTTTGTTTCAACTGAGTTGAAACTCAGTTTTCTGAAACAATCTTAACTAATTATGTTTCTAAAGAGTCACTCAGAAATAGCAGAAGTCGGCAGTTGCTGAACTGTTTCAAATTTTGTTACAGAAAACAGATTATTTTGAATTGTGTTGCGTTGAAACTTACGTGTAACAGGTTAGTAACTTGTTTTATATGAGTTGCATCTCAGTTTTCTGAAACATTATATATTACGTTACAAAAGAGACACACAGAAGTCAGACGGCAAAAGTTGCAGAACGGTTTCAATTTTAGTTACAAAAACAATTTTTTAAGAAATGAGTTGCATTGCAACTAATGTATACCTGGTTAGCAACATGTAGGCTATATGGCCATTATTTTTGAGTTGCAGGTTATTCCTACAGCGACCTAAATGTAACAGGTGTACAACTTAAATAATTTATAAGTTTTTGAAATAATTAAGAAACCTCTGAGGAACATCTGAGAAACTACGGTAATTCGAAAAAACTTCTGAGCAACGCGTGAGCAACCAATTTTTTTAAATCTCTGGTTGCACAATTCAAATGTGTGCCACTCGGGACTGGGATGATAAGGGTCTTGTATAGTGTCTCCTTGGTCCTTTGAGAGAGGGCTTTACTACTAAGATGCATTCTAAGCCCGAAGAAACAGTGATTGGCAAGAGTGATTCTTCGACTGATCTCTTCACTGATGTTGTTCTGAGAGGTTATAGTGGAACCCAAATGTCCATTGTGGCGTTTTGTCCGAGCCTACGGTGATGATCTACTTCACCCGAGGACAGCATATACTTTGTTTTATCTTCATTTACAGCCAGACCCATTCGAGCCGCTTCTACTTCAATACTTGCGAATGCTCCACTGACAGCGCGCTTCGTTCTTCCAATAATGTCAATATCATCAGCATAGCCAAGTAATTGAACGGATCTAAAAAAATCGTATCGCTGTTGTTGACATGTGAGTTGCGTACGATTGCTTCAAGAATGATGTTGAAGAGGTTACATGACAGCGCATCACCCTGTCGTAAACCTTTCTCGACATTAAATTAGTCGGTCGTGTTCTTACCAACCTTGACGGAGCAGCGCGAGTTCTCTATAGTAATCCTGCACAATTGAACGAGTTTAGCAGGGATGCCAGCAAGTGAAATGGCTCTTTATAGCTCGTTCCTGTTCACGCTGTCATAGGCAACTTTAAAATCGATAAAGAGGTGGTGAGTATCGATCTGGAATTCTTGGGTCTTTTCCAAAATCTGCCGAAGTGTGAAAATAGAATAGCACATAAAATAGCCGACAAGATTTTATAGGCGACCTTTAGGAGACTTATACCTCTGTAGTTGGCGCAGCTTAGATTATCTCCTTTCTTGTGTATAGGGCACACTATGCTAAGGTTCCATTCGTCAGGCATACTTTCATCCGATCAGATTGTGCAGATGGTTGGTGTATGATCCTCACAAAGTCATCTCCCGCTGCTTTGAAGAGTTCAGTAGTAAAGCCATCCACTCCAGCAGCCTTGTTGGACTTTAGTTTTGATATTGCTACCCGAACTTCTTCTTGGTCGGGTGGACGGAGGTTTTGTTCATCATTGTTCTTTCCAAATTCTCTGCACCGACTGTGTATCTACAACGACATTCCCACCCTCGTCTCTACATGCTTCCGATCGGGCTTTGTAACCCTTGGACGAATGCTTTACCCTTTGGTAGAACTTTCGAACATTGCTTCTGCCGTAGCACCCCTTAATAGATTCAATCATTCGTTTTTCCAGTTCTCTTTTTTTTCTTCTGAAAAGCCGATGTTCTCCTTTCCTCTTTTGCTGGTATACCGCACGGGAAGCGCTCTTGGCAGCTCTAGTTCTGGCATTCAGAACTGCAGGTTTCGTCTTTGGCCAAGTGTGCGAGCCTGCACTCATCATCGAACCAGATATTTCGTTGTGCTCGCCTAATGAAACCCAAAACATCCGTGGCAGTGGTTTTGATGGCCATTTTGCAATGTTGCCACTGGGCCTCTGGGTTTGGCGTAGGCGCCGGGCTTGTCAAGAGATAAGAGGAGACATGATTGGCAAAGGTTGTGGCGGTCTCTTGCGATTGTAACTTAGCAACATCAAACTTTCTCACAGTAGATGTTCGGTTCTGCGGTCTGGTGGAGATCCGCATTCGCACTTTAGCTACAACAAGGTAGTGGTCCGAGTCTATATTGGCCCCTCGGAAAGTGCGGACATCCATGACATTGGAGGCATGTCTGCTATCAATCGCAATGTGATCAATTTGGTTGACGGTATTTTGATCAGGAGACCGCCAGGTCCCCTTGTGTATATTGAGGTGTGGGAAGTATGTGCTAGCTAAGATGACACTTCGCCCCGCAGCAAAGTCGATTAGCCTGTGTCCGTTACCGAAAGTGTTGTGGTGCAGGCTATGCTTTCCGACTGTCGAGCCAAAGCTACCCTCTTTTCCGATTTTGGCGTTAAAGTCACCCAAAATAAACTTAGTGTCGTACTTCGGGCATTCATCATACGTCTTCTCGAGAAGATCGTAGAATTCTTCTTTGGTCGTGTCATCTTTTTCCTCCGTGGGGGCGTGGACGCAGATCAGTGAGATGTTGCTGAATTTGGATTTAATGCGGATTGTGACAATGCGTTCGCTTATGCCACGAAACCCCAAGACTTCTTGCCTAAGCCTTCCTCTTATCACAAATCCGCATCCAAATAGCCGCTGTTTTCTTGTCCTGTAGCACTTGCCGTAGTGGATGTCACAGTTTTTCATCCTCCTTGTGCCTTCACCATCCCATCGCACTTCTTGGATGGCTGATGTGATGTCGGCTTTGACACCATCTAGGGCCCTCACTAATTGTTCCGCGGAACGTGGCCTATTGAGGTTCCGGACATTCCACGTGCAGAACCGAAATTCGCTGTCCTTGTTTCGTTTGCTAGGGTCGTCTTCAGTAGGGTCATCCATATCCGAGGCAATTGGTTGTTTCGGAACTATTAGTTTTTTTACGTGGTAGGGAAGTTACCCCGACGCACAACCCCCAACCTGGGGGACCAGGCCTTATGCTGCTCTCCTTGGACAAATGGAGCTGTAGAAATCCAGAGTCAGTAACCCACTACGGGGATGCGAGAGCTACCGTTGGGACTATATGGGCTCATCCGCTACCTTCTCTATTTCACTACCCTGACTAATAGTAGTGAAAGGACCCAAAGACCTGAGCTCCGAATATGTCGAAGTAGCTCAATGGGGTGCCTACCATGCTGTCTGTAAGCGTCGCCGTTGGTTCACTTAATTGGAAGCTCATCCGCCGCTCGCTTGCTTTCTGAGGGGTTCGTAGAGAATAAACTGCTACCCAACAAGAGAAACAGAGGAGCTTTATGGCAGGGCAATTATAGTGTTGCTATTTTTCTGTGATCAACACTAGCGCTTATAAGTTCAGCAAGTCAAGTCCGGGTGGACAAGACCAGTACCCAATGGCTACCACTAGGAGGTAAAATAAGCACAATTGATGCGTATGAGACAGTTGCAACGCTGGGCATCGCCAGGTTGATACCAATCAGGGTCTACCCTATTCATACAGCACCTATTTCGATAAAATTCCAATGAATTTACCTCCCAGCTCATTTTTCGCAGAATCTTTCTCTATTTTAATCTTGAATGAAGTTAATTAAACATTACTTCTTCTTCTATATAAAACTTGTTTTTGTCTTATGACAGGAACACAGGAAGCGTTTTGAGAGCTTTGAGGATGCTTCTCTTGAAAAACTTTGTGCAAAAACTAATTATAATGGCCACAATTAATGGACTCTCGTTATTGAAACTATGCTTCGTTCTGCCTCCGGTGTCAATTATTGCCATCGAAAGCACTTTTCCAGCTACTTCTCGTTCTCATAAATCTATACCCAACTGCTGTCATATCCCAGAAGACAACACCACAACGTCATGGTTACTCTTCCTTCGAACAGTTCCAGCGAATGAAAAAAAAAAAAAAAAAAAAAACAATAACAAAACGAAGAACTAGATGCGAATTATCTTTTCCACAGCTTGCATCCATCGCAAAGAAAAGATACATACAACATGGGATTGTACCTTGTACCTTCATTTTGATTGCTCATTGCTTTCGATATCTCTTAATCAAAATGATACTAATAAAAAATGTTGTATCTATTTAATTTATTATACTTGTGTGGTATCTTTCTATTTGATTCATTTCCATGTGAATGGGAAACTCGTCTCTGGATGTGACTGTGATGTGTTTTATTGTAATTTCTTGCGAACATTGGAACTGCTCAATGGAATGTCATTACCCACTAACGTGTGTCGTGTCATAGTCTTCTTAATAATCTTCATCAGAGTACAGAGTACATACCCCATGAGCCATGTGTTCTTCACTTCTTATAATATTGATTGTGTTTTGATTATACAGTTTAAGTAGGCCACACGTAGTGTTGTTCAATGTTAAGGTAGGGGAGACTGGAGCAGAAATGGGTAAGTGGTAGTAAAGCCTGGAATCCGATTGTTTAAATACAGTGATTTTGGTGCCGGTGAGACACTCGGTGACCAGAGAATGCAGCCCTTAATAGTCGTTAGGAATGTGTAGTTTTTGAAAATCTAATACACTATGTTGTTATTTTAAGCGAATGAAATGGCTCTTCCTGGGTTTTATGCCAAGAAGCTATAACTCGCTTATTCGCATATCTACAGAGATGAAAATAGGTTTAGTCGCTCATGATTATTTTGGATGAAAAGTTGTTTTTTGGTGATGAACTGCTTGCATGTAGTGAAGACCGCATATCGATACTCCGGGACATAAGGCCATGTGACATAATGGCCTTCTGAAAGCGTCATAAGACCATACTCGTACATATGGCCTTATGACACATTGCTTAAGTGTCGTAAGGCCATTTGTTTTTGTGACATAGGGCCATACTAAAAAAAGCAACTGACAACAAAACGTTGTAGGAAGCATTCGCTGCGATTTTTAAGCTATTATTTTTTTTTATCAAGTGCCATAATGGTCTTATGACGCTTCGGAAAGCTTCGTAACGGCATATGGCCTTGTGACGCTGTACAAAAGCGTCATAGGGCCATATCTCAAATTATGGCCTTATGTCACATGGCTTTATGTCATGGCACCATTACAGCTACGATATTCTAAGCAGAACAGCTGCTTAGAGGCCGGCCATAATTTATACTAGTTGCGTTATACGCCCAAATTCATTATTCGGACACAAAAATTAAACACTTATTCCGCGATCTTAAGGAACTTAGAAAATCAAGTCTTGTTGACGTCTACTTATTCGCACCTGTTTACTTCACAAATGTCAAAGTAGAACTGACATTTGAAGCCATAAGCAAAAATTATAGTTTCTTTGTTTGTTGAACACTCAAGTCGCCATAACTAGGGTTTTTGAAAAACCTCAACTCGCTATAACGAGAAAATTCACTGTTTTTTAATCCTGGGGTGGGCCTGAAGTCACTCTCACTATATTGTCGTTCTTGGTATTTCCCTGAACAGTGTTGAGGTAACCAATTAGTTGTTGAAATGACGTTTGCTGTCAAGCATTTCTTGAGTGTTTGATTTTTGTTCGAAAAAATCTAAAAGAAACGCAAATGAATGCATTTATTTTGATAAATTAAATCAAAATAAAATTAAATAGAGACTTTTGACGTTGTAGTGACGAATTACTCGTAAATGAATTGATGAATAGTTACATAAATAAAAATCAATTCTGGGTATCAAGGTTGTACCTAAAATAAGCGGATACCAACTCTCGCACACCTTGCTCATTTCTCCCCTATTATGTGAAGTTGGTTAAATGTATAACCAAGATGTGCGTGCATATAAATTCTTTCAAAAGTTGCAAAAAGTTCGACATTGAGCTGATCCCAAGGTTGAGGAAAAGTAGTGCCTTCTTAAAATGAAAGTATTAATAATAAGCCAATAAAATACACTGAAGATAACATTAGCAGCTGAAGCAGGCACTGAGTCGCACAAGACACAATTACCCATCATCTTATCCGCATTAATTTGAGGTGAATTCATTTATGGGATTGACACATTACTTGTGCGAGGAAAAACGAATGTTCCTAACCTATTTAAAATATAAGAGAGTGATGGAATAAATACATAAATACAGGAAGTTTTCCCCGCTTATACAATTTGCAAATGGATCTGAGGGGAAATATTATACTGGTTCTAAAGACTTCAGTTCAAATTAAAACATTATGCTAATTTAAGCAATTTGGAGAGGGAAAACTAGTGATAGTGAGTAGCATCTGTCAGCTCATCAATAAAATATGAAGAAATGCCAGTGTTTTAGGATGAAATGTGTTTCGAAAACTACATAAAAGTCTTTGTCTTCTCAAAGAGCGGCACCGCTGCAAGGTCTATAATCTATAATATGTTAATTCATTCCCGACTCTTCCTGCTAACATGGACGACTTAGTGGTAACAAAAAATTCTCTCAAAGAACGTGACTCGTGACATCTTATCAGCATTCATCAGCCCTCTAAATTTTTTGAGGAGAGTTCTGCCTGAACCTGAACAATACAAAAAAAGTGTGAGTACTGCATTGCATTTATATATTAATTAAAGTATTAGCAAGTTAGGTGTGCCATCTATGGACGGACAACTAAGCTCTGGATTTTAAAGGTTTTTGTCTAGATTACCATGGGAAGCAAGAATAACAATTTTTTTTTATGTTCCACAATTTTAATTGTTGTTCTTGCTTCCCATGGCAGTCTAGACAAAAACCTCTTAAATCATGAGCTTAGTTTTCCGTCCATAGATGGCGCACCTCATGTGGTAGTACTATAGTTTACTATATACAATGAGTACGGTTACCGATGTGGAAACATCACTTACGCTAGCTTACTGCAAAAGTAGGTAGGTACTTCAAACCTTAATGTCATATAGGTTAGATACTCGCCCAAATTCTAAAATATTTTTTATTTTATATTTTATTTAAATACTTATAATCTCTGTGTACTAAATAAATCTATAAAATTAATAAATAATAGCGTTATAGTCTAAGAGCCGGCAGCGAATTTTGGGAGTGGAGTGATAACCAAAATGTATACACATGTATGTGTAGATATACTCAACATAATGCCAAATTCAACCGTCTGGCAGGTTTTTTTTCAGCCGGGGGAGGGGGTGGGCGTTCGAAAATGGTCATTTTTTCGATTTTGGGGTCGAAGTGATAACCACCTAAATTTATATATAAACAATAGGAGATGGTGCCCTGATGTCAAAAAAGTGTGTCCAAGACGTTTTACCTTCAGCCTTCCCCTCGCCAGACGGCCTACAAAATGCGCGAAAATCAACTTTTTGGGTCAAAATGATAACCACTTAAATTAATATATAATCAGTAGTGGATGGTCCACTGATGTCAAAAAAGTGTTAGTGCTAGACGCATCTTAATACATATATAAACTATAGTATTCCCACTTGAGGTGCGCCATCTATCGACGAAAAACTGAGCTCTAGAATACCATGGGAAGCAACAACAACAATTTCCACCATTTTGATTGTTGTTGTTGCTTCCCATGTTATTCTAGAGCTTAGTTATTCGTCGATAGATGGCGCACCTCAAGTGGTAGTACTATAGTTTATATATACAATGGTTTCACTCTAACTTCTCTCTTCGCAGAGAGCCATCAAAATAACTCTAACGAGAGCTTCTGCGTTTTGGTCTTTGAGATAAGTCCTTGTAGTTAAATTCCGGGTTTCTTTCTTTCGCGGACGATTCGAAGGAATCAAATTGATCCCTGAGGTTAATAATAAAATCATCAAGTGAAATAAACCTATTAGTTGCAACGTCCAGTGTTATTGTTACCTCTGGAAGGTAATAACTTATTTTCTCTATTCATTCTAAAATAGCTTCTTCTGGCCCTGGGCACTTGCCCAGAGTTCCCAGTGGGAAAGGGGGGTCTGCATAATCATCACTGGGATGATGAGTGTTCTATACAATGTCTCCTTGAATCTTATCGTCAGGGCTTTATTCCTCAATTGCTAATTCAGCTGATGTTGTTTCTTGTGTTTACAGCAGTGTCCAGGTAGACTTGAATTTATACCTATCAATGGTCACCTTCTGAACAAGTTGGTAGTGGGATTGGACTTTTGTTGATGAAAGATGAAAGCATATCCTTCGTCTTGTCCTCATTTATTTTCAGTCTAATTTCGCTTGCAGCTAACTCCATATAGTAGTGAAGGCACCGGTGACTGTCGGAGTCGAACCAGGGGTTTCTGAGGGAGGCTTTGAGAAGCCCAATAAGTCTGACGCAGCACCTCTTATGACTTGTTGACATAGCTGCCATTGGTTTTCCGGGTTCATATCATCAGTCGAAGGATTTCTAACAAGCTCAAAGAATACGTTCGCTTTCAGCATAGGCAGCGGCGATCTCTTCCGATTGAAGTCGTCCAACATTGAATTTCATCGGCGTAGTTGGTGTTCTCCTAAGAGCCTTTATGGAGATCCGTCCTCTTAGCTTTGCACCTACTAGATAGTGGTCCGAGTCGACGTTTGCTCCTCGGAATGTACGGACATTCAGAATGCTAGAGGAGTGTGGATGTCGGGACGTGGGAATTGTGTGCTTCTCAGCACCATGTTCTTTCCCGCTTCAAAATTGATGAGCCTGAGTCCGTTATCGGAAGTGGTTTCGTGTTTTCCGATCGTCATACCAAAGATGCCTTCCCAATTTTGGCATTAAAGTCTCCCAAGAGGATTTTATTGTCATGTTTGTCGCACTGCTTAATATGTTTTGGAGGGGCTTGGGCGATTATTAGACTTAAGTGGTGGAAATGCCTTATAATGCTGATCGTTGTAACTCTCTCGCTGACTTCGCTAATGCTCAAGACGTTCTGCCTTCGTCTTCCTCTGACAGTGAATCCGAACCCAAACAAGCGTGATTTCCCATCAATATGGAATTTCCCATACTAGAAAGAACAGTCCTCTGTAATTCCCAGGTCCGGTCCATCCCACTGCATCTCCTGGAGGGCTGTTATATCAGCTTTGGGACTGTCGACAGTCCCCACTAGCTGTGCGGCCTTACGCGGCCTGTTTAGTGTACGCACATTCCTTGAACATAATGCTCAAATCGTCCGTTTTTTTTGGGGCCCTGGGGGGGGGGGGGTGTTATCGTCAACATTTTCAAAATTTTTGGCTTGGTCATCCCAGGCATAATATTTTGCATTTTTCATCACACACCATTTTTTCCCTTTCATGACTGGCTTGTGAGGCCTGTGCATGACGTTTAGATAGTGTTGGTGGTTGGATCTTCAGAGCGTGTCTTTCCTCCTGCTCATAGTTCCTGAAAAGAGAACCCAGGTATCTTGATATCTACAACCTATATGGATCCGATGGATCCAACGCTCGTCGTAAGTCCACCTTTCGGTTTTCCAGTGGGCACCGCGTGGAGGTGATGATGCGAGTTTGCCCTCCATGGGTATGGGTAGCACAGTGTCACAGAATTTCTCCAGTTTTAAGATGTACATTTTGAGACCACTTAAACCAATTCTCGATTCAGCTACAAACATTGTAATGGTATTGTCTTTTTTTTTTATTCACATGATTTAAGATGATGTCGGAAGTTGCACTTTACCCTGAATGTTCTGCCATATTAGGTTAACTAAGTATGCAATTTTTGTATAATATTGCGGAAATAATCATTTTTAATGATTGTAGAAAGCTCCAGATACAAATTTAAGATAATAAATATTAAATTTCAAGCGCAAGTTCAATTATCAATTACAAGTGAATAACTACAGGATTCGTCATAAAAAAAAAAATTGTACATTGTACACATCAAAGACGATTGGCAACCTGTTCACTAGTTTTGATAGTTGACACATCACCTATTCATATAACAATGTATCTGGAAGATAGAAAATGAACGTGCTATCTATCATGTAGTTTGATACTTAAGAAATTAAAATGATTAAGCTCTTCCCTGCTCTGTTAGCATCAGCATCAGAGCAAACTTTTTTATGTGCATTTTTATCGAAGAGAAATGATTTATGTGGAATAAATCAAACGAGCGTGAAAGTCTTTGATTGATAAATAAGTGCAAACGTTCGTCAAATACTTGCACGTTATACGTAAAATGCTTTGTATCTCTTGGATGTACATACATATTTATTCCTTCCTGTCGTAGATGGTGCATTGGGCAGCGTGTGCTGTTCGGTGTGGCCTTGGTGATGATGGTCAGATGTTTAGAGCAGTAGCACATCTAGTTCTTCGATTGTTTTAACTAGCCATTTAGAAATGACCCACATTTAGCAAGGTTGCCATTTATAAGAGGACTCCTCTATCACTCCATGGATCCATTTCACCATTGTGCATCATTTGAAACGTTCGATCCGAGCTAGTCCGAGTGTTATAAGATATCGTGCGGCCATTGTTTCAATCCGTTGAAACTCACATAATCAATTTCTATTATTCTGCAATGATTCGCCGGGTTATATTGTGGTCGGCATTTGTGTGTGGAATATCGATTTCAGCTCAAAATTCAAGTTCACGATTCAGTGATGAGTTCCTAAATCAAAATCAGAGGGAGTGCTTCGTCAAACGTAATTTGGGCTCGTGTGTGAAATATAAAACTGCAAAACTTATATGGAAACTTGCTACCAACGGATTGGGATATTTTCCAAGCGAACATAGTCGAGGTCTGGCCGAAGGTGATGGCGACAGCGACGACACAAGGATAATACGGTTGGTTCATTTGGAAGCGCCCAGTGAAATGCATTTGGAATTTGATTCCAGGAATTTACAAGGTTCGTCATGGCTCAAAGAGTGAATCGAATTTCATGATAACACAAAATTTTTCCCTTTGTTTATTGAGAGTGATTTTTTTTTTGACATTTCTATAGGCACATTCACCATGACACGTGTGTCATTGTCACATGGCCTTTTTTATCAAATCACGATTGGATTTTTCTCGGGGGTGTGGTAGTGATAATATTATGACAGCGCCAGCCAGCGCCAGCGGTGGCATATGCGTTTTGTGTTGTGTAACATAGATACTTTTTTTTGTCCTATTTCCTGAGTTTGTTTTGGAAAAGCATTAAACACGTTAAGCGATTAAAATGTTTTGTTCAAAAACAATATAATATTGCGGTGACAGATGGCAGAGAGCTTTGGCGGTGAGAGTGGTTTTTGAAATTAGATAACAATAACCTTGTCATTTTGTATTCAAGGGATGGTTTACCACCCCCTATATTGTAAAGAAAGTATGAGGTAGGCGCACGCCGGCTATTGAAAGGAGGTCTTTTGTGGGTTAAGTTCAAATGCGTGTTGGGTTAGGATTAGTTGAAAAGGTGATGATTATCATTTATCATAGATTTAAGTACAGATTTCGAACAAATAATACCCCGGATCAGTCCTACTATTCGGTGTACTGAAGATATTTAAATAAAGTTTTAGACTTATGGTATTCCATTAATTCCCTTTATTTTATTTTTAAACTACTTTATTATTCTAACTTAAACTACGAAAAGAGAGAGAGAGAGAGAGAGTTGAGTGTTTGCAGGAAATGGATGTATAGCAGGGTGGAATGATACATTTTTTGTCAGATTTTCGTGGTCGAGTAGCTTTCGAAGTTTCATAATTTTGTCAATTAAACGTTAGAAATAAAAACAAAAGTTTAAATAAAACTTGTGTTTTGCAGACTGCTCGCATGTGGTAAACTTTCATGTGCAAAGAAGTTTTAAGGTCAACATTTAATTAAAACGTTTAATATTCCACGTTTCTACAAGCTGTAAACATGGAATTTTGCTTAATGGTGCTCTGTTTCAAGGGATGTTTTAGGAAATAAACTATTATAGTAGGTAGGGGAAACTTTCCAGTAGATACTTTTCATCATAACCTTTGACCACATTTTTACTTGTGATTATGGAAACTAATGGTTGTTTTTTTTTAGAATGTAATGTTGTTGGAATGAATTTTTTATTTTTATAATCTGTTAGATAATTTCATGGTATTTTTTAGACTAAGGAGTGGGCCAGCAATTAACAGGACTACTCTGGAAATAAAGTTGTCACCAAATTGATTTTGCAATAAATTGATGGAAACACTAAATCAGCCAGCATGATTTTCAATTGTCAAAAATCATCGAAACTTCTCATACAGCTTAAAAAGCACCCTTTACAAGGATATTTATACATTCGTACACAAAATTCTAACAATCGAACACAACAATACGATGATGGGGAAGTCGAAAAAAGTGGGTCGAACCATTCTGTCTGTCCGTCAGCTTAAAAATGGCTAGACCGATTTGCATCAAACTTGGTACAGAGTATTACTTTGACGGTTTTATGAACGGGGGTTTTTGGAATTAGCATTTTAGCTCTAAAACTAACGGTACTTGTCTACGATTTTTAATGAAAATTTTTTTTTTCTCAAAACGATTCCTACGATTTTGATAAAACTTTCTGAATGGTGTTTGTTGTATAAACTTTAATGTTTTGGTTAGAATAGACCAATGAAGATGAAGAAAGAAAAGACAGAAGAAAGAGAGTGAAGAGCAAAAAAATGGTGTTAAAACTTCCAAATTTCCAAAATGCTAATCACAAATGATGAAATGGTATTGGGCGTCATATTCGACTTTTGCCCCCTTTGTACAAATCCCTAGCACTGGGTACACAATCCTAAAAACACTACAAACCAAGTTTGAAGTAAATCGGCCCATCTGTTCGGGCTGTAGAAGCTCATACATATAGATACTTACATGCATACAGACAACCAGACATACAAACGAACAGAAGTGATTGTATCTCAAATTTTTGTTGATTAACTTGCCTCATAGTATACATACTTATGTTCGGCAATTTGTTTTCCCTATTTGTATGCAAAGTAGGCGCCCGACATGACACGCCCAGAAACAAAGTTATTCAGGAGAAGATATAACGACATTAATTTGTTGTGTCTGTCGATCAATTACTAAATTAGCATTTGTCACGTACGAAGTTAAAAATTCGTATTGCCAATAGACAAAACCATTATTTTATGTTCATAGTGACAACAAATACAAATTTTATTCTCCATCTCCATGCCAACTACAAAACGTTTTTGTGGGTGTATTTTAACAATTATTCTCTAATTACCACATGCTACGTGACCAAGCATTATACACTAAATTTGTAGTCTTCTTTTGTTAAAAGCCTGTCCGATAAATTTTTAGGCCTTAAAGCCTTAAGTGGGCGTATAAAAACACTTTGTTTAGAAATACCAACTGCGCTTTGATTGTAAGAAATAAATGTATCGGGTTCTTTTGTAAGCAATTTAAGCTTACTTAAAGGTACTATACTATCATAAAAAGCACGCCCCTAAAAGTAAGCGTTTATTTGAAAAATGGGCTTCAGCCACGCCCCAATTTAAAATATTTATGTTCACTAAAAGCTTGAGCGTGTCAGTTTTTCTGGATGTAACGGCGGCGGCGTATCACCAATGGCTTGAAGATTTTCTACACTCCATGCGGCATTTGTTTGCTTATTCACTTAGCCATTCAACCAAAATGAGCTTCATTGCTGAACAACATTTTCTTGTGAAAATCGGGATCAACAGCAATCGTTCTTGTCTCTTTCAAGTACGATTTGCTTACATTGTTCAGGCGTCAGTCGATTCACGATGAAATGTCAAATCAAACTTAAGATAAATCATCTGGCAGGTGAGAAAATGGCTGTCATTTGAAATAGTGCTGCCAACTTAAAGTTTTATTGTCTTTACATAAATATTTTTCTATACCTAACGGTTTTATTTTGCTATGTAACAAACTCCTCACTAGATACCATTACTTCTATGGAATAGCAATAGGGTATACAAATGACATAACGATGATGGGGAGGGAAGTCAACAAAATGGGGTATGGAAATTCGTTCCGTCCTTGAATGTGGGTTTTCGGAATTGCAAACCATTTCGGTTTTTAGGTAGACCGATCCGATGTGAGGTCAAAAACTGGTTGCACCTGGTTGTAAGATTGAAAATTAATTAAACTCTCAGTAGATGAGTTCCAGGAATCCAGAATCGACTTTGAAGATAGGGATACTTCAAAGATTTACTTTCCGTTGTAATGCAGCTATTTCAAGTAAGAACCCACAAGTATATGTGGCATTGCTTGTACTAGGAATCTTTGTATGCATTAAGGATGTCGGTCCCTCGCTTTCAACTAAGTTTAATTTATTTCAACAGGACTTGTTCTGTTTTTTTTTTTTTTTTAATTTCGCTTAAACCAAAGTTTCAGGACTTGAAAACAAAGTCCAGATAACTCAAACAAAACTTAAATTTTAACTTTAAATTTCTTCTTTTACTTTCGGTTGAAACAATTACCTTTGAAGATGATAATGAGTTGACGAGAATTCTTAAATTCCTGCAACGCACCGCCGTAGTCTTCGCAAGGAATCATGGAATTCAAATAGGAATTTCCAGTGAAGGTGGCACAAGGATAAGCAGCAGCGATGAGACTCCTGAAGTGGGTAAGGACATTTCTTAAAACTTTCTTTTTTCCTGCTCTGTCCTTTAAGCTTAAGAGTTTTTAATTATATTTTTCTTTTTCTTTTTATAAGAACCTCGCACTCGGATCTCTCGAGGTGACAAGAAGAAAAGAAAATGGCTACTCATTTTGCCATTAATTATTTTAATGAAAATTGCACATTTGAAGATGACCGTAGTGCCGTTGCTTTTAGCCACACTTGGTCTTAATGTAATTTTAATTGGAGGCGGTGGATGGCTTATACACTATCTGAAGTATAAGACTTTATGTAAAATCCACCCACATTTTGTCCAGTCGCATTCAAATGTCTACGAACCAGAACCTAATGGTATTTTTAGGATGCACTTTTAAATTATTTAAAATTATATTTTTTTTTGCATTTTTAGAATATTCTTCATTTTTGGGGAGTAGTAGCAGCTATTCGAATGGACATACTGGAGGAGGAGGGTATTATACTTCACAGGATCCAGGAACATTTGACAAAAACTGGAGCACAAGAAAAGCATACCATGCATACGGTGGATATAAAGTTTAATTTAGAATTAATGAAGAAGCTAAGTCTTTCAAGCCATCTTATGTGAACTTACCAATTTTTGTTAGTAAATTTAGTTTTAAATAAAAGAAGAGAGGGAGTTATTCAGTGCTGAAATTTAAGTCAAGCCACTTTTCACTAAAACTACGTCTTCGCAGGTTACTTTTTGTAGTAGGGTCACCGCAGTCGTCATGGTGCATATGAAAAGTTGGTCTTGTAAGGAGACTTTGGGTCAATGAAATGATCCTGAGAGAAGTCAATGAATCAAGTAAATCTTGGATATATCTATTCTGTTTTGCAGCTTGTTTAGGTTAATTAAGTTGAACGCAATTTAAATAGGTGGCAGGTTCAATGAAACATTCCAAATTAGATCCAAATTTAAGGGAACAACAGGATGTTTGCTACCGATTCTAGACTAATGACTTTGCTTATATGGTGGCCGCACTTGGACGACGTATTCAAGGACCATGTGTATGAAGGTTATGTGGAGAGATTGGTTCACGTAGCGGAGATATCCAAGAAGTCAAGTTTTTGGTTCCATAATATTCCAGGATCGCGATTCTTATCTACAGTGGATATGATTGTTGATTATGCCAAAGTATGTATTGAGGGGGGAGAAGACCTTAAGGCACTTAAATGATATGTGATTGACATGTATCGTGAGATTTTTAGAATACTTAATGACAATTTCAATATCAATAATAAGTCAGAATGAAAAGAAGAGGACTTAAATGGCTTCCTTGGGGGACCCCAGAGGTAGCCTTGCACTGAAAGAACAAAGGATATAAGATGAAATGTACACCAGGTTAGTGGTTGTAGACCTCCATTCAGGGAAGCCCAGGAGAAATAAGAAACATCGGAAGCTTAAAATTTCGTACGAAAATATAGTTGATTATGTATAAATATGTTTTATGCCCGCATCGATTTCTTCAAATCAAGGGCTTCGCTTATTTGAATAGACCTGTGACTTCAGGAAAACTGTCAAGAAAAAGTCTAGCGGGGTCAAATCAGATGACCTTGTTGACCCCATTCACGTCACCTCTGTGATATATAACCTCATCCTCAAATCGTTCATGCAGAATGTTAAATCGTGGTTTCCATTGTGTTGCACATTGCGTCTAGGCATGGACGTCTTATGTCATACCGGGGCCCTTGGGTTCATAAGAATTTGGCGCCCTGTTAGAAAGTTAAAAAAGAGTATGAAAAACATTTTGTATGCATAGATCAAATTTCAATGAAATTTATTGGAATGGAATCGAAAAAAGTAGAGAGTGATAATGTGATTTAGTTAACAATGTTTTTCCGTCAAGAAAACAGCGAAGATGGTTTGCCGATGGCCTCAGTTGCCAGTGGTTGTAAATGTGTTGACTTTGTTAATTCATCGACGGAGTAGATTAAAGTGTAAAGTAACGTATAGACGGTTTGCCAACATGCGGACCGGCAACGTACAGCTGACCGTGCGAAAAACAGGGAAATTCAAGATTAATCCCACAGACTTCCAATGATTGGCCTTGCGATTTTTTGATTGTCACCACAAAAACTAATATAAAGGTGAATTAAATTCGCTTGAATTGGAATGGCAGATCAGTTCGAATAATCGGATTTCGTGGGATAAGGACTTCCACTTCTTTGAACCTTCTCACTTTCAGGCAGTAGAGTTTCTGTCACATCAAGCGAGTTCAAAAATTGCTTCGGATAGTTGGTCGCTTCATCTTCGTCGGTCACGCTGTCAACGTATTTATGTGAATGCAGTTCTCCAGCGATTTGACTTTGAAGTATGAAATCCAAGCTATCGACGCTCTTATTTTTCGCTGCTAGTATTACCCGTTCACTAATCCAATTGAGATTTTTATATTTGTGTGCTTTTCCGAGGAACACTTTGTTGATGAGCCCTTCTTTGGAGGAGGATGTGAACTCTCAAAAATTTGCGGGAACGATATTAATCCAGTCAAAACATCAACGGGAATTTGGCCATCGTCAAGGGCCAGCAGTTGTCCCGAGAGTTCGGCAGTTGATGGGTCGCTCTGCAATGCGACTCTCATGTTCGTAGTAAATTTCAACTTCTTGTCTCGAATCACTTAAAAATCTTTTCATCGTTCGGTCAATTGCCTCAAAGCTCGTTTATGTGCCATCGAGCATTTATCCCAGATGATGATTTTGCATTCTCGCATCAATTTCGCTTCCGCCTAGTTCTTGGCCATTGTGTACGTTGGCTTGTCAATAGTGGGAAGATTCATAGGCAGCTTCAAAGCGGAATGTGCAATTTGACCGCCTTCCAACAAGCTGGCACAATTACATAGGATGAAACAGCCAAAGGCTTTTGAGATCTTGATCGAATTGGTTATCAGAAAAAGTAAATAAAAAAGGTTTTTTTCATCCATGGATAAACAAACTGTAAAATGGATTTGATTTATCCTAAAAATTGTATAGCTTTCCAGGGAGCACACTTGTTGTTTAGTGTAATTGAATATATCAGCCTTTCGGGACCCCCATCTCGATAGGGGCCCAGGGCATGGGTTCTGTGTGCCCTTATGGAAAAGACGGAATTGCGTCTAGGTCGATATGATTCAATTTGATCGGGGATGTTGACTGACGCACCAACTTCGTTTTCGAAAAAGTACAAGATCGAGACAAGATCCACACCAAACAGTAACTCTTCTCTTTGAGCATGCTTCTTCTTGTGATTCTAGTGTGGGATGGTGTCGGCTGAAGAGCATTTTGAGGAATATTGCCGGCTGCCGATCAGGGCCGGAAAGAAATTCACCGTGAGTCGGGATCCGACATTGACGCAGATTCTGATTGCTTTGAAGAGGTTTCATGTGGCGCCAGCCTTATACAAATTTATTTTAATTATAAAGTTTGGACTTTGCCAGTGTGAAAAATAATATCATTCAAATGGCCACGTTGTTCTATTGTTAAGCGATAAATTATCCTGAATAGCAATCATTTAACTAATAATTAGACCACCTTAAATGACAGCTGAGTTTGACAGGGTGTCTAATGCCAGCACTACCAATATTTGAATGCACGAAATGAATGACTTGTGTCATCATATCATCATACCACCAGTAAGCAGTTTATGTTTCTCAAGATATTGTTCAATATTATGGTGCCCTTGACTCTGTGAAAAGGGCTTCTACCTGATTCAGCAGGACTGTTGTTTTATCTTCTGCAACAGCCAGACCTATTCTCACTGCCTCCACTTCAATTCTATTCTGGTGGACGGAATTTTTTTTTCAGCACCATCCAATTCGAATGGATCATTCTGCTTGAAAGCGATAAGTTGGTTGTCTTCGCCGTTTAAGAGTCTGCAGAAGTGTTCTTTCCAAATCCTTATTGCTGACTTTGTATCTTTAACAATATGATCATTGCTCACCCTTTTTAGTCTCGACAAGTTCCTGTTCAACCTTTGGACCAATTGCGCCCCTCAATTGATTCAAGCGAATGCCTTTTGAGCTGGTTCATTTGCTTTCCGAAAAGTCAATGTGTCTCCTTTTTCTTTTTCTTTTGCTTCTTTATCACATGGGCAGCGCTCTTGGCAGTTCCGGTCCTGGCCTGAAGCATTGCCTAATAGGCTTCGTCCTTAGCTATGCGGCCCAGAAGACACTCAATATCGAATCAAGTGTTTCGTTGTGAGTCCGTTACCGGAAGAGTTGTCGTGAAGTCGGTGCTTTCCGAACATCGAACCAAAGTAACCCTTCTTTCCGACTTTCGCAACAAAGTCACACATACTTCGTTCATCAACGTTTTCTTGAAAAGATTCCAGGACCCCTCTTTGGCCTTTTCATCTTTCTTCTCAGTTGTAGATCGTGATCTCAAACCAACGAAATGTTTCAAAATCTGCCGTAACATTGCCTGTAATTTTTAACTATTTTAAGACAAAACTAACTTAAATAAACAAGAAACGCCCCTTCATCTTGGGGCCCGTAAGCGATTGCAGAAGTCACAGCCTTTTAAGCGCCCATGCTTCTTGCGTCAGTCTATCTTTTGCATTTGTGAAATCAGCTTGTTGCATGCCCTATTAAACCCTTCATACCACCAGTTCAGACACTTCATAGTGTATTTACAGGTTCACTCCTTGCTTGCACCTGAAGTTCTTGTCCTTTGTCCTTAAAGAAGAAAAAATTTTTTATATAAAGCACATAAACTTGCTTTGATGTAAGAAGACGTTCCACTTCACAAAGTAAAGTTAATAACATAAATTGCATTGATTTTTACCGTGTTTATTCAATCGGTTAAGTTCCCGAGGACATTTGCACAAGTATTAGTGTGTGTGTACTGTGTAGCCTCGTGCTGGTGTTAAAATCAATATATTATTAATTATATTGTATAAAATGATATGTAGGATCATATTCAAGTATCTTGTTGTGTATAACAACAAATTAGTATGAAAAAGCTTATGGCGAGAGAAATCAACCCTAAGGATGTTTGCTTTCAAAAACACCATTACAAATAACTATATTTGTATACATTTGCTAATAGAAGGATTATAGTCCTAGAACGCTGTTGGTGGTATTAAATGAAGAAAGATTGTTATTAAAGGAAAAAAAAAAAAAAAAACATATGAATAAACCTTGGGTGTTATTAAAGGTTAAGTCTGTAAGGACTCAATGTTTGAGTAAATCTCTAAATAGGGAAATCCCATATCGAGAAGGACATGTCCATCATTATGTTGTTGTGGTGAGGGTATTAAGAGATTTGGTTCTTTTGGAGATTTAGGCTTTTATTCTTGATTTGACACATTTGATATGTTGCCTATAAGCATTTGCGGCCTACACACTACATAATGAACTATTAAGAAGCTTATTACTTCCTGATGGTATGTATAATGTGTATAGTCCTTTCGTTTGATTTTATTTTCAAAAAAATATCACAATGTTGTTAAGCTGTTATAATGGCAGACATGATTTTGCTTTGAGTTCAGTGTTTCACATTGTATTCGTGTATGCTGCTTAGTGCGCTTCTTTTTTTGACATTAACTTTGACATTGCTACGTGCTACTACTGCAGCTACACCATTGTGCGCAGCCAGTTTAGATACTGTATGGTAGTTTTGTGCACCATTTTTGATGACTTATACTTCGACTTCCTTGTTGTAGGGTTTTGATTCAGACCTGGACAGGCTGCTAAGAGTTTCTTCAAAATTTTTCTTATATTTTTTATCGATGTTGGAGTTGGTGAAATGGAAGCTGTTTGTACATTAACAGCTAAGTTTTTGCTTCCTCATCAATGGCTGAACCAGGTGAAACGAAAAGATGGGTGGTCTCAACATGGCTACAGATACATAGTGCTTGTTTAGTTTAAATCTGTTGGAAATGTTCAATCCAAGACACGTTGTTGAGTCATTAGCTTGTATAACAGGTTTTGTTTTGCAAATGGAGTCAAATGTCTTGGCATCTAATCGGAACTTCGAACCCTTTTTGACACACCGACCCACTGTTTTTCAATAAAATCGTCACTGCAACGGCTAATTCTCTGCCCAAGCAAGCAACAACCGATGTTTAAAAATATAATAACCGCCGGCACATGATGTAATTTATCATCAACTGCCACTGACGAAGCCATTCCATTTCGCTCCTTAACCCCTCGGCCTCTAACATGTCGCTTCAACTGTTTTAATAGGCATATCCCAGCAAAGCAACAAGAATCACAAAAATTAAATATTCATGGGTAAGATTGAATTTTGTCTTTATAATTCACAGTTTGTCTTTGCAGGCATATTGCATAAGGAAGGGTCGCAATTACACTGAAAATCAGAGTTGAAAGATGTTAAGGATTTGCACGAATCTTCACTTCGATCAACGACGGAAGAAGTACCCAAGCAACAAACGACTCTACGAGGCAGCAGCGATAACACCGTTGGACAAGTACATGACGGAATCGGCTAAAAGGTTGGCGTCAAATTTAGTCAACCATCCGAATCCTCTAGTGAGCACAATCAACAGTGAAGAACGGCATCCTGAACCACGATACCTGGACATAACTGCGCTAATGGACGAAGGAATTATCACAATCAACGACGACGAGGCTATCCAGTTTTACGAGGAAGCAGCGTCAACTTACCACCGTGGCTAGTAGCCAATTCATCAACACATCAAGGACAACCGGATTTGAACAACCCGAGATGGATACCCCCACTTGACTATTAATATAAGTATAATTAATGACAATTTGTTTTAAAAATGTATTATAAAATTATCAATGTATATAGTTAGGCCCCTAATGTGCCAACAAATATTTTTAAGTATCATAAGTAAAATAGAATAAGAATCAATTGTAAATATTATATTGTTCAATAAATATCGTTAAATCGTTAAAACTGAAAATCAGATTCGATCACATAACCATCAGTTGACTAAATACTGTTTAGTAAAAAGGGTTTCGTTTCTTATCCGAAGACACGCTGTATGGGAACACCAGTCAGAACTCAGAAGCTTCACAATTTTTGGTAGTTGTTACCGTTACCGTAAAGAGCCCCATTCTCTGCTCAACCGTTTCTGTCGGCTTTTCACTTGGCTGTTCGTTTCGTTGAAGAGGATCGGTAGACCAGGCGATAGGCCAGGCCAACCCGTTTATGTCGTGGAGCGTTGCTGTTCAAAGGAAAAACCTCGGACCAAGTTTATGTCGTGGTTCGGGGATATTGCGTCTTTTAGCAATACTATAGACCGAGTTTAAGACTCACCCGTTTTATGCCGTGGTGGTCCCCTCAGGAAAGTAAAAACAACAGTACTCACTACTGCGCATCTGTCAAAACAAAGAAAAATGGCTGCCGCTGGAGATACTTTGACTTGTTTTCATGTGAAAATGGTACATTATGCAGATCTCGAGGATTTTTTCAAAGCTATTGTATTTTAAGTGATTATTAGAATATATTTAATAAACAATAAAAAATAAAATGCACGACTGGATCGCTCGTACTTGCTCTGTGGGTGCAATAGTACGATGAAAACAAAGTTTTCGAGCAATATGAAAACTCATGTTTGAAAAAATTGGGAAACCCGATAAACAGAGATTTACGCTAAGAAACCTTTAGTATATATCAAATTTAGATGTCATCTTTTGGGAGCTTTAAATGATAGAAATGTCCACTTATGGCCAAATTAATAAAATTGTTAGAACAAATTTCCGTTATTATCATTTGTAGCCAAAAACTTAAATGCTGTTTTCTTCGAAACATTCTATGTATATTACATACAAGGTTTAATCAAAATCGTTAGAGCCATTTTTGAGCAAATTAGAAAAAACCAAAAAGAGTTTGGGTAAAACTGAACTGCTCGTTGTATGGGAGCTACTATATTTAGAAGGGCTTTACTGGAAAAATTGCAATTCTTTCTTATAGAACACTATAAAAACTATGCCAAACGAAGTTTGAGTCAATTTAATCAAAACGTTGCATTTAATAAAAAACCGATTAAACCTGATTTTCGTTACGACCATTTGAGCCAAAAACGAAAAACGAAGTTTTGTTAGAAATGCTTAAAGTTAGCTAAATTTTGAGTTTAATCAAAATCGTTACAGCCGTTTTCGAGAAAATCCAAAATGAAAAAAACCGTTACATAAAAGGTACCAGTTTGAGCCGGGCTAAAACGAAACAAAAAAAACCTCGGCAACCGTTTTTCTTCAAACTGCTGTATATCAAGTTTGAAGAAAATCCGTCAAGCCGTTTAGGCTTGAGCATGACGTGAAAAAGCGCACATCCGCACATCCGCACATCCGCACATCCGCACAGACGCACAGACAGACCGACGGACGTATGGCGAAAACCACTTTTTTGGGCTTCTCTATCATCGTTATGTCATGTCACGAAACCAAAACTTGCCCTATAGAGGAAATAAAAAATATTTTATATTGACTTATTGTGGAACAAATTAATATTAAGTCACTAATCACTAGCCTGGGAAGCTCTGGACTCCAAACACAAACAAACACTGAATACACAACCGGGCAAATATTCAATCTGCGTGAAAAACTAGCACAAAATGAATCCAGTTTGGTCGTGGACTATTTGTTGTATCAAGTGAGTAATAGTTGTTGGCCGTGGTTGCAGGACGATCTCAATTTGCACTCCTTCAATCAAGGTGGCGATACGAATGAAAAGCACACCGAAGACAAACTAACCAAGGCAACAAGGGATTGTAGTCGTGTCTCCATCGAACTGATCCATCTCATGCCTACGAATAAGCTCTTTTACAAGATTGGAATGAATAAATGAACACAGATGCTCCTTACACACACAAGAAAAACAAACTTTTAAATTGAATTACATTTAATAAAGTTCAACAAAAGGCTTTCCTGCTATGCTATTGAGTCCCGCACAGTTGGTCACCATAGGGTATGACGTATGAGCGCGGGATTCCTTCCCTTCCCTTCTGGTGTCCATACTTTAAAAACGCAATACCGGTCAACTGGAATCCGTATTCCAAGCCATCCAGCTAAGTAGAGGATAGATACCTAGGTTATAAGTGTATGTGAGAAAGGAACCGATGTGTCCGATTAAAGTTACAGACTGTAGGCTTCCCGTTTCATTTGCTTGATCTCTTTGCAGTGTTTCTTCGGCTGCACGTTGATTTTGCTCCGAGAAAAGTCTTCGAAATCTATACATATAATAAAATTGTAACGGGTCGATGTCTGTACATTGAAGATATAGATACAAAACTAATATGGGGAGTCTCTATTAGACCCACAGAAGCCAAAACAACAATTTTTAGAATTTTTGTCTGTCTGTCTGTGTCTGTCTGTCTGTCTGTCTGTCTGTCTGTCTGTATGTTTGTACGCGCATCACGCAAAAACTACTGCATGGAATTGAATGCGGTTTATTGCGATTTATTGGTAGTACGCCAACTTAAAATATAGGCTACATTTTATCGCAGGAAAATATTTAATTCTGGTTGTTTTTTTTTAATATTGCTGCAATCGAATATTATTCAATGAACTTAAAGCAAAATTAAAAGATTTTCAGGAAGTTAGCGTCTCTCAAATAGCGCCACACTTATCTACATATACATGAATAGAAATAAGTTAGTCGCTCTGAATAGGAGTTACATCAAAAACATCATAGATGGCGCTATTTACCGCCATATACAAAATGTCTCATTCAGCGAAAGCAGAAATCGAAAAATAATGTAACCATAAAGAACGGTGAACGAGCAATACTTACGCCCAAAACTGATGACTGCTGGAACACAATAGAAAAACGCAGCCGGAACCGCAGCCTCAACCGTACCGCATGCCGTACGTACCTAATTAGAAGTGCCCACAATGGAGTCGTACGTACTCCACGTTTTTTTACAATTTCCACTGAGAAACATACATATACATATATGAATATAAAAGATGATAAAACATATATCGCATCTTGTATAGTCTTTTCAATAAATTTTTAATTACCTGACCTAATTTCTAAAAGGATTTTATTAGCACGTTGCTCTTTTTTTTTTTTTTTTTTTGTATGGAATGTCAAAAATACGCACGTATTTATTAAAAGTTGGTCAACTCGTCCGTCGCGGTTTGCGGCTGCGGTTGCGGATCCGTCTCGTTGTGTTCACAACATTGAATTCGTGTGTATTCAATATTTTGACATGCGATACGGCTGCGGCTGCGGTTCCGGCTCCGGCTCCATTGTGTTCCAGCAGTGAAGCGGAGCTGCCATAAATAGCAGTATCGCCGCGTATAATCGTTTTGAAAGTGGGCATTCCAATTAGGTATATTGCTCAGAACTTAACCCTCCAACTTTGCAATTTAAACCGTTATGTTAGTTCGAAATAATATTATACAGAAGTCAAAACTCTCACGGCTATAGAGCTGGTAAAGTATGTAGCATTTATACCACGCATACCCCCCATTTTGAACCGGTTGTGCAAAAACAAAAATATACTGAGATACCTACTTTATTCTAAAATCCACGCGTACGAAGTAGCGGGCAAAAGCTAGTCAATAATAATACTCTGTAAAATAAGAAAATGTAAAAGGAATTAATCGCTGGTGGCTGTATTTGGTTTTCTCGTAGGTGAAACCATTTTGCTTTTTTGGTGCCTGCTGAAGAAGCTTTCTCTTAGGCTTTGATAATCTCGGCTCTTAGTACTGTGCAATTTCTTTTAACACAATATTCTATTAATACTCTTATGCTTAAATTGTTTGTTGATTTTGTTATTTTGTTTTCCGGGTTGCTTGAATTTTATAAAAAAAAAACATTTTCCCGTACATCTTTGTTGATTTATATCAGATTCATGTCTCTCATTTCCGCCATTATTAATTTGAGCTGCCAAAGTGACAGATCAGATTTTGACAACCTGCGCAACATAATATATGTGTATGTGTACTGGGGGAGAAACTACAGGTCGAGCCCTGCTCAACTGTTTATTTCGGCTTTTCATTTCGCTGGTCGTCGAAGAGGATGCTAGTCCAGGCGATAGGCCAACCCATTTATGTATGTCGTGGAACGTTTGCTTTTAAGAAGAAACACCACAGAAGGGCCATTATTACGCCACCAGTTTATGTTGTGTAAAATCGTATCGTCACCTCCAAGTGGTGCCTGCTGGATAGCCGAAAGGTGAACTAACGACGAACGTTGAATCCATCGGATCCATAGGTTGTAGATACCTGAGTTATCTTCTCAGGAACTAGGAGCAGGAAGAAAGAGATACGCTCTGAAGATCCACAACCACCAACACGATCTACACGTCATGCACAGGCCTCATAAGCCGGTCATGAAAGGGTAACGAAGTTGTGATGAAAACCGCAGAAAATGACTCAGATGAAAGAACCAAAAATGTTCACGACCCCCCCCCCCCCGCAAACGAAAAACGGACAACGATTTACGCATATGCACGTGGAATACGAGTACGCTAAATAGGCCGCTTAAAGCCGAGCAGCTAGCCGAGACCCTCGCCAGTCTAAACGCTGATATAACAGCCCTGCAGGAGATGCGATGGGATGGACCGGGCCTGAGAATAACAGAGGACTGTAATTTCTACTATGGGAAATGCCACCTTGATGGGAGATCGCGCTTGTTTGGGTGCGGATTCGCTGTCAGAGGAAGACTAAGGCAAAAGGTCTTGAGCTTTCGCGAAGTCAGCGAGAGAGTGACAATGATCCGCATTAAGGCCAAATTCCACCACATAATTAGCGCTCATGCCCCTACAGAAGAGAAAGACGACGCTACCAAATAATGTTTCTACGAGCTCCTCGCCAAAACATATGAGCAGTGCCCAAAACATGACATTAAAATTCTCTTGGGAGACTTCAATGCCAAAATTGGGAGGGAGGAGATCTTTGGTATGACAATCGGAAAACAAAGCCTTCATGACACCACCTACGACAACGGACTCAGGCTCATCGATTTTGCAGCGGGAAAAAACATGGTGCTGAGCAGCACGCGATTCCCACGTCCCGACATCTACAAGGGCACATGGCGATCCCCAGATGTTCGAACCTGCAACCAAATCGACCATGTTGTGATTGATGGAAGACACTCCTCTAGCATTCTGAATGTCCGTACATTCCGAGGTGCAAACATCGATTCGGACCACTACCTATCCGTTGCAAAACTTAGGGTACGGATCTCCATGGAAGTTCTTAGGCGAACACCGACTACACCTTGGAAATTCAATGTTGGACGTCTTCAATTGGAAGAGACCGCCGCTGCCTATGCCGACCACGTATCCCTTGAGCTTGCGAAAAATCCTTCGACTGATGACATCAACCCGGAAGACCAATGGCAGCTATGTCAACAAGCCATAAGAAGTGCTGCGTCAGAGGTATTGGGCCTCCCACATCCACCCCCAGAAACCCCTGGTTAGCCAGAAAAATTCGAATCCAAAGACTTAGATGGCTGGGCCATGTAGAGCGAATGGACATCGACGCTCCAGCTCGTAAAGTCCCAAACCCGAGGGAGTAAGAAGCCAAGGTAGACCTCATCTTCGATGGAGCGACCAGGTAGAGGGAGACATCCCTCAACTTGGAGTACGAAATTGGAGACAGCAGGCTAGAGATCGAGCCGGCTGGAGGCTGGAGGGGCATTCTCAGCAAGGCCTTGGAGTACCACGCTCCAGTGGCGCCAACATAAGTAAGTAAGTAAGTTTATTTCGTGTACTGTTTCTAAAGAACACCACCGACCTAGTAAACAGAGTCAGCAATATACAAAAGCAAGAAAGTCATTGACCGATATATCCGAAAAAATCCAAGGAAAAATTTAATCAAGTACATACTTTGCGTTATATAAAGTGCAGACATCTGACAAGACCAACAGATACTTTTCTTCCAATAAGTGTCTTCACTAAATATCTCATCTAAGAAATCTAGCGTAGAACCACGGAATAACTATACCCTATTGGCTTACGTGGTGGCTACACTTCTCTTGTTAGTGTTTACTATTTAAAACTAGTGACAATTTTATTGGAAATTGCTGTCGTTATATAATACCATAGTGTCTTGCTACGGATTCCAGTATTTTTTCCGGAATTAAAGGTATGCTATAATACGAGTATGTACATATAGACCTTCCAGAAAAAATAATCTAAATGATGGTGAAATCCGTTTTCAAATCCGTGATGTGGCTTAGAAAGAGTTAGCGGATATAAACTCGCGGATATTAAGTATACTTACATACTCATAGGAATTTAAAATTTATACAGCGCCAGTGCTCAGTAATTATTCAAATGAAGTTATTTTTTTCCGGCGAGACTATTTGAAAATATTATTTCGAATTACATTAAAAGTACTCTATCCTGTTGTAACGTATACATAATGAAATGTTACTGCCAAAAACCTTATTTTTGGAAGTTTATTATAATTTGTACATGTTCTATCTTAAATAAGATCTCATTTATAATCTGCCTCATTGTTTTGTAAGAAATGTTACCTCTCCCAACATGGTTTCTAATTTATTAATGAACCCATGAAATTTAATACACTATCTTAATGCTGCTTCATTTATTTAACTTACAACAACAACAACACAAAAATGCCACTCTATCGATTTAAATAAGCAAAGTGTTATATTATGTTGTTGTAATTAAATTTGCTTCGGAGCTAAAATGATTAATGGATGAGGTGGCGCTTTGTTGAGTTACAACCGAAACACCCATTTAGCTTCACAATTAGTTAAGCGAAAAGACATTTCCAAATGTATCTTCCAAATGAATATTTAGATGCATATATCAAATTATTGAACACGTAGACGCTAACGAAGCATTTCAACGATAGTCTTACCATTTCCATTCAAAGATGTAATTATGCCTTTTGGAGTTTGAGTTTGGGGTGTACCTACATTTATAGAATCGTCACCTTGAGGCGAGTCGAGCAGTGCCAATTGACCTTTTTAAAACTACTGTGTCCAAACATTGGTAAGAAATTAGGCAGCTTCGTTTGAATTTCGATAAGTATTCAATACTCGTATATATTAATATGTCAAATTGATAAATTATTATTGTAAAAAGTGCACGGACTGGGTCGCATGAACTTGCTCTAATGTGAGATCTTGTCGCTTGGGATTTTGAAAAAAAAAAATTTCCAGATAAAATATCAGATGCTTAATTTATTAATCACTTATAAATCAAAAAAAATTAAGTTAGAGGTACCGTTATAAGACTTTTCCTGAAAAATCTATTCCAACCAAAACATACAGTTTGTAAGAAAACATTATTCAGAAAGTTTAATCAAAATCGTAGGAGCCGTTTTTGAGAAAAATCAATTTTCCCCTTAAAATCGTATGGCAGGTACCGTTTGTTTAGAGCTTGAATGCTAATTTCAAAAATCGCTATATACGGACGTCATAATAATACTATGTACCAAGTTTGAAGCAAATCGGTCCAGCCGCTTAAGCTGTAGGTGCCGATACATACGGAAGGACAGACAGACAAACAGACGGACAGAATTTTTAGACCATCTTTTTTATCTTCGCTATCATCGTAATGTTATGTTTGATTGTTCAAACAAATTTTTTTATTACTACGAATGCATAACTGTTTACTGGAAAATCTGATTTGAAAAATCTTTTTTCTGATAAATCTATTCCAACCAAATACTAAACTTCCAAAAAAACACCACCAATCAATTAAGCGGTTTAGGTTGTAGCGGTGCCGATACAGACAGACAGACCCACTTTTCCGACTTTTCTATTTTCGTAATTTTCCATGTGAGTGTTAGATTGTTACTGAGGCTCTATACTGCAAGTATTGGTTTACAAAAAAATCAAACATGACATTACGATGATAGCGAAGACGAAAAACGATGGTCTAAAAATTCTGTCCCTCTGTATTTCTGTCTGTCTGTCTGTCTCTATGTATGTATAGACAACCCCAAACGGGTGGGCCGAATCGCTTGAAATTTGGTAAATAGAGTTTTTAAGGTATTGTACAGAGGGGAAATTGAAATTTTGTTTAGTTCCCAAAATAACGGTAGGTACCTGCCATATAACCATTACGTTAAGGCTTATTTTTCTCGAAAGCGGCTCTAACAATTTTGATTTTTAAAAAATCAGTGTAGCTTTTTAGGTACAAACAATCATATGAATAATTTTTTTTTAAATGTCTAAAAAAGGTACTTTCCATTTTTTTTTACTTTCGACTATCTCGCAAACGACTTAACCTATTCTTCCGAAATCGCACACATAAATATGTAGATGTAAGAAACTTTATTTATACTTGGTATGAAACCAATATTTGGAAAAAAATTTTTTTTTATTTTCAAAAGCATTTAAAAAAAAAAAAAACTTTTAAAAAATTAATATTTTGAAAACTGCTCATTCAATTTTTTTCAAAAATTACAAATAAATGTATTTGCTGAATACCTACAAATTTTCATTTATTGAATTTTTCAAAAAGTTTTAAAAAAAACTCTTTTTCTCAAAAACCGCTCCACAGATTTTTATAAATTTATTCTCATAAATTCAAATTTATCCAAGAAATAGAATGGCGTGTCTTTTTTCAGCTCAAATTAGTTTAGGTATTTATTTAAGAATTTCGATTTTTGTTTTCAAAATCTCAATCCCCAAGACCAATATCACACATTAGTACCTACCTTTCAAGTAATGTCCTATGCAACCACAAAAAACAACTTAACTTCTGTTTGGGGGAAGGAAATTTTTAATCTAGAAGCCCTTTTATAAAAAAAATATTAGTTCTTCAATAAAAAAAAATTCGAGTTTTTTTAAAAAAGTTTCAAAATTTTTTTTATTTTTTTTTTTTTTCGAAAATCACAAGCCTCAATATCATTTTAACACATAAGAGCAAGTTCGTACGACCCAGTCGTGCACTTTATTTTTTTCTGCACGAATTCATAACTTGCCTTATATAATAAATACCTATACAAAATAATTGCAATTAAAAATTGAATCTCTTCTCCAGGATCTCTATTGCTGGTGTTAATTTGGTTGAATTTTATTCGTTGTATATCAACATCAGTGGTTTAACTGATTTTCCCCGAAAGTGGACATTTTTCAATTCGATAAAATTTTGATTTCCGAGAAAAATTGTGAAATAAAGTTTTCTACTCGATTTATGGACATTGATGGCAACATTTTCGCACGAAAACAAAAACAGCAAACGAGATTCAGTTTAAATAACTTAATTAAATTGAACTTCAACGAGAGTGTTAGTTTAAACTTTGACGTGTTAATTAAACTTAAAATTAAAAGTGAATTGGTGTTTGGTTAGTTGAATGAAAATTTCGTTGGAATCTTATATTGAGATGGAATTATTTTTTTAAATAAATTAATTATCAGCAAATTGCTTCGTGCCCGCTGGATAACCGAAAAGTTTACTAAAGAAGAGCGTGGATACACGGGTTGTAGATAGACCTTTGTTACTTTCTCGGGAATTTTAAGCACAGGAAAACAGTGAACCGGTTATGTAAAGGGAAGCCATATTGCGATATGGCAACAAAAAGTCATAAAACCAAACGGTTTTCAGTGTTGGATTTAAAATTAATTGAAGCATTGAATTCTGAGAACAAAAATAATACTTAATTACGTAAAATTTTGCAAAATTTTTAAATTTTGTTTCCAAATTTTGAGTTTGAAAATTAATATTTTGAAAATCGTTCAATAGAATGACTTCATTTAAATAAAAATAAAATAAGAAGTTTTTGGCTTTACAAAAAGGTATAGCATGGCCTTGTAGGAGTTACCGTTATTTTTTAATAATTTTTTTTTCAAATTTAAGTCATGTTTTTAGAAAATTGCCCCTCCCGGCTAAACGGAGGGGAATAGACCCCCTCCCATACGATTTGTTTCTTGTCTCAACCCAACCTACATGCTCTAGCTTATTGGCACAACACTGAATCACCCTGTATAACAGTCACCAGGTGGTCGAACCTTAGACCACATTGATCATATTGCGATAGACGGAATTGAGAAGATGCAAAGGTGGTAGTTTGAAATTAAATTTTTTTTTTTTTAATTTTGAGTTTACAAATCAATTTTTTTTTTAACGGTTCACTATAGTAAATTTATTTTGAAATGCAATATAAGAAGATTTCTGGCTTTTGATAAAGGTAGGAGATGGCTTTGACGGAATTCATTTTGTTTTTAATATTTTTTCCAATTTAAGTATTTTTTTTTCCTTCTTCAACCGGTGAAATCCGCCCACAAACATGCCCAAAATCACCATTTTCGTTCAACAACCTCTATTTGTCAAAATTAAATTATATTTTTTGAGCAGTTACGATCAAAGTGCAATACTTAAATTTGGCACACCCAACACATCGGTAAATTGTCTCTTGATTAATATAAATATTTCAGTTTGGGAGTGGTTGACGCCCTCTTTTCATACAAAACCATCATATATATACATATGTATGAAAACAAACAAATTGATTTTGGATGTTGCTGACGCCCACTTTTCATTAGATACTATGCATACAAAACTTATTTTTGCAAATAAATGTTACTTATAATAAATCCCCAAGCCCAAATTTGTAGGCGTCTTAGTCGAAACTTAAAAGCTTTTTTTCGTTCGTTGTTTGAAAATATATCTCTTAATTTTTATTTTTATTTGTTTCTTTCCACTTTAAAAAGAGTGGTTTCTATAAAGTACCTTTATTCGGGTAAGATCATTAAAAAACTACTGTTGTTGTAGTTAGATCAAAGCTCAGTTAGTGCTTTAAATGCTTTTATTCAAATTAAGCTGCGAGCTTAAGATTCTACATACAAGGTGAGCCAAAAGAAGTCATCTGATGTTGTTTGGCTCTCATATTTTTTTCTAAATGAAAAACTTCGATTCTGTTTCTTAATTATGTTTATTTGAACTTTTAGAATTTTATTAGTCAAGTTGAGAAGATGATATCGGCCAAATGGGCGCCGTACGCCATACGGGCTCGTTTTATGGCATTTTTCTTCACTTCGGGCGACAGATTCTCGCACTCTTGTCGAATGTTGTCCTTAAGGGCTTCCAGAGTCTCAGGCTTGTTCACGTAAACACGGGACTTCAAAAAAAAAAGTCTGGAACGGTTAAATCGGGCTATCTTGCGGGCCAGTGCAAATCACCAAAACGAGAGATAAGGCGACCCGGGAACGCCACCTTCAGAATATCGGTTGTGGCTCACGCAGTGTGTGCCGCAGTTTCGTCCTGTTGGAACAATATGTCCTCCAGTCCTATAGCGCGCACCGTTAACTGTTGTCGTTTGACCAGCAGCGTTCTCGAAAAATATGGCCCGATGACTCCTCCAGCGCACAATGCAGTAACTTTGAGCGGGTGTAATGGCTCCTCGTGCATTACTCGAGGATTTTCGGTGCCCCAGAAGAGATAGTTTTGCTTGTTCACGGACCCGCTGAGGTGGAAGTGAAGCCTCATCACTCATTATGATTTTGGTCGAAAAATAGTTCACTTCGTTCTCGAGATTGAGGATGGCTTGGGCGTAGGTTACACGCGTTTGGCGGTCGACAGGCAGCAGCTGATGCGCAAGTCTTTAACCAAAATTCGCCTTAGGGACGGCCGGCTGATGGCTATAATTGCGAGGCACGGCGGCGTCTGGTCGATGTTTCGGTCGACAGCTCGACATCCTCGTCAACAGCGGCGATATTCTCGGCACAACGGCCGGCCACTCTTGGCAACGTCTCGTGTGGTCCCATTCTCTCCAATGTTGGTGGCCAAATGGCGCAGTGTTTGCGCAGTCGGTATCGGACGGCCGTGGAATCGGCGACAGAATTCGCGCTGCGCCAACACTACAGACGAATTGTTACGCAAAATAAAATGCGGGACTGGGTCGCACGAACTTGCTCTTATGATAAGCAATTGCGTAGTGGCTGCATATATGGATATTAAAAAAAATTAAATAATTACGAAAATTCTTTTATTTTTTAAATTAGTTTAAGAGTTTTCTCGGAAAAACTAAGTATGCAATAAAATTTCAAAACTATACGTCAATCTAGGAAAAAAAAATATTGAAAATCGTTGGACCAGTTTTTTTTAAAAGGTTATTTTTGAAAAACTTTTTCAAAAAATATTTTGAAATGTATTTGAGTATGCAAATATATGGCAATCTGTAGTTTACATTTGAAAAAAAATCAATGTACCCGTTTCCAACATATTTCGAAAACCAAAAAATTTTTTGAAAAAATTATAAAAAATCAAAAAAAAAAATTTTTGAAAATTTTGAAATGCCATATTAATAAAATTATGAATGACTTTCTGTGGCCAAAATTTTATTGAAATCCAATGTACAGTTTACGAGAAAATTTGATTTAAAAATACTGGTTCTATGAGAGGTACCGTTATTAGACAAATTTAAAAAAAAAGTTTCGAACCAACAGATAGATTGTCTTGCAAAAATAGCGTTTTGAAAGTTTTATCAAAATCGTTAGAGCCGTTTTTGAGAAAATCAATTTTTGTCTTCAAGATTGTATGGCAGGTGCCGTTATTTTTCGACCTAGAGCAAAAATAAAAAAAATTGTTCCGAGGGACGGCCAAATAAATCTTAAATACTAAATTTGAAGCGAATCGGCCCACCCGTTCAGCCTCCAGAGACGCGAACAGACAGACAGACAGACAGACAGACAGACGGACGGAATTTCCAGACCCACTTTTTTCGACTTCTCCATCATCGTAATGTCATGTGTGATTGTTATCTCAAATTTTTACTTGCGATTATAGGTACTATAAGGCAAGTTATGCATTCGTCGAAAAAAAAAAGTTTTGAGATAACAATCAAACATGACATTACGATGATAGCGAAGACGAAAAAAAATGGTCTAAAAATTCTGTCCGTCTGTACCTATGTCTCTCTGTCTGTCTGTCTGTCTGTCTGTCTGTATGTAGACCTACAGCCCAAACGGGTACGCCGAATTGCTTCAAACTTGGTATATAGACTTTTTTAGGTATTGTACAGAGGGGAAATTGAATTTTTTTTTTTTTAGCTCAAAAAATAACGGTACCTGCCATACAACCGTTATTTTAAAGCTTATTTTTCTCAAAAACGGCTCTAACGATTTTTATTTATAAAAATTAGTGTTGCTTTTTAGGTAAAACCAATCATATGGCTGAAAAAAAGTTTTAAAAAATGGCTAAGAACGGTACTTTCCATAGGACCGTTTTTTTTGCTTTCGACTTACTCGAAAACGACTAAACCGATTCTTTTGAAATTTCACACACATATAGCTGTAGGCAGTTCAATTTGTATTGCATACCAATATTTTTGAAAAATATTTTTTTGTATTTTTAAAAACATTTTAAAAAAAAAATTTTAAAAATTAATATTTTGAAAACTGCTTATTAAATTTTTTTCTAAAATTTTTAAATAAATGTATTTGCTGAATACCTATGAACTGGCGTTTTTGAATTTTTTTTGAAAATTTTTTTCAAAAAAATTTTCAAAAAAAACTTTTTTTCTCAAAAACCGCTCCACAGATTTTTATAAATTTATTCTCATAAATTCAAATCAAATAAAATGGCGTACTTTTTTTCAGCTCAAATTAGTTAAAGTATTTATTTAAGAATTTTGAAAAATTTATTTTTATCAAAATCTCAAGCCCCAAGACCACTGTCACACATTAGAGCAAGTTCGTGGGACCCATTCGTGCATTTTATTTTTTCTACACGAATCCATAACTTGATTTATAGTACCTATAATCGCAAGTAAAAATAGACACGATTATTCCGCGTTGTCGGGTAGCGTATCGCTCCATGGCTTGTTCACTTGTATTTTACATCTGTCTAGTCTACAAATATCAAAACAGATTTGACATTGGCGGCCATTTGCAAAAATAAGAGCATATAGGGTGATTTCTTATGCCCACCTTGTCCATATATGTATGTCACTTAGCTCATAGTAATGGTTTTGCCCTGGCAATAAAAAGTTTAAACTTTGGGCGTGGTATACGCCTTTTTTATTGTTCTAGCAGTGATTTAATATCGGACATACAAATTATATCAATTAATGTTATTCTTTTTTGTCCTTTATTCTCTTTAAGCAGACATCTAAAAAGAATTTCGTTTCTGGAACTGGCAGCTGCTATCTGTGCCCATCAGACGTCAACTTTTTATACACAAAGAAAAAAATATTTTTAGAAAAGGAAGGCAACAAAGAATAAATTAAAAAAAAAATATATAGCACAAGTCTTAATCAAACACTCACTTCGGGCGTGAATTTTTGTAATAAAAACTTTGTTTTTAATATTTTGTCACAAATAAACTCATTTTAGTTTAGGGTATGCAACAGTTCGTTGCAAACGTACTGTAGCTCTCCCTTATATTTTAATATAGTTTTAATTAAAAAGTAAGTTTTGTTTATGTTCATAGTCTTACTTGCATTAACCCAAATAAACAAACAAAATATGAAAATACAAACAAAGTTATAGCTTGCAAAATTTTAAATTTTTGACCTTTTACAGGGTATAAATTGATAGCTGGGCGAAGCAGTCGTACTATACCACGGACCACTACAATACTTAATTGCTAAATCAAATTAAAATCAAATAGAACATTTTCTCTCTCCAACCTAGTCTAGACAAACCCACTCGAACTCACGTCTTGTTTACTTTTCCGAATGCAAATGCTCATAAAAAAAATTCACCAAAATGTTTCCCCAATGTAAATATAATATTCATTCCTCCATTGCTTTCCCTCTTTATTCCATTCACTATAAATTTTGATGCCTGTACAGAAAAAAAAAAAAAAAAAACAAAATCAAAGCGAATCGAAATAAAATTTATTTACTCATCAAATCGAAGCTCCATTACCATAAATTACAAATTGATGTTCATTTTCTTGTCGAACAGTAAATATTGTTGGTTTTATAAATTAATTTTGCCAAAAAATTTTATTTTGTTCATGATGTACATATATGTAAGCTTTAAAGGATGATTCATTATTAAAGTTTGTTTTTTAATCGGTTGAAAATTTTTTACTTTAATTATTTCAAAGTCTTAAATTTTACTCTTAAAAACAAATTCAAGGTGTATTTCTGCAGCAAGGATAATTGATAAATCTTTTCAACTTAATTTCGATGAGCTTTTACAACCAAGTGATAAGAAAGCTCGCAGCTTTTCACCTTACCTTAACTTCAAAACATTTTATTGAAATCAAAACTAGACGGTTTTCAACTCCCGGCCAAGACAGGTGACGGCGAGACTACCATCGGAGCAAATCAACGCACGCGACGGGACGGATACACGCAATTTCGGGAAACGGATTTCCAATCGTTTTAATTTCACGCACATTATCTGCTAGGTTCGAATATGGTAGACCATAATTTCGGATTCTAGTCATGTGGACGGTGTTTTCTTTTTTTTTAACATATCTATTTTTGAATGGAAACATCGGTTTCTCGAAAAAACAATTTGTGAATTGATTTGCTGAATGAAGTGTTGAAAGAAGTGAAGTGATAACATATTTGAAAGAAATAAGCAAACACAACATGAAACACAAGGTTTTATGTAAAGTTTTGTGTTTCTTAAGAAAAATTGCTTTTGTGAGTATACTGACCGAAATGTAATTAACGTCTCAGTATAGCAATTGTTTTTGCGGTTGTTTTCTTATTTTTCAACCGTTATTATATTACCCTCTGACCTCAGTGTTGAATTGCGAATACGGAAATTAATTTCTTGGTTTGGTTGCTTGCAGCTGTAAGCTTTATATGGCGACGTGAATAATGTGTTTTTAAAAAGTTGTGTATTTTTTAAAATATTAATTAAAAGCGTGCATCTTTCGGCCACCGTTATTTTTTTTAAGATACTGAGCCGAAGGTGAATGTTGAAAAATTAAAAAAAAAATATTTTGAAAATAAATATGCAATACACCATCCCATCGTGTGCCATCGCGACGCCGACGATGTGTTGAAAAATGTTTTGTGATTTTTGAAATGAAGAAAAATTGCGCATACGCCACAGTGACCCCATCAGTTTAGCCGGATAAATTTTTATAAATACAAATTAAAAAAGATCATGCTTGAAAAGTTCAACCGGTACGATAATATGGTAAGTGGAAGGGGAAAAATATTTCCTATTGAATTTTAAAGAATAGAATTAGCCTGATTGTTAAAATGTACGGATTTTATTTTCCTCAGCTTTTTACTTTGAAAGAGAGCTGTGAGGTGTAGTGTAAATATATAAATTGCTGTTGTTTAAATAAACAAAAATTAAATGAAATGCTATAAAATGATAAATTTTTTGCCATACTCTAACAAATCGTATTTTAAATATCGAAGAGTTGGGTTAAATGTTCTGAAGTATGTATAGCAACTACTGCATCTTAGTTTAAATATTGAATTTAGTGAAAAAATGGAATTATAAAAATTAAAAACTTCAATCAATTTAATGAAATTTTTGTTGGCTTTAAAGGTCACATTAAATAAAGTGCTTCCTTTAAAGGAGTACGGGCGAATTGGTCTTAACCCACCAACAGAAACAAAACATACGTCGTTGGAAAGGTCTTTGCAAATGGATATTTTTTTACTATGAGCCAAATCGTAGAAGACCCCCCGCCCTCCCCCCGCAAACGAAAAACGAACAACGATTTGCGCATATGCACGTGGAATGTGCGTACGATAAACAGGAGGCGTACAGCCAAACAGATAGACGAGATCCTAGCCAGTCTCAAAACTGATATAACAGTTCTTGAGGAGATGCGATGGGATGGACCAGACCGAGAATTACTCAGGACTGTAATTTCAACTATGGAAAATGCCATCTGATAGGAGATCGTGCTTGTTTGATGGTGCGGATTCGCTGTCAGAGGAAGAGTAAGCCAAAACGTCTTGAGCTGTCGCGAAATCAGCGAGTGACAACGATCCGCATTTAGGCAAAATTCCACCACCTAAGCCCAATAAGCTCCCATGCCCCTACAAAAGAGAAAGAAGACGCTATGTAAGAAAGTTTCTCCGAGCTAGTTGCCAAAACCTATGACTTATCTTTGGTATGACGATCGGAAAACACAGCCTGTACGACACCACTTCCGACAACGGACTCAGACTCATCGATTTTGCAGCGGGAAAAAACATGGTGCTGAGCAGCACATGGTACACACGTCCTGAAATATACAAGGGCATATGGCGATCCCCATCACCAGATGCTGGAACCTGAAACCAAAATGGCCATGTTGCTATTGACGGAAGACATTTCTCCAGCGTAATGAATGTCCATACATTCCGAGGAGCAAACATCGACTAGTCGGTACAAAACTTAGTTTACGGATTTCCATGGAAGCTCTTAGGCGAACACCTACTTCGTCGAGGAAGTTCAATGTTAGACGACTTCAATCGGAAGAGACCGCTGCTGCCTATGCCGACCGCGTATTCCTTGAGCTTGCGAAATCCTTTGACTGATGAAACACCATAGTGGAAACCCAAGCAATGTTTGCCGCCTGTAGATACTACTTTAACCAGTTGTTAAATGGCGATGACAGCCAAGATCCCACCCAAGACCGATTTGTACCAGTTAACCTAGATGACGACAATGAGCTACATCCGACCGACCAAAATGAAATCAAAGTAGCCATCACCAGACTAAAGATAAACAATAAGCAGCTGGATGCGATGGCCTATACAAGCGGAGCTTTTTAAACACGCTACAAAAAATATTCGAAGGAAAGTATGCCCGATGAGTGAAATCTCAGTTTCATTTGCCTGATTCATAAAAAAGGAGACCGTCTACTCTGCGCCAACTACAGAGGCATAAGTCTTTTAAAAATGTATCTCATACAAAATTGCCCACCCCCCTTTGGTTTAACGAAAATTAAAGTTTATGTAATACCAAAAAAAAAAAAAAAAAAAAAAAAATTATTGCAGCAGGATACGTATGCCATTTTTCATCCGAAAGGATTTATTTTTTAAGCACTTTGGTGAATCATTTATCTCGTGAAACGGAAATGTTCAGTAATGGCTCCACTTGTACACTTGAATCCTCATGGGCTTTTATTTCATGTTGACTTCGGAAAGTTTTTGGCTTATCCTTACCAATCTCAAACGGCTTCAATGCAAAAATAAAATGGAACTCGATGGAAAAAGAAGAGAGACATTGAAAGGATGTTCTTTTTTTTTTTTTTTAATATAAACAGTTTTAAATACAATATTTTGTTGTTGACATTTTTCCGAATTTTATAAAATTTTTTTTTTTTATTTTTAACCTTTACAAAATTCTGATTTAAGTTTGAATATTGAAGTAAAAAAGCTCTGCAACGAGGTAAGGCCTGGTAACTTATATTAAATTATTTGTGAGTTGATAAACGTCTGCAAAAAAGAGACTCACAGTTGACCATTGAATCGAAGTAGCTGGCAAAAGTGTTTTTTTTTTTCATGACAGGATTTACTCTTGAGGGATTTTTAACTTTATTGCAAAGGGAAAATTGGGAATTGAACCTGAAGGCAGTCTCACCAGCTTTAATATATACATATGTGTCTGTCTCTTCATCGTGACGCATTTTCGTTTTATTGAGTTTCACATCACAACAATTCAAAAAAGTTTCATTTCGAAAGCATTAAGTTTTGATCTGTTGCCGTTTCCAGATCGCCTTATATCCGTTATGATTTATGAAGGAAGATGAGACCCGGAATTGGAATTGTGGTCGCTAGCTGAGGTATCATGCGAGATCAAGGAATACATAGAGATGAAAGGATCTGATTGCCGCCCTATGTTCCATGAGGAGCTGAAGTGTTTCTGCCAACAGAAGTTTACGGAAACCAAGAGAGAGAATTGGGTTAAAATCAACTCAGATACAGGAATGTGTGGTCTTGGGACTTGACATTTTGATGAAAAAGCAAGCAGAAAAAAAGGCAATTTGTCTATCTGTCTGTGTGCTTGCACATCTAGAGCCCAAACGGATGAACCGAATTGCTTCAAATTTGGTATATAAAGTTTTTTAGGTATTGTACAGGGGAAATTGAAATTTTTGTCAAGCTAAAAAATAACGGTACCTGCGGCTCTAACGATTTTGATTTAAAGAAAAATCAGTGTAGCTTTTTAGGTACGACCAATGATGTGCGGCTGAATTTTTTTTTTAAATTTCTAAAGACGATTCTTTCCATAGGACTGTTTTTTTTTCTACTATCTCGAAAACGGCTTAGCCGATTTGTTCAAAACTCCACACATGTATAGGTGCAGTTAAATCAATTTATACTGCATACTAATATTTTTAAAATATATTTTTTTGTAAAAGGGATTTTTAAAATTTCTTTCAAAAAAATTATATTTTGCAAACTGGTCATTAAATTTTTTTCAAAGATTATAAATAAATATTAATTGGCAATTAAGAATTTCCTTTTGAAAAATGTTTTCAAAAAGTTTAAAAAAAACTTTTTTTTTCCAAAAACCGCTCCACAGATTTTTATAAACTTTTTCTCATAAATTCAAATATATCCAAGAAATAAAATGGTTCACTTTTTTTCAGCTCAAATTAGTCTAAGTTTTTAATTAAGAATTTCGAAAAATGTCTTTATTTGTGATATCCCAAGCCCGAAGACCTCTGTCACACTTTAGAGCAAGTTCATGCGACCCGCAGTCGAGAATTTTTTTTTTTAGTTGCCAATTTCTAGGACTTTGTTGTTTTTATCAATTTTTAAAAAGTTAAACTTATCGTTTAAATACAAAATTTAAAAAAAAAATATTTTTTTTAAACTAAAAACAAAATTTTTTGTGAACAAAATTAAACATTAAAATTATTTCTACATTAAAAATTCCATCAAAATTCGACCCCACTCTTTAGGACGTCACAATAATACTGTGGGCCAAGCTTGAAACAAATCCATCAGCCGTATGTATAGGCTGTAGCATGACGTGAAAAAGCACATGGTGAAAACAACTTTTGAAATAAAAAATACTTGCCCTAAATCCATTTCAGAGGTTTGTATTTAAAAAAGTTAAATGAGACTAAAAAGATGGAAAAAAGGAGGTTTGTGAAACCTCCACTTTCTTACACGAAACCGATACTTGTCTGTTGAACAAGTTAAAAGAAGACCTTCATTCCTTTTCCACAGAAAATAAAATGAAATCGATGTCAAAATAATGACAGGTGAACACATTGACAACCTTATTCCTTGAACCACCCGCAACCAATATCAATTTCATTATAATTAATATTTTGCAATGGCTGAAATGTCTTTGTAAGAGCCATATTGAATGTAAGTCAACAGAGATTCAACGAAGAGACATTTCAAGAATTTCCATGAAAAACTCAATTCTGTTTAACTAAAAAAAAAAAAGGAAAATGTGAAAAATACTTGTGGAAGAAGTGGAACTTTCACATAGAAAACACATGACAAAACACACAACGAAATATGTAATATATGTATAAATACATTGAACTTTTTCTTGGTAAGCATCCCTTCTAAAAGGATTACAAATTTCGAGAATTTTCAACGCTTTATGTTAAATGTCATTTTTAAACACAATCATTATGACAGTTTTGACGAATACCACGTACTCGTAATCACTCATACTTTTTTCTTAAAAAAAAAAAAAAAAAAAAAAAAAAAAAAAAACATAATTACAGGAAAAAGTAATGAATTTTTCCAACCATATCCTTGATTTTTTTTGTTTTTGTTACAATTCTGTGAATATTATTTCAAATCTAATTGGAAATTTTTCAAAAGAATAATTTATTAAGCTCCACATTTTTACTTGATAATTAAAACACTATGTATTAAGTAAGCCATGCTTGGAACAAAAAAATTCTCAGGCAACGCCATATGAACCAAGAACACATGTGGTTCCTGCAGATTGACTCTGCGTTCCGTGCAATGAATGCCAAAATTTACATTCTGCATGAACTATTTAAAGGGAATTTTATCTCTCTCAGAAGTGACGAGAATTGGCCACAAAGCTAGACTTTTTTTTGTGATCATTCCTGATGTCACAGAAATATATGCAAACAAACCACAATCTACCTATGCTTGTAAAGTGAACATAATACAGGTCCTCGTTCACATTCAGCATGATCTATTCGAAAGAGTAATTAAAAATCAGAAAACTCTGATACCTACATTCTACCGTAAAAAGCAAAGGCAGGTATTCAAACGCTGTTACAGAATGTATCGGTCTTTTAATAAAAAAATCAGTTTTCCTAATACCCTACACATACACATGCACACAGTTCGTTTTATTTCCATTTCAGCATCTATCCATCCTTATTGAAAACCCCTTTACATGCCTTGTACTAGCTTAGAGACCGAACCAACTTTTAAGAGCCATCAATGAACAACAGTGAAGGTAAAGCATTAGTTCCCTGTACACTTTGTATAAGGAGCTTAAATTGGTTAGGGTAAAACTGCTGTGATATGACGACTAAGAACTAAGTCTGTCAGCTTACATCCTTTACTATTTCTACTACCACAGCGTATCTGCCAACTACGTTTAAAATATATTTCAGTTTTGAATTCGAAAAAAAAAAAAAATACAAAATGTTTCAAAACAACAACTAGCTAATCCTATTATTTAAATGACTAAGTCTAATAATACTTCTTCCCGAGTAATCATAATTTTTAACTTCGTTGTTCTTCTCAGAAGATGCTAATTTCAAGAAATACTGATTGGTCTTATTCGATTTGCAACCGGAACACTTAATTATAAAAAGCTTTTTCCAAAAATTTAAATTTATGGGCATTAATAGTGATTTTCAAGGAATTCCTTGCCTTAAGGGAGCATATTTCAGCCTCAAACTGACTTTGTCCTTGGATATACAAAAAAAAAAAAAAAAATTTAATACTGACCGTACAAATTTTGGTGAAAATCTTTATGAATGAAATTGGCAAGAGCTTGCGCACAGCAATCCTTTTTAGAGTTGAATATTTTCATCATTTTCACCATTTTGATAAGAAAGCTTTTGGATTTTCACCTTAGAACAGATTAATTGAATAACAACAAAATGCTGGATGCCAAAATCTAGTATCTAGTATCTGTGCAGTTGGCCAAGGTAGACGACGTTAACGACGGACGCTACGGTCGGTGTGTGGACGGACGCATTTTTGGTTAACTCGCTACGTGTGTGTGCTTGCCTTAAGAACGGATGAAGTGTAAACAATAACACGTAGAGAGACTATCGTTTGTGATTTGATTCTTAGAATTTATTGAAACTTACAACCTGTGAAGTGATATTTCAAAAGTACGGAACCACATATGGGTTAAGGGTAAACATAGTTAACAAAACATCAAAGACGATGTAGAATTTTTGATGTGGTTTTTCAAAATCGGATTCTACCAACGTTTGTTAAAAAATTTAAAAAAAATTAAAATTTTCGCTCAATTATATGGGTATTGTGCTGATCGGTTGTAACTTTGTTTCCAACACCTTCAATTATATTAAGGATGCTGGATAAGAATGTTAGTTTTACTCCCTGTGGTTGTTAAATTAATTTGAAAATGTTTGCCTTCAAATGTGTTAATAAATTTAACTTTTTAATTAAAATTGGCTCTCGGTATAGCCAAACCCCCCATCGTCTTGCCTAGTCATCGTCATAACTTATCTATAGGGGGTCAATTCATTTATTGAGGTTGGTTTTTTTTTTTTCTTAAAAGTCAACTTCAGTTGAGTGTAACAAAAAAATTGGTGCGGTTTCTTGCACACACAAACAAAATTGAAAAAAAGTGCGTATACGCCACAGTGAATTTGATAAATTTTTTTTTGCTGTCGAAGGAAACATGTTTGAAAACTCACACCATCCATACAATACGGTAAGGAATTTCCCTAATATTCTAAATTTTCTATTGTGGAAAGTTTATAACAGCGATGTATATAGGGTGGCGGGAAAGGTGGCTTATTGTGAGTTTGTTTATATTTTGGATTAAATTTGATTGATTGCTATTCGTAATCGCTTGTTTTTTTTTTGTTTTTTTTATTGGGTATTATTCTACAAAATTGAAGTGCGAAATCAGGGGAGATGGATAAAATCCACAAATATTTACTTTCGTGAGGATTGTGGAATCAATAAAAATGAAGCAAAACAAAAAAAAAAACAAGAATAAATATTTTGGTGTTTTGATTTGGTTTTTTTTTTTTGTAGAGTGGATAAATTTGTTTTTAGAATCCCATGCAAATTTCAAATTTTATCGTTGCGTTGTTAGAATGCTAAGAAGATTTTGTCGGAATTTGATTCGCAAATTTAAGGGTATTATAAGGACCAATCATTAAAAAAATATTTTTCTTGTGTCAAGTTTTTCGTGATTAATGTGTCTTGTGATTCTGGATGTTGAATTCAGATTATGTTAATGATATTAAGTCTTTGAAGATTTCTCTCAAGTTGAGTTCGAGGAGAAATAGTATTAAAGTTGAAGTTATTTTGCACAGCAGTAAGAAAAATTTAATTTTTGTGTTTTAAAGTTTTTATTTTATTTTGTTTAATTCGAGCAGTTTATGTTTGCAAATAATCGTATGTTTTTGTCGTAATGTATTTAACATTTAACATTTTATCGATTTCGTTATTTAAAGAGAGTGCAATTTTCGTCCTTTTGTTTCTTCAAGTTGTTTTTTATGGCATTTTTCATCACTTCAGCGAGAACTTCGGGCGACAGATTCTCGCACTCGTGTTGAATGTTGTCCTTAAGGGCTTCCAGAGTCTCGGGCTTATTAACGTAAACACGGGACTTCAATAAATCCCAAAAATAAAGTGCACGACTGGGTCGGGTCGGACAAACTTGCTCTAATGTGTGGCAGTGGTCTTATAGCCTATTCACACCGCACTCGTTTTGGCTATTCGTTTACCAAAACGAGTAGCGCGTTCACACCGAACATTCACTCGTTTTTGTTTGACATTTCAGTTTTAAATGTCAAGTTAAAGTAATTCCTATTATTTAAGAAATTATTGATTAAATTTTTGAATTACTGCCAATTAAAACTGATAAAGCAGCATAAATTAACCTATGGAAGCCCTTGCCGGTGCTGATATCAGTTTGATTGGCCAGTTTGATGTTGGTTTCTATTATGCCTACTTGGTCGCCGAAAAAGTGACTGTCACCTCGAAGCAAGGGATGATGAGCAATACGTGTGGGAATCTGCTGCTGGCTGCTGCCCTTGGTACATGGTAGAAAGATAGTTTTGTGCACCAAGGAGAGGACCAGGCCTAATTATTGGAGGAGAGCAAGAACAAGGAAATCGTTAACCATCGCAGTTAATTGGCTATCCAATGAAGTTGATCGTCGAGAAAGAGCCCTACTAGGAAGTCAAGTGAAGAAAGAAATTGATATTAACGAGCTCAATTACGAAGATGTTGATGAGGTTGAAGCTATCAACCAAGACGCCGACAAGAAAGACTTAAAATGAAGCTATATTTATTTATTTACACGGCGCCGAACCTGGGAATTTTTCCGCCCTAGGCAAATTGTTATTTTGCCGCCCCAAAAATAAATACAAAAAAAAAAAACAAGGAAAACAATAACATTTACATAGAGCTTTATTTAGTTCCACGAATTAAAGTTTTTTTTACAGTTTCGAACCTAAAATGCTGCTCGGCGCGATTTCATTTTTGCAAATCTCGTAGCAATTTCTTCTTTTTTAAAGCGATTGAGCATTTCTTTTTCAACGCAGATAGTTGGAAGACCGTTTAATCTTTCTTGGGTCATTGTTGACTTGCTTCAGTTTCGAGAAACTAGCTTTACCTGTAGCAACACAACAGGAAACGTTAATAGTATTTTAAATGCCGTTAGTAAATTTGGATATAGTTAAGTAAGAAGGTTTGAATTTCATTCAAGAGATCTTTCGCTATAATATCCTTTTGTACTTCGTTGCCAAGTTTTGCAGTTAATATTATTTTGAGTAGTTCACAGTCTTTCAATTCCACCTTCTTTGAAATATAGCAAGAAAATCCGAAATTTTTGCTGAGAAATTTATATTGTACAAAGCGCTTATCGAGAGAAGATAACGTAACATTGATAACGCAAAAAAGTAATTAGCTTTTAATTTCAATTTTGGATCGATCGCTTTAAGAGATTATTCAGATTGATAACGACGGCTACGTAGGCTTGTAGAATCGTACACAATAAAATCCACAGTAATGTTAAAAGCATTCTTGTATAGTGTTTCAAACGAAAATTCCTGGGAACGGTTTATTTGAGAGTTTGGAGTTTATCTAAATGCTCCAACCAGGTAAGCAACTCTATTAATTTTGATTAAAGTAGTTTTGATGCATAAAAACTCGTTCCAGATTACCGTTGACAATACAAACTGGAATTTGTGTATGCTTTAAACCCTTCTTTACTTTTGAAATGGTTGTGCTGATTTTTCCACTCAAGTCAAAATGCCGCCCTCCTAGGAGTGCCGCCCTAGGCAATTGCCTGCTTTGCCTACAGGCAGGTTCGGCACCGTATTTACATATAAAATCATTTTCGAACTTTGCTTTGATTTCTTCACGCTTCTCTTTCTCACCCATATTTTTATGTGATTCCAATCCAACCTTTCCTTGGTCACAAATATCAGCCGTTTGCCTTAATATTTTTGAGGTGTTCGTTGGCATATTCATGTGGTTCACTAATCTGATAATTAGCAATAGCTAGATGACGTTGTAGTAATTGTATTTCTTCTTGTCCACGCAGTTTCATGCAATCCTCCACCAAGTTCTTCGAATGACTGAGAACTTTGTGCTGATAAATACACGACCACGACGAATGTACAACTCGAAGAGGAATAAAGAGCAGGGCAAGGGCACGGAATTAAAACCATAACCATCCACAGAGAAGTGTTTCACAGCCAAATGGTCCTCCCAGTCGTTGGTCAGAGTTAAGTAAAACTGTCCATATTCCTCCTGTATTATCATCTTGATTTCTGGTCCAGATGAATTTACTCTTGTTTAACTCCTCGCCTCCTGTGTACCTACCTAATTATAATAAAAAAGAACAGTGGTATACAAACATTTGTAAAAAAAATATTACTTACCGCTGCCACGAAAAAGAATGTCTTCAAACAAATTGCAGAAATAATGAATTTGTTTTGACAGCAAGCCATCAGCTGTTCTATTTTTTGAGTGTCTATTCACAATAACATCACAAAAAGATCTGTTCGTGTAGTTCATCTTGAAATTGCAACTCGTTTTCCAGTCGTTTTGCGGAAAACGAGTCGTTTTGCAAAACGAGTTGGGTATCAAAAATGTATGGGAAAACGAGTAGTTTTGGGTAGTCGTTTTGCGGAAAACTAGTAAATTCTCGTTTATGGTTTGGTGTGAATAGGCTATTATGCTTTGAGATTATGGAAAAAAGCAAGGCAAAAATGATATGAAATTTTATTGATCACTTAAAAATCACTAGTTAAAACGTTTTTTTTTTTTTTGGAAAAAATTAAGTAAGCCATCTGATTTCGTTTACTGTTTAGAATTTTAAGAAATTGTTTTTTTTTTTTAAAAAAACTGTTTTTTTTTTTTGAAAAACTTTTCGAAAATATACTCAATTTTTTTTTGAGTATGCCAATTTTTAGCACTTTGTAGTTTTTATCAGAAAAAATAATTAAAAAAAATAGATTAAACCGTTTTTGGAAAAAACAAAAAATAATAAAAAAATTTAAAACTTTATTAAAAAACTCAAATAATTTTGTTTAAAAAAGGGCTTCTACATTAAAAATTTCATCGACATTCGTCAAGTGGCTTACGAGAAAATCAGATTTAAAAAAACCGGTCCTATGGGAGGTACCGTTATAAGACTTTTCCTGAAAAATCTATTTCAACCAAAACATAAAGTTTGCACAGAAAACACTATTCAGAAAGTTTAATCAAAATCTTAAGCCGTTTTTGAGAAAAATCAATTTTTCATCAAAAAGAATAGTAATTGCAAAAACCCCTCTGTAGGACGTCATAATACTACTATGTAACAAGTTTGAAACAAATCGGCCCAGCCGTTTAGGCTGTAGGTGTCTATACAGACAGACAGATATACAGACAAACAGACAGAATTGTCAGACCCACTTTTTTCGGCTTCTCTATCATCGTAATGTTATGATTGATTTTCCAAAAAAAAAAATTTTTTTACTAATGCATAACTTGCCTTATAATCGCAAGTAAAAAAGTCTGAAAGGTTAAATCGGGTGATCTTGCGGGCCAGTGCAAAACGCCAAAACGAGAGATGAGGCGACCCGGTAACGCCGCCTTCTGAATATCGGTTCATGTCGGTTCATATATCGCTCCATGGCTTGTTCACTTGTATTCTGCATCTGTCTAGTCCACAAATGTCAAAAAAAATTTGACATTGGCGGCCATTTGCAAACATGAGACCATCTTCCAATAGGGTGATTTATTTTCGCCCACCTTATATGTATCTAATACCCGGCGCCGAACCTGGGAATTTTTCCGCCCTAGGCAAATTGTTATTTTGCCGCCCCAAAAATAAATACAAAAAAAAAAAACAAGGAAAACAATAACATTTACATAGAGCTTTATTTAGTTCCACGAATTAAAGTTTTTTTTACAGTTTCGAACCTAAAATGCTGCTCGGCGCGATTTCATTTTTGCAAATCTCGTAGCAATTTCTTCTTTTTTAAAGCGATTGAGCATTTCTTTTTCAACGCAGATAGTTGGAAGACCGTTTAATCTTTCTTGGGTCATTGTTGACTTGCTTCAGTTTCGAGAAACTAGCTTTACCTGTAGCAACACAACAGGAAACGTTAATAGTATTTTAAATGCCGTTAGTAAATTTGGATATAGTTAAGTAAGAAGGTTTGAATTTCATTCAAGAGATCTTTCGCTATAATATCCTTTTGTACTTCGTTGCCAAGTTTTGCAGTTAATATTATTTTGAGTAGTTCACAGTCTTTCAATTCCACCTTCTTTGAAATATAGCAAGAAAATCCGAAATTTTTGCTGAGAAATTTATATTGTACAAAGCGCTTATCGAGAGAAGATAACGTAACATTGATAACGCAAAAAAGTAATTAGCTTTTAATTTCAATTTTGGATCGATCGCTTTAAGAGATTATTCAGATTGATAACGACGGCTACGTAGGCTTGTAGAATCGTACACAATAAAATCCACAGTAATGTTAAAAGCATTCTTGTATAGTGTTTCAAACGAAAATTCCTGGGAACGGTTTATTTGAGAGTTTGGAGTTTATCTAAATGCTCCAACCAGGTAAGCAACTCTATTAATTTTGATTAAAGTAGTTTTGATGCATAAAAACTCGTTCCAGATTACCGTTGACAATACAAACTGGAATTTGTGTATGCTTTAAACCCTTCTTTACTTTTGAAATGGTTGTGCTGATTTTTCCACTCAAGTCAAAATGCCGCCCTCCTAGGAGTGCCGCCCTAGGCAATTGCCTGCTTTGCCTACAGGCAGGTTCGGCACCGCTAATACCAATAATCGCAAAGTTAAAAGTGAACATTTAATTGCCAATTCCACATTAATGCGCCTCATTAAATGTTTTTTTTTTGTTTCAACGTGTAGAATTTGTTCTAGCTTTTTTGTAACACCTTCCGCAGATAAACATGTTTATATGGTGTATTATACAAAAGTTTTTGAATTTTTTTAGAAAACTTTTTTAGCCAGGTCGCAAGCATTTAGCTGCCTGATTTTACTTTGCAAATAGCTGTTTATTCAAATATCGACAAAAAATTTCTTTACAAAAATTCCGATTGCCAGTTTTATCCAATACAGTCACTCATTTCTTTATCTTCAGTTCATACACAACTTGCTTATTTCATCATAATTTCCTTATTAAATCCTAGTTCACACATACAGGAAAAGTCATCTATCGTTGTCTACCTCGAATTCTTAAATATGTATTCTTCTCGTTCATCGCAGCTGTCAGCTGTCACTTAAAAAAAAAACTTGAGAGTTTGGAGAGATTTCCATTGTGAGCGTTCTAGCGGAAGTTACAAGTAGGATCCACTTATATTCCACTACTGGGATTTTCACGTTAAGTCCAACTTTTTGCAAATAAAATTGATCCTTATTGCAATTTTGTTTCATATTGGATATTTGAAAACTACACAATATGTAGTCTTTGACATTGGAAGGAACTTCAATATTATTTTTATTCGTACAATTACATAGTTTGATGCATGAAAAGGTGTAGTCCAAGTCTTTTCCGATGCTTTAATGAGTTTCTTATTCAGTTTAGATAACACTACCAAAACTTCTTCTTGCTCGGCCATTGGTGAAATATGTTATCTAATACTCAGTTACTAAGGCCAAATCACGGTGTCAAGTAACATAATTGAAAGACACGTCCAAAGAGGATACCAGTTTCTTACGAAAAATCTTAATCGACGATGGGGTGCGTTTTTGGATGAATGCGTAAACAAGAAAAATTGATATATTTGCCACGAGACCAACCCACATGATATTCACTAGGTGATAATAATCCTCACAAAGTTACCATTCGGTGTGGATTTTGGAATTTTGCCACCAATGGTATAGAAAATTTCGCACATAGTAAATGCTACGCAAAATACTAATAAAACTGTTTCCAATGACTAACACCAAAGCTCAATCGATTCTTGGTCAATACTTAATACCCAAATTGCATAATTGTTAACCTAAACACTATAAATGCCAATGAGCAGCATTGAAAATAATAAATTCAATATCCTTGAAAAATATAACAATACATTTGCACAACATGAGGTCCGTAAATAAAATTTCGTGTTCCAAAACAAATCTGGCATTCGCCTATATTCGAAATTCCTAAATCGCTATTGTGAATTGAAATTCATTCATTAAAGGATTAAACGGTATTTTGTTTTGTTCAACATCAAATCCTTTGCATTGCATTTGTCTATTTATATTCCACAACTGAGTATGGATTCAGCATTGTTAGGATATCAACAATCAGTGACCAGCTATGAACATGGAAGAATGCATGGTAATGATTTGGTAGGAATCAGAAGTAGGAGGCATAATTCCCTCTTGAGAGACTACCGACGGATGTATTAAATGCATGATATGATACCAAGTTGGGTGTTATCGTATATATGTATATTGAGTATCAAAAATTGTATTTGAAGTTGAACATTCCACGCTTGCTTTCGCGGTCTATGCCCATATTATCATGGTTCAATGTGGGTTGTTGGTCTATGACGAGCGGAAAATGTTTCGTCCTGGTAATCGAAATTGAAAAAATGTTTTCCTTAAGTTGAAAGATTACTAGAATAGGAACTATGAATGCCTTCAAAGGACTATTTATTTCCTTTGGCAGCATTCAAAAATGTCCTCAAAATTTAGTACTCCATCGGTTTATACTCAATTCTTTGACAGAGAGAAATTAAGAAATTTTACGAGGTGCTTTCTAATTTCATGACAGTAATTAGGAAATAATTTGTTAAGGCAGAAGCTTTTTCCATTAAACAGTGTAATCAAACGCCCCTTCCGCCGCATTGTAAAATTGAAAAAAAGGCAATTCCGTCCAACCACCACACAAATTGCGGATTTCACTCTTCCCCGACCGCATGTACTGAGCCATCCTCACCTTAGCACAATTCCATTGAACACAAGCAATCATATAATGCCCATACCCTCAAACCAGTTTTACACCATAATCAAATTATACCAACAACAACCTATGACAGCAACAATTACTTGGAATTTGCATTGTATAGAATTTTCTATGCATTATTGTTGTTCATTTTAAAATTCCCACTGTCTTGCATCAGAAATATGCATAAGATAGCCAGTTTGATTCAACGCAAATCGTATTAGTACCAAATAATAACAATTTTTTTTTAATGTATTATAAGCCAACAAATATTTGTAAGTATCATAAGTAAAATAGAATAAGAATCAATTGTAAATATTATACTGTTCAATAAATAATCATTAAATAACGCAAATCGTGTCCGTTGCCACCAGTGACCGTGTACCAATCCAGTGTATACAGTGCCGAACTAGAATATTTTAGCAAGATTATAACTCAAGTTTGACGTGGGCTTCCGGGTTTCAAAATAAATGTCCGCTGCTATCTCAGCCGAGAATTTAGTGTCCACTGCTATTTCAGCGAAGAATTTAGTGTCCGCTGCTATCTCATTTCAGCAGAGAATTTAGTGTCCGCTTGAATATTATATATTATATTGTATGAATAAATGTCAAATCGGTTCATAAATATAAATTTCGGAAAAATATACCCCAGCGCCACCTAGTTAAAATACATTAAGTGTTAGTAACTTCTTAACTCATCTAGCTATGTATCTGCCTGTGAAAGTCACTTCAAAATCGGTTCATAAATAAGAATTTTCGAAAAATGCTACTGCAAAGCGACCGGAAAGGGTAATTAAAATAGCCTACGTTAATCCTCACAACATCAATTATCTGCCAGTCCATATCAAAATCGCTTCCGTGATTAACCGGAACAACAAATAATAGAGAGAAAAAAGTTTTAAAAATTCCTTTTTGGTTTTGACAGAACAAACAGACACTTATTTTTTTGTATGTTCATAGATGTATGCAATATTTAAAAAAAATAGACACCCATGTTTTTTTTTATTTTGACATGCTCCACCTCTTTTTTTGACACTTTGTATACGTTTCCCTAAAGTCAATATTTACTAGAAGTGTGTTGGTGTGTTGGAAAAAAAACGGTTACCTATTCACAAACACTAGGTATACAAAATAATGCAACACATCCAAAATAATTTGTTCAGCTTGTTTGAATAAAAGGGACGCATTTGTTGTGATGTTTTTTTTTTTTTTATAACAAGGAATTTAATATTTGATGGATTGATGTAAATATGCCTTTTTATAGATTGTTTCAGATATGATTTATTTGTTTGATATTTTTTGATTGTGAAAAAAAAGAGCGACGGATAAGATAAATAATACAAATTAATTGTATACGAATTGATGGCTTAATCAATAGGCAATTTATTAATAATCAAATCAATACGTCAGTTTGTTGTTTTTATTGGTTTGAATAAATTTTACCCACGCAATATAAATTAAATCATCTTTTTACTGCATCTATGTCGAAAAATAATTATTATCGTATGTGTTTGTGTTTGCTTCAACTTGAAATCCATGATGTACAAACAATACGAACGTCATTGATGTTTTAAAGCATAATTAGAAAATAAACATAAGAACTAAAATTTAATAAACATCGAAAAATTTACTGGAAATCATTTAAATCCTTGCTTTTCTTTTGCATCTGGAGTCATTTTAATCACCATCATTGCAGTTTGAATAAAAGGATAACCCTTTCAATGCATCCTAAATATTGTCAGAAAGAAACAAGCGAAATGGAACTAAGGATCCCTAATGGCGCCATTAAGGGTATGCTTAGCGTAATTAATTTCCATGCTCAATATTCAATCAGAGACAGAGAGAAATCAATAAGCATCATTAGGCTTAAATGTATATTGCGGCTATATAAGCCATAAATACAATATCTCATTGAAAACTAATCTTCGCATGGCACAGATTCCCATGACAGCATGACATGTACAGTATAATGTAAGTAGTGAAAGGGACACAGTGAAATTTGTTAATTAATTACTTGCCGCATTTGTGGGATGATAATCAAGTTGATTAAATAATATGAACATTATACGCAGTGAACCACACAGAAGAAAGAAGTAGAATCCGTAATTCAGATTTGAATAACAATAATCATATTATAAACCCATTCAATAACAGGTCTGATATTATATAAAGATATATAATTTCATTGTTTAAATTATAACATATCCGAAAATATGTTCATACATGAGATAGTTTCAAAATAATACTATGAGCCTTATAATTAATTATGTACACTTATTATCAGCATAAAATACTCAAGACAACAAATATTATACCTGATTATTATCAATATTAATTATTAATTATTCATTATTCATTATTCATTATTCATTATTCATTATTCATTATTCATTATTCATTATTTATTATTCATTATTCATTATTCATTATTCATTATTCATTATTCATTATTCATTATTCATTATTCATTATTCATTATTCATTATTCATTATTCATTATTCATTATTCATTATTCATTATTCATTATTCATTATTCATTATTCATTATTCATTATTCATTATTCATTATTCATTATTCATTATTCATTATTCATTATTCATTATTCATTATTCATTATTCATTATTCATTATTCATTATTCATTATTCATTATTCATTATTCATTATTCATTATTCATTATTCATTATTCATTATTCATTATTCATTATTCATTATTCATTATTCATTATTCATTATTCATTATTCATTATTCATTATTCATTATTCATTATTCATTATTCATTATTCATTATTCATTATTCATTATTCATTATTCATTATTCATTATTCATTATTCATTATTCATTATTCATTATTCATTATTCATTATTCATTATTCATTATTCATTATTCATTATTCATTATTCATTATTCATTATTCATTATTCATTATTCATTATTCATTATTCATTATTCATTATTCATTATTCATTATTCATTATTCATTATTCATTATTCATTATTCATTATTCATTATTCATTATTCATTATTCATTATTCATTATTCATTATTCATTATTCATTATTCATTATTCATTATTCATTATTCATTATTCATTATTATTACGTTATTTAAAAAGAGCAAACAATTTTCCATACGTCATATCACTATCGACTATATGCAAAAAAGAGTATATTTTTATTATATTTTCTAGTTAATAGTGATATTTTTTTAAGATTCAATACAATGTCCTTGAACACTCTCTCTCTAAAAAATGTTATGCAAACTTTACTGTCCTCTTATTCTTTTGTACCTATAGATTGATACAAGAAGTTCATTGCAAATGTTTGCTCTAGAGTTCCAACTGCCCAGTGTCCATATCATCAGTTGCAGGACACAAAATATGGCATTTCATTGATTAAAATGGACGTCGTATTGTGCGAAACGTGTCTGTGAACTATATTCTGGGCCTGGGTTGCTTTTATGCACAAGCACGACCAGTACATATTCAATTTCAAGAACTCGCATTGCATGACCTATTTCCATGGCATTTTGATGGTGTTAAATCAAACTTATCGAACCCCTTGCATTTTTGTAGACATATTTGAAAATATACGTGTCTTGAGAACACCATATTTGAAAACTTGAAATTCGGATTTGTTTTCATTGATTTTGAAAACGCTAGGATTAGCGAACAATGAAGGAACAATGTGTGTATTGACTTTTGTCAATAAAAATATTTTTGATGTTTTTAATTTGAAAAAAGTGACAGTATGCTGGAGAGCAAAAAGCCTGAGTGTTTAATTGACATTTGAAGTGGGGTCCTTCTATTGTGATAGAATCTCTGTTTTTTAAAAGTTTTCAGCTTATGAGTGTGGAAACATTATGTTTTTTTTCTTGTCAGAGTCCTATGCATCTTGTTTTCTGAATTTTCGTTGCTAGAAAAATAAATAAACTGAATCCAGTTCCAACACTTGACCTTTAATTATGAAATACTTTCTTCTTCCAATATAACGCACGAATAAAAAACAAAATCGTTGACACGTTAAGAGTATTTGACAGCAGCAGCTATTGTTAAAAAACTTTCAAATGTCAAATGCCCGTTCAGTGCTTCTAGAACTCATACAGGGCACAAGGTGGCGTTGATGGAACACTGAGAAAAGAGACGGCAGGTTGGAGCGCGAAAAGTGCAGAAGAGGAAATGCCAAAATGGAACTGACAAGAACTTCACATTTTCTGTCATCTGCTTTGACCTTTGAGAGAAAAGAGCATATGGAACAAATTAAGGGTGGTTTCACATGTATACATATAATGATGGAAATGTTTCGCTACACCACCTATCCAAATCTTAAACAGTTCGTAAATGTCCTTGTCCACAGTGTTCACCAGCTTAAACGATGCCTCCGTCATTTGCATTTGTATAACATAAATTTCAATCAAAATCGTTAGAGCCGTTTTTGAGTAGGCCACCGACCGTTCAAATAAAGGTGGTAAAAAAGAATATAACGTCATCTTAGGATAAATTGGAAGTTTCGAAAATGGGAATCGATCTCAATCTGGCAAACAAAGACGATTCAGTGATACCAGACTTGAGATAGAGTGACGAAAGTTGAGATAGTTATTAACATGCTTCTATGAATGCAAGAACATCTACCTGGAAAACCCTAGCGAATTCAGTGAACTGGAAGGATTTGGACACTTTAAATCTCTTTGAAATTTCATCAGCACCACTTCAAGGCATCTGTAAAGATAGTTATGTTGATGTCTTTCGTCACATCTTCGCTTTCCCAGTCTGTTCTAGAGAGGAAACCTACTTTGAAACCCTTACAGAGATTTATGATGAAATTGGCCTAAATTGCTTATTGAATCGTTTTCGGATTGTTGGCATAACATCGGTTCTTTGTGATGCTTTTTTGTGTTGAGGCTGAGGTTAGCTCGTCGTTTCCAGGGTATATCCAAAAGATAGCGAAATCGCAGGATTTAAGAAGTTGCGAACTCCAAATTATTTATTTTTTTTTTTCGAATCAAACTTAACAAATTATTTCATACACATAATATTTCAAATTAATTGTTTTATTATTAAAGTTACTAACAAATTATTTCATATAACAATCTTCAACTTAAGACTAGGTCTGTTGGGTTCCTAAGAAACCGTCCATGAGACATAAACGTGTTACCTATTACCGGTCTGTGGTGTTTACTCTTTAAAGCAAACGCTTCACGACATAAACGGGTGGCCTATTTCCGGTCTAGCGAACTTCTTCGGCGAATAGCGGAGAGGGAAGCCGACATAAACGGTGAGCAGGGCTCTTTACGGTATAACTACCAAAAACTAAGTGAAGCTTCTAACTGGTATTCCCATACAGCGTGCCTCCGGACGAGAAATGAATTTCCTCGGTGCGTTTAATTAGCACTGAATCAACTGGTGGAGATTTCGAATCTGATTTTGCAGTGCATTTTCCACTCCTCCTTATGCATATTTCTGGAAAGACACCGTGTGAATTATAAAGATAAAATACAAATTTACCTAGAAATATTTTATTCTTGTGCTTCTTGTTGCTTGCTATTGTTATTGCGATTGCAAGTGGTTGGAGGTCTATTTCGGTGGCTAAGGGGACCAGGTTTGGCGGGTGTTGTCGGTGGTTGTTTTTGTTGTGTGCGGTGGAATGTAGCTGCGTACGGTAGGATGTGGAAAGGCTTCTTCGTTGGGGGTTGGTGGTGTTGTTGTGTGTGGTCGGAGAGTGGAAATGTGTAACTTTGTTAGACATTCACGGTTTCCCACAAAAAGTCCAAACGGGTCAAATCGCAGCTCCGAGGCAGACTGTTAACATAGCAAAGACAGCTGATAACACGATTTGAAAATTTGGAGCACGAAATTTCGATTGTGGTATTGGCCGTGTGGCATTGCGCGCCATCCTACATGAATCAGAGTTTCTCCAATCTCGGTTCAATGATAACACTCCTCCACAGTAATCCGCACCAAACTGGCATTCTGATACTCTCCTTTGATGCATTGGCTTCTCCACAATAACGTGCCCCAATTGCGGCAATTTTGTTTGTCATGGTGTAAATGTGCGGGGAAGCTGTCTTCTGTTAACTATCATACCAGTCTCACGACCTACCTTACAGCAGACGTGGTGGGTGCTTCATTTCGGCCAAAACGTAAAGCGACTCATTTTGTTCCGCGGAGGTATAATACTGACTTTTTGTGATTTTTTGATTTAAAAACAAACCACTAGATGGCTAACCCTGTTAATAAATCAATATCGTGGCTTGAACAACTAGAGGGAGCCAATGTATACTTAGTGCCGTACACTTTAAACGATTCTTGCGTGTACGTTGATATTCTGCTGGAATTCCAGGCACCTAAATTTTACAGTGGGATCTGAACGACGGCTAGCTGGTAGGGATACACTTCTCTATACAAGTTTTACTCTTGGAGGTTTGTCACTTCCTTGCTAGATTACGGATCACTACATCCGCCTTATAGGGTGAAAATATGTTTGTCATTAACTTTGACCCTAACAAATTACATATGATGATGTTAACACGAGTGGCTACGATGACATATATGTATTTCAAAAAAAAAAAACTAACGACGATATCGTACCTGAATACAAAGCAGCTTAAGCTTATATACACTCATGCCTATGATTATACACATATATGTTCATAAGTATGATACAAATGGTTCTACATTTTTGAAAACTGGTGATGTTTTCAAGATTAAAGATTGGTATGCTTTTGAAATTTAAAAATACAACAATACAAAAGAAAAAACTTGGTTTGATGATTTTCGAACGAATCCATTTTTTCTCATTTTATTCATATCACAGATGAACTGGGACGACGCATTTTCTGGAGCGTGGTTAAATTTTGTTTACACAAAAAAAATGTCTCCCTTCAAAGGCTACATTTCCGATTAATGTCAGGGAAGAAGTCCCATTTCCATCAACGAAAATATTATTCTGAAAGAGAATAAGGGTTCGTTCTGTGTGAAAAGGATAATTCATCTCATTCATTAAGGATGCAACTGGAGAGTGGTTTTAGATTGAATGACAGAAAAATGTGTTGTGTAGGTCTTGCTGAAAGGATAAAATTATTTTTAAGTGAAACAAATGACTATTTGGATTTATGTTTTATTCTTTTTTTTTTAAATTGTGTTTAAAGAATTTCAAAAATGATTCCATATGCATTACCCAACAACTACAGTTTATTTTTTTATTTTTGAAACAAATAAATTATACCTTTAAACGTTTTTGTGTTCTTGTATGTAGATGTATGTGGTAAAGAGGGACAGGATCCAAATGTGAGGAAAGTAACAAATTGCTTTCACAATTTAATTTGTCAATTTTTTTTCTGGTCCTTCATTAATATTAAGACTAAGTACTTTATGTTACAAAAGTTTTTTATGGCCTCACTTTCAACAAGTTGTTATTAATACCCTTATCATGAGTTAGGGCAGTACAAGCGTTAAAAAAGTTTGGATAGAAGGTAAAAGGAAATATAGATGCACATTATGCCTTAAAATGTCTTTGTTTAGCAGTGGAAGGGGAGAACATTTCACATTCGTGTCGTTCGGCTGAAAAAGAAGTCTCTTTACATGACAATACGTCTGAAATGCACATTTTTAGCGGAGCGAGTATTATTATATTGTTTAGGGTTATTGTTTAAAGAAGTAGTTATAAAACAAGGTGAGACCAGAAAGATTACGGCAATGTTTGGGTGAATCAAATATTTCGGTAATGGCTCTTTCGCCTATCAACTTTAAGGCTCTTTTTTGAACCTCATCCAGGAGGCACAAATGTATAACAGGAGCACCTGCTTCGGGTAAATGTACGCCTTGTAGATTGTAGGAAGATCAAAAGGGAAACATTTAAAATCCATTAAGGAAACCTAAGCATTTTTGGCGACGTCACACATACCTTGAACGCAAATTTGCATGGTTTCCTCATTACAATGCCACTCATGGAAGTGAAAGGAAACAACAACTTTCTACTTAATAACTACTTACTTATGTTGGCTCAACTAGAGCGGGGTGCTCTTAAGCCTTGCTTAACATGTCCCTCCAGCTGGCTTGATCTCTAGCCTGCCGTCTCCAACAATGCACTCCAAGTTTATTGTTTGGATTTTTGAAGTGAAACTTAATTAGGGCGAACGTAGCATAGAGCACATAGCCATGGAGCGAGAGTAGGCAGCAAGATCAAGAGAGAGAGAGAGAGAGAGAGAGAGAGAGAGAGAGAGAGAGAGAGAGAGAGAGAGAGAGAGAGAGAGAGAGAGAGAGAGAGAGAGAGAGAGAGAGAGAGAGAGAGAGAGAGAGAGAGAGAGAGAGAGAGAGAGAGAGAGAGAGAGAGAGAGAGAGAGAGAGAGAGAGAGAGAGAGCGAACATCGCATCACACACAGTGCCATGGGGAGAGAGAGCTGTAGATTAGGTTAGGTTTGTTTTATAATAGCACAAACTGGTTCTGCATATCAACTGTGGGTAGGTCGGCAGCTGATGGTTAAAAATAGAGCGGTGGGTAGCAGGGACGGTATGCATTATGTGTGTCTTAGCAGACAAAAATGTTTCGTATATCCACTGTAGGCAGTCAGCAGTGTTCCCAGATTGGTTGTTTTTCCCACCATAAGTAAGTATTTGTTTACACAAAAAGTAAGATTTTGTTGTTGTTTCCCGAAAACCGAATTATGACAATTGTTATTTTTATAGTTTAGGTAACTAATGAAAAAGTACAAGACCTTAATTTCATTCCATAAGGCTATCCCTACACGAATAAACTATTTTGCAATTCCAGATTCAAACTGGTGTTAAATTGATTGCATTTAAGCTGAATAGTGTGCTTTCAATACTTAGTTACATGCGCAAACTTAACGAGTTGACTTCAATGCGATCAAATTGACTACGGTTTATAACTGGGATAATAAATTTTTGGCGCAAGTGCAAACGTGCGGATCAAAGATGTTTTTTTTTTTTTTGAAAAATGCATTGAGCAGACTTTTCGCGTAAAACTTTCTATTAAACAAAATATGGTGTTTTTTTTCCCCTACGGTACAAAATTAGTGGGATTTTATTTCGAATCCGGTGGGATTTCATTGTATTTCATCTGGCATAATTGGCAGTAGGGTAGCAGGGATGTAACTTGGTATGTGGTTAAATGAGCGCTATAAGGTTGATACGAAAAATGTGATGTGTATAATATTAAATGTGTTAGGCGGGTAAGCGGCCTTAAGAAGCTGTACTGGTCGGTTGATGCGGTGCAAAAAAATACAAATTAGTTTGCCAAAGTAGTTTCACTTCTGACATGTGTAGGTACTTTGTACGCACGCACTTTTTTTTCAATACATTAAAGAACAGTCAACAAAAAAACTTACACAAATGGGTGAAAACATTAAAACAATTAATCACATTTGTAAGAGTTGTCCTTTTTTATCTATAGCTGAGGTAGCTTCAGCAGTTCCAGGGTCAGCCGAAGAAAAGACGTAAAACTCCGGCCAAGGAAAATAACACTTTATTTATTACCTTTAATTCAATAGGTTTAGGTTACATACAGAAGTTAATTATTTATTACAAATATATAAGTTATATAATTCAAATAATGTACATAGATTCAGTATAGCAAATAAACGTTATATAATGCAAATAATATTTGACAGGAATTCTTTAATCTTAATTCTTAACTTATAGTTATATTCACGGAACCAATGTCCGGCTGTTACACGGAACCAATGTCCAGTCAGTTACACGGAACCAATGTCCGGTCAGTTACACGGAACCAATGCCCGGTCAGTTACACGGAACCAATGTCCGGTCAGTTACACGGAACCAATGTCCGGTCAGTTACACATAACCAATGTCCGGTCAGTTACACGGAACCAATGTCCGGTCAGTTACACGCACAAATGTACGGCTACAAATAAGGTATTTAATCGGTCGGAATTTAGGAATATAGGAACGGTAAGGAAAAACGGACAGGAGGAATATTCTGCTGAACTCGTGAAAGTACAGCTTCAAAATGTTAGGAATCTCTCGGTACACTGCTTACCTCTGGCTCTGGTTTTCCGGTAGTGGAGAAAAGTCTTTGGCTCTAAATAGTATTCCTATATATCACCATCGAGATTTTCCTCCCTTTTCAATGTGCTTAATCACTTTCCTTTATGGAATATATCCACAATGACTGAGTGTGCATTATAAACACAAAATACAAATTCAGATGTAAAACGCTACTATGGTTTGCGAATAAATAGTCATGTGACCTCAGAGACTATATTAAGCTGTAGTGTGGTAGCCACTACAGGGGTGCGGGTTGAAGAATACCTTCGTCACTGTGGCTATGAACGACTGTGTTTATAATAAATTATAGCGGTGGGAAAAGAAAAAGGTTTTTGTGGTTATGAACGACTATGTTCATATTAAATTATAGCGGTGGAAGGAAAAGAAAAAGGGGACTTCGTCACACATTACACGACGACTACTGACCTTCAACATCTACGGTGCAGTAAGAAATTTCGCTTATAAGTTCAATAAGAGAAATAAAAAAAAAAATTTAAACTAAGAAATGTTTACCAACTCAGTACTATACCAGTAATGCAAAATGTCGGGACCAACTCCTTTTAGACACATTTAACTTTTGTGTGCTTTTTATACATTTCTAGCTACTCTGTATTCTTTTACCAAGAGATAATTTAGAACAATGTTTCTTCTTCTTCATTTCTTCACATTTTTTGTTCGTCTTCCGAACTTACATAAATGTCAAGCACTGGCACAACAATTTAATATGAAATTTATTGTTTTTCAGTTTCCATGTAAGAGTAACACTTTAAAAAAGGGTTTATGTATTTCAATAACGTTCAAAGTTTGATGTTTGCACATTTATTAAAAAAGAGCCACAATAATTGCTTTTCTGCATTTCTGTTTTGACCTGCGAAAGTATATGTATAGCCACATATGAAGCTGTTTAATCTTTGCAGACATTGGCTCCTCTTTTACAATTAAATTAAGTCCACGCAAAGCAAAAGCCATTAATTTGAAAGAAAGCGCACTTACTTTTATTTTCCAACGTCCAACAACAACAACAACAATTTCGTGGAATTTGACAGCATTTTGCGTGAGTACTTATAAAAATTTGAAAATTAAGTTTCGATCAAATATAAAGAGCATTAAGTCTAATTAATGCATTATGCTGAACACAACACAACAAGTAAACTTACTTATTGCAACTTACAGTAGGTACACTCTATACTGTAAGTTGCAATAAGTAAGTTTACTTGAATGGCATGTAAGCCGCACTAAGTCAATTAAGTACTTTCAGTATTGAATGTTACTTTTCCGACAAAATTTTCTGTGCAAAGTGAAACTTTAAATTCTGTCATCAGATTTTTGATATGACTTTAGAAGTTTTTCCAGTACAAGCAAAATCGATATTTTGAATCAGTTTGCATTAGCATGTGAAAATCCTAAGAAAAATACTTAAAGTGCCATCTGCTTGTAAGAAAACGGATTTGTCGTTTGTCACGATTTCGATTTCCCAAGCGTCTTTTGAAGCAACGTGGTTGATATTTGTATAAATAGTTGTTGGTACCAATCTACACGATTTTTTTTCTGAGTGATAATGCTATATAACGACATAATCACCAGTGCATGCATGTCAACAAGCTTCAGTTCCTCAGCAACAAACTTGGGATACCTTAAAGAAAACCGCGAAACATTATGGTAGCTTGAGATACTGAACATGGACAACTCCTCTCCTACGTTTTTCGAAAACTTCAGGGTTAGTATACCTTTAAATGTTTAAATCAATACCTTCCTGGGAGAGTAAGCATTCACTTTTTTACACATGGTTTGAAACAAATGATGGGTGGGGGTGGTGTTCTGTTTATTGAAATAACCTCAATCTCAGTTTTTATTCTGTCTTCCCAAACATTGTAGCGTATTTCAGGCGGAAGTGACGGCGATTAAGAAGGATTTATCTTGCCTTAAAGAAAACGAGATATCCTCCAAGTACACCATAATTTTTTTTGTAGATAGCCAGGCCGAGCTGAAATCTCTGGATTTAATGTCCACAAATTGCAAAAAGTCCATGAAACCTATATGAGGCTACGTTAACAAACAAAATTGCCGCATCTGGGACTAAAAAACAGCACGTTATTGTATAGAAACTAATGCATCTAGGGCGAGTGACAGTTTGGTCCGGATTGTGGGTTGGTGGGATCATTGGTTGGAACACTTTTATTTGGAAAGGAGGCTGGGAACAGCATTAAGGTTGGCGTGTAGCAATGTTAAAAGCAAGTTATGCATTCGTAAAAAAAAAAAAATTCGAACAATCAAACATTACGATGATAGAGAAGTCGAAAAAGTGGGTCCGACAATTTTGTCTGTCTGTCTGTCTGTTTGTTCCTGGCTAATCTCTCAAACGGGTTAACCGATTTTGACGGGATTTTTACAGGCAGATAGCTGATAAGCCGAATTAACTTAAAACTACACAGTATCTATACACATAAATAAAAAGTGTAAACTATCAGCTATTTACTGAATGCATATGAAAGAATTATTATTTTCAATACATTGATGAATTTTGGCGAAACGAAGTTAGCGGGTCAGCTAGTTTATTAATAAAATCTTTTATTGATTATAAAATTCGCCGTGGGTTAAAGTGAGAGAGGAGGAGCTTGTCTACTGCTGCCATTTGCGTGAGAGAAAGAGAAGCCAGACAGAGTGTCGCCGTAACGCGTTACGTAACAAATCGGTTTACCCTTCCATAAGAAGTTATCACTTCAAAAAAAAGTCTTACATTCATTCTTTTGCAAAAGAAATAATGTTGTTTCTAAAATCTTCAAAAAAAAAAAAAAAAAAAAAACTAAAAAAAAGAAGTTGCCACTTAGTAAGAACTAAATCCAATTTTGAAATGGGCTTACTTCCTATTCAAAGGAGTCATGCTTCGTCAGCATCTTGTAAAGACATTTATTTTAATTTTTTGTGTTGGAAAAAAGTTAAATTTTCATGATTCGAAGTGTGTACTTAGTTCAAATAAGAAACCCCAGTATGTTTTCATTTTTCACAAGAACTAAATCCACTTCACTCAAGTTGATTTAATTCTTACTAAGTGGGAACCCTGCACCGCTTTAAATGAGGTATTTAAACAGTGGTTTCACATGTTTTTTTTTTGCATGTCGAATTAAATATTAATGTGTTGCGAAAAAGTTTCTGGATGTTGCTGGACTGGACTGGACTGCTTAATTTGGTCAATATCACTGTTTGTTCAGTTCTCAGAGAATTTTTGAGGTAGTCCTTTTTTGTATTATTATTTCCAGGAATTGTTGTCGTTGCGAAATAGGTAAGTTGATTTTCCATCCACAAATTTTGCAAATAAATTAGTTTTGTTTTCGTAAACAGTTTGGCGAAATAAAAACACAGCCCAAAATATTTTGTTTTAAAATTCGAATATTATCTAAAAACTTTGTTAATTTTATGCACAGTATGTGTAGCTATCTCTTTTTAAAGTGGGAGGGGCGTCCGCGTCAGCCAAAATAATATTAACGCATCAGTTCATTTTATAATTTAGGAGCCATTCATAGTGGCAATGGTATGGCGTTTGAATATTTGAAATTAGTAATTGGTTTTGTGAACTTTTGTATGTATGGTTGGTGTTTATCTACGAGTATGTATAAGAGCTGTATTATGGCGTTTTAATCGACCTTGCAATTTGGTTGAAAATTATTTGATTTACAAATGTTTAAAGTTGATTTTACAAATTCACGTATATTTGTTTGTTTGTGTGTGAGGGAGAGATTAAATTGAATGGTAGTGTGGGTGAAAAGGAAATGTAAATAGGGGGCCTTGAAATAAAATTTGTTCAGTGATTCAAAACTTCACAAATTTTCTGAAAAAGTTTTTAAAATATATTTGAACAATGCGTGGGTATAATAATTCTTCATTTGATTGAATCTGACGATGACAACCAACTGAAAATCGTCGCAATGTTTTTGTGAATGTATTTTGGTTATGCATTATGCAGATTTTTGGAATTAACAACTAAGTATTTGTTTTTAACCTAAAGATTAGTAGTTTTTGTAGTTATTTTTAGAAATCGGGGTTTTCACAAAAATTTTCAGTACGATAACAGAAAAGGGCAGTGTCACAGAATAACTTCAAAGTTTGAAGTCAACGATTAAAGCCATTTGCTTAAGACAGCGGTCGATACAAGACTATTAACCCTCCGGTTGAGCGTTTTTCTCTGAAGGATCAAGCTGCAGTCGATGCGTTGAGTTCAAATGATCAAAAATTGACTCCAACATTCTAGAATTTAGACGAACTTTCTCCAAGACTTGTTTTTATAATTTAATATGTATAAAAAGTTGTTCAATTAAAGCCAATAGTTACGTGAGAGGCTCCAGTTTGAGTTGGGCTTAAACGAAACAAAAACTAAAGCGGGAGCTGCAACAGAACTTTTGGATATACCCTATTCCAACTCGATTTCGTTTGTGCCAAAATACAAAAAAAAAAAAAAAAAAAATTACGACTTATCGCGGCTTAAGGTGTTTCATTAATACTCGCAAAATAAATGCAAAATACATTTTTACTTGCGATTATAGGTACTATAAGGCAAGTTATGGATTCGTGCAGAAAAAATAAAATGCACGACTGGGTCGCACAAACTTGCTCTTATGAATTGCGTAGTGGCTGCATATATGGATACTAAAAAAAAAATTAAATAATTTCGAAAATTCTTTTATTTTTTAAATTTGTTTAAGAGTTTTCTCGGAAAAACTAAGTATGCAATAAAATTTCAAAGCTATATGTCAATCTAGGAAAAAAAAATATTGAAAATCGTTGGACCGGTTTTTTTTTTAAAAAGGTTATTTTTGAAAAACTTTTCCAAAAAATATTTTGAAATTTATTTGAGTATGTAAATATATGGCAATACACTAGTAGCTTACACCTGAAAAAATAATGTTAAAAAAAAATCAATATACCAGTTTCCAACATATTTCGAAAACCAAAATTTTTTTTGAAAAAATTATAAAAAATCCAAAAAAAAAAGTTTTTGAAAATTTTAAAATGCCATATTAATAAAACTATGAATCACTTTCTGTGCCTAAGATTTTATTGAAATCGGATGTATACGGCTTACGAGAAAATTTGATTTGAAAATACTGGCTCTATGAGAGGTACCGTTATAAGACAAATTTTGATAAATATTTTCTTACCAAAAGATAGATTGTCTTAAAAAAGTAACATTCTGAAAGTTTTATCAAAATCGTTAGAGCCGTTTTTGAGAAAATCAATTTTTTCCTTACGATTGTATGGCAGGTGCCGTTATTTTTAGGTCTAGAGCAAAAATAAATAAAATGCACTACTGGGTCGCACGAACTTGCTCGAATGTGTGACAGTGGTTTAGGAGCTTGAGATTTTGATAAAAATAAAATTTTCAAAATTCTTAAATAAATACTTAAACTAATTTGAGCTGAAAAAAAAGTACGCCATTTTATTTCTTGAATAAATGTAAATTTATGAGAATAAATTTATAAAAATCTGTGGAGCGGTTTTTGAGAAAAAAAGTTTTTTTTGAAAAACTTTTTGAAAAAAGTTTCAAAAAAAAATTCAAAAACGCCATAGTTAATAGGTATTCAGCAAATACATTTATTTAAAATTTTTAGAAAAAAATTTAATAAGCAGTTTTCAAAATATTAATTTTTTAATTTTTTTTTAAATGCTTTTAAAAATACAAACAAATATTTTTCAAAAATATTGGTATGCAATACAAATTAAGCTACCTACAGCTATATGTGTGTGAAATTTCGAAAGAATCGGCTGAGTCGTTTTCAAGTTAGTCGAAAGCAAAAAAACGGTCCTATAGAAAGTACCTTTCTTAGTCATTGTTTAAAACTTTTTTTTCAGCAACACTGATTTTTTTTAAATAGAAATCGTTATAGCCGTTTTTGAGAAAAATAAGCTTTAACGTAACGGTTGTATGGCAGGTACCGTTATTTTTTGAGCTAAAAAAAAATTTCAATTTCCCCTCTGTACAATACCTAAAAAAGTCTATATACCAAGTTTGAAGCAATTCGGCCCATCCGTTTGGGCTGTAGGTCTCTATACATACAGACAGACAGACAGACATACAGACGGACAGAATTTTTAGACCATCTTTTTTCGTCTTCGCTATCATCGTAATGTCATGTTTGATTGTTATCTCAAAACTTTTTTTTTTCGACGAATGCATAACTTGCCTTATAGTACCTATAATCGCAAGTAAAAATTTGAGATAACAATCACACATGACATTACGATGATGGAGAAGTCGAAAAAAGTGGGTCTGGGAATTCCGTCCGTCTGTCTGTCTGTCTGTCTGTCTGTATGTCTGTTCGCGCCTCTGGAGGCTGAACGGGTGGGCCGATTTGCTTCAAATTTGGTATATAGACTTTTTTAGGTATTGTACAGAGGGGAAACTGAAATTTTTTTTAGCTCATAAAATAACTGTACCTGCCATATAACCCGTCAAGTTAAAGCTTATTTTGGTCTTAAACAGCTCCAACGATTTTGATTTAAAAAAATCATCATGTAGCTTTTTAGGTATGTATTGATTTATATAAGTAGGTATATGGCTGAACATTTTTTTTAATGTCAAAAAAAAATTATAAAAAAAGTCCTATATCCATGACAATTTTTTTGCTTTCGACTATCTCGAAAACGGTTCAACCGATTCTTCCGAAATTTCACATACATATACATATGTAGATGTAGGTAGCTTAATTTATACTGCATATCTAGTAAAAGTGTAAAAAAAAATATTTTTTTGTATTTTTAAAAGCGTTTTTTAAAATGTTTATAAGAAAATTAATATTTTGGAAACTGCTCGTTAATTTTTTTTTCAAAAATTTAAAATTAATGTATTTGCTCAATACCTATGAATTGGCGTTTTTAATTTTTTTAAGAAAAATGTTTTCAAAAAGTTTCTCAAAAAATTTTTTTTCAAAAACCGCTCCAGAGATTTTTATAAATTTATTGTCATAAACTCAAATTTATCCAAGAATTAAAATTACGTACTTGTTTTGAGCTCAAATTAGTTTATGTATTGATTTAGAATTTCGAAAAAATTATTTGTATCAAAATCTCAACCCCCAAGACCACTGTCACGCATAGTCTTTTCTCTAGCATCGAGTTCCTGATTAGATAACTCAGGTAGTATCTACAACCCATGGATCCGACGAATTCAGCACTCGTTGTTACTTCACATTTCGGTGATCCAGAGTGAGCACAACGTTAAGGTGACGATGCGAGTTAAAAGTTGGCACCGAGCTTGGACAAGGAATTCGATTCCGTGTATGAAAGCAAAACGAACGCGACTTTGCAAATTTCGTTTACGCCCAAGAAAGGAAGAGTTATGGTAAATTGAAAGTCAATACCAGATCCCATAGTTGTATTTGTATGTCAACTGCGTTCTTTTTAACACTTTCGTCTCCCTTTTGCACTTATTAAAATGAGCAGCACCAGATACGCTCTCTTGCCAGATACGTCAAACAAAATGGCAGCGCACGTCAAATAATGACTTTTCAGTGAAAAAAGGGATCAACTTAGGTTACACTGTTCCAATTTTGATCTATAATTGAGATTAAAACAAAGTTAAGCCTATATTACTCGCAGATAGTGTATATTTCTATTTGTAAAAGGATTTCAAAAACCGGTTTAGTGGCTTAGGCGTGAAAACCTTACAAACAAACACACTCACTTTCACATTTATCATATAAGTATGATTCTCGAAAACGTTTTGTGTAACAGTGATAACCCTTTGAGGGATTAGAAATGAAAAGATGTGTTGATAACGATTTTCGAGTTCCTAGAAAATTAAGTGATTTGGTAGTTAATTGATTAGATAATAACAAATAAATGATGATTTAATTCAAGGGTGGCTATTGCATCATAAAGTAATCAAAGGAAAGAAAACACTTATACTCACCCATGGAAAACAAAAATTTAGGTGAATTGATATGAGCGGAGGAGCCTAACGCAGTCTCAACTTCAACAACCTCCTTTTCTTCTTATATCCCATCGAGTATTAAACGAAAACATAAAAATAATAGAAGCATATTAAGGATCCTATTTGTTCTTCCCGTTTTATCAATTTCGCCAAATGGTTCATTTGGCCAATGCCAACGCCAAAAAAAGGTTCAATCTATACTGATGCTGAGATTTTTACACTCCAATCTTAAACTTAATGTTTGATGTTTATCCTTTCCAGCATGCTTGGATTCCTTTGAAGGTTGTTTTTCTTCTGCCCATTTGGGTCGCCATAAGGACTAAGCACACAAGGATTGGACAATTTGAATTCCACTGGCATTTTGTACTAAGCGTTCTTTTATGCTGGCTCTTTTGTCCAATAAGTGAAGTTGAATAAAAAAAATTTGAATGCTTTTTTAATTGAGAGGGTTATAACTTTGGACACGGAGTGATAAAATGTCCTTGTGATTTAATTTCTAAAGAAAAAAATACATTTAAACAAAATGGTTCCAGCTATCCACTTTTTTTTTTTAAGTAGTTTCTTTTCGAGGAATTTAGGCAATTGAATTTGGTTAATGATGTATGGCTTGTCTTGGATGATAATGCGACCTTTACCGTTTTAATATTCAATTTATAAAGGATAAAATAAAGGGCCATGAAAAAAAAATTGAAAACTGAATGAACCAAAAGGATAATGTTTAATAGAAGACTGGCAAAGACTATTAATTGGATTGCTTTGCGGGCATCCCTTTAAAAATTCATATTCCATGCCCAATTTATCATAGCTGCTTTAAAGCATGGTTCTTTCAACATACCCAGCCAACCAGTGTACTAGCCATACTTAAAGTGGAGCAGACAGTCCATTGAGGAACCCGGCCTCAACAACATACACCGCCAGTTAGTTCCATCTCTGTCAGTTACGCACGCCTAGTTGGTTGAGGTCATCCTACACTTGATCTAGCCTTTTAAGACGCGGTCTCTCAGAACTGCGTTGACACTTAGGGTTGGAATTGAAGACTGGGCGGGCCCCAGCCATATAAGCAGCTGTATTTTTAACTTTTCTTTCTGCCACTTTTCTACCGATTTTGTTAGGGTACGCGCTCCTGTCCCAAACAGCAGGACTATAGGGTCTTATATAATGTCTTCTTGGTCCTTTGATAGAGGGCTTAGGTACTAAGATGACTTGAAAGTCTGAAGAAACAGCAATGGTACAAAGTGATTTTTTACAGACACGAGTATTCTTTTGAGAGGTTATAGTGGAACCCAAATAGATAATGTCCTTAGCAGCTACAAAGTTATATCTGTCCATCGTGACGTTTTGGCCGAGCCTACAGTGATGATATTCTGCAACTAAGCGCATTATTTACTTTGTTCTATCTTTATTTACAATCAAACCCATTTTCGCTGCGGTGACGTGAAATAAGGCCAAACGAAATAAGGCCAAATTTCAGATTTTGGCCTTATTTCGTTTTCCAAAACGAAATAAGGCCAATTTGTTCTTATTTCCATGCACTAATAGAAATAAGAGCGAAAAAATAATGGAAATAAGACCGAAAATAAAAAATTAGGAATTCGGCTTTGGTTCACGGTTCTAATTGTTAAGTGCTTAAAGTTTTGAAAAAATATTAAAAATGAGGAACAACCAAAATGTTCAAGAATTTTTCAAAAATTGTTTGCGCTTCCGTTGATGAGCGCACAAAACATGATAACTGCATTTGATTTGATTAAAGCGGAAATTGGTCAACAAGCGTGGTCACGAAACGCAACAAATGCTTTTAACGAGTTCATTATCTATTTTCAAAGGCAATGGATTGAAAATGTATTTATTTGATTGTCTTTCTTTTATGTATTAGAAAAATATTTTCTGTGCATGAGTAAAATCGCTCGATTTTTAGGAATTGAGGTTTATCTGATTTTTTTTAAATTTTCAAAAACGGATATTGGTGATATGAGATTACGTTTGTGTGGGAATGAATCTCATGGGTATTGCAAGTATCTGTTTTCGGAAATTTTAAAGAATCAGATAAAATAATCGTTAAAAAATCGCGCGATTTTTTAACGTTTATTTTATCTGATTCTTTAAAATTTCCGAAAACAGATACTTGCAATACCCATGAGATTCATTCCCACACAAACGTAATCTCATATCACCAATATCCGTTTTTGAAAATTTAAAAAAAATCAGATAAACCTCAATTCCTAAAAATCGAGCGATTTTACTCATGCACAGAAAATATTTTTCTAATACATAAAAGAAAGACAATCAAATAAATACATTTTCAATCCATTGCCTTTGAAAATAGATAATGAACTCGTTAAAAGCATCGATTTTAAACGACTATTTTATCTGATTCTTTAAAATTTCCGAAAACAGATACTTGCAATACCCATGAGATTCATTCCCACACAAACGTAATCTCATATCACCAATATCCGTTTTTGAAAATTTAAAAAAAATCAGATAAACCTCAATTCCTAAAAATCGAGCGATTTTACTCATGCACAGAAAATATTTTTCTAATACATAAAAGAAAGACAATCAAATAAATACATTTTCAATCCATTGCCTTTGAAAATAGATAATGAACTCGTTAAAAGCATCGATTTTTAACGACTATTTTATCTGATTCTTTAAAATTTCCGAAAACAGATACTTGCAATACCCATGAGATTCATTCCCACACAAACGTAATCTCATATCACCAATATCCGTTTTTGAAAATTTAAAAAAAATCAGATAAACCTCAATTCCTAAAAATCGAGCGATTTTACTCATGCACAGAAAATATTTTTCTAATACATAAAAGAAAGACAATCAAATAAATACATTTTCAATCCATTGCCTTTGAAAATAGATAATGAACTCGTTAAAAGCATCGATTTTTTAACGACTATTTTATCTGATTCTTTAAAATTTCCGAAAACAGATACTTGCGATACCCATGAGATTCATTCCCACACAAACGTATCTCATATCACCAATATCCGTTTTTGAAAATTTAAAAAAAATCAGATAAACCTCAATACCGTATCATCTTAGAGGTGTGAAAATTGACATTGAAATAATGCCAAATTGGCCTTATTTCGTTTTCGAAAACGAAATTAAGCCAAACTGAAATTTCGGCCTTATTTCGTTTTTAAAAACGAAATAAGGCCAAATTTTCGGAATTTGGCCTTATTTCGTTTGGCCTTATTTCACGTCACCTTTCGCTGCTTTCACTTCAATACTTGCATACTTTTATCTGACCAGATTTATTAGTTAGTAATATTCGCCTCACCAAGTCATCCTCCGCTGCTTTTCAAAACTCGTTCGTACCAGCAGCATTCTTGCTACCTGAACTGCTTCCTGGTCGTGTGGACGGAAGTTTTGTTCATCATCGTCCAAATCGAATCAAATAAAATCATTCTGCCTGACAGCGATTATTGGTTGTCATCGCCGTTTAAAAGTCTACAGAATTATTCTATCTGAATTATCAGCAGCAACTACGCTTACCCACTACAACATGAATTGGTGAAATCCGCCCAAAATCGCTATAATTGTTCCATCACCTCTATTTGGCAAAATAATTTTGTGTACATTTACGATCAGAGCACTCTCAATTAAATAATAGTATTTCAGTTTGGGCGTGGCGGACGCCCACTTTTCATACAAAATTATTAACACTGTTTTTATAAAAATAACCATGTTTGTATTCGAACAAAAAACCCTACAAATTTTGCGGGTTATTAGTTGTACGTAAACATCTTCTGTATGAAAACAATGTATGCACTTTTTATCCCAAACTCAAAAACTTGTGTATGCAAAGAAATGTATTTGAATTTTGGGCGTTGCTTTCGCCCACTTTTCATACAAGAACAAAAAGTTAAGTTACCATTAATCAATTTATACTGGTTTTTTTCGTTTGTTAATGTGAAACATATATCTTTAAATGATTCTTGTGTATTTAAAATATTTTGATAAGCCCACTTTTAGGGGCGCGATTTTATTAAATATTAATATACATACCTTTATTCGGATAATATTATTAAAAAACTGCTAGATATTAAGCTGTAATCTTACACATATTCTCAACAATGGACTAACGATCAAAGCTCAGTTAGTGCATTTTATTTAAAAAAAACGCCAATTTTTTAGGGGCGTTTGCGTTAAAATTCTTCATCTGCATTAATGACTTAATGTTCACTTAATATCGGCTTTGAAGTAAGAAGATGAAAATTTTGTGTTTATATTCCATGGTGTTGTTCAAGAGTTGTTTAATACACACTAATAAATAATCACTATTTTCATTCAATCTTTTATTTTAAATCGAGCTGCATTCTTAAAATTGAATGTCGCTAAGATCATATAGTTTTGCCTTAGCAATAAAAAACATAAGCGAGAGCTACAGTACGTTTGGAACGAACTGTAGAATACCCTATTCCCTCTCGCAGCCAGCCGATGTTCCAGTTTCAGAAACAAAATTCTTCTTTAGCAGACAGAAAAAAATTCAATAACATTAATTTTGTGTGGTGTGATGTTCAATTAGTGCTGGCAAAGTAAAAAAAGGCGTGCGCCACGCCCAAAGTTAAAACTTTTTATTGCCAAGGCAATTGGTATGAGCTCAGTGACATTCAATTTTATTTTGCAGATCGATTTGAACAAAACAAGACAAAACTTAAATTTTTAAAAATTAGATTTTGAATGGAAATAGCGGTTATGGGTGTTTTAAACAATTCATGGACCACACTCTGCTACGTAACCAAGGAATATAAATCTAAGTGTTCATCTTTTTACTTCAAAACTGCGACCGATAGTTAAAAAACGTTAAAAAATTAAAGCCTTATACAACTTTTGACGGAAACGCCCCTTAAAAGTGGGCGTGTCTTAAAAATTTGAAGCACTAACTGAGCTTTGATCAGTATTTAGGCATATGTGTAAAACTACAGCTGAATCGAGTAGTTTTTAAACAATCTTACATGAACAAAGGTATTTTATCAAAATCACGCCTTCAAAAGTGGGCGTATTGAATAAATGTACACAAGAAAATGTAGAGATATATTTTTCATAAAACGAACGGAAGGGAAAAAGGTTTAAATTGAATATTGGTAGTACCTTAAATTTTTAAAACTACGTTTTTCGTTCTTTCATGAAAAGTGGGCGAAAGCCACGCCCAAAATTCAAAAATTTCTTTCATACACAACCGATTTAGTTTCTACTAAAAGACGCAAAATTTTGGCTTGCAGATTTATTATAAATACCGTTTATATACGTCCAAACTGAAATATTTTTATTTAATTGGAAGAAGGTTTACCTAAAGCTTGCGTGTGCAAAATTTTAGTGTTATGCTTTATCGTAACTGTACAAAAAACATAATTTAATTTTACCAAATTGAGGTTGTTCAACAAAAATGTCGATTGTGGGCGTGTTTGTGGGCGGATTTTACTGGTTCAAGAAATTAGCCTTACTCTTGAACCAAAGATTATATATACCAAATTTCAGCTTTCTAGCTCAAAAATTGCGACCTCTAGAGAGTATACATACGGACGGACGGACGGACGGACGGACGGACATGGCTAAATCGACTAGGCTTTTGATTCTGAGTCAGAATATACAGGGTGATTCACCAGCGTTGTGCCAAAAAGCTAGAGCGTGTAGGTTAAGTTGAGACAAGAAAAAAATCGTATAGGAGGGGGGGTCTATTCTACTCCGTTTAGCTGGGAGGGGCAATTTTCTGAAAAATTGACTTATTTTGTTAAAAAAAATATTAAAAATCAACGGCTTCGTTTACAACACCGTGTTATACTTTTTTGGAAAGCCAAAAACTTTTTCTTTCATTTTGTTTTTAAATTAAATTGTTTTAACGAATAGTTCAAAAAACATAAATTTTCAAACTCAAAATTTTGAAAAAAAAAATTTGAAAAAATAATTTTAAAACTAATTTTTGCAAAATTTTACGTAATTAAGTATAATTTTTGTTCTCAGACTTCAACGCTCTCATTAATTTTTAATCCAACACTGAAAACCGTATGGCTCTACGACTTTTTGTTGCCAAGGTATTCAAAAATAACCGAACCTACTTCTTCACAAAAACAAGAAAATCTAGCCTTACGGGATGGCACAAGTGACCATTTAGCCAATTTTTTCGTGTTTTTGTGAAGAAGTAGGTTCGGTTATTTTTGAATACTTTGGCAACAAAAAGTCGTAGAGCCATACGGTTTTCAGTGTTGGATTAAAGATTAATGGAAGCGTTGTATTCTGAGAACAAAAATTATACTTAATTACGTAAAATTTTGAAAAAAATTAGTTTTAAAATTATTTTTTCAATTTTTTTTTTCAAAATTTTGAGTTTGAAAATTTATATTTTTTAAACTATTTGTTAAAACAATTTAATTTAAAAACAAAATAAAAGGAGAAGTTTTTGGCTTTTCAAAAAGGTATAACACGGTGTTGTAAACGAACCCGTTGATTTTAAATATTTTTTTTTACAAAATAAGTCAATTTTTCAGAAAATTGCCCCTCCCGGCTAAACGGAGGGGAATAGACCCCCCCTCCCGTACGATTTTTTTCTTGTCTCAACTTAACCTACACGCTTTAGCTTTTTGGCACAACGCTGGTGAATCACCCTGTATATACTTTTCTATACCTAACGGTATTATTATTTTTCTATGTAACAAACTCCACACCAAATACAATATACCCATTCTATGGAATAGGGTATAAAAATATGGTTGTCTGTAAAGTCGGTTTACAGACGATAATTTTACGTGATAGCCAGTTCACAAAACAGTTCATGTGTTTATAGTATCTCTCCAAGCACCCACCCCACCTACAACCACCCACCATTTTTGTTTTTTTTTCTCACACCTTCCCCCCAAACAACAACCTCCCTCCCCACATACAACTAACAGCCCACCATTTTTGACAACTTTTTCCTCCCACGCCCACACAATAAATCCCTCTTCCTGAACACCACCAACCACCCACACCACCTACAACCACCAACCAACCACCCACTATTTTTGACAATTCCCTCCCAAACACCAAATCCTCCCCCCAAATCCAACCACTTACTCCACCTGCTACTCACCTACCATTTTTGAAAATTTTGTCCCCCTCCCCCCAAACCTCCACCACCAACCACCCACCCCAACTATTCTTTAAAATTCCTTCACCACACTAAATCCCTTAAAATCGAAACACCCACCCCACCAACAACAATCACCCACCATTTTTGACAATTTTGTCATCGCCCCCAATCTAATCAACAAGCCCCAATACCTACAACCGCCAACCAACCACCCACTATATTGGACCATTCCCCCCAAACCATATCAAATCCCCCCCAACACCAAACACCCATCCAACCTACAGCCACCAACCAACCACCCACCATTTTTGTCAATTCTTCCTCTGCCGGATTCTACCCCCACACACCACACCACCACTGACAATCACCAACTACCCAACACCCTCCCCTCCCACTTTATCGACTTTCTAGGCTATAAAAGCAGATATATAACGTGACTGTGACTGTGACACTTTTTCGTGCGTGCTGCCATATATTCCGATTTATTAGACGTTATCACGTCAAAAAGTCTAAGCACTGGGCTCGGCACACGCCTTGTTTTGATTGCGCTGGCTGCTACTGAACATTGGTTCACAAAGTTATTTGAATTGTTTGCGGCTGGCTGTGTGGGGCCAACGCATACACATAGAAAAAATAATGAATAGGGTATTCAACAGTTGGTTCGTTGCTCTCGCTTAAATTTTTTGATGGTCAGTTTGTAATATTGTCCCTGGTCCTTTGAGCTTACCGTAGAGTGGTAAGAGGAGACACAATTGGCAAAGGTTCTTGCAATTGCATCTGTTATGATTAGGTGATTAAGACAATTTACGATTTTACTTCATAATACCATTTATTAAAGTCTTAATTTATTATTAATATATCTTAGTTACAAATTCATTAATTGAGACAAGCTACGTGTGTAGGCGGAAATCTATGAAGCACTGAACTCAGTTCCCTTTCCGTTCATTGACAGATTGACTTAATTATTCTAAGACCATATGGTTTACTAAAGGTCTGCTTACATCAGCATCTCTACCCTACTTCATGAGAATACCTAATCTTTTTCATCAAAATTGGGTTTTGTGGTAGCCCAGGGTAACAAGGTTGACACTGAATATTGCCTAACATGGTATGGTTTTCTGTTTTATAGACTCAGGTGCATTTGTTGCAAAATTTCATGTTTTAATTAAAATGGTTTGTTTTTCCTGGGAAATGAAGTACTCGATATGATTCCACGAACCTAGAAATAGTTTATGGTTGAGACCATTTTCGGTTAGGAAACAGGTGCATTTTTCCCTTTTAGCCTAGAGGATCATTTGGTTGCTTTTATAGACTTTTCCGAACAAGCACATCCAACAACAGAAATTAAACTGACTGGCCACAACCACCATAAACTGCCTTATCATAAAATTTATATACCATCCACAACAGAAACGAATTTCGAATGAAGTTTATTTGACAATCAATTGCACTTTGTTAAAGGTTTCCATTAATTTCCAAGTACCGTAGAATATTATGGGAGGTATTTCCTTACATGAACAAACAAATAAGGATTTTAAGGCTCTACAATTGGAGCACATGCTAAATTCCAAAGGCTTGAGGTCAGGTGTGTTATGAAGCTATGATGCATTTACATCTCTCGTTTTTCGTGCATGCTCACTAAGAAGAATTGTTGGTAAGGGTTGTGAACAAAATGTGCAGACCCTGATCCCTGATATGGAGGACTTTTAGTAAACCAGATTTTAGTTCAGTGCAGGAATGAAGTAGTTATTCTTAGACTTGTGGAAAAGGTGATTTTTAAGACTTGCATTTGAACTTGCGTACGTGTGTAGATGTCGGTGATGCATATGCGTGCAATCTGACTAACAGTCGATTAAGACTTTGTTTATTTTCTCTAAAACGGCTCCAACGGTAACGATCTCTTTCAGAGTGGATACAAAACTGCATTTGAAAAGTCCTTTTCTAAAAAAAGATGTATCTTCACCTTTCAAACTAACGATTTTTGGATTAAGTCTCTTCTTCAAAACGTCATGGAAATTCTTATGAGCCACCACACCAAGAAATAACTTGAAATGGAAACTGCTTCGACCGGCAGTATTGTTTTCGTAGCATATAAATGATATGATGGTATATTTCATTTCACCGAACAGTGGAACCCAATCTTTAACATCGTTTGGTATAAAAACTGAGATAACTTGCGAACCTTTGATGAGTTAGGAGAAACCTTTCGGGCCGTTATTTTTGCATTGTTTAGAGGGTATTCAGTCTAATATTCACATAACCAGATTGTGTTGTACCCCAGGGCTGTATTCGGTAGCCTATTTTCTTTCATATGCTGAACTTTTCATAATAAATTGTTTCATAACCCAGTTCTTCAGATGTGGGATTGCAATGGCAGCGTATATGATAAGCTCATCGCAATCCGATCGTGGAAGCACTATAAATCGTGGAATTATTAATCGGTAGAAACGTAAAAGCGTCATTCGTTTCACTCAAACATCATCCAAATGTTTCCTGTCTCCCTTTTTTATCGTTTCTTCTTTAAATTGAGCTTTTGCGAAATAGTAAGTTTGATACCATCCTGGAAACGAGGTTGAATGACATGTAAGGTATAGTGATAACTTTTTTAGCCTCAATGAACAGTTTTGAAATGCCTTTATTTTTGTATCACATTAAAATACACAATATTCAATATAAATGGATGATATTGGTATCTACCTTCATCTCTTTTTCTATCAAATCCTCTGTAAAATCGAATACGGGTAATTTTAACCCATGATACAACTATACAAAATATGGCATTGCGCATGATACAATGCAAAACGTCAAACTCGCTCATACGTTATTGCGTGTCCGTGACGTAGTGCGCACAACGCTATTGACTTACAACATACATGTATTGCAACGAAGTTACACATTTCCACTCTCCGACCACACACAACAACACCACCAACCGCCACCGATGAAGCCATTCCACACCCCACCGTACACGGCGACATCATCCCACATTCCACCGCACACAACAAAAACAATCACCGACAACACCCGCCACACCTGGTCCCCTTAGCCACCGAAATAGACCTCAAACCACTTGCAATAGCAAGCAACAAGAAGCACAAGATTAAAATATTTCTAGGTAAATTTGCATTTTGTCTTTATAATTCACATTGTGTCTTTACAGAAATATTGCATAAGGAGGAGTGGAAAATGCACTACAAATCAGATTCGAAATCTCCGCCAGTGGTTTCGGTGCTAATTGAACGCACCAAGGAATTCGTTTCTCATTCTAAGGCACGCAAAAGCAGAAGCTTTTAATTATTTTTTGGTATTTATACCATAAAGAGCCCTGCTCAGCGTTTATGTCGGCTTTTCTCTCCGTTGTTTGTCGTAGAGGATCGCTAAACCGGCAATAGGCCACCAGTTTATGTCGTGGATCATTTGCTTTCCAGAGTATACGCCACAGACCTGTTTATGTCGCAGCTATTGCTTCTTTTAGCAATATTGTAGACCGAGTTTGTACTCACCCGTTTTATGCCGTAGTCCCTTCGTTTAAGTAAGGAGGAACTACAGGCCAAGCTCTGCTCAAACGTTTATATCGGCTTTTCTCTCCGTCGTCGCTTCAAAGAGAATCGCTAGACCGGCAATAGGCCACCCGTTTATGTGGTGGATTTGTTTTGCTTTATAGAGTAAACACCACAGGCCGGTAATAGGTAACACGTTTATGTCTCGCGGACGGTTTCTTAGGAACCCCACAGACCTAGTCTTAAGTTGAAGATTAAATCAAAATATATTATACTAGCAGACCCGTGCTCGCGTTGCTTCGCAAAGTTATCTTTAATGGAAACATACAAAAATAGACTTCGTTGTTTTTTATAATTTTTTATTTCAAAGCCACTGGATAAACAATGTTGGCAGTTTTATTATTTTCAGGAACATAAAGCTGACCATGGGAAAAAACATTTTCCCTTAGGTCAACCCCCTTGTTAATTGTCATGCAAAAGCATGGTTTGATTGGAAATTGTACCCGTCTGAATTGAAAAGGAAGATCTGTTGGTATCATTGGTATCCTTGGAATAAGAGCATATTGTCCTACAGCTGGTCCAGTTAGAATTTGAACCTTTATTATATTTTTGGAAAGTTCTTTGATTTGGAGTCGTGTTCCGTTGCATAGGTTTGGAGGACTTAGATTTCTTATCAGAATTATTGGTGTACCAATTTTTAAGTTAAGCTGATACGGCGGCGGCAGACCCGCTGGGCTGAGTGAATTTAAAAATTCCTGAGGGTAGTGCACACTGTCATTATCATTTTAAACTATCAATGGCTTTATATTTATGTAACTCTGTTCTTAAATTCATAAGCACGATTTGGTTGATTTCATCCACAGAGCAATTTTTTGGTGACACAATAGCTCTTTCGCAAAACCAAGAAAATGGTCTAGATTCTGAGGCGTTCAAGTCTCCATACACGCACTTAATAAGTTGTTGTACGCTATGAACAATTTGTCCAAAACTTTCGTTTAATTCAATTATGTTAAAATCTGATGAAGTATATTTTCCATTGCGTATTCTGAGGAGTAGTGATGCGAATTGGGAATTGTCACTATTATTTTCAATCTGTACTCTCATATTTATTTTGAGTTGAAGTTTTTGGGCATATCGCCAAATAGAAGATGATTTAAGGCAAGATTTGATGACATCTGCTCGAGTTCCTTTGGGAATCACTGCCATTATTTGTCTAAAATCCCCAGAGAAAACCATTGTGACTCCACCCATAAGCTTTGACGAAGATCTCAAATCTTTTAAAACTCTATTTACAGCCTCAATGTGAGCTTGATTACTCATCGTGCACTCATCCCAAATAATAAGGACCGCTTCTTGGAATACTTTGGCTATGGCACTCTTTTTTGAAATAGAGCACGTTGCTTCTTTGTATGCAATAATGTTTATTGGAAGCTTAAAAGTGAAGTGAGCAGTTCTGCCTCCATTAAGCAAGGTTGCTGCGATTCCAGAAGAAGCAACGGCAAGCACAATTTTACCTTCTGCTCTATATTTTGCTAAAAAGAGATTATTAAAAAAAGTTTTACCAGTTCCTCCAGGTGCGTCTATAAAAAAAAGTGTTCCTTTTTCCAAATCAACACTTTTTTGTATTTGGTTAAAAGCCGTTTTTTGATCGGAATTAAGTTTTGTTAAATTTTCCCGCACGTACTGGCATAAACTTTGTTTTTCGTATTGGATTTCTCTTGTGTATTGGTGTTGAAAATCCATTTGATTAATCCTTGTTGGTTCTGGAAGGCCAAAATTATGAATTCGCTCATCAGTCACCACTAAAACATTATCTTCTATCAAAACTAAGCCTTGGTTGAAGATGTCATTTAAAAATTGTAGGTCGTTGTTTCTTTGCTCAGAACGTGCTTGATGTAATATATCTTCACACATACTTTCTTTAAAATGGTCCCATAAGCTTTTAGGTTCAGTTGGCTGACAGAACATTATCAATATCGCAAACAAATCTCTTATTTGTGATGGTGACTGTGTTGCGGAGGCATCAACTAAAGTTTGTTTCCAGTGTTCATCATCTTCAAGAAGTCCCAAGTTTTTGCACGCTGCTTGGTATGTTTGTTCTATTTTACCGTTGACTGTTCTTAACATTTCGAAAGAAACTGGTCCAGGAACATTGTGAAGAAGAATTCGTAAAAAAAGCATTCACCGGAATTGGGGTGTATTGCATATACTCGACCTAGAGTATCGTCTCTTCTGATTCCTGGATGCACTGGAACCAATTGTCCACGCTTACGACGATTAAATTTATTGTTGCTCCAGGTATAATAGGACACACATAATCACTATTTCCTATCAAAATCTAATTTCTAAAAATTTTAGTTTTTGTCTTGTTTTGTTCAAATTGATCTGCAAGCTTAAAACTGAATGATGAGCTTATATAGTGATTACCCTGGCAATAAAATGTCTCAGCTGACAGCTGTGACAGCAGTTATTGTACATCGGCCAAACAAAATTTATTTTATTGAATTTTTCCCTGCCTGCTAAAGAAGAATTTTGTTTCCGATACTGGAACAGCGGCTGGCTGCGAAGGAGGCGAACACATATGCATATACATATACAAAAATGTGGGGAATAGGGTATCCAATAGTTCGTTGCAAACGTACTGTAGCTCTCGCTTATGTTTTTTTTATTTTGTTTTATTTACGTCTGAAGTTTCCTTGGATATTATTTCCAATTTATTACCTATTTATTTTTTTGTATTCCAGCCGTTGCCATGGATTTCATTTTGATCATGAGCATATTATCTGTACAAAAAATTGACAAAAAATAAGAAAAAATTAAATATCTTTACTTACCAAACAAATTAAACAAATATAAATTAGCCCTAAACATTCTTCGGAAAATAAAGAATATTATAAAATTTGTTTCAAGTAAATCGGTGAAGTACTTTTCGAGATCATGTGGGCCAAACATTTTTCTAGTTACGTCTTTATATAATAGTATAGAAGTATAGATATAGATGAAATAATTTGTTATTTATTATTATTATTTATTTATTTGTGGGTGGCAATGGTACAGTGGATATAGTGCTTGGTTGCTCAACCTGAGAGCTGTGCGTTCAAACCCAGCCGAGGGCAGCAATTTTTATTTATTTCCCAAGTTTCAACTGGACGCCACCCGTGGAATTTCCATGAGATAATTATCACCTAAAATCTCAAACCACTGTACCACCTTTCTTTCCAATCTTTCTATTCCTTCTCTTTCCTCGCTCGCGCATGTTAATTCATTATAAAGGTATTAATATCCCTTTGAGTGCGAGTGCATTATAAAAAAAAAAAAAATTTAATTTTGCTACTCATTGAATTTTGTTGGTTAAAGAAAGTGTTAAATAGAAATGTTATATGAAATAAGTTGTTAAGTCTCATTTAAAGAAAAACAATTTGGAGTTCGCAACTTCTAAAATCAAAAGTTTCCGCTTTCTTTTGGATACACTCTGGAGTCTGGACACTGACGAGCTAACCTCAGCCTCGACACAAAAATGCATCACAATACTATGTCAATGTGTAGAACGAATAGAGCGTAGAAAGAAACAAAAATTAAAATGTGAAGGCGAAAACTTCATGCGTGTTCGTGACGTTAATGTGCAGAACGAAAAAAAACAATGAGAATTAGGAGGCGCTATCTTGTAACCTATGATTGTAACATATCGAAAATAAGCGGATTCAGTAAAAATTTGTATCCAGTTGGCTTATTGCAATATGTTTCAAATTTGTAATTCACAAAATAGATTCTAATGTCCGTTGTTAAAGAAATAAAGACCAATAATTCTACTAACAGATAAATCACATCAAAATATCAGTTTTTCTGGATGTGACGGTTCGTTTTAACAATGGCTTGAGGATTATTTAGACTCCATATGCGGCAGTTTTGCTTATTGATGTAGCCTAAGCCAAAAACTAGCTTTAACGCTAAAAAAAATCTTATTTTGAAAGTCGTTATCAACAGAAATCTCGTTTCTCTCTTCCTCTCTGCATTAATTGCAAGCGTTGTTCAGGCGTGAGTCGATTCAAGATGAAATGACAAACCAAATTTAAGATAAATCACCTGGCAGATAACTGTAAATGAAAACAGTGCTGCAAACTTAAAGTTTTGTTTTTAATATGTATGTAGGTACCTCAAAAAAAAAAAAACACCGTTTATATAGTTAGGTATATTTATTATTATTGGATGAAATTTAGCACAAAGGCCACTTTTTATCCAAGTAAAATGTATGGAATATTAAAGATCGGGCTATAAAAGTAGCTAGATTACTAGAGACGACTCCTCAGGCTACAGGCTACTTGTAGATCAGCTGAAACGCGAGCGAAACTGCGGGTAAAGGATAGTGTAAACTAAACAGATGCATTTGAAAGTGAAGTTAAGATTTTTATTATCGGTTGAAAGAACAATTCATGGCATTTACTTTTTGAAAATGAGGTCATGTAAATGTTGGTCCACGATTACGTCTGAGGTGGTAAATTCGGCCCAAATGGCAATTTTGTTTACTAACGTATCCATTGGGCCAGAAATGATTTTCATCACTGATATAATTTTGAAACCCTGGAATGAGTTTACTTCAGCCTATTTGAAAGGATTTAAAACTAAATAATGTTCTTTAATATTGATGGGAGGTAGAGGAGTTCATAAATAAAAATTGCATATCCCGGATGACAACTTTTGTAGTCAAATATCCAGCTGCATTCTGCCTTTAAAACAACGCATTCTTTTGTTTCTAGGAATTCATACCTGATAAATGTAAAACCCAACTTCTGACATACTGTCCGAGGCATTTGATCCTTTAGTAAGAATATTAAATGCTTCGTCTGTCTCCAAAAAACGCTAATATTCAGTATTTAAAAACTTTTAAAAATATTTTTCAACGTGTTTTAATATTATAATATCGTGTCGTCCATCTGCATACAAGCTACCAATAGCTGGAAGTAAAGCTTTTAAAATTATTTCTTGTTCTTCTTCAATTTTATTTATTCGAAGATGTTTCCTTTGAAATACTTTGCACGAATTAAACAAAAATAGTAAATGTGATTATTTCTAGGAAACTTGAAAAGATTTAATTTTGTTTTAAGGATCCCTGCTTGTGAAAGTATGCATAAATGTCTGAAGCATTTAATTGTATTTTAATGGTGACAGTCTTAACACAACACATTACATACTCGTATACATGATAAAATGGGTTTTCCTTGTTCAGGTTAACAAAGTACCAGAATACTTCAGTTCCAGGAAAACCATTATGATGAAATGCCAAACAAAATATACACAAGTGAATATTAAAATTAAAATTTTGAAGAAATTCGTGTGTTTTTGTAGTCCTTTAAAAAAGGTCATAAAGTCAAATGGATATAAATTCCTTTTAATGTTACTAATGTGGGTGATGAGAGCTAAACTGGGTTAACCATTCCACATTCGTGCTAAGAAAACAACATTTTTATAGTGAAACCTTTTTTTCCATCGCATCGCCTCAAATTTTGTCGTTCATCTGTCGCATGTCTCAATATGGCGGCGGCAATTCCTCGCAACGAGTCAAATAAACCGGTTAACAAGGGAAAACCCAAGAACAGTGCGGCAATGATCCGAAAAATAAGTTTCACTTGCATCGTAGTTTGATAAAACCACGAATGTTTTTTTTTACTTCAATTTTCCAAAATAATGCTGAAGTGTGAAGTGAGTTTTTGCAAAGTCGAGGTGCAAGAGAGCTATATCCATCCCGGTCAACATATACAAAAAAAAAAGAGAACTCCATGTTTTCACGACCAACAGCTTGGACAACATCAGGTATAGGAACTCAAAAGTTACCCTACTTCCTAACTTCTACCCCATCGTCCACCCGACCAGAATGATGTTCGGGTAGCGCAGCGATATATTAACAAAGGTCCAACTAGGCTGCTGGAGCGGTTTTCCTCTCGCTCGAGTTTTGCAAAGCAGCTGGATATGATTTGGTTAAGAAAGTACTCCAACTCATCTGTACAACCTGGTCGGATAAAAATATTCCTGACGAATAGAACCTTAGCCCTCAAAACTGCGCCAACTATACAGATGTATGATTCTCCCAAATGTCGCTAGTAAAACTATTTGTCGGCAATTCTGTGGGGTGACCTGAACCCTATCGCCCGTGAACTGATTTGCCCCTATCAATTTGAATAGGGACGAGCTTTTATACTAAGCTATGTCAATACTTAACATCCCTGCTGAACTAGTTCGATTGTGCAGAATGGGTATGGAAGACTCGTGCTGTTCCGTAAAGGTTGTTAAGGTTGTTAAGAAAACCAACAATTCAGGCTTAAAATATATGCTGTCCTCTAGTACAGGACATCATCACAGTAGGCTTGGGCACAACGTCACGATGGACAGTATGAAAATAAGCTTTACGTGAACACCTGACAATTAAGTCTTAATTTCACGGCGAGCTTACTCGCATGCAGAGTCCAATTAGGCTTAGACCAGAGCCCTAAGATCTACCCCAAGGCAGAATCAAGTTCCACCTTAGGGCAAAATCAAGTTCTACCCCAAGGTAGACTCTTAGTACCAATTTTATGGAACATGTTGAGGCATGTCCACACTCCTTGGTGAGGGGCGAGGTCTATCTTACACCTCTTGCATCCGATAATATCATCCGTAGACAATATTACCCAATGCCATATGTTTCCGCTATGGAATAAACCACAACCACCACGATACTCCCACAAGGGGGCCTACCTCATAGATAGTCTCCCAGGTGACTCGGCCACCTGGGTGGGCACTATCTCCCGTGGTACCAGAATAAAGCTTCCGGTGGAGCTTCGCAACCGTGAGGTCACTTCCAGATGAGCACCTTCAATACTCAAGGCCTGGCAGCCTTAGATATGCGCACTCAACCATCTGCCAAGGCAGAAGCAAACAGCCAAATACGCATACCCAGCCCTCCTCTCTTAGCCGCATACAAGTTTTACCTTGCATACGTTTCCAGTAAGGAATCAATACTTCCAGGAAAAGAAATATAGCTGTAGATACTCACTCCTATTTCAGTTACAACAATTTCCCTGCCATTCATATTGTTCCCGGGTTGCCGCGTGGAGGCGGAGGATAGGCACATCTATCCCTCTTAAACTCCAAACTCCAATCTCAACCACATTCATGATTGGATTGAAGCCAGCTTACAAAACACCGACGATGCTAAGCCCGGCAGGGACCCTAAAGACGAAGAGGTGCCGCGGCCTCTACGCTCCAAGGATCTGCCGAACAGAAGGAGTATCGCGATCTATATTTGTAGCCTTGGTTAAGCGTTCAAACACTTAAGAGGGTATAGTTAACCCCCCATCACGATGGACAGCTTAAGAGTGCGCAACCACCAATAATGGTTTATAATACGAATACGACGAGCCTATACTCGCAATTAAATTGAGCTTTAACAATCGCCATAAGGTAGATACCTTAGTACCATTTATGGAACATGTTGAGAGATGTCCACACCTCTTGTTTAGGAGCGAGGCCTATCTAACAATTATTGCATCACTAGGATGCCACTCGTTACCGCAGAGTCATCACAATACTCCCAATAGTGGGCCTACCTCATAACTAGATATTCCCAGGTGACAAAGAAGAGTTTCATTAAACACTCGAACTTATTCACCCAGGAGGGCCTATCTCCCGTGGTGCCAGAATAAAGCTTCCGGTGGAGGTGCGCAACCGTCTAAATAAGAACCTCAATACTCGAGGAAACCTCAGATATCCGCCCCCGACCCCTAATCAAGGCAGAAACCAATGGACGGATGCGCTTCCTCTCTTTGTCGCATACAAGTTGCATATGCATACGTTTCCAGCATAAGAAATACTGCAAGGCAAGGAAATATTGGTGCAAATACTCATTCTTATTTCATTTACACCTATTTCCGTGCCATTCGTATTCATATTGTTAAAGATAGACCACTAAGTGGTGGAGGTTAGGCAAGGCATATATCTTTGCTCTCTCCAACTACTGTCTCTTTCGGAGTCAGAGAACTGACAGGATGAAAATAGCCTTTACGTGGACACCTACCTACTGACTCGGCCACCTGGGTGGGTACAATCTCCCGTGGTACCAGAATAAAGCTTCCGGTGGAGCCTCGCAACCGTACGGTCACTTCCAGATGAGCACCATCAATACTCAAGGCCTGGCAGCCTTAGATATGCGCACTCAACCATCCGCCAAGGCAGAAGCAAACAGCCAAATACGCATACCAAGCCTTCCTCTCTTAGCCGCATACAAGTTTTAACTTGCATACGTTTCCAGCAAGGAATCAATACTTCAAGTAAAAGAAATATAGCTGTAGATACTCACTCCTATTTCAGTTACTACAATTTCCCTGCCATTCATATTGTTCCCGGGTTGCCACGCGGAGGCGGAGGATAGGCACAACTATCCCTCTCAAGTTCCAAGTTAAATCTCAACCACATTCATGATTGGATAGAAGCCAGCTTACAAAATATCGACAATGCTAAGCCCTGCAGGGACCCTAAAGACGAAGAGCCTCTACGCTCCAAGGATCTGCCGGAACAAAAGGAGTATCGCGATTTCTATTTGCAGCCTTGGCTAAGCGTTCGAAACACTTAAGAGGGTATAGTTCAACCCCCTCAGAGAACTGACAAGGAAACATAGTTGTATAGTAACCAGCTACAAAACATAGCCAAAACTAAGCTTCGCAGGGAGAGAGGAGAGAGTCCCTACTCGCGCCGTGCAACGACTATCGAGTAGGGACTAGGGACTACTTCTGGTCAGACAGAAAGAGTGCTTGTTAAGCGTTAGAAGTTTCGCAAATGTGTGGGCGTAATAATTCGTCTAGTCTTTCCTCTTTCTAAAGGGTGGTTAAATTTTAAGGGCGGATATGTTGAATATGAACCAAACCTAAACGTCAAGTTTTTGTCTGCATTTCATTTGACATTTCTCAATTTCAGACTAACTCAATTTAAATCGCTTAGCTGTGGGTATACTCCATTTAGAAACTGGAAAGAACTTGCACTGGCTCATCGCATCCCATTTGACCTAAATGTTAACAATATTTCAGATTGGAAAAACATATTTTATGACTGCATTTCAGTTGTTGATGAACATATGTATCAGGATGATCTCGAAAGGGCGAGGGAGTCATCCTCCAGGGCTACATACAGCAAGCTTAACCTGAGTTTGGGTATAAACAATTATTTTAGGGAGGACTTCTCTGTCTCAGATATGAGTCTCATTTTTAAAATTAGAACAGAAACTTTTGAGCTTAATTCCAGACCATATCGAAACGACATTAACCCACTATGTTCCTTATGCAATCTGAACCAAAGTGAAGACGTCGTTCACTTCCTAGCGATTTGTCCTATTTTGCAGGAAATACGCAGACTCTACTTCAATAAGAGTTCATTGACTTGGGAGGAATGTGTAGGTATCTTGAATGGAGAAAGTGGCTGGAAGTTATTTATTGGTTACATTTCTTATGCAAATAAGTATAGAAAATCATATTTGAATATGTCAGAAATATAGTACAACACACATTATAAATTTTGTTTTAGCTAAACTAAAAGCCCAACATTAAAAATGGGATCTTAACAACAACGTTATCCCCTTTTATTTTGTTTTGTTTTAGCTAAACTAAAAGCTCACCTATAGTAATATTGCAGTTCTTTTTCTTTTATTTTTCTTAATATTACTGATAAAGAAAATACCTTTTTTTTTTGTTTTTGTTTTAGCTAAACTAAAAGCCTGTATCTAAAGATTAAAATCATTATTTTTTCTATTGCTCTTAATCTAAATCTTTACATTTTATTTCATTTATTTTAAATTAGATAACTCAGTGTAATTATTTTTTTGCAAACAACAAAATACCCTTTACAAAATGTTATCCTATAGATTCAGTTGTTTTATCACTGTGTTTCATATTTATAACTTACGATACACTTGTACTTATTTATTGTTATTTTGTAATAAATTTAAATTAATTTTTATTTACTTTGTCATCTCTTTAAAAGTCGAAAATTGTTTATGTTAAGCGGCAGACGGCATTTATGCCATGCTTTAAATTCTTTATGTTAATTGTTACTATGTATTCTTTAAAATTATGAATAAAGATTCTTCTAATCTAATCTAATCTAATCTAATTTAAATCATGGAAAGATACACAATCGACCAACGCGTTAAAGTTATTCAGGCTTGTTATGAAAATGTGCAACAGTGGATGATCAATTTTCAAAGAAAATCATCTTCAGTATTATGAGGCACATTTTCACCTCAGTGGATTCGCCTATAAGCAGAATTGCCGCATTTGGGCGAATGATAAAATCCAAGAGTGATTGTCGAAAAACCAATGCACCCACAAAGAGTGACTGTTTGGTGCGGCTTATGGGCTTTCGGCATCATCGGGCAGTATTTTTTCCAAATGGTGAATGGTGTTCGCTATCGTGAGATGATAACGAACTTTTTATGTCCCGAATTGGAAGAAAGGGATGTGGACTATATGTGGTTTCAACAGGACGGTGCCACTTGCCACACAGCTAACGAAACAATGGCTCTTTTGGGTGACAAATTCAATGGCCGTGTTATCTCACGTGGTGGCGCTGTCAATTGTCTGCCAAGATCATTTGATTTGACACCGTTCGACTTCTTTCTTTGGGGTTATTTGAAAGAAAAGGTGTACGTCGATAAGCCAGCAACAATTTAAGAGCTATAAAGGATGAGATGATTCAGCACATTAACGACAAAGAACCTCAATTATGCCTCAGGGTCATCGAAAATTTGGACCATCGGATGGAGGTGTTTCGCCGAGGTCGCGGCGGCCATTTTTGTTGAATACATAATTGAACCATACCAATATTATCACAGTCAAAAGAAATGACAATAATTTCCTAAACAATTTGTGTTTTATTCAAAATCAACATCAGCCCTTCAAAATTTAACCACCCTTTATCACCATAATTCGAGCTAAGATTCAAAAGTTAACAATGTTCACACATCAAAAAATATTTTTCGGGATAGAAACATTTAACATTTCCTGGAAACAAAAACAATACAAGTGATACGATTCTTGATCCACACCTATAGTAAAGTAAGATAAACACGAAACCAAATATTTGACTTTCCAACCATCTCGTATAGAAATTTTTGATTGCTGTCTGCTGTCACAAGATTTTCCAACCCAGCGGAAATCATATTCTAAGTCCTTTAAATTTTCATATAAATAATATTTATTCAAAACAGATACTTCAGCAACCCATGGCAGTACGACAAATACAAATATTGATGTGAATCACAGTTACATAAATACAATTCGAATTTATGAAAAGCTCAGGACAGGATCTGCTGTCTCCTTGTCAAAAATCCTTTTTTTTTGTGTGTGTGAAAAAGCAATATATGAAGCATCCTTCTAACTTCTATAATATTGGTTGAAATTATTTGTTGGATATAAATAGAAGAAGTGAATGTGATTAGAGTTTCTTGTTCATATTCCAAGAAATAAGATGAATATGGCAGATATACAGACACACTGAAATTTACAATAATTAAAATGAATGTCCTGCAGATCTGGGTACAGTATTAGATATATTGAATTAAATAAACTAGAGAGTTTTCCAATAGTGATTTCCTAACTTTGTTTGCGGCCATATTGTTGAAGCTGTATCTGTCAAATCGGATATCATTTATTTATTCTGTCTAAATAAAAGTCAACATGAAGAGTTATAACCCTCAACAACATGTGCAGTGTGCACATGATTTACTTGTTTAAAGAAAGTGGGTTTTCTGCTCGAGCAAAATTGCCGACATTTCGTCCATTTAAAGGTCTTGAAAATCGTCCTGCCTCGAAAACTTCTTTTAACGTGGTAGGCTAATTCGTCAATCATTGTTCTTAACATCGCATAGTGGATGAGAATTGGCTACCGAGGTCGAGGGCTATGCCAATAAACTGAAAAACTGCACTGCTCTGAAAGGGATTAATCATTGCTTCTAGTAAAATTCAGCTTGATTTATGCGCGGAATTATGGAAAAATTCAGATCAGAAGACGGGAAGACATTATTTTGTATACTTAACCTGAAATTGATAAAAAACAGTGTTCCACTGGGTGATATCATAATGTAAGCCTTGAATGCCAAAATTGGCTTGGACAATGTAGGGCTCGAAAGATTTATGGGAAGTCATGGCTTAGGCCAACGTTACCATATTGATATTAAGCACTCTTAATTTCCACATAAAAACCTCCTGATGGTCGCACTAGAATTTAAATCTATTACTTTATTATTACAGTGGAGGTAGAGAAAATAACTGTAAGATGTTCGTGAAAGAAACTCACGAAGGTATCGACCACAAAGGTATATCTTGTTTCTCCGTTTTGCATGGCTAAGGAACAGCTGCAGCGAAGACAAACAATACTCAGAGATTCCTGGATATCCCGAAACATCTGGAGCAAATTCACATAACCGAAAATCGTTGAAAGTAAGGATCAATGCAGACAGAGATATGTTAGTTAATTCAAATTTTTTTCGCTCACCCATTCAAACCAAACCCCAAGATTTTAGAAAAATATCAAAAACTTTTTTCTGGTATTTTTTTGTATGCAATTGTGCAAAATCTTATGAAAATCCGTTAAATAGTTCAGATTTTACAGATTTTTTTTTCGCTTTCCCAAAAAAACCGAACCACTGTGCGGCACTGCAGTGGTGCCGGGGTCATTGATAAGAATTTTTGTTTTTTGAAAACGACGTTGGTAATAAGAGGAACGTTTGGTGCGCCATCTGTGGACGAAGTTCACAAACACTTGATCCTAGGTTTGGTGTGGTTTATGTCTAGATTGCTAGAAGCGAAAAAAACATTAGATGTATAGTAGATGAGACAACTAGCGGCGCCATTGACGAAGTTCACAACTAAAAAAACATGTTCCATGAAATTACTATAAAAAGGTATATACAATGGTTACGGTCACATCAATAACGAACGCTACAGAATGATGTTAACCAATTGTTTGAAGGACAAGTTGGATGTCGCCACGATTTACAAGATCTTCATTTATCCGCCTTTATTGAAAAATCCAATATACATATAAGTATGTGTGTATCTTGCCTGCATATTTTTTTCTGATGCATCAAAAGCTTCCTTTCAATCCCTTCGATTCGAGTCATTTAAAATGGTCTTAAATCTGAAAAATTCTGGTGTGCCGCAAGGCTATACTTTTTCATCGATTTTTGTTCTGTAATTCAGTTTGGAATTGTCGTTTTTAACATCACATCGTTGTCTTCATAACTTAACTGTTTTCCTACATATCGAAGTCTTAGTTTTTTTTTCCAGATTCACAAGCACAGTATTTGGAGTTGCTACTTGACAACAGTCAGTAACCCAACTTGACAAGAAGTAGTATTAAATCAAGGGATGGCCAAAACCATCGTTCTTAATAAATATAACTTCCAACAGTGCTTTTTTATGGGTTTATAAGACACATTTATATTTATCAAAAGTGGATAATATAATCTCCTTGAAAAGCTATCAAAGAAATCCCTTTTCTTTCATTGTTTCTCAAGAAAGCAAAAACAGTCAACCTTACTCTTAAGACAGCGGTTGCTGTCTGGAGGGTCACTGGTTTTCTACTTCAACCAGTGTCTGGCATTACAGGAAAAAAGGCTGCAAGGCCTTGGACTGTAAGGAGTCCATTTGGAAGTAACCTTCACGATTTCGAAGCTCCACCGTAAGATATACTCTGGCACTGGAGTGCATGGGCCGTATTCGGTTCTAGTGGTTCCATGGCACAAGTCGGCATAGCTCAGACTGTCTGACGAGGTAGGCCTCATAATGGGAGCCTCGTGATGTCTGTGGTTGCCAAAATCTAGTGAACGTATGGTCCTTTAAGGGTTCTGTTTACCATCTAAGAAACTTAAAGTGCGAGAATTGTAGACAGACCTCACTTTTCAGGCGTAAAGCTCATGCCTTATACATGATTAAACGGGGAGGAGGGGGTAGGTAATTTTACTGCACTGTAGGAATTGTATCGCGTTGGGGAGTTGGCCAACGCTTTTCTCTCGTTCTGATATTAGCAGTTGACCCACCGTGATACATAGTAATAAACGGAAAGTGTTCACGTCAATAATTAATAATAATTATATCTGGTCGTGTGGACAGAAATTTTGTTCGTCATCGTCCAAATCGATTGGATCATTCTGCCTGACAACGATTAGTTGGCTGATTGCAGCGTTAAACAGTCTGTAGAAGTGTTCTTTCTGAATTTCCAACACCAACTGTTCATCTCCACTAAAACATTCCAACCCTCGTGATTTGTGCTACTTGGATGATTGCTTTACCCTGTAGTAGAACTTCAGTTCAGCCGTAGATTCAACCACTCTCTTTACCTTTCTAAAGCGCCGATATTCTTCTATCCTCTTTTGTTGGTAGATCGCACGGGAAACGCTCTTGACAGCTCTGGTTCTGGCTTGCAGCTTTGCCTGGTGTCACTCATGATCGAACCAAATGTTTCTTTGTGGTCCAAAGTAAGTCTCATAAGATATCAGTAGGAGCAGGTCTGATGGCCAGTTTGCAATGTTGCCACTAATCCTCAGAGTTTTAGTGCAGGTTCCCGGTTTGCCGAAACCGAAAAGTATGTAAGGGGAGGTGTGGTTGGAGAACATTCTTGTAGTCTCTTACGATTCGATTGCAGCTTTACCTCGCAGCTTGACAAAAACTCCATTCATTTTCCGCCTAGACCACGAAATAGTGCAATACCTAAGGTTGACGAAAGCACATAGCTATTCGATTTACTGCCTTTGTCGGGATCTGATTTCCGGAACTGAAATGCCAAACAACCCATCACGCCTACAAGATACAGTTGTGTTATTCGTGTTGAAATGTCCCAGTTTTTTGTTTTCCATATTCTGCTGGAATAGTCTGCAAATTTAAAGCAGCTTTGTTGAAGATTTTCTTCTTCGATATAAAAGAAAAACTTGAACTCCACAATTTTCAGATTAATTTAGTTTTTTAAGGCAATATTACCGGCCTTATAAAGGCTTCTTTTCATCAGCCATATCAAATAAATAATATCTCCTAGTCAACAACATTTTGAAAGGCTCTTATGCATCCTATCAACAAGATTTATGTATTTGGTTCGATATTATTATCCTCAGGGCTATTTAAAAAAAAAATATTGAGAACTGTATTTTATGTAAATAAATCTTAGAATTATAGCATAGAGTGACAATCCTAATTATTTATGAAGGCAAATATTTCTCTCTGACTCTGACACATTTACCTATTTAATTTCAGAAAATAATGACTTTCGCCTTCAAGCCATTTCAAATATACACTCTCTCGAAACGACAATACCAGGTGCCGCCTTAGGGGGCCTTTTCCTATAAATATCCTTATCGCTTCCTACTGCCGTTTTACCGTATCCTTTTATCTACAATTTTGTGGATTTTCATCTGAGCCACAGATTCTCAAAATGTCTTTGACAAAAAGCGTATGATGGGTCTCCAGGGCAAAACAATCATAATATTAAAATTTTAAATTTATTTGAAAACCTCTTACTGAACAATATAAAATGGTATTGGGTTTGTTGAGTCTTGAAAACGCACAAGGTGTTGAAGAAGGGATGATAGCCTCTGCTCATTTTTAGGTTCCACCAGTGTTCCAGTTGAGAGTTTCACATTAATTTTCATTTGAGGAAAGATATTTCCAAATTATATAAGGCAAGGAAGAAGGACATAACTTTTGGTTATGAAATTCCATTTGGGTTAGGTGAGAGAGACATTTTTGTTAAGGACCGGTCGTAAGGGGTAATTTAAACAATTAATCTCTTGGCTCTTCAAAGGTTTAATCACAGATAACACTTATGTTTTTGATTTCTTGGGGCGGGACACTCATATACATATGGTATACCAAGTATTGAAGTCATATTGAATGATAGATAAAAAGTCTGGAAAATTGACAATATGATGCTCGAATACACGATTAGTAATTTTTCTTACCGAATGATTGATAACTCTCCCGAAAAGTCAACTTTTTGATTCATGGCAGAAGTTGTGAGGTCCCCACGTTCTTGCTCTGTGTGTTCAATGGCACTATAAGAGCAATTTATTTAAATAGCAACAGGCAGTCGATGATGTATAAAATAAAAAAGAAGTTACATGGAAGAAGAGTGAAAGGACATTAAGTAAAGAAATATTTTCAGTGTGTGTCAAAGCAACTTTTACCAGACGATCCGGGAGTCCGGGAAAATGTTTTTAATAAATATGTTATATAAACAGAACAGGCGGCTCATCGATGCAATATGCAATATCGTTATGTTCCAAAGAATCGAGCTCCAATATGGATTGTAAGAAAGCTAGAAAGAAGATTTTTTCTAATTCTGTTTTTCACTATGTATTATGGAAGGTAGGGGAAGCCGGGGCATAATGGGCCCTTTAAGGATTCTTTTGAATAAAAACTCCAATAATTTTCTAGGAATATTTGAAGAACTTTTATTTAAAAGAAAGTTTATTAAGTAATACAGTTCGTTTAAAATAAATAATTTAGTGTTTTTTTTTAACTTTAAATAAATCACTCAATTTGCCCATTGTACCCCGGTGCTGGGGCAGAATGGGCATAGGTGTGGCATGAAAGACATGGACCTAATTTGCACAAGAACAATGAGCCCACTTCCCACAAGCTCTACTGGAAACCCATCCTTCTGTGGACTGGGAGTATAAATACCCGCAATACAAGCACTCCTCGTCTTCTTCGCTTTCTGAACTTTCTTCCTGCCTTTGTTTTTTTACGTTCGGGATTCGTTTTTTCTTTTTTATGGTGGGAGGCTTGGACTTGGCGATTTCGGCCGCTAGCTGCTCTTTGTATGGAGAACTCGTTATAATTGCAGTTTTGCCCTGGCGTTAAGAAGGTATTTTCTTTTGCGGTGCTTTAGGAACTGCTACAATCTGAGAAGGTGAAAATCTATGGAAAGAAGTTGAGGGCGTTGCTGCATCATTCGTATCCAAAACAGGGTCTGGACATGCATGCATTGGCTTCGGTAAAACGGATTTCTGGTTAGAAATTAATGGCGTGGATGGATCATTCATTGCCATCGTCCGTCGTTGTTATTGGAGCTTCTGTTAGTGTCAAGGGATCAGTGGTTGATGAGTCTAGTGGTGGCACTTGTAAAGTCTGTGAACATAGACCAGCAAAATTTGTTTCTTCCAGAACGGTAGCTTGCTCCTCCTGTAGCATATCCGTGGTTTGGGAAGGCAAAAAGTCATGGTCTGCAAATATGTTCGAGTTTACCGGCCATATTCCGGTCTTCCGAAAGCCGTTTATCGCAACTGGCATTGTAGCAGCTCTTAAATAGGCTTTAGCAAACAATTGTCCTACCTGATAGTGTGTAACAGTTCTTCCGGGGTGTTGTCTGAGCCATATATTTACCTCGTTTCCATAATATGAGCTCAGAGGCTTCATAAATGTCACATCTAAGGGTTCCAATCGATGAGTGCAGTGTGGTGGGAAACAAAACATGACAACACCACTGGCCCTTGCAACATCTATTACCTCAATGCTCTTTACATGGCTTGCATGTCCATCTAAAAGTAACAAAACAGGTTGGTCTTTGGTTGCGCCTGACCATTCAATAAATCTTTTGAACCATTTAAAAAAAATTCCTGTGTTATCCATCCATTTTTGTTACATTCTCCCCATGCATTAGGTGGTGTTCCATCCATCAGCTCAGCCTTCATTCTTTTTCGTGGGAAAATAAACATTAGTGGCATATATGACCCATCAGCGCTAATGCAAATTTCCACGGTAAAGAGTTGTCCTCGCTCTGAAGAAGATAACGATCCTACTTGTTTCCTATCTTTTGTTGCCAAAATTTTTCCCAGGCTCTTCGCAACGGTAGTGATTCCAGTTTCATCAACGTTAAATAATTTGTTTGACGAGAACCCATATTTTTCGATGCACTCCTCCAGTAAAGTAAAAAAATGTCCAAAAGCGACGCGGTTAAACCCCATAGCCCGGGCCGCAGATGTTGCTTCCGGTTTTCTTAATGAAATTGTTGCATTTCTTTTTAAAAAATTGTTTGCCCAGTCTTTTCCAGGAATGCGCGCTTCAGCATCGAAGTTATTGGCCAATCTATTTTTTTCCTCTAGCTCATAAGCCAGTTCACGAAATTCTTTGGGCGAAAAGCCAAACAAGCGCCCTTCCATGTCCTTAAGATATTCGGTTAACTCTTTTTCCTGCTCCTCTGAAAAAACGGGCTTAAAATTTCCCACTTTTGTAACAACAAGCGGAAGGTCGGGGTTTTGATCTGCTTTTTTAATAAATCGTTGCAAAGTGCAACGAGGAATTTTATAATTCTTAGCAGCAGCCTTACAGCTCATTTTTTTGACCTAACATCTTGAATAGCTCGTAGCATACTGTCTTTGCTCCATTCTTGCCTATTGGTCTTCCTCACGTAGTTTCGAACCATCTAAAACAATATATAATGCTGATAGACTCAAATGGAAATTCAAATCACATTAGTAAATATAATTGGGGCATAATGGGCACCCATGTCCGTTATGCCTCGCCCGTTCTGCCCCAAATCTCTTTTTGAAGACACTTTGAAAAAAAAGTTACAAATGTAACCTTAATAAAGAAACAAATTGATTTCTATAAACTTTATTCACTTACCTTGATATAAAATAACGAGAATCCAGTTATCACTTGAGCAGTTTTTCACAAAATGCACTTTAAATCACCTCAAAACAATATAAACTATGTGCAAAAACTTGCTTTGATCAAAACACAAAGCAACTGTCACTTCAATTCAAAAAAGGGATTTCCCCCAATAGCGAGTGAAATATTAAAGCAGTTAGATTGTGTTTCAAAGTTGCCACTTTGCTAGATATATAAATATAAAGGGAGCCAATTTTGCCCCGGGTGACCATTATGCCCCGCCTTCCACTTTTCGAGCTGATTCAAGCAAAATTCTGTTACTAAGCAAAAGTTTGTATATGTAGCATACATCCATACTGCAAATCACATACCAGCTGTTTGGGCACTGAGTGAAACCCAAATTGGTGAAAGTTCTGATCCCTTGGAATTTAGCCTACACGGGTACAGCTTAGGCTTTGGCCACGCAATGAGCGACGAGCGATTAAGCGATTGAGCAACGAGTCGCCGAGAATTTAAACATATGTATAAAATTGTATGTTAGGTGGTGACATAAACCCTGAGCGACTTGCGAATTTTTAAGCTACAGAACGACGTCGCTCTGCAATCAAATCGGTTTTAATTTTTCAGTCGATCGCTGAGCGACGAAGTGATAAGATGGACAAAATAAATACAAAAAAGTTTAATTTCAGCTGTTCAAAGCCGTCCAGTGCTATGGCAAGATACCCAGAAGAATATACAAAAAACTTGGTCGTCTGTAAAGTCGGTTTACGGACGATAATTTTACGTGATAACCAATTCACCAAACAGTTCACGTGTATATTGTATCTCCTCCACCACCAACCAACCACATACCATTTTTGGTTTTTTTGCTCACCCCTTAATTTGTAATTTGTGAACTGAAACCAAAACAAAAACACAAAATTGTCAAACGTCTCACTCTACGTCACGGAAGAAAAAATAATTTTTCTTTTGACAGCTCGGCGCAATCTTGTATTCTATCATTCTTGAGTGTTTCGTATAAACACTGTAGGCAGTCCAGTCAGGTGGTTGATGGTTTTAAATAGATTGGCGGGTAGCAGGGATGTGACTTGGTATGTGGTTCAATGAGCGCTGGATTTTTTTTTCAATTTAAGTCTTGTTTTTAGAAAATTGCCGCTGCTGGCTAAACGGAAGGAAATATTATGGTAGATTTAAAAGACAAAACAATGTTTAAAATTCGTGTCCGTCTGATTGTTCCGGATAATTTTTAAAATTGTTGAACCAATATTAGACGGGACTTTCACTGGCAGATAGCTGATTTTCTAAGGATTAAATAAAACTATTTTAATAACTCACTAGATGGCGTTAATGTCTATTTTTATGGATGTTTTTATTTTGAACTGATTCGAATCAAAGTCGAACCATATAATAATTTTAATATTCAAATAAAAATAAGTCTGTCTTTGCCGCTCTTAAGAAAAATAAAAAAGAAAAACCGACTCCGCATATCTGTCGATAAGCATCCTTATAATCTAAGGCTTAGAAATCATTACCTTCATCTGTGTCATACTATACTAGCAGGCTAGCCGGTAACATTGGCAACATTAAAGAGGAATGGAGAATTGTGAATGAAATACTCAACTGTGGTACGGCAGATGTTGATCTCAAAATTATTAAAGATAACACGGTTTTCTCAAATCCTATCTATGTAGCGAACATTTTTAATGAGTATTTTTCGAAAATTCCTAATGCTCCACAAGTTGAAAATCTCAATTGCCATGATGATGTAATCCAGCATGATCTAGTTCGGATACTTTTTGTTTTTTTGATTTTTCTAATTCTATCACTTAAATCTTCTAATTCATCTTCTCATGACCTTATTTCAAGCATTACTCTTAAAAATGTGTCTCTCCTTATTTCTGACGTCTTATGTTACATTTTTAACCTAAGTGTCAGATTGGGCGTATTTCCGAAATCGTTGAAAACCTCTATAGTGATTCCAATACATAAAAAAGGCGATGCGTTGGATCCGAACAACTATCGACCGATTTCTCTTCTTTCTGTATTTCCCAAGAGGCATGAAAAACAGAATAGGTAATGTCTTTTTTTAACTAGAACAGAGTTTTTAAGTAATCTTCAATTTGGGTTTAGAAGTAAGAAATCGACGGAAGATGCGTTGTTGAAATTCTGTAGTGAGATTTATGATTCGATTAATGAATCAAACATTCCAGCAGCATTATTCATTGATATTACTAAAGCCTTTGATATGGTCGATCACGAACTGCTGACTGTAAAACTCTTTAAAGCAGGTTTTAGAGGATTTGTTTTTGATTGGTTTCGGTCCTACTTAACAAATCGTAATCAAAAAACTAGGATTAAAAATAGTTTTAGCTCGCTAACGACAGTCACAATTGGAATTCCTCAAGGTTCTGTACTGGGACCTGCCTTTTTTTTTGATATTCGTTAATTCTTTATTCGCTCAACCTTTCAAAGAAAAAGTAACAGCATTCGTGGATGATACTTCTCTTTCATATTCTAATAAAAACTATTTTGAAACGTTTTCCGACATCAATTATGATCTTGAGATTCTCCGTCGTTGGTTTAGACTTCATAAGCTGATTATAAGCGGTAAAACTAAGTACATGTTCTTTAATTTGCAGGAGATTGTCCCTGATGGTTTGCCTTTAATTTACCATTCACCTTGCTGCACTAGATTTCAACTTTTTTCTCCAATGTTTAGATCTGATTTATATTGTATAGTCCGGGTTATTTTGAAATCGAATGTGTAGATCAATTTACATACCTAGGAATTACATTTGATAAAAACTTAGCTGGAACGAACATACACTTCAATTAAAACTGTATCTCAATAAAGTAGTCAGACAAGTCTACCACCTTAGTCTTTACCGCCCCCTTTCTGTTTTAAAACTAACTTACAGTGGACTAGTGCAATCAAAACTTCAATACGGAGTTTGCTGTTGGGGTGGCACTCACTCCTATAAAATAAAACAGCTACTTATAAGCCAGAAACATCTGATTCGCCTCATTACTAAGGTAACCCAAACAACGCCCAGTTTTGCCTTGTTTCGTAACCTTCAAATTCTTTCTTTACGACACTTGTACTTTTACAATATTTTAAAAATCTTTTTCAAAAGAATGAATTCCAATCATATAAGAGGGCATGAAGTTCACTTTCTGTAATTTTGTAAGTGTTCCAAGAATATTTAAATCGCACTTTTGTCATTTTTATTCAGTAATCGCACCGCGCTTATTTAATAAACTACCGGATGTTATAAGATCGGAATCAAAATTTTTAAACAGTATTAAAAAATGGCTGTTTGTATTCAATCATTCAGATATAGATGATATTATATGTCCAGTTATTTGATTGTATTTGTATTTATTCTTTCATTAACTTTATATACCCAGAATCATTCTTCGAGATATTGTAAAATTATTTAATTATAAAACATAAACCCCAACATAAATTATTATTTTTTTTTAAATATTACTGCATTTGGCACTTATTCTTATTTTTGAATAACAGAGTTTACTTAACTATTTCATTAATTCTGCTTAATTACTATTTAGTAAAAAAAAAAGTTCAAATGTTGTATATATGCCATAGTATTTTTTTCCACTTTGTACTTATACTGCAACATTTGAGCATTTAATAAAATAAAGATAAATAAAAAAAAAGGAGCATATTGAGTTTGTATTAGATAACTGCTACTCTCCCATGTAAATTATAAAAATAAATAATTTTTATTTTAATCACATAATTTATTTCTACGTAAATAAAGCCTAATATTTCAATAATGCATTTTTTCAATTTTTTTTTTCAGGTAAGCTAATTGGACTTGTGTGGTTTTTGGCAGACTATAAATCACTTATGTATGTATGTATGTAAGCATTTTTTCCTCGATTTATTTCCAATAAGTAAGGTATTAAAATTTGTATGAAAAGCTTTTGTTTTACATTACATTTTATGCTACGGGCAAATAAGGTAATTTCGTAGCTAATTTCCAAATTAGATTCCAAATTACCTCAATTCCTATACAAATCCTGATTTTTATATATTATCTCTCATATTGTAATATTAGGTTGCATATTTTAAAATGTCAATTAAGAAATAAAATGCAAGGCAACGGCAGAATTAAACAAAACTAAAAGAAGGAAAGCAAAAAAGAAAACAAAGAAATTGTGTGGTTTTATGCAAAGTGAAATTTTTTTCTTTTTAAAAATTCTAATAAATTCACTGTTAAAATTAAATTAACACACCAAGAACCTTTTCTCTTTTCCTTCAAAGACGAATTCTCGGCATTCTTTCTCTAGGATATTTTCTCACTTTTCTTGGGTTTCCCTCATTGTCCGCTTTATTTGAATCACTAGCTGTCATTGTCCATCATATTGATGGGTAGGACATGAATTTAAAATGAGTTTGTATAAGGTACTCATTTTTTTCGAAATGAGGTTGTACTTTGTCCCACCTCAAATGGTCCCATAGGACAAACCTATTTTAAAGGACATTTTCAATAAAAAAAATTCATTTTTTCAATGGCGTCTCCACAATTCTAATGATCATGAATAAATTTGAATAAAACATATCATTAAAATTTGGTTTCAAATTCATTTAAAACATACAAAACTAATAGACGATAATTTATTAAAATACAAAGTTAAATAAGAAATTTTTTTAAATAATTTTGTTGCAATAACTAAAACATTAGTCAAAACAAATATATGCTATGAGACAAGAAACAAAACTTTATATCACATTAAAAAAAAAAAAAAAAAAAAAAATGCAATTTTATTAAAAACAAATTACCTATGTACATAAGAAAATGAAACATTACATGTTTGCATTTAAAAACATTATCTGCGATACTTTTTTCACACTCAACCTGTTTCTTTTTTCCGTAAAAACCTGTCCGAACTTCGAAAAGACTTGTTCGGAAGGAACAGAGGTCGCGACTATACATAGCCTTTGTTTTATCACTTCATAAAGTCTGGGGTTTCTTTTCATGTCACCATTTTAAAGGGTCTTTGGCTTTTGGCAGGGTTATTTCTCCCAAGTACTTATCTACCTCCAACAATGCCAATAGGTGTTGGGTTTATATTCTTAAGTTCCGCCGTAATTTTTTTGTTGAAGTCTTCCCAGATGCTAAGAGCCTTTTTTGAAGTCGAAAGCTGTAGTTCTTCAACTTCGATGGGCTCGGTGTGTTGCGTTCTTTGAATTGCACTGACTTTGCTTCTTAAACGAATGCAAGCTTGTTGAAAAGCTGTTTCGTTTGTAAATTCGTATTTTTTTATTTTAAAGCGTACTCTCTGCCAAAACATCATTAAGTTCAACATCTTTAAATTTTATTTGTAAAGATGTTTTGAATTAACCATGTTTAGGACGCAGTCAGGGAGTATTTGTTGAATCTGATTTAAAAAATGTTCGCAATGCTTTACTAGGCCATTCGATATGAGGATCACCTCAGAAATAGTAACCTGTTTTTCTGAGCTCAATTCCTCAGTTACTTCTTTAAAAACAGACAGAAATTTCACACTTTTAGTGACAAAATCTCAAAGTCTATCGCACTCAGACTTTGAACGTCCGTGCAGTTGACAGCCAGTGTGAACAACAGACATTTTTTATGGCCAGCTTTCTTTCAAACATGTCACATGTCGAGTTCCACAGAGTCACCACATCCTGCTTTAACTTAAATTGTTTCTCCCCCAATCGTAGTTGCATTTCCTTCAGGCGATCACTTGCCAATTTGCTTCTTCGAAATAGCTCCACAATTGTTATTACCTTTGTTTAAGTGGGGTTTATTTCTTGTAGGCCTTTTTGTACAACCAAATTTAAGGTATGTGCAATGCACGGAATTGACTTCCAATTCCAGGTGCTTGAGTTCATTGCGCCTTGAATATTGAAAGCGTTATCGGTAGTCACTAAAATAGCTTTGTTTTTCTATACCCCAGTCAAAGCACATGTTCTTAAGAATTTCGTGCAAATTTTCAGAAGTGTGCCTCTCTGAAAATTGGTGACACTCCAACAGACATTTTGTCAACTCAGTTTTTTCATTTAAAAAACGTGCCGTCAAGCTGATGTAGCTGCTGTCGGTGGAGGACGAAGTCCAACAGTCTGTGGTCAAGCTTACGTAGCTTGCTTGCTTCAGCAAATCTTCGACCTTCGATTTTCTTATGTTAAAATAGTTGGTTAAAAGAGCGTTTGATAGAGTTTTACGGGAGGGAAGTGTATAGTTTAGATTTAGTTCGGCTAGAAACTGTTTAAGTTGTTTTGATTCTACTATTTGGAAAGGCAAATATTGTTTCGTTATTAGTTCTATGAGGTATCTACTTCATTGTCATTTTTTTTTTTTTTTTTTTTCAGAAACAGGTTCATTTAGGAATTGGGTTATTTTTGTGTTGTTTGTGTTTCTGACTATTGAAAAAGTTTGATTTGACGAAGAAGTTTGGCTTGTGAAGTCAAGTGAACATCAACATTTACATCAACTCACTGAACACACAAATACCGCGGAGCACGTGCACGAATGAGTGAGAATATAAATGCTACACAGTCAGCTGATGCGAACCATACCGGCGGCACCACCATATTGCGACATGCAACAGTTAAACTAAAAAATTTGATTCGATGGAAAAAAAGTTTCACTTTTAAAATTGGAAGTTAGGTTGTCAGACGAAATTATCAAACTTAAATGAATACACTTTTTCTTCTAATTATGAAATGATTTAATTTCGTCCCTAATCTACTCCGTCGATGAATCAACGATGTAGAAACACTTACAAGCACTGGTAACTGAGGCCAGTGGCTCAAGACAATAACACGCAGTTACTAGTTTCGACATTCCTCCATTGTAACTTCTAACCAGTGTTACGCAGGTTAAAATTTGTATGAGTCTTAGAGGTTGAAAAAATGAGTCGTTTTGAAATTATTTTTTAAGATTTATGATAAATCTTTTTTTTTTTATTTTCAAAAAACAGCAATAAATGCGCCTCTAAAATGAATCAAAGTAATAATTATATTGTTTGTGTTTGAGCGTTAAGATTTTTCATAAGAAACAGTCCATGAGAGTAAAAAGAAGCGTAGTTCACACTTCGCATCAATGTTTGAAAATAATTTTTGTTCTGAAAATTAATATAACCTTGAACTTGAAAATTGATTTGACCATAATTAAACTATTTATTTTTATTCTTAAAAAAATAAGCCAAATCTTAAAAAGATGAGTCCCTGAGTCAACCAAAAATGGTTGTCTGTAAAGTCGGTTTACGGACGATAATTTAACGTGATAACCAGTACACAAAACACTTCATGTGTATAGGTATCTCTTCAACCACAAACACCCAAACCACCTACAAGCACCCAACATTTTTAAAATTTTTCACCCCTTGAACACCAACCTCCCACCCCCACATAAAACTACAAACCGACAGCCCACCATTTTTGAACATTTTTTCCTCCTCCCCCACACAGTAAATCCCCCCTTCCTAACCACTGCCAATCACCCACCCCACCTACAACAAACCACCCACTATTTTTGACAATACCGCCCCCTGCCCGTACACCAAATTCAACCACCCACCCAACCTACAATAACCTGTTACTCACCCACCATTTTTAACAATTATTTTCCTCCCCCACACCTCATCACCCCATTCCCACCACCAAACCTATAAATACCAACCAACGACCTACCATTTTGACAATTTTATTCTCACTCGTTCACACAATAAATCCTACCTTACTTTCAAAAACCACCCACCCCACCCCACCTAAAACCACCAACCAACCACACATTATTTTTGACAATTTTTGCCTTACCACCCACCCCAAATACAACCACCAACCAAACACCCACCATTTTTGACAGTTTTGCCCCCCCCCCCCCCCCCCAGGCACGTAGCCAGAGGGGGAGCTAGAGGGGCTCAAGCCCCTCCCGAAATGATTTAAAAGAAAATATTTGAATTAAGTTCACCTAATTTTTATATTTTGTTTATTTCAATATAAATATAAACATTTATTAAAGTAGCATGTATTCAGAACAATATATAAGTAGTGAGGCACTAATAAATGAATTTGCGTAGTTGATATTAAGCTATCTTGTTTGTATAAAATCGTAAATAACATTGTGTGATGTCTTGATTTTGATAGATGCACGTATTCTTAATAAACGTATTCTTGGAAAAAAAATTGTGTGGTTTTATGAAACCACGATGCAAGTGAAACTTTTTTTTTCGGATCATTGACATTTCGCTCTATTCTTGGTTTTTTCCTTGTTTACCAGTTTATTTGACTCACTAGCTGTATCGTTGTCCATCATGATCAACTATCAAGTAAATATTGTTACACGGGTGATTTTTTAGCTGGTTTGGTTTTGGCAACACTGGTTTTGACAGCTGACGTGTGTTTAGTACCTTGTGTCACTGTCAAACAGCTTCAGTTTGGTTTGCAATTTAACCATGGATCGTCTTACAAATGAACAACGCTTGCAAATTATTGAATTTTACTATCAAAATTCGTGCTGGGTTCGAAATGTTCAAATTGTTTAAATTGTGTTCAGCGATGAGGCTCATTTTTGGTTGAATGGGTACGTAAATAAGCAAAATTGCCGCATTTGGAGTGAAGATCAGCCAGAAGCATTGCAACAGCTACCAATGCATCCCGAAAAAGCCACTGTTTGGTGCGGTTTATGGGCCAGCGGCATTATTGGGCCATATTTCTTCAAAGATGATGCGAATCGCAGCGTTACTGTCAATGGTGAACGCTACCGAGCGATGATAACAAACTTTTTTTTGCCCGAAATGGAAGTTCTTGACTTGCATGATATGTGGTTTCAACAAGACGGTGCCACATGCCACACAGCACGCGAAACAATGGCGCAATTGCGAGGCGAGTTTGGTGAACAGTTAATTTCACGTTTCGGGCCGGTCAATTGGCCGCCTAGATTGTGCGATTTGACACCATTAGACTATTTTTTGTGGGGGTATGTCAAGGCTAATGTCTATAGGGACAAGCCCGCTTCGATTGACGCACTGGAAGCCAACATCCATGCATTCATTCGTGAGATACCGGCCGATATGTGTGAAAGAGGAAGCCAAAATTGGACTCAGCGGATGGGCTACCTGAGACGCAGCCGCGGTCAACATTTGCATGAAATTATCTTTAAACATTAAATTGCAAGGTTCAAGCTATCGATTCAAATAAATATTTCATTCATTTTTTCGAATTTTTTGTGTTTTTTTTTAAAAAAATGTTCTAAACCTCTTAAAAAATCACCCAATGATCAAGGCACACACATACCGCAGAGCACGTGAACGAATGAATGAAGATACATGCTACACGGTCAGCTGATGTGAGCCATCTGCACCGCCATATTGCGACAATTTGGGGTGATGGAAAAAGTTTCACTTTAAAAAAAAAAAAAAAAATACAACCAAAAATTAAACATTCGATATAGATTTTCCCAAGCCGTTTTCTTCACACGTCGCAGAGCAAGCAATTATTTACCATCAACTTGTCTTAAATTTTACAATACTGATATACAATGGGAAAATGAATGTAAGTACATACTTGGGTTTAACTTTAGATAAGAAGTTGACTTTTCAAAATCATACCGCAGTTAGGTTAGGTTAGGTTAAGGTGGCTGTCAGTCAACGACTGACACACTTAGACCAGATACTAGGTCCATTGTGATACCACATATGAAAGTAAGGCACTACCTCACTAATTTTAAAACCAATTGGAACTTTTAACAAAGCGATGGAGACAGTGTATGTCTGTCTGAGTTAGGTCATTTATATCGTTGAGGAAGAAATCTCCCAAATGTAATTTTCGTCTTTGTGAGAGAGCAGGGCATGAACAAAGAAGATGTGTTATAGTCTCTTCTTCTTCCTCGTCCATGCAACTTCTGCAGAAGTCGTTCGAGAAGACACCGAGTCTAGTAGCATGTCTGCCTATAAGACAGTGTCCAGTTATGACACCGATTAAGGAGCTAAGGTGTGATCTACCAAGAGATAACAAACATATGGAGCGTTTTGGATCTAGTTTTGGCCAGATCTGTTTTGTCGCCTGACAGGTAGTCAAATTTGACCACCTTAGATTTGTTTCGTTCATGGCATCGTGTTTTAGCATGAGTTTACATGTAGCGATAGATATCCAATATTCCTCCTGTCGGGTGAAAGTGGTTCAGTAGTTCCATTTCTAGCGAGTTCATCGGCCTTGCAGTTTCCTGGGATATCTCTATGTCCCGGCACCCAAAAAAGGTGAATGTTAAACTGTTCTGCCATCTCCGCGAGAGATGTGCGACAGTTGCGGGCTGTTGCTGAGTTCGTGGAAACCGCCTCGAATGATTTAAGGGCTGCTTGGCTGTCTGAAAAGATACGGATATTCGACGTGGATATCACGTTTTCCTTGAGCCAGGATAGAACCTCTTTTATCGCCAGAAATTCCGCTTGGAACACGCTACAATAGTTAGGGAGTCGGAAAGATAGACTAAGATTTAGTCCTTCTGAGTACACTCCGCCCCCAACCCCATCTTCGGTTTTTGAACCATCAGTGTAGAAATGAATCGAATCATCTCTCGAGAAATGTCCTTCGTCCCAGTCAGACCGTGATGGAATGGAGACTCGAAAGTTGTTTTCAAAAACCAGTTGGGGTATGGTGTAGTCAGAGTGACTTGGAATCGTTCTGAATGAATTCAGAATAATAGTGTGGCCAATTGAGTTATTGGTCCATTGAGACGTGGCTCTGAGACGGATTGCTGTACTCGCGGCCATTTGTTTACTAAAAATGTCGAGGGGTGTAAGATTAAGAAGAATGTCTAAGGCAGCTGAAGGTGTCGTACGCAGTGCTCCAGTGATACATAGACATGCTGATCTTTGGACTTTGCTTAGGTGGTCCCGGTAGGACACTTTATCCAAAGCAGTCCACCATACTGTTATCCCATAAGTTAGTATCGGTCTTATGACCGCAGTATATAGCCAGTGGGTAATTTGTGGGGATAAACCCCACTTATTCCCTATTGCTTTTTTGCAAGAAAAGAGAGCCACCGTGGCCTTTTTTACTCTTTCCTGAATGTTGGGTTTCCATGTGAGCTTCTTATCTAGAACAAGGCCTAGATATTTAGCTTCATTTGAGAAAGTTAGTGGAGTTCCATTAATGGACGGAGCATTTAGGTGTGGAATTTTATATTTCCTTGTGAAGAGGACCAGTTCAGTTTTGTGGGGGTTACTATCAAAAAAATTAATATGTATATTAGAATATGTATCCATTTATAAACCGAAATTCAAAATTTAGTGCTGCAAACAAACTTATATTGTTTAAAACAATATTCCAACCTATCATATTAAATGGAGTACCTGTATGGTATGATTGTGCTGACTGTCATAAAAATAAACTACAAATTATGCAAAACAAAATACTTAAAATTATATTAAAATTACCTAAACGTTTTTCCACATTAAGATTACATGAAAGAGCTAATGTCAACCTTGTTGCGACGCTAGCTACAAAATATGCATCAGATTTTATGTATAAATGCCAATTCTCGGACAATAGTCTTATTCCAGAACTGAGTGCAATTTAGACATTAAGTATTACATAAGGGTTTTATTTTGTAGAATTTTCCCTTAATTTAATATTATATAACCTCACACTTTTTCTTTATTACATAAAAACAAATTGAAGCTGAAAAGAACAAAATGTTATGTTCTAAAACTCAAGTATATTATTTTAATGCAAAACTTCTCTTGATCTACAATAAAAATACTATTTCTACTACAATATAGATTTTTCAAATGTTAGTAAATGTACAGAATTACTTCTTCGAAATTGGACAAGCCCCTCCCGAAACAAAATCCTGGCTACGGGCCTGCCCCCCCCCCCCCCTACCAAATCTTCCAACACCAACCACCCATCCCACCTACAGCTACTAACCAACCGCCCAAAATTTTTGACAATTCCCCTACACCTAATCACCCTCCCTCCTCCCCCCTTCACCAACACCGCCAACCGCACAACCCCACCTACAACAGCCAATCAACCACCCACCATTTGCAACATGTTTTGTTCACCCTTAACCCAAACACCCCCACATACAACCACCAACCAACAGCCCACCATTTTTTAAAATTTGTTCCTCCTCCCCCACACAATAAAGCCAGCCCTTCCTAACCACCACCAATCACCCACCCACTATTTCTGACAATTCCCCCCATGCACCAAATTCAACCACTTACTCCACCTACAATTATTTAGTGTGGGGGGGGGGGGGGGGGGGTAGGTGAGTAGGTTGGATTTGAGGCAAGATTTGGTGTTTGGAAGGGGATTGTCAAAAATAGTGGGTGGTTGGTTGGTGGTGGTAAAAGGAAGGGAGATTTATTGTGTTGGGGTGGGAAGAAAAAATTGTCAAAAACTGTCAAAAATGGTGGGCTGTTGGTTGTATCGTGGGGTGGGAGGCCGATGTTTGAGGAGAAGGTGTGAGAAAAAAAAAATCAAAAATGGTGGTTGGTTGTAGGTGGGGTTTGTGGTTGGTGGTTGTAGGGATACTACCTACATATGAACTGTTTTGTGAACCGGTTATCACGTAAAACTATCGTCCGTAAACCGACTTTACAGACAACCAATTTTTTTTTAAATTTTTTTACGAAGCGTTGAGAAATCTGTAGTCGCATTATTACTATTCGGTGAGATATACCATCATATCACTAGTGGACATATTGCTTCGAAAACCGTACTGCCGGTCATTAAGAAGTTTCCATTTCTCAAGATATTTCTTAATCCGAAAGTTAATCGGGGTTTCCCTTGAAATTGGTCGTTAGTTTGAGGGGGATGAAGATACGATTGTATATCTTAAAAACAGGGCTTGTCCGGCCTTCCAGACTTGTTTGTTAAGAACAAAATACGATTCGCTTTAAAAGTACCTACTCTATACTCCAAATATAACGCATACAAAATTGCATCAAAAATCGTTGAGAACATTTTTTAAAATTAGAAAACATTGACTAAAACTAAAGAACTCCTTATATGAACGCAACCGTTGAGTGAGATTTCATGAATGGAACAGGCTGCTTAGTGTAATGTAATGCAAGTAAAATTCAATCAGAAGAACCGACTTCTGATATGAACTTCAGGCAACCTAGAAAGTCCTTCTGAATCCTAATTCTTGCTGGAAGAATTAATACGAAAATGGCAAAAAGCTTTACCAGTAGTTTAACGAATCGTAGAAGGAACTGTTCCAAAAACTGGTATGTTTTACGGAATAAAAATATATCGACGAGATTGTGATGTTTTCCAGCTTAAAACTAAGTGAAATGCTTTGTGTAATGTATTTCGTCAAGTTTTCAATCCAGAAAGTACCTATAGGAACTAAATTTTGCTGCATAAGATTTTACCTGGAAATTTTAACAGCAGAAACAAGTCTTCTTAGCGAGAATGAATCTGGATTTTGAAGGAATTACTTTACAGTTAATAACATTTATGTTGATCCTTCTGTTCAGATTCTCTGAATAATTTGAATTTATGAAGGCTCTTAAAATTTAATAGAAATTCTTAAGAAAACAATTTTGAGAGCACTAGCCAAGCCATGAACTAAGACAAGGATCCTTCAACGAAATTAATTTAAGTTTAGTTTAGTGTCGGTGAAGATTCAAATGCATGTACGAAACACTTTAATGTTGATTCAAAGGAATTTCCGAAGTGAAAGTCATCTTGAGCTTTCCAAGAACAAAATTATTTTGAAATGTCCAAATATTATGATTAAAGTCTACACTGTGGTCTTCATTTAGTAGTGCACAAAAGTGGTCCTTCCATCTTTGCAGCTGAATTAATATTGTCTCTGAAAGGTTGCCCCTGCCGCTGCCGTACAAATCCAACATAGGATGATAAGTGTTAGTCTGCTCCGCTGCCCAACAGTTTCACAAACAGGATGAATATAAGTATACCAATCACTGGATGGGTAAACTATTAACTACTGCATGTGGTATCACAATGTACCTTGTATTGGTCTAAGTCCATCAGACGTTTCCTGACAGCCACCTTAACCTTTACATTGCTATTTGGTCGCTGATGAACAGATCTAAAATGTCGGAAAACAATCCATCTGCACTCGCCATGTTATGCTACACTGAGTTACAAAAAAAGCGGCACACTTTAAAATTTTACAATATTTTTAAGTGATTAAGAAAAGTGCACCACTGGGTCGCACGAACTTGCTCTAATGTGACCGCTGTAGTCTTGGAGATTGAGATTTTGGAATAAAATCAATGAAAAAATCATACGAAATTTTAGTGAATCATTTAAAAATCAATAGTTAAAACGTTTTTTGGAGAAAATGAAGTAAGCCATCAAATTTATTTTACTTTTCTAAATTTTACGGAATTTTTTTTTTTTTTAAATCGTTGGACCGGTTTTTTTCAAAAAACGATTTTTTTTTTTAAACATATTCCAAATATCTAGTCTCTAGTGGTTTATAGTTATTATCAGAAAACAAAAATTTTAAAAATTTTGAACAAATCGTTTTTGAACAAAAAAAAAAACAAAACTGAAAAAAAATTAACTTTTTTTGAAAGAATCCAAAAAACCTTTTTTTTGAAAAATTAAAGTACATATTTTTATTATTTTGTTTATAAAAGAGCTTTTATATTAAAATTTTCACGAAATCCATGAAGTGGTTTACGAGAAAATCTGATTTCAAAAAACCGGTCCTATGGGAGGTACCGTTATAAGACTTTTCCTGAAAAATCTGTTCCAACCAAAACATAAATCATATGTCAGGTACCGTTAGTTTTGGAGCTAGAATGCTAATTCCGAAAACCCCATAATTATACTATGTACCAAGTTTGATGCGAATCGGTTCAGCTGTTTAGGCTGTAAGTGTCGATACAGACAGACAGACAGACAGATAGAATTGTCGGACCCACTGTTTTGGGCTTCGCTATCATCGTAATGTTATGTTTGATTGTCCAAAAAAAATTATTTTTGAGTACCTACCTATAATCGCAAGTATAAATGAAGTTACAAAATATGAGTGTGCCACTTTTTTTTTTGCACTCAGTGTATTAATTTTTCTCAGAAACAGATCATACGACTTCGATAAGACATTTTATATTGTAATCTGGAAACGAATGTATGTATATAACAGCCAAGCATTTTTTTTGGTACTAAATCATGAGATGATGCGATGGTTTGACGTTGAATAAAAGGAAGTTTAACTTGCTAAAATAACCTTTTTGGATGACAAATAGTTTCGATTAGGGATTATACAAGCATGTGAAATCAGTTATTTTAATAAACTATGTAATATTGTTGCAAACACAAGCTTTCTTTCCTTCTTTCTACCAAACACTTACTAGTTTTGAAACTTTTTTTTCCTTTAGTATTAAAACCTTTATTTTTAAGTTTCTTAAGAATTTTTGAAATGTCCATTTATACAAAATGAATTCTCGCAATTTCATTCTAACATGATGTCCTTTATGCGTCAAGAAAACTTTAAAGCTTTCCAACACTTCGTTTTGATTATAAAAGACAGCTTTGGATTTATTTTTATTTTCAAGAATGTTTTCAAAAATTTCTCAAAGGACCTCGTTCTAGTGCACATTGAATGCACATTTCAACGGAAATGGAAACTTTTTTGATATTATCTGACAGCTGACATCTTGCCAACTCATTTTCTATCTAGTAGTTTGAGAGAAAATTCTATTGATGACTAAAAAAAACGGGGTTTCTAGTTACAGTTAGTGTCGTAGTTTCATAATAAAAAAAAATTCGTTTTTGGAAGAAATAAACGGGATTTTTTTTCAAAAAAGTTTTTCAAAGATAACCTTTTTGAAAAAAAAAAATTGGTAAAACGATTTTCAATATTTTTTTCCTAGATAGATTTCAAGTAATGAAACATTGTTGCATACTTAGTTTTTCTAAGAAAACTCTTTAACTCTTAAACAAAATTAAAGATTTTTCATATATTCAAAATCCACCCGATTATCTAGCATAAGAGCAAGTTTGTGCGACCCAGTCACGCATTTAGATTTATTCCCTACATGCTTTTCCAAAATCTTAAACCCCAAGACCACTGCCACACATAGGCGTGAAATTCGTCCGACCCAGTCTAGCACTTTATTTATTTTGGAATTCACTTGTCCCATTAAATAAAATCAAAAAAAAAATTATTGTCATTACAAACAGTATTTCTATTGAATATATTCCGTTATTTTTAAGTGCACAGTGAGTGTTAGTGTTATTCGTAATGGAAAAAAGAGGTAAAAAATTGGTAAATTTCTGCAGGGAAACCAAAATTGGAAGCTGAATATTCTATGCACAAAGAGAAGAAACTAGCTAGTCGGGATCAGTCGTATACCTCGTCGTCTTTTGATCTTAAAAGCGTGTTACAAATTTCGCGTAGTGACGTTTAGCCTACGTATTATAGTCTAAAGCTCTGCTGTTATAATCTGATGACTTAAAAAAGGTGCTCCAATTAATAATGCGCATTGCTATGCTTGGTCAGAGTAAGATGCTTTCTTGTACTAAGGGCTGAGGTTAGCTGAGCTCGTCCGTGTATGGGGTTGCGCTCAAAAGAAAGCGAAAACTCAGGGTAGGGATTCCCTAAGGAAGTGCTCGACGACAATAAACTTTTGTTTAAAGAAACTTGGTGAGACTTCTGCTGGTATTCCCCGCAGTGTGACTTCGTGAGATCTTTCTTCTCTGTACTCTATTTGCAAAAGAATCTTCTTCCAATGGTAGAGAGGTCGAGTGTGATTTCCCATACAAATCGTACTTCTACTTATGGAATATTTCTGAAAGCAGAAAATGTGAACTATAATCTATAACACCAAAAGTTAAGCATACATAACTACTACTTGTAAATGTATAATTCTTTTTGCATTATAGATATTTTTGCCTACTCCTCTGGTATTATGTATTTTTAAGTGGATGGTGGTCCAAATCAGGGGTGCGGGGTGCCGGGGTAATCGGATTAGCTGTCATTTGATGGTTTTAATAGGAAATCATCGAGGTGATCAGGGGCGGTGGAAGGAAAATGTGTAACTTCGTTACAAGAGATTAATGGAAAACCAATAAATGCTGAGATTAGTAGCTACATGTTAAAATGTTTATACAAATAACTTCATCAACTGCCAGCACACTTGAAAACATTTTCTTTGTTCACGGACACTTGTTGTGGTCAAAACCACAACCAGAATGTTGCTGCTATTATTTTGTATACTGTCTTTAAAAAGATTCAATTCACATTGAAGAGATAGCAGTTTATTGAATCGGGCCCCTCCATAATGAAAGGTTACAGCATGCATAGTGCCACTGTTGAGAAACAAAATAAAGTGTACGATTGGGTCGCACGATTTTGCTCTTATATATAGACCACTGTCACTGGGGCTTAAGATTTTGAAAAAAAGTTTCCAGATAAGAAAATCTTATGCTATTTTTTTAATCTTTTAAAAATCACTAGTAAGAAAGTTTTTTTGCAAATCTCTTGCATCTGATTACTTTTATTGTTTCGATTTTTAAGGAACAAAAATTCTCGGATTAGTTTATTTCAACCAACACTTAATAGTTGGTCTGAATAGTGCAGAGAGTTTTATCAAAATCGTAGGAGCTGTTTTTGAGAAAAATTAGTTTTGCATTAAAAATGGTAGGTATTGCGCTACCGTTAATTTTAAAGCTTGAATGTTTTGTCCAAAAATCCCTCTGTAGGAAGTAATAATAACACTGTGTACCGAGTTTGAAGCAAAGTGGTATAGCCGCTTAGGCTGTGTAGTGGATTTGATTTGGAAGATGTTGCTTGCTATATTTTTAGCATATAACATAGATAAAAACATTCAACATCTTTCCACTCTTGTGATGCATTTCAAATACAATATTTGCAGACTAACAATATTAAGATAGTATCTTGGGGCTATTTTATTGATTAGTATATTCATTATTTATTCATAGCTCGTATCATAACACAAAATCTTAATTAAATCCAAGACATGAAATAAGTTATTTGTGGGCTACAGCCGTCATGGCAATCAAACAAAGGGGATTTTATTGATAAATCAAATCTCTCTTTATTAGTACATTATATCTATTTTATCGTTGGTCCAGATTGTCTTTATTTCGATTAATTTATTTCGAAGAGATAAGATTAAATTGTCTTAACTTGAGGCTATATTTATGAATATAAATAATAAGAAGATACAACAAGTATCTAGTTTAAGAAAATTTAATTAACTTTTTTGTTTGATTTTATCAGAACACAAATAATGCATACCTACTTTCAAAAAGAACATGAAGTGCACTCAATATGGGTTGTTAATATCCTTATCATGAACTGACGCAATTAGTCAGGTCGACATGTACTTTCAGGTGGAAAAAGGTCGAAAGTTAAATCAACTTTTGGATGTTGTTCAGGGATATTTACCTAACATTTTGCTAAGCTTTTGACCTCGATGGAAAAAGAGGAGCGGAGGTGGACTGCACATTTTACGACCTTGCTACGGTTTTCCCTCAATAACTTACGTCTTACGGCAAAGAATAATTATCAATTTGTGTTTGGAAAAGTTCTTTCCGTCGGCTTTTTTGGTCACTGTAGTGTTACATTTGCTTTTCCCGACGTTTCTGCAGGGATTGCTGCCTTCCTCAAGGGAACTTTATTTGAACAAAAATACATTTATTATACAAAATATATAGTGACATTTAAAACAGTGGGAATTCCACTTACTTTGTTTTTTAAAAATATTTAAATTTAAAAAATTTTAAAATAAGAAATGACATCGTACCAGCTGACAAAGGGAACGTCACAGTGGCGATGGAACGGGTGGAGTACGATGAAAAGATGAGTGAACTGTTGTCTGATAGAAATACATATAGGCGAGTGAGGAGTAACCCAACAACAACACTACAGACTCGCAACAATGAACTAGTCAAGTGGCTGAGAAACAATAACTTTATTGATGATCGAGAAAGAGGGAGAATAACAACATATACAGCACAGGTTCCATCTATCTATGGCTTACCCAAAATCCATAAGCCAAACATACCCTTGCGACCCATCACGTCATCAATAAAACTACCATGTTATGAGCTTGCAAAATTTGTCGGTAAGATTTTACAGTACGCGACGACAAAATCGACACACTCGATTAAAAAATCGTTGGAATTTATTGAGAAATCAAAAAATTTTAAATTAAAAGCCAACGAGGTTCTGCTATCTTATGATGTAGTGTCTCTCTTTACAAACATTCCCATATCACTATCTGTCACCATAGTGAAAAAGAAATGGGATTTGATAAGTGAGAACACCAACATCAACCACAAAAAATTTTTGGAGATACTTGATTTTTGTCTTCAAGAAAACAATTATCTACAATTCAAAGATGATATCTTCAAGCAGATTTTTGGAATGCCTATGGGCAACCCTCTGTCACCCACGATCGCCGACTTAGTACTACATCACGTTCTAGACGAATGTTTCGATGCCATGAAGGAGAGACCTTCGTTCATCGCGAAATATGTTCACGACATATTTGCTGTGATTGACAAACAGGAAGTTGACAACGTGCTTTCTATCCTCAACGGATTCCACCCAAAAATACAATTCACAATTGAAATGGAACACAATAATGCCATTTCATTTCTGGATGTTAAAGTCCACACGGAAAACGACCGCTTATTATACGATTGGCATCAAAAACATACTGCGTCAGGCAGAATCATCAATTTTCGTTCAAACCAAACTAAACACATCATCATGAACACTGCCTCCAACATCGTAAGTAAGGTTTTCACTCTTAGCAGCGAACAATTTCATCCCTCCAATGAAAAAAGAATAACAAAAATTCTCGAGGACAATGGCTATCCTCCTAATATAATTCGTGCTTTAATCTTCAAACACAAATACAAGACACAAGCTACTAGAACAAAAACAGATACAAACAATGGTTTCTACAAAAGTATAGTGTATGTTCCAAAACTCACTGAAAACTTCAAACAGGTTATCAACAGAAGCGTAAAAGACGTTCGTTTGGCTTTCAAATCCAACAAAACGCTTAACCATCTATACACCAAACTAAAAACAAAACCTGACAAAGACAAACAAACAGACGTAATCTACAAAATTAATTGCAACGGAAAACCAAACGAGCCTTGCAACCTATATAGGAACCACAAAACAATTTCTTTACATATTTTAAAAAAACAAAGTTTTAAATGTCACTATATATTTTGTATAATAAATGTATTTATTTGTTCAAATAAAGTTCCCCTGAGGAAGGCAGCAATCCCTGCCGAAACGTCGGGAAAAGCAAATGTAACAGAGTTGTTTCATTGCTAAAACTACAGTGACCAAAAAAGTCGACGGAAAGAACTTTTCCAAACACAAATTAATAACTCCAAATTGGTCAATAGAATATTCTTAAAGAATAATTATCTTTTTTCCTACATTTTAGAATTAAAATTGTTGTAAAACAATTCCTTACCGAGCTGTCCTTTCGAAAAATAGGTAATTTTCAAATTTTTTTTTTCATTTTTTATCGAATTTCGGAAGTTACTAATTTTTTCAAGAGCCATTTCTTAATAACGAAGTGACATACAGCAATTTCATCAAATTTTTTGGAAATTTAGCGCTCTACAAAAATGTCCAATGTCCCTCGAAGTCCAAAACTTCGTCAAACGTTAATAATTAGCTATTTTTGAACAACATCCCAAAGTTTAATTAATTCCCGATCAGCACTGCCAACTTGAAGTTTATACCTTTTAACAAATCACACCCTTTACTTCTTGTCAGCAAGTTTGAAATCGTTTCGTAATTGGCCTTCCATCTTAACAAAGTTTAATTATTATATCAAAAACTTTGCTTATTCAAATTCAAACAACGCAGTTGATCGAAATTGTGTTTTGTATCTCACATGAATTTAATTGCTAATGTGAAAAAATGATATGAATTACCTATGACCTTTTAATTTTTTTTGTTAAAGTGCGTAGAAAGATGCTAGCAGCACATAATTATCTTTAATATGTTTCTTCCTTCTTACTTTGGATTAAATGCATTAAGTGCCACATTTGCTCGCAGCTATCACTTATGCAATCCATGCGACAGAAGTTTTTCATCGAGAGAAAAATAACAAATTAGCCAATTTATTGTTATTATTTAGCGCTTTATTTCTGCACAATGGTATTAATTATTTATTTAATATGTATTTTTAATTGCTCTATAAAAGAGTAAGTATATTAGTTTTAATAGGTATACATCATGACATGCCGATATAGAAATAGAAACGCTGTCTGATGTGCATCAGTGCGCTTTTTAACGTGAAGTTATAGTGTAAAATCTAGATGTCTTAACGAATTTTTTCAAATTTCATATTATATACTCGTTGGTATATTATATGCAGCAGTTAAAAGAAAAACAGTTTTTGAGGTTTCTTGTTTCATTTAAGTCAGGCTAACTTTTAACTTTCAAGAAACGTTTTTTGACGTGATAACGTCTAATAAATCGGGATTATATGGGCAGCACGCACAGTGTCACAGTCACGCACAAAGTGTCACAGTCACGTTGCATATCTGCTTTGATAACTTAGAAAAAATGGTGGGTGAGTAGCAGGTGGTTGTAGGTATAGTGGGTGGTTATATTTGGGCAGAATTTGGTGTTTGGGAGGAAATTGTCGAAAATAGTGGGCTGTTGGTTGGTGGTTGTAGGTATGTGGTGGAGGGTGGCTGGTAGTTGGTTGTTGGAGAGATACAACCTACACATTAACTGTTTTGTGAAGTTATGGTTATCACGTAAAATTATCGTCCGTAAACCGACTTTACAGAAAACCAAATTTTTACTTGCGATTATAGGTTGTGGGAAACGACCGAATATGACAAATAACAATAACAATAACAATAACAATAACAATAACAATAACAATAACAATAACAATAACAATAACAATAACAATAACAATAACAATAACAATAACAATAACAATAACAATAACAATAACAATAACAATAACAATAACAATAACAATAACAATAACAATAACAATAACAATAACAATAACAATAACAATAACAATAACAATAACAATAACAATAACAATAACAATAACAATAACAATAACAATAACAATAACAATAACAATAACAATAACAATAACAATAACAATAACAATAACAATAACAATAACAATAACAATAACAATAACAATAACAATAACAATAACAATAACAATAACAATAACAATAACAATAACAATAACAATAACAATAACAATAACAATAACAATAACAATAACAATAACAATAACAATAACAATAACAATAACAATAACAATAACAATAACAATAACAATAACAATAACAATAACAATAACAATAACAATAACAATAACAATAACAATAACAATAACAATAACAATAACAATAACAATAATAATAATAATAATAATACTAAGAACAAAAAAAAATGTTATAACTTACCAAACAAATTAATTACCACCCTATGTTCGATACAAATATCGACAGATTTAAACAAAAATTAAATGTACATACATACATACATACCTACCATAAAGGGAGCAATCGTAAAAGAATTAGCCACTCAACAAATATTTTTTACATTGCATAGAAAATTGCAAATTCGATGACCTCGACAGAGGCCAATTACCCCGTGAAGATGGTTGTACATAAAGGACCGCTAGCTTGTGGTGCGACTTCCATCCAGCTATAAATTTGTACACATAACAGCTGGACCACTAGCTAGTGGGGCGATTGTCCAGCTAATCATTGCTGATATGTAAATGATGGATGCACCGCTAGCGGGTGGTGTGATCTTCCAGCTACTTACATATGTGTTAGCCACTGCCACCGGCGAAGATTGGCACCTGTTGTTCGAGATAGGCAGTCAGTTGGAAATTTTGATAGAGTGCGGTCGGGCGATAAGAAATCGACTACGACAAATCATCGGGTGCATTTTTTTTGGTGTATGAGGCGGTTAAGATAATTGTAAAGTTCTAGTAAAACCGCATAGTTTTTTTTTTGACTTTATTCTTTTTTCTATTACTAACTGCGAATTTATATAATAATTCAAAAAGCAAGCTATACAAAAAAAAAGTGATTTGGTTTTAAGTGCGAACTAAAGAGTAAAGAGTGAAAAACGTAAATGGTACAAGAATAAAGTGTACCTACTCTACCCGCCCCTCCTTCTGCCCTATCTATATCGTGGTAAAATTAAATTTAGCTACTTGCCCACCTGTGAATAAAGAAATAAAAAAAAAAAAATAAATTAAAAGACTCAACGAGAGCAACATACTTACCAGATATTACCCACCTGAAAAAAAAAGACAAAAAAAAAATAAAGACAACGAGATTATAATACTTACCCTTACCTACCTGAGAACACCTACCGAAAAATAAAACATTAAAATCTACAAATCTGGAGATCATTGGATGCGGATCATCATCAGAAGCGGATAACCCAGTGTAATAGTGTATTCCTATCCCATAAACCCTTCACCTACCCCGCTGACCTTCAAATTATATACCTACCATTTTTGCCCCTACCCAACTTACCTCTGTACCTGGAATTTTCAGTGTGTGCCCTTCTTCCCTTGTTGCCCTTCTACCTCCCTCATATCTACCCTTTTTTGTTGTTTCCTGGTGTTAATTGTGTCGCGTTTTATGTTATTTTTCTTATTTTATTAATATTAGTTATTTTTTTTTTTAATAAATTTTCTTTAACAAGTGGCGTACCAAGAAAAAGGAAAATTTTTGAAATAAATAAATAAATAAAGTATAAAAAAAAAAAAGTGAAGTAATCAAAAAAAAGAAAAAGAATTAGTTTATATGTGTCATATTAGTGGAATCTTGAGGGGGTGGCCTAACCAAAACAAAGTAACAAAAAAAAAATTACCCCAAACAAAACAATAAAATAATTCATTTCAGTGTGTTCTGGATTTTACCAAGGCGGTGCACCACATTGGCAGTTTGGACCACCCTGTAAGTTGAAAAAAAAAAAAGTTATATACATATATTTATTTTTTTTACCTGATATAATAACCTTCCTGTTCATATTTATGGTAATCACAGATTCACAGTACCTATTATATACCAGTTTTTTTTTATATTTGCTTGGGGGGAGTGATTAGTTTCTTAAGGAGTTTCCCTAGTTCCATAGTCCCATATGGTCTCAAGTATTTTTATTTATTGAATTAATATTTTTTTTTTTGATTACATTCAGGGTCAATACATGGTTGCCACATTTTTTTTAGTTGCAGAAATAAATTGTTTACATTTTGTTATGAAATTTCTTCTAATTATAATCTTAATAAAAATAAACATATTAATAATAATGATATGATAAGAGTATGAGATTGATAAATATATAATTTTATTTCTTTAATAAATTTTTTTTTTGATGTACCTATATTAAAGAATCAATTTCAACTTTGTTATAAATTAAGTTATAATTTTTTTTAATAAATTGTTCTACTCATTTGAATTTGAATAGTTTTCTTATTTTTTGTGAAAATTTGAATTCATTTTTGTTCCGGTATAATATGGATTGATTTTTTTTTTAGACTTTGTCATGGGAAGTTTTTTTTCTTTTTTTTTATATTTTTTTTATTTTTATAGATTTTGTTTTATATAATATGGTGGCCTAAACCTACCAGGTCAAAGGTGGAAGTGACGCAGCGACGATGACGATTGGGTAAGCGAGTTAGATAATCAATTTCGGGGCTACTGCTCAAAGAGAGGACGCAGTAGCCAAGGTGGTATCCTAGGATACATGGGTGGGTCATTCCTCTGGAGGGTCATCAACACCTAGGACCCTCCCCTCTCCCCAAATAGATCGATTTTCCCCGGTTTTGGACGACTGACGGCTTCACAACATATATGTGAACCAAACATTTAATTTCGTATTTTTTTTATTTTATTATTGGCATGATACGTAACTACGTTCAGGGCTAGGGTAGCAAGAACCCCCCTTCCGACGAGCTAGGATGTGCAGCTGCTAGCATGCCTCGTTACCCAAATCCTGGACACCCTCTCCTTCCTGATACCCATACACATACACATACACATACCCATACACATACACATACACATACACATACACATACACATACACATACACATACACATACACATACACATACACATACACATACACATACACATACACATACACATACACATACACATACACATACACATACACATACACATACACATACACATACACATACACATACACATACACATACACATACACATACACATACACATACACATACACATACACATACACATACACATACACATACACATACACATACACATACACATACACATACACATACACATACACATACACATACACATACACATACACATACACATACACATACACATACACATACACATACACATACACATACACATACACATACACATACACATACACATACACATACACATACACATACACATACACATACACATACACATACACATACACATACACATACACATACACATACACATACACATACACATACACATACACATACACATACACATACACATACACATACACATACACATACACATACACATACACATACACATACACATACACATACACATACACATACACATACACATACACATACACATACACATACACATACACATACACATACACATACACATACACATACACATACACATACACATACACATACACATACACATACACATACACATACACATACACATACACATACACATACACATACACATACACATACACATACACATACACATACACATACACATACACATACACATACACATACACATACACATACACATACACATACACATACACATACACATACACATACACATACACATACACATACACATACACATACACATACACATACACATACACATACACATACACATACACATACACATACACATACACATACACATACACATACACATACACATACACATACACATACACATACACATACACATACACATACACATACACATACACATACACATACACATACACATACACATACACATACACATACACATACACATACACATACACATACACATACACATACACATACACATACACATACACATACACATACACATACACATACACATACACATACACATACACATACACATACACATACCCATACACATACACATACACATACACATTTTTTACTTGCGATTATAGGTACTATAAGGCAAGTTATGGATTCGTGCAGAAAAAAAAATTTGAGATAACAATCACACATAACATTACGATGATGGAGAAGTCGAAAAAAGTGGGTCTGGGAATTCCGTCCGTCTGTCTGTCTGTCTGTCTGTCTGTCTGTCTGTATGTCTGTTCGCGCCTCTGGAGGCTGAACGGGTAGGCCGATTTGCTTCAAATTTGGTATTTAGGATTTATTTGGCCGTCCCTCGGAACATATTTTTTATTTTTGCTCTAGGTCCAAAAATAACGGCACCTGCCATACAATCTTGAAGACAAAAATTGATTTTCTCAAAAACGGCTCTAACGATTTTGATTAAACTTTCAGAATGCTATTTTTGCAAGAAAATCTATCTTTTGGTTTGAAATTTTTTTTCAAAATTTGTCTAATAACGGTACCTCTCATAGAACCAGTATTTTCAAATCAAATTTTTTCGTAAACTATACATTCGATTTCAATAAAATTTTGACCACAGGAAGTCATTTATAATTTTATTAATATGGCATTTCAAAATTTTCAAAAACTTTTGTTTTTGATTTTTTATAATTTTTTCAAAAAAATTTTTGGTTTTCGAAATATGTTGGAAACGGGTACATTGATTTTTTTAAAAATTATTTTTCAAATGTAAACTACGGATTGCCATATATTTGCATACTCAAATAAATTTCAAAATATTTTTTGAAAAAGTTTTTCAAAAATAACCTTTTTAAAAAAAAACTGGTCCAACGATTTTCAATATTTTTTTTTCCTAAATTAACGTATAGCTTTGAAATTTTATTGCATACTTAGTTTTTCCGAGAAAACTCTTAAACTAATTTAAAAAATAAAAGAATTTTCGAAATTATTTAATTTTTTTTTAATATCCATATATGCAGCCACTACGCAATTGCTTATCATAAGAGCAAGTTCGTGCGACCCAGTCGTGCATTTTATTTTATATACATACATCTTTATACACATATACAATACATACATATACTCTTATACTGCCCGGACCAGCCTCATGTCCCTGTAGGCATGGGGTTGTAACGGTGGTAAGGGTTGGGGAGGGATACTAACACCGGTTCGTTACAGGTGGCGCCCAACGTGGGGCCCGAAATCGTCCAAACTTTTTCAACATCTGGGGAGACGTCTGATCAGGTATATAATGGGTGGTCAGGTTGTATGTCCCAACGGAATTCGACTTTGCGTTTCATTCATTTCGAAAGTAATTACGTCCGCTATATAGAGGGTATTTACCTTCAGATTGGTGTTGCGTTTACAGTTTCAATGGTTCATAATAAGCTTTCTTTTGTTAACCTTAAGACCTAAGTTTGGAGAATGTTAATCCAGCTTCAGTTGCTTAAGCTCGCTAAAATGGAGTCTTTTTTTTAAAACGCAGGGCGCGAAGCTTGTCTGACCTCTTGGCGGAAAAGCCAGTCAATCATTGCAAGCACTCACCCGGCCTTAATTCGTGATCAATATCAAACTCGAAGAGGAGTGTATCCCTGTCATTGCTCAGTACCTGGTCAGACTTCTCATATTCTTTGGGGAGGGAATACTAATCTTCATCTACGGCCATCTCCTTCCCAAGCTTCTGATTCTTTTTATGCTGCGCCACTTTCACCTTGACTAAATGATTATATTGATTGATTTTTATTTCTCTCGTAAATTTATTGTTCTTTTTATTTGAATTTTAAGAATTTATTATTTTTTCTTACTTTCGCCTCTTATGATTTATTTTGAAAAAAAAAAAAAATATATATATATAGAATAGAAAATATTAAAAAAAAAACCTTTAACATTTTTTTTTTTTTTTTTTTTGAATTAAGCTAACTTTTCTTTTTCTTTTTTTTAGTAATGCTTTGAAGTTTCTTTACAAGAAAAAAAAAAAAAAAAAAAAAAAAAAAAACTTAATTTTTTATAGCTAGTGAATTTTTTTTCTTATTTCAAATTTTTTTTTCCTCGTATCCTCATTTTTATTTCCTTTTTGTTATTGAATCTTAACTCCAAAATATTTTTTTTTGAATTCCTTTATTCTGCCAAATTCCCAAATCATCCCTTCCAAATCTTTACCAAAATTTTTTTAAAATGTCTAAAAGACGAGGGGGTACTGCACCGAAACCTAGGGGTAGTCTTCGGGGCCGTGTTTTAAGGTCACAACTGACCGATTCGTTTGCAGACCTTGCCTCACCTCAGGTTCCGTCACCTCGACTCGCGGGAGCCAGAAGCAAGGAGGGAGCTGCCTCATTGTCACCTCAAGCAGATGCGGAAGCCTCACACAGCGGGGTCCCTAGAGCCCGCGATTCCTTAGGTGGGAACGAAGAGCGTTGGAAAGACTACATCCGTGATGTTGTCACAGCTGCTGTTGGAGCGAGTCGATCTGAGGATTTTCATTTTCTTTCCGGTGAGTTGGAGAGGACTAGGACGGCCCTTCGGGACGAAGTGGCCGGGATTGTTCGTGAAAATTTATTGGCGCCAACTCCGGAAGTCAACCGCCCTACAACCTCCAGGGGGCCCAGCCAGCAGAAGGACCTTCTCTGCCTCACCCCGCGCAATCGTTCTCCTGCCCGTCAATCCTCACCTCCTAGGAACCAACCACCACTTCGACCGCTCATACCTCCACGAGGAAATACCAGAGCAGAAACGTCAAACGTGGATGATTTCTTTCGCCAAATAGACAACCTGAGCTTGAGTGACCCTATGAACTCTACTCAACCGCAAGCTCGTCATTCAGGGTACAGGTTGCAAAATTTTCATAAATGGGGGTTGAAGTTTGATAACCGCACGATGTCAGTAGACGACTTTTTATTCCGGCTGGAAAGATTAAGGTCAAGCTATGGAGCCACGTGGGATGAAGTCGTACTTAACTTCCACCATTTCATATCTGGTCCGGTAGAATCCTGGTTTTGGGTGTACCTGAAGGCAAACCCTGACGTCACCTGGTTAGTGCTAAAAGACGCCTTGATCGAACAGTTCAGGAGCCTGGAAACGGATTCGGAGCTTTCGAGGAGACTCTACGACAGACATCAAGGCCCAACAGAAACTTTCGACGATTTTTACTCGGCAATACAAAAACTGAACGGCAGGTTGCAGACACCAAAACCCGATGCAGAAATCATTGATATTATAAAGAACAACGTTCGTCGGCAGATGGGGATGCAGCTGATAACGTTCGATGCCAAAAACTTAGCTGAGATGGTCCATGTCTGCCGTAAGTTCGAAAAGTATCTCCTCGATCGCGAAGTTCAAAGATCACGACTTGGTCCAGTTCCACCTCCTCGTAGAAATGCGATCTCTGAACTAGATGCTGAAAAAGGGGAAGAAGAAGGGCTACCACTACCCGGGATCGAGGCATTCCACCATAAGACAGAAAGAAATACGCGCCTTTATGTCTGTTGGAACTGCAAGGGTAAGGGCCATTCATTTAATGAATGCCCTGACCCCCCAGGACCATCTTTCTGTTATAAGTGTGGCTGGGAAAATACCACCTATCCGCAGTGTCCTCGATGTTCGGGAAACGAGACGAAGAGCAGTTGGAAACCCCGGGGGAATTGCTCTCTGGAGAAGAACCCGGACGGCCAACAATAAATTCTTGTAATCCTATCCTCCCCCCCAGTAACTCCAAATCCCTCACTGAATCCGATAACTCCCCTACTCCAACTAACCCTGTTCCTACAACCAGAATCCTTAAGAGACCGTGCCCACCCCCGGAAGCTGAACTTCAACCACCACCTATTGCACCTAGGAGACCGATTAAAACCTTGCATGAAAGATGGCAAAACTATCTGGATGTGCGAAAGCGAATCTTCGGGACCCAGAACACCATCGTTTCTGAGAAAGTGATGAAGCTGAGAAAGAAGTTCAGAGAAAAAAAGGAAGCGTACAAAGCTATAGAAGCCACCACATTATGTAGCTCCGAAGATCCTCGTCCCTATGCGACGGTCCACATTTTTGGTGAACCTCTCCTAGGGTTACTCGACAGTGGCGCCAGTATAAGCTGCTTGGGAGTAGATGGCTTAGAATTTCTTCGCAAACACGGACAAAAAGTTTCTAAACTTTGTTTCGAAGTGAAGACCGCTGATGGGAAACATCAAGCCATAGTAGGCAAAGTCTATGCGGAGGTTTCCTACAAAGGGATGACGAAGAAAATTCCCCTGTATGTAGTTCCGTCACTACAGCAGAAACTTTACCTAGGGATTGACTTCTGGAGGGAATTTAATATCGCTCCTCAGCTGATCTCGGAGATCTCCTCAGTTTCATGCCCGAATGAAACAGACCCGAACGCCCACATACTTACCGATCAGGACTCCAAACGGTTAAAAGATGCCATTAGTCGGTTCCCTTCCTCCGCTGTAGAAGGCCTAGGAAAAACCACGCTAGAGGAACATATTATTGACACAGGGGATGCAGAGCCCATTAAGCAGCGTCATTACCCGATTTCTCCAGCGGTGCAGAAACTGCTATATGAGGAGTTGGATCGTATGCTTAAGCTCGGAGTTATTGAAGAAAGCAACAGCGCGTGGAGTTCTCCTGTAGTGTTAGTGCGAAAGCCCGGGAAAAATCGCTTATGCCTCGATTACAGGAAGGTCAACGCAAAGACAAGGAAAGATGCGTATCCACTTCCTCATATAGAAGGATTGCTATCGCGCCTTCCCGGTACACATTTCATTTCAAGTGTAGACCTGAAAGACGCTTTCTGGCAGATCCCACTGGAGAAGTCCTCTCGGGAAAAGACGGCCTTTACGGTGCCCGGCATGCCCCTGTTACAGTTTACGGTTATGCCATTTGGCCTCTGCAATGCACCACAACGCATGGTCAGATTGATGGACAAAGTGGTACCCCACCAACTGAGAGAACAAATCTTTCCGTACCTGGACGACTTGTTGGTGGTATCAAGCACGTTCGAGGAGCATGTGAAGCTATTACTGAAGGAAGCGGGACTCACAATCAACGTCCAGAAGTCAAAGTTCTGCTTCAAGGAGCTGAAGTATCTTGGATACATTGTCGCGGATGGATGCCTTAGAACGGATCCAGAGAAGGTCACAGCCATTTCGGAGTTTCCAGTGCCTACTTCAGCAAAGCAAGTGAGACGGTTTCTGGGATTAGCAGGATGGTACCGACGTTTTGTAAAGGACTTCTCTACCCTTGCAGGGCCCATCACCGACACGTTGAAAAAGGGGAAGAAGTTTACCTTCACAGATGAAGCAATGGAAGCCTTCAACAAGATTAAAATGGCCCTGACAACCGCCCCACTCCTGGTGAATCCGGACTTCACGAAGGAGTTCCTGATCCTCTGTGATGCATCGAATACCGGCATCGGATGTGTGTTATGTCAGCTGGACGAAAGTGGTAGTGAACGACCAATTTACTACCACTCTCAAAAACTCAACTCGGCCCAGCGCAATTATAATGTGACCGAGCGTGAATGCCTGGCTGCTGTCATGGGAGTTCAGAGGTTTCGAGCTTACGTCGAAGGACATCCATTCAGAATCGTGACGGACCATGCGAGTTTGAAGTGGTTGATGGGCCAGAAAGATCTAAGCGGTCGGTTGGCGAGGTGGAGCTTAAAGCTTCATTGATTCGACTTCACTATCGAACATCGTAAAGGATCCCAGAATGTAGTGCCAGATGCACTTTCACGAGTGTATGGGGTAGACGCTCTGGCTTGCGATGACATATTGAAGAAAGATCCATGTGATGTGTTGCATATAGATCTTGCGGATCCTAGTTTTCAATCTACGGATTACCGCAAGCTCATAGACAGCATCAAAGAACAAAAGAATGAGCTACCTGATCTTCAAGTGTCGGAAAATTTCGTCTACAAGAAAGTCAAAAATTGCACAGGGAATCCTGTAGAGGACGACCTAACCTGGAAGCTTTGGGTTCCTGAACCGCTTACTGATCGTTTGGTTGCTCTGGCGCATCAGCCACCACGAGCTTCGCATGGAGGAATTGCCAAGACTTTGTACCGACTTCAGCAACAATTCTTTTGGCCTAACATGGCAGTACAGGTAAAGACGTTTATCGGGGGGTGTGATATCTGCAAGGCCTCGAAAGCTTCAAATACAACGCTAAGACCGCCTATGGGCAAAGCATTTTTAGCCGAGAGACCCTTCCAGATGTTGTACATCGATTTCCTGGGGCCATACCCACGCTCGAGAGACGGGAACACTCACATTGTGATTGCGTTGGACCAGCTGACGAAGTTCGTGGTCGTCAAGGCTCTTCGAAAGGCCACGACTGATACTGTGCTCCGATTCCTGCATGAGCAAGTCTTTTGCGTTTTCGGAGTACCGGAAACCATTCTCTCGGACAACGGCAAGCAGTTTATCAGTCGAGACTTTGAGAAGTGCATGACGACGTACGGCATAACACACGTCAAGACAGCTTTTTACTCCCCGCAAGCTAATGCTAGCGAGAGAGTAAATAGATCAATACTCGCCGCCATCAGATCCTACATAGACCCAGATCAGAAGAACTGGGACAGCTATTTGCAGTCCATAGCGAGTGCCCTTCGCACAACAGTTCATTCAGCGATCCACATGTCGCCGTATGAAGCACTGTTTGGACAGAGATGCATGGAGCATGGGCTGGACTATAAACTACTCCGTAAGCTGCAGGGTCTGAACAATGCAAATGTAGACGTAGTTTCTAAGGCATCGCAAATGAACATAATGCACTCCTTTATAAAGAATTCGCTTGCAAATGCCCATTCGGAATACGAAAACCGATATAACCTACGAAGTAAGGAGGTAAAATTTGCGGTGGGTGATATTGTCTTTCGAAGGAACTTTGCGTTGAGTGACGCATCGAAAAGATTTTGTGCAAAACTGGGTCCAAAGTTCACAAAAATGAGAGTGTCAAAAGTGATTGGAAGTAACCTTTATGAACTCGAAGACCTAAATGGAAAAAAAATGGGTAGATTCCATTGCAAAGACCTAAAAAATAATATCGTCTGGCCCGGCATCCAGTCTGAGCATGAGACACGCACCAGGAATATGCTGTTTCTTCTCTTGCCCGTTCAAGTCGATAGATCTTGTTGAAAGGACAAGCTTTGTGGGAAACGACCGAATATGACAAATAACAATAACAATAACAATAACAATAACAATAACAATAACAATAACAATAACAATAACAATAACAATAACAATAACAATAACAATAACAATAACAATAACAATAACAATAACAATAACGATAACAATAACAATAACAATAACAATAACAATAACAATAACAATAACAATAACAATAACAATAACAATAACAATAACAATAACAATAACAATAACAATAACAATAACAATAACAATAACAATAACAATAACAATAACAATAACAATAACAATAACAATAACAATAACAATAACAATAACAATAACAATAACAATAACAATAACAATAACAATAACAATAACAATAACAATAACAATAACAATAACAATAACAATAACAATAACAATAACAATAACAATAACAATAACAATAACAATAACAATAACAATAACAATAACAATAACAATAACAATAACAATAACAATAACAATAACAATAACAATAACAATAACAATAACAATAACAATAACAATAACAATAACAATAACAATAACAATAACAATAACAATAACAATAACAATAACAATAACAATAACAATAACAATAACAATAACAATAACAATAACAATAACAATAACAATAACAATAACAATAACAATAACAATAACAATAACAATAACAATAACAATAACAATAACAATAACAATAACAATAACAATAACAATAACAATAACAATAACAATAACAATAACAATAACAATAACAATAACAATAACAATAACAATAACAATAACAATAACAATAACAATAACAATAACAATAACAATAACAATAACAATAACAATAACAATAACAATAACAATAACAATAACAATAACAATAACAATAACAATAACAGTAACAATAACAATAACAATAACAATAACAATAACAATAACAATAACAATAACAATAACAATAACAATAACAATAACAATAACAATAACAATAACAATAACAATAACAATAACAATAACAATAACAATAACAATAACAATAACAATAACAATAACAATAACAATAACAATAACAATAACAATAACAATAACAATAACAATAACAATAACAATAACAATAACAATAACAATAACAATAACAATAACAATAACAATAACAATAACAATAACAATAACAATAACAATAACAATAACAATAACAATAATAATAACAATAATAATACTAAGAACAAAAAAAAATGTTATAACTTACCAAACAAATTAATTACCACCCTATGTTCGATACAAATATCGACAGATTTAAACAAAAATTAAATGTACATACATACATACATACCTACCATAAAGGGAGCAATCGTAAAAGAATTAGCCACTCAACAAATATTTTTTACATTGCATAGAAAATTGCAAATTCGATGACCTCGACAGAGGCCAATTACCCCGTGAAGATGGTTGTACATAAAGGACCGCTAGCTTGTGGTGCGACTTCCATCCAGCTATAAATTTGTACACATAACAGCTGGACCACTAGCTAGTGGGGCGATTGTCCAGCTAATCATTGCTGATATGTAAATGATGGATGCACCGCTAGCGGGTGGTGTGATCTTCCAGCTACTTACATATGTGTTAGCCACTGCCACCGGCGAAGATTGGCACCTGTTGTTCGAGATAGGCAGTCAGTTGGAAATTTTGATAGAGTGCGGTCGGGCGATAAGAAATCGACTACGACAAATCATCGGGTGCATTTTTTTTGGTGTATGAGGCGGTTAAGATAATTGTAAAGTTCTAGTAAAACCGCATAGTTTTTTTTTTTGACTTTATTCTTTTTTCTATTACTAACTGCGAATTTATATAATAATTCAAAAAGCAAGCTATACAAAAAAAAAGTGATTTGGTTTTAAGTGCGAACTAAAGAGTAAAGAGTGAAAAACGTAAATGGTACAAGAATAAAGTGTACCTACTCTACCCGCCCCTCCTTCTGCCCTATCTATATCGTGGTAAAATTAAATTTAGCTACTTGCCCACCTATGAATAAAGAAATAAAAAAAAAAAAATAAATTAAAAGACTCAACGAGAGCAACATACTTACCAGATATTACCCACCTGAAAAAAAAAGACAAAAAAAAAATAAAGACAACGAGATTATAATACTTACCCTTACCTACCTGAGAACACCTACCGAAAAATAAAACATTAAAATCTACAAATCTGGAGATCATTGGATGCGGATCATCATCAGAAGCGGATAACCCAGTGTAATAGTGTATTCCTATCCCATAAACCCTTCACCTACCCCGCTGACCTTCAAATTATATACCTACCATTTTTGCCCCTACCCAACTTACCTCTGTACCTGGAATTTTCAGTGTGTGCCCTTCTTCCCTTGTTGCCCTTCTACCTCCCTCATATCTACCCTTTTTTGTTGTTTCCTGGTGTTAATTGTGTCGCGTTTTATGTTATTTTTCTTATTTTATTAATATTAGTTATTATTTTTTTTAATAAATTTTCTTTAACAAGTGGCGTACCAAGAAAAAGGAAAATTTTTGAAATAAATAAATAAATAAAGTATAAAAAAAAAAAGTGAAGTAATCAAAAAAAAGAAAAAGAATTAGTTTATATGTGTCATATTAGTGGAATCTTGAGCACCCATCCCACCCCCTAACCAAAACAAAGTAACAAAAAAAAAATTACCCCAAACAAAACAATAAAATAATTCATTTCAGTGTGTTCTGGATTTTACCAAGGCGGTGCACCACATTGGCAGTTTGGACCACCCTGTAAGTTGAAAAAAAAAAAAGTTATATACATATATTTATTTTTTTTACCTGATATAATAACCTTCCTGTTCATATTTATGGTAATCACAGATTCACAGTACCTATTATATACCAGTTTTTTTTTATATTTGCTTGGGGGGAGTGATTAGTTTCTTAAGGAGTTTCCCTAGTTCCATAGTCCCATATGGTCTCAAGTATTTTTATTTATTGAATTAATATTTTTTTTTTGATTACATTCAGGGTCAATACATGGTTGCCACATTTTTTTTAGTTGCAGAAATAAATTGTTTACATTTTGTTATGAAATTTCTTCTAATTATAATCTTAATAAAAATAAACATATTAATAATAATGATATGATAAGAGTATGAGATTGATAAATATATAATTTTATTTCTTTAATAAATTTTTTTTTTGATGTACCTATATTAAAGAATCAATTTCAACTTTGTTATAAATTAAGTTATAATTTTTTTTAATAAATTGTTCTACTCATTTGAATTTGAATAGTTTTCTTATTTTTTGTGAAAATTTGAATTCATTTTTGTTCCGGTATAATATGGATTGATTTTTTTTTTAGACTTTGTCATGGGAAGTTTTTTTTCTTTTTTTTTTATATTTTTTTTATTTTTATAGATTTTGTTTTATATAATATGGTGGCCTAAACCTACCAGGTCAAAGGTGGAAGTGACGCAGCGACGATGACGATTGGGTAAGCGAGTTAGATAATCAATTTCGGGGCTACTGCTCAAAGAGGGGACGCAGTAGCCAAGGTGGTATCCTAGGATACATGGGTGGGTCATTCCTCTGGAGGGTCATCAACACCTAGGACCCTCCCCTCTCCCCAAATAGATCGATTTTCCCCGGTTTTGGACGACTGACGGCTTCACAACATATATGTGAACCAAACATTTAATTTCGTATTTTTTTTATTTTATTATTGGCATGATACGTAACTACGTTCAGGGCTAGGGTAGCAAGAACCCCCCTTCCGACGAGCTAGGATGTGCAGCTGCTAGCATGCCTCGTTACCCAAATCCTGGACACCCTCTCCTTCCTGATACCCATACACATACACATACACATACCCATACACATACACATACACATACACATACACATACACATACACATACACATACACATACACATACACATACACATACACATACACATACACATACACATACACATACACATACACATACACATACACATACACATACACATACACATACACATACACATACACATACACATACACATACACATACACATACACATACACATACACATACACATACACATACACATACACATACACATACACATACACATACACATACACATACACATACACATACACATACACATACACATACACATACACATACACATACACATACACATACACATACACATACACATACACATACACATACACATACACATACACATACACATACACATACACATACACATACACATACACATACACATACACATACACATACACATACACATACACATACACATACACATACACATACACATACACATACACATACACATACACATACACATACACATACACATACACATACACATACACATACACATACACATACACATACACATACACATACACATACACATACACATACACATACACATACACATACACATACACATACACATACACATACACATACACATACACATACACATACACATACACATACACATACACATACACATACACATACACATACACATACACATACACATACACATACACATACACATACACATACACATACACATACACATACACATACACATACACATACACATACACATACACATACACATACACATACACATACACATACACATACACATACACATACACATACACATACACATACACATACACATACACATACACATACACATACACATACACATACACATACACATACCCATACACATACACATACACATACACATTTTTTTTATATACATACATCTTTATACACATATACAATACATACATATACTCTTATACTGCCCGGACCAGCCTCATGTCCCTGTAGGCATGGGGTTGTAACGGTGGTAAGGGTTGGGGAGGCATACTAACACCGGTTCGTTACAAGGTACTAGTTATAAGGCAAGTTATGCATTCGTAAACATATTTTTTTTTTGACAATCAAACATAACATTATATTACGATGATAGAGAAGCCTAAAAAAGTGCGTCCGACAAGTCTGTCTGTCTGTCTGTCTGTCTGTATGTCTGTCCGTCCGTCTGTATCGGCACCTACAGCCTAAACGGCTGGACCGATTCGGCTTAAACTTTGTAGATAGTATTATTATGACGTCCTACAGAGGGATTTTTGGAATTAGCATTCTAGCTAAAACTAAAGGTACCTGCCATACGATTTTTATTGAAAAATTATTTTTTCTCAAAAACCGCTCCTACGATTTTGATAAAACCTTCTGAATAGTGTTTTATGTGCAAGCTTTATGTTATGGTTGGAGTAGATTTTTCAGAAAGCGTCTTATAACGGTACCTCCCATAGGACCGGTTTTTTGAAATCCGATTTTCTCGGAAGCCACTTGACGGATTTCGATGAAATTTTTAATGTAGAAGCCCTTTTATATAAAAATAATATGAATTCTTAAATTTTTCAAAAAAGTTTTTTTGAGTTTTTTAAAAAAGTTTCAAAATTTTTTTTCAATTTTTATTTTTTCCAAAAACGGTTTTATCCATTTTTTAAAATTTTATTTTTCTGATAAAAACTACAAAGTGCAAGAAGTTGGAATACTCAAAAAAAAATTTTTATATATTTTCGAAAAGTTTTTCAAAAAAAACCGTTTTTTGAAACAACTGGTCGAACGATTTTGAAAAAAATTTTCGTGAAGTGGCTGGCATAGGAATCAACGTGTATAAGACCAAGGTCATGACAACGGGCCAAGCTTAACAACAAGCAGCCTTTCTGCCGGAAAATATATTTAAATATCTTAAAGATTAATATTTTTTGTTTTCAATGAAATGGGGTGACATTTTTATACCACAAGGCAACATGTAGGTACTTGTTTGCGATTATATTTGAATATTTTAGAATATTGCTTTTCTATGGAATTTCTCTTAACGGCTTCTACCTTCTCAGAGGAATGACATTTACCTACTATCCTCAAAAATGTATAACGCAGGCCAAGTAGGAATTCTCAAAACCGCAAACATTTGGTGCGAAACTTCATGAAACACACGAGCTAAACAAAACCAATAAACCTTCAAGGTTCAACTCATTTTGGGGAGGGCCTATACAAAACAACCAGGTATTAAAATTTCGAAGAACAGAAAAACATCAAAGTCAATTGTTTAAATTGAAAAGAGGAAACTCCTGGAAATAAGCAGCGTTAAAGTTTAAAAGCAACACGTCATTGGGATGGAATTCCTGTGAAATTGCAATTTTTAACAAGCTACTGGTTGTTGGCCCCAACCTTCATGCATTTTTATCCTGTCTCTTATACATAAAACAAACCTTTAAATTGTTACTAAAAATATCTTACAGGGGTTTCAAAACATAGCTAATTGGGTGGAAACAGGAACGAACAAAAAGTAATATTGAATTGAAGACAAATAAAAATGAAGCATCAATTGCCAATTTGGTAGGGATAGAGGAGAGCAAGCTTATAAGTAACAGGGTATAAAAGAAACAGTTAAAAGAACACAATTTTCCTGAATACTGAGGTACTGAGGATTGTTTGATACAGAACAATATTCGTCTTCTCCATGGCTACCGGAATATCTATTGCAGTCAATAATTGGACGTCATCTTTAAAAGAAATCCTAAAGGTGGTCGGGAAGCAGTACAATTCAGGATGTTTTTCTATAGATGACAGGAATTTGTGCTTTGGTGAAATTTTTCTTATATTGTGATGTGTGTGGATTCGTTTTTTTTTTTTTTTTTTTTTTTTTTTTTTTTTTTTGTGGATTACCTATGTCTTTTGTACTAAGTTATACAGTGGGGTGAGTTGTAACATTTGTCCACCGTTATTACGCAGCTTCAATGCAGTCAAAAAAAAAAAACAAAAAAAAAAACTTTACTGAATAACGCTTTTAAACATAATCAAGAGCTAAAGTACTTTTGCAATGTTGGATACCCTATTCCAACTCGAATTCTTTTGTGACAAATGATTTCGTTCTGAAGTTTTACAGTCCGTTGGTCAATTACATCTAACGCAATAAAAAGAGGCGTGTGGAACTCCCAAAGTTTTAAATGCTTGCTACCTAAACAAAACCTTTGCCATGATAGTTTAGTGGCATAAAATTTTAAGCTCTCAGCTCAATATTAACATTTAAATTTAAAAAAAAATTTAATTTTCATTCAAAATTGATTTGGATGTATTTTAACAATACTCTTGAAAGCAACCCCTTCTATACCTACGTAACCAAAAATTAAATTGACAAATTGTTTATCTTCTATCTTCAAAACCGCGATCACGATAGTTAAAAGTTATTGGATCATTAATGTTATATACCTACACCTTTAGTAAAATCGCCCATAAAAGAAGGCGTGTCTTATAACTTTGCTTATACAAAATACAAAGCGCTAAATGAGCTTAAATCGTTTGATATTTATCATACCTCTATGTGCTATTTATATAAAAGAGTGGTTTTAAAAAAAACATTTAAAAAATTATTTTGAAATTTATTTAAGAGCTGTTACAAGGGCTTATGTTTTTTTAATTAACCCCTAAGCTACTATCAAAAGACCTATAATAGTTGACATAGTTCGGCTTGCCTTTTCTTATTTCTTCGGTATGTTATTAGACCAGGGTGGATAATTTTTGAAACCAAAAAAAAATATAGTAGACCAGTTGGAAACCAGTTGGAAAAGGCAGAGAATATATCAATTATGAAAGAAAAAATAAATTAGGGTCAATCTGCGGTCTGGAAGTGGGCGGGAGGGAGTTTTAAAGGATTATAAAATGCACGACTGGGTCGCACGTACTTGCTCTGTGAGTGCAATAGTACAATGAAAACAAAGTTTTTGAGCAATATGAAGAACTTATGTTTGAACAATTTGGGAAAAACTACAAAATTTTGGTTTAAACTGGAAAACCCGAGCGGGAGCTTACGTTAAGAAAATTTTGAATTTTTAAAATTTAGATTTCATCTTTTGGGTGCTATAAATGATATAAATGTCCGATTATGGCCAAATTAATAAAATTGTTAAAACAAATTTCCGTTATTATCATTTGTAGCCAAAAACTTATATGCAGTTTCCTTCAAAAAATTCTATGTATATTACAAACAAAGTGTAATAAAATTTGGTAGATCCTTTTTTGAGTAAATTAGAAAAAACCAAAAAAAAAATGGCCAAAATATAGTGGCCCTTTGTATGGGAGCAACTATTTAAAAAAGAGTAAATGAAAAAAATGCAATGCCATCTGATAGAGAGTTGTAAGCAACTATACCAAACAAAATTTGTTAGAATTCGATACAACCGTTGACAACTTATGGCCATTTGAGAAAAAGACGTCAAGACCAGATTTCCGTTATTTGCATTTTTAGCCAAAAACTAAAAACGCAGTTCTCTTAAGACCACTAAAAGAATATTACACACAAAGTTTAAACAAAATCGTTAGAGCCATTTTTGAGCAAATTAGAAAAAACCAAAAATACTTGGCTAAAACTCAACGGCAATAGAACACTATAAAGAACGATGCCGAACGAAGTTTAAGTCAATTCAATCCAGCCAATGCGAACTTATGGCCGTTTGAAAAAAGCCGTTAAAACCTGATTTTCGTTAGGACTATTTGAGCCAAAAACGAAAAACGCAGTTTTGTTAGAAATGCTTAAAGTAAGCTCTAACGATTTTGATAAAACTTTCAGAATGCTATTTTTGCAAGACAATCTACCTTTTGGTTTGAAATTTTTTTTTCAAAATTTGTCTAATAACGGTACCTCTCATAGAACCAGTATTTTCAAATCAAATTTTCTCGTAAACTATACATTCGATTTCAATAAAATTTTGGCCACAGGAAGTCATTCATAATTTTATTAATATGGCATTTCAAAATTTTCAAAAACTTTTGTTTTTTGATTTTTTATAATTTCTTCAAAAAAAATTTTGGTTTTCGAAATATGTTGGAAACGGGTACATTGATTTTTTTTAAAATTATTTTTAAAATGTAAACTACAGATTGCAATATATTTGCATACTCAAATAAATTTCAAAATATTTTTTGAAAAAGTTGTTCAAAAATAACCTTTTAAAAAAAAAACTGGTCCAACGATTTTCAATATTTTTTTTCCTAGATTGACGTATAGCTTTGAAATTTTATTGCATACTTAGTTTTTCCGAGAAAACTCTTAAGCTAATTTAAAAAATAAAAGAATTTTCGAAATTATTTAATTTTTATTTAATTTCCATATAAGCAGCCACTACGCAATTGCTTATCATAACTCATAAGAGCAAGTTCGTGCGACCCAGTCATGCATTTTATTTTTTTACTTGCTCTATAGGCCAAGTATTGGTTTCGTGCAGAAAAAAATAAAATGCACGACTGGGTCGCACGAACTTGCTCTTATGATAAGCAATTGCTAATTGTGGCTGCATATATGGTTATTAAAAAAATTTAAATAATTTCGAAAATTCTTTGATTTTTTAAATTAGTTTAAGAGTTTTCTCGGAAAAACAAAGTATGCAATAAAATTTCGAAGCTATACGTTAATCTAGGAAAAAAAAATATTGAAAATCGTTCTACCAGTTTTTTTTTTAAAAGGTTATTTTTGAAAAACTTTTCCAAAAAATATTTTGAAATTTATTTGGGTATGCAAATATATGGCAATCTGTAGTTTACATTTGAAGAAATAATTTAAAAAAAATCAATATACCCGTTTCCAACATATTTCGAAAACCAAAAATTTTTTTGAAAAAATTATAAAAAATCAAAAAAAAAAAGTTTTTGAAAAATTTGAAATGCCATATTAATAAAATTATAAATGACTTCCTGTGGCAAAAAATTTTATTGAAATCGAATGTATATTTTACGAGAAAATTTGATTTGAAAATACTGGTTCTATGAGAGGTACCGTTATAAGACAAATTTTGAAAAATATTTTCCAACCAAAAGATAGATTGTCTTACAAAAATAGCATCCTGAAAGTTTTATCAAAATCGTTAGAGCCGTTTTTGAGAAAATCAATTTTTTTCTTCACGATTGTATGGCAGGTGCCGTTATTTTTGGGCTTAGAGCAAAAATAAAAAATACGTTCCGAGGGACGGCCAAATAAATCCTAGATACCAAATTTGAAGCAAATCGGCCCATCCGTTCAGGCTCTAGAAGCGCGAACAGACAGACAGACAGACAGACAGACAGACAGACAGACAGACAGACAGACAGACGGACGGAATTCCCAGACCCACTTTTTTCGACTTCTCCATCATCGTAATGTCATGTGTGATTGTTATCTCGAAATTTTTTTTCTGCACGAATCCATAACTTGCCTTATAGTACCTATAATCGCAAGTAAAAATGGAGGTTTTAATCAAACATGACATTACGATGATAGTGAAGCCCAAAAAGTGGTTTTCGGCAAACCGTCCGTCGGTCTGTCTGTGCGTCTGTGCGGATGTGCGCTTTTTCACGTCATGCTACGGCCTAAACGGCTTGACGGATTTTCTTAAAACTTGGTACATAGCAGTTTGGAGAAAAACCATTGTCGATGTTTTTACTTGCGATTATAGATACTATAATGCAAGTTATGCATTCGTCGAAAAAAAAGTTTTGAGGTAACAATCAAACATGACCTTACGATGATAGCAAAGACGAAAAAAGATGGTCTAAAAATTCTGTCCGTCTGTATGTCTGTCTGTCTGTCTGTCTGTCTGTCTGTCTGTCTGTCTGTCTGTCTGTCTGTATGCATAGGCACCTACAGCCCAAACGGGTTGGCCGAATTGCTTCAAACTGGGTATATAGACTTTTTTAGGTATTGTACAGAGGGGAAATTGAAATTTTTTTTAGCTCAAAAACTAACGGTACCTGCCATACAAACGTTACGTTAAAGCTTATTTTTCTCAAAAACAGCTTAAACGATTTCGATTTAAAAAAATCAGTGTTGCTTTTTACGTACGACCAATCATATGGCTGAAAAAAAAGTTTTAAAAAATGGCTAAGAATGGTACTTTCCATAGGACCGTTTTTTTGCTTTCGACTATCTCGAAAACGACTCTACCGATTTTTTCGAAATTTCACACACATATAGCTGTAGGTAGTTCAATTTGTATTGCATACCAATATTTTTGAAAAATATTTGAAAACTGCTTATTAAATTTTTTTCTAAAAATTTTAAATAAATGTATTTGCTGAATACCTATGAACTGGCGTTTTTGAATTTTGTTTGAAAATTTTTTTCAAAAAGTTTTTCAAAAAAAACTTTTTTTCTCAAAAACCGCTCCACAGATTTTTATAAATGTATTCTCATAAATTCAAAGTTACCCAAGAAATAAAATGGCGTACTTTTTTTTCTGCTCAAATTAGTTAAAGTACTATTTATTTAAGAATTTTGAAAATTTTAGTTTTATCAAAATCTCAAGCCCCTAAACCACTGTCACTCATGAGAGCAAGTTCGTGCGACCCAGTCGTGCATTTTATTTTGTTTCGTTTAAGCCAGGCTCAAACTGGTACCTTTCATGGAACGGTTTTTTTCATTTTGGATTTGCTCGAAAACGGCTCTAACGATTTTGATTAAACTTAGAATCTAACTTACTTAAAATATTTCTAACAAAATAGCGTTTTTTTTTTTAATGGTCGTAACGAAAATCAGGTTTAAACGGCTTTTTTTAAATGGCCATAAGTTGTCAACGGTTGTATCGAATTCTAACAAATTTTGTTTGGTATAGTTGCTTACAACTCTCAATCAGATGGCATTGCATTTTTTTCATTTACTCTTTTTTAAATAGTTGCTCCCATACAAAGGGCCACTATATTTTGGCCATTTTTTTTTTGGTTTTTTCTAATTTACTCAAAAAAGGATCTACCAAATTTTATTAAACTTTGTTTGTAATATACATAGAATTTTTTGAAGGAAACTGCATATAAGTTTTTGGCTACAAATGATAATAACGAAAATTTGTTTTAACAATTTTATTAATTTGGCCATAAACGGGCATTTATATAATTTATAGCACCCAAAAGATGACATCTAAATTTTAAAAATTCAAAATTTTCTTAACGTAAGCTCCCGCTCGGGTTTTCCAGTTTAAACCAAAATTTTGTAGTTTTTCCCAAATTGTTCAAACATGAGTTCTTCATATTGCTCGAAAACTTTGTTTTCATTGTACTATTGCACTCACAGAGCAAGTACGTGCGACCCAGTCGTGCATTTTATTTTTCTAGATATCGTGGTAAACCCGAAAACTTTAACTGAAGAAATTCCTATGCTATCATATAGTAAACTATGAAGAACTATGCCACACAAAGTTCGAGCCAATTCAATCAAACCGTTGCGAACTTATGGCCATTTGAAAAAAGCCGTTTAAACCTAATTTTTGTTACGACCATTTGAGCCAAAAACAAAAATCGCAGCATTATCAAAAATGCCCTATGCTTATTTAATTTTCTTTTCGAGCAAATAAAAAACCGATACTTGAAAGTTACCATAGTTTGAGCCGGGCTTAAAGGAAATCAAAAATCCTCAACAACCATTTTTTTTTAAACTTCTACACATATACGAAGTTGGAAGAAAATCCGTTAAGGGACTTAGGCTGCAGCTTTCAGTGAAAAGCACACAGACACACTCTATCATCGTAATACGTATTGTCATGTTTGTTTAAGACCTCGATTTTTTTCTGCATTATGAAACATATCCCTCTCTTCCTCTCCAAAATGAAATATTGGATCCATCGCTAATTGAAACCCAAAAAAGGAATCTTTTGGCACAAAACTAAATTAAAATCAGTTTCAGTATAATGCAACAAAAAAATAACTTAATTTTTCGTTTAGTTATCAATTATACCGATGGAACTTCCTGTCGTATACTTGTTAAAAGGATTTTATCATTTAACTACCAAAAACGCGCAAGGATTTTCTGAGAAACCAAAGAAAAATAAAAGTTTCCATTTCCTTTCTTTTGTTTAATTTATTTTAATCAGGAATAGGAAAAAAAACGCCCACCGTGAGGCACCGCCCGCGCCCCGGTGGAAGGAGTATTTTGAAATATTAAAATATTCAACTTTGAATTCAAGGATCTCAAATAAATAATTGAAAGACGAACGGAGACGGTCTGTTTATTGTTGATAACAAGAAGTAGGAAGGTATTTCCTGTTAGCATTGCTCTAACTTTTAACAAACTTCAACTAAAACGGCTACACCTTGTTTGTAAAACTTTCTTGGAACTATAAACATTCATAATGGGAAAGAAAAATCCTTCATGCATTTCTTTCCCTCGTTTACATTGATAAAAGTTAAAAAATTGATTTTGCAATAAATTTCAACTACGATACAGGATGCTGTAAGCAACTTTTGCAGCATTAATACCTTTTCACCTTACACTACACCGTTCCTTTTGTTGCACCTTGCACAACTTACTTATTTTATCAAAAGAAAGTTCCTTATTTGACTGACAAATAAGAATGCTTATCTTCTTATGAAAAAGGTAGTAGAACTTTAATATTCTTGTAGTGCGGCAAAAAAACGAGGCTCTAAACTTAACAGTTCGTTAGAAGTTATTTTCGAGTGCATTTGGCTGGTGGGCATTCCTATTGATGCTAGTGTTAAGGGAGGAATGCATCAGGTTATTTCAAGGTTGGTGTAAGGAACATTACGGCTATGCTGAAAGGAAGCAAATTATAAATATGTCATCACAACTTGGGGAAGATTCTTTATGATGAAGTTAGATGGATATTTTGTCAGATCCGGATGATTTTTTTGGACGTCCATTGTGGATTATTTCAGCCACTTCTTCAGGGTTGGAGAAAATTTCAGAAACCTCGGGGTCACTGGCAAGGTTAATATTACTGAAAATAGTTGGCGAATGCTTCGACTTTATCCTGGGTTGAGTTGACATCCCCATGTGACGTTGCCGTGTCTGGTTGTGATTTTTCCTCGAATCTGTGGCCTCTTGCTAATAATTCGGTTAATGATTTTGAATGCGTCAGGTCCTGGTTTGATGCTTTGTAGCCTTTTCTGGAATTGGTCGTTGTTGAAATGTTAAATCGCATTCCTCAGCATGATTTGTGTGCCTCCCTGTTCACTTCTAACTACTTGGTAGTTGTTGTTGGTAGTGTTCCATTCCTTCTGTTGGATCCTTTAAAGCCTTTTTCTCAACCGTTGTATGTAGTCATATAGACGAACAATTCCTTCCGGCAGATGTTGGTATGTCTCTCGGAGTTTTTGGTCTCTTCTGTTCGTCTAGGGCCAGGCGTTGTTTACAGGCAGTTCTATTGCTTCAATGGCTACATAAATTTCGTTGTTCTTGAAATTATTATTTTGTCTTCTGCTATTGTCTTCTCAATCTTCCTTTAAAAACTTTCAACATCAAGACCTTTGTAGTTGATATAACCCTCTGCATCTTCTCTATCCATTACTGATATCCGCTGGTTCAGTGTAATATTGAGCTCGACTGGTTCGTGGTCTGAATCTCCTATTAGGGTTCTGCAGGTTAAGTTCTGTAGCTCAGGAAGGATGTTAATGAAGTTTGCCAAAATAATTTAGAAATCCAGCCAGGAAGGCGTCCCTGAGTATGTTGGCTTCGGTTGAGAAAAGATGTGGAAGGAGGGAGTGCTGTTCAAAATTGTTGAGCCAGTTGACCAGTGTATATCCAGCTCTGGTTTCCGTTGTGTCGTACCAAAGAAGGTGCCGGGCATTAAAATTAACTCCCATGAACCCGTATGTGTGTTGCTTGGTTCACCTGCTGAGGACTAGCAAATCGTGTTGCATATCGCTTCCGTTGGCATTGTATTTGTCGTAGGTAGATGCTGATTATAAGCAGCGACATGTTCTTTTCGACCTCCACAACAACCGCTGTTGCTCCGAACGATTCAGTAGGGCTCGGGATCCTGACTATGTTCTTCATTACGAAGAGCGCCAGTACCTCTTTCGCATTGATCCTTGCCTGTCCGGAAGTTGTTGTATCCTTTGTAGTCGATCTGGTTCCTTTTTGTCACATTATTTTCGCTGATGAGTGCCATGTTCGGGCGATTCTTCTTTAAAAACAGGTTAAAACATGTTTTTTTTTATAACGAATTAACGTTATACGCCACTATGCGAAGTTTGTTGATGCGTATTACGCGCTGCATAGGCTGAAAATAAAGGCAGCCACGGACTGCTTCTCTTTACTCAATGATGAGTAGTTTGCTGGCATAGCACTGCGTGCTTTTGTGAATGCTGATTCCAGGTCGAAGTGAACCTTGGCTTCCTCATTCAGGTTTACTCTGGGGGCTCCCATTGATCTATCCTGGGCTTTCTTTGTTTGCTGTGGTGTTTGTTTTGTTTTTTGGGCTTGGGCTGGTCTAGTATATGCTGTCCTGGCTGCGGTTGCAAAACTTGCCTTGTTCTGCGTTAGGATGCACGCTGCTTTGGCTCGTTGTTCTTCCTGAGCCTTTTTCTGTGCCTTGATTTTCTTCGATTGTTCCCTTTGGGCAACAAGTACTTTACATTCCATGTAGTTGGCTGCGTGGCCGAATTCTTTGCAGTTGGCACAGTACACTCAATCTCCTTTTTCTTTGCGCTTGCACTCGCCAGGGTTATGGTCTTCGTTGCATTTTACACAGACGTATTTTCTTCCGCAGTTAATGGATACGTGGCCTGTTTTTTGGCAGTTCCAGCATTGAGGTCTCTCGTGGCTCTCATATTTTTCCCAGTGGACGACCTGGTTCAGGATGAGTTTTTTGTATAAATTTCAGCAATATCACAATTCTTGCTGACCTCTACTACGAATTGGTTGAATGCCCTAGATTTGTTTTTCCTTGACCGGTAAATAGAAACCTTGATGGTTGGGATTTCTTCAACTTGTAGCTAGTCCAGGACTTCAATGGCAGTGTAGGAGTGGTGGATGCCTTTCAGTACGAGTAGGTTTTTCCTTTCCTCCCTTGCTGTGAAGGTGTTGTTTTCTATTTTCCTTGTCTTCAGGAGTTCTCTTATTGTGAAGCCTTCTTTTGTTTCTGTGTTGATCACGGTTTTGGTAGTATTCAAGTTCTTGAAGGTGAACTTGATTTTCTTTCCTTTGATGTGTCTTCCTATGTTCCTGTGTTGCTGGAGAAGACGATGATTGGCGGCATTTTTTCCTTCTTTGTGTCGATCTTTGGGGTTGATTTTGACTGCTGCTGTAGTTGTGGGGTTGGTTGTTCTAGTGGGGGAGCTGGCTGCTGGTGCGCTTGCTTTCTTGGGCAGGTTGGTCCTTTGGCTCATTTTATGTGGGGTTGCGGCTGGCTGGTTGGCTGTAAGGTAGGTAACTTTTCTTCCTTCAAGTTCTTTGTTTTAGTCTTTGATGATTTTTTCTGACGGTTTGACCCATTACGGGGTTCTTCATCAGAGCTCGACGTATTCTTGTCAAATTTTGACCTTCTTCTGACTTCTTGATAGTCAGAATTGATGTTTTCATCTGCATCATTTGTATCTCCGGTGAGACAGACGAGGGCACCGCTTCTGACTTGCTCTTCGTTGTTTTCTTCGGCCTCTTCCCCCATAGGTTCCTCTTGTTTTGGTGTCTGACCTCAGTTGTGATTGCAGCAAAGATTGCATTAATCTTCGGTGCAAAATCCTGTCCTAGGTCCTTCAGCATTCGGCGCATTAGTTCCTTGATTGCGACAACGGCAGTGTCAATGGTTAGGGGTTCGCCCATTTTGACCTGATTTGCTTTCTTAGAAAGTATAAGGGTTTATATCCTCGAGGATAATCCCTCGATTATAATCACCTTTTTATCTTCTGGATTTGTCTTCTCGGAATTACCTTCCAAGTAACTGGCAGGTACTTCTTCTTTGTGTCCGTTTTTAATGGGGTTGTGAATTGTTTGGCTTGTATTTATTTTGGATTAATAATCCGCTCTAGTGTGTGTCCTCTTTCGTTGCCGATCGCTGACTAACTTGGTATACAATGCGATTTACACTCCTCCTTATGCAATAATCCTACTTAAATGGAGTGTGAATTATGAGAACAGAAATAAAAATTAAATCTAGATATTCTTCATTTGTTTCTTTTGTATTTGATTTGATGTTCTGCTGTTATATGTTATAAGTGAAATCAGTGGTTTCTATCAGTTTAGCGGTGTTTTCTTCAATAGAGTGGCGCCGCGCCGGTGGTATTTCTTTTATTTTGTCATAATTGAAGAAACCATCGTTTCACATGGGGTCACTGTTTGAAAGAACATAACTTCTTTACAATCTTTGAACGAATTTCCCTTGAATTTGGAGCTTTAAAAAAAAAATTACAATCTACTCAAAATTATCATTAAAGAACTCATCTCGATTTCCTACTTTTCTATGTGATAAAATATTTGAAATATCTTCAAACAAATCTGCAGTCAATGTAGAAAATGCAATCAAATTCTTTTATCTTTGACACCCACAAAATAGTGGAATCGTAGGGAATCTAAAAACCATAGCAGCTTTTCATTTTATTAAACCATAAAATTGTTTTTATAGCGAAAATTCGGTTAACACCCTAAAAGTGTGTTGCTACACAAATGGAACAGTTCATTCCATCGACACCGAACACGACACGACTCCACGACCACAAGGATTGCTTTGATATTGTAGAAAAGGTTTTAGTGCCCCGTTGAATGTAGATTTATTTGTTCATGCTATATAGGTTGGTGTTAGTAAATATTATTGGTATTAAAATATTAATGGACATGGACACAAAAATGCTTTACACGTTTTCGTAGGATTCTAGGAAGTTGACTTCTCTGCTTGGTCACGTTTTTATCATAATTTCGAGGAAAAGTAAGTTGTGATTTTGTGTTAAATCCCTTGTGGGTGTATATTCTAAAAAAAATGTGTACCAACATAAAATAAATTTAACAAATTCATAAAATAAAATAAAACAACTCTAAATAGTAAATTTTGTAAGTAAACCACATACTTCAATGTTTAGGTGTACAAACGAAAGCTTGGAATATTGTGTTGATGCTATCATACTTTCATCACATGTAACATATCCCAGAAGGGTTATTTTAACTAGAAAATAAAAAAGAAATAATTTATTTTATCTTGATTCCCAGAATACGAATAAACACAGTTCTGTGGAAGAAAGAAAAGCGGATAGGATCTTCGATGTAAAGGTATCTAACATTTGTGTATGTATTTAGTTTAGTTTTTTGCAAACGTTGAAATAAAATCTGCAAGTTTTGTTCAAAATTTTGTATTCTATGATTTGGCGTTTTCCTTGCATCTGCATTATATTTTAAATCTTTTACTCACTGAGTTTTGAATAGTGGAGAGGAAAATAAATTGTGATACAGCACCTGGCAGTTACCAATTTTTATATCTTACGATTTGGATGAGCTTTTTGAATTCATTAAATAAACGGCGGGCATTCAATTTTCCTCACACTGAAATCGTTGTTACAGGAGATTTCAATGAATACTACAATTCAACGTGGTTTCGCTATTGTTCTTATATTTAAACCTAAGGTAGGGTTGTCAGGTTTAAAAAAGCGAAGTCGCCAAACTTAAAATTAAAATCGTCAAAAAATCGCAAAATTTCCAAATTTTCCACTCCATACATCACCAAACTCAAAAACTTAATTTTCACAGAACAGTTAGAATTTAAGTGTTTACATTAAACATTTGGTGCGTTCTTTTTCTAACCATTGTCAACAATATATTGTTGTTACGTCACAAAAATTTGTTAAAGCTACATTTTTAGGATTTGTTGGGTTTTTAACAAACCACATAGGAACGGTACGTTCTTAGAATTTATTAAACTGTCAAACTACCACTTTTAAAATTTTATTGTACCTACATAATATAGAGGAACTAATTAAATTAAATCATTCTTCTTTATCGCTCAAAATTGGCAAATAATCCATTTTATTCTTTGTTGTTGATCCACTCAAAGAAAATAAAGACGTTTTTGATGCTCATTTCAAAAAAATTTAATGTTTTGCTTTGATTTTTAATATAGACTTTGAATTATTTAGAACGAAACGTCCGATTTGACAGATCAACAATCACAACTCTTGTCATGGGGGTCAGTTGGAAATAGTAACAAATCTTAACTATTTGACACTTTAACGTGAGTTAATGAACGCTGTTATGATGTCATACATCCACAAATCGTTAGTAATTTTGATTAAAGGAACGCCTTGTTGACTATTGTTAACAATAATTGTTGACTATGGTTAGAAATCGAACGCATGAATTCGGTTTGGCGTATGTGGTTTATTTTATGGATGAGCAAGAAATCGATCTGAAGTGCCTGCGTTCAAAATTACTATTTCGATGACTCCATTCAGCATGCAGGAATAGAAAAAATTTAAGGTTTAAGTTATAACCAGAAAAATGAAAAAAAGTGTTAAGACTTCGATTCAAAAAATTAAAGTCGCCAAAAACGAAAAATATCGCCTTTTTTAGGGTACATCGCCAGACCGGTTTTTGTGTCGCCATAATAGATTTAAAATAGCCCGTTTGGCGATAAATCGCCACATCTGACAAGCCTGCCTGCCTAAGTAAGGTAAGCCTAGACTTTGCTGAATTAAACAAAATTGTGTCATATCGACCAATTTCTAGTGGTCGAAGATACCAGTCTGAAAAAACCATCCCAATAGAACAGTATGGGGATATGAGAAAGCCAACTTGGACGGTTTCAACAATTTCTTCGGAAACTTTAACTGGGCACTATGTTTCCTCGATAGTGGCGTAGATCCGAAGAGAATAGAAAGTATCAAACAAAAAAAAATTTTACATTCTATAAGATGAGGGCAATAAGTTTCAACTCTTTCAAAGCCAACAGTTTTGAGAAAAACAAGCTAGATTGTCCTGTAATATTTGTAAAGGGTGTTTTTTTTATAGACGTTTGGTTTTCAAGAAGAAATAAAACGCATATAATTTAAGAATTTAGCTTCATTATAAAGATAAGAGTTTGCCTTTATGTTTTGAAAATGACTTTGGGCAAGTGCGGCTCCAGCAGAGAGGTCCAATTTTCAACTAGTTTTTGCTACAATAGGGGCCGTATATCAGAAATAAAGCGCCGAATATTCTCTTCAAAAGCGTAAATCGTCTCGGGCTTATCTGCTTGGACAAGCAACGTCACATAACCCCACAAAAAATAGTCCAGCGGTGTTAAATATCACGATCCTGTGGAGGCCACGCCACTGGTCCACGACGCGAGATAATGCGCTCATTAAAGGCATTAATAATGGCTCTATAGCGTTACCCATTGAATGTAACATTATATCCGGCTTCCGTCTGTCTGTCTGTCTGTCTGTCTGTCTGTCTGTTCGCGCCTCTGGAGGCTGAACGGGTGGGCCGATTTGCTTTAAATTTGGTATTTAGGATTTATTTGGCCGTCCCTCGGAACATATTTTTTATTTTTGCTCTAGGTCCAAAAATAACGGCACCTGCCATACAATATTGAAGACAAAAATTGATTTTCTCAAAAACGGCTCTAACGATTTTGATAAAACTTTCAGAATGCTATTTTTGCAAGAAAATCTATCTTCTGGTAAGAAATTTTTTTTCAAAATGTGTCTAATAACGGTACCTCTCATAGAACCAGTATTTTCAAATCAAAATTTCTCGTAAACTATACATTCGATTTCAATAAAATTTTGGCCACAGGAAGTCATTTATAATTTTATTAATATGGCATTTCAAATTTTTCAAAAACTTTTTTTTTTGATTTTTTATAATTTTTTCAAAAAAATTTTTGGTTTTCGAAATATATTGGAAACGGGTATATTGATTTTTTTTTAAATTATTTTTTCAAATGTAAACTACAGATTCCCATATATTTGCATACCCAAATAAATTTCAAAATATTTTTTGGAAAAGTTTTTCAAAAATAACCTTTTTAAAAAAAAACTGGTCGAACGATTTTCAATATTTTTTTTCCTAGATTTACGTATAGCTTCGAAATTTTATTGCATACTTTGTTTTTCCGAGAAAACTCTTAAACTAATTTAAAAAATAAAAGAATTTTCGATATTATTTAATTTTTTTTTTAATATCCATATATGCAGCCACTATGCAATTGCTTATCATAAGAGCAAGTTCGTGCGACCCAGTCGTGCATTTTATTTCTATCAGTTTTCTGTCTAATATTCACAAAATAAATGCTGGAGTGCACCAATTCTCCTTTTAGAGTCCGACTTTTTTTTTTTTTTAATAAACAATAAATCTTGTCTCATCCACTAAATCAAAATCATACATTTTCGTTTCCACATATTTTCACATTGTCGAACTGCAACGGCAGCTCATATTGTAATTTCTTCTTTCATTAAATTATAACTTCATCATGACACAATCCATGAAAGGAACTTTCGTTGAGAAAACTGAACTGAAGCTAGAACTGCGTTATGTAAAATATGCAAATGATATAAGTTTGATGTAATTGACGAAGTTTAATCAAAATCTTTGGAACGGTTCCCGAACTATAAGAATTATTTGGTACACACGCTATGGCCGGCCAAAAAGAAGAGACAAGACTGCAATTGTTTTTTTTTTAATTTATCACTGTCGAAAATTGAAACAGCTATAAAATAATAAAAAAAAAATTATTTCTAGAGTTCACAAAAGCTTGCATTTTCCTATATAGATTTTTGCATTGATTCATCATTGGTTCGATATAACATACTGTAACTAAGTGTGTTATGACACTTCACTGCACTCTTCAAACAACAAACAAAAGTCAAAACTGTCAATTGATACTGGGATGACTCATGGTCTTCCGTGAAAACCTTCTTGGTGCTTGACTCGATTCCAATTTCAAATTACTCAACCATGATTTAAAAAAAAAAAAAACAGTCTTACGGTTATACCACCTCGTCAGATATTAAGAATAGGTACATTTCCTTGTCAAGTTTGACAAAATCTATGGTTACCAATTTAATAATCCTTGCTTACATAGTGGTAATTTAAAAAGCTATGAACCAAGTGGTTGTTTCTACCCACGTTAGCCCTTACAACACATGAAATATTGCACATATATGTACGTTTCCTTAATTGCTGCGGATTCCTGATGTGATCTGTTTTACTTTCTGTTTTACCATCAGGATCTATAATTCGCTTGAACATGGATATTAAAATACAACTACATAAATAAAAATATAAAAATGATGACTCTCGCAACACTGCCGTACACCATGGTTGTGGAAGTCTGTTTTGAACATCCTCGGACAATGCTTTTTTTGAGTATAGCGTATAGCACTCGATGATGGTATTAATACCAGTATTTGAACCTTCCTTGTCGCAGTCATGGCGATGATGGTATCAAAGCACAGGACTTATGACTGCACTTCACGTTGTCGTCCAACATTATGACAACCGCATTCAATTCTAGGACTCTTATATTTTTTAATCCCCCAGTATACAGTTTTTTTTTTATTGTCCTGGAACTGCACTGAATTCAGCTCGTCCTCACCTCTTATATCGAGTATACTGATGTTAAGTCGAATCAATTGACGCTCTACATCTACTTTTATCTCCCCTCGAAGTTCGTTATATTGAAGGTTCCATGCTCCAACTCTTGTACGCTGCTGTAGCCAAAATATCACGATTCAGTTATTCCGATTGTATCTCAGTATTAGAAGAATGATGCACCCTAAACCCGACTAACGAACTTACTGTTCGTGCAGTTGATGCAGTAGAAGGATTGTCCACATCATGGTTACCTCTTGGGGCTTCATGTTTTGTTTTCATTTCTCATCTATAAAGCCATTCACGTTCCATCAGGATGATGGTGTTTTCCAGGATGTGGTTCAAAACACCTTCAAGTTCTCTTTTTACTCTTTTGGAAAGTCGAATTCACAAAGCACCAGATGTCGTTTCCTAGAATTGCAACTTGTGGGTAAGCAAAGGATCTTAATTTTGCTCTTCCTAATTCAGTCGCAATTTTTGTATTTCAGTGGTGCACTTTCTTCGCAATCAATGGATCCTTATTCCTTGGACTAATCATACAAGTTTTTTTAAGATGAAAATTATCAATTTATTTCTTATCTTGTATTTTAATTTGAAACTAAATAAGCAATGGCATGTCTTCATTACATTTCGGGTTCCAATTGAATCCTTATTAAAGGATTCTCCTAAATTTTACAGACAAGCCGTAACTAAAACAGTTTCTATCTGAACGAATTCCATTGAATCATAATTTTCAATACGCTCAAGTTTTCCTGGTTATTTCGACACTACTATGCAATGGTTTGAAATGTATCGACATCTTAAAATCTTGTGATGTTACATAGTTAATATTGAAAGTGGAGCCATGCGAACAAGTGAACAATCAAATATTGATAAGGTGTTGATTGGGTAGCAATAATTAGAAATACGTATTGATTACAATTTGAATGCGATTCCCAGAAATATATTCAATAAATTTAATTTAAATGTGTGATTGGCGTCTCTTTTTCGAAACCATGATTTTGTTGGGGTTTTCAAAGGAAAGGGAATTTTAATCGGAATCATAGTATTTCATAGAAATTAATTGAAAGCACACACATATTGATGCTCAGTTCAGGTGTCCGTAATAAAATTAAAATAAAAACTATTTTTTGTACGACTAAACTAAAAACTAAGAAAGTTTGCTGTTCCTTTTCATGCTCTGGGATGGGTGTTGTATAGTATACTACTTATGAGAACGAAATTTTCAAAAAGTTTAAAATTTTTGACGTGAACACCGGCTACACGCACGAAAAACTGTCACGTTCCGATGAAGTGTAACGTTCTGCCTGAGCCGAGCGTGCCAGCGGAAGCGCGGAACAAGCGATAGCGAGGCACGATCGGTCTAAGAGCTCGACTTGTATCTCTCTTCAACTAATCAGCCGATTAGTCCGAGTAGAAGAAAAACAGCGGCAGCACACAACCTACACGTGAACTGTTTTGTTAACAGGTTATCACGTAAAATTATCGTCTGTAAACCGACTTTTCAGACAACCAAGTTTTTTTTCTGCTTTTTGAAATGTGGGCGTCCGCCAAGCCCAAACTGAAATACATAATGTATTTCGTTTAATTGTTCAAATAACTCAATTTAATTTTGCTATATAGAAAAATGGCGGTTGTTGGCGTTTTTCACGGCGGATTTTACCAGTTCAAGAACTTAGCCTTACACTTGAACAAAAGATTATAAGAGGTGTTATTTTGAATAGCCCGCTATTTTGGTAGTTGTCACTATTGTAGCTATAATTTTTAGATATTTGACAAGTCAAAACTACGAGATTACAAAACTTAAGCGAGAGCTACAGTACATTTGCAACGATTTGTTGGATACCCTATTCTCTATATTTTGGTGTGTGTATGCGTTCGCCTACCGCAGCCAGCCGATGTTCCAGTTTCAGAAACAAAATTCTTTTTTAGCAGACAGAAAAAAATTCAATAACTTTAATTTTGTGTGGTGTGATGTTCAATCAGTGCTGTGCTGGCGTAATAAAAAAAGGCGTGCGCCACGCCCAAAGTTAAAACTTTTTATTGCCAAGGCAATTGGTATGAGCTCAGTGACATTCAATTTTATTCATGCAGATCGATTTGAACAAAACAAGACAAAACTTAAATTTTTAAAAATTAGATTTGGAATGGAAATAGCGATTATGGGTGTTCTTAACAATTCTTGGACCATACTCTGCTACGTAACCAAGGAATATAAATCAAAGTGTTCATCTTTTTACTTAAAAACTGCGACCGATAGTTAAAAAACATTAAAAAATTAATGCATTATACGCCTTTAGACGGAAACGCCCCGTAAAAGTGGGCGTGTCTTAAAAATTTGAAGCACTTACTGCGCTTTGATCAGTATTTAGGCATATGTGTAAAACTACAGCTGAATCGAGTAGTTTTTAAACAATCTTACCTGAACAAAGGTATTTTATCAAAATCACGCCTTTAAAAGTGGGCGTATTGAAAAAATGTACACAAGAAAATGTAGAGATATATTTTTCATAAAACGAACTGAAGGGAAAAAGGTTTAAATTGAATATTGGTAGTACCTTAAATTTTTAAAACTAAGTTTTTCGTTCTTTCATGAAAAATGGGCGTCAGCCAAGCCCAAACTGAAATATTTTTATTTAATTGGAAGAAGGTTTACCAAAAGCTTACGTTTGCAAAATTTTAGCGTTATGCTTTTATCGTAACTGTACGAAACACAGAATTTATTTTAACCAAATTGAGGTTGTTCATCAAAAATATCGATTGTGGGTGTGTTTTTGGGCGGATTTTACCGGTTCAAGAACTTAGCCTTACTCTTGAACCAAATATTATATATACAAAATTTCAGCTTTCAAGCTCAAAAATTGCGACCTCTTGAGAGTATACATACGGACGGACGGACATGGCTTAATCGACTAGGCTTTTGATTCTGAGTCAGATTATATATACTTTTCTATAGGTACCTAACGGTATTTTTTCTCTATGTTACAAGCTCCACACCAAATACAATATACCTATTCTATGGAATAGGGTATAAAAATGATAAACGCTTCAACAACGCATTTAAATTGGTAAAATTAACTATAAGAATGTTGACAGTTTGCCAGAGACGTTTCGTAAAACTAAAACATTTTTTGGTCGCCGTGAAGCAACTTCTCGGACAGCAATTCAGAAATTGGTCGAAAAATTTGAGCTGCTAGGGAAAGTTAGCAATGTGAAAAATAAAACCCGTACACGTCGCTTAAGAAGCATCTCCATCTTTCTCTCTCTCTCTCTCTCTCTCTCTCTCTCTCTCTCTCTCTCTCTCTCTCTCTCTCTATTTTAATTTTGTGTGGCCGGAATCAGATGGTATCGATCTGGACAACAACAAGACAGCGCTACGTGCCACACAAGCAACGAAGTCATCGATCTTTTACCGGAAGAGTTCCCGGACCATGAGGTGAAGAAATATCTTGAGAAACGGAAACTTCTGGATGGCAGTACGGTTTTCGTAGCAATATGTCCACTGGTGATGAGATAGAATATCTCACCGAACAGTGGAACAAATCTTTACATCGTTTTGGAGAAAGCAAGATTATTGAACTTGATATTTCTTAAGCATTTGGTAGAGTTTGGCACCAGGCTCTCTTATCGAAAAGGCGTGCATTTGGCATCGATGAACCCCTTCTTCGATAGATTAGTTGTTTTGTATGGCTTTCAGTCTGTTACTTATCTTATTCTTATTTTTTTTTTATGATCTCTTGTCTAATACTTCTAATCTACTAAATTATTTTGCTGACGACAGTACTCTCAGCTTTTCATATTCGTTTCCAGATTCACATCATATCCTTCGGTTGAGGAACTGCAACGGTATCGTATGATTAGCTCATTAAATTCCGATCTTGACAGCATTGTCCAATAGGGAATCACTATCCGTGTCTAATTTAATGCTTCAAAAACTCAATGCTGTCTTCTGTCGTTAAAGCACCCTATGCCACTGTCCATAAGTGGCACTTGCAATGAGGAAACCGATCAGCTTTGCGTTCTAGGTATGTTTATCACAAATCATCTTCTGTGGAACGATCACATATTTGAACTCGCCAAAAATGCCGCAAATTACTTAGGTTTCCTAAATTGATGCAAGAAATATTTGTCCCCTTCTTTGTCTGGCTATAATATACAAGGCATTCGTTAGCCCGGAGCTAGAGAACAATTCTGAGTTAAGGCTAAGTTAAGTGGGCTGTAGGTCAATAAAAGATGTTATTTGTTTAATCTCGACGTTTCGAACATGTATATGCTCTTCATCAGGCTTTTATTTTCAAAAATCAAAACATAAAAATAGAAAAGAACAACATATAAGTACCTCACATAAAGTGACAAGTCAATTAAACTTACAAAATATTTTTATAACGATTTTTTAACGTTTTACAGCAATATCACATTTCGTATCAGAGTAAACATACAAATTAAACTGAAATTTAGAATTGCAATTAAAATTAAAGTTAAACTATCAAGTATAGGCTATTTTAATTAAAATTTAATTAAAATAGCCTATACTTGATAGTTTAACTTTAATTTTAATTGCAATTCTAAATTTCAGTTTAATTTGTATGTTTACTCTGATACGAAATGTGATATTGCTGTAAAACGTTAAAAAATCGTTATAAAAATATTTTGTAAGTTTAATTGACTTGTCACTTTATGTGAGGTACTTATATGTTGTTCTTTTCTATTTTTATGTTTTGATTTTTGAAAATAAAAGCCTGATGAAGAGCATATACATGTTCGAAACGTCGAGATTAAACAAATAACATCTTTTATTGACCTACAGCCCACTTAACTTAGCCTTAACTCAGTTTAAATAAAACAGGTCACAAAAACAAAAACAATTGTTAGAGAACAATTCTCAATTCACTCGAACATCGCCGTAATGTGTCTTGCCTCACCTTGTTTTATCGCTACTTTTATAAACAGTGCTCCAGCGAAATAGCCAGTTGCGTTAATCCCTTGAAACAATTTCCCCAATTTCCCCAAAACACACACACTGCAAGAAATGTCCATCAAATTACTCTCGAGCCTAAATTCAGACGTACTGTTAGGTACAGAGACTCTTTTTTTAGCCGCACTACAGGAATGTGGAATGTTTTACCGGGCTCGATTTCTCCCTCCCATTGCGATATACAGACATTCGAAACCAATGTGCAGTATATATCGAGTTTGAAGTATAATCAAAGTTGATTCAGACCTCATTCCTGAAAAAAATAATATCTAGGAAACTATTATTAGATAACTATATGAGCCAAAAACAAAGAATTTAGTTAACAAGGTAATGACCAAAAAAAAAAATAGAAAACATTACAAAACACTTAATTATAATTAAATTAAAATTTTTTGACTATATAGTTGTGTTCTGTCTGTGAAATGTGAATAAATTGTTTAATCAAAAAAGTTCATTTTTAATATTTAGATAAAACTTTTGACATTAAAACTTTGTTTGGAAACCCAAAGGCAAATATTATTTTCCCTTTAAAATTCTAATCTGCCAACAAATGATAAAGTTCATGGCTAATGCTGGTGCTATTCGGTTTGCCTAATTGCTGATTTGATTTCCACGAATTCACCAAAGAATTAAAATAATCTCCCCTAAAATTTCTACAGAATTGCAATTAACGAGTTAACTTTAAGCCAAGTAAATAGGTAATAAGCTTCATACCTACTTTCCATATTATATTCACAAAGTTAGCATCGCAAATTGGCCTTGTTTGCATAAGCGACATTATTGAAACACTAAAACAGCCAAATGTACGCTACTCAATTTGGACCACAATATTTTTTACTTGCTCATTAGGGCAAGTATTGGTTTCGTGCAGAAAAAAAAAATTGAGGTTTTAATCAAACATGACATTACGATTATGGAGAAGCCCAAAAAAGTGGTTTTCGAAATACCGTCCGTCCGTCGGTCTGTCTGTGCGGATGTGCGTATGTGCGTCTGTGCTCTTTTTCACGTCATGCTACAGTCTAAACCGCTTGACGGATTTTCTTCAAACTTGATATATAGTAGTTTGAAGAAAAACCGTTGTCGAGGTTTTTTTAATTTCGTTCCAGCCCGGCTCAAACTGGTACCTTTCTAATAAGGGTTTTTTTTTTCAATTTCAAAATTTAGCTTACTTTAAGCATTTCTAACAAAACTGCGTTTTTTGTTTTTGGCTCAAATGGTCGTAACGAAAATCATGTTTTAACGGCTTTTTTTCAAATAGCCATAAGTTCACAACGGCTTGATTGAATCAACTCAAATTTTGTTTGACATAGTTTTTCATAGTGTTCTATAAGAGTGTTTAGTAAATTTTTCACTGAAGCCTTTCTAAACGGTGGCTTCCATACAACGAGCCGTTGAGTTTTAGCCAACTTTTTTTGGTTTTTTCTAATTTTCTCGAAAATGGCTCTAACGATTTTGATTAAACTTTGTGTGTTATATTCTTTTAGTGTTTTTAAGAGAACTGCGTTTTTAGTTTTTGGCTAAAAATGCAAATAACGGAGATCTGCTCTTAACGGCTTTTTTTCAAATGGCTATAAGTTGTCAACGGTTGCATCGAATTTACTCAAACTTTGTTTGGTATAGTTCCTTACAGCTTCCTACCAGATGGCATTGATTTTTTTTCAGTTTCTCTTTTTTAAATGGTGGTTCCTATACAAAGAGCCACTAGATTTTGGCCAATTTTTTCATTTTTTCTAATTCATTCAAAAAAGGCTCCCCCGATTTTTATGAAACTTTGTATGTAACATACATAGAATACTTCAAACAAAACTGCATTTTTAGTTTTTGGTTATAGGTACATGATAATAGTGGAAATTGCTTTTAACAGTATTATTAATTTGGCCATAAGTGGACATTTGTATCATTTATAACACCCAAAAGATAACGTCTTAATTTTAAATATTAAAGGTTTCTTAACGCTCCCGTATATCAGTTTTTCCAGTTTCAGTCAAATTTTTTTAGGTTTTAACAAATTTTTCAAAAATGAGTTGTTCTCATTGATCGAAAAGTTTGTTTTCATCGTACTATTACACCCACAGAGCAAGTACGTGCGACCCAGTCGTGCATTTTATTTTGTATACGGCACACGCGCTTAAGGGGTTTGTTAAAGCCCTTTTAATGATTAGTCACAGCGCGAGCGATAGGAAATTAGGGAGGAAGGGAAAAGAGGTGTCGATGAAAATTGGTCTTGAATGTTTGAAGATCAAAATGGCAAGAGAAAACTGTGCCAGACAATTCATTCCACATTCGTGTTGTACGGCTAAAGAAAGAATCCCTATATTTCACGGTACGTCCGAAATTGAGCTCAAGTGTAAACTGATGAGCGTTCCTAGCAAGACGAGTGTTTCGGGGGAAATGTTTAAGGGGTGGAACGCAGCTGGCTACCTCGAGTGAGCATTTTTTGTAAAAGAATCTGTAAAATAAGGAATGACATGAAACATTTCGACGATGTTCAAGGGATGGAAATGTTTCCATAATGTTTCTCCCTCCTATCAATTTTAACGCTTTTTTCTGAACTCTGTCGAGGAGGTGAAGAAAAGTTTGAGAAGTACCTGCCCAGAGATGGGAGTTATACTCGAGTTTAGGGCGTATAAACGCCTTGTTAATTGTAGCCAGATCAGAAGGGGTGAAAAACTTCTTGCATCTATTAAAAAAGCCTAAGTATCTTGCAGCATTCTTGGCAATCTCAAGTATAAGATCATTCCAACAAAGGTTGTCACTGATGCACATACCGAGTACTGATCTGATAGCTTTTCGGCCTCCTCGATGCAAGTACCATTCATGGATAATAGCATAGGGGGCATTTTTAGCTTTAACGACAAAAGACAGCATTGAGTTTTCGACGAATTAAACTCTACATGATTTCTTATACCCCAGTTCACAATGCTGTTTAAATTGGAGTTTAATGAGCTTATCATACGGTGTCGTTGTAATAACATGTCCGAAGCGAAGGCCGTGAATTATCAAACGTATATGAAAAGCTGAGGGTTGAGTCTTCAGCAAAACAATTTAATGGATTAGAAATCACAGACAAGAGATCATTTATAAAAATGAGAAAGAGAGTCGGAGACAGAATGGAGCCCTGGGGCACACCAGCATTTTTTTTTTTACAAGTAGACATGCTGTCAAGATTCGGAATCCTGTAAAGAAATCAGTAATGAATGGTATGCTTGCGGACAGTGAATTTGAGCCACAGGAAATTAAAGTTCGTATTAGAACAATGCCTAAATTGGGAAGGCTCTGGCAAGCAATATCATTTCTAACGTAAACAACAAGACCATCTTGGGAAAAAGAAATGGCACTAAGTTATATTCAACTAAACAAAATTCTGATATATCAGTATTCTGTTCAACCTGGGTTTCACTTAATGCCAAAACAGCTGGCCTGTATTGCACAGTATGGGCGTACACAGAAAAGAAATTCTTTCTTAGCCCACGAACATTTGAATAGACAACACAAAAATCACTTACCATTTTAAAAAACTAAACGCACAAAACACAATTCTGACGTAACTAAGTCAAACCGCGTAGTGTAGGCTCCTATTTATTCCAATGGAAAACAAACTGTCCTAGGTGTTATGCCCATAAGACAATTTGCATACGAAAATCAATATACACCATCAAAACACGAAAAAACTATTCGCCAAATGCTACTTGCCCACAGACCGCAAACCTCTTGTGATAAGCTTCACAAGGGGCTTGCAGTGCAAACGTCCGGAAACGGATTATTTTATTTTTGTGAGTGTACATACAATTAATATCCCAAAACCAAATTTAAAAAAAATACTCTTTGGAAATATTGTGAATCAACAAGTCTCTCCATTTTCAGCAGTTAAACTCTTAAATAAAGAGCTGCATCCTGCAATTAAGTGGTTTTTCACTATTTAACTGACACTGGTGAGGTGAATAACTGAATCCATTGGCGGGCGGCTTAAGTTCAGGAAATGCAAATTTATTTTGGCCACATCAATAACGGCGAAAAATATTATTCCTGGAACGTGGTCGCTTCACAGCAAAGACAAATATTTCGCTGCTATTTTGGCGATGAACAAATATTTGTTATTTTCACAAAATGAAATGCACATATTGAAACTGGAGAATTTGTCGGAATTTTGGATTTAAATGCCACTCATGGACTGGACAGTGCCAGGAAGTACAGTGGAAAAGAATAAAATTTTACACATTTGATCATTGTTCATTGGATTGAAATTTAATGAGCGTATCATACGTTGCAGTTCCTAACCCGGAGAACAGGATTGTGATCCTGGAAATTTTTTGGATTTGAGTAGGGGAAGGTGGTAGAATGGCAGTCACTTAAGTATGAACACTCTTCAAGTTTCTTGAAAGCAAAAAAATTTTCTATCACGTATATGTACTTTAAGAAAAAAGGATTAACTTGACCGCCATTACCCATCATAGTGGGTAATGACGGTCATAAACACGGGTAATCACTGTCAAATAATTGACTTCCAATATCAGAAAAAAATAAAAATACTTCAATTTTCAATAAAATAATAAATAAAAACACTAGATAGATGCATATGTCGCATATATACCCTTCGGTGACTCCCATTTTGAGTACCTACTCTGCCCACCTACCACACAGTGCGTGCAGCGAAACCGCATAACTCATTGTTTTGTCCAAAAACATCATAGACCAAACACTTATTTTGGCCTGTCTGTTATTTTTAGATTATACTATCTTCGTCAGAGATTTCTGTAAATATTTTTCGAACTTTTTCTCTTTTTTAAGTTTAACTGGCACGATTTTTGAAATTTGTATTTATTTCCTGTAACTGACCAGAGGGACACGGTTGTCTGCCCGTGTTCCCCAATATCATGAGCAACCATTAAAATCATTTTTTAAATACAAGATTTTTTTTTTTTTGAAAACATTAGTGAACTATATACTCGTACGTAAATGTATATAGAGCGCATAATTTAACAAACAAAAACTCAAACAAATAAAAACATAATACTCACACAGATTTTTGTTCGGCTGAAAATAAGAATAGAAGCACTAAATTTCGTTTTGATGGCTTAACTTCAAAATAAGACATCTCTTTGAACTTGACAAACGTCAAAATGTTCTCTTATATGTAATCAAAACCGAAACTAACTTCACATTGGTTAGGCTGAAACTACATTGACCGTCATTACCCACTGATCATGTTTTATTTATGTAGATAACAGCTTGTTATGTCATTCACTGGAATTGAATATATTTCACTAGAACAAGTATTAGGTTTCAATTTTTTTTTTTTTGAATATCCCTATAGTTTTGAATACCTGCTAAGTTGTTTCACAAAAGCAAGTCAATATTGTTTAATTTTATTTGATGCAGATAATGTGTTTTTCCAAAGAAAGGCAATCTAATTGGATTGGCTTAGGCACGTTTCGTGACAAAAACAATAAAAAGAGGATAACTTTCAAAATAATTTAATTACAATTTTAAATTCAAAAGTTCGTTTCAATAATCTTAAATTGGATGTATTTCCCCTGCTGAATCAAAATGATGCACATGGACAGTGCTGCCAATATTGGAATTAAATGAGCTTATCTTACAATTACATTGCTGTTCCACATCCATAGCCCGGGGTTGTTAATCTGAAAACGAGTTTGAGAAGCTGTGCATAAAAGTCTTAGACCTATATTTAAAAATGAGGAAAAGAGTCAGACACAGACAGGAACCTTGAGGCACACCAGCAAATTTTTTGTGAGTTAATAGACTGAAAAACGTGGTTCCTGCCATGCCGTCCGTCGGTCTGTGAGTGCTTTACTACTCTAGGCGAATGACAAAGTCTTTATGCTACAAGCGCAGAAAAAGCATCATCTGATGAGCACAAAATTGAAGTTTGTGCCTCTTGCATTTTAAAGCAGTTTTTCTTACTTAGTTTTACTTTTTTTCCACATTTGATATCGATTTAAAAAAATTGTAATGCAAACACTTTGAGGGGTATATTATAAATATAAAAAAAAATTGTCTGTTACCACTAGTCGAAGTGTGTAACGCTTTCTTGAAAAATGCCAAAGTTTATAATCTTAAGAAATCAGGTTAAGAAAAAGACACATTTTGGAACAGTTAGATTTTACAAGTTGTTTTCATCGAATTGTCCAACGATAATCTTAGTGTGCGAAAAATTAAAACAAACAATCAAGGGTTAAATACAGCTCCACTCAATTAATATTATTACTTGCTTACTTATCGTGGCACTTTTAGTCCATTAAGTACCACCAGTCTTCGACCAACACTACCCCTAGGCCCCAGTCAATCTGGTCCCTAATCAGTTGCTTCCACTAACGCTGGTCAAGACTCCATTATGCCCCAGCCATCATCACTGAATCTTCTTCTCTGATAAAGTGTGATTTTTTATCTCCATGAGAAGTTAAGGTGGTTGTTGTCTATGGTTTGACAGTTGAGAATGTCAAACTGTGTTGACATTTCTGTTCAGTAGGGTTTAACAATTCTTTACGAATCTTCTAACACTGCAACAACGCTTCCAAATTGTGGAAGTTTACTTTGAACAAAATAAATCCTTTCGTAAAACAATTTCATTTTTCGGTTAACATAATTTGGTCTAGTGAGCAAGCAATTTGTGCAGTTATTGATCGTTTTCGCACTAATTTTGCTCTCCTCGATTCAAAACTACCAACAAGACAAAGAAATGTGCATACCGAAGAGAATATTGCTGCTGTAGAATATTGAAGAGGTTACAAGATAGAGCAATACCTCGTCTTAAGCGTTTCTCGAAATCAAAAGAGTCGGCAGTTTTTTTCCAACCTTGATATTTAAACTGCACTGACATCTGTGTCTACACTTTTAACAGATGGTTTTCCGAACGGCTTATACTTATACCCACTTCCATTGAAAATCCATTTTATCTTTTCAAAAGCATAATAATTTTGTGAATTTCGGCTTGAAATTTCCAAGTCATTCTTAACCCAAAAAAATAAAAAAAACTATCTTAAAACATTATCGTCCTCAATGCTGCAATGACAACGTAATCAACGTACATTATATCATGATTCATGAGTCACAAGACGCGTTCAAATTGAGCTTGACGTTATCGCCATCTCACGTTGCTAAATAGCAACATCTTTTTATCATTACATTAAGGCCTTAACTCAGAAGTAAATAGTAATTTGATAAAAGAAGAAGAAGAAGCTGAAAAAAAACAAGGATCTGCTTTTGCCATGAAATAAAGCCATTTAAGTTGAACCTACAAATCACAACAAATTCCTTTCAAATAACTTTCGAAAATGAAAAACACACACATTCCCCTTTTTATTACCCACAGGGAAAATTTATAGCAACAGTTTGGTTTCGTTTTTCAAGGACATTATTTTTGCCCCTGTTTATTTACATTTTGCTTATCTTTACATTATTATTTTTTACAACCCCCAAAGGCGCGGGTGTGTGAGTGCACATATTATTTCTGGCAAATGGATTCAAAAAGAAAGTCGGTGGTGTAAACACATTTTGGTGGGGGGATATTGCCATAGGCCCTCATTGAATTTGGGTTCATTGATATTGATTTCCTTCAGTAAACATGGCTGAACGGATGTGACAGAAACGTTATATTTACTTGTTTTTGAAAAAAAGCTGTGTATAGTGTATGTGTGAAAAAAAGGACATCAAAAATGGGAAGGTAAATGAAATATCATCTGGATTCGGGATGCTTGGTGAAAACATTCTCCTCCCTTGCAAAGCTGGCATTCTACAATCAACTCCGAGGAATTTTACTCTATTATACGGCCTCGTCCTTGGAAATATTTTCATATTGTAAAGAGGATAAAGTAGCAGAGCGGAAAAAATTATTTGTTTTCATTAAAAAAAGAAAACTTCCCCGAGGGTTGACGTCGAATTTTAAATGCAAAAACTTACAAAATTTATCAACCATAACTTCAGTAGGTATGTGTGTTTCCTTCTTAGGTTAATACGACTGTAATTAATGGAGCTTATAATAAGGACTTGTATTATGAACATCATCATTGTGTGCACATTTGTTGTCAATTTGTATTGTGGTTTGGAAACGGCCGGACCGGACGGAACATGCACGAAAAGGCGGCTTGTTTTTTTGTTCACTGTAGACAATTATTTTCTTTTTTTTTATAAAGTTTTAAGGTTATCGTATTTAAGGGTCCAGTAGTAGCCAGCAAAATTATGGGTTCTGTATAGAAACTTTGATACAACACCCTTTTTACAGGAACCAAGTCGTTTTTCGAAACCCCTCTAACTTTTGGACAAACAACCTCGCAGACACTTCAAAATTACTATGCTTGTTCAATTTGGCAAGAATACTTCTGAAAATGTCAGATAATAATGAGACACTCAGATTTTCGAAAATCGCTAAAATTCGGAACAGTATACTAATTGAAGACTTACTGACAGATCATCAAAACTAAACGTCATTGTAGAACCTTTAAATTTTGTACTGCGGTGTATTCAAAGAGAAATTTAAAGATTTTTCATTTATTAGGCGTGGCTACCGCCCATATTCAAGGCAATGTTAAAAAATTCATGGAAAATTTCTAATCACAGAATCAGAATCTTTAAAATTTGAAGGGAAATCTTTTGAATTAACTGCCGCTTTTAAAAGTTACGGAGGTTCACGAATACAAGAAATCTATCTTAAATTATTGTAAGCCCAGCTTACGTAAGGAAAATTAAGCAAAACCTTGTGTGAAATATACAGATTGTTCTATTCTTCTATAGCTTTCAAAAAAATGAAAATCGATAACTCATGGAAAACAGTCTCATACTAAGTTTTATAACTTGATTTTCTCACCTTACTTATCTTAAATTGCGGTTTTTGAGAAAATTAAAAAGTATGGCTTAAACTGAGTTTAAGTTTTAACGTTTTAAAAAGTGTTACTGTAAGAAATTACAACGCCATCACCAACTATACAAAGAACTATGTCAAACAATGTTTGAGGAAATTCGATCGAGCCTTCTCCAACTTATGGCCACTTGAAAAAAGCCATAAGTTGCGATAAAAGCAAAACACTGAAATTTTGAACATGCAAGCTTAAGGTAAACCTTCTTCCAATAAAATAAAAATATTTCAGTTTGGGAGTGGCTAACGCCCACTTTTCATACAAAAACATTAATTTTGCTTTTATAAAGAAAAATTATTGAAGCGAAAAACTTAAAATTTTGTGAGTATTATTTGTACATAAACATCTTGTGTATGAAATCATAAAAATTATTTTGGGCTTGTGTGACGCCCACTTTTTGAAACTCTAAAAAAATTGTTTTTGTAAATAAACGGTATTTATAATGAATCCGCAAGCCAAAATTTTGCGTCTCTTAGTAGAAACTAAATCGTTTGTGTATGAAAAGAAATTTTTGAATTTTGGGCGTGGCTTTCGCCCACTTTTCATGAAAAAACGAAAAATGTAGTTTTAAAAATTTAAGGTACTACCAATATTCAATTTAAACCTTTTTCCCTTCCGTTCGTTTTATGAAAAATATATCTCTACATTTTCTTGTGTACATTTTTTCAATACGCCCACTTTTGAAGGCGTGATTTTGATAAAATACCTTTGTTCAGGTAAGATTGTTTAAAAACTACTCGATTCAGCTGTAGTTTTACACATATGCCTAAATACTGATCAAACACTCTTAAGTGTTTGGCATTTCTTTTTTTCTCTGGTCTCTGTGCTTACTTTTTTTTTTTTTTTTTTTTGTCTAAATATGAATGTTGAATCTTCTAACTACAGTGTGGGTGAAAAATCAACGCATGTTATGGTAAATGTTCTTTCTAATTATTGTCGTGATGGTTTCAAGGTTTGTAATTTAAATGCTCGCAGTCTAAACCAGTGCAAATTGGATTATTTGAAATATTTATTTATGGATTCTGGAGTCGATGTGGTTTGTGTCTGTGAGACATGGTTTAAGCAAGATGTTTGTGATATGCAGTGTAATATCCCTAATTATTTGGTCTCAAGGAATGATAGAGTAACAAGTACATGTGGAGGGGGGATAGCAATCTACTGCAAATCTTCACTTAAATGCAGAGTAATAAGTAGTTCGGTGGGTTTAGACGTTGAATTTTTAATTGTTGAAATACACGATGGTTGCACTAAATGCTTGGTCGCCTGTGCATATGTTCCAAACAGACGTTGTTCTCCTCAATCGTTTTTTTCTGTTCTATCACAATTTTCACATTTGTATGAACATGTAATAGTAACAGGAGACTTCAATGCTGACCTACTCAAACATGATTCGCGAGCTTTCCAAATTAATGACTTTGTCTCTTCTTTAGGTCTTCAAATATTGAATACAACTTATCCCACGCGAATTGCAAAAGATTGTACCCCTAGCCTTCTTGATTTGGGCATTATATCTGATCCAACATCTGTCCTTCTTTTTGACCAGCTTTCCCTCGACTGTATCTCTGATCATGATCTTCTGTTTTGTACGTACAACGTTAATTTTAATCACACTATTGCTCCCTTATCATTCACTTTCAAAGATTTTCGGTCAATAGATGTACCTGTTCTTCATCACGCTGCCTTTAGAGCCCCTTGGAATAACTGTCTTTTTATATCTGATCCTGATGCCAAGCTGAATTGTTTCCAGGAAGTACTCCTCGGATTGATTAATGATTTTGTTCCCATCAAAACGGTAAATATCCGTAATAAAAGCTGTCCTTGGTTCAATTCTGATGTTATTGAAGCCATTAAAGTCCGCAACAAGTTTTATGGAAAATGGAAACATTCTCCATCAAACTCTAATTGATTGCTTACAAGGCAGTAAGAAATCGTTCGACTGTGGTAATACGAAACTCCAAAAGAAATTATTATTCATCTAAACTTAATACAGCCCTCCCCCCGAAAACTCTTTGGAATAATTTGTGAAAGATTGGTATTTCCGGTTCAAGAAATGTTTCTAAGTGTGAAATCGATCCTGATGTGCTGAATAAATGCTTTCTCGAAAATGATACTCAGGAGTTAGATTTTAACTTCTCTGATAGGGTAAATCCGCACATGCAGGCAATTAGGAGTTTAGTTATAGAATCAGTTGATGAGAATGAAGTAATAAACTGCATAAATCAAATCAAGTCAAACGCTGTGGGAGAAGATGGGTTACCTCGTCGATTCATTAAACTAATTCTACCATATATAACACCAAGCTTGACTCATATAATTAATCATTGTATCATAACATCAACCTTCCCGAAGTCATGGAAAATAGCCAGAGTTGTGCCTGTTGCAAAAAAATCCAACCCAATGTGCGTTACTGATTTTAGACCTATTAGTATTTTACCGTGTTTGTCGAAAGTCTTTGAGAGATTGATTGCCAAACAGGTTCTTCAATACTTGTCTTTGTACAACCTTCTCTATGCTGGACAATCTGGTTTTAGAGCAAAACATAGTTGTTCAACTGCAATGGTCAAAATATTTGACGACATAAGACAAGACTACGATAAGAGACATGTTACGCTTCTTTGTCTTCTTGATTTCTCAAAGGCTTTCGACAAGGTAAACCACAAAATTCTTTGCGGGAAATTAAAATATCTTTTCGGTTTTGGTAATTCTGCAGTGAGGCTAATTGAAAGTTATCTGTCTGACAGACTTCAGAAAGTTGTAACTAATGATTCTTGTTCGAACCTCCTACGTGTAAAACAGGGTGTTCCTCAAGGATCAATTCTAGGTCCTATCATTTTCTGTATGTTCATTAATGATTTACCATCTGTTTGCAAACATACCACAGTACACCTCTATGCTGACGACGTTCAGCTGTACCTGGCTCGACCAATTAACTGCGTTATTGAACTAGTGGATAAATTAAACGAGGACCTTAGTGAAATTTATTCTTGGTCTAAGCAAAACGGTTTACTGCTAAATCCCAGAAAATCTCAAGTCATTCCAATCACAAAAAAGAAACTATCACCTAATAGTCTATCTGACATATTTTTATCTGTAGATAAACTAAAACTTGTTCAAAATGTGACAAGTCTGGGCTTTGTTTTAAACTCTAACCTATCCGGATACGACCATACTAACTATGTTATAGGTAGAATTTATGGATGTCTTCGGAAATTATGGATGACTGCAAGCTTTACAGACAAAGGCTTGTTAGAACTCTAATTCTTCCACTTATTACTTACTCTGAAGTCGTATACCCCAATCTAGATTCCTTATCCCAACAAAAACTGCAAGTTGCGTTCAATGATTCCGTTCGATACATTCATGGACTCCGTAGGCATGACCATATTTCTCAGCATGTGAAAAACTTTTTGGGAACTACTTTAGATAAATATATTGATGCCAGAAACTGTATCTTCTTACATAATCTTGTTACTGGTAAGACTCCGCTGTATTTGTATGATAAACTAAATTTTGTTCGTTCTCTTAGAACGTTTTGTCTTATTCCATCACGCTATAATGCCACTCACTTCAAAAGTGCAATTTTCTCTCATTTCTCTTTAAATTAATCTTACAGATACCTCTTTTACTCTTTCAAATTTCTCATTTTTATACTCTTTCTCATTCTCCTTTTATTTATAAGATTTTTCTTCTTTTTTAAAAATGTCTTACTCTATGCTGCTATCCTTATAAAAATCTATTATTGTGAATTAAAATTAGTTTTAAGTTATTTATTTTAAATTGAATACATATAAAACTAAACTAATAGCTATATATCTTATCTCTGAGTACTATAAAAGATATTAATCTTAATGTACAAATATTTTTATTATGTATCCAATAAATTGAAATTGAAATTGAAAAAGCTCAGTTAGCGCTTCAAATTTTTAAGACACGCCCACTTTTAAGGGGCGTTTCCGTCAAAAGTCGTATAACGCATTAATTTTTTAACGTTTTTTAACTATCGGTCGCAGTTTTGAAGTTAGAATATGAACACTTAGATTTATATTTCTTGGTTACGTAGCAGAGTGTGGTTCAAGAATTGTTAAAAACACTCATAATCACTATTTCCATTCAAAATCTACTTTTTAAAATTTAAGTTTTGTCTTGTTTTGTTCAAATCGATCTGCAAGCTTAAAATTGAATGTCACTGAGCTCATACTAATTGCCTTAGCAACAAAAAGTCTCAAATTTGGGCGTGGCACACGCCTTTTTTTATTGTGCCAGCAGTAATTCAACATCACACCATACAAAATTAATGTTATTGAATTTTTTCCTGTCTGATAAAGAAAAACTTTGTTTCTGAAACTGGAACATCGGCTGGCTGCGCGAGGCGAACGCATGCACATACATATAGGGAATAGGGTATCCAACAGTTCGTTGCAAACGTACTGTAGCTCTCGCTTATGTTTTTCATTTTGGATTTGCTCGAAAACGGTTCTTACGATTTTGATTAAACTCAAAATTTAACAAACCTAGAGCATTTTTGATAATACTCCTTTTGTTGGTTTTGGCTTAAATGGTCATAACGAAATCACGTTTGAACGGCCATTTCCATGTCACGTGATGGAATTCATTTAAACTGCGTTTTCCATAGCTTACATACTTTTCAAAGACGATTTTCCTTTTTTTTCAGTAACACCATTTTAAACAATGGCTTCCACACAAAGAGCCATCTTTTTTATGTTTTAGCCAACATTATTTTGTTTTTTTTTTTCAAATTTTACAAAATATTGGATTTAAAAAATTTTGACTAACTTTGTTTGCTATTAATAGAATATTAAAAAAAAACCTGCCAACATTTTCTAGCCAAAAAATAAAAACGCAGTTTTAGCTACTTTTAATATATTTGGTATATACAAAGTTTAATCAAAAAGTCTGTAGATTGACTTTGGTGAAAAATCTCGAAAATGTATTCCAGCCCGAAATTAATATTTGCGCTTAGGCGCTTAAGCTAATAGTTTCACTCTCTCCTTCAACTAGCTTAAAGAAAAATTCATTTAAAGTGCCTCTAGAAATCAAAAGGGAACCCTAACGCTTACCCTAATGTTATTACTTGGCGTGTGTGAGACACTTAAGATTGCCGTTTGAGGAGCCTTAAATATTAATGTTACGTAGAATGTTTAAGTCCTTGTTCGGGACCTCAATGTTTTGTTTTGACTTGCTATTTATGTAACCGGTGATTTCAATGTCTTTTCTTTGAAATATATAAAAAAACATTAAAAGAAATGTATTTTCTTCTAACACATACCAGCATAAATTGCAGACTCATGTCATGTGAAATTAATTTGAAATTATTACTTCTTTTGAGAGATAAATAAATGATTGTTTGGAGTGGTTTTTCGAGTGTGGCTAAATAAATTGATATCATTGTGGTTTGGAAACTTAAGATTCATTGTATATTTTAGCAGGAAGCGTTCAGACACCTTAATTGATAATTTTTTTGAAAGGACGCTATAATTAATATTACGGACATTTTTATCTTAAAAAAGGAACTTTTGTATGTTGATGCTTCATTGAATGGCTTTTCAAAATACTTTTGAAATTTTCATTGGATTTGAAATAATTTTTGATATGTGAAAAACGTCACCAGAATGCGTCACGAGAGAGAGACACATATAATTATTTATTCGTATATACGCTTGTTCCTCTCCTATACTAAGCTCTTCTACTAAGCATCCTTCACAAGAGGACGCGTATTACAAAACATTAGTTAAAATCCAGCGCAGTGTATTGATTAAATGTAATGTATTTTGATTTGTGTTATTATTTGTAGATATGTATCTAAAAAATAAATTATGAAAGTAGGGGGAGTGGGGTTTAAATAGTAACAGGGGTAGTAAGATGTCAGACTATTCACGTTTAAAATTAAGAATTGCGTGATGGAGTAAAATTTGTATTTTTCCATATCTATAAGCATATCTACTTCAGGTGTCAATTGGACGTCAACGAGAAAAGTTCTGTGGTAGTCCCAAGAAATAGCAGGATCTAACTTTTTTATTTTTTAAATTTTTGGTCCTCCTCCTGGCATGGAATATATAGGGCGGTGGTTGTTTTTTTTTTTAACATCCGTTTTAATTTTGGTTGTTTGTGTACACATCTTATTAACGTGTGACACCCGGTTTCTTGTATGTTGATTTTTTCGTGTGAAATTTCATGGTAGGGCAAGTTGTAACATTTTTGCGGGGTAAATAGCAACAAAACTTTCCCCTTGATTTTTTTACTGATCGTTTTGAACAAAAATAATTGATGATCAACAAAATGTAAGTATGTCCCGTTTGTTGTGAAGCATTTTGTTGAAAGCTTGCCAGGGGAAAGTTGGGTTCAGCTTATAATATATAATATGCAAAAAATGTTGTAGGTGGTTGGTTGTAGGTGGCGTGGGCGATGGGTGATGGTTAAAAAAGGGGATTCGTTGTGTGGGCTGTTGGTGGTTGTATGTGGGGGTGGTAGGTTGGTGTTTGGGTAAGGGGGTGAAAAAAGGAATTCAAAAATGGTTGGTGGTTGTAGAGGTGGGTTGGGTGGTTGGTGGCTGGAGAGATACCTACACATGAACTGTTTTGTGAACTGGTTATCATAAAAAATTATCTTCCGTGAACCGTCTTTACAGACAACCATTTTTTTAAGTTATTTTTTTTAATAATGGCTGTTTTTACATAATATATTTAAATATCATATATTCTTGTCATACGTTTTATTTAATCGTACTAAGAGTTATGTTTTCTTCTTATCAGCTTTTCATAAAATAATAATTGGCTTATAATAATATTGTTTTGTTTTTTTATAATTTTTGTTACACGTTACCCCTGACTATGTTACAACTAGCCCCATTATCGGGGTTAGTTGTAACAAAACTTATTTTTCTCAATGCAATATCTTCTGAGCGCACTTTGTTTAACTTTTTTAATGGATCTTGTAGCTGAAACATGGTTCTTAAATTTTAAAAAGGCTTGGCTGACTTATTTTTAAAAACTTGAGCTACATAGGTTTTCGTAAAAACTGTTACTTTTAGCCGAAAACTGATTTTATAAAGATCCATCCAGAGATTCAAAAGCAAATGCAATTAAAAAACAACATGAACGGAACACAATATTCCCCAATTATTCTATGTAAAGGGTGTTTTTTTAGAGGTTTAAAACTTTGAAATGGAATAAAACAGAGATGATATTTTTTTGAATTGACATAAAATTTACTTTATTCGAAAGATAATCTTCTGGAATTATAATTTATTTATGATTTCTGGCCACGAGCTGTGTCTGTGTGACATGTTGCGCCGTCTTGCTGAAACTACAGCTCCTCCACATTATGGTTGTTGAATTGATGAACAAAAAAGTCAGTAATCATTGCTCCATACCGGTCACCATTGACTGTAACGTTCTGTCCAGCATTGTTTTTAAAGAAGTACGGACCAATTATTCCACCAACCTATAAAACACACCAAACAGTCAGTTTTTGTGGACGTAACGGTATCTCAACATATACTTGAGGATTATCATCACTCCAAGTACGGCAATTTTGTTTATTGACGTATCCATTCAACTAAAAGTGAACTTTACCACTGAACGAAATTATCTTGTAAAAATCGAAAATCTTTTCACGAGTATAACCATGTTTTTCAAAATAAATTTGCACAATTGGAAGCGTTGTTCAGACGTCAGTCTATTAATTTTTAAATTGCAAACCAGTCCAAAAATAAATCACTTGACAGCTGACAAAATGGCCGCCAGATAAAATAGTGTTGCCATTTTGAAGTTATATACCTATCTAAAAAAAAAAAACCCTTTATTTGCGAAAAAAATTCTTCTTTAGCAGACAGGAAAATATACAATAACATTGATTTTGTGTGGCCGATGTTCAATAGCCGCTTTCGTAGTAAAAAGAGGCGTGAGCTCCGCCCAAAGCTTAGAGTTTTTATTGCCAAGGCATGTTATGTTTGTATTAAAAGCGGTCGTTCAACATGTTTATCGCTATAAAAGTTTGCGCCACTACTGGATTCTTAAAGAGGACAGTCTTAACTTTCGTTTGGTACAAATATTGCCCACTTCCCGATTAGATAGTTTCTCATAAAAAAATACAGCTTTCGAAATGGTCGTGCAAACATTTTTTCCCAGATTTTTTTTGCTCGAGCAATAGTTTTAGAATCTTAAGGCAAAACTCTTTCAGATTGCTAGTAATAACTTGTTTTTACTCCCCAATGAGAAAGGTATAGCTATTCATCAAAAAAATGATTACGGAAGGGACCGTTTCCCGCCCAAAGTTCCCTGAAAAAAATTGCCCAACCATTTTTTTTTTTTTTTTTTTTTTATAATTTACGCGCACTCAAGGGGTTATTAATACCCTTAACATGAATTAACACAGTGCGAGCGGTTAGGAAAGAAGTATAGGAAACCAGTGGTTTTGTGAATCGTTCTGCAAGTACTATCGATTGGTATTCAAAATTTTCACTCTCCTTATGACAGTCGCCTCCCTTACTATGTAGTTTAATATAAATATAAAGCTAAGGCATACAATTCTACCTTCCGGTTCAGCTTTCGGTCGATTTATTTTAATTTGTTTCGATCAAGGACCTCCTTGTTACGGTTCTTTATCAAATTATAAATGTTTAAAATTTATTAAAAAACACATTTTAAGCACCGCAAAATATGCCAATAAAAATTATAAAACTCATCTCTCATATTAATTTTGGCCAACAAAGAATTTGATTCATCAAAAAAAAAAAAAAAAATGTAAAAAAACACGCATTTTCCTTTGACTAAAATGTCCTTGTCCATCCATCCCCAAAATGAATTTTTTTTTAATGAAGAAACAAGCTTTATACTGCTATACACAGACACCGAAATAAAGGTGCATAAAGAAATGACATTCATTTGATGACCAGTAAAAAAAAAAAAAAAAACACCCACACAACCACACCGCACTGCTGCCATCAGGATCATTTTTATACCTGATGCCTTAAAGCTATATTTGAGGATAGAAAGAGACACTCACCATACATTTGTTTGACACCATCTGAGCCGTACGCAATTTACATTTAAGGTTGTCTTTGTGCAAAATTCATTTAAGTTTCCTTTTGGAAGGTACTTACTAAACTAACTGCTCGGGCGGTTTTTGCAAAACACGTTAAGGAAAGCAAGCCATATTGAATTTTTTTTACGGCTGGATTATATTATATACCCTGGAGCCAATAACTTAGAGTTTCTGACGACACGGTGTTAAGTGCAGTGAAATGTCAATAGACTTACTGCTTAAAGTACCGATGAGGGACTTAAGGATTCTATGGTTTTGAAGATGTGGCCGTGGCCGGTGGCCGTGCTGTTTTCTAGTGTACATCTTTCAAGCGTATCTAGAGCAATATTATTAAAGATTCTTGGATCAATAACTTTAAAAGGATATACTTTAAATAACCAAAAAGCACACAGTATTATGTACATATATGTACATATGTACATTCATTATTTGATAAAGGGAAATGCTCTCTCAGCTTCAGATACTATTCAAATAACTTCAAAAGACCACGGAATACTTCATTAAAATAGGAACACTCATACCTATAAAGATGAAATGTAAATATGGAAACTGTATATTTACGCTTTATATATCCAACCATTGTTTGAAATTGCGGTTTCCTTGTTGTGCTCTGCTTTCAAATAAGAAAATCAAAACAAACGACTATTATCCCCAGGCTGAGTTGAAATTTCAAATTTGAAGCGAAAAATTAGGATTGTTTTTTTACTTTTGTGGGCTAAAATGGGAAGACTATCAAATATCTCTCATAGAGATTGAAAATTTGTGAAAAAGTAAATAAACGCGTTGAACACAAAAATTATGTTCAACGTCAAAAAATTAAAACGTCAAGAAAAATAAATATTTAATTCGGTTTTTTTGTCGTGATTTTTCCGAATTTTAAATTTGAAAAATGAATAAAACAACATAAAATTCAATTAAATACTCACAGGACGCAAAAACTACGAAAATGAAATGAAATGATAAATAATTTTGTTGTTTTAATTGTCAAATTTGACTTTTGACATAATTCACAATTTCTGCAGAAAGAAATTTCTTGGGCTAAAATCGGCAGGAAGGGCAAATGTCTTACTCTCTCGTGAGCTCTCTCTTTTTTCCGAAAACTACCGAATTTGTGTGTAAATAAACAAGATTTGGCAGAAATTGGCAGAAATTCGTAGAAATTGGCTGTTTTCGGGAGATAAAAATAGAACTATTAATACAGTTTACGATAGGAGGGCACAAATTTGCTTTGATTCGTGAAAGTCGGCTTGGGGTAGGGATGCCACTTTACTGCAATTGCAGTAGATCTAAATTAAAAACAACATTCGAGGAATAAGTACTTTATAATAAGTGATTACAATAAATTCACTAATTCTTCGAAGGTTAAAAATTTACAGGTTAAACCAGGAAAAAGGAGGAAGCTGTTGTGTATGATAAAACCTTCGACACAATGTACTATTTTAGTTCCACATCTCTACAAATGACATATGTAGAATAACACCTGTCATTATGATTGCTATTAATTTAAGTTTAGTCATATAAGTTACGTGATGTAATAAATAACTCAGATTGAATCACTTTATTTAATTTAATGAGAAAAGACAGTAACACACGTGTTGGAGAACCATCAATAATTTTTTTTTTTCATTAAATTGAAGAACATGATTAAGCTTTAATTCAATATTAAAGCCTTTAATCTGCTTTTATAAAGCTTAACGTTTTCAAAGCCATACTCTTTTGAATTCGATTTCCAAAGAAAATGTTAACAAGAAGTCATTAACAGAACAGGGATTTTGGATGCCCCTTGACTGTCAATTCTCAATTGCACATATAACTCCTACAAATTCAAAAGGAAACGAAAATGAAAAAATCGTGCGTCCATCAGGGTCTATATTTATCTTCAAATTTTTAAGGATTAAGCCGGAAGTAGCATGATTGACGGTGCCTTAAAATCATTTTGCATTGACATATTACCCGTTTAAACCCAATCTATACTTGCTGCACAACTTCCTGGTGAAACAGAGCATTTCTCAAATCTGAACAATATTGGTTTCATCACAGAGACACAATCGACGGCATCATCCTACAACAACAATTTGATTGCACGTTTTCATAGCCGGAATTTATCGAACCTTAAACAAAAAGTAGTACAGCTGACTACGCAAATTGAGGTAATGGCCATGAATCGGGTAGTAGTATTGCCTATACGTATACGTGTTTGTAGGTAAAATGACTGACCATATATTGGATCAGTTATTGCTGACAATTCAGCCATCATAAACTGAAATGCTTCATCCCTGTAAAGAGCTCTTGACGTATAGATGGGCGTTTTGGAGAGAAATGGGAAAGGTATAATTTCAAAAAGGACTGAACGCTGGAACAGATATTCCCAATTGTGAAAAATTTAAATATTTGGAATGTATGATTAACGGCAAAGCAGCTTCTGATGACGGCACCAATCATCGTAAAACAATATAGGGTGGATGAAGTGATGGGAAAACTTTTGTGACTGAAAAATGCGTCCTGAATTCATAATGCACAATGCGTAAGAGAGAAAACCTATGAGAGAAAGCTAAGAGGAGTAGGATGTAGGAGGAGTAACAAGGCTTGTTCGATTAAGTATGTGAATCTGATGAATCCTTTAAGTCAAAAATTTGATGGTTCAAAAAATTGAACATTGCTGGCTCAGCTGGTTTGGTCCCGTTCAAAAGAGAGACACTGGGAACCCCGTCAAAAAGTCAATATCATAGAATTTTTAAATATTATTTCGAGGAGGAAAGGACAGGCTTAAAAATTCCAACTATAAAAGCAAATGCAGCGACATAAGCATTTACTTGGGAATGGACATCACTTCCAATATCAATAGAACTATTTTTTCCCTTTTTCATCGCCACTGGGTTGGGTATCAAATGCAAGAAATTGCCGCCAAAAAAACTGTTTTAAAAAGCATACTCCATTTAACATTATTGAAAATATAAGGCCTTTTAAAGTTCTTTATTAACGCAGTAAAAAATGGAAAAACTGCTATAAAGCTCTCATGTCTCATCGACAAGTCATTGCAAATAACTTGAATGATAAGGGGCATTGCCGAATTCATTCTTTGACAAAAGTCAATCTAAAAATTCTTATAAATTACTGAGACACGAGCTAGCTAAGAACTGAAAAATACTTGGATGACAGCTTCGGCTTAGAAAAATTTTATTTATTGGACTAATAAAAAAGGAAACACTTCGATTTTCTTTAATTTTGGTAAAGCTAACCAAATTTGAAGTTTTTTGGCTTCATTACATTCAAAAGCATCATTTCATAAATGCTGGTGTGCTACAAGGCAACAATTGTCTGCAACTTTTTTCTTAATCATTATCATAGATCACTTTTGTCTCCAAGACTTTTAATACACTTAATTTATTTGCTGATGATGTACTCTTAGCTTTAAATTCTTCGGATGTGGAATAGTAACGTCAGCGCATAATAAGCTCATTAAATTCCAAACTTCACAGTTTTCGAAAGTAGAATTTTAGAAACCACAATATTGTCTGCAGTCGTTAAAGCTTAACTTTGCCCCTGCTCCACTATTCATCATTGGCACTTAACTTGAGGAAACCGAACAGCTTAGCGTTCTTTGGAATGTGCATTACAAACCAATATTGGAGGCACGAACACATATTGGAAGTCTCCTAAAATAAGTTTCATTGCTAATCTTCAAAATGTCCCCAAAACACTCGCATCGCTAGTAATCTATAACCCATCAACTCATCCCATCGCTATACTTCGTACGTACTGTTAAGTATAGAAAGTAGTTTTTTAGCCGCACTACAATAATGGGAAATGCTCTACCCGACTTTATGTTTTCTCCTCTTGGTGACTTAATAACGTTCACAACTAATGTCCATCTTATATCCAAAAGTTTATGAACGATCGTACTGTGTTAATAAATGCGTGTAAATCACCACGAAAGAAAAGAATTTGTAATTTTCATTTCAGGTTTAATATTTTTTAGTGATTTGTCATTAAATATGGTTTTACAAAGCCATCCATCAAAACGAAAATTAAATTTATTTTAAAATGTTTTTTTTTCAATCCAATTTGACGTGGAAATAAACGTAAGCCCTCTGATGGGCATCTAACGTAACAAAAAATAAAGTGAAAAATGCTTTTCATTGAAAAGTAATTATTTTTTTTAATATTCAGTCACAACTGGGCCTAAAGGGAGTAAACCAATACCATTCAGCATAGTTACAAGGTTGTGACGACGATAATTTACATCACAGAATAATTAATTATTTTTCGTTGCGAAGCAGTCACACAAAAAAAAACATAAGCGAGAGCTACAGTACGTTTGCAACGAAGTGTTGGATACCTTATTCCCTACATTTTTTTGTATGTGTAAGTGTTCGCCTCCTGCACTCAGGCTCTGCTCCAGTTTCAAAAACAAAATCCTTCTTTAGCAATAACATACATTTTGTGCGGCCGATGTCCAATAACTGCTAGCGAAATAAAAAAAGGCTGGTGCCACGCCCAAATTTCAGTTTTTTATTGCCAGGGCAATTGCTATGAGCTCAGTCACATTCAATTTTAAGCTTGCAGATCGATTTGAACAAAACAAGACAAAACTTAAAATTTTAAAAATTAGATTTTGAATGAAAATAGCGATTATGGCTCTATTTAACCATTCTTTAACCACACTCTTTTACATAACCATATGTATGTATATACCTTATACAAATAGAAATGTTCATCTTCTTACTTCAAAACTGCGACCGACAGTTAAAAAACATAAAAAAAAATGAATGCATATTACGACTTTTGAGGGATGCGCCCCTTAAAAGTAGGCGTATCCTAAAAAATTATACCAAAAATTTGAAGCAATAATTGGGTTTTGGTCGTTAGTGTGTACAACTACAGCTGAATCGAGTAGATTTTTAACGATCTTACCTGAATAAAGGTATTTTATAAAACTCACGCCCTAAAAATTGGGTGTATTGAAACAATTAAGCAAACAAATATAAACATATACTTATAGTTTTCAAATAACGGACGGAAAAAAAGTTAAATTTGAAAACTGGTAACCTAAATTTTAAAAACTACGTTTTTCGTTCTTTCGTGAAAAGTGGGCGTAAGCCACGCCCAAAATTCAAAAATTACTTTTCATACACAAGCTTCCTAGTTCTCACTTAGAGACGCACAAATTTGTTTTTAAAGATTCATTATAAATACCGTTTATTTGCAAAAAAAAAACAAACATTTTTTTATAGTTTCTAGTGAAAATTGGGCGTCAGCCACGCCCAGAATCAATTTTTTTGATCTCACACAAGATGTTTATGTGCAAGTAATACCCACAAAATATATTGCTTTTCGCTTTAATATAACAATTGCTATTTTATAAAAACTATGTTGATGGTTTTGTATTAAAAATGGGCGTCAGCCACACCCAAACTGAAATATTTTTATTTGATTGGAAGAAGCTTGCGTGTGCAACATTTTAGCGTTATGCTTTAATCGTAACTGTACAAAAAACATAATTTAATTTTGCCCAAATTAAGGTTGTTTAACAAAAATGGCGATTGTGGTCAAGTTTATGTGTGGATTTTACCGGTTCAATGACTTAGCCTTTCTCTTGAACCAAAGATTATATATACCACATTTCAGCTTTCTAGGAGAAAGTACATACGGACGGATGGACATGGCTAAATCGACTAGGCTTTTGATTCTGAGTCAGAACTTTATATACTTTTTTCTATTGTATACCTGACGGTATTATTTCTCTATGTTACAAACTCCACACCAAATACAATATACCCCATTCTATAGAATAGGGTTTAAAAAAATCATCTTAGCCTTTGGGGATACAAATGATTTTCCCTAACTAAATAATACATAATGTCCATGTCCAGTCCATCCCTTCCCATGAAAATAATATTGCCGGCAGTTTGCTGTTAGTCAGCCATGGTCCAAGGATAAATAATAGACTCAAGGACACGTTATGACATTACTCTGGAACGTTACCAAGACGTATCTTCTCTCTAAGCAGTAATATTGTGTTCTGTTTATGATGACAGACAATATGCCAGACTTGAAGGTGTTAAATATAATGCTCATAAAATCAATTTAACCTCCTACACAGGTCTAGGTGGTACACTTTGTCTGCTTCATTATTCACATCCCTTTTGATACCATTCAATAAGATAGACTATTATAGAGACGTGGAACTAAAAAATACAAGTCTTGCAAAAATGGATGGCTGACCTTAAAGTATTCCAAGGTCTACGTTGGGGAGATATACTCATAGGTAGATACCTAGACTTTTCTGTTTTTGTGTTCATATCTTTTCAAATTAAATAATTTTCCAGGGATTTCACTTTTGACAGACAGACATTGTGAATTAAAAAAAAAAAAAAACGTTTCAGCTCATAACTCATGAAAGAATTCATTTAATTTTTTTTTTTTGTATGTATGCAAATCAATCAAAATAAAATTAAATTATCCCCTGTTTTCTCCGCAAGCATATAAAATTCATTATTCGGACTCAATACCTATTTCTATGAGAAGAATGAATGGGATGGACTGCAAGGCCAAACATTTATGGGGAATGAACACATACGTTTCTTTTATGGCTGCCGTTGGTAGGTAAACTCATTCTGGAGTTTCTCGAAAACCAAGTAGTTTTCAATGAATATATTATTCTATTCGTATGGGTTTTGTGCAAAAATATAAAAACTAAAACAACAAAAAAAAAAAAAAAAAAATACTAAAGCGAGAGCTACGGTACGTTCGTTTTTGTTTTTCACAAAATACCTATTTGATACTAAATTTTTCTTACAAAAATCCACGCCCCTCGTGGATGTTTGATTAAGACTTGTGCCTCTTCAATTTTTAAAACTTATTCTCTGTGGACTTTATTTTTAAATTTTTTTTGAATGTGTTTAAAAAGATGGCGTACGCCGCGCCGCGTCTGCCGCGCCGCGTCTGCTGCCGCCAGCCGCTACCAATTTACCAAATTTTATTTTAGAGGGACTTTAGAATAACCTAAAATTTGTATGTCGGCTATTCAATTACTACTAGAGCAATACAAATAAAATGCACGACTGGGTCGCACGAACTTGATCTTATGATAGATAAGTCGATAGGTTTTTAGACGTGTATTTTTCAATCTGGCAATACTTTTTGCGGAGATTAATTTGATTTGAGATTTGATTTATGCTCAGTTTGGCTTGCCACCATTTTATAATGAATAGATAATCTTCTGAACAACGTTATTGCAAATCGTGCAAATTTATTCCCAAATTAATGGTAAGTTTTAATACATAATTCCATTATTAATAAATAAATAAATAATAATAATAATAAAGCTTAATTCTTGGCCATAACATTAAATTATATACTTTTTATTTTTTCTTGAAAACCACACGTCTAAAAAAAACACCTTTTATAATCGCCAAATCGAAACCATTGCTATGCTATCGATTTGAACAAACTTGAGTAATGGCACCTTTTTAAAATATGTTTTTTTTTTTTTTTTTTTTTTCAAAGTATTCGTAACCCCAGCTTGAAATTCAAAAATTCCTTTTCATTCACAAGCTTTACTACAACAACTCATAACATAACAATGATAACCCTTCCTTACATTAGTCACAGCGATGATATCAAAGCACAGGAATTAAGACCGCACCTCACGTCCTTGTCCAACATAATGCTGATACAATTGATGGACTCCCTCTCTTTAATCTCCCAGTATATATAGTATTTTTCCTTTGACCTGCATATAGATGCTGAATTCAGCTCGCCCTCAACTTTTATCCTTACTTATAGCGAGGATATTGATATACAGACAAAGCGATCTTATCTCTCCCCGAAGCTCGTTATATCGAACGTTCCATGTTGTTTGCTGTAGCCAAAATATCACGATTCAGTTATTCCGATTGTATCTCAGTATTAGACGAATGATGCACCCTAAGCCCGACTAACGAACTTACTGTTCGTGCAGTTGATGCAGTAGAAGGATTGTCCACATCATGGTTACCTCTTGGGGCTTCATGTAAATTTGTTTTTATCTCTCATCTATAAAGCCATTCACGTTCCACCAGGATGATGGTGTTTTCCAGAATGTAGATTAAAACACCCTCTTTTGGAAAGTCGAATTCACAAAGCACCAGATATCGTTTCCTAAAATTGCAACTTGTGGGTACGCAAAGGATCTTAATTTTGCTCTTTCTAATTCAGTCGTATTTTTTTTATTTTAATTATTGTGCACTTTCTTCGCAATCAGTAGATCCTTATTCCTTGGAATAATCATACAAGTTTTTTTAAGATGAAAATTATCAATTTATTTCTTATCTTGTATTTGAATTTGAAACTAAATAAGCAATGGCATGTCTTCATAACATTCTGGGTTCCAACTAAATTAAATATGATCCTTTTTGAAGGATTCTTCTTTATGTTACAGACATGGCATAAATCAAACAGTTTCTACCTGAACAAATTCCATTGAATCATAATTCCAATACGCTCAAGTTATCCTGTTTATTTCGACACTACTATGCAATGGTTTGAAATAAATAAATAAATAAATATAGTTAATATTGAAAGTGGAGCCATGCGAACAAGTGAACAATCAAATATTGATAAGGTGTTGATTGGGTAGCAATAATTAAAAATATGTATTGATTACAATTTGAATGCGATTCCCAGAATTATATTCAATAAATTCAATTTAAATGTGTAATTGGCCACTCTTTTTCGAAACCCTGATACTGTTGGGTTTTTCAAAGAAAATTGAATTTCAACAGGAATCATTGTAATTTAGAGAAGTTATAAATTTACCGCAAACTCAACCAAAATAATTTTTTCATGGAACTGAATTGATAGCGCATTATATTGATGCTCCATTCAGGTGTCCGTATAATAAAAATTCAATTAACACTCACTTTGTACGTTTATTTTATTTTAAACAATCAAATTTATCTACATTATAGGACTCAACTAAAAACTAAGAAAGTATGCTGTTTGACTTCTGGCTGTGGGATTTATGGGACGAAATTTTAAAAAATTAAAAAAAATTTAAATCGTTTTTAATATTAATTTTTCGTAAAAAGTAGGTAAGCAAGCATCAGGTACCTAACCGACATGAAAAGTGCACTTAACTGACTGAGCACAATGGTGTAGTTGCAGCAGTAGTACCTACGTTCTACGTAGCACTGTCAAAGTTAAATCTACGTAAATCGTATTGCACAGCTACAATGTGAAGTAGCAGCTGCAGCACAGAGAGAGTAGCTGAAGTACAAGTCAACTCGACTCCAACTTCACGAACGTGCTGCGCTGCAAAACAACAACAAACCAAAATGGCAGACATGATTTTGTATGAGTTAAGTGCTACTCATTGTATTCGTGCATGCTGCTTAAGGTAGTTCCACACTATCCCACAGTGTAATACGACATGTCAAAAATGTGTGATGAAACCTTTAGTGCGCTCCTTTTTTTTTGAGATTAGCTTTGACATTGTACGCTACGCGCTACGCACTACTGATGCTGCAGCCACACCATTGTGTACAGCCGGTTAAGCTGAGCTGGCGTAGCCCTTTCTTTATTTCATTGGTTGTTTTTGAAACACGAATCCAAAATTCTATCAGATCCCCGCATGATATTGATATCGGCTGAAACTTTTCAATGAGTTTGTGCCACTGTGATTGTAATTCTTCAAAGCTTTCATGAGGTGCATTCCGTAGGGGATTTAGGCTTACGCCCGTGATGGCGCAAATTTTGAGGGGCGACACAAATTTTCAGACGAATAAAATTAAAAATCGATTGGGTTTTCTGTAAAGTGAACCGTAAAGGAGTATTCACACAAGAGCGACCAACGAACAACGAATAAACTATTTTGATGTATCATTCAAATGAAATTCCTTTTATTCGTATTCGTTGCAAAAAACAAACTTCATGTCCGTATATCACAATGTGTGAACAGTTGAGGTAAGTCGTGATCGAATAATTTATTCGTTGCGATGTGGATGGTATGTAGAAAGCAAATAGACTTTGGTAGTTCGAAGCAAACATTTTGCAATTCGCGTTTATTAAATGCAATTTTACGTATTTAAACAATGAAAAATACATATTTTATTATACATACTAACAAATATTTTAAAACTATAGTTTAAGCTTAGCAATAAGCTTAATGCTGAAAATATAATTTGATTTTTTAGATTTTTTTTTGCGCCATTTCAATCAATCTTACCATAGTAAAATGTTACAAGGGTAGAATTTTTTTGTTTAAATAATTAATTAGGAAAGTAATATCTTAAAAAAGATAAAAATTTTTTTTTTTATACTTGCATTATTATCTATTTACGAAATAAGATATTTTTTCATTATTTTGCATTCAAAACTTCATTTAAATATTTGTTTGCTCTGTAATAAAACAAAACATAAATTAACCGTGATGAATTATACAAGTTAGTGTCAGTTGACTCATAAAATAAATTTTTTATTTTTCAATTTTTTGTAAAATTTTGTATAGTTTTACGTGAAGCCGCCAACACTCAGAATGATTGGTCAGTTTTAAAAGGTTGCAGAATGAATTTGAAAAGTTATACAAATATAATACAAAACACGAAAATAATTTATACCTACCTACTTTCCTGTAAAAAAAAAGGTTTTTATAAAATGCCTTTATTCGGGTGATATGTACATATATTTAAAAAACTACTCGATTCACTTGAAGTTTTATACATATGACTTAAAATTGACAAACTATGTTTCCACCGACCTGATTTCATATCATTAATTAATCTGATTTACCATACCTTTTCATGATTTATATTTACGTGATTTAAGCACGTTTTATTTTAAATTACGTATCTTTCATCGCAAATCTACTCAAAATAAAATCAAACAAATACTCTCTCGTCTCTCTTTTGATTCAGCACTTCATTCCGCAAAACAAAATATTATTATCAAACTGTCAAATTTTCAATTTAAATTGCTTATGAACGGTGTGTTTTTTGGTTCTTTTATTTGTTACTAGCAAACCCGGCGAACTCCGTTTCGCCACCAGATGGCTTCGTTTTTTGTAACATTTCGTTTGGGGATTAAAAGATGAAGAAAAATGATTTTTTTTGTTTTATATTTGAAAAGGAAAAATTTTATTTCACAACAGTAATGAATTCATTTCGATTATAAAAATGAAGTGTATTTCAGTTGAACTTCTCTAAGTAAAAAATGAAAGTGAATCCAAAGTAAATACTGAATCAAAGCAATATACGTGTCCGCAAATTATCCGTTTCATTGAAGTGCTCTTTGGTAAACTACATTTTTTGTTTTTTGGTCTGACGTTAACACAAACAAAGCGGATGGTTTCCCAACTCGTGAACACGCAACGTATAGCTGCACATGTGAAAAACAATGATTTTCTAAATTTATCCCGCAAACACTAAGCGATTGGCCTTGCGACTTGTTAATTGTCATTGCGAACGCAAGGCGAACCGGAAATTGCAATCGTTTGAAGTCAAACGGAAGATCAGTCGGAATCATTGGTATTCGAGTAATACATACATTTTCATCTGCGTACTTTCCGTTAATAATGGTTGCCTCAATCAAATTCGGCATAAGTCTTTTCACCGCAAGTCGAGTACCGTTGCAAAGTCGCGGTGGATTCAAATTCCGCAATATCATAATAACTGAACCAACTTTGAGTTGCAAGTTATGTGGTGGAAATCCTGGTAACTCCAGAGAGTTCGAAAACTTCGTTGGATAATTTACTATACATCATCGGGATTTGTTATGGAATCAACGGATTTGTATGTCACCAAATCGCCATCGATTTTTGATTGAATGGTGAAATTCAGTGCATTACATCATTATTCTTTGCGGCTTATCGTTCGTTGACTTAACCAAGCATAATTTTATTTTGATAATTCTCACTAATGTTTGGGAAAACATTTTCAATAAGAGCTAAATGAGAGTCTACAAATTAGCAAAAGTCGTTGGTAAGAGTATTTAATCCAGATGTCGCATCAACTGGGACTTTTCCATTTCCAACAGCTAACAATTTTGTTTGGAAAATTGTACAGCACTTTGATCATTTTGAAGTTGAACTCTCATATTAGTGGTTAGCGATAATGTTTTTACGTTATTCCACAAAGGTGATGCCTTCAGGCAAGCATTCAATTCATCTGCAGGCGTTCCACGGGGAATTATTGGCAACGTCTGCCTGAAATCGACTGCCAACAATATCATCAAGCCGCCAAAGATGTTGTTATTTCGCCGAAGATCCTTCAGTGTGAAGTTAAGTGCTTCAAGTGATTTCTTATGTGCCATTGTGCACTCATCCCAAACAATGAGCTTGCATTGCATCAACAATTTTCCCATTGCTGTTGGAGTATAAATTGTGTTTAAATTGAGTGGCAACTTAAGCGCAGAATGTGCAGTACGACCGCCATCTAGAAGAGTCGCCGCAATTCCAGATGATGCTAACGCCAAAGCTATGTCACATCTTGATCGAATAGTTGCTAAAATCAATGAAATGACAAATGTTTTCCCTGTTCCTCCAGGTTCGTCCAGGAAGAATAGACCACCAGTATTATTATCCACCGCTTGCATTAATGTTTCGTATACTATTTTTTGTTGTTCAGTCAGCAACGGCACATTATTTCGAACGAATTCCTGCAATGAATCAACATTGAATGCATCCTGCATCGATCGATTTGGCGCAATCATTCATGCTTCAATCAGTAGCTTGTTTGCAATAGTCAAGCATTGATCCTCAATCAAAATCAATCCTTCATTGTAGATTTCATCGGTTATTTGCTTGCATGTCGGGATTATTCGTTCGAATGCGCAAGCGATGCAAGATATCTTCACATATGTCGTCTTTGTATTTGTTCCATAACTGAATTGGTTGTGAAAGGAAACATGTGGTGATGATAATTGCGAACAGCGTTCGTATTTTGGTATACGCATTTGATGAAACAACTGAATCCGCAAGTGTTAAATCCCAATGAGAATCGTTCTCCAGCAAACCCAATAGTTGACATGCTTCTCGATATGTTTGGCATTGGTGGCCATTCACAGTTTTCAAATGCGCAAATGATTTTGGTCCACGTACATTTACCAACAGCAGTCGCAAATAAAAACATTCATCATTTCTAGGAGGAACAGTATACATGCGACCTAGCGCATCAGTGGAAAACACCTGTGGCCAATCTGGTACTGGGGTTCCTTGTTTGCGACGCGACGTTGGAATTTCTTTGTTGATTGATTCCAAGTGTAATACTTGGGCATTTCAACGTACATCAGTGTCGCTGCGATCGATGGCTGTGGTGGTGTAAGTAATAGATCCAGCTTGACTTTTCCAATTGCGCAGCACAATCCAACCACTTTAACGCATTGCAATATCGGCATACAGTCGTCATTGGTCCAATATCTAAATTGTCATCATCACTGTACTTCGCAGTGGGATCATATTGGAATGCCAAGCGATTGTATGATGGCAATGATCTTCGTGTGCTTTTCTTATTGTATTTTGTTGTTCTTCGCTTAAGTTCTGTGAATACACTTGTTGCTGGCTTGCATGTCTTCTGCGGCGGCCGATGTTCGCACGTCATCCTCTCGGCATTTTGGACTATGGACAGATTGGTGAATTTAACCTCCGTTATAAGACTTTTCATGAAAAATCTGTTCCAACTAAAACATAAAGTTTACTCAAAAAACACTATTCAGAAAGTTTTAACAAAATCGTAGGAGCCGTTTTTGAGATAAATGAGTTTTTCATAAAAAATCATATGGCAGGTACCGTTAGTTTTGGAGCTAGAATGCTAATTCCAAAAACGCCTCTGTAAGACATCATAATAATACTATGTACCAAGTTTGATGAGAATCGGTTCAGCCGTCGAGGCTGTAGGTACCGATACAGACAGACAGACAGAAAGAATCGTCGGACCCATTTTCTTAGGCTTCTCTATCATCTTAATGTTATGCCTTATACATAGTACCTATAATCGCAACTAAAAAGGGAATAGGGTATCCAACAGTTCGTTGCAAACATATTGTAGCTCATGCTTATTTTTTTTTTATTATTATTATTTTACATAACTGTTTCTAACTCATATAACGCATTGTTAAACGAAATCCTTCAAGAATCCAGTGCCTGAAAACTAAAGTTCAGAGTCGTTCAGTTTTTCAATTTATTTTTCTATTAAAATGTGAAAGACTTTAGATAATGTGCAATCTCAAGTAATTGAGTTTTGAAGACTTACGCATAAAGTCGTCAGCCAAGGGTTAAAATTAATAATATGCACGGGACATGCTTCGCAGCAGACAAATGAGGCAATTGAGACAGCAAAATTAAATTGAATGTACTTCAAGGGATTCTACTTCTGTGTGTTGTCTTTTTTCGGCTTAAGAGGGACTCCTTTTCAGTGAACTTTTGATTTCAAGTGAATTTGAACGAAAATTCTGAAAACATTAAACTTCAAGAAGAGTTTTTGTTTGTAAGTTTTTTTTTTTCTGATATACAACAATAATAATTGTATTAAGATATTTTTATATACTTTAATACCATATTGTTGTAAAGGGTGTTTTTTTTTAAACTTCTATGAAATAGGGAATAAAACAAAGATGACTCCTTTAAATTGACATAAAATTGACGAATCTTCTGGCATTATAATTTAAATATGATTTCTGGAATACAACCGCCACGGCTGGCTCGGGCGTAGTCTTATCTGGAGGTCCGATTTTCGATGACTTTTCCAACACCTGCACATCATGGTTGTTCATTTGATGAATCAAAAAGTCAGTAATCATGATCCAGAGCGGTCACCATTGACTGTAACCTTTTGGCCAGGATCGTTTTTAAAGAAGTACCTACGGAACAAATATTCCACCAACCCATAAATCACACCAAATAGTCAGATTTTGTGGATGTAAAGATGTCTCAACATACTCTTAAAAATTATCATCACTCCAAATATGGCAGTTTTGTTTATTGACGTATCCATTTAACCAAAAGTGAGCTTTATCCCTGAACAAAATTTTCTTGTGCAAATCGGAAAATCCAACCATGTTTTCTCGAAATTAATCTGCCCAATTCGCATTCGTTGTTCAGGCGTCTATCGATTCACGATGAAATGCCAAACCAAACTTAAAATAAATTACTTGACAGCAGGTGACAAAATGGCAGCCAGTTAAGATAGTGTTGCTATTTTAAACTTCTGTACCTGAAAAAAAACCCGTTATAAAAAAAAAATCGAACATTACGACATCTTAGTTCCTGGCATCATAAAAGTTGTTTATTTATCGACATGAAGAAAGTAAAACATCTAAAAAGGGTTGGTTAGCAAAAATTAAACACAATAAAACAGAGGAACAAAATACATTTTTTTTTTAATAAAGCGGGACATCACGTCCATGAAAATGATAAGCGCGAGGCAAATCAACAGTTATAGGTAGAGTATACATAATCAACATCTCTGTGATATACTGCATCAAAACTATATAGACTATCAAGACAACATTTATGTATCTCTGCTTATCCTATACATGCTGTTCCTGTGTACTGTATTATTCCTGACCCTGTAGTGCGTTTAATCCTGTAGTATTAAGTTGAAAGCTTTAAACATTAATTCCTAAGTGCTTTCCTGAAACACACGTTGGTCGTCTTTATCATTAATGATGATGTTGATGTAGATGGATAAACTTCTGAGAAGAATGTACTCTCTGACACAGGTGATAGAAAATTTTCCGGAACTATGTACTTAACATGAATAATATTAATAAGAATCATCTTACAAGAAATCGAGAGTTAAGTATTTCGGAAGTCACTTCTTCCTTCCTTAGGTAATATCAATACCTTATGTTTAAAGTTGTTTGTTAAAGATAAAACAAACACATAAAAGTAAACGTATCATTAAAAAAAAAATGAGATTTTAAAAAGCATATTTCAAAATGGAAGTCTTTCATCTGTTCATACGGTGACTGGTGCATGTTGTAGAAAAATAAGATGCGTTCAGCTATACTGTTGCACTTTACTTTGCAGGAATGTTATACTCGCGTTGTGTTTGTAGTTTTTTTCTAGGATAAGCTTAGGGCGATTTTTCATAGTTATACTGTCTTCATATTATTTTCTGAGAAAAGTTTCTTCTTTTTACAATTTAAACAGGCAAATACGAAAAACCATACTCCTCTGTATTTATTTTTTAGGAAAGTTCGTTCTGTTTTTGTTTGCTTTGTTTAGTACAATGGTCATCTGCTCTAAGAATAGGTTACGGAAGCTGTGAACACGTTTATAATTAATACCGCATTCAGTGTATCTGTTGCGATGAGCAACATGAAGCCGAACAATCTATAACATTATACGATATAATTTTATGACACACCTTCGTCGATTGTAACACCACCAGCAGAATGGCACACCATCGTCAAGACGACAATTACGCGACGCCACTTTGTTACATTAACTCGTTGCGCACAAAACTGTAGCTGCAGCAGTAGCACGTAGCGATGTCAAAGTTAAATGTACGTAAATCGTACCTATTTCACGGCTACAATGTTAAATACCATCATCTGCAGCATAGAGAGTAGCTAAAGTACAAGTCGAGTCGACTCCAAATTCACGAACGTGCTGCGCTGCAAAACAACAACAAACCAAAACGGCAGACATGATTTTGTCTGAGTTCAGTGATACACATTGAATTCGTGCATGCAAGATGCTGCTTAGTGCGCTACTTTTTTTGACATTAGCTTTGACATTGCTACGTGCTACATCTGCAGCTACACCATTGTGTGCAGCCAGAAAAATGTAACCGAAATGTATGTAACGGCACAATGAATCGATTGTCTGATTATGATTCACGGTCCACTTAGATCAAGTGAGGTGAAATTTCAAAACTCTTCTTTTCCACTTTTTCCAAAAAAATGATTTAAGAATGAAGCAGTGTTCTTGACGGGAGCCCTCATATAAGTACATATACAACATATATCTTAAATGCATCAGAACAATTATTATTATTTTCAATACTTATTGTTGCTTAAAAAGTGGAGTTTTTTTTCAAAACTACACTATTAAAGTCAGTCATTGAATTAAAAACTCGTCTTTTCCCATACAAACCGAATAACATCAACTCCCGATCTCTGCAATCAGTACCCCAGTACCCCAATTCCATCTACATAGGTTCACACTGAACTGATTATGGCAGAAGTGAACCTGTGACAAAAATGTAAAACGACTTAACCGATTCGCTTCAAACTTGGTGCTGTAAGGGTCTTCTAGATCACTTTGAAATAAAAACAATTAGATTTAGTTATCGTTATAAAAATTCTTCTTTATTATTAAATCACAATGAACCTTTCGCCTCGACCGTTCTCTTACCACTGAACTCGCTTTGGTTCAGTCGTTGGCTTTATCTTAATACATAAAATACATAATGGAATAGTTTCGTCAAATACTAATACTTAGACATAAAAGCAGGCACCTCACACCGACAGTCTTTGGACATAGATACAATATATGAGTTTACGTTTATTTAAGTAATATGGTTACATTTGCTAACTTTTTTTTTCAAAATCTTAAGCACCAAGACCATTGTCACAATTTACTTTAATATGACATGACAGTTCGAGCGGGAAAGATGCGAGGTGGTAAAATCAAAATTCGGAAAAAGCATGGTGAAGTTTTTTGGAATCACCAATCATGGAAACTCTTTTTCACGTCAGGATAATGGCTGGCTGAAACACAAACACGCTTTAGCTTTGGCTTCGGATGACGTTTACGAGTTCGGATATAGGAATTCAATGCATGCTGTCACAATGAAGCTTCGACCTCACGTTTCGTTTTGTAATCGTAAAGAAGATAACGTGATGTTACGTAATGTGACTCCAAACGGAAGCTCTAGTTCAAACGTCTTTCAATCTGTCTCTCTTCTTGCTCGATGAGCTGAATATATCTCCGATAGGCTGTATATATGCCACATTTGCGATAAATTTAATTTTTTCAATTTCACTTATATTTGTTTCACGAAAAGCCAATCGAAAACAAACTACACTAAAATTACAGCTGGCAATGACAGAGCTGTCATTTGAGAAATATTATATGAGAAATTTCATTCAAAGCAAACTCAAAGCGGGAGCATCGTAACGAAGACGAAGTGTGTTTGTGCTTCAGCCATTAAACGCCTTGACGGATTTTCTTCAAACTTCACATTCATACATATTGCAGCTTAAACATAAAACAGAATGTATATTGGCTTTTTATAAATGGCTATACTTTGGCAACGGCTTGATAGAACTTACTCAAATTGTGTTTAACATTCTTCTTGATAGATGTCTATAAGATGGCAGTAACTAACTAATAATTTAAACTTTTTTAGATCTAAGCTATGAATGTACAAAATTGAAATCTGGTTTTGAGTATATATGTATTGTATATGATGTATTTTTTTAATTTAACTGTAAACAAATTAAAACATACAATGGGAACCTGTATTAAACGGTTATATTATTTAACAGGCCATAAGTTGAAAAGGACATCTGTGAAACTGACTAAAATTTGTCATTTGTGTATCCTCAGAATTTCGAATAAGAAGAAGGTATTGTGATTTCTAGCGATAGCTGCAATATAACAGTCGACTCAGTTAGAGTATTTACGTTTTTGTTTATTTCCTCAAAAATGGCTGAGACGATTTTGACATATTTCCACTCTTGAAAGTGCAATGAACCCATTGGACTTTATTGCATCAACCTATTTCTGAAAAAAAAAAAATTTAGCAAAAGACGTCTTTTTGTTAATGAAATATTTTTATTAATTTCCTTCGATTGGTATCTTAAGAGCTTCTGATTGCTCCTCTTGTTTATGGTCAACATAAAAGTAGGTATAGTATAGTAAGTCGATATGGAATTGTGTCATTTATACATTTCGTTTTGGACTTTATTGCATGGGGATTTATTTAATGGCACCGTTGTTGCATCTACTGAACATATTTAAAAATTCCGAATCTGAAAACATAATTAAGCCATCTTAATTAAAAGGATTGCTTTCTCGTTTATTATCAGTCACATTCTGTATCCGGTCTGACTATAATGATATAAAAGCATTTCCTCGACAATTACGTTGAATATTTCAATAAAATATATCCTGAAAATAAATGGACATTTAAGGTTTCATAATGACATGCCATGCCATATCGATGTGTGTAATCTTTTGCAGAGATAAATTTTTTGTATTCGACATTGTATCTCTGAAATACATCATTACAAAAGAGAACCCGATAAGTCATTATCAAATTAATTGCCTCGCGAAACATTTTACATACCTAATTGATAAAAAAAAAGTTAAGCTTCAGTTAAACTGAAATGTCGAATTCTCTTTGAAGGATTTGTTTCGGAAATATTGATTGACGGTATGCTCAATTTGGGAAAGTTGCTACTTTTAAAAGGAGATTAATGAAATAAAGAAAAAAATCAGATGATTAAACGTTAAATCTTTAATAAACGAAGAATCAGATATCTACAATGAAACTGGTTCATTGGTTGACATGAAATGAATTAATTGAATTCATGGAATATGGCTTTATTTGCAAAGGAACTTTAACTTAAAAAAACTAAGGAAAACTAAAAAAAAACCTAATGTTCTTTAAGTATTCGGGTTGGTTATGTGGCTACCCTTCAAAAAAGGTTAACAATTGAAAAGTACTTGTAATAAGTGGTCTTAGCACATTTGATTTCCTTGCCAAATTATGAAAAATTTTAATAAGGCAATTAAAAGCAGAATATTACGTGTATTCCAGCACAAAAAAAAAAAACTAAAAACTGAGTTTTTCTTGGGAGAACTCCCGATATGTCAGATGAAGTTTGAATAAAGTCGTTATTGCGAGATGTTACTGAATTTGGACTTAACGTGGATTGTGTCAATGTGTTGGTTTATGCCACGAAACCCCAAGACTGCTTGCCTTATCTACTCTTCCTCGTATCACTAAAAAGCTTCCAAATAACCATTGTCTTCTTGTCCTGTAGCATTTTCTGTAGGTTATAGATGTCACAGTTTTGCATAGTCCTTGTATCTTCCCCATCTCATCACACTTCTTGGATGGCTGTAATGTCGGCTTTGACAATTTTTCGGGCTTGTGGCCTGTGCAAGATCCGGGCATTACACGTGCAGAAACGAAACTGACGGGGTACTGGATCCATTTGAATGGGAATGGAAGATCAGTTGGAGTAATCCAAATTCGTGGGATAAGGACTTATCCTCCTTTGATTTTGCCCTTTCATCATATCTATTGTTCATCATTTCTTGACGGGCAATAGCAAACATGCAGATTCTGCAACATGATTAAGATCGAACCCACTTCTAGCTTTAACTTATTATCGAGCGGATTTACTGGCACATCAAGTTAGTTTAAAAATTTTGTCGGAGAGTTTTTCGCTTCATCCTCGTTGGTTACGCTGACAACGGACTTGTATTAATGCAGTTCTTCAGCGATTTGACATTTGTTATGACCTCTTCGGGGAAGTTGATGTGAAATGTGAACTGTCAAACATTTGCCGGGAATGATATCAATCCAGTCCAAACATCAACGGTTCGGCTATTGCAAAGCACCATCAGCTGTTTCGACAATTCCATCATGTCCGTAGTCAATTTTAACTTCTTGTCCCGAATCACCTCGTACATCCTTCATTGTTCGGTCAACTGAATCCAAACCTCGTTTATGCGCCATCGTGCATTCATCTCAAATGATGATTTTGCATTCTCGCATCAATTTCGCTGTCACCAAATTCTTGGTCATTGTGCATGTGCACGTTCGCTGGCCAGCCGTGAGAAGATTCACCGGCAACTTCAAAGCAGAATGTGCAGTTCGACCGCCATCCAATAATGTGGCAACAATGCCTGAGGATGCAAAAGCCAACGCAATTTGAGATCTTGACCAAATTGTTGACAAAAAAAACAAAATGGTGAATGTCTCGGCTGTCCCACCGGGAGTATCGACATCACCGCATGTCGGAAATGTGGATTTGAATTATTCCAGAAATTTTATAGTTTTCGGGGCCCCCGTCACGATTGGAGCCTTGGACAAGGGCCATCATCTGCCCTTATGGTAAAGACGGTTTTGCTCCTAACCTGGAGGACCAGGCCCTATGTTGCTTTCCTTGAACAAAAGGAGCTGTAGAATCCAGAGCCAGTAACCCACTATGGGGATGTGAGAGCTACCCTTGGCCCTTTAAACAAGGGCTCATCCACCTTATCTATTTCACCACTTTCACAAGCAAGGCTATGCTTCAAATAATGTGTCGAAGGAGATGATTCTCATTGGGGTGGCTATTACGATAATTACTGGCATCTTTGTTGGTTCACTTAATTGGAATTCATAGTGTTGCTATTTTTGCGCCTATAAGTTCGGCTCGTCAAGTTTTGGTGTGCAAGACCAGTTCCCGATGGCTACCACTAGGAGATAATGAGATAGTGGCAATACTGGGCATTGCCAAGTTGATACCAATCAGAGCCTGCCCTATTTAAAAATCACCAAGGCCTCAAACTTGTCTTATAGTATGTACACCTATAGTTATTTGAAAATAGAACCGATGACTGAGTCCTCCACCACCAACGTGATTAGTTCAAGCGTTCCAGCTATATCAGAACACAATAATGCCAAAACCAATCGTGGATTCACCATTCATCTAAAGGGAAAAAGTTTTTAATTGCAATGAATATACACACCGACGTACAATCACCATGGAGGATTCCACTCAATGGTCATGAACATTCAAAAATATTCTACACCACGCAAAAGTGTGTATATAGAAATGATTGTCGTAATACTCCTAGGGAAAAGGATCTACTTTCGCAAATTGGAATAACCTCTTCATTAACGAGAAGTTATTTTCGGTCCCTGAACCTGCTGGCTTATCAAAAGTAACTTGGAAATCTTAATCTGGAAAAGCTATTTAAGTCATTTGCTTGGAACTTGAAATAATTCCGGGAATAATAAGCCGTAAACTTTGGCATCTATGTGCCCTAGAGCGAAGAAAAAGGTGAAATATTAATAGTTCAGGAGATTCCTGGATGGGAAGAGATGACTTTGTTTATCATAAATTAATTTGGAGTGGCAAACTTATGTGAAGGTCTGTGAAGTTAACTAGCTTTAACTCATACTTTAACACTTAACGAATGATAACAAATTATTTCGAGCAATAACCATAAATTAGGGTGTTTTTTTTTTTAGAGGTATAGAACTTTAAGTTGGCAACACTATTTTAACTGGATTCCACTTTGTCAGCTGTAAAGTGACTTTATTTTTAGTTTACATTTCAACATGAATAGACTGACGTCAGAACAACTCTTCCAAATTGTGCAAATTTATTTTGAAAAACATGGACATTTTGTTCAGCGTTTAAGCTTACTTTTGGTTGAATGGATACGTCAACGTCAATAAACAAAACTGCCGTATTTGGAGTGATGTTAATCCTCAAGTGTATATTGAGAGTGTGTGCTAGACCAATGACTGTTCTGTGTGCTTTATGAGATGGTGGAATAATTGGTCCGTACTTCTTTTGAAGCGATGCTGGATAGAACGTTACAGTTAATGCTCAATGGTGACCGCTATTGAGCCATGATTACTGACTTTTTCGTTCATCAAATCAACAACCATGATGTGCAAGAGCTGTGGTTTCAACAAGACGGGCGGCGGGCGCAGCATGTCACACTGCTCGTGCCAGAATTGATTTGTTGAAGGAAACGTTCGGTGAGCGCATACTTTTGCGTTTTGGTCCTGTGAATTGGCCTCCAAGATCGTGCAATTTAACGCTGCTTGACTAGTTTCTATGGGGATATGTGAAGTCGCTAGTCTACGCCGATAAGCTCCAAACTATTGGAGGACAATATTTGCCACGTTATTGCCGATATACGGCCACAAATGTTGGAAAAAGTCATTGAAAATTTGACCGCCAGATTGGACTACGTCCGAGCCAGCCGTGGCGGTCATATGCCAGAAATCATATTTAAATTATAATTCCAGAAGATTATCTTTCGAATAAAGTAAATTTCATGTCAATTTAAAAAAATAATCTTTGTTTTATTCCATTTCAAAGTTCTATACCTCTAAAAAAGACACCCTTTTTAAAATAAGCAAAGAATTTCAACTTCTTTGTTTAGGAAGTGTTGTAGCGCATTTTGAGCATACTGACAGTGTTATAAGAAACTTTACTTTTTCCAGTTATTTCGTTATAATGAAATCTCCAATGAATTAAGTTATTGTATACAGATGCCCATGCCCATTTATTTTATTTTTAACCAATGCCTTTGACGACTTGGATCTGTAAGATTTGGCATTTGTAATAATTTTCATTCATAAAATCATACACAGCTTGTTTTATTCCTTTTCATCGTTTACCCGCCTTTCAGCGCCGGATCTAGGGGGGGGGCAAAGGGGGGCACTTGCAGCGGGCGCCTGGCCTTGGGGGGGCGCCAAATGGAAGATGAAGAAATATAGGAGAGAAAAAAAAAAGAGTAGGTATTTGAACATCAGGGCGCCAAAGTAATGCAATGTTTATTTATTTCTTATTCCAAATATGAAAGAAATATGTAATGAACCACTTTCGTCGCCCTTTAAATAAATTCGTCGCCCCTCATGGCTGCCCAAATTGGAAGATGAAGAGAAGAGGTCTTCAACTTTTGAAAATGATAAACAAATTCGTTGCCCTTCTGCAGGGCGCAAAATTAAAAGATGAGCAAAAAAAAAAGTAAGAGTAAGAGTAAAAGAGAGTCGCAAATGTAGGAAAAATCCCTTTTTGCAGTACTGCAAACGGCTCTGCAATAGTTGGGTAGACTACCAACCATTTAATGTCACTAAAATGCAGCTCAAATTTAGTGTAATGCGACTTATTTCATATGATTTCATACAAAGAATACGTGCATTTCAATTATTGTAGTGCAGTTCCACGTAGTGCGGTCTTGTATATAAACAAAGAGTGAACCATCATCTGTTCGTCGTAATTAGTTGCGCACAATGGTGAAGCTGCAGCTGTAGAACGTAGCATGTCAAAGTTAAATGTTCGTTAATCGTATTGCACGGCTACAATGTAAAGTAGCAGCTGCAGCACAGAAAGTAGCTGAAGTTGAAGTCGACTGAATTTGAACTTCACGAACGTACTGCAATGGAAAACAACTACAAACGAAATGGCGGACACGATTTTTGTTTGAGTTCAGTGCTTGCTACACCATTGTATTCGTGAATGCTGCTTAGTGAGCTACTTTTTTTGACATTTACTCCGGCGCTAAGTGCTACTGCTGCAGCTTCACCATTTTGCGCAGCCAGTTAAGCATTGTTCAAGAGTTGACGACAAACCAGATAGGACCTTCCCATTTGGCATGTGTGTCCGTGACGTAGAGCGCAAAACATAACAAAAATGCAAGGGCGATGTGTGTTCGTGACGTAGACGAAACAAAAATGAGAACGTCGATACAACCGTTGACAACTTATGGCCATTTGAAAAAAAGACGTTAAGACCAGATCTCCGTTATTAGCATTTTTTGCCAAAAACAAGAAACGCAGTTCTCTTAAGAACACTAAAAGAATATAACACACAAAGTTTAATCAAAATCGTTAAAGCCGTTTTCGAGAAAGTTCAAAATGAAAAAAACCGTTACATTAAAGGTACCAGTTTGAGCCGGGCTAAAACGAAACAAAAAAAAACTTCGACAACCGTTTTTCTTCAAACTGCTATATACCAAGTTTGAAGAAAATCTGTCAAGCCGTTCAGGCTGTAGCATGACGTGAAAAAGCGCCCATCAACACAACTGCAGCACAGACGCACAGACAGACCGACGCGACGGACGGTATGGCGAAAACCACTTTTTTGGGCTTCTCTATCATCGTAATGTCATGTTTGATTAAAACCTCGATTTTGTTTCTGCACGAAACCAATATGTATTTGCCCTATAGAGCAAGCAAAAATGAAAAAGAATTTTTGTTGTGTACTACTGAACTGTTTCACTAAAGCTGACAGAATCACAAATAAGCATACAGCCTTTTAACTTTTTATGAAATAGAATATTATAGAAAATAATAGAAACTAGAATATAAATAGAAAAATTATCAAATCAATCTGGATTATGGCACATACCCCAAAGGTTTTATTTTGCACATATGTAATGTACGCCAAGATTGCATTTTGAGTAATCAGTAACATAAGAACCCTTAGCAATACCTTATTTTCTTAGGTTGGGTCACACAGACTTTTATGACATGTATCGTACATAAGCTATTGTCAACAGCATCAAGCATTAGAGCATAAAGATAAAAACAACTTTTGCCCCCCATTAAACAAATCCTAGATCCGGCGCTGCCGCCTTTAACGAAAAACCTTTTGTTAAAAAAATAAAAAAATTAAAATAACACTTTTTATAAATAAAGTTAGATCGTTTTTTAAGAGCTTGAGAACTTTGTATAGTAATAAAGACAGAAATATTGTTGGAATTCATTTTTTATTTATCTATAGTCCCGTAAATATTTTCACGGTATTTATTTTTTTAAATATGTTTCCCGCCGGCATATATGCCCGCCGCAGCTATGAGTTATGTAGTCCATTCGACCAGTCCAATTTTTCTGTACTTTTTCCAAAAAATCTGGCCGTATGGCGTCAATGTTGTTATATTGGCTTCCAATGCTTCAAGAGTTGGTGGTTTGTCGGCTTAAACCAAAGTCTACACAAAGCCCCATTAAAAGTAATCGAGGGGCGTTTCCGTTTAGTCGCACGATCGAGGGGGCCAGTTAACAGCTACACTTCTGGAAATAAAGTTGTCACCAAATTGATTTTTCAATATGGAAAGTTGCGCCGTCTTGTTAGAACCAAATGTCGTGGTGCTCGCCATTCATCGTAACGGTGCACATTTTTTTTGTCTTGTTGATGGTTTTGAATCGCGAAGAGTAAAATTGGTGCCTAAACGATCAATAACGATTTTATGTTGACCGTAAATTCGACGAAGTGCTCTATGAACTTCGCTAAAAGATTTATTTTTGTTCAAAGTAAGTTTCCGAAATTAATAAGCGTTGTTCCGGCGTTAAACGATTCATGGTGAATTGCCAAGCCTAACTGAACAGAAATGTCAAAACAGTTTGACATTCACAACTGTCAAATCACAGACAACAACCATCCAAACTACTCATGCAGCTAAAAAAAATCACACTTTATTTATGTCAAAAGCTTATCCGATTGCAGTCATATATTCGGTTTAGCATAATTAATTTATTTATCCATACGTGTGCTTCTGTCTCCTCGCATATACATCAAGGCAATATTGTTCGGTGAACCTTCGCACTTGGAGGAGCCAGTCTAGTCTAGACAAAAAAGTCAACTTAGATTTTTTCGTTCAGGTTCAAGTTCAAGTAACATATGTCATAGAAATTATCCTTGAGGTGCATATAATCAGAAGTTTTTTACCTGGCCCGAATAAGGACTTTTCGTCCTTGCAAAAATATAAAAATCAATCACCCTGCATGATATTAACTTTAATCGGTTTTCAACAACATTTTAAAAAATTTATTCATTTTTTTTTCATATTGAATTAGATGGTCTTATCTAGGCTTTAAGGATAGTTAAGTAAGCTTATAAAATACGTCGTGTCTTTTTATGAGGATTTAATTTGCATAATTCATTTTCAAGATAACCAATAAACCGTAACAGCTTCCTAGACCTTTCCTTACTTTGGCAGGGATTTTAGAATAAAGCTTCAATAAAATTAGGTTTTAAATCAATTTTGTTCTCGGTTATCCACCCTTCACATGAGAACTCCATAATCAAATAAAGATAAACGTTACATTGTGATCCTTTTTGCTCTTTTACTTTATATCACGTTAGTCAAATGTGTAAATCGATACCGAAACATATTGCTGTTGTTGTTGTTGTGTCTTTTCGTCATAATTCACAATTTAAAATCCCTTTCTACGAACCCAACATTAATGATAAGTCCTTTAATTGGAATAAGTTTTCATAGTGTTTATTATGGGCCACTTACCAAAGAAAAAATGTTTTCCAGGAAAAAAAAAATTATTCAAAAGACACAGGCCAAGGCTATTTAATGGCAAATACACAGCTTTATAACGTCCAGAGTCTTACATAACACGCGAGTCCATGTACCTTTTTTTTACTTTTTTAGTTTGCATCTCATTAACTGTGTTCTGTTTATCAAGGATTGTTTTAATGAGAAATTATAAACATCTGAGTGAACAAGGGATTTTGAAATACATTTGGACACGTGTCGTAGATTGTATAATTTGCCTATGATGTTGTTGTCAACCAAACCGATTTTCATTATAGAAATTGACAGTTGAGCAGTTAGTATGTCGTTTAGTGTTTGTTTGTGATTTGTGATGATGATACGCTTTAGCTCGTAAAGTCGTCAACAAAAAAACGAGAAAGAATCAGAAGCCAAAGACTTGACTTGGGAAAGGAGATGAGTGCAGCGCGGGGAGGGAAAGGTGGTTGGTGTGGATGACCGTTGGCCAGTAACGAGACGAAACTCGGCAAATAATCACAAAATTGTGCGAAATCGAAAACTAAAAAACTCAAAAATAAATAAGTTTCCAAATTAAAAATTTCATCGAAAGCCATCTAGTGGCTAATGTGAACATAAGCGAGAGCTACAGTACGTTTTCAACGAACCGTTGGATACCCTATTCCCCATATTTTTGAATGTATATGCATTCGCCTCCAGCCGTTGTTCCAGTTTCAGAAACAAAATTCTTCTTTGGCAGACAGGAACAAATTCAATAACATTTATTTTGTGTGGCCGATGTTCAATAATTGCTATCGCAATAAAAAAAGGGCGGGAGCCACACCCAAAGTTGAGATTTTTTATTGCCAGGGTAACTACTATGCACTAGTGACATTCAATTTTTAAGCTTGCAGATCGATTTGAACAAAACAAGACAAAACTTAAATTTTATACGATGAGATTTTGAATGGAAATAGCGATTTTGAGTGTATTTAACCATTCTTTAACTACACTCTCCTTCATAAGCCACTCCAAACCAAAGTGTTCATCTTCTTACTTCAAAACTGCAACCGATAGTTAAAAAACATCAAAAAAATGAATGCCCATTACGACTTTTGACGGATGCGCCCTTTAAAGGTAGGCGTGTCCTACAAAATTATACAAAACATTTGAAGCACTAATTGAGCTTTGATCGCAAGTCAATTTTAAGGCATATGTGTACAACTACAGCTGAATCGAGTAGTTTTTAAACAATCTTACCTGAACAAAGGTAGTTTATCAAAATCACGCCTTTTAAAGTGAGCGCATTGCACAAATTTACACAAGAAAATGTAGAGATATATTTTTCAAATAACGAACGGATGGAAAAAGGTTTAAATTGAATATTGGAAGTACCTTAAATTTTTCACACTACGTTTTTCGTACTTTCATGAAAAGTGGGCATAAGCCACTCCCAAAACTGAAACATTTCTTTTCATGCACAAGCTTCTTAGTTTTGACTAGGAGACGCACAAATTTGGGCTTGTCGATTCATTATAAATACCGTTTATTTGCAAAAAAAAAAAGCAATTTTTTTATAGTTTCTAGCGAAAAGTGGGCGTCAGCCACGCCCAAACTGAAACATTTTTATTTAGTTGGAAGAAAATTTACCTATAGCTTACGTTTCTAAAATTTTAGCGTTATGCTTATATCGTATCTGTACAAAAAACGTAATTTAATTTTACCAAATAGAGGTTGTTCAACAAAAATGGCGATTGTTAGCGGATTTCGCCGGTTCAAAAACTTAGCCTTACTCTTGAACCAAAGATTATATATGTCAAATTTCAGTTTTTTAGCTCAAAAATCGGGACCTCTAGCGAGTATACATACGGACGGACGGACGGACATCTCTAAATCGACAAGGCTTTTGATTCTGAGTCAGAATATAATATACTTTTCCATACCTAACGGTATTATTTCTCTATGTTGCAAACTCCACACCAAATACAATATACCCATTCTATGGAATAGGGTATAAAAAAGCGTTTAAGAGGTTTTTTGAAGTGAAACTTCTTTAGGCGCATGGGTAAAATTTTTACGGATGAAGCGGAAATTAGCGCGAAGGAAATGTGGGATGTTTCCGTCCCAGAAGAGGGAGAGAGCGATTGAGGCCAATTGAAAGAGAGACAGAAAGGGCGAACGTAGTATAAAGCACATAGCCATGGAGCGAGAGTAGGAAGCAAGCGAGTGAGAAAGATGGAGAGATAGAGCGAACGTCGTGTCGCATCACGCACAGTGACATGGAGAGAGAGATCTGTTGTAGGTTAGGTTAATTTTGTTTTTCAATAGCACAAACTGGTTCTACATATCAACTGTGAGCCAGGTCGGTGGCTGATAGTTAAAAATAGAACGGTGGGTAGCAGGGGCGGTATGCATTATGCAGACAAAAGTGTTATATCCACTGTAGGCAGTCAGGGTTGATGGTTTTATATAGATTGGCGGTTAGCAGGGATGTGACTTGGTGTGTGGTTAAATGAGCGCTGGAAGGTTGATATGAAAAATGTGATGTATATAATATTAAATGTGTTAGGCGGGTAAGCGGCCTTAAAAAGCTGTACTGGTTGGTTGATGCGGTGCAAAAACAAATTAGTTTGCCAAAGAAATTTCACTTCTGGCGTGTGTTCCTTGTACGCATGCACTTTTTTGACGTGATAACGTCTAATAAATCGGTTTGGAATATATGGGCAGCACGCACAGAAAAATGTCACAGTCACAGTCACACTGACGTTACCTAGCTGCTTTGATAGCCTAGAAAGTCGTTTAAGTGGGAGTGGAGGGTGTTGGGTGGTTGGTTGGATGTGGTGGGAGTGTGTGTGTTTGGTACATGGGGGGAATTGTCAGAAATAGTGGGTGGGTGATTGGTGGTGGTTAAGAAGGGCTGGCTTTATTGTGTGGGGGAGGAGGAACAAATTATCAAAAATGGTGGGCTGTTGGTTGTATGTGGGGGTGGTAGGATGGTGTTTGGGTTAAGATGTGAACAAAAATTGTCAAAAATGGTGGGTGTTTGGTTGGTGGTTGTATTTGGGGTGGCTGGTAAGGCAAAAATTCTCAAAAATAATTTGTTGTTGGTTGGTGGTTTTAGGTGGGGTTGATTTGACGAGGGGCGACGAAGAAATTGTCATATAATATAATTGTCAAAAATGGTGGTCGAGTAGCAGGTGGTTGCTGGTGGAGAGGGTGGTTGAATTTGGTGTAGGGGGGGGGGGGGGGCTTAATTATCAAGAATAGTGGGTGGTTGGTTGTAGGTGGGGTGGGTGATTGTTAGTGGTTTGGAACGGGGGGATTTTTTGTGTGGGGGAGGAGGAAACAATTTTCAAAAACGGCGGACTGTTGGTTGGTGTTTGTATGTGGGGGTGGTAGGTTGGTGCTTGGGTTAAGGGATGAAAAAAATTAAAAAATGGTGGGTGGCTGAAGGTGGGTTGGGAATTTGGTGGTTGGAGAGATACAACCTACAAATGAACTGTTTTGCTTACTGGTTATCACGTAAAATTATCGCCCGTAAGCCGACTTTACAGACAACCAAGTTTTTTTTATTTATTTTTTCGATTTTCGATTTTTACAGTAAGCGCCTATCTCCAGTTTTGATATCATTTGTCGGTTAGTTACAAAAAAGCTAACTTTGGTGTACCCTAACTCATGTTAAAGCTTTTAAATATTTTTTTTTTTGAATGAACGTTAAAATTGTTGAAATGAAAGTCAAAGTTATGTCCTAAATTTAAAAACAGAACCATACTTTTTAACACTTTCTTAAATATTCTTAGCCAAATAAAAAAAAAAAACGCTGATTTGAACTCCTACATTTAAATATTGTAATGGCCTCATCCTAGTGATTGACAGTGTATATTAGCACGTTCGATTGAAGTGTACAACCCCAAGGCCTATTATTTTTAAGACACCTTTGTTCAATATTTTTCAAATATCAAGTTCTTAATTATATTTTATTTTTTCAAATTAATTACCGTTTTGGAGCAAAAAGCATAACGTCCTTAGTTTTTGATATAAAAAAGGGTAAATAATATCTTTCATTGTTCATTGTTCATAGCAAATCTTTATTTTAAGCTCACTGTAATGACAGCAAGTTAATTCCGAATCAATGAACCAAAAGCTGCGATACTAATGATTTTGACATTTACACTGAAATGTCATTTTGTTGTTGTTGTTGTTCTTTTTCATAATATGCCTTATCAATTGGAAATAATAGACATTTATTTTGAATAATCGAAAACACCAACCAAAACCAAAACCACTACCCCTTCATCATTCTCTTCTTAATACTTTCAGATTAAAATGAATGATTCAGAAGACAGTGGCAATTTCCTGGACTCAGGACATCATCTGAACGTCACGGTCGATGAAAGCATCCGCCTGGATCCTGTTTTGCTTGAACGATTCACACGAAATCGAAGCATAGATGGTCCTTGGTATTATATCCTTATTGTAATGTACAGCGTCCTAATAGTATTCGGAGCCATGGGCAATACATTGGTTGTCATTGCTGTATTGCGAAAGCCAATGATGCGTACCGCCCGAAATCTTTTCATTCTCAATTTAGCTGTGTCAGGTAAATGACCCAAGAAAAAGTTCATTGAAATCAATTAACTCAGTGAATAAATTGATTCTCGATTTAATGCTTTATATTTCATTTCAGATCTTCTTCTGTGTCTAGTGACGATGCCATTAACCCTTATGGAAATTCTGTCCAAATTTTGGCCTTTTGGAACATGTGCTGTCCTTTGTAAAATGATTGCTATGCTCCAGGCAACAAGTATATTTGTATCCACCATATCGATATCAGCAATTGCCTTCGATCGATATCAGGTAATTAAAATGATTGGGTTTTTTTTTTTTTTTTGATAAGAGTTCAAGCATAAATTATTATTTTTATTGACTTGGTCATCGGGGTTGAAATATAATTTGAGGTGGTTTTTTTGTTTTGCACATATGCACTTGTGACGTATTATAGGAAGCGAATAAAAAACTCCTTGAAAAAACAAACACTATTTATAGAAACTATTTTATCATCAAACTTTGTATCTAGACTAGATAGTGTTTACATGGCTTCGCATGCAATCATCATGTTACGAGTACCCAACCCATGTACCTACCTACTTGTTGGTGAAAAGTTAAGTGCATTCAGATGTGGGATTTTATTGACACACGATAAAATGTGTTTTATGATGTTGTTTTAAATTGCAAACCATCATTAAAGCTTGGCCAATTTTCCAATATAAAATTATTAAAATTTGATTGAAATCCTATTGAACGCTTTCAAAGTTATTAAAAGAATCCAAACGTAGAATATTGACAAATCATGTTTGTATAGATACCTCTAAATTGTCAATATTTGTGAAATAAAAAAATATTTTAATGAATGCTAAGTATGATCTACAATAACTTACAAATTTACAAATATATTTATGTTGGTCAAATCCTCCCTCTTGCCTTTTACTATCAAAACGTGCGAGGTCTACGATCTAAAACTCATGCTGTTTTGCAACAATCCCATGCTCTACCATTCGAAATCTACGCCCTGACTGAAACAAATCTGGGGCCGAATTACCGCATCCGTAGGTGAGCAATACGTCACTGAATTATTTGCATTTGGCATTACTGCTTACGATATCGAGCTCGGTATCGAGTATCGAATAAAATTTTTGGCATTCCCTTGTCAGTTAACGTGTGTTTTTTTACTCGATTGATGCGAGGCAATCGTAAACAAGTCACCAGTCAAGTCACGGATAGGAACAAAAAAAATTCTGGCTGATAAAACTTAAGTTATTTTATTTTTAATACATAATAAAACAAAATATCAAACGTGAAATGTTTTAGGATCAACACCATACTAAAAATATCCTTTGTGGCAGAGCATCTGTATTTGGCTAGAAACATTTTCCCGCATTCTGCTCAAGGGAAGACAGTGTCAGGCTGTATAAAGGGACAAAACCAAACTAGGTCTGCAAGGAGGATATACTATCCGAAAAATTGTTCCAGACAAGAGTGACAAAAATGCCGTGAAGAAACACATTGAGCTTGAAGAAAGAAAACTTAAAATTTAAGAACGACTCTTGGAAAAAACAATTCAAAGCTTTTATTGTGAATGTGCTAAATACTTTTTATAATTATTATAAAATATTATTTACAAAAAAAAAATAAGTAAAAATACAATAACAGCTATGACAAATAGGTATATGACAGAGGTCTAAATGACGTTTTTAATGAAATGTAATAGATTCACCCTAGTACAATTAAGAGTGTGCTCGATACGTGATGCTTCGTATGCCATCATCCCGATGTGTTGGTTACGTAAATCAGTAACGTATGAATGTTACTCACTTGCTCACTGATGCCGTAATTCGGCCCCTGGTTCCTAGTATAAACAACCAAGAACTGTTTTCTCCTTCTTTTAACGTTTATCGTGACGATGAACTTAACCGACCTTCTGATGAATGCCCTTGTCGAGGTGTCCTACTATCTATCCAAAACACACTAGACTCATCCCTCGTTGCATTCTCTTCTTCCTCGAATCTCGACTATGTCTCAGTTAAGATAACACTACCTCGCAAATCACTTTATGTGATATGTTGCTATATTTTGCCGTCACAGCCTATTGAATCTTATAAGCTCGCCATTGAAACGGTTGACCAAATAATAGCTCTGTGTGACCCTAACGATGATATCCTTCTTTTCGGTGACTTTAACCTTCCTCATCTAAAATGCACTCCATCAGAAGATCAGTCTTATTATGTTGCCTCAAATCCCACCTCTTCTAAGGAATGTCTGTTCATAGATTGCCTAGCAGATTCTAGTCTCTGTCAAGTTAGTGGTATCTCAAACTATATGGACAGGCAACTAGATCGTATTTTCACAACCGATCCCATTAACTCTTCAGTATCACTCTCACCCCTATCACTATCTACTATCGACAACTATCATCCTCCCCTGATTCTCTCTTTTTATCATGACTCTCCACTACCAAATCCTCCCCCTACAAACCAGTTCTCTTATGATTTTCATAAAGCAAACTTCCCTCGTATTAATGAATATCTCAATAGAGTTTCCTTCAACTTTGATAACTTTAATGTGAAAGATGCCACAGAAAAATTTTACAGAGAAATATATAATTCTATTTCTCTAAATGTACCCTTTAGTCGCCATAAAACATCGTCTGCCTCCCCACCTTGGTATAACCACAAGCTTCGCTCTTTGCGTAACAAGAGAAACAAGTTGTGGTCAATTTTCCTTCGTACCCAATCGCCCGCCGACTATTCTAACTATTTTGGCTCTTATTTCAATTTACCGAGCTATACAACTCCCTTTACCAACGCAACATAATAGATACTCAAACCATAAATGAAACTAAGTCGTTCTTTCAGTTCGTCAATTACAAAAGAAAATCCGATGGTTACCCTACCTCTGTTTCTTTCAATGCCGATACCTCGAGCAATCCGCAAGACATTGCCAACTTTTTTGCAACCTTCTTGATTCAGATTATTTCAATTATTTGCCAAATTTCTCATTTCCTCTTCCTCTTACCGTCGACCCATGTATCATCGAAAATAAGTTGAATCAACTTAACGATGAATATCTTCCTGGCCCTGATGGCCTTCCTGCTATATTCCTAAAAAAGTGCTCTTCATTCCTCTCTTTTCCCCTTTCCAAAATTTTCAGTCTATCACTATCTCAAGGTGAATTTCCTCAGGTATGGAAAACCTCTTTTATAACCCCAATATACAAAAAAGGTACTAAGAGCGATATTAAAAACTATCGTCCCATTGCCAAACTCTCACATATCCCTAAAATATTTGAAAGTACTCTGTACGAAATTTTAAGTTTCCGTTGTAAGTCCCTCATTTCCCCTAGACAACACGGCTTCCTCAAATGTAGGTCTACAACCACTAACCTAGTTGAATTTATATCTTATACCGTCTCAGGTCTAGAAAGCGGAATGGGAGTAGATGTTATCTCTACTGACTTTAGCAAGGCTTTTGACAAAATTTCGCATAGGCTAATACTTTTCAAACTGTCCTCCCTTGGCTTTCAACCTATCTTCTTAAAATGGATTTCTTCTTATCTGGAAAACCGGTATTACAGTGTTCGTTTCAGATCTGCCCTCTCCAATTCTTTCTTAGCTACCTCCGGGGTCCCCCAAGGCAGTCACTTAGGCCCTCTCCTTTTTATTCTTACAATTAACAATATTGAATTGGTCATTAAACATTCCCATATCTCATTATACGCAGACGATACCAAGTTTTTCAAGACAATTTCTTCCTTACACGACTCCTCTCTTATCCAACTGGATCTGGACTCAGTCTGGTGTATCAAAAACTGCTTAGAGCTTAACATTGCCAAATGCCAATCAATCACTTTTTCACGTAAACGCATTAAATCTGCTCCCAGGGGCTACTTTCTTCACAATCAACCCTTAGCCACTGTTGAATCGATTCGAGACCTCGGGATATTATGTGACCGAGAGCTCAACTTCTTGACACACATCGATAATATCATTATTTTAAAAGCCAATTCAACACTTGGTTTTGTGAAATGATGGTCCAAAGAATTCTCCGACCCATACGTCACTCGATCTCTCTACATAACCTTTGTCCGGCCTCTACTTGAATACGCCTGCCATATCAACAAATTCATATCTCTAGAATTGAGAGCATTCAACGCCGTTTCTTAAGATTCGCCCTTCGTGGCCTGTCTTGGAATAATCCTTTGATCCTGCCCCCCTATCAACATCGCCTTAAACTAACTGATCTTAATCCCTGCAAGAGCGACGAGAAATAACCGAGATTCTCTTCATCCATCGACTCCTCTCAGGTTCCGTTGACTGTGAAACCCTCTACAACTCTATCTTTTTTAGCACTAACCCCCGAAACCTAAGAAACCCTCGACTTTTCTACCTACCTACTCATCGTACCTCTTATGGCTTCAATGAACCTATAACCCGTATGCTACGTAGAGTTAATTTAAACGAAAACTGTTTCGACTTCAACCTCAGCACTCCGAGCCTAAAACTCCTTTTGTGAAATCGTCCACCCAATTCAATCCAATCTTAGTTAGCTGTAAGTTTTAAATTAAGTTAAGTAGCTTGTATTAAGCTAAATAAATGGGGGTATTGCCCCCACCAAAATTAAAAATTATATTTATCCTCTTTAACACATACATTTTTACTTGCCCTATAGGGCAAGTATTGGTTTCGTGCAGAAAAAAAAATCGAGGTTTTAATCAAACATGACATTACGATGATAGAGAAACCCAAAAAAGTGGTTTTCGTCATACCGTCCGTCGTTCTGTCTGTGTAGGTGTGCGGATGAGCGTCTATGCGCTTTTTCACGTCATGCTACAGGACAGCCTTAACCGCTTGACGGATTTTCTTCAAACTTGATATATGTAGTTTGAAGAAAAATGGTTGTCGAGGTTTTTTTATTTCGGTTTAGCCCGGCTCAAACTGGTACCTTTCAAGCAAGGGTTTTTTTCAATTTTGATTTTCTCGGAAACGGCTCAAACGATTTTGATTAAATTCAAAATTTTACTAACTTTAAGCATTATTAATAAAACTGCATTTTTTGTTTTTGCCTTTTTTTAAATAGCCATAAGTTGACAACGGCTTGATTGAATCGACTTAAATTTTGTTTGACATAGTTTTTCATAGTTTTCTATAGGATGGTTTAGTTAATTTTTCACTGAAGCCTTTCTAAAAGGTGGCGTTTTAGCCAACTTTTTTGACGTGATAACGTCTAATAAATCGGTTTGGAATATATGGGCAGCACGCACAGAAAAATGTCACAGTCACAGTCACAGTAACAGTCACAGTCACACTGACGTTACATAGCTGCTTTGATAGCCTAGAAAGTTTGCTAAAGTGGGAGTGGAGGGTGTTGGGTGGTTGGTTGGTTGTGGTGGGAGTGTGGGTGGGGCAGCCGGGGGGGGGAGAGGAAAAATTGTCAAAAATGGTGGGTGGTTGTAGCTGGTTTGGGTGTTGAGACAAAAATTGTCAAAACTAATGGGTGGTTCCTTGGTGGCTGTAGGTGGGATGGGTGTTTGGTGTTGGTTGAATTTGGTATGATTGGGGGAGGGTGGGGGGTGAATTGGCAAATATGGTGGGTGGTTGGTTGGCGGTTGCAGGTGGTTTGATTGGTTGGCAGTTTTGGTGGTGGCGATTGTTGATTTGATGGGGTGCGATGAAAAAGTTGTCAAAAATGGTGGGTGAGTGGAAGGTGGTGTCAGGTGGGGTAGGTGGTTGGATTTGGGGGATTTGTTCTTGAGATGGGGTTGAGGAAAAAATTGTCAAAAATGGTTGGTGGTTGGTTGGTGGCTGTAGGTGTGATGGGTGGTTGGCGGTGTTGGGTGAGTGGCAAGTTGTTGTAGGAGTGTAATGGGTGGTCGGATTTGGGGGGAGGGTGTAGTGGAGGGTATTGTCAAAGGTAATTGTACGGGGGGGGGGGCGGAATTGTCAAAAATGGTGGGTGAATAGCAGGTGGTTGTAGGTGGAGTAAGTGGTTGAATTTGGTGCAAGGGGGGAATTGTCAGAAATAGTGGGTGGGTAATTGGTGGTGGTTAGGAAGGGCTGGCTTTATTGTTTGGGGAGGAGGAACAAATTTTCAAAAATGGGCTGTTGGTTGGTGGTTGCATGTGGTGGGTGGTTGGTGTTTGGGTTAAGGGGTGAACAAAAAATGTCACAAATGGTGGGTGGTTGATTGGGTGTTGTAGGCGGGGTGGGCGGTTTGCGGTGGTGGTAAAGGGGGGGAGGAAAGAAGGTGATTAATTGTAGAGGGAATTGTGAAAAATTTTGGGTGGTTGATTGGTGGCTGTAGGTGGGATGGGTAGTTGGTGTTGGAAGATTTGGTAGGGAGTGAGGCAAAATTGTCAAAAATGGTGGGTGTTTGGTTGGTCTTTGTATTTGGGGTGGGTGGTAAGGAAAAAAATTTTCAAAAATAATTTGTGGTTGGTTGGTGGTTTTAGGTGGGGTAGGTGGTTGATTTTATGAGAGGAGAAGAAGAAATTGTTATATAATATAATTGTATAAAAGGGTGGGTGAGTAGCAGGTGGTGGTAGGGTGGTTGAATTTGGTGTAGGGGCGCGGGGGAGTTATCAAAAATAGTAGGTGGTTGGTTGTAGGTAGGGTGGGTGATTGATAGTGGTTAGGAAGGGGGGGATTTATTGTGTGCGGGAATAGGAAACAATTTTCAAAAACGGTGGACTGTTGGTTGGTGGTTGTATGTGGGGGTGGTAGGTTGGTGTTTGGGTTAAGGGTTTGAAAAAAATTCAAAAATGGTGGGTGGCTGTAGGTGGTTTGGGTATTTGGTGTTTGGAGAGATGCAACCTACACATGAACAGTTTTGCTTACTGGTTATCACGTAAAATTATCGTCCGTACACCGACTTTACAGACAACCAAGTTTTTTTGGTTTTTTCTAATTTACTCAAAAAAAAATGGTCTCTAACGACTTTGATTAAACTTTGTGTATTATATTCTTTTAGTGTTCTTAAGAGAACTGCGTTTTTAGTTTTTGGCAAAAAATGCTAGTAACGGAGATCTGGTCTTAACGGCTTTTTTTAAATGGACATAAATTGTCAACGGTTGTATTGAATTCACTCAAACTTTTTTTGACATAAGTACCTAGTTCCTAACAGTTTCCTTTCAGTTGGCATTACATTTTTTCAGTTTCTCTTTTCTAAATGGTGGCTCCCATACAAATAGCCACTAGGTTTTGGCCAATTTCTTCGCTTTTTCTTATTTACTCAAAATATTCTCCCCCCATTTTTATGAAACTTTGTGGCGTAATATAAATAGAAAGTTTCAAAGAAAACTGCGTTAAAGTTTTTGTCTATACAAATGATAATAACGGAGATTTGTTTTAACAATTTTATTAATTTGGCCATAAGTGGACATTTCTATCATTTAAAGTTCCCAAAAGATGGCATCTAAGTTTCAAATAGCTATCAAATGTTTCTTAACGTTAGCTCCCGTATATCGGTTTTTCCAGTTTTTAGCCTACATTTTTTAGTTATCATAAATTTTTTTTAAAATGAGTTTATTGCTCGACATTTTTTTTGTATACATCGTACTATTGCACCTACCTACAGAGCAAGTGCGTGCGACCCAGTTGTGCATTTTATTTTATTTTACTTTACTTCCTGTTTTTCATAAGTTAATATCGTAGGAAATAAGTACACAGATGAATGAAGCACCCAAAGATTGCCCGGAACTTCCAGCGATCCAATTTTTTTGTTTTTGTTGAAACTTCTTTGGGTGCATTAAGATGCATTTTTAAAGATGGACTTCTCCATCACCATAATAATGGGTGATTCATCGCTAGGTCTGATTTATAATGTATAATAAAACACATACATTTGAAAGTGAACTTAAAATGTTAACTATCGGCTAAAAGAACAATTCATGGCATCTACTTTTTGAATATGATATCATGTAAATGTTTCTCCACGACTACGTCTAAGGTGGTTCATTCGGAAAGTCCAATTTTGGGCGAATCGTTCAGCTACTTGTATGGTTATCATTGACGGTTATATACATTCTAATTTGAATAATTTTTGAAAAATAGTAACCAATGATTCCACCAGTCCATAACCACACCATACCGTTCTGTCCAAGTCTATAATGATGACGTAAGATGATCTGCGCCAAAGGATAGACCCACTCTCACCGCCTCCGCTTCAATATTTGAGAGCTCTCCACTGACAACGCTCATCGTTCTTTGCTCAATAGATTCATGCATTCAATTTTCCAGTTCTCTCCTTTTCTTTCTAAAAAGTCGACGTTTCTCCTCCGTCTTTACTGTTAGACCGTACCGGAAGCGCTCTATACCAGGTGTTTCGATGTGGTCGCCTATTGAAACCCAAAATAGCATAAGTACTCGTAGCTACATTTTTGATAGTCAGTTTGCAATGTTGCCACTGGTCCTCTGGGTTTGGCGCAGGCTCCGGGTTTGCAGAGAGGTAAGAGCGGACATTATTGGCAAATGTTGCAAAGGTCTCTTTCGCAATATGATCGATTTGGGGGCAGGAGGCCCCAAGAGTCCCTTTGTGTGAATGAGGAGGAGTACTTCGCCCCGTAGCGAAGTCGATTAGCTTATGTCCGATACAGAAAGTATTTTCATTCAGGCTGTGCTTTCCGACTGTGGACCCTTAGTTACGCTCCTCTCCAATTTTCGAGTTAAAATCACCAATAATAATATTAGTCTCATTACTTCGGGCATTCATCATGCGTCTTCTCGGGAAGATCGTAAAACACTTACTTAGCTGTTCCCTCTTTTTACTTCCAGATATTCCACGTGTAGAGCCGAAATTCGTTGTCCTAGTTTCATTTGCTAGGGTCATCATGAGTAGGGTCATTCATATCCGAGGCAGTGGGTTGTTTCGGAACAATTTTGTTTACGTGGTAGCGAAGTTACCGCGACGCACAGCCCGACCAGGCATTATTTTGCTCTCCTTGGACTAAAGAAGCTGGAGATCGAGAGTCAGTAACCCACTACGGGAATGCGAGAGCTACCATTGGCTCTATAAGGGTTCATCCGGTACATTCTCTATTTCTCTACTCTGGATAATAGTGAAAGAAAAAAAGCTCATTGGCGTGCCTACCATGCTGACTGTTGGCGTCACCGTTGGTTCACTTAATTGGAACTCATCCGCCCCTCTCTCACTTTCTGAGGGGTTCATCTAGGTTAACTGCTACCAAATGGATTGCCCAGCCCACTTCGATGAAACGAGCAGAACATACAAAATTTTGTTAAGATTTCATCTTCGGGGTTTTGTGTAACGGAAGTCATTTGCTGAAAGTCTGTCAAAAGCAAATTAAATCCTGCAGTGAAGAAGTTAAAATTGATGCATCAATAAGTCTTACCGACCGTTCTATTTTAAACTATTTTTAACTTACTCTAATAAGAAATTTGATAAAATATTTGAAAATATTTTTTTTTTTTTATTCAATTCTAGGTGATCGTCTATCCAACTCGCAACAACACCCAGTTATTGGGGACCTTCTCAATTCTGATGGGCATTTGGATTCTGGCTCTAATACTAGCCTCGCCGATGTTCATCTTCAAGCGATTAGTCCATGCTGACATCCCAAGTCTTCTGCAAGCTGCTGGCATCAAAGGCATTTCGTTTTGCATAGAAGACTGGCCCACCAACCATGGACGCTTCTACTACTCAATATTTTCACTCTGCGTCCAATACTTGTTGCCAATAGTTATAGTTTCTGGAGCATACTATGGCATCTTCAATAAGCTAAAGAGTCGCATAACTGTCGTAGCTGTACAGACCACACAACGAAAAGTCGAACGTGGACGCCGCATGAAGCGCACAAATTGTCTCCTCATCAGTATAGCTGTCATCTTTGGAGTATCATGGATGCCTTTGAATTTTTTCAATCTGTATGCTGATATGAGGCGATCCGTTGTTACACAGACGATTCTAGTGGGATATGCATTTTGTCACATGATTGGAATGAGTTCGGCCTGCTGGAATCCGCTGCTCTATGGATGGCTCAATGATAATTTCCGTAAAGAATTTCACGAATTATTATGCTGTTCTAAAGAACCTACTAATGTTGCTCTTAATGGTATGACAGGACATACCCGTCGGAGGCAAAAACATGTCAAAATTACCAAGGGGGATCTGAAATTGCTCGAAGGACAACGAATTACTGACTCGGTTGCTTTAACTGAGAATCCAATGTCGACGGAAGTAACGACATTGATGCGGTAAAACTATCATTACAAACCAGAACAAAAAATAAGTGTGAGTATCAGGACTCACGGTTACTGAGGTGTAAACATCACACACATTTACACAAACACATCAACGCTACTATGTCCACACTATGCACGGGTTTGAACTTAAACTACAATTTTATCAGAGCCGAGAAATTCATTTTACTAACTGGCTCTTTGAAAATTCGCTTAACTTTTCTCTTGCCTTATATATTAGGGGAGGCCGAGGCATGTTGACTCAAAATTTACATTTCTTAAAAAAAAAAAAATTGACTATGACAGGTATCAATTAAATCTAAACTTCCATAATAAAAGCATCCTTTTGATTTTCTTAATGAAATGCTACCATTAAAATATTGTATAATGTTTAGTAATTAGTAAAAAAGATGAAATCTAGTGGGACAACTAGCCTAAGTACCGGGTAAGTTGACCAACGCTTATTATTATGAAATTTTCAGACATACATATTCACACCATGACCATGCAACCCAGATTGAGTTATTCACTTCTCTTATAAAAAAGTTTTATCACAAAAAAAAATTATATGCAGTCCTTACATTTTGAGAATTTTAGGAAAGTTTTGTAAGCACTTTCATTGTCAGAAGTTACAGGTCAAAGCCTTTCCCTCTATTAGTAACACCTTACACACATGCTGCATTAGAATTTGGGCTGTTTTTTTCACATAAGTTCTCATTTCCTTGAAAATCAAATTAAAAAAAAAAGTCGTGATTCAACTTACCCCAGCAAAAATGGGCCAAATAACCCCAGACGACCATCTGAATTAAATGGCAATTTTTTGGTTACAATTAATGAACATATCAAGAAAGAAGAAACACTAAGCCTAAGCTTACTTATTGAAAGTGTCGTAGAAAGTTCATCGCCTCAACTAGCGTATTCCGCCAGGTAGTTTGGTCCCTAGCCAGTTGCTTCCAGTTACGCAGGCTAAGTTGGATAAGGTCTTCCTGCACTTGATTATGCCATCTTAGATGGGGTTGACCTGTACTCCATTCCGCCTCAGGGTTGAAATAAATAATCCACAGCCGTCTGAGAAGCAGTGCTTTTTTTTGTCGAACAGGTCACTGTCGCGCATTGATACATACAGGATCAAATATCACCCGAACAATCTTTGTCTCAAAGCACCTCAGCCTATTTTCAACCGATTGTGTCAAAGTCCACGCTTCTGCCCCATACATCAGGGCTGGTATGATTAGGGTACTCTCGCCGCCTCGCCCCCACTTCAATACTTAAATCGATTCCAAGCATTTGAACTTTAAAAATCTCTCCCAGATTGCGTGTCTGTCATTAGAGGCGTTCCACAAGGTTGTGTTTTGGGGCCGCTGCTTTTCCAAAATAATATTACAGTTTTAAAATAAAGCTCTGTACGTATGATACCCAGCTCTATTTAAGTTGTTCCTTGGATCCATATTAAACGCTTCGTAGCATGTTTAAACGAGACTAAAAAAACAGCTTACATTCAATAGCTCAAAACGTTAAGTAGGTACACAGGATGCAGCCTATTACAACTAATTTGAGCTAAGCGAACGATTGGCCGTTTCGGCAGTCCCGTTCTCCGAAATTCTGCTTCCTCTACGCACTTAGCAGCTCTTTGGAATACTTAATATGCTGCAAATTTCTGGCTTAAAATCGTTGGTTTGGCAGATGCTCTCAAGCGGGAATACCATTGAACGTGTTTCTGTGATGGACTCGTTTGGATGCCATATAACGAGCATGTTGTTGGGGTTACTTGCCCACCTGTTCCGGCGGTTTGGTATCTTTCTATGTGTTAATCTAGTGCCTCATGCATCTCTCTGTCTCTCTCTCTCTCTCTCTCTCTCTCTTTCTCTCTCTCTATCTATCTCTCTCTCTGCTTTCTGCAGCAACACTTTTACTTCTCATTTCAATTATTTCAATTCTCTATTCTTATTCTTCACAAGGTACTCGTATATCAACTGTGCCCAAGGCTTTCAAATTCTGGAACTTCCTTCATAACAGTTGCCCTGCATGTTTATTTTGGTCTTCCAACTGCTGCTTTGCTATTGTCATTGGTCGTTCGCAGTGTATGTCCATTGGACATTGTCCAATCCAGCGCTCACCGAGACCAGGACTTTCTCTGAATGATGTCTACATTCACTTTTTTTTCGGCACACGGCATCAACTTAACTTTTAAAACTACTTATTAATTATTGTATACAAAGTCTCCCACCGTGGCAGTTATAAAATCATAAACCGCAAGTAAGAATAAAATTGTTGACAGATGATCACCGTGTCTCACTTCCTGCCGCACTTCTAATGCATCAGAAAACTGTCCACTTACACTGTGTAAAATGGAACCCGTGTATCCCCTGGTAGCTTGTACGTTTGGCTGGAGGATCTCGGTCTGCGTCAGCACAATTTTATTGTAGTCATGGAATTGATTACAATAATTACGACAAACATTCGTTTTGACAGTTCGTTTACGACGTCCAAAATCCTTCCGACACGTTTACTATGATTTTACGACGTTGCCTAAATTTTTTTTCATATTTTCATAGATGGTGCTCCACCGTTTTAATGACGTCGTGTAAAAGCATTGTTTATATACATTTTATATTAATTTCATGGAACATGTTTTTAGTTTTGAACTTCGTCAATGGCGGCGCTAGTTGTCTTATCTAATTTGCAAAAAAGGCCTTCTATTGTTTTTTTTTTTGCTTTCCATGGCAATTTAGACAAAAACCACTCCTAACTCAGCAATCAACTGTTTGTGAACCTTAACTATAGATTATAAATACAATGACAACATACGTTTACAACAGACCAGTGGTGCGTTCTTTTTTAACTATAGTCAACATTTGTTAACAAAAGTCAACAAAAAGGCGTTCTGTTAATCCAAATTAGTTACGATTTGTATTTATATGACGTCATAACAGCGTTCCTACCTAAACTCACCTTTAAATGTCAAATAGTTACGATTTTTACTACTTCCAACTCACCTCTTTGATATGAGTTGAGATTGTTGATCTGCCAGTAGAGCATTTAAGCGAACGGCAATATACTTCTTTTTCTCCCGCTCCGAGACATCAAATGAAATACTTTTCTAAAATTTGTGATTTTTGGAGGGAGAGTTGATTAGTTTATTCTCGACTAAAACAAATCGAAATCAATTGTAATGGAGCAATGAATTGTCAGCAATTATAACTGTATCGTAGCTCAATGGACTGTATAACTCATCTCGAATAACAAAATTTAGGAATTAAATAAAACACCATTATTTAGAGTGGAAAAAATATTATAAAAAAACCACTTAGCACATTTATTCCTTCTCGGTTCAAAATCCTGCTTAAGACAAACTCTCGTGCTTGTTCGCAGAACAAACACTCTTTCGTTAAGTTCTTACGTTAAGTTTTATTTACGTTTAATTTTATCTTCTTATACTTGAGTGACCATCGAATGCAGAGTTACCAGAACTCATGCGATTCGATACAATAACATTAAGATTTTTCCCTTGAATTGGCAAATCGATTTGTTTAAAAGGCTATTTTCTGCATCCCCCATGCGATGTTGAAGACTTTGCTTGATCTTCCGATACTTTCTGCATCTCCCGTTTCCACATAAAAAAATGCATTTAAGAAAATTGTCATACAAGGACTGTTTCCTTGGTCATATGCCTCTCAGAGGTACAAAAACGGCTAGATCTCGCAAGTTACTTATCAGATCATCTTGATTATGATCAAGCTGAGTCACTTATGAGCTCATCTAACGAACTGCAATTTTGATTAAATGCCAATTGAGTTCTTTAAAAAAAAAACCCAAAATATTACAAATATTCAGATTCTGACAATAAAAGTTATTGTCCTTGTTTGTTCTGCTTGTTTTTCTCTCTGCAAGTTAAATTCAATAAATTTATTGGAAGTGGTCGTTTGACAGTCTAACAAATCCTAACTAACGTATCGTTCCTAAATGGTTTGTAAAAAACCCAACGAAATCCTAACAATGACACTCCAAAAATTTAATTTTTTGACATAACAACAAATGTTGACTATGGTTAGAAAAAGAACGCACCACAGTGATCGAGTTTTAGCTTTCTAGTTTTGCCTATAAGCTGTGAAGCTTTAAATAAGCTGATGTGCATTTTTGTGTTATTATCTATGTGTTAGGCCGGGTTTCCATTTGCAAGAAAACTTCTGCAATAAATGTCCGATAGTCTGTCCGACAGTGAATTGCAAGTGGAAACTACCAAGCAAGTTCTATCGCAACAGTACTTTCATAACTTCTTGCTAGTATTTGCAAGTGCAATTAATTGCTTGTTTAAACGCTTTTGCATCGACTCGCGACAGTTCTTGCAGCTTATCGAAAAAGTTTCGTATATCTCGCGCAAGTGGCTGGTTGACGTCTTTGCTTTATACGAAATGAGTAAAATAAAAGGTCGTAAATGGCCTCGCGAAGAAGTTATGCGTTCAATTGAAGGTTACGAGTGTAATCCATGTTTCCTTCCAAATCAATTGCGGTCATGAGAGTGAAATTGAAGTATTGCTGAGCATCTTCTATATTTAATTCGTTTAATAAATTATAGAAGGCACCAGCTTCCCGTCTTCTCAAAATCCAATCTCGAACCCAAGTAGATCTTTTTTTCTTTTTTAATAATAAAATTATCACCGCAGCTGCTAATCGTTGACGTCTTCTCGCCATGACTTTACAATTTTAAGTAAACAACCAGATTTCTTGCGACATTAATTGCTCTCCTGGTGTAAATATATCTGCAATAAATTGCGACAGTATGATGCGCGAGCTTCTTGCAAGACATTTATTGCAGAAGAAATTGCAAGAATTTTCATGACAATGTAAACGCGACTGCAAGAAACTTCTGCAAGACTTCCGCGAGTTGACTTGCAAATGGAAACGCGGCCTTACACACTCTTGTTGTGCATTTTAAATTGGGACAGTTAACTACACTATTGAAATAAAATGCACACGCTAAACGATGAATACCGTATTATATTCCCGGGCACAAAAAACATATTTGAAGGGTGTCTTAGGCAGGGGGTACTTGTCGCTTGTCTTTTTAGGGTTCCGTACCCAAAGGGTGAAAACGGAACCATATTATTGAGACTCCGCTGTCCGTCTGTCTGTCCGTCACCAGGGTGTATCTAATGAACCGTGATAGTTAGACAGTTGAAATTTTGACAGATGATGTATTTCTATTGCCGCTATAACAACAAATACTAAAAACTGAATAAAATAAATATTTAAGGGGGCTATCATACAATAAACGTGATTTTTTGCACGTTTTTATGGATAATGGTACGGAACCCTTCGTGCGAGAGGCCGACTCGCACTTGCCCGTATTATTTATAGATATATCTGTGACATGTTCCTTGAAAATTGTTTAGTTTTGTGAGCCCTTTATTAAAGAATACCTAGGTACATAATAATAATATTAATCATACTCATATCACACACACTACCGCAAAAATTGAAATATTTTGTAAATAATGTTACATCCGCATCCAGTAATCAGTCCTTCTTGGTTTTCGCGACATTATTATAAAAAATTGTTTATGTTTATGTATTTGCAACAATATTATATATTATTAAATTTAAGTTTTAATAAAAAACATTATTTCTCTTTTATTCAAGGGCTAATCTCCAGAGCTTGAGAAATTGAAGACGTGTGATGAACAAGTGCATAATGATTTTTATTCATAAAAATAATAAAAAAAAAAATTCATTATAATTTTCCTATAAAAGTGAAGATTTTTATCTAAATTACTGTGTAAAGTTTTATACATTTCTTACAGTTAGACCAAGTCCATATTTTTTTTTTCTTTAATTTTAAACAAAACTATTAAGCTTATACAACTTATTATGTAAATAAATGTTAAAAATTTTAAATATTTATTAAAGCTTATAATAAAAAACTTTATTAGTAAATATTTAAGATAATGAAATGAATTAAGATAAATAAATGATGGAAATTAATGTTATAATAATAATGCTGAGTTGTTTTTTCCATGAGGTTTTGATAACTTTTAGCACAACAGGTGGGTACAAAATTATATCATCCGTTTGTTCAAGTGTGGGTGCGGGTAGACTGATTTTTAAAGTTTGGAGTCTGATCAAATTGACCTTCTTGGGAATCGTATAACAACTTAAGACCAACTTCCAGGGAGTTCTCTTCCGTCGCGTGCGTCGTCGGCCAACAAATCCAGGGTTGGCAGAAAACATGTTTGGGAACCGTACACCTCGCTTAGGTGGCGGTTCAATGGTTTGAATAGTTTGAAATGACCAACCTCCAACCTATCTAGTAAGCATGAAGTCTGGATTCAGGTCGAATTGATTCGTTTAGGTTAGGAGATTGTCCGGCAAATTAATCACCGTAACCTGACCAGCCACCGGCCCAAAATCATCCTCTTACACGCCATATATTACTTAGTAAAGTCAGGCGGCAACAAATTGAGCCACCAACACTTTAAGGAACAACTCATACAAACTAGTATTTTAGACGTAATTCTAGGCTAGAGGTTTGCCACCAACCAAAATGGCCGGATCGGGAAGATTCACAGAATTCTATTATTAAGAGGTAATATTTAACATCTTTTTCCCACATTCCGGGCCGTATCTCGGCCATTACTTGAGTAAGGTTGGTTTTTAATGCGTTTAAAATTCGGGGACTCAACTCGCCCTCAAGAGGAAATTCTCAGTTTTTACTTGCGATTATAGGTACTATAAGGCAAGTTATGCATTCGTCGAAAAAAAAAGTTTTGAGATAACAATCAAACATGACATTACGATGATAGCGAAGACGAAAAAAGATGGTCTAAAAATTCTGTCCGTCTGTATGTCTGTCTGTCTGTCTGTCTGTCTGTCTGTCTGTTTGTCTGTATGTATAGAGACCTACAGCCCAAACGGGTGGGCCGAATTGCTTCAAACTTGGTATATAGACTTTTTTAGGTATTGTACAGAGGGGAAATTGAAATTTTTTTTTTAGCTCAAAAAATAACGGTACCTGCCATACAACCGTTACGTTAACGCTTATCTTTCTCAAAAACGGCTCTAACGATTTCGATTTAAAAAAATCAGTGTTGGTTTTTAGGTACGACCAATCATATGGCTGAAAAAAAATTTTTAAAAAATGGCTAAGAACGGTACTTTCCACAGGACCGTTTTTTTTGCTTTCGACTAACTCGAAAACGACTCAACCGATTCTTTTGAGGTTTCACACACATATAGCTGTAGGTAGCTCAATTGGTATTGCATACCAATATTTTTGAAAAATATTTTTTTGTATTTTTAAAAGCATTTTTTTAAAAAAAAATTAAAAAATTAATATTTTGAAAACTGCTTGTTAAATTTTTTTTCTAAAAATTTTAAATAAATGTATTTGCTGAATACCTAGAAACTGGCGTTTTTGAATTTTCTTAAAAAAATTTTTTCAAAAAGTTTTTCAAAAAAAACTTTTTTTCTCAAAAACCGCCCACAGATTTTTATAAATTTATTCTCATAAATTAAAATGTATCCAAGAAATAAAATGGCGTACTTTTTTTTTCAGCTCAAATTAGTTTAAGTATTTATTTAAGAATTTTGAAAAATTTATTTTTATCAAAATCTCAAACCCTTAGACCACTGTCACACATTAGAGCAAGTTCGTGCGACCCAGTCGTGCATTTTATTTAACATGTTGTCGTCCTTAAGTCTCCATGATCTTGGTATTTTACTAGGGCGAGTTGAAGTAACGAATAAGCTGTTGAAGTGACATTTGCTGACAAGCACTTCTTGTGTATTGTTATGCCCTATTTTATAGAATGGGTATATTGTATTTGGTGTGGAGTTTGTATAACATAGAGAAAAAATACCGTTAGGTATAGAAAAGTATATATATTCTGACTCAGAATCAAAAGCCTAATCGATTAAGCCATGTCCGTCCGTCCGTCCATATGTATACTCTCTAGAGGTCGCAATTTTTGAGCTAAAAAGCTGAAATTTGGTATATATAATCTTTGGTTCAAGAGTAAGGCTAAGTTCTTGAACCGGCAAAATCCGCCCACAAACACGCCCATAATCGCCATTTTCGTTGAACAACTTCAATTTGGTAGAATTAAATTATGTTTTTTGTACAGTTAAGATAAAAGCATAACACTAAAATTTTGCACACGTAAACTTTAGGTAAACTTCTTTCCAATTAAATAAAAAAAATTTCAGTTTGGGCGTGGCTGACGCCCTTTTTTCATACAAAACCATCAATATTGTTTTTATAAAATAACAATTGTTATATTAAAGCGAAAAACATTAAATTTTGTGGGTATTACTTGCACATAAACATTTTGTGTGTGAAATCAAAAAAAATTGATTTTTGGCGTGGCTGACGCCCACTTTTCACTAGAAACTATAAAAAATTGTTTTTTGCAAATAAACGGTATTTATAATGAATCCGTAAGCCAAAATTTTGCGTCTCTTAATAGAAACTAAAAAGTTTGTGTATGAAAAAAAAATTTTGAATTTTGGGCGTGGCTTACGCCCACTTTTCATGAAAGAACGGAAAACGTAGTCTCAAAAATGTAAGGCACTTCCAATATTTAATTTAAACCTTTTCCTTCCGTTCGTTATTTGAGAAATATATCTCTACATTTTCTTGTGTACATTTTTCAATACGCCCACTTTAAAAGGCGTGATTTTGATAAAATACCTTTGTTCAGGTAAGATTGTTTAAAAACTACTCGATTTAGCTGTAGTTTTACACAAATGCCTAAATACTGATCAAAGCGCACTAAGTGCTTCAAATTTGTAAGACACGACCACTTTTAAGGGGCGTTTGCGTCAAAAGTCGTATAATGCATTAATTTTGTATTGTTTTTAACTATCGGTCGCAGTTTTGAAGTAAAAAGATGAACACTTTGATTTATATTCCTTGGTTACGTAGCAGAGTGGGGTCCAAGAATGGCTAAGAACACCCATAATATCTATTTTCATTCAAAATCTAATTTTTTAAAATTTAAGTTTTGTCTTGTTTTGTTCAAACCGAACTGCAAGAATTAAATTGAATGTCATTGAGCTCATACCAATTGCCTTGGCAATAAAAAGTAAAAGCATACACATACAAAAATATAGGGAATAGGGTATCCAACAGTTCGTTCCAAACGTACTGTAGCTTTCGCTTAAGTTTTTCTTCTGTATTTGATATTTCATTTCATTTTTTCGAATGAAACTAAAAGAAAACAAAGAAGCAAAATGGAAACTTTTGATTTTGTGCGTAGTGAAAAATATACAATCAGCAGCCCTAATGCGTTTTTTGAGAAAGGAAAAACTTGGGGCGACCCTGGTTAAAGTTCAACAAACAAAGCTAATGCCATAATTAATCGTGTTGGGTGTGGCTTGTTTCCTCGTCTCAATGGAAGCACTTATCGCCCAAGTCATGATCGATCTTTAATCGCCGGCCAAAAAAAAAAATTGGTTATCATTGTTCTTTATCGCTCCGAATTGAATGTTTGCCCATTAGTATCTTCGAAAAAATACGGACCAATAACAACTTTCGACCATAGAGCCAAACACCAAACTTCCATTACGATGATGCACCAGCCTTACGGCATGAGTACACTTTACAAAATTTTACAAATTGCTTGCGTGGTCTGTCGACTATGACGTCCATAATCGTCGCTAAATGCGCGCAAATTGGCTGTCTTTGAATCACCACCTTTAAGTATAAGTTTTAATAATTTTAACGCGTTATTCGATTGTTAAGCGATCCAGTATCGTAAATAGCAAACATTCAACTAATATTATGACGTTTCACACAGCTGAGTTTGACAGGTGTCAAATGCCAGCGCTACCTATTTGAAACCACGAAATGAATGACACTGACACTGTAAAAATCAGTTGCTGCTTGGGAGATGACGACACGAGTATCTTTGTCAACGAGTTTTGGAAGTGAAGTCAAACGTCAAAGTGGTAGGTTTGTTTTTTTTTTTTTATTTACTAAAAGTTTTTAATACCTTTGGGACTTTGAAGAAGCACTTTTTGCATTAATATTTGTTCATAAAACAATTTGACTCTTTCAATGTATAGGTCTTTCTGAAATCTTCGAAATATTGATTGTGATCATACCAGCGCTGCAGAGTGAATTGCCAAGGATGTCAGGGATTTTGATTTGGCTCGTCAACAAGTTTTTAACTCTGCGAATATCTCAAAATGCCTTCCATTGGGTATTATTACAGAATATAGGCAAACCTTTAACCTCGTAGCATGATATTCACTGAAATCATCCGTAATAACGATTTCAGTGAGAGGATAATTGGAAACAATTTTTTGCATAGAGTCAGACAGCATATCAAATTTATTAGAAGATGAATTGCTATCAAGATTTGGGCTTCCAGAAAAAGAACACGATGGTCGGATTTGCTTATGGAAGTTAAATTCAAACTAGAGGGTGGTCCAACCATATAACCAACTGTGATAATTGTAAATAAATTAAAAATTAGTACTTTTCAGAGAATTATTTTAATTTTTTTATTTTGATAGAAAGGTCTATGAAAATTATTTTTGAAAAAAAAAATATCGACTAAAATGCTCGCCACTGCTTCTGTGGCATTCCCCTATCAGATGGTTGATATTTTCATTGATGCTGAGGCATAATTATGATTCCATTTCCTTAATGTGTTGAATACTCTCATTCTTTCGCTCATGAATTATTGTTGGCTTGTTGAAGTACATGTTTTTTTGATGTGAAACATCTATTGGCGCACCTAGGCAGTAAAATCGATCGTAATCGTCACGAAAAATGGCATGACGCTCTATAAAATTTTTCAAAGTGGGACTGGAGCGTGTTGGGTGGTCGTTGGAGGGGGTGGGGGTAGTGGTGGAGGGGGTGGGTTATGGGGGGTGGTGGAAAATATTGTCAAAAATGGTGGGTAGGTTGATGGAGAAAAAATTGAAAAATTGGGTTTGAGGAAACAATTGTCAAAAAATGTCAGGTTGGTGGTTGTAGATTGGGTATGTGTATGGGGGGAGGATTTTGATTTAAGGGGGGGGGGGAATCGACAAAAATTGAAGATGGTTGTTGGTTGCAGGTGGATTGGGTGGTTACTCGTGTTAAGGTGGAGGTTTTGTGTGGAGGGAGGGGGGGGGGGGGTAACGTAAAAGTTGTCAATGTTGTTCCTATTTATAAATGAAATTGTTATTAGAGTAAAATAATAAGACAAATATAATGATTTTATTCAAGAAATACTAAATTATTAAAAAATATTTCACTCTATATTTTCTTTGATGGTTTTGAAAAATTATGACTTTTATGTAAACTTGAATGTTTCACATCTGCCGGGCGTCCCGTGACGGCCTTTTTTCAAATATCCACAAAGAAAGAAGTCTAACGATGTCAAATCACATGATCGTGGCAGCTTATTGACATCGCCACTACTGACTAAGCCGACGAGACGTGAAGTAACACGGTCATAGGACTTTTTGCACAAAAGAGCCATTGGTGTGGTAAGTGACATTGTCAAGTTGGAACTCCATATAGTCTATGGTCTATGTTCTCCAGGTCCATGGGCACAAAAAGTCCGTTAGAATCTCACTTCTATCGACGCCATTGACCGTAACTGCTTGGCCGGCCACATGTGTTTTGTCACGTCTCCAACAGACTCGGTTTGCTGAAATTTGCGCTGACAAAAAAAATCGCGAAATGAAATTCGATTTGAACGCTTATTTTCATAAAACGCTTCAAAAATCTTAACGCACTGCTTAATTTTGTACTTTACTATGGTTAAATTTGTTAAAGACTGAATAAAAGAAATACCCAATAAAGTTGGACAAAAAACTTGACGTTAAGGTGTGATTCACAATCATCGTGGGTTATGGTTGGACCACCCTTACATGGAATTAGTATGTAAGTGTTTGAGAGACTAATTATTACGGGTGTTTCTTGTGAGGTATAAAAAAGGACATGTCATTCGTAGTTGCTTTAAATAATATTCCTTTGAATTTTCCTAGATCCTTCAAAACTAGAAATGTTCTTTTGAATACAAAGTTTGTTCACAAACGCAACATTCTTAAAGTAGATAATATTTTTTATTTTATTTGGTGCCGTTAAATGTATTTCTCAAGAAAGGCAATCTAATTGGATTTTCCGGATGTTAAGGCACGTTTCGTGACAAAAGCAATAAAAAGAGGATAACTTTCAAAATAATTTAATTACTTTTCAATTCTTAAGTCCATTTCAACGATGTTTTATTAAACGAATTTCTTTTGCTGAATCAAGATGATTTAATTAATGAAAAAGTTTATCCATCTCTTTTCAAATTAAATGGGAAATCGTAAACTACTAATCAAAAATGTTTGAATGCTTAAGAACGATTTCCTACTGCTTTTTATGGGATTTATTTCGTTAATTTGTCTTGAGTAGGAAAATGTTTTTTGCCAGGACGAATGGCAGAAACATTCATTCCTTTGAGGGTATTATAAACTTTGTACGATGTTAACTTGTATAGTTGACTATTTTGTGTTGTTTCAGTTGCCCATAATAATTTAGTCAGTTTTGTAAAAGAAATCATCTTTTTCTGAATACATGAATCTTTAACTTAATCAAGGACTATTTTGTGGGATTGATATGATAGATACTGCTCTAGCGTTCATATAAATAAATGTGGGCAACGACTTCATTTCTTTGACTTCAACATATTCATCAAATCATTTAAGAATAAAAAGAGTGTTGGATATACATTATATTGAAATCTTCATCCACTTCAGCTATTTATTGTAACATCGTGCGGAAGTGTCTCTCTCTGCATATTGAATTAAATTCTGTCGCAATTCGTCCATCGAATCGATATTGGAAATTAAAAAGGTTTATGTGAATTTCAGTTTTGTGATACAGTTGTCATTTTGAATCCCATTTTCCTTCTCAAATAAAATCCTGAATATTAGATTTATCTAAAGTTTGAAGAAATAAATAGCAAAAACGGAATTCCTATGATAGAGCTCCTAAAATTATGCAATAACTAGTTGAGGAAGTTGACACTCATTTCGAACAAAACGATCGATGTTGACATTTTCTAAATTCTGATCTTCGTAGTTTTTCCAAACAGAAAAAACTTAGTGGGCTTGTTTTTTTTGTTTCAATTTGAATGTTTCGAAATTGTTTACTTCCTTTGTCATATCTCAAAATTAATTAATAGATAAATTCGAACTCTCTAACATAATCTAAACGTTTATATCTTTGTAGCCACTTTTCTTTTGACAAGTGTTTCCCAACCCTTTTACTGAATATGGGAAGCGTACAAATGGTCGACCAAAATAAAACAAATTTCATCGACTCCCAAAATGTCGAATGATGTTTGAACGACAAAAAAAAGTTGACAGTTTAAAATCCAAACCACGAAAATGTCGACTGAAAAATTGGCGGTAATAATGTCGACTTTTATTATCCTGATAATAAATGTAGTTCTATTGATTGCATCGACAGTTAAAATTTCAAAATTAGTTTTAAACCATAGTAGTAGGGAAAAAATACTGATCGACAGTGGCAAAGTGAATGATGTTTCACATGCATGCGGCGCCACTGTCGACATTTTTTTTAAGTCGATATTTTCAAAATCGGCAAATCGTATCCAAAATCAAACATTCAAAAGCTTTGAAATGTTTATTACTTATGTTTTAAGGAGAAATAAGAAATTAGAATAGAAAATAAAAAAACACAGGGTTTAAACTTTAAACAAACATCGAAAAGATGTGTAAACAGCCAGAATCTTACATTGCCCTCTTTGAAATTGAATTGTTTCCTGTGGGGTATACACGTTCGGAAACACTGTTTAGACGGAAGTAAAATGGATTTTGCTTTTATATAAAATAAAGAGACAGGAAACCAGCAATATAAATTGAAATCCCCCAAAAATAAAGTGAACGACTGGGTCGCACGAACTTGCTCCAATGTGTGATAGTGCGCTTAAGGCTGGAGATTTTGAATTAAAATTTGAAGAAAAAAAAATATGAATTTTCATTTAGCACTTAAAAACCACACCATTTATTTGTGGCAAAGGAAGTAAGTCTTTGATGGTGTTGTATTTTAAGAAAAAAAATTTCAAAATCATTTTATGGTTTTTATTTTTTTTTACGAATTTTTTTGAAAAACTTTTAAAAACTTTATATTCCTAATCAGGGGGAAAAAATGATCAAAGTGTTCGTATAATATAAAATAATAATTTTTTTAGTTTAAAAAAGACTTTCTAGAGTAAGGTTGGACACTACGAAAAATAAGGCATTCCATTCGTGTCCTTCCCCGAAAACCGCACTGACATTTCAATGCAGACAATAACGTTCCTTCTACATTTATTATATTTTCTTTCTATTCCGAACAACATCCAGTTGCACGTGTGCTCTTTCTCTTATTTTGGTGTTTTAAAAAATTGTGTAGCAACTTCAAATATTCAGGCTAGCGAACTATTTTTTTAATTTGCTAGTTGTTATGTGTTCTTTCATTATACAAAAGGAAAATGAAGGTGGCCTTGCCATATATAAGTTTGCTATTAAAATTGTTTTTGATGGCAAAATGCATGAAATGTCATGTCATAGGATACCATGACAAAACCGTTTGAAAAAAAAGTGTCCCAGTGTTCCAGCCATTCCCTTATATTAAACATATTGAATTGAATTGAATTAATTATTGGGGGGAAAGTGCACTGCGACCTTTAAGATCTATTGTGTCCCCTTTTCTAAAGCGCTGGATGAGGATACTCATCCTACAGCACTTCCTCCAACTTGGTTTCTTTTAGGAAGCCAAGTATTTGAGGTATTTTTAGAGAAGGTAACCTGCCCTTCTCTATCTGGTAATTACCCAGGTGTTTTTGTCTTTTGTGCATAAGTGCACCACATCTACCTAGTATGTGGTCCGGTGTTTCTTCTTCTTCATCGCAGAATCTGCATGTTGCGCTGCTTGACAGCCCTAGGATATTGAGGTGTCTTTTTAGTTTGCAGTGCCCTGTGAGAAAGCCCGTTATAATTCTCAGGTTGTTTCTGTTTAAGTTATGCAGGCTGTAAATCTTTCTAGGTTGTAGTTCCCCAGTAACATTTTTGCCTGTCTTAACTTTGGGAGTTCTTTCCAATGGTTGGATCTTTTGATTTCTTCATTTGTCTTGATCTTGTTTTTGATCACATTCTCCCCAAAACCGCAGTAGGGTTCCGGTCCAATAAAGGGTGTTGTTGCCCCTATTTTCGCCAGACGGTCAGCCTCTTCATTGCCTTCAACACCAACGTGGCCTGGTATCCAATGGAGAGTGACTGATTTTTCCCTGCCTAAAGTGTTGAGTTTGTCTAGGCATTCCCATACCAGTTTGGAACTGATACTGTATGAGCTAAGGGCTTTAAGTGCTGCTTGACTGTCTGACATTATTGCAATGTTTTGCTTGCGATAGTTCCTGTTTAAGTTTAGTTCTGCGCATTTTCCTATCGCATTAACTTCTGCTTGAAAGATGCTTGAGGACTGTCCCATAGGAACAGAGACTTTGGTTCTAGGCCCAACGATTCCTGCACCCGTTCCTTCAATAGTTATTGATCCATCAGTGTACCACTTGATGGCATTTGCTTTAAAGGTGTAGTTTTCTGTTTCTCCTAGCCACTCTTTTTTGCTACTTAACTTCGTTTGGAAGTTTTTCTCGAAGTTGTAAGTCTTAATCATGCTATCTCTTGGAATATCAATGGAGGGTATTGTTTTGGACAGGGAGTCTTTTTGCCTAAGACTTATTTGTTTACCTTTGCCGGTGCCCTCTTTTGAAAACCTCATGATTGTTCCCTCAGCAGCACTTTGTATCACAAAGTGTAATGGGGTCAGATGCAATATGACCTCCATTGCTGCCGTAGGGCAAGTTCTCATTGCTCCTGTGATGCATAAGCATGCGAGCCTTTGCACTTTTTCAAGTGATTTTCTAGTCGTAGCTAGTTCGGTTCTTTTATGCCACACAACCGCACTATAGGTGATAATGGGCCTCACCATCATAGTGTACATCCATCTTATTATATTCGGTCTGCATCCCCATGATTTTCCTGCAAGTCGTCTGCATATCATGAGGGACTTTGTGGCTTTCCCGACTGTTATTTCAAGGTGTTTGTTCCAGAGGAGTTTGCTGTCTAGGGTAATTCCTAGGAATTTGACCTCCCTCTTCGTGTCGATTACTTCACCTTTTAACCGGATAGGTTTCATGTGTGGTAGAAGTCTTTTCTTTGTGAATGGTATGATTGTGGTTTTTGATGGATTGATATTTAGTCCCACTGATGCGCACCATTTACTTGTTATTGTCAATCCCCTTTGTATTATGTCACAGAGGGTTTCTTCAAACTTTCCATAGGCTGTTATAACAATGTCGTCGGCAAAGCCTAGGCATTGTATACCTTGAGAAGTAAGACATTCTAGGAGCTCATCCACAACGAGGCTCCACAGCAGGGGTGATAAAACCCCACCTTGCGGGCATCCTCTTGTTGTGATGATTTTCTGTACGTTTTGTCCGGAATGTGCCTCTGCTATTCTAGTACTCAGCATTTCGTCTATACATCTGGTTATTGTGATGGGAACACTCTTCCTAATTAGTGCTTTTTTGACTGCCTCGTGAGAGGTAATATCAAAAGCACCTTCTATGTCGAGGAACACACTTAGGGCGGTTTCTTTGGCGTCAAGTGCCTTTTCTATAGTGTTCGTTAATTCAAAGAGAGCGGTCTCTGTTGATCTGCCCGCTCTATAGGCATGCTGACGTTGATTCAGAGGCATATTCCTTAGAACTTCTGATCTGATGTATTTGTCGATCACTTTCTCCAAAGTTTTCAGTAGGAAAGATGTTAGACTTATCGGTCTGAATGACTTCGGATGAGTTGTATCTTTTTTCCCCGTTTTTGGGATGAAGATAACTTTAGCTTTTCTCCACAGACTTGGTATATACCCAAGTGCAATACTGCTTCGAAGTATGCTAATTAGGTACGGCATTAATTCATCTTTGCCTTGTTGCAGTAAGGCAGGAAAGATGCCATCTATGCCGGGTGATTTATAAGGTTGAAAGGTACTAATTGCCCATTCTAGTCTTTTTCCTGAACAGATAGTTTTTGCTATCTTCCAGTCTTCTCTGTTTGGTTTGAAAGGTATTCTTTCAATTCTATCGTTCACTATGGGTGAACTACCTGGAAAGTGGGTACTCAGTAGCAAATTAGATCTTTGCTCTTCATTTTCTGTGAAGCTACCATCTGCGTTCCTAAGTGCCAATGATGTTAAAGTTTTCTCCATCGACAATGCTTTGTGTAGTCTGGCAGCTACAGGTGTGGAGGATATGTCTTCGCAAAAAGTTTTGAAGTTGTTTCTTTTGGCCTTTCTTAGTTCTTTGTTGTATTTGGTAAGCTCTTCAGAATAGTTTTGCCACACTCCAGTTCTCTTTGCCTCATTAAAGAGTTTTCTTACCCTAGATCTTAGTTTTGAAAGATTATTGCTCCACCATGGAGCGTCTTTCAGTTTTCTAGCAGTTTTTATAGGGCAACTGAGTTCATACGCCTCATTGATTGCCCCACTAAACTGCTTAACTATATTCTCTAGTTCAGGGTGACTATTAGTCGTACTAACTGGACCTAACTGTTCAATATTGGTTTTAAGGGTGTTTTTATAAAGTTGCCAGTTCGTATTTCTTGGGTTCCTTACAGAGGTGTTCTCTGTGAGAAGGCCCTCTAATAGAAACACAATGATTCTGTGGTCAGACATTGAGGGTTCGTTGGAGACTCTCCAATCTCTTAGAGCTTGACCTAAGTTTGGTGACCCAAAGGTTAAGTCTAAGACTTCTTCTCTTGTTCTAGTTATAAAGGTAGGGGTGTTCCCTACATTGAAAATATCTAGGTTTTTTACGAGAAGGAATTCTAAAAGGTACTCACCCCTTTGGTTTATGTCGGTGCTGCCCCATGTTGTGTGGTGGGCGTTCGCGTCACAACCGATTAGTATCGGTAAGTTCCTACTGCTGCAGTAGTCCACCAGTTTTTGAACTTCCGCTGGTGGAATATTTTCGCCGTCACCTGCAAAGTAGGCCGATGCTATAACCAGAGTACTGTGGTTGCCCCCGATGGTTATATCCGCTTGGATTGGTACTAAGTCCCTCGTCATGTATTCTGAAAGACATATAAAGTTTATATTATTTCTTATCATTATACATGTTCTGGGCGAGTCTTCTCTCGTATCCCAGATTAGCTTTGAATCCTTACAATTCAGGCCTCTAACTTGTCCCCCGTATATCCAGGGTTCTTGGATCAGCGCTAGCCCTAAGTTGTCCTTCGTGAATTTCCTAGCTATCACGGCTGACGCCGCTTTAGCATGATGGACATTCACTTGGGCTGCCCTGGTGCTGATCCCGCGTCTGGTCATCTTGTTTTTAAGAGGTGGGGGCAGCTGCCCCCTCATCTGCAAGCAGATGGTCTTCTTCTTCCTCTGTAGGAAGCGTTTCGTCGGCTTCTTCTCGGCTAGGAGAGAGGTCCATGCCCTCTATGTCGCCATCTGCCAGGGAAGAAGGTGTGTTTTGGGAGTGAGGTGGATTGGAGTTTAGGGAAGGTGTTCCAACTACTCTATTGGATGGATGGGATTCTATGGTGGAGTTGTTGGTTGGAAGGGGGTTTTCAGGAGTTGAGGGAGGGTTTATGGGTTTTGGGGAGTTGGGGGAAATGTCAGGAGGGGGTATGGAGGGGGTATCACTTATATTAGTGTCTGCCCGCCTTTCTGCTTCGGATGACTGGTGAACTAGCCCAGTATCCGTCTTTCTGAGGCCAGACACGGCTACCTTCCCGAACTTGTAGTGAAGTTCGTGGTTGGCCTTCATAATGGCTTCAGCTGACTTATCGTCAATGCCTATGACCATTAGCTGACCTCTGCCTTCGACCTTGCTCTTTAGGACTTTCCATGCCTGGATGTTTAGTCCCTCATTTTGTGCTTTTATCAGAGCAAGCGATCTCTGGTCTTCTTGCCCAGAGCTTCTTGGAAGGAATAGAGTGATTGTGTGCATTTTCGGGATTTCATCCCCCAGGCACGACATGAGTTCTACTCCTTTCCATGTACTTAGTTTGGGAGCCTTTTCTCTAAGCCACTTAGCTGTGTTAGATTCCAGGCAATCCACCACAAGCAGGCCAGTTTTGAAGTGTATGCCTTCAAATTTTAGTTTGTGCTCCCACCCTAAGGAAACTTCCTCAATAAGGGCCTCCTCAAGTAACGTTAGGTCGGCTGTACTGAGCGTTACCTGGGGATATTCTTTTGGCAGTACAGCTACTTTCACCAGTTTGGCAGCATTGGCATAGGAAGTTTTCTTGACTTCGCTCGGTCTTGTTTTAGCGGTGTTGGGACCTTCTACTATTTCTGCCGTTTTTGGTTTCTTGGGTGCTTGTTTTTGGGGAGGGGTGATGTGGCTGCTGTCCCTCTTACCCTGCCTGTAGGTTTGCTGCCCATCGTTAGGAATAATTTTCCTTTCGTCCACCTTTTTCCTGGCTTCCTGAGAGGTCATGCCCTCGTCCAGGAAACGGAGGTACCACTTTGTACCCGCTCCGCTTAACCCCTTCCTGAGTGGATCATCCAGTGCACCTGGTTCACCCAATTTCGGTAGTGGTGTAAGTCGACGATTGCGGCTGTATGGTGGTCTTTTTGATTGCCTCGCCTCACCAGATGAGATTGTGGCTACCTCCTGTGGTGCTGGTGTTCTTCCACCACAGTCAACTTTTTGGGGTTTTTCAACGTCTTCTTCGTGACCGGGAGGTATTCTCCCCTGACTAATAGAAGACGTTCCTCGAGTCTCATTTTCCTCTTGTCCGGCAGGTTTCCTACCCTGACAAGCGGACGATGAGCCACGTCCAGCTTCCCGGTTTTGCTGCCTAGGAGGCATCCTCCTTTGGCTTTTGTTGCTAGCCGGTTTCGGATCTGTGCCATGGAGATCTTTTTCCATGCGATCCGCAAGTTCATTGGCGGTTACATCCCGCGGAATGAAAAAGTTTTTATAGTTTTTGTTGTTTTTGTTTTTTGTTTTGTACATTTGGTTCCCACGATTAGCTAGAGAATTAAAAGTCCACTGTATCAGAGCTCCGCATGCTACAGTAAGGTCTAATTACTCTTTGATTCGACCCGGTTTCAAAGAGGCTCCGTTAGAATACAGCCGGTTACCCTTGGCTGCAAACCATCCAATAGGCACGGATTGCATAACACCCTGGGTTAAGGGTGGCAGTTCTTGGTTCGTAACTCCTCAAAAGAGAACCAGTAGAGTGGGGTTACCCTCAATCAACCGGCCCCAAATGAGTCTTTGAAACTTAAGCCTTCGCACCACAACAAGGTGACTGCCGTCGCGAAGGAATATTAAACATATGCAAGAGCTACATTACGTTTGCAACGAACTGTTCTATACCCTATTCCCCATATTTTTGTGTGTGTATGCGTCTGCCTCCCGCAAACAGCCGATGTTTCAGAAACAAAATTCTTCTTAAGCAGACAGAAACAAATTCAATAACATTAATTTTGTGCGGTGTGATGTTCAATTAATGCTGGCACAATAAAAAAAAGGCGTGTGCCACGCCCAAAAACAAAACAAGACAAAACTTAATTTTTTTTAAATTAGATTTGGAATGGAAATAGCGATTATGGGTGTTTTTAACAATTCTTGTACCACACTCTGCTACGTAACCAAGGAATATAAATCCAAGTGTTCATCTGTTTATTTCAAAACTGCGACCGATAGTTAAGAAACGATAAGAAATTAATGCATTATACAACTTTTGACGGCAACGCCCCTTTAAAGTGGGCGTGTCTTAAAAATTTGAAGCACTAACTGAGCTTTGGTCAGTATTTAGGCATATGTGTAAAATGTCAGCTGAATCGCGTAGTTTTTAAACAATCTTACCTGAACAAAGGTATTTTATGAAAATCACGCCTTTAAAAGTGGGCGTATTGAAAAATTTACACAAGAAAATGTAGATATATTTCTCAAATAACGAACGGAAGGAAAAGGTTTAAATTAAATATTGGAAGTGCCTTACATTTTTGAGACTACGTTTTCCGTTCTTTCATGAAAAGTGGGCGTAAGCCACGCCCAAAATTCAAAAATTTCTTTTCATACACAAACCTTTTAGTTTCTATTAAGAGACGCAAAATTTTGACTTGCGGATTCATTATAAATACCGTTTATTTACAAAAACAATTTTTGTATAGTTTCTAATAAAAAGAAATCAAATTTTTTGATTTTATACACAAGATGTTCATGTGCAAGTAATACCCACAAAATTTAATGTTTTTCGCTTTAATATAACAATTGTTATTTTATAAAAACAATATTGATGGTTTTGTATGAAAAATGGGCGTCAGCCACGCCCAAACTGAAATATTTTTATTTGATTGGAAGAAGGTTTACCTGAAGCTTACGTGTGCAAAATTTTAGCGTTATGCTTTTATCGTAACTGTACAAAAAACATAATTTAATTTTATTAAATTGAGGTTGTTCATCAAAAATGGCAATTGTGGGCGTGTTTGTGGGCGGATTTTACCGGTTCAAGAAATTAGCCTTACTCTTGAACAAAAGATTATATATACCAAATTTCAGCTTTCTAGCTCAAAAATTGCGACCTCTAGAGAGTATACATACGGACGGATGGACGGACGGACGGACATTTCTATACCTAACGGTATTATTTCTCTACGTTACAAACTCCACACCAAATACAATATACCCATTCTATGGAATAGGGTATAAAAGTGTCATCGAAATTCGTTGAGTAGTCAACAAGGAAATCGGATTTCAAACAACAAAGAAGTTTTTGCCATGCTCTTCTTCACTATGTTTGTGAGTGTTTCGGAAGATTTGTCTGAAAAATATTATAGTTAAAACACGCTGAAAAAACCCATATCGAGTTTTTAGCCTGGCTCCAACTGGTAAAGGTTATAGCCCAGTCATTTTAGGCATTTTAAACCTCAATCTGCGGAAAAATTCCAACCAAGCTGAATTTCGGTACACACCTTTATTACGGCGTTGTTATGAAGATGTGAAAAATCGACATTGATATCGTGCCGGCGAAAAAAGTTTTGAAGGTCAAAAGGTCACGAAAACCTTAAAAAAACCGTTTTTTGCAAATATCTCGGTTTCTATAGCTCCAATGATTTTAACGTGTAAAACAAAATTGTAGAGCATAAAATTTTCTACAATTTCGTTAGTACAATCAATTTTGTATGTCGATTAGTTATAGAAATGGAATGGAATGGAAGGTCAAAAATGTAGCTGTTCCACCCTCCTCCCCTTATTCCATTTCTTCATAAAGAATTGACATAAAAGAACTTTTGAACTATTAAAATTGTAAAAAACGCTCTACAAGAAAATCAAAACATTTTTTCCGTAAGATGTAAGGAACAAAAAATATTGAGGGAAAACCAGAGCAAAGTCGAACATTTTGCAATTCCCCCTTTTCCTCTTTTTCCGTATCTCGGTAACGAAATGACGTACAACCATTTTTGTACCAACAATATTTTAGTAATCAGCCCTTTAGCAATTATTTAGCATAAGAGCAAGTTCGTGCAACCCAATCGTGCATTTTTTTTTAATTGCTTACAAATTTTCCGGGGGACTCTTTACATTAAGTAACCGGGTGCACTAATTGTATGTAGGTATTGTGTTAAAATATCAGTCGTCATTTCTCAGGAAGCGAACCCCACATTCGAGAATCTGTGCCAACAAAAGACGTCATAAACCAAGTCATGATTAAAAGCTACAAGTATGAGCTTATCCAACCTTTAGGTATAGCGAAATTTTAAGCTTGTCACCATTTGAATCAAAAGATACAGACACCCACACTCACAGCAATTTAAAAACTTTATTATGCGTTGGCTGTATCACGATCTTGAATCAGTTTCAGTTTCAGGAAAATTAGCATTGCTCTGAATCAGAACTGGTTAAATCACATCATTTGCATATTAGCATTTATTTGATACTATAGCCAACGCGTACTACTATAATTAATTACCTATTTACAAACAAACTTATATCGCCATCTTAACCAAACACAAATCCGGAAACCTTCCTTATTACGCAAAAAAAAAAAAATGAGTAAAATAAAAATGTCTTCTTAGTTCCCTTTACGGAATAAAATAAAATAAATGAAACAACATCCGCGTTAGCCAATATTTACATTTATTTTATCAAAAGCAAAATTCACAGCAACACAGATAGGGTATACACCGTTTAATGTAGGTAGATATTTACATTATTTATAATATTAAGATACAAGATATTTATTAAAACAGCCTTATTTATTTTCTTATCTAGTTCCAGTAAGCCCTGCAACTACCTCCGGAGTTATTTGTACACATTCTCCGTAGGAATCAAAATATTTGCATTTTCCTTTCGCTTGAGCAGGAGCTACAGGCAGAGCAAGCATCAATTCTCCTTCAGCTGGTTTCGGAACTACGTAATTGGATACATTTGCAGGATAACAGTCAACAAACGACGACGTCATAAATGTAGTGAAAGTCAAAATACTAAAAGCGAAAGCTAGTACTTTTACCCAAGACGACGACATTATTGTTTTTTTTTTTTTTTTTGTTTTATGTTTTGTGGATGAGATTTGGTTTTTTGTAAGAAAAAAAAGTTTTGTATTTTTTATGCACAACACACCTTGAAAACGGCACACCTGAACTGAACCCAACCACAGAACAGTGATACTGATACTGACATTTCAAACATAGGTGGTAGATGACGACCGACGCGACGCGACGGATGACGATTTGAAGAAAGGTGTTTTTTTAATGCGCCTTTTTCAGAAGGTAAACCCGTTTTAGTTTAGACGCTTTCGCGTCCTATTGTTGTTTGTATGCAAACGTTTTTAATATAAATACAAAACCGTATAGGTACCTTGCTCTGCATCTTGTGAATTTGACCAGGTTACGAACTGTAACTGTAGTGTAGCACCTATTACTCATTGGCCTTATTTCAATTTCTATCTGTACCTAGGTATTTCAGAGTTATACGAGTAAATGCAATTGGCACGTGCTGTTCATGTTTTTTTTTTTTTTTGTAAGTAATTGTTCTTAAAATTGCTCACAGAACGACCATTTAAAGCGAAAATCTCAACTTCAAAATATAAGCCACATAATTGCTGACCATTCCCGAATAGGAATGGAAATTGGAAAGGAAGCACAAAAAACGGAGTTAGCTGATACTTAATTATGTTTGCGGAAGCTTAAATAGCATCTCTATTTAGGTTTTTAAGGTCTTGTAGCATTGGCGAGAAATGTAAGATTGGTCAAACAAAATGAAGTCATACGGAAGAGAAGAAAATACATCATCATGAAATAAAAGCTTAGCATCAGTGTCATAAGTTGCCTAACCCATACCTATTTGAAAGGTGGATAGGTGATTGACTCGATCATACAATATATAAAATAAGTGGAATGTGCTGTTCTTCTACGATTTTTGATGTAGCAAATTTGTTTCGGAGATGACAGATTACAGATGATAAATGATAGCTGACAGATGACAGATGACAGATGACAGATGACAGATGACAGATGACAGATGACAGATGACAGATGACAGATGACAGATGACAGATGAAAGATGACAGATTACAGATGACAGATGACAGATGACAGATGACAGATGACGGATGATAGATGACAGATGACAGATGACAGATGACAGATGACAGATGACAGATAACTGTAAATCACAAACAATTCATCGATGAATCTTTTTCGCCATAATCGATCTTAGAACATTTCTCTCGAAAAATCCAATTGACTTTGCATCCGATTGGTACCAGCTTCTGCACCACATAGCAGGACCGGGATGATAAATGTTCTATACAGCGAAGCGTCTTCTTGGTTCTTCTCGATAGTGCTTCATTCCTCCGTTGCTAATTCAGCAAACAGAGACAGCGATTAGCAAGAACTAGGAACTAGTCTGAATTTTTTATTTTTTAATATTGTTTTTTTTTCAGCAATCAACGAGTTGTCTTTTCTCAAGACACAATATCACCACATCAATGCTTGAGTGAACAGACAGTGATTGTAAATTCGCCAAGTCATTGATGGCCCTTGACGATTCGGGATACTATTTTAATCATTTGCATCGTTGAAAAGGTTATCTCAAGCTGTTGTAATAGGTAGTGTGGTCAAAATTGTTAGCAAGTAACGGGTGATTTTTTAGCTGGTTTGGTTTTGGCAACACTGGTTTTGACAGCTGACGTGTGTTTAGTACCTTGTGTCACTGTCAAACAGCTTCAGTTTGGTTTGCAATTTAACCATGGATCGTCTTACAAATGAACAACGCTTGCAAATTATTGAATTTTACTATCAAAATTCGTGCTCGGTTCGAAATGTTCAAATTGTTCAAATTGTGTTCAGCGATGAGGCTCATTTTTGGTTGAATGGGTACGTAAATAAGCAAAATTGCCGCATTTGGAGTGAAGATCAGCCAGAAGCATTGCAACAGCTACCAATGCATCCCGAAAAAGCCACTGTTTGGTGCGGTTTATGGGCCGGCGGCATTATTGGGCCATATTTCTTCAAAGATGATGCGAATCGCAGCGTTACTGTCAATGGTGAACGCTACCGAGCGATGATAACAAACTTTTTTTTGCCCGAAATGGAAGTTCTTGACTTGCATGATATGTGGTTTCAACAAGACGGTGCCACATGCCACACAGCACGCGAAACAATGGCGCAATTGCGAGGCGAGTTTGGTGAACAGTTAATTTCACGTTTCGGGCCGGTCAATTGGCCGCCTAGATCGTGCGATTTGACACCATTAGACTATTTTTTGTGGGGGTATGTCAAGGCTAATGTCTATAGGGACAAGCCCGCTTCAATTGACGCACTGGAAGCCAACATCCATGCATTCATTCGTGAGATACCGGCCGATATGTGTGAAAGAGTATGCCAAAATTGGACTCAGCGGATGGGCTACCTGAGACGCAGCCGCGGTCAACATTTGCATGAAATTATCTTTAAACATTAAATTGCAAGGTTCAAACTATCGAATCAAATAAATATTTCATTCATTTTTTCGAATTTTTTGTGTTTTTTTTTTTAAAGTTCTAAACCTCTTAAAAAATCACCCGTTATATAGCTTATACCTTTGAAGTAGGTCTGGTTTCATTACATCGATGTAGGGATCAATCGATGAATTTCTTTTTTGCAACGATTGACTTCAGCAAAACCGTAAAGGAGACCTTGAAAAGATGGTAAAGTGTCATCGTTGACCATCAATCTGTCAGTAAGTATTAGAGAACCTAGACACGAAAAACGAAATAAGTATAGAAACTCGAAAAAAAGCTATACAATACAAATAAAGGTCCTTTCAAATAAACCTTGTTTCGCAAAAATAGTTTTTTATACCCTATTCCATAGAATGGGTATATTGTATTTGGTGTGGAGTTTGTAACATAGAGAAATAATACCGTTAGGTATAGAAAAGTATATAGTATATTCTGACTCAGAATCAAAAGCCTAGTCGATTTAGCCATGTCCGTCCGTCCGTCCGTCCGTCCGTATGTATACTCTCTAGAGGTCGCAATTTTTGAGCTAGAAAGATGAAATTTGGTATATATAATCTTTGGTTTAAGAGTAAGGCTAAGTTCTTGAACCGGTAAAATCCGCCCACAAACACACCCACAATCGCCATTTTTGTTGAACAACCTCAATTTAATAAAATTAAATTATGTTTTTTTGTACAGTTGCGATAAAAGCATAACGCTAAAATTTTGCACACTTAAGCTTTAGGTAAATTTTCTTCCAATCAAATAAAAATATTTCAGTTTGGGCGTGACTTACGCCTATTTTTCATACAAAACCATCAATATTGTTTTTATAAAATAACAATTGTTATGTTAAAGCGCAAAACATTAAATTTTGTGGGTCTTACTGGCACATAAACATCTTGTGTATGAAATCAAAAAAATTGATTTTGGGCGTGGCTGACGCCCACTTTTCATTAGAAACTATAAAAAAATTGTTTTTGTAAATAAACGGTATTTATAATTAATCCGCAAGCCAAAATTTTGCGTCTCTTAATAGAAACGAAAAGGTTTGTGTATGAAAAGAAATTTTTGAATTTTGGGCGTGGCTTACGCCTACTTTTCATGAAAGAACGAAAAACGTAGCCTTAAGAATTTAAGGCATTTCCAATGTTTAATTTAAACCTTTTTCCTTCCGTTCGTTATTTGAGAAATATACCTCTACATTTTCTTCTGTAAATTTTTTCAATACGCCCACTTTTAAAGGCGTGATTTTGGTAAAATACCTTTGTTCAGGTAAGATTGTTTAAAAACTACTCGATTCAGCTGTAGTCTTACACATATGCCTAAATACTGAAAAAAGTGCCGTTAGTGCTTCAAATTTTTAAGACACGCCCACTTTTAAGGGGCGTTTCCGTCAAAAGTCGTATAATGCATTAATATTTTTAACGTTTTTTAACTATCGGTCGCAGTTTTGAAGTAAACAGATGAACACTTGGATTTATATTCCTTGGTTACGTAGCATAGTGTGGTCCAATAATTGTTAAAAACACCCATAATCGCTATTTTCATTCCAAATCTAATTTTTAAAAATTTAAGTTTTGTCTTGTTTTGTTCAAATCGATCTGCAAGAATAAAATTGAATGTCACTGAGCTCATAACAATTGCCTTGGCAATAAAACGTTTTAACTTTGGGCGTGGCGCACTCCTTTTTTTATTGCGCCAGCACTAATTGAACATCACACCGCATAAAATTAATGTTATTGAATTTTTTTCTGTCTGCTAAAGAAGAATTTTGTTTCTGAAACATCGGCTGTTTGCGGGAGGCAGACGCATGCACATACAAAAATATGGGGAATAGGGTATCCAACAGTTCGTTGCAAACGTACTGTAGCTCTTGCTTATGTTTTTTATTGAAATGTGTGACTTGCGAAAGTTAGCCTTATACGAACTCTATACAAGCTATTACTTGCCAAATTCAAAAAAATTGGCCCTTATAGCTACAAGCTAAATTGTAATCCAAATACCAGATATTGTTCACTGTGCAAGTCATCGCTTGAACCTGACTCTGTCTAATGCCATAAATGTCAACACCCTCGATCCGCAATTGTCTTGGTGTAGATAGCGAAATAGCTTATTTCTTCCGAAACCATTCAATTGCAAATAATACGTTTCAAGACGCCTTACAAAAGCACGCACCGAAAAGTAGAAAAAAACATAAGCGAGAGCTACAGTACGTTTGCAACGAACTGTTGGATACCCTATTCCCCATATTTTTGTGTGTGTATGCGTCTGCCTCCCGCAAACAGCCGATGTTTCAGAAACAAAATTCTTCTTAAGCAGACAGAAACAAATTCAATAACATTAATTTTGTGCGGTGTGATGTTCAATCAGTGCTGTACTGGCGCAATAAAAAAAAGGCGTGCGCCACGCCCAAAAGTTAAAACGTTTTTTTGCCAAGGCAATTGTTATATGAGCTCAGTGACATTCAATTTTATTTATTCTTGCAGATCGATTTGAACAAAACAAGACAAAACTTAAATTTTTAAAAATTAGATTTGGAATGGAAATAGCGATTATGGGTGTTTTTAACAATTCTTGTACCACACTCTGCTACGTAACCAAGGAATATAAATCCAAGTGTTCATCTGTTTATTTCAAAATTGCGACCGATAGTTAAAAAACGATAAGAAATTAATGCATTATACAACTTTTGACGGAAACGCCCCTTTAAAGTGGGCGTGTCTTAAAAATTTGAAGCACTAACTGAGCTTTGGTCAGTATTTAGGCATATGTGTAAGACTTCAGCTGAATCGAGTAGTTTTTAAACAATCTTACCTGAACAAAGGTATTGAAAAATGTACACAAGAAAATGTAGAGATATATTTCTCAAATAACGAACGGAAGGAAAAGGTTTAAATTAAATATTGGAAGTGCCTTAAATTTTTGAGACTACATTTTCCGTTCTTTCATGAAAAGTGGGCGTAAGCCACGCCCAAAATTCAAAAAATTTTTTTCATACACAAACCTTTTAGTTTCTATTAAGAGACGCAAAATTTTGGCTTGCGGATTAATTATAAATACCGTTTATTTACAAAAACAGTTTTTTTATAGTTTCTAATGAAAAGTGGGCGTCAGCCACGCCCAAAATCAATTTTTTTGATTTCATACACAAGATGTTTATGTGCCAGTAAGACCCACAAAATTTAATGTTTTTCGCTTTAATATAACAATTGTTATTTTATAAAAACAATATTGATGTTTTTGTATGACAAATAGGCGTAAGCCACGCCCAAACTGAAATATATTTGTTTGATTGGAAGAAAGTTTACCTAAAGCTTACGTGTGCAAAATTTTAGCGTTATGCTTTTATCGTAACTGTACAAAAAACATAATTTAATTTTATTAAATTGAGGTTGTTCAACAAAAATGGCGGTTGTGGGCGTGTTTGTGGGCGGATTTTACCGGTTCAAGAACTTAGCCTTACTCTTGAACCAAAGATTATATATACCAAATTTCAGCTTTCTAGCTCAAAAATTGCGACCTCTAGAGAGTATACATACGGACGGACGGACGGACGGACGGACGGACATGGCTAAATCGACTAAGCTTTTGATTCTGAGTCAGAATATATTATACTTTTCTATACCTAACGGTATTATTTCTCTATGTTACAAACTCCACACCAAATACAATATACCCATTCTATGGAATAGGGTATAATAATAGCTGGTATAAGCAATTTGGAATTTAATTTGAAAAGTTCTATACAAGGCTTGCTGATAAAGGATTCTATACCTTTATCAGCAAGCCTTGTATAGAACTGCATAAGGCTTTCTGAAGTTGTTAACCGAAAATTTTAAAAATAAAAGTTGCTAGAAGGCGCTCCAAGGAACTAACACTCGATAGTCGACAAAATCTGAACCTATTTTCTTATTTTTAATTATTCATAAGGCACCACATTTTATGACAGTTAATGTTAATAGCTTGCTTTGGATGTTATCAAAAGTCTTTATAAAAGCAATTTGATGACAGATACGATAGCATGGTATGAGGACGGACTCGAGTTCAAAACCCAGGTAAACAAAAACTTATAGCAGTATGAAAATAGCTTGTTTAGAACCTTGTAAAAATTAAATTGTTAGTTGGGCTTGGCCAATACACTTGTTCATATCTAGATATAGTTCCTCTCATCGCTGCAACATGGTTTTGTGAGGTTTGCAGAAACTTGATCATCAACAGGAATAAAACCTTCCTGAGGCATAGGTACTACTTTTGGGGTTTGTAAAGCAGACCACATATCGGACACATATTGAAAGTTGCTCAGTGCCGGAAACATACATTGTTTCAGCAGCAAGAATGCTCAAACAAGTATTCAATTTATAGCCCGGTTCGATATTTTTCTCGTGACAATGTCAGTGCATATTTATGCACAATTTTGTTTTGAATACGTTGCATTTTTTGAACAGGTTCCGTTGGGCTTAAAATTTGTATCACCAGATTCAATTTTAAAATGTGCTCTTAATTTCCATTCCTAAGTCGAGTTATGAATAGAACCCGACTATGGTCACGTATTAACGGAAGATCCTGTTCTGCACAAAAGAGAATAGTCTGAATAATCAATGTTCTTGAGCTTTTTTTCCTCAATTAAAAGTTTAAATCTATCTTTACCCCACTAAAATACTAAACAATGTATCTTTGAAATTAATTCTCTTAACCACATTATTAATTTTTTGTTTTAATTGAAATCGTGCTATTAATGGAGCTAGCAATTATGAAGTTTAAGTTAACTTCATAGTTTTCAATAACATTTTTTCACATTGAAACTATTCAATGTTAAGAAGCTGCAAGGCAAAAATCTGATGGCATGCAATAAAAAGGGTATTCAACACTAACACGAAGTTAAACTTGTCTATGGAAGTGGATACCACACAAATTCGTGCATTCAAAAACTTCATGACCACCTATCTGATTGATATTTAATATGTATTTTGTAGATAAAAGTTAATTTAACAAGTGAAACAAAATGATTTCTCATAATGTATCCCGTTTTGTCTGATAAAAACTTTGAATATACGACTTAGCCAATCCAAGGAGAAGGGAGCTTCAAGTTATGATGGACAAATTAAACTGTTTTCAATATAATATAGGGTTTTCCAATAAGGGGTGTTATTTTAATATTCAAAGAAAAATGGCATTTTTGAGATAAATTATCGGATGTTTATTTCAATGTAAAGAAGAAAATATGCTATTTGTAATGGAAAACAATATCAGCCAAATGGCCGCCATACGACTACGTTTACACAACAATATCCTTTTAATGAAATTTTCCACCACCAAATCGCAAAGTAGCTGCTGTATGCCCTCACGAATTCCATCTTTGAAGTCTTGAATCTACACTGGGATGTTGACGTAATACTCATATTTTACGTGGTTTCAAGAGAAGAAGTCGCAAGGTGTTAAATCACAAGATCTCTGTGGCCAATTGTGATTACTTCTTCGAGAGATAACACGGTCCGGAAACTTTTCCCATGAAAGATCGATGGTTTCGTTGTTTGCGTGACACGTAGCGCTGTCTTGTTGAAATTAAACGTTATCCAGATCAATACCATCCAATTCCGGCCATGCACTAATCATCTCTCGATAGCCCAATCCATTTACCGTAGCTGTTGCTCCAGTCTCATTTTCCAAAAGGTAAGGTCCAATGACCGCACTGGACTATAAATTGCACCAAAATGGGCGGAAATGGGCCTCATCAGTCAAGATGATTTTAAAATGAAATTCCGGATCATTTTCATACATTTCAAGGACCCAATCAGCAAAGACACGACGTTGCGTTGATGATCGGCCGGCTTGAGTTCTTGTGTTAACTGAACCTTATAAGCCTTAAGACCCAAGAGTTTATGCAAAACACGATGTAATGACGTTTGTGGAATTCCCAATTCCAAAGAACGACGAGGAATGGATAAACCTGGGATTTCTTCAACACTTTGAGCCTAAGCAGCAATATTCTCAGTTAGTCTTGAGCAGCGTGCACAAGTTTTATTCTTCACATCGCTAACTTGTCCCAACAACTCAAATTTGTCTACCAATTTCTGAATTGCGGTCCGACAAAGTGCTTCACGACGACCAAAAAATGTTTTAGTTTAACGAACCGAACGAATTTGAAAAATTTTAGTGCGTTGTTGAAGCATGTATCATTCCATTTTTACTAATGGCGTAGTTTCTACTTGTCAAGTGTCAAAAAACTACAGTTTCAGTTGTGAGAACTACTGAAATAGCGGTCTATTCAAAATAACACCTCTTATTGGAAAACTCTGTATTTGAAACAAGATGGGCCACGAACAACATCCATTGAAGAATCGCTCAACCTATTGCTAGTAATGTTATTTTAATCCTAAAAGTACAATACTATTGTAAATATCCCAAACAGATATTATCTTGCCACTGCTCGCAAGTATTATCAGAAGCTCCTTCGAAATGGTCCACGTTCCTCAGTCATGGACAGAAGTAAAATTGTGTTCATTTCAAAAGCCGGTAAAAGCTCCAAGTGAGATCGTCAACTTTCTTATCTAGCCCTTGTGTGATGCAGGAGAGTCTTAAAAGAGATCACTGCAAATCAGTTTTTAAAGGATTTCTGAAAACTGCTTGACATGGGGGATCATCCACAATATGGATGCAACGGTGGTCTAGTTAAAAATGTCCAATCTTTAATTATTCGGTAGATGACGTCAAAGACGAGCAAGTCCTTTCCGTATGGTTTTTGTTATGAATGTTGGTTCGTAACCAATTAGATTATTTACAGAAAAACTGGACTGGACTTGTTTGGATTCACTGATGCTGATTGGGGTGGTAACAGTGATGATAGAAGATCTTTTACAGGCCATGTTTTCTTTCTGGCTGGCAGTCCAATATCCTGGGTGTATCGTATGCTACGCATACAAGTATAACGATGAAAGCTCTCTTTACCAAAAAGAGAATATTCTTCTCCTAAGCTGAGTATAGAGGCGTATGAACCAGCTAATGCAATGTATGTGAGAGGTCGGCCGCAAGCTATCCGCAAGCTAAAGCTATTTAATAAATGTTGGGTTTTTTTAGTATAATCTTTTTCCCAACAATAAAAGATTACGCGTTTTATTTCGATCGGAATTTAGTTTTAGGTTTTTGAGAAAGTTATAGGTTTCATCCTATACACTGGGAGTCCAAAAAACAACCGACAGTAGCACTTAGCAGTACTGAAGCAGAATACATGGCGCTTTGCTCAGCTTCGAAGGAGATCGTGTTCTTACGAAACCTCATCAGTGAAATGGGATTCAGCAGTTTAGTCACCAAACCAACAATCTTATATGGCGATAACTTGAGTGCTCAACAGTTGGTGAAAAATCCTGTTTTCCATGCTAGGAGCAAACACATCGACGTTAAGATGCATTTTGTTCGAGAAGTGTATGAAAGGAGAGAGCTCGAACTAGTATACATTCCTACTGATGAAATGATCGCCGACATTTTAACCAAAAATTTGAAGAAGATTAAGCACATTAAATTTGTAAATAAGCTTGGTTTATTGTAAACTTGAGTTGAGGGGTTGTGTTGAAAATTTGTATCTGGCAATTCCCTATTACAATGACATACTAAACTTACAATTGCACATGCTTTATATAACTTCTTTGTACTTAAATTTTCACACTTAGTTTTAGTCTTGTAATAAATCTCATTGAATTCAGACTCATTTACTTTTTATTACGAAAGAATTCCTTGCTTACATAACAGTTAGAACCTTAGAACTAAAGATGTAATAAAAAATTGGCTAACCTCTATAATTGTTGATGTCTGAGCGTTGGCAGGACTTCCGATCATGAGTGTTGTCTAAGCTTCCTTTAACAGCTTTTCTGGCCAATAATTGCCTCTCTTGCCGTCTCCAGTCTTACGATCGTTGTATTTCTGTATGTATCCCTGCATACAGTGCGAAACGCGGAGTCCTGATTCTACGGAGTGTCGGGAGTTCGCTACCATCAGGCAGACAAACTTCCACCCTGCTTCTTTCTTAGTCTTTTGTGTCTGAAAGATAACCAAGAAGTTCCTTCTCGTCTGAAGGTATTATATTGCAGTCGTCCATCTAAAGGAGCAAAATATCCGTTATTGATTTCCTTTCCTCCCCTTAAATGATTATCCCGTTACACTCGCATCGCTAGAAATGCCCATATCAATTTAACCTCGAGCCTAACTTCGTTTATTATAAAGATTCTTTTTTTTGATTCACTACAAGAATGTATGTAAAAAAAGGGTCCCTCGGTCCTTCACTCATCAAGACCGGATTTTTTGCCAGGTATGATGCAGTGTTTCAAAGTTTCTATAAATTTAAGAGTTTGGATGATATCATGCAGGCAGGAGCGCATCAGGGTTCCACCGAAGTTCAGGTACGAGACCTAGTCCTGGTTGGGATTTCCTTAATATCCACAGCCTACAACTTCAAACCTGGCCAAACTTAGCCGATATTCACGATAGCGAGCTAGAACTAGTCTAAGCCTGCCTAATACTACCTAAAATCAAATCAAATCTGAAGAAAAATATTTGAAAAAAAAATGTGTGCGTGTAACCTTTACGCGCGATTTAAGTAAAACTTCTTTGACGATTATGGACATAATATCACTGAAATGATTAAATTTTAACTGAAACAAACCTAGAGACTTAGAGATCCAACCACTGGAAAGAACTCCCCAAGCTAATAAAGGCAAAAATGTTACTAGGAAACTACAAACAAGAACGATTTACAGCCTGCCTTAATTTATACAGAAACAGCGTAAGAATCATAACGGGCTTCCTCACAGGGCACTGCAAACTAAAAAGACACCTAAATATCTTAGGGCTATCAAGCAGGACAGCATGCAGATTTTGCTATGAAGAAGAAGAAACATCGGACCACATATTAGGTGGATGTGGTGCACTAATGCACAAAAGACTAAAAAACCTGGGTAGTTACCAGATAAATAAGGGCAGATTACCTTCTTTAAAAATACCTCAAATACTAACCTTCCTAAAAGAAACCAATTTGGAGGAAGTGCTGTACGACGAGTATCCTCATATCCAGCTCTAAAAGGGGCACAATAGATCTTTATTTATTAAATTCAGTCGTTTATAAACAGAGATGTCCGTTATTTGTATTTTTAGCCAAAACAACATTTAAAAAAAACATACTGTTTTCTTCATGTCTATTCTTTTTTACGAATTTTGAATGCTTTCGTAATATGTTTGAATTATCATGAGAAAACTGACGATATATCGATATGTTGATTTTTTTCACCCGATAATTATCGATACTGTTAAAGAATATCGATACGATAAATATCGATATATTTTTTACTTGCCCATCCCTACATTGATCAAAACAAACAAATGCCATGGAGCACGTGCATGAATGAGTAAGATTATAGTATTTATATTCTCACTCGTTCGTGCACACGGTGAGCTAATGCGAGTCATCGGTGCCGCCATATTGGAATACTGAGCGTTACTTCCATCAGAAAAATAGTATGTATATTTCTGTCTCATTCTTTCCTGGCTTCATCCTACACATTTTTGTATTTGTGTCTCTTACCTGTCGTTTTTTCGTTGCATCCGGTTTGAAATCACAACGATTCTAAAGAAGTTTCACTTCAAAAAACATACCTTAAAACCAAAACTCAGAGAATTAAAGGTTTCAGTTTAAAGTTAAAACTGATTTTGAAGACGTTTGAATTTTGAGCAAATGCGAATGATTGTTATCAAAAATGTTTAAAAATTATGTGAAACTAGCTGCCCCGACGGACTTCGTCCGGTTAAATATTTCGCGAAAAAATAAAAATAAAAAAATCAAGTACCTACAGTGCAGCCTCGCTAATCCGGACACATAAAGTTTCGACCGTATCCGGTATAGCGAAATGTCCGGACTATAGAGAAAAAATTAAGTACAATGGGCATTTAATTACAAATAAGTTTACACATAATTTAAATATATATCTTCATATATTTGTACCTGAGCAATATGTATGCATTTAAATTTTTTTAAAAGAGTAGGAAGGCACTTGTTTATATGTTGAATGGAACACTTTATCCGAAAACATCTTATCAGCTTTTTTGTGTAACCTCTTAAGGAGAAGTATATCCATTTGAGTTGTATCTTGTTCGGCTCACTCAATATTTTCAGTGAGAAATTCAATCCACACCAAAAAAATATGCCGTGTCCTTAAAGAAAGGTCACAATTAAATGTAACAGAGCAACAACCACAAACATTAACTTCCAATGAGTAAAATTGCAATGTTTAAAATGTATAGATTCAAGAACCAACTACAAGCGACATAACTAGTAGGGGATGCCCCATAATGAACAAACATTTTTCCAAAGAACAGAGTGAAATACATACATATACCTATGCACATTGGACCACCCTGCAGAGGTACAATTTTGAAAGTGTTCGAAACATAGAGGTGTCCGGACAACTGAAGTTACCGAGCTGACGAGTGTCCGGACTAGCGATGCTTTACTGTATATTAATTTAATTGAATCTTACAGGGTGGGCCAGAAAAAGTCATCCATCCGATGTTGTTTGGCATTTTGATTATGTTTATTTGAACCTTTAGAATTGTATTGGTCAAGTCGATAAGATGATATCGGCCAAATGGGCGCCGTCACAATTGATTGCTCGTTTTATTGCATTTTTCATCACTTCAGCGAGAACTTTGGGCGACAGATTCTTGCACTCGTGTCGAATGTTGTCCTTGAGGGCGTCCAGAGTCTCGGGCTTGTTCACGTAACCACGGGACTTCAAAAAACCCCACAAAAAGTTTGAAACGGTTAAATCGGGCAATCTTGCGGGCCAGTGCAAATCGCCAAAACGAGAGATGGGGCAACCCGGGAACGCCGCCTTCAGAATATCGGTTCATGTATCGCTCGCGCTCCATGGCTTATTCACTTGTATTCTGCATCTGTCTAGTCCACAAAAAATGTCAAAACAGATTTGACATTGGCGGCCATTTGCAAAAATGAGAGCCAATAGGGTGTTTTCTTTTGGCCCACCTTAAGGGGTAATCAAATAAGTCCAAGTTACTCCTTACAACCGTCTAAACCGATCCATCCATTTCGGAGACTAAAATTTTTAAATTGATTTCTTGTTATTAGAGGAAAGATATCCTTTCATATGCATTTAGTAAAAGCTGATATTTTGAAATTACAAACAGGCGCTTAATTTGTATTTTTGTGTTTACCTACAGATTGTATGGCCCAGGCCCACCCTGTTTACAAAAGCATCAAATGATACTAAAGAAGTTATTGACATTTTTTTTTTCTGTTCGGTATTGGAATATTATGTTTCATATAAGATTTGTCTCCATTTCTTCATGAGGCAACTGGTCATCTAGGTGTAAGAGCCTGTTTTCTTGTTTCCATAACGTCTTCTTCTTCACCTTCACCTGCATTGTAAGCCTTAACGAAGAACATAAAGGTGATTTTCTTGTTTCCAGTCCAAATCAACCATAACCGCACCAGCTAACACGACCACGAGCCAGTAACTACAAGAAGTTGCATTCTCAGTCTGTATCTATATTGACTGGTTTGACCTTTGCGGTTGTTGAAGTTTTGTATCTAAGTTTGTACATATATCTATATCCAACCTACATACATCAACATCAACTATGTGCAGCACGTGAAGTGTGAAACATTTATTTTATTTTTTAATTTGTGCTCTGATATTTTTAAAACAAAACATTTCTCAGAAGTCAGACTTCTCAGAAGTCAGAAAAGACTAATAAACGCTATCAATTTCTGAAATAGACCGTTATTCGGAGAAATACAAAATCTCTTTGGTTTGTTGTTGACATTGTTGAATTGACATTTTATTCGAATTAAATTCTGATTTTTTTTATGAATTTTTTGCATTGCCTGTTGTTGGAAATGTTTTGTTTCCTTATAATCGTTAACAAAGCAAAACTTATTTATTTATTTTAATTTTCAAAGGAAATTATTTAAAGGTATGTGGAGAATGAGCCTTGAATACGAACAAGTCCATCACAGAGTGGCAGAGGCCTTGACTTCTGTAAATAATTGTGTTAAAAATAAACAAATAAATAGCTTAAAAGAGCTACCAACTTGCATGATGTTTTTAATTGCTCTGAGGGGCAAGTACTGGTTTCGTGTACAAACATTGACTAGGATTTGATAAAATCATAAATAAATAATATCCAGCAGCTAAAACGAATGAACAGATTTAACGCCTATTCACACCAAACCATAATAGGGTTTTCACACCGAGCCGAAAACCCGGTTTTCAGCTAAAAGTTTACGAAAACCTGCAAATCATTCACACCGGACTTTTAAAGTTTTCGTTTGACTTACTTCATTTTTACAAGAACTGACTGAAATTTTAAAATGAAAATATTTTCGGCTGCTATGATTGATTTTTACTTGCGATTATAGGTACTATAAGGCAAGTTATGGATTCGTGCAGAAAAAAAAATTTGAGATAACAATCACACATAACATTACGATGATGGAGAAGTCGAAAAAAGTGGGTCTGGGAATTCCGTCCGTCTGTCTGTCTGTCTGTCTGTCTGTCTGTCTGTCTGTCTGTCTGTATGTCTGTTCGCGCCTCTGGAGGCTGAACGGGTGGGCCGATTTGCTTCAAATTTGGTATTTAGGATTTATTTGGCCGTCCCTCGGAACATAATTTTTTATTTTTGCTCTAGGTCCAAAAATAACGGCACCTGCCATACAATCTTGAAGACAAAAATTGATTTTCTCAAAAACGGCTCTAACGATTTTGATAAAACTTTCAGAATGCTATTTTTGCAAGAAAATCTATCTTTTGGTTTGAAATTTTTAATCAAAATTTGTCTAATAACGGTACCTCTCATAGAACCAGTATTTTAAAATCAAATTTTTTCGTAAACTATACATTCGATTTCAATAAAATTTTGACCACAGGAAGTCATTTATAATATTATTAATATGGCATTTCAAAATTTTCAAAAACTTTTTTTTTGATTTTTTATAATTTTTTCAAAAAAATTTTTGGTTTTCGAAATATGTTGGAAACGGGTACATTGATTTTTTTAAAAATTATATTTCAAATGTAAGCTACGGGTTGCCATATATTTGCATACTCAAATAAATTTCAAAATATTTTTTGAAAAAGTTTTTCAAAAATAACCTTTTAAAAAAAAAACTGGTCCAACGATTTTCAATATTTTTTTTTCCTAGATTAACGTATAGCTTTGAAATTTTATTGCATACTTATTTTTTCCGAGAAAACTCTTAAACTAATTTAAAAAATAAAAGAATTTTCGAAATTATTTAATTTTTTTTTAATATCCATATATGCAGCCACTACGCAATTGCTTATCATAAGAGCAAGTTCGTGCGACCCAGTCGTGCATTTTATTTTTTTGACATTTATGCGCTTTTTAGGCGTGTTTGGAAAGAATCGCAACAAACTTAGGTGTGTTTGCTTTGCATTCCATAACAAGTTTTCGACAGGTTTTATATAAAACCAGTCGTTTTATAAAACTTGTGATAAGGAAAAACATATGGTAAAACTTATAGTAGCATCGGCCTACTTCTCTGGAAACGACCAAGCACCATGTCCCCCCATTCAGGTAATGAAATTGATCGAGCATGCGCGTAACACCAAGACACTTTCGTTACCAAAACTAGAAAAGAGGTTCTGGACATTACACTGTCCTCTACCTTTACTAGTAACTTAATCTATAACTGGCATGTCTCCTCGGAACCATCTTGCTCAGATCATAGGCACATTCGGTTTAAACTAGATGTAGAAACTCCAGTCCGTCTAACTTACCGCCCTAAGAGAAACACAGACTGGACTGCTTATAGTTCAGACCAGCGCTGCAGAAACAGGCACTTTAGTGCCAAACTGGCACTTTCAAATGAGTTTGGCACTGTGGCACCCATTGGCACTCAAAAATTTAAAATTTGGCACTTCTTTTTATTTAAATTAAATATCATACATTTAAGTAACAAATTCATAACAAACATTAAAAATTGAACCAACTTTTTCATGTTTGTTACTTCTTTGTGTAAACCCCTAAGAAATCTACTACAATGATTGCTTACAACACTGGCACTGGTACGTTCGAAGAAATTTCAGAAGTGTCCAACAATGAAAGAATAGAAGATTACGCCTTCCGCTCAGCTGTTATTCGACTGTCAGTATTTTGTGACGTAACCAGAGACCCGCAAGATTATTTTTCGTTGCAATATTCAAATAAATTATCATTTTGATTTTTTTATTGTGTTTAACCCAGAATACGTTTTCAATTTAATGAATAATACAAGAACAAACTGCTAGCAAAACAAATTTTTTCTTTTTCCATTATCACATTACACAGTTGTTCTACTTTTGGGTCTCTGTTGACGTCATAAGCAAAATGATTTTTTCCCCTTTGTGCCATGTTCAAATGTTCATACATTGTGTTAGATGCTCAAAATAGAGAAAGATTTTGTTCTGTCAAAATTGAAGGAGACACAAAACACAATCATAACTGTCGCGGAATGCTTTGATATTCGAAATAAAATTTAAAAGGTGATTGTTTCTGTTGGTTTCGATTAAGTTTGAATAATATTAAAAATCTTATCAAAATGAATAAAAAAACAATGCTGGAGTAAGTATAGATACTAATGAATATAGAAAAGTTTAACAAAATATTGATATGTTTTGTTTTCATTTCAGCTTTTACAAAAAGCAGGAAATTATTTCTCATGTTCCTGCTAAAGTGCCAAGGCAAGAAATTACAACTCAAAAATTAAATTCAAAAGCAAAACATGGAAAGGCATTTGACGACGAAGACGAACCAGAATATTTTAATGAAGGTGATGAGGGTGACAGATTGCCAGATACTGTTAAGAACTCCAAAAGGTAGGCATGTGGCAGAATTACGATATATCGTGATGATTTTGATTAGTCTTCAGTGCTTTAGAAGCAGTTCTCTAAGCTTTATGCATTCGTTAAGAAAGTGTGGCAGAGAGAGACAATAGTTTTAAATTTTAATAATATTTTTATTTGGAATTGTGTTTATTCTTAAGAGGTATTTCTATTTTAGCACAGTCAAAGTATCGACCTCAACAGCGTTACGAAGCTTCAATTCAAAATGGAAAGAAACGCTTCCGTGGTTAACCGATCAAGAAGGTAGGGCTTTTTGTAAAAGCTGCATTCAAACTCTTCCAAATAATATTAATCTCATCAAGAGACTCGAGAAATCAGTCTACCACATACCACACTTTAAAAAATCAGCCGCAACTATTTGAAAACACTGAAGAGGCACAAGCCAGTGACAAATATAAGTCAGCAGAATTACAAATTTTAATGTTTTTAGTAAAAAACAATTTGCCATTTACGTTAATCGACGATATTGTAGATTTAGTCAAATCCATAGACCCTGATTCAAAGATATGTCAAAAAATTAAGATTGGGCGAATGAAAGGCACAGAAACCATCAATACACTCCTTTGCGAAGAAGGAGATAACAAATATCTTGCGATCTCAGTACTTTTCATTAATAATAGACGAAGCTACTGACGTCGGTAGTGTAAAATCTTTGGCGTTGGTTGCCAGATATTTTGATTTTCAGTCCAATATGACCAAAGATTCATTTCTTGGTCTTTTGGAATTAGAAAGTTCCGATGCGCAAGCTGTGTTTAATTCAATTAAGTCGCTTTTCGACCAGCATAAGATACCATTTGATAATTGTATCGGTTTTGGCGCGGATAACGCTAGTGTTATGATGGGGAAAAAAATGGAGTTCAAGCGTTGTTAAAAGAAAAAAATCCATTTGTATACACTTTAGGATGTTCATGCCATTCAATGCATCTATGTGCATCTGCTGCAGGTAAAAAACTTCCCTTTGAATGTGAGAAATTGGCAAGGAACATATACTTCTTTTTTTCACACAGCTCGAAGCGACAAAACGAGTTGAAAGACTTTCAAACCAATTTTAATGTGCCGGTACATAAAATTCTAAAAACAGCATCTACTAGATGGTTGTCATTAGAAGGAGTGGTGAATCGGATTTTAGAGCAGTGGCTACCACTTCAACATTTTTTTATGCTTAAAATTCGAAAGTAATTCAGATTTAGCTGTGGAAATATCGGGAAATTTAAACATTTGCAATTAGGGCGTATTTTTACTTCCTTTCTTATATCTTAAAACTGACAAATAATTTAAATAAAGAATTTCAGAGTGAGTCGCCTAAGATTTATAAACTACTTCCTACTGTCAAAAGTTTTTTGTTAGTTGTTTTGCATAATTTCATTAAAAAAGATTTTATTGATGAGAACAAATTAAATGAAATTAACTTTAAAAACGAGATTTGTATCGATGATGCAAATATATATATTGGGCCAAAAGCTGAGATGATTTTAACAGATAATGAAATATCCGTTGAAGATATTGGAAACATAAAAACTCAATGCAAAAACTATTACATAAAGCTATGTAAGGAAGTTTTGAAGCGGTTTAACCTTAAAGATGAAACATTAATTCAACTGCAAAGACTTAACCCTAAAAAATTAGGTGACAGTATGGTTCCATTGTTTTATTTATTTCCTCAAATATGTGAAGGCAAGATTGAGGAAATTGAAGAGGAATGGCGGTCTGTCCTTCATCAACAATATATAACAAATTCTGAAAACGTAGTAGACTTTTGGGGGAGCATTTTCGATTTGAAAAATGGTTTGGGAGAATTTATGTATCCAAACCTAAAAAAATTTATCGGAGCCATTCTAAGTCTGCCACATAGCAGTGCAGCTGCAGAAAGAATATTTTCTGACCTAAGCAATATTAAAATAAAAAATCGGAATTGCTTAAAAATAAAAACAGTAAATGCTTTATTAATAACAAAACAAAATTATAAAAAAAGGTACTTTGACTGAATGGACTCCATCAAAATCACTGTTAAGAAAATATAAATTAGCCTATTAAACTGTTTTTTTTTTTTCTTTAATTGTGCTTATATTTATTTTGTTATTTTTTCAATATATGTACATAATTATTTCCTAAAATCTAAATATACATATGTGAAAATGGATGTATGTTTGTTTGTTTTTTGTTTGTAAATATGTTATGGAATCCAAAACTGCCCATTCAACTGAGCTCAAACTTTCTGGAAATCTTTGGTGTTGTTTTGAGGGTGATTCTGTAAGGTTTGGTCAAAGTCGCTCACGTAGTTTGGCCAAAAGGCGAAGAAGAACTTTTTGTAAGACTTAGCTGTGTATGGGGTGAATATACAAAATTCTCACTGTATTTGATAGGTTACATTTTAGATACACGTAGCTCAAAAGCTTTTTTTTAACAAGCTGCGTTTAGGTTGAAATGGGGTAAAAAATAAATAAAGTAGGTATCCTATTGATTTTTACTTATGGATTTTAGTTATGGATTCGTGCAAAAAAAAAATTCTAACAATCAAACATGACATTACGATGATAAAGAAGTCAAAAAAAGTGGGTCTGGAAATTCCGTCCGTCTGTCTGTCTGTCTGTCTGTTCGCACCTCTAGAGCCTGAACGGATGAGCCGATTTGCTTCAAATTTGATATTTAGTATTTATTTGGAATTCTCTAGGGAGATCTTTTTTTTATTTTTGCTATAAGTCCGAAAATAACGGTACCTGCCACGCAATCCTAAACAAAAAGTTTGATTTTCTCAAAAACCGCTCTAATGATTTTGATAAAACCTTCAGAATGCTATTTTTTTAGAATAGTCTATTTTTTGGTTGGAAATATTTTTCAGAATTTGCCTTCTAATGGTACCTCTCATGGAACTAGAATTTTCAAATCAAGTTTTCTCGTAAACTATAAATCCGATTTCAATAAAATTTTTAAAACAATAAGTCATTTATAACCTCATTGATATGGCATTTCAAAATTCTCGAATTGATTTTTTTTTTGATTTTTAATAATTTTTTTTTTAATGTTTGTTTTTGAAATATGTTGGAAACGGGTACATATTTAGAATTTTTTAAACATTATTTTTTCAGATGCAAACTACAAATTCCCATAAATGTACATACTCGAACAAATTTCAAAATGTTTTTTCGAAAAGTTTTTCAAAAATAACGTTTTTTAAAAAAAACTGGTCAAACGATTTTCAATATTTTTTGTTCGCAAGATAGATATTAAGGAAAAAAATATCATTGCATACTTAGTTTTTCCGAGAAAATTCTAAAACTCATAAAAATAAATTACGGGTTTTCAAAAAAATAATTTTGTAATACAAAGGCGAGTAGCCATAATAAGAGCAAGTTCGTGCGACCCAGTCTTGCATTTTATTTATATAGTACACTCGGGCGTATGTGTACTTTTCTGAGTTTATTTCAAAAATCATCCATGTTGTCATCTTTTATCGCTTTGTGTTAAAAAAGTTTATATCTATCATCGTTTATATCATCGCGCTATCTGCTCAGAAGGGCAGAACAACATCTGCCTTGACAGCTAGTTTTTAATAAAAAGCTTGGCACTCTGTGGCACCCAACTGAATAAAAGTTGGCACTCTGATTTCTTTTTCAGCTGCAGCGCTGGTTCAGACCTGAATTATTCTCTTAAAGACAAAATCCCTCTCATTAACACCAAAGATAAACTCGAGTATTTTGCTGAACACGCAAAAAACTCAATTATCTCTGCTTTTGAGAACAACTGTCCCCTGAAAATTAAAACAGTCAAGAGACAAACCAGCTGGTGGAACAACGATCTAAAAAAACTAAGATCAAGAGTAAGAAAACTCTTCAATAAAGCCAAACGCAATGAAGACTGGCAAACCTACTCTAATGCTCTAATAAAATACAACTGCGAAATAAAACGAGCCAAAAAGGAGTCTTTTAGGCGATTTGTGGAGGGAATATCTGACGTTCCCTCTAGCTGTCGTCTACATAAAGTCATAGCATCTGACAAACCCGCCACCATAGGTGCTCTTACCAATGAGAACGGTACTCAAACAAAAAGCAAGAAGGAAACTCTAGAGCTTCTTGTGAAAACCCACTTTCCAGAATCAATTGTTCTGGACTCCCCAACCACAAACCTACCTCCACAACAGGAACGGTCAAGGATCCCAACAACTGGAGACTGGAAAACAGCTAGACATATCTGTAACACCAATGCCATCAAATGGGCAATCTCCTCTCTAAAACCGTTTAAGGCATCAGGAGAAGACGGCATATTTCCGGCTCTGTTACAAAAGGGAACAAATGTACTAGCACCTATTCTCTCAAAACTATTTAGCTGTAGCCTTCGGGCACTTGCCTGATAGTTGGCGTAAGGTTACAGTAATTTACCTACCAAAGGCGGGAAGGGATCTGGAACCAAGTCCTAAATCCTTCCGCCCAATCAGCCTCATGTCGTTTATTCTCAAATGCATGGAGAAAGTTATTGACAGACACATTCGTGACACCTCTCTAACGCTCTCGCCTCTATCGAAAACACAATATGCATATCAACCAGGACAATCGACTGAAACAGCGCTGAATGATTTGGTCACAAAAATTGAATCCTCCATCCATAGTAAGGAAATCTGTGTAGTCGCTTTCCTTGACATTGAGGGAGCCTTCAATAACACCACTTTTGAGTCAACAGATCGTGCACTCAGGTACCACAACGTGACACAAGTTGTATGCAAATGGATCATGTCCATGCTTAGTTGTAGAATTATCCAGAATAAAATCGAAGATATAGAAATTTCTGCACTCACAACCAGAGGCTGCCCACAAGGAGGAGTCCTCTCGCCACTTATATGGTCCATCGTTGTAGACAGCCTACTAAGATCACTCGAAACCCATGGCATTTATGCAGTGGGCTTCGCAGATGATCTAGCCATTGTCATACAGGGATCGTCAGAAATATCAATATCGAATAGACTTCAATCAGCCTTGGACATTGTACGGGACTGGTGCATCTGCGAAGGTCTTTCCGTTAACCCCAAAAAGACAGTTATTGTTCCTTTTACTAAGAGACGAAAAGTAGATCGTTTCACACCTCCTTCTCTATATGGTGACACAATCCCATTTTCAAAAGAAGCAAAATATCTGGGGATCGTTCTAGGCAGCAAATTGTCATGGAACCCTCAACTAGAACGCATTTCTAACAGAGCATCAAAATCTCTCTGGACATGCCGTAGTATTTGCGGAAAAAACTGGGGGCTCAAACCCAAAATGATGCATAGCCTCTACACTCTTGTAGTGAGACCCGCAATAACATATGCAGCGTTGGTATGGTGGCCAAAAACTAAAGAAAATACTGCCATAATGAAGCTAGAAAAAATACAACGACTAGCAACGACATGCATAACGGGATGCATGCGGACCACACCTACCTTTGCACTCAATGTAATTTTAGGATTACCTCCAATCCACCTATTCATAAGAATGGAAGCAACACTGAGCTTACATCGTCTCTTTCACCAAGAGTATGTAACCTGAAACCCAAATGCAAGGGGCCACCTATCGCTTCTCAGCAACTTGGAAAATCTCAAGGAATTTAGCATGTGTCTGGATGTCACAATTCCCACATATAACTTCACACAAAATTTCTCTATAGTCATTCCCCCCAGGGAAGACTGGGAAAACTTCAAACCACACCCTTCTAGCGAAGATCTGGTCTGGTATACGGATGGCTCAAAAATGGAAACAGGTACTGGTTCCGGTATTTTTGGGGAATCACCTTGTGCGAACTTTTCGGTCAGCCTTGGTCTTCATTCGTCCATATTTCAGGCAGAGGTCTTAGCTATTAACGAATGCGCGAGGATACTTTGTCACTCGAATGCAAAAAATAAAACTATATTCATCTTCTCAGACAGCCAGGCTGCCCTAAAAGCTCTGGCTACGCCTGTCATAAGATCCAAGTTAGTCCAAGAGACTGTCTTACTACTCATTGAACTTGCAAGGTTCAATTTTGTGATTCTCCATTGGATCCCTGCACATAAGGGATACGATGGTAATGAAAGAGCCGACGCCCTGGCCAAAGAGGGCGCCTCAAAGCCATTGGTTGGCCCAGAACCCTTCTGCGGAGTAAATATTAATTACTTCAAAAACACTGCCAAAAACATCCTACTCATGGAATCTAATGCAGCTTGGCAATCAACTCCTGGTCAAATCTGTTCGAAACGATTTGTACCAGAATATTCACACAAAACTACAAAATTCCTACTCAACCTAGATAGGAAAACTCTGAAAACAATGACTGGAATCATAACCGGACATTGTCCTCTGAAAAAACACCTTCACAACATGAGACAAGCAAAAGACTCCGTTTGCCGTCTATGCCTCGAAAGTGAAGAAACACCTCTGCATATCCTCACGGAATGCCCAGCACTCCTCCGCCTCAGAAAGCGAACACTTGGTTCCGAGATCGTTCCAATGGAAAAACTCAAAATCTTCCATCCACAGAATATCTTAAAGTTCTGGTCTCTGTCTGGAGCAACAGAGCTGCTCTAGAATCTCACATGGGTTGGCACAATAGGAATCTCCGAGATACCACAGTGCCTGAGCTGTTAAAGCCCTCCCTAACGACAAATAATAAAATAAAAATAATGGTAAAACTTGTGTTTTCGGTCAGGTTTTGGGGTTTTTCCGCAAAAACCGCGTTTTAGCTCGGTGTGAAAACCCTATAAACGAGCATTTACTCGTTTTCCGCAAACGACTAGAAAACGAGTTGCAATTTCAAGATGAACTACACGAACAGATCTTTTTGTGATGTTATTGTGAATAGACACTCAAAAAATAGAACAGCTGATGGCTTGCTGTCAAAACAAATTCATTATTTCTGCAATTTGTTTGAAGACATTCTTTTTCGTGGCAACGGTAAGTAATATTTTTTTACAAATGTTTGTATACCACTGTTCTTTTTAATATAACTAGCTTCTGCCCGCTACTTCGTACGCGTGGATTTTAGAATAAAGTAGGTATCTCAATAATTTTTTTGTTCTTGCACAACCGGTTCAAAATGGGGGGTATGCGTGGTATGAAAGCTACATACCTTACCAGCTCTACAGCCGTAAGATTTTTGTTTTCTGTATAATATTATTTCGAAGTATCATAACGGTTTAAATTGCAAAGTTGGAGATTTAAGTTCTGAAGCAATATACCTAATTGGAATGCCCACTTTCAAAACGATGCTACGCGCCGATACTGCTATTTATGGCAGCTCCGCTTCATCAGTTTTGGGCGTAAGTATTGCTCGTTCACCGTTCTTTATGGTTACATTATTTTTCGATTTCTGCTTTCGCTGAATGAGACATTGTCTATATGGTGGTAATTAGCGCCATCTATGATGTTTTTGATGTAACTTCTATTCAGAACGACTAACTTATTTCTATTCATGTATAGGTATGTATAGGTAAGTGTGGCGCTATTTTTATGATTTCCAGCGCCATTATGTAAGTGAGACGCTAACTTCCTTAAAATCTTTTAATTTTGCGTTAAGTTCATTGAATAACGTTCGATTTCAGCAATATTAAAAAAACGACCAGAATTATATATTTTCCTGCGATAAAATGTATCCTATATTTTAAGTTGGCGTACTACCAATATATCTGCGAAAACCGCATTCAATTCCATGCAGTAGTTTTTGCGTGATGCGCGTACAAACATACAGACAGACAGACAGACAGACAGACAGACATACAAAAATTCTAAAAACGGTTGTTTTGGCTTCTGTGGGTCTAATAGAGACTCCCCATATTAGTTTTGCAATATTAAGGCAAACGCCTGGTATTTGTGACCAAGGAAGGGTTGGAATCGCCTCAAAACAAGGGTGAGAAAGAGAAGCATGAAGAAAACAAAGTAAAGTTCGAAAATGATTTTATACATATATGTAAATAATTAAATATATAGCTTCATTTTAAGTCTTTCTTGTAGGCATCTTGGTCGATATCTTCAACCTCACCAACATCTTCGTAATTGAGCTCGTTAATATCAATTTCTTTCTGCACTTGACTTCCTAGTAATGCTCTTTCTCGCCAATCAACTTCATTGGATAGCCTATGAACTGCGATAGTTAACGATTTCCATGTTCTTGCTCTCCTCCAAATATTAGGTCTGGTCCTCTCCTTGATGCACAAAACTATCTTTCTACAATGTACCAAGGGCAGCAGCCAGCAGCAGATTCCCCCTCGTATTGCTCATCATCCTTCTGCTTCGAGGTGACAGTTACTTTTTCGGCGATCAAGTAGGCAGAATACATAGAAACCAACATCAAACTGGCCAATCAAACTGATATCAGCACCGGCAAGGGCTTCCATAGGTTAATTTATGCTGCTTTATCAGTTTTAATTGGTTGCAATTCAAAAATTCAATTGCTTTATGTTCGTTTCAATAATTTCTTAAATAATAGGAATTACTTAAACTTGACATTTAAAATTGAAATGTCAAACAAAAACGAGTAAATGTTCGGTGTGAACGCCCTACTCGTTTTGGTAAACGAATAGCCAAAACGAGTGCGGTGCGAATAGGCTATTACATTCAACTTTGTGCAAATCACTGTGATTTCCTAGATTCGAGATTCTTTTTATTGTCAAAGCCTGTTTCTAGATATACATACAGTGCCGTTCGAAAAAATATTGGTGAAGTTTTTTTTTTCAAATTTTGTCAAATATGATGTAAAGACTGTAGTTTTTATTGAGGATTTGTTTTCTTATGTGGTTTCAATCGTTTCGTCGTACAGTAAATGACGCTTATAAGAAACTCCAAAATGCCACAATTTTTTTTCTTACTAGCGTGTTTCTTATAAGCGTCATTACATTAACTGTGCATAATAGAGTGTTCAAATATGTCGTGGGAGTTCACGGCAGCAAAAACATATTAAACCGAATAGGTAATGAGCTTCTTAAGTCCGGACAAGTAAATTTTTAAGGCTTTCAATTGATTCTGGACGCTTCTACGCAACATTTAGTTAAATAACTGACCAGATATTCTCATTTGGATTAAGTTCGGACTGAAGAGACGCTCACTTAATACATCGACATTTTTTTCTTCGAAAAACTTTTTAATCTAAGAAACAAGAAAACTAATTAAAATATTATTTTAAGTCATAAAGTTTTCTTTTTTTTCAAAAGCTTAATACTTAGTGCTTCGTATTAGAAAAAAATTTGGCTGTATGACAAGGAGCATTGTCTTGTTGAAAAATTTATGTGGAAGTGTAACCAAAAACCTCCAGGGCAGAGGGCTCTATAATACATTTTCGAAGACCCGTAGATAAACTTCTCCAATTACTTTCGATTCTTGGAAGACCATTCTACCTTTTCAACTCTAGATAAACATCCCTAGACCATAATATAATATGCATTCAGGGGTCAGTCTTTTATTTGGTTCATTTTGTGCAAGAATCCTCGCATCTAAAACGTGCAGCTTAAACTTTGAATCGTGGGAAAGAATAACATTATTCCATATTTCTTGAATCCACTTAAGACGCTCTTGAGGCCAGAGAAATGTTCTCTAACTCTTTAAGAAAAATCTGCCTACAGTTTTGCTTGAGTCTAAGTCCAACTTTTATGACACTTTTGTCCACTGAGCTTGACGAAACTATTTTTCCTGTCTCTCGAAACTGATCGTTTTTAACATCCACCAAACTCTTGAACCGATGCCAACTGCTGTACACACAGCACTAAAAACGATCTTCCACTGTCATCGTCTTTTCTGGCCTCCTTGAGCCTTTCTTTTCCTGTTAGTTCCGGTTTCAAAAGATTTGTGTGCACTACTTCAACGATATTTACACACCTAGTACAAAAAACCAGTTAGCTCTCATAAATTCTATGAACTGCTCCGGGAAATGGAAATAAAATGTTTGAACTACATTTTTCGCACGGCATTGGACGTCTTAAGTTACTTATATTATTAGTTTTGGTTTGTTCCTAAAAAAGAAAATTTTAAATGAGATGAAACGGCCGCCAGCACAGTTTTGACAGTTTTGAACTTACATATGAATATCCTTCAGAGATTTCGCTTGAATCCGCTTTCATCACCGCTGAAAAAAGATCCACGTAATTTGCACCAACTAACGAGTAAGGACGCATAAATCTTTTAAACATTACATTTTATAACATTCTGTACAGCGTTATTATGTAGCCTACTTAAATTGTTGTTGACGATCAATTTGAATGGACCTTCACAATGCAACTTCAATCATGGAAAATCTAAAACCGAACAGATATTTACATTGAACCAGAATCTGGAGCCAAACAAGAATTTAAAATTGAGACCACATATCAATTTTAAAGCAGCTTTACGAAAGTGTAACCAACTTTCCTGAGTTGTGGCCCAGTGTGAACCCATCAGCCTAATACTATTTCTCCATCGGCCTGATTTATCTAAATTATTTATAAATCACGAAAGGCGGTCACACCGAACAATTACCCGATTTAGTCTGACATGTATGTCAACTTTGACATTACATTTCTCGATTTCAATTTCACAAACTTCTACTGCCAAAGCTTCCGGAAAATAGCTCGTCCAAATCGGCCCATTTCATTCTGTTTTTTATCTGTCTGAGTTTGTTTAGCATTTCTAACAGGGATAAATTCATTTTTACATAATAAATAACCAATAAAATAACCGAAAAACTCAACGACCACAGGCAATTTAAATTAAAAATTTGACAGTGTTAAAATAATCATTTTTTTTTTGTGGCTGAATGAAGTGCTGAATCAAGAGAGAGAAGAGAAAGAGTATGTTTGATTTTATTTTGTGTAGATTTGAGATGACAGATACGTAATTTAAAATAAATCTAGCTTAACTGCTGGAACACAATGGAGCCGGAGCCGGAACCGCAGCCGCAGCCGTATCGCATGTCAAAATATTGAATACACACGAATTCAATGTTGCGAACACAACGAGACGGATCCGCAACCGCAGCCGCAAACCGCGACGGACGAGTTGGCCAACTTTTAATAAATACGTGCGTATTTTTGACATTCCATACAAAAAAAAAAAAAAGAGCAACGTGCTAGTAAAATTCATTTAGAAATTAGGTCAGGTAATTAAAAATTTATTGAAAAGACTATACATGATGTGATATATGTTTTACCATCTTTTATATTCATATATATGTATGTTTCTCAGTGGAAATTGTAAAAAAACGTGGAGTACGTACGACTCCATTGTGGGCACTTCTAATTAGGTACGTACGGCATGCGGTACGGTTGCGGCTGCGGTTCCGGCTGCGTTTTTCTATTGTGTTCCAGCAGTAAATCACGTAAATCTAAATCATGAAAAGGTATGGTAAATCACATAATTTATTAAATGATTTAGCTAAATCAAGTGATTTAGCAAAATCAGGCCGGTAGAAACATAGTATAAGCCAACATACCCCGCCAGGTAGTCGAGCCATCAGTAACGAAGGCCAAGTTATTTCAGATAGTCAAACACTTGACCGCGCCACCTTAGATGAGGTCTTAAAATAGCCCTAAGGGTTGGAATTGAAGACTCGGCGGGCTGGTGCCTATAGTCGTCCATACGCTCCACAGCCATCTAAGCCTCTGTTTTTCAGCTTTGGCATCAGGTCCGTACAGTTCGCCATTGAATCTTCTCATTCATACTCCATTGATGCATACAGGACCGAATTATCATTTGAAGAATCTTTCTCTCAAAGCATCCCAGCCACCGCTTTTCACCCGATAGTGTCATTGTTTGTTTTTTTTAGACGTGTGGTTTTCAGTCTGGCAATACTTTTTTCGGAGTTTGCCTTTTTGACACCTGTCACTTGATTTATGCTTAGTTTGGTTTGCCATTTCATAATGAATAGACTTACTCCTGAACAACGTGCAAATTTATTACCAAAATAATTGTTCGGTTTGCTTGACGCATCGCGCGCTTCGTCCAATTTTCGGTCGACATAATCGCCCAGGAATTTATTAGCCACTTGCCCGCGATCATTTTTAAAACATAATGGCAAACCCCTATCTTTATAATAAAGCTAAACTCTTCGCCATAACATTAAATCATATTCCTTTTATTCCTTCTAGAAAACCACTAATTAAGAGGAGACACAGTTGGCAAAGGTTCTGGCAATTCCTTGCGACAAGTTTCCTCCCGATGCTGTGGTCTGATGGAAGTCCGTATTCCAGGACCAAAAATTGACCATGATTGATGCTATTAACATAATGCACACAAATTTAAAATAAGATGCCACTTTTTGTATCTATAACTGAATCTGTTTGTTTGCTGTGCGATCGCATCACTGAACGAACAAGTTCTTGCGACATGGTTGTGAGTTTTATTTAAGTTCAATTTCATGAGTAAATGCTCATTTTTTTAATTCAATTAATCCAATACTGTTGCTTCATTTTTAAAGAATTTATTATTATTTATTTGCATCAATTCATTCAACAGAAGCAGAAATAATTACTAAAAAAAAAAAGTGTGTAGGAAGTTTTTGTTGTAACAATAATTTGTATTACGTGCACATTAAGCAACCAATTAGCTAATGCGCAATAATTTTTATTAAAAAAATGTCTGACGCACAACACTATAGATACCAAACATGAGCAGGTAGGGTACAAGGAAATCAATTATACCGAGAAAAAAAAAAATAATAATTGTATCAGTTTTCAAGGTCAATTATTGTGTTTCTATTAAATTTATACTTAACATAATACTATGGTTCCTACTTCATAGAATATTTTTTTATAATGAAAAAGAGGAAAAGTTGTGTAGTTTGGTCAGCTTTGGCATCATAATGAACTGGAAATTTGTCAGTTTTTTTTTTTTCAAACCTGATGCCAATTAAATTAGTCTTAAACGAATAACAAACGGTTCCACGGTAATATTCCGGGGAATGCCTTTAACAGAGCCCAACCAATTTGTCTTGATTCAAAATTCCTCGCAGCAGCATTTAAACCGGTTGCAATGAAAATTTTAAAATGGATGTAATCTTTGATTCAAATAATACCTACTATAATTTTGTTGAATTCAAAATGTGGTAAGAGAAAAAATAACGAACGATTTTGTAGAAATCTTTTTCCAAAACAAGAAAAGAATTGGTAAAGCGTGTTGTAAGATTTTTAAATGGTGGACAAAATTTCTAGTGTTTCATACTTATTTTTAGCTAGGAAACATAAAATTCTAAAATATAACGCTCTCGAAATTCAATTAGTTTTCTACAGAATTTATTTAATCTAAAAACAAAAAATCAGACCAAAATATTAATTAGATGTTTCTTGCACAACTTTGTAACTGAGAATGAGCACACTCTCAACTCTCAAGTCTCAATCTCAATTCTCAACTCGATCTCTTCAGAAAACTAGCCTTCGTTGATTGGTCCACCGCAAGTGGCTTACATTGATTGTTGTTATTGTTAATTCACCCAAAAATCGTGTTAATTAGTCGTGCTTTATGCAGATTGGTTACTGGCAGGTGGCTTCTATCGACTCTCGAAGCCATTATGTTGGGGAGACGGAGAGTGTAAGCCACAGAATTGCCAGAACCGATATAATGCCAAACGATATCATTTCTCCTTTTAATGATTTAAGAACAAATAGTTTTTGCCTGTTTTTGAATTCTTCGTGCAAGACCGATTTCCCAATTGCTATCGTGGACCAGGTGGAGACAAAATATAGAGGGCACTTGCCTTCCTTCCTCAAGAATAATAAAAATAACATATAACAAAGAAAAATACTCTTCCAGTAACAGATTCGTCTGCGGAGGGGTAATTTATATTTGTTACGTCGACTTAACACGTATTTGTGGTCAGTAATGACTGGTCGTGCTCTGAAGAAAATCTTCTGACATATCCCTAACGACGTTGAAAAATTCATTGACGGAATTTCAAGAATTTACTATACCTAAATTTTATAATTTTGCTCTTTTCCTCAAGACATTTGGAGCAGCAAATTCAATTCAACAAACGCTTAGTGAAAGGCTTATAGAAAATTCGGGGCGCCAGAATGAACACACAGTTAAACGACATACGCAGATCCATCAAAAGTATCATTAACGGTCCTCCAACAGTGGCAGAGGCCCAACCTGCGATTAAACTTGCCAAAAACAACAAGTCAGCTAGTTTCTAGTAGCTAGACCTAATGGCATATCAGCCGAGCTTCTGGAGGCAGATCATGCCATTATGGCTTCCATTGTACTAACTTGATAAAAACTGTTTGAAAAAAGTGACTTGAAGGATGGTGTAATATTTCGAGAGCAAGTACGATTGACAGGTGGTGGATCCAACGTCTTAAGGATGTTAAAATCCTCCCTCCCAGTTAGAAAATTCAATAGTTTAGTATTATTTTTGAACATGCGGAAAAATTGTGTGTCTGATTGTTAAGACCATGAATTTCATAGGAAGAATCCCAGGAGCTAAGTGTATCGGAATGCTACATCAAAGGTTCTGGGTTCAAATCCTGACTCCAACTAATTTTTTTTCCGAGGTGCTGCCCTTTACGATAAAGTGACAAATAATTTAAGAAAAAATTGAGCCATGAAAAAATGCTTCAATGATTTAAGAGAAGTTTTATTTGGGGATGATTTGGGGATGAGTGTATCTTCTGAGTCAAATACCGGAAGCTCTCATAGAACTGTTATCTAAGATTCCGGCCAACTATGTTTTTAACACCTTACGATATGTTTCTTAAATAGAAGAAGAAGACTACACCGCTGATAACAAACACTATGCTCTGCAGTATTAGAATTGTCTTAAAAAAATTAGTTAAAAATTTTGATAATTTCCGGAACTACCGTTGATTATTAAATTCCTGTGATCAGTTTCATGTTTTCTGCTGTTCTTGGGAGCGTAAATGATTTTAGTATTAAATCTTTAGCGCTTGTTCACTCGCACGCTAGCAAAACCACCGCATAAGCTTTTACACCTGTCCTATTCTTCAGGTATTCTTAAGAGTGGACTAAAAAACAGCATCTTAGCCCAATCTGTTCCTAAAAAAGCGTATTTTCATCATCTAAAAACCGACCAATTGCACTTGCGTCTCTTCTTTCCAAAGTCATATATGGAAACTACGAAAAAGCTTAAGATTTAGAAATTTCTTGAGAAACGGAGTTTTTAACGACCATCAGTATAGTTTTCGTATCAATAAGTCAGTTGGTGATATGATGAAATATCTCACCGATCAGTAGAACTAATCTTTACCTTGTTTCGAAGAAAATAAGAATATTATTTGGCATCAAATCGTTGGATTAGAAAAATGAAACCTCTCCTTTTGAGTTGTTTTAGACGGTTTTCAGTTTGATATCCACAAATAGTGTGCCCCAAGGCTCCGTTTTGTTCCCGACTATCCCAACATTGTCAAAGATCTCTTATCCAAGACTTGTTATCCACTCAATTCTTTTGCTGATAACATAATCATTTCATATTTCCAGATTCAAAACCTTGTTTTTCGATGTGGTATATATGTAATTAAATTCCAATTTTGACTGCATTGTCCAATGTCCAATGGGGAATTTTCGACCGAGTGGAATAAAATGCTTCGAAAATACAATGCTGTCTTCGGACGTTAAAGCATAACCTCATTAGTCGCCAAAAATGCCGCAAAACGTTTTGGTTTCCAAAGACGTTTCAAAAAATATTTGTTCCCGTTAGATCTGGCAACAATCTACGAAAAATACTGCTTAGGTAATATATTGCGCAGGTTGTCAAAACCTGATCTGTCACTTTGGCAGCTCAAATTAAAAAAAATGGCTGAACAGGGAGACATAATGGTGGTAAAAATCAACAAACATTTTTCTTTTTTATTAAATATATGCTTATTTATATAAATTTAATCATCTTAGACAATCACATTTAAAAAAACCACGAGATTTCTATACTATTTTTACATGCAAACAAGTTTAAGTGTCTCCAGAGCCAGCCATTTTTCTTTATTTTGACAGATGCGCAGAAGTATGCAAAAATAAAAACGCTAAAGATATTACCTTTAATATGTGTACTGTGGCTTACCATAGATTAAAAATAAATATCCATTCTCTAATCTAGGCAGCTACTCTCTCAAAGAAAAGAGACATATAGGGGAGAGTGGGGAACATTTGAACACTTTTTGCTTTTAAAACTGTAATTGGTGTATTTGTCTGTAAGTTTTACTCACATTGAACAGTGGTATTGAATTTCGATTTTAAAGAAGAACACTATAAGTTCTTATGTTCAAATAAGCCCCTATAGACTTGTTCAAATCAGCCCCACAACGGTTGCAACGACATACAAATTTACATAAAAGCTTACGGTGATTCAATTCAAAATTTATATTAGCTCTTCGAAAAAATATTCTTCCGTTTCAAAACCGCGCACTTAAAGTTTTTTACACGCTTACAACTAAAAATCGAAAATAATACACTCTACCACTATAAAAAGCACCAATCACCTCTAAATCTGAGAGACAACTGAGAAAACCCAGGAAAGTCAATGAAGCTTACGGATACGGTATTGACCTTTTGAAATATTGCATTACTTTTAAAAAAGATCAAAAAAGTTAAGTTTTATGGGCAGTGTTCAAATGTGCCCCATGTATAAATGTGCCCCACTCTCCCTACAATACGGAAACATTTGTTTCACCGTGTTCTATCGCTACTTCTGTAAAATATGCTCTAGTGAAGTAGCCAGTTGCGTTCCTCTGATAAAATAATTCTGCCAAATGCTCGCACGGCCAGGAATGCTTATTAGTTTACCAACAAGCAAAATTTTAAGCGTACTGTCAAGTAATGAAACTCCTTATTTAGCCGCACTACACGAATGTTGAACGCTTTGCCCGACTGTAGTTTTCCCTCCCATAGAGACATTTAAAACCAATGTGCATCGGCATGTCCTTTTATCCCCCTACACAATCTTACCCATTAAGCGCTCGTACTGTGTTAACACGTAGAGTATTAATGGCCCCTCGTGTGTGGTCTCGTTATAAAAACACAGTGATCTGATAGACCCCATATTAGTTTTTCTATACACAAATATAGTCTGTTCTGTTCAATGAATAATGATTAAAGATACAATTATCAGGTCCCAGTGCGCAAATTATCTAATTAAAATATTCTTCTTTAAACATTCTTCGCTGACTCAAAAAACATGCTTTCTTGATTGGATCCCATTATGTTGGGTGTGTCTTACTATAAAAAAAACTATAAAATTTGTTATAACATGGATACAAAAAAAAAGTTCCACAAGCAACCAAAATCATAAAATCAAATACCCACGTGGTGATGAACTAGATACCATGGAAACAAGTTCTTCCAAATCTGGTTCCAAACTCAGTAAAAAACATTTTTTTTCGAATTGTAAAAAATTACAGAATAATTTATTTTATTTTATTTCGTATCGTTTTCTTTAAATAAAATGTCGCTCTATATTTTATCCCTTTTTTTTGTAAGCAACATTCAATTATGCGAGTGTGCGTGTGAATTGAATAAATTTTGAAATTCCAAATTATTTAATAAAAATAAAGTCGGAAAATAATTCTTTTTTTTTTTTGTCAGAGACGAAATATTTTAATTTTTCAGATCTTAAAGTTCAACATTTCCAAATGAAAAAAAAAATATTATTTAAAATTAGTTTTCACTCTTAACAGCAGCAGCTTCTGCAGATTTTTCTGTCGTTTTGCTGCTTGCATCATCTACTTTGGCTGCAGTGGTTGAGGGTGCTTCAGATTCTTCAATGGGCTTGGTGATTTCTTCGACGGGTGCAACAGGCACTTCGGCTTCTTTGACAGCGTCAATTTTTGAGTCCACGGACGACGCAACGACAGATGGAGCAGGTTTTTCAGACGACGACTCTGAAGATGGTGTGACAATGATGACCTTTGGTGAAGTTTCTGTTGCTGTGGCAGTGGATGTTGCTTCAGGCTTAACTAGCTCCTCAGCATCGATGGCTTTGGTATTGATGGCTTCTTCGACGTTTGATGATGGTGATGCTACGCTATCTTCAACAATTGATGCTGCTGCTGGTGCAGGTGCAGCAGCCTCTGCTGGCTTAGCTTCAGTCTTAACTTCCTGCTCAGATGCTGCTGGTTCAACTACAACTTCGATAACTGCAACAATTGGTTCAGCTGGAATTTCTTTGACCACAGGTGATGATTCAGCTTCGATGGCTTGTTCAACTGCAGCTTCGACTGCTGCAACCAAAGGTTCAACTGTATTTTCCACAATAGCTGCGACAGCTGGTTCGATAGCTTCGACAATTGGTGCAGGTGCTGAGACAATCTCATTAGCTGCGTTAGTAGCTTCAGCTGCTACTGCTACTTCTGCTACAGCTGGAGAAGCTTTAATTTCCTCACTACTCTCCTTGCTTTCCTTAGATTCTACAGATTCGACCGAACTGCTATCATCATTGCTCTTGTTTTCTTCACTGCTATCAGCTTTGTTAATAACAACAACTGGAATTGCAGATAGAATTGTTGCTTCATTTGCTTCCTTTGGAGCTTCTGCGACAATAATTTCTTCCTTAGCAACAACTGGAGCTGGTTTATCTTCACTTACAACAACTGATGGCAATACAATTTTATCTTCTACAACTGCTACTGCTAATGCTGGTGCTTCTGCTGGTGAATCCTCCAAAGGACGACACTGTGCAACTCCAACCAGCAATAAACAGCTAATTGCAACAACAAATACAATTTTATTTTTCATCTGAGACGACAACATTTCGATCGATCGAGCGTACCGTTTGACTACGACTTTAAAACTGTTTTTGTGCTTGAGAAAAGTTCAATATTTTGTTTTTCAACCGGTTCTCATTGACTTGGCCAGAAACCAGAAATATATAAGAAAAAAAAAAATAAAAATCGCTCGGGCTCGGATCGGACTCGGACGACAAGCTATGGCGATGGCGATATGGCGATGGATGGCGCGGCGGACTTGGGAAGTAGAAGAATACTTGTTTGCCTAGGCAAAAAATTGCATAATACATGAAGCATTCTCTTTTTGGATCGCGTTTTTATACACATCTCGATCTCAGTTCGAGCTTCGAGACTTGGAATACTGATTTATATATAAAAAATCAAAAAAAAAAAAAAAAAAAAAATGATACGAAGAAAGAACATAGTGTAAGAAGGTAGGTGGTGTATCTTTGTATCTTTGTATATAAGTATCTTTGTTAGTTAATGACATCTCAAAGAATTATTGTAGGTAGATGAAGGTATCCAAGCTGCGCATTGGTGGATTGGATTTAAGCGGGACACTTGTACATAAGAAGTCCATTTGACTTCTTGTTTGTGGTTAATGCTGCTTCATGTTGTTGTTTTGTTTTATTTAATTATTATGGTATTGGAGTCTGCAGCACAGGCTATTCTGTTAGATACATACACATGGACAAATAAAAAAATATCTTCTGGTTGCTGTAGTTGCAGATAGTATACATATCAAAACTATCTATACTTCGAAGTATGTTAAGGTTCCCGAACACAAGATGATACTTCGTGATACGCTCTATTGGTATTTGATAGGTCGCCGATATAATGTGTATGACACATGAGATGCTTGAATTCTTGGAATTTTTTTTTTTTGTTTTTTTTTTGTATCTTTCATGAGAGGGTATAATGAACTTTGTTCTTTGTCCGAAATTTAAATTTATGTTGTGGGGCTTTTTTTTCTTTCTTTTTGTATTTTTAAGAAGAAATTCGGCATGGTACCAGGGTGTGATAAGGTAGACAGGAAATGGGTCGTTGATGGAGATTGCCATTTAATTAAAACTCGATGTGTAATTAATTTCACAAAAAAAAACAACTGTTAATTCTGTGTTATTAAGATATCATCAAAGAAAGTTTATATAGATACATTTTAATGAATAATAAATCCGAGTTAGGTATATGGACTTAAATTTTGGGTCCATGATGTGGGTGAAAGTAAAAAAGAAATTTTTATTTAATGCATGATTTACATCACAATTTACATACCTACATTGATAAGTACATATTTAACTACTTCAAAGCTTATTAACTGCTATGTACCAAGTATAGGTATGATTAATGATCGTTGGATTTTTTTTTTTATTACTTTGCCTGTTTGGTAGGCTTTTGCAACTTAATTATGTTACATATTTTGCATTAAGGTAATGGGTGTGGTAGTTTTCGTTTTTTGAAGTAGATAGATATTTAACCATATGGTAGTAGGTATGTGTGTATTTTGTATTAACTTTTCTCATTAATTCGGTCACTTTTAAAGGGTAATTAAGAATAGAAACGATATAAATTTTTAAAATCAATCTCATTGCTTACTCAAATACAATATTATATTTGGTATAACATTTCACATTCCTCGCAGATGCATCCACAGGATAAGTGGTGGGAAAAACTAGGCAGGTGTAGCAAGCTTCTTGGTAGGTACTATTTGGGGAAGTATTGCTTTAAGACTTGAGATATTGTAAAAAAAAAACAATTAAATTTTAGCTTTGGCTTTAAAATCCTTGTTCAAATGTGTTTTTCTTTCAGAAGTTAATAACCCTTTCCGTTAGATTAAAAGAAGCGTCCAGAAACAGAAAATGTTCTGAGACGGTCCCATTGGATGAAACTTCTGACGATTCTTCATTAGAGAGTGTCTATTCGCATACAGCATTGTCAGATGTTTTGGTAGTATCGACACATGTGTGTAATATTGTTGAATCCTTTTGTACCTCGAATTAGGCTGCGCATACCAGTTTGTCATTGGTAAAGTGCCATAAGATTCTAGACTCTAAAGTTTATACTCAAACACGACATTGCGATGATAGAGATGATCGAATAAATGGGTTTGGCCATACCTTCCGTGTGTCCATTGCCGTCGCCGTCAGTCGTTCTGATAGTAATTCTGTTCGCCTGGGCCTTTTTTCACGTTAAGTTGTAGGCTAGATGATTTGACGGATTTCCTTTAAAAAAAAGTTGTTCCAAGGTATTTTTACTTGCGATTATGGGTATAGGTAAGGTACTAGGTTTGTATCGGCACCTACAGCCTAAACGGCTTGGACGATTCGCTTCAAACTTATTACATAGTATAATTATGACGGGGTTTTTGGAATTATCATTCTAGTTCTAAAACTAACGTTACCTGCCATACGATTTTTAGTGAAAAATGAAAACGGCTAATAAATTTTGATAAAACTTTCTGAATAGAGTTTTCTGTGCAAGCTTTATGTTATGGTTGGAGTAGATTTTTCAGAAAGTGTCTTACCTATAACGGTACCTCCCATAGGACCGGTTTTTTGAAATCCGATTTTCATTTTCTCGGAAGCCACTTGACGGATTTCGATGAAATTTGTAATGTAGAAGCCCTTTTATAAACGAAATAATATAAATTCTTAAATTTTTCAAAAAACAGTTTTTTTGAGTTTAAGAAAAAATTAAATTTGGTTTTCTTTTTGTTTTTTTTTCCAAAAACGGTTAAATTCTTTATTTTTTAATTTTCTTTTTTCTGATAAAAACAACAAAGTGCTAGAAGTTGGAACATTCAAACAAAAAAAAAAAAAAAAAAACTATAAGACAAGTTATGCATTCGCCAAAAAAAAAAGTTTTGAGAAAACAATCAAACATGGTATTACGATGATAGCGGAGACGAAAAAATACGGTGTAAGAATTCTGTTCGTCCGTATATCTGCCTGTCTGTGAGTCTGTATAGGTATATATAGACATCTGCAAACCGAATCGGGTGGACCAAATTCCTTTAAACTTGGTACATATATAGAGTTTTGTAGGTATTGTACAGAGGGGCAATTGAAATTTTTTTTAGTTCAAAAAATAACGGTACCTACCTGCCATATAACCGTTACGGTAAAGCTTTTTTTTAAACGGCTTTAACGATTTTGATTTCAAAAAAATCAGTGTAGTTTTTAAGGTACATACGACTTATCATAGGTATGTTTTAATGTTTAAAAACGGTAAAGGTACTTTCCAAACGACCGTTTTTTTGCTTTCGACTATCTCGAAAACGGCTCAACCGATACTTTCGAAATGTCATACATATATAGGTGAAGATAACTTAATTTTTTACTGCATACCAATATTTAAAAAATATATATATGTTTTTTTTTTATTTTTAAAAACATTTTTTAAATTAAAAAAAAAAATCATATTTTAAAAATCGCTAGTTAAATTTTTTTCAAAAACTATAATGAAATGTATTGCTGAATACCTATGAACTGGCGTTTTAAAAATTTTTTTTTTGAAAAATGTTTTCAAAAAATTTTTCTAAAAAAAACTTTTTTTCTCAAAAATCGCTCCTCAGATTTCTATAAATTTATTCTCATAAATTCAAATTTATCCAAAAAATAAAATGGCGTACTTTTTTTTTTAGCTAAAATTAGCTTAAGAATTTTGAAAAATTTATTTGTATCAAAATCTCAAGCCCCAGATCCACTGTCACACATTAGAGCTAGTTCGTGCTACCCAGTCGTGAATTTTTTTTTTTGATTTTTTTAATTTTTTTTCCGAACAGTCATCTTTGATTTGTTTTCTCCTTTTTTTCTTTGGATATTGAAAATCTTTTCACTTGATTTTGTTTAAATTTAATAAAATAGCTTTAAATAAGCTATAGGAACGTATATGTCAAACCCAGTACCCAGTAGGTAGCAAATCTATTTACCAAGTAGGTAGGCACCGGCACTGAGCAAAGAAGTGCTCTCAAAGTGCTCTTAGGCTGATTGCAGCTTTGTAAGCGATGTACATAAGGTTTTTTAACAAGCTTAAAATGTTACCTAAGAGGAAGTTTCAATTAGGGAATTCAGATGGAATTGCAGCATTGTCTTACCTATTTACCTCACCACCCCTATAATACGATTAGCTATTCTACTCACATGCCCTTGATGGCCATACAGCAAGTTGCCAGGACGTCATAGGTCCACCGCCAAATTTTTAAATTAAGACATTCATCATCTTTGAAGTAAAAACAAAAGACCAAAAGGAATCATAATTGGTGGAATATTTGGCATCAGTGTCAATAATTAGGCATGGATTAGTCATCTGACATGGAAATGATGTCCAATATCCAACCGTTATGTTGGAGGTTCCTGTAATGACCGGTCAATGGTAAAGGCAAACAAAATGATAGTGCCTTTCCCTTTAGGCAAAAATAGTTTATAAGAGTGTGCTTTCTATGAAGTTTGAAACTAATCCTTCTATTCGGTACCTAAGGCTTTAGCTCGATGAATATGAACAGACGGACGCAGAAAGGATAACAGACACAGACTGTACGTCAAAAGGAAAGCTATTTGCTCATCAGAGAAATGTTCGATTTCCAACCTTGTACAGGGTGGGCCAAAAGAAATCACCCTATTGGAAGATGCTCTCATTTTTGCAAATGGCCGCCAATGTCGAATCTGTTTTGACATTTGTAGACTAGACAGTTGCAGAATATAAGTGAATAAGCCATGGAGCGCGAGCGATACATGAACCGATATTCTGAAGGCGGCGTTCCCGGTCGCCTCATCTCTCGTTTTGGCGATTTGTACTGGCCCACAAGATCGCCCGATTTAACCGTTTCAGACTTTTTTTGTGGGGTTTTTTGAAGTCCCGTGGTTACGTGAACAAGCCCTATAATCTGGAAGCCCTCAAAGACAACATTCGACACGAGTGCGAGAATCTGTCGCCCAAAGTTCTCGCTGAAGTGATGAAAAATGCAATAAAACGAGCAATCAATTGTGACAGCGCCCATTTGGCCGATATCATCTTCTCGACTTGACCAATACAATTCTAAAGGTTCAAATAAACAGAATCGAAGTTTTTCTTTTAGAAAAAAAAGAGAGCCATACAACATCGGATGGATGACTTCTTCTGGCCCACCCTGTATTACCGTTCAGCCACGGAACCGAAACATGACCAATACAGCGATTTAGAAAATAAACTATTGGTGTATATGGTATACATGAGACGATTTTGTCATTTCCTTGAATAAAATAAAACTGATATCATAAAAATGAAGATAAACTCAAATAAATGCATTCTATCGATATGTTGAATGAACGTCCATCGTCCCCTTGAAATTGCACACAGTATATTTATATAGATATACAGTTATTTGTATAAAAGTCAAGGCTCTCAGACGAATGAATTTTAATATTTTTCATGAATCTTTTTATGGCTCATTAAAAAAAAATGCAGTTAACCTAGATTTTGGAACAAATTCCACTCTCTGAATAAACTAAAACTTTTTTGTTGTATTTAAGAGTCAACCAATTCAAAAAAAAAATGATTTAATCCCGAAACTTATGGGTTCTAAGTTATGAACTTTAAGAGACAGCTAGAAAGTTTTAAATGAGCGTTCTTTATTCCACATGATGCATGCACCGTTGTTTTTTTGTTTTGTATAAATCAACATACAAATGCGTTAATTAGTTCATTTTGTATTCACCTAGTTATCACATAAAATTAAATTTTATGTTCAAAAGCGAACATTTCGAAGTGCACGAAACATTGGTAAAGCCACGAACTTCCAAAATCAAACTTTATCGTTTGAATAAATTCAACATTCGAATTCATAAAAAAATTTGCAGGAATTCACCACATGCGGCCATTGAACCTTCGATATGTCATTATTGAAACCACTTGCCAACTGTGGTTGAATATTATATTCTTACTTTGGTTTTAATTTTATACTTTTTTGGCACAGAATTCAGTTTCAATTTGTGATTCTTAAAACAGTATAAAATGGCGGAAATATATTGCAAAGCTATTCACTTACAAAAAATGTGCTTAGTGAGGATTGATTGCTTTTGAACTAAGCTCTAGTTGTTCCTTAATTTTTAATTTTTAATTTTGGTGGGGGCAATACCCCCATTTATTTAGCTTAGTACAAGCTTCAAATATCTTACTCTAACTTAAAAACTATACAGGTAAAACTTAAAACTAATTGGGAGGGTGATTCCGGAGTAGGAGTTTAAGGCATGGAGTACTGAGGTTAAAGTCGAACAAGTCTTGGTTCGAATTTACCCTCCGCAGCATTCGAGTTAAGGGTTCGTTGGAGCCATATGAGGTACGGTGTGGAGGAAGATAGAAGAGGCGAGGATTTCTTAGGTTACGAGGGTTCGTGTTGAAGAAAATAGAATTGTAAAGGGTTTCACAGTCAACGGAACCGGAGAGGAGTCGATGAATAAAGAGAATCTCGGATATTTCTCTTCGTTCTTGCAGCGAGTTCAGGCTGATTAATTGAAGACGATTTTGATATGGGGACAGGATCAAAGGATCATTCCAAGAGAGACCACGAAGAGCAAACCTTAGGAAACGCCGCTGAACGCTCTCGATTCTAGAGATATGAATTTGTTGGTATGGTGACCATACTTGATAGGCGTATTCAAGGAGCGGGCGTACAAAGGTTATGTAGAGAGATCGGGTGACGTATGGGTCGGAGAAGGAGGATAATTTGAAAAGTATTAGTTTATGCGAAATTTTATCAAAAGCCTTGCTAAAATCTGTTGAAATGGCATCGACTTCGTTCCCATTCTCAAGAGCTGAGAGCGTATACGATACAAATTCAACAAGGTTAGTGGTTGTAGACCTACACTTTAAAAAGCCATGTTGCCTAGAAGAGATGAGAGACTTGCATCGAAAACTTAAAATTTCGTATAAAATGCTTTCAAATAATTTAGGAATATGTGAAAGTTTGGCAATCGGACGATAGTTTTTAACATCGCTCTTTGGGCCCTTTTTGTGTATAGGAGTTATATAAGAGGTTTTCCATATCTCAGGAAATTCTCCTTGAGAAAGGGAAAGGCTGAAGATTTTAGAGAGAGGGGTAGAGAGAGCTGAGGAGCATTTTTTCAGGAAAATCGCGGGGAGACCATCAGGGCCGGGGAGAAATTCATCATTGAGTTGATTTAACTTGTTCTCAACGATATTGGGGTCGACAGTAAGAGGAAAGAATGAACCAAGTGAGAAATTTGGCAAATAATCGAAATAACCTGGGTCAGGTACGAAAGAATCGCCGGTAAAAGATTCCTTGAAAAAGGTAGCAAAGAAGTAGGCTATAGCTTCCGGATTATTCGAGGTTTCGGTATTGAAAGAGAGAGAGGTAGGATAACCATCGGATTTTCTTTTATAATTGACGAACTGGAAGAACGACTTGGGATCATTTATAAGGTTGGTTTGTGTTTCTATTAAGTAACGTCGATAAAGAGAGTTGTAAAGCTCGGTAAAGTGTAAATAAGAACCAAGGTAGTTAGAATAATCGGTGGGAGATCCCGTGCGAAGGAAAACTGTCCATAACTTGTTTCTCTTGTTACGCAAAGAGCGAAGTTTTCGGTTATACCAAGGAGGGGATGCGATCGATGTTTTATGGCGACTCAAGGGGACATTGATAGAAATTGAATTAAATATTTCCCGGTAAAATATTTCTGTGGCATCTTTGACACTAAGGTTATCGAAGTTAAAAGAAACTCTATTGAGATATTCATTAATAAGGCGGAAGTTTGCTTTATGAAAATCATAAGAGTACTGATTTGTAGGGGGACGATTTGGTTGTGGAGAATCATGATAAAATGAGAGAATGAGGGGAGGATGATAGTTGTCGATGGTGGATAGGTGTAGAGGAGATAGTGATACAGAGGAGTTATCAGGATCGGTGGTGAAAATAAGATCGAGTTGCCTATCTATACAGTTTCGGATACCGCTAGCTTGGTAAAGGCTGGAATCAGCTAGGCGATCTATAAATAGACATTCCTTGGCAGAGGTGGGATTGGAAGCAATGAAATGAGATTGATCTTCTGATGGAGTCCATTTAAGATAAGGAAGGTTAAAGTCCCCAAACAAAAGGATATCATCATTGGGGTCACATAGAGATATTATGTGGTCAATTGTATCAATGGCGAGCTGGTAAGATTCAATAGGTTTTGACGGTAGAATATAACAACACATCACAAAAAGTGATTTGTGAGGTAGCGATATTTTTATTGATACATAGTCGAGATTTGAGGAAGAAGAGGTTGCGATGTGGGAGGAATCTAGCGTGTTTTGGATAGCTAGTAGAACACCGCGGTTAGGGCATTTGTCAGAAGGATCTCTTAGCTCATCGTCGCGATAGACATTCGAAAAATTTCAACAAGTAGATTGTGTTTTTACTGACTTTAGTAAGGCATTCGACAAATTGAATCATAATATACTGCTCCATAAACTACATACTATTGGACTAAATGATCGTTTTGTTTTGTGGATATCCTCATATCTAAAAGATAGATTATATAGTGTTGTTTTTAAAACTGAACGTTCTAAATGTTTTCGAGTCAATTCAGGTGTGCCACAGGGCAGTCACCTTGGTCCGTTATTATTTGTGTTATTTATTAACGATCTTCCTTCCGTTTTAGTAAACTCTATTTCTTTAATTTATGCCGATGACGTGAAAATTTTTCGAAAAATTGACTCAACTGTTGATTGTGAACTTCTTCAAGACGATCTTAATAGATTTTGGAACTGGTGCAATACAAATAGTCTGTTTTTAAATATCGACAAGTGTAAAACCATGTGTTTTACTCGCAAACATAATGTATTTTCTTATAATTATATGTTGAATACGTCGCTCTTGTGTAACTTGTCAAGCTTTACGGACCTTGGAGTAGTGTTAGACTCAAAGCTTTCCTTTACTGATCACTACAATTACATAATTAAAAAAGCTAACATGACACTTGGTTTCATTAAAAGGTTTGCTCGCGAATTTCGTGATCCTTATGTCCTAAAGACTCTTTATGTCTCTTTTGTGAGATCAGTTCTGGAATATGGGTGCATCGTATGGGCCCCTTACTACGATGTTCATATCAACAGAATAGAGAGTATTCAAAAAAGATTTTTGAGATTTTGTTTGCGTTTTCTTCCATGGTTAGATAGAATCGTTTTGACACCTTACTCTCAAAGACTTCAACTAATAAAACTTCCATCCCTTCTAAGTCATCGTGAGTACCTACAATTCTGTTTTATTGTGCGGTTAATTAATGGATCAATTACAGCCCCATCAGCCCTTTGTCGTATTAATTTTAATTTCCAGTTTAAGAAGGCAATTGCCTCTGTGTAACATTTTCAGTAGATCCAACTACGGCGCCAATAGCCCTCTCAATCTCTTGATCAATATATTTAATAAGAACTATGCCATATTAAATTCCACAAATGATAATGTTAAATCTCACTGTTTTAAAAATAGATTTTTTATCCAATATTTATAATATACTCGTAGATATCAGATTTATGTATGTATCAATTTATGAATATATTGTTAGTTTTAATTTTATTTAAGAATGTACCGTTAGTATTTAACGAATTCAAATAAATAAATAAAAAATAAAGACATTGAATGAAGAAGGAAACAATTCTTGATTCTCTATACTAGGGATTAGATAAGTTTCCGTCAGGGCATAGATTTCAAAGGGTAGAGCATGAGTTTGTTGCAAAACACCATGAGTTTTGGAGCGAAGGCCTCGAACGTTCTGATAGTAGAAGGTGAGTGGGACGATTTCACTATTTAGGTGTTGGTAAGAGTTGGTTTTAGGAGTTGTTGTTATCCAATTTGAGGCGAAGTGAGAGGTTGGGTTAGGAAAGATTTGAGATATTGGGCTTGAGGGAGAAGTTGAAACTAAACTAGGAACGAAAATAGTTATTATGGTCCGCCCTGCTTCTTTGAAGGTGAGATATTCTGTTTGAATGTACAAAAGACGCATAGGTAGAAAGGTCATTTTCGACATGGGAAGGGGTAAGGTTTAATGTTTCATGGAAACGGACGAAGATTTTTTTGAGATCAATTGGATTATGCAGACATTATATTCTTTATTGTGAAGGTATGTAAGGTAGAGTCGAACATTAGAATATATTCGATGTTCTCTAAGGCGAGAAAGAACATAACGGCCATCATCATTTTGATCGATAAGACGTTTTGTTAGCTTAACGGTAGGAGGGAAAAGTGGATCAAGGAAAGATGTTCTGTTAGAGGGAACGGAAGGGGGCTGAGAATCAATAGGGGGAGAAGGAGTCGGAGGATTCGGATTGGATTTGGTTTGTGCATTGGATTTAGGGTTAAGGGAATGCGAATGAATAAAGTTGGGATAGAATTGATTAGGGTTCGCAGTCTGAGAAGCGGGCGGGGAGTGATGTGGAATGGTTTGAGAGAATTGTTCGCGGTTTTGATTGATGGACATGTTAGGATTGAGATCGAAAGATACACGCTTAACAGGGTTAGAAATGAAATTGTGTCGATTAAAGGAAGGGAAAATGTTAGTTTTATAACTCCAGTTAGAGTTAGATCGAGGAAGAGTGGATTTAGGCGTAGGTTTTGGGTGGTGGTTCCATCCAGGAGTCATGTTTAAATTAATATAAGGGTTTTTTCTTCTTATTATTTCTCTCATACAGTAAAAAGTTTTGATTAAAACTGCTCAAAAAAGTTTTCACAAAAAACTGTTTGAAGTACAGTGTGTTTTACCAATTTCTACAAAATCTTCTGATGTAAACTTTTAGATTGTGTAGCACGTCTTATTTCATATAGAAATTGGTATATACATATATCATATATGTACATAATGGCCTAAATTTGATACTACATAGGTATAAGTTTTGGTCCGAAGTAAGAAAAAGTTCCAATACTAGAAATATTTCGAATAGAGGGCGTGTCTAGTCCCCACTTTGTATACAAATAAGAATATGTCTCGATTAGGTGTAGATACAAATGAATGAATAATTTTTAAAGGTTGATTCTTCCATTTAACAACAAAACATGAAAATACTTGTTTTAAAACAATTTTTAATACCCTCTTTAAGGGGATGGTCTGACAAGAGCACCGTAGTCTCCACAAAATACGCCTACTTTAAGGGGCGTTTACGTAAAGAGACTAAATCTGCATTATTGTCATAATGTTTACTAACTAGATATCGGTTGCAGTTTTGAAGCAAGAGGATTGAAAGTTTGTATTTGTTATCATATCACGTTATCCTAGGTCACGTAGAAATATGTAGTAAAATTTTAATTTGTTCATGGCAAACACCTTGTGCCGTTGTAGTTATTGGACAACGGACACAAAACATAATAATGTTTTCATATTGTTTTGCGTTTGTTTCTTAATTTAAATTATAGAAAAATACTTGCCCAAAATGAACACAACTCACAAAAAATTTTAGAATATCTACTTTGAATTTTGTGTAAAGGAATGAGACCACAAATTTTATAATTTTTTATAATTTTAACTATATGCCTGTAAGACCCAATGTCTTTTGAATGCAAACTGCACGGCATTAGTTAGAAGGAATAGAAAGATAGGATAGAATTTTTGTTGGTACAATGGATTTTGAGAATAAGATGATATTTATCTCAAGAAAATCCCACGGGTGGCGTCCAGTTGAAACTGGGGGAATAAATAAAAATTGCTGCCCAAGCTGGGGCTCGAACCCACAACTATTAGGTTAGCAACAAAGCACTACATCCACTGTACCATTGCCACCCGATAAAGGTTTTATGATTAGGTAAATTTATTTACATCGATGATTTTGTGGGCGTATTTCAATCAAAAACATGCTTGTATCTTAAAATACACAAAAATTGATCAGTTTTAATTTTTCCTTTGAATGCTTTAGGTATGTATGACACGCCCCGCCCATTTAGGGCGTATAATTTTTGTTTACAAAATTTGGTACAGCTGGTCAGAAACGAATTTATGTTTATCGCGTACATTGTGTCGTTTCATTAATATTGTTTTGAATTATGTGCATTCATAGCTAGTCTTACCAGCCAAACTGGAACTGGCCAATTCACTAGGGCTTCTTTTTTTAGAATCAAAAATGACATGAGATGAGAGTAGAAGCGAAATGTTCAAGCGAAACAAACATAGATGTAAACATACACGAGAGCTAAAGTACGTTTTCAAATAACGTTTTCCCTATATTTTTGTATGTATATGCATTCGCCTCCCGCAGTTCCAGTTTCAGAAATAAAATTCTTCGTTAGCAGGCAAAAATAAAATGCACGACTGGGTCGCACGAACTTGCTCTAATGAGTGACAGTGGTTTGTGGGCTTGAGATTTTGATAAAAATAAAATTTTCAAAATTCTTAAATAAATACTTAAACTAATTTGAGCTGAAAAAAAAGTACGCCATTTTATTTCTTTTATAAATTTGAATTTATGAGAATAAATTTATAAAAATCTGTGGAGCGGTTTTTGAGAAAAAAAGTTTTTTTGAAAAACTTTTTGAAAAAATTTTTCAACAAAAATTCAAAAACGCCAGTTCATAGGTATTCAGCAAATACATTTATTTAAAATTTAAAAAAAAATTTATTAAGCAGTTTTCAAAATATTAATTTTTTAAATTTTTTTAAAAAAAATGCTTTTAAAAATACAAAATAATATTTTTCAAAAATATTGGTATGCAATACAAATTGAGCTACCTACAGCTATATGTGTGTGAAATTTCGAAAGAATCAGTTGAGTCGTTTTCGAGATAGTCGAAAGCAAAAAAAACGGTCCTATGGAAAGTACCGTTCTTAGCCATTTTTTAAAACTTTTTTTTCAGCCATATGATTGGTCGTAGCTAAAAAGTAACACTGATTTTTTTAAGTCAAAATCGTTAGAGCCGTTTTTGAGAAAAATAAGCTTTAACGTAACGGTTGTATGGCAGGTACCGTTATTTTTTGAGCTAAAAAAAAAAATTCAATTTCCTCTCTGTACAATACCTAAAAAAGTCTATATACCAAGTTTGAAGCAATTCGGCCCACCCGTTTGGGCTGTAGGTTACATACAGACAGACAGACAGACAGACAGACATACAGACGGACAGAATTTTTAGACCATCTTTTTTCGTCTTCGCTATCATCGTAATGTCATGTTTGATTGTTATCTCAAAACTTTTTTTTCGACGAATGCATAACTTGCCTTATAGTACCTATAATCGCAAGTAAAAATTCCATAACATTGATTTTGTGTGGCTGATGTTCAATAACTGCTGGCGCAATAAAAAACAGGCGAGAGAAAAAGATGACTTTTTATTGCCAGGGCAATTATTTTGAACTCAGTAACATTCAATTTTTAAGCTCGCAGATCGATTTGAACAAAACCAGACAATACTTAAATTCTTTAAAATTAGATTTTGAATTTAAATAGCGATTTGGTGTATTCAACAATTCTTTAACAACACTCTCCTACATAACCAAGGTATACAAACCGAAGTGTTCATCATCTAACTTCAAAACTACGACCGATAGTTAAAAAACATCAAAAGAAAATAATGTAAATTACAACTTTTGACGGAAACGCCCATTAAAAGTGGGCGTATCTTAAAAATTTGTAGAACTAACTGAGCTTTGATCATAAGTCAGTATTTAAGCATATGTGTAAAACTACAGCTGAATTAGGTAGTTTTTTAAACGATCTTACCTGAACAAAGGTATTTTATCAAAATCACGCCTTTAAAAATGGGCGTATTGAAAAAATGTACACAAGAAAATGTAGATATATTTTTCATATAACGAACGGAAAGGAAAAAGGTTTAAATTGAATATTGGTAGTACCTTAAATTTTTAAAACTACGTTTTTCGTTCTTTCATGAAAAGTAGGCGTAAGTCACGACCGAAATTCAAAAATTTCTTTTCATACACAAAGTTTTTAGTTTCTACTAGAGACTCAAGATTTTGGCTTGCAAACTCATTATAAATACCGTTTATTTGCAAAAACAATTTTTTATGTTTTTAGTGAAAAGTGGGCGTCAGCCACGCCAAAAATAAAATTTTTTGATTTCATGCACAAGATGTTTATGTGCAAGTAATATCCACAAAATTTAATGTTTTTCGCATTAATATAACAATTGGTTTTTTTACAAAAACAATATTGATGGTTTTGTATGAAAAATGGGCGTCAGCTACGCTCAAACTGAAATATTTTTATTTAATTGGAAGGAGGTTTATCTTAATTTACGCAAAATTTTAGCGTTATGCTTTTATCGTAACTGTACAAAAAACATAATTTGATTTTGCCAAATTGAGGTTGTTGAACAAAAATGCGGATAGTGGGCGTGTTTGTGGGCGGATTTTGCCGGTTCAAGAACTTAGCCTTACTCTTGAACCAAAGATTATTATATACAAAATCTCAGCTTTCTAGCTCAAAAATTGCGGGCTCTAGAGAGTATACATTCGGATGGACGGACGGACGGGACGGACGGACGGACGGACATGGCTAAACCGACTAGGCTTTTGATTCTAAGGCAGAATATATATATGAAATAGTATGTAGGTTATGCTTAAAACACTGATAAGATTAGAATCGGTTTTGGAGCATTAAATTTCTCACGGTTAATAGTTACCAATTGGACAATGATGTCAAGATCGCAATTAATTGACCTTATCATTAAGATTTTAGTAAAGGATTGTGAATTTGGAAATGAATATAAAAAACTATGTCATAAGCAAGTGATTATTGCTAAGGATGAGAAAAAATAGTGTCGGAGACAGAACGGAGCCTTGTGGCACACCAGCAATTTTGCTGTGTGTGTAAATATCAGACTGAAAACCATACGAAATAACGCGTTCAATTCATCACAACTACAATTTCCAATCCAGTAGTATTGACAAGTATGGGTTCGGCGATACCGGATGCATACATTTTCTAAAGCAGACCCTAACTCAAGACTTCGCAAGAATCTACTTTCTCACAAACAAATTGTATGGAATCGCATGAGTCCTGGCAACTCTGCATTCGATGGTCACATAAGTATAAGAAAATACAATTAAACGTTAATAAAACTTAACGTAAGAACTTAACGAAAGAGTGCTTGTTCTGCGAACAAGCACGAGTGAGAGTAAGAAGGATTTTGAACTGTGAAGGAAAAAATGTGCTTAGTGGTTTTTTTATAATATTTTTTCCACTCTAATTTATTGTGTTTTATTTAATTCCTATATTTTGTTATTCGAGATGAGTTATACAGTCCATTGTGCTACGAAACACAAATTATAGATTTTCTCCACTGCCGGCCGGTGAGATATGAACATCATAATTATCATATCAACAATAGACTATTGCTAAGAGAACTATTTTTCAGGCCGTTACGAAGTTTCCATTTCCCAAGAAATATTTTCATCGGATGATAGTGCAGTTGGCCAGTTGTTTGATGTTGGTTAAGATACGCCTGTTTTCTCATTCACTCATTAAGAGACCTGGAGGAAAGGACAGATGAAAAGCCAGCGTAGAGGTTACACCTATTCAGAACTATGGGATAAATACTATCCGGTAATCGGGTTCCTCAACTACTCTTGCAAGTATAGCAGTGCGAAGGAAATTTGTGTCCAATAAAATCATTTATATTTTCAAGTGCAGAAGACATATGAATCTGTGGAAAAACATCTTTCGCTAATCTGTTCCATACATTGAATAAAACGAAGTTATCTTCCAGTTTGTCCGCTGAATTCTTCTAAGCCACTCAACGGATTTTCAAACGGAGTTCACCTTCATGTAGATAGCTTTTTCTGGAAGGTTTATTTGGATAAAATTCCTTTCACAAAAAAAAAAAAAAAATTGCAGTAGAAACTGTAACGTACCATAAAATATGCGAATGTTGATTTACAATCCTCAAGGTATGCAACACTCTTAACTCAGTTTGAAGGCCAATATGTCGTGAGGCACGTGACAGAGATAGATAAAGAACTTAGAGAGCCACTGTACATTGTCTGAACAGATGACTTTCCCTGTTTTAGTTTGACTTAATTTGTCAATAAAATAGATAAGCAAGGAAGTGTTTATTATGTTGTAGTGAACCTTCTATTAAGCAGTTCACAGTTTTTCATATTAAAATTGCCCCTGTGCGAAGCCATCAGGTCGGTTCGATTGTACCTTATAAATATAGATAGATGATCTATGAAGTGTATGAATGTGCAAACCACTTCCACCTTCATACAAAAGTTTAATTTTTTTTTTGTAATACCCTTTTGATTGCATGCCATAAGAGTTTTGCCTAGCAGCAGCTTTTTAACATTGAATAGTTTTAATGTGGTAAAATGTTATTGAAAACTATGAAGGTAATTTTAAACTTCATAATTGCTACTCCCAGAAATAGCACGAATTAAAAAAAAAACCATGTGGTTAAAACTTAATAAATATGATGTTTTCAAGTTTTAGGTGGATTAAAACTTTTAATTGCGTTACATAGAGATTAGAGATGCCTTTAAAGAATTTTTCTTTGAAGTCTTTTGTCTTTAATTTTGCTAGTGAAGAATCCGATGCTTTTAATTACAACATTTTTTTTCTTAGGATAGAATTATCAACAACTGATAGTTTTTCTGTATAGGTCGTCCCTATTCACGCTGTCATAGCCGACTTTAATATCGATAAAATGTTGGAGTTATAAGGTCTTTCTAAAATAGGTCAAAGTGTGAAAATTTGGTCGATGGTTGACCTACCGGGCCTGAAACCACACTCGTAGGTGCCAATCAGTTCACCTGCGAAAGGGCTCAGACGTTCACACAGAATGGAAGAGAGAATTTTATAGGCGACATTCAGGAGACCTCTGCACACAATGCTGAATTTCCATTCGTCAGACATACTTTCATCCGACCAGATTGTAGGAAGTCTTATTCAAATTCAGTTTAGATATCGCTTCCTTAACTTCTTCCTGGTCGGGTGGACGGAAGTTTTGTTCATCTCCGCCCAAATCGAATTGGTCATTCTGCCTGACAGCGATAAGTCGGTTGCTTTCGCCGTTTTACAGTCTGCAGAAGTGTTGCTTCTAAATTCTCAGCACCGACTGCGCATCTACTACGACATTCCCACCCTTTGTACCACTTGGACGAATGTTTTTACACCTTAGTAGATTCAAACGCTCACTTTTCCAGTTCCATTTTTTTTTATTTATATAAAAAGCCGGTGTTCCTTCTTCACTTCGCTCCACAGTCGATTAGCATGTGTCCGTAACGCGGTACCGAAAGTGTTGTCGTGCAGGCTGTGCTTTCCGACTTTCTAGCCTTCATAGTTTTCACGTTGGGAATTCATCATACTCCGTCCGCCCTTTCGTATAAATACTCTCTAGAGGCCGCAGTTTTTTTTTTTTTTTTTGAGCTAGAATGCTTACATTTGGTAGATTTTTTGGTTCAAGAATAAGGCTTAGTTCTTGAACCGGTGAAATCCGCCTACAAACATGACCACGATAGCCATTTTTGTTCAACAATCTCTACTTGGCAAAACTAGTCCCGATTGAATTACAACGCTAACATTTGGCACACGCAAGTTATAGGTAAATCTCCTCTATATTAACCCATTAAATACCAAGCGCCTTAAAAATAAAGATAATTGAAAAACCTTTGAAATACTGTTTAATGAGTGATATACAATTTGACCAAAAATTTAAAAAAATTAAAAATACTTTTTCAAGTTTGGTACTTAGAGGGGTGTACTCAAACGAGTACACTGGCCAGATATGGGCACATTTTACTGGTGAAATTTTTTGAAGCAGTTTTTTTCAATACATAGAGTAGTTTGGCACTTAGCACATATCCATCGAACTCGGCTGGAACATATCCTACATCGTAGTTGATTTTTAATTTTTTCCGGGAAATGTCCTCCTTCACTGCGAACCACGGTTTTTGGAACATTTGGCTTATTTGAAGCTTTTGTCGATGATCCTGAACGTAAATAAGTCCTGGTTATTGTCCTTACAAATGAAAGGAGATTGCGGTTTTCATTAGTTTTAAAACAATTGAGTCGCCAAGCATTCACCACCATTGAGTTAAGCATGTGTGTGAACAATGGCCACCACCATTTCTTTCCCTTTATTTTTATTCGGTAATTGTTGACAAATTGGTCATGAAGGTCGACCCCACCCATACCCTTGTTGTATGAAACTAATGGTTTTGGCTGGGGAAGGACCACCTTTTCTTTCTCAGTTGTTGACCATCTTTTCACTTTTCCTAGAGGTTCCAAGCTTTCGTAATTAGTTGCAACTGTTACAACAGCATTATCTTTCCAACGAGCGAATAAAATATTGTTGCTTTTATCAAATTTGTGGTGGAAGTACCCACGATTGGCCTTCATCACCGTCTTCAAGGATTTGAGTGGACATTTTTTTGTCCTATTGTCACGAACCGTACCTGTAGCACGAAATCCTTTTTTGCGTAAAGTGGCCATAAGGTCATGGCTGGTGAAATAATTATCGAAAAATACGCTGTGGTCACTAGGCGTATTTACTACTTCCAGCAAATCAAGCACTACGCGTGATCCAAGGGGTAACGACTTGTTTATTTGACTTACATTTTTCGCACCACAATATACGTCAAAATTATAGCAATATCCATCGCTGCTACAAAGCATCCACTCCTTGTATCCAAAACGAACAGGCTTTCCACGAATAAATTGCTTTGCGGAATGATGACCAAAGTACTTTACCATTGCTTCATCAATCGAAAGTTTATCATGAAAAAACCCCCATTTTTGATAATTCTGGCAAACCATTTTCATCTAAGGTCGAACCTTCGCCATCTTATCAGTCTTGTCGATACATGAATTATTGGCCAAATGAATGAATCGTTTGATTTCCTTGAATCGATTGCGGGACATGGCGTTAGCTACCAACGGAATTCTTGTGTCTTCGTCTAAGCACCAATATAATGATTCTTGGGGTAAAGTATGATATCCGGAAAAAAGCATTATGCCAACAAATTTTTTCAGATCCTCTTTTGTAAATGAGAACGTGTGACAGTTTTGATCCAGTGCGTATATCCGGCTTTGCTCCACAATCAAATTCATTATATCATCATTGAAAAAATGTTCAAAGGTTTGAACTTCGTCTTCAAATTCCAACCGTTCTTTTACTTTGTTTAGGTTCTCCAAATAATAAAATGTTTCAGCCATTTCATTAGAATAAATGACATGATTTGACCATTTTGGAGCAGTAATTTGAGACTCACCTCTGGCTGAGCTTCCTTCCCTAACATTAGAAAGAGGGATATCGTCTTCGCTTTCAAATCCATCATTGATTTCGACCTCTACTGCTCCTGGGATATCCACAGGAATATGTTGATCAAGCAAGTCATCCTCACATATATCCTCCTCGTCTGTTTGGATATCAACATCCGGTGGAATAACCACTATATCTACTTCGTTTCCATCATCTGGGATATCATCAATAGCCATGTAGAGATTCGAATAGCGCTTTCCATAAAAGCTTTTACAATTAACTGTTGGAAATGCCATTTATCTACAAATCCAGCGAGAGAAAAAAATTAACATGGATTTGGCCAGTGTACTCAAATGAGTACACCACTTTTGTGTACGACTTACCACGAACAAGAAGCAATACTTTGTATGAGATTTATTTACAGTGTTTTCGCTAAGTAAATAACCTAATGAATAAAGATGATTATTCAGACGTTTACTAATAGTTTAAATGTTCACTAACCTTTTACGATCGTAAAGACACAAAATGGCTTGAAATAAAAATTGCACGACACGAAAGGTAACCAAACAACTTGAAAATGGCTTTCAACCTCAATGAAATTATTCCAAATGACAAAACACATGTACATGTTTGCTTTTCATTCAAATGAATTTAAAACCAAAGCCTACTTTTTGAAAAATATTAAAATCAAATGTTCAAAAATACTGTACTCAATTGAGTACAGTGGCAGGTAATGGGTTTAAATAAAAATACATCAATTTGGGAGTGGCTGACGCCCACTTTTCATACAAAACCATCGATTTTGTTTTAATAAAATAACGATGCTCATAATATTCGAGCGAAAAACCTTAAGTTTCGTGGGTATTAGTTGTACGTAAGCATATTGCGTATAATAGCAACATAAAATTGATTTTGGGTGTGGCTGATGCCCACTTTTCATTAGAAACTAATCAATACTTATTTTTGCTACTGAACGGTAGGTACTCATAATAAAGCAAAAAGTTCAAATTTGTGCGTCTTGTGCGCCCAAGCTGAAAAGTTTAGATATGAAAAGAAATGTTTGAATTTCGGGCGTGACCCACGCCCACTTTTGATAAAAGAGCAAACAAATATTTTAAAAAATTTAAGATAGGTAGGTGCTTACCAATAATTAGTTTTTATCAGTTTTTTTTTTGTGTTCGTTATAGAAAAATATAGAATTTTTCTTGTGTATAAAGTTTTTCAATACGCCCACTTTTAAGGACGTGATTTTTTATAAAATACCTTTATTCGGTTAAGGTTTTTAAAGAAACTACTGGACTAAGCTGTAATTTTACATATATGTATACTTACAAATTGACTAACGATTAAATTTCAATTAGTGTAGTTTTTTAACATATTGGGACACGCCCACTTATAAGGGGCATTTCCTTTAAAAGTGTTAATCTGTATTAATGTTTTAATGTGGACTAAATATTGGTCGCAGATCTGAAGTTAGAAGATGAAAATTTTGTGTTTGTATTTCTTGGTTACGTAGCAGGGTGTGGTTCAAAAATTGTAATACACCCATAATTGCTATTTTTAAAAATTCAAGTAATGTCTAGTTTTGTTCAAATCGATTAGAAAGCATAAACTTAAATGTCATTAAGATCATAGTATAATGGTTTTGACCTGGCAAAATAATTGCAAACCCTTGGCCGTGGCACTTGCCTTTTTTATCGCCGCGCCTGCCGTAGCAATAATTATTGAACATCGGACACACAAAATTAATTTTATTGTATTTTTTACTGTCTGCTAAAGAAGGATTTTTGGGACTTTACAGCGGCTGACTGCGAGGGGCGGACACAAACTCAAAGAAAATATATTAAATAGGGTATCCAGGAATTCGTAGCAAAGTTACTGTAGCTCTCGCTTATGTTTTTTAAACTTATCTTAATTGTGTCTATATATTTTGAAAGCGGATGACTTTCGTTCGTTTTTGTCAATATCTTTAGTATCAGTACCCAGCTACATAAAATTCATCATTTTTTAATGGTATGCAAATTATATTTTATTTTTAGCTTTAAAATGCCAACAAAACCATTTGAATTCTTGCAACGCTCCAATTCATAATTACGGATATTTGAGAAAACATAAAACGTTTATTTTTACAGATTGGTATTTTTGACAAGGATGTGAACAAGCTCGTCAATGCTTATAAAGTATCTATTTGAAGCTAATTAAAATTGAATACGTTAGTATAATTACTATGCCACGTTGACATATCAACAATACCTCTTGAAAATGTTGATTTCACATTCATATAAAGTATTCAATAATGAATTGCGAAATATGTAGGTAGGACATGAATTTCTGTTTTAATTTAAATTCTTTTGCCAGAGTCGAATAATTAATTAATTGCGTGTTTATTGAAAGTTAGTTTTGGGATCATTGTAAAGTAGGTACCTACGTTTGTTTGGCATGCGAGAATTTATTCAATTGATTCACATTCTTTTGTTAACAAATCCGAACGCAAAACTCATATTATAATGATTTGGAAAATGTAATGTTAAATTAAAATTTCAATATTTAATTGAATTTAAAAAACGATTCATTCCAAAAGGTAATGCTAACAAGAAAATTAATATTAATATCAATTAAAATAAAATTTATAAAGTAAAGTTCACACTTTTTGTGAAATCAAAATAATAATTTTATTTTTATTATGACAATGGCATGTTGCATTTAATATAAATGAAGTGTCAATTTTTTGAATTGGCAAATATGGCGGTTGTAGGTGGGTTGGGTGGTCGGCGGTTTAGGTGGTGGGGATAGTTGATTTGATTGGGGGCGATGAAAAAATTGTCAAAAGTGGTATAGATGGTTGGTTGGTTGCTGTAGGTGGGATGGGTAGTTGGCGGTGATGTTGGTGATGGGGGTGGTTGGGGGGAGGCCAAAAGTGTAAACAAAATGGTGGGTGAGTAACTGGTGATTGAAGGTGCAGTTGGTGGTTGGATTTGGCTGATGGGTGGGGGATTGTCAAAAATTGTTGGGCGGTTGGCGGTGGTGGTTGGTGAAGGTGGAGGGGGGGGGGGGGGGGGAAGAAAATATGATAAAAAATGGTAGGTGAGTAGCAGGTGGTTGTAGGTGGAGTGGGTGGTTATATTTGGTGTTTGGGAGGGAATTGTCAAAAATAGTGGGTGGTTGGTTGATGGTTGTAGTCGGTGTGGATGGTTGTTGGTGGTTGAAGGTGGTTTTGGCGGTAAGGAAGGGGGTATTTAATGTGTGGGGGGGGGGGGGGAGGAACCAATTGTCAAAAATGGTGAGATACTGGTTGTATGTTGGGGTAAGAGGTTGATGTTTGGGGGGAAGGGGTGAAAATAAAAGAATTCAAAAATGGTGGGTGGTTGAAAGTGGGATGGGTTGTTGGTGGTTAAAGAGATACAACCTACACATAAACTCTTTTGTTAAATGGTTATCATGTAAATTTATTGTCCGTAAACCGACTTTACAGACAACTATGTTTTTACTTGCGATTATAGGTACTATAAGGCAAGTTATGGATTCGTGCAGAAAAAAAATTTCGAGATAACAATCACACATGACATTACGATGATGGAGAAGTCGAAAAAAGTGGGTCTGGGAATTCCGTCCGTCTGTCTGTCTGTCTGTCTGTCTGTTCGCGCTTCTAGAGCCTGAACGGATGGGCCGATTTGCTTCAAATTTGGTATCTAGGATTTATTTGGCCGTCCCTCGGAACATATTTTTTATTTTTGCTCTAGGCCCAAAAATAACGGCACCTGCCATACAATCGTGAAGAAAAAAATTGATTTTCTCAAAAACGGCTCTAACGATTTTGATTAAACTTTCAGGATGCTATTTTTGTAAGACAATCTATCTTTTGGTTGGAAAATATTTCTCAAAATTTGTCTTATAACGGTACCTCTCATAGAACCAGTATTTTCAAATCAAATTTTCTAGTAAACTATACATTCGATTTCAATAAAATTTTGGCCACAGGAAGTCATTTATAATTTTATTAATATGGCATTTCAAATTTTTCAAAACCTTTTTTTTTGATTTTTTAAAATTTTTTCAAAAAAATTTTTGGTTTTCGAAATATGTTGGAAACGGGTATATTGATTTTTTTTTAAATTTTTTTTTCAAATGTAAACTACAGATTGCCATATATTTGCATACCCAAATAAATTTCAAAATATTTTTTGGAAAAGTTTTTCAAAAATAACCTTTTTAAAAAAAAACTGGTCGAACGATTTTCAATATTTTTTTTCCTAGATTTACGTATAGCTTCGAAATTTTATTGCATACTTTGTTTTTCCGAGAAAACTCTTAAGCTAATTTTAAAAATCAAAGAATTTTCGAAATTATTTAAATTTGTTTAATAGCCATATATGCAGCCACAATAAGCAATTGCTTATCATAAGAGCAAGTTCGTGCTACCCAGTCGTGCATTTTATTTTGTTTGGGCCAGGTATGGTGTTTCTGTCTTTTATAAAATTTCCTTTCTATTATTTAAAAAAAAAGTTTTTTTTCAGTTCAAATGTAGTTTTTATTTGCTCTATAATAAAATATTCTTATTATAGAGCAAATTTCATGCAGAAACAAAATCGGTGATTTCGCCTTCCTGTACTTCGACCTGTCTTTGCGTCCGTGTGTCTTTCCAGCTGTTTTCTCTAGTCAAAAGCTACAGCCTTTCGAACTTATAAGCAGCAGTTCAAAGGAAATGCGTGGTTGAGATAGTTTTTTCCTTTACGCCTACCATAAACTGGTACCTTTCAAATAACGGTTTTTTACGATTATAGGTATGTAGGTACTTCTGAAGTAAGTTATGAATTCGTGCAAAAAAGAAATTGCGATCACAATCACACATTACATTACGATGATGAAAAAGTGGAAAGAAAAAAAACGGATGGGCCGATTTGCTTCAAACTTGGTTTTTACCATTCATTTAGCCGTTCCTCGTAAAATATTTTTAATTTTTGATCTAGGCTACAAAACAACGGTGCCTGCCATACAATCGTACAGAACAAAATTGATTTTCTTTACAACGCAATGACTCCAACGATTTTCATAAAACTTTCAAAATGCTATTTTTTTTAGGACAATCTATCTTTTGATTGGAAACGATTTTTCGGATTTTGTCATATAACGGTATACCTACATCTCATAGATATTCTTTGCTATATATCCGTATAGTACAATTCAAAACCGGAACGCAAGAGGCGCCATCTACTACACTCCGCCAGAACCCTGCGATTGGAGAGCTTTCCAAAAGCTTTATTGAGAGCGGCGATAAACAGCGATAAACAACGATAAACGAGAAGAATGTATAGAATTTCCTTGGGGGTTCGAGGGAGACAAGGCAAAATGATTTTTGTTTAGAATGCTATGGGAAGCAAAGATAAAAATTAATATAAATTTAAGTGGGGGTAAATAAATACAATATAATGAAATAAACATTCTTTGTATGAATTGAAAAATATGTGATTGTATTGGATATGAGTTTCAAGACGATATTTTGTTTGCTTTGAAGAATTTTTGTTAGGAACATTTTTGTGGATTTTTGAATATTTGCTGAAGCCTGGGAGCCAGGCTTGCAAACTAGCAAAAAGTTTTCTGCCAAAATTAAAAAATGTTTTATAGGTAGATTATTAATTTTTTAATTTAATTAGGGTGAAAAACAGCTAAAACGTGTAGAAAGAGTTGACATAAGAAAAAAATATTACTAACGCGTAAATGTAAAAAAGGAAATTTAACGTGAAGTGACAAACAAAAACTATTTTACTTTTCAAACCCAGTTCTTTGCAATTTTTGTTTATACCTACTTAAAACATTTTTTATTTTAAAGAAATCTGTTGCTACTTTTTCTTATCAATACGTAGGTATTCTAATCGTTTTGCAGGTGTATCTTTCGAATGACAACTCTTCTCTTAATCTTTTTTGAAGCAAAATAGATTAAGAAAAATTTTAATTTGCATCCTAGTTGTCATCTTTATAAGTTAAGTCACAAAAAATGTCATTTTGAATTTTGAAGCAATCTGAATTCTAGTAAAATTATAATGTTCGTTGCCAGAAAGTTGGCAACTCTATCATCTTTTGTGATATTAAATGTAAATGTGTGACTGGGTTCCACGAACTTGCTCTAGCTTAATAAATCACTGTCGAAAGAATAACCCTAGGAAAACGAAAGAGAACTCGAATAAAGTATAGGTACCTAAGCTGAAACACGGAATTATGCAAGCTGCTTTTAAATGTACCTATTCTCTAGTAGGTAAAATAGGTAGGTATCTATTGTGAGAGATTTTTCGCAAATGTTTAAGTAATCAACACTTACACACAACATTTAAGATTAAATGTTCATACATGTAACTAGGTATATAATATTCTGGAAGAATCGGTTAATCTGTTTTTGAGTGGAAAAAATAGGTCCTATGTGAAGAATAACGTTGGAGTTTTTTTGTAGGAAATATTGATTTTATCAAAATCGTCGGAGCTATTTGTACGATTTAATTTAACGGTCATATAGCAAGTACCTTGAATTTTTTTTAGCAAATTATACAAATATACCCTCAGACAGACAGACCAAGTCTTAGACCAATTTTTTCATCTTCGCGTTCATCGTATGTCATATATGATTTTAATTTTTTTAATTTTTACGATAAAATAACTTGCCTTAAAGTGCCTACATAAATCGCAAATAGAACCAAAAAATCAAATTGAACAAATAATGTAAATTAAGTACAATTTCTTTAAATTGCAATGTTGTCAAATAGCTCAATAGCTAACACATTGAAGAATTTCTTAAACACAAACACATATTTTCTGTTTTTTTAATTCCTTATTCTCGTCGTTGACATGGCAACGAGTGATCTATCGGCTAGCTCCCTTATTCCCCATCCCCCTATTGTTGTCAGAAACAATGTAATACAACGCGCTCTTTCTTCTCCCCACCATTTTTTTCTCTCCACTACCAAAATCAAGGTACCTACAGCGCCACAGTACGTACTCCGCCAGAAACTAAAGAGTCAGTCTCATTGACTTACTATGTAAATATATAGCAAAGTAGATATTGATAAAAAAATTCAAAAATCTCAAAACTTTTTCTTTTGATTTTAAATATTGTTTGAAAAAATAACATTTTGAAAACGGGTGGATTGAATTTTTTTTAAAATTGTTCAGATTAAAAAAATAAACAAAAAATTTTTTCAAAACGACAAGCCCAAAAAATATAACATTTTTTCAGAAACAACTTTAAAAAAAAACTGGTCGAACTTTTAGTTTTGAAATTTTATTGCATTCTTAGTTTTTTCGAGAAAACTCGTAAACTTAAAAAATAAATGAATTTTTGAAATAATTTTTAATTTTTAATAAAAAAGGTACATAATGCAGGACATCCACTGCAATTATCTAGTATAAGAGAAAGTATGTGCAACCAAGTCGTGCGTTTTATTTCGTTTTGAATATTTTCGAAATCTAACGATTTTTTCAAAAATATGTAAGTAGGTACGTATTAATTTTATTAATCACTTAAAAGTCACTAGCCGGAAGGGTTCTTTGAAAAACAAATTACTTTTTCAAGAAATGGTTTTTCTTTGTAGTTATTTCTAGTTCATTCAAATAAAATGAAAAAATCTTTTCCAAAATCAACAAAAAAAGCACCGCTCATATAGCTAGTTTCATCAAATTCTTTGATAAAACTATTTTTTTATAAAAGAAAAAAATGAGTTTGAGCCAGAAAATAATGTATGTCTGTCTATCTGTATCGGCACCTCTTGAATTATTGTTTTTGGCTTATTGACGCACACTTTTTCTAAAAAAAGAAGTCCTACGGTGTCAAATCACAATGGGGACGCGACGAAGAAATAAGTTGTTCATTGAATTTTTCGCGTCAAAGAGCCATTACTTTGTTGGCTGATGTGTGGTAAGTGGTAACGTCCAGTTGGAACCACATATCGTCCAGCTCTATATCTTCGATTTTCGGCCTCAAAAAGTCTGTTATCATTTTACAATAGCGAATCGCAAGCCCAAGAACTGCACCAAACAATCTCTTTTTCGATGCATTGGATCCTAACAGAACCAATTCTGAGTTTTGAGCACAATTTTCTCGATTCTGGATACATTTGGTTTATTATGCAGACCAAAATAATCACGAACTGAAATGCAATTTGATTTGAACGCCCATTTTCATAAAACGCTTCAACAATTTTAACGCGTTGCTCAATAGTGTGCCTCTCCATGGTTGAATTTGTTAAAGACTGAAACAAGAAAATGGCAAAACTTTGACAAAAGTTTGGCAAAAGTTCACAACGAAATAGGTTATATTCTAATAAAGTTCAAAGATCTTTAGATAACCCTAGAAAAGAATGGAAGGCTATCAATAGTATATAACTAATGCTAACTCTTCAAATGTTCCGAACCCCATTACTCTGAATGATGATGGTTGTGATTTGGTTGATCCAACAACGATTGCTAATGTGTTTAATAACTATTTTTGTTCTATTGGTTGTTTTTAATCGTTAAATGTTTTATGTACACGGTGTATTAACTCCGCTCTGATTCAGGATAAGTCTTATTGTAATAGCTTCGTTTTTGACCAAATTTCTGGTCTTGAAATTCTTCAAATTATTAACAAATTAGATAACTCTAACTCATGTGGACATGATAACATGTCTAATCTAGTACTTAAGAAGATAGCGCTTAACGTAATCGATGTTTTGGCCCATATATTTAATACAAGTGTCACCACTGGAATCTTTCCTGAAAAACTAAAGGTAGCTCATGTGATTCCCATGTTTAAAAAGGTTAACAGAAAAGACAAAAACAATTATAGGCCTATTTCCTTACTATCGTCTATATCAAAAGTTTTCGAGAAAGCTATAAAAAATCGCATATGTCTTCAGCCAAGACCAATATGGTTTTAGAGAAGATGCCCTCCTTGAATTCTGCTCCTTTATCAGCAAAGGTTTGGATACAAAACAATCATGTGCTGGTCTCTTTGTTGACATTATGAAGGCACTTGATACGGTTGACCATAGCGTTCTCTTGGAAAAATTGTACTGCGCAGGTTTCCGAGGCTTCATTTTAAACTAGTTTGCGTCCTATTTAGAAAACAGATCGGAAAAGGTAAAGATTGGTGAAAATTTCAGTTTGTGTAATGTTCCTACCCTTGGCGTTCCCCAAGGATCTATTCTTGGCCCTATTTTATTCCTTGTCTATATTAACTCTTTTTTTTTACAGAACTTTTCTGGCAAAGTCAAAGTCTTTGCAAATGATTAAGGTATTGCATATGCTTCTACTAGCCCACTTAACTTAGTTGCTGATATTAACCAAGATGTTAATATACTAAGGATATGGTTTGCCGCTCACAAGCTGACTATCAGCAATAAAACTAAACTAATGTTTTTCAGTTTGAGTTCTCTGGTAAGCCCTAACATTGACACAGTTTTCCATATGACTAATTGTAATCGTCATTGTGCCATTGCTTGTGTTTGTGAACCCAAAAGCTCGAAAGTTTTGTTCAAATCAGACCTTAGTTGCGATTCGTCCTGTTTCAAGATTGAAGTTGTCAATCAGTTTAGATACATAGGTATCATTATTGAACAAAACATGAGTTGGTCTCACCACATTAACAAACTGAAACAGTACCTTTTGTGCTCCCTCCGTGCCATGCATCGTCTTGATAAATTCTTAAATGGCAAATCTCTAAGAATGGTATATTTTGGAATTTTTCACTCTAAATTAAAGTATGGGTTAAGTTGTTGGGGAAGTTCATACAATTCTAGGATTCAACCTATAGCTGTCCTTCAAAAGTTTGCGATTAGAAAAATTTGTGGTGTGTTTGGCCAATTCTTTTGAATTGTTTAAAAAATTAAATGTTCTTCCTGTAAAACACATGTTCTATTTCAAAGTTTTGAAAATTTTCTTTTTGCGAAGTGGCTAGTTACAAAGTCCGATCTCTGACTTCCATCATTTGCGTAGTGCTTTTCGTTTTGTTCCGAACTACCCATTTCAAAAACTCCTTTGCTGTTGTTTCGTGTAGGATTTTCAATAAGCTTCCCGCCGATATAAGATCCATTAGATCATGTTGTATGTTCCTGACAAGGCAATCCATTTGCATCAGATTCAGCTGCTTAATTCAATTTTAGATGGCTTTGCTTTCAACACCAATAAGCAACGACTGGGTTATAAAGTCCTCCAAATGGTGAATATCGATTGTGTAGTGTTTAAATCCGTACATCCTTGCAGCTTGTGAATCCTGATGCTGTCTGTTTCACTATTCTTTTACCTCTCCAAGAAACACATTCTTCTGTTCTCTCATCCTTCTTTCGCTCATTTTGACCTTTGACGCCTTAGTTTTCTTCCTCATACTCAGACACGACCTAGTAGGCTGATACTATTCGACATTTTTGCTTTAGCAATTTTGGCTAATTTGTATAGAGCAATTATCGTTCCATTAAATCTCCATTTAAATCTATTTATATGGTAATATTGAGCCTATAGTTAAGAATTGCAGCTATAATGTTTTTACGATGTTCATTGATTCATTATGAAATTGATAGTCTGAAAATGTAAGGAACATTAAAAATTACCTCGACGCAATTAGTTTGAATTCTGAAAACAACGTAGGTATAATATTCGTCATAGGTACAACTTTGGAATACATTTGTGTTTTTACTTATGCATCTATTCGATACTTAATATCCACTTAATTAACATTTATGCTGTTTCTACCTTAAGTATCGTATCTGCCAGATAAATAAAAACTTGTTTTTCTACCCAAACATTGTCAGATCATAAAATGCGAGCATTAAGATCCTTATCCATCAAAACAAATTATCATGTTTATCCAATGAATAATCTAAACCATTAAAATTATTTGTTAAGGAAATGTGTAAGATAGTTATTTGTTATGCAACAATATACTACATCTTAATGTGTGATCTTTAGCGACAACGACTTTGAATATGAACTTCGCAATTTCATGTTCCATTTTCTCCGGAGGCGTCACCATCCAAATTCCAAATCATTGCATAACATAAAATTTAAACAAATTGAATAAAAGTGAAACTTATTTACATAAAACAACATATTTCATATCATACTGACGTAGGTATACTGTTAAAGTGCGTACCCAACCATGCATAAATGTGTCATTCCCATTGCCCGAACCAAGAACCCCTAATTAACATGTCGTCGTCAGTCGTCACAATCACAACACAACAATAGAGATATCCCATAAGTGAAAGCATCACCAAAATAAGAAAACATTTAAACATTTTAACATTATGGAGATAGAAAGTAAATATTTCTAAGAAAAAGTGCAGCCCAGTCATTGAAAAATATTTAAACAAACAATAAATTTACATGTTATAAGCCACAAGCCGCAAGCCACACACACACCATCAATACTCAGGACAGTCACTTAACGGAACCATGTTATTATGGTGATGCGTTGACAAATAATAATAATAAAGAGGCACCACTTAGCACGAGTCTGGCAAATAAAACACTTTCACACGAGATGGCGGTAAGTGTATTGACAATGAAAGTTCTTCTTAGACATGCAATCTTTGCTATACAATGACGTATCTAGTGGGGCATCATGAGGGCTTGAGCTTGAACCCTTTAAGAAGCAACGCAGTATATTACATGAGAAATGCAATTTTAAGGTAATTTTTCAGATTCTTACTACCTAGGTACCTCGTACATGTTGATTAAGTTGTTTTGGTGATATAAATCACTTGTTCCGAGAAATTGAAAAGTTTAAAAATTTTTGCTAACTCGTGCGCAGTTAAGGCTTAAGGGGCTATATATAACCTTCTTCATTAATTAAAACAGCACAATTCCTGAGGAAAGTTGAATACAAAATATTAATTAGTGTGTTAAATTCAAACTCAAGGACAGGACACAGGAGTGAAACTTCAGAAAAGTAACCTACGAGAGAGTGGAAATATATGACACCTTTCTTTCGGTGTTTTCGGCGAACTTTAAAAAGTTATATTATCTTAGTGAGGTAAAAATATTCAAACATACATTTATACAGACATATGTATGTATGTACATACATATGTGTATTAGGTATATAAAAGCGGATGTGTGTTTGTATATTATACCTATAGATGCCAAAACGGCTGGGCGGTTTTAAATGGAATTTTCAGGCATTCTTAAGACTACCCCAGCGGGTAATCGTGTGAAGTTTGGTAGCGATCGGAGTAACAAAATTTTGTTGACATTTATGTGTCATTTTCCCTACAAATTAATTAAAGTTAGATTTGTTTATATTCAAAATTCAAGTTGGAGTGATCAACAATAATGATGATTAAAATTCAAAGAAAAAATATTCAATTAAAAATTTAAAAGAAAAAACAACAACAAAAGTTGTTGCTTTTAAATTTAACACGAGCATGTACCAAGTTGGTTGTTTAGATTATAAAAATAAAATATACAAAATCCGTAATGAGATTTCATCCCCGACCAACTTCTGGCAAATGTAACTCAATATTCAAGCAGTTGTCGACAATGTATCCAGAGTTTAACAACCTAACACAAAAATCCGGATTGGCTATGCGAACGTGCAATTTTGACACCAACAAATTATGATGTCAAAAAAGCTCAATGAGCAAATTCAATTGCAAATGCCCAGCGAAACTGCCGAGTAAAAATCCATATCTGACTAGTTTCGGAAAATGCATCTCGAAAACCTCAGGGAAGACATTCTCAGCCAATCACGCACAACAAACTGATCCTAACCAGGAGTATTCGGACGAGATTTTCAATAAATCTCTACTGCTGATTGAGGACATGTGCAATGTGCATATCCATCAACAACAAAGTCCTTATTCAACTTGGAATGCCGGCTTCGATACGAGACAGAAACATTGTCCAATATAGAGACCTGGTGAGAGAACCAGCACTTCGATGTGAACCAGAAACAAAAATATGTGGAAACTCAAACAAGACGGTGGGTTGCTGATCAAAAATAAAAATTTAAGACAAAGTCATGCAAAGTGTAATAAACGGAAATGGTGGACTTTTTTTCCTTGATGCACCAGGAGGAACAGGCAAAATATTCCTCATCAATCTGATATTGGCGTCAGGGGTTGGGTTCGATATCCCGCTTTTTATAATCCCGTTTCTTAAAATCCCGATCTTGAAATCCCGCTTTTTATAATCCCGCTTTTTATTATCCCGCTTTTTTAAAATCCCGCTTTTTAAAATCCCGTCTCTTATAATCCCGTTTTTTACTATCCCGTTTCTTATTATCCCGCTTTTGCAATCAAAAGTAGTTGTTTTATTTTAAAAAATCGCGCGATTTTTTAAAATAAAACAACTACTTTTGATTGCAAAAGCGGGATAATAAGAAAAAATAAAATAAAATAAGCAATGAGTGATTTTTTTAAATGAATTTTATTTTAACAATGAATATGACAATCTTCAATAAATTACAAGAAAAAATATAAAGTAATGCTATACGATATTATTCAAAAGGGAACAAAAAAAAAAACTTTAAACCATTAACAATTTTTTTTATTTTATTTGGTTTTGTATATTATAAGCAATGCGACTCAAAAAACCTGTTTTACTCATATTTTTTTCTATTTCCCATTATTTTTTTTTACTGCGCGTGACTTTATAACATTAGCTTATTTTATAAAAAAAGCGGGATTAGCGGGATTTGTCGGGATTTTAAAAAGCGGGATTATAATAGATCGGGACTTTGAACAAGCGGGATTTTAGAAGACGGGATTTTAAAAAAGCAGTATTTTAGCAGACGGGATTTTAATACTTTTTTTTCGGGATTTTTGAAAAGCGGGATTTTAAAAAGCGGGATTCCGATACGCTCCCTGGCGTCAGCAATGGAAGCATCGGGAACAGCATCAACGCTATTGGACTGTGGACGCACTGCGCACTCAGCACTTAAGCTTCCATTATCCATTGAATTTAAACCACACAGAAACACCAACTTGTAACACAAGCAAAAATTCCGGCATGGCCATAATCCTTAAAACGTGCAAAATTATTATTTGGGACGAATGCACACTGGCCCATAAGAAATCACTCGAAGCCCTTGACCGGACTTTGATTGATTTTTGAGGAAACAACCAACCGATGGGAGGCGCTCTTATTCTCCTTGCTGGTGATTTCCGCCAAACTGAATTCATGTCTGAAATCATCATATCTGTGGTACAGAGTCCAGAAAATCGCGCTATTTACGAACATGCGTGTGCATTTGCTGCAAGACCCGTCTGCCCAAACATTTTTGAAAAAACTTTTGGATATCGGAAATGTCAAAATTCCAGTTGATCGCGCCAATTATGAGATTTCGTTCCCGCCGAATTTCTGTCAAATGGAACTCAATATTCAAGCCGTCGCGTCGTTGACAATGTATTCCCAAAAATACGGATTGCTTATGCGAACGTGCAATTTCGGCTCCGACAAATGATGATGTCAACAAGCTCAATAACCGAATTTAATTAAAACTGCCCAGCGAAAGAGTGAAATATAGTGAATTTTAAAGTTCCTTGAAATTTGGACCACCGGTGATGCTAATTCGGAACTTAAACGCGCCAAAGTTGTTTAACGGAACCAGATTGACCTTACAAAAAATTGTCATCAAATTTAATCGAGGCAACAATCATCGGTGGAAAATTCAAAGGCAAAGACGATACGTACTGATTCCACGCATATCGATAATTTCGAACGATTTAGAATTTGAATTCAAGCGGCTCCACTTCCCTTTGCTATTGCCATCAACAAAGCACAATCCCAATCGTTGACTATTGCTGGCTTGAATTTGGTAAATTCATGTTTTTCACACGGCCAATTGTATGTGGCTTGCTCATGAGTTGGCACACCGAAAAATTTATATGCTTTCACACTAAATCAAAAAATAAAAAATATTGTATATCCGCTGGCCTTAAGATGAATCAATAAAAGACACACAATTTCCCATTTTCTTTAAATACAAGTAGCAAAGCACTGTACCTTCATCGTTACATGGCCACCTTATCCATCCACCAGAAGTCATCTGGCTATAGATAATTACTGCTACTGGCTGTCGGGTAGCTTCATTTAATTATCGTTTGTGTATTTGTTAAACTTAAATCATTTTGAGTGGGTATTTATTTTATCTTAATATAAGAAGACTGAATTTAATTGGAGCTAATAATTTGACACAATATTTATTGATTCTGAGGCGGTACGAAGTCCGCCGGGTCAGCTAGTCTAATATATAAAAATAAGTTGCCTTATGTTCGGGGTCGATAAACTCGAGAATGGCTGGGCAGAATTTTTTAATGTTTTTTTATAAAGTTAGCTATCCTATTGAGGAAGGTCTTTTTGTGAAGATTGGTCAAATTTCGGTAAAGGGCAAACCGCAAAATGCATTTTTAGTGCATTTTGTAATATTAATAACAACATTTTTTGTAGGGTCTTCTGAGTATGTCGACAAAGGTTTCCGGCCAATCTTCAGTAAAATAATTTGTCACAACTGCAGTTTTATTGCGTTCTGTCAAAATACTAATAAATCTTTTGGTAGCATCTTCTGAGGATGCCTGCAAAGGTTTCTGTGAATTTTGTTCAAAATTCTGTTAAGCGGTAGCGTGATTCTTTTTGATCTAGCATTTTACATAAAGTATTTTTCCCGTAATTATAGAAAATTATTTTTATTTTCAATGTGTCAATTGAATTTAAATCAAATTGGAATAAGTTTGTAATCTGCGATTTTGGACAAATCATCGGGATGAAATGACTGAAGAAATATTACATCGAATGCGAAATATTTATTCAAACCAGAACTTGGTTCTTAGCTACGATTCGATCTGAAAATAAAATAGCATTAGCGCTTGCGTCGTCTGGGATTGCGCAAACTTTGGTAGACGGTGGTCGAACAAGTCACTCTGCATTAAAATTGCCATTGAACATGCAAGTAAATGAATTTCAAACATGTAATATTTCAAAAACATCTGGAATGACAATGTAAAATAAAAATTTGGGATGAGTGCACGATGGTTGACAAGAAATTATTCTAAGCCCTTTATCGAACGTTAAAAGATTAACGAGGAAACCAACGTTTATTTGGTGGTGTATTGATATTGTTAGCAGGGGAATTTAGGCAAACATTTTTCCAATTTTTTATCACGGACAACTTTATGTTGGACGTTGGCGAGTGGGTAAACCGTCTTTATTGTTTATTTATGCATTAAATGCGAAAATAAAAAAAAATTGTTTATCAAAAAGCTCTTGAGTAATGCAAATGGTTCATTTAAAAAATTGTTAAATTAATTAATAAATTATATAAGCAAAATGATTGAATTGAGTTTAAGGCTGCATGATACACAACAATTTGTTTTCTGCTCCGGAGCGTAAATGAAGAGTGAGGATGGTTTCCCAACTAGGAAATACGCTACATTATAATAGCTGACGGCAAATCAGTTGAAGAAAAGGAAATTCGCGGAATTTGCCATTCTTCTCCTTTGAACGGTATTTTCAAAATCCTTGCCACTATCACATTGTTCATCAGCTTCGTCACAATCAGTTGGGTTCCATTGAACAGTTTCGGGGCATAAAGGTTTCGTAGCATTAGGATGACAGATCCAACTTTAAAACTCAAATGATGAGCTTGCATGCCAGGCAAATCCAAAGAACACTTGCATATTCACACTCAATGGAATGGTTTGCACATACCGAAAAAAACGATGCCTTGAGACATGAGATTTATTCATACGCCGCTGTTGGTTTCAGAATCACGGGAAGTGATTTCGGAAATCCGCTTGCTATATCACCACTTTTGCCATGACTGGTTGCTTTGAAATGCTGCAAACAGGATTTTCTTTGATTCGCAGGCTTAACGAAAGCTTCAGTGCTCAGTGTGGCTGTTCTTCCACCTTCCAACAGTGTTGCAGCAATTCCGGTAGATGCAAGAGCTAACGCAATTCCACTTTGAGCACGTATTGACGCTAATATTAATTAAATCAAGAACATTTTTCCAGTTCCGCCGGGCGCATCAACAAATAAAATGCACGACTGGGTCGCACGAACTTGCTCTAATGTGTGACAATGGTCTAGGGGCTTGAGATTTTGATAAAAATAAAATTTTCAAAATTCTTAAATAAATACTTGAACTAATTTGAGCTGAAAAAAAGTACACCATTTTATTTCTTGAATAAATTTGAATTTATGAGATAAATTTATAAAAATCTGTGGAGCGGTTTCTGAGAAAAAAGTTTTTTTTGAAAAAAAAATTTCAAAAAAAATTCAAACACACCATTTCATAGGTATTCAGCAAATACATTTATTTTTAATTTTTAGAAAAAATTAAATAAGCAGTTTTCAAAATATTAATTTAAAAATTTTTTTTAGATGCTTTTAAAAATACAAAAAAATATTTTTCAAAAATATTGGTATGCAGTACAAATTGTGCTACCTACAACTATATGTGTGTGAAATTTCGAAAGAATCGGTTGAGTCGTTTTCGAGATAGTCGAAAACAAACAAAAAAACGGTCCTATGGAAAGTACCGTTCTTAGACATTTTTTAAAACTTTTTGTTCAGCCATATAATTGGTCGTACCTAAAAAGCAACACTGATTTTTTTAAATCGAAATCGTTAGAGCCGTTTTTGAGAAGAATAAGCTTTAACCTAAAGGTTATATGGCAGGTACCGTTATTTTTGAGCTAAAAAAAATTTCAATTCCCCCTCTGTACAATACCTAAAAAAATCTATATACCAAGTTTGAAGCAATTCGGCCCACCCATTTGGGCTGTAGGTGTCTATTCATACAGACACCAATACAGACGGACAGAATTTTTAACTTTTTTTTCAAGACGAATGCATAACTTGCCTTATAGTATCTATAATCGCAAGTAAAAAACTTTTTGATTATAAATATCGATATCATTGTATTTAAAATTGAATATTTCTTGACAACACTTATGTACGAGTATCTTTTAAGTTAAAAATGTGTTTCCTGTCAGTTTTTCAAAACTGCAATTATATTTTTTAAATTGTAATTCATTTAATCCGTATGAAACTAAGATTTGTCTAACCGAGCGAAGCCGGGTGGGTCAGCTAGTATACATATAAATATAAATTATAATACACCGCTATCGCTTTTCTACGGCTATGCACCACGCAGTCGCATACAGATGTATCAAAACAATAGTGACATACCCATGTATACCTGCTCTCTCGCTTAAGCTCAGCAATATACAATGATTAGGAAACGAAAGCTTAGAAACATGGCACAACGAGAAGAACAGTGTATTTAATTCTATCGTATTCTCTTGGTCGCAGGCTAAATCCTGTAATATTAATATGTTTGTCTCTTTGTCGTGACGCATTTTCGTTTCAAATTTCAACAACCAATGATTTAAGAAGTTCCACTTAAAAAATAAAGGATGAATCCATCATATATATTAACATATTAGTATCTGTACAAACATCACAATGGATGGGAATGGGAGGTTAAGGTTAGGTCATCTAAAAAGGTATACCTGAGCTGACACAGTTAGTCCACAAGAAGACCGTTGTGATACAACAATTTTTGGAGTGTCAACCGCCTAAAAACCTTTACACACATAGAACAAATTAGATCTTCGAACAAAGTGTACCAGAAAATTGAAGTCTAAAACCGATCGGTTCATCAATGTAATTTAAAACTGATTCTCCTAAAATGAGTTTCTGTATATACAAGGTGGGCGAAAAGAAATCACCCTATTGAAAGATGATCTCATTTTTGCAAATGGCCGCCAATGTCAAATCTGTTTTGACATTTGTGGACTAGACAGATTCAGAATACAAGTGAACAAGCCATCTAGTGATACATGAACCGACATGAACCGATATTCTGAAGGCGGCGTTCCTGGGTCGCCTCATAAATTGGCATACTAGCCCGCAAGATTGCCCGATTTAACCGTTTCAAACTTTTTGTGTGAGAGCCCGAGACTCTGGAAGCTCTCAAGAACAACATTCGACACGATTGCGAGAATCTGTCGTCGGAAGTTCTCGCTGAAGTGATGAAAAATGCCATAAAACGAGCAATAAATTGTGACGGCGCCCATTTGGCCGATATCATCTTCTCGACTTGACCAATACAATTCTAGAGGTTCAAATAAACATAATCAAAAAACAGAATCGAAGTTTTTCATTTAGAAAAAAAAGAGAGCCAATCAACATCGGATGGATGACTTCTTTTGGTGTACCCTGTATGATATATACGATGTGTATGTGTAGTACTCGGTATATTTCGCAGGCAAATTTGCTTGTTAAAAACTTTCATGTTCACGTGCAGTATCTCTAGCTATAGTCAGCTGATGAAAATTAACGTTTAAAATGAAAAACCAATCTACTTTCAATCATACAGAATATCCTTTTATCGCATTTTACTTTATGTTCATTCCAAATTTAGTTTTATGTGATAAAATTATCGACTGTCAAAGTTACAGAAACTGACAAATGCGATAAAATGATTTTCACTTTGACGTATAGTTACAGAACATGGAACAAAATGACAAGTAATAGAACATTGTTTTCCTAACTAGGGGGTGGCCAATACTTTGTCCAGCTATTACACTTCTTCATTATATAACATATTTTGTAACAGAAAAATTACATATACATGAGTATCAATCAAGGAGTTAAACCCTCGTTAGCACCAAAAATGTGGGATAGTAGAAAAACCAAAAAAGGTAACAAAAATAGGGCATGAACTCCCCCTTAAGTGAGGGGTTGATGTGAAATAAATTGAAATGCTACATCACACTGCTGAATGCATAATATCAAAATTATATTGTAAAAAAGTAATTCCGAATACAAAACCAATTAGGTAGTTGAACAAAAGAAAAACTAATCTAAACTTTATCATTTTACTGTTCCAGAGTAAAAATTGGGAATTCCCAACAATAACTTTTCGTTTCTCAGATCATAAAATATAAATGAACATCAAGAAATATCTAATTCCAATACTCAACACACTGATCCATTCTGTTTCCCCTTGAGTGCTTTTTCAAGTCCTAATTTATTCAACCGTAGATAGCAATTGATAGCATTTTAATTTCCGCATTGACCAAATGACGACGACAATGCCAACATCAACGAGAACGACGAACGCACGATTGAGTCAACTTGCCATCAAGGTTCGTTAGTTACCTACGTTCTCATTTTACTCCATAACCATAGCAATCAACTTTTTCCAGCAAAAGATTGATGTTGTTTATTGGAAATTGAGATTGTGTTGGGAATGGGACAGAAGCACCGAAAGTGCTTCCATCAAGCCCCCGAGTGTCTTCAGGATGGACGGGGACTGAATATTAATCTGTATTAACAAGGCATGTTGGGCACGTGAACATTTAGAGAGACCGTTACAAATAGTAGGTATTTTGTGACATACAATTGGGGCACAATATCAATTATTAAGCGATTGTGGACGACTTTTTTTGACAGACAAAAGGATAATGAAAGTTGTCAGCAATTTACGAACTAAGCTGGGTTTTTGAAAAACTTTACTGTGTTGTATAGGTTTCAAAATGAAGCCTGATGTGTTCGGATGGGTAGGTTTCAATTGATTTTTTTTTCTAAAATAGAGTTGTACCAATCTGGCTGTCTGCGTCTACCTTTGTGAAATGTGACATTGAATTTGGCTGATGTCCATTCAAAATGGATGACGAACTAGAACGGTATAATTTCTTTTATATTGTCGCAAAAGGCACAATTTTGTTGTTGGGCATATTAAATTTGCTTCGGTTGGTTGTTCTTGCATGCATCAGTTTACACGACCGATGCTACCGACGCGACGCCAACGCACGGCGGCCGACATGAGGTATAAATGTTGCACCTAATGATAGATGAAGATGACAATGATGTTGATGTTGATGATGGTATGATAATAGTGATGGTGATGGTGACAGTGATTGTGCATACAGCATACTGGAAGATGAGAATGCTAATAAAGCCATCACCCAGATGTTCATGTTCAGTGATGTGGTGATGGTGATGAAGCCAAAAGTTGCTTCGGTTTCATTTTTAATGCCAAAGAGTTCATTTTGTATGAGTTCAATGTCTTAATGAGTTTTATACTTGAGGCTATGCAATCCGGGTCGGCGGGTGTATACCTTCCATCCTACCAACGAAAGCAAGCCATGAAATACTGTCAAGGACAGAATGTATAATTTTCAATCTGGTATGTGTATGCCTTTCTATTTTTAGACAAAAAAAAAGGAAAAAAAAGCAATTAATTTCCACAGGGTGTTTTCAAGTTTATATAAAATAAAAATTGTTGACGCAAAAATTTCAAGTAGGGTCAGGGTCCAGTTGCTTACATTCTCAAACGTTTCTGATGTGCAGGTGGATATTTTGAAGAATTGGTATTGACCTGCAATTTACTACCGAACCTAAAGGGCTATCAGAGAAGCACTTTATTCATGGCAATATTTACTCTTAATAGATTTGTTACTACTCCCAAGAGATATATCCCGGAAAGTCGACATCTAATGTAACCGCTAAAACCAGATATTTGTTCAAAACATTTTTCGTAAAAAAAAAAAACATAAATGGGAGCTACAGTATGTTTGCAACGAGCAAGTGGATACCCTATTCCTTATTTTTACTTGCGATTATAGGTATATAAGGCAAGTTATGCATTCGTCGAAAAAAAAAGTTTTGAGATAACAATAAAACATGACATTACAATGATAGCGAAGACGAAAAAAGATGGTCTAAAAATTCTGTCCGTCTGTATGTCTGCCTGTCTGCCTGTCTGTCTGTCTGTCTGTCTGTCTGTGTGTATAGACACCTACAGCCCAAACGGTCGGGCAGAATTAAATTCAAACTTGGTATATAGAGTTTTGTAGGTATTGCACAGAGGGGAAATTGAATTTTTTTTTATCTCAAAAAATTACGGTACCTGCCATATAACCGTTTGTGGTTAAAGCATATTTTTCTCGAGAATCGCTCTTACGATTTTATTTAAAAAAATCAGTGTTGTTGTCGAGGTACGACTAATCATATCGCTGAAACAAAAGTTTAAACAAATGTCTAAGAACGGTACTTTCCATAGGACCGTTTTTTTTTTTGCTTTCGGCTATCTCGAAAACGAATCAACCGATTCTTTCGAAATTTCACACATATTTAGGTGTAGGTATCTCAATTTGTACTGCATACCAATATTTAAAAAAAATGTTTTTTTGTATTTTTAAAAGCATTTAAAAAAAATTAAAAATTAATATTTTGAAAACTGCTTATTACATTTTTTTCTAAAAATTATAAATGAATGTATTTGCTGAATACCTATGAACTGGCGTTTTTGAATTTTTTTTGAAAATTATTTTCAAACATTTTTTTCAAAAAAAAATTATTTTCTCAAAAACCGCTTCGCAGATTTTTTATAAATTTTTTCTCAAACATTCAAATTTATCCAAGAAATAAAACGGCGTACCCTTTTTCAGCTCAAATTAGTATAAGTATTTATTTAAGAATTTTGAAAAATTTATTTTTATCAAAATCTCAAGGTCCTAGACCACTATGTCACACATTAGATCAACAAAGTTCTGCTTTAGTAGACAGGAAAAAATACAACAACAAAAAATGTGTGTGGCCGATATTCAATAACTGCTAGCGCAAAACCGCAAAAAGTTGAAACTTTTTACTGGCAAGGCAATCACTGTGAGGTAGATTTTTAACTATGTATCTTACCCGAATTAAGGTATTTAATAAAAAACAAAAAAAAAAGTTGGAGATATATTTTCATAAAAGTAACGAAAAAAAGGTTAAAATATAATATTGGCACCTTAAACTTTTAAAACTAGGTTTTTCTTTCTAATTCATGAAATTCAAAATTTTCTTTTCAAACACAAGCTTCTTGGTTCCAACTAAGAGACGCATATATTTGGGCATGAGGATTTATTATAAGTATACCATTTATTTGCAAAAATAAGTTTTTTATAGTTTCTTACGAAAAGTGGGCGTCAGCCACTCCCAAACTGAAATATTTTTATTTAATTTAGAGAAAATTTAACTATAGTTTGCGTGTGCAATCAAAGTTGACCAATTTCTCAAAATATGTTGAAAGCCAATTTTTCGTTACGTGCATTCTTAGCCCAAAATAAAAACGCAGCATCAACTCTCTTCATAAAAAATTGAAAACAAATTGGAAAAAGCCGTTTGAGAAAAAAAATTCTAAAACCAAACTGTGAAACGGGAAGTACCAGATAAAGTGGTGATTAAACTAAAAGTCGAATTTGTCTTTCTTAGAAAAACAGCTCAGGCTCAGAAATATAATTTCTAAAAACACAATCGATATCATAATGTACTTATTTAAACGCTGTTAAGAAACTGGCATTTCTTCTTAAGACCATACCCAAAAGTTCCTAGTTTTAAGGTCAAAGCCAAGCCTCGTTTTTCTCAAAATATTTCCAGCCCATAAATCATTTTCCGAATTATTTTCATCGGGTTAGGAAATACCCTGTATAAAAGTGGACTTCTAATAGTATAGATTCATTTTTTTTACCTCAATAATAATTGTTCTTCAACATGTGTCGGCACTCTACTTCGTAATATTATGACATTTCAGACCAGAGTAGGAGTAATTATTAGAATAAAGTCTCATAATGAAAACTGGTTGTGTGCGGAAATTTATAAAACTTGTTCTTTTTAATTGTTTCATAAAGTATCGTGGACAAATAGGTATATGCAAGACAAACATAACAAACACAAAAATTATTAAAGAAGTTGATTGACCTCAAAGAATAATAATTATAAAATTCCGTGGGCCATTCGGTTAAAAAAAAAAATGCTCTTGACCATAAAGCTAGGACATCAACCTCTTGGATTATGAAAGCACTGCTCAAAACTGGCCAAAAAAATTAGATATGAAGTAATTTCATTTCATAAATTTCCAGTTTATATTAATTACATTCGAAACCTTAAAACTGCTAACCTTGGTGAATGTTTCTTACAAACCTTTGACTCATGCCGGTATTACAAGTTTTCAAATTTAGTAGGTACGTTGGTAGAATATTTTGAAAGCTGAATTCAAACACTACAATTTAAATATTTTGTTTCTAAATTCCAACCCTTCGTTATAGAATCAATTGATGACAACATAAGTCAAACAATTGATGCCATAAACTTTGGCACTTGCCTTTTGTAATTCACACTCCAACTGTGTTGTAATACTAGAGCCACTAAAACAATCGGACTCACAGTATCTAGGTTAAGTGGCCTAACTGCAGGATGGAGGCGAGTCCCCAAGACCTGTCAGAATAGAGCTTACCACTAATGTCATTGAAACTCCCCAAAAAGCATCCGTATACCATATGTAATGTTGACATTAGGTTGTTTCTATTTCTATTCTATAGAATAGGTGTATTGTTTTTGGTGTGGAGTTTGTAACTAATAATAATATCTAGTAGGATGAAAACCATTTTAAAAGGAGGAATATAACAAAAATGAAAGGAAAGAGAAATTAAGGACGATCTGAAGCCGTGAAGTGGAACGCCCGAGGAGTGGGATTGGTTTAGGAGGTTTTAAGAGTTAAAATCGTTGTAGGTTATAAAAAGTTTTTGGTTATTTCATTTTGTATGTGATACATTTTGAGATTAAGTGAAAAAAAATGTAAATTCAAAAGTGGTAGATCCTTTTATAACCTACAACTTTACCATTTAACATTTTCCACAAAACTTGTAGTTTTGTCGGAGTTTCAGATAAACTGTTTTTCGCCATTAAACTTCCCCCGCCCCCCCCCCCCCTTAAACTTCCCAGCGCAGATAACCGGTAATGGTTTTCTTACTACTTTATTTTTTTTACATTTTTATACCCTATTCCATAGAATGGGTATATTGTATTTGGTGTGGAGTTTGTAACATAGAGAAATAATACCGTTAGGTATAGAAAAGTATATCTATTCTGACTCAGAATCAAAAGCCTAGTCGATTTAGCCATGTCCGTCCGTCCGTCCGTCCGTCCGTATGTATACTCTCTAGAGGTCGCAATTTTTGAGCTAGAAAGCTGAAATTTGGTATATATAATCTTTGGTTCAAGAGTAAGGCTAGGTTCTGGAACCGGTAAAATCCGCCCAAAAACACGCCCACAATCGCCATTTTTGTTGAACAACCTCAATTTAATAAAATTAAATTATGTTTTTCTGTACAGTTACGATAAAAGCATAACGCTAAAATTTTGCACACGTAAGCTTTAGGTAAACTTTCTTCCAATTAAATAAAAATATTTCAGTTTGGGCGTGGCTTACGCCTATTTTTCATACAAAACCATCAATATTGTTTTTATAAAATAACAATTGTTATATTAAAGCGAAAAACATTAAATTTTGTGGGCCTTACTGGCACATAAACATCTTGTGTATGAAATCAAAAAAATTGATGTTGGGCGTGGCTGACGCCCACTTTTCATTAGAAACTATAAAAAAATTGTTTTTGTAAATAAACGGTATTTATAATTAATCCGGAAGCCAAAATTTTGCGTCTCTTAATAGAAACGAAAAGGTTTGTGTATGAAAAGAAATTTTTGAATTTTTGGGGGTGGCTTACGCCTACTTTTCATAAAAGAACGAAAAACGTAGTTTTAAAAATTTAAGGTGCTACCAATATTCAATTTAAACCTTTTTCCTTACGTTTGTTATTTGAAAAACATATCTCTACATTTTCTTGTGTACATTTTTTCAATAAGCCCACTTTTAAAGGCGTGATTTTGATATAGTAGCTAAATTTGTTCAGGTAAGATCGTTTAGAAACTACTCGATACAGCTGTTGTTTTACACATATGCCTAAATACTGACTTATGATCAAAGCTCAGTTAGTGCTTAAAATTTATAAGACACCCCCACTTTTAAGGGGCGTGTCCGTCAAAAGTCGTAAAATGCATTATATTTTTTACGTTGTTCGCCTTGTTTTGTTCAAATCGATCTGCAAGAATAAAATTGAATGTCACTGAGCTCATACTAATTGCCTTGGCAATAAAAAGTCTCAACTTTGGGCGTGCCACACTCCTTTTTTACTATGCCACACTAATTGAACATCACACCACACAAAATGAATGTTATTGAATTTTTTTCTGTCTGCTAAAAAAGAATTTTGTTTCTGAAACTGGAACATCGGCTGGCTGCGGGAGGCGAACGCATACACATACAAAAATAGGGAATAGGGTATATAACAGTTCGTTGCAAACGTACTGTAGCTCTCGCTTATGTTTTGATATAGATTTGTACTTGCGATTGTATTAAATATAAGGCTAGATATAGATTCATACAAGAAAACAAAATTGAGATAACAATTACACATTATATTATGATATGACGAGGAAGTCGAAAAAAGTATGTCTGTATGTCTGTTCGCACCTCTGGAGTCTGAACGGATGTGCCGATTTGTTTCAAATTTGGTATTAAGTATTTATTTGGCCGTCCCTCGTAAATTATTTTTAATTTTTGCTCCAGCCCCACAAAGAACATTAGATACCTGCCATACAACCGTGAAGAAAACAAAATTGGTTTTCTCGAAAACGGCTTGACAGATTTTAAAAAAACTTTCAGAATGCTATTTTTTTAGGACTATCTATCTTTTGGTTGATGGAACTTTTTCGGATTTTGCCTTAAAACGGTATCTCTCATAGAACTGGAATTTTCTAATGAAGTTTTCTCATAAACTTAAACTATACATCTGATTTCAATAAAATTTTAGACACAAGAAGTATACAGGGTGATTCACCAGCGTTGTGCCAAAAAGCTAGAGCGTGTAGGTTAAGTTGAGACAAGAAAAAAATCGTATGGGAGGGGGGGGGGTCTATTCCCCTCCGTTTAGCCGGGAGGGGCAATTTTCTGAAAAATTGACTTATTTTGTAAAAAAAAAATATTTAAAATCAACGGGTTCGTTTACAACACCGTGTTATACCTTTTTGGAAAGCCAAAAACTTCTCCTTTTATTTTGTTTTTAAATTAAATTGTTTTAACGAATAGTTTAAAAAATATAAATTTTCAAACTCAAAATTTTGAAAAAAAATTTGAAAAAATAACTTTAAAACTAATTTTTTTCAAAATTTTACGTAATTAAGTATAATTTTTGTTCTCAGAATTCAACGCTTCCATTAACTTTTAATCCAACACTGAAAACCGTATCGCTCTACGATTTTTTGTTGCCAAGGTATTCAAAAATAACCGAACCTACTTCTTCACAAAAACACGAAAAAATTGGCTAAATGGTCACTTGTGCCATCCCGTAAGGCTAGGTTTTCTTGTTTTTGTGAAGAAGTAGGTTCGGTTATTTTTGAATACCTTGGCAAGAAAAAGTCGTAGAGCCATACGGTTTTCAGTGTTGGATTAAAGATTAATGGAAGCGTTGAATTCTGAGAACAAAAATTATACTTAATTACGTAAAATTTTGAAAAAAATTAGTTTTAAAATTATTTTTTCAAATTTTTTTTCAAAATTTTGAGTTTGAAAATTTATATTTTTTAAACTATTCGTTAAAACAATTTAATTTAAAAACAAAATAAAAGGAAAAGTTTTTGGCTTTTCAAAAACGTATAACACGGTGTTGTAAACGAACCCGTTGATTTTAAATATTTTTTTTTACAAAATAAGTCAATTTTTCAGAAAATTGCCCCTCCCGGCTAAACGGACTGGAATAGACCCCCCTCCCATACGATTTTTTTCTTGTCTCAACTTAACCTACACGCTCTAGCTTTTTGGCACAACGCTGGTGAATCACCCTGTATATAAAAGAGAGTGTCGTACGTGTGTTCGCTTATAAGTCGAGAAAAGATGGTTCAATTTTGAAGATTTAGGGCTTGGTGAATAAGTATTCGCCCAAGGATTGACATAGGATAAGAAAATAGCGGAAAATTTCGTTATGAATTTTTAATGCATCATGTCAAATTAATAACAAATCTTATGGTAAGATCTTTTGAGGATGGCTACAGAGGTGCCAGAAATGCATTTTTAGTGCATTTTGTCACGAATCTCAAAAGCTGTCAGCCATTGTAATGTAAAGTTTTAGCCTATACAACATACATTCATAGACTTTACTGGATTGGAATGCACATTACTTATTATCATTTTAAATCTAAAAGGATATTTAGTTTAACCCTTTTATATATACAATACATACATGCATCTATATATATAAAATTCAAAATTTATGTGTGTTTACGCACACAACCCCATTGAGTGCTAAAAGGAATTTATTCTACAAGTCATAAGGAAGGTTTATAGAGCAGTCCGATACCATGCCGATAGATGGCGCAACAAATGCATTTTAAGTTCACTTTGTCAATTAACTAAGAAATGTGAAATATCATCAGCGAGTAGACTGCAAATTTTAAGCACACGCAACCGGACTATCGGACACTATTGGTCAGCGGAACAGTGCGACACAATCCGACAAAATAAAGTTCGTATGAAATTTGGTCTAAATTCGGTGAGTTTGGCTTTAATATCTTCTTTGGTAGGTTTTTCTGAGGACACTTGGTAAAAAATCGGCTAAAAGGGTTGCAACAAATTGGACTGCAAAGTTTAAGCCCACAAATATAAAAATCTTATATTTTTCTTCGATTTAAACGATTGATCAGATTGTGATGAAACTTTTAGGATCATCTGAGTACGCCTACGAAGGTTTGAAATGGTTTGCAAAAAAAAAATGCATTTTTAGTGCACTTTGTCAAATTATTGTAATAAATTTCAAAAATTGTCAGCCATTGGACTGTAAACTTAACCCATAATTAATGTCATTGCATTTGCTCAAAATTCGGCGAAGCGGTATGCAACAAATTAGTTTTTAGTTTACTTTGCAAATTAATAACAAATCTAAAAAGTTGTCAGCCATTGGACTTCAGTCGATAAAATAACGGTATCGGCGAAAATGCATGTTCATTCGCTGCAAGACTCGTAAACACAAACATTCTCAAAACCACTTTTGGATACCAGGATTCGGGAATGGCAAAATTCGAGTTGGCGTGATCAACAATAATGAGATTTTATGACCCGCCGAACTTCTGGAAAATGTAGCTCATTCAAGCCGTTATAGACAATGTTTTCAGAGTCTAACAACCTAATACAAAAATCTGAAATAATATACATATATGTATGTATGTACTTCATTCATTCTTTCTTGGGCGTAACAACGTACGTACGCCGGGTAAGGCTAGTAAGTAGATAAAACAAACCTTCCAGACTTTCTGCGCTCTTCATCCAAAACTAAATACATAGTACATACAAATTGAACTCATTTTTTTAATGTACCGAAATATTTGAATTAATTATTATTGATTTGATAGCTGTCAGATGAAAACTTTTTCATTCAGCAATAAATTCAGCATACTTTTTCATAAACGTAACGAGAATCAGCTTTCTGAGTAAAATGAAATGATAAAATAAAAACGTACAATGAAAAGTATCGTGAAAAAAAGTTTATCATTTCATTTTTCCACAGAACCAGAATAAGGGCCCTGGCGTTTTTGAATGTTTTTTGAAAATTATTTTCAATTTTTTTTTTCAAAAAAAAACTTTTTTTCTCAAAAACCGCTCCCCAGATTTCTTATAAATGTTTTTATAAATAAAATGGCGTACTCTTTTTCAGCTCTAGTATAAGTTTTTATTTAAGAATTTTGAAAAATTTATTTTTATCAAAATCTCAAGGTCCTAGACCACTGTCACACATTAGAGCAAGTTCGTGCGACCCAGTCGTTCATTTTATTTTATGTAAATGCATTCGAGCCTACAGCCAGCCGCTGTCCAGTTTCAGAAACAAAATTCTGCTTTAGTAGACAGGAAAAACTAAAACAACAAAAAATTTGTGTGGCCGATATTCAATAACTGCTAGCGCAAAAGCGCAAAAAGGTGAAACTTTTCACTGGCAAGGCAATCACTGTGAGGTAGATTTTTAGCTATCTTACCCGAATAAAGGTTTTTAATAAAAAAACAACAAAAGAAGTTAGAGATATATTTTTCATAAAACTAACGAAAAAAAGGTTAAAATTGGCACCAATTTTTTTTTTTCTAATTCATGAAATTCAAAATTTTCTTTTCAAACACAAGCTTCTTGGTTCCGACTAAGAGACGCATATATTTGGGCATGAGGGTTTATTATAAGTACATGTAACATTTATTTGCAAAAATAAGTTTTTTATAGTTTCTTGTGAAGAGTGGGCGTCAGTCACTCCCAAACTGAAATATTTTTATTTAATGTAGAGAAAATTTACCGTGTGCAGTCAAAGTTGGCCAATTTCTCAAAATTTGTTGAAAACCAATTATTCGTTACGTGCATTCTTAGCCCAAAATAAAAATGAAAACTGGTTGTGTGCGGAAATTTATAAAACTTGTTCGTTTTAATTGTTTCATAAAGTATCGTGGACAAATAGGTACATGCTAGACAAACATAACAAACACAAAAATTATTAAAGAAGTTGATTGACCTCAAAGAATAATAATTATATCATTCCGTGGGCCATTCGGTTAAAAAAAAAAATGCTCTTGACCATAAAGCTAGGACATCAACCTCTTGGGTTATGAAAGCACTGCTCAAAACTGGCCAAAAAATTATGATATGAATTATGAAGTAATTTATTTTGATGAATTTCCAGTTTATATTAATTACGTTAGAAACCTTAAAACTGCTAGCCTTGGTGATTTTTTACAAACTTGTGACTCTGACTCATACCGCTATTAACAGTTTTCGAAAAAAATTCTACTTAGTACGAGTATATAGGTATGTTGGAAGAATATTTTGAAAGCTGAATTCAAACATTACAATATATTTTGTTTCTAGGTACTAACCCTTCGGTATAGAATCAATTGATGACAACATATTAAGTCAAACAATTGATGCATAAATCTTTGCACTTGCCTATTGTAACTCACACTTCATCTGTGTTGTAATAATAGAATCACTAAATTAATGCCTTTCCTGGAGGACCGTAAGGGTTTTTTAGAGTAAAAAACTGTTTATATCGATTTCCGGCAAAGCTACAAGCATGAACAAAAAATTAAATGGCAAAGTTGTAGGTTATAAAAACATCTACAACTTTTCTATTCAAACTTTTTTAACATAACCTCAAAATGTATGTGAAAAATTCAAATAATTGAAAATTAGGGTGCTTTTTCGTTATTAAGTTTAAATAAGGTGAACAAATAAATATTTTTAATCTAAAAAATTACAGTGTGTTTGGGACATGAAAAGAAAAGTTTTCGCCAAATATCGTGAACAAAAAAAAATTGTAAAAGAGAAAAATAAAAAAAAACCAAAATCTTGGTTATATGTACCTATGTTTATGTTTTATGGTCTATATGTAGGTATAAGATTAGAGAAAACGGTGTTTTGGAAAACTTTTAAATTACTATTTTTTTGAGTAAGATACGTGGGCCAAATAAGGCCCACCACACCGAAAACATCGAAACGAACAAATAATTGGACTTATTTGTCTTTGTATAATGTGAACTCTATCTGTAAGATCCCAGAGAAAGCAATAACAGCCAGATCGCGATTCATGTCGATACTTGCAGCTGAAACTTGAAAGAAGTTCGTTGGAGGATGACGATTACTCAAATTGTTAAAAACGCGTTTTTTTAATTCAACGAAGCAAAGTAATTTAGATTAGATTGAGATATTTTTTCATTAAAACCGTTTTATGATTTATGTTTTATAATTTTTTTAAAAAGTGTCTTCCATTTTCCTAATAAGGCCCATAAAGAAATGTGGTGGGCCTTATTAGGCACATGTCAATTTTTCATTTAATATTTTCTGTTTTTCATTAAATTTATGTTTGGTTTTAGCCAAACTGATTATCTGTTAACTAATTTACCAACGCTGAATTGTGTGGCTTTTTTTCTTTTATTATTAATTTTTATTATTTTTTAAGTTTTTTTTTTCTTGAGATTATTACCCAAGAAGGGATTTAAGTTAATTTAAATTGAATTTAAATTTTGTTACCAAGAAGGTTTTTTTTATGTTGTATGTTATTCTACTGAGTATATAGGAGATTTTTTTTTTTTATTTTATTATAAAATACAATTTTTTTAAATTGTTTTTGATAAAATGTTGTCTTTTTTTGTGGTTTTACTTAACACATTTTATTTCAGATAGAAATTTCTCGAAAATCCTATCATAAATGAATGGACCTTATTAAGCCCCCTGTCCTTAATAAAGCCCAACGTTTGCTTTTTTTTTAAGTTTCGAAAAAATATATTTTCCACAGTAAGAACATAAAAAAAGCCCCTTTACCTATGCCATCATCTAGCAGTTTGTAGATTTTATCAGAAAACACATTTTTTTTTTAATTTTGAAAAAAACTATATAAATTAAAAAAAAATTTCTCTTTTTTTTTAAATCCAAAAAAAAAAACATTTTATTGGAAAAATTTAAAAATTAATATTATTTTGTTTATGAAAAAGCATCAACATTACGAATTTTATCGAAATCCGTCAAGTAGTTTACGAGAAAATCTGATTTGAAAAAAACCGGTCCTATTGGACGTACCGTTATCAGATTTCTCCTGAAAAAATAATTACAAGCCAAACATAAAGATTAAACAAGAAACACCATTCAGAAAGTTTTATCAAAATCGTACGAGTACGAGCCTTTTTTTGAGGAAAATGAGTTTTTTTTTTATCAAAAATCATATGGCAGGTACCGTTAGTCTAAGAGCTAGAATGCCAATGTAATATAATATCTGCTGTGTACCAAGTTTGAAGAAAATCGGTCAAGCCTAAACGGCTGTAGGTAGGTGCCGATACAGACAGACAGACAAAATTGCCGGACCCACTAATTTCGACTTCTCTATCATCGTAATGTCATGTTTGGTTATTAGAATTTTACTTGCCATTATAGGTACCTACTATAAGGCAAGTTATGGATCCATGCAAAAAAAAAAAAAAAAATTGAGATAAGAATGTGTGACATTTCATTACGACACCGATAGGCTTCGAATTTGGTATTTGGTTTTTATTTAGCCGTCCCTCGGAAATTATTTTTAGATTTTGCTCTAGCACCAAAAATAACTATATATGTAGGTACCTATACCTCTCAAAAAAATTTTGAAACATTTTTTTGAAAAAAAAATTTCAAAAAAAACACTAAAAAAAACTGGTCGACCGATTTTCAATATTTTCTAGATATTCATTTAGTTTTGAAATTTTCTTTCATACGTAATTATTCCGAGAAAACTCTTAAGCTAATAAAAAAAATAAATTAATTTTCGAAAAAAATTATTTTTTATTTTAATATACACAGCTGGTCAAAAAATAGGTGCAAATATTTTTTTTTATATACATAAACTTAATTTTTTAATATGTTTTGTTTATTTAAATATTATTTTAACATTAGTTTTCATAGGACTATCAATACTTAATGATATATTAATATTTAAGGCTTTTAAATTAAGTAATTATAAATTTTATACAATAAAACGGACGGTGTAGCCATTTGCGCCTGGACAAACAAATAGGTGTGTCTTCCATAATTAAGAATAATGATAGTTTGAATGCAAAATTTGTTGTATTTTATAATAATTTTCGTTTACCATTCTCTTATAACCCGAGTATACGACATTTTTATCCAAAACTTTTAAAAATCAGCGTGGTATTAACTTTACAAACTTTTGGCATCTTTCTTGGGGTATAGAATACCATTCACTTTGAACAGCATCACACAATCGGTTCCAGTTTGGAAAATATTGGCATCCTAGTTTCCGCATAAGCTCATTCCTCAAGTTCTCAATCGGGTTGAGATCTGGGATTGACTTGGCCATGAAACAATTGAAACTTCTTTCTCTCGATACCACTCTTTCACAAGATTTGCCATATGTTTCTGATCGTTATATCCTGCTGAAAAATCAATCGGAGAGTCATGTTTTCTTTGGCAAATGCAAGCATGATATTTTCCAAAATATCCCTATAACCTAATTTGGTCAAGATGTAACTAATACGGAATATAGGAATTAGGGCCCACACCATACTAGAAAAAACGGAACCAGACCATAATATTTCCTCCCCCGTGTTTGATTCTTTTCCGGGTATAGCGAGGGTGGTAGTCCTTTCCTTTTGGTCGCCTGACATTACGCCCCGAATCTGATGAGAATACAATTAATTTTTGTTTCGTCACTCCAGAGGATATTTCGCCATTTTTTTGCTCCTTCAGGTCCGTTCCAACTTCTATGGTTTAAGGCAAATTCTTTTCGGGACCTTATATTACTTGCTCTTAGTAAAGGAACTTTCCTGGCAACTCTTCCTGGTAGGTTGAAGCTCTGAAGCCTTCTGCGGATTGTGCGGGCACTGACTTCATTATTGATTTGTGCTCCTATTGTGCTTGACGAAGCAAAAGGGAGATTTAGCCAAAAGGAGGACACGGCGATCAGTGGTGACTGATGTTTTTTTCGGCCATCCACGATTTCCGCGCACTAATCTGGCCTTGAGTGCATTTGTCACAAAATTTTGTGATCTTCCTAGGGCTTCTGCTATAAATTTGTAAGTCTTACCTTCATTTCTTAGCTGTAAAACTACCCGTCTTTCTTCCGCCCAACAGTGGACGTTTCTACCCATACTAAAAGTCTAATAAACTATTATTTATTATTATTTATTATTTTATTTATTAACAACTATCATTTATGGATAGTAAAATTATTAAAAAGAGGTTACCTTGAAATTTAATATTTTTTTGAAATAACAGAGATATAAACTGTGGATTTATTTGGAGAACACCTATTTTAATGACCAAATTCTTAAAAACACCAAATCCTAATGCAACAAAGAAAATAGAACAGCTCAACATAACACACACAAAATGCAGTAAGCTCAGAATCAGTGTCAACAGAATAACCGTTTTTTCTTAAAACAGGAAGGCCTGCGATCAAAAAAACAGTTATTTTGCATCAAAGACAACAGTGGTGCGAAAAAATTTGATCACACCTATTTTTTTGACCAGCTGTGTATATGTAGGTAACTATACCTCTACTTGCCATACAATCGTAAAGAAGAAAATTGATTTTCTCGAAGACGGCTCAAAGATAAAAACTATACAGATATTTTCAAAATGACATACCTAGGTAGGTACTCAAAAAAATTTTGAAACATTTTTTTTGAAAAATTTTTTTTTTTCAAAAAAAAACACTAAAAAAAACTGGTCGAACTATTTTCAATATTTTCTAGATATTCATTTAGTTTTGAAATTTTCTTTCATACGTAACTATTCTGAGAAAACTCTTAAGCTAATAAAAAAAATAAATTAATTTTCGAAAAAATTTTAAATTTATTTTAATATATGTACCTACTTACATTAAGCATGCATTTAGCGATTATATAGCATAAGAGCGAGTTCTTACGACTCAGTCGTGCATTTAATTTTCTTGCACGAATCCATGACTTGACTTAATAGTACGTAGGTACCTATAATCGCAAGTTAAAACTTTTCAACCTTTTAATTGCATCAAATAATGACATATATAAGATTATTTAAAATAAATTGTAAAGTAGGAAACAAAGTGCTTTAACTTTCATTCAGAGTTCCTTAGCACTGTAGGTTTTAATATCACTATTATCGGGAGGTGTTCTTTTACTTTAACAAGCCCAAGACCCAAATTAATTACCATCAACAACTCCATTGAATGATACTCACGATTCATTCTAATTGAAATATTTTTCCACAGCTATTGCATAATAAGTTCCATCCCACCTCATTTATTTGAGCCTAAGAAATCCCAAAGAACCTCATAACCATAATAGGTATTGGTCAAAGTTTCGTAAGCAATCGTGATTAATGACATTTCGGTTATGGAAACATTTCAAACTAGCACAATAGAGCGTTAGATAACCAAAGAGCAACAGATGGCACCCAAAGCACAGATTGACCAACAAAACTTTTAAGTTTGAACCCAAACGACACCCATTATTCAAAAAAGAAAAAAAAAAAACGTTTCGTATAAATGTATTGTTACAAATGTTTTAACCTTTGCATAACCCGTAACTGGCCAAAACATCAACACAAAAACAACAACAACAAATAACACCATTTGTTAGATAAACCATTGGAACCGTGAAAGAATTCTAGACCAGTTTCAAGCCATGCGCTCCAAAGTTAGGTTTTTCTTCTTTTTTTTTTCTTTCAGATACAAAATACAATGCTTCCAAGTAACGTACGATCTTAGATCTACGATATTACCATCAAGATCCACAAAAGTAAACAAATTCTCTCAACTTGAAGAAATTTAGAGAGCGCACACAAGATCCACCATCCACAACTATCCAAGAAGAAGGTTAGTGGTTGAAAAAAAAAGTAAGTTAAAGAAAAAGAAAAATACCAGTAACCCAGTCCAGTCGAATATCGCATCGGCAAGAAGGCAAGAAGCCAACAAGACATCCACTTCAATGTCACACTAAAAGAATCCAAGCCACATCCGATTCCATTCCCCCATAGAAAAGATTCAGTTCAAGCCGTGTTTCGGTCGTCGTCATCGTCAGTACCTCGTACCTGGCATCATGCCAGCAGCACACACTATAATTTCTGCTCTTGATATTAAAAATCGTTTTTCGTTTCCATTATAAAAATAATATTGTACTTACTCGTACGACCGACGACGACGTATCTGTATCTACGTCTACGTATCTTTTATGAAACCGATCACGTTCGTGGATAGTGGATATATGAGCGCAGCGCTTTCGCCAAAGTGTAATGACTGCTTTACCTGCTGATTTTCATTTTCGTCATTCGTCCGGTACCTAAGCTAAAGAAAGATAGTCTTACGGAAATGTTAAGATACTTTGGTTGATTTTTTTCGTTGAAATATAAATTTAGTATCTATCAAGAAAAAAAAAAAAAAAAAAAAAAAAAACTCATCAAAGAATCAAAAAGTATCTTAAAGATACAAAAAAAAATTTCGCGCTAAATTTTGTATACATTTGCTCATAGTGAAGTTCAAAACCAGTTTTAGTGCGGATGAAATAGAAAAGAGTGTTTTTTGATCGAATCACAACGAATGTGATAGCAAACTAATGAAATCAGTGAAAGGATTTCACCGAATACCCCTTTGAACGAGTGTGAAAGTCATCATTCAATGCAGTTTTGGAAACCTAAACTATTTAACCAACAAATTGTGGATTATTTAAATCAAAGCTTTATAGTGAGTATCTTTTGCAACCTGCAACCAGCAACCATAACGGGATAACAAATTAACTTATTTACTATTTGGAAACCTGCTAGGATGTCTAATAGAAATGTTGTAAAGTGTTAACTGTTAGATTATGAATAGCCTCGTAATATATTTTTCCACTGGAGGCACCTGTTTTTGAAGCAGTAAGGAAGCTGGCTAGCTATAGCCTGGGGATGATTAAGTTGTCTGTTCAAAATAATTTGAATTTTTAGTGCTTTCATGACCCGTTTTTTACGGTTTGTGTGTCTGCCTCAATAAGCCATCTTGCCAAGCTCTAATTAATAATTTTGAAACAAGTTTGTTATGTGCAGTTGTGCATTGATTTCAAAGATATATCGAAGTCGTTATCATTTCAGGACATTTTTATTAATTGAATCATTTATAAGCTCAGTTTTCCTAAGTCAAAGAAGCATGATTTTTTGGTACGTAATGATTTGAGTTCAAACTTCAGGCACTCCCTGATTCGCCGAAACATTGGATCTCAGACCGACCTGCTCACCTACTTACTCAATGACTCACAAAATCTTGGATTTCCAGACACATTGATTCGCTTTGACATTGAGACAATGGTGTCTGTGTCACTGGTGCACTGGCTCACTCACTGGCTCACTTCCTCCATGCTTTATTGACTCCCTGATTCACTCACTAACTTACTGACTCTCAGACTCAACCACTCAATTAGTTTAAAGAGTCATTGTCTTAGTACGTCATTGAGTCACTGATCTATGATACACTGTCTTAGTGACTCACTGAATCACTGGCTCACTGACTCACTGAATCACTGACTCATTGCCTCACTGGATCACTGGCTCACTGACTCTCTGACTGACTTACTTATTGCCAGAAGTTGTACAATCGTGGTTCATCCTCGGATCAAAATTTAGAAATAATTTACCTCGGTTCCTGTGTAAACAATTAAAGTTAAGACGGTGGTTCAAGAGTAAACAAACCGATTTCGGTGGGTTAAATAAAGTTGACCCATGGATCAAGAATTTTAAAATGACGTTCAGTGCTGAACCATTATTGTACAAGTGGTACTTAACTGACTAAACTGGTTCGATGACTTCCTGACTCATTGAATAACTGACTCACTGACTAACTAACTCACTGACTTACTGACTCTCTAAATCACTGACAAACTAACTCGTGGGCTATCTGACTTAACTGACTCACTGACTTACTGACCTACTCACTGACTCTTTGAATCACTGACTAAGGGCTTGGTTGGATCCTCGGATCAAAATTTAAAAACGAATTAATTCGGTTCGTGTTTGCACAATCATGTATATACGGTGGTTTAAGAGAAGAGTCAACCCACTGATTTTCATGGATTAAATAAAGGTAACCCACGGATCAAGAATATAAGAACGAGGTTCAGTGCTGAACCGATGTTGTACAACTGCTACTAACTAACTGACTGGCTAGCCGACTTATTGACTGACTGACGCACTGACTAACTCACTTACTGACTCTCTTGACTCAACCGCTCAATGAGTTCTTGCATCACAGAGTCAATATCTTACTGCCCCATCGAGTCACTGACTCATTGCCTCATTGGCTCACTAACTCACTGACTTAACTAACTCAACTCTGACTCACTGACTGTATGTGCCTGGCTCTTTGAATCACTAAATATTTAACTCACTGACTCATTGGCTTACTATGACTCATTGAGTCACTGATTCACTGACTCACTGGCTGACTTAACTGACTCACTGATGAATAAATTACTGACTCACTTACTCTTGGCAACAAAGCCGTGCTCACACAAAATCAGAAAATGTTCCGAATCGTTAAATTTAACACGCTCTGCCCTTACTTCGCCAAAAGGCCAAAGTTTCCTAGTTATGACACATGAGTCGAGCGAGCTCTATCTCCCGCTCACGTTAGCTGCAGTAGCAGCGAGTACTTTATTCCCAATCGCCTGTTTAAAATTACAGGTTGGGATCTTTGGGTATGTCTGCTTGGTTGAGTTCTAGGGGTCCCTTTCTTGTCAGCTTATCAGCTCTTTTATTTCCTTGCACACCACTGTGGCTTTAGCTGCTTGCGATAGCAAGCTACAAGCTTCAATTTTATCGCAAAGGTAGATGTGGCTTCAATCGATGCTTTGCTGTCAATGAAAAAGGCGATATCAGCTTGAGTCATTCCTTTCATTGCAAACTGTTAAGCAGCTGCCGCCAAAGCCAGGACCTCACCTTGAAAGACTCTACTGTGATTGGGAAGCCTGATTAAGGGGCCAGTTATTTATATCGATCAGAATCAAATCAAAAATGTTGGAACATAATGAAATAAAGTGCAGGGCTTGCGATTTTTAGAAAAAAAGCATTGAGAAAATCATATGAAATTTTTTTTATCACTAAAAAAATTACTAGTAGTTAAAACATTTTTTGGAGAAAACCGTTGGACCAGTTTTTTTTTTCAAAAAACGGTTTTTTAAACTTTTCGAATTCATTCCATTTTTTTGAGTATGTCAACATCTAGCAGTTTAAAGGTCTTACAAATTTTGAACAAACCGTTTTTGAAAAAAAAACTCAAAAAAAGTCTTTTTTTATACCCTTTTCCATAGAATGGGTATATTGTATTTGGTGTGGAGTTTGTATACTAGAGAAATAATACCGTTAGGTATAGAAAAGTATATAATATTCTGACTCAGAATCAAAAGCCTAGTCGATTTAGCCATGTCCGTCCGTCCGTCCGTCCGTCCGTCCGTCCGTCCGTCCGTCCGTATGTATACTCTCTAGAGGTCGCAATTTTTGAGCTAGAAAGCTGAAATTTGGTATATATAATCTTTGGTTCAAGAGTAAGTCTAAGTTATTGAACCAAAAAAATCCACCTACAAACACGCCCACAATCGCCTTTTTTATTGAACAACCTCAATTCGGTAAAATTAAATTATGTTTTTTGTACAGTTTCGAAAAAACGTAACGCTAAAATTTTGCACACGCAAGCAAACCTTCTTCCAATCAAATAAAAATATTTCAGTTTGGGCGTGGCTGACGCCCATTTTTCATACAAAACCATTAATATTGTTTTTATAAAATAACAAATGTTATATTGAAGAGAAAAACATTAAATTTTGTGGGCATTACTTGCACATAAACATCTTGGGTATGAAATTAATAAATTTAATTTTGGGCGTGGCTGACGCCCACTTTTCAATTGAAACTATTAAAAATTTTTTTTGTAAATAAACGGTATTTATAATGAATCCGCAAGCCAAAATTTTGCGTCTCTTAGTAGAAACTAAATTGTTTGTGTATGAAAAGAAATTTTTGAATTTTAGTCGTGGCTTTCGCCCACTTTTCATGAAAGAACGAAAAACGTAGTTTTAAAAATTTAAGGTACTACCAATATTCAATTTAAACCTTTTTTCCGTCCGTTCGTTTTATGAAAAATATATCTCTACATTTTCTTGTGTAATTTTTTTCAATACGCCCACTTTTGAAGGCGTGATTTTGATAAAATACCTTTGTTCAGGTAAGATTGTTTAAAAACTACTCGATTCAGCTGTAGTTTTACACATATGCCTAAATACTGATCAAAGCTCAGTTAGTTCTTCAAATTTTTAAGACACGCCCACTTTTAAGGGACGTTTCCGTCAAAAGTTGTATAAGGCATTAATTTTTTAACGTTTTTTAACTATCGGTCACAGTTTTGAAGTAAAAAGATGACCACTTAGATTTATATTCCTTGGTTACGTAGCAGAGTGTGATCCAAGAATTGTTAAAAACACCCATAATCGCTATTTCCATTCCAAATCTAATTTTTAAAAATTTAAGTTTTGTCTTGTTTTGTTCAAATCGATCTGCAAGAATAAAATTGAATGTCACTCAGCTCATACTAATTGAATTGGCAATAAAAAGTCTTAACTTTGGGCGTGGCACACGCTTTTTTTTATTGTGCCAGCACTAATTGAACATCACACCACACAATATTAATGTTATTGAATTTTTTTCTGTCTGCTAAAGAAGAATTTTGTTTCTGAAACTGAAACATCGGCTGGCTGCGGGAGGCAGACGCATATACATACAAAAATATAGGGAATAGGGTATCCAACAGTTCGTTGCAAACGTACTGTAGCTCTCGCTTATGTTTTTTATTAAAGAATTAATATTATTTTGTTTATAAAGAGTTGTCAAATAAAATTTTTCATCGAAATCCGTGAAGCGGCTTACAAGAAAATCTGTTATGAAAAAACTGGTCCTATGGGAGGTACCGGTACAAGAATTTTCCTGAAAAATTAATTCCAACCAAAACATAAACTTTACTCAAAAATCACCATTTGGAAAGTGTTATCAAAATCGTGGCTTCCTCTTTCATCGTAATGTAATGTTTGATTGTCAATTTTTTTTAAGAATGCATAGATGCCAGAAAAAAAGTCATTTTGACATTTCAAAAAACAAGCGTTTATCTGCACGTAGCAGTGTATTTTTTTCGCGTTGTCGAATAGTGAAATTTTCTATGAAGATGCCAACCAGACGACTAAACATTTTTGTAACAAAAAACTTGCATTAGTGTGAGTGATCCAGCAAAAGGAATTTAAGTCCTTCAATGGGGCAAAGCAATTCACACAATTGGTGGCTAACTCATGTTATCCCTTTCTGGTTCCATGGATACTGTATTTATACAGGGCAACGAAAATTCAGAAAAAACTGCCTAAATCCGTTCAAAATCAGTCGAACCAAGTCCAACAGGATCGTCGACACTTATGTCAGATTTTCCTCCAATACTTAAACGAGAGATGAGCCTTGATTAGTATACTTGTCGACTATCGAGGAAGCTATGGCCTACGATTCTAAGGAAAAAAGCAGAGTATACAAACAAACACTTCCTGTTGGTTGGAATGAGCATGAGTAAATTTGACTTATGCAAAGGGTGTCATGGCAGTAAGGCAGACCTCAGAGAAAACTTCGTCTCGAGCAAGTCAGTTAGAAACATAAAATTAAGTTTGGCAACGAAAAATGTGAGTCATCTGAGCCTGATATCTTGCTTCCTTTATAAGAAACTCGTTCGAAATATCATCTGACTGGCCTACTCTTATTTTTACCTTCTTAATGACTTCATCCATTGTTTTTTGACCTTCTTTAAAACTAAGAAGCTGCTAATTTAAGGGAAAGCAAAACAGGTCAACCGAGGGTATCAATCAACAAACTACTAGTCAAAATTTATATATCAAAGCGCATATGTAACAAAATTTCACTCAATTTAATACGTTTCCGATATCCGATCATTCGGATCACTATAAAATAGGTCATTCTTAGTCACTCTCATTCTCAAGACACATCATCAAATCTGATTCACTAACACAAAAGTATAGCTATAATGCAGAATGCACACTTAACACTTTTACCATTTTTATTGCAATAAAATGAATTACAAAGGAAAAGGTGATTAAGTTTTAATACGTGAACATAATAACATAACTGTACAACATACATTTACATATATACATAAATGCTGGAAGCTATACTTGTACCTTCCCTGATGTGAAAGTTGTCTTCATCATCAGTAGCTTCAACAGTAATTTACAGCCTAAGAATGGTTATTATCTTCTCCATGCTGATTCTTCTTTCATTAAAATCAGTTTAAAGCCAATCTTCGCTCTGGGTAATGCATATGAGACACATACTGTAGATATGTATATGTGTATGTGTAGCCTAGCCAGATATACATAAATATAATATGGAGTTTCTCAACAAACATAATGACTTTATCCGAGAACTTTTAATGGCTGATTCATTATTAAATACAAAATGGTGAATCGATTATCTTAATGAAGGGTGTTTTGTCAGATCATTTTTGTTAAGTTATCAACAATATCATGCGGTGATTAATGATAGCCAAAGAAACAACAAATATGGCCACTTGGGTGTTTGTAAATATTAACTTTACGCGTTTTTAAAAATAAATTATTGTTTTCAACTGACATCTGAATGGTTATTCTTTGTTAAAGTGAACCGTATGCATCAAAGAAATGGATGATTTAATTGTTTGGTCTAGTGGTTTTTTTTCTACTCTTTGTGTCCGAAAACTGTTGTCAACAGCAACACTTTATATCCTTCTTTAGCACAGGGCGGCAACCAGAATATTCCACCTCTCTCTGTTAGCAGCAAGATACCTCCCCGCCAACTGTGCCCACGACTTAGAATTCTAAGATTCATTTTACCGCAGTGTTTGCCTTGGCCTTCCAACGCGCCTTTCACCTTGAGGATTCAATTAAAGAGATTGCTTTGCTATTGTGTTATTGGTCTTCTTTATAGTGTATGTCCAATCCACTTTCTCTGTCAGTCCTACCCAACAGTTCTTTGTTGGATATGATTTGTGGCCAACGGATTTCCAAGCTGTAACACAAAGACAAGGGTTCATAAAATGTTCTGCATTCTGTCCAGGAGACGAACATGTGTTACCAGGAGCGTCTTAACTGACTTTAGGATCAAACTCAAGCTTTGGGCGAATGTATGCCTTGTGGATTGTAGCCAGGTGAGAAATGGAATATATTTTTGGCATCGGCCTTTGAAACCAAAACATTTTCATGAATTTTGGGAGATTTCATATTTGAATTCGTTTCACAAAAGGTGAAGGTTAAAAAGAGGAAGTTTATACTTTAACTGAAAACGAACATGAAAAGCTAAAACTACGATCATTATCAAACAAATTTAGCGGATACTTTCCCATAGTTTTGAAGAAAATGTATTTCACATCTTTAAAACTATAAGAAGAGACACTAATATAGTCCAGTCGCAGTCGACAGGAAAAAAGTTGGAAAAAGGTCGGAAATAACATTTTGACAAGTTTTTGACCACGAGGGCCCTGTGAGAAAAGAGAGGGGGAGGGAAGACTGCAAAAGTTTCGACATTGCTTAGGTTTTATCATGACAACCTTTTTATACTTGCGTCTCCGTCCTCTTTTTTAGAGGACAGTCCTTTTTTTTGGTATCGTGTCCTTTTTTTTTTTTGTTCTTCTTAAAGAGTACAGTAATTTGTCCTCTTTTTACTCAATTGTCCTCTTAATGTCCTTTTTTTTCTTTGAAAACTTTTTCCTACACAGTATAGTACTTTCTTCAGAACTAAATTACTTAAACACAAAATGAAGACAGCACTGGTTTGAACAATTCAGATCTGTCATCTGGTTTTTGCTATTGTGAATGAATCGAAAACTGTCACCCAAATCCAATTGTCAAGTTTTCATTACATTCTTTTGGCTTTTTATATATATACATACTAATAGCTAGTTTCATTCACGAAAGGAATTGCTCTTTCTGTCAAAAGATTCGATCTTTTTCACTTTTAAGAGTTTTATTCATTCAAAAAGTGCAATTCTAGATCGATTCTCAACACGGAAGAATGCATCTCTGATGAGTTGGGAGAATCGATCTGAATACTTTTCTGTCAAACGTCAAATGAGAAATAATTTGTTATTTTTTGTCGTTTGTCGTGAAATTGTGCCAGTCTGTGATAAATAAAACAAAAATAAACAAATAATGAACGAAGGACTTGATATGTACTTTAATTATCCAATTAATTATCAATTAGCAATAATCCAAAGTCAGCAATTTCAATGACAAAAGACAAAAACCAAATGACAAAAAGTCAAATTGCCAAAACAAGTTTCATTGAAAAGTGCAATTCTCGATTTTGAGAACAAATCTTCCAAATTTGAATGAAACTCGCTATAAGACTCGTAGAGTTTTCGATGTCGCTTCCAGCTTCAAATGCCCCTACGGAAAGAGTCTTTTCAATTTCTAATAACATTTGGACACCTGAAAAATCGCAATTAAAAGTTGATACACTAGAGGCAATGCTGATAACAAAGTGCAATTATGACTATAATAGTGGACTTTTCTAAGAAGTCGGGATGACGTCTTAAAATAAAATGCACGACTGGGTCGCACGTACTTGCTCTGTTGGTGCAATAGTACGATGAAAACAAATTTTCGATCAATAGGAACAATTCATTTTTGAAAAATTTGGTAAAAACCAAAAAAATTTGGCTAAAACTGGAAAACTCGATATACGGGAGCTAACGTTAAGAAACCTTTAAAATTTAAAATAAGACGTTATCTTTTGGGTGTTATAAATGATACAAATGTTCACTTATGGCCAAATTAATAATACTGTTAAAAGCAATTTCCGCTATTATCATGTATAGCCAAAAACTAAAAATGCAGTTTTGTTTGAAGTATTCTATGTATGTTACATAAAAAGTTTTATAAAAATCGGGGGAGCCTTTTTTGAGTAAATTAGAAAAAATGAAAAAATTGGCCAAAATCTAGTGGCTCTTTGTATAGGAGCCACCATTTAAAAAAGAGAAACTGAAAAAAAATCAATGCCATCTGATAGGAAGCTGTAAGGAACTATACCAAACAAAGTTTGAGTGAATTCGATGCAACCGTTGACAACTTATGGCCATTTGAAAAAAAGCCGTTAAGAGCAGATCTCCGTTATTTGCATTTTTAGCCAAAAACTAAAAACGCAGTTCTCTTCAAAACACTAAAAGAATATAACACACAAAGTTTAATCAAAATCGTTAGAGCCATTTTCGAGAAAATTAGAAAAAACCAAAAAAAGTTGGCTAAAACTCAACGGCTCGTTGTATGGAAGCCACCGTTTAGAAAGGCTTCAGTGAAAAATTTACTAAGCCATCCTATAGAACACTATGAAAAACTATGTCAAACAAAGTTTGAGTTGATTCAATCAAGCCGTTGTGAACTTATGGCTATTTAAAAAAAAGCTGTTAAAACCTGATTTTCGTTACGACCATTTGAGGCAAAAACAAAAAACGCAGTTTTGTTAGAAATACTTAAAGTTAGCAAAATTTTAAATTTAATCAAAATCGTTAGAGCCGTTTTCGAGAAAATCCAAATTGAAAAAAACCGTTACTTGAAAGGTACCAGTTTGAGCCGGGCTAAAACAAAATAAAAAAACCTCGACAATGGTTTTTCTTCAAACTGCTATATACCAAGTTTGAAGAAAATCCGTCAAGCCGTTTAGGCTGTAGCATGACGTGAAAAAGCGCACATCCGCACATCCGCACAGACGCACAGACAGACCGACAGACGGTATGGAGGAAACCACTTTTTTGGGCTTCTCTATCATCGTAATGTCATGTTTGATTAAAACCTCGATTTTTTTTCTGCACGAAACCAATACTTGCCCTATAGAGCAAGTAAAAAAGTACGCCATTTGCTTCTTGCTACGTTCGCCCTTTCTCACTCTCTGTCAAGCGGTCTCAATAGCTCTCTGCATTTTCTGTTACTGTGTTACGGAAACGGAAGTCACGCTTATTTCCGCTGGATCAGTAAAATTTTTACCCTCATGCGCCTAACCTTATTTTATCAAATCTCGAGATTTGTACCTTGATGTTAAGTTCCAAAGTCTGCAAGGATACTGCCCTGGCTCAATAAACGAATTGAAACCTGACATTACTTTCGTTATTCTCCAAAAGCCTCTTGAAATTTTCGGGCGCATCATCGAGAATCGGAACTAAGGAATGGAACATGTAAATGGTAGTTGCGGCTATCATTTAAAAAGAAATAATAAGGAACTCATTTTTTGTGCATGAATAAAGTTGCAGATAAATGGAAAGATAATGTGAAATTATTAACACTTTTAATCCAAATCCACCCTTCCAAGAAATCGAAAGTTCGTCCACGTTTCTGGCCAAGACTTTAAGATATTACTATACGCGCTTGAAATGTATTGTGGAATTTTTAAACTTAACCAAATTTTTAAGCTCACTACAGCAATCCTAAATACAAATCCATAAACACGTTATGCATTGCGACACTTATAAGACACAATGAATAACGTCTTGTCACTTCTTAACGGTGCGGCGGCGGGCACGGCGAATCAAATAACGAAGTCAATCAAAAAATTTAAACTTGCGAAACACGAAATTAGATTATATTTTTCTTGACAGTTTAACAATTTACTTTGAACGACAAGATACTTAAATGTCTTCATCACGTTGCGTCGGCGGCGGTATAGCAATGAAAGCAATTTAACTGTTTTCATTACAACATGTCAAATTACAAGCTCCATCAAAATGCTTCACCTTGTTGAACAAACAATTTTTGATTTGTTTGTGGGCGAAATTTTTGTTCTTATTCGTAAACCATGATTAAATACAGAAGACTTCAACCAATTTTGTAACTTGCAACGCAATTTATAAATAAATAAAAAAATAAAAAAATGGAAGTCGTTGACTGTCTGGAAATGTGAAATATCAACAACCTCATGATGCTGTTCTTTGGGAGTACCTACATTCTTAGGAAATATTTGTAATTTTGTAGAGCTAACTTATATGGCTCACCGTTTAATATTTTTTTCAGAAACACAGTTCATCGTTATATCTTCTTCGTTTAATAAGACTAGACACTGGACCATAAATCGCACTTAAAACTCTGTTCGTGAATGCTCCAAGAGACTCTTCATCCGCCAACTTAGGGTTCCATGCTAATGGTCATGTACCATAATATAGCATGACCGCGACCGAGATGATAAGTGTTATGTACAAGGTCTTCTTTGTCCTTCACGAAAATAAGGAGTATCAGTTAAGTTGAAGGATCCACTACTTCCTTCCTAACACTGTTTTAAGCTCCTTTGAAATCGATGAATAGCTGGTAATGGGTCGCGAACTAAACTCTTTGGGTTTTCTCCTAGATCTAGAGCAATGTAAATATTTGCTTGGTGGTCTGTTTCGAGTTCTGAAGCCTATTAGATCATCAGCAAACTGCTTGAGACGTTTACATAAAACGATGGATAGGATTTTATAGGCGATGTTTAAAAGTCTTATGGCCTCTATAGTTGGCGCAAAGTAGCCGGTCTCCTTTTTTGTGCATTGGTTAGATGGTACTGAGATTCCACTCATAGGATATACTTTCCTCCGACCACATTTCGCAGATGAGTTGGTCTAGATTATCTCCAGCGTGTGTAAAAAGCTTAGCTTGCAAACCATCGCATCCATCTGCCTTGTTCATCTTTAGTGTGGTGATGGCTACTTTGATTTCATTTTGGTCGGGTGGATGCAGCTCATGGTCGTCATCTAGATTAACTGATACAAGTTGGTCTTGAGCGGGATCTTGGCTGTCCTCGATATTTAACAACTGGTTAAAGTAGTTTCTCCAGATGTCTAGCACCTCCTGCGTTTCTACTATGGTGTTTCCATCCTGATCTTTGCAGGGCCCAGGGCGGCTTGTGGAACCTGATGTACTCGTAGACTGGTGTACTCTTCTGAAGAAGTTTCGCACCTCTTTTCTGCAAAAACATCTTTGCATCTCCTCGACATCGCGTTGTTGGTGTTCTTTTTTCTTCCTCCTGAGTAGGCGTTTCTTATCCTTACTTCGCTCAACAGAGAGATTTTTGAACGCTCTAGTATCTCTCTGGAACCACGACTTGTATGTTTTCGTTTTAGCTTTGTTTGCCTGAGCACATTCGAAGTCAAACCAGGGGTTTCTGGGGCATATTCGGAGTCAAACTCAGGCTTGTTGACATTGGTTCTCCGGGATCTTATTGGAAATCTTAATGGGAATAGCTTTGTTATCCTAAGAGCTCCTATGGTAATCTGGTAACCTGTCATCAACCAGGTAGTGAGCCAATTCCATGTTGATGCTCTGAAAGAAGTAAAATGTTAGAAGTTCCTCCAATCGTGCATGTTCGCAAAAGTGTTAAAATTTGCCTTTGATGCGGATTTTCAAAAATTTCTCGCTGACTTTGCAAAAGTTCTAGACACTTTGCTTTTGTACCTTTTTTTCTTTTGAAAGCAGAACAGCATCCAAAGAATCAAGACTTCCCATCGAAGTGAAAGTTCCAATAATACAGCGTCATTCATTATGTAGTTTCAAGTTAGTAGAACTGACGTATGACATCTGTCAAACTCAGCTGTCATTTAAAGTGCCATAGTCTAAGTTGAATGTTAGCCATTTAATTTTTGGAACTTATTACTAAAGCACTGATTCAAACGTAGCCACTTTCGCCATTTTTCAAACAACACTTTGTTCAGCGAAGAGGCACACCATTTCTCACTCGGTGGGTTTGTAAAGAAACAAAAATGTATTGGGGCTCAGAAAACCCACAAGTGACCGAAGAGGTGACGTTGCATACAAACAAAGTGACTGTTTTGTGTGCTCTATGGTCGAAAGGTATCCTTAGTCCTTGGTATTTCTTCGAAGGTGCAAATAAGCAAATGGTACAGTCAATTTGGAGCAATATGGTAGAATGATAACCGGATTTTTTCTGGCCGGCGGCGGCGGCGATTGAAAATTACATTTTCGTTTCACCCATTCTTAAGGGACGCTTGTTCTTGAGATTAATAGAACCCATTCACAGTGGAAAATTTGAGGAAAAATGTATCGTGCAGCTTACTGAAATTTGAAGTTTATGGCACACCTCTGCTAACACATTATGAACCTTTTGAATACAAAAACACCATCAATCAAACCAAAATAAATTAATTAATTTTCTTAAAATTCATTCATAACTTGCAAGTCTTGAATAATTAATCAATGATTTAATTCGGCTTAACGCTTACATAAGTGACGTCGGTAAGGTTCTATGGTTTTATAAAACTCACACTAAAAGTGAAACCAAAATCGAAAAGGCAAATATCATTTCACTTTCACTAAGAGATCGGATTAAAGACACTTTGTATGGGAATGTTAAGTTATATCACGACTGCAAAGTCCCACACACTATTGCATTTCACAAAACTGTTGTAGGTGACGCACAGTCTGAACGAAAACGTCTCAAAAAAGAACCTGCTCCCGCAAACTTGCATTTCCAGCCATAAACATTGTTGCCTTACGCATAGTGTCAATACCATTTTATTTATTGTTGGTCTACGACCACAAGCGGGAGAGTGAGCCCCAAGAATTTGTGGGGCGACTGGTCTCGGAAGGTACGGTGAAAAGTTGTTTTCCAAAAATATTGTTCATCACGCTTTCACTTGAAATGTGCTGTGCGGTGCGTGTCTTATGACAGATACGATATAGGTTTCAACCGCGACATTCCGTCAAACACTTGCCCCCATATAATTAATAGGTAATATTATTTATAATAATTATTTGTTGAAGTGGTTTGTAACGTGAAAAAAGAAAAGCTAATAAATACTAAAACCAATTGTGGATTGTCACGCGAAACCATTTAAGATACAAATTTAGTTTGTGGTTAGTTAAATCGATCAGGTATAACGTTTAAACTACTTCTTCCAAAGCTAAAATATTTTTTTTTTATTGTAAGGCATCCGATTTCACCGATTACTCAACAAAAGGAAAAAAAAGTATCTATAACTCACAGGTGAAGGTCGTAAAAACACGACTAAAGATATTTTGCAATAAATATTTGAGATAGAAGTTTTTGAATCGTTCACTTTCACTTGAAAAGTAAAAGGGTGTGTTGCTTGCAGCTTTGTGGCATTCTTTTGAAAAAGAAATCTTCAGACACTGTAAGAGAATTTGTAAAATTAATTAAAACCGTGTTGGAATTGATTTACGAGTAAGTTTAATTAATTTCCTCCTCGATATCGGACTCTTCAAATATTCAAATAGAATATCGTGTTATTAGTTTGATTTCACAAACTCACATGAAATCTCTTTTGTTCATATTGAAGGACCCTTACTTTTTCGTATATTATAACGGCTTAAGTGCATAGCAAATGGAGACTTAATAAAGGGTGCTTTTTTAAAAGGGATATAACTATGAAATGAAATAAAACACGATAAATTGTATTAATTGCCATCAAATTGACTTTATTTTAAAGATAATATTACTCTTGCCATTTTTATTTGAATTTGATTTCTTGCAAATTCATTGTCATTGATCATGACTCTTTAACGATATTCATTGACGGTAACCCTCTACGCGGTATCATTTTTAATTAAAGTAAGGACCAATGACTTTAAAGGCAAATCACATGGCAGATGACAAAATGGCTGTCATCTTAAAAAAACGATGAAGACTTTGTACCTACTAAGAACTGTAATTGTTGAATTGCCCGGTTGGTAATTTTCATTTTCCTTCCGAATCGTAAAAAAACGAGAGCTACAGTACGTTTTCAATGAACTGTTGGATACCCTATTTCCTATATTTTTGTGTGTTTATGAGTTTGACTACCGCAGGCCGCAGACACCGCTGTTCCTGTTTTAGAAAAAATAATCTTCTTTAGCAGACCAGGACAAAATTCAATCACATTAATTTTGTGTAGCCGATGTTTAATAACTGCTGGCGCAGTAAAAAAAAGGCGTGTGCCACGCCCAAAGTTGAGACTTTTTATTGCCAGGGCAACTACTATGAGCTCAGTGACATTCAATTTTAAGCTGCAGATCGATTTGAACAAAACAAGACAAAACTTAAATTTTTAAAAATTAGATTTTGAATGGAAATAGGGATTATGGGTGTATATAACAATTCTGGAACCACACTCTGCTACATTACCAATGTATACCTTCTTTCTTTCCTATCTTTCTATTCCTTCTCTTTCCTCGCTCGCACATGTTAATTCATTATAAAGGTATTAATATCCCTTTGAGTGCATTATAATTGAATGCATTTTACGACTTTTTACGGGAACGCCCCTTAAAAGTAGGTGTGCCATCAAACATTGTAAGCAAAAATTAAAAGCGCACTAACTGAGCTTTGATCATAAGTCAATTTTTAGGCATACCTACTTGTGTGTTAAACTACAGCTGAATCGAGTAGTTTTAAACGATCTTACCTGAACAAAGGTATTTTATCAAAATCCCGACTTTAAAAGTGGGAGTATTGACAAAATGTACACAAAAAAATGTAGAGTTATATTTTTCAAATAACGAATGGAAAAAAAAGTTAAAATTGAGTAGGTATTGGTACCTTAAATTTTTAAGACTACGGTTTTTGTTCTTTCATGAAAAGTGGGCGTAAGCCACGCCCAAAATTAATATATAATCTCTTAGATTCGACTAAGAGACGCACAAATTTGGGCTTGTGGAATCATTATAAATAACATTTATTTGCAAAAACAACTTCCATATAGTTTCTAATGAAAAGTGGGCTTAAGCCACACCCAAAATCAATTTTTTGATTTCATACAGAATATGTAAATATTTTAAAGTTTTTCATTAAAATGTTTGCATTTTTATTTTATAAAAACAAAATTGATGTTTTTGTATGAAAAGTGGGCGTCAGACACGCCCAAACTGATTTATTTGTATTTAATTGGAAGAAGATTCACCTAAAGCTTGCGTGTGCAAAATTTTATCGTAACTGTACAAAAAACATAATTTTATTTTGCCAAAATGAAGTTGTTTATCAAAAATTGTGATTGTGGGCGTGTTTGTTTGCGGATTTCACCGGTTTTAGAACTAAGCCTTACTCTTGAACTAATGATTATATATTTCAAATTTCAGTTTAGAGAGTATACATACGGACATATGGACGGACGGACATAGCTAAATCGACTAGGCTTTTGATTCTGAGTCTGTTACAAACTCCACACCAAATACAATATACTCATTCTATAAAAATAGAAAAAAATGTTGGCCAAAATATATTGGTTCGTTGTATGTGAGCCACCATTTAATAAAATGCACGACTGGGTCCTACGGTGCAATTAAAGTACGATGAAAACAAAATTTTCGAGCAATATGAAGAATTCATGTTTGAAATTTTTTTCGAAAAACTACAAAATTTTGATTAACACTGGAAAACCCCATATACGGGAGCCACCGCTTAGAAATGCTTTACTGAAACAATTGCAATTCCATCTTATAGCACACTATAAAGAACTATGCCAAACGAATTTTGAGTCAATTCAATCAAGCCGTTGCGAACTTAATGGCCATTTGAAAAAAGCCGTCTAAACCTGATTTCCGTTGCGACCATTTAAGACAAAAACTAAAAAACGCAGTTTTGGTAGAAATATCTTGATAAAATTAAATTTTGATTTTAATCAAAATCGTTAGAGCTGTTTTTGAGCTAATCCAAAATGAAAAAAACCGTTACTTGAAAGGTACCATTTTGAACCAGGCTAAAACGAAATAAAAAGAACCTCGACAATCATTTTTCTTCATACTGCTATATACCAAGCTTGAAGAAAATCCGTCAAGCCGTTTAGGCTATAGCATGACGTGAAAAAGCACACATCCCTACAGACTCACAGATAGACCGATAGACGGTATGGCAAGAACCACTTCTTTGGGTTTCTCAATCATCGTAATGTCATGTTTGATTAAAACCTCGATTTTTTTTCTGCACGAAACCAATACTTGCCCTATAGAGCAAGTAAAAAAGGAAAACTGACAAAAATGCAACGCTATCTTAAAGGAAATTGTAAGAAACTATAATACCAAACAAAGTTTGAGTGAATTCGATAAAACCGTTTTGGCTTATTATGGTCAATTGATTCAGGTCTGAATTTTTTCTTCATTTAGCAGTGCACAAAATTGCTACTTTCATATTTGCAGCTGATTTTCTGTCGTCACTCAAATGTTCAAATTCAACATGTATTGTTAGTGTTAGCGCTATTCCGCTTCTATACTGCTCCCTAGCGCCCCTCTTACTACATTTGATTAAAAAAAAATATTAAATTAATTCCCCGTATGTTTTATTAATATTTGGCTAACACCCACAACGCGTTACTCAAAAATGTCCTTCATTTCATTCCATTTAATCCCATTCCATTCCATTCCATTCCATTCCATTCCATTCCATTCCATTCCATTCCATTCCATTCCATTCCATTCCATTCCATTCCATTCCATTCCATTCCATTCCATTCCATTCCATTCCATTCCATTCCATTCCATTCCATTCCATTCCATTCCATTCCATTCCATTCCATTCCATTCCATTCCATTCCATTCCATTCCATTCCATTCCATTCCATTCCATTCCATTCCATTCCATTCCATTCCATTCCATTCCATTCCATTCCATTCCATTCCATTCCATTCCATTCCATTCCATTCCATTCCATTCCATTCCATTCCATTCCATTCCATTCCATTCCATTCCATTCCATTCCATTCCATTCCATTCCATTCCATTCCATTCCATTCCATTCAGCACTAGACCTCGTTTTTAAATTCTTGATCCGTGGATCAACTTTACTTGATCCGTAGAAATCGGTGGGCTAACTCTAATACCAGTCTTGAATCACCGTCTAAACTTTGATTATGCGACCACGAACCGAGGTAAACCGTTTTTAAATTTTGATCCGAGCATTAACCATTGTTGTACAATTAGCCTGTTACTTACACTCTCAACCATTCCTGTTTGTGTGCGTTGATGTTCTGCAGGAAAGGAAGGAACCTATAATCAACCACCGAATCCGAACGGCTTACAGAGGACCACATTCCATAACACGATTTTCTCTTGGAGGATTTGCCATATCCTCGCAAGGGTTAAATAACGCGGAAAAGAACTTAGTTTTAGTCAGGGATCCAAACCCTTCACAGAACCTTCAGCGTGGTAGTCCGACACACTAACCACTACGCCACGGTGTACTTCAACGACAGGGTAGTAAGCTCATTGAATTCTTGGCACCACTGCCCAATGGAGAAGTATCAACCGTGTGAAATTTATTGCTTCAAAAACTCTATGCCACTTTCTATTGTTAAAGCATAACCTACCTTATGTGCCGCTATCCATGAGTAGCCCTTCCATTAAGGAAACCGAATAGCCTTGCGTTCTACTTATGAGTTTTACAAACGACCTTTCGTAGAACCAATACATATTTTAGGTCGCCAAAAATGCCGCATTGATGTCGGAAATATTTTTCCCCAACAATCTTCAAAACATGCAGTCATAGGTACGCAAAGCTTGAGCGTTATTTTCATATGAAGGCAGATTTGAAAGGACTCTGCTGAAAATACAATTTCGGAAATATTTTCAATTCATTTGAACATCGTTATTAAACAGTGCTCCACCAAAAAAGCCAGATGCACAACTCCCCTTAAATAATGTCCACGTAACTTCATCGGATGTATCGTTAAATTTTAGAGAATCCTTTTTTAATACCGGACTATACAACAATGTGGAATGCCTTACCCGAATAGATTTTATCTTCCATTGTGGTTTGCACGTTTGCAGACATTCAAAACCAATATGCATTCGAAATTCTTAGAATTCACAAGCTATTGCGAACATTCCTGCATTGCCACACCACATTCAAATCGTATGGTTTGAATTTTGAAATTACATTTAAGTTTTGAATTGTGGAACCTCACATATCTTTACGATGATTTTTAAGGTTTCTACTTGCATTGCACAATCATTTTGATTTTCTAAGTCGTTTCTGTGGTCAACTTAAATGGAATGTGGGTTTTGAAATGAATTAGACACTTTCATTAAACAAATATTAGTTTCCAAGACACATTATTGAGTACGGATAATACAATCAACATTTCTTAGAAAACTTTATTGATTAATTAAATTCATACCAATAACTCAAAAATGTTGAATAAAAATCAAACATGGCTGTGGCTACCTGAATTTTTGTATTATGTTCGAAATAAAAGGTATGTTTTTGATTTCACGAACATAAACATGAACATGAAAAGGCGACATTTCTTCCTGGAAAGTTTCATCAATACCTTGGGCGAGCTTGAAGATGAAGTTTTGTTTCCAGAAATATCAATAGGAAGGAAATGAGTACATTTCTTCCTGGAAAGTTCCGTAAAATATTTTAAATTTCAATCAAAACCATGACCAAAACTGGGTTCAATAAAATGTTCCAAACTATTAATAAAATCATAACTGCCATAGCAGAGTGCTTCTGGCAGTCCTGGATATATTTTTTCATTACCGGAGTTAAGGAAGTTTCTACATCATCTATATATACCAGCCCCATTCAGGTTCAATGCAAAGTTATTTCTCCGGTCGAGTGCTCAGTGTCCAGAACATTCCATAATTAGAACTCCACCCGTTTCTCAACGAGATACTTTCTCCAAACCATTTCCATTTCATACACACAAAAATACATTTTAAAGTGTGTTGTGTACGTTGTATTCTGATGAACTTTCTGGCAACAAAATGCATTCAATTCTGCGAAAAAAGAACTGTGAAAACAATTTGATATTCATTCACAATCCATCATCAGTTTTTATGATACGTGCCCAGTGCCCACACCTAGATACTTTAAACTTCACAAATAAAAAACAAACAAATTTAACATACAAAAAATAGATGCACGCGTACACAACAATATTTTGTAGTCTAAGTATCAGTTTTTAGCAAAATGTTTAATGAATTTAATTTGTCTTTCTTTGCAGTGTCACCATATTTGGACGTTTAATACAAGCCCAAATAAAAATGCAAATATGCTTCAGATACGAAAAAAAGAAGCGACGATGATGAAGCTAAACTTCGGATGCTGTGATATAAAGTTGACAAGAAAGGTGATAGGAATTTTAATTTTATTTTGTAGTTTAAATTTAGCAATAAGTAGCCATAGTGCCAGATATAGTGCACCCTTAAATAATTCCTCGGAAGATGAATTCAAGCCGCTGATTCTTACTCACTTTGACTTGGAACTAATAGAAAGGCAACAATTTACAAAAACTGGCCAATATCGAGTATTCGAACCTGTCGAAAGTGATTTACGACTAAACCGCAAGGAATTTGACAACCGACAAGGGGTCAAAGTGCAACCAACTGCTTTCACCAAATCTTCTAGTCCTGAAGCACCAAAAGATGGCACTATCGTCAAGACTGAAAATTCAACCAGTGATAGCATTGAGAACAAACTTAAAATTGAACTGAAAGAAATCGAAGGCTTACTTTCCTCCTATTTGGATGAAGTTTTTATTCGAAAAGATATTGAAAAGTCTGGAATTTCAATCAAAATCAATGAAACCTCAGAAGATACAAAAAATGATAGTTCAAGAGAAGAAAGCAAACTGGAAAAGAATTTGAAAAGACTTGCAAGATCTGCTGTTGTCAATATTTCTCTACCCAGAGCTGCTTCAGCAACTGGAAGATTATTTTTCTTTTCTGGTAAGTACGTGACGTTGTTTTGAGAAATACAAAAATAAAATCAAAAATAATATCTTTTTGCAGGTTTGAAAAAAATCCTTTGGCCTATTTTTATTGGAATCCAAATCATTAAATCATTGATATTTGCTCTCTTCTTACCTAGCATTATTGGGTCCTTAGGAAAAATTGCTACCCAAGGTAAGAATAATACATAGATTTGCTTCCTAATATTATTTTCCAATTTGAGATAGACAAACATCAAATAGATGGTAGATGGTAGATGGTAGATGGTAGATGGTAGATGGTAGATGGTAGATGGTAGATGGTAGATGGTAGATGGTAGATGGTAGATGGTAGATGGTAGATGGTAGATGGTAGATGGTAGATGGTAGATGGTAGATGGTAGATGGTAGATGGTAGATGGTAGATGGTAGATGGTAGATGGTAGATGGTAGATGGTAGATGGTAGATGGTAGATGGTAGATGGTAGATGGTAGATGGTAGATGGTAGATGGTAGATGGTAGATGGTAGATGGTAGATGGTAGATGGTAGATGGTAGATGGTAGATGGTAGATGGTAGATGGTAGATGGTAGATGGTAGATGGTAGATGGTAGATGGTAGATGGTAGATGGTAGATGGTAGATGGTAGATGGTAGATGGTAGATGGTAGATGGTAGATGGTAGATGGTAGATGGTAGATGGTAGATGGTAGATGGTAGATGGTAGATGGTAGATGGTAGATGGTAGATGGTAGATGGTAGATGGTAGATGGTAGATGGTAGATGGTAGATGGTAGATGGTAGATGGTAGATGGTAGATGGTAGATGGTAGATGGTAGATGGTAGATGGTAGATGGTAGATGGTAGATGGTAGATGGTAGATGGTAGATGGTAGATGGTAGATGGTAGATGGTAGATGGTAGATGGTAGATGGTAGATGGTAGATGGTAGATGGTAGATGGTAGATGGTAGATGGTAGATGGTAGATGGTAGATGGTAGATGGTAGATGGTAGATGGTAGATGGTAGATGGTAGATGGTAGATGGTAGATGGTAGATGGTAGATGGTAGATGGTAGATGGTAGATGGTAGATGGTAGATGGTAGATGGTAGATGGTAGATGGTAGATGGTAGATGGTAGATGGTAGATGGTAGATGGTAGATGGTAGATGGTAGATGGTAGATGGTAGATGGTAGATGGTAGATGGTAGATGGTAGATGGTAGATGGTAGATGGTAGATGGTAGATGGTAGATGGTAGATGGTAGATGGTAGATGGTAGATGGTAGATGGTAGATGGTAGATGGTAGATGGTAGATGGTAGATGGTAGATGGTAGATGGTAGATGGTAGATGGTAGATGGTAGATGGTAGATGGTAGATGGTAGATGGTAGATGGTAGATGGTAGATGGTAGATGGTAGATGGTAGATGGTAGATGGTAGATGGTAGATGGTAGATGGTAGATGGTAGATGGTAGATGGTAGATGGTAGATGGTAGATGGTAGATGGTAGATGGTAGATGGTAGATGGTAGATGGTAGATGGTAGATGGTAGATGGTAGATGGTAGATGGTAGATGGTAGATGGTAGATGGTAGATGGTAGATGGTAGATGGTAGATGGTAGATGGTAGATGGTAGATGGTAGATGGTAGATGGTAGATGGTAGATGGTAGATGGTAGATGGTAGATGGTAGATGGTAGATGGTAGATGGTAGATGGTAGATGGTAGATGGTAGATGGTAGATGGTAGATGGTAGATGGTAGATGGTAGATGGTAGATGGTAGATGGTAGATGGTAGATGGTAGATGGTAGATGGTAGATGGTAGATGGTAGATGGTAGATGGTAGATGGTAGATGGTAGATGGTAGATGGTAGATGGTAGATGGTAGATGGTAGATGGTAGATGGTAGATGGTAGATGGTAGATGGTAGATGGTAGATGGTAGATGGTAGATGGTAGATGGTAGATGGTAGATGGTAGATGGTAGATGGTAGATGGTAGATGGTAGATGGTAGATGGTAGATGGTAGATGGTAGATGGTAGATGGTAGATGGTAGATGGTAGATGGTAGATGGTAGATGGTAGATGGTAGATGGTAGATGGTAGATGGTAGATGGTAGATGGTAGATGGTAGATGGTAGATGGTAGATGGTAGATGGTAGATGGTAGATGGTAGATGGTAGATGGTAGATGGTAGATGGTAGATGGTAGATGGTAGATGGTAGATGGTAGATGGTAGATGGTAGATGGTAGATGGTAGATGGTAGATGGTAGATGGTAGATGGTAGATGGTAGATGGTAGATGGTAGATGGTAGATGGTAGATGGTAGATGGTAGATGGTAGATGGTAGATGGTAGATGGTAGATGGTAGATGGTAGATGGTAGATGGTAGATGGTAGATGGTAGATGGTAGATGGTAGATGGTAGATGGTAGATGGTAGATGGTAGATGGTAGATGGTAGATGGTAGATGGTAGATGGTAGATGGTAGATGGTAGATGGTAGATGGTAGATGGTAGATGGTAGATGGTAGATGGTAGATGGTAGATGGTAGATGGTAGATGGTAGATGGTAGATGGTAGATGGTAGATGGTAGATGGTAGATGGTAGATGGTAGATGGTAGATGGTAGATGGTAGATGGTAGATGGTAGATGGTAGATGGTAGATGGTAGATGGTAGATGGTAGATGGTAGATGGTAGATGGTAGATGGTAGATGGTAGATGGTAGATGGTAGATGGTAGATGGTAGATGGTAGATGGTAGATGGTAGATGGTAGATGGTAGATGGTAGATGGTAGATGGTAGATGGTAGATGGTAGATGGTAGATGGTAGATGGTAGATGGTAGATGGTAGATGGTAGATGGTAGATGGTAGATGGTAGATGGTAGATGGTAGATGGTAGATGGTAGATGGTAGATGGTAGATGGTAGATGGTAGATGGTAGATGGTAGATGGTAGATGGTAGATGGTAGATGGTAGATGGTAGATGGTAGATGGTAGATGGTAGATGGTAGATGGTAGATGGTAGATGGTAGATGGTAGATGGTAGATGGTAGATGGTAGATGGTAGATGGTAGATGGTAGATGGTAGATGGTAGATGGTAGATGGTAGATGGTAGATGGTAGATGGTAGATGGTAGATGGTAGATGGTAGATGGTAGATGGTAGATGGTAGATGGTAGATGGTAGATGGTAGATGGTAGATGGTAGATGGTAGATGGTAGATGGTAGATGGTAGATGGTAGATGGTAGATGGTAAAGATGGTAAAGATGGTAAAGATGGTAAAGATGGTAAAGATGGTAAAGATGGTAAAGATGGTAAAGATGGTAAAGATGGTAAAGATGTTAAAAATGGTAAAGATGGTAAAGATGGTAAAGATGGTAAAGATGGTATAGATGGTAAAGGTGGTATAGATGATATAGATGGTATAGGTAGTAGGAAAATGTATTTTAAATGCATCAAAATTTCTTAAATTTGAACTTAAGTGTTTACGCTTCCTATTGAATGTCAAATTATAAGACCAATATTTGATTAAAATTAACTTTTAAACGGCTAACGGTTAACGACTACCATTTGAAATATTCTAAGTTTTTCAGTTTGAAGAAAGTCATGGCTTATACATTTGTATAGTAATTTCATGGAACCTTGTTTTTTTTAGTTCTGAACTTCGTCAATGGCGGCGCTAGTTGTCTTATTTACTTTACATTAAATGTCTTCTATTGTTGTTTGTGCTTCCCATGGTAATCTAGGCAAACACCACCCTAACTCACCAAAATACAATGAGAAAGCTTAAGCATCCGTTCACATTACAGAATTCAGGGTGATTCGTTTTCTTTTTCTCAATAATTTTGGTTTTTGACAGATAACGGGTGACAGGCCTCAGAGTGTCATATTATTCTTATTCAGTATTTCTGGACAAACCGTAACGAAAAGTCTCACACCTCAATAATGTCTCCAAATTATTCAGCTGCGTTATGAAAATCAGCCTTCTTAGAAACATGTTTTTCTTGCTCTTCCAATTAGACGGGGCACTGCAGCACACATAGCTTTTGAAACAATGGCTTTATTGAAAACCCAATTTTGTAGGCAGCTAATTTCGCGGTTGAGTCTTTTTTCTTTAAATTAATGACCAAGAATTTTGAAGCCAACATTACTTGTCAAAAATTAATTTTATGTTGTTTATTTGAAATAAAAACATTGGTCTCGATGAATCACCCTTTTACAGGGGGATAGACAGACTTAATGTACCTTTTTGTTCGTCTCCGCCTTTCAAAGAAATGTTACATTTAGTAAAAACAAAAAAAAAAACAAAATACCAGTGGGGTTTGCAGGCAATTTTCCTGACCTATTTTTTTTTTTTTATTATACTGATTATTTATAATCTAGGTCATTTCGAGGAACTGAAGTATTATGTATATGACTAACATAATCTTCTCGATTTCCCAGAGCTGTCATAAATTTTTAACATCAAAGACACCATTCTCAGAATTTCTCAGCAATGGCCTTTAAAAATTTGAATTTCAGATTATTTGATTGATTTCATTAAAAGTTTTATTAAATCATAGCTGTGTTCCTAGAACGAGTTATTTTTTAGGTATGCAATTTACAAAAAACTGGGATTCAAAAATTATAATTTCTGAGTAGGTACTTCGTATTTAAAAAAAACAGATGTTCATGGAAAAGGACATTCCATTTGAGGTTTGAGGTTTTGAAACACAGTTGACAGTTTAAGTTCTTTGTTTAAAAAGTATTCATTTAAAACATTTATAAATCTCACTATAAGTTGGTTGGTTTTATAGTACATAATATATGTAAATCATTTTAGCTATTTTGTGAAGAATTTATGAAGGTAAAAACAGTCAAAAAAAAAAAATCGAGACTCACGAGCCCAAAATATAAGATTTTTGAGAGGATCAAGGTACCGGCAAGAACGATGTTAATAAGAAAAAGACTGTTTAAATGAAGTTATATTATCTATTTATTTCTACCCGCCATACAATGATTTTTGAACTTCGCTTTGTCTTTTGCGTGCTTCTTTTTCTCCTCCTCGCCTTCAGGCGATTCCAAGTCTTCCTTGGTCAGAAATACCAGCCGTTTGGCTTTATATTCCCTGAGGTGCTGGATGGCATTTTCATGCGGTTAACATAATCCGCCAATTAGCAATATAGTTTTAGCCAGATTCAAATGTATGGAATCGAAGGAAGTTTGCAATTCCGATTTGGTTTTTGTTATCTTCATATATACCCAATTTAAATTTTTTGCTCGACTAACATTCTTGCAGTTCTCTTTGTCCTTGCTCAGTTCCTCAATCAGTTCAATGCACTTCTTCACCAAGTTCTTCGAATGACTTTGAGAACTTGGAGAGAGCATTTCATGGGAGATGTCCAAAGGGTGATCTTCGGAATCAACAACACCGACACACGTTCAACTTGCTGATGTCACGCTTTCTCTCTTTCTCAAAGAAATCGAAAGGTGCTTGAAGTGGTAAAAAGGACAGGGTGCGGAATTCCAGATAATCTTCGGCAGAATAGTGCTTCACAAAAAAAAAATGGACCTCTCCTTCGTTGGTCAGATATTTGTAAAACTAACCATATTTCTCCCGGGAGATATCATCTGTCATTGGGTTTAATCACTTTGAACTCCTCGTAAAACAGTATAATGAAAATATTTGTAAAAAATATAACTTCCCGCTGGCGCTGCCAAGAATGTCTGAAAATATAGTAAAAATCAAAAATTTATTTTGCCGTTTCCGAGATTAGCCGGAAAAAACAGACATACCGACAGAATTGGCTATAATTGTGGGCGTGTTTGAGGGTTTTGCTACGCAACCTAGGATTACATACAAAAAATGTTAATATTCATACTCGAAAACCTCTACCAATAGTTGGCTAGCATTTTATAATGATTGCAAATATAGACTTTTAACGATAACGCCCTTAAAAACTGGGCGTGTCCAAACAAAATTCGAACATCAAATTGATATGTGATAATGCGTAAAATTTAGTCTGAATCAGGTCGTTTTTTCAATAAGCTTAACAAAAGAAAGGTATTCTATAATAATACTGGCAAGTGCGAGTCGGACTCGCGCACGAAAGTTTCCGTACCATTATCTATAATAACGAGCAAAAAATCACGTTTGTTGTATAAGCCCACTTTCATACCCCCTTTATTCAGTTTTTGGTATTTGTTGTTATAGAGGCAATAGAAATACATCATCTGTCAAAATTTCAACTGTCTAACTATCACGGTTCATGAGATACGGCCTGGTAATGGACGGACAGACGGACAGCGAAGTCTTAGTATTAGGGTTCCGTTTTCTCCCTTTGGGTACGGAAAACTAAAACGTCACACTCCTTGAAATGCTGTTATTAAAAAATTTTACACACCAAACTTTTTTATTTTAATATTATGTAACTTACGAAAAAATAGGTTGGAGCTTATACCTAATCGGCATGGGTACCTACCTTTAGTTTTAAAAACTACTACAAAAAAACTGTTCTTTTGTGAAAAGTGGGCGTAAGATTCCATAATTTATTATAAAAAGAGGGAGTCAAACACGCCCAAATTCAAAATTTATTTATTTTACAGAAAATTCACATTTAGCTTGTGTCTGAAAAATTTAAGCATTGTGGTTTGATCATAATTCTAAGAAAAACATAATTTTATTTTGGCAAACAGAGATGGATCAGAAAAAGTGGTGATTGTGGGCGTTTTTGTGAGCTGATTTTCCCGATTCCAGATCTTAGTCATTGTTTTGTTTCTGGCGTTAGTAGTCATTCGAAAAAAATTATTTTATACAAAAATATCTACCGAAACTGTTTTCGTGATATTATTTCGAAACAATGATGTAAGTTCAAGGCGCAACTCCACTGTATCATGTTCATGCGGCACAGTGGGGTGTTTAATTTTTGTTCAAAACAATTTACTTTGGAAAATCAAATATCCGCTGCATGAGGAACTTTTTTTTCTGCATACAATAATTTTGTATATGAAAAACTCTTCTACATTACGCCTTGGCCGGTTTGGATAACGCAAATTTTTCGTTGGCACTTATAATGTTATCTTGTATGGCTTAATATATAAAGTTGGATCTGGTAGGTGGCGCTGAAGTAACCTTCTTACACCTTTCGATTTATATTTTATGAATTAACAATTGAATTTATTGTTATTAGGATGTAGGACTACGTCTGTCGGGGAAGCTAATAATAAATCAAAAAATTGGAATAATATTATAAAAAATTGAAATTTTGTTTTCAATGAAATTAATATGATTTTTTTTTTGCAGGATCATCCTCAATAGCTGGTTTCAATCGTCCATCAGAGACGGTGAACGATTTGAATTTCAAAGATACATTCGAAGATGACAGTAAATTTATGGTTATGGATAATGGTGGTTATGGCTACAATCAACCAGGTAAATTTATTGAATATGAAATGAGTATTTAAGTTCCTGATACATTTTTCAATTTATTTTTGTAGAAGCCTCATCAAATCATTTCTCAACTCAACTTTATGATGCAGCTGAAGCAAATAATATCTTATCTAGACTTGGCTACAACGACAACCGAAATAATTACTTAAATACTTTGGCATTTGATGAAAACAAAAATGCCAATGCCGATTCTGGGAGTTCATCATCTATTTCTGACGTTTATAGCGCTTTCAAGAAACTACCTCCATCATCGCTTGTGCTAGCAAATTACGATCCATTTTATAGTCCCATTTTGTCCCGAATAGATGCTATTCTTGAGCAATTGGGATTGGAATCCAAAAAAGAAAATTGCAAAGAAAAATTAATTTGTTTTATGTATGCTGATCCCCAGAAGTATGCACCGTATAGTAATTTGGTATCAGCACAGTTGAGCAGGTAAGACAAAGAAGACACGAAAATTGGTTTCAAATTATTAACTTTAATTTTTATTCTGACCATTTTTTAAAACCCAAAAAAAAAAAAAACTCTTCGGTGTAGAAAAGTGTAGTTCAATGAGAGTAAAGGATGTCGAATGTCGATTGCTGGACTGAGCGACCATTATGGTCAAAATAATTTTTCGAATCTTCTACCTGCCGACTAAGCTCCGCACCCCACTCACTACAGCTGCAACCGAACTCTGTAAGGGTTTCAAATAAGATTTCCTTGATATTGCCACCAACCTGAAGATCGCTCTACTCTAGGTTTCAGGGTACAGTAGTCGTTGATCTTGCCAGGCTAAGATCAGCACTTCACAGCTCACTTGCTGAAGAAGTCAACATTCCGCTAGGAGCTTTGAAGGGCATTGTTTTCTCTCATTTTGTAGCCATTTTGGAAAGTTATTATTTTATGTTGGATTTCCAGCTTAATCTCCTGTCCAAAACAAGACCTAACTACTTTCCTTCGTCACCGGATTCAAGACTTATACCATTAAAAGAGGAAAAAAGTATGTGCGGAATTGTGTTTCCCTCGTTAAGAGGAGAACAAGTTCAGTTTTGTGGAGGCTTACAGGTTGGCTTATTGGAACTCTCCTTTTCCATTAATACTAGCAATTAAGTTACAACTAATTAATCATCAATCATACGATTGGGGATTGGACACAACCTTGTGGCGTGCGTCTTTTGAAAGATCGTCTTGCAGATGTTACACCTTGGGTATTATTATTTTGTCGATCAGCTCGCCTCTAACAGAAAGTACCTATTCGATAAAGCGAACAGTAGGGATGTAGAGACGTGTCGACAAAGTGTAGTGTGTAGGTACCAACGATATTGCGTAGATGGATGTCTAACAACCGATCTAAGGTTTCTATAAGGAATAATGATGCTTATACATACATGGGTCTAAGATATTTGGGTAAGCTTACATAATACATAGTCCTCCACCTATTCGTCCGATTATATTGTAATGTTTTTAGTCTGACGTTCACAAACAAAACTTATTTTCTTTTACTTTTAAATCACCACTTCTATCGCTATAAATCAAACTCACTTTTATCTAAGTTCAAACTCTTTATTTATTTATTTATCTTAGCCACACTAATTATTCACCATTCCATCGTCACCATGGTTGAAATCAAACTGTCCCGTTTCACTTTGAGATGCCCTATTTATACTGGTATAAAGGTTCTCGAAGAATCTAATACTCGAACCATTCAGAACATTCAAGATGCTTTTAAAGCTTTCAGAGCGCTTTCAAATTTCAAAATGCTCAAGTACAGTATTGGTCGAATTATTACAGCATAATTACTGTAGTATAATTTTGGGCGAATTGTAACCAAACACAAAAACCATTCATATTATAACAGTATCATTGACTTAAAGTATTAACCTTCGAAACCAAAGCCCGTTCCAAGATTTTATAAGTTAAAGATTCATTTGAGATAAATGAACTGGAGGTGAAAGCAGGGGTCAAGCCATTGCTTAGGGACAAATCAAAAATTGCGAGAAGATCCTCATTCATCATTAAAATAAGATCTTTTTGTGAACCAACAGGACAAGACCAATTAATTTTGCACAATAAAAGGATGTGAGCGAGTTGAACATTCAAACAAAAATTGGTTACTTCGTTAATAAAAATAGAATGGGTCCTGAAATAGAGCCTTGTGGATCCCCGTCAATTTGCAGATTCATAAATTCAGATACTACCTCATCAACATTCATCCTCTGGCTTCGGTTAGAAAAATGTTTCCATAATTTCATACATTATATTCCATGATTTATACTCTGCCAAAGAAACTACTTGGAAGGAAGCAGAACATGAAATGGAGATGTGTTCTTATAGCCACCACAATATTTAGTTTCATAATTCGTTTGATGAAACTAACAGGCACCCAGTCTTCTCCGACTAAACTAATTCGAGGATTTGAAATAACTCATTCTCAGAAGTTATTTCAAAATCTCATTTCGTTGTTGAGGCCAAAATTCTTCATTATTGCGTATGAAATCATGTTGGATTATTTCAGATAGTTTTGAAGTATCCTCTTTAGTTGTTGGGTCAAGAAAGTTATGAACTACTTGCTTTTTCCCTAAATCCAATACAACTAGGGTTATTCCAAATCAGACGAAAAGGTTGGTTTGTATCCATTTGTGATGTTAAAATCCTCTTTTGGCTCTGCGAGTCACAAAAGTTAGTTTATTTCGTGAACGGCAAGAACGCTCCCAATTAATTTTCGAAGGATTTGCATATCTGATCGCACTGTTAACCTCAGAGTAGAGTAAAGGACAGAATTTGTGATGAACTGAGAAATTTGTAAGAGGAGAGCATGCTTTTCGAATAACTCAAGAGGTAGAGATTGTAGGATGTTATCCTTGTCATTGGCATTGGAGAAGGTATAACTTTGATTCCATTGGATGTTGATGGCATCATTTTGTGGCTAAGAATTTTATCAATGGATTTAACATCTCTGATTTGAAAGGTCAAAGGTGTAGGCACATCCGCAATGTGTAATCCAGTATTAGGAAATCCATCCAAGTACAACTAGTCCTGTAAAAGGAGTTTATGATAGATCTTAAACTATCATTTAGTTACGCATACAAAGGAAACCCTAAAAAAATGGGATTTTTAATTCAGAATTGTCATTTCCGATCATTTTGTTGAAAATGTTTTTCAATTAATGAACAACTTTTTATAATTGTGGAATCCTGAAATTTCGAAATGCGATAGTCCATAAGGTGAGGCAACCATATCGAGGTATGTAGGTCATTCCCATTATAAAGGGTGTTTTTTTCTAGAGGTATATTGATTTTAATTGGCAGCACTGTTTTTATTGGCAGCCATTTTATCATGCCAATTGTGCAGATTTATTTCGGAAAATATGGTTCCGTTCGTGAATCGCAAGAAATATAATTTTCTTCAGCGAGGAAGCTCATTTTTAATTGAATTTCTAAGTCAATAAGCAAAATTGCCGTATTTGGAGTGTAGAGTAATAGTCAAGCCATTGTTGAAGAATCTTTGAATAAGAAAAAAAAAAAAAAACATGGTTGTCTGTAAAGTCGGTTTACGGACGATAATTTTACGTGATAACCAGTTCACTAAAAAGTTCATGTGTAGGTAGTATCCCTCCAACCACCAACCACCAACCACCCACCCCACCTAAAAACAACCCCCATTTTTGATTTTTTTTCTCACACCTTCCTCCCAAACATCAACCTCCCACCCCCACATACAACCAACCGCCCACCATTTTTGACAGTTTTTGACAATTTTTTCCTCCCACCCCCACAGAATAAATCTTTCTTCCTTACCACCACCAACCAACCACCCACTATTTTTGACAATTCCCTCCCAAACACCAAATCTTCCCTTAAATCCAACCACTTACTCCACCTGCTACTCACCTAAAATTTTTGACAATTTTTTTTTCCTCACCCCTTCACACAATAAATCCACACCTAACTTACCATCAAAAACCACCCACCCCACCTAAAACCACCAACCAACCACAAATTATTTTTGACAATTTTTGCCTTACTAACCAAATACAACCACCAACCAAACACCCACCATTTTTGACAATTTTGCCTCACTCCCCTTACCAAATCATTCAACACCAACCACCCATCCCAACTACAGCCAACAACCAACCACTAAAATTTTTTTACAATTCCCCCAACACCTAATCAACCTCCCTCCTTCCCCCTTCACCACCACCACCAACCACCCACCCCACCTACAACAGCCAATCAATAACCCACCATTTGTGACATTTTTTTTTCACCCGTTAAAACAAACACCAACCTATCACCCCCACATACAACCAACAGCCCACCATTTTTGAAAATTTGTTCCTCTTCCCCCACACAATAAAGCCAGCCCTTCCTTACCACCACCAATCACCCACCCACTATTTTTGACAATTCCCTCCATGCACCAAATTAGACCACCTACTCCACCTACAACCACCTGCTACTCACCCATCAGTTTTGACAATTTTTTTCTCCCCCCCCCTTGCCAGTACAACTATCTTTGATAATTCCCTCTACTACACCCTCCCCCAAAAACCAAATACCCATTACACCTACAACAACTTGCCACTCACCCAACACCGCCAACCACCCATCACACCTACAGCCACCAACCAACTGCCAACCATTTTTTAAAATTTCTTCCTCACCCCCTCCCAACTCCAAATCCCCCAAATTCAACCACCTACCCCATCTGCCACCACCTTCCACTCACCCACCATTTTTGACAACTTTTTCATCGCACCCCATCAAATCAACCATCCCCACCACCAAAACCGTCAACCAACCACCCACCATATTTGACAATTCACCCCCCCCCCCCACCATCCAATCATACCAAATCATCCCAACACCAAACACCCATCCCACCTACAGCCACCAAGGAACCATCCATTAGTTTTGACAATTTTGGTCTCATCACCCAAACCAGCTACAACTATCCACCATTTTGACAATTGTTCCTCTTCCCGATACAATCACCCCCCCCCCCCCACCTGCCGCACACACACTGCCACTACCACTAACCAACCAAACAACAACCTCCCCTCCCACTTTATCGACTTTCTAGGCTATCAAAGCAGCTAAGTAACGTGACTGTGACTGTGACATTTTTTTGTACGTGCTACCCATATAATCCAAACCGATTTATTAGACGTTATCACGTCAAAAAAAAAATTAACGTTTTTTGCATGGCATGTGAAGTCTCTAGGATACATCGACAAGCCAAGGACGACTGAAGATTTGTAAAACAACGTTCACCGCGTTATTGCTGATATACGATTCCAAATGCTGCAAAGAGTGATTTAAAATTGGACCCCAAGATTGAACCACCACCAGAGGGCACCACTCTAAAACGTCATTAGAGTACTTAAGATTCTGATGTACAGGGTGATCGGTATAAGGTGCACCAAAAAGCTAAAGCGAGTAAATTGTGTTAAGAAAAGAAAAATATCGTATTGGATGGGGGTTTTTTCCACTCCGTTTAGCCGGAATGTGCAATTTCCTAAAAAAAGGACTTAATTTGGGAAAAAAATTATTAAAAAAGAACAGCCTATAGTTCCTACAATATCTTTTTACCTTTTTGTAAAACCAGAAATCTCTTTTGTAATATTCTCTTTGTCCTTGCGTTTTTAAATTCAAGGGATGTCCTTTAAGATTCTGCTACAACATTCTTTATTCGAAATTAAAAAAAAAAAAAAAAATTTGAATTCATCTTCCATTTTCTGGTTTTAATACATTCAACATTTATTTTTACAGAGAACTTGATGAATTGCGAAAACCTACATCTGAAAACCAAGAAATACTCAGATTCTTTAAATACATGAAAGCTGCCAAAGATGGCCAGGATGGTGTTAATTGTGAAGAAACTTACTCTAAATGTACGGAATTTAAGGACTTTGATACTCCCTTAATGGTAAAGTCATATAACGACATAAATAAATTAATCGAAGCGCGAAAACTTAAATAATTTATTTGACTTTAATTTAATTTAATAGTCTACACCTCAATGTAAATAGTTAATGTTACGAATTAAGTTACTATTTTTACATTTATTGTATGTAATAAAATAATTGGAAAATGTGTAGTATGTAATGAAATGCATCTGAGAATAGATAATTATGTATCTTGAGACATATTTTAGGAAACGGTATTTATTTAATTTATTTAACTTATTGAACTCGTTGTAATTTATTATTTTTAATAAAACTATTTATGTAATTGTTAAAGAAATATTGTTTTTATTAACTTCATGTAAGATTAGCTTTTTTATCAGTTAAAAATAAAATATAAAAAAAGTGCGTGCGTACAAAGTACACATGTTAGAAGTGAAATTTCTTTGGCAAACTCATTTTTATTTTTTTGCACCGCATCAAATGACCAGTGCAGCTTTTCAAATTTCAAGGCCGCTTACCCGCCTAACACATTTAATATTATACAGTATACACATCACATTTTTCATATCAACCTTCCAGCGCTCATTTAACCACATACCAAGTCACATCCCTGCTACCTGCCAATCTATTTAAAACCATCAACCACTTGACTGCCAATGATGCCAGATGAAATATGAAATATGAAATATGAAATGACATCGGAATCGAAATAAGATCCCACTAATTTTGTACTGTAGGGGAAAAAAACCACCATGTTTAATAGAAAGTTTAACGCTTAAAGCCTACTCAATGCATTTTGCAAAAAAAAAAAAACACCTTAGCACGTTTGCACTTGCGTCAAAAATTTGACATCCCAGTTTCAAACCGTATTCAATTTGATTACATTGCAGTCAACTCGTTAAGTTTGTGCATGTTGAAAGCACACTTTTCAGCTTAAATGCAATCGATTTAACACCAGTTTGAAACTTTAATAATTGCAAAATAGTTTATTCGTGTAGGGATAGCCTTATGGAATGAAATTAAAGTCTTGTATTTTTTCATTAGTTACCTAGACTATAAAAAAAAACAACTGTCATAATTCGGTTTTCGGGAAACAACAAAAAAAATCTTACTTTTTTGTGTAAAAATTACTTGCTGAGCTCAATTAGGTACTATTTTTTTGTTTAATCAAACTTTAAGCCTTAATTGTACATATTTTTATTTTTGATTATAAAATAGTTTTTTAATATTTATGTACATACATATGTAATTATGTATGTACCTATGTCGTACTGAATTATCCTTAAAATAATATCATTCTATAAAATAACAATCCAATGAAATTGTCCAAACATAAGCAACACCAAGAATTTTTTTCCCACTACTTTACCCACCAAATAGTTTTTTTTTCCAACCATTTTGGTGGGAAAAACAACCTATCTGGCAACACTGCTGACTGCCTACAGTGGATTACGAAAAACTTTTGTCTGCTATAGCGGCATATACATTGTTCAAAATCTCACCAAGCATGTGAGAGTGTGTGCAATACGTAAACGTTGAATGCTTGCTTTTGACCAGTGTATATGCCGCTTAAGACACACATAAAACATATAATGCATACCGTCCCTGCTACCCACGGTCCTATTTTCAACCATCAGCCACCGACCTACCCACAGTTGATATGCAGAACCAGTTTGTGCTATTATAAAACAAACCTAACCTAACCTACAGCTCTCTCTCGCTTCTTCCCTACTCTCGCTCCATGGCTATGTGCTATTGTGCTTCATGCTACGTTCGTCCTTTCTCACTCTCTGTCAATCGGTCAAAATCGCTCTCTCGATTTACGGGGACGGAACGGAAGTCACGCTTATTTCCGCGGCATCAGTAAAAATTTATAACTTTTTTTCCTAACGTTCTATAGCAAAAGCATTTTAATTTTATAGTAGAACGTTAAATTTCCTACAATTTTGTTGGTACAAAAATTGTTGTTTGTTTATTCTTTACCGAGATATACATAGCTCTTCGAAAAACAGGTAATTTTTCAGAATTTGCTAAGAAAATTCCAAAAAATTGAGCTTATTTCTTCTAATAGACGGAAACTAGTCCGAGGTTTTTGTATTACGATATTTTCATCATTTGGAAATTTAACGTTCTACTATAAAATGGAAATGCTTTTGCTATAGAACGTAAGGAATACAAAGTTACTGAGGAAAACCCGTTGCAAGGTCGAACATTTTGCAGTTACCCCTTCCCCTTCCCCCTCCCCCACCTCTTTTTCCATAAGGCCCTCGAGGTCTAAAACTTCGTAAAATATTTAGTAACTATCCTTGAACAACAGCTGATAAACTATTATATTTAGCTTCCGGCCTTTTCCCACCTTCCACCCACTTTTTCCAACCTGTCGACTGGACTAAATGTATGCATGTGGCATATATCGGGTTTTTCAATAAGAGCGCTACAAAAGTTTTTTTTAAATAAAACAAAAACGGTTTTGGATATCAATAAAATTCTTTATTTTTGTGAAAGTACGTTCGATGCCATTATGTATGAAACTCGATTTCTTTTGCATGGCCACCACGGGCACGCTTGCAGACACTAGACGCTAAACCCAATTTTCGACGGTTTTCAAGCATAAATCGGCCGATACTGCTGCAATTTCACGTTCGATATTCGTACGAAGTTCATCATTCATCAACCGTCGCTGGCTTGTTGGCATAGACCATAGACTTGACGTAGCCCAACAGGAAATAGTCTAACGGCGTCAAATTGCACTACTGATTGTGACATTTCCTGTGTGGCTTGTGATCCCTATTCACAGTAACTTGACTGTCTTGATCATCACGGAAGAAGTACGGCCCAATGACGCCGCCGCGCCGGCCCATAAACCACACCAAACTGTAATTTTTTCGGGATGCAATGACTCATGGAGTACGTGTGGATTGCTGCCTGATAAATACCGCATATTTTGTTTATTGACGAAGCCATTCAGTCAGACGATTATGACCATAAATTGTACGTAGCGCTCTTAACGTTGAGGCCACTGACTCCGAATTTCGGTAGTAAATTTTAATAATTTCGACTAGTTATTGGCTCTTATATCTTTCCATCATTAAATCTTTACTGAAGAGAAATGTCAAAGAGCGGCAAGAAATATGGCGTCGTTTGCTGTCCCTGTTGCTCTACTTTTGTAGCATCCTTGTTGAAAAACCCTTTATGTGCATATATCATGAAGAACGTGACTCCTTCAAGTTTTAAAATCACGATATCTCCGAAATGGTTCTTCTGACAAAAAAATGATTTTAACACATTTTGTAGATAATTTCATGGTTTACAACTTTGTGTTATATTTTTATGATAAATCCTACCGTTTACCAGAAAGATTGTAAAAACCGTTTATTTGACCTTTTGACCTTGAATAACTTCTAACGCACCAGTCGGATCGATGAGGACGTTGCTTAATTTATTTTAAATGGTGTCCCCAATGTCTGTACCGATTTTCAGCTTTATGCGAATTTTTGCAAACCGAAATGTCTATTTTGACCGGACTATTAATCAATTTTTTTTTTCTAGCATAAGATGTTTACGTAACTACTAACACAAATCGAAATTTGAGGTTTGTCACTCGAAAATAAGCATTGTTCTTTTATGAAAACGATATTGATGGTTTTGTATGAAAAGTGGGCGTCTGCAACGCCTAAATGGAAATATTTTCTTAAATTTAAATTTTCTTAAACTTATAGCTAATACGTGTGCAATATTTTAGCTTTTTAATTTGATCGAAACTCTACAAAAAACACAATTTCATTTTGCCATATAAAGGTTGTTGAACAAAAATTGTCATGTGGGCGTTTTAAGAACTAAGCCTTTTTCTGGAAACAAAGATTTTGTGTTATAAACTCCACACCAAATACATTACCTCTATGGAAAAGGGGATTAAAAAAGGACCCGCAGACATTCTTATCAAAATTCATAGAGCCGTGCAAATTAAACTTCTTTTAACTATTGTATCCTGCCATATACCGTTATTTGTCAAGTGAAATTGGCAAACACTCTCCGGGAGACTACCAATAAATACTTAGAAATTCGAAGCCAATATCCCCAGACAAACAGGTAGAAGGACGGTAGAATTTTCAGGCTCACTTTTCCGACTTCTTCATCATCGTAATGACGTCATGTGGGATTTTTCGATTGATGTAGAGTCGCTAGTGGCCGGCCCCCTAAGGATTTTTCCTCATAAAATATAGCACTGTAGCCACAAATACTAATATTTTCGAATGATTCTTGAAATATATAATTCTTTAATACATTTTTTATCGGTGAAAGAAAAAAAAAAGTCGACTAATTTTACCAAAAAAATATTTATTTAGATTTTTATAAAAAAAAAAAGTCAATTTTTGCAGTGGCCGGCCCCTTGTTTCCTATTTCCGGCCAGCGGGTGTCCCATCTTCGGCCACCCAGTAGATAAAGGGCATTAATTGTGTAATAATTTTTTTTCAAAGATTTTATTATTGAAAATATTAGAAAAAATAACTTTAATATTTAAAAAAAAAACTTGGTTGTCTCTAAAGTCGGTTTACGGACGATAATTTTACTTGATAACCAGTTGACCAAACAGTTCACGTGTAGGTTGCAAGTATCCCCCCAATCACCAACCTACAATCACCAACTAACCATCACTTTTGACCTCCCCCTACGCACCGACCCCTCCCCCACACACCGATCCACTCCCCAAATAACCCCCCTTAGTCAACTTTTACACCAACAAACCACCCACCATTTTTCACAGTTTTTGCCTCACCAAACCTCCCCCTAAGCAACACCTAGCCACCCAACACCCTACCCTCACCTCACACTTTGAAAAATTGTATGGACATTCTATGCTATAAAAGCAGTTACGGAACGTGACATTGTGAAATTCTTAAATTCCTTAGCCTTTCTTCTTCTATGTACGTCCGTAAGTAAGGAAATCTTCAAGCAATTGACATTTTGGAACAACTTTTTTTCGTTTTGTTGAGTTCTTTTTCGCTTTTCACTTCTATTTTGTCTTTTAAGTTTTCTTTTTTGAACTTCTGCGGTTTTAAAAGATTTCATTTCCTTTGGTTTTTTATCGAGCAAGCTTTCTTTTTGCCACTTCGGTGCCCATCCGTTTCTTTTTCGACTGCTGGTTTCGGATCGGACCCTTGAAAAATCGTCGTACAGAGTCGCGTATAGTTTTCGGATTTTTATTGACAAGATTCACAAGCCAGTTTTGCTCTGGTCAGGGACCAAATTTCCCGCAATTCTGTTGTGCACTCGGTCCTGAAGGGTCGTCCTTAGGACCTTGAACCATCTTGCTGCTGCTCTGATTGGCAGTGTGTTTTGTCGGATTTTAAACAAAGCTTGCTCTAAGTCCATGCCTTAATATGGTATGACATGCTTGGTACCTAGGTATTCTTAATTTGAGCCTTCTCATTTGCCCGGGCCATTTTAAACCGTTTAAGACAATTTTGAAATATCTATTTAATGATCAAAAAGTGGTAACCTTATAAACATTTGTGTCAACCCTAAGATAAAACAAGGGGCCGGAATTAGGACGCTTGCGTCCTATATCCGGCCACCAAGAAATCATTTTGAAAAGGGGGCCGGACACTGGAAATCTTTGAATTTTAACGATTTTTTTTTGCTACACGATGATCAGAGAAGGTTTATTTATCATCGAGTTGCCTATCTCCGGCCGGGCCGGCCGACAATAGCCAATCACGTGTATTTTCGTGCCCTATTTCCGGCCCCCTTAAAATCAAGAGTAAATACAACATTTTTTGACATTAAAAGGCTGTTTTTAATGAAAAATAATATATTTTTAAAGAAAAACAACACTAGAAAACACCTACCCACAAAATGTGCCCTCTAGACACTAATTCCGACAGCAAGTCCACTAACGATTTTGACACTATATTCACAAAAAAAACCTTCCCGGACTACATCGCTACAAAATTGTTTTAATTTGAATGAGAAAGAAGTTTAAGAGAAAACAATTTAAAACCAAACACTCAGAAGAGATAATATGGATTCACTATAGTTACAATGAATTTTCTGATAGGTGGCCGGCCACTGGAGGGGGCCGCAATTAGGCTACTCTACCCTATATCGAATTCGTTTACATATAGGTTTAATGTAATGCATACCAATATTAATTTTTGTATTTTTATTATTTTTTTGTATTTTTAAAATCAATTCTTGTTTTTTTTTCAAAAATTATAACATATTTTGAAAACAATTCATTAATTTTTTCTTCAAAAAGATAAGTTAAATAATAATGATGAATAAACTATCAATTGACGTATTTTAATTTTTTTCGAAAACGTTCTCAAAAAGTTTTTCAAAACTAATTTTTTCTAAAAACCTTTATACAGACTTTGATAATTTATATTTTCACTAGCAGGCCTGGCCACGCGTTGCTGTGGCTAAGGTAGGTATATGTCAAATGGTAAATTATTATTTTCGAATAATCATGAAATCGTTATAGTTGGTATAAAAATGATTGAAATTTGAATTTTCGTAAAGTTGATAAAGCAAAAATCAACATTATTAATCTTACTTATCAAGTTTGTAACAAATGAGTAAATTACAAATTTGATACTTTAACATGTAACATTTAATTTTAGAAATGAAGTAGGTAGGGTAAATAATTCTTTATTTTTAACAGTAATATTTATTGTTTTGAATTATAAACATTTTTAATTTAATATTAGTTCAACACTAATCGGTGCACAATATTCTTTGTTAATCTGTTTCTAACTAAAACAAATAGATTCGATGGTTTTCCAACACGTGAGCATGCAACATAAAGTTGTCCATGGGAAAAACATTGATTTTCCAAATCTAGACCTCAAATGGACATTGTTTGGCCTTGAGACTTATTAATAGACATGGCGAAAGTTAAACGAATGGGAAACTGGAGCCTTCTTAGGGGTATCGTAGATTCTGACGGTATCATTGGAATACGTGGCAACAGGACCACTTCTCCTTTAAACTTTCCAATCAAAATATTTGCTTCAAGAAGATTTCCGGTGATATTTTTGATGACCAAACGTGTACCGTTGCATAATCGAGGTGTATTCAAATTACGCATATTCGAATGCAAGACGAATAAACGATGGACGTGATAATGAGCGGCTGGTTTGCTGCCTCTGTCGTTCTCGTACTCTTTCTGTAGCTATGTATATGTGTTGTTCACGCGCCACTTTTGTTCTCGTAACAATCTGTCGCAAACGTTTGTCACGCTGTTCTTGAGATTCTTGTGAACGCCTCCCTGCTGTTCTTAATCTTTGAGCTAAAATTCTTGAATTTTTTTTTCTGCCGACTGATGAGCTCCTTCAACACTTTTGCGTTTTGCCTCTCTGCTCCGCTCATTAATAAGGTTAGATTTTTTTGGTGGCATTTTACTGAAAATAATAACGTAAACTGTTTGGTTTGTTATTAATATCTCATGGCAGCTTGCATACCTACCTCAATAAAAATGGCTTACCGGTTCCGCCTTATTCAGTAGCAACAGGCAGCATAATCCAATTTTAAGTACCTAATTTTTTTAATTTTGTATTTTGTATCTAAATTACTATGGTGATATTATTTTTTTTAATTATAAATCACTGTTAACTAAGTCTGTGGCTGGGCGATCAGGTTACTATTAATGCAAATAGCCTTAAAGAATTTTGACCAAACTTCACGGAAACCTTCGTAGTCATCCTTAGAATATCCTACGAAAAGATTAATTACTAATTTAACAAAATGCAATACAAATGCGCTAAAAATGCATTTGTGTCAAACCGCTTTATAAATTGAGAAATAAAGAATCCTATCTTTTAAGTTGGATCAAAATGCACACAGTTTTCAAAATTTGATTAAAATCTGTTCATTAGTTTAGGAGTTCATTGCGGACAAACAACGTGACACTCGATTTATATATATTAGATAAGTTGTACTTTTTATTCAGCTCAACCTAGTTTAAGTATTTATTTAAAAATTTCCCCAACTCCTAATACACATTATATGTGATCCAGTCAAGTTCAATATTCATTATATGAACAAAATTGGTTCAGTAAACATCTAAAATACCATTATGGCCTGGCCTTATGGCCATACATTTGTATCCAAAAGAAAGAAAGAAAAAACGTTTAGTATAGTCTTTTATTAATTTTAATCTAAATCGGTTGAGAAATTTTTTTTTTAGAAAACTTAAACCGTTTTATGGTAGTATCCATTTAAGCCGTATTTGAATCGAAATTTGAATTGTTCTTATCATAAAAGAAACGGATACGCTTAGGCTGTAGATTGGTGAAAAGTGAAACCCATTAGGTACGCACACACGTCCATAAGCGCAAATCCGCACAGAGATACCGCAGTACGCAGCTACGGATTGCATGGTCAAAATTACTTTTTTGATCTTCGCTATTATCGTAATATTAGATTTGATTAAAATTGATAGATAAGTATGAAGGTATATGGGATAGTAATGAAGCTTTACAGTTAAAGATATGCATATTTTATTTGTGTGCATAAAGACTATGCATAGCAATATTGTTTCAAGTATAAGATTAGCACCATTTCAATTGCCCCTTTCTTTTTTTTTTAAATTAAGCCCTTTTAAAACTGCACCTTTAATAACTAGCTATAGATCCACAAACCTCAATTCAGTATTTTTCATTGAATTTTAGTAAAAATGAATTGAACAAAACAATTTTTTTTTGAATTCAATATAACTATGCCAATATTAAGTTAAGTTATGGCGTTTTTGGTTTCGATTGAATTATATTTGCTTAAATAATCTGATTATGACGTTTCCCGTCATCATTACTGAAACATAAATTGCAACAATGGACAATAAGTTCCATGACTTTATCCCGGCTACACAATATCACATACTTTTTTTTAAGGGCAATCCCTTCAGATAGTCTGATAGTGTATTGCTCTGAGTAAAAGAAAGTGAAAGTAGCCAATGAAACGCAATTCAATACGTAGGTTAATTTGTTTACCATTACCTACGGCAAGAAATAAAAATGTATCATTTACTTTCGTATGTACTCGTAGGTACTCTTAGAGTGCAATATTGGATTCATTATAATATTTTGGGAACGTAAAGTGGCATTATAGTTACATGTTGTTTGTTTTTACCTACCCATAAGAATATCATTAAAGAGCTCTTAGAATAAAATATTTTGGATGATGATCCGTTGCGGAATGCGGACCACGGCCTCAACCAATAACATACCCCATCATACATACTCACATACTCATCGGTATTTTGATCACAACTTAGTAAACCTTACTTATTAGTCATTATTTCGAATTGTCTATCTGTCTGTCTGTATCAGAACCTACAACGTTAATGGCTGGTTAAGTTTTTGGGGCTTCTTCATTTTAAACGAACACCTACACTATACACAAATTAACCGATATTTTGAAGTGAAACTTCTTTAGGCGCATGAGGGTAAAATTTTTACTGATGCGGAAATAAGCGCGACTTCCGTCCCAGAAAATGAAGAGGGAGTGAGAAAAGGCGAACGTACCATGAAGCACATAGCCATGGAGCAAGAGTAGGGAGCAAGCGAGTGAGAAAGATCGAGATAGAGAGAGAGAGAACTTCACATCACGCACAGTGCCATGGGGAGAGGGAGCTGTAGGTTAGGTTTGTTTTACAATAGCACAAACTGGTTCCGGATATCAACAGTGGCTGATGGTTAAAAATAGAACGATGTATAGCAGGGATGTGGTGCGTTCTTTTTCTAACCATAGTCATCATTTGTTGTTACATAATGTTAATGTTGGGTTTTTTACAAACCATTTAAGAAAGAAACTTTAGTTAGGATAGGGAAGTATCCCCGTATACGTCATGATACAACTACTAGAGATAACGCATTCCAATTTTCATTTTTGATTTGTTCTGCGCATCTCGTCATAAGAACACCTTAAGGACACCTGCCTTCTCGTTTTCGCCTTCCCGTTTAACTTTTTTGTTTCGCTCTACCCTATGCGCCTACGTCATAAGAACACCCGGGACTTTGACAATAGTTTGACGTTTTTTTTGGCACCATGCGCAATGCCATATCTTTATAGTTGTATCATGCGTATACGTCAAAGAAATACATAATTAAATTATGTGTCAACTCAACACTGAATTTATTGTTTTTTCTACCAGGTAGCTAGCTGTCACTGAGTGAGAAAGAAATATATTTGTATATATGTTAAACTGTCAAACAACCTTTCAATTTATTGAATTAAACTTGAAGAAAAAAAAAACAAGCAGAACAAATAATGAAAGACAATGGTTTGTGATTATAAATGAAGACTCATCGTCAGAATCTGAGTATTTGTGTTTCTGGCCATTTTGGGGTAGTATTACTATTTGACACTTTTGGCTGTTATGACGTCATATAGTTACAAATCTTAACTAATTTGGATTAAAAGAACGCTTTTTTGTTGACTTTTGTTAACAAATGTCGACTATTGTTAAAAAAGAGGCAGTCAAGTGTATAGTATTAAATGTGTTAGTCGGGTAAACGGCCTTAAGAAGCTGCACTGGTCGTTTGATGCGGTGCAAAAAAATTAAAATTAGTTTGCCAAAGAAGTTTCACTTTTGACATGTGTACTTTGTACGCACGCACTTTTTTCAGCTTGAAAAATAACGATTTCTGCGATATAACCGACATGTTAAAGCTAATTTTTTTTTCGAAAACGGCTCTAGTGATTTTGATTTTGAAAAATAAGTGTAGCTTTTAAGTGTGACCTAACTTATGGCTGAAAAAAAAGATACCAACAATGGCAAGATAGGTACCTCTTCCATAGGACCAATTTTTTTTTTTTTTGCTTTGGACTATCTCGAGATTGGCTTCACCGGGTCTTCGCTTTGACATTTTAGACGTATAAAGGCTTACGTTGCTTAACTTATACTGCATACCAATATTTTTAATTAATATTTTGTTTGTTTTTAACATTTTGAAAACAGATTATTAATTGTTTTCAAAAATTATAAATATGCGTGAAATGTTTTTGAAAATAGATTTCAAAAAGTTTTTCAAAAGAAACTTTTATTCTAAAAAAACGGCTCTACATACCTATATTTATAATTATTTTATTCACATTAATTGAAATTCACCGAACAAATAAAATATCGTACCTATACTTATTCTTCAACTCAAATTATTTTAAGAATTTCGAAAAGTCTATTTTGTCCAAAATTTCTCGCCCCAAGACCACTTCACTCATTAGAGCAAGTACGTGCGACCCAGTCGTGCATTTAATTTTTTCACGAATCCATGAGTAAAACTAACAGTACACAACCTCACAAGGCTTACACTTTTGTTTACATTCAAAAAAGTGCAAAAACCTTAAGGCAAGTGTGATGCGTCATCCCCATCGTCATCACAAAATATCACAATATTAACCGACCGGCATTACCAACAAAATTATGCAACATGCTAAGCTTATACCAAAGACCAACCAGACTTGATGTGGCTAAAACTATCTGTTGGATAATAATATAACAAGGCCTGAACGTGTGTCTTTGTCTGACCATCATCACAAAACCGAACACCACACTTTGATTAGTTGAACAAACTTTGACTTTGCACTTCGAAACCGGTGCGGTAATAGAGTATCTTATGGATTTAATTTTGCTTGTAACAACAACAACAACAACAATCATGATATTGCTTATAAATTAAATCAAAGTTTGTAAGTGTGTGTGCGTACAAGTAATCGCTTATGTCTCTCTCTCCTTGCATAAGATTATTTCTTGGAGCAGCAGAGCATTTCTTCGAAGGATTGCCCAACTTTTGGGTTATTCCAAATGACAATGATTCAGACTTGCTGCATTCACATTATGGGCTGAGGAGCAAAACTTACCTAGAGAGAGAGATGGTATAGGAGCCAAAAATCCAAAGAGTATGGCAACATACAAACAACAATCTCAAGGCTTTGGGGTTTTCTCAAGGTGTTGGGATGCGAAGCACTTTTATTGTGGTAGGGCTGGACTTGGGTTGTCTTACCTTATTTTTTTTTTTTTTTTGATTATTATTTCATTTCTTATAAAGAGTTGGTAGATTTCGATAGGGTACCCAGTTATTTACTTGAATTTAGGTGAAGACGTGCTGAAAATTCCAGCTGTGAGATAATTTGTGTGAGATACAAAAAGGATACACGCAGTTGGCTGAGGTGAGTTTGATAAAGTTTTATTTTAACAAAAACAAACGTTTTTTTTTGTTGTGAAAGTGAAGAAAACAAAATAAAAGTTTTAGTGACAAAGAAATTAAAAAAATAAAGTTATTTCGTAACATAAAAAATTAAAACTCTTGTAAAACAAATACGAGAAGATACAATTTAAATAGTGTTCCGAACGAGTATCTGAGATATGTCTTAAGTTCACTTCGTTGAGTAAAAACATTGGTGTCGCATAGTAAAGTTGTGAAGTAAAGGGTTTCGAAATGAAGGGCAAAGCAATAATAAGGCAATCTGTTTTGAGTGTTACAAACATTATTTTTGAAGAGCTCATGTATGCCATTATCTTGTGAGAAATATGACGTCGTGTAAATGCATCCTTGGTTTTTAACTGGTGCCACAGGTGCGAGTGGTGCATTGCATTGATCCGGCTAAATTTGTGTTTTGTTCAGCTTATGAACATCAGCTGAATGTGATTTTTCCGCATAGACCTGCGACTTCATGAAACCCCACAAGAAGGACAATCTTATTCTCAAACTTTTCATGCAGAATGTCAACTGGGAGTCAGCTCTGTGGTTCAATCCGGACTACATGAAATTAGTTATCATCGTTCTGTAGCGCTCACACACGACGGTGACCGCCTCATCAACGTTGTTTTGAAAAGTTAGTCCCATGACGCCGACGCGACAGTAGCAAATCCACACCAAACGGCAATTTTCGAGGTTGCATTGTCAAGTGATGACCCTCATGTGGATTGATGTCCTCCCATTTTTGGCGAAAGATTTTTTTAACACAGTCATTCATCCAAACATGCGACATGCCGCTAAAGATGATTTTTCGGCAAAAATTGGGGTTCTCTTCCAAATGCTCTGAACACCAGTAAGCGAACAAACACCTTTTGTCTATGATCATGAGCTTCGAGCTCCTCGGATAGTTGGCTTGTGAACGCGGGTGTAAGCTCAGTCTGAAGTGAAACTCGCTTAGCTGAACTCTGCAAAAGGCCGAGTTATTGTGTTTATTGAGGATTCGACTGCCTGGGGTTCTGCTGTACATTTTCACAGACTGCAGCAATGGTCCTTAAGCATGATTAATTACCAAACGAGTCGGCTGTGAAGGACCCCATCGAGTACCACAAAATGGACACAAAGTAGCGCACAACGTTTAACAAATAAGTTATATCCTTTAGTCGTGTTGTTCAATAGTTTTACGTGGCATGGTGATTTGTCATCAGAAACTGAAAATAAACAACAGATTTGACATTTATGTCACCAAATAAACATGGCCGCCACAGGACACAAAAATCTAACCACATCCATTTATTAATGGGTAAAAACCAACATACTATTATTGAACCTTTTGGTTCTTGTTCCAAAAATTCTAGTTCAAGATCCCTTAAACTTTCTGGATCTATCAATATTATACAATTTAATGGTGTTCAATTTGCGGTCGCTTTGATAGGCTTATGGCCTATCCACACTTTCTTGCAATTAATCAGTCTTAAAAAGTTTATCTGAAAGCTATATATTTCTTGAACATGCAATCTCTTGGGAAATGTGAGGTTGCTGAGGCTGATGCATCTCTTTCCCAAAGACTAATACTTTTGCCTTTATCAGCCTCCTCCTTTACAAACCTTATGATTGCGCTCTAAGCACGACTCTTAGCTACTATACGTAAAGGGTGTTTTTTTAGAGGTGCGGTTTTCAATCTGGCAATACTTTTTTCGGAGTTTGTCTTTTTGACAGCTGTCACTTGATTTGTGCTCAGTTTGGCTTGATATTTCATAATGATGCGACAATTTTGCTTGTTAACGTGGACGGTGGAAATAGGCATCAACAGTCAAGATGGTTTTTCGATGCATTCCCAAGGGATCAATCAGCAAAGACACGACGTTGTTGATGATCGGTCGGCTTTAGTTTTTGTGTTAACTGAACTTTATATGACTTAAGACGCAAGTCTTTATGCAAAATACGAAAAAATGACGTTTGTGAAATGCCCAATTCCAAAGATCGACGAGGAATAAACAAACCTGGGTTTTCTTCAACACTTTGGGCTACAGCATATATATTCTCAGTTGTTTTTTAGCCACTTGCATGGGTTTTATTCTTCACATCGCTAACTTTTCCCAACAGCTCAAATTTTTTCACCAATTTCTGAATTGCGATCTGACAAGGAGCTTCACGACGACCAAAAAATGTTTTAGTTTTACGAACCGTCTCTGCCTTTTATAGTGAATTTTAATATTTTTAATGCGTTGTTGAAGCGTTAATCGTTCCATTTTTATTAATGGCGTCTATTTGTCAAGTGTCAAAAAATTATTGCTTCAGAAGTGACAACTATCGAAATAGCGGGCTATTCAAAATGACACTTTTTATTAGAAAACATTTTATTTTTGATATTTCTTTACGATCAGCGGTGGCGACTTCTTGCCCGAAATCATTTTTAAAACATAATGGCAAACCCTTACCTTTATAATAAAGTTAAATTCTTGGCCATAACTTTAAATTATATGCGATTTATTTCTTCTTGAAATCCACACGCCTAAAAAAACACCCTGTAGTAGGGTTAGGTTGAGAGCATAATCTCTCTTTAAATCATTGTTTCGGTTATGAATATGCAATTGCAGTTCTTTCCAATTCATTTATGCTAATCTACACCCTCATAATGTACCTACATCCATCAAAAGACACTTGGTTATTATCCCCACAATTTGCCTGCAGGTCTCTTACATACCATAAAGGATTTTAAGACTATCTCGACAGCGTTTTCAAGGTGCAGATGAATCAACTACGAGTATTTAGTGTAATGCCTATACGCATTTTACCTCTTCCTGTTTTGTATTTATTATCCAGCTTATACCTTTTTCTGGTCTCATATGTGTGTGGGAAATCCCTTTCTGGTATATGGAAAACTGTAGTGTTTTTTTTGTAGGATTATATTTATGTATAAGACACCATTTCATCTTAATTGGGTTACGTCACAGCCTTGCCTTTCACTTATCCATCTGGCTGTTGTGATGGAAACACACAGATCCTTACAAGAGCCTTGCTTACAGCTTTGTGTGAGGTGTTAACGAATGTTCTTGTTATGACAAGGAAACCGCATACTGCTGTATCTTTTGTGTCTTCTCTGTATTGTTCTAGTCAATTTAGCAAGTTCGTATTAACCTTTCTTTTATATTCCGCTTCAAGAAATAAAAACTTAGTTTAAAGCGCAGAAAGCTTTTTTCGATCAAAAAATAAATCCAGTTTTCTTCGGGAGAAAACCTACACAACGCACACGAAAATCATTCTTTAAAAGATACATCAGTTCTTGTATGTACTACTAATACAGGGTGTTTTTTTTTTTTTTTTTTTTAATAATTCATTTTCAATAATTTTGATTTGAGTATAATTTATTGGTACATGGCCACCGCGACTGGCGCGGATGTAGTCCAATCTTGAGGTCCAATTTTCGATCGTTCCTTGCAGCGTTTTGGGTAGTATTTCGGCAATAACGCTGCGAATGTTGTTTACCAAGTCGACAATTGCCTCTGGCTTAGCGGTGTAGACTATAGCGACTTCACATACATGTATGTCCAAAACGCTTAGCTTATTAGGTACGTGCTGAACGATGCCACGTCTTGTGAGTATAATCAAGAAGAATATAAGACTAAAACGCTTCATTAACAGAATTTTGTTTTTCGAAATATATCTGCACAATTTGCATGCGTTGTTCAGGCGTCAGTCAATTAATGATGAAATGGCAAACCAAACAAAAGATAAATCACATTGCAGATGAAAAAATGCCTGTCAATGAAAACAATGCTGCATACTTAAAGTTCTATATCTCTAAGAAAAAACATACTCTCATAACCTGCCAAAACTTTAGAGAGAAACTCGCATTCATAACACTTCAAATCAACAAAATAAGGAAATTAGAATTTTCGCTCTTTTCCGAGTATTTTCTTGTCAACCTCACAGTGGAAAAAGAAAAACATGGCGGATTTGTATCCTCCATTTATTTTCATTATTTTCTTTACCTTGCGTTTAAGCTACCACAGACATACAAAAGAGACAGCCAAATATTTGAAGTTTCTCTCTTTCACTACAAGTTTTATGTGCTTTTTATTTTAAGTATGTTTGAGCTCTCTCTTAAGCTCCCCCGTGCATTTTAACTGACTGCGCACAATGGTGTAGCAGCAGCAGTAGCACGTAGCGATGTCAAAGTTAAATGTACGTAATACGTATTGCACGGCTACAATGTGAAGTAGCAGCTGCAGCATAGAGAGCAGCTGAAGTACGAGTCGACTCCACTTGAACTTCACGAACGTGCTGCGCTGCAAAATAACAACAAACCAAAATGGCAGACATGATTTTTGTTTGGTTCAGTGCTACATATTGTATTCGTGTATGCTGCTTTGTGAGCTACTTTTTTTGACATTTACTTTGACATTGCTACGTGCTACTGCTGCTGCTACACCATTGTGCAAGCTATACACGAAAAAATAAAATGCACAGGCAGAGATATTTATGTATACATTTACCGTGCTCAATAAAATATTTAAAGGGTGTTTAAGGCAAGAGGAGTACGAGTTAGTGGTCTGAATTGTAGGTATATCCTGTGTAAGCTACTCTAGTTCTCGCCATAAAAATGGTTGACTTGACTTCTCGGTTTTTTTTTTTTTGATAATTTTCTGTGGGCGGCCTGTCGCACTAACTTATTAGCCCCGAATTTGTGGTTCTCTGTAGCTTGTCTCGCTAACCAGTGGACTTGTTGTTCTTTAAAAAGAATTTGTAAATTGTAGAAATGTTCAGTTATCGGGATTAATAGCACCATCTTCTAATCGTAACATTTTTTCGTCCGAAAGAACCGCCCTCGAAGACTAAAATTAAGTATTAACAACAAGTCCAAAAACTTGAAATCAGTCCTCCATCGAACCAACATATTAAAGTGAACTATCACAATTTACTTGGATGAAGTTTTAATCTTTCTCCGGCAGCAAAAATATTTTTAAAATGTTTAACAAGGCAAACATTTCACTTAAAAAGCTGGTTGAAAAGTTTTGCTTCAACAATTTCATTATTTTCCTCTTTCGAAAGTTTCCATTTTTTGTCCTTCAGTATAAATTGGACGCAAATGAAAATAGCTTAAGGTAGTTTGGTTAAGTATTGGAAAAGTTTAAACTTTCACATCAACTTTAAAATTACTGTCCGCAGACAGGTGTTTCTCACATTATGTATCTACTTTTAAGTTATTGAATTTGGAAGCTGGAAGAGCCGTGTTGATGGGCATTCTCAGTGGCTAAGATGGGCAGTGCTTGTATGATGATAACATGCCGGTAGTGGTAAGGAGCTTATGAAGTAAAAAAGTTTACCTACAAAAAAAAAAAAAAAAAAAAAATACGAAAGGCATTGGAGTCGGTGAGATACCTATTTTTATTTTTTTTTTGTCCTGATATCAAGGAAATCTGAAAAAAATGTGTTTGAAAAATTTTTGAGTTTGCTTAAACGTGTTGGTGAATTTGTCAACGGAGGGATTTCCAGAAAGGAAGTTTGCGTTTGGTTGCTATAAGACGCTAGAAAATAATTGTAACACGACAACAAAACAGAACAACAGAGAACACGTGTCAACACCACTCGGTTGGTGTCATCCTCTATCCGACAATAGTTATGCTTCATAGGAGGCCAGTCCGTTGAACAGGAACAATAATTACACATTTGAATGAAGTATTAATTGAACTTCGGTTTTCTTCTTTATTTTTGGAAACTGCTGTTCGCTGGCAGCAATACTTGAACTTCTTCTGGAGCATAGGGTGGCAAACAGATTGTTCCATCGCTTTGTGTTTTTTTGCACGATAACACTGTGACTGAAATTCTTTTACGACATGCCTCCTTTGGTCTTTTAATCAGCCTTGCACTTTTGAAGACTACCTTGCTAATTATTGTCCTCAGGTTTCCTTAGTGTATGGCCTATCCAGCGCCATTTCCCTTGATTGATGTCATCATTCACTTTTGTTTGTCCGGTCGGTAGCCACAGTTCTTAACACAGTTTATGACAACCGGATCTTCAAAATGTAACACAGGCAACGTTTCGAAAAATCGTGTAGTTTACTCAAGATATTTGCAGAGGATTCCTTCGTTTCACAGGAATATAGCAGCACTCAGCACAGACTTCATGTTGGATTCAAAGAGTGCAAAATTCGCATAAGGCGAATTATTTCTTGAGTAACATGCTGGAAAAAGGATTCCGAATGCCCTACGAACTTAATTATTGTATCTGTTTTTGATGTCTAGGAATATTAACATATCGACTGACATCTCCGCTATAGCCTCCTGCCTCACAATGCACGGCTGTTTTCATGAATTCATTGATCGTTAATATTGTATGTGAAGGGTTGGTCGTCGGTTTTTCCATGGGGCTTGAAACTTTACCACCTTCACATTTCTTATCACTTATTACATTAATAATGCCGATGCTTGGAGTGATATTTTAAAGGAATTGAACTTGAAGACTCGAAGGGATGCGGTTCGTATTTTTACATAGGCTCATCAGCCATGCAAACCACTGTATTTTCTGCTTCTTGAGCAGTTCATTTTCGCTAGATAGCACGTACAGTTCGTCGTTAAAACTTTTCCTCCATACTCCATTGCATTGTTACATACAGTACAGGACCGAATATCACCCGAAGATTGTTTCTCTTAAAGCACTCCAATTCTCATCCCATACAGCAGGATGATTAGAGTCTTGTATTATAGTGTCTCCTTGGTCTTTTGAGAGAGTTTTTTGTTACTAAGATGACTTCTAAGCCCGAAGAAACAGCGATTGTCAAGAGTAATTCTTCGACTTATCTCTTCACTGATACTATTTTGGGAGGCGAGAGTGGAACCCAAATAGAAAACTGTCCGTGACTACTTCAAAGTTAAATCTGTTATCGTGACGCGATGATGGTTTGCACCGTAGGACATCACAATACTTTATTAAAAGCCAGGCCCATTCTCGCCGCCTCCACTGACGTGACGGAGCAGTATCAATATCATAGTTTTCAAAACCGTGCGAGGGATATCCACAAGGTAGATTTTGAGGAGGTTTCATGACAGCTCCTCCCCGCCTTGTCTTAAGCCACTCTCGACATCAACCTTGACGGAGCATCGCGAGTTCTCACTTCACTAAGTTAGTCCTAACACACCATTTAAAGAGCGCATCAACTCTCCATCACTACCTAGAAAAGTCTAGCATTTTTGAGTGCGTTATGATTCTGGCCGAGGGTCGTGAAAGATTTTTGTATTCCAGAAACAATTCAGTGACTTAGCATTAAAGACTTACTTTGTAAAAAATTAGTTCCAAACGACTTCCTCATAATCAAACTGCAAAACTAGATTTCAGTTCAATAATGTAGAATGTAATTTGAAGTTTCCATCCTCCTTTTATCGTAGACCCGAAAGAAATTTTTTGATCCTATGTGCATGGGAATGAATTACTAATAAAAATAGCCAATTTTTTTTTACTTTTCTTTGTATCCTATAGTTAAAGATTCTTGGAATCATATTCATTGTCAAGACCATAAAATACCAACCGATGCTGCTTAGACTGCAAATACCTTCGTCCAGTGGAATTTTTGCTTATAACTTAATTCGATTCCTTCGAAATCAAAGTTCAAAGAAAATTTTATCTACATAAATCCTTTAACAGGAAATCAATAAGCAGGTATCTTTTCAAAGAAATCAATATCTTTTTTTTTTTTATTGAAGAATGTGGGATTTTCCTTTTTACTCCTTTTTTGTTGGTTTTCATATTAATTCCAAGAAAAACTTGATATGATTGCAAATATATAATATCATTACCTTCTTAAGGCAAATAATATCCTTATATATGTCTGTTAGGCTAATTATTAAAAAAAAAGTATACACAACCCTTGAACTTGCCCTTGTGAGTTTCTTGCAACAACAAAGGAAAAAACCAGACAATGAACCAATGTTCTTTCAGGATGACTCTTGGAATTGGATTTGAAAAGGATATGGGCCAGCACTTTATATATTTGATTCCTTCCTTTTTTCCTTTTTCGAAAAACAAACAAGAAAAAAGATCATCGTTCTATACAAAGCAAACTGGCAAAGGGTTCCTCAGACATAAAAAAAGCAAACAAGAAAAAAATGTATAAAAGATTTCCTTTTATAATCATTTTGTGCGAATGACTTGTAGCTCGAAGCAGTTCTTTTTACATCTTGTACTTGCTCTACAGGCCAAGTATTGGCTATTCCGTGTTGAAAAAAAAAAAATTTAATATAGGAAAGTGTTACTTACTTTTACTGTCTTAGCCTGCCGTCTCCAATCTCGCACTTCAAGTAGTCGGGGATCTATCTCTACCTGGTTGCGCCATTGTAGATGAAGTTTAACTTGGCTTCTGACTCCATCTGACTCGAGCTGGAGCGTTTTCGCTCTACATGGCCCAGCCATCTTGAGTTCAAATTTTTCTGACAAGGCTAAAGTGGCTGTACAGCATGTATAATTCACAGCTGTATCTTTCTTCGCCAAACGTGTTTGTTGTCTGTTTACGCAGACAGGACCATGAAAACTGAAATTTTAGCTCGAATACTCCAAGTGACATTTCAACCGATTGGGAGAGAGTCCAAGCTTCTGCGCCATATAGCAGGACTGGGGCATTGAGTGTTCTATACATCGTCTCCTTGGTTCTCCTGGATAGGGCTTTATTCCTCAAGTGCTAATTTAGCCTACAGAAACAGCGATTAGCTAGTGAGTTTACATCCTCGCTGAGTTTTTTAATTCTGCTTACAACCAGCAGTGTCTAGGTAGACAAATCCACTGACTACTTCGCAGTTATACGTTCCATTAGTCACGTTCTGACCGAGTCGGTTGATGAAAGCATATACTTCGCCTTGTCCGCGTTTACTTTTAGACATATTCTGCTTGATGTTAACTCCATGGCAAGTGAAGGCACCGGCTACTGCTCACTTAGTTTTTCCTTTCACGTCAATGTCCTCCGCAATACCAAGTCAATGTGTCGATTTATTAAAGAATGGTGTGTGCTAGGCGTACAGGCATGGATGTTCCGAATAAAATTTTCGAGAATGTTGAAACAGCTGCATGACAGTGCGTCACCTTGTCTCAATACTCTGGTCGTGCTGAAGGTTTCAGTAGAGTCCCATTAACTTTGACGGAACAGCGAGCATTTTCCAACGTCATCCTGATAAGGCGTAAAAGTTTAGCAGGGATTCTAAGTTGAACATGGCACGATATGGATATGGTTCAATTCTATATGAACACAGTCGTGTGCTAGGCTGCCTTAAAGTCGACAAACAGTTTTCGATTTTAAATTCTTGGGCTTTCTCCAGGATCAGGCGTAATTCGAAGATTTGGTCTTTCGTAGATTTTCCAGGTCTGAAGACGCATTGGATAGGCGTTAGGACCTATGAAATCATCAACAAACTGCTTAAGACGTTCAAATAAAAGGCTGGACATGATCTATTTTGGCTCTTAATTCACGCAGAGTGGGCGATCACCTATTTAATGGGTCAAGCAGATGGTACTATGAGATTCCAATTGTCGGCCTTACTTTTCTTCGATCATATCTTGCACATGAGTTGGTGTATACTCCTGACCATAATTCAGACCATCAGATCCAGATGATGGCTACTTTGATTTTGTTTTGGTTGGGTCATCTAAATTAACTGGTACTGGTCGATCAAGGGGTGGGATCTTGGCTATCATCGTCATTTCAAAACCGGTTAAGGTTAACTATCCAAATGGCTTACATCGACTGCGAAAGTAAGTATAATGGAACTGGGAACCAATTTCAATATCGAAAAAAAAAAAAAAAAAAATGCTAGTGTGCCTCAAGGTTCCGTTCAGTCTCCGACTCTTTCATCGCTGACAACAGTTCACTCAGCTTTTCGAAATAACCACATGTAATACTCTCCATAAACGATTTCCAATATTACTCACATTGCTAGGAATGCCAATCAATTCAAATTCGAGCCTAACTTCCTACGTTCTTTATAGACTCATTTTTAAGCCTCACTACAAGAATGTAGAATGCTTTGCGAGGCTCGATTTTTTCATCCCATTTAGATTTCCATTCAAAACCAATGTGCTCCGGTATCTCCTTATACATTATAACCAGTACAACTATCATGAACACCCGCACATGGTTGGACAGATGGGCAGCGGACATGGACATGACTGAAATTCTTCAAGCATGGTTTGATCATTTCGCCATAGCTTGTATAGCGCAAGTTCATGCGACCGAGTCTTCAACTTTATTGCTTTTGAATAAACCATTAAGACATATTGTTGTGAGAACCATTTCAGGGAGTCTGTGAAGGAGCAAGAAAAAGAAAAGTTTTATAAATACATTCAAACAATTTATTGGAAAAATTTAACTGACATTTTTTAAGCCAACAATACAAAGTTTTCCTATGAGACTGAATTTAAGGCATACTTTTAGGAAAAATGTTAATCTTTTTTTTTCATCTGACTCCATTTGACTAATATGTAAGGCACAGAGATACTGTTGTATAACCTGCGGGGTCGGGACCAGAACAAAAAAAAAAAAAAAAAAAAAAAACAAATGGCATTGACTTTATTTGTATGATAATAACATCATGATGGCAATGCTTGTGTAAATTTAAAGGTTGTATCCTTCAGTTTAAATTGCAAATAAAGAGTGTCTTTTATTTTTCAACAGGACGAGTTGGAAGTTGATTAGGGTTTGTTTTGCTTATTTTTCTTGGCTCTGATACATAATTTTCTTTTTATAAATTATTCAAAGCCAATGCTAATTTGAATGCAAAGTGTATACAAATTTGAGTGGAGCAATATTTGAATATCAATTTCCATGATTAGATTTCTATATGCGATATGGTACAAACAATGCCCTAAAAAATTTTCCAGGTGTCGTTGTCGCATAGTCTTTCGTTAAAAAAAAAAAAAAAGTAAAAGGTCTTTTAACCTAATAAATGAACCGAATTTGAAGAAGAAGAAGATGATGTTGTAGGTGTACCTACGACACATGGATGTTGAGGTTCATATTACCGTTCACACGAGAAGATTTAAATTTTGGTTTTTGAAATTAAGATATTGGACACAAAGATGTAGGTACCCATTTTTTTTTTTACCGAAATATGTACAAAAAATATATATGTATGTATGTAGCTAGCAAAAAATTTGAACAATTTAGGTTTTACATTTTTTATATTATACCTACACAATAGATATGGACAAGTTTGAAGGTTTTATCCGAGATTGCAATCAGATATTTTGTTCAATGTATTGAAGGAATTTAAAAAAATTTATTTTTGAGATGTAAAATTGTTTTTAGCAACTGTTGCCGCAAGCGACTTTGCAGCTCGAAACCTTAGGTATTTTAATTCTAATGCTAAGTTCCAATCTGATATTTTATGACTACCATATCGATCTTCGCCAAACCTCTTTTAATCAGCACGGTTCCAGGATACCCTGCAAGGGTTCTTCTACGGGGTTTCTACAGTTTTGTTGTGTTTGAGGGGTTTTGACCTCTAATGTTGTTGAAGATTCAGTGTTAATACCCCAGATCTGATCAAATCAACAATTCTTCCGACGACGTTCAAGGTTCAACTGGAGGTTCATCCAACGAGTGTCTTTACAAAAAAAAATATTACTACAATCCTGTTTCAAGACTTATGACCTTTCGTTTGAACACACAAATCTTTTGAGAATCATTAGTATCTAAGGCAGTCTTTTAGTAAATTTCAAACGTATATCGTCATCAAGAGCAACTTTGGATCCAAACTGTTTAAATGGTTTGAAACGCCTGCAAGTGTGCCACAGGGTCATGTTTTAAGTCCAATTCTTTGTCACTTTGTATTCAAGACTTTGAGCAGATGACTTTGTGCTGCTGTCGGATAATTTTTTTGACTGTCAATTGCAGAAATAAATTATTGCTTCATTTTTATTGCGGAACTTTGGATCTCCATGAATCAATATCAACGACATGGAAACAAAACTCAGGAACTTTAGGAACTGATATAATTAGCAAGACTGGTTAGAGAAAAAATGCTGCATTGGGAATATTAACTAATTTAGCTGCATGTCCAGTAGGAGCCTTGTTTTATTTTAGAAATTTGAAGAATCAAGTTCCATGTTTGTTTTACTTATCGAAACTCTCTGAACCTCTGTGATATTATTTATACCTTAGGCTTTGAACATAAATCTTCTTATAATAGATTTTTTTCTTATATGAAAAACTGTTATTACAATATTCGTATCAGATCCGCCTTCTTCGGACAATTTTTAATAATCTCTGGACTCTGGAGTCCCCCAAACCAGCCGATAAGGCCCTTTACTTTTTATTCTCATCATCAATGATATTGAAATGGTCATGAAACATCCCCATATCATTTAACGCCGACGAAGCCAAGTTCTTTAAGAAAATAAAATCTTCAACACAAGACTCTTTGCTTATTCTATAGTTATTCTCGATGGTTTCTAAGCTAATGCAACAAGAACTGCTCAACTGATCTAAGTATGGAAAACGCCAATCAATCGCATACTTAAACTCTAAAGACCACACCACGCTGGATTTGACTCGTGACCTCGGCAAAAAAAAAACTTTTGTGACATAAGGCCCCGACCCATAGAATTTGTTGGTCCGTTGCGGCAACGCATCCGTTGTCTATGGACCATTTCTCGTAAGAACGCGTGTATTTAATCGAGCTGTCAGTTGATTTACCGGACGCACGGACGCAACGGATTCTATGGGTCGGGGCCTGTAGAGCTCAATTTCTAACACACATAGATAATATAGGTATTGCTTTATAAGCCAATCCAGCACTTGGTTTCTTGATGGTCCGAGAAAATTTATACGACTCTTCAGTCGACAGCCGTCAGTCACTATATCAACAAATTCAAATCTCTAGAAAAATTCTAGCCCAATAGCTCCAACCAGGCTCTGTGTTCAATACCTCGAGCACTCAACAATTCCTGTGTGCACAGTTTTTTTTTTTTTGCAGAAGTGGAAAAGATCGACAATGTAGATACCACTAAATCAGAACCACTAGCAGTCTTGTACGATTTGTCATTTCCTTTAAAGGGGTTGGAGTCAATAATCGAACTTGGAACCTCTGGCGTAGCAGTCCTACACACTAACCACAACTACACACGGTACTACGGGCTTGAGATTAAGATGGTATTATCTCACGGGTGTCATCCAGTTGAAGCTGTGGAAATATAGACAAATTAATCTACATGCTAGGGTTTGAACCTAAAACTCTGGTTTTGCAATCAAGTACTTCATCCACTGTCAAATGATTGACACCTGAAACAACAACTGTCATAAGAGATGTCATAAAAAATCTCTTCCAACACTTTTTATGTGTGTACATAAATAGATTTATAATATTTATTCATCCAATTAGCACGTTTTCCAAGATACCATCACGCTATCGTCTATCTGTACCAGACCATGATATCCAAATCACTTAAATACCACAACAAATATCGGTCAATAACAAATAAAGTTGATGATGATGATTCAAAAGATTTCACTTCTCCTCCGTATAAATGGATTTTTCACTGAAAAAAAAAGTCATAAAACAAACATTATCTTTGAGTTTTGTTTTGGACTTGGACTTGCACGTATCCGAAATATTTCAACATCTCAGCTGCGGGCTGAAAGCGATGTCTTTTCAAAATTGAGTGTGATGCGATTTGTATCTAAAGAAGGAGAAATAAATTCCAGCACCCACCTAGGGGATTTTTATTTTTTTGTATAAATTGAGGTGAATGACTAGAAAATTTACGAAGAAAGTTTTTTTTTCTCCAGAAGATGCCAATCGATGGAGAGGAAAGAACAAGATAGAAAGTGAGAGTTGTACGTGACTTTGAGCAACAGATAAGATAAAATGGTAAACATGATGGAACGATGGAAAGATGCTGTATCTATGCATACCACCATACCATCCCCGCACCGCACCATACAGCACCACGGACGTTCGCTATTTCAGACGAAAATATCCGTGATCTTGAATTACTGATGAAAAAAAAAAAATAAAAAAATAATGCATATAATGTTAAGATACTCTTTTAAGACCCACCTGGTCTAGCCTATCCTGTTCATTGCATTTGTATTGTTATACCATACCAAGTAGTGTGTTAAGAGACTACAACACAGCACAGACATTAATCTAAATGTCTGGAAGGTTCTTGACCATAGCCACAAACGAACCATAAAATATATTAGATTGTTGGTAAGATGAAAGCAGTCATGCTACTGCTGCATGGGATTGGGATTTATTGTATCTGCTGGATGTAGGTAATGCAAGAAAATGCAGTTATAGGCTAGGCTTTGAAAATATGCTGTTGGAAGAGATAATATTATTTTATAGAGTCAAACAAGTGGAGCATGCATCGTGGCTGGGTGGAGGTTGAACGTTTGCATTTTTTAGAGGAACAACAATTACACTTCTCAGTTTTTAAGAAATAAAATTGGCTTTTGTGAGAATTATTAACCTAAGTCTTCAATGTCAGTTTAATGTGGGATTCAACTGTCAGTTTGACTGTTCAAAAGTACCAGTTAAAGAAGAAAGGTTCAGCATTAAATCAAGGATTAAATTGTTTGGGATCGTTTGATCTCAGGATTAACTTTATTTTATCCGTGAATTAGCTTTAAAAACTTAACGAGGCAGGCTATGTACAATTTTAATCCAGGATAACCAACTATTGCCTTTTGAACTTCTAGTATAGGTATAGGCAAAAAAAAAAAAACCAAACCTTTGAATGAATTAAAATATGAAGCTCTGATATTCTTAGTGGGAACTTGTTCTTATGTGTGTATCGTCCAGTTAAAGAGGAGGAGAGGACAGGACCAGAGAGCAGCAATAAGACCTTTCCACCTGTCTCTATTTGCATAGCAACCAGCCTAAGCACGGACCATGGTTAAATTTCATCAAATTGAGTTTCTTTCGCTACAGATGACCACCAAGTTCTTTATGGCATTGTATTTAAAATCTATAGTATTCCTAAAAAGCGAAACGTTTTGTGCGCCATCTATGGACGACGTTTACAAGCTTTGATTGGAGAGTAATTTTAGTGGTTTTTGTCTAAACTGCTATTTGAAGCAAAAACAACAACAGAAGACATTTGATGCAAAGTTTTAAATACAACTAGCGCCGCAATTGACGATGTTGAGAACTAAAAAAAAATGTTCCATGAAATTACTATAAAAATGTATTATACAATGTTTATGGTCTTCCAACGCTGCTATTTCCCTAACGATTCCGTTCGAAAGCTTGTTTCGTTAAATTTTTGACAGGTTTCTTCAGTGTATGGCCTTTCCAACTCCACTTTCGTTGCATGATGTCTGCATCAAATTTTTTCTGACCGGTCCTTTTCTACAGTTCCACAGTTCCACGTTCGATATGGTTTGTGGAAACCGGTTATTTGGAATGTGCTGAGAACATACAACGGTTAACAAAGTGCTGTAGTTTGCTCGTAGATGTTGGCAGAGTATTTCCATGTTTCAAAAGCCATGTTTACCTATTGGCACAGATTTTACATTTGGATTCGAAGAGTTTCATCTTGGTGCGTAGCGATATTTTGCTGGAGTTTCAAACATGGAGAAGGTGCTTATTCTGCTGTTTGCAATCCGCCCTCGAGTTTCTTATAATTGTCGTCAAGATATTCTATGTGAATTAGTTTGTGAAGTGGTCTCCATTGGAAACCATGTTATTAATTTGTACCCATAGCATGAAAGTGATTACACCCTCAATTGCCAGAAAGAACAGAATTGAAGACATCTCTTTATCTCACTTCTTGGCGCACATGAAAGAAGTTGGAAAGAGTTGTCTAGAGCGCAGAACGAAACACCTTGCTTTGTTATTGGACACTTTATAACAGCGACAATTTTCTCATGAATACCTCCCGCTTTAAGCGATCTCTAGAAGCATCAAAGATTTACATGATCGAAGGTATAGTTGTAACTATAATAGTTCAAGGATGGTCGCCAATGTGTTGTTGTGGTGGACACGATCGACAGCTACTAAATCCGGCTTGATGCCTGCTGAGCGCAGAGTCGATCCTGGACCTAACCTACTCGGGAATAATGGTTACCATTAACTTCTGAAAAATTTACAAAACTGTAATACCACGCCAGTTATTGCAGTTTTTGAGGTTTCTTTTCTTTTTTTTTTTTAGTTTAAAGCTTATTAGAAGAGAAAGTATACTAGCGACCCAGTTCATAAGTTCCCAGAATTTAAAAAAAAACAAAATTAAACGTCAATTTCGCATCTTCACACACCATAACTCCTTACAGTGACAAAAGCGCTATTCAAGATTTTATCCCACTTCTGATCCACCACTTATTCTTGTCTGTTGTGTGATTTGAATTTATTTTTCCCATTTTTAGGCGAAACTTTACTTTTCATAAGACTGACGATGAACATTTAATAAGCATATTGGTGAACCCCCGGGTGGTTCCTGGAACCAGAAGCATTCAATTTCAAATTAAAAAAAAAAACTTATGAAATTTTCAAAGAGGAAAAATCTATAAAAACATAAAACAAAAAATTTCTATTCACTCATCATAAATTTTGTAAAGAAGTTTTACTCATTTACTTCGGTTCGAATCTGAAACTCCTGAGGTAAAATATGCAAGCAGCAGCTTGTATGGTTTTTTTTTTTTAATTGGAGGAAATATGTTATTAAAAATGTATCTTAGACTCCTTGAATGTTTTCTCTTTTTCCTATACTTAAAATTTTATAATAATTTCTGAGGTTACATCCTTAATTGACTAAACTTTGATGGAAACATGACTTCGCCGGAAGGGATAATTTTATCTTTTCTTTCATCAAAGTTTTCCCTTCCGCTAGCTTTATTAAAATTTTCCTTGAATCTTTTTTATTTGTAAAAAACAACCATTTTGTTTATAAATCACCTTCCATTCTGAAAGTTTGCTGAAATTTTAATATTCTATTGAAAAAAATCGACCCTTTTGAACGCTGAAAGGAAATAATGTTCTTGAAATATAAAAATTGACGTTCACATTCTAAGCACATGAGTACGAAAATATCTTTTACTGAATGTTATGTTCTCTGACTTCTGAGAAAAATTGTTGAATGACGTTTGTGACAATAATTGGGTAAATATAAAGGACTCTTTTGTAACCTACATACGAGATACGATGTCTATATTTATCTTCGTCTTTGTATCTATTATCCTGCTTCTGCTTGAAGAATGGAATTCAGTATCTTATCTCTAGATTTCCCACTTAAGCTGAATTGTTGCATGATGACAAAATGATGATTGAATACTGCATTAAATCTCTGAAGCGTAAACTCAATACAATCAAAACTCTCACAAAAAAAGGTGAATTGAAAACCAAAATAAAAAGAAAAAAAAACTAAGTTTATGACGAACTCTCAAGATCAAGACTCTGTCAGTATTTTAAAGTACCTACATACCTAAAGCACTTTAAATCATTGTTCAGGGCCGTACTTGCCTTGACGTACACCAACGGCTTGCAAGTTTTGAGCACAATTTTCTTTGTAAAACTATCTACTCTTACATTTTGTGGCCAAAAATTAAAAAAAAAAAAAAAAAAAAAAGAAAAGAGAAGTACATAAGTAGGCACCACTGTTTTCATTGACAGCCATTTTGTCTTCAGCTATGTAACTTTTTATGATTTGCCATTTCACCATGAATCGACTGACGCCTGACCACCTGCAAATTGATCAGATTTATTTCGAAAAACATTGTTCTCTTCGTTCAACGCAAGAAATAGAATGTTCTTCAGCGATGAGACTCATTTTTGGTGGAGTGGCTACGTCAATAAGCAAAACTTTCATGTCCACATTTCATGTGGATTGTAGAAAACCCCCAAGTCATATTTAGGACGCCGGCGCGCCAGCAAATACAGACAAAATTACAGTTTTTTTGTGGATTGCTGAATTGTTCGTCTTTAAAAACGACACGTCGGCCAGAGGTTTACATTCAATACAGATCGTTATAAAGGGTGTTTTATTGTGGACGTGTGGTTTTCAAGGGTTTACCAATATGTTTTTAAAACGATGTCAACGGCCTTGGCTCTGATAAAGCATCGCTTTCCAATAGATCAGCGAAATCAAGCATCGTTGCGCGTGGTTAGTGGTTAGATGGAGGACCGTCAAAAACTAATAACCGCGAGCTGTTGGCATGTGTTTGTGTGTTCTTCTATCTTCTGTTCTGTCTGTCTCTCTCTGTCGTATCACTGTCTTGTGTTGTCTTGAGCCGATGGCCTAAGTTGCCAGTGCTTGTAAGTGTGTCTACTTCGTCGATTCATCGACGGAGCAGGTTAATATGTAATGTAATGTTTTAAAATAATTTCGAGCCGCCGTGGCTGGCTCGAATAAATTCCTGGGTGATTATGTCGACCGAATATTGGACGCAGCTAGCGATGCGAACCAAACCATTATTTTGTTAAACGTTGGTCAGGAGTAAGTCTATTCATTATGAAATGGCAAACCAAACTGAACATAAAACAAGTGACAGCTGTCAAAAAAACCAACTCCGAAAGAAGTATTGCCATATTGAAAATCACACGTCTAAAAAAACACCCTTTAGAACCATGATCAATGACTTTTTCGTTCCTGAATTGAATCAACTTGATGTTGGGAAACTGTATTTTTAACAAGACGGCGGCGCTACATGTCACACAGCGCATTCCACAATTTATATCACAATTTATGTTACGACTTACGACCTTAAACGCTGCAAAGACTTATCGAAAATTGGGCTTTATGTCAGAAATCGCTTTACTTTTTCTTGAAACATCAAGATTTTCACTAAAAAAAAAGGGGGGAGGGGGGTAAGTGAAGATGTAGCAGATCGTGGCATCAACTGTGTGGCATGCAATACCCACAATTCTTCTAAGTCCATAAGATGAGAAATTTGCTATCAATATTCTGCAGGCTGCAGCGCCCGCAAAAGTATACGGACCGATGACGCCGCTGGCAAAAATTTACACCGAACGGTAACTTTTTGATGATGCATTGTCAACTGGTGAACCTAGTGTACACGTGGGTCCATTTTATCGAGTTGAAGTCTTCGAATGGCCAATTTTGACAAGTCGTTTGCATTTGCATCTGGTTCTGGTGTACACTTTCACGGAGCGTGGTGACGTTCTCCACCGATCTTACGTTCCTTTAAAGAATTAATATCGTAAGGTTGATAACCAAACCGGTCAACTCAAAATATTCTACCAACCGTTAAAGAATCGGCCTTGAATGGCCGCGCAACCTTTGCACTAACGAACACTCATTTTGATAATAAAGTTTTATCATTTGGACCTTCTGTTCAATTGTTCAATAATGAACAACAAATTTGACATATGTCACCAAAATAAAATGGCAGCCGAGATCCACCCGGTACCTTTCAAACTAATTTCAAATCTCAAAAAAAAAAAAAAAAAAACCGACGAAAAGCTCATCTTACTTATTATAAAAATGTATCTTCTCTTTATTTTTATAATTTCCACTTCGCTTTCAATTATTTATCATACGCCTATAAAATCCTGCTAATCAAATGCGACCCTGTTATATTATGTGGGTACAAGGTACACCATTAATGGGTATGATAGGTACGCATGCTTTGGGGCCAACACATTTTTGTTTTGTTTTTGGTTCTGCACAATTTTTATAGTTTGCCTCTCACGTTGTTCGGCTCGGATGGGTATATGGCAGTTGGCTCCAAAACCAGGTTTAAAAAAACCTTTTTGGTCAGAAGACTCCGACATGGCATCGAAGCAAAATATAGATGCTTGTGAGTATATAAAGCTAAGATAAATTATTTTTATATCTTCTTGTTGTTGTTTTTGTTTTCATTCTATCTTTCTGTTTTAACTTGTCTTTCTCTTGTAAGCTGAGATACTCTTCCGGGCCGGGTTTCACTAGCAATTATACTCTGTTTGCATATTTCTCTCGTTTCTTACAACAACAAAACAACGATCATCAAAGACTTAAACATTGTATGCAAAAAAATGTATCTTGAATTTTATCTTTGCTGAAAGGAGAATCTATGATTTGTTTCTGACAATAACTTTGGAATTTTTCAGAACCACTTTAAAAAAAAAGAGTGTTTTTTAGTGTGATACCAAGTTTGGTCGATTTCGGATGCAGTTTTTAGAGCAACGATATGGTTGTTAAGTGAAATTGAACTTCTGATTTGCGCCGCCGACAAAGTAAAGGATCGAGAGAGCTATGTGATTGACCATAGACAGAGTATCTTAAAGAAAGTGTGCCAGTGCCAGTGCCAGGTGATTGTCGCGGTGATGTCGCGCTAAATATGCGACATATAATCGAAGTGAAAATAGCTAGCGAGAGTGCTCTTCGGTGTATCTTTCCATACCAAAGAAATTTTTGCCTTGTCGACTTTTAATTGATCAAGCAGTCAGTATATTTGTGTTTCAATTAATTGAAGTTTGAAGCATTCCAATAATTTGTTTTTGTTTTGATTGTCATGATGAATCTTCATAGAAGACATAGAGTGTAATAATAATTTCTAATATTTATTAAGATACGATTTGTCGTGCAGAAGTTGTGTAAATTTTTTTTTAATTTTCTTTTTTGTATCTTTTATTTTAGAAATGGACCTAAGGAATAAATTTACGTTGGCATTCGTTGTGGTGACTCTGTTTGCATTTGATCTTATCGATGGTGACGGCTTGCGATTGCCAGACCAACAATCAAGTCCAAATGTGCATCCTCTTCAACAGCTTCAGCAGCCACAACAACATCCAATACAACAACAAATACAACAGCAAATTATACAACAGCAACAATCTCAAAATATCAATAATGGAGGGGCTCCAAATTTTGGCGAGGAACGCAATAGACAAGGCAAAGGACTGTTGGATTTGTTTGGACTAGGCACTGGGTCTAATGTTGATCCTTATGTGGCGAAGACCAATCAGAATTGTCTAACTGGAGATTTGTCGGAGTGTTTTAAGACCCAAGCATTGCATGGTTTTGATGAAATTTTCGTTCGCGAAGTTTATCCGTAAGTTACTTTTTTTTTTTGGTTAGGAATTTTTTTTAATTAATTTTATTGTTTTTTTTTAAAGACTTTCGGACTTTGCTCGGGTTGTAAGAACACCCGAATCTCAACAGAGATCCCTTTTCGATGAACCGTTTGAATTTTCATCGGAACCCAGGCAAGCCGATACCGATTGGGATCAATTGGTGAAATATGCACTGAGAAGAGCAGAGAGGTAAGATACAAATTATCATTGGTTTTTCTTTTTTTTGACGTGACTTTACTGAAATGGGATTTGAGGACTTTTTTTACATATACATGTTGAAACCGTTGAAATTTGAATTGATCTTTGGGATTTTTTTTTTGTGTAACATTTTTTTCAAAAACTCGATATTTATGTAGTTACATTGCTCTTTGTTCCCAAGAAGAAAATTTTTTGAATTCGTATCTATTTCGGTAATGTTCAGCTTCATGCAAAAAGGTTAGGTAATTCCATAAATTACTAACTTGAAAACTTCGCTGAGATTTCAAATCTAGCATTCCTGTATATTTTCAAAAGTTTGGCGGTAAACGTCATATTTTTTTGACAATAAATGAAAAAACAAAATTTACTTAAGCGCAGGCAGTCCATTGTAGACCATAACCTCAACCAATAAACCCAACTAGCTAGTCCAGTCTCTAGCGAGTTGCCTCCAGTATCCAGTTGCGCACAACAAGTTGGTTGAGGTCATCCTTCACTTGATCGAGACACCTTAGATGGAGTCTTCCATTACTGTGTCCGATCTCACTGCTCGGATTGAAGTTTCGGGGGCCTATGGATGTTCGTCCATACGCTCCACATATCCCAGCCATCTAAGCCTTTATATATCCCGCTTTTTAACCGGGTCACTCTAGCTGTATAGCCCGTACAGTTCGCCATTGAATCTTCTCCTCCATACTCCATTGATAGGACCGAATCTAACCCGATAAATCTTTCTCTCAAAGCACCCCAGCCTGTATTCATTGGATTGTGTCAGTGTCCACGCGTTTGCCCCATACAGCAGGACTGGGATGATAAGGGACTTGTATATTGTCTCCTTGTTCCTTTGATAGAAGGCTTTGCTACTAAGATGCCTTCTAAGCCCGAAGAAACAGCGATTGGCAAGAGTGATTCTTCGACTTATCTACTCACTGATGTTGTTCTGAGAGGTTATAGTGGAATCCGAATAGACAAAGTCCTTGACAACCTCAAAGTTATATCTGTATATTGTGACGTTTTGTCCGAGCCTACGGTGATGATCTACTTCACCTGAGGACAGCATATACTTTGTTTTATCTTCATTTACAGATAGACCCATTTTCGCCGCCTCCACTTCAATATTTGCGAATGCTCTACTGACAGCGCGCTTCGTTCTTCCAATAAAGTGAATATCATCAGCTTATCCACGTTATTGAACGCAAAGATGTTGAAGAGGTTACATGTCAAAGCGTCACCATGTCTTGAGTCTTCCACGACATCAAGGGAGTCAGTGGTGTTCTTCCCAACCTTGCCAGAGCAGCCCGAGTCCTCCATAGCCATCCTGCACAATCGAACGAGCTTAGCATGGATGCCGAGTAGTAACTTAGCTCTGCATAGATTGTCCCTATTCAAGCTGTCATAGACGACTTTAAAATCGATAAAAAGCTCATGAGTATCGCTTAAAAATTCTTGTGTCTTTTCTTAAATTAGTCGAAGTGTGAAAATTTGGTCGATGGTTGAGTTACCGCTAACTGGCGGCGCAGTTCCAAGTAAGTTTCTCTTTTCTTTTGGGAAGGGCACACGATGCTGAGGTTCCGTTCGTCAGGCAAACTTTCATGTGACCAGATTGTATAGATGAGTTGGGATATAGGTACTCCTCAAAAAAGTAATCTCCCTCTGTTAGAAGAGTTCAGCCGGAAGGCTATCCGTTCCAGCAGCCTTGTTTGACTTGAGTTTAGATAACTGCTACCCGAACTTCTTCCTAGTCAGGTGAATGGAAGTTTTATTAATCATCTTTCAAATCAAATGGATCATTTTTCTGACAGCGATTGTCTTTGATGTTTAACAATCTGTGGAAGTGTTTTTTTTCGAATTCTCGACACCGACTGTGCATCTAGTACGACATTCGTACCCTCGTCTCTGAACGAATGTTTTACCCTTTGATAGAACATTCGTACAATGTTCCTCCTGTAACACTCCTCAAAAGACTCAACGGCTCGCTGATATAGCTCATTTTTTTTTATATATAGCTGTTGTTCTTTCTTCCACTTTTGCTGTAGTCCTCACGGGCAGTGCTCTTGGTGGCTCTGTTTATGGCATGTAGCATTATCTGGCTAGCTTTGTTTTTGGTTGAGTGTGCCAGGCTGCACTCATCATCGAACCAGGTGTTTCCATGTGGTCGATTGATGAAAGCCAAAATATCTGCAGCTGGGTGCTTGTCCAGCTTACGATTGAAGCTTAGTGATATCAAATTTTCTCACAGCAGCTGTAAGATGCTGGCGGTCTGTTGGACTTAGGCAGATGGTTGTTTCGAAACCATTAGTTTTTTAACGTGCGTCGTCCTTGTCTTATTACTAATTCAGTAAACCGTGCTTTTAATATCCAGTTGCATTCCCTCCATAAGCTATTATATCGAAACACTTTAAGCACTAGGAATGCCAATCTAACCTTGAGCCTAACTTCTAACCTAGTGTTAAGTATAGGGACTTAGTTTCTAGCCGCACTAGAATAATGTTGAATGCTTTGCTCGCCTCAATTTTTCGCTCACATTCACATACATATTTCACGCAAATATGTAAACATTTAATTTTGTTTTTAACTTTTCCTTGCGATTGAATAAATTCTTTATATATTCATAACTTACGTTACAGATGGTGCCCAACGTGGGGCATGATTTTGGTGTGTCTCACGGGCCTCGTCTTGTGTGTATTTATATTAAATTAAACATTTGTTACAGATGTTACAATAAATTATCTTACATAATTTATGTCGACTTTAAAGCTAAGGACATTTTCAGCAATTAGTTTACTTTTTTACTTTCTAGATAATCCCCAAATCTTGAAGCTCAAGGGGCTTGGGAATTGTAAAAGGTAAATGGAAAAGGCATTTCCCAGTATCAATTTGAAAAAAAAAAAAAAAAATATACCGTCTTCTCATAAAGATCAAAACACAACCATGCCCTGACGCACTTAAGGCACTTATAAAACACTTACTGTCAGAGATGTTTTGTAATTCCTTCTCCTATGTGTCCACCTATTACACTTTAAGCATACAAAACATCCTTTAAAATGCCCTTAGTCCATGATAAAGAATTAACTTATTGAAGTATGTCAGAACTTGAAAGTCATTTTTTTCAAAGAATTCTCTGTATAGAGCATATATTGTTGTTGTTGTATGAATAAATGTTCCCAACATTGAACAAACTCCCATAGACATCCATTATCCTTAAGTACATCTAAAGTGCTTTTCCTGCGAATGATTAATAAGAAAGTGTAGTAAAGTTAGTCCAACAACATTTATTATACCTAACCTAAACATTCATCAGATGCAGATACACTACACACATCCATATTTGTACGTGTGCGTAAGAAATAAAGAAAAAAATCCTGGCTTTGTATTGCTTTGAGTTGAAATGTGATATCCTTTTCCATGTATCAATGAATCACTGGCTCATCACTAGAAGAGTAACTGATTGGAATTTTTTTTGTATACCACTCTTTGACAGTATTTCATCATTTTATTTGATTCCATGCATGGTGTTGGGATGTTTTTGAGCTCTTTTGTTTCGATAAAAAATGAAGTTTAAAAATATTTCAAAGCGTTTCGTAAAAAAACACTCTCAAACATTTCCAGTTAGGTACACGCAAAGTGTCCCATAGAATGGATTATTGTAGTTGGTGTCAAGTTTGTAACACACAGAAATATTACAGGATTTTCCAATAAGAGGTGATAATTTGATATTCAAAGAAAAATGACATTTTTTGAAATAAATGATTGGATGTTTATTTCAATGTAAAGAGAAACGTATGCCATTAATAATAGAAAACCATACCAGCCAAATGAAAGCCACGGCTACGCTTACACAACAATATCTTTTTCATGAAATTTTCCATCACCAAATCGCAAAGTGGCTGCTGTATGCTCTCAATAGCTTCAGGAATTCTATCTTTGAGGTCTTGAATCGGCGGTGCTGGGCTGTTGGCGCAGACCCTATCTTTTTCATGGCCTCAAAGGAAGAAGTCGCAAGGTGTTAAATCGCAATATTTCGATGGCCAATTGTGATCACCTCTTCGAGAGATAACACTGTCCGGATATTTTTCCCATATAAGATCGATGGTTTCGTTGCTTGTGTCACAAGTAGCACCGCCTCGTCTTGTTGTAGTAAACGTTGTCCAGATCAATACCATCCAATTCCGGCCATACAACATTATAAATCATCTCTCGATAGCGCAATCCATTCACCGTATAGCTGTTGCTTCAGCCTCATTTTCGAAAAAGTAAGGTCCAAGGACCCCGCCGTGCCGGCCCATATATCGCACCAAACAGTTACTCGTTGAGAATGGAGAGGCTTTTCAACAATAAATCTTGGGTTTTCCGAGTCCCAGATGCGACTTGTCGGCTTGTTGACGTACCCGCACCGAGTTAGAAATGGGCCTCATAAGTCAAGATGATTTTTCGGATCACTTTCATGCATTTCAAGGACCCAGTCAGCAAAGACACGATGTTGTTGATGATCGGCCGGCTTCAGTTCTTGTGTTAACTGTACTTCATAAGCCTTAAGACCCAAGTCTTTATGCAAAATACGGTGTAATGGCATTTGTGGAATGTCCAATTCCAAAGAACGACGATTAATGGACAAACCCGGGTTTTTTCAACACTTTGGGCTACATCAGCAATGGTTTGAATCATTTTTTTTTTCGTAATTTGTACTATAACGGTACCTCTTATATAACCGGTTCCTTCAAATGAGGTTTTATTGTAAACTATTATCCCGTTTATAATAAAATTTTGCACTCATCATCGCTGAAAAAAAATTTGTTTGCATTTAACGAACAGAACCTTGCTTTTCGAAATTAATACATATGTTAAATTTTTCTGCGTTGCGGTGTTCAGGCGCCAGTCATTCATGAAGAATTGGCAAGCTGAAGTAAAGACAAATCACATGACAGATAAGAAAATGGCTGTCAATGATTTGTATTTCTAAAAAAACACCCCCCCCCCCCCCGCACCTTTATATATAATTTAACCCGTGAAGCTCCAATGAATTGTGAAATGTATAGAATACACATACTACGGACGGACGGACTGACATCGACTTATCAACTCCAGTCTTGATTCTGATTGAAAATAAAAATACTTCCCTATATCTAACGTTATTATTTTTCTCTGTGTTACAAACTCATAACCAAACAGCTGTTTATGGAATTACATATTAGTGCTGCTTCGTTCGATAAAGGCAATAAATTCTTTGAATTTTTTTCACAAAGGAACATGAAATAAGAGTTGCACGAACAGCTCTCCGGGAGCCAAGCCCTAGTCACTTATTGCCTCTACGACTCCTGTGTTGGGTATATGTACGCAGCACTTCACCCGGCTACACGTCTATCGCCTCGCAGGGAATTTACAGGAGTAAAAATATTATTTTTCTATTTTCATGACCGCTATTTAATTCTTGGTATTTTAAAAATATCCGCAGAAGCGTTGTTAACGCAATATTTATGAAAAGCATTGGCGGGATATCCTGTTCTTTGTAACAGTGCAAATTGTTTGGCTAATAGCAACAGTCTTTTGAATTGATTTCCTGGGGCTGCGGCTGGGACGATTCTACGAAAAACCGATTTGTTTTCACTGAGCATTTCTTTTTATTGATTATCAGAATTTTTCACACCGCTTCGCTTACCTTCTTTCAGAAATCCGTGGTTTTATCAAGTTAAAAAATATATTTTATTTTGTAAAGGCGGTTCTTTTTTTCAATTCAACTACAAAAAAAGAGTATAGGTACTTATATTGTTCCCAATAAAAAAACAAACAAAAAATGCCTTCCAAACTACAGTAAGAACGAGATGAAAGAAAATTCTCGAAAAAAATGGAGCTACTTTCTTTCTTTACAAAAATATCCTTTATAGGGGTTAATGCGAGTTTCTGAATAAAATTCTTCAGCATGGAGAAGACTACAATTGTTTGAAAAACAACACGTTAACGTCACAATAGATTGGATTGCATTCTGCGAAAACAATTTTAATTTAAACGAAAACCTTAATTTGTGTTCAGGATTATTTTCACAAAGTAGTAATTTCGCTCAGAGTAGGTACCTACTTAAGGCTTTCATTTTCATTACAACGCTCGACGTCGACGTGCGTCGTCGTGTCGCTCAGAGGGTAAAGCAAAAGTGAGGTAAAGCAGAGCGGTTTCATAGAAGCTGGTGATAAAAACAGAGACAAGAGCTAGAGATTCCTTGCTAACCCAAGGTCACTTGACATACAAAATCACATAGAATATCTGACAACATTATAAGGATCTTGACGGTGGAAATTGTCTGATTGCTAACAACAGAATAATACCAAAAGCCGTAGCGTAATTGGAACTCCAGCAAAATATCGCTATGCATCAAGTTGAAACTCTTTGAAATCAACATAACATAAAGCTGTGCTGTTATATGCACAATTGGCCAAAGACGAAGCCTGTCATGCAGTTCTGAATCCCAGAACCAGAGCTGCCAAGAGCGCTTCCCGTGCGGTTGCGGTATACCAGCAAAAGAGAAACATCGGCTTTTAAGAAGGAAAAAGAGAGAACTGGAAAAACGAATGGTTGAATCTATTGAGGGGTGATACGGCAGAAACAATTTTTGAAATTTCTACCAAAGGGTAAAACATTCCTCCAAGGGTTACAAAGATCGAGCGGAAGCATATAGAGACGAATGTGGGAATGTCGTAGTAGATACACAGTCGGTGCTGAGAATTTGGAAAGAACGCTTCTGCAGACTGTTAAACGGCGAAGACAACCAACTAATCGCTGTCAGGCAGAATGATCCATTCGATTTGGATGATGATGAACAAAATTTCCGTCCACCCGACCGAGAAGAAGTTCGGGCAGCAATATCAAAACTAAAGTCCAACAAGGCTGCTGGAGCGGATGGCCTTACGGCTGAACTCTTCAAAGCAGCGGGAGATGACTTGGTGAGGAGCATACACCAACTCATCTGTACAATCTGGTCGGATGAAAGTATGCCTGACGAATGGAACCTCAGCATTGTGTGCCCTATGCACAAGAAAGGAGATACTCTAAGCTGCGCCTACTACAGAGGTATAAGTCTCCTAAATGTCGCCTTTAAAATTTTGTCGGTCATTCTGTGTGAACGTCTGAAACCTTTCGCACGTGAACTGATTGGCCCCTATCAGTGTGGTTTCAGGCCCGGTAAGTCAACCGTCAACCAAATTTTCACACTTCGGCAGATTTTGGAAAAGACCCAAGAATTCCAGATCGATACTCACCACCTCTTTATCGATTTTAAAGTCGCCTATGACAGCGTAAACAGGAACGAGCTATACAGAGCCATGTCGCTTCTTGGCATCCCTGCAAAACTCGTTCGATTGTGCAGGATGACTATGGAGAACTCGCGCTGCTCCGTCAAGGTTGGTAACAACACCACCGACTCATTTAATGTGGAGAAAGGCTTACGACAGGGTGACGCGCTGTCATGTAACCTCTTAAACATCATTCTTGAGGCAATCGTACGCAACTCGCATGTCAACACCAGCGGTACGATTTTTTTTAGATCCGTTCAATTACTTGGCTATGCTGATGATATTGACATTATTGGAAGAACGAAGCGCGCTGTCAGTGGAGCCAAGTATTGAAGTGGAAGCGGCTCGAATGGGTCTGGCTGTAATTGAAGATAAAAACATAAGCGAGAGCTACAGTACGTTTGCAACGAACTGTTGGATACCCTATTCCCCACATTTTTGTATATGTATATGCATATGCGTTCGCCTCCTTCGCAGCCAGCCGCTGTTTCAGTATCGCAAACAAAAGTTCTTCTTTAGCAGGCAGGGAAAAATTCAATAAAATAAATTTTGTTTGGCCGATGTACAATAACTGCTGTCACAATAAAAAAAGGCGTGTGCCAAGCCTACAGCTGAGATTTTTTATTGCCAGAGTAATCACTATATGAGCTCATCATTCAATTGCTTGCAGATCGATTTGAACAAAACAAGACAAAACTAAAATTTTTAGAAATTAGATTTTGATAGGAAATAGCGATTATGTGTGTTTTTAACAATTCTTACTTCAAAACTGCGACTGATGGTTAAAAAACATTAAAAAATTAATGCATCTTACGACTTTTGACGGAAACGCCCCTTAAAAGTGGGCGTGTCCTAAAAAATTTTAAGAAAAATTTAAAGTACTAACTAAGCTTTGATCATTAGTTAGTATTTAGGCATATGTGTAAAACTACTGCTGAATCGAGTAGTTTTTGAACGATCTTACCTGAACAGAGGTATTTTATCAAAATCACGCCTTTAAAAGTGGGCGTATTGAAAAAATTTACACAAGAAAATGTAGAAATATTTTTCATATAACGAACGGAAGGGAAAAAGGTTTTAATTGAACATTGGTAGTAAACCTTAAATTTTTAAAACAACATTTTTCGTTCTTTCATGAAAAGTGGGCGTAAGCCACTCCCGAAATTCAAAAATTTCTTTTCATACACAAAGTTTTTAGTTTCTACTAAGAGAAGCAAGATGCTTGCGGATTCATTACAAATACCGTTTATTTGCAAAAACAATTTTTTATGTTTTTAGTGAAAAGTGGGCGTCAGCCACGCCCAAAATCAAGTTTTTTTATTTCATACACAAGATGTTTACTGGCAAGTAATATCCACAAAATTTAATGTTTTTCGCATTAATATAACAATAGTTTTTTTACAAAAACAGTATTGATGGTTTTGTATGAAAAATGGGCGTCAGCCACTCCCAAACTGAAATATTTTTATTTAATTGGAAGAAGGTTTAACTAAAGCTTGCGTATGCAAAATTTTAGCGTTATGCTTTCATCGTAACTGTACAAAAAACGTAATTTAATTTTACCAAATTGAGGTTGTTCAACAAAAAAGGCGATTGTGGGCGTGTTTGTGGGCGGATTTTACTGGTTCAAGAACTTAGCCTTACTCTTGAACCAAAGATTATATATACCAAATTTCAGCTTTCTAGCTCAAAAATTGCGACCTCTAGAGAGTATACATACGGACGGACGGACGGACGGACGGACGGACGGATGGACGGACGGACGGACGGACATGGCTAAATCGACTAGCCTTTTGATTCTGAGTCAGAATATATATACTTTTCTATTCCTAACGGTATTATTTCTCTATGTTACAAACTCCATACCAAATACAATATACCCATTCTATGGAATAGGGTATAAAAAGTATATATGCTGTCCTCGTCACAATGGACAGATATAACTTTGAGGTTGTCAAGGACTTTGCCTGTTCGGGTTCCACTATAACCTCTCAGAACAACATCAGTGAAGAGATCAGTCGAATAATCACTCTTGCCAATCGCTGTTTCTTCGGGCTAAGAAGGCATCTTAGTAGTAAAGCCTCTCTCAAAAAACCAAGGAGACACTAAACAAGACTCTTATCATCCCTGTCCTGCTGTATGGGGCAGAAGCGTGGACACTGACACAATCGGATGAATACAGACTGGGGTGTTCTGAAAGAAAGATTCTTCGGGTGATATTCGGGCCTGTATGTATCAATGGAGTATGGAGGAGAAGATTCAATGACGAACTGTACGGGCTATACAGCGACATTGACTTGGTTAAGAAGCTGAAAATTCAGCGGCTTAGATGGCTGGGTCATGTGGAGCGTATGGACGAAAACGAAAACGCTCCTGCCTGACGAGTCTTCAATTCCAACCCGTAGGGCAGACGCAGTTCTGGAAGACCCCATCTAAGGTGGCGCGATCAAGTGGAAAACGATCTCAACCAACTTGGTGTGTGCAACTGGAAGCCACTGGCTAGGGACCGGCCTAGCTGGCGAGGATTGTTGGTTGAGGCCATGGTCCGCAATGGACTGTCTGCCCCACCTTAAGTAAGTAAGTATATGCAAACTGCAGGCCTTCATTAACCGTTGTTTGCCTTACATCTTAGAGACCCAGTAGTCACAAGCAATATCCAACAATGAACTGCGGCTGAGGACTATGCGAAAAAAATGTATGATCAAGGTAAGTGTGGCAAAGAAATTGTCGCTGAATTAGCCACAAACAACACTGATTAAACCTGATGACAACATAGCAAAGCAATGCTTTTAATGGAGTCCTCATAGTGGTGCATGGCGGATTGAAAGACCAAAGGAAACATGGTCAAATTTCATGGAGGAAGTCTTAAAAACACAACACAGAGATATAGAAGGATCTGGTTGCCGCCATGATCTCCCAGGAAGAGTGAAAGTGTTTCTGCCAACAAGAGCTGCCAGAAGTCAAGAAGAAGAAGAAGAAGAGGAATAAGAAGTGCCAGATGGGTTGAGTTGACACATTTTTAAAACCACATCGTGGTAATTTGTGACGTAGTAGCCATCTTTAATTTGTTTTCCTTTTTCCAGTGGCTTTTCTAAATTCTCTTTTTACTATGTGCAATGTTTTGATTATCCTTTGCAATCCTTACAGCTTATTACGTCCTCAGTTTATTCCACTCTGTCGTTCACTAAATACTTTTTCAAATATTTTCGAGGAGTGCAGCTAACGATAAATGTAGGTTCCTTTATATCAGATTTTTGTTAAGTGTCCCTTTTACAATAATTGTTAAGGAACATCTTTTCTATTTGAATTTAATGATGTCTGAAATGTTTTTCATAGTCTGAATTCCCTACCATATATTCAATTACAATACCTCATTGCATCATTAAATATAAATAAAATGCTAGAAGCTTCCCAATCCTCAACCAAAAACTCTCAAAACAAATCCTTTGAAATGAAGTCTCATCATTTTTATTTCTTCTGAATTCCTTGAACTGAAATGAACAGCGACGCTCGTAGTTCTAGAAAAAAAAATCATCTTGAACTAATGTCTGTTCATGTGTGCTTCTTTCCATTTCCAAAAGACGATAGTCTAGGATTTTTTCTCAGAACTGGAAAAGCACTTTTCGACATAAATAAATAAAATGCACGATTGGGTCGCACGAAGTTGCTCTTATGCTAGAAATCGGTTTGTATTTTGAAAAAAAAAAAAAAAATTTTAAATCTTTAATTTTCTTAAGAGTTTTCTTGGAAGAACTAAATATGCAATAGTACTTCATTTCTTATGTAGGATTAAAAAAAATTGAAAACCCTTCGACCAGTTTTTTTTTTAAATGGTTATTTTTGAAAAACTTTTGAAAAAATATTTTGAAATTTGTTCGAGTATGATAATTTACCCGTTTCCAACATAATTTCGAAAACCAAACATTTTTTATACCCTATTCCATAGAATGGGTATATTGTATTTGGTGTGGAGTTTGTAACATAGAGAAATAATACCGTTAGGTATAGAAAAGTATATAATATTCTGACTCAGAATCAAAAGCCTAGTCGATTTAGCCATGTCCATTGTCCGTCCGTCCGTCCGTCCGTCCGTCCGTCCGTCCGTCCATCCGTCCGTCCGTATGTATACTCTTTAGAGGTCGCAATTTTTGAGCTAGAAAGCTGAAATTTGGTATATACAATCTTTGGTTCAAGAATAAGGCTAAGTTCTTGAACCGGTAAAATCCGCCCACAAACACGCCCACAATCGCCTTTTTTTATGAACAACCTCAATTTAATAAAATTAAATTATGTTTTTTGTACAGTTACGATAAAAGCATAACGCTAAAATTTTGCACGTAAGCTTTAGGTAAACCTTCTTCCAATTAAATAAAAATATTTCAGTTTGGGCGTGGCTGACGCCCATTTTTCATACGAAACCATCAATATTGTTTTTATAAAATAACAATTGTCATATTAAAGCGAAAAACATTAAAATTTGTGGGTATTACTTGCACATAAACATCTTGTGTATGAAATCAAAAAATTTTATTTTGGTCGTGGCTGACGCCCATTTTTCATTAGAAACTATACAAAAATAGTTTTTGTAAATATACGGTATTTATAATGAATCCGCAAGCCAAATTTTGGGTCTCTTAATAGAAACTAAAAACTGTGTATGAAAAGAAATTTTTGAATTTTGGGCGTGGCTTACGCCCACTTCTCATGAAAGAACGGAAAACGTAGTCTCAAAAATTTAAGGCACTTCCAATATTTAATTTAAACCTTTTCCTTCCGTTCGTTATTTGAGAAATATATCTCTACATTTTCTTGTGTAAATTTTTCAATACGCCCACTTTTAAAGGCGTGATTTTCATAAAATACCTTTGTTCAGGTAAGATTGTTTTAAAACTACTCGATTCTTTGAAGTTTTACACAAATGCCTAAATACTGACCAAAGCTCAGTTAGTGCTTCAAATTTTTAAGACACGCCCACTTTTAAGGGGCGTTTCTGTCAAAAGTTGTATAATGCATTACTTTTTTAACGTTTTTTAACCATCGGTCGCAGTTTTGAAGTAAACAGATGAACACTTGGATTTATATTCCTTGGTTACGTAGCAGAGTGTGGTCCAAGAATTGCTTAAAGCACCCATAATCGCTATTTCCCTTCCAAATCTAATTTTTAAAAATTTAAGTTTTGTCTTGTTTTGTTCAAATCGATCTGCAAGAATAGAATTGAATGTCACTGAGCTCATAACAATTGCCTTGGCAATATAACGTTTTTACTTTGGGCGTGGCGCACGCCTTTTTTTATTGTGCCAATACTAATTGAACATCACACCACACAAAATTAATGTTATTGAATCTTTTTCTGTCTGCTTAAGAAGAATTTTGTTTCTGAAACTGAAACATCGGCTATTTACGGGAGGCATACGCATACACATACAAATAGGGAATAGGGTATCCAACAGTTCGTTGCAAACGTAATGTAGCTCTCGCTTATGTTTTATTACTAAAAATAAATTTTGAAAAACCCTATCAAAACGATTATAAATGACTTCCTGTGTCCAAAATTTTATTGAAATCATATGTATTTAGATTACGAGAAAACTATGGTTATGCAAATATCGATTCTACGAGAGGTATACCGTTATAAGGGTAATTCCGGAAAATATTATCTAACCAGAAGATAGACTGTCTTTTAAAATTAGCATTCTGAAAGTTTAAACAAAATCGATGGAGCCGTTATGAGAAAATCAGTTTTCTTCTTCACGTTTGTATGGAAGGTATCGTTATTTTTGGGCCTAGAGCAAACATTTAAAAATGGTTACTTAATACCAAATTTGAATCATGCCTCAGAGGTACGAACAGACAGACTTACGGAATTCCAGACAAACTTTTTTTGACTTCTCATCATCTTAATGTTATGTGTGATTGTAATCTTTTTTTACGAATCCATAACTTGCCTTATACATAGTACCTTTAATGGCAAGTAAAAAATAGAAAAAGTTTTTCACAGGAATTCAATGTCGTGTTTACTGAAAAAAAAAAAAAAAAAACATAAACAAATAAAATGCACGACTGGGTCGCACGAACTTGCTCTTATGATAAGCAATTGCTTAGTGGCTGCATATATGGATTTAAAAAAAAATTTAAATAATTTCGAAAATTCTTTTATTTTTTAAATTAGTTTAAGAGTTTTCTCGGAAAAACAAAGTATACAATAAAATTTCAAAGCTATACGTGAATCTCGAAAAAAAAAATATTGAAAATCGTTCGACCAGTTTTTTTTTAAAAAGGTTATTTTTGAAAAACTTTTCCCAAAAATATTTTGAAATTTATTTGGGTATGCAAATATATGGCAACCTGTAGTTTACATTTGAAAAAATAATTTTAAAAAAAATCAATATACCCGTTTCCAACATATTTCGAAAACCAAAAATTTTTTTGAAAAAATTATAAAAAATCAAAAAAAAAAGTTTTTGAAAAATTTGAAATGCCATATTAATAAAATTATAAATGACTTCCTGTGACCAAAATTTTATTGAAATCGAATGTATAGTTTACGAGAAAATTTGATATGAAAATACTGGTTCTATGAGAGGTACCGTTATAAGACAAATTTTGAAAAATATTTTTTAACCGCAAGATATATTGTCTTACAAAAATAGCATCCTGAAAGTTTTATCAAAATCGTTAGAGCCGTTTTTGAGAAAATCAATTTTTTTCTTCACGATTGTATGGCAGGTGCCGTTATTTTTGGGCCTAGAGCAAAAATAAAAAATACGTTCCGAGGGACGGCCAAATAAATCCTAGATACCAAATTTGAAGCAAATCGGCCCATCCGTTCAGGCTCTAGAAGCGCGAACAGACAGACAGACAGACAGACAGACAGACAGACAGACAGACAGACGGACGGAATTCCCAGACCCACTTTTTTCGACTTCTCCATCATCGTAATGTCATGTGTGATTGTTATCTCGAAATTTTTTTTCTGCACGAATCCATAACTTGCCTTATAGTACCTATAATCGCAAGTAAAAATTAAACTGTTTGCTTTAATTTCAACCTTTTATTTCAGATTCATCAAGACCACCGCCTTAGAAGTTCAAGTTCCCGAGGAGATAACCGAGGGCGGAAGGTATCAGGCACGTTTTATTGGTGATATTGACAGTGAGATTGATGTCATCGAAGACAAACATGCTCCACTCCTAAGTAAGACTTTAAATTTATTTTTATGATTTAGGTGAATTATATTAATCATGCATCCTTTTTTTTTTCTTTTACTTTTTTTAAAGATCGCAAAAAGTTGAAGAAACTCATCATTCCATTGTTGTTGGTTTTGAAAATTTTCAAATTGAAACTTCTTCTCTTCCTGCCTTTCATCTTGGGAATTGCCGGTCTTAAGAAAATACTTGGATTAGCTGCTATTATTTTGCCAGGACTTTTCGCATATTTCAAATTTTGTCGTCCTCAAGGATTGGGTGCAGGTGGATTTGGTGGATTATTCACTCAAAAGAACAATTTCCCAGAGTACAGTCAACAGGGAATTGGAGCTGCTAGTTACCATCAGCATGAGCACTTTGAAGGTGGTAATCCCTTTTATCGCCAGGAGCCGTCATTTGCCAAGCCATACACAGAATATTACAGTAAAAATAGCAACATAAACGGTGGTGGTGGTGGTGGTGGTGTGAGCTTTGGAGATCATCATCAGCAAGACTTGGCGTATCAAGGATACTCACAGTACAGTAGGAGCAACAATAAGGATATTAAGAGCGAAATTTAAAAATAAATATTATTATTTTATTTATTCATCAATTAGTTGCCATTGTTTGGATTATTATTATGTTGTTGTATGTATATTCTTTTTTAATGAAAATTTTATATGTTTAAGTTCCTTTCCTTAATTTAAAACATATTGTTAAATATTGTATTTATTAGAAGAAAAAAAAAATAATTTAAGAAATTTTAAATAAAATAAAATAACATCAATATTGTTGAAAATGTGTTTAGTAAATTAATTGTTCCTTAGAAATGTGGTAGGTAGGGAGGTAGGTAGAAATAGCGGTTCTCATTTGAGCTGAAAAAACTTCAAGGAGGAACCTAATAAGAGCTGGTATTCGCCGTTTTGTTACCAACCATAACTAAACTACTTAACGAAGGATTAGAAGGATGTACAATCTGCCAAGCCAACCCTAGTAAATTGGGCTGTCAAAGAGTTACTTCAGTAAGCAGGTTCGGCGTAAAAATCCTATAAGAATCATAGCCCGCTACCTATGAGAGGTGTATGGTTCCCAAACAGTTCTTCTACCAAACCTTGATTGTTAAAGTCAGAGGAAGGAATGAGGATCATAAGCTGCCAAGGCACTCCTAAGTCGATTTCGAACAACCCCACTCCAGACTTCATGCCACCTAGGCAGGGTGCTGTTTGGTCTTTGGTGAGGTAACATAAAATCCGTCAAACTGGTCGGCAAAGTTATCGGGTTCAGCCGTAGAAACATACAATTGAGATATATTCAATTTCAATTCAATTCAATTAATTTATTTTCTTCTACTATAAATCAGTTACAAAAGTACAATGTTGATCTTAAGAAATAATTATAAATAACTCTATATAAAAATAAAATAACATTTAATAGATACAAATGGGAAGTATCTATAATTACTCTTGAAGCGTTTTTCAAATCTTTTAAGTAGAAGAAGGATACAATCTGATGTCATATGACAAGTGGCGAAAGTACCATGGTATGAACTCATTCGTATCATACAAAATTTAACACAATGTGGGGTTAGTGTCATGGAAAAAAAAAAATATGTATATAAAAAAAAAAAAAAAAATTATTATAGTAAATCAAAAGAGTATGTAACAAAAAAAGAAAAAATAGGAATAAAGTTAAACTACGATTCTGATTAAATTATTGACATCGTTAAAATCAAAATTGAAAAGCCATTTTTTAATTTCCCTAGAGAATTTAAAGGAAGAGCGAATGCTTCGGATTTCAAAAGGTAAAGCGTTAAATAGTCTAGGTGCTACTGACGTGTAAAAATTAAGAAAGAGTTGACTATTGTGGGCTTGAATGCTTGCAAGATTACTATTATAACTGCGCAATGTATAAGCAGATGTAGTGTGGCTCAAAAGATATCCACTTCTTAAAAAAAAGATTTTCAAGACTTTATAGAAGTACAGATGTTTGAGAGGGAGTATACCTGAACTGAAAAACAATGGAAAACTATGATCTAGACGTCTTTTTTTCCAAATGGTCCTTAGAATTTGCTTTTGAATAACTAATATAGGCTGTAAATAGTTTTTAAATGTTCCACCCCAACATACTATACCATACTGTATTTTAGATTGCACCAATCCATAATAAATGGTTTCCAAAAGTTTCCTGCTGCAAAGCTTTCTCAAATGAAACATAATAAAGGTAGTGGAACGCAAATATTTCTTCAAATTTGAAATGTGTTCTTTCCAGTTTAGTTTGTTGTCAATTGTTAAACCAAGGTATTTAAACTGAGTAACATGTTCAATGCGGAAGCATTTAGAAGAACATCCAACACCCTGGTTGCTGATTGGATAGTTTTTAGAGGCATAACAAGTTAGGCTACTCAAGGGCGGATTTTGGCAGTCAACACAGTGTTGAATTAAAGGAGGAGGGTTGAATTCAAGGGCGGGTAAATTAAAAAACATTATTTTAGTTTTTTCACTAACAACAAGCTTATGAATCCCGAACCAGTGTCTAAATAATTCCAAATCATGATTTATATCTGAGATTAAGTCTAAAACTGATGAACAAGAATAAACGCAGGCTATATCATCAGCAAACCCAATTACTTTTCCTTTCAAATTTAGGTGAAAAATAGAATTTACGTATATAAGAAATAAAATCGGACCGAGAACTGATCCTTGGGGTACTCCAATGTTAATGTTTCTGGTTTCACTAACTTCAGTACCAACTCTAACCATTTGTAATCTATTATCAAGAAAAGAAGAAAACCACTCAAGCATAAATCCCCTGAAACCAGCCCCCTCTAACTTCTTCAGCAAGATTTTATGATCCACCGTGTCGAAAGCTTTAGTAATATCAATGTAAAGAGCAGCAGTAAACTTTTTACTATCTAAACTATGACAAATAAGGGAACAATGATCTAGCAGTGCATCTTCAGTTGATTTACCAGCTCTAAAACCGTACTGTTTAGGGCTAAAAAACGATATTTTGTCGAGATACGATAGGATTCTATTTTTTATAACTTTTTCAAAAATTTTTGAAAACACCGAAAGAAGAGAGATAGGTCTGTAATTATTTAGACATTTCCTATCACCTTTTATAAATATGGGTATTACCTCAGCTACTTTCAGACATTTTGGAAAGTCACCATATATGACACTGACGTTAATTAGGTAAGTTAAAATATCAACAACATTAAGGTTAATCTCTTTGATAAGGTTATTTGAAAGACTATTCCTTGTGAATGAGTTAGAGTTGTCTAAGGATTTAATAGTTTTAAACATTTCAAAGGAAGTTATCTGTTCGAAATAAAAACTATTAGAACAAGTACCTTCTTTGAAACAGATATCAGGGCAGTTGTTTGAGAAATGGTTAATGCCTGCATTGGAGAGAGTTTTAGAAGCTATTTTAATGAAGTATTCATTGAAGGATATGGCTCTCAGACTCTCCCAGTCCTTTGATTTTTTAGTTTCGAAAATAATTGTGGAGGTGATTAGTCGGGATAAACGATTTATTCATAGCCATTTTGCCGCATCAAAGAAGTTGATCAGATCTCTTCTTTGATCCTTTTGTTGGATAATCCCCCAGGTCTTAACCTAGTAATCGCACCCTTATGATAGATAGGGCTGCACATTGACAAAGTAAATGAACCACAGTCCCCTTTTTACTTGCGATTATAGGTACTATAAGGCAAGTTATGGATTCGTGCAGAAAAAATAAAATGCACGACTGGGTCGCACGAACTTGCTCTAATGTGTGACAGTGAGATATTGATAAATATAAAATTTTCAAAATTCTTAAATAAATACTTAAACTAATTTGAGCTGAAAAAAAAGTACGCCATTTTTTTTCTTGGATAAATTTGAATTTATGAGAATAAATTTATAAAAATCTGTGGAGCGGTTTTCGAGAAAAAAATTTTTTTTTGAAAAACTTTTTGAAAAAAATTTTCAAAAAAAATTCAAAAACGCCAGTTCATAGGTATTCAGCAAATACATTTATTTATAATTTTTGGAAAAAAATTGTATAAGCCGTTTTTAAAATATTAATTTTAAATTTTTTTTTTTAAATGCTTTTAAAAATACAAAAAAATATTTTTTGAAAATATTGGTATGCAGTACAAATTCAGCTATCTACAGCTATATATGTGTAAAATTTCGAAAGAATCGGTTGAGTCGTTTTCGAGATAGTCGAAAGCAAAAAAAACGGTCCTATGGAAAGTACCGTTCTTAGCCAATTTTTTAAAACTTTTTTTTCAGCCATATGATTGGTCGTACCTAAAAAGCAACACTGAATTTTTTAAATCGAAATCGTTCGAGCCGTTTTTGAGAAAAATAAGCTTTAACGTAACGGTTATATGGCAGGTATCGTTATTTTTTGAGCTAAAAAAAAATTTCAATTTCCCCTCTGTACAATACATAAAAAAGTCTACACGGTTAGAAATTTTGGGTTAGATTTTAATATTTTGAGGGTTACATATATGACAACACCAGAAAAATATTAAAATCTAATAAACTGCAAATATTACAAGAAGATAAGTAATAAAGCAAATATTAAAAAATAATACTGATGATATATTAAAAATTAATACTTTTGTATTAAAAAGTAATATGCCTTTTATTAAATTTTATATAAAGGTTGTATTAGATATTAATAAAAGAATTATCAGAATTATTAATATTAAATTATTAAAAGGTAATCATAACCGGTATTTAATATTAATACAATTTTATATTAAAAATTAATAAAATCTTGTATTTAAAACTAATATAACCCAGTCGTGCATTTTATTTTTATCTCATTTCTACAAGCCCGGCAGTAGTCGTTGAAAGAATGCTAAGCCTGGCAGGGACCCTAAAGCCGAATAGGTGCCGCGGCCTCTACGCTCGAAGGATCTGCACGGAACAGAAGGAGTATTGCGATCTATATTCGCAGCCTTGGTTAATCGTTCAAAACACTTAAGAGGGTATAGTTCAACCCCCGCTGACTGCTTACAGTGGATATGCGAAACTGTTTTGTCTGCTAAAACACACATAATGCATACCGTCCCTGCTACCCACCGTTCTCTTTTCACTCCATCAGCCGCCGACATACCCACAGTTGATATGCAGAACCAGTTTGTACTATTATAAAACAAACCTAACCTAACCTACAGCTCTCTCTCTCCCCATGGTACTGTGCATGATGCGACGTTCGCTCTATCTCACTCTCGCTCTCTCTATATATTTCTCACTCGCTTGCTCCCTACTCGATCCATTGCTATGTGCTTCACGCTACGTTTGCCCTTTCCCACTCTCTGTCAATCGGTCTCAATCGCTCTCTCCATTTTCGGGGACGGAAGTGACGCTTATTTCCGCTGCATCAGTAAAAATTTAACCCCCATGCGCCTAAAGAAGTTTCACTTCAATAACAATTATGTCGTATGGACAAATGGTGCCATCTCTGCCACGTTCGCCATAAAAGTCTGTTTTAGAATAATCTCCGACTATAAAATGTTTTAAATAAATGAAACAACCATGAATCACAACAAAAATTCCTCGTTTTGACGGCAACTTGAAATCGTAATCGCTCACCGGCTCTCGAAAATTTTCTATTTTGAAGATTAAGTATATCTTTTCTAAAAATGGGATTCTTGTCTTTCGTTGATATGCGTGTTCCTTAAAGTGGTGGGGAAGAAAAGTTATTAATTTGCTAGTCAAACTAGGCAACAGAATCTATTGATGATGCTCGCTGTATCCTGTCCTAGGGATTCTACCTTACGTGTTTGAAAAGCAGTCATCAAGAAATAGGTAAAGAATACTTTGTTTAATATGTGTCTTTAAGAGCGAAAAACGGAGGAACCAACATCCAATATGACTTCCAATGGTTTGGACTTAAACCATATAGAATGTTGACATTAGAATGCCTTCCTTATTGCATGCATCTAAATAAATCGATATTCTTGCTCCAAGCTATGAATAGAATATATCTAAGAGTTGTTAATTATAAGATTAGGAACCAAGCAACATCAAACAATTATGTACATACATGAATATCCCCGATATACAATTTACTTCCTACAATCTACAAGAGACCGTCTATTAACCTCATGATAAATATCTCCAAACACCAGCATTCTAACCCATTCTTAGTTAATATGGGATTGAAAAGCCATGCACTAAGCAACTCATATGCGGACCACTATCAACATAGAGATCCATCCAAGCCATCCATCGTCCATCCGTTTGAAATCATCAAGAAACAAAATTCTATTTAATGTGCACTGCACAATTTATACGCCTTAGTCCCGTTTAACTGGGCTTTAAGGCAACCGCTTTTGTAAGGTAAATATGTATCAGTAAAACTGGTATTTATGCCATCCCCAATGGCTCCTTGCTAAACCAAGCCATTTCTTCTCTGGTTCTGTTTCCATTATAGAAAGCGCACAAACAATTTTGTTTACAATCTGAGCCTGAAAAGCACCAGATTGCAAATTCCCCTCCTTCCATGGTTGCAATATAAAGCCATTGGTAACCTACATTAATACAAGTCTACAAATACAGCTTCCATATCAAGTTCAGGTTCATTAGCAATGACAACTTATTCCTGTATACCAAATGAAACAAGTTGGTACCTATTCCAACTCAGGCCTTTATATCTCGAACGAAGAGCTCCTAAGAAGTAATTGAAGTCCAAAAGCAAAAGTAAGGAAAATTTCACCAAAATGGTTATTAGAAAGCAAAAATATTTTTTGGTACCTTTATATGCGTTGACTCTTTCGAAATCATTAACGAAACTGGGTCGGGATTTCAACTAATACATGCTATTTTATTTAGTTGCCTCTAGTTACACACACACACCACTTGCTCGTTGTCGCTCCACCTTAGGCTACCTTACTAGAAGGCGCTATTGGGGAATCTTATCAGTAGTATCAAGAGAATTGTGATCTTGTTTACAGTTGGATCTAGAATAATTCTCGCCGTTTTTATTTCAAAACGTGTTGATGACTTACACATTCTCCCGATTATCTCGAAACTATGAATTGAACGGACTTAGGTTTAAAAAGACAAGCATCTGTTGTCAGCTTCCGAGTAGATTCAGTAGAATATTGTACTAGAGTCAAAATCGTTTGGTTTGGATGCCAATAGTGAAAATGGTTCTGCATTATTTGTACAGGACAGAGGAACCAAGGGAGGGAGATTTAAGGGGTGCAGGGAAATAAGTCTCCGGGTACTAATTACACCGAGGGACTTCATTCCCACTTATAGGGATCCTAGTCCACTTAAGAGAAGTGGACTTAGTTCAGATGGATGGTGGGTACGTGCTCCACTTTCTTATAAGGACTTAGTACACACTTCGAATCATGAAGAGGGAACTTACTTCCAATAACAATAGTTAAACAAATCTTCCAAACTGAACTGCTGCTGAACTAAACTAATGGCTTTTAAGATTCTGAAATTGATCTAAGAAAAATACCGTGAATTTCTTACATGGGTACATAAAGCTTGCGATTTTAAATTAATTTTGGCGACACAAAAATCAGTTTGGTGATGTACCCTAAAAAAGGCGACATTTTTCGTTTTTGGAAACTCTAATTTTTTGAATCGAAGTCCTAATACTTTTTTCACTTACACAATTGTGCGAGTATATGAAATCCTAAGTAGTCTGGAGGACAAAATCGATTGCGGTGACACCAAGGCTCTCCAAACCAAATTGGAAATTGCCGAATTTCTCGTTTTTGGAGAGAAAATGTAGGTGAAAAGGATTAAATATGTGATAATTATCAACGGCATCTTTTTGCCCAACAACCGCGTTATCTCTTCTTCGTTTTCCAGTCTCCAGTCCAAAGTCTAGACTACTATAGATTTCATATACAATGCTTACCCCTTAACTTTTTTCCATTCTTGCATGCTGAACGGAGTCATCGAAATAGTAATTTTGAATTTTGAACGCAGCCACTCTCAGATCGATTACTTTCTCCTCCATAAAGGCTTTATCACACAAACAGTGATTTCACTGACCACTGGTAGGCAGCGACGTTTTTACGCCAGTGAAGCAATTGCTCGTCAGTCGTGAATTGAGAAAAAAAGGTTATCACACTTACTGACAGGCCTGTGTCAGTGTGTCCCAAAACTCACTGACACCTTATGCTAGTCAGTGAAATTTTCTCTAAATCGGTCAGTGAACTGACGCCTGAAAAACTGACTATCACACAACACTGAAAATGCTTTACTGGCCGATGACAGTGCGCCGCCGTCGCCTTGTCTTAGCCCTCTTGTGGCTTCGAAGGATTCAATAGAATCTCTACCAACTTTGATGGAACAGCGAGCACTCTCCAACGTCATCCTGATAAGGCGTATCAGCTTAGCAGGAATTCTAAAGTTATACATAGGACGATACAGTTCAACTCGCTATTAACACTGTCGTAGGCGGCTTTAAAATCGACGAACAGGTGGTGGGTGTCGATGTTATATTCTTGGGTTCACCAGGATCTGGCGTATTGTGAATATTTGGTCGGTGGTAGATTTTCCAGGTCTGAAGCCGCATTGGTAAGGACCTATCAGATCATCAGCAAACGTCTTCAGACGTTCACATAAAACGGTGGACAGGATCTTATAGGGTTTAAAAGACTTATGCCTCTATAGTTCGTCGGCGGCTACGTCAACAAACAAACTTGCCATATCATTGGGGCCTGCACGTTATTGTCGAGAAGTGAGACACTCAGAGAATGACGGTTTGATGTGGATCGTGGAGTCGCGGACCAGTTTTCTTCTACGTTTCGGCCAACGGTGTACAATACAGAGCCATGTAAACCTACTTTTTTTTTTACTGAAATTGGAGACATGGATTTTGACGACCTCTGGTTCATGCAGGATGGCGCGCCATTCCACACAGCCCATACCACAATCAATCTTTTGAACATTTAATTCCCAAATCGTGTTATCAGACATTTTGGCGCCTCGGAGATGCTGTTTGACCCACTGGGATTGTTGTTTGTGAGGAACCGTGAAGAACCGATGTTTATGCCAACAATCTGGAAATGATTCACGTGAGCTACAGCAGAGACAGTTACTTTAATGACGTTGTTCTTACTAATAAAGCTATAATACATGGATAAAATTATTTTTGTATTTGTTGGCTTTGTAACATCGAAATCTTACTTCCCTGTTCCCTCACATATCTATATACCTCATACATATTTTCTTATATCCACAAACTTTGTTTGCTTTTTGTTTTCAAGTGAAATTCTCCAAGCCATAGCAAGATGAAAGTTGAAGACACACCAAAGGATGAATGGATTGTGAGACTAGTCTGTTCCAAAGATTCTCCTTTAAGAGGTTATACCGTGTGCCCAACCACACCATATGAAAGCGAAACACTTCCATTGGGGTTAGACTTAAAACCAGCTTGCTTCATCCGAGAAGATCTGTGTGTCCGATATTTTTTTTTTCTTACAGACTGAGATATTTTCTAGCTCACATTTTACAAAATTTCTCCTCATATTGAGACTTGGTTGTGTCGTTTTCATCTTGTCGATGCCGTTGTCATCGTCTGTGATGATGGTTTTTTTTTTCATTTATGTTTTCCATGTCATCGATCCATCTATGCGTGCAATGTTTTTCTGCTACTCAGCCAATCAACCAAGAAATTAATTCAATAAACGCTGATCTACCAGCTACCACATCAAACATTGCTGGATAGGTGGATCTGGTTTTCACCTGGAGCTGGAAAAGTTGGGGTGGCATGTAATCAATTGGAATCTGTTGCCTAGAGTCCATATAAACCTGAAACCTATTCGCATAGTTCGCATTAGGTTTTCTTATATCACGACGATGTCATCAGCACCTGCTGCAGCAGCTCGTAGGTTCAACACTTAAGTCTTTTGTGTGGATAACCCTTTTTGTGAAAGTGACTTTGAAAAGAGTGTTTAAAGGACGAATTTTAACTAATTTGATTCAAATTAAAAAAAAAAAAAATTAACCAAAGAAAATTAAGTCCTTAATTAAATTTATTTAAAATGAAGAAGTTTACAATATTTTGGATTACCATCATTATAACAACAGCAGTCCTTGTGGATAAAGTGTATTCTGCCATCAACTCAAGTGATAATTCGGTAATTTTAAAAATACTCAACAAATTAAAAGACAGTTAAGAAAAAAAAAAAAAATTACCTAACCTAGTTCCAGGATATCAAAGGAAAACAGTATTTCAAACTTCAGCAAATACGAATCACTTGGAACATAAGACAATTAAATTACTGTGTCGTAATGTGTTCCTTTCAAGAAGACGACACTCGGATTTTGATCACATTTTGTTAAGTGTTTAGGATTGTACAAAAAAAATAACCTTTTTTAGTGATTTTCGTACAGGGTGTTTTAAAAAACAACGGGAAGATTTCAGTCCTTTTTTTAAGTGATACATAACGAAATTGTAACGTTTTTTCTGTATCGTGGCAACGGAAAGACTCATCAAAATAATTTAGGAAAACAGCTTTTCAAAAAAAAAAAGTTTTAGTTTTTGTGTAAATCACTAAGACCACTTATGCCTTCGCAATTTTTTTAAACATTAATACAACATTAAGATGATAGAGAACCTATTTACCGCTTTGCTTCAAATTCGGTAAAAAGTTTTTTACGATGACATGTTTTTATGAGTTTTTTTTTTTGGAATTGGCATTCTAGCTTTGCAAATAACGGTAACTTTGTCATATGATTTAGAATGAAAAACTCATCTCTCTCAAAAATGGATCTGACGATTTTGATGAAACTTTTTAAATCGTTTTTCTTGTGTAAAGTTCATCTTTCGTTTGGAACAGATTTTTCAGGAAAATGAAGGTTTTGAATTTTTTTTACTTTAAACAATACAAAATAAATAAATCGGATCGCATCTTATTTTTCCAAAAAAAAAAAAACCAAAAAATCATATGATTTTTTTATTAATCAGTCGAAAATCACCTGTTCAAAAATTTTTTAGAAAAAATGAAGTATGTATTTAATTAAAAAAAAAAAAAAAAAAACATCGTTCGAGCAGTTTTTTCGAAAAATATGGTTTTCAAACTTAGAAAACTGTTAGAATTTTTTTTTTTTTTTTTGAGATTAAGAATTTCGAGAACTTTGTTGTTCTTATCAGAAAACAAAAGTTTTTAAAATTTTGATCAAACTATTAAAAAAAAAAAAAAAAAAACAAAAATTATAAAAATAGATATATTTTTTTTAATCAAAAAAATTTTTTTTCTTGAAAAATCTAAGAATTAATATTATTTTGCCTATTAACGGGCTTCTACATTAAAAATTTTATCGAAATCTGTCAAGTGGTTTCGAGGAAATCTGATTTAAGAAATCTGGTCCTATATGGGAGCTACCGTTACAAGATTTTTTCTGAAAAATCTATTCGAATCAAAACGTAAAATTTGCACAGAAAACACTATTTAGAAAGTTTTATCAAAATCGTAAGAGAAAAATTAAGTTTTCACTAAAAATCGTATGGCAGGTACCGTTAGTTTTAGAGCTAGTAAGCTAATTTCAAAAACCCCTCTGTAGGACGTTTCAAGAAAATCGGCCCAGTCGTTAAGCTGTTGGTGCCGATACAGACAGAAGGACAGAGAGAACTGTCGATTCGAAGGATTAAAAAAAAATACCTGTTTGTAATCAAGTGAAACGGAGTGTATGCTCAAATGCTTAGTAGATAACATAGTATATACATTTTTTAAAGCAATTAAATGGAACATGCTTTTTACTTGCTCTATAGGGCAAGTATTGGTTTCGTGCAGAAAAAAACATAGAGGTTTTAATCAAACATGACATTACGATGATAGTGAAGCCCAAAAAAGTGGTTTTCGCCATACCGTCCGTCGGTCTGTCTGTGCTTCTGTGCAGATGTGCGCTTTTTCACGTCATGCTACAGCCTAAAGAGCTTGACGGGATTTTCTTTAAACTTGGTATATAGCAGTTTGAAGAAAAACCATTGTCGAGGTTTTTTTTGTTTCGTTTTAGCATGGCTAAAACTGGTACCTTTCGTGTAACGTTTTTTTTTTTCATTTTGGATTTGCTCGCAAACGGCTCTTACGATTTTGATTAAACTTAGAATTTAACTTACCTAAGATATTTCTAACAAAATAGCGTTTTTTGTTTTTTTCTTAAATGGTCGTAACAAAAATCAGGTTTAAACGGCTTTTTTTCAAATGGTCATAAGTTTGCAACGGTTGTATCGAATTCAAACAAACTTTGTTCGTTCCTTAGTTAATTTCAACTCTCTATCAGATGGCATTGCATTTTTTCCAGTTTATCTTATTTGAATGATGGCTCCCATACAAAGAGCCACTAGGTTTTGGCCAATTTTTTTTAAGTGTTTTCTAATTTACTCAAAAAAGGCACTACCGATTTTTATTAAACTTTGTATTGAATATACATAGAATGTTTTGAAGAAAACTGCATTTAAGTTTTTATCTACAAATGAAAATAACGGAAATTTGTTTTAACAATTTTATTAATTTGGCCATAATCGGACATTTATATCATTTATAGCACCCAAAAGATGACATCTAAATTTGATATACTAAAGGTTTCTTAATAGTCTAAGAGCCCACAGCAAATTTTGGGTGAGCCAAACGAGAATCCAAAAAGTCGATAATTGGGAATTTTTGGGGGCGTCTGGCAGCCCCTTTGTCCCACTCAAAACGTCTGGGACTCATATATTCGTGCTTAGGGGGGCTCAATCTATGATTTCCAAAAAAAATTAGGTGAGCCAAACGAGAATCCAAAAAGTCGATAATTGGGAATTTTTGGATGCGTCTGGCAGCCCCTTTGTCCCACTCTAAACGTCTGGGACTCATATATTCGTGTTTAGGGGGGCTCAATCTATGATTTCCAAAAAAAATTAGGTGAGCCAAATGAGGATCCAAAAAGTCAATAAAATCCCGTTTTTGATGCAGTATTACGCACAATTTCCCCCACCTTTGACTGCCAGACTTTGATTTCCATGTCTAGCAATGCAAGATCTATCCATTGATATAAACATTTTTCGGGACTTTTACACTCCCAAAATTTGCTGTGGGCTCTGGGTCTATAACGTAAACTTCTGTATATCGGGTTTTCCAGTTTAAGCCAAACTGTTTTGGTCAATTTTTGAAAGCTTTCTTTTCACTGTTACTAACTTTAGGAGCCAAGGGCCAAGCTTACACTTTTGAAAAGAAATATTAAAAAAAAACTCAAAAATTATCTCTATTCACGTCATTGAACCTCTAAAGACCAATCATTGGATGGGGGAGGGAGGGGATGCCAACAATAGGGCAGTTTAACCTATTTGAAATTTTCTTAACTGGCCCAACGATTTTCTAAATTTTTTTTTTTAGAGAGACATTTTTGCAAGTAGTGTACAGTGTTACGATAAAAGCACAACGCTAAAATTTTGCACATGCAAGCATAAGGTGATTTTTTTTTCAAATAAACGGTACCTATTTATATTGAATTGACAAGTCCAAATTTGTGAGCCATTAAGTCGAAACTAAAAAGCTTGTGTACGAAAAAACAATTTTGAATTTTAGGCGTGGCTTACTCCCACTTTCCATGAAAGGACGAAAAATGTAGTTTTAAAAATTTACGGTACCAATATTCAATTTTAACCTTTGTTTCGTTCGTTATTTGTATATCTCTATATTTTTTTGCTTAAATTCGTTAAAAAAACTACTCGTTTCAGCTGTAGTTTTAAACATATGCATACAAATTAACTAACAACCAAAGCTCAGTTAGAGCTTTAAATTTTTTTTTTACAAATTTGTAGGATACTCCTTCTTTTAAGGGGCGTCTCCGTCAAAAGTCGTAATATGCATTAATTTTTTAATGTTTCTTAACTATTGGTCGCAGTTTTGAAGTAAGAAGATGAACAATTCGGGTTTTTACTGCGGCAGCAGTAAATAATATTGAATTATTTCCTGTCTGCTAAAGAAGAATTTTGTTTCTGAAAGTGGAACAGCGACTGGCTGAGCGGGAGGCGAACGCATACACATACAAAAATATAGGGAATAGGGTATCCAACAGTTCGTTGAAAACGTACTGTAGCTCTCGCTTATGTCTTTTAATGGTTTCATTACCATTGGATAACTCAAAAATTGAAAATTCCTCACATTTCTTTAGTAGGGGAAAATCTGCATTTCGACTTTGTTGAATCCTCATTTTGTGGATTTGAATTTTCCCTGCACACTTGCAGTAATTATAACTTACTGCTGTGTCTGTGGTTGTGATTCTCATTTCAAAGAAAAATCGATGTAGCTTCAATAAAATCTTCATTGTGTCCTTTGTGTCCCGGAATGAGATTCTTCATAATAGGATGCATGTTCTGAGAGCGCAATCGCCACGGGGGTTTCTATAGAAAAATTGTTGCACAAGAGCCAAAATCTCGACATCCAGGAGAAATGAAAAGATGATGGTTAGGTAGTTGTGCTTTTATTTGTAGGCTTGGGACATATTTTATCATCGCACAATAGGTCACAGCAAAAATATATCTGCCTGCTATAGTTAGATAATATTGAGCGCGGCCTTAAAGTTCCCTATCTTTTTCCATATTTGATCGATCCACTAATCCTTAGTTACGAGTAGCGTAACGGATACAATTATTGGCACCCCTAAGGAATTTTGGAAACCAAATGCGTGTAAATTTCGCGTTTATAGAGTTAAAAATATGTTAAATATACCAAATTGAAATTTGGAAAATTTTGTTTATAAAATTTCCTTTTACTTTGTATTTTGTCTTTAAAAAGGTGGTAAAAACCGTAAGCTAAAAAAAGCTTACCAAATACTACAATTATTGGCACCCGACCACAATCGTCGGCACCCCAATATGTACAATTATTAACACACTTGAAATTAAAGAAAATTGGATTTTTTTTAGATTTTTATTAATTCACTATAGCTAGGTAGTTATGGCCAATTGAGCTGCTTGAACATCCTTTTCTTTGTAATTTTTATTTGTTTTTGGCATTTTTTCAAACCTGAAAAAAGTATCGTTTATATGATATAATTATTGGCAGTCTTAAAAGTATATTTATTGGCAGTGCCAATAGTTCTAGTTTCATAGAACCAATTATTGGCACCTGGGTGGCGATAATTGGACCCCGACCTTTATTGGAACCAACTATTGGCACCCTTATTATTATAAATTTACCATTAAATTTTACAAAAAAGTAATTAAAAAGGAATACTTTATTAAATTCTGATATCAAAAAACAATACTTTTTAATAAAATAAATATATATTAATAACTAAATAAGGCTTACCAAATTTTAGGTCCTTAGCGGGAACACGCAAAATTTTGCAAATTTTTCACTTTCTTGAAACGTTCTCACAACTTCACTTCCATACAGCGACTGAAGAATCGTCTCGTTAAAACAAAGATGTACAATTGTGAGGAATAAGTTACAGTTCACGAAAAAAATTTAATTGGTTTGCTAGATTAATAATTTTTGGAAAAAATCGTTAATGAATGAGGGGGTGCCAATAGCTGGTTCAATATAATGGGGTGCCAATAATTGTGTCCGTTACGCTAAATGTGCTTACGAGCGGAAAATGTCTGTACACAATTATTTTGCCTTAAATAATGCTTGTCCTCTGGCAATTTATATGTGGAAGGTAGAGATGTGAGTTCTACGCCGGATTACTTATTATGTGGTTTTCATTTGCACTCGAACTGCTTTAGAAACGACTAGTCATACTATTAACATAAGCGAGTGCTACAGTATACATTGGAAACGAACTATTGAACAACTTATTCAAACATAAGTTCGCTTGTGGCGAATTAAAGGAATGTGTCTTACTTCGTCAATAATATTTTAATTCATGATTTTTGGTTACATTCTATGATAAAAATCGTTATAGAGAATCGTTCTACCTGAATGTTAACATTTTGTATGGGAAATATTGTACCTATTCCATGTGTTCCAAAGTACTGTAAGGCCTATGGGGTTTTCCGCAAACTGGTCATAGAATTTTTTTTTTTAATGTTGCGTTATTACCTACATGTAACTTTAATTGAACACAAATTGAAAAAAATTAACTTAGTAGGAAAAATGAAATATGCTAGAAAATGGATATTTTGTGACAGACAAGATATTAAATTTATATAAACGAAATTACCAAAAGCTGGCAATTCTTCAAAAACAGGCTTCTACTAAGTTGGTATTATTATAGTATTTATTGTCACTGCGGTTATAAATAACATGGGTCAGGGTACACCAAACTTGGAATTTACTTAATTTTCCGATAAATGATATCAAAATTGGAGAAATATTATTGACAATCAAGGGACACTATACTTTTTATGTATTTTTAGGTACAAACAGGTTCTTGGCCAAAATACTCTCGTTCGAACTTGCTCTAATGTGTAAAATGGTCTTGGGGCTTGAGATTTTCGAAAAAAATCATATGAAATTTAATAAATCATTTAAAAATCAGTAGTTCAAACGTTTTTGAAAAAAATGAAGTAAGCCACCAGATTTATTTTGCTTTTTTGAATTTAAGGAATTTTTTTTCAAAATCGTTCGACCAGTTTTTTTGAAAAAACGGTTTTTTTTTTGAAAAATCTAAAAATGTATCTATATTTGATTTTGGTTATAAAAGAGCTTTCACATTAAATTTGTTATCGAAATCCGTGAAATGGTTTACGAGAAAATCTGTTAAGAAAAATCTCTTCCTATGGGAGGTACCGTTATAAGACTTTTCCTGCAAAATCTGTCCCAACCAAAATATAAAGTTTACTCAAAGTCAGAAAGTTTTATCAAAATCGTACGAGCTGTTTTTGAGATATATGAGTTTTTCATAAGAAATTATTTGGCAGGTACCGTTAGTTTTGGAGCTAGAATGCTAATTCCGAAAACCCAAATTTGAAGCGAATGGGTAGGTACCGATAAAGACCACTTATTATGTTATGTTTGATTGTCGAATTTTTTTTTTACGAATGCATAACTTGCCTTATAGTACCTATAATCGCAAGTAAAAATGAGGTAAAAAAATTAAACCATAAAACTTTTGCAATTTCATTGTCCACAGTATTTATGTAAATGAAATTTTAAAGTTTATTGTGACCGGCCTTTATATTTGACAATAATTGTATTTATATTTGTATAAAAAGGAGGCGTGGTCGTGGCTGGAACACAGAATCAAAATTATGTTTTAACAGCCAGAAGGCAAAAGGAAATGAAAATCGTTTTTTTTTTTTTTTAACATATTCCAATCTTTTTTTGAGATACGAAATTCAAAATCTTTAGTTCTTATTTTTAAAATAAAATTTTAAATAAATTGATAAAATTAAAAAAAAAATTTCAACTTTTTTTAGAAAATTAAAAAAAAAAGTTTGAAAATTTGAAGAAGCAACATTATGAGTTTATAAAAGGGATTCCACATTAAAAATTTCTTCGAAATCTGTCAATGGCTTACGAGAAAGTCTTATTTGAAAAAAGAAAGGAGATTTGAGGCTAAAATGCTCTTAACTGAAATCTGGTCCTTATTTTTTTAAACTTTAAATTATTATTTGGCAAGGGCATTCATAAAAAGTTCATGTAAGATGACATAACAAAATATAATGAAAAATAAATATTAAGTTAACCGTTTGGTTGAAATTCAGGTTCTGGTTTTGTTCAAGTTCTTGAAAATGAGTCCAACGATTTTGATTAAACTTTAAGAAAATTTGGACTAGCTTCACAAGGAAACTATTTAATGTAGAATACTACCAAAAGATTCAAATTTCAGCTTTATTTTGATATATTACCGGTTCTTATATATTCGATCGAAAATTTAAAATTTTGTGGCTATTATTTGTAAGAAAACATATTGTGTAAGAGAGACAAATTTTTGGTTTTGAAGTCATTCCCACATATTTCATTAGAAAAAAACCTAAGTATTGCAAATTAACGGTACTTTTAATTTCGCCGAAAATTTCTTCAATAGGGTAATCAAAAGTTTGTTGCAAATGTACTATGGGTATCGTGTATTGCTTATGTCTGTTGGTGTTTTGTACTTTATGAATTTTTTTTTCAAACCAGACAATTATTTTTAAAAATCTTTTATTTATTAAAATTCAATAAAATGTTTTATTTATTGTGGGTTAAAACGAACTATGTTTGTATATACACATAAAAAACTTGGTTGTCTGTAAATTCGGTTTACAGACGACAATCTTACGTGATAACCAGTTAGGTTGTATCTCTCCAACCACTAGACCTTCAAAAGATCGAATCAATCAAATATGGGTCATTTGAAAGTTTCGGTCATTTCAATCAATCATTCATTCAATCAAAAATGAAATGTTTCGGTTTAGAGCTGTGTCGTTCATTTCAAAGACACAATCATTTCATTCAATCATTCTTTCGATCATTATTATATCATTCTTTTTCAATCATTTCACTTCCAGCCCATACCGGTTACGGAAATTACGTGAATAAAACATTTTGTGTCTTTGCATTTGTATCCCAACAAACATCAACCTCTCACCCCCAAATACAACCACCAACCATAAGCCCCTCATTTTTGACAATTTTTTCCTCCCCCCACACAATAAATACCCCTTCCTTGCCACCACTAACCAAACACTTCACCTACAACCCCTGCTACTCACCCACCATTTTTGACAAATTTTTCCTCAACCCCCCTCCCACAACCACCTTCACCAAACACCCCCGCCAACCGCCCTCCCCAACTATTTTTGATAATTCCCCCCACCAACCCAATCCCCCAAAACCAACCATCCACTCCAACTACAACCACCAGCCACTCACCCACCATTTTTTATACTTTTGGCCTCCCCCCAAAACCAAATCAACCCCAACATCACCGCCAACTACCTATCCCACCTACCGCAACCAACCAATCATCTACCAATTTTAAAATTTTTTTCCTTATCCCGTCCCAACACCAAATCCAACCACAGACCCCACCTACAACAACCTTCCACTCACCCACCATTTTCTACAATTTTTTCATCGCCCCCAATCAAATCAACCACCTAAACCGCCAACCACCAAACCCACCTAACCGCCAACCAACCATCCACCATATTTAACAATTGCCCCCCCCCCCCTCCCAAACCATGCCAAATCTCCCTCAACACCAAACACCCATCCCACCTACAGCCACCAACGAACCACCCTTTATTTTTGACAATTTTTGCCTCGCCACACACACCAACTACAACCACCCACCATTTTTGCCAATTTTTCCTCTTCAAGACACTACCCCCCCCCCCCCCCCCACACCCACCTCCACTTACAATCACCAACTACCCACAACCCTCCCCTCCCGCTTTATCGACTTTCTAGGCTATCAAAGCAGCTATATAACGTGAGTGTGACACTTTTTCGTGCGTGCTGACCATATATCCGATTTATTAGACGTTATCACGTCAAAAAATATCTACAGGACTATGAAAACTATTATAAAATTCGTTGCGTGGTTAAGATGGAGTTCCCGGATGAACAGGATTACATCTTCATTTTATACACTATAATTTTATGAGAGTTAAATGTAAAAATTCCCACTGCTTCTTGTGGAAACCGACAAATTGAAAAAGAATCACGTAATTTTTTGTTTACAGATAGAGATAGAGATAGATATGAAATACTGAAGTTCTTTTCTTTTAAAATACACATAAATTCCTTAGGTTTATTTATATCAGTTCGACTTATTAACTTTAATGCCTTTAAATATTCCAGATACAAGCAGTTAACCGTAATCAATTGGAAGAGGGTTTTTTAAGAAAGCTGAATACAAAATGTAGTCAAAGGGATAACCATTCGTGCATGATGCTGAAACTAATCGTCTATATGAATCGAATATTCAAAAAGTCATCCATTGACGTCAACGAAAATGTAAAAGTCACAGAGAATCGGTAGGATTTGGAGCAAAAAAAAAAAAAAATTACTTAATAATAAATTAAAAATGTATGTTGTATTCTGTTTTCCAGAGGAGTAGATATACCTGATGATCCTGATGAGGACATGCTACTCGCACGTTCCCTCCAATCCGACGATGAAACATTGGGTCTCTTGGTGGCAGGTAAAATATGGCGTTTCATTCGAAGTCGAACATTACGCTATAAAGTGACGGATAATGCTGAATTAACTGTAACCACTGAGCCCAAGGGAAATATTAATCTTGGCCTTTCGGTAAGTCCAACTGAAGTACTGGAGGAAGGTCGTGGAAAGATGAAAAATATGGGTCCTCTAATGGCAATGTTGGCAACAAAGATGGGTATCATTGGAGCAGTGCTGATTAAAGGATTGATTCTACTCACCGGAAAGGCTTTGATTGTGTCCAAGATTGCATTACTCTTAGCCGTTATTATTGCACTCAAGAAATTGCTTGGGCAGAAGCACATAGCTTATGCAGAGCCACATCATGAAACCCACAGTGCGGGATGGGCACGAGCTTTCGATGGACTGATTGATGGTCTTGTCGGAGTACCTGCGAAAATGTTAGATGTCCATGAAATGGCTTATTCTGCTCAAATGCCAAGCGCAATTTAGTTTTTTTTTATGTTTTGAGCTTGTGGTAGTGAAAATAATTTAACTGTATTCTTTTCCTACTAAAATTTTAATTTTTAGATTTAAGCACTATTTAATACTTTTTTATGTACGCGAAATGCAATTTGTTATGTTTTTTTTTTTTCTTTTGACCCTCTCTTCCATTACCACTGTGATACAAACAAAAATGAACTAATAGTTTTAAAAATAACATCTTTTATTAATTTTTTTTTTTTAACTTTTTTAATATTTATTTATTATTATTTATTGTTAATTTATTTTTAACTATTTATTTTTATAATAAAGATAATTATTTATTTTCTATATTCTTTACTGGCGATTGTACAATAATTTTTTAATTGGATTTTTTTATTAATAATATTTTTTAGAATAAATAAATAAATAAATAAATAAATTATTCTTAAACATAAAAACACTGGTTACGTATAAGTAAATAAATGACTTTGTTGACGTTAACGTTATTGTTTGATATTGTACATGGGCCTCGATGGTAGATAATTGTATAGAAACGGTTTCGCTGCACCTGGAAATGAAATAATAATTTTAAAAATGGGATGGTTTTAATTATTTTTTATTTTTATTAATTATTTATTAAACTTGATTTATGTGTACCAGGCGATTAAATACCATGAACTAAAGCCTTGGTTCAGCAGCTCTCAACAACTGTTATACAGCTAAGTACCTTACTTGTATAACAGTTGTTGAGAACTGAACGAGGTGAGCCTTTCTCGTTATCAGTTTTTAATCCGCGGATTAACTTTATTTAATACGTCGGTTAAGGGGCCAGTTATAGCGATACGGAAAACGAAACCGAAAAAATTTTCAAATGTAAAATTTAGTATATTATGGTTCGATTTAAAACACAAATGCTGCACTGATCGATGGCAACCAACTCAGAGAATTTATTTTGCAAATAAAACTTGAATTGAACTTGTACTTTTTGTTAAAAACGAAATTTGTTATTTTTCTTTTATACGTATAACAGAAAAATAAATAAATGAATTTTTAGCAAAATGTATTTGTTTAATTAAAATTATTATGAACAAAAAACATTCTCTGAATTGATTGCCATCGTCAGTGTAGCATTTGTCTTAAGAATCGAGTCAGAACATACAAAATTTTCCACCTGAAAACTTTTTCGGTTTGGTTTTCCGTATCGCTATAACTGGCTCCTAAGTCTCAAACTTCTTTTAAGCCACACCATAAACTGATCTACTACTTTTTTCTTTTACAGTATTTTTTTTCGGATATCATCCCGATAATTTTTTTTATGAATGCCATTTTGCTCCCCAGTATTGCGTTAACGAGTAAAGTAAGGTTTTAGGTTTTATTTTTCTTCCGTGTACAGATTAAAATTTTTTGCTTCCCAAATTGTGAAAAGGTGCATTTTTGTTAATTGATTTTGGACTAGTTTAAGACAATTCTCTTGACTGTTTCGGTTGTTTTTAAAAGTTTAACGAGTAACTTAATCATTGATGTGTAAAATGCCATAAACCCGACGTCATATGGACACTGTTTCTGCTGCCAGGGCCGTAACGATGCTTGAGGCTGGTCAGTCCCAACGTTCCGTGGCCTTACAATTGGAATATTCACGACGGGCTATCCAAAACCTTTGGAACTGTTATCAGGAGACTGGGAGTGTATCCCGTCGTCGTGGCTCGGGAAGAATTCGATCTACCACCGCTCAGGAAGACCGGTATGTGCGACTTAGTGCGCGACGTGATCGCACTGTGATCGCGAGCGCATTACAAAACCTCCAGACTACTGTTACCGTTGTCAGCGACCAGACTATTAGGAACCGATTACACGAAGATCAACAACGCTCACGGAGGCCTGTAACTCGCATTAAACTAACCGGGACTCATCGTGCGAATCGTTAAAGGTCTGCAGCCCAACATCTGGAATGGAGTGCGGAGTAATGGCGTAAGGTGTTTTTCACGGATGAGTGTAATGTAAAGTTTTTTAGTGACGACCAGCGTATTAGAGTGTGGAGAAGAAGCGGAGAAAGATTTTCTGATCCTTGCAATCACGAAAGTGACAGATTTGGTAGTCCCAATGTTATGATCTGGGCCGGAATCGGCTTACAATTTAAAACTGACCTTGTTTTTCTGTATGAGGGCACTGTGACTTCTCAAAGTTACATCAAACGGATTGTCAGACCGCATATCATTCCATTCTCACAAAGATCGGTGGACGGTTTCATCCTTATGCACGACCACACACAGCCCGGGTGACCATCTATGTCCTGGAGGAAGCCAATATTCAGGTTATGGCTTGGCCTGCCTACAGTTTTGAATTGAATCCAATTGAACACCTTTGGGACCAATTAAAACGTCGAGTCCGGGCAGCCGAAGAAGATGTGCACAACCAACAACAGCTGATTCGATTGCTCAAAAGGTGCAGTGAGGATATCCCAGATGAAACCATCCACCATCTTATTCGGAGCATGCCATCAAGGGTTCAAGAATGTGTTTTGAAAAGAGGATGACATACCCGTTATTAGTTCAACAAAAATAAACAACAGAACCGTCGATAAAAGTCAATAATTTAGTGTTATTTTTAAGGTCAAAAGTTCAATGATAAAGTGTTGTTTGTTTAACTGCATTCAAATTTATGAAATTAAATGAGATATTGGTTGTTTTATTAATCTTAATTAACCAGAACATGGTTTTCCTAGCTAAACACAAAATAATTCGAATATTAGTGGTGGCCCTTATTTTGTTTTGGTGAGTATATTTTTATATAGCTTGCCAACAACAAGTCTTAGAGCCATACCTACAATTTGCAGTGTTGGACCTAAAACTAATAAGAGCATACTGAGTATTGACACCAAAAATATAATACATACTTAATAATACTTAATTACGTACAATTTTGAAATTAAAATTATTTGAACATTTATTTTCAACTTTTTTTTTTTTAATTTTGAGTTTGAAAATTAATTTTTCTAAAACGGTTCACTACAATAACATTATTTAAAAATACAACAAAAAAAAGAGATTTCTGGCCTTAAAAAAAGATAAACCATGGAAATGTTGGAGCTTCTGAAATGTTTAAATATTTTCTGTTCCAATTTAAGTAATTTTTTAGACAAACACCCCCCCCCCCCTGCCCCCTCCCTCTACCTATCCGAAACCTAGTGCAACTTTCAAAGTACAATACATGAGAAATGGGAGCCCGGTTTTTTGAATATCTACAATTTTACATACTCTCCCGTGTATCAGTTATAAGAGGAAGAAAAAACACATTCTCACATCAAAAAGTGAGATAAAAAGAAAACAATAATTATGAATTCCAATTATCCATTAAAAACATCAATCAATTTAAAATTAAAGCTTATTTATATAATAATGAGTCAAAAAATAGCTTTCTTTGTTTAGGACTTATTCCATACTTTTTGTTGGGAAAATGCGTCATACTTTATATTTTATATCTTAGCTTCTGCTTTTTCAAAGTCGGTAAGTGTTAAAAAAAAAAATTTAGAAAAAAAAATTAAAAAAATAGGTAAACTTTGTTGTGGGCTGTTCTTAGTTCTTCCCTACCCACCGAGCAAGAAAACCAAATTAAGCAGGAAGTTTTTTTTTTCTTTAATGAATCCATCGATCCATGACGAAGGACAAACGTTAAATTCTTGCTAACTGTTACTCCCTAATTGGACCATCCTTTACGTGATTTCCGACAGTTTGGTCAGTTTTTATTTAAAAAACATTTGTAAGTGGTATCTGTTAGAAAAGTTGTTTTCGTAATTTGTTTCTTAAAGGCGGCTTTCAATAAAGATTTCTAGGAAAAAAACATCTTCCGGCGTAGTTGGGCGTCACGTAAACAAGGGAGGTGGCTGATAATGTTGAAGGATAAGTTGATATCCCTTACAACAAGAATCTATTTTAATTAAAAATTATTATAAAACCTATTTTTTTAACTTCGACTGCCGTTGTAAGTGTTGTAATTAAATAAAAAAAACATAAGCGAGAGCTACAGTACGTTTGCAACGAACTGTTGGATACCCTATTCCCTATATTATTGTATGTGTGTGCGTCTGCCTCCCGCAGCCAGCCGATCATCCAGTTTCAGAAACAAAATTCTTCTTTAGCAGACAGAAAAAATTCAATAACATTAATTTTGTGTGGTGTGATGTTCAGTTAGTGCTGGCACAGTAAAAAAGGCGTATGGCACGCCCAAAGTTGAGACTTTTTATTGCCAAGGCAATTAGTATGAGCTCAGTGACATTCAATTTTATTCTTGCAGATCGATTTGAACAAAACAAGACAAATCTTAAATTTTTGAAATTTTTGAGATTTTGAATATAAATAGCGATTACGCTCCTTTTAAACAATTCTTGAACCACACTCTGCTACGAAACCAAGGAATTAAATCTTAGTGTTCATCGTTTTACTTCCAAACTGCGACCGATAGTTAAAAAACGTTAAAAAATTAATGCATTATACGACTTTTCCAGAAACGCCCCTTAAAAGTGGGCGTGTCTTAAAAATTTGAAGCACTAACTGAGATTTGATCAGTATTTAGGCATATGAGTAAAACTACAGCTGAATCGAGTGGTTTTTAAACAATCTTACCTGAACAAAGGTATTTTATCAAAATCACGCCTTTAAAAGTGGGCGTATTGAAAAAATTTACACAAGAAATGTAGAGAAATATTTCTCAAATAACGAAAAGAAGGAAAAAGGTTTAAATTGAATATTGGAAGTACATTAAATTTTTGAGACTCATTTTTTCGTTCTTTCATGAAAAGTGGGCGTAAGCCACACCCAAAATTCAAAAAATTATTTTCATAGACAAACTTTTTAGTTTCTATTAAGAGATGGAAAATGTTGGCTTGCGGATTCATTATAAATACATACCGTTTATTTACAAAAACAATTTTTTTATAGTTTCTAGTGAAAAGTAGGCGTCAGCCAAGCAAAAAATCATTTTTTTTGATTTCATACACAAGATGTTTATGTGCAAGAGTAATACCCACAAAATTTAATGTTTTTCGCTTTAATGTAACAATTGTTATTTTATAAAAACAATATTGATGGTTTTGTATGAAAAATGGGCGTCAGCCACCCCCAAACTAAAATATTTTTATTTGATTGGAAGAAGGTTTACCTAAAGCTTACGTGTGCAAAATTTTAACGTTATGCTTTTATCGTAACTGTACAAAAATCATAATATAATTTGACCAAATTGAGGTTGTTCATCAAAAATTGGCGATTGTGGGCGTATTTGTGTGTGGATTTTACCGGTTCAAGAACTTAGCCTTACTCTTGAACCAGAGATTATATATACCGAATTTCAGCTTTCTTACTCAAAAATTGCGGCCTCTTGAGAGTATACACACGGACGGATGAACGGACGGACGGACGGACATGGCTAAATCAACTAGGCTTTTGATTCTGAGTCAGAATATATGTATATACTTTTATATACCTAACGGTATTATTTCTCAATGTTACAAACTCCACACCAAAATTAATATACCCATTCTATGGAATAGGGCATAAAAATATAGCATATCGCTGACTGAGATAGGTACCTAACCTACCCGTTTATTATTTGCATGAATAGAGCCAAGTTGAATCTTAATCACTTAAACAATTTTTTGAAAAAAAACTGTCAAGTATCGAAAAAGTTTGGCTTAAACTGAACGCTGTTTATTTGGGTTCAACCAAGAAACGAAAATGGCTAATGTACAGAAAAGTAGTGTCGTTTTATAAAATCTCATGCAAAAATTATTCAAAAAGTAAATTTTGACTTTTCGATTATTTCAACCCTTGCCTACTTTAAACAAGACTATGTGTGTGTATGTGTTGTGTGTCTTAAGCCAAAAGCTAAATAAAGTGCCAACTAGGTCGGACGAAATTGCTCTTAGGTGTGATAGTGGTCTTATGGTGTGAGATTTTGGAAAAAAGCAGGGAAAAAATGATTTTTCTTTTGAGTAACTTCATAATATCATAGACTAACTAATAATAAAGACAGGCCGCTTCATAGAAGAAAAAAGGAACCGATTTAAGATTGCCTGCACCTTTTTCCTTCCTTCCTTTTCCCTGTTTACTTGCGATTATAGGTGCTAAGTATAAGTTACAAGTTATGCATTCGTAAAAAAAAAATTCTAACAATCAAACATGACATTACGATGATAGAGAAGTCGAAAAAAGTGGGAACGACAATTCTGTCTGTCTGTCTGTCTGTCTGTCCGTCCGTATGTATCGGCATCTACAGCCTAAACGGCTGGACCGATTTGCTTCAAACTTGGTAGATAGTATTATTATGACGTCCTACAGAGGGGTTCTTGGAATTAGTATAGCTTTAAAACTAACGGTACCTGCTATACGATTTTTAGTGAAATAATAATTTTTCTCAAAAACGGCTACTACGATTTCGATAAAACTTTATGAAGAGTGTTTTAAGTGCAAACTTTGTGTTTTTGTTGAAATAGATTTTTCAGGAAAAGTCTTTTAACGGTACCTTCCATAGGACCAGTTTTTTGAAATCCGATTTTTTCGTAAGCCACTTGACCAATTTCGATGAAATTTTTAAAGTAGAAGCCCTTTTATTAACAAAATAATTTGAATTCTTAAATTTTCCAAAAAAAGTTATTTTGAGTTTTTTAAAAAAGCTTCAATTTTTTTTTTGTCTTTTTTCCAAAAAAGGTTTAATCTACTTTTTTTTTAATTTTATTTTTCTGATAAAAGCTACAAAGTGCTAGAAGTTGACATACTCAACAAAAAATTGGAATATATTTTCGAAAAGATTTTCAAAAAAAAATTGTTTTTTGAAAAAAATGGTAGAACGATTTTGAAAAAAAAAATTCATTAAAATTCAAAAAAGTAAAAGAAACCTGATGGCTTACTTTATTTTCCCCAAAAAACGTTTTAAGTATTGAGTTTTAAGTGATTATAAAAATTTCGTATGATTTTTTCAATGCTTTTTTCCCAAAATCTTGAGCACCAAGACCATTTTAACACATTAGAACAAGTTCGTACGACCCAGTCGTGCACTTTATTTCTTGAGTGAAGCGGCATGTCTTTATTATGTTTTAGTTCTATGATTTAGTTCTATGATTAAAATCCATTATGTTGGACAACACCAACCAACCAACAACATTTTGATTTCGTTTGCCAGAAAAGTGCTGCGCCATAGAGAAGATTTTTACTAGATACCATCATCAAAAGTTAGCAAAAATTAACAGATAACGGTCTAACCGATTAACTTCAAACATACTATTTTCAGAGGACATCATACAGAGAGGTTTCTTAAATCGGCATTCTAGCTCTTAAATTATCGACAGGCCAGGTATTATTTTTAATAAAAAAATTTTGTCTCAAAAAGAGCTCCTACGATTTTGATTAAATGTTCTGAATTGTGTTTTTTGTGTAAAAATATGTTTTGAAATTTCGAATTTTTTTTTTCAGAAAATGTCATGACAGCACATCCCATATGATCGGTCGTTTTCTTTAAAGTTTGCAAAAAAGTTTTTCTGGGCTTTTTTGAAAAATATTAAAATTTTTTTAGTTTTTTAAAATGTTCCTGTGTTGCTTGCTCTAAAAAATCGATGTTTTAGTCAAACATCACAATTAAAAATACGATGATGAAGTCCAAAAAAGTCCGTCTCGTCGGTCTGTATGTGCGTCTGTGCGTCTGTGCGGATGTGCGTATGTACGCTTTTTCACGCCAAGCTGCAGCCTAAACCCCTTGACGGATTTTCTTCTAACTTGATATATATAGCAATTTAAAGAAATACTGTTGTCGAGTTTTTTTTTTTTATTTCAATTTAGCCCGGCTCAAACTGGTACCCTTCAAGTAACGGTTTTTTTCATTTTGGATTTGCTCTAAAACGGCTCTTACGATTTGAATTAAACTCAAAATATAATAAACCTAGGGCATCTTTAATAATACTGCGTTTTTTTTTATTTTTGGCTTAAAAGGCCAAAACAAAATATTTAGTTTAAACGAGTTACCATAAGATCGCAACGTCTTGATTTAATTGACTCAAAATTTGTTGGGCATAGTTCTTCACAGGTTTGTACAGTATAGCATTTTTTTTTTTTTTTTTTTTTTTTTTTTGAGTGGAACCTTTTAATAGGGTGGTTCCAATTACAACGAGTTTTAATTACAACCTTTTCATTCTTTCTTCTTTGTTTACTACTACCCTTGCCCTGGATTCAATTTCCAAATCGACATTTTAGAAAATATCTCTTCAATTGTTTTTAATTTCGTTGCGTTTGATTTGTTTTCACATAATTCACAACCTCAATTTCGTCCAAATACAAAAATTTCGAAATTTGATATTGTATGAGAAATGGAGTCGAATTTGGAAATTTGCTACGAAATTATATCTTGGGCCCTAATGAAAATGTAGTATTATGTATGCTAGATAATTGTATTGGGGCTTTGTATTTAATTTTTTTTAGAAAATATCTTAATTTTGTTTGTAAGACTTTAAGATCTTTCTTGGCTTGCAGTAATATTTCATTTCTTAATATTTTTCTAGGGAAAACAAATGTAAGCCTCGTCAAAATCGTTTCAGCCATTTTCGAGAAAATTAAACTAGTATGGCAGTACCGTTATTTTTGGGCCTAGAGTATTGGGTGATCGATTTCAGCATGGGATTAACCTGAGAAAACAAAGTGTTCCGTGACATTAAAAGTGTCAAAAAGGATTTTCGGGGACTTAAAAAACATACATACGTTCTCGCACTCAGGAAATCACCTTTGTAAAGCTACTTAATCAAGTAGTTTGCCAGAGGCTTAGAGCACTTTAAATTTCGCCATGAATTGGCAAACCATCTTAAGGAGAACCGTATTTTTGTAACATTAGTTGCACTTCACAATTTTTCACGCTTATGTGACCTGTCAGTCTATTATGTAACTAACTAACACAAATACAAATGTATGCTAGAAGTTTTACCCGAACTATTAAAGACTTTTTTTTAATCCTATACCTTTTCAGAAGGTACTAATTTGTTGAACTAATGACAAAACTCACCCATCCATGTGTCATCCCTTTTTATTTTTTGCTGGTGTCCAATTTGTTTTGCCAGACCAGCTAGCATCTGCGTTCCATTTTGCACATCGACGACATGATGGAGATTGCTTTCGGAACCTATATTTTCCATTCCCTGGTGTTGATGTCCACCTCCAGCAGCAGCAGCAGCTGCTGCTGCATAATGCAAGTGATACATCTCTGGTGACGCTATCTCAGGGCCTTGTAAAGCATGCATTCCATAGTCCATATTATACGGCATTACGTAGGGTTGTGGCTCTGGGTAGTGGGGGTACATTAATCTGTGAAAAAAAAAATATATACCAACCGCCCCCATTATAAGCATTTATGCAGGAGAGAGAAGAACTATAAATGGAAACTCACTTCTCCGAGGCGTTATCCATAAGCTTCTTTATTATCACCATGGAAGCAACAATAAGAGCTAGCTTTGATATTGCTAGGGCTTTGAATGTCAGCATTCCAACTGCCTTCACAGCTAACATAGTCCATCCGAATGTCGTTGCAGCCAGATACATTGGCACGAACATTTGAAATTGCTTCTTATCCTTATGACCGTGACGCTTTCCTATCCTGCTGCCTATTCCATGTCCCCCTTGTCGCCTTGCTTCAACATGTATGGAAGTCAGATATTAAGACGACTTCCTTATTGAATATTCATTCCCCTTGCCCGTCCCCTGAACTTACCTTCATTATTTGAAGTGGGATTTGAAATACCAATTTCAATATAATCTCCATCGTCAATGGACCGTTGTACACTAAACACCATCGGTCCAATAGGCACTCTGATCGAATTGCCACTTAAAATGTCTGCGAATCCCAAGGACCTACCCGCACTTGAAGGAGTTCTCGAGTTGGGAATTTTTTCCACATCAAAGAGTCCGAAACTAATCACTTCTCCTTGCTTGTAGGAGGATATAACACTATTGGCAATGGAATAAAGGCAACTCGCGTTGTTCGCACAATTCCAGGACATTTTATCAACAAGGACTGAGTTCGTGGTTGTGTCATCCTCAATGTTGTTTTTATTATTATTATTGCTAGCTGATGCACTTGTTGGTATTACATTTATGAAAGCTGCCAATAGGCAAATGCACAATGTCAGTGAAAAAGTCATTAATTTTTCCATTATCAAGGATATTTTTCAATTTGAACACTTAATTTTTCAAAAACGGATTCACTTTTTTAGCCACGATTCTTTGTTTTTTTTTTAGGAGTAAGTTACTGGTGGTGATTGTGGCCTTCGTCTTAGAAGGCAATATAATATCGACTAATTACTTGGTTATAAGCGTATCGCAGTTTTATTGTGTCTCCACAACTGGATGCACACGGAATACTGCATATTGAAGCCCCACTTCTATAGAGGCTTTTATAATAACAATGCATTAGCTACCATCAGGAGGGCTCTGATGTGCAGATTTTTTTTTTTTTTTTTTTATTTTTTCTGTTGAACACGCAAGAAAAATTAAAATCCGAGCACCTATGAGATGGACGGACGGATGTGTTTATGTCTGGCTGAGACTTGAGATTTAACCAGCCGGCCATAGATATTCATTGGCGTTGCAATTCGATACTTTTTGGTTTGCATGGGTGACGATAACATATTATTATAGAGAGCTCTTCAGGAGATTCACTTTAGGAATCATGAAAGCAAGACTTTAAGATTCTGTGCATGTTTTTTTTTTTTTTTTTTTAGAAATTGTTCCATGTAATTAGATCTTGGAAGTTGGAAGACAGTAGGTATAGTCGGCACTTCTCATAAGAAATTTTTAGCTCTTTAACACAAACCGCCTCTTCCAGCTAGCTACCACACATTTTTGTGGCTTGGTGAAATGGAGAACAATATGGGAGTGTTTTTCTAACCTCATGTCGTGGTACATCGATGTTATGTGAAAAATATCTCACTCAAGTGCGAATTAACTTACAATTTTTATTTCATCCCCAAGGAAATCTGACATTTAGAGCTCAAAAAGCCTTAGTACATGGCTGGGTCTGAGGACTCATGTATTACAGTAGAATGGGGCATCACTATTCACTAAGGCTGATGCACATTAATTGGCTGGAATTGAAAAAAAAGTCAGCCGAAAATTTTTAAATTTGAATATTCTGCTTCATAAACAAAGTACTCCAAGATGTCTCAACCTACCCCCCCCCCCCTTATAGGGTTTATTGTAACAAAAAATATTAAACAATTAATTCACTGAGCACTAAATACAAATTTCATATGTTAAATAACGTTGGAATTTAATGCGAAAAAAATCGTTTTAAATTTAATAGTTTTGTTATTTTATTAATTTTTATTTAACATAATAAACAGGGTGATTCACGTAAGGTGAGACAAATAGTTTTAGCAAGTAAGTTGGATCGAGAAAAAAAAAACATAAGCGAGAGCTACAGTACGTTTGCAACGAACTGTTGGATACCCTATTCCCTATTTGTATGTGTATGCGCATGCCTCCCGTAGCCTGCCGATGTTTCAGTTTCAGAAACAAAATTCTTCTTTAGCAGACAGAAAAAAATTCAATAACATTAATTTTGTGCGGTGTGATGTTAAATTAGTGCTGGCAAAATAAAAAAAGGCGTGTGCCACGCCCAAAGTTAAAACTTTTTATTGCCAAGGCAATTGGTATGAGCTCAGTGACATTCAATTTTATTCTTGCAGATCGATTTGAACAAAACAAGACAAAATTTAAATTTTTAAAAATTAGATTTTGAATGGAAATAGCGATTATTTTTAACAATTCTTGGACCCCACTCTGCTACGTAACCAAGGAATATAAATCAAAGTGTTCATCTTTTTACTTCAAAACTGTGACCGATAGTTAAAAAACGTTAAAAAATTAATGCTTTATACAACTTTTGACATAAACGCCCCTTAAAAGTGGGCGTGTCTTAAAAATTTGAAGCACTAACTGAGCTTTGATCAGTATTTAGGCATATGTGTAAAACTACAGCTGAATCGAGTAGTTTTCAAACAAACTTACCTGAACAAGGGTATTTTATTCAAATCACGCCTTCAAAAGTGGGCGTATTGAAAAAATTTACACAAGAAAATGTAGAGATATATTTTTTATAAAACGAACGGAAGGGAAAAAGGTTTAAATTGAATATTGGTAGTACCTTAAATTTTTAAAACTACGTTTTTCGTTCTTTCATGAAAAGTGGGCGAAAGCCACGCCCAAAATTCAAAAATTTATTTTCATACACAAACGATTTAGTTTCTACTAGGAGACGCAAAATTTTGGCTTGCGGATTCATTATAAATACCGTTTATTTACAAAAACAATTTTTTAATAGTTTCTATTGATTTCATACACTGGATGTTATGTGCAAGTAATGCCCACAAAATTTTATGTTTTTCTCTTTAATATAACATTTGTTATTTTATAAAAACAATATTGATGGTTTTGTATGAAAATTGGGCGTCAGCCACGCCCAAACTAAATTATTTTTATTTGATTGGAAGAAAGTTTACCTAAAGCTTGCGTGTGCAAAATTTTAGCGTTATGCTTTTTTCGTAACTGTACAAAAAACATAATTTAATTTTGCCAAATTGAGGTTGTTCAACAAAAATGGCGATTGTGGGCGTGTTTGTGGGCGGATTTTACTGGTTCAAGAACTTAGCCTTTCTCTTGAACCAAAGATTATATAAACCAAATTTTGTCAAAAATTGCGACCTCTAGAGAGTATACATACGGACGGACGGACGGACGGACATGGCTAAATCAACTAGGCTTTTGATTCTGACTCAGAATATATATACTTTTCTATTCCTAACGGTATTATTTCTCTATGTTACAAACTCCACACCAAATACAATATACCCATTATATGGAATAGGGTATAATCATATTGGAAGAGGGCAGTCTATTCCCCCCGTTAAACCAAGAAAAGTGACTTATCAAAAAATCATTCTAATCTAAAAATAATGTACACTCCGCTCCACTTGAATAGAATCATTTTTTTGTTTGCTTTTTCCGAATTATTTTGCCCTTGCAGTTTATTCGCAATCGCAATAGATCAATCTTAAAATTTCAAAAACAAAAAAGGGGATTTATAAACTTACCAACCGCTACACGCTCTAATATTAAAAAAAATTGTGGTGGAGCGGAGTGTATTTAAATACCTACAAGAGTAACTCACAATATCGTGCTATATTATCTTAAAACTTAATATATTTTTGAAAGCCAGATACCTCTTATTTTATTTTATTTTGTTTTTAAATTAAGTTACATTTTGGAAAATATTTTTTTCCAAAATTTAACATTAATTAAGCTGTAAGATTGTTTTCAAAATGTCATACTCTTATTAAATTTAAGTCGAAAACGGGAAAAGTCATGTACTTTTTGAGAAAATTAAAAACAACAAAAACTTTTTTTTAGCATCTTAACGTGACTTAATTTTCCGGTTAACTAAAGGGTGTTTTTTCAAACTATAAAAACAATCTCGATTCGAGCCCATTCACCAAATTTACGCTGCCGTCACCGCCGCGCCGTGCCGTATCAGCACAATTTGCATGCGTTGTTCAAGCGTCAGTCCGATTCATGAACAAACGGCAAACCAAAATTAACATAAATCACATGACAGATGACGAAATGGCTGTCGTTGAAAACAAAAATCCTGCTAATTTCAAGTTACGTACGTCCGTCCGTCCGTATGTATACTCTCTAGAGGTCGCAATTTTTCAGCTAGAAAGCTGGAATTTGGTATACTTATATAATTTTTGATTCAAGAGTAAAGCTAAGTTCTTGAACCGGTAAAATTCACCCACAAACACGCCCAAAATCGCCATTTTTGATGAACAATCTCAATTTAGTAAAATTAAATTATGTTTTTTGTACAGTTACGATAAAAGCATAACGCTATGCACACGAAAGCTTAAGGTAAAATTTCTTCTAACTAAATGAAAATGTTTCAGTTTGGCCGTGGCTGACGCCCACTTTTCACTAGAAACTAAAAAAAAAAATTGTAAATAAACCGTATTTATAATGAATCCGCAAGCCAAAATTTTGCGTATCTTAGAAGAAACTAAAAAGTTTGTCTATGAAAAGAAATTTTTGAATTTTGGGCGTGGCTTACTCCCACTTTTCGTGAAAGAACGAAAAACGTAATTTTAAAAATTTACGGTACTACCAATATTCAATTTAAACCTTTTTCCCTTCCGTTCGTTATATGAAAAATATATCTCTACATTTCCTTGTGTAATTTTTTTCAATACGCCCACTTTTTAAGGCGTAATTTTGATAAAATAGCTTTGTTCAGGTAAGATTGTTAAGAAACTACTCGATTCAGCTGTAGTTTTACACATATGCCTAAATACTGATCAAAGCTCAGTTAGTGCATCAAATGTTTAAGACACGCCCACTTTTAAGGGGCATTTCCGTCAAAAGTCGTATAATGCGTTAGTTTTTTAACGTTTTTTAACTATATCGGTCGCAGTTTTTAAGTAAAAAGATGAATACTTAGATTTATATTCCTTGGTTACGTAGCAGAGTGTGGTTCAAAAATTGTTAAAAACACCCATCGCTATTTCCATTCAAAATCTAATTTTTAAAAATTTAAATTTTGTCTTGTTTTGTTCAAATCGATCTGCAAGAATGAAATTGAATGTCACTGAACTCATACTAATTGTTTTGGCAATAAAAAGTCTTAACTTTGGGCGTGGCACACTCCTTTTTTTATTGTGCCAGCACTAATTGAACATCACACCACACAAAATTAATGTTATTGCATTTTTTTCTGTCAGCTAAAGAAGAATTTTGTTTCTGAAATTGGAACATCGGCTGGCTGCGGGAGGCGAACGCATACAAACACACTGTAGCTCTCGCTTATGTTAAATAATTTTTTTTATTATTATTTTTTGTAGTTGACATACGTAAAAGTTTAAAATAAAATACCACTTTTAATTTGAACGAGAATCTAGAATATTGATTTTAATTGCAAAGAAAACTTCTGATGAGTGACAGACTTTTAATTTAATTTAATCATGATCAAAGGGATCACCCTTAAAAGTGGGCGTATTGAAAAAATTTACCCAAAAAATATAATTTTATAAGGAACGAAAAAAAAAGGTTAAAACTGAATATAGGTACCTTAAATTTTTAAAACTACGTTTTAAGTTATTTCATGAAAAGAGGGCGTAAGCCACGCCGACAATTCAAACATTTCTTTTCATACACAAGCTTCTTAGTTTCGAAAAAGAGACGCACAAATTATTGCCGTTCCATGGAATAGGGTAGAATAGTGTATACAAAATAAAGGTTCAAGGATGAGGTATACATTTATATAAAAGTAAGAGCGAAGTCAATGGGGGTCTGTGAGTTGATATAAGATATATCGACTTGAGCCGATTGATGGGCCCAGTTGCCAGTGCTTGCAAATGTTATGTAATGTAATGATATAACGACTGAAATTAAAATTGCTTAAAAGGATGTTGAGTCAATTGAAATTGAAATTTCGAAAGATGAAAGAGGAAGTGAGAGAGAAAGAGAGAGAGAGAGAGGAGGGAGATAGATATCAAGGGTGGATAGAAGGTGGGGGTATGCAGAGACAACGGAGATATATGGATCCGAAATGAAGATGCAATTTTAAAGAATAAATTTGTTTATTACTTCAAAATTCGAAAGTAAATGCTAACATTCCAAATGAATAAGTAAGAAGTCATAGTCATTGACAGAAAAACAGATCAAAAGCACCATATTTTTAAGTTTCTATGGTTTTTCTATGGTTTAAGATATTGTTTCCAAATGATAAGGATTGCTCATTTTTAAGTGGGAGTATGAACACCACCAACGAGTATGCAAGATTTGCCTCCAAATTACTCCGTTGTATTAACTAACTCCTCAAGATCTAATCTCCAATTCAAACAGGTAATTAGACTAGGAAGAGATTTTATCAATAAAGTTCGAGCTGAACTTTTCAGTTTAAATTTTTTTAATGTGAAACATCTATTGGCGCACCTAGGCAGTCAAATAGATCGTAATCGTCACGAAAAATGGCATGACCCTAATACGCCATCCGGCACATCAAATCTTTGATAGCATAGAAAAATGAACAAAGTCGCTAAAATTTTTCAATTTGTGACTGCTGGGTGTTTGGTGGTTGCAGTATGGGTTGGTGGTTACTGGCTGGGGGAGGGGGAATTGTCAAAAAGGGTATTTGTTGGTCGAGGACGATGTTGGGGGTAGGTTAGACACAATTTACAAAAATGGTGGGTGGTTGGAGTTGTGGATAGGGGTTGAGAGGGTTGGTGGGGGTAGAGAAAAATTGACAAAAATGGTAAGTGATTATTTGTAGGAGGGGTGGGTGGTTACTTATTGGGTGGATTTAGTGTGGGGTGGGGGCGAATTGTCAAAAATGGTACCTATATGGTTGGTTGATGATTGTAGGTGGGCTGGGTGTATGGTGGTGGTGGGGGACTTCTGGGGGGGATTAGTTTGGGAGGGGGGAGGAGGAAAAAATTGACAAACATTTTAGGTGGTTGGTTGGTGGTTGCAGATAAGGTGGGTGGTTAGTGGTGGCGGTGATTTGGTGTGGGGGGGGGATTGTAAAAATTGTCAAAAATGGTGGATGATTGGTTGGTGGTTGCAGGTGGGCTGGCTGTATGGCGATAGTGAGGGGATTTGATGTGGGGGTGGGTTGAGGAAATTTGTTTTCCTGTATACATATAATCTGTAATAATAATTGTTATTATAATCAAAAAAATAAGACAAATATATTGATTTTATTTTGTAACTATAAATATTCGTACAAGGAGTAGAGTTCATGAAGTATGATTATTCCAGTGATATTAAGGATCAACGTAAGCATTCCAAAGAGACCGCATCGCCAAATTATTCACCATTTTATTTTTGCACGTAAATCAGAAAAACTTTAACATTTTGCTTATGTCTACTGCACAATTATTTTGAAATTGATTCCGAATTAATTTAAAAGAAACAAAGTGCTTTATTTTTAACAAAGAAGATCTAAGCTCTGTGCAAAAATATAGTTTTGCTTTGATTTTTAACTCTATTTTTTATTAAAATTCACAAAAAACATAAAAATCTCGTAAGTCGAAACGACTATCTGAAAAAAAAAAGAAAACGAATTTCAATGAATCGTTTGCAACTCACAGAATGATGTTTTCAAACCTCCTTGAAGTACTCCATTGATATGGTCTTAAATTTATACGATTTCAGTTCCATGGGTCTACTTGCTTTGAGCATTAAAATGACTAGAGTCCTCCTGTACTTAGGTGTGCCCTCATACCAGTTCTGGTCGTAAATCGAAAAAAGCAAGTTTGAGCTCTGAAATGTTTGTAATTATTTGATTTCAAAACATGCATTATTGAGCTTGACTATCAACAACTTCGTATCAGAATAAATTAGTTTCACATTCAAAAAACAAAACTAACAGCACAGTGACGTTATAAGAAAAGAAAATCCAATTCAGATCTGATCGAAAGAGTAAAAAGAAATCCAAAATCAGTTAGGTATGTAGGTACTTACAGCGTCGAGAAGGTCCTCCCCAGTACGACATCTCAAATAAACCGTTGATATCAGCCCAAAAATGTTTAAAACAAGTGATAGGATCCTTGACATATCAATCGAATGAACCATCGAAAATAAATACATACTCATACCAATCGTTACAATAGTAAATGCGAAAAAATTACTCATCCCGAAAATGTTATTAATGTCATCGCAAATACTGTAAAGTTAATTAAATTAAAAGTATTCATAGTAAGGAGTGATAAATTACTTATCTAGAGTATATTGGTAGCGTATGACATTTTTCAGCAGCTCTTCTTTCCTGGCATCAAGCCTCTGCAATCTATCCCCCAAATACCGGTAATGCATGCATAACTGAGCTACAAAAGTTCCAATCACCATATCCTCCTTATACCAAATATAAGATCCGCCGAAAATTGCCACGACTCTGTAGCTGTAAGCCAGAGTGCAGCCGACGATGCTCGTCTCCCCAAAAATATTATTTTGGTCCATTAAAGGATACAACAATGGATAAGCACCTTCTGTAGTTAGCCACTTGTAAATTGATTTAAAAATTGGAAAAAGGACCAAAGCAATGCACGAATATGAAATGATAAGCTTAATTGAATTATTTTTTCTAATAATTGCCTTTGCATGAATATCCAAATTATAGTTTTGTTGGTCCTCTTTCGTAAGCGGAAAAATGTTTTCCAATTTTTTCAAAAGTCCATTAATTTGTTTTTTCTTCGAAATAAATACCCATTCGCGATAGAGTGTTATAAGACAGCAAACTGCCGAGGCACCCCATTCGGGTAATTCACTATTTTTCCAATCTAAGCCTTGATGAATATGGATAAAAATGGTCAGTAACAAGTCAATAATAAGGATTCCAACACAAAAAGCAAAAACCATTGAAAGCTTAGCGAAACACAATTCTAGAGGAGAACTGGGTGTTTTGCGCCGGATAAAAGTAACTTTAAATATAGCGATGAAATACTCGTCCATGGTGTAGGTCCTTTTCCTGTCCATATTGAGCTGCTTTTGCTTTAGATTGAAAGCCACAGGAACACAATTGAAAGAACTTAAAAAATGTTCAAGGGATTTTGAGTTTTTATGCTTTTCAAAATAATTGTTCTGCTACGAGTATAGCTTGTCAAGACAAAGGCAATTCTTAGAAATGCTCGTGCAGTGGTAAAGGATTATAATGCAACAATTACAATACAAAATTCTTTTTGTTGCATTTATTTTAATTTGCTCAAATTACAGATAATTGAATTCATAGTGGGATTGAATTCATAAAAAATGTGTATATCTATGAAGGTCTCCTTTTTCGCACATTCAAATCAAACATATAAATATTTTAAATGGGAAAGGGCAAGCAAAGTTTGTTTGAGTATTTGTAGGAAATTGGTTCTATTTGATTTTACTTGACGTTTATCAATACAAAAATTATTACATGCACTTGAATCTGTCCAACATAAATCGGCAGTACGTTGAAGATAGGGATGTTTGTCACTCATTCACAATCTTTTGCTTTCCGTATGGACTATTCATACAAAAACTCTTACAGTTTTTTCGTAGCAATCATTTCAAATTAGAGAAAATTGGAAAGAATAGTATGTATGGTTATTGTCCGTTTTTTAGATTGAAATTTTCATTGACTTTGTTTTTTTTTTATAAAAATGAAAATGAAATAATTATATATTTTTCCGAATCACCAATACAAGATAGAAGGACCTTTTTGAATGGGGGGGGGTCCATTTTAAATAAAAAACAAAGCTGATTATTATAGCTTAAAACTAAATAAACAACTACAACAAAAATAAATGTGAATTCATCTTTTAAGTAATAATATTCACAAACAAGAAATTATTTATTAAATATGTATAAATAAATGAACGAGTTTCAAACCGTTTTGGTAACTTTGAAGGGACATCAGGTTTTGGGTTGTTTCTTTGAAGTAATTATGGTGCACACATAATGACATGCTAAACTGATTAAGAGAAGCTTCCCTTAAAACGTGTACTGCCTATTTATGTTGGATAGAGCACATGCACTTATTCCCGACTGGAAAACATCGACTATCTACTATAAAGGCCCAATTCTGAGAAGTCCAGGTTAGACATAGTTCAAAATCCCGACCATCAGTACTTTTTACTTGCGATTATAGGTATACAATAAGAAATGTTATGGATTCGTCATTCGTGCAAACAAAAATTGAGATAACAATCACACATGAAATAACAATGATGAAGAAGTAATTTTTTAAAAATGTAGGCAATCCGACCCCCTGCTTTTTTTTGTACAGGGTGATCGGTATAAGGTGCAACAAAAAGCTGAGTGATTAGGTTGCCTAAAGACAAAAAGAAAAATCATATGTTAGAATGGGGGGGGATTGCATCTTTTTCTCTCTGTTTAGGCGGGAGACAGAAGCGATTTTCTAAAAAAATTAAAAAAATTAATTAAAACAAAAATAAAAATTATTTAAAAACAACGGTACTTCAATGCCATTATAATGTCTTTGGAAAGCCAGACATTTCTTCTTTAATTATTAATTTGAATTAAATTGTGCTGTTGAAAAAATTTAATTTCAAAGTCGAAATTAAGAAAGAAATTTTTTTTAAAAATCGTATGTAAGTATAATTTTTGTTTCCAATATTCTATACTCAATACAGAAAAACGGATGCCGAAATGTGTCTAAGTTTTAAATTAAAAAAAGTACTTTTTTCCAAGATTTAAATATTTTTTTACTGTTTTAAATATTTTTTTTTAGAAAAATGAACCTGCCTCCCACCTTAAAGGGGATACAACCCCCCCCCCTTAACAAACTATTATTCTTGTTCTAACCGAATCTACTCGCTCTACCTTTATTGGTGCATCTTATACTGTGAGTTGTGAGATGCTTTTTGTCTAAGGCTAAGGTAGGCTCAGCCGGTCCAGGTTTTACCCTACTAAAGAAGCAAAAAATTTAGTTTCTTAAGGTTGTTTTATTCACTACTTATTCTTAATAATACAATTTTTAAAAGTAATTTCAATTCATATATTCTGGTTAAATATTATTACAATATTACAATTTACAAATATTATCCCAATTTTTAATACTTAAATATATAAAGTCTTAATCTGTTTTGACCCTGAGATAGCAAGGTCTACTAAATTCTCGGCTGAGATGGCAGCGGACACTAAATTATCGGCTGAGATAGCAGCGGACATTAATTTTAAAACCTGGAAGCCCACATCGACTTTGGGTTCTAAGCTTACAAAATATTGGAGTTCGGCGCTGTACTCAAGATTGGTTTACGGTCACTGGCGGCAACCGACTCGATTTGCACTTAGATTAGATTAAGAATTTTTTTTATTTTTCAATTTGTTTTATGTACAATTTGACCTAAAACTAACTTATAACTATTTTAAATCTTGTCGGCTCAACAATAGGGGCCCGACGTTCTTAACATGGCGTTATACAATGCTATTTTTTACAATGTCATATTAATGTTTGCTTAATCTATTACATGAGTTAAATATTATATTAGTGAATATAAATTTCTTTGAGGGATACAATAAAATATTAAATTTAAGAGAAAAAAAACAGGGTTTTATCCTCTGTAGTGTTGCTGGTTGTTCCTTTCGTAGAATGGGGCTTCGTTGTTGTGGATGATGTCCTCGAAATGGTCGTCTATGATGGCGCGAGCGTTGATATACCTATGGCTAGGGTATAATTGTTGCTGCCGGAGCTGTTGAACTTCCAAGTTTGGATGATGTTCCAGGTTGCTGATGATTCTCCCTGCAAGTTGTAGCATATATTGATCAATGGGAATCAATTTTGCTTCTTCGTACAGTCTTGTCGTTGGAATGAACTTCTTCGTCACTGGATTGCGGTATAGTCCTGTGCAGATGCGGAGCAGCTTCCTTTCAAAGAGCTTGATCTTTTTCATGGCTGTAGGTGAGATGGTGAACCATATGGGAAACGCATATGTCAGGACGGGTCTGATAAGTTGTTTATAAACAAGCAGCTTGATTTTCTTACTCAGTCCATTTCGCCTCCTGAGTAGCGGATGGACCAAGTGTAGAGAAAAGTTGGCTCTCTTCAACATCAAGTCTGCATGCTTCTTGAACTTCAGCTTGTTTGTAAAGGTGATACCCAAGTACTTCGTGGAACCAGTAACTGCAACTACGGTGTTGTCTGGCAGTTTGATGCTAATGTTGTCGCAGCGTGTAGCGAAAGCACGACGTCCTCTTGTAGCAGTTACTGGGGTCCGGAAGCAGATGAGTTCCGTCTTGTTGCTATTTATCTTCAGTCCCCATTTGCGATAATACTCCCATAGGTTTGTGATGTGTTCCTGCACTCTCCTGGCCGCAATCTCTGGTGATGGAGAAGAAGCATATGTTATGGAGTCATCAGCATATAGCTTTGTCTTCGTTCCTGGGGTGTTGGGTGGTTGATCGGCGGTATAGATGTTGAAGAGCAGTGGACCAAGCCTTGATCCTTGTGGCACTCCAGCGCCAATAACCTTCATTGATGATGCATTTTTGCTAACCTGTACATAAAAAAATCTATTAGTTAAAAAAATTTTGATTATTCTTACCAAGTAGTTGGGTATTCCAAGTCCAGAGAGTTTAAAAACGAGTCCTTTAATCCAGACGCTGTCAAAAGCCTTTTCTATGTCCAGCAAGCATGCAACAGTCGTCTCCTTTTTGTTTAGTCCAAGTACTATATCGCTGTGAAGTCCCAGCAGCGGATGAATGGTGGAGTGCTTATTCCGAAAGCCATACTGGAACTCCGGTATTACATCTCTATCCCTGCAGAAAACGTTAAGTTTTTTTAAGATGAGTGCCTCCAAAATTTTGCTCACACAGCAAAAAAGTGAGATTGGTCGATATCCGTCAACGTAAGCGCGGTTGGTCTTCTTAGGCACAGGAACAACTTTAGCTATTTTCCAAGCTGAGGGAAAATAGCTGTTGTTTATGCAGTTGTTGAAAATAATTGTCAGCAGGAGAACAGCAAGATTTGGTAACTTTTTTAGCAAAAAGTTAGAAATCCTGTCATTTCCGGCTGACTTTTTAGAGTTACCACTTAGTATGATGTCCGTCACTTCTTCAGGAAAAGTGAAAACATCTGTGCTGAGAGGCTCTCTTGATGGATTTTCCGCACTGAACATTGTTACGGTATCGGTGGTGGCTGAAACTTCTTCAAATCGGGCTTCAACTTCTTCAATGAAATTCGGAAGGTGTACGGGTGGACGGTCCTTGAAGCAATCCTGGAAGTGGTTGGCAAAAGCCTCAGCTTTCTCGGCAGGAGTTGTTGATATCTGGTCACCATGCTGAATAGTCTCAGGCATTGAGTTTGCTCTACCGACAATCCTGTTGATTTTTTTAAATGTGTCAGGGCCAGGTTTGATGTCCTCGAGTCTTTTCCTGAAATCTTTGTCTTGGTGGTGTTTGACTGCTTGATTGAACATAGTGTTGGTGCACTGAAGCTGTGAAGCAAGTTGGCGGTACTCGCTATTGTCCCTGTTGTAAGTCCTCTGATAGATCCTTTGCAGTTTCTTGCGGAGCCTTTGCCTGTGGGCATATATAACCTGTATATGCTGAGGCAAGTTTGAGTATCTATCTCTGCTTGTGAGGGGAATTTTTTGTCTATCCAGAGCACTGCTTACAACTTCTTCGAATTGTCTTACGGTGTTGTCTATTTCACTGTTGGTAAGGTTATTGTTGCTGGAGACCTCTGGGAGATTTTCTTCTACTTCTGAACTGAATCTTCTCCAATTTATCCTATCGAATCTGATGTGAAGCTCTGGAATACGTCGTTCAGTCGTTATCCTTTGATTCAGCCGAACCCTGAGTTCAACTGCCAGATGGTCAGAGTCACTATTGTGTGCCACACAGGAATAGTTCTGGAACTCTGGGAGAATGTTGGTGAAGTTGGACGTCACTAGGAAGAAATCCAAAAGAGACGGGGTTCTGGGAAAAGTGAACCTAGGCTGTGATATAACCACCAGTGAGTGCAGTTCAGGGTTGTCGTCCAGCCACTCCACAATTGCCTTTCCTTGGAGTGATTCCTCGCTGTCCAACCAGCGCGTGTGCCGAGCATTGAAGTCTCCTCCAATAACACAGTGCGTGTGCTGGTTAGCCAGAACGTTGATAGCATGTAGATCGTGTAGGATATCACACCTCGCTGCGCTGCACTTGTTGTATACTGAGACCAGGAGCAGCGTCTCAGACGCAGTAATATTGATAATGACAGCAGTAGTTTCCATAGAGCGAAGTCCAGGTATTCTAGCTCGCTCGCTTCTGAATTCGGATTTTAGAAGAATGGCTGTTCCTCTGCCCTCTGTTGATTTATCCTCTCTGTAGGAAGTATACCCATCCGGTTTGAGATGGTTTCTTGCAGTGATGTTTGTTTCCTGTAAAAAAATAATGTCAGGTTTCTTTGACTTTAAAAAAAGGGTTAGTGAAATACGTCTGGCTGTGGAATAAATAGAATTAACGTTATATGTCATAAAAGAAAGGTGTTTTTTTATATACATAATTCAAAAATAAGTTTACCCAATACCACTGTTTTCTGTTGATCGTTGAGATCGCCGTAGTTACTTGGTACTATACTCCTTGCCTTCTGTAGGATGGTGAAAATATCTGATCCAAAGAGCCTTTCGGTGTCGCCAAAGATGTTTTGGAACGTAGAAGTTCCTGTTTTGGCCGGTTTGTTGGTTGGTGGGACCTTTTGATGGGATGGAGGTTTAGCTGATGATGAAGGAGGTGACGGAGATGGTTTTATTGTTGGCTTCTTTTCCGACACTTTTGTTTGTTTGGTGGCTGGTCCTGAGGTAGAGGCAGCTTTGGCGTATGAAATACCAGTAACAACTGCTTTTGTGGCTGAACTCACGGCAAACTGGTGTTGTTTCCGTTTGTTTGTTGCTGTTTTCAACATCTCTGCCAGCTTCTTCTTCCTTACTGGACATCCATTATAGTTGGCTGGGTGTCCTGTTTGCTGGCAGTTACAACAATAAACGTTATTGTCCTTGATGTTGTTGATGGTCCTTGGGCAGAATCCGGGGAGCTGATCATCCTTGCATTTGACGCAACTGTACTTCATGCCGCAGTTGCAGGCGACGTGTCCGTAGCCTTGGCAATTCCGGCACTGAGTTAGGTTTCTGGGTTTATATTTTTCCCAGTGAACCTTTTGGTGTAGGATCAGCGTTTTGCTGAAAACTGATGGCACATCCGATGTTTTGGAAATCTCCACCATGAAACTGTTGTGTTTTTTGTCAGGTTTTGTGTGAAAATGACTCACTGCCAGGACGGGGATGCCTTCCGCAATGAGTTCTTCCTTGACGTCCTCCGCATCAAAGCTTTGATGTACACCTTTTAGGACAAGGAGTTTCTTCTTATCCTCTTTGGCGGTGTAGGTGTTGAATTCCGTACGCAAGTTCTTTAAATATTCGCGGATCTTGACATGTTCCTCCTTTGTTTTTGTTGTGACGACTGACTTGGTGCTGTTCACATTGTGGATCTTAAAGCTGACACCTACATTCCTGAGATGCTTGCTTATCTCGGCCACATTGAGGTTAAAGCACACGATTGGGGGCATCAGTCCGGATGGTTTCACTGTGTCTGGACTCTTAACGGTCTGTTGCTGGGTTGACGTGCAGTTTTGTTGGCTGGTTGAAGGTCCATCCGCAGACGTTGGCACGGAAATTGGTTCTTCTGGTGTTGATGTTGGTGGTTCTTGTGGTGTTGTATCCATTGCAGCAGGATCTACAATGAGATTGGTTGCCTCCTTCGGTGGAGTTGTCAATGAGGGTAGTTCGATTTTCGAAGCCTTTGTTATGCCTTCTTCAATTTGGTCGGCAGATGGTGAATTCTTCCTCTTCCTTCTTATGTTGATGTTCTTTATTATTGGATTTTCATCCATGTTAACGTCATCAGGTAAGTTGTTAGCTTCCAATGCCTCAATGTCAGATTGGAGTCCATCACTTTCCTCGTTATCGCTGTACAGTTCATTAAAATTGGCGAGTTTCTCATGAACGGTAAGGAGATAATCCTTGCCGTACTCAGAAATTCCCAATCTTATTTTTCCAATGAACTCGTCGCAGGTAATGTTGGCATCCTGCTTTCTTTTTTCCTTTTTACCCATTTTAAGTAGGTACTTAAAGGATAAGTTGGTTGGATAAATAATCCCTTATCGAGATTTATTGCTGCTACAGGTAGAACCGCAGGTAATTCCTTCGGTTTTTCCCTTTTTTTTTATTACTCGGGGTAATAAAAGTCCTTTTATTTTAAAATGTTTTAAATTTTATAATTATCCGCTCACTTGTGTGTTCGTTCGTGTCTGACCACTGACTGGACTCGATTTGCACTGAGTCAAACTGGCTCTCTTATGTATATTTTCGCATGCCAGGCAGTGGTAATTATAACATAAACAACAAAAATGTATGTAAAATCACTTCAAATGCAAATCGCCATTGGTTGTTGTTTGTGTTAAATGGATTATGGTGGCGAAACTGGTTTGGCTGGTATAGTTGGTGTGCAATCGATTGGTGGCTTGTGCAATATAATATGGAACGGAGCACGGTCAGGGAGGAGTGAAATCCTCAATTAATGTGCAGTGGTCGGACGGAATTGTTTACTTCGCAATAAAATAATTGGCGGTAGATGCGTTTCATTACAATACCGACCGATCACTCTGTACAATGCACTAGCTCTCAGGGGATATGAATACCCTTTTATTGAGCGTGACAAACGACTTTTGGCAATTCTTCACGCAAGTTCAATAATAGTTTTTCTCTCGTCATTTCTGCTGATAAAAAATTATCTTATAATTGATCAACAGAAACCAAAAAATAATTTTGTAGCCTAATGTCTGTTAAAAAAAAAAATTGTCACAAATTATGGCTGCTCAAAATAAATTTTAGAATGTTGTTTCAATTTGCTGTGGACAATGGAACTGGAAAAAAAAAATCATATTTTAATAAAATTTTTACAATAATTGAACAAGGTTTCATCCTGAATCCCGATTGACGAAATTGTTTTATTAGCAAGGGCAACGGCAACCTGGCAAGGAATACATATTGAAATTACTATGTTGTTGATGAAAAGGAAATCTAATAAAATATTATATTCTTGACGCATACAATAGATTCTTACTTACATTTAAAGTTTTCCCTTCTTTCTTGAGATTCTTGGACACTTATTTGTTTATTGCGATTTTTTTTTTTGGTAAATTCAGATTTAATCTCAGATTTGATTTCAAATTTCAGATTTGGCGCACCACAGTATTTGACATATAATATATATTTGTAGAAAATAAATTCTTAGGAACAAAAAATGGTTTATTATCAGCGAATTTTGTTAAAATAAGTGAAATTCGTGAATTGAGTGAATATTGTAATTACATAATTATTTCGGTTTTTTGTATGGTACCTAACATTAATTGTCAAAAAGCACATATACAAAAAATAAAACTAAATAGATCTCGTTTGATTTCGTTTGGGCGAGCCAAATCTAAAATTTGAGATCAATTCTGAATTTACCAAAAAAAAAATTACAATAAACCAAGAAATGTCCAAGAATCTCAAGAAAGAAGGAAAAACTTTAAATGTAAGTAAAAATCCATTGTATGCGTCAAGAATATATTATTTTATTAGATTTCTTTTTTATCAGGAACATAGTATTATTTGATTTTTGTTTGCAGAAATATAGTAATTTAAAAACAGTGCTGCCATTTCTCATGATTTAGCATGATTATCATGCTTTTTGGGCTCGAAAAATGTTTTAATGTTTTCGAGTCGAATATCATGTTTTTTTTTTTCATTAATTTTTTTTTATTTTCTATATCTCTACTGTAAAACTACATTACACACCAAACCAAACATGCCCAACCTACCCTACACGAACATTTGACTTTGACTTTGATTTTATTGAGACTATAATTTCGATTACAATATTTGTCTTAGTCTAACTTAGTTTATAAAATTGAATAAAAGTGGCTGTAACGTATGGCCTTCTTTTCTTTTATCTTAAAATGAATAGCCTCGTGGCTATCAGTTTTCATATAATTTTATATAGCTGAACTGCTTTTGCTCATAAGCGTTGTATACTGTTGCGCATGACGTATTGTCACTTTTGGATATTTACATATATACAAATAAATACTTAATCTAGCCTACTAATAAACCTAAAATAAATAACCAGAAAATATAAACTATATAGACTATATAGATTTGTTTCGTTTGATTGTAATTTTAAGAGCGAATACGCTCTATATCTTGTTGTATGTAAAAAGAAATCACATTGAAAAATACATGAAATAAAAGAATTATCAAGTAAACAAAAAGTATTTTTAGAGCAGGAACACTCTATTGAATTACGGGAATTGAATAAATCACATTTGTAACATGAAATCACGAATTACGTTCACATAAAATATTTCCTTTAAGACGATTACTTTACTTTATAAATTAACAATTACCGGTTAGAGTATAAAGAAAATTTACAAACATTTTCTATGTGAATAGAATATTTTAAACACCAGGCTGCTGCATAATGACGTTGCTGCTGTTTGCGGTTTTGGTGCTTGTTGCTCCTCACACCAATGTTAAATGTAGTGCCTTTTTTTCCCATTTGGTGGACTTTGATTAAAAACTCCAGCTAATGTTCCTTGTGGAATTCTGTAGCCGATTAAAGATGAATTTACAGTTGCTGCTACAGAATCCGTTGTTTGCATTCGCCGCCAGTTTGCGGTGGATGAAAATTCCGAAAGTTTACCGCTCAGCCTGTTGCTTTAACTGTACACTCTCCCCAAAGTTACAGTTAATAACCGTGAAGAAACTTCTAGCGGTGCTGAAGGATACGGGACTTTCAGATCACGAGTTGCTGGGCACTGTTTGTGTCCTGGTTGTTTTTCGGTAAACCGATGACTTTTGTAAATTAAATTTACTCTGTTGCTTTTTTACTCCCGATAAAAATGAAAATAGTTGCCACTGAAACGTTTACTTTTTTGCTTTAATAGATTAATGGACGGCAGTGCTTGGCACAGCACAACCGTCCTCTATCACGACCTCGACATCTCTCCCCCTACACGAACATGACATATTTAAATTGACGTTTCAAATCATGAGCAGAGAGAAATGAGAATGTGTGTTAAATCCAGGGTTGCCATGTTTTGAACTAGTTTCATAGCCCAATTTAAAAAATTTTGTAGCCCAAAATTGGAGCCGAAAAAGTAGCCCAAATAGTAGCCCAATACCAATACAAAACAGAACATTTCTTATAACTTCAATCACAATTCATTTTTATTAAAAAAAAAAAAAAAAATACAAAAAAATATATAATACATTTTTATATAAAAAAACAACGAAAAAAGAAACATAAGGCCAACAAAAAAAAGAAGAGTTAACATATTTTTACATTTAACATATTAAGGACTGCTGCAAATCAGTATAGAAAAGCGATATCCTCATCAGAGTTATCGTCAATGTCATCCTCATTTTTATCACACTGGTACATTGATTGTTTAAATTTACTAATCATTTCATTCGAGGATGAAAAATCTTTACAAACATTTTTTTTAACTGTAGCATCAATACGTAAGAGCATAATTGCATCGAGCGATGCTGTAGTCAATCGATTTCTTGATTTTGTTTTTACACAATTCATGAAAGAAAATTGTGGAATGCATTAAGGGTATGTTTAGAGGCAGAAAAGTGGTTTATATAAATGATTTATGTGTACGGAAAATAAAATCGTCAAAGATTAGATTTGGGCTATTTATAGCCCAATTATGATTAGGCTGTCATACTGAAATTGCTGTCGGCAATTTTGGAAAAAGATAGCCCAATTTCCGATAAATAGCCCAATCTGGCAAGCCTGGTTAAATCCTCCACTAGCCTCGATTTTCGTGGTCTCTTTTGTATTGTATTCATTGTCCGTGTAACCGTGTGAAACAACAACGAGTCGGAATCCTCCATCCACATCTTCTGAAAATGAAGGGGTAACAAAAAAAAAAAAAATTCAGAAATCGTGTTTGGAAGAGGCTACTTAATGGAGAAGACACACTTAACATTTGTTAAGGAAGGACTGCACTAGAACCTATAGAAGGCGATTAATCTCAATGGAAAAGTGAACGATGTGTATTCTTTAGATTGCTATTATACAGCTCAACTGTTTCAAAATTAAAGATGAATTTTTAAAATTGGTTAGAATATAAACTTTTATTCTCGAAATTCAATAATGGCGGGCTTACACATTTATGAATAGACCGCACGCCAGTATCTGTATAAGTTAAAATTTCGTGATTGTGAAGATTTACACACAGAACCCAATTCTTGTTGCTTAATTTCCATACGCGTTTCCAATTTACTTTTGTTTTACTCTCATATAGTTTTCTAACTAACTGCATGAGCAGAATGGTGTAGCTGCAGCATTAGTACGTAGCACTTACAATGTGAGGTTGCACTGCAGCACAGAAAGTAGCTGAAGTACAAGTCGACTCGACTCCAACTTCATGAACGTTTTAAATAAATACTATGAATGAAATTCTTTAAAAAAAGTTTGTTTTACTCGTCACATATTACGATATGGTTTCAAAATGTTTTTTGGACTCAAATCATGCCTTAATATCATGTTTTTTTAATTTTCTGAGTGGCAGCACTGCTAAAAAATGTATTCCTTGCCATGTTGCCGTTGCCACAGGTGGCACGTCCGAAGGCGAAGGCCGTGAATTATCAAACGTATATGAAAAGCTGGAGTATTGAGTCGTCAGCAAAATAATTTAATGGATTAGAAGTCACAGACAAGAGATCATTTTTTATAAAAATGAGAAATAGAGTCGGAGACAGAACGGAGCCCTGTGGCACACCAGCATTTATTTTGTTGAGATAAGACGTGAAACCGTCTAATACAACTTGTATTATGTATATCAAGATCTTGAAGAACTCTTGCTACTGTACTAGTGCCTAAAAATACTTGTCCCAGAGAAAAATTAACGTTCTCAAGTACAGGAGGGGCATTTTTGCTTGCAGTCAACGTATACACTGAACCAAAAAACTCTCAAAATTTTAATAAACGGCGTTTATTATTTGGTTTTTCGCTGTCACAATAAAATTTTTCTTGTCTAAACAAACGGTTTATTAAAAAAAAATATTTCATTTAATAACCGTTTGTTGAGACAGTGAATTGCCGTTTATTAAATGAAAAAAAACGAGTTTTAACAAACGATTACTTGCTACAATAATTTTTTAATTGTCGCAATAAATTTTATTTATTAAAATTAATAAATAAAAATTGAGAGAACAAACGGTATTTAATAAACGCAAATTATAATATTAACAATCAGTTATTATCATAATTAACTTTTTTTCACTGACGCAATTAACATGTTTATTGACACAATTTATCTGTTTATTGAAATTAATAAACCATTTATTATAAAAATAAACTTATTTATTAAAGAGTTGATAAGAAAGGGCTTATTATTTTTTTAATTGTCACAATAAACTCTATTTATTAAAAATAATAAACCGTTTATTGCAATAATGAACAGGATTATAAAGTGTTGAATTTTAAAAGTTAAGAAACAGTTTATTAACTTTTATTATTCTGTTTATTGTGACAAATATCTCTATTAATTAAAAATAATAAACTGTTTACTGCAATAACAAACAGGATCATAAAGAGTAGCATTCTGAAAATAAGAAAGGGTTTATTATTTTTTTATTATTTTCTTAATGTTTACAATTGACTCTGTCTATTAAAAATAATAAACCGTTTATTGAAATAATGAACGGGATTATAAAGTGTTGAATTTTAAAAGTTAAGAAACAGTTTATTAACTTTTATTATTCTGTTTATTGTGACAAATATCTCTATTAATTAAAAATAATAAACTGTTTACTGCAATAACAAACAGGATCATAAAGAGTAGCATTCTGAAAATAAGAAAGGGTTTATTATTTTTTTTATTATTTTCTTAATGTTTACAATTGACTCTGTCTATTAAAAATAATAAACCGTTTATTGAAATAATGAACGGGATTATAAAGTGTTGATATTTAAAAGCTAAGAAACAGTTTATTAACTTTTATTATTCTGTTTATTGTGACAACAATCTCTATTAATTAAAAATAATAAACTGTTCACTGCAATAACAAACAGGATCATAAAGAGTAGCATTCTGAAAATAAGAAAGGGTTTATTATTTTGTTTATTATTTTCTTAATGTTCACAATTGACTTAGTCTATTAAAAATAATAATCCGTTTATTGCAATAATGAACGGGATTATAAATAGTTGAATTTTAAAAAATAAGAAACAGTTTATTAACTTTTATTATTCTGTTTATTGTGACAAAAATCTCTATTTATTAAGAATAATAAAGTGTTTATTGCGATCATGAAAAATATTGTTAAGAAGAAAAATACATATACATTCCAATCTGCATACCTAACTATATATTACCTATATGTATATATACATATCTATAAATTGTCCATACCTATACATACTCATGAAATGTAAAAAGTTTTTTCTTTGTTGGACATTGAAAACATTTTTGTAAATCGTAAATGTAATCGGCATATAATTTTGGTCAAAATCGCATCAAGCATATGAGAGTGTGTGCACCCGTGATTGATGAAAATTTTGATTTTTCTTCATGCCTGATTCACAACCTCGCGTCACGACGAGACGAGAGCGTCGCGATTATCGCTGTCTTTTTTTCTCGTTCTGAAAAATCAGAACGAGAAAAAGTGACAGCGATAATCGCGACGCTCTCGTCTCGTCGTGACGCGAGGTTGTGAATCAGGCATCAAGCATTCAACGTATGTATACGTATTTCAATTTCACACACACTTCTCACATACTTGATGAGATTTTGACCAGTGTATATGCCGCTTAATGGTAAGTACACCTATGCATATTAGTACACACTATCGAACCTTCATGACATTTATGTGAAGTGTATCTCAGAAAGAGAACGAAGAACTGCGAGCGACCGACGCGACGGGTTGTGCACATTTTTTGCCTACAACTACAAGTAATCATCTGGTGGATGCGTTTTTTATTTTAAGATTTTTATTTCTTAAGGCTAAGATTACACACGTAAATTTTACTAACCACTTACGTAAGTCTTCTTCCCTGCAAACAACTCACTGTCGTTGTACACTTTGTAAGTTTCTCTTTCAATGTACAGCTTACGCAAGTTGATAATATTAATTATTGTAATGGAGGTTTTTATTGGTCACGTCAGAGCAAAATGTGTGTCTCTGAGAGCAATTTTTTTTTGATCTGACAGCAAAACTTGGACTTCCTTTGTCAATCAATCAATTCTCAATCAACTTTTTTTTTTTTTTTTTTTGATTTTAGAGCAAAATCTCAAATCTAATTTTCAATCTTAATCTCGATTGAAAATGAGATTTGAGATACTAAATACTTTTTTAACATTTCTCGAACAGCAGGTTTTGAAGATTTGTTTTTGGCATTGCGAGAATTCAATTCTTTTGTTAAAACAAAATTCGTTTTAATTATAAAGTGTTCCAATAATTGTTGAAAAATAACAAATATATAAAAAAAAAATTGAAAATTTATTATTGTCGAATTGACATCTGACTACATTGTATATAAAATCTGTAGTACTTTGGATATGGGGTTTGTTTGCGTTGACCTCTTAAACCGCAAAACATCGTTTCTAATAGCTTATATAAAATAAAATAAAATAAAATAATGTAGCCATTGATTGCAACAGTAAATACTTCATATTCATAGTACCTATTCGATTCCAAATAACCTAATTTCATATACAAATTCCAATTGCAAAATTATCTCATTTCAACTTAATTTGGGGGAAATTGTGTTCTAAAAATTAGGTGAAATAGTGCAACACCAAACTTTATTCTAGTACAATTTCAACTGAGTATATCGAGTTGTCAATCGAAATTACCAAACTCAAATGAAAATACTTTTTCTTTAATTAATTTTAGCTAATTGCGTCCCCAATGAGAACGTAGTGTAAGACTTTAATAATACAAGGATAGGAATGAATAAATAACAAATAGCATTAATTGCCACAATAAACCGATTGTTTATTATAATAACCCATTTATTCTATTAATAAACGATTTATTAGTCTTACTGACGCTTCGTTCAGTGTGAACTTACACGATCAGTTTAATAATAATCTTGTTTATTAAAATTAATAAATGGTTTATAAATCTCACTGACGCTTCGTCCAGTATGAACTTACAAGTTTTACTTTTAATTTTAAGTAATTATCCTGTTTATTAAAATTAATAAACGGTTTATAAGTCTTACTCACGCTTCGTTCAGCGTGGACTTACAAGTTATTTTTTCAATTTTTAATAATAATCTTGTTTATTAAAATTAATAAATCGTTTATTGTGTTAAGAAACGAATTAAATAATGTTTTATCTTGTTTGTTAAATTTTATAAACTGTTCATTAATAGTCTCCCATTATTTTTTTAACTATCATGGAAATATTAATGTTGATAAACTGTTGAATGTGCAATAACTGTCTTAGCACTATCAAAGTTAAATGTACGTAATTGGTATTGCACGGCTACAATGTGGAGTTGCAGCTGTAGCCTAAAAAGTAGTTGAAGTACAATTCGACTCAACTCTAACTTCACGAACGTGCTGTACTGCATTTTTGACATTTCGATAGGAAAAATAACCACAAACAAATGGCAAATTGACACGATTTTTGTTTGAGTTGAGTGCTACTCAATTATATTAGTGCATGCTGACTCAGTGAGCTAGTTTTATGACATATTCACATATTGCATAACAAATAATTTCTTAGCTTCATCTATTTCCTCATTAGGCCCTGACAGTAAACTTTTTTTTATTATAGACTAATATTGAATTCTATGAAACCAAAAAAAAAAAAAACACTTTCGATTTGATCTCGACTACTTTTAATTTTTCATGAAGCCAAAACAGCAACATAGATTCGATCTCAGATTGAATCTAGATCACTTTTAACGAATCGCGATTCAGAGCCTGATTTACACTTACTTTACCACACACACACAAAATTAACATTCCTAAACGTCATCAGTTGCAAATTTGTGAAAAAAATCACATTTATTTGCAAAATAATATTTTATAATTTTTTTAAAGTGGTGCAGCAAATTTTAATTATATTTTAATATATTATCCCACTATGGAGAAATTTTCAAAACTGGAAATTTGTTAAAGTATGGCAATATGCATTCATTCAAAGATGTTCTTACATATCAATCAGACGAAGAAGTAGACTATCATTTCAGCTGTTAATGGCACACACACAATAACAAAAACCAAATCAATCTCATTTTGTTTTCCATGCTACCAGAAAAATCTTGAAATCTAAATCTTATCTGAGAGGGAACCTGAAAATGTCGTGGAATTCACCATACATTTTAAGCAAATAAGACATAAAATAAATATTCAGTAGTGTGAACAAACCCCAGCAACAAAATGCGATGTGAAAAACTTAACGAACAATGTTACATACCTGCAACCGCTTTATGAATTGCGCTTCGTTAACAAAGATTGCCGGCATCTTGAGTCTAGTTAGAGCAAATGTAAGAGTCACGTCAGTTTTGTGAAAATTAAAAAGTTTAAATTGAAAAAAAAATAAAAAGTACAAATTAAAACAAGAAAACAGAGCCATAGTGTTTCGTGCTCAAGGATAATCTGGTTCTGGAGCAACTAAGAAAATATTCAACAATTGAGGCATGTAAGTATTCACGAAATAATATTTTACATATATACATATATGAATTGGTACTTTGTTTCAATTTTAAACACAAAATGCTACTCTTATCGATGAGATATAATGCAAAAAATATTTCCAAATGTACAATTTATTAATTTTTCTGATGTAAATCTAACTTATTTGCGTTATTCGTCATCGATAAATGTAGCATTTGTGTTTCCAATCGAATTAAATCATTAAAATTAAGTGTGAGAATTTTTCCTGGTTCGTTTTCCTGCTGGCTATAACTGATCCCTAACCTAAAGGTGGCGTACATCATGGTTCATGGATCTTCTTGTCCTCCTTAATTTCTTACGATCTATATAAATACTATACAATACATATGTACATACGTTTGTCCTTGAATCTTGTGTATGGGCATGGCTTCTGCTAAAACAAGTTAAAATTGTTTCCTTATGCTCTTTCTTAAAAAAAAAAATTTCTTTGCTCTGTTCGTCGTCCATAAATGTAGCATTTGTGTTTCCAATCGAATTAAATCATTCAAACTAGAATCGCCCAGTGGCCAAAATTCGGCCATTAAAATGCCCAAAACTAGAAAAAAATTTCACAGTGAATTTATACGAACAAAATGGTAAAAAACACACCAAAACATTTTCATCCGTATTTTCAAAAAAAAAAATTACAAAACAAAATATTCCCACCACACCTTCTCAGTAATACCTTTCCAACGATAATATATGTATGTATACATATATTCATCTAAATGGGTTGGGTAACCACCTCACGATTGGTACCACAAAAAAACTGCTTGGCTATTTATATTATAGATTAAGTGTGAGAATTTTTCCTGGTTCGTTTTCCTGCTGGCTATAACTGATCATGAGAAGATAATGGTTCATGGATCTTCTCGTTGTCCTTAATATTTTACGATATATATAAATACTATAGGTACAAGACATACGTTTGTCCTTGAATCTTGTGTATGGGGCTTCTGCTAAAACAACTTAACATTTTTTCCTTATGATCTTTCTTGTTAAACAATTTCTTTGCGCTGTTCGTCGTCCATAAATGTAGCATTTGTGTTTCCAATCGAATTAAAACATTAAAATATTGATTTGAGAATTTGTTTGGATACCTACAAAATAATGTTGAAACACCTTTTATATGACTTTTTTTTTAAATGTTTCTTTGAACTAGAAATGGTTTTCAACATCATTAAGATACTGAATACTGTGATTAAAAACCGTTTTAACCATCCAAATCAAGAAAGTACTTTTGAATTGACAGCCTTCTTTATGTAGCAATTTCAAGACATTTTTTCCAATTTAAAGAAATTAATGGCAATTGGTACGTAAAGAAGGCTGTCAATTCAAAAGTACGTTCTGGATTTGGATGGTTGCAACGATTCTAAATCACAGTATTCGGTATCTTAATGATGTTGAAAACCATTTAAAATTAGAAAAAATATTTCAAAAAATTTTCATATAAAAGATGTTTCAAGATTTTTTGGATACCTACAAAATAATGTTGAAACACCTTTTATATGACTTTTTTTTTAAATGTTTCTTTGAACTAGAAATGGTTTTCAACATCATTAAGATACTGAATACTGTAATTAAAAACCGTTTTAACCATCCAAATCAAGAAAGTACTTTTGAATTGACAGCCTTCTTTATGTAGCAATTTCAAGACATTTTTTCCAATTTAAAGAAATTAATGGCAATTGGTACGTAAAGAAGGCTGTCAATTCAAAAGTACGTTCTGGATTTGGATGGTTGAAACGATTCTAAATCACAGTATTCGGTATCTTAATGATGTTGAAAACCATTTAAAATTAGAAAAAATATTTCAAAAAATTTTCATATAAAAGATGTTTCAAGATTTTTTGGATACCTACAAAATAATGTTGAAACACCTTTTATATGACTTTTTTTTAAAATGTTTCTTTGAACTAGAAATGGTTTTCAACTTCATTAAGATACTGAATACTGTGATTAAAAACCGTTTTAACCATCCAAATCAAGAAAGTACTTTTGAATTGACAGCCTTCTTTATGTAGCAATTTCAAGACATTTTTTCCAATTTAAAGAAATTAATGGCAATTGGTACGTAAAGAAGGCTGTCAATTCAAAAGTACGTTCTGGATTTGGATGGTTGAAACGATTCTAAATCACAGTATTCGGTCGGTATCTTAATGATGTTGAAAACCATTTAAAATTAGAAAAAATATTTCAAAAAATTTTCATATAAAAGATGTTTCAAGATTTTTTGGATACCTACAAAATAATGTTGAAACACCTTTTATATGACTTTTTTTTTAAATGTTTCTTTGAACTAGAAATGGTTTTCAACATAATTAAGATACTGAATACTGTGATTAAAAACCGTTTTAACCATCCAAATCAAGAAAGTACTTTTGAATTGACAGCCTTCTTTATGTAGCAATTTCAAGACATTTTTTCCAATTTAAAGAAATTAATGGCAATTGGTACGTAAAGAAGGCTGTCAATTCAAAAGTACGTTCTGGATTTGGATGGTTGAAACGATTCTAAATCACAGTATTCGGTATCTTAATGATGTTGAAAACCATTTAAAATTAGAAAAAATATTTCAAAAAATTTTCATATAAAAGATGTTTCAAGATTTTTTGGATACCTACAAAATAATGTTGAAACACCTTTTATATGACTTTTTTTTTAAATGTTTCTTTGAACTAGAAATGGTTTTCAACATCATTAAGATACTGAATACTGTGATTAAAAACCGTTTTAACCATCCAAATCAAGAAAGTACTTTTGAATTGACAGCCTTCTTTATGTAGCAATTTCAAGACATTTTTTCCAATTTAAAGAAATTAATGGCAATTGGTACGTAAAGAAGGCTGTCAATTCAAAAGTACGTTCTGGATTTGGATGGTTGAAACGATTCTAAATCACAGTATTCGGTATCTTAATGATGTTGAAAACCATTTACACCATTATAATATCGTCATTATACTTTTCTGAGTACGATTAATATTATTCGACTTAATCCGAAAAATTAAAATTATTAAAGAAAAAAGATTGTGTAAACCAAAAAAATTAGACATCCACAATTCATTACTTTTTCATTTGGCATATACAATTTATTATAGTTCGTGTTTTGGTTTTGGCCACAGTCGAATACGGTCTCAAAGAATTTCTATTTTAGCAAACAGTCTAATTCCATATTGTTAACTGTACTCCTCTTTTGTTTATTTTAGCTCAGTCCTCTTCTTATGTGACGCAAATGCAGAATTCACTTGCATCAGAAAAACACTATTTTATTACTAAAAAACTTATAATATTTATATTATATATTAAGTATTATTCTAGCATTATAAAAAACAGTGTAAGTATAATTTGCATTTAAAAGACTAGGGCTTACAGACACATATAGTTGAAATTATTATTAGGTATTGTACATCGATAAATTCGACAAAATGATTTGCTTTATCTGCAAAGTTAATATTTCTTCAGTGAATGTTTTTATAGAACACTTAAAAAAGATTCATGATATGGGTACTTACAGTAATTTTAAATGCAGAGAAAGTAATTGTTTACAAGAATTTCAAAATCTAGGTAGTTATAAGAAACATTTAAATAAAAAACATGTCGAAAGTGTAACATCCAATTTCAGTAGAATGGATGAAAATGCGACAGAAAGTTGTATTTCGAATATTCATTCCTCTGAAAACATTACACTATCGAATGGTTTTAAGCAAAGCTCAGAAAAATTGGAAAGTCATAATCATGTAACCGTTGCAATCGAACAACTAAGTATAGAAGACAGTATAAATAAAATGTTCACATCTGCTACGCAGTTTGTATTAAAAATGCACAATAATAATAGTTTTTCAAGGAAAAACATTTTAGATATTCAAGAAGACATAAAAAACTGTATCCTAAATCCGATGCTTGAATTATTTAGGTCGTTTTCGGATAAAAATCTTGCAAAAACAAACAGCAAAGCACATAATGAATTTGTCAGTCTTATATCGAAGTGTCGTAACCCTTTCAATTTTTGCAATACAGAGCATAAGCTATTTGATTGGCTTAAAAAAGAAGATTTTGTAGATAGTTTGAATGAATTTTCGGTTAATAATGAAATCAGTAGAGTTTTTAAAAACGGAAGTCTTGCTTATGACGAGAAAAACACTAAGGGGATTCTGATGCCATTAAAATTCCAATTTAAAAAATATTTTGAGGTTGGTAACATCTTAAATAAGACAATAATTCACATGCGAACATTAAGCAAAGAAAAAAAGCTTTCTAATTTTGTTCAAGGTGAGCTTTGGAAGAAGAAAACTGAAAAGTATCCGGGAAAAATACTTATACCATACTTTTTATATACCGATGATTTTGAAATTAATAATCCTTTAAGCTCTCATGCAGGCGTTCATTCCATTTGTAATATTTATTATTCTTTTCCTTGTCTTCCTTGGAAAGATTCAAATCTAGACGGTGTTTTTTTGGGCGGAGTTATAAAATCAAAAGATCTTAAATCATTCGGCAATGACAAATGTTTTCAATCATTAATAAGTGAGCTAAAAAGTCTTGAGGTCGATGGGGTTAAAATAAACTTAAAGGACGGGGCAAAAATTAAGGTTCATTTTATCCTGGGTATTGTGTTGGGAGATAATTTGGGCTTAAACACTATTTTAGACTTTAGTAAATCATTTTCAAGCAATTCTTGTTGCAGATTTTGCAAAGTAAAAAAAATTGAAGCACATTCGTTAACAATTGAGCGAGATGATTTGTTGAGGAATCGTTCTAACTACGAAAGTGATATTCTTCTTAACAACACTCCTGAAACGGGTATACAAAACTATTCCCTACTTAATGAAATTCCATCATTTCATGTAGTCGAAAATTTTTCTGTTGATCTCATGCATGACATGTTTGAGGGAGTTTGCCATTACGATATTTGCCACATTATTGAATATTTTATCAATACGGTGGCATATTTCAACCTGGAAACACTTAATTTAAGGAAACAGGCTTTTCAGTATGGCGAAATAGAGATTGACAATATGTCAGGTGAAATAAAAATGTCCCAGTTAAAGAAAAAACACTTAAAAATGACAGCACGAGAAATGATGGCATTTATTTCTTTCTTTCACTTAATGATTGAAGATTTAGTTCCACATGATGATGAAGTATGGCAGTTCCTTCTTAATTTAATTGAAAAAATTGATATATTTCTAGCATTTGAAATTTCTGATGAAACCATCCCAATGCTAAAAAAAAAAATAGAAAATCACAACCGAGATTACGTTCGTCTTTTTAACGACACTTTAAAACCAAAACATCATAATTTAACGCATTATCCTAGCATCATAAGACAGTCAGGGCCTGTTCGTAGCTTTTGGTGTTTTAAGTTCGAAGCTAAGCACAAACAATTTAAGGTTTATTCCCATGCTATTACTTCTCGTAAAAATATATGTTTGACCTTAGCAAAGAAATATCAACTTAAAACAGCATTCAAACTAATGAACAATAATATTGATAATTTTCCTTCTTACTTTGATATACATGACAAACATAAAATCGACAGTGATTTTAAAAACATAGCATCTGAAATGCTAAGAGTGTCAAACACACATATTGAATTTTTTTCTAAGGCACTAATCGAAGGGTATAAATTCCGAAAAACAATGTATGTAGCGCGATTTAAGACTGACATTGAATTATATGTTATAGTAGACATTGGCGTTTTAAAAAAAAAATACAGTTTTTTTGTTTTGCCAAAAGCTAAATAGAATTCAGTACAACCCTGATTTAATATCTTTTGAAGTTGATGAAAAGCAGTTGGGAGCATTTGCTATTATTTTTGGCGATGAAATTGTAGGACCACCAATTACTTTAATAACAACAGCCACAGGAAAAACTGTACTAAGATTAAAAGAATATTACTTTTCAAAATAAATTGTAACTATTAAATAAAAAATAAAGACGTTAGTCGTTTTTGTTATGTATGATGTACAAACCTTCATACCTTCTTCACTATATTAGGAGATCAGATAAAAATTAACAATAGCTCAAGTATCACTAATATATATATGTTAACAAAAATATTATTAAAAAAAAATAAAGAGTTAGTATATTAAAACATATTTATCATCTTTATTATATTACATACATACTTCAATATTTTAAGAAATCAGGTATAAATTAACAACAGGTCAGGGAATCACGTATGTAATATGACCTGAATTCAAAACTAGATAACTCGATTTGCCGCATAACTGGGGTATCTACTTTTAAAAGAGAAATATCGAGTTACCTAGTTTTTGAATTCAGGTTATATGTACAAAGGAGCTTAAATGGACGATACATTGATCGTTATCAATGAGGACGCAGAGCTGGAATCAACCAACTTAGACGGCAACCTACAGTTGAAGTATCTCTCAGAAGTGGAACTGCAAAAACTTGTAGACGAAACAGCACCCACGATAATCAACATAGACCCATTCGACGAATTGACGGATTTACTGGGGAGATGGGATCACTTAGAATTGCTTGAGCATTTCAAGAGTAAGTTGAAAGTTATTTTACTTTATGTCCATCTCATTTTATTTCTTTTTTTTTTAACAAAAATTATTTAAAATGGAAAGAAGTTATAATTGAAAACTAATTACAATAAAATATTTTAGGTAATGATATCGATATTGATGTTTTGAAAAATATAGAGTGTCACCACCTTCCTCAAATTCTCAAGCCATTTTCGTATCGAACATTGATTATGTTTGAATCTAGGTTAAGAGATTGGCGAGACTGTATTGGAAAGCCCCTTTTTATATATTCCAATTCGGAATATGGGCCGTGTCGAAATAATACATTAAGTAGATCAGAATCATCATCGCCGTTTCAAGCTCATTCAATTAGGCAAAATATAATATGTAGTTCTCCAAGTTCACCAAGAACTTCACAAGAACCTCCCTCTTCGGTTTCGTTAGCAACAATTTTGAACAGTAATCTTAAAAATATTTCACTGGTTGAAAGCTACGAATTAAATCAAAAATTTAACGAACAACAAAGAACACAATTAATAAATGCAATTGCTGGTTATTTTGATTCAAAAAAAATGCACTTAGATTTGCATTCAAGCTACGCCCTTGAAAAAGAAATAACAGAAAGGTTTAAAAGTGAAAAATTGGTAATATGTTTATTTTTCATATGCTGCCACACCTATTAATGAATGTTTATTTATTTAAAATAACTAAAAGGCATTCTATCGAACGAGCAATAGAGGAAGAATATATAATAAATATTGCAACATCAAATTTTCCCATAAGCCAACAGTAATCACTCCAAAGCCTTCGACAAGCAAGGCCGAAACAGTGGATGGAACAATCCCTCTAGGTTAGTTTTAAGGACTTAGTTTTATTAGATGTCCGTCAGTATGTTTTTCATTTGCAATCTTTTTGTGTAATAAAAAACAAAATATTCATATCCACTAATGTATTTATACAAAAATTTTCAATTTATAGTTGTAGAAGACGATGCGGACCAAACTATTCGATCTTTAAAATATGATTCTTTATCGGTAGAAGCTTTTGACCGATGCTGGAAAGCTTGTTCCAATCGTAGGCTATCTGACATCAAAAACTCATCCTCCACTGCTCAAATTCTACTGAAATGGCCAGAATACAAACATCCAACTGGTTATCGTTTGGTGAGTTAGAGAATAATTGAATGTCACCAAGACTAGAGACAATAATAAAATTTTATTCAACTTACTAGATTGAAATGGATTTTTCCTTCTTATATCCAAATGCGGGTTTATTTTTGGAAAGTTGGGATCACCTTAGTGTCACAGTTTTGAAGTTTTTGTCAACCGACAACCATGTCAAGGAGAAAAGCATACGGGATACGTTATCCCAATTGTCAAAAGAGGAATCAAACTTAATACCCGACAGTAAGTTTGTATAATCTTAGACTTAGAAAATTTTTCAAGATTTTTGGACTTAGAAAAATTTTCATGATTTTTGGACTTAGAAAAATTTTCAAGATTTTGGACTTAGAAAAATTTTCATGATTTTTGGAGTTAGAAAAATTTTCATGATTTTTGGACTTAGAAAAATTTTCAAGATTTTTGGAGTTAGAAAAATTTTCATGATTTTTGGAGTTAGAAAAATTTTCATGATTTTTGGACTTAGAAAAATTTTCAAGATTTTTGGAGTTAGAAAAATTTTCATGATTTTTGGACTTAGAAAAATTTTCAAGATTTTTGGAGTTAGAAAAATTTTCATGATTTTTGGAGTTAGAAAAATTTTCATGATTTTTGGACTTAGAAAAATTTTCAAGATTTTTGGAGTTAGAAAAATTTTCATGATTTTTGGACTTAGCAAAATTTTCAAGATTTTTGGAGTTAGAAAAATTTTCATGATTTTTGGACTTAGACAAATTTTCAAGATTTTTGGAGTTAGAAAAATTTTCATGATTTTTGGACTTAGAAAAATTTTCAAGATTTTTGGAGTTAGAAAAATTTTCATGATTTTTGGAGTTAGAAAAATTTTCATGATTTTTGGACTTAGAAAAATTTTCAAGATTTTTGGAGTTAGAAAAATTTTCATGATTTTTGGACTTAGCAAAATTTTCAAGATTTTTGGAGTTAGAAAAATTTTCATGATTTTTGGACTTAGACAAATTTTCAAGATTTTTGGAGTAAGAAAAATTTTCATGATTTTTGGACTTAGAAAAATTTTCAAGATTTTTGGACTTAGAAAAATTTTCATGATTTTTGGACTTAGAAAAATTTTCATGATTTTTGGACTTAGAAAAATTTTCAAGATTTTTGGAGTTAGAAAAATTTTCATGATTTTTGGACTTAGAAAAATTTTCAAGATTTTTGGAGTTAGAAAAATTTTCATGATTTTTGGACTTAGAAAAATTTTCAAGATTTTTGGACTTAGAAAAATTTTCATGATTTTTGGACTTAGAAAAATTTTCAAGATTTTTAAACTTAGAAAAATTTTCATGATTTTTGGAGTTAGAAAAATTTTCATGATTTTTGGACTTAGAAAAATTTTCAAGATTTTTGGAGTTAGAAAAATTTTCATGATTTTTGGACTTAGCAAAATTTTCAAGATTTTTGGACTTAGAAAAATTTTCAAGATTTTTGGAGTTAGAAAAATTTTCATGATTTTTGGACTTAGCAAAATTTTCAAGATTTTTGGAGTTAGAAAAATTTTCATGATTTTTGGACTTAGAAAAATTTTCAAGATTTTTGGACTTAGAAAAATCTTCAAGATTTTTGGACTTAGAAAAATTTTCATGATTTTTGAACTTAGAAAAATGTTCATGAAGTTAGTTCTTTAGTAGAGTCTATTATGAATAATAGAGTTTACATAAAAACATTTGTAAAAAATAATAATTTACATTAAAACTAATTTAAATTCATTGATATTTTTCAGATTGCAGAGCTGCAGCCTTACTGTGGGCATTGCATGGGTACTTTGTCCCTTTCCAGAAGGTCTGCAGGCGCGATAAGGAAGGCAGAAAAAGTTTCTCGAGGTTCACCATAAAAGATTCCCAAAATGCATTTGTTTGGGTTGGAGCTACAGTTCAAGAAGTTGATGACCACATTAGATTGCTGAATCAATGTGCGGACCATGTTCAGCCTTTCATCATGGTGGTTGGGGATTCTATTTTAAACTTTAATAGTATTTATTTGTATTTCGATAAAGTCAAATATGTGTTCAAAAACTTTTTAAGAGCGGTGGATATTTGTTTTAAAATTTTCTACTTATTTAATTTACAATATCCCACCGCGTGTTCCTCTTTCTGGGGATTCATAGAAACCCAGTATTTCACCACAAAAAATAAATCCAAACTTTGTGCTAAAACTCATGTTTTATTAAATGAAATTAATAATAATAATATGTAAATATGTATGTAATTAAAACTAGAAATTTGTAAATTCGTAAGACAATAATAATAATAATAATATGTAAATATGTATGTAATTAAAACTAGAAATTTGTAAATTCGTAAGACAACAATACAATTTCCTAAACTTAAAAATTTGTATCTGAATTAATTTTGTCTCAGTTTTCAGCTAGGAACTCTTTAAATGTACAGCAAAGACTGGGCATGAGTGCAAGGAAACAATTAATTGGCGCTGTAAACAGGTTTGTTCTGGATCTGGATGGAAAAATAAAATTGGTGAAGTTATTTAAAATTGAATTTCTAATAAACGCGTTTATTTAAAAAAAACATGCGTTTATTATTTTCAGTAATTAACTAATTCGATTGAGAAAGTAAATTTGTTTCAAATGTCTACTTTTTCAATCGTATTAGCTAATTATGGAAAATAATAAACGCTTTCTTTTTAAATAATAAACGCGTTTATTAAAAATACAATTGCGCGTTTATTTTTTTTAAGAAACGCCTTTATTAAAAACAATAAACGCGTTTATTAAAAACAATAAACGCGTTTATCAAAAATAATCAACGCGTTTGTTGAAAATAATAAATGCGTTCATTAAAAACAATAAACGCGTTTATTATTTTTAATAAACGCGTTTATTGTTTTTAATAAACGGGTTTATTGTTTTTAATAAACGCGTTTATTGTTTTTAATAAACGCGTTTATTGTTTTTAATAAACGCGTTTGTTGTTTTTAATAAACGCGTTCATTGTTTTTAATAAACGCGTTTATTGTTTTTAATAAACGGGTTTATTGTTTTTAATAAACGCGTTTATTGTTTTTAATAAACGCGTTTGTTGTTTTTAATAAACGCGTTCATTGTTTTTAATAAACGCGTTTATTGTTTTTAATAAACGGGTTTATTGTTTTTAATAAACGCGTTTATTGTTTTTAATAAACACGTTTATTGTTTTTATTAAACGTGTTTATTGTTTTTAATAAACGCGTTTATTGTTTTTAATAAACGCGTTTATTGTTTTAATAAACGCGTTTATGGTTTTTAATAAACGCGTTAATTGCTTTTAATAAACGCGTTTATTGCTTTTAATAAACGCGTTTATTGCTTTTAATAAACGCGTTTATTGTTTTTAATGAACGCGTTTATTGTTTTTAATAAACGCGTTTATTGTTTTTAATAAACACGTTTATTGTTTTTAATAAACACGTTTATTGTTTTTAATAAACGCGTTTTTCGTTTTTAATAAATACGTTTATTGTTTTTAATAACACGTTTATTATTTTTCATAAACGGGTTTATTGTTTTAATAAACGTGTTAATTATTTTTAATAATCATGTTTATTATATATACAAACGAAAACAATATTTATTTTGTATATTTTAATAAACGAGAATAATAAATGGTTTGTGATATTAATCAATCAGTTATTGAAAGTTGAAATTAAGAAACGTTCTTTCATTGAGAGAATAAACGCGATTATTGGACGAAAAAGTATAAACCCTTTGTTGTCACAATAAATTTTTTGCTTGAATCCACGTACGTTTTTGGTTCAGTGTAGAACTTGCAGCAAAATGAGCTGCGAGCATGTTCGCCTTCTCTGAAGAGCTGACTTGGTTTATTGTCGACGATGAGCGTTGGAACTGATGATGACGTTAATTTATTGACGTTTTTACAAATGACCAGAAATTTTTACTGCATTTGGGACACTGCAGAATATTTTGCCGTAACTTTTGTTCATGTACAAATTTCGTTTTGTTGATATCGGAGTTGTAAGAGTTCCTAACTTGTTTGTGTTTCTTCCGATTTTTCTCAGTTGGGTTAGCCTTATAGGATCGGAAGCTTACTTCTTTCAACCTGATAGCTTATTTACACTCTTTGGTAAACCAAGCCTGTCAGGAACGAGGAACAAAAGTTCTTATAGCAAGAAAAATAACTTCTGTAATCATTTCAGCATTGGCATCAATGTCATTATCAAGGAAGCATAATGATAATCATTTTACTTTTTTATAAATCATGTGAAAGATGCCATCCATCCCCGGGGATTTATATAGAAGGAAAGCTTCCGTTATAATATTATCCGGTGGTGCTACTCGTTCATAAAACTAATATTTTGGATTATGTTCCTCTCGTCAGACCTATATTCTGGGAAATTAGTGTTGACTAGGAGCTGCAGAGTCTCATTAAAATAACATTTCAACTCTAAGCCCAATGTTGGCCTCGAAATCTGGTCAACTACCGTACTCACGTTGATACAAAACAATGCAGTTAATTCATTTTGTATCTATATTCTATTTCATGATCCCCGGATTATAAATCTTTTGCATTCTATTTTAATAATTAAAGAAAAAAAAACTGAAAGTATTAATTTCTAACAACGTGTGTCTCATGTTGTATATTTTTCTCCAATTAAAACATTTAACGGTTCAATTCGGCCTTAGTTTGATTTTAATAAGACACGCAATCTAATGATTATAATGATTTATGAAAAACAAAAAAAAAAGTGTGGAGAAAACCATTCAAAAGCTAGAGTTTTGTGTTTCTTATGCAACATTGCAATTAATTTCAAATTTGCACATTTTTAAATTTTCTTTTTTTTTCCTTTCTGCCTTTCTTATAAAATAAAAAGTGTTAGATTGATGATGCTGATGTATGGAAAATAATTCATTGATTTCACTGACATAAATAGTTTTGACGTATACGTACATTTAAGCATGCTTTTCATCGTCCACAATATAATATTTCGAAATACAAAAACTAGCTATGTTTATCTTCTGAGCCTTCATTTCAATCGTGGAAAAGCAATCAATTATAATTATTTTAAGTATTTTTATCAAAATAATTGCTTTTGTTTTTTAACTTGCAACTGTTAATAGACTTAAACATAAACGAGAGCTACACAACATTTGGAACAATCTATAGAATACCCTATTTAAACAATGCGTTCATTTGTGACAAACACTTTTTGATAACAAATTCACGCCTTAAGTGGATGTGTCACACATACCAAAATGACTTTAATAGTTCTTTTTTTCCTGAAATATTAAAGTAAATAAAAATAAAATGAATGGTCTGTTTGTAATTTCAAAATGTCAGATTTTACTAAAGGTAGTTCCACACTATCCCACAGTGTAATACGACATGTCAAAAATGTGTGATGAAACAGATGTATAATAGTGTGGAAACAGAATATGACAGCGCAGATCTCATACGATTTGACATGTGTTTAGATCTGAAATATTTTTTTAGGATTGAATGTAAAACCATCACACATTCCATCACACTTTTTTTTGACTTGTCGTAATACACTGTGGGATAGTGTGGAACTACCTTAAACGGTTATGGAAGTCTATACTGTACTTCTAACAAAAGTCTGTCTGTCTGTTTGTTCCTGCTAATCACGGAAACGGCTTCACCGATTTGAAGGGACTTTCACTTGCGGATAGCTGATGTTTTAAAGAGGAACATATTCTATTTTAATTACTCCCCCCAGGGCCGGATTCAAGGGAGGGCATCCCGAGCAACTACCCACGGGCCTCCACAAAAGAGTGCAATCTTGTCAACCCATTTGAAAGAGCATGCAAACAAAGGGAGTGACCATGTCAATTACATTTCGTCCACGATTTTGGAAGTACTGAACATTACCATGGGGGATCAAGTAATAACTGAAAGTATCCAGAATAAAAAAAATCAAAATATTATTCGGTATCAATGGACTCTACTCTGTATAGTTGTTCGATATATTGAAGGATATATACAAGGTGGGCCAAAAGAAATCATCCTATTGGAAGATGCTCTTACTTTTGCAAATGCCCGCCGATGTCAAATCTGTTTTAACATTTGTGGACTAGACAGATGCAGAATACAAGTAAACAAGCCTAGGAGCGATACATGAAACAACATGAACCGATATTCTAAAGGCGGCGTTCCCAGGTCTCCTCATCTCTCGTTTTGGCGATTTGCACTGGCCAGCAAGATCGCCCGATTTAGTCGTTTTAGACTTTTTTTCTTTTTGGGTTTTTTGAAGTTCCGTGTTTACGTGAACAAGCCTGAGACTCTGGAAGCCCGTGTTTGAAATTTGAAATCTTCTTACTTTGAAAGAGCCCTATTACTAGTAGACTTTACACAAAACGCCCTAAAAACTGGGCGTGTTCTTAAACAAAAAGACAAAAAGACAACAAGCCCTAGACAATGGGGTTCTAAACATGAATGTTTCATCACCGCTATAATGTTGAATCATGCCGAAGTCACGTTGTAAAAGAATTCTTATGACCACGACTTTTGGGCCCGTCATGTACGCTATAATTTAAGCTGGAGTAAGTACCAATCAGGACCGCACATTGTTGTAGACAATTTCGTATGTCAAATGTTGTGGCAGCAGTTACATTGCCAGTTTATGATAAGAAACATTCTGTACTATAATTGAGCATGTCATGAAGAATACACAACAATGGTTTACTTATGCCAAGTCTGGTATCCGGTATCACAGGCTTTTTTTCCAAATCAACCAAAATGACACCCATGCATGGAGCATGGAGTCTATGTTTTATTCCGGATTGGAGCTGTCCTCTCCCTTTTTCAGGAGAGGATGAGCCACAGCTGACTTCTCTTTCACCCAATAATATGCATTACTCAGGACATTGTTAAAAAGCGTGGTGTAAATGTTTGTATCTATGTATAATGTCAAATGCTTCCTTAGGAATACCTATGTCAAATATTGTTGCTTTTTTATCAAAAGTAGTCGCAAACCACGCCCAAATTGAAATCAACACCGAAAATTTACCTATGGCTTCTTCTCAATAAACAAAACAAAAATACAAAGAAAGACGTCTCTTTTAAAAATTTAAAATAGAATAATTATCTACCTTGGTCTTGGACAACTAAAATCACCCCATAATCAAGATCAAACACAAAAAAAGAGACGAGTAACGAATAGCTGGATGCAATTTAGTAACATCAAACGGATTATGGATGCACAAATAATTAAGGAAGGACACACAACAATACTTAGCATCCGGTAACTGACTAAGGAATTGCAAACTGTAACGAAGCGTTCCACAACTAACTTCGTTACAATAATATTCAAGCCAGCCCCTGCAAGTATGCAACGACCAGACACATACCCTCATACCCGCCGCACTGCATTCTTCACTCAACACACGTTTACATATACCGCACCATCGCCACACCACATCAGTTATTTGTATTTATGTCTTATATTAGCAATTATTTTTTTTTAAATTATAATTAACACTATGTTAAAGTAAGATATTTTATAAGTAAAAGTATAATTTTGTAGTATTTTCGTCTTCTGCATCGAGTTAAATCAGCTCAAAAATGATAGAAAAGGGTCAAGCTACCAGTATTACTGGAAAGAAGATCCCCTCGAGCCAGAAGCGTTTCCTTTTTATTTTATTATCCGTCCTTCACTCCTTCAGGGTGTAGTACGGACAGAGTTAAACCCATTTTCCCGCGTTTAAAAGGCCAAAGTTTGTAATTTCCACCGGCAATAAATATTTTATCCTGGTACCGTTTGCCCGCCAGGACCAGGAGCCAGGACAGGGACGATTCCCACTAAAACATTCCTCTCGCCTATTATTTTAGGAGGCGATTGGACACAGGGTTACTCGGGGTAATCCCACTAAATTTCCTGGTTTGCCGCCGCCAGGACAGGGACGGATCCCACGGGTGCATACGCTGTAGGTTTTGATTTCATTAAAATTTTGGTTCAATTTAAATCGTTAAGAGAAAATTAAAATTGTACATTGTACTTTATAGTTAAGGAGGAACAATTATTTAAATAAAAAGAGTCGAATTTAATGCAAAATAAAGTTTTACTGCTTTCTTTATTACCACCCTGGACCCCACTGTAGCTACCCCAGCTGGGAAACGAAAAAAAGCATCACAAAACAATGGGACTTACCTACACATACATAAATACTGAATCCACTCCAATATGTACAAATGTACATACATAATTCAATCCAATATTGAAAGATGACTACTCACCATAAGGTCTACCCTAAGAATTGAAAATGATGATAAAAAATGAAAGAGAAACAACAACTCAGAATATCACACACGAAAAGCAAAGTATAAAACAATTGAAATTTAGCTGGACTGGACTGGACAGGACATGGACAGGAAATAATCTCTTTCTCTACAATACAGGATAACAGATGGACAAATAAAAATAAACCAAGTGGACCTAAGTTGAAGATAAAAGACGAAGAAGAATAATGTCGTTAAAATTCTTGATTTTAAATTTTGAATAAAGAAAACATGAGAAGAAGCACTGCATATTTTTAGGAAATTTGTATTAATGGTGATTTCTTCCAGGCGAAAATATGGAAATTTTTCAATTTTAAATGTTTCAAGTAAGTTGTGTCGACATTATTTCCAAAGGACTACATTTTCATATTCAGGCTTATATTGTATAAATATCTCAAGGCAGCGCAATTCATCTTGACGGAACATTTAACCAGTTTTAACGTCTCAACTGTCATATCAAATTTTCGTAAGCTATTTATTATCTTAGACTTCGATACACTTAAGACCAGACAGAGTGGGTCTAGATAGGATCACATAAAAGCCATATTACCGAGATACATAAGCAAATTGCTTTTTCCAATTTATTGCTTTTCTTGGCTTTTTCTTTCAAAAAAAAAAAAAAAAAAAAAACAACAACACCATGAACCCTCAATGACACTTAGCACATGCGGTTCCAGACAATAAAGTTCAGTTAAACTCACGCAATTTTTTTCTCCTTTTTTTTTTAAACATCCTGAAGAACGAGAAGGACGAATGTTTTATTTTTAGTCACAGTTGGCTGAAACAATTTATAAAAAATAAAATAGAAGAGGTTAAGGGTAATAAACAAAGCGTAAAGCAACGATTTCAAGGATTGGGGCATAGAGAAACATCTGTTGAGCTGTTGTTTGTGGAGTTTGAGGATACAAATGTATGGTGGTTTGGATTTGTTTTAAACAAAATAAAAGTGTATCCTTAAAGAATAATGACGATCGATGGTACCTGCTACCTACTTTTGGTTTACTTTTTAAATTGATTGATTGATGGTCTTAATCATTTGTGAAGTGAGTATTATAAGGAGCTAAGGGGAATGAATGAAACGGTTTGCAGGGTATAACATAAAACCATCTACAAGCATCTTTTTCAGGTTGTTTCAAAGTTTTTTTTTTTTCTCAAAATTGGGTTATTTTGTTTTTGTGGTATATATTCTTTGTGATGTATAAAACAAGAAAAGCCAATGGAAGATTTTTCTCAGGACAACAATCTGAATCCTTGAAGTAATTTATTATACTTGGGAACAGCAATGTTCCATTAAGACTAAATACTACTTGTTGCTGCAGCCACACACGAACATTTCAGACATTTTGTATTTGAATGTATCTAACAGAAATTGTTTTGTTTAAGTTCGATTGGGCTTATGGTTACATAATGCAAACCTGAGTTATCTTTTCAGGAACTAGAAGCAAATTAAAATATACGTCCTGCACAGGGCCCACAAAAGCCATTCATGTGAAAGGAAACAGTAAAATGACGACCCCACAAGCAAAAGCTTTAAAAAATGTATCTATACGTGTGTGCAAAAAACTGGACAGTAAGTTCGACCCTCACCGGCTCAAAAGTTGATCTAACAGCTCTTTAGGATATGCGATGAGATGTGATCAGCATGGGAAAAATACAGAAAATTGTGGCTTCTGTTATGAGAAATGCCGCGTCTCGCCGAAGTCAGAGCTTAAGAGTGGTGGCACGCGCGCCTGAGCAAAATTATTTTAAAATTATTTTGGGAGACTTTAAACCCAAATTTGGGAGGGAGGACAATATCGGAACATGACACTAAGTCCGATACCAAACATATGCTTTCCGATTATCAATATTTCTCGTCATTACAAGCACATGGTGGTAATAATAAGATGACCGAAACTACAAATTTATCACGTGGCGTTTGCCAGAAGTCTGTATACGTACATAACTCGGACCAGAACCTTACTGGTGTCAATATACGAGTTCGTATTCGTATATTCAGACAATCTAGTACATCAATGTTAGACGACTTACATCGGAAGTGACCACTTTAATGTGTCCCAAGATTGACGATATCAACAACAAGAACAGCGTCAGAAGTGCTGGTCTTCGCAAACTATTTCCGAGAAACCCCTATGATGTCACAAAAACAAAACCAAATTGGAGGCTTATCTTAATGCTGTAGCTCCGAAAGAGAACTTGAAAAAACACTTATTTTAAGAGAAAACTATCGAAGAGATGACGAGGTGGTTTTGCGCATACAAGACAAGGTGCGAAGGAAGGGTAAACAAATCAACATCAGTGCTCTTTAAAGCCCTGTAACCTGCAAAAAAAGATGGTGATGGAGGAAACACTGCGTTGTACTTAGATTAAATTCGATGTAACCATTTGGAGGGACTACCTTAACTCGTTTGTCAGCGATGACGATAACCAAGATCCTGCTATTAAGGGGTTGGTACCAATCCATCCATTTGGCAACCAGGATTAGATCAAAGCTTCCATAACCAGACTTAAAACGAACAAAGTCGAAAGAGCCGATGGACTTAAAGCAGAACTCTTTCATAACGTAGGAGATACGAGATAAACTGGTCGAGATTTATCATACAGACTGTGATGCTTTTTGTTAAACATAGGCTGAGGTTAGCTCATGGATGTTCAGGGTTGTTCCCAAAAGAAATCAAAAATTCAGGGTTGAAGAGTGTCGGACTTATTTTTATTTATCTTAATTTGCTTGAAAAATGTAATTCAATTCTTATGATACTTTAGATGCTAGGTCTGTGGAGTTCCGAGAAACTGTCCACAACAATAAACGGTTCCTTAGTACTATGTCTGCAGAGATTCCTCTAAAAAAGAAGAGCTCCACGACAATAAACGAGTGGCCTAATGCCGGTCAGCGATCCACTGCGACCAACAGCGAAGTGGAAAGCTGACAAAAAACGGTTCAGCAAGGCTCGGTCTATGGTACTCCTAAGAAAAGGAGTAGCCGTGACAAAAAACGGGTCGTTCCAAACTAGGTCTATTGAGAAGCTTACAAGAGCAGCCACCCCACGACAATGAACGGAGGTCTGCAGAGATTCCTCTAGAAAGGAAGAGCTCCACGACAATAAACGAGTGGCCTAATGCCGGCCAACGATCCACTGCGACCAACAGCGAAGTGAAAAGGTGACAAAAAACTTTTGCTTCAAAACTTGGTGAGGATTCTGCTGGTATTCCCCGCAGCGTACCTTCGGTTGAGAACTTTAATCCGGGTATTCTATTTGCAATAGAACGTTCTACCAATGGCTGGGAGATCGAGTCTGATTTGTAATGTAAATTTCACTTCTACTTATGGAATTTCACTGAAAGGAGAGACTGTGAATTATAAAGTCAAATGTTAAAAAGACTTGCAAATGTATAAATCTTTTTGAGTGATGAATTTATTTGACTGCTCTTCAGGTTTAGGTACTCGGAAGTGGTCGGCTTTCCAAATCAGCGGTGCGGGTGAAGGGGTAGTCGGTATTGCCTTAGTAGAATGCAATGGTTGTGTTGCGTCACTGGATGGTTTCTAATATGAAATCATCATGGTGATTGGATGCGATGGTTGTCACTTGATGGTTTTAATACAACATCATCGTGGTGACTGGTGGCGGCGCCGGCGGTTGGTGGTATAACAAAATGTGTAACTTCGTTACAATGACGACTCCACAAGCAAAAGCTTTAAAAAATGTATCTACATGTGTGCAAAAAACTGGACAGTCAGTTCGACCCTCACCGCGGTTCAAAAGTTGATGTAACAGGTTAGGATATGCGATGAGATGTGATCAGTAATCGGCCTGTGAAAAAAAAAACATAAAACTGTGACTTCTGTTATGAGAAATGACCAAAATCATATTAAAAATATTTTGGGGTACTTTAACCCCAAACTTGGGAGGGAGGACAATATCTTATGCTTATTGATATAACCATTTGGATAGAGATTACCACAACGAGTTTCTTAGTGATGACAACCAAAGATCCCGCTATTAAGGTTTTGGTACCAGTACCAGTCAATCCAAATGACAACCAATATTAAATGGAAGCATCCATCACTTAACTTAAAACGAACAATGCAGTTAAAGCCGATGGACTAAAAGCAGAACTGTTTTTATAAAACCGGAGAATAACTGGTAAGGATTTCATACGAACTCATGTGGGGAATATAGTCGAAAGAAAGTATATGCCACACGATTGGAATCTCATCTAGGAACTCATAGAACCTACGCCGTTTTATAACAATGACTTTTCAAAAAAAAAAGGATTTAAAGGATGCTTTTGGACGGTGGTTAGTCGAGTTACGGCGATAAATCCTGTAGACGATCTATAGTAGACAATCAACGTGAGCAGACTCCAGACTAGTGGCCCGTGCTATTTGCCACCACCATGGCTGTATCAGATTGGTCAAAGTAGTTCGTTAGACCGAGATTTATTCTGGAAGGCCACATCTTCCTTGATATATGATGTAGCTAGTCAAATGTCTGCACCTGCGACTGCGATTAGATACGGATATAACGTAAAAAAAGAATAATAAATAATGACCTTCACAGCCCCTAGCGGAATGTTAATTTCTTCAGCGAGGGAACGCCTACTCTGAACAAACCTCTTTACCAACGCCAATTTAGATTTGGAAAATTTACCGCCGATTATTATAATGCGGATAGATTTTGAAATAGAATCAACAAGCTTTATAAGAGGTATTAATTTTTTTAATTTTTAAATTTGAAAGGTCAACGTATGAAATTGTGTAGGTACCAAAAATGTCGTTGAAAAGTACACCTAACCTTCTTACGGTTGTACGGATGCGAGTGGTCCAATATCCAATATAGATCCGACTGAATTTGAGAGAGGGTTTGTGTTATATTCATTTAAAGGGCATCGGCCTTTTGCGGTTTATTTGCATAGATAACTCAACCAGAAAAAGTCCAGCAGGGTCAAATCCCAATAGCCTGGTGGTCGATTCACATCACCTCTGCGAAAGATAATTTTACCCTCAAAATGTTTAGTTGGATCTTGAACAGGTGTAGGAAACATTGGCCAAGCTGAAGTCTGCAAAAGGCAGTTATTGCGCACACCGAGGAATCAACTCATCAATCGAACGACCTATTCATCTCAAATCTGACCTCCAAACGTTGAAGATTCAACTGGTGAAGGGCTTCCACGTCTACCATAAAATGTGTGCAATGCGAGCAAGGTTTGCACCAACGAAAACATAATTGTATACTAAAGCCTTATCGTTTGGACGTGCTTTAAATCGTCTAGTTAAGCATTAGAGAAGGGTTTTGCAGAACATCACTTATCAACTCGCTTCTGCTATAACGTACAAAAGCATGGACAAATTTTCAAAGAGAATGCTCTATTGAAAAAGTGAGCTGCATTCCTCTTTTCAAACACTTACTTCGCAGAACTCGTGTTTCTAAAAGTGCTCATTTCAACTTATTCTTAGTAACTGAGATTTTTTCTTTGGCTAAACAACACGAATGTGAAATGCTCTTATCAGCTCTTTTTTTTTCTTCTCTTCTTCCGTTGTACAAACATTTCCTTTTTCACCCCCTAATTATTTGCCTGCTCCTCGAACTTCAAAAGAGTAGGCATAGCTATAACCCCTTGAAGTGCACGTATATCCCAAAAAAGTATTTGTCCGAATTAAGATGTGTTTTCTGCGGCTGATAGTGGATCCGCTGAACTATCTCAGCGATAGACAAAACCAAAACACTCTCACAGATTATATCACTCTCCACTCTCACAAACCGCATTCCTAAAATTCTAGCGACCAAAATCTTTCAATCGTGGAGAAAGTTATGTTTTTTAATTTTTTTTTTTAATAAAATGTATCTCATTATAATCGTGGCATGAGTGAACAGTAAACACTTGCCAATATATCCGAGAGCAGTGTGTTAATTATCTTTGCCACAATCAATCCAGTTGTTGTGGTTGCATTAAAAATTATTTGCAAAAAACGTATCTGTAATTATTATTGGTCTGGTCAAACCAAATCGAGTTTAGATACATTTCAGAGAGTCATAATTTCAGTTTTATAATGTTCTTTGATTGTTGGATATGTATCTCATTCCGCTTATTAGTAATTGCCTTACCGCACGGTTTGTTCATCATATCCAATAGATACCAACCTACTACCTGAGTGTTGGAATCTTTAAATCTATTACCGATCTAGACCATCAGACCATCAAGCCATCATGATGTGTTTAACTTTCTTCTCAGGCAGCTGATGCTAAATGCTTCTTCAGACTCCGTGCTGTGCTACCATCGAGGCTTTGAGGCCATAGATACGTTTTCGTTGGCAATAGACTTGAAGCTGAAGCTGAATCTGATGCTTATGCTACCACCGACCGCACCGGCACCGTTCTTGTAGATGCTTAGGTTTCCTTCCTTCGATGAGAGTGAAAGTTGTTTGTTTCTTTGGTTTTGAATATTTTATTTTTTATACATATAATTATACATAATACAGTTTTATATTATATACCAGCTTTTATGTTTTTATAATTATCGTGCTTCAACGAATTTTATGTCAGTTTACCTTTTTTGGTATTTTTTTTTTGCCATACCTTGACGTCGTTGTTTTTGAAATTAATTTTTTTTTTCTTGTGAATTTCTTTGAAATCGAAACTCAAAATCTTAATTATGATGTAAATTAGTTTAAAGTTATGTTGTGCTTTGTTGCTTAAGACTTCGATACAGTTACCCAGTGAAATAACTTTCGCTTTTCTTTTGAAGATATTTTTTTTTTTTTTTTTGGAAAAAGATACGAAACAAAGTTTTTAGATACATTTGACATGAGAATTCGTATTGGTGCCAATTCAAGTTTATTAAGATTTGAATAATTTAAATGTGTTGTAAAAAATCTGATAAAAAGAACCATATAAGAAAATATGTGTTGTTGTAAAATTTTAAGAAGAAACTTGATTTTAAGGCTTAGAATTGTTTGAAAAAAAAAAAAAAAATTAAATATGCAGCTTTTTTTTGTTTTTTTTAAAGATGAAAGTTATTCCCAATTAGTCTATAAAAATGAAATTTCACTCATAAATAAATTCAAAGGCTTAAAGTGCAAAGAAAAAGATAGAGATTAAGTATATGAAACAATATTTATCATTATGGCCATTTAAACTGGTGTGGAGATGGCAGGTCTTAAGAAAGTTAGAAGCAATGTTACAATAAAACATAAGCGAGAGCTACAGTACGTTTGCAACGAACTGTTGGATACCCTATTCCCAATATTTTTGTATGTGTATGCGTCTGCCTCCCGCAAACAGCCGATGTTTCAGAAACAAAATTCTTCTTTAGCAGACAGAAAAAAATTCAATAACAGTAATTTTGTGCGGTGTGATGTTCTATTAGTGCTGGCGCAATAAAAAAAGGAGTGCGCCACGCCCAAAGTTTAAACGTTTTATTGCCAAGGCAATTGTTATATGAGCTCAGTGACATTCAATTTTATTCTTGCAGATCGATTTGAACAAAACAAGAGAAAACTTAAATTTTTAAAAATTAGATTTGCAATGGAAATAGCGATTATGGGTGTTTTTAACAATTCTTGAACCAAACTCTGCTACGTAACCAAGGAATATAAATAAAATTGTTCATCTGTTTACTTCAAAACTGCGACCGATAGTTAAACAACGTTAAAAACTTAATGCATTATACGACTTTTGACGGAAACGCCCCTAAAAAGTGGGCGTGTCTTAAAAATTTGAAGAACTAACTTAGCTTTGATCAGTATTTAGGCATATGTGTAAAACTACAGCTGAGTCGAGTAGTTTTTAAACAATCTTACCTGAACAAAGGTATTTTATCTAAATCACGCCTTTAAAAGTGGGCGTATTGAACAAATTTGCAATTTTTCTCAAATAACGAACGGAAATAAAAAGGTTTAAATTAAATATGTGAAGTGCCTTAAATTTTTGAGACTATGTTTTTCGTTCTTTCATGGAAAGTGGGCGTAAGCCACGCCCAAAATTCAAAAATTTCTTTTTATACACAAATCTTTTAGTTTCTATTAAGAGAAGCAAAATTTTGGTTTGCGGATTCATTATAAATACCGTTTATTTACAAAAACAATTTTTTTATAGTTTCTAATGATTTCATACACAAGATGTTTATGTGCCAGTAAGACCCATAAAAATTTAATGTTTTTCGCTTTAATATAACAATTGTTATTTTATAAAAACAGTATTGATGGTTTTGTATGAAAAAGGGGCTTCAGCCACGCTCAAACTGAAATATTTTTATTGGATTGGAAGAAGGTTATCCCAAAGCTTACGTGTGCAACATTTTAGCGTTATGCTTTTATCGTAACTGTGCAAAAAACATAATTTAATTTTATTAAATTGAGGTTGTTCATCAAAAATGGCGATTGTGGGCGTATTTGTGGGCGGATTTTACCGGTTCAAGAACTTAGCCTTACTCTTGAACCAAAGATTATATATACCGAATTTCAGCTTTTTAGCTCAAAAATTGCGACCTCTAGAGAGTATACATACGGACGGACGGACAGACGGACGGACTTGGCTAAATCGACTAGGCTTTTGATTCAGAGTCAGAATATATGTATATACTTTTCTATACCTAACGGTATTATTTCTCTATGTTACAAACTCCACACCAAATACAATATACCCATTCTATGGAATAGGGTATAAAAAAGTACACATGTCAGAAGTGAAACTTCTTTGGCAAACTAATTTTCAGTCTCGTTTATATTATACTAATCGGAAGCCATAGATTCCGATGCTTAGAGGGAGAGCAAAAGGTATGTTAGGAATGTAATGCTTTAATTGTCATTAAAATATTAAAAGTGTCGACAATTAATACAAATTAGGTACATACCTACAAATTTAATTTTTCTTGCAACGCATCAACCGACCAGTACAGCTTCTTAAAGCCGCTTACATCTAACGCTTAACACATTTAATATTATACACATCACATTTTTCATATCAACCTTCCAGCGCTCAACACCAAGTCACTTCCCTGCCACCCGCCAATCTATTTAAAACCATCAACCGCCTAACTGCCTACAGTGGTGGTTATACGAAACACTTTTGTCTGCTAAGACAAACATAATGCATATCGTTGGTGCGTTCTTTTTTAACGATAGTCGACATTTGTTAACAAAAGTCAACAAAAAGGCGTTCTGTAAATCCAAATTAGTTAGGATTTGTATAACTATATGAAGTCACAACAGCGTTCCTTAACTCACTTTGAAATGTCAAATAGTTACGCTTTCTTACTATTTCCAACTCACCTTAATGATATGAGTTGAGATTGTTGATCTGTCACTTGACCATTTAAACGAACTTTTTCTCGCTCCGAGACATCAAATGAAATACTTTTCTAAAATTTGCGATTTTTGGAGGCAAAAAAGACTGTTAAGTAATTAACTTTAAATTCATCGGGAAAGTTGATTAGTTTATTCTCGACTTAAATAAATCCAAATCAATTGTAATGGAGCAATGAATTGTCAGCAATTATAACGTTAAGATTTTCCCCTTGAAATAGCAAAGCGATTTGTTTAAAAGGCTACTTTCTGCTTCTACCTTTTCTCAGCATCTATCCATGCGATGTTGAAGATTTTGATGTTTCCTTATTTTTCTAGATCCCCCGCTACTTTCTGCATCCACCTAAAAAATTTATTTCAGAAAATTGTCATAGAAGGACTGTTTCTTTGGCCATATGCCTCTCTGGCGTACAAAAACGGCTAGATCTCACAAGATACTTATCAGATCATCTTGATTATGGTCATGCTTAGTCACTAATGAGCTCATCTAGCTAACTGCATCACCACAGTTTTCATTTCCAATCACAAAATAATTGTCTTTCATTTGTTCTGCTTGTTTTTCTTTCTGCAAGGTAAATATACATAAATGTATGTACATAGTAAAATATTTAATCGAAAATGTATTCAAAAACTTTCTTCATTAATTCCATTTATGTATTTCTCCGGGAAAAAAGCGCACCTATAATTTTTGCATCTTTATTCATAGAATAATAAATTGAAAGTGGTCGTTTGACAGTTTAACAAAATAAAACAATGTATCGTTCCTAAATGGTTTGTAAAAAACCCAACAAATCCTAACGAAATAACAAATGTTGACCATGGTTAGAAAAAGAACGCACCACGTCTCTGCTATACACCGTTCTATTTTTAACCATCAGCCACCTACCTACCCACAGTTTATATGCAGAACCAGTTTTTTGCTATTATAAAACAAACCTAATCTAACCTACAGCTCTCTCTCCCCATGGCAATGTGAGTGATGCGACGTTCGCTCTATCTCACTCTCGCTCTCTCTCTATATTTCTCACTCGCTCGCTCCATTGCTATGTGCTTCATGCTACGTTTGCCCTTTCCCACTCTCTGTCAATCGGTCTCAATCGCTCTCTCCATTTTCTGGGATGGAAGTCACGCTTATTTCCGCTACATCAGTAACCTATAAAAGAGGTCAATTATTGGTAAAGCGCATTAAAAAAAAGGACAAAGACGAGCTTAGTGAGCTCGGACCTTAAACATTATGACGAAACAATTATTGGATGAATTTGATATCTTCTCTTTGGACTCGATTCTTATTCACAAAATTATTATAATACCCTATATCATAGAATGGTATTGTAGCTTACTTATACTTATTTTAGGTGGCGCAGACGTTCCATCGTGGATCACATCCTAAGCCAACATACAGCGCCAGCCAGTCCGGTTCCTTGCTAGATGCGCTTCCAGTTTCGTATGACTAGTTGGTTGAGTTCTTCATTCACTTGATTGCGTCACCCTAGATGGTGTCTTCAAGAACTGTGTTTGCCCACAGGATTGAAAATTTTGATTGGTCGAATTGGTGCGTATTCGTCCATACGCTCCACATGCCTCAGCTATCCTAGCCGCTGTATTTTATGCTTTTTGACCATCAGTTCAATGACGCGGTACAGCCCCATCAGTTCGTCGTTGAATCTTCTCTTCCATGGTCCATTGGTACCTATACAGAACCGAATATCACTTGAAGAATCTTTCTCTCAAAGCACATCATCTGCTATACACCCGATTGTGTCCACGCTTCTGATCCATACAGCTGGATCGGGATCACTAGGGTCTGTTAATTGCCTTCTTGCTCCTTCAAGAGAGAGGGCTGTAATAATAAGATGCTTTCTAAGCCCAAAGAAAAAGCAGCGATTGGCAGGAGTGATTCTTCGACTGATTTCTTCACTGATATTGCTTTGAGAGGTTATAGAAGTGGCAACCAAATACACAAAATCCTTGACTACTTCAAAGTTATACGAGCCCAAACTCAGAATAGTTGGTCTACCAAGCAATTTATACTCACATTTGTTCTTTTTCCTTAAGTTTTTAAACAAATACATCTTTTTTTATTTCACAAATATTAATTTTTATTTGGTTTCAGAAAAACAATTAAAAATTCATAATTTGTATTAACAGTTTATGATAAATAGGGTTGAATTTTGGGGGAGCCATGTTTTTACATCCATTTTAGAACTCAAAATAATTGGTCTATATGATACGAAACTCAATTTTACCACTGTGTAACATCACCTTTCCGCTTAATTACTGCCTCGATTCGTCTTGGCATAGTGTCTACTAATTTTTTGCATTCTTCAGAAGTGAATGAATGCCAGATATTATTTATTTTATTTTTTAGATCTTGAAGAGTTCTTGCCGGTTCCCTTCGAAGATTTTGTTTCATTTTGTGCCAAATTGTTTCAATGGGCGAGAGGTCAGGGCTGCTGGAAGGCCATTCCAATAAAGGAACGGCTTCAGCAGATAACCATGCCATCGTGGATCTAGCTGTATGGCAAGAAGCACCATCTTGCTGAAAGATATAATTTCCCTCAGTGGACTGAAGCCGCGGTATGGATGGAAGAAGTTGCTCTTGGAGGATGTTTTGGTACTTTTCAGCATTAACTACCCCATTCACAAAGAACAAATTCCCAACACCACGACCAGACATGCATCCCCATACCATGACAGATGCTGGGAACTTCACTGTTTTTTTGAGACAGTCTTTGTGAAAGGCTTCTTTGGAGTTTCGAATTACTCGCTTGCGTTCGTCACCAACACATACCTCAAACCGGGACTCATCACTCCAAATAACGGTCCGCCATTGATTTAAGCTCCAATTTTTACGACTTTTTGCCCACTCAAGCCGTCTTTTCTTATGTTTAGAGGTCAAAAGTGGTTTTTCCTTTGCCTAAATAAAAAAATATATAAGTTTTTTTTTTGTTATGTTTTTTTAAACAAACCTTATAAAAGCCATATCCCATTTTTTTCATAGTTCTTTTGCAAGTGTGTACAGACACATTTTTGTTAATTCGGCTATTCCATTCCGATGTTAGTGCAGCGGCCGATTGTCGTCGGTTTTCCTTAATAATTTTTTTTTAACAAACGACAGTCCCGAGGTGTTGCTATGGAAGGACGTCCCGTTTTCTTGCCAACTTCTAGATTCCCGGTATTTTTAAACTTCGTCATAATATTTTGCACTGAAGATCGAGCCAAATTAAAATTTTTGGCAATTTTATAGCTTGATAGCCCGGTTTCAAATGCTTTTGTTATCGACACCCGAAGATCTCGCGAAAGTGCAACTCCACGCGCCATGGTTAACAAGAAACACTGACCTTTTTGAATAAAACGACTTTCTCAAGAAATAACAACAATCTCTCTCTCAATATTTTCATAGCGGTACAATTAAGCATGGTATAAATAGAACTAGACCAACTATTTTGGATCCAATAAAGAGTAGACCAATTCTTATGCTCTTATATAATTTACATTTAAGAGTACATAAATATTTATAGATATTTTTTTTTTGCAATCATTTCAAAGGAGGAATGTACCTATTTATGAATATGCAGTTTAACATCATATATAACTACTTCAAATAAATTTGTTTCAGCATAAAAGCATTTTTTGTTGAAAAAAACAAAGTAGACCAACTATTCTGAGTTTGGGTCGTACATGCCCATCGTGACGTTTATTCCAAGCCTACGGTGATGATGTTCTGCATCCAAAGACAGCATATACTTTGATTTATCTTCATTCATATAGCCAAACCCATTTGCGATGCCTCCACTTCATGCCTCCATACATGAGATTGGCTCCTCTCACTGATTGTTCTCCTGCAGAATCAACCGAGCTAAGCAGGGCTTCCGAGTAGTGATATGGCTCTGTACAGGTTATCCCTATTCACGCTGTCATTAGCGATCTTAAAATCAACAAAAAGGTGGTGAGTATCGATCTGGAGTTCTAAAATTTGTCGAAGTGTGAAAATTTGGTCAACGGTTGACTTACCTGCACTTGGCCTGAAACCACAATTATATTTGCCAATCAGTTCACGTGCGAAAGGGTTCAGGCATTCACACAGAATGGCCGACACATTTTTATAGCAACATTTAGGATGAGGAGACTTATACCTTTCTAGTTGCTGCATGCTGAGGTTCTATATTCGTCATCTATTTCATACGACCTGATTGTACAGGTGAGATGGTGTATGCTCCTGACCAAATCATCTCCCGCTGCTTTGAAGAGTTCAGCTGGGAGGCCATTATCTCCAGTAGCCTTGTTGAACTTTACTTTAGATATCGGTACCCGAATTTTGTACTGTTTGGGTGGACGGAAGTTTTTGTCATCATCGTCCAAATCTACCTGTGTTCTTTTCAAATACTCAGCACCGCTGCGATCATCCTTCGATCTTAAAACCCTCGTCGCTATAGGCTACCGCTCGAGTTTGGACGAAGATTTTACCCTTTGGTAAGAACTTCTGCTTCTGCAGTAGCACCACCCAGTTCTTTCTTTCAAAAAAGCCGACGTTCCTCCTCCCTTTTTTGCTGGTAGACCTCATGTGTAACGGGTGGCGCTATTGGCTTGAAGTATTGCCTGAAAAGCTTCATTCAGCCGGCCGTGTGTGCCAGCGGCTACTCATCATCAAACAAGGGTATAGCTGTTGTAGCCTTAAACTAAGGCACGATGTAGGAGAAACGGTTGGCAAATGTTCTGGCGGTCTCTTGCAATTGCAGCTTCGCGACATAAAATTTCGCGCTGTTGTTGCTGGGGTCTGGTGGAAATCCACAATCGCACTTTAGTGACAACAAAAAAGTGGTCCGAATCAATGTTGTCCCCTCGAAAAGTGTGAGCATCCAAAAAATTGAAGGTTTGTCGGCTCTCGATTGTAACATGATCAATTCGGTTGACAGTATGTTGATCAGGAAACCACCAAGTCCCCTTGTCTTTATTGAAGTGTGGCAAACAAGTGGTTGTTATGATGACACTTCGCCCCGCAGCAAAGTCGATTAGGTTGTGTCCATTACCGAAAGTGTTGTCGTGCTCTGTGCTTTCCGACTGTCGAGCCAAAGTGTCCCTCCTTTCTGATTTTCGCGTTAAAGTCACCAAAATAGTCTCGTCCTTTGGACATTCATCATACATCTTCTCGTGAAGATCATTGAACTCTTCTTTAGCTGTATCATCTTCCTCCTCAGTGGTGGCGTGGACGCATATCACAAGATGTTAAATAAACACTTGTAATGAAACACATTTCAAAGGGAATAATTGATCCTTCTGCTTATACCCGTAAAAGTAGATTTATTCTTGCAGAATATCTCTTAAACTACTTACATTTAAATAAACACACTGACTATCTAAGCTTTAACCTCTGCACACTATGCTTAAAATATTCCTACAATATTTCTTTTCTCCTTATTTAGGTCCTTAAATACATCAAAAAAGGACCCATACCCATAAACTTATTTCCTATGAATCTGGCAGAAAATCGAAACGAACATGAAAAGCCTTTAGACACAAAAACCAAAACCAAATTCAACATTTCCATCCATACCATACCCAATTACCCTTCAACCTCTCCAGTTCCGGCTTAGGAAGCCATCCCCTTTCACCTTTTCCATAAGCACAAATAACACGGAGCCTTTGATAAATACACATCTTTATCCGAAATGAAAGCCAGGTATTTAACAAAGTATATTTTGCATTTAGGATAGGCAAGGCACATTAGCCTGACATTGACGGCTTTATCCACACATCCGCATCCAAGTCCTCCTTCCAGGTTATAAATGTATATTCCAACGGGCTGTTATTATTATTTAGCTTCAAGTAGGCAATTTTCCTCCTGTATGGGTATTTCGACTCCATAAAAAAGTGTGAAAATTGGTATCTTCAAGCCTTTATTAAGACCAACAGTGCTTATCTGATTACAACTTATAACTGTTTAACCAGGCAGAACGATTGTAGCTGTTTGGTCAGTGAGAGAGTCAGCATATACACCGGACACACTCAAATAAATAAAAACTAATAGCCAACATTAAAACAGCCATGAAACCGTAATTTCAAAATTATAGGACAATCAACGAAATGGACGCCAAAAATTAAGGCATCTATCCACATTTCCACATCCACGACAGCAGCATGACAAAACATAAAGAGTGACTATGATAATTGATGAAGTCATTTTTGTGGAATCAAACGGTTACAGAATCCGAAGTCATCATTAGGTTCAGCATTATTTTGAAGAACTAACTACTTCTTTGATGTTGCTTCGGAGGCTTTTATTGCCACAAAGACTTCACTTTGGAGGAGTATACAACAGCCTTCATTAATCCCAAGCTATGAACGTTGCACGGTCCACAGTGGAAGATTATACCTCTTTGTGGCACATAGCTAATCCCCCACTTGGGAAGAAAACGGAATTTATGATTCATGGCCTTAACGGTCTTGATCTTGCACTTGAAACCAAAGTAAATTCAAAGCCATCACCAAAGCTATGGTATGGTGGTAAAGTGGAGGCATAGGAAATTTTCAATTTCAGCCTCTAGCTACAACACTCCAACCAACATGATGTTATGGAGGATGTCGTCGTCGTGAAGAATTATGAAGCTTATATTTTATGGTCTGATTGTTGGTTAAACCAAGCCAACTGGGGAATTCAGTTTTCCGTCCAAAGAAGACAACATGCAAGAGAGCGCGGGAGACTATATGCTCCTTCCTTCGTTCCAACTTAATGATGGTGAAATTTTTTTGTTTAAAGACCTTTTTATACCCTATTCCATATCCATATAGAATGGGTTGGGTATATTGGATTTGGTGTGGAGTTTGTAACATAGAGAAATAAAATACCGTTAGGTATATAGAAAATTATATACGTCTTTTTACTTCTACTTTTTTGTATACTCTCTAGGGGTCGCATTTTATTGAGCTAGACTTAAATTAAAAATACAAGATTAGGTAAGTCTAAGTTCTTCAACCCATGAGACCACCCACAAACACGCCCACAATTGACATTTTTGTTCAATAACCTTCATACAAAGCACAGAGTTCAAATTTTGCACACCACAAGATATATAGATACAGTTTCTCTTAATAAAATATAAAATTTTGAATTTGGGGGTGGCTCACACCCACTTTTTATACAAAATCATCAAAGTTGTTTTAATAAATTTACAGTTCTTATATTTGAATAAGAAACTTTAAATTTTGTGGGTATTTGGCGTAAGTGAACACTTTGTGTCACAATGAAGAATTTAGATTTTGGGAGTGGCTGACGCCCACTTTTCATATCAAAGAATAGAAACTTATGTTTGCAAATTAACGGTTACTATAAAGCCACAACACCAAAGTTTTGTGCCTTAATGTCTTGTGTACAAAACAAAAATATAAAATTGGGGGAGTAGCTAACGCCCACTTTTCATATCATCAAAGAACAGAAAAACGTAGTTATAAAATTAAAGGCAGCCGTGTTCAATTAAAACCAAGTTTTTTGTACGCGATATGAAAATATTTGTTGAAAAAGGTTTTTGTGTAAAGTTTTTTAATACGCCCACTTTTAGGTTGGTAATCTTTATAAAGGGTGGTCCAACCATATCTCACGATGTTAATTATTGTTAGTCACACCTTACTGACTGAGCACAATGGTGTAGCTGCAGCAGTAGTACGTAGCACTGTCAAAGTTAAATGCACGTAAAGCGTATTGCACGGCTACAACGTGAAGTATTATAGTTGCAGCACAGAGAGTAGCTGTCGACTCGACTCCAACTTCACGAACGTGCTGCGTTGCAAAAAAAAAAAAAATAACAAAAACAAAATGGCACACATGATTTTTGTTTGAAGCCAGTGCTACACATTGTATCCGTGCATTGTTTAGTGCGCTACTTTTTTGACATTAACTTTGACATTGCTACGTACTACTGCTGCAGCTACAACATTGTGCTCAGCCAGCTAACGTAAATTTTTGTTGAGCAATTTTTGTGACATTTCCTCGTTTTAGTCTTTGACATATTTAATCATGAGGTATAGCGGTATATAGGTTACACAATAATTGCGCAGGGCGTTAAGAGTGCTGAAAAGTTTTATGAAAATGGGTGTTCAAACTCAAGTGTATTTCGTGCACTTCGTGATTTTTTAGTCCCCTAATCAACCAAATTTGTCCACAATTGGGAGAATCGCCAGAAAATTTAAGCAAACCGTGCTTGTAGGAATGGTGAAAATACCTGTACATGCTGCTCGCCCAGTTTGTTCTGGGCTGTCAGCGTCAGCGAAAATGAGGTCAACCAAGCAGTTACAGTAAATTATGTTCGCTATCACGAGATGATAACGTACTCTTTGTGGCCTTAAATTGATTATAGGGAGCTGGACGATATGATGTGGCTCCAACAGGTAGGGTGCAACTTGCCGCACAGCCAACGAAACAATGGCTCTTTTGCGCGAGAATTTGTATGGCCATATTATCTTACGTCGCGTCGTGCGTAGTGGCGATGTCGATTGGCCACCAGGGTCATGTGATTTGACATCGTTGGATTTCTTTTTTTGGGATATTAAAACAAAAGTGTACGTCAAAAAGCCAAGAGCTATTCAAGAGCTAAAGTATGAGATAATTCGGCACGCCGTTAACGGCATTGAATCTCAATTATGCCTTAGTGTTATTGAAATAAAATGCACGACTAGGTCACACGTACTTGATCTGTGGGTGTAGAAGTACGATGGAAACACACTTTTCGAGCAATAAGAACAATTCGTTTTTGAAACTAAAAATGCAGTTTACTTCAAGACATTCTGTGTAAGTATATTACATACAAAGTTTAATAAAAAACAGTAGGTCCTTTTTTGAGCAAATTAAAAAAAAAAATACGAAAAAAATTGGCCAAGAACCTAGTGGCTCGTGGTATGGGAGCCACCATTAAAAGAAAGATAACTGAAAAAAGTGAAACGCCATCTACATAATAGGAAGCTATAAGGATCTATACCAAACCAAGTTTGAGTGAATTCGGTACAACCGTTGCCAACTTATGGCAATTTGAAAGAAGCCGTTATGATCAGATCTCTGTTTTTCGCATTTTTAGCCAAAAACTAAAACCGCAGCTTTCTTAAAAAACACTAAAATAATATTACACAAAGAGCTATTTTTGAGCAAATGAGAAAAAAAAAATGTGGCTAAAACCCAACGTTGTATATAGAAGCCACCGTTTAGAAACGCTTCACTGAAAAATATTCAAAGCCATCCATAGAAAACTATTTCGAACTATGCCAAACAAATCAATTCAATCAAGCTAATGCGAACTTATGGCCATTTGAAAAAGCCGTTTAACCCTGATTTTCGTAAGGTAAGTTTTTTTGAGTTTAATCAAAATCGTTAGAGCCGTTTTCGAGCAAATCCAAAATGAAAAAAAAAACCGTTACTTGAAAGGTACCAGTTTGTGAAAAAGCGCACATCCGGACAGACGCACAGACAGACCGACGGACGTTTGGCCTTTGGCGAAAACCACTTTATTGGGTTTCTCTATCATCATAATGTCATGTTTGATTAAAACCGATTTTTTTTCTGCATGAAACCAATACTTACCCTTTAGAGCAAGTAAAATTGGTATACCAAGGAAGTCGTGGCTATTATTTCGAAAATATCATATTAAACAAAAACTAAGATAGTTCTATGAAAACTTTTTGTTCAAATTACAATTAACAGCGTGTGTTATGGTTGGACCACCCTCTACCTTTACTCTGTTAAATTAAAAAAAAAAACTAGGTACTCGATTCAAATGCGGTCTTTCGATCAAAGCTCAGTAGTGCTTGCTATTTTGCACATTTTCTTTTTGCAGAAATATTTCATTCGAAGGAGAAAAATGTGCACTTAAAACCAGACTCGACCTCCCTACAATGGACAAGAGATTGTATAAGAAAAAGAGTACCGGGGAAAAGTTCTCATACAAAGGTAAGCTGTTGGGATTACCAGACAGAAGCCTCACCGGGTTTTTGAAGCAAATTCGTTTGTCAAAAAACCACTTCGCTGTTGGTCGTATTGGATTGAAGACCAATCCAAACCATCTATTGTAGTGGAGCGTTTCCTTTTTAGAGAAAAACTCCACTGACTACTGTTTATTGTCGTGGTTGCTGTTCTTTTTAGCATCACCTTCACCACAGACCGAGTTGGAAACTGTTTATTGTAGAGAACTGTTTTTCGGAATTTGACAGACCTAGTGTTAAGAAAACGTTTATTGTCGTGAAACAACCTGTCAAACATATTTCGATGAATAAAAATATAGTTATTTTGGAGGTCAACACTTTTTTAACCCTGGACATCGACGAGCTTACCTCAGTTTATTTACAAATAAAGCATCACAACCATGGCCGTCTTTGGCCATACCGGGGCCCTTGGGCACACAAGAATTCGGGGGAAAGTTAAAAAAGTGAATGAAAAAACATTTTCCATATATAGCTAGATCAAATTTCAATTTAGTTTATTGGACTGGAATCGACAAAAGTAGAGAATGATATAGTTAACAATGTTTTTCCGTTTCAAGTTTTTCCGTCAAGAAAACAGCAAAGATGGTTTGCCGATGGCCTCAGTTTCCAGTGCTTGTAAATGTGTCGACTTTGTTAATTCATCGACGGAGTAGATTAAAGTGTAATTTGTAATGTAAAGACGGTTTGCCAACAAGCGGACAGGCAACGTACAGCTCACCGTGCGAAAAACAAGGAAATTCGAGATTAATCTCACAGACTTCAAACGATTATTCTTGCGATTTTTTTATTGTTATCGTAAAAGCCAATATAAAGAGGAACTAAATTCGCTTGAATTGGAATGGAAGATCAGTTGGAATAATCGGATTTCATGGGATAAGGACTCCTTTTAAACCTTGTCACTTTCAGCTGTAAATTATGCAGCAGAGTTCCTGGCACATCAAGCGAGTTCAAAAATTCCTTCCTTTGGATAGTTGGTCGCTTCATTTTCGTCGGTCACGCTGTCAACGGATTTGTTTGAATGCAGTTCTCCAGCGATTTGACTGTGCATTATTAAATTCAAGCTATCGACGTCCTTATTCTCCGCTGCTAGTAATACCCGTTCACTAATCCAATCGAGATTTTTATATTTTTGTTCAATGCCGGAGAACACTTTTCTGACAAGCCCTTCCTTCGAGGAGGATATGAATTCTCAAAAATTTGCGGGCACGATATAAATCCAGTCAAAACATCAACGGGAATTTGGTTATTGTCAAGCGCCAGCAGTTGTCTCGAGAATTCGGTAGTATTGATGGGTAGCTCCGCAATGCGACTCTCATGTTCGTAGTCAATTTCAACTTCTTGTCTCGAATCACTTAAAAATCTTTTCATCGTTTGGTCAATTGCCTCAACGCTCCTGTATGCGTCATCGTGCATTTATCCCAGATGATGATTTTGCATTCCTGCATCAATTTCGCTGTCGCCATTGGTCAATGTGCACGTTGGCTTGTCAATAGTGAGAAGATTCATATGCAGCTTCAAAACGGAATGTGCTGTGCAGTTCAACCAACTTTCTCGCAAGGTGGCACAATGCCACCTGGATGAAATGGATGAAACAGCCAACGCCATTTGAGATCTTGACCGAATTGTTAACAGAGAAAGTGAATAAAAAAGGTTGTTTCATCCATGGATAAACAAACTGAAAGTGGATTTGATTTATTCTAGAAATTTTCTAGTTTTGTAACGAAGTTACACAATTCCTACTTCCCTTTATACACAACAACACACCGCCACCGACAAAGCCATTCCACACCGCACCGTACACAGCGACATCATCCACCACCATAGACGAAGCCATCTCACCTTCCACCGCACACAACAAAACCAACCATCGACAACACCCGCCACACCTGGCCCCTTAGCCATAGAAATAGATCTCCAACCACTTGCAATAGCAAGCAACAAGAAGCACAAGAATAAAATATTTCTAGGTAAATTTGTATTTTATCTTTACAGTTCACATTGTGTCTTTTCAGAAATATGCATAAGGAGGAGTGGAAAATGTACTGCAAAATCAGATTCGAAATCTCCGCCAGTGTTTTCGGTGCTAATTAAACGCACCAAGGAATTAGTTTATCATCCGAAGGCACGCTGTATGGGAATACCAGTCAGAAGCTTCTATTTATTTTTTTTTTGGTATTTATATCGTTAAGAGTCCTGCTCATTGCTCAACCGTTTATGTCGGCTTTTCGCTTCACTGTTCGTCGAAGAGGATCGCTAGACCGGCAATAGGCCAGCCACCCGTTTATGTCGTGGACTGTTTCTTAGGAACCCCACAGACCTAGTCTTAATTTGAGAATTAAATCAAAGTATATTATATGAAATAATTTGTTATTTAATTTTGCTACTCATCGAATTTTTCTTGTTAAAGAAAATGTTAAATTGAAATATTATATGAAATACATTGTTAAGTTTCATTTAAAAAAAATAATAAACAATTTGGAGTTCGCAACTTCTAAAATCAAAAGTTTTCGCTTTCTTTTGGATACAACCTGGACACTGACGAGCTAACCTCAGCCTCGACAGAAAAAGTATTACAGTTTTCCAGAGAGAGGACCCTTGTTGTATAGTGTAATTGAATATATCATAGCCTTCCGAGGCCCCGTCTCGATAAGGGCTCTTTACACGGCTTTCATCATAACACTTCAATAGCTTTAATCAAACACCTGTTTAATTCTTGAAATGCATCAACATCGACTTTAAATCACTAACATTTTTTTTCGTAACAAAAATAAAATGCACGACTGGGTCGCACGTACTTGCTCTGTTGGTGCAATAGTACGATGAAAACAAACTTATCGATCAATAAGAACAATTAATTTTTGAAAAATTTGGTAAAAACCAAACAAATTTGGCTAAAACTGGAAAACTCGATATACGGGAGGTAACGTTAAGAAACCTTTAATATTTAAAATTAAGACGTTATCTTTTGGGTGTTATAAATGATACAAATGTCCACTTATGGGTTATGGCCTAATTAATAATACTGTTTAAAGCAATTTCCGCTATTATCATATATAGCCAAAAACTAAAAATGCAGTTTTGTTTGAACTATTCTATGTATGTTACATACAAAGTTTCATAAAAATCGGGGGAGCCTTTTTTGAGTAAATTAGAAAAAATGAAAAAATTGGCCAAAATCTAGTGGCTCTTTGTATAGGAGCCACCATTTAAAAAAGAGAAACTGAAAAAAAAATCAATGCCATCTGATAGGAAGCTGTAAGGAACTATACGAAACAAAGTTTGAGTGAATTCGATGCAACCGTTGACAACTTATGGCCATTTGAAAAAAAGCCGTTAAGAGCAGATCTCCGTTATTTGCATTTTTAGCCAAAAACTAAAAACGCAGTTCTCTTAAAAACACTAAAAGAATATAACACACAAAGTTTAATCAAAATCGTTAGAGCCATTTTCGAGAAAATTAGAAAAAACCAAAAAAAGTTGGCTAAAACTCAACGGCTCGTTGTATGGAAGCCACCGTTTAGAAAGGCTTCAGTGAAAAATTTACTAAACCATCCTATAGAACACTATTAAAAACTGTGTCAAACAAAGTTTTAGTTGATTCAATAAAGCCGTTGTGAACTTATGGCTATTTGAAAAAAAGCCGTTAAAACCTGATTTTCGTTACGACCATTTGAGCCAAAAACAAAAAACGCAGTTTTGTAAGAAATGCTTAAAGTAAGCTAAATTATAAATTTAATCAAAATCGTTAGAGCCGTTTTCGAGAAAATCCAAATTGAAAAAAACCGTTACTTGAAAGGTACCAGTTTGAGCCGGGCTAAAACGAAACAAAAAAAACCTCGACAACCGTTTTTCTTCAAACTGCTATATACCAAGTTTGAAGAAAATCCGTCAAGCGGTTTAGGCTGTAGCATGACGTGAAAAAGCGCACATCCGCACAGACGCACAGACGCACAGACAGACCGACGGACGGTATGGCGAAAACCACTTTTTTGGGCTTCTCTACCATATCGTAATGTCATGTTTGATTAAAACTTCGATTTTTTTTTTCTGCACGAAACCAATACTTGCCCTATAGAGCAAGTTAAAATGAAAACAATTCCAGGTAACTACGACACACCCATTAAGTGCAAAAAACATTTTGTACCAATTAGCTAGTTTGTCACAAACGAACTCATGTTGGAATAGGGTATGCAACAGTTCGTTGCAAATGAATTGTAGCACTCCCTTCTGTTTTCGTTTTTGTTTTGAAAGTGTAAGTTATCTCGTTTTTTAAAGCCATTTTTCTGTTGTTGTTGGTGTTGTTGTAGCACAGTGCTTTTGCTAGTGAAGCAGAAGAATTCGTTAAAAAACGATGTCAGTCAAGTGAGAATGTTTTTTACTCCATCGACCCTGATGGAAGATGGACCATGGACTCAAATCAACATTTTGTATCGATTACTTCAGCTTTCAGCTCCTTCCCAAAGGAAACAAAAGAATGCATAAAAAATCGAACAAAGATTTATTAGTCCATAAAACATTCAAAAAGGGGGCCATCAAAGGCACTAAGACTCTTAGCTTCTTTTTTTTAGAGGATCAATGGTGGACTCAAAGGAATTTGTTTTGACTTAAATTCATTCGTCGAACAACCCCGAGGAGATAGTCTTGATGAATTGGAATAAGATGTAAAAAAAAAAAATTATTCACATTAAGGACAAAACAAAATCCATTGAGGACTAAATTACTTTGTTATTGATTGTTGTGTTACATTTATCAGATACAATATCTACAAAATAAAAAAAGAGCAAACAATGATAAGTAGAATTTGAAACGTTCTTTTTTAAGTCTTATCAATGTTTCGTCTTAAATTCCAATAAATCTATCTTTGGATATTTACAGTACAATCGAAATGAATTGCAGGACTTAGTGAGCTTATAGCAATGAGGAAGTACGTTTTGTGTATTGGGGATGAATCATCTTATTTCTTGGTTAACAGCTTTACTGTTACTCCAAATATCTGCTATAAGCGAGGTTAGGGGGGTCGAAAACTGTACGTGTAACTTGTCTATAGTAAACAAAATTACTTGACGCACTGGAATAGAAAACAAAATTTAATGCATGACTGGATCTCGCGTTCTTGCTCTTTTCACTACCACGAGCATAACTAATCGCTCTACAATTTTGTGTAGTCATTGAAATGAGTAGATAATTTTTTTTTTCAAAAGGGCGTGTGGTAGATGGTAGGTGTTGTCCCATATACAAGGCGATTTTACAGCCATTCTACAAAAAATTCGCTTCGTCGCTTAAGATTTTTCGGCGAACATTGGGGTCCTCTTCTAAACGCTTCGAAACCCAAGCACCAATCAAATAGCGCGTTGTCTATAGTCATGAATTTTGATCTTCTGTAATACTGGATCATGCACGGGTTGTTCCGTTGCAAAATTCACCAAGTTGAATTCAGCGAAAGGCTGTGTACTTGTGCACGGCGAGGAATTGACTGATTCTGCAGTACACTTTCTTGGCCCGCCGCAGCCATTTTATAGGAGTTTGAAAGCCTGATATAGGAATGGGTTTTCCATCCACTTGGACAGTGACCTGAAGAAGAGGACAGGTATAAAAGCTTACGCAGTCTTTTTGAAAGTGTGGTGCACCTCTCCAGAACCATAGTCCAGAGTATCCTGATTAGCGGATTTGTGTAATTCCAGATCTTTAAGAATTCTTGCAACGATTGCATAAAAAAATGTATCCCATAAGATAATCACATCACTCTACAGTAGCGTCGATATAAATCAGCTTGAGATTGAGGTAACCTGCTCCAACAGGCTTTTTCGGCTTTTTGAGATTTTCAAAATCAAAAGCTAGTGATCCAAATCTATGTTGGCCCCTCGAAAAATGCAGTGTGCAGACATCCAATATATTAGTGATTGGTGACATGTCAGCTACCAATCGCAATATGATCAATTGGGTTGAAG